>CM030790.1:25512500-30847500 GCA_018127125.1 Rhododendron griersonianum | reverse complement strand
TTCAACTTATCGGAGAGGTCGGTGAGTGGTGGGAGTCTATTTTGGAGAGTAGGAAGGATGCGAGGAGGGCGGCTAGGACCGCGGCTCAAGCAAACGAGCCAGATGTGGAGAATATGACATGGGCCGAGTTTGAAACACTTTTTGAGGATCAATACTTTTTGGAGTCTTCCCATGATCAGTTGAGGGATCAATTTGAGAAGCTTGAGCAGGGTAATATGACCGTTTCTGAATACGCGATGAAGTTCCAATCCTTTTCACGATTCGCTCCAGAGTTAGTGGCTACCGAGGAGAGAAAGTGCAGACGTTTCGAGAAGGGGTTACATAACACTGTGAGGAGGATGGTAACGGTGCAACGCAAGACAAAGTACGCTGAGGTTGTTGAGTGTGCAAGGAGTATTGAGATACCAAGGGAAGCACAGAGGAATAGGGGAGTTTGGGAATCGAGGCAACCAGCCTTTACTGCTAGTTCTTCGGGGCTTTTGGGAGTCAGGGGAGGAAGCGATCAAGGGAAACATCTTTTGCAACTCAGAGTCAACCGAGTGTTAGGGCATCGACTGTTTCTTTCGGAGTTCGAGGAGCTCATTCTAGGCATGCGATTACGTGTCACCGTTGTGGTCAGCCGGGCCACTTTCGAGCAGATTGTCGGGCAAATGAGTGTTATGTGTGTGGCAAGTTTAGCCATCTAGCCAAGGATTGTCCTCGTAGAGTGAGAGGCGCTCGTAGTGAGTCGGGTTCCGTGCAGCAGCCGGGGGCAGGGCATGGGTTTGGCCAACAGTCATTCAGGGGTACGCAGAGGCAGCAACAACCACATTTCTGTCAGACCACTACCGTTCAGGGCTCTCAGAATGAAAGGGGTGCGAGTTTTTCTTCTCTTTCTCAGGCTTCGGGGCAGAGGGGAGGATTTATTTAGAACCAGACTACTCAGGGAATGGCTTTTGCCATCACTTCTGCTATTCCACCGCTTCCAGTCACTACTCATGCTCCACAAGCTTCGGTTGTGAGGTGTACATTTCTATTGTTCAATTCATTTGCTAAAGTACTCTTTGATTCTGGAGCATTTCATTCATTTATTGCTGCATCCTTTGTGTGTGCTTTGGAGTTGGAAACTTGGAAGTTTTAGGTTCTTGGTTTGCTTATCCCAACTTTGGAGGAGAGGGTTTTTGGTAGTTGGTTGACAACGGGTGGTTTTGGCAAGCCTTAGACTTGGATGAGGGAGTATTAGGCCGGAAGGATTGGGCATGGTGAGCAGGGTACTTGGCAGGGTATCCTTGTCGGATGCCGTCATCTCTGGTTCGAGCCTCTTGATGCATTGTTCCTCTGTAGTAGCCGTTCAGCTTGCTTTGAAGTCGTATTACTCTGTAGCTGTTCTCCTCAGTGTTGGTTATCATGTGGTCATCTCTGGCCGTGACTATTTACTTTATTTCCTAGCCTGGCGGGTTGTGCTAGGTAGTAGTTCAATTTCATTTCACTTCATGTTATTTCTACTCGTATCACTTCATATCATACCCCGTTGTACTATCCACTTCTTGGCTATGATCTCTACACATATGACACTTTTGTTATTTTATTTCCATTACCCTACTCTCCATGCGGGTTGTGCATGGTTATCGCACTTTTCTCAATCTTCTTATTTTATTTTATTTTTTTTTCCTCCTGGGGTATGCCTCTTGTAGGCTGTACATTCGGTTAACCTCTTTTAATTTCAAGCTGAATTGCCCACACAAAAAAAAAAAAAGATATCCAGTTTGGTCATGGAGGATGGGACTCTCACTCATGACAGTAAGGTAATTAAATCTAGCTTTGTCAAGTACTATAATGACCTGCTAGGCACTGCCCATCCCTCTTCTTATGATGGGCACTCTAGGATCCAACAGGTTGTCAGGTTATGACTAACTGATAGTCAAATGATGACCATGATTGCTGATGTCATTGACATTGAAATAAGGGACACCTTCTGGTCTCTTAATCCTTCCAAAGCTCCTAGTCCGGATGGCTATAATGCGGGTTTTTTTAGGAAAGCATGGCCTATTGTGGGTCATGAAGTCACTGCAGCTGTAAGATCTTTCTTTAGGTCTGGTCAACTTCTGAGAAAAGCTAATGCGACTATGGTGGCCCTAGTACCTAAGGTCCCCAATCCATCAAAAGTAGGTGACTTTAGACCTATCTCTTGCTGTAATACAATTTACAAATGCATCTCTAAAATCCTTGCAAGAAGAATACAGGTAGCCTTTCCTAAATTAATTGATCCTGTGCAATCAGGCTTTGTTAAAGGGAGAAGGATTGCTGATAATATCTTCCTGACTCAGGAACTCATGAGAGGATACCATAAATCATCCCCCACTCCTAGGTGTGCCATGAAAGTGGATATCATGAAAGCCTATGATAATGTGAGATGGGAATTTCTTTGGGATGTGCTAGCTACCATGAACTTTCACCCTACCATGGTTAAATGGCTTCAGGCTTGTGTCACCACAGCTAACTACTCGTTAAGTATTAATGGTGAAGCCACTGGGTACATCCTTGGGAAAAGAGGGCTAAGGCAGGGGGATCCCTTGTCCTCATACTTGTTTGTCATTGTGATGGAAGTACTCACCTGTTTGTTGAGAGAGATATCCCTCCTTCCTGATTTTCAATTTCATTGGAGATGTGGTAATAACAAGATAATCAATCTCTGCTTTGCTGATGATCTGATGATTTTCTGTAAAGGGGATCTGTCCTCTGTCAAGCATATTCATGATGCTCTCATTGAGTTCCAGGAGATGTCAGGCCTATCCCCTAGTCCTGGGAAGAGTAGTATCTTCTTCTCTGGAGTCAATGCCACCTCTAGGCTAGCCTTTCTGAATGTTCTAGAGTTTAAAGAAGGCGCACTGCCTGTTAGATATCTTGGTGTACCTCTTATCTCCACTAAACTCAAAGCCTCTAACTGTCAGCGCTTAGTGGATAGCATTACTGCTAAAACTAAGTGTTGGACAAATAGAGATTTAACATATGCTGGTAGGGTGCAGTTGATAAAGAATGTTCTGTTTTCCATGCAAACCTATTGGTCCTCCTTATTTATCAACCCCAAAAAGGTGATAAAAGAGGTGGAGGCTATACTAAGAGCATTTCTTTGGTCAGGTCCTGATCTCAAGAGAATTGGTGCTAAGGTCTCTTGGGAACATTTATGCTCTCCTAAGCAGGAGGGAGGTCTTGGGTTTAAATCCATGCAAACGTGGAATAAGGCAGCCATCGCCAAGCATATCTGGAGGGGAACAGTCCATGTGGTGTCAATGGGTCAAATCATACTTAATAAAAGGGAGGACTTTTTGGAATCTGAAAATTCCTGGAGGATGCTCTTGGGTTTGGAGGAAGTTACTGAATCTCAGACCTTTGGTGCAACCCTTCATTATTAGTGTGGTAGGTGATGGCCACTCCACTTCATTATGGTATGATAATTGGCATCCACTTGGCCCTTTGATAGCAAACTTTGGTGCCAGGATTGCTTTAGATTCTGGTATACCTCGGGATGCTACTGTATCCCACATTATCCACAATTCAAATTGGGCTTTTCCTATAACACAAACTATTGAACTCAATGAGATCAGAAGAACACTGCCACCACTTCTCTTATCTAGGTTGGATGAGTCAGATTATGTTAGGTGGTCTCTTAATGCAAATGGTCAGTTCTCAATTGCATCCTTGTGGGATAAATTGAGAACTTCCTTCTCTAAGGTTGGATGACACAAGTTGGTGTGGTTCTCAGGCCACATACCAAAGTGTAGCTTCATTACTTGGCTCGCTGTGCAGCAAAGACTATCCACTGTAGATAGATTGATGCTGTTTGGAGTTGCCAACTCCTCTCAGTGTAGCTTTTGTCAAGGGAGTGAAAGTCATGACCACCTTTTCTTTAATTGCCCATTCTCCCAACAGGTGTGGGACACTGTTCTTACTAAACTTCATGAAACTTGGCACCCTCGACCATGGTCTGAGTGGGTCACTTTCCTCTCAAACAAAAAGGGCAAATCGTTTCACGTAGTACTTACTAAACTAGTATTTACAGCAATAGTTTATCATGTGTGGATTGAGAGAAATATAAGGAAATTTCAAGGCACATCCTGTTCTGGGGAGGTAGTTGCTCATAAAATTTATTCTATGGTGAGGGCGAGACTTTTTTCATTACAAACGCTGCCACCATCTCAAGCTGACTGGGTGGTAAATGAATGGAATCTTAGTGGCCAATAATATTTTGGTGTGGTTGGAATTAACATGCGTATTTCATTTGTTTTCCTACCTTTATCTACCTAGCTTGTGATGTACCCTTGAGCTGAATTCTGATTGTACTGATCCTGTTTTGGCTGCTGTGCAACTCTTGGCCTCCTATTACTGCTACGTATCCAGGTTGTTACCTTATTCCTTGTAGGTTATCCTGGAAATCCAAAGCAAGTGAGAGTTCCTACTATATTGTGTGCAATCCATGTGATCTGTGTGCTATATAGCCCCATCCGTCCTTTTGAGAGGAGGTAATAATTAGCGGGGGCATCGTGTGAGGTTAAGTAGAGGGTGTAGAGGGATCCCTTGTTCTTGGCAGTGTAAAAGAGAGTGGGAGTTGTGAGTTTTCAAGGGTGTAGTAGTGTGAGTACTATATTCACCAAGAACTTTGTTTCAACCTTGTCCTTAGCTA
Source organism: Rhododendron griersonianum (assembly GCA_018127125.1). Classification (NCBI taxonomy): domain Eukaryota; kingdom Viridiplantae; phylum Streptophyta; class Magnoliopsida; order Ericales; family Ericaceae; genus Rhododendron; species Rhododendron griersonianum. Next base: position 30,842,840 of record CM030790.1, on the reverse strand, counting down.
CTTTTGCATCCATGTTACTGCTGCTGCTACTGTCCCGTGGCTGTGGCAGCTCTGTTGTTAGTTTTGTCATTTGTTGTGGCTGCTGTTACTTTCTGTTCTGTGTATATACTTCTACAGCTGTTGATCTGGATCTGTGATGGTGTGATAAATGGTCCTTATTTCTAAAGGATTGGTATATCATTAGTCTGCTACTGTCCAGTTTCATAGCCCAGTTTCCAATTTTGTAATTGCATGCTATGGCTGATTGTGTTCTTAGTTAGTTGCTAATTCTGTTTTGGAGAAGCTATAATTGTTCAGCTTCTGTCCTAAATCATCTCTGGAAGTTCTGCTGTGTGTGGCCGAGCCTTGCTGCTACTGCAGTTGGTCCATAAAGCTACTGCTGTTCTATTATGTGAGCCAGGATGGTGTAACCTAAGGCTATAAACTGATGTAGCAAGCTGCTGTTATTCTGCTACTGTTCTGTATTGCTTTTCTGCAATGTTGCTTTTACCAATTATACTTATGGGCTGTTATTGCTGTTGCTGTATTGCTTTTCTGCAATGTATCCCTTTTGTTTAGTTGTAATTGGGATGTTCGTATAGAAGTTTGAAAGTTTCATTTGTAGTATTCACCTAACCAATAGGGGCTGTCATTGGGATCTCCCTTCGCAGAGGGGGACGTCCTCTGCATTTTGTTTCAATTCTCTTGGTTCTGCAGCCAGCTATTGCTGCTGGTGTTGGGATGCTTAATTGAGCTCCCTAGATGCTGAGTTGGGATGCTGATTTGAGCTCCCTAGGTGATGCTGGAATCTGCATGGTTAGCTGCTGTTCATTCCGTTGGGGCAGCAGCTGTATTTATCTCTAAGTCTGCTTTCCAGATACTGCTGTTTCAGTTGTTGCTGCTGTTCGGTTCTGCTGCTGTTCGGTTGGACTCTGCTGTCCAGTTTTACTCTGCAGCTGTGGTTTGTTATGTTTCCTAGCTGCTCAGCTAGCTGCACAGGTTGTTATGCTTGCAGCAGCCGCTGCTCGTACCTCCTTGGCTTTTGTTTTTGGGAATGGTGTCCCCCTTTTGTAGATGGGTAGGAAACAAATGTATCTCAGTTGATGTAGTTTGTTTTGTCTCCATCTAGTTACAGCAAATCCAATCCATGTAGCCACTGAACAAGAGAGGGTGGTTCATAGACAATATATCTCTTTGCTTAGGGCGGAGGAAAGCTTCGCCAAGCAAAAGTCACGAATTCAATGGTTGAAACTTGGGGATCAGTGCACTTCCTATTTCTTTAAAGCCGTGAGTAATAGGAGAAACAGGAGCAAAATAACAAGTTTAGTGCTGAGTGACAACTCTATCACTCATGATATCAAGGTTATCAAAGTAGAGTTTGTTAACTTTTACACAACTCTATTTGGTACCCCCTATCCCACTCCTCACCTGGGACCTAGTAGAGTCGAGCAATTAATTAGAAACAAGCTCAGTCTTGAGCAAAGTCAGCTTATGGTCTCTCCAGTTTCAGATTTGGAGATCAAAGAGACCTTTTGGTCCCTTAATCCCTCCAAGGCACCTGGCCCTGATGGGTACAATGGAGGGTTTTTTAGGAAAGCCTGGCCTGTCATAGGGAGGGAGGTTACTTCAGCTGTCCAGAACTTCTTCAGGTCTAGACAAATGCTCACCAAAGCTAATTCCACTATTGTGGCTCTTGTCCCTAAGGTTCCAAACCCTTCCAAGGTGGGTGACTTCAGACCCATATCATGTTGCAATACCATATACAAGTGCATCTCTAGGATCTTGGCCAAGAGATTGCAATCTGTTCTTTCTTCGCTTATTGATCCTGTCCAATCAGGTTTTGTGAAGGGGAGGAGAATAGCAGACAACATATTCCTCACCCAAGAACTCATGAGAGGTTATCATAAGCCATCACCTTCTCCTAGGTATGCAATGAAAGTTGACATTATGAAAGCTTATGATCACGTTAGGTGGGAGTTTCTATGGGATGTTCTATCTGCTATGAACTTTCATCCTACCATGATAAAGTGGCTTCGTGCTTGTGTATCCTCTGCTAACTACTCACTTTGTATCAATGGGGAAGTGACTGGTTACATTAAAGGTAGGAAGGGTCTAAGGCAGGGGGATCCTTTGTCCTCCTACCTCTTTGTTATTGTGATGGAAGTTCTTACGAATTTGCTTAAAGAGAAATCTCTCCTCCCTGATTTTCACTTCCATTGGAGATGTAAGACTAATCAATTAATAAATCTTTGCTTTGCTGATGATCTAATGATATTCTGCAAAGGAGAGCTTCCATCTATCAAACACATCCAAAATGCTTTGTCAGAATTTGAGGCTCTTTCTGGTCTCTCCCCTAGCCCAGGGAAGTGTAGCATATTCTTCTCTGGTGTCAGTGTGGGAGTTAAAGAGTCTATTCTACAGGAGCTTGGATTTCAAGAGGGTTCCCTCCCAGTGAAATATTTGGGAGTTCCATTACTATCTACCAAGCTCAAAGTTGTTGACTGCCAGAGATTGGTGGATAGTATCACCGCAAAAACTAAAAGTTGGACTAATAGGGATCTTACTTATGCTGGGAGAGTCCAGCTTATCAAGAACATTTTGTTCTCCACGCAAACTTTTTGGTCCTCCCTCTTCATCTTACCTAAAAAGGTCATTAAGGAAGTTGAATCTATTCTCAGGGCCTTTTTGTGGTCTGGCCCTGACCTTAAAAAAACTAGGGCTAAGGTTGCTTGGGAGCATTTATGTGCTCCTAAATATGAGGGTGGTCTTGGTTTCAAATCTATGGAAGTTTGGAATAAGGCTGCAGTTGCCAAGCATATCTGGTTCTTGATTTCAGGTGGTGAACAATCAATGTGGTGTCAATGGGTTAAATCCTATTTATTAAAAGGAAAGAACTTTTGGAGCCTCAAAATGCCAAGTAACCCCTCTTGGGTTTGGAGGAAGTTGCTTAATTTAAGAACTTTTGTCCAGCCCTTCATACTTCATATCATTGGAAATGGGGATAACACATCCTTATGGCATGATCATTGGCATCCTTTGGGCCCTTTGTTGTATAGGTATGGTCCCAGATCTGTTTATGATTCTGGCCTCTCCTTGAATGCCAAAGTGTCCCAAATCATTCTCAGTTCTGTTAGGGCATTCCCAACCACACAAACTTGGGAGTTGAATGAAATCAGACAACAACTTCCCTCTTTGAGAGGTTCTAGGGATCAAATTAGATGGGCTCTTAACTCAAATGGACAATTTAGCATTGCCTCTTTGTGGGAGGAATGGAGAGAATCATTTCCCAAAGTAACTTGGCATAAAGCTGTTTGGTTTTCTGGCCATATCCCAAAGTGCAGCTTCATTACATGGCTTGCCATTCTGGGTAGGCTTTCCACTGAGGATAGACTTGTTTCTTTTGGGATTAAATCTATTTCTCAGTGCAGCTTCTGCCATGGTAGTGAAAGCCATGACCATCTGTTTTTTAATTGTGTATTCTCCAAACAAGTTTGGAAGGCTATTTTAGCAAAGATTGATGAGAGGTGGTCTCCCCGGTCTTGGGCAGCTTGGATTTCTCACTTCTCCACTTTTAGGGGGAAATCCCTTAAGGCTATTGTTTATAGATTGATATTTACTAGTTCAGTCTATCAACTTTGGCTTGAATGAAACATGAGGAAGTTTCAAAATTCAACTAGCACATGGGAAGTAGTGGTCCACAAAATCTATAACATGGTTAAGGGTCGACTTCTGTCTCTGCCCAAATTGCCCAATAGCTCACATGATTCTAGATTTATTAGAGAATGGGGTCTAACTATGGAATAATCATCTTCTGTTTGGATTATCAGTTTATTGATCTTGAGTTTTGTTTTCCAAGTTCTATCTTGCATCTATGTTTTGGTTGGCAGGTTGTGTATGGGCCATTGTGTATGGCAGGTTGTGTATGGGCCATTCTTTAAGGTTGAAGGCTGCAACAATTGGGTTCAGTTCTGAAGGCTTCACAGTTGCCTTCATGTGGGCCTTCTATTACTTCTAAGTATCCAGGTAGATATCTTACTTCGAGTAGATTGAATTGATGCTTCTTCATACATGAGTGATCTTACTATATTGTGGAACCCATGTCAGCTGTGTGCTAGAGCCCCATCCTTCTTTGTGAGAGGAGGTAATAATTAGAGGGGGAATCTTGTGAGAAACAGTGGAGGGAGAATAGGGTCCCTAGCTCTTGGTATTGTAATTAGAGTGGGAGTTGTGAGAATTCAAGGGAGTAGAAGTGTGAGCTACATACATACCAAGAGCTTTACTTCCAGTCGCTTATAATGGCTGCTGTTCTGTTACGGTTTCTGTTACTGATTATGGTTGCATTCTCCTATGGTGTGCAGTAATTTTGATGTTTGCTCATTACATTACTGTCATGTGGTTCTCTTGGCAGTTCAGCAGTGTTTTGATTCATATGAGTTACTCAGATTTTATTCTGGTATCTTTAGCTAGCTGTATATGATTAGATTGCAGCCCTGCTACTGCTGCTGTTACTGTTTGTCTGTTCAGTCCTAGTTGTAATTGGTTTGTCACTCTAGTTCGTTCTTCAATTTAGTACATGGTATGCATTGGTTGCTTAGCTTAAGTCTGCTATTTGGTTCTTACTTTGCTATTTGGTTCGCTGCTGCTGTTAGATGTTACTACTTAAGTCTGCTACGGTAGTTGTGCATATTATGGGTGAAGCTGCACAGATTAAGCTTAAGTATTGCTGTCTTCTTTATTTTGTTTTGCCTAACCAATAGGGGCTGTCGTTGGGATCTCCCTTCGCAGAGGGGGACGTCCTTTGCATAGTCACTAGCTGCATTTCAGCTACTGTCCTGTTATGTTCTCTGCTGTATCCCTTTTGGTTGTTGTTCAGAAAGTTTAGTCCAGTATTTGAGCTGTAATTGTGTTGTATTCAGTCCAGAATCTGCATTTTGTATAGTGCAGGCTTGTTCACTCACTTTCCTATCCTTGGGGGGTTGTCCCGTGGATCGTTTTAAGCTTTCGGACTGTTCTGAACCTACTCGACTGCTGTTATGTTGTTGCTGTTCTGCTGTTAAGCAATGGTGGCTGCACATAAGCTGCTGCATTTTCTGTTCTGTTTTGCTATTCCTTTCGGACTTTTCTGAACCTACTCGACTGCAACTGCTTCTTATTGTTCTGAATCTGCTGTTCCATTGGCTGCTGCTGTGGTTTTGTTGTTGTTGTCCTGCTGTTAAGCAATGGTGGCTGCACAGAAATCTGCTGTGCAGATATGCTGTTATAGCAGTGTGGGACTACCTGTTGTGGCTGCCGTCCAGTTCTGCTGCTGTCCAGTTCTGAAGCTGCCTGCTGTGATGCTCAATTGAGCTCCCTATTTCAAGTCAAGATGCAAGCCATGTGAAGTCTCAGCCATTACTTCCTGGCTTGTTGCCGTCCAGTTTGGGTCTACCTGTTGTGCCTTTGGGTGGTTCAAGCAGTTCTTCCAAGCATTAGGTAGATTAGGAAACAGTTATATGTTCATTGTTCAAGCTGAGCCCACGTTGTGATCTTTTGCCATCTGTTTCGTTTCCATCTCTTAGATGGATAGGAAACAGATGCTTCTAGTCCTATGTAAGCCATTTGGCGTAGGCTTTCTCTCTTGTTTTGTTTTTCTTCTTTTTCTTTTCCTCCTGGGGTATGCCCCTTATAGGCTGTATATTCGGTTATCCTTTTTTTTTATTTTCAAGCTGATTTACCCAATAAAAAATAAAAAAATCCATGTAGCCACTTGGCGTAGATCTCAATTTTCTCAATCTTTGTTTTCTTCCTTTTTTCCTCCTGGGGTATGCCCCTTGTAGGCTGTAAATTTGGTTAGCCTCTTTTTTATTTCAAGCTGATTTACCCAAAAAAAAACTCGTTTCAGACCCAAACCCAGTATAAAAAGACTCGGAAAGGTCTCGATGATCTCCCATCAAGGACAAAATGTTGCTTAGCCAAAGGAATTTGTTTATACTCTGATTGTTGTGACTGTTGTGACCATTGGTAGCAGCTGTGAGTTCTGAAGACTGGAAGACACAGCTGTGTCTGCATTTTGGGAGCTTCAGAAGTTGGCTCAAGAACTGTGAGTTCTGAAGATTGGAAGACACAGTTGTGTCTACATTTTGGGAGCTTCAGAAGTTGCTCCATGTTGTGTCCCCAATTCTGATCTGCATCTGTTTGCTGCAGTTCTGAATACCTGCTGCTGCTTATTTGTTGGCTCATGCTACACAGCTGCTTCAGAGGGCCAATTGATCATGGTAGAGGATACACCTGTTGGTCATTGCTGTTGCTCTACTTTTATTTTCGAAAGTGTTTCTCTCCCATCTCTTAGATGGTAGGGAAACATGGGGTTTACATCCCTTTTCATTGTAATCGTAAATGTTGCTCAATGTAGCCACTTGGCTTAGGTCATTTTCCTCAATCTTTTATTTTCTTTCTTTTCTTTTCCTCCTGGGGTATGCCCCTTGTAGGCTGTAAATTCGCTTATTCTCTTTTTATTTCAAGCTATTTTACCCAAAAAAAACAAAAAAAAAAAATTTGTTTATACCTTTTGTTCAAGGCTTGGGATGTGCTTGAAAATGAAGGAAGGGAGGTTGATTTGGATTGGAAACCCTTAAAATCAATTGGGTTTCTAAGTTTATGGGAGATTTGATGAGCTTTTGTAGAGAGAATAAGAATAAAAATCAGTATGAGATTGATTTGTAATAGCCCAGCTTGTGGGTTGATGTAGAGAGAGAAAGAGATCTATATGCTCTTGTGAAATGGCTGAAAATGTGTGTATATATAGTGGTTTTTATGAGTAGGGGTCATTTATAGGGGGAAGTAGAGGTCATGTATATGCTTGGAAAGTACACCCAAAAGCAAAAAACGCGCTCTAACCGCTCTGCTGACACGCATAGGAATCTACCAGACGCTCCTTCTGACGGTGTTTCAAAAGGCCGCGCGGTATATTGAAATCTTGTTGCTTCGCCACAACGTTGCCTTCGAAAAATGTTGAATTACCACGAGCGTAGGGCTAGGTCGTTGTCAGCATAAATACCGGAAAGTCCGGGATCGTACCCACAGAGATAATCTCTATAGCTAATTAGGATTTGTAGATGTAAGGGTTTCCGGCGTTTAGACGGCCAACTTTTGGTTTTCCTTTGAAAGGTGGAGAAACACTCTTATGGAAAAGACTAGAAATGAGTTTTAACTAAGAATTGAAAGCGGCAAGGCATAGAAGTTCATGACACCCGTAACTTAGGCCAATCAACTTTTCTCAACGAAAACACGGTTGAATCACACGGCATAGGTTATCAACCAGAAGATTTAGCGGTGAAAATGGTTAAACTTGATATAGAGTTTGAATAACAAGCTAAACACAAGGCGTGACATCGCTCCCGGAACCATGTGTACAAGCACATAATCACCAGAGGTTAACAACGCCAAGACTTGTATTCAAGCTGAATATCAAGATTCAAGAACAAGAAGCGAAATTTGGAAAGCGAGCAAGTTCTTTGGTACTTTTGGCAAACACGAGGCGAGACATAGCTCACGAAACCATATGTGCAAGCATATGATCACCGGAGGTTAACGTCGACAAGTTTTGTTACATAAAAGGGTTTACTCACATTTACAAACCAAACCTCAAGTCTTAAGTTGAGAAGAGCAAAATTAACCTAAATCACAAGGTGTTATTCACCCCATGGCCAAGCCTAATTAATTACTCACACATATTGAAAAGACTAGAAATTATGCTAGGAAAGGTAAATATATTTAACCGACAAAAACGAAAATAAACTTGATATTAAGGAGAATCTAGTCCGTAGCTACAACATTAATACACGACAAATTAAACGAAACCAAATACTTACTTTAGTTCTTAAGAAATTAAGCTTGAACAACAATGGAGACTTCTCCTAGAAAGAACTAAACTAAAGCCTAAAATTACCTTTATGTGAGAGAAAGACTTCCAACCTATTTATACAAACAAATCCCTCTCTACAAAATATCCTAAAAACATACCAAAAGTAGCAACTATTCCATAAATGGAAAGCCCAAAAAGTAACAAATATCTGGCCGAAATCTCCCCGTATCGATACAGATTTAGTCAAAGTATCGATACCACGCTGTTATCCTGAAATGGCCATTTTACACGTAGCTCTCCTGTATCGATACGGTTTTAGGCCGTATCGATACCACAAAACCTGGAAGCCCACGAAGCTAATTAGTATCGATACAGATTTAGGCTGTATCGATACCAGGAGCTTATCTCCAGATCTTCAAGCCAGCTTCAGCAGGCAGCTCCCAGCAACTTCCAGCTCCTCAGCATCTTATTTTCATTCTCTAACTTAAGTAAAGACTACATTTTAAACCTTTCTTTTACCTTTTCTTTACTTTAATTTATTTAATGAAAATAAGAAAGTACCCCCCATTTAGAAACAATGGCATTACCAGAATTTCAAGATTCCAATTAAATCAAAATGTCAACCCCCCACTTTTAGTACAAAACAGAAAACTGCACAATTTTCTCAAGAGAAAAAGACTCGAAACATGACCTTGCTCTTCAAATAAAACCTTGCAACTTTGTAGTTACTCTTAGAAAAATTCAAGGATCAATTACTGCCATTTTTAATCTTGAAAATCGATACTTTTTCAGAAAGTCATTTTTCTATACTTAGATTTTAAGGGGCCGACAGGGTCTTCGGGTTCTTAGAAGCACTTGGGCCATCCATGGCATCAAACTACGCCTTATTTGCACGTTTTACCTGAAAAACATAAAAACCTACCTTACATGCAATATCACTATAAAAGCTAAATAAACGTAAGATAAAACAACATAAAATGGGACTAGTCGCACCAAATATCTACAATGTTGGGTGCTCATCACTTGTGCGGTGGAGTGATTTTTGGAATGCCGCACGGCGTTTTGAAATGTTGAGCGGTATTGCGTGATAGCACAGCACACCAAACTTCGCGGGGGCGCCCCGGACACTCTTGAACTCAAATTTGAGGGCATTTCGAAGCATTGAAAAGTTTATCGAGTCCTCTTTCTAACCCAATTGGTTTCACTCAAAGATATTTTATACATTGAAATGTGTGCCCATTTTACCCTCAATGTGTCATGGAAAAAGTTGCTTTTGACAAAGCAAACGCATCTTTCTCTTTTTCAATTGAACCAGGAGCCACCCTATATGTTTCAAAAGGGGTTTTCTTGAGGTTAGTGAAGGAATAGCGATCCAAGATTTGAAGGTATGTTTTTCCTTATTTTTTCATCAAGGAACTTAAAGATTATTCAGAGGCCCGGATTGGGATGTCTAAAGTAGTCCCTCTTTGACGGAACTCAGATATCGCTGTCAGATATGAGTGACGTCAAAGAATAGACAACCTAATCCATCGTTCCAGAATCTTTAAGCGAAAACCAAATGCGCGCAAATATGCAATGATGGTGGTCGCGCTCAAGGAGCTGCCTACGTACCCCATTGTAGGGATCAGATCAACGTAGTTCGATTGGGACAATGCATGTATGATGATGCAAGTAAATATGCCATGAACACCTCTAGTAAACATGCAGGCAAGTACAGAAGCAATACATGCGGCTAGTTGGTGCAAAATGCAGCTAGTTGGTGCAAAATGGGCGATAACAGCACACAACTCACAAGGTCAGAGCAGCATAATAATACAGGGGGCTGGGAGCTTCTCTCTCTAACCCACAGAGAGAAAGCTCCCTCCGGTTGGCTGATGCAGATTAGATTTTGGAAAAAAATATAGAAGTTTATTAGTTTTTTTATTTTACTATTTTAGTTTTAGTATTTTGTTGGGAATCTTATAATTTGGGATTACTAACATAGAGTTATTTAGTTTCTTAATTTAGGTTGAGTCAATTTCCTATTTTATGTTTTCTTGTTTTACAAGATTTAGGATTGCTTCCTAATATTTTTGTTTCCTTTTAAGCTTTAGGATTTTTACTACTATATAATAAGCTTGTAAGCCTTAGGGCTGGGGAGTTTTTGATGATTAATAAAATTATAAAGAGTGTTCTCTTTTATGCCAAATTCTTTGGTATTCTACGGAATCAACAGAGTGTTTGATGCCTTTATTCCTGGGTATTCTTTGACTAAACAGGTTTAGAGAAGGATTTCGATCTCCGGGTATTCGTTACGAATCAACGGATTTCGGACTCGATTAAATAGTTCTGTTTTTCATTAGCTTCCGCTGCATCAGTTGGTATCAGAGCTTGCGCTCGATTCCGGATCATGGCGCGACAAGAAGTTCATGATGGTCGTTATGCTGTTGCCAAAGATGTGAACGAAGGTGATGAGGCTGCACGGGGTGCACAACTAGGGGTATGGTTTCAACGGATTGAGGATACGCATGAAGCGTTGGTCAAGAGGGCCGCCTTAATCATTGATAATCAATCTCACTACTACCCATTGAATTCGTGCTCCTTCATGGAGGAGGCTACAATTCGGTGGCCTTTCACATCCAAAGTTAGTCCAGATCCGGTTGTGGATTGGAATAAACCACCACTTTTCGACGAAAAAATTGATATCCTTCAAGTAAAAGAAGCTCTTAAGCCTAGTGTTTCCAACATTAGTCAGCCTAGCGAAGAGCTTGGGGTAAGAATTGATTTTGGCAGTTCTAAAATTCTCACAAAGGAATGGGATGGATTCTTGGTCGTTAATGATGCATACAAGGGAACCCCCAATCGTGTGTGGTTCATTGGATGCAATAATGGAGATATGGCAACATTGGTTGAAGGCAACATTGTTAATATACCTGGAAAGGAAGTTGTTCCCTTAATTTTTGAAGACTCGTCTTTAACGTTCAAGTTCGAAAAAATTAATTTGAAGTACAAAATTGATGCGGACAAGTTTCGACAAATTCAACTATACAAACTCGAGGACGAGTTTCTTCAAGCCGGAGAGAATGATGCAGATTAGATTTTGGAAAAAAATATAGAAGTTTATTAGTTTTTTTATTTTACTATTTTAGTTTTAGTATTTTGTTGGGAATCTTATAATTTGGGATTACTAACATAGAGTTATTTAGTTTCTTAATTTAGGTTGAGTCAATTTCCTATTTTATGTTTTCTTGTTTTACAAGATTAAGGATTGCTTCCTAATATTTTTGTTTCCTTTTAAGCTTTAGGATTTTTACTACTATATAATAAGCTTGTAAGCCTTAGGGCTGGGGAGTTTTTGATGATTAATGAAATTATAAAGAGTGTTCTCTTTTATGCCAAATTCTTTGGTATTCTACGGAATCAACAGAGTGTTTGATGCCTTTATTCCTGGGTATTCTTTGACTAAACAGGTTTAGAGAAGGATTTCGATCTCCGGGTATTCGTTACGAATCAACGGATTTCGGACTCGATTAAATAGTTCTGTTTTTCATTAGCTTCCGCTGCATCACTGGCCATTTCTGTGCCGGTCATCCCCATTTCCGGCAAGGAACATCCCACAAAGGACGGCAAGGGATCAACCCTCCTTAGGGACTGCTCTCCTCCATCGCCTCCAACCGGCCAACTCTATCTCCGGAGCAGCAGCAGTAACTCGGCTGGATGGAAAACCTGGGTCCGGCCATCTACCGCCTCTGGTCCGCTCAACAGCCGTCGGCCAGTCACAGCTGGCCTCCTCTGGTTGGTGAGAGCCACCGACTGGATGACCCAGCTGTTGAGCAAATGGGGCTGCCGCCATTTTCACGCCTCAGCACCCACAGGGTCAGTCGTCTTCTCAGTGACGGCGGCCATCGACAGTGGTTTTGCCGGTCATGATAGCTAAGGCGGAGGGCATAGATCTCGGGTTCAAATCAGGCCGAGTGGGTTCTTGAATTCACAGATCTAAAAGTCATAGCTCGGGCTGCTTCAACCAAAGCCCGACAGAGGTATCCCAATTCGCAGCCTCGATCTGGTTTACCGGCGAGAGGCTGTAATCGGACCAATCAAAGCTGTAATCAAGCTTTACAAATCTCATCTAAGGGGCATCCATTTTGGATCAAACCTTATTCTTCCTCATAAACCAGACGGAGGTATCCCAGTTCGTGGGTCATTTCACGGCATAAGGAGTCACCGGAACTCTTATCCCAGTTCCGGCGTTCAGCTTAGCAGCCATTATTTCCACCGCAGCACGGCGGAGGTCAGTTGCTTGTCGGAAATAGATGGTGTGCTGGTCAGAGGTAAATCGCGGCTCTCTAATCAGTGATTAGTTGGTTTTGGACTTAATCGTATTTGAACACTAATTGGGTGTGGTTTTTGCAAACCTGTGAACTAATTAGATGTTCCATATTGAGCAACCCAATGGGCAGTCACTGTTTGGACTGAGTTTGGGTTCATTTGTTGGATCCTGTTAAGCCTGGGTGTGTGCATTTGTTGTTCGGGCTCTTTGTTGAGCCCCGTTATATTGTGTTGCTGGACTTATGGGCCAGTTTACTGTTAGTCTCTGCGATCCCCGATAGGCGGTCATCTGTTGGACTGAAATCGGGGGTCGGGCTTTTGGTCGAGCCTTTTATATCCCTAGATCCTGTGCTTTTAGCCCTGAGGTTGTGCTTAGTATTCTTGTGGTCGTGGCTATCGTTGATTAGATTAGAATCTTTTCTGATTGAAAAGGGTAGTTCGCAGTAGCAGCAGCTGTGGGTGCCACTGATTAGATTGGTGTATGGATTCTGATTGAGCGAGGTAGCTGCCGGAGCTGTCATTGATTAGATTGGTGGTTGTTCACTGATCGAAAGGGGTAGATTCACAGTCTGTTACTGATTAGATTGGTGGTTTGCACTGATCGAAAGGAGCAGCTTGGTCCACTTGAGGTTTGAGTGGCCACTTCTGGTGGATCCTCTTTCTGTTCCGCTTATAGTCGTTAGCGAGCCTAGGGGATTTGGGCGAGGTTGTAGTAGTCTGGATGGAATGGGCGTGGTGTGCAGGGTACTTAGCAGGGTAGCCTTGTCAGATGCCGACATCTCCAGTTCGAGCCTCTCTCAGTCCGAGTCCCTCTGTAGTAGTTGACTTCTATTGAATGGGTATTATACTAGCTTTGGGGTTGATGGAAGTACTCGGTTCTTGGTTTTCTTATCCCAGCCTTGGAGGAGGAGGAGACCGGGTAGTTGGTTTTAGTAGGCGGTTTTGGCGAGACTTAGTCTTGGATGAGGGACTATTAGGCCGGAAGGATTGGGCGTGGTGAGCAGGGTTCTTAGCAGGGGGCCTTGTCGGATGCCGTCAACTCTGGTTCGAACCTCTTGATGCCTTGTTCCTCTGTAGTAGCCGTTCAGACTGCCTAGAAGCCGTATTGCTTTGTAGCTGCTCTCCTCAGCGTTGGTTATCATGTGGTCATTGTTGGCCATGACTATCTACTTTATTTGCTTTATTTCCTAGCCTGACGGGTTGTGCCAGATAGTAGTTTAATTTCATATATCTCAGTATACATGGCATTTTGTTATGTATTTACTTTATCTTACTCTCCATGCGGGTTGTGCATGGTTTACCGCACTTTTGACATTCTTGTTTTTTTTTCCTATCTTTTCCTCCTGGGGTATGCCCTTTGTAGGCTGTACATTCGCTTAACCTTTTTTAATTTCAAGCTAAGTTACCCAAAAAAAAAAAAAAGAGGGCGATAACACGTGCGGTCATCAAGTGGACCATTAGTGTAAAGAGCGGGTAACACGTTTGGTTGTCAAGTAGACCATTAGTGTAAAGCGCGGGTAACACGTTTGGTCGTCAAGTAGACCACTAGTGTAAAAAAAATAGGTAACACGTTTGGTCGTCTAGTGGACCATTAGTGTAAAGTGTGAATTAATTAATTAAGAGGCACGCTACTTAGAGCGAAGAGATGGCAAGCTTACTAAGAGCGGAGAGACAAGACGCTACTGAGAGCGGAGAGAAGACACGCTACTTAGAGCGGATAGACGACACACTACTACCAAGCACAGAGGAGTCCTGAAGGACGAGATGCTCGTAGAGCGCGATAAGGGTCGGAGTCCTGGAGGGCGAGAGATGGAGTCCCGTAAGACAAGAGTCAAGATGCTCATAGAGTGTGAGCTAGTAGAGCACGATGGAGTCCCAGAGAACGAGAGACAGAGTCCCGGAGGACGAGAGATGAGATGCTCATAGAGCACGAGTTTGAAGAGCACGATAGACGATGAAGTACCAAGAGACGAGATGCTCATGGAGCACGAGCTCATAAAGCGCGATAAACAATAGAGTCCCAAGAGATGAGATATTCATAGAGCTATATGCCCGAAGAGCGCGATAAACGGCGAAGTCCCGGAGAACGAGATGCTCTTGGGGTTGATTGAGAAGCATTATGTCGGTTAGACCGTAGCCTGAGAGACTAAGATGCCTTAGGTCGGTTAGACCGTAGCCCGAGAGACAAAGAGGCTTTAGGTCGGTTATATCGTAGCCCGAGAAACTAAGATGCTTTTGGTTGGTAAGACTGTAGCCCAAGAAACTAAGAGGTTTTTAGGTCGGCTAAATCGTAGCCCGAGAGACGATGAGGCTTTAGGCTGGTAAGATCGTAGCCCGAGAGACGAAGAGGCTTTAGGTCAGTTAGACCTTAGACCGAGAAACTAAGAGGTTTTTAGATCAGTTAGACTGTAGCCTGAGAGACGATGAAGCTTTAGGCCGATTAGACCGTAGCGCGAGAGACAAAGAAACAAAGGTCTTGTTGAATGTCGCTTGATAGACAATAGACAAAGAAGCTTAGGTCCTTTTGACCGTCGCCCGATTCACTGAGAAGCTTAGGTCCTTTGGACCGTACCTCGATAGACAAAGAAGCTTGGCTCTTTTTGACAGTCACTCAATAAACGTAGAAACTTAGGTCATTTTGACCGTCGCTCGATAAACAAAGCAGCTTAGGTCCTTCTGACCGTCGCCCAATTGAATGAGAAACGTAGGTCCTTTTAACCATCGTAGATTGAATGAGAAGCTTAAGTCCTTTTGACCGTTGCTTGAGAGACTAAGAAGCATTAGGTCGTTTAGACCGTAGCTTGGGAGACTAGAAAGCGTTAGGTCTTTTGGACCGTAGCTTGGTAAAATGAGAAGCTTAGGTCCTTTGGACCGTTAGTCGATAAACGTAGAAGCTTCAGTCCTTTTGACCATCGCCGATTGAATGAGAAGCTTAGGTCTTTTGAACCGTCGCTCGAGAGACTAAGAAGCATTAGGTCAGTTAGATCGTAGCTTGGGAGACTAGGAAGCGTTATGTCGAGACCCATACAATTTTTTTAATTATCGAAATGTTTTATTAATGCTAAAATGGGGAAAATAGGAATAATGTTGTGGTTATTTGATTTGGGGTTTAAAGTGAAGGGATTATGAGTAGAAGGGTGTGTGTGTGATTTATATGTGTGTTGGTATGCATAGGGGTTAGTGTGTGTAGGAGATCACAACACCCATATCTCTCTCATCTCACGGCTCCCTCTCCTCTCTCTCTCTCTCTCTCTCTATCGTCTCTCTCTATGTACCTCTCACACTTGAACCACACTCAATCACTCAAAAACCCACAAGATCCACCTCCATTCAACCTTATAATCTAGTTTTTGAGCTTGGGTTTCGTTGAGTTAAGCTTGGAGGAAAGCTTTCGGTTGATTTTGAAGTTCGTGGAGCTAGGGCTCGTTGAAATCGCGTGGATCTTGGCCTTCGTTTCGTGGTAGGGATTTCTTCTCCTCTTCTATGTTTTTATGTGTTTGTAGGGAAGTATTCCTGAACATGTTCAAATAGGGCCCGAACACGTGGTACGTGGGACCATGGTATAAGTACGATAAGGATAATCGCCGTGCACGACGGTGGTCGGCGATAAGGACCAAAGACACGAGAAGTCGTTGGTCTAGGTAATTGCTGAGGACCAGTGAACATGTGAAGTCATTGGTCCAAGTAGTTTGTTCAGCAACGAGAGGGCCGAACAGGGAGAAAATTCCAAAGAAAGCAGTCTCAAGTGCAAAGAACACTCTGGAAGGTCTCAGAACAGTGGAGTTCCGTAAAGGAAATAGATTCTGAGAATGTAGGATCTGAGAAAGATACCTAACGGAAATGGGATGTTCGGCTTGCTATGAAAAAGAGTCCTAAAAGGGTTAAGGTACTGAATTGATAAGGGAACGAGAATCCAAGATATTCTGGATTTCTTATACGAGGTAGGAAACCTAGGGCAACACGGATACTTGGGCAGCAAGCATCTATAAATCTATAAATACGAGGTAAACCTGGAGGTAAAAGGTACGCAATTCATTGCAATACGATTATTTTCCTACTGATAATTAGGGTTTTCTGCTAGTACGAGATACTAACTTAGGCATCGGAGGGCCTTTGCCACGAGAGGCAAAGGTGCGCTCACCCTTTGTCTGTTTTGCAGATTAGGGTTCCGATGACGTGCTAGGATTCCGGTGAAGAGGCACGAGTAGCCGTTACACTCTTGTGTTATTCAAAGCCTCTTTCGTTTTTCTCCACTTACAATTGGCGTCGTCTGTGGGAAGCGAAAGAGTTTCCTTTGAAAAACGACCATGGTGGAAGGAGATCCGAGCACACTGCTCGACCCAAAGAACCAGCTAGGTGGGGGAGGAGATAAATCCCCACCGAACACTCCGAGGAAGCCCGATGGCGGACATACCAAGAAGACGACAAGCAAGGGCCATCCCCTGACTGTCCTGGATGGCTCCAAGAATAGGGAGGGCAGGACAGCCATGGAATCCACGAGAAGGAGTAAGTCCCATCACGGAAGAGAGTCGGTTGCACACTCGAGGAGTGTGCACAACAATGAAGATATCCTGGACAGAAAGAGACAGGAAATCGAGGAGTACGCTTGTTTAATCAAGAAACGAGAGTACGAGATTCGAGAGTTAGAATGGGTACGAGAACACCTAGTGGATTCTGGACTTTCACGAAGGAATTCCAGGGGAGACAGGCAGGCTCTGGTGGAATACAAGAAGGCTCCTTCACAGAGGAGGAGGAGCAGAAGCAGGAGCCCCACTCTGAGACGAAAAATGGCCTCTTCAAGAAAAAGAAGGAGCAAAAGTCGAAGTCCCACCCTCAAGGAGGGGGGGGGGGACCAGGAAACACCATAGGGATAGGTACGAGAGACCTGATTCCGATTGGGAAAAGAACACTCCCAACAAGACGAAGGAACGTGAGGAGGGGACCATGTCTGCACGAGAAGCAGCACGAAAGGCCCTCATTAATATATCATCCTCCCCTTTTGCAAGGAGGTTGCACGAGGCAAGGCTGCCAAGCAGGGTGAAGCACGGTACGTTCATCCTCTATGAAACAAATACAGATCCCGTAGCGCACATACAGCATTACCAGCAAGCAATGTTCATGCACGATGGGGATGATGCAAATATGTGCAAGATGTTCCCATCGAGTTTGGGAAAGGTGGCTCTGTCTTGGTTCCATAAGCTAGGCCCGCACTCTATACGAGGATGGAGGCAGCTAGCCGAAGAATTCACTGCTCAATTCCTGACGAGCAGAAAAGCACCGAAGACGTTTGAAGCCTCTCCATTATGAAACAAGGAGAGAGAACGAACCGATCAGGGACTACACAAAGAAGTACTAAGAAACTTTCAACGAGATTGAAAGTTGCAGTGAGGAGTATGCAATAGCCACGTTCAAAAAGGGGTTGCCTGTTCGGGGGGAGCTGCGCTGATCATTAAACATGAGTCCAGTAGGAACACTGGCAAAACCAATGGAGCGGATTGAGCAGCATGCCAGGAACGAGGATGACATACTCTGAGAACACGATAAGATGGTTGCCAAGCAAGCCAAGGGGCCTGCAAAGAAAGCAGATAAACCAAAGCCCAAAACTTACAGGGAAAAGAAGGATTATGGGCAGGCTAAGAAAGAGCCATACAAGGAGAAGCATGCTCTTGACCCTAAGTCTTTCATTTCAGTAACCTCGGTCTGGAAAGAACCGATTTACCGGATTCTTTATCGAATAAAGAATCGCCCCTACTTCAAGTGGCCCCCGAGGTTGGAAGGTGATCAAGATGCAAAGCGAGCTACGAGTCAGCATTGCAATTATCACAAGGATTAGGGTCACATGACAGAGGATTGTGAGATGTTCAAGCAGCACCTCGATGACTTAGTCTCACGTGGTTACCTGAAGGAATTCATTCAAGAAGAACCCAAGGGTGCTGTAAAAGTAATGGAATTAGATTACGAGCAAAATCCAAGGGGTGTAATCCATATGATACATGGGTTGGCCGCACCTTATACGAGAAATGAGGTGAGGTTGCTCCAAAGGCAAGTTAAGCATGACCAACATGTCATGCAATTAAGAAAGAAAAGGGGACGTGAAGAGGAAGTATGCAACGAGGGCATAGTCTTCACGGATGAGGACCTGGGAGGAGTCCAGGTGCCATATAATGATTGTAACGCCCCCAATTTTGGGTACGTTAAATAAACATTTTATTGATAAAACTAAGTAGAGTCTGGCTCATTATCACATCATAATTCTCACAAGAGTACATTTATTCAATAAGGGAGGGAACTAAGGTTCCTAACTACTGCTCCGCCTGCTCTTCCATCCTAACAAGCTCCTCGGCTCCAAAAGCCTCTAAGGTGTACAGCTCACCCTGTTCATCTATAAGGTCTGACACATTATACCGGCGTCGCCACCAATATAATATGTCAGGGTCACCAAAGGGCAACACCGTGAGCTACAAGGCTCAATAGAATAAACCATACCCACTAACCCTTATCTTACAACAAAGAGGCATATAGACAATTACACATGCTCATTCAACAACGTAATTAACAATGACACATCCACATCTTACTATCGTTGGTGTCATATTCATCTGAGTTTCTCCTATGCGACTCATCGTAGACCGTGTCTCTAGTTTCCACTTTCATAACCAAATCATCATTTCGAAAATTCATTTTTAACACACCCAACCTCGGTTCCGCCGTTCCGGGTTCCCGAGTATCCTCACAATGGTTCCACCGCACCGGGTTCCCATTGGCACACATTAGCATTGGCTCCTCTCCACGGATAATCAAGCCACACACCCAACCTCGGTTCCGCCGTTCCGATCTCCTGAGTATCCTCACAATGGTTCCGCTGTCCCAGGTTCCCATTGGCACACACACATACAACTCCCATAATGACTACCACGTCTGGTCATTATGTAGTTTCAAAAATATTTTACCAAGTCAATGCCTTTAAACACACCCTAGGTGTCATGTTTCTAACTTCCTCGGTTTCCGTGTCTCGTTTTCATGCATAGACTCCGCGGCAGGACTTCTTATGACAAAATCATAAATCATTCATTGTAATCTTGAAACTAAACTAGCAAGGTCATTCAACTCTATATTAGGTAGCATGCTCATATTATCACATCATCATGCTCAACATTTAACACACAAAGTAAAGCATAGTGTCACATGGACGGACACCTTTGGAGTGGTAAACCACTTATGCTTTACCAAACAAGTAAGACAAGTAATCACTTACACATGCTTATAACCGTCCTAAGATCAAAATACGAATACTTCAAGTTGGGCCACAAACATTATCTTTCAAAATTCGTTCTTTCTTTTCCAAGTTCAAAACAACACATGTTTATTGAAATTCTACGTATACTTAGAGTAAGTAAGTAGGAATGTTCTACATGTTCATACAACTATCTATACTTAGAATTTGAGTGTATGGAATAATCTACGTATACTTAGGGATAGGGGACGGAAAATTCTACCGTTCTTCTTGGCCATAGGGCGGCTACGGAGAGTACGTCGGTGATCGGACAGAGTAACTTCCTATGGTAGGCTTCCGGTAGCTTCGAAAGAGAAAGGTTTCTCTCGAAACTAGATCTTGACTAATACTACTTAGACTTTTTGGATCGAAAGGGTGGTCGAGTGGCAGTTTAGTGGCGGTCTTGGATGAGTTTCTTGAAGAACTTGGGAAGAACTTCAAAAACAAGCAAGAACACAAGACTTTCTAGAGAGAGAAGTTGAAGTATGAAAGGTGTGAGTTGAATGGTGAGAATGGGGTCCTATTTATAGCAAAAACCTTGGCTCTCCCTCTCCCCTCTTGGCCGGCCTCTCTCTCCTTCTTTGTCCAATGGATTTTGTTCCATTGTGTTGTCACTTCAATCCTTGAAAGCATACAAAGATCTTCTCCTTTCTTTACTTCCATTCTAGGACAAGTTTATGTTATTCTAATGGGTTCCTAGTCTTATCTAGTACTTAGGAGATTTGTTTGGATATGAAAGTATAAGAAAACCTAGATTTGGTTGTACCTTGATGGTGTAAGAAGTTGGCCAAAGAAGTTGGCTAGGTTGAGTGAGTACACAAGCACACACATCACTCTTTCTCTCTCTCCCTCTCCCGGCCTCTCTCTCTCTCTCTCTCTCTCCCTCCCTCTCTCGGCCATCTCCCTCTCTTTCTCTCTCTCTTCTTAGTACAATGTACATATATTTATATATAAGGACAATGGTAAGTAGATTGACTTGAGAAAGTATAAGGGATTGAGTTTTTTTTTTTGTGGGTAATTTAGCATGAAATAAAAAAGAGGCTAAGCGAATGTACAGCCTACAAGAGGCATACCCCAGGAGGAAAGAAAAAGAAAAACAAAGATTAAGAAAATTGATGGATGCCAAGTGGCTACATTAACGCCAAAGGCTACATTGAAAATGGACCGATTGGCCATGGTAGCGAACACCAATATAATCTAGTTAATACTAACTACACTTCATTGGTAGTCAAGTTTACACAGACATAGGATCCATATGTTTCAATGCCATCTCATAGATGGGAAGGAAACACATGTCAAAAGAGTGTATGCCATCTTTGTAACCTAGTGCTACCTTGGACAGCCATCCTTGTAAATTAGTCCGGCTAATAGCATTGCAATCAGATAATCAGAGCATAGCAAACCACACAGCAGCAATGGGCAGCCACATATATGAACAGCAGCAGCAATAAAACAATACACCTGCTGGAATGGATTGGAGCAGCAGCAGGCATTCAAGAAACTGCAGCAGCAGCAGCAAAACATAGCAGCATCCATTCTGGCCGAGAGGAACGACTAGCAGATTACGACAGTAGCCCATTTGAACAGGTAACACCATAGGAGCGCCCATAACTGGACAGCAGAATCACCTCACGGTTCATTAACAAATAGCAGCAGCAAAGTAGCAGAACTCAACAGCAACATAATCGGCCAACTGCAGTAGCAGCACACAGAGCAGCAGGCTATGTAGAAAATATACTATCCTATACAGAGGACGTCCCCCTCTGTGAAGGGAGATCCCAACGGCAGCCCCTGATGGTTAGGCGATTTACATGGATGAAAGTAAACAGCTTAACAGCAGCAGGAGACACAAAAACATTTTGACAGAAAAACAGCCGCAACAATAGTAGCAAAAGTAGCAGCATCAGCATATTTAGTGGTTATCTACAAGCAAACTAGTATTAGAAATCAGTAAGGACCCCTGCTGGATTGTCTGAAGCATAGATAGAAATATAGTTACATAACAGACCAAAAGGAATAAACCAAAACTGAAAACAAAGCACTGAGGTAAGTACCATTGAATAAGCACTAAATAAACCACCACCTCAACCTCTACAACCTTGAAACCTCACACCACCCACTCTCAAACAGACTCAAAGCTGAGAGTCCACTTACTCCCTCCACTAAACCTCACTATACTCCCCCACTAAATATTACCTCCTCTCTCAAGGAATGTTGGGGCTCTAGCACACAACTCACAAGGTCAACACACAATATAGTAAAGACACTCAGAATCTGCAAGTCACCACAACATCCGACAAGGATTAAGGTAACTACCTGCTAGGATAGAAGTAATAGCAGCAAATATCCCTTGAACAATAACCTCTGATTGTGCTGCCCATATTGGGCACACTGACTCCCTGTTTTGAGTGATTTGGTCTGAGGGATCATGTATGAGACCAATTCTCAGCTGTGACCTGCCAATGAAATGATGTGAGTAAAGATTCAGATTAACAATTATATACAGATTAATCATGAGTGAATGTTCCACTTAGAAAGTAACCGAGTAGGTCCCTTGGACTCTAAGGACAGCAACCTGCTCCTAACCTCATTTGAAATTTTGGTAGCAACCACTCCAGGAGGGCAACTAATGTTCTGAAACTTCCTATAATTTCTTTCAAGCCAAATTTGGTGCACATAGACTGTAAATACAAGCTTAGCAATTGTGACTGCTAAGGCTTTACCCCTTAAGGTGGATAAATTACTAACCCACTGCTGCCAAGAGGTCAATCCAACCATGTAGGGGGTCTTAGGGGATAGAATTCCCCTAATCTGAGTAGTTATGGGGCACTCAAAGAATAGATGATTGCGCGATTCTACACCCATACACAAACTACATAAGGAGGTAGCTTTCATGCCAAACAGAACAAGTCTATCCTCCGTAGATAACTTATTCTGAATAGCCAACCATGAGATCACACTACACCTAGGAATGTGCCCGAGAAACCAGACCACCTTAGACCAAGTGATGGCAGGGTAATGTGATCTCAAGTGTTCCCAAAGGGAGGAGATAGTAAACTTCCCAGAGGCATTGAGAGTCCAAGTGCAAGTGTCCCCAATGGTGTCATTGATGGGGACTAAATGTAGGTCAGATCTTACTTCATTAAGATCAGGAGATTGAGTAATTGGGAAGGCCCACTGATTGTTCCTAATAATCGCCTTCATAGTGACGTCTTTGGGAAGGCCTGAATCATAGACAATTCTAGATCCAAATCTTGGCAGGAGGGGACCAAAGGGATGCCAATTATCAAACCACAGAGAGGTTGATTGGCCATCCCCAATGTTATACTTAATATGGGGCTGGACACATGATCTAAGGTTAAGAATCTTCCTCCAAACCCAGGAAGAATCACTAGGAATTTTTACACTCCAGAAGCTCTTACCCTTAAGTAAGTAAGACTTAACCCATTGGCACCACATAGATTGCTCCCCCCCCCTCGAGATAAGGAACCAAATGTGCTTGGCTACAGCTGCCTTGTTCCAAACAACCAAAGACTTAAATCCTAATCCACCTTCCTTGATAGGAGTGCAAAGGTGTTCCCATGAGACCTTTGCACCAGTCTTCTTAAGATCAGGACCTGACCAAAAAAAAGCTCTAAGGATTGATTCAGTCTCCTTAATTACCTTTTTAGGGATAATAAAGAGGGATGACCAATAGGTTTGCATAGAGAAGATGATTGATTTTATCAGTTGTATCCTACCAGCATATGACAGGTATCTATGGGTCCATGATTTAGTCTTGGATACAATCCTATCGACCATGACTTTACAGTCTGTGTGCTTGAGTTTGGTGGATAGAAGAGGTACTCCCAAATATCTAACAGGTAGGGACCCATCCTGGAAACCCAAAATACTCAATATGGAGGTTTTGATGGAAGGGTTAACACCAGACAAGAAGATGTTACTCTTAGTAGGGCTAGGTGAAAGTCCAGACAAAGCCTCAAACTCTGTCAAGGCATTTTAGACGTGTGTAATGGAGCTCACCTCCCCTTTACAAAAGATCATAAGATCATCTGCAAAGCAGAGGTTGACAAGTTTAGTAGAACCATATTTCCAATGAAACTTGAAATCAGGAAGAAGAGACTTCTCCTTTAGGATACAAGTCAATACTTCCATAACTATCACAAACAGGTAAGAAGACAAGGGATCACCTTGTCTTAAGCCTTTCTGCCCAGGAATGTACCCTATAGCTTCCCCATTAAAGCACAAAGAGTAGTTAGCTGTGGAGACACAAGCCTTCAACCATTGGATCATCTTGGGGTGGAAATTCATGGAGGCAAGGACATCCCAAAGGAAGTCCCATCTGACATTGTCATATGCCTTCATGATATCCACATTCATGGCACATCTAGGGGATGAAGAATGTTTATGGTAACCTCTCATTAATTCCTGTGTGAGGAAGATGTTATCAGCTATCCATCCTCCTACCTTGTCCAAATCCTGATTGAGTAGGATCAATGAGTGATGGCAGGATAGGCTTGATTTTGTTAGCTAGGATTTTGGCAATACATTTATAGACTACATTGCAGCATGAAATGGGTCTAAAGTCTCCCACCTTGGAAGGGTTGGGGATCTTAGGAACCAAAGCGACTAAGGTAGTATTCGCTTTCTTCAATAACTGGCCAGATCTAAAAGATCATGTACTTCTAAGGGTGTAAAAGATCATGTACTTCTAAATCTCTCCCATATCTTCCTATATTTCCTTATTTCACAAGTACAAGTACTTATGTATATATATACTTAAAGTTGATGGGAGAAGATCTAAAATGGTATATATTTAAAGTTGATGGGAGAAGATCTAAAATGGTACAACAATTATTGTCCTCTCTCTCTCCTATCTCTCTCTCTCTCGGCCTCCTCTCTCTCCCTCCTCTCGGCTCTCTCTCTCTCTAAAATGGTACAACAATATTTATGTATAAGTATTGACCAAGTATGAAAGTACACAAGTACTATATGATTTTACTAGGTCTATTAGTCAAAATTCCCTATTAAACTAAGTCAAATTGGCACATGTTCCTTACACAATTTTATATTAAAGGTACATAGAGAATCCTAGGTACAAAAATCTAGGGTGTGTGTATATATATATATATATATATATATATATATATATATATATAAGTATATTAACACATGGTGAATCTAAGAAATGACTAAACTAATAGATCTTTGTACTTGATAGCCAGACTAATCCTATTGACCAATGGGTGATATTTTCCCTAACTTTTATGGACCAATGGTTAAAGATGGAAAGTATTATACTTTGAAATATACATATATATATATATATATATATACTTTTAAGCATGTGTATACAAGTCTATATATAACTATATAAGTGTACTTTAACCAATCTAATAAAATATCTTTGGTGGAAAGCCTATTGTCCAATGGATAAAGATTTCCCTAACTTTTATCGTCCAATGGGTAAAGGTCAAGGATGACTTTGGTCCAAAGGGTTCCTTTAGGGTTTGGAAAGGTTCAAAAGGTTCAACTAGGGTTGGAAGTGCAATTGGTAGTTAGGTTTTCTCAATGAATCGGTTAGAAGCTAACTAGGCTTGCTAAGTAGGTGTAGCAGGCCGAACATGACTGTTCTCAGTGGTGCGAGCCGAACCCGCTCCCTGACAGACGTAGGCCTTGCGTACGGCGCCGTCGGTGTTCCGTCATTTGATACTCGACTTGCCATGAGCTCGGCAGAAGATAATCCCGTGCTCGGACTCTGCCGTCGGCAAGGTCTACGGCGACGTCACCTTCCCCCTTGGACACATAGCCAGGCTCGGCATTATCCGTGCTCGGCCACCTTCAGAGCACGGCTGGCAGCCGACGACGGCTAGCTGTTAAGCCACGCGTCCTGTCACGTGCAGAGGCGGTTATAACAGAAGATGATCATGGGCGCACATGGGTGTGCCAACTCAGCCCCGAAAACGGTTACCAGATCTATTCCGTGATGTCACTGTGACGTCACTCGGCCCGTGGAAGGCACGCGATCGTACTTGGAGAGCAAGCCAAGAGGCCCTATAAATACCTAGTGATGGTAACCCTAACAGGTACACGCTACTCAATACTCACACTTACTCTCTCTAGCTTTCGACTACCTCTCTCTGCACTATACTCATCCTCTCGCCGGAGGGCCTTGCCGGGACAAACCCCGGCCAGGTCTTAGTCGTGCGTTCCCTGTGCAGGCTAGGAGAAGAAGGCTCAACTACCATCGAACCATCAACGGAGGAGCGAGGATCAAGGATCACGGGCCACACAATTGGTGAACCCGACGTGAAACACTTCTGATTCAAACGGCTCTCACATCCTCAAAACCCCCTCACTCCTTCCTAAAACAACCACCAAATCACCTACCATGGGTGGAGATCTATCAGACGCAGCCGCTTTGGGGGCCAAAGACGCTAGTGGAAACG
This sequence comes from Rhododendron griersonianum, assembly GCA_018127125.1. NCBI lineage: Eukaryota > Viridiplantae > Streptophyta > Magnoliopsida > Ericales > Ericaceae > Rhododendron > Rhododendron griersonianum. The sequence continues at coordinate 30,816,988 of CM030790.1, read as the reverse complement.
TCATCTCCGCACCAACCCTCGAAAGGCACATGTCCATCTCCCTCGCCCCTGGGTCCGGACTCTCACCCGTCTCAGACGACGTAACTTCGGCCTACATCCGCCTACTGCAGCGTCGCGACGACGAACGCGACAATGAACTGGCCGCGCTAAGGGCGGAGGTGGCCCAAATGAAGCAACGCATGCAGCAGGACGCCACCCCTGCCGCATCAAGATCTGGCGGAGGCGGGGTAGAGGAGGCCAAACACCCCCTCCACCACCACCACCACAAGGGCGTCAGAACGAGGGAGGCCAACGCGGATCCGTGAAAGACCGCCTAGGCTTCACTCCAGCATCAGGCGACGCCAGAGAAATCATCCTCTACAAGCAACCCACCGTATCTGGAACACATCGTTCTAGAAGCCATCACGATGGAACCAGGACAAGGGATACCGAGTCGTTTACAAGTACGTACTTGACTGGTCGTGCAGAGTTCTCTCACACAACGGTCTCGCACCGTAGCCGAGATTCTGCACGGACCAGACCCCATGTCTCCGAACGCCTAGGGAACATCCCGATTGAAAACGTAGACGACGAGCACCACGCTCGGCGCAACGGGAAAGGCGTACGCACCGAGGGCGCGAACGACAAGAACAAAACCCGTCGCAACAAGGACAAAACCGTCGACGGCCCACGCCGAACAGCGACGGACCTGCGAGACAAGCTTCGGCGAAGGGAAGGCGAGAAGACATCAGCAAAGGAGAACAAGGAAAGGGATTCCAAGAGATCAAAAATGGACGAGCATGACAAACCGCCGCGCCCAGGGTTTGAAAGGCAACTGAAGGATCTCGGCGTATCCCCATTCACCTCCCACATCATCAACACGCCGCCAGAACCCACTTTTCATCTACCCAAATTCACGAAGTTCGATCCGGTGACCTGCGAGGCCTACACTCACCTCATCCACTTCAGACAGACCATTGAGCTCTGCACTCTAAAGGATGAAGTAAAATGCAAGGCGTTCCCGTCCAGCCTCGGCTCCCTGGGACTCCAGTGGTTCAACAAGTTGCCCGCTGGATCCGTAAGGAACCAGGCCGACATTGAACGCGCCTTCAACACACGCTTCATCACGAGCAACAAAACGGCTAAAGAGCCTGAATCCCTATCTCATATGAGAAAACTCTCGTCCGAAACTCTCAGGCAATATGCCGAACGTTACCGGCAGCTATTCAACGAAATTCCAGGAATCGATGAATATTGGGCTGCACGCACTTTCAAAAATGGTCTGGAAACCGGCAGCAAAATCCTAGACGAACTCGCCATCCGTCCACCTCATGGCATGGGTGAATTGATGCGTGTTGTGGAAAGATTTTGTGCTCTCGAGGAACTCTATGCAGACAGGGCCGCACACTTCAAGGAACCAATTTGGTCTTTTCTGAAGGAAATAATGAGACAACCATGGTTTGAATGGCCGACGGGCAAGCTTGGAACCGACACCGGCCAACCGGATCAAAATCCAAGGAAAAAATGCTCTTACCACAACGAGCTCGGCCACTGCACGACTGCCTGCGCACCATACAAAGCCCCCCTCGAAAAGCTTGCAGCTCAAGGTCACCTGGATCAATACATTGATCGATCAAAGACGCCCGCCCGGCAGACAAATCCCAACCCCAACGTCATCCATGGACCAGTAACAAAGGCATTTGAAACCACCCTCAGAGCCGACATCGATCAAGCCTCAACTTCAAAAGAGATACTCTCCATCGGCTGTGGATCCAAACGTTCACTACCACAAGACTTGCCCAAATGGACGATAAGCTTTACCGAACGTGACCTTGAACACGTTCAGACTCCACATTCGGATGCACTTGTCGTCACCGTCCAGATCGGTGTTCATGACGTCAAGCGCGTCCTCATTGATCAAGGAAGTTCAGCTGAGGTTATGTACTATGACCTCTTCAAGAAGTTGGACCTACCAGAGTCGGCTTTGCAGCCCACCGAGGTACCCCTCATTGGCTTCAACGGAGCTCCTGTATGGCCGCTCGGCCGAATCTTCCTCCCGGTCGTCGTCGGCTCAAAGACTCTAACCGTTGAATTCATCGTCGTCAACGCGCCGAGCCCATACAACGCCATCCTCGGCCGAGCTTGGCTCCATGGAATGCAAGCAATTGCTTCAACATACCACCAGGTTGTCCGCTTCATCGGCGCCACAGGAAGACAGGAAGATTTACGAGGTGACCAAATCGCGTCCAAAAAATGCTACGTCTCCGCCGTACACAGTTCTTCCAAAGCAAAACAAGTGCAATGGGTTGAAGTCCCAAACATGACTGTAATCGAAGACGTCGGCCAAAAGGCCGAGGACAAAGCAGAGGAGGACCTGGTGAAAATGCCCATCAACGAGGATGGATCACGCTTTTTCTTACTTGGCTCTTCACTAACCGATGCCGAGCGAGAAGAGATGTTCCAGTTCCTCAAAGACAATCTGGAAGTCTTTGCATGGACCCCAGAGGAGATGCCAGGGGTGGATCCCAACTTCATTTGCCACTCCCTCAACATAAAAAAGGACTCCAAACCGGTGGTACAAAGAGCTCGACGTTCGGCACCTGAGCACGCCGACACCGTCATCGAAGAGGTCAACAGACTTCTCGACACCAACGCAATACAAGAAGTATAGTACCCAACTTGTCTCTCGAATACCGTGGTCGTAAAGAAGAAGAATGGGAAATGGAGAGTTTGCGTCGACTACACGAACCTCAATGACGCCTGTCCAAAGGACTGGTTCCCGCTTCCGAAGATCGACCAGCTAGTAGATGCAACAGCAGGCCATGCTCGGTTGAGTTTCTTGGATGCCTACCGTGGCTATCACCAGATTGCCATGGACCCGGACGACATGGAGAAAACAGCATTCATCACTCCACATGGTATTTTTTGCTATAGGGTGATGCCATTCGGCCTCAAAAACTCAGGAGCTACATTCAACAGAGCAATCTTCAAAATGCTCTATGCACAAATAGGCAACATCCTAGAAGCATACATTGACGACCTCGTCGTCAAGAGTCAGAAGGAGCACAATCATCTGAAGGAGCTGGCCGAGGTCTTCGAGATCCTCAAATTCCACAAACTCCGTCTAAATCCGAAGAAATGTGCGTTCGGCGTCAATGGTGGAAAATTCCTCGGCCACTTGGTCACACGACGCGGCATCGAGGCCTACCCCAACCAAATCAAGGCGGTGGCAGACCTTCGGCCACCAAGAACAATTAGAGAGGTAGAAAAACTCACAGGGATGGCGGCAGCCCTCAACAGCTTCATCAGCAAGTCGTCTGACAAATGTCACTCCTTTTTTCACGCCCTTAAAGGGAAAAGCCGACGAAGCTTCGAATGGACGCCAGACTGCGACAAAGCGTTGTCCGAGCTCAAAGACTATCTCGGTACTTCACCCCTAATGGTAAAACCTAAGGAATTCGAAACCCTTTACCTTTACCTGGCGGTCTCAACCCACGCCATCAGCTCAGCTCTTGTCCGGCGAGAAGGGGCCGACGACATGCCTGTCTATTTCACAAGAAAGACGCTCCTACCCGCCCAGACTCGATACCTTCCACTGGAGAAGTTGGCACTCGCCCTCGTATCTGCGGCGAGAAAACTTCTGCCGTACTTTCAGGCACATACAATCACGGTCTTAACCAAATATCCTCTCAAAGCGCTTTTTCAAAAAGCCGACCTCTCAAACAGAGTATCCAAATGGGCGGTAGAGTTGGCAAATTTTGACATCTGCTTTGAACCAAGGACGGCAATCAAAGGGCAAGTCCTCGCCGACTTCATTGCCGAGCTCACCCCAGAAGACTCCGAGATCCTAAACACTCCTCCAACCCAACCCTCTGCCGAACATGAACCAAAAGAAAAACGGTGGCTCCTCTTTCAGGGAGACACTTGGCGAATGCAAATTGACGGCGCCTCCAACAACAACGGGGCCGAAGCTGGAGTCGTCTTGGTCTCTCCTTGTGGAACTCTTCCCGAAAGTGCCATCAGCATCGACTTCCCCGCCACAAATAATGAGGCCGAATATGAAGCCCTGCTTGCTGGATTACGCTCGGCAATCGCAATGAAAGTTGACGACTTGACCGTGTTTTGCGACTCTCAACTTATAGTCAATCAGGTGCTGGGGGACTACGAAGCTCGGGACCCAAGGATGATGAAGTACCAGGCCACGACAGCAGAACTCATCACTCGTTTCAAAAATTTCAACATCGAGCAGATCAACTGCGAGCACAACGCACACGCAGACACACTTGCTGGCCTCGCCTCGGCTTCAAAAGCATCTGAGTTCCGAACTATAAACTTTGGCAACATCGACCACCCAAGTTTTTGACACAACTCCAGAGGTGCTCAACATTGAACTTGGTCCAAACTGGATGGATGAAATCGTCGCTTTCCTGAGGAATGACACCTTACCCGACGACAAAAAAGAAGCCTTTCGAATCAGGAACAAGGCCGCTTACTATTGGCTCTCTGAGAGCGGTCAACTCTATAGAAAATCCATTTCCGGGCCCTATCTTCTCGTCGTCCACCCAAACCAAGTTGCCGAGATCCTTGATGAACTGCACTCTGGAAGCTGCGGCTGCCACTCTGGTGATCGTTCGTTATGCCAACGCGCGATGAGTCAAGGATACTTTTGGAAAAACATGAAAAAAGACTGTGAAGAAATCGTCCGGAGGTGCCGACCATGCCAACTATTTTCCCCAATCCCCAAGCAGCCGGCTCAGAATCTCTCCCCATCACAAGTCCATGGCCATTCGCGCAATGGGGGCTCGACATCGTCGGGAAACTCCCAACAGCACCTGGAGGCTTCAAATTCTTGATCACTGCAACAGATTATTTCTCAAAGTGGGTAGAAGCCGAGGCCCTCGTCACCATCACAGAAGCAGACGTCCGACGATTCGAATGGAGAAACATTGTGACAAGGTTCGGCGTACCCTATGCCACGTCTCCGACAACGGCACCCAATTTGTCGGGGACGGCCTCACAAGTCTTTGCGAGGAGTTCGGCATACGATTCTTCAACTCAACCCCAGCTTACCCTCAAGGAAATGGCCAAGCCGAGGCCTCGAACAAGACAGTCTGTGCAGGGATAAAACGCAGATTGAACTTAAAGAGAGGAAAATGGGCAGAAGAACTCCCCAGAGTTTTATGGGCTTACCGCTCCACACCACGTCATTCCACAGGCCAAACCCCCTTCTCGATGGCATTCGGCATGGAGGCCGTCATCCCACTGGAGCCAAGGTTCCCAACCCTCCGAACGGGAATCTTCAACCCACAGACAAATGATGAAGCCATGGAGCAAGAGCTAATTCTGGCTGAAGAAAAACGCAATGACGCTCGGCTGAAGCTTGCCGAATATCAACAGCAAGTTGCCAAAGGATACAACAGGAGTGTTCGAATCAAGAAGTTCAAGCCTGATGATTTGGTTTGGTGAAAGGTCGTACAAGCAAGCAAGAAGAAAAAATTCATGCCTAATTGGGAAGGGCCTTTTCGCATCGTCAAAGTTGCTGGTGAAGGGGCTTACACCCTCGAAGACATGAAAGGGAAGGTGCTCACCAACCCATGGAATGCACAGAACTTAAGGAGGGCATACATGTGACGCTTCTTCCACAAACATATCAGGCTGAAAACTACCTTCGGCCAACACTTCTTGCAAAAAGAGTTTCAGTTTTCTTTAGCTTCGGCCTGAATCTTTTATGTTTTTCTTTTACGTTTCAAAGAAGGGACTCGACCCACTGTTACTGTTTTTATCTTCAATATTTTCTCTGTACTTCTAAGAACTATCAATGAAATGACAATCTTTTTTTGATCAAAAGTTTTCAAAAGCATTTCAAGCATCATTCGACCTTCGGCTCCGACGCCGAACACAAACGTTGACTTCGGTCACACCACATACGGCTCCTTAAAAAGCCCTTTCTTGCTTCGGCCACCATTACCGCCCAAAGAAGCAATCAATGGACGTACGGTCCGCCGAGCCTAAAATACACATTTCTAATGGAACTTAGGCTTCGGCTCGGATTGGCAAAACATCATGGTCGGCCACCGAAAATCCACACTCGCATTTTGGTGAGCAAAAAACCCATAAATCAATCAGCTACTCTCAACGCTCCTTTACCATGGCCAGGGGCTGACACTTTGGCCGAGCCCCAGCCACTGGCAAGGGGCATCTCACATTCTTACAATCTTACAATCAAAACAAGCTGAATCATAACAGCTTCAAAAGTCTCATGTTCAGCGACCTGTTCGACGGACAATAATACTTTGGTCAAGGCTCGGCTGCACTATCTATACTTAACCATTTCGATCAGGAAAGATTCTTAACTATTCTGCCGAACCCAAACCAAAGTGGGGGCTACGGACAACTACACATTCATAAACATGCAAGACCTACAAAATCTTGTGAAGACATGAAGGCAATAAGTCAAAGCTCGGCATTAACAGAGACGTTGCAAAAAGAAGCCATGCATTCATTCAAAACTTTGAAATAAAGACAAGTGTTGTCAAAGATCCTAAGCTGGGAAGTACGGCGTAGTAAACCGTTCGGTGCCGACCCCCAAGTTAACTATTACACCTGGCACGGTAAACTCCCAAGTTCAGAGCCGTCCAGTCCAACAAAAAACTTCAAAAGTTCAAAGGAAAAAAACACAACTCTAAGAAACTAGAGACTCTAAATTTGGGGAGGATCACCCTCTGCTGCAACTTCAGCAACACGAGCAGTACCGTCCTCGGCATCAACAGCCACTTCATCATTCTTCTCAGCTTGCTCGGTGCCTTGCTCGGCGTTTTCAGCCTCGGCCTTCTTCCTCCCACTTGAACCATCCCCTCCACCTTCAGCGTCGGCCCCAGTCAGATCATCAACGTCTTCCTCGCTCTCAGAAAACTCCTCCGGAGGAAGTGGGGCACATTCCTCCTCCGTGTACGGCAGCACGATCTCGGGCACTACGGCTGCAGGGATGGTCTTCATCAGGTTCATGTCAGGCTCCAGCTGCATAACCCCATAAGCAGCCTGCACCCCAGCCTTGTACCCTTTTCGATACGTAATAGGAACCCTCTTCTGGACCTCCTCATTCACCATCGACCAAGCATCTCTCATGTACTCTGCTCCAGCTCGATCATACCCCGCCTGGTAGGCCTTCTCGTCCACCTCCTTCATCTTCCTCTTCTCCCTCCTCACAACTTGACCGAGCTCGCGGTCAGACTCCTTGGCTTTCTCAAGGGCTTCATCCCTCTCTTTTTCGAGCTCGGCAACCCTGGACTTGGCAAGCCTCAAGCCGTTCTTCGCAGCCTTTGTCTTTTCACGCTCGGCTTTCGCGTCATCACGATACCGAGTCCTTTCAGCGGCCAAGAGCTCGGCTTGATGAGAAGCACGCAGCAAAGCTTGCCCAGCCTACACGAGACAAGTCATCAGCCTCGGCAAAACTTCAAAAAAAAAAAAGTAATAAAAAACTAAGTCAAAAGCGTACCTGGATGAGATAAGCACTGGTATGGACCAAGCTCGGCTGAAGCTCCCCTGGAACCCTATCCATGTCCTTCGGTAGAGCCAGTTCGTGCAGCATGGTCACAGCGAGGCCAGGCTCCTCCTTGATGCTGTCCTCAACCGTAACCACCCTACCGTCGGCCATCGCAAATGATGGCGCAAACTCCGGCACGATCGCTCGGCCACCTGAACCTGCTGCCCTCTCCACAGCTTTTGAGCCACCCGCAGCTGATGACTCGGTTTGATCCCTCTCCTTCAGCAGCGGCGTCAGCGGCCTGGTGGGGAAGAAGTCATGTGTAACCTTCTGCTTTTTCGAAGGATTCTCGGATGGTGCAACATCCTTTTGGCGAGCTACAGCGCCATCTCTTAAGTTAACCTTCAGGACATTCCTTCGGCCCATATCGTCGGCAAATTCGGGGATCAGAGTTCGGAGAGCAGGAATATCGATACCTCGGAAGTCGGCGGGTTGACTGTCCTGAAACCAGAAGTCGGCTGACTTCTTGAATGTGGGAAACTTAAGCCTCGGTTCCTTCGTCTTCTTGCTCGGCTTTGGAATATTACCACCAACACCTTGCTCCTCAGCAGCTGCCTTCTTACCTTTAGCTTTCGTGCTCGGCCCAGCCTCCTTGTACTTCTTCTTCCTCTTCGTCAATTTCCCTTTGTACGAAGGTTCGTAACCCAGTAGCGTCGGCGCGTCGCGGCAGATGAAAGCCTTCAACGTCTCCACGTGACCGTCTACGGTCACGCTCGGCGTTGGAGTCACTAGAAACTGACATATTCGAGGCAATGGATGAAGCTTGACGTCGGCTTCTGTGTATCTCCAAGTATTTTTGGATCACGAGATTTGCAGAATCGTCCCCTGAACTTTCAGAGTCGGATGAGATGACGATGATTGGGGGAGCCAGACCTAACAAAGTCAAAAAAAAAATAGAAACATGAGACCTCGTCGTCGACTAGAAAACAGGGATCTCACTACGCTCGGCATCCTAACTGGCCCACCCCATCGTCTTTCTCAAAGCTCGGCCAAATCATGTTCGGTCTGAACCTACCAAACATCAGAGACTGGGGCTCGGCCTACTCCATCAGCGGCCAAGCCCAGAACCCCTTGAAGGTTCCATGCTCGGAAGAACAGGTTGAAGAAGGAGATGAATAGTTTGTTCATCTCCAGGGTGCACTGTTCACTCAGAACAAAAATGCCCCAAAAACCTAGAAAAGCAAGAGGAAATGCCAAAGAAAATTGCAGAAAAGTGAAGTGAAAGGAAGCAAGAATCGAACACATACCATCGATTCCTGGATGTCTTAAGATTTCAGGAGGGCACTCTTCCTGTCAAATATCTTGGGGTGCCCCTCCTTTCTACTAAACTCTAAGCCTCTGACTGCCATCGATTGGTGGAGAGCTTAACTGCTAGGACTAAGACTTGGACCAATAGAGACCTTACCTATGCAGGTCGGGTTCAATTAATTAAGAATGTTCTCTTTTCCATCCAAACCTATTGGTCCTCTCTGTTTATCATTCCCAAAAAGGTTATCAAGGAAGTTGAGTCAATCCTTAGGGCCTTTTTGTGGTCTGGCCCGGATCTAAAGAAAACGAGTGCTAAAGTTTCGTGGGAACATCTGTGTTCCCCTAGAGAGGAAGGAGGTCTTGGCTTCAAATCTTTGCAAATTTGGAACAAGGCATCTATTGCGAAACATATTTGGTTTCTAATCTTTGGGGGAGAACAATCCATGTGGTGTCAGTGGGTCAAGTCGTACTTGTTACGTGGTAGGAGTTTCTGGACTCTGAAAATACCAAGTGATTGTACATGGGTTTGGAGGAAACTTTTGAATCTCAGACCCTTGGTTAAACCATATGTAATTAATATACTAGGGAATGGGAATTCCACATTCTTGTGGCATGACAATTGGCACCCCCTCGGTCCTTTAATAGATAGATTTGGTTCATGTATTGCGTATGACGCTGGTATACCACAGGATGCTTTTGTGTCTCACATTATCAATAACTCAAATTGGGTGTTTCCCATTACTCAGACTTTTGACCTAAATGAGGTGAGAAACACTCTTCCCCCTCTTGTTCAAGCCAGGTTGAATGTGGCTGATCAGACAAGGTGGACCCTTAACTCCAATGGGCAGTTCACAATTGCATCACTATGGGACAAAATGAGAACCCCCTTCCCTAGGGTTTTGTGGCATAAGGTAGTATGGTTTTCTGCTCACATCCCTAAATGCAGCTTTATTACTTGGCTGGCCATTCACAACAGGCTATCCACTGCAGATAGACTTCTGTCATTCGGTCTTAACATTTCCCCACAGTGTGGTTTGTGTCAGGGGAGTGAAAGCCATGACCATCTTTTATTTAATTGCCCATTCACCACACAGGTGTGGAATTCCATTCAGGCCAACCTCCATGCTTCTTGGCCTGCTAGATCTTGGGTAGACTGGGTGACCTTGTTATCTGGTGTTAAGGGTAAATCCCTTAAGAGTGTGATCACTCGGTTGGCCTTTATTGTCACTGTTTATCATATTTGGATTGAGAGAAATTTGAGGAAGTTCCAAACTCAATCTTGTACCTGGGAGATAGTTGTTCACAAAATTTACATGATGGTAAGAGATAGGATTACATCACTTTCTAATTTGCAGTATGCTCAAGCAGATTGGATTGTTCATGTGTGGAACAATATTTAAACTAATTTTGTACAAGTTACTGTATCATTACTGTATCTGTTGGATTTGGATTTAACTGTTCTCCATAGTGGCTTTGTGTTTCAATATGGCAGGTTGTTCATTGTATTGGTATGCATAGCGGTGGATTCACTTGTGTTGTTAGAGTTCTGCCATGTGCGGGTGTTGAGTGAGCCAGTATATGTAGAACCTGTGAGGAGAGTGTTTGAGCCTCTACCTTATTTTGAGCGGAGGTAATACTTAGTGGGAGGCGCTTTGTGAGGGAGAGTGGAGGGAGTTGGGTTTCATCCTTTAGTTTGGTTGGTTGTGGTCTTGACTCTTGGTCCTCTCTCTTGCTATGTAGCCATCAATTTCATGTTGATCTTATTAGTTCCAGGATTGCATTGTATGCTTTGTAGACTTATAGCTGCTGTACCACTTTGCTGCTACTGTTATGCTACTCAGTTCTGTTACTACCAGTCACGGCCATCGGCTTTATTTGATGTGCTGAGATGTTGCAGTCTCAGTTTTAGTTTCAATTACTGCCTTTTGATGTGCTGAGCTGTTGTGTAGCTACCTTTATTGCTGAAATTGAAGTGTATTGAATCTGTTGCCTTTATTGTATTCAACTGTAGTATATGCCTAACCAAAAGGGGGCTGTCGTTGGGATCTCCCTTCGCAGAGGGGGACATCCTCTTCATTTTGTTTCATTTGGCTGTGTTTGATGCCTGCTATGGCTGCTTCCAGTTCTTCTGTTCTGATGTATGTGCAGTCCAACACATAGCTAAGTAGGAGCTTCTTTACCATCACAAGCTATGTTTTCTGCTGTTCTTCTGCTGCTGCTTATCAGCGTAGAGCCGGGCTGCTGTTCTTAATGTACTGTCCTGCTGCTGCATTTTGGAGTCAACTGCTGAATTTTTGTTATACGGTTGCTGTTACTTTCGGACACAGCATTGTAGATGTGTAGCTGTGTTCTGCATTTTGGAGTCTGCTACTGCTGCTGTCCAGCTTGCTGCTGCTGTCCAGTTTTGCTGCCATGTCCATTTCACCATATAGGAGTTCATACAGCTTCTGCCATGTCCAGTCTTGCTGTTGTTGAATGCCACGGAGCTGATGTGGTGCCATCAACTGTAATGCTATGGTACTGATATGGTGCCTTCACAGCTGAACTGTAATGTAGTTTTGATCTGCTTCGGCCTTCTTGTTGCTGTGATGCCACCAACAATGAGGCTGCTGTTGTTCTGCTGGACTAATCTGCTATCACTGATTCTGTTTTGCTAGTGCTACGAAGTCAGTGGTGTTGCCACATCCAATGTTATTAGGTTTTGTATAGGACTGTTGCAGCTGTTTTATTAGGCTGAGTACCTCGTCTCTATGTTATCTTGTTAGGTGTTTTCCTTCCCTCTTGTCAGATGGATTGCAAACATCGTGCTTCTTTTAGCTTTATGTAGCCATTTGGCGTTAGCATTTTATTGTAATTTTCTTCCGTTTGTTTTTTCTTTTCTCTTCCTCCTGGGGTATGCCCCTTGTAGGCTGTATATTCGGTTAGCCTTTTTTTTCAATTTCAAGTTGATTTACCCAACAAAAAAAAAATTCGAACACATACCTGGATTTGTGGCGAGATCTGGTGGCAAGATCGCTGGGAATCAAGACCAGAAGATGAACCGGTGCTCTTCGAAGCTCTGACGATGGAGTTGTGGAGAGAGAAAAAGTCTGAGACTTTCTCTCTCCTCGTCTCGCCCCTTTTATAGGGCTAGGGTTTGGGTTTTTGAGTTTCCCGCCCATCATTGCACCGCCGAACCACTAACCACTCAGCGCATTACACGTGGCGTTGAAAGGACATCCTGCAGGGTTTGCCAGCCGTCCCCTCTCCAGCCGTACCCAGCCGTAGAGCGACATCTGGCACTCCTCCACCAAGGCTCTCCGTTAACGGCTGATGCTGCTCCTGAAGAGGAGGATAGATTATGTTCGGCGAAGGCTCACCTTGACAAGCGAAGATCGTGCTCGGCAGGTTCGGCCAATGCTTGACTTCAATCCCTGCCACGCGCTCGGCATCGGTAAAGATTGAGGGGCTATTGTAGCAGGCCGAACATGACTGTTCTCAGTGGTGCGAGCCGAACCCGCTCCCTGACAGACGTAAGCCTTGCGTACGGCGCCGTCGGTGTTCCGTCATTTGATACTCGACTTGCCACGGGCTCGGCAGAAGATAATCCCGTGCTCGGACTCTGCCGTCGGCAAGGTCTACGGTGACGTCACCTTCCCCCTTGGACACATAGCCAGGCTCGGCATTATCCGTGCTCGGCCACCTTCAGAGCACGGCTGGCAGCCGATGACGGCTAGCTGTTAAGCCATGCGTCCTGCCACGTGCAGAGGCGGTTATAACAGAAGATGATCATGGGCGCACATGGGTGTGCCAGCTCAGCCCCGAAAACGGTTACCAGATCTATTCCGTGATGTCACTGTGACGTCACTCGGCCCGTGGAAGGCACGCGATCGTACTTGGAGAGCAAGCCAGGAGGCCCTATAAATACCTAGTGATGGTAACCCTAACAGGTACACGCTACTCAATACTCACACTTACTCTCTAGCTTTCGACTACCTCTCTCTGCACTATACTCATCCTCTCGCCGGAGGGCCTTGCCGGGACAAACCTCGGCCAGGTCTTAGTCGTGCGTTCCCTGTGCAGGCTAGGAGAAGAAGGCTCAACTACCATCGAACCATCAACGGAGGAGCGAGGATCATGGATCACGGGCCACACAGTAGGATTTCTAACCAAGAAAGGTAATTATAAGACTTCTCAATTAGTAGGAAAATATACTAGACACTTGTCTTTAGAAAGTGACCGTATTGTCTGGCATGAAGAAATCTAACTTTTATAAGCCTCAATTAGAAGGTTGAAAAGAATTCATAAAAGCCATTCGAGGATAATAAGAAATTTTCAAATAAAACAACGAGATTTTTATTGATTGAAAATCGGAGTTGTTACAATGATGCTTTGGTCATAACCTTACAAATTGGGGAATATGACATGGAGAGGATCTTGGTGGACTCAGGAAGCTGCACGGTGCTGTACTACGATGCATTTTAGAAGTTAGGGCTGACACAGGCGGACCTAGTACAGTCAATAACTCCATTGGTCGGATTCAGTGGAGGAGCAGTCTGGCCATTGGGCAAAGTAACTCTGCCTATTCGGGCAGGAACAGTGGTGCTGCGAACCGACTTCCTGGTGGTGGACGTGTCGTCTTCTTATAACGCGATTATAGGAAGAACCTGGTTGCACAAGATGAGGGCGGTTTCCTCCACTTACCATCAAATGGTAAAGTTCCCAGATTTAATGGAATCGAAAGGATCAGAGGAAACCAGAAGGTTGCCCAGCAGTGCCTGATTTCTATAATCAAGAAGGGACCTAAAGCAAAGTTGGTCCAAGCCATCGAGGTTCTAGACCAGCCGACAATCGAGGATGTCAGAGGGAACCCCGCCGAGAAAGTGGTGGAAGGCTTGAAAAAGATTCAAATCAATGAGACTGATCCAGAGAGGTATTTTCTGATTGGGGAAAACCTGAGCAAAGAAGAAGAAGAGGAGTTGGTAGGATTCCTCAAGGAGCACGTTGATGTGTTTGCTTGGGTACCCGAAGAGATGCCTGGGGTCGATGCAAACGTGATTTGTCACCACTTGAATGTAGATCCCCAGCATAAGCCCATGATGCAGAAAAAGTGAAGATCAACCGTACAGCACGTGGACGTTGTTATCGAGGTGGTTGACCGCTTGTTGGAAGCAAAGGCCATACGAGAAGTTTACTACCTAGAATGGTTGTCTAACACTATGGTAGTAAAGAAAAAGAATGGGAAGTGGCGTGTCTGTGTAGACTTCACAGATTTGAACAAGGCATGTTCAAAGGACAGTTTCCCCCTCCCAAGGATAGATCAATTGGTTGATGCAACAGCAAGGTATGGACGGATGAGTTTCCTTGATGCATATCGAGGATATCACCAGATTGCCATGTACGGGTCTGATCAAGAGAAGACTTCCTTTATTACGCCAAGAGGGCTGTATTGTTACAGTGTCATGCCCTTTGGTTTGAGGAACGCCGGAGCAACGTACCAGAGGCTGGCAACAATTATGCTGAAGAAGTTGCTCGGTAAGACTATGGAGGTTTACATAGATGATATGGTGGTCAAGAGCAGAGAGAGGCAGGACCACATAGCTGATTTAAAGGAAGCCTTTGAGATTCTGAGAGAGTACAAGCTGAAGCTCAACGCCTCGAAGTGTGCGTTTGGAGTAAGCTCAGGAAAATTCTTGGGCCACCTTGTGACCATAAGAGGGATAGAGGCAAATCCCAATCAAATAACAGCTTTGCAAAGACTCCAAAGTCCCAAGACCACGAAGGAGGTCCAAAGACTAACCGGAATGGCCGCGGCCCTTTACAAATTCATCAACCGGTCCAGTGACAAGTGTAGGCCACTATTTCAATTACTGAAAAAGAGGGAAGGATACGAACGGGGAGCAGAATGTGAGCAGGCATTCTAAGACCTGAAAAAGTACTTGGCAGCGGCCCCACTCTTGTCCACTTCTGATCCGGGTGAGTCTTTAACTTTGTATTTAACAGTTTCAGAGCATGCTGTGAGTGCAGTTTTACTAAGGGACAAGGGGCCGAGCAAATCCCCGTCTACTACATGAGTAAAACATTATTAGATGCAGAAACGAGTTATCTACCTCTGGAAAAATTGGTCCTGACATTGAGGACAACAGCGAGAAAATTGCCCCATTATTTCCAGAGTCATAAAATCGTGCTTTACATAGAGTTTCCGTTGAAATCATTGCTACGAAAGGCATATTTCTCGGGAAATATTTCAATTTGGTCGGTGGAGCTAAGCCAATACGATATTGACTATCAGTCGCGCACCGCAATAAAGGGACAAGTGTTGGCAGACTTTGTGGCAGAATTCTCTCCAACAGTAGCTCCCCAACCTCCTACGAGAAAGGAGCAAGAACTTGAACCACCAGCCGAACAAGATCCCCTGGAATGGAAACTTTTTGTCTATGGTTCCGCATGTAACACTGGTTCAGGAATTGGAATTGTACTTTTCCCTCCTGAGGGGGTAATGATGGAGTTGTCCCTTCGACTGGGCTTCAGTGCTTCCAACAATGTGGCAGAGTACGAGGCACTCTTGGCAAGATTGAGAAGTGCAAAGACCCTAAAAGTAAGAAGGATACGAGTGTATTGTGATTCACAGCTCGTGGTGAACCAGTTGTTTGGGGCATATGAAGCCCGGAATGAAAATATGGCAGCCTACGTGGAGGCTACCAAGGATCTGCTCGACACTTTTGAGAAGGTGTACATTGAGCAGATAAGTTCTGGGCAGAACGCTCATGCAGATTCACTGGCTTGGTTGGCCGTAGCTGTGCCGACTGAGTTCAAGAGAAGGGTGGCAGTAGATTATCTCTTTTTTTGGGTAAATTAGCTTGAAATTAAAAGAGGTTAACCGAATGTACAACCTACAAGAGGCATACCCCAGGAGGAAAATAAAAGGAAAAAAAGAAAAGTGAAAAAAAATGCGATAAACCATGCACAACCCGCATGGAGAGTAAGGCAGATTAAAGTAAATAACAAAGTGCAATGTGATTTGTTATCATATTCCATTGTACTATCCATCAGGAAGAAAGCACAACGGGGTATGATACAAAAGTGATATAAGAAGTAAAGATGTCATGAAAGCTAACTACTGTCTAGCACAGCCCGCCAGGCTAGGCTATAATATAAAGTATTCACGGTCGAAAAATGGCCATCTGTTGAACCATCACGGAAGAATTGTAGTAACATAGCAACTCGGCATCGAGGGGAGGTTGAACAGCTACTATAGAGAAACTAGGTATAGATAAGAGGCTCGATCCGGGGATGACGACATCCGACAGGGGGCCCAACCCTGCACACCACACCCAATCCAACCAACCTACTACTCCCTCGACCCAATTCCCAAGGCTCGCCAGAAAACAACCCGCCCTCAGCCAAATACCAATCACCACAATCTCTAGAGATGGGATATGGAAACCACAATACTAAAACTCCAACCGAACCCAGGGTAACAAGCATAATACCCACTTCTAAAAGAACAACTACTACAGAGGAACTAGGCACCGAGAAGAGGCTCGAACTGGAGATGACGGCATCCGACAAGGCTACCCTCCCAAGTACCCTGCACACCACGCCATTCCATCCAGACTACTACACCCTCAACCTAATCCCCTAGGCTTGCTATAATCTAAAAGAGGGACAGAATGAGGAGCAACAAAATGTGGCCACTCGAGCCGTAGGTGAAACCAAGCTGCCTCTTTCAATCAGCGCACTACCACCAATCTAATCAATGACAGCTCGCAAAGCTAGCCCTTTCAATCAGCGCACGACCACCAATCTAATCGGTCATAGCCCCAGAACACACCAAGCTGCCCCTTTCAATCAGTGCACTACCACCAATCTAATCAATGACAGCCCGCGAAGCTACCCCTTTCAATCAGCAAACGACCACCAATCTAGTCGAAGATAGCCCCAGTCACACCACACTACACTAAAGAACCAGGCCAGTGAATCGAAGAATCATGGAATTTAATAGAGCTCCACAACAAGTTGCACAGCATATGAGCCCCAAATTGGGCAATGAGCCCCGTAACTAAACTAGGCATGAATCACAGTGTCGAAAAACACTACATCCGAGGAATGTCAATTCCCATTTAGCCCGAATGAGCTTGAAATGATAACACGGCTGAATATTTGGGTATGTGAACCAGAGGCCCACTCCCATTAGTAAATCAGCATTGTAATTATATCCATGTTCTCTAAAGTCATAAAAGCCACTAATAACATTAAAAATTACAGCCTAACCTGTGACAATCAACTTTCCTCCTTCTCTCTCTTAAGTTCCTCTTTCTCTCTCTATACTTTCACGCCGGCTAGGTCTTTCAGCCTGGGGGGGAGGCGCCGCCTTCTCCCTCCTCCCCCCGGGCGGTCTCCCCAGCCTTTCTTCTGCATTTTTCCATTTCTCTGTCTTTCCAATCTCGCCTGTGCCTTTTTCGTCTTTTCTGGTCACCGTTTGCCCGCCTGTAACCACATCTGGGGGTTACCGGTTTGTCCTAACGGCTAGGTGCGGCGGTGGTTGGTGGAGGCGGATCACGGGGTCTCCTCGCCGGCGGTGCTCATGGGTGCTGTCGGTCTCATGCCTAACGGCAAGGCGGAGATCTCGTGGTGGTTGGGCATTAGCAGATCTCGGGTGGCGACGTCGGGTGGCGGTGCTGGTCTGCTATTGCTAGTTTGGTGGTGGATGTTGACTCGACAGTGTGCGGCGGCGTATGGAAGCTTGGCTACCGGTCTCCCAGCCGTTTGTGAGGGCCGAATCGCCGGTTTCTCGGCGGCATCTTGTGGGTTCCGGCTGCTCGTGGGTGTCGCGGTGTCGTAGGCTGTTGAGTTGTCGTCTGGGTGGGTGGCTGTGGCGGAGGCGGGTGGTGGCGGTGATCTGGTCCTATGCAGATTGGGTGTTCGGGCATAGGGTTTAGCTTGGCCCGGTTGGGCTTAGCTTTGGACTTGGGCTTGTATTGTAAATCTGGGCATTTTGGCCTTTGTGATGTTTTGAGCTTTATTGTTTAAATTTTGGCATTTTAAGGCCCATAGGGTGTTTTGGGCTTGACCCAATAGGTTTTCTTCCAACTTTTTGTTGGATTCCCCTTCCCCTTCCCCCAACTTGATGTACCATTTGTCAAGTTTCTTAATAAAACTTTGTTGCCTATCAAAAAAAAACATTAAAAATTACAGCACATGGGGTCCAATGACAGCAAAAAACGTGACCTAGTCTCCCGGTCAACAAAACCCACCCATGGTTTTAAAATACCACTAATAACAAACAGCAGTTTGTAAATGCAGCGCCAACCACCATAGCTAACCAGATTACCAGAGAAGATGACCGGAAATATGACATATTTCCAACCGATGAAGACAAGCACTGAACTCGAAATAAAAAACAGAAATCTGAAGATAACCAGTAGTCCAAAAGGGTATTACACCTTTCGTAGTTGCTAAAAGGAATATAGTAGACCCGGCTACCAACAGCTCACAAATGAAAAAATTACCTCCAAGATGGACTGAAGATTCAATTCGCTCCATGTGCATCATTTTTGTAGGAAGTATGGAGTTGGGAAACATGTAGTTCTCCCTTTCTCACTAGGAGGTGGTTTGGCCAGAATTCTAGCCCACAGCCGCACCAATACTTCCCCCTTTTCTTGCGTCAAAATCTTTGTATCAGAATGAAGTTGATTCTCCGGTGCTGATGTTAAAATCGATCCCCGAAGTGGACTGAAAACTGTTGAACCACCGGACAAATTGGTGGGTTTGGATTAGAAGATCCCCTTTCTCCGATTGTGGAAACCAGTTTATGAAGTGAACTGAATAAAATCCACAGATTCAAGTGAACTGAACCACCTGAAATCAGTGGATTGTGTATCAAAAAATCTAATTTTTTGGTAAAGGGGAGTGCATTCTCTCTCTAGTCCTAGAGAGAGAAGCTCTCAACCCTCTCATGCAGTAGATTATCTTGCTGAGCCTAGCATTGGAAGGAGCGTGGAATTGGTCTTGGACGTGAACCAAGGACCAAGTTTGATGGATCCAATAGTGGAGTTCTTACGAGATGAGACACTCCCCACTGATAAGAAGGAGGCTCATAAGATAAAAACAAAGTCTGCACGGTTCTGGCTTTCACCTGAAGGAAAGTTGTACAGAAAATCCTTTACTGGTCCATACCTTTTTTTTTGGGTAAATTAGCTTGAAATTAAAAGAGGTTAACCGAATGTACAGCCTACAAGGGGCATACCCCAGGAGGAAAAAAAAGGAGGAAAAAAGAAAAGTGAAAAAAGTGGGCTTATTATGATCAAAAAAAAAAAAAAAAGTGGGCTTATTAACCTTTTTGGTCCCCAAAGTATCAGAAAAATCTCATTTTGGTCCCCAATAAACACATTGGAGAAATTGAGTCCCCAACGTTATTAAATGTGTACCAATGTAGTCCCCCACCCCTCACGCCGTTACCCTAGACGTCAAAACCAGGGGCACGTTTGTCATTTCCCCTCCTCCAACCGGCTTAATAACCTTTTTGGTCCCCAAAGTATCAAAAAAATCTCATTTTGGTCCCCAATAAACACATTGGAGAAATTGAGTCTCCAACGTTATTAAATGTGTACCAATGTAATCCCCCACCCCTCACGCCGTTACCCCAAACGTCAAAACCAGGGGCATGTTTGTCATTTCCCCTCCCACAACCTTTTTATTCTCCACAGCACCTATTAGAGTTGGAAAAATCACTTGCTCCTCGTGAAGGGAGAGATTCATAACCCCAGTTGGCTTATTTTTTTGTCCTTATTCAAATTTTTTTTCGTATTTGTTTGTTTTTCGTCAATTTTTTGGGAATTATTGCATCGTCATGATGAAAGGAATTTAAAAAGTGAAAAATTATGACCGAAATACAATTTTTTTAAAATAAAGACGAAAAAATTGGCTTATTGGCTTATTTTTGTCTTTATTAAAAAAAAAATAGATTTTGATCATAATTTTTTAATTTTTGGATTCCTCTTGTCATGACGATGCAATAATCCACCAAAAAAATGATGAAAAATAACAAATACAAAAAAAATTTGAATAAGGACAAAATAATAAGCCAGTTGGCTTATTTAGCCGAACGGGGAGGGGTTGTTGGGCTAAATAAGCCAAGTGGCTTATTTTTTTTATCCTTATTCAAATTTTTTTCACATTTGTTAGTTTCTTTGTCAATTTTTTGGGGATTATTGCTTCTTCATGACAAGAAGAATTTAAAAAGTAAAAAATTACAATCGAAATTTAATTTTTTTGAATAAAGACAAAAATAGTCGAGTCGGACGCTGTGCCGGCCCTAATCCTTCTAATGAGGTTTGTCGATCCGTGGGCCCAGGAGCATGCCGTCACGGCCTGGTCTAAAAAGAAAAAAATTACAATTGAAATCTAATTTTTTTGAATAAAGACAAAAATAAGCCAATAAGCCAATTTTTTCGTCTTTATTTAAAAAAAAATTGGATTTCGATCATAATTTTTTACTTTTTAGATTCCTTTCATCATGACGATGCAATAATTCCCAAAAAAATTGACGAAAAAATTTGAATAAGGACAAAAAAATAAGCCAGTTGGCTTATTTAGCCAAATGGGGTTGTGAATCTCTCCCTTCACGAGGAGCAAGTGATTTTTCCAACCCTAATAGGTGCTGTGGAGAATAAAAAGGTTGTGGGAGGGGAAATGACAAATATGCCCCTGGTTTTGACGTTTGGGGTAACGGCGTGAGGGGTGGGGGATTACATTGGTACACATTTAATAACGTTGGGGACTCAATTTCTCCAATGTGTTTATTGGGGACCAAAATGAGATTTTTTTGATACTTTGGGGACCAAAAAGGTTATTAAGCCGGTTGGAGGAGGGGAAATGACAAACGTGCCCCTGGTTTTGACGTCTGGGGTAACGGCGTGAGGGGTGAGGGACTACATTGATACACATTTAATAACGTTGGGGACTCAATTTCTCCAATGTGTTTATTGGGGACCAAAATGAGATTTTTCTGATACTTTGGGGACCAAAAAGGTTAATAAACCGAAAAAAGTGCGATAAACCATGCACAACCTGCATGGAGAGTAAGATAGATTAAAGTAAATGACAAAGTGCAATGTGATTTGTTATCATACTCTGTTGTACTATCCATCAGGAAGAAAGTTCAACGGGGTATGATACTAAAGTGATACAAAAAGTAATGATGACATGAAAGCAAACTACTGCCTGGCACAGCCCGCCAGGCTAGGCTATAAGATATAGTAGCCGCAGACGAATAACGACCAACTGATGAACCATCACTGAGGAATTGCAGCAACATAGTAACTCGGCATTGAGGGGAGGCTGAACAGCTACTACAGAGAAGCAAGGTACAGAAAAGAGGCTCGATCCGGGGATGACGACATCCGACAGGGGGCCCAACCCTGCACACCACGCCCAATCCAACCAAACTACTACTCCCACGACCCAATTCCAAGGCTCGCCAAAATACAACCCGCCCTCAGCCAAATACCAAACACCATAGCCGCCAGAGATGGGATATGAAGACCAAGATTCTAAAACTCCAAACTAACCTAGAGAGTCGAACGCAATACCCACCTCTAAGAGAACAGCTATTACAGAGGAACTAGGCTACGAGGAAAGGCTCGAACCAGAGATGTCTGCATCCGACAAGGCTACCCCCTCAAGTACCCTGCACACCATGCCCAATCCTTCCAGACTACTACTCTCTCAACCTAATCCCCTAGGCTCGCTAAAAACTAAAAGTGAGACAGTACAAAACCGCAGGAGAACCAAAGCTGCCCTTATCAATCAGAGCTCAGGACAATCTAATCAATGACAGCCACGGAAGCTACCCCTTTCAATCGCCCCACACCACCAAAGACAAAGACAGCTCCAGAGGCTACCCCTTTCAATCAAAGCCTAAGCACCGAACTAGTCAATGACAGCCACGAAGGTTGCCCCTTTCAACCAGTGCAAGCCCCAATCTAATCAATGATAGCCACGGTTACATCCATACTACGCACAACCACCGGGTTATTGAAGCAAAGAAACTAGGAATTTAAAGATGCTCAACAAAGAGCTAAAATCCAAATGATTAACCCGATCTCAGTCCAACAGATGACTACCCATCGAGGTTCTCATTCTGAATCTAATTGTCTACAGACCAACAGAAACCATCACAATCCATAACAGATCACAATGAACCCAATTAGTCTACTGTGAAAGACCAGGCCAACAAGTAATTTCAACCTGGTGTGATCCAAACTGTAACTCAGCGCTGCCATGGAGCGTACAAGCTGAACTTAACAGAATGATTGGGAATCGGGATTACCTCTGAAAATCCGGATCCATTTGGGATTGACCCTAATTGAGCAGGTGTTCTAGCTGTAAATTCCAGAATCGGAAAATGATTGGTATTACTCTTGCCGTGAATAGGACCACGAGCATAGACTCAGGACTCGTCACCCTAGTTTCCTCCGGTCCGGCGAGAACTGAACCCTCCATGAACGACAGCAGTGAGCTTTGAAAGCCGGCGAGGGGAGCCCAGACCCACGAGCTAGGAGCTCTGGGTCATCTCCGTGAAGCTAAGACGGAACCCAGCAGCTTAGGGGTCATCTTCGAGAAGATAAATGCAAGGACCACCAGATCTGGAGCTGAAGTCGGTGGAACCTTTGACGGGAAAAGGACCCACGAGCTCAAAGCTCTGAGTCATCTCCAAGAAGATGTGATGTTGGAATCACTAGATGACCTTCTTAATGGCCAATCTGAGCTTGGATTACCTCAGATTGGGACTTGCTGTTCACTGGAACTCCCCTGAATGGAGCAGTGACAGATGGCCGGACCAGAGGTGGCCGGATATAGGTTGGCCGGATATGGGTTGGGCGGTGGAGGAGAACTTCTCTAGAGAGAGAAGTTCCCTTGCCCCGAAAAGTTAAAGTTTTTTTTGGGTAAAACAGCTTTAAATAGAAAAAAAAAAGAGGACCGGATTGTAGACACCTCCCAAGCGGGGCATCGCCATACAGATTGATCACGTTGTGTTTAATCGATTGGTTGCTCACTTCATGTGTGGCCCGTGATCCTCTGGTCCTCGACCCTTCGTAGGTGGTTCGATGGCGGGTTAGCTTCCTTACCCTAGCCTGCACAAGGAACGCACGACTAAGACCTAGCCGGGGGTTGTCCCGGCAAGGCCCTCCGGCGCAAGGATGAGTATTGCGCAGAGAGGAAGCAGAAAGCTTATGAGAGAGTAAGTGTGAGTAGTGAGTAGTGTCTACCTGTTAGGGTTACCATCTCTAGGTATTTATAGTACCTTCCATCTTGCCCTCCCAGTGCCATCGCGTGCCTCCCACGGGACCAATGACATCATAGTGACGTCGAGGAGTAGATCTGATAACCGTTTTCAGGGCTGAGCTGGCACACCCATGTGCGCCCGTGACCATCTTCTGTTGTAACCGCTTCTGCAAGTGGCAAGACGCGTGGTTTTACAGTCAGCCACCGTCGGCTGCACGACAGGCTCTGAAGGTTGCCGAACGCGGTAATGCCGAGCATAGCCACGCGTTTGGCGAGGAAAATAACGTTGACGGGGATCGTGCCGACGGCACGATCCGAGCGTGTGTTTGTTCACTGCCGAGCCTGAAGCAAACCGTACATGAGTGTCGAGCCAACGTAGGCATGCCGTGCACGAAGCTTTTGATCGATTCATGGCAGATCAGGTCCGCACCGTGCGAACATCTGTGTTCGGCCCGCTACAATAGCCCCTCAATTTCTGCCGATGCCGTACGCATGGTAGAGATTGAAGTTTGAGCTTCAGGCCGATCATGTTGAACCGCCGAGCGTTTATCTGTTTGATGAGGATGGATTCCAGTCAAGCATAAATCGATTCATTCTCAGGATAAGTCCTGACCGTCGATGAAGCACACCATTGGTTGGGCGCCAGATGTCACCTCGCGGATGGGCACGGCAGACGAGAGGAAGGCTGGCAAACCCTGCAAACCGTCCTTTCATCGACACGTGTCACGCGCTGAGTGGTTAGCTGTTCGGCGGTGCAATGATGGGCGGGATTTTCGAATTCCCAACCCTAGCCCTATATAAAGGGAGACGTGAGGAGAGAGAAAGCTCTCGTTCTCTTTCTCTCTCCAGACCTCCATTTTTAGAGCTTCGAAGAGCACCTGTTCATCTTCTGGTCTTGAATCCCAGTGATCTCGCCACCAGATCTCGCCACAAATTCAGGTATGTGTTCGTTTCTTGCTTCTCTCCAACTTTCTGCAGTTTTCAGTCCATTTACCTTTGATTTTCTGGGTCTGTGGGGCATTTTTTGTTCTGAGTGAACAGTGCACCCTGGGGATGAACGGACTGTTCATCTCCCTCTCCAATCCGTTCTTCCGAGCATGGAGCCTCAAGGGGTTCTGGGCTTGGCCGTTGATGGAATAGGCCGAGCCCCAGTCTCTGTTGTTTGGGAGGTTCTGACCGAACACGGTTCGGCCGAGCCTCGAGAATGATGATGGGGTGGGCCATTTAGGGTACCGAGCGTAGTGAGACAACTGTTTTTCTGGCCGACAATGAGGTCTCATGTTTTTGTTTTTAACTTTGTTAGGTCTGGCTCCCCCAATCATTGTCATCTCATCCGACTCTGAAAGTTCAGGGGACGATTCTGCGAACCTTGTGATCCGAGAGTACTTGGAGTTACACAGAAGCCGACGACAAACCTCTTCCATTGCTTCAAACATGTCAGATTCCGGTGATTCCAACGCCGAGCATGACTACGAGTACGGTGGTTTCAACACCGAGCCGGAGATAACCTTCTCCACAGAATCCGAAGCCGAACACGAACTTGGGCCGGAGGCTGAGTCCAGAATTCGCTCCCAGGCCGGAGCCACGACCTCCTCACTTTCTGCTCCTGCTGAAACCTCGTTCGTGGACAGAGAGTTTGCCGACCTCTTCGAGCGAGGGCAAGTTTGTCCCCACGCCCACTACTTCAGTGGTCGTCCCAATGAGTATGCGGCCTTCTGCCGAGCGTACAACATACCAGATGACGTTGTCGTCCACCAGGTGGCTAGCGATAAAATTAGGGACAAGAGACAAGATCGTCCCGAGCACATAACGGTCCCTCTGATGGCCATCTGTGAGGCCGGACTCCGTTTCCCCCTTCATCCATATTTGAGGGAACTGTTGGCTAGGTTCGGCATAGTACCTCACTTTTTCTCGATAAATAGTTTCAGGATAGTGATGTCCGTAGTTAGGTTAAAGGAACTTCACAAACTTGATTTCACCATCGCCGACCTCTTCCACACGTACATCATGTCCAGGCACGGGAAGACTAACCGTAGGTATTTATCCACACGTAGTGGTAAGGACCCTTTGATAAGCGGACTTCCCGACACTGATAAATGGGCAAACCTTTACGTCGAGGTCAGTGGGAATTATGAGTTCGGCGATCAGGCTACGCGGTTGCATTCTGTGCCGAAGATAACTGATTTCCGAGGTTTCATTTTCATTTTCATTTCATATCTGCCGAACATGATAAGTCTTTTTGACTGAACTCGTTGATATTTTGATAACACATTTCTCTTTCGCAGATCACCGAGCGATCACCAAGACCCAGAACTCCTTGGCCGTAGACAGCCACGTGGATCTGCTAAGGGCTTGTGTCTGCCGCGACGCGCCGACGCTGCTTGGTTACGAGCCCTCGTACAAGGGTAAGTTGACGAAGAGGAAGAAGAAGGATAAGGAGGCGGGGCCGAGCACGAAGGCTAAGGGTAAAAAGTCAGCTGCAGAGGTAGGTGTTGGCGACGAAGTTGCAAAACCGAGCAAGAAAGCTAAACAGCCGAGGGTAAAATTCCCTACTTTTCAAAAGTCAGCCGACTTCTGGTTTCAAGAAAGTCTGCCATCTGACCTCCAAGGCATCCACATCCCTCCAATCCGAACCTTAATTCCTCATTTTGCCGACGACATGGGGAGGAGAAACCTGGTGAAGCTGAATCTCAAGGAAGCAGCTGCTGCCAGCAAGAAGGTAGCTGCTCCATCTCCCACCGAGAGTCCTGCTAAGAAGCAGAAGGTGCACGACTTCTTCCCTGCCAGGCCGCCGACGCCAGTTCCAAGGGAAAAGGACCAATCCGAGTCTTCGGCGGCTGGAGGCTCAAAGGCCGTGGAGAAGGTGGCAGGCTCCGAAGGGCGAGTGATCGTCTCAGAGTTCGCACCGTCTTTCGCGATGGCCTACGGCAGAGTGGTCACGGTGGAGGACAGCGTCAAGGAGGAGCCTGGCCTTGCCGTGACCATGCTGCACGGGCTTGCTCTTCCAAAGGACATGGATAGGGTCCCAGGGGAGCTTCAGCCGAGCCTGGCTCATACCAGTGCCTATCTCGTTCAGGTATGTTTTGACTTGGTTTTTCTAACTTAAATTTTCTCATATTGCCGAGGCTGACGAGAAAAATCTTGTTTTTAGGCCGGGCAAGCTCTGCTGCGTGCTTCTTGGCAGGCCGAACTCTTGGCTGCTGAGAGGACACGTTACCGTGATGACGCGAAGGCCGAGCGCGAGAAGGCCAGGGCTGCGAAGAACGGCTTGCGATTTGCAAAGTCGAGGGTCGCCGAGCTCGAGAAAGAGAGGGATGAAGCCCTTGAGAATGCGAAGACGGCCGAACGCGAGCTCGAGAAGGTTGTCCGCAGGGAGAAGAGGAAGATGAAGGAAGTAGATGAGAAAGCATTTCAGGCTGGGTACGACAGAGCCGGTGCTGAGTACGTCCGGGAGGCTCGGTCGATGGTCAATGAGGAGTTGACGAAGAAGCTTCCGATCGCGTACCGGGCAGGGTACAAGGATGGGGTGAAGGCTGCGTGTGGGGTCATGCAGTTGGAGCCGGACATGAATCTGATAAAGACGATTCCCGTGGCTGAAGTGCCTGAGCTTGTGCTGCCGTACACAGAGGAGGAATGTGCCCCACTTACTCCGGAGGAGTTTCCCGACAGTGAGGACGATGTCGAGGATATGACTATTGACGATGCTGCAGGAGGTGTGGATGAGGCTGGGGAGAAGTTGGATGAGGCTGGGAAGAAGAAGGATGAGGCTGCCAATGCCGAGCAAGAAACCGAGCCTGCTCAGAAAAATGATGATTTGGCTGTTGGTGCCGAGGACGACGCTGCTCCTCTTAATGAAGATGTAGCCGAGGGTGATCCGCCTCAACCTTAGAATTTAGGGTTTATATCTAATTTTGTTGGACTGGACAGCTCCATACTTGGGAGTTTTTCGTGCCAGGTGTAATAGTTGTTTGAGGGTCGGCACCGAACGGTTTACTTCGCCGATCCTCCTAGCTTTGGATTTTAAACAACACTTGGAAGTCTTTTTGAATGAATGCACTGCTTCTTTTGCAATGTTTTATTGTCGCCGAGCTTTGTCTGATTGCCTGTCTTTACGTAAATTTGTGGGTCTTGCATGTTGTGAATGTGTAGTTGTCCGTAGCCCCCACTTTTGGTTTGGGTTCGGCAGAATAGTTGAGAGTATTTCATGATTGAAATGGTCAAGTATAGGTATTTCTGCTGAGCCCTGACCAAAGTAGTATGGCCGTAGGAAGTATCCTGCCGAACATGGATGGTTTGTGATCTGACATAATCCAACCTTGAATGATCCGACCTTGACTTAATTTGGGAGTGTGAGTTGCCCCCTTGCCAGTGGATAGGGCTTGGCCCATGAGTCAGCCCCAGGCCATGGTAGAGGGACGTTTGAAAGTAGTGATTGTTTGTGGGTGGTTTGCTCGCCATATTGCGAGTGTAACCTTTCGGTGGCCGACCATAGTGTCTTGCCAATCCGAGCCGGGGCCTAAGTTCCAAAAGTGTATTTCAGGCTCGGCGGACCATATGTCCAGTGATTGCTTCTTTGGGCGATGAAATTGGCCGAAGCAATGGGCTTTGTAAGGAGCCGTTTGTAGGGTGTGACCGAAGTCATCGTTTGTGTGGCTTTTTAGCCGAGAGTGGAGGGAATGCATGAACTGTCTTTGAAGACTTGATGGATCAAGAAGGATTGTCATTTCATTGATATTTCTTCCAAGTACAGGGAAAGTAAGAAAAACAGTAACAGTGGGTCGAGGCCCTTCTTTGAAAAAAGAAAAATGTAAAATGGCGATGCCGAAGCTGAATAAAACAGAAACTTGGTATGCATGAAGTGTTGGCCGAAGTCTGATTGAGGTATCACATGTAAGCCTTTCTGAGGTTCTGGGCGTTCCACGGGTTGGTGAGCACCTTGCCGTGCATGTCTTCAAGTGTGTAAGCCCCTTCACCAGCAACCTTCACAATACGAAATGGCCCTTCCCAATTAGGCATGAACTTTTTCTTTTTGCTAGCTTGGACGACCTTTCGCCAAACCAAGTCGTCGGGTTTGAACTTTTTGATTCTGACACTTCTGTTGTAGCCCTTGGCAACAGTCTGTTGGTACTCGGCAAGCTTTAGCCGAGCGTCATCGCGTTTTTCCTCAGCCAAAATCAGTTCTTGTTCAACGGCTTCGTCATTGGACTGAGGATTGAAGTTCTCCGTTCGAAGGGTTGGGAACCTTGATTCCAATGGAATTACGGCCTCCATGCCGAACGCCATTGAGAACGGTGTTTGGCCTGTAGAACGGCGGGGAGTGGAGCGGTAAGCCCATAAAACCCTGGGGAGTTCCTCTGCCCATTTTCCTCTCTTTGAATTCAATCTTCGTTTTATCCCTGCACAAACCGTCTTGTTCGAGGCCTCGGCTTGGCCATTTCCCTGAGGGTAGGCTGGGGTCGAGTTGAAGAATTGGATGCCGAACTCCTCACAGAGACTTGTGAGGCCGTCACCGACAAATTGAGTGCCGTTGTCGGAGACGATGGCGTAGGGTACGCCGAACCTTGTCACAATATTCCTCCATACGAACCGTCGGACATCTGCCTCAGTGATGGTGACCAGGGCCTCGGCCTCTACCCATTTGGAGAAATAATCCGTTGCAGTGATCAAGAATTTGAAGCCCCCAGGTGCTGTTGGGAGTTTCCCGACGATGTCGAGCCCCCATTGCGCGAATGGCCATGGACTTGTGATGGGGGAGAGATTTTGAGCCGACTGCCTTGGGATTGGGGAGAAAAGCTGGCATGGTCGGCATCTTCGAACAATTTCCTCGCAGTCTTTCTTCATGTTTTTCCAAAAGTATCCTTGGCTCATCGCTCGTTGGCATAACGAGCGTCCACCAGAGTGGCAGTCGCAGCTTCCCGAATGCAATTCGTCAAGGATATCGGGGACTTGGTTCGGGTGAACAACGAGAAGATAGGGTCCTGAAATGGACTTCCTATAGAGTTGCCCGCTCTCAGAGAGCCAGTAGTACGCGGCCTTGTTTCTGATTCGAAAGGCTTCCTTTTTGTCTTCGGGTAAGGTGTCGTTTCTGAGGAAGGCCACGATTTCATCCATCCAACTCGGACCAAGGTTGATGTTGAGCACTTCTGGAGTTGTGTCGAAGCTTGGGTTGTCAATGTTTCCAAAATTTATGGTTCGGAACTCTGATGATTTTGAAGCCGAGGCGAGACCAGCAAGTGCGTCGGCGTGGGCGTTGTGCTCGCGGTTGATCTGCTCGATGTTGAAAGTTTTGAAGCGAGTGATGAGTTCTGCTGCTGTGGCCTGGTACTTCATCATCCATGGGTCTCTAGCTTCGCAGTCCCCCAGTACTTGATTGACTATAAGTTGAGAATCACAGAATACGGCCAAGTTGTCAACTTTCATTGCGATTGCCGAGCGTAGGCCAGCAAGCAAAGCCTCATATTCAGCTTCGTTGTTGGTGGTGGGGAAATCGATGCTGATGGCACTTTCGTGAAGAGTTCCGCAGGGAGAGACCAAAACGACTCCGGCACCGGCTCCGTTGTTGTTGGAGGCGCCGTCGACTTGCATCCGCCAAGTGTCTCCCTGGAATAGGAGCCACCGGTTCTCTTTTGGTTGGTGTTCGGCAAACAGTTGGTTGGGGGGATTGTGTAGGATCTCCGAGTCTTCCGGTGTGAGTTCAGCAATGAAGTCGGCGAGGACCTGCCCCTTTATTGCAGTCCTCGGTTCAAATTGGATATCGAAGTTCGCTAGCTCGACCGCCCATTTTGAGACTCTATTTGAGAGGTCGGCTTTTCGAAAAAGCGCTTTGAGAGGGTGTTCCGTCAACACTGTTATGGTGTGCGCCTGAAAGTATGGTAGAAGTTTCCTCGCCGCAGAGACCAGGGCGAGTGCCAGTTTTTCTAGTGGGAGGTACTGAGTCTGGGCTGGAAGGAGAGTCTTGCTCGTAAAATATACTGGCATGTCGTCGGCCCCTTCTCGCCGAACAAGTGCTGAGCTGATTGCGTGGCTCGAGACTGCGAGGTAAAGGTAGAGATTTTCGTATTCTTTGGGTTTTACCATTAGCGGTGAAGAACCCAGGTAATCTTTGAGTTCGGCCAACGCTCTGTCGCAATCCGGTGTCCACTCAAAACTTCGTCGGCTTTTCCCTTTGAGAGCGTGAAAGAAGGAGTGGCACTTGTCGGATGATTTGCTGATGAAGCGATTGAGAGCCGCTGCCATCCCAGTTAGTTTTTGTAACTCTCGGATTGATCTTGGTGGCCGAAGATCTGCCACTGCCTTGATTTGGTTGGGGTCGGCTTCGATGCCCCGTCTTGTGACCAAATGGCCAAGGAATTTGCCAGCACTTACGCCGAACGCGCACTTCTCCGGGTTTAAACGGAGTTTGTGGAATTTAAGAATCTCGAAGACCTCGGCCAGCTCCTTCAAATGGTTGTGCTCCTTTTGACTTTTGACGACGAGGTCGTCGATGTATGCTTCCAGGATGTTGCCTATCTGTGCGTAGAGCATCTTGAAGATCGCTCTGTTGAATGTTGCACCAGAGTTTTTTAGGCCGAACGGCATCACCCTATAGCAGAAAATTCCATGTGGAGTTATGAATGCTGTCTTTTCCATGTCGGCCGGGTCCATGGCGATCTGGTGATAGCCACGGTAGGCATCCAGAAAACTTAGCCGAGCATGGCCGGCTGTTGCATCTACGAGCTGGTCGATCTTTGGTAGGGGAAACCAGTCCTTGGGACAGGCGTCGTTGAGATTCGTGTAGTCGACGCAGACGCGCCACTTTCCATTCTTCTTCTTAACTACCACCGTGTTGGAAAGCCAGGTTGGGTATTGCACTTCCTGAATGGCGTTGTTGTCGAGAAGCCGGTTGACTTCTTCTATCACGGCGTCGGCGTGCTCTGGTGCCGAACGTCGGGCCCGCTGAATGACTGGTTTGGCGTCCTTTTTGATGTTGAGGGAGTGGCAGATAAAGTTGGGATCCACTCCTGGCATTTCCT
The DNA here is from genome assembly GCA_018127125.1 of Rhododendron griersonianum. NCBI lineage: Eukaryota > Viridiplantae > Streptophyta > Magnoliopsida > Ericales > Ericaceae > Rhododendron > Rhododendron griersonianum. The sequence continues at coordinate 30,785,938 of CM030790.1, read as the reverse complement.
CCGGGGTCCATGCAAAGACTTCAAGATTTTGTTTGAGAAACAGGAACATCTCCTCTCGCTCGGCGTCAGAAAGTGAGGAGCCAAGCAAGAAGAAGCGTGATCCGTCCTCGTTGATGGGCATTTTTACCAGTTCCTCCTCCGCTTTGTCTTCGGCTTTTTGACCGACGTCGTCAATGACGGCCATGTCTGGGACTTCAACCCATTGTACTTGTTTTGCCTTTGAGGAGCTGTGGACGGCGGAGACATAGCATTTCTTGGATGCAATTTGGTCCCCTCGCAGGTCTTCTTGTTTACCCGTTGCGCCGATGAAGCGGACAACTTGGTGGTATGTTGAGGCGATGGCTTGCATTTCATGAAGCCAAGTCCTGCCGAGGATAGCGTTGTATGGGCTCGGCGCATTGACAACTATGAATTCGACGGTGATTGTTTTCGTGCCGACGACGACAGGGAGGAAGATACGGCCGATCGGCCAAACAGGAGCTCCGCTGAAGCCAATGAGGGGTACCTCGGTGGGTTGCAAAGCCGACTCTGGTAGGTCCAACTTCTTGAAGAGGTCATAGTACATGACCTCAGCCGAACTTCCCTGATCGATGAGTACACGCTTGACGTCATGGACGCCAATTTGGACGGTGACGACGAGTGCATCCGAATGTGGAGTCTGAACGTGTTCAAGATCACGTTCGGTGAAGCTGATAGTCCATTTTGGTAGTTCTTGTGGTCGGGAACGTTTGGATCCGCAGCCGACGGAGAGTATCTCTTTTGAAGTTGAGGCTTGATCGATGTCAGCTCTGAGGGTGGTCTCGAATGCCTTTGTTACCGGTCCATGGATGACGTGGATCAAAGGTCGTTGTTCGTTGGGGTTGGGATTCGTCTGTCGGGCGGGCGTCTTTGCTCGATCAATGTATTGATCGAGATGGCCTTGAGCGGCGAGCTTTTCCAGGAGAGCCTTGTATGGTGCACAAGCTGTCGTGTAGTGGCCGAGCTCGTTATGATAAGTGCACTTCTTCCTTGGGTTTTGATCCGGTTGGCCGGTGTCTGTCCCGAGCTTGGCCGTCGGCCACTCAAACCACGGTTGTCTCATTATTTCCTTCAGAAAAGACCAGATTGGTTCTTTGAAGTGAGTGGTTTCGGCCACGTGGTCATGCTCCTTTGGCTGACGCTCCTTCCCCTTTTTAATGTTGTGCACTTGCTTCTTCGGCTGCACTTGTTGGGTCGTCGTTTGTACCGGTAGCTGGTGAACGGTTGAGGAGAACGGATTGTTGGAGCTCGGGATTCCCTGTGCGGCTCTGTCTGCGTAGAGCTCTTCGAGAGCACAGAATCTTTCCACTACACGCATCAATTCACCCATGCCGTGTGGTGGGCGGATGGCGAGTTCGTCTAGGATCTTGCTCCCAGTTTCCAGGCCGTTCTTGAAGGTGCGTGCGGCCCAGTACTCATCGATTCCAGGGATCTCGTTAAACAGCTGCCAGTAGCGCTCGGCATATTGCCTGAGGGTTTCCGACGATAGTTTCCTCATCTGAGACAGCGATTCAGGCTCTTTAGCCGTTTTGTTGCTTGTGATGAAGCGAGTGTTGAAGGCGCGTTCAAGGTCGGCCAGGGTCCTTACGGATCCAGCGGGCAATTTGTTGAACCACTGGAGCCCTAGGGAGCCGAGGCTGGACGGGAACGCCTTGCATTTTACCTCATCTTTAAGCGTGCAGAGTTCAATGGTTTGTCTGAAATGGATGAGGTGAGTGTAGGCCTCACACGTCGACGGATCGAACTTCGTGAATTTGGGCATGTGGAAGGTGGGCTCCGGCGGCGTGTTTATTATGTGGGAGGTGAATGGGGAGACGCCGAGATCCTTTAGCTGCCTTTCGAATCCTGGGCGCGGCGGTTTGCCGTGCTCGTCCGTTTTCGATCGCTTTGAATCTCTCTCCTTGTTTTCCTTAGCCGACGTCTTCTCTGCTTCCTTTCGCCGAAGCTTGTCTCGCAGATCTTTCTCCGTTCGGCGTGGGCCGTCGACGGTTTTGTCGTTGCGACGTCGGGATTTGTTCTCGTCGTTCGCGCCCTCAACGCGTACGTCTTTCCCGTTGCGCCGAGCGTAATGCTCTTCGTCCTTGTTTTCTATCGGGACGTTCCCCAGGCGCTCAGAGACATGGGGTCTGGTTCGGGCAGAGTCTCGGCTACGGTGCGAGGCCGTCGTGCGAGAGAACTCTGCGCGACCAGTCGAGTATGTACTTGTAAACGACTCGGTGTCCCTTGTTCTGGTTCCATCATGATGGCTTCTGGAACGATGCGTCCCAGATACTGTGGGTTGCTTGTAGAGGATCATTCCCCTGGCGTCATCTTGTGCTGGGGTGAAGCCTAGGCGGTCTTTCACGGACCCGCGTTGGCCTCCTTCGTTCTGACGCCCTTGCGGTGGTGGAGGCGGAGGTCGAGGCGGTGTTTGCCCACCTCTACCCTTATCTTCACCAGATCGTGATGCGGCAGGAGTGGCGTCCTGCTGCATGCGCTGCTTCATTTGGGCCACTTCCGCCCTTAGTGCCGCCAGCTCGTTGTCGCGTTCGTCGTCGCGACGCTGCAGCAGGCGGATGTAGGCCGAAGTGACGTCGTCGGAGACCGGTGAGAGACCGGACCCAGGGGGGAGGGAAAGAGACATGTGCCTTTCGAGGATTGGTGTGGAATTGACGTTTCCACCTGCGTCTTTGGCCCCCGAGATTGTTGCGTCTGCTGTATCTCCCCCATGGTGAGTGATTTGGTTGCTGTTTTACGGAGGAGCGAGGGAAGTCTGGAGGAAGAGAGAGCCGTTTAGATCAGAAGTGTTTCACGTCGGGTTCACCAATTGTGTGGCCCGTGATCCTCTGGTCCTCGACCCTTCGTAGGTGGTTCGATGGCGGGTTAGCTTCCTTACCCTAGCCTGCACAAGGAACGCACGACTAAGACCTGGCCGGGGGTTGTCCCGGCAAGGCCCTCCGGCGCAAGGATGAGTATCGCGCAGAGAGGAAGCAAAAAGCTTATGAGAGAGTAAGTGTGAGTAGTGAGTAGTGTCTACCTGTTAGGGTTACCATCTCTAGGTATTTATAGTACCTTCCATCTTGCCCTCCCAGTGCCATCGCGTGCCTCCCACGGGACCAATGACATCATAGTGACGTCGAGGAGTAGATCTGATAACCGTTTTCAGGGCTGAGCTGGCACACCCATGTGCGCCCGTGACCATCTTCTGTTGTAACCGCTTCTGCAAGTGGCAAGACGCGTGGTTTTACAGTCAGCCACCGTCGGCTGCACGACAGGCTCTGAAGGTTGCCGAACGCGGTAATGCCGAGCATAGCCACGCGTTTGGCGAGGAAAATAACGTTGACGGGGATCGTGCCGACGGCACGATCCGAGCGTGTGTTTGTTCACTGCCGAGCCTGAAGCAAACCGTACATGAGTGTCGAGCCAGCGTAGGCACGTCGTGCACGAAGCTTTTGATCGATTCATGGCAGATCAGGTCCGCACCGTGCGAACATCTGTGTTCGGCCCGCTACAATTCATAAACCAAAATCATGGACATTCCCATGGCTAGGAACATCGCCACACGATAACGGTTATCATCAAATAGAGTCGCCACCCAGTTTATTAAAACTGGGAAAATAGACAGAGATTCTGGATACGGGAGCCAAAAGTACAATAAGGGGAAGGTGTTAGGCACCCCTCTTTGCCCAGTCGTGAGACTGGCCCATAATCGTTCAATATAAGACGTATAGATGCTTTGTTTAATTCCAACACATAGTCTGTTTATTTATTCCTTTAAACAGTAAGCAAAGTGAGCCAGTGCGATAATTGAAGCATGCATTCAGAAAGCAGGAAACCAACAAAAATGTCCCAGGGAAATGGATCCCGCGGCCGGTGAATTGATCTCACGGCCGAGGGATCCTCCTGGTTTTATTTATCGGTCGAGGGATCGAAACCCCTGTCGATGTTCTTCCTCACACTAGACAGAAAAGTTAGCAAACGATTAAATGCTACGGTTAGCCATAAATGCGATAAGTAAAACAAACCAGAGGCCGTTGGGCCTCACCACCTTGATCCCTCAGTTGCTTGATTGCTTTGGATTGGGCGTGATTGATTGATTGCTTGATCGAGAACCCTAGAGCTAGGGTTTGAACTTCGGGGTTTGATCGCCGGATTGACGGCTGCCTTCGGAAGGTTAGGGCTTTTGGAGTATGGGATTGAGAGAGTATTTTGACAGAGTTTCGTGGCTTGATTGAGTGTGTAGGTCTATCAATTTCTGTGTGTTAATTCGGAGCCCAAAGGCCCCTTTATATAGGCATAGGGATGACTCACTCCGGCCAATCAAATCACGAGATGGCAATTGCAATTGCAATGCATCTCTAACTCTACGTCGTGATCTCCGAACGTAGCCCGAACGCATCGGAAAGGTAGTGTAGTTGGATCAAACCAAACGTCTGACAGAACGTTCCAGAGTCTGGAAAAAGGTCGATCTGGCGGCCGAGCAAAGGATGTCGCGGCCGTGGAATGGATGTCTCGGCCGAAGGATAGATCTCGCGGCCGAGGGATTGATCTCTCAGGGAGATTTTGCTGGCAACAGGTTGCTCGGGTGAGGGATTGATGTTGTGGCCGTTAGATCGATGTCACGGCCGTCAGATGGATTCTCCTAGGCTTCTGTATTTCTGTCTGAAAGGCTGTATGGCTTTGAATTGGGTCCTCTAAATGGTCAAAGTTCTCACCGAAAGTCCTAAAGTCCTCAAAGAAGCAATCAGCAATCATTGTATCCATTTCATCATCGGGATTGTCCCAAGGTGGGACTTGAAATAATCGTTAGGCCAAATTGGGGTGTCTACACGGATATACAGCCTACAAGGGGCATACCCCAGGAGGAAAAAAGGAAACAACCGAGTAAGAAAATGACTATGTGAATTGGCTACATGCCTAGAGAATAACATAATAGACGCTGTTTCCAGCCCATCTAGAAGAGGGGAAGAAAACAACACCAAATGACAACAACAACATAGGATACGAAACATAAAACCCAATTACATTGCTTGGGATACTTTGCTACTCAACAATGCTTGGGATACTTTGCTCCATAACAGCAGTAGACTGGACAGCAACAGGGCAGGCAAGCTTCAGAACTAATACAGTTCTGATGCAGCTTCAGAACTGATGAAGTCCATCATAGAAACAATTAAATACCATTGCTCACAACAGCAGCAACAGCAGAGTAACACCTGCTGGTCCACTAGCAGGATAGCAGAAATCAGAAATCAGAAGGCAGTAACAGCAGAATAACACCTGTTGGTCCACTAGCAGGACAGCAGAAATCAGAACTAACTTCAGCAATTTAACCCTCTTCACCACTATACTACACAATTCAGCAGCTCTACACAGTCCAGCAGCAGCAGTTTGCTGCCACACATGCAGAAAACAGAACAGCAGCAACAGCAGTCCAACAGGGAGCTTCCAACCTTCTGAAGTTCCCAAAAGGTTGAAACAAAGTGCAGACACAGCCCACTATAACATCTTGGCATGAGTCCCCGAGATACACACCATGCACCAGAAACATTAGACATTAGCAACTATATACATGCAAAGGACTTCCCCCTCTGCGAAAGGAGATCCCAACGACAGCCCCAGTTGGTTAGGCCTAATCAAAATAAAGCACTCCAAAGCAGTTTAATGTTCAAAACTTACAATCTTGAATGTTAACCATGTTCAGCATCAAATACATAACAACTCAACTACGTAATCTGCTCAAGCTAGATGGCATAACCATAACAGGTAGAAGCAGATCCTGAAAACAGATTGCACCAGCAAAAGACAGCACCAAAAGGTAGCAAAAAGTAGCAAAAGGTAACAAAAGGTAGCAAAAGCAGATCCTGTTCCACTAGTTCAGAACAGCAGCAGATCAAACAGCAGTCCAAACTGGACAGCAGATCAGACAGCAGACCAAACTGGCTTTTCTGGGCTTAACTAGACAGCAGTACTGCAGAGCAGAGAATGCCCTTCAACCCTTCAGGAGCCAATCTGCATCTTCCACATCAGAAATTGCAGCCCAAACACAGTCTGCAAAAAGGTAGATCCGTAACAGAAATACAGCATGTTGTTCCATACCAGCCACACATATCATAGGTTGTTCCATAAAAGTTAAAGTTCTGTTGTGCAAGATCAAGTTCATCTATGACTGGTCCATACTTGTTTTGTGTGCACCATGAGATGGTGCAGAAGTTCCTCCATGAGATCCACGTGGGGACGTGTGGAAGCCACGCTGGGGGTAGGTCCATTGCCCACCGAGCAATCACCCAGGGATATTGGTGGCCACATATGCAAGAAGATGCAAAGGTGTATGTGAAAATCTGTGAGAAGTGTCAGAAATTCTCACCAATGATCCAGACACCCGCCGAAGATCTGGTGCCGTTGACAAGTCCTTGGCTTTTCGTACAATGGGGGATGGACATCGTGGGTCCACTCCATAAGGCAACTGGGAACAGAAAATTCCTATTGGTAGCAACAGATTATTTCACTAAGTGGATTGAGGCAGAGCCATTGGCCAAGATCACTAAGCCTATGATAGAAAGGTTCGTTTGGAAGAGTATTATCGCTCGGTTTGGGGTCCCCTATTCACTGATTACGGATAATGAGTCCCAATTCCAAAAGAAAATCAAGGCTTTCTGTTCCCAGTATGGGATAAGGAATTATTACTCAACCCCAGCCTACCCCAGAGTAATGGGCAAGCAGAGGCGTCCAACAAAACCATCCTTGACGGGATCAAGAAAAGGTTGTATAAAGCAAAGAGAAATTGGCCCGACGAGCTGCAACTGGTCCTATGGGTGCACCGAACAACACCTAGGAGGTCTACGGGAGAGACCCCCTATTCATTAGTATATGGGACAGAGGCTGTCATACCATTGGAGGTTGGTTTGCTGACCAACAAGACCGTTTTGGTCGAAAGTGGAGGCAATGACAGAGCCCTGGAGATCGAATTGGATCTTGCCGAGGAACGGAGAGAGAGGGCACTGGTGCATTTGGCCTCATATCAGGAGCAGCTGATGAAGAGCTACAACAAGAATGTCCACCCTCGAGAATTTGGTATTGGAGACCTTGTGCTTCGAAAGGTGCTCGGCAATACCAAGGTGGGCAACGAGGGCAAGCTAGGGGCCAACTGGAAGGTCCATATCGAGTGACTGAAATTTTGGGCATAAGGGCTTATCGATTGGCTGACTTGGATGGGAACCCTATGCCAAGGCCTTGGAATGTTCATAATTTGAGGAAGTTCTTCGTTTGAAATACTTCATTTTATTTTCATTCTGTTTAGGATGCACATTGTGATTGTGTGGGAGTTACGAATAAAATTCCCTTGTTTTTTATTTTTGTTAATTGCAAGGGGTACACGTAACGCCCCCTTGAGTTTTGAATTATGAATAAAATTCTATTTTTGAGAAACATTCTGTTTTGGCAATTTTTAATTCTACTTCTTTCAGGGTGCTTGAATACGAAGCCAGACACTTGTTCTTTGTCCTCCCTTCGTATTGGGGAGCAGGGAGGGGGTACATATGAATTACGAAACTTGGGGAGCATACGTGAACTCCCCAAATTACTTAAGTATGAGAAACTTAAAAACTTAAAACTTCGACAAACTTTGACCAGTACGAATACACTTTTTTTTGGATAAATCAGCTTGAAATTGAAAAAAAGGCTAACCGAATATACAGCCTACAAGGGGCATACCCCAGGAGGAAGAGAAAAGAAAAACAAAAGGGAAGAAAATTACAAGAAATTGCTAACGCCAAATGGCTACATAAAGCTAAAAGAAGCACGATGTTTGCAATCCATCTGACAAGAGGGAAGGAAAACACCTAACAAGATAACATAGAGACGAGGAACTCAGCTTAATAAAATGCGTAGCACTATCTTTCCAACTATCCAAACAGCAAAGCAGCAGCTGTTCCCGAAAGTAACAGCAACCGTATAACCAAAATTCAGCAGCCAACTCCAAAATGCAGCAGCAGGACAGTACATTAAGAACAGCAGCCCAGCTCTACGCTAATAAGCAGCAGCAGAAGAATAGCAGAAGACATAGCTTGTGATGATAATGAAGCTCCTACTTAGCTATGTGTTGGACTGCACATACATTAGAACAGAATAGCAGAACTGGAAGCAGCCATAGCAGACATCAAACACAGCAATGGCATCCGTTGTAGATAGCAATTTAAAGCCTCGAACCTGGAATTAGTCCACATGGAACAATAGCAAAATAATAGGTCAGCAGAACCAACAAAATGAAACAAAATGCAGAGGACGTCCCCCTCTGCGAAGGGAGATCCCAACGACAGCCCCTTTTGGTTAGGCATATACTACAGTTGAAACTTTCAAGATTCTATACGAACATCCAGATTGCAGCCACTACACAAGCAGAATGCAACAGATTCAATACTCTTCAATTTCAGCAATAAACCTCAATAGCTCGCATAATCCGTACAACCATATCAGGCCAGGACAGCAGCAGGCAAGCAGGCCAGCAGCACTAACAACTACGCAACAGCTCAGCACATCAAAAGGCAGTAAATTGAAACTAAAACTGCAACTGCAACATCTCAGCACATCAAATAAAGCCGATGGCAGTGAGTGGTAGTGACTGGTAACAAATAAAGCCGCTCAAACATAACTTAACAACATAGAACAGTAACTTCATGACAACGTGCTTGGTGTAGCACACGCAGTAGCAGTAACAGAACTGAGCAGCATAACAGTAGTAGTAGCAGAACAGTAAGCAAGAGAACAGCCGGACAGCAGTAGCAAAGTGGTACAACAGCTATAACCAGAAAAGTAACAGCATCCGAAACATAAAGGATGGCTACAAAGCATACAATGCAATCCTGGAAATTGATGGCTACAAAGCAAGAGAGAGGACCAAGAGTCAAGACCACAACCAACCAAACTAAAGGATGAAACCCAACTCCCTCCACTCTCCCTCACAAAGCGCCTCCCACTAAGTATTACCTCCGCTCAAAAGAAGGTAGAGGCTCAAACACTCTTCTCACAGGTTCTACATATACTGGCTCACTCAACACCCGCACATGGCAGAACTCAATCAACACAAGTGAATCCACCGCCATGCATTCCAAGACAATGAACAACCTGCCATTTTGAATCACAAAGCCACTATGGAGAACAGTTAAATCCAAATCCAACAGATACAGTAATGATACAGTAACTTGTACAAAATTAGTTTAAATATTGTTCCACACATGAACAATCCAATCTGCTTGAGCATACTGCAAATTAGAAAGTGATGTAATCATATCTCTTACCATCATGCAAATTTTGTGAACAACTATCTCCCAGGTACAGGATTGATTTTGGAACTTCCTCAAATTTCTCTCAATCCAAATACGATAAACAGTTACAGTAAAGGCCAACCGAGTGATCACACTCTTAAGGGATTTACCCTTAACTCCAGATAACAAGGTCACCCAGTCTGCCCAAGATCTAGCAGGCCAAGAAGTTTGGAGTTTGGCCTGAATGGAATTCTACACCTGTGTGGTGAATGGGCAGTTAAATAAAAGATGGTCATGGCTTTCACTCCCTTGACACAAACCACATTGTGGGGAAATGTTAAGACCGAATGACAGAAGTCTATCTGCAGTGGATAGCCTGTTCTAAATGGCCAGCCAAGTAATAAAGCTGCATTTAGGGATGTGAGCAGAAAACCATACTACCTTATGCCACAAAACCCTAGGAAAGGGGGTTCTCATTTTGTCCCATAGTGACGCAATTGTGAACTGCCCATTGGAGTTAAGGGTCCACCTTGTCTGATCAGCCACATTCAACCTGGCTTGAACAAGAGGGGGAAGAGTGTTTCTCACCTCATTTAGGTCAAAAGTCTGAGTAACGGGAAACACCCAATTTGAGTTATTGATAATGTGAGACACAAAAGCATCATGTGGTATACCAGCGTCAAACGCAATACATGAACCAAATCTATCTATTAAAGGACCGAGGGGGTGCCAGTTGTCATGCCACAAGAATGTGAAATTCCCATTCCCTAGTATATTAATTACATATGGTTTAACCAAGGGTCTGAGATTCAAAAGTTTCCTCCAAACCCATGTACAATCACCCGGTATTTTCAGAGTCCAGAAACTCCTACCACGTAACAAGTACGACTTGACCCACTGACACCACATGGATTGTTCTCCCCCAGAGATTAGAAACCAAATATGTTTCGCAATAGATGCCTTGTTCCAAATTTGCAAAGATTTGAAGCTAAGACCTCCCTCCTCTTTAGGGGAACACAGATGTTCCCACGAAACTTTAGCACCCGTTTTCTTTAGATCCGGGCCAGACCACAAAAAGGCCCTAAGAATTGACTCAACTTCCTTGATAACCTTTTTGGGAATGATAAACAGAGAGGACCAATAGGGTTTTTTTGGGTAACTAGAGGACCAATAGGTTTGGATGGAAAAGAGAACATTCTTAATTAATTGAACCCGACCTGCATAGGTAAGGTCTCTATTGGTCCAAGTCTTAGTCCTAGCAGTTTAGTAGAGAGGAGGGGCACCCCAAGATATTTGACAGGAAGAGTGCCCTCCTGAAATCTTAAGACATCCAGTATGGCCTCTCGAGTGGTATTGTTGACCCCAGAGAAATATATGCTACTTTTCTCCGGACTGGGAGAAAGACCAGACAAATCTTGGAACTCAGTAAGGGCTTCCTGAATGTGGATGATTGACGACAACTCACCCTTACAAAAAATCATGAGGTCATCTGCAAAGCAAAGATTGATGATCTTAGTATTACCACACTTCCAATGGAAGTGAAAATCCGGTAACATGGATTTCTCTCTAAGTAAACAGGTGAGAACCTCCATCACAATGACAAAGAGGTAAGAGGACAACGGATCACCTTGCTAAAAACCTTTTTGCCCAATAATGTAACCAGTATTTTCCCCATTCAAGTTAATTGTGTAATTAGCAGTGGTAACACAAGCTTGTAGCCATTTGATCATCGTTGGATGGAAATTCATAGAAGACAAGATATCCCGAAGAAAATCCCATCTAACATTATCATAGGCTTTCCTTATATCAACTTTCAGTGCACATCTAGGGGCTGATGAGGATTTATGGTACCCTCTCATTAGCTCTTGGGTGAGGAAGATATTGTCAGCAATCCTCCTACCCTTAACAAACCCTGATTGAACAGGATCAATTAGGTTAGGGAGGACATTCTGCAGTATTTTGGAAAGTATTCTAGCAATGCACTTGTATATAGTATTACAACATGAGATAGGCCTAAAGTCCCCAACCTTAGAAGGGTTAGGGACTTTAGGAACAAGAGCTATCACAGTAGAGTTGGCTTTCCTGAGCAGCTTACCAGACCTAAAAAAGGTCTTAACCGCTGTAGTGACTTCATGGCCAATAATAGGCCAAGCTTTCCTAAAAAATCCAGCATTGTAGCCATCCGGACCAGGGGCTTTGCTGGGGTTTAAGGACCAAAATGTGTCCTTGATTTCTTGATCTGTGATTTCAGCAATCATTGCAACCTTTTGAATATCAGTAAGTTTTCTATTGACTAGTTGCTGAATTCTGTTGTGCCCATGATAAGAATCAGCATGGGCAGTACCTAGCAGGTCTGTGTAGAAGTTAACAAAGCTTGACTTAATGACCCCAATGTCATGGGTGAGAGACCCATCCTCTAAAACCAAACTGGTTATCCTACTTCTCTTTCTTCTGTTGGTCACAGATTTGAAGAAATAAGAAGTACATTGGTCTCCCAACCTTAACCATTGGACCCTAGACTTTTGCTTAGCCAGGCTTTCCTTAGTACGAATACACTTGGTTGTTTCTCCAGGTATGAATGAATCTGGGATGCATACGTGAACATGCAAAGTTATTTTGACCAAGCATTAATAAACTTGGGGTGCATACGTATACATGCACAATTTTGCCAAAGATGAATACATTTGGGCACTGGTCTAGGTATGAATAAACTTAGGATCTTACCAAGTACGTGAAGTCTTGGGGTGCATACGATCACATGCACGGACAGCCAAGTACGAGTAAACTTAGGAATATAACCAAGTATGAACAAACTTGGAAGGCATATAAGTATGTGCAACGAATAGGTACGAAACACTTAAACGCATACGAGAACATGCAGAATCACCTAAGTATGAAAAACTTAGCAATCAAACATGAAAGTTTGGCCACGAGGGGCCACCAACAGAAGTCTAAAGGCCACAAAGGGCCAAACCAACTACATCCAAGCCTGGCAGAACCAAGCATGCAAAACCAGAGTTATGCCTCGAAAGGCCAAATACCTGTGTCAGATGTTTTAAAATATACTTGTGCCACGCAGGGCAACATTTACAGCCACGCAGGGCCACTAAACTGTTTTAAGATATTGAAATTGTTCATGGACGTTGGAACCAACCTTACTCTTTGGCAGTTAAATCTTGAATGGCAGGAGGAGAAGCCTGAATGGGTGTGTCTTCCACAACCATGCTATCTTCAGCAGGACCACTACTGGCTTCCTTTTGGCCAGGGTTGGTCACTTCTTCGGTTTGATCAGCACCAGGTTGCTCAGAGACATGGGCGTTCAACTCTCTGTCCAGGCTGTCTTCCCCCTCCACATCTTCTTCCTCGTTCAGCACTGCCATGGTGCTTGGGAGGTTGTTTTCAGTCCACAGTGGGGATGACTCAGCAGTACCTGACTTCTTAAGGCATGCTGCCCAAGCAGCATCCCAAATCTCATCCTAGATAGTAGGCATCTGGGTCTTGTAGCTTTCAGTAGCTACGTTGATTCCTTTGTTGTACCCCTGCTGATACGCTGCTATGGCCTCATTCTTGCTGGACTCGAGTTTTGTGAGGGTTTGGTTTAAGCTATCCTCAGCTCCATCCAGCTTGACCTTTAATTCATCCACCATGCCATGTGCTTGATCCCTCTCCCGCTCAAGTCTGGTGATGGATCTTTCCAACTTGGCATTTTCACTAGCAAGCCGAGCACATTCAGGCTCAGCTTGGCCTAGCTTATGTGCCATAGCCACCATCTTCTGAACAGACTGAACAAAAGTGTGCAAAAGTTAAATAATGATAACAGGTGAAAGGGTCTATGGACAATAATAAGCGAAGTAAGGGAACTAGACCTTGACGATGTTAACCATGAAGGAACTAAGAAGTTTGTCGGGAGTGTTCCCCACTTCCTTCTGCATGTCACCAGGAAGCAAAAAAGCTTGAGAGAGGGCCAGAGCGGTCTCTTCTGATTCTGCACTATCTCGTACGCTTACGGGACGATTTCCATGTGCCAATCGAGGAGTCCAAGCTAGAAAGGAGACAATGGATCTTCGCGTGATGAGGGTGCCTTTAGGCGAAGCAGTACCAGTTGAAGATGAGTCGAGGCGTCGACACTTGTCATGATGAGCCTTGGCCACCTCGTTGGGTGAAAACCCTGGTGGTGCAACAGCTAGCGTGGGGGCTTGACGACCATGGCCCTGGGAACTGCTGTGGCTCCGAGCAACGCCACGGCCCCGGCTGGCGCCGAGAATGGTGTAAGTGCAGAAAAACTAAGAGTAGTTTTAGTAGCACAAGAACGTAACGGCTACTTCGAGGTCCTCGCCGGAACCCTAATATGATGCCGGAATCTTTATCTGCAAAACAGACAAAGGATGAGTGCACCTTTGCCTCTCGTGGCAAAGGCCCTCCGATGCCTAAGTTAGTATCACGTACTAAAGGGAAAACCTTAATTAAGCATAAGAGAAGACGTATACTTGCAGTATATCGTGTACCTTTTTCCTCTTGGTTTGCCGTGTATTTATAGGTTTACAGATGCTTGCTGCCCAAGTATCCATGTTGCCCTAGGTTTCCTATATCGTATAGGAAACCCAGTATATCTTGGATTCTCGTTTCCTTACCAATTCATTACCTTAGTCCGTTCAGGACTCCTTTCCACAGCTGGCCGAACTTCCCATTCCCGTTGGGTATCTCTCCAAGATCTTATCTTATTGGGATCTTATAGTAACCACGGAATATCCCTGTCACCAGAACCTTCTGGAACGTTTCCTGCTTCTGGGACTGGTTTTCGTACAAACCCCCTTCTGTTCGGCTCTTTTATTGCCGAACAGCCTATTTGGACCAATGACTTCGCATGTCATTGCTCTTTCGTCAATCTCTCGGTCCAATACTCTCTCGTGTTACTGGACCTTGACCCAGTATAGACTCCCTGGACCAATGATCCTTCAAATCACTGGTCCCTATCGCCGATCACCATTTCTGCACGGCGACTGTTCTTAATGTAAATATACCATGGTCTCACATACCACGTGTTTGGGCCCTATTTGTGCTTGTTCGGGATTTACTCCCTACAAATGGTAAGTAAACTACCGAGGTTGATCGGCTGGTTCATCTCTTGAGGAGGTGGAGGAGGAGAAGGGGAATAACCTCCGGAAGATGAGGTGGAAGCTTCTTCTGCCAAAGCAATTGGTTCATCTAGAAGAGGAGGTGTCTGAGAACGTCCTTCTCTTCCTTGTTTGGGTTTTGAGGAGGAAGGACCGAGGAGTGCTGGGTTATCAACTGCATGGGTGCGACGGTCAATAAACCTGCCGTACGAAGCTCTGTAGCTCAGGAGCACCTGCGCTGCTCTTGCTCGACCAGCAAGATGTGTACCTTGCCCGTTGAAGGCCAACACCCGGTTGATATCCGCTACGTGGACCTGTGGAGTAATGATGTCTTGCCCTTGATTGACATTTGTGGCTGCAAAACACGAAGTTAACAGTCAATAAACAATTAATTAGAGATGCAATACGAAAAAATTGCTCGACAAGTAGTTCTACGAGGAAAAAAGAACTAACGTGGAGTGCCAAATCTGTGAGGCGCATGAAAGCCTATCACCCTTCCGTCCTCATCTCTGGGCTCGAAGTTCCCCGTGACGATGAGGAAATCATCATCGTCCCCTCGGGCGGAATCAGGAAGTTCAAGCAAGAGTTTTTTCCTAGAATCTCTACTTTTTAAATAGTAGGTGAGGGCGTCTTTTTTTTGGGTAAATCAGCTTGAAAATAAGAAAAAGGATAATCGAATATACAGCCTACAAGGGGCATACCCCAGGAGGAAAAGAAAAAGAAGAAAAACAAAACAAGAGAGAAAGCCTACGCCAAATGGCTACATAGGACTAGAAGCATCTGTTTCCTATCCATCTAAGAGATGGAAACGAAACAGATGGCAAAAGATCACAACGTGCGCTCAGATTGAACAATGAACATATAACTGTTTCCTAATCTACCTAATGCTTGGAAGAACTGCTTGAACCACCCAAAGGCACAACAGGCAGACCCAAACTGGACAGCAACAAGCCAGGAAGCAATGGCTGAGACTTCACATGGCTTGCATCTTGACTTGAAATAGGGAGCTCAATTGAGCATCACAGCAGGCAGCTTCAGAACTGGATAGCAGCATATCTGCACAACAGATTTCTGTGCAGCCACCATTGCTTAATAGCAGGACAGCAACAACAAAACCACAGCAGCAGCCAATGGAACAGCAGATTTAGAACAATAAGAAGCAGTTGCAGTCGAGTAGGTTCAGAAAAGTCCGAAAGGAACAGCTGAACAGAACAGAAATGCAGCAGCTTATGTGCAGCCACCATTGCTTAACAGCAGAATAGCAGTCGAGTAGGTTCAGAACAGTCCGAAAGCTTAAAACGATCCAAGGGACAACCCCCCAAGGATAGGAAAATGAGTGAACAACCTGCACTATACAAAATGCAAATTCTGGACTGAATCCAACACAATTACAGCTCAAATACTGGACTGAACTTTTTGAGGGCGTCTTTCATTCTAGAGATACTGTACAAATGGTGGATATCGTGCAAACCTAAAAGACATGCCAAGCATTTGGTTTATGGTATTTATGCCCATGACTACACGGAAAAAAATTGGCAAAAACTTCCATTGGAGATAACTTGTAATGAGCTAAGACCTGGTGAAGAAGTGGTGCCAGGGGGAACCTAACACCGCCTTCAACGATGGGGACTACTGGTATGTGAAGGGTGTCGTTATCTGGACACTCACGAAGGGCGTCCTCAGGAGCAAAGGTGGTGGCGACGTTATCAGGGATCTCGTAACGAGATCTGAAGGCGGCCATGGCCTGGGGGGTGTTGCAGTGATGCCTAAACCTCCCCATTGTGAACAGAGGAATTACAGATGTAAGCGAGGGGGTGCTGAGGAAAACCTAAACGAGAGAAAAGCCCCAAATCAAGGAAAATGGGGGAGAATAAAGGAACGATGACTTACGGTGTGATGATCGGAGTTTCTAGACGCAGTAAGGGAGGACCACGTCTCCAAGCCAAGTAGCACAAGTGATGAGAAGCTTTGACAACATGGCGATTTCTGACAAGCCTGAGTCGATCTTCGTTGTACAGTGATCGTTCACCATGGCCGACGGCACTGTCTCCTTCGTGGAGGGTTTGGGCCTCAAAGCTCTGGACTCAAATGAAATTCGGAGGAAGCACAGAGAAATGGGCAACCAATTAACCTCAGTTTCAACAGCTTTTCTACAAAGTCTGGGCTCCGAACCAGAAAACCCTAATTTCAGAAGGCCGCTGTCTGTTTTTTCAGATAACTCTCAATCAAAGACTCCATTACCGGGGATTTCTAATCCCTCTCCTCCTGGGGTTGGAAGTCGTAGCCCTAAATCGGGTACAGCAAGGAAGATGCAGCAAGCCCTTTTTGAGGAAGGTCTGTTAATGGAAGCAGAGGAAAGAGCTCGACATCAACAACAAGACACACTCGCCACTACATCCCAGATTCAAAGAGAAGGGCGTTCGGATTCCGAAGCTCGTATGCTTGAAATCGTGGGTCATCTGGAGGACGAGCTCAACTTGTCGGAAGACCCATTCGTTCTAGATGTGGTCACAGCCAAACTGCAAAGTATACTGCAGTCATGGAGAAATGCTGAGTTACAAGATGGATAAGCTTTAATC
Organism: Rhododendron griersonianum; assembly: GCA_018127125.1. Taxonomy (NCBI): domain Eukaryota; kingdom Viridiplantae; phylum Streptophyta; class Magnoliopsida; order Ericales; family Ericaceae; genus Rhododendron; species Rhododendron griersonianum. Next base: position 30,768,985 of record CM030790.1, on the reverse strand, counting down.
CGGGAAGCGGAGGAACAAGCGGCTTGTCTACCTGACACTCGTGAACAAGAACAGGTACGTAGTCCTAAAACTACACCTACGATTCTGTTTAACCCAAGAGGTACTCCATATGTGGAAGGGGATCCTAATATGGGTTATGGCATCGAGGACACCAGACCTCGGTATGGCAGTCGGGGTTCTGGTTCTTCTTCTAACAAACCTGAGCTCAACCCTTCTCTCAGAAATTCAACTCACAATTCATCAGGAACTTTCAAACCAGAAGTTGACCCCACAACAGCTATACCGCATCAAATACACCCAAATGCCAATCCCCTAATTCAACCTCAACAGCCCCAAATAATACCTCGGCAATACCAGGCAGTTAACAAAAACCCTAACCACATATTTACCCCAAAAAAAAACCCTAACCACATGCATCAATCTAACCACAAACCCAAGTTAGGTCAGCATCAACCAAAACCTAAACCAAAAAACTGGGCTGCCCTCCTCCAGTCACAAAGCCCTTCTCTGGACATGAAATTGGACCATTTCCCAGACCTTCAGAGAGGGAAAGAAGCTCTGGTAGAAATAGATTTGGAGCTGACTGATGTAGGCAAGTGGAACAAGTACTTGGTAGGCCACTTCTTAGATGGAAAAATGGCCTATCCTCTCATAGTTGCCACTGCTAGGAGTCAGTGGAAGGAGCATTTTGTGGCTGTGAAACCTGATGTGGCTGGCTTTTACCTGTTTGAATTCAAAGATGAACAATCCAAGATGCAAGTTCTTGAAGGGGGCCCCTACTTCTTTTCTCAAAAGTACCTAGTACTTAAGGATTGGCACAGGATGATGAAGCCTGCTAGAGAACAGCCTACCAAAATACCTGCTTTGGTGAAATTGCATGATTTACCACTGGAACTGTGGAATCAAGAGTGCTTGAGTAGGGTAGCTAGTACTATTGGAAGACCTCTGCATGTTGATCATGCCACTGCAAAGACTGCTAGACAGACAGGTTTACAACAAACTAAATCTACAAAGGCTAGAATCTGCATTGAGGTCAGTGCTGAACAAGTCCTTCCTGATGAGGTTCAAGTAGTAGTTGAAGGGGAGTCTGTTGTTATCCCTGTGGAATACCAAGTCCTACCCCCTATGTGTAACATATGCCATGTTTTTGGGCATCATACAAGTAAATGCGCTAGAGGAGCCTCGAGCTCTTCACCCCCACAACAACTTGCAGATCAGGTTTGGACTAGAGTAGGTAATGGTAAACAAAAGGTTGGCTGTGAACAACCTGAGACAGAGCAGCTGAACTATACTGTAGCTGTACATGCATCAATTGTGCCTCAACAATTAAAAAATCCAATTGTATCCCCTGTCCCTGAAGAAGAGGTTACTGACTCTGAGAAGGAGTTACTTGAGGTTCTAGAAGGGGTAGTAAGCAGCAGTCAAAGGGCAGAGCCAATAGCCCCTCAAGAGAAGGGTTCCACAAAATTACACGTGCAAATAGTCTACAGGATCCTAAGGCTGAGAAAGAGACAAGTGTTGTTAACCAGTCCACCTCTGCCCCATTTACATTGTCCAAATCAACTGCTAAGAAAGCTGCCCAAAGAGCTGCAAAACTCAAAAATAAAGAACCCCCTGATCCTTTGGTCATATCGGATGTTAAACTTACAAAGGGAGGTTCCAACAAAGCTGGTCAAAGTGGGAGGCAGAAGAGCTTTTCTAAGGGCTCTTCCCATATCTCAAGGAAGTAACTCTCTTTCTTAGTTTTGTCCACATATAGTTATATCAGTGCACTTTGTACTTCACTCTTATCTATACTGATTTGTAACTAGTGGTTGTAAATAGTTTGTCTTATGGATTGCTCACCTATACATTTTGGTTTTTGGAATTTGAGGGGGCTTAATGATCCTCTCAAACAGAGGGAGGCAAAAAATTGGGTCTTTAATAATAAGTTATCCTTAGTTGGATTCATTGAACATAAAGTTAAAAATCCCAATGTACCTAGAATTGTCAATACAATCCTCCCTCAATGGAATTTTGTTAGCAGCCATTCCTGCTCTCCTATGGGGAGAATCTTAATTTGTTGGAATCCGTTAGTGTTTAAAGCACAAGTACTGTATCAATCCAGTCAGTTTATCCATTGTGAAGTGCATTCCTGTGATGGCCTATATAACTTTGTGGCCACTTTTGTTTATGGAGCTAATTCTTACCTAGATAGGCAACAACTCTGGGTTGACTTACAGCCAATCTGTGTTGCAACCCCTTGGGTGGTATTAGGAGATTTCAATGCCATTAAGTATCCCTCTGAAAAAGTTGGAGGTGATAGGACGTGGATACCCTGGATGGAAGAGTTCAATACTTGCCTCCAGTCAACTGAACTAGTTGATCTTAGATACTCTGGTTGCCATTATACATGGTCTAATAAACAGCTAGGGGATGCTCACATCAGCACCAAGATTGATAGGGTTCTAGTTAATGAGAGTTGGATCAAGGACTTCTGTTGGTCCAATGCTCATTTTCTTAACCCTGGGGTGTCGGACCACTCCCCTGCTGTTGTCTATTTGACAGCTCCTTCACCTCCAAAAAGAAGGCCTTTCAGGTTCTTTAATTTTCTGGCTGAACACCCTAGATTCCTTGAAACTGTTCAGCGGGTTTGGAGGAAAGTAATTATTGGTAACCCAATGTTCTGTGTCTGTGAAAAGCTTAAGCATTTGCAGATAGATCTTAAAAAGCTGAATACCAATGAGTTTAGTGATTTGTCTTCAAGAGTGGTCTCCTATAGAACCCAACTGGAAGCCATCCAGAGAGAGCTAGGATCAAATCCTAGTGATCCTTCAAAGCAAGCCACTGAAAAGGAATTGTGCAAGCAATACCTTGTTTATGCTAAGGCTGAAGAGAGTTTTGCCAAGCAAAAGTCAAGGGTTCAGTGGCTAAATTTGGGGGATCAATGTTCCTCATTCTTCTTCAAAACCATTAGTAATTCCAGGAATAGGAACATAATTTCTAGTTTGGTTTTGGAGAATGGAACTGTTACCCAGGACATTGAGTTGGTTAAGCAGACCTTCATCAACTACTACACTAATCTGTTAGGCACTAAACATCTGAATCATTACTCTGGAACTTCTAGAGTACATCAACTTATCACTAGGAAACTCACTCCTGTCCAAAGTTTGGAAATGGTGATGGAGGTGACTGATAAAGAGATTAAGGACACATTCTGGTCTCTTAATCCTCAAAAAGCACCTGGCCCAAATGGTTACAATGCTGCTTTCTATCATAAAGCTTGGCTTGTGATAGGTCATGAGGTGACCTCAGCTGTTAAGCTTTTCTTTAAATCAGGTCAGCTTTTGAAGAGAGCTAATGCTACTCTAGTTGCTTTAGTGCCTAAGGTCCCTAACCCTTCTAAGGTAGGAGATTACAGGCCTATTTCATGCTGCAATGTGATATATAAGTGCATTGCCAAAATCCTAGCCAACAAAATCAAGCCTATCCTGCCATCACTTATTGATCCAGCACAATCTGGATTTGTACAGGGAAAGAGGATAGCTGATAACATATTCCTTACACAGGAACTGATGAGGGGTTACCACAAACACTCCTCTACTCCTAGGTGCGCCATGAAGGTGGATATTATGAAGGCTTATGATAATGTCAGATGGGACTTCCTGTGGGATGTCCTGGAATCCATGAATTTCCACCCTAAGATGATCCAATGGTTGAAAGCTTGTGTCTCCACAGCTAATTACTCCCTATGTTTCAATGGGGAGGCAATAGGTTACATTCCTGGACAGAAGGGTTTACGACAAGGTGACCCATTGTCTTCCTACCTGTTTGTCATAGTTATGGAGGTATTGTCTTGCATCCTTAAGGAAAAGTCTATCCTCCCTGATTTTAAGTTTCATTGGAAATGTGGTTCCACCAAACTTGTCAATCTTTGCTTTGCGGATGATCTTATGATTTTTTGCAAAGGTGAGGTGAGTTCCATTACTCATATTCAAGACTCCTTGACTGAGTTTGAGGCTTTGTCCGGACTTTCTCTCAGCTCTACCAAGAGCAACATCTTCTTCTCCGGTGTTAATCCTTCCACCAAGGCTTCCATCTTGAGTATTTTAGGCTTCCAGGAAGGGACCTTACCAGTTAGGTACTTGGGGGTACCTCTTCTATCCACCAAGCTCAAGCACACTGACTGTAAACTCATGGTTGACAGGATTGTAGTAAAAACTAAATCATGGACCCATAGGTACCTCTCTTATGCTGGCAGAATACAATTGATAAAGTCAATTCTATTTTCAATGCAAACTTATTGGTCAAGTCTCTTTATTATCCCAAAAAAGGTAATTAAAGAGATTGAATCTATTCTTAGAGCCTTTTTCTGGTCTGGCCCTGACCTTAAGAAGACAGGTACCAAAGTCTCATGGGAACACCTTTGCTCTCCAGTCAAGGAAGGTGGATTAGGATTTAAATCTATGGAGGTTTGGAACAAGGCAGCTGTTGCCTAGCACATTTGGTTCCTTGTCTCTGGTGGGGAGCAATCTATGTGGTGCCAGTGGGTTAAGTCTTACTTACTTAAAGGTAAAAGTTTTTTGAGTGTTAAAATTCCAAATGACCCCTCTTGGGTTTGGAGGAAAATACTTAACCTTAGACCACTTGTCCAGCCTCACATCAAGTACAATATTGGGGATGGTCAACTAACCTCTTTGTGGTTTGACAATTGGCATCCCCTCGGCCCCCTCTTGCCAAAGTTTGGTCCTAGAATAGTCTATGACTCAGGAATTCCTAAGGATGCATCTGTGAAGGCCATCATTAGTGACAATCAATGGGCCTTCCCAATTACTCAATCCCCCGACCTTAATGAGGTGAGAGCTGATCTACATGCTGTCTCCATCAATGATTCCATTGGAGACAGGTGTATCTGGACTCTCACAGCATCTGGAAAATTTACAATTTCATCCCTTTGGGATCAGATGAGAACCCACTTTCCTGTTACCACTTGGCATAAAGTAGTTTGGTTTTCAGGATATATTCCCAGGTGCAGTGTGATCTCATGGATGGCCATCCTTAATAGGTTATCTACTGAGGATAGATTGGTGATGTTTGGCATGAAATCTTACTCCACCTGTAGTCTGTGTATGGGTGTAGAAACTCATGACCACCTATTCTTAATTGAATGCTCCATGGCCACACACAAGTTAGAGGTATTTTGACCCCAAAGACCCGTCATATGGTAGGGTTGACCTCTTGGCAATAGTGGATAAGTAAATTGTCCACTTTACAGAGCAAAACTTTAGCTATCACAATTGCTAAGCTTGTCTTTACAGTCTATGTGCACCATATGTGGATTGAGAGGAACTATAGAAAGTTCCAAAATCTAAGCTACCCTTCTGGAGTGGTTGCTAACAAAATTTCAAATGAAGTTAGATGTAGATTGTTGTCCTTAGAATTTAAGGGACCTTCTCATTTACTTTCTATGTGGAACATTCATGCTTAATTTCAATATTTGGACTGATTGGATTTCTACTCATATTTTCTAAATTTGCAGATCGATGTTCAAGGAGTATTCACAGCTATACCCCTTGGAAATCCACCAAATCATTCAAAGTAGCCACAGTCACAGAAGCAGGGGTGCATCCACAATTCTCCATACATGCCATTCAAGGCATTCCACATTGAGCTGCTAGTACTGCTAAATATTCAGGTAGTTACTTTAATCCTTGTTGGAAGATCTGGTTATACAAAATATGAGTGTCCTTACTATATTGTGTGTTGACCCAGTGAGTTGTGTGCTAGATCCCCATCATTCCTTGAGAGAGGAGGTAATAATTAGTGGGGGAATCTTGTGAGTGTTAGTGGAGGGAGTTTGTGGATCCCTAACTTGGTATTGTTTGAGAGTGTGAGGTTCCAAGGGAGAAGAAAGTTTAGTGCATGATATTGTCTTGTATTTTGAATGCTATGTTCTCTTTCACTTGGCTGCTAGGGGGCATGTTCCTAGGGTTGACTGCATTCATCTGATTACTTCATACAGTTAGACTGCTGCTTTACTGAAACTTTGTAGCTGATCTCTGCTGCTATTGCTTGGTTGCTGTTTTCTGTTGTTACTGCTTTCATGCCAGCCTACGGCTGCTGGTGTTGTGATTTTGCTGCTGGTTGCTGCTGTTTGTTGTAGCTACTACTTAGCTGCTATTGTAGTTACTACTTTCCTTCGGCTGCAACTGCGTACTACTGTTGTTATATATTGTTCCTTTTGGAACTCTCAATATATTGTATAGGCCTAACCAACTGGGGCTATCGTTGGGATCTCCTTTCACAGAGGGGGACGTCCTCTGCATGGTGTATAGTTGCTTAAATTATGATATTCTGCTATCTCAAGACTGCTGCAGTTCTGTTCCTGTTCTGCTGCTGTTCTGTTTTTCTGTGCAATCCAGCTGCTGTTGTTGTCTGATTAGTCATGATCATCGTGAAGTGCTAATGTCCAGCATGTGGCTGCTACTTCTTTTGGCTGCTGTAGTGGATGGAAATCGTCCAATTGGCAGCGCTGTTACTGTTTGCTGTTTTGTATAGTGCAGGCTTGTGTGTTAATTTCTTTGGGTTCTGCATTTGGTATTGTATTTGGACTGGCATTCATTTACCTATCCTTGGGGGGTTGTCCCTTGGAGAGTTGCTTGCTTTTGCTAGGGGGGCTTGTCCCTAGATGTGTAGCTGCCATTTCCTGATTTTCGTTGCCTGTTCTGTAGTTTTCTTTCATGGGATTCATGGCTGTTGTCTCCAGTTACTGCTGCTGCACCTGATCTCTGATATGATCAAGCCTCAGTTTTCTGCTCCTGCCTCTGTTAGGCAGCTGCTCCTGCTGTCCTGCTAGTGGACCTGTTAAAAGCTACAGGTTGTAGCAGATGTTTGGTAGCAGCAAGTTTAGAAATGAGGATGCTCCTAATTCAAGCATGTGGATCAGCTTTTTGTGTTGATTCCACTGGACTAAATCAAGTTTTGTATTTTCTTCTTTGGCACGTGTTTCTCTCCCATCTCTTGATGGAATTGAAACATGTAATCCGATGGAGTTGGTAAATGTAGCCACTTGGCTTAGGTCATTTTTCTCAATCTTTTAGTTTTCTTTTTTTTTTCCTCCTGTGGTATGCCCCTTGTAGGCCGTATATTCGTTTAGCCTCTTTTTATTTCAAGCTATTTTACCCACACACAAAAAGGGAGGACCACGAGACGTTGAGCAGTGTTCCAATGGCGGGTATGCTCAAATCTCTTTCTACAGTGGGAGCCTAGAGAGAGAATGTGGTTTTGAAATGGGACGAAAACCCAAATATACCCTAATGAGTGGGGTGGCGTATGTGAAACGTCACCCCAGACGTCGTTTGGGCGTTCCGTTCCCCAAAGGCGTCCATTCGCATTTAATGTGAGCAGTACGAAGTATGCCACGTGTAAAGGTAAGGGCAGGAAAAGCCTGTCCAGCCCAAACGATGAGACGTTTTGCCTGGACTTATGATGGAAGTTGCACCAATTTTTGTGAATTTGCTCGATACTCGGGAGCTTTGCTCGTCATTTGAGTAAAAATAACAAGTAAAGCTGGGGAGCAATTGTAAGGAGGTATTTTCGAACCGGTTCAAATAGGGCCCGAACACGTGGTATGTGGGACCATGGTATAAGTATGATAAGGACAGTCGCCGTGCACAACGGTGCTCGGCTATAAGGACCAAAGACACGAGAAGTCGTTGGTCTAGGTAATTGATAAGGACCAGTGAACATGTGAAGTCATTGGTCCAAGTAGTCTATTTGGCAACGAGAGAGCCGAATAGGGAGAAAATTCTGAAGAAAGCAGTCTCAAGTGCAAAGAACAATTTTGGTGGAAAGTCCCATAACAGTGGAGTTCTGTAAAGGAAATAGATCCCGAGAATGTAGGATCTGATAAAGATACCCAACGGAAATGGGATGTTTGGCTTGCTATGGAAAAGAGTCCTAAAAGGGTTAAGGTACTGAATTGATAAGGGAACGAGAATCCAAGATATTCTAAGTTTCCTATACGAGGTAGGAAACCAAAGGCAACACGGATATTTGGGCAGCAATGGATTAATTACCACCACTATAGGAGTAATAATTTTATTACATTTTCACTTTAACGTCTTGATAAAAAGCAAGCCAGAAGCTCGCAAGCAAAAACTACATATCATGCGGAAACCGGAATCATCGCCCGAAGCTGAACTTTTAGGGCGTGTTTGATAGCGGGATTAGAGCTTGGGATGGGACTCCAAAAGTGAAGTGTAGTCCATAAAATGTGTTTGGTTGGATTTGTATCCCATGGATTACAAATCCCATGGGAATACCAATCCCCCCATCTTATGGGATTACGAATCCCATCCACATGGGATTGAGCCCAACCAATTTAAAAACCCATCTCAATCCCAATCCCAATCCCAATCCTAATCCTAGCCAAAACAAACATGTTATTTATAATCCCACCTCATTCTCAATCCCAATCCCAATCCCAATTCTGTGCAAAACAAACATGAATAAATGATTCATCCCCTCATTAATAATCCCATCTCATTCTCAATCCCAATCCTAATCCCACCTCATTACGAATCCCCCCAAAACGAAATCTGCAATCAAATACGCCCTTAATCATCAGTGTCAGTGGGTAGTGGGAGTAATAATGTTGGGATTTGGAGATGCAAAAGCTAGAAACTCGGTATCATTTTCAATTACAACCATTTCCTTCTCATCCAGCATCATCCACGCCTCTATCCCGCCACCACCTCCGCCGCTTTCTATGAAAACAACCCCACTCTTGGCCGGCGTACTCTCAATATCCCCCATGTGACTCACCCAAATCGGCTTCCCCCACCCGAAGTCCACGCTATAGAACCCCAGATTGCACCAACTTGTGAACCTAAACGTATCCAACTCCACATTCGCGTGAAACGCCTCCATCTCCTTAAGCCTAGAACTTGCCAATAAAAATCCTTCGTCCCCCTGTAAACTCCTTATCGCATTATTATTGAAACTCCCAAACGTTTCTTTCACTATCTCCACCAGCTCCGACAGCTTCACCTCCGTCGATTCGGGTGGATCGAAGAAACCGGTCACTATCCAGACCAGGTTACCCGGCGTGTGTCCCGGCAGCGGCGGATCGATCCGCCGCCGAATGTCCACCGCGTGCGTCATCAACGAGGTGATCGATTTACGTACCCCGGATTTGTTTGGAAGCGGCCATGAATCGTTTCCAGAGGAAGGCAGTTAGGGCTTCGACTCTGGTTGGGTTGGGGATGGATTCGCTGGCGGATTTGGATTTGAGAGCAGCGAGTGATTCAGCGGTGAATACGAATCTTCTGGTATTGATTTTCTGGTGGACGAAGTAGAATTTGTCAAAGAAGGAGAGTAAACCGGTGGGCAGGGATTGGCAGGGGAAGAGGGATGAACCGGGTGTGAAATCGATATTCGTACTTGTATCGGATGATTGGTTATCCTGGCGGCGGAATGTTTCGGCCAAACTGTTTAGGAAAACGCTCATTGTGGTTCCATCGCCGACTTTGTGGAACACGCCGCACCCGATTACTATCCCTCCACAACCGAAAACGGTCACCTGCATTACAAAAATGGTTAACCAAACTCAATTACACGAACGTCAATGGGAAGAAAAGAACTAATGACGTAAGTACTCCTTCACTTTCTCCACAAAAAAAAAAGCCTCCGAATCTGAATTTTTTTCAATCATTTTACCTCCAATAAAACTACGGTATATCAAATGTACAACGTCTTTTATTTATGAGACCCACTTAGAAATTTTACAAAAATGATAGGAGCCGCTCAATTTTTTTAAAAATATGTTTTTAAGCATTCCTGTAAACATTTTTTCAAACGCACTCATCTCTCTATTTGGAAATTTTTTGGGCATACTCTCCATTCGAAATGGAGATTGGGGTTCTTAACTTGTGGTGGAAAAGTAAAATTTTGGTTGATTGCAATGTAATAAGCTTCTCTTTCTTGGGGCCATCTCACCTTTATGTGTAAGCGTGTAAAACGGTTGCGGGAGGGGCTGGAGGAATTAGTCCGAGATGTACGCAAACTGGCTCGAGCCACCCTATATTACCAAAAAATAAAAAGCTTCTCTTTAGTTCACGTATTTGTGGATTGGATTGTTTGTTGAGGCTTACCACAAGATGTGTCGATCATAAACTATTCTGGTCATTTGATTAGCGCGGTTATATAAAAAATGTTGTAAAGTGAAAAAAATATATGGATTTTTAGTGTTTAATTAGCATGAAAATAAATCAACTGGGGCTAGCTCAGTTGGCTAGAACTCTTTTATCTCACTAGGAGGTCAAGAGTTCGAGTCTCCCCACTTGCATGTAGGTGTTCTTCCCTTAGAGGATTTTTCCTTCCTTTCTTTCTTGTATTGGTTGAGTTGTTGAGCTTGGTTCTCTTGTAAACTCTCACAATTGATGTAGTATCCCGGGTTTATATTATGTACTTTATATCTGATGTAAAATGATCTGATCTATCGATTGTAAAAAAAATAGCATGAAATAGTAAAAAGTGCAAAAATTGTACATAACTCTCGTGTTCTTGTTATAAATAAAAGAAAATTTTAGCCAACTCTATTGAGACTACTCACTCTACAAATGATTTTCACATTTTCGTCTCTGTTTCATTTCTTTGACAGTGGCCTGCCTAATATTTGTGTGTGGATATGTCGAAGAGATAGTGAATCAAAAGTATATATAAAACTACGTCCATGCAAATCTCCTCTTTCTCTCTCTAGAAACACAGAGCCACAGCCTCCGGTTAGGGTTTCTGGCCCAGGGGAGGTGCCACCTCTCCCCTCCTCCCCACGGGCGTTCTCACATCTCCCCTCTCCCCCAATCTTTTTATAACCCCTCTCCTTCTCACCGTCTTTCTTCTTTATTCTCACCGTCGCTGCATTCTTCTTTTCTTACTTGCCTCTGTTTTATCATGTACGTACCACATAAATACATTTTACGAAAAAAATTGAGGACCGATAGAAGGTTTTATTTTCTCTTTCAAAAATGAGATTTTTAGCTCTAAGTACAAAAAAACTAAACTTAATTCTCATTAAGGAAAGATGAAATACTTAATTACCACTAGGTCCACTTTTACAAAAGTACATTTACCATTAATAGAAGTGTCACCCTATGGTTTTAGGGTATCCTAGTGGGTAGAGTACCCTAGTGGGTAGGGTACCCTAGCCACTAGGATATCCTAAAATCTTAGAGTACCGTAGGGTTATAGGATTTTAGGCTTTAGGATACCCTAGGATTTAGGTTTAGGCGCTTTAATAGAGCCATAGGGTTTAGGTTTAGGCACTTTCATAGGGGTTTTATGGTGCACTTTTCTATTATAGGATTTTAGCGATTTAAATACTTTCATAGGGTACCCTAGGGGTTTAGGCATTTTTATAGGGTACCCTAGAGTTTAGGCACTTTCATAGGATACCTTAAGGTTTAGGCACTCTCATAGGATTTCAGTGTTTCATTAACGAGAATAAATTCTTTACACCGCCGATGTAAACATTTTTTGGGTAAACTCCGGTGTAAACATTTGTTTCCTCCAAATCAATTATATCGCGCTACGTTGCAAAACAGTGGTCCCAATCAATAGAACATGGCGATGTGGTACAATATAATTGATTTAGAGGAAACAAAAATTTACACCGGCGGTGTAAAGAATTTAATCTCTTTATTAATTAGAGAACACCTAATGGAATTACTTTCTATTTTCTGGACCTAGAAATAAAAAGTCCAAAAATATATTTAGGAGTGCCATTCAGATAACTAGAAAAGCATTGAAGGAACAATTGTGATGTTATTAATTCCCCAGAAAGTCTACTGGCACAGCAGATCTGTGCACAGATTATGCACAGATCGCGTTGTGGGGCCCACTAAGGATCTCATACAAATAATCCGAGCTGTTCATTATGTTTAAAATATTTTTTCAAGTGCCCTCGCGAAAAATTAGCTCAATCTGACACCTATAAATACTTTATCTAATCGTCTAACTTTTCATTCTCTAATACCCGGAATGAAAAGTTAGATGATTAGATCAAGCACTTATAGGTATCGGATTGAGCTAATTTTTTGCGGAGGCCCTTGAAAAAATGTTTTAAACATCATTAACGGATCGGATTATTTGTATGGGACCCTTAGTGGGCCCCACAACGCGATCTGTGCATAGATCTGCTGTGCCAGTAGCAAGGTTCTTAATTCCCTCACCTGCAAAGTGACTAAGGACGAATAGTTCTCTTCTTTGTGATTAGGGTTGCAAGGAAGGAGCTCGTTGATGAGCCGAATATCGGGATTCGCAAGAAACTTTGACAAATGACAGCTAGCCTGAGCTTCTACGTATACAACTCCTTCGTCGTTGCAATCTATAGAAACCAAGTCTTTAATTCTATCGGCAAATGGGTAGAAGCGCGTAAGGGTTTCCGAGAGTGCCCTCTTTAGGTGATTCAAGGTTTGTGAGATGTTGAGGCGGGGATCATTGATAGGATAGAAGAGGATAACCGGAATGTATAATTCAGGTGAGAACTGGTCTAAGAGGGAGAATTTGAAGTTCCGCAAGTGGCTCGGTGTTGGTGTGGAAGGCTTGATGATTTCTTAATTTGGACATGATTTTCACATCCATTTTATTTATTTTCTTTGAAATTGTCCTTGTCATTAGGTTTCTGTTGATTAGCTCTTATAAGAAACCAAGATGGCAATGTGGCAATTACTATCGTACTTCGTGATTAAAATCCACTTATTATTGAGTTGTATCTACTCTTCCTAGCTTCCAAGGCTGCCAAACTAAAGGGACCATTTAAACATGCATTCTCCATTATCCACAGTGGAATAACCAATCCGCAATGTAATAAAAAAAAGTTTTTGGAAAACCATTTTACTGTTTTTGCAAAAAAAAAACAAGAACTTTTAAAAATATGAGAGAGAGAGAGAGAGATGAAAGAGAGAAGTTTTTGTGTAATGATGGGTGTACTTAATTGAGAAAATGTGGAGACTACTAAATTTAATTATTGGCAAAAAGTTGCTAGTTTTGATGATCTAAGAGCATCAGCAGTGGAATAAGCAAATATGAATAATCAAAACATGCTACATCAGATTTTGATTATCCATTTAGAGGTTGCTAAAGTTAGCAATGTTAAATACCACATTGGTTATTTTTTGCCCATAATCAAAACCAATGGGCCCTCCAAACTTTTTCCCTTCATTTCATGCATATTTTTTGAAAAAGCGGTTTTTGAAGGGAAAAAACAATTTATGTTAGAAACAGTTCAAAAAAAAAAATAGTTTTTCGAAACAAAAAACAGTTTTTCAAAAAACACACACTTTGTTCACTTAAAAACTGTAAATACAATTTTGGAAATTTTGAAAGAATTGTATTTACACAAATAGTTTTGAAATTTTAAAAACTATAAATACAGTTTTTTAAAAACAGATTTTGTGTAAAAAATAGTTTTTTGAAAAATGCACTTTATTTACTTACAATTTTTAAAAATTTTGTTTTCTGTAAAAAAAAAATCTAAAAGTTACAGTTTTTTAAAATTATTATTTGAAAACATTATTTTGAGAGAGAGAGGGAATGGAAGAGAGAGAAGATTTTTGTGTAATGTTGGTGTACTTGATTGAGAGATAAAATTTGGTTATTGACAAAACATTGCTAGCTTTGATTATTGAAGAGTCAAAATTTGATGAGTTGTTAAGAGGTTGCTAGGTTTGGTTATTCCAATGTGAGCATTTTTTTGATCCAACATTGCTAACTTTAACAATTTTTTGTTTTGCTTATTCCACTGTGGATGCTCTAAGGGCCAAAATTTGATGAGTTGTTAAAAAGTTATTAAGTTTGGTTATGTCACTATGAACTCTTTTTTGAGAAAATATTACTAACTTTAGCAACCCTATGGTTTTTGTTATTCCACTGTGGATGCTCTCATAGTGGCATAACTAAACTTAACAACTTCTTATCAACTCATTAAATTTTGGCCATTGGATAGTCAAAACTAGCAAACCTTTTGCCCCTAAATATTAAGTTTAGTTAAGAGTTCATTGCTGTAACTAATTTGTTCCCACACTGATATAAATTTACAAATCCATCCCTGGGGTGGGTTAGAGATGTTGTGGGCGTGGTGGCTAGGCGGTAGTGGCGAAGGTGCATGGAAGGGAAATTCCGTTTGACAAAAAAAAAGAAGGTGCATGGAAGGGTAGTGAAAACTGTGCAATGGTGTTTTTCTATTTAATATTTTGGCCAATGATGTGTGTCGCAAGAGCCTCTTATAAATATGAGATGATTATGAATATATATAAAATTACAATTTCCAAGTATTGACTAGCGTTAGTATGAGATCCCTTAGTCAATAAAAACCGCTCATAGTTAATTCGCACAAGCTTTTTGTTTTGAGAATAAATTCTTTACACCTTCGGTGTAAACATTTGTTTCCTCCAAATCAATTACATTGCGTCACGTTGCATAACAATGGTCCCAATCAATTAAAATGGCAACGTGGCACAAAATAATTGATTTGGAGGAAACAAATGTTTACACCGGCGGTGTAAAGAATTTAATCTTTTTTGTTTTTGTAACGTTAACAATCAAGCCACAAAGTAACAATTATGTGCCCCATGTGCCGCATAGTGAATCCGTGCCTGCCGGCCTGTAACTTATTAGAGCATCTTCATTTAACTTGTTAGATCATTTTTAGTCCCATACTTTTAGCTAGCTCACACAAATCAGATAATAACCAATTACTACTTCAAAAGATACTCTATTTGGGGTTGAGTTTATCCTCTTGTATTGTCTAAATGAACTAAAAGCATTTAACAAGCTAAAGTCCAAAAAATACAAATTTCGAGACAGGTCATTCTCATCAAATACGTGGATCAACTAAAAGTCTATTTAATAGAAACAACTAGTCTAAAGTTCTTAAACTACAAACAAACTTTTTAGGAAAAATCCAACCTCACTTTTGAAATGTCAAAAATCTAACTAAAGTTGGTACAGAATTATTACTTTGTGCATGGTTTGATTGTTAATGTTATAGAGTGAGAAACGGAGTCCAAAAAAAAATTATACGGAGTACTAACATAACAGTCCTAAAAAGTTCACTATAGGCCAAAAATAATACTAATAATTTAAAACTGAGTTTATCACAATCTTAATGTCTAGCTATAAGTAGGACCGAAAACAAAAACTGCACCAAACCGGTAATTTAGTTTGGAATTTAGAGGTAAACGGTTCGGTCTAGTTCGCTGTTTAGACAAAGCAAAAAAAAAATATCAGTCCGGTCTGGTTCAGCACCATCTAATCTGGAAATAAACCGGACTGAACCGAATATATTTGCTTGCATTCAGTTTCTATTTACTAATAAAATATATATAACACCCTTTACTGTTCTCGTACTTAAATTCTTCTTCAACATTTAACGGTAATTTTTTTTTTTTGAAAGGAACATTTAATTAACCAAAGGGGTACGCCAAGTGGTCTTGGCTTGTTTACTCCATCCTAAGGTCTTAGGTTTGATTCTTCTTACCAACAACTCTTGAGGCCATCTCACCCCCACACGTAAGAGTGTGAAATAGCTGTGGGAGGGGCTATAGGGATTAGTCCGAGGTACGCGCAAGCTAGCCCGGGACATCCTACATTACCAAAACCCCCACGCGTAAGCGTGTGAAACGGCTGTGGGAGGGGCTATAGGGATTAATCCGAGGTGCACGCAAGCTAGCTTGGAACAACCTACATTACCAAAAAAAAAAAAATTTAATTATTATAATATTTTTCCCCTACTATTTGTATGATGCCGTTTGGACTCTGAATGGCTACTGGAGTTTTTCGATCGATGTTTATTGAGCATTTAGCTTAATAGTGTAAAAACTGGGCGTTTCCGGTAAGATTTGGGAAAAAATTTAGGCCATTTTATCATCTCGTTCATACTAATCAACAAATTTTGGTATTTTAGCATCTTGTTGACACTTACTAACAACTTTTTCACTCACATACCCATTTACAACTTGTTCACTATCGGAAACAACTTGACATTTTTCAATAACATACTTACTATCGAAAACACTTAACAACTTGATTGCAACAAAATTTTTCTTACAACTTACATAAAAACGCTGTTGTTGTTTAAAGCCATATACAAGACGATGTTGTTGTTTGAACTTTAAAGTTGTTTTGCTGCTTTTTTTTTTCTAATTTTTTTTTGGTTACTTTTGCTTCGTGGTAGTTGCTGCTATGATTTCGAAATTGTTTTTTAGTTTAAATGTTGCTTGAAGTCACTTGTGTTTTGCTTCAAGCCAAAAAAATAGAATAAACCAATCAAACAGAATTAATTCAAACCAAACCGAATCACTAAATATTTGGTTTGGTTTGGTTTAGTTCTAGTTTGCGAAGTCTTCAATATGGTCTTATCTTGACTTTTCTTATTTTCCATCCATATTTTTGTTTATTTCAAGCTTCTCATTGAGCAAATAAGAACTAATAGTCATCAATAATGACCGCCTGTGTTTAATTTTATCCGAAGTCACCTTTAACCTAAGTCTTTTTTTTTTTTTCAATCAATAGAAGTGATCGATCATTTTACATCAGATATGAAGTATATAGTACAAATCTGAGACACTACATCAATTGTGAGAGTCTACGAGACGACCAAGTCCAACAACTCAACCAATACAAGAAATAAACTCATTATAGGGTAGAAACAAAGAAATGAAGGAAAAGACCTCTAAGGAAACAACACTCACACTCACGTGGGGAGACTCAAACTCCTGATCTCTTAGTGAGATACAAGAGTCTTGGCCAATTGAGCTAACTCCAGCGGAACTCTTAACCTAAGTCTACTTTGGTGCACAGCTGGCACTAATTACTACGACCACATAATTTTGGACCATGGCAGGGGTGGCTCCAAGCAAGATATAGGTATGCAGAGTAGGGTAGAAGTCAGAATTATGTTGTCCACAACCCGTTAATCAAGCTTAGTTGGAGTTTAATTTGGTAAAATACCAGGGCTGTCCGTGGATTGGTTCGGTTCCCAATCTGATCCGCTAGTGGCAGTTTATCGTTTTCTCCATCGGCCACCCGTCCGTGAGTATTGTTCGGTTTTGACGGATTTGAGCTTGCAGTTTCTTTTTTACATATATCCCAAAAAAATTGAAAAATAGAACCCCAAAACTTCAAGCTCAATCAAATTTAAACATTCATCCATGCAAAAATTTATAAAGTCCAACAAATCTAAACATTCACATCTATTTCTCGGCAACCAAACCAACATTGTTTACAATTGTGTAAAGTGTATCATGACCAAAGTTTGCTTTCCAAGAACAATTACTCGTCATCTCAATAGCTAAGGGCGGAAGTACCTTCAATTAGGGGTGAGCTATAACCCAGGTTCATTTAGGAAAAAATATATTATATGTAAAATTAAAATTTTAGCCCAATAGAGTTTAGCCCACCTCATTTTCTTTTTGTAGTCCAACCGATTCTAAATGATTATCTTCATTGAAAGAAAATTTGTTGAAGATATCGACTCAAATTCGATAATAAATGATTTCTACTCTCTAAAACAACGTAGAACACAAGTTCAGTAGGGTACAACTTCAATAGTATACGTTTTTTTGTACTTTTTTTACTTTTTTTTTTTGGGTAAAGCCCTAGGGCGGTTAGCTTGAAAATAAAAGAGGTTAACCGAATGTACAGCCTACAAGGGGCATACCCCAGGTAAGACAAAGCAAAAATATAAAGAGCGCCAAGTGGCTACATGGGTTGCCCGTGTTCATGCCCCCGTCGAACAATCTATCCCAAGGAATGGAACGTACAACAGGGAACCTAGACACGGGCGTGGCAAAAGCAGTAAATACCCGACACAACCTATCGGTATAGGGTACAATCCGAGGCCCTCGAAGTCCTCGCAACTCATACAACTGAAAACATAAACGATAACAATAACAGCCAGTGCACAGTAGAAGATAATTGCAAATTGCACATTGAATAACGATGAGCACACTGGCTGCGATGATTTTCAGCCAAGCCGGGATACCGGGCTGGCTGCTTGGGGTTGACTGGCCTGGGCCGGTTGACTGGCCCTGACCTGCAAGGACTGCCCGATGACGTAAGGCCCGTGCCGGGCCATGATCTGTGACGGCCGGACTGACTCCGGGCTGCACCTACCTCCGACCATGGTGCTGCCTTGCTGCTGCCTGCTGCTTGGCCCAGGCCTGCTGTGCCCGACGGGCTGAAGGCAGGCTGCGCCCGACGGCCTGCCCCAACGGGCTGGCTGCTACCAGCAGGCTGGCCTCTGTTGAAGGCCTGGCCCCAGACTGGCCCACGTCTGCACGGCGGCTGATGTCTGGTGGCCTGGCCCACGGTGGCTGGGCCAGTTGATGGCCTGGCCCGCTTTGGGTAGCCGTGGCTACGAGATAGATCTGAGGGAGCCGAGGGTAGTGAACCCGTGGGCTCCGATTGGGGTTGATAGGCGGCGGCCGGCGGAAGACCAGCGGCGGAAGACCAGCGGCGGCCGGCGGAAGACGAGCTGCTGCCCGCTCCGGTTAGATGTTTGAAGACCAGCGGCGGCGGCGGATCTGTTATGACCCGAGGATTCCGACTGATATGTTGAAGACAAGTTGAAAGTCGATCTATGGCCGGAGTGACTGGCCTTAGGAGTCCGGACCAGAGGTGGCCGGTTTGAGGTGGGTTGTGGCCGCTGCTGCTGTTAAAGGCGGCAGCCACCGGAGCTGTTGCCGGACCAGATCTGGTGGTGGAAGGCCGGGCCCGTGGGTAGCCGGTTAGTGACGGTATGGGCGGTGGAGGAGAGCCCCTGTCGAGAGAGGGGCTCCCTTGCCCTTGGGATGACCGAAGATGGACAGGCCAGAACGTGATTGGCCGGAGGAGGCCTGGCTGCTTGGCCGGAGGGAGCTTTCTCTCTCTAGGCTAGAGAGAGAAGCTCCCAGCCCTCCCCAGGTCCCCAGTGTTCAGTTGTGGCTACTTTTTTTACTTTAATTTTGAACATTTACGTATTTTTGTACAAGTTTGTTGGACATTAATTATAAAATTATTTTTGGTTCATATATATATACACACACACACACACACACACTAGCATATGCTCGTGCCTAAAGGCACGGCTCGAACAATCAGCACACGGAAAACAAATACTGAACTCGCGTGCAATATACGGCTCAAACAATCACAACACGCAAATTAATACTGAACTTACGTGCAATATAACAACCCGTGTCCAACAAATTCAACTATGCGCGCTATAAACAATAACGCAACATACATTGATAAACATCATAATCTTAATGAAAAGGAAATAGGTTGCAAATATACAAAAAATAATTGAAGAACTCACCTAGGTGGTTTTGGTGAAGTATATTTTGGTGGTATTGAACTCCCCAAGAGAGAGAGAGAGAGGAGGGGAGAGGTAGAGAAAGTAAAGAAGAAGAATGTAAAAATCATATGAACAATGTACAGAAAATTCTATTTTCGGTGATTTCCATGATATACGTTTGATAGCCTAGAAATAGGAAAGGAGGATGCTATGGATACTGACACAAGCACACAAATCGTACGTACCGACCATTTGCGGGGTTCACTCCGGACCCGCATGGATGATCCGAGCTGTTCAATAATTTTAAAATAAAAACTAAGTGGGTTTGTGAAAAATCAGCTCCATCCGATATGTCCATCCGATATGTATAAGTGCTCGATCCAATCTTTTCATTTTTTTTCAATTTTTCAAAAATGGGAAGATTTGATTAAGCACTTACACATATCGGATGGAGCTGATTTTTCACGGGCCCACTCATTGTTGTTTTTTTAAATTATTGAACGGGTCAGATCATCCATGCGGGGCTTGGAGTGAACCTTGTGTACCTTCGGTGGCAATGGTCGGCATGCTCAAGTCGGTATCCATAGAGTTTTCGAATAGAAAAAGAGATGTTGGCTTTGATTTCGGTGATCTCAGTGGATTTGATTTCGATTTTGTACAAAGGTTATATATGATTTTGATTTTTATTTAAATAATGTCTTAATGGGTGGTTTTGGGGGTGGGGAGGGGGGCTTCATTCCTTTGATCCAATAGCTATAACCTTATTACTAAGTACAATCGAACGACTGTAGATGCATATATGTTTGTATGCCTAGACATTTTAACAGAAAACTGTTCTGTTTTATTATATATATATATATGGCGGTTCCAGGGACATCTATAAAAACATCTAAAAAAACACTTCATAATTCCCGATCAAATTTTAATGATCCGAGCCGCTCAATGTGATCAAAACGTGATTTTAAGGGTACTCGTGAGAAATCAGCAAAAAAAAAATGACCGGGAAGGGCTTGATCCGAACAGTTCCGAATAGTTTTTTAGTGAACGGTTCAATTAAAAACTGCTCAAAACAAGCACTTCCCGGTAATTTTTTTTGCCGATTTCTCGCGAGTACCCTTAAAATCACATTCTGCACACATTGAGCGGCTCAGATCATCAAAATTTGATCGGGAACTATGAGATTGAGATTTGGAGTGTTTTTTTAGATGTTTTTATAAATGTCCCTGGAACCGTCCCGTATATATATATATATATATATATATACACACACATACACAGAATGTTTCAAATGAGGACCTCTTAAAATGCGGACTTCCCTTTCCTGATCGAATTTCAATGATCCAAGCCGTTCAATGTGTTCAGAACGTGATTTTAAGGGTGCTCACGAGAAATCAGCAAAAAAAATGATCGGGAAGGGCTTTATTCGAACAGTTTTTTATTGAATGGTTCAAAAAAACTACTCAAATCAAGTCTTTCCAGGTTATTTTTTTGCTGATTTCTTGCAGGTACCTTTAAAATCACGTTCTGAACACATTAATCGGCTCGGATCATCGAGATTCGATTGGAAAGGGGAGTTCGCATTTTAAGATATCCTCAATTGAGGGATCAGTCCCTTTCTAATGAGGGATCCCTCATTTTGCTAAAATGAGGACCTCCTATTTTCGAGCAATATTTTGATGATTCAAACCGTTCAACTTGTTTAGAACATGTTTTAAGGGTACTCGTGAGAAATCAGCTCAAAATATGACCAAAACGTGCTTGATCCAAACAGTTTTTCATAAAACTTGACAAAAATTGTTCAATATATATATATATACAGTTAGGATCTGTTGCGGGATCCCGTTTTTCAGCTTGGTGCGGGACTTTCTTCTCAGCCCTTGGATTTAATCCAATGGCCAGGAAAGGAGAAGGGATTAAAATTGCAAAAATTACACTTTCCCCCCTCTAAACCCACATTGCCCCCTTCGTTTCATTTCACGCCGCTTTAGAGAGAGAGAGAGAGCAAGCGAGAGAGAGAGAGAGAGAGAGAGAGAGAGAGAGACACGCGAACCAGAGAACGAACGAAGCAGCGAACCAGAGAAGACCGAAGAACGAAGCCAGAAATCTGTACGCGATTCTGCATCCACCGAGGTATCTCTCTCGATCGAAAAATCTAGTTAGGATTCGAGACCCTTTCGAAATCAGCAAAACCCGGTTGAAATCAGCAAAAATTAGGGCTTTTTTGCCTATTCGAACCTAGCTCTCTCTCTCTCTCTCTCTCTCTCTCTCTCTCTCTCTCTCTCTCTCTCTCGGGATCGATCTCTGCATTTTCTGCAAAAACCAGAATGGATTTTAGGGTTTTTTTTACTCGAACCAAAAAAGGGGCTTTTTTGAATGATGATTTTGATTTTAGGGTTAGTGTTCGAAATGATTTCGATTTTAGACTGAACAAGAATAGAGATGCATGTAGACACCTCCCAAACGGGGCATCGCCATACAGATTGATCAAGTTTGTTTGCTCGATTGGTTGCTTGCTTCGTAAACCAAAATCATGGACATTCCCATGGCTAGGAACAACGCCACATGATAGTGGTTATCATCAAAACAGAGTCGCCACCCAGTTTATTAAAACTGGAAAAATAGACAGAGATTCCTGATACGGGAGCCAAAAGTACAATAAGGGGAAGGTGTTAGGCACCCCTCTTTGCCCAGTCGTGAGACTGGCCCATAATCATTCAACATAAGACATGAAGATGCTTTGTTTATTTATTCAACATCTGTTTATTTATTCCTTTAAACAGTAAGCAAAGTGAGCCAGTGCAATAAGTAAGCATGCATTCAGAAAGCAGAGAAAGCAACAAAACTATCCCAGGGAGATGGATCCCGCGGCCGGTGAATGGATGTCACGGCCGAGGGATCCTCCTGGTTTGATGTACCAGCCGAGGGATCGAAGCCCCGGTCGGTGTTCTTCCTCACACCCGACAGAAAGATCAACAGATGATCAAAATGCTACGGTTAGTCAAAAATACAGTAAATAAGACAAACCAGAGGCCGTTGGGCCTCACCACCTTGATCCCTCAGTTGCTTGATTGCTTTGGATTGGGCGTGATTGACTGATTCTTTGATTGAAAACCCTAGGGTTAGGGTTTGAACTTCGGGGTTTGATCGCCGGATTGACGGCTGCCTTTGGGAGGTTTAAGCTTTTGAAGTATGGGATTGAGAGAGTATTTGTGCAGAGTTTTGAGGCTTGAAAGAGTGTGAAGGTATGTCAATTTCAGAGCCCAAAGGCTCCTTTATATAGGCATAGGGATGACTCACTCCGGCCAATCGCAATGCACGATGAAAATTGGAGTTAGAGTGTGATTCTAACTCTCCATGGCAATCCTCTAACGTAGCCCGAACGCATCGGGAAGGTAGTGTAATCGGATCAAACGTCTGACAGAACACGTTCCAGAGTCTGGGAAAAGGTCGATCTGACGGCCGAGGAAAGGATATCATAGCCGAGGAATGGATGTCTCGGCCGAAGGATTGATCTTGCGGCCGAGGGATTGATCTCTCAGGGAGATTTGGCTAGCAACAGGTTGCTCGGGTGAGGAAATGATGTAAGGGCCGTGGGATCGATGTCACGGCCGACAAATGGATTCTCCTAGGCTTCTGTATTTCTGTCTGAAAGGCTGTATGGCTTTGATTTGGGTCCTCTAAGTGGCTCAAAGTTCTTACCGAAAGTCCTAAGGTCCTCAAGGAAGCAATCAGCAATCATTGTATCCATTTCATCATCGGGATTGTCCCAAGGTGGGACTTGAAATAATCGTTAGGCCAAATTGGGGTGTCTACAGATGCCCCTCTTTGACTGAACTCAGACGGATCGCGAGACATGTTTGAGTAAGAGTCAAAGCTGTAAAAAAGCAACTCAATTTGGTCCAACCACTATTCCAAGGGGTTTTTCGAAAAAGGTTTTGTTATGGTCGGGCCGGGAGGCTGCCTACGTATTCCACAAGGGAAATTCAGACCAACCGTAGTTCGGGCAAAAAAGAAAAGTAAAAGTTTGGAGGGTTAGAGACAGAAGACGTACCTTTGGGCTTAAAAAGCCGTAGTGTGACGTACCTAGACTGAGCCAGGGTTTTGGCGAAGAGTAGTTGAAGGAGCGCGGGGCTGCCGGGGGAGTTTTTATGGAGAGCTTCCTTAGTTATTTTGGGGTAGATCAGTACACTGCAGGTGCGTTTGCTTTTCTTGATCATCCTTACTTTGACTGAAAGGAGCTCGGTAGAGTAGCCTATCCTTACGAATGAGTTGGAAGGAATTGATGTAGTGGGGTGGAATCCAAACCATCTGCTGAGATGAGTTGGACGTCGGCTTGTTTCTGAGATATGGGGGGCACAGGGCCAGTATCTAGAGCACAGAGCTTTGGTGATGAGGGAACCGAGGCACGGAGCCGGTTGTAGTCATGAGGCGAGAGCCTGGAGAGTGATGGAATCGAGGCATGGAGCCTGTTGCAGTCTTGAAGCGAAGGCTTGAGGAGATTGGGTAGGATCGAAGCGCGGAGCTGGTGTTGACCATAAGGCGAGAGCCTGAGGTGTCGGAGCTTTTGAGCTTGATAGAACCGAAGCGCGGAGCTGGTATTGATCATAAGGTGAGAGCCTGTGGTGTCAGAGCTTTGAGCTTGACGTGATGAACCAAAGCACGGAGCTGGTATAAGGTAGGGGCCTGAGGTGAAGGAACTGAGGCGTGGAGCCTGAGGTGATTAAATTGAGGCGAGGGCCTGAGTTGTCGGAGCTTAGAGCTTGACGTGATATGAACTGAAGCGTAGAGCTGGTTTCATTCTGATGGTCTGTGCACGGAGCTTTCTCATCACAAGTGTTGGCGTGGAGCCAAAGGATCGAGGCGCTGAACCGATCAATAAAATCGAGGCGTAGAGCCGGTTGATTGCAGGGTTGACCTGTTTCATGAGAGATATGCAGAGTGTATATGTGTGATGATGGTTTGTTAGATGTGAACATATATGATGATGCAGACTCGATGTGATAATGCAATATGTGCACGGGCCCGTGCGTGTGTGTTTGTTTTTAAGCTTAGAGCTTCTATCAAGTTCCGGACTTGAGCATTAAGAGCGTAGAGCTCGAGCATTCGGATGGCAGAATCCGAGCATTCAAAGTACAGGCTTTGAGCGTCCAGTACGCAGTGGTTGGGCATCCAAGCGTAGAGCTTGAGTATTCAAGTGTATAACTTGAGCATCCAGTACACAGTGGTTGGGCATCCAAGCTTAGAGCTCGAGCATTCAAAAATGTTAGATTTTTGAGCATTCAGGCGTAGAGCCTGAGAATAGATGTCTTGATTGATGGGGCGGCTTAGAGCCTGTTGCTTGTTTACGGCTTCGAGCTAGTTGAGATGATGAACACAGGCTTTGAGCCTGTTAAGAACTTGATTGTGTACGGCTTCGAGCCAGTTGAGACAATGGGCTTAGAGCCGCTGGGTTGGTTGTTACGGCTTCGAGCCACTAAGATTGGTTGTTTACGGCTTTGAGCCAGCTGAGATGATAGATACAGGCTTCGAGCCTGTTGGAGTAATGGGCTTCGAGCCGCTGAGATTGTGATAACAGGCGTAGAGTCTGTTGCTGTGATAGTGAGCATAGAGCTGCTGAGATAGTAAACATAGGCTTCGAGCCTGTTGAGGTGATGGCTTGGAGCCATTTGAGATATGGGCTTTGAGCCGCTGAGATTGCTTGTTTACGGCTTTGAGCCAGTTGAGATAGCGGGCTTGGAGCCGCTGAGTTGATTGCTATGGCTTCGAGCCAGTTGAAACGGTGGGCTTGGAGCCGCTGAATTGGTTGTTACGGCTTCGAGCCGCTGAAATGGTGGGCGTGGAGCCGCTGTGGTGAGATAACGGGCGTAGAGCCTGTTGTTTGTGATAGCGAGCGTAGAGCTGCTGAGTCGAGGGCTTGGAGCCGCTGAGATGGTAGACATAGGCTTCGAGCCTGTTGTTTGTGATAGCGAGCGTAGAGCTGCTGAGTCGAGGGCTTGGAGCCGCTGAGATGGTAAATGTAGACACCTCCCAAATGGGGCATCGCCATACAGATTGATCATGTTTGTTGCTCGATTGGTTGCTTGCTTCATAAACCAAAATCATGGACATTCCCATGGCTAGGAACATCGCCACATGATAGCGGTTATCATCAAAACAGAGTCGCCACCTAGTTTATTAAAACTAGGAAAACAGATAGAGATTCTGGGTACGGGAGCCAAAAGTACAGTAAGGGGAAGGTGTTAGGCACCCCTCTCTGCCCAGCCGTGAGACTGGCCCATAGTTATTCAACATAAGACATGTAGATGCTTTATTTAATTCTAACACATAGTCTGTTTAATTAATCCTTTAAACAGTAAGTAAAGTGAGCCAGGACTGTAATTGAAGCATGCATCAGAAAGCAGGAAACAAACAAAGTTGTCCCAGGGTGATGGATCCCGCGGCCGGTGAATGGATGTCACGGCCGAGGGATCCTCCTGGTTTGATATATCGGCCGAGGGATCGAAGCCCCGGTAGATGTTCTTCCTCACACCAGACAGAAACGTTAGTAAATAATCAAAACGCTAAAATCATGATTATTGACAGGAAATAAAACAAACCAGAGGCCGTTGGGCCTCAACACCTTGATCCCTCAGTTGCTTGATTGCTTCGGATTGCTTGTGATTGACTGATTGCTTGATTAAGAACCCTAGGGTTAGGGTTTGAACTTTGGGGTTTGATCGCCGGATTGACGGTTGCCTTCGAGAGGTTAGGGCTTTTGAAGTATGGGATTGAGAATTTATTTTGGCAGAGCTTTGAGGCTTGAAAGAGTGTGGAAGTGTATCAATTTCTGTGTGTCAAATTCGGAGCCCAAAGGCCCCTTTATATAGGCATAGGGATGACTCACTCCGGCCAATCAAATCACGAGATGGCAATTGCAATTGCAATGCATCTCTAACTCTACGTCGTGATCTCCGAACGTAGCCCGAACGCATCGGAAAGGTAGTGTAGTTGGATCAAACCAAACGTCTGACAGAACGTTCCAGAGTCTGGAAAAAGGTCGATCTGGCGGCCGAGCAAAGGATGTCGCGGCCGTGGAATGGATGTCTCGGCCGAAGGATAGATCTCGCGGCCGAGGGATTGATCTCTCAGGGAGATTTTGCTGGCAACAGGTTGCTCGGGTGAGGGATTGATGTTGTGGCCGTGGGATCGATGTTACGGCCGTCAGATGGATTCTCCTAGGCTTCTGTATTTCTGTCTGAAAGGCTATATGGCTTTGAATTGGGTCCTCTAAGTGGTCAAAGTTCTCACCGAAAGTCCTAAGGTCCTCAAGGAAGCAATCAGCAATCATTGTATCCATTTCATCATCGGGATTGTCCCAAGGTGGGACTTGAAATAATCGTTAGGCCAAATTGGGGTGTCTACAGATGCCCCTCTTTGACTGAACTCAGACGGATCGCGAGACATGTTTGAGTAAGAGTCAAAGCTGTAAAAAGCAACTCAATTTGGTCCAACCACTATTCCAAGGGGTTTTCGAAAAAGGTTTTGTTATGGTCGGGCCGGGAGGCTGCCTACGTATTCCAGAAGGGAAATTCAGACCAATCGTAGTTCGGGCAATAAAGAAAAGTAAAAAGTTTGGAGGGTTAGAGACAGAAGACGTACCTTAGGACTTGAAAAGCCGTAGTGTGACGTACCTAGACTGAGCCAGGGTTTTGGCGAAGAGTAGTTGAAGGAGCGCGGGGCTACCTGGGGAGTTTTTGCGGAGAGCTTCCTTAGTATTTTGGGGTAGACCAGTACACGGCAGGTGCGTTTGCTTTTCTTGGTCATCCTTACTTTGACTGAAAGGAGCTCGGTAGAGTAGCCTATCCTTGCGGATGAGCTGGAAGGAATTGATGTAATGGGGTGGAATCCAAACCATCTGCTGGGGATGAGTTGGACACCGGTTTGCTTTTGAGATAGGGGGCGCAGGGCCAGTAACTGGAGCATGGAGCTTTGGTGATGAGGGAACCGAGGCACGGAGCCGGTTGTAGTCATGGGGCGAAGGCCTGGGGAGATTTGTTTTGATAGGACCGAAGCGCGGAGCTGGTGTTGATCATAAGGCGAGAGCCTGTGGTGTCAGAGCTTTGAGCTTGACGTAATGAACCGAAGCGCGGAGCTGGTTGTATTCTGATGGTCTGTGCACGGAGCTTTCTCATCATAAGTGTTGGCGTGGAGCCAAAGGATCGAGGCGCTGAACCGATCAATAAAACCGAGGCATAGTGCCGGTTGATTGCAGGGTTGACCTGTTTCATGAGAGATATGCAGAGTGTATATGTGTGATGATGGTTGTTAAATGTGAACAGATATGACGATGCAGATTCGATGTGATAATGATGCAATTGATGCAAATGTGCACGGGCCCGTGCGTGTGTGTTGATTTAAGCTTAGAGCTTCTATCAAGTTCCGGACTTGAGCATTCAGAGCGTAGAGCTCGAGCATTCGGATGGTAGAATCCAAGCATTCAAAGTACAGGCTTTGAGCGTCCAGTACGTAGTGGTTGGGCATCCAAGCGTAGAGCTTGAGCATTCAAGTGTATGACTTGAGCATCCAGTACACAGTGGTTGGGCATCCAAACATAGAGCTTGAGCATTCAAAAATGTTAGATTTTTTAGCATTCAGGCGTAGAGCCTGAGAATAGATGTCTTGATTGTTGGGGCGGCTTAAAGCCTGTTGCTTGTTTACGGCTTTGAGCCAGTTGAGATAATGGGCTTGGAGCCGCTAAGATTGTTTGTTACGGCTTCGAGCCAGTTGAGATGATGAACACAAGCTTCGAGCCTGTTAAGAACTTGATTGTGTATGGCTTCGAGCCAGTTGAGACAATGGGCTTAGAGCCGCTGAGTTGGTTGTTACGGCTTCGAGCCAGTTGAGATAGTAGATACAGGCTTCGAGTCTGTTGAGGTGATGGTTACGGCTTGGAGCCATTTGAGATAGTAGATACAGGCTTCGAGCCTGTTGAGGTGATGGGCTTGTAGAACTGCTGAGCTGTTGAGTATTCCATCTTCCATCTTCCACGGGGTTTGATTGGTTCCTTATGCTTGGGATGTTTCCAAGGCTAGTTTTGTGTATGCTCGGGATTGCCCCCAAGGCTAGTTCTTGACCATATTCCAGTTTGTTAGGGAGATTTCCATTACCTCCACTACCGGGAGTGCCTTCCGGAGGCCAAACGCCTTCTAGCGACTCAAATGTCTTCTGGTGGCTAAATGCTTTCTGCAAGCTGGCAACATAAATGCCTTCTGGAAGCTAGTAATATAAACGCCTTCTGGAGGGTGCATTGAGTGGAAGCCACAGGATTGTTTTGCTGGCCTGCTGAGCGCGAGGTTGTGCAAATAGCGTGGCATAGGGCTGTAGAGCCGGTGAGCAGCACTTGAGCGTCCTCAATGTTTCGATAAGCTTCCTGAAAAGTAAAAGGTTTACTTTAGTTCGGAGTTTTAATTTGTATGATTTAAGAGTGAGTTTTTTGGGCGTGAATGAGAAGGACCCGTGGTTGGGTCGAAGTTGTTTTGTTCAAAGAAACTAAGATAATTGTGCCCCCTGTTTAGGCAATGCATGTTTTTTAAACGTCGATTTGATGCCCCTAGCTTTTTATTTGTTTATGCAATCGTGAGATTAACTCCCTTTTTGTCCTTGGCAGAGAAATAGGAGACTGGAGGCTCGCGGTGGAGGCAAAGAGGTGCACAAGTGGTTTGTGACGTTGCCGGAGCAGGCTCGGGAGTTAGTACGCGCTGCTGGTCTTGAGCCGTTTGTTTTGGGCCTCAATCTTCCAAAGATGGATTGGTCATTGATGACCTTGCTGGTTGAAAGGTGGGGGGATACTCCCAACACGTTCCACTTTCCTTCTGTTGGCGAGATGACGATCACGCCAGGTGATTTTTCTTTGCTTACTGGCCTATGAGTAGGTGGAGCTCCTCTTTGGGTTAACCCTAGGCTTTGGGAGCAAGTAGGGGGTTTGGAGTGGTTTTTGGGCAAGGTGCCCCCTCTTCACTCGCGTGGTCATGTTGACGTCTCTTGGATGATCAAGACTTTTAGGAAGGTTGATATCTTGACTCAGGTGAGTGTTGAGTAGTTGACACGGGCCTTTCTTCTCTACCTCGTTGTTTGTCAACAAGGATAATTCAGTGCATAGGCAGTCTCTAGCCCCTTTGCAGTATTTGGAGGCTGTTTGGGAGCTTGATTGGGGAGCATCTGCCTTGGCCACCTTGTATGGCCTCCTTAGGGCTTGTTCACGGGACAGGACTCTTGGCAGTCACTACCAGGTAATTGAGGTATATCCTTATTCTTTTCTCGTTGTGATTTTTCCCTTGCTACGAGCGATGGCTGGTGGGGCAATGGAAGCCACGGTTGCCAGTTTTGAGCCCTGGCGACAAGTTTTGGACCGATTGACGGTTGACCAGGTACCCCTTGCATTCCTTGTCTTCAGATCTCCATTCCTCTGTGCTATGGCTGATTTAGACTTTGTTTGTAGGCGAGATTCGACCCTCGGAGTGGTGTATCAGAGGACACCCCTCTTGCGCGTTCCAGGGTTCTAGATTGTACTCGTAGCCTGGTACTTATGTGATCGAGTGGCCAGCCAGTGGCGCCCGCGTGCTGAGGATCTTCAGTTTGTTCCTCCTCCTCCTTCGACGTTGATGAGATCTACTTCTTCGATGTCTAAAGTAGACTTGGAGAATGCTCAGATCAGAGACTAGGCGGGTTTCCTTCTTTAGGCAGGTGACTGTATGGAGTACTGCCATTTTTCCTTGGTTTTGCCTATTGTTCCTTCAGTTGCTTTTGTTTGGCCATGGGCCCTTTCCTTTGTCTCCTTCCATTCTGATGACGGAGAAGAGGCGCTTGGTGCTTGCCCCTTGTTTTGCATTCTTTTCCTTGTAGCTTTGAGGCTGAGTGAGCACCAGCAGTCGGTGGGGAGGATAGCTAGCAATCCCCTTCTTCATCTCGGAGACGAGATCGTCTCGAAGACGCCGTCACGACTAGCTTTAGGATTTTCTTTTTCCTTCCTGTTCATGGTTAGCAAAGAGAGAAGCAGAAACTGTATTTGTATGGTGAAAGCAACCACAGTGATGATTTTGTAGGCAAGCTTTTTGTTCATGAAATGAGAAATGCTTTTTATGCCCCTAGATGTCTTGAGTTTGCATGCGATAGTCAGAACATGGCTGTTTGAACAAGTATTTGCTGATAGACAGTAATTTGTGTGAAAATAAAATATTGGCCGAAGAATTGATTACTCGGCTAAAGAATCGATGTTGCGGCCGATGTATAGATCCTTCGGCCGTTACTTTGATTTTCCAAAGGTAGATTTTGTTTTGGCTAAGTGGCATCCTCTTTTCTCTTCCTTCTTATGCTTGGTTTTGATTTTCTTGTCTTTTGCTTTTGCTATGTTCCATAGTCCGATTGCCAAACTCGAGAGTTTTTGAGGTATCTTACTCATTGTGTTAATGACCTTCAGGTTAGAGGGGATGAGCAATAATTCTTGTGTCTATTGCTGTTGCCAATTCTTTGAGAAAAGCATACTCATCTTTTGCGAGCTCAATACGCAGGGTTAGCTATGCCTATCATTGAGTACAAATTTGTTGATGTTTTTCCTTCTCTCCAAATGTTTGGGCCGCATCTCGATGTGAGATTGCCTACGTATCCCTAATCAGGGAATCGGGCCTTTTACGTAGTTCCAAAATCATTACCTTTGAGGTTAGGTTTTTCACTCTTGGTTTTTCTTCTCACATGCTCTTGATTTTGCCTAGGTTACCTAATGGAGGTTGAGTCCCTAGCGAGCTTTTCTTTGAATGCCTTAACTTTTGCCTAGGCTGTGTTTTTGCATTTTCTTGCCCTAGCAGGCTTTGCTCTTACTTTTGCTTGGGTTTTCAGGTTACCCAACGAGCACTTCTCTCAAGAGGGTTTCTGCGTTTCGGAGAGGAATTTGATAGAGATATTTTTCTAAATCTCCCTTGTGTTTGTACCTTCATAATGAGCGAGCTAACCCTAAGTGTTCTCGCGGAGATAGTGTCTTCTTTCTAAGTTTTGACAAAAACCTAGTTTCTTCAAGCAACTAGAGTTCATCCTTTCCTTCCTTTTTGTCAGCGACACAGGGAACTTGATTCCTTGAAATTTCCCTTGTTTGGCAAAGAGACTATAGTGTTTGGCAATTGCAATTTAGGAAGTAAATCATTGAATAAGCATAGTCTAGAGGATGAAACAGGAATTCACTTAGAAATTAAATGCCCAAGCAAGGGCTCAAAACATGTTTTAGCTTGATAAAAGCAATGTTTAATGTTCTTTGCCATGTTGTGACTTCTTAGCTATTGTAGCGTTTGAGGTCGTTTTCAAAACCCTTGCCTTTCGCAACTTTATACTCTTTTCCACCCTCTTCTTTGCCAAACAGGGCCTTTGAACTGGATCCATCTTCACTGGTGGCTACTTCTTTGAGACATGAGTAGTCCCCAAATAGAAGTGTTGGTCTAGGTTTTCATCACCCTTTCTTCCTCTTTATTGATTGTGTAGTCGTCAGCTATTTCCACTTGATTGAATAGTGATACTAAGGAGATTCCATCGAGTGGATCATTGTATTCTCCTTCCATTTCGTCAAAGTCATTTTCCCCTTTGCTTGCTCTTCGCTGCTTATGTCAGACATGTCGGGATCGATCACTTCCGATTGATCAGACTCATTGTTTTCTTCCTCCTCCATCATGAAACATTCATCCTCCTCTGGGAAGGTAAAGGTTGGCTTGGCTTGATTGTTTTGGACAATGTATTGGCCAGGATTGTATGTGGGGTTGTGAGATAGGTTTACGAGATCAACGTTTCGGGGTGTTGGTTCAGCATTGTGAGTAGGAAGTGGATTGGCTTGCACATCAGGTTTTAGAAGTTTTATAGTTCGGCTATCAATGAGATTTTTGAATGTCATGGCGGGGACGCATGCGGTTATCTGTTTCATGCCTAGGGTGTTGGTGGTAGGCGCACTGTTTGTTAGAATCATGGTTTGGGCCATAGAGTGGCTGAGGAAGTGGTTTGTTTAAAGGTTTGAGATGAGGTCGTATAGAGAGGGTCAAAGTTGCGACGGGGGCGATTTGAGCTTTGGGATGAGCTAATTTGAAAAGGGACTTGCGGTAAGATTGAGTTAAGGGTGTTGACGAAGGCAGGAGATGTACGGGTTGGGAAGGTTTTCTTGGGTGGAGGAGTTTCTTCTTTCCCAATGAGGCCTAACTTGATCCTCTCTTCAATCTGCAGCCCAGTAGCCTGCAGGCGCTTGAAATCAGTGATAGTCTGAGTGTAAATGTGCGTGAGGTACTTGGGCTGCAAACTCTTGACAACTATTCTCACTTGATCTTCCTCAGAGGGGCGGTTCTTGATCTTGGCGGCTTTTTCTCTCCATCTAGCCACAAAGGTTGCAAAGTCCTTGTTTGATTCCTGCTTAGTCGTTTACAAATCTCGAGTTGTTAACTCAATTTGGACGTTGTATGCATATTACTTGACAAAAGCATTGGCAATTTCTGGCCAAGTATGATAGTGCACAAACTTCAAAGTGAGAAGCCAATCGAGAGCGCTTTCAGTAAGAGCCCTTTGAAATAACTGAACAATGAGCTCATCATTCAATCCATTGGCTTCAGAGTGTTGATGACATGGCGGAGATGGTTTAGTGGGATTGCCAGTTCCATTGAACTTCTCAGGTAGTTGAGAATCTGGAAAAAGGCAGAGTCCTTCAAAATCCAGAATTTGGTCCCCCTTGTGAACGGGCCAGAGCATGTTTGATCTCCTTGACTTGTTTGGCCAATTCGGGGTTTTCTGCCAATACCACTTCTTGAGGATTCTCATCTTCCACTGATTTCTCTTCGTCCTCAGCATCTCTTGCTGCTTTCTCTACCAGTAAGGTAGCGACTTTGAGCTTGGTGATCAGCAAAAATGGCGTCGTTATCTGCCATGAGAATGGGAGGATTACTTGATGAAGCTTAGGATTTGGTAGATGATTGAGTTTGTTGAGGAGATGACCGCGGAGTCCCTGAAAGTGATTGGGACCGTAGCAGTGTAGGTGTTTTGGCCGGTGAGGGTGCCAGACGAGACGACTGCAAAGACCTCCGTTTGGCGTGACTTCGGGTGTTGTAAGAGTATAAAATTGGCTGTGGTTGCTTCTTTGTTTTTACTTATTGTGTCTGCTTTGAAAAGTAGAGTACCTGTAAGTCAGTACTTGGCTTTTGTAGGGTTAGGATTTGGGCTGAAAATCCCAACCCTTCTGCACAGAAAAAGTTATTTACAACAACAGATGATACAAGGTGTGAGGAAGAACTTGGAAATGAAAATGCAAGTAGGTTCCTGTCTTAGTTTGATAAGTTCTATGGCTTTCTAAAACATGCAAGGTTTTTGGTAGTCTCAGGGTGCTCCGTTGTCAAAGGGCACCAATCCTCTCACCAGCCCATCATAGGCGGTGATTGGGTGATTCCCTTTTTGATATACCACTAGGTACGAGTGACTGTGGAGTTTGCTGGAACCCCCAACATAGCCCGTGTCATGCCGGGATATCAGGTGAACTCAACGGGTTGCCCGTTCGATGCATATGATAGATGAATTAAACAAGGCATGTATTAGTCTTATGTTGAACTTTTTGGTTATGGCTCTCATATCCCCAGCAGAGTCGCCAAAAACTGTAGACACCTCCCAAACGGGGTATCGCCATACAGATTGATCATGTTTGTTGCTCGATTGGTTGCTTGCTTCATAAACCAAAATCATGGACATTCCCATGGCTAGGAACATCGCCACATGATAGCGGTTATCATCAAAACAGAGTCGCCACCTAGTTTATTAAAACTAGGAAAACAGATAGAGATTCTGGGTACGGGAGCCAAAAGTACAGTAAGGGGAAGGTGTTAGGCACCCGTCTCTGCCCAGCCGTGAGACTGGCCCATAGTTATTCAACATAAGACATGTAGATGCTTTATTTAATTCTAACACATAGTCTGTTTAATTAATCCTTTAAACAGTAAGTAAAGTGAGCCAGGACTGTAATTGAAGCATGCATCAGAAAGCAGGAAACAAACAAAGTTGTTCCAGGGTGATGGATCCCGCGGCCGGTGAATGGATGTCACGGCCGAGGGATCCTCCTGGTTTGATATATCGGCCGAGGGATCGAAGCCCCGGTCGATGTTCTTCCTCACACCAGACAGAAACGTTAGTAAATAATCAAAACGCTAAAATCATGATTATTGACAGGAAATAAAACAAACCAGAGGCCGTTGGGCCTCACCACCTTGATCCCTCAGTTGCTTGATTGCTTCAGATTGCTTGTGATTGACTGATTGCTTGATTAAGAACCCTAGGGTTAGGGTTTGAACTTCGGGGTTTGATCGCCGGATTAACGGTTGCCTTCGAGAGGTTAGGGCTTTTGAAGTATGGGATTGAGAGAGTATTTTGGCAGAGCTTTGAGGCTTGAAAGAGTGTGGAAGTGTATCAATTTCTGTGTGTCAAATTCGGAGCCCAAAGGCCCCTTTATATAGGCATAGGGATGACTCACTCCGGCCAATCAAATCACGAGATGGCAATTGCAATTGCAATGCATCTCTAACTCTACGTCGTGATCTCCGAACGTAGCCCGAACGCATCGGAAAGGTAGTGTAGTTGGATCAAACCAAACGTCTGACAGAACGTTCCAGAGTCTGGAAAAAGGTCGATCTGGCGGCCGAGCAAAGGATGTCGCGGCCGTGGAATGGATATCTCGGCCGAAGGATAGATCTCGCGGCCGAGGGATTGATCTCTCAGGGAGATTTTGCTGGCAACAGGTTGCTCGGGTGAGGGATTGATGTTGTGGCCGTGGGATCGATGTTACGGCCGTCAGATGGATTCTCCTAGGCTTCTGTATTTCTGTCTGAAAGGCTGTATGGCTTTGAATTGGGTCCTCTAAGTGGTCAAAGTTCTCACCGAAAGTCCTAAGGTCCTCAAGGAAGCAATCAGCAATCATTGTATCCATTTCATCATCGGGATTGTCCCAAGGTGGGACTTGAAATAATCGTTAGGCCAAATTGGGGTGTCTACGAATGCCCCTCTTTGACTGAACTCAGACGGATCGCGAGACATGTTTGAGTAAGAGTCAAAATTGTAAAAAGCCACTGAAGTTTTGAGCTCAGGGCTGCTGAGTGTCTTGTTTTGCCGGCCAGCAGTTTGTGGAGAGAGAGCTTCGATGCTTGGGCATGCCCCCAAGGCTAATTTTGATCACATTGTGTTGGCTCGGGGATGCCCCCAAGGCTACTTGGTTGGTTGAGGACTTAGAAGTCTGTAATCGCTTGAGTTGGTGTACTGAGCAAAATCTGCTGTTGCTGAGGGAATTTGATTAAGGGGCCAGGAGATCGATCTTTCGGCCGAAGGATTGATGTCTCGGCCGAGGAATCGATGTATCGGCCGTGAGATAGCCAAAAGTCAGAAAATCGATTAAAGTTAAACTTAATCGATCTCACGGGTCATTTCATCCTTTCTCCCCCCCATTCCTTATTTTCCTCTTCGATCGTCGCTGCTTCCTCCTCTCTCTCCTCATCGACCACCGTCGTCTTCTACCCGCCGGTTCTCCGACTACCACGGTTGCTGCCTCCTGCCATGACATCATCTTCGCCCCCTCCTCCA
Source organism: Rhododendron griersonianum (assembly GCA_018127125.1). NCBI lineage: Eukaryota > Viridiplantae > Streptophyta > Magnoliopsida > Ericales > Ericaceae > Rhododendron > Rhododendron griersonianum. Next base: position 30,733,062 of record CM030790.1, on the reverse strand, counting down.
TCTTCTGGCGCTTCTGCTGCGCCTAGAGATACGGGCAAAGCTCCGGCCGTTGAGGCCGCGATTCTTGGCGGGGTTTCAAGTTCCCGTGTTCTTCGTTTGAGTCGGCGCAGAGCCACTGTTGGGGGAAGTTCCTCGCAACCCATTCCTCCTGAGGTCGAACCCGAGGCTGCAGGTGGTGATATTCTTCCACCGTTTGACGTCGCCACTTACGTTCCTCAGGTTCACTTGGTCTGGCGTGGTGGTTCTTTGCGATACCGTCCTCCCCTCAGTGATATCCCACCTGAGGTCTTGCACAGGGAGCCAGAGCAGCACTTTGGTTTCACCAATAGGAAGGTAGAATTTTATCCTGTCAAATGATTTTTGTATGTGAGATTTCGCAGAGTGATAATTTGATATTTTGATAGGGAGTTTGAGTTCTAGAAGTTGCCTCCTGTATAGGCGATATCTTGTGTATTTGATTCCTTCTTCGTATTTTGTCAGGCAAATGAGAGGCTGCGCGTGTGGGGAAGCTGCCCCCAGGTGTTTGAGTGGTATGAGAGGCTTCCTCAGGAAGCCAAGGATGCGGTTGCTTTGGCTGGCTTCGAGCCCTTGATACTTGGTTTCCATCTTCCGAAGGCGGAGTTAGGATTGACCACATCCTTGGTCGAGCGGTGGTGGGATACCACCAACACTTTCCACCTTCCGGAGGCTGGGGAGATGACGATCACTCCGGGCGACTTTGCTTTGCTCACAGGCCTGAGAGTTGGCAGCGATCCTCTTCCAATTGACCCGCGGATCCATGAGCAGAAGGGTGCCCTTGGATATCTTTTGGGGAAGGTTCCCATTGTGTCAGAGAGTGGTCATATCACATATACCTGGCTTCGAGAAGAGTTTGATCAAGTTGATATCCTGACGGAGATTCCCCTTTCTCAGCTGGTACGAGCTTTCCTGCTTTATCTCCTTGGGCAAACTTTGTTTTGCAACAAGGAAAATTCGGTACATGTCCAGTTCTTGGCTGCTTTGGTGCACTTAGAGACCATAGCAGAGTTTGATTGGGGAACTCCCGCCCTAGCCACGTTGTATGGACACCTCAGTGCTTGTTCCCGGGGAGTTAGTTTGTCGCTTGGCGGACACCATCGTATTCTTGAGGTATACATTTTGATTTCTGCATTATTCTCTTGTTGCTTATATCTTTGTTATTCATGTTTTCCGTCTTTGCTTGTAGCTTTGGGCTTTTGAGCACTTGTTGCAGTTTCCTCCTCCGACTGGGCAAAGAGAGCCGAGGTTTGTTCCACGGGCAGCCCGTTGGTTGAAAGGAGTTCGAAAGTCACGGTCGCCTGCCATGGACTTGTTGGCTTGGAGGCGAGTTTTGGATCGCCTAACGGTGGATCAGGTATGACATCTCTTTATCCTCTGATTTTCGTGCAATTTCCTCATCCTGTCATTTTGATGCTATTTCCCTTGTTATAGGTGCGTTTTGACCCATGGGGCGTGCTACTTGACGATGCTCCTCTGGAGTTGACCTCAGCTCGGGCGTTAGACAGCCATCACTTCCTTCTGGAGGGGCCATTTTCGAGAGCCTGGTATCTTGGAGAGAGGGTAGCGAGCCAGTACTTTCCACGTTCCGAGGCGTTGCAGCTTGTTCTTCTCCCTCCTCCTGTTGGTATGAGATCGACCCATCTTTTGACCGGGGAGGGCTTGCTACTCGCTCTTGAGAGACAGCCAGCCATGAGTTTTCTCATAGTGGGAGATTACTCAGCCTTTCGTTCGGCCTCATTGACCCTTCCTACCACTACTGCTGCTGCTGCTCCTCCTGTTTGGCCACGGGCCCCCAGTTTCATTTCTTTCCACAATGCAAATGGAGAAGAGGAGCGTTTGACACTGACACCGTGTGCTACGCAGTTCTACGTGCTTCCTGCCGGAATTCAGCAGGTAATATTGTAGATTCTGCTTTGGTTTCCTTCAGCATTCCTTGCTTATTTGATTGTATATGCAATTGCTTCCTCAGCAGGTGCCTGCTGAGGTGGTTCAGGAATGGTTGCGTGCTTTCCAGAGTGCAGAGGCTTTGGCTCGACGGCAGCGTGGCCGAATAGCTGCGGTATATATCCTTTGATCTCTTCTTTTTCCATCCTACGTTTCATGTGAAACTGAATGCCTATATCCTGTGTCTCTGCAGCTTGAGGCGGAGCGAGTACCGACAGTGTCGGTTACTCAGAGTGCCGGAGTTAGCGAGGGTGGGAGTACTGGAGCTGGTGATGGAGATGCCGCGGCTGGTGAGGGACATAGGATCATTGTCTCAGTTCCTGAGCGTTTCGTCCTGTGCCCAAGAGGGGTCGTGGGCAGTAGCTAGCTTTTCCTTTCTTGTACCTGTATTTTATTAGTTCTAAAAACAGATAATTCGACATTTGTATTTTTTTTTTTTTTTGTGTTTGAAGCATCCTCAGCATGTATGGGAAATTAGATACTTATTTTTCAAAGTTTTGTGAATGTCTGGACTTTAACATGGGCCGAGGAATGGATCACTCGGCCGAGGGTTCCATTCTTCGGCCGCTACTTCTATTTCCTAAAGAAGTTGGATTTTTGCTTTTAGCCAAGGGGCGTTTTTCCCTTCTTACACTTGAATTTGATTCAGGCTCTTTTATTTGCTTTTGCTGTTCCTACAATCTCTTTGCCATGTTTTGTTAGAATGCTTGGTCCCTTATGTCGACGGCTTTTGAGTCAGAGAGGACGAACGATGATTCTTACGTGTCTTTATTTTTGCCAATTCCCTGGAAAATGACTAACTCATCTTTTGCGAGCTCAATAAGCTGGGTTAGCTATGTCTATCATTGAGTACAAACCTTTTGGTATTGTCTTTCTTCTCTCCAAATGTTTGGGCCGCATCTCGACGCGAGATTGCCTACGTATCCCAATCAGGGAATCAGGCCTTTTACGTAGTTCCAAGATCACCACCTTTGGGGGTTGGGTTTTCACTCTTGGTTTTTCTTTCTCTCATGCTCTTGATTTTGCCTAGGTTACCTAATGGAGGTTGAGTCCCTAGCGAGCTTTTCTTTGAATGCCTTAACTTTTGCCGGCCGCGTTTTTCGCTTTTTCTTGTCCTAGCAGGCTTTGCTCTTACTTTTGCTTGGGTGTATAGTTTGCCCAACGAGCATTTTTCTCTCAAGAGGGTTCTAGCGTTTTGGAGAGGAATCTGATGGAGATGTTTTTATGAATCTCCTGTTGCGTTTGTACTTTCACAATGGGCAAGCTAACCCTAAGTGTTCTCACGGAGATAGCGTCTTCTTCCTGAGTTTTGATAAAAGCCTAGTTCTAAGTAACCAGGGTTCGTCCCTTCTTTCCTTTTGGTCGGTAACATAAAGAATTAAATTCTTAAAATCCTTTTATCTTTGGCATAGAGATTGTAGTGTATAGCAATCACATCTTAAAGATGGAATCATTTGTCAAGCATAGAAGTGATAAAAAGGGGATTTATTTAATCGTAGATAATGCCCAAACAGGGGCCCAAAACATATCCTAACTTGTCTTTAGGAAATGAAAGCAATGTTTTTGTTATGCAATTTACTGTAGTATCTCGGGAGTGGCTCCTTTTCCTTTTGCAGTTTTATACTCTTCTTCACCCTCTCTGCCAAACAACATCTTTAGGTCAAATTCAGCTAGCACCTCAATCCAGTCTTCGGGAGTAGGAGATGAATTGGTTGGTTCTTCTTCCAAATCACTGTCAGTCCATTCCTGATCAAAGAAGATTTGCATTCCAGGGTACCTTTGTTTGGTAACTTCGTCTTCCCATGTTTCTGCGAAGCCACAGAATGGAAAGTCTTCTCCTTCTCTTACAAACCAGCCATTGAGTGTTTTTGGGATCACGAGTTTCTCTTCTTTGACCCTGCTTCCTCTTGCTTTAGCCTTTTCCATGCTTCTCTTCCTCTTTACCTCGGCTTCTGTCGGGGTGTAGCCAAGACCAAAGGCGTATTGATTATGTGGAGGATCAATCATTTGCGGGATGCCTTGTGATCTTTTGCCTAAACCCAACCCAGGGAGGTATTTTTGCTTCTTCATCATCCATATGGCGGGGGTGCTTATGTAGAAGTTTCTCTCAGCCATTAAGGCTTGCACAGCAGTTGCTTCCTCAAGACTGAATCAAGTAAGGAATGTTTCCTCGGTTTCTACCTCTTGGACAGGCGTATCAGAATTAGCTCGGATTGATGAATCCCCCAGAATGGTTATGACCCTTCCATCTACCGCGAATTTGACCTTTTGATGCAAAGTGGAAGGTACTGCCCCAGCGTCATGTAGCCAAGGCCTTCCTAATAAAAGATTGAAGGTGGCCGGTATATCCATCACATGGAACTCCACGTCCCTTTTGATCTTCTCCACTTCTACTGGCAATGTGACACACCCAACTACTCTTCTCTTTGAATTGTCATACCCCCTTACTCCCTGGCTTGAAGGGCGTACGTCGATGGCGTTTACCCCTAGCTTGTCAAGGGTCCTTTGAGGACATACGTTTAAAGCAGACCCATTATCCACCAAGACCAGTGGGATCCATTTAGTGAGACATTTAAGTGAGATGTAGAGAGGTTTGTTGTGTGCGGGCCCTTCAGGAGGTAGATCCTTGTCAGTGAAAGCTATCGTTGGTTTTGGAGCCTTTGACGCCATTATGAAGCCCACCAGTTCTTCGGGGGTGATGTCGATGGGAACTTTGGCTTTCCCCAAGGTTTTAAAGAAGGAATTACGATGCTCGTAGGAGGAATAAGCAATCCCCAAATAGAGATATCAGCTTGGATTTTCTTTAGTTGTCTTAGCACCCTGTCTTCCTCAGGTTCGGCCCTTTGGCTTTCTTCTCCTTCTTCTTCTTCCATTACTCGTGTTGAGGTTGAACTTTCTCCACTTAGTTTTGGAGGTTTATACACTCTTCCGCTTCGGGTGAGGTGACCCACTTCTTCTTCTTGGGTACCCCAAGGATCAGCAGGCTCAATTCTTCCAGCTTTCCAATCACTTGGCAGGGCTTGACGCATGTCCAACCACCAATCCCCATCGTCAATGGCATATATGTGGGGTTCTCCCCCTGTTGCAAAGCATCCCTCGTTCTTAGAGAGGATTAGGGATGGTTTGGCTTGGGTATTTGGAATAATGTGTAGGGTAGGATTATATGTGGGGCTATTGGATAGGCTTATGAGATTGATATTTTAAGGCGGTGGTTCGTTGTTGTGAGCGGGAAGTGGATTGGTTTGTACATTAGGCTTAGGAGGTTTTATGGCTTGACTATCAATGAGATCCTGGATGTCATGACGAAGACGCATGCAGCGGTCTGTCTCATTTCCAGGGTGTTGGTGGTATGCACATTGCTTATTGGCATCATAGCTTGGGCCATAAGGTGGCTGAGGAGGTGGATTATTCAAGAGCCTAAGGTGCCCTTGACGGCTTAGGATGGCTAAGGCTTGGGATGGAGTCATATAGAGTGGGTCGAAATTGCGACGAGGGCGATTCGTGTTTCTAGATGAGCTAGCTTGAAAAGAGTCTTGTGGTAAGACTGAGTTAAGGGTGTTGACGGGGGCAGGAGATGCACGGGTCGGAAAGGTTTTTCTGGGTGGAGGGGTTTCTTCTTTTCCAATGAGGCCCAACTTGATTCCATCTTCAATTTGTAATCCAGTGGCGTGTAGGAGTTTGAAGTCAGTGATAGCTCGAGTGTAAATGTGAGTGAGGTATTTGGGCTGTAGGTTCTTAACAACTATCCTCACTTGATCTTCCTCGGAAGGGCGGCTTTTCATCTTGGCAGCCTTTTCTCTCCATCTTGCCACAAAGGTAGCAAAGTCCTCATTGGATTCTTGTTTAGTCATCTCCAAGTCTCGGGTAGTTAGCTCAATTTGGACATTGTACGCATACTGCTTGACAAAAGCGTTAGCAATTTTAGGCCAAGTTTGATAGTGCACAAATTCCAAAGTGAGAAACCAATCGAGGGCGTTTCCAGTGAGAGTTCTTTGAAACAATTGAGCGATGAGCTCGTCGGTAAAGCCCATAGGCTTCAGGGTGTTGATGACATGGCGGACATGGCTGGTAGGGTTACCAGTTCCGTTGAACTTCTCGATGTTTGGCATTTTGAACCGTTCAGGCAGTTGAGATTCTGGAAAGAGGCAGAGTCCTTCGAAATCTAGAATTTGGTCACCTTGTGAACGAGCCAAAGCGTGCTTCATCTCCTTGACCTGTTTGACCAATTCAGGGTTTTCTATAATTTCATGAGGATTTTCTGCTTCCTCCTCATTTTTCTTGTCTTTAGCATCTCTTGCTGCTTTCTCAGCTTGTAAATAGGCAATTTGGGCTCGGAGCTCGGTGATGGTAGCATCATTGTCTGCCATTTTTAGGGTATAGGTAGGGAGATTGCTTGGTAAGGCTTGGTAGATAATCGGTTTTGTTGAGGAGACGACCGCGAAGTCCCTGAAACTGATTGGGACCGTTGCGGTGAGAGTGTCTTGGTAGACGAAGGCGACCGATGAGATGACCGTAAAGACCTCTGTTTGGCGTGACTTCGGGTATTGTAAGAGTATAAAACTGGCTGAGGTTGCTTCTTTAACCTATCTATTGTGCCTGCTTGAAAAATAGAATACCTGGAAGTCAGTATTCGGCCTGTGTAGGGTTAGGATTTGGGTTGAAAATCCCAACCCTTCTGCACAGAAAGAGTTAATACAACAACAAATGATACAAGGTGTGAGGAAAAACTTTTGCAAGTAGAATGCAAGTAGGTTCCTAGCCTGTAGGTTCCTGTCTTAGTTTGATAAGTTCTATGGCTTCCCAAAGCATGCAAGGTTTTGGTAGTTTCAGGGTGCTCCATAGTCAAAGGGCACCAATCCTCTCTCCAGCCCATCATAGGCGGTGATTGGGTGATTCCCTTTTTGATATACCACTAGGTACGAGTGACTGTGGAGTTTGCTGGAACCCCCAACATAGCCCGTGTCATGCCGGGATATCAGGTGAACTCAACGGGTTGCCCGCTCGATGCATATGATAAATGAATTAGACAAGGCATGTATTAATTTTATGTTGAACTTTTTGGTTATGGCTCTCATATTCCCCAGCAGAGTCGCCAAAAACTGTAGACACCTCCCAAACGGGGCATCGCCATACAGATTGATCAAGTTTGTTTGCTCGATTGGTTGCTTGCTTCCTAAACCAAAATCATGGACATTCCTATGGCTAGGAACATCGCCACATGATAGTGGTTATCATCAAAACAGAGTCGCCACCCAGTTTATTAAAACTGGGAAAATAGACAGAGATTCCGGATACGGGAGCCAAAAGTACAATAAGGGGAAGGTGTTAGGCACCCCTCTTTGCCCAGTCGTAAGACTGGCCCATAATCATTCAACATAAGACATGAAGATGCTTTGTTTATTTATTCAACATATGTTTATTTATTCCTTTAAACAGTAAGCAAATTGAGCCAGTGCAATAAGTAAGCATGCATTCAGAAAGCAGAGAAAGCAACAAAACTGTCCCAGGGAGATGGATCCCGCGGCCGGTGAATGGATGTCACGGCCGAGGGATCCTCCTGGTTTGATGACCGGCCGAGGGATCGAAGCCCCGGTCGGTGTTTTTCCTCACACCCGACAGAAAGATCAACAGATGATCAAAACGCTACGGTTAGTCAAAAATATAGTAAATAAGACAAACCAGAGGCCGTTGGGCCTCACCACCTTGATCTCTTAGTTGCTTGATTGCTTTGGATTGGGGGTGATTGACTGATTGCTTGATTGAAAACCCTAGGGTTAGGGTTTGAACTTCGGGGTTTGATCGCCGGATTGACGGCTGCCTTCGGGAGGTTTGGGCTTTTGAAGTATGGGATTGAGAGAGTATTTGTGCAGAGTTTTGAGGCTTGAAAGAGTGTGAAGGTATGTCAATTTCGGAGCCCAAAGGCTCCTTTATATAGGCATAGGGATGACTCACTCCGGCCAATCGCAATGCACAATGAAAATTGGAGTTAGAGTGTGATTCTAACTCTCCATGGCAATCCTCTAACGTAGCCCGAACGCATCGGGAAGGTAGTGTAATCGGATCAAACGTCTGACAGAACACGTTCCAGAGTCTGGGAAAAGGTCGATCTGACGGCCGAGGAAAGGATATCACGGCCGAGGAATGGATGTCTCGGCCAAAGGATTGATCTTGCGGCCGAGGGATTGATCTCTCAGGGAGATTTGGCTAGCAACAGGTTGCTCAGGTGAGGAAATGATGTAAGGGCCGTGGGATCGATGTCACGGCCGACAGATGGATTCTCCTAGGCTTCTGTATTTCTGTCTGAAAGGCTGTATGGCTTTGATTTGGGTCCTCTAAGTGGCTCAAAGTTCTTACCGAAAGTCCTAAGGTCCTCAAGGAAGCAATCAGCAATTATTGTATCCATTTCATCATCGGGATTGTCCCAAGGTGGGACTTGAAATAATCGTTAGGCCAAATTGGGGTGTCTACAATGCAATTTTACAACTTTTGCATTAAAGGATATACCTGATTTCTAGGTACTTGTAAATAGGAAGCCGGAGACCAGATTGTAGAACCTAATTTTAACTCCTTTTGCCAATCAGTCGAACTTATATGATACGACGAGCACTAAAAGATACTGCAACGATGTCTTGTCATGACTCTATAACTTAATAGGAAGAGGAAATATCAGTGACTTAGTCAAGATAACACATAACCTGATGAATTGGTCATTCACTTGTACTCAAACTCAAATGCTCATTTTCATATCAAACTAAATGTTAGCTTATATTTTTTAGTGCTCAAATGCTCAGATTCTTGATTTAGTGTTCCTTGCATATATAACTTTTATGGACTTAGCAAATCATTACTTTTTTTTACTTTTTTTGTTGTTGTTGCTGCAATTGTTACTGTTGGTTCTCTTGCTGTTCATGCTGTTACTTAAGTGGTTCTGAAGATTTATGAGGCGGACAGTATGTATATTTATGATATGGATGATGGACTGGATAACTCTTAGTGTAGGATCGGGTTCATATGGACAGATATTGTCAGTAGATTATGTTCAACTTTAATCAATAGTCATAGTATTGCTCCTATTGAGGGTAACTTAATTGCTTTTTTCCAAAAGAAATATCGCGAAAACTGTGCTACAACTTAACGATCGCTTTTTGTTCTCTAATTGGCAAACAACAGAGTTCAACTTTAGCATCTACTACATATTTTGCCCGTACAGCCCAAGACTTGGGTTTGATAAATGGTGTGAACTGCCAGTATTACTGTTAATAATAGATAATCACTTGTGCTTTACTGGTATTTGGGAGTGATGCCTTTAAGGAAAATAAACAGTCTGCAGATGGATGGATGGATGGAGATCGTTAAGAACTGTGGCCAGGCCACAATAGATTAAGCTAGTCAATGCTGAAGTATTTAAGAAAGCAGATAACATCATTTATCTTTCTCCTTGTTATCCGTAATCATCTCATATACCGTTTTTTATGCTCTTTTCAGGCCTCGGTAGTGCGGCAGATTAAGGATTCAGAGATGGCCATTCAATGGACCTTGCGGGTCCTTCTCCAATCTGCTCCGTCTAAGCGCCTGCTTTTTGAATATTCTACTACATCACAAAATTAACCTCTAGGAACAGGAATGTAGGTTGGTATAGGAATGTAGGATTGGATATCGTATATATCTCATTACTCTGCTCGGGAATGAATGAGCTTTGTTTGTAAGATACAGAATTGGTCTTTATGTCAATATTCTTTGCTCAGAAATGAATGAGCTTTTTTTTAGTAGTTTCAAGGGACTCAATGAATGAAAATTCATACGAGTCATTGTCCATGTGCTTACTAGGTACTCTCCTGGCTCTGCCGATATATTTATCTGTTGTCTATGTACTCTCTGGGATCATCCCTCAGGTTATTCTTCTCGTGCAACTGCTATTTGATATACTCGTGATCAACAGGCCCCTGCAAGTAGACACCTTGGATTGGACATGTGACCATATCTCGTTTTTCATGTTCCTATTGAGTGAGTGGATGACAAAGACAGAATTCATTCTGGTAGAAAATGAATTATAGAAAATGACAACATGGTGAAAAAATAAGATAGAGCCAACGCACAATATGAAGGTTCCAAATATGGCGTTGGTTTTTGGGTGCAGAGGAGGGCCGGGATTTAATTTGGACATCTCAGTTACAAATGCATGGAATAAATCATAGCACCATACAGTCATTTTTTTTCAGTTTGAATAAAATAGGAAATGGTTCAATTTCGACATCCCAGCTCTCCATGATACAACTTAGTCTTCTTTTTTTTTGAAAGGAAATGGTTCAACTTGGACATGTTGTACTGCAAATGCAAAAAATATGTAGAACCATACACACAGTCTTTGAAATGGCTACCCTGTAGCTTCATCTTAACTAAAATAAGTGCATCACGCTTCGAAGCAAACTACCACAATCACCACTGATACACACCACATACAAGGCCGCCAGTTTCACTAACCTAGTAATAGTATCAAAACAAACATACTACTACTACTACTACTACTTGAGATCACTGGCTGCTTTTGCCACACATGTACGACACAACACAGAAAGCAACAACCCAAAGATAATTCAAGTTAATTTTCCCTCCATTTCTCATTTGCATTGCATCAATCTCCTTCTGCATGGCTTCAATCTTCATCTACATTGTGATTGTTGTCCTCTGCATTTCTTCACTAATGCTCATGGATACTGAACTCTCACATTGTTCAACAGTCATCACAGCCAAGTTTAACTGTCAAAAAAGAACACAATAACAACTTAGGGTTTCTGCTCCAACGAAAAACAAGAGAATAAATTGGGGCAATGCATGCAGCTCATCTTATACTTTGCACATCCGAAGAACCTTCAACCTGGGTTCTTTTGTGTTCCAGATTTCCGCAATGGTGTTGGTTCTCCGCAAAAACAAAAGATCCCAAAATCGGGATCACCACTTCCATTGTTACCCGAACTACTTCCTTCCATGAAATGGGATATGGACAGAGGGAGGGGGATTCAAGAAGAGAAATTTCAACACCTAAATTTAGAAAAATGGATAACCAATAGTGAATCCTAAAGAATTGGATTAACCCCTTGATACAAAATAAAAGGTCCACTCTTGAAAGCATTGTTAATTGGACTATGCAATTTCTTCCCTCTAATTGAAGTCAAGAATCTAAGCAAATCATATCAGGCCAAAGAGAAAGTAAAGCTACATGAAGAAGTCAATTCTGCAACAGAAACATGATACCAACATCCTACAATGTAATTTACCTAATTGAATACAAAAAAAAATTTATAGATAAACCCTTGCAGCTTCACAGGAGGGGCATAAACATCAAATGGAAGGGTACAGAGTACAAACAGTTTCCTGAGAATCTGTTTACGGAGAAAGCGAAAAAAAAAAAAACAAGTTTTTGTTAAACCAAATTGTGAAGTGCTTCATTCTCCAACATCCTATGAAGTGCTTCAGTTGGTCATGGATTTGTATCAGAAGGGTTTATGAAATCACGAGTCTTATTCTCCTAATAATAACAATGCAAAGGACAGATGAGAATAACTAACTCAACTGTGCGTCTCATTTCTTTCTCCAGTAATTGCCATTCTAATCAAAATAAAAACCTAACCCTAACACCATTCCAGAATTAATGTAAAAATTTAGAATTAGGGTTTTTTTAAACTAGAATTTCTGAACCAGAGAGAGAGACCCAATGTCACAAACCCAAACCCTAATTTCTTAACCAAATCAAAGATTACAAAATAAACACAGATTCGAAGATGGAAAGGGGTTTCTCAAATAAGTTAAACGACCGAGAGAGAGATATACCTTATTTGGTTCAATCACGTTCCCCAGTCCATCTTCTTCTTCTTCTTCTTCTTCTTCGTATCTTGTTCTTAATCGAAATCGAAACCCTAACAGAAAAAAACCTAATTTCTTAGATAGAAGATGATCCAGAGAGAGAGAGAGAGAGAGAGAGAGAGAGAGAGAGAATCGAACCAGAGAGAGAGATTGATGCTTCGTTCGTCTTCGTCTTCGTTCTTCTCTGGTTAGCTGCTTCATTCGTTCTCTGGTTCGCGTGTCTCTCTCTCTCTCTCTAAAGCGGCGTGAAATGAAACGAAGGGGGTAATGTGGGTTTAGAGGGGGGAAAGTGTAATTTTTGCAATTTTAATCCCTTCTCCTTTCCTGGCCCTTGGATTAAATCCAAGGGCTGAGAAGAAAGTCCCGCACCAAGCTAAAAAATGGGATCCTGCAACAGATCCTAACTAACTATATATATATATATATATATACAGTCCGGTTCCCTTGAGGGATCCCGGATGGTGACGTGGCACGAGATGGTTTTGTGAGCCGTTGGATTGAAATCCAACGGCCAGGACAAGAAAAGGCCATTAATTACACTTAACCCCCTGAAGCCCTCACAGTTCCCCCCTTCTCATTTCATTTCACGGACAGACAGAGAGAGAGAGAGAGAAAGGCGACGCTGTTCAGGAGAAGACGAACCCGTTCAGGAGAAGATCGAACGAGAGCACAGAACGAAGACGAGAAGAAGGTCGAAGATCCACCGAGGTATATCTGTCTCTCTCTCCCTCGACTCTGTCTCTCTCGAAAATTTTGAAAAATCTGGATCTTCGACCATTCCTCAGAACTTAGGGTTTTTTTTTTAGGACGAACGACAAAGAACGAACGAACGAAGCAACCCAACGAAGATTGAAGCCAGCATCCAAGGTATCTCTCTTGGAAATTTAAAAAAAAATCTGGTTAGGGCTTTTTTCATACATTCGAAATCGGCAGAAAATTAGGATTTTTTTTTTCTTCTGATCTATGCATTGTAGGATTTGCTGCTAAAACCTTGGCTAAAATGTAAACCTCTTAATATGTTGTTCATTAAAGCTGATTAATCTATGGGAAAGTGATACTTTGTTGATAGTACACAGGGGTATGATTTAACATGATGAGATCGAGCAAGTTGAAAACACACTAGACCTCATGCAGATTACTGGATTTCTTGGCAGAAAGGAAACTTAAGGCTGGTTTTTAGAATTCGGTACATTACAAGGCAAAAACATGCAGCTGAATTAAGTATATGAATGTATTTCTCAGTAGGTAGGGTTATTTCTAGTCCAATGATTAAAAGGTAACGAAAAGGTTTCAAAAGAGTTGCATTTAGAATTTCTCCATAACGTAAATATTACTATATTGTTCTTTGTTAAATTATATCTAGAATGAATATGGTTTTTAGCTCTCTTAGATTTGCTAGATCATAAAGATGAACATGTTTGGTTGTCAGTTTGACTGCAGAGTTAGTTGGGTGCGCGTAGATTATAAGTTATAACTGCTTAAGCTACCCCAAAGATGCTAATTTTGTATCTTATGCAGTATCATGTGTTGAAATTATTGCCAGCTGTTTATTGTACGGACTCTTCTAGATGTATAAAGAACAAGAGTTGGACGGTTGACCTTGTGCAAGGATACAGGCTACGTGCCTGACATACTCCCCTAGAATGTCTCATATCATTGGTGAAACACCATTTACAGTAGGAAGAAAAGTTTAGAGATTTGTTAACTAGGAAGAGTTTTTGTCGTGCACGTGGTACACCATTTGCTTGCACCAAAGAGACGCACCCTATCTTTCACTTATTGTTTTTGGAAGAGCTTTCTGATGGTGCTTTTTGCCTTCTCATGGTGCTTTTGACATGAGAACTATATGGATTGGTTGCTTCTCAGTTTGCAGATAAAGAGTTAATTGATAAAGCTTTCTGATGGTGCTTTTTGCCCTCTCGCATTGTTGAACTATATGCATTGCCCCAATTTATTCGTTTGTTGTTCGTTGGAGCTGAAACCCTAAGTTCTTATTGTGTTCTTGTTTTTTACAGAACCAACACTTGGAGGATTGTGGTTTTTTTTGCTGGTACGAGCCTTCTATTTTGCAAGGAAGGGCTGATTTGAGGCCAATGATGGTTCAGACCAAAAAAAAGGCTGTGAGGACTGTTCAACAATGCGAGAGTTCAGCATCCATGACCAGTGAAGAAATGCAGAGGACAACAATCACAATGCAAATGAAGATTGAAGCCATGCAGAAGGAGTTTGATGCAATGCAAATGAGAGTGAGAAATGGGGGGAAAATGAACTGGAATTATCTTTGGATTGTTGTTTTTTGTGTTCTGTCCTACATGTGTGGCAAAAGCAGCCAATGATCTCAAGTAGTAGTAGTAGTAGTAGTACGTTAGTGATACACTTATTTTTGTTAAGATGAAGCTACAAGGTAGCCATTTGAAAGACTGTGTATGGTAGTTTGCATAGTTTTTTCTTTTGGTGCGTGAAGGTTTCTGATTACACTTGGCCTCTCTGGTTTGCATATTTTTTCCTTTTGGTAGCCATTTGAAAGACACTTTTTTGGAGAGAAAAAAAAAACACTTTTTTGGTCGACATATACTCCTAACACATAAGCAAGAACATTGGAATTAAAGATCCAAGAAAAGTAAGGATCCCAAGAGTTGATGCTCAATGGAAGCTCCAGAAACAGAATAGAATTGCATCTAGGTCGGTTCTTGCTACAAGAGGCATTAATGGCCAAGAAGGAAGTGGTCAAGAGGGATGTGCTTTCTGTGCAACACTGCAACTGAGATTGAAACACCAGTGCACCTTCTGTTGCAATGCCAATATTCACATGGAAGGTGTGGTCTATCAAAATTAACTGGTGGAATCTCAGTTGGTAAATTCAATTGATAAATTCCTACACTCCCGTTGTTCCTTCTTGCTTTCCTACATTTCATCGCCGATCGGCCCTCTCATTTTGTTTTCGTTGTCGTCGTTGCTAATGTTAAGAACCAGCAGAAATTTACCGAAAAAGGTAAAGAACAAAGCAGACATTTGAGAGTTCAAATGGGTTAACTTCATCTATTTTCCTACATTTTCTAATCAACCAAACAAAGCATGAGGGACAAAGCTTCCCCTCAGTCGGGACTGACACCCTATTTCCCTTCCCTTGCAAGTCGTCAATAACGTAAAGATACTTTTAACCAGAATGCACAAAGGACTACCCATGAAGGATCAAAGTTGGTTATGCAACAATTACAACTTCGCGAAAGAAAGTTATGCAACAATTACAACTTCTTGAAAGCAAGTTCCAATGTGGTGTGAATACGTTCCAAAAAAATAAATTTAGCGATCCAAAGTAATCCCAAACTTTTTCCTATCCAAATCTACAGTCTAGAGATATAGAAACTTAAGCAGTAAAAATACAAAAAGCTTGGTTTCCAGGAATTGGATAGCCCAATGAAGCCACAGCCTAACTTAAGAACTCCCAAAACAAATCAATAAGCAAACATACAATAATTGACATTAGTATAGTCATATGATCTAGACACGCTTCAACTTGTAATCTGCAGACAAATATAACAGGGTTTTGCACTTAGTGGAACTCCACTGATGCTCCCAGCGCAACCATCAAATCTGCTTCCCTGCCAGAGGAGAGTTTTCATGCCTCCACAGCTATAGTTTTTTCCCTGTTCGAGAAATGCACAATAAGGAAAAGGTTAATCAGACAAAATAGAAGCAGTTTCAAGTGCAGCAGGTTAACATGACACTTCCATGATGTTTTATCAGTACAAGTACATGGTAGTTCAATACTTGGCATAGAACATGTTTCTGATTTGACTTGGCGAAAGTTCCTAAATACAAGTTTAAAAAAGATATGAGTCTCCGTGAGTGTGCTGAAGGAAATAAAACAAATCAGAAGTGAAACATTCATCAGGGACAAGAAAGCTCAATATGATCAAAGATTTCAAAGCTCGACAGGGAGTTGAATAACTTGAATCAATATTGTTTCACTATCAAGTAGGATAGCACGAGACAAAAATTAAAAACAACTACAAGCATCGAGGAACAAAATCATCATGTGAGAAACACGATGAATAAGTACCTGATATATGACACCACTTGGAAGCTGATTCTCTATTACTGTACTGCACAGAAAAACAAAAATTGAACTACTCCACATCATTTAGTTCTAAATACAAAGGAGAGGCTCCCACAATTGTTCTGCCAAATACCATTTCAACAAGATTATTATAGTTTATCCCCAAAATTGAACCAAGTGCTCAAGATCTTTATATGTTAGCCATAGGTTTTACTATAACAAATCTATCACTCAATCACGCTTCAAAACTATTAGTTTCCCAAAGCAGGGTAATTTTTCCTAACATAGCAGTTGTTCCATTATTGTGGTAAAACAGGGAAATTGGAATTGTATACAACTTATTGAGAAATTTAGCATAGGCATCAAGCACAACATCCAAAATGCGTATTTAAACACACAGAGACCCAATGTCACAAACCCAAATCCTAATTTTTGAACCAAACCAAAGATAAAAAAAATAAACACACAGAGAGTGACCTTCAGCCCTGTTCTTGCTTAACAGAAGAAACAATAATGTAGCTTTCATGTGTTTGCTCCATGAATGAAATTGAAACACTCCTCAAAATACTTTGCTGAATTCGAATCCCAAAAAAAAATCCTAATTTTCTGCCGATTTCGAATGTATGAAAAAAGCCCTAACCAGATTTTTTTTTAAATTTCCGAGAGAAATACCTTGGATGCTGGCTTCAATCTTCGTTGGGTTGCTTCGTTTGTTCTTCTTCTCCTCTTCGTTCTTTGTCGTTCGTCCTAAAAAAAAAAACCCTAAGTTCTGAGGAATGGTCGAAGATCCAGATTTTTCAAAATTTTCGAGAGAGACAGAGTCGAGGGAGAGAGAGACAGAGATACCTCGGTGGATCTTCGACCTTCTTCTCGTCTTCGTTCTGTGCTCTCGTTCGATCTTCTCCTGAACGGGTTCGTCTTCTCCTGAACAGCGTCGCCTCTCTCTCTCTCTCTCTCTCTCTCTCTCTCTCTCTCTGTCTGTCCGTGAAATGAAATGAGAAGGGGGAACTGTGAGGGCTTCAGGGGGTTAAGTGTAATTAATGGCCTTTTCTTGTCCTGGCCGTTGGATTTCAATCCAACGGCTCACAAAACCATCCCGTGCCACGTCACCATCCGGGATCCCTCAAGGGAACCGGACTGTATATATACGCGGATCCCCTTTTTCTTTTCCACAGCTTCCGGTGGAAGCTTCAGAGTTCGAACGAGAGAGAGAGAGCTTTAGGGCGATTTGAACGACGAGCGAATTTCGACCGGATCGAAGCACCAAACCAGACGACGAACGAAGACCAGGTACCACCAAGCGCTCTCCCTTTCTCTCTCTCTCGCTCTCTCTCTCTCTCTCTCTCGCTCTCTCTCTCTCTCGCTCTCTCTCTCTCTCTCTCTCTTGTTCGTTCGAAATCTGATAACGAAATCTGATTTGGGTATCGAAGCACCGAACCAGACGACGAACGAAGACTAGGTACCACCAAGCGCTCTCTCTCTCTCTCTCTCTCTCTCTCTCTCGTTCGTTCGAAATCTGATTAGGGTTTTGTCCGATTTGGGTTTCTCCAATGAACACAAACAGATCGATCGAAGAAGAGGAACGACTGGAGGGTACTGTACGAAGACGATCGACTGAGGTAACTTCTCTTCTCTCTCTCGATCTCTGAATTTTTTTTTTCTTCAGAAAATGTAACTGGAAAAAAAAAAAAACAGACAGAGGGCTCGCATCGGCTCACCATTTGTTTTTTTTTTTTGTGTGTGGGTAATTTAGCTTGAAATTAAAAGAGGTTAATCGAATGTACAGCCTACAAGAGGCTCACCATTTGTTGAGGCTTGTTATCTCTTGTTGGATCTTTTTTTTTTTTGTTGAGGCTGAAATTTAGAACTATAATATGTTTTCCTCTGAAAGAAAAAATCTGTTTTCAACAGAGTATGCTGTCAGATGAAAGTTCTCAATTATTTCCATCCTTTCCTATAAATCTATTCTTGAAACCGTAGGAATTTTTTTTTTTTTCCCTTCTCGAATAAGATGGGTGTTTTAATAGATTGAATGTTGTGTTTGAACTTTTATCTGCTGGCATTTAAGGATGTAAACTTGCTACTGTTGTGTTTGAACTGTTTCTCACATTAAGCTGCTTACAAAAAATATGTGTTTTGTGTATTGGTTTTTAGAATGCAGTGTTTGGAAAATTTGGAAGAAATGGACGTAGTCTCACCATTACAATCTCAAGTGTGTCAATCATCTGCCAATTCTTCCCAAATATCTTTCATTCCTCAAGTTAAGAATGACGTGATACCGAAAATTAATCAAGAGTTTGTCTCTTTAGACGCCGTTTATGAGTTTTACAACAATAATGGTAAAGAATCAGGATTTGGTACGCGAGAATGGTCTAGCAGGAAGAATGGGGATAAAGTAGTCGTTAGGAAAGAGTATGTTTGCTGCAAACAAGGTCACTACTCGGTGCCCAAAAAACCTGTTGAAAATTGAGGATCCTCTAAACGGCGTCGGGGGATAAGTAGAGAGGGTTGTGGTGCGAAATTGGTTGTTGTGAGATCGAAGTTTAGTATTATCAGGCTTGTACACTGTATTTTGACTTGAAGTTCGTGAAACATGAGCAGTTAAAAAGAAGCTTGTTAACCTTCCTTTGTTCGATGTACACTGTATTTTGACTTGGAGTTTTTGGTATGTGGATGATTGGTGTTCGTGTGTTTGGTACTTGTTTGATAGCTAATTTTGGTTTGGTTTGTCTAATAATTGTTTTATGTTTTCATAGTTGTAGTTAAAAGAAGTTTGTTAATTGTTCTAAATAGAGGAGCAAACTCGTCTTAGTTTCCGTTTGCGTCGACCATCTCCACGGCAGACTTGGTCATTTTTTCCACTTGGGCATTCAAGCCCTCTTAGTTCTTTGCAAGATTGTGTGAGTGCTGCCTATTTCTTTGACCATTGATGTCTGAATGAAAAAAAATTTCCGCAAGGGACTTCGAGTTTTTGGTCTGTGGATGATTGGTGTTTGTGTTTTTGGTACTTGTTTGATAGCTAATTTCGCAAGGGGCTTTGAATACTCATCGTATCGTCGGCATTGAATTCTATAATGTATTTGCTCAGATTCTAAAAAGCCATATAAAAACAGTAAGTGGTCAGGTCCCAAGGGACCCTATGATCCGGAACACTGCCTACACATCAGCTCGTTCCAACACTCAAGTAATACAATACTGAGAGCCTATACAAGCTACTTTAAAATTTTACAAGTGCCAAGTTGTTTTTCAACAACCCGACACTTCGGGGAGCAAATTTTACAAGTGCCAAGCTGCTCAAGTTCCAAGTTCCAAATTTGTTCAACGTAACCATTACATAAACCAACTAAAAGAAAATATACATGATGACCAACAAAAGTAAAATTCCTATTACAACTCCGAGTAAAAGCATTGCAATGTACACGCAATGTTTGGGCAGCTTGGACGGAGTATGGTCATCCATGTTTGCTTGCACAGGTACGAGCAAAGGTGGATAATCGGTCGGGAGTTCAGGAAGTTGAGGAGACAGCAATTGCACATTGGAATGAGGACGCCGATACGCAGTCCAAGCATTATTTGCCTCTTCCAATGAGGGATACTTTTTAAACGCAGCCCCAGGGAAGCGAGTTACTTGTTCGCTACAAGCTATCCAACTTTCGTAGATACTGGGGACTTTTCCAACAAAAACAACATAATAGAACCTCTTTGTTGTCATTCCTAGAAAAAAATCAACTTGATAAGCAAATAAATAGGGACTTCAAAACTGAGTGTAGCCTATAATGTATTCAAAAAGATGCAATTCCTTCAGTTGAGTTGTAATTGGCCTTGAGCATATGCTTTGTGAATCTTTCATGGACAACAACAGCTGCTTAGAAGCTGAGCTTATCTTCAATCAAAGTACATTTACTAATTCAAAGAAGGTTATTCATATGACAATGTAGTGTACCGGCATTGAGACTATATCAGTATGTCTAGTCAAAAGTGGCACACTTTTCCCTTCTTTGAATTATAAAGACCATGAAAGCAAAAAACTTCCATCATCAGAACTCTAATACTCTTGATTCTTGAAAAAGTGGCAAAACCTTATATCCTAGATATAAGGTGTGTCCTTTCACAGCGTGAAAAACTCAATTCATACAGTTAGGTAATAACTAAAGGCATATTCAGCAACCATTTTGATTGTTTTAAAATAACATCAATTCAGTGCAGATCAAGAATCCCACAAGAACTACAGTTCAAAAACCAAAATCTCTCCGCAATGTTTGAATAACCCTAGAATTATGATCACTTCCGTATAACCCCACAAACAAACACTCTCCAATTCTAGAACGGCAACTTCTTGCCCAACATTTGTTTATCGTATAAACCCTAACTCGAAATAAACAAAATCAACTTGATAATGAAAAAAATCAACTTGAAAAAAATCAACCTGATAAGCAAAAAAAATCAACTTCAAAAAAATCAACTTGATAACCAGCAATGTTGGGGAATTCCTCCAGATGTGAGTCACTCTCGAAATTTCAAAAAAAAAAAAAGAAGCTAAAGACCGAACTAAACCCTAACTTGAAATAAAAAAATACAGAGATCGATCGAGAGAGAGAGAGAGAGGAGAAGAGAAGAGAAGTTACCTCAGTCGATCGTCTTCATACAGTACCCTCCAGTCGTTCCTCTTCTTCGATCGATCTATTTGTGTTCACTGGAGAAACCCAAATCGGACAAAACCCTAATCAGATTTCATTATCAGATTTCGAACGAACGAGAGAGAGAGAGAGAGCGCGCTTGGTGGTACCTGGTCTTCGTTCGTCGTCTGGTTCGGTGCTTCGATACCCAAATCAGATTTCGTTATCAGATTTCGAACGAACAAGAGAGAGAGAGAGAGAGAGAGAGAAAGGGAGAGCGCTTGGTGGTACCTGGTCTTCGTTCGTCGTCTGGTTTGGTGCTTCGATCTGGTCGAAATTCGCTCGTCGTTCAAATCGCCCTAAAGCTCTCTCTCTCTCGTTCGAACTCTGAAGCTTCCACAGGAAGCTGTGGAAAAGAAAAAGGGGATCCGCGTGTGGGATCCGGTTGACCTGGTAACCATTTTACCCGACCCATGGGCTCTTTTAACCCGCGAGCTCCCCTTTAAAATCCCAGCCGTTGGATCTCATCCAACGGCTCAAAAAAGAAGTCCGCATATAACCAAACTGTGAGCGTCCGCAATGGAAGCTTTCTATATATATATATATATATACGGGGTGATTCCGAGGACACTTAGCTTGATCCGTGCAGTTTTTCATAAAACAGTTTCTGTTAGCATTTATGAAAAACTACTCAGATCAAGCCCTTTCCGGTCATTTTTTTGCCAATTTATCGTGGGTACCCTTAAAATCACATTAAGGGTAAGAGCGCCCTTATTTTAGTTAAGGTAAGGATGTCCCTTTTTCTCCCTTTTCCCGACAAAATTTCAATGATCCGAACCGCTCAATGTCTTCACATTAAGGGTAAGGGCGCCCTTATTTTAGTTAAGGTAAGGATGTCCCTTTTTGTCCCCTTTCCCGACAAAATTTTGATGATCCGAGCCGCTCAATGTCTTCAGAATGTGATTTTAAGGGTACCCGCGAGAAATCGGCAAAAAAAAAAAAGACCTGAAAGGGTTCGATCGGATCAGTTTTTGATAAAAATGCTGATCCGATCAAGCCTTTCCCGGACATTTGCGAGTACCCTTAAAATCACATTCTGAAGGCATTGAGCGGCTCAGATCATCGAAATTCGATCGAGAAAGAAGAGGTCCTTACCTTAATAAGTTAAGGGCGCCCTTATAAGAAGTTTTGTGTGTGTGTGTGTATATATATATATATATATTCTTACATTATCAATTTACTGCAAAAGCATGTCTACAGATTATTCTATGGCTCAACAAAATTTTGATGGCTCTAAGCCACCTTTCCTTCACACAATAGGTCAAATTGTAAAATTATCATGTGGTCGGAGATGGGGTAGAGGTCAGATGGGAGTCGACGAGGTGGAGAGACGAGATAGTCAGAGAGGCATAAGTTAGAGTAAGTGAAATAGAGTTAGGACCTAGGGTCTTGGTTTAATTTTGTTTTGATGTATGTTTTTTTACTTTGGGCGGATCGTGTCACGCCCTCGATTTTCAATGTTAACATAAATGATTTCTATAAATAGAAGCAAAATAATAACATAAGTATGCGTGACTATCATGATCAAAGAATCCAGTTGTCTCAACTCCTTCTCCTCGTCATACTCTTAAACCATATCCACATTGTTTGTGTCTCAACATCTCTTTTATCTTTATGTGTTTGAGCCTAAGCTCCTGCCGGGTCAATTAAGGGATCCTGATACCTCCTGCCAGGTACCCATCCGTCAATGGGTCCTGAGTGTTCGCAAGTCGTTCATGTGCTCAAGTGAACCGTTTGTACTTAAACGGTGCAAAAATTTCAACTCTTTATCCCATAATTCAACAAGCTCATTCAAATCCATTGAATACAATTTTATGCATTAAACAAGTGTTATTCTCTAAATACTTGAATGTATGCATAAATAAACCCATTAGAATGAAATAAAGCTCCAACAAGTGATTATAAAGACTTGGGACAAATTGGTACTGGGACTAAAGTCCTACCGGTACAAAATGGAAACAGAAGGGACAACATTTTGGTTCACTAGGGTCCTAACGGTAGGGAACAGGTGGTAGAAATGGAAAGTTTCTGTGGTCCTACCGGTACAAAATGAAAACAGACGAGTCAACAATTTCACGAGAAAATTTTCAAACGACCTACTGGTAAGGGATAAGGTCCTACCGGTAGGAAACTGGATTTTCAAGCGATTTTTCACTGCTTGACAAATTTTGATCCAAACTCAACAACAACTGATACAAGCTCAAACAAGACATAGGAGCACTCAAATAACATATAAAGAGTGGTAGAATTCCCTACCTCAAGTATCCCAATCGAAACCGAAGAGATTGAGTGAACTCTAGCTTCTGAAATCAAAACCGAGCAAACACACCAAACCGAGCTCTATTTAATGGAGTATGAATCACAATACGAATATAGAGGATGGATTGGAGGTTGATTAGTGTGGGTTTTGAGTGGTTGGGTGGAATTTTGAATGAGAGAGGAAGAGAGAGAGACGCCGGAGAGGGAGAGAGAGTGAGAGAGGCGTGAGAGATAGAGAGAGGGAGTTTTGGGAAAATCTCTCACACTCCCCCACATATACATACACGTAAACTAACACCCATATTTTTCAAATCCTTACACATTAACCCACAAACATATTTTCCACATCATACTATCATTTATCCTCTAATAAATATTAAAATTATATAAAAGAAATTTACGAGTCTCTATAGATCGATTCAATTCGAACCGGATCCAATCCGCATTCGACCCGATCCGTTAGACTTGATCCGCCAGACTCGGGATATTTTGGATCCACTTTTCATCTCTAGATTGGGGATATTTGGTTCACAGATGGTTCGGTTTTGGCAGTTTCAGTGGTTTGGTTAACCCACTGGGCAGCCCTAGTAAATGGTAATGAGAGAATACTCAAAGTTACTCAATTTGAACAACCCACAATCGATCACGTTATTTAAAAAACAAGTAAATTCTTGAACATCATTTCTTTCCTCTTTTAAGTGCAGACCTAGTTGGAATTTATCGTCTTGGTTGTGATGCCTTTTATCTCTTCTCCTTTATTATTTGTATGTACTTCCATCCATTGATTAAGAAAATCTTTCATGTTGAAAAACAAAACATTCTTGATGATCATTTCCTTCTCGACTCAATAAGATGGGGAGTGGGATACTCAATATAAATTAAGTTGCTTGACATATCATTTTATGATTGGTGATCATCCATAAGCCAACGTGCACATTTTGTTCTATTTTTACTTCAAAATAATCTCCTTTTTTACAAAATTCTAAGAATTTTCATTGCAAGTTGGGTGTTACGAGTCGAACAACCAAACTAACAAATTTCCAAGTAACCACTTACCTTTGGTAGAGGAATTTGCAAGTAACTACTAACCATTAGGGCTAGAGAGCAAGTTAAATTTTAAAGATACTCCAAACTTTCAACTCAATGTCTCATGTACACCTAGACTTCAAAAAATGTCAATAAGCTGCGGAAGCACAATTTCATCAGTTTAGGGAATTTATAAAAAAGGTCACCCTAGTCCTATCCTAATAAAATCAGTTTAGGGAATTCATAAAATCCTCTCATCAAAATAATTTTCCTTAAGAAATGATGTTGTGTTTGGATTGTGTATTGAAATTTTTTTTGAAAAATAGTAGGGGTAATAAGTGGAGAGAGATAGAGAGAGAAATCTTGAAAGTAGGGGAATCTAGGGGAAAGTTTTTGAAAAATTCTTTTTGAGAAGGGAAGAGAACAAGGCATCAATAAGCCGCGGAAGCACAATTTCATTAGTCCCAACATATTCCAGAGTTCTTATGTGTATATAGTAATACTATTTTGATGTGAGTATAGAACTGTGAGGACTTGACTTGAAGACTTTCGAATTTTGATAGTTGGCTTGTTCCGATCAGGTTATGCAATGGTTATTGGCAGGTATTGTTAAGCAATTATTTTTATCTTTTCACATAGAACTCTGGAATATGTTGGGACAAATGAAATTGTGCTTCCACAGCTTAGTGAATTTCATAAACGTCTAAGTATGAGTACAATTAACGTACTACGTTCAAACAGTCCAATTCTAGCCTTCTAAGTCAAGGCTTTGATTCTGTTACCAGGGTAAAATGGTCATTTTACGTCCTGTGTCCATCATATCAAGTGTGTTGAACTCAAATTTCCCATCTTATAAAAATGTTGTCTTACACATAATTTACTCAAACCTTAAGTATAAAACTCAGTTTAAAACGGTTATGACTAAAAAGGTCATTTTAGCACACATCGAATCCCAAGGGCAAAATAGTCATTTTAAATCTCCTAATTACAAAGTGTAAAATTTAAGTATCCTAATTATTCAAAAATTACAATCCTGTAATTTTTACAAAAATCAATAAGAATTTATACAAAGTCCATTTTTGGCGTAGAAACGCAACACTATGGATCGGAGATTCAACAGCCTCTAATGGTAAAATAGTAAACAAAATTTCACCTTAAGATCACATGGAAATTCTGGGTAAAAACTTTTTTCAAAACCCTATGCATGCAAGGTATTTTAAGAAATAAAAATAATACTTTGTTCATTTACTAAAATCTGT
This sequence comes from Rhododendron griersonianum, assembly GCA_018127125.1. NCBI lineage: Eukaryota > Viridiplantae > Streptophyta > Magnoliopsida > Ericales > Ericaceae > Rhododendron > Rhododendron griersonianum. The sequence goes on along the minus strand of CM030790.1, from coordinate 30,707,959 downwards.
CACCCTTTCTTTTAAAAATCATAACTTATTCATGTAAGGTCCAAAAATACTCAAACCCGCGCCCAAACTTGCGTAACATCCATGTAAAAATTGAAAGATTAGGTATCAACCCCATATTCTCCAGATTTCGAAAGAACAAGCTGTTCTACAGAAAAATAGGGCAGCCAAATATGTTTTAGTAGAAAATCCATAACTAATTCATTTCAATTCCAAAAATGTTGAAACAAACTCTCAAAGTTTTGTAACGTAAATTATTATTCTCAGTAAAAATATCAGATTCATAACTTAAGAGGATAGTTCCCAGAAATTAAAAGAAGATAGCTCTGCCAAGATTTCGAAACATGTGTATCAGTCCATATTCCGAACATCATAACTAATTCTGTGTTGATCGGTTTTACATGTTCTTGGTATCAAAATCTTCGTCTTTAAACTTAATTTAAAAGTTATGAAGACTTCAAAAATTGAATCATAGCAGAAGGTTTCTCAAAATACGAATTTGTGATGGTCTAGAAAGCTATCAGAAAAGTTTAAGAAGTTACCGGCAAGAAAATATGTTTTCCGACGAGAGAATGGAGACGGGAGGTGGTGGCTCGTGGTGGAAGTGAAGTGGGGGGAAGAACACCATCCTCCTCTTTCTTCAAATTTCGTAGCTCCCTCTCTCTTTAAAATTAAAATACATGTTTGACTAGTTTTTACCAAGATGATAAAAAAAATGTTATAACCAAATATATATACACATGCATGAGTGTAATTCTGGGTGTCAAATTGGCCATGCCATGTGTCTATAAGCGTGACATGTGTCCTTGCATGCGCAAGTGGTCCCAGACACCCGAGCACACGTGTAGCCAAGAAGCTGTCCGAGTTTCAGTCTTAGAAAAAATATGAAATTCGCACAGTACCCTAAATAAATTATTCTAAAAACAACCCCATTCTCGGAATTTCAGGAAAAAATCCAGAACATAGAAATTTGAAATGCCTAGCCGATTAACTTGTAAAAAAAAAGTGTTTGGGACTCAGCCCGCGACCATAATTAAAGTTAGTGACGAATTATCATTGTACTAATATTATTTTTAACGTGAGGGATCTCGCAATAACCCAAGGTTTAGTACCCCTACCCCTTGTTTCCCTCTCTAAAAAATTCAGATTTAAGACTCAATTGAAATCGCCAATTAATTTTGCGGTGAATATGATAACGGGTGATTTCAATGTTTTATCAAGGGAATTGGAGGTCAATTTGGGCGTTTGGCGGTGAAATTGCAAGGGCAATTTTGTTCTTGTTGGGGGTGAATTACTCTCTTTCTTTCAATGCTCAACCTCCGGGAGTGTGGTGGAGGAGCATGTTCAAGTGTTGATCGTGGTTTCTCCTTTTCCATTGTGCGGCAATTTTCAATGCTTAGCCTTCGGGAGTGTGGATGAGTATGTTAATTCATTGCTTGTTTCTCAAGTGGAGATCTTGGCTCATTTGGTTGTCCACTATGTGCTACCTTGTTAGCCAATGCCTTCTTTAGGCTCTCAATCTGCAAATGCACGAGCAGATCAACTACTAAGTATTTCGCTGGCTTGTAAACAGAGAAAAGGAACTGTGCTTCATATTCTTATGTGCAACTATAGCTGATCGACAGAAAATATAAATGTTTATGGAATAGCTAAAGGAGTCATGTAAGTATAAACCACGATACAACACATAATTGAGTGGGAAAAAAAACTGTTAACCAACCTCAGAACATGAAACAAGTGCTGAGAGCTTAAAACAGTGTTCGTTAAACATCGCTGCAGGTTTGCATCCTACATAGGAGAGAATATGCAGAAACGGTAATATGTCGTAAATCGTCAGCAAATCTGGACCATTCAAAACACAATCCAACATTTCTTACTGTTCATAAATCATCAGCGAATCCGAACCATTCAAAACACAATCCAACGCCTAAGATCATGGTCTACGACAGATCCAGTCCGGGATCCCGGATTTTGTGTAAAATGCAGGCTTCTTTCCTCAGCTGTTGGATTGTGTTTTGAATGGTCCGGATTTGCGGACGATTTATGACCGGTAAGAAATACGCATGAATCCTGTGGGCTTGTTGAGTGCAATTGAACCAATGGGCAAAACTGAATGCGGCTCATACCCAAAAACTGCACAAACCACAGATGTATTCATTACTTTGACCGAAACAAGAATGAATAAACTGGAATCATTGGTGCATACAACAGTTAGAGGCTTCTTAGAGATCCCAGAGGTAAAATCCACCAGTTCAAGTCAGTTAGCCATTGGGGTAAAGGAAAAAGAGTCACTTAAAATCGCTCTTCGTCTAGAATCTAATGATAAACTAAAACCGTGGAGCAGCTGTTAGACATATCAGATCATTCGGATCCCGGTCTTAATTATTCATGTACAAATAGCCAGTAGGAATACACCTTCAACTGATTTTTCTTTTTTTGGGTAAATTAGCTTCAACTGATTTTTCATGAACAACTAAAAAACCATGGAACTGCTACTATATTATCAAATGATTCAGACCAGTTCTATTGATCATGTATTGATAGATTTTAAATATTTGGGAGGTATACACCTTCAGAAGTTTAGAGGTTAGTTAGGTTGGGGTACTGGTTGTATAACTGCAATTGGTGATGGCAGTCTATGGGTTTAAATCGATAAGAACTGAATTTGGAGACTTCCAAACGACAGCAAACTTACCAAGCATGCACAAAAAATGGGTCAGTTTTCTCCTCACACCTAGGACTGAGTACTGCTATGTGTACAAATGCCATGTACATAACTTGTATATATGAATATTCGCCCCCACAAATTCAGAAAAAATCATTACCGATATTGGATTGAGCTGATTTTTTATAGAGCACCATTAAAAAATATTTTAAAAATAATGGACGGTTTGAATAATCTAAGTGGGACCTGAGGTGGACCCCACAAAACCCATACGTACATGGTATGTGCAAACTCATATGTATCCATAGCTTTATTGGCTTGAAAAATACACAAGGAACACTAAGGAAGTATAAACTGAATGGACTCTAGTGAGTAGACACCCTAGAGAGAGAGAGAGGGAGAGAGAGAGAGAGAGAGAGAGAGAGAGAGAGAGAGAGAGAGAGAGAGAGAGAGAGAGAGAGAGAGAGAGACTTTACCTAGAATATCACAGAGGCGAACCCGATTTAGCCCTAAACTCTCTTCACAACTACAATCTTCACTTCAAAATCTATAATCAAAACAGAACCATACTGACCATCAATCCATCATATTTACAACATCAATTCTAAACCGAACACATTGCATACACACACATTGCTGCATATATCAGTTCACTTAAGATGAATGAAATATACTTACAGTTAACATCCACGGGCATTCTCTACCTCACGTGGATTAGACTTCAATTTGAGAGTTCGCAAACTTCTCTGTCCATCGCAATTCATGCAATAGTTCTATTACTCGTATGCCAAACCAAAGCCAACACCAAAACTCATATTTTAGGATACTACACTACTGTAACTTTCGAACAGCTTAGGATCTGGAGTGGATTCTACAAAATTAACAACAAGTGATCTCTTTACAAAACTAAAAAAACACCTGGTTTTGAGCTACCGTCTAATCAAAGGTGTGTTTTCTGATAGAATGCTGAAAGAAAGCTGGTTTTTAAGTCTATGCATTCAACTCTTTATTGGTCTAGTTGATCACTCATTGAAAGTGTTGGCTGTATTGATGGCAGTATTTATGTTGTATAAGGTATCAAGCTGTATATGTTTTTGTAGTTGTGAGCTTGGGAGTTGTCCCATTGTCTGTACCTACCCTTGGGTTGTTTAAGCCTTCCTAGGGGGCATGTCCCTCTATTGATTTCCTCAACGCTGCTAGTTCATACTACTAATCTATTAGGTAGTGGCCTGTTTTTGGCTGCTTGCTGCTGTGGTGGCTGCTGTCCAGTAGAGGCAGCCGTGCTTCTACTGCTGTTTTTAGCTGCTGCTGTCCAGTTTTTGCTGCTACTGTCCAGTTTTTGCTGCTGTCCAGTTTTACTGCTGTTCAACAGCTTCTGAGTGTTGTGTGGCTGCTGTCCAGCATCTGGTTGGTCGCTGCTACGGCTTCTGCTACTTCTAACAGCGAGCAGTTGTCTAGATTTGCTGTTTTGTAATGCTACAAGCTGCTGTCCACGTTTGCAGATTCGGTGGTTCAAGCAACTGCATCTAGGCGTTAAGAAGCCCAGTTTGAAGCATCCATAATGTCTAGCTCTAGTTAGTTGTATTTCAGTAACATGTAAATTGGTTACACCTATTGTCATGTTGGCTCTTTTATTATGCAGGTTGCACTATGTGTAATCATTTTGCCATCTGTTTCGTATCCCTCTATTAGATGGATTCGAAACAGATGTTCTATTTTCTTCTAGTCCTATGTAGCCATTTGGCGTAGGCTTTCTCTAATGTTTTCTTTTTCTTTTCTTTTCCTCCTGGGATATGTCCCTTGTAGGCTGTATATTCGGTTAGCCCCTTTTTTATTTCAAGCTGATTTACCAAAAAAAAAAAAAAACTCTTTGACTTCTATTATTCTTAAGACACATGTTCATGCTTGTGTTTTTCCTTTCTTTCTTTCTTTCTCTTTTTTTTTTTTTGAGCTTTGAGAATATTCTTTTGTTTTCCTGGTGTCAAGTGGCCCTTGACAGAGCTCAATGGAGAAAAATGATTCATGTAGCCGATCCTAATTGATTGGGACATAAGGCTTGGTTTGGTTTCCTGGTGTCGGATTGCAGAATATATTAGAGTTGCCATGCTGCAAGACCAATACAGAATAGTTGGCCCCATGACAATGTTCATATACCATAAAGAAGGAAGGAATAATGTGGTATATACCACTTTGCCATGTTGCATATGCCATAAAGAAGGCAGGAATCATGAGGTATATGCAAGTTAATAGTCAATACAACGGGAAAAAACCGAAGCCTGAGCAGAAAATACCTCAAGTTCTCTTCTCCTTGTTTGTCTTTTATGAGTACAGGCTGTATAGCGACTTCCTCAATGCCATTGCACGCCTCAAAATCCTATATATTATTACCAAAATATTAGATATGTAGGTAGCAGAAGAATTTAATATGCAGGCATTGTAGATAGCAAAATAAATATGTATATTCATTTTCACATTTCTGAATCCAAATATCTGAAGGACTACTTACATGTCAATGGCACTTTTACAAGTTAGTCTCATAAATAATAGCTCTACAAGGCCCGGCCTCGCCGGGCAGCAGCCATCATCCGGGCAAGGCAGCCACCACAAGGCCCAGCCACGCCGGGCAGCAGCCACCATCCGAGCAAGGGATCCTTTCTCCTTAGAGAGGCCCTCCTCCACCGCCCTCCACAACCGGCAACCCTCGAGCCGCCTCTACATCCGACGGTCTCTGGTCCGCTCCGGACAGATCTGGCTCGGTCAAACTCCACCTGGCCGGCCTTCATCTGGTCCGGTCAAACTCCACTCTGGTCCGGAGCTCCACAGCCGTGGGCTTCGTCTCCAACCTCAACCCCGCCGTGAACCGGCGGGTACCATTTGGGATCTGCACCGGGCAGATCTGAAATCAAGCCGGCCACTACTGGCCAACCACAACCAGCCACCACCAGCCGGTCTTCAACCTCACGGCTGAGGGTCTTCAACCATCACCGAGGAGCTCAACAGTCGTTGGTCTAACCATTGCGAACGGCGCCGTCTAGTCCTGGCTGCCAGGTAGCTCAGATTCCAGGGGGAGCTGCGGCGGTCACAACTCCGGGTAGCTCAGATTCCGGGAAGCTCAGATCTTGACGGTCACATCTCCGGTCAGATCCGGTCCTAAGATGCAGTGGGTTACACAGTGGAGGACGGTGGATCTGAGTCGGAGCTGCGGTGGCTCGGCGGTCAACTCCGGCCGGAGTGAGCCTAGCCAGGCCACCCCTGTCAAGGCCACCCCTGGTCGGCCAGGGCAGGCCACCCGGTTGGACCCAGGCCAAGTTTAGCCAGCCCGGGCATGGAGGCTCGGGCAGTGGAGAGAAGTTTTGCTCGGGCAGAGGTAGCCTGCTCGGGCAGGGAACCCGCCAGCCTAGCAGTCAGCTTGGGCGGGCAGTCACTTCGGCCTTTCTTTCCCGGGCCATCAGCCAGCCCGGCCTTGGGCTGGCAAGGCAGGGCACAGCCAGCCAGCCCAGCCCCGGTTATGCTGGAAATCTTAGTATCAATTTACTTAATCCTTTTTCAATCTGAAATTAATTTGTTGCTGGACTGTTGGGCCAGTTTACTGTGACTGTTTACTATGTTTATCTGTGAACCTCGATGGGCAGTCACCTGTTGGACTGAGATCGGGTGTTCGGGCTCCTTATCGAGCCGCGTTATATCCCAAGCTTCTTTACTTCTTTAGCCCGGATGTTGAGTGTAGTATGGTTGGAATCGTGGCTATCATTGATTAGATTAGAGTCTGTGCTGATCGAAAGGGGTAGCTCTGTAGCAGCAGCAGCAGCTGCCTTGATTAGATTGGTGGTCGGATTCTGATTGAGCGAGGTAGTTGCCGGGGCAGTCACTGATTAGTTTGGTGGTCGTTCACTGATTGAAAGGGGTAGCTTCGCAGGCTGTTTTGATTAGATTGGCGGTTTGCGCTGATCGAAAGGAGTAGCCTGGTTCACCTGCGGTTCGAGTGGCCACTTCTTGTGGATCCTCAACTGTCCCGCTTTTAGTTGTTAGCGAGCCTAGGGGATTAGGTTGAGGGTGTAGTAGTCTGGATGGAATGGGCGTGGTGTGCAGGGTACGTAGCAGGGTAGCCTTGTCGGATGCCGTCATCTCCAGTTCGAGCCTCTCTCGGTCCTAGTCCCTCTGTAGTAGTTGATCTCTTTAGTGGGTATTATGCTTGCTCTGGGCTTGTTGGAAGTATTAGGTTCTTGGTTGGCTTATCCCAACTCTAGAGGAGAGGGTTTTCTCCTCAGAGTTGGTAATCATGTGGTCATCTCTGGTCGAGACTATTTACTATATTTACTTTATTTCCTAGCCTGGCGGGTTGTGCCAGGTAGTAGTTCAATTTCATTTCTCAGTACACATGGCATTTGGTTATGTATTTACTTTATCTTACTCTCATGCGGGTTGTGCATGGTTTACCGTACTTTTATCATTTTTGTTTTTTCCCTTTTCTTTTCCTCCTGGGGTATGCCTCTTGTAGGCTGTACATTCGCTTAACCTTTTTTAATTTCAAGCTAAATTACCCAAAAAAAATAATAGCTCTACACTGAATCTTAAGACCTTATATTCTGAAAAGTAAGACCGTAGCTTAAGAACTTTATTCAGAACTAATTCTCAGAACTTGTAAGACTGAATCATTAAGTGGTATCTAAAACTCTAAACAGAGAGATGGGACAATGTCTACCATTTGGTTGGCAGATGAAACGAGCATTATTGAGATTAAAGCATCCAGACATGCGCCTTGCTCAAGTACTCCTTGAGTGGATAAGTTATTCTCAAATTAGACAATCCTAACTTGACACGAGAAGAAATTTTAACAACAAAGCGTTGAAACTAAGGAAAAGAACTTAAAGTTCGGAGATTAATTTCCAAATTAGTAGCAGATGTCTACAATAAGTAGCCATCCAAAAAGTAATAAATATTTTTTGTTGGAAATGGCTTGAAGCAGGCGGCAAGCAAAAAGTGCATGACAAAATCAGTTGAATGGAGAAACTCACACAAAAGCAGATTATTTTCCATGTTTACATGATTCACAATGATGTCCTACACAGAACAACTTTGCATGGTGGCTACCAGTACCAGATGCATCCCTAAAATCTTACTCATATCGAACAAGTATCCAATGTTAGGGGCTCAACTTTCAATAGGCTTTGATAACTATGTCGCAGCTCTTACTAAATGTGATTTCTTGAGAAGAACCAAAATATGTTCACATAGCCAAATTGGGGCCAAGCGATGTTGGGTTTATACATTGAATTTTGAATTGATGGTTTCTGGTTTCTTGTTTGCACCATCTGACAGGAATTAAACACCCTGTCAACCAGTGCAGAATTAGAAGCCTTCCTTTCCATCGAGTACTCGAGCAATCTACTTCTATCACACTTGATAAACAGTATGTTCAAAACATTTTCTTTTTGAAGGGGGAGGGAAGAGGAAAGGAATGCACGCTTGTTGCATTCCTTACTTTATCCTACTCTCCATTCGGGTTGTGCATGGGTTATCGCACTTTTTTCACTCTTCTTTCTTTTTCTTTTTTCTTTCCTCCTGAGGTATGCCCCTTGTAGGCTGTACATTCGATTAACCTCTTTTAATTTCAAGCTAAATTACCCAAAAAAAAAGAGGAAAGGAGGAAGAAAGATAAGGGAAGCCGATCCAGTTGTAAACAAGAGACGTGCCTAGTACAACATTTTTCGTACAATCTCTGAATTGATAAATGATTGTAAGACAATTGAGACACCAAAGGCAACCTAAGAATCTGCATACACAAACATACATATATGTACGCATATTTTTTGTGATTGGACAAACGAGAGTTTAACCTATGTATATGTATACTTGAATGCCTTGTGTAGTTGTGAACATCCTTCCAAAACTTGAAGTGCAAGTGCAAGTGCAACTTCAGAATCAGTTGAAGGTGTAATTATCCTAATGGGTTCAGTGCCAAATATATGATCCAAATTTGCTACACTCTGCTCCTCTAGTTCTTTTAATGAATCTTGAAACAGAACCGGCACACAACTGATAGATACCCAAACACCATGACATCAGCCACGTCTCAATGTCAAATCATACCAATTTTTCCAAAAGGAAAACCAAATTGACAATCTTTGGGCTTCCACAATAGATTAAATTAGCAATTCTCAACCTTTGACAGCTGACAATGACATATAAGCATAGCAACTATCTTTCAAAACTTCTATATGGATATTTCATGCCCAATGATGGGGCCTAATATGTTCAGTTGGAAATTGAAATGTTTATTACTGTGGTTCACAGTTTCAAAAAAAATATTGAAAATTCTCATCATTCTGTATGAATTTTCTGTTATGGTGACTATAATTGGCCATGTTTCCTCTATGTAGAATTTTCTGCCAATATAGTGATCTGAAAATGCTCCCCACTCCATATTTATGATCTCCAGCATGGATGTATTATGACATTTGCTTGATGTCCTATAGCATTTCATTCATTATGCTTTAGCTTTCTACACACAATTTCCCAACAGTAAACTTGAACCGTTTGCACATGGTTTTTAAGTGAGCATCTAGATACTTTTCCAGACACATATCCTACACCCTTGCGCAAGTGTAGAGAGTATCTGACATGAGTACTTTAAACGTATAGAAGAGTCTGTGTAACATAGTTGCTGCCACCACAGGACTCGGAATTGGATAGAGTAATATAGAATTTGAGTACCTGTATCTAGCAACGAAGTAGAGTAATATCCCAACAGCTGCTGGCTTTTACAGCAACAAGGTCAGAACATTGCATGGAACTCCTATTTACTTCTAGTACTCAGGTAGTTAACTTATTCCTTGTTGACTGTGAGTGTCTTTACTATATTGTGTGTTGACCTTGTGAGTTGTGTGCTAGAGACCCAACATTCCTTGAGAGAGGAGGTAATAAATAGTGGGGGAGTCTTGTGAGGTACAGTGGAGGGAGAAAGTGGATCCACAACTCTTAGTATTGTGAGAGAGTGGGAGAAGTGAGGTTTTAGTTGCTCATTGACGTTGTTCACTGATGTGTATGAAGGTTTACCTAACTGTAGCATATCCAATGAAGCATATCCAGTGCATATCCTATGATGTATACCTAATGATGCTTATTCAATGCTTTGTGTGAAGGTTTCAGTTGCTCCCTTTTGGCTGCAATGCATATATGCAGATGCTCAAGAGGAACTGCACATCCATATTCATTTTGTTACTGTATCTATAAGTGTAATGAGTTAGATTCTTGTTCAAGAGAACTCATTCCTTATTCAAGCATATGTGTGTACAGATACTGATAGTCCAAATGACTGACATGGCTGTCCAGTTTGCTGTTCTGTTCCAGGTTTCTGCTATAGCAGGGCAGTCCAGTTTTTAGCTGTCCACAACCTGTTTTGGTGCTCTTTTGAGGTTTTTTTTATGCCTAACCAACTGGGGATGTCGTTGGGATCTCCCTTCGCAGAGGGGGACGTCCTCTGCATATTACATGTTGCATACTTACTGTCTGTTCTGACGTTACTGGCTGTCTGTTGCTACCCAACTGTTGCTGTTGCTGTTATGCTGTTGCTGTTATGCTGTGTTAGATGGTTGTTTTACTACTGTACTACTGTCCAGCAACTGCTACCTAGCAAGCTGCTTTTACTTCTTAACTGCTGCTGCTGCATTCTTGTGTTGCTGTTCCGTTGCTGTTGCTGTTATTACATTCTATGTTAGGATTGATTCAAGATAAGATGGTAGCCATTGCAACATCTGATACTGATACTGATACTGATCTGTCTGTTGTACCAACTAGCAGTGAGTGTTCTGCTATGATCTGCTGTTATGATGTACTGTTATGATCTGCTTTTGCTGCTGTGAGTATTCTGCTAGCAGTTGCCATGACTGATCAATCAGAACCTATCCAGATTGAGGCTAGCTGCCAGCAACTTAAGGTTGCTCAGTTTGTCCAGCCATATTTATCCCTTTTGTAGATGGATAGGAAACAAATGTAACTTATTATTTGTTTTGTTTCCATCTATTTAGTATGTTATCTACTGGTATTACCCTCCCCATGTAGCCATTTGGCCTACCTTTCCAATTTTCTCAATAATCCTTTCTTTTCTTTGTTTTGTTTTCCTCCTGTGGTATGCCCCTTGTAGGCTGTATATCCGGTTATCCTTTTTTATTTTCAAGCTGATTTACCCAAAAAAAAATATCCCAACTCCTTTCCCGGACAAAGCCTACTTCCCCCTCCAAACAAGAAGCAGTAGTAGTGAGATTCCAAGCTTTTTTCCTGGCGGGTAGCATTTAAGAACCATATCCCTCAAGTTTTAGACTCATGCGTGAACAGAAAACACAAGCAAAAACCTTAACAGCTTGTAAAAAAATCGAGAATGATTACAAATTTTCTCGGTAGCTTACCAGCCATCTCCATGGATTAAATTTTTGAGGCTCTGGATATAGGAAAGGATCGTAGTTGAATAAAATATCCTGAGTAACAGTAAACATGAAATTGCAAATCTGTCACTCTTTTATCTCCAGGAAAAACCCTAATGAACAAGCAGCGAAATAAAATTATGCCCTAGTTCAAAGTAAGAGTTTCATAGCATACCGTTCAATTCCATTCCTTCGGTTGTCTTCCTCAAAACTCCATTGACAACTGTGGCCTACAAGGTGTCTCAAGAGAGAGGATATCATTGGCATGTTTCTGGTGTCAATTGGCGGGGTGTTAGAATAGAGTTGGACTGCGTCCCACATTGGTTACTTATATTATGTAACTAGTCACCACGTAATATAAATAAAGCTTACTTGTGTTAGGGTTAGTTAACACCCTAAACACTTCTCTCTCATTCTCTAAACAACATGGTATCAGAGCGGAATCCTAACCCACCATAGATTCTAACCCTAGCCCAGAAAATCGACTACTGTAGCCGTCGTGAACAGTGTCACGACTGTGAACAGTAGCCCCAGAAACCCTAGCCACCATATTTCAGCCAAAGACTCAGATCCAACCATAACCCAGCCACCGTGACCCTCGCCAGCCTCCGGCGTACCTCCGGCAATGCTTGTCTGCACCCCTATGACCCTCGCCTGAACCTCAAACCCTTTACCTGGTTCCGACAGACCTCAAAACCTCAGATCCAGCCCTTGTCCAGCCTCTGCACACCTTGGGCGACCCTCGCCTGAACCCGTATGATCCTCGCCTGACTCCACGTCTCTTACCCAGCCCTGTTTCATCCTACACACATCAGTGGTATTCAGTGGTCTTCGGTGGTGATATTCAGTGGTATGTGGTATTTCAGGCTTATAAGGTATCCAGTTGTATTCCTGTTTCAGTTGTATTCCTATTTTGGGCTTATGTCCTGTTGATTAAAACTTTGGTCAGTGGATGTTGATGTTGGGTTTTTTGTGTGGGTAAAACAGCTTTAAATAGAAAAAAGGCTAACCGGATATACAGCCTACAAGGAGCATACCCCAGGAGGAAAATAAGAAAACAACCGAGTAAGAAAATGACTACGCCAAGTGGCTACATGCCTAGCAAAGAACATAATAAACGCTGTTTCCAGCCCATCTAGAAGAGGGGAAGAAAACAACGCCATTTGACAACAACAACATAGGATATGAAACAAAAAACCAAATTACATTGCATGTGCATTCATACTAAATCCACTATAGCATCAAAATGAACAGCATCAAAATGAGCAGCAACAAGGCTTGGGATACTTTTGCTCCATAGCAGCAAAGTCAGCAGCAAACTGGGCATTTCCTGGGCTGGGCAAAAGGGCAGGAGCACTTGGGTCTGCAATGGACAGCAGCAGCAGGCCCATAACCTGGGTCTGCAATGGACAGCAGCAGCAGGCAAGCTTCAGAACTGCTGCTATCACAGAAAAGCAGCAGTCCATCACAGAACAGCGGCAGCAGGCATAAAACTTCTTAAGCTCCAAACTTCTGAAGTGACAAGAGTTACAGCAGTCCAGCAGTCCATCAGCACATAACAGACAGCAAATCAGAACTTACAACAGGGAGCTTCCAAACTTCTGAGCTCCCAAAGAATTGAAACAAAATGCAGACACAGCCCAGCCACATAGTAGCCATAAACAGTCCACTATAACATCTTGGCATGAATCCCCGAGATACACACCATGCAACAGAACAACATTAGACACTAGCAACTATATACATGCAAAGGACTTCCCCCTCTACGAAAGGAGATCCCAACGACAGCCCCAGTTGGTTAGGCCTAAACAAAATATAGCACTCCAAAGTAGTTTCAGAACTTACAATATTGTATGTTACAAAACACAAAGACCAGTTAATGTTCAAAACTTACAATCTTGTATGTTAACCAGGTTCAGAACTTACAGTCAGCACCCAGACTACACACATACATTGCTAACAGCTCAACTACATAACCTGCTCAAACTAGATGGCATAGACCATAACAGGTAGTAGAAGATCCTAAAATCAGATTGCATCAGGCAAAAGACAGCACCAAACAGAGTAGATTTACCCAATCTGCATCTTCCACAGCTGAAATTGCAGCCCAAAAACCTTTGCATACACTTGCTGGTCCTAGATTACCCAACCTGGCCGAACACAGTCTGCAAAAGGTAGTTCCGTAACACAAATATAACAGCCACACTTAGCATAGGTTGTTCCATAACAGAATTATAACAGCCATACTTAGGACAGAACAGTAGTGGCAGTAGCAGTAACAGTAAGAGTCCAATGTAACATCAGTAAAACTGAAAACAATCAGTCAAAATCCTTGGTAAGTATAGTGCTCACACCTCTACTCCCTCGGAACCTTACAACTCCCACTCTCTTTTTCACAACCAAGAACAAGGTGACCCTCTTCTCCCTTCACTGAACCTCACCCGATTCCCCCTCAGTTATTACCTCCTCTCATAAGGAATGATGGGGATTTAGCACTCAACTCACATGGATAGCACACAGTATGGAAGGAGTACACACATACCAAGTAACCCTACAAGGAGTAAGGTAACTACCTAGTTACGTAGCAGTAATAGGAGACCATAGTGTGGGAGCTTGGGGTGACATTGCTAACTGGATCATCACATTTGTTATACCTGCAAAGAATGTATCTAAAAGGGTGTCCAGGAAAGTAGGGCCATTAACCATGGCCACAAATATCAATAACCAATAACAGATACCATCACAAATACACAAGTACCTCATTACCCAATGATGCCCCATAATCTAATAAACCTATCATTTTGTGAGCCTACGGACAACTTTGGCAGCGACAGTAATCTACCCTTAACCATGTTAAAGGTTTTGTGAACGACAACTTCCCAGGTGCTAGTAGTAGCTTGAAACTTCCTCAAGTTTCTCTCAATCCAAAGATGATACACTGTGGTAGTGAATATCAGTTTAGTGACAACATTCCTTAGAGATTTTTCCCTAAAAGAGGAGAAGTGGGTAATCCATGCTGGCCAAGACTTGGGGGACCAACTTGTATCAATTTTTGCCAACATAGCATTCCAAACCCGTGTGGAGAATCCACAGTTAAAGAACAAATGGTCATGGCTTTCACTACCCTGACAAAAACTGCACTGAGAAATTGCTTTAATCCCAAATAGAACTAATCTATCCTCAGTGGAGAATCTACCCTGGATGGCCAGCCATGTAATGAAGCTACATTTAGGTATATGGCCAGAAAACCAAACAGCCTTGTGCCAATTTACTTTGGGGAAAGGAACTCTCAATTCCTCCCATAGAGAGGCTATGCTAAACTGCCCAGTTGCATTAAGAGTCCATCTAACTAGGTCTCTGGAACCTCTCAGAGGAGGGAGATGTTGTCTAACCTCATTCAACTCCCATGTTTGCGTGATTGGGAAAGTCCAACCAGAATTGTGAACTATGAGGGACACTTTGGCAGTCAAGGGAAGCCCAGAGTCATAAACAATTCTGGCACCAAACTTATCCAACAAAGGGCCCAAAGGGTGCCACAGGTCATACCACAGGGATGTATTCTCCCCATTGCCAATAGAATGATGAATGAAGGGTTGGACTAAAGATCTTAGATTAAGCAACTTACGCCAAACCCAAGAGGGATTAGTAGGCATTTTAAGGCTCCAAAAGTTTCTACCTTTTAATAAATATGACTTAACCCATTGGCACCACATGGATTGCTCTCCCCTGGAGATCAAGAACCATATATGCTTGGCAACCGCAGCCTTATTCCACACCTCCATAAATATAAAACCAAGACCCCCCTCATCTTTAGGAGCACATAGCTGCTCCCAAGCTACCTTAGCCCCTGATTTTTTAAGGTCAGGGCCAGACCATAAAAAGGCCCTTAGAATAGATTCAACTTCCTTGATGACCTTTTTTGGTAAAATGAAGAGGGAGGACCAATACGTTTGCATTGAAAACAAGATGTTCTTGATAAGCTGGACTCTCCCCGCAAAAGTAAGGTCCCTATTGGTCCAACTCCTAGTTTTGGCAGTGATACTATCGACCAGTCTCTGAAAACAAGATGTTGATGTTGGGTTGACTGTTGGTTGGTGTTTAGTTGGTGGTGGTGGTTCACTCAGTTATAATAGTTGATTCCTATTGGTTGTTGTCACTTTATTGTTCAGTATAATGTCTGAAAAGAAGTCTGAGTCCCCTTCTAATTCTGTTGGTACTGATCGTTTGGCTAGCTCTTCTTGGTTTCGTGAAAGGTTGTCCATTACCTCCACCCCCTTTGAATGGTAAGAATTATGCTGTTTGGGCTAGAGCCGTCGAAGTTTATTATGTAGGTCAGAAACGTTATCATTATTTGATAGATGATCCACCCGCCGCGACTGCTACTACATATGAGACATGGGTATCTGAAGATGCTAATATTCGGTCTGATTTATGGAATAGTATGGAAGAACATATTGCTAGCACGCTGGTTTTCTTATCTACGGCCAAACAAGTATGGACACAGGCTCAGGAGATGTATTCTGGTGTTAACAATCTCCGTCGCACATATGATCTTCATCAGTCCTTCTTTTCTATCTCACAAGGTGACTTATCTTTGGAGGCTTATTATTCTAAGTTCCGTGGTATCTGTGAGGAGCTTAATATATGTGGGCCAATTTCCTCTGATGTTCAGGTCATGCAGCGCCAGTGTGAGCGTATATAGGTTGTTTGGTTTATATCTGGTGCTGTCTGTAATCATCTATTGGGGTCTCGCGATCTTCCTTCTCTCAGCGAGGTATTTAGTCGCCTGCGTCAGTCTTCTGTATCTGTATCTGTATCTGCACCACCTCCTGATCGTTCAGCATTGGCTTCCGTTGTTTCTGGTATTTCTGGTACTTCATTTTGCTGTGGTCGTGGTCGCGACCGTGAGTCTGGTTTTAACAGTCGTGGTCGTGACCCTGGATTTAGTGGACGTGGTTCTGGCCGTGGTCTTGGTGGGCGTGATTCTAGTATGGGTAATCGTGGTTCTGTTGGTTCTGGTATTGGAGGTTTTGGTCGTGGTTTTGGTGGTCGCATGTCAGGGGGAGGTAATCGTGGTCGTGATTCCCGATCGTGTACTCATTGTGGGGGAACCAATCACACCGTGGAAACGTGCTATGATCTTCATGGGTTCCCTCAGGCTCATCAGGCTGCTATTTTTGAGGATGCTGAACCATTTCCACACCCTGCCGACTCTGTGGTGACTATTTCTGCAGAAGAGTATCAGCGACTTGTGTCAAATGAGACTTCATCCTCTACTGCTACGCTTGTTCAGATCGGTACCTCCGTTGCTTGTGTTGCCTCTTCTCATTCTTCCGCCCCTTGGGTTATCAATTCTGGTGCTTCAGATCATATGACTGGTACATCTACTATATTTCCCAGTTGTCGGTCTATTGGTCCACCATCTCGTGTCACCTTAGCTGATGGTTCTACTTCTGAAATTACTGGTTTGGGTCCCGTTTCTGTTACTCCATCCCTTACTTTGGACCCTGTCTTTTATATTCCTCGTTTTCCATTTAATCTTATGTCTGTTAGTAAACTTACGAAATCTTTAAACTGCTCCATCACTTTTTCTTCTCATGGTTGTGTGTTTCAGGATCTAAAGACGGGGAGGAAGATTGGTGGGGGTACTGAACGTGGTGGACTATATTACTTTACCAATGACATCTATCCTGCTTCTGTAGCTCTTTAGTCATCAGTTTCTCCCTATCAACAACATTGTCGTCTGGGTCATCCCTCACTTTAGAATCTGAAGCGTTTGGTGCCATCATGTAGTCATGTTAAGGACTTGCAATGTGAAGTCTGTGAGTTTAGTAAACACCGTCGAGTGTCTTATTATCCTAGGGTTGAGCGTCGTGTGTCATGCCCTTTTCAGTTAGTACATTCGGATATTTGGGGTCCTATTCATGTTCCCACTTTAGCTGGTTTTCAGTATTATGTTATTTTTGTCGATGATTTCTCTCGTGTTACATATCTTTATCTTATGAAAACGAGATCAGAGTTGCCTTCTTTCTTTCAATCATTTTATGCAGAAATAAAGACTCAGTTTGATATTTGCATTCGTATTTTTCGTTCTGATAATGCACGTGAATATATATATTTTTTTGGGTAATACCCTCGGGCGGTTAGCTTGAAATATAAAAGAGGTTAACCGAATGTACAGCCTACAAGGGGCATACCCCAGGTAAGACAAAGCAAAAAAGAAAACGAAAAACATAAAGAGCCAAGTGGCTACATGGGTTGCCCGTGTCCAAGCCCCGTTGAACAAACTATCCAAAGGAATAGAAAGTTCAATGGGGAACCTGGACATGGCGTGGCAAAAGCAGTAAATACCCGACACAACCCGTCGGTATAGGGAACAATCAGAGGCCCTCGAAGTCCTCACAACTCATACTACGGAAAAACATAAAGATAATGGCCAGTGCATAACCCGCACTGATAACACTAGAAAATAACATCAAAATAATAACTGAATAGCAGCATAACCAAGCAAGCCGAGCTGGGCTAGGGCAGTAAGCAGGGCTGGGCTGGCCTTAACCGGGCTGGCTAGCCTGGCTGGGCTGCTGAGCTGAAAATAACCATAATGGCTGGAGGTACCGACGGTGGCGGCCGGCATCCAATGACACTGTACACATCCTCAACTGTTCATCTTTTTCCTTGCACAGCTGCAGACGATGGACGCTGCTGTGCGAAGGGCGAGACTACAACACCACTGAGGAAGGAGATCGGGATAGACCCAAGGATCCATACGCATGTTTACCAAAAGAAACTTCATATGATTAGGTCAATGACCCCAACGCCGGAGTGCTTGGACGGAGGACAACCTTGGGTGGATTCCAGAACTGGAACCCAGTCGATGAGAGCACTGCTACGAGCCTGTCTTGAAACCCATACGCATTGCTATGAGCCTGTATCCTGTATTCCCTCTCACTAGATGGACCAGAACTCCATGAACCAGAGGAACTGGCCAAATAGGAGTTATAAGATCGTGGGGTTTTTTTTCCCCTATCCTACTACAGATCTACGAGGAGTCTGTAGAGAGAAATAGGACGAAATGGACGAAGGCGTCCAAATCTTGATGAATCTGGTTGAACCAGAAGACAACCAGAGATAGCAGATTCCGATAAAAACTGACCGGATATGGGGGTAGATCTGGACCAAGTAAATGGCCGGCTGGGACATGGGTGGGAGGCGATGGAGGAGAGCGATCTCTAGAGAGAGATGTTCCCTTGCCCCTTTGTGCTTTTCCACACGTGAATTTTTTATTTTTTTTTGGTAAAATAGCTTGAAATAGAAAAAGAGGCTAAGCGAATGTACAGCCTGCAAGGGGCATACCCCAGGACATGTGAATATTTTCATAATACTCTTTCTCGTTTTTTTGATGATCATGGGATAATTCACCAATCTTCTTGCGCTCGGACTCCATAACAAAATGGGGTTGCCGAACGCAAAATTCGACACTTTTTTTTTGGGTAAATTAGCTTGAAATTAAAAAAGGTTAAGCGAATGTACAGCCTACAATAAGTTACCCAAAACAAATAAAAGTGAAAAAAGTGCGGTAAACCATGCACAACCCGCATGGAGAGTGAGATAGAGTAAATACATAACAAAATGCAATGTGAAATTGAACTACTACCTGGCACAACCCGCCAGGCTAGGAAATAAAGTAAATACGATAGATAGTCATGGTCAACGGTGACCTCATGATAACCAGCGCTGAGGAGAGATCCTCCTCCTCCAAGGCTGGGATAAGAAGACCAAGAACCGAGAAGCCCATCACCCCGAAGCTAGCATAATACCCACTCAAAAGAAGTCAACTACTACAGAGGGACTCGGACCGAGAGAGGTTCGAACTGGAGATGACGGCATCCGACAAGGCTACCCTGCTAAGCACCCTGCACACCACGCCCATTCCATCCAGACTACTACATCCTCACCCAAATCCTCTAGGCTCGCTAACGACTATAAGCGGAACAGGAAGAGGGACCACCAAAAGTAGCCCCCCAAACCACAAGTGGACCAAGCTGTTCATTTCGATCAGTGCAAACCACTAAACCTAATCTGAAACAGACTACGAAGCTACCCCTTTCAATCAGTGAGAATCCACCAATCTAGTCAAAGACAGCTCCGGCAACTACCTTGCTCAATCAGACTCATCCATAATCTAATCATCGGCACCCACAGCTGTTGCTACTGCAAGACTGCCCCTTAACTAGGAGAATCCAATCTATTCAATAATAGCCACGCCACAAGAATACTACGCAATTCCTCAGAGCTAAAAGCGTTGGCTCAAGGGAAATAGAGGGCTCGACGAAGAACCCGGCCCCCGATTTCAGTCCAACAGATGACCGCCTATCGGGGGTAGCAAAACTAACAGTAAACTGGCCCACTAGTCCAGCAACAAAGTAAATGTAGATAGCCAAATTCAAAGCTCATATTGAGCAAATAATGATAACGAATTGATGGCTGCTACCAGTTGGCTGGCCCCTGTTGAAGGCCTGGCCCCAAACTGGCCCACGGCTGCACGGCGGCTGTTGACTGGTGGTCTGGCCCACGGTGGTTGGTGGCCACGGTGGCTGGTGGCCACTGTCGAGGCCCACAGTTGCCAGAACTGCCCTCGTCTCCGGCAAGTTCAGACCGGCAGCTGGAGGCTGAGATTCAGACCAGCAGCTCGATGTTACCCAAGGTCGCAACCCAAGGTCGCCGTCGCCGGACTGAACAGCGACCCAAGGTCGCCGTCGTCGTTGCCGATGTATTGAGGTCCTCGATTGAGCTCGTTGGCTATGGTTGAGGTCCTCTGTTTGGTTTCAGATCTGCCCGGAGCAGATCCCAAATGGTACCCGCCGATTCACGGCGGGGATGTGGTTGGAGGCGCCCACGGCTGTGGAGCTCCGTAGTGACGTTTGACCGGACCAGATGAAGGTCGGCCAGGTGGAGTGACCGCACCAGATCTGTCCGGAGCGGAGGGCGGCGGAGGAGAGCGGTGGGTTGCCGGTTGTGGAGGGCGGTGGAGGAGAGCCTCTATAAGAAGAGAGTATCCCTT
This sequence comes from Rhododendron griersonianum, assembly GCA_018127125.1. Lineage (NCBI taxonomy): Eukaryota > Viridiplantae > Streptophyta > Magnoliopsida > Ericales > Ericaceae > Rhododendron > Rhododendron griersonianum. The sequence goes on along the minus strand of CM030790.1, from coordinate 30,687,816 downwards.
GCCCGGAAGGTGGCTGCTGCCCGGTGGCTGAGCCTTGTTCGACTGGAAGATCGGTGGCTGCTGCCACTGCCGTGGATCAGAGAGAGCTTTCTCTCTCTAGGTTAGAGAGAGAAGCTCCCAACCAGCGGCTTTTGTTATTTTTAGAAGTAGGGTTTTCTCCTTAAAATTCGACACTTATCTGAAGTTTTTTTTTTTTTGGGTAAATCAGCTTGAAATTAAAAAGAGGCTAACCGAATATACAGCCTACAAGGGGCATACCCCAGGAGGAAAAGAAAAAAAACAAAAAGATTGAAGAAAATTTCTAACGCCAAATGGCTACATGGGCTAAATGATATGCGTTGTTTCCAATCCATCTAGACAGAGGGAAAGAAAACAATGCCAAGCTTGGGCCTACCATCCTAGGCTTCCTAAGCATTACCAAAAGGTATGAAACTAACTGGTAGTAGACAGTTCAATTACAATCAGCTAGGAACTAGCATACTCAATGAACTACACTCAAAAGAACCTGCTGACGAGTGCAGCCACCAGCAGCACCTTGCTGTCCAAAGGGATCACCAAGTACTTGTGTTGCAACAACAGCAGCAGTTGCACTACTCATTTGTTGGACTGAACAGAAAATGAAAACAGTGGCCATAACAGCTAGTAGGACAGCAACAGAACAGATCAGTTCAGAACAGGCTTGGCACATGGCAGACAGAACAGATCAGTTCAGAAACTGGTAGCAACAACAGAAACTGGTAGGCAGCAAATGGTAGCAGCAGAACCAGAAACAGAAACTGGTAGCAGCAGAACCAGAACAGCAGCTGCTTGAAACAGAAAATAGTACAATGCAGCTTGAAACAGCAACAAACAGCTGCTCGAAACAGCAACCAGTTTCTGCAGAACAGCAGCAGCAACCAGCCACAAAGACAACACAGCAGAACAACAAAAAAAAGAATGGAGCTACAGCAGAACCCCAGTAAGTATGCAACATGCAGAGGACGTCCCCCTCCGCGAAGGGAGATCCCAACGACATCCCAGTTGGTTAGGCATAAAAACAGCAAAAAAAGAGCACCAAAACAGCATATCAGAAACCAGGAAAATTGGTAAAAGTCATCTCAGAAACTGGACAGCAATAGCAATAACAGGCCAAAAGAAAATTGGTAAAATCAGCTACACAACAGAACAGTATAGCAGCAGCAGCTACAACATTTGCCAAAACTAATACCGAGCTGTCACAGCCATGGGACCGTAGCAACAGCAGTAACAGATTACAGATTACAGATTACAGCAACAGAAACAAATTACAGCTACAACAATTGACAGAAACAGATTACAGCCACAGATTACAGATTACAGCAGAACAGAAACAGAATCAAAACAAATTCCTATTGCTTTATCTGCTCCCCACCTTACCCCCTCAAAACCTAACTCACCAAAAACTACAAGCAATAGAAGGGAACCGAACACCCTCAACTCACCCTTGCAAAAGGACTCCCACTAACTATTACCTCCACTCTACAATAACTCTAGGGCTTAAGCACACAACTCACAGGAAAGGAGGAGCCACAACGAAGGACACACTTCAACATAGGACTCAAAAGTCAGTCACCAATAATTAGAGTATATACCTGATAGATTAGAAGTAATAGCAGATTCCACCCATGAACATATCCTGCTATAGCCTCAGGGTAGGAAAACAAACACAATGCTTACTAATTACCCACAACAGGAACAAAAGTAATTAACAACTACCAATATGCCATTCATTCACTTATCTGAAGTTATGCGTGCCATGTTAATCCAAATGCATGTCCCTAAGTCTTACTGGAGTGATGCTGTTCTTACAGCATGTTACTTGATTAACCGTATGCTCTCCACTATTCTTGGTGGTCAACTACCGCATATGGTTTTATTTTCAGGTCGGCATCTCCATTCACTACCCCCTCGGGTATTCGGGTGCACATGTTATGTTCATGCACTAGATCCTGACCGGGACAAACTTGATCCCCGGTCGATCCGGTGTATCTTTCTCGGGTATTCCCGTACTCAGAAAGGGTATAAGTGTTACTCACCCTCTCTTCGTCGTTACTTTGTCTGTGCTGATGTCACCTTTAATGAGTCATTGCATTTCTTTTTGGGAACCCCTGAGTCTGAGTATGTCCTTTCTGAGTCTGAGTATGTTATTCCTATAGATGTTCCTTCTGCTCCTGTGCCATCCTTGCAGGTATATGTTCGTCAAACGGAAAGGATATATAGCCCCACCAGTGCCTACTTTCGCGTCTCCTCCGTCCCCAGATCCCACTTCACCACCACCACCACCACCACCTCCACCTCCACCATCCCCTGATCTTCCTATTGCTCTTTGCAAAGGTATTCGGTCTTGCACTACTCATCCTATTGTTCAGTTTGTTTCCTATAATCATCTATCTCCGTCTCTTCGTGCTTTTACTACTTTTGTTTCATCCAATTCTGTTCCTAACACTGTTCAGGAGGCCTTATCTGTTTTTGAGTGGCGGATAGCTATGGAGGCTGAGATGTCTGCTCTCTATGACAATGGCACTTGGGAGTTGGTTTCTCTTCCGCCAGGAAAGTCTCTCGTTGGATGTCGGTGGTTCTTTACCGTCGAGTATCATCCGGATGGCACCGTCGAACGGTACAAGGCCCGTCTTGTGGCCAAAGGCTATACCCAGACATATGGCGTTGATTATGCCGAGACTTTCTCTCCGGTGGCCAAGATTAACTCTGTTCGCATTCTCATCTCTTTGGCCGCCAATCTTGGTTGGCCCTTGTTCTAGTTGGATGTCAAGAATGCATTTCTACACGGTGACCTGCTCGAGGAGGTATATATGGAGCAACCCCCTGGGTTTGTTGCTCAGGGGGAGCGTTCTCAGGTGTGTCGCCTTCGCAAAGCCCTCTATGGTCTGAAGCAATCACCTCGAGCTTGGTTTGGCAGGTTTTGTGATGCTGTGTTGAAGTTTGGTATGTGTCGCTCCCATTCTGATCATTCTGTCTTCTCTATTCAGTCAGATCGGGGGAAATGTAGACACCTCCCAAACGGGGCATCGCCATACAGATTGATCACACTTATTTGGTTCCACTTCATAAACCAAGATCGTGGATATTCCCATGGCTAGGAACATCGCCACACGATAATGGTTATAATCAAAATAGAGTCGCCACCCAATTTATTAAAACTAGGAAATATAGACAGAGATTCCGGGTACGGGAGCCAAGAGTACAATAAGGGGAAGGTGTTAGGCACCCCTCTTTGCCCAGTCGTGAGACTGGCCCATAATCGTTCGACATACAATGTATATTTGCTTTATTTAATTCTAACACATAATCTGGTTTTTAGCCTTTAACAGTTGATAAGGTGAGCCAGTACGATAAATGAAAGCATGCATCAGAATAAGCAGAAAAAATATGTCCCAGCAAATAGATCCCTCGGTTGATGAATTGATGTCACGGCCGAGGAATCCCACTGGATCGATGTATCGGCCGAAGGATTGATTCCCCAACCGATGTTCTTCCTCACACCAGAATACGAATAGTTAATAGAAAGAACTAATTAAAAGCGAGAGATGGAAATTAAATCAAACCATAGGCCCCTGGGCCTCACCACCTTGATCCCTCAGAGATTGATTGCTTGGATTGCGATTGATTGTAGATAATAGTGGTTGATTGTGGTAGTCAACTTCACAAAACCCTAGAACAAAGTGAGTTCTTTGGGGGTTTTACTCTCGGATGCGGCTACTCACGGGAGGTTAGGGCTTTTGTAGAGGATTGGTAGGAGATGATTTCTGTAGAGTTTGGGGGCGGATCATGGAGTGGAGAGATGTGTATTTCGTGGTTGTATTTTCGAAACCCAAAGGCCCTTTATATAGGCAATTGGTGACTCACTCCGTCCAATCAAAACGCACGATTGCAATTGCAATGCAATGCAAACTCTTCGTGGTAATCTCTGAGTGTAGCCCGAACGCATCGGGAAGGTAGTGTAGTTGGATCAAACGTCAAACAGAACGTTCCAGAGTTTGGAAAATAGACGATCTGTCGGCCGAGCAAAGGATCTGGCTGCCAAGGAATGGATGTTGCGGCCGAAGGATAGATCTTGTGGCCGAGGGATTGATCTCTCAGGGAGATTTTCAAGCAACAGGTTGCTCGGGTGAAGAAATGATGTTAAGGCCGTGAGATCAATGTTACGGCCGACAGATGGATTCTCCTAGGATTCTGTATTTATGTCTAAAAGGCTGTATGGCTCTGGTTGGGTCCTCTAAGTGGCTCAAAGTTCTTACCATAAGTCCATGGGTTCACGAGAAGGCAATCAGCAATCACTGTATCCATTTCATCATCGGGATGGTCCCCAAGGTGGGACTTGAAATAATCGTTAGGCCAAATTGGGGTGTCTACAGATGCCCCTCTTTGACTGAGCTCAGACGGATCGCAAGATATGTTTGAGTAAGAGTGAAAGCTGTAAAAGCAACTCAATTTGGTCCAACCACTATTCCAAGGGGTTTTCAAAAAATTTTTTTGTTATGGTCGGGCCGGGAGGCTACCTTCGTATTCCACATGGGAAATTCAGACCAACCGTGGTTCGGGACAACCAAAAACAAAAGCGCAGAGCTTTAGAGGAGGAATTTGCCATCGGGCCATACCAAGCCTTCGAGCGATTTACCTGAGCTATGCCAGGATTTTGGCGGAGAGTAGTTGAAGGAGCGCCGAGCTGCCGGGGGAATTCTTGCGGAGAGCATCTTCAGTATTTTGGGGTAGATCAATACACATCGGGTGAGTCGTTTGCTTTTCATGATCATCCTTACTTTGACTGAGAGGAGCTCGGTAGAGTAACCTATCCTTGCGAATGAGCTTGATGAAATAGATGTAATTGGGTGGAATCCAACTATCTTCTGGAGACATTCAAACGTCGGTTTTGAGATGTGGGGCACAAGGCCAGTAACTGGAGCACGGAGCATTTGGATGGGAGAACCGAGGCACGGAACCGGTTGCAGTCATGAGGCGAGACCCTGAGGAGTCGGAGCTTGGAGCTTGATGTGATGTAGAGCCGGTATCAATCATAAGGCAAGAGTCTGAGGAGTCGGAGCTTGGAGCTTGAAGTGATAGAATCGAGGCGTAGAGTCGGTTGTAACCTGTTTGAAATGCAAACACAGGGTATATTTGATAGCAAAATTCATTCAAGGGAATGTTCAGGCAAAATAAATCTAGTGACTCACAAACATCATCATAATGTATCAAGAAATACAACGACATGAGGAGTACAAGACGAGAGACGTAATTTTGATATCTGTGCACTCTATTTGGAATTTAGAATGTAACACTCATTATGCTTCGAATCGTTGGACATGTGATTAGCTTATGTCAAGTGACATGCAACAAAGACATCAACCACTGCAAGCCACATTATTCAAGACAATGGTGTAAGAGGTATGTGCACATTATTTTGTTAATAAAATGCTTAGAGTAAAATAGGTCATACCACAATAAAGGATGCCAAAGGGCAAAATATGTCAAGAGACATAGTACACCACAATACCACATCATTTAGGGGCCAAGAGGCGCAACATGTCGAGAGACATAACATATCAAGAGATGCAAGACCATGAGGCATGCAGGTCAAGAGACTCAGGCATCAAGGGACACAACACCGAGAGATGTATAAGTCAAGAGACCTAATACATCAACAGATGTAATGCCAAGAGGAATAGTGGTCGAGAGACCTAATACATCGAGAGATGCAATGCCAAGAGGCATAGTGGTCGAGAGACCTAATACATCGAGATATGCAATGCCAAGAGGCATAGTGGTCGAGAGACCTAATGTATCAAGAGATAGCGCCTATTTTTTCCTCTAGCCAAGAGGCGTCATACCAACAGATAATCAAACACATTCATAATGCAAGCAACATGTAGTAGTGAAGACAAAAATCAAGTATTAGATCAAGAGACCAATGCAATATCAAATAACCATAACAGCCACAAAGACATGAAAGCGAATCAAATGCGCGGGCCAAAGAGGCCTAGGAAAATGTCTAGATAAGACTAAATAGTGAGGTGCTCATGTAGACAAATCAACTATACGGGCCAAGAGGCCAATGCAACTGCCTAAACTACACATCAGGCAACCATGTGATTGTGGTGATATGCAAGCAAGTGTTTTGGGACATCTCAACTTTCGCGTACTCAAGCTAGTGCTTCTCCTACACCATAAGATGGCAACAAACTCTATACTAGCCAAATGGCAATGACAAGGAAGACAATGAGATCCAAGAGGCTTGAAAGATTGCAACACTCTAGCAATGTTGCTAACACACTGTATGGCCCAGGGACCTTCTAGCTACACTATTCATGAAATGGGAAACCCATGTTATCTCCGTGAAAATTTGCAAATAAATAATTGTGCTTGTATTGCTGTGTCAAAAATGCTTAGGATAAAATCAATTTTGAAAGTTTCTCCTTGAGAATTTCAAAACCACATCATTTTACCTACATGATTCACATTCAAACCACTCAGTCGTCAAGAGACCCAAAACTGTTCCACGAACCCATGACCCTAGCGAGTTTTACTACTTCAGGGTGAATTGACTACTTTAAGTTGGATCGATAAGTGACCATTGCACGCCTCTTGGGAGATTGTGTGCTTCAAAAAAGGGGGATGCAGTTGTGCCCCTTTGCTTCATACCACTTTTCCTTGTCCATACCTTCCACATTGGTTATGCCCCTAGTGTGTAGGACCTTATTGCTAAGTCGTGTTCTTCAATCCGAGAGGACTTTATTATGGACCATATTGTAGGTTAGGGTGTTGGCTTAAGAAAGAAAGGGATATAACGGCTCAAACCTACTTTCTACTCATGCTTGGGTTCCAAAAGCTAGCAGCCATCTAATCGCTCTATTTTGTACGAGAGAGAGATGTTTCTTCACTATGCCCCCTGTTTTTGGATTGGGAGGGATGATGCTTTTCTTTTCTTCTTTCAAAAACCCCCTTATGTGACGGGATGCTTATTTTCTGTTTTGTAGTCATTTCTCATTACATTTTTATCTACCCCAGTGTGGGGGATGGCTGTCTAGCAGGCTTTATTTGAAAGAAACTATTCAGAGGCTCAATGTGGCTAGCAAGGGATGAGTGTTTGGATAGAGAAATGATGGCCTTTCTTCATTTTGAATCACACGACAGATCAACTAGAATCCTAACTAAGAGATTAAAAGGCTTTGATGTTTTACCAAGTGGTTCTTCAAAATTGAGGACAAGTCTTGAGACTCAAAGTGGGTGCATGGAGACATGGCTAAATTTTCATTTTATTTTTATACTCTAACTTTTGCCTAGACCGCCCTGAAGGGCTTTCAATCTAGCGAGCTCATTTTTTTCCTTCTATCTTTAACAACATGTTTCTCCTATGAGCAGCTCCATGAGAGTACACAAATGTTTTCAACTCCCCCTCAACTCAACATGAATGACATAGGTCATAACTCATTCTTTGCATTTGACAACTTGAGTGATTTATGATGTGTTTCAAGCGATATCATGAGATTACTTTGAAACCCTTCAGGATTGTTTTCAACACTTTAATGTTATCATGAGTATTCCATGGCAGCAAATTAACACAAGAGAAAATGTTTTCAAAAATGTGGCCGACCCTAAGGTGCCTACGTATCTCTAAAGAGAATCAGGCCATTTGTAGTTCATGTCTAAGGAGATTCACATTCCGTAAGAGATTCACATTTCATATTGAGTGCAAAGAATTGGTCAAAAACCATGATGAACAAAAGAGAGGAGTTCTCAAAACTACATTTGGAATGTGACCAGAGAACCACACCAAATTGTGCCACAACACTTTAGGGAAAGGAGTTCTCAGTTTGTCCCAAAGAGAGGAAATTGTAAATTGACCATTAGGAGTGAGGGACCATTTAACTTGGTCAATCTCATTCCTTCTGGATGGTAAGAGGATTGGCATTGCACCTCTTATCTCATTGAGCTCCAGTGTTTGAGTAACTGGAAATGCCCATCTTGAGTTATGGATGATGAGAGACATAGTAGCCTCTTTAGATATTCCAGAGTCATAGAGAACTCTATGGCCAAACTTGGCATACAAAGGGCCCAAAGGGTGCCAATTGTCGAACCACAAGGAGGTAGCCTGACCATTTTTTTTTTTGGGGTAAAATAGCATGAAATAGAAAAAAGGGCAACCGGATATACAGCCTACAAGGGGCATACCCCAGGAGGAAAAGAAAAAGAAAACAAAAAAGATAAAGAAAATTGAAAACGCCAAATGGCTACAAGGCATTGATGAGAAGCTATGTTTCTGATCCATCTAGTAAGAGGGAAAGGAAACACAGCCAATTGCTAACAACAAAAACTATGCCCATGAACGCTTTAACTCCTTAACACCTTAGTTGCATCTATACAGAGCAGCAAGCTAGATGTACAAAAGATAGCATGAACACCTTAACACCTTAAAGCTCCACAAAAGACAGCATTAATAGGTTGAACTAAACAGAACTGGACATAACAGACACAGCTGAACCGTCACAGCAGGAAAAGTAGCATGAGCCAAAACTGGGTAGCATACTTCTGTGCTATACTTGAAACTTGATACTTTTGGGGTGTGTAGCAAGAGCCTAAACTGTGCAGTTGGGAATAGCATATCAGAACTGATGCAGCTTATGGATCCTGCTTCCATCACAGAACAGCAGCAGTCCAAACTTCTGAAGCTCCAAATACCATTCACTCACATTCAATTGAACCAAAACAATACAATATGCAGAGGACGTCCCCCTCTGCGAAGGGAGATCCCAATGACAGCCCCTATTGGTTAGGCAAAAAATAGAAATGAACATCCACTAACCAAACTTCATACAACTTCTGAAGAACAACAATAGTCAGCATCTGAATATACAGTCAACTACTAGCCTAACAAGGATACAGCAGTCAACTTTAACAGATGCAACATAATAACATTCCAACATTACAACATTCCATCAGCCAGCTTCAGTAGCAGTCCATCAGTAGCACTAGTACACATTCCAACAGAAACTGTCGAGTAACACAAGTAGTAGACAACATCTACTTCAACTTCTGAATAGCACATTCAGTACAGTAGTAATAGGTAACTTTAGTACACAATCAGTAGTTTGGACTGCTGTCCTATTGCTCTAACTGAATTAGAGTAGCAGACTCACAATCAGTCAGTCAGTCACACAACCAGTCAAAAGTGTGAATCACACAATCAGACAACATCCTTGGTAAATATAGTGCTCGCACCTCTACTCCCTCGGAACCTCACAACTCCACTCTCTTATTCAACCAAGGACAAGGTAACCCTCTACTCCTTCCACTGAACCTCACCAGATTCCCCCTCTAGTTATTACCTCCTCTCACAAGGAATGATGGGGATTTAGCACTCAACTCACAGGGACAGCATACTGTATGGAAAGAGCACACACAAACTTTGGATACACTACATGGAGTAAGGTAACTACCTGGTTACGTAGCAGTAATAGGAGAGGATCTTTTGAGACTGATGCAGCTGCAGCTACAGCAGAGGATCTTTTGAGACAAGTCTGAACCATGTTTAGATCAAGGGGTATCCCCTTGAGATTTGACCTGCATGTGTAATCATGTGAGTATATGGGTCTTTTCATTCTAACTTATTACTGAGAAGGTTGTGTGGCCCGTGATCCTTGATCCTCGCTCCTCCATTAGTGGTTCGATGGTTGTTGAGCCTTCTTCCCCTAGCTTGCACAGGGAACGCACGACTAAGACCTGGCCGGGGATTGTCCCGGCAAGGCCCTCCGGCGAGAGGATGAGTCTAGTGCAGAGAGAGGAAGCAGAAAGCTCAGAGAGAGTAAGTGTGAGTATTGAGTAGCGTGTACCTGTTAGGGTTACCATCACTAGGTATTTATAGTGCCTCCTGGCTTGCTCTCCAAGTACGATCGCGTGCCTTCCACGGGCCAAGTGATGTCATAGTGACATCACGGAATAGATCTGGTAATCGTTTTCGGGGCTGAGCTGGCACACCCATGTGCGCCCGTGATCATCTTCTGTTATAACCGCCTCTGCACGTGGCAGGACGCGTGGCTTCACAGCTAGCCATCGTCGGCTGCCTGTCGTGCTCTGAAGGTGGCCGAGCACGGACAACGCCGAGCTTGGCCATACGTTCAATGAGGGAGGTAACGTTGTCATGGACACTGCCGACGGCATAATCCGAGCGTAGGCTTGTCTCCTGCCGAGCCTGTGGTAAGCCGAATATTAATGACAAGTCATCGACGGCAGCCGTGCAAGAGGCCGACGATTGGTACATGGCAAGTTAGGTCTGCACCATTGCGAACATCTATGTTCGGCCCGCTACAATAGCCCCTCAATCTCTGCCGATGCCGTACGCATGGTAGGGATTGAAGTCGAGCCTTAGGCCGAACTCGTTGAATCGCCGAGCGTGGTCTTGTCTGATGAAGGCGGACTCCAGCCGAGCCTGTATCGTCTCTTTCTTAGGAGCAAGCTTGATCGTCGATGAAGTACTCCAGTGGAGGAGTGCCAGATGTCACCTTGTGGCTAGGTACGGCAGACGAGAAGAAGGCTAGCAAACCCTGCAAACCGTCCTTTCAGTGACACGTGTCATGCGCTGAGTGGTTAGTTGTTCGGCGGTGCAATGATGGGCGGGAGTTTCGAACTCCCAACCCTAGCTTTATAAAAGGAGCGGGGCGAGGAGAGAGAAATGCCTCGATCTCTCTCTCTCTCCAGACCTCCATTGCTAGAGCTTCCAACAGCAACCGTTCATCTTCTGGTTCTGGTTCCCAGTGATTCTGCCACCAGATCTCGCCACAAATCCAGGTATGTGATCGATTCTTGTCTCTCTTCACCTTTTTGCAGTTTTCAGTCGTTTTCCATTTGCTTTTCTGGGTTTTTGGGGCATTTTTTGTTCTGAGGGAACAGTGCACCCTGGAGATGAACGGACCGTTCATCTCCCTCTTCAACCTGTTCTTCCGAGCATGGAACCTCCAAGGGGTTCTGGGCTTGGCCGTTGATGGAGTAGGCCGAGCCCCAGTCTCTGTTGTTTGGTAGGCTCCGACTGAACATGATTTGGCCGAGCCTTGAGAACGATGATGGGGTGGGCCATTTAGGATACCGAACGTAGTGAGATCCCTGTTTTCTAGCCGACGACGAGGTCTCACGTTTCTGTTTTTTACTTTGTTAGGTCTGGCTCCCCCAATCATCGTCATCTCATCCGACTCTGAAAGTTTAGGGGACGATTCTGCAAACCTTGTGATCCGAGAGTACTTGGAGATACACAGAAGTCGACGTCAAGCTTCTTCCATCGCCTCGAACATGTCAGATTCTGGTGATTCCAACGCCGAGCGTGACCACGAGTACAGCGGTTTCAACACCGAACCAGAGATAACCTTCACCACTAGCACAGAATCCAAAGCCGAGCACGAACTTGGGCCGGAGGCCGAGTCTAGGATTCGTTCCCAGGCCGGAGCTACGACCTCTTCTCATTCTGCTCCTTCTGAAACCTCGTCTGGGGACAGAGAGTTCGCCGACCTCTTCGAGCGAGGGCAGGTTTGTCCCCACACCCATTACTTCAATGGGCGTCCCAACGAGTATGCGGACTTCTGCCGAGCGTACCACATACCAGATGATGTCGTCGTCCACCAGGTGGCTAGTAATAGGATTAGGGACAAGAGGGAAGATCGTCCCGAGCATATAACGGTCCCTCTGATGGCCATCTGTGAGGCCGGGCTCCGTTTCCCCCTTCATCCATTTCTGAGGGAATTGCTGGCCAGGTTCGGCATAGTACCTCATTATTTCTCGATCAACAGTTTCAGGATAGTGATGTCCGTAGTTATGTTAAAGGAACTGCACGACCTTGAATTCACCATTGCCGACCTCTTCCATACATACATTATGTCTAGGCACGGGAAGACTAACCGTAGGTATCTGTCTACACATAGCGGTAAGGAGCCATTAATAAACGGTCTTCCCGACACTGACAAGTGGGCTAACCTTTATGTCGAAGTTAGTGGAAATTACGAGTTCGGCAATCAGACCATGCAGCTGCATTCCGTGCCGAAGATAACGGACTTCCGAGGTTTCCTCTTCTTTCTTTAATCTGCCGAACACGATTCATTCTTTTGTTCGATCCATGATATTTTGCTAACACCTTCTCTTTTTTGTAGATCACCAAGCAATAACCAAGACCCAGAACTCATTGGCCGTAGACGGTCACGTGGAGACGTTAAAGGCCTACATCTGCCGCGACGCACCGATGCTGTTGGGTTATGAGCCTTCGTATAAGGGAAATTGACGAAGAGGAAGAAGAAGGATAAAGAGGCAGGGCCGAGCATGAAGGCTAAGGGTAAGAAATCAGCTGCTGAGGGGCAAGGTATTGGCGACAAAATTCCAAAACCGAGCAAGAAGGCGAAGGAGCCGAGGCTAAAATTTCCCACCTTCAAGAAGTCAGCTGACTTCTGGTTCCAGGATAGTCAACCAGCCGACTTTCAAGGTATCAACATTCCTCCCATCCGAACCCTTATTCCTGAGTTTACCGACGATATGGGGAGGAGGAATGTAGTGAAGATGAATCTTAAAGACGCGGCTGCTGCCAGCAAGAAGGTAGTTGCACCTTCCGACAATCCTGCAAAGAAGCAGAAGGTCACTCATGACTTCTTTCCTGCAAGGCCGCCGACGCCACTTCCTAAGGAGAAGGATCAAACTGAGTCTTCGGCTGCGGGCGGCTCAAAGGCTGTGGAGAGGGCAGCAGGTTCAGGTGGCCGAGTGATCATGCCGGAGTTTGCGCCATCGTTTGCGATGGCCGACGACAGGGTGGTTACGGTTGAGGACAGCATTAAGGAGGAGCCTGGCCTCGCTGTGACCATGCTGCACGGACTGGCTCTTCCGAAGGACATTGACAGGGTTCCAGGGGAGCTTCAGCCGAGCTTGGTCCATACCAGTGCTTATCTCGTCCAGGTACGCTTTTGACTTAGTTTTCTAATTTATTTTTTGAAGTATTGCCGAGGCTGATGACTTATCTTGTGTAGGCTGGGCAAGCTTTGCTGCGTCTTGGCCGCCGAAAGGACTCGGTACCGTGATGACGCAAAAGCCGAGCGTGAAAAGACAAAGGCTGCGAAGAACGGCTTGAGGTTTGCCAAGTCCAGGGTTGCCGAGCTCAAGAAAGAGAGGGATGAAGCCCTTGAGAATGCCAAGATGGCCGAACGCGAGCTCGGGCAGGTTGTGCGGAGGGAGAAGAGGAAGATGAAGGAAGTGGACGAGAAGGCATTTCAAGCTGGGTATGACAGAGCTGGTGCCGAGTACGTCCGAGAGGCTCGGTCGATGGTCAACGAGGAGCTTGCGAAGAAGCTGCCGATCGCGTACCGAACTGGGTACAAGGATGGGGTGAAGGCTGCGTGTGGGGTCATGTAGATGGAGCCGGACATGAACCTGATGAAGTCAATCCCCGTAGCTGAAGTGCCCGAGCTTAACTTGCCGTACACTGACGAGGAATGTGCCCCACTTCCTCCGGAGGAGTTTCCCGAGAGTGAGGACGATGTTGAAGATCTGACTGGGGCCGACGCTGAAGGTGGTGGGAATGGATCGAGTGGGGGGAAGAAGGCCGAGGCTGAAAACGCCGAGCAATGCACCGAGCAAGCTGAGAAGAATGATGAAGTGGCTGTTGATGCCGAGGACGGTGCTGCTCTAGTTACTGAAGAGGGTGATCCTCCCCAAATCTAGAGTTTCCAGTTTCTTATAGTTGTGTTTTTTTTTGAACTTCTGAAATTTTTGTTGGACTGGATGGCTCTGAACTAGGGAGTTTACCATGCCAGGTGTAATAGTTAACTTTGGGGTCGACACCGAACAGTTTACTACGCCGTACTTCCCAGCTTAGGATCTTTGACAACACTTGTCCTTATTTCAAAGTTTTGAATGAATGCATGGCTTCTTTTTGCAACGTCTCTGTTAATGCCGAGCTTGTCTGATTGCTTTCATGTCTTCACAAGATTTTGTAGGTCTTGCATGTTTATGAATGTGTAGTTGTCCGTAGCCCCCGCTTTGGTTTGGGTTCGGCAGAATAGTTGAGAATTTTTCATGATCGAAGTGGTTAAGTATGGGTATTGCAGCCGAGCCCTGACCAAAGTAGTATGGCCGTAATAATAGGTTGCCGAACATGGACGTGTTGTAATCTGACAGGATCCTGCCTTTGACTAGTTTGAGAGTGTTAAGTGCCCCCTTGCCAGTGGATAGGGCTCGGCCAAAGTGTTAGCCCCTGGCCATGGTAGAGGAACGTTGAGAGTAGTGATTGTTTGTGGGTGGTTTGCTCGCCAAATTGTGAGTGTAACCATTCGGTGGCCGACCATAGTGTCTTGCCAATCCGAGTCGAAGCCTAAGTTCCATTAGATAAGTGTATTTTAGGCTCGGCGGACCCTATGTCCAGTGATTGCTTCTTTGGGCGGTGATATTGTCCGAAGCAAAGGGCTTTTTAAGGAGCCGTTTGTGGGTGTGACTGAAGTCATCGTTTGTGTTTAGCAGTCTGGCCGAGAGTGGAAAGATACTTGAAATGTTTTGAAGATTGTTAAACCAAAAAAGCTTTGTCTTTTCATTGACAATCCTCGAAGTACAGGTAAAGTAGAAGATAAAAACAGTAACAGTGGGTCGAGGCCCTTCTTTGAAATGCAAAAGAAAAACATAAAAGATTCAGGCCAAAGCTGAAGAAAACTGGGACTCTTTTTTGCATGAAGTGTTAGCCGAAGGTAGTTGTCAGCTTGATGTGTTGTGGAAGAAGTGTCACATGTATGCCCTCCTTAGGTTCTGTGCATTCCATGGGTTGGTGAGCACCTTCCCTTGCATGTCTTCGAGGGTGTAAGCCCCTTCACCAGCAACTTTGACTATGCGAAAAGGCCCTTCCCAATTAGGCATAAATTTTTTCTTCTTGCTTGCTTGTACGACCTTTCGCCAAAAACCAAATCGTCGGGCTTGAACTTCTTGATTCGGACACTTCTGTTGTATCCTTTGGCAATAGTCTGTTGATATTCGGCTAGCTTCAGCCGAGCGTCATCGCGTTTTTCTTCAGCCAGAATCAGTTCTTGCTCCACGGCTTCGTCATTTGTCTGTGGGTTGAAGTTCTCCGTTCGGAGGGTTGGGAACCTTGACTCCAGTGGGATGACGGCCTCCATGCCGAACGCCATTGAGAAGGGGGTTTGGCCTATGGAACGACGGGGTGTGGAGCGGTAAGCCCATAAAACTCTGGGGAGTTCTTCTGCCCATTTTCCTCTCTTTGAATTCAATCTTCGTTTTATCCCTGCACAGACTGTCTTGTTTGAGGCCTCGGCTTGGCCATTTCCTTGAGGGTAAGCTGGGGTTGAGTTGAAGAATCGTATGCCGAACTCCTCGCAGAGACTTGTGAGGCCGTCCCCGACAAATTGGGTGTCGTTGTCGGAGACGATGGCATAGGATACGCCGAACCTTGTCACAATGTTTCTCCATACGAATCTTCGGACGTCTGCTTCTGTGATGGTGACGAGAGCCTCGGCTTCTACCCACTTAGAGAAATAATCCATTGCAGTGATCAAGAATTTGAAGCCTCCAGGTGCTGTCGGGAGTTTCCCGACGATGTCGAGCCCCTATTGCGCGAATGGCCATGGACTTGTGATGGGAGAAAGATTCTGAGCCGGCTACTTAGGGATTGGGGAAAATAGTTGGCATGGTCAGCACCTCCGGACGATTTCTTCGCAGTCTTTTTTCATGTTTTTCCAAAAGTATCCTTGACTCATCGCGCGTTGGCATAACGAACGACCACCAGAGTGGTAGCCGCAGCTTTCGGAGTGCAGTTCATCAAGGATCTCGGCAACTTGGTTTGGGTGGACGACGAGAAGATAGGGCCCAGAGATGGATTTCCTATAGAGTTGACCGCTCTCAGAGAGCCAATAGTAGGCGGCCTTGTTTCTGATTCGGAAAGCTTCCTTTTTGTTGTCGGGTAAGGTATCGTTTCTGAGGAAGGCAACGATTTCATCCATCCAACTCGGACCAAGTTCAATGTTGAGCACCTCTGGAGTTATGTCAAAACTTGGGTGGTCAATGTTGCCAAAATTTATGGTTCTGAACTCAGATGCTTTCGAAGCCGAAGCAAGGCCAGCAAGTACGTCTGCGTGTGTGTTGTGCTCGCGGTTGATCTGCTCGATGTTGAAATTTTTGAAGCGAGTGATGAGTTCTGCTGCCGTGGCCTGGTACTTCATCATCCTTGGGTCCCTAGCTTCGTAGTCCCCCAGCACTTGATTGACTATAAGTTGAGAGTCGCAGAATACGGCCAAGTTGTCAACTTTCATTGCGATTGCCGAGCGTAGGCCAGCAAGCAGGGCCTCATATTCGGCTTCATTATTGGTGGCGGGGAAGTCGATGCTGATGGCACTTTCGTGAAGAGTTCCGCAAGGAGAGACCAAGACGACTCCAGCTCCGGCCCCGTTGTTGTTGGAGGCACCGTCAACTTGCATTCGCCAAGTGTCTCCCTGAAAGAGGAGCCACTGATTCTCTTTTGGTTCGTGTTCGGCAGAGGGTTGGGTTGGAGGGGTGTTTAGGATCTCGGAGTCTTCAGGGGTGAGCTCGGCAATGAAGTCGGCGAGGACTTGCCCCTTTATTGCCGTCCTTGGTTCAAAGCGGATGTCAAAATTTGCCAACTCTACCGCCCATTTGGATACTCGGTTTGAAAGGTCGGCTTTTCGAAAGAGCGCTTTGAGAGGATGTTCAGTTAATACCGTGATTGTATGTGCCTGGAAGTACGGCAGAAGCTTCCTTGCCGCAGATACGAGGGCGAGTGCCAACTTCTCCAGTGGAAGGTACCGAGTCTGGGCGGGTAAGAGCGTCTTGCTTGTGAAGTATACGGGTATGTCGTCGGCCCCTTCTCGCCGAACAAGAGCTGAGTTGATGGCATGGGTTGAGACCGCCAGGTAAAGGTAAAGGGTTTTGAATTCCTTTGGCTTTACCATTAGGGGTGAAGTACCGAGATAGTCTTTGAGCTCGGCCAACGCTTTTGTCGCAGTCTGGCGTCCACTCGAAGCTTCATCGGCTTTTCCCTTTGAGGGCGTGAAAAAAGGAGTGGCACTTGTCAGACGACTTGCTGATGAAGCAGTTGAGGGCTGCCACCATCCCCGTTAGTTTTTATACCTCTTTAATTGTTCTTGGTGGCCGAAGGTCTGCCACTGCCTTGATTTGGTTGGGGTCGGCTTCGATGCCGCGACGTGTGACCAAGTGGCCAAGGAATTTTCCAGCACTTACGCCGAACGCGCACTTCTCCGGATTTAGACGGAGTTTGTGGAATTTGAGGATCTCGAAGACCTCGGCCAGCTCCTTCAAATGGTTGTGCTCCTTTTGACTTTTGACGACGAGGTCGTCAATGTATGCCTCTAGGATGTTGCCTATTTGTGCATAGAGCATTTTGAAGATTGCTCTGTTGAATGTTGCTCCTGAGTTCTTTAGGCCGAATGGCATCACCCTATAGCAAAAGATGCCATGTGGAGTGATGAATGCTATTTTCTCCATGTCGTCCGGGTCCATGGCAATCTGGTGATAGCCACGGTAGGCATCCAAAAAGCTTAACCGAGCATGGCCGGCTGTTGCATCTACTAGTTGGTCGATCTTTGGTAGTGGGAACCAGTCCTTTGGACAGGCGTCATTGAGGTTCGTGTAGTCGACGCAAACTCGCCACTTTCCATTCTTCTTCTTGACAACCACCGTGTTCGAGAGCCAGGTTGGGTATTGCACTTCCTGAATGGCGTTGGTGTCGAGAAGTCGGTTGACCTCTTCGATGACGGCGTCGGCGTGCTCAGGTGCCGAACGTCGAGCTCGTTGAACCACCGGTTTGGCGCCCTTTTTTATGTTGAGGGAGTGGCAAATAAAGTTGGGATCCACCCTTGGCATCTCCTCCGGGGTCCATGCAAAGACTTCAAGATTGTTTTTGAGGAACTGGAACATCTCTTCCCGCTCGGCGTCAGATAGTGAAGAGCCAAGTAAGAAAAAACGTGATCCGTCCTCGTTGATGGGCATTTTCACCAGGTCCTCCTCTGCTTTGTCCTCGGCTTTTTGGCCGACGTCTTCGATTAGGGCCATGTCTGGGACTTCAACCCATTGCACTTGTTTTGCTTTGGAAGAGCTGTGTACGGCGGAGACGTAGCATTTTTTGGATGCAATTTGGTCACCTCGCAAATCTTCCCATCGTCCTGTGGCGCCGATGAAGCGAACAACCTGGTGGTATGTTGAAGCAATTGCTTGCATTCCATGGAGCCAAGCTCGGCCGAGGATGGCGTTGTATGGGCTCGGCGCGTTGACGACGATGAATTCGACGGTGAGAGTCTTTGAGCCGACGATGACCGGGAGGAAGATTCGGCCGAGCGGCCATACAAGAGCTCCGTTGAAGCCAATGAGGGGTACCTCAGTGGGCTGCAGAGCCGACTCTGGTAGGTCCAACTTCTTGAAGAGGTCATAGTACATAACCTCAGCTGAACTTCCTTGATCAATGAGGATGCGCTTGACGTCATGAACACCGATCTGGACGGTGACGACGAGTGCATCTGAATGTGGAGTCTGAACGTGTTCAAGGTCACGTTCGGTAAAGCTTATCGTCCATTTGGGCAAGTCTTGTGGTCGTGAACGTTTGGATCCACAGCCGACGGAGAGTATCTCTTTTGAAGTTGAAGCTTGATCGATGTCGGCTCGGAGGGCGGTTTCGAATGCCTTTGTTACTGGTCCATGGATGCCGTGGATCAGCGGTCGTTGTTCGTTGGGGTTGGGATTTGTCTGTCGGGCGGGCGTCTTTGATCGATCAATGTATTGATCGAGGTGACCTTAAGCTGCAAGCTTTTTGAGGAGGGCTTTGTATGGTGCGCAGGCAGTCGTGTAGTGGCCGAGCTCGTTGTGGTAAGTGCATTTTTTCCTTGGATTTTGATCCGGTTGGCCGGTGTCGGTTCCAAGCTTGCCCGTCGGCCATTCAAACCACGGTTGTCTCATTATTTCCTTCAGAAAAGACCAAATTGGTTCCTTGAAGTGTGTGGTTTCGGCCACGTAGTCATGCTTCTTCGGCGGACGCTTCTTCCCCTCTTTGATGTTGTGCACTTGCTTCTTCGGCTGTGTTTGTTGGGTTGCCGCTTGTGCCGGCAGCTGGTGTACGGTCGAGGAGAATGGATTGGTTGAGCTCGGGATTCCCTGGGCCGCCCTATCTGCATAGAGTTCCTCGAGAGCACAAAATCTTTCCACGACGCGCATCAGTTCACCCATGCCGTGTGGTGGGCGGATGGCGAGTTCGTCTAAGATTTTGCTGCCAGTTTCCAGGCTGTTCTTGAAAGTGCGCGTCCCCAATATTCATCGATTCCTGGAATTTCGTTGAATAGCTGCCAGTAACGCTCGGCATATTGCCTGAGGGTTTCGGACGAGAGTTTTCTCATCTGAGACAGTGACTCAGGCTCTTTAGCCGTTTTGTTGCTCATGATGAAGCGTGTGTTGAAGGCGCGTTCAAGGTCGGCCAGGTTCCTTACGGATCCAGCGGGCAATTTGTTGAGTCCCAGGGAACCGAGGCTAGACAGGAACGCCTTGCATTTTACTTCATCCTTAAGAGTGCAGAGCTCAATGGTCTGTCTGAAGTGGATGAGGTGAGTGTAGGGCTCGCAGGTCGCCGGATCGAACTTCGTGAATTTGGGTAGATGAAAAGTGGGTTCCGGCGGCGTGTTGATGATGTGGGAGGTGAATGGGGATACGCCGAGATCCTTCAGTTGCCTTTCAAATCCTGGGCGCGGCGGTTTGCCGTGCTCGTCCGTTTTTTATCTCTTGGAATCCCTTTCCTTGTGCTCTTTTGCCGATGTCTTCTCGGCTTCCCTTCGCCGTAGCTTGTCTCGTAGGTCTGTCGCTGTTCGGCGTGGGCCGTCGACGGTTTTGTCTTTGTTGCGACGGGTCTTGTTCTCATCGTTCGCGCCCTCAGCATGTATGCCTTTCCCTTTGCGCCGAGCGTAGTGCTCGTCGTCTACGTTTTCAATCGGGATGTTTCCTAGGCGTTCGGAGACATGGGGTCTGGTCCGTGCAGAATCTCGGCTACGGTGCGAGGCCGTTGTGCGAGAGAACTCTGCACGACCAGTCGAGTACGTGCTTGTAAACGACTCGGTATCCCTTGTCCTGGTTCCATCGTGATGGCTTCTAGAACGATGTGTTCCAGATACGGTGGGTTGCTTGTAGAGGATGATTTCTCTGGCGTCGCCTGGTGCTAGAGTGAAGCCTAGGCGGTCTTTCACGGATCCGCGTTGGCCTCCTTCGTTCTGACGCCCTTGTGGTGGTGGTGGTGGAGGGGGTGGAGTTTGCATGCCTATTCCTCCGCCTCCGCCAGATCTTGATGCGGCAGGGGTAGCGTCCTGCTGCATGCGTTGCTTCATTTGGGCCACTTCCGCCCTTAGCGCGGCCAATTCATTGTCGCGTTCGTCGTCGCGACGCTGCAATAGGCGGATGTAGGCCGAAGTTACGTCCTCTGAGACTGGTGAGAGTCCGGACCCAGGGGCGAGGGACATGGACATGTGCCTTTCGAGGGTTGGTGTGGGGATGACGTTTCCACTAGCGTCTTTGGCCCCCGAAACGGCTGTGTCTGCTAGATCTCCGCCCATGGTAGGTGATTTGGTGGTTGTTTTTCGAAGGAGTGAGGGGGTTTTGAGGATGTGAGAGCCGTTTGAATCAGAAGTGTTTCTCGTCGGGTTCACCAATTGTGTGGCCCGTGATCCTTGATCCTCGCTCCTCCGTTAGTGGTTCGATGGTTGTTGAGCCTTCTTCCCCTAGCCTGCACAGGGAACGTACGACTAAGACCTGGCCGGGGATTGTCCCGGCAAGGCCCTCCGGCGAGAGGATGAGTCTAATGCAGAGAGAGGAAGCAGAAAGCTCAGAGAGAGTAAGTGTGAGTATTGAGTAGCGTGTACCTGTTAGGGTTACCATCACTAGGTATTTATAGTGCCTCCTGGCTTGCTCTCCAAGTACGATCGCGTGCCTTCCACGGGCCAAGTGATGTCATAGTGACATCACGGAATAGATCTGGTAACCGTTTTAGGGGCTGAGCTGGCACACCCATGTGCACCCGTGATCATCTTCTGTTATAACCGCCTCTGCACGTGGCAGGACGCGTGGCTTCACAGCTAGCCATCGTCGGCTGCCTGCCTTGCTCTGAAGGTGGCCGAGCACGGACAACACCGAGCCTGGCCATACGTTCAATGAGGGAGATAACGTTGTCATGGACTCTGCCGACGGCATAATCCGAGCGCAGGCTTGTCTCCTACCGAGCCTGTGGTAAGCCGAATATTAATGACAAGTCATCGACGGCAGCCGTGCACGAGGCCGACGATTGGTACATGGCAAGTCAGGTCTGCACCATTTCAAACATCTATGTTCGGCCCGCTACAAAGGTTAATCATGAATATTCCACATCGATAATAATTGAGAAGGCCCCTTGAACTTAGATAAGGACAGCAACCTGCATCTTACTTCATTTGAAATTTTGTGAGCAACCACTCCAGGAGGGCAATTAAGATTCTGGAATTTCCTATGATTCCTCTCGAGCCATAATTGGTGCACATAGGTTGTAAAGACAAGTTTAGCAATTGTAATGGCTAGAGACTTGCCCTGTAAAGTGGACAGCCTACTCACCCACTGCTGCATGGATGTCAAACCTGTCATGTGAGGGGTCTTTGGGGATAGGATTCCCCTAAGCTGTGTAGCCATGGGGCATTCAAAAAAAAGGTGCTCATGGGACTCTACTCCTATACATAGGCTGCAAATGGATGCAGCTTTCATTCCAAACATGACTAGTCCGTCTTCTGTAGATAATCTATTAAGGATGGCCATCCATGAGATCACACTACATCTAGGGATGTACCCTGAGAACCATACCACTTTATGCCAAGTGATAGCAGGAAAATGTGTCCTTAAATGATCCCATAAGGATGAGATGGTAAACTTACCAGATGCATTGAGATTCCAAATGCATCTATCCCCAGTGGAAGCATTGATGGGGACAGCTTGTAATTCTGATCTCACCTCATTGAGATCAGGAGTTTGGTCAGTGGAAAGACCCAATGATTGTCCCTAATGATAGACTGCACAGTGGTATCCTTGTGCAGCCCAGAATCTAAGGTAATTCTAGGCCCAAATTTAGGCAACAGGGGCCCCAGGGGATGCCAGTTATCAAACCACAAGGAGGTCAATTGGCCATCCCCATTTTTATACGTAACGTGTGGTTGGATGAGCGGTCTAATGTTAAGGATTTTCCTCCAAACCCATGAGGGATTACTTGGAGTTTTAACACTCCAAAAACTCTTACCTTTAAGTAGGTAAGACTTCACCCATTGGCACCACATAGATTGCTCTCCCCCCGAGACAAGGAACCAGATATGCTTGGCAACTGTTGCCTTGTTCCAGACCTCCATAGATTTAAAACCTAACCCTCCTTCCTTAACAGGAGAACAAAGATGTTCCCAAGAGACTTTTGCCCCTGTTGTCTTAAGGTCAGGGCCAGACCAAAAGAAAGCTCTAAGGATAGATTCTACTTCCTTAATTACTTTCTTAGGGATAATGAAGAGAGATGACCAATAGGTTTGCATTGAAAACAGAATTGATTTTATTAATTGAATCCTCCCGGCATAGGACAGGTACCTATGTGTCCATGATTTAGTCTTGGCCAAAATCCTGTCAACCATTACTTTACAGTCAGAGTGCTTGAGTTTGGTGGACAGTAGAGGTACCCCCAAATACCTAACAGGGAAAGACCCCTCCTGGAAACCTAGGATACTTAATATGGATGCCTTGGTGGGAGGGTTAACACCAGAGAAGAAAATGCTACTCTTGGCAGGGCTTGGGGAAAGCCCAGACAACTTCTCAAATTCAGTCAAAGAATTCTGAATGTGATTAATGGAGCTTACTTCACTTTTGCAAAAAATCATAAGATCATCTGCAAAGCAAAGATTGACAAGTTTGGTGGTTTCACATTTCCAGTGGAACTTAAAATCAGGTTGGAGAGATTTCTCCTTAAGTATGCAAGTTAACACCTCCATAGCTATCACAAAAAGGTAAGAAGATAGAGGATCACCTTGTCTTAAACCTTTTTGCCCAGGAATGTACCCTATTGCCTCCCCATTAAAACACAAGGAGTAATTAGCTGTAGAGACACAAGCTTTCAACCATTGGATCATCTTAGGATGGAAGTTCATTGAGGCAAGGACATCCCAAAGGAATTCCCACCTGACATTATCATAGGCCTTCATAATGTCCACTTTCATGGCACACCTAGGGGATGAGGAATGTTTGTGGTAACCTCTCATCAATTCCTGAGTAAGGAATATGTTATCAGCTATCCTCCTACCCTGGACAAAGCCAGATTGGGCAGGATCAATGAGGGAAGGCAGAACAGGTCTAATTTTATTCGCTAGTATTTTAGCTATACATTTATATATCACATTACAGCATGAGATGGGTCTGTAGTCTCCCACCTTAAAGGGGTTGGGGACTTTAGGCACCAAAGCAACTAGGGTAGCATTGGCCTTCTTCAAAAGTTGACCAGACCTGAAAAACAGTAACAGCTGAGGTCACCTCATGGCCTATAATAGGCCAAGCTCTTTGGAAGAAAGTAGCATTATAGCCATCTGGCCCAGGAGCTTTTTGAGGATTAAGAGACCAAAAGGTGTCCTTGATCTCTTTATCAGTCACCCCCATCACCATTTGCAAACTCTGGGGGGGGAGAGCTTCCTAGTTATAAGCTGTTGCACTCTAGAGGATCCAGAGTAAGCAGTCATATGTTTGGTGCCTAACAAGTTAGTGTAGTAGTTGATGAATGTGTGCTTAATCAACTCTATGTTTTGGGAAACAGACCCATCTTCTAGAACCAAGCTAGAAATTCTGTTCCTATTCCTTGAATTGGTAATGGATTTGAAAAAGAAGGAGGAACATTGATCCCCCAACTTTAACCATTGAATTCTTGACTTTTGCTTGGCAAAACTTTCTTCTGCCCTGGCATAAACTAGATACTGCTTGCACAGTTCCTTTTCAATGGCTTGTTTAGAAGGGTCACTTGGGTCAGAGCCTAGCTCTCTTTGAATAATTTCCAGTTGTTGTTTATAGGAGGCCACTCTTGAAGAAAGATCACTAAACTCATTTGTATTTAGCTTTTTAAGATCCTCCTGCAATTGCTTGAGCTTCTCACAAACACAAAACATTGGGTTTCCAATGATTATCTTCCTCCACACCTGGTGAACAGTGTCAAGGAACTTAGGGTGCTCAGCTAAAAAGTTGAAGAACCTAAAAGGCCTTTTCTTAGTAGGTGAGGCAGTTGTCAAATACACAACAGCAGGGGAATGATCAGACACTCCAGGGCTGAGGAAATGTGCATTGGACCAGCAGAAATCTTTGACCCAACTCTCATTAACTAGAACCCTATCAATCTTGGAACTAATATGGGCATCTCCCAGTTGTTTATTAGACCAAGTGTATTGGCAACCAGTATACCTGAGATCAAGTAATTCAGTTGAATGGATGCAAGAATTGAATTCCTCCATCCAGGGCAACCATTTTCTGTCCCCACCTACTTTTTCTAGGGAAGACCTCAATGCATTGAAGTCACCTAACACTACCCAAGGGGTAACTACACAAAGCTGCTGTAATTGAGCCCATAGTTGTTGCCTCTCCAAATAACAAGTGGCTCCATATATAAAGGTGGCATCAAAAGAAAACTGGCCATTACAAGATTGCACCTTACAATGAATAAGCTGACTGGACTGAAACTGAACTTGTACATTAAATAGTAAGGGGTTCCAACAAATCAAAATACGCCCCAAAGGAGAGCATGAATGATTGCTAACAAAATTCCAATGAGGGAGCATGGTGTTGACTACTCTAGAAACATTGGGTTCTTTGATTTTATGTTCAATAAGTCCAATTAAGGAAAGTTTATTCTTAAAAACCCAATTTTTTGCCTCCCTTTGTTTGAGAGGGTCATTAAGGCCCCTCAAATTCCAAAACCCAAAATGTGAAGACTAACAATCCATTAAACACTACACAGCTACAAACAGTATTGATTAAATTAAAAGTAAGTACTGTATTAACAAACAAAGGTAGGAAAGAAGGTTACTTCCATGATTTCTGAGAAGAGCTTTTTGCAAAGTTCTTCTGTTTCCTCTGCTGCCATGCTTTATTAGAACCTCCTCTGGTAAGTTTGATGTCTGGAATGAGATCTGAAGGTTCTTTGTCTTTGAGTTTGGTAGCTATTTTGGCAGCTTTTTTAGCTGCTGATCTGGATATTAATGCAGCAGGACTTGGACATGTAATCTGCTGATTAAGGGATCCTGCTTCTTCCTTATTGGCCCCCACTCCTTCTAATGTGCCAGCATGGTCAGAAGGAGTTGTAAGCTCTTGCAGAGACAAGGGATTTGGTCCTTTAAGGTTATGGGCAGCCTCCTCAATGGCATAGGAGGAACTGACTGTTGGGATCAGTGGAGGGTTAAATTCTGTACTTTGTGACAGAGCCAACTTCTCTTGAGAGCTGCTCACTATACTCTCAAGGACCTTTTCTAATTCTTCCTCTGAGTCATCATCTGAATCAGTAAGCTCTGCTTATGGGTTACCCTCATGCTTGGTGGAGGCAGGTAGGGCAGTTGATGTAGAACCTGGGATTGTATAAGGAGGGTCAGTCCTTAGTTTCCCACTACCTACTTCTGTCCATTCCTGAAGTGGCTGGCTGGTTATTGGAGGTGGTTTCTTAGAACATTGGTCAGTTGAGTGGTCAAAAACTTGGCACTCCTTGCAAAGTAAAGGTAAGACTTGATATTCAACAGACACCACAACTGATTCTCCCTCCACAGTAATTCTAATTTCATCTGGAAGTTCATGTTCAGCACTGATCTCTATACATATTCTAGCATTGGTTGATTTTGTGTGCAAAAGACCTGGTTGTCTTGAGGTTTTAGATGTGGCTTGGTCCACATGTAGTGGCTTACCAATGGTACTAGCCACCCTGCTCAAACACTCCTGATTCCATAACTCTAGGGGAAGGTTATGCAGTTTGACCCATGCTAGAATATGAGAAGGTTGTTCCTTTACTGGTTTCATCATACGGTGCCAATCTTTAAGTACTAAGTATTTTTGAGAGAAAAAGTAGGGACCACCATCCAACACTTGTTGTTTGGCCTGTTCATCCCTAAATTCAAAGAGATAACAGCCTCCAACATCTGGCTTGACAGCCACAAATAACTCCTTCCACTGATATCTAGTAGTGGAGGCTACCAAAGGGTAAGGTATTTTCCCATCAAGGAAATGACCCACTAAGTATTTGGTCCACTTACCTACATCAGTAAGTTCAATATCAATCTCCACCTGGGCTTCTTTCCCTCTCAATAGGTCAGGATAAAACTCAAGCTTCATATCCATTGAGGGGCTTTGGGACTGCAGCAGGGAAGCCCAATTTTTGGGTTTAGCCTGGCCATTATTCAGTTTTGGTTTGACTTGGTGATATTGAACAGGAATAGAAGAATTTCGGGATGTTGATTGGTTACCATTATTCAGCAACCTAGAGTTAGGTGCATTTACTGAAGATACATGAGGCATTTCTGCAGTTTTAAGAACAGTGACTGATGGGAACTGCTGTGAAGTATATCTAGGTCGAAGGTCCTCTGAACTGTATCCCATGTTAGGATCCCCTTCTACGTAAGGATTTCCCCTGGCATTAATCAAAACCTTTGATTAAGGTTTAGTTTCCTTACCTCTGAAGGGGTACGTTGAAACTGGTAGGTGTTTCCGTGGAGGTGAATCACCCGTGCCTTAGCTTCAGCTTCCTTCGTCAGACCATCTTCGAATATGGCTTGTTGGGTTTTCTGCGCAGCTTTGGGGCTGTGCTGCGAATTAGGGCTATTCGCCCCAGTGCCATTAGTAGATGATGTTGGACCCGAGTTCTTGATAGCGGCTTCAGCGTCTACCCGCAACCCTTCTTCGAAGAAAACCTGTTGAAGTTTTCTCGCCGGACTCATGTTCTTGGGCGATTTAGGGCTGTGAGCCCCGACGCCATTTGGAGATGATGATTGAGCCGATCTGGTTCTGCTTGATTGTAGATCAGAAACGCCTAAGATGCTCGGTCCTTGAGGATTTAGGGTAAACGGAATCCCTGTTTTGGGATCTTCCATGTGCAGTTCTTGAGTCCTTCGAAGCTCATTTGAGTCCAGAGCAAGGACTGAGTTTTCATCGTGTTGTATTGGGTTCTTCTGTTTCCGACGAATCTCATTTGAATCCTGGGCCTTGCTACCCAGCCCTTCCGACAAAGAGATTGTACCGTCTGCCATGGGTGAGATCACAGCAAATCCATGACCTCACCAGAAATCGCCATGCCCTTGGCAGAAATCGCCCTTGTCAGAAATCGCCCTTGTGTCTTGCCAGATGATTCGGTGGTAGCCTGACCATTTTTTTTTTTTTGGGTAAAATAGCTTGAAATAGAAAAAAAAGGGGAAACCGAATGTACAGCCTACAAGGGGCATACCCCAGGAGGAAATAAAAGAAGAAAACAAAAGAAAGAAAATTAACAACGCCAAATGGCTACAATGCATGATGAGAAGATCATGACGATGTTCGCAACCCATCTAGAAAGAGGGGAAGAAAACAACGCCAAAAACAAAGGTAGCAAAACAGGCCTATACAAACCAATTTACACATGAATGTGCCCTAGGCCTATACAAAAACTAACAACAATGGATGTGGCAACTATGACAGCAACTATCCACATAAGGGGTACACCACTATCTTCGTAGAACTCATTACAGCCTCATTAGTAGCAAGATAGAATCAGAACTGCATAACAGAAGGCCAGCTTTCTAGGCTGGCTGCCATCACAGCACAATTGGGGCAGCCAAATCTGGCCAGCAACAAAATTCAGCAAAACAGAACAGCAGCAAAACTGGGCAGCAGCAGCAGCACCAGTAGCAAACAGCTACCACACAACAGAAATGTAGCATTAGCAGTAGCAGTTGGACTGTCTAAATGACAGCAGCAGTAACAGAAACCGTAGCACTCAGGAACAGCAATAACCAGCATCAATTGGTGGTTGTGCATCTAGCTGTGAAACTGGACAGCAGAACAGCAGAACCAGAACAGCAGAAACGCAGAACCACAGACTAGCAGTACCACTAGCAGTTACAGCAATAGCAACCGAAGATTGAACCATAATGATCAACATTCAGCAGAGATAACGGGGATAATGAAAGTCCCCGTATGACATCTCCAGTGAAAATGAAAGTCCGGGAGCTGGGCTTTCTCCTTAAGTAAAATCGTAAGAACTTCCATCACAATAACAAAGAGATACGGGGATAAAGGATCCCCCTGTCTCAGCCCCTTCCTCCCTTTAACGTACCCCGTCACTTCCCCATTGATACATAGGGAGTAGTTTGCAGTGGTTACACATGCTTGAAGCCACTTAATCATTGTAGGATGGAAGTTCATAGCGGACAGGACATCCCAAAGAAATTCCCACCTAACATGGTCATATGCTTTCATTATGTCAACTTTCATGGCACACCTAGGGGTAGGAGAGGACTTGTGATACCCTCTCATGAGTTCTTGGGTGAGGAAAATGTTATCAGCAATTCTCCTTCCTTTCACAAATCCTGATTGGACCGGATCTATGAGCAAAGGAAGAGCAGATTGCAATCTCTTGGCTAAAATCCGAGAGATGCATTTGTAAATGGTATTGCAGCATGAAATGGGCCTAAAGTCACCC
Source organism: Rhododendron griersonianum (assembly GCA_018127125.1). Taxonomy (NCBI): domain Eukaryota; kingdom Viridiplantae; phylum Streptophyta; class Magnoliopsida; order Ericales; family Ericaceae; genus Rhododendron; species Rhododendron griersonianum. The sequence continues at coordinate 30,659,081 of CM030790.1, read as the reverse complement.
ACCCTGGAAGGGTTTGGTACCTTAGGAACAATTGCTACAATAGTGGAGTTAGCTTTGGTGAGCAGTTGTCCAGACCTGAAGAAGTTTTGGACAACTGAAGTGACCTCTCTCCCAATGACAGACCATGCTTTCCTAAAAAACCCTCCATTATACCCATCAGGGCCAGGTGCTTTGGTGGGATTAATAGACCAAATGGTCTCTTTGATCTCCAAATCTGAGACAGGGGAGACCATATTAAGACTATGCTCAGGGCTAAGTTTATTCCTGATTAATTGACCCACTCTAGTTGGTCCCAGATGAGGTGTGAGATGGGACGTGCCAAAAAGAGTTGTGTAAAAGTTAACAAACTCTTCTTTGATGACCATGAGGTCATGAGTGGTAGTCCCATCATTTAATTCTAAACTTGTTATTTTGCTCCTATTCCTCCTATTGCTCACAGCTTTAAAGAAATAGGAAGTACATTGATCTCCAAGTTTCAACCATTGTATTCGAGACTTTTGTTTAGCTAAACTTTCCTCAGCCCTAAGCAATGTGATGTATTGTTTGTGTACCACTCTCTCTTGTTCTATGGCAGCGCTGTTATTTGGATGAGAGCCTATAATTACTTGTATGTTTTCTAAGACTTGCTTAGTTGCACTCACCCTCTCAGAGATGCCACTAAACTTTTCCTTATTAAGTTGCTTCAAATCATGTTGAAGGCGTTTAAGCTTCACACACACACAGAACATGGGGTTCCCAAGTACAATTGTCCTCCAGCTCCTCTGGACAATTGCAAGGAATTGAGGGTGGTCAGCAAGGAAGTCAAAAAACCTGAAGGGTTTAATTGACCTCCTTGGATTGGGCTGGACAAACACCACACGTGGAGAATGGTCTGAAATTCCAGGCACCAAAAATTGAGCCGATGATTGAGAAAATGTTTTCATCCAAGGCTCATTCACTAAGACCCTATCAATTTTGGAAGCCACAAAATGAGGAGGGACCTGCTTATTGGACCACATAAATAAGCACCCTGAAAACTTAAGGTCATCAAGCTCAGAGGAGAACAAACAGTGATTAATGTCATCCATGGGAGGATACCACTGTGCATTCCCCCCAACTTTCTCCCTAGGATGTCTAATAGCATTAAGGTCACCAAGGACCACCCAGGGAGAAGAGGTCCTAAACTGAGAAAGCCTAAGCCAAAGAGATCTACGGTCTGAGATAGAGTTTGCCCCATAGACCATAGTGACCAAAAATATTGCACTCCCATCTTTTGGATGGACCTGACAATGGATAAATTGATCTGCCTGACATAACACTGTAAGAGACAAGACACCAGGGTCCCATCCAACAAAACTCCTCCCTAAAGCAGCTTGGGGGTAATTGTTCACAAAACTCCAGCCAGGACAAATGAATTGGGTGATTCTATCTGCCCAAGTTGCCCTAATTTTATGCTCAAGTAAACCAACAAGACTCAACTTATTGGTGTTCACAAAAGATCTTGCTTCTTTCTGCTTAATGGGGTCATTCAGACCACGAATGTTCCAAAAACCTAAATTGAAAGCTTGTAAAGACATTGGAAACAAAATCACAAAATAACAACAAGAAGCATAGCTTGAAAGAAATAAAGCTACAACCATTCAAAAAGATACCAAAAAGGATATCATTTATTCCATCTTTTGGAGCTGCTACTCCACTTTTTGTTATTATTTTTTCCACCGGCCTTGTTGTTCTGATATTTGAAACCCTTGGAACTCTGAAAGGAAGCCTTTCCCTTTACTTCTTCAGACTTATCATCCGGAGGAAATGGTTTCTCTTGCGGATCAAGTTGAGCAGGGAATACCTCAGGGTCTAGATCATTAGAAGGATTACTTGAACCGGCCTCCACACTACAATTGAGAACTCCTGTATCCACCATCACCTCAAAAGGAATATCAGTATTGAAATTCAGCTCCTCCTCTTCTGAATCACTCCCATCTATGTCCTCTTCTGAGACCTTAGGCATTGAAGTTTCCACCACAGCCACCACAGGAATTGAAACTGCCTCCAGTGCTACTGAACCCCCTACGTTGATAGAGGTTCCTTTACTAACAGCATGCCAATCCTCCTTCGGAACTTCATGATCCTATGTTTGTTTATAAGGGATGGACTTTGAACATTTGGAGGTAGCATGTCCAAAAACCCTACACTGTGAGCAAACAGGAGGCATTAGTTGGTATTCCACCCTAACTGATACACTCTCCCCATCCACTGTGACCTGTATGTCATCTGGTAGTACATCAGCAGCCTCAATTTCCACACACACCCTAGCATATGCAAGCCTAGTCCTCTTTTCTGTAGCTCGATCAACATATTTGGGCTGTCCTATTGCACTAGCCACCCTGCTTAATCCCACTTCTCTCCAACACTCTAGGGGCAAGTTATGAAGCTTAACCCAAGAAGGGATAGAGGACGGAGAAATCTTAGTTGGAGTCATCATTCTTCTCCATTTCTGTAGAACAAGGAATTTTTGGGAGAAGAACCAAGGCCCCCCTTCTAGGATTGCAAGTTGACAAGCTTCATCTTTAAATTCAAAATATAAGAATCCTGCATTATCTGACTTGACTGACAGCAGGCCATATTTAGTATTTTTCCCCACTGCTTATGAGCAGTTGAATTTGCTAGTCGAAAATCCATCCTCTCATCTAGGAAATGACCAACCAAACAATGTGACCAACAACTCTCATCCAAGTGAGTAACATCAAGTTCAACAACAGCATTCTTCCCTCTCTTTAATTCTAGATAGAAATCTAACTTCATATTACTTGAGGGCCCTTGAGACCTAAATAGGGAGGCCCAATTCTTATTAGGTTGAACTGTACGATTCATGGCTTTAGGCTGAGAAACAGGGTTAGTACTTGTGGATGCATGAGACGCTGGATTTGGTACAACACCCGACTTTGTTCCTTGTACTAGAGTTGAGGGAAGATATCGAGGTTTAGTATCCTTGACAGGATACCCTAGGTTAGGATCTCCTTCTACATAGGGATTTCCCCGAGAGTTAAACAATATCTTTGGATTAGGGTTAGATTTCCAAACCTGTGCAGGGGTACGCTGGAACTGGTAAGTGTTTCCATGCAGATGCGTGACCCGAGCTCTTGCTTCTACTTCCCTTTCCAGTTCCTCCTCGAATAATGCTTGCTGCATTTTCTGTGCAGCAATAGGGTTGATTTGAGCACTTGAGCTATTCGCCCCAGACCCATTCGGAGGTAGCAGCAGGTCCGAGCCCTTCATGGCAACTTCAGCTTCTACCCTCAAACCTTCCTCCAAAAACACCGGTTGTAGTTTCCTAGCCGAACTTGGACTTTTGCACGATTTAGGGCTGTGATCCCCAAACCTATGCGGAGGTGATTGCGGCCCAGATCTTGAGATCATGGGTCCAAAGTCGACCTCGTCTGAGGTACCATCTATCGACTTCTTGAGGTAAGGGTAACCTGGTTCGAGACCCAGATGGGATGTAGCGTCTGAATGGAACGTGTTTTCTGCTAAGAGATCGATCGTAGACCTCTGCTTGCGACGAATTTCATTGGAGTCTAGGGCTTTGAGACCTAGCCCATCTGCTAGCATGATCGTACCATCAGCCATGGAAATCCACTGTTTAAACTAAACTCAGACCGGGGTTACTGTGCAAATCGCCCAGATCGCCCAAATCGCCCTCCAGCCCTTCATTCTTCATGTATGGCTCAACATTAGTTAGCCTGACCATTACCTATCAAACTAAGCATATAAGACTGCACTTTAGGTCTAAGATTCAAGAGCTTTCTCCAAACCCAAGTGCAATTACCAGGAATCTTCAAATTCCAAAAATTGTTGCTTTTTATTAAGTAAGATTTGACCCATTGACACCACATTGACTGTTCTCCCCCTGAGATAATGAACCAAATGTGCTTGGCAATAGCAGCCTGGTTCCAAATTTGCATGGACTTGAATCCCAAGCCCCCCTCCTGTTTGGGGGAACACAGGTGCTCCCAAGAGACCTTGGCACCAGATTTTTTAAGATCAGGGCCAGACCAAAGAAAGGCCCTGAGAATTGACTCAACTTCCTTAATCACCTTTTTAGGAATGATAAACAAGGATGACCAGTAGTTTGGATAGAAAAGAGAACATTTTGAATTAGCTGGACCCTACCAGCATAGGTAAGGTCCCTATTGGTCCAGGACTTAGTTTTGGCAGCTATACTATCAACCAAACACCGACAATCAGAAGCTCTGAGCTTAGTAGAGAGGAGAGGAACTCCAAGATACCTGACAGGCAGAGAGCCCTCTTTAAATTTCAGAACATCCAAAATGGCCAGCCTAGTGACCACATTAACACCGGAGAAGAATACACTACTCTTCCCAGGGCTAGGAGAAAGGCCAGACAGGAGTTGAAATTCAGAGAGTGCATCCTGAATATGAATGACCGAGGTCAAATCCCCCTTGCAGAAAATCATTAGATCATCCGCAAAGCAAAGGTTAATGAGCTGAGTCCTGCTACACCGCCAATGAAAGTGGAAGTTAGGGAGGATGGATTTCTCCCTAAGTAGGCAGGTGAGAACCTCCATAACAATCACAAAAAGGTAGGAGGATAGAGGGTCACCCTGCCTAAGACCTTTTTGCCCTAAAATGTACCCAGTGACTTCACCATTGATGTTAAGAGAATAGTTAGCAGTAGTAACGCAAGCTTGAAGCCACTTGATCATTGTAGGATGGAAGTTCATGGAGGACAGAACATCCCATAGGAAATCCCATCTAACATTATCATACGCCTTCATGATGTCTACTTTCATAGCACACCTGGGAGATGAAGATGATTTGTGATAACCTCTCATAAGCTCCTGTGTGAGGAAAATATTATCTGCAATCCTCCTACCCTTAATAAAACCTGATTGAACAGGATCAATTAACATTGGGAGGACTATTTGCAACCTTCTAGCCAAAATCCTAGAGATGCACTTGTAAACAGTGTTACAACAAGAAATTGGTCTAAAGTCCCCTACTTTAGATGGATTTGGGACTTTAGGGACCAAGGCAACAATGGTTGCGTTGACCTTTCTTAGCAATTTACCAGATCTAAAGAAGGTCTTAACAGCTGAAGTTACTTCGCGACCAATAATAGGCCAAGCCTTCTTGAAAAACCCAGCATTATAGCCATCAGGACCGGGAGCTTTGGAAGGGCTAAGAGCCCAAAAGGTGTCCTTGATTTCCTGATCAGTTACCTCAGAGATGATAGCAGACCTTTGACTGTCTGTTAATCTTCTCTTGACTACCTGCTGGACTCTAGAATGCCCAACGTATGGAGTAGGATGGGCTGTCCCTAGCAATGCAGAATAGAAATTAACAAAGCTGGACTTGATAACCTAAATGTCATGAGTGAGGGACCCATCTTCTAAAACCAGACTAGTGAGTTTACTTCTATTCCTAGTGTTACTTACAGATTTAAAGAAATAGGAAGTGCATTGATCCCCAAGCCTCAGCCACTGGATTCTAGATTTTTGTTTAGCTAGGCTTTCCTCAGCTCTAAGTAACGTTAAATGATGCCTGTAAGCCATTCTCTCCTGGTTAATGATGGATGGAGTAGCCAATTGAGAGCTCATACCTTTCTGCAAAGACTCTAAGGTTTGCCTGGATTCGGCAACCCTACTCGAGACATCACTAAACTCCCTACTGTTTATCTGCTTAAACTCATATTGCAATAACCTAAGTTTTTCACCAACACAGTACATGGGATTTCCAATAATCACTCTCCTCCAAATTCCTTGAACTGTAGTTAAGAACTGAGGATGTTCAGCAAGGAAATCAAAAAACTTAAATGGCCTGATAGATTTCTTAGGACCAGGGGTGATGGTCACAACGCCTGGAGAGTGATCAGAAATCCCAACAGTTGGAAAATGAGCAGAAGAACAGTTAAATGTTTTCATCCAGTGTTCATTAACAAGGACTCTATCCAACTTTGAACTGACATAATGAGACGGGTCTTGCTTATTAGCCCAGGTGAGAAAGCTACCTGTATACCTGAGGTCATCAAGCTCTAAATTATAAAGGCATTGCTTAAACTCATTCATATGAGGAGGCCAGAGAGAGGAGCCCCCAACCTTCTCACCAGGAATTCTGATGGCATTAAAATCCCCTAAAACTATCCAAGGGAAGGGAGAGTTCAAACGATGAAGACTAGACCACAGGGCCTGCCTATTCAAATAGTTATTTGCCCCGTACACAAAAGTAGCCAAAAAAGGGGCACCCCCACACTTAGATTGTACCTCACAATGAATAAACTGATCAGATTGATCCAAAACCTGTACATTGATTAAACTAGGATCCCAACACACAAAAATTCTACCAATAGGAGCCTCAGGATAATTGTTCACAAAATTCCAATTAGGGCAGATATATTTAAGAATCCTAACAGCCCAAACTTCCTTAATTTTATGCTCTATTAAACCCACAAAAGATAAATTGTTATTTTTCACAAAACATTTGACCTCTTTTTGTTTGATTGGGTCATTAAGACCCCTTATATTCCAAAAACCAATCTTAAGAGGATGCATAGACATAAAACAGTTATTCAAGCAGACTATGTATGAAAATGACAAGATATGGAAGTATTAAGGATAATGTCATGACAAAAGGATACGGATAATATAATTCCGTCTTCTGGATAGGGAACTTAGTGGCTGCTCCCTAGCAAGCTTTTTCTGTCTCCTTTGGGCTGATCTAGAGAGAACTTTCTGAAAATTCCCCTTGAAATCTTCCTCCATTGCTTCAAACCTTACCTCTGGAACTTGGGGATCAGGTGGTTTAGGATTCAGCTCAATACCCATTCCAGCACTCGGCATAGATGTGGAAAAAGACTCTTTACCACAGCTTGTGACTTCCAACTTGGGCTGTGACCGTGAGTCAGCCTCTATAGAGCTCCTTACCACACTTTCCAGAACTCCCATTAATTCTACTTCAGATTCTGACTCACTTAATTCATCAATTGAGTTGCCAGCTTGTACCACTTGAAGCATGAGAGGACTAGATTTAGATGACTCCTTTAGCTGCTGAACAGGAACCTTTGGTGCATGCTCCCTAGCTACCTCTTCCAGATTAGTAGCAATCATAAGAGGAGACTCCTGATGTTGGGAGCTTACTAAATGCTGAGAGACTGAATCTAACCTTCCATTCCCAGCTGGAATCCAGTCCTGTTCTACCTGATTGACTGGCTGTGAGGATGCAACACCACTCTTTGCACAAGAATCTGTGGAGTGCCCAAAGACACGGCAGATGCTACACAGTGGAGGAAGAACCTGATATTCAATGGGGACAACTACTGATTCCCCTGCTACAACCACTGTAACTTCATCAGGGAGGTCTTGCTCGGCACTAATCTCAATACACACTCTTGCTTTTGTGGTTCTGGTATGTAGTAGGCCAGATTGTTTAGTCGTTTTGGCAGTGGCTTGATCCACATGAAGAGGCCTCCCTATTGAGCTGGCCACTTTACTCAAACATTCTTGATTCCATAACTCAAGGGGAAGATCATGAAATTTAACCCAAACCGGGATAATGGAGGGCTGCTCTTTAGCTGGCTTCATCATCCTATGCCAATCCTTGAGCACAAGGTATTTCTGCGAAAAGAAATTAGGCCCCCCTTCTAAGACTTGCAATTTGGCTTGTTCATCCCTAAATTGAAACAAATAGAAGCCAGCCACATCCGGTTTAACTCCTACAAACAGATCCTTCCATTGATTCCGAGCAGTGGACACAAGGAGTGGGTATGCCATTTTTCCATCTAGAAAATGGCCTATCAAGTAGCTATTCCAATTTCCAATTTCTGTAAGCTCCACATCAATTTCAACCAGAGCATTTTTCCCTTTCTGTAGATCAGGGAAATGCTCCAATTTCAAGTCTATAGATGGACTTCTAGACTGGAGGAGGGAAGCCCAATTAACCTTAGGTTTTGTCTGGTGATGGCCAGTACCCTGCCTGGGAAAGTTCCGCGGATGTACAGGCTTATGAGAATTCATCTGAGGTAACAATGATGAGGACTGTGGTTGCGGAGCTTGCCGAGGTTTAGAGTCCTTAGCAGAATAACCTAAGTTAGAGCTAGGTGCAATTACTAGAGATACATGGGGTATATCTGCGGTTTTAAGTACAGTGACTGGTTGGAACTGCTGCGAGGTGTATCTAGGTCGGCAATCCTCTGAACTATATCCCATATTAGGATCCCCTTCTACGTAAGGATTTCCCCTAGCATTAATCAAAATCTTTGAATTAGGGTTCGATTTCCTTACCTCTGATGTGGTACGCTGAAACTGGTAGGTGTTTCCATGGAGGTGAATCACCCGTGCCCTTTCTGCAGCTTCCATTGTCAGACCTTCTTCGAAAATTGCTTGCTCGATTTTCTGTGAATTAGGGCTATTCGCCCTAGTACCTTTAGCGGATGTTGTTGGAACCGAAGCTCGTTCCTCAGCTTCAAGCTTCTTACCTTCCTCCATGAAAACTTGCTGAAGTTTCCGAGAAGGGCTTGAATTCTTGGTTGATTTGGGGCTGTGGATACCGAACCCAGATGAGGGTGAAACGGGATCTACACCTGAGCTAGTGTTTCGTGGAGTCTGAAGCTCATGCTCAAACATAATCGGGTTGCTAGGGTTACCCAAGTAAGCTTGCGGAACCTGAGAAGATTTCCCAGAGTCGAAGAGATGTTGTTTACGCCGAACTTCATTCGAATCTAGGGCTTTGAGGCCCAGCCCATCCGCCATTTGAGATTGAACCGTCAGCCATGGGAGTTACAGGTTCTCCATGGCCTTTGTCAGAAATCGTCAATATCGCCCTACATGTCAGAGGGAGCAGAATGAGGGTAACTTAGTCTGAGTGTTGAGTAAATGTTTTTCTTAGCTTCTTCTTACAATCTGAGTCTTGAGTTTATTTTCTTTTAGGAGTTGGAGTCTTGAGTTTATTTTCTCTTGAAATTAAAGTCATTTTTTTCATCATGGTTTTTGACCAATTCTTTGCACTCAATATGAAATGTGAATCTCTTACGGAATGTGAATCTCCTTAGACATGAACTACGAATGGCCTGATTCTCTTTAGAGATACGTAGGCACCTTAGGGTCGGCCACATTTTTGAAAACATTTTCTCTTGTGCTAATTTGCTTCCATGGAATACTCATGATAACATTAAAGTGTTGAAAACAATCCTCAATTCTAGGCTAGTGTCTAGTGTCTTTTGGCCTTCCCCTCTCTGCTCAATGTAGTTTTTGTCCAGAGAATGAAAGCCATGACCATCTGTTCTTTAATTGCCCATTTTCAAAGCAAGTGTAGGCCTATATTCAATCCAAACTTCATGTCTCTTGGACTTCTAGATCTTGGGCTGATTGGGTCTCCCTTCTCACTAGCACAAAAGGGAGATCTATCCAAGCTGTTCTCACTAAATTGAGTTTTACTGTCAAAGTCTACCAGATTTGGATTGAAAGAAATGTGCGGAAATTCCAAGGGTATCCTTCTACTTGGGAGGTAGTTGTTCACAAGATTTGTTCATTGGTGAGAACAAGGATCCTAACTTTACCCAATCTGCCACAACTTCAAGCAGATTAGTTTGTTAATGCATGGAATTTTGTTGGAAGTTAATGTTTAGTTACATATTGGCCTACGATCTGATTTTTTGCATCTGTTGTTTTCCAAACTGTCCAACACCTGTGTTCCAATAATCTATTTAACAGGTTCCAAAGGAGAATTGCATCACACTATGAGAATTGCATTTCTGATTTTTTATTATAGTACTTCTATTTAGTAGGTATATACCATATTCTTTGGTAAGGTTAGAAGTTGTGTGAATCTGCCTCTTATAGTGTGAGATGTGTGCTACCTGGTGAGATGTGTGCTTGTGCTTCTTCATTCTTTGAGAGAGGAGGTAATATGTGGTGGGGGCGTATTGTGAGATCTAGGGAGGGAGTTGGTGGTATCCTAGCTTATGAGTGTTTAGAAGAGGGGTGTAGTGAGCTTTCCGAGGAAGTTGCAAGGGAGGACATAATGCTCAGAGCAGCTTCTATTTTGAATACCTTCTTTCTGTTACTGTTCTGCATCTGCTTTAGTTCAATAGCTGAGTACTACTGTGAGTGCTACACTAAGCATGTTGCAATGAAGTTCTACTTTGTTATGTTGAGTGCTACTGTGAGTGCTACACATAGCTGAATACTTCTGCTTTAGTTCAGATCTACTTTGTTATGGTTGTGCAACTTCACTCCCACTCCATTGTTGGTTGTGTACTGAAGTTCAATTCTACTCCATTGGTAATTCGTTTAGTATTTTGTAAGGAAGGTACAGCTACTAGTTCTGTTATCATGGGTATGCTGAGAGAGTTCAGTTCTATATTGTTATGTTATGTTCTGAAAGTGCAGTCTGTTATGAAAGTGCAGACTATTTTGTTATGTTTTGGACTGCTTCTGCTTTATGTTGTTTTGCCTAACCAATAGGGGCTGTCGTTGGGATCTCCCTTCGCAGAGGGGGACGTCCTCTGCATAGTCACTAGTTGCATTAATGCTACTGTTCTGTTCTGTTTACCAACTGTTGTTGCTGTCCAGTTTTGGGACTGCCTGACCTGTTCTGAACTCAGCTTCAGATCTGCCGATTGTTCAGTTCTGAAGTTGCCTGTTCTGGCTGCTGCTGTTATCCAGGACTGCATTTGATACTCTGCATTTTGATGCTCAAATGAATTCCCATGTTCTAACTAGTCCCATGCTCTAAGTCCCAAGATTCTGCTGCTGCTGCTGCTGCTGCTTATTCTGAAGCTTGTTCAAGCTGCATCAGTTCTGCATCAGTTCTGCATCAGTTCTGCATCAGTTCTGTAATGTAAGGATGATGACTGCTGTATTGTGTTGCTGTTATGCTGCCTTGCTGCTGCATTATCTACCAACTGCTGTTCTGCTATGTTCTGCTATGATCTGCCTTGTAGCTGGCCATGACTGATCAATCAAAACCTATCCAGATTGAGGATTGCTAGCTGACAGCAACTTAAGGTTGCTCAGTTTGTCCAGCCATATTTATCCCTTTTGTAGATGGATAGGAAACAAATGTATTCCCTTTTGTTTTGTTTCCATCTATTTAGTATGTTATCTACTGGTATTACCCTCCCCATGTAGCCATTTGGCCTACCTTTCCATTTTTCTCAATCTTCCATTTTTTTCTTTGTTTTGTTTTCCTCCTGGGGTATGCCCCTTGTAGGCTGTATATCTGGTTAGCTTTTTTTTATTTTCAAGCTGATTTACCCAAAAAAAAAAAACACTCAGACTAAGACTTGACAGACTTGGCTGTTGCCGCTCAAACATTCAACTTGGCCGGATCAAAACTCCCCTTGATCAATGAGTTTTTGGATATCACGTTGCAATCGAATGCAATGATCAGTTTCATGCCCAGAAATCTGAGGGTAGGCACAGTGCTTGGTAGGATCATAGTTTGGGCCAAATGGTGGGCAGGGTGACTAAGTTTCTAAAGGTTCGAGGAGTCCTTGTTCGACTAGAGTAGCCAGGGCTTGAGATGGGGATGAGTTAAGATTTTGGCGGTGGCGGAGGGTACGACGTTTGGGATTTCTGGAAGTGGGGTTTGGTGAGCAGGGGTGTGTTGGGATGGATTTAATGGAAACATGACACTGCTGGCATTGGTGACAACGGTATGGTTAGAAAGGCTTCTTTTTGGTTGGGTGATTTCTCCCTCGACTTGTTCCATATGTTAAGGCTGCAGGTTCATCATTGTTCTTCCTTGTCTTTCCTTGGCAAAATGAATTTCCGCTTGAACTGCATTCTCCATCCACCTAGCAGGGGGAGGTGGAGGTGGAGCTTGTGGAGGACTTCTTTACAAACCGTTAACAATGGTGGCTAGAGCAGCCACTGATTCAGCCAATACATTAACTTTAGCGGCCAGAGCTTCAATCTTCTTGTCAGCCATCGTTGTCACGTCTAAGACCAAACCTAAAATTTAGGAAAAACAAGAACTTAGTTACGCTCAGGTTGAGATGTCCAGAATCAAGTGATCGTGCAGTGCACCTATGCCTATTGCCCCCTAAAATGCAAATTGCCCCTAATATGATGACCCATTTACCATGCATGCAATCAAGTGGTTGAACAACGTACTAGTACTATGAAGTGATGTGATCAGGTAGTAATGCAATACAACAAGCAATCATGTGACAATTATACAATCAAGTGATTCATATGTACAATGTACCATGCAAGATAAAAGATTGATGAAACCCCCACATTTTCTTTTTTCTTTTTAAAATCCTAGGAAAAACCAAAGAAAGGAAGAAACTTATGAAAACCTAAAAAAGGTAAGATTTTTTTTTTCCTTTTGAAAAGATCATAGCAAAGATTGAAAGAGAAAGAAATAAAAAGAAAGATTCTTTTTTTTTTTGAAAGAATCCTAGCAAGAAATAAATAAATAAAACCTAGAGAAAAAAGAAGACCTTTGTTTTTTCTTTTGTTTTGTTTTATTTTCTTTTCGAAACTCCTAACAATATAAAACTATGACAACCTTTCACAAGTCAAAACTTATCTCAAAGAGAGATAGAGTTATGCAAGGACTATTATTTATCTCAAGAGAGATAGATTTTATCACAAACTCTTGATAAAATGAGCATGAATTCATCTTCTACAGCAATTAAAACTCTAAAGAGTACTAATCATTGAATCAAACAAGAGTTTCGGATATAATGCAACACATAGTCCTAACCTGCTTGGGATTTCCTGTCCTAGTTTGGAAAGAGTTCTATGGCTTTCTACAATATGCAAGGTTTCGAATAGTCTCAAAAGGTGCCCCGTTAGGAGTTTGCTGGAACCCCTAACATAGCCCGTGTCATGTCGGGATATTAGGTGAACTCAACGTGGGTTGCCAGCTCGATGCACATGAAAAAGAATTAAATAAAGCAAATATTAATTCCATGTTGAACGTTCTGGTTATGGCTCTCAAATCCCCAACGGAGTCGCCAAAAACTGTAGACACCTCCCAAACGGGGCATCGCCATACAGATTGATCACGCTTGTTTGGTTCCACTTCATAAACCAAGATCGTGGATATCCCCATGGCTAGGAACATCGCCACACGATAACAATTATCATCAAAATAGAGTCACCACCCAGTTTATTAAAACTAGGAAAAATAGACAGAGATTTCGGGTACGGGAGCCAAGAGTACAATAAGGGGAAGGTGTTAGGCACCCCTCTTTGCCCAGTCGTGAGACTGGCCCATAATCGTTCGACATACAATGTATATTTGCTTTATTTAATTCTTACACATAATCTGGTTTTTAGCCTTTAACAGTTGATAAGGTGAGCCAGTACAATAAATGAAAGCATGCATCAAAATAAGTAGAAAACAAATATGTCCCAGCAAATAGATCCCTCGACCGGTGAATTGATGTCACGGCCGAGGAATCCCACTGGATCGATGTATCGGCCGAAGGATTAATTCCCCAACCGATGTTCTTCCTCACACCAAAATACGAACAGTTAATAGAAAGAACTAATTAAAAGCGAGAGACGAAAATTAAATCAAATCATAAGCCCCTGGGCCTAACCACCTTGATCCCTCAGAGATTGATTGCTTGGATTGCGATTGATTGTAGATAATAGTGGTTGATTGTGGTAGTCAACTTCACAAAACCCTAGAACAAAGTGAGTTCTTTGGGGGTTTTACTCTCGGATGTGGCTACTCACGGGAGGTTAGGGCTTTTGTAGAGGATTGGTAGGAGATGATTTCTGTAGAGTTTGGGGGCGGATCATGGAGTGGAGAGATGTGTATTTCGTGGTTGTATTTTCGGAACCCAAAGGCCCTTTATATAGGCAATTGTGACTCACTCCATCCAATCAAAACGCACGATTGCAATTGCAATGCAATGCAAACTCTTCGTGGTAATCTCTGAGCGTAGCCCGAACGCATCGGGAAGGTAGTGTAGTTAGATCAAACGTCTAACAGAACATTCCAGAGTCTGAAAAATAGACGATCTGGCGGCCGAGCAAAGGATCTGGCGGCCGAGGAATGGATGTTGCGGCCGAAGGATAGATCTTGCGGCCGAGGGATTGATCTCTCATGGAGATTTTCAAGCAATAGGTTGCTCGGGTGAAGAAATGATGTTAAGGCCGTGAGATCAATGTTACGGCCGACAGATGGATTCTCCTAGGATTCTGTATTTCTGTCTAAAAGGCTGTATGGCTCTGGATTGGGTCCTCTAAGTGGCTCAAAGTTCTTACCATAAGTCCATGGGTTCACGAGAAGGCAATCAGCAATCACTGTATCCATTTCATCATCGGGATGGTCCCCAAGGTGGGACTTGAAATAATCATTAGGCCAAATTGGGGTGTCTACAGGAAAATAGAGTTGATTGTCTATGTGGATGATATCATCATTACTGGGGATGATCCGAAAGGTATTGATGAATTAAAACAGTTTTTACAGCGTTAGTTTCACACCAAAGATTTGGGTAAACTTCGATATTTCTTGGGTATCGAGGTAGCAAGATCCAAGGACGGGATCAGCTTGTCCCAAAGAAAGTATGCACTAGATATTCTAGAGGAGACTGGTTAATTGGGAGCAAAGCCTGTAGAAACCCCTATGGATCCAAACGTCAAATTGTTTGTTGATCAGGGGGAGATATTTCCTCATCCAGACCGTTATCGTCGCTTGGTAGGCAAGCTGAATTATCTCACCAATACACGGCCTGATATCTCATTTGCTGTTAGTATGGTAAGTCAGTTCATGTCAGCTCCTCGTCTTCCACATTGGGAAGCTTGTCTTCGTATTGTGAAGTATCTCAAGACTCATCCTGGACGTGGCCTCTTTTTTTTTGGATAAATTAGCTTGAAATTAAAAGAGGTTAACCGAATGTACAGCCTACAATGGGCATACCGTAGGACGGAAAAAAAAGGAAAAAAAAGAAAAGTGAAAAAAGTGCAATAAACCATGCACGCATGGAGAGTAAGGTAGATTAAAGTAAATAACAAAATGCACTGAGATTTGTTATCATACTCCGTTGGACTATCCATTAGGAAGAAATCACAACGGGGTATGATACAAAAGTGATACAAGAAGTAATGATGACATGAAAGCTAACTGCTACCTGGCACAGCCCGCCAGGCTAGGCTGTAGGATAAAGTAGTCGCGGTCGAATAACGACCATCTGATGAACCATCACTGAGGAATTATAGCAACATAGCAAATCGGCATAGAGGGGAGGCTGAACAGCTACTACAGAGAAACTAGGTACAGATAAGAGGCTCGATCCAGGGATGACAGCATCCGACAGGGGGCCCAACCCTGCACACCACGCCCAACCAATCGATCTACTACTCCCTCGACCAAATTCCCAAGGCTCGCCAGAAAACAACTCGCCCTCAGCCAAATACCAATCACCACAGTCGCCAGAGAAGGGATATGAAGACCAAGATTCTAATACTCCAATCTACCCTAGTGAGTCGAACGCAATACCCACCTCTAAGAAAACAGCTACTACAGAGGAACTAGGCTCCGAGAAGAGGCTCGAGCTGGAGATGTCTGCATCCGACAAGGCTACCCCCTAAAGTACCTTGCACACCATGCCCAATCCTTCCAGACTACTACTCCCTCAACCTAATCCCCTAGGCTCGCTAAATGGTCATTTGCGTGTTGAGGCCTTTACTGATGCTGATTGGGCTAGATCACCATCTGATAGACGGTCCACAACTGGGTACTGTACTTTTGTTGGTGGAAATTTGGTTACCTGGAAGAGCAAGAAACAAACTGTGGTTGCTCGGTCTAGTGCTGAAGCAGAGTATCGTGCCATGGCTCATACTACATGCGAGGTTGTATGGTTGAGAGCTTTGCTCGAAGAGTTGGGGTGTGGCGTACAATTACCTATTCCTATGCATTGTGATAATCAAGCAGCAATACATATCGCTTCGAATCCGGTATTTCATGAGAGAACCAAACATATCGAGGTAGATTGTCATATTGTTCGGGAGAAGATAGATAGTGGCGTGTTGGCAACCCCTTTCGTGTCTACAGGCGCTCAATTGGCAGATATCTTCACAAAACCTTTATTTAAACCACGTTTAGAGTTGTTATGTAACAAGCTGGGATTTTGTGATATTTATTCTCCAGCTTGAGAGGGAGTGTTAGAATAGAGTTGGACTACGTCCCACATTGGTTACTTATATTATGTAACTAGTCACCACGTAATATAAATGAAGCTTACTTGTGTTAGGGTTAGTTAACACCCTAAACACTTCTCTCTTAATCTCTAAACAACATGGGGCAAAAGGAAAATATGGTCCTGCTTGTAATTTTAATCCATATATTTTAAGTAATAACATATTTACCCTCACACATATCCAAAGCGTATCCGAGCGTAGCTAACACGTATCCGCGCGTATCAGGATACCCTTAAATAATTCTAAAAGCAAGATACTTTTTAAAAACTAATCGGATACGTATCCGGAACGTACACGCGCGTATCGGGATATCGGGGAAAAACATTCTTAAAGCAAGATACCTTTAAAAAGTGTAACGGATATGCATCCGGAGAGCATTCGAGAGTATCGGTATCCGATACAGATACGATACGCGATATGGAAGCCAAAATAGAATATCCGTGCTTCATAGATTCTAGTTCATAAATAACAAATCGGAGCATGTCACCTGAAACCTAAAAAACTTTTACGCTGAATCATCTTGCCTTTTGGAACCCTGGTTCCGTGCTCCTAAATAGAATAACAGTTGAATATACGTGTCTAGTGATGCACACCAAAGCCTTCCATGGTATTAGTGCAGAATGTAGATTTAACAACGATTCCTAAGCTAGAAAACAAAATCACAGGTCCAAAAGATCATTTATTTGCATTGAATATCGACTACCATTGACCACTGTAATCATTCCCCAGAGTGTTGCAATATGCTTTTCTTCTGATAACATAAATAGCAAAAGTAACCTCGATTTGTCCTCAACCTGTACGTATTCTAACCACTTTCTTCTGATTAAAACCGATCGAATCACAAATCATCCATACAAATAGTATAAGTCGATTCAAAAGTCTCTTAAAATTCAATTTTTTTTTTTGGTAAATCAATTTGAAATTGAAAAAAGAGGCTAACCGAATATACAGCCTACAAGGGGCATACCCCAGGAGGAAAAAAGCGAAAACTAGAAAATAGCTTATGCCAAAAGGCTACATGGACTAAAAGGTATGCGTTGTTTCCAGTCCATCTAGAAAGAGGGAGGGAAAACAACGCCTTAATGGCACCAACAAAATAGCTTGAAAGTAGCTTGATACATCTAAACATGAAAAAGTAGAATGCAACAGTAGCAAAATGGACAATTACTATCACTTGAAAACTCTTCAAAACACTTTGGAACTCTTCAACTGCTCGGGCAGACTCTTGAAGGAAATGGTAGAAGGCATCATATATGAGATACAACCAGATGGTACGAGCGGGATGGGCAGCCTTCAACCTGGACAGACCCATAATCTGGGCTGCATATCAAAACTGGATAGCAGCTACACAATCAAAAGGAACTGGACAGCAGCAGAACTGGACAACAGCAACCTAACGGCACCCATCACAGAACATCAGCTGCCGTGGCAAAACAGGACCAGCCACTAACCGATGCAAAACAACAGCAATAGTCATTACAGCAATGACAACAGTGGCTAGTAGCAGCCACACATCAACTAATAGCAAATAGAGGTAAAAACAGCTAGGGACAGCCCCCTAGAAAAGCTTAAACATTCCTAGGGACAACCCCCCAAGGATAGGCTAAAACAATACCCAATAAGACTTCAAACGAGTAACAACAAATCATTATAGCTGCATTGATTGCAGCCATCAGATACACATCAGTAGCAGCAACAGCTTAACAAAACAGCAGCATATCCACATCAGAACAGAACAACAACAATGCCACAGTAAACACAGTAATCTGAAGCTGCAATTCCAACAGGAATCTGAAGCAGAGACAGCAGTACTAACTAGCAGTAGTGAACAGCAGCAATATGAGGCTATAGCACTATGAGGGCTCACTGACAGAAAAAGTAATAGCAGAACAGAAAGTAATAACAGAACAGCAACAATATGAGGGCTAAGCTAGATAGTAGTAGCCATAACAGAAAAGTAACAAAAGCTGTAAATGGGATAGCAGAACAGAACAACAGCAATATGAGGGCTCACTGACTACTATCACCCTTGAAAACTGACCTCCCACTCATCTTTTTTTGTTTTCTCACAGGTGTCTCCCTCCACTAAACCTCACAATATGTCCCCGCTAATTATTACCTCCTCTCACAAGAACGGATGGGGCTATAGCACTCAGCTCACAAGGATAGCACACTTTAGAGTAAGAACGCTCAAGTGCTTTGGATTTCCAGATTAACCTACAAGGAATACGGTAAGTACCTGGGTACTTAGCAGTAATAGGAAGCCAAGTGTGTGGAATTGGTTGAGCCACCATGGGATGAATGTTGAAAAGCAATTGGCTGAGAACCTTGTAATTCCTGCACTTGGCAGTGAACAACCTGGTAAATAGAACTACACAATTGAACCACATAGTCATATAGAAACAACAATTAGTAAAGTAATTTAGCTCACAACATTATTCCACTCATGTACAATCAACTCTGCTTGTGAATGAGGATGATTAGAAAGTGATAAAAGCCTTGCTCTCACCATGTTGGAAATTTTGTGAACAACTATCTCCCAAGTACAGGATTGCTTTTGGAATTTCCTCATATTTCTCTCAATCCAGTTATGATAAACAGTTACTGTAAAGCCCAATCGAGTAATTACACTCTTGAGAGATTTGCCCTTCAAATTTGATAATAGAGTTACCCAGTCAGTCCAAGATCTAGCAGGCCATGTAACATGGAGTTTTGCCTGAATGATATCCCACACCTGCTTGGTGAATGGGCAATTAAAAAAGAGATGATCATGGCTTTCATTCCCCTGACACAAACCACATTGTGAAGGAATATTCAGACCAAATGAGACAAGTCTATCAGCAGTGGCTAGCCTATTCTGAATGGCAAGCCATGAGACAAAGCTGCATTTAGGTATATGCGCAGAGAACCACACTACCTTATGCCAGAAGACCCTAGGGAA
The DNA here is from genome assembly GCA_018127125.1 of Rhododendron griersonianum. Lineage (NCBI taxonomy): Eukaryota > Viridiplantae > Streptophyta > Magnoliopsida > Ericales > Ericaceae > Rhododendron > Rhododendron griersonianum. Next base: position 30,639,984 of record CM030790.1, on the reverse strand, counting down.
GGGAGTTCTCAATTTGTCCCATAGGGAGGCAATTGTGAACTGCCCATTGGAAGTAAGAGTCCACCTTGTCTGATCTGCCTCATTCAACCTGGACTGAACAAGAGAGGGCAAAGTGTTTCTCACCTCATTTAGCTCAAATGTTTGGGTAATGGGGAACGCCCAATTTGAACCAACAATAATGTGAGAGACAAAGGCATCTTGTGGGATACCAGAGTCATACGCAATTCTAGGACCAAATCTATCCATTAAAGGGCCGAGAGGATGCCAATTGTCATGCCACAAGGATGTTCAATTCCCATTACCAAGTATACAAAGAACATATGATTTAACCAAGGGGCTGAGATTCAACAGCTTCCTCCAAACCCAGGTACAATCACCCGGTATTTTCAGGTTCCAAAAACTCCTACCTCTTATTAAGTACGATTTGACCCACTGACACTACATGGACTGTTCTCCCCCAGAGATAAGGAACCAAATATGCTTTGCAACGGCTGCCTTATTCCAAACTTGCAAAGATTTGAAACCAAGACCCCCCTCCTCTTTAGGGGAGCACAGGTGCTCCCAAGAAACTTTAGCACCAGTTTTCTTTAAATCTGGGCCAGACCAAAGAAAAGTCCTAAGAATTGACTCAATCTCCTTGAGTACCTTTTTGGGAATGATAAACAAGGATGACCAATACGTTTGAATAGAGAAAAGAACATTCTTAATGAGTTGTACCCTGCCAGCAAATGTGAGGTCTCTATTGGTCCAAGTCTTAGTCCTAGCAATCATGCTCTCCACAAGTCGTTGACAATCCGAAGCCTTGAGCTTAGTGGAGAGGAGGGGCACACCCAGATATCTGACTGGGAGTGTGCCCTCCTGGAATCTTAAGACGTCCAGAATGGCTATTCTAGTGGTAGAGTTGACTCCAGAGAAATAGATGCTACTTTTCTCGGGGCTTGGAGAGAGACCAGACAAGGCTTGGAACTCAGTGAGGGCTATTCCAGTTGTTTTATGTCATAGCTCTAGTAATGATTGATTTCCAAAACTTCTAATTTCACCTCGCTTCTAGTGAGGAAATTACTGTAAATGGCTTGAAACTTTGTGCTAAGATAGAACAAAATGTCAAGTCATTGGACAAAATAATAGTCCGTACTGTCGTCGAGTAACCTGTCCTTTTAGGCCACTCAATACTCTATAGTTTCGGGAAAAAAAAAAACTCTATAGTTTACATTTGCAAAATTATTCCCCAATTGCTAAACAAAAATTTGAATAGGTAGGCAGCTCACCTCAAGACTCCCATCCCCACCACACCCTCGAGACCGCACTTTGTAGGCTTCACAAGGTCATATTCAAAATATGCAAAAAAAAAAATTCATTTTGATTGGATATTGATAAATACATTAACTACTCGTGTGAAGTTTTATTAAATGGACACCAAACATAATTTTTAAAACTGATGGTTCAATTTGCAACACAAAAGATGCGTGATTATTCTGCATTGGTGTATGATTAAACTGAGTTTTTGCACTTTCTGGTTGAAGACGATGAAACCCAACCCACGCAAGAACATATGTATACATCAATCAATTGAACAAAACTCAACCCTTCATACACGAATCCGAACTACCTCGATCAATAACCCAAAAGGAAACAAGGGGAAAAGGACTCATAGGATTTGCTGAGTTTTGAAAGAACTGACGCAAGGATCAATTGCTGACATGGGTGCCGGTGGTAGGCCCGGCCGATCGGTCTGAGCCAAATGCTGGATGAAGTCTTCGAGGCCGTCGTCGTTGGGTTGGATCAGTGGGCAAAGAAAGCTGGTTTTCTGGTGGGGAGATCATGGGTGGTGGCCGAGGGTGGGTTGGGTTGAGGAATTGGAGGATTATCCAGCCTTGGCGAAGTATCTTCTCCTCTCGCAATCTAGTCGGCCATTGTCTAGATTGAGAAGCCTGCCTGTTCGTCCTGTTCGTCTATTGCAGAGATGGTGGTAGACCGATGGATGAATACGCGAAATGGGAAAAAGAATTGGAGACAGACGAGCTGGATTCCAGGCAGAATTCCAGTGTGCACGGTAGATAGGGGAGGTGATTTTACCGGAAAGCCCCCAAGCCCAACACCACTACGTGACAAAATAGTGTATAAAAATAGGGACGCAGACAGAAAACATTGAAAGTCCAAAAACCCGTTAAAGTAATTCAAAAATAACCTAAATAGTGTCTATGGCCCACAACTTTTGAGTGTGAAATCACCAAAACGCCCAAAACCTAGAAGAAGTAAATTCAGCCAGCTAGTTTCTGAACCCAGGGGCATTTTCGTTCAGGGCTAGCGAAAGTGTAAGCCATTCCTTGGATCTATGTTCCTTTATAGGCCCCTTGTGCAAATGGAGTATAAACAGAGAAATAGTCCATGTATGCGAACAATAAGAATAAAAGAGAATTGGTGCAAAAAATTTCACCTGCAGATTCCACATCCATCAGCATCAAAATGGTATTGGTTCTTTGAAACCTGATATGCATAACCTTCTTTAATCAAGCAAATTTACCAATTTTTTGAAGAATAAACAACAGGTAAGAAATGTAATTTGCAGAGAGCTCTGACAATGGCGATTTCTGACAGGTCCGAGGCGATCCTCTCTGTTCAGTGATTCATGGCTGACGGCACCATCTCCATCGCGGATGGTCTGGGTCTCAAAGCCTTGGACTCAAATGAAATCCGCAGGAAACTCAAAGGGGCTGTCTCTCCATTAACCACGAAATCAAACGAGACTTCACCAAATCTGGACTTCGAACCAGAAAACCCTAACTTCAAAGGATTGATGTCTGACTCTAGCTCTCAGGTCCGGCCATCAATACCAGAGAATCCTACTTCCTCTTCTCCTACGGGGGTTCAAAGTGGCAGCCCTAGCTCAGGAACTGCAACAAATCTACAGCAAACATTATTCGAGGAAGGTTTGGTAATGGAAGCTCAGGAGCGTGCTCGACCTGTTCATCATCAACAACGAGAAGCAATTCCTGTCTCTTCTTCAACTGGGTTTGAGGTTCATAGCCCCAAATCGTTCAAAACCTCCCCTTCTCGGAAGCTTCAGCAGGTTTTTCTTGAGGAAAGCAAGAAGCTGGAAGCCGAGGAACGAGCTACTCTTCTCCATGGCAACGCGAACCAGTCTGTAAGTCAGCGTATTGAGGTACAAAATGCCAACCCTAGTGCTGCACGGGTGACTCATCTCCATGGAAACACTTACCAGTTTCAGCGTACTCCATCAGAGGTACAAAACTGTAACCCTAACCCTACGATTTTGATTAATCCTCGTGGGATCCCATACGTACAGGGTGACCCAAATATGGGGTTTCCGATTGAGGACACTAAACCCAGAAGACCCCCTTCTCATTTCTCTTCAAATCCAGGAGCCGAGGCCTCTAAACCTGGACAAGCCCGTGGGAATCCCTATGTAGAATAGGATCCAAACCTAGGGTATGCTGTAGAAGACACTAGATCTCGGCAACCCCCTTCCAATTTCAACCGGCCTCCTCAATCTCATCACCCCTACCCCAAACCTCATAATGGACAAAACAAGCCCAAACCCAAAAACTGGGCATCTCTTCTTCAATCCCAAAGTCCATCTCTAGACATGAAACTTGAATACTTTCCAGACCTTTAAAAAGGCAAGGAAGCTGTAGTTGAAATAGATGTGGAACTAACTGAGGTGGGGATGTGGTCTAGATATCTGATAGGTCATTTCCTGGATGGGAAGATGGCTTATCCCCTCTTGGTCTCCACTGCTAGATACCAATGGAAAGAATTATTTGTGGCTGTCAAACCTGATGTCTCAGGTTTCTACTTATTTGAATTTAAAAATGAGCAAGCCAAGATGCAAGTGTTAGAAGGGGGCCCTTACTTTTTCTCCCAAAAATATTTAGTTCTTAAAGATTGGCACAGAATGATGAAACCTCTCTTAGAACAACCTACCAAAATACCTGCTTGGGTGAAGTTTCATGATTTACCCTTTCAGCTGTGGAACCAAGAATGTCTCAGTAGGGTTGCCAGTACAGTAGGTCGACCTATACATGTGGATTAGGCAACTGCAAGAACATCCAAGCAACCAGGGCTTTTGCATACCAAGACCACTAAAGCACGCATTTGTATTGAAATTAGTGCAGAACAAGAATTTCCTGATGAAGTCATAGTGACTGTACAAGGTGAGACAGTGGTATTACCCATTGAATACCAAGTTTTTTTTTTTGGGTAAATTAGCTTGAAATTAAAAAAGGTTAATCGAATGTACAGCCTACAAGGGGCATACCCCAGGAGGAAAAGAAAAATGAAAAGAAGAAAAGTGAAAAAAGTGCGATAAACCATGCACAACCCGCATGGAGAGTAAGGTAGAATAAAGTAAATAACAAAGTGCATTGTGATTCGGTATCATACCCCGTAGTACTATTCATCATGAAGAAAGCACCACGGGGTATGAAACCAAGTGATACAAGAAGTAATAATAACATGAAAGTTAACTACCGCCTGGCACAGCCCGCCAGGCTAGGCTGTAAGATAAAGAAGTCACGGTCAAACAACCAGATAATGTACCATCACTGAGGAATAGCAGCAACAAAGTAACAATCACCACAGTCGCCAGAGATGGGATATGAGGACCAAGATTCTAAAACTCCAAACTAACCTAGTGAGTCGAACGAAATACCCACTTCTAAGAGAACAACTACTACAGAGGAATTAGGATCCGAGAAGTTCTCCCTCCTATGTGTTCTCACTGTCATGTATTTGGGCATAGCACATCCAAATGTGTTAAACATATTGCTACTCCTTCCCCTAGCTTGCCAGTAGCTGAAGACTCGGAGTGGAAGATTGTGAGTCATGGTAAACAGAAGTCGGGGAAGCTGTCTTCTCCTCAAAAGGATGTCCTTGGTCCTCAGGATCCTCCCTCCCCTGTTCTGCCACTATTCCTTGAGAAGGAGTCTGATGACTCAGAAGCAGATCTACTGGAAGTTTTGGAGGGTGTTGTAAGCTCTGTGATCCATGTTCCTTCATCCCAAAGGATCATGACTCCACCTACCATCAGTAATAACAAGTCACCAGTGAATACTCCCCCTAAGCAGTCCAACAAAGCAGCAAACAAAGCTGCAAAAGCAGCTTGGTCTAATAGTAAGATCAGCTCTCTTGACCAAAGGCCAGGTGGTGATGAAAAAGATAAACCTCCTGACTTTTTGCACCATGCCATACCTAATGTTAAGCTACTGTTGGGAGGATCCTCCAAAGCTGGTCAAAATGGCAAACAAAGAAGTCACTCCAAAGGCTCCCATAAACAAAGGAAGTAACTTATCTCTCCTCATTTTTGTCCACAATTATCTAAATAATGCTCAACTTGTGCATCACTCTTACACTCATTAGTTGTAGCTCATTGTGGTAGTTTTTTGTTGAACTAAACGGATAGCACACCACTGCATTTTGGTTTTTGGAATATGAGAGGTCTCAATGATCCTCTTAAACAAAGGGAGGTTAAGAAATGGGTTCACCATAATAAATTGTCTCTTGTTGGGCTCATTGAACATAAACTCAAAGAGCCCAAGGCCACTAGAATTGTTAGTCTCGTCCTGCCTCATTGGAGTTTTATTAGCAACCATGTCCACTCCCCTATGGGAAGAATCTTGGTCTGTTGGGACCCCTCTGTCTTTTCTGTCCAGCTTCTTTCTCAATCAAACCAATTCATACACTGTGATGTGCAATCTAGTGATGGCAAATACTCTTTTGCAGCCACCTTTGTTTATGGGGTTAATTGCCACCTTGAACGAAAGACACTCTGGTCTAATCTGCAAACTTTGGCTCTAGCATCCCCTTGGGTAGTCCTTGGTGACCTTAATGCTATTAGGTCTCCATCTGAGAAAGTGGGAGGAGATAAGCACTGGCTCCCTTGGATGGATGATCTTAATGTGTGCCTCCAATCTGTTGAACTTGTTGATCTTAGATACTCTGGTTGCCAATTTACTTGGTCCAATAAGCAAGTTGGGGCTTCCCACATTAGCACCAAATTGGACAGAGTCCTGGTCAATGAGAGTTGGATTAAAACTCTCTGCTGGTCCAATGCCCATTTCCTTAACCCTGGAGCCTCTGACCACTCTCCAGCATTGGTCTCACTGGCCCCCACCTTGCCCCCTAAATGTAGGCCATTCAGATTCTTCAACTTTCTGGCTGATCACCCCAATTTTATTAACATTGTCCAGCAAGTTTGGAGGAAAGTAATCATTGGTAACCCCATGTTTTGTGTCTGTGAAAAGTAGAAGATCCTACAAAAGGATCTTAAACAGTTGAATACCAATGAATTCAATGACTTATCATCTAGAGTTACTTCCTCCAAGCAACAACTAGATGATATTCAGAATGCCCTAGGCTCAAACCCTAGTGATGCAGCCAATCAGGCTTCTGAGAAGGTATTGTGTAAACAGTACCTTACTTTTGCAAGAGCTGAGGAGAGCTTTGCAAGACAAAAATCTAGAATTCAATGGCTGAAGCTGGGTGACCAATGTACCTCATTCTTCTTTAAATCCATTAGTAATTCTAGGAATAGAAATAGGATTACTAGTTTGGTCTTGGAAGATGGTACAGTCACCCAGGATATTTTTTTTGGGTAAATCAGCTTGAAAATAAAAAAGGCTAACCGGATATACAGCCTACAAGGGGCATACCCCAGGAGGAAAACAAAACAAAGAAAAAAAATGGAAGATTGAGAAAAATGGAAAGGTAGGCCAAATGGCTACATTGGGAGGGTAATACCAGTAGATAACATACTAAATAGATGGAAACAAAACAAAAGGGAATACATTTGTTTCCTATCCATCTACAAAAGGGATAAATATGGCTGGACAAACTGAGCAACCTTAAGTTGCTGTCAGCTAGCAATCCTCAATCTGGACAGGTTCTGATTGATCAGTCATGGAGGCAGATCATAGCAGAACATAGCAGAACAGCAGTTGGTAGATAATGCAGCAGCAAGGCAGCATAACAGCAACACAATACAGCAGTCATCATCCTTACATTACAGAACTGATGCAGAACTAATGCAGAACTGATGCAGCTTGAACAAGCTTCAGAATCAGCAGCAGCAGAATCTTGGGACTTAGAGCATGGGACTAGTTAGAACATGGGACTTCATTTGAGCATCAAAATGTAGAGTATCAAATGCAGTCCTGGATAACAGCAGCAGCCAGAACAGGCAACTTCAGAACTGAACAATCGACAGATCTGAAGCTGAGTTCAGAACAGGTCAGGCAGTCCCAAAACTAGACAGCAACAACAGTTGGTAAACAGAACAGAACAGAACAGTCACCCAGGATATTGAGTTGGTCAAAAATTCTTTTATCAATTACTACTCCAAGCTGCTTGGTTCCCCTCAACAAAGCAGCTATGATGGCACTTCTAGAGTCCAGCAGCTCATAACTAGGAAATTATCTGCATCCCAGAGACTTGATATGGTTTTGGAAGTTTCTGACAAAGAAGTTAAGGACATTTTCTGGTCTCTTAACCCACAAAAAGTCCCTGGTCCCGATGGGTACAATGCTACCTTCTTTCATAAAGCCTGGCCTGTGATTGGCCATGAGGTCACCTCTGCAGTTAAGTCATTTTTCAGATCTGGCCAACTGCTTAAGAAAGCCAATGCAACGTTGGTTGCTCTTGTGCCTAAAATTCCTAACCCTTCAAAAGTTGGGGACTATAGGCCAATCTCATGTTGCAACCTCATTTACAAGTGTATTTCCAAGATTCTTGCTAATAGAATTAAATCTGCTCTTCCTCACCTGATTGATCCAGCACAGTCCGGCTTTGTGCAGTGTAGGAGGATTGCAGATAACATCTTCCTCACACAGGAATTGATGAAAGGGTACCACAAGCAATCCCCCTCACCTAGATGTGCCATGAAAGTTGACATAATGAGGGCCTATGATAATGTTAGGTGGGAATTCCTTTGGGATGGCCTTGCATCTATGAACTTTCATCCCCAAATGATTAGGTGGTTAAAGGCATGTGTAACCACTACCAACTACTCCCTAAGCTTCAATAGGGAGTCCATTGGGTACATTCCTGGTCAAAGGGGCTTAAGGCAGGGTGACCCCCTTTCCTCATACTTATTTGTTATAGTCATGGAGGTGCTTACTTGTATTCTCAAGGAGAAAAACCTACTGCCGGATTTCAATTTCCATTGGAAATGTGGATCCACCAAACTGGTTAATCTGTGTTTTGCAGATGATCTTATGATTTTTTGCAAGGGGGATGTAAGTTCTGTCTCACACATCAAGTCCTCTTTGGAAGAGTTTCAGTCTTTATCTGGGCTTTCCCCTAGTCCAAACAAGAGTAATATCTTCTTCTCAGGTGTCAACTCATCCACCAAATCTTCAATCATGCACATTCTTGGTTTCAGGAGGGATCTTTACCTGTTAGGTATTTGGGTGTCCCCTTTTTGTGCACTAAACTTAAGCACTCTGATTGTAAGATTATGGTGGGTAAAATTTTTGCAAAAACAAAATCCTGGACTAATAGATACCTCTCCTATGCTGGGAGAATTCAGCTAATCAAGTCCATATTGTTCTCCATGCAGACCTATTGGTCCTCTCTCTTCATCCTTCCTAAGAAAGTCATTAAGGAGGTGGAAGCAATTTTAAGAGCCTTTTTCTGGACTGGACCTGATCTCAAAACTTCTAGAGCCAAGGTCTCTTGGGAGCACCTCTGCTCCCTAGTTCAAGAAGGCGGACTGGGTTTTAAGTCTTTGGAAATCTGGAACAAATCTGCTGTGGCTAAGCACATTTGGTTCCTTGTGTCTGGTGGAGAACAATCCATGTGGTGCCAATGGGTTAAATCCTACTTACTCAGAGGTAGAAGCTTTTGGTGTATTAAGACTCCCAGTAGTCCCTCCTGGGTATGGAGGAAAATTCTATCTCTGAGGCCCCTTGTTCAGCCTTTTATTACATACAAGCTGGGGGATGGAATGTCTACCTCTTTGTGGTATGATAATTGGCATCCCTTAGGTCCCTTATTTTCATAGTTTGGCCAGAGAATTGTTTACGACTCTGGGCTTACTAAGGATGCAACCGTTCATGACATAATTCACAATAATCAATGGGCCTTCCCGGGCACTCAAACTCTTGAGCTAAATGAGGTCAGAGCTGATTTGCATAAGGTTGCATTCAATTCTATGACCAAGGATTCTTGCAAGTGGACACTTAATACTTCAGGGAAATTCACTATCTCATCCCTTTGGGACAATCTAAGAATCCACTTTCCTATTGTTGCATGGCATAAAGTTGTGTGGTTTCCTGGCCATATTCCTAGGTGCAACCTAATCACCTGGATGGCCCTTTTGCATAGGTTAAACACTGAGGATAGGCTTGTTCTGTTTGGCCTCAAGTCCTTATCCCAATGCACCTTTTGCCCTGCTGAGGAAAACCATGCCCATCTCTTTTTTGAATGTCCTATGGCTTCCCAGATCAGGAGTATCCTGTCCCCTAAGTCCCCCCATATGAGTGGACATCAGGGTTGGCAGTCTTGGGTGGACTGTCTCTCTAATCTGAGAGGTAAGTCTTTAGCCAACACCATTGCAAAACTGGCTTTCACAGTGTATGTTCATCAGATTTGGTTGGAAAGGAACTATAGAAAGTTCCAGAACTCTTATTGCCCTCCCGATGTAGTTGCCCATAAAATCTCCAATGTTATAAGGACTAGGCTGTTGTCCATTGCCAATTTGCCTAGTGGCATACTTTCTGGTCATTTAAAAACACAATGGAACATTGTTTAAGTAATGCACTCAAAACACTTACATAACTTTGTATCCTTCCATTCACCATTCCTATATTTCATGTTGTTTTGCAGAGTTGGGAGCTTCTTCAAGGTGAAGGCTGCAACAATAGGGTCAAAGGGGGATACTTAACTGCTGTGAAGTTGTGGTGCTAAGCATTATGGAGCTTCCCATACATTTCAGCAGATTTGGGAAGTAATTTTCAAGTACAAGAGCCATCAGTTTGGAGAGGCATACTGCTTGGCCAGGCTTCTACTACTTCTATTCTATCAGGTACATATCTTATTCATTGGTGGAGATTTTGGAGCTTTGTGAATCCCCTCTTTATATTGTGTGTTTACCCTGTGAGTTGTGTGCCAGTGCCTCACCATTTCTTTGAGAGAGGAGGTAATACGTAGAGGGGGCATTATGTGAGATATAGGGAGGGAGTTGGTGGAGCCCTGTCCTAGCACATGAGTGAAAAATTTGAGTGGGAGCTGTGAGCTTTCCGAGGGAGTTGTAGGGTGAGGACATAGTGCTATGGACATCACTTACAATGATGCACTTGTTCAGTTCTTTGACTGATTCTGTTATGTGTCGACTGATGGCTTTTAAGTCCTGATGTTGTGTATGATGAATCCTTGGATCAGTTGTGATCTTGTTGAGTCCTTTTGCTGCTACTGCTAGTGCTGTTACTTCAGATACTTTTGGCTGCACTATTTTGGATATAATTTGTTGCTGTCAGTTCTGTACAGTACTGTTCTGCTACTGTCATTGCTCAGTTGGTTTTATGTTGGCTGTATTTCTTTTGCCCATTGGTTTTATGTTGGCCTATCCTTGGGGGGTTGTCCCTTGGAGTGTTATGCTATATTACTGCTGCTGTGATTTGCTGTTGCCATGGCAACTCTATTTTGGTTGCTGTCCATGTTTTGGTTGCTGTCCATCATGCTTCCAAGTTCAGCGTTGTTGCTTTTACTGCTGTTTGCTACTGCTAGCTGGTTTTGCTGCTGTTCTACTTCGGCCAGCCAGTTGTGCTGTTATAGCAGGATATGTTGATCACTGGACTGCTAAGGTTCAATTTCTGATTGTTCTGAACCTGTTTTGGCTGCTGTGTTGCTGCTGCTAGGGATACTTGACTGGCGTCAGTCCTCACTCAGCAACTCTTGGCCTCTTATTACTGCTAAGTATGCAGCTGTTAGCAGCTTCCTGTTATACCTGCTAGATGTTGTCCTGTTATACCTGCTAGCTGCTACATACAATGAGTGCAGCTGCTGGCTGTTTTGCTGTTTCTTGCTTTGATGGTTCAGCAATTGGATCGTTTCTAGATGCTGTTGCTGCTATTTAGTGGACTGCTAAGCTGGCTGCTGTCCCATTTTGGTTGTAGCCGTGAACATATAGAGGCTGCTGTTAACCAGTTTTGCGGCTTCCTGTTTTGACTGATGCTGCTGTTATTTTCTACTGTACTACTGCTCATTTTGAGAATTGTTTTCTATTCCTCTGTTAGATGAACAGGAAACAATTCGGTTATTCACTGCTAGTCTATGTAGCCATTTGGTGTAGGCTCCCTCTACTTACTTTATTCTTTTCTCTTCTTTCTTTCTTTTGATTTGTTCCTCCTGGGGTATGCCCCTTGTAGGCTGTATATTCGGTTAGCCTTTTTTCAATTTCAAGCTGATTTACCCAAAAAAAAAAAAAAAAACAATAGGTAACACAATGAAACTTATATCATCGTCGAAGAACTTGCATTTCCAGCAAAGTACTTCCCCATGCAAACTCCACAGTAATGCAATTTTGTTGGACCTAAGAAGAGAAAGTTGGCCAAGAGGATTAAAAAATAAATTCCCTTTTGATTTATTTTGACTCTAAAATATAAATTCTCTAGGAGACTCACTTCTTGCTCAATGCCACATTGAGAACATATGACCTGAAAAGTACATAAAATAGGAAACACTTAAAAACCTTGAATGAAAAATAAGTCATCAATATAGAATAGGGAATTTCCATTATTTGGCAGCCATGAACATACCATTTTAATGTGATGTCAGCAGCAGAATATCGTGCCCACAAATAGGATCTATGTCCAGTGTGTTCTGTAGCTTCTGTTCATTAATAAATCAGAGAAAAGGGTATTAGCAGGTAAGAATTAGGGAACAAATATTATCTCATCTCAAAAGGGAAAGAAGAGCAAAAAAAAACTACTGTATATTCCAGTTTATACATGTTCATAACAGACATGCTCAATCGTGTACATGAAGAAACGAAAAAATGGATACCTTCGGTTATAGCAAGAACCCGAAAACTGTTGACATAGCTGCATTAAACAATTCAAAAAATTTACCCAAGCAGAATAAACTTCTAAGCAAGTATCAATTCTGCATTACTCTTAATTTCTCCTTGCTAAACCAATGCGTCCGATTAAAGAGTCAAAACTTTTGTCCCTAGAGCAAAAATTGCATAAAGACGGTCATGGTTGTTGGCCTGCGGCCGTATAGTAGAAATTCGGGTTTCGCAATTGGAAAGAGTTGCCTAGGGGACGGGAAAAGGACAGATCATTTTAGAAGTTGTTAAACCATTAGTATAAGTGGGAAGAACCTGTACCAAAAAGGATTTTCAAGATACCAAATAACCCAACTGTCAACTCAAATCCCAATTTCAGATAATAGCAAATGTACATAAATCACGTGATGGTGGTGAAACAACTCAAACCTCTTCTTATCATAGTATGAGACAAAAACACCAAACCAAACTAGTAAAACTAAGTTTATCCCTACCAAAAATTAGAAGTTCAAGATATAAAGGAAAAGACTGCTGAAACTAAAGATAATTATGTAACCTTTGAGTCCGCTCTGTTCTTAGCGTCCAATCTGATGTGATAGAGTCTTGATTCCTGATTAAAAAACTGAAATTTAAAAACTTCCATCAAGAATAAATGAAATACTTCTCCGAAACAGAAAGGTGAAAATTCAAGGGTGAGGGAGAAAACAAAAAAGACAACGATTGAGCCCTCAATCTAGAATGAACCATGGTTGTGTGCGTTTGTGTGAGTGAAAGGGACGAAGTCTGTTGTGTACAGATTTTTCTCAGCCAAGTGGTGATGGATTGAGAAAGATTAGATGCCGAGAAAAGGAGATCGAGAAAGGGAGGAGGTGAAACCATGAGAGGACCATGGGGCTCGACCACGGATCAATTTCGGCAACATAATGAACCAAAAAACTTAGCTAACTTCATCCAATTAGTAAAAGCCATCAATTTCAGAGGTAAAAGTATGAAAGCATAGTGATTCTTGGCTCCTTTGCAATACCACAATTCAAAAAATGAGTCAATTTTTGGCGAGACCTACTTTCAAGGATTCCTATCTAAGAAAAAAAATAGTGATAATAAAGCAGTAGTTTAAATAAGATCAATGAAAGTCACAGAAAAATCAACATTACAAACAAATGAGATAGCAGTGACTTACATTATATTTCGGTTATAAACTTGGTGATAGGGGAGAGAGCGAGGGAAAGGGACGTGCAGGTCCTCTAAAGGTCCTCTAATGATCTGATCACATTGTTACCTAGATCAACTCAAACACTACAATTCAAACAAAACAAGAACAAAGTCCACAACAAATAAACTCCCACAAAGTATATAAGGGATTAAGGATATACCAAAAAGCTCAAACATATGAGATCCAAGGGAATCTGCGTTGATTCGGCAAAATCAGCAATGGAGTTGACGTTTGCTTAAGATTCACGTCACCGACACCCACGTCCCTCTTTTCATCCCACAACACACCTTTGATTAGAAAATGTCACATAAGAGTAGCAATTATAATGCCACAATCAGGCAACATATAGTTTTCAAAAAATTGACTACGCATAGATGTCCTCGCGACCTCCTACCTCTTCATCCATTGTTGGGTATTCAATTGAACACCTAGTAGTCGCCTTCTTCTAATGGTTTTTCCTGTCTTCTTCCCTAACCATTGGGGTAATAGGAGCTGAGATTGATGTCTACTGAAGTATTCAAATAAGATCTTTCTTTATAGCCTCCAAACTACATTGGAAATCAGGAAATAACTAAGTTAAAATAGAGTATAAAGAACAATTTAGTCCACACTATCCCAATCACTTAGACATGTATTTTTACAAACATATTGAAGGCATCTTTCCTAAACCCACTTGGCTTACCAACTCCAATAGAAACATATTTGAGAGAGCAAATCTACGAAGTATGAACAAACACATGAGATCTACATCATATAATATATCAACATTGATCTTTATCTATCAATGAATATGTATAGGAAGCATCAAATGGAATCTTGGGTGAACTTTGGTGAGGTCCCGTAGCCACCAAATCATACAGGAAGAGGGGAAAAATTTTCTGAAATCAAAACATTAGTTGAGACCAAAGGGAACTTTAGACAAAAAGAACCCCTAAAACAATACCTTTATGGTCTTGAAACATGGGTTTCTCATAACTCTTGTGGTCATTTGTTGACCTAATACATTGTTCAGAAGAAAAGAAAATTAATCAGTTCTTATCAAAAAAAAAAATTAACCAGTCACATATTGAAAGACAAAGGAAAAGAGAAGTAGAAAGGAACAAAAATTTAGTGCAGCTTGCTCTGTGCACAAAAAAAAACTTACTAACCATAACCACGGCCCATGAGTACCAGAACGGGACTATAGGAGGAGAGGGGCGTGGTTGGACAAAGAGTTGATGTTGCAAGCAATGGTTGATTTGGGTGTTGGATGTGGGAGAAACGATTGTGTGTGTGTGTGTGTGTGAGAGAGAGAGAGAGAGAGAGAGAGAGAGAGAGAGAGAGAGAGAGAGAGAGAGAGAGAGCTCTATACTTGGTCTTGGAATTGAAAGGTTTTAATTTTGAATTTCTTGACAGCAATGGAGGTTTTGGGTTTTGAGTGCTCGACAAGGTTTTGAGTGCTCAACAATAAACCCACATGTCATCTCAAGCATTGTAGTACCTTTTTGAGAGCTAAAACAGACAGTTGGATTTTGAAACTATTTAGGACAATTGGATTTTGATCCAATGACTGAAAATAGAGATGGCTGGCTTCAGAAGAAAAAACAACGAGAATGGGGATTGTTTTGAACGGTCAGATGAAACATAGGGCATTTCAATTGTTAGGATTTATAAGAGACATTTGGACCAATGAAATCATGACACATACATAGTTTTTTGAAAAAACTGATCTGCATTGTTATATAGATTTTGCCATACAGGTGAATATCTGAAGACGTTTTACATGTGGTTACAAGTTTTTTTTCCATATATTTAGCAGTAAAAATTCGGTCAATAATACAACAAGAGAGGGAGCTTCTCTCTCTACCCTAGAGAGAGAAACCTCCCCAACGGCATCCAGCCTCGTCGGCCTCCCAGCCTCCTGGCCCAGCCACGCCGGCCTCCCACCTAGACGGCAGCAGCAGCGGACCTCACCGGGCAAGGGAGCCCCTCGCACGACAGGGGCTCTCCTCCACCGCCCTCCATACCCGGCCTCCCGGAGCTCAACTCCACCTGGTCCGGCCCAACATCTACTCCGGCCAAGCTATGGTCGGCCCCAGCCGAGGGTTCATCTTCTACGGCCAAGCCCACCTCAGGCCGCATCTCAGCCGTGGGTGGTTCGGCCTCCTACCATCCTACGACTGGAGCTCCGAGTCATATGAAGCTCCAGACCTCACACCAGGCATTTCAAATGGGGCAAGTGGGTTTCACTGTCCAACCGTGGGACCTGTGCAGCTCCGATCGTGGTGCCTCGATTCCAGATCCAACCCCGCCGTGGACCGGCGGCTACCTCTTGGGATCTGCACCGGGCAGACCTGAAATCAAGCCACGGCCGTAGCTTTGTGTTCGGAACCTCATGGGTCGAGCTTTATGGGTTCCTTCTGTACCAGACCTCGCCGGAGATGTGTCCTTTCCTGCTTCAATTTGTGCTCGTACAGTGGCACGGCAGCTAGGCGGATTCACCACTGAGATCTACATGTGCAGAGTCCCAGCAAGGCCACACCTCCGAACCCTGTGCAGCAACGGTAATAACGGCCGTCGGCCATCATCAAGCATCAACGGTGACCGGGGTCAAGCCCAGCCGCCCACCTTTTACAGCTCCGTGGGGCTTAGCCAGCCACGGCGGCTCGCCGGGGTTCTCCAGGCGCCGGGCCATCCAGGCCAGGCAGGGGCTTCACAGCCATTGGCCTTCACCAGGCCTCCATATCCCTGCGTGGGCCAAGCAGCCAGGCCAAGCTGCTAGCCCGGGCAGGCAGTCACCATTTCAGTCACCAGCCTAGTAGGCCAGCCAGGCCAGCCCGGCCAACAAACAACCCAGCCACAGAACAGCCAAGCAAGCCAGCCCGAGCAGGCCATCCTGTGTGGCTCGGGCGGAGGGGGTAGCAGCAGTGCTGTCCGTGACTGTTCTGCTCGGGCAGAGGCTAGGCAGCAGCTTTTGCCCGGGCGTTTCGAGTCTTACTTTCGCCCAGCAGGCAGCAGCAGCGGCAGGCAGTAGCAGCAGGCTGCAGGCAGCAGCAGCGGCAGGCATCAACCCGCCCGATGGCAGGCCAGCCCGGGAAGGCAAGCTGGCTGGTGGCTCGGGCAGTGGGGGTAGTATCCCTTACTTTACCATTATGCAATGCAGCCATACTCTTTGCACTTATCTATTTATTGTCATATTGTTGCTGGACTTAAGGGCCAGTTTACTGTTAGATTTTGCAACCCCCGATAGGCAGTCATCTGTTGGACTGAAATCGGGGGCGGGCTCTTCGTAGAGCCCTCTGTATCCCTTGAGCCAGTGCTTTTAGCCCTGAGGAGTTGCATAGTATTCTTGTGGTCGTGGCTGCTATCGATTAGATTGGATTATCCTAGTTAAGGGGCTATCCCGCAGTAGCACTGTGGGCGCCGATGATCAGATTATGGATGAGTCTGATCGAAAGAGGTAGTTGCCGGAGCTATCATTGACTAGATTGGTGGATCCTTGCTGATCGAAAGGGGTAGTTTTGCAGTCTGTTTCTGATTAGATTTAGTGGTTGCACTGATCGAAAAGAGCAGCTTGGTCCACTTGTGGTTTGGGGGCTACTTTTGGTGGTCCCTCTTCCTTGTTCCGCTTATTGTGGTTAGCGAGCCTAGGGGATTTGGGCGAGGATGTAGTAGTCTGGTTGAAATGGGCGTGGTGTGTAGGGTGCTTAGCAGGGTAGCCTTGTCGGATGCCGACATCTCCAGTTCGAACCTCTCGGTCCGAGTCCCTCTGTAGTAGTTGACTTCTTTTGAGTGGGTATTATGCTAGCCTCGGGGTGAGGGGCTTCTCGGTTCTTGGATTTCTTATCCCAGCCTTGGAGGAGGAGGATCTCTCCTCAGCGCAGGTTATCATGTGGTCATCGTTGACCAAGACTATCTACTTTACTTACATTCATTCCTAACCTGGCGGGTTGTGCCAGGAAGTATTTACATTTCGCCTCACTTCATTTCATTTACTACATGGCTCTACTCAGACCCATTTGTATTGCCTATGTCACTCTATTTTACTCTCCATGCGGGTTGTGCATGGTTACCGTACTTTTTTCATTCTTGTTGTTTTCCCTTTTCTTTTCCTCCTGGGGTATGCCCCTTGTAGGCTGTACATTCGCTTAACCTTTTTTAATTTCAAGCTAATTTACCCAAAAAAAAAAATTCGGTCAATGCTAGGATAACAAGAAAAACGTAATAAAAACGAATGAAAGCAAGAAAGCTAAAGAATCGCTATAGTCATTCTACATAGAGATAAAAGTTTAAAATACAAGTTAGAACATGCACCATGGCATACACCTTTGTAAGATACTCTGCCCAACATTGTTGAGAATGTCTTCCAGTTTTTCAAAAACAGTGTCCAAGTGGGATGCTGCCACCTGGAGTAATAGACATAGCATAGTTTAGATGTGGTCTAACATAGAAGACTAGCAATAGAGTTGCAAAGTGCAGATACCAACCCCATGGTTTTTGCCAAACCGAGCCTATTAGTTGGAAAGACAATATTTGCTTGTTTATGCATCCAATCAATCTTGTCACAAACATAAGTCATATTATCAACTCTCTAAAGAAGCATGCCCAATAGACTGGAAAAATGAAAGAATTTCAAACTTTGAGTCCTCCAATTAGAGATTCCTAATTGCAAATTTAGTTATTTCTTATCTTCCACAAGATTAATTCTTTCTTCACATTTGAGGAAAGGAAAAATTTCTTTTATATCCCTTCGACTTTAACCGAAAATTCAATTTGGTCCTTCACCTTTTAATTTGGACAAACAAATACTTCTACTTTTGAATTGGTTCCAATGTCATCCCGACTTGGATGCCGTTTGGTATTTGGACGGAAAAATGTCATGTGCCCAGCACATGATCTTTTTTGAGGGGTAACATTGTCCATTCCCCTTCCTCCCTCTCCCCTCCCCAGCCAAACCCCCAACACCACCCTACTCCGTACCCATTTCCTCCCGAGCCAAATTGGCCAATTTCGACACACCACACCCTACCACCCATCCCCCTTCGACCTCCTCCCCAATCTTAGCTACACCACTGCCATCACCTACCACCACTGCCACCACCTATCGCCACCCTGCCCCTCCATAGCCAGCCATCCCCATTATTCTCTACTCCCTCCATTTACTGATCCTCTCTCATCCCCCTCACTCCTCTATATATATCTGGCACTTTAGGTCCGAAAATCACACACACAATACCCAACAGTCATATGAAATTAGTAACAAAAGATAAGAGAGAGAAAGCATCCACCACCTCCAATGTAGTTTTAGAGAGAGAGAGGAAACGAATTTACGTTCTACACCACCCCACCGCTCGAATCCAGGTTTCCAACCTTCCCACACATCAAAGAGCATCACAAATCCACCACCACTTCAGGCCACGGCCACCCCGAGGTCCCCCTCTCCGTCGTCTTCTCCAAATTTCTGAAATTTACTGAAACCCATTCATTGCTTTTTCGGTTCGATTCAAGGTCGAAAAATCTCTCTCCTAGCGTCTCTAAGTATATTACGTTGCTAAATATGCAAGCTTTAAAAGCTTAGAATCAGAAATTGTGGAGAATCCAATTCAGGCCGAGAGTGCCGTGATTGGAACAGTGAAAACGATTTGGGTTTTAAATCAAAATGTTAAAATCACAGTTACCCCCCTTAGCTTATTAAATGTAATGTTTCGGCCCTATTGTGCTGGTGCATTGTTAGGGAGGAAGGGGAATGGACAATTTTACCCTTCAAAAAAGATCATGTGTTGGGCACATGACATTTTCCCGTCCAAATACCAAACGGCATCCAAGTCAGGGATGACATTGGAACCAATTCAAAAGTAAAAGTATTTGTTTGTACAAATTGAAAGGTGAAGGACCAAATTGAATTTTTGGTCAAAGTCAAAGGGATATAAAAGAAATTTTCCCAAAATGTGTATTTCATAGTTTGGATTAGTGGGAGCAAAACATTTACCAAGGGAGAGAACCCCCATAAATTCTCTTCAACCTTCTCCCATATTCTCTTTTTACTTTTCTCTTTTTCTCATTGTTGTGCATCTTTTACCTCACCTATCAACTGTAACTGTGTAACTGAGTAACGCAGAAAGTTCCAGATTTGGTTTGTGTTTTTTCTTTTCCGGCATTGTACTCTAGGAAAACAAAACTAGAATGACCAACTAAGTCGGTAGACTTCACTCGGTACTTTTTGAAAACACTAGTGTCGTGCGTACTCAAAACAATGGTTCGAATTCGAGTTTTCATTATGTGGCTTACGTAAGAATTAAATTGCACGGTATGAAATTACTTTAGAAAAATGAAAATCAGTATAAACAGATCCAAGGTTTCTGAAATGGGTCCAATTACATCATGCATCCTATTGGCTTTCAGGATATTGATATCAATCTGAGTGATAAATGGCAAATAAAGTTTAAAAAGGAGATAGATAAGAATTACTCTGACCAGTATTATAGGAACTTCAATATTTTGTAATTCCAGCTTGATGAAGTCCATCTGCCCAAAAAATGAGATCAAGGTTTTATTAAACTGACACACCAATAAAGAGAGTTAGTTTTTGTAAGTGGAAAGTAGAGCACTATTATGAGAACTCAGAAGTATATTAAGTCTAAAACGTTTTCCATGGAAATTGCTTCATTTACATGGAAGCTTGACCTTAGTTTAACAGCCACATCTCGTCTGACATGTTAGGCGATTTAGGCGATTTCTGACAAGGTCGTGGAGAAGCGATTCTCCAGGTGATTCATGGCCGATGGTACCATCTCTCTTGCAGATGGATTGGGTTTCAAAGCCCTAGACTCTAATGAACTTCGGAGGAGGCAACAGGTCCTAGATCCTTCAAAATCCCCTCATTTCCATCCTCCGATGAAGGAAGGAACTCAACAGAGGGGCAACTCAGGTGACTCCAGTTCAGGATTCAAACTCGGAAATACTGTACACGCATCCTATTCAGATGGGTCTGGGGTTTCCAGCCCTAAAACGTCTAAGCATTCAAGTCCTTCAGGGAAATTACAGCAGGTCTTCGAGGAAGCCTTGGTAAGAGAAGCGGGGGAGAGAGCATCCGAACTGCTTGCTGGTAACACCAAGAACAGGAACATCTCGGATCATACCATCTCGCAAGATTTGAGAGTTGAAACTGAAGTCGCGGCGAAGGGCTCGGTTCCATCATCATCTTCGGATGGGTCTGGGGCGCTTAGTCCTAAAAACAATCCGAACCCTAATGCTGCTCAGAAGTTTCAACAATAGGTGACTCATCTCCATGGAAACACTTACCAGTTTCAGCGCACTCCATCAGAGGTACGAAAACCTAACCCTAACTCTAAGATATTGTTGAATCCTCGGGGAAATCCTTACGTAGAAGGGGATCCTAATATGGGGTATAGTCTAGAAGACACTCAACCTCGGTACCGACAAGTTCAATCCCATACTGCATTACCAAGTCATCAATCCTACAACCCAAAGCCCAGGACAGGACAGAGTAGACCGAAACCAAAAAAATGGGCATCTCTCCTCCAGTCCCAAAAACCATCCCTGGATATGGAACTAGACTATTTCCCAGATCTTCAGAAGGGTAAGGAAGCATTGGTTGAAATTGATTTAGAGTTGACTAAAGTGGGAAAATGGAACAGGTATCTAGTGGGACATTTCCTTGATGGGAAAATGCCATACGCCCTTCTTTTCTCCACTGCTCGTAATCAGTGGAAAGAACTCTTTGTGGCAGTCAAGCCAGATGTAGCTGGCTTCTATCTATTTGAGTTCAAAGATGAACAAGCAAAGCAACAAGTACTTGAGGGAGGTCCATACTTCTTTTCCCAGAAGTACCTTGTTCTCAAGGATTGGCATAGGATGCTTAAACCTGCTCAAGAACAGCCTTCTAAAATCCCAGCTTGGGTGAAATTTCATGATCTTCCTTTTGAACTATGGAATAAGGAATGTTTAAGTCGAGTAGCTAGCACAATAGGGAGACCATTACATGTGGATCAAGCAACCGCTAAGACTGCTAAACAGCCAGGACTCATTCATACTAAAACTCCAAAGCAAGAATATGTATAGAAATCAATGCTGAACATGATCTTCCCGAGGAGGTTACTGTTGTAGTGGAAGGTGAATCTGTTATTATTCCAGTTGAATACCAAGTTCTACCTCCTATGTGCAATGTATGTCATGTATTTGGGCATTCAAATGTCCAATGTGCCAAGAAAGCCTCAACCTCCTCCTCCCTATCCAGGGTAGAAGTCCAGAAGGAGAATGAGATTCATGTAGGGAATGGAATTTCTTCACTTCCTCAGCAACCTGAAAAGCAAGAATGGGTTCAAGTGAGGAATGGAAAGCAAAAAGTTGTCCAGGATCTCACTAATAAAGGGGAGACTGATTTGGCAGATTGCACCTCTGTTTTGGTGGAGCAGGTACTAAGTGATTCTGACGAGGAGTTATTGGGAGTCCTAGAGAAGGTAGTGAGTTCGGCCAAGGGGGCTCCGTTAGTGCAGGATGCAACTCCAATGGAGGGTAGCCAACTTCCACAGACCACAAGCTCGGAGCAAGTAATTAATAGAGTAGGGGAGGTGGCTAGCATCACTTCCATCACTCAGGCCGAGCATCTAAATCCCAAACCACCTGATATACTTAGTGGAAAATCCAAGGAGAAAGCACCTGCTGTAAAGCAACCTCTCTCCAAGTCTGCTCAGAAAAAATTGAGGAAGCAAGTTAGGGAGCAAGCTCTTTGTTCCTTTTCAAGAAGGGGAAAGTAAATCACACGTATCCTTTTGTTAGGGCAGTATATTAATACTTCCATTTCCTGCCTTTTACCTTCAAGTTTTGTTTGATCTTATTTTATGTCTATGCAAGCTCTTAAACTTGGATTTTGGAATATTAGGGGCCTTAATGACCCTATCAAACAAAAAGAGGCAAAATATTTTGTGCATCATAATAAACTTTCTATCATAGGTTTGCTAGAACATAAAATAAAAGAGGACGTGGCTTCTAGAATAATGAAATTTGTATGTCCCAATTGGAATTTTGTGAGCAACTACCCTCAAGCTCCCAATGGCAGGATTTTGGTGTGTTGGGATGCTTCTATTGCTCAGGTTCAGGTTTTGAATCAATCTGACCAACACATTCACCTTGAGGTTCAAGATAAGGGGGGACCCTTTTTATGCAACTTTTGTGTATGGGGCTAGTAATTATTTGGATAGACAGACACTTTGGTCTAGTCTACATCATATTAAACCCTTATCCCCTTGGATTGTTCTTGGGGATTTTAATGCCATTAGGTTCCCTAATGAGAAGGTTGGGGGCAATATTAACTGGCCCCCCCATATGAATGAGTTCAATCAGTGCCTATATACCTTGGAACTGGATGATCTTAGGTATACAGGATGTTTCTTCACGTGGGCAAACAAGCAGGATTCCTCTCATTTTGTCACTACCAAGTTGGATAGAGTGTTAGTTGATGAGCAGTGGATGACAACTTATAGTGGTTCCTCTGCCCATTTTCTAACTCCTGGGGTATCTGACCACTCCCCTGCCATTGTAAGCGTCAAACCAGCTCCTCGGGCTGCTAATAAACCCTTTAAGTTTTTTGATTTCTTAGCTGACCATCCCCAATTCATGAATGTGGTTCAGAGAATTTGGAGGGGTGTGGTTATTGGAAACCCCATGTATTGTGTTTGTGAGAAACTAAAGTTGTTGCAGCCTGAGTTTAAGCAACTCAATCATAGAGAATTTAGCGACATCTCTAAAAGGGTGCTTGAGACTAGACAAACCTTGGAGTCCTTACAGAATGTTTTGGGTACCTTTCCTACAGATCCCACTGTAATTAATCAAGAGAGGGAGGTTCATAAGAAGCTCCTCACGTTGTTGAGAGCAGAGGAAAGTCTAGCTAAGCAGAAGTCGAGAATCCAGTGGCTCAAATTGGGTGATCAGTGCACTTCTTACTTCTTTAAATCTGTGAATAATAAGCGTAATAGGAGTAAGATATCCAGTCTGGTCATGGATGATGGGACTCTCACTCATGACAGTAAGGTAATTAAATCCAGCTTTGTCAAGTACTATACTGACCTGCTAGGCACTGCCCATCCCTCTTCTTATGATGGGCGCTCTAGGATCCAACAAGTTGTCGGGTTAAGACTAACTGATAGTCAAATGATGACCATGATTGCAGATGTCACTGACACTGAAATAAGGGACACCTTCTGGTCTCTTAATCCTTCCAAAGCTCCTGGCCCGGATGGCTATAATGCGGGTTTTTTTAGGAAAGCATGGCCTATCATGGGTCATGAAGTCACTGCAGCTGTAAGATCTTTCTTTAGGTCTGGTCAATTACTTAGGAAAGCTAATGCGACTATGGTGGCCCTAGTACCTAAGGTTCCCAATCCATCAAAAGTAGGTGACTTTAGACCTATCTTTTATTGTAATACAATTTACAAATGCATCTCTAAAATCCTTGCAAGTAGAATACAGGTAGCCCTTCCTAATTTAATTGATCCTGTGCAATCAGGCTTTGTTAAAAGGAGAAGGATTGCTGATAATATTTTCCTGACCCAGGAACTCATGAGAGGGTACCATAAATCATCCCCCTCTCCTAGGTGTGCCATGAAAATGGATATCATGAAAGCCTATGATAATGTGAGATGGGAATTTCTTTGGGATGTGCTAGCTACAATGAACTTTCACCCTACCATGGTTAAATGGCTTCAGGCTTGTGTTACCACTGCTAATTACTCGTTAAGTATTAATGGTGAAGCCACTGGATACATCCTTAGGAAAAGAGGGCTAAGGCAGGGAGATCCATTGTCCTCATACTTGTTTGTCATTGTTATGGAAGTGCTCACCTGTTTGTTGAGGGAGAAATCCCTCCTTCCTGATTTTCAATTTCATTGGAGATGTGGTAATACCAAGATTATCAATCTCTGCTTTGCTGATGACCTGATGATTTTTTGTAAAGGGAACCTGTCCTCTGTCAGGCATATTCATGATGCTCTCATTGAGTTTCAGGAGTTGTCAGGCCTTTCCCCTAGTCCGGGGAAGAGTAGTATCTTCTTCTCTGGAGTCAATGCCACCTCTAGAGTAGCCATTCTGAATATCCTAGACTTTAAAGAAGGCACATTACCTGTTAGATATCTTGGAGTACCTCTAATCTCCACTAAACTCAAAGCCTCTGACTGTCAGCGCTTAGTGGATAGCATTACTGCCAAAACTAAGTGTTGGACAAATAGAGATTTAACATATGCTGGTAGGGTGCAGTTGATAAAGAATGTTCTGTTTTCCATGCAAACCTATTGGTCCTCCTTATTTATCATCCCTAAAAAGGTGATAAAAGAGGTGGAGGCTATACTAAGAGCATTTCTTTGGTCAGGTCCTGATCTCAAGAGAACGGGTGCTAAGGTCTCTTGGGAACATTTGTGCTCTCCTAAGCAGGAGGGAGGTCTTGGGTTTAAATCCATGCAAACGTGGAATAAGGCAGCCATTGCCAAGCATATTTGGTTCCTCATTTCTGGAGGGGAGCAGTCCATGTGGTGTCAATGGGTCAAATCCTACTTAATAAAAGGATGAATTTTTGGAATCTTAAAATTCCTGGAGGATGCTCTTGGGTTAGGAGGAAGCTACTGAACCTCAGACCTTTGGTGCAACACTTCATTATTAGTGTGTTAGGTGATGGCCACTCCACTTCATTATGGTATGATAATTGGCATCCACTTGGCCCTTTGATAGCGAAGTTTGGTGCCAGGATTGCATTAGATGCTGGTATACCTCGGGATGCTACTGTATCCCACATTATCCACAATGCAAATTGGGTTTTTCCTATTACGCAAACTATTGAACTTAATGAGATCAGAAGAACATTACCACCACTTCTCTTCTCCAGGTTGGATGAGTCAGATTATGTTAAGTGGTCTCATAATGCAAATGGTCAGTTCTCAATTACATCTTTGTGGGATAAATTGCGAACTTCATTCTCTAAAGTTGGTTGGCACAAGTTGGTGTGGTACTCAGGCCACATACCAAAGTGTAGCTTCATTACTTGGTTGGCTGTGCAGCAAAGACTATCCACGGCAGATAGACTAATGCTGTTTCGTGTTACCAACTCCTCTCAATGTAGCTTTTGTCAGGGGAGTGAAAGTCATGACCACCTCTTCTTTAATTGTCCATTCTCCCAACAGGTGTGGGACACTATTCTTACTAAACTTCATGTAACTTGGCACTCTCGACCATGGTCTAAGTGGGTCACTTTCCTCTCAAACAAAAAGGGCAAATCTGTTCATGTAGTACTTACTAAACTGGTATTTACAGCAACAGTTTATCATGTGTGGATCGAGAGGAATGTAAGGAAATTTCAAGGCACATCCTGTTCTGGGGAGGTAGTTCCTCATAAAATTTATTCTATGGTGAGGGCGAGACTATTTTCATTACAAACGCTGCCACCGTCTCAAGCTGACTGGGTGGTAAATGAATGGAATCTTAGTGGCCAATAACATTTTGTTGTGGTTGGTAACTTAACATGAGTACTTCATTTGTTTTCCTACCTTTATCTACTTAGATTGTGATATACCATTGAGCAGAATTCTGATCATCCTATTTTTGGCTCCTATTACTGCTACGTATCCAGGTTGTTAACTTATTCATTGTAGGTTATCCTGGAAATCCAAAGCAAGTGAGAGTCCATACTATATTGTGTGCAATCCATGGGAGCTGTGTACTATAGCCCCAACTGTCCTTGTGAGAGGAGGTAATTTTTAGTGGGGGCATCGTGTGAGGTTAAGTAGAGGGTGTGGAGGGTTTCATTGTTCTTGGCAGTGTAAAAGAGAGTGGAGGTGTGAGATTTCGAGGGTGTAGTAGTGTGAGTACTATATTCCCCAAGAACTTTGTCTCAATCTTGTCTTTACCTATTATTGCATCCATGTACTGCTGCTGCTACTTTCCCGTGGCTGTGGTAGCTGTGGAGTTTAGTTTAGTCTCTTTTGTGGCAGCTATGTTCTTATTTCTGCCATTTGTTACAGCTGATGTTCTTTTTTATTTCTGCTGGTGGTTCAGTAGTTATGGTTCAGTAGTTGGTTCAGTAGCTATATCCCCTCTGCTGTTATGGTTCAGTAGTTGTTGATTCCAGTTGTTGGTTCCAGTTGTTGGTGATATAGCTGCTGTTCTGTTCTGCTGGTGGTTTAGTTGCTCAGAGTTGCCATTATGTATGTACTGCTACTGAAATCTGACTGCTAGGGCTGCTGCTATTGGCCAGCTTTTCTTTTCTAGCTGTTGATTATTGATGTGTATCATTTTGATGTGTACTGTTACTGATGTTATTGTCTATGGGATCCCCCCCCCCCTTTTTTGTATTTACTTCTGTAAGGGGCTGTCTATTATATTCGCCTAACCAATAGGGGCTGTCATTGGGATCTCCCTTTGCAGAGGGGGACGTCCTCTGCATTTTGAGTGTAAGAGCTAGCAGTGAGTGTTCTGCTATGATTTGTTATGTGTTGTTATGAACTGCTTTGTGCTACGTGAGAGCTAGCAGTGCTAGCAATGCTGTTATGTGAGAGCTAGCACTGTTATGTGAGAGCTAGCAGTGCTGTTGTGCTATGTGCTGTTATGAACAACTGGTTGTAGCAGCTAGCTGCTGCTGATTGTAGCTCCTGAACCTGTCCAGCTGCTGATTGAATTCAGAAGTTGTAGCTGCTATAAATGGCTCAGTCACTGAAGACCCCCATTGAACCTGTCCAGTTCAGGCACAGCAGGTCAGGCATTGAACCTGCTGATTGAATTCAGAAGTTGTAGCTGCTGATTGTAGCTGCTGCAACAATTTCAGAAGTTGTTGTGCCTGCTATAAATGGCTCAGTCATTGAAGACCCCCATTGAACCTGTCCAGTTCAGGCACAGCAGTTCAGGCACAGAAGTTGTTTTGGTTGCTGTCATCATGCTTCCAAGTTCAATCCACCTCATGTGCAATTATTTGGTTATTTGGTTACTTTCAGGGATATGATTGGTGTCTTGTATAGTCAGGTTGCACGTCGTGTAATCCTTTTGCTCCATGTCTCTTTTGTAATGTATAGTGCAGTTTTGTGCTAAGCAAAGATGGTATTCTACTGTTAGTGAGCTGTATTCCTAAGTTCACTGTGCAGACCAGCTAGTGTAGCTTCATTCTGTTATGATTTTGATGGTATCTTCTAGGCGTTGTTTTCCCTTCCTCTTACTAGATGGATTGAAAACAACGTGTATCTTCTAGCCCATGTAGCCATTTGGCATTAGCAATTTTCTCTACTCTTTTTTGTTTTCTTTTCTTTTCCTCCTGGGGTATGCCCCTTGTAGGCTGTATATTCGTTTAATCTCTTTTCAATTTCAAGCTGGTTTAACCAAAAAAAAAAAAAAAGACTAATGCAAAACAATTGGTAAAATGCCTTGGTAAGCTTTTCTAATGGACACATTTATCAACCTAATTTTCATTGCTTCTCAAACAACTCAGTTCCTAAGGAGCATGCCCTTGCAAGTTTAAACATATCACATGCCTTGCATAGTTATATTGTGAAACATAACTTTGAAATGACGAGCCAAATAAAATTTTACCTTGTGTTAATCTGTTCTTCCAATGAGAACAACCTTCGATGCTCCCAATTCTAACAATGAAAGAGGACTCTCCATATAAGAATTACACCAATACTAGCATAGTACATGCTAAAACTTCAAAACTCATGTATTGCACAAGAAACAAAGGAAAGACAAGCATACCGCAGTCAACAACCAGTGTTACAGCTACTCTATAAGGTAGTGCAGATACTCCAACAAGGAGTAGTAACTTGTGTATGTCATAGAGGTGCAAACTGCCAATACTTGATAACGAAAAAGAAAGGCATGAGTTCTCACCAGATTACTTCTTCCATCATAAACCAAGAGAGAGTGGTGCATAAGCAACTCCTCACCTTGCTTAGGGCAGAGGAAAGTCTGGGTAAACAAAAGTCAAGAATTCAATGGCTGAAACTTGGGGATCAATGCACTTCCTATTTCTTTAAAACTGTGAGTAACACAAGAAATCGTAGTAAAATTACTAGTCTGGTGTTGGATGATGGGTCTCTTACTCATGACATTCAAGAGATTAAGAACAGTTTCGTTGGGTTCTACACTGCCTTGCTGGGAACAGCTCATTCTACCTCTTACCAGGGGCAACCTAGAATCCAACAGGTGGTCAGTAGGAGACTTACAGATAGTCAAAGGAATGCCATGATTACTGAGGTCACTGATCTCGAAATCAAGGATACCTTTTGGGCCCTTAATCCTAGCAAAGCCCCTGGTCCTGATGGCTATAATGCTGGGTTCTTCAAAAAGGCTTGGCCTATCATTGGTCATGAAGTAACAGCAGCAATTAAGACTTTCTTTAGGTCTGGTAAATTGCTAAGGAAAATCAATTCTACCATTGTTGCCTTGGTTCCTAAAGTTCCTAACCCATCTAAGGTTGGGGACTTTAGGCCCATTTCATGCTGTAACACCGTTTACAAGTGCATCTCTAGAATACTGGCTAGAAGATTGCAGGCTGTCCTCCCAATGTTGATTGATCCTGTCCAATCAGGTTTTGTGAAAGGGAGGAGGATTGCTGATAATATTTTTCTAACTCAGGAGCTTATGAGAGGATATCATAAATCGTCATCATCTCCTCGGTGTACCATGAAAGTTGACATTATGAAGGCATACGATAATGTTAGATGGGATTTCCTATGGGATGTTCTATCCTCCATGAATTTTCATCCCACAATGATTAAGTGGCTACAAGCTTGTATTACCACTGCGAATTATTCCCTTAGCATCAACGGGGAGGTCACAGGCTACATTTTAGGACAAAAAGGGCTTAGGCAGGGAGATCCTTTGTCCTCATATCTTTTTGTGATTGTGATGGAGATTCTCACTTGTCTCCTAAGAGAGAAATCGCTCCTTCCAGATTTCCATTTTCATTAGAGATGTGGGCGTACTAAGCTTATAAACCTCTGCTTTGCTGATGATCTTATGATCTTTTGCAAAGGGGATCTAACCTCTATCAGTCATATCCAGGATGCCCTCTCTGAATTTCAAATCCTGTCGGGTCTCTCACCTAGTCCTAGGAAAAGTAGCGTCTACTTTTCTGGGGTTAGCTTAAGCACTAGATTGGCCATTTTGGATGTCCTTAAGTTTAAGGAGGGCTCACTGCCTATCAGATATCTCGGTGTGCCTCTCCTCTCTACAAAACTTAAAGCCTCTGATTGTCAGTCCTTAGTGGATAGCATAACTGCTAAAACTAAGTCATGGACTAACAGAGACCTCACGTATGCTGGCAGGGTCCAGTTAATTAAGAATGTTTTGTTTTCCATTCAAACTTATTGGTCCTCCTTGTTTATCATCCCCAAAAAGGTGATCAAGGAGGTTGAGTCAATTCTTAGAACTTTTCTATGGTCTGGTCCTGACCTTAGGAAAACTGGGGCTAAGGTATCTTGGGAGCATCTGTGTTCTCCTAAACAAGAGGGAGGCCTTGGTTTCAAATCCATGCAGGTTTGGAATAAGGCGGCCATTGCCAAACACATTTGGTTCCTTATTTCTGGGGGGGAACAATCAATGTGGTGTCAGTGGGTCAAATCTTATATAATACGGGGTAGAAACTTTTGGAATCTGAAAGTACCTGGGGATTGCACATGGGTTTGGAGGAAACTCCTGCATCTCAGACCATTGGTACGGCCATATATACTTAGTGTAATAGGCAATGGCCAATCCACCTCCTTGTGGTATGACAATTGGCATCCACTTGGTCCTTTGTTAGCCAAATTTGGTCCCAGAATTGCTTAAGATTCTGGAATTCCAAAGGAGGCTACTGTGTCTCACATTATCCAAAATTAATGCTGGGCTTTTCCCATCACCCAAACCTTGGAGATCAATGAGGTAAGAAGTACTTTACCACCTCTTATTTCTTCCAGGTTGAGTAGGGATGATCATATTAGTTGGTCTCTCACTTCTAATGGCCAGTTCACAGTCGCTTCCCTTTAGGATAAACTGAGGACTCCCTTTCCAAAAGTTTTGTCGCATAGGTTGGTGTGGTTCTCAGGTCACATTCCAAAATGTAGTTTTATCACTTGGATAGCTATTCAGAATAGGCTTTCCACTGCAGATAGGTTGGTGTCTTTTGGCCTTCCTATTTCTGCTCAATGTAGTTTTTGTCAGGACTGTGAAAGCCACAATCACCTATTCTGTAATTGCTCATTTACTAAGCAGGTGTTGGATTCTATTCAAACCAAACTACATGTCTCATGGACCTCTAGAACTTGGTCCGAATGGGTCTCTTTTCTCTCTAATACTAGAGGGAAATCTATACAGGCTATTATCACTAAATTGGCCTTTACTGTCACTATTTACTATGTCTGGATTGAAAGGAATGCTAGGAAATTCCAGGGCATGTCCTGTTCTTGGGAAATTGTTGTTCACAAAATACTTTCAATGGTGAGAACAAGGATTCTATCGTTACCTAAACTTCAAGCAGAATGGATTGTGAATGAATGGCATATTGGTAGTTGTTAATTACTCTATCTTGTTCCTATTGTGAGTAATTGGTAAGCATTGTCTTTGTTTTCCAACTCTGACATACAAATTCAATGGACAGGCTATTGCAGGATATGTTCACGGGTGGTTCATCAAGAAGGTTGAGTGGTATCATCAAGAGCATGGTCATGAGATCTGTTCAAGTGTTGTTCAGCTTGCTAGATACTGCTATTACTGCTAACATAGCAGGTTGTTATCTTAAAACTTTGGTGACTGACTCTGAGTTACAACTTTGAAGTGTGTCCTTCTATATTGTGCGTAATCCTAGTGAGTTTGGGCCTCATCCTTCTAGTTTGTGAGTGGAGGTAATATCTAGTGGGGGAATCATGTGAGATCTAGCGGAGGGAGTTGGTGGAGCCTTTCCCTATGCTTGTGTGAAAAAAGAAGAGTGGGAGGTCAGTTTATTGAGGGTGATATAAGTCTGTGAGACCTTATATTGAGCTTGGGGAACCCTGTTCTATTGCTATAGTTGTTCATCTGTGTTTTGCGTTGCACTGTTGCAATTATTCAGACCTTTGTCTGCTTCAGTTGTTCAGTTGTGTCTTGTCTGTTTTGGCCAGTTTTACAAGCCAGGATGATGCATTATATTCGTAGTTGTTCAGCTTTTGTCTTGCATCCTTCTGTGGAGATTTGTACGAGCTATAGCTTCCATTTGATTAGTTTTTCGGTTCAGCAGTTGTTAGTTTTTCTCTGTTGTCTACCTTGCTGTTCTGGACTGACCATGTAGATGCTGTCCAGATTCTTATATGTTATATAGGGATTTGTTCAGCTGCTTATTAGGAGGTGCTTATTCCTATGTTAGTTCGGTTAGAATTTTGTAAATGATTCTTATAAGTGTCATTTTGTAGTATATGCCTAACCAACTGGGGATGTCGTTGGGATCTCCCTTCGCAGAGGGGGATGTCCTCTGCATGATGTATAGATGCTGGTAGATTTGTATAGATTCCCAATTTTTGCTGCTGTTCAACTCTTCTGAACGTCCAGTCAAGCAGTTTTTTGTAATGCTTCAAGTTTCTGCTGTCCAGCAAGCTACTGGTATTTCTAATTGTCTCAAGTCAAGATGGTAGCTGCGGCAATAGACTACTATCCAACAATGGTCTGTTGCTGTTTAGTTGATGGTTGCTGTTCAGATTATGCTGTCCTGCTGTCCAGATGAATGAAGTTCAGCAGCTTCCAAAGGCTGTCATGCTTCTGCATTTTGGTGGTCTGATCTGGTATCGTGTCCAGTGATTAGATCATTGAGAGCTAATTGTATAACTGTCAATACTCTCGTGTCCAAAGATCCAAGTCTGTTGCATATTAGCTGTCAATTAGAGTTGTTAGAGCTTTCTGCTGCTATACTCTACTGTCCAGTAGCTGATTGACCTACCTGCTACTGCAGCTGCTAGCTGTTGTCCTGTTATAGCTGCTAGTTGCTATCCTGTTATAGCTGCTAGTTGTATCTCACTGCTAGTTGTATCCTGTTATAGCTGCTAGTTGGAAGCTGCTGCTGCTACCGTGTTATAGCTGCTGCTGCACTGTTGCATATTAGCTGTTAGTTAGTTCCTTGCTGCTTTTGTAATGTTTAGGAGTCTAACCATAGGCTCTTCATTCATTAGGTGCTGTTTTCCCTCTCTCTACTAGATGGATTGGAAACAGTGCATTTCATTTAATCCATGTAGCCACTTGGCGTTGCTAATTTTCTCTTTCTATTTTCTTTTGTTTTCTTTTCCTCCTGGGGTATGCCCCTTGTAGGATGTATATTCGGTTAGCCTCTTTTTATTTCACGCTGATTTACCCACACAAAAAAAAAAAAAAGAACTTGGTGGTTTTCAAGTTCCTAAACCTATCAAATGCTTTGTAAATCGAGATGTTGCTACTCCGATATGCACAGAGATTCTATTGTAAAAGGAACCATAATAAAGGTTACTCGTTCTCTTTAAATAGAGGCAAATTTATGTGAAGCCTAGTCCGACTTTTATTTACCATGTAACATATTGATGTTGTGAAATAGATGGGCAAAATATCTTTTATGATCATTTTTCCTATAGTTGATCCCCATCAAAGAATAAATATAGTTCAACTACATTATAATGATTTACAAGTTCCCGTCAATGTTCACAAGAGTTTGACCAGATGTTTTACGTAGTAGCAGTTATCTATTTCTAATAAATTCTTTTATAGGGGCTTAGACCTATATGTCAAGAAGAAGCCAATTAATTAGGACAAGAAAATGGAATGTATAGTCCAAATCAGTTGAAGCTTAATTAAAATAACCAGCTACTCTATAACTCATTATCCAGAAGAATTACCTTTTTGTATGGGATATGTAACCAACAGCTGAATGACCAAAACAAAAGAAACCAATTATTAGAGTATAAACCAGCTCCATCTTTTAGAAACATTAATTTTAACACTATATTAATTATTGTAACAATTGCAACCATAAGAAGTAAGAACAAGTATAACAACTGTAGTTACCCAAAAAAAGTATAACAGCTGAAGAACATGAACTTGTTCTTGAGTTGAAGAATATGAACTAAGCAGCAACCATGTCTTGCCTGTAATCGATGCAGTTCCATCAAGTAGGTCATACAAATTTTCAAGGAAATCAATATAAAAGGATACAACACCTGTGATAACTACCACAGTTCTTAGCTCTCCCAAATGGATTTAGTCTTAAAAGTACCAAAAAATAAGAGACACTAACTATCCATAATCCTACAAATCTGGATTTCCAGGGATGAACAAAACATGCAATTTAGGATCGTCAACATGGTTTTCATTCTCAACATTTTTAAGTTCGATTCTTCATCGCTGCTAGCCTCCATGTGTCCTCGTCACTATCAAGTCCACAATACACATAGTGGCAATACGGTTAACTCTGAACCTACTATCTAAAACATTAATATAATGGATGGAAACTAAGACAAAAAGACATTCAAATAATATGAAGTTGGCTTACTCCTTTAGACTCCAATTTTGATAAAATTTTGTACTGGTCAGAGAGAGAGAGAGAGAGAGAGAAAGGGTATTAGACGTGCAGGGTATCAATCGAGCAACTATACATTAAACCTCTTCAAAACCTCCATCCCAAGAGTTGCTGGATATAGAGATATAATTCCACACTCACTCACTCAAACACACAGATTGTATTAATCAAACAAAAAACAGGAATAAAAATACAATTACATAATTCTCGGGTCTCACACCTCTCACACTCACTCTCACACACTACTCACGGTGGGGGAAACCCCCCTAGGATTAACCTAAGAGCCTAAGCAAATCAGTAACTTCAACTCTACCAAGGATTCTTGGTTTAGTGACACTCCTAGCCAAATTTCAGTGTGGCACAAAACCAAGGATTAACCTAAGAGCCTAAGCAAATCAGTAACTTCGACTATACTGGATGGAACTGTGACAACAATTTCGAAGCATAATCATGTGCTACTAATATAGAAAAAAAATGCATAATGTAGGGGTTCGATTAATCGAGGCCTTGACTGTGGTGTCTGGTTAGGTTCCTTCCTCCGCTGCTCCGCTCGTCCATCGCCTGACCTGCAACAAGTCACTAGGGCTTTGGATGCCCAGTGACCCTCCGACGATCAAGTTAGATCTCAGTGAAGGTGTTTAGGTCTAGGGTTAGGATAGTATTGCGTACCTCTTTTAGGTGAGTATCACTTTGTATTTATAGACCTAGGTTTGCTTGGTCTCCAAGCTAGCGCGTGGAGAGTACGCTCGGGTAACCGCCTCGGGTGACGTCACATATGACGAGGGGGCGAGGTGGTTACGGAGCACATGGGACAGATCTCAATGATTGTGCCAGCTGCATGGGGGGCATGATCCCCATAGGTCCCACTCACAATAACCGTTATCTCCTGGAAGCCTTTGGAAGTACTAGAGCATGCAGACAACCGATGCTCCGAAGTGGATAACAACCGAAGTCCGGGCAACGACCGAAGTACCTCCCAAAGAGAGCTAGTCAGAAGACCCCGGCCCAGACCCTAGCCGCTGATTTAGGGTTTGGGCCCCGGTTACCGAGCCAATAACCGAGGGCCCTACAATAGCCCTTCAACTTCCGGAGCGCCACCACTGGTCTTCGGGGAGTTGATTCCTCTGATGGACTAGCGCGACCGGGCTTTTAACCGATGAGATATTTTTTGAAGAAGAACCGAGCGACCTTCATGAGAACCGAGCTGCCTACTTCCGCCCTAGGATCCACGTGTCAATCATTGCCGAAATGAGTGACATCATACGTCGCCTCGGCATGTGAAATGTCAGATGATTGGTACAAAACGTCCTTTCGGGGGCACGTGTCGAGGCGTGAATGGCTCGGTACGCGGCGCGCCTGACCTCGGTTCTGATCTCTGGTTGCTGACCGTCAGATGAAGACACGTGTTGACGATCCAACAGTTCGGTGGGCGACGCTTCGTTTCCCGCGTGACCCTTCGTTCGCTCCACTATAAATTCAGAGCGTTTGGAGAGAGAAACTCATCAAAACTTTCTGACGCCGTCGAACCGCCGCCGCCGTGACTTGCGAGCTTTGGATCGTGATTTCGAGCATCTTGGCAGCGAATCTCCTCACCAAACTTAGGTATGTTGATCTTTGTTCATCAATCTTCAAGTTTCAATGCTTTTCAACGTGTTTTACAACGTTTTTTGAGCGCATTGGGGCGGTGACGCCACTCGCAACCGTCTGGTGCGCGGCGGCGCTGGCGCCCGCCGCTGCTGTTCTTGTTCTTCCCGAGGCCCACATTCTTCCCGAGGCCTTTCTTCAACCTTTGGACCGAGGGAAAAAAGTTGTAGTCCCCCGAGGACCCTTTCCGAGGAGGAAAGACCCTTTCCGAGGAGGGAAGACTCTTTCCGAGGAGGAAAAGTCTTTTGGATGACCGAGACCCATAGATTACGAAGAGTGAGGACCATCTCGTCCCGAGCGCTAGGATCCTTTGCTATCCCCTAGGCATATAGCTAACGGGTTTTGCACATTTTCCTTGTTTTTGGGCAGGGGCGAATGGTCATTGATCTCTCCTCGGACAGCTCCAGTAGTTCTGACGATCCCTTGGTAGAAGCCATCTTTCAAGAGCTTTGGAGGGAGAGGTTTTACCAAATCCCAGTTGACCGGATTGAGCCTGCCAACCCTAACCGAGCCTCACGTGCGATTACCTCCCTTGACCCCTGGGAGATGGAGGCCCCAAGCACGTCGGACCCGGGCCGGGGCCGTTTGGAAATGCGCCCGAGGAAATCCAGGGACGTCGAAGACCGATGAGGCCCTACTCGTTTAAGAATAAATACTTCAACGGGGATCCCGCAGCCTACGCCGAGTTCAAGAGGCTTTATAGTATTCCTCCAGACGTCGAGGTTCGGTTGCTACAAGATACCGACCCGAAGAAACTTCCGCATCAGCCAGGGGAGTTGATCTTTCCCCTGATGGCCATCTGCGAGGGTGGCATCAGGTTTTCCCTCCACCAATTCATACGTCAGGTGCTCCGAACCTCAACCTTACCTCCTCCCAGCTCACGGTGAATTCTTACCGAATTATTACCAGCATCATCGAGCTAAGGAGGCAGTTTAGCCTGGTGTTCGGTCTTGAGGAGCTCTTCGGTGTCTACCTTTTGGGGGTTAACCGAGGCCACAATCGATACTATCTCTCCTGCAGATCAGGGAACGACACATTTCTGATCGATCACCTACCGGACTCCGAGGAGTGGGCGAGTATCTATGTCTCGGTTACCGGGAACTTCATGTTCGGGCCCGGGGAGAGCATAGATACAGTCACCACAGTCCCATTTGGGATTGGAACTCCTGGTCGGTAACTTACTCTTCGGTAGCGAGTTATTTTGATAAACGCTTTTCCTTGTAAACTTGTACTGATTTCTCTATGTTTTGACACCTTTTTGCAGCCGACGGCACCGTTCAAGAGCTTCGGGAGAAAGCCGTCCGTGCTCGGATAACCGCCGCCTACGCAATCCCAATCACCAGCCGTTACGCCCCTCAGCTCCTCGGTTACGTCCCCTCGTACACTAGTTACTTAAAGAAGAAACCGAGGAAGCAAGGGGTGCCGAGGGCAGGACGAGGGGGCAGAGGAGGAGGAGGACGAAGGGGAGGCGGAGGAGCAGGGAGAGGAGGCAGAGGAAGCGCTTCTGGGACCGAGGGTAGCAGCTCCGAGCCTCAAGGTGTCGTAAGAGAGGCAATTGACCGAGAGACGCCTGAGAGGACCGGACTGAGCGACGAGATGTCGGACCCTGCAGCTCGCGAGGTTCTAAATCTCAGACGTCGGATGCCGAGAGGCCGAGGCCGAGGCTCAGTCACCAGTACACCTAGTGCTGGGACCTCGGGGGTGATCCTTGTTTCTCCGCAGGAGCCCCCGGCGAAAAGGACTCGGCGTGAGGGGGAAGGAAGCGCCCGAGGTAAGGAGAAGGAAACGTCTCGGACTACCGAGGAGGAGGAGAGAGTGGAGGAGCAGGACCAAAAGTCCGCGGAGAGGATTGAGGGGATCTGGGTCCACCCGACGAAGGTTCCTTGGACCCCGGAGTTTTGTCACTATGCTGGGGGCCAGATCCACCACGCGGACAGCGTGTCAAACCTCGGTACAGCGTTCGGGATGCTCCGCGGCTGTATTCTTCTTAGGGATGCCAGGGCTGTCCAAGGATTGACCGAGGACATCACCGCGGAGATAGCACAGGCCCTTTTCACTGTAAGTTTGTTACTTTTCACTTTATTGTTGTCAGCTAAGTCCATATTTGTGATTCTTCTTCGGTTTTTTGCTCGCAGGCTGGTGCTCGGACCTTGGTCATAAATGACCGATGCAAAGGTCAGGAGCGAGAGATTGAGGAGCTGAAGAAGGCTCTTGAGCAGAAAGAGGACGACCTGAAGGTGGCTCGGGAGACCTGCGATCTCTACCTTGCGGATTTTCAAAGGTGCGACAAGGAGAGGGTGGCAGCCGAAGCCCAAATTGCAAAAGCCGAGGAGAATGTCAACACTTTGAGGGCGGCCACCCGAGCTACCGAGGTTGAAGCTGCTAAGAACAAGGGCTATAACGATGGTTGGGCCGCAGCCGGGGTAGAATACCAGAAACAGGTTTGGGAGATTGAGGCCGAGCTTTATAGGGACCGCTTCGTGGACGGGCTTCGGTTCGGTCACGAAGCTCTTTTGAGTAAGCTCGATCTCCCAGCCGACTCTGAACTCCGGGTCCTTCCCGAGGTGCCGCCCGAGGAGACTGTTATGCCCGAGGAAGAGGAAGAGGAGGGCGAGCAGATGCCAAACCCTGAGGCGGGTACTCAGACCGCTCCTGTTGCCGTTGCTTCAACCGGGGACGTTGCCCAGACCCCTCAGCCCCCCAGTGCTTAGGAATTTACCTTTTCTTTTGTTTTCCGCTTGGCTGGACGGTTCCGAACATTTGGATTTTACCGTTCCAGGGTTTGTAAATGTTTTTTGGTAAGTAGGTACCGAACAAATGACCGAAGATTTGTTGGATGTGGTAGTTTAACATAGGATTTAAACTTGCAATCCACTTCGTTGTTTCTGAATGAATGGTTTCTTCCACTTCATGCCTTGTTTATTTTTGACGTGCTCGAATGGTTTTATGCTTGTAACCGAAGGGTGCCTCATGCCCCTGCTTCTGTTGAAATGCTGTGGAGTATCAACAGATTTTAGCCGAAGCATTAACCGAGGAGGTGTTCAAAAATATATTCCAAACCCAAGTAAGGCAAAATATAGGATTGAGTAAGTTAAAACAAAGCAAAGTAGTTAGCAATTTTTGATTTTTGCATGCCCCTGCTTTGTTTTAGCTGACGCCGAGCCTAAGGGAGTAAACCGAAGCAACTCACTATGGCGTGGCTATTTAGAGTAGGGCTAAGGTCCTGAAGTGGGAATGGCGTCGGCCATGGCTTCGGGACGTAGCGAATCTAAATAGTGCATGACTTATTGGAGGGTCGGTGTAAGGGGCTCGGGGTTAATACCGAGTGTCCTTATTGCCGACGTCCGAAAGTCTGAGACGACCGAAAAAGGCCGTGGTGACTTGGTGAGGGATCTGTCCGAGGAATATCCCGCGGAGGACAGTCCCTGAAGTCAAGATAAAACGGTTCACGCAACGCCGAACCGAGTACGAAGAGTAAGTGACAAGATTAGACTAGTGATAAACAAGAAATTCTCATTAAAAAACTGTTGTAGAATCATGCCATTACAAGAGTAGTTTGGTTCCTATCAACTTTGACAAGAAACGAAAAAAAATTTCAAATAAACAAGTCCGAAAGACCGAAGCCTGGCTACCCATAAAACTTCTTCAGGTTATTGGCATTCCAGGTCTTGGCAATTGGGGAACCATCTAACTTCTCCAGCTTGTAGTTTCCCGAGTCGAGATGCTTGAGGACTCGGAATGGGCCCTCCCAATTAGGCATTAATTTCCTCTTCTTGGACTTGTCCACCACCTTTTTCCAGACAAGGTCGTCCGATTTGAATGACCGAAGGTGGACGCTTCGGTTGTAGCCCTTGGCAACCTCTTGCTGGTAAGATGCCAGCTTGATTCTTGCATTCTCCCATTCCTCCTCGGCCAGATCGAGGTCCGCAGCAATGTTCTCATCGTTAACCGACTCATCGAAATCTTCGGTTCGGATCGTCGGGAGCCCGACCTGGAGGGGGATTACAGCTTCCATTCCAAATGCCAAGGAGAAGGGGGTTCGGCCGGTGGATCGCCGAGGCGTTGTACGGTAGCCCCAGAGTACCCGAGGGAGCTCTTCGGCCCACTTGCCCCGGCGTGATTCGAGCCGTCGCTTCAGTCCTGACAAGATTGCTTTGTTTGCAGCTTCGGCTTGCCCGTTGCCTTGGGGGTAGTACGGGGTAGAAGTGTCCCATTTGATGCCAAATTCATCCAAGAGTGCTCGGTACTTTTGTCCGGTGAACTGGCTGCCGTTGTCGGTTAAGATGGCGAAGGGTACACCGAAGCGAGAAATTATATTTCGCCACACGAAGCGAATGATGTCCGATTCTTCAACCGTGACCAGTGGTTCGGCCTCGACCCATTTAGAGAAATAGTCGGTGGCGGTTAAGAGGAACTTGAATCCTCCAGGAGCGACGGGGAGCTTACCGACGATATCCATGCCCCACTGAGAGAAAGGCCATGGGCTAGTGAGAGGGCTGAGATCCCAAGCCGGCTGATGAATAATGGGAGCAAACATTTGACATTTCTGGCAACGCTTCACAAATTCTTCAGAGTCCTTCTTCATTGTTGGCCACCAGTATCCTTGGGTAATTGCTCGGTGGGCGATGGAGCGTCCACCGGAGTGGCAACCGCTGTCACCGGCGTGTAGTTCCTCGATGATCCCGGGGACCTGGTGGAGGTGTGCAACCAATAAATAGGGGCCGGTGAACGACCTTCGATAGAGCTTTCCATTTGGATTGAGCCAGAAGAGGGCGGCCTTGTTGCGGAGTCGGTGGGCTTCCTTTTTGTCGGTTGGTAGTGTGTCGTTCCGTAGGTAGCCAACGATCTCATCCATCCAGCTCGGACCAAGCTCCACGTTTAATATCTCATGACTTAACACCTCAAGCTCGAAGCTAGGTTTGTCGATGGAGCTAAAGGAGATGGAGCGGTGTCCCGAAGCTGCACAGGCCGTAGCGAGTCCGGCGAGGGCGTCGGCGTGAGCGTTTTGTTCTCTCGGGATGTGTTCGACGTGAATGGCTCTAAAGCTCTTGAGAAGCCGAACGGCAGAGCTTAGGTAAGTACGCATTCAGTCGTCTCGAGCCTCATACTCCTCAGAGAGCTGGTTGACCACCAACTGTGAATCGCTGTAGAGAACAAGTTCTTCAATCCCAAGGGCTTCGGCAGTCTTGAGTCCGGAGATGAGCGCCTCATATTCAGCCTCGTTGTTGGAGGCCAGAAAGTTGATGGAGATAGAGCTTTCATGTAAGACACCGGAGGGAGAGAGAAGTACGATTCCAGCCCCGGCGCCTCGGCTATTTGAGGCGCCATCAACATACATTTTCCATACATCGCCATGGAAGAGTTTCCAGGCGGTGCTGGGATTTGCTTGGAGAACGGCTTCGGGGCGGGGGGCTGGATTTGAAGCGAGGACGTCGGCCGGAGTGAGCTCGGCGATAAAGTCGGCGAGGGCCTGGGCTTTAATCGCTGTCCTCGGTTGAAAGTGGATCTCATAGTTGGCAAGTTCAACGGCCCATTGAGAGATTCGGTTGGAGAGGTCCGCCTTCCGAAGGAGAGACTTGAGAGGATACTCGGTTAGTACGATAATGCGGTGGGATTGGAAGTACGGTGCGAGCTTCTGAGACGCGGAGACG
This sequence comes from Rhododendron griersonianum, assembly GCA_018127125.1. NCBI lineage: Eukaryota > Viridiplantae > Streptophyta > Magnoliopsida > Ericales > Ericaceae > Rhododendron > Rhododendron griersonianum. The sequence continues at coordinate 30,598,936 of CM030790.1, read as the reverse complement.
AGGGCGAGAACAAGCTTTTCCAAGGGAAGATAGCATGTCTTGGCGGGCGTCATCGTCTTGCTGGAGTAATAAATTGGCTGATGGTCGCGCCCCTCCTGTCGGACGAGAACCGAGCTTATGGCATGTGCCGAGACGGCGAGATAAATGAACAGGTCTTCCTGGTCCCGAGGTGTGACGAGGAGGGGGGCCTTGGAGAGATAGTCCTTCAGCTGCTGTAGAGCCCGGTCACACTCGTCAGTCCAGCTAAAATTGCGTCGGCTCCCCTTCAGGAGGGCAAAGAACGGTTGACACTTGTCGGAAGAGCGGCTGATAAATCTGTTGAGGGCGGCGGCCATGCCGGTTAGACACTGCACATCTCTCTTGTTGTGAGGGGCTGAGAGTTTCTCGATTGCTGTGAGCTGTGAAGGGTCGGCGTCGATACCCCGTCGGGAGACAAGATGCCCGAGGAACTTACCAGAGCTTACACCGAAGGCACACTTCTCGGCGTTAAGGCGAAGCTTGTGTGTCTTGAGAATCTCGAATGCCTCTGCGAGGTGAGTGAGATGGTCGCCGGCCATCATGCTTTTAACCACCATGTCGTCGATATAGGCCATCATGGTAGATCCCAACAGACGCTCAAACATCTTGGTTATCATCCGCTGGAAGGTTGCTCCGGCGTTTTTGATGCCGAAGGGCATGACGAGATAACCGAAGATGCCGTGGGGGGTGATGAAGGCCGTGTTCTCGATGTCGCCATCACTCATAGCGATTTGATGGTAGCCCCGGTAAGCATCCATGAAACTGAGTCGGTCGTGGCCAGCTGTGGCATCGACGAGCTGGTCTATTCGAGGGAGGGGGAAGAAATCCTTTGGGCAGGCGTCATTGAGGTTTGAATAGTCAACACAAACTCGCCATTTCCCGTTCTTCTTTTTGACCACCACAGTGTTGGCCAACCACTTAGGGTACTGTACTTCTCGTATGGCTCCTGCGTTTAGGAGTCGATTGACCTCGTCGATAACGGCGTAGGAATGGACCGGGGAGGATCGCCGTGCTTTCTGGATGACCGGGCGCTTGGTTCGATCGATGTTGAGCTCGTGGCAAATGAATTTTGGATCGACCCCGGGCATTTCATAGGGGGTCCACGCGAAAACCTCGATATTGCTCTTAAGGAAGTTCACCATGTCATTCCGTTCGGTATCACTGAGTGAGGAACCAACAAGGAAGAAACGGGAACCGTCCTCGGTGATGGGGACGGTGACGAGATCCTCGATTGCCTTCTCGTCGGCAGGCCTCCCGACGTCTTCGAGAACCGAAGCCTCTGGTACTTCGATGAAGTTTACCCTGGAGGTCTGTTTGCTGCTTCGGACAGCGTTGACGTAACAGCTTTTGGCGGCGGTTTGGTCTCCGTACAGATCTTCCTGTCGTCCGTTGGCACCGATGAACCGGACCACCTGGTGATAAGTAGAGGCAACAGCCTTTAACTTATGGAGCCAGGTGCGGCCAACGATGGCATTATAGGGGCTTGGGACATCGACTACGACGAACTCCATGTTGAGTACGATCGAGCCGGAGCCGACGGGTAGGGTGATCAAACCGACGGGCCAAACCGGAGCTCCGTTGAAACCTATGAGGGGGACCTCGGAGGGACGGAGATCGGCGTCTGAGAGCTTCAAATCTTTAAACAAGGAATAGTACATGACCTCGGCCGAGCTCCCCTGATCCACAAGGACACGTCGGACGTTGAAGGTGCCTATGCGCAGTGTGACCACGAGGGCGTCGTTGTGCGGAAGTTAGACGCGCGCAAAGTCCTTCTCGGTGAACGTTATTGTCCATTTGGATCCGTCGTCGGTTCGAGGACGTTTGGCTTCGGGACCGACGAGCATGACCTGCTTAGAGGAGGAAGCGTCGTTCAATTCGGCGCGGATTATTCAGGCGGCTTCGGGATTGAGAGGGCCGTGGATGACGTTAATCGTCTGGATTTCCTCTTCGGCTCTAGTTTCGGCATTCTGTGCCCGGGGTCTCATTTTCTCATGATCAATGAAGTTGTTGAGATGGCCACCGAGGACAAGCTGCTCCAGGTAGGCCTTGAAGGGCCTGCAAGCGGTCGTAAAGTGTCCCTGCTCGTTGTGGTAGCTACATCGAACTATCGGGTTTTTAATTTTCCCGTTTTCGGTACCGAGTTTTTGGTTGGGGAAGGAGAAAAAGGGTTGGTCCTTCACTTGGTCGATAATCCTGTAGATAGGGATAGTAAAGACGGTCTTCTCAGCGCTGAAGTCTCCTTGCTTCGGTCCCTTCCTTGGGGACTGTTTGATGTTGTTGACTTGTTTCTTCGGTGTTGAGGCCTAGGCGGGAGCCGGAGCAGACACCGGAGTGAACGGTGCCTTGGAGCTCGTAGACTTCCCCATGCCCCTCTCTGCTTTGGTTTCGATAAGCTGGCACCAACCTTCGATTCGAGTCATGAGATCCTTCATGGAATTTGGCTTGTGCAGAGCGAGATCGTCGTAAACCTGCTCGTCTTGGGCGGTGAGGCCGAGCTTGAAACCGCGGGCGGAGATGACACCGTCGCATCCTTCGATTTCGTTGAACAGTTCCCAGTAGCGACCGGCGTATTGGCGGAGCGTTTCGTCGGTCCGCTTGCGTAGGGCGAGAAGAGAGTCGATCTCCTTTTCATGCTTGTTGCTCGTGACAAACTGAGCCATAAAAGCGTCACAGAGAGAATCGAAGGAAGAGATTGATCTGGCAGGAAGTTGATTGAACCAAGTTAGGCCCAGGTTGCCGAGGCTTGCGGGGAAGACTTTACAGAGGAAGGCGTCGTCCGAAGGCTCGTTGCGAAGGAAGAGAGACATGACCAGCTTGTACTGAACCAGATGAGTGTATGCCTCGGTTTTACCGTCGTACTTTGCAAATTTGGGTTGGGTGAAGCCCTTCGGGGGGTGACCAAGTCGATCTCCCTAACGAAAGGGGAGGTCGTGAGTCTCTCGAGACGGGCGTCGCGGTGGGGTCGGATCGAACGGTCGAGACCGTCTGGACCCCCGGTCGCGGTACGCTTCTTCGGTAGCGGTCGACCCTGTCTTTCGTACTCCTTCCGCTTCGGTTGGGAGTTCCCTGACCGTTGAGGAGATCTCTCATACCGATGCTTCTTGTAGCTATCTCGGGCGTAGGGCTCGAGGCGCTCAGTATTTTGGCTTCCGCCACCAAGCCTTTTGTAGCCATCTTTAAGGTGGTGGATGAGTGGACTCTTTGAACGAGGGCCCTTGAGGCGCTCACGATATCCTTTTGTTTGGAACTCCAGGAGGGCGTTGTCCTCGTTGGCAAAACTTGGGGTGGTCTCCCGGCGACGCTCCTTGGACCCGATTGGATGGGTGGAGGAGGCGGAGACGCTTCCGCCACCAAGCCTTTCGAAGGCGAATCGCTTCCCGCGAGGGCCCTTTGGATTAGGGGAGCGGGAGCGTTCCCTTCGTTCAACGTCCCTTTCGTTACGACCCTCGCCTGGTGGTTCGAGGCGGTCCTTGGCTGAGGGGCGGGGTCGGTGTTCGACCAACTGTCCTCCGTCGCGGCTACGGGGGGGGGGGGGGGGGCTATGGTGGCTTCTTCTTCCGCCGCGGCCTCCGGAGGAATGCGATGGGGAGATTTGGAGGAGGTGTTTGATTTCCGCCAACTCGTCCCGGACGCTCCTGTCGCGCTCCACTACTGTCGTGAGGTCGTCGATCTTCCGCTCCAGGTGGCAGATGTAGGTCTGGAGTTCGGCCGGAGCCCCTGCCTCCTGAGTCGAAGTCCCTGCCCCGATTCCGACGGACATGTGGGCCTTTCCAAGAGCTCTTGGTCCGTCGGACGCCGGGTCCCCGAGATTGCCGAGGCCATAGGTGGTCTCGCTGCGATGTGCATCGTCGATTTCCACCGTGGTTAGGTTGGAGAGCCTTGAACGGAACCTTTGTGAGGAAGAAGGTGATTGAATGAAGAACAGCTAGGTCCCCAGCAGAGTCGCCAATTGTAGGGGTTCGATTAATCGGGACCTTTACTGTGGTGTCTGGTTAGGTTCCTTCCTCCGCTGCTCCGCTCGTCCGTCGCCTGACCTGCAACAAGTCACTAGGGCTTTGGATGCCCAGTGACCCTCCAACGATCAAGTTAGATCTCAGTGAAGGTGTTTAGGTCTAGGGTTAGGATAGTATTGCGTACCTCTTTTAGGTGAGTATCACTTTGTATTTATAGACCTAGGTTTGCTTGGTCTCCAAGCTAGCGCGTGGAGAGTACGCTCGGGTAACCGCCTCGGGTGACGTCACATATGACGAGGGGGCGAGGTGGTTACGGAGCACATGGGACAGATCTCAATAATTGTGCCAGCTGCATGGGGAGCATGATCCCCATAGGTCCCACTCACAATAACCGTTATCTCCTGGAAGCCTTTGGAAGTACTGGAACATGCAGACAACCGATGCTCCGAAGTGGATAACAACAGAAGTCCGGGCAACGACCGAAGTACCTCCCGAAGAGAGCTAGTCAGAAGACCCCGGCCCGGACCCTAGCCGCTGATTTAGGGTTTGGGCCCCGGTTACCAAGCCAAGAACCGAGGGCCCTACACATAACACGACTAAAATATACTTAAAACCCATATCCATGTGTCAATTGCATGTAGTCAAATCTGTTGAGTGTTTAATCAATTTGACAAACTAATAAGCCAAACAAAGCACCAAAAAAGTAGAATCTTAAGTCACAAATCACCTCCTCTAGCAGTCCACAAACGCAGAAGCCAACTCCGAACAGTCAGAAGCAACGGAAATTGATAGTTCCATCCATACAAGATCCCTTCCCCAATACACACACTCTTGATGCAGTTCCCAAGACAATTATCGAAAATAAAATTACAAAAATATCAGTTCTTTTGTTTTCGCATTGCATTTTTCCCAAATTCAATACGTACCAAAATAAGGAGGAAGCTATGGTACACAGGGTATACCGTATGTCTAAATTATGACAATTTGTGATTTTCATTATGACGATTTTTGGTTTTCTAATGCATATTTATGATTCTAGTTACGACTTGTACTTTAAAATTTACCTGTTGAACAAGCCATTAGCAGGTTATCCATAATTAAAAAATATTGTTATTATTAAACCATAATTATTCGTACCGGAATCCATAATACTTGTACCTTAACCAAATACATGCGTACAATATCAAAAATTAAATAATGCTACCCATAAATGTTATAACAATACCATAAATTGGCATTATCTTACCGCAATGAGTCGTACCAAATTTTTTTAACTTGTATGATATTCTGTAACAAAATCAAAATATGTCGTACCAGAATCAACAATTGTTATACTCAAGCTAAAAATATTTGTAAAATGCCGCAAATTTTATAAAATAACCACAATTATTATGACAACACCTAAAATTGTCATTTTCTTAACACAATGTGTCGTATAAAAAGAAAACTTATTTAAATACCACAAATTATATAACAAACCACAATTGTTATGACAATATCATAAATTGACGTTTTCTTACCACAATGTGTCATACCAAATGAAATTAAGTAAAAAATTCCATAATAACACAGGTCTAAAATACCACAAATTCAGTAATATAACCAAATTTGTTATGACAACACCATAAATTGACGTTTTCATACCCATAACGTGTCGTATAAAAAAATTCATTCAAAATGTTCAATTAACGATAGTTATAATCAGCAAAATATCATACCACAAATTCAGTAATACAACCAAATTTGTTACTCCCTCCGTCCCGGTTTGTTTGTCCTCTTTTTGACTTTTTGAGAGCGTTTGACCTCTCAAAGAATTATCTATAATTTTCAATTCGTAATGTTTTTAATATGCAATATGGATCTTGTTTGATAGATCTCAATTAGTTTTATTATTCAAAATCTTCAAAATCATAAAAAAACATTATAAAATGTAAGACATAAGTATATTTTTGAAAGACACGAATTTCGACAATTGGACAAACAAATTGGGACGGAGGGAGTATGACAACACTATAAATTGACGTTTTCATACCCACAATGTGTCGTATCAAAAAATTCAATCGGAATGTTCAGTTAACGATAGTTATAATTAGCAAAATACCATACCACAGATTCAGTAATATAACTAAATTTGTTATGAAAATACCATAAATTGACGTTTTCATACCCACAATGTGTCGTATAAAAAAAATTCAATCGAAATGTTCAGTTAACGATAATTATAATCAACAAAATACCATTCCACAAATTCAATAATATAACCAAATTTGTTATGACAACATCATAAATTGGCGTTTTCGTACCTACAACGTGTCGTATAAAAAAAATTCAATCGGAATGTTCAGTAAACGATAGTTATAATCAGCAAAATACATACCACTAATTATTTTCAATTCCCCCCACATTATTTTTTCAAATTTTAAAATTTCCACCATATTATCTTAATTTTTTATTCCCTCCACACTATTTTTTCAAATTCTTATTTGTCCCTACACAATACCTCAGTAATTTAAACTAAAAATGAAGTTCTAGCTCAAAATTTTCATCCAAGAAATTCACCAAAAAGTAAGTACTATACCCAAATTTTTGAATACAACTACAATTTCCTCTCAAAATATTAGTCTAAATTAAATTCTTTCTCTACAAAATTTAATTCAAAAAATCAAAATTATTTTAATTTTTCATGAAAAATGAGAGGTCATTAAAACAAATAATTATCCAACTGTCTCAACAAATAATTCTTTTAATTTTGTTTGATGTGTAATATGTCTTTAATTTGACCGTTTGTCTTTATTTATTTCTAATTTTTATAGATTTTATTTTTATTTTTTTAGTATAAATTACATAGTTAGTTGTTGAAGTTTCATACTGGCAAATTCAGTTGTTCAAGTTCAATATAACATTAAAATATATTAATGCACCATTCGAGCCCCACCTAAGGTATTTTTTTTATCAGAACCGTCTATCTTTTACACAATATCTATTAGATTATTCGTACCAATTAGAACAAATTTGATCGCTTATAGCTAGACACTTAATCGGATGAAAAATATCATTCTATTATTAAATTTGAGTGTCAATGATGGAGCTTCCAAAACCTGATCGAGCCATAAATTTACGTGAATGACTTTATTCAACAAACATAACGAAATCAATGGTTTTGATCATTACTATTGTGTCACGGTGGTAAAGCTACTCTACATTCAACTATAGAAGAGGACTAGGTTTCATAAATTGAATGTACATTCTAAATGTCGTTAGCGAGTATATTTCTAGAATGATTGATCAAAACTGTTAGAATATCAAGTTATACGATATTCAGTATTGTCACCAAAATCAGAGATCATCCGATATCGACAACTGCATAATCGAAAAACATTTAAGGTATTCAAATACATTAAAGTCTAATAATGCACCACTCAAGCCCCATATAAGGCTCTCTTTTTTTCTGATCGGAACCATCTCTCTTTTACATAATATGAATAAATCATATGTACCAAGAATGAAGTTGATCACTTATCGTTAGATCCTTAATCAAACGAAAATATCATTTTATGATTGAATTTGGGTGCCGATGAAAGGTCTTTCTAAACCCGATCGAGCAAAAAAATTACGTGAATTATTTAATCAACATGCATAACGAAATCAATAATTTTGATCATTATTATTGTGTCGTAGTCACAAGTCTACCGTATATTTAGCTACAACAGAGAAATTAGTTTCATATAAAGTATATTGAATGTACAAATTCTAAATGTTGTTTTTTTTAGAAAAAAATTCTAAATATTGTTATCGAGTATATTTATAAAATGATCGATCAGAATCGTTAGAATGTAAAGTCCAACAAAATTCAAGATTGTCACCAAAATTAGAAATCATGGGATATCGACAAATATATATGTAGCCAAACGATATTTAACGTGTCCGAATGCATTAAAGTCTATCGTTAATTGTGGTACGACATATTTTAGTCTTGCTACAAAATATTTGGATTAATTTCTTTTAGTACGACACATTGTGGTAAAAAAAATGCCAATTTTTGGTGTCGTCATAAAAGTTATGGTTATGTTATATAATTTGTAGTCATTTTTTGGAGAGGGAGATGGAGAGAGAGTGAGGGAGGAGAGAACAACCGGTTACCTGCTCAGCCCTTTTTTCATTTTATTAATTGATTTAATAAATGGGTGGTTCGGATCATTCACTTTTAAATCCAAGGGTTTAAAATCATGGTGTGTACGGTACACTCCTTAATAAGGGGTGTGTACCATAGGACTTCCCCCAAAATAATAGAAGATTTTTTGCTCGCCAAGGTTTCCATTTGATTCTGGTTCTCCTTCTTTCTTTTTTTTAAGAGATAATGCACACTTCTAACTTCTGAGGCAGTTCCCAAGGCAATTATCGAAAATAAATTTTCAAAACATTCAAGTTCTCCTTTTGTATTCCCATTGCATTTTTAGTGAATTCAATTGAAGACATAGCAAAATAATAGTAGGATCCTTTTCGTTCAATTCTAATTCCTGCAAATTTTCTTAGCATCAGTAACTCAACATAGTATGCTAGAAGTTAAGGGGGGGGGGGGGGGGAAACCTACTCCCTCTGTACCAATTTGGTTGTCCTTTTTTGATATTCGTGTTAGTTTTCAATCGCTTATATCTTTCAATGTGAATCTCCAAAAATATGTCTTATTTGATTAGATTTCAATTTGTTTTATAATACAAAATTGTCGAAATCATGAAAAATATTAGAGATTGAAAGATATACGCAATAGACACAAAAGAGACAAAATGAATAATGGACAACCAAAATGGGACAGAGGGAGTAATAAAAAAAGAGGAAAAACCAGGCCTATTGGACCAACCAATAGAAGTACTGGCAGATCTTCTAGAGAATAATGGTGCTTATCTCGGGGAAAGTCATTTCCTCATGTTGCGTTTCGGTGAAACTCCCTGCAACAGATCAAAATCTCGAACCGTCAAGCATGAATTTCAAGCCCTCTGTTTGATCGGCCCAAATAGAATTGAAAACCCTAATTTTAAAAAAGGGGAAGAGAAATGGGTGGAGAGAGAAACCTGGGGAGACGAGCCTGATGGTTTGGGAGACCATGGCGGCCTTCTTGTCGATGACGAATTCGAAGCCCTCGGCGCTGATCAACTTCACCGTGTCTTCCTTCCTCATCTTCACCACTGTCCCTTCAACGAACCGAATTACGTGATTCGTGTTTACCTACGAAAATTCTACTCCATGGTTGTTTTCTGATCATAAGTATTACACTATTCATACATAGGGCTGTCCACTGGTCGGATTTGGTCGGATTCGGGTCGGGTTGGACCCGACCCGACATTAGTCGGATTGGGTAAATGGCCACCCCAGCCCGACCGAAATTCTTGTCGGGCTCCGACCGAAATGCACTCGGATTGAATTTCTCGGGTTCGGTCGGGTTCGGTCGGGTTTGGAACCGGCTGCAAACTATCGAACTCATACAGAATCACAGATCAAAGAAAAAGAAGAGAGAGACCTTGTCCATTACAATCGATTACAGAGAGATAGAGAGATGAGATTTGATTACCCCCATTTCACAGATAACAGTAATCAAACACAGATCCATCATATTGCGGTTTCTTAAATTACATACCCCACATAGAAATATAGTACATAAAGGAGATGAACTCATGTAATCGTTGAAGAGATCCTTTCCTTCGGCTCATCTTCCTCCACTTGGTCAGCTTCTTCTGGAATGATATTGGGATCGACGGTGGCCTCGTCCTCATCGGAGTAGTTCTTGGAGGTGCGGCTGGATTATTCTGCTGTAGAGAGAGAGGAAGGATCTGCTGTAGAGAGAGAGAGAGAGAGTGGTGTGGACGTGTGGTGGAGTAGGGTGGGCGGAGTCGCGGGAGGGAGTCGGCGGGACTGGACTGGATTCTGGATCTGGAGTGGAATGGCCGAAATGGGTGTAAATGAGTTAGGGTAGGGTTTTTTTTCCCTTATAAAGTAAAACATTCGGTCGGGTCGGGTGACCCGAATTTTAAAATACAAAACCCGAAACCCGACCGACACTTTGATAAATCCGAAACACTCAACCCGAACCCGACCGACCAGGTGGCTCAGAACCGTCCGTGGGGTGTTTTGTCGGGTCGGGTCGGTTTGTCGGTCGGGTCGGATTCATGGACACCCCTATTCATACATGGATGTTGAGAGAGAGGAAACGCAATTACTGGCAAAATTTGCGTTGAGGAACAGTAAGGGCGGAACGGTTTTACCAAAAAGCCCCTAACAAAGGAGAAAAAAAAAGACAAAATAGTATACAAAAAAGAGGACACAAAGGGAAAACATCGAAAGTCCGAAACCCGTTAAAGTAATCTATAAATAGCCTAATACTCTCTGCGGCCCACCACTTTAAAGTGCAAAATTACTAAAACGCCCAAAACAAAAAAGGAGTAGATTCAACCCCATGTGTCCAAAATCAGGGGCATTTCCATCCTAAAGTGGCAAAATGTAAGCCACTCCTTGGAACTATATTCCTTTATAGGCACTTGTGGATATAAAGGTCCTCGGGGAAAAGATTTTGGTATAAGAGTCCACTTCTCATAATAAAAGATTGAGCCATTTTGAGGTTGTCAATTGCTTGGAAGAGCAACCCTAGGTATCTAGTGGATATTCAAGCCCTAGAGGGTGTCACAATTTCTGAAGGTTTGGACATTTAGTACCTGTAATGTGGATACCTTCGATATGAGAAACATGAATGGGAACCTGGATCATATGCCCTAACTAGTTGTGCGTTCGAGCCATTACAACATTATATATACTAATTAAATTGAAATATAACATCTAATAACAGACTATTAACTTATCAAATTGAAATATATCCCTTGAAGTATTATTACCAACTTTGCTTTTGCATTTTATGATTATCATAATCAAAAGAAGTTAAGCAAGGAAAGCATTTCAACACATAAGTACCTGTGAAGAAGTGCAATATGCTCATCATCAGGCTTATAAAGTTCATATTGTTTTGCAAAAGCATTTCCCAACGAAATCACCCGGTCAGTATCTTGAGTAACATCCAAAGATTCTGCAAGAAACTGTCGCCAAGAAATAAAGATTTACTAGCACAACATGGTATCTAAACATGGCCAGCATTTAGTATATAAGCTTTATTACCAAGACAAAAACATATTGCAAAGAGCAAGATACACATCAGCTAAAAAGGAAAACAAGCCTCAAGTCAAATCACTCCTTTACCAAGAACATCACAAGATATACCCTAGACGATATAAGAGGCTAGGCAACAAACCAAGCTAGAAATTAATTCGGTTACTATGTAATGCCCCTAGCCCCGTCTATAGTTCTCCACTTTTGGCTAGCTGTACATGGCTTTAAAACTCATATCCAATAAAGGTCCAAAGCTCACACATATGAGGCACTTCATACACATCATCAAGTGCTACAGAACAAAGCATATCGACTTACTACCCTGACCTCACCTCATCAATCTGACCCCAAGTGGTGTTTTACCATGATCCACTCTCCAGTAGTGACCCTCGTCTTCGTATGATAGCTCATGTTTTCAGTTGGTCCAAAGATTCCAACCTCTGATACCATTTGTAATTCTTTGACTACATGTCATACCGGGTTGCTACAAAATGTATTTTGCACCTTAAAGCTTGCATTTAAAACTTCACATACTCCCAAAATATTCAGGACCCTATGAATGAGGTCACATGAAGGTAACAGGTTTAGATACTTTGTAGTGTGAGCGACAGTTCAACGCATTTTAAAGTAAGTGTGTCTAGACCAACGCAAATAATGTATGGCTTCAACGTGAGGCTCCATCAATTTAAATGGCATCAGAGCTAGAACCAGCCAAACATGTGGGCTAGCTAAAGTGAATACGTTTGGTCCTAAGTGAAGTTGATTGTGGTGACCAAGATCCATGAGAGCTTAGGGCCAAGAAGAATGAGGCAAGGTGAAAGTACCAAGTCCATGTACCAAGGCATGCATTGTTCGGCCTAATGTGTAGCGAAGTCTCTTATAACTATTCCTTGTGCCTTCATCGTAGTTGTGAAATGTCTATAACTCTGAGCTAGACCAAAGTGGACCATTTATGCAATGCATGCCCCGTGCATTACATCCTCCTTGTCCTAAATAATAAATTTTGCATCTTATTTGCTGTGTTATTTGCCACCAAAGCCCTCTTCTACTCAATGCCTTTGGAACTGCAAATATTTTCTCACTTCAAATAAAGCATCTTATTTTAGGACATTCCTCAACAAGATTGGGGAGGAAAACTGAGAAAATTTGTTACCACTTGTGAGTTGTGAAATTTTTTTTATCTTCTGAGCTGCCCCAAAACCAAACAATAGTGATGCAACTTATGCTGCAATTGTACACTCTCATTGTTTATGAAGGTATGTTACCAAAGGATCCAACAATAGTAGCAATCAAACCAAAAAGGGCCTCAAACAAAGTACCTGATGCATCCAACCTGTCAAAAGGTTTATTTTATATTCTTACGCAAAATCTTTCGAAGGCCACCCACAATCTTCAACACAGTATTTCGCTTCAGTCATAGAGTTTGACCATGGAACCTTCTTTGCATTCCAAGACCTCAAGTTGGCACAAGGGCCATCCCTTAATGAATTCTACATGGCATAACAATTTTAAAGCTGAACCAATCAGAAAAGGAGGAAGATAAAGTTGTTTCTACACAACACCACCTCTCAGAAAGACCATTCAGCAATTTATTCAACAGCATGCATTGTTGTCATTTTAAAACAGGAAATACCATAAAATGTTTGAATACTATTTTATTCTCTCCAATTGCAACACCTACAGAAGCCTCCAACAATAGGGTTTGTATCAAGTGACTTTTCATGGTGTATGCATACCTTGAGGAAAAACTTCCACACTACTTGAGGAAGCCTCCAAAAAAAAATTTTAAAAATCCTTATATCTCGCAAATTAGCCAAATGCAATTAAGCACTTTTAATTCAGTCAAGCCTAAGAATACACAAAAAATGATCACATCTGTCCAGGTCACACCATTCATCCATTGCAGTATGGTAGTACCAATAGACATATACTCTAGCCACTAACCCTAGTAAAATGTATAAAACGAATATCTGGGTTAACAGTGCTGGTTACCTTCCGAAATAAGTCTTGGGGCCATATTGACACGCCGCATATAGTGGGTGATTACTCCAACAGGAAGAGGAGCAGCAGCAAGAGCTAGGTCCAACTTCTTCACTTTTTGTCCTGATGATAGACAATACAAAGCTTCAGAGTTCAAAGGAAGGGCCTGAAGCATAAATGTAAAAGAAATAGCAGAGTTCACAGCTAAAACAACATAAATTTCATCTTGGATGGGTGTAATCATAGAGCCCGTTATGGGATGTGATGTACACACTTTTGGCTGTAGCTCTTCACTGGATATGTCACAATGTACTTCGTAAATCAGAAAATGAATTTACGAACTTACTCTGATCTTTCCATGGAATACTGAACAATACTCCATTCTAGTCTCCTCTCTCCAATTGAAAGACACATCAATTCATCTTGTCAATCACACCCTGATGTATTAAATTGCTTACTTAGATCGTCAACCACACACTAGCTTTCAATCTCGTCTGTGTCTTTACATCCAAGTTCTTCTTGTACTTCAAATATAATAGCCTGACAAGGGACATCATCATTCTCTTACAAATCTTTAGCCTTACATTCACAACTTGACTAACTATTCTCCTCTCTTTTCCCGTAACCACCTATCTTTTCACCCTGCAGAATTGTTTTCAACCATTCAAATTCCTTGAAGAAAGTCCCATTTTCCATCCTCCTAACTTTTTCACAGCATTCAAACTACTCAAAGACATGTTTGTTTTCCGAATTAAAACATTGGATTGGACTACAAATCAAACGAGACCATTCCATACCAAGACAAAAAGGATGCCCGAAACAAGACTACATAAAAATTGGATATTCATCATCACACAAGTTCGAATAGTACATGAAAGAAATTGTCAAATATAAAGCACTAGGCGAATCTTTTCTTTTTTCACCTGTACCCCCAACACTCATTTCTTCAAAATAATAAGTTTACCGCCAACACAAAAACACCAATAAGTATTTTGTTCATAGCCTCTTCACTATTGTCTTGAGAGTCCATAAATCAGTGCACGTATCTTCCCAAACCCGCTCCACCCAAGACTTTTGTACTTTAAGGGTAAAGAGGCGCTTTTGATTTTATGAGCTCATTGAAATAACACTGTAACAAGTGTTATGGATCTTGTAAACAATAATATTCCTTCCAAAGAATTCAATTACAACCATGAGTTTTACAAGGTAAAATTAATAAATGAAAAGTGTTGGAGTCCTTCTACCAAGTATGCAAACAACACAGCTAAGGAGAAGAACATGCATGGTAAACTACTCATATGGGGAAAGATTTATATACTTACATGGATTATCATGTCATCCCATGTTTCTTGATATGAAGGATCCTACTTTAGGTCGTTAGTGTCACTCACATAGGCTTTCATTTTTGGAATTTAGAGCTTACGAAGCAAGGGAGGAAGTTAGAATCCAAGTCATAATCACTTGAAAAGATCTACGTTAATCCAATTTCTTTCCAACAAGAAGCATCTATTGATAGTACAAACTCTACTATTAACCCAAGAGCAAATTGGCGAGAAACTACATCAAGCATAGAACATTCATGAATTTCCGTCATGGTAATTCAAATAGTTACTATGTATTCAAAAAGTAGAACACAAAATCACATAAGTTATCATATAGGTACAAATCAGCACAATGGTCCCCCAATACTGAAACAATGCATGCCTATCAAGAGCATATATTTTGAAATTTAACAAATGAAATGGTGAATTCGCTTTCTTTCTAAAGTGAATAAAAGAGGAAGTAGAGTTACTCAAGGTCTGGAAAGCACCAATTTCTTCATGTCTCCTCTTATTCTGTTCGAACAATTAGCTTCTAAGGTAATACAACTTGTAACGCCTCAGTGGCCAATGAAGCACAAAAAATGCGTTATTTTTCGAAGTTTGATCCCTCGATAAGACCAATACCCTTTTGTCTTCATCCACCAATGCAAGGGCCAACGAAACCATAAACTATTTTATTTATGGAAGCCTCTTGATGTAATCAACTACCCTTTTCTCTCTAACTACAATTTTCTATATTTCACAACTTGTCACTTTGGTTATTCCTCGCTTTATTCTCTACATGGGCGGCATACCCTTGATGCCTTTTCAAATTTTTTTTCATTTATCAAAAAAATTGCTCGTAAAAAACATTTGTCATTCTAGTTCTCCTAAAAATTCTTTTAAAATTAAATATTACAGAAATCATGTTAAGTATCTTAATACATTCACTTGTAATAGCAAGACTCATTCAAAAGCCAAGACTAATAGATCTTAAGAGCCAGTCCATGATAGTTTACCTCATCTTGCCAAAACAAGTTGATATTTTTTGGGAAAAGAGGTGCACGGTAGCACAAAACCTGCCGATAGACATGAAAAACAATCAAGTGGATTTACATTCCACTCATCAATCCAATACAAAGGAAATAATCAACAAAGATTTAATTAACAAAAGGAGTTCAATCAAGCTCCATTGAAGAAATAGTTTTTGGGAAGGCTCTTTGGGGAGGATTATTTAACTGGTATACCAACCCCAGTTTGATCATCGTATGTGGTAAGTTCATGCATTTTAAAGGGTTCTCCAAGAATGACAAACAAGTTGCACAGAATGGTCAAAAGAATTAGGTTATGGCATGAGCATTGGTGCACAGTTGGTTTTTAGGATAGTTGATTGATGCATATTGGAGGATAGTTACCAATAGGCACTAGGATTCCTGCCAACAATGGCCAAGTCGAGGTACAGTCTTCCCATAAATTTTTGATGCTAGGGTCAAGCGGGTTTTCAAGAAATCCCTTCCGAAAAAGTTCCCTCCAATTAGCATTCTGTGGTGCATGATACTATTCATGAACATTGATAATTTGTTGAAGGAGGATTATCCGAACTTTGTTTTCCTGCCACTCACTTGATGTTAGCGTAGATTTTTTTTCCCATGCCTCACCATGCATGGCATGGAAGGAGGGTGAGGAAGAAGGTGAGGCCAGCGAGACAGGAAGCCCCTCTGATTTCATATAGTTTATACACAAACTCCCAAGGAAGGGTAACACACATCGGCAATCATTACAACTAGGAATTGCCCGTGCCTGAAGGCACGACGCAGTTTATTTTGATTTCAGTCTAAAAAAGTATCACTCCCTGAGAATCATAATCACCCGCACACCCAACTCCTCCCAAAGTCCACCTTTTTAGTGAAATGGCAAATAGGGTCCATCTAATCAATTCCAGCAAGCATATTAAAGAAAAATACAATGATATACACAAAATGAAACCAACGCAGTCCAATCCACCAAGGAATTTCATATAACAAATGCATTACATTTAGCAAAAGTACCCTAAACAATCTTGGTAGGTTGTTTCTTTAAACAAGTACAATTAGGAGTCAAGACACATGCCCTGCATGAGAGAGTCTACACCCTATTATGTAATTAATTGACAACTGTCTTACTTTGTTGAAAGAACCTCGTTGCATAATTTCTTAACCACGAAGCAAAATTCAAAATCTCAGACAACCTAAACTCTAACCCGTACATACATCAGCGGTCAACACATCCCCAGTGTGCACCCCTGTCATTCTCTCTCTCTCTCGTATGACCATTGACTTGCGATGAATCCAAAGGACGCACACAACTATGTTACATGGATCCTTCATTTTGGCACAAGTACCTGTGTCGATGTGTCCGACACCCGTATCCTTTTGGACACTCGAATCCTCTAATTGTTAAGATACTTACAGAAAAGGAATTTCAAATTAGCTAGAAAAGCAATATTTCGAGTATTTCACATAGACAAGAAATAGGAAAATAGCAAAAACATAATTTTCTTAACCCTTTCTTGTTTAAATACATTTGTAAACATAGTTTACTGTACATAATCTGAGAAAATTATGCAATACCCGTACCCAAGTTGGGGACACATATCCACGTATCCTAACATTTAAGTTTAGGAAGGTCCAATGCTTGGACTTGCACTCGCACTCGAGCCCATGGAACATAGGCACACAAAAGTATAGTCAACTTTCATAGCATGCCTACATATTACTAATGCTCATACCAATAAAAAAAAAATAAAGCAAGGGTTTTTTTTATGCGTACAGGGTTTTTTTTTTTTTTGCAAGATAGCACAAAGACAACTAACATACAACTACTCATTCTATATGCGTACATGAATTTTTTTTTTTTGGTCAAATGGAAATATATAAAGCAAGATGTACATCTTGGTTTTTTTTCCATATGCGTACATGTTAATATAAAGCAAGATGTACATTTTATGACACACGACATTAATCTCTTGGATACCTTCAGTTATAGCAAGAACCCGAAAACTGTTGACATAGCTGCAAGAAACAATTCAAAAAATTTACCCAACCAAATTAAACTTCTAAGCAAGTATCAATTCTGCATTACTCTTCATTTCTCCTTGCTAACCCAATGCGTCCGATTAAAGAGTCAAAACTTTTATCCCTAGAGCAGAAATTGTGTAAAGACGGTTATGGTTGCTAGCCCGTGGCCGTATAGCAGAAATTCAGGTTTCGCAATTGGAAAGAGTCATCTCCAAAGGGGAGGGGATAAGGACTGATCATTCTAGAAGTTGTTAAACCATTAGTATAAGCAGGAAAAATCCGTACCAAAAAGGATTTTCATGATACCAAATAGCCCAACCGTCAGCTCAAATCAAAATTTCAAGTAATAAAATGTACATGAATCACATGATGGTGTTGGTGAAACAACTCAAACCACTTCTTATCACAGTATGAGACAAAAACACCCAAGCAAACTAATAAAACTAAGTTTATCACAACCAAAAATTAGAAGTTCAAGATATAAAGGAAAAGACTGTTGAAACTAAAGATAATTATGTAACCTTTGAGTCCGCTCTGTTCTTAGCGTCCAATCTGGTGTGATAGTCTTGATTCCTGATAAAAAAAACTGAAATTTAAAAACTTCCATCGAGAATAACAAAAATACTTATCTAGAATGAACCATGGTGTGTGCGTTTGTGTGAGTGAAAGGGACGAAGTCTGTTGTGTACAGATTTTTCTTAGCCAAGTGGTGATGGATTGAGAGAGATTTGATGCCAAGAAAAGGAGATTGAGAAGGGGTGGAGGTGAAACCGTGAGAGGACCATGGGGCTCGACCACGGATCAAATTCGACAACACAGCGAACCAAAAAACTAAGTTAACTTCATCCAATTAGTAAATGCCATCAATTTCAGAGGTAAAAGTATGAAAGCACAGTGACTCTTGGCTCCTTTGCAATACCACAATTCAAAAAATGAGTCGATTTTTGGCGAGACCTACTTTCAAGGATTCCTATCTAAGGAAAAAAAATAGTGATAATAAAGCAGTAGTTTAAATAAGATAAGTGAAATTCACAAGAAAGTCAACATTACAAACGGATGAGATAGTAGTGACTTACATTATGTTTCGGTTATACACTTGGCAATATGGGAGAGAGCGAGGGAAAGGGACGTGCAAGTCTTCTAAAGGTCCTCTAACGATCTGATCACATTGTTACCTAGATCAACTCAAACACTACAATTCAAAGGAAACAGGAACAAAGTCCACAACAAATAAACTCCCACAAAGTATTTAAGGGATTAAGGATATACCGAAAAGCTATGAAGCACGGATACTCTTTTTTAGCCTCCGTATCTCGTACTGTACGCGTATCGGATACGGATACGCTTGGATACGTTCCGTATACGTATCCGATACATTTTTTTAGAGTATCCTGTTTTTAGATTTAATTTTTGGTACCCCGATACATTTCGGATACGTTTTGGATACGCATGGATACGTTTTGGATATGCTCGGATACGTTTTGGATACGCGCGGAGGTAAAAATGTTATTGCTCAAAATATATAGGTCAAAACTGCAATTAGGACTTTATATTTATTTCCCCTACCTGGACAAGTCGAAAACAGAGAAGAACGAAAGGCAAAGAAAAGACAACGATATCTCTCACTCGTCTCTCGGCAACGATGATGACTGTAAGTGTTTCTCTCTCGTCTCTCTCTCTTGTCTCTCTGTTCTCTCTTGTTTCTCTCTCTCTCTTCTTCTTCTCTCTCGTCTCTCTCTCATTGTGTAACAGTGTATATATCTATATCTATACATATCTCTCTCTCTCTCTCTCTCTCTCTCTCTCTCTCCTGTCTAATTTAGGGGGGTTTTTTTTACAATATAATAAGATTTTAGGGGATTTTTTTCTGTAACAGTATGATTGGATTCTGCTGTTACTGGTAGTTATGTTTCCTCATCCTCACAGCCTAATGAAGGGGATACAAGTAATTTTTGGAAAAATTAATTTTATATTCAACGTATCCCCAACGTATCGTATCCTACTTTTTGGAAAAATCACGTATCCGCGTATCCGTATCGTATCGTATCCGTATCCGTGCTTCTTAGCCGAAAAGCTCAAACAGATGAGATTCAAGGGAATCTGCGTTGATTCGGCAAAATCAGCAATGGAGTTGACGTTTGCTTAAGATTCATGTCACCGACACCCACGTCCCTCTTTTCATCCCACAACACACCTTTGATTAGAAAATGCCACATAAGAGTAGCAATTATAATGCCATAAACAGCCAACATATAGTTTTCAAAAAATTGACTACCCACGGATGCCCTCGCAACCTCCTACCTCTTCATCCATTGTTGGGCATTCAATTGAACACCTAGTAGTCGCCTTCTTCTAATGGTTTTGCCTGTCTTCTTCCCTAACCATTGGGGTAATAGGAGCTGAGATTGATGTCTACTGAAGAATTCAAATAAGATCTTTCTTGATAGGAAATAAATAAAGAAATAACTAAGTTAAATAGAGTATAAAGAAAAATTTAGTCCCCACTGTCCCAATCTCTAAGACATGCAGTTTTACAAACATATTGAAGGAGGCATCTTTCCTAAACCCACTTGGCTTACCAACTCCAACAGAAAGAGATTAGTGAGAGCAAAACTATGAACACATGAGATCTGCATCATATAATATATCAACATTGATCTTTTTCTATCAAATGATACATATAGGAAGCATCAAATGGAATCATACCACCCAAGGGAACTTTGATGAGGTCCCGTAGCCAACAAATCATACAGGAAGAGGGAAATTTTTTTCTGAAATCAAAACATTAGTTGAGACCCTAAGAGAACTTTAGACAAAAAGAACCCCTAAAATAGTATCTTTATGTTCTTGAAACACACGGTTTCTGATAACCTTTGTGGTCATTTGTTGATCTAATACATTGTTCATAAGAAAAGAAAATTAATCAGTTCTTATCAAAACAAATTAACCAGTCAAATATTGAAAGACAAACGAAAAAAGAAATAGAAAGGAACAAAAATTTAGTGCAGCTTGATCTCTCTGCACACAAAAAAAACTTACTAACCATAACCACAGGTACCAAAACGGGACTATGGGAGGAGAGGGGCGTGGTTGAGCAAAGAGTTGGTTTTGCAAGCGATAGTTTATTTGGGTGTTGCCGTGTTGGATGTGGGAGAAAGGATGTGTTTCTTTTTTCTTTTGTGTGTGTGTGTGTGTGTGAGAGAGAGAGAGAGAGAGAGAGAGAGAGCTCTGTACTTGGTCTTTGAATAGGAAGGTTTGAATTTTGAATTTCTTGACAGCAATTGAGGTTTTGGGTTTTGAGAGCTCGACAATAAACCCACGGGTCATCTCAAGCATTGTAGTACATTTTTTAGAGCAAAAACAGACAGGGATTTTGAAACTATGTAGGACCATTGGATTTTGATCCAATGACTGAAAATAGAGATGGCTGGCTTCAGGAGAAAAAGCAACGGGAATGGGGATTGTTTTGAACGGTCAAATGAAACATAGGGCATTTCAATGGTTAGGATTTATAGGAGACATTTGGACCAATGAAATCATGACACACAGTTTTTTGAAAAAACTGACCTGCATTGTTATATAGATCTTCACATTGAAAAAGCTTTTCGTTTTCTTTTGATAAGGAGACATGAGAGTTATTGCTATCAGCTTACATCTCTTTTCTTATAATTCTTGCTTATTCATCGCACAATGTACTATGGTTCGAGTTTTAAGCATTTGGAAGCCATGCTCGGTTACTATAATAGGACTTTGCATAACGAATGAACCTCTAATTTGAATATCAAGGGTGAGAACGATTGTAAACCTCAGTTAGTGAAATTAAGTCGAATGCAGCACTAGTGATAACCTCATGAGTTCAAAAAGGAAAAGATACTTGTCTAGGTTTTGATATATCAACCTTCACTGATCAAGGATAAGACACTTACAGTCAAAATCTGAGCGGCCTGCTGCTCCCGAGCAAGAGGATCATGCAGGAGCACCACCAACCGGACAAAGAGTTCCTGAAAGTAAAGAAAACACATCAATGTTGGCATTTCCTACGTAGAAACCAGAATCAGTTATTTGGGACATCAACTACACCAGATTAAACCTAACCTCAGGATTTGGAATATCAGCTCAAGCTTTACACTCAGTAAGCATTGTACTACTATGAAAAGATCTAAGTCTACACAACTCAAAGATGCATCTGCAAACCTGCAATAGCAGCAAGCCATTTGTACTCTTGTGTCAACAAACATTGGAACAATGCAAAGTACAATCCAACAAACAGACACAGAGTAATGATGCACAAAAAGTCCTACCGTGGCAATTGCACTAGTGTAGACCTGTGGAATAATCATCTTCAATAGAAAAGGCCAGAGGGCATGCTGCAAAATCAAATGTAAGATGGAGATTACACAATTTGATATTCTGAATATGACACCATTACGACTATAGAGGAAAAGAAAAGCAATATCATCAAGAAATTGAACTATGAAAATGAATAAGCAGAAACAACAGTTGCTTGAACGGGCCTAGGGGAAATATCTAATGTACCTCCATTTCAGGAACAGTAATCGTCACTAGAAGTAGACCTTTTTTCACAAATTTCCCATAGCTCGATTGGACAAACCACCCCAATCTTCACCTGAGAATCAGAGTAATTGTTAACAGTAAGTGAATCAGAAATGAATATTTTCACATAATGATCATGAAACTCAAAGGGATCAAACTCAAGGACTTTGTTTCAGAGCACCTTACTAGAAACAAAATACATGAATTTGTAGATCCATATTCCGAGGTAACATGTCAAAAATCAATTGTGCCAAAAATAGTCCATTAAGGGTAAGGGGGGCTAAACGTGTCTTCCTTATAATGACTAAATAATTAAACAAGTTTCTGATGAACATGTGAACATATATATTTAGGGTTTTGTATGCTCTTGTTATCTCCAATTATTTTAAGGGTAGTTTAGTCTTTTTACTAATTAGGGTTGCCTACGGTTTTATCTATTTAATCCCTTGTACATCTTGTAATTACCTCAATGCAATATACGTTGATTGTTCTCCTTTGCAAAACTATCAGAACAATGTAACAAACTTCGAATAGTCTATAGAAAACGAAAACCAATAATCAACCAACGATTCCATTTTTAAAGTCAGGTCTTAACCTCATATCTCCTGTGAGGGAGAACATAATATGTGACAGCTGGCCTAACGGCTTCCTTTGAGCTTTCCAGATCATTTCTGCAACTCCCTATAACTTCAAGCACCTACAACAACAACAACAGAAGCCATGTAGTCCCCAATCATTGGGTATGGGCGGGGGAGGATTGGAGACAGACCTAACCTTTGGCAATATGCAAAAAGTGGCTGCTCTCAAGCACCTCAACGTAGAAATTAAATTTGTAACGACCCGTCCCACATCGTTACTACAACCAGCCGTAAGCTGTTCATAATTATGAGTGAAACCACCACCCGGCCAACCCCCACAGTGGGAGCACCTCCAACTACTGTTACTATTTTTCTTTCCCACAACAAGAAAGAGAATAGCTAATATCAGCCAGCTTTCCCTCCCCCTGCAGATCCCCTACTGTTTCCTCTTCTCCTTTCTTTAGACTACGAAGCTGACTCATCAAAGAGATCTAAGAGATTGACACTTGGCCATTTAATAATTCTCATTTTCTTTGTTTCCTTCACTTTTCTTGTCTATTGTCGAACATCAATTTTTCCCTTTTGTTGGGTTAAGTAAAGAAGTTTTGGAGTAACAGAGAGAAGTTTGAAGCATGTATTGAGCTCACCGAATATGAAATAAAAGCCATCAACAACCACATCTTTCACCAAGTTCTTTATGTACAACATAGAAGCCGGATTCTCAGCTGCATAATTCTGCCCAAATTGAAGTTTAGTAGGAACTGAGTATCTCATGTTTGCACCTTATTGATGCTTGTTTTTGAAACACATCCTATATGATTGCGGATGTTGGAGATACATATGAATTAGCTGGTTGGCCCTACCGATACAAACTAGTGAGGCAAACCAAGCCACCAGCATCCATTTACAAAAAAGAAAAACACATAATCAGACAAACTGAAAAACAACTGCACGAACATTTTATATTCCATACAAACTAGGGATGGCAACAAGAGTTATGACGTACACATCTCCTACCCAATCCCATCCTTATGTACAATATATTTCATATTCTACCGTTCCCAACCCAAGTCGCCTACAGTAGGCAACATCTGTCAGTGTATCTTACAATTCTGTTTACACAGGTTTAAACCTAACCCTTAACATCATCTATTCTACTTCCAACCATATAAGCTTAGTGTTTCTATTCCTGACAAAGAGTTTCAGAATAAGATTTAGATTGGGTGCCATGTGGCTGATATATCTTACGTTAGATTTGTTTCATAAACATTGTTAATTATATTTTTCTCCAAACAGGCAACATTTTCCAATACAGCATTGAGTCCTACCCATCTAATTTCATATGACATCCCTCTAAAATATATCGAAATACCTATTTTCAAAAAACATGTCCTCCTACTCGGCTAAACTAATCGTTTTCCATTTAAATGAGCTTTTATCTGTCAAAACTACATAAATTATATGATATCAAACTTCAGAGAGTGTCCTATTCTATTATTTATTCACCGAAATTCGCCTTTCGATCTACATTATGCCTATTGCATCCTATAGAGCCCCCCATTTCTCTTTGTCTAGACCGTTCCTTAGGACAAGCTACAAACAAGATTATAATGGCACAACTTCAAATGAAAAGTAATAGTCAGCAGAGAGAAAGTGGCGCAGAAAATTATTTAATATGTAGGACTGGAGCCATCATGCAGCTCCAAAATACAGGTTTGATACCTTTAAAATCAAAAAACTACATTCAAGTCGAGCAGAAACAATAAACAAGTGTTACCAATTATCTTCTTTGAACAAAATATGAAGTAGAGACCATAATCTCTCATGATCACAAACTATAACAAGATACCATCGCACATACAAATAGGATTGTGATCATGACATAAATGTGTAAAATTGAAGAATTCATGACAAAACATGAATTAATATAGCCAACAAATGAATTATGTTTCACTAATCAGTAAAATTGCTTCTTGCCTACCTTAAACATGGGAAGTGATAAAATTTCCTCCGGAGGCAACTTTCCACCCTCCAATTCATCTGGAGTTAGATAAGGTTTGAGATCTAAATTCTCGTCAAGCTGGGTTTGTTCTTTCTCGACTTCACTTGATCTGTTTGCCCACTCTGCACTTTTTTTTTTTTTTGGGTAAATCAGCTTGAAATAAAAAAGAGGCTAACCGAATATACAGCCTACAAGGGGCATACCCCAGGAGGAAAACAAAAGAAAACAAATATTGGGAAAAATTGAAATCTAAGCCAAGTGGCTACAAGGATTGGATAGTTGTAATCTAGATGGAGACAAAACAAACTACATCATACATTTGTTTCCTACCCATCTACAAACTACATCATACATTGTACCATCTTAGTACCAACAGTAAAAGCTGCCCTCACACATAGCAGCAGCAGCATTAATGAACTATTTCTGGACAACAAAACAATACTAAGCTGATCAGGACATCAGCAACCAATGGGGTACCATGACAAAAGCTGATCAGGACATCAGCAACCAAGCTGCAACTGGACAGCAGAATCTTGGGACTTGTCTGTTGTGGACACAGTTCACCACTACAGCCACAACAGGCCACTACTACAGCCCCTTACTTGAAGCTGTAGGCTAACGGCTGGACAGCACTCAAACAGCAGCATATCACAGAGCAGGAAACAGCGGCATATCAGCAGCAACACAGCACACAGCGGCATATCAGCAGCAACACAGCACACAGAGCAGCATAACAGACCAGCAAACAGCTGCAGAATTCAGAACAGCAGTTGCAACTACACAGTCACAACAGTCAGCAGTGCTGAGTAGCCACAACGAACAAGTGCTGAACTGTGTCCACCTTAAAACAGCCAAAATACAGAACTGAACTATCTGACAAAGCAAAGCAGGTAATAACAATGCAGAGGACATCCCCCTCTGCGAAGGGAGATCCCAACGACAGCCCCTATTGGTTAGGCCAAACCTCGTGGCCACAGCGGGTAGGACGCAGTTGCTTACTTCCCGACCTCGCCTTCAAATAAGAGGTTGATAGATACCCGAAGCGTAGGGCTAGGTCATTGGTAGCATAGTATCCGGAAATCCGGGATCGTTCCCACAGAGAATTCGATTATAGCTTGATTCGGATTGAAGGTTTTAAAGTAGGATTCCGGCCTTTAAGGTAGCCAACTTGGTTTTGCTTTGAAACGGAATGACTTGAACGAAAACTAGAATAAAACTTGAAAAACTAAAAGAGGCAAGTCTCGGGGTCTTCTAACCCTTGACAAAGGCCATTACCGGTTCTCGATTATAACTCAGGCGAGAGTCACGACCGCGCGCTCATGCCCGGATGATTTTACTTGAAAAGACTATGTTTAACAAAAGATGTGATTTACCGGAGGTGAACCAACTTGTTTTTAATATTTGTCGAACACATAGGAGGTCACTAGGCCCCGGTGAGTCACTTGCCAAGACCGCTTGACTAAGCTCCTTACCAAGGGGTTAACACCCCTAGTTTAGACCGAAAATGCAAATTAAGCTCTATTCCGGAAAATCATGATTTTAAGCCCGATGGCTCGAGAACCAAATAACAACCTAAGTCCTCGGGAAAGATTATCCCGAGACTTAGCCAATAAACTACTCACACATAGCTAAAAAGACTAGAAAGCATGCTTAAGAGAGAAAACATGATTAACTGACGAAAACGGAAATAAACTTAAGATTATGAAAGATCTAATCCACGACTACAACATTAATAAACGGAAAAACAATAAATGACAAAGACTTACTTGAGTAATTGAAGGAATTAACTAAAAAGCTTGGAAGAGCTTTAATGGAAAAAGACTAGAACATAAAAGACTTAAAATAAAATATGGAGAGAGATAAAGAGGAGAGAGTGAAGCCCTATTTATACAAGGTGGCTAACTCTCTCACAAAATATCCAAAAATATCCCAAAAGGTGCTAGAAAAGGAAAATATCCCAAAAGTAAAAAGAGGAAAAAGTAGCAAATTCGGGCACAAAATACACAGCATGAACTGGTACATAACTTGCCCGTACCGGTTCATGGCTGAAAATCTTCCAAAATATAAAATCTGGTCTTCATGTACCGGTACATGACTTACCCGTACCGGTTCATGGCTGACAGATTTTTGCGGCAACTTCGCGGGCTCGCTCCGGACACTCCCGAACTCGAAAATGGGTGTTCTTTGGACCGTTGAAAAGCTCGTCGAGTCTACTTTCTAACCCAAGTGGTTTGGATCCAATATCATTTGTACATCAAAAGTTATGATGATTCTACCCTCAGCTGGTTGGAAGATGAGAAGCTTTGGTAAAATTATCAATTCTCCTTCAATTCCCTTGACCCTTGGGCAACCCGAGCAACCTCCAAACCACCTCTTCATGACTCTTCGGGCACCACAACATGGTGGCACGTGGTCTTGAGCACTTGGTTGCATCCGGAGCATTCCTTGGCGTTTAAAACCGCCTTATTAGCACGTTTTACCTGAAAACACTAAAAACACACCTTACGAGCAATATGGGATAAAAAGGAATAAATGCAAGTTAAAACAACATAAAACGGGACTAGTCGCACCAAATATTTACAATATTGGGTGCTCATCAGCAGTCCGAGGAGCACAAACAATCCAAAAAAAAACACCCAGCAGCTGAAAACTACTAATTATTTACCCACCACCACTACCCACCGAATCTAGTGAAACCAAACCGGGACTCACTGGACTGGACGAAACCAGCCGGAAACAACTTTACACTGGGAGAAATTAACAGAAAAGAAGAAAACAAAAACTACCTCCAAACCACCACAAACCCTACTTATTACCATCCAAACGGAGATGATACGAGCTTGACTACCTCCGAACCACCACGATCCAGCCCGAGTTCGCTGAGGAAGACACCACGTCACATGAACCGCCGAGACTGAGCTACGCGGTCAGGGTTGCCGGAGCAGAAGCTATAAAGCTGGAGAAGGCGTGGAAAACAGTACATTTGTGTCCTACAACGCCGAAAGGACGAGAGCCAAGGGTGTGGAGGAGGAGGAGGCCCGGGGGAGGAGAAAGTAGAGAGAAGGAGGAGACACTCTTGATCCTTGACAGAACCACAGTTAGAGAGAGTAGCAGATGAGGGTATAGAAGTTAGTAAAACCACTACGTCGTCGTGGCACAATCAAAATACATCGTGGCATTATCGTTTACCTTAAAAAATGAGTCAATTAAATAGATGTCTGGAGAAACCAAACTTAATTGAGTTGGTTTGCTTATTTGACTTATTAGACCAAAATAGGTCAACTTATTTGGTTGTATTCTCATTCTGACATTCAAAAAAATCTAATAATATCCTTATATAAACAAAACACATTTTTCTATAAAAACCCACAACCTCATTCTCTCTCCCCTCTCCTCCCCTCTCGTCTCTTTTTCAAACGCATGTCTTCAATGTTTTCATTCCCTTTTCCCTCCAGGATATTATTTTCTACAACTCCATTGTTGCAATGACGATCACAAATCCAGAAACCACTTCGAGCTTGTGCTAGATCAAGAACGATGGGATTGTTGTTTTTGACCTAAATTAATGGTGATGTTATTGGTCGTACGTGATTACTGTTACCCAAAAGGCAACCCAAGAGGGGGGAGGGGGGGTGAATTGGGCTTCTAATGAAAATAGCAAAATAAAAAATGCTTGACTAAACAAAATAAAACAATTAAGCAACTAAATAATTAAGTAGCAATAGACAAAAAATAAATTAAACAGTTAAGGGAGAGAGATAACACATAGAGATTTATAGTGGTTCGGTCCAAGCTTTGTCTGCTGCTCAGCCTAGTCCACTGGCCTAAGGAGTCGCAGTTTTACTAATCAATCAACTAGCTTCTGCTGTCGATTAAACCTTACAACCCCGCCACTGACTTTCCCGAGGAGTTAGATGAACCGCTAGAGTTTATCTCTCAAACTCTAAAATCACTCTCAGAACAAATCCCAGTTTTGTAACTGAACCACAAACTCAATGTCTCGGTACAACCGCTGAGAAAAATATGTGAAGTGAAAAACTCTCTCAAAGAGTGATTACAACAATTTTGCTCTCAAACTAATAATGTAAAAATGAAGTATGAGAGAAGGATGATATTTGCTCTGTATTGCTCTAATGTCGCTTGGTGTATTCTTCTCCAAAAGCTTTCCTTTTTATAGCCTTCCGAACGTTAGAAACATTTCCGTTGAGAAAAATTCTTCCAGCAGTGAACTTGATCTTCATTAAATGCAAATATGGACGTTGAGCTGAAAATCATAAGGGAATAGATTCGTTCCATGTAGTATTAACTCCCAAGTTCCCAAGTCAACAAAGGCTGACAAAGGAAATTTACTCAGCTGGACGACCACAAAACCGGTTGACCACTGAAAAGATCTGGACGTCTGCTTTTGTAAACAGGGAATCATGGGGTGGAAAACAACTTGAGTAAATTAGATCAATTATGGGCTGAAGGTTTATATTCAAAAAAAATAGTTTTATTCGTGGCCCACTAAAGAAGCTAGCCATTTTGCACGAAAGCAGAACTCATTGATTCTATTAGGAATTTAGGATTACAGCAAAGTATTTCTTTGGTTCTAATAAAACATTTTGACAAAGCTTTTAAGAAATAAGTTTTGTCATAGAAAATAATCAAAATCAATTATTTCTAACAATTACATCAACTGCATGTTACAGGACATCTCAGGCATGAAGGCCGTCATCCTCGATTCTCACACGTTTTCTAGTATTATTTGTTGTGCAAGAAGCGGTGGTTTTTATGATTTGGGGTGTTAGTGGGTGAGGAGAAGCGGCGGTGGAGTGGTTGGGAATGTGAGGAAGGCTACGGAGATATGGGTGGTGATTGATGCAAGACCAATTTTGAATTTTATGATATTTTCTAAACCTATTATTTTCAAAATTTATCACAATGGTACACTGATGAAAGACCAATTTCAAAATTTATCATGTTTTCTAAAGCTTATAACTTTTTGAAGTTTATCACAATGGGTACTGATGAAAGACCAATTTTGAAATTTAACATTTTTTCGAAAGTTATCATTTTCGAATATTACCATGGATAGAAGGACAGTTTTTGCCTTCGATTTTTGTTTTCTTTACTCTTGACAAAATGCGATTTCAAAAAAATTTAGTTATGGACGAAAAAGAAAAAAGAAAAGATGCAATGTGAAACTAACCTGTTCACCCATCAAGTCCTATGATTGAAAAAAGAAAGCCCCATGAATTACTTAAAAACACAAAAATAAAAACAGAGAGATCAGTCATTACATATGATTTGTGGTTGGGTTGTACACTAATGAGTAATGGCAGAGTTGTGTATTAAGAGCATCTCCAAATGGTGGGTGCCATTTTTGTGGCTGCCAAAGCCAAATTTGGCATGCTATAGTATTTTGGCACCCTAATTTGGTCAAACTGCTCCATTGAGAGGGGAGCCAAAATTTGGTACCCTTCCTCAACTACCTTCCAACAACTTTTTTTTAACTAATTTTAAAGATCCACCACAACCTCCCCATGGATCCACACCAACATACCTATACTAGAGATCCACCAAAAAGTACCAATTTGGGTACAAAATCTGGGTATTTGGAGAAGTTTTTGTCTTGTAATTTTGTTTTGGTTCAGTACAGTATTTGTTTTCACGGTTGAAATTGGAGGGGAAGAGTTGACATGGCACAAATGACTTGGGCCATTTTCGTCAGCCAGAAGAAATGGCTCCGTCCATTTTTGGCAGGGCAAATGGTTCCCCATTGGGGTATGATAAAATGAGTTCTTCAATCAAATATAAGATGAAAACATGACTCACGCCGATGTCATGAATGGAAACATAAGTAAAATATAAGATGAAAAATATAACTCATGCTGATGTAATAGATGAAAACATAAGTAGTGGGTGATTTTAGAATCATGATTAATGTCATCGATTCCATCATTTTCACGTAGGCTGCAACAAGCTGAGTCAAGCTTTGAAAAACGCTGGTTTGGCTTGCCAGAAAAATGGTTTGCTTTTAACTCAACACGAGCCATAAAAAATAGGCTCGAGCTCAGCTCGCGAAAAATTCGGTGCCCATGCTCTAGAGGTGAATGCAAAGTGAAAGAGAGCCAGAGTGCTATACTTATTATATGGGATTCTCTCTACACTAGTTGTACATTATTTCGATGTGGGACTAATGGAGTTGGGGAACCTCTCATATGCACATTCTTTTGTGTTGTCCCACATCGAAAGACCAGAGGCTCACCAGCCCTCTTCCCAAGGCTTCATGATCCAGCTATGTTGGCGCCCAAATGGTGATAGGGCTTGGAAATTGTTCCAAAACCTTCTTTACTGGTAAATAAGGTCAAAGTTTACCGAATATATATATGGCCCGTTTGGGAGCTTAATTTTTTTTTCATTTTACGTTTTGGATTATGAATCTGTAGAGTGTTTGGGAGGATAATAGGCAAAATACATTGTGAGTCAAACTTTACTATCATGCCATTGATTATAATTGTATTTTTACTCGTATAAATTCACATTTATTTTTAGATATTGTTGATTAAAAATATCATTTGGTCTTTCTTTTTCACAAATACTTGTGTCCCATATTTGAAAGTCTCCTTTCTCTTCGAAACCAAAAAGTCTTAAAATATTACATTAATAAATTTGAAGATAAGATTATTTGTGATGGTGATAGAAAATATAAACAATAAACGACGGATATTAAATTTTCTACATAATAATGACTAGGACTTCATATACCATGAGGGAATATCTAGAATCATCATAAAAATTAAGCAGGGGTATTTTGGTCTTTTCAGACGTAAGAGAAAACAAAATCCGAAATGAGAATGCGAAATCTTCTTCCGGACTAATTCTCAATTTGTCCCTCTAAAATATGGTTTATAATTTGGCTCCCAAACATCAAAAATGCAAAAATGTAAAATAAATAGTCCATTAGCTCCAAACGAGCTCAGAGCATCTCCACTCCTTACTCAATATTTTACCCAAAGTTGAGTAAAAATTTGGGTAAAAACTTGATTTGGTATGAAGCAATCCAATTGGCAAATGCAAATCTAGGCATAAATTTGAGTAAAGGTTTCATTAATGGCATAGTTGTAATTTAATGAGGAGAAAATAGCCTTTAAAAAATTTGAGAAAGAATTTGGTTCAACCAAATTTGGGAAAATTTTTGAGTAATACTAAAATTTAGTATGAATTTGAGTAAGGAGTAGAGTGGTATTTTGGTGATTTTTACTCAAATTTGAGTAAGGAGTGGAGATGCTCTCATAATAAGTACACACAAATAGTCCAGCTAGCGAGCTCATCCGGAGTTGATAGTAGCTGGGGCTCGGCTCGTTTCTAAAACGAGTTGAGAAACAAGGCTCGAGCTCGTTCATATGGCGACCAAGTCAACCTTGAACGAGACGTTTTCGAGCCGAGCCAATCGTGAACAGCTCGGCTCATTTGCAGCCGTATACACATTTACCACTGCAAAGACTGCTAGACAGCCAAGTCTACAACAGACTAAATCTACAAAGGCAAGAATCTGCATTGAGGTCAGTGCTGAACAAGTCCTCCCTGATGAGGTTCAAGTAGTAGTTGAAGGGGAATCTGTTGTTATCCCTGTGGAATACCAAGTCCTACCCCTATGTGTAACATATGCCATGTATTTGGGCATCATACAAGTAAATGTGCTAGAGGAGCCTCCATATCTTCACCCCCACAACAACCTGCAGATCAGGTTTGGACAAGAGTAAGTAATGGTAAACAAAAGGTTGGCTGTGAACAACCTAAGATAGAGCAGCTGAACTGTCTTATGGCTGTACTTGCATCAATTGTACCTCAACAACTAAATAAACCAAATGTATCCCCTGAACCTGAAGAAGAGGTTACTGACTCTGAGGAGGAGTTACTTGAGGCTCTACAAGGGGTAGTAAGCAGCAGTCAAGGGGCAGAGCCAATAGCCCCTCAAGAGAAGGAAACAAGTGTTGTTAACCAGTCCACTTCCGCCCCGTTTACACTGTCCA
Source organism: Rhododendron griersonianum (assembly GCA_018127125.1). NCBI lineage: Eukaryota > Viridiplantae > Streptophyta > Magnoliopsida > Ericales > Ericaceae > Rhododendron > Rhododendron griersonianum. Next base: position 30,566,327 of record CM030790.1, on the reverse strand, counting down.
AATCAGCTGCTAAGAAAGCTGCCCAAAGAGCTGCAAAACTCAAAAATAAAGAGCCCCTGATCCTTTGGTCATATCAGATGTTAAGCTTACAAGGGAGGTTTTAACAAAGATGGTCAAAGTGGGAGGCAGAAGAGCTTTTCTAAGGGCTCTTCCAATACCTCAGGGAAGTAACTCTCTTTCTTACTTTCTTACTTTTTGTTCACTCTTATCTATACTGAATTGTAACTAGTGGTTGTAAATAGTATTGTCTTATGGATTGCTCACCTATACATTTTGGTTTTTGGAATTTGAGGGGGCTTAATGATCCTCTCAAACAGAGGGAGGCAAAAAATTGGATCTCTAATAATAAGTTATCCTTAGTTGGATTCATTGAACATAAAGTTAAAGATCCCAATGTACCTAGAATTGTCAATACCATCCTCCCTCAATGGAATTTTGTTAGCAACCATTCCTGCTCTCCTATGGGGAGAATCTTAATTTGTTGGAATCCATTAGTGTTTAAAGCACAAGTACTGTATCAATCCAGTCAGCTTATCCACTGTGAAGTACTTTCCTGTGATGGCCTATATAACTTTGTGGCCACTTTTGTGTATGGAGCTAATTCTTACCTAGACAGGCAACAACTTTGGGCTGACTTACAGCAAATCTGTGTTGTAACTCCTTGGGTGGTATTAGGAGATTTCAATGCCATTAAGTATCCCTTTGAAAAAGTAGGAGGTGATAGGACGTGGATACCCCGGATGGAAAAGTTCAATTCTTGCCTCCAGGTCGTTGGCGAGCCTAGGGGATTAAGGTCAGGGGGGAGTAGTCGTGGTGTGCAGGGTGCTTAGCAGGGTAGCCTTGTCCGACATTTCCAGGTCGTGCCTCTCTCGGTCCGTGTTCCTCTGTAGTAGCTGATCTCTTTGAGTGGGTATTATACTAGACTTGGGTCTGGAAGAACTAGGTTCTTGGTTTTCTTAGCCCAGACTTGGAGGAGGAGGTTTCTGGGTAGTTGGTTTCAGTAGGTGGTTTTGGTGAGCCTTAGGTTAGGATGAGGGAGTGTTAGGCCGGAGGGATTGGGCGTGGTGAGCAGGGTTCTTAGCAGGGGACCTTGTCGGATGCCGTCAACTCTGGTTCGAGCCTCTTGATGCCTGTTCCTCTGTAGTAGCCGTTCAGACTGCCTGGAAGCCGTTCTACTTGTAGCTGTTCTCCTAAGTGCTGGTTATCTTGTGGTCATCACTGACCGTAACTATTTACTTTATTTCCTAACCTGGCGGGTTGTGCCAGGAAGTAGTTCATTTTCATTTCCATTTCATTTCACCACATGTTTGTACTCTTATCCATCCATATCATACCCCGTTGTGCTATCATTAGTACAACGGGGCTATTATCTCTACCCATATGTCATTTACCTTACTCTCCATGCGGGTTGTGCATGGTTTACCGCACTTTTATCATTCTTGTTTTTTTTTCCTTTTCTTTCCTCCTGGGGTATGCCCCTTGTAGGCTGTACATTCGCTTAACCTCTTTTAATTTCAAGCTAATTTACCCCAAAAAAAAAAATTCTTGCCTCCAGTCAACTGAACTTGTTGACCTTAGATACTCTGGTTGTCATTATACATGGTCTAATAAATAGCTAGGGGATGCTCACATCAGCACCAAGATTGATAGGGTTCTGGTTAATGAGAGTTGGATCAAGGACTTCTATTGGTCCAATGCTCATTTTCTCAACCCTGGGGTGTCGGATCACTCCCCTGCTGTTGTCTATTTGACAGCTCCCTCACCTCCAAAGAGAAGGCCTTTCAGGTTCTTTAATTTTCTGGCTGAACACCCTAGATTCCTTGAAACTGTTCAGCGGGTTTGGAGGAAAGTAATTATTGGTAACCCAATGTTCTGTGTCTGTGAAAAGCTTAAGCATTTGCAGATAGATCTTAAAAAACTGAATACCAATGAGTTTAGTGATTTGTCTTCAAGAGTGGTCTCCTATAGAACCCAATTGGAAGCCATCCAGAGAGAGCTAGGTTCAAATCCTAGTGATCCTTCAAAGCAAGCCACTGAAAGGAATTGTGCAAGCAATACCTTGTTTATGCTAGGGCTGAAGAGAGTTTTGCCAAGCAAAAGTCAAGGGTTCAGTGGCTAAAGTTGGGAGATCAATGTTCCTCATTCTTCTTCAAAACCATTAGTAATTCCAGGAACAGGAACAGAATTTCTAGTTTGGTTTTGGAGAATGGAACTGTTACCCAGGACATTGAGTTGGTTAAGCAGACCTTCATCAACTACTACACTAATCTGTTGGGCACTAAACATCTTAGTCATTACTCTGGATCTTCTAGAGTACATCACCTTATCACTAGGAAACTCACTCCTGTCCAAAGTTTGGAAATGGTGATGGAGGTGACTGATAAAGAGATTAAGGATACATTCTGGTCTCTTAATCCTCAAAAAGCACCTGGTCCAGATGGTTACAATGCTGCGTTCTATCATAAAGCTTGGCCGATGATAGGTCATGAAGTGACCTCAGCAGTTAAGCTTTTTTTTAAATCAGGCCAGCTCTTGAAGAAAGCTAATGCTACCTTAGTTGCTTTAGTGCCTAAGGTCCCCAACCCTTCTAAGGTAGGAGATTACAGGCCCATCTCTTGCTGCAATGTGATTTATAAGTGCATTGCGAAAATACTAGCCAACAAAATCAAGCCTATCCTGCCTTCACTTATTGATCCAGCACAATCTGGATTTGTACAGGGTAGGAGGATAGCTGATAACATATTCCTTACTCAGGAACTGATGAGGGGTTACCATAAACACTCCTCTACTCCTAGGTGCGCCATGAAAGTGGATATTATGAAGGCTTACGATAATGTCAGATGGGACTTCCTGTGGGATGTCTTGGAATCCATGAACTTCCACCCTAAGATGATCCAATGGCTGAAAGCTTGTGTTTCAACAGCTAATTACTCCCTATGTTTCAATGGGGAAGCAATAGGTTACATTCCTGGACAGAAGGGTTTACGACAAGGTGACCCATTGTCTTCCTACCTGTTTGTCATAGTTATGGAGGTATTGTCTTGCATCCTTAAGGAAAAGACTATCCTCCCTGATTTTAAATTTCATTGGAAATGTGGCTCCACCAAACTTGTCAACCTTTGCTTTGCAGATGATCTTATGATTTTCTGCAAAGGTGAGGTGAGTTCCATTAATCATATTCAAGACTCCTTGACTGAGTTTGAGGCTTTGTCCGGGCTTTCTCCCAGCCCTACCAAGAGCAACATCTTCTTTTCCGGTGTTAATCCTTCCACCAAGGCTTCCATATTGAGTATTTTAGGTTTTCAGGAAGGGACCTTACCAGTTAGGTACTTGGGGGTACCTCTTCTATCCACCAAGCTTAAACACACTGACTGTAAACTCATGGTTGACAGGATTGTAGCAATAACTAAATCTTGGACCCATAGATACCTCTCTTATGCTAGTAGAATACAATTGATAAAGTCAATTCTATTTTCAATGCAAACTTATTGGTCAAGTCTCTTTATTATCCCAAAAAAGGTAATTAAAGAGATTGAATCTATCCTTAGAGCCTTTTTCTGGTCTGGCCCTGACCTTAAGAAGACAGGTGCCAAAGTCTCATGGGAACACCTTTGCTCTCCAGTCAAGGAAGGTGGATTAGGATTTAAATCTATGGAGATTTGGAACAAGGCAGCTGTTGCCAAGCACATTTGGTTCCTTGTCTCTGGTGGGGAGCAGTCTATGTGGTGCCAGTGGGTTAAGTCTTATTTACTTAAGGGTAAAAGTTTTTGGAGTGTTAAAATTCCAAATGACCCCTCCTGGGTTTGGAGGAAATTACTTAACCTTAGACCACGTGTCCAGCCTCACATCAAGTACAATATTGGGAATGGCCAACTAACCTCTTTGTGGTTTGACAATTGGCATCCCCTCGGCCCCCTTTTGCCAAAGTTTGGTCCTATAATAGTATATGACTCAGGAATTCCTAAGGATTCATCTGTGAAGGCCATCATTAGAGACAATCAATGGGCCTTCCCAGTAACCCAATCCCCCGACCTTAATGAGGTGAGAGCTGATCTACATGCTGTCTCCATCAATGATTCCATTGGAGACAAGTGTATCTGGACTCTCACAGCATCTGGGAAGTTTAGTATTTCATCCCTTTGGGATCATATGAGAATCCACTTTCCTGTTACCACTTGGCATAAAGTAGTTTGGTTCTCAGGATATATTCCCAGGTGCAGTGTGATCTCATGGATGGCCATCCTCAATAAGTTATCTACTGAGGATAGATTGGTGATGTTTGGCATGAAATCTTTCTCCATCTGTAGCTTGTGTATGGGTGTAGAAACCCATGACCACCTATTTTTTGAATGCTCCATGGCCACACAAGTTAGAGGTATCTTGATCCCAAAGACCCCTCATATGGTAGGGTTGACCTCTTGGCAACAGTGGATAAGTAAATTGTCCACTCTACAGGGCAAAACATTAGCTATCACAATTGCTAAGCTTGTCTTTACAGTCTATGTGCATCATCTGTGGATTGAGAGGAACTATAGAAAGTTCCAAAATCTAAGTTGCCCTCCTGAAGTGGTTGCTAACAAAATTTCAAATGAAGTTAGATGTAGGTTGTTGTCCTTAGATTTCAAGGGACCTTCTCATTTACTTTCTATGTGGAACATTCATGCTTAACTTCAATATTTGAACTGGTTGGATTTCTACTCATATTTTCAAAATTGCAGATCGATGGTCACGGAGCTTTCACAGCTATACCCCTTGGAAATCCACCAAATCATTCAGTACAGCCACAGTCACATAAGCAGGGGAGAGCGGGATTTCAACATGCTTCAGCAAGAGTTAACAGTAGCAGTCAGCATAGTAAGTCTGCTATTACTCCTACATACACAGGTAGTTATCTTATACTCTGGTGGTTTCTCTATTAGACTAAAGGTTCATTTGTGTTGAGAGTTTAGTTGTTAGCATTCACTACAATCTGTGTTTCCCTGTGAGAGTGTGATAGGGCCTCATCCTTTCTTTGAGAGTGGAGGTAGTAATTAGCGGGGGCATTATGAGAGGCTTAGTCGAGGGAGTAGGGTGGATCCGTATCCCTTAGTTTCTGAAAAAAGTTGAGAGGGAGGAGTGAGTTTTCCGAGGGAGTTGGTGGTTAGGACCACATTTTCCTAGGAATTCATAATCAGTTTTGATTGACTGTTTGTTGCTGTTATTACTTCACTGCTGCTAGTTAGTTCTATAGTCTTTGCTTCAGAATTCTATTGGAATTGCAACTTTAAATTACTCTGTTTAATGTGGCATTGCTGATGTTCTGTTCTGATATGGATATGCTACTGTTCTGTTCTGATATGGATATGCTGCTGTTTTGATAAGCTGCCTCTTAGTGTTATGCTGCAATCAGCTGCCTCTTATTGTATTGTACTGATTTCCTATTGTATGGTTGTTTTACGCCAAGTTATGGTTCTACTTCGCCTAACCATCAGGGGCTGTCGATGGGATCTCCCTTCACAGAGGGGGACATCCTCTGTATAGTATAGTATATGTTCCACTTAGTGACTGTGATTGACTGTTATGGTATGGTGTTGGGAGCTTCAGAAGTTTTCTGTTCTGCTGTCTGTTCTGATGGACTGCTGCTGATCTGCTTTCTGTCATTTCTGAACTGCTGTCTGTTATGAGCTGCTGTTACTGCTATGTTTTTGCGAAGTCACTGCTGCCCAGCTATGTACTTTTGTTGCGGGACAAGTGTTGTTGCTATCAGGTTTTGATGCTACCATTTGCTGTTCTGAACCTGTTCTGATGCTATCACTGCTGCTATCAGAATAGCATCAAGTTTTGAAAGCAGTTGGCTGCCCAGCCGTGCTGTTGTGCTGTTCTGATCCTATTGTGCTACCAATGAGGCTGCTGAGTGTTGTCTTTAGCTACCACTGCTGCTGCAGATGGTCATCTCTGATGGACTGCTATGTTATGTCCCCAAGTCAGACCTCATCCAAGCTGCACCAGCTCTATTGCTGCTGCTGCTGCAGATTTGTCTAGCCATATCAGTTGAAGGCTTATTAGATGAAGGCTTATTTGATATAGATCCTCTTCTTGTATAGCCATATCAGTTTTGTCTAGCCATATCAGTTGCTGCTCTGCACTACAAGTGTAATGAGTTAGCTTCTTTCAAGTGTAATGTGTTAACTCTCCAGGACCGCACTTCTTAGTGCCTTACATGGGTGTAGTCTATTTTGTTGCTTTCAATAGGCGTTGTTTTCCTTCCCTCTTGCTAGATGGATTGGAAACAACGCTCACCATTTAGCCATGTAGCCATTTGGCATTGTCAATTTTCTTACTCTTGTTGGTTTTCTTTTTCTTTTCCTCCTGGGGTATGCCCCTTGTAGGTTGTATATTCGGTTATCCTTTTTTCTATTTCAAGCTATTTTACCAAAAAAAAAAAAAAACCCTTGCAAATTATTCCCAGTTTCCACTCTGTTCAAGTTGGTCGAGGTATTCTAGCAATCACACCAAAATATAAAGGGGGCGGCTATTCGCAACCTTTTATTTTCTCTATTAGCCCACTTCCTTCACTTAACTCATCCCCAATATTTTAAAATACAAATTTTCTCCATATAACCACTACAAGAAAATCGGGATCTAACAACGGTCAAAAGCGTTACTAACAAAACAAAAAGAGTTGCTAAAAGCAGTACCAACGGTTCACCAACCGTTGGCCAAATCGTTGCGAGATATCCGTTGGTGTAGAGGTATAGCAACGGTTTTGACGAGTGTTGGTACAGATTTTTTTTTTTTAACAACGGTTACAAACCGTTGCTAAAGGCAAGTTTTTTTTCTTTCAAAATCTGGGGTAAAATATGACATGGCAGCCACGTGGTGCTGACGTGGCCTCCACCTATCGCCCACGTGGCGAAATAACCTTGCTCCTCCCGAGATTCTAACCACCGACTTCGCGTGTGCGCGCGCGTGCGCGAACCAACTGTGCTAGCCCATAAATTGTGTAATAACTTAAACCTTTTAATATTTATACTAGGGAAAATTTCAAAATGACACCTGAACTTTGCACCAAATGTCACAGAGACACCTGAACTTAAGTTTATTTCAATTAAACACCTGTACTAACAAAATCCCCAAATTTAGACACCTAAACTTAAGTTTATTTTAATTAAACACCCGTACTAACAAAATTCCCAAATTTAGACCCTCGCCGTTATACTTCGTCCCAAAAATTGCTGACATGGCATTTCCAACCCGTTTAAGTTGCCCCATTGCACATGTTTCCAACAAGGGACGATGCACCCAAGCGAAACCCATAGGCAGGCTTCAGGTCTAGGGTTGAAGTGATGGAGATGGTGGAACAATAGGCAGACTTCTGGAGCGAGAAATGGAGGGAAATCAATTAGGTTAAGGTCATTTTCCCTCAAAATCATATTTTTTTGCCCAAACCCAGTTCTTCTTTCTGCTCGGCAGACTTCTAATGATGGGTTTCGCTTGGGTGCATCGTCCCCTGTTGGAAACATGTGTAATGGGGCAACTTAAATAGGTTGGAGATGCCATGTCAGCAATTTTTGGGACGGAGTATAACGGCGGGGGTCTAAATTTGGGGATTTTGTTAGTACAGGTGTTTAATTGAAATAAACTTAAGTTCATGTGTCTAAATTTAGGAATTTTGTTAGTACAGATGTTTAATTAAAATAAACTTAAGTTCAGGTGTTTTTTAATCCTTTTTTTTTGAAATCCGGTTTATACTAAGGGAAAATTTCAAAATGACACCTGAACTTTGCACCAAATGTCACAGAGATACCTGAACTTAAGTTTATTTCAATTAAACACCTATACTAACAAAATCCCCAAATTTAAACACCTGAACTTAAGTTTATTTCAATTAAACGCCTGTACTAACAAAATTTCCAAATTTAGACCCCCGCCGTTATTCTCTGTCCCAAAAATTGCTAACATAGCATCTCCAACCCGTTTAAGTTGCCCTATTACACATATTTCCAACAAGAGACGATGCACCAGAGCGAATGTAAAGTACTTATACGTAGTGGGTGCATCGTCCTTTGTTGGAAATATGTGTAATAGGACAACTTAAACGGGTTGGAGATGCCATGTTAGCAATTTTTGGGACAGAGAATAACGGCAAGTGTCTAAATTTGGAGATTTTGTTAGTACAGGTGTTTAATTGAAATAAACTTAAGTTCAGGTGTCTAAATTTGGGGATTTTGTTAGTACAGGTGTTTAATTGAAATAAACTTAAGTTCAGGTGTCTCTGTGACATTTGGTGCAAAGTACAGGTGTCATTTTGAAATTTTCCCTTATACTAATGGTTATTGAAAACCATTGCTATAGTCCAGTTTATAGTAACGGTTATTGAAAGCTGTTGCTATAGTCCACTTTATAGTAACGGTTATTGAAAACCGTTGCTATAGTTCGGTTTTTAGTAACGGTTATGGAAAACCGTTGTTATAGTCTTGTAATCTAGTAACGGTTGCATGAAAACCATTGCTATAGACCTGTTTCTAGTAACGTTTTGCAAACCGTTGCTACACACCATCTATACCGACGGTTTTTTCAACCGTTGCTAAAAAAACCGTTGGGAGATTCCAAATTTCTTGTAGTGAACCCATTAAATGCACCTAATCTTTCCATTATACCCTTCTCTTCTCCTCTGCCCTATGCCCAACGTTCCCAAAAAATAAAACCCTTCTTCTCTCTTCCTCCATAGCCACCATCCCAAATCCTCCATATCCAGCGACCGTCACATCACCACTACCGCACCACCGCTCCTCTGACCATGCCTCCACCATCTCCACCACAGCCCACCATAGCCACCACCACCAAATCCAGAACTCCGCCGCACCACCGCCACTCTTTCTTGTCCTCTGCCGAACAGTATACGAAAAGTCCTATGTATATATATTTCGGTAATTAGCTGTTGAAAACAAGTACTACCTCCGTCCCAATTTAATTGTCACTTTTTGGGGATCGTGCCACTTTTCAATTAATTATATCTTATAATTTATAATGTTTTAGGTGATTTTAAAAACATTGTATTATAGAACAAATCGAGATCTATCAAACAAGATCCATATTGGATATAAAATTCATTACCAATTTAAAGATATAACTAGTTTTTTTATCCGATTAGAATAGAACTGGGACAAGTAAATTGGGACGGAGGGAGTTTTAATTTCGGTAACTAGATGTTGAAATTGTATACACAATTCGGTAACTAACTGACGAACTCTAGTAAACGAAAAGTCCTTTTGAAAACAAATCTGAATTTCGGTAACTATATGTCGAAATTGTATACACAATTTGGTAATTAACTACCGAACTACAGTATAACAAAACTAATATTTACATATTTTTGGTATTTGACTGCTGAAATTATATATATATATATATATATATATATATATATATATATATTACGGTAACTAACTATCGAGTACGGTAATGTTTTACGGTAGTTAACTACCGAAATTACTCAACTTTTTCAGACTTGAAACACCAAAAAACTAGTAAATTTTTTTTGTAAATTCTGAGCAAAGTTGGCTTCTTTTTCTTTACAGCATTTTTGTTCTCCTCACCCATCATACCGTTGCCGATAGAATTTGATTCCATTTCAATTTCAAAATCGAAACCAAGAAGTGGGTCATCTTTTTTTTTAACGGAAGGAGTGAAACCTTCCATTGATACAATATTTGGCTCTTGCTCCTTCATTGAGATTGAAATGATGAACAAGTTTAAGAGAAAGGAGAAGAGAGAGGATGCAATTGAAGAAGAAAGAGGGATTTGTTTTGATTGTGCGGAGGAACCAGTCGTCTGGTTCGTCGAAAAAAAAATTTAAAAAAAACCATGGCTCGTGAATTTTAGGGGGAAGGGGAGGGAGATGATGTTGGGGCAAGTAGGTCATTTTGCATTTCGGGGTCATGTTGTAATTAATTAAAAAAATTTAATAGGTTATTAGAGAAAATAGAGGGTTACGAATACCCGCCCCCAATATAAAACTTTATTATCCGCTAAAAAATGCCTACCCCATCCACGTCAGCTCGGGAGAAGATGAGAGAGAAGAAAAACTAAAAACAGGATGCCAACAACCAAGAAACACATAAAACGACATTCTAACTTCATTCAACAACAAATAGTACATAAACAACAAAATTTCCTGCTCCCCTCTCTTCTTTTTGGATCTCACCAAAGCCTCCACAAGGTATGTTCTCTATCTGTCTGTTGCATCTCTGAAGTCTTCTGAGTCTCAGTAGAGTCCAATGTATTGCCTGCACCGAAAAAGCAGTTACACGGTTTTAGCTGGAATCTTCTGTATAAGAGGATTTTGTTGGAAAATCTAGAAATGCTTCGTATCGTCCATGTGATTATCTTTTGGGTTTTTTATTTCTGGTAATGTTGCAAAAGATTCTAGTTAAATTCATATGTGAATTTTGAATTAAGTCAATGTTTGACTATGAATTGTGAACTGGGGTTTAGAATTGTCGAACTCAGTACAATCTGAACAGACAAATTAGTGTTGTGCTATAGATGTTTGGATTTATATGGAATCTTGGAGGAATTTGATTGAGTTTTATGAAGTTTAGGACTTGTTTTTACCCAAGGATTGGTCACTAGAGGCGGCTCCACCCTTAGAGTTGAGTGGTCAAGTGAACACCCTACAATTTTATTTTTTAAAACTTTATTATTAGTAATTTTATTTTAGGCTTTAGTTGAACACTCACCCTTATATTATTTTAACAACCATCAATTCAAGTAATTGATAGTTGAACACCTAATTCATTAGCCCAAACAAGGTATATTTTCATAATGACAAAAATATAAAAAAGAGAGAGAAAAAGAGTGACCCGTTGGTACCGGTAACGTGCTCTGGCTTCTTTCTGAATGACACTAGACTCTACATCTCCAAAAATAAGAGAATGTCCTAACAAATCCATGTCAACCTATTCACCACAATTTCCCCTAAAAGAATATTACTAGTAGATTTATACGCCCGCTTAATCTCGCTTGGCCCCAAATGGAAAATTCCATCAAGAAAAATTTGAAATCGCAATATTCGTACTACCTATGTTACACGGACACAGGTACGCGAATCGGATTTGGGTACATATCAAGGGTCAGACACGTCAAAGCTAAAAAAAGAGGATTCGGGGATATGTATCCGAATTTGGATACGGGTGCGGGGATCCGCTGAATATTTATATATGTATAAAAATATTTATATTTTCTATATAAATATACGAAAATTATCTCATAAAAAATATATTTTCTTTGCAAAAAAAAAAGTAATTTCCTCAAATTATAGGGTTAAATTGTATTATTCTTACAATTTATGGGCCATAATGTATTATTATTAAAGTAGAAGGGTTATACTGTAATTATAGTTTATTTTTTATAATACGGTTTCTAACCTAAAATCAGATCTTCTTCTGCTGCTGCTGCTGCCGCCGCCGCAGCTCTCTCTCTCTCTCTCTCATACGATGAAGACCAAGACGACGTCGGTACCCCTCTCTCTCTCTCTTCGTCTTCTTCTTCTTCCTCCTCCTCTTGTTCTTGTTGCAGCAGCTGCTGCTACCACCGGCGACGACGACGATGCTCCTTCTCCGACGAGGCGACGACCACGAAGACGATCTTCTCCGTCTTTGTGACTCTCAGATCGACAGGTTCTCCCTCTCTCCTCTCTCTCCCCTTCTTCTTCTTCTGGCTAACGTGTCCAGATTTTTTGGGCGAATCCGGTAAGGGATCCCGTACCCGTGTCCGTGTCGTGTCGTGTCGACACGGGTACGTCGGCCAAAATCACGGATCCGTGTAACACAGCGTACTACTAATGTCTTCGTCATTTCTGTCTTTTTAGGTTGTGAAACAGATGGTTGTGGAGGACGTTAGGCCATTTCCGTCCCTTTACTGAAAGTTTTATGGAAAATTTTCTTTCAGTCAGTTTGAATAAGAAACTGCATAAAAGCTTTATTTGATAAGAAACACTTTTATGGGCAAACGCATAAATTGAGTAAGCTTCATTAATGGCACAGTGATAACTAGTAAGTTCAAAAGTCACAAAGTAGTCTTGGAAAACTTGAGTAAAGAAGGTAGTCCCCGTTGATTTGACTAAAAAATTATTGTAATTATTCGATATGGGTTTGATTGAGGGAGTGGAGATGTGTGAAGCGAAGTCCCACATCGCTTGGGTTCCAAAGTAATATGAAGAATATAAGCGTGAGGGCACCCTCACTTCAATAGCTAGCTTTTGGGGTTGAGTTCTATCCAAGACCGTGTAATATAGTATCAGAGCCGGGTATGCCAGGGATGGGATGGGTGCGTGTCCCTAGCCTGCACGCTGTAGGTGTTGCCGAGTGAGCACGTTGGGCGTGAGGGAGGGTGTGAAGGGAAGTCCCACATCACTTGGGTTCCAAAGTAATTTGAAGAATATAAGCGTGAGGACACCCTCACTTCAATATCTAGCTTTTTGGGTTGAGTTCTACCCAAAACCGTGTTACAAGATGAATCCGGGGATTTTTGTTTTACAAATTTTGGTTATGTGTCAAGATTTTTAGAGGCTGGAGGTTCCTTTACGAAAGGAATGGTTTTGTTCAATTTTGTGTTGACATAAGATAATGTAAATAACTTGGGCCTCTCTCATCCCTTTGTGGAATACTGTTAGTTTCGAGTTTAAGTTAAACTAAATAAGTACTTCGCTTGTCAACTGAACCAACATTGATCGAAATTTAAGTTACTCGAACTTTCACTTCTGATGTTCTTTCTAGCATTTAAAGACGACATAGGAAAAGAGATGTTTTGGACACTTTAAAGAACTTACATTCACTTTGTTTGGTTTAACTTTTAGAAAGTTATTTTTGAGAGTTGAGTGGTAATGAATGGAGAGAGATAGAGAGAAAGATTTATTGGAAACTGTGCCGAGAGTTGAAAGTTACTCTCAAAAAGGCCATCCAAACAAAGTGAATTGTGTTTCATAGCCTGACAGCAAAATTGAAAGGTTTGTATCAGGATTAAGTGTAAGCAGGTTTCTTTACCCACCCTGTCAACCCACAAAACTCACTCCATGAATCCCAATTGGTTGATAACTAAGGGACATCGGAGAATATGTATTTGCCATGAATCTGAGTTGTTCTTATTATAAGGGGCAATGCAATGGCAAGAATATTAGCTTCCTAGAAGCACAGAAATCACGTATGAGCGCTTCAAGATTAAATGAATGAATCTACGTGTTATCATTGTGTAAATAATGGAAAAGGGGTTATTTGGTTAGTTTTTTTTTTTTTTTTGGGTAAATTAGCTTGAAATTAAAAAAGGTTAACCGAATGTACAGCCTACAAGGGGTATACCCCAGGAGGAAAATAAAAGGAAAAAAAACAAGATTTAAAAAAGTGCGATAACCCATGCACAACCCGCATGGAGAGTAAGGTAGAGTAAATAACATAACAAAAGTGCCATGTGTGCTGAGATCATATCCCCGTTGCACTATCCATCGAAGCAGAGGGATCGTACAACGGGGAATGATATGAAGTGATCTGATTAGTAAGAATTGAAATTGAACTACAACTATGAACTACCTGACACATCCCGCCAGGTTAGGAAATAAAATAAATAGTCACGGTCATAGGTGACCAAAAGATAACCAACTCTGAGGACAAGCAGCAACAAAGCAAAACGGCATCAAGGGAAGCTGAAAAGCTACTACAGAGGAACAAGGCACCAAGAAGAGGCTCGAACCAAATATGACGGCATCCGACAGGGGGCCCCACCCTGCACACCACGCCCAATCCTTCCGGCCTAATACTCCCTCATCCAAGCCTAAGGCTCGCCAAAACAACCCGCTCTCAGCCAACTACCAGATACCACAAACTCCAGAGAAGGGATAAGCAAACCAAGAAACTAATACTCCAACAAACCTAGAGAACAAGCATAATACCCACTTCTAAGAGAATAGCTACTACAGAGGGACAAGAACCGAGAAGAGGCTCGAACTGGAGATGACGGCATCCGTCAAGGCTACCCTGCCAAGTACCCTGCACACCACGCCCATTCCATCCAGACTACTACACCCTCAACCTAATCCCCTAGGCTCGCTAAACCCTAAAAGAGGAATAGAAAGAGGAACCACAAATGTGGTCACTCGAACCGCAGGTGAACCAAGCTGCCCCTTTCGATCGGTGCACTACCACCAATCTAATCAATGACAGCCAGCGAAACTACCCCTTTCAATCAGTACACGACCACCAATCTAATCAATGACAGTCCCGGGAGCTACCTATTTCAATCAGAACCCAACCACCGATCTAGTCAATGACAGCCGCAAAGCTACCCCTTTCAATCAGCATAGACTCCAATCTAATCAACGATAGCCACGGTCACCACCATACTACGCAAACCCCCGGGTAAAAGAAGCAAAGAAACTAGGGATATAAAGAAGCTCAACAAAGAGCTTGAACCGCACCTGGATTGAATCTCCAACTACTAACAGTACACTGGCCCAAGGTCCAACAACAATTTTGACAATAAATAAGCAATTGCTAAACTCCATATTGAGCAAGAAATCAACCCTGCTTTTGAACACAGAAAACAAGGATGGGGTATACCTCTCAGCACACCACCATAGTCTTCGTCAATTGTGATTTTCAACACAGTTAATCTGTGCTAGCAGAAGTCTACCCATGGACGGAACCAAAGGACCGACCTTGAATGGCTGTGAAACGCCAACAACTCTGAACCCATGGCCGCTGGAGTTCACCTGTCATATGAAATCTAACGCAGGCTCCTCCTGCTAGTGTAGTGTCCCTGCGAGTTGCAGCTACCGCCCCTACAGCCGTGGAAACAGCCACTGTTCCACCACTGCATCTCCGCCCTGACCCAAACAGGATTCGTGTGTTGGTGGTTTTCAGACAGGATCCTTCAACCAGTAGCTCAGAAGAACTCCCCGAGGGAAGTCCTCCCGTCGCCGTAGCTTCGATCGGAAGAATTGAAGACCGGCAAGAGATCCCCTTTTCCTCGGAAGTGGAAAACAGTTGATGTGATGTTCCGATTAACCACAATGCGAGAGGCCGCCCTTCCCCCTAGCCGCGTCACCGTCCGTTCCCAACCACTCCAGCTGAGAGTGGATGCTCGGAAAGATCAACTGTTGTGGGTTTGTGTTGGGAGATCCCCTTTCTGTTATGACCTGTTGCCTATTGTGGAATCGATCCACGGGTGGACTGAGGAAAATAGTAAGATTCAAGGGTGAATCTATGAACCACCTGATATAATCAGTGGGTTTTGCTTCTAAAAATCTGATTTGGGCGGTGGAGGAGAGCTTCTCTAGAGAGAGAAGCTCCCTTGCCCTTTTTGCTCGAAATTGCTACTGCTGTTATTTGGTTAGTTTATTAGTGGTTCTCAAAGATAGTACATTATGATATTGAACCAGATGGTAAAGGACTACCGTTCTACTTTGAGATGTATGAACTCTTTACTTATAAGCATCCCAAACATGGTTGGACAATTGAGGTTAATAATCCCACTGTAGTTGTGTTAATGGTTCATCGATAATGTGTGAAATGAATTAATAATAACAGTACCAACGCGACTGGGTTGTGTATTTTACCAAGTATGCTTGATAGAAAAACATCATTCTTTTAATGCCCTTTGAAATATTGAAAGAGCTCATATTATTGTCTAGTTTTCTTTCCTGTTATTTTTCCTTTTTTATTGCTGGAACTCTTTTTATGCAGAGCAGCTGCTGCATTCCAAGTTGTCATTCCTTCTAACACAACTTTGAGACATCTGAGAAACATTTGTCAACAGGTATTATGTCATAGCGAAAGGGAATGTTCTTTCATTTCTGTAGCAATGGAAGGCAGTACTGGAAATTCCCTCTCCAGTAAGAAAACATCGGAGGACAATGATGTAAACAAGAGTACAGCTGACATTGCAACCTCCTCTGTATTCGTCAGTCATGGTAAGCCTTCTACTTAGAGATCCGGGGATGAAAGTTTTTCTTTGTTTTGATAGATCGCTCATTAAATCCCAACTAAAATGAAACATAGATCTTATGAAGTTATGCTACAATTGTGGGGCTTAGAGCAATGCTTCTGGTTTGAGCGAATGGAAGTTTTGGATCTCCTGGGCTTTATAATTGTGGGTACTTTGTTTTTCTTCGTATAGATTCTCACACATAAATTAAAGGAGAACAAAAGAGTTGGCTGAGGTTGTTTGAGTTCAACTATTATCTAAGCAATCCCAACGCCTGATTCTCTCTCCGAGTCATTTTCTCTCTGAGATGCAACTGTATTTTACCGACAACCCAATTGATCCGTTTGATGAAAGTCACATCATTTACCAATGATTCTGTTCAACAAAGAAATTGAGGGGACTACAACCTAAGGCGTTTAGAAGGGGCAGTCCACCACTGAAAGCCATCGAGAACAAAATTTAGAAAGATAAATTTTCATAGTATGTGATGGTTGAGTGGTAGGACTCAGAGAGAAAGGGTTAGGAATGCATGAATTGGGAGATAGATGAGCAAAAATCTATTAAGATGGTTCGGGGATTTACAATTAAGTCTAGTAAGCACTCTTACGAAGAGTGACAGAGTCAAATTGAGATAAAGCGCTGGCTTTTGTTCCCACGGACAAAGCTTGCTGGCGTTTTGACAGTATGATAGCAGTCCTCCGTTTTCTGTTTCGCCTGGGGTTAGTTTCTCGGATTGATTTCCATTGGTGCTCTGTTGTTAAACTTTGATATGGACCTCCACCATCCCGAGGCAGCTTAGTGTCTGGGTTTCTAACTCCACTTGTACCGATCCATGTTGAAGGTGTGCAGAGAGCGTTAGGCTCGTGCTTAGGATCTAGACATTAGCTTGTCTCTTTGTGTTTCATGTGTATTCGTTGGTTATGGTCTTGGTTGTAGTTTTTTATCGATGTATTCGGATGGAAATCGTTGTAAGTGCTAGATGGCCTTTTCATGAATGCAATGTGCTTCAGATGAATTAAAAAAAAAAAATATTTGAGTGTAATGCTAGGGAACAAGTGAAGCTAAAATCTATTTGGTTTGGGACAATAAAGAAGCACAAGTTTTCTTGTGATGTTACTGAAAGTATGATGGAGTGGAGTGGTTCAATATTTTTATTTTCCCCCTAGTCGGGAAAAGGCTTAGTTTAGTTGAGTAGTGGATGCCATAGGGGATGGCTTGATGTTCTCAAAGCTATAGTTTTCTCTTCTAGTATATTTCGAAATCTGTTCTTGTTAGACTGACCTAGGATAAGTATGTGATGGAACCATCAAATCTTTCAGATTTTGGGTTTCATGAAGAACTGATATGAGAGCACCAAAGATAGAGTGTTTGGTGATGGTCAGTTGCATTTAGCAAGGGTTTCTTTATATGGAAACTTCATATATATATATAGTCCGGATCCAGTCAGGGATTCCGGATTTGGGCTTTGGTGCGGGACGTGTTTCTTAGCCGTTGGATTGTGTTTTGAATGGTCGGGATTCACGGATAGTTTGTTCGCGCGAACAAACTATCTGTTCGCGTGAACAAACTATCCGTGAATCCCGACCATTAGAAACACAATCCAACGGCTGAGAAACACGTCCCGCACCAACCAGCCATCCGGGATCCCTCAAGGGATCCGGAGTGTGTGTGTATATATATATATATAAAATAAGGCAGCGACAGAAGTGCAGTTGCATTTATTAGTAATGTCATTCAATGGAAATTCAAGAGGTATATGACACAAGTCAGTGACAGATGTGCATCCAAAATAGACAGTCATGAGAAGAAAATTTCACTAAAGAAATTTCATCAACTCTCTTGATTGTAGGTCTGTGGCATTTTGCACGGTGAGTAAGATACAGAGTATAAAATTAAGATAACTGGAAATATTACATTTGATACATTTGTGACTACGGTCCTCTCTCACATACTGGGGCCCGGCATTGTGTTTTTTTTTTTTGCTTTTTGGGCCTTAATAAAATTTTTGTCATTTGTGTTCTTATGAACTTAACTTAAATTTGAAAATTGTCCTTATTTGAATTTTTTTCGCCTTTGTTAGTTTTGCGCCAAATTTTTGTGGGTTATTGATTCATCTCGACGAGAGGAATCGGAAAAGTAAAAAAAATTCACTTTTACCCAAGTACTTTGAGAAATAATCACTTTTTAGCGCAAAATGTCACTTTTTGCGCTAAAAAGTGGTTATTTCTCAAAATACTTGGGTAAAAGTGAATTTTTTTTACTTTTCCGACATAAGTTTGGTGTAAAACTAACAAATGCGAAAAAAATTCAAATAAGGACAAAATTCTCAGATTTAAGTTAAGTTTAAGTTGAGTTCATAAGAACGTAGAATACATTGGGGGATTGGTTTCTCCAGTTCTTGACAACAAGTTCCTTATGAAAACATTGGAGACATGTGGTACTTTCTTTGACATCATAAAGACATGGTATGGATGGTGTTCTTTTACATGCTGCTGTTTTTACGTAGTTTTAGTACTCCCTGTCTCTGGTATCTTTGGTGTTAAGGATGAGTAACATGGCTGAATGTATTATGTAGCTGAAATTGCTTGGCAGCAAAACAGAAGACAATGGATTGGAGATCAAAGTAAAAAGTTCAAAAGAATGCCAAAGGATCCAATAATCAGGTACATTATTTTGGCCAAGTATTTAATCGAATTGTTAGGTGCATGATTTTGTCATCGCTTCTATGGTATTAATGCAACCTGTTAATTGTATTTGCAATCTACTTCATCACCATTTACAAGAAATATTACACATCCAATCATGCTCTGGGAAGTGTTCAACTAGCCACACTAGTCTATCGTTTAGTTTGTGATTAATTTTATATTTTCTGCCACTGTCATGCACGTTTTTCTTTCCAAATGTTCGTTTTGGCTCATTCACTCATATGTGAACATTCACGAAAATTTCTTCTACAGCTGGTCGACCACGTATGAAGATTTGCTATGCAATGATGAGCCTTTTCCTGAGGCCATTCCCTTATCTCTAAGGATCTCCAATACACATACCCACACACTACATCCTTCATGTATTCGCTTCCCGTATATTTTGGACAAGCAGATCCTATTTGTAGACACTGATGTGAAGTTGATCTTCGGAATTTGCAGGAGATGGTAGATTTTTTAGTTGATATTTGGCAAGATGATGGACTTTATGATTAGAGAATCAACAACACTACCTTTTTGTGCAGTTTGATTTGCAGGCGGGAATAAGTATATCGTGACGGTTAAAATAATGGATACCCATTTTTACCATTATGCCTACAGATTCAGTTGATACTCAATTCTGTAGGCAATTGTTTGATTTCAAGGCTTTTGAATTGCGTAATATAGCCTTCAGGGATGTTCCTCTGTAGAAGTTTTGACAAATAGGTAATAGTTTGACACTCTAGCCATTCTTGTACCAGAACATTTGGTCTATTTAGTCCACTATTTTAGCATATTTACACCAGATTTTTGTGGGAAGCTCGATGCTCTGTTTGGATGGTAGAGTTGTCTTTAGCCATTACGACCCCATATAGTGAAACTAGTTGTAATTAATTTGTAGCTCTAATCCCTTTTTTGACAAGGAATAAAGTCCAAACTAAATTGCAAAGAAGCCTTAAGGCCCCGTTCTGATGTCAAAGAAAGGATATGGGATATGATGAGAAAGTTAACTTTTCCACGTATTTTTTTACCTGCTGTCTCTTGACTTGGAATCTGCAAAGCATATCATCGTGTCTTTTAGGAGTGTGGTCATTTGTTGATAACTTCCTTCTGATGATATATATAGCATCAGGATACATTCTACAATAAAATCCTAACCATGTCCCAATTTTCACTTGGAAAAAGGTTTAGAGACACTTTCAAATCTCATTCATTCTCCAATTATATAGCAAGATCCCTTTTTATTATGCTTCTGATTTGAGACTTGCCTGAGGTGCAAGGTCATGCCGGTTTTGTCCCATAGTTTGCAAAAGCAAAGACACCATGGATACTGCAACAGATCATAAGTGCGTTCTTTTATTCAAGCTCAAACCAAACAAAACCAATAGCCCCAGAATCAAATCCAGGCTGTACAAACTTTTCACCTTATGAGAGCTAAAAATTCAAAAAAAAAAGGACCAGTAGAGCATCAAACCTTACAAGAAAAACCAAGGAGCAAAGCTTGCTTACACACTAACGAGAGAATACAAACAACTAAAAAACAAGGAACATAGGGGATAGTTTTTTTTTTTCACTAAGTAAAAGAGGTGGATGAGGGGGTGACCGGGAATAGCAACCATCTCCTGGGCGTGATCATAGGGACTCCAGACCCGCGGTAGGCCCCAGAAGGGACCAAAGAGCCATAACAACTACCGACACACCTAGGGCTAGTGGACCACAGTTGGGTTTTGCAAGAGGACCAAGTTTGAGAGAACGTCGTTTGCACGACTCAAACCCACAGTGACCTCCTGACCACCCAAACCTTGTAGGAGTAAGCCATGAGCCATTAGGCTACCACCCCCTCTATTAAAAGGTGAAAGAATAAAGCAAACTATTCTTTTGTCTTTTAACAGAAGGCAAAGGTGGTTGTTGAAGAATGTATCTTTCTGTAAGTCCCCAACTGGCACACGAAACTTTGTTTACCATCAATGGTTTCATCCCTTTCAGAGAGCTCAATAAATCTCTTAGTGAATTGATAGCTGCCAAAGCAATTTGGTTATCGTTTAGGGCTTTCTGCTGGGATAACCTGTGATTTCCCTCCATCCAAATAAAATAGACAGCTGCAGCCAAGCAACTCTACATAATTCGACTTTTGAATCCATCCCTCTTTCACATTCTGGATAAACCAATCCAGCAGACGCATCAAATTACTAGGACGCCTTACATTTGAGCTCCTGCAACCACACTGCATCCCACTCACTTTTGGAGAGAGGGCAATCAAAAAAACAGATGGTGATGGGATTCCTTATCATGTATTAGTCGATCTTTAGTCCTCAGTCTGTGTTGTACAGCCAACCAGAGAATGAATGCTCATCTTGGTTCACCACCTTAGTCCACTGGTTGCCGAGCTGATGTAGCAGAGTACTCCAGTAGAACAAGTTACTCAATTAACAAGCACAACAAAGAGCCCTTACACACAGTCATCTCCTTGTGTTTCTTTTTGTCTTCATCTTGCACTACTTTTTTATATGACGAAGAAGATGTCTTCTTCATTGCAAGAAGAAAAATCTTGCTAACATGCATAATTCAGTTACACTTCATACCTCTCCAAACTCCTACTTTTTGGCCCTATCTTGGTCTCAAAACAATAATTCAAACCGTTCATATTGTAAATCTCACAGGGAACAATATCCCTACGTTTTTGGGTTGCCAAACCAGGTGATAAACCTGAGCCCACGGTCTTAGGAGGGGGAAAACCAATGCCCCTTCTCAATACCCCATCCAAACAGCCCTATATTTCTTGTTTTTATGAAGACAACAGATTAGAAAACCAAAAATAATACGCGCACAACCGTTGTGTTGGTTGTGCGCGTAATTCCGACCATCCAAATGTATTTGGACGGTCTAGATTTTAAAAAAACTATAACAACTCCGATTTTCGGTGAATAAAAATCTTGTTGCTTATTTTAATGACTCTATAAATTTCTTGATTTGCTAATAATCCGTCATGATTAGATTTATTCAATTCAAAATCTAGTTTCATCACGCCATGCAATATAGTCATTTTCTAAAGACAAGTGAGATAGTAAACCCTAAGGTTACATTTCTTGGCTGGGAATCCTATTTAGCAAACCTAGTTAGCTTCTAACTAATCGTTAGGGAAACCTAATCGAACCTTTGATCTTTAACCATTGGACGATAAATACTAGGGAAATCTTTATCCATTGGACAATAGGTTTCCACCTAGGATATTTTGACTAGATTGCTAGGTACACCTTTATATGTTTATATATTTCTTACCACCTTTATCCATTGGATAATAAAAGTTAGGAGAATTGTTA
Organism: Rhododendron griersonianum; assembly: GCA_018127125.1. Taxonomy (NCBI): domain Eukaryota; kingdom Viridiplantae; phylum Streptophyta; class Magnoliopsida; order Ericales; family Ericaceae; genus Rhododendron; species Rhododendron griersonianum. Next base: position 30,544,366 of record CM030790.1, on the reverse strand, counting down.
ACCATTGGACAATAGGTTAGTCTTTCCACCTAGTACAAGATCTATTAGTTTAAGTAGATTCACCATGAGTCATTGTACTTATATTCATACATTAAGCAAGTATAGTACTTACCATCTTTATCCTTTGGATAATAAAAGTTAGGGGAAGTTTGGTCCATTGGTCAATAAGGCCAAGTCAAGCCCTAGTACTAGCTTTTATTTAGTTAATTACTTACTAGATATGATATGTAATTATTTACTTAAAGTATTAGATATACATGTGTCATCCTAGAATTATAAGTCTTAGAATATAGTTCATAAGTACATAGGTGGCAATTTGACTTAGTTTTATAAGGAATTTTGACTTAGAAAATCTAGGATAAGATCATAGTACCTTGTACTTTTAGTTAGTCTTGCATATATGTATATATATTAGCCAAGGGAGAAAGAGAGAGAGAGAGAACCCGAGAGGGTTAGGGAGAGAGAGAGGCCGAGAGAGATAGAGAGATAGGAGAGAGAGAGAGAAAGATATGCTTGTACTTCTTGACCTTTCTTCTACCAAATCCCATATATATGTATATATGTACATGTACTAAGAAAAGAAGAAAGATATAAAGGACATGAGGTGGACTAAAAGGACTAGATTTTCCTTACCAAATCTCTTACAAACCTTACACCATGATCTTACTCTTTCTTAAGGTCAACCACCAACCCTTGTCCTTTCATGCTTATGTGTACAAAGTGCCAAAGAGAGAGAGAGGGGGAGACAGATAGAGGGAGAGAGAGAGAGAAAGAGGCCGGATGAGGGAGAGAGAGAAGGAGTGATGTGTGTGCTAGTGTACTTCTCAAAATCTAGTCAATCTCTTTGAATCAACTACTTACCTCATCCAAGTACAACAAAACCTAGTCTTTCTTACTCTTTCTATCCTATCCAATCTTCTAAGTACTAGACAAGACTAGGAGACCCTTAGAATTGCTTACACTTGTCCTAGTTTGGAAGAAAGAACAAAGAAAGTCTTATAGTCTTTCAACCCTTGTACTTTAGTACATTGTACCAAGGGAGAGAGAGAGAGAGAGAAGAGAGAGAGAGAGGAGAGGCCGAGAGATAGAGATAGGGGAGAGAGATAGGAGAGAGACAGAGAGAGAGATATATGTTTGTACCTTTCTTGATCTTTCTCTACCAAACCCTAATTCTATATATATAAGTACTTGTACTTATGGAAGAAGAGAGATAGGATGACATGAGTTAGATTGTTAGTACTAGATTGACTTACACAAAATCCTTACTCTTCCAAATCAATCCACCAACCCTTGTCCTTCCATATTTGAATCTATATATATATATATATATATATATATATATATATATATATATATATATATATATATATATATATATATATATGTTGTACTTTGTACCAAAGAGAGAGAGAGAGAGAGAGGCCGAGAGAGATGAGGGAGAGAGAGAGAGGAGGCCGGATTGAGGGAGAGAGAGAGTGATGTGTGTGCAAGTGTACCTCACCATATCTAGCTTACATCACCTTTCTTGCATCACCATGTACACCTCTTCCAACCTCCAACTTCTCTCTAGAAAGTTTAGTGTTCTTAGTTGTTCTTGCTTAGTTCTTAGCTTGTTCTTGAAGTTCTTCTCTAGTCTTCAAGAAATTCTTCTAGTGCCGCCACTAAACCACCATACGACCACCATATCGATCCAAAAGTTTTAGTAGCTTTAGTCAAGATCAAGTTTCGAGAGAAACCTTTCTCTTTCGAAGCTATCGAAGCCATTCTTAAGCCGTTACTCCGTCCGACGTACCACTTTCCAAATCCGTAGCCGCCTACCGCCAAGAACGGTAGAATACTCCTTACGCCCTAACTTTAAGTATAGTAGGATATTCCTACATTCCTATCCTAAGTATACGTAGATTACCTTATCTACGTTCCGTAAGCATGACTAGAAATGTGTATAAGTTGTTATTTTGGATAACCATGGCATGATTAGCATAACGTTAGAATCGCTCAATAAGCAAATGTTGTTTTGAACTTTTCAAAAAGGAAGTATGATTTTGGATTAAGCTGAAGTATTTGTATTTTGATCTTAAGATGGTGATGAGCATGACTACATGTTTACTTGCATTACTTGTGGTTGTTGATTAAAGCATAAGTGATTTATCACTCCAAAGGCGTCCGTACATGTGGCGTTATGCTTAAATGTGATTGAGCATGATTATGTGATAATATGAGCATGATAGTGAATATAGAGTTGGATGATCTTGTTAGTTTAGTTTCAAGATTACTTAAATTGTGAAATGAACTACCGCGGAGTCATGGCATGCAAACGAGACACGAAAACCGAGAAAGTAGAAACATGACACCTAGAGTGTGGTTGATATGGATAACATATTTTTGAAACTACATTGTGGCCGGACGTGGTAGCCCAATGTGAGTATGTTTTTGAAAACCGTAATGAGGCCGGACTTGGTAGCCCATTGTGAAGATTACCAATGGGGCCGGACGTGGTAGTTTCATTGGTAGTATGGCTTGGTTATCCGAGGAGAGGAGCCAATACAAGATTTGAAAGAAGAAGTTTTTGAAAACCATGATAAGGCCGGACTTGGTAGCCATTGTGTGTGTTGCTAATGGAGCCGGACTTGGTAGCCTCGTTAGTAGCAATTTGTTAATGAAACTTGGAAATGTTGATTTAGTAAATAAAGGTGAAAGGGATGACACGGTCTATGGCGAGTCGCGTAGGAGAAACACAAGAAAAGGCATGACACCAATGCTAGTAAGATAGTGAATGCGGATGTGTAATTGTTAACTATGTTGTTGAATGAGCATGTGTAATTGCTTATATTTTTTCCTTTCTGTTATAAGTTAAGGGTTAGTGGGTGCTTACTTCCCGACCTTGCTTTCCAAAATAAGGTTGATAGAAACCCGAAGCGTAGGGCTAAGTCGTTGTACGCATAATATCCGGAAGTCCGGGATCGTTCCCACAGAGAATTCGATTATAGCTTGATTCGGATTGAAGGTTTTAAAGTAGGATTCCGGCCTTTAAGGCAGCCAACTTGGTTTGCTTTAAAATGAGATGACTAAAGCGGAAACTAGATTAACGCTTAACAAACTTAACGAGGCAAGTCTCGGGGTCTTCTAACCCTTGACAAAAGCCGTTACCGGTTCTCGATTATAACTCAGGCGAGAGTCACGACCGCGCGCTCACGCCCGGAGGATTTCACTTTAAAAGATTACGTTTAACGAAAGATGTGATTCCTCGGAGGCGAACTAACTTGTTTTTAATGTTTATCGAACACATAGGAGGCCACGAGGCCTCGATAAGTCACTTGCCAAGACCGCTTGACTAAGCTCCTTACCAAGGGGTTAACACCCCTAGTTTAGACCAAAAATGCAAGTTAAGCTCTATTCCGGAAAATCATGCTTTAAAGCCCGATGGCTCGAGAACCAAGTAACAACCTAAGTCCTCGGGAAAGATTATCCCGAGACTTAGCCAAAAAACTACTCACACATGGCTAAACCATAAGACAAAGCATAAAAACGAGACATAACTTTGAACCGATGAAATCGAAAACAAACTTGAGATTAATAACAACCACAACCGTAGCTACAACTTTAATAAACGAGAAATTAATGAACAACAATTACCTTAAGGAGTTCTTGAACATTTAGCTAAGAAAGCTTGAGAAAAGCTATGGAGAAAAACTAATCTAGGAAGAAAAACTTAAAGCATAAAATCTACCTATACGAGAGACAAGAGAGAGAGAGAGGAGATATACTTATACAAGGCCATTCTCTCTCTCAAAATATCCCACAAATATCCTAAAAGTTGCTAGGATCAAAAATATCCCAAAAGCAAAAAAGGGAAAAAGGTAGCAAATTCGGGCAGAAAAATCACAGCATGAACCGGTACATGCTTTTACCCGTACTGGTTCATGGCCTTGAAAAATCTTCCAAAATACAAAATCTGGGACCCATGAACCGGTTCATGCTTTTACCCGTACCGGTTCATGCCTGGCAGATTTTTGGGCAAACTTCGCGGGCTCGCTCCGAACACTCCCGAACTCGGATTATGGCGTTCTTTGGACCGTTGGAAAGCTCGTCGAGTCTACTTTCTAACCCAAGTAGTTTGGATCCAATATCATTTGTACATAAAAAGTTATGACAATTCTACCCTCAGCTGGTCGGAAGATGAGTAGCTTTGGTAAAATCCTCACTTCTCCTTCGATTCCCTTGACCCTTGGGCGACCCGAGCAACCTCTAAACCACCTCTTCATGACTCCTCGGGCACCACAACATGGTTGCACGTGGCCTTGAACACTTGGTTGCATCCGGAGCATTCCTTGGCGTTCAAACGCGCCTTATTAGCACAGTTTACCTGAAACATACAAAAACCTACCTTACGAGCAATATTACTATAAAAGCTAAATAAACATAAGTTAAACCAACATAAAACGGGACTAGTCGCACCAAATATCTACAATATTGGGTGCTCATCACACCCCCCAACTTGAACTTTGCTAGTCCCTAGCAAAATAAAACAAAACACATTTAACTAAGCTATGCAACCCTCTCGAGATTCAAGATACAAAAGTTATGCTCAATTACTACAACTAGGCAAGAGTCCAAAAACACCCCTTCAAACCCGAGTACATGTAATCCCTGCACAAACATGCCATGAACTAGGATGAACAAACTTTGCTATATTAGAACAATCAAGCATGCATGCACCACAACGAGTTTCGACTCCAAAACTCACAAGGATATGCTCTTATTCGACTTTTCACACAAAGAGATACAAGATACATCCCATGACAAGCGCTAGCGAGAAAATGCAATAGCCAGAGACAAAAAGCTACGCATGCTATCAAAAGAGCGCTTAGAACGAAAGGAAAGCTAATTATTAACAAGTATGGAAAGATAGAAATAAATCACAACTTAAGTAATAATAGATATCAACCATGCCTCAAACAGAGTTAATTAGCGTACAAAAGATCAACGAAGGACTTTATTAGCTTATAACGACCTTGGATACAAAGAAAAAGGGACTACAAAAATGTAGTGGCCATATACTTGCATGGTTCATCTACCCTTGGCCACTACCGACCCTAAACTACCCAAGGCATGGTCACATAACGGCCAAACATCAAACATAATTACGAAGAATAAAGAAGAACTACTACCACCGACTCCACCACACGTAGTCAACATCCTCATCCGGCTCCTCTTGGTATTGAGCATTGAGCTCCCCCTTTCCATCGGACTCTTTCTCATCCGGAATATAAGCTACCAATCCTCTCATCACTGTATTCAACCCTCTTTCGAATATGCTTTTGCTCTTTATAGCATTTCTTTGATTGTCTTGAGGAATAGGGTTATTTGAATTGAGATTTGTAGTGAGAGAAACTTGAGCCAAATTTGAAGGCTTTGGAGAGGGAGATGAAAATTTGGATCTTAAGCTTTTATAGTGGGAGAGGAGAAACAAGGAATCACATACCAATTTTTCTTTTGCATCCCAACCACTTCTATCACATTCACACCACCCCCAAACCATTTTGAATCTTTGAAAACTAGACACACAACCCTCCGAACATCCGGTTACCTAGGTTTGAACAATGGAAGAGACTCGGATTATGGTTCAAAATAAGGACGATGAGACTCTTATGTGGTTTAATCAAACAAAAATGCCTTGAATCATTTCCTAAGTACGCCAACAACTCCAACAAGATGCATGAAAGATATATACACTACTCAAGCATGAACAAAAGATATTATTTAGGCAAGTGCGGGAAATGAGAACAAAAAGCATGGGATGCTTAAGAAATGAATCTCAACTCTAGCGATGCACACTACTTGACTTGACTTTTAAGCTCAACTTGTTCATCAAAATTCATGTATATGCAAATGACATGGATTAAAACACACAACCGAATTCGACGGGATACATGACTCTTGCCATATTGACATAATTGAGCATAATTAAAGTATCTAACAAATGAAATCACTACTAACAAGGGAAGATTGCACACAAAATTTGAAAATTTTACCAATGAGACAAGTCTCATGAACATATATATAACATATATATGCCTCCCCCCAACTTAAACGATGCTATGTCCTCATAGCATGAAGAACAACAGTAGTGAGAGGAAAGAACAAAAGATTGTACCTCCGGAGGAATGTCAACCCCCGTATACCTCGACCAAGTTAGAGGCTTTCTTGTCATTGCTTCCCTTCGTCATTGGAACTGCTTCCAAGGCTCACTCTTTCGGCTCCTCCATCGGAACCACAGCTAGTCACACAAGGTCATCACCGGAGCTTTCTTGGTCTTACAACCGCGACACATAGCCGCACCCATGCTTAGGGCTCATGAATGCCTCACTCACTCTAGCTTTTAGACCTAAACCACCAAGGCTGGTATGGTAGCATGCTTACCCTGCAAAAGACTGAAGAACCAACTACCTACTAAGAAGCAAACGACATTAGAACCACCCGGCTCGTGTTATCTGGGCTCAAAAGTAATCGAAAGTAAAACACAACCAAATCTTCACGCGATTACACAAGTACTACTTTTCTCCCCATTTCCCACTCAAAGCATCATAGAGCAAGTCATACAACAACTTCAAGCTCAAAACGGGTGGCTATACCGGACCATCAAGAGAGAAAAAGAAAATAGAGAAAGAGAGGGAGAGAAAGAAAGAGTGTTCAGCCACACGTGGGCTTCGAACATTTATCATACCAACGAGAGCAAACAAAATGAACATAGCACTCCACTCCATATTCTGCTTCAAAAATTGACTCCGACCATGCCACAAAAATAAATACTTTGAGTAAAGCAAGCGCCGAAGTCCTTTCATAAACTTAAGTTCCACCAAGTGCATATTCCAAACTAAATCAATTTTCAGACTGTTGACAAAATCCACAATATAAGGATGATAACCTAAATCAAATTCATCAACACCAAGAAAATCAATCAATTCGACTTTCATAAGCTCTTGGAATGGTGGCGACTCAGTAGGAAGGGTGGCATCGTCTAGAGCCAAGATTAATGGATTATGCAATGCAACTATTGGCAATGACTCCTCAATAGGCATATAGCCTTTACTAATGACAAGCGGCTCTATGTGCTCTTTTTCCCTCACATCAAAATTTGTATCCTCAAGGGTAGGAGACCCACCCTTGGTCTCGTACGCTTTGTCTTGCTTTTCTAACAAGGAATACAAATAGTCTACCTCCTCGTCCATTTCCTTAACAGTGAGTACTTTCTCCAATGGGTAGATACCACAAGGAGAGGATACTTGGTCGATCATGCCTATCACAAGAGCCGGTTCCTCACACGTAGGAGACCCATTATTGGTCTCATCCACTTCCATCTCTTCAGCTGTGAGATGTTTCTTCTGCGGAGCCTTACACAGAGGCAAAAATTCAAGGGGAGGGGAGGACTCAAGGGGGGAACATGGACTGTGAAGCTCATCATTCCCTCCAAACTCTGAGGAATTTTCAGAATACGAATCAAAATCATCCATGAATCTAGGTTGCACATGAGGAGAACAGTGGAAATTAAGTTCATCACCCCATTCAGACTCTACGGGGCTTTCATAAGCAAAACTAACATCTTTAACACAGCCATGTGGCTCAATTCCCTCTTCCATGGCATTTGAGTTGGACTCTTGACAATGTTTAACAAAAACCCGAGATTGTAAAATTTCGGCCAAACGATCAAAGAAATTTAAGGCTTGAGCAGGTTCTTTTTCAAAAAGTTTGTCATCGCACATCTTGTCTAAGAATCGTTGACTCGTTAGAGAAAGTCCATCATAAAAATAGTTAGCAATTTGAAAATTTTCAAAGCCATGATTCGGGAACGCAATGAGCAAGTCCTTGTATCTACCCCAACATGCATAAAACGACTCATTCTCTCTCTCAGCAAAAGTTTGAATTTGTTTCTTACGAACCCCCGTATAATACATGGGAATGAATTTTTTGTGAAATTCATTTAGCAAATCAACCAAAGTCAACACGAATTGAGGGTTCAAGGAATTGAGCCAAGTTTTGGCACTATCCCTTAAAGAGAGAGAAAAGAATGTCACCCACGCGGACTCTGATTCCACAATGGCACTAAGGGTACCCAGTTTGCCTTTGAAAGCCGCAACATGTTTGTAAGGGTGCTCGTGATCCATGCCATGAAAGCGAGGCAACCAATTGGAAATATTCATTTGCATCCTAAATACATTGACGATAGGAGCGGTGGGGGCAACTATGCGAGAAGATGGATAAGCATAAGCGGGATAAGAGTATTCCAACATAGGCATGGGGGCTATTTCCTCATTTGCCGCCTCCATTCTACTAGATAGATAAGACATAAAGTAAACAGGCTGGAGGGGCTATGCCGCCACCTCTCTCAAAACAGCTCCGTGGGGTTATGCCACCGCCACGTTATACAAACAATAAAAGAAAAGGCAATTGATACGTAATCTAGCTTCGTTACACCTCAAATTTGATATGAAGATCGGTTAGAGGTTTCCGCTAGACTACGTATAAATTGCACAAAACAAAATAAAGCGGGATACTTACAATGGTTTGGCGATCCTCTAAATAAGCTATATTAAGAAATCCCCGGCAACGGCGCCAAAAATGCTTACTTCCCGACCTTGCTTTCCAAAATAAGGTTGATAGAAACCCGAAGCGTAGGGCTAGGTTGTTGTACGCATAATATCCGGAAGTCCGGGATCGTTCCCACAGAGAATTCGATTATAGCTTGATTCGGATTGAAGGTTTTAAAGTAGGATTCCGGCCTTTAAGGCAGCCAACTTGGTTTGCTTTAAAATGAGATGACTAAAGCGGAAACTAGATTAACGCTTAACAAACTTAACGAGGCAAGTCTCGGGGTCTTCTAACCCTTGACAAAAGCCGTTACCGGTTCTCGATTATAACTCAAGCGAGAGTCACGACCGCGCGCTCACGCCCGGAGGATTTCACTTTAAAAGACTACGTTTAACGAAAGATGTGATTCCTCGGAGGCGAACTAACTTGTTTTTAATGTTTATCGAACACATAGGAGGCCACGAGGCCTCGATAAGTCACTTGCCAAGACCGCTTGACTAAGCTCCTTACCAAGGGGTTAACACCCCTAGTTTAGACCAAAAATGCAAGTTAAGCTCTATTTCGGAAAATCATGCTTTAAAGCCTGATGGCTCGAGAACCAAGTAACAACCTAAGTCCTCGGGAAAGATTATCCCGAGACTTAGCCAAAAAACTACTCACACATGGCTAAACCATAAGACAAAGCATAAAAACGAGACATAACTTTAAACCGATGAAATCGAAAACAAACTTGAGATTAATAACAACCACAACCGTAGCTACAACTTTAATAAACGAGAAATTAATGAACAACAATTACCTTAAGGAGTTCTTGAACATTTAGCTAAGAAAGCTTGAGAAAAGCTATGGAGAAAAACTAATCTAGGAAGAAAAACTTAAAGCATAAAATCTACCTATACGAGAGACAAGAGAGAGAGAGAGGAGATATACTTATACAAGGCCATTCTCTCTCTCAAAATATCCCACAAATATCCTAAAAGTTGCTAGGATCAAAAATATCCCAAAAGCAAAAAGAGGAAAAAGGTAGCAAATTCGGGCAGAAAAATCACAGCATGAACCGGTACATGCTTTTACCCGTACTGGTTCATGGCCTTGAAAAATCTTCCAAAATACAAAATCTGGGACCCATGAACCGGTTCATGCTTTTACCCGTACCAGTTCATGCCTGGCAGATTTTTGGGCAAACTTCGCGGGCTCGCTCTGAACACTCCCGAACTCGGATTATGGCGTTCTTTGGACCGTTGGAAAGCTCGTCGAGTCTACTTTCTAACCCAAGTAGTTTGGATCCAATATCATTTGTACATAAAAAGTTATGACAATTCTACCCTCAGCTGGTCGGAAGATGAGTAGCTTTGGTAAAATCCTCACTTCTCCTTCGATTCCCTTGACCCTTGGGCGACCCGAGCAACCTCTAAACCACCTCTTCATGACTCCTCGGGCACCACAACATGGTTGCACGTGGCCTTGAACACTTGGTTGCATCCGGAGCATTCCTTGGCGTTCAAACGCGCCTTATTAGCACAGTTTACCTGAAACATACAAAAACCTACCTTACGAGCAATATTACTATAAAAGCTAAATAAACATAAGTTAAACCAACATAAAACGGGACTAGTCGCACCAAATATCTTCAATATTGGGTGCTCATCAGTGGGTATGGTTTATTCTATTGAGTCTTTGTAGCTCACGGTGTTATCTTTTGGTGACCCTGACATATTATACTGGGGGCGACGCTGGTATAATGTGTCAGAGTTGATTGATGAGCAAGGTGAACAGTACACATTGGAGGCTTTTGGAGCCAAGGAGCTTGCTAGGATGGAGGAAGAAGCGGAGTAATAGAATGCCTTAGAATTTCCATCATTTGTGTAATAAAAAGTACTCTAGTAGGATCTATGTTGTAATAATGAGCTTGACTCTTAGTCTTTTAAATTCAATAAAATGTTTAATTAACGTACCTGAAAATGGGGGCGTTACAAAAACTCTTCCAAGAAAAAGTTTAACTTTTCCGAGAAGGAGTTTGAGCGAAACCTGGTCATTTATTACAGCAATGGACGACTAGACATTATTTGTGTGTTGTGTAGCACTTTTGTTAGAAAACCGTGTCACCAACTCTCACTATAATTCTATTCTAGAGTTTCCAAACAATTTTGAATTCATTAGAATTTACTACCATAGCTTCTTTTCTTTCTTTTTTGACATGATACAACCATAGCTTAAGACAAATGGTTTTGAATGTATATTTCTTGATGCCTTAGGCAAGTGCGCTCATATTTTTTTTTTCGGGACTTCATATCCCTAAAACGGAACATACATAAAAACATACGACTTCACCGTTCGACTTCGGCGTCTTCCATCGCCGTTCGTCTTCTTCGTCTTCCGTTGCCGTTCGTCTTCTTCGTCTTCCGTTGCCGTTTGCCTTCTTTGTCTTCCGTAGGCGTTCGCCGTCTTCCGTCAAATCTCTCTCTCCTACAGTCCTACTCTCTCACTCTCTGTATATACGTACACACATGTTTATGTATTCTAATTCACTAGATAATCTGATATGCTTGATTTCGAATTAGTTTACGGTGACTTCGAATTTGTTTATGAATTGGACTAATGGAAGCTTGATTACTTGTATATGCACATATACATTATAAATAGGGTTGTTTGATTGCTTTGTTAATTAGAGCGTTCTTCCTTGTTCTGTAGTATATTTTAGGGATTTTTTTGTGGGGTTTGGGTAATTAAATCTAAAAGGATTTTTTGACAAGTGAGTATTTGATTACCGTTTTTTTTTTAAATTCCGCTTTCCTCCTTTAAAAAATAAATATTTATTTGCAATTTTTAAGCTTAAAAATAATAGGTTTACTAAAATTAAAAAATATGCAATATGGATTTTGTTTGATGGATTTTGATGAGATCTATCAAATCTTGCAAAAAATTTTGAAAAGTTATTTTCGTAAACCTATTATTTTTAAGTTTAAAAACAAATCCTTATGTTTTAAGTACTTTTTTGAGAATCTGGAACGGGGCTTAAAGTCTACACATCCAGACATTTACTTCCGATTTTGTTCCGACGCTGACGTGGTGGGTGGGCCCCACGTCAGCACCTGCCAAAAAAAACCGCTGAAATTTTGCACTTGCCCCCAAATCAGACCATTTCGGCATTTCCCACAAACCACCATCTAGAAAACGAGAGCTGCTTTCCCCCCGACCCCACAGCCCATTTCCCGGATTACCCCTCTCTCTCTCTTTTCTTTCTTTTACGGTTTGCCTTTTTTTTTCCCTTTTCTTTCTTTCTTTCCAGTTTGCTTTTTTTTTTTTTGGCCACTTTATTTCCTTTTATTTCTATTCAGTTTGAATTTTTTTTTCTTTTTTTTCTCTTTTTTTCTTTTTCTTTCTTTTTTTAATTTTCAATTATTTTCTTTATTTGTTTCTTTTCCCATTTAACTCCTCGTAAACAAACAAAAGGGCAACTACTAATAGAGTGTATGTTTCCGTAGAACTTCAAATTTCTCTTTCTGATTTTTCCAAGTCCATATCAAATAAGACTTCAAAGTTTGGAAGAACGACCAACTCAAATCACCATCTTCTTTGATCAAAAAAAAATCACCATTTTCTTTGCAAATTACTAATATCGTTTGTTTGTATTCGGACAAATGTCTTTATCAGAGTAAAGTTTCACTTCATCTACTGCGCAACCAAAACCTCGGGGAGCTAGCGTAAAATTTATATGAGTGGAAAACAGATAAACAAGAGTGTGAGAGAGATTAGCCATATGAATCGTTGCAATCTGGGTTTCGAAATGAGTTTTGTTTTCTCTTGGGTTCACGCGTCTTCTACGTTCAAGACTGATCAAAGAGGAAAAAATTTCAAACTGAAAAGAAAGAAAAAGAAAAAAAGAAAAAGAAAAAAAGATTTCAAACTGGATAGAAATAAAAGGAAATAAAGCGGAAAAAAAGAAAAGAAAAAAAGAATTCAAACTGGATAGAAATAAAAGGAAATAAAATGAACGAGAGCCCTACAGTCAAAATTTAATTATGACCATTTAGAATAAAATGATCGGAAAACTAAAATCTTTCCACCCGTTCAAACGGATTGAATTTTGGAATACTTAATTTTCCAACCTCTTTATACAGTTTAAACTACCACAAAAATATATAGTTTTTCCATTTTCCATTATTTCACCATCAATATTAGGCTCGTTTGATAGGTTTCGTTGAGTAGATTTCAAAAATATAAAATTTATTTTAAAACAATACGTCAAGAAAAAGTTATTACCATTTAAAATTTTATAACAAAAAAATAAAATGAGTGAGAGAGAGAGAGGGGGGGCGGGGGGGAGGGGGGCTGGGGGTAATGTGGGAAAACTGGGGTTGGGGGGGGGGGGGATCGCCCCTCTCGTGTCAGACCCTTCCCTGACACGGGCCCCTGCCTTTCCCCCTTATACCCCCACATGTTCTCTCTCTCTCATTTTATTTTTTTGTTATAAAATTTTAAATACTATTTTTTTCACGTATTTTTTAAATAAATTTTATATTTTTAAAATCTACTCAAAGAAATCTATCAAACAAGGCTAATATTGATGGTGAAATAATGCAAAACGGAAAAACTATATTTTTGTGATAGTTTAAACTGTCTAAAGAGGTTGAAAAATTAAGTGTTCCAAATTTCAATCCGTTTGAACTGGTGGAAAGATTTTAGTTTTCTGATCATTTTATCCTAAATAATCATAATGAAATTTTGACTCTAGGGCTCTCGTTGATTAATCCTAAGAAAGTCGTGGAATCAAATATCTCTTAGGGTTAATCAACGAGAGCCCTAAAGTCAAAATTTAATTATGACCATTCAAGATAAAATGATCAGAAAACTGAAATCTTTCCACTGGTTCAAATGGATTGAAATTTGGAACACTTAATTTTTTAACCATATTTTTTAATATATAAACTGTCTAAAGAGGTTGAAAAATTAGTGTTCCAAATTTCAATCCGTTTGAACCGGTGGAAAGATTTTAGTTTTCTGATCATTTTATTCTTTATGGTCATAATTAAATTTTGACTCTAGGATTCTCGTTGATTAACATTAAGAAAGTCGTAGAATCAAATATCTCTTAGGATTAATCAATTAGAGCTCTAGAGTCAAAATTTAATTATGATCATTTAGGATAAAATGATTAGAAAAATAAAATCTTTCCACCGGTTCAAACGGATTGAAATTTGGAATACTTAATTTTTCAACCTCTTTAGACAGTTTATATGATTAAAAAATTAAGTGTTCTAAATTTCAATCCATTTGAACCAGTGGAAAGATTTTAGTTTTTTGATCATTTTATCTTAAATTGTCGTAATTAAATTTTGACTCTATGACTCTCGTTGATTAATCCTAAGAGATATTTGATTCTACGACTTTCTTAGATAAATTTAACCGCGCACGTGCTAGATTCTCTTAGATAAATCTAACCGTGTACGTGCTAGATTCTCTTAGATAAATTTGAACCAATTTAGTTCTCCTACTCTTACAGATGCACTTTTGAAATGGAGAAGTTCAAATTATAGGTCAAGTTATTGAAGCAAGAATTTGCAGATTGATGAAATAATTGTTGAGGCATTCAAAAGATGCTTTACGGTGGTGAGATCCATATAAAGCCCCATAAACACTTTACGAAATCTGTTTTAGAGATGATTGAACTATGTCTATATACATCTATCTAATTTATCTATTTTGATGCTTAGTCCAAATGTATATGCTTTAGTTCTTCTGAATTCTCTTCTTAATTTAAGCTTGACCTTTGTAACTTTTGCTACTTGTAGGAGGAAAACTAACTGAAGGTGTGAACCAAGAAAGGGATAACATACTACTAGTGGCGAAGAACCGAGGCTGTGGTTCAAGCAATTTAATTTTAAGTTGTGCTCAGCATCGCGGAGAATCGGAGATCCATTTGAATGGTCTGCGCCCCAAAAAATAGATGTGGGAGCTGCTCGAGGGCATGGAATGCTATAAGATGGAAATAGAAGAAGGTTTTCGCAACTCAAACAAAGCAGTAAAGATGCTGAATGATTTTTTGACGAAGAAGAGCAGAATAATTTGATAGCAAATGGAGTAAAATGGAGATGTAATTCCTAGGCCTATTTGTCCTACAATTGAATTACTGGAATGTAGTTAATCTATTTTTGTTTTGCAATGAGGTTTAAACCATTAGAGAGGAGAATGTACTCTTATTTATTTGGAGGTGAATGATAATTAGCATGAGAATGACCCTACGTGGGACTATATGGTTTTATGGTTTTTGTTGTGAATGGATAACTTAGCAATGGATTTTGGCTTGTGAATGGTGATTTAGAATGAGGAATGCCCATCATGGGCTTATGAGTAACTTGATGAGATTCCTGTTGTTCTTGTTGTACTGATTGAGACGGAGATATCGGGCTAGGATAAAAAATTGGGGAGACTCAGTCGAAATTTTTCCAGAACCTACCTTTGACATTTGTTTTTACATTCTACTAAGTCTACGTCCATTTCCATTAAACAAAAACAAACCATTTCCATCAAAATTTACATGTCTATTGCATGTTCCATGCAATGCAACATTTCACTCAAGCAAACTAATGTCTAAGGCCTGTTCCATACTTCCAAGTGCTTCTAGAAACCAGCATTAAACAGTAGCATTAAGCTTAAAACTAGAAGGGTAAATTATATTTTGCCCCCTCTAACTATTACCCAGTTACACTATGCCCCCTCTAACTATTTTTTTTGGCACTTAACCACCTTTAACTACCGAAACCTAGTAAACCATGGATGCCATTAACGGTGCAAGTGAAATCCCATTTATACCCCACGGCATATATGGCGATGCAATTGGGACAAAGTAATCAACCCTAAATCTCAATGTACTTCCTTCTCAACCAAACTACCCATTCCACATAACAAGAAGAAGAATAAGAAGTGTTTATTCCTTTACAGATTCACCTTCGACATCAAATTACAGACATACAAATATACACATATATATGGAGGGAGAGAGAGAGAGGGGGGAATTTACCAAGTCCTATTCTGCGTTATCACCTACGCCACCAGGCCGCCGCCTAACGCCACAACCCTTGATTGCGCAACTAGAGATGCTGCGAACACCAGCTACGAATGTCCTCTTTTGCGCCAAAGAAATGAAACTCTTCTCCTAACTTGTCGCCACCACCGATTGGGATCGCAAATTCAACGGACGTACCCATCTACGGCTTTCCCCAATGCCACCACGACCTCCCCCACCGACTGCCTCTACTACGACGTCACCCCAATTCGGCTCCCCTCTGCCTCTCTCTCGATCTCACACACACACAATACCTCTGCGTGTTTATCATCCATACAGAACCTTAAAAGAAACCCAAAAAATTAGACTAATTTTACCTTCTTTTAGATCTTGGGGCTGAGGAGTGCTAGTAGAATTAGGACTGCCGATTGGTCTTCTTGTGATTGGAAGCCGGATGAAAGGTGGGTGTCTTGGCTGCAAGAAGCGGTTGTGGTGGTGTCGGCGGCGGCGCAGCCTCTAACCCTGCTTCATTTGGTCTAGAGAGAGAGGGGTTTGTCCTGGAACTGGGATCAAAGATAAATGGCAAACGGAAGTAACCTTTTCCGTCCAATTTGTAACAATGGAAAACGGAAGTAACATTTCCATTAGTTAGAGGTGGTTAAGTGCCAAAAATAAAAGTTTGATGGGGTAAAGTGTCTACGCGGCATAGTTTGAGGGGGTTAACAATAATTTATCCAAACTAGAAACCAACATTAAACTAAAAACCAGCTAAACATATTTTCAAAAACTAGGACACGGAACCGTATCCGACATGCTTGCGATACGGATCAAGAGTTCCATTGCATACTAGATATTCCATTTCATAAAACATGTTCAAAAAAAAAAAAAGTACCAAATTCTTACGTGATGCAAAAACTGAAATGCATACATTTACCATAAATTGGTTTCTAACAAAATACAAGAAACTCCCTACATCAACAAGCAAGTCTTCTATTCTTTGCCGTTATCCCTTGCATTCAACATTTCTATAAAAGAGAAACCTTGCCCTTGACTTTCCATTAAACTTGATCGCCCTCCTCCCCTAACTTGACTACTCGTGATACTTGATTATCCTTTCCAAACTTCACTATTGAATAAACTTGGCATGTTGCTTTGTGAACTTGGGAAGTTGTTAAAAAATTGGTCAAAACCTACTCCGGTTCTGCCTTGTGCCATATTTGGGAGGATGGCTCCGCCTTGTGCCATACTTGGAGAAAATGGGAGGATGGCTCCGCCTTGTGCCATAGTTGGTCACATATTATGGGGCATCATGTTTGGCCACATAAATTGCCCCATGTAGCATGGGTAACCAATCAAGTTTAACATGAAACACAATATGACAACGGAAACATTACCTACATGTTCAACAATTAACTAAGGTCAATAAGTATTATCACAAGATAGGACATCACTGCAATAACAACTTCATGAGACAAAAAAATGAGGGCCAAGTCATGCAGCGTTTTCATAACAAAATCAATTTTTTCACAAATTGGCATCAATAATTTCAGCTAAACAAAATTCCTACTTTCAATATTACCGTCAAACCTGTAAACAGGTCACCCACAAACCCCGGAAGAAGAACAAGAGAGTATCTAAATTTCGGAAGCTTAGTATACTATATAAGCCATAACCAGAAGGTACAGAATGTCATGCTAAATTCTGCATCATTATAACTAATAACCTTAAACAGGAGTCTATAACAGTGCTTAACACAGTCATATCACCAAAACATCAACCAAAATACATTCAGGCACAGGAAACACATAGGGGATGTAGGAGAAAATTCTTCACTAAAAAATTAAGCAAAAAGAACAGGTTCGATTAAATTATTTCACAAGCACTATTTTTTTTTGGTTTCAACAAGTTATAGTGAAATTAAAGGCTGGAACCGACTGAAATTGTAGAGATTATTGACAACCCAGAAAGAGAGAAAGAGAGACCTTGGTGGTCAGTAATGGTGCCGGTGGTGGCGTCGTTGCTGGCCTAGGAGATTTTCGCTTCTGGTGGTGGTCTCTGACGGGGAGGGTGACGCTGGTGGGAGTCACCGGTGATGGGGTCGCCGGTGTAGACTGCGTTTGGGTGAAATCACATGTGGTGACTGCGTTGAGTACTCTTGACCGCGTTTGGGAAATTTTTCAGATGGTGTGGTTTGGGGGTCGTCGTTCGTTCTCCATTTCTGGGGAGGCCGAACGGGGAGTCGCCGGTGGTGGTGGTGGTAGACGATAGTGTTGGGTGTCGCCGGTAGTTGTCGAAGGAACAGAATCTTGTTCTCTTTAGTTTTGAAAAAGAATTTTTCAAAAAATTCCTCCTAGATTCTCCCTAGATTCTTCTTACTTCTAACATTTCTCTCTCTATCTCCCTCCACTTATTACCTCCTACTATTTTTTCAAAAAACAAACCAAACACTTCATTTTCCAAATGGGTCTGGTTTGGGGGAATAGAAATGGTTTGTTTTGGTGGCAAATGCAAAATTTTCAGCTGAGGTTTTTTTTTTTTTTTTGCAGCTGCTGACGTGGGACCCACCCACCATGTCAGCGTCGGGAACAAAATTGAGAGTAAAGATCGGGATGTGTAGACTTATTATGGAGAAATAATACAGTTGAATATCACCCTTGGTCAAAAATGATACTTACACAACAATCCAAACACAACTTCTCACATACATGTGGGCTCCACACATACCACTATGTGTGGACCCCACATGTATGTGAGAGATTGTGTAAATTGTTGTGTTTGGATCGTTATATGAATAGCATTGTTACTTGGAAATATCTCATTCCAAAAAATGAGCAAATAAATCTCAACCATCAAAACAGAGTCGCGTGGAAATCAACATAACGGACCTCCGTTCGGACCCTCGTACATGGAAGTACTTATTGAGGAAATTTTCCCCCCCTTACGTCTAGGAACTTTTGGAAGAATACATATTATAAACCTTTTGCATTTGTTGAAGTCTATTTTGATATATCGTGCTTGATTATAAATTTTTGGTTAAGTTCTGTAAAAATTGATGCCCCCACCATAAAGAATTTCTGAATCTGTCCCCAAATTGGGTGACCATTGACCAACATCTATATCCAGAGGTGGGTGGGCATTATACTTATTTTGAGAATCCAGTTACCGGTAATGTAACACTTGAATATCCCAGAATCAAATGTTCGAATAATTTAGGATTCTTTGGGGGTGTTTCCACTAATCAATAAGTTATGGGCTTCAACTTTTTAGTTTTCTCTTTATTAAAAAAAATCAAGTTTATTAGTTTGCCAAACTTTTATGCAATATTGGTTTGTCTTGACGAGAATAATCGGAAAAATAAAAAATTATGACTTTTACATAAATATTTTGAGAAATATCCAAGCAAAAGCTCAAAAAGTCAATTTTTTGGATTTTTTTGAATATTTCCGAAAGTATTTGTGTAAAAGACCTAATTTTTTACTTTTCCGATTCCTCTCATTGTGAAAACCAATATTACATAAAAGTTTGGTGCAAAACTAACAAATGCGAAATTTTTTTAAATAAGGACAAAATCAAAAAATTGTGGTGCGTAACTTGTTGGTTAGTGGAAACACCCCCTTAGTCAAATGTACAAATTTACTCTATTTGAAAGTAACTATAGCTACAAACGGACTTGTAGCCCAAGGACACTTCCTCACCGCTTCTACATGGAAGGTGAGGGTTCGATTTTTGCCAGAAACGCGAGTGCTTGATGTGGTGGTTGATCCGTGAAAAAAAAAGAAGAAGATGTGGTGGTTGATATACTTAGGGTTTTCCCACCCATATGTCACTTAGTGGTACCCCATCCCCATCCCCTTGGAGCATCCACAATGTAATAATCAAAATCAAAGGGTTGCTAAACTTATCAATAGGGATGCACACAGTCCGGATCGGATTGGATTTCTATGAATCCAATCATAATCCGCGAGTCACGGTTTTTTAAAAATGAAATCTGTATCCGGACCAAAAGTCTCATGGTTTGGTTCCAATCCGAACGGTGAGTCTCGATTCGGTCCCGATTTTGTCCACGGATTGCATCAACTAACAACCAAGAAACCTAGATTTCAGCAAAGTAAACACATTACACATTACAGTTTTTCAATAAAAAAAAAGAGTAAACACATTACACATAACAGTATTTCAATAAATAAAAAAGTAAAAACATTACATATTACATCAAGTCATTACATAAAACTAAACACATTACTCCATACAGTACTTCAATAAATAAAACAATTCCAACAAAGTACATGAATAAAAAAAAAATTACACCAAAGTACTTAAATAAATAAAAAAACAGTGGTAAGGAAGTCAATAAAAAAAAACATCAACGTATATCTTTCATTCTCTACAGTGCGGCAACAGGCAAAGATATAAACTCATTCTGAAATTGGATTAAGAGAAATCTTTTCTAAAGCTCCAATGATATGAATGAAACTAAATTAGATCATAGTAAAATGAAATACAAAGCTTTTAGTACCCTTTTTTTTTTGATCCGCAACTTTTAGTACCCTTCATTAGCTTTATTTAAATAATAAGCTAAATAAGTTATATTATACTCGCTCTGTCCCATTTTGATAGTTCCATTTGAAAATTTTAACTTCTTAAAATGATTGCTCCAAAAAGTATTACGCTTTCCAAAACTACCCTTCACTTATTTGCTCCAAAAAGTAATCATTAATGTACTTTTGTGAAATCTAATAGAGTTGACATATCAAATTTAATCAATGTAAATAGTACTACTTCCACTTAAACACAAGGGCAAAAATAAAATTTTACCAAGATTTTATGGTTGATTTTGGAAAGTGGAGTATTTTGGGACGTCCCAAAATAAAATGAGACTATCAAAATGGGACGGAGGGTACTGAACAGGTTTTTGACATGAGCTTGCTTGGTGGCGGTGATAACGTCCATGATATAGAAAAAAAGTGGGTTCTTCTACCTCCTCTTTTTTTGTTGTCCTTACTTTTTTAATTAATCACTCCAATATTTCCTTTATTAGGACAAAACGTATTTTCTCATCTCCCTCTCTCACTATAATTCGCTCTATAAAACTCCCCTTAGCCTGTAGAAATCAGTTGGATACATAAATACAGTAGGCAATTTGAATTGGAAAAAGTACAGAATTACGTGTTTTTTTATTTTCTAGTGTACTTATCGTCAGTCCAGTTGGCTGACAATAGCAAGATCGATTTGAATTTGAGGAACAAAGCTGCACTATGAACAACCCCACTTTGGGAACCCAATTGTAGAGAGACAGTTATAAAGAGAGAAAGGGCAGATGAAATAGATGGAATCATGATGGATGTGATTTGCAAAAAATAAATAAACTTGTAACCACATTTAAATCCTTCGACTTGGAATGATGTAAACTTTATAACTTCTCTTGGCTATCTTTTACTACGGTAATTTGAGGCTGTGGAGCCGGTTATGTAATCTTTTGAAACCCTAGGCTCCGTTCCGTTCCCAGGAATGTTGTACCGGAAAAACATTCTCAGGAAAAGTTAAGTAAAGTTAAGTAAAGGAAAAAGAAATATATTTTCTTGTGAGTGTTCATTTGAACAATTTTTTTGGCAGGAAAACTAAAGTTTAGTGGTTCATTTGCCGGGAAAAGACACATATGAGAAACTTCTTTGTTTTTATTCCCATAGCTAATTTTAAATAAAAGTAACTTTGAGAGCTAAATAATAGGCTATCATATTTCAAAAATTAACACATACGGAAAATGTATTTTATCTAATGCAAAGCCTTAACAAGAAATGAAAAAATCGACTTGCAATTCCCTATTCAATTTGCTATATTCTAAATGGCCATGCGAATCCCCCATTTAAATTGACATTCTCTGATAATCAACCGTACAAATAAATTAAGTTTAAAAAATAAGTATATGATAACTAAATAAATAAATATTAAACAACCGTGCATGATTAGATGCCGATGCAAAAAACTCACTGAAAATTAGTCAGTACAAAACAAAATTGAAGACTAATGACAAGATAAATAAATACTTCCAAAAAAAATTAACTACCAATCTTTTTTCATAACAATTATCTCAGAAAGCACCATAGTAGTCGAAATTATTGTTGTTACGTAAATTTCAAAGTGTCTTTCTAAGAACCTAATTTGTATTTTTTTGATATTGGCGTCATTCACTTTTTTTTTTACTTGCCAATTATTTTGGCCCCACAATGGATAAAACTTTTCCCGTGATGCAAAATCCTATGCTTTTGGCCAGATCACTTTTGCAAGAAAGTAAATCTTGCAGGAAAACTTAAAATCATGTTTCCCACTACTTTCCTGCCAACTGAACACTACAAAAGTTATGGGAAAGTTGATTTTCCCATCCTTTCCTGTACTTTCCTGGCTACTGAACGGGGCCTTAGACGATCATGGAATGACTTGAGAAATCTTTTGAGTTCCTTATGTATAGTGGTTAGTCATATTTTAATTATGGAAAACATATTTATTTATGTTGAAAATTGAGGGTGCGACATGTTGTATTTGATTCAAATCAGATTTTTTTGAATGACAAATATAGACTTGTTAGGAACACGATAGAAAAAGAGAGATGTTGGGAACAAAAATAAAAATAGCTATTGGCATTTAATCAAACAAAAAAAATAGTGTACCAACACTTTTGCGGTCAGCCCATTTGGATTTCCTGCAATTAGCAGTGGAATCAGACTCTCAAAATTAGTCGAGGTGTGCACAAACTGGCCCAACACCTGAATTATCAATCAAAAACATTAAAAACTTGGGGATGCTTAATTGGCCAATTGGCCTCCTATAAATCTTAACCCTTTATTTGCTCTCACCCATCGGCAAAATAAACCCATTTAACCCAATGCATTTTAGTTTTTAACGGTTAGATTCATGTATGAAAACACCTGTTTTTTTTTTTTTTCCCTACACGGTATAGTTAGCAGGGATTAGCAAGGTGAGTTAAGTTAGCATAAGAGGAGTCCAACAACTTTTCATAGCTCTGGACCCAAACCGCCCCTAGGGGGCTTGAACCTCTGCCTCCTATAAGGAGGGGAGGGGAGGTTAACAACTGCACTAGGCAATGGAACTTGTATGAAAACCCCTCTTCTCACATTGCAAAAACACACCCCTAAAAGCAAGTATACTAGATGATGTATAATGCCTTTTTAGCTATTTTACCTAAGAAAAACACAAAAAACCCACCTGCAGCAGATGTGGTATACAGGTCGATAGAATGCATTTTGCTCCAGTGCTTCGCTTCTTTTACAGAAGCACTGTTCACCAGCTACCCATTATTTTATTGTTTTCCCTCTCTCTCCATGTATATTTTAATTGGTGTTAGGTAAAATAGATAGTATTGGTATAATTGTGGAAGAAAAAGTTAATAGCTAAAATAAAAGGCTAGTGATTTTGCCACACCCTTTTGCACCAAAAATACACTTGCAGGGTGTGGCGTTAACAAAAAAAAGTGTGGTAAAACCATTTCCCAAATAAAATTGTGAACTGTTCACAATATAGTATACTTATGCACCGGTAAATTTGCTGTAAACATTAAAATTTGAAAAACTATATTACCAACGGCAACACCCGCAAACCCCCAACGGCGACACCCACAAACCCTTTGATCTCTCCTCTCTCTCTCTCTCTCTCGCGGCCACACGGCCCACACCCAACCCCCAACGGGCGGATCAAAAAAACAAAAAAAAAACCCCCAACGGCAACACCCACAAACCCCCAACGGCAGAAACACTCTGCACACGCAACGTCCTCCTCTCTCCCTCTCCCATGGAAACCTCAAACTCAAGACCACCATTCCAAACTTCCATCCACCGCACACCACAATCTTCACGTTTATCTACTAGGGTTTTTTCTGACTTAAACGCAAACTCTCTCGATTTCCCATCTCAACTCGCAACGGTAGTGATACTCTCTCTCTCTCTCTCTCTGTAGTTCTGATCCATCGATTCATCTTCCTGCCAAACGCGCAACGAATTCACATCGGCGGCTGTAGAAACAGTAGCGGGTGGAGAGATTAGTCGGCGCACTTCCTTCGAAGATCAGACGCCATCTCTCACGGCTCACCTTTTCAGAAAGCGGCTGCACTTGTTGATTTGGTTTGTTTATCTTCTCTGTCCATAGTGAGCAATACTTCTTCGTTTCCGTACGCACACACATGTTATAAACGATGATTGTTCTTGGCAGGGGTTGACACAAAGAGTCCCGAATGCCCACGTCCCTGCACAAGGCTATAAATAGTCTCACATATTATCACCATTTATCTACTTATATTAGGGTTTTTTTTCCCCCCTCAAACGTTGGTATAAATGTTATTTGATTATTTACCCTGCGTGCTTCTTGATTTTGTGTTGTTTAATTAGTTTGTACCATCTTGAAGTTCTCGTGCTTCATAGCCACCTAATAGCTTGAGCTTTTGTGTTGGATAGAAAGTTTGTCCCTGGTGGAAGATGAGTATAACCCTTCACCCCACGGTGACAGACCCAAAATGAAGTCATATGATGGCAGACCCAAGAAAGGCTACACATGACAGACTCACTGAAAGCGACAATACGTGAGGCCCCGCATTGCTTGGGTGTGGAATGGGTTATGACTTGATATTGTCATGCAACCAAATTAAAAGATAGATTTATAAGGGGAGTGAAATCCCTAAATGGGAATACAAAGAGTCTAAAATCTAAAATCAATTCCTTAAAAGTGATAAAAATTACAAAGTAAGAAGCCATTATACCTATTTATAGACTCAAGAGGATGCTAAAATAAAATAAATACCCTCAATTATACTGCATTAGGTCTACCAATCTAAAAAACTGTTGTTGATACTTATGCCTGCTTTCTTGGGAGCAAAATGCTTCACCTAATGCTTTCACCTTTAAAAGCTTCGGGAAGAATGTGTAGTTGGTTGTATTGTTTCATATCTTTTTCTTCCCAAGTCCCTTTGTTGTCCTTTGTGCTTATATATATGGTCTAATTCGCAAAGGAGCCTAAAGGTTTGACATTAGGTGCTTAATCACGCACTTAATGCCTTCAGCACAAATTTCTGTAATGGTACTTGGCTGGGTTGCATGTTTTAGTGGACTCATGTTTTTGAGTCAGTTGAAGGTCTTAACAGTAGTTTTACTAAAGGTTGATCACTTTGACTTTTTTTTTTTCCTCTGCAACAAACTTGAATTCAAGTTTCCCGCATTTGCAAAGCTGGTTATTTCTCATACGTGACAGATTATAGCTGGATAGAAATTTATGGGTTGTTTCCATAGAAACAGAAATTGCAAACCCCATCATTTTTTTTAAAATACTGCACTTACACCACTGGAATTGTCAGGATGATCTGATTAACTTGTATGTCCAAGTGGAAAGGTTGGATTATATTCCGGTTGAGTTCCCACATATCACAGGTTGTCTTAAGGAATGATTGAACTTGAGTTCTTGAATGTACATCCCCTTTGTCTGGATGAGTTGCTGTTCTCCCTGCTATCTATGGTTGCATTGTGGATGTGGGGTCACTGGGGTGTATGCTGGCATGTAGTGCATAAGGTCATCTATTTCTCTATTATTTAGTTTGAAAAAGTTGCTATGTAGTCTTTACCTCTACATAAATAATTCAGGTTTTGAGTGTCGACTAAATTTATCGGGTAAATAAGGGAGGTAATAACAAACTTACTCCACCCTTGTTTCTCTGTAATTGACTATGACGCCCTTACAGCTCAGAGTTGGTACTTGTTCCTTTTTCTGGCACTTTCTTTGTACACTAGAATGACATCTCTTATGCATCTGTTCAGTTATATGTTGCCGGAGTGGATTTAACTTGACCAAAACCAGTGTGGCTTTGAATACCCCTTCATTCATTGTAGGTTGGACAATTGCATGAGGTATCCAATAAGACGAACAATGCAGAACTAAAATTGTTTCTGGAAGTGGAATTTGGCCAAATGTTTGCTTAATCTAAATCCATCTTTTTAAACTTTGGTTGCTCAAGATGATTTTGGTAGACTTTTGTTTGGGTAAAGCCACATGAGATTCTAACATGCACATGGAGCTCTTGATGGTGAATTTGATGAGTACAACTATCCAGGATTTGCAGCTCGTTCCTCCACCCGAGGAGGAGATTCTTCTCTTTCTGAAATGTTATGACCCATTGAAAGAGGAGCTTCAGTGAACATTCTTTTCCTTGGATTGGTGTTGCGTGCAAATCCGATGGCCTTTGATTCCCTCTTCGCTTTTTCACTAACTTGGTGTCTTTACCTGTTATCAGATACGTTGGCAGGCTGTTTGTGAAGGCTAATGGCAAGCCAGCAGAAGTATTGACATAGCTAAATAAGTTGGCTGGATTCACTCCTGAAGAAGAAATTGAACTTTATGAGGTGAGTGATGTCATAATAGTGGGATGAGTGCATTATTTCTTATTTCCTCACCTGGCCACAGGTTAGGATTTAGTTCAGGAAGCCATTCTAACACCTCTTTAATGTCTAGGAAATAAAATTTGAACCTCTTGTCATGGGTGAACACATCGATAAGAAGCTCACATTTCGTGGTAGTGTGGTATGAACATGATTAATTGCATGCTATTTCTGCTTGTACAATGACGTGTATGGCCATGTTCTAGTATTGTTTCCTTTTCGTTTTTGGATATGTGCAAATCATACTGGCTGGAAGTAGATATTCACATATTTCTTCTTCTAACCTTGTAGCTTGAAGATGGAGACATAATATGTTTTCTGAAATCCACTCCAGTTGAAAGTAGTGAACAATGCCGCTATCTTGACGTTCCTTAATTTCTTGAATATGTGCATAGTCGACAGGTAATATGTGTGCTATCTGATTGTGACTCCGACGACTTATGAACTACTATCCACATAAAGTTGTGAATGCTGTTTTTGCTTTCTCTTTTACTGAGGAATGGTAGTTGTCTTTATGCCCAGTGTTTCCCTACTATGAGGCATTGGTATGAATGTTGTGAGTTAGCTCAGGTGTTTGAAATTTCAGTCTTAAACGGGCATGTGCAGTCTGTTTGTTTTGAGTATAACGTACCCATTGCAAAGTTCAAACGCTAGGCTTTGAGGAAAACATGTGCTATACCTGTGATTAAGAGCTCTAGAAATCAATATGCACCCATATGGTGGGCATTTTCATGTCATGGCACTTGAGGGCATCAACTCTTAATATTTGAGTGTCACAAGCAGCAAGTCTTTTGAAGAAATTACGGGGACACCATGTGGTCATATTGCACAAGTGGTTGGCTTGGTGATTTTAGCTGCCCAATTTGCTTATGCTATGCTTGCATGGATCACAATTTCTCAGGCCATTGCTAGAATGATCCATGCTAGGCGACTTTTAAAGGTTGCACATTCACTTTTTCCTTCCCTTCCCCCCCTCCCTCCTCTCCTCTTTGCCCCCGACACAACCACCAAACCGCCCAAGAGGAAAATGGGTATTTTGTTCGATTTGTTGGTTTGGTGGACCTTTTGCCTTTCGGATCCAAATCAACACAAAAATAATGGTTGGCTGCAAAACTTTGTTCATTTTGATCACAAAACTCTGTTGACCACTGATTTTGTTGTACTGGTCTTTGATTTTCGTCACAGTTTATTTTTAAGGTGTTATATCATTAATAAATTATAGTTGATTTTAGAGACAAGGTGAGGATTGAGACTAGGTTTTGGCTTAATGTTGGACCTCTCTACCTACTATGAAGCTGCAATCTAAGATTTTTTTTTTCAAAAATAGGGTGCACGTATGGCTAGATAAAAAATAGATTTAGGATTTTGTAGCATTGTATTACACAGAATCACAAGAATGATAAGAAAATATTATGTAGCAATAGTTGGGAAATAGGTACTAATTTGGGAACCTTTACTTCTAATTTTAAGGAGGTCATACAGATATGTTGATTCTTTATCAAGTGTAATTTTGTTTCGAGACTTTTGCCCATGTCATTGACTTTTTGCACTAAGTCTTACATGGAAGAATATTGTATACAAGTTTACTTGTTTAATTGTTCAAAATCTTATTTTAATGGAAACCATGTATGACTCCATAGGGATGTCAATTCAGAAACCTAACGAACAAGAAGATGATACTATTAACGCAAACCCTCGACAAATTGTCTATTTATAAACATGCATTGTTTTAACATTGTAAAATGAATGTTTTATTCTCAAAAGGACAGTAGCCTTTCTATTTTTTTTTATGACAAAGGTTGATTATGTTGCTATTGATGTACAATCCATTGATTTTTTTTTTGGTGTGCGTGCACAACATCAACTTGAGGAGCCTAATAATATAAGAAAAGGTTCAGATCAAATCATCAGGCACTCATGATAAAAAAAAAAAAATCATCTGGCACTCTCTTTCTCTCTCTCTAAATTTTTAGCAACGATGGAGTTCACAACACGTAAAGTGTGCCAAAACAATGAATCCCTTGTATTTCAAGATCTAAAACTGATTTCTGCTTCAGTAACATCTTGCTATTTCTCTTAACATTCAGCGCAACGACTACATCTGGTGGGCTAGGGTTAGTCCTTTTAGTCTCAGCTTGGTGGTTCTGGTCTTATGGGTAAGTCTTGGTCTATACTTTTGTTACTCTGTTTGAGTCTATTGTGTCCGTGTCTTGTTTTGTGTCCTTGTTGGTCATTGTTGTTCACTGCTGCTGGATCATTGCTGTCTCCTTCAATGAGACTGCCTTTATGGCTTCATCCTTGGAGCTCTTTCTTTTGATGAAGTTGGTCATGCTGCTGATGTCTACTGGTTATAATTTGAGGCTGATTTATCTTGGTACTCTGTGGTGGTGAAAACTTTTCTCACCATGGAGTGCCTGTGGCTGCTGGTTCTTCTATTGCTGCTGTTCCTGTTCCTGCTTCTCTGTTCTATCAGGGCATTATATAGTGATGATGCTATCCTTATATGCTTCATTATAGAGTGCTTTATGTGTAGTACTTGTCTGTTGCTGGAATGCTGATTCTGCTGTCTGTTGCTGCTGTTTGATCTTTGATGATTGCTGGTGATCTACAAGTGATGTTGCTATACTCCCCTGCTACTACTCAAACATTTGGTTCTGAATGCATGTTTACACTGTTAATAAAATAGGGCCATCAGATATGTGCAATTGACTAGATGTGATGGTTCAGTTTTCAAATTTATTGATCAAACCTCAAATTTATTTCATATGTAGTAGGGGATACAGTTTTTTCTGTTTGTTCGAATTGCTTTGTCATCTTCGAGACGTGCAGCATTTGAACACGTTGGCCTTTAGAGTCCTTGCGTAGTTCTGTTTTAAGTTTATCTATTTTTAAGGAGTTTTAGTTCAAAATTTCTTTTTAAGGCCTAGAGATGCTCTTAGATGGGGGATGAAAAGCGAAATAACTGAATACCTTTTGGTTCCTTTCGATTTTCGTTGTTTATAGTGTTATCCGTGGTGACCTTTTTAACTTCACAGTATTACATTTACAAAATCATTCGGACTTGGCCTTAACTGGAAATCCAGTTCTTGCGCTACTGTTTGGTTCCTGAGAAAATTGAGAAAAGAAAAGAAAGGATAAGGGTTTCATGTTCTGCTGTAGGAGTATTATTGAGCTCCTAAGGTAAAGATTAAGAGCTCAATTTGACTAGGAGCTTTTCTTGTTCTTCTATTATTTTTGGAATTGATGTAAGAATAGATGACTTTGGAATAAATAAATTGATTCTGTGGTAAGGTAAAGATCGGACTGTGTGCGCTATGGTATTAATTTGATGAAAGATTTCAGGTGATATCATAAAGACATTGAAGGAGAATGAGAATGAGTATACTTGGGGAAATGTGACTGTGAAACTTGTGGAGTCATGTGGCTTTTTCTGGGGAGTTGAGCGGGGTGTACAGATT
The DNA here is from genome assembly GCA_018127125.1 of Rhododendron griersonianum. Classification (NCBI taxonomy): domain Eukaryota; kingdom Viridiplantae; phylum Streptophyta; class Magnoliopsida; order Ericales; family Ericaceae; genus Rhododendron; species Rhododendron griersonianum. The sequence goes on along the minus strand of CM030790.1, from coordinate 30,514,886 downwards.
GCTTACAGGTCGAGAAAACAGTTTCCCGAGGAGAAGATTAGGATAACCAACGAAATTATTCACAATCCCACAGTCAACAAGGTCTTTAGTTTTCTACCCAAATTGACAGTACTGCCTATCCTTGGTTCATATTTGTTTGGTCTGTGGGCTTGCAACCTTGATCATTAGTTAACCACTTAGGTCTTGGCCAAAGGCATGAATCCGGTTCTTATACTGATGAACATTTAGCCATCTATCATTTGACCATTTTTCGTATCTGTATTTTGAGCTATGAAGCACGGATACTCTATTTTGGCTTCCGTATCATGTATCGTATCCATATCAGATACCGATACTCTCGGATACTCTCTGGATACGTATCCAATACGTTTTTTTTTAAAGTATCCTGCTTTTAGAATTATTTTTTGGTATCCCGATACGTTTTGGATATGCACAGATACGTGTTGGATATGCTCGGATACGATTTGGATACGCGCGAGGGTAAATATGTTACAACTTAAAGTATATGGGTTAAAATAATTGCAGTTAGAACTATATTTTTCTTTTTCCCCTCACCAATCGACACTAGAAACACACAGACGATATCCTCTCTTTCGTCTCTCATCTCTCTCTCGTTGTGTGTGTGTATGTATATATATATATATAACTATATAGAGACAGTTATATGTATAAGTAGATGTAAATATATCTCTCTCGGCATGTGAAATTGTGAACTTGTGTAATGGAAAACTTTAATCATTAATGAAATTTTAGGAATTAAAAATTATATATATAATATATTTTTTATTTACTTTTATATTCAACGTATCCCCCAACGTATCGTATCCTTCTTTTTGGAAAATCACGTATCCGCGTATCCGTATCGTGTCCGTATCCCGTATCCGTATCCGTGCTTCTTAGATTCTGAGTATCCTCTTACAGATCATACTATGTTCTGAAATATTGGATTTCTGGTTTATATCTTTATTTTTTGACAAGTTTTGATGCTGCTTTTATTTTATTTCTTTGTATAGACGAGCACAGTCCATGCTTATATACTCGGCCACATGGCCTGTAATATTGGTTGACTTGATACCCATTTTGCTAAGCATGTCTTCTATCTTTGTTATTATTAGAGAAGGGGGGTTGGAAAAGCCTTCTCTTTATGGTATTAAGGGTTCCTTTTCTATATATCACCACTCATTGTAACTCTTAATCTTTTTGGTCATTAAAGAGATTGGAAGAAATGGAGGTGCAAAATATCCCTATTAATGATGGGAGCAAACAATTTGATGTTGTTGATAAGGGTGATGTTGTGGTTTTGCCTGCTTTTGGATCTACGGTGGAGGAGATGATGACCTTGAGCGATAAGAAAGTACAAATTGTTGATACAACTTGTCCATGGTTATCGAAGGTAAATTTTCAGTAGACTGAGTTGCTGCTGGTTTGATATTTTTGCTTGTCGTTCTTTCTTAAAAGCTTTGTAGTCCCCAAGTCTTTGATATGACATTCCTAATGTCTATGAAGGTCTGGAATACTGTTGAAAAGCACAAGAAGGGAGAGTAAACGTCTATTATTCATGGGAAATATTCTCATGAGGAGACTATAGCTACTGCATCATTTGCAGGAAAGTATATCAGCATGAAGACCATGGCTGAGGTACTTTTATCATGGCTGCTATTGTTCTTTGAGTTCTCTTCATTCAGATATTAAGCTGTCTTTGCTGCAAGATTTTTAATCTATATGAATTCTCAACTTAACACATGCTCAAATTTGCAGTTACTAAGGGGTTTGATCCAAATACCGACTTGGTTAAGGTTGGTATTGCAAATCAAACTACAATGCTCAAGGGTGGAATTGAAGAGATAGGTTAGTTACATTTTTCACTATGTCATTCTATCATATCTGCCAACAGATTGCAAATTGTGGTTTCTGAGTTTGTTTTGTTGTTTCACAGGAAAATTAGCAGAGAAGACAATGATGTGCAAGTACGGAGTGGAAAACGTCAATGAGCACTTCGTAAGTTTCAATACAATCTGTGATGCCACTCAAGTATTTTCCTCTCCTCTGATCTATTGATTTTTTTTTTCATTTTCATAACTAATGATTATTATACTAGACCATGGGTGCTCATTGTTATTCATCTTTCCATTATTATGTTTTGTCTTTTCCCTTCACTAGTTTGTGTTTTGTCATTAGAACTTGCTTATCTAACAGTTTTTTTCTGGGTGGTGTGCGTTGCATTTCATTTTCGAATGGGCTGTTTAGCTTCATTTATTCCCGTGCACGTGCGGTACATGTTAAGCTTCTTTTCTTTCGAACATATATTGAACGATCTTCTTGGAATTCTTCTAACTATTAAGTGAAAAATTGAAGTTAGTTGATAAGGAATCAGTTTGATGTAATTTTTCCTTTTAGAGGTAGTTTGCATGATAATAGTATATACTAGACAAACTGAGCTGGTATTGGTCAGGGTGAAGAAATTGGGGGTCCTAATAGGTGTTGAGTTTGTTCCCATAGCCCTATAGTTGAATGTTCTGATACTTGCTACTCATTGTTCAGTGCAGATATTCTATTCCCACGCTAGTGGAATTCAAATGCAAAGTTGTTGTACAATATTGAGTGTTGGATCTTGAACTTGGGTGGTTTTCCTCGACTGTTGGAATTGAGATTAGTTCTTCTCAAGTTTACTCTAGCTTTTTCATTCGAAATTTTTGCTTGTTCTATTTTAATTTGGATGTAGACATTGCTTCCTTCGTAGTGATTTCTTTCGGCACTCGTATTTTTCTGGAGTATTTGCTTGGTAAAAAGTAACAGCTTAGTGGGCAGTTAAGAGCTAGCCTTCTTGACTAGCTAGTTATTTTATAGTTCAACTGGTTTAGTAACCTCTTCGCCCACTCCTTTCCACTTAGGCAGAAATTTATCAGAATGACATGTGGGTTAGGTTTTTGGTCTGTCCCAACTTAAACTAATGCTTTTTGATGCCTAAAATGGAGACTGCCAAAGTATTTTAGAGTGGAATGAAAAGAGGTCTGTGTGGATGTAATGCCCCTGTTTGGAAAAAAAAAAGGCAAGTTCTTCAAAATTTATTTTCCCAAGACAACTAAGAATAGTATCTACTCTCCTTGATCGCATACAGTCCTCCAAAAAAGGGCCAACATCTTGCACATTTCTCTTGTCACCTCTAAGAATATGTGGCATAGCATGGGCACTAAGTTGGGGGTGGATAGGTGCGCACAAATCATTTTTATCTGATGTTCAAACAGAATACGAAGACAGTTTAAACTTTACTATCTTCTTTCTATGGTGCACAACACTAAGGATTTTGCTTATTTTCAACCAAAATGTCCAGATGATAGTTATATGCTCCCAGTGTCCTATTGATTGACAAAATAAGCCTCAGAAGCAGCATGTCTTTTACATTTTCCTATTAACCGATGTTGGAGTTTGTCCTACATCGGTTAATTATCACTTCGAAAACTAGTATATGAACCTAGGTGACCTCTTCACTCATTGCCAATTGGTGTTGAGTTAGATTCTTTAACATGGTATCAGAACTAGGATTTCAGAGAATTTGTGGCCCCTTGCTTATGCCTTAAGTGCACCTTTGTTTGTTGGAATCCATGTGTAATGGATCGTTTGTTTACCTCCACGTGCGAGTCGGGGGTCGCACGTGCGGGAGAGTGTTGAAGTTTGTCCTACATCAGTTAATTATCACCTTGAAAACTAGTAGGATGCCTTAACAATAAGTATCCAACAAATTTGCAGGTTTCACACGCTACTAATGATGAAATTCCTAGTGCACCTCCTTTTTGTTGTTCTGCTAGAGAAATAATGCCTCAGGTTGAACCACAAGATAATACTGGATTGAAGAAGTGTGACCAGCCCGCAAGGTTTTTAAAATGTTGTGCTGGTTTTTCTTTTCAGTTGTTACCATATTTTGTTATTCTTGTGCACCGTTTTTAGAGTTTAGTTTATGGAACATACCAATAAGCTAGATCCATGATTCGAGTTGTTTCATGCTTTTATAATTGAATTTATTTGTTAAAAGGTTGGACTTAGGTATTGTGTTTGTATTACAGGAGTGCCAATGGTATAGAAGGTGCTGTACCCTCTGGTTTTGTCCCAGCTCGCCTCCCTACCTTTCATTCCAGGTATTTCTTACTGATTGTAGATTGTTTTGTGTTCATGACTTCCTAGTTCTTAGTTATTTTAGTTATTTTTTTGGACAACTTTCTTATATGCTTTCTTAATCAAATTCAGTGCACAAGGGCCGTGGAATGCTATGATAGCTTATGATGCATTTGTTTGGTTGTGCCTTCACGCGTGGGCAAAGCAATGAATGGAAGCTCCCATGTTTTTGGAAAACGAATGTGCACTATTGCGCAACGCATTTCGGGGAGTACATTTTTTTTCCTTTTTCTTGCTGCTAGTATGCTATCATTTTGCAATTTCTCCTGATATCTTAGAATATTAGTGCTTCAAGAACCCCAAATAGTATAATAGGGATCGTAGGAAAATGAAACTATGATTAAAACTCAATTTATAGATATCATCTATCGATGAAACTTAGGTTTTGAGGTTTCTAATGGTCCCGATTCATGAATAATTTTTACATTTGTGGTTTATTTGTGCCGATTATGTCACTTACACTTTTAAAATTTGACAAGCTGATATTTAGCATGTTGTAAACGTTGTCTTTTATTTCCTCACATGGATACTATTTTGCTACGTGTTTGTTGTGTGAAGTCCGTTATTTTTTAGTCAGCTATGTTGCTGTTGCTCTATTATGACTCTCTTGGTGATTTTTTCATTTTGTGAGTTCTGCAATGTTCTTTATTCTTGCATGTCTGGGAATGTGCAATATCTAGTAATTTAAGCTGAAGTGTTCTACTGGCTTTGTCTATTTATTTTTTTCTCCCTGACTTGCTATTATATATAGATCTACTTTGTCGTGGATTCTCTTTCTTTTTTTCTCCCTGACTTGCTTTTCTTTATATACGTGAATAGTCATTCCCGTTTCTTATTTTTTGTTTGTGTTATGATTGGATAGGCATTATATGCCTGCTTTATCCTGTATGATTCACAACATGGGAAAGGTTCACGATCTCACCATTCTATGCATTTCATGCAACAAGACAACTGAAAAAATGATGGAATTTTCTGGGAATCAGGGGAATACTGAAATCCATGCTTGTACAGTAGTTTTCCATTTGAAAATCATGTTGCTCAGAAAACACTTTGGTGACTTCCCATCTGTGGTAAATATAGGAACCAATGCTGATTACAGTATTTGCGATTTGAGAATCTTGATTCGGAGGAACAATTTGGTTATTGCCCACCATGGCAAGTATAAAGAGAAAGCAATATACATGTACTGGTGTCAATATGCATTTGCAACAATGTCATAGTTGTGTGATGCCACCCTAAAGGGGCCAAATTTAGAAATGCGAAAAGCCTTGAAAGGATGACGATCTTGGGCTTAGAGATGTATTTGTTAGTCTAATCCTTGTCTAGCTTCCTTGGTTTGGTTTTCTTTGGATGCAAGCAGCCCCTTCATTGGTATTGTTAAAAATTTAGTTGTCTTCTAAAGGTATTCAAGCTTTGCCTTAAACCTTGGAAAGGTCTGAGAAATGAAGTTGGTGGTAATGATGGAGTTCATGGTGGCATTGCTAGTATTTATGTTATGGGTGTTGTAAAAGACGGGTGGACATCGATTTTGGGGTGTTACTTTTTTTTTGTTGCTTGGCATTTTGGGTGTTACTTTGGTAGTTGGAGGTTGGTTCTCGATTATGGTGATGTTAAAAGTAGTGGTCATGGACAATTATGATGGTAGTATCTGACAGATTGCAATTATGGCTGCTAAGAGTATCCACTCCACAACGGCATAACCAAAACTAAAAAGATTTCTAAAGTTAGCAATGTTTGCTAAAAAAAATGCTCACAATGGTGTAACCAAACTTAGCAACCCCTTAACCAATAACCAAAATTTGGCCTTTGGATAACCAAAACTAGCGACATTTTTTCTTTGGATTAGATAATCAAATGTAATGGGGACCACACACTCTCTCTTTCCTTTCTCTCTCTCCCCATCTCTATCAATGGACCCACCCACTTAATTTTATTTCCAACTCTCTCTATCTCTCTCCACTAAAAGTGAGTTTTGATTATGCACCATTGGACTTTGAATTTGTTATTATTAGCATCCCCTTAAATGAATAACCAAAAGATGATGTGGCATGTTTTGACTATGCAATTTTGGTCATGCCATTGGAGATACCCTAATTGTTGTATTGCTCATAGGCAGCTTGGTTTTGGCTAATCGGGGAGCTCCTTAGAGTTCTCCCTCATTCATTACTAAACATAAACAAGGTAACTAGGTTGTTATGTTTGGGTTCGTCTGGTAACTTGGGTCGTTGGACCGAAGCTCAGTTCAGGCACGTTTGTGGGAGATGACCAAATAGATTACCAAATATATATAGTGGATTGTTAGGTCAAAATTGGACCCTATGGTTGAAATGCTTGGGCTTGTGTTTTTAATTGCAAGAATGAGCGTGAGGACAAATGCTGTAGTGTTTTTAAATAACGCCACCTATTAGACTCATCTCTGTTCCGCCTTTTCCGCAACTGCCTTTTTGGAGTTCAAAGTTGCATGTAAGTAGTAGCATGCCATATGTTTGCACCTATCCATAGTGGAACTGATTAAGGAGTGCTGCTCCATTTCTTTTATTTTCTGATGTATTTAGTTGATTCCATTGAAGGAAAATCACGAGATGTCATCAAGATTTCAAGGAATTTTTCCCTTGTCACTTTTTCTCTCTTTACTTTTTACCATAACAAGTAACAACATGGTGTGGTCAAGTGACAACGAATAGCGATGCTTGTGAGGTCAATTGGCAACGAATTACTTATGCTTCTCTTAAATTGCTTCATGCTGGAAAAATGTCTAGAACACCGAAGTATCCACCTAAGTCGTAATAAGCCTTCGCATGATCACAGGCAACTGAGAGCTCAGTAATGCGTAGTTCGTCAAATTAGGGCTTAAAGAGGAGTATTTCTTGACTTTGTGTCCCGTGTTGCTAGTTAGAAAAGATGTCACCTGTTGTGTTTTGCTTAGTTGCTCACAGGTTGTGGCAATGAAGATCCTTGCTTTTGATTTTGAAGGCTGTTCATTTTTCTCCCTTGCGTAGTGCTAGGTAAAGAACAATCTGATTTTCTTTTTTTGGAGGGTCAAGGGGGGAGAGAATGGAAAAGTTTCTTTAGTTGTGTCTTATTTTGGGAATAACTTTGCTTAGTAAGGCAGGACAGGATTTCTTTGAATGTGAAGCTCTACTTATGAGTTTTTACGCTATTGTATTTTTGCTCAAAGTACTTTATTTGTTTACTAGTGTTAGCCCGTGCCTACGGCACTACGCATCCCGGTTGGAAGGGGATGGCAGTTGTGTGATTTAGGTGAAAACCATGGGCACTTAATCGGGAAGTGGGAGGATGCACTACAGCCTTTGGATCAAATGAATCTAAGCCGTTCCAACAACTTGTCCCCACACCCTTCTGTTTTATAATAGAGATTGTATCTGGCATCCGTTTCTGAACAAGATTTAGATTGGTTTTGGTGGAGTCTGTCAACCTTGAACGTCATTTACTACTCCAGCTGTGGTGGAGCAGTAGCGCGGGGATGGCAATGGCTAGGAAGTTATGGCACTTGTGGTGGTGTTAGAAGGGGTTTGCTAGTGGTAGTGGTGGAGGTTGTGTGCAGGAGACTTGATTATGGCATCATGTGATTTTCTTTGCCGTTAATTGATTTTCTTCTTCTTCTTCTCACCCCTGGGTGAGAAGAAGTGACCCCTGTCCTCCTTTCTCTCCCTTCGTCTTGTGCAAGGCATGAAAGGAAATGTGTTAATCAGCTCTAAATGCTATAACATGCTTGCAGTTAATTTATCATCCTGTATACGTAGCTGCTTTTATACCATCGACCGGTAGTGTTCGTTATAACTTACAAAGTTTGATATATGAAGCAATTAAATACATATTTTTGAGTGCATGCAGTTGTTGGAACTGTTGAAGGGTATCCTCGTCTTCCACTGCTGGTAACAAGTTTAATTTGATCTTAGATAATTTCACACTTCACTGTTTCTTCTGGTCTTTCATTGAATGGTGTAAAGGTTCAATTTTTGCTAAAAACAATTGAGTATCTTGTTTTTTAGACATGCCATTAACAACTGTATTTTCTTTTTCCCCCTTTTTGGTTTAGTATGTTGCTTATGCAGATGGGTTGATTCAAGCTTACAACATTCATGCTTACGCTGTTCATTACACACTACAACGTAAGAGTATAGTATGCAAAATATATTTTGTTCTTCATGTTTCTTGAATTTGATCATCTGAACCGTTTTGGAGCTAATCCATTGTACTGGACTTCTCTTTTTGTTGGTGTGTTACAGTTGATAACACCATTAAGCTCCTTGGTGCTGGTGCATTTGCATTTCATCCAACTTTGGAATGGATTTTTGTTGGAGATAGACGGGGTACACTTCTAGCATGGGATGTCTCCACTGAGAGACCTAATATGATTGGGATGTATGTTTTTAACACTATGCCCTTACTCTTGTGAATGAATTGCTGTGTTTTTATACTTCTATATTGGTTTTGTTAAGTTTATAAAAAAATGTTTTCAGAGAATGACACCTGTCAGGGAAAAGATGTCAATGTCAAAAGGGACCTGAATACTATCACGCTTGGCAAACAAGATCAATCACGTCAAGAAATTGATCAAGGACAGAATGACAATGTTAGGAAGAAAAACCGCTCCATTGCCTCTACCTGCATGCACTCACCAAGCCCGATCCCTGGGGGAAAAACTGCAGAGCCCACGTACATAGCACATAGGCCTAATATACGCTTTATAGAGCCCATACCCACTTTTTGAGCTTGAGCCTTATTAGTGGTAAGTCCATACAATAGGTATTAAGAGCCATCTCTTCTTCTTTCTTTTTCGATAGGTAACTATCCTTCATCGAGCCATACTTTCCCTTCAAGTCTTATCACCTAGATAGTCCAGCTCCTCCTTAATCCTTCTTGTACTCCAACATCATGTCCCTGGGTAACATACCCACTCTATTGAGAGCCACCTTGCCGCGTGAATCAGGGATTTTTTACGTGCTCGATCGAGAGTCGCCATGTAGTTTTTGCTGCTCGATTGAGAGCCTCTGTACTAGCCACTAACAGCAATTTTCCATGAGAGTCCGTTCATAATTCTGTTGGCTTCCTGCTCTAATCTTAGTAGGAAGAGAAACCGCCCCATTGGGTATGCCTGCACGCGTGTAAGGCGCAATCTGTTGGTGAAAAGCTGCAAAGCCAGCATCGATAGCCCCTTGGCCCAATTTGCATTGTTTGGAGTCCATACCCACCTAAACGTTTAGACTTGGTTCGTTTAAGGGTTTTGGATTTTGGATTCTAATCATTATCCTATTTCTCTTCAATCATTACTCTCATTTTTCTCTCTATCTCTCTCCAATCATTACCCCTATTTCCAATCATTACTCTTTTTGTCTCTACACTCATTTTTTTTTGGTGGTAAATGTGTCATTTTATAACCAACCAAACTGAAAAAACACAGGGGTGCAAAACCCACTATACAGACTGCTTTACACAAAAGAAAAGCATCCTACTACAATCTACCAAACAACTATACTAACTCCTCGTTAGAGATTTGCAGATCCAAGAACTCTGGTAGAGATGTTCCAATGAGCAGAGTCTTTGGTTTTCCAAAGAGTTGGGGAACTGATTCCAAGTACAAACTCTTAGTCTTGTATTGTCATCAATACACGCTAAGATTGCACTTGAATTCCTGGGCCTGCCTTCAAAAATTCTGGAATTACGCTCAAGCCAAATGAAGTATTCCCCAGCAGCTAATGCCAATTTAACATCAAAGAGCTGAATGTCTTACTTCTACAAAAACCACAAGCATCATTCAGTTCTAAATCCACGTATATGCCCTTCTTTTGGATCTGAAATCTGAGTAGGATAGGCTCCCAAATACACCTAGAAAAAGAACAGTCAAAGAACAGGTGTTGAATAGATTCGGCACTCTGGGAACATAGCACACAAACAGGGTCTACCTCCATTCCCCATCGCAGAAGACAGTCCTTAGTAGACAGCCTCTTAAGACAAGCTAGCCATAGGATAAAGGACCATTTAGACACATTTTTTGAAAACCAAACAACAGTAGCCCATTGAGTTTCTTTTCCTTTATTTCTTATAGCCTCCCATGTGTGCTTGGTAGTATACTGCCCTGTAGGGGAAACAGTCCATATAACTTCATCAGCTTTATCAGATTGAGGAACAGAGCTAGGAATGGAGTGTTGTATCTGATGAATCACAGAATTTCGCGGTCTGGGCTAGTGCCATTCCCCATTCTGAATTACAGTACAGTAGCGGAAATAGATCTTCCAAGGGTAGAAATAAGTATTGCATCGAACAGTTTGTAAAGGGGACCGCTAGGGTGCCAATTGTTGAGCCAAAGGAAAGTACCTTGTCCACCCCCAATAATGTGTTTCACAAAGTTCTGGGCCATGACTCTCAAACGCATAAGTTTTCTGATGGTCCATGAACAGTCGTAAGGGGTCCTTATATACCAAAAGTTCTGATCCCTAATGACAAAGGTATGGACCCATTTCACCCATAAAGTGTCTTCTTTTTTACATAAGGCCCACAAGTGCCTCATCATAGTAGCATTATTCCAAATAGTAAGAGACTTTAACCCCAGTCCACCTTCAGCTTTTGGGGTGCACACCTCCAACAATTTGACTTTGGCTCCTGCTCTTTTGAGATTAACCTCCAACCATTTGACTCTGGCTCCTGCTCTTTTGAGATTAAGACCAGACCACAGAAAATTCTTAAGGATAGCCTCAATCTCTCTCAAAATCTTCTTTGGTAAAATAAACAAGGTACACCAAAAAGTTTGCATGCTGAATAAGACTGATTGAATGAGGAGAGCCCTACCACCAAAAGACAACATTCTATTGGACCAGCTATTAATTCTTTGCTGTGTTCGATCCTTCAACTGCACACAGTCCTCATATTTGAGTTTAGTTGAAATGAGAGGCACTCCTAGGTATCTCACCGGGAGAGACCCTTCTGGAATAGGCAGCATCTCAAGAATAGCAGTTTTAGTTGCAGCATTGACACCAGAAAAGAAGACTTGGCTCTTCTGTAAATTAGGCTTCAATCCTGAAGAATAGTAAAATTCATCCAAAGCCTCTTTAAGAACCCTTACTGAAGGATAATCTGCTCCAGCTAAGAGGAACAGATCATCAGCAAAAGCAAGGTAAGAAATGGAGAGACTGCCACATCTAGGATGGTAGGTGAACTGGCTCTGAGCAATCCTTCTCTGGTGAATAGAATAAAGCCCTTCCATTACCATGAGAAAGAGATATGGGGAAATTGGGTCGCCTTGTCTGAGCCCCTTTTCTCCTTTAAAGAACCCTACCAACTCACCATTTATTACCACTGAATACATAGCAGAAGTAATGCATTGCTTGACCCAAAAGATAAACTGAGCAGGAAACTCTAAGGCCATCATAACATCAAATAAGAAGTCCCAATCCACAGAATCATAAGCTTTCATTAAATCTATCTTGATTGCACACCTTGCAGACCCTGAATCTCTTTGATAGTTCCTCACTAATTCTTGCATCAATAGAATATTGTCAGAAATTGATCTGCCCTTGACAAACGCAGCCTGAGCTTTATTGATAATGTGAGGCAAAACTAGTTGTAATCTGGTAGCTAGGATCTTAGTAATAGTCTTGTATAAAACGTTGCAACAAGCAATAGGACGATAGTCCTTCATGGTAAGAGGACAACTGGTTTTAGGGATCAATGTTAGAGCTGTGGCATTCCCATCCCTTAACAAAGAACCAATTTGAAAGAAATAGAGAACAACATCAATAACCTCTTGGCCAACAACTTGCCAATTATTCTAGAAAGAAACTGGCACTATAACCATCAGGACCCGGGGATTTCTCACCATTAATTGCAAATATAGCCACTCTGATTTCCACTGAAGTAACAGGAGAAGTAAGGGCTGAATGGAAGCAATGAGGTACTGTGTTGGTAAAACTGAAACCCTCCCTGGAGGGTCGTTTCTGATCGAACTTTGTGCCAAGCATCATCTTGTAGAATCGCAGAATTTCCCCTTTAACAGCCTGAGGTTCCTCCAAACGATTACCTTGCTCATCACTGATTGATATAATTTTATTCCTCATCCTATGACTAGCTACCTTCTTATGAAAGAAATGAGTATTATTATCCCCCAACTCCAGCCACTTAATTCTGGATTTGTGCTTACTCCAAGCTTCTTCAGCAGCACTAAGATCATTAAAATTCAGCAGACAAAGCTTTTCGTAGTCCAGCAAGATGGGATCACTAGAAGAGTGAGCACAACGACTTTGAACACTAAGAAGCTCCTCCCTAGCAACCATCACCCTATTTTGAATATCACTATAGAATTCCTTATTGAATTCCCTTAGACAAGGCTTTAGTCTTCGCATCTTATTATACAGGAGCAGCATAGGATTATCACCATTTTCCACAGGATTACACCATGACAAAGTAAGAAGAGAGGAGAAGTTCTTATGGTTCATCCAAAAATTAAAAAATTTAAATGGTTTTTTCCCTCCCTTATAAGGAAAAAGAGAAACCACCAGTGGGCTGTGATCAGAAACACCTGAAGTAAGAACTGCAGCTTCAGTGGTAAACAAATTCTGCCATTGATTATTAACTAGAGCTCTGTCCAATCGACTGCAACAATGATCCTGACCACTCCTTGTATATGACCAAGTAAACCAAGATCCTGACCACTCCTTGTATATGACCAAGTAAACCAAGAGCCTTTTGTATTCAGATCTTCCAAGCATTTATTAAACTCCCCAGCAGCATTTACATCAAAATGAGTAGGATCTGACTTCTCATTCTGCCATCTAACTATATTAAAATTGCCCATAAGGATTCTGCCAGATAACTATATTAAAATTGCCCATAAGGATCCAAGGTAGAGACCCCATAGATCCATACTCAGCATTAAGGTCACTCCACAAATTTCTTGTAGCACCAGGTTGGTTAAAACCATAGACAAAAGAAATTACAAAATATTTCGATTCCATTTCAACAGAATGAGTAATCATCTGATCCATAGTTGTCAAGGGCGAAAGGCGCACCGAGGCGCAAAGTTCTGTTGGGCCTGAGGCAAGAGGCGCAAGGCGAGGCGCACGCCTTTTTGAAGAGAGGCGCAACTATGCAAAAAAATAATTATTTCTGAAAATAATTGTGTTATGTGTGCTTTTTTGAAAAAAAACTCGCTTTTTTGTGTTCTTTTTCTGAAAAAAGCACGCTTTTTTGAAAGAAAGCGTGTTTTTTAAACCTTGTCGTTTTTTTGCTCTTTTTGCTCACTTTTTTCAAGTCGCCTCGCCTGGGGTCAGCAAGGCGCTGGGGGTGCGCCTCGCCTCGCCTTGGGCCTAGGCGCACGCCTAAGCGCGCCTTTGACAACTATGATCTGATCAGTAGTAGAGAGAACATTCACCAGAGTCCCCTGTTTATCCCAAGCTACTATAATCCTTGCAATAGATCCAGACACAATATTATGAACAAAACCCCACCTTGTAGGAAGGCAACTCTTCATGGTAGGTTCTAAAAAGTCCTGTCTAACTTTGGTTTCAATGATTCCAATCAACGACAACTTATTAGTACGAATGAATTTTCTTATTTCTACTTGCTTAATGGGGCTATTTAAGCCCCTAATATTCCAAGAAGCAAACTTAATCATCGCTTTTTAGGTTTCTTTCCACCCTTCCTAACCCCAAGAGCCTTACTACGCCCTTTTAGCTTACTCAACCCTACAGAATCCAGAGCCATCATAACAGCATCAGGGTCAGTCATACCCACTCCAAGATCATTAGGTAAGAATTCATAAGAATCCTGAGCTGCCATACTAATTTCAGACACAGGAGGAGCACCCCCATTCATATTACAGTGAATAGGAGACAAGGAAGAAGAGCTAACCTCATTGCTAACAGCGTCTCCTACAACCTTCCCCGCACCCCCCTCCCCCACATCTGAAAGAGCAGCAAACATATTAGACTTTGGAGAGCCACCAGCAACCAAGACTTTACGAGTACCAGTCGTAACAGAACCTGCTCGCACAGAGCCAGACCCTGGAGTCCTTTTAGCCATAATATCACCCTTCCCTATAACCACATCAGTACAATCAGCAATTTCTTGAACCACAGCTGAAGGAGTAGAAGTCCCAACAGCCGCTTCCGAAATGACAACATCAGAAGCTATTGACAAATCCATTGTAGCCACATCTTTTCCAGTTTTCACAACCCAAACCTTGCCTGGCCCAGCCATATTAACGACCCCAGCTGCTTCACCAATCTTCCCACCAGTCACCTGCCGAGAACAGTCAAAATGACCAAACACTTTGCAGCTCTGACTTAACAGGTCGCCAGGGATACTTGATACCAACAGTAACTGATCTACTAGAGGCTAGAGTCACCTCAACAGAGTGAGGCAAAGGAGAATCTACAGTCACTTCCACACAAATCTTAGCGTAGCTAATACGTTTACCAGTCTCTGTCATACCATCAGCATATAAGGGCCTACCCACAGAACTAGCAATGTAGCTAAGGCCCGGAGCAGTCCACAACTGCAAAGGAACATCATAAAGCTGTACCCAAATGGGAAGTCTATTCAAACCCTCCTTTTCAAACTCTAAATCAGGACTCCATTGTTGCAACACCATCTACCACCAAAGTGCCACGGGCCAGCCTCCACAATCTGTCTATAAGCCTCAGATACCCCAAACTGGAAAAAATAAAAACCCTTGTCATTGGATAGCACATCAGACAAACCAAATTTAGCCCATTTGTTGAACGCAATAGATCTAACAGTCATGTAAGGCAACTTCTTGTCCACAAAGTGCCCTACCACACAATCCTGCCATTTCTCCATCCCAACAGGCAGTCTTTCGACTCCCCTCCATACAATATAGCGTGGAGGGAGAGACCAACCATCCTGATCTAAACAGACATTGAGTCAAGGCCTTGCTGGTGGTAGCACTCACAAACTTTTCACAGAACACCCGCCAAGGAACAAGGGGATTGTTGATTAAGGATTTTCTGAGCCTCCTCCTTATCGAAACAAAAATAGAAACCATTCACTACTCAAAAACATCACTCCAATTGCCATTGGAACCTTCCAAAGCGGATCGTTGACCCCTTCACCCTTCACCCTTATGGCCTCTGCTGGCGCACCACCTACTGCTTCGAATGATTCATTTAAAAAAAATAAGTTGTAACTTGGTAAGCATGCTTGGACTTGGAAACATTGATGGTCTTAACTTCTTGCTAGTTTTACAATTTTAGTGGCTTATGTAATGTGGCATCTCACATGGCTTAATAGTTCACTGCAACTTCTGTGAATGCATCTCCATGGATGGACTTATAATTGGTTGTGGAGTACTTTTGCTTGCCTTTGTAAAAAGCGGTTTTATTGGGACCGGGTACACAAAAAGTCTTGCATAGTTAATATTGTCTTTTTTGTTCCAGTCTGTGAGTTTGCTATTAAACTCTTATGTTCCATTTTGTCGGCTAACCCACACACGCACAGAAACAAGTCGCGCATGGTTAATATATATATATATATATATTTTTTTTTTTTTTCTAGTCCGTGCATTTGCTATTCAGCTCTTATGGTGAGTACAATTTTGTTCACCCTCCTTAAAAGAGGGTGAACATTACCCTCCCTCTTATTGGTTGAAATGGTGTAGGTCCCACCCGCGCAATACACTTTTTGGTAAGCATAACATCACTTTGTGGTGGGATTCACACAATTTCAACCAATAGGAAGAGGGTAATGTTCACCCTCTTAAGTGGAGGGTGAACAAAACTCAACTCTCTTATGGTTCATATTTTGTCCGTTTCAGTATACAAGTGGGCTCACAACCATTCACATCAGATTTTTGGGTGTCCGCATTAAGGCTTCTTGTCACTTTATCAGAAGATGGAGCTCTTCAAGTGTGGAAAACACAAGTGATGCTAAATCCTAACAGACCTCTCATGTAAGCAATTTTTTTTTGAAGCTGCTGGTTAGCTTATAAACCAAATCTTTATGCCTTCACTATTGTAAAGACTGTAATTCTGCTTCATATGTGCTAGTGTAGGTGGACTGGTAACTGTCTTACTGTGTTTTTGTCTTTATACCGGTCATTAAGCCTGTTAATGCTCTTAGTTCCTTTTTCCCCCTCCCGCCATAGACCTGCTCAAGAATAGTGTTGATCTTATTTTGTTGGTTTTTGGGGGGCTGTTGTTAGACTTTTATGGGAAGGTAATCCGTGGTACGTGTCTCTGGGAGAGTACTATTTTTTTTTCAGAAGTTGTTTGAAGGTCAACAAGTGAAATGTAAATTACCATTTTATTCTCGAAATAAGGAATAATGTTCCCGTTTATGGCAGATGAGTATAACATGAGGATAGACTAGATGACAGAGAGTATATAATTTTGATTTGTGTTTAATTTGGCATTTTGCTGACATAGGGAGGCTTCTTTTCCCCGTGTATATACCGGAAATCTAATAAACCCATTAGGTAAAAAGTTCTATTCAATTTGAAACATGTGATCCTCATTTAACATAAGTGAACTCACAAGGAAAAAGCACCTTGAGGGTATCTTTTACTTTCTTTTTTGCACCTATTGAGATGAATCGTTAGAGCTTCTTGTTGCATTTGATCTCCATTATGTAGTGTATTAACAAGATGATTCACTTATGAATTTTTTGTGCTTTCTTTTTGCAGCAATTGAATCCCTTGACATCCTTCACATTCTTTCTCAGGCGGGCGGAGAGGCGGTTTATCCCCTTCCACGTATAAAATCATTGGGAGCAACATTGCTTTTTGCAGTTATGTTTGGAAATTTACATATCAATGTCCATTTAGTTAGTTGCTTTCTCGAGGGTAACAAACCACCTTTATAACAGAACATAACTGGTGGAGATAATCGGAAAAATGGAGCTGCATACAGTAGGGAAGGAAGGAAACTATTTGCAGTTCTACAAAGTGCAAGGGAATCTTCAGGGAAAAATGGAGCTGCATACAGTAGGGAAGGAAGGAAACTATTTGCAGTTCTACAAAGTGCAAGGGAATCTTCAGGTTACTATTTATTTAGGACTTGATATGCACTTGGTAATTTGTTTTCCATAAGAAGTTGCAACACTCTTGGTAGTTTTGTGCAGTGAAGCCTTTTGTGTTATGTCTTGAATATGTAGTTATTTATATGCTTGTTTGTTCTATTGTGAGAGGTGATTTTTGCTTAACTACATTGTTGGAAATGCTACTTTGCTTACTGTTGTTTAAGTATCCATGCCTTTATGTGTAGCTGTAGAAAACTAAGTGCTATGCCACTGTCCAATATTTTGGTACCTTCTTCTATTTTGGGATAGTGATATGAAGATTGACATCCTCTGGGTACAAACGTAATTGTGCAGCATATAAGCATGAGGGAACCCCACCTCAATTGCAAGCTTTTGGGTTGAGTTCAACCCAAGATCACATAATGAGGATGTCCCAAAGTGGACACCATTTAAAATACATGATGGAGTAATCTGTTGTTGTATTATATTGTCCTTTTAAAGTGGGATTGAATGCATCTAAAGTGTGAACTCAAGATATGATTTGGATTAATATTCTACTATAGGGTGCCATGCAATAATGTGTGCGGATGTTAAAATCAGATTATATATGTAGGTATGGTCAAGCTCTTTTTATACCTATTCTTATCTCGAACTCTTTGAAGTTGAGGATTAGTGGGTAGCTGTTTTCTTGTCAAGGAAGGTAGTTTCGGTCATTTGGGTGCAACACGTGGTTTAGAGGTGGAGATGGTTTCACTTTCCAATGGGAGCCGCCATGACAGATATTGTTGCAATTTCCTTTCGTGGATATATATCCAAGTAACTCAATTATGTTCTTCGGGTTTTTGGTGAATGGCAAGCACTTGAGATATGAGACATGTTTTCTTGTGTTTCATGTTTTGGTATAGCCACAGATGTATTAACTGTTAGGTGTGGTGCTGGAAGCACTCAGAAAGAGGTAACACCTGTGGCAAGATTCTCGGCATGAGGTGCGCTGACTGGCAGCAGCGACGGGCTGTGGGGTGCAAAACTGTAGTTGGTTGCATTTGTGCTTAGTAACTTGTGCAGCATCTGACTGAGGTGGCTCTTTTGAGCTCCGAGTTGACCAGTTGACATGGCGTGGTAGTGCTAATGCCTGTCTACTTGGATAGTCTAGTTTCCTTTGAAAATTTTCAGACATCTGTTGCAATTGTTCTTCTACGTCGGGCTAAGAAGACTACTCTTTCTGGCTGGTCTTTATTAAGATGCGACTATTCTTTGCTACCCAAAGGTGTTGGACATCTGGAGGTCCTAAGGGCTCGCAACTCCATGAGAGTACCACACTATGCTATTGGACTAAGAAGCATAGATACGAAAAGAGACATGGATACGATATGACACGGCAATGAATTCTTGAGAAGTCTTTTAAAAAAGGTTCTTTGCGTATTAAGTGAATTTATATATGACTAGTCTTTGACTTTGCTTATCATATTGATGTCAAATTTCGAGGTTTTCGTCAATCACGTAGCAAGTGCCTAAGAAGTGTTTGCAAAACGAGTGTTAGACACATTGCATAAAGAGTGGTGTCCGAATTGAGATTTTATTTTCTGCTTATGGACACAAAAAAAGAGAGTATCAAACACATCTCTGAGAGTGTCCGAGGGGTGTAGGTGTTTGATATGTTTCGAATACGGACATGTCACCTTCTTGTAAGTGTTCATGCTTCTTATATTGGACTATATGTTCGAAACGGTACTAAAATAGTAGTTACATCCCAGGCCAAGAACATCAAGCCACCCTATTATCCCGAAAGCCTACTGAGTTTGGTGACGAGTGTTTTGCATATTACCATCTTGCCCACAATTTGACTATGAGACAACCTATCCACGGTTCTCTGAACTTCCTCAGAAGCACCGGGAGGTAGTATAACCTTAGGAACGCCTTTGAACTCCTCTGGATCTTCTTCGGGTCCCATAGTTTTGTTAGATACCTACTTTACATATCCCTGACTATCTGTATTTAAATTCTATACCGGTGTGTTAACATCTCTGTGAATGTGCTAGGTGCATTTAGAATCATTTGAGGCTTATGTTTGATGGTATTGAAGAACACTGCCTGTGCCCTAATCTTAGTTTTCATACTTTGATGGTTTTCAAACAATCAGAGTTGAATTCCTAATGTTATCAACAATTTTTTGTTCTAAATGGTTCTCAAGACATTTAACTAATTTTATTTAGTCTTCAGTTTAATGACGTGTCTGTTTCGGTGTTGATTGATTTATGGTTTCGGAGTACTGTATATGCTTTGTTTTGCTGAATGCTTTGACAAGTACTTAGAGCCTAGAGGGATTCGGAGTCATTTGCTCTACCATATATGGTTTGACCAATATTTTGGAATAAACCATATTTGCACTTATTTGCTCCTTATCTAGTGCTTATTTTGCTTGTCACATGTTATATGTGTTGTGCTTTGTCTCATGGATTAAGATGTGGCTGTTCTGAATCATCCAAATCCAAAGGGGGAAAAGAAGATATGCTCACACAATTTTCACAACTAAGATGCTGTTGGCAATAATTGCCGACTTTCTAGCTTGCACTGTTGTTTTGTGATCATATGAGCAAATACAGAAGTTTGGATGTGAAATTATTATCTAAAAATAGGGAAGAGGGGAGTGATTTTGGCACTCCCCTTTTTACTAACCACACTCCCCCTTTTGTTTTAGTGTGTGAAATTACCAAAATATCCTTCAACTTTGTGCAAAAACCATTTCATTTTGATAACAAAAAAAGGAAATATCGAAAAGTGGAAGGGTGTAAAGGTAACTTCACACACTAAAAACAAAAAGGGGAGTGCCAAAACCACTCCCCATAAAGATATGAACATTCTTTTCTTCTTGGACTGGTGTAATTGGATTATTAGGAAACTTAGTTGTTATGAAGTGCATTGTAGATCGAAAAGAAACACAATGAATAGAAAATGAAGCCTAACTGAAAGCCCTATTGTTCTAATAGTATCATGAGGATTGTGGTTATCCATTTATTGCGCTAAATGTATGGTCTTTGCAGCTTCTGTTTTGAAGGAAAATATTTCATCACTTGGATCGTCTGGAATTTTAGCTGACCACCAGCTTGAAGCACAACTACAAGAACAGCATTTGAAAGGGTAGGTTCAATGTTTTTCCAAGTATATATGGTTTTTAGTAATTCGAATTGATGATTTTTACCAGGTGAAATGCATTTTCGATTAACAAATTAGTTTAATCACAGAATAAAGAATGTGGGTTATGTGGACATCTAACTACTTTGTTCATTTGGATCCGTGATCTAAATAGTAGTCCTTGGGAGTTCTCAATTGTACCAGTAAATAAATGGCTTGAAAAATCTTTACATGTTAATAAGCTAAGAGTTTATCTCTTCCTCTCTCTCACAAGTCACACCCCTACATTCGTGCATCCACATTCTATTTTTGTACTACGACCTAATTATTTACCAATTGGTGAAACCTGGAATTCAATAAAGACTACAAAAATTGCAGTTAAATACATAGAATACAAATGATAGAGAGGAAAAGAAGAAACGAGAGAAAACCTAGGGTTAACTAGGGGGCCTTGAAACCACAAGGATATCGTAGAGAGATAGAAAGGAGGGGGATTTAGGCAACTGGGACCCTTTATGATCCAGCAGATGCAACACATTTGCTACAAATGCAAGGGTATCGGTGAGAGCATTAACGAGAAAGGCCGATGCCCTTAATGCAAAGGCGAGAAAGTTATTCTTAAGAAGAAGGTGCTGAAAGTTATTGTGGAGAAGGGCATGCAGAATGGACGAAAAATCACATTACCTAGAGAAGCTGATGAGGCGGTATGCTATCAAGGTTCTGAATACCGTTTCGGACATGGTACCTGATTTGTCACTGGAACGGTACATACCGGTACCGGTATGTTACCTGGTACCATTTCGAATTTATCGTTAAAACATAAAAAAATTATATATTTGGTTATAACCTTGTTCAGCAACCTTATTTCTTTTCCCCAAACCAACTTTTTTCCCTTTTATGGACAATACCACATGGACGGACACCTGTAAGTAACTTTCAAAAGTACAACTAGAAAAGGTTAAAGGGTAATTTGGTCCTTCTTCAGTTTAGGGTTTCCAAGTTTTTATACTCCCTTCTCTCCACCAGCAGCTTCCGTTCTCACAACCAGCCAACCCCCCCCCCCCCCCTCCCCCCTCTCTCGCTTGCGCCTTCCTTCTGATCAAGACAAGGTTGTGAATCTCAATCACAATCTGTGCAGAACCAGTACCGGCCGGAATCTCCCGTACCTCGATCTCGTCCGAGATCGGCCGGAATCACCGGTATCAGAGCCGGGGCGGTATTTGAGGGATAACTTACAGGTTTTACACAAATCAGGTACGTACCGGCCGGTACGGTACGGGATTCACAACCTTGTATGCTACTACTCTTACTCTGTCCCACAAGATTAGAAGTGGAAATGGCATGTTTATGTGCCTTTGTTTATGTTCGACTGTTGTCGTGATAGATTTTTGGTTAGGAAGAGTAAGCTTTTGACCCTTGATTTTAATAGGGATGTAATGCCGTGTATTGTCGGTTCTATTTTTCTATGCGAAGGGCCCAGATGAGGTTTTGAAGTTCTTTAATGCTTTACACCCTTTCCTCAAGGAAATTTGTTTGCTTAGGATTAGAAGATTTTTTCATTGAGAGAGCTATCTTAGAGAACATTCATAGTCGCATTCAGGAAATTCCAAATTCCACTTGCATTCGTATAATGAGTTAAAGTTAATTGAGAAGCAAGTAGAGAAGCAGTTACGGCTTGTGAAATTACCTGTTTTAAATTTCATTCTGGCGTCATTAGCAATAGGGTATATTATTGACTCCAAGAGTTACTCCCCTATTACAAAAGTTGTTCAGCAAATTGGGTTCTCGGGGCTTCAAGTTTTGAGCAAGGGGAAATTTTACACCAGGGGCTTAGTTGAGGACATGGCTTCTCTATTCCAGAACAAGTATCCCATTCATGCTAACTACCCGTATGTGGAATTAGGTGTTGTTGAGATGGTTGTTGGAGTTTCCAGATCCGATGATATCTAAAAGCAGTATACTTTGCTTTAGCTTTAAATATTAGAACGCTATGAAACTTATTGTTTGATGGTATTTGATGAAATGTGTAAATTTCTTGACTAATGAATCATTTAACTAGTAATGGCTATCTTCCTTGGTCGCTTTTCTTTGGATTGATCAACTCGACTTTATTTTCTTTTATTTGTAATATTTCGGAATAGGCAATATGTTTAGTTGAGTGTCAGCCTTGTTTTTAGCAATTTTGTTGCATCAACCTTTTGTTTTGCAGCTGGTTGTGGAATGGTTTTTTCGGATCTAAATTGCTATAATTGTTCCCCTTCTGCGTTAGCTATTTGTGCTTTGATGGGATGAATGACTTGCATTATCTTATGAGGTTGCTGCCTACATTCGTTTTAGTGCACAAAAGAGGCTCCAAGTCTTAATTCTTTGGACAAATAACTCATTGACTATTTTGTGAAATGCAGGTTACATACGTAAATTTAAAATTAATGTAAGCAATACATATTTGGATTTTGCGGGAGACAGAGTTTAGTGTCTATACTTTGTGACAAGATCCCTTGTGGGAAGGTATTTATTAATCTGATATCATTCTCTCGGTACTTGTACTAGAATCTTAGAATGTCACAAGGATTTTCGGTAGTGTGTGTGTAAATAGTCCCCCTTTCCTTGTCTTTGTAGATTTTAGGATTTCCATGCAAACTGGCCAAACAAGGGCTGTCACGAAAGATGTAGGAGTCCATAAAAAGTAAATTCGATTTGGGCTAACCTGAAAATATGATACTTTGTATTGAAAAGATGTAGGAGTCCATAAAAAGTAAATTGCATTTGTTCTTTAAGGGGATGTCTAACTTCATGATGGTTCGCCAAGTAATCTTCACCGCTTTAGTTAATTGAAATTTATTAGTTCATGTGCAGCCTCTATTGCATCATCT
The DNA here is from genome assembly GCA_018127125.1 of Rhododendron griersonianum. NCBI lineage: Eukaryota > Viridiplantae > Streptophyta > Magnoliopsida > Ericales > Ericaceae > Rhododendron > Rhododendron griersonianum. Next base: position 30,491,718 of record CM030790.1, on the reverse strand, counting down.
CTAGGTAGAGATATCTTATTGAAGTATGATCTCCAATCGTCCAATTAATTCTCTGGACAAAATATAATTATTCACTATCATATGAAAGGCAAGTTGCGTTTCAAAACTTAAGGTAGTGTATATGATGCGTATACTATGATAGGAGATAATATGCGTGGGAAAGGCATTTATGAACACAATGCAAGACATACCATAAATGACTTGTTTCTTAAAACATCATTGCATGTTCCTTCTCAATTTTTTTTTTGCTATTATTCTTGCCAGTGTAAAGAACTTCCTATAGCAGGGATTGTGGCCCACTGCAGCTGGATTGGCACTATCTCCTATGGCAGGGAGTTTGGTCTAGACTTTGGTCATCCTGATTGGAAGAATCGAATCTAGCATTTACAGTATGCGTGTTGCAGCGTATCTCAATTTTCAGTTGTAGGTTTGAGCTGCAATTTAAGGTTTGTTCTTTGTTACGATTTCTCTTCGGTTCACTTTTTGTCTTAACTGGATTATATTTTTCCTGATAAGCTGTCTAATCCTTGTTGAATTTTGCGCACACGAATTGTATATACCCTCCTCTTGTGATAATAATGGTGAAGTATGCACGTTTTGTGTAATTGTTCATGTTAGTGAATTTTTGGTTATTACACAGAATAGGTAAAAGGTCTTAATTTTTTCTGACTCACTTTTATCTCTCAACTCTCGTTTCTCAATCCAAATCCTTCTTGCCACCCCTGCCTCAGCCAAGGGCCCAAGGCCCCAAGGCCCCTCCCTATTAGCAACGCCTCATCCACACCCTGCCTTCCCACCGTTGCCTCATCGACACCCTATATTGTCGCCTTGCCCACACTTTCCACCGGTTCGTATTTGACGAAATAGTTGATTGATATGTTATTCTTCTCACAATGAGGTACAATATATAGACTGGATACAAGGTAAAATAAGGAAAGAGAATAAAATAAAATCAAATCCCTAATTGATTCTACCTAATCAAATCCCTAATTGATTCTACCTAATTGAGTATCTTCCTAATTACATTCAATACATTAAATACAGTCAACACTCCCCCTCAAGCTGGAGCATAAACATCGTGTACTCCCAGCTTGCGACAAATAGTATCAATGGAAGTCTTGGGAAGTGCCTTGGTGAAAATATCAGCTAGTTGAGAGCCTGAAGGAACAAAAGGAGTGCTAATATCTTTAGATTCCACCTTTGACCGAATGAAATGACAATCAACTTCAATGTGTTTGGTCCTCTCATGGAATACTGGATTATTAGCAATGTGGATTGCAGCTTGATTATCACAATATAAAGGAGTAGGACCATGTTCCTGGATCCCAAACTCTTGTAGAAGTGTGCGCAACCAAGTCAACTCGCCAGCGGTATGAGCCATTGCTCTATACTCTGCCTCAGCACTAGAACGTGCTACAACTGACTGTTTCTTACTTTTCCATGTCACAAGATTGCCTCCTATAAAGGTGCAATAGCCAGTAGTAGAACGACGATCAACAGGAGATCCTGCCCAGTCAGCATCTGTATATCCTTCAATACGAAGATGTCCAGATGATTTGTAGAGAAGTCCACGTCCGGGAGCATTTTTGAGATACTTCAAGATACGAACAACTGCCTCCATATGAGGAACTCGAGGACGAGTCATAAATTGACTGACAACATTAACTGCATAAGAGATATCGGGTCGAGTAATAGTTAGATAAATAAGTTTTCCCACAAGTCTCCGATACATCTCAGGGTCGTCAATCAGCTCACCATCTTCAGGCATTAACTTAAGATTAGTTTCCATGGGAGTAGCTACAGGTTTAGACCCAATATAACCTGTATCTTTCAAGAGATCGAGAGTGTACTTCCTTTGTGATAAACTGATACCCGCTTTGGAACGAGCCACCTCAATGCCAAGGAAATATCGAAGCTTGCCTAGATCTTTGGTAAGAAAGCTAGAACCAAGATGGCGAATTAGTGTTTGAATCCCAATGCTATCACTACCCGTGATGACGATATCATCCACATAAACCATGAGAATCACAATACCACGAGTGGTCTTTTTAAAGAACACGGAGTGATCAGCCTGACTTCGAGTCATACCATGAGAAATAATAGTATTGCTGAACTTATCGAACCAAGCCCGGGGAGACTGTTTGAGGCCATATATAGATTTGTGAAGACAACACACACACTCCCCCTTGGACTCAAAACCAGGTGGTTGTGCCATATAGACAGTCTCAGATAGATCCCCATGTAGAAAGGCATTCTTGACATCAAGTTGGTGGAGAGGCCAATCAAGATTTGCCGCAAGAGAGATAACAATCCGTACAGAATTAAGTTTGGCCACTGGAGAAAAAGTCTCAGTATAATCAAGCCCATAGGTTTGGGTGAAACCTTTGGCCACAAGACGAGCTTTCAATCGATCAAGAGTACTATCAGGATTTTGTTTGACAGTAAACACCCAACGACAACCAACAATATGTGCTCCAATAGGCTTGGAAACAAGGGTCCAAGTATGATTTATGGACAAGGCACGCATCTCTTCTTCCATAGCGGAGCGCCATCCAGGATGAGAAAGAGCCTCCAAATAAGACTTAGGAACAACAACAGAAGATAGAGAAACAGAAAAAGCGCGAAAAGATGGAGATAAACGATCATAGGACACAAACTGAGAAATAGGATGGAAAGTGCAAGAACGCGTACCCTTACGAATGGCAATAGGCAAGTCAAGATCCGGATCCTCAGACGGTGAAGGAGATGATGTGGGTAAAGAAGTTGGGTCTGCAGGAGCAATGGGTGGTGCGGCGGCGGATGAGCGACGAAGACGAACATAGACCTGTTTTATGGGTGGTCGAGGAGCAATCTTGGGAGGACGGACTGGTGTAATGGATGGTCGAGGAGCAATCTCAGGAAGACAAGGTGACAGACCAAGATCAGCCAACATGGGTGGCTGTAACTGTGCACCTGCTGGGGAATAATATGGGACAGTCTCAAAGAATGTCACGTCAGCACTTACAAAGTGCTTACGTAGCAAGGGACTATAACACCTGTATCCTTTCTGTGTCCGAGAGTAACCAAGAAATATACATTTATAAGAACGAGGATCAAGCTTATCACGACCTGGAGAGAAATTATGTACGAATGAAACACAACCAAAAAGTTTTGGGGGAAGAGAAAAAAGATCCTTGTCAGGAAAGAGAACCTGGTAAGGAGTTTTGCCGTTCAAAGCCCGAGATAGCGTTCTATTTATAAGATAATTACCTGTAAGAACTGCATACCCCCAAAAATGTTTTGGAACATGCATGTGAAGCCTAAGAGCTCGGGCGACTGCTAAAACCGGTCCATTTTTCCGCTCATCAACCCCATTTTGTTGAGGGGTGGTTACACAAGCAGTTTGATGAATAATGCCATGAGTTTCAGTAAAATGCGTAAATTGATGAGAAATATATTCTTGGGCATTATCAGTCCGCAAAATACGTAATTTGGCATTAAATTGAGTGACAATTTCAGCATAAAAATTTGAAAACACAGAAAATAATTGAGACCGATCTTTGAGAAGATATACCCAAGTTAAACGAGAAAAATCATCAATAAACGTAACAAAATAGCGAGCACCACATAAACTCGTGGTACGATATGGTCCCCAAATATCCGAATGAACTAAAGCAAATGGTTCTAAACTAGGTGACTCAACTCGTACAGGAAAAGAAACCCTACGATGTTTACTGAGTTCACAGGTGTCACAATTAAAAGGAGAAAAACTAGGTAAATTAGGGACTATCTTGCGAAGATTGGCAGAAGATGGGTGTCCAAGACGACAATGCCACTGGTAAGGTGTGGTAGTGGAGTGGAAGGCAGATAACTTGGAAGGATTGGACGGCTGAAGGTAGTACAGACCATTCTTCTCATACCCCCCACCAATCATCCTCTGCGTCTTGAGATCCTGAAATTCACAATGAGAGGGAAAGAAGAGGACAGAACAATTGTGAGTTTGGGAAAGTTTATGAATGGAAAGTAGATTAAAAGGAAATTGTGGTAAGTACAAAACAGAAGTAAAAATAAGACCAGAGGCACGATAAGTACCAATGCCATGTACACGAATTTTAGTACCATCCGCAATAGTAACATAAGAAGGAACGGAAGGTGTAACGACATCAATAAGAAGAGACAAATCACCTGTCATATGATCAGATGCGCCAGAATCGAGAATCCATGGAGTACTGCCAGTACGAGAAGATGAGTGAAGGCAAGTATTACCTGATGAGACATGAGTCGCAATGGAAGTCGAAGATGCATTAGCCTTGTGAAACATGGAATCATACTCAGACCTAGAGATAGTAATCTGATCCGGAGGAGCCAGCCCAGACGGCTCCCCCTCAAATGTAGCCTGATTAGCCCAAGCCGGCTTGCCATGAAGCTTCCAACAGAACTCAACAGTGTGATTGGTTGCATTGCAATGTGTACACTTCATGGTGCCACGACCACCACGCCCCCCACGGCCGCCACGTCGACCACCACGTTCATAAGAACCACTATGACTGTGGGGAGGATTAGAGTGGCTAAAATTCCCAGAAGATGGAATAGGACCAGTGGCAGGAGCAACTAGGGCAGATGGAGTTGGATGCTCTAAAACAGAAGACTGAGGAGCAGCCCTTCGAACACGAGCAAAAGCCTCACCAACGGTAGGAACTTCCTTGCCGGAAAGAATTTGGGGACTGAGAGGAGCAAGTTTTGAATTCAGCCCGGACAAGAATTTGGTAACTCGAAATTCATCTCTGTACTTCTGCTGAACCTTTAAATCTGTGGTTAAAGGTTGATAAACATTTAACTCATCCCACATCCCTTTTAAGGTGGAAAAGTACTCATCAACCGATCGATCTCCTTGTTGGAAAGAGAAAATATTCTGATAAATATGATAATAAATGCGAGAGAGATTCTGTTCGGATGAATATAACTCATGTAAAGTATCCCATACTTCTTTGGATGTGTCAAGGCATGCAACATTATTAAAAATATCAGGTTCAAGACTATTCCAAAGCAAAGTCATAATATACGAATCATTTTGAATCCAAACAGAATCTTCAGATGGGGCATCAGTGATATAGGAAGTCTCACCACTTGCTCGCAAAGAAACAGTCACAGCACGTGACCATGGCAAATAATTGGCCCCATTTAATTTAATTGAGGTGAGAGAACGACGATGAAATGGATCCCTAACAGTGTCCTTAGAGCCTGATGTTTCGGTTTTCTTATCCTTATCACCCATAATATGAGAGCAAACCAAAAAATAGGAATAAACCAAATATTACCAGATCTGGTGGGGATGCAACAGAGATACCCGGAGTTGATATGGTTTAGATGAGGGTCTGACGTAGCTGCTGGGTTCAGGCAAGATCACCGGATTCCGACTGAGTGGGCAGCGGAGTCTGTAGAAGGTCAGAGAAGGCAGTCTCAGTGTTACTGAGAACTGAGAGTACTTCGTCAGACAAGATGGGTTTCTCAGATAGGTCTGAGAAACAGAGATCGTTCGAGAGAGAATAGAAACAGGCTCCCCGGCTCTGAAAAAAGAGAGGATAAAGACGATACTTGGTCGAGAGACCAAGAAAAAAAAGAGAAAGAAGAAATCAGGTTCTTGGAACCTGCTCTGATACCATGACGAAATAGTTGATTGATATGTTATTCTTCTCACAATGAGGTACAATATATAGACTGGATACAAGGTAAAATAAGGAAAGAGAATAAAATCAAATCAAATCCCTAATTGATTCTACCTAATCAAATCCCTAATTGATTCTACCTAATTGAGTATTTTCCTAATTACATTCAATACATTAAATACAGTCAACAGTATTGAATCATTCCGAAAAGGGGAAAAGTGAAAAGCGCCTAAGTGAAGAAATCTCAGCAAACGCACACAAACACAATACAAAAGAGAGTTTTGTGCCCTGGTAAAAGTAACCCGTTAGCCCTTGAGCACTATTGTTCTTGACTTCTTCCTTTTTAAATTTGTAGTTGACAATTTTGGTGTTCTATTTTGAAAAATAAACTTTATTCTTTGGAAACAATTTTTTATTTATATTTTTTGTATGACAAGGAACCCCTTACGAGGAAACCCGGGATCTGTGCAGCTTTTATATTTTGTTCCCCGCTTTTCTTGACAAAAATAAAAGAAAAGTATTCTCATCAATGCACCATTGATACCTAGGTCGTGTGTGAGCATCTCACGTTTTGGGGATATCTTGCCTTCTAGAGGATCTTGGCTTCTTACCGTTTGGGGAGTTGTAATTCGAAAAACAAATGCATAGCTATAGTATTGGAGATTAAAGGATGCGCTTAGAAGATTCACCAAATAAATGAGGTTCTTCATTATATATAATGTGGAATAACTTTCCTTCTAAGTTTTGTTTAGTATTAGTAGTCTGTTTTCTCTGCCATTCTGTTGTTTGATGGTTGTTGTTGTTGGCTTTAAGAATATAGATCTTCTATTTTTCCTCACCTTTTCATTTCACTGCTGATTTCTTTTTCTTTTTTCTGCTGTTACGTTTCATCAGTGTATTCCTTCGCCCTTCTTTTTGTTACGAAGTTGTAAATATTGGTGACGCATGTCGCCAAGTGATAAAAGTAGTGGTTATTAAAACTGAATGGATTTTAAAATATACTTGTTTTTAAATTTTTTTTTTGATAAGTACTTTCTATTAGAAGCTCAAACCCAACTATAAACTCAAAGGGGTATTCCCCCGTAAAGAACAAGGCACCTATACATCAGAAAACTAATGCCAACTGAAACGAGCAAGGACAAAGACCAGAAAGAAAACTATACATCCAATTCTAATTTTCCAACTCCGAAGCTACTAGTGCGAAGGGCCAAAAATCTTGTCCGTGAGTCCCCAACTACTGCAAAGAGCTCTATTTAGTTGTGTCTTGTCCACTCCCCTCTTCAAACACAAAGATTCTTTAACACAGGAAATAGTCCGAAGAATAATCTGATCTTGAGTGGAGGCATTTTGATTGAAAACCCGTTGGTTCCTTTCCATCCAAAGATTATACACAGTTGCTGCTAAAACATTCCTCAAAAGCAAACTTCTGAAGTTTGTTCCTTTCACTTGCTGGATATACCAAGCAATGACTTCAGGCAAGGTAGATGGCATTTGATCACTTAAAGACCTTCTCCACATGCTATCCCACACAGAGATACAAAAGGACACTGAAAAAAGAGGTGATGGTGGGTTTCCTGGCCATTAGTACAAAAGGTGCAGTCACCTTCTACATTCATTCCCCACCTCAAAAGTCTATCTCTAGTGTTCAACTTTTGTTGGACAGCCAACCACAAGATAAAGGACCACTTAGGGATATTCTTCTTATACCAAACCACATGAGCCCAATCTTGAACCGGAAGTTTCACCCTAATAGCTTCCCATGCAGAAAATACTGAAAAGCCACTAGGATGAGGGAGCCACACGACTGAATCTTCTTGTATACAGTTTGGCTGAAAATTTGGGGGGTGTGAACTACGATAAACTGAGTAACCCTATTTCTTTGCCTAGGCCATCTCCAAGCCCCATTGTGAATAATAGAGGACACCCTTGAAAGCAAATACCTGCCAAGATTGTACACAACACTCTCACCAAATCTTTTAAAAAGGGGACCAGAGGATGCCAATTATCCAACCATAAGTGCATATTCTGACCATTCCCAACCTGGTACTTAATGAGGGATTGACCCAAACTCCTGAGGTTCAACACCTTTCTCATTGTCCAAGAGGCATCACTTGGGATGTCCATGGACCAAAAACATTGTCCTTTTATCATGTAAGTATGTATCCATTTTACCCAGAGAGTGTCAGCTTTATTACAAATGGCCCAAAGGTGTTGAAGCATTGTGGCTTTACTCCATTCCTTTATCCTCCTAAAGCCAAGACTCCCCTCCTCCTTAGGGCTGCAAACATGGTTCCATTTGACTTTAGCAGCAGAGGACTTCATGTCTGAACCTGACCAAAGGAAAGCCATCAAAGTACTCTCAATTTCTTTGATGGTTTTGCTAGGAATAACAAAGATGGAGCTCCAGTAGACTTGCACAGAAAAGAGCACTGACTGAATCAGCTGTGCTCTACCTCCATATGAAACCGGCCTATTTGACCAACCCTAAATCCTTTTCAAAATTTTCTCCTCAAGAATCAAGCAGTCAGCAGCCTTTAAACGAGTAGATATAAGTGGAACACCAAGGTACTTTACAGGGAGATGAGCTTCAGGACTGGGCAAAATACTACTCAAAGTAAACTTAACAGTCTCAGAGACCCCAGCATAAAAAAAAGAGCTTTTTTGCATGTTAGTTTGAGACCAGAAAAAGAATGAAAATCTGTCAACAATTGATTAATAAGACTGAAAGAGTCCTGAGAGGCACCACACAGGATGAACAGATCATCAGCAAACACCAAGTGAGTCAGGCCTATACTTTTGCATTTAGGATGAAAACTGAAAGGACCCATATCCACTCTAGAACGAAGAAGAGCTGTAAATGCCTCCATAACAAAGAGGAAAAGGTAGGGAGACAGAGGATCACCTTGTCTCAAACCTCTCTTGCCCTGAAAATAACCCTCCAAAGACCCATTGATGACAACAGAATATCTAGCTGAACAAACACAACTTTTGACCCATTTAATGATTGCAAAAGGAAAGCCCATTAGCTGCATAACGTCAAAGAGGAAAGACCAGTCCACTGAATCATAAGCCTTCATCAAGTCAATCTTGGTAGCACTTCTAGGCTCACCAACATCCCTATGATAACCCCTAACCAGTTCTTGCATGAGTAGGATATTATCAACTATAGATCTGTTCTTGACAAAAGCAGACTGTGATTGATTGATAAGACTAGGAAGGAGAGGTTGTAATCTGTTAGCCAACACCTTGGTAATGCATTTATACACTACATTACAGCAAGAAATAGGTCTATAATCTTTAATAGAGGTAGGAGAAATGACCTTAGGAATAAGAGAAATGGCTGTAGCATTCCAAGCTTGGGGCATGATACTAGTCACAAAAAAAGACTGAACAGCTGTAATCAAATCAGCACCCACCACTTGCCAGTTCTTCTGAAAAAAGAGGGAGTTATAACCTTCCGGGCCTGGGGACTTGTCCCCATTAATAGACCACAAAGCCTTCTTGATCTCAGCCTCAGAAACAGGAGCAATCAACACTGCTTTCTGAGGATCAGAAACTTTAGAAAGGATAGCATTTTGAAGCTGGAGCTTAGCATCAACTCTATTGCTAAAAGGGTACCAAGCAACCCTTCATAGTAACCTAGAATTTCAGATCTAATAGCCACAGGATCTTCTAGTAGTAGGCCTTCACCATTTTGTAAACTCAAGATGGTGTTCCTAGCTCTGTGAGCACAAACTTTTTGGTGGAAAAATCTAGTATTATTATCTCCTAAAGCTAACCATTTGATCCTGGAACGTTGCTTAACAAAAGCCTCTTCTGCATATCTTAACTCCATATACTTGGAAACTAATTCCTTTTCCTGTGTGCATAAAGTGTCATCAGTAGGAGAGGCAAACAATCTTTCCTGCACAGTACTTAACTCAGTCTTAGCTTCCAGAACCCTTTTACTGATGTTAGAGTAGCACTTCAGGTTCAGCTGTCTCAAAACACTCTTTAATCTTCTGAGCTTGGAGGAGAGAGCAAACATAGGCCCCCCTTCCACAGGATCACACCAAGAATTATTCAGAATCTGACCAAAATCAGGATGTTGCAGCCAGAAGTTGAAAATTTTAAAAGGCTTCCTTCTTCCATTGGGAGAGACCATAGCCACAGAGATAAGGCAATGGTCTGAAACCCCAGGAGCAAGAAAGAAAGTTTCAGCATTAGGGAACATATCCAACCAAGCAAGGTTAGTGAGCACTCTATCTAGTTTACTCTTATTGCTACCATCCCCTCCCCGCTTATTAGTCCAGGTAAACCAAAAACCTTTGGATGGCATGTCATCCTGAGCAATATGGAGCAAACAATCGTTAAAGTCAGCAGCTGCAGAATTATCAAAACCAATGAGCCGTTCAGTAGAAGCCCTGACCACATTAAACTCTCCAAGCTGAATCCAGGGTTTAGAAATATCCAACTGATAAACATACCTCATATCCTCCCAAAGAGATCTTCTATCCCCAATTCTATTATGACTATAGACCACAGACAACAGAAAATTCCTCTTGTCTTGAATAAGATCCACCTCTACTATTATAAGCTGATCAGAAGTGAAAACAGGAGAAACAGAAAACACAGCACTATCCCAACCCAGAAAAATCCTTGCAACAGGGCCAGTAGTGTAATTATGGACAGCTTTCCAACTATGAGGAAAGCAAACAGCCATAGTGGACTGGATGTTTTCATATCTAACTTTAGTTTCAACCACACCAAACAGACTAAACTTATTAGCTAAGATGACAGATCTGACTTCTTTTTGTTTCAGAGGATCATTCAATCCTCTAATATTCCAAGAACCTACTTTAACCATTAAAGAAAAGTACTCACTTACGCCCCCCACCCTTATTCCTGCCCCTGCTCTTTTTAGCAGGGGGAAGAATAACAGACTCCACACCGTGGATAAACCCATCATGAAATTCAGCTTCAGAAAGAAGAAGAGCAACCCCTTCAGCAAGGACTTCATCTGAAGGGAGCTGTAACACTGCAAACTTATAAGGATCAGAGGTGTTGCCTATGCAAGTAACCCTTTGAGCAAACCCTGGCATGTGAACCTCATCCAAACATACCCCAGAACCCCCTACAAGCTGACCAGAAACTAACACCCGATATTCCTGAGAAATGACAGAATCAAATGGCTCCAAAACAGCTTCAGTAACTGTTCTAGAGGGGGCAAAGGTAACCTGCACCTGCTCACCATTCTGTATAGGATTCGGACCGCCTTTAACCACCCAAACCTGTTGTTTAGTACCAAGCTTAGGAACACCAGAAGAAACATCTTGACAAGTTCTATGGCCAAAGACTTTACACTTGTCACATTTCAAAGGCCTCCAAGGATACCAGACCTTAATAGAGAACCTATCCCCATTAGCTAAAACAATATCAAAACTATCAGGTAACTCAGAATTTACGTCAATTTCAACACAAATTTTGGCATAGTTAAGCCTCTGGCATGTCTCAGTCGTACGATCTGCATAGAGAGGCTTACCTACCGCACTAGCCACATAGCTTAAACCCGTAGCAGTCCATAAATCCAACGAAACATCATAAAACTGAGCCCAAATTGGGATTTTCTGAAGTTGCTCCTTCTCAAGACACATATGGGGATGCCATTGCTTAAGAACCAACAACCTATCCCCAAAGTGACACGGACCAGCTTCAATTAATTCCCTATAAGCCCCAACCTTACCAAATTGGAAGAAAAAGAAACCCTCGTCATTGGATAAAACATCAATAAGCCCAAATCCTCTCAGCAATTGACTTAACAGCTCGAAAAGGCAACTTACGATCAATGAAATACCCTACTACACAAGCCTTCCACTTCTCAGAGCCTAAAAGCACAACCTCCTCAGGAGGATTCACAACAAGTTTCTCATTCACAACCGAAACCTCCTGAATTGATTATAATCCAATTGATGAAAAGTCAATATGACAGAAGGTATTGCTTTACTGTTTGGAACTGCTCCTTTCTTCTTTTTTTGACATGTGGCGGTAAACATCGGAAAAGAAAGGGAAATGCTGGTGGAAGGGTTGCACGCAATAGCCATTTTGGTTTACTATGAATTGTATGTTGTGGCCTAAACAAACTCGTCATCTTTTCTGTAACGGTTGATTGTTTGGATGAGTTTGGATGAAGTGCGGTTTCAGTAGTTTATAGTGTTGATTAGCCCTTACCAGTTTTATATGTTCTTACCTTTTGCACGTATCTTTGTACTACATGGATGATAAGGCACTCATGAGTCATTGTTTGGTTGAAATCCTGTTGAGGAATTTATGACCGTTTAACTGTGTGGGAAGTCAATTTATTTGCATAGTTTTGGCTGGGATCCATGAACTTATGGTTTGTAAGTAATCCTTATTGCCTTCCTTTTCTATGAACATATGGTATAATTGTCTTTTATTGATTGAGTTTTTCTGTGCATCTACGGAATTTAAAAAACGAAACAAAATTCGGAAAATTACTTGTTTCTTGCTCTGCAATGCCTTTGTTGCTGCTATATTAGGAATTGCCTGGTACTTTCTTCATTTTGTAATTTCCAAGATGTATCTTTGTTCTTCAGTAGTTATTAATCGGTAATATTTAGCTTAGGTGCCCTTTTCTTTTGTGGATTCTATTTTTGTTTTAATTTGGTACCAATCTGCTTGTCTTTTTTTTTTTTTTGGGTAAAATAGCTTGAAATAAAAAGGGGCTAAACGAATATACAGCCTACAAGGGGCATACCCCAGGAGGAAAAGAAAACAAAAGAATAGAGAAAGAGAAAATTAGCTACGCCAAGAGGCTACATGGAGTAAATGAAATGCGCTGTTTCCAATCCATCTAGTAGAGGGAGGGAAAACAGCGCGTCTACAAAAGAAGCTTCATTCAAAGAAGAGAATACTGAACATACTGAAAGTACTAAACTTGGATTTAGACAGTGGAATTCACTCAAAATCTGATCCACATGCTGAACTGAATCTCAGCAACCACCTGCTTCTGCTAGTGTATCCTCTACCAAGTCAGCCAGTCAGGAGCTTCCTAACTTCTGAAGCTCCCAAAGAGTTGAAACAAACAGCCCAGTCACATAGTAGCCATAACTGATGCAGTCAAAACTGATGATGCAGTCAAAACTGATGCAGTCCCTTTGAGTCACTATAACTGATGCAGTCAAAACAGTCTTCCAAACTTCAGAACTTACAATCTTCAAAACAGTCACAGCTGCTGCCAACAGTCACAACAGTCACAACATGGAGTCCTAGCAGACGAGGACTTTGAAGAACCATGTCCCATATGTCCTTCGTTATCTCCCACTCCTTGTAAATCTCCACCTTCTCCTCCTTACGCCTATAAAAGGAGGAGGCCACCTATTGTAATGGCAGTTCAGTTCAAGCTAGTGTTCTTCCATATATCGTGTGTCTTGTTTTGTGTTCTCTCGATCCTAACCTACTTCGTGTTTGTACCCACTTCGTGTCTGCAAAATTGGTATCAGAGCCAATGTCTTCCATTCTAGCTTAAATCCCTACTGGGAACTTCGTATTCTAAAATACTTCAAATCTTTTCTCAAAAAGAAAAATTGAAGCGTATGCTCTGTGGTTGCCTTTTAAGGATCCTCCACATCAGAAACTTCATTAAACCTATTTTGATTGAAATTTTTTGTATCAGTGGGTTAAAAGTACCTTGAGACTTTGGCTTTTGTGTAAGCGGTGTGTCTCGGTTTATCTACCCTAGTATACAGAATTTTATCAATCAAAATTAGTTTAAGTTTACACATTGAAAAAGAAAAGATTTGTTGTATGAAGAAAACGAAGAGCCCAGACTTGTATCCATAAAAATGAATCGTTTGTTTTCTACTCATTCCTCTGCCACCTCTTCTCTTGTCCCTTCCACCAGTAGAAATTCCTCCACCTCTTCTCCTAATCTTGAGTACTTGTATGAATTTGAATATCTTCCCGATGACAGTAAGGTTCCCCTTACTGATCTCCCTTTCCTCAACCCCTATAATGCCTTTGTCCGTCCACAAACTTCTGTAAAAAAAGTCTGTCACCCAACTCTTCTCTACAAAACGTCCAACCTCAGTAAAAGAGTATGTCCAGGCCTCCAAGTTTGATCAGTGTTTCATAACAGCTACAGAAGCTGAACAGCTTTTACCTCTAGAAATCCCAGTTGATTTGCCTCGCATCTGGCAACAACAAGGATTTACTCATCTTCATTTTGGAGCAATCAGATTGGCAGTAACTTTCCATGGGAGAAAAGGTTTACCTGTTACCTCCAGACTTGCTCTGGTAGATACCAGGTTCATGCAGTATCAGCATGCGTGTATTGCTACTGTTCAAACCACTTTAAATGCTGGAACTGTAATTTTCACCTTTTATCCTAATTTCAACATGCCACTAGCAGATCCTCATCTGCTATCAGCTTTAAAGGTGCAAGTTCAAATTGGTGGTGCCTCCCAAATCTCCACCACATATGCTGCAACCCTCCACTACCAAATGGCCTATCGTCTCCAAAACCATGCCTTTGACATGTCCTTACCCTCTTCCACAGATGAAGCCCTTTTCCTAACCGTTAATGCACCTCACCAAGCTTCTTGTGTCCATGTCCCACGACAAATTTCTCGCCCTGAGCTTCTCAAGCTTCTCCCAGAAACTTGGGTTACAGCTTACGAGAAAAATCAGCAAAAACCTATTCCTGTCCAGACTTCAAACCCACTTTTCATTTCGAAACCTGATGGTACCGTGGAAATTTCTTTCCCAAAAGAAGACTCTGCGTCCTCTTCCACTCATCCTGTTATCTTTCCGTCAAGGATTGATATGTTTGTAGATGGCTCTAGACCCGGACCTAAAATTAAATATTTCCAATCTAGTGGTCTCCCAGTCTTCTATTTCAAAAATCCAGAAACAGGTCATTGTTATTTCGACTTCTGTGATTGTGATGACTGTTTAGAAGCCAATTTTCTAGAAGATGACGAGGACTTTGAAGAACCATGTCCCATATGTCCTTCGTTACCTCCCACTCCTTGTAAATCTCCACCTTCTCCTCAACCTCCATCTAAAAATGACCCTTCGGCACAACCCAGTGGATGTTTTATGTTCACTGAAGCAGATTTCCCTCCTTTGGATTTTCATAATCCTCAGGAAAGAACCACCCACCGTCATAAAATTCCAGACTCAGCTACTATTCTTCCTGATGGTAGCATCAAAGCAGTATCAGCAGCAGAAGCAGCGATAAATTGGCAGTCAGCAAACTCTCTGGCACAAAACAAGATTCTCCAAAGAATTGCTAACTCCCAGCAAAATTTGGAAAATGTTGTCCATAAGAAGTTATCATCTTTGGAACTTCTTATCCGAGATTTGCAGCAGAAAATTCAAAATGTTCACCAGGAACTTCTCCAGATGGCATATGCCAACCAAGCATTTTCAGGTACTGTTGAAGCCAGAAGTCCATGTAGTAACAGTAAGTAACAATTATGTATTGTACTATACAGTGATGCAAGCGATGATGTTAGTAACTCCTCCTTACGCCTATAAAAGGAGGAGGCCACCTATTGTAATGGCAGTTTAACCTTCTGAATCATATTGTCTTGAGCAGTCTCCAGAATAGTCTTCAGTCCTGTCGGTCAAGTGATACTGATCCAGAAGAAATAAACGAAGCTTTCCTCTTATCTGCTCTGTTCTTTTGTTCACATAAAATGCTTCACATGCCCACTGAGAGGTCGTGGGCTCAATCAATCCTTCTGACTGGAGTTGTTGGAGCTCTTGGAGAGCAAGCTGGTAGTGTTCTGGGTTCATTCCATGATGGGTAGCTTTGGTGGGGTTAATGTCTTCATTTTTCTTAAAGGGAAGAGAAATGAAGAAATCTGGGTTTTTCCAAAGTGGGTTGGAACATTTGGTAAGGAACTGGGAATGGGATTCAGCACAAGAAGTTTGGATTATGGCTTCTTTGATGGAGGAGAAATTTTCTATGGAAAAAAGATTTGGTTGGGAGGTCCAGGGTAACAGGTAGTTTTTGTATTTCAAGCCTTTTTTGAGCCAAGAAATTTTGCTGAGATTTTGGAGAATATCAAAGCCTAACAATAGATCTTTCCTTGGGAGGTCAGAACCATAGACTTGGTGTTTTATAGTGTATCCAGGAAAAAGTTGAATGATAATAGGCTTACTGATGAGAGTAATGATAAAAGTTTCTCCATTGGCTGCTGTGAAGGGTTTGAAACATGACTGCCAGTAGGACCTGGGGAGGATTGCTGGGTTGAGGATGGAGGCTGCTGCACCAGTATCAAAGAAAGCGATAACTGGTATTGGTTTCTCATACTTCCCAAGCAAGATTTTAACCCTGGCCAAAGGTTGAGCTAGCATGATGTTTGGAAACCCAAAGGCTTGGATTTCATAGGGGAATGAGTCAGAATCATCAGAAGAATCCTCTGATTCTGATGAAGGATCATCAAAGGTGAATGCCAGGACTGCTTCATCTGTTGCTTCATCATCAACTGAAAATAGGGATTCCACATCAGCATTGTCAAGATCATCGTCAATGAGAGCCAAAGAGCTCACCATCTTGTCTCTTGCTGCTCTATTTGGACACTGTTTTGCATAGTGCCCCTTCTTTCCACATATGTAACAGCGATCAGACTTTCGCTGCCCTCTGAACTTTTTCTTCTTAAAAAACTTCCATTTCTTCCGACGTGGAAACTTGCCGGACTTGGAAAACTTTGGGAACTTGCCAGGGGATTTGGACTTCCATTTCTGAAAGTGTTTGGTTTTCCGATATGAAGGACGGCAAGTGCACTTCTTGTCCTTGCACTTTATAGATAAGTCTGGCCGATCACAAGCTTTGCAGACACGAAGTGGGTACAAACACGAAGTAGGTTAGGATCGAGAGAACACAAAACAAGACACACGATATATGGAAGAACACTAGCTTGAACTGAACTGCCATTACAATAGGTGGCCTCCTCCTTTTATAGGCGTAAGGAGGAGTTACTAACATCATCGCTTGCATCACTGTATAGTACAATACATAATTGTTACTTACTGTTACTACATGGACTTCTGGCTTCAACAGTACCAACCTATTATACTAGTCTACTGACACGCATACTATTCACACAAGTACCTATTTATTACATGCCAGACTACATGCAAGTCTTTCTACGCACAATAGTTCAGTACAGTACACGGGAGGCACCACCAATTTGAACTTGCACCTTTAAAGCTGATAGCAGATGAGGATCTGCTAGTGGCATGTTGAAATTAGGATAAAAGGTGAAAATTACAGTTCCAGCATTTAAAGTGGTTTGAACAGTAGCAATACACGCATGCTGATACTGCATGAACCTGGTATCTACCAGAGCAAGTCTGGAGGTAACAGGTAAACCTTTTCTCCCATAGCTGTGTATCCTCTGAAGTAGCTGTGTAGCAGCTAGCAGCAGGGGTCAACAGTCACAACAGTCACAACATGGAGCAACCATCAGCAGCAGTCCAGAAGCCCAACACCATACCAGAACACTATACAATACTGAAAACATATACAATACTATACAGAGGACGTCCCCCTCTGTGAAGGGAGATCCCATTGACAGCCCCCGATGGTTAGGCATAATCTAAGTAAAGCTACCACAGAACCTGCTCCTAAAGCAGCAGCTTCAGAACTTAACTTGAATTGAAATAGGGACACAAAACAGTTCAGCACCAGTCATCAATAATATGGTCTATCGAAATGGTCTATCAACAGTCATCAGTAAAACAGTTAAGCAACAGTTCAGCAACACTCAAATGCTGATCACAACAGGAATGCTGAAAGTTTGAATGCTGATCACAACAGTAAAATGGTCTATCAAAATGGTATATCAAGGTACTGAATTATTACTGAACTAAGATGAAACCAGTAGAACAGCAGCCAAGAGTTAGCAGCCACTAAACTGAAAGTTTGATACTTGTTCACTTGTTTTCTGCTGATCTGCTAGCAGAAAACAGATCATAGGCAGTCCCTCCTCTCACAAAGAAGGAAGGGGCACTAGCACTCATCTCACAAGGTTGTGGGCTACTTACTCCCTCCACTGAACCTCACAAGACTCCCCCACTAGATATTACCTCCTCTCTCAAGGAATGTTGGGGCTTTAGCTCACAACTCACAAGGTCAACTCTCAATATAGTAAAGACACTCAAAACTGCCTGATACCACAACAACATTCGACCAGGAGTAAGGTAAACTACCTGGTAGAATAGAAGTAATAGCAGCAATATCCCTTGGATCTTGTATGAGTCCAATTTCTGAGCATCAAGGCACAGCTAAGTCCCTTTGAGTCATTTGTGTAATGCCCTGAATGGAAAGCCCTGTATGGCATATGTGGAGTGTGGAGTGCCTTGAATGACATCGATCTGCAATTTGATATGAAGCATAAATGTGAGTAGAAATCAGTCAGTTCAAATATTGAAATTAAGCATGAATGTTCCACATAGAAAGTAAATGAGAAGGTCCCTTGACTTCTAAGGACAACAATCTACATCTAACTTCATTTGAAATTTTGTTAGCAACCACTTCAGGAGGGCAGCTTAGATTTTGGAACTTTCTATAGTTCCTCTCAATCCACATATGATGCACATAGACTGTAAAGACAAGTTTAGCAATTGTGATAGCTAATGTCTTGCCCTGAAGAGTGGACAATTTACTTATCCACTGTTGCCAAGAGGTCAACCCTACCATATGAGGGGTCTTTGGGATCAATATACTTCTAACTTGTGTGGCCATGGGGCATTCAAAGAATAGGTGGTTATGGGTTTCTACACCCATACACAGGCTACAGGTGGAATAAGATTTCATGCCAAACATCACCAATCTATCCTCAGTAGATAACCTATTAAGGATGGCCATCCATGAGATGACACTGCACGTGGGAATATATCCTGAGAACCAAACTACTTTATGCCATGTGGTGACAGGAAAGTGGGTTCTCATTTGATCCCAAAGGGATGAAATACTAAATTTCCCAGATGCTGTGAGAGTCTAGATACACTTGTCTCCAATGGAATCATTGATGGAGACAGCATGTAGATCAGCTCTCACATCATTAAGGTCAGGGAATTGGGTTATTGGGAAGGCCCATTGATTGTCTCTAATGATGGCCTTCACAAATGCATCCTTAGAAATTCCTGAGTCATAGACTATTCTAGGACCAAACTTTGGTAAAAGGGGGCCGAGGGGATGCCAATTGTCAAACCACAAAGAGGTTAGCTGGCCATCCCCAATATTGTACTTGATGTGAGGCTGGACACGTGGTCTAAGATTAAGTATTTTCCTCCAAACCCAGGAGGGGTCATTTGGAATTTTAACACTCCAAAAACTTTTACCCTTAAGTAAATAAGACTTAACCCACTGGCACCACATAGATTGCTCCCCACCAGAGACAAGGAACCAAATGTGCTTGGCAACAGCTGCCTTGTTCCAAATTTCCAAAGATTTAAATCCTAATCCACCTTCCTTGACTGGAGAGCAAAGGTGTTCCCATGAAACTTTGGCACCTGTCTTCTTAAGGTCAGGGCCAGACCAGAAAAAGGCTCTAAGACTAGATTCAATCTCTTTAATTACCTTTTTTGGGATAATAAAGAGACTTGACCAATAAGTTTGCATTGAAAATAGAATTGACTTTATCAATTGTATTCTACCAGCATAAGAGAGGTATCTATGGGTCCAAGTTTTAGTTTTTGCTACAATCCTGTCAACCATTAGTTTACAGTCAGTGTGCTTGAGCTTGGTGGATAGAAGAGGTACCCCCAAGTACCTAACTGGTAAGGTCCCTTCCTGGAAGCCTAAAATGCTCATTATGGAAGCCTTGGTGGAAGGATTAACTCCGGAAAAGAAGATGTTGCTCTTGGTAGGGCTGGGAGAAAGCCCGGACAAAGCCTCAAACTCCGTCAAGGAGTCTTGAATATGAGTAATGGAACTCACCTCACCTTTGCAAAAAATCATAAGATCATCCGCAAAGCAAAGGTTGACAAGCTTGGTGGAGCCACATTTCCAATGAAATTTAAAATTAGGGAGGATAGACTTTTTCCTTAAGGATGCAAGACAATACCTCCATAACTATGACAAACAGGTAGGAAGACAATGGGTCACCTTGTCGTAAACCCTTCTGTCCAGGAATGTAACCTATTGCTTCCCCATTGAAACATAGGGAGTAATTAGCTGTGGAAACACAAGCTTTGAGCCATTGTCTTTGTTGAATGCATTATTAGCCTTTTTTAGAAGCTTCTTGTGGAGTCCTTTTTTAATGCTTGTTTTATTGAGGTTGCTTTAGTTGTTCACTTCGTGTCTCACCTATTTCTGCTGTGGTTGATTGGCCTTCATTACCCTATAGGGTGTTGGCTATATGTTGGACCTTTTGTATTATTAGAACTTCTCTAAGGTTATTAGGGTTAACCTATATAACCCCTTTATTAGTCTTGTCGGAAATAGGATCTTGCTTCAAGAGATGTTGTTTCAAGATCTATGACTATGAAAATCCGAGAAGGACGTGGTGTAGGTACGATCTTATCCTTACAATCAAACTGTCGTAGGATTACAAATATGGTGAAGTGTTGCCTGAAATAGGTGACTCTGAGAAATTTGCCACACTACAGTGGTATGCTTAAAGTAAACATGACCTACTGGTCTGATTCAATTGATAGCCTTTACCGAAGTTTTTTGGCTAAAATTTAAATTATAGATTTCTCTTTCTGCAGAATTTGTATTCTATTACTTGCTTAATTGTGCTGACACCTCTGACTGATTTGCTATCCACTGATCTGTTTCTTGTTATTTCCACTGATCTTTTTTATGCTCTAATATTATGTGTGATTTTCCATAGGACCCCATAAGGACCACATTTACCTCCACTTAAATCACTTGCCCCCTAGGTCCTCAAGGAGAGACTTCCTGGCATCTCTGAAACTACTGCCATCTTTGCTGGTGTTGATGTTACAAAGGAGCCAATCCCTGTTTTACCCACTGTTCATTACAATATGGGTGGGATTCCCACAAACTACCATGGGGAGGTAACAGCTAGATTTAACATTTTTTGTTGCTACTATGGAATTCTGCTGTTTGTAGTTAAAAGATTTTGTTTTCCAACTAATGAGATGATTTCTCCCCCAGGAAGTTACCTTTAAAGGTGATGATCCAGATGCAGTGGTTCCGGGACTAATGGCTGCTGGGGAGGCTGCCTGTGCTGATGTTCATGGTGCCAACAGGCTCGGTGCTAATTCTCTTCTTGATATTGTTGTGTTCGGTCGAGCTTGTGCGAATAGAGTTGCAGAGATCTATCGACCTGGCAAGTTGTGTCAAAGTTTCTACTATGACATGTCTGATGAACTATGCGCTACAAACTTTTAAATGACTTCACTTGCTTTTTTTGCGCTACAAACTTTTAAATGACTTCACTTGCTTTTTTTGTGCAAGGGAGAAACAAAAATCTTTGGAAAAGGATGCCGGTGAGAAGACTATTGCATGGTTGGACAAACTAAGGAATGCCAATGGTTCAATTCCAACTTAAAAAAATCCTGTTGAATATGCAACGAATTATGCAAAATAATGCTGCTGTGTTTCGAACACAAGAAACACTGGAGGAAGGTATGCCATGAAACAATCCAACAACATTGAAAAAAAAAAAACCTCGAAAAGGATATGTTTCTCTTTATTCCCCCTTCTCTGTCTACGAAATGACGATGAAGGAGGAGGTACTGCCATTTGTGACCGTGTTGTGCTCTTTCCGGTTGTCAGTTAATTGACAGGGCTTGGGAAAGCTTTCATGATGTTAAGTTGGAGGATCGGAGTTTGATATGGTAAATTTGTGTGCACCATAGCAAACTATATGTTGTACGTAAGTCTATTTCATATTAATGGGCCTCCAAAATGCATATTTGTACAGGAGCCCAGACCTCATAGAGACGATAGAGTTGGAAAACCTCTTGATCAATGCATGTGTTACTCTGCATTCTGCAGAAGCCAGGAAAGAAAGCAGGGGTGCACATGTCCGCAAAGATTTTACGGTTACTTTAGATTTTAGATTCTTTTTCGTTAAACATTTTCTGTCTCCTTGGTTAATCCATAATGGAATTAAATGTTGTATTTTGCAGAAAAGAGATGATGAGAATTGGATGAAACACACATTGGGGTATGTCTTTTCTCCCCCATATGGCTTTGATTGCTACTTCTATATCTGGAGGTTTGCTATCCTCCCTAAAGGGTTGATAATGATACTTGAACATCTAGTTTCTGGGCTAAAACAAGCGAATTGATTCTAAGGCTGCTACGGATTAATTTTTTGGTTTATTTTTTTTTTTGTCAAATTGTTGGTAAATGCCTAAGTGAATTCAGGTGACCAATCCTAAGGCCCCCTCATACATTATGGATTTACTACAAACGGGGAATTTCCCATGCCGTGGATTACCGAGTTAAGGATAGCTTTGGCTTAACAATTCTTCTTTCATGTTCATCTGCTTCTATCTGTGAACCAGTGTCGAAGTCAATTTCGTGCTAGTAGCAAGCCCGAGATGACTTGCTTTTGATCACTTTTTGGGGAAGTTGCTTTTATAAAGAAACGTACTAAAAGGATCAAGGGTGCCTTGAAGATCCGAGTGTTAAAATATTTGGCCTAGGAGCATAGGCATTGTTCAAGCTTGTCCCACATTGATTAAATATAACTTTCAAACCTAGTATATGAGCCTGGACGGCCTCTCCACTCATTGCCAATTTGTTTTGAGTTGGATGCTTTAACATAGTATCAAAGCTAGGTTTTCGGAGTCTTTTGGACAAGACTCTATGTCATTGATGGTTGGTTCCCTCTTTGTTTGTCGTTAGTTAATAGTTGATTGTTGTCATATTTGTTGAATCGTTTGTTTACCTCACCACGTGCGAGTCAAGGTCATACGTGTGAGGTAGTGTTGGAGCTTGTCCCACATTGATTAAATATAACCTCCAATCTAGTATAGCTTGGGCAACCTCTCCACTCATTGGCTATTGGTTTTGAGTTGGATACTTTAACAGTTACTAGGCGGACCCCCCAACGCTTAGGTTTTAGGGTCTAGACAATTATTAGGTGTTTTTACATTGCTCGATGATTGATTTAGGCAACAATTTATCGATTGGTGGGATTAATTGGCTAGGCAGCTATCAATCGGTGGGGTATATGTCGTAATTTTTAGAAGTATTGTTTATGACCAAAACATCTCATTTTCTACAAAACATTGTTATATATTATTTCAGATGGGTTATTCCTAAAATATTTATATACTCCCGTTTAATTCTTTATTTTTGTAAATCTCTCTATCATGTATTTGCTTTGTGGACCGACCCACTACGACACTAATTTTGATGATCCTAACATTTGTAAATATTTTAACGAGTCGTAAAATGATTTTATTCTATACTTCGCTGAAAAGGAGACTTTCCATCATATATTATTCATACATAATGTTCATATTGGAAACTAACGCTTAAATCAGGATGGAAGAGCGACAAAAGGGGTTAAGTGATACTAAATGATACGTTATGGGGGCAAGTTGTATGGTTTTTAGATGAAGGGGGTAAAGCAAAAAAGTGTAATAGTTTAAGGGGATAACCTGTGATTAACCCTAATTTATTTCTTCCTAGTGTCGTGTCATTTCTTACTCACTCCGGGAGAGGCGGTGAACTGTTTTTTAAGAAAATGGGAGAACCGAATAATCTTTGGGCGCCAATTAGTAGGGGATACTTGGCCTAAGCACTAGGCGCCTTTCTGCCCGATTAGCACCTAGTGATTTTTGAAGCATTGGTAAATCCATACGACAAACCAAAAGGGGAATATCTGCAGAACAGCAAACTAGCAATACTAAGGTCTAGTTTTTTTTTTTATAGGCAAAGAAAATACTAAGGTCTAGTTAATGTTTAAAAACATATAGAGGAATTCCCCGGTGCACACACACATAACAACAACAGTAGCCATGTAATCCCCTTATCAATGGGGGTATGGGCAGGTGTAGGAGAAGACTTGAGACAGATCTAACCTTTTGTCAATATATGTACAAAGTGGCGTTTTACCACTGAAATTGCGGCTTCCCTGCACTTTTAAAAATTGAGGAACTCTTAGGGATTGATGTTATGCCTGAAACATAGCTGGAAGGCCTAAAGACCCGATTCAGTTTCTATGCCCAATACATCGCTTCCTTCATCCAAAACCCAGAGCATAAGTAATGAACAAATCCTCAGTCCCACAGATTCTTTGATTTTTCTGTCGAAATAGCCACATGCCTCCATGACCAAAGGTATGCGCTATGTTTTAAGAAGCACCTAAAAAGAAAAAAAGGTATTTTCTAATCTCTTCCAAGACCACCTTTATTATACCTGCAGTGTCGGGCCTTGGTTCTTGAAGATCCTGCCATTTCGTTCCATCCACAAGTGATAGATAGTGGCAGCAAAACCCAGCTTGTATACTGAGGCCCTGTTTGATAGCAGATTTTGAGCTTGGGAAAGGGTTGTCAATCCCATGGGGACTTTTAAATTCTTGTTTGGTGTTGACTTTTACCCAAGGATTGATAATACCATGGGATACCGAATCCCACAAATCCACCGGATTACCCATCCCATGATGGGGGTGTTATTACCAATCCTATCCCATGGGTTTGAATGTGGAAGTACAGAGATGCCCTGCCCTTTTAGCAACTGATGACACAATTGCCCCCACATACAGGTGATAATATTCAAGAACGGTTAATATTCTTGCTCAATCATCGTTCTCTCTCTCAATTTGTTTTTTGTTTTTTCGGATTTGTGTCATCATTCTCCTTCTCACTGGAAAGCTTTATGGGCTGCTCGGGTTGTTGGGGAACAAGATTGGTAGAAATTGTATGTAATGCTCACAAGCTGTTTGATGAAATGTCAAGGAGAAAGTTCTTCTCCTGACTTGCTCACCTGGGAATCGGGAAATACTTGCAATCCTTGCAATAGAGTTTAGAATTCCAAATGAATAAAATGAAAGTAGCAATGCAAAAAATGAATTATAGCTAGTATTCATTTTTCTCATAACAGATTCTTTGATATGAAAAACGAGTGGAATTCTGTGATGGAAGAGTTAAATTTTGCTTCATTTCTTTTACTATTTTGCACAAGGGTAAAAATGGAAATAGACATTTTAATCCAATCCTATTCCATGTAAAACAAACATGGTAAATAATACTTCTATCGTTTAATCCGGCGCAAAACAAACATACTCATTACCAATCTCATCTCCTTACCAATTCCTTCTCCATACCAATCCCTATCCTAATCTCACCTCATTACCAATCCCATTCAAACAAAATCTGCTATCAAACACGTCAGAGTGTTTAATTGATTTCCCTGACAATTGTTGAACACCCCCCCCCCCCCCTCCCCAAATTAATTTCAAGCTCCAACGTAAGCATTACTTTTTCCCAAACCAGTGTAGCGGACTGACAATCAAAGAATAATTGATAATGGGATTCCATTCCACCATGGTGCAAGACACGACTTGTCATTTGTGATCCCCCAGATCAACCAATCTATCCCTTGCAGACAATCTGCCATGAAGAGCAACCCATTGAATGAAGGCTGATCTAGGAACATGGTTCTTATGCCAAACCGCCTCAGGAGCCATTGTTTGTATTTCCAACCGACCTGATTTTAGCAGTTTATCCCCAACTGGTATCAGAGTCCAAATGATCCCATCTTCCACAGCTTCACTGGTGTGTTCTCAATGATTTCAAGAGTCACAGCATTTCAACCTCGAAATTCCTTTTTCACTATCAACTACTCAACAAGCAAACTAAAAAAAATTGAAAAACACACAAATATACGTGGAAACCCCTTTAAAAAAAGGTAAAAATCACGGGAGGAAATCGACACAATAAAAAGGATCATTGTGCAGTTACAAAATGACCTTAATAAAAACAACCATGAATCCTCACCGACTGACCAAATATTGATTTGCTGAATGGCCTGAATCCACATAAACTGCACCAAGTGGTTGATTGCTGAACGCATTGAATCTTCAAGTTCTCCAAGATACTTTCAGAATCCACTGGAAGAACGATTCAAGTAGTAGAATAAAAGTTAGAAAAATAACTAACTCTTGGAGTTATTTTGAAAGCCCAATGATATTGAGCTACTGTAACGTGTTTACTTTTATTGAAGTAATTTTTTTTTTTACTTTGCTTGGAACTATTGGAATAGACCTGAAATACAAAAAAAAAACACAATAAAGTTGTAATTTACCCCCCCTTAGGTTTAAGGGTTTATAATGATATGACAATTAAAAACACAATAGAGTTGCAATTTACCCCCTTTAGATTTAAGAGTTTATAAAAATATTCCAAATTGTCAAATAGTTAAAAACTAATTTATAAAAATAGGTGAAAAATTATTATTATTTACTATATGTTACATATATATATATATTAGAAGTTGATATTCGCGCTCCACTTTTTACTGATAGCGTTCCACTTTGTTCATGAAGTTATTAATAACTTCACGTTAAAATTGGAGCGTCATCAGTAAAAAGTCGAGCGCGAAAATTAGTTTCCGATAAGTAAAATATTTTTGGCACCCATGGAAAGAAAAGGAAAATTTAAAATTTTTCCTTTCCCCTGTTTGGTTGGAAGAGAAAGAGTGAAGAAAATAAGAATTTCAAGTGTAGTGAATATGAAATTTTCCCTCCTATTTTCCTATCATTTTCCTTCTCTTTTATTTTCCTTTCTTTTCCTATCCTTTCCCAAACAGAGCCTAACACGTGAAAAAGAAGATCTCAATACATTCATAACTAAAAGGAAATTGATATTCGCGCTTCACTTTTTACTGATGAAGCTCCAATTTTAACGTGAAGTTAGCTCCAATTTTAACGTGAAGCTAGTAACTTCACGTTAAAATTGGATTTCCATCAGGAAAAAGTGGAGTGCGAAAATCAGTTTCCTATATATTATATTTTTTTTATTTTTTTATTTTTTAAATAACTCACAGTCCGGTTCGGATAATTTACCTTTTTCAAAAGATGGGAAAAGGGAAGAGAGAGAACGTTTTTGTATAATGATGTGTATATTTGATTGAGAATATTGGGGTCCACTAAATTTGATTATTGACAAAAAGTTAGTTTTGGTTATCAAAAGTCCAAAATTTGATTATTTCTAAAGAGGTTGCTAAGTTCAATTATACCATTGTGAGCTATATTTTACACTAACATTCTTAACATTAGAAACCTATTATTTTTTATTATGCCATTGTGAATAGTCTTAGGAAGACTATACATCTTTCTAGTGTAAAAAAAAAAACAACTAAAAGCCTTCTATACTCTATCGGTTGAGTTTGAATATGACATTAATTTACAGTTGACAAGTTGGTGACACGCAACTTCAATTTCAACGCTCGTGTGTTTGATTACTGCAATTTTATGTTCAATATCAAGTTCTATGCGATTTGAGATTAAGTTTTAATTGTTAGTACATGAGCAAATAACATGTAGATCAATCTAGGATGGTGCTATGGTGTCCCCGGTGGATTTGGGGACACCGTAATAATTGGCATGACTTGACCATTGGAAGCATAACTAAAACCATTCGGTGGCATAACTAAGGTATAATAAATTCCCCAAATTTTCCCTGATAATTAAAGAACCGGTAAAAAAAAAAAAACCCTTTGCCCCGTCTCTTAACCACGGTTAAATGAATTTTTTCCTCTACATCTATGATCCTGTACATCATTTTTCCATCTTTTCCCTTTAATCCCTCTTTAACCCGTTCATCTCCTCATCTCTCACTCCCACCCAGAAAGAAAACCTAGCGCCCCACGTTCATCTCGCACCCATCATCGACTTCTCGCCTGGTGTCCCGGAAAGGAATGATCGATTTGAGCAACTCTTCTATCTCTCCCTGTCCTTTTATCTTCCCCCGTCCGCTCCTCCCCACCTGACATCCAACCCGTGGACATCGCCGCCAACACCAATTGGAGTACAGGCCGCCATCGGACATTCTGGAATCGACCTAGATCGAAGATCCAAAACCCACACCTTCGACGAGCAAGGCTGAGATCCTGACGCTGAAGCTCACCCCACGCCCACCTCCAATCCAATATTTGTGTCCAGGTATAATACTCCCTGTCTTATTTTTTGAGGAAATTTATTTACGGCCCCCATTATTTGTTGAAATATGATAATTTGTATTAGATATTGTATAGTTGTTGAAATTTAAAATTTGTGTTCGTTGTTGTATTTGTACTGCCCCCACCAGATCTGGAATTGGTTGTTAAAATATGGTATTTTGTGAAGCTCGTCGTCTTTGAAATCGTAACCCGTTATACGAGTTGTACAACCAAGTAGAAGAGATGTTGAAACCTTGTTGTGGGCTACCACAGCCCCGGGTGGATCGGGGTGGCCCGCAAAAATCGCACGCCTTAACTTTGAATCGATTTGAAAATTGTTTGAAGAGTCGCCACCCGGATTTATGGTCTATCACCCGAGAAATCGTTTTTGATTTGAAAATGGTTGATTTGAAATTGAAAACCAGAGATCATTTTCGAGGGTTCGGAAGCCACGTTATGAGGGGGGAAGGGTTTTACGGCACCCCCCTCGCCCGACGCGATGTCGGTCTCTACTAAACGTTTGTGGGATTTTTCAAAAGGGATTTTGTTTCATTAAACCAACTAGCAAGTATCCACAGTTATAACACATAAGAAGTGTATACTGGTGCATATGTACAGGGGGTGATAAGATGGCCACGCATGATATATACAAGATAGCAAAAAATGAAACCCTGTTACTGGATTCACTCTTGAGCGCTCGGGAGTGGTCCCGAGCGCTTGGGAGTGTTAGGACCCAACCTGCAAACTTTGTTAGTACCAACAAGATATAACACTAAACTGTAAACTGAAATGAATTTAATCACATTACAGGCTCAGCAGAGGGTTTAATAAACTGAGGCAGAACCTCAATCTTTCAAATCATGCATCCTTGCCCTTGCATGATCAGATCTACAACTTTAAAAGAGCAAATGGACACATCTATGCATGCAGAAATTCAGACAACACAGCAAACTGGGGGAAAATGGAATGCAGTGGCATGCATGCACTCCCGAGCGCTCGGGAATGGTTTCAAGCGCTTGGGAGTGAGCTGCATGTCAGCTCTCTCTCAAATGGGAAATGACATTATTGTAGCATGCAAACACCTTTGTTTTGACCTTTCCCAGGAGAAAATCATCTTTTTAACTTTAGGAAAACCTTGTTCTTACTTGAAATTTTGTGAAAAACGCTTCTGTTTTAGGAAAACTGATTTTCTATGTCCGCATGCCATTATAAAATCATTTTATTTAAGAATGCGCATCCCCACGGTCTGCTGCTTCCCAAAATGCCATGCATGGAACTGGAAACAGTCCTGAGCGCTCGGGAGCACTCTCGAGCGCTCGAGAGTGTTTCCAGTAGGGGTTTTAAGAAAATGTTTTTGTGGACCCTTTGCTCTTGTTTTTACACCAAGGTCTCCCAACCATGCACCCAGTATTAAAGACTGGGACAGGCTGAGAGACCCCCCCTCAGAAGGGAAAAATAGCCTCCTTGTTTGAGATTAAAGTAGAAAGATTTTCTACCTTTGCTTGACACTTTGCTCCTTGGATGATTGTGAAAAGTGAATGCAGAGTGAAAAACACAAGAGATCAGAAGCTAGGAGTGTTCTGGATTTCTTGCCTTTTCCTTGATGATTTTGAAAACCTTTGAAGTTGAAAAGCAAGTTTGAGTTTGAAAGTTTTTTTGCCTTGAACAAGAGAGAGAGGGGAGGGGGGAGGTTTGGAGAGAGAGATTTTTTGTTCCTCTTCTCAGCTGAAACCAGGCTATATATATAGTGAATATAACCCATGGTTTCATTTGAAATGAAATGAAATAAAAACATTTGGTTGGGGGGGAAATCTCCAGCTCTGACTCCCTCTGACTGAGGTGGAGTGTATACCGGAGAAGACCTTGGACCAGCCGGCTGCAATGATGGCTTGCATGGATAGTGGGAGATCTCATCATCCATTGGGCGACACAGCAGTCTCGAGCGCTCAGGAGTGGTCTCGAGCGCTTGGGACTTCACTCTTGAGCGCTCGGGAGTGAGCCAGGCCAATGGTTTTGGAAAATAGTTTTGAGCGCTTGGGACCACTCTCGAGCACTTGGGAATGATTTTGACCATTTTATTTCCTTTTCAAATCCTTCAAGGAGCAAAGTCTCAATTGGTACGAGACTTGTTTCGATCCAAATTCATCATCGGGGAGCCTTAGGGCCACAAATCAAGGAAATTCGACGAGTCCAAATTGGGGTGTCTACAGTTGCCCCTCTTTGGGCGACGCTCGGCATCATGTCTGGATACGAGTGACGTCCAAAGATTGAGACAGCCCAATTCGAGCCAAATCAAATCCTTAATTCAAAATACAAATGCGAGGGGAAACGTATCAACACTTGATGCATGTGGTCGCGTCTTTTCAGACTGCCTACGTACCCTTTTCTGCAGGGATCAAACCAGCGTAGTTCTTCGGGGCAAATGCAAACACGTGTAATGCATGCACAAGAAAGGCATCGACAAATCATTGATATGAAAAATGCACGGAGAGTCCACCTGTTACTCTGTTTGGCGGACAAAACAAGGAAAAATACATCACCTGTTGGATGAAATATTTGCAAACATATTGATAGGCCTAAAATAAGACTATCTTCATCAACCACGGAGTGAAAATGCTTAAATGTCGAAGACATGCCCAACAACAAACGAACGAATAAAGTTGGTGCCGATTGCTCTGTTTCGACATGGACAAATAACAGGACTGAGATTGATTTTGTAAAATAAATTACAAAATAAGAAAGTTTCAGAAATGAGAAATGCTCGGGATGCCAAAAGCTAGGCACGGGACACCAAAAACAGACTCGAGCGCTTAGAGCCACTCCCGAGCGCTTGGGAGTGGTCTCGAGCGCTCGAGACCGCTACTGGGGCCCGCCGTCCTTTCATCTTCTTCTTCGATCTGAGGGTACACACTCCTATTCTCGAGCGCTCGGGAACCAGACGGTCGACAGTTTCCCATTTTCTCCGATTCTCGATGATTCCTCTCTCACTCTCTCTCGACTGATCTCTCCCATCTCCCTTCCTTGATCAAAACCACATTCTCTCCGATGGCTCAGATTAAGGATCTCGAGATCACAACCATATTCGGGTGGGCTATGGTGGCTCACGAAGTACGGAGGAAGGGGCCGAAGGCCTCGTGGGTAGGAGTAGGTGAGGTGATGACCGGCGGCGATGGTGGGGGAGCCGCCAGCAGTGTAGCTGTGGCAGCGATGGGTGAGGCCGACGGTGGTCCGGCTGCGCCTGGCGATGAGAGGGTCGCCGGCGAGGGCCCAGTGGCAGTGGGTGGTAGTGAGCGAGGTTCGGCAGTGGCAGCGGAGGCTAGCGGGGGTTTGGCGGCAGTAGGGGGTGTCGACGAGAGTACGGCTGCACGTGGGGGAGACGACAGCCGGGTTGCGGGAAGCGGGGAGGCCTCGAGCAGCGGGGGTGGTGCCACAGGCAGCGGAGGTGGAGCCACGGGCACTTCTCTTACTCCTACTGTGAAGGAGTTGCTCTTGGCCGCGGAGCGGACCGGGGACGAGCGACAGGCCGACGAGGCGGTGGTGGGTGGCCGCGTCGTCGCCACCCCCGCTCTTGAGATCGACAGCGACGGTGTCGAGGGGAGGAGACAGCGGGATCGGGGCATCACGCCCCATTCCCTTCGAGGAGGGTGACTTTCTAGATTCCGCGGAGCCGCGAGATATACTAGACGCACTCGGCCTCGATCCTGGGGTCGCGGCTGTGCTGAGGGGTGCTGAGACTCCGGAGGACCGGGCCTCGGCACTCCTGTTAGGGGCTTTGCTGAGCGGCGCGGGGGCGTCGGACGCGGGAGGACACGGGGTCGAGGAGGAGGTGGCGGAGGAGATGGAGATAGAGGGGCCGGAGCCGGAGGTGGCCGCTGAGGCGCGGGTCACTGCAGTCGACGAGGTGAAGACCTACTTGGGAGGGGAGCACCCTAGGTTCGCGATTGCAACCTACGCTCCGCGAGCTCACTTCTTCGAGTCAGTGGGGATGGACAGTTACGTCCCTGCTCGAGCTGACTAGCCCGAGGACTTGCTTCTCCGCGATCGCGACTCGCACATCTCTTCGGGTTGGACCACGGTAAGTTTTCGACGGCTATAACTCTTGAATTCAACACCTGAGTTCATTTGCAAACTGCTTTATTGATTGTTGATGTTAATGCCATTTCTTTACTCTGTTGAAATAGCGCACGACAGACGTATACGGCCATGGGGGCTCAGCTAGCTCGCTGAAGTACTTCAAGGGGCTGCCCCAGAGAGTACGAGAGTTTGTGGAGGCAACGGGCTTCGGGCCGTTCATTCGGCTGATGACGGCGGTGAGGGTGGACGGCGCCGTGCTTGACCGAGAGGTGGTGGGACACCACCAACACCTTCCACCTCCGGTTCGGGGAGATGACGCTGACACCTCTTGACTTCGCAGCGATCACGGGGGTGAGGGTGGGAGGAGAGCCGATCCCATACGACTCGAGCTTGGTGCTGGACGACGCGGCCTTGCGGTGGTTCCTCGGGCGGGTCCCACGCCACAGCAGAGGGATGGCGGCGTACGGGCAGTTCGTGGAGTACTGGGACCACGAGCCCGCAGACGACGAGGAGGCGGCGAGGATGGCCCGGGCGTACTTGCATTACCTATTCGGGGCTTCTCTGTACCCGAATAGGCGGTCGCGAGTGCACCTCTGCTACTTGGCGGGCCTAGTCGACTTGAGACAGGCTGGACGGTTTGACTGGGAGGGGGTGCTCTGTGCACCCTCTACTGCTTCTTGGGGGCTGCCTCATGCGGGGTTGGCAACACGGTCGGCGGCTACTGGAGGATAGTCGAGGTATGGTTTATGCTTTAGATTACTTTCCATTGCTCAATCATTAAAATATATGCTTGAAATTGAATTGACTTGAATTCGACCATTTGCAGCTTTGGGCTTACGAGGTTCTCGGGATGTTCCCGCCCGAGAACACCTGCAGGGACCCGAACTTGCTCCCTCACAGGTTGGCCTGGAGCAAGGCGTACAGGAGGACGAAAGAGCGTCGAGGAGAGGTGATGACCTTCCGACGTTGGCTAGACAGCTTGACTGGCATTGCGGTATGATTCGTCCTACTCCTTTTCTTTTCTGCATTCGACATATGCTTTTTATTGATGTTCCAAAATCTGAAATGCAGGTTCACTGGGATAGGTGGTCGAGGATGGAGGCCGACTTCCTTCCGAGGAGTCGAGAGGTGACGAGGAGCAGGGTGCTGTTGGAGTGCCCCCTGGGCTAGCAGTGGTACCTGGGGGATCGAGTGACTCGACAGTCACTTGGTCTCCCAGCGTTCGTGGTACCCGGGACACTCCCTCCACGCGTGCAGAGGACGGAGACGTACACTCGTGCTGAGCTGGAGCAGTTCACGGTGCCTGACACCGACTTGGAGAGGCACCTTCGATGTACTCTAGACTACGCTGCTTACCGGGACAGGTACTTGGCTACGGACCTAGGAGTGGAGGCGGAGCTAGAGAGGCGAGTAGCTGAGGGAGGGCGAGGCCTTGGTGCTGGAGGAGAGGTTGGGGTGCGAGGCCGTGGCGGCCGGTCCACACGAGGTAGGGGTCGAGGCGGTAGACAGCCTACTGGTGGTCGAGGCGTTAGCCCACCAGGTGGAGGGGAGAGTGGTACGAGGGTGCCGAGACGGCGGAGGCTTCAGCTTCGACTGTGCTGCCAACGCTGGAGTGGACGATAGGCGTGACTGGGCCTAGTGGTGCGCGGGAGTTGATAGACGTCCCACGTCTTCCGCAGCCGCCCATACGGCTTCCTGCTCAGGTATTTACGAATTCACACTTCTGATTGTTTTAAATGATTCCTGCTTGCACATTTCTGATTCTTGAATATTACAGGTGCCGCGAGAGTGGGCTGAGACAGCCATAATGCTGATGGTGGGAATGCGCCATCTGCTGAAGAGCTGTGCGAGAGGGAGGGTCCTGCAGACTAGACTTGTCCCTGAGCCCATTTCTCCTGTCGCTCCACAGGTATAAAAAATGCATACATGTATAGAACTTTTAATGAATCAATTGGATTTCAAATATGTATAGAATGATCGCATGCTTGTGATATGCAGGTGCAGCCACGACGTTCGGCCAGGGCACGACCTTAGGTTACCACTAGTTCTCCGGCTTCCGCCATCACGAGAGGACGAGGGACACAGAGAGTGTCGCGGCCTGCTGCGGAGGCCAGACAGTTTGAGGTTTTGCCCAGGGCGGCGTCCCAGTGGAGACTCGCTCACGTGGAGTCAGAGGAGGAGGAGGAGGAGGAGACAAAGGAGTCCTCTGAGTCTCGCGTTTTAGTGATGTCAGACTCAGAGACTGCTTCTGGCTCTCCTAGTGCAGACGATGGCGATGACGGCGACGAGAATGAAAGCACAGAGCCCGAGGGCCATCAGCAGAAGAGGACTCGTCGAGCCTGAGCCTTAGGTTTTTGCTTTGCTAGCTTTCTTGTACATAGGCCTGCGTGCCGAGGTAGTTGTAGCTTCTAGGCCTGCGTGTCTTGATTTTTGTTTGGGCGTGCGTGCCCCGGTAGTTAGGATTGGGCGTGTGTTTGCCCCAGCTTTTGTACTTCCCTCTTTGCTCATTGTAAATACTGTATTCATTTATGAGAATTTGCACTTTTTTTCTTTTTTA
This sequence comes from Rhododendron griersonianum, assembly GCA_018127125.1. NCBI lineage: Eukaryota > Viridiplantae > Streptophyta > Magnoliopsida > Ericales > Ericaceae > Rhododendron > Rhododendron griersonianum. The sequence goes on along the minus strand of CM030790.1, from coordinate 30,457,340 downwards.
TTCGCTCGCACTCCCTTTATAGAATTGTATTTTATGAAATATGTTCGTCTAGCTTGAAAGAAAGTAAAGAGCACGCGAATTTCAACCGATACCCTCAAAGTAAGGACAAAAGCTCGACATTGACACACAACAGCAAATTTTTGAGCGATCGACCGTGAAACCTAGATTTAAGGGCATTTGATCGTGACCGAGCGCGTCGAGCGGTTGACACTGAGTGTCATGACTTGTGAGGACCGTTAGAATTACCAAAATGCCCTTGACATGAAGATCGACCTTCACTTACACTTGAAAATGATGATTTCGGGACAAATGAACAATGAAAACTTGAACTAAAAGCGTTAACGCGCATTTGATCATGCCGTACAGTCCTTATTGCACGTCGTGACTTATGCGAATTGCTGGATTAAACCAAATACGCCTAACGTGAATTTTGACATACTCGGGGGACGAAAACCTTGGAAATTTTTGTATTTTTGAGGAAAAAGGACGAATACACAAGAAAACGCATAACGGAAACTGCTGTATCCCCTAGGTACAAGTTGGAAGCCTTGTGATCTGAGCTTCTTGCATTTACAAGGATGAATTGAGGTTGGAAAGTTGGGAATCAGAACCTGCTGAAAACAGCAGCACTCTCGAGCGCTCGAGAGTGGTCTCGAGCGCTTGGGACTTCACTCCCGAGCGCTCGGGACTGCTGCTGTCTGCAGCCTCTGTTGCTTCCCAATGCCACTCACTAGCTATCCCCATGTCGTTTTCTTCTGCATGCACACTTCCAAGGTGCCTTGTAACCTTGCACTACCTGTTTCCCAGAAGGAATGGCTTCCCAAAGTAAGACTTGAGCTTTTCCAACACTTTTTGAACTTCCAAAGTTTGAATTTTTTGAAATTGTCTTGAAAGTGTTAGGTTTGATGAGTTCCAAGGCTAGTGGGAAGTGGCATTGTACCCCCCAGGCCTCTATAAATACAATGTCTTGCTTTGGCAAGCCATTCACACCTCATTTCATCATTCTTCTTCCAAAAATCCTTCCTTGTCATGGCTCTGTTGAACCAAGCCCTGCTTCGTCCTTGGTTGGACAGTCTCGAAGGCATCGACTGGCTGAACTTCCGAGGACACCGACTTTACGCCCTAAGGCATCTCCGGGAGGTTGCAATCCGTCCTGTCTTGCTACATGCAGCGGCGCGCTTTTGGGATCCCGAAGTGCATGTCTTTCGCTTCGGCTCTCAAGAGTTGTGCCCCACCGTCGAGGAATTCCATGCCTATCTTGGAAGTCACGACTCCACTGAGCCAGTCGTTCCTATGATCAGGGAGAGTATGAAGAACATTCTGAAAGCCAAGCTAGGTGTCAGTGGTAATACCGCTGAGTTTCTCACTCGGGGCAATGCCATCAACATCGTGCAGCTGTATGAGAGTTTCAGTCCACCTGGCGACTTGACAGACTTTGAGTATCAAGGTCGTCGAATGATGGCTTGTTGCATTTGTCTCCTGGCAGCCTTCCTGCTGGTTCCGCCCGTCGGTCAGCCCAATCCTCTATTGGTGGGGGTTGCTTCTCAGATTGAGGCTCGCAAGGATGTTGCACCCTTGGTTCTTGCTGAAACCTTGATGGGGTTAGATGCTGTTCATGCTGGTCGCACAAGGGTTTTTGGTGGTAGCCCGCTGTTGCTGCAGGTTAGGGACCTCACTCAACTCTCCTTTTTCTATTTCTCTCATTCATTTTACCTCAACGCTCGATTTAGGCTTTATCTGGCTCCTTACATGTTTTCTCTCTTTTTGGGTAGATGTGGCTTTGTGACAAATTGAATCTGCTGACACCTCCGGCCAACGACTGGTGGTATCGTGCAAGCGGATGGAACCGTCCCTTTCTAGTGATGTACGGTAGCAAAGATGACTGGGCTGATTTCCTTGCTTCTGCAGAGGAAGATGACATTGTTTGGCGGTGCCACTGGCTGAGGCTTCCTGCTATGACTACTGGTAACATGGGTTCGACACACGTGCTTGTGGCTAGTTTGACAGGCTTCTCCTTCTACTCACCCTTCTGCGTTCTCCGTCAGTTTGGACTTAACCAAGAAGTGCCGCCGCCGAGCTCGGAAGTGCTTCGTCTCCCTCCCTTCACCATTCCGGGCCTTCGGAGTTATGTTCGATTGTGGGAGGCTCGTAGGACTGAGCCAAGTGACCCACTCTTCTCTATTGCTTCGACTGGAAGGTACCGCAAATGGCTAAGGAGAGATGTGGAAGCAAGGATGGGTTGACCGCTTACTTTACCGTTCTTTGAAATAAAGAGTGTGTTTTAAATGCGTGTTTTCCGCTTTCATGCTCAGCTTGTAATAAAGAGATAATCTGAATAAAATCGACTGATTAAGGGTTTCCCCCTTTCGGTTCGTTAATCGCATTCGCCTTTGAGAAAACATTCTGATTTGTCAATTTGGATTTTGATTTTTGAGATATTTAGGACCGAACCTCAGTGTGAGTAACAATTGTTTCTCTCTTGTTGCTCAGTTCTGCTGCTGCATTGCTTTGCACTGGTAAGCTGATAGTATATGGTTGCACTATATGGTTGTAATGCCAAGTTATAGTTCAGTTGTATAGTTGTTGGTGTACATTTCCAGCTAGCTTTAGGATAGGCTAGCAGCTGTAGTTGCATCACTGTCCATATTTCTGTTAGTAGTTGCTGACTTATAGGACTGTCCATATTTGTACATTTAAAACACGTTTTCTGCTATAGCAGGGCAGTCCAGTTTCTGATATGGCTGTCCAGTTTATAGCCACTGTCCACAAGTTGTTTTGGTGCCTTTTGCTGTTATTTATGCCTAACTAACTGGGGATGTCGTTGGGATCTCCCTTCGCAGAGGGGGACGTCCTCTGCATTCTTTTGCACCATTTAGCTGCTTCTTTTGCATGCTGCTAGATTGAAGATTGCATCTACAGCAGGATTTGCTAGCTTTGTTTCCTGCTAGTGGTACCAGCTAGCTGTTATGTTCTGTTATGGTGTTGTAATTTATGATCTGCTATTTTGTTATGCTGCTGTCTCTGATGGACTGCTGCTGCCGTTTTGTGCTGGCTGTTATGTTGATCACCAACATAGCAGCCTTGCTCCATGTACTGTCCCCAAGTCAGCAGCCGTTTTGTACCTAATCCAAGCTGATGTTCTCTGTTACAACACATTATTAAGCTATTTTTACATTGTAATTGCTGTTTTTTTTTTGGGTAAATTAGATTGAAATTAAAAGAGGTTAACCAAATGTACAGCCTACAAGGGGCATACCCCAGGAGGAAAATAAAAGGAAAAAAGAAAAGTGAAAAAAGTGCGATAAACCATGCGCAACCCGCATGGAGAGTAAGGTAGATTAAATTAAATAAAAAGTGCAATGTGATTGGTTATCATACTCCGTTGTACTATCCAACAGAAAGCACAACGGGGTATGTTACAAAAGTGATACAAAGTGCCAAAAGTAAGGATGGCATGAAAGCTAACTACTGCCTGGCACAGCCTGCCAAGCTAGGCTATAAGATAAAGTAGTCGCGGTCGAATAACGACCATCTGATGAACCATCACTGAGGAACTGCAACAACAAAGCAACTCGGCATTGAGGGGAGGCTGAATAGCTACTACAAAGAAACTAGGTACAGACAAGAGGCTCGATCCGGGGATGACGGCATCCGACAGGGGGCCCAACCCTGCACACCACGCCCAACTTAACCAATCTACTACTCCCTCGACCAAATTCCCAAGGCTCGCCAGAAAACAACCTGCCCTCAGCCAAATACCAAACACCACAATCGCCAGAGATGGGATATGAAGACCAAGATTCTAAAACTCCAATCTAACCTAGTGAGTCGAACGCAATACCCACATCTAAGAGAACAACTACTACAAAGGAACTAGGCATCGAGAAGAGGCTCGAACTGGAGATGTCTGCATCCGACAAGGCTACCCCCTTAAGTACCCTGCACACCACGCCCAATCCTTCCAGACTACTACTCCCTCAACCTAACCCCCTAGGCTCGCTATAAACTAAAAGTGAGACAGCACAAAGCCTCAAATCTGACCGCCATTAACAATGGAAGACCACCATATCATTTGGCTCAACCATTAACAGTGCAAAACCACTGAATCATCTGGTACGAGAGGAGACAAAAAACTGTAGGAGAACCAAAGCTGCCCTTATCAATCAGAGCTCAGGACAATCTAATCAATGACAACCACAAAAGCTACCCCTTTCAATCGGCCCATACCACCAACTAGACAAAGACAGCACCGGAGGCTACCCCTTTCAATCAGAGACCAAGCACCGAACTATTCAATGACAGCCACGAAGGCTGCCTCTTTCAACCAGTGCAAGCCCCCAATCTAATCAATGATAGCCACAATTACAACCATACTACGCACAACCTCCGGGCTATTGAAGCAAGGAAACTAGGAATTTAAAGACGCTCAACAAAGAGCAAAATCCAAACGAATGACCCGAACTCAGTCCAACAGATGACTACCCATCGAGGTTCTCAATCTGAATCTAAATGCTTGTACAAGTAAGGAACACTAATCAAGTAAACTACTAAATCCATATCCCATTACCTTCGGCTGGTTCTATGAAATTTGTGAACCTAAACAACCTGCCGTGGTCGCACCGGAGCAGGCTGATATGGCCACACATAGCAGGTTGGGTCCAGATCAATGGAAGATGAAACCCACGGCTGGAATTGGGAATAATTAATTGCAAAGGTCGTGTATACCTGAGGTGTTGTGAAATAATCCGACCCACACGACAACCCAGATTGGATAGTCTGATAATGGGTACTGAGATCCCCTTTGGTTAGGATGAACCCAGCTGGAAATCAACCGGAAATCAGCCGTGAGAACCCGTTCGTTCCACATAGTTCGGGTGACACGATGTGGATTTGGTGCTCGGAAATCAATCGGAAACCGGCACGAACCCACCTCAGCTTCGGCCATGGCTGACCCTCAGTTGAGATGATCTCACGGCCGACTTGGCTGTTAAGATGTACCCACGGTGGAGACGATCCCTCGATGAGGACTAAGGTGAGATTAGCCGTTGAAGAAGAAACCACAGCTAGAATTTGTGATGTACCCACAACTAGAATGGGTTCTTGAGAACCGAATAGAGCATAAATGACCTCTAAATCGGAAGGATATGGTGGGTTTTGGTTGGGGAAAACCCTTTCTCTCTCTAGAGTTTCTAGAGAGAAGGCAGAGCCCCCTCGAATAGGTTTTGGACTTGTGTTCAGTCCTGTCTTCTAGATTGAGTAGGTTTAATGGTTAAGCTTTTGGTTTTACCTATCCTCGGGGGGTTGTCCCTTGGAGCGTATATTGCTTTTGCTAAGGGGCATGTCCCTAGTGGTGACCTGCTGCTGCTGACCCGACCTGCTGTTATGCAGCAAGTGTGGCTGCTGCTACCATGTCTGTTGCAGCTGCTGTTTTGTTGTTGCTGTTGCTGCTCTGTTTCATCAAGCTTCCAAAGGAGATGTCCTCCTTCAACATATGTTAAGAACAGATCAAAGATTGGGGGCAGATTGTGTTCTGTCCAGCAGCTGTTGCTCTGCAGATTGCTTCGCTTACCTTCTTTTCGCATGTGTTTCTCTCCCATCTCTTAGATGGTAGTGAAACATGTGGTTTACATCCCTTTTCATTGTAATCGTAAACGATGGTCAATGTAGCCACTTGGCTTAGGTCATTTTTCTCAATCTTTTATTTTCTTTTTTTTCTTTTCCTCCTGGGGTATGCCCCTTGTAGGCTATAAATTCGCTTAGCCTCTTTTTATTTCAAGCTATTTTACCCAAAAAAAAAAAAAAAAAACCTCAGTGTGAGATTGCCTACGTATCCCTCGCGAAAAGGGAATCAGGCCCATACGTAGTTCGGGCTAGGGTTCGCTCGGGTATTAACACTCTCCTTTTGCGCTCTAAATTTTTCCTAGAACTGCCCTTTCGGGTCTTAGGCCTAGCGAGCTCTTTTTCGATTTTTGCCTTAACTTTTGCCTAAGCCGCCCTTTCGGGTTTTCGACCTAGCAAGCTTGCTTTAACTTTTGCCTGGGACCACCCGACCTTGCGGTTTTCGGCCCAGCGAGCTCTCTCAAGGGTAATATCGTTTAAGCTGATCCAAATTGACAAGATTTGAGAATTCGTTGCCGTCAAGATCGATGATTGAGGCCGCTCCTCCGGAGAGAATGGTCTTGATGATGTATGGCCATGCCCACTTAGGCCGAAACTTCCCTCGTAGGTCAAACACCGGCGCACGGATTTCCTTGACTACCATGTCCCCCTCTTGCAGAACCTTCCACTGATCCATTCGGCCTCATTTACTCCACACTCAGCCATGACTCTCAGCGATGGAACTTCTAGCTCGATAGGGAGAACGGCTTCCATACTGTACACCAAAGAATAGGGTGTTGCCCCCGTCGGTGTGCGGATAGACGTCCGATATCCCCACAAAGCTAGTGGTAGTTGTTCGTGCCAATTCCTAGCTGACTGAGTAGTCCTTTCGAGAATCGTCTTGATGGTCTTATTCGCTGCTTCGACTGCCCCATTCGTTTGCGGCCGATAAGTGGTCGAATGATGCACTTGAATCTTAAACTCATCAAAGAGTTCCAAAACCTTTCCCTTGAAGTGAACACCATTATCAGATACGAAGGCTTGAGGGACCCCATACCGATAAATGATGTTTTGCCTGATAAAATGAGCCACTTGAACTGCCGTCAAAGTCTTATACGAAGCTGCTTCTACCCATTTGGTGAAGTAATCCACTGCTACCAAAATGAACCTGTGACCGTTGGAAACCGCGGGAGTGATCTTTCCTATAACATCGATGCCCCAGGAGGAGAATGGCCATGGTGTCGCCATTGAGTGTAATTCCAAGGGCGGGACATGGATAAGATTGGCATGAGTCTGGCACTTGTGACATCGGCGCACATACTCGACGCAATCTGTCTCCATGGTCGACCAATAGTATCCCAGCCTCAAAACTTTCTTCGCTAGCATCATTCCGTTCATGTGGGGTCCACAAACACCTTCATGCACCTCTTCCATTACTGCTCTCGACTCGTCACCGTGAATACACAACTTGTGAACCCCGCACGGAGATCGCCGGTACAACTTCCCGCCACAGATGATGTACTGAGACGCGAGCCGCTATAAGGCGATCTGATCCTTCTTGGTTGAATCTGCAGGAAATTCCCCCTTTTCGACAAAATTCCAAATATCGTGGAACCAAGGGAGCCCATCGTCTGGTTCGTCGATGTTCATGACATAGTCGTACACGTGCTTTCCCCTTTGCTCAATCATGACAGGTCTCAGCTTTACCCCGATTGGAAGTTCCAACATGGATGCTAAAGTAGCGAGTGCGTCGGCAAAGCGATTCTTCATCCTTGGTACATGTGTGAAGGTCACCTTTTGAAAATTCGGGATAAGCTCGTCGAGCTGCTGATGATATGGCTTCATCTTTTCGTCCCTAACCCTCCATTCTCCGTTTGCTTGTGACACAACCAAGTTGGAATCGCCCACGACCTCTAGCATTTTGACTCCAATCTCCAATGCAGCTTCTGTTCCCACAATACATGCTTCGTACTCCGCTTCATTGTTCGTGACTTCGAAATTTAACTTGAAAGCGAGAGGATATGCGACCCCTCAGGTGAGACTAGCAGTATGCCAATCCCAAAGCCCTTCTGATTAGCGGCTCCATCGAAGTACAACGTCCACGTTTCATTAACCGTTGACATCACATCTTCATCAGGAAATTGAAATTCTGTGTGTTCTGGCCCCTCAATCGGATGATCCGCTAAGAATTCTGCAACGGCTCTTCCTTTCACTGACTTGCGAGTGACGTACTTGATTTCGAATTCAGCCAATAAGAGCAACCAACGTGCTAACTTACCGGTAAGTGCTGGCTTCTCGAATAGATATTTGAGAGGATCCATCCGAGAAATCAGTATCATCGAGTAAGACAGCATGTAGTGTCTCAATTTCTTCGTGTCCCATATCAGCGCCCAGCATGTCTTTTCTAATGAAGTATACCGCTCTTCGCTTCCCACCATCTTTTTGCTCAAGTAGTAAATCGCCCTTTCAGCCCCATCTTCTCCCTCTTGTGCCAGCATGCACCCCATTGACGAGGGCATGACGGACAAGTATAGGATCAAAGGTTTTCCCGGGATGGGCGGCATCAAGATTGGAGGATTCTGGAGATAAGTTCGCACCGCTTCAAAGGCCTTCTGACACTTGTCGTTCCATTCAAACTTCACATCTTTCTTGAGTAGTCGAAACAATGGTTCACAGGTCAAGGTCAACTTGGCGATAAATCGACTGATGAATTGAATTTTTCCCAAGAAGCACCGGACCTCCTTCTCGGATTGGGGTGGCTCCATCTCAAGAATGGCTTTGATCTTAGAAGGATCCACCTCAATCCCCCTGGTTGTGATCATGAATCCAAGCATCTTACCAGCCGTGACTCCGAACGTACACTTCTGCGGGTTGAGACGCATCCTGTACTTCTGAATCCTCTCCAAGAACTTTCTCAACGCTGGGAGATGATCCTTCCGTTCTTTTCCTTTTACTATCATATCATCGACATATACCTCGACCTCCTTATGAATGATGTCGTGTAGCAGCGTCGTAGCACCCCTTTGGTATGTAGGACCAGCATTTTTCAACCCAAATGGCATAACCCGATAACAGTATGTTCCCCACTCGGTGATGAATGTAGTCTTTTCTCTGTCTTCCGGAGCTAAGAGAATCTGATTGTACCCAGAGAAACCATCCATGAAGGATAGTAAAGCAAGCCCTGCAATGTTATCAACAAGTATGTCTATATGCGGCAATGGAAAATCATCCTTAGGGCTTGCTTTGTTCAGATCTCTGAAATCGACACACTCTCTGATCTTTCCATCCTTTTTAGGGACGGGAACGATGTTTGCGACCCAAGTGGGGTACTCAGTTACTATTAGAAAACCTGCGTCGATTTGTTTTGTGAGTTCCTCTTTTATCTTTAATACCCAATCGGGTCGCATTTTTCTCAGTTTCTGTTTAACGGGTTTTGCATCGGGGTAGAGAGGGATCCTGTGCTCGACGATCTCCGGGTCGATTCTGGGCATGTCCGCATGGGACCAAGCAAAAACTTCTTTGAATTCTTTTAATAAATCGGTGAGCTCTTGAAGCTCATCGGGGGACAGCCCGGAACCGACCTGAACCAATCGAGGGTTCTCCTCATCACCCAAATTTATCGAGATTATTTCTTCTTTTATAGGCTGAGCATGCCTTTCGTTTTCACGATCGATGAGGGAACGGATTTCCTTGGGAATGTCCCCATCGAAATCTATTCCTTCATCGTCGGGATCTAAACAATTTATTTCAAAATCCGGCAAGTAAGCAAATGCATCGTTCATTTCATCAACAGTCTCCTCAGAAGGGGGGAATACAGCGGTGGACTCAAACTCAAAGTAAAAGCTACGGTGGGGAGGGCCAATAGGCACGAACTCCGACTCAGTGCTAGACGAGGAGTCAGTGTCAGACTCAGACTCAGACTCGGTGCTAGTGTCGTGAGTGCGCTTTACAAGTGGTATGAAAATGCAATTTTCATAAGTGCCTACAGCCTCCACAATGAGCTTGGAAGGGTCTTCTATTTCTTCTTCTGCTCCCAGCATAAGCACAACAGCGTCCTCCACCATACCCTCCGATTCCTCGCCCCCAAACAGAGATTGGAGACTGCCCAAACCGAAAGCTTCAAGCCAGTCCAGTGCTTCAGATACTTCCTCCATCTTGGTCACCTCTTCAACGTCATCCCAGGTGTCATTGGCAAAGATCTCAAACCCGGGATGCTTCACCTTTGTTTCTAGATCCACGAAAGGCTCGGGTTCTCCACGGTACAGTGCTTCCTTCTCCTTCAGCTTTACTCCGGCTGCATGTGCCCGGGCGCGGTTGCGCCACCTTTTTGCTGGATCACTCTTCTTGAGTTCGTATCCCAAGCCAAAGCGCTCATTGCTCCCAGGGAAATCAGGGAACTCGGAGACTCCTTGCCCATAGAGTCCCAAGCCCATGCCCAGTAGATAGTTCATTCGCTTCATGATTTCCAATGCTGCGGAGCTCACCAAGAAACCATCTTCAGCCCGGATAGTGCAAACCTTCGAGGTCATGACTGCAAACCCCCCCATGGCTATGTCTTCTTCTCCATGCATGATTTCCAGCAGCGGGGAGTTATCTTCGGAGTGAGGACGGATGCCAGAGTCCCCATGAATGATAAAAGTCCCAGAATCCAATCCCAGGATAAGCTTTTGGTGTAGCGTAGAGGGCACTCCCATGACATCCGAACGGTGCAGCCATGGCCTCCCCAGTAGGAGGTTGAATGAAGCAGGTATCTCCAATACACAAAATTCCACGGTGGTTTTGAACTTCCCAGTTGCCAGCTCCAAGTTGACAGTTCCTAGGACATCACACCGTGTGTTATCATAAGCGCGAACACCCAGAGTTGACGGCGTAAAGTCCTTACTTTTAAGGCCCAGACAGTAAGCAGTGCGGAGTGGGCACACATTAATGGCCGAGCCATTATCTATGAGAATTTCAGGGACCCACTTTCCCAGGCACTTCATGGTCACATGGAGCGGTTTGTTATGATCAGCTCCCTTAGGCGGGAGGTCTTTCTCGGTGAATGACAGGGTGTGTTGGGTAAGGTTCGGGGTTATGAGGGCGATTAGGGCTTCCGGGGTTATGTCGGAAAGGACCTCGAGCTTGGAGAGAGTGTTAACGAGCCTTCAGCGATGCTCGCGGGAAGCCGCCAACACTCCCCACATGGACATGCGGACGGGGGTTTCATGAAGTTGCTGGATGATGGGGTCGGTGTTGGTACTTGGGTTTTGTTGCTGGGAGGCGTTGGGGTTTGAGCTGACGAACGGGTTAAAGATGGATGGGTGGGTTAGGTTGATGTGGAGGGTTAGTGGAGCTTGAGGGGTTGTTCTGTAGGGCAGGGGTGTTTGGGCTTGCAGGGTTGACAGGGTTTACAGGAATGCTAGGGTTACTCTATTGTGGTGGTGGTTCCCGGGATGAGCTTCCTTGTTGGAGGTTGGTGGGTTGGTACACTCTACCGCTCCTAGTAAGATTGCTGATTGTCTTGGGGATGGGCTCCCACCAAGAACCCTCCCAAAAGTTGGAGAGATCAGCGTCGGCCTTGCGCTTTCCTTTGTCTAGGTTCGTTTTCTCGAGAGTTTCATTGAGGATTTCCATCTCCAGGGCATTCCAAATGTTCTCTTCTTCCAAAGAATTCCAGAAGTTGACATTGTTACTGTCGTTGACCTACAGGGAGCCTCCATCCAACATAGCCTTGTTGACAGTCAGTTCTTCACCATCAACCCATACGTTTACCAATTCAGATTTACCCCAAAGATCTTCGGGATCTAGTACACAGATGTTGGGTTCATCGGGGATTTCAACTACCGGCTGCGGGAAAAACTCCTCAATAATGTACTCCTGTGGAATGAACGCATGATCCATGACATGGTCAAGAGCGTCGGAGCCTCTAGTGAAATTGACAATGGTTCTGACAGTGAGTCCCGAGAACATACGGGAGTTCATCAAGTCCATTTCTTCCCGTACTTCCTCCTCTCGAAAGAGGTATGCCAGAGACGTCTCATCCAAAGGGTCGGAATCATCAATCCAGTGCCACCCGTTGGGCTCGGGCTCCCATTCCCATTCATCTTCATCCTCGATTGGTTCCGGTTCCAAGAACAGAGCAAACAGGGAATACCCATCCAACGGGTCAGCCATCATTTCTTCCCAGTCCTGTCTCCAATCACCATGTTCCAATTCTTCTACTTGGTGAGCATTGAGTGACACAGGCCACACTCTAGTGACGAGAGCCCGGTTTTCCACTGCAAAGAAGTCGCTTGCCAGATCTTCCCATCTCCTTTGGAAGTCCCAATCTACAGACTCGAGTGCACAGACAGCATCCTCAGCCGGCATCTCGACAATCGGTTTGGGTTGGGCGGTAGGGACGATGTAAAGGCTTGGGTTAAAGGGGTGGCTCAGGGAAATGTGATTGGTGCGGGCGTTCGAATGTTTCGGGAACGGGTTGGAAATGGTATTGGGCTTTTGTGGTGGCATGGAGAGAGTCTTGTTGTCTATGAGATCCTGGATGGCGTGGCGAAGACGGAAGCAGTTGTCGGTTAGGTGGCCCACGTTCTGGTGGTAAGCACAGTATGCATTAGGATTGTGTGATGCAGGGAGCTTTTGAGGTAAGGGAGTAGGGGCGAGTGGCTTGAGCACGCCACTTTCGACCAACTTCTCGAGCACGACAGAGAGAGGTGCTGAGAATTGAGCGAAAGTGCAAGGTTGGGTACGAGGTTGACTGGTTTGGGTTACGATCTGGTTGACAGGCTCGGCTTGAGTTGTGTTTGAGGAGGTGTTTGGGAGGTGAGTGTAGTTGGAGTTTCCAAACAGGGCGTTGCTGTTTCCAGAGTAAACTTCTTGGGTTTAGGGGCAGGTTCGGGTTTGTTGAGGATTCCCAGCTGGACTGTTTCTTCGACGGCCAAGCCTGTGTCGAAGAATGTTTTAAAATCTGAGCAGGCCTGAGCCATGACCATGTGCTGCGCAAGACTTGGCTGAAGGTTCCGGACAATCATCCGAATCTGATCTCTATCGGTTGGCCTATCCTTCATTTGTGCTGCCTTTGCCCTCCACCTTTTCACAAAATCGGCAAAGGCTTCCTTGGCTTCCATCTTCGTAGACTCCAATTCACAGGTGGTAACTTTCAGCTGAATGTTATAATCATACTGCGCCACAAAAGCCGCACATATGTCCTCTCAGGAACGTTTCTTTCTTTCATCCAGCGAAGTAAACAAGTGCAGAGCATGACCTACCAAAGTCTGTGAGAACATCTGTGCCATGTCATCCTTCTCTACACCCCACATGGAAAGTGCTCCTATGTACCCAGTCAAATGCGCCTTCAGGTCTCCAGTTCCATCGAATTTAGCAAAGTCGATTGGCCTAAACTTCTCTGGTAGCTTTGCGTTGGGAAATAGGCAAAGCTTGTTGATGTCAAAACCAGTCGATGCTATCTTCTCATTCCTTGCTACTGATTCCTCCAACTGGGTGATCTTTGCCAAGACCACTGCCATTTCGGGATTCTGCGGGGTTTCCATCTCGAGGACCAGTTGTTCCGGGTTTGGATTCGGGTTTGGATTAGGGTTTGGGTTTGGGTTTAGGTCGAGGTTTGGGTTTGGATTTGGGTTAGGGTTTGGATTTGGATTTGGAGGTGGAAGCCGTCGTGCAACTCCGGTAATCATCATCATGAGTTGGGCGATTTGGTTGTCAGTGCGTTCGCCCAGACGTTGGATATCTTGCCTGATCTGCCCCATTTCTCTATTTGGGATCTCCGGGTTTGGTTTCGGGTTTGGGTTGGGATTAGGATTCGGATTTGGATTTGCATTTGGGTTGGCGTTTGGGTTTGGATTGCCTCCGTTTGGGTTTGGATTGCCTCCGTTAGGGTTTGGGTTGAGGTTCCCGATCTGTAGATCCATCTCCACCCTCAAATCTGACACATTGACGGAATCTGCCTGAAGTTGAAGCCGTTCCAATCTCTGTCCCAAGGGTCTGGTCCAGGAGGGTATGATATCCTTCTTCTTTGGCCCAATTGCTTAGAACTGACAGCAAAGCAAAAACTGTGCTCAGACGCGGTCCCTGTTTACATTTTTATGAAATATGTGCAAAGCTTTTAGAAAATGTGTATCACCGTCACCGTCATCGACTCTTATTTTTCAAAAACTATCGGATATCCTTCATGGGAGGTTGCCTTGATCCTCGGATTTTTAGGATGTATCCTCGCTTAGGAACCAATGCTTCCCAAAGGATGCTAAAATAAGCTAAGTATTCGGCTAATATTCCCTCGACGAGTCGACCGTCGGCTTGGAATGACTTGGGGTGGACGACGTGATATGATAACCAAGGCGGCGTAAGCGGTGTGTTTGCTTTTAGCCTGGGCGGTGTTGGTATCACGGCGTTTTGTTTCCTCGTCATTCCTTCCTTCGGTCAATTCCCCGAGTAAAACTAGTCAAGGACTTAACTAAATCTTAGTTTCCCTTATGCTTTAGTTCGAGGACTCACATGGTTAACAACACGCCTTAGGGTGCGTGACTCTTCATCGGGTCTCGGCAACCTTCCAAAGACTGCGCGAGCGAGTCTCAAGAACCGTGGCTGACAGCATGATGATGCAAGATGAAATGCAGCACGTAAACAAGATATAGCACGTAATCCTACCCTGTAGGCTCCTGTCCTAATTTGGAAAGTTCTATGGCTTGCTAAGCATGTACAAATGCCGGTTTTGGCTTGAAGAGGGTCCCCCGGACTAGAGTCAAAGTATACCTCCCACTATTGAGCGTACACCCAATAATGGTACAAACGGTAGGGATGACTCATCACGGTCGAGGGTTGCTGAGCATTCTGGGATTCCCTATCACCGGTAAGCCGGGTAGGATTACCGAAACACAACAGCGGGGCTGCACAAGATATATATACAAGAAATAGACCATGAAACAAAATAACTTTGAAAATCCCACAAACGTTTTTCAAGCTTGGCTCACAAGTTTAATTGATGCTTAAGGAAAGCGGACCGTTTTTATCAACATACCAACTTTTTCTCAAGTATCAATTAAACATCCCCAACGGAGTCGCCACTGTGGGCTACCACAGCCCCGGGTGGATCGGGGCGGCCCGTAAAAATCGCACGCCTCAACTTTGAATCGATTTGAAAATTGTTTGAAGAGTCGCCACCCGGATTTATGGTCTATCACCCGAGAAACCGTTTTTGATTTGAAAATGGTTGATTTGAAATTGAAAACTATAGATCATTTTCGAGGGTTCGGAAGCCACGTTATGAGGGGGGAAGGGTTTTACGGCACCCCCCTCGCCCGACGCGATGTCGGTCTCTACTAAACGTTTGTGGGATTTTTCAAAAGGGATTTTGTTTCATTAAACCAACTAGCAAGTATCCACAGTTATAACACATAAGAAGTGTATACTGGTGCATATGTACAGGGGGTGATAAGATGGCCACGCATGATATACAAGATAGCAAAAAATGAAACCCTGTTACTGGATTCACTCTCGAGCGCTCGGGAGTGGTCCCGAGCGCTTGGGAGTGTTAGGACCCAACCTGCAAACTTTGTTAGTACCAACAAGATATAACACTAAACTGTAAACTGAAATGAATTTAATCACATTACAGGCTCAGCAGAGGGTTTAATAAACTGATGCAGAACCTTAATCTTTCAAATCATGCATCCTTGCCCTTGCATGATCAGATCTACAACTTTAAAAGAGCAAATGGACACATCTATGCATGCAGAAATTCAGACAACACAGCAAACTGGGGGAAAATGGAATGCAGTGGCATGCATGCACTCCCGAGCGCTCGGGAATGGTTTCGAGCGCTTGGGAGTGAGCTGCATGTCAGCTCTCTCTCAAACGGGAAATGACATTATTGTAGCATGCAAACACCTTTCCTTTGACCTTTCCCAGGAGAAAATCATCTTTTTAACTTTAGGAAAACCTTGTTCTTACTTGAAATTTTGTGAAAAACGCTTCTGTTTTTGGAAAACTGATTTTCTATGTCTGCATGCCACTATAAAATCATTTTATTTAAGAATGCGCATCCCCACGGTCTGCTGCTTACCAAAATGCCATGCATGGAACTGGAAACAGTCCCGAGCGCTCGGGAGCACTCTCGAGCGCTCGAGAGTGTTTCCAGTAGGGGTTTTAAGAAAACATTTTTGTGGACCCTTTGCTCTTGTTTTTACACCAAGGTCTCCCAACCATGCACCCAGTATTAAAGACTGGGATAGGCTGAGAGACCCCCCTCAGAAGGGAAAAATAGCCTCCTTGTTTGAGATTAAAGTAGAAAGATTTTCTACCTTTGCTCCTTGGATGACTGTGAAAAGTGAATGCAGAGTGAAAAACACAAGAGATCAGAAGCTAGGAGTGTTCTGGATTTCTTGCCTTTTCCTTGATGATTTTGAAAACCTTTGAAGTTGAAAAGCAAGTTTGAGTTTGAAAGTTTTTTTGCCTTGAACAAGAGAGAGAGGGGAGGGGGGAGGTTTGGAGAGAGAGATTTTTTGGTCCTCTTCTTAGTTGAAACCAGGCTATATATATAGTGAATATAACCTATGGTTTCATTTGAAATGAAATGAAATGAAATAAAAACATTTGGTTGGGGGGGAAATCTCCAGCTCTGACTCCCTCTGACTGAGGTGGAGTGTATACCGGAGAAGACCCTGGACCAGCCGGCTGCAATGATGGCTTGCATGGATAGTGGGAGATCTCATCATCCATTGGGCCACACAGCAGTCTCGAGCGCTCGGGAGTGGTCTCTAGCGCTTGGGACTTCACTCTCGAGCGCTCGGGAGTGAGCCAGGTCAATGGTTTTGGAAAATAGTTTTGAGCGCTTAGGACCACTCTCGAGCGCTTGGGAATGATTTTGACCATTTTATTTCCTTTTCAAATCCTTCAAGGAGCAAAGTCTCAATTGGTACGAGGCTTGTTTCGATCCAAATTCATCATCGGGGAGCCTCAGGACCACAAATCAAGGAAATTCGACGAGTCCAAATTGGGGTGTCTACACTTGTCCACATTGAAATCGCAACCCGTTAGGAACTTAAGGTTTTGTTGTGTGGTATTGATAAATGGAGTTGTTAAGTGGGTTTGTTGTATTGAATTGGTTTCATGAGATTGACAATGGCTATTTTTTACTATTGTATCAGTATTTGTTTCCAGAACAAGGAATGCATGATGATTTTGTGAGAGGTTGTGGGCGTGCAAATAAGTTAGAGGTGATTTACATCCCTTAGTTTTAGTTGTTCAGACTATTTTTGGCAACGTTTGATTTCGAATCCCTGTTGTCTGAGTTATGGTTTTAAAATTTGTGATTTATGGCACTATAAGGAAAGGGAAATAGATTTGTTGGTCAGTTTTGGGAAAGGCAAAAAATGGCATGAAAAGATGGTCCAGTTGAGAAATCAAAGCTCTCACCAACACAATTGAAGTTGAAATCAACAAAGCATTAGTGAGTTAGTTAGTGCTTAGGAACTGTTAAATGTATAAAATGTTTCAATTCTTGAGTTTGAAAATATTTGAAAAGCAAATGTTTATACCTTTTTTAATCCTTTTTTTGGGGGTAAATTAGCTTGAAATTAAAAGAGGTTAAGCGAATGTACAGCCTACAAGGGGCATACCCCAAGAGGAAAGAAAAGGAAAAAAAAAACAAGAATGATAAAAGTGCGGTAAACCATGCACAACCCGCATGGAGAGTAAGGTAAATGACATATGGGTAGAGATAATAGCCCCGTTGTACTAATGATAGCACAACGGGGTATGATATGAATGGATAAGAGTACAAACATGTGGTGAAATGAAATGGAAATGAAAATAAACTACTTCCTGGCACAACCCGCCAGGTTAGGAAATAAAGTAAATAGTTACGGTCAGTGATGACCAAAAGATAACCAGCACTTAGGAGAACAGCTACAAGTAGTACAGCTTCCAGGCAGTCTGAACGGCTACTACAGAGGAACAGGCATCAAGAGGCTCGAACCAGAGTTGACGGCATCCGACAAGGTCCCCTGCTAAGAACCCTGCTCACCACGCCCAATCCTTCCGGCCTAACACTCCCTCATCCTAACCTAAGGCTCACCAAAACCACCCACTGAAACCAACTACCCAGAAACCTCCTCCTCCAAGTCTGGACTAAGAAAACCAAGAACCTAGTACTTCCAGACCCAAGTCTAGTAAAATACCCACTCAAAGAGATCAGCTACTACAAAGGGACTCGGACCGAGAGAGGCACGACCTGGAAATGTCGGACAAGGCTACCCTGCTAAGCACCCTGCACACCACGACTACTCCCCCCTGACCCTAATCCCCTAGGCTTGCCAACGACTAAAAGCGGAAGAGGCCATTCGAACCCCAAGCGGTCCAAGCTGCCCCTCGCTCAATCAAAAACCATCCACAGATCTAATCAGAGCACCCGCAGCTGCTGCTACTGCAAGACTACCCCTTTCAACCAGAACAGAAACTAATCAAAGACAGCTCAGGCAGCTACCTCTCTCAATCAGAACCATCCACAGATCTAATCAGAGCACCCGCAGCTGCTGCTACTGCAGGACTACCCCTTTCAACCAGAACAGAATCTAATCTAACCAAAGATAGCCACGACCATAAGAATACTACACTAAACCGCAGGCTAAAAGAACAGGAACTAGGGATATGAGGCTCGACCAAGAGCCTAACCCCCGATTTCAGTCCAACAGATGACTGCCTATCGGGGATCGCCGAACTAACAGTAAACTGGCCCGTTCGTCCAGCAACAGATTGACAATAAATAAATAAGTGCAACGCGCATATTGAATAACGATAGGCGCAATGGATACGATATTTTCAGCCTATCCGGGGTACCGGGATGACTGCTTGGCTGGCCAAGCCTGTGGCTGGCATGATGTTGGCTGGCTGGGCAGGCCTGCTGGTGGCTGCCCGAGCTGGCTGGCTGCCCAGCAAGGCCCCAATGCTTGCTGGCTTGCTGCCTATGCCAAAATGCCCGGGCCAGCTGCTAGGATGCCGGCTGGCCTACTTGGCTCTGCCCAGGCTGGATTCAGCTCCCGCCGGTGGACCCCGGCGGGTTTGAGACGACCCCGGCGACCGGCGGCCATAGGTGGCACGATGATCGGCCCTTCGTGGCCAGAAGCCAATCGGGAGCCAACCAGTCCTCTGCTCCCGGCTGTTGATGATGAACCAAAACCCAAAAGTGGGTGGCCGGCCAGAGTTGGCCGGAGTTGACCTGCTGCTGCTTCCACCGGAATCGAGAGACTGGCGGCTGTGCACTTGTGGATGGCCGATTCACCCAGGAGAGTGAAGTCTATGCCGAGGGTTCTCTAGTTATGGGCTCTCACCCCATCTAACACAATACCAGTGCTACTCCACTGAGAGAAGTAGCGAAGGGACCCTGTCGACCATCATCGGATCTGGTACGGGCAGTGGCAACTGGGTTATCGCTACAGCCATGGCAGACCTGAACCTGCAGCTGTGGGCTTCGCTGGTAGGATGGCCCACGGTTGTACCCACGACCGAAAGCGACTTGTGGTGAGTTTGGCCGTTGAAGATTCCCGGCTGGAATCTCGAACCAGATCTGAAAATCCGACCAACGTTTGGCCGGACATGGTGGATACGGAGAGAACGAGTGGGAGGCGTTGGAGGAGAACTAACCCTAAGGAGGGACGTTCCCTTGCCGTCCTTGCTGTTGATGCCGGCGACATCCCGCCGGGAATGGTGGTGGCCAGACCGGGGGGGAGCTATCTCTCTCTAGGTTAGAGAGAGAAGCTCCCAGGCGCTTTTTTAACGTTTTTTGTTCCAAAATTTGCTCCACTAGTATTGCTTGAAATGTAAAGGAAAAAACATTTGGTCATCTATTTGAGATGTCTTCCTACCTATTGTTGATTTATGTGTTATGGTGTTTTTTTGTTACACTATTTGATCACACAAACCCATACATGTTGTTGGTTAAGGTGTTTGCATATATTGTTAAAATAAAATGTATTGTTGATTCTGTAGTATAAGTGTGAGATATTGTGAGTTATAGTAATGGTGTTTATGGTCCATTGATACTTTAGTATTACTATTGTCGAAATAATAATCAAACAACTGATAGAATTTAACCAAAAAAAAAACAACTGATTGATTGGTTTGAAAAGTTTTGTCATAGAAGTCTATAATGCTTGTGTTGTTTTGGTGACATAAGTATGTTGGAAACCCATTTAGAAGGCATATGAGCTGTCACGAAATAGATGTATTAGATAGATAGATGATTATCACTATGAACCCGACAATTTAGTTATAGGTCATGTCATGTCTATGTAACCAACTACACCTAGGTATGTCTTGTGGATTAAAAGTTGTGCCAATGTGGTTTATTATTTAGGTGCGATGGAAACTCCCAATAGTACTACCAACAGCAAGGGTGTGAAAGTAGATTCGTATGATTGGGAATCCAAATCCGAATCTTGTCCTAATAGTTCGGAAGATTCACAGAGTAGTAATACATTTGGAGAGAATGATGTGGATGGGGAAAGGGAAGGTGAAGGGTCAGCTTCTAGTGTAGATGATAGTTTTCGTTTGCTCACTGATACGGAGATTGTGCAAATGACATTTGTTTTTGAAGATGAGGCTGGTCAATTCTACAATGCATATGCAAAGGCAATTGGTTTTAGTGTACGCAAAAATAAAAGTAGACGACAAACAGGCAATGAAATGTATGTAAGGTCCAGGGTTTGGGTTTGTTCTAGGGAAGGTCAAAGAAACAAGAGGCACTTACAACGCACTAATCGGAAATGACGTCATAGAGCTGAAACAAGAACTGGTTATGGAGCTAAATTCCGGGTTTGTCGTATGAGCCCAACCGTGACAAATTACGTTGTGACAGAGTTTGTGAGTGGCCACAACCATCCCTTAGCAGCACCGCAATGTGTTCCTTTTCTGCGGTCGCATAGACATGTGGGTGATGCAGACATAGCTCAGGTAATGGCCATGTGGAATGTAGGCATGAAGGCTGCCGAGATTATGGACTATATGACATGTCAGTCTGGGGGATTTCATAATGTGGGGTTACTATAAGAGATTTGCGCAACAAATTGCATAGCAGTTGCAAAGAAGAAATAAGAAATGGGGATGCTGAGGGTGCATTGGGATACTTGGCTGCGCAGTGATCCGTTATTTTTCTTCAAGTACACTGTTGATGAGGATGACCGGTTGGAGACACTATTCTGGACGGATGGGAGGTCTCAGATGGATTATGTTGCATTTGGAGATGTATTAGTTTTCGACACGACGTATCGGACCAATGCTTACAAGAAGCCATTTGTTATATTGGCGGGTGTGAGTAATAACTTTACGATGACCATATTTGGGTGTGCGTTGTTGTCAAAGGAGACAGAGGAAACATACAATTGGGTTCTTTCAACATTTTTGGAGGCTATGGATGGTAAACGGCCCATCTCGATAGTAACAGATGGTGAATTGGCGATGCGAAATGCAATTAGGAACATTTTTCTAGATGCAAGGCATCGCCTATGTTCGTGGCATTTGGAGCGAAATACCGCTAAAAATGTTCACATACCGGAATTCGTATCTGACTTTACCACTTTGATGCAAATGGAATGTGATGTTGAAGAATTTGAAACTATTTGGGCTGACATGGTATCACACTACGGACTACAGACAAATGCTTGGGTGGTAGAGATGTATAGCGATCATGAAAGATGGGCTGAGGCATATCTTCTTGGCCATTTCTTTCCTGGGATGAGGAGCACTCAACGTTGTGAAGGTATGAACCGTTATTTGAATCGGTTTGTAACAGTAAGGTTACGGCTTTTTGAATTTGTCCAGCAGTACCACCGTGGTCTGGCTAGGATGCGAGTTGCTGATGCAAGGGCTGAGACGGCAACAGAGCATAGTACCCCTGTCTTGATCACGCAATTGAAAAGCTTAGAGAAGAATGGAACCGAGGTCTACACACAATACATTTTCAGATTCTTTCAGGATGAAATACAGCTCGCGTCTGCTTTGGTTGTGGCGCGTCGTGTTGATGAGGTGGAGCGTCGATTGTACTTTATTGAGATGTACTTACGTCCAGAATCCAATTGGATGGTCGAGTATTATCCAATTGATAGCAGAATGAACTGTAGTTGCTTGATGTTTGAGTCATTTGGTCTACCTTGTTGCCACATGATTGTTGTCATGAAATATGAACACCTATCAAGCATTCCCCCTAGTTTAGTTATGCAAAGATGGACAAGGTCTGGTAGGCCTCCGGCCCAACAAGGAAATATCTGCGAAATTTCTCGCAGTATATCCCACACGGCTAAGTATGGGATATTGAGTTCGGGTTACAAATTGATGTCATTCTATGTGGCGCATGCGCACGACTCATTTGAAGATGCTAGACAAGTGGAGCACGAAATGACATCCTGGATGAGGAAGCGGTGGGAGATAAGAAAGAATAAGGAGTGTAACGCAAAGATTGGTGAACCAAGTGATGGCAATACTTTGTTTGGTGTGAGCGATCCACCTGTGATGAAGACCAAAGGCAACCCTGGGAAGAACTCTACTGCCCAACACTCTCGAAATCCCAGGAAATGTAGCCATTGCAAGTGCCGAGGTCACGATAAGCGGACATGTCCAAAGTTGTCATCAATGCCTCCAATTGACAATGTTCCTATTTAGTAATTTTTAATTTGTTTGGCTGAAGTTGATGTAGTGTTTGTGGAACTTTATAACTTAAGGCCTCAAATAATGTCATTCTATCCGTATTGCAGATGATGTGGATCCTTTTGTCATGTTAGTAAAATGTAATAAAATGACATACGATACTGTGCTGCAATTTAATGTATCATAGGTTTGGTGCTCTTGTATGACTCATTTCTATTGGCGTAGTTGAATCTTTTTATCTTCACTTTGTGGGATGTCCCCACTTTGTGTGTTAATCTATGTTAGTTACTGTTACTGTATTAAAATCTGCTACATTGATTTATTTCTATCTCTGATACTTTTTTGGAATTTCATGTGTCATAGGTTGGTGCTATTTGATTACTAATTTTCCTTTGCTTACTTGAATTTTCTGATCTTCAGTTTGTGTGTTAGTTAATCTATGTTACTTAGTGTATGAAAATCTCCTGAAATGGTTGATTTCTATCTCTGACATGTTACTTGACATCCCACATTAACCAATAAGGTTGTACAGAACAACACGTTCTTAAGGTCAGAATGGCGATTTGGTGGGCGATTTGTTGGGCGATCTCCTCCGTCTGATTCATCATGGCCGACGGAACAGTTCCCATGTCAGATGGGTTGGGTTCCAAGACTCTCGTCTCCAGTGAGCCCCGGCGAAAGCAGCATGTCTCAGATCAACTGTCTCATCCGCCTTCGTCGGTTCTGGTAACATCTCGGGTGATCAACTCAGGTGAGCCCAACCTTGGATCCTCCCCCATTAAGGCTAATCCTGCTCCATCTCCAACTGGGTTTGGGGCGGGTAGCCCTAAAGCGATCAAAAGCGACAAGGGCGATTCTGACAAGGCAGGGCGATCTCCGTTGAAGTCATCAAACTCCTGTGTTAGCCTGCCCACCATGGCAGACGGCTCATCCTCCTTCTCCGAAGGGCTGGGCATCAAGGCCCAGGATTCAAACGAGCTCCGCCGCAGGCAGAAGAACTCAATACAACATGGTGAAGCCGCAGTCCTCACCGAGCAAACCCCACTCCCACCCAAATCGACTGAAACATCAGATCCCCAAGTTAAATTTGGAACTCACAGTCCAAAACACATCAAGACGAGCCCTGCTCGTAAACTCCAACAGGCCTTTCAGAACGAACGGAAGCAGATGGAATCCGAAGCTCGGATGCTCGAAATTGTGGGTCACCTGGAGGATGAGCTCAACAATTCGGAGGATCCTTTCGTTCTTGATGTTGTGACAGCTAA
Organism: Rhododendron griersonianum; assembly: GCA_018127125.1. Classification (NCBI taxonomy): domain Eukaryota; kingdom Viridiplantae; phylum Streptophyta; class Magnoliopsida; order Ericales; family Ericaceae; genus Rhododendron; species Rhododendron griersonianum. The sequence continues at coordinate 30,433,848 of CM030790.1, read as the reverse complement.
ACTACAGACCATTCAACAATCTTGGAAAGAAGATCGTCAGAGGCTCCACTCAGGCGATACACTTCATCTGGGCCTCGAACCAGGTAACCCTACCCTCAAGAAGTCGATTGATGGTACCTCAGGCGAGGTTGATGATGGACCCACGGTCTCAAGATCCGGGCCGCAAGCTTCTCCTCATGGATTTGGGGATCACAGCCCTAAATCGAGTAAAAGCCCAGGTTCGGCTAGGAAGCTACAACAGGTGTTTTTGGAGGAAGGTTTGAGGGTTGAAGCTGAAGCTGCCATGGGATCAGTCCTGTCTCTGAAGGGGCCTGGGGTGAACAGCTCTAGTGCTCAAATCAACACTTTTGAGGAGAAACTGGAAAAGGAAGCAGAAGCAAGAGCTAGGGTAACGCATCTGCATGGAAACACGTACCAGTTCGAGCGTACACCTGCACAGGTTCGGAAAACTAACCCAAATCCCAAAATATTGTTTCCTGTCAAAGATACTAGAAATAAGCTGGGTGGTGTACCAAACCCAGTGTCTCATGCATCAACGAGTACTAATCCTGATCAGCCTAAAGCCATGAATCGTACATCTCAAACTAATAAGAATTGGGCCTCCCTATTTAGGTCTCAAGGGCCCTCAAGTAATATGAAGTTAGATTTCTATCCAGAATTAAAGAGGGGGAAAAATGCTGTAGTTGAACTTGATGTTACTCACTTGGATGAGAATTGTTGGTCACATTGTTTGGTTGGTCATTTCCTAGATGGTAGGATGGATTTTCGACTAGCAAATTCAACTGCTCATAAACAGTGGGGAAAAAACACTAACTACGGCCTGCTGTCAGTTAAGTCAGATAATGCAGGATTCTTATATTTTGAATTTAAAGATGAAGCTTGCCAACTTGCAGTCCTAGAAGGGGGGCCTTGGTTCTTCTCCCAAAAATTCCTTGTTTTGCAGAAATGGAGAAGAATGATGAATCCAACTAAGATTTCACCGTCCTCTATCCCGTCTTGGGTTAAGCTTCATAACTTGCCCCTAGAGTGTTGGACAGAAGTGGGATTAAGCAGGGTGGCTAGTGCAATAGGACAGCCCAAATATGTTGATCGAGCTACAGAAAAGAGGACTAGGCTTGCATATGCTAGGGTGTGTGTGGAAATTGAGGCTGCTGATGAACTTCCAGATGACATACAGGTCACGGTGGATGGGGAGAGTGTATCAGTTAGGGTGGAATACCAACTAATGCCTCCTGTTTGCTTAGAATGTGGGGTGTTTGGACATGCAACCGCTAAATGTTCAAAGTCCATCCTTAATAAGCAAGCACAGGGTCATGAAGTTCCGAAGGAGGATTGGCATGCTGTTAGTAAAGGAGTCTCTATCAATGTAGGGGGTTCAGTAGCACTGGAGACAGTTACAATACCTGTGGTGGCTGTGGTGGATACGTCAATGCCTAAGGTCTTAAAAGAGGACATAGATGGGAGTGACTCAGAAGAGGAGGAGCTGAATTTCAATACTGATATTCCTTTTGAGGTGATGGTGGATACAGGGGCTCTCAAGTGTAGCGTGGAGTCCGGTCCAAGTAATCCTCCTAATGATCTAGACCCGGAGGTATTCCCTGCTCAACTTGATCCGCAAGTGAAACCAATTCCTCCGGATGATAAGTCTAAAGAAATAAAGGGAAAGGCTCCCTTTCAGAGTTCCAAGGGTCTCAACAAGTCCGGTGGAAAAAACAATAACAAGAAGTGGAGTAGCAGCTCCAAAAGACGGAATAAATGATATCCTTTTGGTATCCTTTTGAATGAGGGTAGCTTTAATTCTGTCAAGCTATGCTCTTTTTGTTACTTTGTGATTTAGTTTCCAATGTCTTTTCAAACTTTCAATTTAGGTTTTTGGAACATCCGTGGTCTGAATGACCCCATTAAACAGAAAGAAGCAAGATCTTTTGTGAACACCAATAAGTTGAGTCTTGTTGGATTACTTGAGCATAAAATAAGGGCAACTTGGGCAGATAGAATCACCCAATTCATCTGTCCTGGTTGGAACTTTGTGAACAATTACCCCCAAGCTGCTTTAGGAAGGATTTTTGTTGGATGGGACCCTGGTATGTTGTCTCTTACAGTGTTATGTCAGACTGATCAATTTATTCACTGTCAGGTCCATCCAAAAGATGGGAGTGCATTATTTTTGGTCACAATGGTCTATGGGGCTAACTCTATCTCAGACCGTAGATCTCTTTGGCTTAGCCTTTCTCAGTTTAAGTCCTCTTCTCCCTGGGTGGTCCTTGGTGACTTTAATGCTATTAGGCATCCTAGGGAGAAAGTGGGGGGGAATGTACAGTGGTATCCTTCCATGGATGACATTAATCACTGTTTATTCTCCTCCGAGCTTGATGACCTTAGGTTTTCAGGGTGTTTATTTACGTGGTCCAATAAGCAGGTCCCTCCTCATTTTGTGACTTCCAAAATAGATAGGGTATTAGTGAATGAACCTTGGATGAGAACATATTCTCAATCATCGGCTCAATTTTTGGTGCCTGGAATCTCAGATCATTCACCAGGTGTGGTGTTCGTCCAGCCCAATCCAAGAAGGTCAATTAAACCCTTCAGGTTTTTTGACTTCCTTGCTGACCACCCTCAATTCCTTGCAATTGTCCAGAGGAGCTGGAGGACAATTGTACTTGGGAACCCCATGTTCTGTGTGTGTGAGAAACTTAAACGTCTTCAAAAGGATTTGAAGCAGCTTAATAAGGAAGAGTTTAGTGGCATCTCTGAGAGGGTGAGTGCCACTAAGCAAGCATTAGAAAACATACAGGTAATTATAGGCTCTCATCCTAATAATAGTGCTGTTATAGAACAAGAGAGAGCGGTACACAAACAATACATCACATTGCTTAGGGCTGAGGAAAGCTTAGCTAAACAAAAGTCTCGTATACAATGGTTGAAACTTGGAGATCAATGTACGTCCTATTTCTTTAAAGCTGTGACCAATAGGAGGAATAGGAGCAAAATAACAAGCTTAGAATTAAATGATGGATCTACCTCACACGATCTCATGGCAATCAAAGAACAGTTTGTTAACTTTTACACAACTCTTTTTGGAACGTCCCATCTCACACCCCATCGGGGTCCAACTAGAGTGTGTCAATTAATTAGAAATAAACTCAGCCCAGAGCATAGTCTTAATATGGTCTCCCCTGTCTCAGACTTGGAGATCAAAGAGACCATTTGGTCAATTAACCCCTCCAAAGCCCCTGGCCCTGATGGGTATAATGGAGGGTTTTTTAGGAAGGCATGGTCTGTTATTGGGAGAGAGGTCACCTCAGCTGTCCAGAACTTCTTCAGGTCTGGACAACTGCTCACTAAAGCTAATTCCACTATTGTAGCTCTTGTTCCTAAGGTTCCAAACCCTTCCAGGGTGGGTGACTTTAGGCCCATCTCATGCTGCAATACCATTTACAAATGCATCTCTCGGATTCTAGCAAAGAGATTGCAATCTGCTCTTCCTTTGCTCATAGATCCGGTCCAGTCAGGATTTGTGAAAGGAAGGAGAATTGCAGATAACATCTTCCTTACCCAAGAACTCATGAGAGGGTATCACAAGTCCTCTCCTTCCCCTAGGTGTGCCATGAAAGTTGACATAATGAAAGCATATGACCATGTTAGGTGGGAATTTATTTGGGATGTCCTGTCCGCCATGAACTTCCATCCTACAATGATTAAGTGGCTCCAAGCATGTGTAACCACTGCAAACTATTCCCTATGTATCAATGGGGAAGTGACGGGGTACATTAAAGGGAAGAAGGGGCTGAGACAGGGGGATCCGTTATCCCCGTATCTCTTTGTTATTGTGATGGAAGTGCTTACGAGTTTACTTAAGGAGAAAGCCCAGCTCCCGGACTTTCATTATCACTGGAGATGTAAAACTAATCAATTGATAAATCTGTGTTTTGCTGATGATCTAATGATATTCTGCAAGGGAGAGCCTTCTTCGATTAAACTCATCAAGGAAGCCTTGAATGAGTTTGAGGCTCTTTCTGGTCTCTCCCCTAGCACAGGTAAGAGTAGCATATTCTTCTCTGGTGTTAGTGTGGGAGTTAAGGAGACTATTTTGCAGGATTTGGGATTTCGGGAGGGTTCCCTGCCAGTGAGATATCTGGGAGTTCCATTGTTATCTACAAAGCTTAAAGCTGTGGACTGCCAGAGGCTGGTTGATAGTATCACTGCCAAAACTAGAAGTTGGACCAATAGGGACCTTACTTATGCGGGGAGAGTCCAACTTATCAAGAACATCTTGTTCTCAATGCAAACGTATTGGTCCTCCCTGTTCATTTTACCAAAAAAGGTCATCAAGGAAGTTGAATCTATCCTTAGGGCCTTTTTATGGTCTGGCCCTGACCTTAAAAGATCAGGGGCTAAGATAGCTTGGGAGAAGTTATGCGCCCCTAAAGATGAGGGGGGTCTTGGCTTCAAATCTATGGAGGTGTGGAATAAGGCTGCGGTGGCCAAGCATATATGGTACTTGATCTCCGGGGGAGAGCAATCCATGTGGTGCCAATGGGTTAAATCCTACTTATTAAAGGGTAGGAGCTTTTGGAGCCTTAAAATGCCTGCTAATCCCTCTTGGGTTTGGCGTAAATTACTTAATCTAAGACATGTAGTCCAACCCTTCATACGTCACTTAATTGGCAATGGGGAGAACACATCCATATGGTTTGACCCTTGGCACCCGTTAGGTCCTCTGCTGGAGAAGTTTGGATCCAGAATTGTTTATGACTCTGGCCTTCCGTTGAATGCCAAAGTGTCCCTTATAGTACACAATTCTGGCTGGACTTTCCCAATCACGCAAACATGGGAGTTGAATGAAGTTAGACGGCTTCTCCCTCCTTTGCGTGGCTCCAGGGACCATGTTAGATGGACTCTGAATGCATCTGGTCAGTTTAGTATAGCCTCTCTATGGGAGAAATTGAGGGCTCCTTTCCCCAAGGTTAATTGGCATAAGGCTGTTTGGTTTTCTGGCCATATACCTAAGTGTAGCTTCATTACATGGCTGGCCATCCAGGGTAGACTCTCCACGGAGGATAGATTAGTCCTCTTTGGGATTAAATCAATCTCCCAATGCAGTTTTTGCCATGGTAGTGAAAACCATGATCATTTGTTCTTCAACTGTAGTTTTTCCACAAGGGTTTGGAATGCCATGTTGGAAAAGATGGATACGAGTTGGTCCCCAAGGCCTTGGCCAGCATGGATCACCCTCTTCTCCTCTTTTAAGGGGAAATCTCTAAGGAATATCGTATCTAAGTTGATTTTCACTACTACAGTATACCATATTTGGATTGAAAGGAACTTAAGGAAGTTTCAAAATACAACGAGCACCTGGGAAGTGGTTGTTCACAAAGTCTTTAACATGGTTAAGGGTAGATTACTGTCGTTGCCAAAGTTGCCCGCAGGCTCACAAAATAATAGGTTTAATAGAGTATGGGGCATCAATGGGTAATGAGGTATTGTGTGTTTGTGTATTCATATTGTGGCCATGGTTGTAGATTTGCAGGTTTGGTCAGCAAGGCTGCCTTAATAAAAGTACTCCAGTGGCCTCTAAATTTGGATGGCTGGTGCAGCCCCTGCTAACATGGAGGCTAGTAGGTTTCAAGGTTATTGAGTGTGCCACTATATGTAGATCCTGTGAGAAGTGTGCTTGAGCCTCAATCTTCTTGAGAGTGGAGGTAATATTTAGTGGGAGGCACTTTGTGAGGGAGAGTGGAGGGAGTTGGGTTGCAACCGTTAATCAATAGAAGCAATGCAACAACTGTGCTTTGTTACTTTTGACAGCCTTTTTTATCACTGTGTAGTGCATTCTGAACCTGACTTCTTATGTAGTGCATTTTCTTTTGCACCTCAGTGGTTTATGTGTTGGTGCCATTGTGCACCACAGTGTTTGGTGCCATTAAGCAATCTGTAGCACCACAGTGTTTGGTTTTGTGGATTGCCTAACCATAGGGGCTGTCGTGGGATCTCCCTTCGCAGAGGGGAATTCCTCTGCAATTATGGTTCGGTTGGTAGTTGTGCTACAGATTGCTTTAGCAGCTGTTTTAACTGTTCTGCTTTGTTCTGCTACAAGTTTACATTAGAGAGCTCAGCCAGTTCATGGCTGATGTTCTATCCCTGTTCTTATGCCCTGTTCCTAGTTATGCACTGCTTCTGAGTTCTGAACCTGTTATGGAACAAGTGCTGGTGATATCTCTGATCTGCTTCTGAGTTCTGAACCTGCTATGTTTTGAAAGCTAGAAGTCTGTCATGAAAGCTAGAAGTCTGTCATGATATCTCTGATTTGTGTTACTTTTGTAAGCCTAACCTGCATCTTTTCTGAACCTGGTTTGTTGATTGTGGGAGGTATCTTTTCTGAACCTGGCTTGTTGATTGCTGTATCTCATAGCAGCTTGGTTCTATGTTCCCAAGTCAGAACCTAGCTGCAACAGTTTTGAAATGTACTTAAGGTTCAGATATCAGTAAAAGGAATCACCATATGTAGCTGCATACAGTTTTGAAATGTACTTAAAGTTCAGATACCTAGCTGCATACCCCTGTTGTTCTGATCCTTAGCTGGTTTTGCTTCTATTATCAGCATTGGGTAGTAGTGTAGCTACTTAGTTGCCTGCCTAACCAATAGGGGCTGTCTTTGGGATCTCCCTTCGCAGAGGGGGAATTCCTCTGCAATGTGTCACCTGCTTTCACAGGATGTAAATGAGAAAGAATGGGTACTGTGTTGTAATTGTTTAAGAACAGTTGTATTGTTTTGTTTTGTCCTACCCATTGGGGGCTGTCCATGGGAAATCAGTAAAAGGAATCACCATATGTAATCAGTCTTTTGTAAACCAGAATGGCTACCTTCTGAACTTCACTAAGCTGCTGCTGCTGAACCTAGGCTGAACCTACCCCAGCAAATTGGTCAAGTCTAGAGCTGTTCCTGTTTGCTGGTCAAGTTCTGAAATTGACCAGATTTGAGCTGTGCAAGTTCTGATCCAGCTGAATGTTCTGAAATCTGCTGGTGTTGGTCTCAAGTTGGTACAAGCCTCAAGATCAGTTGGTGGTCTCAAGTTGGTACTCCTATTATACTCTGCTGTTCTGTGCTGTTCTGAAGGGCCACAGCTGATGTGATGTGATGGAATCTGTGTTCAGAAGTGACAAGTTTTGCATTAGAGAGCACAGCCAGTTCATGGCTGAATGTTCTGAACCTGTTCTTGCAGCTGGCCATGACAAGTTTGCTGTTCTGAACCTGTTCTTGCACAGTGGTAGGGAATGTTATTCCCCTTTTTGTAGATGGATAGGAAACAATGTATACCCTTTTGTTTTGTTTCCATCTATTCAGTATGTTATCTATAGGTAGGGAATGTTATCCCCTTTTGTTTTGTTTCCATATTTCTTTGTTTTGTTTTCCTCCTGGGGTATGCCCCTTGTAGGCTGTATATCTGGTTTTCTTTTTTTAATTTTAAAGCTGATTTACCCAAAAAAATAAGGTTGTACTCTAGGCCATGATATTACATGATCACACCAGAAGGTAGGTATGCTTACAATAAGGTTGTAATTTAGGTATGCTTACAATTTTTTTAAATTCAACTGCCTACAAATATGGCCTGGACTGATATTATTTTTATTTGTTTGTTTTGCAGCATCTTCCAATGACGCCTGCCAAAAGGAAAAATCCTGATTCCACTCCTCCTCCTCCTTTACGTGATCGAAAAGGCTTGCTGAGTGTAAAGATGTAGCAATATCAGTGGACCAATCCACTGATGGGCAGGGAGATGAGGAAACCAATGTCAGCTATTCTGGTGACTCTTATGAGGAGATGAGTAAGAGTGTGTCACAAGTTGACACTGAGAGTGACAGTGATGGTGAGACATATGGTGAGAGTGAGAGTGATTGTCACTCGGGAGCACTGAAGCTTCCTAACCTTTCCGCATTTGCAAAACGGCCAGTAATTGAGGAGAGGAGTGTGGCGCTTGGGAAGTTGAGGAAAATAACGCGCGTTCCCCAACTTCTCAAAGATTTGGGCTTACATCCAATTTGCAAGTATTTGGGGAAGGCAAATTGGACCATTGTTAGGGAATTTTTTGTGGGGATCAATCCATTCAAGGTTGACCAGGTACAAAGGATAATGGTGTCTACAGTTAGGGGGCATACTATTAGACTAACTCCAGACCGTCTTGCTCAATTTAAAAAAATAGCCCGACCACGTGAGACCGAAAAACAATACCCTTACCTTCCCGGTGTTGAAAGGCCAACTTTCTATGACATTTGGATGACCTTATGCCTTGGTAGTTGGCCACCCGAGGACAATGAGGACAATCCAAATCCTAAGATTTGTTTGAACATATTGAAAAAGGACTTTGTTCTCCTCCATCATATATTTTGGTGGAATATTTACCCGAAGTCCCCACGCCGTGAGTTGAATGGTAATCAGGCTATGCTGCTGCATGCAGTATACAATGGGTATAAGCCAGATATTCCGCGCATGTGGTGGGATAGTATATATGAAGCTTGGACAAATGACCATCCTATTGCATCCCTCCCTCTTGGCCACTTGCTCACTGGTTTCATTCATCATGGACGGAAAGTACCGGACCTTATTCAAGACAAGTGGGGAAAAGTCTAAATTTCAGTTATAGGTTCTGGTACAATTGGCAAATCAGAAGGGCAAAACAAGTTGCATCGGGAGGTGAACAACCCTGCTTCTTTGGAAGGCCTGCGTGACATGATCCTCACTGTGCAAGAGAACTAGATTAGCATGTGGGAGAAGTTGAAAAAGGTGGAGCGTGCAGTGTGTCCTCATTATGATGAAGATCAAGACAGTTTTGATGATGAATGATGGTGAGGGCCATCACAGGTTTGTTGAGATAATTGCTGTTGATTTTGTGACTAAACCAAACTTACTCTAAACTGATTACTGTTGGTGTTTGTTGGGAGGACTAAGTGACTATTAACTTCGTAGTATGTAGTATTTTTTGCATTATGGAAGGCATTATGTGGGAATGCTGGAAGTAAACTAATCGGCAGGGTAGTTAGGCACTTGATGGCAGGTTTTCTTATGGTTTATGGCATGTTGGTAAACTAACGGGAAAGTAACTCGTGATGTAGGTGGTCCAGTTTTTGTGATTTGATAGGACCTTGACTTACTTTTGTTTATTTGGTGGCCGTTTAATGGTGGCACCGATTGTGGTTTAATGGTTTATGTTTTCTTTACTACCGAATCTGAAGTTTCTTACAACTTCTATATGCCTCATGACTGTTTGGGTGATCGATTGTTGTTAGGATTATCCCCCATAGTGACTGCAATTTGAGGCAACCATCATGTTTTGTAGGAAGCACATATTGAATCAGGCAATATGGACACCGGACTCATTGTGTTTCTCTATAAAATTTATCTCAAGCTCATTCGTGTTAGTATAGCAACTCATGTTAATTTCAACGAAATATCGAAATGTCATAGCATGTGGTTAAAACACAAAAATTAACGCCAACTAGTTGTCGTCAAAATGAACAATGAATTACGTAAGGATTTGCGTCCCATGTTGTTGCACTTCATTCAACGGTTATACTCACAAGACGTTTGCGCGTTCTCTCCGGTAGTATCAACAAGCTCACCAACACTCCAGAGAAATAACGTGTTGGGAAAAATCCGCTTCGTAGCATGTGGATGATCTCTGTTGCTTGACCAAAGAATTGGACAAACCAGATTATTTGGCACGTCCATGTTGCTGCCCAACGGGCCACAGTTACGATGAACTAAATGCTGCGATACAATACAGTCACATTTATGAGAGAGTATCTTCACCACTCGAGCGAATGTATAATGCAAATAATATTGGCCATGAGTAAGTCAAAAATACTACTCCCTCTGTCCCTTATTTAGAGTCTAGTATTCCATTTTGGGCTGTCCCTTAATAAGTGTCTATTTTGTAAAGTTAGAGAGTAAAAATTGGTGCATTGTCTATTTTGTCCCTAAAAGTATATTTCATTTTGAAAAGTTAGTGAGTAAAAGTGTAATGATGATGGGTAAGTAGGGAAAGTGGAGGAAAAAGTTAATGTGAAAGGTGTAATTTTTTTGGGTAAATCAGCTTGAAATAAAAAGGGGCTAACCGAATATACAGCCTACAAGGGGCATACCCCAGGAGGAAAAGAAAAGAAAAGGAAAACAAAAAAAAGAAAGCCTACGCCAAACGGCTACATAGGACTAGAAGTAAATAGAGCATTTGTTTCCTATCCATCTAACAGAGGGATACAAAACAAATGACAAAATGATTACAACCAATATACGTGAAGGCCTACTACAGAAAACAGAACATCAGTAGCAGCCCCCTTACATCCCTCAGACTACAAAACAGCACAACAGCTGCAACATCCCTCATGCAACCATCACCATAACAGAAATGGCAGATCATAACAGTCATAGAAGACCTATAACAGCATCAAAAGCCATAAACCACGAAGGGCAGCAGGCTGATATCTCTAGCAGCCATATCAGACAACATTAAAACTACTGAGACATCAGTAGTGCAGATTACAGCAGTGCAGATCCAAGACAGATCAGTTCAATAGCATGACAAACAGCCACTAAACAATGGTGGCCACTTAAACAACCACTAAGATCAGGCATTACAAAACTACCAAATAGAGCATCTTCAGCAGGGCTGGACAGCAGAACTGAACAGAATCAGCTTCAGAAGCAGCAAGACACAGCCCAGAAGATGTTCCTTTTTTTAGATACACCTTCTCTTAAGAAAACAGAGCTACATCAGAACCCAGTAGAAATGCAACATGCAGAGGACTTCCCCCTCTGCAAAGGGAGATCCCAACGACATCCCCAGTTGGTTAGGCACAAAAAAAAAACAGCAAAAGAGCAGCAAAACAGACTGCTAGTGATGCTCAAATCACAACAGGACAGCAGCAGGTATAACAGTTAGATGCTCAAAACAATCAACAGGACAGCAGCAGGTATGCTGTTATGACTGTTATGCCTGCTCAAAACAGTCAACAGTCAACAATAGCTGAACACAGGAAACATGAAGTAGCAGCAGAAACTAGTAGGTACTAGCATCTATAACAGGACAGCTGCTATCCCTAGCAGCAGCAACACAGTAGCCAAAACAGGTTAAAAACTGGCTCTTTAGAAAACAGCAGCAGCCATAACTATCTGCTGCCATAACAGTCAGCAGCCAAATCAGGCTAAGAAACTGAACAGTATCTGCTCCCAACTGAACAACTTAACCATAAACAACTGAACCAAAAAACTCTCCCTACATTTATCTGCTCCCCACCTTACCCCCTCGAAACCTAACTCACCAAAAAATTGAAAGCAATAGAAGGGATCCGAACACCCTCAACTCTCCCTTACACAAAGTCTCCCACTAACTATTACCTCCACTCTACAAGAACTCAGGGGCACGAGCACACAGCTCACAGGAAAGAAGGAGGCACAACAAAGAAGGTACACACATCAAAATTGTAACTCAGATGTCAGTCAATAAAGATTAAGGTATATACCTGATAAAATAGAAGTAATAGCAGAGCCAACATAGATGTACCAGCAGCCAACCCCCCAAGTTGAACCCATGTATCTCCTGACTTGGCACACAAATGATGCACCTGTCAAAAAATGAGCTAAGTATCCTGGTGATAACATGTTGACAGTTTGGAAAACAAAAGATGCAAATGTAAATTGTACACCAATAAGTAGCTAGAAGAAATAATTAACTTCCAACAAAATTCCATGCATTAACAATCTGATCTGCCTGAGACTGTGGCAGTTTGGGTAAAGTTAGAATCCTTGTTCTCACCATCGAACAAATCTTATGAACAACTACTCCCCAAGTAGAGGGATTCCCTTGGAATTTCCTCACATTTCTTTCAATCCAAATATGGTAAACTGTGATTGTAAAACTCAATTTAGTGAGAACAACTTGAATAGATCTCCCTTTTGTGCTCGTGAGAAGGGAGACCCAATCAGCCCAAGTTCTAGAGGTCCAGGAGACATGGAGCTTGGATTGAATATAGCCCCACACTTGCTTGGAAAATGGGCAATTAAAGAATAGATGATCATGGCTTTCACTCTCAGGACAAAAACTACACTGAGCTGAAAGGGGAAGACCAAAAGACACAAGCCTATCAGCCGTGGAAAGCCTAAACTATATAGCCAACCAGGTGATAAAACTACATTTGGGAATGTGACCAGAGAACCACACCAATTTGTGCCACAACACCTTGGGGAAGGGAGTTCTTAATTTGTCCCAAAGAGAGGTGACTGTGAATTGGCCATTAGAATTGAGGGACCATTTAAATTGGTCATTCTCATTCCTTCTAGATGGCATTAAGATTGGTAGGGCATTTCTTATCTCATTGAGCTCCAATGTTTGGGTAACTGGAAATGCCCAACTTGAATTGTGGATAATGTGAGACATAGTAGCCTCTTTTGGTATTCCAGAGTCATAGACAACCCTATGGCCAAACTTGGCAGACAAAGGGCCTAAAGGATGCCAATTGTCATATCACAAGGAGGTAGTATGACCATTACCTACTACACTAAGTACATAAGGCTGAACTTTATGTCTAAGATTCAAAAGTTTTCTCCAAACCCATGTGCAATCACCTGGAATCTTCAAGTTCCAAAAATTGTTGCTCTTTATTAAGTAAGATTTGACCCACTGACACCACATTGACTGTTCTCCCCCTGAGATAATGAACCATATGTGCTTGGCAATAGCTGCCTGATTCCAAATCTGCATGGACTTGAAACCCAATCCCCCCTCTTGTTTGGGGGAACACAAGTGCTCCCAAGAGACCTTGGCACCCATTTTTTTAAGATCAGGGCCAGTCCAAAGAAAGGCCCTGAGTATTGACTCAACTTCTTTAATGACCTTTTTAGGGATGATAAACAAGGATGTCCAATAGTTTTGAATAGAAAAGAGGACATGTTGAACCAGCTGGACCCGTCCAGCATAGGTAAGGTCTCTATTGGTCCAGGACTTAGTTTTGGCAATTATGCTGTCTACTAGACACCGACAATCAGGAGCTCTGAGCTTAGTAGAAAGAAGAGGGACTCCAAGATACTTGACAGGCAGACTGCCCTCTTTGAACTTCAAGACATCCAAAATAGCCAGCCTAGTGACTGTATTAACACCCGAGAAGAATATACTACTCTTCCCAGGGCTAGGGGAAAGGCCAGACAGGAGTTGAAACTCAGAAAGTGCATCCTGAATATGATTGACCGAGGTCATTTCCCCTTTGCAGAAAATCATTAGATCATCAGCAAAGCATAGGTTTATAAGTTGAATCCTACCACACCGCCAATGGAAGTGGAAGTTAGGGAGGAGGGATTTCTCCCTAAGAAGACACGTGAGAACTTCCATCACAATCACAAAAAGATAGGAGGATAGTGGATCACCTTGCCTAAGTCCTTTTTGCCCTAAAATGTACCCAGTGACCTCACCATTGATGTTAAGTGAATAATTAGCAGTAGTAACACAAGCTTGAAGCCATGTGATCATTTTAGGATGGAAGTTCATGGAGGACAGAACATCCCATAGGAAATCCCATCTAACATTATCATACGCCTTCATGATGTCTACTTTCATAGCACACCTGGGAGAAGGGGATGATTTGTGATAACCTCTCATGAGCTCCTGAGTGAGGAAAATATTATCTGCAATCCTCCTTCCTTTAATAAAACCTAATTGAACAGGGTCAATTAACATTGGGAGGACAATTTGCAACCTACCAGCCAGAATCCTAGAGATGCACTTGTAGATAGTATTACAACAAGAAATTGGTCTAAAGTCCCCAACTTTAGATGGATTTGGGACTTTGGGGACCAGGGCCACAATGGTTGAGTTGACCTTTCTAAGCAATTTACCAGACCTAAAGAAGGTCTTAACAGCTGAAGTGACTTCGCGACCAATGATTGGCCAAGCCTTCTTAAAAAACCCAGCATTATAGCCATCAGGTCCAGGGGCTTTGGAAGGATTAAGAGCCCAAAAGGTGTTCTTGATCTCTTGATCAGTTACCTCAGAAATCATAGCAGACCTTTGACTGTCTGTTAACCTATTCCTGATTACCTGCTGGACTCTAGAATGCCCTCGGTAAGGAGAAGGATGGGCTGTACCTAGCAATTCAGTATAGAAATTAACAAAACTGGCCTTGATAACCTTAATGTCATGAGTGAGGGACCCATCTGTAGACACCCTATTCTGAACTGTCCAGATTAGTTTACTTACGGTCTTTGATTCCCCAATGACGATTAAGGTCGAGAACATACCGAGTTTGTTAAAGAGTTTGAGCTTTGAGCGTCCTGAACCTCACCCGAACCTTTCTGAACTCCTTATCGAACCTTCAAGCCAAAACCAAATGGCCTCAGCAAAACCCTACTGGAGTACGCTGGTGGATGACTAGCGTGCGCTGGAACCACCGCCACGTGTCAGTCATCCCCAGTTACTGGCGCACGCCACTTACAAGGTGCGTACGCCAGTCATAGCCAGTCAAATCAACTTTATGCCAGCAGAGCACGCGGGAGTTTTGGCGCCATCTGGTGTCTGGCAGTCGTCCTCTGGTGGCTGAGGACCGTCCTCCTGTTCCCTCCACTCCTACATCACCTTTCAACCCAAGTCCCATGCATTAAATGCATGGGAGGCTCACTCTTGGCTTAAGCCAACCAAACAAGCCTTAATGCCCAACTGATTTCAGTCCCTCTCTCCTCCATAAATACCCCCCTTGCATTCATTTGCAAGGGGTTAGCACCATTAAGAAAGCCCAAGCTTTGGTCTCCCTCTTTTCCCTCTCTTTTCCTTTGTTTTCTCTTTCATCTATTGAAAGTCAAGGCAAGGAGAGTGATACCCAGTCCATAACACTCCATACTCACCTCTCAAACCCCTCTAACCTCAAGCTCAAGCTCAAACCATCCACAAAACTCTCAAGCAAAGGTATAATACCTTTTGCTCCTGTCTTCTGTTCTGACCCCTGAGGGGGGCTAGCAGGGTCAAGGCTGGTAATCTATACCAGTCCTGGCCCTAATGCTGGCAAGGTTTCAAAACCGTGTGCAGTGATCAGTGGCGCACGCCATTAGGTTGAGCCGTACGCCAGTCATGGTAGTATGTGCAAAACTGGCGTGGGGACCATGGATCATTGTTTTATTGCTTTATTTATGTTCTGATCACCTTGATGCATGCTAAAATCAACCTTTTGCTTACTGTCTTTTAGAACTGCTTTCTCTTCCATCTGTATCTTGCTGTAGCTTGGCCTCTGGGAGCCTTCTGGTCATGTTCCAAAGCCCAGATGGTGCAAAGCCAAAGCACTGGAGCAAAGGCATAACTAGCGTACGGCCATGCACTACTGGCGTACGGTAGTAGCCTAGCTTCCAGTGGCTTGGCCCTTGCATGGATCTTCCATCCAGGCCTTTGGTCATCCTCCCCTCACTGTTTAAGGGGGTTTCTGTTCATTTGGTGGCTTCTTAGCCCTTTATCTCTCTGTAATAGCTTAGTAATCTATATCAAACTGCGTGGTTTGTCCTGAGTGTGCACTGGTCCCTTCCAGAGCCCAGAGGGTTGATAACAGAAGCTGTGAACTTGAGCTTACAGGCGCACGCCAGTTATGGTGTGGCGCACGCAGGTCGGGGCTGCTTGCAGTGGCTTGGCCAGTGCATGCAGGCTTGCTTCTGTGTGCACCACGGCACGGTCATTGTGCTCTAGTCTGTTCAAAACGTTCACAGTAGCTTGTTCTCAATCTATTATATTTGTTTAGATCAAACATCAAACATCCATAAACATCTTGTCACATACTTGTACATAACTGCAAACGTGTTACAGTTTTAATCCCCATTAACTGTTCCCCCGCCCTAATTGGCTAAAAAAATGATCAAATAAAGAGAGAAATGCAAATGTTTTATAAAATGCCTGAGTAGAGACCGATCTCCAGATTGGGCAAGAGGGGGTGCCATAAAACCCTTCCCCTCTCGTAATCTGGCTCCCGAACCTCAGATTTCAAAGGTGACGACGGACCAGTCTACAAGCCTTTTTCAAACTCGAGCAAATACATTCAAAATGTTTTCGAAAGCACGGTTTCTTGGGTACTCTCCGCAAAACCCGAGTGGCGACTCTCTAATCCGCGAAGCACTTCGCCGCGCTTTTCGCGAGATAGGGCGCACCCTGAATTTTCATGCTTTAAACGTGGCAGTTTTCGGGGCGTGTGCCCACAGTGGCGACTCCGCTGGGGACATTACATTAATCAACATTTGGAAATTAATACATGAATGAACAAATTTCAAAAGTCTGTCAAAACAGTACGCTCCACGCTGCTGAAGAACGGAATGGTAACGTAACAGGATTCTACATCCGACCACTCCGAACTGGGGCTTTTACTATTGTTAACTTATGTAGTTTTCTCCAAGTGTCGATTAATGAAGTGAGCCAAGCTTCAAAAGGCATTTTCAAAAAGCATTCGCGTTTCTCTCTCTCGATCATTCTTTCGGCACGCGTTCATTTGCATCGGTGTTCTATCAGCCCCGTAGAGGCGTTTTGGATAACCGGCACAGTTTACTGGAGCCCGGGGTCCTCGAATGCCCAACAACCTTGGACGATGATGAGACGTATTACTGTTTGACCATTGCTTTGCTGCACGCAGGGCGATGGGAGGTATAAAACATCTCTAGCCTGAGGAACCCCCTTTAACCAAAACCGGCCTCGTCACGCGTACAAAGCACTAGAACCTTTCAAAACTAAGACAGGAACCCACAGGGTAGGATTACTTGCATCTAACCCCATAAACTGTCTATGTGTTACTGCTTTCCATATCGCATACCTGTACATACATCCATACCGTTCTGCGTAGGAGCATGCTAGGGCGGCTTTTAGGGTTTTCTCTCTTTCAAACCCGTTTTATGCCTGCTAGGACGCTGCCTGGACCGTTGACGAGTCGTGCATCGTGACGATGCATGTTATTAACTTTCCAAAATTCCTTGGGCCAACGAGACTTCGGGAAATCGAAACTTTCTAAGTCCTTGCCCAATCGAGGTTTCAAACGAAAAGCTAGGAACAACGGGAGACATGACATGATACTCATACCACCCAGGTTAAAAGTGCTAAACACTTACACCATTCGAGGCTCCGGCACGGTGCTGCTTACGACCTCTTGGTTACAGTATCATGTCGTCAACACCGAGTTGTTCCATTCCAACATTGAAACTTTGAGAACGGGATAGTCAAAGACTTAGGTTGTTTCGACATCTCTTAGTGTTAGTCAATCGCTTCAAGGTACATCGTCGAAAAGAAATCTGAGGACCTGGGTAGCGTCCGGCTGTCATAAAACGGTTTTGTCTGCTAGTTCTAGAGTCTAGGAGGACACCGACGACGTTGAGCATTTTTCTTTCTCTTCTTTCAAATAAAATTGCTGCAGGCTATCACTGAGCCCTTCTACTTTACTGTCTAGCCATCGCACCATACAGATTCAGAATTAAGAGCCAAACCTACTTGGGAACGTCCGCCGGGTCTGTCTGTGAGAAGATTTGGGTGGGTCTGTTTCTGGGTCTACCACGACGGAAGCTCCGGGTTGTTTTCTGTTGGGAGAGGCCTCGCCACCGACACCTTTCACTCCATTCCCTGCCCCTCAGAAGCTCATCCAAGTCAAGACAGAACCTCTCGATATGGCTGAAATTCCGAATCTTGCCCAGACTCTCGCCGACATTCAACGCAACTTGGTCATCATGCAACAAAGGGCCGATCAGGCTGATGCCTCTACGGCCAATCTCCGTGCCTTAATTGAAGAACGCCTCCCTCCGGCAGCTGCAGCTGGAGGAGGTGGCGGAGAACGTGAACTCGTGGTCGAAGAGAACCTCCGAGGAGAAAACCCTGCTCCGAATCCAGAAATGGCCGCTCTAATCGCCAAGATGACTAAACTCGAGGAAACGGTTTCCAAGGCTGAGAAGATAGGCGCTGGTGGTTTAGACATGGATTGTCTTTGCCCCTTTCCAAATGCTAGGCTGCCCGAAAGGTTTAAAATGCCTGACTTTGTAAAGTTTGACGGTTCTGGGGATCCTAAGAGCCACTTGTTGGCATATCACAGTGCAATGAAACTACACGGAATTGAAGAGGAAACCATGGCACAGCTCTTTCCTCAAACTCTCACTGGTCCCGCATTCCAATGGTTTCTGTCGCTGGACCTTTCCAAAAGGAAAAATTGGGTCGATATTGGGGCTGCTTTCAACTCCCAATATAGTTTCAACGTCCAACTTAAGATGACCACGCGAGAGTTGGAATCAACCAAGATAGGTGCGAAGGAGCCCTTTGCAGACTTCATCCAGCGATGGAGGGTGAAGGCAGCCAAAATGACGGATCGTCCCAGCGAAAAGGATCAGATTCGCATTATCTCCCGCAACCTGCAACCGGACTTTGCTAAGAACCTTGTGCTGGTCCAAGGGGCAAATTGGGAAACCTTCTTCGACTCCGGTCTCGCCATAGAGGAAGCTCTCCAAAACGGGGTCATCCCAAGAACCGAGGCTGCTCCTGCCTCCTCAACATCAAAATCCAAGCCCCGTGTGTACACCGGAAGCAGCACTGCTCTCTTCGGTGGTAGCAACTATGCCAGTGCCGCTGCTGCTAGTAACACCGCCACAATCCACAGCTCTAACCATACAGCCGATGTCAACCAAGTACAAGCACCGCAGAAACCCCGAAACCGCAACCAACCTCGTGTCTTCGCCAACTTCGAAGCACCTCTCTCTACTGTCCTCGAGAAATTGGCCAAGTCTGGTCATCTCAGGCCTCTCACCCCAACTCCACTCCCTCAAAATCCACCTCCTAGCCACAACCCCAATGCCTTCTGCGCATACCATCAAATGCCCGGCCATTACACCGACTCTTGTTATCACCTCCGTCATGCGATACAGGACTTGGTGGACAATGGAACCCTTCCTAACCCACCATCTAAACCCAACGTCATCTCCAACTCCCTCCCGAAGCACCATAACCAAGTCGGCCAGATATCCCTTAGCTCCACCATAACTTCCCCTAACTCCACCATATTTAACCCTACCGACCATATAACCCCTGCGGATCAACCGAAACCAGTCGTCCCCATGCCCCTCGAGCTTGAGGTATTAAACATAAACCTAGAGAAGGGAGAATCGTCTAAGTCAAGGACTCCCCTGGAGCGTCTGCGTGACAACGTGACCATCCTCAACGATGTGTTCCGTGATCTTCAAAGCGACACCACCTTTACTGCACAGCTCCTCCCAGGGTCCACTGCAACAAACCCTTTCTTTACCATCACTGAAACGGCTCTCGATGGGACACCCATACAACGCCCAAGACCCGCTAGTACAGTTGCACACCCACCAGAACCGGAACTTGATATGCAGGCAGTAGGCTGTGCGATTGCCGACCACTACAACTTTGTCGTCCCTAGGATCAATGAATGGGATGAGCTTGCCCGCGAGGGATTTCCAGTCGTGCCAGAAGCATTACCATTTGACCATGTTGCGAATAATGCATGGCTGGCAGCACAAGAGGAGGACATGATGGATCCTCTGGATGGGGTTGCTCTACCTCTGCTTTTCGACCCACCTGAGCCTATCATCGAAGAAGAACCGTACTTCTGGGATCCCGAGCCAGCTTGGCAGTTCCCGGTCGACTATGTTCTAGAAGAAGTCGTGCCCGATTATGAAGCGTTCTACACAGAGGAGGACCTCCGACAGGAAGAACCCCGTGTACTTGGGGAGTGCTTTCGCGCATCAACGATCGACTCGCTGGTGGCCTCGGTAGCCGACGTCGAATATGACCCCGACTTCTACATAATTGATGAGAACCTCCCGCGCCTCGTTTTGCCTCTCTCCGGCGAGGACTGCCGCATTATGGTTTTAGACGTAGTGCCCAACGACCTTTGGGAACTGGACGAGATTGTCGACCTTAACACGAACCCGCTGCCCGCTGACTTTTGGGATGAAGACAAGGTAGTGGACATCAATATGGGAAATGAGGTGTGGACAGTCAACTCCGCTCTGATAGATGCTGGTTTCTGGGATACGCCATTTGTCACCAACCCGGGGGCACCGTTCGAAGAAGCTACAGCACAGGATCCGTCCTTTTGGGAAGAAGTGGTAGTGAAGGGTCTAGAACACGAGTTGGCCACAGGGGAAAATTCGTCTGCGACTGTGGCAGCAACCGATAAAGGAAAGCGCAAAATGGGTGATATACCCGCGGATTTCTGGGATTTCAACAATGCAACCTCTTGGTGGGATTTCGCCAATGTTACGAGGAGCGGCCGAGTCTTTCAGCCCTCCAACTTGTAGGCTGGGAGCTCATCCCATCCTCCCGTTGCGCAACCCGCTAATCCGACTGCTCAAAGAGGCGCTCCGAACATCCTTGCTGGAATCCCGGGAGGGGACATGATTCAGAGACAACTTGAAAGGATCCCTGCGGCTGTATCAGTTTGGGGTTTGATTGCATCATCAAAGGAGCATCGCGACGGGCTATCCGGGGCTCTCGCCCGACTCAAAGTACCAACCGACATCACCCCCGAAGCATTGGTCGCTCTTATTCTGCCCTTGCTTGCCAAACACTCTGTTACGTTCACCGAGCGGGACTTGCCTGTTGAAGGAACTGACCACAACCGCCCGTTGCACATTACCGTCAAGTGCAATGGACTCTGGGTGCCGACCGTGCTCATTGACAATGGCTCCGCCATTAATGTTTGCCCGCTGAGGGTTGCTTACCGCTTGGGATTCGCAAAGAAAGATCTCGCACCGTCCAACCTGGCTGTCAAAGCCTATGATAGCACTCGCCGTGTTGTCGAAGGAACCATTATGCTCAAGCTCGATGCTGAGGGCTTTGAGATGGAGGTGGAGTTTCACGTGGTCGACATCCCCGCCACTTTCAATCTGTTACTAGGTAGGCCATGGCTGCACAGATTGGACATCATGGCAGTGCCCTCGACTCTACACCAGAAAGTCATGCTGGGGCTACCAACTGGGACTCTCACCATTTGCGGGGACGCTGGGATCCGCCCGCTTAAAGAGGATGAACCCGTTCTAGGGATTACACATGGGGAGGACTCAGACTTTGGAGGCTTCTCGTTCGACACCGCCGGATCAGTTCTTACCGTCACCATCGACGATGACTTCCTCGTTCGCTCAGCCGCTATTGACATCATGAGGAAGATGGGCCACATGCCCGGCTTTGGACTCGGAATAAACAAGCAGGGGGTCGCTGAGTTCCCTGTCTTTCCCTTTACCGAAAGCCGATTTGGCTTTGGGTACGCACCTCCAACCAAAAAGGCTAAAAAGGGGAAAGGCACGGGAAAACCTCGTACCCTCTATGGTAACCCCGACAGCTACTTCATCCGCGAAGGAAAGAGCATCGTTTACGAAGGTCAGCCCGAACCATTCTGGGATCCGGAGACTGGCACTTGGCTTCCGAGATTCGAAATCTTCGCTGCGGACACCTGGTCCGATGATGAAGAGGAGATAGCCAAGGACAAGCTGACAGAGGAAGAGTTCAAGAAGCAGCTGGTCCGGGCTAAGGAAGAAACAGACTGGGTCATGGCAGTGGATCAAGAGAGCTTGGAGATGCTGTTCTCTCAAGTAGGTTTGGTTGGCGAAGAAGAGGCCGAAGTGCTGATGCTTGGGCCCGACTCTCCGGACGTCATCGAAGATCCAACCTCCCTCATCGTGGAAGCTAAGGGTAGTTAAAATAATTGCTTTTTCACTCCACGTTTGACATGCATTGACAATGTACCTGAGTCTGACACGGAGTCTGTCCAGTCTAGGTCTAGCTGAGAGTCGGAGTTTGTGCCTCTCGGCCCTCCACGTCATAGCTTCTACTTCGAGTTCGAGTCCACTGTACTTGGCAACCCGCTGGGGTTTTATGAAATGAATGATCCTGCTTCTGACTACTTTGCTGATTTCTATATAAACCGTGTCGACCCCGACAATGAAGGAACAGACTTCGATGGGGACATCCCCGCTGAGTTGCGTTCCCTCATCGAAAAGGAAGACAAAAGGCATGCTCAGCCTCTAAAAGAAGAAGTAATTTCTATAAATTTGAAAGACGAGGATAACCCCCGAATGATGCAAATTGGTTCAACTCTGTCCCCCGAGGATCGTGCTACGCTGATTGATCTGCTCAAGGAATACTTCGAGGTTTTCGCATGGTCTCACAAAGATATGCCCGGTATCGATCCTGAAATCGTGCAACACCGGATTTCGCTGGCACCAGGGGCCATTCCAGTCAAACAGAAGCTCCGCCGGATGAGGCCAGATTGGGTCGAGAAGATCAAGGAGGAAGTCACCAAGCAGATCGACGCCAGATTCCTGAGGGTTGCTGAATATCCGAAATGGGTGGCTAACGTCGTGCCGGTTCCTAAGAAAGATGGAAGAATCCGAGTCTGCGTCGACTTCAGGGACTTGAACAAAGCAAGCCCCAAAGATAGTTTTCCCTTGCCTCACATCGATGTGCTTGTGGACAACACGGCGGGGCATGCTTTGCTTTCTTTTGTCGACGGATTCTCAGGATACAACCAGATCTTTGTGGCACCCGAGGATCAAGAGAAGACGACTTTTGTCACCGAGTGGGGTACTTACTGCTACGTGATGATGCCGCTTGGGTTGAAGAACGCCGGTTGCACCTTCCAGCGGGCCCAGACCACTTTGTTACACGATCTGATCCACAAAACGGTTGAGGTCTACGTCGACGACATGATTGTCAAGGCAAAGGAAAAGGAGGATTTCATCCCAGCGCTCAGGCAATTTCTCGAGAGGCTCCGCAAATACAACGTGCGTCTCAATCCACAAAAGTGCACATTTGGGGTCACAGCAGGCAAAATGTTGGGGTTCCTGATCACCGCGAGAGGAATTGAGGTCGATCCCTCTAAGATTACAGCAATTCTCGAGATGGAACCGCCACAATCGGAAAAGGGAGTGCGAAGCTTTCTGGGTAAGGTTCAGTTCATCAGTCGATTCATAGCCAAGCTAACGCTGACCTGCGAACCGCTATTCCGTCTGCTCAAAAGGATGTTCGTTTCGAATGGACGGAGAAGTGCCAAGCTGCTTTCGAATCTATCAAGGCGTATCTGAGGAATCTGCCTGTCTTAATGCCGCCTACACCTGGTCGACCCCTAATCCTGTACTTATCCGTTACCCCGACGTCCATGGGATGCTTGTTGGCACAAGAGGGAGATAAAGGAGTCGAGAAAGCCATCTACTATCTGAGCAAGAAGATGGTGGGGAGTGAGGAACGTTACACCCCCCTGGAAAAGACGTGTTGGGCGCTAGTTTGGGCTACCAAAAAGCTTAGACACAACATGCTAGCCTATTCGGTGAAGATGATTTCTCGGATGGATCCTATCAAGTACCTGTTCGAGAAGCCGGCGCTCACCCATAAGCTAGCACGTTGGTTGCTTCTGCTGGCTGAGTTCGATCTCCAATATGTCACAAGGAAATCAGTGAAGGGCCGTGCCGTGGTAGAATTCCTGGGTGACCACCCGATCGATGGACCTGAGGACGTAGATTTCAATTTCCCGGACGAGGATGTGTTAACCATTGTCGAAGAAGTATGGACGCTCTATTTTGATGGGGCTGCTAATCAAAGGGGTTTTGGAGTTGGGATACTGCTCATTACGCCCGCTGGGGCTCATATCCCGCTTGCTTTCAAATTGAACTTCGACGTCACCAACAATCAAGCTGAGTACGAGGCCTGCATCGTTGGAATGGAAGCTGCTATTGCACTCGGAGTCGAGAAGCTGGAGATAATTGGGGACTCGAACCTAGTAATCTCTCAGGCTAATGGAGACTGGAAGGTCCGTGAGGAAAAGCTGAAGCCTTATCACCAAGATTTGGAAGAACTGATTCCTCGCTTCAATAAGGTGACTTTCACCCACATTCCACGCTTGAAGAATCAGTTCGCCGATGCTTTGGCGACTTTGGTTTCAATGATCGAACTTCCAGTAGGGGTCCGGATGCGACCGATTGTGATCGAGCAGAGGGACTTGCCCGCTTATGAATATGTCAACGCCATTGATGATGTCGATGATGGCCTACCCTGGTACCATGATATCTGGAACTTTGTCGAACGAGGAGAATTCCCTGCTGGAGCGTCGAGAAAGGATCGAGTTGCTCTGCAAAGGTTGGCTGCTCAGTACATCATTTGTGGAGGAAAACTGTATCGAAGGTCTCACTGCGGAATGCACAAGCTGTGTGTCTGTAGGGAGTAAATCCTGAACAAGCACAAATAGGGCCCAAACACGTGGTATGTGAGACCATGGTATAATTACATAAAGAACAGTCGCCGTGCAGAAATGGTGATCGGCGATAGGGACCAGTGATATGAAGGATCATTGGTCCAGGGAGTCTATACTGGGTCAAGGTCTAGTAACACGAGAGAGTATTGGACCGAGAGATTGACGAAAGAGCAATGACATGCGAAGTCATTGGTCCAAATAGGCTGTTCGGCAATAAAAGAGCCGAACAGAAGGGGGTTTGTACGAAAAGCAGTCCCAGGAGCAGGAAACGTTCCAGAAGGTTCTGGTGATAGGGATATTCCGTGGTTACTATAAGATCCCAATAAGATAAGATCTTGGAGAGATACCCAACGGGAATGGGAAGTTCGGCCAGCTGTGAAAAGGAGTCCTGAACGAACTAAGGTAATGAATTGGTAAGGAAACGAGAATCCAAGATATACTGGGTTTCCTATACGAGATAGGAAACCTAGGGCAACATGGATACTTGGGCAGCAAGCATCTGTAAACCTATAAATACACGGCAAACCAAGAGGAAAAAGGTACACGATATACTGCAAATATACGTCTTCTCTTATGCTTAATTAAGGTTTTTCCTTTAGTACGTGATACTAACTTAGGCATCGGAGGGCCTTTGCCACGAGAGGCAAAGGTGCACTCATCCCTTGTCTGTTTTGCAGATAAAGATTCTGGCATCATATTAGGGTTCTGGCGAGGACCTCGAAGTAGCCGTTACGTTCTTGTGCTGCTAAAACTACTCTTAGTTTTTCTGCACTTACAATTGGCGCCGTCTGTGGGAAACGAAAGAGATCCCTCTGAAAAGCGACCATGATGGAAGAAGATCCAAAAACTCCACATGATCCGAAACACCAGTTGGGGGGAGGAGGTGGCAACTCCCCACCAGATCCTCCTAGAAAGCCCGACGGTGGGCAAGCAAAGAAGCCCACAAACAAGGATAACCCACTGTCCATGATGATTCCAAGAACAAGGAGGGAAGGACGGCCATAGGATCCACGAGAAGGAGTAAATCCCATCGTGAGGGAGAATCAGTGGCGCATTCAAGGAGTGCACACAACCGTGACGATATCTTGGATAAAAAGAGACAAGAGATCAAAGAGTACGCTCGTTTGATTAAAAAACGAGAGTATGAAATCCAGGAATTGCAATGGATACGAGGACATCCGGAGGATTCTGGACTGTCACTAAGAGATTCCAGAGGAGAAAGGCTGGCGATGGTGGAACACAAGAAGGCTCCTTCAAGAGGAAGGAGGAGCAGGTCCAGGAGTCCCACTCCAAAAAAGAAAAGGGCTTCTTCACGGAAAAGAAGAAGCAGAAGCCTCATCCCCGAAGAAGGAGAGGTTAGAAGACATCACAGGGATAGGTACGAGAGACCTGATTCCGATATGGAAAAGAGTACTCCCAAGAAAGCAAAAGAGCGAGAGGAGGGAGCCATGTCTGCACGAGAAGCGGCACGGAAAGCCCTCAGCAATATAGCTTCATCCCCTTTTTCAAAGAAATTGCAAGAGGCAAGACTTCCGAGCAGGATGAAGCACGGGGCATTCGTACTTTACGAAACAAATAATGATCCCGTGGCACACATACAACACTACCGGCAGGCAATGTTCATGCACGACGGGGATGATGCGATCATGTGCAAGATGTTCCCATCGAGTTTGGGGAAAGTGGCCTTGTCATGGTTCCATAAGCTAGGGCCGAACACCATACGAGGATGGAGACAGTTGGCCGAGGAATTCACTACTCGGTTTCTGACGAGCAGGAAAGCACCAAAAACCTTTGAAAGCCTCTCTGTTATGAAACAAGGGGAGAATGAGCCGATCAGGGACTATGCCAAGAAATACTGGGAAACTTTCAACGAGATTGAAGGATGCAGTGAAGAATATGCAATAGCCACGTTCAAGACAGGACTCCCTGTTCGGGGAGAACTACGTAAGTCCCTAAACATGAGCCCGGTAGATACGTTGGCAAGGCTGATGGAACGAATTGAGCAGCATGCCAGGAATGAGGATGACATACTGCGAGAGGACAATAGGATGGTTGCCGAACAGGCAAAGGGTCTACCGAGGAAGGCGGATAAGCCGGAGCCCAAAACCTACAAAGAAAGGAAGGAATATGGGCAGGTCAAAAAAGAGCCATATAAAGAGAGGCACGCCCCAGACCCCAAGTCTTTCTCTTCAGTGACAACGGTTTGGAAGGAACCAATCTATCGGATTCTTTACAAAATAAAGAACCGCCCATATTTCAAATGGCCCCCAAGGCTGGGGGGGGATAAGGATGCAAAGAGGGCTACGAGTCAGCATTGCAGTTATCATAAAGATTGGGGACATATGACGGAGGATTGCGAGATGTTCAAACAACACCTCGACGATCTGGTCTCACGGGGTTACCTGAAAGAATTTATTCAGGATGAGCACAAGAGTGCAGAGAAAGCGTTGGAATTGGATTATGAGCAGAATCCAAGGGGGGTAATCCATATGATACATGGGTTAGCCACACCTTACACGAGAAGTGAGGTAAGGTTGCTTCAGAGACAGGTGAAACACGATCAGCATGTGATGCGGTTGGGAAAGAAGCGAGGACGTGAAGGAGAAGATTGCAATGGGGGCATAGTCTTCACGGATGAGGACCTGGGGGGAATTCAGGTGCCACATAACGATGCCTTGGTCATAACCCTACGAATTGGGGAGTATGACATGGAAAGAATCCTGGTCGACTCAAGAAGCTGCACGGAGATACTATACTATGACGCGTTCAAGAAGTTAGGGCTGACACAAGCAGACCTAGTGCAGTCAATAACCCCTTTGGTCGGATTTAGTGCAGGAGCAGTCTGGCCCTTAGGCAAGGTAACTCTTCCTGTTCGGGCAGGAACGATCGTGCTAAGAACCGATTTCCTAGTGGTGGATGTGCCATCCTCTTATAACCTGATTATTGGAAGAACATGGCTGCACAAGATGAGGGCGGTTTCCTCCACTTACCACCAGATGGTAAAATTCCCAGGGTCGAATGGTGTTGAGAAGATTAGAGGAAATCAGAAAGTAGCCCAGCAGTGTTTGGTCTCAATAATCAAGAGTGCTCCCAAGGCCAGGTTAGTCCAAGCGATTGAGGTTCCGGATCAGCCGACTATTGAGGACGTCGGGGGGAATCCCGCCGAGAAAGTGGTGGAGGGCTTGAAGAAGATCCAGATCAATGAGAATGATCCAGAAAGATATTTCCTGATTGGGGAGAATTTGAATGAAACCGAAGAGAGAGAATTAGTGGGGTTCCTCAAGGAGCACGTCGATGTGTTTGCTTAGGTGCCCGAGGAGATGCCTGGAGTGGATGCAAACGTGATTTGTCACCACTTGAATGTGGATCCACAACATAAGCCCGTGATGCAGAAAAAGAGACGGTCTGCCGTACAGCACGTGGATGCTGTCATTGAGGAGGTGGACCGGCTGCTCGAAGCAAAGGCTATACGGGAGGTATACTACCCAGAATGGTTGTCCAACACTGTGGTGGTGAAGAAGAAAAATGGGAAGTGGCGAGTCTGTGTCGATTTCACCGACTTGAACAAAGCGTGTCCCAAGGATAGCTTCCCCCTACCCAGGATAGACCAACTTGTCGATGCAACGGCTGGGTATGGGCGGATGAGTTTCCTTGATGCTTATCGAGGATATCATCAGATAGCCATGTACGGTCCCGATCAAGAGAAGACTTCTTTCATCACACCAAGGGGGCTGTATTGTTATAGCGTCATGCCCTTTGGATTGAGGAATGCAGGAGCAACATACCAGAGGTTAGCAACGATTATGTTAAAAAAATTGCTCGGCAAAACCATGGAAGTTTACATAGACAACATGGTAGTCAAAAGCAAGGAAAAGGAAAACCACATTATTGATCTGAAGGAAGCCTTTGAGATACTGAGGGAATATAGGCTGAAACTCAACGCCTCGAAGTGTGCGTTTGGGGTAAACTCGGGAAAATTCCTAGGGCATTTGGTGACCATAAGAGGGATAGAGGCAAATCCCGATCAAATTACTGCGTTACAAAAGCTCCAGAGTCCTAGAACCACGAAGGAGGTCCAGAGGTTGACGGGAATGGCAGCAGCTCTAAATAGATTCATCAGCAGGTCCAGTGACAAATGTAGACCTTTCTTCCAATTGCTGAAAAAGAGGGAAGGATACGAATGGGGAGCAGAGTGTGAGCAAGCGTTCCAGGACCTGAAGAAGTACTTGCCAGCAGCCCCCCTATTATCCATACCCGAAGAAGGTGAGTCTTTAACTTTGTATCTGGCAGTATCTGAACACGCTGTTAGTGCAGTATTATTAAGGGACAAGGGATCCGAGCAAGTCCCTATCTATTATGTGAGCAAAACATTACTGGATGCAGAAACGAGATATCTGCCCCTCGAAAAGTTAGTTTTGGCGTTGAGGACGGCAGCGAGAAAGTTGCCCCATTATTTTCAGAGTCATAGGATTGTGGTATACACTAAATTCCCATTGAAGTCTTTGCTACGAAAGGCGGACTTCTCGGGGCGTATCTCGACTTGGTCGGTCGAATTAAGTCAGTACGACATAGACTACCAGCCGCGCACTACAATAAAGGGGCAGGTGCTGGCAGACTTCGTAGCTGAGTTTTCGCCTACTGTGGCTCCCCAACCTCCTATGAGACAGGAGCC
Organism: Rhododendron griersonianum; assembly: GCA_018127125.1. Taxonomy (NCBI): domain Eukaryota; kingdom Viridiplantae; phylum Streptophyta; class Magnoliopsida; order Ericales; family Ericaceae; genus Rhododendron; species Rhododendron griersonianum. The sequence goes on along the minus strand of CM030790.1, from coordinate 30,404,930 downwards.
GAGAAAGGAGCAAATGAAGGAGCAGTCAACGAGAACGAAGAAAGCTCCGACCGAACAGGATCCCACGGAGTGGAAATTATTTGTTGATGGCTCTGCATGTAACACGGGTTCAGGAATTGGTGTGGTACTTTTTCCTCCTGAAGGAGCAATGATGGAACTGTCCCTTCGATTGGGGTTCAGTGCTTCAAATAACGTGGCAGAGTACGAGGCACTTCTGGCAGGGTTAAGAAGTGCAAAGACCCTGAAGGTGAGAAAGATACGAGTGCATTGTGATTCACAGCTCGTAGTGAACCAGTTGTCCGGGGAATATGAGGCTCGGAACGAGAAGATGGCTGCCTATGTGATGGCTGCCAGAGATTTGCTTGATACATTCGAAAAAGTGTACATCGAGCAAATAAGTTCTGGGCAGAATGCCAATGCTGATTCACTTGCCTGGCTGGCTGCAGCTGTACCAACGGAATTCAAAAGACGGGTGGCAGTAGATTATCTTGCTGAGCCGAGCATTGGAAGAAGTGTGGAATTGGTCTTGGATGTGAACCAAGGACCGAGTTGGATGGATCCAATAGTGGAGTTCCTACGAGATGGGGCACTCCCCACAGATAAAAAGGAGGCTCACAAGATAAAGACGAAATCTGCACGGTTTTGGCTGTCACCAGAAGGGAAGTTGTATAGAAAGTCCTTCACTGGACCCTACTTACTTTGTGTGCACCCCGAGATGGTGCAGAAATTTCTCCACGAAATCCACGAGGGAACGTGTGGAAGTCATGCTGGGGGAAGGTCCATTGCTCACCGAGCAATAACCCAAGGGTACTGGTGGCCTCACATGCAAGAATATGCAAAGGTGTATGTAAAGATTTGTGAGAAGTGCCAAAAATTCTCACCAATGATCCTGACACCAGCCGAAGATCTGGTGCCCTTGACAAGTCCTTGGCCCTTCACCCAATGGGGGATGGACATCGTGGGTCCACTTCACAAGGCAACTGGAAGTAGGAAATTTCTGTTGGTAGCAACAGACTATTTCACCAAGTGGATTGAAGCTGAACCACTGGCTAAGATCACTGAGCCTATGATAGAAAGGTTCGTCTGGAAAAGCATAATCACCCGGTTTGGGGTCCCTTATTCCCTGATTATGGATAATGGGTCCCAATTTCAGAAAAAGTTTAAAGCTTTTTGTGCCCAGTATGGGATAAGGAATTATTACTCTACCCGAGCCTACCCACAGAGTAATGGGCAGGCGGAAGCATCCAACAAAACTATACTTGATGGGATCAAGAAGAGGTTGGACAAAGCAAAGGGCAAGTGGCCCGATGAATTGCCTTTGGTTTTATGGGCGCACCGAACAACGCCTAGGAGGTCTACGGGAGAGACCCCCCACTCGTTAGCATATGGAACAGAGGCAGTAATCCCATTGGAGGTTGGTCTGCCGACCAACAGGACCACTTTGGTTGAAAGTGGAGGCAATGACAGAGCCTTGGAAATAGAACTGGACCTTGCCGAGGAACGTAGAGAAAGGGCTCTGGTGCACTTGGCCTCATATCAGGAGCAGCTGATGAAGAGCTACAACAAAAACGTCCACCCCCGAGAATTTGGTATTGGAGACCTTGTGCTTCGTAAGGTGCTCGGCAATACCAAGGTGGCCGACGAGGGCAAGTTGGGAGCAAACTGGGAGGGCCCGTATAGAGTTACAGAGATTGCGGGCATTGGGGCTTATCGTTTGGCGGACCTGGACGGGAACCCGGTGCCAAGGCCATGGAATGTCCACAACTTGAGGAAGTTTTTTGTTTGAAAAAACTTCAGTGTATTTTTTATTCTGTTTTAAGATGCACATCGTGATTGTGTGGGAATTACGAGTAAAATTTCTTTGTTTTTTTTTTAGTTGCAAGGGGTACGCATAACGCCCCCTTGAGTTTTTTGAATTATGAATAAAATTCTGGTTTTGATTTAAGACATTGTTTCTTTTGTCTTCGTTACGATTAGAATACGAAGTTAGGTTTGGTCCTTGCTCCTCACTTCGTATTGGGGAGCAGAGGGATAGGTTTATGCCAAATACGAATATATTTGAGCGGATTCAAAACTTTGCAAGTACGAATATACTCGGTTACGAATACAGGTACGAACTAACCTGGTGTGTATACGTGAATATGCACACTTTCGCCAAATATGAAAACATTTGGATTGACTAAGTACGAATACACTTAGACTTAAGAAACGAACGTCCGGCGTGCATACGAAAACATGCACAGCTGCCCCAAACACGAAAACGTTTGGGAATCTAAGCACGAATAGACTTAGATAGCTTTTTAAAGTCCAAACCAACGAAAAATGGGGAGCAGACGAGTATATGCAAACCTATCTAAGTACGAGCACACTTAGAATTGTCTCCAAGTACGAGGAAAACTTGGGCAGCATACGAAAACATGCTGATCAGTGGTATGAATACACTGAGGACTATTTCCAGTTACGAGGATAACTTGGGAAACATACTAGCAATGTTAAAGAACACACTCAAAACACCTAAGTACGAGATACTTGGGCAAATTGAAATTAAAACGGTTGGCCATGAAAAAGGCCACCAGCGATGTTATAGCCACGAAGGGCCAAATACTTAAAGTTAAAAAGTATTGAAATGTGTCTGTGCCACACAGGGCAAACTTACAGCCGCGCAGGGCCACAACGATGTGTCAAATATTATATTGTTCCAGGAGGAGGAGTGCATACCTACTGATCCACGATAGGATCTTGAGTGACTGGATTTAGGGTTTGATCTTCAGCAACTGGAGTTGGGGTTTGTGCGGGGACGTCTTCCACAGCAATGCTTCCATTAGTTGGACCACCACTGGCTTCCTTTTGGCCAGGGTTGGTCACTTCATCGTTAGCATTGGCGCTTGTATCATGCTGCTTGGAGACCTCCGCATTGTCCTCCTCTTCGCGATTGTCCATTTCTTCCTCGATCTCATCTTCATCCTGGACCACTATATTGCTCGGAAGATCAATTTCCGTCCACAGGGCAGAAGAATCAGCTGTACCAGACTTCCTGAGGCCAGCGGTCCACCCAGCAGCAAATATCTGATCTTGGATCTTGGGCATCTGATTTTTATAGCTGTCAGTAGCTACATTGATCCCTTCATTGTACCCCTGCTGGTAGGCCTCCTTTGCCTCGTTTTTGCTCGTTTCGAGCTCTATCAGGGTTTGGTTTAGGCTATCTTTAGCACCGTCCAGTTTCGACTTCAACTCGTTTGTTGCATTTCGAGCCTGGTTTCTCTCTCTCTCAAGCCGGGCAACAGTGGTCAACAACTTGGCGTTTTCACTAGCCAGTTTTGCACGTTGGGGCTCTGAGTGGCCCAGCTTTTGGGCCATAGCCACCATCTTTTGCGCAGCCTAAAACATATTATTACTAACTCAGTAACACAGTTGAGAAAGGGCCGAATTATAAGAACAAAAGACAACAACTTTACCTTAAAACTGTGCACCATGAAAGATCCAAGCAAGTTGTCCGGAGAGTTGACCACCTCCTTCTGCATGTCCCCTGGAAGCATGAGAGCCTGGGATAGGGCCAATGCAGTCCCTTCAGACTCCACACTGTCCCGCACAGTGACGGTCTTGTTGCCATGAGTGAATTGGGGGGCCCAGATTGGAGTTTGGGTTATGGGTGTCTGAGTCAAGGACCCCCCAGGCGCTTCCAAGCGCGGGCGTTTATCCCTGTGACTAGCAAGTTCCTCGAGAGAAAATCCCGGGGGAGCGTCAAGTTGTGTTGTTCCTCGGCGGCCATGCGAAGGCGCCGGGCTTGGGGAGCGACCTCGGCCACGAGCAGTTCCACGGCCTCTTCCTCGGCCAGCTCCTGGGATAGTAAGGAGGCTCTCGAGGTTGATCGACTGGTTCATCTCTTGAGAACGTGGGGGATAACCGTCCGATGTGGATGCTTCCTCACAAATTTCCACAGATGCACTACGAAACGGAGGGGTCCGAGAACGCCTTTCCTCCTCTACTTGCTCGGGGTGAGCGGGCTGTGCAGCAGCAGGTCCAGGAATTGGTGGGTCGTCGGCTGCACGGATGCGCCGGTCAATAAAGCCCCCGTATGAAGCCCTGTAACTCATAAGCACTTGTGCTGCCCTTGCTCGGCCAGCCAGATAGGTGCCCTCACCGTTGAAATTTAGGGCCTGAGTGATATGCGCTACATGGACTTGGGGGGTAATGATAGCGTACCCCTGGTTGATATTTTCAGCTGCAACACGAGAAGTTGACAGTCAGAAGATGGATAAAATTGAATACGCAATACGAATGAATTGCTAGGTGAATGAATTTTAAGAAGAAGAAAGAACTGACGTGGTTGCCCAAATCTGTGAGGGGCGTGAAAGCCTATCACTTGGCCGTCCTCGTTTCTGGGCTCGAAATTTCCAGTAACGACGAGGAAATCGGCATCGTCTCCTGGAGCGGAGTCGGGCAATTCAAGCACCAGTCGCCTTCTGGAATCTCTACTCTTTAGGTAGTAGGTGAGGGCGTCTTTCGTACGGGAAATGCTGTACAGGTGATGAATATCGTACAGGCCTAAAGATGTGCCTAACATCTGGTTTAGGGTATTGATACCCATAACGACTCGGAAAAAATTGGCAGACACCTGCATGGGGGATAGCCTGTAGTAAGCCAGAACCTGGCGAAGTAGTGGCGACAGGGGGAATCTAACACCGCCCTCTACAATGGCAACCACTGGAATGTGTAGAGTGTCGTTGTTGGGGCTCTGGCGTATAGCGTCTACAGGGGCCAAACTGATGGCCACATCGTCAGGGATCTCATAGCGAGACCTAAACGAGGCCATGGTCTGAGGGGTGTTACAGTGACATCTGAACCTCCCCATTTTTGAAAAAAGGTGGGTCTATTACAGTGGGAGATAACGGGTACGAAGAAACCCTAAGTATGATCTGAGAAACCCTACAATAACAAGAGGAAAGGGGCAAAAGAGAACGATGACTTACGATTGTGATGATCGAAGTTCTAAAATGCACAAGAGAAACCTCGAGATGGTGAACAGGGCTCCAATGGCGGGTGCGCTTGAAAGCTCTGGTTGCAGATGGAATCGAGACAGAGAAAGGGGGTTTCGAAATAGGGTGAAAACCCAAATGTACCCCAATTAGTAGGGTGACGTATGCGAAACGTCGCCCCAGATGCCGTTTGGGCGTTCCGTTCCCCGAGAGGTGTACATCCGCATTTAATGCGAACGGTACAATAAGTACCATGTGTAAAGTAAGGGGCAGGAAACGTCTTGGAGAGCCGAAACGATTAGACGTTCTGTTTGAACTAATGATGATCTCTACACCAACTTTATGAAGGATATAGGAGCAAAAGAAATACTGCTCGGATCCTGAAAAGCTTTGCTCGTAATATTAAGAGTAGATAACGAGTAAAGCTGGGGAGCAATTGTAGGGAGTAAATCCCGAACAAGCACAAATAGGGCCCAAACACGTGGTATGTGAGACCATGGTATAATTACATTAAGAACAGTCGCCGTGCAGAAATGGTGATCGGCGATAGGGACCAGTGATATGAAGGATCATTGGTCCAGGGAGTCTATACTTGGTCAAGGTCCAGTAACACGAGAGAGTATTGGACCGAGAGATTGACGAAAGAGCAATGACATGCGAAGTCATTGGTCCAAATAGGCTGTTCGGCAATAAAAGAGCCGAACAGAAGGGGGTTTGTACGAAAAGCAGTCCCAGGAGCAGAAAACGTTCCAGAAGGTTCTGGTGATAGGGATATTCCGTGGTTACTATAAGATCCCAATAAGATAAGATCTTGGAGAGATACCCAACGGGAATGGGAAGTTCGGCCAGCTGTGGAAAGGAGTCCTAAACGGACTAAGGTAATGAATTGGTAAGGAAACGAGAATCCAAGATATACTAGGTTTCCTATACGAGATAGGAAACCTAGGGCAACATGGATACTTGGGCAGCAAGCATCTGTAAACCTATAAATACACGGCAAACCAAGAGGAAAAAGGTACACGATATACTGCAAATATACGTCTTCTCTTATGCTTAATTAAGGTTTTCCCTTTAGTACGTGATACTAACTTAGGCATCGGAGGGCCTTTGCCACGAGAGGCAAAGGTGCACTCATCCCTTGTCTGTTTTGCAGATAAAGATTCCGGCATCATATTAGGGTTCCGGCGAGGACCTCGAAGTAGCCGTTACGTTCTTGTGCAGCTAAAACTACTCTTAGTTTTTCTGCACTTATAGTGTCAACGGGGACGAAGCAACAAGGATAATGGAAGAAATTCACGAAGGGGTCTGCGGTCCCCACATGAGTGGTGTTATGCTTGCTAGGAAGATCCTCAGGCAGGGTTACTACTGGTCAACAATGGAGTCTCAGTGTATCGACTACGTACGGCACTGTTTCAAATGTCAAATCCATGCCAACCTGCAGCATGTTCCACCCTCCAAGTTATACGGCATGACCTCGCCGTGGCCGTTCTCTGTGTGGGGAATTGATGTTATTGGGATGATCACGCCTCCAGCTTCAAATGGTCACAGGTTCATACTCGTGGCGATAGATTACTTCACCAAGTGGGTCGAAGCTGAATCATACAAAGTCTTGACAACTGTCCAGGTAGCCCAGTTCATTCGAAAGAATATCATCTATCGGTACGGCGTCCCCCAGGCATTCGTGTCAGACAACGGGAGTCATTTCAAGGGAAGGGTCCTGGACCTCTTCGAGGAATTTGGCATCGATATCCACCGGTCAACAACCTATCGTCCACAAACAAATGGAGCAGTCGAGGCAGCAAACAAGAACATTGAAGTGATCATCAAGAAGACTGTCGAATCCGCAAGGAACTGGCACGAGCAGCTGCCTCTGGCACTGTGGGGATATAGGACGTCGATTCGAACTTCAACCGGTGCAACCCCTTTCTCCTTGGTCTATGGAATGGAAGCATTACTTCCTATCGAGCTTGAGGTTCCCTCTCTGAGGATCATGGTTGAAAGTGGCCTGGAAGAATCTGATTGGCTCAGCGGGAGGTTTGTCGAACTAATGCTATTTGATGAAAGGAGACTCCGGGCTCTGTATCATGTTCAAGGTTACCAGCGTCGAATCGCCCGGGCATTCGATAAAAAGGTGAAGTCCAGGGGCTTAGTCGAAGGAGATATGGTCACGAAAGAGATACGGGCGCCGGTATCTGATGCTCGCGGCAAGTTTCGACCAAAACGATCCGAACCGTTCATTATCAAGACCATCCTATCTGGGGGTGCTGCTCAACTCATTGATCTCGACGGCAACGAATTCAGCACTCTGGTCAACCTGGATCAACTCAAATGTTTCTATCCCGGAGAGATGCTCGTTGGGCCGAAAACCACAAGGGTGGGCGGTCCCAAGCAAAAGTTAGAGCAGCCTGCTAGACCGAAAACCTGTGAAGGCGGTCTAGGCAAAAATAAATAGGCAAAAGTTGAAAGCTCGCTAGGCCGAAAACCTGTGAAGGCGGCGCTAGGCAAAAGTTAGAGCGTAAAAGGAGAGGTAAAATACACGAGCGAACCTTGGTCTGAACTACGTTCTGACCTGATTCCTTGAAAAGGGATACGTAGGCAGTCTCACCTTGAGACCCGGTCATATTCTATCAAATTGATCCAGGGTTTGACATCCCAGTTCCGTATCAAAGTTTAAGTAAAGTCGAGGGACGAGCCAAAGTTTCATTGAGGAATCTGAAGGGGGAGACCCTCCGTCTTTCAAATTTATTATACAATCATAACTTCTAATACAAGTGCTGAGCATAAAAGCCTTAAAACAGTGAAGCATGAAAAACAGAACGAAATGCTTAAGAAGCCTAACGGCTCGCAGTTTATTCTAAACTACAGCAAAGTGGTCCGGAGTCAGTCGACGTTTTCTCTTGCTGCAACATCTGCTCTTAACCATTGTCGATAAACGTTCCTTAGTCTGGGAGTGAAATCCGGAGACTCCGCTTGCAGGGCCCTGTCTGCCCAGCGCCTGTCGTACCCATGGAGCGTCTGAGCATTGAAATTGGGGACTCGGAAGTCCCCGGCAGTGATACGAACATTCCCCTGAGGGATACCCAGTTGACGAAGGTTGCGGCCCGGGATGTAAAAGGTGAACCGTGTCAACCCTGCAATCACAACCCTGTCGAAACCATCTGAGAAAACCACCATTTCCTCCAGTCCCAGCCATGGACACCTCCAAACGATCTCGTCGGGCTGCAGGTCCCGCATGAAAGCGAACCATTCCTCCTCATCCATCTCGAGATACCTCATTCCCCGTTGGTGAATCCTTCTCGGAAAAAGGTCCCAGCCGTCCTCCGGAGGGTGCAGCAAATTCAGCTTGTCAGATAACCACAGCTCGTGAGTGAAAAGACAAGTAAGAAACCAGATAAAACCGAGCGAAAAGACAAGTAAGGAGCCACCAAAAGCCTAAGCCGAGGTTCGAGGTAAAATAAGAAAGTGCGGAAACCGGAAAAAGGTGAGCTGAGTGAGTTTACCTGAAGAAGTAGCGGGCTGCCACTGAAGACGGCCGATACCCCGGAGTATACCGAGTCCAGACCAATAAGTGTCTCAGCCAGGACCAGTGGGATCACATTTTGCCGGTCCGCACCTCCCATCTGAAGAGCGACACTCACTAACAGAGGGCTAACCCGCCCGTCGGCAGGAATAAGCAGGTAACCGGCAAGGAGGCAAATTACCAGAGCGAAACGGCGCCGTGCCTGCCAAGCAGTATCCTCCAAATAACCCTCCGGACTGTACCGCTCAATTAATTGCAAGATGTGGACTTGGCCACCCTCTAACATGGAACGGGCCAGACCTCTGGGAATAGCAAGTGCCGTAGTCAGCAGCCTGGGCATGCTAACTTGGTAAGGAGGAATGACGAGCGTTGGAGAGGAGTACGTCCGGAGATAGGCCTGGAACTCCTCGACCGTTGGACAAATTTCGTCATCACCAAAGCGGAAGACGTGGACGTCCGGATCCCAGAACCGGAGCGCGGCTCTCAAAAGTGCCGGGCGGAGCGGCACGTGCCGAAGATACCGGAACGAAGCCTAGCCGTGGTATCGAAAATTTAACCAGTCAACGCTTATCATTTCCACCAACCAGGGCCGGATCAAGGTGGGAATGGGATTTGCCATTGGAGGAATTACAGAGGAAATGCTGAATATGGGAAAGGCAATGAAGTGCTGTGATTCTGCAATGTATGGCATGCATCTTTATAGACTGAGCATGCATTATTTTTCATCCGAGGATGCAACTGCCAAAGGCTATCCTCCAAGCCTCCCTTACAATAAGGACACTCCCCCCTGAAGAGCCAGAACCCCTGTTCTGAACGTGGGATGATGGAGACAAAAGGCAGTCAGGGGAAGGACAGTTGGTCAGGCGAATGGCACTGTGTCGTACTTTTGTGGCGTACGCCACTACTTTACCAGCGTGCGCAGGTAACCTAACATTACTGGCGTACGAAGCACAACCACTGGCGCACGCCAGTAATGCCTGCACCAGATACCAGCAAACAGCAGCAACTGTCATCAAGCAACCGATTTCGATTCAGGGCTCGTTTGGCGGGTTTGTCCATTCATAACAGTCATGAATGGTATTTGGGGCTACGAGGAAGCATCGGTTCGGAAACGTCGCGTTTAACGAAGAATTTGGACCTCCGGTGGCCTGTATCCTCCCAAGTTTAGGATACGGAGACTCAAAGTTCGTGCCAAGGGTTTCGTGCCAAGTTTTCTCATGCCGTACACGTTACGTGGACCCTATGTGACTGTACGGAGGTGTCGGTTTCAGTCCGGGACTATATCGAGTCATCTTTGGCGTCTTATGTCCATTTTGTGGCATTTTCGAGCGTTTTGCGACTTATTTCTCATTTCGATTTGTTTTTCCCGAGTCTCTCCATTCGTACAGGTCCTTATACATATCTACGGTCTCACAAAAGTGTCAGTTGCCATTACAGAGGAGGATTGGGCGTTTCAGCCCGCCAATGCCAAAACATCCGTATCCTCCGCGTGTCTTAAGGATACGCGACGTATCCTGGGATTTTCCTCCAATTTTTATTCGAGCTAGATCAGTTCTACACGTATCCTAGCGTTAGTCGATTGATTCAGGGCGTTTGTCAATGCATGTCAGATGTTAGTGGTTGTTTCGTTTACTTCTATCATCAATACCATCAATATAGAAGTCGAATGAACAGAAAATGCAATTATTATACTATCCAAAGCCTGTATCTCTAGAAACAAAAGGGTGGAAATGTATGGAGCGGCACAACGGCCCGAACAAAACAAGCAAAAGCAACTCTGGGCAACATTCGCCCGTGAATCAGAAGGCACGCAGGCCCTATCTCAAGGATCAAGTCAAAATCCAGTGTCAACGGTCAAAAGGCAAAAGACAGTAAAATAGCTGAGGCTCCGTGATAGCCCTCACTCGCCGAAGAGCTCCTCGGTGTCGTCAGTGTCGCTCTCGCTCCCTGTGGCCAAGTCTCTCAGAGAAGCTCGGAACCTGGGGTCGCTAGCAGACCCAGAGCCGTTGCTGAGAGACACGAACTCCTCGTCCTCCTCCTCCTCTCTCCTCTTCTTCTTCGCAGGCCCCTCCGCTGGCTTCTTCTGAGCAGCCCTCTTCCGCAGCTCTCTCTGAGGCGGTGGTGACCCTCTGTCAGGGGCTATCACCACCCCTCTGGCCTCGCGCCGTGTAGTGCTCACCGGTCGCTGGACCACGGCAGGAGTCTTCCCCTTGCCCTTCCGAGGGGCTGGCTTCGTTGGCTGCCGCCTAGAAGCCGTCCTAGCATGTCCCTGCATTGTCAATTCAATTCACGTCATTATAATATCCATATTGTGCATAGTGTATATACGTTAATTGCTGAAATAGGAATCAAGAGCAGGTACTTCTAAACATGCATTGTAACAGACATGCACGGTTCCTAAGTATCGAAATCCGAATTCTGGGTCCATACCTGAGACTGCGTAGTAGGCGCTGGAGCTGCCGGCGGGTAGTGCAGCTGCAAGGGAGTACCACTGGCTATCTGGTGGAACTTCTTCTCCATGGGAAGCATCAAGCGCATGGACTCCCTCACCCACTCTAGCGGCACCTGAATTACAAATATCAGAAATCAAAGGCAGTTCAAAGTACAGTGCAAAAATGATACAGGAAGTGAATGAAGCTGAAAGTACATCATACCGGCCCTTTGACCTCTGCTGGCTCCGTCCTGGCAGGCTCGAAGCGAACATCTGCGGCCTCCCCCTGAGGGTCACGCACCGTCAGCGTCCAAGAAAGCTGAGTGAGCCCGGTCGACTCCGCAAACTCGCCCCTGGAACGGCCCGACCTACTCCGCCGTCCCGACCTCTCCTCACCGGCAACTAACACCTCTGCCCGCACTGCCCTGTGCTCCATCACTCCAAGCGCCCCGGCCAAGTATCGCCTCTGGTAGACGGCGTAGTCTCGCCCCCGCCTCAGAAAGGTGGACGCAGCGACAGGGACAGTGAACCTCCTCAGCTCTCTCAGCGTGTACCGCCCAGTGTGCGAGGCACGAAGCGGAAGTGGCCCCGGAACAACGAACTCGGGCAAGTCAAGCGACTGTCGTGTCACTTGGTCGCTCAAGTACCACTGCCACCCGAAGGCCGACTCCAGCAGCACTCGGCTCGCTGTCACCACTCTGCTCCTAGCCAGGTACTCAGGCTCAGGCCCTGCGGTCCTCCACGGGTCCCACGCCACCTGCAAAACAATCAAGGACATCAGCGACAGCAGTAAAGCATTTCAAAGGCACGAATTACCGAAAGAGAAGGCTAGCCTCACCTGAGAGTCTGTCAAGTGATCAAGGTACAGCCGGAAGTCTGCAAGCGTCTTCTGTGATCTCTTCTTCCCGACGCGGAGCGGTCCCCAGACCATCGCTCGAGGAAGCACCCTCGGGTCCGGACTCCTGTGCTCCGGAGGGTACATCCTCAACACCTCGTAAGCCCACAACTGCAGGGATTTCAAACAATCAAACAGTCAAGGCGTCAGAATTACAGCATATGCAAGATAAAGTGCAAGTATGGAACAAAATTGAAAGACAGTATTGGTTCCTTACCTCCCACACTCTCCAGTACCCAGCAGCTGCCCTCCTCCCTCTGGAGAACTCGCCCAAGAAGCTGTAACACGTACCTAAGGCCGCTCCTCCCCAGTCAAATCGAGAAGCCGACCTCAAGTCAAAAAGGGCCGGCAAGTAGGACAAGTGCACCGTAGACCGCTTGTTCGGGTACAGAGTAGCCCCGAACAAGTACAACAGGTACACCCTCGCTAGCTGCGCCAACTCTAGCTCAGAGACCCCCTCTCCTGCCAACTCCAGCACTGGAACCCTCTGCTCCACATGCTTCGCGAACTGGTCGTGTGAGACCGTCTCTGAGCTCCCCGCAGGCACCATGCCCAAGAACCACCTCAGCGCCGCAGTGTCCCTGTGGATCCCGGTGTCAAACGGGATCGGGTCACCTCCTACCCTCAGGCCAGTGATGGCCGCAAAGTCCGTCGGCGTCACCGTCATCTCCCCGATCGGGAAGTGGAAGGAGTTCGACGTGTCCCACCACCTCTCGGCCAAGGCAGACAGTACGCCGTGGTCGCTCCTCACCGCTGTCAGTGTGGGGATGAACAGGCCAAACCCCGCCGCGTCCACCAGCTCTCGTGCCCCCGCAGGCAAGCTCAAGTACTGTGCGAGAGAGTGCGCTGGACCACCGTGCCCTCGCGAGCTAACCACTCCTCTCTGCAATCAAAGCAACAGGAAATAGCATCAGTACAGCAGTTCAAATTCAATGGATAGTCGAATCAAGGACTTTTAACAGTATCTAAAGCTTCGAACATGCATACAGTCGATTATCAAACTACCAGGAAACTATTCAGTCGATTATCATTTTCAAACATGCTATTCAGTCAATTCCAGTTGTCAAAGCATCAAAGGTACTTATTGGGTCGATTATCAAGTTTCAACGGCATTCTACGAAGACAAGTCAAATTTCAAGGCAATCTATTAGTCGAATTACGTTACGTAGCATACTACAAGTCGATATCAGTTATTCACAGGCATTCTATGGTCGAATTATGAAATCGAAGCATCCTACAGTCAATCCAGTCTATTTTCGGGTCGAGGTATTACTAACTCTACATAGTCGATCAAAAGCGAAGATTCGGGTATCATGCATCACAAGTACGATAGAGGCTAAAGCGAAGATCAAAGATATACCTGAGTCCAGCCCCTGGACAAGTGCTGCTTAGGGTCTCTCAGCACCAGCTCCTCGTCGTAGTCCCTCTGGCAAGGGACGTAGCTCTCGGTGCCCGACGCCACAAACACGTGCGGCTCTGGAGGAACGTACGTCTCGGCCACAAACGGGGTACGGGCGGCCTGCCGTCTGGCCTCCGCTAAGTCAACCGCCACCTCGTACAACCCGGGACCCTCCTCCTGCTCCCTCTCAGCCTCCTCGGCCTCTCGCTCAAGCTCTCTCTGGTCTCTCTCCGCCACCTCGGTCTCTCGCCTCAGTCTCTCCTCCTCGTCAGACCGGGCTATCTCCCTCAGCCTCTCCTCGCGGGCCGCCAAAACTGCCCTAACAACTGCAGGGCTCTCTCTCATGAGCCGAGCAAGCACAGACTCGCCCACGAACTCCGCCAAGTCACGGCTCATGATCGGCTCGTGACTAAACGAACCCGCAGGCGCCTCAAACTCAACCCGCTCAACATGGTCCACCCTCGGCACGTCCCCGACCTCCTCTACAGCTGGACCCTTCCCTCTATCCGAATCCCTCGGAGGTGATCCCAGCCGGTCCTCACCGCCACCACTGCTGCTGCCGCCGGCCCCGACCGAACCCAAACCATCGCCGGTCACCACGAAGGCCTCCACCCCGCTCCGTGCATCCAACGGCTCAACCCGTGGACCCACTGGTCCCACAGAGACAAGTGTACGCCCCTCCTCCTCCGGCGTACGCCGCTCGTCACCACCGCCGATCTCCTCTGCATGGCCATCGCCACCGCCCTCATTGCTCGAAACCACTGCACTAACGCTCGACGAAGCCCCCGCAGTGGGTTGATCGTCGACTAATGGCTTCTCGGCCTCTCTCGATTCCACCCGCAACCGATCATCAACACCGCCACCATTGCCACTCCTGTCGTCGCCTGGTTCTGCCATGGATGTGTTCGAATCCGTGAGATTGAAGGAGATGGGAAGGATTGGAGTGGGTTTGGAAGGATTTGGAAGGGTTTGAGAGTTTTTGGGAAGTTTTAAAACGGGATATGGCGGTTTCGTACTGCCCCTGAAAGTTTATACGACGAAGAACAGCACTGGGCCGGTTCTGGGCTTGGATATTTCAGCCTCTATGGCGTACGACATAAATATATTAGCGCACGCCAGTAGTTTGTGGGCCAGAGGCCCAATTCACATTTTGTGATCGAAATCAAGGTCCGTGGTCAGCCAAGCCATATTATCAAATTAGGTGGTCACTCCCCAAGCAGAGCCCGTCCAATTTCAATTCAACGACGATCTATCCGTCCAATTTCAATTCAACGACGATCTACCCGTCCAATTTCAATTCAACGACGATCTATCCGTCCAATTTCAATTCAACGACGATCTACCCGTCCAATTTCAATTCAACGACGATCTATCCGTCCAATTTCAATTCAACGACGATCTATCCGTCCAATTTCAATTCAACGACGATCTACCCGTCCAATTTCAATTCAACGACGATCTATCCGTCCAATTTCAATTCAACGACGATCTATCCGTCCAATTTCAATTCAACGATGATCTATCCGCCCAATTTCAAATCAACGACGATCTATCCGTCCAATTTCAAATCAAACAAGTGACCCTGAGTTGCTTTCAATGGATTATTCCCCAGGAGAGTCCGCACCCCATGACAACCTGTTCTGTCCATGTCAAATCAACGACGATCTGTTCGTTCGACTTCAATCAACGACGGCCTGTCCATATGCTAGTATCTTTCCCGGGCAGAGTCAGCCCATCACAACGGATTATTCCCCAGGAGAGTTCTTAATCTACGGAGATCTATCTCGTCCCCTCAAAATCAATCGAGCAGCGGTTTGTATCGCTGTTATCCCCAGCAAGCGACAGCCTGTTCTGTCCATCTCAAATCAACGACGATCCGCTCGTCCTATTCCAGTCAATAACGGTCCGTCCGTATGTCTATATCTTTTTCAATGGAGCCGATCCACGGCTTCTCTTCCCCAGCCGAGTCTCACCTAGGCCGGGTTGTCAAGAAGTCAAAATCAACATC
Organism: Rhododendron griersonianum; assembly: GCA_018127125.1. Classification (NCBI taxonomy): domain Eukaryota; kingdom Viridiplantae; phylum Streptophyta; class Magnoliopsida; order Ericales; family Ericaceae; genus Rhododendron; species Rhododendron griersonianum. The sequence continues at coordinate 30,389,701 of CM030790.1, read as the reverse complement.
AACCTATCCTCGCATATCAATATCCTCGGCAACAGCGATCTATCCGCTCCGCCAATCCAATCGATCAGGTTCTTTAAATTATTCGTCCATCATTGAACTCGTATGTTCTGCTCTGGATAGCCTTGATGGGTGTCTAGGAACCTTTGACGTTACTTACGCCAAGTCAATGGTGCTCTAAGTGCCGTCAAAGGGGGGCTACTGTAGACACCCTATTCTGAACTGTCCAGATTAGTTTACTTACGGTCTTTGATTCCCCAATGATGATTAAGGTCGAGAACATACCGAGTTTGTTAAAGAGTTTGAGCTTTGAGCGTCCTGAACCTCACCCGAACCTTTCTGAACTCCTTGTCGAACCTTCAAGCCAGAACCAAATGGCCTCAGCAAAACCCTACTGGAGTACGCTGGTGGATGACTAGCGTGCGCTGGAACCACCACCACGTGTCAGTCATCCCCAGTTACTGGCACACGCCACTTACAAGGTACGTACGCCAGTCATAGCCAGTCAAATCAACTTTATGCCAGCAGAGCACGCAGGAGTTTTGGCGCCATCTGGCGTCTGGCAGTCGTCCTCTGGTGGCTGAGGACCGTCCTCCTGTTCCCTCCACTCCTACATCACCTTTCAACCCAAGTCCCATGCATTAAATGCATGGGAGGCTCACTCTTGGCTTAAGCCAACCAAACAAGCCTTAATGCCCAACTGATTTCAGTCCCTCTCTCCTCCATAAATACCCCCCTTGCATTCATTTGCAAGGGGTTAGCACCATTAAGAAAGCCCAAGCTTTGGTCTCCCTCTTTTCCCTCTCTTTTCCCTTGTTTTCTCTTTCATCTATTGAAAGTCAAGGCAAGGAGAGTAATACCCAGTCCATAACACTCCATACTCACCTCTCAAACCCCTCAAACCTCAAGCTTAAACTCAAGCTCAAACCATCCACAAAACTCTCAAGCAAAGGTATAATACCTTTTGCTCCTGTCTTCTGTTTTGACCCCTGAGGGGGGCTAGCAGGGTCAAGGCTGGTAATCTATACCAGTCCTGGCCCTAATGCTGGCAAGGTTTCAAAACCGTGTGCAGTGATCAGTGGCGCACGCTAGTAGGTTGAGCCGTACGCCAGTCATGGTAGTATGTGCAAAACTGGCGTAGGGACCATGGATCATTGTTTTATTGCTTTATTTATGTTCTGATCACCCTGATGCATGCTAAAATCAACCTTTTGCTTACTGTCTTTTAGAACTGCTTTCTCTTCCATCTGTATCTTGTTGTAGCTTGGCCTCTGGGAGCCTTCTGGTCATGTTTTCCAGAGCCCAGATGGTGCAAAGCCAAAGCACTGGAGCAAAGGCACAACTAGCGTACGGCCATGCACTACTGGCGTACGGTAGTAGCCTAGCTTCCAGTTGCTTGGCCCTTGCATGGATCTTCCATCCAGGCCTTTGGTCATCCTCCCCTCACTGTTTAAGGGGGTTTCTGTTCATTTGGTGGCTTCTTAGCCCTTTATCTCTCTGTAATAGCTTAGTAATCTATATCAAACTGCGTGGTTTGTCCTGAGTGTGCACTGGTCCCTTCCAGAGCCCAGAGGGTTGATAACAGAAGCTGTGAACTTGAGCTTACAGGCGCACGCCAGTTATGGTGTGGCGCACGCAGGTCGGGGCGGCTTGCAGTGGCTTGGCCAGTGCATGCAGGCTTGCTTCTGTGTGCACCACCGCACGGTCATTGTGCTCTACTCTGTTCAAAACGTTCACAGTAGCTTGTTCTCAATCTATTATATTTGTTTAGATCAAACATCAAACATCCATAAACATCTTGTCACATACTTGTACATAACTGCAAACGTGTTACAGTTTTAATCCCCATTAACTGTTCCCCCGCCCTAATTGGCTAAGAAAATGATCAAATAAAGAGAGAAATGCAAATGTTTTATAAAATGCCTGAGTAGAGACCGATCTCCGGATTGGGCGAGAGGGGGTGCCATAAAACCCTTCCCCTCTCGTAATCTGGCTCCCGAACCTCAGATTTCAAAGGTGACGACGGACCAGTCTACAAGCCTTTTTCAAACTCGAGCAAATACATTCAAAATGTTTTCGAAAGCACGGTTTCTTGGGTACTCTCCGCAAAACCCGAGTGGCGACTCTCCGATCCGCGAAGCACTTCGCCGCGCTTTCCGCGAGATAGGGCGCACCCGGAATTTTCATGCTTTAAACGTGGCAGTTTTAGGGGCGTGTGCCCACACCATCATCCAAGACCAGACTGGTTAGTTTACTTCTATTTCTATTGTTACTTACGGATTTAAAGAAATAGGAAGTGCATTGATCCCCAAGCTTTAACCACTGGATTCTGGACTTTTGCTTAGCTAGGCTTTCCTCAGCTCTAAGCAAAGTTAAGAGTTGCCTGTAGGCCACTCTCTCCTGGTTTATGATGGAAGGAGTAGCCACCTGAGAACTCATACCTTTCTGCAAAGACTCTAGGGTTTGCTTGGATTCGGCAACCCTTCTAGAGACATCACTAAACTCCCTATTATTTATTTGTTTAAACTCAGATTGCAATAACCTAAGCTTTTCACATACACAGTACATGGGGTTTCTAATAATCACTCTCCTCCAAATTCCTTGAACTGTAGTTAAGAACTGAGGGTGTTCAGCCAGGAAATCAAAAAACTTAAATGGTTTAATAGATTTCTTAGGACCAGGGGTGATGGTCACTATGCCTGGAGAATGATCAGATATCCCGGCTGTGGGGAAATGAGCAGAAGAACAGTTAAACGTTTTCATCCAGTGTTCATTAACCAGGACTCTATCCAACTTTGAACTGACAAAATGGGAGGGGTCTTGCTTATTAGCCCAAGTGAGAAAGCTGCCCGTATACTTGAGGTCATCAAGCTCTATGCTATATAGGCATTAGTTAAACTCATTCATATGAGGAGGCCAGAGGGAAGAGCCCCCTACCTTCTCATTTGGAAACCTGATGGCATTAAAATCCCCCAAAACTATCCAAGGGAAGGGAGAGTTCAAATGATGTAGACTAGACCACAAGGCCTGCCTATTCAAATAATTGTTATCCCCGTACACAAAAGTAGCCAAAAAAGGGGGCCCTCCACACTTAGATTGAACTTCACAATGAATAAACTGATCAGATTGATCCAAAACTTGTACATTGATAATACTGGGATCCCAACCCACAAAAATTCTACCAATGGGAGCCTGAGGGTAGTTGTTCATAAAATTCCAATTAGGGCAGATATATTTAAGGATCCTACCAGCCCAAACTTCCTTTATTTTATGCTCTATTAAACCCACAAAAGAGAGATTGTTATTATTCACAAAACATTTAACTTCCTTTTGTTTGATTGGGTCATTAAGGCCCCGAATGTTCCAAAAACCAATATGTGAAAGGTGTAATGATAATGTCTTTTTTGTTGGGAAACGATTCCCAGAAACTAATAATGACGCGTACAGATTAGACAATAAGAAAACCGCAAAACCCTACAAGGCGGAATTAGGGTTTTACCTCAACTCCCTGCGAACACGAACGCTGGTTGAACTTGTTATAACACGTCTTGCTATAAGCCACGTATACTGCTCGACTGCACCTTACGATCTTCTATCGTATTCCCTACACGCCTAGAACACGAACCGAGTGTGGACTCTTTCGTGGTCTTTTTGCCCTCTCTAGATCTGCCTCTATTTTGTGAATAATAGAAACGTCAAAAAAACGTCCATCTGACCTAGAGAGCATAACGTGTATATATAGGGCTACGATAGGGACCTAAGGAGTAATAAGTCTGGGCTCCCAGTGTAAATAAGAAAACCTAATCCCACCAGGATTCTATTTCTTATTTCACTAATTATAATTCACCCCACTACAGAATTATAATTGCACTCCCGTCCTTATCTCAATTATATTACGAGCTCCATGATATTAAATACTTATTAATCTCCCCACGTTAAGATTACAGATACCCGTTGATTAAAATAAATTATTAACAATCTCCCACTTAATCAACATCTTAACTTGAGACTATCCGCTTAACTTATTCGATATGTCGGATACAAATATCCACCTGCAGGGTTTGACATAATCGAAACTTATAAGCTTACTCAAGGGGTATCATCAATCCCTATCGGGACATGGATTCCATTAATAATTAATAGTTGTCATATACATAATGTTGCGACCCAACTCACCGAGACTATTGACCGTATAAAGATCTCACCCTTTAATGAATCAAAATCAACAACATTAAATATATACATCTAATAATTATCTTTGGATTAAGAGCATAAGCATTCATAATAACCATGAGGTTCCAATTGTCTTATAAAGTTAGTACAAAGACAATTACCTCAATGCGGTCCCGTTCAATACACACAAAGTGTACTAGCACAATGAGTTAGAACTAGACCGTTCCCTGTAATCAAGACAGACCTACTAAACATTGTACTACAGTCCTACTAATGGTGTGTCCAGTTCCATCTAAGACTGTGAACCATATCTTATATTTTACAAGAACCGATGATCCGATCTTCTGTGTGTAAGCCGAACTCTACACACCGGATCATCTACTTTGTAAAATAAAAGACACATGCACAACATACAATAATATTATGCAAATATTACCCATAAAAGATTCTCATCAAAAAAGGGATAAAACTGATTAATACATAAACAATAGTAATCCATCATATAAAAACATAGCTTTTACATAACCTCCTAACATACTCCCACTAAGACTCAAAGTCATGCTGCCACGCATCTCACTCATATTCCCTTTACGTGACTATCAAAAGTCTTAGCCTATAAGCTGTAAGTAAAAGAATCTGCTAGGTTGTTTACCGATGCGATCTTGGTCACAGCTACATCACCTCTCTGAACGATCTCTCGAATCAGGTGATACTTACGCTCGATGTGTTTTCCTTCTTATGAGTCAATGGTTCCTTAGAGTTAGCAATTCCACCACTATTGTCACAATAGACGTAATAGCTAATTCCACTAAAGGAATCACTTCTAGATCCATCAAGAAGTTTTAAGCCAAACGGCCTCTTTGGTTGCTTAAGAAGCTACCACATACCCGGCCTCCATGGTGGAATTAATCAATTCACGATTGCTTGATACTCCCCAAAATTATGGCTCCACCTCCTAAGGTAAACACATATCCGGAGGTAGACTTTCTGGAATCCTATTTGACATAAAGTTTGAGTTTGTGTACCCATAAGGTACCAGACTATCTTATTGGAACACCAACATATGATCTCTAGTTCTTTTCAGATACTTGAGTATATGTTTCACTGCAGTCCAATGTTCTTGTCCTGGATTAGACTGAAATTTGCTAACCATGCCAACGGCAAAGCAAATATCAGGTCTAGTACACAACATAGCATACATAAGGCTTCCTACTACCGAGACATAAGGAACTGCCTTCATTTTCTCCATCTCCTCAGGTGTTTTAGGACACTGATCCTTGGATAGGTTGATTCCATGTCTAAAAGGGAGGAACCCTTTCTTGGAATCCTGTATGCTAAATCAGGCAAGAATCTCATCGATATAAGTAACTTGTGATAAGCCCAACATCTTGTTCTTGCGATCTCGCATAAGCTTAATCCCAAAGATGTGACTGGCTTCTTCCAAGTCCATTTCGAATTGGTCGGATAACCACACTTTCACTGAAGACAATACTCCCACATCGTTTCTGATGAGCAGGATATCATCGACATATAGTACTAAAAACACCACCACTTTTCTGTTGCGCTTCTTATACACACATGAATCATTCGGACATTGATCAAAATCAAAAATCTTGATTGCTTGATCAAAACGGATGTTCCACGATCTAGATGTCTGCTTAAGCCCATAAAAAAACTTCTTAAGCTTGCACACAACATGTGCTCTTGACCTTTCGCTATGAATCCATCTGGTTGCACCATATAGATGCATTCATTCAGATTTCCATTAAGGAATGCGGACCTGATTAGAGTACATAGACTCCATCTTTGATTTCATAGCCTTTTGCCAAAGTTTCACATCTTTATCTTGAAGTGCCTCATTGTAGTTACAGGGTTCGGCATGTTGATCATCAGGGATCATTTCAAAAGACTCTCCCAACAACGTATACCGACTGGGTAGAATAATAACCCTCCCACTACGACGAGGTACCGGTGTGTCAATAAGTGCCTCTACAGATGTCACTTGTGGTGTTTCCTCCTGCACTACTGGCGGTAAAGAAGTTTGTGCCGATCTCTCTCCTCTCAATTTCACTAGAACAATTTTACTTCTGGGCTTGTAGTCTATCACATAGTCCTCCACTAAGTATCGGGCATTGGATCTAACAATGACCTTCTGATCCTTCGAACTATAAAATAATCTACATTTCGTTCCTCTAGGGTACCCCATAAACAGACAAACTTATGACCTTGATTCCAATTTATCTGCGTTCCCATTCAGCACATGTGCTGGACTACCCCAAACCCGAACATGCCACAGACTAGGTTTGCGCCTAGTCCACAGTTCTGTGGGCGTAGATGGTACTGACTTAGATGGTACCAAGTTAAGAATATACACTGTCGTTTCTAGTGCATGTCCCCAAAACGAAATTGGTAAATCTGAATAACTCATCATTGATCTTACCATATCCATAAGAGTCCTATTCCTTATCTCTGCTACACCATTTTGTTGCGGCATACCTGGAGACAACTGGGATGTAATCCCTTCAGGTGACAAGTAGTCCCTAAACTCTCCCAAGAGGTATTCTCCACCACGATCAGATCGCAGTGTCATGAGACATTTACCCAGACGCTTTTCCGTTTCCGCCTATACTCCCTGAATTTCTCAAAGCATTCGGACTTACAGCGCATCAAATAAATGTATTCATACCTTGAGTAATCGTCAATGAAAGTGACAAAGTACTCAAAACCACCTCTAGCTTGGACATTCATAGGCCCACACAAATCAGAATGAAACCAATTCCAACGGCTCTTTGGCTCTATATCCTTTTGCTGAAAAAAAAGGCCTCTAGGTCATTTTACCTTCTAAATAGGATTCATAGACTGAAAGTTCCTCAACTTCCAATGAACCTAAAGGTTCATCTCTAACCATTCTAGAAATCCTATTCAGATTAATATGACCAAGACATAAGTGCCAAAGATACGTTTGGTTCAATTTAGAAGGCTACTTTCTCTTACATGGTAAATTATTAGTGTTATTCAATTCATGCAGTTGCACTATAGGAAATATAGGATTAATAATGTAGAGATTATCCACTAAATATCCATCCTTGATCAACTTAGAAACTGAAACCAAGTTTCTTCTAATAGAGGGAACATAAAGGCAATCTCTCAAAATTAAACTCCTATTACTACTAAAATTTGAAAAGACATTCCTACTGCAACTACTGCCACTCTCGTAGCATTTTCCACAAGTAGATAAATCTCCCCATCACTGAGTCTTCTGGTTTCCTGGAACCCGTGCAACAAAATGCAAACATGATTAGTGGCTCCCGTATCTACACACCAGGTACTGGTAGATAACACCACTAAACGTGATTCAACAACTAGTGAAAAAGATTTATCCTAATTGTTCACTTTATTGAGATAGAATGGACATTCCTACTTCTAGTGTTCTTTCTGCTTGTAGTGAAAAACACTTGCCCAAAGACTTTTTTTCACTCCACCTTGAGGCACATGAACTGTCTCCATAACCTTTTTCTGAGAGTTGTTCTGCTTCTTCTTGCCTTTCAGCTTAGAAGTAGAAGCCTTCTCTGCCACTAACATTGAAGGTGGTTTCTTCACAACCAAAAGACCATCAGCTGCTTGGAGTTCCTTAAGAAGTTTCGCCAAAGATAAATACATTTTGTTCATATAATAATTCAGGCGAAATTACTTAAAACTCTCAGACTGCAGTGAGTTAAGAACGAAATCGATCTAAGTTTCCCCATCAATTTCAGCTCCAAGGATCTCTAGTTTATTAAGATGAGCTATCATCTTCAAAACATGATCCTTAATCGGGGTCCCTTCAACATGGGTGATACTCACCGATTTTTATAAAGTTTTGCTTCCTGTTATGTGGCATTCTCATCAGGTCTAGGAGGGCATACCTCAAACAACACAAATTTGTGTCCCTCAGCAGTTAACACAATATTCAAATTCCTTTTCCAGTCAATATAATTCGATCTAGTAAGTTTATTAGCTTTGAGAATAATTGCAAGTGGATTGAAAAAACCCATTTTTGAATCTGAGAATCACATAACAACAATTATGAAGGGCAATAAAAACTTGAATTTCATTTTAATATTGGTTCCCTCAACCACGTGTTAAAAGAAAAACATTGGCAACCCTACACACCGTGAAGAGCATGCCTCGATGGGAAGGTCGTCTACTCTTCATCATTCGTGTAGATAGGCACAACCTTTTAATTTTACTATCTAGACACTATACCGTGCCAAGCAAAATTAAATAGCCAATATAGCTTCGGTCCTATAAATAATAATAGTGACTCAGATGGTGAGAATATTATTATTTACAGCTAAGTGTATACCATTACCTAGCCCCATGACCCATTGTTCCGTCATGAACCACCTCAGATGGAGAAGTGACCCACACAACAATTATCTTAGAACTATTCCTTTAGGAAGTTTGTACCGATGATGCCACAATTAATTTTGTCCGATATGGAGGAAGGTTCTGAAACCAACATACAAAATTAATTATATCACCTACGAACTAGCAATGGAGACCGTGGGATTTATCCAAAATAAATTCCCTCTCCCACTTAGTTATTTAAAAATTTGTGAGGGTTATCAAATTTTTGAGTTTGCAAAAAAACGTGATCTAGGTCAAAAGCCAAATATTACCATGTTGTCCCAATATGGTAAACTATCACATATGCAAACAATATGGAAACACAAATAATAAGGAAGCACAAGATAAAGAATCCAGCTATTATGGTCAAAGACGCAATCCTTGAGCAATAAGGAATCCTTCCAAACTTGAAATCCTTAAGCAATAAGGAATCCTTCCAAACTTGAAATCCTTAAGCAATCCTTCCAACCTTGAAATCCTTCAGCTATACTTGTGTGGAAGACTTAGATATTTTGAATCAATCAAGGAAACCAAAATCCAACCGTGCTTAGGCAAGAAAATCGGATTTGATATATTCCCGCGTAAACTGCACAGCCTTCAGTATTTTGGCCATATCTTCCTCATCCGACCTCCAATTGAAGTGATTCAAATTGGGTTGGATTCGAAATTCAATTATCTACAACTTCTGTGCAGAACAGATTTTCTAATTCCAACGTTTACTGGGTCGAAATGGCCCTGCAATCAGACCCTACGAATCTGGAAAAAAACTGTTACGAGCCAAACAACTTGTATCTTCTGTATCTCCCTTCTTCGATCTCCGAATAACCATCGAATGCTATTACAATCGAAGAAACATACATATATCGATCTTATGCCTCTATTGGAGTTCACATGCTACGTTAATTATTACAACCACGAAAAATAATCATGGCACCCAATAAATAACACATGCTACGTTAATTATTACAACCACGAAAAAATAATCGTGGTACCCAATAAATAACAATAACCACACAAAATTATGTGGGATCCAATCACACAAAATCAACAAAAAAACATGTGACCATAATAGCTAGGTAAGAACGCTGCAAAACAAGGGTTAGCACAGTTCTACGTTCTACCCTCTATAACCTACGGACAACATGGCCTGTTTAATCTATACGCGTGATTACAGCCTACTCTGATACCACTGTTGGGAAACGATTCCCAGAAACCAGTAATGACGCGTACAGATTAAACAATAAGAAAACCGCAAAACCCTACAAGGCGGAATTAGGGTTTTACCTCAACTCCCTGCGAACACGAACGCTGGTTGAACTTGTTATAACACGTCTTGCTATAAGCCACGTATACTGCTCGACTGCACCTTACGATCTTCTATCGTATTCCCTACACGCCTAGAACACGAACCGAGTGTGGACTCTTTCGTGGTCTTTTTGCCCTCTCTAGATCTGCCTCTATTTTGTGAATAATAGAAACGTCAAAAAAACGTCCATCTGACCTAGAGAGCATAACGTGTATATATAGGGCTACGATAGGGACCTAAGGAGTAATAAGTCTGGGCTCCCAGTGTAAATAAGAAAACCTAATCCCACCAGGATTCTATTTCTTATTTCACTAATTATAATTCACCCCACTACAGAATTATAATTGCACTCCCGTCCTTATCTCAATTATATTACGAGCTCCATGATATTAAATACTTATTAATCTCCCCACGTTAAGATTACAGATACCCGTTGATTAAAATAAATTATTAACATTTTTAATAAGTTGGAGTTATGAAGCAGGACACTTAAAAAGGGACGGAGGGAGTATCACATTTGTGGTACTAAAATATCGATTTATTAATTTACTAGTTTTCATAATTGAACGGTCTCACCTTCATGCTTCGGATTGAACGGTTTCACCTGATATGAGAACTACAATGGCCCAACTGCAGATCACCACCCACCGAACCATATCCAAAATACTAATTATACTATAATGCTCTTCAATGAACGAAATAGATTGGGGTTTGGGTTTCTTTGGGTCTTTGGGAGAAAAAGGTCAAGCCTGTGGTGTACTAATACTATGGTAATTCTGAGGGTTTTCACAAATGTCATCCTCCTTACACCAAGTATGGGCCTTGAGAGAGAAAAAGGGAGGGATTTGTGCATTGTATTGTGTGCAAATGTGGCCAAGTTGGGTGTGGTATTTGTAGCGGACCAAACCAAATGATTCGAGCCCACCGAAAAGTAGGCCGCGACCGAAGATGATGGCCGTACGTCATTCCACGTTCGGCTACAACCGAGGTCCGGGAGCGGGCAATGATTCGTCTTACCGACGGACTATCACCGTTGCCCACGTTCGGCCACCTTCGAAGAACTTCTCAAGCTCGGCCACCCACCGGAGGCCGGCTCATTCATCAGACTCCTTCCCACGGGTCGCCGCCGTGTTCGGCCACATGTCAAGCTCGGCCACATGTGGGTCTCAGCCGAACGCTGGGTTCGGCCACCCGTCAAGACACGTGCTCGGCCACCTTCAGAGCACGGCGTGCAGCCGACGATAGCTTGCTGTAAAGCCACGCGTCCTGCCACGTGCAGAAGCAGTTATAACAGAAGGTGATCACGGGCGCACATGGGTGTGCCAGCTCAGCCCTAAAAACGGTTACCAGATCCATTCCGTGATGTCATTGTGACGTCACACGGCCCGTGGAAGGCACGCGATCGTACTTGGAGAGCAAGCCAGGAGGCACTATATATACCTAGTGATGGTAACCCTAACAGGTAGACACTACTGAATACTGACACTGACACACTAAGCTTTCTGCTTCTTCTCTGCGCTATACTCATCCTCTCGCCGGAGGGCCTTGCCGGGACAACCCCCGACCAGGTCTTAGTCGTGCGTTCCTTGTGCAGGCTAGGGGAAGAAAGCTAACCCATCATCGAACCACCAACGAAGGATCGAGGACCAGAGGATCACGGGCCACACAATTGGTGAACCCGACGTGAAACACTTCTGATCTAAACGGCTCTCTCATCCTCCATACCCCCCTCACTCCTTCGTAAAACAACCACCAAATCACCTACCATGGGCGGAGATCTAGCAAACGCAACCGTTTCGGGGGCCAAAGACGCAGGTGGAAACGTCAATTCCACGCCAACCCTCGAAAGGCACATGTCCCTCTCCCTCGCCCCTGGGTCCGGGCTCTCGCCCGTCTCAGACGATGTAACTTCGGCGTACATCCGCCTGTTGCAGCGTCGCGACGATGAACGCGACAATGAACTGGCCGCTCTAAGGGAAGAGGTGGCCCAAATGAAGCAACACATGCAGCAGGACGCCACCCCTACCGCATCAAGATCTGGCGGAGGCGGAGGAAAAGGCATGCAAACTCCACCCCCTCCACCTCCACCACCATAAGGGCGTCAGAACGAGGGAGGCCAACGCGGATCCGTGAAAGACCGCCTAGGCTTCACTCCAGCACCGGGCGACGCCAAAGAAATCATCCTCTACAAGCAACCCACCGTATCTGGAACACATCGTTCTAGAAGCCATCACGACGGAACCAGGACAAGGGATACCGAGTCGTTCACAAGCACGTACTCGACTGGTCGTGCAGAGTTCTCTCGCACAACGGCCTTGCACCGTAGCCGAGACTCTGCACGGACCAAACCCCATGTCTCCGAACGCCTAGGGAACATCCCGATTGAAAACAAGGACGACGAGCACCACGCTCGGCGCAACGGGAAAGGCGTACACTTTGAGGGCGCGAACGATGAGAACAAGTCCCGTCGCAACAAGGACAAAATCGTCGACGGCCCACGCCAAATAGCAACGGACCTGCGAGACAAGCTTCGGCGAAGAGAAGTCGAGAAGATGTCGGCGAAAGAACACAAGGAAAGGGATTCCAAGAGATCGAAGACGGACGAGCACGGCAAACCGCCGCGCCCAGGTTTTGAAAGACAACTGAAGGATTTCAGCGTCTCTCCCTTCACCTCCCACATCATCAACACGCCGCCAGAATCCACTTTTCATCTACCCAAATTCACGAAGTTCGACCCGGCGACCTGCAAGGCTTACTCAAATAGCTCACCCTCGGCACATCTGCCAAACACAAACGATGACTTCGGTCACACCCACAAACGGCTCTTCAGCCTCTTGCTTCGGCCACCATCGCCGCCCAAAGAAGCAAAAAACGGACATATGGTCCGCCGAGCCTAAAACACACATCTCTGATCAAACACAGGCTTCGGCTCGGCTTGGCAAGACGTTATGGTCGGCCACCGAAAGGTTACACTCGCGCTTTGGCGAGCAAACCACCCACAAACACTTGACAACTCTCAAGTGGCCTCATCCCTTCAGTCAGGATTTGCCATCTTTGCCACCTCCCCAACAAATATTAAAAGGGGCACAAGGCATCCACCCATGTTCGACGGATCACATTTCTACTTTGGTCAAGGCTTGGCATTCACCACAACATATCAGACATTCAACTACTTAGCCGACCCCAGACCAAAGTGGGGGCTACGGATAACTACCACTCAAACAATCAAAGCCATCAAAAATTTCTAAGGCATGGAAACATTCACTCAAGCTCAGTATCAATCTTCACCACATGCTCGGCGTCGGCGAAGATTGAGGGGCTATTGTAGCGGACCAAGCCAAATGGTTCGAGCCCACTGATGAGTAGGCAGCGACCGAAGGCGTTGGCCGTACGTAGTTCCCCGTTCGGCTACAACCAAGGTACGTGGGCTTGGCACAGATACATCTTGCCGACGGTCACCTGACGTCCCTCAGGTTCGGCCACCAACGTAGACATCCTCAAGCTCGCCCATCCTCTGGAGGTTGGCTCCTTCATTGGGATCCTCCCTGCAAATCCCCCACCATGTTCGGCCACATGTGGGGCTCGGCCACATGTGGGTCTCAGCCACATGCGGGGCTCGGCCACCCGCCAAGCCACGTACTGAAGCGGACGGTCGTCTGACGTCTTTCACGTTCGGCCACCTTCGGAGAATTCCTTGAGCTCGGCCGCCCTCTGGAGGAGGGCTCATTCGTTAGAATCCTTTTCGCGAGTCGCCACCATGTTCGGCCACAAGTGGGGCTCGGCCACATGTGGGTCTCAGCCACATGCGGGGCTCGGCCACCCGCCAAGTCACGTGCTGCCAACACATGCTGAAGCGGACGGTCGTCTGACGTTTCTCATGTTCGGTCACCTTCGGAGAATTCCTTGAGCTCGGCCGCCCTCTGGAGGATGGCTCCTTCGTTAGAATCCTTTCCGCGGGTCGCCACCACGTTCGGCCGTTGGTTGGGTTCGGTCAAGTTCATTATCAATCCCCACCTCGTGCTCGGCGTCGGTGAAGATTGAGGGGCTATTGTAGCGGACCAAACCAAATGATTCGAGCCCACCGAAAAGTAGGCCGCGACCGAAGACGATGGCCGTACGTCATTCCACGTTCGGCTACAACCGAGGTCCGGGAGCGGGCAATGATTCGTCTTACCGACGGACTATCACCGTTGCCCACGTTCGGCCACCTTCGAAGAACTTCTCAAGCTCGGCCACCCACCGGAGGCCGGCTCATTCATCAGACTCCTTCCCACGGGTCGCCGCCGTGTTCGGCCACATGTCAAGCTTGGCCACATGTGGGTCTCAGCCGAACGCTGGGTTCGGCCACCCGTCAAGACACGTGCTCGGCCACCTTCAGAGCACGGCGTGCAGCCGACGATAGCTTGCTGTAAAGCCACGCGTCCTGCCACGTGCAGAAGCAGTTATAACAGAAGGTGATCACGGGCGCACATGGGTGTGCCAGCTCAGCCCTAAAAACGGTTGCCAGATCCATTCCGTGATGTCATTGTGACGTCACACGGCCCGTGGAAGGCACGCGATCGTACTTGGAGAGCAAGCCAGGAGGCACTATATATACCTAGTGATGGTAACCCTAACAGGTAGACACTACTGAATACTGACAGTGACACACTAAGCTTTCTGCTTCTTCTCTGCGCTATACTCATCCTCTCGCCGGAGGGCCTTGCCGGGACAACCCCCGGCCAGGTCTTAGTCGTGCGTTCCTTGTGCAGGCTAGGGAGAGCGCGCTGTATTGTGTGCAAATGTGGCCAAGTTGGGTGTGGGGTGGTATTAATAGATGTAAAGTATCATCTATGAAGTAGCCAATAATTCACATACGCAATGGGGTCCACCCCACATGAAAGGTAATAATTCCTCCATTTTCTTTAGTTGGTTGGATAGACTAATGTCCAAAACTCCTGTTGAAAATTATCACTTTAAAGATATAGATCTGGGACAAGTAAATTGGGACAAATTTGTACTTCTTCAGCCCATGTTGCCAATAATGCCTTTTTCACTTTCGAACGGAGTCGACTCCTGTCGTTTATGACCGATTGCCCGATCGATTGTGTAAAATTTTGAGATAGGAGAAAAGGACGGATACGGACAAATTTGTTGGCCCCCACATTGGCAAAAATCCAGATATTTGTTTGCAGCCGAACTTGGCAATAATGCCTCGTATACTTTCCAACATAGTGTAGTCCTCTCACCTTTAATTTTAATGCAGGCCCAATAATGCCTCTTTGAGTTTGGGAGATACTGTTGTAACTAACATAGGTTGTATTATTATGCAGGGCCAATTATGCCTCTTTGGAAGAAGATATATACTGTAGTCGTTTCATAGCATTAATAATTTCTGCAGGGCCAATAATGCCTCTTTCGCTTTGGAAGATAGCATAGTCCTTACAACTCAGGTAAAATTTTGTCCCAATGCCCTCTTTTACTTTCAAATATAGCTTAGTCTTTACATACTTTTAAATGTTGTCAGTGGCAATGCCCTCTCTCATTTTGGAAGATAGTGTAGTCCTTTCATAGCATTAATTTTTTTACAGGCCAACTTGCCAACAATCCATGTGCATCCTTTACTTTGCAGGCTTGTGTAGTCCTGTCACTCCACGTCTTCTCACATACGGAACTAGTATAAGTAGGGGTGAGGGTTCTTTCTGATGAAGCAAACCAACCCATACTACCATGCCTAGTTCTTATTTTCGAATCTCCTTGGGGAAGTTCTTCTTTTGGCTTGTGTGGGTTGTCACAATATTCATCTCTTTAAGTTCGATTGTTCTTATAATCAAGATGGGAGGTATTATGGAATCCAATAATCGAATTAGTGGGCTTAGTACACTACAACAATCGAATTAGTGGGCTTATTACAATAAGGGAATTAGGGGGCTGGTCAGCAGTGAATCCATGTGCATGCTGTCAGCTAGTCAAGGTAGATGGTGGAAAGCCTTCTATTTACTTTCCTCGTGGCATGAGGAGGAAGCTCCCATACCTTCTGCGGGTTCTGGAGTTATAGTCACGTCGTGCCCTTGTTACCCCAACCTGGTCCTTCCTCATATGTCGTACTAATGCCTATTTGATGTAAATTGTGGTACTCATGTATGGAAAGAGAAATTCAATAAGCTTAATGCATCTTTTATGTAACTTGTGGTATTCATGTATGTAAAGAGAACCAAGAAGAACAGGGAAAAAGTGAGGGAAATTTGAGATCCATTGTAGTCATTACAATTTTATCCCCTCCTTTCCTTCTCCTTGCCGATTACCAGTATTTGAAAAATATTCATACTCGTCGGACAACCTGCCGCAGTAGTCCAAATTCCTCTTACACTATCTTTTCCACTTGATTCACAATGGAAACAAGAGGTAATGATAGTATAATCAGGCATTTGGATAACCATGTGCTCCAATCTCCGACAAGTACAAAGTACTGAACTATTGGAAAAATGGAACAAGGAAAGAACATAACCGGCGCATACTGCACAGAAAATACGATAAATACGACCAACATAGCATTTTGTTCCAATCATGCGCCATATAATACAAAGTAGAATGGATCCCAAGTAGAATACCCTCAAAATATCACTTACCGTACGAAATAGTGTTTCCTGATTTTACTTAAAATCAGGGCCCCAAAAACTTAACCTTTAAAAAAGATAATGACTATTGCACCAAATAAACACTAGAGCAATCCGTTGATTATATTTTTCATGAACCGAACGCACAGTTCCAGCTTTTTTTTTTTTTGGGTAAATCAGCTTGAAATTAAAAAAGAGGCTAACCGAATATACAGCCTACAAGGGGCATACCCCAGGAGGAAAAGAAAAAAGAAAAGAAAAGAAAATACAGAGAGAGCCTAAGCCAAACGGCTACAAAGGACTAAGATAAAATGAAACATTTGTTTCCTATCCATCTAATAGAGGGATACAAAACAAACGGCAAAAGGGTAGCGCAACGTGCAACCTTGCAAATGGAATCAGTACAACATGAATCAGTAGAACTTGACGCACAGTTCCAGCTGATCAACCTTTGTTTGAAGGACAGCAACATGGCCTCCATTGTTCGTACTAACTTCAGGGTCATCAAATCCATCATCACATCCATCAACAAATCCCAGAGCATGACTTTGCCCGGATATGGGCAAACACCACCTAAAGAACTTACACCTTTCCATTATTTTTGAACAGGAATAGTACAAAGTCCCCTTGTTTTTAGAGTTAGGCCCTGCAATCCTCAAGTTTGCCAACATCCCACAATGACAGATTGGTGTTGTTGGGTCATAAAGAGGACCCAAAGGCTTGTCCCGATCATCACCCCTGTAATTAGTGCTGGACGAAGACATTTGCCCTCTACAATCGAAAGCTAAATCGATCATACAATATTACATTAAAATAGCCATAATAAAGATAACTTACTTAAACAGACCCCCTTTCTGGTGGATGCCGCCGTTAACAGCAGCAGCAGCTCGGCAGCTACCCCTTGGGTCCAGCCTTCTATCACCTTCAGGCGGTCTCTGGTCTGGCCAGATCTGGCCTGCTCAAAGGCCGTCGGCCAGTCAACAGCCCGGGCTCAACCGGGCCAGTCAACATCCTGGCAGGCCAGCCAAGAGGCCAGCCAGGCCAGTCACGCACGGGCCAGCCGGCAGTCAAGGAGCCAACCCAGCCCAATCAGCAGCCCAGGCCGGTATACCTGGGTCAAATCATTATCAATATTTGCTCAATATGAGCTTTGAATATGGTTATCTACAATTACATTGTTGCTGGACTAGTGGGCTAGTTTACTGTTAGTGTCTGCGATCCCCGATAGGCGGTCACCTGTTGGACTGAAATCGGGGGTTCAGGCTCTTTGTTGAGCCTTTTGATATCCCTAGCGGGCTCTTGGTCGAGCCTTTACATGCCTAGATCCTATACTTGTTAGCTATGAGGTTGGGTGTAGTATTCTGGTGGTCGCGGCTATCGTTGATTAGATTAGATTCTGTTCTGATTGAAAAGGGTTTTCGCAGTAGCAACAGCTGTGAATGCCACTGATTAGACTGTTGGATGGTTTCTGATTGAGCAAGGTAGCTGCCGGAGCTGTCATTGATTAGATTGGTGGTTGATCACTGATCGAAAGGGGTAGCTTCGCAGTCTGTTGCCGATTAGATGGGTGGTTTGCACTGATCGAAAGGAGAAGCTTGGTCCACTTGGGGTTTGAGTGGCCACTTCTGGTGGTTCCTCTTTCTGTTCCGCTTGTAGTCGTTGGCGAGCCTAGGGGATTAGGTAGAGTGGGGCATAGTTGTGGTGTGCAGGGTACTTAGCAGGGTAGCCTTGTCCGACATTTCCAGGTCGTGCCTCTCTCGGTCCGTGTCCCTCTGTAGTAGCTGATCTCTGTTGAGTGGGTATTATGCTAGCCTTGGGTTTGGAGTACTAGGTTCTTGGTTTTCTTATCCCAGCTTTGGAGGAGGAGGTTACTGGGTAGTTGGTTCAGTGGGTAGTTTTGGCGAGCCTTAGGTTAGGTTGAGGGAGGGTTAGGCCGGAAGGATTGGGCGGCGGGGCCTTGTCGGATGCCGTCATCTCTGGTTCGAACCTCTTGATGCCTTGTTCCTTCGTAGTAGCCGTTCAGATTGCCTTGAAGCTGTCTTGCTTCGTAGCTGCTCTCCTCAGCGTTGGTTATCATGTGGTCATCATTGGCCATGACTATCTACCTTATTTACCTTATTTCCTAGCCTGGCGGGTTGTGCCAGGTAGTAGTAGTTCACTTTTATATATCTCAGTACACATGGCATCTTGTTATGTATTCACTTTATATTACTCCCCATGCGGGTTGTGCATGGTTACGTATTTACTTCATCTTACTCTCCATGCGGGTTGTGCATGGTTTACCACACTTTTGTCATTCTTGTTTTTTTCCCTTTCTTTTCCTCCTGGGGTATGCCCCTTGTAGGCTGTACATTCGCTTAACCTTTTTTAATTTCAAGCTAAGTTACCCAAAAAAAAAACATCAGTAGCAGAATCTTGGGAGTTCATTTGAGCATCACAACTTAGAACTTGAGAATTGGACAACAATCTGGACAGCAACAGCCACAACAGACAAGTGCTGGACTGTGTCCACCTTAGATACAACTAAAATGCAAAACTGAAACTGAACAAAAGCAGGAAATAACATTGCAGAGGACATCCCCCTCTGCGAAGGGAGATCCCAACGACACCCCCTATTGGTTAGGCAAAACAAAAGAACATAGAACAGCAAATCATGAGATGCAGTTGCACAATGCCATATCAGAACAGAACAGGTTCCAATAGAAATTTGAAGCAAAAACTGCAGAACTAACTAGCACCACAGCACAGCAAAAACTGCAGAACAGAACAGCACTCTGATACTCACTGACAGACAAAACAGACAGAGAAACAGAAAGTAATAGCAGCCATAACAGAAAAGTAACAGAAAGTAGTAGCAGCCATAGAAAGTAATGAACAGCTTGTGCTTTTGCTTGTTCCATAACTGAAGCAGAAATGGTGCATAACACTCCTACACCTTTGAAATCTCACAACTACCTCTCTCTATTACACTGCCAAAAACATGGGATCCCTCTACACCCTCAACTAAACCTCACAAAATGCCCCCGCTAATTATTACCTCCTCTCACAAGGACGGATGAGGCTATAATAGCACACAGCTCACATGGGTTGCACACAATATAGTAAGAACTCTCAATTGCTATGGATATGCAAGATAACCTACAAGAAATAAGGTAACTACCTGGATACTTAGTAGTAAATAGGAGGCCAAGAGCAACACAGCAGCTTGAACAGGTTCAGTACAATCAGAATCGTTTGAACCACACTGGCATTCAATTGATCACCCTCAATGCTTAGCTCCTCAACTCTGCAAAACAACATGAAATATGGAAGAGGTGATTGAAATGATACAATAGTATGGAACCATGACCAACACTAAACAATGTTCCAGTGCACTTTTAATTGTCCTACATTTAGACCACTAGGCAAATTAGTAATGGACAAAAGTCTATTCCTGATTTCATTGGAGATTTTATGAGCAACTTCAGTGGGAGGGCAACAAGAGTTCTGGAACTTTCTATAGTTCCTTTCAAGCCAAATATGATGGACATACACTGTGAATGCCAGTTTTGCTATGGTGGTGGCCAGAGACTTACCTCTCAGGTTGGAGAGGCACTCTACCCAAGGCTGCCAACCCTGATGTCCACTCATGCAGGGTGCCTTAGAGGAAAGGATATTCCTGATTTAGGAAGCCATGGGGCATTCAAAGAAAAGATGGTCATGGTTCTCTACAGCTGTGCAAAATGTGCAGTGGGATGAGGACTTGAGGCCAAACTGAACAAGCCTATCCTCAGTGTTTAACCTATTCCATAGGGCCATCCATGTAATAAGGCTGCACCTTGGAATATGACCAGGGAACCAAATAACTTTATGCCATGCAACTATGGGAAAGTGGGTTCTAAGATTGTCCCAAAGGGATGAGATAGTGAATTTCCCTGAAGTATTGAGAGTCCACGTGCACGAGTCCTTGGTAGTGGAATTGAAAGCAACCTTATGCAAGTCAGCTCTAATCTCATTGAGCTCAAAAGTTTGAGTGACAGGGAAAGACCAACGGTTGTGGTGAGTTATATCATGGACAGAGGCATCCTTAGTGAGCCCAGAGTCAAAAACAACTCTCTGGCAGAACCTAAGAAGCAAGGGACCTAAGGGATGCCAGTTGTCATACCATAAAGAGGTAGACATTCCATCACCCAGCTTGTATCTAATAAAAGGTTGGACAAGAGGCCTCAAAGATAGAATTTTCCTCCATACCCAAGATGGATCGCAAGGGGCCTTGACACACCAAAAGTTTCTGCATCTGAGTAAATAGGATTTAACCCATTGACACCACATGGACTGTTCTCCACCAGAAACAAGGAACCAAATGTGCTTAGCAACAGCAGCTTTGTTCCAAATTTCCAATGATTTAAAACCAAGGCCCCCTTCCTTAACAGGGGAGCAAAGATGCTCCCAAGAGATTTTGGCTCCAGACGTTTTGAGGTCAGGTCCGGACCAAAAGAAGGCTCTCAAAATGGCTTCCACCTCCTTAATGACTTTCTTAGGGAGGATGAAGAGAGAGGACCAGTATGTCTGCATAGAGAACAAAATGGACTTGATTAACTGAATTCTCCCAGCATAGGAGAGGTATCTATGGGTACATGTTTTTGTTTTTGCAATGATTTTATCCACCATGATCTTACAATCAGAGTGCTTAAGTTTAGTGGACAAAAGAGGCACACCTAGATACCACTGCTTAAGTTCAGTGGTTGTGCATGGTTTATCGCACTTTTTTCACTTTTCTTCTTTTCCTCTTTTCTTTTCCTCCTGGGGTATGCCCCTTGTAGGCTGTACATTTGATTAACCTTTTTTAATTTCAAGCTAATTTACCCAAAAAAACAACTTTAATAAAGGAGACAAGGGCAAAAATTAACTAAATAAGGCTGAAAATAAAAAAAGTAAGAGTTTGGAAATGAAGAACACTCAAGAACACTAAGAACAATTTGAAATCTAAGTCTAGATCTAAAAATGCATTCAAATCTAATTTTTTTTTTTTTTTGGGTAAATCAGCTTGAAATAAAAAGGGGCTAACCGAATATACAGCCTACAAGGGGCATACCCCAGGAAGAAAGAAAGGAAAAGAAAAGAAAAGAATAAAAAACAAGAGAGCGCCTACGCCAAACGGCTACATAGGATTAGAAGTAAATAGAACGTCTGTTTCGTACCCATCTAAGAGAGGGATACGAAACAGAACACATAATGCTACTGAATTAGTAAATTCCATGCTACTAAGTTACATGCTATTCATTCAAAACAGTTGGGCATCAGAGACCATAGAACACCATAGGAACAACAGTTAACAGAACTGCTGCATCAGAATCCGAACTTGGACAAAGCACTATGGAACACCAGCTGCTGAACTTGGTAGTCTTGAACACCAGATTCTGAACTTGGACTTGAACAAAACTTGGAGTGATAACCATGCACAACCAGCTGAACTTGGAACTGCTATCAGACTACACAGCAGCTTCTGCACTTGATCATCAGGACACTAGGAATGGTGGACTGATGTTGCAGATTAGAGTAGCATCAGCAGAGTAGTGCATCTCAGAATCAGTATCCAGAACTAGCAACTAACACCACAGAATCAGAATACTATACAAAACTGAATAGAAGTAGAGCAACTCAGAATCAGTCAAGTTCAGAATCCAGAATACTAACACCACCACAGAATCAGATTCTGAACTTGAACAATACTATATAAAGCTGAGACAGCTGCTATAAACAAGGTACTAGCAGACACAATAGCTATGGAACTAGCTAAGAAACATGCAGAGGACGTCCCCCTCTGCGAAGGGAGATCCCAACGACATCCCCAGTTGGTTAGGCATAAGCATAAACTGACTGAATGGTGATCCCAACAACACTTGGGACTGACAAAAGATCCCAACAACATCTGCTATGGAACAACATCTGCTAGCTCTACCTGCTGCACTTGGTATTTGGACCTCATCAGGACACTTGGGACCTCATCAGGGCACTTGGACAGCCTTCAACCTACGCAGGTGACTGTCTAGGTAGCACAAAAGAGCATAAACTGAGCATAAACTGGGCTGCTTGCAAAACTGGGCTAAAAGGGACTAGCACAGATCAGCATCTGAACCTACTAGAACAAAACTTCAATTTCTATGGATAGGCAGAGCTTGCAAAACAGGGTGCTGAAGCCCAAAACAGCAGCAAAACAACTGATAATTGGATCTCTCACATCTCAAGCCACCATTTCTTGCAAAACTGGACAGTATCTCTTGTAGCATAACTGACAGTAAAACAGTAGCTACAGAGTGCTTGTCAGACCAGTCGAAGAACTACCTTAACAGTAATAATAATAATGTACATAATGTTGTTGGAAAACAACCAATACAGGGCAGTGCAACATCAGTACAGTGCACAACTAATACAGGAG
The DNA here is from genome assembly GCA_018127125.1 of Rhododendron griersonianum. Classification (NCBI taxonomy): domain Eukaryota; kingdom Viridiplantae; phylum Streptophyta; class Magnoliopsida; order Ericales; family Ericaceae; genus Rhododendron; species Rhododendron griersonianum. The sequence goes on along the minus strand of CM030790.1, from coordinate 30,366,822 downwards.
TGCAGTTTATGTTGCCAGCTTGCTGGCAGAAAAGTAATGAAGACTGAATTACAACTGAATTGCAACCAAGACAGAAAAGTAATGAAGCAACTAAAGTGCTATGGCTTAAAAGAACAATGTCCTTGGATAGTATAGTGCTCACTCCTTTACTCCCTCGGAACCTCACAACTCCTACTCTCTTATCCCTCTTCTCCCTCCCCTGAACCTCACAAGATTCCCCCGCTAATTATTACCTCCTCTCACAAGGAATGATGGGGATTTAGCACTGAGCTCACAAGGGATGCACACAATATGGTAAGATCACTCAAATGCAATGGAAACCATGTAAACCTCCTAATTAATTTCCAGACTTGAAATCAGAGTACATACTAGTCTCCAGCATCTGCTCATCTCAACCTGCCAATAAAGGAGGTCTCTGGAAAACAAATGCAACTTAATATCAGATCTCATGCCACCCAATTCACAATCACACATGCACACTCCAACCCATGCCACATATATGATTATTCCGAGGTTATACCCCATACTCTAATAAATCTAGTATCATGAGAGCCAGGCAGTTTGGGCAGGGACAGAAGTTTTCCTCTAACCATGTTATAGATTTTGTGAACTATTGCCTCCCATGTGCTAGCAGTAGCTTGAAACTTCCTCATATTCCTCTCAATCCAAAGGTGATACACTGTAACAGTGAATATCAACCTAATGACAACACTCTTGAGGGATTTTCCCTTAAAAGCAGAGATGTGAGAGATCCAGGCTGCCCAAGATTGGGGGGGCCACCTCTCATCAACTCTTGCTAATATTGCATTCCAGACTTGCGTGGAGAATGCACAATTAAAGAACAAATGGTCATGACTCTCACTACCAGGGCAGAGGCTACACTGAGAAGAAGGCTTAATCCCAAAAAGAACAAGCCTATCCTCAGTGGAAAGTCTTCCATGTATGGCCATCCAGGTAATGAAGCTGCACTTTGGGATATGGCCAGCAAACCAAGTAGTTTTATGCCAAGTTACTTTGGGAAAAGGCTCTCTCAACTCCTCCCATAAAGAGGATATGCTAAATTGTCCATTTGAGTTAAGGGTCCAACTTATTTGATCCCTTCCATTCCTCAAAGGGGGAAGCTGATGCCTGACTTCATTCAATTCCCAAGTTTGTGTGACTGGGAATGCCCAGGCAGAGCTGAGAATTATTTGGGACACATTGGCATTCAAGGTAATGCCTGAATCATACACAATTCTGGAACCAAACGTATTCAACAATGGACCTGAAGGGTGCCAATGATCATACCACAGGGATGTGATGTCCCCATTGCCTATAGCATGTCGAATGAATGGTTGAACTAAATTTCTCAAATTAAGCAACTTTCTCCAAACCCAAGAGGGATCACTAGGCATCCTAAGACTCCAGAAGTTCCTACCCTTTAATAAATAGGATTTAACCCATTGACACCACATAGATTGCTCTCCCCCTGAAATTAAGAACCAAATGTGCTTAGCAACCGCAGCCTTATTCCAGATTGCCATAGATTTAAAGCCAAGACCCCCCTCATTCTTGGGAGCACAGAGATGCTCCCAAGCTACCTTAGCCCCAGTTCTTTTGAGGTCAGGGCCAGACCACAAAAAGGCCCTAAGTATAGACTCAACATCCTTAATGACCTTTTTTGGTAAAATGAACAGGGAGGACCAAAATGTTTGCATTGAGAACAATATGTTCTTTATAAGTTGCATTCTCCCAGCATACGTAAGGTCCCTATTAGTCCAACATCTAGTTTTGGCAGTGATACTATCTACCAATCTCTGACAATCAATAGCCTTGAGCTTAGTAGATAGTAAAGGGACCCCCAGGTATCTCACCGGGAGGGAACCTTCCTGGAATCCAAGCTCCTGTAAAATAGTTTCTTTAACCCTCACACTAACACCCGAGAAGAATATACTACTCTTCCCCGGGCTAGGGGAGAGGCCAGAAAGAGCCTCAAACTCAGTTAACGCATCCCGAATGTGTTTGACAGATGGAAGCTCCCCTTTGCAAAATATCATTAGGTCATCGGCAAAGCAAAGGTTAATCAACTGATTATCTTTACATCTCCAGTGAAAGTGAAAATCCGGGAGATGAGATTTCTCCTTAAGTAGAGCTGTAAAAACTTCCATCACAATAACAAAGAGATATGAGGACAGAGGATCCCCCTGCCTCAGACCCTTCCTACCTTTAATGTAACCAGTCACTTCTCCATTGATAGAAAGAGAGTAATTAGCAGTGGTTACACATGCTTGAAGCCACTTGATCATGGTAGGATGGAAGTTCATTGCAGAAAGAACATCCCACAGGAACTCCCACCTAACGTGATCATAAGCTTTCATTATGTCAACTTTCATGGCACACCTAGATGTAGGTGATGACTTGTGATAACCTCTCATGAGTTCTTGAGTGAGGAATATGTTATCCGCTATTCTCCGACCTTTCACAAAGCCTGACTGAACCGGATCTATGAGAAAAGGAAGAGCGGATTGCAATCTCTTGGCTAGAATCCTAGAGATGCATTTGTAGATGGTATTGCAGCATGATATGGGCCTAAAGTCACCTACCTTGGAAGGGTTTTGTACCTTAGGGACAAGAGCTACAATGGTGGAGTTAACTTTGGTGAGCAATTGTCCAGACCTGAAGAAATTCTGGATAGCTGACGTGACCTCATACCCAATAATAGGCCAAGCTTTCCTGTTTGGTACAATGACATCATTCCTATTTATATTCTCCATGGTACGCGCATGGAATATTCCCAAAAGATGCTCCAGAAATCTACTACGTAGGCATCTAGTATTGATACAAGGAAATGGTGTATCGATACCGGATCACTTTTGTCCAAAACTCTTCTGTTGCAGAAGACCAACCAGTATCGATACAGCAAAAGCTTGTATCGATACCGGATCATAATCCCAGGCCTTGACTGCACGTTGACTTCCTTGCTGCCTCCTTCTTTGTTGCTTTGCTCGAGCTGTCTTGCCAGCGGGCTGCCTTGGTTCGTTGGCTTACTTGCTACCTCGCCTTGGCTTGGGCTGGGCTGCCATGCTTTGCCATGCCATCGGGTCTTGAATAACTTTGGCACGCCTTGGATTTTAAAACCCCAGTTTTGGAATGATTTTCTACAAAACACAACTAAACTACCTTACGAGCAAAAGTAATTAAAAGCAATTGATTAAGCGATAAAATAAACTAAAACTAGATACTAGCGCACCCTTTATTACATTCTCGGGTGGTTATCACACCCCCCAACTTGAGGTTTGCTAGTCCCTAGCAAATTAACACAAAAAGAAATTTTTTAACTAAACAATCCTTCCGACAAAACTTAAAACACATGCTCACGTTCGTTACCAACTAAACAAGAGTTCGCAAGCCTAATTATCCATTGCATTCTACAACTAGCAGCTGAAAACTTGATTAAGCAGCTACGCAACAAAGCTAGTGATAAGTAAGTAAAAAGGACTCGTATCCATAAACGAACGGGGATACGGCTAGCAACAAAGCTACGCACAAGCTAGCAACCAAATCCCACAAAAGTGCTTGGAAGAAAGGCGATGATGAAAAGCAAGATCATGCCATTTTATGGAAAGCACTTATTGAATTGGAAATTTAACTAACAACTGAAAATTTAAATAAGGATACGTACAAAACATGCCATAAACTAAACATCCCAACTATAACGCATTGAATCACAAATGGAATAAGCGCACATTCAAGATCAACTAAGGGCTTTTATTAGCTTATATTGACCGAGGTTAGCAAGAGAAAGGGAAAACTTTGCAAAAGTGTCGACGGCCTATACTAGCTTGGTTGACTACCCAAATGGCCGACGACACACCCCAAACTAACCACGCATGTTATCCTACTAGACTCGATTACTAACATACTAACTACTAAGCAAACATGAATTAAACAATGTCCACCGACTCAAACAAATGAAAATAAACCTAAGGATAGGATGGAAGGCATGTCAACCCTCCTAGACCCCGACCAAGTTGGGGGATTTCTAAATGAGACCTCCGGCCTCCGGATGTTGCTTCCTTCCCTCTTCTTCTCCTCAATTTCCTTCATCCCAAGCTGGCTCAGCACCCCCAAAATCATCACTATCCTCTTCTTCAACAACTGGAGGCGGGGCATATGGCTCACTAGTGGACCCTTCCACTCTTTGAGTTAGCCATTCCAACCGATGATCCATTCGGGCTTGCCTCCTAGCCATCTCCCGACACTCCTTCTTTCCCTTCCTTAGGCTCCCATTGATCGAGACGCCTTAGCAAAACAACTTTTTATACCATGCTGGCTTTGGAGCAGCCCGAGGTGGCATTGAGGTCAAGTAAGTTTCTTGGTGCTCGGGATTGGGATGTGCTCCTTGTCAAGACACTACTATTGATCACCCCCGGCTCAAGCCTTGTATTCTCCATATATTTCTGCCCCGTCACCCCGTATTTCTTGCAAATCTTCGCGATCAAACATGGATACGGCATTCTCGTTTGCCAAGTGGCCACGGTCTTGAACTCAATGATGTGCCCAAAAATATACTCCACCCAATCAGCTTTCAAACCCGGTTGTGCAAAAGCAAAAAGTAACTTTCCTTCTTCCTCGCTTGGTTTATTTTCAGTTCCTCGGGGGTTGATGTTGTGATGCACAAATTGGTTCAAAATTTTGTATTCCGGCTTGAACTTGCCGGGCACATGGGGATCTTCGGCTTCAACGGGATTGGTGTACAAGCCCTGAACTATATCGTGAGGTGTAGCAAAATCCTCCCTTGGATAATTAATTTCATGGGCTGTCGGGCGTTGGTAATCTAAAGCCATAGCAATCTCATAACGGTTCACCAATACCTCAACCCGTCCAATTTTGGACGCTACAACAGCAGCCGGATCATGTTCAGCACCTATATCCGGGATTCTCATATTCTTATAAAACTCAGCTACCAAAGCCCTATTATAAGCAAAACCACACAAACCACGCGTTAAACCGAGATGCCAGGAGAGCCTCTCTCTCTAACCTAGAGAGAGAAAGCTCTCCCCGGCCAAACCTCGCTGGCCCAGCCGCACCTGGCCCAGCCACGTCGGCTCCCACTCGGCGGCAGCAACAGCAGCAGACCTCGGGCAAGGGAACCTCTATCGCTATAGAGGCTCTCCTCCACCGCCCTTTCACAATCGGATCCCCTTGGGTTCGGCCAACGGCCATCATCTGGCCTTCTCTGGTCCGGCGATCCACACCAGCTCCGGCGACCCAGCCACGGTGAAAGATCCGTTTGGCAAACCGACAGGGGTTCAATCACGACCCCGATGGGGGTTCAATCCGTTCTGCACCAGACCCCGATGGGGGTTCAATCACGTCAATCAGCCGTTCAAATCCACATCCGGCGAGTCATCTGTACCTCGGCTGTCCTCACTCGGTTGTGATACACCGCAGAGGGCGGCGGCTCGCCGAACGGGATGGTTGTCACTCCGTTAAGATCATCGGTGGGCCTTGTTGAGGTACCAGCCTGGATCATCTCCAGCCATCATCTCCGGCCCAAGTCAGACCGTCGCCGGCGTCACCCGCCGTGGCTTACAGCCATGGCCCAAGTCAGACCCCGATGGGGGTTCAATCACGTCAATCAGCCATGGCCGCCGGTCACGGTTGGTCCAAGTTTTCAGATCCACCGGCGTCGGTCGGTACAGCGGCGATCAGGCCCTTTTGGGCTCAACAGTCGTCGGCTGCCGGAGTCAGTCCGGCTGTCACAGATCATGCCCTCACCTCCTGTAAGGCACGGGCACTGGCCCTTGTCATCGGGCCAGTCAACAAGGCCAGTCAACAAGGCCAGCCTGCGGCCAGCAGCAGAAGGCCCGTCGGGGCGTCAACAGCTGAGCGAGCCAGCCCGGTTGTACTGCTCTTTGGTCATTACTATGTTACTTTCTAGGTTAATCAGTGCGGGTTGGCCATTATCTTTTATGTTTTCTGTAGTATGTATTGCGAGGACTTCGAGGGCCTCTAATTGTACCTTATACCGACGGTTGGTGTCGGGTATTTACTGCTATTGCCACGCCCGTGTCCAGGTTCCCCGTTGGGATAGTTTGTTCGGCGGGGCAAGGTCACGGGCAACCCATGTAGCCACTTGGCGCTATTTATATTTTTTGCTTTGTCTTACCTGGGGTATGCCCCTTGTAGGCTGTACATTCGGTTAACCTCTTTTATATTTCAAGCTAACCGCCCTAGGGCATACCCAAAAAAAAAAAAGCCCTATTATAACCAGGATTTTTACCAAAGAAATACGACAAACCTTGCGCCTCGATAGCCCGAATAGCCCGGTGGTCCGCCCCAAAGCTAGCCACATCCACGTGTCGCTCGTTCTTTGCAGTCCGCTTTTTCATTGACTCCTCCCACTTCTTTTGTCTATCCCTTCGGACTTCCTCCGACGTATGCTTCCTTCGAACCCCAATGGTTACCCCCGGTTGCACCGGTTGATCCATCATTTCCTCCTCCTCCTCCTCAAACTGATCAAGAATCTCATCATCTTCTTCGATTTCGGGTTGGTGAGAGGAAGAGGCTGCATGCTTGCCTTTTTGAGCGATTTTCTTGATTCTAGGCATGGTGAAAGTTTAGGGTTTTTGGATTTGGGGGTTTTTTTTGGGTGTGGGGAAGTTGAAATATGTGAGTGTAAGGGAAGATATGGGTAAAAGAGTGGGGTATTTTGATAATGTAGAGAGAAAAGAGGAGTATTTCGTGGAGAGAGAAAGAAAAACGTGGGTGTACCTTGGATTTTCGGATCTTGGTTGAAAAACCTTGAAAACCCTTGATTTGATGCTTGAAACGTGTAGAGGGGGTGATTTAGTGAAGGTTTAGTGGAAGAATGGTGAGATTTAGTGGATTTTTGAGTGTTTTTGGTGGGTTTTGGGGTTATGGTGGTGGCTATGGTGGTTTAGAGAGAGAGAGAGAGAGAGGTGATGGAAGTGATGAGGAATGGCCATTCGGACTGTTGATATTCTCCAAATTTCCATTCGGTATCGATACAGCAGTTTCTTGTATCAATACTGCTTTGTAATGCCATTTTCCAAACTCACTATTTTGAAGGGGTATCGATACAGCATTACTTTGTATCGATACCGAGAGCTTTTCTCGGATTTCCAAGATTGCCAACTCAAATACCCATTCCAATGCTCCTTTGTACCCAAAATACACCCGACGAGCTTCTTGAAAACACCCGGAGCTTTGCAACTCAAAATAATACCCACTCCGAAGCACCACCATCCATCCAAACATCCGGTTCCCTAAGGTTGATCATGAGATGACTCGGACTGGCTTTATTTAAAGGACAATGGGACTCATATGTGGTTTTATTTAAACAAAGAATGCCTTGAATCATTTCCTAAATGTGCAACAAATTCCATGACTATTCAAAGCATACAATTAGCACGTGTAGGCATGACATGAGATTATTAACCTATTCTACGAAATGATAAAGAGTGAAAAACTGGGATATGGAGAACACTTGCTCAAAACTTACACTTGACACATAGACCGCTCAATCTATCTTCATGCAAACAAGTCAAGAAGCACAAACTCTTAGATCAAAACGAACTCCTGCCAATTGAGAACTCAGTGAGCATGTATCAAGTCAAAGAAAACGATTAAAAAACTAATGATAAAAGGAAGGATTGAAAGTAAAACATTATTTATTTTTGAAATTTTTTGAATTTTCTCAATTTTTTTTTTTTGGGGTTTTTCAATTTCTATTGTTTTTTGGATTTTCAAATTTTTCAAAATTAAACAACTAGCAACTAGCAAACAACTAGCACAAGGGCTAACCCCTCCCCCCAACTTAAAGCGATGCTATGCCCTCATAGCATTAAGAACATGAGCGAAGAGAGGAAAGTGAGCAAATGTACCGTCCAAGGGGAATGTCAACCCCTAAATACCTCGACCAAGTACGAGGATTTCTTGTCAATTGCCCGTTCCAGTCTGATTAGATGCTTCCAGGGTTTACTCTTTCGGTTTTGCCAACTCGAAACCACAGCTAGTCACACTGGGCCATATCCAAAGCTTTATCGGACTAATAACCGCGGCGCATAGCCGCACCCATGCTTAGGGCTCCTGAAAGCCTCACTCACCCCGGCTTAGACCCAAACTACCAAGGCTGGTGTGGTAGCACATAAACCCTGCAAGACTTAAGAGACCGACTTTCCATAAAACAATTGACATTAGAAACACCGGCCCGTGTTATCCAGCTTCAAACCAAACCAAATTTAAAAGACAAAAAAAACAAAGAAAACATAGGAAACAAGTAAAAGCAAATAAAAGACATCCAGAACAATTGAGAAAATGCAAAACAGAATGCAATGCAATGCACCACCCGATCATCACGCGATCAAACGAGTCATACTTTTCTTCCCATTCCGTACCGGTGGGGTAAGCAATGGGTGGCTATACTAGACCGTTGAGAATTTGTTATGCTAGCGCCCGTAATAAAATTTATCGCTCGACCTCGCCAAACAATGAAGTTCAGCGTCCCCTACGATCAAAACAAAACAAGATAAGATACAACCTAGCGTGCACTCCAGGCAATATCACACCTCACCCATAGACCTAAGTTGCCACCGATAGGGGCCTATTCGGAGAGCATGGATCATTAACGATAAACTATTACCAAGAAGAACTAATGAAAGCCCTTTTTACACTAACACATTGGTGAAATCTTTTCATGTGAAATGTCTCCAAGACTTTATTCAAAACAAGAAAAACATAACAAAACAAACATGACAAAACAAAACATGCATAACAACACAAAACATGATAAAGCAAGAAACAAAAACAAATATGTACAGTTTATACAAATTTGATATCAGAACTCGGAGCGTCAAAGTCACAGTTCGACTCCGCCAAACAATGAAGTTCAGCGTCCCCTAAGATCGTAACCAGGCAAGCAACAAGATAGAGCCAAGTGCCTGAGCACGGGAATATCAAGGCCTAACCTAAGGATCTATACTGCCCCCGTTGGGGCTAATCTGGAAGACGTAAGTGTTTTACTGTGAATTACTCCTATCAGAAAAGCTAATTAAAGCCCTATGTCACTGATATCAAATGATTTGCCCTTCGAACCGGAGCTGGGCACACGATCCTTCTTTTAGTAGCGGCGTGCGAAGCTACATATACCCAAGTCAATGGTGGGTACCCCCTACCTGGGGGCCGGGTCCGACAAACAATTAAGTTCAGCGGTTACGCTTTCGCTCCTCGTGCAAACATAAAGAAACAAGCTAATCAACCGTGTAAACTGGATCGATCAACTCCTCATCCGGCTCTCCAACCTCGAAACTGCCAAGAAATGGTTTTAGCCTCTGTCCATTTACTTTAAAAGATTGACCATTAATCGGATTCACAACATCCACGGCACCATGAGGATAAACATGCTCAACAACATAAGGGCCAACCCATCGAGAACGTAATTTACCAGGAAACAAATGAAGCTTAGAGTTGTATAGGAGTACCTTCCGTCCGATCTCAAAATCTTTCCGGTGTATTCGCTTGTCGTGGGAGGCCTTGACTTTTGCTTTGTAGATGGCGATGTTGTCGTAAGCATCTATTCGAATCTCTTCAAGCTCGTTGAGTTGGAGCTTTCGGTGCTTGCCGACGGCCGATAAACGATAATTCAATGATTTGATAGCCCAAAATGCCTTATGTTCAAGCTCGACCGGAAGATGGCATGCTTTCCCATGAACCAAACGATACGGCGAAGCTCCCAAAACAGTCTTGTATGCTGTGCGATATGCCCATAGCGCGTCATTCAAACGAAGACTCCAATCCTTCCGGTTAGGGTTCACTGTTTTCTCCAAAATGTGCTTGATTTCCCTATTTTTATTTTTTTTTGGGTAAAACAGCTTGAAATATAAAAAGAGGCTAAGCGAATATACAGCCTATAAGGGGCAAACCCCAGGAGGAAAAGAAAAGAAAAGGAAAAAGTAAAGAAAATTACCTAAGCCAAGTGGCTACATGAGATAACTAACATGCGGTGTTTCCAATCCATCTAGAAGAGGGAAGGAAAACAACGCCATTGCAAAGCTTATAAAACTTATGCCAATCAAACTGACTGGACTAATTATAAGAACACAATTGAGCTTGGAAGCATATCAAACTGACTGGACTAATTACAAGAACACAACAGACTGCAGAATTGCTGCACTTGATAATTGGACCTCATCAGGACACTTGGAACCTCATCAAAACACTTGGACAGCCTTCAAATTAGGCAGGTGATTGACAGTAGCAGATCAGGACTGAACTACTATTTCTGGATAGCACAAAAGAGCATAAATTGGACTGCCCTGCTATAGCAGGAACCACCATAATAGTACAATGCATCAGCAGTACTACAGATCAGATCACCATGTACACTAAATAACAGCAGATTAGAGTAGCATCAGCAGTGGTAGCAGTAAGCAGCTTCTATTTTCTGCTAACAGAACAGGCCTTAGGTACAAAACAGTACTGATTGGACCACAACAGATGCTCAATAAGACTAAGGTCATGCCCCTTCCCAACCGTACCATACCTCAGAACATGCAACAGCAGCAGCCATGCTCAGAACAGATCAGTTCAGTATCAACAGGAACTGGTAGCAGAAGAAGCTGGTAGCAGCCACAAAACATTGGTGGCCATCGCTAGGGACATGCCCCCTAGCAACAAGCCAGAAGCAGCAAATGATAATGTGAGTGCTGGACATTGCAGAGGAATTCCCCCTCTGCGAAGGGAGATCCCAACGACAGCCCCTATTGGTTAGGCAAAAATAATGCAAAAGCATGGATGAATAGTACAATGCAGTCATGTTTTGGAACATTCCACAACCATTGTAGCCATGATAAAAAATAACCAAAACTAACCAAATAACCAAAACTACCACAAAAAGCAATAGGTTGAACCACAATTAGGGTGGTCAACAGTCAGAAACAGCAGCAGCAATCAGTTATAACAGGTATATAGGTCAACCAATTAGGGTGTTCAGCAAAACTGCAGAACTGCAATGGTTGAACCACAATTACTAGGAAACTCACTAGCAGTAGTAACAACAAAACTGCAGGAGAACAACAAAACTGCTAAATAGGGTGTTCAACTACTGAAGCTCACTAGCAGTAGCAGAGCAGTACTGAACCACAATTAATACAGAACTTCAATTCAACCACATTTTTTATGTTCTCCCTTGCACTACCTTGGGAAGCTCACAACAGTCCTATTCTAATCACTCATGTGCTAGGGTCCACCAACTCCCTCCCTAGAACTCACAAAATGCCCCCACTATATATTACCTCCTCTCTCAAAGAAATGAAGGAGCACAAGCACACATCTCACCAGGTAGCACACATCTCACACACTATGAGGTGGTTTCACACAGAGTCTCCAATAAACCTCACCAAAGAATAAGGTATATACCTGCTAAATAGGAGTAATACACAAAATGGAAAGCTACAGCAACCTGCTACAACCTGCCAGAACTCAGAGTTCTGACTGTTTTTGTAGATATCCAGCAGCTGTTGCTAGCACTTGTCCTGAATCATGTTGAAGTCTTGCGTCAGAAACTGTGAATGGCCAGCAGAGCACAGCTAAGGCCTTTGGATCATTTGAGTACTAATCTGAACCATGTTTGGATCAAGGGGTAGACCCCTTGAAAATTGACCTGCAAATGTAAACATGTGAGTAGATGGATCTTGGCATTCTAACTTATACATTTAGGTTAGGTTAGGTTAATCATGAATATTCCACATAGATAATAACTGAGAAGGACCCTTGAATTTAGATAAGGACAGCAACCTGCATCTAACTTCATTTGAAATTTTGTGAGCAACCACTCCAGGAGGGCAATTAAGATTCTGGAACTTCCTATAATTCCTCTCAAGCTGTAATTGGTGCACATAGATTGTAAAAACAAGTTTAGCAATTGTGGTGGCCAAAGATTTACCCTGTAAAGTGGATAACCTACACACCCACTGCTGCAATGAAGTTAGCCCTGTCATGTGAGGGGACTTTGGGGACAGAATTCCCCTAATCTGTGTAGCCATGGGGCATTCAAAAAATAGGTGATCATGCGACTCTACTCCCAAACACAGACTACAAATGGATACAGCTTTCATGCCAAACATGACTAACCTATCTTCTGTAGATAACCTATTAAGGATGGCCATCCAGGAAATCACACTGCATCTAGGAATGTGCCCTGAAAACCATACCACTTTATGCCACGTGATAGCAGGAAAATGTGTCCTTGAATGATCCCATAAAGATGAGATGGTAAATTTACCAGATGCATTGAGAGTCCAAGTGCATCTATCCCCAATGGAGGTATTAATGGGGACAGCTTGTAATTCTGATCTCACCTCATTGAGATCTGGAGTTTGGGTCAGTGGGAAGGCCCATTGGTTGTTCCTTATAATAGTCTGCACAGTGGTATCCTTGTGTAGCCCTGAGTCTAAGGTAATTCTAGGCCCAAATTTTGGCAATAGGGGGCCAAGGGGATGCCAGTTATCAAACCACAAAGAGGTTAATTGGCCATCCCCAATTTTATAAGTAATGTGTGGTTGGATGAGCGGTCTAATGTTAAGGATTTTCCTCCAAACCCAAGAGGGATTGCTTGGAACTTTAACACTCCAAAAACTCTTACCTTTAAGTAAGTAAGACTTCACCCATTGGCACCACATAGATTGTTCCCCTCCCGAGACAAGGAACCATATATGCTTGGCAACAGCAGCCTTGTTCCAAACCTCCATAGATTTAAAACCCAAACCACCTTCCTTAACTGGAGAACAGAGGTGTTCCTAAGAGACTTTTGCACCTGTTTCCTTAAGGTCAGGGCTAGACCGAAAGAAGGCTCTAAGGATAGATTCTACCTCCTTAATTACCTTCTTAGGGATAATGAAGAGAGATGACCAATAGGTTTGCATTGAAAACAGAATTGATTTTATTAATTGAATCCTTCCAGCATAGGACAGGTATCTATGTGTCCTGTTTTAGTCTTGGCCAAAATCCTGTCAACCATTACTTTACAGTCAGTATGCTTGAGTTTGGTGGATAGAAGAGGTACCCCCAAGTACCTAACCGGCAAGGACCCCTCCTGGAAGGGTTAACACCAGAGAAGAAGATGTTACTCTTGGCAGGGCTTGGAGAAAGCCCAGACAACTTCTCAAATTCAGTCAAAGCATTCTGAATGTGATTAATGGAGCTTACTTCACCTTTGCAAAAGATCATGAGATCATATGCGAAGCAAAGATTGACAAGTTTGGTGGACCCACATTTCCAATAGAACTTAAAATCAGGTAGGAGAGATTTCTCCTTAAGGATACAAGTCAAAACCTCCATAACTATCACAAAAAGGTAAGAAGACAAAGGATCGCCTTGTCTTAAACCTTTTTGCCCAGGAATGTACCCTATTGCCTCCCCATTAAAGCACAAGGAGTAGTTAGCTGTGGAGACACAAGCTTTCAACCATTGGATCATCTTAGGATGGAAATTCATGGAGGTAAGGACATCCCAAAGGAAGTCCCATCTGACATTGTCATAAGCCTTCATAATGTCCACCTTCATGGCACACCTAGGGGATGAGGAATGTTTGTGGTAACTCCTCATCAATTCCTGAGTAAGGAATATGTTATCAGTTATCCTCCTACCCTGGACAAAGCCAGATTGGGCAGGATCAATGAGGGATGGTAGGACAGGTCTGATTTTTTTAGCTAGTATTTTAGCTATACATTTATACACCACATTACAGCATGAGATGGGCCTGAAGTCCCCTACCTTAGAAGGGTTGGGAACTTTAGGCACCAAAGCAACTAAAGTAGCATTGGCTTTCTTCAAAAGTTGACCAGATCTGAAGAAAAGTTTAACAGCTGAGGTCACCTCATGGCCTATCACAGGCCATGCTTTTTGGAAGAAAGCAGCATTGTAGCCATCTGGCCCAGGAGCTTTTTGAGGATTAAGAGACCAAAAGGTGTCTTTGACCTCTTTATCAGTCACTTCCATCACCATTTCCAAACTCTGGGAAGGGGAGAGTTTCCTAGTAATAAGCTGCTGCACTCTAGAGGATCCAGAGTAAGTAGTCATATGTTTGGTGCCTAACAGGTCAGTGTAGTAGTTGATGAAGGTGTACTTAATCAGATCTATGTTCTGGGAAACAGACCCATCATCTAAAACCAAGCTAGAAATTCTGTTCCTATTTCTTGAGTTGGTAATGGTTTTGAAGAAGAAAGAGGAACATTGAACATTGATCCACTGATGAAGGTAGGGGTAGCTTCGTAGTCTGTTTCTGATTAGATTTAGTGGTTTGCACTGATCGAAAAGAGCAGCTTGGTCCACTTGTGGTTTGAGTGGCTACTTTTGGTGGTCCCTCTTCCTGTTCCGCTTTTAGTCGTTAGTGAGCCTACGGGATTTGGCCGAGGATGTAGTAGTCTGGATGGAATGGGCGTGGTGTGCTGGGTGCTTAGCAGGGTAGCCTTGTCGGATGCCGACATCTCCAGTTCGAGCCTCTCTCGGTCCGAGTCCCTCTGTAGTAGTTGACTTCTGTTGAGTGGGTATTATGCTAGATTCGGGGTGGTGGGCATCTAGGTTCTTGGTCTATTTATCCCAGCCTTGGAGGAGGAGGATCTCTCCTCAGTGCCGGTTATCATGTGGTCACCATTGACCATTACTATCTACTTTATTTCCTAGCCTGGCGGGTTGTGCCAGGTACTAGTTCAATTTCACATTTCACGTATTTCAGTACACATAGCATTTAGTTATGTATCTACTTAATCCTACTCTCCATGCGGGTTGTGCATGGTTTACCACAATTTTGTCACTCTTATTTGTTTTCCTTTTCTTTTCCTCCTAGGGTATGCCCCTTGTAGGCTGTACATTTGCTTAACCTTTTTTTAATTTCAAGCTAAGTTAACCAAAAAAAAACATTGATCCCCCAACTTTAACTATAGAATTCTTGACTTTTGCTTGGCAAAACTTTCTTCTGCCCTAGCATAAACAAGATACTGCTTGCACAATTCCCTTTCAATGGCTTGTTTAGAGGGATCTCTGGGGTCAGAGCCTAGTTCTCTTTGGATAATTTCCAGTTGCTGTTTAGAGGATGCCACTCTTGAAGAGAGTTCACTAAACTCCTTTGTATTCAGCTTTTTAAGGTCCTCCTGCAAGTGCTTAAGCTTCTCACAGACACAGAACATTGGGTTTCCAATGATTATCTTCCTCCACACCTGCTGAACAGTGTCAAGGAATTTAGGGTGCTCAGCCAAAAAGTTAAAGAATCTGAAAGGCCTTTTCCTTGTGAGTGACGCAGCTGTTAGATACACTACAGCAGAAGAGTGATCAGACACTCCAGGGCTGAGGAAATGGGCATTGGACCAACATAAGTCTTTGATCCAGCATTCATTGACAAGAACTCTATCTATCTTAGTACTAATGTGGGCAGCACCCAGTTGCTTATTAGACCAGGTGTATTGGCAACCAGAGTATCTGAGATCCACTAATTCAGTAGAATGGAGGCAAGAATTAAACTCCTCCATCCAGGGCAACTAGGTTCTATCCCCACCTACTTTTTCCATGGGAGACTTTATGGCATTGAAATCCCTTAATACCACCCAAGAAGTAGTGACATAGAGTTGCTGTAAGGCAGCCCAGAGCTGCTGCCTATCAAGGTAACTGGAAGCACCATAAACAAAGGTGGCATCAAAAGAGTACTGGCCATCACAGGATTGCACTTTACAATGAATAAACTGACTGGACTGGTATAGCACTTGGACATTAAACACTAAAGGGTTCCAGGAAATCAATATTCTCCCCAAAGGAGAACTGGAATGGTTGCTCGCAAAATTCCATTGAGGAAGCATAGTATTGACAATTTTAGAAACATTGGGCTCTTTTATTTTATGTTCAATAAATCCAACTAAGGATAATTTCTTATTGGAAACCCAATTTTTTGCTTCCCTCTGCTTGAGAGGATCATTGAGACCCCTCAAATTCCAAAAACCAAAATGTAAAAGTGAGCAATCCATAAAACAAACAAAATATAACCACAAAGTTTCAAATCAGCAAGAATGAGAGTGAAATGCAGAGAGCACTGATATAACTTATTGTGGGCAAAAAGCAAGGATAAAAGTTACTTCCCTAATCTATGAGAAGAGGTCCAGCTCTTCTGCTTCCCCCTCAACCCTGCTTTGAAGGAACCTCCCCTCAGCAATTTGATGTCAAGAACTCCAGGATCAGGAGGTTCTTGATCTTTCAGTTTTGCAGCAACTTTTGCAGCTTTCTTAGCTGCAGATCTGGATATAGGAGCTGCCATGCTAGGTGTAACCTCTTTAACTGTTGAAACCTGACTATTGCTAATTTGCTCCTCTGAACTGTTGTGACCAATAGTAGTTTGCTGTGGAGCTTCTTGTTGTTCAGTAGGAATACTAAGGCTTGGAGGGTTGGTGGAAGGACAATGAGGGGGTGATCCACTTTGAGGTTGGTTCAATGTTATTTGAGAACTGCTCACAACTTTTTCAAGCATCTCTTCCAACTCACTTTCTGAATCAGTAGGCACTTCAGCATGAGGGCCATCTGCAGTTAGTTTGGAAAAAGTAGATGAGGTAGAGTGGTTCCTCAGATTACCATTGCCTACTACGATCCATTCCTGATTGGTTTGACTGGTTGGTGGGAGTGTTTTCTTGGAGCATTGGGCTGTTGAATGGCCAAAAACTTGGCAGAGCTTGCACATGAGAGGTAATATTTAGTGGGGGAGTCTTGTGAGGTTCAGTGGAGGGAGTAAGTAGTCTCTCACCTTGTATGCTTGTAGCAGTAGTTAACTATTCCTTGTGTAGCTACCATTTCTGCTGCTACACCTGATTCTGATATGATCAAGCACCTGATTTCTGCACCTGATTGCTACTGTTACCTCTGTTCTGTTGTTCATATGGCACAAGTTTGCTGCTCTGACTGTTATGAACACACCAGTTGTTTTGCTGCAGTTTGGCTCATGTTGATTGTAATGGTTGTTATTATCTAATGCCCTGTATTCTGACTGTTATGGGATTTGTCTCTGTTGCACCTGTATCACCAGTTGTTTTTCTGTTATTGCTGATGCACCTGATTTCTGAGTTAATCATGCCTCAATTTTCTGCTGCTGCACATTCCACACATGCCATTCAAGGCAGTCAAGTTGGTTTACTGCACTTTGTCTCTGTTGGTTTTCTGCTCTGACTGTTATGAACACACCAGTCAAGTTGTTTTTCTGCTAGCAGCTGTTGCTGCCCATTAGTGGTTTTGCTATTCTCTTTCTTTTGTTGTATCAGATGTTGTAATGAAGTTTGTTCAGTGGTTTTTTCATTTCTAATATTAGCCTAACCAATAGGGGCTGTCATTGGGATCTCCCTTCGCAGAGGGGGACGTCCTTTGCATTTTGATTGTGTGTGAATTTTGGCTGTTCTGGGATGGTGTTGGGAGCTACACCTGTTGATATGGCAGCAAATGCCTTGTAGAATATTGTAGAATAGCAGCATCAATTCTGAAGCTTGTTCAAGCTGCATCAGATCTGCATCAGTTCTGAACTGTATCAGTTCTGAACCTTGCTGTAATGTAGTGTACTACAGTAAGAAGTGGAATGTTGTAATCAGTGGAATGTTGTAATGTTGTATTAGTTCTGCATCAGTTCTGTAATGTAGTGCACACTTCTGTATTGGCATGTTCAATTGGATAGGCATGGATGTAGTGCACACTACAGTTCTGCATCAGTTCTGTAATCAGTGGAATGTTGTAATGTAGTGCACACTTCTGTAATGTAGTGCACACTCCGGTTGGATAGGCATGGATGCTAGTCAAGGTGCAGTTGTCTAGGCATGTTCAGTACAGAAGTGTTGTAAGGGGAACACTTCTTTTAGTTGTACTTCTAGATGCCTTGGGCATAGTTTTGTTGTTACCAATTGGCTGTGTTTCCTTTCCCTCTTCTAGATGGATTGGAAACATAGCTTCTCATCAATACCTTGTAGCCATTTGGCGTTTCCAATTTTCTTTATCTTTTTTTTGTTTTCTTTTCTTCTTTTCCTCTTGGGGTATGCCCCTTGTAGGCTGTATATCCGGTTACCCTTTTTTCTATTTCATGCTATTTTACCCCAAAAAAAATGAGAGGTAACACTTGATATTCAACAGGAACTACAACTGATTCTCCCTCCACAGTAATTTTCACATCCTCAGGAAGTTCATGTTGAGCACTGATCTCAATGCATATTCTAGCACTGGTGGATTTTGTTTGGAGAAGACCCGGTTGTCTTGAGGTCGTAGCTGTGGCTTGATCCACATGTAATGGCTTACCAATGGTGCTAGCCACCCTACTCAAACATTCTTGGTTCCATAACTCTAAAGGGAGGTCATGCAATTTAACCCATGCTGGAATGTGAGAAGGTTGTTCTTTGACTGGCTTCATCATTCTATGCCATTCTTTAAGGACTAGGTATTTTTGTGAAAAAAAGTATGGACCCCCATCCAAAACTTCTTGCTTGGCTTGTTCATCCCTAAACTCAAAGAGGTAGCAACCTCCAACATCTGGCTTGACAGCCACAAACAACTCCTTCCACTGATATCGGGCTGTGGAAACAATCAAAGGATAAGCCATTTTCCCATCAAGGAAATGGCCCATCAGGTATTTGTTCCACTTTCCAACATCGGTAAGTTCATTATCAATTTCCACCTGGGCCTCTTTCCCTCGAAATAGGTCAGGATAAAACTCCAACTTCATGTCCAGTGACGGACTTTGGGACTGTAGCAGTGAAGCCCAGTTTTTAGGCTTGGGTTTAGGACCATTGGAATTTGGTCTAGGTTTAATGGGTGCTTGTTGAGGTAGGGTATGAGTAGAATGTGTCGAAAAATTCTGATTAAACTGAGATTTTGGAGAAAAAGGACGCCTAGGTTTAGTATCAGCTTCAGGATATCCCATATTAGGATCTCCCTCTAGATACGGGGTACCCCTGGTATTGATTAGAGTTCTTGGAGTAGGAATTGGTGGTTGTACCTGACATAGGTGTTCTTGTTCATGTTGAACTCGTTCCTCTGCCTCTAGAATCAAACCTTCCTCAAACAAAGCTTGTTGCAGCTTCCTCGCAGTTCCTGAATTCGGGCTGTGTCCTTCAATCCCTGTAAGTGAGGTGTTGGACGAGTCCCCTGGTAGTGATGGCCGAGGGAGATTAGGGTTTACAGAGTCAGAACTCTGAATCGTTGCAATCCGTTGTTGTGAGGGACTCTGGGTCTTGATCGATTTGGGATCGACAGCCGCGGAATCAAGCTGTAACGAATTCGATGGATGAGCTGGAGGAGTGGAGATGGAGTGAGAAGGATTCGGAAACTCCATCCCAGATTGACTCTCAGGGATTCCCAATAGTGATTGTTGAGTCGGTGGAGTCGTTGTAAGAGTAGAACTAGCCTGTTGCCTTTTCCTTAGTTCATTCGAATCTAGGGCTTTGAGACCCAGCCCTGCTACCATAGAAACCGTTCTGTCTGCCACGGATTTACAGATTATCCATGGCCGTTGTCAGAGTCGCCACTATCGCCCTACATGTCAGAGCGTATGGATTGTTCACAATAATTTATTTCCCTATTTGCCAACTCTGCTTGCCCATTCGTCTGTGGATGATAAGCGGTGGAGACTTTATGAGTGATCCCGTACTTCTTCATCACGGCCTCAAATGTCCGGTTACAAAAGTGGGTGCCTTGGTCACTTATGATCGCTCTTGGCATCCCAAATCGTGAAAGAATGTTGTCCTTGAGAAACTCCACCACCACCTTAGCATCATTGGTACGTGTTGCAACGGCTTCTACCCACTTTGAAACATAATCAACAGCCAATAGGATGTACAGATTTCCAAAAGAAATACGAAACGGTCCCATGAAGTCAATGCCTCAGCAATCGAAGATCTCAACTATAAGGATGTTAGTGAGTGGCATTTCATCCTTCCGAGTCACACTCCCAAGTTTTTGGCAACGTTCACAAGCGACGCAAAAATGATGAGCATCCTTGTGCAAGTTAGGCCAATAGAATCCACATTGCAACACCTTGGCGGAAGTATTCATACAAGAGTAATGGCCCCCACAAGCTTCCGAATGGCAAAACTCAAGAATTCTTTGTTGATCCGAATCTGGAAAGCAACGGCGCACTATCTGATCTTGGCAATACTTGAAAAGATAGGGGTCGTCATAAGAGAACATCCATACTTCATGAAGGAAACGACGACGCTCTTGAGGAGACTAATGCGGTGGTAAAAGACCCGTAGCCAAATAATTCACAATGTCAGCGAACCATGGGGTACTCGAAACGGCCAGCAATTGTTCATCCGGGAACGTGTCCACGATAGGGAGACTCGGAGTAGGATCTTCAAATTGTAACCTCGATAAGTGGTCAGCTACCACGTTCTCGACACCCTTCTTGTCTTTAATGGTCAAATTGAACTCTTGGAGAAGTAGAATCCATTGTATCAAACGGGCTTGGCATCGGAAAGGTCCCAAGATACATGTTTTCTAGGTTTGAACTCGGATCAGATTTACATGACAGATCCTAGACTTGACCCAAAAGGGCTGTTGATCTTGTAACGGAGTTCTTAGTAGTAGTCTACTGGTCACAGAGTTGTGATTCCTAGTAGTTAGGCGGCTGGCTACCGTAGGGTTAGAAAGCATCTCTTCTACTCTATTCCATTCATCCGAAAGGTCCCAAGATTCAATTTTCTCAATTTGAACTTGGATCAGATTTACAAGATAGATACTAGACATGTCCCAAAAGGGCTGTTGATATTGTAACGGAGTTCCTAGTAGTAGACTACTGGTTACAGAGTTTTCTAGGTTTGAACTCGGATCAGATTTACATGATAGATCCTAGACATGTCCCAAAAGGGCTGTTGATCTTGTAACGGAGTTCCTAGTAGTAGACTACTGGTCACAGAGTTGTGATTCCTAGTAGTTAGGCTGCTGGCTACCGTAGGGTTTGAAAGCATCTCTTCTACTCTATTCCCTTCTTTCGAAAGGTCCCAAGATTCATGTTTTCTCAGTTTGAACTTGGATCAGATTTACAAGATAGATACTAGACATGTCCCAAAAGGGCTGTTGATCTTCTAACGGAGTTCCTAGTAGTAGACTACTGGTCATAGAGTTGTAATTCCTATAGTAAGGTTGTTGGCTACTATAGGATGTGAAAGCATCTCTTCTACTCTATTCCCTTCATCGGAAAGGTCCCAAGATACATGTTTTCTAGGTTTGAACTCGAATCAGATTTACATGATAGATCTTAGACATGTCCCAAAAAGGCTGTTGATCTTGTAACGGAGTTCCTAGTAGTAGACTACCGGTCACAGAGTTGTGATTCCTAGTAGTTATGCTGCTGGCTACCGTAGGGTGGGAAAGCATCTCTTCTACACTATTCCCTTCATCGAAAAGGTCCCAAGATACATCATTTCTCGGTTTGAACTTGGATCAGATTTACATGATAGATCCTAGACATGTCTCAAAAGGGGTGTTGATCTTGTAACGGAGTTCCTAGTAGTAGACTACTACTGGTCACAGAGTTGTGATTCCTAGTACTTAGGCTTGCTGGCTACCGTAGGGTGTGAAAGCATCTCTTTCTACATTATTCCCTTCATCGGAAAGGTCCCAATATACATGATTTCTCAGTTTGAAATTAGATCAGATTTACAAGATAGAGACTAGACATGTCCCAAAAGGGTTCCCAAAAGGGCTGTTGATCTTGTAACGGAGTTCCTAGTAGTAGAATACTGGTCAAAGAGTTGTGATTCCTAGTAGTTAGGCTGCTAGCTACTGTAGGGTGTGGAAGCATCTCATCTACACCATTCCCGTCATCGGAAATGTACCAAGATACATGATTTCTCGGTTTGAAATTAGATCAGATTTACATGATAGATCCTAGACATGTCCCAAAAGGGCTGTTGATCTTGTAACGGAGTTCCTAGTAGTAGACTACTGGTTACAGAGTTTTGATTCCAATTAGTTAGGGTGCGGGCTACCGTAGGTTGTGAAAGCATCTTTTCTACTCTATTCCCTTCATCAGAAAGGTCCCAAGATACATGTTTTATAGGTTTGAACTCGGATCAGATTTACATGATAGATCCTAGACTTGACCCAAAAGGGCTGTTGATCTTGTAACAGAGTTCCTAGTAGTAGACTACTGGTCACAGAGTTGTGATTCCAAGTAGTTAGGCTGCTGGCTACCGTAGGTTGTGAAAGCATCTCTTCTACTCTATTCCCTTCATCGGAAAGGTCTCAAGATACATGTTTTCTAGGTTTGAACTCGGATCAATATGGAAACTTGCTTGAATAGGATCCTGGCTGGGAGCTTCTCTCTCTAGGTTAGAAAGAGACAGCTCCCTCTGGCCAAGTCCGGCCTGGCCACCTTCGGCCCCAGTTCCGGCCGACTGCCGGGCACCCACCTCCGGCCAGCAGTAGTTGCAGCATCAAGGGCAAGGGAGCCCCTCTCTCGACAGGGGCTCTCCTCCACCGCCCGTACCATAACCAACCGGCTACCCGCGGGTCCGGCAATCTACCACCATCCACTTTCCAGATCTGGAATCAAGGGAGTCTCGGCCCAGCTAACACTATCTCCGGCGGTAGCAGCGACAACAGCTCCGATGGCTGCCGCCATTAACAGCAGCAGCGGCCACCGCCCACCTCTCAAACCGGCCACCTCTGGCCCGGCCTCCTAAGGACCAGCCATTCCGGCCATGGATCGACTCCCAACTGTGGGTCGCCGTGGTCCGGCCGCCGCTGGTTTTCAACAGATCCGGCGCCTCTCTCGCCGGCCATTCAACAACCGGCAACCCTCAGGCCCGGCCTCCTATCAAAACCCCAATCGGAGCTCCACGAGTTCACTGACCCTCGGCTCCCTCAGATCTCGTAGCCATGGCTACCCAAAGCGGGCGGCCATTGGTCCGGCCAGCCACAGCTGGCCACCACTGGATCGGCCAAACCACTTCCGGGCTTCTACGGCACGGTCTCTGCAACCTCCTTCATCTCTCCTGTCCGGTCAACCTTCCGGCCTAGCAGCGTCCAGCAGCAACGGTCAGCAGCAGCAGGCCAGCAGCAGCGGTCAACCTTCCGGCCAATCGCCCGGGCAGGCCATCTGTGAGTGGCTGACCCAGCGGCCAGCCGCTCGTTAGGCCATCCGCAGCGGGCCCTGATTATATTTGGTCATCCTATGTTGTTATTTTCAAGTTTAATCAGTGCGGGTTGTGCACTGGATTGTATTGCGAGGACTTCGAGGGCCTCTATATTCTGTTATGCAATGTACTGTTTTTGCATTTATTTTGTTGCTGGACTTTGGGCCAGTTCACTGTTAGTTTTGCAACCCCCGATAGGCGGTCATCTGTTGGACTGAAATCGGGGGTCGGGCTCTTCGTCGAGCCCTCTATATCCCTTCAGCCTGCGCTTTTAGCTCTGAGGATTTGTGTAGTATTCTAGTGGTCGTGGCTATTATTGATTAGATTGGATTCTCCTAGTTAGGGGCAGTCTCGCAGTAGCAGCAACTGTGGGTGCCGATGATTAGATTATGGATGAGTCTGATTGAGCAAGGTAGTTGCCGGAGCTGTCTTTGACTAGATTGGTGGATTCTCACTGATTGAAAGGGGTAGCTTCGTAGTCTGTTTCTGATTAGATTTAGTGGTTTGCACTGATCGAAAAGAGCAGCTTGGTCCACTTGTGGTTTGAGTGGCTACTTTTGGTGGTCCCTCTTCCTGTTCCGCTTTTAGTCGTTAGCGAGCCTAGGGGTTTTGGGCGAGGATGTAGTAGTCTGGATGGAATGGGCGTGGTGTGCAGGGTGCTTAGCAGGGTAGTCTTGTCGGATGCCGACATCTCCAGTTCGAGCCTCTCTCGGTCCGAGTCCCTCTGTAGTAGTTGACTTCTGTGGAGTGGGTATTATGCTAGCTTCGGGGTGGTAGGCATCTAGGTTCTTGGTCTTCTTATTCAAGCCTAGGAGGAAAAGGATCTCTCCTCAGCGCCGGTTATCATGTGGTCACCGTTGACCATGACTATCTACTTTATTTACTTTATTTCCTAACCTGGCGGGTTGTGCCAGGTATTAGTTCAATTCACATTTCACGTATTTCAGTACACATAGCATTTTTGTTATGTATCTACTTTATCATACTCTCCAGGCAGGTTGTGCATGGTTACCGCACTTTTGTCATTCTTATTTATTTTCCTTTTCTTTTCCTCCTGGGGTATGCCCCTTGTAGGCTGTACATTCGCTTAACCTCTTTTAATTTCAAGCTAAGTTACCCAAACAAAAAAAGAAAAAAAACAAAAAACAAAAAAAGAAAAAAAAAACTTGGATCAGATTTACATGATAGGTCCTAGACATGTCCCAAAAGGGCTGTTGATCTTGTAACGGAGTTCCTAGTAGTAGACTACTGGTCACAGAGTTGTGATTCCTAGTAGTTATGCTGCTGGCTACCGTAGGGTGTGAAAACATCTCTTCTACACTATTCCCTTCATCGGAAAGGTCCCAAGATACATGATTTCTCGGTTTGAACTTAGATTAGATTTACATGATAGATCCTAAACAAGTCCCAAAAAGGCTGTTGATCTTGTAACGGAGTTCCTAGTAGTAGACTACTGGTCACAGAGTAGTGATTCCTATAGTAAGGTTGTTGGCTACTGTAGGATGTGAAAGCATCTCTTCTACTCTATTCCCTTCATCGGAAAAGGTCCCAAGATATATGTTTTCTAAGTTTGAACTCGGATCAGATTTACATGATAGATCTTAGACATGTCCCAAAAGGGCTGTTGATCTCGTAGCGGGGTTCCTAGTAGTAGACTACTGGTCACAGAGTTGTGATTCCTAGTAGTTAGGCTGCTGGCTACCGTAGGGTGTGAAAGCATCTCTTCTACACTATTCCATTCATCGGAAAGGTCCCAAGATACATGATTTCACGGTTTGCAATTGGATCAGATTTACATGATAGATCCTAGACATGTCTCAAAAGGGGTGTTGATCTTGTAACGGAGTTCCTAGTAGTAGACTACTGGTCACAGAGTTCTGATTCCTAGTAGTTAGGCTTGCAGGCTACCGTAGGGTGTGAAAGCATCTCTTCTACATTATTCCCTTCATCGGAAAGGTCCCAATATACATGATTTCTCGGTTTGAAATTAGATCAGATTTACATGATAGAGACTAGACATGTCCCAAAAGGGCTCCCAAAAGGGCTGTTGATCTTGTAACGAAGTTCCTAGAAGTAGAATACTGGTCAAAGAGTTGTGATTCCTAATAGTTAGGCTGCTAGCTACTGTAGGGTGTGGAAGCATCTCTTCTACACTATTCCCGTCTTCGAAAATGTACCAAGATACAGGATTTCTCAGTTTGAACTTAGATCAGATTTACATGATAGATTCTAGACATGTCCCAAAAGAGCTGTTGATCTTGTAACGGAGTTCCTAGTTACAGACTACTGATACAGAGTTGTGATTCCAAGTGGTTAGGCTGCGGGCTACCGTGGGTTGTGAAAGCATCTCTTCTACTCTATACCCTTCATCTGGAAAGGTCCCAAGATAAATGTTTTCTAGGTTTGAACTCGGATGAGATTTTCATGATAGATCCTAGACTTGACTCAAAAGGGCTGTCGATCTTGTAACGGAGTTCCTAGTAGTAGACTATTGGTCACAGAGTTGTGATTCCTAGTAGTTAGGCTACTGGCTACCGTAGGGTTTCAAATAATCTCTTCTACTCCATTCCCCTCTTCCGAAAGGTCCAAAGATTCATGTTTTCTCAGTTTGAACTTGGATCAGATTTACAAGATAGAGACTAGACATGTCCCAAAAGGGCTGTTGATCTTGTAACGGAGTTCCTAGTAGTAGACTACTGGTCAAAGAGTTGTGATTCCTAGTAATTAGGCTGCTGGCTATCATAGGGTGTGAAAGCATCTCTTCTACACTATTCCCTTCATCGGAAAGGTCCCAAAATACAAGATTTCTCGGTTTGCACTTAGATCAGATTTACCTGATAGATCAACAGCTCATGTCCCAAAAGAGCTGTTGATCTTGTAACGGAGTTCCTAGTAGTAGACTACTGGTGACAGAGTTGTGATTCCAAGGAGTGAGGTTGCTGGCTACCGTAGGGTTTGAAAGCATCTCTCCTACTCTATTCCCTTCTTCCGAAAGGTCCCAAGATTCATGTTTTCTCAGTTTGAACTTGGATCAGATTTACAAGATAGATACTAGACATGTCCCAAAAGGCTGTTGATCTTGTAATGGAGTTCCTAGTAATAGACTACTGGTCACAGAGTTGTGATTCCATGTAGTTAGGCTACGGGCTACCGTAGGTTGTGAAAGCATCTCTTCTACTCTATTCCCTTTATCGGAAAGGTCCCAAGATATATGTTTTCTAGGTTTGAACTCGGATCAGGTTTACATGATAGATCCTTGACATGTCCCAAAAGGGCTGTTGATCTTGTAACGGAGTTCCTAGTAGTAGACTACTGGTCACAGAGTTGTGATTCCTATTAGTTAGGCTGCTGGCTACCGTAGGGTGTGAAAACATCTCTTCTACACTATTTCCTTCATCGGAAAGGTCCCAAGATACATGATTTCTCGGTTTGAACTTAGATCAAATTTACATGATACATCCTAGACATGTCCCAAAAGGGCTGTTAATCTTGTAACGGAGTTCCTAGTAGTAGACTACTGGTCACAGAGTTGTGATTCCTATAGTAAGGTTGTTGGCTACTGAAGAATGTGAAAGCATCTCTTCTACTCTATTCCCTTCATCAGAAAGGTCCTACGATACATGTTTTCTAGGTTTGAAGACGGATCAAATTTACATGATAGATCCTAGACATGTCCCAAAAGGGTTGTTGATCTTGTAACGGAGTTTCTAGTAGTAGACTACTGGTCACAGAGTTGTGATTCCTAGTAGTAAGGTTGCTGGCTACCGTAGGTTGTGAAAGCATCTCTTCTACTCTATTATTTCCTTCATCGGAAAGGTCCCAAGATACATATTTTCTACGTTTGAACTCGGATCAAATTTACATGATTGATCCTAGACATGCCCCAAAAGGGCTGTTGATCTTGTAACGGAGTTCCTAGTAGTAGACTACTGGTCACAGAGTTGTGATTCCTAGTATTTAGGATGCTGGCTACCACAGGGTGTGAAAGCATCTCTTCTACACTATTCCCTTCATCGGAAAGGTCCCAAGATACATATTTTCTCGGTTTAAACTTGGATCAGATTTACATGATAGATCCTAGAAATGTCTCAAAAGGACTGTTGATCTTGTAACAGAGTTCCTAGTAGTAGACTACTGGTCACGGAGTTGTGATTCCTAATAGTTAGGTTGCTGCTACAGTAGGGTTTGAAAGCGTCTTTTCTACGCTATTCCCTTCTTCCGAAAAGTCCCAAGATTCATGTTTTCTCAGTTTGAACTTGGATCAGATTTACATGATAGATCCTAGACATGTCCCAAAAGGGCTGTTGATCTTGTAACGGAGTTCCTAGTAGTAAACTACTGGTCAGAGAGTTATGATTTTTAGTAGTTAGGCTGCTGGGTACTGTAGGATGTGAAAGCATCTCTTCTACTCTATTCCCTTCATCGGAAAGGTCCCAAGATACATGTTTTCTAAGTTAGAACTCGGATCAGATTTACATGATAGATCCTAGACTTCACCCAAAAGGGATGTTGATCTTGTATCAGAGTTCCTAGTAGTAGACTACTGGTCGCAGAGTTGTGATTCCAAGTAGTTAGGCTGTTGCCTACTGTAGGTTGTGAAAGCATCTTTTCTACTCTATTCCCTTCATCGAAAAGGTCCCAAGATACATGTTTTCTACGTTTGAACTCGGATCAGATTTACATGATAGAACCTAGACATGTCCCAAAAGGGCTATTGATCTTGTAACGGAGTTCCTAGTAGTAGACTACTGGTCACAGAGTTTTGATTCCTAGAAGTATGGCTGCTGGCAACCGTAGGGTGTGAAAGCATCTCTTCTACACTATTCCCTTCATCGGAAAGGTCCCAAGATACATGATTTCTCGGTTTTAAATAAGATCAGATTTACATAATAGTTCCTAGACATGTCCCAAAAGGGCTGTTGATCTTGTAACGAAGTTCCTAGTAGTAGAAAACTGGTCACGGAGTTGTGATTCCTAGTATTTAAGCTGCTGGCTACCCCAGGTTGTGAAAGCATCTCTTCTACACTATTCCCTTCATCGGAAAGTTCCCAAGATACATGATTTCTCGGTTTGAACATGGATCAGATTTACATCATAGATCCTAGACATGTCTCAAAAGAGCTGTTGATCTTGTAACGGAGTTCCTAGTAGTAGACTACTGGTCACAGAGTTGTGATTCCTTGTAGTTAGCCTGTTGGCTACCGTAGGGTGTGAAAGCATCTCTTCTACACTATTCCCTTCATCGGAAAGTTCCCAAGATACATGATTTCTCGGTTTGAAATTAGATCAGATTTACATAATAGATCCTAGACATGTCCCAAAAGGGATGTTGATCTTGTAACGGAGTTCCTAGTAGTAGACTACTAGTCATAGAGTTGTGATTCCTAGTATTTAGGCTGCTGGCTACCGCAGGGTGTGAAAGCATCTCTTCTACACTATTTCCTTCATCGGAAAGGTCCCAAGATACATGATTTCTCGGTTTGAACTTGGATCAGATTTACATGATAGATCCTAGACAAGTCTCAAAAGGGCTGTTGATCTTATAACGGAGTTCCTAGTATTAGACTATTGGTCACAGAGTTGTGATTCCTAGTAGTTAGGTTGCTGTCAACCGTAGGGTTCGAAAGTATCTCTTCAACTCTATTCCCTTCTCCTGAAAGGTCCCAAGATTCATGTTTTCTTAGTTTGAACTTGGATCAGATTTACAAGATAGATACTAGACATGTCCCAAAAGGGCTGTTGATCTTGTAACGGAGTTCCTAGTAGTAGACTATTGGTCACAGAGTTGTGATTCCATGTTGTTAGGCTGCGGGCTACCGTAGGTTGTGAAAGCAACTCTTCTACTCTATTCCCTTCATCGGAAAGGTACCAAGATACTTGTTTTCTACGTTTGAACTCGGATAAGATTTACATGATTGATCCTAGACATGTCCCAAAAGGGCTGTTGATCTTGTAACGGAGTTCCTAGTAGTAGACTACTGGTCACAGAGTTGTGATTACTATTATTTAGGCTGCTGGCTACCACAGGGTGTGAAAGCATCTCTTCTACACTATTCCCTTCGTCGGAAAGGTCCCAAGATACATATTTTCTCGGTTTGAACTTGGATCAGATTTACATGATAGATCCTAGACATGTCTCAAAAGGACTGTTGATTTTGTAAAGGAGTTCCTAGTAGTAGACTACTGGTCACAGAATTGTGATTCCTAATAGTTAGGTTGCTGCTACCGTAGGGTTTGAAAGCATCTCTTCTACTCTATTCCCTTCTTCCGAAAGGTCCCAAGATTCATGTTTTCTCAGTTTGAACTTGGATCAGATTTACAATTTAGATACTAGACATGTCCCAAAAGGGCTGTTGATCTTGTAACGGAGTTCCTAGTAGTAGGCTATTGGTCACAGAGTTGTGATTCCATGTAGTTAGGCTGCGGGCTACCGTAGGTTGTGAAAGCATCATTTCTACTCTATTCCCTTCATCGGAAAGGTCCCAAGATACATGATTTCTCGGTTTGAAATAAGATCAGATTTACATAATAGTTCCTAGACATGTCCCAAAAGGGCTGTTGATCTTGTAACGGAGTTCCTAGTAGTAGATTATTGGTCACAGAGTTGTGATTCCTAGTATTTAAGCTGCTGGCTACCGTAGGTTGTGAAAGCATCTCTTCTACACTATTCCCTTCATCGGAAAGGTCCCAATATACATGATTTCTCGGTTTGAACTTGGATCAGATTTACATGATAGATCCTAGACATGTCTCAAAAGGGCTGTTGATCTTGTTACGGAGTTCCTAGTAGTAGACTACTGGTCAAAGAGTTTTGATTCCTAGTAGTTAGCCTACTGGCTACCGTAGGGTGTGAAAGCATCTCTTCTACACTATTCCCTTCATCGGAAAGTTCCCAAGAAACAAGATTTCTCGCTTTGAAATTAAATCAGATTTGCATAATAGATCCTAGACATGTCCCAAAAGGGCTGTTGATCTTGTAACGGAGTTCCTAGTAGTAGAATACTAGTCAGAGAGTTGTGATTCCTAGTATTTAGGCTGCTGGCTACCGCAGGGTGTGAAAGCATCTCTTCTACACTATTCCCTTCATCGGAAAGGTCCCAAGATACATGATTTCTCGGTTTGAACTTGGATCAGATTTACATGATAGATCCTAGACAAGTCTCAAAAGGGCTGTTGATCTTATGACGGAGTTCCTAGTATTAGACTATTGGTCACAGAGTTGTGATTCCTAGTAGTTAGGTTGCTGGCTACCGTAGGGTTCGAAAGTATCTCTTCAACTCTATTCCCTTCTTCTGAAAGGTCCCAAGATTCATGTTTTCTCAGTTTGAACTTGGATCAGATTACAAGATAGATACTAGACATGTCCCAAAAGGGCTGTTGATCTTGTAACGGAGTTCCTAGTAGTAGACTACTGGTTACAGAGTTGTGATTCCATGTTGTTAGGCTGCGGGCTACCGTAGGTTGTAAAAGCATCTCTTCTACTCTATTCCCTTCATCGGAAAGGTCCCAAGATACTTGTTTTCTACGTTTGAACTCGGATTAGATTTACATGATTGACCCTAGACATATCCCAAAAGGGCTGTTGATCTTGTAACGGAGTTCCTAGTAGTAGACTACTGGTCACAGATTTGTGATTCCTATTATTTAGGCTGCTGGCTACCACAGGGTGTGAAAGCATCTCTTCTACACTATTCCCTTCATCGGAAAGGTCCCAAGATACATATTTTCTCGGTTTGAACTTGGATCAGATTTACATGATAGATCCTAGACATGTCTCAAAAGGACTGTTGATCTTGTAACGGGGTTCCTAGTAGTAGACTACTGGTCACAGAGTTGTGATTCCTATTAGTTAGGTTGCTGCTACCGTAGGGTTTGAAAGCATCTCTTCTACTCTATTCCCTTCTTCCGAATGGTCCCAAGATTCATGTTTTCTCAGTTTGAACTTGGATCAGATTTACAAGATAGATACTAGACATGTCCCAAATGGGCTGTTGATCTTGTAACGGAGTTCCTAGTAGTAGACTACTGGTCACAGAGTTGTGATTCCATGTAGTTAGGCTGCGGGCTACCGTAGGTTGTGAAAGCATCACTTCTACTCTATTCCCTTCATCGGAAAGTTCCCAAGACACATGTTTTCTAGGTTTGAACTCGTATCAGATTTACATGATAGATCCTAGACATTTCCCAAAAGGGCTGTTGATCTTGTAACGGAGTTCCAAGTAGTAGACTGCTGGTCACAGAGTTGTGATTCTTAGTAGTTAGGCAGCTGGGTACTGTAGGATGTGAAAGCATCTCTTCTACTCTATTCCCTTCATCGGAAAGGTCCCAAGATACATGTTTTCTAGGTTTGAACTCGGATCAGATTTACATGATAGATCCTAGACTTCATCCAAAAGGGATGTTGATCTTGTAACAGAGTTCCTAGTAATAGACTACTGGTCACAGAGTTGTGATTCCTAATAGTTAGGTTGCTGCTACCGTAGGTTTTGAAAGCATCTCTTCTACTCTATTCCCTTCTTCCGAAAGGTCCCAAGATTCATGTTTTCTCAGTTTGAACTTGGATCAGATTTACAAGATAGATACTAGACATGTCCCAAAAGGGCTGTTGATTTTGTAATGGAGTTCCT
Organism: Rhododendron griersonianum; assembly: GCA_018127125.1. Lineage (NCBI taxonomy): Eukaryota > Viridiplantae > Streptophyta > Magnoliopsida > Ericales > Ericaceae > Rhododendron > Rhododendron griersonianum. The sequence continues at coordinate 30,335,048 of CM030790.1, read as the reverse complement.
AGTAGTAGACTACTGGTCACAGAGTTGTGATTCCATGTAGTTAGGCTGCGGGCTACCGTAGGTTGTGAAAGCATCACTTCTACTCTATTCCCTTCATCGGAAAGTTCCCAAGATACATGTTTTTTAGGTTTGAACTCCAATCAGATTTACATGATAGATCCTAGACATGTCCCAAAAGGGCTGTTGATCATGTAACGGAGTTCCTAGTAGTAGACTACTGGTCACAGAGTTTTGATTTCTAGTAGTTAGGCTGCTGGGTACTGTAGGATGTGAAAGCATCTCTTCAACTCTATTCCCTTCATCGGAAAGATCCCAAGATACATGATTTCTCAATTTGAACTTGGATCAGATTTACATGATAGATCCTAGACATGTCTCAAAAGGGCTGTTGATCTTGTAACGGAGTTCCTAGTAGTAGACTATTGGTCATAGAGTTGTGATTCGTAGTAGTTAGGTTGCTGGCTACCGTAGGGTTTGAAAGTATATCTCTTCAACTCTATTCCCTTCTTCTGAAAGGTCCCAAGATTCATATTTTCTCAGTTTGAACTTGGATCAGATTTACAAGATAGATACTAGACATGTCCCAAAATGGCTGTTGACCTTGTAACGGATTTCCTAGTAGTAGACTACTGGTCACAGAGTTGTGATTGCTAGTAGTTAGGCTGCTGGCTACCGTAGGGTTTGAAAGCCACTCTTCTACACTATTCCCCTCATCGAAAAGGTCCCAAGATAAATGATTTCTCGGTTTGAACTTAGATCAGATTTACATGATAGATCCTAGACATGTCACAAAAGGGCTGGTGATCTTGTAACGGAGTTCTTAGTAGTAGACTGCTGGTCACAGAGTTGTGATTCCTATAGTAAGGTTGTTGGCTACTCTAGGATGTGAAAGCATCTGTTCTACTCTATTCCCTTCATCGGAAAGGACCCAAGTGTAGACACCTCCCAAACGGGGCATCGCCATACAGATTGATCACGTTGTTTGTTCGATTGGTTGCTCACATCATAAACCAAAATCATGGACATTCCCATGGCTAGGAACATCGCCACATGATAACGGTTATCATCTAATAGAGTCGCCACCCAGTTTATTAAAACTGGGAAAACAGATAGAGATTCTGGATACGGGAGCCAAAAGTACAATAAGGGGAAGGTGTTAGGCACCCCTCTTTGCCCAGTCGTGAGACTGGCCCATAATCATTCAACATAAGACGTATAGATGCTTTGTTTAATTCCAACACATAGTCTGTTTATTTATTCCTTTAAACAATAAGCAAAGTGAGCCAGTGCGATAATTGAAGCATGCATTCAGAAAGTAGGAAACCAACAAAACTGTCCCAGGGAAATGGATCCCGCGGCCGGTGAATTGATCTCACGGCCGAGGGATCCTCCTGGTTTTATCTATCGGCCGAGGGATCGAAATCCCGGTCGATGTTCTTCCTCACACCAGACAGAAAAGTTAGCAAACGATTAAATGCTACGGTTAGCCATAAATGCGATAAGTAAAACAAACCAGAGGCCGTTGGGCCTCACCACCTTGATCCCTTAGTTGCTTGATTGCTTTGGATTGGGCGTGATTGATTGATTGCTTGATCGAGAACCCTAGAGTTAGGGTTTGAACTTCGGGGTTTAATCGCCGGATTGACGACTACCTTCTGAAGGTTAGGGCTTTTGGAGTATGGGATTGAGAGAGTATTTTGACAGAGTTTCGTGGCTTGATTGAGTGTGTAGGTATCTCAATTTCTGTGTGTTAAATTCGGAGCCCAATGGCCCCTTTATATAGGCATAGGGATGACTCACTCCGGCCAATCAAATCACGAGATGGCAATTGCAATTGCAATTGCAATTGCAATGCATCTTTAACTCTACGTCGTGATCTCCGAACGTAGCCCGAACGCATCGGAAAGGTAGTGTAGTTGGATCAAACCAAATGTCTGACAGAACGTTCCAGAGTCTGGAAAAAGGTCGATCTGGCGGCCGAGCAAAGGATGTCGCGGTCGTGGAATTGATGTCTCGACCGAAGGATAGATCTCGCGGCCGAGGGATTGATCTCTCAGGGAGATTTTGCTGGCAATAGGTTGCTCGGGTGAGGGATTGATGTTGTGGCCGTGGGATCGATGTTACGGCCGTCAGATGGATTCTCCTAGGCTTCTGTATTTCTGTCTGAAAGGCTGTATGGCTTTGAATTGGGTCCTCTAAGTGGTCAAAGTTCTCACCGAAAGTCCTAAGGTCCTCAAGGAAGCAATCAGCAATCATTGTATCCATTTCATCATCGGGATTGTCCCAAGGTGGGACTTGAAATAATCGTTAGGCCAAATTGGGGTGTCTACAGATGCCCTTCTTTGACTGAACTCAGACGGATCGCGAGACATGTTTGAGTAAGAGTCAAAGCTGTAAAAAGCAACTCAATTTGGTCCAACCACTATTCCAAGGGGTTTTCGAAAAAGGTTTTGTTATGGTCGGGCCGGGAGGCTGCCTACGTATTCCACAAGGGAAATTCAGACCAATCGTAGTTCGGGCAATAAAGAAAAGTAAAAGTTTGGAGGGTTAGAGACAGAAGACGTACCTTAGGGCTTAAAAAGCCGTAGTGTGACGTACCTAGACTGAGCCAAGGTTTTGGCGAAGAGTAGTTGAAGGAGCGCGGGGCTACCTGGGGAGTTTCTTTGCGGAGAGCTTCCTTAGTATTTTGGGGTAGATCAGTACACTGCAGGTGCGTTTGCTTTTCTTGATCATCCTTACTTTGACTGAAAGGAGCTCGATAGAGTAGCCTATCCTTGCGAATGAGCTGGATGGGATTGATGTAATGGGGTGGAATCCAAACCATCTGCTGGGATTAGTTGGACGCCGGTTTGTTTTTGAGATGTAGGGGAGGCGTAGGGCCAGTAGCTGGAGCACGGAGCTTTGGCGGTGAGGAAACCGAGGCACGGAGCCGGTTGTAGTCATGAGGCGAGAGCCTGGAGAGTGATTGATAGGACCGAAGCGCGGAGCTGGTATTGATCAGGATGAGAGCCTGTGGTGTCAGAGCTTTGAGCTTGACGTGATGAACCGAAGCGCGGAGCTGGTATAAGGCAAGGGCCTAAGGTGAAGGAACTGAGGCATGGAGCCCGAAGTGATTGAGGCGTGGAGCCTGCATGCAGTCTTGAGGCGAGGGCCTGAGTTTGTCGGAGCTTAGAGCTTGACGTGATATGAATCGAAGCTTAGAGCTGGTGTTATTCTGATGGTCTGTGCACGAAGCTTTTCTCATCATAAATGTTGACGTGGAGCCAAAGGATCGAGGCGTTGGGCCGATCAAATAAAACCGAGGCATAGAGCCGGTTGATAGCAGGGTTGACCTGTTTCATGAGAGATATGCAGAGTGTACATGTGTGATGATGGTTGTTAGATGTGAACAGATATGATGCAGACTCGATGTGAAAATGTTGATGCAAATGTGCACGGGCCCGTGCGTGTGTGTTTGTTTTAAGCTTAGAGCTTCTATCAAGTTCCGGACTTGAGCATTCAGAGCGTAGAGCTCGAGCATTCGGACGGCAGAATCCGAGCATTCAAAGTACAGGCTTTGAGCGTCCAGTACGCAGTGGTTGGGCATCCAAGCGTAGAGCTTGAGCATTCAAGTGTATAACCTGAGCATCCAGTACACAGTGGTTGGGCATCCAAGCGTAGAGCTTGAGCATTCAAAAATGTTAGATTTTTGAGCATTCAGGCGTAGAGCCTGAGAATAGATGTCTTTCATTGATGGGACGGCTTAGAGCCTATTGCTTGTTTACGGCTTCAAGCCAGTTAAGATGTTGGGCTTTGAGCCGCTGAGTTTATGGCTTCGAGCCATTTCAGAGGGTAGATACAGGCTTTGAGCCTATTAGAGTAATGGGCTTGGAGCCGCAGAGGTGGTAGATATAGGTTTCGAGCCTGTTGAGATAATGGGCTTTGAGCCGCTGAGGTAATAGACATAGGCTTTGAGCCTATTAAGAGCTTGATTGTGTACGGCTTCGAGCCAGTTGAGACAATGGGCTTGGAGCCGCCAAATTGAGTGATAACAGGCGTAGAGTCTGTTGTTGTGATAGCGAGCACAGAGCTGCTGATTCGAGGGCTTCGAGCCGCTGGGTGATAGTAGACGTAGAGTCTGTTGAGATAGGCTTCGAGCCTATTTGAGGTGATGGCTTGGAGCCATTTGAGATAATAGGCTTTGAGCCGCTAAGTTGCGATAAAGGGCGTAGAGCCTGTCGATAATGGGCTTAGAGCCGCCAAGATGGTTGTTATGGGTTCGAGCTAGTTGAGATAGCGGGCTAGGAGCCGCTGAGTCGTGTAAGGATGATGGGCTTTGAGCCTGTCAGGATAGTGGGCGTAGAATCTGTTGAGAACTTGATTGTTTATGGCTTGGAGCCAGTTGAAACGGTGGGCTTGGAGCCGCTGAGTTGATAGGTGGGGGCGTAGAGCCGTTGAGTTGATGAGTAGAGCCGCTGAGTTGGTAGAGACGAAGCTGCTGGAGTGGCAAGCGTAGAGTTGCTGAGATGGTGGGCTTGGTTTTGATAACCCTTAGTGGGAGCTCCGGTCAGTAGTCTGTGGAGAGAGATTTTCCTCATACTTGGGCATGCCCCCAAGGCTGGTTTTGATCATGTTGCATTGGCTTGGGGATGCCCCCAAGGCTACTTGGTTGGTTGAGGACTTAGAAGTCTGTAATGGCTCGAATTAGTGCACTGAGCAAAATCTGCTTCTCGTTGAAGGAAATTGATTTGGAGGGCCAGGAGATCGATATCCCGGCCGAGGGATTGATGTATCGGCCAGGGAACCGATGTATCGGCCGGGGAACCGATGTCTCGGCCACTTAATCGATTCATTTCCAGGGGCCTATAAAAGGCCACGGCCTCAGCCGTTTGTTTCACTTTCCTTTCTTCCCTCTCCGTTCCTTCCGTCCGAGGCTTCCACCGAATACCCCCCCCCCCCCCTCCACTTCTCCTTGTTTCCGACAGCTCCGGGCCGTGGGTGATATGCTGATGCGACTAGCGTGCGCGGAGGGAGACCGCGTTTGCTTTTGGTCCTGTCTTGACGCTTGATTATGGATCCTCGCATGAGTATGCTTGATTAGGGGCCCTCGCATGGGTGACTTGCTTCCGCGACACGGAGCTCCTGGCGTGGCGGTGGTACGCGGTGTGGTGGTTTTTCTGGGCCATGTGGTGATTCTTTTGAGCCATGTGGTGTCCCTTCTGCACCGTAGTACTCCTTTGGTATACATCGCCCCAGGGGCGTCCTCTTCTTTTTTGCAGCTGGTCTCTTTTGTTCAGACCACCAGAGGGTTCGACATCCTCTTCTGCTTCCTCTTTTTGTTTCTTTTCTGTTTCTTTTCCTGCATAGGTTACTTTGACAGAAATCGATGTATAGTTTGTTTAGGAAATGTGGGATGATCCACCTTGTGATGTAAAAAGCTTTCGATATATGAAACAAAAACCTTTTGCTCTGCTATTGTGATTGTACATGCTGTTTCTACGTTGTTTGCGTGTGATATTCTCGTTAATGAAACGAACTGAACCGCGGGAACAGTCTGTAAAATAGCCGTTCTGGCGGCCGACCAAATGATTACGCGGCCGAAACTTCGATCTGGCGGCCGAAGGATCGTTTTATTTGCCTGGGTTTGACTTGCAGGTCAACCCTATTATCTACGGGCCGATGGATTGATCCCACGGCCGCCTTATCGAAATGCCGGCCGAGAGTCCGACTAAATTTCCGAGGATTAAGAATCCGATTCCGATTCGAACAAAGACTCGACCTAGCCCTATAAGTACGTGTTCTACGAACCCGATAGCATTGTCAGCAGCAATTTCTTTGCATATGGCACAACCAATCCTTGATCAGTGGTTGGATTCATTTAATGGCCTTGACCGTCTGCACTTTAAGTCCTTTGGCATGGACTTCCTCTTTTCCCTTCGTCACGTTCCTGTGAATTTTGCCTTCCTTAAGGCAGCCGCTAGTTTGTGGGACCCTGATTTTCACGTCTTTCGATTTAAGAGGGAGGAGTTGTGTCCTACTATCGAGGAATTTGCAGCCATCATGGGTCATTCGGATAGAGAGGGTTTCATTGTCCCTAATCCTTTGTTCAACCGTGGTGATCTCCTGAAGGATTTACTCCGAGTCCAGAAACATGAAGTTAAATTCTTCCTAGTGAAAGGAAGGCTGGAGATTCTGCAACTTATTCAGCGTTTTGGTACAGCTGAGGCCCATCGCCAAGTTTCCCTACAGAAGTCGTGCTTTCATGCATTGTGCATTTGTTTCCTTCATTACTACTTGCTTGGCCCTTCCTCTGGTCATGCTGATCCCGTATTGCTTAACCTTGCTCAACAAATTGAAAACCGTGTGGGTTTCGCTGGCTTAGTGTTGGCAGAGACCTTGATGGGTCTAGATGTGATGAAGGGTAGTCCTACAGCCCAGTTCTCAGGCGGTCCCTTGCTATTGTAGGTTCGCTCCTTTATTTGTTTATTTTGTCAAGTTTATCTTTTCACTCATCACTCTTTTGTTTTGACTCACGTGTTCTCTCAACTCACAATTTTCCCTTTTTCTCTAGGTGTGGTTGTTTGAGAAGCTAAAAGTGTGGGATGTGCCGGAGCGACTTCCTTACAATCCAGACCAGTGTACGGAGCGTCATATGGTTAAACAGTTCCCTACTGAGGCTGCTTTGGGAAGCATGGATGAAGACTTGCAGAGGTGATTGGATTCAATGGGTTTGCCCCTGGTATGGTATCGAGAGTATGACTGTGAGTACTATGAACCACTGTGGTGTGGCAGTGATTGGCATTACTCGAGTCGTTTTCTACTTCCCTGCTCGCTTTCAAAGGCAGTTTGGGGCTGAACAAGCCGCAATCTTGGGTGACCCTGAGTACACCGTCTCTAAGATCCATGATGCCAACTTCCGTAGCAATATGCTGCGTCTCTGGCCAAATAGAGTGATGCAGGAGGTTGCTGAGAACTTTGTTGCCAAGCTATCGGGTTCTTACAAACGCTGGTTGAAGAAAAATCTTTTGGAGGATAGTAGTGCAAAGAGAAGGAAGACCTAGAGATCGGCGCTTTGCTTATGTTTTTCAAAAGATATTTGTTTGATTCTAGCTTTCATGGATTAAGAATTGTTTAGGTTTGCTTTAACCTTTCTCTTTGGAAATAATAAAACATTTGGTCATTTTATTTGAAGATGTTATGGCCATGATTTGATAGCGAACATGCTTTAGGATAGACCTAGAAATCTTGGAAGTGATGATGATAGCAGTGGCCGAATCTCAAACTTAGAGATTGCCTACGTATCCCATGGAGGGAATCAGGCCATAAACGTAGTTCCAACAAAGGGGATTTGTTTTAGTTAGGGTCCACTCGGGTATTTTCCTCTCCTTTTGTGCTCTAAATTTTGCCTAACGACCGCCCTTGCGGGTTTTCGGTCTAGCGAGCGTTTTATTTATGCCTTAGTTTTTGCCTAAGCCGCCCTAGCGGGTTTTCGACCTAGCAGGCTGCTCTAATTTTTGCTTGGATCCGCCCACCCTTGTGGTTTTCGGTCCAACGAGCATCTCTCATGGGTAATACTTCCTCAACTTGTCAATGTTGACTGGCGTTGCGAATTCCATTCCATCCAAGTCTGCGATGTATGCTGCTCCTCCAGAAAGTATGCGTTTGATAAGGTAGGGGCCTCCCCAGTTTGGTCTAAACTTGCCCCTTGGGTCTGAGACGTGGCGACGAATTGCTTTGAGCACCATGTCTCCTACCTTGACGTCCCTAGGTTTCACCTTTTTGTTGAATGCTCGTGCAATGTGGCGTTGATACCCTTGTACATGGTATAAAGCCCTCAGTCTCCTTTCGTCTAGTAGTGCCAACTCGTCGTAGCGGTTTTGAACCCAGTCTTCCTCGATCATCCCAGTCTCAGCTAGAACCCTCAACGAAGGTAATTCCAATTCGATAGGCAAGACAGCTTCCATTCCATAGACCAGAGAGTAAGGAGTGGCCCCAGTTGAAGTCCTTTCAGTTGTTCAATATCCCCATAGTGCCAGAGGTAGCATTTCTGGCCAGTCCGTGTAAGTGTCGGTAGTCTTCCGCAGAATCCTCTTGACATTCTTGTTCGCAGCTTCAACTGCTCCATTAGTTTGAGGTCGGTAAGTAGATGACCGATGATTTTGTATCCCAAATTCGGCGAAAAGCTTCTTGTCGCCCCCTTGAAGTGCGATCCATTATCACATACAAACTCGTGAGGTACACCATATCGATAGATGATATTAGTGCGGATGAATTTGGCCACATGAGTGGCTTTGAGAGTAGCATAAGAAGCTGCTTCTACCCATTTGGTGAAGTAGTCGATAGCCACTAGGATGAACTGATGTTTGTATTTTCCCTTTGGATTTATACTTCCAATGACGTCTATCCCCCAAGTGGAGAATGGCCAGGGGGATGTCATGCTGTACAATTCCGTAGGGGGAATACGCATACGATCAGCGTGAGTTTGGCATTTGTAACATCGACGGACATAATCAGCGCAGTCGGCTTCCATTGTAGTCCAGTAATATCCCTGACGTAGGATCTTCTTTGCCATCGTTGCCCCATTCATGTGTGGCCCACAAATTCCTTCATGTATTTCCTCCATTACCTTGCGGCTGTCCTCTGTCGTGACGCAAAGTTGACTTGGACCCAAGTGTGCCCTTCGGTATATTGCTCCTCCACAGATTACAAACCGGGCAGCAAACTTCCGTAGAGCTGTTTTGTCCTTCGAGGTGGCCTCGGATGGGTATTCCCCTTTTTCCAGGAATTCTTTCACGTCTTCGTACCATGGCTTGCCATCGTCTTCACCTTCCTCGGTAAAGGTACACTCACATGCTGGTTTAACCTTTTGTTCGATCATGAGAGGCCGCATTGTGAATCCCGGGGTATTTCGACCATAGACGCCAATGTCGCCGTGCATCTGCGAATCTATTGCTCACTCAAGGAGTATGTGTGAAGATAACGAGAATCGAATTGTGGAATTAGATTTTCCAACACGAGTGATATAGCTTGAGTGTATCCTCCTTGACCTTCCAGTCTCCTCTTGCTTGAGATACCACCAGGTTTGAATCCCAGTGACTTCTACCCTTTTTGCTCCTAGCTCCAGGGCTGCCTCCATTCAAGCAATACAAGCCTCATATTCAGCTTGGTTGTTAGTGACTTCAAACCTTAGCTTATATGACAAAGGGATGTGAGAGTCGTTTGGGGAAACTAGCAATACCCTATGCCATATCCACATTGGTTTGATGCTCCATCAATAAAGCTGCCATGTGTCATCCAAGAGACATAAGATATCCTAGTCGGGGAATGTAGAGTCTTCTGCCTCGGCCTCTGTCACAGGGTGATCTGCCAAGAATTCTGCCACAGCTCTTCCTTTTACCGATTTCCTTGTCATGTATTTGAGGTCGAACTCCGCTAGCAGCAATAACCACCTAGCTAGCTTTCCGATAAGTGCTAGCTTTTCGAAAAGATACTTGATTGGGTCTAAACGAGAGACCGGCACCACCGGATGTGCTAACAGGTAGTGCCTCGGTTTCTTTGTGGCCCATACTAGCCCCCAACAGGTTTTGAGGGGAGTGTACCTTGTCTCATAATCCATCATTTTCTTGCTGATGTAGTATATGGCGCACTCTACTTTGGCGTCGTTTTCTTGTGCTAGCATACATCCCATGGACGTGTCTGTTACTGAGAGATACAGAATCAATGGCTTCCCAGGGATGGGTGGCGATAGTACAGGTGGATTCTGAAGGTATTCTTTGATTGCCTCGAATGCTTGCTGACAGTCTTGGCTCCATTCAAAATCCGTACCTTTCTTCAATAGTTTGAAAAGAGGTTCACGGGTGGTTGTGAGCTTGGAAATGAACCTGCTGATGAACTGTACCTTCCCTAAGAAGCTCCTTACTTCCTTTTCTGTCCTAGGTGGTGATATCTCCATGATAGCCTGTATCTTGGAAGGATCTACCTCGATTCCTCTTTGAGTGATGAGGAAACCCAACATCTTTCCAGCTGTTACCCCAAAAGTGCATTTTGAGGGTTAAGACGTAGCTTATAATTTCTAATCCTCTCAAAGAACTTTTGGAGTGCTCCATAGTGTCCTTCCCTTTCCTTTGATTTGACTATCATATCGTCGACATACACCTCGACCTCTTTATGCATCATGTCGTGCAGCAGTGTTGTGGCCATCCTCTGGTAAGTGGCTCCAGCATTCTTCAACCCAAACGGCATTACTCGATAGCAGTAAGTTCCCCAAGGCGTAGTGAAGGTGGTATTCTCTCTATCCTCAGGAGACATAAGGATTTGGTTATACCCAGAAAATCCATCCATGAAGGATAGTAATGCATGGCCTGCGGTGTTATCTATTAGTTCGTCTATGTGAGGTAATGGGAAGTCATCTTTCGGACTGGCTTTGTTGAGATCTCGGAAATCTACGCAGACCCTGATTCCTCCAGTTTTCTTTGGTACGGGAACGATGTTTGCTACCCATTGTGGATATTCGGTGACTATGAGAAAACCGGCGTTGATTTGCTTAGTGACTTCTTCTTTTATCTTTAGGACCCAATCAGGGCGCATTCGTCTCAGCTTTTGCTTAACTTGTTTTGCATCAGAATGAAGAGGAATTTTATGTTGAACAATTTCAGGGTCTATTCCAGGCATGTCCTCGTAAGACCAGGCAAAAACATCTTTGTATTCTTTTAGCAAAAAGATTAGTTTTTCACTTTCTTGAGGGGATAGTGCGGCACCAATTTTAACCATTTTGGGCTCGTTTACAGAGCCTATGTTTGTCGTGATTATTTCCTCAGAAAAAGGTTTAGCGTGCCTTTCCTCTTCTCTCTCGATGAATTCTAGAATTTCTTTTGGAATCTCTTCCTCAAAATTTTGGTTTGTCGGAATCCACACAATTGATCATAGGCAAAGTGAAATACTCTAAATCTTCCTTCTCATTGCTAAGTTTATCAAAAGACATTTCGGAGTCGAACTCAAAGTAAATGCTATGCCTTGGTGCTTTGACCAGGTTTTCCTCACTAGACTTAGTAGTTTCAAAGGATGAAAAGTTTGACTCGGACTGAGTCGACTCGGAATCGGAATCAGAACTAAGATCAGAATTAGCGCTTTTCATTTTGTATTTTAGAGTGTGTTCCACGGTCCAGTTAGGGTAAGCCCCTTTTTCAGCATCCACAATCAGCTCAGAGCAGTCTTTTTCATCACCAAGGTCGATCACCAGTACTTCACTGTCACCTTGATTCGCACTTTCATCATTGTCACCCTGCAAGTCTTGGAGGGCCATTTGATTTGCTATTGCTGTTATTTCTTCCAATTGAGCTTCAATCTCAGCTTCGTCGCTGTTGTCGACCCGTCGTGTGCCAACAAAACCCCACCAATTACCAAAGCTGTCTATGATGGGGTGGATCACCTTTATTTCATTGTTGGTGACCCCCTCATCAAAAAGCAGGTTTAGTGATATTTCGTCTAGTGGGTCATTGTCGACAGCCTCTTCTTCCTTTGCCTCTTCAGTATCGAGGTTGTTAACCTCGTCTATTGGCCAATAATCATCGGTAGGTGCATAAGGGTCATAAAAGTAGATTGGAACCCTGCGAAGCCCTTCTTCTTCAATCAGGTCTTCTACCTCTTCCTCATAAACTCTTCCAGCGAACATGACATGGTTGTCTTCAATGATAGCCACCATAGGCTTTGGTTGATTTACTGGAGTGATGTATTCAGAGGGGTTGAAATCTTCAACAGCAAAGTGGAGCGGGCCAGACAGCTTGGTGACAACTTGAAAGTGCGAATCAAATGTGAACAATGATGCAGTCATTTTTCCTGAAAAAGGTTTTTGCTTTAGTTAGATTGATTAATCTTACCTACTGTTTATTCGGCTTAGAGAGATTCCTAAGGTTTAACCTGCAAAAGAGAAACTTTACAACATACATATACAATGGGTGTGAGGAAGAACTTAGAAATAAAATGCAAGCAGGTTCCTAGCCTGTAGGTTTCTGTCTTAGTTTGATAAGTTCTATGGCTTTCTAAAACATGCAAGGTTTTGGTAGTTTCAGGGTGCTACGTTGTCAAAGGGCACCAATCCTCTCACCAGCCCATCATAGGAGGCGATTGGGTGATTTCCTTTTTGATATACCACTAGGTACGAGTGACTGTGGAGTTTGCTGGAACCCCCAACATAGCCCGTGTCATGCCGGGATATCGGGTGAACTCAACGGGTTGCTCGCTCGATGCATATGATAAATGAATTAGACAAGGCATGTATTAGTCTTATGTTGAACTTTTTGGTTATGGCTCTCATATTCCCCAGCAGAGTCGCCAAAAACTGTAGACACCTCCCAAACGGGGCATCGCCATAAAGATTGATCACGTTGTTTGTTCGATTGGTTGCTCACATCATAAACCAAAATCATGGACATTCCCATGGCTAGGAACATCGCCACATGATAACGGTTATCATCAAATAGAGTCGCCACCCAGTTTATTAAAACTGGGAAAACAGATAGAGATTCTGGATACGGGAGCCAAAAGTACAATAAGGGGAAGGTGTTAGGCACCCCTCTTTGCCCAGTCGTGAGACTGGCCCATAATCATTCAACATAAGACGTATAGATGCTTTGTTTAATTCCAACACATAGTCTGTTTATTTATTCCTTTAAACAGTAAGCAAAGTGAGCCAGTGCGATAATTGAAGCATGCATTCAGAAAGTAGGAAACCAACAAAACTGTCCCAGGGAAATGGATCCCGCGGCCGGTGAATTGATCTCACGATTGAGGGATCCTCCTGGTTTTATTTATCGGCCGAGGGATTGAAACCCCGGTCGATGTTCTTCCTCACACCAGACAGAAAAGTTAGCAAACGATTAAATGCTACGGTTAGCCATAAATGCGATAAGTAAAACAAACCAGAGGCCGTTGGGCCTCACCACCTTGATCCCTCAGTTGCTTGATTGCTTTGGATTGGGCGTGATTGATTGATTGCTTGATCGAGAACCCTAGAGTTAGGGTTTGAACTTCGGGGTTTGATCGCCGGATTGACGGCTACCTTCTGAAGGATAGGGCTTTTGGAGTATGGGATTGAGAGATTATTTTGACAGAGTTTCGTGGCTTGATTGAGTGTGTAGGTATCTCAATTTCTGTGTGTTAAATTCGAGCCCAAAGGCCCCTTTATATAGGCATAGGGATGACTCACTCCGGCCAATCAAATCACGAGATGGCAATAGCAATTGCAATGCATCTCTAACTCTACGTCGTGATCTCCGAACGTAGCCCGAACACATCGGAAAGGTAGTGTAGTTGGATCAAACCAAATGTCTAACAGAACGTTCCAGAGTCTGGAAAAAGGTCGATCTGGCGGCCGAGCAAAGGATGTCGCGGCCGTGGAATTGATGTCTCGGCCGAAGGATAGATCTCGCGGCCGAGGGATTGATCTCTCAGGGAGATTTTGCTGGCAACAGGTTGCTCGGGTGAGGGATTGATGTTGTGGCCGTGGGATCGATGTTACGGCCGTCAGATGGATTCTCCTAGGCTTCTGTATTTCTGTCTGAAAGGCTGTAGGCTTTGAATTGGGTCCTCTAAGTGGTCAAAGTTCTCACCGAAAGTCCTAAGGTCCTCAAGGAAGCAATCAGCAATCATTGTATCCATTTCATCATCGGGATTATCCCAAGGTGGGACTTGAAATAATCGTTAGGCCAAATTGGGGTGTCTACACCAAGATACATGTTTTCTAGGTTTGAACTCGGATCAGATTTACATGATAGATCCTAGACTTGACCCAAAAGGGATGTTGATCTGGTAACGGAGTTCCTAGTAGTAGACTACTGGTCACAGAGTTTTGATTCCTACAGTAAGGTTGTTGGCTACTGTAGGATGTGAAAGTATTTCTCTTCTACTCTATTCCCTTCATCGGAAAGGTCCCAAGATACATGTTTCCTAGGTTTGAACTCGGATCAGATTTACATGATAGATCCTAGAAATGTCCCAAAACGGCTTTTGATCTTGTAACGGACTTCCTAGTAGTAGACTACTGGTCACAGAGTCGTGATTCCTAGTAGTTAGGCTGCTGGCTACCGTAGGGTGTGAAAACATCTCTTACACACTCTTCCTTTCTTCGGAAAGGTCCCAAGATACATGATTTCTAGGTTTGAACTTGGATCAGATTTACATGATATATCCTAGACATGTCTCAAAAGGGCTGTTGATCTTGTAATGGAGTTCCTAGTAATAGACTACTGGTCACAGTGTTATGATTCCTAGTAGTAAGGTTGCTGGCTACCGTAGGGTGTGAAAGCATCTCTTTTATTCTATTCCCTACATCGGAAAGGTCCCAAGATACATGTTTTCTAGGTTTGAAATCAGATCAGATTTACAAGATAGATCCTAGACATGTCCTAAAAGGGCTGTTGATCTTGTAACGGAGTTCCTAGTAGTCGACTACTGGTCACAGAGTTGTGATTAATAGTAGTTAGGCTGCTAGCTACCGTACGGGGTGAAAGCATCTCCTCTACACTATTCCCTTCATCGGAAAGGTCCCAAGATACTTGATTTCTCGGGTAGAACTTGGATCAGATTTACATGATAGATCCTAGACATGTCCCAAAAGGGCTGTTGATCTTGTAACGGAGTTCCTAGTAGTAGACTACTGGTCACAGAGTTCTGATTCCCAGTAGTTAGGTTGCTGGCTAACGTAGGGTTCGAAAGCATCTCTTCTACTCTATTCCCTTCTTCCGAAAGGTCCCAAGATTCATGTTTTCTCAGTTTGAACTTGGATCAGATTTACAAGATAGATAATAGACATGTCCCAAAAGGGCTGTTGATCTTGTAACGGAGTTCCTAGTAGTAGACTACTGGTCACAAAATTGTGATTCCAAGTAGTTAGGCTGCGGGCTACCGTAGGTGGTGAAAGCATCTCTTCTACTCTATTCCCTTGATCGGAAAGGTCCCAAGATACATGTTTTCTAGGTTTGAAGTCAGATTAGATTTACATGATAGATCCTAGACATGTCCCAAAAGGGCTGTTGATCTTGTAATGGAGTTCCTAGTAGTAGACTACTGGTCACAGAGTTGTGATTCCTAGTAGTAAGGTTGCTGGCTACCGTAGGGTGTGAAAGCATCTCTTCTACTCTATTATTCCCTTCATCGGAAAGGTCCCAAGATACATGTTTTCTAGGTTTGAACTCGGATCAGATTTACATGATAGATCCTAGACATGTCCCAAAAGGGCTTTTGATCTTGTAACGGACTTCCTAGTAGTAGACTACTGGTCACAGAGTTATGATTCCTAGTAGTTAGTCTGCTGGCTACCGGAGGATGTGAAAACATCTCTTCTACACTCTTCCCTTCTTCGGAAAGTTCCCAAGATACATGATTTCTGGGTTTGAACTTGGATCAGATTTACATGATAGATCCTATACATGTCTCAAACGGGCTGTTGATCATGTAACGGAGTTCCTAGTAGTAGACTACTGGTCACAGTGTTGTGATTCCAAGTAGTAAGGTTGCGGGCTACCGCAGGGTGTGAAAGCATCTCTTTTATTCTATTCTCTTCATCAGAAAGGTCCCAAGATACATGATTACTAGGTTTGAAATAAGATCAGATTTACATCATAGATCCTAGACATGTCCCAAAAGGGCTGTTGATCTTGTAACGGAGTTCCTAGTAGTAGACTACTGGTAACAGAGTTGTGATTCCTAGAAGTAAGGTTGCTGGCTACCGTAGGGTGTGAAAGCATCTCTTCTACTCTATTCTCTTCATCAGAAAGGTCCCAAGATAAATGTTTTCTAGGTTTGAACTCTGATCAAATTTACATGATAGATCCTAGACATGTCCCAAAAAGACTGTTGATCTTGTAACGGAGTTCTTAGTAGTAGACTACTAGTCACAGAGTTGTGATTCCTAGAAGTTAGGCTGCTGGCTACCGTAGGGTTTGAAAGTATCTCTTCTACTCTATTCCCTTCCTCGGAAAGGTTCCAAGAAACATGTTTCCTAGGTTTGAACTCGGATCAGATTTAAATGATAGATCCTAGACATGTCCCAAAAGGGCTGTTGATCTTGTAACGGAGTTCCTTGTAGTAGACTACTAGTAACAGAGTTGTGATTCCTAGTAGTAAGATTGCTGGCTACCGTAGGGTGTGAAAGCATCCCTTCTACTCTATTCCCTTCATCGGAAAGTTCCCAAGATACATGTTTTCTAGGTTTGAAGACGGATCAGATTTACATGATTAATCCTAGACGTGTCCCAAAAGGGCTGTTGATCTTGTAACGGAGATCCTAGTAGTAGACTACTGGTAATAGAGTTGTGATTCCTAGTAGTAAGGTTGCTGGCTACCGTAGGGTGTGAAAGCATCTCTTCTACTCAATTTCCTTCATCGGAAAGGTCCCAAGATACATATTTTCTAGGTTTGAGCTCGGATCAGATTTACATGATAAATCCTAGACATGTCCAAAAGGGCTGTTGATCCATTAACGGAGTTCCTATTTGTAGACTACTGGTCACAGAGTTGTGATTACTAGTAGTTAGGCCGCTAGCTACCGTACAGTATGTAAGCATCTCCTCTATACTATTCCCTTCATCGGAAAGGTCCTAAGATACCTGATTTCTCGGTTTGAACTTCAATCAGATTTACATGATAGATCCTAGACATGTCCCAAAAGGGCTGTTGATCTTGTAACAGAGTTCCTAGTAGTAGACTACTGGTAACAGAGTTGTGATTCCTAGAAGTAAGGTTGCTTGCTATCGTAGGGTGTGAAAGCATCTCTTCTACTCTGTTCCCTTTATCGGAAAGGTCCCAGGATACATGTTTTCTAGGTTTGAACTCGGATCAGATTTACATGATATATCCTAGACATGTTTCAAAAGGGCTGTTGATCTTGTAACGGAGTTCATAGTAGTAGACTACTGGTCACAGAGTTGTGATTGCTACTAGTTAGGCTGCTGGTTACCGTAGGGTTTGAAAGCATCTCTTCTACTCTATTCCCTGCATCCGAAAGGTCCTAAGATTAATGTTTTCTCAGTTTGAACTTTGATCAGATTTACAAGATAGATCCTAGACATGTCCCAAAAGGGCTGTTGATCTTGTAACGGAGTTCCTAGTAGTAGACTACTGGCCACAGAGTTGTGATTCCAAGTAGTTAGGCTGCTAGCTACCTTAGATTGTGAAAGCATATCTTCTACTCTATTCTCTTCATCAGAAAAGTCCCAAGATACATGTTTTCAAGGTTTGAACTCGGATCAGATTTACATGATAGATCCTAGACATGTCCCAAAAGGGCTGTTGATCTTGTAACGGAGTTCTTAGTAGTAGACTACTAGTCACAGAGTTGTGATTCCTAGTAGTTAGGCTGCTGGCTACCGTAGGGTTTGAAATCATCTCTTCTACTCTATTCCCTTCATCGGAAAGGTACCAAGATACAAGTTTTCTAGGTTTGAACTCGGATCAGATTTACATGATAGATCCTAGACATGTCCCAAAAGGGCTGTTGATCTTGTAACGGAGTTCCTAGTAGTAGACTACTGGTAACAGAGTTGTGATTCCTAGTAGTAAGGTTGCTGGCTACCGTATTTTTCTTTTGCATGACTAGTAGTCTAAACACCTACTAACCGTCATGTTTTTTCACCATCTTCTCTTCACTTGACTAGTAGTCTAAAAACCTACTAACCGTTACGTGTTTCATAGTTTTTCATTTGCATGACTAGTTGTCTAAACATCTACTAACCGTCATGTGTTTGACCATCTTCTCTTCACATGACTACTAGTCTAAAAACCTACTAACCGTCACGTGTTTCAATATTTTTCTTTTCCATGACTAGTAGTCTAAACAACTACTAACCGTGATATGTTTCACCATCTTCTCTTCACATGAATAGTAGTCTAAAAACCTATTTACCGTCACGTGTTTCACTGTTTTTCTATTGCAAGACAAGTAGTCTAAACACCTACTAACCGTCATCTTTTTCACCATCTTTCTTCACATGACTAGTAGTCTAAAAAGCTACTAACCGTCACGTGTTTCACTGTTTTTTTTACATGACTAGTAGTTTAAACTCCTACTAACCGTCATGTGTTTCACCATCTTCTCTTCGCATGTCTAGTAGTCTAAAAACCTACTAACCGTCACGTGTTTCACTGTTTTTCTTTTGCATGACTATTAGTGTAAACACCTACTAACCGTCATGTATTTCACCATCTTCTTTACACATGACTAGTAGTCTAAAAACCTAATAACCGTCACGTGTTTCACTATTTTTCTTTTGCATGACTATTAGTCTAAACACCTACTAACCGTCATGTGTTTTACCATCTTCTCTTCACATGACTAGTAGTCTAAAAACCTACTAATCGTCACGTGTTTAACTGTTTCTCTTTTGCATGACTAGTAGTCTAAACACCTAGTAACCGTCATGTGTTTCACCATCTTCTCTTTACGTGACTAGTAGTCTAAAACCCTACTAACCGTCACGTGTTTCACTATTTTTTTTCTTTTGCTCGAGTAGTAGTCTAAACACCTACTAACCGTCATGTGTTTCACCATCTTTTCTTCACATGACTAGTAGTCTAAAACCTACTCGTCACGTGTTTCACTATTTTTCTTTTGCATGATTATTAGTCTAAACACATACTAACCGTCATGTGTTTCACCATCTTCTCTTCACATGACTAGTAGTCTAAAACCTAATAACCGTCACGTGTTTCACTAATTTTCATTTGCATGATTAGTAGTCTAAACACCTACTTACCGTCATGTGTTTCACCATCTTTTCTTCACATGACTAGTGGTCTTAAACCCTACTAACCGTCACATGTTTCGCTAATTTTCTTTTGCATGACTATTAGTCTAAACACCTACTAACCGTCATGTTTTTCACCATCTTATCTTCACATGACTAATAGTCTAAAAACCTATTAATCGATACATGTTTCACTGTTTTTCTTATGCATGAATAGTAGTCTAAACAACTACTAACCGTCATGTTTTTTTACCATCTTCTCTTCACATGACTAGTAGTCTAAAAACCTACTAACCGTCACGTGTTTCACTGTTTTTCTTTTACATGACTAGTCGTCTAAACAACTACTAACCGTCATGTGTTTCACCATTTTTTCTTCACATGACTAGTAGTCTAAAAACCTACTAACCGTCACGTGTTTCACTGTTTTTCTTTTGCATGACTAGTCGTCTAAACAACTACTAACTGTCATGTGTTTCACCATTTTTTCTTCACATGACTAGTAGTCTAAAAACCTACTAACCGTCACGTGTTTCACTGTTTTTCTTTTGCATGACTAGTCGTCTAAACAACTACTAACCGTCATGTGTTTCACCATTTTTTCTTCACATGACTAGTAGTCTAAAACCTACTAACCGTCACGTGTTTCACTGTTTTTCTTTTGCATGACCAGTCGTCTAAACAACTACTAACCGTCATGTGTTTCACCATTTTTTCTTCACATGACTAGTAGTCTAAAAACCTACTAACCGTCACGTGTTTCACTTTTTTTCTTTTGCATGACTAGTAGTCTAAACAGCTACTAACCGTCATGTTTTTCACCATATTCTCTTCACGTGACTAATAGTCTAAAACCTACTAACCGTCACGTGTTTCACTGTTTTTCTTTTGCATGACTAGTAGTCTAAAAACCTACTAACCGTCATGTTTTTCACCATCTTCTCTTCACTTGACTAGTAGTCTAAAAACCTACTAACCGACACGTGTTTCACTTTTTTTTTCTTTTGCATGTCTAGTAGTCTAAACACCTACTAACCGTCAAGTGTTTCATCAACTTCTCTTCACATGACTAGTAGTCTAAAAACCTACTAACCGTCACGTGTTTCACTGTTTTTCTTTTGTATGACTATTAGTCTAAACAACTACTAACCGTCATGTGTTTCACCAACTTCTCTTCACATTACTAGTAGTCTAAAATCCTACTAACCGTCACGTGTTTCACTGTTTTTTTCTTTTGCATTACTTGTAGTCTAAACACCAACTAACCGTCATGTGTTTCACCATTTTTTCTTCACATAACTAGTAGTCTAAAACCCTAATAACTGTCACGTGTTTCACTGTTTTTCTTTTGCATTACTAGTAGTCTAAACAGCTACTAACCGTCATGTGTTTCACAATCTTCTCATCACATGACTAGTAGTCTAAAACCTACTAACCGTCACGTATTTCACTGTTTTTCTTTTGCATGACTAGTAGTCTAAACACCTACTAACCGTCATGTGTTTCACCATCTTCTCTTCACATGACTAGTAGTGTAAAACCCTACTAACCGTCACGTGTTTCACTGTTTTTTCTTTTGCTCGACAAATAGTCTAAACACCTACTAAACGTCATGTGTTTCACCATCTTTTTTTCACATGACTAGTAGTCTAAAACACCTACTAACCGTCATGTGTTTGATCATCTTCTCTTCACATGACTAGTAGTCTAAAAAACTACCAACCGTCACGTGTTTCACTGTTTTTCTTTTGCATTACTAGTAGTCTAAACAACTACTAACCGTCATGTGTTTCACAATCTTCTCATCACATGACTAGTTGTCTAAAACCTACTAACCGTCACGTATTTCACTGTTTTTTCTTTTGCATGACTAGTACTCTAAACACCAACTAACCGTCGTGTGTTTCACCATCTTTTCTTCACATGACTAGTAGTCTAAAACCGTACTAACCGTCACGTGTTTCACTAATTTTCTTTTGCATGACTAGTAGTTTAAACACCTACTAACCGTCATGTGTTTCACCATCTTTTTCTTCACATGTCTAGTAGTCTTAAATCCTACTAACCGTCACGTGTTTCACTCTTTTTCTTTTGCATGACTAGTAGGCTAAACACTTACTAACCGTCATTCGTTTCACCATCTTTTTCTTCACATGACTAGTAGTCTTAAACCCTACTAACCGTCACGTGTGTCACTATTTTTCTTTTGCATGACTAGTATTCAAAACACCTACTAACCGTCATGTTTTTCACCATCTTCTCTTCACGTAACTAGTAGTCTAAAAACCTACTAACCGTCACGTGTTTCACTGTTTTTCTTTTGCAAGACTAGTAGTCTAAACACCTACTAATCGTCATGTTTTTCACCATCTTCTCTTCACTTGACTAGTAGTCTAAAAACCTACTAACCGACACGTGTTTCGCTTTTTTTTCTTTTGCATGACTTGTAGTCTAAACACCTACTAACCGTCATGTGTTTCACAATCGTCTCTTCACAGGAATAGTAGTCTAAAAAAACATACTAACCGTCACATGTTTCACTGTTTTTCTTTTGCACGACTAGTAGTCTAAACACTTATTAACCGTCATGTGTTTCACCATCTTTTCTTCACATGACTAGTAGTCTTAAACCCTACTAACCGTCACGTGTTTCACTGTTTTTCTTTTGCAAGACTAGTAGTCTAAACAACTACTAACCGTCATGTGTTTCACTATCTTCTCTTCACCTGACTAGTAGTTTAAAAACCTAATAACCGTCACGTGTTTCACTGTTTTTCTTTAGCATGACTAGTAGTCTAAACAACTACTAACCGTCATGTGTTTGATCATCTTCTCTTCACATTACTAGTAGTCTAAAAATCTACTAACTGTCACGTGTTTCACTGTTTTTCTTTTGCTTTACGAGTAGTCTAAACACCTACTGACCGTCATGCGTTTCACCATCTTCTCTTCACATGACTAGTAGTCTAAAAACCTACTAACCGTCACGTGTTTCAATGATTTTCTTTTGCATGACTAGTAATCTAAACACCTACTAACCGTCATGTTTTTCACCATCTTCTCTTCACATGACTAGTAGTTTAAAAACCTACTAACCGTCACGTGTTTCACTGTTTTTTTTTTGCATGACTAGTAGTCTAAACATCTACTAACCGTCATGTGTTTGATCATCTTCTCTTCACATTACTAGTAGTCTAAAAACCTACTAACTGTCACGTATTTCACTGTTTTTCTTTTGCATTACTAGTAGTCTAAACACCTACTAACCGTCATGTGTTTCACCATCTTCTATTCACAGGAATAGTAGTCTAAAAATTTACTAACCGTCACGTGTTGCACTGTTTTTCTTTTGCATGACTAGTAGTCAAACACCTACTAACCGTCACGTGTTTCACTGTTTTTCTTTTGCATGACTATTACTCTAAACACCTAATAACCGTCATGTGTATCACCATCTTCTCTTCACAGGAATAGTAGTCTAAAAATTTACTAACCGTCACGTGTTTCAGTGTTTTTCTTTTACATGACTAGTAGTCTATACACCTACTAACCGTCACGTGTTTCACTGTATTTATTTTGCATGAATAGTACTATGAACACCTATTAAACGTCATGTTTTTCACCATCTTCTCTTCACATGACTAGTAGTCTAAAAAGCTACTAACCGTCACGTGTTTCACTATTTTTCTTTTGCATGACTAATAGTCTTAACACCTACTAACCGTCGTGTGTTTCACCATTTTTTCTTCACATGACTAGTAGTCTAAAAATCTACTAACCGTCACGTGTTTCACTGTTTTTCTTTTGCATTACTTGTAGTCTAAACACCTACTAACCGTCATGTGTTTCACCATCTTCTTTTCACAGGAATAGTAGTCTAAAAACTTACTAACCGTCACGTGTTTCACTGTTTTTCTTTTGCATGACTAATAGTCTAAAAAAATACTAACCGTCATGTGTTTGATCATCTTCTCTTCACATGATTAGTAGTCTAAAAACTACTAACCGTCACGTGTTTCACTGTTTTTCTTTTGCATGACTAGTAGTCTAAACACATACTAACCGTAATTTGTTTTAGCATCGTCTATTCACGGGAATAGTAGTCTAAAAACATGATAACCGTCACATGTTTCACTGTTTTTCTTTTGCACGACTAGTAGTCTAAACAATTATTAACCGTCATGTGTTTCACCATCGTTTTTCTTCACATAACTAGTAGTCTTAAACCACACTAACCGTCACGTGTTTCACTATTTTTTCTTTTGCGTAAATAGTATTCTAAACACCTACTAACCGTCATGTGTTTCGCCATCTTCTTTTCACATGACTAGTAGTCTAAAATCCTACTAACCGTCACGTGTTTCACTGTTTTCTTTTGCATGACTAGTAGACTAAACACCAACTAACCGTCATGTGTTTCACCAAATTCTCTTCACATGACTAGTAGTCTAAAACCCTAATAACCGTCACATGTTTCACTATTTTTCTTTTGCATTACAAGTAGTCTAAACAGTTACTAACCGTAATGTGTTTCACAATCTTCTCATTACTTGAGTAGTAGTCTAAAACCTACTAACCGTCACGTATTTTAACGTTTTCCGTTTGCATGACTAGTAGTCAAAAGACCTACTAACCGTCACGTGTTTCACTGTTTTTTCTTTTGCACGACTATTAATTTAAACACCTACTAACCGTCATGCGTTTCGCCATCTTCTATTCACATGACTAGTAGTCTAAAATCCTACTAACCGTCACGTGTTTCACTGTTTTTCTTTTGCATTAGTAGTAGTCTAAACAGCTACTAACCGTCACGTGTTTCACAATCTTATCATCACATGATTTGTAGTCTAAAACCTAAAAACCGTCACGTATTTCACTGTTTTTCTTTTGCATGACTAGTAGTCTAAACACCTACTAACCGTCACGTGTATCACTATTTTTCTTTTGCATGACTAGTGGTCTAACCACCTACTAACCGTCATGTTTTTCACCGTCTTTCTTCACATGACTAGTAGTCTAAAACCTACTAACCGTCACGTGTTTCACTGTTTTTCTTATGCATGACTATAAGTTTAAACACCTACAAACCGACATGTGTTTCACCATCTTCTCTTCACATGACTAGTAGTCTATAACCCTAATAACCGTCACATGTTTCATTGTTTTTCTTTTGCATTGACTAGTTGTCTAAACACCTACTAACCGTCACGTGTTTACCTGTTTTTCTTTTGCATGACTATTAGTTTAAACACCTACTAACCGTCATGTGTTTCACCATTTTCTCTTCACATGGCTAGTAGTCTAAAAACCTTATAACCGCCACGTGTTTCACTATTTTTCTTTTGCATGACTATTAGTCTAAACACCCACTAACCGTCAAGTGTTTGATCATCTTCTCTTGACATGACTAGTAGTCTAAAAACCTACTAACCGTCACGTGTTTCACTAATTTTATTTTGCATGACTAGTAGTCTAAACACCTACTAACCGTCATGTGTTTCACCATCTTCTCTTCAAATGAATAGTAGTTTAAAAACCTACTAACCGTCAGGTGTTTCACTATTTTTTTTTTGCATGACAAGTAGTCTAAACACCTATTAACCGTCATGTTTTTCACCATCTTTCTTCACATGACTAGTAGTCTAAAAATTTACTAACCTTCTCGTGCTTCACTGTTTTTCTTTTGCATTACTATTACTCTAAACACCTACTAACCGTCACGTGTTTCACTGTTTTTCTTTTGCATGACTATTAGTTTAAACACCTACTAACCGTCATGTGTTTCGCCATCTTCTTTTCGCATGACTAGTAGTCTAAAAACTAATTAATCGTCGTGTGTTTCCCTGTTTTTCTTTTGCATGACTAGTAGTCTAAACACCTACTAACCGTCATATTTTTCACCATCTTCCCTTCACATGACTAGTAGTGTAAAACCCTACTAACCGTTTCGTGTTTCACTGTTTTTTCTTTTGCTCGACTAGTAGTCTAAAACCTACTAACCGTCATGTGTTTCACCATCTTTTATTCACATGACAAGTAGTCTGAAACCCTACTAACCGTCACGTGTTTCACTATTTTTTTTTTTGCTCGACTAGTAGTCTAAACACATACTAACCGTCATGTGTTTCACCATCTTTTATTCACATAACTAGTAGTCTAAAAACCTACTAACCGTCACATGTTTCACTAATTTTCTTTTGCATGACTATTAGTCTGAACACCTACTAACCATCATGTTTTCCACCATCTTCTCTTCACATGACTAGTAGTCTAAAAACCTACTAACCGACACGTGTTTCACTATTTTTCTTTTGCATGACTAATAGTCTTAACACCTACTAATCGTCATGTGTTTCGCCATCTTCTTTTCGCATGACTAGTAGTCTAAAAACTAATTAATCGTCGTGTGTTTCCCTGTTTTTCTTTTGCATGACTAGTAGTCTAAATACCTACTAACCGTCATATTTTTCACCATCTTCCCTTCACATGACAAGTAGTGTAAAACCCTACTAACCGTTTCGTGTTTCACTGTTTTTTCTTTTGCTCGACTAGTAGTCTAAAACCTACTAACCGTCATGTGTTTCACCATCTTTTATTCACATGACAAGTAGTCTGAAACCCTACTAACCGTCACGTGTTTCACTATTTTTTTGTTTGCTCGACTAGTAGTCTAAACACATACTAACCGTCATGTGTTTCACCATCTTTTATTCACATAACTAGTAGTCTAAAAACCTACTAACCGTCACATGTTTCACTAATTTTCTTTTGCATGACTATTAGTCTGAACACCTACTAACCATCATGTTTTCCACCATCTTCTCTTCACACGACTAGTAGTCTAAAAACCTACTAACCGACACGTGTTTCATTATTTTTCTTTTGCATGACTAATAGTCTTAACACCTACTTACCGCCATGTTTTTCACCATCTTCTCTTCACATGACTAGTAGTCTAAAAAGCTACTAACCGTCACGTGTTTCACTATTTTTCTTTTGCATGACTAATAGTCTTAACACCTACTAACCGTCATGTGTTTCACCATTTTTTCTTCACATGACTAGTAGTCTAAAAATCTACTAACCGTCACGTGTTTCACTATTTTTCTTTTGCATTACTTGTAGTCTAAACACCTACTAACCGTCATGTGTTTCACCATCTTCTCTTCACAGGAATAGTAGTCTAAAAAATTACTAACCGTCACGTGTTTCACTGTTTTTCTTTTGCATGACTAATAGTCTAAAAAAATACTAACCGTCATGTGTTTGATCATCTTCTCTTCACATGATTAGTAGTCTAAAAACTACTAACCGTCACGTGTTTCACTGTTTTTCTTTTGCATGACTCGTAGTCTAAACACATACTAACCGTAATTTGTTTTAGCATCGTCTCTTCACGGGAATAGTAGTCTAAAAACATGATAACCGTCACATGTTTCACTGTTTTTCTTTTGCACGACTAGTAGTCTAAACAATTATTAACCGTCATGTGTTTCACCATCGTTTTTCTTCACATAACTAGTAGTCTTAAACCATACTAACCGTCACGTGTTTCACTATTTTTTCTTTTGCGTAAATAGTATTCTAAACACCTACTAACCGTCATGTGTTTCGCCATCTTCTTTTCACATGACTAGTAGTCTAAAATCCTACTAACCGTCACGTTTTTCACTGTTTTCTTTTGCATGACTAGTAGACTAAACACCAACTAACCGTCATGTGTTTCACCAAATTCTCTTCACATGACTAGTAGTCTAAAACCTAATAACCGTCACATGTTTCACTATTTTTCTTTTGCATTACAAGTAGTCTAAACAGTTACTAACCGTAATGTGTTTCACAATCTTCTCATTACTTGAGTAGTAGTCTAAAACCTACTAACCGTCATGTATTTTACTGTTTTTCGTTTGCATGACTAGTAGTCAAAAGACCTACTAACCGTCACGTGTTTCACTGTTTTTTCTTTTGCACGACTATTAATTTAAACACATACTAACCGTCATGCGTTTCGCCATCTTCTATTCACATGACTAGTAGTCTAAAATCCTACTAACCGTCACGTGTTTCACTGTTTTTCTTTTGCATTAGTAGTAGTCTAAACAGCTACTAACCGTCACGTGTTTCACAATCTTATCATCACATGATTTGTAGTCTAAAACCTAAAAACCGTCACGTATTTCACTGTTTTTCTTTTGCATGACTAGTAGTCTAAACACCTACTAACCGTCACGTGTATCACTATTTTTCTTTTGCATGACTAGTAGTCTAAACACCTACTAACCGTCATGTTTTTCACCGTCTTTCTTCACATGACTAGTAGTCTAAAACCTACTAACCGTCACGTGATTCACTGTTTTTCTTATGCATGACTATAAGTTTAAACACCTACAAACCGACATGTGTTTCACCATCTTCTCTTCACATGACTAGTAGTCTAATACCCTAATAACCGTCACATGTTTCATTGTTTTTATTTTGCATTGACTAGTTGTCTAAACACCTACTAACCGTCACGTGTTTACCTGTTTTTCTTTTGCATGACTATTAGTTTAAACACCTACTAACCGTCATGTGTTTCACCATTTTCTCTTCACATGGCTAGTAGTCTAAAAACCTTATAACCGCCACGTGTTTCACTATTTTTCTTTTGCATGACTATTAGTCTAAACACCCACTAACCGTCAAGTGTTTGATCATCTTCTCTTGACATGACTAGTAGTCTAAAAACCTACTAACCGTCACGTGTTTCACTAATTTTATTTTGCATGACTAGTAGTCTAAACACCTACTAACCGTCATGTGTTTCACCATCTTCTCTTCAAATGAATAGTAGTTTAAAAACCTACTAACCGTCAGGTGTTTCACTATTTTTTTTTTGCATGACAAGTAGTCTAAACACCTATTAACCGTCATGTTTTTCACCATCTTTCTACACATGACTAGTAGTCTAAAAATTTACTAACCTTCTCGTGCTTCACTGTTTTTCTTTTGCATTATTATTACTCTAAACACCAACTAACCGTCACGTATTTCACTGTTTTTCTTTTGCATGACTATTAGTTTAAACACCTACTAACCGTCATGTGTTTCGCCATCTTCTTTTCGCATGACTAGTAGTCTAAAAACTAATTAATCGTCGTGTGTTTCCCTGTTTTTCTTTTGCATGACTAGTAGTCTAAACACCTACTAACCGTCATATTTTTCACCATCTTCCCTTCACATGACTAGTAGTGTAAAACCCTACTAACCGTTTCGTGTTTCACTGTTTTTTCTTTTGCTCGACTAGTAGTCTAAAACCTACTAACCGTCATGTGTTTCACCATCTTTTATTCACATGACAAGTAGTCTGAAACCCTACTAACCGTCACGTGTTTCACTATTTTTTTTTTTGCTCGACTAGTAGTCTAAACACATACTAACCGTCATGTGTTTCACCATCTTTTATTCACATAACTAGTAGTCTAAAAACCTACTAACCGTCACATGTTTCACTAATTTTCTTTTGCATGACTATTAGTCTGAACACCTACTAACCATCATGTTTTCCACCATCTTCTCTTCACATGACTAGTAGTCTAAAAACCTACTAACCGACACGTGTTTCACTGTTTTTCTTTTGCATGACTATTAGTCTGAACACCTACTAACCGTCATTTTTTCACCTTCTTCTCTTCACAAGACTAGTAGTCTAAAAACCTATTAACCGTCATTTGTTTCACTGTTTTTCTTTTGCATGACTAGTAGTCTAAACACCTACTAACCGTCATGTGTTTCACCATCTTCTCTTCACATGACTAGCAGTTTAACACCCTACTAACCGTCACGTGTTTCAATATTTTTTTCTTTTGCTCGACTAGCAGTCTAAACACCTAGTAACCGTCATGTGTTTCACCATCTTTTCTTCACGTGACTAGTAGTCTAAAAACCTACTAACCGTCACGTGTTTCACTAATTTTCTTTTGCATGACTATTAGTCTAAACACCTATAAACCGTCATGTTTTTCACCATCTTCTCTTCCCAGGAATAGTAGTCTAAAAATTTACAAACCGTCACGTATTTCACTGTTTTTCTTTTGCATGACTAGTAGTCTAAACACCTACTAACCGTCATGCTTTTCACCATCTTCTCTTCACATGACTAGTAGTCAAAAACCTACTAACCGAAACGTGTTTCACTGTTTTTCTTTTGCATAACTAGTAGTGTAAACATCTACTTACCGTCATGTGTTTCAACATCTTTTCTTCACATGAGTAGTAGTCTTAAACCCTACTAACAGTCACGTGTTTCACTGTTTTTTTTTGCATGACTAGTAGTCTAAACACCTACTAACCGTCATGTGTTTGACTTTCTTTTTTTCACATGACTACTAGTCTTAAACCCTACTAACCGTCACGTGTTTCACTATTTTAATTTTGCATGACTAGTAGTCTAAACACCTATTCACCGTCATGTTTTTCACCATCTTCTCTTCACATGACTACTAGTCTAAAAACCTACTAACCGTCACATGTTTCACTATTTTTCTTTGGCATGACTAGTAGCCCAAACACCTATTAACCGTCATGTGTTTCCCCATCTTTCTTTTGCATGACTTGTAGTCCAAACACCTACTAACCGTCAGGTGTTTCACTATTTTTCTTTTGTATGACAACTAGTCTAAACACCTATTAACCGTTAAGTGTTTGGTCATCTTCTCTTCACAAGACTAGTAGTCTAAAAACCTACTAACCGTCATGTGTTTCACTATTTTTCTTTTGCATGACTAGTAGTCTAAACACCTAATAACCACCATGTTTTTTCACTATCTTCTCTTCACAGGAATAGTAGTCTAAAATTTTACAAACCGTCACGTGTTTCACAGTTTTTCTTTTGCATGGCTAGTAGTCTAAACACCTACTAATCGTCACGTGTTTCACTATTTTTCTTTTGCATGACTAGTAGTCTAAACACCTATTAACCGTCATGTGTTTCACCATCTTCTCTTCACATGACTAGTAGTCTAAAACCCTAATAACCGTCACGTGTTTCACTATTTTTATTTTGCATTACTAGTAGTGTAAACATCTATTAACCGTCATGTGTTTCACAATTTTCTATTCACATGACTAGTAGTCTAAAACCTACTAACCGTTACGTGTTTCACTGTTTTTCTTTTGCAAGACTAGTAGTCTAAACACCTACTAACCGTCAAGTGTTTGATCATCTTCTCTTCACATGACTAGTAGTCTAAAAACCTACTAACCGTCACGTGTTTCACTGTTTTTTTTCTTTTGCATGACTAGTAGTCTAAACACCTACTAACCGTCATGTGTTTCACCATCTTCTCTTCACATGACTAGTAGTCTAAAACCCTAATAACCGTCACGTGTTTCACTATTTTTATTTTGCATTACTAGTAGTCTAAACACCTACTAACCGTCATGTGTTTCACCATCTTCTCTTCACATGACTAGTAGTCGAAAACCCTAATAACCGTCACGTGTTTCACTATTTTTATTTTGCATTACTAGTAGTCTAAACACCTACTAACCGTCATGTGTTTCACCATCTTCTCTTCACAGGAATAGTTGTCTAAAATTTACTAACCGTCACGTGTTTCACTGTTTTTCTTTTGCATGGCTAGTAGTCTAAACACCTACTAATCGTCACGTGTTTCACAATTTTTGTTTTGCATGACTAGTAGTCTAAACACCTACTAACCGTCATGTGTTTCACCATCTTCTCTTCACATGACTAGTAGTCTAAAACCCTAATAACCGTCACGTGTTTCACTATTTTTATTTTGCATTACTAGTAGTGTAAACATCTACTAACCGTCATGTGTTTCACAATTTTCTATTCACATGACTAGTAGTCTAAAACCTACTAACCGTTACGTGTTTCACTATTTTTCTTTTGCATAGTAGTAGTCTAAACACCTACTAACCGTCAAGTGTTTGATCATCTTCTCTTCACATGACTAGTAGTCTAAAAACCTACTAACCGTCACGTGTTTCACTGTTTTTTTCTTTTGCATGACTAGTAGTCTAAACACATACTAACCGTCATGTGTTTGACCTTATTTTCTTCACATGACTAGTAGTCTTAAACCCTACTAACCGACACGTGTTTCACTAATTTTCTTTTGCATGACTATTAGTCTAAACACCTAATAATCGTCATGTTTTTCACCATCTTCTTTACACATGATTAGTAGTAAAAAACCTACTAACCGAAACGTGTTTCACTGTTTTTCTTTTGCATGACTAGTAGTCTAAAAATCTACTTACCGTCATGTGTTTCATCATCTTTTCTTCACATGAATAGTAGTCTTAAACACTACTAACCGTCACGTGTTTCACTATATTTTTTTTTGCATGACTAATAGTCTAAACACCTACTAACCGTCATGTGTTTGACCTTATTTTCTTCACATGACTAGTAGTCTTAAACCCTACTAACCGTCACGTGTTTCACTATTTTTATTTTGCATGAATAGAAGTCTAAGCACCTACTAACCGCCATGTTTTTCACCATCTTCTCTTCACATGACTAGTAGTCTAAAAACCTACTAACCGACACGTATTTCACTGTTTTTCTTTTGTATGACTAGTCGTCCAAACACCTATTAACCGTCAAGTGTTTGATCATCTTCTCTTCACATGACTAGTAGTATAAAAACCTACTAACCGACATGTGTTTCACTATTTTTCTTTTGCATGACTAGTAGTTTAAACACCTACTAACCGTCATGTGTTTCACCATCTTTTCTTCACATGACTAGTAGTCTAAAAACCTACTAACCGTCACGTGTTTCACTATTTTTCTTTGGCATGACTAGTAGCCCAAACACCTATTAACCGTCATGTTTTTTCCCATCTTCCTTTTGCATGACTAGTAATCTAAACACCAACTAACCGTCATGTGTTTCACTGTTTTAATTTTGTATGACAAGTAGTCTAAACACCTATTAACCGTTAAGTGTTTGATCATCTTCTCTTCACATGACTAGTAGTCTAAAAACCTACTAACCGTCATATGTTTCACTATTTTTCTTTTGCATGACTAGTAGTCTAAACACCTACTAACCTCCATGTTTTTCACCATCTTCTTTTCACAGGAATAGTAGTCTAAAATTTTACTAACCGTCACGTGTTTCACTGTTTTTCTTTTGCATGGCTAGTAGTCTAAACACCTACTAATCGTCACGTGTTTCACTATTTTTTTTGCATGACTAGTAGTCTAAATACCTACTAACCGTCATGTGTTTCACCATCTTCTCTTCACATGACTAGTAGTCTAAAACCCTAATAACCGTCACGTGTTTCACTGTTTTTCTTTTGCATTACTAGTAGTCTAAACAGCTACTAACCGTCATGTGTTTCACAATTTTCTATTCACATGACTAGTAGTCTAAAACCTACTAACCGTCACGTGTTTCACTGTTTTTCTTTTGCATGACTAGTAGTCTAAATACCTACTAACCGTCATGTTTTTCAACATATTCTCTTCACAGGAATAGCAGTCTAAAAATTTACTAACCGTCACGTGTTTCACTGTTTTTCTTTTGCATGACTAGTAGTCTAAACACCTACTAACCGTCACGTGTTTTACTAATTTCTTTTTGCATGACTAGTAGTCAAAAAACTACTAACCGTCACGTGTTTCACTGTTTTTCTTTTGCATGACTAGTAGTCTAAACACCTACTAACCGTCAAGTGTTTGATCATCTTCTCTTCACTTGACTAGTAGTCTAAAAACCTACTAACCGTCACGTGTTTCACTGTTTTTCTTTTGCATGACTAGTAGTCTAAACACCTACTAACCGTCATGTGTTTGACCTTATTTTCTTCACATGACTAGTAGTCTTAAACCCTACTAACCGCCACGTGTTTCACTAATTTTCTTTTGCATGATTATTAGTCTAACCACCTACTAATCGTCATGTTTTTCACCATCTTCTCTTCACATGACTAGTAGTCAAAAACCTATTAACCGAAACGTGTTTGACTGTTTTTCTTTTGCATGACTAGTAGTCTAAACATCTACTTACCGTCATGTGTTTCACCATCTTTTCTTCACATGACTAGTAGTCTTAAACCCTACTAACCGTTACGTGTTTCACTATTTTTTTTTTTTGCATGATTAGTAGTCTAAACACCTACTAACCGTCATGTGTTTGACCTTAGTTTTTCACATGACTAGTAGTCTTAAACCTTTCACTGTTTTTCTTTTGTATGACTAGTCGTCTAAACAACTATTAACCGTCAAGTGTTTGATCATCTTCTCTTCACATGACTAGTAGTCTAAAAACCTACTAACCGTCATGTGTTTCATTATTTTTCTTTTGCATGACTAGTAGTCTAAACACCTACTAACCGTCATGTGTTTCACCTTCTTCTCTTCACATGACTAGTAGTCTAAAACCTACTAACCGTCACGTATTTCACTGTTTTTCTTTGGCAAGACTAGTAGCCCAAACACCTATTAACCGTCATGTTTTTCCCCATCTTTCTTTTGCATGACTAGTAATCCAAACACCTACTAACCGTCATGTGATTCACTGTTTTTCTTTTGTATGACAAGTAGTCTAAACAGCTATTAACCGTTAAGTGTTTGATCATCTTCTCTTCACATGACTAGTAGTCTAAAAACCTACTAACCGTCATGTGTTTCACTATTTTTCTTTTGCATGACTAGAAGTCTAAATACCTACTAACCGTCATGTGTTTCACCATCTTCTCTTCACATGACTAGTAGTCTAAAAACCAACTAACCGTCACGTGTTTCAATATTTTTCTTTGGCATGACTAGTAGCCCAAACACCTATTAACCGTCATGTTTTTTCCCATCTTCCTTTTGCATGACTAGTAGTCTAAACACCAACTAACCGTCATGTGTTTCACTGTTTTAATTTTGTATGACAAGTAGTCTAAACACCTATTAACCGTTAAGTGTTTGATCATCTTCTCTTCACATGACTAGTAGTCTAAAAACCTACTAACCGTCATACGTTTCACTATTTTTCTTTTGCATGACTAGTCTAAACACCTACTAACCTCCATGTTTTTCACCATCTTCTTTTCACAGGAATAGTAGTCTAAAATTTTACTAACCGTCACGTGTTTCACTGTTTTTCTTTTGCATGGCTAGTAGTCTAAACACCTACTAATCGTCACGTGTTTCACTATTTTTTTTTGCATGACTAGTAGTCTAAATACCTACTAACCGTCATGTGTTTCACCAACTTCTCTTCACATGACTAGTAGTCTAAAACCCTAATAACCGTCACGTGTTTCACTATTTTTATTTTGCATTACTAGTAGTCTAAACAGCTACTAACCGTCATGTGTTTCACAATTTTCTATTCACATGACTAGTAGTCTAAACACCTACTAACCATCACGTGTTTCACTGTTTTTCTTTTGCATGACGTCTAAACACCTACTAACCGTCATGTTTTTCACCATATTCTCTTCACATGACTAGTAGTCTAAAAACCTACTAACCGTCACGTTTTTCACCATCTTTCTTCACATGACTAGTAGTCTAAAAACCTACTAACCGTCATGTTTTACACCATTTTCTTTTGCTCGACAAATAGTCTAAACACCTACTAAACGTCATGTGTTTCACCATCTTTTTTTCACATGACTAGTAGTCTAAACACCTACTAACCGTCAAGTGTTTGATCATCTTCTCTTCACATGACTAGTAGTCTAAAACCCTAATAACCGTCACGTGTTTCACTGTTTTTCTTTTGCATTACTAGTAGTCTAAACAGCTACTAACCGTCATGTGTTTCACAATCTTCTCTTCGCATGACTAGTAGTCTAAAAACCTACTAACCGTCATGTGTTTCACTATTTTTCTTTTGCATGACTATTAGTCTAAACACCTACTAACTGTCATATTTTTCACCATATATCTTCACATGACTAGTAGTCTAAAAACCTACTAATCGTCACGTGTTTCACTGTTTTTTCTTTTGCATGACTATTAGTTTAAACACCTACTAACCGTCATGTGTTTGACCTTCGTTTCTTCACAAGACTAGTAGTCTTAAACCCTACTAACCGTCACGTGTTTCACTATTTTAATTTTGCATGACTAGTAGTCTAAACACCTACTAACCGTCATGTTTTTCACCATCTTCTCTTCACATGACTAGTAGTCTAAAAACCTACTAACCGACACGTGTTTCACTGTTTTTCTTTAGCATGACTAGTAGTCTAAACACCTACTAACCGTCAAGTGTTTGATCATCTTCTCTTCACATGACTAGTAGTCTAAAAACCTACTAACCGTCACGTGTTTCACTATTTTTCTTTTGCATGACTAGTAGTCTAAACACCTACTAACCGTCATGTGTTTCACCATCTTCTCTTCACATGACTAGTAGTCTAAAAACCTACTAACCGTCACGTGTTTCACTGTTTTTCTTTTGCATGACTAGTAGTCTAAACACCTACTAACCGTCATGTGTTTCACCATCTTGTTTTCACAGGAATAGTAGTCTAAAAACCTACTAACCGTCATGAATTTTACTAGTTTTCTTTTGCATGACTAGTAGTCTAAATACCTACTTACCATCATGTTTTTCACCATCTTTTCTTCACATGACTAGTAGTCTAAAAACCTACTAACCGTCACGTGTTTCACTGTTTTTCTTTTGCATGACTATTAGTCTAAACACCTACTAACCGTCATGTGTTTCACCATCTTCTCTTCACATGACTAGTAGTCTTAAAACCTACTAACCGTCACGTGTTTCCCTGTTTTTCTTTTGCATGACTAGTAGTCTAAACACCTACTAACCGTCATGTGTTTCACCATCTTCTCTTCACATGACCAGTAGTCTAAAACCCTAATAACCGTCACGTGTTTTACTATTTTTATTTTGCATTACTAGTAGTCTAAACAGCTACTAACCGTCATGTGTTTCACAATTTTCTATTCACATGACTAGTAGTCTAAAACCTATTAACCGTCACGTGATTCACTGTTTTTCTTTTGCATGATTAGTAGTCTAAACACCTACTAACCGTCACGTGTTTCACTAATTTCCTTTTGCATGACTAGTACTCAAAAAACTACTAACCGTCACGTGTTTCACTGTTTTTCTTTTGCATGACTAGTAGTCTAAACACCTACTAACCGTCAAGTGTTTGATCATCTTCTCTTCACATGACAAGTAGTCTAAAAACCAACTAACCGTCACGTGTTTCACTATTTTTCTTTTGCATGACTAGTAGTCTAAACACCTACTTACCGTCATGTGTTTGACCTTACTTTCTTCACATGACTAGTAGTCTTAAACCCTACAAACCGTCACGTGTTTCACTATTTTTTTTTTGCATGACTAGTAGTCTAAACACCTACTAACCTTCATGTGTTTAACCTTATTTTCTTCACATGACTAGTAGTCTTAAACTCTACTAACCGTCACGTGTTTCACTATTTTTATTTTGCATGAATAGTAGTCTAAACATCTACTAACCGTCATGTTTTTCACCATCTTCTCTTCACATGACTAGTAGTCTAAAAACCTACTAACCGACACGTGTTTCACTGTTTTTCTTTAGCATGACTAGTAGTCTAAACACCTACTAACCGTCAAGTGTTTGATCA
Organism: Rhododendron griersonianum; assembly: GCA_018127125.1. Classification (NCBI taxonomy): domain Eukaryota; kingdom Viridiplantae; phylum Streptophyta; class Magnoliopsida; order Ericales; family Ericaceae; genus Rhododendron; species Rhododendron griersonianum. Next base: position 30,298,718 of record CM030790.1, on the reverse strand, counting down.
TCTTCACTTCACATGACTATTAGTCTAAAAACCTGCTAACCGTCATGTGTTTCACTATTTTTCTTTTGCATGACTAGAAGTCTAAATACCTACTAACCGTCATGTGTTTCACCATCTTCTCTTCACATGACTAGTAGTCTAAAAACCAACTAACCGTCACGTGTTTCACTGTTTTTCTTTGTCATTACTAGTAGCCCAAACACCTATTAACCGTCATGTTTTTCCCCATCTTTCTTTTGCATGACTAGTAGTCCAAACACCATTAACCGTCATGTGTTTCACTATTTTTCTTTTGTATGACAAGTAGTCTAAACACCTATTAACCGTTAAGTGTTTGATCATCTTCTCTTCACTTGACTAGTAGTCTAAAACCAACTAATCGTCAAGTGTTTCACTATTTTTCTTTTGCATGACTAGTAGTCTAAACACCTACTAACCGCCCTGTTTTTCACCATCTTCTCTTCACAGGAATAGTAGTCTAAAAATTTACTAACCGTCACGTGTTTCAATATTTTTCTTTTGCATGGTTAGTATTCTAAACACCTACTAATCGTCACGTGTTTCACTATTTTTCTTTTGCTTGACTAGTAGTCTAAACACCTACTAACCGTCATGTGTTTCACCATCTTCTCTTCACATGACAAGTAGTCTATAACACTAATAACCGTCACGTGTTTCTCTGTTTTTATTTTGCATTACTAGTATTCTATACAGCTACTAACCGTCATGTGTTTCACAATCTTCTATTCACATGACTAGTAGTTTAAACCTACTAACCGTCACGTGTTTCGCTGTTTTTCTTTTACATGAATAGTAGTCTAAACACCTACTAACCGTCATGTCTTTCACCATCTTCTCTTCATAGAAATAGTAGTCTAAAAATTTACTAACCATCACGTGTTTCACTGTTTTTCTTTTGCATGACTAGTAGTCTAAACACCTACTAACCGTCACGTGTTTCACTAATTTCCTTTTGCATGACTAGTAGTCAAAAAATTACTAGTCGTCACGTGTTTCACTGTTTTTCTTTTGCATGACTAGTAGTCTAAACATCTACTAACCGTCATGTGTTTGACCTTCTTTTTCTTCACATGACTAGTAGTCTTAAACCCTACTAAGCGTCACGTGTTTCACTGTTTTTCTTTTGCATGACTAGTAATCTAAACACCTACTAACCGTCATATTTTTCACCATCTTCTTCACATGACTAGTAGTCTAAAAACCTACTAACCGTCACGTGTTTCGTTGTTTTTCTTTTGCATGACTAGTAGTCTAAACACCTACTAACTGTCATGTGTTTCACATTCTTCTCTTCACATGACTAGTAGTCTAAAAACCTACTAACCGTCACGTGTTTCACTGTTTTTCATTTGCATGACTAGTAGTCTAAACACCTACTAACCGTCATATTTTTCACCGTCTTTCTTAACATGACTAGTAGTCTAAAAACCTACTAACCGTCACGTGTTTCACTGTTTTTCATTTGCATGACTAGTAGTCTAAACACCTACTAACCGTCATGTCTTTCACCGTCTTCTCTTCGCATGACTAGTAGTCTAAAAACCTACTAACCGTCACGTGTTTCACTGTTTTTCTTTTGCATGACTATTAGTCTAAACACCTACTAACCGTCATGTGTTTCGCCATCTTCTCTTCGCACGACCGGTAGTCTAAAAACCTACTTACCGCCATGTGTTTCACTGTTTTTCTTTTGCTTGACTATTAGTTTAAACACCTACTAACTATCATGTGTTTCGTCATCTTCTCTTCACATTACTTGTAGTCTAAAAACCTACTAACCGTCACGTGTTTCACTGTTTTTTCTTTTGCTTGACTAGTAGTCTAAAACCCTACTAAGCGTCACGTGTTTCACTGTTTTACTTTTGCATGACTTGTAGTCTAAACACCTACTAACCGTCATGTTTTTCACCATCTTCTCTTCACATGACTAGTAGTCTAAAAACCTACTAACCGACACGTGTGTCACTATTTTTCTTTTGCATGACTAGTAGTCTAAACACCTACTAACCGTCAAGTGTTTGATCATCTTCTCTTCACATGACTAGTAGTCTAAAAACCTACTAACCGGCACGTGTTTCACTATTTTTCTTTTTCATGAGTAGTAGTCTAAACACCTACTAACCGTCATGTGTTTCACCATCTTCTCTTCACATGACTAGTAGTTTAAAAACCTACTTACCGTCACGTGTTTCACGGTTTTTCTTTTGCATGACTAGTAGTCTAAACACCTACTAACCGTCATGTGTTTCACCATCTTCTCTTCGCATGACTAGTAGTCTAAAAACCTACTAACCGTCACGTGTTTCACTGTTTTTCTTTTGCATGACTATTAGTCTAAACAACTACTAACCGTCATGTGTTTCACAATCTTCTCTTCGCATGACTGGTAATCTAAAAACGTACTAATCGTCACGTGTTTCACTGTTTTTTCTTTTGCATGACTAGTAGTCTAAACACCTACTAACCGTCATGTGTTTCACCATCTCCTCTTCACATGACTAGTAGTGTAAAACCCTACTAATCCTCACGTGTTTCACTGTTTTTCTTTTGCATTACTAGTAGTCTAAACACCTACTAACCGTCATGTTTGTCACCATCTTGTCTACACATGACTAGTAGTCTAAAAACCTACTAACCATCACGTGTTTCACTGTTTTTCTTTTGCATTACTATTAGACTAAACACCTACTAACCGTCATGTATTTCCCATCTTCTCTTCACATGATTAGTAGTCTAAAACCTATTAACCGTCACGTGTTTCACTGTTTTTTCTTTTGCATGACTAGTAGTCTAAACACCTACTAACCGTCATGTGTTTCGCCATCTTCTCTTCACATGACTAGTAGTCTAAAATCCTACTAACCGTCACGTGTTTCACTGTTTTTCTTTTGCATGACTAGTTGTCTAAACACCTACTAACCGTCATGTTTTTCACCATCTTCAAACCTACTAACCATCACATGTTTCACTGTTTTTCTTTTGCATGACTAATAATCTAAACACCTACTAACCGTCATGTTTTTCGCCATCTTCTTCACATGACTAGTAGTCTAAAAACTTACTAACCGTCACGTGTTTCATTGTTTTTCTTTTGCATGACTAGTAGTCTAAACACACCTACTAACCGTCATGTGTTTCCCCATCTTCTCTTCACATGACTAGTAGTCTACAAACCTACTAACCGTCACGTGGTTTACTGTTTTTCTTTTGCATGACTAGTAGTCTAAACACCTACTAACCGTCATGTGGTTCACCATCTTGTCTTCACATGAATAGTATTCTTAAAACCTACTAAACGTCACGTGTTTCACTGTTTTTTTTTTGCATGACGTCTAAACACATACTAACCGTCATGTTTTTCCCCATCTTCTCTGCACATGACTAGTAGTCTAAAAACCTTCTAACCGTCACGCGGTTCACTGCTTTTATTTTGCATGACTAGTAGTCTAAACGCCTGCTAACCGTCATGTTTTTCACCATCTTCTCTTCACAAGACTTGTAGTCTAAAAACCTATTAACCGTCACGTATATCACTGTTTTGCTTTTGCATGACTAGTAGTCTAAACACCTACTAACCGTCTTGTTTTTGACCATTTTCTCTTGACAGGAATAGTAGTCTAAAAACCTACTAACCATCACGTGGTTCACTGTTTTTCTTTTGAATGACTAGTAGTCTAAACACCTACTAACCGTACTGTACTGAATTTAAAGTAGTGGTTTTACAATTCCTTATGCTGGTTTTGGGCAGTTGGATCAACATATCAGTTGCCCAATTTTGGGGCACAATTCAATATACAGTAGGGTGGTATTGTCCATTTTGGGACTAAGGCTTTAGCATCTTGCTAGCTTGTTCATATTCCAAGGTTCTTAGCTTCACTGGCCTAGTTCTTTAGTGTAGTATGGTGGGTTTGAGGTAATCTTCGACTAGATTGGTGGTTAAGCGCTTATTGAAAGAGGTTATTTCACGAGTTGTCATTGATTAGATTGGGGTTCTGCTTTAGTTGAAAGGGGCTGCTTGGCGAGTTGTCATTGATTAGATTGGGGTTTTGCTCTGATTGAAAAGGGCAACTTGGTCTCACTTGCGGTTCGAGTAGCCTTTTCGGTGGTTATGCGCTGATTTTGGTTCTTGAGCTGTTTCGCTTCTTGTTTTAGCGAGCCTAGGGGATTAGGTTGAGAGTGTTGTAGTTTGGATGGAATGGGCGTGGTGTGCAGGGTACTTGAGAGGGTAACCTTGTCGGATGCCGTCATCTCCAGTTCGAGCCTCTTCTCGGTGCCTTTCCCTCTGTAGTAGTTGTTCTTTAGAAATGGATATTTTGCTTGTTTTTTGGGTCTGCTTGGAGTATTAAGGTCTTGGATTGCTTATCCCATCTCTGGAGTCTGTGGTCGTTGGTTGTTGGCTGAGAGTGGTTTGTTTTGGCGAGCCTTAGGCTTGAATGAGGGAGTTTTAGGCTGGATGGAATGGGCATGGTGTGCAAGGTGGGGCCCCTTGTCGGATGCCGTCATCTCTGGTTCGAGACTCTCTTGGTGCCTTATACCTCTGTAGTAGTTGCTTAGCCTCTCTTGTTGCCGATTTGCTTTGTTGCTGCAAGTCCTCAGTGATGGTTATCATTTGGTCATTTCTGACCGCGACTATTGATTTATTTCCTAGCCTGGCGGGATGTGCCAGACAGTAGTTCGCTTTCATGTTTTTACTGCTTGTATCAATTTATATCATACCCCGTTGTACAATCCTTCCGCTAAGATGGATAGTGCAACGGGGTTATGATCTCTACCCACATGTCATTTTTGTTTTTTTTTTCTTACTCTATCCTACTCTCCATGCGGGTTGTGCATGGGTTATCGCACTTTTTTCAATCTTCTTTTTTTTCCTTTTCTTTCCTCCTGGGGTATGCCCCCTTGTAGGCTGTACATTCGGTTAACCTTATTTTAATTTCAAGCTAATTTATCCCCAAAAAAAAAAATGGTATCCCACTTTCTCCTTTAGCGAGTATAAAAAAGTACTAACTATTAAGAAGATAAGCATTACGAAGTAATTAAAAGGGGGGGACCCATTGCATCGCACTTTCTCCCTTGACAAACCCCACAACATAACAAATTTCATACATTTGATGTCAAGGAGGGATGCAAGGGTATCCCACTTTCTCCCTTAGCGAGTATAAAAAAGAACTAATCATTAAGAAGATAAGCAATAGGAAGTAATTAAAAGGGGGGGACTCATTGCATCGCACTTTCTCCCTTGACAAACACCACAACAAAACAAATTTCACACATTTGATGTCAAGGAGGGATGCAAGGGTATCCCACTTTTTTTGGGTAAACCAATGGGGGTATCCCACTTTCTCCTTAGAGAGTATAAAAAAAAGATTAAGTATTACCTCAGTGACCAACAAGAATGAGCAAAGGAACAATTTCCAAAATCGACATGAATCAATCTGCAAATAAACAAAATAGATTGATTATCAACTCTAAACAAAGACTCTATGCCACATATAAGATCGGGATCAGAGTCGCACCACTAAATCCAGAATAAAAAATGATTATCAAAATAAACTATAGGATAAGAGTGGTCAATGGTTGGTCATCAATATAAGTTATGCTTCTACTGAAAAAAATATTAAACAAGATTGTTGGTACTTCCCATGTTGTTTAGAATTTCATCACATTGTTGGTTCGGTGGAAGAGAATAAACAATACTAATCAGTAAACAATACATGTTAGGAATTAAGTAAGATATTTAGTTGCTATAGCATATAGATGTAATACAAGTGATCCAGATTGTGTGGGTTTCAAATTCCCAAACTATATGTTACACAGCCTAAATTAACATTACACCTTAGAGTGAGAGAAGTTTGGTGTTAAAGAGTCTTATTTGATGAGAATCAGACAATAGTGTTCAACAGAGAAATCGGAGTTTAGAGAATCGTACGAATCATACTATAAATCAAACAGTATAACTTTACGTTTCTACTTTCTACGACTAGGATGGCCTCCGACGACAGCGTAGAGAACGGCATGTTTGAACGGCGACGTCGTAAACAACGACGAGTTTGAGCTGCAACGATAGTCTGAGAAGGGCTTCAACATTTTGAGCTTTGGAAACTTCGAATAAGAGGAATAGGGCTTTTTATTTATTTTTCTTAATCGCCCTAGAGGTGGCACGTCCCACCTCCCCCTAAATGTGTTGTGAGTTCTCAAAGAACTTGTTGCGACTTATTTTTCCATTCAAAAAGTAAATGGACTTGTTGTGAGTAAACACATTCATGAACACACATGCTTAATGGAGTACACGAAGAAAGGACAAGAAACCAAAATTACTATCAACCTCATTCACTATAGGAAAAACCCAAACAATATAAAAGAATAAATCTGAACCAAAAAAAATATATGTACCTCAATGTTCCGATGAACCTTTTAGGTAATGACCTGCGACAAGAAAAAATCAAACATCATAAATTGATTTAGAAACATTTCATACATAGACAATAGTACACTCTTTCAATTGCAAAAAATTTAGGAAATCTCAATCCAAAAATGACCAGAATCCATAACAAAGTTGCATATAAGGCCTTTTGGAAATCTCAATCCACAAAATCATACATCAGAAATGACATTACGATAGTTTGTGAGACTTGACATTTTATTATTCCTCCCTCCCTTGTTATATAGATAGCAGAGTTGCAATTCAAGCTACTCATAGCTGAAAGGACTATCCTGAGCGAGCTACTGGCTATTAAGTCATGCTAGAACTAACTTGTCTTTTTTTCTCTTTTCAGTCATGCTAGAAAAATGAATATTGAATATTGAACTTTGCTCCGTGATTCATTGAATGTGGTGGTAATGTCATGAAGTTTGAACATTGCCTTTGTTGTCGTTATACTAGTTTGAACATATGGTTCTGGGGATGATTCTTGAAAGTTGAAGGGCAGTGGCCTTGTTTGTTTTTAACTACATGATGTAACAGGGATATTGCCTTAAAGAAAAATTTGGTGGCGCCTAGGCGGCCTTGGCAGTGGGTCGCCGCCCGACTAGCGCCAAGCGCCATTTAGAACACATGAAGACATGAACAAAAACATGTGTTCCCTACTTTATCATAAGCTCAGATCCTTAACTACTATTCCAAATACTTGGTCAATCAAAACAGAGATACAATAAGCGCAATGCATCACCATACAAAAATGATCTTATTATGACTCAAAATCATCACATGACAACCAAGTTCAACTCTGTATCTAATCAGATTCTCTTGTTCTGTCCAAACGTACAAAACTCAGAGGAACTTCTTCAATTCACTACCAATCTTTCTCTTTCATAATTCAAAATGAAATTCAAAATAAAGAAGGCCCTAAACCAACATTTTATCCAGCTCCATATCAATAAAATAGAATGTCTATGTATGTGCTTAGAGGCTAACGACGCAGCTAGTGACTTGACGCCCTTTGTTGAGGCATCTCTCGGGGTTACTATCATTCTTCTTGCATTTAAGGAAGTCAAATTTTATAATGCGATTAGGTTTGGGGCTCGAGAGGTCAACGACTAGGATGGTGTGAGGAGTCAGGTGGGTGGTGGAAGATGCGGGGGATGGAGGAGGTGGGGCCGGAGTAAAGGAGGCATTTGACTCCTTTGAGTCGATAGTATTTTTTGTATTGTTCGTCGGTGTTGAGTGTCAAAAATGACGATGGATCAAAGAATGAACAGAAGCGATGGGGTTACCTGGTGTGCCATGGAAGAGATGAGCAGCAACCATAAAGGTTCAGGAGAAGTCACGAACACCAGTGAGAGAGAACATGAAACAAAAGTTAAAATCGATTTAATCTGAATCAAATTTAGAGAAGAAGAAGAACAGAGATTAAGAGAAGATGTTGAACCAGAAAGGCGCAAGACGAACCAAGAAGCACGGGGTCGCATATGGTTGAAAACCAAGGGAGATGGCTTGATGGTTGCGCTGCGATAGGACAAAAAGATAGAGCTTCTGTGAGATGGAGATGGAGAGGAGAACTACGATTGTGCCAGTGTGGAAGAGAACAAGACATAAAAGTTATGTTTGGAACTTAAGGAAAGTGATGGAAAGTGAGAGAAAATGAAATTGGGGGAAAATGAGAGGGAAATTTCACTATTCACAAAACTTGAATTTTTTTATTCTCTCCTCTTTCTCTCCAATTCTAACAATTTGAGGGAGATTTTTTTAACTTTCCTTTCTTTGCCCTCCCTTTTCCTAAGTTCCAAACAAAGCCTTAGGGTTCATTCGGGGGAAATGGTTAATAGCACGAAATTAAAATATTTGGGCGAAAATATTGGGCGGGTTATATTTGTTGGGCCTAAAGGGTAGGGCCTATACTAACAATTTATTTTGGGCTGTTACCAAAAATTGGTAATCCAATAACGGTTCAACAAAAAGCGCCACTAAAGTCCCATTTCTAGTAACGTCTTCAAGACTGTTCGTAGACTCCATTCATACCGACGATTTTTTCAACCGTTTCTAAAACACCCGTGGAGAGATCACAAACTCCTTGAAGTGGGTGCAAAATGGTATGAACTAAAAAAACCAAAATCATAATAAGTAGGGGATGCTAGAGTGTTTCCTTATTCATTATATATTACATATAATTTTTCAACGTTAACTAATATTCAACACTTGGCATGTATGTATATGGTTTAAACATCTTTGGCAACAAAAAGAATACAGTTTCTAGCTTCCAATTCATAGGTTCAACAGAAATGGGACAGAAGTATCAAACATGATAAATACATGACCATAGACAATATTAACTACCCAGATAAACTTCCCTGATAACCATGACACATCCTACATGGTACATTCAACTAACACAAACGTAGAGTGATTTCTAAATGCATTTGTTCCGTTGGAGCAAGTTATGGATTCACATTACATCCCAGCAAATTTCAACAGAGGGCAACATAGAACTTCCTGGATGACAAGACGTGAGGCAAGGTGAATCCTTTTTGAATATTACATTACATACTGCTATTGCAAACACAATGTGCTACATTCCAGCAAATGCCCAGTGGTTTACCATGCAAGAAATCACTCGTGAACCTGATTTCATGGACGGGAAAAAAACAATATAAGTTAAATCAGAAAAATGTCAGTTCAAGTCCAACAACTCACTTGAGTGGATTTGCTAGAACTCGCTGGCCCAAGGTCACAAAACTAGTCTCCTGATTGGACATAAACCAAGCTAAAGATGAAACACTGCGAAGATCAAATACCACACAAACAAGTAAAAGACATCACCAAGGAAACAGAAACGAGTAGGCCTACTGGGAAGAAATAGAAAAATGAAAAGCACCATACCTTCCAGTAAACACATGCTCTCTAACACCCAAAATAGTTGGAGGTCGAATGCCATGATTTGCACGGAATTCCTCAAGCAGATTTCTCATTTTCATAGCCTCCTCAAGATAGTTATCCTACACAACAAGGAAAATATTCTGTATTAGCGAGGACCAATATACTGTCTTGTGGATTGCACATATGAAGAATGAGAAGCTAAGACGAGTAAGAACATGTCTTTACAGGTTTTTCAACTAATCACATAATAATATGCCCCTAATTAAATCAAGCACCCACAAGATATTTAAATAAATTGAGAACCCGCAAAAAATATGAAGAGAATTCCTAACCATTATGACTGGTCTTGTGCTTTCTCCTAGTGATGGAAGAGGCATAAAGGTAGCACTGGGGTAATAGCGAGCAGAGGGCTGGGTCCTACCACACAGAGGGTCAGTGACGGGGCTGGTAATCAAAGAGTTTGCAATAGTCGCGCCCACATTTTTCATTGACACTATGATATACTACCACATCAGTTCAAGATAAACCCAGACCAATATGAAGAACCCAGATTAATTTTATAATGTACACTTATGAATTAAACTTTATCAATGGTACTATAAACCCAAGTCATATCCCACCATCCCCTCTTTTCGCCATTCTACATTCCATGTTATTCCATACACAAAGTCAACATGGTATGTTCTCCAAACAGAGTCATTGATCACATTTTTTTTTTTTTGCTCAGCATCACTGATCACAGTTAAGTGAAGCAACAAACCGATGAAAGAAATGAATCTACAAGCAGAGTAACCGATTCAAATATGAAACAAAAGATCAACCTTCAGTCATAATCTAAATAAGATCAAGTAAAGAGGTCTTTAGCTTTCGTTTTTATGGGAAGTTATGCATACAAAAAGTAGTCCTTCATTCAACCAATTTCTGTCAAAGCCCAAACATAATGAACAAAACAGAAAAGGGCAGAGAGATGTTATGTTAAGAACATGCATCCCAAGACAAACATCTTATCCATTTAAAATAGGTTTAAGAGTTGGAGGGCAAAGAAATATAAAGAACACCCCCAAAGAAAAAAAACAGGAATAGTAGTTCCAAAATTAGACGGATATATCCCAGTCAACAGAAAATATCTATATATGCAACCAATTATCCTAGGCTTGCATTCTCAATTGGCAATCTCGTAGAAGGATGAGTTGATCATAACAGATTTAATGAAGTAATTTGTGGCATGTGAATCAAAAGGGATTGTTGGTAGGACATGTAGAGTTCAGAATGGAAAAAGAAGTCACACATCAGCAGACCTTTTGGCTGGTAAGTCAGCAGTCTGAACTCTGAAAGCTTTAATCTTTGAAACTCACATAATAAACCCACAGCTACCTTCTATGTAGCACCGACACTCCAAAAGGGCACGTATGGGACACGGGGACACGGCGGGGACACGTATTGGACACGCCAAGTGGTGTATCCAATAATTTTTATTATTTTTTGATAGGGGACGCGGTTGGGGGTCAAAATGTAATATTTTTTAAATGTTTGGAGGTTAATATGAAATTATTCAAAACATTTGGGTCAAACTGTAATTATGTATTTGAAAAAATTTATATAATTTGTGAAATTATTCATATACAATGGTTCATAATTTTTTTTATATATATGTACATATATTTATTTTTTATGTATTTATACACGTGGAGTGTCCCACCGTGTCCGTATCCCCATTTTTTAAGAATTGCAATGTCTCGTGTCCGTATCCATGCTACATAGGCTACCTTGCCATGGACAAAGTGATTATCAAGACCAATGTGATAATATTTTTTGCTACCAACACCAGAAAAGGATGCCTTTCATCATCCCTAGTAACAGATCTGATTTCACCAAAAAAACAAAACTTTCTACATACCCTGCCAAAAGCCCTTTCATATGAAAATAAACTACATTAAAGATCAATCCAGCACATATTCACAAATTTTGACTTCACCACACTTCCCATAATGTGTCTTGCTTGCAAACATATCTCCAAAACCCTTTTTCAGAGAGGACTAGGTATATTAAACCTCCCCATCTCAAACTGCCATCACCAAAAATAGTACAAACTGTATCCATTCTATCAAATGTTTTTCGAACTCATTTCCAATTCCGAAGCCTTTCACATCTATTCCAATTCTAAAAAAATTCTCAAGCACCCGTATGAGTTTCTGTCCTTTGAGAAAGGGCATTCTTCTATCTACTGAAGACCACCATTTACAACCTAGACTGCAACCTTCTTAAGTCTTTGTAAAGCTCCTCCTAGAAGCCTGTTATACTACTGCTAATCTCTTTATTAGTAAATCAGAAACCAACTTCAATCTTTAAAATACTTGCACCGTCTATGACCCTTGGCCTTCTTTTGTAAGAAAGCGAGTCACATCTCAAGATACCATAATATACATCCAAGGGATCAAATGACTCGCATCACATAGCCAAATCAATGATCACCTCTAGCATCATTCACAAGACTCTAAGTAAATCAGGCACAAAAGTACTTTGCAAAATTCCATATGACCACCTTTTAAATACAAAGCTATGATATATAGTTCCAGCTCATACATGCCAACAACGCTATCCAACTTTTGACAACCTCATTCTCACAATCCTTCTTCATACAAATGACTCTAAAAACATTTGTCCTAGTAATTTTCAAAATTTAGGACAACTCGGATTAGGGTTTTGTAAAGAACAGACTCTCAGACCCCCACAGGTTTTTAGATACAAAAGCCATAACCTGGAACAGTCAAGAAGTTGCAACAAATATCCTTATCGCCACATTGATTACTTCTCCAAAAGAAGAACTAATCACACAAAAGGAAAGCGAACAACTGCGGGCCAAATTCTGCACACTGACATATTTCGCCATTATGCTACTGACATGAAGCATAGATTTCTGTAGGAAATTTTTTAGGAAAAAAAGATGCAGATTCCAAAACCAAAGTAACCTGATTCATGTCAATGGTTTCAACAACCGGCAAGTTTGAAAACCTCAAAGAACAGTTGATAATCTCTCTTTATTTAATAAATTCTCCACTTCTCCCCCATTTATACAGCAACAGAAAACAATTTACAACGTTTATATCTTGCTTACTCAGCTACAAGAAGCTTTCAACAACCGACAAGTTTCTATGGCAGACAGATGTCATATGATCCACCTAAATACCTAGTTATGCGGACCATGCCCACAAGAGAAGGGGCAAATTCAGAACCTTACTTGGAGACCCACCGAAAAGCACAAATGCTGAAGTGAGCAAATGGGTAGCAAAGCAACAAGACAGCAGTGAGCCAGAACAACTGCACTGAGCCAGCTGACTTAACTGCCAGAACTCTGGACCACATCAGGGCATCATGAAGCATATTATGAGATTAGATTTAGGTCCTAAATTGCATTTGTATTTAGTATGCCTCTAGGAGGTTTTATGGCGTTATATTTGGTGTTAGTACACAAGGATGCAATGGTAATTTCACAATTTAGTAATTTACCATGAGTTGAGTTTTCAGTCCATTTGGTCATAAAGTGGCCCAAGTGATTTTTATTTGAATCCCTAGTGGCCTATGTTCTTTGCATCTAATTTGGAGTATCACTTCTTGTATAAGTAGAATACGAGTTAACCACATAAATGTTTAGGCCCATTGATTCACTAGAATTGTTCATATGAAGGAATGGCAGTGTTGTGTGTTTGCCTAACCCTTTACGTAAAGGTGCCTAAATAAACCCAGAAAAATTCATGGGTTTAAGATTTTTATTTGAATCCCTAGTGGCCTATGTTCTTTGCATCTAATTTGGAGTATCACTTCTTGTATAAGTAGAATACGAGTTAACCACATATATGTTTAGGCCCATTGATTCACTAGAATTGTTCATATGAAGGAATGGCAGTGTTGTGTGTTTGCCTAACCCTTTACGTAAAGGTGCCTAAATAAACCCAGAAAAATTCATGGGTTTACTAATTGCTGCCCTCAAAATGTACCTTTTCAGCCCTAAGACCCAAACCGTCACCCTTTCTTCTAACAATTGGCCTTCCGTTTAACCACTAAAACCCCAAATTACTCACTCATTTGGACCCTTTTATGCTCTACAGTAACAATTTAGTGAGCTGCTACTTTGATCGTCAAGCAAATCTCACAGTTGTTCAACAGCAAACCTTGAATTTCTTCCTCTTAGAACCCTGAACTATAAGCTTCCTAGTTCCCACCACTCAAACCCCCCACAAATCCAACCGTACTCAGCCTTGGGCCAAATTCATGAAAGATGCCCTCCATGATTCGGCTTCTTATTTGGTCATCTCGAATGTAAGCTTGGAATGTCATTTTTCACTTTATCAGAAAAAGATGTTTGAAATTTCACCGACAGCCACAAAATATCCAGCTCACTCCCATCTGCTTCAGAAGGCAAACATATATAGAGAAAGCTACACCAAAGGCAGACAGACTCCTTTTATATGCATGGGAAATCTTGTCCTTTACTCATGCTCCACAGATTTAGCTACGCATTAAGAGCATGGGTAATCGGTAATCTCCTGAACTTAACTACAACCCCCTCATGGAGGAGATCGGGCAGAAATCAAAGGCTTCAATTCTTCAATTTATATCTAAATGAATCTTCTGTACAACTAGTCTTTAAATATACACAACCACCATATAGTCAACCATACAAATTTTAAAGCATCTCCCACAGGTTTGGTCTGAACTCAAGCAACAGGTCATGACAATTAAGTAGCAAATAGTTATTATTCACAAAATGAGGGCAATAGTTAAGCCACCCACATCAAACAATCAATGTTCAAACATTGCAGATGTTAATTAGAAAGGATATGGTTTTTAAAAATATATTATACAGCAACAGTGTGTGAGACAAATATGATGGACATAATGAATGGTAAGTGGTATCCACGTACGCAACAAGAAGTAGGCTCTGCAGCTAGTGGCAAACAACTAAAATGAAAGCCCTATTACCAAGTGCAAAATGACTAACCTTAAATAATCAGTGGTCCTTTCATAAAGGCCACGGCCCACAAAGTATCGTTCCTGGAACAAACAAAAAGATTTTGTAAAACACGTTACACGATACTACAAGCCATTCTTGGAGAGATTCAAAGCTACATATTCAACAGTAATCACCTGATAGATCCACTTGAAAAATTGAAAGAATGTTTTATCGGAGATTTCAGACAACCGATGACAAGCTGGAAATTTAAGTAGCTTTGCAAAAACGATGCGCAAACTGGCATAAGCACCCAATAAGAGAATATATATCCAAAAATAAGTTGATTGAGGAAAAGCTTGATTCCTTTCTCCCAAAACCTTCCTGGAAATTTGTTTATTGGTATGGGTGAGGAAACAGAACAAACAATAATGATAAAATTAAATCCACGGAAAATCACCACAGAAAATTTTAAGAGAACAAAGAAGAGGGATGAAGGAAGTGAAACGAAAGGAGAGCGGAGACTCGCACATAAAGGTAACCCACAAATGGGGAGCTCAATCCAAACCAGAAAAATCTTATCACAATCCTAGAGATAGCCATCGCCCTTGCTGTGCTGTAAGCCCCAAATGTAAGCGGACATCTAAAATACCTATATACAACTTAACATGAAAAAAAATAAGGAAACCCAAGAGACAAAAATATTAGATCAGAAAAGATCATAGAATGCAATAGAAAATAAGTATAAGGAAAATAACTCACTCTCTATTAAGTTCATAATGGTATATATGTTGGCCCAATACTGATGTAAGACAGAATTGAAGAGGATTCAGATGATCAAAGCACAAAGAAAATGGGTTGTTTTCAGGCTGTGAACAGTAGATAGATAAAAGAATTATAGGCCTCAATCACACCTATACCACCTTAAGCATCACACCTAGGGCCTCTTTAGTATCACACCAAAGAAAAAGGATTGCATCACACAATCTTAAGAGCTTAATGCTTTGTTTGGTTTGTGTTTTGAAATTTTTTTTGAAAAATAGTAGGGGTAATAATGGATAGAGATAGAGAGAGAAATGTTGGAAGTAGGGGGAATCTAGGGGGAATTTTTTGAAAAATTCTTTTTGAAAAGGGAAGAGAACAAGGCATAAAGCTGTAGGATATTGCACATATTCATTCATACCTTCAAACTCTTGACGGACGTCAATTTATAGGTTCCTAATGTGTTTAATACCAAAGACTATTTACTATTCCCTAGATGGTTGGGTAGGATGAATGTGTTCTCTGATGGTTTCATACATTGAATATGTGGTTTAAATTCCTAAATGAAAAGTCACAGCCTTTAATGTTCCAGCCAATATCTACTTAATATCCCAAGTAGGCCCTGCATCATTCAGCATATGTTCCAGCCAATATCTAGTTAATATCTAGTTAAGGCTTCGGCATAAGAACCATCCAACCAATGCCTTTCATAAACTTTTTTTTGGTGCCGCCATTTTCCATCAATTTAATAAGGAAAAAGCCAATTACCCCAGCAGTCCATCTTATAATGGGATAATGCTTTTAGTTGTACCCAATAAGCAATTCAATGGTCATATTTATCAGAGTTGGTCGGAAATTTTGGCGTAACTAGGCATCAAATCATTTAAGTGCATATCTTGCTGCATATACTACACAGAAAAGAGAAAAGAGAAGAAAAAGATAACGAGAGCATTACAGTAGTTTTAGATTTCTGCTAGCTGTTTTAGTTGTGCAAGTACACAAGTCCACAATCACATGGATTTAGGGATTTATGTGCGATAACTAAAGGTAAGGGGCAATTCACATGTAAAGCATGTAACAATTTAAGTGGTAGTGTAGGACTAACTTTCAAACAAGTTATGGATGAAATTATGTTCCCGTAAAAGAATCATACTATGATGGAAAATGGCAGCACCCGATAAAAGGCTATAAAAGACGTGGATTGGATGGTTCTAAGGCCCAAGTCTTAATTTGGCATATGTTGGATGATGTGGGCCCTACCTGGGATATTAATTAGGCATTGGCTGGAACATTAAAGGCTGTGACTTTTCATGAGCCTTGTGTCTTTTCATTTAGAGAAGTTTGACCACATATTTAATGCATTCATCTTATCCAGCCATCTAGGGAATATGAATAGTTATTTGCATTCACACATTCATTCTACCTAGGCCTATTGGGAATAGGAGTAGTTATTTGCATTCAAGTGTTTTGGAGTCTATATAAGTCCTGTAATCTCAAGAGCTTGAATTATGATTGAATGAATGAAAAATTAGCTTTAAGCTTTACTGATTGTGTGATGCAATCTCATTCTTTGGTGTGATGCTAAAGAGGCCTTAGGTGTGATGCCTTTGGTAACCTAGGTGTGAGGCCTAGATCTATCCTTCTCTAATTCTTCTCTCCTTCTTACAAAATACTGTTCACGTCCCCAGAAAAACAGCCCCTTTCCCTCGTGTTTGATCATACTTAGCCTTATTCCAACTCTGTCCTGCATCAATTTTGGTATCAGAGCGAGTGTAGCATCATGTCTACACGATCCGGAAGGCCGTTTAGAGGAAGATAAACTGATTTCCAGCGTGATGAGATTCTGTTAAAACTTGTGGAGCAATTGGATAATAATAATCTGCGCATCAGCACTTTGGAAGGCCAAAGAACTCAACCTAATGATGGCGAACGAGGCAAAAACTCCGGGAATAACAATCCTAATGAAAATGGTGAGAACCAAGGTGAGCGCACAGAAGAACAGCGTGCAGATTCCCTTCGAAGTCAGCAATTTAGGGCTGGCCAAGGTCAAGGAATGTGACAAAATTCCATGTCTGACTGGACCCATGATTTGTTACAGAGGAACCGACATGAGACCTATGATACAGCCGGAGATATCACTAAGATGATTAAAATGGAGGTCCCAGATTTTGAAGGTAAGGTCAATCCTACTTTGTTTCATGATTGGCTTGCTTCCATTGAGGAGTACTTTGACTGGTATGATATGGCTGACGATCGGCGAGTGAGATTTGCTAAGATGAAGCTTGTGGGATTAGCAAAAATCTGGTGGATGGGTGTTGAAGGTGATATTCGGAGGTTGGGGCAACCACCAATTGGTACTTGGCAAGAGATGAAGGCTAAGTTGAGGGAAAAGTACATGCCATCAAATTACCATGAGAAGTTGTGTGAACAACTCATCGAGTTAAAGCAAAACAACATGTCAGTGGCTGAATACATGCAGAAATTTGATGAGTTGAAGATGAGGAGTCAAGTGACAGAAGATTCAAGTCAAACTCTTGCCCGATTCAAGGCTGGTTTGAGGCCAGACATAAGGAGGGAGCTGCTTCGCCAACCCTTGTACAGTCTCGAACATGCCTTCCAGGTTGCTTTGGATATGGAGGAGTATTTGAAATACCCAATTCCTAAAAAGTTTGGGTCTCAAGTTGGGGAAACTGCAGCTAAAGGGTACAATGATACAAGTCGTTTTCGGCCCAGTGTTTCTAAGCAAACTTCAGCCAATACGGCTGATCCAAAAGGCAAGAATCACGCGGCCAACAAAGGAGGAGGAAAGGACAACAGGTGCTTTAAATGTGGTGAAACTGGTCATATGGCCTATCAATGCCCGAAGAGGAACTTACATATGGGAATGGAACAAGAATCTGAATTTGACCAACAACGTAATGATGACAATGATGATTCTTTTGACGTTGGGGTTTTAAATACAGATGACTTAGAAGAAGAGGAGGTGGATAATTCATTGATCTCTGTTGTTAGACGTATCCTTATAGCACCTAAAGTTGAAAAGGAGGACTGGAGGCGTACTTCTATATTTCAGATGCTGGTCCGCTGTGGAAACCAAGCTCGAAAGCTTATTATTGACGGTGGGAGTTGCATGAATGTTGTATCTGCTGCCACAGTGGAGCGTCTTAAGCTTCCTGTTCAACCACATCCTCATCCGTATAAGGTAGCTTGGATCGACAACACTTCCATTCCGGTAACTCAGCGCTGCCTAGTTTCTTTCTCTTATGGTTCTTATAGTGATTCCATTTGGTGTGACGTAATTCCCATGAATGTCACACATATCCTTCTTGGGAGACCATGGCTTTATGATAGAGATGTGCAGCATTGTGGGAAAGAGAACACATATGCTTTCTCATTCAAGAACAAGGAGATCGTTTTGAAGCCGATGAATACAGCTGAAATGGAAAAGTACAAGGAAAAGAAGCCAAAGGATGTTGCTGAAAATAAGCCTAAATCTCTCCACATTCTCACCAAGAAGTGATTTCAAGCTGAGAGTATGGAATTGGGAGTCATATATGCCGTGGTGGTAAAAGAAGTGTCAGAATCAGCTGCTGCAACAGCCTCTGAATTACCATCAGAAGTGGTTGAGTTGCTGTCCCATTTTTCTGATGTTGCACCTAAAGAGCTCCCAAATGAATTACTTCTCATGTGCAATGTCCAGAATGCAATAGATCTCATTCCGGGTTCACAATTGCCTAATCTTCCGGCCTATCGCATGAATCCAAGTGAACACGCTGAGCTTAAAAGGCAGGTAGATGAGCTTCTGTCCAAGGGGTTTATTCGTGAGAGTTTAAGCCCTTGTGCTGTTCCTGCTTTGCTCACGCCAAAGAAAGATGGCAGTTGGCGCATGTGCGTAGATAGCCGTGCTATAAACAAGATTACAATCAAGTACCGATTCCCTATCCCAAGGCTTGATGATATGATGGACATGCTGGCTGGTTCTTGTATATTCTCAAAGATTGATTTGAAAAGTGGCTACCATCAACTACGCATAAGGCCAGGAGATGAATGGAAGACAGCTTTCAAGACCAAGGATGGCCTCTATGAGTGGCTAGTCATGCCATTTGGTCTTACAAACGCCCCAAGTACATTCATGCGCTTTATGACGCAGGTATTACAGCCCTTCATTGGTCACTTCCTGGTTGTTTATTTCGATGATATTCTAATATATAGCAAGACCAAGGAGGAACATATCTTTCATCTTCAACAAGTTTTGAGGCTTCTCCGCCAAGAGAAACTCTACATGAACTTAAAGAAGTGTTCTTTCATGAGTCCAAGGGTTGTCTTTTTGGGCTTCATTGTGTCCTCTAAAGGAGTGGAGGTCGACCCAAGTAAAGTGAAAGCTATTCTAGAATGGCCAATTCCCATCTCCTTGCATGAAGTACGCAGTTTTCATGGGTTGGCGACTTTTTATCGTCGATTTATTAGGAGTTTCAGCACAGTAATGGCACCTATCACTAACTGTATGAAAGGAGGACAGTTTGTTTGGACCAAGGCAGCAACAAAAGCTTTCGAAGACATAAAGAAAATGAGGCTCCTGTTCTACATCTTCCTGACTTCTCAAAGGTATTTGAAGTGGCGTGCGATGCATCACATGTTGGGATTGGAGGTGTTCTTAGTCAAGAAGGGCACCCGGTTGCTTATTTTAGTGAAAAACTCAATGAAGCCAAGCAAAAGTATTCCACCTATGACAAAGAATTTTATGCAGTGATTCAAGCACTTCGCCATTGGCGACACTATCTTCTTTTTAAGGAGTTTGTGTTGTTTTCCGACCATGAAGCACTCAAGTACATCAACTCTCAAAAGAAGCTGAATCATCGACATGGCAAATGGGTTTCATTTCTGCAGGAATATTCTTTTGTTATCAAACATAAGGCTGGTTCAGAGAATAAGGTTGCTGATGCCCTTAGCCGAGTGGTGTATGTTCTCTCTTCCATGGCTATACAAGTGGTGGGTTTTGATTTGCTCAAGAGAGACTATCTTTCTTGCAAGGATTTCAGCTCTATACATGCTCAGCTGCTGGCTGGACAGCAGGGAGGATATGGTGATTTTTCTTTGCATGATGGTTTCCTCTTCAAGGGAACTCGACTTTGCTTACCCAACACATCACTCCGTGAAGAATGATTTGGGAATTGCATTCCGGAGGGGCAGTCGGTCATTTTGGAAGAGATAAGACAATTGCAATGGCCGAAGATCGCTTTTATTGGCCAAAGCTGAAGCGAGATGTGGGCAGGGTTGTTTCGTAATGCCGTACTTGCCAACTTTCAAAGGGAAGGAAGAAGAATACAGGTTTATACACTCCGCTACCTGTGCCCCACGAGCCTTGGCAGGATTTAAGTATGGATTTTGTCCTTGGATTACCAAAAACCCTTCGGGAACATGACTCTATCTTTGTGGTTGTGGATCGCTTCTCCAAAATGGCACACTTCATTCCTTGTTCGAAGACATCGGATGCTGTCCACATTGCTAAGCTCTTCTTTCAAGAAGTTGTTAGACTTCATGGATTGCCAAAGACCATGGTCTCTGATCGTGATTCGAAGTTTGTAAGCTACTTTTGGCGAACACTATGGAAGTTGCTGAATACAAAGCTGAAATTTTCTTCGGCTTTTCATCCCCAAACTGATGGTGATACGGAGGTTGTTAACCGTAGTTTGGGTAATCTACTCCGCTGCCTTGTGGGTGATCATGTTGGCAGCTGGGATCAGGTGCTTCCTATGGCTGAATTTGCATACAACAGCTCTGTGAATAGATCTACAGGTCGCAGCCCTTTCGAAATTGTCACAGGTTTGCTTCCTAGGAAACCAATAGATTTGGTTCCTCTACCTATTCAGGCTTGCCCAAGTGCTGAAGCTGAAGCTTTTAGTCAACACATCCGTGATATCCATGATGATGTGCGGCGAAAGATTGCCATCAGCAATGAGAACTACAAACAACATGCTGATTTGAGGCGGAGGTTTGCTGAATTTGATGAAGGTGACATGGTTATGGTTCGAGTCAAACCAGAACGGTATCCTAAAGGGGTTTATAAGAAACTTCATTCAAAGAGTGCTGGTCCATTTAAAGTACTCAAGAAAATCAGCTCTAACGCCTATGTGCTTGAATTACCTGATGATATGGGCATAAGTAACGTGTTCAATATTGAGGATCTGACTCGATATTCTGGGCATGTTGAGGATAGTAACCGGGCTGACCCTGTGGCATCTCTCCCGGCATCCAAACGTTTTGAGGATGAAATCGAAGATGTGGCCGATCATCAAATTGTTTCCACTCGACATGGAGGTTATCAGAAGTATCTCATTAAGTGGAAGGGGCGTTCCCTTTCAGATTGTACTTGGATTACTGAAGAGGAATTTCACCGCCTCAACCCGGACCTTCATGAACGGTTCCATGCTTTTAACTCGTCGGGGTCGAGTTCTCTCAAGCCGGGGAGAGTTGATGGAAAATGGCAGCACCCGATAAAAGGCTATAAAAGACGTGGATTGGATGGTTCTAAGGCCCAAGCCTTAATTTGGCATATGTTGGATGATGTGGGCCCTACCTGGGATATTAATTAGGCATTGGCTGGAACATTAAAGGCTGTGACTTTTCATGAGCCTTGTGTCTTTTCATTTAGAGAAGTTTGACCACATATTTAATGCATTCATCTTATCCAGCCATCTAGGGAATATGAATAGTTATTTGCATTCACACATTCGTTCTACCTAGGCCTATTGGGAATAGGAGTAGTTATTTGCATTCAAGTGTTTTGGAGTCTATATAAGTCCTGTAATCTCAAGAGCTTGAATTATGATTGAATGAATGAAAAATTAGCTTTAAGCTTTACTGATTGTGTGATGCAATCTCATTCTTTGGTGTGATGCTAAAGAGGCCTTAGGTGTGATGCCTTTGGTAACCTAGGTGTGAGGCCTAGATCTATCCTTCTCTAATTCTTCTCTCCTTCTTTCAAAATACTGTTCACGTCCCCAAAAAAACAGCCCCTTTCCCTCGTGTTTGATCATACTTAGCCCTATTCCAACTCTGTCCTGCATCATACTAGGAAAAAAGGAAACTAAAAATGCACATAAGAAGGCCATACTCTACCAAATTAGCACGGGAAGGTCTAGATTCCCGTAATTTCTGCTCCTCTCTTTGCATATCATCCACTCTGCCTCTTATACAGTTGATCTACAGTTGATAGAATTCCCACAAGCATTCCACATCACGGTTACGATCTATTTTAGCGCCATCCCTTTTGGCAAGTTTTTGATGCCTCATATGATCAGATTCTCAAATCAATTAACGAAAATCAAACATAGTCACGCAGCAACTAAGTTAGTCTAGTTAGTAACAACTCTAAGAGGGAATCATTCTCCATCAACCAAATGGTAGTACCTTGATCATAGACATCAGATCGGTCTTAAATTGAAGAACACCTCTACCATCACTGTTAGGGTCCAGATTTTGTGCCATAATATATGCCTGCTCACAAACTAAAATCCAAGAGAAAATAACAAAAAAAACCGTGTCAGATGTACCATCAGATTTATCAAAAGTTTAAGAAGTATCATAAATCCATCATACATTAACTATACTTCATGTTCTTAGTCCCCAATTCCCAAAATATGCTAGTACAACCAGACATGTACGTTGCATAGGAAGTAACGTTTTGTAATGTATCCTTAGTCTAAACTAAAAAGAAAACACATCCCATCATAGAAGTAGAAAGGAAAATGCTACGACCACACACAAAAACTTACACACACTCACAAAGGGGGTGGACCCCGCACACACGGGAGGTGTGCAGTGGGGCCCACTCCCTTTGTGGGTGTGTGTAAGTGTTTGTGTTTGTGTGTGGTTATAAAATTATTGCACGTAGAAAACAATTGCTTTGAGAAATTAAATACAAAATAATCCCATCCAATCGTTGATAGGAAAACCAAACTCCGAACAGAATACCATGTTTTCGGTACTTTCTTCAAAATAAGGCTTAAATTCATGCAAACCCATAAATAATACGAAACGTGAGAAGAGATCTTTTATGACAAGGGTGATTTAGATAGATTATGAAGCAAGGAAACTTGGGATGTGAAGCTGGGCGAACACTATAACCTATTATACAACCTGTACCACCTCAAGGATTCATTTTGTCACCAATGTGGCATTAAGCAGGCAGGCACTCAAATAAACCACACAATGGATAAAATAGTTACTTAATTCTAAGGGCTCTCCTGCTTCGAAGGTATTATCGAAAGACACTTTGCCCCATGAACCAGTTACTTATCAGTTAGCACCGAAAGCTACAGGTATGGCCTTTCTTTTTTGATTTATTGGTCTCACGCACTTTGCAATAAACTCCATCATTAGCTCTTAAAAGTCCTGATAAAAACAAAGCACACATACAAGCCTTCCTAAATTAAACACACATGCATTCCTAAATTAAACACATACGCATCTTTGTCATACAAAAAATCCACAACAGACAGACGAGCCCACGACATATCAAAGAGAGAACGTTAACCGAGAGTAGAAATTCACGTACGGATTCGGGCGACATTTGGGTCCTCGGACTGAATCTCGTCGGCGGCCTGCAAGATCAGGTCGATGTTGGTGAGCAACGGCAGCACGGAGCCGGCAATCCCGTTCGGCTCCCTCTCGTGGCCGTCGTCCCAGAGCTTCTCCCTCTACAGCGTCGCCCGCACCAGCCGTTCCCAGTTCTCGGAGGGCCTCACCATCTCCGCGCCCTAGAATCTCGCACCCAGGCCAAAACGGTAAGATTTTATCGAAACCCTAACTCCCTCTGTCTGTGAATACAAAACGGTAAGATTTTTCTGGAAACCCCGTGGGGCGTGTAGATCTGATGAGAGATTTTATCGTACCATTTGACTGGATTGAGATTTTACTTGGTGGTTAAGGAGGTGGCGAGACGCGTAGAGTACGTTTTCGTGTGCGGATTTGGAAACTGGTCTTTATCGTAGAGAATCTCGATCCAGTGGGAATGGGAGGAAGTGTGGCGTTGGGGTAGGAGTGTTAGTGTGTTGCCTCGGTGGGAACCGTTTGATGTAACCAAGGGGTGGTCAGAGGAGTTTTTGTGGCGGTGCGATGGGTGTGTATAGCGAATTAGCGTGGATGTGGTATCACTTGATGGGATCTTGTGAAATAAGTTTCGGTCAAATGATTCGCCCCATTCCAGATTTTTAAATAAAGAACTATTTTCAAACTTAAAAATAGGCTGTTAATTCTGTCACTATTTTTTTTATTAACACCACTATCCTACAAGTGTATTTTTGCACAAAAATACACTTGTAGGCATTAACAAAAAAAGAAGTGGTAAAATCATTTCCCTAAAAATAATAAGTTTACGAAAATAATTTTTCACTCATGGCAACTTGGCAGATTTGTAGTTTTTAGGAGTTTATTGGTGCGTTCATACTTGGTTGGAATGCATCTGATCGTCTGGGTCTTTAGGGTCTTTTGACCTTAACTTTACATTTTTTTCTCATTTTAGACTCTTAAATAGATGTTAGACAGTTTTAAAGTGTCATTTTTTCATCGGGGGTTAGGATGAAAGATATCGATTACCTTGTGAGATTTACTCGTTTTGTTTTGTATTTGTTAGACGATTAATTTGGCTTTGTCCAAATTCTTTATAATAATCTAAATTGTAAGTGTCGCTGGACGTTTATCAATGGAATCTTTAAACTTTTGAAAAAAAAAAGATTATCTAAATTAATAATATTGGCAGGCTGACGTCACATGAATTTTACGGGGCAATTCCAATTTGGTACTAGTAATTTATTATATTCTCAGCCGCCATGGATAGCAACGATAATGACGAACTGTCAAAACTATTGAATTATTGGACATCAATAGGCAAACACATGCAGTTGCCCGACCATGTTTTTTTTTTTTTTGAAGAAGTCATTCATTCATCAACAGCCCATCGGGCAAAAGCAGATTTCAGAAAAGATACAGGAAAGAACCAGAGCTACCTAAACTTCGATCTCAGGCACCTACTGCCGAAGTAGGCCCAGCGAAATCGCCGGTATGTAAGAACCAATCTAGGTCCAGATAACAGAGGATCAAAAGATCCACAGCTCAAACCCTAAAAACTAAGCACCGCTGAAACCTGCAGGCAAGCAACAACAGTAACAACTGCAAGCAAACTGCTCTAAGACCAGCCTTCTTCCAGTCGAACTGTTGCACAGCCAAACCAACACCACCGGACCACCACCAACCCTTGTTACACCACCGAACTACCATCAGCCCTAAACAAACACCAATAAACCACCAACAACGGACCATTCCTCAATAGGCGCCGGATTATTCGCCCACCACCGCAACCACACCAGATCTGGGGAGACCAAACTGGTACAAGACCGGACCGATTTGGGGGAGACCCAAACAGCCGGTAGAAGAAAAAAAACCAGAAAAAAAAGCCCTAACCCAACCTCACCTTCACCTTATTAAGCCACACCGTCGACCGCCGCCCACCGGACCACCACTAGCCGCCTATCCTGCTCCGGTCCGACCCAGGGGTGAAAACAAATATATATTGAGTTGTGTGAGATTCACATCGGAATCTCATATTAATTATCGAAGTTGTTTATTTTGTTTAAAATATTTACTTAAAAGTTTAAAGAAAATTAATTTAGTCGGATATCGACAAAAACTTGATCTTTCAATTTTTGTCCCTGCAAATTTATAAAAAAAAATTAAATGAATTAATCAAGGTTTTTCACCGGTATTTGATTGAATGAGTTGCTTTTCCATAAAGACTATTGATAAAATACTTTATTTCACCAAATTGGAAGCCTTAGAATAGAGAAATGACTTTTAACACTCACTTTTTGTCCATTGGCCTTTATATCTATATAATATGACAGGGTGGTTTTTGAATCCCTAAATTCTCTCCTATATTTTGGACCCTAGGATCGGTACACATTTTCCAACAGTTAAGATTAACGGGTACTAGGGCTATAATTTTAATTGGAAAGAATGAACCCCCAATCACGTAATGAATTGCAAGGAGGAAAAAATCACGGCCGTTAAGCGACAATCACAATCACAAACTGAGGAGGGGTTAAGCTGCCAAAAAATTTACAATCAAAAATCACGGCTGTAAAGCTGCCAGAAAATTTTTGAATTTCCTTTTCAGTTTAGGAATCACAATCACGGCTGTGATTTTGTGGGGTTTATTATACAATTTTAGAATCACAATCACGGCTGTGAATTTCCTCTCTCTCTCTCTCTCTCTCTCATACACAGAGACACAGAGATATCTACACCCTTTCCACCGCTGTTAAGCGGCAAGCAAAAAAGGTTCCTGTAAAGGTAAAGGAAAGACGATATAATGTGTTCTTTTTTAATCGGCACGATACAATGTGTTAATATTAGTTTTCAATTCCAACTCTAATTTAATGATGATTTTTAATTCCAACTTCTGATGCTAAACCATAAGGACCATTGCAGACATCACCGAGACACTGATAATGAGATAATCTTTTGTTCTTCTGCTTCAACAGTTTTTCCAGTTCTAATGCACGGAGCTAAATCCCCTTCTCTACAGTTTAAAAAAACAAAGACGTTACGTGAACGGAATTATAGCCCTTCGCTATTCTAAGAAGATTAAGGCTCTGTACATGAACGAAATACCATTCTTGATGTTTTGATGCCATGTATGCCTGAGTTTGCGTCAAACGTATTGAAAAAAGAGGGAAAGTGATGAGTGGTCCCATTAATATTTTTGTGGTTTGGAGTTTTGTTGGTGATTATTATAGCTTTTTATGTTTAATCAGATTTTTAACAATACGTTTGGTTGCTAACAATACAGATTTTTTTATGTTCATAGATATAGAACGATACGGATTTTTTATGTTCATAGATATAGAACGACTTAAGAATATTGGTAGACTGTGCTTCTCATTTTGCTAACACCACAACGTTTTTAAATTTACACCCTAAAATTAAGGAGATAGGTAAATAAAAAGGAAACATCACCTAATATGGTAGATGTGGATAACCGAAATTTCCGAAACTGCCGAAATTCCCATTTTCAATGCCCTCAATTCCCCCCCTCACCCCCCTTTTTTTTTTGGCGTTTGGAACATGCATGATGACTCCTTCATCATTCTTTACAAAATCGATCAGTTAAAAAAGATGTACCACAAAGTTGTTTGTATTTAATTGCTTACTGTTAGGTGGGATGATATTCGGATTTGTCGCTCCGAACTGCCACGTGCTTGATTTCTCTCCGTTTGTAGATGCATGCCAAGTCCTTGATTTCTCCCTATTGCTAGACGCATGCCAAGGACATAGAGGCTCAACTAAAAAACCTTTAAAAAAAACTGAGTTTACCAAATAATTGAATTTTTTTTGTAGATAACAGTTAAATTTTCAGCAGATTTGTGAAACCTAGAAAGACTCATACTTAATCTCTTACCATTAGGTGGAATGATATTCGGATTTGATGATGCTGTCACTAGTTGAGCTAACTTTAAAAAAAAACTAATCTTACAAAGGGTGGAATTTTTTTTGACTTAGGAAACTCATATTGAAATGTTTGTGAATAGGTGGGATGATATTTGGGTTTGTCACTTCAGTTACTATTACATTACATTTGGAATTTAAACTCATTGCATTGTTTTTCCTACCCCAAAATTTTCAGCTATGAAATTATTAATAGGAAAGGGGTATCGATGTTTTGTTCTATTATGAGTGCCGAAGACACCACACGGGTATTGAGTCTATCATGATTTCTTTCTATTTTTCATGAGCCCAAGTTGGTTGCTATTTCTGGAAGCTTGCAACTATATTCTTAGTTGTTACTTTAACATGTTCGATTTTAATTTGCGTGAGCTGAATGTTCGAGCCGTGCCTTTAGGCATGGGCATTCGCTAGTATATATATATATATATAGAGAGAGAGAGAGAGAGAGAGAGAGAGAGAAAGAGAGAGAAAGCTTCTAATGCGGACCTCCGCATCCAAGCAAAGTGCGGACCACCCCATTTCTCCCTTTTTCCAATTGAATTTTTATGATCCGAGCTGTTCAATGTGTTCAGAACGTGATTTTAAGGGTACCCGCGAGAAATTAGCAAAAAAAAACCGGGAAGGGCTTCATCCGAGTAGTTTTTGTTTATTTTTTATTGAACGGTTCAAATAAAAATTGCTCAAATCAAGCACTTTCCGGTCATTTTTTTTTTTGCCGATTTCCCGCGTGTACCCTTAAAATCACGTTCTGAACACATTGAACAGCTCGGATCATAAAAATTCAATTGGGAAAGGGGAGAAATGGGGTGGTCCGCACTTTGCTTGGATGCGGAGGTCCGCATTAGCAGCTTACTCATATATATATATATTGTAACGTCCCGATTTTCGGAATAAAAATCAGAGGCATTGAATATTAATTTCTGATAAATTTACTTTATTAAAGTTCCAAATCCAAAACAGATAATTCAACATAAGAATTCATTTATTACAAACCAATGTGGAAATACTAAATAGTTTTTGTGGTAATGAAATAGACAAAACACAGAGCCGACTCCTAAGCTTGATACGGATCCCAAGCATACTCTGGCTCGACTTCCATCTCTAGATTCTCCTCTGCATAATACTGCTCACTTTCAGGGTTCTGTGTCTCTTCCTGATTTTCTGCAAAATCTAGCACGGATACCAGGCAATCCGTACCTGAGTGATAGAGTTCATCCAGTAGAATAATCCAACCCAACTACCCCTCTTACTTTACAACTAGCAAGTAACAAAATAATATTGATTTGAAGAAGTAAAACAGAGATTTTGCACATAAACCGGTTTATTACTATCCGTTAACCTAACGTGTGATCTAAGGAGCCGTTCCAGTTTTTGTAAAAATGAAGTTTTAGAAAAGGAAGGTAATTTCAATCTCAAAAATCATGTGTTTACGCAAATAATTTTCCTACAAATATGGATCTTATTTGATATATCTTATTGAGATCTTTTAAACAATGCAAAAAACATTAAAAAATTATTTTTCATTTTCATTATATTTGAGTTTGAAATTACCTTCTTTTTGAAAAAGAAGGTTGGAAAAGAAAGCGGAACGGCATCTAAGATCTCATTCGCGAGATCTTTCCTCCCCAATCGCTAGTCATGCCCTGTCCCACGAGATCACTTCTTTTTGCTGTCGCAAATACACCTAAGTTATATACCCAGCGTGCATCCCAATAACTACAAACAAAGGGAAAGCTTATCATGCCATGACATAACTAGGGTTCGCCTATTTTAATCATCACTTCACAATCACTGGACTCCCGCCAGTTTCAAATCATCACTGGACTTCCCGCCAGGTTGGAGACTGGGCCTCCGTTAGCACTCATCTTAATTCACATCTTAAAATTCAACCTGCAGGCAATCTCTAACATCTCAATACTTTCCAATTTATCCATTGCCTAGCACCGTCTAGGTGAATTCTATTCACATACCACCCCATGTCTCTAGGGTCCAATTTAGCATATAAGTCAAGAGTTTGAACAATATATAAATAATCAAAGTAATAATTGAAATAAATAATAAGCGTAGAAATCACGTAACTTGTTATGGATGGGCCGTTGCCCTTAATCTTGTATGGCCAAGAAGTTAAATCTTATTAGCGGAAATCCTTGTTTATAAAGAGAAAAAAAGAAATATAATTTTTGTACACTTGCTAGAAAGTCTAGGCTTATTTTTATGAAATTAGATTGATTAATAACTAAATTAAATACATTAAATAGATAAAATATTAGAATAATTAACATTACCTTAATAGGAGTCCTAACGGTCCTACGCAACATGATCGAGTGTCAAAAATCGAGTCCGGAGGGTCGCGAGTTTATTTTAAATAATGATATTACCGAAAGTAAAATAATTACGTAATAAATAATCTAATTAATAAAATATGATGAGGTTAACAAGGTTTTATCTTAGGAGTGTAAAGAGTCTAAAAAAATTATTCGGGCATTAATAACATGGTTTATAAGGTCGCAAAGTGGTTTTGATTGAAAACTTTGTGAAATAAATAGATAATTAATTTTTTTTTTTGAATTTAACAAGATATCATCTTTCAGGTGTAAGGAGTCTAGGAAAAATAGTTTGGGTGTCAAAAACATTGTTCGGGAGGTCGCAAAATGGTTTCGAGCATTTTTTAAATAAACCGTTTGGAGTTTGCGGTGGGAGTGCCAGCCACAAGGTTTGCCAGAAAATGTCTGAACCTAGCGGTCCGAAGGTTGCGGCCGCAAGGTTGGGTGCAGATTTCGTTTTTTTGCTATGGTTTTGATGCATGGGTCCATTTGGGGCTTAGAGTTGAGCTTAAAAACACTTCAACTTAGAGAAGAGTTGGATAGGATTATAATACCTTAGTTTGATCGAATTGATTCAAAATCAAAACTTTGAATTTTGGAGAAGATTACTTCGGTTTTGGTAATTGGGGGACCTTTGGGCCGAATTGGATGACGTTTGGGGATGCTTGGAGTTTTGGAAAGTATTTGGAACAGTCGAATTGGGTTTCGGTGGAACGTAACTATGAAACCCATTTTTCTCTCCCTAAAACTCCATGGATTAGAGCTTCAATTGGCCATGGTTTTCTCTTGATTCTTACTCAGTGGAGGGTGGTGGTTGCAATGGTGTGCTCGTGGGTCAAAGTGGTAGGGTATTTATAGGAGAATTTTGAAGAAGGTGATAAGCTTACATTAATGGAAGTTTGATCTCTTGGGCATTGAAATGGACAAGATAGGAATGAATTTATGCGCTTGGGTATATTCGCTGCCGGAATTGGAAGTAAAGCGGAAAGAATGGCGTCTATGCTAGAGGAAGGGCCGTTTTCGGTGAAAGTCTTGGCGGAGGAGAGTTCGTCTTCGTCATCGTCAAATCCGACGAACACCGTGATCTTCGTCGGAATAAGCCTGGTGTTGGGAATCGTATCTAGGCATCTCCTTAGGGGCACCAGAGTCCCTTACACCGTCGCTCTCCTCATCCTCGGTATCGGCCTCAGATCTTTAGGTCAGTTCCAACGCTTTTTTTTTTTTTTCTAGAATGGCTGAATGATCGCTTATTATAGTTTTGATTTAGGCTTTTGAGGTTTTCAATGGACCACTCAAGGGGTTTGTTTAGTTGAAAAGGTAGATTGTTGGAGATATCGCGGATCAGTCTAGAGTGGGCTATTTCTTTATCTTTAGTGATAAACAAGCAATGTTCTAAAAGGGGATAAGAAGTTATTGAATTCGGATTATGCTTGGTGGTGAAGGAATTTTTTGATTTGTGCTAGGGGGAATGAACTTGGTTTTTCTTGGAGGGAAAGGAAATTGAGAGAGAGTGAGCTATGGGAATTGGTGGGCTGTGGGAAAGGGAAAGACAGAGAAAGATTGCAGGAGAGAGTGGGGTGAAGGAGATGGAGTGGTGCATGCATGCGTGTGCATGTAATATAAATGCATATATATTTGTATTATAAAAAAAGTATTAAAATAATTCTATTATTATTATTATTATTATTAATGCTATTAATAATATTATTAGGGAAATGATTTTGTCACTCATTTTTTTGTTAACGTCACTCCCCTACATGTAGAGACCCGTATTTTATTCCCATAATTCTTTATGTTTTATAAAGAATTTAGAATGAGTTTGGATGTCGAAAGTGCTAGAATTTAGAAGTTCGAGATGCAAGTGTAATATGCATGGTGTATAAGTGCAGGTGTGTATTTACCCAAAAAAAAAAGTGCTGGTGTGTGTAGGGGATAATTTTTTTTTTGTGTAAATCAGCTTGAAATTAAAAAGAAGCTAACCGAATATTCGGTTAGCCTTTTTTTATTTTCAAGCTGTTTTACCCAAAAAAAAAATATACAGCATACAAGGGGCATACCCTAGGAGGAAAACAAAATAAAGCAAAAACAAAAGAGACAAAAGAGAGAGCTTACGCCAAACGGCTACATAGGACTAGAAGCAAATAGAACACCTGTTTTCTATCCATCTTATAGAGGGATACGAAACAGATGGCAAAATTACACTTAGTGCAATCTGACTACGTATAGCCAACATGACTAAATGAGAATCAATTTACAAACCAAGTAAAGATAGACATTTGAGGCATAAGTATAGCATGTACAGATCAGTACAGAACAATAGATAACTAGCCAGAACAGATCAGCTTGTAGTGACTAATAGTGTAGACACAAGGTTTTTTTTTGGGACTGAGGTTGAGAGCTTCTCTCTCTACAAATCCGGTCCTGAGGTTCATAGCTCAAATCGGTAGCTCCATTTGGTAATCAAGAAGATAATCTGGTGGTTCACAGAGATTCATTCTTGAATCTGTGGATATATTCAGTCCACTTCATAAATCAATTTCCACAATTGGAGAAAGGGGATCTCCTGATCAAAACCCACCAATTGGGTCTTGCCAATCAACTCCATTCAATCAGTTCCGTTCGATGGTACGGCGACGGGTGGAGTTCAGACGGAAGGACTCAAATTCTTCATGGGTCGAGAGCTTTCAAGAACCAGAGCCAATCCCGGCGATGGGGACCTCGCCGGCCATGGTGATGCCCTCCTCTTCTCCGGTCGACCCAAGTCACACCTGTGGCACATTACAACTTTCCCAGTTGTGGAACATCAACACAGATGCCGGAATCCAGACCAGTTCGCCAAAAATTTCAGATCCTCCTGGTGGAATCTCGTTCGACAGGAGCGGGTATAGAGGGATCATTATCATCTGATTTGGATGCTAAGCTGCTCAGCTGGGGTTCATGGCAGAGGACGGTGGCTCGCCGGACTTGCCGGATGGGCTGTCATTCTCAAGTCGGAGCTGCGCTGGGACAGCCGTGGCCATAGACTTCAACTACGGCAGTGGTGATTGGGCACGGCAATAGGGCCTTCATGGAGTTCTGCAATCCAATGAAGGTATGATTAAAGAGCCGTGGGGATTGCTGGTGTGGTCCAGCAATTAATGGTCAGCAAATGCAGATTTGATCCAGAGCCTATTGCTCGTGGGTCTATTTACATAGTTAAGGAGTTCTTGGTGCTGCTAAGTTCCGCTCGTCGGAATGGTGCTGGCCGAACTGAGATTTGTCTACAATCATGGTGAGACCTCCAGATTTCGATTGGAGTACTTTAAATTTGTTCCATAATTAGCTAACTTTGGTGTATTATTGCCGGAGTAGTGATACAGTTGGTAAAACTTATGATTCCAAGATTCGGGTTTCTATTCCCGTAGTTGCAAAACCATGTGCTGCTTGTCTGTAACAGATTGGTAAGGGTGAGACCGACTCGATGGGTAGTCATCTGTTTGGACTGAGATCGAGTTATATCAAGTTCTTTGTTGAGCTTCTTTAAATCCCTAGTTTCTATGCTTCATTAGCCCGGTGGTCGTGCGTAGTATGGTTGTGATCGGGGCTATCATTGATTAGATTGGAGTCTTGCGCTGATTGAAAGGGGTAGCTTAGCGGCTGCCATTGACTAGTTCGGCGGTTGGGCTCTGATTGAAAAGGATAGCTTCCGGGGTTGTCATTGATTAGATTGGTGGTTGTGCACTAATTGAAAGGGATAACTTTGTGGGCTATCATTGATTAGATTGGTGGTATTGCACTGATCAAAAGGGGCAGCTTGGTTCACTTGCGGTTTGAGTGGCCACATTTGTGGCTCATCTTTCTGTCCCTCTTTTAGATTATAGCGAGCCTAGGGGATTAGGTTGAGGGAGTTTTAGTCTGGATGGAATGGGCGTGGTGTGCAGGGTACTTGGGAGGGTAGCCTTGTCAGATGCCGACATCTCCAGTTCGAGCCTCTTCTGGGTTCCTTGTCCCTCTGTAGTAGCTGTTCTTTAGAAGTGGGTATTATGCTTGTTCTCTGGGTTTGGTTGGAGTTTTAATTTCTTGGTTTGCTTATCCCATCTCTGGAGTTTGTAGTGATTGGTTGTTGGCTGAGAGCAGGTTGTTTTCTGGCGAGCCTTAGGCTTGGATGAGGGAGTATTAGGCCGGATGGAATGGGCGTGGTGTGCAGGGTGGGGCTCCCTGTTGGATGCCGACATCTCTGGTTCGAGGCTCTTCTTGGTGCCTTGTTCTTCTGTAGTAGCTGTTCAGCTTCCCTTGATGCCGTATTGCTACGTTACTGCTAGTCTTCAGTGTTGGTTATCTTTTGGTCAACTTTGGCCGTGACTATTTATTTTATTTCCTAGCTTGGCGGGATGTGCCAGGAAGTAGTTCAATTTCATGTTATTTCTTCGCGTATCACTTCATATCATACCCCGTTGTACTATCTTTCCGCTTAGATGGATAGTGCAACGGGGGTATGATTTCTACATACATGGCACTTTTGTTATTTTATTTACTTTACCCTACTCTCCATGCGGGTTGTGCATGGATTATCGCACTTTTTTCAATCTTCTTTTTTTCGTTTTTTTTCCTCCTGGGGTATGTCCCTTGTAGGCTGTATATTCGGTTAATCTCTTTTAATTTCAAGCTTGTAGTGACTGCCATTACAGCAGCAAGCAGTTGTAACTTTCAAAAGCACTCACAAAACAGTTTAGCAGTCCTTCTAAATAACAGCAGTAGCGATTGTGCCTCAAATAGCAGTCCAACAGGTGAAGCAAAGCAGTAGAAACGGACAACCACAGCCATGGGAAATAGCAGAATAGTACAGATCAAAACAGGAGCAACATATCTGTAGCTGCCATTACAGGAAAAAGCAGCATCAGAACAGAGCTCTAGGAAGCAACAACAGCAGCATAAGCAGCCAAAAAACAAGTTACAAGTTAGAAGATGCACACAACAAGTTAGAAGATGCACAATAAAACCTAGGGACATGCCCCCTAGTAAGGTATAAACATTCCAAGGGACAACCCCCCAAGGATAAGTCAATAAAAATTGGTGAGCGACTAGAAACAACATATCAACCCAAATGCTCAACAATCAAACTAGGATACCAAAGCATCTCACTGTTGCATTTAACTTGAATAGCTATTACAACTGACAAAATAACAGTACATGATTAAGAGGCTTTACTATGCTTCACAGTACAACAGCAAAACAATCTCAAAACAAAAGAGTTAACCAAAATAGTGAATAGTATCCTCAACAGATAAAGGATTACAGTCACCACAAATAGCCACTAGAAGACAGCTACATAACACCATGCCACAATTACAGTTAACAAAAGCAAGAAAGAGGACAAGAGTCCTGAACACATCCTCCCAATCTAAATGATTAAAGGTTGGATCCCAACTCCCTCCACTCTCCCTCACAAAGTGCCTCCCACTAAGTATTACCTCCACTCTCAAGAAGATTGAGGCTTAAACATACTTCTCACGGGTTCTACATATACTGGCACACTCAAGAGCTCCAAGGAGCAAAAGTAACCCTCTCCTTAGCTCTAGCTCCAGAACAAGAAAACAAATGCAGCTACAACAGCTTGAGAGTAAGGTATTTTCCTTGTAAATAGAAGTAATAATTGCCATGAATTCAGTCCCTCCAAACTGGTAGCTCCTTGTACATAGAAGTATTTGAAGCCTCCTCAAATCATGCTCTTAAAGAATCTGCCATGCACAACCTGCCCACCTTGTATGTACAGCCCTGAGCTAAACAATTGCAACTAGAAAACTTGTGTTTGACAATAACCAATAAAGCAACTATGGTATTAATCAATAAGAGAATTAAGATCCACCAATATTCCATTCATGTGCAACCCACCCTGCTCGAAATGGAGGTAGGGCTGGTAAGGATAAAAGTCATGACCTCACTATGGAGTAAATTTTGTGAGCAACTACCTCCCAAGTGGAAGATATACCTTGGAACTTCCTCACATTCCTCTCAATCCAAACATGGTAAACAGTAGCTGTAAAAACCAACTTTGCAATAACAGTTTGAAAAGATTTGCCTTTTAAATTGGAGAGGAAGGTGACCCATTCAGGCCAAGATCTAGAGTGCAAATTGACCCTAATTTTGGAAAGCATGGTGTTCCACACCTGCCGTGAGAATGCATAATTAAAGAAAAGGTGGTCATGACTCTCACTTCCTTGACAAAAACTACACTGAGGGGGAAGGTTCATGCCAAACATCACCAACCTATCAGCAGTGGATAGCATAGTCTGAATAGCCAACCAGGTGATAAAGCTACATTTTGGAATATGGGCTGGGAACCATACCAATTTGTGCCACACAACTGTTGGGAAGGGTGTTCTCAATTTATTCCACAATGATGCAATTGAGAACTGACCATTAGGAGTAAGAGTCCATCTAATGCGGTCTGCCTCCTTCAACCTGGAGGGGTTAAGAGGTGGTAAGGTTCTTCTCACCTCATTGAGCTCAAGGGTTTGTGTGATAGGAAAAACCCAGCTTGAGTTTTGTAAAATGTGAGACACAGTACCATCCTAAGAAATACCAGAATCAAAGGCAATTGTGGGACCAAATTTTGCAATTAGAGGACCAAGCGGATGCCAATTATCATACCACAAGGAAGTGGAATGGCCATCACCTAGTACACTAAGAAAATATGGTTGCACCAAAGGTCTCAAGTTCAATAATTTCCTCCATACCCACGTGCAATCCCCAGGGATTTTAAGATTCCAAAAATTCCTCCCTTTTATTAAATATGATTTAACCCATTAACACCACATGGATTGCTCCCCACCAGAAATCAGGAACCAGGTGTGCTTGGCAATGGCAGCCTCGTTCCAAACTTGCATGGATTTGAATCCAAGACCTCCCTCCTGCTTAGGAGAGCACAAGTGCTCCCAAGAGACTATAGCACCAATTCTCTCAAGGTCAGGACCAGACCAAAGAAAAGCCTTAAGTATAGACTCTACCTCTTTAATCGCCTTTTTGGGGATGATAAATAAAGAGGACCAATAGGTTTGCATGGAGAAAAGTACATTCTTAATCAGCTACACTCTGCCTGAATAAGTTAGATCTCTGTTTGTCCAAGACTTAGCTTTTGCAGTAATGCTATCCACTAGTCGTTGACAATCAGAGGCTTCAAGCTTAGTAGAGATAAGAGGCACTCCAAGGTATTTGACAGGTAATGTGCCTTCCTTAAATCCTAGGACACTCAGAATGGCCAGCCTAGTGCTTGTGTTTACTCAAGTGAAATAAATGCTACTTTTCCCTGGACTAGGAGATAGGCCTGACAAGGCCTGGAACTCAGTGAGTGCAGCCTGAATGTGATGGACTGAAGTGAGATCTCCTTTGCAGAAAATCATGAGATCATCAGCAAAGCAGAGATTGATAAGTTTAGTCTTTCCACATCTCCAGTGGAAATGGAAATCAGGAAGAAGGGATTTCTCCTTAAAAAGGCAAGTGAGAATCTCCATCACAATGACAAATATGGATTTCTCCACATGTTTCTCTCTCTCTCTCTCTCCTTCTCACCTCTCCTCCAAACTTCTCTCTTTAATTTCATCTCCATAGAAAGAGATTTTGAAGAAATCCCAAGTATTAAAGTTGTTCTACGCGACGAGATCTTCCTATCGATCCAAGAAGAATCATGATCAGAGAGCACTTTGAGGTTTCCTCCATGTTCGGGCTTGCTTCTAACCTTCGAGGTAGGGATCTCTTGCCTTCTTTATATGTTTATGTGTTGGTTTGATATATAAGAATCAAGTTTGATAATCTATTTTGAGTCTTGAATAAATCTAGTGAATGCTGAGAATTTCGTGGGTTCTGGTAATCTGTCATTTTGGGGCCCTTCTGCTAGGAATCAATTTTTGGTGCTTCATAACTGTTAAAGTACGTTTCAATACGAAGATTTCGGTACCAAGATCATGAAAAACCGATAATCACAAAATTAGTTATGAATTTTTGAATACCGGCTGTTTCCTGGATGTACGAATCTGTGCGTGGCTGCCTTCTTTTAACGTCCTGGGCATGTTGAACACCTTGGGTGGCTTTGGGTCTTTTACAAGAGCTATATATTTAAGTTAAGAAGGAATTAGCATTGGAATCAAGTGATTCGGTTAAGTATACAATTTTTGATGAATTTCTAAAGTGGGGTTGGTTAACTAGTGCGAAAATGGTTGCGAACATGTTTTTTTTTTTTTGTGTTTTTTTGGGTAAATCAGCTTGAAATAAAAAAGGGGCTAACCGAATATACAGCCTACAAGGGGCATACCCCAGGAGGAAAACAAAAGAAAACAAAGATTGAAAAAATTGAAATCTAAGCCAAGTGGCTACATGGATTGGATTGTTGTAATCTAGATGGAGACAAAACAAACTACATCAAACATTTGTTTCCTACCCATCTACAAAAGGGAACCAGCTACAACATACATTTGTACCATCTTGCACCAACAGTAGAAGCTGTCCTCACACTTCCAAGCACCCTAGCAACCAGCTAGAAGTGTGCAAATCTGGACAACAGCAGCAGCATTAACACTCCAAGGTACATCCCCCCAAGGATAGGCCAAATTGAGATAGAAATCTGGTAATAACAGGGAAAGAACTATAGTAATTGGATTGTACAGCAATAGGAAGCCATTGTTCCAACTGTTAACAGTAAAGAGGATCCTCTTACATTGTCCAAGCATTTGGTGAAGGACAGTGATAAGGACTCAAGCCAATCCAGTCAGCAGGTTAATCTTACTCCTTCTGCCCAAGTTTCCAGATCAGCAGCTAGGAATGCTGCAAAAAAGGCTGCAAAACTCAGAAATAAAGAGCCACCTGATCCTGCCAAAGCTGGACAGTTGGGGAGACAGAAGGACTCTACAGGGAAGTAACTCTCTTTAACTGTGTTTTGTCCATTTATAATTATATCTGTGTTTTGCTATTCACTCTTACTTTACTGTTAAGTAACTTGGTAGTTGTACTTAGTATCGTTTTATGGATTGTTCGCCTAAAAATTTTGGTTTTTGGAACTTGAGAGGTCTTAATGATCCTCTCAAACAGAGGGAGGCAAAAAATTGGGTTTTTAAGAATAATTTA
Source organism: Rhododendron griersonianum (assembly GCA_018127125.1). Taxonomy (NCBI): domain Eukaryota; kingdom Viridiplantae; phylum Streptophyta; class Magnoliopsida; order Ericales; family Ericaceae; genus Rhododendron; species Rhododendron griersonianum. The sequence goes on along the minus strand of CM030790.1, from coordinate 30,259,753 downwards.
TCTCTAGTAGGTCTCATCGAACATAAAGTCAGAGAACCCAAAGTCTCTAGCATTGTTAATTCTTTGCTCCCTCTTTGGAATTTTGTTAGCAATCACCCCAGCTCTACAATGGGTAGACTTTTGATCTGTTGGAATCCTTTGGTTTTCCATGTGCAAGTTCTGTGTCAGTCTAGTCAGTATGTCCATTGTAAGGTACTCACTTGTGATGGACAGTTCTCTTTTGTTCCCACGTTTGTCTATGGTGCTAACTGTTACCTGGAGAGACAACAGCTTTGGGCTGACTTACAGCACCTATGTATTGCCACCCCTTGGGTGGTATTAGGTGATTTCAATGCCATTAAATCCCCTACTGAAAAAGTAGGAGGGGATAGGTCCTGGACATCATGGATGGAGGAGTTCAATTCTTGCCTCCAATCAACTGAACTAGTAGACCTTAGATTCTCTGGTTGTTACTACACTTGGTCAAATAAGCAATTAGGAGATGCACACATAAGCACCAAGATTTCTGTTGGTCCAATGCTCATTTTCTCAACCCAGGAGTGTCTGACCACTCCCCTGTTGTTGTGTATTTGTCAGCCACCACTCCTCCAAGGAAAAGACCTTTTAGGTTCTTTAATTTCTTGGCTGAACACCCAAAATTCATTGACACAGTACAACGGGTCTGGAGGAAGGTAATCTTTGGTAATCCTATGTACTGTGTCTGCGAGAAACTTAAGCAATTGCGGGAGGGCCTCAAAAAGTTGAACACTGATCAGTACAATGACTTGTCAGCTAGGGTGGCCTCTCTTAGGCTACAACTGGCAGCCATCCAAAGAGAGCTTGGTTCTCACCCTAATGATCCCTCCAAACAGGCCATTGAAAGAGAACTGTGTAAGCAGTACCTTGTTTTTGCTAGGGCTGAAGAAAGTTTTGCCAAGCAAAAGTCAAGAATTCAATGGTTAAAATTGGGGGACCAATGTACTTCTTTTTTTTTTAAGACTATTAATAATTCTAGGAATAGAAACAGAATTTCCAGTCTAGTTTTGGAGGATGGATCAGTCACTCATGACATTGAATTGGTAAAACACACTTTCATAAACCATTATAATAATTTGTTAGGTACCAAGCACTTGACTGACTATTCTGGATCCTCCAGAGTGGACCAACTTGTTACTAGGAAACTATCCCATTCTCAAAGTTTGGATATGGTGATTGAGGTAACAGATAAAGAGATCAAGGATACCTTTTGGTCTCTCAATCCTCAGAAAGCACCTGGTCCAGATGGCTACAATGCAGCTTTCTTCCAAAAAGCTTGGCCTGTGATTGGCCATGAAGTGACTTCAGCTGTCAAACTCTTCTTTAGATCTGGTCAACTCTTGAAGAAGGCTAATGCCACCTCTGTAGCGTTAGTGCCTAAAATCCCCAATCCCTCCAAAGTCGGGGACTACAGACCAATCTCATGTTGTAATGTTGTATATAAGTGTATTGCTAAAATCCTGGCCAACAAAATAAAACCTGTCTTACCATGTCTCATTGATCCTGCCCAATCGGGCTTTGTACAAGGTAGGAGGATAGCTGATAACATATTCCTTACCCAGGAATTAATGAGGGGTTATCACAAACACTCATCATCCCCTAGATGCGCCATGAAGGTGGACATCATGAAGGCTTACAACAATGTCAGATGGGATTTCCTCTGGGATGTCTTAACCTCCATGAATTTCCATCCTAAGATGATTCAATGGTTGAAAACCTGTGTTTCCACTGCCAATTACTCTCTGTGCTTCAATGGGGAAGCTACAGGATACATACCTGGGCAGAAAGGTTTAAGACAAGGCGACCCGTTGTCTTCGTACTTATTTGTGATAGTAATGGAGGTTTTGACTTGCATTTTAAAAGAGAAGTCTCTTCTTCCTGATTTTAAGTTCCATTGGAAATGTGGCTCTACCAAACTTGTTAACCTCTGCTTAGCAGACGATCTTATGATTTTTTGCAAAGGTGAAGTAACTTCTATCAATCATATTAAACAATCCTTGACTGAGTTTGAGGCCTTGTCTGGCCTCTCTCCCAGCCCTACAAAGAGTAACATTTTCTTTTCAGGTGTCAATCCCACCTCCAAATCCTCCATTCTTAATATATTGGGTTTTCAAGAAGGGTCCTTACCTGTAAGATAATTGGGGGTACCTCTTCTATCTACCAAACTCAAACACACAGACTGTAAAGTTATGGTAGATAGGATTGTCGCCAAAACAAAATCATGGACCCTTAGATACCTGTCTTATGCTGGTAGGATACAATTGATCAAGTCAATCCTCTTCTCTATGCAAACTTATTGGTCATCTCTCTTTATTATCCCTAAAAAGGTAATTAAGGAGATTGAATCAATCCTCCGAGGCTTCTTCTGGACTGGTCCTGACCTTAAGAGGACTGGTGCCAAAGTCTCATGGGAACACCTTTGCTCCCCCGTCAAGGAAGGTGGATTGGGCTTCAAGTCTATGGAGATCTGGAATAAGGCTGCTGTAGCCAAACACATTTGGTTCCTTATCTCTGGGGGGGAGCAATCTATGTGGTGCCAATAGGTTAAATCTTATTTACTTAAGGGCAGAAGTTTTTGGAGTGTTAAAGTCCCAAGTGACCCATCTTGGGTTTGGAGGAAAATCCTCAATCTTAGACCATATGTCCAGCCTCACATTAAATACAAAATTGGGAATGGCCATTTAACTTCTCTGTGGTTTGACAATTGGCATCCCCTTGGGCCTCTCTTCCCAAGATTTGGGCCTAGGATTGCTTATGATTATGGGCTTACAAGAGATGTCACCGTGCAGGCGATTATTAGGGATAATCAGTGGGCCTTCCCTATAACTCAGTCTCCTGATCTTAATGATGTGAGATCTGACCTACAAAATGTCCAAATCAATACTGCCATAGATGATAGGTGCATTTGGACTCTCACTATCTCTGGGCAATTTACTATCTCCTCTCTTTGGGAGCATTTGAGACCTCATTTCCCTGTTATTACCTGGGCTAAAGTGGTTTGGTTTTCAGGACACGTTCCTAAGTGTAGTGTCATCTCTTGGTTGGCCATTCAGAATAGATTGTCTACTGAGGATAGACTTGTTATGTTTGGCATAAAATCCACCTCCATTTGTAGTTTCTGTATGGGTGTAGAATCCCACGATCACCTATTTTTTGAGTGCCCCATTGCTACACAGATTAGAGGAATTCTCTCCTCTAAATGCCATTCTATGGTAGGATTGTCTTCTTGGCAGCAGTGGGTAAGCAATTTGTCCAATTTAAAAGGTAAATCATTGGCTGTCACAGTTGCTAAGCTAGTATTTACAGTCTATGTGCACCAATTATGGCTCGAGAGGAATTTTAGAAAGTTCCAGAATCTTAGCTGCCCCCCTGGAGTGGTTGCTAACAAAATTTCACATGAGGTTAGATGCAGATTGCTGTCTCTGTCTTTCAAAGGACCCTCTCATTTATTATCTTTGTGGAATATTCATGCTTAAACTAAATAGACTTGTTATATTGGGACATTCTTCTACTCATTTGTTGTCATTTGCAGGTCCTTGTTCAAGGGGGTTCAGCTTCAAAGCTTGGTCCCCTTGATCCAATATGATTATTACATTCCAAGAGGTTGGGATCCACATGAGTATCCACATTGGGCACCCCTTTGATCCAGAAGGGTTCAGCAGTTGTAGCTCAAGGGGGATTCAGAAGGGTCCAGCAGTCACTGTGACTGGTCCTACATGTTGGCATGAGAGGGTCACAGAACCTGCCTGCTGTCCAGTTTGGCTGCTATTACTTCTATTCTAGCAGGTAGTTACCTTAATCCTTGTCGGATGACCTTGTGCTGGACTAACAGACACCAACTTTGCCGTTTGCTTGTAGTAGTTGTTAACTAGATGGAGTTACCTTTTGTGTAGCTAGCTCGCCTAGCTTGCTGCAGTCCCTAGTTGTGTAGCTACCACTTCTGCACCTGATTTCTGCACCTGATCCAGCAGGACTGTGCTACCTTTTCTGTCAAACCTTTTGTGTCTCCTGCTGTTGTGCTGGAGACCCTGCTAGCTAGCTGTTATGTTCTGTTATGCTGTTCCAAATCAAATGTTCATTTGTAGTATTTTCTTTTGGGATCAAATGTGCATCAGTAGACTGCAGTTGAGTGCTGACTGTTATCAAATGTCCAGATCATATGTGCTGTCTGTTATGAAATTTGATGCTGTTATGAAATCTGGTGCCATCATTAGTAGTAGATTTTGTAGCAGTCCAGTTCAGTTTGTAACAGTCCAGTTCAGTTTGTATGCCTAACCAACAGGGGATGTCGTTGGGATCTCCCTTCGCAGAGGGGGACGTCCTCTGCAAAAAGTTTTTGTAAAGCTTGAACTGTAAAACTTTGGTACTTCTGTAAATAGCAGTTCTGTAAAGTTTGAGCTGTAAAGTTTTTGTAAAGTTTGAGCTGTACATTGTGCATGCTCTGCTATTGGTCAGTTGGACTGTTACCTAGGGCCAATGGGGTCAGCTGCTGCTGTTCTGTTTCAGTTGCTGCCTTTCTGAATTTCTGTAAACCAACACCATGCCCAACTAGGTGTTGGTGTGCTACCTTGATCTCCTTATCAGTGACTTCCCAAACTGTGCACAACCTTCTGAATCAAACAAGTTTCAATCTTTCAGTTTAGTGGCTGTTATTCCCTTGGCTGCTGTTCCATTTTGTGTTCAAGTCAGCATTTGATACAGCATTATTGTTGATATGACTGTGCTGATCTGAACTGAACTGTTTTGTGGCATCCTGATGAGTCCCTACTTCAATTCAAGTCAAGTTCTGAAGCTGCTGTCCAGTTCTGAAGCTGTTGCAGCTGCTGCTTTAGGAGCAGGTCCTGTTTTCATATGTGCCAATCTGTGGTACATTCACCTGCTGCTGTTCTGAATTTGTGAATGGCTAAGCTAGGTTCTGAATTTGTGAATGTAAACAATCTGAATGCTTAGAATGGCATTGAATGCCTAGACTCAACTTAGAATGCCTAGACTCAACTTCTGTAACCCCTTCTTTTGGCATGTGTTTTTCTCCCATCTCTTAGATGGCATTGAAACATGTGGATCTCATTACTTAGAATCAAGTTATTTCTAGTATTTATTCAATGTAGCCGCTTGGCTTAGGACAATCTTTTCTATCTTTGATTTTCTCTTTCTTTCCTCCTGGGGTATGCCCCTTGTAGGCTGTACATCCGGTTATCCTCTTTTTATTTCAAGCTATTTTACCCAAAAAAAAAATTGGATTGTAGTTTTCTGTGCAGATTGGGCAGTATGGCCAAGGAGCATGTGATTGAGTGTGTCCAAGGGCTGCATTAGTGGTGGCAATCGTTCAAGCTTCTATTACTTCTAGTTATCAGGTTTTTACCTTATTCTTGGCAAGGTTACTTGGAAGCTTTGTGTGAAACTTTCTCAAATAGTGTGCAACCATGTGAGATGAGTGCTAGAGCCCCATCCTTTCTTTGTGAGAGGAGGTAATAAGTAGTGGGGACATCTTGGGAGTGCTAGGGAGGGAGTTTTGGGGCCGTGTCCTTGCACTATTGATTAGAGGAGTGGGTATTGTGAATCCTTTCTTATTCTTGGTACTGTTGGATCAGTTGGACTGTTGGATTGTTACTACTTTGTTGTTGTTGCGTTGTAGCTGTTAGGACTTCATTTCATTACATTTCATTAGACCTCACTGTGAGACATTCTACATTTCATTAGTGTCTGATGAGACATTCTGTAAGCTCCTGTTTGAGTTATGTAGTCTGAATCTGATATCACTTGCTACTGCTATTCATATCTCATGTTGCTGCAAACTACTGTTTTGATATTATCTTCAGTTTTAGCAGTTTTATCTTCAGTTTTAGCAGTCTGCTGGTGTTGCTGACAGTTGGCTGCTGTTGCTGACTCTCACCCATGAGCATCATGTTGTGCCTACCCTATGTATTCTGTAGCCAGCTACTCCTGCAGGTGTTGTGAGGCTGATTTAAGCAACCACACCAGCAGTTGCTGTACTGTTGTTATTCAGTTGGGATGTTCTGCTGTTATTCAGTTGTAAGCTGCTGTTGTAGCTGCTGTACTGCTGTTATTTCATGTCCTTTTCGAACTCCCACTATTTTGTATAGGCCTAACCAACTGGGGCTGTCGTTGGGATCTCTTTTCGCAGAGGGGGACGTCCTCTGCATGGTGTTCTATTTTCTGCTGCTGTTCTGTCTTTTTCTGTGCAGTCCAGCTGCTGCTGTTGTTCTTTTGGTTGACTGTTGTCTGCTATGACTGTTGTCTGCTGTTGTTCTTTCGATTTTAGTTCAGCTGTTTGCTGTTGCAACAGCTGTGTTGCTGTTGCTGATGCAGTTTTACTGCTGCTCATGTGCATATGGACTGCTATTTGTCTGCCCGAACTGCTACCTTTTCTGTTGGTTACTAGTTATGCTTGGTCTGCTACGGCTGGTTGGTGAAGTCTGTTTTTCATTTAAGCCAAGATGGTGTTGATTACTATTGTCTATGCCAACCTCAGTCCAGATGGTGTTAACTGTTTTTCCTGATGTTACAACTGTGTTAACTATGGTGAAGATGGTTGGTCAAGTGTGTTGACTGCTATTGTCTATGCCAACCTATGCTGTAACTTCAGTCCATCTATTGTATTCTACTAGCACAACTATTGTATTCCAATCCATGTGTATGCTAGTCTTAGATTGCTTACCTGTTTTTTGTAATACTTGGGAGTCCAAGCATAGGCTTTGCCATTCTTTTAGTCGTTGTTTTCCTTCCCTCTAACTAGATGGATTGGAAACATCGTAGCTCGTTTATCCCATGTAGCCGCTTGGCATTGGCAATTTTCTCTTCTTTTGTTTTGTTTTGTTTTTTCTTTTCCTCTTGGAGTATGCCCCTTGTAGGCTGTATATTCGGTTAGTCTCTTTTTCAATTTGAAGCTGCTTTACCCAAAAAAAAAAAGAACTATAGTAATTGACAGCTAAAAGGCCACAATGTACACAACTGCTGCCCTATAACAATACTCAAAGGTAGCCTACCCAATACTGACAGGCCAGTCCAGAAATTGATTATGTCCAAAAGAGATCAAAACAAAATGGACAATGAAACAAAAGCATACAAATGCCACCATATTCTGCAATGTCATATGAGGTTAGTTATGATTCAGCCCCTTGGCAACATCAGCAATAACAGAGAAGCATAACAGCTGTGATCAACAACAGCAGCTGATCAGCAGCAGCAAGGGACATGCCCCTCTGCTTCGGCCTTGTGTATCTTCTAAAGCAGCTAGTAGCTAGCTGGGGTGTGTAGCATGGCCAACAAGTGTATCCTCTGACTTGGGACTTGGGGACACAACATGGACACAACATAGAGCAAGGCTGCTTTGCTAGCAGCTAGCTGGGCAGCTAGGGGACTTCCAAACTTCTGAAGCTCCCAATACCATTCACACACAGTCAATTGAAACAAAACAATATGCAGAGGACGTCCCCCTCTGCGAAGGGAGATCCCAATGACAGCCCCTATTGGTTAGGCGAATATTAGAAATGGACAACCACTAAATAAACTTCATACAACTTCTGAAGTTTGGAAGCTCAGAAGATGGACAACAGAAAATGGAACATAACAGCTAGCTGGTACCATAATAACAGTCAAGTGAAGTAAGATTGACAGTCAACAGAAAATGGACAAACTGCAAGTATAAAAGCTTCTTCTTGCAGCTGAAGCTGTTGCTAGCAGCTGCTGGTAGCAGTAAACCACAGCAGCAAGCAGTAACAGCAGAACAGCAGAACACCCATCTCAGAAACCATGAACTGGACAACTACACCCCTCTATGTTCTCTGTGCTCTAACAACACAGCAGAAAAACAACACAGCTGCTCTCTGAGGCAGCTGCACCTCTCTGTGCTCTAACAACACAACAGCACATGCAGATCAGATTTGATACAAGTCCTTAACAAATCAGATTCCATAGAAAACAGCAGCAGCTATTGGCTACCACAATGCTACCATCCTTACATGCTACCACAATGCTACCACAAATCAGACTTACAACTGATCCAAGGATTCCACATACTCAACATCATACTTGACAGGCAAATCAGTCAACACATACAAAGGGAAATCAGTCAGCATTATAAGTGCAATTATAGCAACATAACAGGGTTTCCCCGACTCACTATGAGGTCTCACCGACTTATATCACCCTTGACAACTGACCTCCCACTCATCTTTTTCCTCACAGTCAAAGGGAACTCCACCAACACCCTCCGCTAAATCTCACATGGTACCCCCACTATTTATTACCTCCACTCTCAAACAAGAATGATGGGGCACAAGCACACAACTCACTAGGAACACACAAAATAGGATGTCGCACTTCAGAATTGTAACGCAAAAGTCAGTCACCAAAGATTAAAGTATATACCTGTTAGGATAGAAGTAATAGCAGAATCCAGCTCTCCTAGCTTTATGTTACCATGAGTGTAAAACTGAAGGTACAGCCCTGAGCTAAACAAATACCAACCAGAAAAACTTGTGGATGACAACAACCAAAAGGCTATGACATCAATGGCAGCAATCAATGAGAGGATTAAGACCTATTGATATTCCATTCATGTGCAATCCACCCTGCCCGAAATGGAGGCAAGGTTGGTAATGATAAAAGTCGTGACCTCACCATGGTGAAAATTTTGTGAGCAACTACCTCCCAAGAGGAAGATACACCCTGAAACTTCCTCACATTCCTCTCAATCCAAACGTGGTAGATAGTAGTTGTAAAGACCAACTTTGCAATAATAGTTTGAAAAGATTTCCCTTTTAGATTGGAGAGGAAAGTGACCCATTCAGGCCAAGTTCTAGAGGACCAAGAGGCCCTAATTTTGGAGAGCATGGAGTTCCACACCTGCTGAGAGAATACACAATTAAAGAAAAGGTGATCATGACTCTCACTTCCTTGACAAAAACTACATTGATTGGAGAGGTTCATGCCAAACAACACCAGCCTATCAGCAGTGGATAGCCTATTCTGGATAGCCAGCCAAGTGATAAAACTACATTTTGGAATATGGGCAGTGAACCACACCAATTTGTGCCACACAACTGTTGGGAAGGGCGTTCTCAATTTATCCCACAGAGATGCAATTGAGAAATGACCATTAGGGGGTAAGAGTCCATCTAATGTGATCTGCCTCCTCCATTCTTAAGGGGATAAGAGGAGGCAAGGTTCTTCTTACCTCATTGAGCTCAAGAGTTTGCGTGATGGGAAAAACCCAGCTCGAATTTAGTAAAATGTGAGACATAGTCGCATCCCTAGAGATACCAGAATCAAGGGCAATTCTGGAGCCAAATTTTGGAATTAGCGGACCAAGAGGATGCCAGTTATCATACCACAATGAAGTGGACTGGCCATCACCTAGAACACTAAGAAAATATGGATGCACCAAAGGTCTAAGGTTCAATAGTTTCCTCCAAACCCACGAGCAATCCCCAGGGATTTTAAGGTTCCAAAAATTCCTCCCTTTTATTAAATATGATTTAACCCATTGACACCACATAGATTGCTCCCCCCCTGAAATAAGGAACTAGATGTGTTTGGCAATGGCGGCCTTGTTCCAAACTTGCATGGATTTAAATCCAAGACCCCCCTCTTGCTTAGGCGAGCACAAATGCTCCCAAGAGACCTTAGCACCAGTTCTCCTGAGGTCAGGGCCAGACCAAAGAAACGCCCTAAGGATAGACTCAACCTCTTTAATCACCTTTTTGGGAATGATAAATAAAGAGGACCAAAAGGTTTGCATGGAGAAAAGTACATTCTTAATCAACTGTACTCTACTTGAATATGTTAGATCCCTATTCGTCCAAGACTTAGTTTTAGCAGTAATGCTATCCACTAGTCGTTGGCAATCGGAGGCTTTAGCAGTAATGCGAACATGTTTTTCTCTGGATGGTTGGGTTAATTCCCTCTCGTTCCTAAACCTGGGATTTTTACTGAGTGTAGGGCTTGTAGTGGTGCAACGTTTGGCGTTAGTTTCACTATTTTTGGGTTTAAGATGAAAGAGTTATGATTTTTCAATCAATTTTACTTATTCCCGCGTAGAATCCGACAGCACCAGTGGACTTTGGTAAAATGGCCATAACTCCTAGCTCGGGACTCAAAATGATGCACTGTTTGTTTTGTTAGAAACTAGACACATAGAGCTTTCCAATGATACATCCCATGCATCATGGGTATGTCCAAATGATAACAGATTTGCATCCAAAATTGACCCAAATTCTGCCTTTGCACCAGTTTCACTGTTACGTTGAGCTATAATCGCAAGGCCGTAGTAAGGTTACCCGAACTCCGTTTTTGATGTATGACCTATGGATCAAAGAAAAAGAAGTATACTTTTCAATGGTTTAAGTGTCGTCCTTGAATTCGCGTTGTTTAATTGGATATAGTCTAATGTAAATGATTAACTTTGCCAATTTGACATGTGGGGATACAATGGATCACTAGATGATTAGGTGTTGGATTAAAGAGAACTTGTGGTGTATAAGGGATATGTATTGTTGGTGTATTGACATTGATGTTGTTTGATACGTAGAGAAAATAAACAGTTTTTCCTCTTTATGCGTTGTATCCATGGGTTAGTTTAGTATGCGTGTTTGGTATGTGGGTTTAATTTAAGAGATGTGAAAAGTTAATTTTGTTAAAAGGGTATGTTTTAGTAAATGAATTGGTAAAGAGAAAGTGGTCGTTCGAGAACCTAAGGTGTATCCAAGTCTTTAAAAATAGAAACGTGATAACAGAAAATGATATTGGTAATGGTAAGCCTAGAATCTAAGTAAAATGTGTGTGAATATGTGTGTGTGTGAGCTTCTCGATGTCCGGCGTGATTAAAGTGTCACGTGTATTGATGTGTCGACATGCAAGCGAATGCCTTGATGCTAATGTTATTTAATTGATGAAGATAAGTGGTGGATTTACTACATGAAAGAGTTGGACTTGGGTGTTATTATTGTTATAATCGTGAAGATGGAATTATTTATACATAGTTAATCTGTGAGTTGGTTTGATCTGTGTGTTTTGTTGTACATCGAGATTGGGAAAAAGCCCTTGATATTGATGTTATTTGATTGATAAGATTAATCGATTGTAGTCCAAGGGTTGTAATGGGGAGGTACTGCAATGCAAGGGGTGGTAATGCAGAAACCCAACTAATGGGTTACATTTTACTGCAACGCAAGGGGTGGTAATGCAGACAGCAACGCAAGGGGTGGAAATGCTGAAACCCAACCATTGGGTGATGTTTACAGTAACGCAAGGGGTGGTAATATAGAAGGTTGTGAGTATTGATATATTGATTTAGAATGTGAAATTTAGACAAAACGAAGCACTCATGTGAGAAACTATGAACTTTTAACCTGAGTTGGTGTTTTGAATGGTTTGAAGTGTCGATGCTTACTTTCTTCCTTCTTATAGACTTCCTAAATTATAGTGGCTTGATGAATTGGGATTGGTTTGGTAATTTATTTGGTATGGAGACGTGTTAATTTGATGCTGTAGATGTGATAATATCTATTATGAAAGAGTTACGTTGGTATTGCAGTTTAAACTTATAATGGTAAACTTGGTTAAAGAATTCGGAGTATGTTTTGAGTTTGGTAATGACAGCCTGAGTTTATTTAAGATAGAAGTGGGTGCGTGTGTAGCTGAGTGTCAGTATTTGAGAAATGAAGTTAAATATTTTTTCAACATGAGTATGGTATTTTGTGTTCCACTTTTTGACAAAACAAATCTGCCTTTGGAAAATATTTTTTTTTGGTATCTGCCTTCATATCTGCATATAATTTAGGTACGGATATCTCTATGAGCTAGTGTAGCTCACCCTATCCTTTCAGGTACCCGCCATGACACTTAGCTTGGATTGCATGGAGTGTACATTGAGATGTCTTTTGCGAGCTTCATTGGAATCATTAAAGAGTTGTTTATCATCAAGTTTAATTCATGTCGTGTACTTTACTCTTTTTTTTGGGTAAATCAGCTTGAAATTAAAAGAAGTTAACCGAATGTACAGCCTACAAGGGATGATACCCAAGGAGGGAAAAAAAAAGATTGAGAAAAGTGCGATAACCATGCACAACCCGCATGGAGAGTAGGGTAATGGAAATAAAATAACAAAAGTGCCATATGTGTATAGATCATAGCCCCGTTGTACTATCCACTTAAGAAAAAGGATAGTACAACGGGGTATGATATGAAGTGATACGAGTAGAAATAACATGAAATAAAATGAAATTAAACTACTACCTGGCACAACCCGCCAGGCTAGGAAATAAAGTAAATAGTCACGGCCAGAGATGACCACATGATAACCAACACTGAGGGGAACAGCTACAGAGTAATACGGCTTCAAAGCAAGCTGAACGGCTACTACAGAGGAACAAGGCATCAAGAGGCTCGAACCAGAGATGACGGCATCCGACAAGGCTACCCTGCCAAGTACCCTGCTCACCACGCCCAATCCTTCCGGCCTAATACTCCTTCATCCAAGCCTAAGGCTCGCCAAAACCACCTGCTGTCAACCAACTACCAAAAACCCTCTCCTCCAGGGTTGGGATAAGCAAACCAAGAACCTAATACTTCCAACAAACCCAGAGAGCAAGCATAATACCCACTTTAAAGAGATCAACTACTACAGAGGGACTAGGACCGAGAGAGGCTCGAACTGGAGATGTCGGCATCCGATAAGGCTACCCTGCTACGTACCCTGCACACCACGCCCATTCCATCCAGACTACTACACCCTCAACCAAATCCCCTAGGCTCGCTAACGACTAAAAGCGGAACAGTAAGAGGATCCACACGAAGTGGCCACTCAAACCACAAGTGAACCAAGCTGCTCCTTTCGATCAGTGCAAACCACCAATCTAATCAGAACAGCCTGCGAAGCTACACCTTTCAATCAGTGAACGACCACCAATCTAATCAATGACAGCTCCGGCAGCTACCTCGCTCAATCAGAATCCAACCACCAATCTAATCAGTGGCAGCTGCAGCTGCTGCTACTGCAAAGCTACCCCCTTTCAATCAGCACAGACTCTAATCTAATCAACGATAGCCACGCCCACAACTATACTACGCACAACCTTCGGGGCACAGAAGCAAAGGAACTAGAGATATAACGGGGCTCAACAAAGAGCCCGAACACCCGATCTCAGTCCAACAGATGACTGCCCATCGAGGTTCTCAGATAATCATAGGAACTGGCCCTATTGTCCAGGAACAAAATGATAGAAACTAAACAATTGCCAAGCTCATATTAAAAAATTAAGTGAACGGATACTGTAATTTCCCTTCCGATCAATGCTTGGCCGGGCTGGCTGTTTGCCCGGGCTGACTGCTAGGATGCCAGATTGCCCTGAGATTGGTTGGCTTGGCTGGCCCGCAAGGCTAGCCTTCTTGGCCGTGCTGACTGCCCGCCCGAGCGGGCTGCTTGGCCGGCTGGCTGCATGCCTGCTGGGCTGGCCTGAACGGCATGGACTGACTGGCCTGGCCTGGCCGGGCCCGGCTTGACTTGCCTGGCCAGGGTCCAGCACCTATTTGAACCTGCTGCTGCTATGAACCCGTGCCCGCCGGAGTATCACCTGGCCCGCAGGTTCCTCCGGCCAACCCGATGCCGTCAACAGCTTAACTGACCTGTACCCGCCGGTAGAAGAGAACAGATCCAGCGATGAATGAAAGATACGTACTGTTGTGGTGGTCCGGCGCCTGCACCGGCCGACCACACGGCGGGGAAGAAGTTCGCCGTCGCCTGGAAGATCTCGCAGTCAACTGTAACTGCCCAATCTGGATCTCTGATTTTGGACGATTACGCCCAGACCCATTCGGAGATGATGGAGGAACCGAGCTACGAATGGTGGCTTCAGCCGTGTGTTGGTGATTTCTGGACAAGATCCGTCGTCCATTAGATCCGGAGAACTCCCCGAGGGAAGTCCTCCCGTCGCCGTAGCATTGATCGGCAACTGTTGTAGTGGCCGGACCAGCGATGGCTGGCAGTGGGTTGACCAGACCAGAGGAGGCCAACTGTGGCTGGCCGACGGCTTTTGAGCGGACCATAGGCGGCCGGAAGGTGATAGATGGCCGGACCCAGGTTTTCCGTCCAGCTGAGTTACTGCTGCTGCTCCGGAGAAGGAGTTGGCCGGTTGGAGGCAATGGAGGAGAGCAGTCCCTAAGGAGGGTTGATCCCTTGCCGTCCTTTGTGGTAGGTAAAGTTATGTATAAACTCCTCTCCTTGATTATTATGAAACCCTTTTAATGGCAGACGTTTGGGAGACTCTATGTAAAAAAAAATATTAAAATTAGAGGGAAGAAGAAGAAGAGACATTGATTCGTTGTTTGGATTGACATGACATTTAAGGGTAAATATAGTTGAGAGATGGACTTTTGTTCGTAGAAAATGTATTACCATTTTAGTTATAAAAAAAATCGAGGGCGTGACAACTTGGTATCAGAGCATAGGTTTAGAATACCTTAGGACTGTGGGAAGACACTTAGTCTCATGGGTCTAGCGGTTGCATTGGGGCTTGAATAATGTGTGTACGTGAATAGCTTACACCGATCTACGTGGCATCTTGATTGCATCCCTGTAGCGTCATATAGTGTTGTTTACCTTTATTAGAGAAAATTGGAGGTTTGACCTTGTAAGTGAAGTTGTGGTTGTTGATTGGTTCTTCTCCTTAACTCTTGTGGCGACTGAAAATTTTTGTGTTTTGCAAATATGTGTATTTGGAGAAAGATGCATATTAATGTAGTTTAGGTGATGTGGTTATGTCTCGTGGTTGTGGTGTATTGATTAGTGTTCTGGGTGACTCTGTGTGTGTATAATATTTTACGCTATTTTATTTGGTACCTGTTTTGTTCTATCTTAAATGGTAAGCTTGAACGTATAGTGCATCTCATATGTTTATGTTAACTGATATATAGATTGCTAAGGGTGACCGTATCTAGCATATGTGAAACTTTTTTTTTTTTTTTTTAAGATTTTGAGGATCTACTTCCGAATATTCAGTTTGAGGTGCGGCTGGCCACCGTGACTTCGAGATTGAATATCTAGAATAGACACCTGTTAAAAAAGGGAGGGGGGTTATCAACTTGGACCTTGTCTTATATGGTGTACTAATAAGCAATATAATATTTAATTCTTTTAACCATAAAGAGATAAGTTCAACTGCAAAATTTTCTCTATGGGTGAGCTTATCAATTTGTTTGAAAGGGGTTATGAAGAGTATGCATGTCTGGTTATGTCTCATGTGAACATGTGTTTTTGCATCCGATGGAGAATTGAGAACTGTGAAGTGAAATGGATAATGCCTTGTTCTCTTTGCAATTCAAAAAGAATTTTTCAAAAAATTCCCCCTAAATTCCTCCTAGATTCTCCCCACTTCCAACATTTCTCTCTCTATCTCTCTCTACTTATTATCCCTACTATATTTCAAAAAACTTTTCGAAATCCAATCCAAACACAACATAAATTCTTTTGGAATTGCAATGCTTTCTATTACCTTCATGATGATAGGTTGGTACGTGTGTGTTTGACACTTAGAGATGTTAGAATATGACTTGATGATGTTGGTTAATTAACAAGAACTAGTGTAAAATAGTGGTTGAATTTAGTTTCTTGATTTTATGCTGAGGAAAAATGTTGAAAGGAAAGGTTAAGTCTTGAATAACGATCTAATGATGAACTTAAGGTTAAGCCTTGGATGGAACACTTGAATATGTAGAAATGTGAAGGGGTTGTTTTGAGGCAAAGATTTTGAGTTGCAACGGAAAAGAAAAGAGGAAAAATTAACAAGAACTTCCTGTTTTACATGTAAAAATTATTAGTTTAGCTTAGAGTGCTTTACTGTTGCTTTGGAATACCCCTGGGTGGCTTTTGATCATGTCTCAGAGCCCAGGCATGCAAAGCCAATTTCTGGAAGTCCAGTCAGAACAGGCGTGCGCCTGTCCATGATAGACGTGCGCACATCAACTCATTTCCAATGATTGGTTCTTGCATGGGCAGCTTGGCCTCTGGCCTCCGTTTAAATACCCCCACTGTTTAGGGGTTGTACTTCAATTTTATTTGTTCTGTTTGTAAATATGACTTTCTGTCTGTACATATATACTGCTTGGTTGCAATGTTTTCCTCACAAGACTAGTAGTCTAAATATCTACTAACCGTTATGTGTTTATCACTATTTTTTTTTTCTCATGACTAATAGTCTAAACACCTACTATCCATCATGTGTTTATCGCTATTTTTTTTCACATGACTAGTAGTCTAAACACCAACTATCTGTCATGTGTTTATTGGAATTTTTTCTACACATGCTTAGTAGTCAAAACACCTACTAACCGTCATGTGTTTTTCACGGGTGGTTACTTGTCATACACTACTAGAAAGTAACAACCACTTTTTTATTTCAATCACCCCGAAGCAACACGCGAATTTCAGGATCTAAAAAGTCGATAAACTCTTTCAATACGTTCAAAATTGATTCGAGGTTCATGAATTCGAGGCAAAAAGTAATTTTCGGATCTAATACATAAACCCTGATCCATATTAAATCGAGATAAAACCAAAACCACACTTTCAAAATTCTTATCACATAGTAATCACAAGTCTTTGCATCTACTAGGAATCATTTTCTACATTTCACATGACTAGTAGTCTAAATACCTACTATCCATCATGTGTTTATCGCAATTTTTTCCTCTCATGACTATTAGTCTAAACACCAACTAACCGTTATGTATTTTTCTCATGTGATCACTATTCAGACCCTACTAGAAAATAAAAACAACTTTTTTATTACAATCTCCCCGAAGCAGCATGCAAATTGGTGAATCTAACAAATTGATTAACTCTTTCAATAAAAGCAAAATTGATTCGAGTTATCAACAATTCTAGGCAACAACTATGTTTAGGATCTAGTAAATAAACCTTGATCCATATTAAATCGAGAGAACACCGAATCCACACTTTTAGATTTCTTATCGCAAAATAATCACTAGCCTTCGTATCTAATCGGAATCATTTTCTTCCTTTCATATGACTAGTAGTCTAAATACCTACTATCCATCATGTTTTTATCGCAATTTTTTCCTCACAAGACTAGTTGTCTAAACATCTACTAACCGTCATGTGTTTATCACTATTTTCTTTTCACATGACTAGTAGTCTAAACACCTACTTTCCATCAGTCTAAACACCTACTATCCATCATGTGTTTATCGCTATTTTTTTTTCACATGACTAGTAGTCTAAAAACCTACTATCCGTCATATGTTTTTCGCTATTTTTTCGACACATGACGAGTAGTCAAAACACCTACTAACCGTCATGTGTTTTTCACGGGTGGTCACTAGTCATACACTACTAGAAAGTAACAACCACTTTTTTTATTTCCATCACCCCGAAGCAACACGCGAATTTCAGGATCTAAAAAGTCTATAAACTCTTTCAATACGTTCGAAATTGATTCGAGGTTCATGAATTCGAGGCAAAAAGTACTTTTCGGATCTAGTACATAAACTTTGATCCATATTAAATCGAGATAACACCGAAACCACACTTTCAAAGTTCTTGTCACATAGTAATCACTAGTCTTTGCATCTACTAGGAATCATTTTCTAACTTTCACATGACTAGTAGTCTAAATACCTACTATCCATCATGTGTTTATCGCAATTTTTTCCTCCCATGACCAGTAGTCTAAACACCAACTAACCGTCATGTATTTTTCTCATGTGGTCACTAGACAGACACTACTGGAAAATAAGAACCACATTTTTTATTAAAATCTCCCCGAAGCAACATGCGAATTTGTGAATCTAAAAAATTGATTAACGCTTTCAATAAAAGCAAAATTTATTCGAGGTATCAACAATTCGAGGCAACAACTATGTTTCGGATCTAGTATATATACCTTGATCCATATTAAATCGAGATAACACCGAATCCACACTTTTAGAGTAATTATCGCATAATAATCACTAGTCTTTGCATCTACTAGGAATCATTTTCTTCATTTCACATGACTAGTAGTCTTAAAATACCTACTATCCATCATGTGTTTATCGCAATTTTTTCCTCACAAAACTACTAGTCTAAATATCTACTAACCGTTATGTGTTTATCACTATTTTTTTTTCTCATGACTAATAGTCTAAACACCTACTATCCATCATGTGTTTATCGCTATTTTTTTCACATGACTAGTAGTCTAAACACCAACTATCCGTCATGTGTTTATTGGAATTTTTTCTACACATGCTTAGTAGTCAAAACACCTACTAACCGTCATGTGTTTTTCACGGGTGGTTACTTGTCGTACACTACTAGAAAGTAACAACCACTTTTTTATTTCCATCACTCCGAAGCAACACGCGAATTTCAGGATCTAAAAAGTCGATAAACTCTTTCAATACGTTCAAAATTGATTCGAGGTTCATGAATTCGAGGCAAAAAGTAATTTTCGGATCTAGTTCATAAACCTTGATCCATATTAAATCGAGAAAACATCGAAACCACACTTTCAAAATTCTTATCACATAGTAATCACAAGTCTTTGCATCTACTAGGAATCATTTTCTACATTTTTTTTGGGTAATGCCCTAGGGTGTTTAGCTTGAAAATAAAAGGGGTTAACCGAATATACAGCCTACAAGGGGCATACCCCAGGTAAGACAAAACAAAAGGAAATGAAAATTATAAAGGCGCCAAGTGGCTACATGGGTTGCCCGTGTCCTTGCCCCCACCGAACAAACTATCCCAAGGAATAGAAAGTTCAACGGGGAATCTGGACACGGCGTACAATCAGAGGCCCTCGAAGTCCTCGCAATACATACATTGGTTGTGTGCAGTAGCAGAAAACTATCAAGACCATGGTCTGACATACTACATCAGAATAAACAACAGCTACTACACTTAGCATTCAATACAGTAGCAGAAAATAGAGCAATAAGCTATAAACTGCATGACTACCCGAGCAAAAAAATGCCCAAGCTGCTGGGCTGGCCTAGCGGGGCTGCTAGGCTGTAGGACCGGCTCCTTGGCCGGGCTGATGAGGCTCGTAGGGCCAAAAATCCCTGCTGACTGCCGTGGTGGTTGCTGTTTACCCGGGCTGGCTGTTTTGCTCGGGCTGAAAAAGCCACGGCTGTGATGGAGGCCACGGCGGTGATGGAGGCCACGGTGGCTGGAGGCCACGGCGGTTGTTCGTGGTGGGAAGAGGAACCCACAGTGGAGTGACCACTGCCGGCATGGCCTGGCCCAAACTGGCCCACGGCTGTTGACTGATGGCGTGGTTCACGGCTGTCGAGGCCCACAAGGACCGGCAGCTGGTGGCTGTGGTTCAGACCGCTAGCTAACAACAACCGGACTGAACAGCAACCCAAGGTAGCCGTCGCCGGACTGAACAGCAACCCAAGGTCGCCGTCGCCGTTGCTGTAGATGGATCTGAGCGTGAACGAAGAAGCAGATCTGCTCTGGGTCTTCTATGTGGTAGTTGAGCTCCTCGATTGAGCTCGACGGCGATGTGGAACTCGCCGGTTCACGGACTGAACAGCAACCGAAGGTCGCCGGAACAGATCCCAAATGGTACCCGCCGGTTCACGGCGGGGATATGGTTGGAGGCGAAGCCCACGGCTGTGGAGCTCCGGCCCATAGTGAAGTTTGACCGATCCAGACGAAGGCCAGGCAGGTGGTGAGACCGCACCAGATCTGTCCGGAGCGGAGGGTGGTGGAGGATAGCGGTGGTCGCCGGTTGTTGAGGGCGGTGGAGGAGAGCCTCTCTAAGAAGAGAGTATCCCTTGCCCGGGAGATGGCTGCTGCCCGGTGGCTGGGCCTTGTTTGGCGGTGGTTGCTGCCATTGCCGTGGAAGTGCCGGCTGATTTGGGTCAGAGGGAGCTTTCTCTCTCTAGGCTAGAGAGAGAAGCTCCCCCGTGAGCAGCTATAGATGCAAGGGTTATCATTTTCTACATTTCACATGACTAGTAGTCTAAATACCTACTATCCATCATGTGTTTATCGCAATTTTTTCCTCCCATGACTATTAGTCTAAACACCAACTAACCGTCATGTATTTTTCTCATGTGATCACTATTCAGACCCTACTAGAAAATAAAAACAACTTTTTAATTACAATCTCCCCGAAGCAGCATGCAAATTGGTGAATCTAACAAATTGATTAACTCTTTCAATAAAAGCAAAATTGATTCGAGTTATCAACAATTCTAGGCGACAACTATGTTTAGGATCTAGTACATAAACCTTGATCCATATTAAATCGAGAGAACACCGAATCCACACTTTTAGATTTCTTATCGCAAAATAATCACTAGCCTTTGCATCTAATAGGAATCATTTTCTTCCTTACATATGACTAGTAGTCTAAATACCTACTATCCATCATGTTTTTATCGCAATTTTTTCTTCACAAGACTAGTTGTCTAAACATCTACTAACCGTCATGTGTTTATCACTATTTTCTTTTCACATTACTAGTAGTCTAAACACCTACTATCCATCATGTGTTTATCGCTATTTTTTTTTCACATGACTAGCAGTCTAAACACCTACTATCCGTCATATGTTTTTCGCTATTTTTTCGACACATGACGAGTAGTCAAAACACCTACTAACCGTCTTGTGTTTTTCACGGGTGGTCACTAGTCATACACTACTAGAAAGTAACAACCACTTTTTTATTTCCATCACCCCGAAGCAACACGCGAATTTCAGGATCTAAAAAGTCGATAAACTCTTTCAATACGTTCGAAATTGATTCGAGGTTCATGAATTCGAGGCAAAAAGTACTTTTCGGATCTAGTACATAAACTTTGATCCACATTAAATCGAGATAACACCGAAACCACACTTTCAAAGTTCTTGTCACATAGTAATCACTAGTCTTTGCATCTACTAGGAATCATTTTCTAGCATTCACATGACTAGTAGTCTATACCTACTATCCATCATGTGTTTATCGCAATTTTTTCCTCCAATGACCAGTAGTCTAAACACCAACTAACCGTCTTGTATTTTTCTCATGTGGTCACTAGTCAGACACTACTGGAAAATAAGAACCACATTTTTTATTAAATCTCCCCGAAGCAACATGCGAATTTGTGAATCTAAAAAATTGATTAACGCTTTCAATAAAAGCAATATTTATTTGAGGTATCAACAATTCAAGGCAACAACTATGTTTCGGATCTAGTACATATACCTTTTTTTTTGGGTAATTCAGCTTTAAATAGAAAAAAAGAACCGGATATACAGCCTACAAGGGGCATACCCCAGGAGGAAAAAAGGAAACAACCAAGTAAGAAAATGACTATGCCAAATGGCTACATGCCTAGAGAATAACCTAATAGACGCTGTTTCCAGCCCATCTAGAAGAGGGGAAGAAAACAACGCAATGACAAGAAAACATGACATAACATAAAGCTGACAACAAAACATGACAAACATTACATTGATTGGGATACTTTGCTCCATAACATAACATGACAACAATAGCAGCAACAGGAGTTCAGTTCCATAACAGGTTCAGAACTTTGCTCCAATAGCAACAACAGGAGTTCAACTGCAGACTCCTCCAATAGCAGCAATAGGAGTTCAATAGCAACAATACAGCAGTCTGCAGCAGGAGGAGTTCAACTGCAGACTGCTCCACACATAACAAATTTCAAAAGTAGATCATGCTCCACTAGTTCAGCAGCTCCAACAGATTTCAGCAGCTCTAAAAATAGATCCTGCTCCACTAGTTCAAAACATGTAGTTTCATGCTAGTTCCAAGCAGTCCCAAGCAGGCAGATCCCTGATGCAGGTAGTTTCATGCAAAATGCAGGTAGGTATCAACTAAGTTCAGAACCACAGTGGCAGTAACAGTAGTAGTAATCTGGGCAGCCATCAATACAGATCAGTAACTGCTGCAATCTGGGCAGCAGCTACTTTGACTAAACAGCTACTTGGACTACAACTTTTGAACTTATACAATACTATACAATACTGAAAACATATACAAAACTATACAGAAGACGTCCCCCTCTGTGAAGGGAGATCCCATTGACAGCCCCCGATGGTTAGGCATAACTGAAAACAGAACCTGCTACAACTTCTGGACTTGTCTATCAACCTCTGAACCTGCTACAACTTCTTAACTTGAAATCAACAGTCAGAATCTGGGCAGCAGCTACTTGGACTAAACAGATGCATGATAAGACAGAAAATTACAACAAAACAGATGTGGCAGCCCAAGTAGGAGCAACCAACCCTTGCATGTACAGCTTTATAGCAAACAGCATAGCTAGCATAACTAGCACCAGCTGATCTTATCCATCCACAAAAATAGTAAGACAACTGCTACAAAAACAGCAGTGCAGCAGCATAACAGCAACTGCTACAATGCAGATCAGTTCAGTACAATATGGGGTACATAACAACAGAACATCAGCTGTTATCATAACTGATGCAGCTAGGTTTCTGACTTGGGAACACAACATGGAACAAAGCTAGCCACACATATCATAGGCTAGCCACACATAACATGGAACAGTAGGGCAGTAGCTGAAAACAGAAAATATAGTGCTCACCCCTCTACTCCCTCGGAACCTTACAACTCCCACTCTGAACCTCAACAGAAAACCACCACTCTCACAAGGAATGAAGGGGATTTAGCACTCAACTCACAAGGATGGCCTATGAATGTGTGGCTAGCCTTCAAAACAGACAATGGAGTAGATTTGGGAGGATTCAAAAGCTGGCTGCAACTAGCTGTGAAGGGCAGAACAGCAGAAATGCAGGACAACATCTGCTATGGACAGCAGACAGCGTACAGAACAACTGAACCACAACAACTGAACCCAAAGTCTCCCTAGAATTATCTGCTCCCCACCTAACCCCCTCGAAACCTAACTCACCAAAACTGAAAGCAATAGGAGGGATCCGAACACCCTCAACTCTCCCTTACACAAAGGCTCCCACTAGCTATTACCTCCACTCTACAAGAACTCAGGGGCACGAGCACACAGCTCACAGGTCACAGGTACACACAACAAAATTGTAACTCAGAAGTCAGTCAACAAAGATTAAGGTATATACCTGATAAAATAGAAGTAATAGGAGATATAGCCAACTGAACTAGCATGCCAATATAGATGTACCAGCAGCCAACCCCCCAAACCTGCAAAGAAAGTATCTAAAACCATCTCCACAATATCAATACCCCATAACAATATCATCACAAACACACACACACACAAGTACCTCATTACCCATTGATGCCCCACACTCTAATAAACCTATTATTTTGTGAGCCTACGGGCAACTTTGGCAACGACAGTAATCTACCCTTAACCATGTTAAAGACTTTGTGAACAACCACTTCCCAGGTGCTGGTTGTATTTTGAAACTTCCTTAAGTTCCTTTCAATCCAAATATGATATACTGTAGTAGTGAAAATCAACTTAGAGACGAGCCCTAGTTATATGAGGGCAGAGCAACAGCCGATCTTCATGGCGATTTCTGACAGGTCCAAGCCGATCTTCGTAGAACAGTAATCGTCCATCATGGCCGACGGCTCTATCACCTTCGATGAGGGTTTGGGCCTCAAAGCCTTGGACCCAAACGAATCCCGGAGAAAGCAAAGAGGTATGGGCGACCCAGGTGTCCCCGCTCTTGAACTGCAACAGAAGTGTCTGAGCGAATCCGAATCTAGGATGCTTGAAATTCTGGGTAAACTAGAGGAGGAGCTCAACAATTCGGCAGATCCCTTCGTGCTTGATGTCGTAACTGCTAAACTACTGAGCATTCAACAATCATGGAAGGAAGAAAATCAACAAGGGGGCAATCCAGGAGACTCCAGCTCGGGTTCCAAGCTCGGAAATAATGTTCCCGCATCCTATTCAGGTGGGTTTGAAATTTCCAGCCCTAAATCGGCTAAGCTCTCCAGTCCTTCAAAGCTGATGGCGGAGGGTCTTGGGGGTAAAGTCATCGATTCTAATGAGATCCGACGGAAGCAGAAAGGCATCCATGAACCTATTAGCCCTCTTAATTCCACCAGAATAAGCTCGGTTCTTGCATCACCAAACGGATTTGGAGCTCATAGCCCTAAGTCGGCTAAGGCTTCGAATTCAGCGCGTAAGCTACAACAGGTCTTCTTCGAGGAGAGTTTGAGGGTAGAAACTGAGGTCGCAAATGGGTCTGGGGCTCAGAAATCGCAGCAAGCTCTATTTGAGGAGGAACTGGAAAAGGAAGCTAAAGCAAGAGCAAGGGTAACCCATCTCCATGGTAACACGTACCAATTTCAGCGTACTCCCCCAGAGGTTTGGAAATTTAATCCTAATCCTACGATAATGTCTAATTCTAGGGGAAATCCCTACGTAGAAGGAGACCCGAACCGAGGGGTTCCTATCGAGGTTACTAAACCCCGATATCATCCCCCAACTCAAGTACAAGTACAAAAGTCGGGTTTGGTTCCAAACCCAGTGGCTGATGCATCCACAAGTACTAACCCTGTAACTAAGTCTAAAAATATGAACCGTCCGTTACAAAATAATAAGAACTGGGCCTCCCTTTTTAGGTCCCAAGGGCCCTCTAGTAATATGAAGTTAGATTTCTTTCCAGAATTAAAGAGAGGGAAGAATGCTGTGGTTGAACTTGATATCACTCACTTGGATGAGAATTGTTGGTCACATTGCTTGGTTGGTCATTTCCTAGATGATAGGATGGATTTTAGACTAGCTAACTCAACTGCCCATAAACAGTGGGGCAAGTTGACTAAGTATGGCCTGTTGTCAGTTAAGTCGGATAATGCAGGGTTCTTATATTTTGAATTTAAGGATGAAGCTGGTCAAATTGCAGTCCTAGAAGGGGGGCCTTGGTTCTTCTCCCAAAAATTTATTGTTCTAAAGAAATGGAGAAGAATGATGTCTCCTTCTAAGATCTCTCCATCCTCTATCCCTACCTGGGTTAAGCTCCATAATTTGCCCCCAGAATGTTGGACAGAAGAGGGGTTAAGCAGGGTGGCCAGTGCAATTGGTCAGCCCAAACATGTTGATCAAGCTACAGAAAAAAAGACTAGGCTTGCATATGCTAGAGTGTGTGTGGAAATTGAGGCTGCGGATGAACTCCCAGATGACATTCAGGTCACAGTGGATGGGGAGAGTGTGTCAGTTAGGGTGGAATACCAATTAATGCCTCCGGTCTGCTCAGAGTGTAAGGTTTTTGGCCATGCCACTCCCAAATGTCCATGGTCCATCCCTCATATACAAGCACAAAATCGTGGAAATCCAAACAAGGATTGGCAAACTGTTGGGAAAGGAACCACTGGAAACAATGTAGGAGGTTCAGTTGCACTGGATGCAGCTACAGTTTCTGTGGTGGCTGTGGTAAATACGTCAATGCCCAAGGTCACAGAGGTGGACATAAGTGGAAGTGACTCTGAAGGGGATGTGCTGAAGGGCAATTCTGTTATGGCTGCTGAAATGGCAGCAGATATGGCTGCTGTTCTGGTCCCTGATATGGCTACTGTTGAGGCTGCTATGGCTGCTGAAGCTGCTGTTCTGGCTGCTGTCCTGCATTGCAATGTGGAGGGCAGTCCAACCAATCATCCTCAAGTTCCTGAATCTGTAATTGTCCCTGCCCAACCTGCTCCTTTAGTGAAACCAGTCCCTCCGGATGATAAATCTGTAGCAGGAAAGGGTGAGGCATCCAGTCAGAATTCTAAGGGTCCGACTTCTCATAATAACAAGGTCAGTGGTAAAAACAACAACAAAAAGTGGAGTAGCAGCTCCAAGAGGAGGAATAAATGATATCCTTTTTGATATCCTTTTGAATGTTGTAGTATTACTTCTTTCAGTATCTGCTTATTGTTGTTACCTTGTGTTTTGTTTCTAATGTCGCTACGAGCTTTTAACTTAGGTTTTTGGAATATTCGTGGTCTGAATGACCCCATTAAGCAAAAAGCGGCAAAATCTTTTGTGAACACCAATAATTTGAGTCTAGTTGGTCTTCTTGAGCATAAAATAAAGGCAAATTGGGCAGATAGAATCACCCAATTCATTTGTCCTGGTTGGAGTTTTGTGAACAATTACCCCCAAGCTGCTTTAGGGAGGATTTTTGTTGGATGGGACCCTAGTGTCTTGTCTCTTACAGTGTTATGTCAGGCAGATCAATTTATCCATTGTCTAGTTCACCCCAAAGATGGGAGTGCATTATTTTTGGTCACTATGGTCTATGGGGCAAACTCTATCTCAGATCGTAGATCTCTTTGGCTTAGCCTTTCCCAGTTTAGGTCCTCTTCTCCCTGGGTGGTCATTGGTGACCTTAATGCTATTAGGCATCCTAGGGAGAAAGTTGGGGGGAATGCACAGTGGTATCCTCCCATGGACGACATTAATCACTGTTTGTTCTCCTCTGAGCTTGATGACCTTAGGTTTTCAGGGTGCTTATTTACGTGGTCCAATAAGCAGGTCCCTCCTCATTTTGTGGCGTCCAAAATTGATAGGGTCTTAGTGAATGAGCCTTGGATGAGAACATTCTCCCATTCATCGGCTCAATTTTTGGTGCCTGGAATTTCAGACCATTCTCCAGGAGTGGTGTTTGTCCAGCCCAATCCAAGTAGGTCAATCAAACCCTTCAGGTTTTTTGACTTCCTTGCTGACCACCCTCATTTCCTTGCAATTGTCCAAAGGAGCTGGAGGACAATTGCACTTGGGAACCCCATGTTCTGTGTGTGTGCGAAGCTTAAACGCCTTCAACATGACTTGAAGCAACTTAATAAGGAAGAGTTTAGTGGCATCTCTGTGAGGGTGAGTACCACTAAGCAAGCTTTAGAAAACATACAAGCAATTTTAGGCTCTCATCCAAGTAACAGCGCTACTATAGAACAAGAGAGAGTGTTACACAAACAATACATCTCACTGCTTAGGGCTGAGGAAAGTTTAGCAAAACAAAAGTCTAGAATACAATGGTTGAAACTTGGAGATCAATGTACGTCCTATTTCTTTAAAGCTGTGACCAATAGGAGGAATAGGAGCAAAATAACATGTTTAGAATTAAATGACGGATCTACCACACATGACCTCATGGTTATCAAAGAAGAGTTTGTTAACTTTTACAAAACTCTTTTTGGCACGTCCCATCCCACCCCTCATCTGGGATCAACTAGAGTGGGTCAATTAATCAGGAATAAACTCAGCCCTGAGCTAAGTCTTAACATGGTCTCCCCTGTCTCAGATTTGGAGATCAAAGAGACCATTTGGTCTATTAATCCCACCAAAGCACCTGGCCCTGATGGGTATAATGGAGGATTTTTTAGGAAAGCATGGTCAGTCATTGGGAGAGAGGTCACTTCAGCTGTCCAGAACTTCTTCAGGTCTGGACAACTGCTCACCAAAGCTAATTCCACTATTGTAGCTCTTGTTCCTAAGGTTCCAAACCCTTCTAGGGTGGGTGACTTTAGGCCCATTTCGTGCTGCAATACCATTTACAAATGCATCTCTCGGATTTTAGCCAAGAGATTGCAATCTGCTCTTCCTTTGCTCATAGATCCTGTCCAATCAGGATTTGTGAAAGGAAGGAGAATCGCTGATAACATTTTCCTCACCCAAGAACTCATGAGAGGGTACCACAAATCCTCTCCTTCCCCTAGGTGTGCCATGAAAGTGGACATAATGAAAGCATATGACCACGTTAGATGGGAATTTCTTTGGGATGTCCTGTCTGCCATGAACTTCCATCCTACAATGATTAAGTGGCTTCAAGCATGTGTTACCACTGCAAACTACTCCCTATGTATTAATGGGGAAGTGACGGGGTACATTAAAGGGAGGAAGGGGCTGAGACAAGGGGATCCTTTATCCCCGTATCTATTTGTTATTGTGATGGAAGTTCTTACGATTTTACTTAAGGAGAAAGCCCAGCTCCCGGGCTTTCATTTTCACTGGAGATGTAAAACTAATCAATTGATAAACCTGTGCTTTGCTGATGACCTAATGATATTTTGCAAGGGAGAGCTTTCTTCGATCAAACTCATCAAGGAAGCGTTGACTGAGTTTGAGGCTCTTTCTGGTCTCTCCCCAAGCACTGGTAAGAGTAGCATATTCTTCTCTGGTGTTAGTGTGGGAGTTAAGGAGACTATTCTGCATGATTTGGGATTTAAGGAGGGTTCTCTCCCAGTGAGATATTTGGGAGTCCCATTGTTATCTACTAAACTCAAAGCTGTGGACTGTCAAAGACTGGTTGATAGTATCACAGCCAAAACTAGAAGTTGGACTAATAGGGACCTTACTTATGCGGGGAGAGTCCAGCTTATCAGGAACATCTTGTTCTCAATGCAAACGTATTGGTCCTCCCTGTTCATTTTACCAAAAAAGGTCTTCAAGGAAGTTGAATCTATCCTTAGGGCCTTTTTGTGGTCTGGCCCTGACCTTAAAAGATCAAGGGCTAAGATAGCTTGGGAGCAGTTATGTGCTCCTAAAGATGAGGGGGGTCTTGGGTTCAAATCTATGGAGGTATGGAATAAGGCTGCGGTTGCCAAGCATATATGGTTCTTGATCTCCGGGGGAGAGCAATCCATGTGGTGCCAATGGGTTAAATCCTATTTATTAAAGGGTAGGAATTTTTGGAGTCTTAAAATGCCAGCTGACCCCTCTTGGGTTTGGCGTAAATTACTTAATCTAAGACATTTAGTCCATCCCTTCATTCGTCATGTTATTGGCAATGGGGAGAACACATCCATGTGGTATGACCTTTGGCATCCGTTAGGCCCGTTGTTGGATAAGTTTGGTTCCAGAATTGTTTACGACTCTGGCCTTCCCTTGAGTGCCAAAGTGTCCCACATAGTTCACAATTCTAGTTGGACTTTCCCAATCACGCAAACATGGGAGTTGAATGAAGTTAGACGGCTTCTCCCACCGTTGCGGGGCTCCAGGGACCAAGTTAGATGGACTCTAAATGCATCTGGACAATTTAGCATAGCCTCTCTATGGGAGGAACTGAGGGTTTCTTTCCCCAAGGTTAATTGGCACAAGGCTGTTTGGTTTTCAGGCCATATACCTAAGTGTAGCTTCATTACATGGCTGGCCATCCAGGGTAGACTCTCCACTGAGGATAGATTAGTCCTGTTTGGGATTAAATCAATTTCCCAATGCAGTTTTTGCCATGGTAGTGAAAGCCATGATCATTTGTTCTTCAATTGTAGTTTTTCCACACGGGTCTGGAATGCTATTTTGGAAAAAATGGATACAAGTTGGCCCCCTAAGTCTTGGACAGCATGGATTACCCACTTCTCCTCATTTAGGGGAAAATCCCTAAAGAATGTTGTCTCTAAGTTGATATTCACTACTACAGTGTATCATATTTGGATAGAGAGGAACTTAAGGAAGTTTCAAAATACAAATAGCACCTGGGAAGTTGTTGTTCACAAAATCTTTAACATGGTTAAGGGTAGATTACTTTCGTTGCCAAAGTTGCCAGTAGGCTCACAAAATAATAGGTTTATTAGAGTTTGGGGCATTGGGTAATGAGGAACTTGTGTATTTGTGTATTTGTGTACTTGTGGCCATGGTTGTAGATGCTTTCTCTGCAGGGATGGACAGCAGGCAGGCTGCTTTGGGCAATGTTTATAGTTCATGGGGGGATTCAGAAGGGCCATGCAGTTATTAGGCTCCTATTACCTCTAAGTATCCAAGTAGTTAACTTACCCCTTTGGTTGCCATGGATTGAACAGCAGGTGTGTGTCCCTACTATATTGTGAGGTCCCCTGTGAGTTGTGTGCTAGTTCCCCTTCAATCCTTGTGAGAGGAGGTAAAATTTAGTGGGGGATTCATGTGAGTATTAGAAGAGGGAGAAGGGGTTACCCAGCTCTTGGTTTTGTTCTTGAGAGTGAGTGGTGTGTTGAGATGCAGTCTCTGTTTTGGTTCAGTAGTTGCATTTCTGCTGTTGACTGATGACTGGTTCAGTGGTTAGTTGAGATGCAGTCTCAGTAGTTGTTGCATCTGTCGACCTTGTGAACTGGTCTGCTGAATGTGACTGAACCTGATCTAAATATCCATGAGGTGCAGATTCTCTAGCACCCTTGGTTGTTGCTTCTACTGATATGCATATGGGTTTGTTGAATTGTGATAAAGTCCCTAGTTCAGTTAGCAGGTTCAGTTTTTAATAGCAAGTTATGCATTTCTGCTTCAGTACCTGTTCTGCTGCTATCTGTTAGTGTTAAACTGTAATACTGGATTGGGAGTGGTGTAGCAGATTCAATTCAGTTCATGCCAAGTTTCTGAGCCTGCTAGTGGTGTAGCAGATTCAGAAGTTGATAGACGTAGTAGGTTTCTATGCCTAACCATCGGGGGGCTGTCAATGGGATCTCCCTTCACAGAGGGGGAAGTCCTCTGTATGGTTTTTTGATTTTGACTGTGTTTGAAGTTCTGAAGTTCTGAAGTTCAGAAGATGTGTATCAGAAGTTCAGAAGTTCAGAAGTTCAGAAGTTTTACAGTCATTCTACAGTTCTGTAGTGTTTTGAGTGAACTTGGAGCTTTCTAGAGCATTGTGTTATTACTTTAGTGGTGATATTTCTGTTATGGAACAAATGCTGCCTTTTATGCTTACTACAGATGCTGATGGTCATCTCGCAGCAGCCACCCTTTCTGCAGCTGTGCATCAGTTCTGCTGGTTTTCTGTTGCCTTGTAGTAGGTTTTGTTTTCAGTTATGCCTAACCATCGGGGGCTGTCAATGGGATCTCCCTTCACAGAGGGGGACGTCCTCTGTATTGAATTGTATTTTGTTGTATAGTAAGGTACAAGCTCAGAAGTTGTAGTTATGGTCTGTTATGGTAGTGAATCCTGTTGGAGCAATCTGTTGGGGACTCTACCACTCATGTTCACAACTGATGGACACAACTGATGCAGCAGTCCATTGGACACTTCATGGACACCACATGGTCTGTGCACCAGATGTAGTTGGTACCACTTATGGACACTTCATGGACACAGTGGAGCAGGATCTACTTTTGAAATCTGTTAAGTGTAGAGCTGCTAAAACCTGTTGGAGCAATTTGTTATATGGAGCAAAGCATTCAGTTGTATCTATCCAACTGACCAACTTCTGAAGGTCCCATCACAGAAACAACAGCAGCAGTTCTGAAGTTCTGTGATGCTGCTGTACAGTTCTGCTCTATTTTGGTTTTGGTTGTTGCAATCCACCTCATGTATAGTCAGGGTATTTCAGGGTTATGAAATTGGTTATTGTAAGCTTTAGGTCATTTTGGCGCTGTTTTCCTTCCCTCTTCTAGATGGATTGGATACAGTGATTATCATTCATCCCTTGTAGCCTTTTGGCGTTGCCTATTTTCTTTTCTTTTCTTTTCCTCCTGGGGTATGCCCCTTGTAGGCTGTAAATTCGGTTATCCTTTTTTATTTTAAAGCTGGTTTATCCAAAAAAAAACTTAGAGACGATATTCCTTAGAGATTTTCCCCTAAAAGAGGAGAAGTGGGTAATCCAAGCTGACCAAGATTTAGGTGACGAACTCGTATCCATCTTTTCCAACATAGCATTCCAAACCCGTGTGGAAAAACTACAGTTGAAGAACAAATGATCATGGTTTTCACTACCATGGCAAAAACTGCATTGGGAAATTGATTTAATCTCAAAGAGAACTAATCTATCCTCAGTGGAGAGTCTACCCTGGACGGCCAGCCATGTAATGAAGCTACACTTAGGTATATGGCCAGAAAACCAAACAGCCTTGTGCCAATTAACCTTGGGGAAGGGAACCCTCAATTCCTCCCATAGAGAGGCTATGCTAAACTATCCCGATGCATTCAGGGTCCATCTAACTTGGTCCCTGGAGCCACGCAAAGGTGGGAGATGCCGTCTAACTTCATTCAACTCCCATGTTTGCGTGATTGGGAAAGTCCAACCAGAATTGTGAACTATGAGGGATACCTTGGCATTCAAGGGAAGGCCAGAGTCATAAACAATTCTGGATCCAAACTTATCCAACAAAGGGCCTAACGGATGCCAAAGGTCAAACCACAAGGATGTGTTCTCCCCATTACCAATAAAGTGACGGATGAAGGGTTGGACTAAATGTCTTAGATTAAGTAACTTACGCCAAACCCAAGAGGGATTAGCAGGCATTTTGAGGCTCCAAAAGTTCCTACCCTTTAATAAATAGGATTTAACCCATTGGCACCACATGGATTGCTCTCCCTCGGAGATCAAAAACCATATATGCTTGGCAACCGCAGCCTTATTCCACACCTCCATAGATTTGAAACCAAGACCCCCCTCATCTTTAGGGGCACATAACTGCTCCCAAGCTACCTTAGCCCCTGATCTTTTAAGGTCGGGGCCAGACCATAAAAAGGCCCTAAGAATAGATTCAACTTCCTTGATGACCTTTTTTGGTAAAATGAACAGGGAGGACCAATACGTTTGCATTGAGAACAAGATGTTCTTGATAAGCTGGACTTTTCCCGCATACGTAATATCCCTATTGGTCCAACTTCTAGTTTTGGCAGTGATACTATCAACCAGCCTCTGACAGTCCACCGCTTTAAGCTTAGTAGATAACAATGGAACTCCCAGATATCTAACTGGGAGGGAACCCTCCTTAAATCCCAACTCACTTATAATATTCTCCTTAACTCCCACATTAACACTAGAGAAGAATATGCTACTCTTGCCTGTGCTAGGGGAGAGACCAGAAAGAGCCTCAAACTCAATCAATGCTTCCTTGATGAGTTTAATCGAAGAAAGCTCTCCCTTACAAAATATCATTAGATCATCAGCAAAGCTCAGATTTATTAATTTATTAGTTTTACATCTCCAGTGAAAATGGAATTCAGGGAGCTGGGCTTTCTCCTTAAGTAAACTCGTAAGAACTTCCATCACTATTACAAAGAGATATGGGGACAAAGGGTCCCCCTGTCTCAGCCCCTTCCTCCCTTTAATGTACCCAGTCACTTCCCCATTTATACATAGGGAGTAATTTGCAGTGGATACACATGCTTGAAGCCACTTAATCATTGTAGGATGGAAGTTCATGGCAGACAGGACATCCCACAGAAATTCCCACCTAACATGATCATATGCTTTCATTATATCTACTTTCATGGCACACCTAGGAGTAGGAGAGGACTTGTGGTACCCTCTCATGAGTTCTTGGGTTAGGAATATGCTATCAGCAATTCTCCTACCTTTCACAAATCCTGATTGGACCGGATCTATGAGCCCAGGAAGAGCAGATTGCAATCTTTTGGCTAAGATCCGAGAAATGCATTTGCAGATGGTATTGCAGCATGAAATGGGCCTAAAGTCCCCCACCCTGGTAGGGTTTGGCACCTTAGGAACAAGTGCCACAATAGTGGAATTAGCTTTGGTGAGCAATTGTCCAGACCTGAAGAAGTTCTGGACCGCTGAAGTTACATCCCTCCCAATGACAGTCCACGCTTTCCTAAAAAACCCTCCATTATACCCATCAGGGCCAGGAGCTTTGGTGGGATTAATAGACCACATGATCTCTTTGATCTCAACGTCTGAGACAGGGGAGACCATATTAAGACTTTGCTCAGGGCTGAGTTTATTCCTGACTAATTGACCCACTCTAGTTAGTCCCAGATGAGGAGTGGGATGGGATGTGCCAAAAAGAGTTGTATAAAATTTCACAAACTCCTCCTTGATAACCTTAAGGTCATGAGTGGTAGACCTATCATTCAACTCTAGACTAGTTATTTTGCTCCTATTCCTCCTGTATACTAGAACATATACCTTGATCCATATTAAATCGAGATAACACCGAATCCACACTTTCAGAGTAATTATCGCATAATAATCACTAGTCTTTGCATCTACTAGGAATCATTTTCTTCATTTCACATGACTAGTAGTCTTAAAATACCTACTATCCATCATGTGTTTATCGCAATTTTTTCCTCACAAGACTAGTAGTCTAAATATCTACTAACCGTTATGTGTTTATCACTATTTTTTTTCTCATGACTAATAGTCTAAACACCTACTTTCCATCATGTGTTTATCGCTATTTTTTTTCACATGACTAGTAGTCTAAACACCAACTATCCGTCATGTGTTTATTGGAATTTTTTCTACACATGCTTAGTAGTCAAAACACCTACTAACCGTCATGTGTTTTTCACGGGTGGTTACTTGTCATACACTACTAGAAAGTAACAACCACTTTTTTATTTCCATCACCCCGAAGCAACACGCGAATTTCAGGATCTAAAAAGTCGATAAACTCTTTCAATACGTTCAAAATTGATTCGAGGTTCATGAATTCGAGGCAAAATATTAAACAAATTAATAACAGAGATTTTAGCGATGTCACTGCTAGGGTGGTTGACCTCAGACAACAACTGGATACCTTGCAGCAATCTTTGAGTTCTCATAATCCTAATCCTTCCTTGACTAGCCAGGAAAGAACAGCTCACAAGCTACATGTTAGGTTGCTGATTTCTGCTGGTGCTACTAGTAGTAGTCAACCTCTACATTACTTTGCTACTTAGCCTCCTGCTAATCAGTTTGGAGAATGGCACCCTGGAAACTGATCTACTAAGGCATGAAACCTGGTTCCAATTCTATTTTGTAAATTGATCTAGTGTGCAGCATGAAACCTGCTACTATTCTGTACCACATGCTGTACCACCTGCTACTATTTTGTACGGTTTTGTAGAACAGTTCATGGCAGCTGCTATACAGTTATGTAGAACAGTTCTATGTTCTGATATAGCTGTTGTTCTGTATGTATAGTTGTTGTTCTGTTCTTATGTATAGCTGCTTTTTGTATTTGCTTCTGTAAGGAGCTATCTTTTATTTTTGCCTAACCAATAGGGGTTGTCATTGGGATCTCCCTTCGCAGAGGGGGACGTCCTCTGCTTTTGAGTGTGAGAGCTAGTAGTGTTTGTTCTGCTATGATATGTTATGACCTGTTTTGAACTGCTTTGTGCATTGTGAGAGCTAGCACAGTTGTGTGAACTGCTGTTGTGTGAACTTGTGAACTTGGTGTGAACTGCTGCTCTGTGCTTGCAAGGGCTGATTTGGTGGTATTTTCAGTTACAATATTTGGTTACCTGCTATGTGCTTGCAAGGGCACAGATTAGGGTCTCAGATGGATTTTGGATATACAGAGGTCAGGCACAGAAGTTCAGAAGTTTCAGAATTTTCAGAATTACAGAAGTTGTCCAGTTCAGGCACAGCAGTCCAAGTTCAATCCATCTCAATCCATCTCATGTTCAAATATTTGGTTACTTTCAGGAATTTGTAATTGGTGTCTTGTAATTGGTGTCATGTTTAGTGTAAGTTTTGCAGTGCTGTATTCCTACCAACTAGTGTAGCTACAGTCTGTTATGATTTTGGTGGTATCTCCTAGGCGTTGTTTTCCCTCCCTCTTCTAGATGGATTGAAAACAGCGTGTATCTTCTAGCCCATGTAGCCATTTGGCAATAGCAATTTTTTCTCTCTTTTTTGTTTTCTTTTCTTTTCCTCCTGGGGTATGCCCCTTGTAGGCTGTATATTCGTTTATTCTCTTTTCAATTTCAAGCTGGTTTATCCAAAAAAAAAAAAAGAACAGCTCACAAACAGCTCCTCATTATGCTTAGGGCTGAGGAAAGCCTGGCTAAGCGTGGGACCTGTGCAGCTCCGATCGTGGTGCCTCGATTCCAGATCCAACCCCGCCGTGGACCGGCGGCTACCTCTTGGGATCTGCACCGGGCAGACCTGAAATCAAGCCACGGCCGTAGCTTTGTGTTCGGAACCTCATGGGTCGAGCTTTATGGGTTCCTTCTGTACCAGACCTCGCCGGAGATGTGTCCTTTCCTGCTTCAATTTGTGCTCGTACAGTGGCACGGCAGCTAGGCGGATTCACCACTGAGATCTACATGTGCAGAGTCCCAGCAAGGCCACACCTCCGAACCCTGTGCAGCAACGGTAATAACGGCCGTCGGCCATCATCAAGCATCAACGGTGACCGGGGTCAAGCCCAGCCGCCCACCTTTTACAGCTCCGTGGGGCTTAGCCAGCCACGGCGGCTCGCCGGGGTTCTCCAGGCGCCGGGCCATCCAGGCCAGGCAGGGGCTTCACAGCCATTGGCCTTCACCAGGCCTCCATATCCCTGCTAGCCCGGGCAGGCAGTCACCATTTCAGTCACCAGCCTAGTAGGCCAGCCAGGCCAGCCCGGCCAGCCCGGCCAACAAACAACCCAACCACAGAACAGCCAAGCAAGCCAGCCCGGGCAGGCCATCCTGTGTGGCTCGGGCGGAGGGGGTAGCAGCAGTGCTGTCCGTGACTGTTCTGCTCGGGCAGAGGCTAGGCAGCAGCTTTTGCCCGGGCGTTTCGAGTCTTACTTTCGCCCAGCAGAGGCAGTAGCAGCAGGCTGCAGGCAGCAGTAGCGGCAGGCATCAACCCGCCCGATGGCAGGCCAGCCCGGGAAGGCAAGCTGGCTGGTGGCTCGGGCAGTGGGGGTAGTATCCCTTACTTTACCATTATGCAATGCAGCCATACTCTTTGCACTTATCTATTTATTGTCATATTGTTGCTGGACTTAAGGGCCAGTTTACTGTTAGATTTTGCAACCCCCGATAGGCAGTCATCTGTTGGACTGAAATCGGGGGCGGGCTCTTCGTAGAGCCCTCTGTATCCCTTGAGCCAGTGCTTTTAGCCCTGAGGAGTTGCGTAGTATTCTTGTGGTCGTGGCTGCTATCGATTAGATTGGATTATCCTAGTTAAGGGGCTATCCCGCAGTAGCAACAGCTGTGGGCGCCGATGATCAGATTATGGATGAGTCTGATCGAAAGAGGTAGTTGCCGGAGCTATCATTGACTAGATTGGTGGATCCTTGCTGATCGAAAGGGGTAGTTTTGCAGTCTGTTTCTGATTAGATTTAGTGGTTGCACTGATCGAAAAGAGCAGCTTGGTCCACTTGTGGTTTGGGGGGCTACTTTTGGTGGTCCCTCTTCCTGTTCCGCTAAGAGCAGTTAGCGAGCCTAGGGGATTTGGGCGAGGATGTAGTAGTCTGGTTGAAATGGGCGTGGTGTGCAGGGTGCTTAGCAGGGTAGCCTTGTCGGATGCCGACATCTCCAGTTCGAACCTCTCGGTCCGAGTCCCTCTGTAGTAGTTGACTTCTTTTGAGTGGGTATTATGCTAGCCTCGGGGTGAGGGGCTTCTCGGTTCTTGGATTTCTTATCCCAGCCTTGGAGGAGGAGGATCTCTCCTCAGCGCAGGTTATCATGTGGTCATCGTTGACCAAGACTATCTACTTTACTTACATTCATTCCTAACCTGGCGGGTTGTGCCAGGAAGTATTTACATTTCGCCTCACTTCATTTCATTTACTACATGGCTCTACTCAGACCCATTTGTATTGCCTATGTCACTCTATTTTACTCTCCATGCGGGTTGTGCATGGTTACCGTACTTTTTTCATTCTTGTTGTTTTCCCTTTTCTTTTCCTCCTGGGGTATGCCCCTTGTAGGCTGTACATTCGCTTAACCTTTTTTAATTTCAAGCTAATTTACCCAAAAAAAAAAAAAGCCTGGCTAAGCAAAAGTCTAGAATTCAATGGCTGAAGCTGGGTGATCAGTGTACTTCGTATTTCTTCAAATCTGTGACTAATGCTTGGAATATAAATAAAATAACCAGCTTGGTTTTGGAGGATGGGTCCCTCACACATGACGTTGATGTCATTAAGTCCAACTTTGTCAACTTTTACACTAACTTGCTCGGTTCTGCCCATCCTGATGCTTATCTAGGTAGTAGCAGAATCCAACAGTTAGTTAATAGGAAACTAACTGATACCCAAAAGTTAGCAATGATTGTTGAGGTCTCTGATCAAGAGATTAAGGACACATTTTGGTCCCTCAACCCCAGCAAAGCCCCTGGTCCGGATGGCTACAATGCGGGTTGTTTCAAAAAAGCTTGGCCTATCATAGGGCATGAGGTCACTTTTACCCAAAAAAAGGCATGAGGTCACTGCAGCCGTCAAGACTTTTTTTAGGTCTGGTAAGTTGCTTAGGAAGGCCAACTCTACCATGGTAGCTCTTGTTCCAAAGATCCCTAACCCTTCCAAAGTTGGGGATTTTAGACCTATCTCATGTTGTAACACTATCTACAAATGCATTGCTAGAATACTTGCCAAAAGACTCCAGCATGTTCTCCCTGTTCTAATTGATCCTGTTCAATCGGGGTTCGTTAAAGGGAGGAGAATTGCTGACAACATATTCCTCACCCAGGAACTAATGCGAGGGTATCATAAATCATCACCATCCCCAAGATGTGCGATGAAAGTAGACATTAAGAAAGCTTATGATAATGTCAGATGGGATTTTCTCTGGGATGTTCTATCTTCTATGAATTTCCATCCAACTATGATCAAATGGCTTCAAGCTTGTGTTACCACTGCAAATTACACCTTCAGCTTGAATGGGGAGTCCACTGGTTACGTTATAGGGCAAAAAGGCCTAAGGCAAGGTGACCCTTTGTCATCATACCTCTTCGTCATTGTTATGGAGATTCTCACTTGCCTTCTTAGTGAGAAATCCAGATTACCGGATTTTCATTTCCATTGGAGGTGTGGGAATACTAAGGTCATCAATCGTTGCTTTGCGGATGACCTTATGATCTTCTGTAAGGGTGAACTGTCTTCAATCACCCTTATTCAGGAAGCCCTCACTGAGTTCCAAACTTTGTCTGGTCTATCTCCTAGCCCCGAGAAAAGTAGCATTTATTTCTCTGGGGTCAACATTACCACTAGGATAGCCATTTTGGATATCTTAGGATTCCAGGAGGGCTCCCTCCCAGTCAGATATCTGGGTGTACCCCTCATCTCCACAAAACTTAAGGCTTCGGATTGCCAGCGTCTAGTGGAGAGCATGATTGCTAGGACTAAGACTTGGACCAATAGGGACCTCACCTATGCTGGTAGGGTTCAACTTATTAAGAATGTGCTTTTCTCCATTCAAACTTATTGATCATCCTTGTTTATCCTTCCTAAAAAGGTAATCAAGGAAATCGAGTCAATTCTTAGGGCTTTTCTTTGGTTTGGCCCTGATTTAAAGAAAACTGGTGCTAAAGTTTCTTGGGAACATCTGTGCTCCCCTAAGGTGGAAGGGGGTCTTGGGTTCAAATCCTTGCAAATTTGGAACAAGGCAGCCATTGCAAAACATATTTGGTTCCTTATCTCTGGGGGAGAACAATCCATGTGGTGTCAGTGGGTCAAATCGTATTTAATAAGAGGTAGGAATTTTTGGAATCTGAAAACTCCTAATGACTGTACATGGGTCTTTGGGAAGTTTTTGAATCTTAGACCTTTGGTTAAACCATATGTCCTTTATATACTAGGTAATGGGATTTCAACCTCCTTGTGGCATGACAATTGGCATCCTCTCGGTCCATTAATGGATAGATTTGGTCCTGTTAATTTTCTGGGAGCAGCGTGGGAGCTTCTCTCTCTAGGTTAGAGAGAGAAAGCTCCCTCCGGCCAAGTCCGGCCTGGCCACCTTCGGCCCCAGTTCCAGCCGGCTGCCGGGCACCCACCTTCGGCCAGCAGCAGTTGCAACATCAAGGGCAAGGGAGCCCCTCTCTCGACAGGGGCTCTCCTCCACCGCCCGTACCATAACCAACCGGCTACCCGCGGGTCCAGCAATCTACCACCATCCACTGTCCAGATTTGGAATCAAGGGAGCCTCGGCCCAGCTAACACCATCTCCGGCGGTAGCAGCGGCAACAGCTCCGGTGGCTGCCGCCATTAACAGCAGCAGCGGCCACCGCCCACCTCTCAAACCGGCCACCTCTGGCCCGGCCTCCTAAGGTCTAGTCATTCCGGCCATGGATCGACTCCCAACTGTGGGTCGTCGTGGTCCGGCCGCCGCTGGTTTTCAACAGATCCGGCGCCTCTCTCGCCGGCCATTCAACAACCGGCAACCCTTGGGCCCGACCTCCTACCATCCCCCAATCGGAGCTCCACGGGTTCACTGACCCTCGGCTCCCTCAGATCTCGTAGCCATGGCTACCCAAAGCGGGCGGCCATTGG
This sequence comes from Rhododendron griersonianum, assembly GCA_018127125.1. Classification (NCBI taxonomy): domain Eukaryota; kingdom Viridiplantae; phylum Streptophyta; class Magnoliopsida; order Ericales; family Ericaceae; genus Rhododendron; species Rhododendron griersonianum. Next base: position 30,219,694 of record CM030790.1, on the reverse strand, counting down.
TCCGGCCAGCCACAGCTGGTCACCACTGGACCGGCCAAACCACTTCCGGGCTTCTACGGCACGGTCTCTGCAACTTCCTTCATCTCTCCTGGCCGGTCAACCTTCCGGCCAAGCAGCGGCCAGCAGCAGCGGTCAACCTTCCGGCCAATCGCCCGGGCAGGCCATCTGTGAGTGGCTCGGGCGGGGGGCAGCTTGGCTGCCAGTGATTGTTTGCTCGGGCAGAGGCTAGGCAGCAGCTTCAGCCCGAGCGATTCGAGTCTTCCTCTTCCAGCCGCTCGATAGGCCATCCGCAGCGGGCCCGGGCAAACAGCCAGCCCGGGCCAAGCAGTAGGCAGTGGGCAGAAGCAGCAGTAGGCAGCTGCCACCCGATGGCAGGCCAGCCCGGGCAGTGGGGAAGGTTGAGCAGTGGGGAAATTTACTATTCTGTTATGCAATATATTGTTTTTGCAATGCAATGAATTTAAAGGGTTGAGAGCTTCTCTCTCTAAACCTAGAGAGAGAATGCACTCCCCTTGGAAATCAACCTCCGATTCTACAAATTACAGAGGTAATTTATGCTCTGTAAGAACTATCCAGCCGTGGGTCTCCAATCTCACAGCAGTAGCATCATCACTCACGAAGGTGGGTCGGAAATCTAACTCATCTTAGTCGTGGGTCGGAAATCTAACTCATCCCCAGAGAAAGGGGATCTTGCGAAGTCCACCCCGTGGACCGATTCCACAACGGGTTAGAGGAAGGCAGATACTCGCCGGAAATGGTGGTGTTCGCCTCCAACATCAACTCCGCCGTGCACCGGCGGGTACCAGTCCAGATCTACTCCGAGCTCCGGCTGACTTCGCTGTCAGCAGCAGCATCTACTCCGAGCTCCGGAACCCCATGGATCGAAGCTTTCCGTTACTGTGCTACCAGGCCTCGCCGGAGATAACCTTGCTGCTTCAATTGTGCTCGGACAGTGGCACGGCGGCAAAGCAAACTCCCCACTGAGGTCTACAAGTTCAGATCTGAAAGTTAAGGTTCGTGGAGCTCTGGACCGGCCACCACCTGGTCCACGATTGGACGGTCTCCATCAACGCCGTCGGGCTCTACAGCCTTCGGCCATCAACAACCACCATCCATAGCCGGCCGTAGTCCTACGGCTGTGGTCTTCATCTCAAACCCCAGCACCACCGTGGGCTCAACAGCCGCCGGTCTGGCTCAACCCCTGCCCTGTCGTGGGGCTCATCAGCCCGGGCAAATAGCTTCCCAGCTAGCCCGGTTCATTTTCATCTCAGCCGCCGTGGCAGCCAGCAGGCCTGCCCAGCCAGCCTACAACACGCCAGCCACGGGCTTTTGGCCGCCCGGGCAATCAGCAACTATGGGCATCAACAGTGGCCTCCAGCCACCAGCCACCGTGGGCCACCAGCCACCGTGGGCCAGTTTGGGCCAGGCCCTCAACAGGGGCCAGCCAGCTGGTAGTAGTGGCAGCCAGCCCGTTGGCCTGCCATCGGGCCACCCGTCGGGCACAGCCTGCCTTCTGCCAGAGCAGCAAGCAGCAAGCCAAGGCCCGGGCAGGCAGCCCAACCAGTAGCCCAGGCCGGTATACCTGGGTCAATTCTTTATTAATGTTTGTGCAATATGAGCCTGGAATATGGCTATCTACATTTACATTGTTGCTGGACTAGTGGGCCAGTTTTCTGTTAGTTTTGCAACCCCCGATAGGCGGTCATCTGTTGGACTGAAATCGGGGGCCGGGCTCTTCGTCGAGCCCTCTATATCCCTTGAGCCAGCGCTTTTAGCTCTGAGGTTTGCGTAGTATTCTTGTGGTCGTGGCTATTATTGATTAGATTGGATTCTCCTAGTTAGGGGTAGCCTCGCAGTAGCAGCAACTGGGGGAGCCTATGATTAGATTATGGATGAGTCTGATTGAGCATGGTAGTTGCCGGAGCTGTCTTTGAATAGATTGGTGGATTCTCACTAATTGAAAGGGGTAGCTTCGTAGGCTGTTTCTGATTAGTTTTAGTGGTATGCACTGAGCGAAACGTACAGCTTGGTCCACTTGAGGTTTGGGGGGCTACTTTGGTGGTCTCTCTTCCTGTTCCGCTTATAGTTGTTAGCGAGCCTAGGGGAATTGGGTGAGGTTGTAGTAGTCTGGATGGAATGGGCGTGGTGTGCAGGGTGCTTAGCAGGGTAGCCTTGTCGGATGCCGTCATCTCCAGTTCGAACCTCTCTTGGTCCGAGTCCCTCTGTAGTAGTTGACTTCTTTTGGGTGGGTATTATGCTAGCTTCAGGGTGATGGGCTTCTCGGTTCTTGGTCTTCTTATCCCAGCCGTGGAGGAGGAGAATCTCTCCTCAGCGCTGGTCATCATGTGGTCACCGTTGACCATGACTATCTACCGTATTTACTTTATTTCCTAGCCTGGCGGGTTGTGCCAGGAAGTAATCCAAATTCACATTTCACGTATTACAGTACGCATAGCATTTTGTTATGTATTTACTCTATCTCACTCTCCATGCGGGTTGTGCATGGTTTACTGCACTTTTTTTTCATTCTTATTTGTTTTCCTCTTCTTTTCCTCCTGGGGTATGCCCCTTGTAGGCTGTACATTCGCTTAACCTTTTTTAATTTCAAGCTAAATTACCCAAAAAAAAATATATTGTTTTTGCATTTATTTTGTTGCTGGACTTTGGGCCAGTTCACTGTTAGTTTTGCAACCCCCGATAGGCGGTCATCTGTTGGACTGAAATCGGGGGTCGGGCTCTTCGGCGAGCCCTCTACATCCCTTGAGCCTGCGCTTTTAGCTCTGAGGATTTGCGTAGTATTCTAGTGGTCGTGGCTATTATTGATTGGATTGGATTCTCCTAGTTAGGGGCAGTCTCGCAGTAGCAGCAGTTGTGGGTGCCGATGATTAGATTATGGTTGAGTCTGATTGAGCAAGGTAGTTGCCGGAGCTGTCTTTGACTAGATTGGTGGATTCTCACTGATTGAAAGGGGTAGCTTCGTAGTCTGTTTCTGATTAGATTTAGTGGTTTGCACTGATCGAAAAGAGCAGCTTGGTCCACTTGTGGTTTGAGTGGCTACTTTTGGTGGTCCCTCTTCCTGTTCCGCTTATAGTCGTTAGCGAGCCTAGGGGTTTTGGGCGAGGATGTAGTAGTCTGGATGGAATGGGCGTGGTGTGCAGGGTGCTTAGCAGGGTAGCCTTGTCGGATGCCGACATCTCCAGTTTGAGCCTCTCTCGGTCCGTGTCCCTCTGTAGTAGTTGACTTCTGTTGAGTGGGTATTATGCTAGCTTCGAGGTGGTGGGCATCTAGGTTCTTGGTCTTCTTATTCCAGCCTTGGAGGAGGAGGATCTCTCCTCAGCGCCGGTTGTCATGTGGTCACCGTTGACCATGACTATCTACTTTATTTACTTTATTTCCTAACCTGGCGGGTTGTGCCAGGTACTAGTTCAATTTCACATTTCACGTATTTCAGTACACATGGCATTTTGTTATGTATCTACTTTATCATACTCTCCATGCGGGTTGTGCATGGTTTACCGCACTTTTGTCATTCTTATTTGTTTTCCTTTTCTTTTCCTCCTGGGGTATGCCCCTTGTAGGCTGTACATTCGCTTAACCTTTTTTAATTTCAAGCTAAGTTACCCAAAAAAAAAAAAAGATTTGGTCCTAGGATAGTATATGACTCTGGCATCCCACGCGATGCCTCTGTATCTCACATTATTGATGGTTCAAATTGGGTGTTCCCCATTACCCAAACATTTGAACTAAATGAAGTGAGAAACACTCTGCCATCTCTGGGTCAGTCCAGGCTTCTCGGGGCTGATCAAACAAGATGGACTCTTTCTTCCAATGGGCAGTTCACAATTGCCTCCCTATGGGACAAATTAAGAATTCCCTTTCCTAAGGTCTTGTGGCATAAGGTTGTGTGGTTCTCTGCGCATGTACCAAAATGCAGTTTTGTCACATGGCTCGCCATTCAGAATAGGCTTGCCACGGCTGATAGACTCGTGTCATTTGGTCTGAATGTTCCTCCACATTGTGGGTTGTGTCAGGGGAGTGAAAGCCACGACCATCTCCTATTTAATTGCCCATTCTCCAACCAGGTGTGGGATATCATTCAGGCCAAACTTCATGTTACTTGGCCTGCTAGATCTTGGGCAGACTGGGTAACTCTCTTATCAACTTTCAAGGGCAAAACTCTCAAAAGTGTAATCACTAGATTGGGGTTTACAGTAACTATTTATCACATTTGGATTGAGAGAAATTTGAGGAAATTCCAAAATCAATCCTGTTCTTGGGAAATAGTTGTTCAAAAAATTTGCAACATGGTCAGAGCAAGACTTTTATCACTTTCCAATTTTCCTAATTCACAAGTAGAGTTGATTGCAAATGAATGGAACAATGTTGTATGCTAATGCACTTTGCTACCTGCTATTTCTGATTGGCTGCATGATTCAATTGGGCAGGTTGATCATTTGGCCAAATTATGTTCAAAGGAGGGACAGCAACATATGACTACCTACTCAGCAATTCTTGGCCTCCTATTACTGCTAAGTATCCAGGTAGTTACCTTAATCCATGGAGGTTATCCGGGTATCCAAAGCATTTGAGCGTTCTTACTATATTGTGTGCGATCCATGCGAGCTGAGTGCTATAGCCCCATCCGTTTTTGTGAGAGGAGGTAATAATTAGCGGGGGCATCTTGTGAGTTTTAGTTGAGGGTGTAGAGGGATCCCATGTTCTTGGCATTATATAAGAGAGAGGGTGGTGTGAGATGATGAGGGTGTAGTAGTGTGAGTACTATTTCACCAAGAACTTTGATTCAACATTGTCCTTAGCTGCTCTGCATTCTTGTTACTGCTGCTGCTCCTGTACTGCGGCTGTGTGGAAGCAATGTTGTCAAATGTTCTGAAATCCTACATGCCTAGCTCTGTGCTTGCATTTTCATCTGTTTTAGAGTCGCTGCCACTCATGCTTCCTGTTTTTTTTTTTTTTTTTGGGTAAATCAGCTTGAAATTGAAAAGAGGCTAACCGAATATATAGCCTACAAGGGGCATACCCCAGGAGGAAAAAGAAAACAAAACAGGAGTAAAGGAAATTGCTAATGCCACAAGGCCACAAGGGCTAAAAGATACGCATTGTTTCCAATCCATCTAGTAAGAGGGAAGGAAAACAACGCCATAATACACTAACCAACTGTAGAACCTGAGGTTTAACCTACTGAACGACTCAAAGGTATACAGCCCACAAAAGGGATACTAACAATAAAAGCTTCCAAGTTAATATACATTCTGCAGCAGCCAAAAGTAGCAGCAGCCACATGCTGGACTGCCCAGAACAGCAGAGAACAGCAGCAGCTGGACTGCCCAGAAACAGAACAGCAGCAGTCGTGAGAACAGCAGCATCAATACAATAGCTGGGCGGAGTGCATTCAGTAGCCACCACAAGTGATAGCATCTAGGTGCGAACACTTTGCATATAGTACGCCAATAAAGAGAGTAGTAAGCTGCTGTAGCCAAGAACCCCTCAGATCTTGAACCTTGTGGCTCCTGCACTTGGTAGAACCTGTCAATCAAGTGAATCCACCACCATGCATTCCAAAACAATGGACAACCTGCTCGAGGACTTCAAAAGAGTTCACGACAGTTCAAGACAGAGACTGCTCGAGCAGATCTGAAAGCTACGAAAATGGAGAATGACTGTGCCGTCCAGTCCAGTCCAGATTAAATGGAGAATGCAGCAGAATGCAGTAGCAGCAAATGGACGCACACTATACAGTTCAAAAGCAGACCACTCGGTGACAGCAGCCAGAACAGAAACAGAACAGCATGCAACAGAACAGCAGAGACACTAGCGACTAAACACCGTGCCAAGGAGGACGTCCCCCTCTGCAAAAGGAGATCCCAACGACAGCCCCAGTTGGTTAGGCCTATACAATATATTGAAACTAACAAATACTAAACTAATTGCCAGTGGAGTAGAGTAGCATACTGGAACAGCCAATTCAGCCTTATAGCTATGTATCCAACTCATAACAAAGGTGGCAATGAGAGGAGAAAACAGGTAACAAAGTGCAGCTGCTCAACCATTACATAACAAAATAGAACTGCAACTTCATTGCAGCATGCTTAGAGTAGCACACGCAGTAGCAGTAACAAGATGTTCAACTACTGAACTAAAGTAGTAGCCGAACATGAACCACATTTAAAAAAAGGACAGCCAAGCATTATGTCCTCCCTAGCAACTTCCTCGGAAGCTCACAACACCCCCACTTCTATTCACTCGAGAGCTAGGATCCACCAACTCCCTCCCTAAACCTCACAATACTCCCCCACTACATATTACCTCCTCTCTCAAAGAAATGAAGAAGCACAAGCACACATCTCACCAGGTAGCACACTTCTCACACTATATGAGGTAGATTCACACAAAGTCCCAACTAACCCCCCAAAGAATATGGTATATACCTTGTACATAGAAGTAATAGAAGCCCAGAATTCAGTCCCTCACAATGGCAGCTCACTTGGAACTGACTGGCTGGAAATTGACCGGCTGGAATTCAGTCCCACCATATGCTAGCCTCCTCTGAGACCTGTAAAACTAGAAGTAATAAAAGTCTGACCATCCCTGGATGGCCACTATGCACAACCTGTCTTGAGTCACCATGAACAAACCAGAAAACTTTAGATTATCAAAATCAATAAGGAAACAATTATGGCACAAACTGTAAGAAAATTATGATCCACTAATATTCCATTCATTTGCAACCCATTCTGCTCGACTTGGAGGAAGAGCTTGTAATGATAACAATCTTGCCCTCGCCATGGAGTAAATTTTGTGAGCAATTACCTCCTAAGAGGAAGATGTACCTTGAAATTTCCTCACATTCCTCTCAATCCAAATATGGTAAAGAGTGGTTGTAAATACCAGCTTTGTAATAACAGTTTGAAAAGATTTGCCTTTCACATTAGAGAGGAAAGTAACCCATTCATGCCATGATCTAGAGTGCCAAGAGGCATGAATTTTGGAGAGCATGGTGCACCACACCTGCTGGGAGAAGATACAATTAAAGAAGAGATGGTCATGACTCTCACTTTCATGACAAAAGCTACATTGAGGGGAGAGGTTCATGCCAAACATCACAAGCCTATTAGCAGTGGATAGCCTATTCTGAATAGCCAGCCACGTGATAAAGCTGCACTTTGGAATATGGGCTCGGAACCACACCAATTTGTGCCACGCAACTAATGGAAAGGGTGTTCTTAATTTCTCCCAGAGGGAGGCAACTGAGAACTGACCATTAGGAGTGAGAATCCATCTAATGCGATCAGCTCCCCCCAACCTGGATGGTATAAGGGGAGGCAAGGTTCTTCTTATCTCATTAAGCTCAATGGTTTGGGTGATGGGGAAAGTCCAGCTTGAGTTATGGAAGATATGGGACACAGTAGCATCCTTGGGAATGCCAAAATCAAGGGCTATTCTGGGACCAAATCTAGCAATTAAAGGCCCAAGTGGATGCCAATTATCATACCACAATGAAGTGGAATGGCCATCACCAAGTACAGTAAGAAAATAGGGGTGCACCAACTGCCTAAGGTTCAATAATTTCCTCCATACCCAAGTGCAATCCCCAGGAATTTTAAGGTTCCAAAAATTCCTCCCTTTTATTAAGTATGATTTTACCCATTGACACCACATAGACTGCTCCCCCCCAGAAATCAGGAACCAGATGTGCTTGGCAATGGCAGCCTTGTTCCAAACCTGTAAGGATTTGAAACCAAGACCCCCCTCCTCCTTAGGACAGCACAGATGCTCCCAGGAGACCTTAGCACCAGTTCTTTTAAGATCAGGTCCGGACCAGAGAAAAGCTCTAAGTATAGACTCGACCTTCTTAATCACCTTTTTGGGGATGATAAATAGAGAGGACCAATATGTTTGCATAGAGAAAAGTATATTCTTAATCAACTGAACTCTGCCCGAATACGCTAAATCTCTGTTTGTCCAAGACTTTGTTTTAGCAGTAATGCTATCCACAAGTCGTTGGCAATCAGAGGCTTTAAGTTTAGTAGAGATAAGAGGCACACCAAGATATCTAACAGGAAGGATGCCTTCCTTGAACCCTAAGACATTCAGAATGGCTAACCTAGAGCTCGTGTTAACACCGGAAAAATAAATGCTACTCTTCCCAGGACTATGAGATAAGCCCGATAAAGCCTGAAACTCAGTGAGTGCAGTCAGAATGTGATTGACTGAAGTAAGATCCCCTTTACTAAAAATCATGAGATCATCAGCAAAACAGAGATTAATGAGCTTAGAATTTCCACATCTCCAATGGAAATGGAAATCAGGAAGCAGGGATTTCTCCCTAAGAAGACAAGTGAGGACCTCCATCACAATGACAAAAAGGTAAGAGGACAATGGATCACCTTGTCGAAGCCCTCTTTTCCCAATAATGTACCCAGTGGTTTCCCCATTAATGCTAAGAGAGTAATTAGCAATGGTGACACAAGCTTGTAGCCACTTAATCATGGTAGGATGGAAATTCATAGCGGATAGGACATCCCATAGGAATTCCCACCTCACATTATCATAGGCCTTCATGATATCCACCTTCATGGCACACCTAGGAGTGGAGGATGACTTATGGTATCCTCTCATGAGTTCTTGTGTGAGGAAGATATTGTCAGCTATCCTTCTCCCTTTAACAAAACCTGATTGTACAGGATCAATTAAGGTAGGAAGGGCTAGTTGGATTCGTTTAGCAAGAATTCTAGAGATACACTTGTAGATAGTATTACAGCAAGAGATGGGTCTATAGTCCCCCACCTTTGATGGGTTGGGGACCTTGGGAACCAGCGCTACAATAGTAGAATTTGCTTTCCTAAGTAATTGACCAGACTTAAAAAATGATTTAACAGCTGCGGTGACTTCATGACCTATGATAGGCCATGCTTTCTTGAAAAAACCAGCATTATAGCCATCAGGACCAGGTGCTTTAGTAGGATTAAGAGACCAGAAGGTGTCTTTAATTTCAAGATCAGAGACCTCAGCAACCATATCCATCCTTTGACCATCAGTTAATTTCTGCTGGACAATCTACTGAACCCTATCAGTCCCATGGTAAGCAGTAGGGTGAGCAGAACCAAGCAGATCAGTGTAAAATGTAACAAACCTTGATTTAATATCTTTACTATCATAAATGAGAGATCCATCATCTAAGATCAAACTGGAGATTTTGCTTCTATTACGGGTATTACTCACAGACTTAAAGAAAAAGGATGTGCACTGGTCACCCAATTTAAGCCACTGAATTCGAGACTTTTGCTTAGCCAAACTTTCCTCCGCTCTCAACAAATCAAGGTATTGCTTATGAACCACTCTCTCATGACTTATAACAGTGGGATCAGAGGGGTGAATGCCTAAATCCTTTTGTAGTGACTCAAGAAGATGCCTAGAGTCAGCCACTCTCTTAGAGATATCACTGAAGTCCTTCCTATTGATTTGTTTGAACTCATCTTGTAATAGTCTGAGCTTCTCACAAATGCTGAACATTGGATTACCAATGACCACTCTCCTCCAAACCTTCCTAACCACATTAAGGAACTGTGGATGATCAGCAAGGAAATCAAAGAACTTAAAGGGTTTAAGTGATTGCTTATTATTCGGAATGATGCATACAATGGCAGGAGAGTGGTCAGATACCCCAGGGGTGGGGAAATGAGCATGAGAACAGCTAAAAGCTGTCATCCATGGCTCATTCACAAGCACTCTGTCCAGTTTGGTGCTAACAAAATGAGGTGGATCTTGTTTATTGGCCCAAGTGAAGAAACACCCAGAATACCTAAGGTCATCTAGTTCCAATGCATACAGACAATTATTGAACTCATTCATGTGTGGGGGCCAACTAATAGTGCCCCCAACCTTCTCTCTGGGAAATCTAATAGCATTAAAGTCGCCAAGCACAATCCAAGGAAGGGATGAGTTAAGATGAAGGAGACTAGACCAAAGTGCCTGTCTCTGAAGGTAAGTATTTGCTCCATAAATAAAAGTTGCCAAAAAGGGAGCCCCACCATCCTTGGATTGCACTCATGCTTCCTGTTATTGCTTATGGTGGCAGCTTGCAACTCATGTTGTGCTTCCTTTTACTGCGGCCTTCTTTTGTTGTTTTGCCTAACCAATAGGGGCTGTCGTGGGATCTCCCTTCGCAGAGGGGGACGTCCTCTGCATTGTCTTTAGCTGCAATTTTGCTGATGTCCTGATCTGTTCTGTTTTGCTTAGTGTTTGCTAATTAGCAAGTGTTTGCTAATTTGTTTTTTGTTAGTGTACATTGTACTAGTTGTTTTCTGTTTTCAGCTATTGGTTGTGCCTATTCTCGGGGGGTTGTCCTTGGAGTGTATATTGCTTTTGCTAGGGGGCATGTCCCTAGCGTTGGCCACCTACGTTTTGTGGCTGCTACCAGTTTCTGTTGCTGATTGTTATGTTACTGAGCTGATCTGTTCTGATTGGATCACTATGGCTGCTGTTGTTGTCCCTAGTTGTGTGGATGACTGTGCTGATGACTGCTTGCTGCTGCTGCACTATTGGTACTACTGATCGTATGGAGCATCTGCTGCTGCATTGGTTTTATCATCTGCTACTGCAGTTGCTATTATGATACAAGTGCATCCTATGTTTTGCTGCTGTGTTCTGCTATTACCTTGTTCAACCTTGTTGTGGGTTTGGAAGGTTTAGAAGATTTGTGTTCTTTTGATATGCTTTTAAGTCCCAGTGTAATGGCCTTCGGCATATTCATGTGTAATAGGTGATTTACCTATAGGCTTGTCTAGTTTCAGTTGTTCTTGACCTGTTTTGCCCTTGGTTTTCTCCTCCATCTTGTAGATGGACTAGAAACCCTTGGATAGGTCATTTCTATTTCCCTCTAGCTCTTTGTAGCCACTTGGCACAGGCATCTCCCATTTTCCCTCTTTCTTTTATTTCTTTCCTTTTCTTTTCTTTTCCCTCCTGGGGTATGCCCCTTGTAGGCTGTACATTCGGTTATCCTTTTTTCTATTTCAAGCTGTTTTACCCAAAAAAATTCGAGGCAAAAAGTAATTTTCGGATCTAGTACATAAACCTTGATCCATATTAAATCGAGATAACATCGAAACCACACTTTCAAAATTCTTATCACATAGTAATCACAAGTCTTTGCATCTACTAGGAATCATTTTCTACATTTCACATGACTAGTAGTCTAAATACCTACTATCCATCATGTGTTTATCGCAATTTTTTCCTCCCATGACTATTAGTCTAAACACCAACTAACCGTCATGTATTTTTCTCATGTGATCACTATTCAGACCCTACTAGAAAATAAAAACAACTTTTTTATTACAATCTCCCCGAAGCAGCATGCAAATTGGTGAATCTAACAAATTGATTAACTCTTTCAATAAAAGCAAAATTGATTCGAGTTATCAACAATTCTAGGCAACAACTATGTTTAGGATCTAGTACATAAATCTTGATCCATATTAAATCGAGAGAACACCGAATCCACACTTTTAGATTTCTTATCGCAAAATAATCACTAGCCTTTGCATCTAATAGGAATCATTTTCTTTTTTTCTTTTTTCTTTTTTTTGGGTAAATCATCTTGAAATTAAAAAAGAGGCTAACCGAATATACAGCCTACAAGGGGCATACCACAGGAGGAAAAGAAAAAAGAAAAGAAAAGAAAATACAGAGAGAGCCTAAGCCAAACGGCTACAAAGGACTAAGATAAAATGAAACATTTGTTTCCTACCCATCTAATAGAGGGATACAAAACAAACGGCAAAAGGGTAGCGCAACGTGCAACCTTGCAAATGGAATCAGTACAACATGAATCAGTAGAACTTGTGCAACCTTGAAGTACATCACAAATGTAACAATAGAAAACTTGAATGAGGTACAAAACGGCTGCTGAAACTGCTCTTAAAGTTGCAGCTTCAGAACTGGAAAGCAGCTTCAGAACTTGACTTGATTGGGCTCAATTCAGCAGCTTGGACATCCAACTTGGACAGCAGCCAACTTGGACAGCAGCAACAGTAACAGCAGCAACAGCAATTCAGAGGACACAACATCTGATGCAGCTTGATCTCATTTCAATATCTGATGCAGCTTGGGGACACAACATGGACAGACAAAACCATCTGATCTCATTTCAATCCCAACACCGTACCATAATAGACAAACACATTCGCTAAGTAGAACCTATACAATACTATACAGAGGACTTCCCCCTCTGTGAAGGGAGATCCCATTGACAGCCCCCGATGGTTTGGCATAATGTAAGTAAAGCTAACACAGAACTTGGCTTGAATTGAAGTAGTAACTCAACAGGAAAATAGACTATCAACATGGTCTATCGACTGTCATCAGTAAATCAGTCATCAGAGTCATCACAAAACAGTTCAGCAAACAGCTACAGAACTAGTCATAGCAGTACTCAAAGGCTGCCTACCCATTACTGACAGGCCAGTCCAGAAATTGATTATGTCCAAAAGAGATTAAAAATTTGGACCATTTCTCGATTTGTGCGTGTCATCCTTGCGCAGGGGCCATGCTAATCTTCTCTGTATCGTTCCAATTTATCGAATGTCCCCGAAGGGACAGGAATCATTTTCTTCCTTTCATATGACTAGTAGTCTAAATACCTACTATCCATCATGTTTTTATCGCAATTTTTTCCTCACAAGACTAGTTGTCTAAACATCTATTAACCGTCATGGGTTTATCACTATTTTCTTTTCACATGACTAGTAGTCTAAACACCTACTATCCATCAGTCTAAACACCTACTATCCATCATGTGTTTATCGCTATTTTTTTTTCACATGACTAGTAGTCTAAACACCTACTATCCGTCATATGTTTTTCGCTATTTTTTCGACACATGACGAGTAGTCAAAACACCTACTAACCTTCATGTGTTTTTCACGGGTGGTCACTAGTCATACACTACTAGAAAGTAACAACCACTTTTTTATTTCCATCACCCCGAAGCAACACGCGAATTTCAGGATCTAAAAAGTTGATAAACTCTTTCAATACGTTCGAAATTGATTCGAGGTTCATGAATTCGAGGCAAAAAGTACTTTTCGGATCTAGTACATAAACTTTGATCCATATTAAATCGAGATAACACCGAAACCACACTTTCAAAGTTCTTGTCACATAGTAATCACTAGTCTTCGCATCTACTAGGAATCATTTTCTACCTTTCACATGACTAGTAGTCTAAATACCTACTATCCATCATGTGTTTATCGCAATTTTTTCCTCCCATGACCAGTAGTCTAAACACCAACTAACCGTCATGTATTTTTCTCATGTGGTCACTAGTCAGACACTACTGGAAAATAAGAACCACATTTTTTATTAAAATCTCCCCGAAGCAACATGCGAATTTGTGAATCTAAAAAATTGATTAACGCTTTCAATAAAAGCAAAATTTATTCGAGGTATCAACAATTCGAGGCAACAACTATGTTTCGGATCTAGTACATAGACCTTGATCCATATTAAATCGAGATAACACCGAATCCACACTTTCAGAGTAATTATCGCATAATAATCACTAGTCTTTGCATCTACTAGGAATCATTTTCTTCATTTCACATGACTAGTAGTCTTAAAATACCTACTATCCATCATGTGTTTATCGCAATTTTTTCCTCACAAGACTAGTAGTCTAAATATCTACTAACCGTTATGTGTTTATCACTATTTTTTTTCTCATGACTAATAATCTAAACACCTACTATCCATCATGTGTTTATCGCTATTTTTTTTCACATGACTAGTAGTCTAAACACCAACTATCCGTCATGTGTTTATTGGAATTTTTTCTACACATGCTTAGTAGTCAAAACACCTACTAACCGTCATGTGTTTTTCACAGGTGGTTACTTGTCATACACTACTAGAAAGTAACAACCACTTTTTTATTTCCATCCCCCCGAAGCAACACGCGAATTTCAGGATCTAAAAAGTCGACAAACTCTTTCAATACGTTCAAAATTGATTCGAGGCAAAAAGTAATTTTTGGATCTAGTACATAAACCTTGATCCATATTAAATCGAGATAACACCGAAACCACACTTTCAAAATTCTTATCACATAGTAATCACAAGTCTTTGCATCTACTAGGAATCATTTTCTACATTTCACATGACTAGTAGTCTAAATACCTACTATCCATCATGTGTTTATCGCAATTTTTCCCTCCCATGACTATTAGTCTAAACACCAACTAATCGTCTTGTATTTTTCTCATGTGATCACTATTCAGACCCTACTAGAAAATAAAAACAACTTTTTTATTACAATCTCCCCGAAGCAGCATGCAAATTGGTGAATCTAACAAATTGATTAACTCTTTCAATAAAAGCAAAATTGATTCGAGTTATCAACAATTCTAGGCAACAACTATGTTTAGGGTCTAGTACATAAACCTTGATCCATATTAAATCGAGAGAACACCGAATCCACACTTTTAGATTTCTTATCGCAAAATAATCACTAGCCTTTGCATCTAATAGGAATCATTTTCTTCCTTTCATATGACTAGTAGTCTAAATACCTACTATCCATCATGTTTTTATCGCAATTTTTTCCTCACAAGACTAGTTGTCTAAACATCTACTAACCGTCATGTGTTTATCACTATTTTCTTTTGACATGACTAGTAGTCTAAACACCTACTATCCATCAGTCTAAACACCTACTATCCATCATGTGTTTATCGCTATTTTTTTTTCACATGACTAGTAGTCTTTGGCTGCGAAAAATCCAATACATATCAATACGTAAGGCTTTCATACCTGGTAATCACGTATATGCAATGATAGAAGCCTGCCTTGGTTGCTTAATCGTCCAACTTCAAAGCAGATAGAGAAGGGAAGTGAAACCAGATTATTCGAGGAGGGAGAGAGAGAGAGATTTGACAGGAGGGAGTCATATTTTGAAGTTGGGACATTGATTGAAAATGTTGACATGGGCGGGAAATGTTTTGAAACAAATATTGAAAGTGTTTGATTTGTGGAGGGAGTTTTTGGTGGGACAAATAGAAAATTTGCACTGGACCTTTAGGTGGGACTAAAGCGTGGTGGGAAAAATTTATAAGCTAACGAACTAACTCTTCAGGGAAATGCATTATTTCATCAGAAAATTTGTGGGATAAGTAATGGGTGACAAAAAAATTAGGTATGTTAAAAAAAAATTGCCACCCTTTATAAATAGATTTTGGATTTTTTACTTTCAATTAATTCTTTTGTGGAGTACAATATCGTGGGTAAAAAAATCAACTGATCAAACAATAGTTGACCATGGTCGGAAGGGAGTGTTGGCATTCTGTTAGGTTCTCAAAAATTCCAATTGGTTAAATACAAACATGTGAGATGTACAACAACTAAACATTTGTCAATCACTGGGCTGTCCAAATTCAAAATGTAACTGAACTTTAAAAAAATAACTGAAGTTGAATATATTTTTGGATAAACCAGCTTGAAATTAAAAAGAGGCTAACCGAATATACAGCCTACAAGGGGCATACCCCAGGAGGAAAAAGAAAAGAAAACAAAAGAAAAGAAAATAGGCAACGCCAAATGGCTACATGGGAGGAATGATAAGCGCTGATAAGCGCTGTTCCAATCCGTCTAGAAGAGGAAAGGAAAACAGCGCCAAAATGACCTTAACATTACAAAATAAACATGGAGCAAAAGTATAACACGACGAGCAACCTGACTATACAATAACCAATTACATAACCCTGAAAGTAACCTGACTATACAAGAACCAAATAACCAAATAATGGCACATGAGGTGGATTGCAACAACCAAAACAGTGCTGCCATGGCAGCAGCAAATCACAGCAATACATCACAGAACTGTACAGCAGCACTTGCTGCACTTGATACTGCAATGGACAGCAGCAGAGCTTAACAGCAGTGGACAGCATCAACTGAGCCCAATGTTTGAGCAAAACAGCAGCACAGAATCAGCAGCAGCAGAGAGCAGCAACAACAGAGAGCTGCCTTAGCATAACCATCAGAAACAACAACCAATGCAGCAACATAGGGACTGTGAAGCTACTGCTAGGGTAGTAGCCTTGTACATAGAAGTATGAATAGCCCAGATTTCAGACCCTTCCCAATGGAAGCTCATATCAACTTTCCCCAATATCACTAGCAACTATACACATGCAAAGGACGTCCCCCTCTGTGAAAGGAGATCCCAACGACAGCCCCAGTTGGTTAGGCCTATACAATATATAGAAACTTTCAAAATACTCTACCACTTGACCATGACTTAAAGCACTAGAACACACTTGAAACAGAGCTGTAAAACAGCAGCAAGGCTGGATAGCCGTGGCTAGGAACAGCCATAGCCGTGGCTAGGAACAGTAACAGAAGCAGCATAACAGCCACCATAACAGGAAGCATAACAACTACCACCATAATCAGCCTAATAAAGAACACAATCAGCCTTAGCATGCAATGGACTGAGATAAGTAAACAGAATTATCACCACAGGGGGCAGCCCGGAGAATTGAATCTAATGGACTGAGATAAGTAAAAGACGAAGAAGGAACCACCAACAGCTGCTGCCACAACCATTAACAATACAACAGCAGCAGTAGCCTCAAAACAAGTCTTGAGGAAGCCACAAAACAGTTCAGTAACAGTCTCAACATGCACTACAGTTAGCATAACAGCAATAGGGGCCACCATATTTGTACCCTGCTGACGTTGCTAATGCTGCTGCTCTAGCTATGTCAGACAGCCAGTAAACTAAACTATAACAGCCAAAATAGCTAGGAAGATAGTAGCACCAAATGGAGGGGCATAAGCAATGGCAACACAAGAAACCCTATTGCTTAATCTGCTAAACCACAACACCCTCGAGGCCTAAACCACCAAATCTAGAAGCAACAGGGAGGAACCCAACCCCCTCACCTCTCCCTCACCATATGACTCCCACTAAATATTACCTCCTCTCACAAGAAAATTGAGGCTCAATCACACATCTCACGGGTTCTCACAAATGCTGGACACATAAAGAAGATTCTGAGAATGAGATAGAAATCAGTCCAGAGCCTAACACTAAATATCAAATACAGAACCTAACACCAAACTCAGAGTCAGTCACCAAAGTTTAAGGTATCTACCTGCTATGATAGAAGTAATAGCAGTAGCAAGCAACACTTGAAGATAAGATCTGAAAACTCCTGATTAGCCCCTGCTCTTGGCACACATATGCATGCCTTCAATGGAACCGGTTAAAAAATAAGCTATGCATCTTGAAGATAACATGTTGGACAACCGGTTAAAAAATAACATGTTGAATATTTCTTTATTTTCATAGTGCATTTCCAACCCAGCTAGTCAAAAACACAAATCATATAAGTTTGACGTAAGTAGTAAGTTTTATTCTTTGTAACAACTCCGTAAATTACGTGTAAGTGTTTAGTTTAGTACAAAAACTGCCTACAAATGTACCCTTAAATGTTTGTCTTCATTGGTGTCCGTCAATGCCATTGTAAAGCATTCCGGAAAAATGGAAAGACATGGTTTTTAATAGTAGGAGGTGTACAATGTTAATAATAACACCAAAGCTATCGACGACAACAGAAACGTGGGTGATACTACAACCCCACTATCCGAAGGTCAATCAATTGTATCTCAAACCAAGTCCCAACAATGACAACCCCATTGTACATGTACAAGCATCCCAAATTTAGCCCAAATAGTTAAACCTAGTATCACCAATGACAGGTCCAGTTCAATATACAAGCAAAAGTCACAGATACCCAATATGTACAGTTAGTATGCGGGTTCCTGGATACGCCGACTTTGGCAATTCCCCCCGGAGATCAAAATTTCACCACCCCGTATTAAAGTACTTGGTAGTCCTTTTGGCACAACAATTGATCAAACTCAGACAAAAGAAACCCATATCCTACAGATTGTTATTGTATAAACGAACCAAGTGACCGCCTGCATACACAAAGCCGGTTTTAGCTTTTTCTGCCTTCCATTCGGAAAAAAAATTCACAACTGTATCGGCTTCCCGATTATTCGGGTCACCAAGCAAATCCATTAACAACCTTGGCCTCTCAATATCGTCCATCTACACAACCGAAAAGATAAACCTTAGCAAACCAACACTATAGCAACCAATTCATTACGCAATAACGAAAATACTTTTACTTTACAACCACTAGCAAGTACACCAGATGGGTAATTGAACCCTTACATGAATTTTATAACGAACAATCCACAATCATACCTAAATTTGGATGCAAAGGATTATGTCTGTCAGTAAACCACTTGAAACACAAGTAATAGAAGTAGCACAAGTAACACAACAAAGTGTTTAGTTAATTACCCGTCGGTCTCATGCTGCAGGGGTTGCCTTTCAACATTAGCAATCTTAAACTTGCTGACATCAGCCTTATAGAGGTCTTCATATTGCAACCGCAAGGCACGATGTAATTCCTCCATCTATTCGTAAATACAAGTAGTAAGATAGAATAAAAAATGGCAAAACTGTAAGTAAAACATGGTCTATGCAAGGTGTGCCATACCACTTTTTGTGTCAGTCGCTTACGGAACAAATTGGATCGTGTGGCCGGCTTCGAATCGAAAATGTAAGCCATCTGGATGGCCAGGTCTACCTTGATGCAAAACCAATGGTTCCCACAATCATTTGTTGGTATGTATATCTATGACCAAAGGTAAGCCAATCATGATTGAAAACAAATTGAAATCTTACTTTATAGTCGTTTTGCGAAAGTACTAACTTCTTAGGTCAACATTTTATAACTCTACCATGGAGCATGAGCTAAGGTCAGCAGTAAAATCTTCATCTCCAAAATAGCTACCACACAACTTCTTCAAATCAGAATCATTAAGGTTGGGATTGCCTAATATTTGCCTCTGCAAAATTACAGGAAATATAAACAATGCCAATACAAGAAGAAGAAAGGGGACAAGGGGAAATTAATTATAGGAAAGTAATTATACTAACCGATACAAGAACCGGTAAATACCACATAAAGTGGTGCTTGTCTGGATGGTTGGACCTTTCCTTATTTGTCAATTGCACAGCTACCAAATTTATAATCTATAATCATACATAGGTAACCACATTGGACTAAAATGCAAATGAATCATAATAAATTAAATACTTCAACCAGGTGGGAAAATCATATCACACAAACCTTGTCCAATATCCATGCTTTGGGTTTCAAGCTGCACAAATCATACCGGGTTGCAAAGAATCTTTCAATTCCAAACATTTTCAAGTGCACATAAGCATCCCTACAAGTATGATTGTGGTCATGAAAAACAAATGTCATAGTTGACAAGGGAAAACAAAGGAATATAGGCGAAATTTGAAAAATGTACCCAGTAAATGGATCACAAGGATAAAAAATGAACGCCGTCAACAACTTTTCATCGTCATTTAAGGGTTCTGGGGTTGGGTATGTTGGAGAATCCACCGTTTCTTGAATATACAGCTATACAAGACAAGACAATAAACAAATACAAAACAAGAATGGGTTAGACTTCATACTACATTGGACAAGGGGAATTGGGAATGAGTAATAACCTTGCTTTGTGGATTCAACTCCTGCATAGCACCAGCAAACTTCAAAGACTTGAATTTTCCATAGAGTCCACGAAACTGTTGAATTGGAAATTCACCGTACATAAAAGACAATAAATGTACATGATATTAAGATACACACAGTGGGAACGTTGATATCAATGTTGTCCAGAATTTGATGTTGATCCGCAATATTCGTTGACTGAGTGTTTGCTTTATTTTTGTTTTTCGGAGGATTCCGCTTCTTAAGACCATCCTTCGTAAACGGAGAACGCTGGAACTGGCTTTTCTTCAACTCAGCACGCTCTCACAAACGCCGTGGTTCATCATTGACTTCCACATTATCATTAACACAAAACGACATGACAGGTTTTCCAAAGGTTAACTTTTTTTTTCTTCCCCTACTCAAACCAGCGTGCGACTTAAAGGCCGATACCGGTAACGGTGAACCTACAATCTCATCTACATCATGTTGTATCTTCCTCTTTCGAGTGTTGGTACCTCTACTCGAACCACCGCGTGACTTCAAGCTCGATACCGGTGAAGGTGAAACTACATCCTCATCCATTTCCATTTCTATCCTTTCATTTCGAGTGTCATTCCCCATGTTATATTGATCAAAACAAGATGTCGGCATGTCGTACACAGCCTTGGATTTGTTGAGCGCAGGATCGGGGGTTTTCAACTCGTTTTTTTTTTGGGTAAATTAGCTTGAAATTAAAAAAGGTTAACCGAATGTACAGCCTACAAGGGGCATACCCCAGGAGGAAAAAAAAAAAAAAAAAAAAAAAAAAAAAAAAAAAAAAAAAAAAAAAAAAAAAAAAAAAAAAAAAAAAAAAAAAAAAAAAAAAAAAAAAAAAAAAAAAAAAAAAAAAAAAAAAAAAAAAAAAAAAAAAAAAAAAAAAAAAAAAAAAAAAAAAAAAAAAAAAAAGAGCTGATTAGATCGTTGGATGGGTTCTGATTGAGCGAGGTAGCTGCCTGGGCTGTCATTGATTAGATTGGTGGTCGTTCACTGATCGAAAGGGGTAGCTTCGCAGACTGTTTTTGATTAGATTAGTGGTTTTCACTGATCGAAAGAAGCAGTTTGGTCCACCGGCGGTTAGGGGGGCCACTTTTGTGGATTCTCTTCTGTTCCTCTTTTAGTTGTTAGCGAGCCTAGGGGATTGGGTTGAGGGAGTAGTAGTCTGGATGGAATGGGCGTGGTGTGCAGGGTACTGAGCAGCAGCAGTAGCCTTGTCGGATGTCGTCATCTCCAGTGCGAGTCTCTTCTCGGTTCCTGTCCTTCTGTAGTAGTTGACCTCTGATGAGTGGGTAGTATGCTTGCTTTGGGCTAGTTAGAAGTATCAGGTTCTCTTTTTTTTTTGGGTAATGTAGCTTGAAATTAAAAAAGTATCAGGTTCTTGGTTATCTTAGCCTAGCTTTGGAGGAGGAGGTTATTAGGTAGTTGGGTTCAGCAGGAGGTTTTGGCGAGCCTTAGGCTTGGATGAGGGAGTAGTAGGCCGGAAGGATTGGGCGTGGTGAGCAGGGTACTGAGCAGCAGCAGTAGCCTTGTCGGATGCCGTCATCTCTGGTTCGAGCCTCTTGATGTCTTGTTCCTCTGTAGTAGCCGATCAGCTTGCTTTGTAGCCGTCTTACTCGGTGGCTTCTCCTCAGTGTTGGTTATCATGTGGTCATCTCTGACCTCGACTATTTACTTTACTTACCTTATTTCCTAGCCTGGAGGGTTGTGCCAGGTGGTAGCTCTATCTCATTTAGCTCTATTTACTTTACTTACCGTACACATGGCATCTTCATGTATTTACTTTATCTAACTCTCCATGCGGGTTGTGCATGGTTTACCGCACTTTTGTCATTCTTGTTTTTTTTTTTTCTTGTTCTTGTTGGTTTTCAACTCGTTGGGTGTTGAAGTTTCACACGTATGTACTCCCGTAAAGAGGGGAGAGGATTCTACTTCAAGGATGACTGATTGGTTCAGGTCCATTTGTTGAGCCATTTGTGGTGGTGGTTGTTCTTGCTGTTGCAGCTTAGACAGCATTTCTGAGGTAAGGTAGCTCGCTTGCGTTAAATTTTTGAGACAGCCTTTGATTGGTTCAGCATTGGATCATGGGTTTCAAACTTGAAGTTTGACATGTATGTAATCCCGTGAGTTGCGTGAGGAGGTCAGAGGATTGTCCTTCAAGGCCATGCTTGAGGTCCATTTCTTGAGCAATTTGTGCTTGCAAATCAGACAATATTTCAGACCCAAAGTGCTTCGCCAGTATCATATTTTGACGAAGCAAGAGACTTGCTACTGTTATGAAAGTAATTGTCATCACACTTACATCTCCCGACGAAATTTGGGACACGCCCGCTTCATTGCCACTGATTTTTTCATCCACCTTCGTCCTTTTGTCCAGTGTAAAATGAACCACCACCCCCTTACTGTCATAACCTCCAATTTTGTCAAATTCGTGCAACCTGTTCTTTTTTTTTGGGTAAATCAGCTTTAAAATTAAAAAAAGAAAACCAGATATACAGCCTACAAGGGGCATACCTCAGGAGGAAAACAAAACAAAGAAATATGGAAACAAAACAAAAGGGGATAACATTCCCTACCTATAGATAACATACTGAATAGATGGAAACAAAACAAAAGGGTATACATTGTTTCCTATCCATCTACAAAAAGGGGAATAACATTCCCTACCACTGTGCAAGAACAGGTTCAGAACAGCAAACTTGTCATGGCCAGCTGCAAGAACAGGTTCAGAACATTCAGCCATGAACTGGCTGTGCTCTCTAATGCAAAACTTGTCACTTCTGAACACAGATTCCATCACATCACATCAGCTGTGGCCCTTCAGAACAGCACAGAACAGCAGAGTATAACAGGAGTACCAACTTGAAACCACCAACTGATCTTGAGGCTTGTACCAACTTGAGACCAACACCAGCAGATTTCAGAACATTCAGCTGGATCAGAACTTGCACAGCTCAAATCTGGTCAATTTCAGAACTTGACCAGCAAACAGGAACAGCTCTAGACTTGACCAATTTGCTGGGGTAGGTTCAGCCTAGGTTCAGCAGCAGCAGCTTAGTGAAGTTCAGAAGGTAGCCATTCTGGTTTACAAAAGACTGATTACATATGGTGATTCCTTTTACTGATTTCCCATGGACAGCCCCCAATGGGTAGGACAAAACAAAACAGTACAACTGTTCTTAAACAATTACAACACAGTACCCATTCTTTCTCATTTACATCCTATGAAAGCAGGTGACACATTGCAGAGGAATTCCCCCTCTGCGAAGGGAGATCCCAAAGACAGCCCCTATTGGTTAGGCAGGCAACTAAGTAGCTACACTACTACCCAATGCTGATAATAGAAGCAAAACCAGCTAAGGATCAGAACAACAGGGGTATGCAGCTAGGTATCTGAACTTTAAGTACATTTCAAAACTGTATGCAGCTACATATGGTGATTCCTTTTACTGATATCTGAACCTTAAGTACATTTCAAAACTGTTGCAGCTAGGTTCTGACTTGGGAACATAGAACCAAGCTGCTATGAGATACAGCAATCAACAAGCCAGGTCCAAACTCCCTCCACCCTTGGAAGACTCATACCTCACACCTCCCACAATCAACAAACCAGGTTCAGAAAAGATGCAGGTTAGGCTTACAAAAGTAACACAAATCAGAGATATCATGACAGACTTCTAGCTTTCATGACAGACTTCTAGCTTTCAAAACATAGCAGGTTCAGAACTCAGAAGCAGATCAGAGATATCACCAGCACTTGTTCCATAACAGGTTCAGAACTCAGAAGCAGTGCATAACTAGGAACAGGGCATAAGAACAGGGATAGAACATCAGCCATGAACTGGCTGAGCTCTCTAATGCAAACTTGTAGCAGAACAAAGCAGAACAGTTAAAACAGCTGCTAAAGCAATCTGTAGCACAACTACCAACCGAACCATAATTGCAGAGGAATTCCCCCTCTGCGAAGGGAGATCCCACGACAGCCCCTATGGTTAGGCAATCCACAAAACCAAACACTGTGGTGCTACAGATTGCTTAATGGCACCAAACACTGTGGTGCACAATGGCACCAACACATAAACCACTGAGGTGCAAAAGAAAATGCAACCTGTTCTTAATTTCAATATCACCCCAATTAACCAAAAATGGAAATTTTCTAACATAAGACATAACTGTAGGACTTGGAGACACACGATCGAAGTAGAAAACCTACATTATAAGAAAATAAAGTTATCATTTATCATGCATAAAAAATAAATAACTAAGAGTCTAGGGTCAGGTTCAATAACAACATACCACCAAGAGGAACAAGCACCCATTTGGTTGTACAAGATGCTTATCGCGTTGCTCCTGTATACCCTTGCACAATAAGTCTAGGGTCAGGTTCGCCCAATTCTAATTACCCATTTCCACAACATCACTAACACCATTCATAAAGGATCGAGTAACACCCAACTTTGTGGTTGGGCATAAAAAACATCCCAAGATGTACAACGAAAATTTCCTCTTGAATACATCACCTACTTCTTCTGTTTCCTCCAAGTACTCTCTCAACTCTTTCAATTGCACTACCCCTTTCGTCATTCCCATGTTTTCACAAAGTTGTGAAAATTCATCCGACATATTCACCTCCAAGTCAATAACCTTGCCTTGTGCATTAATTCCTAAGCACTTGTGAACATAGACAACAGTGAGAAGGAATGTCCGGCCATGAACAGTCAGTGAACGAGTTTTAGGATCAAAATTTTTTACCAACCAGTTACATAGTGGATGATTAAGAACTGTACACTTCAATTGTAATATTCCACTCAAGCCAATAAGCTCAACAGCAAGGCGTTGATCTGTGCTTAACTTTTGTACTATTCGAACAATGGACTTTAAGGACATACGGTTCTGTAACTTTCTCTGCAAAATTCAACAACCATCACCAAATAAGTTGGCATTCCATAATCATGTCATACCATGTTTACCTACTTATACAGGTCCCTACAGTTTTTACTAACTTTTTTGGGTTTTGGAGGAAGTACAGCTTTCTGCTTCGCAAGGTCCTCTTTGGCCAACTCAGCCAAATGTTTGTACTTTTGCCTTTCTTCGTTCGACAAGTTTTTCCATTGCTGACCAATGTCCCTCTTTATCTACAATACATACCAAATCATGCAACTATGATCATAAAAACTTATTAAGAACATTGGATTATTAAATTTTTAAGAGAATTTAAAACAAATTAAGGTCAGAATGGCGATTTGGTGGGCGATTTGTTGGGCGATCTCCTCCGTCTGATTCATCATGGCCGACGGAACAGTTCCCATGTCAGATGGGTTGGGTTCCAAGACTCTCGTCTCCAGTGAGCCCCGGCGAAAGCAGCATGTCTCAGATCAACTGTCTCATCCGCCTTCGTCGGTTCTGGTAACATCTCGGGTGATCAACTCAGGTGAGCCCAACCTTGGATCCTCCCCCATTAAGGCTAATCCTGCTCCATCTCCAACTGGGTTTGGGGCGGGTAGCCCTAAAGCGATCAAAAGCGACAAGGGCGATTCTGACAAGGCAGGGCGATCTCCGTTGAAGTCATCAAACTCCTGTGTTAGCCTGCCCACCATGGCAGACGGCTCATCCTCCTTCTCCGAAGGGCTGGGCATCAAGGCCCAGGATTCAAACGAGCTCCGCCGCAGGCAGAAGAACTCAATACAACATGGTGAAGCCGCAGTCCTCACCGAGCAAACCCCACTCCCACCCAAATCGACTGAAACATCAGATCCCCAAGTTAAATTTGGAACTCACAGTCCAAAACACATCAAGACGAGCCCTGCTCGTAAACTCCAACAGGCCTTTCAGAACGAACGGAAGCAGATGGAATCCGAAGCTCGGATGCTCGAAATTGTGGGTCACCTGGAGGATGAGCTCAACAATTCGGAGGATCCTTTCGTTCTTGATGTTGTGACAGCTAAACTACAGACCATTCAACAATCTTGGAAAGAAGATCGTCAGAGGCTCCACTCAGGCGATACACTTCATCTGGGCCTCGAACCAGGTAACCCTACCCTCAAGAAGTCGATTGATGGTACCTCAGGCGAGGTTGATGATGGACCCACGGTCTCAAGATCCGGGCCGCAAGCTTCTCCTCATGGATTTGGGGATCACAGCCCTAAATCGTGTAAAAGCCCAAGTTCGGCTAGGAAGCTACAACAGGTGTTTTTGGAGGAAGGTTTGAGGGTTGAAGCTGAAGCTGCCATGGGATCAGTCCTGTCTCTGAAGGGGCCTGGGGTGAACAGCTCTAGTGCTCAAATCAACACTTTTGAGGAGAAACTGGAAAAGGAAGCAGAAGCAAGAGCTAGGGTAACGCATCTGCATGGAAACACGTACCAGTTCGAGCGTACACCTGCACAGGTTCGGAAAGCTAACCCAAATCCCAAAATATTGTTTCCTGTCAAAGATACTAGAAATAAGCTGGGTGGTGTACCAAACCCAGTGTCTCATGCATCAACGAGTACTAATCCTGATCAGCCTAAAGCCATGAATCGTACATCTCAAACTAATAAGAATTGGGCCTCCCTATTTAGGTCTCAAGGGCCCTCAAGTAATATGAAGTTAGATTTCTATCCAGAATTAAAGAGGGGGAAAAATGCTGTAGTTGAACTTGATGTTACTCACTTGGATGAGAATTGTTGGTCACATTGTTTGGTTGGTCATTTCCTAGATGGTAGGATGGATTTTCGACTAGCAAATTCAACTGCTCATAAACAGTGGGGAAAAAACACTAACTACGGCCTGCTGTCAGTTAAGTCAGATAATGCAGGATTCTTATATTTTGAATTTAAAGATGAAGCTTGCCAACTTGCAGTCCTAGAAGGGGGGCCTTGGTTCTTCTCCCAAAAATTCCTTGTTTTGCAGAAATGGAGAAGAATGATGAATCCAACTAAGATTTCACCGTCCTCTATCCCGTCTTGGGTTAAGCTTCATAACTTGCCCCTAGAGTGTTGGACAGAAGTGGGATTAAGCAGGGTGGCTAGTGCAATAGGACAGCCCAAATATGTTGATCGAGCTACAGAAAAGAGGACTAGGCTTGCATATGCTAGGGTGTGTGTGGAAATTGAGGCTGCTGATGAACTTCCAGATGACATACAGGTCACGGTGGATGGGGAGAGTGTATCAGTTAGGGTGGAATACCAACTAATGCCTCCTGTTTGCTTAGAATGTGGGGTGTTTGGACATGCAACCGCTAAATGTTCAAAGTCCATCCTTAATAAGCAAGCACAGGGTCATGAAGTTCCGAAGGAGGATTGGCATGCTGTTAGTAAAGGAGTCTCTATCAATGTAGGGGGTTCAGTAGCACTGGAGACAGTTACAATACCTGTGGTGGCTGTGGTGGATACGTCAATGCCTAAGGTCTTAAAAGAGGACATAGATGGGAGTGACTCAGAAGAGGAGGAGCTGAATTTCAATACTGATATTCCTTTTGAGGTGATGGTGGATACAGGGGCTCTCAAGTGTAGCGTGGAGTCCGGTCCAAGTAATCCTCCTAATGATCTAGACCCGGAGGTATTCCCTGCTCAACTTGATCCGCAAGTGAAACCAATTCCTCCGGATGATAAGTCTAAAGAAATAAAGGGAAAGGCTCCCTTTCAGAGTTCCAAGGGTCTCAACAAGTCCGGTGGAAAAAACAATAACAAGAAGTGGAGTAGCAGCTCCAAAAGACGGAATAAATGATATCCTTTTGGTATCCTTTTGAATGAGGGTAGCTTTAATTCTGTCAAGCTATGCTCTTTTTGTTACTTTGTGATTTAGTTTCCAATGTCTTTTCAAACTTTCAATTTAGGTTTTTGGAACATCCGTGGTCTGAATGACCCCATTAAACAGAAAGAAGCAAGATCTTTTGTGAACACCAATAAGTTGAGTCTTGTTGGATTACTTGAGCATAAAATAAGGGCAACTTGGGCAGATAGAATCACCCAATTCATCTGTCCTGGTTGGAACTTTGTGAACAATTACCCCCAAGCTGCTTTAGGAAGGATTTTTGTTGGATGGGACCCTGGTATGTTGTCTCTTACAGTGTCATGTCAGATCAATTTATTCATTGTCAGGTCCATCCAAAAGATGGGAGTGCATTATTTTTGGTCACAATGGTCTATGGGGCTAACTCTATCTCAGACCGTAGATCTCTTTGGCTTAGCCTTTCTCAGTTTAAGTCCTCTTCTCCCTGGGTGGTCCTTGGTGACTTTAATGCTATTAGGCATCCTAGGGAGAAAGTGGGGGGGAATGTACAGTGGTATCCTTCCATGGATGACATTAATCACTGTTTATTCTCCTCCGAGCTTGATGACCTTAGGTTTTCAGGGTGTTTATTTACGTGGTCCAATAAGCAGGTCCCTCCTCATTTTGTGACTTCCAAAATAGATAGGGTATTAGTGAATGAACCTTGGATGAGAACATATTCTCAATCATCGGCTCAATTTTTGGTGCCTGGAATCTCAGATCATTCACCAGGTGTGGTGTTCGTCCAGCCCAATCCAAGAAGGTCAATTAAACCCTTCAGGTTTTTTGACTTCCTTGCTGACCACCCTCAATTCCTTGCAATTGTCCAGAGGAGCTGGAGGACAATTGTACTTGGGAACCCCATGTTCTGTGTGTGTGAGAAACTTAAACGTCTTCAAAAGGATTTGAAGCAGCTTAATAAGGAAGAGTTTAGTGGCATCTCTGAGAGGGTGAGTGCCACTAAGCAAGCATTAGAAAACATACAGGTAATTATAGGCTCTCATCCTAATAATAGTGCTGTTATAGAACAAGAGAGAGCGGTACACAAACAATACATCACATTGCTTAGGGCTGAGGAAAGCTTAGCTAAACAAAAGTCTCGTATACAATGGTTGAAACTTGGAGATCAATGTACGTCCTATTTCTTTAAAGCTGTGACCAATAGGAGGAATAGGAGCAAAATAACAAGCTTAGAATTAAATGATGGATCTACCTCACACGATCTCATGGCAATCAAAGAACAGTTTGTTAACTTTTACACAACTCTTTTTGGAACGTCCCATCTCACACCCCATCGGGGTCCAACTAGAGTGTGTCAATTAATTAGAAATAAACTCAGCCCTGAGCATAGTCTTAATATGGTCTCCCCTGTCTCAGACTTGGAGATCAAAGAGACCATTTGGTCAATTAACCCCTCCAAAGCCCCTGGCCCTGATGGGTATAATGGAGGGTTTTTTAGGAAGGCATGGTCTGTTATTGGGAGAGAGGTCACCTCAGCTGTCCAGAACTTCTTCAGGTCTGGACAACTGCTCACTAAAGCTAATTCCACTATTGTAGCTCTTGTTCCTAAGGTTCCAAACCCTTCCAGGGTGGGTGACTTTAGGCCCATCTCATGCTGCAATACCATTTACAAATGCATCTCTCGGATTCTAGCAAAGAGATTGCAATCTGCTCTTCCTTTGCTCATAGATCCGGTCCAGTCAGGATTTGTGAAAGGAAGGAGAATTGCAGATAACATCTTCCTTACCCAAGAACTCATGAGAGGGTATCACAAGTCCTCTCCTTCCCCTAGGTGTGCCATGAAAGTTGACATAATGAAAGCATATGACCATGTTAGGTGGGAATTTATTTGGGATGTCCTGTCCGCCATGAACTTCCATCCTACAATGATTAAGTGGCTCCAAGCATGTGTAACCACTGCAAACTATTCCCTATGTATCAATGGGGAAGTGACGGGGTACATTAAAGGGAAGAAGGGGCTGAGACAGGGGATCCGTTATCCCCGTATCTCTTTGTTATTGTGATGGAAGTGCTTACGAGTTTACTTAAGGAGAAAGCCCAGCTCCCGGACTTTCATTATCACTGGAGATGTAAAACTAATCAATTGATAAATCTGTGTTTTGCTGATGATCTAATGATATTCTGCAAGGGAGAGCCTTCTTCGATTAAACTCATCAAGGAAGCCTTGAATGAGTTTGAGGCTCTTTCTGGTCTCTCCCCTAGCACAGGTAAGAGTAGCATATTCTTCTCTGGTGTTAGTGTGGGAGTTAAGGAGACTATTTTGCAGGATTTGGGATTTCGGGAGGGTTCCCTCCCAGTGAGATATCTGGGAGTTCCATTGTTATCTACAAAGCTTAAAGCTGTGGACTGCCAGAGGCTGGTTGATAGTATCACTGCCAAAACTAGAAGTTGGACCAATAGGGACCTTACTTATGCGGGGAGAGTCCAACTTATCAAGAACATCTTGTTCTCAATGCAAACGTATTGGTCCTCCCTGTTCATTTTACCAAAAAAGGTCATCAAGGAAGTTGAATCTATCCTTAGGGCCTTTTTATGGTCTGGCCCTGACCTAAAAAGATCAGGGGCTAAGATAGCTTGGGAGAAGTTATGCGCCCCTAAAGATGAGGGGGGTCTTGGCTTCAAATCTATGGAGGTGTGGAATAAGGCTGCGGTGGCCAAGCATATATGGTACTTGATCTCCGGGGGAGAGCAATCCATGTGGTGCCAATGGGTTAAATCCTACTTATTAAAGGGTAGGAGCTTTTGGAGCCTTAAAATGCCTGCTAATCCCTCTTGGGTTTGGCGTAAATTACTTAATCTAAGACATGTAGTCCAACCCTTCATACGTCACTTAATTGGCAATGGGGAGAACACATCCATATGGTTTGACCCTTGGCACCCGTTAGGTCCTCTGCTGGAGAAGTTTGGATCCAGAATTGTTTATGACTCTGGCCTTCCGTTGAATGCCAAAGTGTCCCTTATAGTACACAATTCTGGCTGGACTTTCCCAATCACGCAAACATGGGAGTTGAATGAAGTTAGACGGCTTCTCCCTCCTTTGCGTGGCTCCAGGGACCATGTTAGATGGACTCTGAATGCATCTGGTCAGTTTAGTATAGCCTCTCTATGGGAGAAATTGAGGGCTCCTTTCCCCAAGGTTAATTGGCATAAGGCTGTTTGGTTTTCTGGCCATATACCTAAGTGTAGCTTCATTACATGGCTGGCCATCCAGGGTAGACTCTCCACGGAGGATAGATTAGTCCTCTTTGGGATTAAATCAATCTCCCAATGCAGTTTTTGCCATGGTAGTGAAAACCATGATCATTTGTTCTTCAACTGTAGTTTTTCCACAAGGGTTTGGAATGCCATGTTGGAAAAGATGGATACGAGTTGGTCCCCAAGGCCTTGGCCAGCATGGATCACCCTCTTCTCCTCTTTTAAGGGGAAATCTCTAAGGAATATCGTATCTAAGTTGATTTTCACTACTACAGTATACCATATTTGGATTGAAAGGAACTTAAGGAAGTTTCAAAATACAACGAGCACCTGGGAAGTGGTTGTTCACAAAGTCTTTAACATGGTTAAGGGTAGATTACTGTCGTTGCCAAAGTTGCCCGCAGGCTCACAAAATAATAGGTTTAATAGAGTATGGGGCATCAATGGGTAATGAGGTATTGTGTGTTTGTGTATTCATATTGTGGCCATGGTTGTAGATTTGCAGGTTTGGTCAGCAAGGCTGCCTTAATAAAAGTACTCCAGTGGCCTCTAAATTTGGATGGCTGGTGCAGCCCCTGCTAACATGGAGGCTAGTAGGTTTCAAGGTTATTGAGTGTGCCACTATATGTAGATCCTGTGAGAAGTGTGCTTGAGCCTCAATCTTCTTGAGAGTGGAGGTAATATTTAGTGGGAGGCACTTTGTGAGGGAGAGTGGAGGGAGTTGGGTTGCAACCGTTAATCAATAGAAGCAATGCAACAACTGTGCTTTGTTACTTTTGACAGCCTTTTTTATCACTGTGTAGTGCATTATGAACCTGACTTCTTATGTAGTGCATTTTCTTTTGCACCTCAGTGGTTTATGTGTTGGTGCCATTGTGCACCACAGTGTTTGGTGCCATTAAGCAATCTGTAGCACCACAGTGTTTGGTTTTGTGGATTGCCTAACCATAGGGGCTGTCGTGGGATCTCCCTTCGCAGAGGGGGAATTCCTCTGCAATTATGGTTCGGTTGGTAGTTGTGCTACAGATTGCTTTAGCAGCTGTTTTAACTGTTCTGCTTTGTTCTGCTACAAGTTTACATTAGAGAGCTCAGCCAGTTCATGGCTGATGTTCTATCCCTGTTCTTATGCCCTGTTCCTAGTTATGCACTGCTTCTGAGTTCTGAACCTGTTATGGAACAAGTGCTGGTGATATCTCTGATCTGCTGTTCACAACTGGTCCCGGGATCGGTTCTCGCCGGACTTCCCTTCGGCAGGTATCCAAATTATAAGGTCGAATGTATGTACTGGGCAGACTAAATTGGCTGCTAATTATTTATAATCTGTAGATTCATATTGACAAACTCAATGGGCAGTCATCTGTTGGATTGAGATTGGGTTAGCACATCGGTGTGACGATGATTCACAGTAAGTTCTAGTACAAAGCAGCTGATTGGGCATTTTCATGTTCAATAAGTTCAAGAGCAGGGTTGATCTCTTTTCTTTTTTGAACCTGGTTTGTTGATTGTGGGAGGTATCTTTTCTGAACCTGGCTTGTTGATTGCTGTATCTCATAGCAGCTTGGTTCTATGTTCCCAAGTCAGAACCTAACTGCAACAGTTTTGAAATGTACTTAAGGTTCAGATATCAGTAAAAGGAATCACCATATGTAGCTGCATACAGTTTTGAAATGTACTTAAAGTTCAGATACCTAGCTGCATACCCCTGTTGTTCTGATCCTTAGCTGGTTTTGCTTCTATTATCAGCATTGGGTAGTAGTGTAGCTACTTAGTTGCCTGCCTAACCAATAGGGGCTGTCTTTGGGATCTCCCTTCGCAGAGGGGGAATTCCTCTGCAATGTGTCACCTGCTTTCACAGGATGTAAATGAGAAAGAATGGGTACTGTGTTGTAATTGTTTAAGAACAGTTGTACTGTTTTGTTTTGTCCTACCCATTGGGGGCTGTCCATGGGAAATCAGTAAAAGGAATCACCATATGTAATCAGTCTTTTGTAAACCAGAATGGCTACCTTCTGAACTTCACTAAGCTGCTGCTGCTGAACCTAGGCTGAACCTACCCCAGCAAATTGGTCAAGTCTAGAGCTGTTCCTGTTTGCTGGTCAAGTTCTGAAATTGACCAGATTTGAGCTGTGCAAGTTCTGATCCAGCTGAATGTTCTGAAATCTGCTGGTGTTGGTCTCAAGTTGGTACAAGCCTCAAGATCAGTTGGTGGTCTCAAGTTGGTACTCCTATTATACTCTGCTGTTCTGTGCTGTTCTGAAGGGCCACAGCTGATGTGATGTGATGGAATCTGTGTTCAGAAGTGACAAGTTTTGCATTAGAGAGCACAGCCAGTTCATGGCTGAATGTTCTGAACCTGTTCTTGCAGCTGGCCATGACAAGTTTGCTGTTCTGAACCTGTTCTTGCACAGTGGTAGGGAATGTTATTCCCCTTTTTGTAGATGGATAGGAAACAATGTATACCCTTTTGTTTTGTTTCCATCTATTCAGTATGTTATCTATAGGTAGGGAATGTTATCCCCTTTTGTTTTGTTTCCATAATTCTTTGTTTTGTTTTCCTCCTGGGGTATGCCCCTTGTAGGCTGTATATCTGGTTTTCTTTTTTTTTTAATTTTAAAGCTGATTTACCCAAAAAAAAAAAAACATTGGATTAAATATAAGTTCAAACAAATCAAAGAATACCCAACATGTCAAATTTTAAATTTTTTTTTTTGGGTAAATTAGCTTGAAATTAAAAGAGGTTAAGCGAATGTACAGCCTACAAGGTGCATACCTCAGGAGGAAAAAAAAGAAGAAAAAACAAGAATGATAAAAGTGCGGTAAACCATGCACAACCCGCATGGAGAGTAAGGTAAATGACATATGGGTAGAGATAATAGCCCCGTTGTAAAATTTTACCTCATTTGTTATTCTCGTACCAACGTCTTTTAGTTTGGCTATCACTTCATTGCTACTTGCACAAACATAAAGTAGTAGTCAAACATTGTGCTACAAAAACACATGACTAAGTAAGCCTTAAATCACCATTACAATAATTAATTGTTCATTAACAACGATTACTTATATAGAACGAAGGCCGATGGCGCCCTTCTTCCATTCAAAGTTCCCTCGTCAATAATCTCGTCTGTCATGCGGAAAATACATAATTCATCATGGGAGTGTTACAATCAAACATAATATCGAGATGAAAAAATAATAATCAGCAATAAATGTTCAATCATATCGGGAAATGGGGGTAAAATAAAGGAGGGCGAACATAGAATCCAATTTCATCCACCAGATCATACATATGATCATGCAATCAAGCCATGGAAAAATTAAAGGTGATAACTAGTTGTATCCTCTGTGTTCTCACTTGTCTCCATCTAATCGTTAAATTTTACCCCAACCAACTCACCAGATCTCTCTTTCCAAAGATAAAATTCAAAATAATTAATTACTCAAATATTCTTCTGATGCATCTTTTACGCCCTACGGCCCACGAATTAACAAATAAAACAATGCTGTTTAGACGATTCACAACTAACACTCAGATGACTTCTATGAACACAAAATCGAGTTTATCATTACAGAATGAACAACATTTGGTGACAAAATTAGATGATGCATGGGTTATAAAACAAAACTGACATACCTTGCAGATGGTGATGACACATGCGTGACTCGTGTGGATGGAGATGGCATTGGGGAATTTCTTGCCTTATCTTTTGGGTTGTCGATCCTCCACGTCCTTCAGTTTCGGGGGAGACCAACAGTTTCTGAATGGGTTGATAGATGAGAGGAAGGTGAGGGGATGGAGAGAGGGTTAGGTCAAACAAACTTGGCCGAAATCACTCGTGTGGATGGATGGTGTTGGCGTCGTGTCGATTGTTGTCACGCCCTCGATTTTCAACATAAATAAATAAACCATTTCAATAAAAGATCCTCGCATTATTTCCTGTTCATGGGAAATTGGTGTTCACAAAATACTTTCAATGGTGAGAACAAGGATTCTAACGGAAACAAAACATGTGAACAGCAGCAATTAAGACTTTAGCTTCTCTCTCTAAGCTAGAGAGAGAAAGCTCCCACCAGGCCAAAAGCAGGCAGCAGCATCCAGCCACGCCTGGCCCAGCCCAGCCCAGCCACGCCGGCCATCCAACGGCAGAAGCAGTAGTCCTCGGGCAAGGGAGCCCCTCGCACGACAGGGGCTCTCCTCCACCGCCCCTTCTACATCCCAGATCTGGAATCAGGCAAGTTCCAGCCCTTCTACCCGGCCAGCCCACAGCTGGCCTTCGATGGCCTATTCAACCCACAGCCGGCCGTCTAGGCCCGGCCAGTACAGCAGCTTAGCCCTCGTGGCTGAGTTGCCTTTATCTCCGGCAAGTTCTCTTACCGGCCTTTTCAGATCTGGAAGTGCGCCGGCCATGTCTGGCGTCACTGTTCATCTTCTTCAAGGAACAACCCACAACATCCACTGATTACTCGGTGGACAATCAATTCCGACCAGCGGTAGGGACAATCAACTAAGGGCGTCTCAATCGTTGCCGGTCTTCTCAATGGCAGTGACTGCCATGGCCGGAGCTTGAGCAGCAGCATGGGTCGAGGCTTCATGGGTTCCGTTCTGTTCTACCAGTCCTCGCCGGAGATGATGACCTTTGTTGTTTCAATATGTGCTCGGACAGTGGCACGGCAACAAGGCTCAATCACCGATGAGATCTAGATGGACAGATACCCCAGCCGTGGCTCAACCGCCGTGGCTCAACACCCGTGGCTCAACACCTGCCGTGGCATTACAGCCGTCGGCCACCATCTCCAGCCCAACCCAGCCGTGGGACCCAATAGTCGCCGTGAGGTGGCATCCATTCATCAGCCGCCGTCAACCGCCGTCGTCAGTCAGCCCAGGCAAGTGGTCCATCAGGACTCTCAGCCAGCTCGGGCAAGAACTGGCCCGGCCTTCATCTCCAATTAGTTAGCTTGGCTAGGCCAACCTCCGGCCTTCTACGGGCCGGTCTATGCACCTCCCTCCATCTCCCTCCAACAACTGTCGGGCACCAACAGCCAAGCAGGCCAGCCCGGGCAGGCCTTCCGTGAATGGCTCGGATGGAGGCAGCCACGGCTGCTAGGGACTGTTTGCTCGGGCAGGGGCTTAGCAGCGGTTTCAGCCCGAGCAATCTAATTCCACCTTCGGCCAGTCACAGGGAAGGCCACCCAAGCAGCTAGCCCGGGCAAACAGCCAGCCCGCTCGGGCAGGTACGCTAGGCCAGGTGCTTCGGGCAGTGAGGGAAACATTGTATCATTGTTTGCATTGCACTATGCAATTATTTATATCTTGTCTTGTTGCTGGACATTTGGGCCAGCTTACTATTTGACTCTGCGATCCCCGATAGGCGGTCATCTGTTGGACTGAAATCGGGGGTCGGGCTCGTTGTCGAGCCTTTTATATCCCTAGAACCAGCGTTTTTTGCTCTGAGGTCGAGTGTAGTATTCTTGTGGTCGTGGCTATTATTGATTAGATTAGACTCTATCCTAGTTAAGGGGTAGTCCGCAGTAGCAGCAGCTATGGGTGCCGATGATTAGATTATGGATGGAGCTTGATTGAGCAAGGTAGTAGCCGGAGCTGTCATTGACTAGATTGGTGGTTCCTCACTGATCGCAAGGGGTAGCTTTGCAGTCTATTTCTGATTAGATTTGGTGGTTTGCACTGATCGAAAAGAGCAGCTTGGTCCACTTGAGGTTCGAGTAGCTACTTTTGGTGGCCTCTCTTTCTGTTCCGCTTTGAGTCGTTAGCGAGCCTAGGGGATTTGGGCGAGGATGTAGTAGTCTGGGTGGAATGGGCGTGGTGTGCAGGGTACTTAGCAGGGTAGCCTTGTCGGATGCCGTCATCCCCTGGTCGAGCCTCTCTCAGTCCGAGTTCCTCTGTAGTAGTTGACTTCTGTTGAGTGGATATTATGCTTGCTTTGGGGTGATGGAAGTCTCGGGTCTTGGTTTACTTAGCCCAGCCTAGGAGGAGGAGGATCTCTCCTCAGCGCTGGTTATCATGTGGTCCTCGTTGACCATGACTATCTACTTCATTTACTTTATTTCCTAGCCTGGCGGGTTGTGCCAGGAGTAGTTCAATTTCATTTCAATACATTTCATGGTTCTATTCAGATCCATTTGTATCACATATGTCACTTTATTTTACTCTCCATGCGGGTTGTGCATGGTTACAGGACTTTTATCATTCTTGTTTTTTTCCTTTCTTTTCCTCCTGGGGTATGCCCCTTGTAGGCTGTACATTCGCTTAACCTTTTTTAATTTCAAGCTAAATTACCCAAAAAAAAAAAGATCCTCACATTAAGTAAATAATACCCCCAAAGAGAGTTCCCACCTGTTTAATTACATGCCAAGCCCCCAAGTTTCAAAATAAATACAACAACCTTGGCACTCCGGCCAAAATCACACCTAGATTCAAGTACAAGTATTAAGAATATTACAACTTTAATCAAAGGATTCGTTCAAAGAAAATTTAGTTACAAGGCCATCTCTAATCCCAAAATGAACTAAATACAAAGATGGATGAGTAACTAAGTCAAGTAAGCTTCCAAAAGTCTTCACATCTCAATACTCAAGGCATGCATGCTATTGACCGGCGTTTAAACCTGAAAAGAAGGATTTTGTTGAGCTACTAGAGCCCAGTAGGAAATTCTCTACAAATTCTATATACAATAAGGTGAAAAACATGGATAAAGTGAATCAAGCTAAATGGAAAATTTAAAATAAACCATGCCAATACAATCTACTAACGTCAAGCATTCTCATACGCAAACATACACACACACTTTCCCCAATAAATTTCCACCCCTTGCGACTTGTGTTACCACCCCTTGCGTCACAACAAACTCCACCCCTTGCGACTTGTGTTTCCACCCCTTGCGTCACAATAAACTCCACATTCAACTTCACAACTACGACTACATTATCAACACTACCAATCACGTCACAAACGACTCATAAATCACAACAACCAAGCCCAAAATATGGTATCCAAAGGCATATGCAATCCACCAATTATAAAGGGGTTTCACCCAGACCACATATAGCATTTCAACACAAATATCACATGAATCCACCATTAAAACATGTAGGGAAAGAGAGAAATCCCTACCCAAGTGGGTTTTGAGCAAAACCCTAGGTCTAACAAGTGGATTGAACTTGAATCCTCCAAAAACAAGCCTCACCCGAGCTTGGATGCAAGATCTAGAGTGAATAAAGTCCAAAAACACGAAGAACAAACAAAGATCAACCAATAATCGAGAGGAGAGAGAGAAAAACGTGGGTGAGAGCCCCAAAGTGAGAGCAAGAACAAGAAACTTACCCTTTGTTCACCAAATGTGAGATTCAAGTGATTTTGATGAAGAAAACCCTTGGATCTTGAAGATTTGAACTTGAAATCAAGAGATTTGGGTGAGATTGGAGTTGGATGGGTGAGAGAGGGTTTTGAGATCAAATTTCGTGGCTTTTGGGTGTGAGAAATGACAAACTTAGAGAGGGAATGCACTCCCCTGCCAAAATCCACCATAGATTTCTCACATTTAAACTGAACCAGAGGTAATCTAAGCTCTGTTCAGCCTTCAACACTCACAAATCAGCTGTGGGTCTTATTCAATCTCACAGAGAACATCCGGCTGGAGGTACAATACTCTGATTCAGCCATTTTCAGACACGGGTTAAATCCAATATGGGATTCAGTTCATGTTATCATCTGGGTTTCCCAGAAACCCAAACTCTTCCTCAGTCCACCTCGTGAACCACTGTCAACAGCAGGTCCGATTGAAGCTGGACGGTTTGGGTTGCAGTCGGCATCTGAACAACCAACTCTAATCGGGGTTAGATAGGGCGGTGTTCTTTGCTCTCAGTACAAACCACGCCGGAAGTGGGTTCTCATTCTGGGTGCTTGAAATCAGTTCAAATCATACCAAACCATAGCCCGACTGTCTCAGTATCCGGCGGCGAGTTGAGGCGTTGGGGTTAATTCCAGTCCACTCATCCAACAGGTAAGATCGAAAGGGCTAATTCCAGTCCACCCATCTTAATCTGTCAACAGCAGGTGTTCACCTAATACATCCATGGTGAATCGGCCACCACCATCTTGCAATCCAGATCTATCCGAGCCCGACGCCCAACAGGTTGGGTAGGAGCGGTAGGTGACGAGCTTCGAAATGGCTTCTCATCGCGTATTCGGCCGTGGAGTCGTGCTCAGTTGCGACGACAGGTCCTACCCAATCATGAGATTCATCTCATCTTCACGGAGAAGACCCAGAGCTCCTAGCTCTTGGGTCCTATTCACAGCATTAGGAACCACCGGTCAGGGCAGTGTCGTTGGTCCTCGTATCGGCAGGTATCCTTCCTCAGACTTGTAGATCCATTCTGTGAACCTGGGCAGTCTTAATTGGCTGCAAAATTACTTGTATCTGTAGATGTTATCTGCATGACTTTTAGATTCAGATTGAGAACCTCGATGGGTAGTCATCTGTTGGACTGAGATCGGGTTAATCGTTTGGATTTTAGCTCTTTGTTGAGCTTCTTAAAATTCCTAGATACTATGCTTCCCTAGCCCGGTTGTTGTGTGTAGTATGGATGTGACGTGGCTATCATTGATTAGATTGGGTCTTGCTCTGATTGAAAGGGGTAGCTTTCGCGGCTGTCACTGATTAGGTCGGTGGTTGGGTTCTGATCGAAAGGGGTAGATTTCGAGGCTGTTGTTGATTAGGTTGGTGGTTGTTCTCTGATTGAAAGAGGTAGCCTCTGGGGCTGTCTTTGAATAGATTGGAGGTTGATCACTGATTGAATGAGGCAGCTTTGGTCCTCCTGCAGTACTTTGTGTCCTCTTTTGTGTCTTGCCAGATGATTCGGTGGTAATGCACTGTTAATGGCGGCTGGATTCGAGGCCCTTGTGCTGTCCCACTTTTAGGTTATAGTGAGCCTTGTGTACTAGGTCGAGAGAGTTTTAGATCGGATGGAATGGGCGTGGTGTGCAAGGTACTTGGGGAGGTAGCCTTGCCGGATGTCGGTTCGACCCTCTCTCGGAGCCCGGTCCTCTGCAATAACTGTTCCTTAGAAGTGGGTGCTATACTTGATACTTCTGTACTAGGTTGGAGCTTTGGAATCTTGGTCAGCTTATTATGCATTGGAATCTTCGACATTAGCTATTTATCTTATTTCCTAGTCTGGCGGGATGTGCCAGGATATAGTTAGTTTCTTGTTATTTCATTTCGATTCATTTTGCTTCATTCATATCATACCCCGTTGTGCTATCCTTCCTTACAGATGGATAGTGCAATGGGGTATGATATCATATCACATTGCACGCTTGTTGCATTCCGTACTTTATTCTACTCTCCATGCGGGTTGTGCATGGGTTATCGCACTTTTTTTATTCTTCTTTTTTCTTTTTCTTTCCTCCTGGGGTATGCCCCTTGTAGGCTGTACATTCGATTAACCTCTTTTAATTTCAAGCTAAATTACCCAAAAAAAAGAAACGACATAAAGGGGTATTTATAGTGGTCCAAAAAGCGTGGTGAAAATCTGCAGAAAACACAGCTTGTACCGGTACTGGGAAAAGGCTGTACCGGTACATGAACCTTCAAACTGTCAAAAATCACAACTTCTGGACACCATGTACCGATACTGGGAAAAGGCTGTACCGGTACAAGTTGGGCAGAAAAAAAAAGAATTTTCCAACGGATACCGAAACGAACCTGACTTGGTACCAACACTTCCAAACATCATTACAACATCAAAACTAACATTTTACTATTCTACGAGAGTCCGATACACACCCGGATACGTATCTCCGTACACCCCCACAACATACGAGCGATTTTACTAGCAATACAACTACTTAACGAAATAAACGATTTTTTGAAATTAAAACAAATTTGCGAGTCTCTACAATCTATCCTCCTTAAAGAAATTTCGTCCCGAAATTTACAATTCAAGTCAAACATACTTATGCATCAAGTAATCACGCTTATACCGCAATACATGTCATATAACAATCAAACTAACATTCACAAAACCAAAAGTCGGGATTTACATTGATTCAACTTGAAAATAGATGCGGATACTTCTCCCTAACCTCATCTTCCCTTTCCCACGTCGACTCTTCCTTTCCGAGATGGCTCCACAGAACTCGCACTAACGAAATAGTCTTACCCCTCAACACTTGATTGCGCGAATCTATGATACGTATCGGCTCCTCCCCATAAGACGCATCGGCTTCCAACTCCATTTCGGACCACTCTAAGACATGAGACGGATCCGGCTCGTACTTCCGCAGCATTGACACATGAAATACGTCGTGAACTCTCGATAACCTCGGGGGTAAGGCCAATCGATACGCAACTTCCCCAATCTTCTCGATAATGTCAAACGGTCCAATGAAACGCGGTGAAAGCTTCCCCTTTTGCCCAAAACGAGATAGTCTCCGACGTGGCGATACCTTAAGAACCACACGAGATTCCCCACTTCAAAAGACAACGGTCGGCGACGGCGATCAACGTAACTCTTTTGT
Organism: Rhododendron griersonianum; assembly: GCA_018127125.1. Lineage (NCBI taxonomy): Eukaryota > Viridiplantae > Streptophyta > Magnoliopsida > Ericales > Ericaceae > Rhododendron > Rhododendron griersonianum. The sequence goes on along the minus strand of CM030790.1, from coordinate 30,178,558 downwards.
GCGGTTAACAATCGTTGACGAATTACTTTGACTTACTCGGTGGTTCTCCTTTGTGCTTCAAGAAGACGTTGACGGATCGCTCTCATGCTCTCGGAAGGTTCTTGGATCAATTCCGGCCCAACCAACGTAGCCTCGCCCAACTCGGTCCAACATACGGGTGATCAACACGGTCTCCCATACAAAGCTTCATACGGCGCCATCTCGATACTAGATTGGTAACTATTGTTGTATGCGAATTCGACTAACGGTAGGTGATCTTCCCAATTTCCCCGGAAATCCATAACACAAGCCCGAAGCATATCTTCTAAAATTTGGATCGTTCTCTCGGACTGCCCATCCGTTTGAGGATGATACGCGGTGCTAAACAAGAGATTAGTACCAAGAGCGGCCTGTAGACTCTACCAAAAACGCGCGGTAAACCTTGGGTCTCGATCCGACACGATACAAACGGGAATTCTATGAAGACGGATAATCTCACGAATATATAATCGACTAAGCGTTTCAATCGAATCCGAAACCTGGATGGGTAAGAAATGGGCCGACTTAGTCAATCGATCAACTATCACCCAAATGGCATCATGCCCCCTCGGCAACCTCGGTAAACCGGTAACGAAATCCATTGTCACGTTTTCCCACTTCCACTCGGCCACTGGTAATGGTTGCAACTCTCCCACGGGTCGTTGATATTCGGCTTTAACTTGTTGACACGTAAGACATTTGGATACAAAAACGACGACGTCCCTATTCATTCCCGGCCACCAAAACTGTCTACGCAAGTCATGATACATTTTTGTCCCTCCCGGATGCACGGCTAACGGTGAACGGTGAAATTCTCTCAAGATTTCCTCCCGACACGAAATGGGTACGAACAACTTTCCTTGGTATCGTAAACTTTGATCGGCATGAATCATCCATCCCTCTCGAGCATTTTCGCTAAGGAACTTGGCGCGAAACTCTCCCGCTTCTTCGTCTTGTTGTTGGGCCTTAATTACTTGAGTCGACAAGGTTGATTGAACGGTTAAATTACATAAGGTGACTCCCTCTCGAATCTCCTCAAAATGCAATGCGTACGAACCCAAATCTTTCACCGTTTTCCACTCATGGATAGCTAAACTTGCGAGGTACGTCGATTTTCTACTCAATGCGTCCGCTACAACATTCGCCTTTCCCGGGTGATATTGCAACTCAAAGTCGTAGTCTTCTAGGTGTTCCATCCAGCGGCGTTGACGTAGATTGAGCTCCTTTTGAGAAAACAAGTACTTAAGACTCTTATGATCAGAAAATACTTCGAATCTCTCACCGTATAAATAATGGCGCCAACTCTTCAAAGCAAAAACAACGGCCGCAAGCTCTAAGTCATGGGTAGGATAGTTCCGCTCGTGAGTTTTCAATTGTCGCGATCCATACGCCACCACTCGCCCCAATTGCATCAATACGCACCCTAACCCCTCTTTCGAAGCATCACAATACACCGAGCAGCCGACTCCCCGTTCAGGCACAGCCAAAACCGGTGCGGTAGTCAACCTCCTCTTTAATTCCTCAAAGGCCTTCTCACACGCGTCATTCCAAACAAAGCGCGTCCCCTTACGAGTCAACCTAGTCATCGGAGTCGCTAGACGAGAGAAATCAAGAACAAAACGACGATAGTACCCGGCCAAGCCCAAGAAACTACGGATCTCAAATACACTCTTCGGTCGTTGCCAATTCATTACGGACTCTATCTTCCCCTAGTCAACGGATACCCCATCCTTCGATACGACGTGACCCAAAAACTTAACTTCGGGCAACCAAAACTCGCACTTACTAAGCTTGGCGTACAGTTGGTGCTCTCTCAAGAGTTCAAGAACGATAGTTAGATGAATTTGGTGTTCCTCCTCCGAAGACGAATAGATAAGGATATCGTCTACAAAAACGACCACGAAACGATCAAGATAGGCACGAAAGATGCGGTTCATCAAATCCATGAAAGTTGCAGGTGCGTTCGTCAATCCAAAGGGCATAACAACGAATTCGTAGTGGCCATATCGAGTACGAAAAGCGGTCTTTGGAATGTCTTCCCTCCGAACCCTCAATTGGTGATAACCGGATCTCAAGTCGATCTTGGAAAAACAAGTTGCACCTCGAAGTTTTTTTGGGTAAAGCCCTAGGGCGGTTAGCTTGAAAATAAAAGAGGTTAACCGAATGTACAGCCTACAAGGGGCATACCCCAGGTAAGACAAAGCAAAAAATATAAAGAGCGCCAAGTGGCTACATGGGTTGCCCGTGTTCATGCCCCCGTCGAACAATCTATCCCAAGGAATGGAACGTACAACAGGGAACCTAGACACGGGCGTGGCAAAAGCAGTAAATACCCGACACAACCCGTCGGTATAGGGTACAATCCGAGGCCCTCGAAGTCCTCGCAAATCATACAACTGAAAACATAAACGATAACAATAACAGCCAGTGCACAGTAGTAGATAATTGCAAATCGCACATTGAATAACGAGCACACTGGCTGCGATGATTTTCAGCCTAGCCGGGATACCGGGCTGGCTGCTTGGGTGGCCTGGCTTGTGGCTTGCCTTGACCTTCAAGGACTGCCCGATGACGTAAGGCCCGTGCCGGGCCATGATCTGTGACGGCCGGACTGACTCCGGCAGCCTACCTCGAAGCCTGCGAGCCACCGTGGCTCGAACTCGAAACCACCGCAGCTCCCGATTGTTGATGGAGGAGTATGCAGAGACCGGATTATAGAAGGCCGGTTGTGGTTTGGCCGGACCAGCGTTGGCAAGCCGTGGGCTGGCCGGACCAGTGGGTGGGTGGTTGGTCGCTGTGGGTAGCCATGGCTGCCAGATCTGGATCTGAAACCGTGACCGGCGGCCATGGCTGTTGGGGCACCCACCTCCGACCATGGACGAACCCTCCTCCGTTGGAGGGGTTAAAATCCGACCATGGACGCCACAGTCGTACCCGGCGGCGGCGACTGGGTTAACGCTTCGGCCATGGCTAACCTGTACCTGCGGCTGTGGGCTTCGCCGTTAGGATGACCCACGGTTGTACCCACGACCGAACGTGGCCTGTGGTGAGCTTGGCCGTTGGGGATTCTCGGTTGGAGCCTTGAACCAGATCTGAAATTCCGACCAATGAATGGCCGGATGTGGTGTATACGAGAGTGGGAGGCGCTAGAGGAGAACTAACCCTAAGAAGGGACGTTCCCTTGCCGTCCTTGCTGCTGTTACCGGCGATAACCTGCCGGAGCTGATGGTGGCCAGACCGTGGGAAAGCTTTCTCTCTCTAGGTTAGAGAGAGAAGCTCCCCAGGCCTTTTTTGCACCTCGAAGTTGGTCAAACAATTCGTCGATTCTTGGCATTGGGTACTTATTCTTAATGGTGACACGGTTTAACTTACGATAATCGATACACAAACGAAGCGACCCATCTTTCTTCTGAGCAAACAAGGCCGGTGCTCCCCACGGTGACGTACTCGGACGGATAAACCCCAAACCCTCCAACTCTTGCAACTGCGTCTTCAATTCTCTCAATTCGGCAGGCGCGTAACGATAAGAAGGCATGGAAATGGGAGCGGTGCCCGGAAGTAATTCGATAGTGAATTCAATCTCTCTCTCGGGTGGTAAACTGGGTAACTCCTTCGGAAACACGTCCGAAAAATTACAAACAACAGGGGCAACTCCCCACGCACGGATACAAACACATTCTGGACTAGTTCACACACAGATGCTGGACAGTGGGTGTTCAGTAACGTCAGAACAGACAGTAAGTATGCAACATGTAATATGTAATATGCAGAGGACGTCCCCCTCTGCGAAGGGAGATCCCAAAGACATCCCCAGTTGGTTAGGCATAAAAAAGAGCCTCAAAAGAGCACCAAAACAGGTTGTGGACAGCTAAAACTGGACTGCCCTGCTATAGCAGCTGGAACAGAACAGCAAACTGGACAGCCATGTCAGTCATTTGGACTATCAGTATCTGTACACACATATGCTTGAATAAGGAATGAGTTCTCTTGAACAAGAATCTATGCACTGCAGTTCATGGATGTGCAGTTCATATATGCATTGCAGTTGAAAGGGAGCAACTGAAACCTTCATAAAATGTATTGAATAAGCATCATTAGGTATACATCATAGAATATGCACTGGATATGCTTCATTGGATATGCTACAGTTAGGTAAACCTTCATACACATCAGTGAACAACGTCATTGAGCAACTAAAACCTCACTTCTCCCACTCTCTCACAATACTAAGAGTTGTGGATCCACTTTCTCCCTCCACTGTACCTCACAAGACTCCCCCACTATTTATTACCTCATCTCGGGAATGTTGGGTCTCTAGCACACAACTCACAAGGTCAACTCACAATATAGTAAAGACACTCACAATCTGTATTTCACTACAACAGTCAACAAGGAATAAGTTAACTACCTGAGTACTAGAAGTAAATAGGAGTTCCATACACTGTTCTGACCTTGTTGCTGTAAAACTGTAGATACAGCCCTGAGCTAAACAAATACCAACCAGAAAACTTGTGGATGACAACAACTAAAAGGCTATGACATCAATGGCAGCAATCAATGAGAGGATTAAGACCTATTGATATTCCATTCATGTGCAATCCACCCTGCCCGAAATGGAGGCAAGGTTGGTAATGATAAAAGTCGTGACCTCACCATGGAGAAAATTTTGTGAGCAACTACCTCCCAAGAGGAAGATACACCTTGAAACTTCCTCACATTCCTCTCAATCCAAACGTGGTAGACAGTAGTTGTAAAGACCAACTTTGCAATAACCGTTTGAAAAGATTTCCCTTTTAGATTGGAGAGGAAAGTGACCCATTCAGGCCAAGTTCTAGAGGACCAAGTGACCCTAATTTTGGAGAGCATAGAGTTCCACACCTGCTGAGAGAATACACAATTAAAGAAAAGGTGATCATGACTCTCACTTCGTTGACAAAAACTACATTGATTGGAGAGGTTCATGCCAAACAACACCAGCCTATCAGCAGTGGATAGCCTATTCTGGATAGCCAGCCAAGTGATAAAACTACATTTTGGAATATGGGCAGTGAACCACACCAATTTGTGCCACACAACTGTTGGGAAGGGCGTTCTCAATTTATCCCACAGAGATGCAATTGGGAACTGACCATTAGGGGTAAGAGTCCATCTAATGTGATCTGCCTCCTCCATTCTTAAGGGGATAAGAGGAGGCAAGGTTCTCTTACCTCATTGAGCTCAAGAGTTTGCTTGATGGGAAAAACCCAGCTCGAATTTAGTAAAATGTGAGACACAGTCGCATCCCTAGAGATACCAGAATCAAGGGCAATTCTGGAGCCAAATTTTGGAATTAGCGGACCAAGTGGATGCCAGTTATCATACCACAATGAAGTGGACTGGCCATCACCTAGAACACTAAGAAAATATGGATGCACCAAAGGTCTAAGGTTCAATAGTTTCCTCCAAACCCACGAGCAATCCCCAGGGATTTTAAGGTTCCAAAAATTCCTCCCTTTTATTAAATATGATTTAACCCATTGACACCACATAGATTGCTCCCCCCCTGAAATAAGGAACCAGATGTGTTTGGCAATGGCAGCCTTGTTGTTAAGTTAAAAGAAGAAAATCTCAAGACAAGGGGCAAGGGAGCTTCTCTCTCTAGAGAAGCACTCCTCCACCGCCCAAATCCATATCCGGCCTTCTTTGGTCCGGACCAACTATCACAACCCCTCTTTAATCCACACTGCATACACGATTGAGGTTCACCGAAGCGGGGGGATCTCCCGTTAAACCCACTTTTCTGAAATGGGTCAACTACTGATCTTCCTTGGAGAATCAGTTCATCGGAGGTATGGTGGGTTTTTGCCTCTTCTATCAACAGATTGAAGCCTCCATAGCCGAGGGTTCTCCAGATATGGGCTCTCAACCCCATCTATCACAATACCGGTGCTACTCCACTGAGAGCAGTAGCGAAGGAACCCTGTCGACCTATCATCGGAGCTGGTACGGGCGGTGGCGATTCGTGTCTGGTTGTGGGTCTCGGTCCAGCGACTGAGGTAAGACGCGTTCACCCTTGTTCTCCGGTGTCCGGTGGTATGGTTCCGATTGGGTTTCGGAAAATCACCATGTCTTTGGTTCATCACGTTTTGGGCGAGGATGTCCAATTCCATCTCATCATACAGCCCATGGATCTGGGGATGCGTGTTAAAGACTGGGTGCTGCCGTCAGGCTTGTTCTTGTTCATCTGCTACAACCTAGTTCCCTTCCGTTATGTGTCGTTGGTGTCACGGCGGGAGGGGTAATCCCGGTGTCGGTTCTAGCGTTGCGTATGGGTTTCCTGTTTCAAGCTTGTAGCAGTGCTCTCAATCTGGGATTGGGACCAGATCTCCGTCTATGGCTGTCCTATAATTAGTTTTGTTCGCCGACCATGAACTCCAGCGCCGGGTCGTCGAACCGCTGACGGCAGTGGATTCAGGCAACAAGGCTGCTATCAGGTTTTGGTCCACGGTTTAACGCGTTGTGATTAAGGGCTTTCCACCCCATTATCAGTTCCTAGATTAAGTTTTAATCCTTGTCATGTTTGTTTATATCTGGCGTTGTTGGAATTGAAATCACTGAGAGCAGAGAGGTCCTCCACTGGCCTTGTTTTGCGTTGTTGGAATTGAAGTCACTCATTTGGGATGCAGGTGCGAACATGGATATTTTCAATGGCAACCATATGAGATCCTCCACTGGCCTTGTTCAATAGCAGCCCTATTTGCTAGCTTGCTCGGTTGTGCTGCTCTTTGGTCATTACTATGTTTTCGTAGTATGTATTGCGAGGACTTCGAGGGCCTCTAATTGTACCTTATACCGACAGTTGGTGTCGGGTATTTACTGCTATTGTCACGCCCGTGTCCAGGTTCCCCGTTGAACTTTCTATTCCTTGGGATAGTTTGTTCGGCGGGGGCAAGGACACGGGCAACCCATGTAGCCACTTGGCGCTCTTTATATTTTTGCTTTGTCTTACCTGGGGTATGCCCCTTGTAGGCTGTACATTCGGTTAATCTCTTTTATATTTCAAGCTAACCGCCCTAGGGCATTACCCAAAAAAAATGGCAGCCTTGTTCCAAACTTGCATGGATTTAAATCCAAGACCCCCCTCTTGCTTAGGCGAGCACAAATGCTCCCAAGAGACCTTAGCACCAGTTCTCCTGAGGTCAGGGCCAGACCAAAGAAACGCCCTAAGGATAGACTCAACCACTTTAATCACCTTTTTGGGAATGATAAATAAAGAGGACCAAAAGGTTTTCATGGAGAAAAGTACATTCTTAATCAACTGTACTCTACCTGAATATGTTAGATCCCTATTCGTCCAAGACTTAGTTTTAGCAGTAATGCTATCCACCAGTCGTTGGCAATCGGAGGCTTTAAGCTTCGTAGAGATAAGAGGCACACCAAGATATTTAACAGGTAGGGTGCCCTCCTTGAACCCAAGGGCATTCAGAATGGATAACCTAGAGCTTATGCTAACTCCAGAGAAATAAATGCTACTATTCCCTGGACTAGGAGATAGTCCTGACAAAGCCTGAAACTCAGTGAGTGCATCCTGAATGTGGTTAACGGAATTGAGATCGCCTTTACAAAAAATCATGAGATCATCTGCAAAGCATAGATTGATAAGTTTAGTACTTCCACACCTCCAATGGAAATGGAAATCAGGAAGCATGGATTTCTCCTTAAGAAGACAAGTAAGAATCTCCATCACTATGACAAATAAGTAAGAGGACAATGGATCTCCTTGTCTAAGCCCTCTTTTCCCAAGGATATAACCAGTAGTTTCCCCATTAATGCTAAGAGAATAATTAGCTGTGGTGACACAAGCTTGTAACCATTTGATCATGGTAGGATGAAAATTCATAGTCGAAAGGATGTCCCAAAGAAATTCCCACCTAACATTATCATATATGCCTTCATTATATCTACCTTCATAGCACACCTAGGAGAGGAAGATGACTTATGATATCCTTTCATAAGTTCTTGAGTCAAGAATATGTTATCAGCAATCCTTCTACCTTTAACAAAGCCAGATTGGACATAGTCAATAAGAGAAGGAAGGGCTAACTGTATTCTTTTAGCAAGAATTTTAGAGATACACTTGTAAACAGTGTTGCAACAAGAGATGGGTCTATAATCCCCAACCTTAGATGGGTTGGGAACCTTAGGAACCAAAGCTACAATAGTAGAATTTGCTTTCCGAAGCAATTGACCAGACCTAAAAAAGGATTTAACAGCTGCAGTGACTTCATGGCCTATGATAGGCCACGCTTTCTTAAAGAATCCTGAATTATAGCCATCGGGTCTTGGAGCTTTGGTAGGGTTAAGAGACCAGACGGTGTCTTTAATCTCCAAATCAGAGACCTCAGCAACCATGACCATCTTTTGACCATCAGATAGTCTCTGCCTGACCACCTGTTGAACCCTAGCAACCCCATGGTAGGCAGTAGGATGGGGAGAGCCAAGCAGATCAGTGTAGAAGCTAACAAATTTGGATTTAATATCTTTAATATCATGGGTAAGAGACCCATCATCTAAGACCAAACTGGTAATCTTGCTTCTATTATGGATACTATTCATCGATTTAAAGAAAAATGAGGTGCACTGGTCACCTAATTTAAGCCACTAGATTCTTGACTTTTGCTTGGCTAAACTTTCCTCAGCTCTTAACAAGGTAAGGAATTGCTTGTGGGCCACCCTCTCATGCCTAATAACAGAGGGATCAGAAGGATGAGAGCCTAAGTCCTTTTGTAGTGACTCCAGAAGTTGTCTAGAGTCATCTACTCTCTTAGAAATATCACTGAAGTCCCTTTTATTGATTTGCTTAAACTCAGCCTGTAACCGTTTGAGTTTTTCACAGACACAGAACATTGGGTTCCCAATGATCACTCCCCGCCAAACCTTTTGAACCACTGTTAGAAACTGAGGGTGATCAGCAAGGAAATCAAAGAACTTAAAGGGTTTAAGAGATTTCTCAGTATTTGGAGTGATGTAGACAATGGCAGGGGAGTGGTCAGATACCCCAGGAATGGAGAAATGAGCATTAGAACTGCAAAAAGCAGTCATCCAATGCTCATTAACTAGAACTCTGTCCAGCTTTGTACTAACAAAATGAGGTGGATCTTGTTTGTTTGCCCAAGTGTATAGACACCCTGTATACCGAAGATCATCAAGCTCTAAAGTGTACAGGCATTGATTAAACTCATTCATATGAGGGGGCCAGCTTAAAGTGCCCCCAATCTTCTCCCTGGGAAATCTAATGGCATTAAAGTCGCCAAGCACAATCCAAGGGGAGGAGGATTTAAGAAGAAGAAGACTAGACCACAGTGCTTGTCTATCTAGATAATTGTTAGCCCCATACACAAAGGTTGCCAAAAAGGGGGCCCCTCCACACTTAGATTGCTGTTATGCTACTGATCTGTCTGTTGTACCAACTAGCAGTGAGTGTTCTGCTATGATCTACCTTGCTGCTGGCCATGACTGATCAATCAGAACCTGTCTAGATTGAGGATTGCTAGCTGACAGCAACTTAAGGTTGCTCAGTTTGTCCAGCCATATTTATCCCTTTTGTAGAAGGATAGGAAACAAATGTATTTATCCCTTTTGTTTTGTTTCCATCTATTTAGTATGTTATCTAATGGTTTTACCCTCCCCATGTAGCCATTTGGCCTACCTTTCCATTTTTCTCAATCTTCCATTCTTTTCTTTGTTTTGTTTTCCTCCTGGGGTATGCCCCTTTTAGGCTGTATATCCGGTTAGCCTTTTTTATTTTCAAGCTGATTTACCCAAAAAAAGGCATACATTGACTCATGCTCCCAAGACCCACACAAGTACGGCTCTAACGGTTCCCGGCGCTCCCCAAAGAACTCAAAACGAGGACCCCCAGGCAGACAAATACGGACCCGACGCTTGAAACAATCAATAGTAGCGTGAAACGTAGATAGCCAATCCATTCCCAATATGAGATCGAAACTCGACATTTTCAATACAACGAAGTCAAAAGTAAAACGACGATCTAGAATGATAAGTTCACAATCTCGGCATATACGATCTAACGGCGACCTACCCCCTATAGGTGTCTCAACAAACAACGGAGGACTAATTTTCTCGGTTTCCAATTCCAAAGCACAAACAAAAGATGCAGCAATGAATGAGTGAGATGCTCCAGAATCAAATAACACTCTAGCAAAGGAGTTAAACAATAGAAATGTACCCCTCACAACCGAAGTCTCTGGGGTCTGAGAAGTGATAGGAGGTGGTGGCGGAATAGCATAAGTGATAGCAAAGGCTCTACCCTGAGTCATCTGACCCTAAACAAGACCACCCCACTGACCAGATTCCTGAGTAGGCGTCGAAGAACTCGCTCCTCTCTCAGCTTGAGATCCCTGAGCTGACGTAGTTTGACGGAAATGAGGCTGCTGCTGCCTCTGAGCAACCCGGAACGATTGCCGACCAGAACTCTGACCACCCCTCGATTGCTGCACCGAACCCGATTCGCTCCGTGTCCCTTCCCCAAGCGGACAATTCCTAGCAAAATGACCAGCCTTCCCACAAGTAAAACACGTGCCCAAAAGCCGCGGACATTGAGCATGAATGTGTCCCGCTTGACCACACTCGTGACACACAACCGGAGGCCTATTCGAATTTCCCCGAGTCCCAAACGAAGAAGAAGATGGTGGTCTAAAGTTCGACGGACCCTGCGAAGCCGAAAACTGATCTCGTTGCCTTTTCCTTCCCAGACTACCAAAACTCCCTGAAGAAGAACTCACACCCCCTATAGGTTGCCTCGGTTCCCAAGCCTTAGGATTTCTCGGTGCCTCCCTAGGAGTCTCAATACTCCTCGCACACTCCACAACCTCAGAAAACTTCCCTTTGCGTTGTGCCATAACAAACTTCTTCACTGTATCATGCAAACCTCTTTCAAACCGCCTACATTTCCTTTCCTCAATTGCCACCAATTCCAGCACAAAAACGGGATAAAGATTGGAACTTTAAAGCGTACTCCGACACGGTCATATTCCCTTGTTCTAACTTCTCGAACTCCTCCCTCAATCGGTCACGGCTAGTCTCCGGAAAGTATTTCTCCTCGAAGAGCATTTCAAACTCGGCCCAAGTTAAATTCTCCACATCCGGCTCATTCACTTGAGCCGCGGTCCTCGCCGCCCTCCTCGCGTCCTTCCTCCATTCTAAAACCGACTCCCACCACTCATTCGCTTCCCCGGTAAGTTGAATGGCCACGATGTTTACCCGTAAGTCATCCTCTGTAATCCCAAGAGCCCTAAAAAGCTTTCGAACCTGAGCTAGCCAGTGATCGGCCACAAAAGGGTCATTGCTCGACCCATCAAACGTCGGTGGATTCCTACGGCTGAATTCCCTCATAGCTGACAAAGCACGACTTTCGGCACCTTCCCTCGGCGCGGGGTTTAGAAGGTTAGCGGCCGCAAGAGCCGCAACAAAGTCCCTAGCAAAAGGGATTTGAACGATTGGTTCCTCCGCTCCCTGACCATAACCGGCCCCTTCCCCCGAATTCTCACCATGATGGCTAACTTCATCCTCAACCGGCTCCCTTCGGCCACGACCACGGCCACCCCGACTCTCGGCCTCACCTGCTCTAGCACGCGTTCTCGGAGGCATCTAACTACAAGTTATAAGAAAGAGAAACTCATTAACGACGACATTATTTAATGAGGTCTAAACCCCAACAAGAGCCAAATCAATTCTACACCATTATACCATAATGAAATGCAACGCCAAATAAGCCAAGTAACATCAACGCATAAAGACACACATAAGTTATGCAAATGGCGTGACTTTTGAACCCATGAGACTAGAAGTCTCCCCACGGTCTCAAAGTATTCAAACCTAGACGCTCTGATACCAATTTGTCACGCCCTCGATTTTCAACATAAATAAATAAACCATTTCAATAAAAGATCCTCGCATTAAGTAAATAATACCCCCAAAGAGAGTTCCCACCTGTTTAATTACATGCCAAGCCCCCAAGTTTCAAAATAAATACAACAACCTTGGCACTCCGGCCCAAATCACACCTAGATTCAAGTACAAGTATTAAGAATATTACAACTTTAATCAAAGGCTTCGTTCAAAGAAAATTTAGTTACAAGGCCATCTCTAATCCCAAAATGAACTAAATACAAAGATGGATGAGTAACTAAGTCAAGTAAGCTTCCAAAAGTCTTCACATCTCAATACTCAAGGCATGCATGCTATTGACCGGCGTTTAAACCTGAAAAGAAGGATTTTGTTGAGCTACTAGAGCCCAGTAGGAAATTCTCTACAAATTCTATATGCAATAAGGTGAAAAACAAGGTGAAAAACATGGATAAGTTTTACAAAATAGACTACGGGAAGACGATATTGGCTCTGACATGTAAGACGATATTGGCGATTTCTGACACATCGACATGGAGAACAGGTAATCTCCATGGCCGACGGTACTGTTTCAATGGCCGACGGTCTGGGGCTCAAAGCCCTAGACTCACATGAACTCCGGCGAAGGCATCAACTCTTGGATCCACACGAAAATTCCCAAATACAGACTCTGCATCTGGGAAACCCTAGTAATCCAATCCTATTCGAGCTTGACAGTCCGCACATGCTCATCTCAAATGAATCTGATTCTCGATTCAACAATAGAGGTACAAATCCCACATCATCGTCAATTTCAACATCAACGGGGTTTGGGGCACCTAGCCCTAACTCGTCAAAAATCCCAAATCCTTCTCAAAAGCTTCAGCAACAGGATACTGAGGAGCGTCTAGGGGTTCTCAGTCCCAAACACAACCAGTCAAATCCAGCTCGTAAGCTGCACCAGGATTATGAAGCTAGAATGCTTGAAATTGTTGGTCATCTTGAGGATGAGCTCAACAACTCAGAAGACCCATTTGTGCTTGATGTTGTTATGGCCAAGCTTCAAGGTATTCAGCAGGCATGGCGAAAAGCAGCCGATCACACTTCTTCTTCATTTGGATTTGGGATTCATATTCCCAAATCGCCCAAGAGTACTAGCCCATCTCGAAAGTTACAGAAGGTGTTCCATGGAAATACGTACCAGCCTGCAAGTGATGAGAAACTTCAACAACTGAAAAGGGAAGCTGATCAAAGAGCACGAGTGGTTCACCTCCATGGAAACACCTATCAGTTTCAACGTACTATAGCAGAGGTACGAAATTCCAACCCTACTCCCAAAATTCTACTTAACCCTCGTGGGAATCCTTATGTAGAAGGTGATCCGAATCTGGGTTACTCACTTCAGGATGCCAAACCTAGAAATGCACCTCCCCATCTCATCTCTAAGCATGAGGCTGGTTCCTCAAGTCATGAAATGGGGTTCGAATCACAGACCCAGCTACACGCTGTACCAAATTCACAGCACCAGTTCAACACAAACTCCCACAAAAGCCCCCTCAAACTCAGCAGCCCTATCCCAAACCCAACTCTGGACAAAATAAGCTTAAACCCAAAAACTGGGCATCTCTCCTTCAATCCCAAAGCCCATCTTTGGATATGAAGCTAGAATATTTCCCTGACCTTCAAAAAGGGAAAGAAGCCCTAGTTGAAATTGATGTGGAATTAACTGACGTGGGGAAGTGGAATAGGTATCTGGTAGGTCATTTCCTTGATGGGAAAATGGCCTACCCCCTTCTTGTTTCAACTGCTAGGTATCAATGGAAAGAACTTTTCGTGGCTGTCAAATCAGATGTATCTGGTTTCTATTTATTTGAATTTAAGGATGAACAAGCCAAGCTACAAGTTTTGGAGGGAGGTCCCTACTTCTTCTCTCAAAAGTACTTAGTTCTTAGAGATTGGCACCGTATGATGAAACCCCTCAAGGATCAACCTACCAAAATCCATGCATGGGTAAAATTTCATGACTTGCCTCTTGAGCTGTGGAACCAAGAATGTCTTAGTAGGGTGGCAAGCACAGTAGGTAGACCCATCCATGTGGATCAAGCAACTGCAAGATCCTCCAAGCAACCAGGGTTATTGCATACAAAATCCACTAAAGCAAGAGTATGTATTGAGATAAGTGCAGACCATGAGCTACCTGATGAAGTAGCAGTAACAGTTCAAGGGGAGACAGTTGTGGTGCCCATAGAATATCAAGTTCTCCCTCCTATGTGTTCACAATGCCATGTTTTTGGTCATGCTACATCCAAATGTAGCAAGCAAACTGTTGTACCCCCTTCCCCTCCCAGTCAATTGGAATGGCAGGTTGTGAATCGTGGGAAATAGAAAGCAGTTGAACAATCCTCCCTAGTCAGGAATGTTCACTCCCCCTCAAAGCCCTCTACCTCCTATCCTGTCAGTAGCCTCACCTCTTGATCAATCCAATTTAGGGGAGAATACTGAAGATTCTGATGACTCTGATGTAGAACTTCTGGAAGTACTAGAGGGTGTGGTAAGTTCAGTAGTTCAAGGAATTTCTAACTCTCAAAAGACCACCAACCCTTATTCCAGTAATGATAGTAAGCTGACAGAGAACACAGAACATAGACAGTCCAATGAGGCAGCAAACAAGGATGCAATGGCAGCAAGGTCTGGTACTAGCACCAGTTCTGATGATCAGCAACCAGTTGGTGATGAGAAATAGGGGAAGCCACCTGATGTCAAACATGCTATCCCTGATGTCAAACTGCTGTTGGGAGGTTCCAAGAAGGCTGGTCACAATGGCAAAAATAGGAGTCAATCCAAAGGCTCCTCACATAAGAAAAGGAAGTAACTTTCCCTCCTCTTTTTTTGTCCACAATTATCTAAATAATGCTCATCTTGTGCATCACTCTTAATCTCACTAGTTGCAGCTCATTGTGGTTATCTTTACTCTTTTGTATTAATGATTAGCAAACCATTGCGTTTTGGAATTTGGAATATTAGAGGTCTCAATGACCCACTGAAGCAACAAGAGGTTAAGAAATGGGTTCATAACAATAATTTGTCCCTTGTGGGGATAATTGAACACAAAATTAAAGAACCAAAGGTCACTGGAATTGTTAGTCTTATCTTACCTCATTGGAGTTTTATTAGTAACTATGTCCATTCCCCCTTGGGCAGAATTTTGGTATGCTGGAACCCCTCCTTCTTTAATGTCCAACCTGTTTCCCAATCAAACCAATTCATACATTGCAATGTGCAATCTTGTGATGGCAATTACTCCTTTGCAGCTACCTTTGTATATGGGGATAATTGCCATCTTGAAAGGCAGACACTTTGGCGTGACCTGCAAATAATTGCTCTTGCTTCCCCTTGGGTAGTTCTTAGTGACTTCAATGCTATCAGGTCACCATCTGAGAAAGTGGGAGGTGATAAACACTGGCTTCCTTGGATGGATGATATTAATGTTTGCCTCCAATCTGTGGAGCTGGTTGACCTTAAATACTCTGGGAATCAATTTACTTGGTCTAATAAACAAGTTGGTGTATCCCACATTAGCACCAAGTTGGACAGGGTCCTAGTCAATGAGAATTGGATCAAAACTCTATGTTGATCCAGTGCTCATTTCTTAAACCCTGGAGCTTTTGACCATTCCCCTGCAGTTGTGGCATTGGCCCCCATCACCCCTCCTAAATCTAGACCTTTTAAATTCTTTAATTTTCTGGCAGATCATCCCAATTTTATGAACATTGTTCAGAGTGTCTGGAGGAGAGTGATCATAGGTAATCCCATGTATTGTGTCTGTGAAAAGTTGAAGATCCTACAAAAGGATCTAAAACAGTTGAATACCAAAGAATTCAGTGATCTATCATCCAGAGTTGCTTCTACCAGACAATAGCTAGATGATATTCAGAGTGCCCTGGGTTCAAATCCTAGTGACACAGCAAATCAAGTTGTTGAAAAGGTATTATGCAAACAGTACCTTACCCTTGCTAGAGCTGAGGAGAGCTTTGCCAGACAAAAATCAAGAGTTCAATGGTTGAAGCTGGGAGACCAATGTACCTCTTTTTTCTTCAAATCAATTAGTAATTCCAGGAATAGAACTAGGATTACTAGCTTGGTCTTGGAAGATGGTAATGTCACACAGGATATTGAGCTGATCAAAAGATCTTTTATCCATTACTACACCAAGTTGCTTGGTTCCCCTCACCAAAGCAACTATGCTGGATCATCTAGGGTCCAGCAGCTCATCACTAGGAAACTGTCAGAGTCTCAGAGGCTAGATATGGTAGTGGGAGTCACTGACAAAGAAGTTAAGGACATTTTTTGGACCCTAAACCCTCAGAAAGCCCCCGGACCTGATGGGTGTAATGCTACCTTCTTTCATAAGGCTTGGCCTGTGATTGGTCATGAGGTCACCTCTGCTGTCAAGTCTTTCTTCAGATCTGGCCAACTGCTAAAGAAAGCCAATGCAACACTGGTTGCTCTTGTGCCTAAGGTTCCCAATCCTTCAAAGGTTGGGGATTATAGGCCAATATCATGTTGCAACCTCATTTACAAGTGTATTGCCAAGATTCTAGCCAATAGAATTAAGTCAGCCCTCCCTCACTTGATTGATCCAGCACAGTCTGGGTTTGTCCAGGGCAGAAGGATTGCGGATAACATCTTCCTCACACAGGAGTTGATGAGGGGATACCACAAACACTCCTCTTCTCCTAGGTGTGCCATGAAAGTAGATATAATGAAGGCCTATGACAATGTTAGGTGGGACTTCCTTTGGGATGTCCTTGCCTCAATGAACTTCCACCCTCAGATGATCAGGTGGTTAAAGGCTTGTGTAACCACTGCCAATTACTCCCTAAGCTTCAATGGTGAAGCCATTGGGTACATTCCTGGTCAAAGGGGATTGAGGCAAGGAGACCCCCTTTCCTCATACTTATTTGTTATTGCCATGGAAGTCCTCACATGCATTCTCAAGGAGAAAACCCTACTGCCTGATTTTAATTTCCATTGGAAATGTGGGTCAACCAAATTGGTTAACCTATGTTTTGCAGATGACCTCATGATATTTTGCAAGGGTGAGTTAAGTTCTGTAAACCATATCCAGCCATCATTGGAAGAGTTTGAATCTTTATCTGGCCTCTCCCCTAGTCCAAACAAGAGCAATATTTTCTTCTCAGGTGTCAACTCCTCCACCAAAGCATCAATATTGCATGTTCTTGGTTTTTAGGAGGGTACCCTTCCTGTTGGATATTTAGGTGTTCCCCTACTGTCCACCAAACTGAAGCATTCTGATTGCAAGAGTTTGGTGGATAAAATCATTGCAAAAACAAAGTCCTGGACTAACAGATACCTCTCCTATGCTGGGAGACTTCAGTTGATTAAGTCCATTCTATTCTCCATGCAGACCTATTGGTCTTCTCTCTTTATCCTTCCTAAAAAAGTTATTAAGGAAGTGGAAGCCATATTGAGAGCTTTCTTCTGGACTGGACCTGATCTCAAAACCTCTGGAGCTAAAGTCTCCTGGGAACATCTCTGCTCCCCTGTCCAAGAAGGTGGACTTGGTTTTAAGTCTTTGGAGACTTGGAACAAATCTGCAGTGGCAAAGCACATTTGGTTCCTTGTGTCCGATGGGGAACAATCCATGTGGTGTCAATGGGTCAAGTCCTACTTACTCAGAGGTAGGAACTTTTGGTGTGTTAAGGTCCCAAGTGACCCTTCCTGGGTGTGGAGGAAAATCCTATCCCTGAGGCCCCTTGTTCAGCCACACATTCTGTACAAGTTGGGGGATGGAATGTCTACCTCTTTATGGTATGACAATTGGCATCCCCTAGGACCCCTACTCCCAAGATTTGGTCCTAGAATTGTCTATGATTCTGGAATAGTTAGGGATGCCACTGTTCAACATATAATCCATAACAACCAATGGGCCTTCCCTGTCACCCAAACCCTTGAACTTAATGAAATAAGAACTGGTTTGCATACAATTACTGTCAATGGAGCTACCAAGGATACATGCATGTGGACACTAACTAAGTCAGGGGAGTTCTCCATCTCATCCCTATGGGACAACCTTAGAACTCACTTTCCCATTGTTACATGGCATAAGGTTGTATGGTTTCCAGGCCATATACCAAGGTGTAGTCTAATTACTTGGATGGCCCTTCTTCAAAGATTAAACACTGAGGATAGGCTTATCCTGTTTGGGCTCAAATCCACCTCCCAATGTACATTTTGCCCTGATGTGGAAAACCATGCCCATCTATTTTTTGAGTGCCCTATGGCTGCCCAAGTCAGGAGTATCCTGTCTCCCAAAGTCCCCCACATGCAAGGACATCAGAACTGGCAGACTTGGGTGGATTGCCTCTCTATTTTGAGAGGTAAATCTTTGGCCAACATTATTGCAAAGTTGGCTTTCACTGCATATGTTCATCATATTTGGATGGAAAGGAACCACAGAAAGTTCCAGAACTCTTCTTGCTCCCCCATTGTAGTTGCTCATAAAATCTCCAATGATATAAGGTCTAGACTTTTGTCCTTGGCTAATTTACCTAGTGGTCTTCTTTCTAGACAACTCAAAATCCAATGGAACATTGTTTAGTGGTGTACTTAAAGCGACAAAGACTGTTATTTCTATCATTTCAATCACCCTCTTGCACATGTTCTAATTTTGCAGAATTGTGAAATCACAGGCACCAAGTAGAAGGCTGGCTCCACAAGGGCATTCAAAGGGGGCTGTAGTCAGACATGAATCAGCAGGGGCTGGACCATTTCAGAGGTTACCATTTCAGGGGCTGTTCAATGATTTGTACCCAGAGTTGAGGAGCTAGCAAGCAGGCTCCAAGGGCATGCTTTGAGGAGGATCCCAATGAAGGCTAGATCAGAGTTGAGGGTCACACTCAGACCAGCCATCATCCAGTCACCAAACTCAGAGGGGCTATTCACTGAGTTGAGGAGCTAATCAGCCAAATCAAATCAACCACATTCCAATGGCATGCTTTGAGGAGGTTTCAGCCATCACCAAATTCAGAGGTCACCATTTCAGGGGCTGTTCACTGGTCTGTTACATGATTCAGCAGAGCATAGACAAGTACAGTCAGATTCTATTTACTTCTATTATTCAGGTAGTTACCTTAATCCTTGTTGACTTGATATGTGCTACATTGATTCTGATTTCCTACTATATTGTGTGTGACCTTGTGAGTGGTGTGCTAGAGCCCCTACATTTCTTGAGAGATGAGGGAATAAATAGTGGGGGTGTCATGTGAGGTTTAGTGGAGGGAGTCCTGGATGGTGTGAGGTTCCAATTCAGCAGCAACATGCAGTGTGAAGTGTGAGGATTCAAATTCTGTTGTTGATGTTTTCTGCTATGTTTAGTTTCCTGCAACAATCTGATGTTTATAATCCGCTGCTGCTGCTGTATCTGAGTGGTATGCTATGTTCTGTTGTGATGGTGGCTGCTAGTATAGCAACTAGGCAAATCTTTCCTAGCTGTTGTGTGTACTGTTAAGAATTGTACTGTTGAAAGCAGCCTTGTTGCTCCATTTTGATAAGAACAGCCTTGTTGCTATCTATGGATCAGGTGCAGCTTCTCTATTTGTTGTGAACTCCGATCTGAATTGTTGTTGCTACTTCTACTGATCTGAACCTGATCTGAATAGTCCATGAGGGCAGGTTCTGAACCTGATTTGCTTGATTTCATTTTCTGTTCACTCTTATGGCTATGAAATATCAGTCCAGTTCTGATATGGACAGCCTTGTTACTTAGCTGTTGTTGCTTCTACTGATATGCACATGGCCATTGATCTGCTACTACCATTGTACTGTTGCTATCCAGTTTTTGATTAGTTAGGAGGTGTTGCTCTTGTTGTATTTTCAGAGACTAGTCTGACAAGGGCGATTTCTGACAAGGGCATGGCGATTCCTGGTGAGGTCATGGATTTACTGTGATCTCACCCATGGCAGACGGTACGATCTCTTTCTCGGAAGGGCTGGGTAGCAAGGCCCAGGATTCAAATGAGATTCGTCGGAAACAGAAGAACCCAATACAACTCGATGAAAATTCCGTCCTTGCTCAGAACTCAGATGAGCTTCGAAGGACTCAAGAATTGCACATGGAAAACCCCAAAACAGGGATTTCGGTTACTCTAAATCCACGAGGATCGAGCATCTCAGCCGTTTCTGATCTACGATCAAGCAGAACCAGATCGGCCCAGTCTTCATCTCCAAATGGAGTCGGGGTTCACAGCCCTAAATCGCCCAAGAACATGAGCCCGGCGAGAAAACTTCAACAGGTTTTCTTCGAAGAAGGGTTGCGGGTAGATGCTGAAGCCGCTAACAAGAATTCGGGTAATAGCCCTGATTCGCAGCATAGCCCCAAAGCTGTGTAGAAAACCCAACAAGCCATATTCGAAGATGGTCTGAAAAAGATGGTCTGATGAAGGAAGCTGAAGCTAAGGCACGAGTGATTCACCTCCACGGAAACACCTACCAGTTTCAACGTACACCATCAGAGGTAAGGAAACTGAACCCTAACTCAAAGGTTTTGATTAATGCTAGGGGAAATCCTTACGTAGAAGGGGACCCTAACATGGGATACAGTTCAGAGGACCTTTGTCCTAGATATAATTCACAGCAGCTTCCATCAGTCACTGTTCTTAAAACTGCTGAAATGCCTAATGTATTTTCAGTAAATGCACCTAACTCTAGGTCGCTGAATAATGGTAACCAATCAACATCTCGAAATTCTTCTATTCCTGTTCAACATCACCAAGTGCATGAAACTTCTGAACATCACCTCTGTCACCAGAAAAAAGGGCAAGGGAGTTTCTCTCTCTAGAGTTCTCTCCTCCACCGCCCATTCTATTGCCGGCCTCCTAGTCCGGTCAACCTTTATCCGGCCATTCCAGCCGTAGGTGTTATCCATCCATCCTCACAGAGATGTCCCGGAGCTGCTGGGGTCCCAAACTCCAAGCTCATGGGTCTCCAGAAAAAGAGGATCTCACGCCAAAACTGAACCAGAGATTCTCACAACCGGCGATTAGATAATCGGACAAAGGGGATCTGCCACTGACTCTCTTGCCGATATTCACCGTCCATGGTTTCGGCCCATTAACTATCCACATCAACTGAGTATCTTGAGCAGAACCAGAGCCGGAGTGCTCTCAAGCCAGAGCTTCTTTGTTGGCTGCACGGCGGAGGGCGGTGGCTCGCCGGACATAGAGGGAGCCACCCCGTTCAGATCTGGTCTCAACTTCATCAGAAAATTTGTTCCACCCTTCATCCGGTTCATTATCAAGACGTTGGACTGCCACCGGACCATTGGGCATCAACAGCAGTGTCTCGACAATCGACACCAGGGGTTGACCTCTCACAGGGTTGACCTCTCTCGACACCAACCGGCCATGGTGGTGTTCTATTCGGGCCGGCCCAATCTACACCAGGGGTTGTATCTATTCGATTGGGATTGCCGCCGTTCATGGTGGGGTAATCCGCCTTTCAACAGTCGCCGCGGGGCTCAGCCACCATGGGCTCAACAGCCGTCAGCCGTGGGGCTCTTCAGCTGGTAGTGGGCAGCCACGCCAGGCCTGGGTGGGTTGTCACGGTCAGGCCGCCTCAACCCGGGCAAACAGCTAGCCAGTCAGCCCGGGTAGGTAAGCTGGCTGGTGGCCCGGGCAGTGGGTATTTTACTAGCTAGCATGCACATTGCATTTATCTATCTATTGTCAACTTGTTGCTGGACGAACGGGCCAGTTTACTGTTAGTTCGGCGATCCCCGATAGGCGGTCATCTGTTGGACTGAAATCGGGGGTTAGGCTCTTGTTCGAGCCTCATATCCCTAGTTCCTGTTCTTTTAGCCTGCGGTTTTGTGTAGTATTCTTGTGGTCGTGGCTTTCTTTGAGTTGATTAGTTTCTGTTCTGGTTGAAAGGGGTAGTCTTGCAGTAGCAGCAGCTGCGGGTGCTCTGATTAGATCTGTGGATGGTTCTGATTGAGCGAGGTAGCTGCCTGAGCTGTCTTTGATTAGTTTCTGTTCTGGTTGAAAGGGGTAGTCTTGCAGTTGCAGCAGCTGCGGGTGCTCTGATTAGATCTGTGGATGGTTTCTGATTGAGCGAGGGGCAGCTTGGACCGCTTGGGGTTTGAGTGGCCTCTTCTGGGGTTCCTCTTTCTTTCCGCTTTTTGTCGTTGGCGAGCCTAGGGGATTAGGGTCAGGGGGGAGTAGTCGTGGTGTGCAGGGTGCTTAGCAGGGTAGCCTTGTCCGACATTTCCAGGTCGTGCCTCTCTCGGTCCGAGTCCCTCTGTAGTAGCTGATCTCTTTGAGTGGGTATTATACTAGGCTTGAGGCTGGAAGATCTAGGTTCTTGGTTTTCTTAGCCCAGACTTGGAGGAGGAGGTTTCTGGGTAGTTGGTTTCAGTGGGTGGTTTTGGTGAGCCTTAGGTTAGGATGAGGGAGTGTTAGGCCGGAAGGATTGGGCGTGGTGAGCAGGGTTCTTAGCAGGGGACTTTGTCGGATGCCGTCAACTCTGGTTCAAGCCTCTTGATGCCTGTTCCTCTGTAGTAGCCGTTCAGACTGCCTGGAAGCCGTTCTACTTGTAGCTGTTCTCCTAAGTGCTGGTTATCTTGTGGTCATCACTGACCGTAACTTTTACTTTATTTCCTAACCTAGCGGGTTGTGCCAGGAAGTAGTTCATTTGCATTTCCATTTCATTTCACCACATGTTTGTACTCTTATCCATCCATATCATACCCTGTTGTGCTGTCATTAGTACAACGGGGCTATTATCTTTACCCATATGTCATTTACCTTACTCTTCATGCGGGTTGTGCATGGTTTACCGCACTTTTTTCATTCTTGTTTTTTCCCTTTTCTTTCCTCATGGGGTATGCCCCTTGTAGGCTGTACATTCGCTTAACCTCTTTTAATTTCAAGCTAATTTACCCAATAAAAAAAAACATCACCAAGTCAAACCAAAATTGAAAAATGGCCAAGCTAAACCCAAAAACTGGGCTTCCCTGCTGCAGTCCCAAAGCCCCTCAGTGGATATGAAGCTTGAGTTTTATCCTAACCTATTGAGAGGGAAAGAAGCCCAGGTGGAGATTGATATTGAACTAACAGATGTAGGTAAGTGGACCAAATACTTAGTGGGTCATTTCCTTGATGGGAACATGCCTTACCCTTTGGTAGCCTCCACTGCTAGATATCAGTGGAAAGAGTTATTTGTGGCAGTCAAGCCAGATGTTGGAGGCTGTTATCTATTTGAATTTAGGGATGAACAGGCCAAACAACAAGTGTTGGATGGGGGTCCCTACTTTTTCTCTCAAAAATACTTAGTGCTTAAAGATTGTGTAGACACCCCAATTTGGACTTTTCAAAATTCCTTGACTCGTGACCCGGAGGCTCCCCGATGATGACTTTGGATTGAAACAAGTCTGGTATCGATCGGAACATTGCTCCTTGGAAGATTGAAGAAGGATTAAAAATGGTAAAAGGGCATTTTCAAGCGCTTGGGAGCAATCCCAAGCGCTCAAAACTGTTTCACAAAACCTCTGGCCTGGCTCTTTCTCGAGCGCTCGAGAGTGAGGTCCCAAGCGCTCGGGAGTGAGGTCCCAAGCGCTCGGGAGTGATCCCAAGCGCTCGAGACTTTTCTGTTGCCCAATGGATGGCAGTATCACCCACTCACATTGCAAAATCATCATTACAGTCACCTTGGGCTCGCCGATGGCTCAGTCCACACTCAACCTCTGGTAGGAAGATTTTCAGGCCAAAGATTTACCTATTTAAAAAATGTTTTATCAAAACCATTTGATTTTCAAAAACCATTTGATGTTTTGCCTATAAATATGGCCGGTCTTCAGCTAGAAAGGGACCACGAAATTTTCACTCTACCAGACCACCCATCCTCTGCTCTCTCACTCTCTCTCTCTCTCTAGCTCAAGACCAAAAATCTCCAAACTATTCTTCTAAACTTCAAAGGCTTTGCAAATTACCAAGGAAAAGGGCAAGAAATCCAGAATACCCTTCTGATCTCTTGCACTCTCCTCTCTTCATCCACATTTCAAAGCTACACCAAGGAGCAAGGTTCAAGGAAAAGGTAAAACTTTACCTTTGGTCACAACTAAAGGGCTGTTCATCCCTCTCTGAGGGTGGTCTCTCAGCCTGACCCAGTCTTCAATACTGGGTGCATGGTTGGGAGACCCTAGTGTAAAAACAAGAGCAATGGGACACAAAAATGCTTTCATAAAACCCTTACTGGACACATTCCCAAGCGCTCGAGAGTCTTCTGGAGCGCTCGGGACTGGTCCAGGTCTCATGCTTGCCCCTTTGTCACATGGCAGGTTGGGAACGAGGCGTAATATAAAAAGAATTGGTTTCATTTTGGCATGCATGCACAGAAAATGGTTTTTTTTTTTTGGGTAAAGCCCTAGGGCGGTTAGCTTGAAATATAAAAGAGGTTAACCGAATGTACAGCCTACAAGGGGCATACCCCAGGTAAGACAAAGAAAAAATCTAAAGAGCGCCAAGTGGCTACATGGGTTACCCGTGTTCTTGCCCCCGCCGAACAAACTATCCCAAGGAATAGAAAGTTCAACTGGGAACCTGGACACGGGCGTGGCAATAGCAGTAAATACCCGACACCAACCGTCGGTATAAGGTACAAGTAGAGGCCCTCGAAGTCCTCACAATACATACTACGGAAAACATAAAAGGCTCGACCAAGAGCCGAACCCCCGATTTCAGTCCAACAGATGACCGCCTATCGGGGGTTGCCGAACATACAATAAACAGATTGACAATAAACAAATAAGTGCACAGGCAGGCTGTGCTTGCTGCCCGGGCTAAAGGCAGGCTGTGCCCGACGGCTTGCCTGCCCGGGCTGGTGCGTGACTGGCCTGGCTGGCCTCTTGGCTGGCCTGCCAGGATGTTGGCTGGCCCAGTTGAACCCGGGCTGTTGACTGGCCGATGGCCTAAGAGCGGCCCAGATCTGGCAAGACCAGGGACCAGGCTGCTGCTGCTGCTGTTTTACGGCGGCAGCCACCGAGGCCGACGGGTGAGCCACGGTGGATCAAGGCCGGCGGTCAAGGCGATGATGCCCGGCGACGGCTGACTTGGATTGTTAGCCCACCGGAGGCGGGTTGGGCATGGAGATGATGGCCGGCGGCTGAGCCACGGGTATTGATGCCCGGCGACGGGCTGACCCACGGCTGGGGTAAAAGCCATGGCCGCCAGATCTGTACGGCGCCGTTCCCAAGCCATGGCTGCCCGATCTGTTGACCCACGGCTGTCGAACTCTTGAGATGTCTACGGTGGTGGTGGAGCCTGGCTGTGAACACCAGAGATGGCCGTCCGGTGGAGCCTGGTTGTGGTTCAGACTTGCACGGCCTAGATCTCAAACAGTGGCCTCCGTGCTGTGGTATGCTGGCCGGCTGTGGTTTGCTGGACCAGAGGAGATCAGTTGTGGGCTGGCCGGCGACTATAGAGTGGCCGGACCAGAGGTAGCTGGAGAGTGATACATGGCCGGACCCAAGGGGTTGCCGGTTGTGATTGGGCGGTGGAGGAGAGCCTCTCTAAGGAGAGAGGCTCCCTTGCCCTGTTGGGGTTGGCCGGCCGGAGAAGACGCCCGCCACAGCTGCTGCTGCCGTACGCCTATTGCTGGCCGGGGGGGAGCTTAGCCTAGAGAGAGAAGCTCTCCAAGCAATCAGTTGTTTAGAGTCTGACTCCAGAAAATGGTTTTCCCCTAAAAACAGAAACATTTCCTCACAGGTTTTCATGTGTGAACAAGACTGCCTTCTTTCAAAATTAAAAGATGTTCTCCTCTTGGGAAACATCGAAACAAGGGTATTTTTCATGCCAAATCAGAACCATTTCCTGTTTGAGAGCAAGCTGACATGCAGCTCACTCCCAAGCGCTCCGAACCGTTCCAGAGCGCTCGGGAGTGCATGCATGCCATTGCTTCCCATTTCCCAGTCTGCTGTGTTATCTGGCCTCTGCATGCATTGGTGTGGCCTGTTGCTCTTTTAAATTCGTAGATTTAGCCTTGTTAAGGCAGGGATGCAAGATCTGAAAGGTTGAGGGTTCATCCCACCCTTTCAAATCCTCTGCTGAGCCAGTAATGTATGTAGAAGCTCTTCAGTTTCCAGTTTTTAGCATTGTATCCTGTCTGTGCTAACAAATTTTGCAGGTTCAGAGTGTCAGAACTCCCAAGCGCTCGGGACTGTTCCCGAGCGCTCGAGAGTGAAGTCAGTGGCAGTCTCCAATTTTCTGTCATTAGTGCATTTGCTCACCGTCACTCCATCATTTCACTTCCCCTTGTACAAAATGCACGTGCATGCACTTCTTACCTGTTATAAACTGTGGATACTTGCTAAATGATCTAATGAAACAAAACCCCTTTGAAAAATCCCACAAACGTTTAGTAGAGACCGATTTCGAATCGGGCGAGGGGGGTGCCGTAAAACCCTTCCCCCCTCGTAACGTGGCTTCCGAACCCTTGAAACTGATCTCTGGTTTTCAAATTCAAATCAAACGGTTTTCCAAACAAAACGGTTTCTCGGGTGATATACCGCAAATCCGGGTGGCGACTCTTCAAACTCTTCAAACGGTATTTTCTCTTCAAACGCGGTGGAAAAACACCGAAAACCATCACCCTTTTTGTTTTTTTTTCGGGCAGGTAGCCCACAGATTGGCACCGTATGATGAAACCAGTAAGGGAACAACCTTCTCATATTCCAGCATGGGTCAAACTTCATAATCTACCCCTAGAGTTATGGAATCAGGAGTGTTTGAGCAAGGTGGCTAGTACCATTGGTAAGCCACTACATGTGGACCAAGCCACAACTAAAACCTCAAGACAACCAGGTCTTTTGCACACAAAATCAACAAATGCTAGAATATGTATAGAGATCAGTGCTGAACATGAACTTCCAGATGAAGTTAGAATTACTGTGGAGGGAGAATCAGTTGTGGTGTTTGTTGAATATCAAGTCTTACCTTTACTTTGCAAGGAGTGCCAAGTCTTTGGCCACTCAACTGACCATTGTTCCAAGAAACCACCTCCAATTACCAGCCAGCCACTTCAGGAATGGACAGTAATAGGTAGTGGGAAACTAAGAACTGACCCTCCTTATACAATCCCAGGTTCTACATCAAATACCCTACCTGCCTCCACCAAGCATGAGGGTAAACCTCAAGCAGAGCTTACTGATTCAGATGATGACTCAGAGGAAGAATTAGAAAAGGTCCTTGAGAGTATAGTGAGCAGCTCTCAAGAGAAGTTGACTCTGTCACAAAGTACAGAAGTTAACCCTCCACTGATCCCAACAGTCAGTTCTGCCTATGCAATGAGGCTGCTCATAACCTTAAAGGACCAAATCCCCTGTCTCTGCAAGAGCTTATAACCCCTTCTGACCAAGCTGACACATTAGAAGGAGTGGGGGCCAATAAGGAAGAAGCAGGACCCCCTAATCAGCAGATTACAAGTCCAAGTCCTGCTGCATTTATATCCAGATCAGCAGCAAAAAAAAGCTGCCAAAATGGCTGCCAAACTCAAGGACAAAGAACCTCCAGATCTCATTCCAGATATCAAACTTACCAGAGGAGGTTCTGGTAAAGCATGGCAGCAGAGGAAACAGAAGAACTTTGCAAAGAGCTCTTCTCATAAATCAGGGAAGTAACCTTCTTTCCTACCTTTGTTTGTTAATACAGTATTTACCTTTAATTTTATCAATACTGTTTTGTAGCTGTGTAGTGATTAATGGATTGTGGGTCTTCACATTTTGGGATTTGGAACTTTTTTTTTTGGGTAAATTAGCTTGAAATTAAAAAAGGTTAAGCAAATGTACAGCCTACAAGGGGCATACCCCAGGAGGAAAAGAAAGGAAAAAAAAGATAAGAATGATAAAAGTACGATAACCATGCACAACCCGCACGGAGAGTAAAATAAGGTGACATATGTGATACAAATGGATCTGAATAGAACCATGAAATGTACTGAAATGAAATTGAACTACTCCTGGCACAACCCGCCAGGCTAGGAAATAAGGTAAATGAAGTAGATAGTCATGGTCAACGAGGACCACATGATAACCAGAGCTGAGGAGAGATCCTTGAGGGGCCTTAATGACCCTCTCAAACAAAGGGAGGCAAAAAATTGGGTTGTTAAGAATAAACTATCCTTAATTGGTCTTATTGAACATAAAATCAAAGAACCCAATGTATCTAGAGTAGTCAACACCATGCTCCCTCACTGGAATTTTGTTAGCAATCATTCCTGCTCTCCTATGGGGCGTATTTTGATTTGTTGGAACCCCCCTACTGTTTAATGTACAAGTTCAGTTTCAGTCCAGTCAGCTTATTCATTGTAAGGTGCAATCTTGTAATGGCCAGTTTTCCTTTGATGCCACCTTTATATATGGAGCCACTAGTTATTTGGAGAGGCAACAACTATGGGCTCAATTACAGCAGCTTTGTGTAGTTACCCCTTGGGTAATGTTAGGTGACTTCAATGCATTGAGGTCTCCCCTTGAAAAAGTAGGTGGGGACAGAAATTGGTTGCCCTGGATGGAGGAATTCAATTCTTGTATCCAATCAACTGAATTACTTGATCTCAGGTATACTGGTTGTCAGTACACTTGGTCTAATAAACAACTGGGAGATGCCCATATTAGTTCCAAGATTGATAGGGTTCTAGTTAATGAGAGTTAGGTCAAAGATTTCTGCTGGTCCAATGCACATTTTCTCAGCCCTGGAGTGTCTGATCATTCCCCTGCTGTTGTGTATTTGACAACTGCCTCACCTACTAAGAAAAGGCCTTTTCGGTTCTTCAACTTTTTAGCTGAGCACCCTAAGTTCCTTGACACTGTTCAGCAAGTGTGGAGGAAGATAATCATTTGAAATCCAATGTTCTGTGTTTGTGAAAAACTCAAGCAATTGCAGGAGGATCTTAAAAAACTAAACACAAATGAGTTTAGTGATCTTTCTTCAAGAGTGGCCTCCTGTAAACAACAATTGGAAATTATCCAAAGAGAGCTAGGCTCTGACCCTAGTGACCCTTCTAAACAAGCCATTGAAAAGGAACTGTGCAAGCAGTATCTAGTTTATGCCAGGGCAGAAGAAATTTTGCCAAGCAAAAATCAAGAATTCAATGGTTAAAATTGGGGGATCAATGTTCCTCCTTCTTTTTCAAGTCCATTACCAATTCAAGGAATAGGAACAGAATTTCTAGCTTGGTTCTAGAAGATGGGTCTGTTTCCCAAAACATAGAGTTGATTAAGCACACATTCATCAACTACTACACTAACTTGTTAGGCACCAAACATTTGACTGATTACTCTGGATCCTCTAGAGTGCAACAGCTTATAACTAGGAAGCTCTCCCCCTCCCAGAGTTTGCAAATGGTGATGGGGGTGACTGATAAAGAGATCAAGGACACCTTTTGGTCTATTAATCCTCAAAAAGCTCCTGGGCCAGATGGCTATAATGCTACTTTCTTCCATAGAGCTTGGCCTGTTATAGGCCATGAGGTGACCTCAGCTGTTAAACTGTTTTTCAGGTTTGGTCAACTCTTGAAGAAGGCCAATGCTACCCTAGTTGCTTTGGTGCCTAAAGTCCCCAACCCCTCTAAGGTAGGAGACTACAGACCCATCTCATGCTGTAATGTGATATATAAATGTATAGCTAAAATACTAGTCAATAAAATCAGACCTGTTTTGCCTTCCCTTATTGATCCTGCCCAATCTGGCTTTGTCCAGGGTAGGAGGATAGCTGATAACATATTCCTTACTCAGGAATTGATGAGAGGTTACCACAAACATTCCTCATCCCCTAGGTGTGCCATGAAAGTGGACATTATGAAGGCCTATGATAATGTCAGGTGGGAATTCCTTTGGGATGTCCTTGCCTCAATGAACTTCCACCCTAAGATGATCCAATGGTTGAAAGCTTGTGTTTCTACAGCTAATTACTCCTTGTGTTTTAATGGGGAGGCAATAGGGTACATTCCTGGGCAAAAAGGTTTAAGACAAGGTGATCCTCTATCTTCTTACCTTTTTGTGATAGCTATGGAGGTGTTAACTTGCATACTTAAGGAGAAATCCTTCCAACCTGATTTAAAGTTCCACTGGAAATGTGGAACTACCAAACTTGTCAATCTTTGCTTTGCAGATGATCTTATGATCTTTTGCAAAGGTGAAGTAAGCTCCATTAATCACATTCAGAATTCTTTGACTGAATTTGAGAAGTTGTCTGGGCTTTCCCCAAGCCCTACCAAGAGTAGCATTTTCTTCTCTGGTGTTAACTCTCCCACCAAGGCATCCATATTAAGTATCCTAGGTTTCCAGGAGGGGTCTTTGCCTGTTAGGTATTTGGGGGTACCTCTACTATCCACCAAACTCAAGCACACTGATTGTAAAGTAATGGTTGACAGAATTTTGGCCAAAACTAAATCATGGACACATAGGTACCTGTCCTACGCTGGGAGGATTCAATTAATAAAATCAATTCTGTTCTCAATGCAAACCTATTGGTCATCTCTCTTCATTATTCCTAAGAAGGTAATTAAGGAGGTAGAATCTATCCTTAGAGCTTTCTTTTGGTCTGGCCCCGACCTTAAGAAAACAGGGGCAAAAGTCTCTTGGGAACATCTTTGTTCTCCTGTCAAGGAAGGAGGGTTAGGTTTTAAATCTATGGAGGTATGGAACAAGGCAGCAGTTGCCAAGCATATCTGGTTCCTTATCTCGGGAGGGGAGCAATCTATGTGGTGCCAATGGGTGAAGTCTTACCTACTTAAAGGTAAGAGCTTTTGGAGTGTTAAAACTCCAAGTAATCCCTCATGGGTTTGGAGGAAAATTCTTAACATTAGACCGCTCATCCAACCACACATTAAGTATAAAATAGGGGATGGCCAATTGACCTCCTTGTGGTTTGATAACTGGCATCCCCTGGGGCCCCTGTTGCCTAAATTTGGGCCTAGAATTACCTTAGATTCTGGGCTGCACAAGGATTCCACTGTGCAGTCTATCATTAGGGACAATCATTGGGCCTTTCCACTGACCCAAACTCCTGATCTCAATGAGGTGAGATCAGATTTACAAGCTGTCCCCATCAATGCTTCCACTGGGGATAGATGCATTTGGAATCTCAATGCATCTGGTAAGTTCACCATCTCATCCTTATGGGATCATTTAAGGATACATTTTCCTGCTATCACTTGGCATAAAGTGGTATGGTTCTCAGGGTGGTACATCCCTAGATGTAGTGTGATCTCATGGATGGCCATCCTTAATAGATTATCTACAGAAGACAGACTAGTCATGTTTGGAATGAAAGCTGCATCCATCTGCAGCCTATGTATGGGAGTAGAGTCCCATGAGCACCTCTTTTTTGATTGCCCCATGGCTACACAAATTAGGGGAATCCTATCCCCAAAGACCCCTCACATGACAGGCTTGACATCCATGCAGCAGTGGGTGAGTAGGCTGTCCTCTGTTCAGGGCAAGTCTCTGGCCATTACAATTGCTAAACTTGTCTTTACAACCTATGTGCACCAATTATGGCTTGAGAGGAATCATAGGAAATTCCAGAATCTTAATAGCCCTGCTGGAGTGGTTGCTCACAAAATTTCAAATGAAGTAAGATGCAGGTTGCTGTCCTTATCTAAGTTCAAGGGGCCTTCTCAATTATTATCTATGTGGAATATTCATGATTAACATTCTCAGTAATAAGTTAGAATGAAAATGCCCATATACTCACATGATTACACATGCAGGTTAAATCTCAAGGGGTTTCCCCTTGATCTAACTTGGCCCAGAATTGTCTCAAAAGATCCTCTGCCTCAGCTGCAGCTGCATCAGTGGGTGCTCTATTGAATGTGAGTGAATGGTATTGGAGCTTCAGAAGTTTGGACTGCTGCCTTTGGATTCAGAAGGGGGGGATTCAGAAGGGTTATTACTTCTAAGTATTCAGATCGATGGTGAGAGCAGGACTTCAGAAGCAAAAGCAGGATTCCAACATGTCTGCTATTACTCCTACATACACAGGTAGTTATCTTAAACTCTGGTGGTTTCTCTGCTAGACTAAAGGTTCAGGTAGTTATCTTAGCATTCACTTTGATCGGTGTTTCCCTATGAGAGTGTGATAGAGCCTCATCCTTTCCTTGAGAGTGGAGGTAATAATTAGCGGGGGCATTATGAGAGGCTTAGTGGAGGGAGTAGGGTGGATCCGTATCCCTTAGTTTCTGAAAAAAGTTGAGAGGGAAGAGTGAGTTTTCCGAGGGAGTTGGTGGCTAGGACCACATTTCCATAGGAATTCATTATCAGTTCTGACTTGTGGCATTGCTGCTGTTCTGTTCTGATCTACTAAGGCTCAGAACAGCCCATTTCATGCCAATGCCATCTTGTGGCATTGCTTCTGTTCTGTTCTGATCTACTAAGGCTCAGAACAGCCCATTTCATGCCAATGTGTTGCTGCTGCTAGGGATTGTTTTACCTGCTGCTGTAACTGCATAGTATTGTTATACATCCTGTTTTGGTTACTACTTGCTTTAGTGATATGAGCAGCTAGCTGATTTCCTGTATAGTATTCTGGACTGCTGCTGATCTGCTTTCTGTTCTGATGGACTGCTGCTGATCTGCTTTCTGCACTTTCGGAGCTTCAGAAGTATCACTTCAGAAGTTTGTGACAGCAGCAGTTCTGAAGTTGCATCAGAACTGCTTCAGTTTATGTTCTGTTATGGTGTTGTAATTTCTTCAGTTTATGTTCTGTTATGGTGTTGTAACTTCTGTTATGCCTAACCATCGGGGGCTGTCAATGGGATCTCCCTTCACAGAGGGGGACGTCCTCTGTATAGTATTGCATATGTTCTACTTAGTAACTGTGTTTAGCTATTCTGGTATGGTATGGTTTGGACTGCTCTGATGGTTGTGTCCCCAAGTCAGAACTGCATCAGATGTTGTTGCTGCCCAGGAGCAGGTTCTGTTTCCTGCTGCTAGCTGCTACACAGCTGCTTCAGAGGAGAGTCTGACTGTTTTGAAGATTGTGGTTCTGAAGTTTGGAAGACTGTTTTGACTGCATCAGATATAGTGACTCAAAGGGACTGCATCAGTTTTGACTACATCATCAGTTTTGTTACACCTGTTGGAGGAGATAGATTAGTAGTTGTGTGCTTCAGATACAAGACCGAAGCCAATTGATCAGTTCAACATGTGGTTCACCAGCAGAAGCAGGTGGTTCAGTCTTGTTGCAAAGTTTCTAGAAGTTGTCTGGACTCAACAACTCTAGCAGAGACATCGCTAAAATCTGTCCTATTAATTTGTTTAAACTCGCCCTGCAACAACTTGAGTTTCTCACAGACACAGTACATTGGATTCCCTATAATAACTCTCCTCCAAACTCTCTGAACTATATCCAGAAATTGAGGATGGTCAGCAAGGAAATCAAAAACAGTTATTGAAATCATGCTTAAGATCATCACGATCCAGCTTTGAATTAAGCTTTTTTTGTAATGCTTAAGAGTCTACTTAGGCGCGCTGTTTTCCCTCCCTCTACTAGATGGATTGGAAACAGCGCATTTCATTTACCACATGTAGCCTCTTGGCGTAGCTAATTTTCTCTTTTTTTTTTCTTTTCCTCCTGGGGTATGCCCCTTGTAGGCTGTACATTCGTTTATCCTCTTTTTATTTCAAGCTATTTTACCCAAAAAAAAAAAAAACAGGGGATGTCGTTGGGATCTCCCTTTGCAGAGGGGGACGTCCTCTGCATGATGCATACTTACAAGTGTTCTACTCTACCCCTGTTTTCTAATATCTACTGCTACTGTTCTGATGGGTACAATCCTCCTGCAAGCTATTTGTTGCCATGCACAAAGGATGTATCCTGCTGTCTAGCTATGATTGTAGATGCTGTTTGCTTTAGTTGTATGCTGCTACGGCAGCTGTGTTTCTGCTAGGGCAGCTGTATACTGGGTGCCATGGTTGCTGATCTGCATAATGGGGCCACTTCACTTGCTACCAACTGAAGTGTCCTCCAGGCCTGTGATATTCTGCATAGTCCTTGATTCTGATGCCACCACTGCTGGTCCATTCTGCATAGACATTGGCTGCTGATCTGCCCGAGCAGACAGTGTCATACCAATCTAGGTTCTGCCAGAGCAGACTACTCTACTATCCTGGTCCTGCCCGAGCAAGATGGGTGCCAAAGTTCGAACAGGCTGATTTGCCCGAGCAGGCTGATTTGCAGCTGCTGTACCTCTCTCTGTTTTGTTTCCATCTTACTAGATGGATTGGAAACATTGCTTTTCACTTACCCGTTGTAGCCATTTGGCGTTGTCATTTTTCTTTACTCTTTTATTTTCCTCTTTCTTTTCCTCCTGGGGTATGCCCCTTGTAGGCTGTATATTCGGTTAGCCCCTTTTTCTATTTCAAGCTAAATTACCCAAAAAAAAAAAAAAGAACAAGAAACTTACCCTTTGTTCACCAAATGTGAGATTCAAGTGATTTTGATGAAGAAAACCCTTGGATCTTGAAGATTTGAACTTGAAATCAAGAGATTTGGGTGAGATTGGAGTTGGGTGGGTGAGAGAGTTTTGAGATCTAATTTCGTGGCCTTTGGGTGTGAGAAATGACATAAAGGGGTATTTATAATGGTCCAAAAAGCGTGCTGAAAATCTGCAGAAAACACAGCTTGTACCGGTACTGGGAAAAGGCTGTACCGGTACATGAACCTTCAAACTGTCAAAAATCACAACTTCTGGACACCATGTACCGGTACTGGGAAAAGGCTGTACCGGTACAAGTTGGGCAGAAAAAAAAGAATTTTCCAACGGACACTGAAACGAACCCGACTTGGTACCAACACTTCCAAACATCATTACAACATCAAAACTAACATTTTACTATTCTACGAGAGTCCGATACACACCCGGATACGTATCTTCGTACACCCCCACAACATACGAGCGATTTTACTAGCAATACAACTACTTAACGAAATAAACGATTTTCCGAAATTAAAACAAATTTGCGAGTCTCTACAATTGTGACTGCAAAAGGAGGCGGCGTCGTGAACTCGTGGATGGTGGTGTCGGATGCCGTTGTGGAGGAGACACCTAGCACACAGTCGCTGGTGTGGTGTTGTGACCTTCAACACAAACAATGGTTTTGGGCAAAAGCTTTTTCCCAGACTTGGTGATCATTGCTCCACGTCATCGACATTTTCAAAATTTTGGGAGTTTTGTTTTCCCTACGCCAATTTTCATAACAAATAGGGGAAAAATATTGTATGGGTCACATTAAATGTGACCGAACAAATTAAAGTGCTATACTCTACCACCCAATCTCCACGTGAGATTTTTTTTTGCAATCGGAACCTTCTATCTTTTACATAACAGGGATTAAATTATTCATACGAAAAATGGAGTAAATCTGTTATCGTTACATACTTGATCAAGGGAACAATATCATTCTAATAATGAATCTGCATTCTGATCAAGGGGCTTTCAAAATCTGATGGACCCTAAACTTTTGGGGAATGATTAAATAACCGAGCATAATAGAATAAACAGTATCGATCGTCATATTAATGATGCAATCGTGTGGCTCCAGTACATTAGATAATAGCACAAGACATTGGTTCATAATCAACCAAGTTCGATGTATAGATTTTAACGGTAGTTGCCAACTACTTTGTTCAAATAGTCGATCTAAACCGTTAAGATTGCACATTTTATCGATCCTATATTTGTCGCCAACTTCAGTGATAATCAGATGTCAGTAACCTCATGATCGGAACACATTCTTTTCTTACAAAGCTATTAAAGTCCTATAGTTCACCACTCGATGACTGTTTGAGCAATTCTTTCAAAATCCAAACCATCTATCTTTTACGTAAGAGAGACTATATCATTCCTCCCAATAATGAAAGTAAATTGGTTATCGTTACAAACTTTATCGGGAATAAGTTATCATTCCTATTATGAATTATGGCAACGATCAAAAAGCTTCATAAACCATATGGAGACCAAATTTTACTACATGGAGCCCAAATTTTTCAAATTTATCTAAATCAACAATAGCAACCAAATCAATGTCCTCGATTATTAAAAATAATTTTTCACTATGGTCTGTTACATTTTATTCTTCAATATAATTGAATAACACATATACATTGTAATATTTTCACCACTTAACCACGGTTAAACATTTCAAAATAAATAAAGAAAACAAAATAAGGACAGGTTAGGTATCGTTATTCTTTTTGAGGTTATTTTATGCCTTATAGAGGTTATTGTTAGCTTATATGTGGTCATATTATGCTTCTTTAACTTTTTCACTTTTTTTTATGCTTCTTCAACTTTTTGTTATGCCTATATTGGTTTTTGTTATGCTCCTCAATGGTTTTCCATTATGCCTCAGCTGTTATGCCATCTCGTAGTATTGTTATGCCTATTTCGGATGACTAATATACCTTTTCAGGTCATGTTATACTCATGTTATGCCGTTCAATTAAAGTGTTATGCTTTTTTCGTATAACTTGTTATGCCATTAGTGGTTTTGTTATACCAAATTTTGTTACCTGTTGGGATGACTGGTTTGACCGGTCATCTTTGGTCAAAGTTGCATTGGTGGCCTCCTTTTTTACCGTTGGATGGGAGTTATGGTGTCCCCGATTTGCAGGTGGACACCATAGATTTTCCCATCAATCTAAGTCACGTTTAGAATTTTTAACCTGATCGGAACGAATTGCACTTCCAATCTTTCTTTTTTTTTTTTGGGTAAAATAGCTTGAAATAAAAAGAGGATAAACGAATATACAGCCTACAAGGGGCATACCCCAGGAGGAAAAGAAAACAAAAGAATAGAGAAAGAAAAAATTAGCTACGCCAAAAGGCTACATGGAGTAAATGAAATGCGCTGTTTCCAATCCATCTTGTAGAGGGAGGGAAAACAGCACGTCTAAGTAGGCTCTTAAGCATTACAAAAGAAGCTTCATTCAAGGCTCTTAAGCATTACATACTGAAAGTACTAAACTTGGGTTTTGACAGTGGAATTCACTCTTGTGTATCCTCTGAATCTCTCAAAGAGTTGAATAGTAACCATAACTGATGCAGTCAAAACTGATGAAGCATTCAAGACTGATGCAGTCCCTTTGAGTCACTATAACTGATGCAGTCAAAACAGTCTTCCAAAACAGTCAGCAGCAGTCCAGAAAACAGAACCTGCTAACTTCTGAACCTGCTAGTAATAGCAGCAATATGAGTCCAATTTCTGAGCTTCAAGGCACAGCTAAGTCCCTTTTTCTGGACTTACAATCTTCACAGTCACAGCTACTGCCAACAGTCACTAGCTGGACAGGTTAGGAGCTACAAACAGCAGCAGCCTAGCTCTCACATAGCACAAAGTAGCAGCAGCAGGTCACAACAGCACTGCTAGTTGACATGGGGACTTGGGGACACAACATGGACTCAAAATGGAGCATGGCTGCTTTGCTAGTAACAGCCATTCAAAACTTCTGAAGAACACACTACATTACAGCAGCCATGCTGTAATGTGTTCAGAACACACTACATTACACCATCAGCAGCAGTTCAGAACACACTACATTACTTCACACACAGTCAAAATCAAAATCAAAATGCAAAGGACGTCCCCCTCTGCGAAGGGAGATCCCAATGACAGCCCCGATTGGTTAGGCTAAAATTAGAAATGATAAAACCACTGAACAAGCTACAGTACCACATCTGATAACACAAAACAGCCACTAAGCTCACTAAAACAGCCACTAAGCTCAGGCATTACATAACTGAAAACAGAACCTGCTATCAGAGATCAGAAAACATAACAGAAGTCCCCTATCAGTTCAGCAACAGTTCAGCAACAGTCATTAATGAAACAGTCAGACTGCCTTGAAAGGCATGTGTGGAGAGTGCAGCAGCAGAAACTACAGGACTGCCTCCAATACAAGTTACCACAATGCTACAACAAATACAACAACTGGCTAACAGCAAGGGATCAGGTGCAGAATTCTCCCTAAACACTATCAGAGCTCACCCTCACACACCTTCATAACTCTCCTTCACACACCAAAGTATAAGATAACTACCTGTGTAAGTAGGAGTAATAGTAGACTCAGCTGAGACTGCTGAACCCTTGGGCTATGGCTACTGAACTCAGAGATCAGGTGCAGCAGCAATAGCAGAAAGTAGCTTTGACAGACTGCAGCTGTTGGTTGCTCTTGCTGACCAAGGGATATAGCTTTGAGGCTGCACCCCTTGACCAATGACACTTTCATGCAGGTCTTGAAACACCAGATTTTGAACTTGGACTTGAGCAAAAGTTGGAGTGATAACCATGCACAACCAGCTGAACTTGGAACAACAGCTAACATGCAGAACAAAGCAGAACAGTTAAAACAGCTGCTAAAGCAATCTGTAGCACAACTACCAACTGAACCATAATTGCAGAGGAATGCAGAACCATCAGTCATCAGTCAACTAACAACTGAACTAAATGCAGAAAATGCAGAAAATGTCATTTCAATGACACCACAGAACCAGTAAAGTGAAGGTGCAGCAGAAAATGTACTATAACACCATGAAAATCAGGTTCAGAATCTGTGAAGAATCTGAACTGCTAATAAGAGGAGCCAGCCCTTGACCCTTGCTGTCCCTCCTTTGAGCACATCCTGCTATAGCCTGTCAAGTCAGGGTAGGAAAACAAGAAGAATGCTACAAATACTCACAGCAGAAGCAACATAAAGTATTTAACAGCCGCAGATCTGGTCAAAGCCTGGGAGCTTCTCTCTCTAGCCTAGAGAGAGAAAGCTCCCTCCTGGCTCTTCCACTTCGGCCCAGCCAAGCCTGGCCCCACCACGCCGGCCATCCACTCCGACGGCGGCAGCAGCAGGTCTCATCGGGCAAGGGAGACCCTCGCACGACAGGGCCTCTCCTCCACCGCCCCCTTCCACACCCGGCAGCCATAGCCTCCGCTTTGGTCCGGACAAACTTCCACTCTGGTTTGAAGCTCCACAGCCGTGGGCCTCGCCTCCAACCTCAACCCGACGTGAACCATTTCGGATCTGCTCCTACCAGATCTGATATCAACTACAATCGGCAACCCATAGGGTCCGGTCATCTATCATCCACCTCTGGTCCGGTCAACAGGCGCCGGCCAGTCCATAGCTGGCCTTCTCTGGTCCAGTCAAGCATCAAACATCAACCGGCCACTTTCGGTCCGGGGATTACAGCCGTGCAGTTCTACAACCATTGGGATCCGAGCCGTGCAGATCTGCAACCAACGGCAACTGTTCATCTTCTCCGGCTATGTCCCAGCCGGCCAGATCTCTCCAACTCGTGCTCCTCAGCTGCTGTGGAGCTTATCAACTGGTGGGAGGTCACGGGCTGGCCGCCCCAGAGGCCTGCCCGGGCCAGCCAGGTCAGGTAGGGGCAGGGGCTTAGAGTCGTTGCCTTTCGGCCAGGACACCACATCCCCGCTCGGGCCAAGCAGCCCGGTCAAGCTGCTAGCTCGGGCGGGCAATCACCATTGCAGCATCAAGCAGCTCGGGCAGTCTCCAGGCCAGCAGGCCAGAGGCCAGCCGGGCCAACGACAAGCCAGCCACAGGCTAGGCCAGCCATTTCTTTTGCCAGCCCGGGCAGTGGAGGCTCGGGCTACTGTTTGCTTTTTAGCTGTTTTGTATTATTAGTTGCTGTGTTCTGGTAGCCGTAGCTGATTTACTTAGTTATTTCTGTGCTTGCGAGGACTTCGAGGGCCTCTAATTTACCCCTATCCCGACGGGTTGTGTCGTGGATTTTCTGTTATTGCCATGCCCGTGTCCAGGTTTCCCATTGAACTCTCTACTCTTTGGGATAGTTTGTACGACGGGGCTTGGACACGGGTAACCCATGTAGCCACTTGGCTCTTTATATTTTTTCGTTTTCTTTTTGCTTTGTCTTACCTGGGGTATGCCCCTTGTAGGCTGTATATTCGCTTAACCTCTTTTAATTTCAAGTTGATTTACCCAAAAAAAAAAAAAAAGTATTTAACACCAGTCATTCACAATACATTCTGCTTGGAGTTTAGGTAAAGATAGAATCCTTGTTCTCATCATTGAAAGTACTTTATGAACAACAACTTCCCAAGAACAGGACATGCCTTGGAACTTCCTGGCATTCCTTTCATTCCAGACGTAGTAAATAGTGACTGTAAAGGCCAATTTAGTAATAGCCTTTACAGATTTCCCTCTAGAATTAGAGAGAAAAGAGACCCATTCGGACCAAGTTCTAGATGTCCATGAGACATGTAATTTGGTTTGAATAGAATCCCACACCTGCTTAGTAAATAAGCAATTAAAGAATATGTGATTGTGACTTTCACAGTCCTGACAAAAACTACATTGGGCAGGAATAGGAAGGCCAAAAGACACCAACCTATCTGCAGTGGAGAGTCTATCCTGAATAGCTATCCAAGTGATAAAACTACATTTCGGAATGTGACCTGAGAACCACACCAACCTATGCCAGCCAACTTTTGGAAAGGGAGTCCTTAGTTTATCCCAAAGGGAAGCAACTGTGAACTGGCCATTAGAAGTGAGAGACCACCTAATATGATCATCCCTACTCAACCTGGAAGAAATAAGAGGTGGTAAAGTACTTCTTACCTCATTGATCTCCAAAGTTTGAGTGATGGGAAAAGCCCAGCATGAATTTTGGATAATGTGAGACACAGTAGCCTCCTTTGGAATTCCAGAATCATAAGCAATTCTGGGACCAAATGTGGCTAACAAAGGACCAAGTGGATGTTACACTTAGGAGGTAGGGAAGCACTTCGGTGTCTCCCCAAAAAAAGGAGACACCATAATTTTTGGCATAACAAAACCATTATGAGCATAACTAAAACCTATTATAAGCATAACAAAACCATAACAAGGCATAACCAAGGAATATCCAAAAAATCAACTTAGGCATAACCAAATAAGTTATGCCTTATTATGGTTCTGTTATGCTTGTAATGGGTTTTGGTTATGCTCATAGTGGTATTGTTATGACAAAAGTTACGGTGTCTTCTTTTTTAGGGGAGACATCGAAGTAATTCCCATATAATAATGCTATGGTGTCTACCCTTACAGTATCCCCCGTTATGCCTTGTGTGGTTCCAAAACCACAAAATGGCATGTTATGCCATTGTGTGGATCAGGGGGATAACCTTTTTTACTATTATTATATTAGGTCATAACACTTTTTCAAAAATGGCATAACAAACCACTTGAAGACATAACATTTTTTAAAAATGGCATAATAAGTATTATGCCATTATTACAAAAATGACATAACATAACCACTCGAAGGTATGACAAAAAACCTTTGGGAGGCATAACCGGTGTCCCCTTTTGGGTAGGGGACACCATAGCATTTGCCTATTGTCTATGTTATACATAAATAGAAATATAACTGATATATTTTTCTATCTTATCTTATCTCCATAAGAAGAAACTATGACTCAAAATTTGGTTTTCATAGAGGATTCTCGCACATTTTTACTGTTGTGATTTGTTTTTGTTTTTTCCATATAAAGTGGGGTGAAATAAAGAAAAAAGTTAGCCGTCTTATTTTGTTCGAAAAAGGGGATATACGACATATGCGGCAAATTAGGCTTATCTAAAAGAGTAATTGATGTACTTTTTCTATTCCTTGATGTTCTTGTAAACTTATAAATCTGAAATTTATTTCGGTATTTTTTACTTTTCGTAACTTTTTGTTGAGCTTTTCGTCATATTGTTTGGAGTCAATCGTTCTGTCTCAACGAGTTGAATAGGAAAAATATAAAAATTCGGACCGATGTTTAAAAATTCAAATAAAACGGCACTTTAGATAAATAAGACAGTTGTTTGATGTTTTTTCCATCTTTAATGAGCTTTTTTTTCCTTTCGTTCATAATTATTTACTTTTTAGACTTTTCTAGTCGAGACAAATGATTAATCTTAAAAAAATCAGGCGAATCTAACAAAAATTCAGAAAAGACGAACAAAACACAAAAAACGAAGAAAAAAGAGTCTAAGTTTACAAAGAATGGAGCCTTAGCATGTTCGTAGTTAGGCCTGATAACTGAACCCAACAATAGTTGATTGTTCAAATTTGGTTTGGAAACTTCACCAGCTTTTACAAGATTTTTGAGCTTGGCTTGTTTGTGAGACGAACGGATCTCAAACGAGCTTTAATCAAGCCGATCACAAATAAATCTCGAGTAGCTTGAAATTTTTAAACATTAAAAGTTGAACAAGCCGAGCAATTGTGTGGGCTCCCCAACCGGCGCACCCGAGAGTCACCATCTGAATTTTTAAGATGGATGATCCGAGAGAAACTGAGGGTTTGATTTGAAAGAGAAGGCTTTTGGCCTAGCGAAAATGTTGAGATTTTGAGTCTCGGAGCTACGTTACGAATGAGAAATGTTTTGTTGAAAAAGCACCCCGTTCGCCCAATAAAATCGGTTTCTACTAAATATTTTCTAAGGGGAAAATTTTAATATCATTTGGAAGATTAAACTTTTGGAAAACAAGTATGGGAGATGGACATGGGATCGAATATATCACTTTGGCGTGCTCGTGGTGTTTTTTTTTTTGGGTAAAGCCCTAGGGCGGTTAGCTTGAAAATAAAAGAGGTTAACCGAATGTACAGCCTACAAGGGGCATACCCCAGGTAAGACTAAGCAAAAATATAAAGAGCGCCAAGTGGCTACATGGGTTGCCGGTGTTCATGCCCCCGTCGAACAATCTATCCCAATGAATGGAACGTACAACAGGGAACCTAGACACGGGCGTGGCAAAAGCAGTAAATACCCGACACAACCTGTCGGTATAGGGTAAAATCCGAGGCCCTCGAAGTCCTCGCAACTCATACAACTGAAAACATAAACGATAACAATAACAGCCAGTGCACAGTAGTAGATAATTGCAAATTGCACATTGAATAACGATGAGCTCACTGGCTGCGATGACCTGCAAGGACTGCCCGATGACGTAAGGCCCATGCTGGGCCATGATCTGTGACGGCCGGACTGACTCCGGGCTGCACCTACCTCCGACCATGGTGCTGCCTTGCTGCTGCCTGGTGCTTGGCCCAGGCCTGCTGTGCCCGATGGGCTGAAGGCAGGCTGCGCCCGACGGCCTGCCCCAACGGCTGACTGCTACCAGCAGGCTGGCCTGGCCTCTGTTGAAGGCCTGGCCCCAGACTGGCCCACGTCTGCACGGCGGCTGATGTCTGGTGGCCTGGCCCACGGTGGCTGGGCCAGTTGATGGCCTGGCCCGCTTTGGGTAGCCGTGGCTACGAGATAGATCTGAGGGAGCCGAGGGTAGTGAACCCGTGGGCTCCGATTGGGGTTGATAGGCTGCGGCCGGCGGAAGACCAGCGGCGGCCGGCGGAAGACGAGCTGCTGCCCGCTCCGGTTAGACCAGCGGCTGCGGCGGATCTGTTATGACCCGAGGATTCCGACTGATCTGTTGAAGACAAGTTGAAAGTCGATCTCTGGCCGGAGTGACTGGCCTTAGGAGTCCGGACCAGAGGTGGCCGGTTTGAGGTGGGCTGTGGCCGCTGCTGCTGTTAAAGGCGGCAGCCACCGGAGCTGTTGCCGGACCAGATCTGGTGGTGGAAGGCGGGACCCGTGGGTAGCCGGTTGGTGACAGTATGGGCGGTGGAGGAGAGCCCCTGTCGAGAGAGGGGCTCCCTTGCCCTTGGGATGACCGAAGATGGACAGGCCAGAACGTGATTGGCCGGAGGAGGCCTGGCTGCTTGGCCGGAGGGAGCTTTCTCTCTCTAGGCTAGAGAGAGAAGCTCCCAGCTTCAGTCTTGTTAAAACTTGTAGTTTTTCCGTGCTCGTGGTGTTCACTGTATAGTAGATGACAAATGAATGATATGCATAAATGAAATAACAATACAACAAAAATCTGCCCATATCATGCTAAACACCGCACGGTGTAAAAGATACCTCGCACGGTGTTCTCAGAACATCATGCGGTGTACCTTCTACCAACAGCTTGCCAATATTGCTCAGAACAACGCATGGTTTAATAGTTACATCACACGGTGTGAACACAACACCGCGCGGTGTAATTTCTCATATATTCCAGAATAGCTCTTCATTTTCAAGATAACATGATCCGTGAGTTTGAAAAAATAGCTTCTATAGTTTTATTCCTTCTGATCCTCTGAAAATAGTTCATTAGATCGTTTTGACTCATTTGATCATCAAGAATGATCCTAAAAACCTCTTTCAAAGTATTTAAAAAACAAAAGGATATGATTTTAAACAAAAGCTCCATTCTGAAATACACCTGCACAACCTCTTAACAACATCAGCAGAACTAACAATGAATAAACATGATCTAGGAATGAATGTAAGAAAAGGGAAAACAACAAGAATGAAAAAAGTACGGTAACCATGCACAACCCGCATGGAGAGTAAAATAAAGTGACATAGGCAATACAAATGGGTCTGAGTAGAGCCATGTAGTAAATGAAATGAAGTGAGGCGAAATGTAAATACTTCCTGGCACAACCCGCCAGGTTAGGAATGAATGTAAGTAAAGTAGATAGTCTTGGTCAACGATGACCACATGATAACCTGCGCTGAGGAGAGATCCTCCTCCTCCAAGGCTGGGATAAGAAATCCAAGAACCGAGAAGCCCCTCACCCCGAGGCTAGCATAATACCCACTCAAAAGAAGTCAACTACTACAGAGGGACTCGGACCGAGAGGTTCGAACTGGAGATGTCAGCATCCGACAAGGCTACCCTGCTAAGCACCCTGCACACCACGCCCATTTCAACCAGACTACTACATCCTCGCCCAAATCCCCTAGGCTCGCTAACCACAATAAGCGGAACAGGAAGAGG
This sequence comes from Rhododendron griersonianum, assembly GCA_018127125.1. Classification (NCBI taxonomy): domain Eukaryota; kingdom Viridiplantae; phylum Streptophyta; class Magnoliopsida; order Ericales; family Ericaceae; genus Rhododendron; species Rhododendron griersonianum. The sequence goes on along the minus strand of CM030790.1, from coordinate 30,133,763 downwards.
GACCACCAAAAGTAGCCCCCAAACCACAAGTGGACCAAGCTGCTCTTTTCGATCAGTGCAACCACTAAATCTAATCAGAAACAGACTGCAAAACTACCCCTTTCGATCAGCAAGGATCCACCAATCTAGTCAATGATAGCTCCGGCAACTACCTCTTTCGATCAGACTCATCCATAATCTGATCATCGGCGCCCACAGCTGCTGCTACTGCGAGATAGCCCCTTAACTAGGATAATCCAATCTAATCGATAGCAGCCACGACCACAAGAATACTACGCAACACCTCAGGGCTAAAAGCACTGGCTCAAGGGATACAGAGGGCTCTACAAAGAGCCTGCCCCCGATTTCAGTCCAACAGATGACTGCCTATCGGGGATTGCAAAATCTAACAGTAAACTGGCCCTTAAGTCCAGCTATAATATGACAATAAATAGATAAGTGCAAAGAGTATGGCTGCATTGCATAATGGTAAAGTAAGGGATACTACCCCCACTGCCCGAGCCACTAGCCCGCTTGCCTGCCCGGGCTGGCCTGCCATCGGGCGGGCTGATGCCTGCCGCTGCTGCTGCCTGCTGCCGCCTGCTGGACGAGAGTAAGACTCGAAACGCCCGGGCAGAAGCTGCTGCCTAGCCTCTGCCCGAGCAGAACAGTCACGGACAGCACTGCTGCTACCCCTCCGCCCGAGCCACACAGGATGGCCTGCCCAGGCTAGCTTGCTTGGCTGTTCTGTGGCTGGGTTGTTTGTTGGCCGGGCTGGCCTAAAAAAGCCAGGTGCCCGGGCTGGGCTGACGCCTTCTGTTACTGATGCCCGGGCTGGCTGGGATATGGAGGCCTGGTGAAGGCCAATGGCTGTGAAGCCCCTGCCTGGCCTGGATGGCCCGGCGCCTGGAGAACCCCGGCGAGCCGCCGTGGCTGGCTAAGCCCCACGGAGCTGTAAAAGGTGGGCGGCTGGGCTTGACCCCGGTCACCGTTGATGCTTGATGATGGCCGACGACCGTTATTACCGTTGCTGCACAGGGTTCGGAGGTGTGGCCTTGCTGGGACTCTGCACATGTAGATCTCAGTGGTGAATCCGCCTAGCTGCCGTGCCACTGTACGAGCACAAATTGAAGCAGGAAAGGACACATCTCCGGCGAGGTCTGGTACAGAAGGAACCCATAAAGCTCGACCCATGAGGTTCCGAACACAAAGCTACGGCCGTGGCTTGATTTCAGGTCTGCCCGGTGCAGATCCCAAGAGGTAGCCGCCGGTCCACGGCGGGGTTGGATCTGGAATCGAGGCACCACGATCGGAGCTGCATAGGTCCCACGGTTGGACAGTGAAACCCACTTGCCCCATTTGAAATGCCTGGTGTGAGGTCTGGAGCTTCATATGACTCGGAGCTCCAGTCGTAGGATGGTAGGAGGCCGAACCACCCACGGCTGAGATGCGGCCTGAGGTGGGCTTGGCCGTAGAAGATGAACCCTCGGCTGGGGCCGACCATAGCTTGGCCGGAGTAGATCCGGTCTGGTAGATCCGGAATGGTACCCGTCGGTTCACGGCGGGGTTGAGGTTGGGCCGGACCAGGTGGAGTTGAGCTCCGGGAGGCCGGGTATGGAGGGCGGTGGAGGAGAGCCCCTGTCGTGCGAGGGGCTCCCTTGCCCGGTGAGGTCCGCTGCTGCTGCCGTCTAGGTGGGAGGCCGGCGTGGCTGGGCCAGGAGGCTGGGAGGCCGACGAGGCTGGATGCCGTTGGGGAGGTTTCTCTCTCTAGGGTAGAGAGAGAAGCTCCCTCTCTTCCCCCTTGTAGGCTGTACATTCGCTTAACCTTTTTTAATTTCAAGCTAATTTACCCAAAAAAAAAAAAAACATGATCTAGGAGATTAAAGGAAACAATTGAACGAGGAATAGCATGCTGGAAATAGAACACCGCACGCTGGATCCCACTACATCGTGCGGTGTTGTAATACACCGCACGGTGTAGTGTTTCCAGTGTAGTCACTGGTTTTTGCTTTGTTTGCTTTCAAAAATGATTTTTAGTCAACAATTAACACAAAGAGGCTAAGCGTGATTGCAGAAAGCTCCCCTCAGGGCTAAGACCGAGCTTAGCCCAAGGAACTTGCTTTATACCTTAGCTTTAGAGCTTGAATGAGGGTTGAACGATGTAGGTTGAGAGCTTTGGAGTGGTGGTATTCCAAAGTCAGTTTTTTTTTTTTGGGGTAAATCAGCTTGAAATAGAAAAACGGCTAACCAAATATACAGCCTACAAAGGGCATACCCCAGGAGGGAAAACAAAACAAATAAAAATTTGACTACGCCTAGGCCAAATGGCTACAAAGCGCTATAGAAATCTAATAAACGAATGTTTCAATCCCCTCTTAATAGAGGGAAAGGAAACACACGACAAAAGGAATAATTGCGGCACTGATTTACATCATGCACTTAACAACTAAAAGTCCAACTAAAAGGACCACACTAATTGACAGCTAACGAAGTTAGTAGTTTACTGAGCTTTGGAAGAAAAGAATGGAATTTTTATAGAGAGAGAATGTCCAAAGAATGTAAGAGTAACTTTCTCTAGAATGGAAGGGGTACCTTTCAACTAAAGGGGGGGGGGGGGGTGTATTTATAGGCAAGAGAGCCAAGGAGTATCAATGCAAAGAGGGGAGGTGGCTTCTAGGCCGAATAAAATTTATATTCTCTGCCAAGCCGTTTTTCAGTTATGGCTCCAACAAGCGTGGCCGACAGCTTTCTGAACCTGTTAGAACTTTTCCCCAAAATGCCGTGCAGCGTACCTCAAAATCGAGGGCGGTGTAAAGAAAATATTATACTGTACGGTTTAGGAGATTGTTCCGTGTGATGTTCAGGTCCAATTTTAGGCTTTTTGGGTTTTTTTTGGCTCTTTGGACTTTTTCTGGCTCTTTGGGCTTTAGAAGTCCACATTCAAGCTCTAAGAGGTATCGTTCCTTTGTTTCATCATCGGGGAATTTAAAGATCATTTGAGGTCCGGATTGGGGTGTTTACAGTAGTCCCTCTTTAACGGAACTCGAACACCATTGATTGGTATGAGTGACACTTAAAGAATAGGCATCCCGATCCGTTGCTCCAAAGTCTTTAAACGAAAAACCAACATGCAAGCAAAGAACAATGATGGTCGTGCTCGGGGAGCTGCCTACATACCCTGTTTGTAGGGATCAGACCAACATAGTTTTTTTTTTTGGTTAAACCAGCTTGAAAATAAAAGGAGACTAACCGAATATACAGCCTACAAGGGGCATACCCCCAGGAGGAAAAGAAAAGAAAAAAGAAAGAAAATTGGCAAGCCAAATGGCTACATGGATGAAATGAAAAGCGTTGTTTCCAATCCATCTAGAAGAGGGAAGGAAAACAGCGCCATTTGGCTTGACACTAGCCTATACATTCAAGTGCAGCAAACACTAGCCTATACACACGAAATAACACCTGGAAGGACTTGACACCTGGAACTTGACTGCATATCAAAAGTTACATCAGTTTGCTTGAGATCAGCAGGCTTGAGATCAGCAGTTACATCAGTTTGCTCCAATTTGCTCCAACATAGCTGCAATTTGCTCCAACACATCAGGCTTGGATTGGCATCATTGAATTGGCACTCTGCAATTTGCTCCAACACAGCTGTTGCTGTAGCAGCAACACAGCAACCAATTGGTCGTAGTACAGCAGTAGAGGAGCAGCAAAACCAGGTATAATCAAAGCTAAAACAGAAAACAATATACATTCCAAGGACAACCCCCCAAAAATAGGTATAATCAAAGCTAAAACAGAAAATAGAAAGCATCAGAAAGCAGCCTTCCTTTTTTGGGTAAAGCCCTAGGGCGGTTAGCTTGAAAATAAAAGAGGTTAACCGAATGTACAGCCTACAAGGGGCATACCCCAGGTAAGACAAGCAAAAAATATAAAGAGCGTCAAGTGGCTACATGGGTTGCCCGTGTTCATGCCCCCGTCGAACAATCTATCCCAAGGAATGGAACGTACAACAGGGAACCTAGACACGGGCGTGGCAAAAGCAGTAAATACCCGACACAACCCGTCGGTATAGGGTACAATCCGAGGCCCTCGAAGTCCTCGCAACTCATACAACTGAAAACATAAACGATAACAATAACAGCCAGTGCACAATAGTAGATAATTGCAAATCGCAAATTGAATAACGATGAGCGCACTGGCTGGCTGCTTGGGGTTGACTGGCCTGGGCTGGTGGACTGGCCCTGACCTGCAAGGACTGCCCGATGACGTAAGGGCCCGTGCCGGGCCATGATCTGTGACGGCCGGACTGACTCCGGCAGCCGACCTCGAAACCGGCGAGCCACCGTGGCTCGAACTCGAAACCACCTGGCTGAAACATCGCCGGCGACGGCTGACTTGGGGTGGAGACCCACGACGGGTGTTGACCCACGGCTGTTGAGCCACGGCTGAGTGGAGACCTGGCCGGACCGAGGTCTGACGGCCAGATCTGGCCGGAGAAGTCAATGACTGGCGCCGTGGAGGCCAGTTGAAGGTGGTCGCCACGCTGAGTTGGTCACCACGGCGGCGCCTGCTGCACCCACGGCGAGGCAACGGGAAGAGCTTGGCCGGACCAGATGGAGGCCGGACTAGATCTAACCGTACCTGGAGAAACTTGCCCGCCTGTGAAGGCCCGCTCTAGCGGTGGCCGAGCCAGATCAGACCAGAGCAGGGCTGGAACTTGGCCGGAGGAACTCCGGTTGGATTGTGTTAGATGGCCGGACCCAAGGGTAGCCGGATATGGAACGGGCGGTGGAGGAGAGCCCCTGTCGAGAGAGGGGCTCCCTTGCCCTTGACGTTGCTACTATTGCTGGCCGGAGATGGGATGCCCGGCAGCCGGCTGGAGCTGGAGCCGAAGGAGGCCAGGCCGGCGTGGCTGGGGGGAGCTTCCTGAGTACCCTTGAGCCTGAAACTGCAATTGTGTTGAGCAGAAACTGCATGCAACTCAACACAACTGCAGAAATGCAGAACAGAACAGTTCAGCAGAATAGAACAGTTCAGGACAGCAGCAGAAAATACAAAGCAATGCAGAGGACGTCCCCCTCTGCGAAGGGAGATCCCACGACAGCCCCTATTGGTTAGGCAAAACAACAAAATAAGGTCGCAGTAAAAGGAAGCACAACATGAGTTGCAGGCTGCCACCATAATCAAAACAGGAAGCATTTGGACAGCAGTAATGACAACTACTGAACCTTAAGTAAAGTCCTATTTGTAGTAAACATAATCCACTAAACCAACAACTACTAAACCATCAGGCAACTAAACTGAACCATAACAACTAACTACTGAAACTGCATCTCAACTAACAGTCATCAGTCATTAGTCATAACAACTAACTACTGAACCATAACAACAGCAGACATCAGACAACTACTGAACCATACAACTACTGATGACAGAACAGCAGCAAGGGATACCAAATGCAGCAACCAAATGCAGAAATGCAGAAGCACTTTGGTGCATGACCATAGCAGCAGGAGCAGCATAACTCCCAACTCCCACTCTCTATATAATGCCAAAACAGGGAAACCTTATACTCCATAGTAGCAACCAAATGCAGAAATGCAGAAACACTTTGGTGCATGACCATAGCAGCAGGAGCAGCATAACTCCCAACTCCCACTCTCTATACAATGCCAAAACAGGGAAACCTTATACTACCTCAACTAAACCTCACATAATATGGGCATCAACTGCAGACCAAGGGCAAGGGAGCTTCTCTCTCTAGAGAAGCTCTCCTCCACCGCCCATCCCATATCCGGCCGCCTGTCTGGTCCGGCCATCTATCACTATTTCGTTCTCCTCCGAATCTGGGAAAGGAGAGTTCCAATGGAATCACCAACACATGTTTTTTTCCTATTTCCACAAGCTTCGGTTGACTGGTTCTCTTCTGGGTTTCCTTGAAGCTCAACACAAGAGATCCATTACAGTCCTTTCGAGAACAGATCCACGGTAGGGAAGGTCGTGGCTCGTTATAGTGGTTCGATTGATTCCACAGCCGTGGGTCCCGTTTAACCTCGGAAGACACAAGGGCTCGTTGGTACAGTGGTTAGCAAGAACTACTTGCTCGTGGGCTTAAGGGCACTAGAAACCACCGGCGAGGGCAGTGTTCATCAGCTCTTGTGGGGTTCAAAACCCCCGGCGTTTTCAGATTGGTTCTTTTCCAGCTGGAATTCCAGAGCTTACAGACGGCGTCGGAGCTGTGGGTTTCGAGGATTCCTACCGGATATCCCATCCCAACTACTGACACAGGTTTCTCTAGTTTAATTCGTTCTGCAACAGCTCGGTATTCCGGCGATTGCGGCTGAAGATCTGGTGAACCACCGGCGTTTTCCAGTTATTGTTCCGTTCTGCAGCAGTTCAGTCCTGCGACTGCGGCTTAAGGTCAGACTGGTCACGCCGGAGTACTCCCAGTTGGATGCTCTTGGTTAGTTTGCAGGTATGATCGGTTCAAGGCACCTGTGATTTGGGCAGTTTATTGGCTGCAATTTTAATACAATTTGTAGCTTCATTTTGACACACATTTGGTCCATTTTGAGATCCCCGACGGACAGTCACCTGCTTGGACTGAGGTCGGGGTAATCTTGACTTTGGTTTTGGGTCTGATTCGGTAAAGTAATTCATCCAATATTGTGGCAGTTGCATTTTGGCTATCTTGTGGGTATGAATTCAGTTCAAGGTCAGATTTGTTGTTGGACTATTACCGGATTGTGGCTGTCCCTCGAGGGGGCAGGTATCATTCACTTGACCTCATGTTCCATATTGAGAAACCCAATGGGCAGTCACTGTTTGGACTGAGTTTGGGTCATCAGTTGGATCCTGTTAAGCCTGGTTGGGCTCTTGGTCGAGCTTTTTATCCCTAGATCATGTGCTTTTCAGCCTGAGGTTGTGTGCAGTATTCTTGTGGTCGTGGCTATCGTTGGTTAGATTAGATTCTGTTCTGATCGAAAAGGGTAGTTCACAATGGCAGCAGCTGTGGGTGCCACTGATTAGATTGGTGGATGGTTTCCTGATTGAGCGAGGTAGCTGCCGGAGCTGTCTTTGATTAGATTGGTGGTTGTTCACTGGTCGAAAGGGATAGCTTTGCAGTCTGTTTCTGATTAGATTGGTGGCTATTGTTGATTAGATTAGATTCTGTTCTGATTGAAAAGGGTAGTTCGCAGTAGCAGCAGCTGTGGGTGCCTCTGATTAGATTGTTGGATGGATTCTGGTTGAGCGAGGTAGCAATTTGTATTCGATCGAAAGGAGCAGCTTGGTCCACTTGAGGTTTGAGTGGCCTCTTCTGGTGGTTCCTCTTTCTGTTCCGCTTATAGACGTTGGCGAGCCTAGGGGATTAGGTTGAGGGGGGAGTAGTCGTGGTGTGCAGGGTGCTTAGCAGGGTAGCCTTGTCCGACATTTCCAGGTCGTGCCTCTCTCGGTCCGTGTCCCTCTGTAGTAGCTGATCTCAAATGAGTGGGTATTATGCTAGCCTTGGGTTTGGTAGTTCTGGGTTCTTGGTTTTCTTATCCCAGCGTTGGTGGAGGTGGTTCTGGGTAGTTGGTTCAGTGGGAAGTTTTGGCGAGCCTTAGGTTAGGATGAGGGAGGGTTAGGCCAGAAGGATTGGGCGTGGTGAGCAGGGCTCTTGCAGCGGGGCCTTGTCGGATGCCATCATCTCTGGTTCGAACCTCTTGATGCCTTGTTCCTCTGTAGTAGGCGTTCAGATTGCCTAGTAGCCGTCTTACCTCGTTGCTGCTCTCCTCAGCGTTGGTTATCATGTGGTCATCGTTGGCCATGGATATCTACCTAATTCCTAGCCTGGCGGGTTGTGCCAGGTAGTAATAGTTCACTTTTATATATCTCAGTACACTTGGCATTTTGTTATGTATTCACTTTATATTACTCCCCATGCGGGTTGTGCATGGTTACGTATTTACTTCATATTACTCTCCATGCGGGTTGTGCATGGTTTACCTCACTTTTGCCATTCTTGTTTTTTTTCTTCTTCTTTTCTTTTCCTCCTGGGGTATGCCCCTTGTAGGCTGTACATTCGCTTAACCTTTTTTAATTTCAAGCTAAGTTACGAAAAAAAAAAAAAAAAAAAAACCTCACATAATGCCCCCGCTAAATATTACCTCCTCTCACAATGACGGATGGGGCTAGAGCACTCAGCTCACAAGGATTGCACTCAATATAGTAGTAACGCTCAATGCAACGGACCTAAAAGAGATAAGGTAACTACCTGAGTACTTAGCAGTAATAGAAGGCCAAGCACTGCTGAGAGAGGATTGAAGTCAGCCTTCCTGAGTACCCTTGAGCATAAGTTGCTGATCCTTTCGAAAAGTAGTTCAAGCTTGATGGAGCCTGACCCTGTAGAAGTATTAGCAGCCCTGTAGAAGTATTAGCAGCAAAATAATTTAACTCACAATATTGTTCCACTCATTTACAATCAACTCTGCTTGTGAACGAGGAAAGTTAGAAAGTGATAAAAGCCTTGCTCTCACCATGTTGCAAATTTTTTGAACAATTATCTCCCAAGCACATGATTGATTCTGGAATTTCCTCAAATTCCTTTCAATCCAAATATGGTAGACAGTTACTGTAAATCCCAATCTAGTAATTACACTTTTGAGAGTTTTGCCCTTAAAACTTGATAACAGAGTTACCCAGTCTGCCCAAGGTCTAGCAGGCCATGTAACATGGAGTTTGGCCTGAATGGTATCCCACACCTGATTAGCGAAAGGGCAATTAAAAAAGAGATGGTCGTGGCTTTCACTCCCTTGGCACAAACCACAATGTGGAGAGACATTCAGACCAAATGACTCGAGTCTATCAGCAGTGGCTAGCCTATTCTGAATGGCAAGCCATGTGACAAAGCTGCATTTTGGTACGTGCGCAGAGAACCACACTACCTTATGCCACAAGGCCTTAGGAAAGGGAGTTCTCAATTTGTCCCATAGGGAGGAGATTGTGAACTGCCCATTGGAAGTAAGAGTCCACCTTGTTTGATTTGCCTCATTCAACCTGGACTGAACCAGAGGTGGCATAGTGTTTCTGACCTCATTTAGTTCAAATGTTTGGGTAATGGGGAACATCCAATTTGAACCATCTATAATGTGAGATACAAGGGCATCACGCGAGATGCCAGAGTCATACACAATTCTGAGACCAAATCGATCCATTAAGGGACCGAGAGGATGCCAATTATCATTCCACAGGGATGTTGAATTCCCATTACCTAGTATACAAAGGACATGTGGTTTAACCAAGGGCCTGAGATTCAAAAGCTTTCTCCACCCCCACGTACAATCACTAGGTATTTTAAGATGCCAGAAACTCCTACCTTTTATTAAGTACGATTTGACCCATTGACACCACATGGATTGTTCACCCCCAGAGATTAGAAACCAAATATGTTTTGCAATGGCAGCCTTGTTCCAAATTTGCAAAGACTTAAAACCAAGACCCCCCTCCTCTTTAGGGGAGCACAGATGCTCCCAAGAGACTTTAGCCCCCGTTTTCTTTAAATCAGGGCCATACCAAAGAAAAGCCCTAAGTATTGACTCAATTTCCTTGATTACCTTTTTGGGAAGGATAAACAAGGAAGACCAATAAGTTTGAATGGAGAAGAGCACATTCTTAATAAGCTGAACCCTACCAGCATAGGTGAGGTCTCTATTGGTCCACGTCTTAGTCCTAGCAATAATGCTCTCCACTAAACGTTGACAATCCGAAGCCTTAAGCTTAGTGGAGAGGAGGGGAACACCCAAATATCTTACAGGAAGGGAGCCTTCCTGGAAACCTAGAACCTCCATAATGGCAATTCTAGTGGTATTCTTGACCCAAGAGAAATATATGCTACTTTTCTCGGGGCTAGGAAAGAGGCCAGACAAAGCTCGGAACTCAGTGAGAGCCTCCTGAATAAGGGTGATGGAAGACAATTCACCCTTACAAAAAATCATAAGGCCGTCCGCAAAACAAAGGTTGATAATCTTAGTCTTCCCACATCTCCAATGGAAATGAAAATCAGGCAGCATGGATTTCTCTCTAAGTAGACAGGTGAGAACCTCCATAACAATGACAAAGAGGTACGATGACAAAGGGTCACCTTGTCGAAGGCCTTTTTGCCCTATAATGTAACCAGTGGTCTCCCCATTTAAGGTAAAGGTGTAGTTAGCAGTAGTAACACATGCTTGAAGCCATTTGATCATTGTAGGATGGAAATTCATAGAGTACAGGATATCCCAGAGAAATTCCCACCTTACATTATCATAGGCCTTCCAAATGTCCACTTTCATTGCACATCTTGGGGATGAGGATGATTTATGATACCCTCGCATTAGTTCCTGAGTGAGGAAGATGTTGTCAGCAATCCTTCTCCCTTTAACAAATCCCAATTGAACAGGATCAATTAAACCAGGGAGGGCGTTCTGGAGTCTTTTGGCAAGTATTTTAGCAATGCATTTGTAAATGGTATTACAACATGAGATAGGTCTAAAATCCCCAACTTTGGACGGGTTAGGGACCTTTGGAACAAGAGCTACCATGGTAGAGTTGGCCTTCCTAAGTAGTTTACCAGATCTAAAGAAGGTCTTAACTGCTGCAGTGACCTCATGGCCAATGATCGGCCAAGCCTTTTTGAAAAAGCTAGCACTGTAACCATCCGGACCAGGGGCTTTGTTGGGGTTGAGGGACCAAAATGTGTCTTTAATCTCTTGATCAGAGACCTCCACAATCATTGCCAGCTTTTGGGTATCAGATAGTCTCCTACTCCCTCCGTTCCAAATTAATAGTCCGGTTCGGTCTCCAATGCAACTTTTAAATTGTTAATATCTTTCAATCTATAATGTCTTTAAAGATTTTAAAAACTTTGTATAATAGAACTAATTGAGATCTATCATATGAGATCCATATTGCACATAAAATTCATTACAGATTGAAAGATATTAACAATTTAAAAAATGCATTGGAGACCGAACCGGACTATTAATTTGGAACGGAGGGAGTATTTACTAATTGCTGGATTCTGCTATGACCTTGGTAAGCATCATGATGGGCAGAACCAAGCAAGTTCGAGTAGAAGTTGACAAAATTTGCCTTTATGTCCTCAATGTTATGTGTGAGGGACCCATCCTCTAAGACCAGACTGGTTATTTTATTTCTATTCCTTGCATTAGTCACAGACTTGAAGAAATAAGAGGTACATTGATCACCCAACTTCAGCCACTAAATCCGAGACTTTTGCTTAGCTAAACTTTCCTCAGCCCTAAGCATTATGAGGAGTTGTTTATAAACAACTCTTTCCTGGCTAATCAAGGAAGGATTAGGGTTATGAGAACTCAGGGCTTGTTGCAAGGTGTCAAGTTGTTGTCTGAGATCAACAACTCTAGCAGAGATATCACTAAAATCTCTAGTATTGATTTGTTTAAATTCACCTTGCAACAATTTGAGCTTCTCACAGACACAATACATTGGATTCCCAATAATCACTCTCCTCCAGACTCTCTGAACAACAGCCAGAAAATGAGGGTGGTCTGCTAGGAAATTAAAAAACTTAAACGGTTTATTGGATCTCCTAGGACAAGGAAGAACATATGTAATGGCCGGAGAGTGATCAGAGATCCCAGGAGGAGGGAAATGAGCATAAGAACAATTATAGACCTTCATCCAATTCTCATTGACTAAAACTCGATCCAATTTTGAACTAACAAAATGTGAAGGGTCCTGTTTGTTGGCCCAGGTGAGAAAGCAACCGGTGTATCGAAGATCATCGAGCCCCAACGTATACAGACAACTATTAAAGTCATCCATATAAGGAGGTCAAGAAGTAGTTCCCCCAGTCTTCTCCCTGGGAAACCTAATGATATTAAAGTCACCGAGCACTATCCAAGGGGAAGAGGTGCTCAGGCGATGAAGTCTAGTCCACAAAGCCTGCTTATTCAGATAATTGTTCTCCCCATACACAAAAGTTGCAAAAAAGGGGGGGTCACCACACTTAGGTTGCACCTCACAATGAATAAATTGTTCAGATTGATCAAGGACCTGAATTTGAACTACATTAGGATCCCAACACACAAAAATCCTGCCTAAGGGAGCTTGGGGATAGTTGTTCACAAAACTCCATTGAGAGCACACATTTTTTTATCACTCTAGATGCTTTATCCTCCTTTATTTTATGTTCTAACAATCCCACAATTGATAACTTGTTTTTATTTACAAAACACTTAACCTCTTTTTGTTTGATTGGGTCATTGAGACCCCTGATGTTCCAAAAACCAAAGTTAAGCGGTTGTACAGACATAAAACAGATATTCAAGCAGAACTAATAATAAAGATGGCAGAAAATAGACTTATAAAGCATACTGCCCTGACAAAAATGGATATGATTGAGTTAAGTCCTTCCTCTGGATTGTGATCTCAGAAGCTGCTCCCTTGCAAGCTTCTTCATTTTCCTTTGAGTTGATCTGGATATAACCTTCTGAAAGTTCTCCTTGAGATCTTCTTTTGAGGCTTTATCCCGTATTTCTGAACCTTGGGGATCAGGTGGCTTAGGAGAAAGTGCTTGGTTTACCATTCCACCTTTCGGTACAGCTGAGAGGGTTGGACCTGATCTGCTGCCCATGCCTTCTTCAAGACAGCTACTGACCACTCCCTCAAGAACTCCTAATAACTCATCTTCAGAATCTGACTCATCCGAAAGTTCAATAGAATTGAGGGCAAGCTGCTTCTGGGGTGAGGAAGGGCTATCTCTAGGGGAAACCAACGGCTCAATAGGTTTGTCAGTGGAAAAGGGGGCTTCAAGTGAGCTATTTGCTGTATGCTCTAGTACCTTATCCGATTCTATCTCTGAGACAGCAGCCACAGCTAGAGGAACAGTAGGGTTGGTTGAAGTAGTATTCAAATTTGTGTCAGGCTCTTGTCTTCCATTCCCCATTTTAGTCCAATCCTGATTGGAATTGGAGGTAGAGGATGGTGTTTTAGAGCATTGGGTAATAGAATGACCAAAAACTTTGCATTCCTTGCACGAGGAGGGTAACACCTGATATTCAATAGGTACCACGACAGTAATTCTCACATCTTCAGGAAGGTCATGTTCAGCACTAATTTCAATGCATACCCTTGCACTGGTTGACTTAGTCTGGAGAAGGCTTGGTTGTCTAGAAGTTTTGGCTGTGGCCTGATCCACGTGTAGTGTTTTGCCAATGGTACTTGCCACCCTACTTAAACACTCCTGGTTCCAAAGTTCCAAGGGTAAGTTATGCAACCTCACCCAGACCAGGATATGAGAAGGTTGTTCTTTAATTGGTTGCATCATTCTATGCCAATCTTTGAGGACAAGATATCTTTGGGAAAAGAAATAGGGCCCCCCATCCAAAACACTTTGTTTAGCCTGTTCATCTCTAAATTCGAACAGGTAGCACCCTGCAACACCCGGTTTAACAGCCACAAACAACTCTTTCCACTGATTCCTGGCAGTGGAGAGAACCAAAGGGTAGGCCATTTTACCATCTAGGAAATGACCTACTAAGTACTTGTTCCACAACCCGACATCAGTAAGTTCAATATGTATTTCTACCTGAGCTTCTTTCCCTCGAAATAAGCCAGGATGAAATTCAAGTTTTACATCAACAGCAGGACTTTGCGATTGTAGTAGGGCTGCCCAGTTTTTAGGTTTGGGTTTGGGGCCGTTCAGAACCTGTCGGGGTTTATTGGGGATTCGATTGCCATTTGACTGACCAATGGAAGCCCATGGCCACCTAGGTTTGGTATCAATTTCGTCATATCCCATATTGGGGTCCCCCTCCAGGTATGGGATTCCTCTAAGATTGATTAGGGTTTTAGGAGCAAGAATTGATGATACCTGGTTTCGTTGCTGTTGTTGGGTCTGAGAGGAACTCCCATGGGCGAGATTCACTACTGCTCCAGAATTACATACCTCGTATTGTTGTTCGTGGGCCCGTTCCTCCGCTTCCAAGATCAAACCTTCCTGAAATAGCGCCTGTTGAATCTTCCTAAACGGACTGGATTTCTTGTTTGAATTTGGACTGATAGCCCCACACCCCGGAGATGTAGGTGGTTGAGGAGTTTGTTTCTTAGCCTTCCTCCATGACTGTTGAATACTTTGCAGTTTGGCTGTCACTACATCTAGCACAAATGGGTCTTCTGAAATGTTGAGCTCGTCCTCCAGATGACCGACGATATCAAGCATTCGAGCTTCGGAAGCCGAACGCACACCCTCCCTCTGGGGCACCTGTTGTGACTTGTGAACCGGTCTTAGCTGGTTGTGCTTGGGGCTGTGAACCCTAGTAGTGGATTGGGGATCTGGGAGAATAGGAATGGAGCTATTAGGGTTTCTGGATTGCTGTGGATGGAGTTGAGTGGAACTAATTTGAACCGAAATACTCTTCTGCTTTCTTCTCATCTCATTGGAATCTTGAGCTTTGCACCCAAGCCCTTCTGCCATGGACACCGTACCGTCCGCCATGGAGAATCGAAGCTCCTCCACGATCTTTTCAGTAATAGCCCAAGTCGCCTACATCTCAGTCGTCTCCTTAACCCTGTTACAGCTGCACTTGACTTGCTGTTGGGCTCTGGATCGGACGGTGGAGAAGGCTCGGGGCCTCGAGGAGGAACTCCCCCCCCCCCCGAGCGAGAGACGCCGGGAATCTACAGTGGTGAATCGCCTGCTCTACGGAAAGTTAGAACCCTTAGTTCCTGGTGTCAGACCAACATAGTTCAATTCAATTACAAAACAAAAAGAAAAACGGGCAAGGGAACTTCTCTCTCTAGAGAAGTTCTCCTCCACTGCCCAACCCATATCCGGCCATTCCTGGTCCGGCCAACCAATATCCGGCCACCTCTGGTCCGGCCATCTATCACAGTCCGTTCAAGGGATGATCCTTTACCGTTCAAACCCACCAAATCTTCTGAAACCACGCCTTCTCATCTTCTCCCTCCTACTGACTTCCACCGCGCCGTCTTTCTGTTCGTTTTGGTTCGGTTAGATCAGACCCAAGGCTGCTCAGTTGCGGTGCAAGGTGGAAGGCGGTGACTCGCCGGACTTAGCTTCGGCCAGGCTCGGATTGAGAGCTCTCAAGAACCAGAGCCGGCGTGCTCTCGACTAATCAGAGCCAGAGCTACTTGGTTGGGTGCACGGCGGAGGGCGGTGGCTCGCCGGACATAGAGGGAGTCACCCCGTTCAGATCTGGTCTCAACTCTACCATTCAGATCTGGAATCAAGCCGGCTATGGCTATTTCTTGCCGTCGGCCTTCAGCTCCAACCGCCGTGGCTGAACAGCCGTCGGCCTTCAACTCCAGCCCCAACAGCCGCCGTGGGGCACAGCCACCGTGGGGCTCAACAGCCGTCAGCCGTGGGGCTCAGCAGCCGGTAGTGGGCAGTCATGCCAGGCCTGGGTGTTTTCAACAGCCGTGGCCCCACAGCCATCGGCCATCATCTTCAACCCCAACCCCCGCCGTGGGAAGGCAGCAGCCGGGCGATTCGAAGGAAGGCAGCAGCCGGCTGCAGCAGCAGGCAGCAGCCCGCCCGATGGCAGGTTGGGGCTAAATTTCTTTTAAAAAAAAAAAAAAGTGGCACGGATTCCAAACATAATTCCAAGTCCAATATTGGACAGAACAAGCCTGCAGTCAATTTGTTGCTGGACCTATGGGCCAGTTTACTGTTAGTATCTGCGATCCCCGATAGGCGGTCACCTGTTGGACTGAAATCGGGAGTTGTCGGGCTCTTGGTCGAGCCTTTTATATTCCTAGATCTTGTGCTTTTAGCCCTGAGGTTGTGTGTAGTATTCTTGTGGTCGTGGCTATCGTTGATTAGATTGGGATCTGTTCTGATTGAAAAGGGTAGTTCACAGTAGCAGCAGCTGTGGGTGCCACTGATTAGATTGGTGGATGGATTCTGATTGAGCGAGATAGCTGCCGGAGCTGTCATTGATTAGATTGGTGGTTGTTCACTGATCGAAAGGGGTAGCTTTGCGGTCTGTTTCTGATTAGATTGGTGGCTTCGCTGATCGAAAGGAGCAGCTTGGTCCACTTGAGGTTTGAGTGGCTATCGTTGATTAGATTAGAATCTGTTCTGATTGAAAAGGGTAGTTCGCAGTAGCAGCAGCTGTGGGTGCCACTGATTAGATTGGTGGATGGATTCTGATTGAGCGAGATAGCTGCTGGAGCTATCATTGATTAGATTGGTGGTTGTTCACTGATCGAAAGGGATAGCTTGGTCCTCTTTCAGTCGTTAGCGAGCCTAGGGGATGTAGGCGAGGTTGTAGTAGTCTGGATGGAATGGGCGTGGTGTGCAGGGTACTTGGCAGGGTAGCCTTGTCGGATGCCGACATCTCCAGTTCGAGCCTCTCTCAGTCCGTGTCCCTCTATAGTAGTTGGCTTCTGTTGAGTCGGTATTATACTAGCTTTGGGGTTGATGGAAGTACTAGGTTCTTGGTTCTCTTATCCCAGCCTTCGAGGAGGAGGTTATTAGGTAGTTGGGTTCAGCAGGAGGTTTTGGCGAGCCTTAGGCTTGGATGAGGGAGTAGTAGGCCGGAAGGTTTGAGCGTGGTGAGCAGGGTACTGAGCAGCAGCAGTAGCCTTGTCGGATGTCGTCAACTCTGGTTCGAGCCTCTTGATGCCTTGTTCCTCTGTAGTAGCCGATCAGCCTGCTTTGTAGCAGTCTTACTCGGTGGCTTCTCCTCAGTGTTGGTTATCATGCGGTCATCTCTGACCTCGATTATCTACTTTACTTACCTTATTTCCTAGCCTGGCGGGTTGTGCCAGGTGGTAGCTCTATTTCATTTAGCTCTATGTACTTTACTTACCGTACACATGGCATCTTCATGTATTTACTTTATCTAACTCTCCATGCGGGTTGTGCATGGTTTACCGCACTTTTGTTATTCTTGTTTTTTCCTTTTCTTTTCCTCCTGGGGTATGCCCCTTGTAGGCTGTACATTCGGTTAACCTTTTTTAATTTCAAGCTAATTTACCCAAAAAAAAAAACATAGTTCAATTGAGACAATGCAATTAAAGCGAGTCTCGGAGGACAAATTGCAAAAAGTAGATAGTAAAACTTGAGAAGGTTGAGTACATGAGGTACTAAGTGCAACGAAGTCCCGAAGGACTAAAATGCAACGGAGTCCCAGAGAATGAGTCCTGGAGGACTAAATGCGACAAAGTCCTAGAGGACTAAATGCGATGAGTCCCGGAGGACTAAAATACGATGGAGTCCCAGAGGACTAAATGTGACAAAGTCCTGGAGGACTAAATGCGATGAGTTCCGAAGGACTAAAATATGACGAGTCCCGGAGGACTAAAATATGACGGAGTCTTGGAGGACTTAAAATGCGACGAGTCCTCTGCAACTTTTTAATCGAGAAACGGTGTTTTAATGATTTAATGCTTTTAACGGCAATAAGATGACAATCCCCAAAAAAAGGGGCAAGGGAGCTTCTCTCTCTAGAGAAGCTCTCCTCCACCGCCCACATCCTTTTCCGGCCATCTTGGTTCGGACCAACTATCACAACCCCATGGGAGGTAATATTAAACTCCAGATACGGAATCTTTAAACCCATCTCATCTGCCGATTTCCACCTATGCCAAATCGGTTCAGCATCAGCTTACAATAGCTGATCTCGAGCATCAACATCCAGTCGGAGGGTTTTTCCACAACCGGTTTAGAGACTAAACTGGGTTTCAGTTGGGTTTCCCAGATTTTAAACCGACACTGAGGAACCAAGATTATACCAGAAATGGAGTATTTTGTTCAGTCCTCTTCCATTTCACGGACTCACAAATTCACGGATGGATTCACAAGAATCTTCCTGATTTCTTGACAGTCTATTCCTTCGGAAGATTGGGAGAAATCAAGGAGCTCATCCGAATCAAAAGGCGCTACTATTCCTGCTAATCAGAGTGGGTTTTCATGGGTCTTTCCGGTGTTGATCGAAGAATCCATATAGAGTCGGCACACCGGATCTGGAGTGGCGGTGGGCGGTAGTGTGCAGCGATGTCTGGTTGTGGGGTCTTCGGATTCCGGCGACTGAAACTGAGCGGCGTACATCTGTGTTCTCCAGCGTCTAGTGGTGTGGTTCTGAACAGTTGGGATCCGATCAACACCTGGGCTCTCAGGTAACGTAGTTCCGAGAAGCATCCTTTGGACCTCAGTTCACAACCTCAGGAACAGTTCAATCCAGCCGCTGGTTAGTTCCATTTATGCTGGAAAATCACAGCTGACAAAGTCGAGGGGGCCGGTATCAGTGGGTTGCGGCTGGGCTACACAAAACATTAGTTTGCGGGGTTCTCTGAACCTCGGTTTGCGGCTGGGCTGCAGTACATTGAACCCCTCGAGGGGGCAGGTATCATTCTCTAGACCTCATGTTCCATATTAGAAACCCAATGGGCAGTCACTGTTTGGACTGAGTTTGGGTTCATCTGTTGGTTTTGTTATGCCTGGGTTCGGGCTGGCACTGTTGGAATGCCCAATTTCGGGGCTTTGGCTGTAGCATTTATGCTGGGTCTGTTTATAATCCATGTTTCCTTGCTCCTCTGGGCCGTTTGTTATAGCGTAGTTTAACTGTGACTATGATAGTTCTTATTAGATTGGTGGTTATGCACTGGTTGAAAAGGATGGTTATGGCTCTTTCTGCAGTTTTGTGTGCCTCTTGTGCTGCCAGATGATTCGGAGGTAATCCTCTGTTAATGGCGGATGTTTCGAGGCCCTTGTACTGTCCCGCTTTTAGGTTAGAGTGAGCCTTGTGTACTAGGTCGAGTGAGTATTAGACCGGTTGGTTTGGGCATGGTGTACGAGGTACTTGGGGAGGTAGCCTTGTCGGATGTCGCATCTCCGGATCGAGCCTCTTCTCGGAGCCCGGTCCTCTGCAATATCTGTTCCTTAGATGTGGGTGCTATGCTTGTATTCTGTGCTAGGTTGGAGTATTGGAATCTTGGTCTGTTTTAATCCTTCTCTGGAGACTAGTGGCTTTGGGTTTTGGATGAGGGTGGATTGTTAATCCTCATCTTTTGGTCATTTCCGATCGAGACTATTTATTTTATTTCCTAGCCTGGCGGGTTGTGTCAGGCAGTAGTTCGCTTTCATGTTATTTATACTCGTATCACTACATATGATCTCAACACATATGGCAATTCTATTATCTTATTTACTCTTCCACACTCTCCATGCGGGTTGTGCATGGGTTATCGCACTTTTTTTCAATGTTGTTTTTTTTTTCCTTTTCTTTTCCTCCTGGGGTATGCCCCTTGTAGGCTGTACATTCGGTTAACCTTTTTTAATTTCAAGCTAATTTACCCAAAAAAAAAGATGACAATCCCGAGGATGACATGGGGGTGGATTGAATGGACCCACAGGATAAATTTAAATTCTGGAGGCTAAAACATCGAGCGGTGTTCTATAACGCCGCGCGGCATTTCAGTTTCGCAGGCGACTCTTCGTTTTCTGCAGACAATTTCTTGTTCAGGTGGGGCCATTAATTACAGGCGTGCTTCTTTGCTTTCGACGCCTTCTTTAAAAACAGAGGAGGTGATTCATTCCAAGCACCCACAAAAAATCTCTCTTCTTTCAAAACTCTTCAAGTCTCCTTGTCTTCTCTTTCATTCAACATGGCAGCTTGGGCGCCCGTGTCTTGATGCTGGAGGCTGAGATGGCAGTGCTTCGTCAAGAGATTGAGCGCCTCAACGGCCACATCGCCATGCTCCTCTCTACTATCTGCTCTCTTCGTAGAGCGATAACAAGTTTATAGGACGCCGCATTTGGGCTAGGGATCGATGACCTTGACCCAGAATTCGGAGGAGGCCAGGAGGCCGAAGAAGACAGCGATGGAAACCCCCAACGCTTCCGACGACCGTTCTGATCCCGCGAACGATGCTACCAATGGCGCCAATTTCGGGGATGGAAGTGATGGTGGGGATGGAGTTGGTGATGACACCTTTGACGTCTTCAACAATGTTGACAGCGATTAGGTGGCGACGGATGAATCGAAGGAAGCAAAAGTTTGAATTTTTTTTTCTTTTTAGGAGTTTTTATCTTTTCTTTTTTTTTTTCTCTTCTTTTTTTTTTTTTTTAACGAGTGTATGAACTCCTAGGGCTTCCTAGTTTTATTAATGAAATCAATGCTTGCTTTCTGTTTATTTGTCTCATGCTCATTCCCGAGGCTTCCTAGTTTTATTAATGAAATCAATGCTTGCTTTCTGTTTATCTGTTTGATGCCCATAAAGCAACGTAAAGCAAATAAATGTGAGAACCTTGAATAAGATCCGATTCTCGGAACCTTTACCAAATCCAAATCCACGGAAATCTTCATAGAGACTGAGGCAGAGGTAATCCCAAGCTCTACTCGGCTCACCCTTTACCATTATCCATCTCAGATTGATTAGTTTCATCCGTCTGATTCCACCGTTCGTGGTCTACATGGCGGAGGTTTTGCTAAACGGCGGCGACCAAGGGTAGTAATCTACCATTACCCATTTTCTTGACTACTCGAACGGATTCATGGGTAGTAGAGCGGAGAGTCCATCTGAGGACGTCAAAGCCAGCCCACATCTGGACATCCTGCCTTTGATTTCATCGCGGGATCTGCCAACTCCACCGGAGATAACAGATCGCCGGCGGGTCAATTCTTCACTGGTGGGACAGTCTCTCATCTGGTGGAGTTAGGTATGGTTCTAAGCTCATCTTCTGATCTGCAGCAGATTATTGTTTCAATTGAACACTTCAATTAGATCCACAATCGTGTTTGTGTTGTGGATTTTGGAAACCATGTGTTAATCGGAAAGGGGATCTCCTTATTTTCCATTGTTAACCGGATCAAACTATTTGTTCCAGTTCTGTGTTTGGGTATTGCAACTTCTGGACCTAGGTTACTCGGCTGGTCAGAGCTGCACAGGGCCAGCCGCGGCTGTGCACCGGAAATGCCCTGCCGTGAACAATTGGTAATGAGCAGTTTTTTTTGGGGCTACATTCTGAACTCATCACATCAGGAATGTGCACTCCAACCGCTGGTATGGTTTGTGCGGGAATTCACGGTTTATTCCTGTGTACAAGAGCAGGGTCTTTCCTTGTTCATTATAGAACTGTGCAGTTTTTGTAAATAGAGCTGTGTAGTGGTTTAGTTCATCTCAAATTGTTGCTGGACTGCAAGGAAGACATTGTGCTTCCATTATCATCAGGGCCAGCTTGCAACTAATGGCAGTCTAATTGGCTACAATATTATTTCTACTTGTAGATTCATATTGAAACACTCGATTGGGCAGTCAACTGTTGGACTGAGATCGAGTTACATGCTGGACTGGAATTAACATGCTGTAGTTATGTTCTAGCCTGGTTTTTTACAGTACTTCAGTTGGTTCATATTAACAAACTCAATGGGCAGTCATCTGTTGGACTGAGATTGGGTTAGCTCGTCGGTGTGACGATGTTTGCAACCCCAGTTTAGATACTGGGTCTATTTATAATCCAAGTTTCTTTGCTCCTCTGGGCCGTTTGTTATAGCGTAGTATGACTGTGACTGTGATAGTTCTTATTAGATTGGTGGTTATGCACTGGTTGAAAAGGATGTTTATGGTTCTTTCTGCAGTTTTGCGTGCCTCTTTTGTGATGCCAGATGATTCGGAGGTAATGCTCTGTTAATGGCAGATTAATTTGAGGCCCTTGTACTGTTCCACTTTTAGGTTAGAGTGAGCCTTGTGTACTAGGTCGAGAGAGTATTAGACCAGTTGGAATGGGCGTGTTGTGCGAGGTACTTGGGGAGGTAGCCTTGTCGGATGTCGCATCTCCGGTTCGAGCCTCTTCTCGGAGCCCGGTCCTCTGCAATATCTGTTCCTTAGAAGTGGGTGCTATGCTTGTATTCTGTGCTAGGTTGGAGTATTGGAATCTTGGTCTGTTTAATCCTTCTCTGGAGACTAGTGGCTTTGGGTTTTGGATGAGGGCGGGTTGCTTTTGGCGATCTTTGGACTATGGATGAGAGTGTATTAGACTGGATGGAATGGGCGTGGTGTGCAGGGTTGGGCCCTCTGTCGGATGCCGTCATCTCCGGTTCGAGCCTCTTGGTGCCTAGTTCCTCTGTTGTTGCTGTTCAACCCCCCCGATGCCGAGATGCTTTGTTGCTGCTATTATTCAGTAAAGGTTATCATTTGGTTATTTCTGATCGAGACTATTTATTTTATTTCCTAGCCTGACGGGTTGTGTCAGGCAGTAGTTCGCTTTCATGTTATTTATACTCATATCACTACATATCATACCCCGTTGTACAATCCTTCCGCTAAGATGGATAGTGCAACCGGGGTATGATATCAACACATATGGCAATTCTATTATCTTATTTACTTTACCACACTCTCCTTGCGGGTTGTGCATGGGTATCGCACTTTTTTCAATCTTAATTTTTTTCCTTTTCTTTTCCTCCTGGGGTATGCCCCTCGTAGGCTGTACATTCGGTTAACCTTTTTTAATTTCAAGCTAAATTAACCAAAAAAAAAAAAGATCAGTTTCAAAAACTGGAAAGTCACACAGCAAATAACACTGCACGGTGTTACAAAACCTCACACGATTTTTATTATAACGACGCACAGTGTGCTGGTTTGTCACCAAACTTTCACAAAACCTTGAACATTACAGAATTTAATAGGCACAGAGTACAAAAATGAGCGACAGGATTCCAAACGTCCTCTGAATAGGGTTCAGAACTCATAACACTGTGTATCGAACAAGAACATCATGCGGTGTAGTACAAAACACTATGCGGGGTTTTGAATTTAAACTCGACCTACGACCAGTTTCAGGAAAAACAGGTTGGGAGAGTATAAAAAGGGTGAGGCGTACATAGTACCCCTCACCAGGTTCGAAACTCTCTTTCTTTTTTTTTGGTTAAATCAGCTTGAAATTAAAAAGAGGATAACCGAATATACAGCCTACAAGGGGCATACCCCAGGAGGAAAAAAAAGAAAAAAACAAGGATTGAGAAAATTGAGATCTACTCCAAGTGGTTACAAGGATTGGATTTGCTGTCACTAGATGGAGACAAAACAAACTACATCAACTGAAATACATTTGTTTCCTATCCATTTACAAAAGGGGAGCACCATTCCCAAAATACAAGCCAAGGAGGTACGAGCATCAGCTGCTATACCAACCGAACAGCAGCAGCTCAGCACCTAGCTGGCTTGTATATAGAAGTAGTAGCAGACTAGAACCTCAATGCTTAGCTCCTCATCTCTGAGTACTTAGCAATAAAAGAAGTCCCAAGCAGTCCTTCTTCCTTGAAATGAAGGCATCTGTGAAGCTCAATGCTTAGCTCCTCAAGTAATAATCTGAACTTCAAACTGTGGTAGAAGCATGGTAGCCTTCAATCTGTGGTAGAACATAATCTGAACAGCTTTTGGAAGCTGCTGAACTTCTGAACAGCAACCATCAGGGCAGCTTGAAGTTTTACAAAAAACTGCTTGACTGCTTGACTCAGCAGTAAAAGTTGGGAATCTATACAAATCTACCAGCATCTATACATCAAGCAGAGGACGTCCCCCTCTGCGAAGGGAGATCCCAACGACATCCCCAGTTGGTTAGGCATATACTACAAAATGACACTTATAAAATTCTGAACAAACTGTCATAGGAATTAGCATCTCCTAGCTGAATAAGCAGCTGAACAGATCCCTACATAACATATATGAATCTGGACAGCACTTACATGGTCAGTTCAGAACAAATAAACTGAACCTAAGCAGTCCAACTGGCCGAGGTAGCAGCTAGCAGCCAGCTAACAATGAAACCAGCAGCTAACAACGAAACCAGCAGCTAGCAGTAGCAAAATATCAAAACAGACAAGATCACAACTGATCCAAGGATTCATCAGGACTTAAAGGCCAAATCAGTCGACACATAACAGAATCAGTCAGAATGCTCACAGCTCCCTCGGAAAGCTCACAGCTCACAGCTCCCTCATAGCTCACACATAACAGAATCAGTAAGTGATGTCCATAGCACTATATCCTCACTTTACAACTCCCTCGGAAAGCTCACAGCTCCCACTCAACTTTTTCACTCATGTGCTAGGACAGGGCTCCACTAACTCCCTCCCTATAACTCACAAAATGTCCCCTCTATGTATTACCTCCTCTCTCAAAGAATTGATGAGGCACTAGCACACAACTCACAGGGTAAACACACAATAACAAAGAGGGGATGCTCAATCCAAGATCTCCACCAATGAATAAGATATGTACCGGATAGTATAGAAGTAGTAGAAGCCTGGACAAGCTGTAAGCCTCTCCAAATTGATGACTCTTGCACATTGAAGAATCTTCCAACTCTGCTATGATAGTAGTGATAGCAGTAGATACTACTCAACCTGCCCAGAAATCCACATACCAATCAAACATAACAATAGCATGCAATTGTAAAACCAGTCAATAGTAAATCAACATGCAACAATGTTCCATTCATTTACAATCCACTGTGCTTGTGATTGAGGTAAATTAGGAAGTGATAAAAGTCTAGCTCTCACCATGGTGCATATCTTATGAACAACTATCTCCCAAGAGCAGCAATGATTTTGGAACTTTCTCATATTTCTCTCTATCCAGATATTGTACACTGCTACTGTGAAGCCCAGTTTAGTGGTCAGACTTCTACCTTTTATGTTTGAAAGCAGTGTTACCCAATCAGCCCAAGATCTGGCAGGCCACAACACATGTAGCTTGGCCTGAATTGCATTCCACACTTGCTTGGTGAAAGGGCAATTGAAGAAAAGATGATCATGGGTTTCCCTCTCCTGACAAAGGCCACATTGAGGATTATGATTTAGTCCGAATAAGGCAAGTCTATCAGCAGTGGATAGTCTATTTTGAATAGCCAGCCATGTGATGAAACTGCATTTTGGAATGTGGCCTGAGAACCATACAAGCTTGTGCCACAAAATCTTGGGGAAATGAGTTCTCAATTTGTCCCACAGAGAGGCAACCGTGAACTGTCCGCTAGAAGTAAGGGTCCACCTCTTTTGATCATCTTCACTCGATCTGGTCTGGACAAGTTGAGGAAGAGTATTTCTCACCTCATTAAGTTCAAAAGTTTGGGTAATGGGGAATGCCCAATTGGAATCATGAATGATATGTGACACAAAGGCATCTTTCGGGATACCAGAGTCATATACAATTCTAGGGCCATATTTAGCCATTAAAGGGCCAAGAGGGTGCCAATTGTCATACCACAAGGATGCGGAGTTCCCATTTCCCAAAATACTAAGAATATAAGGTTGCACCAGAGGTCTAAGATTCAAAATTTTCCTCCAAACCCAGGTGCAATCACTAGGAGTTTTTAAATTCCAAAAACTCCTCCCTTTTATTAAATATGATTTGACCCATTGACACCACATAGGCTGTTCACCCCCAGAGATAAGGAACCAAACATGCTTCGCTACGACAGCCTTATTCCATACTTGCATTGATTTGAAACCAAACCCCCCTTCCTCTCTTGGAGAGCATAAATGATCCCAAGAAACCTTAGCACCAGATTTCTTTAGATCAGGACCAGACCAAAGAAAGGCTCTAAGGATTGACTCGACTTCCTTGATTATCTTTTTAGGAATGATAAACAAGGAAGACCAATAAGTTTTTTTTTTTGGGTAAATCAGCTTGAAAATAAAAAAAGGCTAACCGGATATACAGCCTACAAGGGGCATACCCCAGGAGGAAAACAAAACAAAGAAAAATGGGAAGGTAGGCCAAATGGCTACAAGGGGTTAATAACTTACTAAATAGATGGAAACAAAACAAAAGGGATAAATACATTTGTTTCCTATCCATCTACAAAAGGGCTAAATAAGGCTGGACAAACTGGATCAGTCATGGCCATCTTTAAGGCAGACCTTAGCTGAACATAGCAGAACAGCAGATCAAAGCAGATGCAGAAGCAGATGCAGAACTGATGCAGACCATAGCTATCAACACAATACACTTGGACACTACACTATAGAACACTACATTACATAACATGGAGAACTGATGCAGAACTGCTACATTACATATCCATCTACAAAAGGGCTACATTACACTACACTGATGCATAACTGATGCAGAACTGCTGTTCTGCTACATTACATTACACTACTCTCATATGAGCATCAACAAGGCTTGGGATACTTGCTCCATAGCAGCAAGGCAAGCTTCAGAACTGCTATCACAGAACTGCTATCACTGAACTTCTGAACTTCATAGCAGCAATCCATAGCAGCAATCCAATCAGACCAACAGGCAAAGACAGCAGTTCTGAAGCTCCCATCAAAGGCAAAGAGTTGAAACAAAATGCAGACACAGCCATAGTAGCCATAAACAGACCACCATGCAACAGGAGGAGGCAGCTGCCACAGCAGCTTAGTGAGGCTCAGAACATGCAGCAGCAGCATCCATCCATAAGTAGCAGGCTGCTATGATGGAACTTCTGAACTTCTGAACTCTGAAGCTTCCAAACCAGGTGCCAATAAACTTCTAATGCTTCCAAATCAGAACTGCAGCAGCAAGTTGTGTCCCCTCACAACTTCTGACTTGGGGACACAACATGGACACAACAAAGAGCAGGCTGAACTTCTGAACTTCTGAAGCTTCCAAATCAGGTGCCAGAACAATCAAATACTATACTAAACAGAGGACTTCCCCCTCTGTGAAGGGAGATCCCATTGACAGCCCCTGATGGTTAGGCATAATAGAAAATGAGATGCCAATAGAAAATGACTATTCAGCTCCAACACAGCTGGACATTACATATCAGCAGAATTAGGACAATGCAATACAAGCCAAAACAGCTAGTACAAGCTTGTGTTCTGCAAAACATCAAATGGCTGCTACAAGAACATCGGGGCTGCAGCTGCTGCTAGCAGCTGCTGGAAGCAGTAAACCACAGCAGCATGCAGAAACAGAACATCAGGCATAAACAGAACATGCAGAAACAGAACAGCAGGTTCAGAACAACAGAATTAGAATCTGAACCTTAGCTGACTTGGGTATATCTGAACCTTAAGTACATTTCAAAACTGATGCAGCTTGGTTCTGACTTGGGAACATAGAACCAAGCTGCTATGATGGTAATGAAGCCATGAACTGGCTGTGCTCTCTGTGCTCTAACAACACAGCAATCTAATACAAAAGAAGTAGAACAGGCCCCCCAAACATTGGGGACACAGAAGAAAAAGGAGAGCCAAGAACTTTACTGCTCACACTACTACTCTAGGGTCCAAACTCCCTCCACTCTCCCTCACAAAGAGACTCCCACTAAATATTACCTCCACTCACAAGAAAAATGAGGCTCAAACACTCTTCTCACAGATGCTACATATACTGGAACGCTCAAGAGATCCGAGGGCAAAATCAGTACCCCTCAACCTGCCTTAAGATATAATATGAGCTTAAGATAATTACCTTGTATAAAGATATAATAGTAGACCAGCAGTGAGCCCCACCAAACTGATGGAACTTGCACTTGAAAAATACTAGCAGCCAATACCTCTCAACCTGCCTTATGAGTCACAGAACCACTGGAGAAAAATTAGAATCAGGTCCAATAGATACAGTAATGAATCAGTAACTGATATGAGTAAGCTTAAACAGTGTTCCACACATGTACAATCCAATCTGCTTGAGAGTGCGGCAAATTAGAAAGTGATAAAATCCTAGCTCTTACCATCATGGAAATTTTGTGAACAACTACCTCTCGGGAACAGGATTGATTTTGGAACTTCCTCAAATTCCTTTCAATCCAAATATGGTAAACAGTTACAGTAAAGGCCAATCGAGTGATCACACTTTTAAGGGATTTACCCTTAACACCTGACAACAAGGTCACCCAGTCGTCCTCTGTATAGTTTTGTATTTGTTTTAGTATTGTATAGTATACTATCTGTCATGGATTCCTGTGTTGTCACCTAAGGATCGGAATCTGCTGATTGTAATGTTGATGGGCTGTTTGGAAGCTTCAGAATTTCAGAAGCTCCATCACTGTATTGGCAGTCCAGCAGGTGTCAACTCCAGAATGTGGTAGCTGATGGATTGAAGCTGGTTTCCAAGTTCTGATATGCCTAGTGCTAGTTAGTCCAAGCTCAAGTTCTGAAGTTAAGAAGTAAAGTCAAGCTTAAGTACTGAAGTTCTGAAGCTCCCAATCTGGGTGTGTTAAGGTCCCAAGTGAACCTCAGTGTAATCTAATCTTTTGTATAGACATGTTCAGTAACCAGTTGGTATGCTGAAATGTTTTATCAGTTCTGAAATTTTTATCATCTTAACAAGCAGTTGGCTATGTTTCTTTTCCCTCTTCTAGATGGATCGGAAACATAGTTTCTCATCAAAACCTTGTAGCCATTTGGCGTTATCAATTTTCTTTATCTTTTTTGTTTTCTTTTTCTTTCCTCCTGGGGTATGCCCCTTGTAGGCTGTATATTCGGTTATCCTTTTTCTATTTCATGCTATTTTACCCAAAAAAAAAAAAAAAAACAAGGTCACCCAGTCTGCCCAAGGTCTAGCAGGCCAAGAGACTCGAAGTTTAGCCTGAATGGAATTCCACACCTGGTTGGTAAATGGACAATTAAAGAAAAGATGGTCATGGCTTTCACTCCCCTGACACAAACCACACTGAGGGGAGACGTTAAGACCAAATGACACAAGTCTATCTGTGGTGGATAGCCTGTTTTGAATGGCAAGCCATGTGAGAAAGCTACATTTTGGGATGTGAGCTAAGAACCAAACTACCCTATGCCACAATACCCTAGGAAAGGGGGTTCTCAATTTGTCCCATAGAGATGCAAATGTGAACTGACCATTGGAATTAAGAGTCCACCTTGTTTGATCAGCCCCATTCAACCTTGCTTGAACAAGAGGAGGTAGAGTGCTTCTCACCTCATTTAGATCAAAAGTTTGAGTAATGGGAAACACCCAATTTGAATTATTAATAATGTGAGACACGAATGCATCCTGTGGAATACCAGCGTCATATGCAATTCGGGGACCAAATCTATCCATTAAAGGACCGAGGGGGTGCCAGTTGTCATGCCACAAGTACGTGGAATTCCCATTCCCAAGTATATTAAGCACATATGGTTTAACCAAAAGTCTGAGATTCAAAAGTTTCCTCCAAATCCATGTACAATCACCAGGTATTTTCAAGGTCCAAAAACTCCTACCTTTTAACAAGTACGACTTGACCCATTGACACCACATGGACTGCTCTCCCCCAGAGATGAGAAACCAGATATGTTTTGCAATAGCTGCTTTGTTCCAAACTTGCAACGATTTGAAACCTAGACCCCCTTCCTCTTTAGGGGAACACAGATGCTCCCACGAAACTTTAGCCCCAGTTTTTTTAAGGTCAGGTCCGGACCACAAGAAAGCCCTAAGAATTGACTCAACCTCCTTGATTACCTTTTTGGGAAGGATAAACAGGGAGGACCAATACGTTTGAATGGAAAAGAGAACATTCTTAATTAACTGAACCCTTCCAGCATAGGTTAGGTCTCTATTAGTCCAAGTCTTAGTCCTGGCAGTGATGCTCTCCACCAACCGTTGGCAATCAGAGGCCTTGAGTTTAGTAGAAAGGAGGGGCACACCAAGATATTTGACAGGAAGTGTGCCCTCCTGAAATCCTAAGACATCCAGAATAGCCAATCTAGTGGTGCTGTTGACTCCAGAGAAATAGATGCTACTTTTCTCCGGGCTAGGAGAGAGACCAGACAAGGTTTGGAACTCAGTGAGGGCTTCCTGAGAGTAGCTAACTATTGCTAGTGCACTGAGAGTAGCTGTCCTTTTTCTGATTTACATGTGCATGTATCTGATCTACATGTGCCCAGTTTACTGCTCTTTTTGCATGTGCTGCTGTAGCTAGTGCACAGATATGTTTTTGTGTTTACTTCTGTAAGCCTAACCAATAGGGGCTGTCATTGGGATCTCCCTTCGCGGAGGGGGACGTCCTCTGCATAGTTTTTGCAATTCTGCATCAGTTGTCATATTCTGCATCAGTGTTGGAATGTTGTCATGTGGGAACATTGGTGCAGCAAATGCCTTGTATTAATTACTGTAATTTTCCTGTCATTGGGTTGCATCTGGACAGATGGCAGCAATTGTCATTCAGTTAGTCTACAAATGGTTCATGGACACATTGGGGACACCTCATAAACACAACTGCACTCTATTGTTCTGACTGTTCAGAAGTTGTAATGGAGTATGAGCTGTATTTAAAATGTTCTGAACCTGTTTTGGCTGTTCTGTCTTCAGTTATATTCTGAACTGTAGCAAGTTTTGTTTTCAGTTATGCCTAACCATCGGGGGCTGTCAATGGGATATCCCTTCACAGAGGGGGACGTCCTCTGTATAGTTTTGTATATGTTTTCAGTATTGAATAGTATTACTCAAGTATCATCACAAGGGTGCATGGTACTAACTGTCATGGATTCCTGTGTTTGTCACCTAAGGTTCAGAA
Organism: Rhododendron griersonianum; assembly: GCA_018127125.1. Taxonomy (NCBI): domain Eukaryota; kingdom Viridiplantae; phylum Streptophyta; class Magnoliopsida; order Ericales; family Ericaceae; genus Rhododendron; species Rhododendron griersonianum. The sequence continues at coordinate 30,103,303 of CM030790.1, read as the reverse complement.
TCTGATGTTAACCAAGCAGTATGAGCTAGCCCTGTTAAGAGCTGTTATGAACTACTTTGTGCTATGTGAGAGCTAGCAGAATTTGAGCTGTAGATTGGAAGCTGATGGATTGAAGAGCTATGTTTTGCTCTGATATGCCTGGAGCTGAGGCTGCAGAATTGAATCAAGTCAAGTTCTGAAGTTAAGAAATCAAGTCAAGTTCAAGTTCTGAAGATCGAATGGTGCCATTCAAATGTGCCAATCTGTGTTCTATTTTCAGTGTAATCATCTGTTTTCAGTGTAATCTTTTGTATAGACATGGTCAGTTCAGTTCAACAAGCAGTTGGTATGCTGTAATGTTCTATCAGTTCTGAAGTTATGTTGTCAGTTCTGAGGCTAGTCAAGGGGAACACTTCTTTTGGCTTTGTTTCCTTTCCCTCTTCTAGATGGATTGGAAACATAGCTTCACATCAATACCTTGTAGCCATTTGGCGTTATCAATTTTCTTTATCTTTTTTGTTTTCTTTTCTTCTTTCCTCCTGGGGTATGCCCCTTGTAGGCTGTATATCCGGTTACCCTTTTTTCTATTTCATGCTATTTTACCCAAAAAAAAAAGAAAGATTGATGACAACTCACCCTTACAAAAAATCATGAGGTCATCGGCAAAGCAAAGATTGATGATCTTAGTATTCCGGCATCTCCAGTGGAAGTGAAAACCAGGTAGCATGGATTTCTCTCTAAGTAAGCAGGTGAGAACCTCCATTACAATGACAAAGAGATATGAGGACAGAGGGTCACCTTGCCTTAGACCTTTTTGCCCTATGATGTAACCAATGTTTTCCCCATTCAAGCATATAGTGTAGTTAGCAGTGGTAACACAAGCTTGAAGCCATTTGATCATTGTAGGATGGAAATTCATGGAGGACAAAATATCCCAAAGAAAATCCCATCTTACATTATCATAACCTTTCCTTATATCTACCTTAAGGGCACATCTTGGAGTTGATGTGGATTTATGGTAGCCTCTCATTAGTTCTTGGGTGAGGAAGATATTGTCAGCAATCCTCCTCCCTTTAACAAACCCTGATTGAACAGGGTCAATTAATGATCAAAAAAAAAAACAGGGTCAATTAGAACAGGGAGGACATGCTGCAATCTTTTAGAAAGTATTCTAGCTATGCATTTGTATATGGTATTACAACATGAAATTGGCCTAAAATCCCCAACCTTGGATGGGTTAGGGACCTTAGGAACAAGAGCCACCACAGTAAGCTCCACCTGGCCCGGCCTCCAACTGGTCCAGTCAACAGCTACCACCGTGGCTCAAATAGCCGTAGTGCTTAGTCTCCACAGTCAACCCGGACGAGGACCGGCGGCTACGTTTTTGGATCTGCTCCGGGCAGATCTGAAGCCACTACCGGCCATCTGGTCCGTGGGGCTCAATACCAATCCCGGCCGCCAGGTAGCTCAGCCTCGGGCCGGCCACCAACAGCAACAGCAACGGGCAGATCTGTTTTTTGCAGTCATGGCTACCCAATGCGGGCAGCAACTGGTCCGGCCAGCCAGCCAGCTCGGGCAGTCACCAGCCTAGCAGGCCAGCAGACCTGCCCAGTCAGTCAACAACACGCCAGCCACGGGCTTTTGGCCGCCCGGGCAATCAGCAAACGGCCTACTTGGCCACGCAGCAGGCAGCAGCCTGCCCAATGGGTTTTTAATTTAATCAGTGCGGGTTGTGCACTGGCCATTATATTTTATGGTTTCCGTAGTTTGTATTGCGGGGACTTCGAGGGCCTCTTATTGTACCTTGTACCGACGGTTGGAGTCGGGTATTTACTGTTTTGCCACGCCCGTGTCCAGCCTCCCCGTTGAACTTTCTATTCCTTGGGATAGTCTGTTTGGCGGGGGCAAGGACACGGGCAACCCATGTAGCCACTTGGCGCTCTTTATATTTTTCATTTCTTTTTTGTTTTGTCTTACCTGGGGTATGCCCCTTGTAGGCTGTAAATTCGGTTAACCTCTTTTATTTTCAAGCTAACCGCCCTAGGGCATTACCCAAAAAAAAAGAGCCACCATAGTAGAGTTGGCTTTCCTGAGCAGCTTCCCAGACCTAAAAAAGGTTTTGACAGCTGCAGTGACCTCATGGGCAATGATAGGCCAAGCTTTCCTAAAAAACCCAGCATTGTAGCCATCCGGACCAGGGGCTTTGCTGGGGTTGAGGGACCAAAATGTGTCCTTAATTTCTTGATCAGTGATCTCAGCAATCATTGCCAACTTTTGATTTTCAGAAAGTTTTCTAGTGACAAGTTGCTGAATTCTGCTATGCCCATTGTAAGAATCAGGATGGGCAGTACCGAGCAGCTCTGTGTAAAAGTTAACAAAACTTGACTTAATTACCCCAAAGTCATGGGAGAGAGTCCCATCCTCTAAGACCAAACTGGTTAACTTACTTCTATTTCTCCTGTTGGTCACAGATTTGAAGAAATAAGAAGTACATTGGTCACCCAACTTTTTTTTTTTTTGGGTAAAATAGCTTGAAATAGAAAAAGAATAACCGGATATACAGCCTACAAGGGGCATACCCCAGGAGGAAAGAAAGGGAAAAACCAACAAGAGTAAGAAAATTGACAACGCCAAATGGCTACATGGCTAAATGATGATGAGCGTTGTTTCCAATCCATCTATCAAGAGGGAAGGAAAACAACGCCTATTGAAAGCAACAAAATGGACAACACCTATGTGAGGCACTAAAAGTACAGTCCTGGAGAGTTAATACATTACACTTGAGAATAGACTACACACATTACACTGATAAGCCTTCATCTAATAAGTCTTTTAACTGATATGGCTATACAAACTGCTGCAGAACTGAAGCAGTAGCAAGGCAGGCCAGCTCAACCATTGAACCCTAGATTTTTGCTTAGCCAAGCTTTCCTCGGCTCTAAGCATTGTGAGAAGTTGATTGTAAACCACCCTTTCCTGACTAATCAGAGAAGGATCAGGGTTATGAGAACTCAAAGCATGCTGCAAATTTTGTAGGAGTTGTCTAGTGTCAACAACCCTAGCAGAGACATCACTAAAATCTCTAGAATTAATTAACTTAAACTCACTTTGCAACATCTTGAGCTTCTCACATTCAATGAACATAGGATTCCCAATAACTACTCTTCGCCAAACCTTTTGTACCACAGCAAAAAACTGTGGGTGGTCAGCAAGGAAGTCAAAGAATTTAAAAGGTTTGCTAGAATTCCTATGCCCAGGAAGGATGGTTGTAATGGCCGGGGAATGATCAAATATCCCAGAAGTGGAAAAATGAGCAGAGGAACAACTGAAGACCCTCATCCAATGCTCATTAACTAACACTCGATCCAGCTTTGTACTGACAAAATGAGTGGGGTCCTGTTTGTTGGCCCAAGTGAGGAAGCAGCCAGAGTACCTAAGATCATCAAGTTGTAATGAATACAAGCAATTATTAAACTCATCCATATAAAGAGGCCAAGAAACAGTGCCCCCAACTTTTTCTCTAGGGAATCTAATGACATTGAAATCGCCAAGCACTATCCAAGGGGATGAAGAACCTAGATGATGTAGGCTAGACCAAAGAGCTTGCCTATTCAAATAATTGTTCTCACCATATACAAAGGTTGCAAGGAAGGATGGGTCTCCACATTTAGGATGCACTTCACAATGGATAAACTGGTCAGACTGGTCAATAACCTGGATTTGGAGAACATTTGAGTCCCAACACACAAAAATCCTACCCAATGAAGCATGAGGATAGTTGTTCATAAAATTCCATTGAGGGCAAACATATTTCATCACCCTAGCAGCCTTATCTTCCTTTATTTTATGCTCTAATAAACCCAAAAGTGAGAGCTTGTTATAATTCACAAAACATTTAACCTCTTTTTGTTTAATTGGGTCATTAAGACCCCTAATGTTCCAAAAACCAATATTAAGAGGTTGTTGAGCCATAAAATAACCTTAAAGCAAACTGGAAAATGTAAATGGCAGAATATGAAAGAATTAAGATACTGCCATGACAAAAGGATGGGAATGCAGGTGAGCTAGGTCCTGCCCCTGGAACGAGAACTTCGAGATTGTTCCCATGCAAGCTTCTTCATTCTTTTTTGAGCTGTACGGGAAAGAACCTTGTGGAATTTCCCTTGGAGATCATCGTTTGAGACTTCGGCCCTTACCTCTGAGCCTTGGGGATCCGGCGGCTTGGGAGAGAGGGATTGATTCTCAAGAACCATGCCAGACCCAAGAACTACAGAAGTTGAAGGTTCAAATGCAGCTTGCTTATGAGCTTCATGTGTGCTACTGACTATACCTTCCAGTACTCCCATCAATTCCCCCTCAGAATCAGTCTCACTCACTGAATGAACTGAATCAACAACAACTGAATTGGTAGTGTGTGACTGCTTAGGCAGAGATCTAGTTTTGGAGGAGTCCAATGGTGCTTGAATGGGTTCATTTGGTCCTTTTTCCAAAGCTGCTATCTGCTTGCCATTTCCTGCTTCAACTTGGATGGCAGATTTCAGAGGGGAAGAAGCTCCCTTAGTACAGCGTTCTGTTGAATGACCAAATACGAGGCAATGTTTACAAGTTGGGGGGAGAACTTGATACTCAACAGGAACCAACACAGTCTCCCCTTCTACAGTGATTGCAACCTCATCAGGGAGGTCAAGTTCAGCACTGACTTCAATACAGATTCTAGCAGAAGTGGACTTAGTATGTAATAGGCCATGCTGTTTGGCAGTCTTAGCAGTAGCCTGGTCCACATGCAAGGGTCGCCCTATTGTACTAGCCACCCGACTTAAACACTCTTGATTCCATAGTTCAAAAGGTAAGTCATGAAATTTGACCCAAGCAGGAATTCTGACAGGTTGTTCAGGAGCAAGTTTCATCATCCTATGCCAATCTTTGAGTACTAAGTATTTCTGTGAAAAAAAATACAGACCACCCTCGAGGACTATCATCTTAGCCTGTTCATCTTTGAATTCAAAGAGATAGAACCCTGCCACATTAGGTTTAACAGCTACAAAGAGATCTTTCCACTGATTTCGGGCAGTGGACACCAGTAACGGATAATCCATTTTACCATCCAAAAAGTGACCTACCAAATATCTATTCCACATGCCAATATCAGTTAATTCAATGTCTATTTCAACTATGGCTTCCTTGCCCCTCTGAAGATCAGGAAAATGTTCAAGCTTCATATCCAAAGAAGGGCTCTGAGATTGAAGTAATGAAGCCCAATTTTTAGGTTTAGGTTTAGCCTGACCAAGGCGTTGGGGAGCTTCTCTCTCTAGCTTAGAGAGAGAGAGAGAGCAACCCTTCGGCCCAGGCAGCCCCCCAGCCATGGCAGCCAGGCCTCCGGCCGGCCACCAACAGCAGCAGCCAAGGCCACTGGCCATCAGAAGCTGCAGCTACGGGCTAAGGAGGTACGCCTGGCCACCACGCCGATCTCCCACTACGATGGCAGCAGCAGCAGCCATGTCGGGCAAGGGAGCCCCTTGCACGACAGGGGCTCTCCTCCACCGCCCTCCCACTCCGGTCTGAAGCTCATCGCCATGGCTTCTTCCTACCTCAACCCCGCCGTGAACCGGTGGGTTCTATCTCAGATCTACTTTGAGCAAATCTGAATCAACCTCAACCCGGCAACACCACGAAGCCGGCCTTCATTCGACTACCACTACTGCTGGTCCGGCCAGCCCTTATTGGCAAGTCGTGGCTTAACAGCCCTCTATCAGCTTCGGGCAGATCTGCTCCGGGCAGATCTGAAATTTTTAGCCACTACCAGGTCCGGCCTCCTCTGGTCCAGCCTTCAATCCCACGGCCTGGCCTTCTCACGGAGACCCCGGCCATTTCAGATCTGGAAGTGCGCCGGCCATGTCCGGCGACACTGTTCATCATCTTCAACGACCAACCCAGCTGGCCAGCCGCAGCAGTAGCAACACAGCTGGCCGCAGCAGTCCACAACTGGCCATTGGGGGCGGCGCCGTCCAATACAGCAATTTAGCCCCATGGATGAGCTGCTTTATCTTCAACCAATCGCCATTGGGGGCGGCGCCGTCCAGATCTGGCCCGTTCAGATTCGGGCGTTCAACAGGCCGCCGGCAGTGGTCACTCCACTGTGGGTTCCTCTTCCCACCACGAACAACCGCCGTGGCCTCCAGCCACCGTGGCCTCCATCACCGCCGTGGCCTCCATCACAGCTGTGGCTTTATCAGCCACCATGGAGTCAGCAACATCAATAGCCTGGGCCGTCAGCCAACCCAGCAACTTAGCCAGGCCAGCCTGCCTGCCTGGCAGCAGCCAGACCGGGCAGGCAGCCATTCGGACAGCCGCCTGGGCAATCCAGCCTGCCTGGCCACTGTTATTTCATATGTCCTGCCTGCCTGCACTCAGCAAACAGCAGGCAGCCACTGTTATTTACAGTTTTCTAGTTTAATCACTGTATTTCCTATGTATTGCGAGGACTCCGAGGGCCTCTGATTGTACCCTAAACCGACGGTTGGAGTCGGGTATCTACTGGTTTGCCACGCCCGTGTCCAGGTTCCCCGTTGAACTTTCTATTCCTTGGGATAGTTTGTTCGGCGGGGGTAAGGACATGGGCACCCATGTAGCCACTTGGCGTCCATTATATTTTTTTCATTTTCATTTTCTGTTTTGTCTTACCTGGGGTATGCCCCTTGTAGGCTGTACATTCGGTTAACCTCTTTTATTTTCAAGCTATCCGCCCTAGGGCATTACCCAAAAAAAATTTTGGTTTGAGTGGATTAGAAGCAGTCCTCGAGTCAGGTTTGCGAGAACCATAGCGAGGTTTGGTGTCCTCCAGGCTATAGCCCATGTTAGGATTCCCCTCCTCATAAGGGTTTCCTCTGGCATTAATCAGAATTCGAGGCTTAGGGTTAGGAAGTTGTACCTTTTCGGTTTCAGGATTGACAATCAACTGGGCTGCTCTCTCCTCCGCTTCCCTTTGCAGAGCTTCTTTGAAGACTAGCTGCAGCTTCCTAGAGGGGCTGGGGTTCTTTGATGATTTCGGACTGAACGGCCCAAAATCTTCTGAAGCAGGAGTAGGTGCAGCACCGAGATTGGGAGCACTGGAAACGTCCAATCGCGGCTCAAGCTTGGCGTTAATGCCAAGGAGATTGGCAGCGGAGACAGGAGCAGGTGTTGCACTTCTGAGAGTGGAACCGAGACCTGAAGGAGATGAATCCAGGGAAAGAGCACCTGGGCAAAGATCGAAGGGTTTGCGAAGGGTCGTGGTAGAAGAAGACCGACTGGTAGTCGAAATTACTTGAGGACCGTGAGTAGAAGCAGGATCCACGGGGTTCCTCTGCTTCCTTCTCATTTCGTTAGAGTCAACAGCTTTGCCACCGAGCCCTTCTAACATGGTGGTTGAATCATCGGCTCCAAGATTGAGTCGAGATGAGTTCTCAGGTTTCGAAGAGGTTGAGATGCTCTGAGGCTTAGCTGTAAAATGAGACCGCTGATTGTGGCGATCTAGGGCTTGAAGGCCCAACCCATCTGCTAACGAGATCGTACCGTCGGCCATGGCGACTGCTTCAACAGACATCGCCCCAAGAAGCCATCAGAAATCGCCCCTGAAATCGCCCCATCTTGAGGGGTTCTTTAAAGCAGTTTGGTTTCCTGAAGACCAATAAGTTTGAATGGAGAAAAGCACATTCTTTATTAATTGAACCCTACCCGCATAGGTAAGATCTCTATTGGTCCAAGTCTTAGTTCTGGCGGTCATGCTCTCCACTAGACGCTGACAATCAGAAGCCTTGAGTTTGGTTGAGAGGAGGGGCACACCCAGATACTTAACAGGAAGGGTGCCCTCCTTAAATCCTAGAACATTCAGAATGCTCAATCTAATGGTATTATTAACCCCAGCAAAAAAGATACTACTTTTCTCAGGGCTAAGGGATAGTCCTGATAATACTTGAAACTCAGTGAGAGCATCTTGAATATGATTGATTGAGGACAGTTCACCCTTACAGAAAATCATTAAGTCATCAGCAAAACAGAGATTGATGATCTTATTATTTCCGCACTTCCAATGAAAATGGAAATCAGGTAGTTGGGATTTTTCCCTTAGTATACAGGTTAGAATTTCCATCACCATTACAAAGAGGTATGAGGACAGAGGATCACCTTGCCGTAATCCCTTCTGCCCAATGATATAACCAGTGGCTTCCCCATTGATACTAAGAGAGTAGTTAGCAGTGGTAACACAAGCTTGAAGATCATTGTTGGATGGAAATTCATAGCAGATAGAATATCCCAAATAAAGTCCCACCTGACATTATCATAAGCTTTTTTGATGTCAACTTTCATAGCACATCTTGGGGTAGAAGTGGATTTATGGTACCCCCTCATGAGCTCTTGAGTAAGGAAAATGTTATCAGCAATTCTCCTACCCTTAACAAACCCTGATTGGACAGGATCAATAAGCATAGGGAGTACATGCTTCAATCTGCTAGCAAGTATTCTAGCAATACACTTGTAAACAGTGTTACAACATGATATGGGTCTAAAGTCTCCAACTCTAGAAGGGTTAGGGACCTTAGGGACAAGAGCTACCATGGTAGAGTTGGCCTTTCTGAGAAGCTTACCAGACCTAAAGAAAGTCTTAACAGCTGCAAGGACCTCATGACTAACAATAGGCCAAGCTTCCTTGAAGAAACCTGCATTGTAACCATCAGGACCAGGAGCTTTGCTGGGATTGAGAGACCAAAATGTGTCTTTAATCTCTTGATCAGTTACATCAACAATCATTGCTAATTTCTGAGTATCAGTTAATCTCTTATTTAATAACTGATGAATCCTACTACTCCCTTGGTAACCCTCAGGATGGGCTGTACCAAGCAAGTTGGTGTAAAAATTGACAAAAGTGGACTTAATGACTTCAATGTCATTAATCTCTTGACAAAAATTGAAGAAACCTGCATTGTAACCATCAGGACCAGGAGCTTTGTTGGGATTGAGAGACCAAAATGTGTCTTTAATCTCTTGATCAGTTACATCAACAATCATTGCTAATTTCTGAGTATCAGTTAATCTCTTATTTAATAACTGATGAATCCTACTACTCCCTTGGTAAGCCTCAGGATGGGCTGTACCAAGCAAGTTGGTGTAAAAATTGACAAAAGTGGACTTAATGACTTCAATGTCATGGGTGAGGGACCCATCCTCTAAGACCAAACTAGTTATTTTACTTCTATTTCTTGTGTTAGTCACGGTCTTAAAGAAATAAGAAGTACACTGAAGGAAAAGGGGAGTTCTCTCTCTAACCTAGAGAGAGAAAGCTCCCCCCGGTCCAGATCCAGCCGGCCCCGGGCTCCCACCTCCGGCCAGCAGCAGCGGCAACAGTAAGGACGGCAAGGGAGCAACCCTCCTTAGGGAGTGCTCGCCTCCATCGCCTCCATCAGTCTTCAACAGCTATGGAGCAAAGCTCCCTCTGGCCACCTCTGGTCCGGCCATTGAAGCCTGGTTCAACAACTCCAGCTTCTACATCCATCATCACTCGGTGGTTCTTACCCCGTGAGATCTTACAAACCCACAACAGTGGGTTCCCAACTTCAGAGAAGATAGCCCAAGTCGTGGGTCTCTCCAATTTTTTAGATCTGGTTCAAAGATTAGGGGCTGTTCTTCACTTTCCGAGGTGAATCGGCTATCCATAAGTACACAGCCGCCGGTCTCTCGATTCCGGTGGAAGCAGCAGCAGGCCACGGATCTTCCGGCCAGCCACAGCCAGCCACCACCACCAGCCGGTCACGGCTCGAGCAGAGGCCAGGTCTGGACTTCAACCAGGTCTGGATCCAACTCCATCCCGCCGTGGTCCGGCGGCTACCTTTTTGGGATCTGCTATGGGCAGATCTGAAATCAACCCAGCCAATACCGGCCACCCACCTCCTGGTCCGGCTTCCATCTAGTCCGGCCTCCGTCTGGTCCAGTCTGCACTTTGGTCCGGCCAAGGAATCATCAACCGCCGTGGCTCACAGCCGCCGGCCTTTGTCTTCAACCTAGCGCCGCCGTGGAGTTCACAGCCACCGTGGGCACGACCGCCATGGGGCTCAACTCCTCCAGATCCTGTCCTAAGTTGCAGTGGTTACGCAGTGGAGGACGGCTGGTCTAACGTGGTGGCTTGGCGGTGAACTCCGGCCGGAGTGAGCCAAGCCAGGCCACCCATGTTGAGGCCAGCCCTGGTCTGGCAGACAAGTCCGAAGCGGGGCCAAGCAGCAGGCAGTAGCCAGCAGCCAGGCCGGGCCCAAGCAGCAGCCAGCCCATGCTAAGTACCGGGTAGCAGCAGCAGCAGTCATGGCTACCCAATGCGGGCAGCAACTGGTCCGGCCAGCCAGCCAGCTCGGGCAGTCACCAGCCTAGCAGGCCAGCAGGCCTGCCCAGCCACGCAGCAGGCAGCAGCCTGCCCAATGGGTTTTTTAATTTAATCAGTGCGGGTTGTGCACTGGCCATTATATTTTATGGTTTCTGTAGTTTGTATTGCGGGGACTTCGAGGGCCTCTTATTGTACCTTGTACCGACGGTTGGAGTCGGGTATTTACTGTTTTGCCACGCCCGTGTCCAGTCTCCCCGTTGAACTTTCTATTCCTTGGGATAGTTTGTTCGGCGGGGGCAAGGACACGGGCAACCCATGTAGCCACTTGGCGCTCTTTATATTTTTCATTTCTTTTTTTGTATTGTCTTACCTGGGGTATGCCCCTTGTAGGCTGTAAATTCGGTTAACCTCTTTTATTTTCAAGCTAACCGCCCTAGGGCATTACCCAAAAAAAAAGAAGTACACTGATCACCCAACTTCATCCATTGGATTCTCGATTTTTGCTTTGCTAGACTTTCCTCCGCTCTGAGCATTGTGAGGAGCTGTTTATTAGCCTCTCTTTCCTGAAAAATCAAGGAAGGGTCCGGATTATGAGTACTCAAGGCTTGCTGCAAAGTTTCTAAAAGTTGTCTAGATTCAACAACCCTGTTAGAGACATCACTAAAATCTCTATTATTAATTTGTTTAAACTCCCCTTGCAACATCTTGAGTTTCTCACAAACACAGTACATCGGATTTCCAATAATCACTCTCCGCCAAACTCTCTGAACTATATCCAGAAATTGAGGGTGACTAGCTAGGAAGTCAAAAAACTTAAATGGCTTATTTGATTTCTTAGGATGTGGAAGGATAGTTGTAATGGCAAGAGAGTGATCAGAAATCCCTGGATTAGGGAAATGAGCATAGGAGCAGTTATACACCCTCATCCAATGCTCATTAACTAAGACTCGATCCAGCTTTGTACTGACAAAATGTGTTGGGTCCTGTTTGTTGGCCCAAGTAAGAAAGCAACCCGTGTACCTAAGATCATCAAGCCCCAAAGCAAATAGACAGTTATTGAAGTCATCCATAAAGGAAGGCCAAGAAGTAGCTCCCCCAACCTTCTCTCTAGGGAACCTGATGACATTGAAATCTCCAAGCACAATCCAAGGGGATGTAGTGCTTAGGAGATGAAGTCTAGACCACAATGCTTGCCTATTCACATAATTTTATTTATTTATTTATTTTTGGGTAAATTAGCTTGAAATTAAAAAAGGTTAAGCGAATGTACAGCCTACAAGGGGCATACCCCAGGAGGAAAAGAAAAGGAAAACAAATAAGAGTGAAAAAAGTGAGGTAAACCATGCACAACCCGCATGGAGAGTGAGATATAGTAAATACATAACAAAATGCAATGTGAAATTGAACTACTACCTGGCACAACCCGCCAGGCTAGGAAATAAAGTAAATACGGTAGATAGTCATGGTCAACGGTGACCACATGATAACCAGCGCTGAGGAGAGATCCTCCTCCTCCAAGGCTGGGATAAGAAGACCAAGAACCGAGAAGCCCATCACCCCGAAGCTAGCATAATACCCACTCAAAAGAAGTCAACTACTATAGAGGGACTCGGACCGAGAGAGGTTCGAACTAGAGATGTCGGCATCCGACAAGGCTACCCTTCAAAGCACCCTGCACACCACGCCCATTCAATCCAGACTACTACATCCTCACCCAAATCCCCTAGGCTCGCTAACGACTAAAAGCGGAACAGGAAGAGGGACCACCAAAAGTAGCCCCCCAAACCACAAGTGGACCAAGTTGTTCTTTTCAATCAGTGCAAACCACTAAATCTAATCTGAAACAGACTACGAAGCTACCCCTTTCAATCAGTGAGAATCCACCAATCTAGTCAAAGACAGCTCCGGCAACTACCTTGCTCAATCAGACTCATCCATAATCTAATCATCGGCACCCACAGCTGCTGCTACTTTAAGACTGCCCCTTAACTAGGAGAATCCAATCTAATCAATAATAGCCACGTCCACAAGAATACTACGCAAATCCTCAGAGCTAAAAGCGCTGGCTCAAGGGATATAGAGGGCTCGACGAAGAGCCCGGCCCCCGATTTCAGTCCAACAGATGACCGCCTATCGGGGGTTGCAAAACTAACAGTAAACTGGCCCACTAGTCCAGCAACAATGTAATTGTAGATAGCCATATTCAAAGCTCATATTGAGCAAATATTAATAATGAATTGACCCAGGTATACCGGCCTGGGCTGCTGATTGGGCTGCCTGCCCGGGCCTTGCTTACTGCCCGGGCTGGCTGATTGCCCGGGCAGTTGGGCCCCACGGCGGCCGACAGCTGGGTCCCACGGTGGCCGATGATCCACGGTGGCTGGGCCCCACGGTGGCCTGACCTGGTCTGACTGGACAGATCTGACCGGAGAGATTCGTGGCTGGCGGCGTAAAGGTGAGCCCCGAAGAGCCACACGGTGGCTGGGCCCCACGGCGGCTGTTGGTCCCACGGTGGGGTCCCGGCGGCCGGGATTAGACGGCGCCGTTCGCAATTGGACCGTTGGCTGTTGACCCACTGCGGCTGGGATGATGACCGACGGCTGTTGAGCCATGGCTGTTGAGCCACGGCGGATGACTGCCCAGACGACCGTCATCCAGATCTGCTACTGTATTACTGTTGCAGATCGAAAACCCCAGCCGAGAAATCCACCTCTGAATCGTAACCATGGAAGGTGAAGCTCAGTTTCGGCCATGGCTGACCTGAACCCACGGCTGTGGGGATTCGCCGCTAGGAATGTGGCCTGTGGTGTGCTTGGCCGTTGAAGGTGAACTCTTGGCCGGACATGGTGGATACCGGAGTGAACAAGGTAAGGTTGAATAGGAGAGTGGGAGGCGTTGGAGGAGAACTAACCCTAAGGAGGGACGTTCCCTTGCCTCCCTTGCCGCGTTGGGAAGCTCCGGCCGACTGGAGGAAGCGGTAGCCGGCTGGATTGACCGGGCCAAGGGAGCTTTCTCTCTTTAGGCTAGAAAGAGAAGCTCCCAGCCGTTCAATGGGGATGGAATCCCATCCTATTCACATAATTGTTCTCTCCATAAACAAAAGTTGCAAAAAACAGGGGCTCCCCATTTTTAGGCTGCACCTGACAGTGTATAAATTGGTCAGATTGGTCTAGGACCTGAATCTGGACTATATTAGGGTCCCAACCCACAAAAATCCTACCTATGGATGCTTGGGGGTAATTGTTCACAAAACTCCAGTGAGGGCAGATATGTTTCATCACTCTAGAAGCATTAACCTCCTTTATTTTATGCTCTAATAACCCCACAAGTGAAAGGTTGTTCTTATTTACAAAACATTTAACTTCTTTTTGTTTGATAGGGTCGTTAAGACCCCTGATGTTCCAAAAGCCTAGATTAAGAGGTTGTATAGCCATAAAACAAATTTAAGCAAAATGGATATGCAAAAGACAGAAACTGAAATAAAAAGTATACTGCCCTGTCAAAAGGATATGGTTATTTCTTCGATCTGAAAAAGGAGCCTTTTGTAGAGCTCCTCTGCCTCCCCAACTGCCTTGCCTTGGAAGAACCCCCTAGCATATTGAAATCTGAAATGAAACTGAGATCAGGAGGTTCTTTGTCCTTGAGTTTCGCTACTATTTTGGCAGCTTTCTTAGCTGCTGATCTATAGAAGGGAGCTGCAGGATTAGAATTTGCTCCTAAAGTTTGTTGGCTGTCCGAACTCCCTCCCTTGTTATTTCCATTTACTACTTCTGCGGAGCCATTCTGCATTGGATAAGTAGAAGGCAGCTGCTGAAATTCAACTTCCTCATACTTGACAATTTCTTCAAGAACCTCCTCTTGCTCAGCAAGTATAGCAGTGACCTGAACAGCCGACTTGTGGTTTTTTTTTTGGGTAAATCAGCTTGAAATAAAAAAAAGGGGGGGGGGGGGGCTAACCGAATATACAGCCTACAAGGGGCATACCCCAGGAGGAAAGAAAAGAAAAGAATAAAAACAGGAGTGCGCCTACGCCAAACGGCTACATAGGACTAGAAGTAAATAGAACGTCTGTTTCGTACCCATCTAAAAGAGGGATACGAAACAGAACACAAAATGCTACTGAACTAGTAAATTTCATGCTGCTAAAATACTTGACAAAACACTATGGAACACCATAGGATCAGAACTGGACTGGGCTTGAACTTGGACAAAATCTGAACTTGGACAAAATGCAGGTCTTGAACAGGTTCAGAACTGGACTGGGCTTGAACTTGGACAGAATCATCAACTGCTACTTGATTTGCAATCATAGCTTGCAGCCACATGGTGTTCCAGGACCAATAACAGGATCAATAAGATAGGTATAACAGGAGCAATAACTTGACTTGAACAGCTATAACAGCCTGGTGTACCACAGAGAAGCTTGCCACAAGTGAAAGTGAACCACAGTGTGTGTAGTTCATTATTGAAGAGCTGCATTGTTCCAAGTTCACCTGGTTTCCAAGTTCTGATATGCCTGCATTGAGTAACTGCCACAAGTGAACTTGCAAGCATAACAAACCAACTTGCAGGCACTAGAAGCAATAGGCTGCTGCTGTCCAAAAGTGTTAGCAGCAGCAGACAGCAGCTTCACATGTTGTGTGTTAGCTGCTAGCTGGGCAGATGAGCAGCAGGGATCCAAACTTCTGAACCTCCCAAAACCATGCACACACAATACAATACAAACAAAATGCAAAATGCAGAGGACATCCCCCTCTGCGAAGGGAGATCCCACGACAGCCCCAGATGGTTAGGCAAAACAACAAAAGAGGACGAATAAAAGGAAGCAATTGCAGTATAACAACCAACTACTGAATCTGCATCTCAAAGCATCAGACATCAGTGAGAGCAACAAAAAAATGCAGAAACCACTGAGAGCAACTTCACAAAGGCAACCAAATGCAGTACACTAACTACTGAACAAGGCAACAGTCAACTATCTACTGAACCATCAGTCACTAAGATAGCAGTAAAGATCTCATAACATCAGCCTGCTTGGGATCAGCTCGCTCAACACAGCAGCAACACAGCAGAAATGCATACCCCAGCAGAACAGAACAGTTAGACTCAGAGCAACATACTGGACATCTGAACTAGCTGAAACCTGCTAGACTCAGAGCTGGACACAGCAGTTACGCAGAAAGTAATCCCTATCATAGTACAGCCAAAACAGAAAGAGGAACTGGACATCTATACAGCATGATCTGTACTATAGCAGAAATCTGGTAATAACAACTAAAGTAACTCCCACTCTCCAAACAATACCAAAACAGGGAAACCATGTACTCCCTCAACTAAACCTCACATAATGCCCCCGCTAAATATTACCTCCTCTCACAATGACGGATGGGGCTAGAGCACTCATCTCACAAGGATTGCCCTCAATATGGTAGGAACGCTCAATGCAATGGAATACCAAGATACCTAAACGAGGTAAGGTAACTACCTGAGTACTTAGCAGTAATAGACGGCCAATCACTGCTGTGGATTGAATTCAGCCTTCCTGAGTAACCTTGAGCAGAAGTTGCTGATCCCCTGTAGAGGTATTAGCATCTGAAACAGTCAACTGATCACTTAGAGACAGCATCTATCAAAATAATTTAACTCACAATATTGTTCCACTCATTTACAATCAACTCGGCTTGTGAATGAGGGAAGATAGAAAGTGATAAAAGCCTTGCTCTCACCATGTTGCAAATTTTTTGAACAATTATCTCCCAAGCACATGATTGATTCTGAAATTTCCTCAAATTCCTTTCAATCCAAATATGGTAGACAGTTACTGTAAATCCCAATCTAGTGATTACACTTTTGAGAGTTTTGCCCTTAAAACTTGATAACAAAGTTACCCAGTCTGCCCAAGGTCTAGCAGGCCATGTAACATGGAGTTTGGCCTGAATGGTATCCCACACCTGATTAGCGAAAGGGCAATTAAAAAAGAGATGGTCGTGGCTTTCACTCCCTTGGCACAAATCACAATGTGGAGAGACATTCAGACCAAATGACACGAGTCTATCAGCAGTGGCTAGCCTATTCTGAATGGCAAGCCATGTGACAAAGCTGCATTTTGGTACATGCGCTGAAAACCACACTACCTTATGCCACAAGGCCTTAGGAAAGGGAGTTCTCAATTTGTCCCATAGGGAGGAGATTGTGAATTGCCCATTGGAAGCAAGAGTCCACCTTATTTGATCTGCCTCATTCAACCTGGACTGAACCAGAGGTGGCATAGTGTTTCTGACCTCGTTTAGCTCAAATGTTTGGGTGATGGGGAACATCCAATTTGAACCATCTATTATGTGAGATACAGGGGCATCACGCGAGATGCCAGAGTCATATACAATCCTGGGTCCAAATCGGTCCACTAAGGGACCGAGAGGATGCCAATTATCATTCCACAGGGATGTTGAATTTCCATTACCTAGTCTACAAAGAGCCGACTTGTGGTTGGACTCCTCATTCTGAGACAAACTCAATGTGGCCTGAGAGGAGCTCACAATGCTTTCCAGTACCTGTTCCAATTCATCTTCTGATTCTTCAACTACTGTTTGAGGGTTATTAACAGCTGGCTTGTTAGGTTCATTTTTCTGTTTACCATTACCCACTAAGGTCCATTCCTATTCTAGAGGACTGGATGTTGAGGGTAATTTCTCAGAGCAATTAGAATGTCCAAAAACCTTGCATACTTTACACATTAAAGGTAAAACCTGATAGTCAATAGGTACGACAACTGAATTGCCTTCAACAGTAATTCGCACATCTTCAAGAAGATCATGCTCAGCACTAATTTCAATGCACACTCTTGCACTGGTTGACTTAGTATGGAGAAGTCCTGGCTGCCTTGAAGTTTTGGCTGTGGCTTGATCCACGTGAAGTGGTCTACCTATGGTATTGGCAACCCTACTCAAACACTCCTGATTCCATAATTCTAGGGGCAAGTTACGTAGTCTCACCCAAGCCGGAATGTGAGAAGGCTGTTCTTTAACTGGCTTCATCATTCGATGCCAGTCTTTGAGAACTAGATATTTTTGTGAAAAGAAATACGGGCCACCATCCAAAACTTGTTGTTTAGCCTGCTCATCTCTAAATTCGAAGAGATAGCAGCCTGCAACATCTGGCTTAACAGCCACAAACAACTCCTTCCATTGATACCGGGCAGTAGAAAGCACCAAAGGGTAAGCCATTTTACCATCCAGGAAGTGTCCTACTAAGTACTTATTCCACATACCAACATCAGTGAGCTCGATATCAATATCTACCTGGGCTTCTTTCCCTTTGAATAAATTAGGATGATGCCCTAATTTCATCTCAAGTGAGGGACTTTGGGATTGCAGCAAGGATGCCCAATTTTTAGGCTTGGGTTTAGGACCATTTGGGTTCTGTCGATTCCTAATGGGGTTGGACTCATATCTGGAAGACTAAGGCCGCCTAGGTTTCGTATCCTCTACGGGGAATCCCATGTTGGGATCCCCTTCCAAGTACGGAATGCCCCTGACATTGACTAACATTTTCGAATTAGGGTTTGAAAATACCTCTTGTTGTTGTTGAACGTGAATTGAACATTCCTCTGTCACCGATTGAATCCCCAGCCCAGTCGAAGAGGAGGGTCGATTGAACTCAGGGATGTCCGATTGCGTTTTGAATCGAACCTGACGTGCTCTCTCTTCAGCTTCCAGTTTCAGACCCTCTTCGAAGAGTACTTGTTGGAGTTTCCGATCTGAGCTCGGTTGTTTGGTTGCAGTCGAGTTACCCATTTGTGGAGTTCCGAACTCAATAGTGGTGGAAATGTTAGGGTTTCCAGCCTGAGATAAGGGAGGCTGCTTCCTCCGTAACTCATTTGCCCGCTCTTCCGCTTCCTTCCGAAGATCTTCCTTCCATGATTGCTGAATGCTTTGTAGTTTAGCTGTCACGACATCAAGAACGAAAAGATCTGTCGAATTGTTGAGCTCATCCTCCAGGTGACCCACAATTTCGAGCATCCTAGCTTCGGATTCTATCTGCCTTCGTTCATTCTGAAAGACCTGTTGGAGTTTCCGAGCTGGACTTGTCTTTTTGCACGATTTAGGGCTGTGAGCCCCAAACTTGTGCGGAGATGATTGCGAACCAGAGCTTGTAATAGTGGCTCCAAAGTCAACCTCCTCTGAGAAACCAGAAGTCGGCTCTTTGAGGTTAGGGTAGTCTGGTTCGAGACCCAGATTTTATGTAGAGTCGGAATGAATCGTGCCTTCTGCCGAGGGATCCATCATTGACCTCTGCTTGCGACGGATTTCATTGGAGTCAAGGGCTTTGAGGCCTAGCCCCTGCTAACAGGATCGTGCCATCAGCCATGGGAGACGGCTGTTTAATCTGATCGGAAACCGGGGATCCTGTGTAAATCGCCCAAATCGCCCATCGTGAGGAGGGGGGGAGACCTCTGCTTCCTTGTTTTTTTTTTGGGTAATTTAGCTTGAAATTAAAAAAGGTTAAGCGAATGTACAGCCTACAAGGGGCATACCCCAGGAGGAAAAGAAAAGAGAAAAAAACAAGAATGACAAAAGTGCGGTAAACCATGCACAACCCGCACGGAGAGTAAGATAGAGTAAATACATAACAAAATGCCATGTGTACTAAGTTAGATGAAATAGAATTACTACCCGGCACAACCCGCCAGGCTAGGAAATAAGGTAAATAAAGTAGATAGTCATGGCCAACAATGACCACATGATAACCAACGCTGAGGAGAGCAGCTACAGAGCAATAACCGCCAACTGAAACCAACTACCCGGTATCCACCTCCTCCAAGGCTGGGTTAAGAAAACCAAGAACCTAGTACTTCCAACAACCCCAAAGCTAGTATAATACCCACTCAACAGAAGTCAACTACTACAGAGGGACACGGACTGAGAGAGGCTCGAACTGGAGATGTCGGCATCCGACAAGGCTACCCTGCTAAGTACCCTGCACACCACGCCCATTCCATCCAGACTACTACAACCTCACCCACATCCCCTAGGCTCGCTAACGACTGAAAGAGGACCAAGCTGTCCCTTTCGATCAGCGAACAACCACCAATCTAATCAATGACAGCTCCGGCAGCTACCTCGCTCAATCAGAATCCATCCACCAATCTAATCAGAGGCACCCACAGCTGCTGCTACTGTGAACAACCCTTTTCAATCAGAACAGATTCAAATCTAATCAACGATAGCCACCCAACCTCAAGTGGACCAAGCTGCTCCTTTCAATCAGCGCAAGCCACCAATCTAATCAGAAACAGACTGCAAAGCTACCCCTTTCGATCAGTGAACAACCACCAATCTAATCAATGACAGCTCCGGCAGCTACCTCGCTCAATCAGAAACCATCCACCAATCTAATCAGTGGCACCCACAGCTGCTGCTACTGCGAACTACCCTTTTCAATCAGAATAGAATCTAATCTAATCAACGATAGCCACGACCACAAGAATACTACACACAACCTCAGGGCTAAAAGCACAGGATCTAGGGATGTAAAAGGCTCGACCAAGAGCCCGACCCCCGATTTCAGTCCAACAGATGACTGCCTATCGTGGATTGCAGTAACTAACAGAAACTGGCCCATAAGTCCAGCAACAAATTGAAAGTAACTAGACAATTGCAAAACGCATATTGAATAACGATAAGAGAAGTGGATACTATGAATCCTCCACTGCCCGAGCCACCCAGATGTCTTGCCTGCCATCGGGCTGGCCGATGGCCCGGGCTGGCTGTCGTGCTGGTGCTTGAAAGTACCCAAAACCAAGATGCTTGGGATTAGAGACTATAACCTGGCCGAAACATGACCGGCGGGCCACCGCCTTCTGCCGTGCACCACAATCGAGCAGCTCTGACCCAGATCTGTTGGGTAACAGTACCATCGGCTGCTGCAATGGAACTCGAGAGCACCCACCATTTTCGGTGTGCTATAAGCAGCTCCGACGCCGTCCTCTGCCGTGGATATAACCCAGAACTGTGTAAGCTCAGGAGCCACCGATGAAACCATCTCCTGGCCGAGGGTTGGGTGAAGAACGAAGCCCAACCAAGAGTTGATGGGTTTTGAACCGTACACCACCATTTCTGGCCCCTGGTGAACCAGATCCACAATAGTGCTTCTTTGAACCTGAGGGACAGATATGGAGTTGGGTTTGGAAAACCCACATCGCCATCACCGAACCCACCAGATTTGGTGCGATTTGTTGTTGATAGATTAGGTTTGGGACTGAGATTACCCTCTCAGTCGTGTGTTGGTGATTTCTGGACAAGATCCGTCGTCGCCGATGGCTGTTGAGCGGACCAGAGGCGGCCGGAAGGAATGGCCGAACCCAGATTTTTTTTTTGGGTAAATCGCCGAACCCAGATTTTCCGTCCAGCTGTATTACTGTTGCTGCTCCGGAGATGGAGTTGGTCAGTTGGAGGCGATGGAGGAGAGCAGTCCCTAAGGAGGGTTGATCCCTTGCCGTCCTTTGTGGGATGATCCTTACCGGAAATGGGGATGACCGGCACAGGCAGCTAGAGGGAGCTTTCTCTCTCTAGGTTAGAGAGAGAAGCTCCCCTGGATATCAGTTTGCTTTTTTCTGCTTCCTTGTTTATCCTACGAAACTCTCTTTCGCGCTCTCTTTCCGCTCTCACTCACTCTCTCTCTCTCTCTCTCTCTCTCTCTCTCTCTTCGTATCTTTCTCTTTTGCACTCATGGATAGTAGTGAAATGCTTGGTGGCGATCAACCATTGCGAGTAAGGATTATACCGCCTCCAATTCCTCCGGAGAGCGATACAATAGTCGGGGATGTTTCGGAGATCCTCGAGGTTTCGTTTTTGGTGCCCACGGCTAGGGAGGACGCGGCCTTGGCTGCCACGGAGGGCGGCGATGGTGGTGATGGCAGTGGCGGTGGTGGTGACGCGGTAGGTGAGGACTCTGTGAGTGCGGAGCCTCGAGTGGATAATGGTGAGGGCTTAGCGGGTATGGAAGCCCAAGCGGGTGATGCGAGTGGCGGTGTAGAGGAGAGGGCTTCTGAGGCCTCGCTCGTGAGGCAGCCCCAGTCTGACTTGGGGAAGGATCCACTTGTTGCGGAGGAGCCGGTGGATATGGAGACTATTGTTGTAGGTACAGGCACAAGTGCAGGTTCATCGCGGCCTTAGGTATGGGTGACTTTTTGGAGTCGGCCAGTGTCGAGGACTTGGCCGAGACTTTACGAGTTGAGCCCAGACTGGCAACGGTTTTGCTTGCAGCCTGCAAGGAGGAGCGACAGGCTAACAAGGAGGAGGTGTTGGTCCCACGGAGGACTGTGGTTGAGGAGGCGATGATGGCCCTCGTGGCCGAGGTCTTTTTGACAAGGAGAGTTACATGCCTTTTTTGCATGCGGTGGAGCCCTCCCTTCTGGAGGCTTATAAACCGAGGCGAGCAATGTACGACGAGACGCTGGTCTTGAGAGACCGCTTGCAGCACCTGTCTGAGTGACGCGCAGAGGTACCTTTTAATCATTTCAATACAATGTCTATACTTTCCAACTCCTTGCTTTGATTATCGTACCAATTACTGAGTTCACTTATTTGCTGAAACAGGAGATAGTGGTGTCGTGCTATGGAGGTGCGGCCAGAGTGCCGGAGTTTTGAGAGAGGCTCCCGGAGGCGATGTGGACAATAGTGAGGGATGTTGGCTTTGGGGAGTTTGTCAGTATTCTGACGAGGGCGAGCAACGATCGCCAAATGGTGCGTGCTCTTGCCAAGAGGTGGTGGGACATGACAAACTTGTTCCACTTCTCTTTTGGTGAGATGGCAGTGATGCCGTTGGACTTCTCGGCAATCACAGGTTTGAAGGTCGGAGGTGATCCGATCCCTTTTGACGCGGAGATGAGGAAGGATGCTGGTGCGCAGAGACTTCTTTTGGGGCATGTGCTGAAGAGCAAGAAGGAGGATGCGTGGTAGTCTTAGCTTTTCCTGTTGTGGAGACGAGACCCAGTGGGGAGAGTGGAGGAGCAGTTGGCACGGTGCTTCTTGTTGTACGTACTTGGTGCATCCATGTTTCCAAATAGGCGCAACCTAGTACACTTGTCTTTCTTGCTGGCGCTCCGAGATGTTGGGCAGATTGCCCGCTACGACTAGGGAGGAGCCGCTTTAGGGGCCTGCTACACCTTCATGGGATCTGTTTCCCCTAGAGTAGGGAGGAGCCTTGGCAGTTACTGGCGCGTCTGGGAGGTATAACTCAAACTTTTCTTTCCTATTTATGTTAATTGATTGCAACGCATCTCCATATATCTGTGTTAGTTTTGCATTTCAAACTTCACAGCTTTGGACGTGCGAGGTACTTTAGATGTACCCTTTCGAGATCTC
Source organism: Rhododendron griersonianum (assembly GCA_018127125.1). Taxonomy (NCBI): domain Eukaryota; kingdom Viridiplantae; phylum Streptophyta; class Magnoliopsida; order Ericales; family Ericaceae; genus Rhododendron; species Rhododendron griersonianum. Next base: position 30,080,611 of record CM030790.1, on the reverse strand, counting down.
TTGCCCTAGTTCTACGATACTCCCTTGAGCCCGGCATTGGGCAAAGGAGTATCGCAAGGCGAAGAAAGGGGTGACCTAGACGACCTGGACAAGTTACATCTCGACCAGGTATCAAAACTTCATTTGCCTTTCAATTCATGCTTCTCATGCATTTTAATTTCTTGGAATTCTGATGTTGTTTGCCTTTGATTGTAGATATACTAACGTGTTTCGGACCAGCTCGATGCTCCTTACCTCATTCAGAGCAAGGAGGTAACAAGGGGGAGAGTGTTGCTCAAGTCGCCCTACAGTTGGTAGTAGTACCTGGGTGACAGGGTGTCATGCCAGTCCCTGGGTCTGGCTGCCTTCGTGGTTCCTGGACCACTCCCTCCACTTGTACAGAGGACTGATCGATAAACTTTGAGGGAGGTGGAGCGGTTCATAAGGCCGGACCCCCAATTGGAGCAGCTTCTTCAAGCGGATGTTGACTATGCAGAGTACAGGGCTCAGTCCCTGATGGGGAGCTTTGGGATCCATGTTGCTTGGAAGCAGAGCAGCAGGTTAGGGGTGGCAGAGGTGGAGGTCGCGGAGGAGAGGCAAAGGCCGAGGTGGGGCCACTTTGCCTACGTTTTCTTGGACTGTGTGTCGTTATTGCTCAAGGGGTCTCTGGCTTTGTGGAGATTCCTCGTCCGGTGGTTGAGCCTCCAGCGTTTAGAGTTGAGGTATGAAGTACTTTGATCACTTTGGTGCTTGCTATTCTTGCTACATTGCTTGATTTCCTTTCTTGTTGTGTAGGTGACTCCCGAGTACGTGCGGGAGATGGCGACACTTATCACTGGTCAGAACCAGTTGATAAGGCTGTACGCGATGGGCCGCTCTCCGCCGGTGCAGTTGCATGGAGAGGCAGCATGGGTAAACCTTTATGCTACCTTTATTCAGCTTTCAATTCTAACTTTAACATTCAAATGATAATGATGCAAATGTTTGTGCTTGTGCAAGCTAGAAAAGGAGCTCAGATGATGAGGTCTGGAGGATCAACACCAGTTGGTCGCAGGCAGCGCAGAAAATCAGTTCGTGCGCCTGCGCCACAGACTTCTACTGCTGGCTCCCGGGGGAGCTGCCTTGGAAGAGACGGAGGCTAGCACGCCCTGCCCCAGAGGAGGAATCAAGTGCTAGCTCAGACGAGTCCGAGGAGCCTGAAGAGGACATCGACCTAGAGGATACCTCCGAAGGCATGGAGTTCAGGGATGAGCGCATCCCAGATGATGCTAGTTCTGAGGCGGAGGAAGAGGTTTTTGAGAGGGATGAGGATGACGAGAGTGAGGATGATGAGGCTTGAATCCCCACTTTTTGCTTTACTATTTTGACGGAGCCTGCGTGCTACTTTTAGGGCACTTGTTTACCTTCGTAGGTAGGACTTTTGTTTATTGGGCCTGCATGCCCTAGTAGGTAGGTATCATTGGGCTTGTATGCCCCATTTTGCGATGGACTCTGCTACAGGTACAATAGTTTCAGCACAAACAGCGCGTACAGCGCGCATTTGGGCCCGTCTTGGGTCCAACAAAGATAATCGGAGCTGTTCATTTTGTTCAATATATTTTGCTTAAGGTCCCTGTAAAAAATCAGCTCCATCCAACAACGATAAGGGCGTTTACGAAGCGTCCAAAATCACTTTATAAATTTCTAAAGCAATTTTGGACGCTTCGTAAACGCCCTTATCGATGTCGGTTGGAGCTGATTTTTTACAAGGATCTTAAACAAAATATATTGAACAAAATTGCCCTTGTAGATAGGATTTTGCTCATTGGGCCTGCTTGCCCTGGTAGTTAGATAGCATTGGGCTTGCATGCCCCATTTTGCGATGTATCCACGTTTTGTACTTCGACTTATGGATGCCATTTTGCTTATATAAGAATAGACTTCTTAGTTTATGTCATTCAATTCTCTTTATTATTGTTGTACAAAGAAAATTGAATAATTAAAACTAAAACATATGCCAAAATAAGCAACATGCCGTGAGATATGAGACTGAGTCCAACATTACCACTAAACATGTTTGCGTAGATAAAGAAAACGAGGGAAAAGAGCTCGAAGAAGAATTTAAACTCTAGGATTGACAGAAACGTGGAAAACATGAGTTATTTAAGCCATAACATGGAATCTGTACAAACGGCTTGAACAGACACTTGAGTGAGTCATATGCGATGATAATGACTTGTATGACCCGAGAAAACGACTTAGAAATAGAACTTATGCTTTGATTTGACTTGAAAGTGAGGAAATATTGACTATTTAGCATCACGACTTTGTACTTTGACTAATGAGATGAATCGGAACTTGGATGAAATCATGTATGACTATAATGACTTGTACGACTCGAAAGAATGACTTGAAACGACCCAGAAATGTATTTGAATACTCCAACTTGACTCAAGAATATTCAAATACATTTCTGGGTCGTTTCAAGTCATTCTTTCGAGTCGTACAAGTCATTATAGTCATACATGATTTCATCCAATTTGACTCAAGAATCTAACCAATAGGGGCTGTCGTGGGATCTCCCTTAGCAGAGGGGGAATTCCTCTGCATTGTGTTTTGCTAATTATGTTCAGAGGTGCGGACTGTTATCAAACATCTGTTAGTAGACTTTGAAGCAGTCCAGACTTTGTAAAGCTATTTTGTTATGTAAAGTTTGAGTTGTAAAGGGTCAGCTGCCTGCTGTCAGTGACTTCTGGCTGCTGTTTTGATCTGATCTGAAGCTGCTGTCCAGTTCTGAAGCCAGGTTCTGAATTTCTGTAAACCAACAACAGGCCCAGCTTGGTGTGCTAAGTCACTTCTGGCTGCTGTTTTGAAGAAGCTGCGGTCCTTTGTAATATAGTACCATGGAATTTATTAGCTCAGTAGCATTTTGTGTTCTGTTTCGTATCCCTCTTGTAGATGGGTACAAAACAGACGTTCTACTTACTTTTAGTCCTATGTAACCGTTTGGCGTAGGCGCTCTTTTTATTATTTCTTTTCTTTTCTTTTCTTTCCTCCTGGGGTATGCCCCTTGTAGGCTGTATATTCGGTTAGCCCCTTTTTATTTCAAGCTGTTTTACCCAAAAAAAAAAACTTGACTCAAGAATAGGTTTTTATCGACTTTCGGTACCATGACCTTGAATCTCGGGGGTTGACTTGAAGTGAAATGCCCCTGAAGTCCCAAATACTCATTGAAATGTGTTTTGGCAATTAAAAGCACCTCAGGAGGCCTTGAATGATCTATGCTATTAATAGGCTAGACTCAACTTCTGTAAACCCTTCTTTTGGCATGTGTTTCTCTCCCATCTCTTAGATGGCCTTGAAACATGTGGATCTCATTACTTTGAATCAATTTATTTCTTGTATTTAGTCAATGTAGCCGCTTGGCTTAGGTCAATCTTTTCTATCTTTGATTTTCTCTTTCTTTCCTCCTGGGGTATGCCCCTTGTAGGCTGTATATCCGATTATCCTCTTTTTATTTCAAGCTATTTTACCCACACAAAAAAAAATCCATTTTGACCATCTGCTGTCAAAAACTGCAGAAATGCAGACTTTAAAACGCCGTGCGGTATTTTATATAACACCGTGAACCTTAACAACGCCGAACGGTGTACCAAGGGAACACCGTATTGGAATTTTAGGATTTATTACACCGCACGGTATTCCACTCCTGACAGTTTACAGTTTGCTCCTTCCCAAGACAGATTGCACGTTGGTTGAAGTTTGACCCATGCAACGGTATTTCTAAGCCAATGCATGTCTGCACAGGGTTTCTCTGTTATGCCCAAGCTTTTTCTTATGCAAGACTCATGAAAAATTTGCATTTTGGAAACCCAAGACTCATGGAAAGTTGAAGTTGCTGCCTCCATTTCTCCTATAAATTCAGGTCTTCATTTTCATATTAGTCTCATCCCAAATATCCCCCATCTCTCAAAAGCTCTCCTCCTTCAAATGGTCGTCTCTCTTACCGGTTCTCTCCGCCCTTGGTTGGTTGCCATGGATGACATTGATTGGCTCAACTTTCGGGCTCATGACTTGTCATCCATGAGATACCTCCATAACATCCGCCTCCGCCTCGAGCTCTTGAGGGCAGCAGTAACCTTTCGGGATCCAGAGGTTCATGTATTTCGATTTGGAGAGCAAGAACTATGCCCAACCATGGAGGAATTCCATGCCTACCTCGGTAATTTTGTCTCCGGCGAGATCATCATCCCTCCCGTTCGTGAGAACATACACAAGGTCTTGGAGGCGAACCTTGGGGTGAATGGAGGTTCCGCTCGGTACTTGATTAACAATGGCCGCCTCAATGCGATGCGGTTTATTGAGATGTTTTCTCCTCTCGGCGATCTCTCAAACATGGTGCACCAAACTCGGCGTATGACGGCCCTTTGCATGTGCTTACTCATAGCCTATCTTTTGGTTCCTTCCGTCGGCCATGCTAACTCAGCGTTGGTTCGCATTGTTGTCCAGATTGAGGCTCGAAAGGATGTGGTCCGATGGTTTTGGCAGACTTTGATGGGCTTGGACAAGGTCCGCTCCGGGGAAACTGAAGTGTTTGGGGGCAGCCCGTTCCTCCTACAGGAAAGCTTCTCACTCAACTCTCATTTTTTGGGTTTTCCACACATTCTCATTTTACCTCGACTCTCGGTTTTAGCTTTCTATGGTTTCTCACTTGTTTTTCTCTCTTTTGCATATTTGGCTTTGCGACAAAGTAAACGTGCTGACAATCCCACCGGGCAACTGGGCGTATGAGGCTAGGCTCCTATCCCAAAGATGCTTCAAATTTGCGGACCGACGTGTGTCCGAATGGGTTGGCTTTTTCAGGCGCTTGGGGGCTGAAACTAATTCTTGGAGGTGCCCTTAGCTGGATTTACCACCCATGGCAGTGCATTATATGGGCCCTCAATAGGTCATGCTTGCTGGTTTGGAGGCTATCACCTTCTACATCCCTTATCGAATCCAGCGTCAACTTGGTTTGAGGCAAGAAGCCCCCATGGAGGTTTTAGTGGATGTTGTCCTGCCTATCTTTCGCCATTCTGTCCTTTGCAACTATCAGCGCCATTAGGGAGCGCGAGAGGTCATTGATGCAAGCCCCTATCTGTTTGTGCTACCACGCGGGAGTTGCCGAAAATGGCCGAGGAGAGATATCGCCGCAAGGGCGGGAGTTCAAGGAAATTGACTCGACTCCACTTCTCCAATCATGAAATAAAATTGCGGACCCACTTTTAATTCCTATGTCGTACTTTTATTTTGAAAGTCATGCTCAGCTATGTACTAGAAGAAGTTATCTAATAAAACTTAAGTTATGAAGGGTTTCCCCCTTCTTTTTTTTGGGTAAAACAGCTTTAAATAGAAAAAAAAGAACCGGATATACAGCCTACAAGGGGCATACCCCAGGAGGAAAAAAGGAAACAACCGAGTAAGAAAATGACTATGCCAATTGGCTACATGCCTAGACGCTGTTTCCAGCCCATCTAGAAGAGGGGAAGAAAACAACGCCAAATGACAACAGCGAAACATAAAACCCAATTACATTGCTTGGGATACTTTGATCCATAACATAACTTTTTTTTTTTTTTGGGTAAAATAGCTTGAAATAGAAAAAAGAATAACCGGATATACAGCCTAAAAGGGGCATACCCCAGGAGGAAAAGAAAAAAGAAAAACAACAAAAGTAAGAAAATTGACAACGCCAAACGGCTATATGGCTAAATGATGAGCGTTGTTTCCAATCCATCTAGCAAGAGGGAAGGAAAACAACGCCTATTGAGGGCAACAAAATAGACTACATCTATGTAAGGCACTAAGAAGTGCCGTCCTGGAGAGTTAATGCATTACACTTGAAAAAACTAACTTGCTGTACAACCAACTCACTGCAACAACAAAACTGCAGTGCTTCTACAGAACTGAGCTACAGAACTTCTTTTGATGCAGCTTCAGAACTGCTCTGCTTCCATCTCTAAACAGTTGCTGCCAAACACAGCAGCAGCTCAGAGCTTCAGCTGATTATAAACTTCAGAACCTCCAAACATGTGAGTGTGCCAACAGCAGCAGCCACATAACAGTCAAATACAGCAGCAACATCAGATCAAATCAGAACTACAGCTGTCTTTTATAACCCAAATTCACTCTCTTTGATTTACAAAAGAAAGAAAAGGCAAGGGAAATGGGATGAAGTAGTTTCCCATGGACAGCCCCCAATGGGTAGGACAATGCTCTACAAAGCTCCAAGTTCACTCTCTGTTAAACAATTACAAAACAGTACAGTTGTAACCCATTCTTTCTCAGTTACAACATGTGATACAGTTCAGAACTTTGCTCCAATACTTTGCTCCATAGCAGCAACAATACTTTGCTCCATAACAGCAGTAGAAGTAGACTGGACAGCAGCAGAGCAGGCAAGCTTCAGAACTAATACAATTAAATACCATTGATTCCATGCTTTGAGTTCTTTTTGGATTTTAACACTTGGATTTTGATTTTTGATGGATTGTAACTGGGCCTTGAGGCAAGGTTGCCTACATATCTTTTTTGCAAAGGAATCAGGTCATGACATAGTTCAGGTTAGGGTTCACTTGGGTTTAACACTCTCCTTTTGCGCTCTAAATTTAGCCTAGCACCGCCCTTTCGGGTTTTCGGCCTAGCGACCTCCTTTATTATCTGCCTTAACTTTTGCTTAGGTTGCTCTTGCAAGTTTTCGACCTAGCAGGCTTTTGCTCTAATTTTTGCTTGGGTTTGCCCCCCCTTACGGTTTTCAACCCAACGAGCTTCTCTCAGGTGTAATAACGCTTGAGTTGATCCAAGTTGACCAGGGTTGAGAACTCGTTGCCATCCAAATCGATCAGCTATGATGCTCTTCCAGACAAGATGGTTTTGATGATGTACGACCCTGACCACTTTTGTCGGAACTTTCCTCGTGGTTCAAAAATCGGTGCCAGAATTTCCTTCAGAACTATATCCCCTTCTACCAAGTCCCTGGGCCTTACCTTTTTGTTGAATGCACGTGCAATCCTCCGTTGATACCCTTGAACGTGGTAAAGGACTCTCAATCTCCTTTCATTAAACAACATAAGCTCCTCGAATCTATTACTTAACCATTCTACCTCCTCGACCTTGCATTCGGAGAGATGGGACCTCTAGCTCGATGGGGAGCAAGGCTTCCATACCGTACACCAATGAATAGGGTGTTGCCTCCGTCGAAGTACGGACGGATGTCCGATATCCCTATAGTGCTAATGGCAGTTGTTCATGCCAATTCCTTGCAGATTGAGTGGTCTTTTCAAGGATTGTTTTGACCATTTTTTTTGCTGCCTCTACAGCCACATCGGTTTGCAGATGGTAGACCGTTGACTTGTGCACTTGAATTTGAAATTCTTGCAGAACATCTGGGGCTCAACCTTTGAAATGGACTCCATTATCTGATACGAATGCTTAGGGGACCCCATACCGATAAATGACGTTTTGCTTGATGAAATGAGCAACTTATACTGCGGTCAGAGTAGCATAGGAAGTGGCTTCTACCCACTTTGTAAAGTAATCAATGGCGACCAAGATAAACTTGTGGCCATTAGACGTTGCCGACACAATTCTTCCAATAACGTCAATCCCCCATACCGAGAAAGGCCAAGAGGAAGTCATCTGATGCAGTTCAGATGGCAGAACGTGCATGAGGTTGGCGTGGATCTGACATTTATGGCATCGCCGCACATACTCTACGCACTCCGTTTCCATGGTAGACCAAAAGTAACCCTGCCTTAAGATTTTCTTAGCAAGCATCATGCCATTCATATGGGGTCACACACTCCTTCGTGAATTTCCTCCATTACCCTTGTTGCTTCTGCGTCGTGAATGCATAACTTGTGCAGCCCACAATGTGACCTCCGATACAGATTTCCTCCACAGATGATGTATTGGGCCGCTCTTTGGAGAGCCACACGGTCCTTTTGCTTGCCTCGGCAGGGTATTCTTCTCTCTCCACGAAATTCCAGATGTCATGATACCAAGGCAGACCGTCGTCGGGTTCGTCAATGATCATGACGTGCTTGTATACCGGCGAATCTCTTTGTTCAATCATAATTGGTCTTAATTTTACACCGATGGGGATCTCAACCATGGATGCCAATGTTGCGAGAGCGTCCGCGAATTGATTTTTGAGTCTTGGTACATGAATGAAAGTCACTTTGTTGAAGTGAGGAATGAAGTCCTCGAGATCTTGGTGATACAACTTTAACTTTTCCTCTTTAACTTTCCAATCACCGTTGGCTTGTGATACCACCAGGTTGGAGTCCCCAACCACTTCTAATTTCTCCACACCAATTTCTATGGTTGTTTCCATACTGACAATGCATGTTCATATTTCGCTTCATTGTTAGTGACCTCGAAATTCAGCTTGAATGCAAGTGGAATATGCGATCCTTCGGGTGAGATTAGCAACACACTGATTCCAAATCCCCTATGGTTGGTAGCCCCATCAAAGTACAACTTCCAAACATCCTCAGTTATGGTCATTACATCTACATTGGGAAATTCAAACTCGGTATCTTCGCCTCCCTCGACCGGGTGATCGACCAAGAATTCTACAACGGCCCTTCCTTTTACTGATTTCCTTGTGACATACTTGAGCTCGAATTCGGCCAACATGAGCAACCATCGTGCCAGTTTTTCATTAAGAGCAGGTTTCTCAAACAGATACTTGAGAGGGTCCATTTGAGAAATCAACCTTACCGGATAAGCCAACATGTAGTGTCTCAGCTTTTTGGAAGTCCAAACAAGAGCCCAACACATCTTTTTCAAAGGAGTGTAGCGTTCCTCACATCCTACCATCTTTTTGCTTAAGTAATAAACTGCTCTTTCAACCCCATCGTCTCATTCTTGTGCCAACATGCACCCCATTCCAGACGAGGTGACAGACAAGTATAGGATCAAAGGTTTTCCTGATACAGGCGGTGTCAATACTAGTGAATTCTGCAAGTCCGTCTGGATTGCCTCGAAAGCTTTCTGGCACCTATCATCCCATTTGAACGGCACACCCTTCTTAAGCAAACGGAATATCGGCTCGCAAGTTGACGTCCGCTCATCCAACCACACATTAAGTAAGGGCAAGGGAGCTTCTCTCTCTAGAGAAGCTCTCCTCCACCGCCCAAATCCACCACAAATCCACCACAAATCCGGTGGATTCGGAACCTTTACCAAATCAATTTTTACAACTAAAATCCACTGTTTTCGTCTGGGTCTTTACCAGTACAACGATTTCAGTCCAAGACCCACTACGTTCGTGGCTGTACTGGGCTGACCCATCGAAAGTACGGCAATGGGAGTTCCAGTTCTGGGTTCCTCCTAGTCCGTCTCACTTCGTCTTCAAGCCGGGACCGATTTTGAGTCAAAACGGAGGTGGACAGCTCGTGCTCGGGACTGTCTTCTTCAGATCCGCTCTGATTGTAGCGGTAATAGGGCTGTCTTTGGGGGATTCGGGTCCGAAACCATTTCTCATTCTCAGCCCTTTTAGGGGTTTTCTTGCCGGAGTCATGCTCGGCCGGTAGGTGGGTTGCAGAAGCTCCGGAGCTTACACAAAGGTGGACGAAGACAGAGCTACTATATCCATCGCAGGAAATGGTGGCGCCTGTCGGAGGTATCCCAGTTCGTGGGTCATTTTTTTTTGGGTAATGCCCTAGGGCGTTTAGCTTGAAAATAAAAGGGGTTAACCGAATATACAGCCTACAAGGGGCATACCCCAGGTAAGACAAAAAACAAAAAGGAAATGAAAATTATAAAGGCGCCAAGTGGCTACATGGGTTGCCCGTGTCCTTGCCCCCGCCGAACAAACTATCCCAAGGAATAGAAAGTTAAACGGGGAACCTGGACACGGCGTACAATCAGAGGCCCTCGAAGTCCTCGCAATACATACATTGGTTGTGTGCAGTAGCAGAAAACTATCAAGACCATGGTCTGACATACTACATCAGAATAAACAACAGCTATTACACTTAGCATTCAATACAGTAGCAGAAAATAGAGCAATAAGCTATAAACTGCATGACTGCCCGAGCAAAAAAAAATGCCTGACCTAGCGGGGCTGCTAGGCTGTATGACCGGCTCCTAGGCCGGGCTGATGAGGCTCGCAGGGCCAAAAATCCCTGCTGACTGCAGTGGTGGTTGCTGTTTGCCCGGGCTGGCTGTTTTGCCCGGGCTGGATGAAAGGGTTATGGCCGCCCGAAGCTGGCTGACTGGCCAGCTGGCTGCTTGCCCGAGCTGGAACTGGGTAATTTGTAGGCTGGGCCTCTTGGCCATGTGATGACTGCCCGCCCGAGCTAGCCTCTTGGCCATGTGATGACTGCCCGCCCGAGCTAGCCGCTTGGCCGAGTGGCTGCCTGCCCCGCCCGGACTAGCAGCTTGGCCCGCGCAGGGATGTGGTGACCTGGCTGAAAGCCAACGACTGTGAAGCCTCCGCCTGGCCTGGCTGGCCCAGACGGCTTGAAGCGCCGCCTGCTCCACGGCGGCTGAGCCACTACTGTGAGCCACGGCGACCGGCTGACTTGGGATTGATAGCCCACCGGAGGCGGGGTTGGGGCTGGAGATGCTGGCCGACGGCTGGTGGGCCACGGGTATTGAGCCACGGGTGTTAGCCACGGCTGTTGAGCCACGGTTGGGGATCTGAACATTAGAACTCCTTGGTGAGTCAGCCCTACTGCTGTGCCACTGTTCGAACACATATTGAACAGCAGGGTCATCTTCTCCGGCGAGGATTGTTTGAGCAGAACCGAACCCATAGAATCTCGACCCATGAAGCTCAAAGCTACGGCCAGGCTGACCCTCTGTAGCCCCTTCGGTCCGGTGAGGATGAGAGGTGGATATTTGGCCGGACCACGAGAAGGACGGCTTGAGATTAGATCTGGACGGCGCGGATCCCAAAGGGTACCCCGTGCCTCCGCTGTAATACCCGGATATTTGGGCGGTTGAGGAGATCCTCTATAGCGATAGAGGTTCCCTTGCCCGAGGTCTGCTGCTGCTGCTACCGTCGATCGGAAGCCGGAGGGGTGCGGCTGGGCCAGGTGCGGCTGGGCCAGCGTGGGAGGCCGAAAATGGCTTTGGTCGGGCTGGAGGGAGGCGTTGGAGGAGAACTAACCTTAAGGAGGGACGTTCCCTTGCCATCCCCATGCCGGATCTGGGGTTAAACGGAGCTGGGATGGCCGGCGGCCGGAGGGTTAGGGCTGGAGGGAGCTTTCTCTCTCTAGGTTAGAGAGAGAAGCTCCCCAGCGTGGATGCCTTGTCTAGCAGGTAGTTACCTTAATTTCGTGGGTCATTTCACGTCATAAGGAGTCACCGGAACTCATTTCCCAGTTCCAACGATCAGCTTAACAGCCATTATTTCCACCGCAGCATGGCAGAGGTCAGTTGTTTGTCGGAAATAGATGGTGTGCTGGTCAGAGGTCAGTTTCTTGCAGTTTCATTTTCAGATCCCGATGGGCAGTCACCTGCTTGGACTGTGATCGGGTTAACACTGTTGGGATGCCCATTTTCGGGGCCAGTTTACTGATAGTTTTGCGATCCCCGATAGGCGGTCACCTGTTGGACTGAAATCGGGGGTTATCGGGCTCTTGGTCAAGCCTTTTACATCCCTAGATCCCGTGCTTTTTAGCCCTGAGGTTGTGTGTAGTATTCTTGTGGTCGTGGCTATCGTTGATTAGATTAGATTCTGTTCTGATTGAAAAGGGTAGTTCGCAGTAGCAGCAGCTGTGGGTGCCACTGATTAGATTGGTGGATAGTTTCTGATTGAGCGAGGTAGCTGCTGGAGCTGTCATTGATTAGATTGGTGGTTGTTCACTGATCGAAAGGGGTAGCTTTGCAGTCTGGTTCTGATTAGATTGGTGGCTTACGCTGATCGAAAGGAGCAGCTTGGTCCACTTGAGGTTTGAGTGGCTATCGTTGATTAGATTAGAATCTGTTCTGATTGAAAAGGGTAGTTCGCAGTAGCAGCAGCTGTAGGTGCCACTGATTAGATTGGTGGATGGTTTCTGATTGAGCGAGGTAGCTGCCGGAGCTGTCATTGATTAGATTGGTGGTTGTTCACTGATCGAAAGGGGCAGCTTTGGTCCTCTTTCAGTCGTTAGCGAGCCTAGGGGATGTAGGCGAGGTTGTAGTAGTCTGGATGGATTGGGCGTGGTGTGCAGGGTTCTTGGCAGGGTAGCCTTGTCGGATGCCGACATCTCCAGTTCGAGCCTCTCTCAGTCCGTGTCCCTCTGTAGTAGTTGGCTTCTGTTGTATGGGTATTATTCCACCTTTGGGGTTGTTGGAAGTACTAGGTTCTTGGTTCTCTTAACCCAGCCTTAGAGGAGGAGGTTATTAGGTAGTTGGGTTCAGCAGGAGGTTTTGGCGAGCCTTAGGCTTGGATGAGGGAGTAGTAGGCCGGAAGGTTTGAGCGTGGTGAGCAGGGTACTGAGCAGCAGCAGTAGCTTTGTCGGATGCCGTTAACTCTGGTTCGAGCCTCTTGATGCCTTGTTCCTCTGTAGTAGCCGATCAGCTTGGTTTGTAGCCGTCTTACTCGGTTGCTTCTCCTCAGTGTTGGTTATCATGTGGTCATCTCTGACCTCGACTATTTACTTTGCTTACCTTATTTCCTAGCCTGGCGGGTTGTGCCAGGTGGTAGCTCTATTTCATATAGTTCTATGTACTTTACTTACCGTACACATGGCATCTTCATGTATTTACTTTATCTAACTCTCCATGAGGGTTGTGCATGGTTTATCGCACTTTTGTCATTCTTGTTTTTTTTTCCTTTTCTTTTCCTCCTGGGGTATGCCCCTTGTAGGCTGTACATTCGGTTAACCTTTTTTAATTTCAAGCTAATTTACCCAAAAAAAAAAACTTGGTGATGAATCGACTAATGAATTGCACTTTCCCAAGGAAACTCCTTACATCTTTTTTAGATTGGGGCAGCTCAATTTCCAGAATGGCTTTGATTTTCGACAGATCCACCTCAATGCCGCGAGTGGTGCTCATGAACCTCAGCATTTTTCCTGTAGTGACCCCAAATGTGCACTTGGTCGAATTGAGATGCATCATGTACTTCTGAATTCTCTCAAAGAACTTTCTGAGTGCTGGTATGTGACCCTCTCGTTCTTTTGCCTTGACAATCATATCATCGACATAAACCTCTACCTCCTTGTGAATCATGTCATGCAACAAGGTTGTGGCTGCATAGAGGGGAATCGATGTTTTACAATTTCAGGATCGACTCTGGGCAAGTCAGCATGCGACCATGCAAAAACATCTTTGAATTCTTTGAGTAAATCTATGTGCGCTTGACGCTCTTCCGAAGATGGTGCGGAACAGATCTAAACAATCCGGGGATTCACCTCATCTCTCAAGTTTATTGAAATTACTTCTTCTTTTACAAGTTGAGCATGCCTTTCATCTTCTCTTTCAATTAGAGACCGGATTTCTTTAGGAATGTCCCCATCAAAATCCATCCCTTCATCATCAGGGTCAACGTAATTTATTTCAAAATCAGAGAAATAAGTGGAATCATCTTCATTTATTTCATTAGAAACGAAGGCCTCGGGGGCGCCAAATACATGGGTGGACTCGAATTCAAAGTACATACCATGAGGAGCAGGGCCAAGAGGCACCGACTCAGACTCCACAATAGACTTGGAGGACAGGGAAGACTCAGATGACTTAGACTCGAACTTAGACTCAGAACCAGATCCAGGGCATGCCACACTTGGTATGAAGGTCCAGTTCTTATATTCTCTAGCAGCATCCATAATTAGCAAGTAAAGTCTTCGGGGGCTTCCTCCCCCAGTATCATCACCTCAGCTTTTGTGACTGTACCCACTGGTCCGTCTTCTTTAAACAAAATTGCCAGACCGTTCATGTCGAACACCTTAACCTAGTCAGTTGGTTCTTCTTTCACAACCACAACCATGATCTCTTCTTCTTCAGCTTTTGGTCAAACATCATTTGCAAATATCTCAAACCCTGACAACGGAGTTTTGGTTCTTTATCCCAAAATGGCTCCGCTTGACCTTGATAGACTTGTTTGGCCTTCTCCTTCACGAAATAGTCTTTTAGCCTATCTCCTTTATTTACACCCTTGTCTTTAGAGGGCTTGTACCCTAAGCCAGTTTTACGCATCGGGGTTCTAGTAATGTTGAACTTTGGTGGTCCCTGCAGATTCTTACCTAGGCCAAGTCCCGACATGTAAGACATTTTTTTCATGATATTTAGAGCAACATTTATAATGACAAAATCATCGTCCACCCTAACCGAAAAGACAAAGTTAGTAGTGTCCAATGAAAAGCCACCCAGAGCGATGTCCTCTTATCCACGTTGAATTTCCAGCAGCGGGGCGTTGTCTTCAGTAGGTGAACAAATTCCAGAGTTTATGTGGATGGTCCGCTAGGGATGGCAATGGGGAGGGTCGGGGGTGGATACCACTATCCCCGTCCCCGATCCCCGAACCCAAATCCCTCCCCATCCCCGCCCCGATCCCCACCGGGGATTTATTTTTACCCTCCATCCCCGCCCCAAACGGGGAACGGGGATCCCCGCGGAGAATCGGGGATCCAAAGATTCCAAAACTTTTTTAAAAAAAAGTCACCTGCCATTAGAAAATACAAACCATGAAACTAAATTCCAAAAAAAACACAATCTAGGCTGCCATTACAATTGATAATCAGTGTCAATTTCAACTTTCATCAAGTTTTGGGAAACAGAAAGCCTCTAAAAAAACGCTTCATGTAGTACTTTTGACATGAACCATTTGTTCATTGGTTAATTGGAGGAGTACAATAACCAAAATGTTTCCTACTGACATGTTAGGCGATTTAGGCGACTACTGACAAGGCGTGGAGAAGCGATTCTCCAGGTGATCCATGGGCGACGGTACCATCTCTCTTGCAGATGGACTGGGTTTCAAAGCCCTAGACTCAAATGAACTTCGGAGGAGGCAACACTCAGGTGACTCCAGTTCAAGATTCAACCTCGGAAATACTGTACACGCATCCTATTCAGATGGGTCTAGGGTTTGCAGCCCTAAAACGTCTAAGCATACAAGCCCTTCAAGGAAACTACAGCAGGTCTTCGAGGAAGCCCTGGTAAGAGAAGCGGGAGAGAGAGCACTCGAACAGCTTGAGGATTTGAGGGTTGAAGTCGAGTTGAAGAACGGGAGCATCGCGGCGAAAGACGCAATTTCTTCATCATCTGCGAATGGGTCTGGGGCGATTAGCCCTAAACCACAAATCAATTCAAACCCTAAAGATGCTCAGAGGTTTCAACAACAACAGGTGACCCACCTCCATGGAAACACCTACCAGTTTCAACGCACTCCAGCAGAGGTACAAGAGAAGCAGGGTATACGTTCGGAGTCCGAGACTCGAATGCTCGAAATTGTGAGTCGTCTGGAGCACGAGCTCAACTTATCGGAAGACCCGTTCGTGCTAGATGTGGTCACAGCCAAATTGCAAAGCATTCAACAGTCATGGAGAAATGCTGAGTTACAAGAACAGGTCAAGGCCGCCCAGTTTGACAGCCAACAAAAGCAGGTACAAAATTCTGATCCTAGGGCTGGGATTCGTGCAGAAGATGCTAGACCTAGGGCTAGTATACCGCACTCTCAAAATCAAGGCAACACTCTACCCAATCAAAGGGATCAATTCAATTCCAAACAAAGGGCTGGTCAGGTTAAGCCTAAACCTAAGAATTGGGCCTCTCTTCTGCAGTCTCAGAGCCCTTCTCAGGATATGAAATTAGAGTATTTTCCTGAACTGCAGAGAGGTAAAGAAGCTAAGGTTGAAATAGACATAGAGCTAACTGAGGTAGGGAAATGGAACAAGTATTTGTTTGGTCACTTCCTAGATGGGCAGATGCCTTACCGTCTGCTGGTCTCAACTGCGCGGAATCAGTGGAAAGATCTCTTTGTGGCAGTCAAGACCAATGTAGCTGGGTTCTACTTGTTTGAATTCAGAGATGAACAAGCAAAAATTCAAGTTCTAGAAGGAGGACCTTACTTCTTCTCCCAAAAGTATCTTGTTCTTAAAGATTGGCACAGGATGATGAAGCCTGCTCAGGATCAACCTTCCAAAATACCAGCGTGGGTTAAGTTTCATGATCTTCCTCTTGAACTTTGGAATCGGGAATGCTTAAGTCGAGTTGCAAGTACAATTGGGAAGCCACTTCATGTAGACCAAGCCACAGCCAAGACGGCCAAGCAGCCTGGCCTCCTCCACACTAAATCCACTAGGGCTAGAATCTGTATAGAAGTGAGTGCTGAGCAGGTTCTTCCGGATGAGGTCGTGGTCATTGTTGCTGGAGAATCTGTTGTTGTTCCAGTAGAGTATCAAGTACTTCCTCCCAAATGTGACACTTGTCATGTATTTGGCCATCACACAAGCAAATGTGCTAGCAAACCTTCCTCATCTTCATCTCCCCCACAACCTACAGTTCAAACTGTGATTGTGCCTAATGTTGAGGAAGATAATCATAAGGTTTTTTTTTTTTTGGGTAAAAATAATCATAAGGTTGACTGTGCTACTGCATGCCCATTCCGGCCATCTATCCATCCAATCCGCTGGCATTCGGAGCTAAGCAGGAGCAGCAGCAGTACACCTCGGGCAAGGGAGCCCCTCGCACGACAGGGGCTCTCCTCCACCGCCCAAGACTCAAACCAGCCACCACTGGTCCGGCCTCCGCTGGTCAGTAATAGATCTGGGAAAGCCAGCCATCACTGGGCCGGCCTCCTCTGGTCCGGTTGTTCAACCATATCTGGACCTCTCTGGTTCAGTCAACCATCTACGGGCCATCTACACCGCCCAACCCATATCCAGCCATGGCAGCCACCACAAGGTCTGGCCACCGGCCGGCCACCAAAAGCAGCAGCAACGGCCACCGGCCAACAGCAGCAGCAGCAGCAGCAACGGGCAAGGGAGGCTCTCTCCTTAGAGAGACTCTCCTCCACCGCCCTCCACAACCGGTAGCAGCAACCTCCGGCCACCACAAGGCCATTTCGGTCAGGCCAGATCTGGTTCGAGCAAGCTCCACCTGGCCCGGCCTCCAACTGGTCCAGTCAACAGCTACCACCGTGGCTCAAATAGCCGTAGTGCTTAGTCTCCACAGTCAACCCGGACGAGGACCGGCGGCTACGTTTTTGGATCTGCTCCGGGCAGATCTGAAGCCACTACCGGCCATCTGGTCCGTGGGGCTCAATACCAATCCCGGCCGCCAGGTAGCTCAGCCTCGGGCCGGCCACCAACAGCAACAGCAACGGGCAGATCTGTTTTTTGCAGTCATGGCTACCCAATGCGGGCAGCAACTGGCCCGGCCAGCCAGCCAGCTCGGGCAGTCACCAGCCTAGCAGGCCAGCAGACCTGCCCAGCCAGTCAACAACACGCCAGCCACGGGCTTTTGGCCGCCCGGGCAATCAGCAAACGGCCTACTTGGCCACGCAGCAGGCAGCAGCCTGCCCAATGGGTTTTTAATTTAATCAGTGCGGGTTGTGCACTGGCCATTATATTTTATGGTTTCCGTAGTTTGTATTGCGGGGACTTCGAGGGCCTCTTATTGTACCTTGTACCGACGGTTGGAGTCGGGTATTTACTGTTTTGCCACGCCCATGTCCAGCCTCCCCGTTGAACTTTCTATTCCTTAGGATAGTTTGTTTGGCGGGGGCAAGGACACGGGCAACCCATGTAGCCACTTGGCGCTCTTTATATTTTTCATTTCTTTTTTGTTTTGTCTTACCTGGGGTATGCCCCTTGTAGGCTGTAAATTCGGTTAACCTCTTTTATTTTCAAGCTAACCGCCCTAGGGCATTACCCAAAAAAAAGGTTGACTGTGCTAGCAAACCATCCTCACCTACTGCCCACTCCACTGAGAAGGAGCTCAGTGTTTCGGAAGATCAGCTTCTAGAAATTTTAGGAGGGGTGGTGAGTAGCAATCAGGCTGAAGGGGAATTGAAAATCAAGTCAATAACCTCTCAGGGTAAAGGTCAATCTGAGCCTGATTACTCCCTTGCTCCTGAGCCACCCGATCAGTTGGGTTCTAGCAGCAAGGAAGGGGCTGATCTGGTTTCCAAGGGCAGCACTGGCTTCAATGAATACTTCTCCAAGTCTGCTAAGAAGAGATTGAAGAAGCAAGCAAAGGAGGAGTCAATGGAGGGCAATAAATCCCGCCCCCATGCAAAGAATAATTGATATCCTTTTCGTATCCTTTTGAGTATTTGCAGTACTTATTCTTTCCATCTCTGCATCAAGTTGTTTTTGTATGCCTGTGCAAGCTTTCAATTTAGGGTTTTGGAATATGCGTGGGTTGAATGACCCCATTAAACAAAAAGAAGTTAAATCCTTTGTGAGCACTAATAAACTTAATCTAGTAGGCTTTCTTGAGCATAAAATTAGGGCAGTTTGGGCAAACAGAATCACTAATTACATATGTCCTGATTGGTGTTTTGTGAATAATTACTCCCATGCGGCTTTAGGTAGGATTTTTGTGGGTTGGGACCCTAAAGTAATATCTCTTATAGTTTTAGGTCAGTCCGATCAATACATTCACTGCGAGGTCCAACCCAAGGATGGGAGTGCACTCTTTTTGGTCACTATGGTGTATGGGGCTAATTCTTTGTTGGAGCGACGATCCCTTTGGCAATGTCTTTGTCAGTTCAGGACCTCTTCACCTTGGGTGGTCCTCGGTGACTTTAATGCTATTAGGCACCCGAGGGAGAAAGTTGGGGGTAATTCTCAGAGGTCACCACTCATGGATGACATCAATCGCTGTTTGTTTGCCTCTGAACTTGATGACCTTAGGTTCACCGGGTGCTTATTCACCTGGTCAAATAAACAGGTCCCTCCTCATTTTGTAGCCTCTAAACTTGATAGAGTGTTAGTAAATGAGCCATGGATGAAGACTTTTATCCAATCATCCGCCCATTTTTTGGTCCCTGGTATCTCAGACCATTCTCCAGCAGTGGTATGTGTACAGCCTAACCCAAGGAAGTCCATTAAACCCTTCAGGTTTTTTGATTTCCTTGCAGACCATCCACAATTCCTTGCAATTGTGCAGAGGGTTTGGAGGTCAATTGTAATTGGCAATCCTATGTTCTGTGTGTGTGAGAAACTTAAACACCTACAGCAGGAGCTGAAGCAACTTAATAAAGTTGAATTCAGTGGCATCTCTGAGAGGGTGTGTGCCATTAAGCAGGACTTAGAAACCATTCAAGCTATTATTGGATCTCATCCAAATAATAGTCCTGCCATAGAACAGGAAAGAGTGGTACACAGGCAATACATCATGTTGCTTAGAGCTAAGGAAAGCTTAGCCAAGCAAAAGTCACGAATACAATGGTTGAAACTTGGAGATCAGTGCACTTCCTACTTCTTTAAAGCTGTTAGTAATAGGAGAAATAGGAGCAAAATAACAAGCTTAGTTCTTAGTGACAGCATTATCACTCATGATCTTCAGGTTATCAAAACGGAGTTCGTTAACTTTTACACGACATTATTTGGCACTCCGCACCCCACACCTCATTTCGGTCCAAATAGAGTTGTGCAATTAATCAGAAATAAACTCAGTTTTGAACAAAGTCTTCGGATGGTCTCTCCGGTGTCAGATTTGGAGATCAGGGAAACCTTTTGGTCTCTTAATCCAACCAAGACCCCGGGCCCTGATGGGTACAATGCAGGGTTCTTTAGGAAAGCTTGGCCTATTATTGGGTATGAGGTCACGTCAGCTATCCAGAATTTCTTCAGGTCTGGACAATTGCTCACCAAAGTTAACTCCACCATTGTAGCTCTTGTCCCTAAGGTACAAAACCCTTCCAAGGTAGGTGACTTTAGGCCCATATCATGCTGCAATACCATCTACAAATGCATCTCTAGGATTCTAGCCAAGAGATTGCAATCCGCTCTTCCTTTTCTCATAGATCCGGTTCAGTCAGGCTTTGTGAAAGGTCGGAGAATAGCGGATAACATATTCCGCACTCAAGAACTCATGAGAGGTTATCACAAGTCATCACCTACATCTAGGTGTGCCATGAAAGTTGACATAATGAAAGCTTATGATCACGTTAGGTGGGAGTTCCTGTGGGATGTTCTTTCTGCAATGAACTTCCATCCTACCATGATCAAGTGGCTTCAAGCATGTGTAACCACTGCTAATCACTCTCTTTCTATCAATGGAGAAGTGACTGGTTACATTAAAGGTAGGAAGGGTCTGAGGCAGGGGGATCCTCTGTCCTCATATCTCTTTGTTATTGTGATGGAAGTTTTTACAGCTCTACTTAAGGAGAAATCTCATCTCCCGGATTTTCACTTTCACTGGAGATGTAAAGATAATCAGTTGATTAACCTTTGCTTTGCCGATGACCTAATGATATTTTGCAAAGGGGAGCTTCCATCTGTCAAACACATTCGGGATGCGTTAACTGAGTTTGAGGCTCTTTCTGGCCTCTCCCCTAGCCCGGGGAAGAGTAGTATATTCTTCTCGGGTGTTAGTGTGAGGGTTAAAGAAACTATTTTACAGGAGCTTGGATTCCAGGAAGGTTCCCTCCCGGTGAGATACCTGGGGGTCCCTTTACTATCTACTAAGCTCAAGGCTATTGATTGTCAGAGATTGGTAGATAGTATCACTGCCAAAACTAGATGTTGGACTAATAGGGACCTTACGTATGCTGGGAGAATGCAACTTATAAAGAACATATTGTTCTCAATGCAAACATTTTGGTCCTCCCTGTTCATTTTACCAAAAACGGTCATTAAGGATGTTGAGTCTATACTTAGGGCCTTTTTGTGGTCTGGCCCTGACCTCAAAAGAACTGGGGCTAAGGTAGCTTGGGAGCATCTCTGTGCTCCCAAGAATGAGGGGGGTCTTGGCTTTAAATCTATGGCAATCTGGAATAAGGCTGCGGTTGCTAAGCACATTTGGTTCTTAATTTCAGGGGGAGAGCAATCTATGTGGTGTCAATGGGTTAAATCCTATTTATTAAAGGGTAGGAACTTCTGGAGTCTTAGGATGCCTAGTGATCCCTCTTGGGTTTGGAGAAAGTTGCTTAATTTGAGAAATTTAGTTCAACCATTCATTCGACATGCTATAGGCAATGGGGACATCACATCCCTGTGGTATGATCATTGGCACCCTTCAGGTCCATTGTTGAATACGTTTGGTTCCAGAATTGTGTATGATTCAGGCATTACCTTGAATGCCAATGTGTCCCAAATAATTCTCAGCTCTGCCTGGGCATTCCCAGTCACACAAACTTGGGAATTGAATGAAGTCAGGCGTCAGCTTCCCCCTTTGAGGAATGGAAGGGATCAAATAAGATGGACCCTTAACTCAAATGGACAATTTAGCATATCCTCTTTATGGGAGGAGTTGAGAGAGCCTTTTCCCAAAGTAACTTGGCATAAAACTACTTGGTTTGCTGGCCATATCCCAAAGTGCAGCTTCATTACCTGGATGGCCATACATGGAAGACTTTCCACTGAGGATAGGCTTGTTCTTTTTGGGATTAAGCCTTCTTCTCAGTGTAGCCTCTGCCCTGGTAGTGAGAGTCATGACCATTTGTTCTTTAATTGTGCATTCTCCACGCAAGTCTGGAATGCAATATTAGCAAGAGTTGATGAGAGGTGGCCCCCCCAATCTTGGGCAGCCTGGATCTCTCACATCTCTGCTTTTAAGGGAAAATCCCTCAAGAGTGTTGTCATTAGGTTGATATTCACTGTTACAGTGTATCACCTTTGGATTGAGAGGAATATGAGGAAGTTTCAAGCTACTGCTAGCACATGGGAGGCAATAGTTCACAAAATCTATAACATGGTTAGAGGAAAACTTCTGTCCCTGCCCAAACTGCCTGGCTCTCATGATACTAGATTTATTAGAGTATGGGGTATAACCTCGGAATAATCATATATGTGGCATGGGTTGGAGTGTGCATGTGTGATTGTGAATTGGGTGGCATGAGATCTGATATTAAGTTGCATTTGTTTTCCAGAGACCTCCTTTATTGGCAGGTTGAGATGAGCAGATGCTGGAGACTAGTATGTACTCTGATTTCAAGTCTGGAAATTAATTAGGAGGTTTACATGGTTTCCATTGCATTTGAGTGATCTTACCATATTGTGTGCATCCCTTGTGAGCTCAGTGCTAAATCCCCATCATTCCTTGTGAGAGGAGGTAATAATTAGCGGGGGAATCTTGTGAGGTTCAGGGGAGGGAGAAGAGGGATAAGAGAGTAGGAGTTGTGAGGTTCCGAGGGAGTAAAGGAGTGAGCACTATACTATCCAAGGACATTGTTCTTTTAAGCCATAGCACTTTAGTTGCTTCATTACTTTTCTGTCTTGGTTGCAATTCAGTTGTAATTCAGTCTTCATTACTTTTCTGCCAGCAAGCTGGCAACATAAACTGCACTCCTGTATTAGTTGTGCACTGTACTGATGTTGCACTGCCCTGTATTGGTTGTTTTCCAACAACATTATGTACATTATTATTATTACTGTTAAGGTAGTTCTTCGACTGGTCTGACAAGCACTCTGTAGCTACTGTTTTACTGTCAGTTATGCTACAAGAGATACTGTCCAGTTTTGCAAGAAATGGTGGCTTGAGATGTGAGAGATCCAATTATCAGTTGTTTTGCTGCTGTTTTGGGCTTCAGCACCCTGTTTTGCAAGCTCTGCCTATCCATAGAAATTGAAGTTTTGTTCTAGTAGGTTCAGATGCTGATCTGTGCTAGTCCCTTTTAGCCCAGTTTTGCAAGCAGCCCAGTTTATGCTCAGTTTATGCTCTTTTGTGCTACCTAGACAGTCACCTGCGTAGGTTGAAGGCTGTCCAAGTGCCCTGATGAGGTCCCAAGTGTCCTGATGAGGTCCAAATACCAAGTGCAGTAGGTAGAGCTAGCAGATGTTGTTCCATAGCAGATGTTGTTGGGATCTTTTGTCAGTCCCAAGTGTTGTTGGGATCACCATTCAGTCAGTTTATGCTTATGCCTAACCAACTGGGGATGTCGTTGGGATCTCCCTTCGCAGAGGGGGACGTCCTCTGCATGTTTCTTAGCTAGTTCCATAGCTATTGTGTCTGCTAGTTCCTTGTTTATAGCAGCTGTCTCAGCTTTATATAGTATTGTTCAAGTTCAGAATCTGATTCTGTGGTGGTGTTAGTATTCTGGATTCTGAACTTGACTGATTCTGAGTTGCTCTACTTCTATTCAGTTTTGTATAGTATTCTGATTCTGTGGTGTTAGTTGCTAGTTCTGGATACTGATTCTGAGATGCACTACTCTGCTGATGCTACTCTAATCTGCAACATCAGTCCACCATTCCAAGTGTCCTGATGATCAAGTGCAGAAGCTGCTGTGTAGTCTGATAGCAGTTCCAAGTTCAGCTGGTTGTGCATGGTTATCACTCCAAGTTTTGTTCAAGTCCAAGTTCAGAATCTGGTGTTCAAGACTACCAAGTTCAGCAGCTGGTGTTCCATAGTGTTTTGTCCAAGTTCGGATTCTGATGCAGCAGTTCTGTTAACTGTTGTTCCTATGGTGTTCTATGGTCTCTGATGCCCAACTGTTTTGAATGAATAGCATGTAACTTAGTAGCATGGAATTTACTAATTCAGTAGCATTATGTGTTCTGTTTCGTATCCCTCTCTTAGATGGGTACGAAACAGACGTTCTATTTACTTCTAATCCTATGTAGCCGTTTGGCGTAGGCGCTCTCTTGTTTTTTATTCTTTTCTTTTCTTTTCCTTTCTTTCCTCCTGGGGTATGCCCCTTGTAGGCTGTATATTCGGTTAGCCCCTTTTTATTTCAAGCTGATTTACCCAAAAAAAAAAAAAATGTTTCCTATTGCCATTTAACACAAAATAGTCCAACTACAGGTTTCAGAGTAAAAATTATGTATATATATATAGTAGGCTAGTGGGATGGGACTCGGGAACCCTAACTTATGTATATATAATTATTATATATAGTAATATAGTAGGCTAGTGGGGCGGGGATGGGGCGGGGCGGGGATCGGGCGGGTACTAACTCATACCCACCCCCTACCCATTCCCCACTTTTTAAAAAAAATTATCCCCATACCCTACCCAATCCCCAAATAATCCCCAAATCTCCTACCCATTTGGAACGGGGAACGGATCGGGTTGGGACGGGTAGGCCGAAATTGACATCCCTATGGTCAGCATTCATGTCTTAAGTCCCAAGCAGACTTTCTGGTGGAGGGTGGAAGGTACAACCATGATGTCGGGGCGATGCATCCAAGGCCTTCCAAGTAGCAAATTAAAAGAGCAGGGATATTGAGTACATGAAACTCCACCTCAGTCTGATAAGACCCAAATGTTATGGGGAGCATGAGAGTGCCAACCACATCCTGACGGGTGTTATCATACGCTCGGACCTTGACATCAGATGGAGAGAAGTCCTTGTTTTTGTATCCCAGACAATTAGGGGATTGGGCAACGCGGAGTGGGCAAACATTAATTACGGAGCTGTTGTCAATTAGAACCACTGGAACCCATTTGCCTTGACACTTCAGAGTCACATGAAGAGGTTTGTTGTGGTCAGTCCCTTCGGCCTGCAAGTCTCGGACAGTGAGCATGTTTGATTGGGATTGATTTGATGAGTGTTACCATCTCATTTGGGGTTGTATCAGAAGGGACTTTCAGGCGAGAAAGGGTTTGGATAAGCCCCTCACGGTGGCGAGTGGATTGAACAAGCACATTAAAAATAGACATTTTGGCTTGGGTCTATTCAAGTTGTCGCTTTAGCATATATTCAGGGGCAACGGGGTTTTTCTCAGGTCGGAAAGGTTCTCTGGTTGGTGGAGCAAAGGGATGGAAGGGTTCTTTGGTCGATAGAGCTATGGGGTGAGAAAACTCATAGGTTTGAAAGTTTGGGGGTTGGTTGACACGACCACTCCTTATCAATTGGTCCACTTGGCGAAATTGTTGTTCCTCGCTCTATAGGTCAAAAAGAGCCTTGCGCTTGCTCCCAATAGTAGTCCCTTGGAGATTTTCGACAAAATCAACAACGACCAGGTCCTCCCAGAGATCCTCAGGTTTCCATTGTTCTACTTCCATCACTGCCCGGTTCATAGTTCATTCTTCATTTCCAACTCGCACATTGATGACTTCTGTCTCTGCCCACGTGTTTGGTTTTGCTTCTATCTCTCACAAGGTTGGTTGTGGCTCATTTTCCCATAAGTTCATGAAGGATCCAGATTGCAACATGGAGACATTGGTATCATCAGGGTAGGTAACCATTGGCTCTGGTTTAGATTCATCCATGATATAATCCAGTGGGTCAAACTCATTGCAAGCCACCTCCTCCTCAGGCTTCGAATCCCAGTACCAAGGGTTGAAGTTCAGGTTGCTATACAGATTATCAACGATAGAGTTGCTGAGATGGGTGAAATCAGGGCAAAGTGGAGCAAGTTCTGGCCAATCATAAATGACTCATTCAGGTTGATATTTCTCACCGAACATCATGGGTAGAAAGAATGTATCCAGAGGATCATCCAAAGCCAGGAGTTGATATGCATCTGGGATCGGATCCCATTCCCATTCAGGAACTTCTTGAGGGGCTTCATTGTTTTTAGTTTGGAATTCGAACATCATGTACAAAGAAAGTCCATCGAAAGGATCTGCCCGAGCATTTTCCCAATCAACCATCCATTCAAGCTCAAACAGTTAGTCATCCATATTCTGGAAGTTAGCAGCTTCAAATTCTTCCCAATCGGAGATCAGGTCTCCCCACTTATCCTCCCATTCTTGAAGGAAGCAGATGGTGAACTCTTCAGGAATTACGACAGCAGGTTTTGGTTCAGTATCAGGAATGATAAAGAGGGTAGGATCAAAGTTCTGACGAGTTGGGTTATTTATGAGAGTGATCTGATTGATACAAAAGGTGTTGTTCTGTGGTGGCAAGGGGTTCGAGATGGTATTTGGCTTGTCCAGTGGAGGGGCCTCAATGACCATGTTGTCAATGAGGTTTTGAATCTCATGACGAATGCGAATACAGTTGTTTGTGGTATGACCAGGCATTTGGTGATACTCATAGTGGACATTGCGGTTGAGGTTAGGTGGGAGAGTTTGGGGTGGTGTGAGTACTTTGATAACCCCGAACTCAACAAGTTTCTTGAGCAGTGCGGATTTGGAGGTGCTGAATTGAGAAAAGGTTCAGGTTTGAGGTTTAGGGTAACTTGGTTTTTCAGCAATTTGGTTTACCTCTGCCGGTTTAGCAGAAGAAGAGGTTCCCGCTTGATAGGTTGGTGTTTTCGAAAAGAACATTGCTGTTTTTGGAGTAAGGCCTTTTGGATTTTGAAACTGCTTCCTTCTTCTCCAAGGTGCTATCCCTCAAAGCTTCTTCCACAGCTAGTCTCGAGTCATAGAATGTCTCGAAGTTCGGAGATGCTTGAGATAGAACCATATATGGTGCAAAGGCACTTGGCAAATTCTTCATGATGATTCGAATTTGTTCCTTCAGATTTGGTTTATTCTGCATCTGAGCAGCCTTAGCTCTCCAATGCTTCACATAGTCAGCAAAGCTTTCTTTGTCATCCATCTTAGTGTTCTCCAATTCCCTTGTGGTCATTTTCAGGTCCACATTGAAATCATACTGAGCAACGAAGGCCATTCTGATGTCCTCCCAACTCTTTTTCTTGGATGGTTCCAAAGTAAGAAACCACTGCAAGAATTAAACTAGGTCAAAAAAGAGGCAAAAAAGGAAAACGTCTGACAAGGGCGATTTCTGACATGTAGGCGATTTGGGTGAAACAAGGTTGGGGAAAGCTGTTTCTCCATGGCCGATGGTACGATCTCCATGGAGGAGGGACTTGGACTCAAAACGATTGACTCTAACGAAATCCGCAGGAAACAGAAGTCTATCTCAGATCCAAATGGCTCTTTTCGCCTACAACAGGTGATATCTGAAAACCCTAAGAGTGATAACTCGTTGGTAATGGGATTTCCTCCCCTGATCACTACAAATGATCCTAAGTTGGGATATTCTCTCCGGCAATCTACTTCCACAACGCATAAAGCTGGTTTTGGTTCGTACAGACCTAAATCAAGTCTCAGCCCTGATTCAAGTCCTACAGTCACGAAATCCTTCATCTCAACGGAAGTCGATCTTTCCTCCCGATTAAGTTCGGGTCATTCATCCCCCCCAAATGGATTTGGGGCTCACAGCCCTAAATCGGCCAAGAATATGACTCCAGCGAGGAAGTTACAACAGGCTTTTTTCGAGGAGGGGTTGAGGGTAGAAGCTGAAGATGCAATGAAGGGCTCGGCTACACTATCATCTTCGAATGGGGCGGGGGCACATAGCCCAAAGTCGCAATGTAATACTACTGATGCTCAGGAAGTGCAGCAAGCTTCATTCAAGGATGGACTGGTAAGGGAAGCAGAAGCAAGAGCAAGGGTGACTCATCTCCATGGGAACACCTACCAGTTCCAACGTACTCCCTCAGAGGTTCGGAATTCTAACTCTAATCCTAAGATTTTGTATAATTCTAGGGGAAATCCCTATGTCGAAGGAGACCCTAACCTAGGGTATCCTGTCGAGGATACAAAACCTAGATATCAGTCGGGTGCTGTTCCAAACCTAGCGAATCATGCATCCACGAGTACTAACCCTGTATCTCAGCCTAAAGCCATGAATCGTCAGGTACAAACTAATAAGAACTGGGCCTCCCTATTTAGGTCCCAAGGGCCCTCGAGTAATATGAAGTTAGATTTCTACCCAGAATTAAAAAGAGGGAAGAATGCTGTTGTTGAACTTGACATTACTCATTTGGATGAAAATTGTTGGTCACGTTGCTTGGTTGGTCATTTCCTAGATGAGAGGATGGACTTTAGACTAGCAAGTTCAACTGCCCATAAGCAGTGGGGAAAGATGACTAAGTATGGCCTGTTGTCAGTCAAGTCAGATAATGCAGGGTTCTTATATTTTGAGTTTAAAGATGAAGCATGTCAACTAGCTGTCCTAGAAGGGGGACCTTGGTTCTTCTCTAAAAAATTCCTTGTTCTAAAGAAATGGAGAAGAATGATGACACCATCTAAGATCTCTCCATCTTCTATCCCGACTTGGGTTAAGCTTCATAATCTGCCCCCAGAGTGTTGGACAGAAGAGGGATTAAGTAGGGTGGCTAGTGCAATAGGTCAGCCCAAACATGTGGATCAAGCTACGGAAAAAAAGACTAGGCTGGCATATGCTAGAGTGTGTGTGGAAATTGAGGCTGCTGATGAACTACCAGATGACATACAGGTCACAGTTGATGGGGAGAGTGTATCAGTGAGGGTGGAATACCAATTAATGCCTCCTTTCTGCTCAGAGTGTAAGGTTTTTGGCCATGCTACTACCGGATGTCCAAGAACCATCCCACATAAACAAACTCGTGACAGTGGAGTACCGAAGAGTGATTGGCAAACTGTAATTAAAGGAACCATTGTAAGCAATGTAGGGGGTTCAGAAGCACTAGAGGCAGCTTCGGTTTCTGTGGTGGCTGTGGTGGACACTTCAATGCCCAAGGTCACAGAGGATGACATAGCTGGAAGTGAATCCGAAGGGGAGGAACTGAATGTCAATACTGATACTCCTGTACAGGTGATTGTGGATACAGGGGTTCTAATAGGTAGTGTGGAGGCTGGCTCAATTAATCCCTATCGTGACCCAGACCCTGTGGGAGTCCCTTCTCAATCTGATCCTCTAGTGAAACCAGTACCTCCGGATGATAAGGCTGAAACAGGAAAGGGAGAGGCATCCTTTCAGAGCTCTAAGGGTTTTAAATCTCATAATAACAAGGGCAATGGAAAAAACAACAACAAAAAGTGGAGCAACAGCTCCAAGAAACGGAATAAATGATATCCTTTTGCATATCCTTTTGAGAGGTTGTAGTTTTAATTCTTTCAATATCTACTACCTGTTTTTTGGGTAATGCCCTAGGGCGTTTAGCTTGAAAATAAAAGGGGTTAACCGAATATACAGCCTACAAGGGGCATACCCCAGGTAAGACAAAACAAAAAGGAAATGAAAATTATAAAGGCGCCAAGTGGCTACATGGGTTGCCCGTGTCCTTGCCCTCGCCGAACAAACTATCCCAAGGAATAGAAAGTTCAACGGGGAACCTGGACACGGCGTACAATCAGAGGCCCTCGAAGTCCTCGCAATACATACATTGGTTGTGTGCAGTAGCAGAAAACTATCAAGACCATGGTCTGACATACTACATCAGAATAAACAACAGCTACTACACTTAGCATTCAATACAGTAGCAGAAAATAGAGCAATAAGCTATAAACTGCATGACTGCCCGAGCAAAAAAATGCCCAAGCAGCTGGGCTGACCTAGCGGGGCTGCTAGGCTGTAGGACCGGCTCCTAGGCCGGGCTGATGAGGCTCGCAGGGCCAAAAATCCCTGCTGACTGCCGTGGTGGTTGCTGTTTGCCAGGGCTGGCTGTTTTGCCCGGGCTGGTTGAAAGGGTTATGGCCGCTCGAAGCTGGCTGACTGGCCAGCTGGCTGCTTGCCCGAGCTGGAACTGGGTAATTTGTAGGCTGGGCCTCTTGGCCATGTGATGACTGCCCGCCCGAGCTAGCCGCTTGGCCGAGTGGCTGCCTGCCCCGCCCGGACTAGCAGCTTGGCCCGCGCAGGGATGTGGTGACCTGGCTGAAAGCCAACGACTGTGAAGCCTCCGCCTGGCCTGGCTGGCCAAGACGGCTTGAAGCGCCGCCTGCTCCATGGCGGCTGAGCCACTACTGTGAGCCACGGCGACGGGCTGACTTGGGATTGATAGCCCACCGGAGGCGGGGTTGGGGCTGGAGATGCTGGCTGACGGCTGGTGGGCCACGGGTATTGAGCCACGGGTGTTAGCCACGGCTGTTGAGCCACGGCTGGGGATCTGAACATTAGAACTCCTTGGTGAGTCAGCCCTACTGCTGTGCCACTGTTCGAACACATATTGAACAGTAGGGTCATCTTCTCCGGCGAGGACTGTTAGAGCAGAACCGAACCCATAGAATCTCGACCCATGAAGCTCAAAGCTACGGCCAGGCTGACCCTCTGTAGCCCCTTCGGTCCGGTGAGGATGAGAGGTGGATATTTAGCCGGACCACGAGAAGGACGGCTTGAGATTAGATCTGGACGGCGCGGATCCCAAAGGGTACCCCGTGCCTCCGCTGTAATACCCGGATATTTGGGTTGTGGAGGAGATCCTCTATAGCGATAGAGGTTCCCTTGCCCGAGGTCTGCTGCTGCTGCTACCGTCGATCGGAAGCCGGAGGGGTGCGGCTGGGCCAGGTGCCGCTGGGCCAGCGTGGGAGGCCGAAAATGGCTTTGGTCGGGCTGGAGGGAGGCGTTGGAGGAGAACTAACCCTAAGGAGGGACGTTCCCTTGCCATCCCCATGCCGGATCTGGGGTTAAACGGAGCTGGGATGGCCGGCGGCCGGAGGGTTAGGGCTGGAGGGAGCTTTCTCTCTCTAGGTTAGAGAGAGAAGCTCCCCAGCGTATTACCTTTCTTTCCTTCCTACTTTGCACCCCCTAGCCTACTACATGTTGTTACCTTTTGATTTTGTTTTCGATATCTTTACGAGCTTTCAATTTAGGTTTTTGGAACATTCGTGGTCTGAATGACCCCATTAAGCAAAAAGCAGCAAAATCTTTATAGAACACTAATAATTTGGCCCTAGTTGGTTTTCTTGAGCATAAGATTAGGGCAACTTGGGCAGATAGAATCACCCAATACATTTGTCCTGACTGGAGTTTTGTGAACAATTACACCAACGCTGCGTTGGGGAGGATTTTTGTGGGTTAGGACCCCGGGGTCATGTCCCTTATAGTGTTATGTCAGGCAGATCAATTCATTCACTGTCAGGTCCAACCAATAGATGGGAGTGCAGTGTTTTTGGTCACTGTAGTCTATGGGGCAAACTCTATTTCAGAACGTAGGTCTCTTTGGCATAGTCTATCTCAGTTTAGGTCCTCTTCTCCTTGGGTGGTCCTTGGTGACTTTAATGCTATGAGGCATCCTAGGGAGAAAGTTGGGGGGAATGCCCAGTGGTATTCCCCCATGGATGACATTAACCGTTGTTTGTTCTCCTCTGAACTGGATGATTTTAGGTTCTTAGGGTGCTTATTTACGTGGTCCAACAAGCAAGAGCCTCCTCACTTTGTGGCCACGAAAATAGATAGAGTATTAGTGAATGAGCCCTGGATGAAAACTTTTTCTCAATCGTCGGCACAATTTTTGGTGCCTGGTATTTCAGACCATTCTCCAGGTGTGGTGTTTATCCAGCCCAACCCTAGGAAGTCAATGAAACCCTTCAGGTTCTTTGACTTCCTAGCTGACCATCCTCAATTCCTTGCAATTGTACAGAGGAGTTGGAGGACAATTGTACTCGGGAATCCCATGTTCTGTGTGTGTATGAAGCTTAAGCATCTTCAACATGATTTGAAGCAACTTAATAAGGAGGAGTTTAGTGGCATCTCTGAGAGGGTGAGTGCCACTAAGCAAGTGTTAGAAAACTTACAAGCAATTATAAGCTCCCACCCAATTAATAGGTCTGCCATAGAACAAGAGAAGGTGGTACATAAACAGTACATCACTTTGCTTAGGGCTGAGGAAAGTTTAGCTAAACAAAAGTCTGGAATCCAATGGTTGAAACTTGGAGACCAGTGCACCTCCTATTTCTTTAAAGCAGTGAGCAACAGAAGGAATAGGAGCAAAATAACAAGTCTAGAGTTGAATGACGGATCTACCACTCAAGACCTTAAGGTTATCAAGGAGGAGTTTGTTAACTTCTACACAACTCTTCTTGGCACTCCCCATCTCACACCTCATCTGGGACCAACCAGAGTGGGACAACTAATTAGGAATAAACTCAGCCCTGAGCAAAGTCTTAATATGGTCTCCACTGTTTCAGATTTGGAGATCAAAGAGACCATTTGGTCTATTAATCCCACCAAAGCTCCTGGCCCTGATGGGTATAATGGAGGGTTTTTTAGGAAGGCATGGCCTGTTATTGGGAGGGAGGTCACTTCAGCTGTCCAGAACTTTTTCAGGTCTGGACAATTGCTCACCAAAGCTAACTCTACTATGCACTTGTTCCAAAGGTTCCTAACCCTTCCAGGGTGGGTGACTTTAGGCCCATTTCTTGCTGCAATACCATTTACAAATGCATCTCTCGGATATTAACCAAGAGATTGCAATTTGCCCTTCCTTTGCTCATAGATCCGGTCCAATCAGGATTTGTGAAAGGAAGGAGAATTGCGGATAACATATTCCTCACCCAAGAACTCATGAGAGGGTATCACAAATCCTCTCCTACCCCTAGGTGTGCCATGAAAGTTGACATAATGAAAGCATATGACCATGTTAGGTGGGAATTTCTTTGGGATGTCTTGTCCGCAATGAACTTCCACCCTACAATGATTAAGTGGCTTCAGGCATGTGTATCCACCGCAAATTACTCCCTATGTATCAATGGGGAAGTGACTGGGTACATTAAAGGTAGGAAGGGATTGAGACAAGGGGACCCTTTGTCCCCTTATCTGTTTGTCATAGTGATGGAAGTTTTTACGAGTTTACTTAAGGAGAAAGCCCAGCTTCCTGACTTTCATTTTCACTGGAGATGTAAAACTAATCAATTGGTAAATCTGTGCTTTGCTGATGATCTAATGGTATTCTGCAAGGGAGAGCTTTCTTCGATCGAACTCATCAAAGATGCTTTGACTGAGTTTGAGGCTCTTTCTGGTCTCTCTCCTAGCCCAGGCAAGAGTAGCTTATTCTTCTCTGGTGTTAGTGTGGGAGTTAAGGAGACTATTTTGCGAGAGCTGGGATTTCAGGAGGGCTTCCTTCCAGTGAGATATCTGGGAGTCCCTTTGTTATCTACTAAGCTTAAAGCAGTGGACTGTCAGAGACTGGTCGATAGTATCACTGCCAAAACTAGGAGTTGGACCAATAGGGACCTTACTTATGCGGGGAGAGTCCAGCTTATCAAGAACATCTTGTTTTCAATGCAAACGTATTGGTCCTCCCTCTTCATTTTACCAAAAAAGGTCTTCAAGGAAGTCGAATATATTCTTAGGGCCTTTTTATGGTCTGGCCCTGACCTTAAAAGATCAGGGGCCAAGGTAGCTTGGGAGCAGCTTTGTGCTCCTAAAGATGAGGGGGGGTCTTGGTTTTATGTCTATGGCGGTGTGGAATAAGGCTGCGGTTGCCAAGCATATATGGTTCTTGATCTCCGGGGGAGAGCAATCCATGTGGTGCCAATGGGTTAAGTCATATTTATTAAAAGGTAGAAACTTTTGGAGTCCGCCTGCTAATCCCTCTTGGGTTTGGCGAAAGTTACTTAACCTAAGACATTTAGTTCAACCCTTCATTCATCATTCTATTGGTAATGGGGAGAATACATCCCTGTGGTATGACCTGTGGCACCCTTTGGGCCCTTTGTTGGATAAGTTTGGTGCCAGATTGGTTTATGACTCTGGGTTTCCATTGACTGCCAAAGTGTCCAGCATAGTTCATAACTCTGGTTGGGCTTTCCCAATCACGCAAACGTGGGAGTTGAATGAGGTTAGACAACTTCTCCCTCCTCTGAGAGGTTCCAAAGACCAAGTAAAATGGACTCTTAATACAACAGGTCAGTTTAGCATAGCCTCTCTATGGGAGAAATTGAGAGTTCCATTCCCCAAAGTAAATTGGCACAAGGCTGTTTGGTTTTCTGGCCATATACCTAAAAGTAGCTTCATTACATGGCTGGCCATCCAGGGTAGACTCTCCACTGAGGATAGATTAGTTCTATTTGGGATCAAATCAATTTCTCAGTGCAGTTTTTGTCATGCTAGTGAAAGCCATGACCATTTGTTTTTTAATTGTGGAGAATCCACAAGGGTTTGGAATGCCATGTTGGCAAAAATTGATACAAGTTGGTCCCCCAAGTCTTGGCCAGCATGGATTACCCATTTTTCCTCTTTTAGGGGAAAAACTCTAAGGAATGTTGTCACTAAACTGATATTCACTGCCACAGTATATCATCTTTGGATTGAGAGAAACTTGAGGAAGTTTCAAGCTACTACTAGCACCTGGGATGTTGTTGTTCACAAAACCTTTAACATGGTTAAGGGTAGATTACTGTCGCTGCCTAAGTTGCCCGTAGGCTCACAAAATGATAGGTTTATTAGAGTTTGGGGCATCACTGGGTAATGAGGTACTTGATATTGACATTGGTGGTTATTGATACTTGTGGCCATGATTAATGGCCCTGCTTTCCTAGACATCCTTTTAGATACATTCTGTGCAGGTATAACAATTGTGAGGATACCTAGATTTGACCTCAAGCTCCCACAATGTGGTCTCCTATTACTGCTATGTAACCAGGTAGTTACCTTACTCCTTTGAGGGTTAATTGTTTGTGTGTACTCCTTCCATACTGTGTGCTATCCATGTGAGCTGAGTGCTAAATCCCCTTCATTCCTTGTGAGAGGAGGTAACATCTAGAGGGGGAATTGGGTGAGGTTCAGTGGAGGGAGAAGAGGGTCACCTTATTCTTGGTTTTGTTAAGAGAGTGGGAGGTGTAAGGTTCCGAGGGAGTTGAGGGGTGAGCACTATAATGTTTTCAGCTACTGCCCTACTGTTCCATGTTGTGTGTGGCTAGCCTATGATATGTGTGGCTAGCCTTGTTCAATGTTGTCTTCCCAAGTCAGAAACCTAGCTGCATCAGTATGTACCCATGTGGCTAGTGTTGTTGACTATTATGAAAACAGCTGATGTTCTGTTGTTATGTCCCTCATATTGTACTGAACTGATCTGCATTGTAGCAGTTGCTGTTATGCTGTTGCACTGCTGTTATTGTAGAAGTTTTTTTTGTGGATAATTTAGCTTGAAATTAAAAAAGGTTAAGCGAATGTACAGCCTACAAGGGGCATACCCCAGGAGGAAAAGAAAGAGAAAAGAAAAACAAGAATGACAA
This sequence comes from Rhododendron griersonianum, assembly GCA_018127125.1. Taxonomy (NCBI): domain Eukaryota; kingdom Viridiplantae; phylum Streptophyta; class Magnoliopsida; order Ericales; family Ericaceae; genus Rhododendron; species Rhododendron griersonianum. The sequence continues at coordinate 30,045,673 of CM030790.1, read as the reverse complement.
AAGTGCGGTAAACCATGTACAACCCGCATGGAGAGTAAGATAAAGTAAATACATATCTGTGAAATTGAACTACTACCTGGCACAACCCGCCAGGCTAGGAAATAAAGTAAATAAAGTAGATAGTCATGGTCAACGGTGACCACATGATAACCAGCGCTGAGGAGAGCAACTACAGAATAATACGGCTTCTAGGCAGTCTGAACGGCTACTACAGAGGACAAGCCTAAGACTCGCCAAAACCGCCTCCTGAAACCAACTACCCGGTAACCTCCTCCTCCAAGGCTGGGCTAAGAAAACCAAGAACCTAGACTTCCATCACCCCAAAGCTAGTGTAATACCCACTCAACAGAAGTCAACTACTACAGAGGGACACGGACTGAGAGAGGCTCGAACTGGAGATGTCGGCATCCGACAAGGCTACCCTGCTAAGTACCCTGCACACCACGCCCATTCTATCCAGACTACTACAATCTCGCCCAAATCCCCTAGGCTCGCTAACGACTATAAGCGGAACAGAAAGAGGGACCACCAAAAGTAGCCCCTCAAACCTCAAGTGGACCAAGCTGCTCTATTCGATCAGTGCAAACCACCAAATCTAATCAGAAACAGACTGCGAAGCTACCCCTTTCGATCAGCGAACATCCACTAATCTAGTCAATGACAGCTCCGGCAACTACCTTGCTCAATCAGACTCCATCCATCAATCTAATCAGTGGCACCCACAGCTGCTGCTACTGCGAAACTACCCCTTTCAACCAGAACAGAGTCTAATCTAATCAACAATAGTCACGACCACAAGAATACTACACAAAACCTCAGAGCTAAAAGCGCAGGCTCTAGGGATATAAAAGGCTCGACGAAGAGCCCGACCCCCGATTTCAGTCCAACAGATGACCGCCTATCGGAGGTCGCAGAGACTAACAGTAAACTGGCCCATAAGTCCAGCAACAAGTTGACAATAGATAGATAATTGCAAAGTGCATTGCATAACGATGAGAGAAGTGGACACTACCCCCACTGCCCGAGCCACCCAGCCGGCTTACCTGCCCGGGCTGGCCTGCCATCGGGCGGGCTGCCTGCTGCCTAGCCTCTGCCCGAGCAAAACAATCACTGGCAGCCCACTGCTGCCCCCCGCCCGAGCCACTCACGGTTGGCCTGCCCGGGCTGGCTTGCTCGGCTGTTGATGCCCCGACGGTTGATGATTCACTTGGCCGGATAGTTGACCAGACAAGAGAGATGGAGGGAGTTGCAGAGACCGGGCCGTAGAAGCCCGGATGTGGTTTGGCCGGTCCAGTGGTGGCCAGCTGCGGCTGGCCGGACCAGTGGCCGCCCGCGGGTTGCCGGTTGTTGAATGACCGGCGGAGAGAGGCGCCGGATCTGTTGAAGACCAGTGGCGGCCGGACCACGGCGACCCATGGCCGGACTGGACCTTAGGAGGCCGGGCCCGAGTTGTGGCCGCTGTTGCTGTTAATGGCGGCAGCCACCGGGGCTGTTGCCGCTGCTGCTGCCGGAGTTCACTCCCTTGATTCCAGATCTGGACAGTGGATGGTGATAGATGACCGGACCCGTGGGTAGCCGGTTGGTTGTGGTACGGGCGGTGGAGGAGAGCCCCTGTCGAGAGAGGGGCTCCCTTGCCCTTGATGTTGCTGCTGCTACTGGCCGGAGGTGGGATGCCCGGCAGCCGGCTGGATCTGGGCCGAGGGAGCTTTCTCGTCCTGCTCCCTTGCCCGATGGGTGGAGCTGCTGCACCGGGGAGCTGCTGGAGTGGGCTAGGCCGGAGGGAGCTTTCTCTCTCTAACCTAGAGAGAGAAGCTCCCAGGCCGTTTTTTTACAGAAAAGTATGTCAGGCTATTGTAGAAGTTGTGTTACTAGTTTTGTGGATGGATAATTTCAGCTGGTGCTAGTTATGCTAGCTATGCTGGTTGCTATAAAGCTGTAGATGCAAGGGTTGGTTGCTGCTATTTGGGCAGCCACATCTGTTTTGTTCTAATTTCCTGTCTTATCATGCATCTGGTTAGTCCAAATAGTTGCTGCCTAGACAAGTTGTAGCAGGTTCAGAAGATGTTAGACAAGTTCAGAAGTTGTAGCAGGTTCTGTTTTCAGTTATGCCTAACCATCGGGGGCTGTCAATGGGATCTCCCTTCACAGAGGGGGACGTCCTCTGTATAGTATTGTATTTGTTTTCGGTATTGTATAGTATTGTACAAGTTCAGAAGTTGTAGTCCAAGTAGCTGCTGCCCAGATTGCAGCAGTTACTGATCTGTATTGAGGGCTGTTAGTTTGGCCCATGTTTTGTTTAGATGCAGTTACTGACTGATGGTCTATTATGGTCTGTTATGGTTCAGTAGTTGATTGCAGCAGTTCCCATGTTTTGCAAGGGTTGATTGCAGCAGTTTCAGTTATGCCTAAGAAGTTGTTATGGTCTGTTATGGTTCAGTAGTTGTTGGTTCCAGTAGTGAAATGTATGGTGAAGCATTCAGTTGTTGTGATGTCCTCTGCTGTCCTGATAGTGTGATTGGAGGGTATTGGACTATCACTCATGTTCTAGCAGTTGCTGGGGACACTTCCTATGCAGCTCTGATGGCAGAAGAGCAGCAGTCCATTGGGGACACTTCATGGACACAGCTGCACCTGATTTCTGAGTTTCATACCTCAGTTTTCTGCTGCTGCTACTGCCACTGTGGTTCTGAACTTAGTTGAACTTAGTTTTCTGCTGCTGCTACTGCCACATTCTGCCTGCTGTGAAATCTGTTAAGTGTAGAGCTGTACAGTTTAGAGCTGCTGAATGTTCAAAGTTCTGAACTGAACTGCTATATTGTTGTCATGTTATGTTATGGAGCAAATCTCCCCAAGCAATGTAATTGGGTTTTATGTTATGTCATGTTTTGTTGTCATTGCGTTGTTTTCTTCCCCTCTTCTAGATGGGCTGGAAACAGCGTCTATTAGGTTATTCTCTAGGCATGTAGCCATTTGGCATAGTCATTTTTTTTTTTTGGGTAAAATAGCATGAAATAGAAAAAAGGGTAACCGGATATACAGCCTACAAGGGGCATACCCCAGGAGGAAAGAAGAAAAGAAAACAAAAAAGATAAAGAAAATTGATAACGCCAAATGGCTACAAGGTATTGATGTGAAGCTATGTTTCCAATCCATCTAGAAGAGGGAAAGGAAACAAAGCCAAAAGAAGTGTTCCCCTTGACTAGCCTCAGAACTGACAACATAACTTCAGAACTGATAGAACATTACAGCATACCAACTGCTTGTTGAACTGAACTGAACATGTCTATACAAAAGATTACACTGAAAACAGATGATTACACTGAAAATAGAACACAGATTGGCACATTTGAATGGCACCATTCGATCTTCAGAACTTGAACTTGACTTGATTTCTTAACTTCAGAACTTGACTTGATTCAATTCTGCAGCCTCAGCTCCAGGCATATCAGAGCAAAACATAGCTCTTCAATCCATCAGCTTCCAATCTACAGCTCAAATTCTGCTAGCTCTCACATAGCACAAAGTAGTTCATAACAGCTCTTAACAGGGCTAGCTCATTCTGCTTGGTTAACATCAGATTCTGAACCTTAGGTGACAAACACAGGAATCCATGACAGTTAGTATCATGCACCCTTGTGATGATACTTGAGTAATACTATTCAATACTGAAAACATATACAAAACTATACAGAGGACGTCCCCCTCTGAGAAGGGAGATCCCATTTACAGCCCCCGATGGTTAGGCATGACTGAAAACAAAACCTGCTACAGTTCAGAATATAACTGAAGACAGAACAGCCAAAACAGGTTCAGAAGTCCCCAAAGAACAGTGGGCTGGGGAGCTTCTCTCTCTAGCCTAGAGAGAGAAAGCTTCCTCCCGGCCAAACCAGGCAGCAGCAGCCACGCCTGGTCCTGCCCAGCCCAGCCACGCCGGCCTTCCTACGGCAGAAGCAGCAGTACTCGGGCAAGGGAGCCCCTCGCACGACAGGGGCTCTCCTCCACCGCCCCTTCTACATCTCAGATCTGGAATCAAGCAAGCTCCAGCCGGCGGCCTTCCAACCGGCCAGTCCACAGCTGGCCTTCGATGGCCATTCAACTCACAGCCGGCTGTCCAGGCCAGGCCAGTACAGCAGCTCAACCCCGCCGTGCACCGGCGGCTTTATTGGGATCTGCACCGGGCAGATCTGAAAGTCTATGGCTATTATTGGCCAATCACAGCCCGGGCGCGACAGTCGTGGTGACCTGCCCGCCGTGGAGACCATCATCAGCAGCCAGCCTCCTCTGGTCCAACAGCAGTGGCTTAACAGCCACTGGCCATCATCCTTCACCGCTCATCCTCACCGCACCGAAGGGGCTGCAGAGGGACAGCCATGGCTGCAGCTTTCATGGGTCGAGATGCTATGGGTCCGGTTCTGTCTACCAGTCCTCGCCGGAGAAGATGACCTTGCTGCTTCAATTTGTGCTCGAACAGTGGCACAACAGCAGGGCTGAATCACCACTGAGCTCTACAAGTACAGTTACCCCAGCCGTGGCTCAACAGCCGTGGCTCAACAGCCGTGGCTCAACACCCGTGGATCAATACCCGTGGTTCAATAGCCGTCGGCCTTCTCCTCTAGCCCCAACCCCGCCTCCGGTGAGCTATCAATCCAAATTCAACCCGTCGCCGGTGATGGCTCTTTTCAGCCAGGCATCGGGCAATCAAAGCCTCTACGGCCAAATCTACCAAGACACCCGTCGGCCTTCATCCGCCGTGGCTCAACAGCCATGGCTCATTCACAATCGTGGGAGGGTGATTCACCTCCTCCGGTGGCCATCAACATCAAGCCATTCAGCTAGCCTGGCGTGGCCAGCCTAGCGCCCTACCAGCCCCTTCCAGCCAGCCAGTCAGCCTGGCCAGGCCATCCTTGAATGGCTCGGGCGGGGGGCAGCCGTGGCTGTCAATGCTTGTTTTGCTCGGGCGGAGGCTAGGCAGCAGCTTATGCCCGGGCAACTCGAGTCAATCCCCGTCCAGCAGCAGCTAGCCCGGGCAAGCAGCATGCCCGGGCCAAGCAGCAGGCAGCAGGAGGCGGCAGCAGCTCCCGGTAGCAGCAGCGGGCAGCGGCATCAGCAGGCAGAAGCCACCCGATGGGAGGCCAGCCCGGGCAGGTAAGCCGGCAGGATGGCCCGGGCAGTGGGGAAGGTTTATGTTTGTCAAGCAAAATTTCTTTAAAAAAAAAAAAAAAAAGTGGCACGGATTCCAAAAAAAAGTGGCACGGATTCCAAGTCCAATATTGTTTGTTGCTGGACCTATGGGCCAGTTTACTGTTAGACTCTGCGATCCCCGATAGGCGGTCATCTGTTAGACTAAAATCGGGGGTCTGGCTCTTCGTCGAGCCATTATATCCCTTGAGCCTGCGTTTTTAGCCCTGAGGTGTTGCGTAGTATTCTTGTGGTTGTGGCTAATTTGAGTAGATTAGATTCTGTTCTAGTTAAGGGGTAGTCTCGCAGTAGCAGCAACTGTGGATATCGATGATTAGATTATGAATGGAGTCTGATTGAGCAAGGTAGTTGCCGAAGATATCATTGACTAGATTGGCGGATTCTCTCTGATCGAAAGGGGTAGCTTTGCAGTCTGTTTCTGACTAGATTGGTGGTTTGCACTGACCGAAAGGAGCAGCTTGGTCCACTTGAGGTTCGAGTGACTACTTTTGGTGGCCTCTCGTTCTGTTCCGCTTTTAGTCGTTAGTGAGCCTAGGGGATTTGGGCGAGGTTGTAGTAGTCTGGTTGGATTGGGCGTGGTGTGCAGGGTGCTTAGCAGGGCAGCCCTGTCGGATGCAGACATCGCCAGGACGAGCCTCTCTCAGTCTGAGTCCCTCTGTAGTAGTTGACTTCTGTTGAGTGGGTATTATGCTAGCTTTGGGGTGAAGGAAGACATGGCTCTTGGATTTCTTAGCCCAGCCTACGAGGAGGAAGATCTCTCCTCAGCGCTGGTTATCATGTGGTCATCATTGACCATGACTATCTACCTTATTTACTTTATTTCCTAATCTGGCGGGTTGTGCCAGTTCGTACTTCATTTTTACCTCATTTATTTCATGGTTCTATTCAGATCCATTTGTATTTCATATGTCAATTTATCTCACTCTCCATGCGGGTTGTGCATGGTTACCGTACTTTTTTCAATCTTGTTTTTTCTTTTTCTTTTCCTCCTGGGGTATGCCCCTTGTAGGCTGTACATTCGCTTAACCTTTTTTTAATTTCAAGCTAATTTACCCAAAAAAAAAAACAGGTTCAGAACATTTTAAATACAGCTCATACTCCATTACAACTTCTGAACAGTCAGAACAATAGAGTGCAGTTGTGTTTATGAGGTGTCCCCAATGTGTCCATGAACCATTTGTAGACTAACTGAATGGCAACTGCTGCCATCTGTCCAAATGCAACCCAATGACAGGAAAATTACAGTAATTAATACAAGGCATTTGCTGCACCAATGTTCCCACATGACAACATTCCAACACTGATGCAGAATATGACAACTGATGCAGAATTGCAAAAACTATGCAGAGGACGTCCCCCTCCGCGAAGGGAGATCCCAATGACAGCCCCTATTGGATAGGCTTACAGAAGTAAACACAAAAACATATCTGTGCACTAGCCACGCAGCACATGCAAAAAGAGCAGTAAACTGGGCACATGCAGATCAGATACATGCACATGTAAATCAGAAAAAGGACAGCTACTCTCAGTGCACTAGCAACAGTTAGTTACAGTGGATGATATGCTACCATAGTGCTATCACATTTCAGATGCAGTAACCAACTCTGAACCTACAGTCTACTGATGTAGTCTAATGAGAACATGCAGTCAGAACAGGTAGCTCCAGATGTTTAGAGCTAATTGAACCAGTCACAGTGACTGCTGGACCCTTCTGAATCCCCCTTGAACTACAACTGCTGAAAATTGCAGCAGCTGTTGCTAGGGAAACAGAGCTAGGGAAACAGAGCTATCACAATCAGTCTTAGCATGCAATAACAGAGCTTGGACAACCTCACACCTCATGTACTCACCCCTCATCTGCAAGTGCATGGAGGTTGCTCCTCACAAAAGATTAAACTATATACCTGCTACTTAGAAGTAATAGTAGTCAATTTCTGAATGGAAAGCCTTTGTTGAGTCCCTTTGACTAATTGAACTTTTGGCAGCTGAACTGCTATGAATCCTGCCCTCAGGGACTATTCTGGACCAAGTTAGATCAAGGGGAAACCCCTTGGCATAGTCATTTTCTTACTTGGTTGTTTCTTTTTTTCCTCCTAGGGTATGCCCCTTGTAGGCTGTATATCCGTTTCCTTTGTTTTTTTCTATTTAATGCTGTTTTACCCAAAAAAAAGAAACCACTGCAGTGCTGGGCTGATCAGAGATTTATGGAATAGTTGAGCCATGGCTTCATTGTCGATCCCTCGCATTGACAGAGATCCAACATATCCTCGGCGATGTGCCTTGGGGTCAGTGGTACCATCGAACTTCGCAAAGTCCATACCCTTAAACTTTTCAGGAAGCTTGGCATTTGGGAACAGACACAGCTTGTTCACATCTATCTCCCCCTTCCCGAGCCTCTTAGTTTTCTAAACAAGTTCCTCAAGCTTGCTAATCTTGGCCAAAAGAGCAGCCAAATTAGGATTTGCAACCGGAGTTTCCTCATGAGGAGGATGTTCATGTTGTGGAAGGGGCTTAGCCAGCAACCAATCACTGATTTCTTGCATGTTTTCCATCATCATGAGCATGTGCTTCTGCATAGCGGTGACGGAGGCCTTAAGTTGAGTATCGACATTGGCAATGGACTGCTTGAGTTGGATGTCCAAATTTGCCATGTTCTACCTGATTTCGGTTATCTCATTCTTTTGTCCAGCCATTGGTAAAGGAACTTCAGGCAATACTTCCACTCCTACCAGCGACGACTGACCCTCTTGCAGAACTTCCACGTCAACCAACTAGGTTTTTTCCACAGTGTCTATGCGAACCATTCTTCGAATCGGACGAAACCAATTGGGTACAGCTTCTTTTTTTTTTTTTGGGTAAATCAGCTTGAAAATAAAAAAGGCTAACCTGATATACAGCCTACAAGGGGCATACCCCAGGAGGAAAACAAAAGAAAAGAAAAGAATGGAAGATAGAGAAAATGGAAAGGTAGGCCAAATGGCTACAAGGGGGGGTAATACCAGTAGATAACATACTACATAGATGGAAACAAAATAAAAGGGAAAAATTACGACATGCAATTGACCCCAGGGTTAAAGGATTCTGACAGGGGCGATTTCTGACAAGGGTATGGCGATTCCAGGTGAGGTCATGGCTTTACAGTGATCTCATCCATGGCAGACGGCACGATCTCTTTCTCGGAAGGGCTGGGTAGCAAGGCCCAGGACTCAAATGAGATTCGTCGGAAACAGAAGAACCTAACACAACTCGATGAAAATTTCGTCCTAGCTCTGAACTCAGATGAGCATCGAAGGACTCAAGAACTGCGCATGGAAAACCCCAAAATAGGGATTCCGGTTACTCTAAATCCACAAGGATCGAGCATCTCAGCCGATTCTGACCTAAGAAGAACCAGATCGGCTCAGTCTTCGTCTCCAAATGGCGCTGGGGTTCACAGCCCTAAATCGCCCAAGAACATGAGCCCGGCGAGAAAACTTCAACAGGTTTTCTTCGAAGAAGGGTTGCGGGTAGATGTTGAAGCAGCTAACAAGAATACTGGTCCAACATCAACTGCTAACGGCATTGGGTAGAACAGCCCTAATCCGAAGGAAGGCATGCGCTCGAATTCTGAAGCTCGGTTGCTTGAAATCGTGGGTAAGTTGGAGGACGAACTCAACACCTCGGAAGATCCATTCATCCTAGATGTGCTCACAGCCAAGCTACTGAGTATACAACAGGAATATAAATCTGGGAAACAAGCGGAGGAACAAGCCTCTCCTCTACAGAGCACTAGCACCCAGAGTCCTAAATCAGGAGCAGCAACTGCTAACGGCAATGGGGAGAATAACCCTAATTCGCAGCTTAGCCCCAAAACTGTGCAGAAAACCCAACAAGCCATTTTCGAAGATGGTCTGAAGAAGGAGGCCGAAGCTAAGGCACGAGTGATTCACCTCCACGGAAACACTTACCAGTTTCAACGTACTCCATCAGAGGTAAGGAAACTGAACCCTATCTCACAGCAGCTTCCATCAACCTCTGTCCTTAAAACTGCAGAAATGCCTAAAGTATCTTCAGTAAATGCACCTCACTCTAGGTCGCTGAATAATGGTAATCAATCAACATCTCGAAATTCTTTTATTCCTGGTCAACATCCCCAATTCAAACCAAAACAGAAAAATGACCAGGCTAAACCCAAAAACTGGGCTTCCCTGCTGCAGTCCCAAAGCCCCTCAATGGATATGAAGCTTGAGTTTTATCCTGACCTACTGAGAGGGAAAGAAGCCCAGGTGGAGATCGATATTGAACTAACAGATGTAGGTATGTGGACCAAATACTTAGTGGGTCACTTCCTCGATGGGAACATGCCTTACCCCTTGGTAGCCTCCACTGCTAGATATCAGTGGAAGGAGTTATTTGTGGCAGTCAAGCCGGATGTTGGAGGCTGTTATCTATTTGAATTTGTGGATGAACAGGCCAAACAACAAGTGTTGGATGGGGGTCCCTACTTCTTCTCTCAAAAATATTTGGTACTTAAAGACTGGCACCGTATGATGAAACCAGTAAAGGAACAACCTTCTCATATTCCAGCATGGGTTAAACTTCATAATCTACCCCTAGAGCTATGGAATCAAGAGTGCTTGAGCAGGATAGCTAGTACCATTGGTAAGCCACTACATGTGGACCAAGCCACAGCCAAAACCTCAAGACAGCCAGGTCTTTTGCACACAAAATCAACAAATGCTAGAATATGTATAGAGATCAGTGCTGAACATGAACTTCCAGATGAAGTTAGAATAACTGTGGAGGGAGAATCAGTTGTGGTGTTTGTTGAATATCAAGTCTTACCTTTACTCTGCAAAGGAGTGCCAAGTCTTTGGCCACTCATCTGACCATTGCTCCAAGAAACCACCTCCAATTACCAGCCAGCCACTTCAGGAATGGACAGTGGTAGGTAGTGGGAAACTGAGAGCTAACCCTCCTTACACATTCCCAGGCTCTACATCAACTACCCTACCTTCCTCCACCAAGCATGAGGGTAAACCTCAAGCAGAGCTTACTGATTCAGATGATGACTCAGACGAAAAATTAGAAAAGGTTCTTGAGAGTATAGTGAGCAGTAGTCGTAACATACTACAAAGAAGAATTTTCGGGAAGAATGGCGATTTGGTGGGCGATTTGTTGGGCGATCTCCTCCGTCTGATTCATCATGGCCGACGGAACAGTTCCCATGTCAGATGGGTTGGGTTCCAAGACTCTCGTCTCCAGTGAGCCCCGGCGAAAGCAGCATGTCTCAGATCAACTGTCTCATCCGCCTTCGTCGGTTCTGGTAACATCTCGGGTGATCAACTCAGGTGAGCCCAACCTTGGATCCTCCCCCATTAAGGCTAATCCTGCTCCATCTCCAACTGGGTTTGGGGCGGGTAGCCCTAAAGCGATCAAAAGCGACAAGGGCGATTCTGACAAGGCAGGGCGATCTCCGTTGAAGTCATCAAACTCCTGTGTTAGCCTGCCCACCATGGCAGACGGCTCATCCTCCTTCTCCGAAGGGCTGGGCATCAAGGCCCAGGATTCAAACGAGCTCCGCCGCAGGCAGAAGAACTCAATACAACATGGTGAAGCCGCAGTCCTCACCGAGCAAACCCCACTCCCACCCAAATCGACTGAAACATCAGATCCCCAAGTTAAATTTGGAACTCACAGTCCAAAACACATCAAGACGAGCCCTGCTCGTAAACTCCAACAGGCCTTTCAGAACGAACGGAAGCAGATGGAATCCGAAGCTCGGATGCTCGAAATTGTGGGTCACCTGGAGGATGAGCTCAACAATTCGGAGGATCCTTTCGTTCTTGATGTTGTGACAGCTAAACTACAGACCATTCAACAATCTTGGAAAGAAGATCGTCAGAGGCTCCACTCAGGCGATACACTTCATCTGGGCCTCGAACCAGGTAACCCTACCCTCAAGAAGTCGATTGATGGTACCTCAGGCGAGGTTGATGATGGACCCACGGTCTCAAGATCCGGGCCGCAAGCTTCTCCTCATGGATTTGGGGATCACAGCCCTAAATCGAGTAAAAGCCCAGGTTCGGCTAGGAAGCTACAACAGGTGTTTTTGGAGGAAGGTTTGAGGGTTGAAGCTGAAGCTGCCATGGGATCAGTCCTGTCTCTGAAGGGGCCTGGGGTGAACAGCTCTAGTGCTCAAATCAACACTTTTGAGGAGAAACTGGAAAAGGAAGCAGAAGCAAGAGCTAGGGTAACGCATCTGCATGGAAACACGTACCAGTTCGAGCGTACACCTGCACAGGTTCGGAAAACTAACCCAAATCCCAAAATATTGTTTCCTGTCAAAGATACTAGAAATAAGCTGGGTGGTGTACCAAACCCAGTGTCTCATGCATCAACGAGTACTAATCCTGATCAGCCTAAAGCCATGAATCGTACATCTCAAACTAATAAGAATTGGGCCTCCCTATTTAGGTCTCAAGGGCCCTCAAGTAATATGAAGTTAGATTTCTATCCAGAATTAAAGAGGGGGAAAAATGCTGTAGTTGAACTTGATGTTACTCACTTGGATGAGAATTGTTGGTCACATTGTTTGGTTGGTCATTTCCTAGATGGTAGGATGGATTTTCGACTAGCAAATTCAACTGCTCATAAACAGTGGGGAAAAAACACTAACTACGGCCTGCTGTCAGTTAAGTCAGATAATGCAGGATTCTTATATTTTGAATTTAAAGATGAAGCTTGCCAACTTGCAGTCCTAGAAGGGGGGCCTTGGTTCTTCTCCCAAAAATTCCTTGTTTTGCAGAAATGGAGAAGAATGATGAATCCAACTAAGATTTCACCGTCCTCTATCCCGTCTTGGGTTAAGCTTCATAACTTGCCCCTAGAGTGTTGGACAGAAGTGGATTAAGCAAGGTGGCTAGTGCAATAGGACAGCCCAAATATGTTGATCGAGCTACAGAAAAGAGGACTAGGCTTGCATATGCTAGGGTGTGTGTGGAAATTGAGGCTGCTGATGTACTACCAGATGACATACAGGTCACAGTGGATGGGGAGAGTGTATCAGTTAGGGTGGAATACCAACTAATGCCTCCTGTTTGCTTAGAATGTGGGGTGTTTGGACATGCAACCGCTAAATGTTCAAAGTCCATCCTTAATAAGCAAGCACAGGGTCATGAAGTTCCGAAGGAGGATTGGCATGCTGTTAGTAAAGGAGTCTCTATCAATGTAGGGGGTTCAGTAGCACTGGAGACAGTTACAATACCTGTGGTGGCTGTGGTGGATACGTCAATGCCTAAGGTCTTAAAAGAGGACATAGATGGGAGTGACTCAGAAGAGGAGGAGCTGAATTTCAATACTGATATTCCTTTTGAGGTGATGGTGGATACAGGGGCTCTCAAGTGTAGCGTGGAGTCCGGTCCAAGTAATCCTCCTAATGATCTAGACCCGGAGGTATTCCCTGCTCAACTTGATCCGCAAGTGAAACCAATTCCTCCGGATGATAAGTCTAAAGAAATAAAGGGAAAGGCTCCCTTTCAGAGTTCCAAGGGTCTCAACAAGTCCGGTGGAAAAAACAATAACAAGAAGTGGAGTAGCAGCTCCAAAAGACGGAATAAATGATATCCTTTTGGTATCCTTTTGAATGAGGGTAGCTTTAATTCTGTCAAGCTATGCTCTTTTTGTTACTTTGTGATTTAGTTTCCAATGTCTTTTCAAACTTTCAATTTAGGTTTTTGGAACATCCGTGGTCTGAATGACCCCATTAAACAGAAAGAAGCAAGATCTTTTGTGAACACCAATAAGTTGAGTCTTGTTGGATTACTTGAGCATAAAATACAGCTCTCAAGAGAAGTTGACTCTGTCTCAAAGTACAGAAGCTAACCCTCCTCTGATCCCAACAGTCAGTTCTGCCTTTGCCATTGAGGAGGCTGCTCATAACCTTAAAGAACTTAATCCCCTGTCTCTGCAAGAGCTTACAGTCCCTTCTAACCAAACTGAAACATTAGAAAGAGTGGGGGCCAATAAGGAAGAAGCAGAACCCCCTAATCAGCAGACTACAAGCTCAAACCCTGCTGCATTTATAACCAGATCAGCAGCAAAAAAAGCTGCCAAACTCAAGGACAAAGAACCTCCAGATCTCATTCCAGATATCAAACTTACCGGAGGAGGTTCTGGTAAAGCATGGCAGCAGAGGAAACAGAAGAACTTTGCAAAGAGCTCTTCTAACAAATCAGGGACCCTGGTTGGAACTTGGGCAGATAGAATCACCCAATTCATCTGCCCTGGTTGGAACTTTGTGAACAATTACCCCCAAGCTGCTTTAGGAAGGATTTTTGTTGGATGGGACCCTGGTGTCTTGTCTATTACAGTGTTATATCAGACTGATCAATTTATTCACTGTCAGGTCCATCCAAAAGATGGGAGTGCATCATTTTTGGTCACAATGGTCTATGGGGCAAACTCTATCTCAGACCGTAGATCTCTTTGGATTAGCCTTTCTCAGTTTAGGACCTCTTCTCCCTGGGTGGTCCTTGGTGACTTTAATGCTATTAGGCATCCTAGGGAGAAAGTTGGGGGGAATGTACAGTGGTATCCTCCCATGGATGACATTAATCACTGTTTGTTCTCCTCCGAGCTTGATGACCTTAGATTTTCAGGGTGCTTATTTACGTGGTCCAATAAGCGGGTCCCTCCTCATTTTGTGGCTTCCAAAATTGATAGGGTATTAGTGAATGAGCCTTGGATGAGAACATATTCTCAATCATCGGCTCAATTTTTGGTGCCTGGAATCTCAGATCATTCTCCAGGTGTGGTGTTCGTCCAGCCCAACCCAAGAAGGTCAATTAAACCCTTCAGGTTTTTTGACTTCCTTGCTGACCACCCTCAATTCCTTGCAATTGTCCAGAGGAGCTGGAGGACAATTGTACTTGGGAACCCCATGTTCTGTGTGTGTGAGAAGCTTAAACGCCTTCAAAAGGATTTGAAGCAGCTTAATAAGGAAGAGTTTAGTGGCATCTCTGAGAGGGTGAGTGCCACTAAGCAAGCCTTAGAAAACATACAAATAATTATAGGCTCTCATCCTAATAATAGTGCTGCCATAGAACAAGAGAGAGCGGTACACAAACAATACATCACGTTGCTTAGGGCTGAGGAAAGCTTAGCTAAACAAAAGTCTCGAATACAATGGTTGAAACTTGGAGATCAATGTACGTCCTATTTCTTTAAAGCTGTGACCAATAGGAGGAATAGGAGCAAAATAACAAGCTTAGAATTAAATGATGGATCTACCTCACATGATCTTATGGTCATCAAAGAACAGTTTGTTAACTTTTACACAACTCTTTTTGGAACGTCCCATCTCACACCTCATCTGGGTCCAACTAGAGTGTGTCAATTAATCAGAAATAAACTCAGCCCTGAGCATAGTCTTAATATGGTCTCCCCTGTCACAGACTTGGAGATTAAGGAGACCATGTGGTCTATTAACCCCACCAAAGCACCTGGCCCGGATGGGTATAATGGAGGGTTTTTTAGGAAGGCATGGTCTGTTATTGGGAGAGAGGTAACCTCAGCTGTCCAGAACTTCTTCAGGTCTGGACAACTGCTCACTAAAGCTAATTCCACTATTGTAGCTCTTGTTCCTAAGGTTCCAAACCCTTCCAGGGTGGGTGACTTTAGGCCCATTTCATGCTGCAATACTATTTACAAATGCATCTCTCGGATTCTAGCCAAGAGATTGCAATATGCTCTTCCTTTGCTCATAGATCCGGTCCAATCAGGATTTGTGAAAGGAAGGAGAATTGCAGATAACATTTTCCTTACCCAAGAACTCATTAGAGGGTATCACAAGTCCTCTCCTTCCCCTAGGTGTGCCATGAAAGTTGATATTATGAAAGCATATGACCATGTTAGGTGGGAATTTATTTGGGACGTCCTGTCCGCCATGAACTTCCATCCTACAATGATTAAGTGGCTTCAAGCATGTGTAACCACTGCAAACTATTCCCTATGTATCAATGGGGAAGTGACGGGGTACATTAAAGGGAAGAAGGGGCTGAGACAGGGGGATCCGTTATCCCCGTATCTCTTTGTTATTGTGATGGAAGTGCTTACGAGTTTACTTAAGGAGAAAGCCCAGCTCCCGGGCTTTCATTATCACTGGAGATGTAAAACTAATCAATTGATAAATCTGTGCTTTGCTGATGATCTAATGATATTTTGCAAGGGAGAGTCTTCTTCGATTAAACTCATCAAGGAAGCATTGAATGAGTTTGAGGCTCTTTCTGGTCTCTCCCCTAGCACAGGTAAGAGTAGCATATTCTTCTCTGGTGTTAGTGTGGGAGTTAAGGAGAATATTTTGCAGGATTTGGGATTTCAGGAGGGGTCCCTTCCAGTGAGATATCTGGGAGTTCCATTGTTATCTACAAAGCTTAAAGCTGTAGACTGCCAAAGGCTGGTTGATAGTATCACTGCCAAAACTAGAAGTTGGACCAATAGGGACCTTACTTATGCGGGGAGAGTCCAGCTTATCAAGAACATCTTGTTCTCGATGCAAACGTATTGGTCCTCCCTGTTCATTTTACCAAAAAAGGTCATCAAGGAAGTTGAATCTATCCTTAGGGCCTTTTTATGGTCTGGCCCTGACCTAAAAAGATCAGGGGCTAAGATAGCTTGGGAGAAGTTATGCGCCCCTAAAGATGAGGGGGGTCTTGGCTTCAAATCTATGGAGGTGTGGAATAAGGCTGCGGTGGCCAAGCATATATGGTACTTGATCTCCGGGGGAGAGCAATCCATGTGGTGCCAATGGGTTAAATCCTACTTATTAAAGGGTAGGAACTTTTGGAGCCTTAAAATGCCTGCTAATCCCTCTTGGGTTTGGCGGAAATTACTTAATCTAAGACATTTAGTCCAACCCTTCATACGTCACTTAGTTGGTAATGGGGAGAACACATCCATGTGGTTTGACCTTTGGCACCCGTTAGGCCCTCTGTTGGATAAGTTTGGTTCCAGAATTGTTTATGACTCTGGCCTTCCATTGAATGCCAAAGTGTCCCTCATAGTTCACAATTCTGGTTGGACCTTCCCAATCACGCAAACATGGGAGTTGAATGAAGTTAGACGGCATCTTCCACCTTTGCGTGGCTCCAGGGACCAAGTTAGATGGACTCTGAATGCATCTGGACAGTTTAGTATAGCCTCTCTATGGGAGGAATTGAGGGCTCCTTTCCCCAAGGTAAATTGGCATAAGGCTGTTTGGTTTGCTGGGCATATTCCTAAGTGTAGCTTCATTACATGGCTGGCCATCCAGGGTAGACTCTCCACGGAGGATAGATTAGTTCTCTTTGGGATTAAATCAATCTCCCAATGCAGTTTTTGCCAGGGTAGTGAAACCCATGATCATTTGTTCTTCAATTGTAGTTTTTCCACACGGGTTTGGAATGCTATGTTGGAAAAGATGGATACGAGTTGGTCCCCTAGGCCTTGGCCAGCATGGATTACCCACTTCTCCTCTTTTAGGGGAAAATCTCTAAGGAATATCGTCTCTAAGTTGATTTTTACTACTACAGTATATCATATTTGGATTGAAAGGAACTTAAGGAAGTTTCAAAATACAACTAGCACCTGGGAAGTGGTTGTTCAAAAAATATTTAACATGGTTAAGGGTAGATTACTGTCGTTGCCAAAGTTGCCCGTAGGCTCACAAAATAATAGGTTTAATAGAGTGTGGGGCATCAATGGGTAATGGGGTAGTTGTGTGTTAGTGTATTCATATTGTGGCATTAGATGTTGCAGGTTTGGTCAGCAGGATTGGGGTTCAAATGAGAATCCACATCACTCAAAGGGGGCCTGTTGTGGCTGCAGCCTGTTATGGCTTCTATTACTTCTATTCTAGCAGGTAGTTACCTTAATCCTTGGCATGAGAGGTCACAAAACCTACCTGTTGTTGTTCAGTTCTGAATCTGCCTATTCTAGCAGGTAGTTACTACATTGTGTGTTAACCCTGTGAGTTGTGAGCTAGAGCCCCAACATTCCTTGAGAGAGGAGGTAATATTTAGTGGGGGAGCTATGTGAGGTTCAGAGGAGGGAGTGAGGGTTCTCTTAGTGAGGAAAGTAGATGGTTCTCATAGCTGCTTTTGCTCATGAAGAATTGCATGTTCATTTTGTGCACCAGTAGACTACTTCAGTAGACTGTGCACCACTTTGTTACATATGTTACTATTGGGATCAGCATTCAAACTTTCAGCATTCCTGTTTTGACAGTACTTTTGGATGCTGAACTGTTGCTGAGTGAACTGTAGTGTGCTCTGACATGTGTAGCATACTTGTGACCTTGTAATACCAAAGTGTTGCTACAATTCTGCATTTGGTACAGTAATTGACAGATGACTGATGACTGATTTTACTAAGGCCCAGTTCTGATTGTGTTCAGCTCTGAATGTTCTGAACCTGTTTTGGTAGCTGAAATGCTTTCTGTTGTATGGTTGTAGGAGGTTCAGAAGTTGTTTTGTTGCAGTTCTGCATATGTTTTGTTGCAGGAGGTTCAGAAGTTGTTAGACTAGCAGGTTACATTTTCTGCTCAAAGTTTGGGCATTTGTGTACTTGTTAAATGTTCCAATTCAGGACTGCAGTGTACTTCCAGTTATGTTTTGTTGATTGCCTAACCAATAGGGGCTGTCATTGGGATCTCCCTTCGCAGAGGGGGAATTCCTCTGCAACGTGTTACCTGCATTCACAGGTTGTAAATCAGTGGAAGGATGGCTGCATGTTCTGAGCCTCCCTAAGCTGCTGCATGTCTGATCTGTCTACTAAGGGGGAAGTCCTCTGTATTGTTTTGCTTTGTTTTCAGTATTGTTTAGTATGGTGCAAGTTCAGTTGTTGTAGTCCAAGTAACTGTGTAGTCCAGTATTGTAGTTTGCCCTGTGTCAGAGTGAACCTTGGTCCAAGTTTGATATAGTCCAGTATTGTAGTTTGCCCAGTATTGTATTTGTTTGGTCTGCTGCTGCTGTTGCTGTCCAGTATGGCTGAAGCAGCCCAGTTCTGCTGCTGTTTTGTATAGAATCGTGGGGTGATTCTGAACCAAGCTGCTGTTTTGTATCCATGTTGTGTCCATATTGTGTGGGGACACAGACTGCTGCTGCCGAGCCTCACTAAGCTGCTGTGGCAGTTCTGAAGCTTGCCTAACTGCTATGGAGCAAGTTTCCCAAGCCTTGTCAGTTGCAGCAGCAGAACTAGAGTTCCTGCTATGATGCTGAATTGAGCAGATGTGTTTTTATGCTGTTTTGATGCTGTTGCTGTCAGAAGTGAGGGCTGAACTTCTGCATGTTCTGAACCTGTGCATGTTTTGAGCTATATTGTTGTCATGCTATGTTTTGGAGCAAAGTATCCCAAGCTATGTAATTGGGTTTTATGTTATGTTATGTTTTGTTGTCATTGCGTTGTTTTCTTCCCCTCTTCTAGATGGGCTGGAAACAGCGTCTATTAGGTTATTTCCTAGGCATGTAGCCATTTGGTATAGTCATTTCCTTTGCTGATTACTGCATGTTCTGAACCTGTGCATGTTTTGAGCTATATTGTTGTCATGCTATGTTTTGGAGCAAAGTATCCCAAGCTATGTAATTGGGTTTTATGTTATGTTATGTTTTGTTGTCATTGCGTTGTTTTCTTCCCCTCTTCTAGATGGGCTGGAAACAGCGTCTATTAGGTTATTTCCTAGGCATGTAGCCATTTGGTATAGTCATTTCCTCCTGGGGTATGCCCCTTGTAGGCTGTATATACGGTTCGATTCTTTTCTTTTTATTTAAAGCTGTTTTACCCAAAAAAAACAAATCAGGGAAGTAACCTTCTTTCCTACCTTTGTCTGATTAATACAGTATTTACCTTTAATTTTTTCAATTCTGTTTGTAGCTGTCTAGTGTTTAATGGATTGTGAGTCTTCACATTTTGGGTTTTGGAACTTGAGGGGCCTTAATGACCCTCTCAAACAAAGGGAGGCAAAAAATTGGGTTGTTAAGAATAAACTATCCTTATACGGAGGCGATTTCAGACAACATGTCGATTTTCTTCGTTGTTCAGTGAGCATTCACCATGGCCGACGGGACTATCTCCTTCGTTGAGGGCTTGGGCCTCAAAGCCCTGAACTCAAACGAAATCCGGAGGAAGAACTTCGAAAGACAACAGCAGCCACGCCCTGTAAACCCTAATGGTTCAAAAGTTCCAGATCCCCAATCCAGTTCTGGGGCTCCCAGTCCCAAACACAACAAATCGAGCCCATCTCGTAAATTGCAACAGGCGTTCGAGGCTGAAGGTGCAAGATTGAACTCTGAAGCTCGTATGCTCAAAATTGTGGGTCATCTTCAAGATGAGCTCAATAATTCGGAGGATCCTTTCATACTGGATGTTGTTACAGCCAAATTACTGAGCATCCAACAGGAATGGAAACGAACTGAGGACCAACAACTACTCTATTCGGGGAACCCTAATGATCCGGAGTTCCCGAGTTTGAGCAAGGCAGAAACCAAGCGAGGCAGCCCCCCCCGAGAGCCTTCTTCTACCTCCCATCCCAGCACCTCTCGTACGCCATTCCAGCAAAGTCTGATCCTAGAAGCAGAAGGGCGAGCTGCGGCCCACCTACTACAACACCCTCATGAGGTATCCTCCTCTAATCTTAATCCAAAAACTTTTCAAAGTGAAGCAAGTGCTATCCCTCGACAACCACAAACTGTACCTCAGCATGGTTTTATTAGACCCAGACTGAACCCACATAACCAAAAAGCTAAACCTAAGAATTGGGCTGCCCTGTTGCAATCTCAGAGCCCATCTATGGACATGAAACTTGATTTTCATCCTGATCTTTTTAAAGGAAAAGAAGCCCAGGTTGAATTAGACATTGAGTTAACAGATGTTGGTAGATGGAATAGGTATTTAGTGGGTCATTTCCTTGATGGAAAGATGCCGTATGCTCTGGTAGCGTCCACAGCAAGATATCAGTGGAAAGATTTGTTTGTAGCTGTAAAGCCAGATGTGGCTGGTTGCTATCTGTTCGAATTCAAAGATGAAGAGGCTAAACAACAGATATTGGATGGTGGCCCATATTTCTTCTCGAAGAAATATTTAGTCCTTAAAGATTGGCATCCTATGATGCAACCAGTAAAGGAACAACCCTCACACATTCCAGCATGGATTAAGTTGCACAATTTACCCCTTGAGTTATGGAACCAAGAGTGTCTAAGCAGAATTGCTAGTACAATTGGTAAACCACTCCATGTGGATCATGCCACTGCAAAAACCTCAAAGCAACCTGGCTTACTTCAAACCAAATCAACCAGTGCTAGAATCTGCATAGAGGTTAGTGCTGAACATGACCTTCCCGATGATGTTAGAATAACTGTAGGGGGGAATTCAGTGGTTGTGCCTATTGAGTACCAGGTGTTACCATCTTTATGCAAACAATGTCAAGTATTTGGCCACGATACAGCTCTGTGCCTCAAGAAAACTCCCCCAAACCCAAGTCAGCCCACTCAAGAATGGACTGTAGTGGGTAAAGGGAAACCATCTTCCATTCCTCACTCAAAGCCCAGTGAAGCATCAAATATTTCCAAGTCTACCATTCCTAGCCTCCAAACAGATTTGACTGTTGATTCAGTATCAGAGGCAGAGCTAGAGCAGGTTCTTGTAGAAGTTGTAAGTAGTACCCATGAGACCTTGAATCAGATTCAGAATCAGACCCCTACTCAGCAGCAGCACATTTTGATCAGGAATGAACTACAGCAGGATCTGCACCAATCTGTAAGCAGTGAGCAGAAGGCTCAATCATTGTCTCACCAAGTCCACCAACCTAAGCCTCTTTCGGAAGAGGTGACTGATTGTGGTGAGCTTCTGAAAACTCCTAGCCAGCAGAACAATGCAGTAACCAAATCAGCAGCCAAGAAAGCTGCAAAGATAGCTGCAAAACTCAAATCTCAAGAAGCTCTGGATCCTAGTACACTGTCAGAAAATAAGCTACAGATGGGAGGATCAAAGGGCTCTGCAAAGAGCTCTCATAAATCAGGGAAGTAACTTTCCTTACCTGTTTTGTCTAGTGCTATTAGTTTTATTTTATGTCTTGTACATCTTTTTCTTTTGGCTTTTGGAACTTGAGGGGTCTTAATGACCCTCTCAAACAAAAGGAGGCTAAATCTTGGGTCCTAAAAAATAAACTATCTTTGGTGGGTCTCATTGAACATAAACTAAAAGAACCCAAGCTTCCTAGAATTGTTAATGCCATGTTTCCTCTTTGGAGCTTTGTTAGCAATCACTCCAGCACTTCAATGGGAAGGCTCTTGATATGTTGGAACCCTTTGGTTTTTCAAGTTCAGGTCCTTTGCCAGTCCAGTCAGTATATGCATTGTAAGGTGAACACTTGTGATGGCCAATACTCATTTGAGGCTTCATTTATTTATGGGGCTAATTGCTACCTAGAGAGACAAAGGCTTTGGGTAGAACTACAACAACTCTGTGTTACATCCCCTTGGGTAGTTCTAGGGGATTTCAATGCCATAAAATCACCTAATGAAAAAGTGGGAGGGGATAGGAATTGGCTGCCATGGATGGAGGATTTCAATGCATGTCTCCATTCAACAGAGTTAGTTGACCTTAGATACTCTGGTTGCCAATTCACCTGGTCTAATAAACAACTGGGAGATGCTCACATTAGCACTAAGATTGATAGGGTTTTAGTCAATGACAGGTGGATCAAAGCTTTCTGTTGGTCCAGTGCCCACTTCCTCAACCCTGGAGTGTCTGATCACTCATCTGCTGTTGTATATCTGACAACAATTACTCCTCCAAGGAAAAAGCCTTTTAGATTCTTTAATTTTTTGGCTGATCATCCTAAATTCATTGAAACTGTTCAACATGTCTGGAGAAAGGTTATCTTGGGTAATCCAATGTACTGTGTCTGTGAGAAACTGAAACACCTTCAGGAGGGCCTCAAACAGTTGAACACTAATGAATTTAGTGATTTGTCAGCTAGGGTGGCCTCCTTTAAACAACAATTGGAAGCTGTTCAAAGGGACCTTGGTTCTCATCCCAATGATCCCTCTAAACAGGCCATTGAAAGAGAACTGTGTAAACAGTATCTTATTTATGCTAGAGCCGAAGAAAGTCTTGCCAAACAAAAATCAAGGATCCAGTGGCTAAAGTTGGGGGATCATTGTACTTCTTTCTTCTTCAAAACTATCACCAACTCTAGGAATAGGAACAGAATTTCTAGCTTGGTCCTGGAGGATGGCACTGTCACACAAAACATTGAGTTGGTGAAGCAATCCTTCATCAATTACTACACTAAATTGCTAGGTACCAAGCATCTCACCAATTACTCTGGCTCTTCCAGAGTAGACCAACTTATTACTAGAAGACTTTCACCTGCTCAAAGTATGGAAATGGTGATGGAGGTAACTGATAAAGAGATCAAAGATACCTTCTGGTCTCTCAATCCTCAAAAAGCACCAGGCCCTGATGGCTACAATGCAGCCTTCTTTCATAAAGCATGGCCTGTGATAGGCCATGAAGTGACATCAGCAGTTAAGCTTTTTTTTAGGTCAGGTCAACTCCTAAAGAAGGCTAATGCTACCTCAGTGGCTTTGGTACCTAAAATACCCAATCCCTCCAAGGTGGGGGATTACAGACCAATCTCATGTTGCAATGTAATATATAAGTGCATTGCAAAAATCATTGCTAATAAAATCAAACCAGTGTTACCATATCTCATTGATTCAGCCCAATCAGGTTTTGTACAGGGTAGGAGAATTGCGGACAATATTTTCCTCACCCAGGAATTGATGAGGGGTTACCACAAACACTCCTCTTCCCCTAGATGTGCCATGAAAGTGGATATCATGAAGGCTTATGACAACGTCAGATGGGACTTCCTCTGGGATGTTCTAGCCTCCATGAATTTCCATCCTAAAATGATTCAATGGTTGAAAGCCTGTGTTTCCACAGCAAATTATTCCTTGTGCTTCAATGGTGAAGCTATAGGATACATTCCTGGGCAAAAGGGTCTTAGGCAAGGTGACCCCTTGTCTTCATACCTGTTTGTGATTGTCATGGAGGTTTTAACCTGCATTCTTAAGGAAAAGTCCCTACTCCCCGACTTTAAATTTCATTGGAGATGTGGATCCACCAAGCTTGTCAACCTATGTTTCGCAGATGATCTTATGATCTTTTGCAAAGGAGAAGTAAGCTCAGTTAACCATATTAAACAATCATTGAATGAGTTTGAGGCTATGTCTGGCCTCTCTCCAAGTTCTACCAAGAGTGATATTTTCTTTTCGGGGGTCAATTCCTCCACCAAATCATCCATTCTCAATATTTTGGGTTTCCGGGAGGGGTCTTTACCTGTCAGGTATTTAGGGGTACCTCTCCTATCCACCAAGCTCAAACACTCTGACTGCAAGAGTATGGTAGAAAGGATAGTATCCAAAACCAAATCATAGACTCATAGGTATCTATCTTATGCTGGGAGAATACAATTAATTAAGTCAATACTCTTCTCCATGCAAAATTATTGGTCATCTCTCTTTATTATCCCTAAAAAGGTAATTAAGGAGATTGAATCAATTCTAAGAGCTTTTTTCTGGTCTGGTCCTGATCTTAGACGGACTGGTGCCAAAGTCTCATGGGAACACCTTTGCTCCCCATTCAAGGAAGGTGGTTTAGGTTTTAAATCTATGGAAGTCTGGAATCAAGCAGCTGTGGCAAAACATATTTGGTTCCTTGTCTCGGGGGGGGAACAATCTATGTGGTGCCAGTGGGTCAAATCTTACTTACTTAAGGGCAATAGTTTCTGGAGTGTTAGGGTTCCTAGTGATCCCTCCTGGGTCTGGAGGAAACTGCTTAAACTTAGACCTATCATCCAGCCTCACATAGTGCACAAAATTGGGGATGGTCAGTTAACTTCTTTATGGTATGACAACTGGCATCCCCTTGGACCCCTTGGGCCTAAATTTGGACCTAGAATTATATACGACTCAGGAATTCCTAAGGATAGCACTGTGCAGACTATTATTACGAACAACCAGTGGGCCTTTCCAATTACTCAATCTCCTGATCTGAATGAAGTTAGAGCAAATCTTCAGAGTGTTCCCCTTAACACTGCCACTGGGGATAGATGTTCTTGGACTCTTAATACCTCGGGGAAATTTACCATCTCCTCCCTTTATGATCAGATGAGAACACACTACCCTGATATCACCTGGCACAAAGTAATATGGTTTTCAGGACACATCCCTAAGTGCAGCGTGATCTCTTGGATGGCCATTCTTAAGAAGTTATCTACTGAGGATAG
This sequence comes from Rhododendron griersonianum, assembly GCA_018127125.1. Taxonomy (NCBI): domain Eukaryota; kingdom Viridiplantae; phylum Streptophyta; class Magnoliopsida; order Ericales; family Ericaceae; genus Rhododendron; species Rhododendron griersonianum. The sequence continues at coordinate 30,021,165 of CM030790.1, read as the reverse complement.
GTTAGTCATGTTTGGAATGAAATCGTCCTCTGTTTGTAGTCTATGCATGGGTGTGGAATCACATACCCATTTATTTTTTGAATGCCCTTGGGCTTCTCAAGTTAGGGGAATTCTAGCCCCTAAGACTCCTTATATGGTAGGAGTATTTACTTGGCAGCAGTGGGTAAGTTCACTATCCACTTTAAAAGGGAAATCATTGCCTATCACAATTGCAAAACTGGTATTCACAGTCTATGTGTACCAATTGTGGCTTGAAAGAAATCATAGAAAGTTCCAAAATATTAGTTGCCCCCCAGGAGTGGTTGCAAACAAGATTTCAAATGAAGTTAGATGTAGGTTGTTATCCCTCTCATTCAAGGGGCCATCTCATTTACTTTCAATGTGGAACATTCATGTCTGAAGTAAGTATAATGGGAGTCTGTAAGGCACTCTTACTCATATGCTAACATTTGCAGGTCAGAGATCAAGGGGGGGCTTTCATAGTCTCCCCATATCAGTATAATCATGTTTACTGCTCTGTAGCAGCAAAGAGGGATGGGTTATCAAGCTCAGAAACAAGGTCACAGTTCAAGGGGGATACAGCTTCATGCTCCTCCTTGATCCTTTAAGCATTCATTGCCATCATTCAGTAAGAGCTAACAGGAGCAGTCAGCATAAAATTGGACTCATTGCTGCTATTACTTCTATTCTAGCAGGTAGTTACCTTACTCCTTACTACATTGATAGTTGTGGTATCAGGCAGATTTTGAGTGTCCTTACTATATGGAAAGTTGACCTTGTGAGTTGTGTGCTAAAGCCCCATCCTTCCTTGAGAGAGGAGGTAATATTTAGTGGGGGAGTCTTGTGAGGTTCAGAGGAGGGAGTAAGTGACCCTTGTGAGAGTGGGTGGTGTAAGGTTTAAACTGTGCACAACCTTGTGAGATGAGGTTTCAAACTGTGCACAACCTTCTGAATCAAACAAGTTTCAAACTTTCAGTTTAGTGGCTGTTATTCCCTTGACTGCTGTTCTATTGGTTTCATTTTAGTTCAGTTATAGTCATCATAATGTGCTGCTGTTACTGATCAGCATTTGTGCTGCTGAACTGTGGTGTGACCTTCTGTTGTGATGACTGTTGCTGAACTGTGGGGTGGCCTTTGTGTCCCTACTTCAATTCAAGTCAAGTTCTGAAGCTGCTGTCCAGTTCTGAAGCTGCTGCAGCTGCTGCTTTAGGAGCAGGTCCTGTTTTCATATGGTGCCAATCTATGGTACATTTACTTAGATTATGCCTAACCATCGGGGGCTGTCAATGGGATCTCCCTTCACAGAGGGGGACGTCCTCTGTATAGTTTAGTTTTGTATATGTTCTACTTAGTAAATGTGTTTGTCGAAGCTGTATTACACTTCATCCAAGCTGCATCAGTTCTGAATTGCTGTTGCTGCTGTGACTGTGACTGTTATGATTCAGAAGTTGACTGTGGTTATTGACTACTATATATCCTCATTTCTGATGGGCAGCTACTGTATATCCTCAATTCTGATGTTCTGAACCTGTTGATGGCTGTGGTACTGTGGTTCTGAACCTTAGCTCTTATTTGATACCACTGATGCTCTTGTTATGGCTTATGGTGGCAGCTGCAACTCATGTTCTGCAGTCTAGCAACTCATGGTGGCAGCTACCATTAATGCTCCGTAGCTTCATTTCTGATGGTCAGCTGCTGATGTCCTCTGCCCAGATTATGTTGCTAGTTGCTACGCAGCCCAGCTGCTACACACCCCAGTTTTTGTTTAACTTATTCATACTGTCTTTTGTGGTGCTTTGTTCGGAAAGGGAACAATTCCCTTTAGATGCACTTCTAGATGCCTTGGGCATAGTTTTATGTTATCAATTGTCTGTGTTTCTTGTCCCTCTTACTAGATGGATTGGAAACATAGCTTCACATCATTGCATTGTAGCCATTTGGCGTTATCAATTTCTTTATCTTTATCTTTTTTGTTTTCTTTTTTCTTTCCTCCTGGGGTATGCCCCTTGTAGGCTGTATATCCGGTTACTCTTTTTTCTATTTCATGCTATTTTACCCAAAAAAAAAAAACTATCCTTAATTGGTCTTATTGAGCATAAAATCAAAGAATCCAATGTAACTAGAGTAGTCAACACCATGCTCCCTCATTGGAATTTTGTTAGCAATCATTCCTGCTCTCCTATGGGGCGTATTTTGATTTGTTGGAACCCCCTGTTGTTTAATGTACAAGTCCAGTTTCAGTCCAATCAGATTATTCATTGTAAGGTGCAATCTTGTAATGGCCAGTTTTCTTTTGATGCCACCTTTATATATGGAGCAACTAGTTACTTGGAAAGGCAACAACTAGGGGCTCAATTACAGCAGCTTTGTGTGGTTACCCCTTGGGTAGTGTTAGGTGACTTCAATGCATTGAGGTATCCCCTTGAAAAAGTAGGTGGGGACAGAAATTGGTTGCCCTGGATGGAGGAATTCAATTCTTGTATCCAATCAACTGAATTACTTGATCTCAGGTATACTGGTTGCCAGTACACTTGGTCTAATAAACAACTGGGAGATGCTCATATAAGTTCCAAGATTGATAGGGTTTTAGTTAATGAGAGTTGGGTCAAAGATTTCTGCTGGTCCAATGCACATTTTCTCAGCCCTGGTGTGTCTGATCATTCCCCTGCAGTTGTGTATTTGACAACTGCCTCACCTACTAAGAAAAGGCCTTTTAGGTTCTTCAACTTTTTAGCTGAGCACCCTAAGTTCCTTGACACTGTTCAGCAGGTGTGGAGGAAGATAATCATTGGAAATCCAATGTTCTGTGTTTGTGAAAAACTTAAGCAATTGCAGGAGGATCTTAAAAAACTAAACACAAATGAGTTTAGTGATCTTTCTTCAAGAGTGGCATCCTGTAAACAACAATTAGAAATTATCCAAAGAGAACTAGGCTCTGACCCTAGTGACCCTTCTAAACAAGCCATTGAAAAGAAACTGTGCAAGCAGTATCTAGTTTATGCCAGAGCAGAAGAAAATTTTGCCAAGCAAAAATCAAGAATTCAATGGCTAAAGTTGGGGGATCAATGTTTTTTTTTTTTTGGGTAACTTAGCTTGAAATTAAAAAAGGTTAAGCGAATGTACAGCCTACAAGGGGCATACCCCAGGAGGAAAAGAAAAGGAAAACAAATAAGAATGAAAAAAGTGCGGTAAACCATGCACAACCCGCATGGAGAGTGAGATAGAGTAAATACATAACAAAATGCTATGCGTACTGTAATACGTGAATTGTGATATTGAACTACTTTCTGGCACAACCCGCCAGGCTAGGAAATAAAGTAAATACGGTAGATAGTCATGGTCAACGATGACCACATGATAACCAGCGCTGAGGAGAGATCCTCCTCCTCCACGGCTGGGATAAGAAGACCAAGAACCGAGAAGCCCATCACCCTGAAGCTAGCATAATACCCACTCAAAAGAAGTCAACTACTACAGAGGGACTCGGACCGAGAGAGGTTCGAACTGGAGATGTCGGCATCCGACAAGGCTACCCTGCTAAGCACCCTGCACACCACGCCCATTCCATCCAGACTACTACAATCTCACCCAATTCCCCTAGGCTCGCTAACAACTATAAGCGGAACAGGAAGAGAGACCACCAAAGTAGCCCCCCAAACCTCAAGTGGACCAAGCTGTTCGTTTCGCTCAGTGCAAACCACTAAAACTAATCAGAACAGCCTACGAAGCTACCCCTTTCAATCAGTGAGAATCCACCAATCTAGTCAAAGACAGCTCCGGCAACTACCTTGCTCAATCAAACTCATCCATAATCTAATCATCGGCTCCCCCAGTTGCTGCTACTGCGAGGCTACCCCTAACTAGGAGAATCCAATCTAATCAAAAATAGCCACGACCACAAGAATACTACGCAGTTCCTCAGAGCTAAAAGCGCTGGCTCAAGGGATATAGAGGGCTCGACGAAGAGCCCGGCCCCCGATTTCAGTCCAACAGATGACCGCCTATCGGGGGTTGCAAAACTAACAGAAAACTGGCCCACTAATCCAGCAACAATGTAAATGTAAATAGCCATATTCCAGGCTCATATTGCATAAACATTAATAATGGATTGGCCTAGGTATACCGGCCTGGGCTACTGGTTGGGCTGCCTGCCCGGCCTTGGCTTGCTGCTTGCTGCCCGGGCAGAAGGCAGGCTGTGCCCGACGGGTTGAAGGCAGGCTGTGCCCGACGGGCGGCCCGATGGCAGGCCAACGGGCTGGCTGCTACTACTACCAGCTGGCTGGCCCCTGTTGAGGGCCTGGCCCAAACTGGCCCACGGCTGCACGGCAGCTGTTGATGGTGGCCTAGCCCATGGTGGCTGGTGGCCCACGGTGGCTGGTGGCCACTGTCGATGCCCATAGTTGCCAGAACTGCCCTCTTCTCCGGCAGGTTCAGACCGGCAGCTGGAGGCTGAGATTCAGACCAGCAGCTCAATGTTACCCATGGTCGCAGCCCAAGGTCGCCGTCGCAGGACTGAATAGCGACCCAAGGTCCCTGTCGCCGTTGCCGATGTATTGAGGTCTTCGATTGAGCTCGCCGGACTGAACAGTTTGGTTTCAGATCTGCCCGGAGCAGATCCCAAATGGTACCCGCCGGTTCACGGCGGGGATGTGGTTGGAGGCGCCCACGGCTGTGGAGCTCCGTAGTGACGTTTGACCGGACCAGAGGAAGGCCGGCCAGGTGGAGTGACCACACCAGATCAGTCCGGAGCGGAGGGCGGCGGAGGAGAGCGGTGGGTTGCCGGTTGTGGAGGGCGGTGGAGAAGATCATCTCTAAGAAGAGAGTATCCCTTGCCCGGAAGGTGGCTGAGCCTTGTACGACTGGAAGATCGGTGGCTGCTGCCATTGCCGTGGATCAGAGGGAGCTTTCTCCCACTGAAGTTGCTCATAAAATCTCCGGGGGGATCAATGTTCCTCCTTCTTTTTCAAGTCCATTACCAATTCAAGGAAGAGGAACAGAATTTCTAGCTTGGTTCTAGAAGATGGGTCTGTTTCCCAAAACTTAGAGTTGATTAAGCACACATTCATCAATTACTACACTAACTTGTTAGGCACCAAACATTTGACTGATTACTCTGGATCCTCTAGAGTGCAACAGCTTATAACTAGGAAGCTCTCCCCCTCCCAGAGTTTGCAAATGGTGATGGGGGTAACTGATAAAGAGATCAAGGACACCTTTTGGTCTCTTAATCCTCAAAAAGCTCCTGGGCCAGATGGCTATAATGCTTCCTTCTTCCATAGAGCTTGGCCTGTTATAGGCCATGAAGTGACCTCAGCTGTCAAACTGTTTTTCAGGTCTGGTCAACTCTTGAAGAAGGCCAATGCTACCCTAGTTGCTTTGGTGCCTAAAGTCCCCAATCCCTCTAAGGTAGGAGACTACAGACCCATCTCATGCTGTAATGTGATATATAAATGTATAGCTAAAATACTAGCCAATAAAATCAGACCTGTTCTGCCTTCCCTTATTGATCCTGCTCAATCTGGCTTTGTCCAGGGTAGGAGGATAGCTGATAACATGTTCCTTACTCAGGAGTTGATGAGAGGTTACCACAAACATTCCTCATCCCCTAGGTGTGCCATGAAAGTGGGCATTATGAAGGCCTATGATAATGTCAGGTGGGAATTCCTTTGGGATGTCCTGGCTTCAATGAACTTCCACCCTAAGATGATCCAATGGTTGAAAGCTTGTGTGTCTACAGCTAACTACTCCTTGTGTTTTAATGGGGAGGCAATAGGGTACATTCCTGGGCAAAAAGGTTTAAGACAAGGTGATCCACTATCTTCTTACCTTTTTGTGATAGCTATGAAGGTGTTAACGTGCATTCTTAAGGAGAAATCCTTCCAACCTGATTTTAACTTCCTCTGGAAATGGGAGCTACCAAACTTGTCAATCTTTGCTTTGCAGATGATCTTATGATCTTTTGCAAAGGTGAAGTAAGCTCCATTAATCACATTCAGAATTCTTTAACTGAATTTGAGAAGTTGTCTGGGCTTTCACCAAGCCCTTCCAAGAGCAGCATCTTTTTCTCTGGTGTTAGCCCACCCACCAAGGCATCCATATTAGGTATCCTAGGCTTCCAGGAGGGGTCTTTGCCTGTTAGGTATTTGGGGGTACCCCTACTGTCCACAAAACTCAAGCACTCTGATTGTAAAGTAATGGTTGACAGAATTTTGGCCAAGACTAAAACATGGACACATAGGTACTTGTCCTATGCTGGGAGGATTCAATTAATAAAATCACTACTGTTCTCAATGCAAACCTATTGGTCATCTCTCTTCATTATCCCTAAGAAGGTAATTAAGGAGGTGGAATCTATCCTTAGAGCATTCTTTTGGTCTGGCCCCGACCTTAAGAAAACAGGGGCAAAAGTCTCTTGGGAACATCTTTGTTCTCCTGTTAAGGAAGGAGGGTTAGGTTTTAAATCTATGGAGGTCTGGAACAAGGCAGCAGTCGCCAAACATATTTGGTTCCTTATCTCGGGAGGGGAGCAATCTATGTGGTGCCAATGGGTGAAGTCTTACCTACTTAAAGGTAAGAGCTTTTGGAGTGTTAAAACTCCAAGTAATCCCTCATGGGTATGGAGGAAAATTCTTAACATTAGACCACTCATCCAATCACACATTACGTATAAAATAGGGGATGGCCAATTGACCTCCTTGTGGTTTGATAACTGGCATCCCCTAGGGCCCTTATTGCCTAAATTTGGGCCTAGAATTACCTTAGATTCTGGACTGCACAAGGATTCCACTGTGCAGTCTATCATTAGGGACAATCAGTGGGCCTTCCCACTGACCCAAACCCCTGATCTCAATGAAGTGAGATCAGAATTACAAGCTGTCCCCATCAATGCTTCCACTGGGGATAGATGCATTTGGAATCTCAATGCATCTGGTAAGTTCACCATCTCATCCTTATGGGATCATTTAAGGATACATTTTCCTCCTATAACTTGGCATAAAGTGGTATGGTTCTCAGGGTACATCCCTAGATGTAGTGTGATCTCATGGATGGCCATCCTTAATAGATTATCTACCGAAGACAGACTAGTCATGTTTGGAATGAAAGCTGCTTCCATATGCAGCCTATGTTTGGGAGTAGAGTCCCATGAGCACCTCTTTTTTGATTGCCCCATGGCTACACAAATTAGGGGTATCTTATCCCCAAAGACCCCTCACATGACAGGATTGACATCCATGCAGCAGTGGGTGAGCAGACTGTCCTCTGTCCAAGGCAAGGCTCTGGCCATTACAATTGCTAAACTTGTCTTTACAACCTATGTGCACCAATTATGGCTTGAGAGGAATCATAGGAAATTCCAGAATCTTAATTGCCCCCCTGGAGTGGTTGCTCACAAAATTTCAAATGAAGTAAGGTGCAGGTTGTTGTCATTGTCTAAGTTCAAAGGGCCTTCTCAATTATTATCTATGTGGAATATTCATGATTAACTTCTCAGTAATAAGTTAGAATGAAATTACCCATATACTCACATGATAACACATGCAGGTAAATCTCAAGGGGTTTCCCCTTGATCTAACTTGGTCCAGAGTCTGTAGCTCAGTTCTGTAGAACCACTGCAGTTTTGTTGCTGCAGTGAGTTGGTTGTACAGCAAGTCATTGGTAAAGGGGGATACAGCTTCATGCTCCTTCTTGGTCACAGAAACAGAAGCAGAAGCAGGGGAGAGCAGGATTCAGCAACCTGCCTGCTATTCAACAAGAGGTACTAAGTCTGCTATTACTCCTACATACACAGGTAGTTATCTTATACTCTGTGGTCTCTCTACCAGACTCAAGGTGCATGTGTGTTGAGAGTTAAGTTGTTAGCATTCAATGCAATATGTGTTTCCCTGTGAGAGTGTAAGGAACATATTTGCCAAGAACTTGTCAGTTGTGAGGTTTCAAGGGTGAGTTGTGGCAGCATTGTATCTGCTGCTGTCACTGCTCTACTTTTATCAATTTATCATTGTACTTATGGGCTGTCTCTGCTGCCATGCTTAGCTGACCATGCATCCAAGTTCATCTGAACCTGTTCTGAACCTGTTAATTTTCTGACAAAAATAATGTTCAGTGGTTTTTTTCATTTCTAATATTAGCCTAACCAATTGGGGCTGTCATTGGGATCTCCCTTCGCGGAGGGGGACGTCCTCTGCATTTTTGCATTTTTGTTATGTTCTGCATCAGTTGTCATGTTCTGCATCAGTTCTGCATCATGTGGGAATATTGGACTACCACTCATGACAGTCCAGTTGAGTGTCCAGTTGGATTGGCATGCTGTAATTGGAGTGTATTGGACTATCACTCATGTTCTAGCAGTTGCCATTCAGTTAGTCTAGTATTGGATCATGGACACTTTGGGGACACTTCTGTTTTCAGTTACGTACCAAATCTGTGGTGCCAATCTGTAGTAGCTTTAGTGATGTTCTGAACCTGCTGTTATGATGTTGTTCTAATGTTCTGAACCGCTAGTGTTGTAGTAGGTTCAGAAGTTGATATACGTAGCAGGTTCTGTATTCAGTTATGCCTAACCATCGGGGGCTGTCAATGGGATCTCCCTTCACAGAGGGGGACGTCCTCTGTATTGTTTTGATTTTGATATTGACTGTGTGAATCTGATGCCATGATGCCATGAATTCTGGTTTAGCTGCTGTCAGAGCAGTCCAAGTTCTTTGGACGTTTCAGAAGTTCAGAAGTTCAAAAGCTCCATCAGATCAGTCCTGCATCAGTTATGTAATGTAGTGTAGTGTCCAAGTGTTTTGTGTTGATAGCAGTTCTGCAATGTTCAGTTATGTTGCTGATGTTTGCATCCAGTCATGTTTGCTGCCCAGTTCTGCATCAGTCCTTATTGGTTCTGTATCAGAGCTGTTGGATGCAAGGGTTGTCCACAGCTTGGAGGCTTCATTCTGCTTCAGATCTACAGTAGTTTGTATAGCCATATCAGTTAAAGGCCTCAGTAATGTGTGTAGTCTTTTCTCAAGTGTAATGTATTAACTCTCCAGGACTGCACTTTTAGTGCCTCACATAGGTGTAGTCCATTTTGTTGCTTTCAATAGGCGTTGTTTTCCTTCCCTCTTGATAGATGGATTGGAAACAACGCGCATCATCATTTTTTTTTTTTTTGGGTAAATCAGCTTGAAATTAAAAGAGGTTAAGCGAATATACAGCCTACAAGGGGCATACCCCAGGTAAGACAAAGCAAAAAGAAAACGAAAAAATATAAAGAGCCAAGTGGCTACATGGGTTACCCGTGTCCAAGCCCCGTCGTACAAACTATCCCAAAGAGTAGAGAGTTCAATGGGAAACCTGGACACGGGCATGGCAATAACAGAAAATCCACGACACAACCCGTCGGGATAGGGGTAAATTAGAGGCCCTCGAAGTCCTCGCAAGCACAGAAATAACTAAGTAAATCAGCTACTGCTACCAGAACACAGCAACTAATAATACAAAACAGCTAAAAAGCAAACAGTAGCCCGAGCCTCCACTGCCCGGGCTGGCAAAAGAAATGGCTGGCCTAGCCTGTGGCTGGCTTGTCGTTGGCCCGGCTGGCCTCTGGCCTGCTGGCCTGGAGACTGCCCGAGCTGCTTGATGCTGTAATGGTGACTGCCCGCCCGAGCTAGCAGCTTGACCGGGCTGCTTGGCCCGAGCGGGGATGTGGTGTCCTGGCCGAAAGGCAACAGCTGTAAGCCCCTGCCCCTACCTGACCTGGCTGGCCCGGGCAGGCCTTGCCAGCGTGGAACCAGCGAGCCACCGTGGCTGGGGCGGCCAGGCCGTGACCTCCCACCAGTTGATAAGCTCCACAGCGACTGAGGAGCACGAGTTGGAGAGATCTGGCCGGCTGGGACATAGCCGGAGAAGATGAACAGTTGCCGTTGGTTGCAGATCTGCACGGCTCGGATCCCAATGGTTGCAGAACTGCACGGCTGTAATCCCCGGACCGAAAGTGGCCGGTTGATGTTTGATGCTTGACTGGACCAGAGAAGGCCAGCTATGGACTGGCCGGCGCCTGTTGACCGGACCAGAGGTGGATGATAGATGACCGGACCCTATGGGTTGCCGATTGTAGTTGATATCAGATCTGGTAGGAGCAGATCCGAAATGGTTCCCGCCGGTTCACGTCGGGTTGAGGTTGGAGGCGAGGCCCACGGCTGTGGAGCTTCAAACCAGAGTGGAAGTTTGTCCTGACCAAAGCGGAGGCTATGGCTGCCGGGTGTGGAAGGGGGCGGTGGAGGAGAGGCCCTGTCGTGCGAGGGTCTCCCTTGCCCGATGAGACCTGCTGCTGCCGCCGTCGGAGTGGATGGCCGGCGTGGTGTGGCCAGGCTTGGCTGGGCCGAAGTGGAAGAGCCAGGAGGGAGCTTTCTCTCTCTAGGCTAGAGAGGGTCCTTGAGAGAGAAATATTACGCATCATCATTTAGCCATGTAGCCATTTGGCGTTGTCAATTTTCTTACTCTTGTTGGTTTTTTCCTTCTTTCCTCCTGGGGTATGCCCCTTGTAGGCTGTATATCCGGTTATTCTTTTTTCTATTTCAAGCTTTTTTACCCAAAAAAAAAAAACAAAACAAAAGGGTATACATTGTTTCCTATCCATCTACAAAAGGGGGTAGATAAGGCTGGACAAACTGAGCAACCTTGATTTGCTGAGCTTCAGTACTTGACTTGAATTCAGGAAGCCACAAAACAGTTCAGTTCAGCACAGTCATGAACTGAACACAAAATGGAAAATGGACTACCACAAAATGGTATGGACTATCAGACAGAGCACAGTCATCAGTTCAGCAATAGCAGGCCACTAAAACAGCACTTGAGCAGACCTTGACTGCCTTGAAAGGCAATGTACAGCAGAAATTAGGTACAGCAATTACACAACTGAACCATAAACTCTCCCTTACAGTTAGGTACAGCAGAAACAACTGAACCATAACAGCTGAGCAGCAGCAAGGCAGCTTGAACAAGCTTCAGAATCACCCTTACAACTGTACCGAACACTACACTACAGAACACTATGCAGAACTAAACAGAACTGATGCAGAATCAACTGCAGCAGAATCAGTTGGGAGGAATTGGGTACAGCTTCTTCTCACGGTCGACCAATATTTCAGAACTGGTAGCAAAGCAACAAGGAGTAACTCAAAAACTTATCACGGAATATCGCCCTATCGTCTACATGCCTCCTAGAAACTAGCCTAAGGACCTACATGACCCAGACCTCACTTAAGGCGTTTGCACAGAAGATTTTCGATAATCGGGGTAGGTACTGTCAGACAGGTTAAATTTTGCTTGCTGAGAATCAGAGTCCATCTCCTTACCTTGACCATCTGAAACAAAGCAATATGATTACCGGAATCCAAATACACACACTTAAGGCTAGTTCTAAATCAGGGGAGCCGTTCGTTCACGGCAAACTCCAGAGGTATCACATACTCCATGGATTTATAGTCTCCTTGATTGACCAGAGAAAAATATTTTTATGTTTTTAGGTTGCGTCAATCCTTAGAGTTCTTTTTAACAACACATCCTTTGCTTAGTGAGGCTCCAGGAGATGTCAAATCGAACTGCATTTTTGGATTTATTATTTTTTACCTTGATTTTGGAATGACGAAATAAGAAAGACGTGGCATTATAATCAAGATGGAGGGAGCAGCACATCACTTATTGGCCAAAGTGAAGTTAACCATCGAATGCCACATCATTATTCATTTTGGTCATTCCTTCGTTTTGTTTATATTTGGAATGTTTGATTAAAAACAACGAATCAAATATTTAGTAAAATTTGAATTTCCCCGAGCACCATCCTTAAAGGATTGAATGATTTTTATCAACGTGCATCCACGTGGGGCATGACTCTTCATTGGACGCCAGCATACTTTCAAAAACCGTAAAAACAGAGTGTCTTAACAGAGTCCTAACCTCTAGCGAGCATGAATGTGTTTGTGAATGATATGGTATGTATATAGAGGAAAAATATGCACATAAAACAAGATATAACACATAAGTCCTAACCATGGGTTCTTGTCCTAGTTTGGGAGGTTCTATGGTTATATATAAGTGCAGAAGGCCGGTTTTGGTTTAGGGGACTAGAGTCAAGATGTACCTCCCATTGCCAAGTGTACAACAAGGACTGGGCGATACGATGACTCATCATAGTTGAGGGTTGCTAGGCATCCTGGGAGTGCTTGGTTGCACCTATTCTGACTGCTTGGTTGCCTGTCTGCTGGGATTTTCCCATTCAGTTAGTCTGCAACTTTTGCTTGTATTGAGTTGTCCTGATTCTGCTGATATGTAATGTCCAGATTCTGCTACTGTGTATGATCTGCAGCTGTTTTGTTGGAGCTGAATAGTCATTTTGTATTGGCATCTCAATTACTAGTGGTTATCTCTGAAGCAATAGGTCCCAAGTTACTGCTGCTGCTGCACTGTTTTGGACAGCAGCAGCCTGTTGACTACAAAGTTGGGCATTTGTGTACTTGTGAAATGTTCCAATACAGGACTGCATTGTACTTCCATTCATGTTTTGTTGCTTGCCTAACCAATAGGGGCTGTCATTGGGATCTCCCTTCGCAGAGGGGGAATTCCTCTGCACACTCACATGTTGTAACTGAGAAAGAATGGGTAACAATTGTACTGTTTTGTAATTGTTTAAGCGAGAGTGAACTTGGAGCTTTGTGGAGCTTTGTCCTACCCATTGGGGGCTGTCCATGGGGAACTACTTCATCCCCATTTTCCTTTCCTTTTGTAAATCAGAGAGAGTGAATTTGGGTTATAAAAGACAGTTGTAGCTCTGATATGTTGCTGCTGCTGCTGCTGTTTGACTTTTACATGTTACTGCTGCTGCTGCACTGTTTTGGACAGCAGCAGCCTGTTGACTACAAAATTTGGGCATTTGTGTGCTGCTAACACTAAGTTGCTGCTGCATGTTCTGAGCGACACAGCTGAGTCTGCATTTTGGGAGCTTCTGTTTTGCTACAGTCCAACTGCTGCTGCTGTTTTGACTGTTATGCTTCTTCCTACAAGTTGAAAGGAGCCAGCTACTCAGGCACAGCATTCCAAATTACCTTCAGGGATATGTAATTTGTTATGCACAGGTTATTATGGCTACTGTTTTAGGAACTACTATTGTTGGAATGGTGTTTTACCATATGTCGGAATGGTGTTTTCCCCCTTTTGTAGATGGGTAGGAAACAAATCAGTTGTTGCAATGCAATGAATTTAAAGGGTTGAGAGCTTCTCTCTCTAGGTTTAGAGAGAGAATGCACTCCCCTTGGAAATCAACCTCCGATTCTACAAATTACAGAGGTAATTTATGCTCTGTAAGAACTATCCAGCCGTGGGTCTCCAATCTCACAGCAGTAGCATCATCACTCACGAAGGTGGGTCGGAAATCTAACTCATCTTAGTCGTGGGTCGGAAATCTAACTCATCCCCAGAGAAAGGGGATCTTGCGAAGTCCACCCCGTGGACCGATTCCACAACGGGTTAGAGGAAGGCAGATACTCGCCGGAAATGGTGGTGTTCGCCTCCAACATCAACTCCGCCGTGCACCGGCGGGTACCAGTCCAGATCTACTCCGAGCTCCGGCTGACTTCGCTGTCAGCAGCAGCATCTACTCCGAGCTCCGGAACCCCATGGATCGAAGCTTTCCGTTATTGTGCTACCAGGCCTCGCCGGAGATAACCTTGCTGCTTCAATTGTGCTCGGACAGTGGCACGGCGGCAAAGCAAACTCCCCACTGAGGTCTACAAGTTCAGATCTGAAAGTTAAGGTTCGTGGAGCTCTGGACCGGCCACCACCTGGTCCACGATTGGACGGTCTCCATCAACGCCGTCGGGCTCTACAGCCTTCGGCCATCAACAACCACCATCCATAGCCGGCCGTAGTCCTACGGCTGTGGTCTTCATCTCAAACCCCAGCACCACCGTGGGCTCAACAGCCGCCGGTCTGGCTCAACCCCTGCCCTGCCGTGGGGCTCATCAACCCGGGCAAATAGCTTCCCAGCTAGCCCGGTTCATTTTCATCTCAGCCGCCATGGCAGCCAGCAGGCCTGCCCAGCCAGCCTACAACACGCCAGCCACGGGCTTTTGGCCGCCCGGGCAATCAGCAACTATGGGCATCAACAGTGGCCTCCAGCCACCAGCCACCGTGGGCCACCAGCCACCGTGGGCCAGTTTGGGCCAGGCCCTCAACAGGGGCCAGCCAGCTGGTAGTAGTGGCAGCCAGCCCGTTGGCCTGCCATCGGGCCACCCGTCGGGCACAGCCTGCCTTCTGCCAGGGCAGCAAGCAGCAAGCCAAGGCCCGGGCAGGCAGCCCAACCAGTAGCCCAGGCCGGTATACCTGGGTCAATTCTTTATTAAATGTTTGTGCAATATGAGCCTGGAATATGGCTATCTACATTTACATTGTTGCTGGACTAGTGGGCCAGTTTTCTGTTAGTTTTGCAACCCCCGATAGGCGGTCATCTGTTGGACTGAAATCGGGGGCCGGGCTCTTCGTCGAGCCCTCTATATCCCTTGAGCCAGCGCTTTTAGCTCTGAGGATTTGCGTAGTATTCTTGTGGTCGTGGCTATTATTGATTATATTGGATTCTCCTAGTTAGGCGTAGCCTCGCAGTAGCAGCAACTGGGGGAGCCGATGATTAGATTATGGATGAGTCTGATTGAGCATGGTAGTTGCCGGAGCTGTCTTTGAATAGATTGGTGGATTCTCACTAATTGAAAGGGGTAGCTTCGTAGGCTGTTTCTGATTAGTTTTAGTGGTATGCACTGAGCGAAACGTACAGCTTGGTCCACTTGAGGTTTGGGGGGCTACTTTGGTGGTCTCTCTTCCTGTTCCGCTTATAGTTGTTAGCGAGCCTAGGGGAATTGGGTGAGGTTGTAGTAGTCTGGATGGAATGGGCGTGGTGTGCAGGGTGCTTAGCAGGGTAGCCTTGTCGGATGCCGTCATCTCCAGTTCGAACCTCTCTCGGTCCGAGTCCCTCTGTAGTAGTTGACTTCTTTTGGGTGGGTATTATGCTAGCTTCAGGGTGATGGGCTTCTCGGTTCTTGTTCTTATCCCAGCCGTGGAGGAGGAGAATCTCTCCTCAGCGCTGGTCATCATGTGGTCACCGTTGACCATGACTATCTACCGTATTTACTTTATTTCCTAGCCTGGCGGGTTGTGCCAGGAAGTAATCCAAATTCACATTTCACGTATTACAGTACGCATAGCATTTTGTTATGTATTTACTCTATCTCACTCTCCATGCGGGTTGTGCATGGTTTACTGCACTTTTTTTTCATTCTTATTTGTTTTCCTCTTCTTTTCCTCCTGGGGTATGCCCCTTGTAGGCTGTACATTCGCTTAACCTTTTTTAATTTCAAGCTAAATTACCCAAAAAAAAAAAAATCAGTTGTTGTAGTTTGTTTTGTCTCCATCTAGATTACAACATATCCAATCCATGTAGCCATTTGGCTTAGATTTCAATTTTCTCAATCTTTTTCTTTTCTTTTATTTTCCTCCTGGGGTATGCCCCTTGTATGTTGTATATTCGGTTAGCCTCTTTTTTAATTTAAAGCTGATTTACCCAAAAAAAAAAAAAAATCCTGGGAGTGCTTATCACCGGCAAGTCGGACAAGATTGCCAGAACACACTAGCGAGGCTGTGCAGTGCAAAGTGTACAAGACAAGAAAAGTTTAATTTTCCAAATGAATTTAAAAAATCTCCCAAGGAAAATGCCTTTCAATCTTGGCCCTCTTAATTATTCAATTCTTTGAAAAATAAAAATGAATTCCAAAGTATTGAATAACTATTTCAACCCAGCAGAGTCCCCACTGTGGGCTCCTCAATCGGCGCGCCAAAGAGTCGCCAACCAGATTTTTAAGATGGATGATCCGAGAAACCAAACGTTTGATTTGAATAGAGAAGGCTTTTGGCCTAGCAAAAACGTGGAGATTTTGAGTTCGAGAGTTACGTTACGAATGAAGAAGGTTTGAAAAAGCACCCCGTTCGCCCGGTAAAACCGGTCTCGACTAAACATTTTCAAAGGGGGAAAATTTAATATCATTTGAAAGATTAAACTTTTCGAAAACAAGTACGAGAGATGGACATGAGATCGAATATATCACTTTGGCGTGCTCATGGTGTTCACTGTACAGTAGATGACAAATAAATGATGTGCAGAAATGAAATAACAGTACAACAAAAATCTGCCCATATCATGCTAAACACCGCATGGTGTAAAAGATACCTTGCATGGTGTTCTCAGAACATCGTGCGATGTACCTTTTTTTTTTGGTTAACTTAGCTTGAAATTAAAAAAGGTTAAGCGAATGTACAGCGCATACCCCATGAGGAAAAGAAAAAGAAAACAAATAAGAGTGACAAAAGTGCGGTAAACCATGCACAACCCGCATGGAGAGTAAGATAAAGTAAAAATACATAACAAAATGCTATGTGTACTGAAATGAACTACTACCTGGCACAACCCGCCAGGCTAGGAAATAAAGTAAATAAAGTAGATAGTCATGGTCAACGATGACCACCTGATAACCAGCGCTGAGGAGAGATCCTCCTCCTCCAAGGCTGGGATTAGAAGACCAAGAACCTAGATGCCCATCACCCCGAAGCTAGCATAGTACCCACTCAACAGAAGTCAACTACTACAGAGGGACCCGGATCAAGAGAGGCTCGTACTGGAGATGTCGGCATCCGACAAGGCTACCCTGCTAAGCACCCTGCACACCACGCCCATTCCAACCAGACTACTACATCCTCGCCCAAATCCCCTAGGCTCGCTAACGACTACAAGCAGAACAGAAAGAGGGACCACCAAAAGTAGCCACTCAAACCTCAAGTGGTCCAAGCTGCTCTTTTCGATCAGTGCAAACCACTAATCTAATCAGAAACAGACTACGAAGCTACCCCTTTCAATCAGTGAGAATCCACCAATCTAGTCAACGACAACACCGGCAACTACCTTGCTCAATCAGACTCATCCATAATCTAATCAGTGCGATGTACCTTCTACCAACAGCTTGCCAATATTGCTCAGAACAATGCACGGTATAATAGTTACATCACACGGTGTGAACACAACACCGCGCGGTGTAATTTCTCATATATTCCAGAATAGCTTTTCATTTTCAAGATAACAAGATCCTTGAGTTTGAAAAACGGCTTTTGTTGTTTTATTCCTTCTAATCCTCTGAAAAATAGTTCATTAGATCATTTTGACTCATTTATTCATCAAGAATGATCCTAAAAACCTCTTTCAAAGTATTTAGAAAACAAAAGGATGTGATTTTAAACAAAAGCTCCATTCTGAAATACACCTGCACGATCTCTTAACAACATCAGCAGAACTAATAGTGAATAAACATGATCCAGGAGATTAAAGGAAACAACTGAACAAGGAATAGCATACTGGAAATAGAACATTGCACGCTGGATCCCACTACATCATGCGGTGTACAACACCGTACAGTGTAGTGTTTCCAGTGCAGTCATTGGTTTTTGCTTTGTTAGCTTTCAAATGTGATTTGTTTATCTTTTTTGTTTTCTTTTTTCTTTCCTCCTGGGGTATGCCCCTTGTAGGCTGTATATCCGGTTACTCTTTTTTCTATTTCATGCTATTTTACCCACAAAAAAATGTGATTTTTAGTCAACACTTAACACAAAGAGGCTAAACGTGATTGCAGAAAGCTCCCCTTAGGGCTAAGACCGAGCTTAGCCCAAAGAACTTGCTTTATACCTTTGCTTTAGAGCTTGAATGAGGGTTGAAGGATGTAGGTTGAGAGCTTTGGAGTGGTGGTATTCCAAAATCAGTAGTTTATTGAGCTTTGGAAGAAAAGAAGAATGAAATTTTTGTATAGAGAGAAAGAATGTCCAGAGAATGTCAGAGTAACTTTCTCTAGAATGGAAAGTGTACCTTTCAACTAAAGGGGGGGGGGGGGGGGTGGGGGTTGTATTTATAGGCAAGGGAGCCAAGGAGTATCAATGCAAAGAGGGGAGGTGGCTTCTAGGCCGAATAAAATTTATATTCTCTGCCAAGCCGTTTTTCAGTTATGGCTCGAGCAAGCGTAGCCGACAGGGTGGGGGACTTTAGGCCCATTTCATGCTGCAATACCATCTACAAATGCATTTCTCGGATATTAGCCAAAAGATTGCAATCTGCTCTTCCTGGGCTCATAGATCCGGTCCAATCAGGATTTGTGAAAGGAAGGAGAATTGCTGATAACATATTCCTAACCCAAGAACTCATGAGAGGGTACCACAAGTCCTCTCCTACTCCTAGGTGTGCCATGAAAGTTGATATAATGAAAGCATATGATCATGTTAGGTGGGAATTTCTTTGGGATATCCTGTCTGCCCTGAACTTCCATCCTACAATGATTAAGTGGCTTCAAGCATGTGTAACCACTGCAAATTACTCCCTATGTATAAATGGGGAAGTGACTGGGTACATTAAAGGGAGGAAGGGGCTGAGACAGGGGGACCCTTTGTCCCCATATCTCTTTGTTATTGTGATGGAAGTTCTTACGAGTTTACTTAAGGAGAAAGCCCAGCTCCCTGAATTTCATTTTCACTGGAGATGTAAAATTAATAAATCTGAGCTTTGCTGATGATCTAATGATATTTTGTAAGGGAGAGCTTTCTTCGATTAAACTCATCAAGGAAGCGTTGACTGAGTTTGAGGCTCTTTCTGGTCTCTCCCCTAGCATAGGCAAGAGTAGCATATTCTTCTCTGGTGTTAATGTGGGAGTTATGGAGACTATTATGCGTGAGTTGGGATTTAAGGAGGGTTCCCTCCCAGTTAGATATCTGGGAGTTCCATTGTTATCTACTAAGCTTAAAGCGGTGGACTGTCAGAGACTAGTTGATAGTATCACTGCCAAAACTAGAAGTTGGACCAATAGGGATCTTACGTATGCGGGAAGAGTCCAGCTTATCAAGAACATCTTGTTCTCAATGCAAACGTATTGGTCCTCCCTGTTCATTTTACCAAAAAAGGTCATCAAAGTTGAATCTATTCTTAGGGCCTTTTTATGGTCTGGCCCCGACGTTAAAAGATCAGGGGCTAAGGTAGCTTGGGAGCAGTTATGTGCCCCTAAAGATGAGGGGGGTCTTGGTTTCAAATCTATGGAGGTGTGGAATAAGGCTGCGGTTGCCAAGCATATATGGTTTTTGATCTCCGGGGGAGAGCAATCCATGTGGTGCCAATGGGTTAAATCTTATTTATTAAAGGGTAGGAACTTTTGGAGCCTCAAAATGCCTGCTAATCCCTCTTGGGTTTGGCGTAAGTTACTTAATCTAAGACATTTAGTCCAACCCTTCATCCGTCACTGTATTGGTAATGGGGAGAACACATCCATGTGGTTTGACCTTTGGAATCCGTTAGGCCCTTTGTTGGATAAGTTTGGATCCAGAATTGTTTATGACTCTGGCCTTCCCTTGAATGCCAAAGTGTCCCTCATAGTTCACAATTCTGGTTGGACTTTCCCAATCACGCAAACATGGGAGTTGAATGAAGTTAGACGGCATCTCCCACCTTTTGCGTGGCTCCAGGGACCAAGTTAGATGGACCCTGAATGCATCGGGACAGTTTAGCATAGCCTCTCTATGGGAGGAATTGAGGGTTTCCTTCCCCAAGGTTAATTGGCACAAGGCTGTTTGGTTTTCTGGCCATATACCTAAGTGTAGCTTCATTACATGGCTGGCCGTCCAGGGTAGACTCTCCACTGAGGATAGATTAGTTCTCTTTGGGATTAAATCAATTTCCCAATGCAGTTTTTGCCATGGTAGTGAAAGCCATGATCATTTGTCCTTCAACTGTAGTTTTTCCACACGTGTTTGGAATGCTATGTTGGAAAAGATGGATACGAGTTCGTCCCCTAAGTCTTGGTCAGCATGGATTACCCACTTCTCCTCTTTTAGGGGAAAATCTCTAAGGAATATCGTCTCTAAGTTGATATTCACTACTACAGTATATCATATTTGGATTGAAAGGAACTTAAGGAAGTTTCAAAATACAACCAGCACCTGGGAAGTGGTTGTTCACAAAGTCTTTAACATGGTTAAGGGTAGATTACTGTCGTTGCCAAAGTTGCCCGTAGGCTCACAAAATAATAGGTTTATTAGAGTGTGGGGCATCAATGGGTAATGAGGTTCTTGTGTGTTTGTGTGTTTGTGATGATATTGTTATGGGGTATTGATATTGTGGACATGGTTTTAGATACTTTCTTTGCAGGTTTGGGGGGTTGGCTGCTAGTACATCTATATTGGCATGCTAGTTCAGTTGGCTATATCTCCTATTACTTCTATTTTATCAGGTATATACCTTAATCTTTGATGACTGACTTCTGAGTTACAATTTTGATGTGTGTACCTGTGACCTGTGAGCTGTGTGCTCGTGCCCCTGAGTTCTTATAGAGTGGAGGTAATAGCTAGTGGGAGTCTTTGTGTAAGGGAGAGTTGAGGGTGTTCGGATCCCTCCTATTGCTTTCAGTTTTGGTGAGTTAGGTTTCGAGGGGGTAAGGTGGGGAGCAGATAATTGTAGGGAAAGTTTGTTTTTTCTTTGGTTCAGTTGTTCAGTTGGGGGCAGATAGGGTTAGCAGTTGTCCTGTTTTAGCAGCTTTCCTGTTATCTGTTACTGTGTTGCTGCTGCTAGGGATAGTTGCCATTCAGATATGGTAGAGCTGCTGGACTATTTCTGCTTTCTGCTAGTGGTCCAGCAGGTTTTTTGCTGTTGCTGCCTTCTGTTCTGATTACTGTTCTGTTTATGGTTGCATTCTCCTATGGAGTCTGCTCATTACATTTCTGATGTCTGCACCTTTTGCTACCTAGCTGTATCGTGGCTGCTGCTGCTAATGTTCTAGTGTAACCTCTGAACTGATGGCAGCAGTTGCCAACCTGTTATGAATCTGTTATGAACAGCAGTTGGTTATGTCTGCTGTTCTGAATCCCTGAATCTGCTGGACTTTGTTTGTGACTGATGTTCTGATGTCTGCTGTTTGCACTTTGTTTCAACCCTTTTGGGAGCTTCCAAGCAAAGTATCCCAAGCTGCATCAGTTCTGAAGTCAACTGCTGTTATGGAGCAAAGTATCCCAAGCATTGTTGCTGCTATGTTGTTGTCATGTTGCCTGAAAGTGCAGTCTGTTTTGTAGGTGCAGACTATTTTGTTATGTTTTGGACTACTTCTGCTTTATATTGTTTTGCCTAACCAATTGGGGCTGTCATTGGGATCTCCCTTCGCAGAGGGGGACGTCCTCTGCATATTGTTTTGTTTCAAGTGACTGTGTGTGAATGGTAAACTTCTGAAAGTGAGGGAAGTAGATTCCATATGGTTCAGCATCTGAAACTGAACACAGATTTGAGAGTGAAGAAAGTGATGAAAGTGAAAGTGATGAAATCTGTGTTCTGAAAGTGATGAAAGTGTGTGAATGGTTCAGAAGTTTGCTGCTGCTGTTCTGTGGTTGAGTGGTTATGTAGTTGAGTTATGTACCTACTTTCTGAGCCTGCTGTCATGATAGCAGTTCTGTGTGATAAAATCTGATGTTCTGAATCTGTGATACCTATTATGAATCTGCTGTCCTGAATCTGATAATGCTGTACCTACTTGCTGCTTCGGCCAGTTGGCTACTGCTACCTGCTGGCTACTGCTGTCCCAGTCTACTGCTGTCTTTGCTGTTTTGGAGCAAAGTATAATGCACATGCAATGTGGCCTTGGAATGGCCTTGTTGCTACTCCTTAGTATAATGTGTGTACCTGTAATGGCCTTGTTGCTGCTGTATAATGCACATGCAATGGCCTTGGGTTTTATGTTTTGTATCCTATGTTGTTGTTGTCATTTGGCGTTGTTTTCTTCCCCTCTTCTAGATGGACTGGAAACAGCGTCTATTATGTTATTCTCTAGGCATGTAGCCAATTGGCATAGTCATTTTCTTACTCGGTTGTTTCCTTTTTCCTCCTGGAGTATGCCCCTTGTAGGCTGTATATCCGGTTACCCTTTTTTTTCTATTTAAAGCTGTTTTACCCAAAAAAAAAGCGTAGCCGACAGCTTTCTGAACCTATCAGAACTTTTCCCAGAAATATCGTGCGGCATACCTCAAAATCAGCACGATGTAATAAAAATATTATACTGTATGATTTAGGAGATAACACCGTGCGATGTTCGGGTCCAGTTTGGGCTTTGGACACCTCCCAAACGGGGCATCGCCATACAGATTGATCACGTTTGTTTGCTCGATTGGTTTTTTTTTTTTTTGGGTAAATCAGCTTGAAATAAAAAGGGGGGGCTAACCGAATATACAGCCTACAAGGGGCATACCCCAGGAGGAAACAAAAGAAAACAAAAGATTGGAAAAATTGAAGACTGAGCCAAGTGGCTACATGGATTGGATTGTTGTGAACTAGATAGAGACAAAACAAACTTCAAACATTTGTTTCCTACCCATCTACAAAAGGGGACCAGTTACAACATCCATTTGAACATTGTACCCTATAAGTGATGAAAATGAAACAAAACAGCTATCTGACTGAGCCTATCCAATGCTGACAGGCCCAATACCTTGTGTATCTTGTGTATCTTCTGAAGCAGCTAGCTGACTGAGCAGCTGGACTTGGGGGCTTGGGGACACAACAAGGACACGTGAAAGTTGTGTATTAGCTGTCCATCAGTGATGAAAATGAAACAAAACAAGACAGTCTGATGATACTTCATCTGATGTAGAACTGATTCATACCTTGAACCTTACTTCTGAATTGTTGGACATTGCACTTTGCACATTGCACTCTTGTATTGTGACAGACTTGTGAGCTTCTGAAGCTCCCAAACACAGGTATCAGCAACCACAAAGAGATAGGAGCTGCTGCAGAGAAGCTGCAGCAGTTCTGAATACACCAGTTCTGAATACAATCAGCATCATGCACCCTTGTGAACTTGAACTTGAACAATACTATACCATACTGAAAACATATACAAAACTATACAGAGGACGTCCCCCTCTGTGAAGGGAGATCCCATTGACAGCCCCCGATGGTTAGGCATAACTGAAAACAAAACCTGCTACAGCTCAGAACATAGAACAGCCAAAACAGGTTCAGAACATTTTAAATACGGCTCATACTACATTACAACTTCTGAACCAAGTGTAAATGAACCATTACAGCTCATCCCCAATGTGTCCATGAACCAATTCTAGACCAATGATGCAGAACATGACAACTGATGCAGAAATGCAAAATGCAGAGGACAACTATCATCTATCAGCAGCTACAATCACAACAGCTAACAGCCCTTAGCAATCCAAACCCTATTGGTTAGGCCTACAGAAGTAAACACAACAACATGTCTTGGCATATGCAGATCAGGTCAGAAACTAGGTATACGCCAACTGAACCTTTCAGAACCTCAGAATATCAGAACCTAAAACATTCCAGGGCTGATACAGAACCTAAAACAGAACTGACGCAGAACTGCTAACATTACAAGCTGAACCATAATCATATTTCAGAACAATTGATCCATAATTGCAGAGGAATTACCCCTCTGCAAAGGGAGATCCCACGACAGCCCCTGATGGTTAGGCAATCAAACAGGAAGCATTTGGAACTGCATCTCAACTGAACACAGGGGGATAAGATAACTACCTGTGTATGTAGGAGTAATAGCTGACTTAGTACCTCTTGTTGAAGCATGTTGACCTGCTTCTGTGACTGTGGCTGGACTGCAGGCAGGTTGCCCCTGCTTCTGCTTCTGTTTCTGTGACCATCAATCTCATTAAGATCAAGGAGGAGCTTGAAGCCGTATCCCCCTTGATCAATGACCTGCAAACGTAATAGTATGTTAGTCTCATAAAACCAAGGGAAGATTCGTAGTATGTTAGTGCTTGAAGTACACCACTAGACAATGTTCCATTGGATTTTTAGTTGTCGAGAAAGAGGACCACTAGGTAGGTTAGCCAAGGACAAAAGCCTAGACCTTATATCATTGGAGATGTTATGAGCAACTACAATGGGGGGGCAGGAAGAGTTTTGGAACTTTCTGTGGTTCCTTTCCCTCCAAATATGATGCACATATACAGTGAAAGCCAGCTTTGCAATAGTGTTGGCCAAAGACTTACCTCTCAAAATAGAGAGGCAATCCACCCAAGTCTGCCAGTTCTGATGTCCTTGCATGTGGGGGACTCTGGGAGACAGGATACTTCTGACTTGGGCAGCCATAGGGCAGTCAAAAAATAGATGGGCATGGTTTTCCATATCAGGGCACAATGTACATTGGGAGGTGGATTTGAGCCCAAACAGGACAAGCCTATCCTCAGTGTTTAATCTTTGAAGAAGGGCCATCCAAGTAATTAGACTACACCTCGGTATATGGCCTGGAAACCATACAACCTTATGCCATGTAACAATGGGGAAGTGAGTTCTAAGGTTGTCCCATAGGGATGAGATGGAGAACTCCCCTGACTTAGTTAGTGCCCAGATGCATGTATCCTTGGTATCTCTATTAACTGTAATTGTATGCAAACCTGTTCTTATTTCATTAAGTTCAAGGGTTTGGGTGACAGGGAAGGCCCACTGGTTGTTATGGATTATATGTTGAACAGTGGCATCCCTAACTATTCCAGAATCATAGATAATTCTAGGACCAAACCTTGGGAGTAGTGGTCCTAGGGGATGCCAGTTGTCATACCATAAAGAAGTAGACATTCCATCCCCCAACTTGTACAAAATGTGTGGCTGAACAAGGGGTCTCAAGGATAGGATTTTCCTCCACACCCAGGAAGGTTCACTTGGTACCTTAACACACCAAAAGTTCCTACCTCTGAGTAAGTAGGACTTGACCCATTGACACCACATGGATTGTTCCCCACCGGACACAAGGAACCAAATGTGTTTTGCCACTGCAGATTTGTTCCAAGTCTCCAAAGACTTGAAACCAAGACCACCTTCTTGGACAGGGGAGCAGAGATGTTCCCAGGAGACTTTAGCTCCAGAGGTTTTGAGATCAGGTCCAGTCCAGAAGAAAGCTCTCAATATGGCTTCCACTTCCTTAATAACTCTTTTAGGAAGGATAAAGAGAGAAGACCAATAGGTCTGCATGGAGAACAGAATGGATTTAATCAACTGAAGTCTCCCAGCATAGGAGAGGTATCTGTTAGTCCATGACTTTGTTTTGGCAATGATTTTATCCACCAAACTCTTGCAATCAGTATGCTTCAGTTTGGTGGACAGTAGGGGAACACCTAGATATCTAACAGGAAGGGTACCCTCCTGAAAACCAAGAACATGCAATATTGATGCTTTGGTGGAGGGGCTAACACCTGAGAAGAAAATATTGCTTTTGTTTGGACTAGGGGAGAGGCCAGATAAGGATTCAAACTCTTCCAATGATGACTGGATATGGTTTACAGAACTTAACTCACCCTTGCAAAATATCATGAGGTCATCTGCATTACATAGGTTAACCAATTTGGTTGACCCACATTTCCAATGGAAATTAAAATCAGGCAGTAGGGTTTTCTCCTTGAGAATGCATGTGAGGACTTCCATGGCAATAACAAATAAGTATGAGGAAAGGGGGTCTCCTTGCCTCAATCCCCTTTGACCAGGGATGTACCCAATGGCTTCACCATTGAAGCTTAGGGAGTAATTGGCTGTGGTTACACAAGCCTTTAACCACCTGATCATCTGAGGGTGAAAGTTCATTGAGGCAAGGACATCCCAGAGGAAGTCCCACCTAACATTGTCATAGGCCTTCATTATATCTACTTTCATGGCACACCTAGGAGAGGAGGAGTGTTTGTGGTATCCCCTCATCAACTCCTGTGTGAGGAAGATGTTATCCGCAATCCTTCTGCCCTGAACAAACCCAGACTGTGCTGGATCAATCAAGTGAGGGAGGGCTGACTTAATTCTATTGGCTAGAATCTTGGCAATACACTTGTAAATGAGGTTGTAACATGATATTGGCCTATAATCCCCAACCTTTGAGGGATTGGGAACCTTAGGCACAAGAGCAACCAGTGTTGCATTGGCTTTCTTTAGCAGTTGGCCAGATCTAAAGAAAGACTTGACAGCAGAGGTGACCTCATGACCAATCACAGGCCAAGCCTTATGAAAGAAGGTAGCATTATAACCATCAGGTCCAGGGGCTTTCTGAGGGTTAAGGGAACAGAAAATGTCCTTTATTTCTTTGTCAGTGACTCCCACTACCATATCTAACCTCTGAGACTCTGACAGTTTCCTAGTGATGAGCTGTTGGATCCTAGATGAACCAGCATAGTTGCTTTGGTGAGGGGAACCAAGCAACTTGGTGTAGTAATGGATAAAGGATCCTTTGATTAGCTCAATATCTTGTGTGGTATTACCATCTTCTAAGACCAAGCTAGTAATCCTAGTTCTATTTCTGGAATTACTAATTGATTTGAAGAAAAAGGAAGTACATTGGTCTCCCAGCTTCAACCATTGAACTCTTGATTTTTGTCTGGCAAAGCTCTCCTCAGCTCTAGCAAGGATAAGGTACTATTTGCACAATACCTTTTCAGCAACTTGATTTGCTGTGTCACTAGGATCTGAGGCCAGGGCATTTTGAATATCATCCAGCTGTTGTCTGGTAGAGGCAACTCTGGATGATAGATCACTGAATTCTTTGGTATTCAACTGTTTTAGATCCTTTTGTAGGAACTTCAACTTTTCACAGACACAATACATGGGATTACCTATGATTACCCTCCTCCAGACACTCTGAACAATGTTCATAAAGTTAGGATGGTCTGCCAGGAAATTAAAGAATCTGAAAGGTCTAGATTTAGGAGGGGTGAAGGGGGCCAATGCCACGACTGCAGGGGAATGGTCTGATGCTCCAGGATTTAGGAAATGGGCACTAGACCAACATAGAGTTTTGGTTGATGCTCGATTGGTTGCTTGCTTCATAAACCAAAATCATGGACATTCCCATGGCTAGGAACTGTAGACACCCCAATTTGGCCTAACGATTATTTCAAGTCCCACCTTGGGACCATCCCGATGATGAAATGGATACAGTGATTGCTGATTGCCTTTTTGAGAACCTTAGGACTTTCGGTGAGAACTTTGAGCCACTTAGAGGACCCAATTCAGAGCCATACAGCCTTTCAGACAGAAATACAGAAGCCTAGGAGAATCCATCTGTCGGCCGTAACATCAATCTCACGGCCTTAGCATCCTTTCCTCACCCGAGCAACCTGTTGCTAGCAAAATCTCCCTGAGAGATCAATCCCTCGGCCGCAAGATCTATCCTTCGGCCGAGACATCCATTCCTCGATCGTGATATCCATTACTCGGCCGCCAGATCGTCATTTTTCCAGACTCTCGAACGTTCTGTCAGACGTTTGATCCAACTACACTACCTTCCCGATGCGTTCGGGCTACGCTCAGAGATTGTGACGAAGAGTTCGAATTGCATTGCAATTGCAATTGCAATCATGCATTTTGATTGGCCGGAGTGAGTCACCAATTGCCTATATAAAGGGCCTTTGGACTTCGAAAATATACACACGAAATTCATTAGAGAATACACCACAATCAGCCACGAAACCTTTTAAGTTTTTTGATTTCCTAGCTGATCACCCTCAGTTTACTATTGTGGTGCAAAAGGTTTGGCGGAGAGTGGTCATTGGGAATCCAACGTTCATTGTGTGTGAGAAGCTAAAGTTGTTGCAAGGTGAGTTTACGATACTTAATAATCGAGATTTTAGTGATATTTCGGCTAGGGTTGTTGACTCTAGACAACTCCTAGATAATATACAGCATGCCTTGAGTTCTCATAATCCTGATCCTTCTCTGAGTAGTCAGGAAAGAGTGGTTTACAAACAACTTCTCACTTTGCTTAGAGCGGAGGAAAGCCTTGCCAAGCAAAAGTCTAGGGTCCAATGGTTGAGGTTAGGTGACCAATGTACTTCTTATTTCTTCAAATCTGTGACTAACAGAAGAAATAGAAGTAAGATAACCAGTTTGGTATTAGAGGATGGATCTCTCACTCACCCATGACATTGGGGTCATTAAGTCAAGTTTTGTTAACTTCTACACGGACCTGCTAGGTACTGCTCATTCTGATGCTTACCATGGGCAAATCAGAATTCAGCAACTAGTTAATAGAAAACTTACTGATGTTCAAAAGGTTGCTATGATTGCTGAGATCACAGATCAAGAAATCAAGGACACATTTTGGTCCTTAAACCCCAGCGAAGTCCCCGGTCCGGATGGCTACAATGCTGGATTTTTTAGGAAAGCCTGGCCTATCATTGGCCATGAGGTCACTGTAGCGGTTAAGACCTTTTTTTAGGTCTAGTAAGCTGCTCAAGAAAGCCAACTCTACTGTCATAGCACTTGTTCCTAAGGTTCCTAACCCTTCTAAGGTTGGGGACTTTAGGCCTATCTCATGTTGTAATACTATATACAAGTGCATTGCTAGAATACTTTCTAAACGACTGCAAAGTGTCCTTCCTGACCTAATTGATCCTGTCCAATCAGGGTTCGTTAAGGGAAGGAGGATCGCTGACAATATCTTCCTCACACAAGAGCTAATGAGGGGGTATCATAAATCCTCATCAACCCCTAGATGTGCTCTGAAAGTAGATATAAGGAAAGCCTATGATAATGTCAGATGGGATTTCCTATGGGATACCTTGTCTTCTATGAATTTCCATCCAACAATGATCAAATGGCTTCAAGCTTGTGTTACCACTGGTAATTACACAATCAACTTGAATGGGGAAAATTCTGGTTACATTTTAGGGCAAAAAGGTCTAAGGCAAGGTGATCCGTTATCCTCATACCTCTTTGTCATTGTGATGGAGGTTCTCACCTGTTTACTTAGAGAGAAATCCATGTTACCGGATTTTCGCTTCCACTGGAGATGTGGGAATACTAAGATCGTCAATCTTTGCTTTGCTGATGATCTCATGATTTTTTGTAAGGGTGAGTTGTCGTCTATCATCCACATTCAGGAAGCACTCACTGAGTTCCAAGACTTGTCTGGTCTTTCTCCTAGTCCGGAGAAAAGTAGCATATATTTCTCTGGGGTCAACAATACCAATAGAGCGGCCATCCTGGATGTCTTAAGATTCCAGGAAGGCACACTTCCTGTCAAATATCTTGGGGTACCCCTCATCTCTACTAAACTCAAGGCCTCTGATTGCCGTCGTTTAGTGGAGACCTTGACTGCTAGGACTAAGACCTGGACCAATAGAGATCTCACCTATGCAGGTCGAGTTCAATTAATTAAGAATGTTCTCTTTTCCATTCAAACGTATTGCTCCTCTCTGTTTATCATTCCCAAAAAGGTAATTAAGGAGGTTGAGTCAATTCTTAGGGCCTTTCTGTGGTCTGGCCCTAATCTAAAGAAAACGGGTGCTAAAGTTTCGTGGGAACATCTGTGTTCCCCTAAAGAGGAGGGGGGTCTTGGCTTCAAATCCTTGCAAATTTGGAACAAGGCATCTATTGCAAAACATATTTGGTTTCTAATCTCTAGGGGTGAACAATCCATGTGGTGTCAGTGGGTTAAGTCGTACTTGTTACGTAGGAGATGTTTCTGGACTCTGAAAATACCGGGTGATTGTACATGGGTTTGGAGGAAACTTTTGAATCTCAGACCCTTGGTTAAACCATATGTTCTTCATATACTGGGGAATGGGAATTCCACGTTCTTGTGGCATGACAATTGGCACCCCCTTGGTCCTTTAATAGATAGGTTTGGTTCACGTATAGCGTATGACGCTGGTATACCACAGGATGCTTTTGTGTCTCACATTATCAATAACTCGAATTGGGTGTTTCCTATTACTCAGACTTTTGATCTAAATGAGGTAAGAAACACTCTACCTCCTCTTGTTCAAGTCAGGTTGAATGAGACTGATCAGATAAGGTGGACCCTTAACTCCAATGGGCAGTTCACAATT
The DNA here is from genome assembly GCA_018127125.1 of Rhododendron griersonianum. NCBI lineage: Eukaryota > Viridiplantae > Streptophyta > Magnoliopsida > Ericales > Ericaceae > Rhododendron > Rhododendron griersonianum. Next base: position 29,991,222 of record CM030790.1, on the reverse strand, counting down.
GCGTCCTTTTGGGACAAAATGAGAACCCCCTTTACTAGGGTTTTATGGCATAAGGTCGTATGGTTTCCTGCTCACATTCCTAAATGCAGCTTTGTTACTTGGCTGGCCATTCAGAACAGGCTATCCACTGCGGATAGACTTCTGTCATTCGGTCTTAACATTTCCCCACAGTGTGGTTTGTGCCAGGGGAATGAAAGCCATGACCATCTTCTATTTAACTGCCCATTCACCACACAGGTGTGGAATTCCATTCAAGCCAAGCTTCAAGTTTCCTGGCCTGCTAGATCTTGGGCAGATTGGGTGACCTTGTTATCAGGTGTTAAGGGTAAGTCCCTTAATAGTGTGATTACTCGGTTGGCCTTTACTGTAGCCGTTTATCATATTTGGATTGAGAGAAATTTGAGGAAGTTCCAAAATCAATCCTGTACTTGGGAGATAGTTGTTCACGAAATTTGCATGATGATACGAGATAGGATTTTATCACTTTCTAATTTGCAGCCTGCTCAAGCAGATTGGATTGTACATGTGTGGAACACTTTTTAAGCTAATTCTGTATCAGTTACTGTTTCATTACTGTTTCTGTTGGACTTGGACTAATTGTTATCCATAGTAGCTTTGTTGTTCAAAATGTCAGGTTGTTTCACTCAAGTTTTGTATCAGTCACTGTGCTGGCTGCTTCACTCAAGGGGTTTATACTGCTATTACTTCTATCCTAGCAGGTTTATACCTTAATCTTTTCGTTACAAGATTGAAGTGTGTCCCACTATATCGTGTGTTATTCTAGTGAGTTGTGTGCTTGGGCCCCATCATTCTCTTTTGCGAGTGGAGGTAATAAATAGCGGGGGACTCATGTGAGGAATAGCGGAGGGAGTTGATGGACACCTTTATTCCCTATACTTGTGAGTAAAAAGATGAGCGGGAGGTCAGTTTTCAAGGGTGTTAGTAGCCAGTGAGACCTCATATTTAGTCTGGGAATTCATTTTCTATTGCTATAGTTTGGCTTCCATTGTGGCTTTATTTCTTTTCAAAGTGCAATTCAGTAGTTGCTTTATGTGCTGAGATGTTGCAGCTTCAGTTTTAGGTTCAATTTTCTGCCTTTTGATGTGCTGTGCTGTTACGTAGCATCAGGCCTGCTTGCTTGAAACTAAACTGCCTTTTTTTTTTTGGGTAATTTAGCTTGAAATTAAAAAAGGTTAATCGAATGTACAGCCTACAAGGGGCATACCCCAGGAGGAAAAGAAAAGAGAAAAAAAAACAAGAATGATAAAAGTACGGTAACCATGCACAACCCGCATGGAGAGTAAAATAAAGTGACATATGTGATACAAATGGCTCTGAAAAGAACCATGAAATGTACTGAAATGAAATTGAGCTATTCCTGGCACAACCCGCCAGGCTAGGAAATAAGGTAATTGAAGTAGATAGTCATGGTCAACATGGACCACATGATAACCAGCGCTGAGGAGAGATCCTCCTCCTCCTAGGCTGGGCTAAGAAAACCAAGACCCGAGGCTTCCATCACCCCAAAGCAAGTATAATATCCGCTCAACAGAAGTCAACTACTACAGAGGAACTCGGACTGAGAGAGGCTCGACCAGGGGATGACGGCATCCGACAAGGCTACCCTGCTAAGTACCCTGCACACCACACCCATTCCACCCTGACTACTACAACCTCGCCCAAATCCCCTAGGCTCGCTAACGACTCAAAGCGGAACAGAAAGAGAGGCCACCAAAAGTAGCCACTCGAACCTCAAGTGGACCAAGCTGCTCTTTTCGATCAGTGCAAACCACCAAATCTAATCAGAAACAGACTGCAAAGCAACCCCTTTCGATTAGTGAGGATCCACCAATCTAGTCAATGACAGCTCCGGTAACTACCCTGCTCAATCAAACTCCAACCATAATCTAATCATCGGCTCCTGTAGCTGCTGCTACTGCAGGCTACCCCTAACTAGGAAGGAGTTCAATCTAATCAAAAATAGCTACGACCACATGAATACTACACTCAACCTTAGAGCAAAAAAAAAAAACTGGTTCTAGGGATATAAAAGGCTCGACCATAAACTGCCTTTTGTCTATTGTTAAAGAGTTTTGAATCTGTGCATTCTGCTTGTGTAGAATTTTGAAAGTTTCAACTGTGGTATATGCCTAACCAATAGGGGCTGTCGTTGGGATCTCCCTTCGCAGGGGGGGACGTCCTCAGCACTTTGTTTCATTTTGATGGTTCTGCTTTTCTGTTATGAGATCAACAAGTGTATTGCAATCTAATCTGCTACTGCTATCTTAGGTTTCAGCGGCTGTTTTTTTTTTTTGTTTGTTTGTGTCCATTGTTGTAGACACCCCAATTTGGCCTAACGATTATTTCAAGTCCCACCTTGGGACAATCCCGATGATGAAACGGATACAATGATTGCTGATTGCTTCTTTGAGGACCTTAGGACTTTCGGTGAGAACTTTGACCACTTAGAGGACCCAATTCATAGCCATACAGCCTTTCAGACAGAAATACAGAAGCCTAGGAGAATCCATCTGACGGCCGTGACATCGATCTAACGGCCACAACATCAATCCCTCACCCGAGCAACCTGTTGCCAGCAAAATCTCCCTGAGAGATCAATCCCTCGGCCGCGAGATCTATCCTTCGGCCGAGACATCCATTCCACGGCCGCGACATCCTTTGCTCGGCCGCCAGATCGACCTTTTTCCAGACTCTGGAACGTTCTGTCAGACGTTTGGTTTGATCCAACTACACTACCTTTCCGATGCGTTCGGGCTACGTTCGGAGATCACGACGTAGAGTTAGAGATGCATTGCAATTGCAATTGCCATCTCGTGATTTGATTGGCCGGAGTGAGTCATCCCTATGCCTATTATAAAGGGGCCTTTGGGCTCCGAATTAACACACAGAAATTGAGATACCTACACACTCAATCAAACCTCGAAACTCTGCACAAATACTCCCTCAATCCCATACTCCAAAAGCCCTAACCTTCCGAAGGCAGCCGTCAATCCGGCAATCAAACCCCGAAGTTCAAACCCTAACTCTAGGGTTCTCGATCAAGCAATCAGTCAATCACGCCCAATCCAAAGCAATCAAGCAACTGAGGGATCAAGGTGGTGAGGCCCAACGGCCTCTGGTTTGCCTTATTTACTCTCCTTTTTTACTAACCGTAGCGTTTTGATTATCCGTTAATCTTTCTGTCTGGTGTGAGGAAGAACACCGACCGGGGCTTCGATCCCTCGGCCGGTACATTAAACCAGTGTGATTACTCGGTCGTGACATCCATTCACCGGCCGAGTAATCGATCTCCTGGGACATTTTGTTTGCTTTTCTGCTTTCTAATGCATGCTTCAATTATCGCACTGGCTCACTTTGCTTACTGTTTAAAGGAATAACTAAACAGACTATGTGTTAGAATTAGACAAAGCATCTATACGTCTTATGTTGAACGATTATGGGCCAGTCTCACGACTGGGCAAAGAGGGGTGCCTAACACCTTCCCCTTATTGTACTTTTGGCTCCCGTATCCAGAATCTCTATCTATTTTCCCAGTTTTAATAAACTGGGTGGCGACTCTATTTGATGATAACCGTTATCGTGTGGCGATGTTCCTAGCCATGGGAATGTCCATGATTTTGGTTTATGAAGTGAGCAACCAATCGATTAAACGCAACGTGATCAATCTGTATGGCGATGCCCCGTTTGGGAGGTGTCTACAGTCTCTGCGTGTTTGGAATATGAGAGCCATAACCAAAAAGTTCAACATAAGACTAATACATGCCTTGTTTAATTCATTTATCATATGCATCGAGCGGGCAACCCGTTGAGTTCACCTGATATCCCGGCATGACACGGGCTATGTTGGGGGTTCCAGCAAACTCCACAGTCACTCGTACCTAGTGGTATATCAAAAGGGGAATCACCCAATCACCGCCTATGATGGGCTGGAGAGAGGATTGGTGCCCTTTGACGACGGAGCACCCTGAGACTACCAAAACCTTGCATGTTCTAGAAAGCCATAGAACTTATCAAACTAAGACAGGAACCTACAGGCTAGGAGCCTACTTGCATTTTACTTGCAAAAGTTCTTCCTCACACCTTGTATATGTTGTTGTAATATCACTTTCTGTGCAGAAGGGTTGGGGCATGAACTAAGAACCCTAACTCTAAGTCTTCATAGCTAAGCACTAAGGCATAGCATTGCCTGCAAGGTACGTTTTTGGTAAGTTGAAAGCATCATTGCCTACTTAACATTCCCGCTTTACTTAAAGCACCGCAAAGCATGGATTTCTAGAACGAAATCAAACATTGGCTGCCCCGCCGGCAATTGAACTAGGGGTTGCTCTAGCAATCTTTGCCTTGCAAGGCTAAAGGAAAGAAGGAGTGTAAAGTAGTAAAGCATATTATGGATGATTATATGCAAAGTCAAGGATATTATGGATAGGACTTGCAATACTTATTTCTCAATGGATGATTCAGCATGACAAGTGTAGGACTTTGGTTCCTATTTTCAAATCGGCCTAGCAACCCATCTTTCAAAATTCAAAATTTTGAGCATGCTTACCGCAACAAGCCGGTAAGATTTAGGAGTTTGTCAATGTGCTAGCAAATAATCAAGCGGATTTCAATTACCTTTTTTTTTTGGGTAAAATAGCATGAAATAGAAAAAAGAGTAACCGGATATACAGCCTACAAGGGGCATACTCCAGGAGGAAAGAAAAAAGAAAACAAAAAAGATAAAGATAAAGAAATTGATAACGCCAAATGGCTACAATGCAATGATGTGAAGCTATGTTTCCAATCCATCTAGTAAGAGGGACAAGAAACACAGACAATTGATAACATAAAACTATGCCCAAGGCATCTAGAAGTGCATCTAAGGGAATTGTTCCCTTTCCGAACAAAGCACCACAAAAGACAGTATGAATAAGTTAAACAAAAACTGGGGTGTGTAGCAGCTGGGCTGCGTAGCAACTAGCAACATAATCTGGGCAGAGGACATCAGCAGCTGACCATCAGAAATGAAGCTACGGAGCATTAATGGTAGCTGCCACCATGAGTTGCTAGACTGCAGAACATGAGTTGCAGCTGCCACCATAAGCCATAACAAGAGCATCAGTGGTATCAAATAAGAGCTAAGGTTCAGAACCACAGTGGCAGTACCACAGCCATCAACAGGTTCAGAACATCAGAATTGAGGATATACAGTAGCTGCCCATCAGAAATGAGGATATATAGTAGTCAATAACCACAGTCAACTTCTGAATCATAACAGTCACAGTCACAGCAGCAACAGCAATTCAGAACTGATGCAGCTTGGATGAAGTGTAATACAGCTTAGACAAACACATTTACTAAGTAGAACATATACAAAACTAAACTATACAGAGGACGTCCCCCTCTGTGAAGGGAGATCCCATTGACAGCCCCGATGGTTAGGCATAATCTAAGTAAATGTACCATAGATTGGCACCATATGAAAACAGGACCTGCTCCTAAAGCAGCAGCTGCAGCAGCTTCAGAACTGGACAGCAGCTTCAGAACTTGACTTGAATTGAAGTAGGGACACAAAGGCCACCCCACAGTTCAGCAACAGTCATCACAACAGAAGGTCACACCACAGTTCAGCAGCACAAATGCTGATCAGTAACAACAGCACATTATGATGACTATAACTGAACTAAAATGAAACCAATAGAACAGCAGCCAAGGGAATAACAGCCACTAAACTGAAAGTTTGAAACTTGTTTGATTCAGAAGGTTGTGCACAGTTTGAAACCTCATCTCACAAGGTTGTGCACAGTTTAAACCTTACACCACCCACTCTCACAAGGGTCACTTACTCCCTCCTCTGAACCTCACAAGACTCCCCCACTAAATATTACCTCCTCTCTCAAGGAAGGATGGGGCTTTAGCACACAACTCACAAGGTCAACTTTCCATATAGTAAGGACACTCAAAATCTGCCTGATACCACAACTATCAATGTAGTAAGGAGTAAGGTAACTACCTGCTAGAATAGAAGTAATAGCAGCAATGAGTCCAATTTTATGCTGACTGCTCCTGTTAGCTCTTACTGAATGATGGCAATGAATGCTTAAAGGATCAAGGAGGAGCATGAAGCTGTATCCCCCTTGAACTGTGACCTTGTTTCTGAGCTTGATAACCCATCCCTCTTTGCTGCTACAGAGCAGTAAACATGATTATACTGATATGGGGAGACTATGAAAGCCCCCCCTTGATCTCTGACCTGCAAATGTTAGCATATGAGTAAGAGTGCCTTACAGACTCCCATTATACTTACTTCAGACATGAATGTTCCACATTGAAAGTAAATGAGATGGCCCCTTGAATGAGAGGGATAACAACCTACATCTAACTTCATTTGAAATCTTGTTTGCAACCACTCCTGGGGGGCAACTAATATTTTGGAACTTTCTATGATTTCTTTCAAGCCACAATTGGTACACATAGACTGTGAATACCAGTTTTGCAATTGTGATAGGCAATGATTTCCCTTTTAAAGTGGATAGTGAACTTACCCACTGCTGCCAAGTAAATACTCCTACCATATAAGGAGTCTTAGGGGCTAGAATTCCCCTAACCTGAGAAGCCCAAGGGCATTCAAAAAATAAATGGGTATGTGATTCCACACCCATGCACAGACTACAAACAGAGGACAATTTCATTCCAAACATGACTAACCTATCCTCAGTAGATAACTTCTTAAGAATGGCCATCCAAGAGATCACGCTGCACTTAGGGATGTGTCCTGTAAACCATATTACTTTGTGCCAGGTGATATCAGGGTAGTGTGTTCTCATCTGATCATAAAGGGAGGAGATGGTAAATTTCCCCGAGGTATTAAGAGTCCAAGAACATCTATCCCCAGTGGCAGTGTTAAGGGGAACACTCTGAAGATTTGCTCTAACTTCATTCAGATCAGGAGATTGAGTAATTGGAAAGGCCCACTGGTTGTTCGTAATAATAGTCTGCACAGTGCTATCCTTAGGAATTCCTGAGTCGTATATAATTCTAGGTCCAAATTTAGGCCCAAGGGGTCCAAGGGGATGCCAGTTGTCATACCATAAAGAAGTTAACTGACCATCCCCAATTTTGTGCACTATGTGAGGCTGGATGATAGGTCTAAGTTTAAGCAGTTTCCTCCAGACCCATGAGGGATCACTAGGAACCCTAACACTCCAGAAACTATTGCCCTTAAGTAAGTAAGATTTGACCCACTGGCACCACATAGATTGTTCCCCCCCCGAGACAAGGAACCAAATATGTTTTGCCACAGCTGCTTGATTCCAGACTTCCATAGATTTAAAACCTAAACCACCTTCCTTGAATGGGGAGCAAAGGTGTTCCCATGAGACTTTGGCACCAGTCCGTCTAAGATCAGGACCAGACCAGAAAAAAGCTCTTAGAATTGATTCAATCTCCTTAATTACCTTTTTAGGGATAATAAAGAGAGATGACCAATAATTTTGCATGGAGAAGAGTATTGACTTAATTAATTGTATTCTCCCAGCATAAGATAGATACCTATGAGTCCATGATTTGGTTTTGGATACTATCCTTTCTACCATACTCTTGCAGTCAGAGTGTTTGAGCTTGGTGGATAGGAGAGGTACCCCTAAATACCTGACAGGTAAAGACCCCTCCCGGAAACCCAAAATATTGAGAATGGATGATTTGGTGGAGGAATTGACCCCCGAAAAGAAAATATCACTCTTGGTAGGACTTGGAGAGAGGCCAGACATAGCCTCAAACTCATTCAATGATTGTTTAATATGGTTAACTGAGCTTACTTCTCCTTTGCAAAAGATCATAAGATCATCTGCGAAACATAGGTTGACAAGCTTGGTGGATCCACATCTCCAATGAAATTTAAAGTCGGGGAGTAGGGACTTTTCCTTAAGAATGCAGGTTAAAACCTCCATGACAATCACAAACAGGTATGAAGACAAGGGGTCACCTTGCCTAAGACCCTTTTGCCCAGGAATGTATCCTATAGCTTCACCATTGAAGCACAAGGAATAATTTGCTGTGGAAACACAAGCTTTCAACCATTGAATCATTTTAGGATGGAAATTCATGGAGGCTAGAACATCCCAGAGGAAGTCCCATCTGACGTTGTCATAAGCCTTCATGATATCCACTTTCATGGCACATCTAGGGGAAGAGGAGTGTTTGTGGTAACCCCTCATCAATTCCTGGGTGAGGAAAATATTGTCCGCAATTCTCCTACCCTGTACAAAACCTGATTGGGCTGAATCAATGAGATATGGTAACACTGGTTTGATTTTATTAGCAATGATTTTTGCAATGCACTTATATATTACATTGCAGCATGAGATTGGTCTGTAATCCCCCACCTTGGAGGGATTGGGTATTTTAGGTACCAAAGCCACTGAGGTAGCATTAGCCTTCTTTAGGAGTTGACCTGACCTAAAAAAAAGCTTAACTGCTGATGTCACTTCATGGCCTATCACAGGCCATGCTTTATGAAAGAAGGCTGCATTGTAGCCATCAGGGCCTGGTGCTTTTTGAGGATTGAGAGACCAGAAGGTATCTTTGATCTCTTTATCAGTTACCTCCATCACCATTTCCATACTTTGAGCAGGTGAAAGTCTTCTAGTAATAAGTTGGTCTACTCTGGAAGAGCCAGAGTAATTAGTGAGATGCTTGGTACCTAGCAATTTAGTGTAGTAATTGATGAAGGATTGCTTCACCAACTCAATGTTTTGTGTGACAGTGCCATCCTCCAGGACCAAGCTAGAAATTCTGTTCCTATTCCTAGAGTTGGTGATAGTTTTGAAGAAGAAAGAAGTACAATGATCCCCCAACTTTAGCCACTGGATCCTTGATTTTTGTTTGGCAAGACTTTCTTCGGCTCTAGCATAAATAAGATACTGTTTACACAGTTCTCTTTCAGTGGCCTGTTTAGAGGGATCATTGGGATGAGAACCAAGGTCCCTTTGAACAGCTTCCAATTGTTGTTTAAAGGAGGCCACCCTAGCTGACAAATCACTAAATTCATTAGTGTTCAACTGTTTGAGGCCCTCCTGAAGGTGTTTCAGTTTCTCACAGACACAGTACATTGGATTACCCAAGATAACCTTTCTCCAGACATGTTGAACAGTTTCAATGAATTTAGGATGATCAGCCAAAAAATTAAAGAATCTAAAAGGCTTTTTCCTTGGAGGAGTAATTGTTGTCAGATATACAACAGCAGATGAGTGATCAGACACTCCAGGGTTGAGGAAGTGGGCACTGGACCAACAGAAAGCTTTGATCCACCTGTCATTGACTAAAACCCTATCAATCTTAGTGCTAATGTGAGCATCTCCCAGTTGTTTATTAGACCAGGTGAATTGGCAACCAGAGTATCTAAGGTCAACTAACTCTGTTGAATGGAGACATGCATTGAAATCCTCCATCCATGGCAGCCAATTCCTATCCCCTCCCACTTTTTCATTAGGTGATTTTATGGCATTGAAATCCCCTAGAACTACCCAAGGGGATGTAACACAGAGTTGTTGTAGTTCTACCCAAAGCCTTTGTCTCTCTAGGTAGCAATTAGCCCCATAAATAAATGAAGCCTCAAATGAGTATTGGCCATCACAAGTGTTCACCTTACAATGCATATACTGACTGGACTGGCAAAGGACCTGAACTTGAAAAACCAAAGGGTTCCAACATATCAAGAGCCTTCCCATTGAAGTGCTGGAGTGATTGCTAACAAAGCTCCAAAGAGGAAACATGGCATTAACAATTCTAGGAAGCTTGGGTTCTTTTAGTTTATGTTCAATGAGACCCACCAAAGATAGTTTATTTTTTAGGACCCAAGATTTAGCCTCCTTTTGTTTGAGAGGGTCATTAAGACCCCTCAAGTTCCAAAAGCCAAAAGAAAAAGATGTACAAGACATAAAATAAAACTAATAGCACTAGACAAAACAGGTAAGGAAAGTTACTTCCCTGATTTATGAGAGCTCTTTGCAGAGCCCTTTGATCCTCCCATCTGTAGCTTATTTTCTGACAGTGTACTAGGATCCAGAGCTTCTTGAGATTTGAGTTTTGCAGCTATCTTTGCAGCTTTCTTGGCTGCTGATTTGGTTACTGCATTGTTCTGCTGGCTAGGAGTTTTCAGAAGCTCACCACAATCAGTCACCTCTTCCGAAAGAGGCTTAGGTTGGTGGACTTGGTGAGACAATGATTGAGCCTTCTGCTCACTGCTTACAGATTGGTGCAGATCCTGCTGTAGTTCATTCCTGATCAAAATGTGCTGCTGCTGAGTAGGGGTCTGATTCTGAATCTGATTCAAGGTCTCATGGGTACTACTTACAACTTCTACAAGAACCTGCTCTAGCTCTGCCTCTGATACTGAATCAACAGTCAAATCTGTTTGGAGGCTAGGAATGGTAGACTTGGAAATATTTGATGCTTCACTGGGCTTTGAGTGAGGAATGGAAGATGGTTTCCCTTTACCCACTACAGTCCATTCTTGAGTGGGCTGACTTGGGTTTGGGGGAGTTTTCTTGAGGCACAGAGCTGTATCGTGGCCAAATACTTGACATTGTTTGCATAAAGATGGTAACACCTGGTACTCAATAGGCACAACCACTGAATTCCCCCCTACAGTTATTCTAACATCATCGGGAAGGTCATGTTCAGCACTAATCTCTATGCAGATTCTAGCACTGGTTGATTTGGTTTGAAGTAAGCCAGGTTGCTTTGAGGTTTTTGCAGTGGCATGATCCACATGGAGTGGTTTACCAATTGTACTAGCAATTCTGCTTAGACACTCTTGGTTCCATAACTCAAGGGGTAAATTGTGCAACTTAATCCATGCTGGAATGTGTGAGGGTTGTTCCTTTACTGGTTGCATCATAGGATGCCAATCTTTAAGGACTAAATATTTCTTCGAGAAGAAATATGGGCCACCATCCAATATCTGTTGTTTAGCCTCTTCATCTTTGAATTCGAACAGATAGCAACCAGCCACATCTGGCTTTACAGCTACAAACAAATCTTTCCACTGATATCTTGCTGTGGACGCTACCAGAGCATACGGCATCTTTCCATCAAGGAAATGACCCACTAAATACCTATTCCATCTACCAACATCTGTTAACTCAATGTCTAATTCAACCTGGGCTTCTTTTCCTTTAAAAAGATCAGGATGAAAATCAAGTTTCATGTCCATAGATGGGCTCTGAGATTGCAACAGGGCAGCCCAATTCTTAGGTTTAGCTTTTTGGTTATGTGGGTTCAGTCTGGGTCTAATAAAACCATGCTGAGGTACAGTTTGTGGTTGTCGAGGGATAGCACTTGCTTCACTTTGAAAAGTTTTTGGATTAAGATTAGAGGAGGATACCTCATGAGGGTGTTGTAGTAGGTGGGCCGCAGCTCGCCCTTCTGCTTCTAGGATCAGACTTTGCTGGAATGGCGTACGAGAGGTGCTGGGATGGGAGGTAGAAGAAGGCTCTCGGGGGGGGCTGCCTCGCTTGGTTTCTGCCTTGCTCAAACTCGGGAACTCCGGATCTTTAGGGTTCCCCGAATAGAGTAGTTGTTGGTCCTCAGTTCGTTTCCATTCCTGTTGGATGCTCAGTAATTTGGCTGTAACAACATCCAGTATGAAAGGATCCTCCGAATTATTGAGCTCATCTTGAAGATGACCCACAATTTTGAGCATACGAGCTTCAGAGTTCAATCTTGCACCTTCAGCCTCGAACGCCTGTTGCAATTTACGAGATGGGCTCGATTTGTTGTGTTTGGGACTGGGAGCCCCAGAACTGGATTGGGGATCTGGAACTTTTGAACCATTAGGGTTTACAGGGCGTGGCTGCTGTTGTCTTTCGAAGTTCTTCCTCCGGATTTCGTTTGAGTCCAGGGCTTTGAGGCCCAAGCCCTCAACGAAGGAGATAGTCCCGTCGGCCATGGTGAATGCTCACTGAACAACGAAGAAAATTGACATGTTGTCTTCGTTGGGTTCTACACTGCCTTGCTGGGAATAGCTCATTCTCCACATCAATTTCAACTGGGGCTGGATTTCAATTACCTCAATCACGTTTTGAGAAAGAATCTTCCCTAACCAAGAATTGAAAGAATTTTCAAAACTTTTTGCAATGCCTAGTCTAATCCTCAAATGACAAGTTTTTCTGAAACATTCAAATAGCCGCTAGCACAGCGATGGACCCCGAGTCTACTTTTTGTTGTAGTCATATGCTCAACCTTTTCGGTTTGTCTCATAATATGAATTGGCTTGGAAGTGGGATCTTAAGTGGCAGCAACAAGTCTTAAGAATCATCCATATCAAAAATGGCTGGCTATCTATAGTATCCGATTAACTCATGCATACAAACGAATTACAATGCATGATTCATCCATAACCTGTGTCAGTAGCTGTGGTGCTATATATACATATCATTTTGATTGCCTCTTTCTAACTATGCAGGGGCCAAACCAAAAGAGGAGTCCATCCCCCTCATTTCCTTTCTCTGTTCATCGCATGTCATTTGGTTGCAACACCACTAAGGGCAGTTTGCATATTAGAAAATGCGCCGCATGGACAATTAGTTTTGGATATCTCAACTTGAGCATGGTTAGGTTTCTCCTTCCCTTAGACTTGGAGTTTGATCTCAGACGTGATGGCAATCGCTAACCAGAAAAAATTGAAGTTTTCATCCAACCAAGTTTTGAGCAATGGTAGCCATGCCCATCACGTCTTGGCTTAGATTTTAAAAATATCCTTTCGTGGAAATCCTACCTAGCTAACTTTCGCCGCCATTTTGGCCCATGTTTTGCTTCTCTTGAAAAATTGATATCATTATGCTCATCATGGTTTCTGGCGAATTGTCACACTCAGCATGAAATGTGGATCTTAAATTCAAATCTCCTCGGACATGAACTACGAATGGCCTGATTCTCTGTTGGGATACGTAGGTACCTTTTGGTCGGCCACAATTTTGAAAATGTTTCCTCCTGTGCTCGTTTGCTGCCATAAGAATACTCATGATAACGTCAAACATTGAAAACAATCCACAAGGGTTTCAAAGTAATCTTCTGGCATCTTTTGGAACACATCATAATCACTCGAATTGTCAAAAGCACAAAATGAGTTTTTCAAAGTCATGACCCACTTCATTTTTGTTGAGCTAAGAAGGAGTTGAAACATTTCTGCACCCTCCAGAGATCACCTGTAAGCAAATCATGCTGTTGAAGATGAAGAGTATGAAAAAAAAGAAGAGAGGAACATGAAAAGAGAAAAAAATGAGCTTGCTAGATTGAAAACCCGCAAGGGCGGTCTAGGCAAAAGTTAGAGCACGAACAAAGTGAGAAATCAGCCATGTCTCCATGCATCTACTATGAGTCTCAAAGGATTGTCCTCAATCTTAGAAAATCCACTTAGCCCCTAATCTCTTGGTTAGGACCTCTGTCGCTCTGTCGTGTGTTTCAAAATGAAGAAAGGCATTCATTTCCCTATCCCAAACACTTATCCCTTGCTAGCCATGTTGAGCCTCTGGATAATTCCTTTGAAAAGCCTGCTAGGCAGCCATCCCCTACACTAGGGCAAACACAAAAAAATACAATGAGAGATGAAAGAAAAATCAAAGAAAGAATGAGCACCCCGTCATACAAGGGGCACTTTGAAGGAAACATTTCTTCCAATACATACAAAGGACATTTTCGAAGAAACCAACTCTTTCACACAAAGTGAGACAAGAGACAACAAGAGTTGATAAAAATGTTGAAGATGGCTGCTAGCTTTTTAAACCCAAGCGTGAGTAGAAATTAGGTTTGAGCCTTTGCATCCGCTTCTTTCTCAACCCAAAACCCCAAGTCTACATTATGGTCCGTAACAAAGTCCTCTCAGATTGGGGAACACGACTTAGTAGCAAGGTCCTAAACACTAGGGGCATCACCAATGTGGGACTTAACACGAAGGGCAAGAATCTTGGAATTTGCATCTTCTTAGCAAATCACACAACGTGGAGAGTAACGTGGGACAAGGGACATGGCTATGTTCCCCTTTATGCACTTCTCTCATATGGGTCTCAATAGGCGCTTATCAATCCAACTTAAGTCAGTCAGATCAAGCTCGAAGCAACAAACTCACCTAATTGGCTAAGGACATGGGTTTGCATAATAATTCTGCGTCCTTTGATGATTGAAGGACGTGAGTGTGGAACATATAGATGAAATGATATGATTTTGAAATCCTTAAGGAAAAACTTTCAAAATTGATCTTATCTCAAACAATCTTGACACAGCAAATACAAGCACAGTCACTTTTTGCAAATCTCTGAGGAAATAATATGGGTCTCTCATTTCATGAGGAGTGTAGCAATATGGTTCCTTAACCAAACAATGTTTTCAGTAGTGCCGCTAAGGCATTGCGGTCTTTCAAACACCTGGCTAGTAAATAAGTCATTATTGGTCTCCCCAAATCAAGGGGAAGCATTTGATCAAATACGCAAAAGTTGAGATGTCCAGAATACATTGCGAATTTGCATGCATATCGCTATCACCCTGTCTTTTGCACTGACCTCTTGTCATGATTGCACAAGTTAACTCCAAATATGAGGTGTTTCTTATGATCAAACAAGGCAGAATCATCAAGGCATCATGGCCATCATCTCTATGCGAGGAGTAAAAGAGCAACAAAGGGACGCACTGTAAAATCTACCTCCCTGCCAACACACTCGGCCTTCAAAAAGCTCAGCCTAAGAAGCGTCATATCCTGGGAGAACACCTCAACTCTTTTTGGAAATGCTGTCACACAGTGTTATCAGGGGCATGCCAAGATCTCTGCCAAACAGAAAGAGAAACATTGCACTTACATTCATTGCTGTTTACATCGCATGTTTCTATGCTAGGGGCAATTAGATCATTGTCATCATGTACATTTGAGCTAGGATCAAGCATTCATAGCCTAAACAGGGGGCTTGCATTTCTTTTTTACTCAAATGCATATATGTCGCGTTGCAAACCATGTTACCCGCAATCGTTCAAGCTCTTGAACTAGGGTTCTTTAAGTGTGGTGGTCCTGCCCCTAGCAGTCAGCATAAAAGGACTTTGGCCCGAGGTCGACTCCAAGCCTGTTGCATGTTGTTTTCTTATCCATTGCTGTTTTCTAAACCATTCAAATGTGGATTGCAGGATTCTCCCAGATTTCGGTCCTTGAAACCGACCATACCGAGCTTGGTATCTATGACCAACAGAGCCAAGTCAAAGAAGCTGAAAGACAGCCCCAACAAACTCTACAAATGGCACCATGCCAACAACATTAAAGTGGCTTCGCACTTCACATCTCCATAGCTCCTTGCTTTGCGCTTTCATCTCCATCTTAGCAGCTCTGCCTTCATAAAATCAAAAGCCTCACACTTGCTCTTCAGTAGCACCATACACGTGCCTTGTCGTATTTGCGGCCTTATCTGGCTTTTCAAGAACTCCGAGCAACTCTACACTCAGGCCTCGCCGTATAGCAGGTTCCTTCTTAACAGTGCAGTGCTTACTTAGCTGCCCCGAGCTCACATCTTGAGGTTAAGTAGCCTCACCACTTCCAGGCCAGCGAAACAATCCTGCGGCTTCCACTTAAAACATTGAGTGAACAACCAACAAGAAAAAGCACCTGTATAAAGCTTGCACACTCCAGCCCTTCAGAAGGCATCTATCCTCCAAAAAGGGCATCCGTGTTGATAAAGCCCTCCAGAAGGCGTTTATGTTGCTAGCTTCCAGAAAGCATTTGAATAGCCAGCTTCTAGAAAGCATTCAGCCTCCAGAAGGCACCCCGTTAATGGAGGCGATGGAAATCTCTGAAGCCATTAATGGCCAAAGCATTTAACAAACCTTATGGCACTTTGGGTCAACAAGTCAACAAAGTCAAAGTGGAATATGGTCAAGAACTAGCCTTAGGGCAATCCCGAGCATACTCAGAATCAGCCTTGGGAGGCATCCCAAGCATGTGGAAACTAGCCTTAAGGGCACCCCAAGCACGTGGAATCAATCCTCTGACTCCCAGCGTTCCCACGCCCGATAAATCAACCTCGCAGCTGCTGCATCCTTCTTCAAAATCTCCTCTTGCAAAGGCAATCAATTTAAATCCAGGCACCAACAAAACATTCGTGATATTCTGGGCCCATGGCCAATAGAACTTATAATCAAATCCAGCCTTGGGAGCATTCCTGAGCGTGCATGATATCAAGCACCAGCGTCAGAATAAATCAAAAGCCTTGCATAGGCTGTCAAATGTCTGCCAGAAGCACTCAGTCTAAAACTCAAGATCATTCCGAGCATGAGGAAATTAGCCTTGGGAGCATTCCCAAGCTTAAGAAGGATCAAGTAATGACAAAAACCTTGCAGGGGTTACCAAATGCACGCAATCTAGCCTTGGGGGCAATCCCGAGCAAGTGAAATATTGCCTTGGAGGCAATCACAAACATGAGGAATCTCAAGCACCAATGTTGGACCCACTTCGGGACTTTTTCGGAACTCTCTCTGAAGCAGCAAGTTCGCAACTACTGGTTACTTGACCTTTGAAGATTATAGACTGTGAACTCTTGCTCGCAAAACCCAAAAGATCCTTCAGACTCTACACCCCAGTTACTGTACTCCGGAAGTACGACAGCAATCACCAAGCTCTATGCTCATCGTCACCCAGCAACTCCATGTTCACGCCTACAGCAATCAAGACACTCGACGGCTCTGCTATTCATCCCCATCAAGTCACTCAACAGCTACATGCTCGCTACTATCAAAGCCAGTCAATGGCTCCCCGGCCTCAGCAGCCCCCCGTGCTCAATAGCTCCATACTTAAGTCACTCAGCAAGCTATCCCAACATCTCCATATCCAATAGCTTCAGCGGCTCTATGCCCATACTCACTAGCGCCCAACAGCTTTAGGCTCACTATCAGCAGCTCTAAAGCTCACTCAGCGGCCCTATGCTCACCATTATGATCACTTAGCAGCTCCGTGTCCAAGCCCCGAGCTCATTATCTCAACAGCCCTATGCTTACTATCAGCAACACCATGCTCCTTGCTTCAAACTCCGCAGCTTCAAGTTTGCCATCGCTCAACACAGGTTCTACGCCCATATCAACTCACTCAGCGGCTCAAAGCCATAACAATCAACCCAGCGGCTCGAAGCCCATTACCTCAACAGGCTCGAAGCCTTTGTCTACTATCACCCAGCGGCTCGAAGCCCTTTATCATCGCAGCTCTACGCCCGTATCAATTCAGCGGCCCTGTGCCCATCGCCTCTACACAACTCAGCGGCTCCAAGCCCACTATCTCAACTGGCTCAAAGCCGTAAACAAGCAATCTCAGCGGCTCAAAGCCCATTATCTCAAATGGCTCCAAGCCATCACCTCAACAGGCTCGAAGCCTATGTTTACTATCTCAGCAGCTCTATGATCACTACCACAGCAACAGACTATATGCCTGTTATCACAATCTCAGCGGCTCAAAACCCATTACTCCAACAGGCTCGAAGCCTGTATCTATCGTCTCAGCTGGCTCAAAGCCGTAAACAACCAATCTTAGTGGCTCAAAGCTGTAACAACCAACCCAGCGGCTCTAAGACCATTGTCTCAACTGGCTCGAAGCCGTACATAATCAAGTTCTTAACAGGCTCGAAGCCTGTATTCATCATCTCAACTGGCTCGAAGCCGTAAACAAGCAACAGGCTCTAAGCCGCCCCAACAATCAAGATATTTATTCTCAGGCTCTACGCCTGAATGCTTAAAAATCTAACATTTTTGAATGCTCAAGCTCTACGCTTGGATGCCCAACCACTGTGTACTGGATGCTCAAGTTATACACTTGAATGCTCAAGCTCTACGCTTGGATGCCCAACCACTGAGTACTGGACGCTCAAAGCCTGTACTTTGAATGCTCGGATTCTGCAGTCCGAATGCTCGAGCTCTACGCTCTGAAAGCTCAAGTCCAGAACTTGATAGAAGCTCTAAGCTTAAAACAAACACACACGCACGGGCCCGTGCACATTTGCATCAACATTTTCACATCGAGTCTGCATCATATTTGTTCACATCTAACGAACAAACATCACATATACACACTCTGCATATCTCTCATGAAACAGGTCAACCCTGCAATCAACCGGCTCTATGCCTCGGTTTTATTGATCGGCCCAACGCCTCGATCCTTTGGCTCCACATCAACACTTATGATGAGAAAGCTCCGTGCACAGACCATCAGAATACAACCAGCTCTACGCTTCGGTTCATATCACGTCAAGCTCTAAGCTCCGACAACTCAGCCCCTCGCCTCAAGACTGCATGCAGGCTCCACGCCTCAATCACTTCGGGCTCCATGCCTCAGTTCCTTCACCTTAGGCCCTTGCCTTATACCAGCTCCGCGCTTCGGTCAAGCTCAAAGCTCTGACACCACAGGCTCTCATCCTGATCAATACCAGCTCCGCGCTTCGGTCCCATCAAGCTCTAAGCTCACCTCAGGCCTCCGCCTCATAAACCACAGCAGGCTCCACAATCTAATCCCCTCAAGGCTCTCGCCTTATGATCAACACCAGCTCCGCGCTTCGGTCCTATCAATCACCTCAGGCTCTCGCCTTATGATCAACACCAGCTCCGCGCTTCGGTCCTATCAATCACTCTCCAGGCTCTCGCCTCATGACTACAACCGGCTCCGTGCCTCGGTCCCCTCATCGCCAAAGCTCCGTGCTCCAGTTACTGGCCCTGCGCCTCCCCTACATCTCAAAAACAAACCGGCGTCCAACTCATCCCAGCAGATGGTTTGGATTCCACCCCATTACATCAATCCCATCCAGCTCATTCGCAAGGATAGGCTACTCTACCGAGCTCCTTTCAGTCAAAGTAAGGACGATCAAGAAAAGCAAACGCACCTGCAGTGTACTGACCTACCCCAAAATACTAAGGAAGCTCTCCCCAAAGAAACTCCCCAGGTAGCCCCGCGCTCCTTCTACTACTCTTCGCCAAAACCCTGGCTCAGTCTAGGTACGTCACACTACGGCTTTTTAAGCCCTAAGGTACGTCTTCTGTCTCTAACCCTCCAAACTTTTACTTTTCTTTATTGCCCGAACTACGATTGGTCTGAATTTCCCTTGTGGAATACGTAGGCAGCCTCCCGGCCCGACCATAACAAAACCTTTTTTGAAAACCCCTTGGAATAGTGGTTGGACCAAATTGAGTTGCTTTTTACAGCTTTGACTCTTACTCAAACATGTCTCGCGATCTGTCTGAGTTCAGTCAAAGAGGGGCATCTGTAGACACCCCAATTTGGCCTAACGATTATTTCAAGTCCCACCTCGGGACAATCCCGATGATGAAACGGATACAATGATTGCTGATTGCTTCTTTGAGGACCTTAGGACTTTCGGTGAGAACTTTGACCACTTAGAGGACCCAATTCAAAGCCATACAGCCTTTCAGACAGAAATACAGAAGCCTAGGAGAATCCATCTGACGGCCGTGACATCGATCTAACGGCCACAACATCAATCCCTCACCCGAGCAACCTGTTGCCAGCAAAATCTCCCTGAGAGATCAATCCCTCGGCCGCGAAATCTATACTTCGGCCGAGACATCCATTCCACGGCCGCGACATCCTTTGCTCGGCCGCCAGATCGACCTGTTTCAAGACTCTGGAACGTTCTGTCATACGTTTGGTTTGATCCAACTACACTACCTTTCCGATGCGTTCGGCCTACGTTCGGAGATCACGACGTAGAGTTAGAGATGCATTGCAATTGCAATTGCCATCTCGTGATTTGATTGGCCGGAGTGAGTCATCCCTATGCCTATATAAAGGGGCCTTTGGGCTCCGAATTAACACACAGAAATTGAGATACCTACACACTCAATCAAACCTCGAAACTCTGCGCAAATACTCCCTCAATCCCATACTCCAAAAGCCCTAACCTTCCGAAGGCAGCCGTCAATCCGGCAATCAAACCCCGAAGTTCAAACCCTAACTCTAGGGTTCTCGATCAAGCAATCAGTCAATCACGCCCAATCCAAAGCAATCAAGCAACTGAGGGATCAAGGTGGTGAGGCCCAACGGCCTCTGGTTTGCCTTATTTACTCTCCTTTTTTACTAACCGTAGCGTTTTGATTATCCGTTAATCTTTCTGTCTGGTGTGAGGAAGAACACCGACCGGGCTTCATTCCTCGGCCGGTACATTAAACCAGTGTGATTACTCGGCCGTGACATCCATTCACCGGCCGAGTAATCGATCTCCTGGGACATTTTGTTTACTTTTCTGCTTTCTAATGCATGCTTCAATTATCGCACTGGCTCACTTTGCTTACTGTTTAAAGGAATAACTAAACAGACTATGTGTTAGAATTAGACAAAGCATCTATACGTCTTATGTTGAACGATTATGGGCCAGTCTCACGACTGGGCAAAGAGGGGTACCTAACACCTTCCCCTTATTGTACTTTTGGCTCCCGTATCCAGAATCTCTATCTATTTTCCCAGTTTTAATAAACTGGGTGGCGACTCTATTTGATGATAACCGTTATCGTGTGGCGATGTTCCTAGCCATGGGAATGTCCATGATTTTGGTTTATGAAGTGAGCAACCAATCGATTAAACGCAACGTGATCAATCTGTATGGCGATGCCCCGTTTGGGAGGTGTCTACAATTGTACTAGCTGTTATGGACTTGTAAACCATCTAGATCAAGCAGGCTAAGTAGTTGAGCTGTTAAGCAATGCAAGTGTGGTCTGGGTGCTGTTCTGCTACCTAATGTACTGCTGCTGCTGCTACTATGATGAGCTAATAACAACAAAACTATGATGTTCTGTCAGCTGATCCTAGTGTTTTGTAACTTCTGAGCTGTGTTAGGCCTAACCAACTGGCGCTGTCGTTGGGATCTCCTTTCGCAGAGGGGGACGTCCTCTGCATGATGTATAGTTGCTTGTGTCTGCTCTTTGGAGCTGCTGTAGCCCAGGGTTACTGCTGTTATGGTGGGCTGTTCTGGTTGATCAAGCATGTGCTGTTATGATATGCTGTTATGTTGTTATGCTGTATGACTGCCTTGTCTGTTATACCAGCTAGCATACAGTCATGGATTACTGCTGTCTCGTGGGGTAGCTGCTGTGTTTTGCTGCTGCTGCTACTTGTGTTGCTGCTGTATCTGTCCAGGTTGAAGGCTGCCCAGAAGTTGTTTGCTGTTGCTGTCAGAGGTGAAAGCTCCCATATCTGCTGATGCTGATTGAACCTCGTCAGAAGTTGTTTATATTTTGGTGTTAGTTTTGATGTTATTTTAGATGAAAGCTCCCATATCTGCTGATGCTGATTGAACCTCGTCAGGACTGGATGTTAGTTTATATGTTTGGTTATATTTTGTTGGCGCCAATTTGGCGTTGTTTTCCTTCCATCTTTTGGATGGATTGGAAACAATGCATCACTTAGTCCATGTAGCCTTTTGGCGTAAGCTTTTTTCTTTTCCATCTTGTTTGTTTTGCTTTCTTTCCTCCTGGGGTATGCCCCTTGTAGGCTATATATTCGGTTAGCCTCTTTTCTATTTCAAGCTGATTTACCCAAAAAAAAAAATACTCTGTCAAAATACTCTCTCAAACTCCCTCTTCAAAAGCCCTAACCTCCCGAAGGCAGCCACCAATCCAGTAGTCAAACCCCGAAGTTCAAACCCTAACCCTAGGGTTTTACGAGGAGCAATCAGTCAATCACAAGCAATCCAAAGCAATCAAGCAACTGAGGGATCAAGGTGGTGAGGCCTAACGGCCTCTGGTTTGCTTTATTTATAGCTCTTATACTTAATCATAGCTTTCTGATTATCTGTTAATCGTATAGTCTGGTGTGAGGAAGAACACCGACCGGGGCTTCGATCCCTCTGCCGGTACATCAAACCAGGAGGATCCCTCGGCCGTGACATCCATTCACCGGCCACGGGATCCATTACCCTAGGACAGCTTTGTTTGTTCTACTTTCTAATGCATGTTTTACTTATCGCACTGGCTCACTTTACTTACTGTTTATAGGCTTAACTAAACAGACTATGCGTTAGAATTAAACAAAGTATCTACATGTCTTATGTTGAATAACTATGGGCCAGTCTCACGGCTGGGCAAAGAGGGGTGCCTAACACCTTCCCCTTATTATACTTTTGGCTCCTGTGCCCAAAATCTCTGTCTATTTTTCCCAGTTTTAATAAACTGGGTGGCGACTCTGTTTTGACGATAACCGCTATCATGTGGCGATGTTCCTAGCCATGGGAATGTCCATGATTTTGGTTTACGAGGCAAGCAACCAATCGAGCAAACAAATATGATCAATCTGTATGGCGATGCCCCGTTTGGGAGGTGTTTACAGGAACATCGCCACACGATAGCGGTTATCATCAAAACAGAGTCGCCACCTAGTTTATTAAAACTAGGAAAACAGATAGAGATTCTGGGTATGGGAGCCAAGAGTACAGTAAGGGGAATGTGTTAGGCACCCCTCTCTGCCCAGCCGTGAGACTGGCCCATAGTTATTCAACATAAGACATGTAGATGCTTTGTTTAATTCTAAACACATAGTCTGTTTAATTAGGCCTTTAAACAGTAAGTAAAGTGAGCTAGTGCGATAAGTACAGCATGCATCAGAAAGCAGAAAAGCAAACAAAGCTGTTCCAGGGTAATGGATCTCGCGGCCTGTGAATGGATGTCACGGCCGAGGAATCCTCCTGGTTTGATATATCGGCCGAGGGATCGAAGCCCCGGTCGATGTTCTTCCTCACACCAGACAGAAAAGTTAGCAGATGATCAAAACACTACGGTTAGTCATAAATACAGTAAGTAAAACAAACCAGAGGCCGTTGGGCCTCACCACCTTGATCCTTCAGTTGCTTGATTGCTTCGGATTTGATTATGATTGACTGATTGCCTCTTTGAAAACCCTAGGGTTAGGGTTTGAACTTCGGGGTTTTATCGTCGGATTGATGGCTGCTTTCGGGAGGTTAGGGCTTTTGAAGAGGGGGTTTGAGAGAGTATTTGGGTAAAATTTCGTGGCTTGAGAGAGTAATTTCACTTATGAATTTCGTGGTGCAAAGGCCTCTTTATATAGGCAATTGGTGACTCACTCCGGCCAATCAAATGGCACGATTGCAATTGCAATGCAATTCGAACTCTTCGTTGTAATCTCTGAACGTAGCCCGAACGCATCGGGGAGGTAGCATAGTTGGATCAAACGTCTGACAGAACGTTCCAGAGTCTGGAAAAAGGACGATTTGGAGGCCGAGCAATGGATCTGGCGGCCGAGTAATGGATGTTGCGGCCGAAGGATATATCTTGCGACCGAGGGATTGATCTCTCAGGGAGATTTTCTAGCAACAGGTTGCTCGGGTGAGGAAATGGTGTTAAGGCTGTGAGATCAATATCACGGCCGATAGATGGATTCTCCTAGGCTTCTGTATTTTCTGTCTGAAAGGCTGTATGGCTCTGGATGGGGTCCTCTAAGTGGCTCAAAGTTCTTACCGAAAGTCCCAAGGTTCTCGAGAAGGCAATCAGCAATCAGTGTATCCATTTCATCATCGGGATGGTCCCCAAGGTGGGACTTGAAACAATCGTTAGGCCAAATTGGGGTGTCTACAGATGCCCCTCTTTGATTGAGCTCAGACGGATCGCGAGACATGTTTGAGTAAGAGTCAAAGCTGTAAAAAGGCCCGGGCAGGTAAGCCGGCTGTGGCTCGGGCAGTGGGGGATTCATAATATTCAATTCTCTTGTCGTTATGCAATGTGTCTTGCAATTATCTATTTACTATCAACTAGTTGCTGGACTTGTGGGCCAGTTTACTGTTACTCTCTGTGGTCCCCGATAGGCGGTCATCTGTTGGACTGAAATCGGGGGTCGGGCTCTTGGCGAGCCTTTACATGCCTAGATCTTGTGCTTGTTAGCTCTGAGGTTGGGTGTAGTATTCTTGTGGCGCGGCTATTGTTGATTAGACTAGTTTCTGTTCTGATCGAAAAGGGTTTTCGCAGTAGCAGCAGCTGAGGATGCCACTGATTAGATTGTTGGATGGTTTCTGGTTGAGCGAGGTAGCTGTCGGTGCTGTCTTTGATTAGATAGGTGCAGCTTGGTCCACTTGAGGTTTGAGTGGCCACTTCTAGTGGTTCCTCTTTCTGTTCCGCTTGTAGTCGTTGGCGAGCCTAGGGGATTAGGTTGGGGGGGAGTAGTCGTGGTGTGCAGGGTACTTAGCAGGGTAGCCTTGTCCGACATTTCCAAGTCGTGCCTCCCTCGGTCCGTGTCCCTCTGTAGTAGCTGATTTCTGATGAGTGGGTATTATGCTAGCCTTGGGTTTGGAAGTACTAGGTTCTTGGTTTTCTTATCCCAGCTCTGGAGGAGGAGGTTACTGGGTAGTTGGTTCAGTGGGTAGTTTTGGCGAGCCTTAGGTTAGGATGAGGGAGGGTTAGGCTGGAAGGATTGGGCGTGGTGTGCAGGGCTCTTGCAGCGGGGCCTTGTCGGATGCCGTCATCTCTGGTTCGAGCCTCTTGATGCCTTGTTCCTCTGTAGTAGCCGATCAGCTTGCTTTGTAGCTGTCTTACTCGGTGGCTTCTCCTCAGTGTTGGTTATCATGTGGTCATCTCTGACCTCGACTATTTACTTTACTTACCTTATTTCCTAGCCTGGCGGGTTGTGCCAGGTGGTAGCTCTATTTACTTTACCGTACACATGGCATCTTCATGTATTACTTTATCTGACTCTCCATGCGGGTTCTCCATGCGGGTTGTGCATGGTTTACCGCGCTTTTGTCATTCTTGTTTTTTTTCATTTTCTTTTCCTCCTGGGGTATGCCCCTTGTAGGCTGTACATTCGGTTAACCTTTTTTAATTTCAAGCTATTTTACCCCCAAAAAAAGCTGTAAAAAGCAACTCAATTTGGTCCAACCACTATTCCAAGGGGTTTTCGAAAAAGGTTTTTGTTATGGTCGGGCCGGGAGGATGCCTACGTATTCCACAGGGGAAATTCAGACCAACCGTAGTTCGGGCAATAAAGAAAAAGAAAAAGTTTGAAGGGTTAGAGACAGAAGACGTACCTTTGGGCTTAAAAAGCCGTAGTGCAACGTATCTAGACTGAGCCAGAGTTTTGGCGAAAGATAACGAAGGAGCGCGGGGCTGCCGGGGGAATTTTTGCGGAGAGCTTCCTTAGTATTTTGGGGTAGATCAGTACACGGGAGGTGCGTTTGCTTTTCTTGATCATCCTTACTTTGACTGAGAGGAGCTCGGTAGGGTAGCCCATCCTTACGAATGAGCTGGAAGGAATTGATGTAATTGGGGTGGAATCCAAGCCATCTGTTGGGGATGAATCGGATGCCGGTTTGTCTTGAGATATGGGGAGCACAAGGCCAGTAACTGGAGCACGGAGCTTTGGGGATGAGAGAACCGAGGCACGGAGCCGGTTGTAGTCATGAGGCGAGAGCCTGGAGAGTGATCGTTTCTGACGTGGTGGAAGCGAGGCGCGGAGCCAGTTGTAGTCACAAGGCGAGAGCCTAAGGTGATAAAACTGAGGCGTGGAGCCTGCTGTGGTCATGAGGCGAGGGCCTGAAGAGATCGGGGCTTTGATAGGACCGAAGTGCAGAGCTGGTATTGATCATAAGGCGAGAGCCTGAGGTGTCGGAGCTTAGAGCTTGACGTGATTTGACTTGATAGAACCGAAGCGCGGAGCTGGTATTGATCATAAGGCGAGAGCCTGAGGTGTCGGAGCTTAGAGCTTGACGTGATTTGAACCGAAGCGTAGAGCTGGTTGCATTCTGATGGTCTGTGCACGGAGCTTTCTCATCATAAGTGTTGGCGTGGAGCCAAAGGATCGAGGCGCTGAACCGATCAATAAAACCGAGGCGTAGAGCCGGTTGATTGCACGGTTGACCTATTTCATGAGAGATATGCAGAGTGTATATGTGTGATGATGGTTGTTAGATGTGAACAGATATGATGATGCAGACTCGATGTAATAATGGATGCAAATGTGCATGGGCCCGTGCGTGTGTGTTGATTTAAGCTTAGAGCTTCTATCAAGTTCCGGACTTGAGCATTTAGAGCGTAGAGCTCGAGCATTCGGACGGCAGAATTCGAGCATTCAAAGTACAGGCTTTGAGCATCCAGTACGCAGTGGTTGGGCATCCAAGCGTAGAGCTTGAGCATTCAAGTGTAGAACTTGAGCATTCAGTACACAGTGGTTGGGCATTCGAAGAGCTTCGAGCATTCAAAATATCAGATTTTGAGCATTCAGGCGTAGAGCCTGAGAATGATGTCTTGATGGTTGGGGTGGCGTAGAGCCTGTTGAGATAGTTGTTACGGCTTTGAGCCAGTTGAGATAATGGGCTTGGAGCCGCTGAGTTGATAGGTGAGGGCGTAGAGCCGCTGAGTTGATGAGTTGGTGGGCGTAGAGCCGCTGAGTTATGGGCGTGGGCGTAGAGCCGCAGAAATAGTTGTTACGGCATAGAGCCAGTTGAGATAATGGGCTTGGAGCTGCTGAGATAGCAAGCGTGGAGCTGCCGACGGTGATTGGTGAGTGTAGAGTTGCTGAGTCGAAAGCTTGGAGCCGCTGAGAAGGCGAATATGGGCGTAGAGCCGTCATGATAATGGGCATAGGCATAGAGCTGCTGAGTGAGTTAATGGTTGTATAGTTGCTGGAGTGGCAAGCGTAGAGCTGCTAAATGAGTTGATATGGGTGAACATGGGCACGGAGCTGCTAAGTTGTTTTGATGGTGATGAGCTTGGAGCTAGTTGGGATAATGGGCGTGGAGCCACTGAGCTGTTTGATAGTGAATACGGGCGTAGAGCTGCTGAGTGTTTTGACTTGCTTCGGCCAGCAGTTTGTGGAGAGAGAGCTTCCTTATGCTTGGACATGCCCCCAAGGCTAGTTCTGTCAATATTGCATTTGCTCGGGAATGCCCCCAAGGCTGACTTGTTCTTGTTTCTGTTGGTCACGGACCCAGAATTTCATAACGGTTTGAGCTTTGGTGCACTTTTACTGAAGAAATTTGATTGGAGGGCCAGAAGATCGATCTTTCAGCCGAAGGATTGATGTCTCGGCCGAGGTATCGAATACTCGGCCGCTTAATCGGTTCGTTTCCAGGGGCCTATAAAAGGCCACGGCCTCAGCCGTTTCATTTCATTTCTCTCTTTACTCGGTTTCTTTCTTCGTCCGAGAAACTCGCCGAGAGCTCCTCTCATCTTTCTCTTGGTGCTTGTCAGCTTTGGGCCATGGATAGCGCGCGGCTGGTGATCGCGGAGGGAGTCCGCGACGTTCTTGGTCTCGTCTTGATGCTTGATTAGGGACCCTTGCATGGGTGGCTTGCTTCCGTGACGCGGAACTCCTGGGATGGTGCTTGTACGTGATATGGTGGTTTTTTTTTTTTTTTTGGTAAATTAGCTTGAAATTAAAAAAAGGATAACCGAATGTACAGCCTACAAGGGGCATTACCCCAGGAGGAAAAGAAAAGGAAAAAAAATAAGATTGAAAAAAGTACAATAACCCATGCACAACCCGCATGGAGAGTGTGGTAAAGTAAATAAGATAATCAAATTGCCATATGTGTTGAGATCATACCCCGGTTGCACTATCCATCGAAGCGGAAGGATAGTACAACGGGGTATGATATGTGGTGATACGAGAATAAATAACATGAAAGCGAACTACTGCCTGACACAACCCGCCAGGCTAGGAAATAAAATACATAGTCTCGATCAGAAATGTCCAAATGATAACCTTAACTGAATAACAGCAGCTACAAAGCACCTCGGCATCGGGGGGGTTGAACAGCAACACCAGAGGAACTAGGCACCAAGAGGCTCGAACCGGAGATGACGTATGGTGGTTTTTCTGTGCCACCCAGTGTCTTTCTTGCACCGCAGTGCTTCTTCGGTACACGCCGTCCTGGGGGTGTCCTCTTCTTTTTTGCAGCTGGTCTCTGGTGTTCAGACCACCAGAGGGTTCGGCATCCTCTTCTCCTTCCTTTTTTTTTGTTTTTCTGTTTCTCTTCCTGCATAGGTTAGTTTGACAGGAAATCGATGTATAGTTTGTTTAGGAAATGTTGGATGATCCACCTTGTGATGTAAAAAGCTTTCGTTATATGAAACAAAAACCTTTTGCTCTGCTATTGCGATTGTGTACGCTATATTTGCATTGTTTGCGTGTGATAACTTGTTAATCCAGTGAAACGAACTGAACCGTGGAAACAATCTGTAAAACAGCCGTTCTGGCGGCCGACCTAATGATTACGCTGCCGAAGCTTTGATCTGGCGGCCGAAGGATCGTTTCGTCTGCCTGGGTTTGACTTGTAGGCCAACCCTGATTTTTACGGGCCGATGGATTGATCCTACGGCCGTCATATCGAAGTGCCGGCCGAGAGACCGACCAAATTACCGAGGATTAAGAATCCGATTCCGATTCGAACTAAGAGTCGACTTAGTTCTATAAATACGCGCTCTACGAACCCGATAGCATTGTCAGTAGCAATTCCTTGCATATGGCACAACCAGTCCTTGATCAGTGGTTGAATTCCTTTAATGGCCTCGACCGTTTACACTTTAAGTCCTTCGGTATGGACTTTCTCTTTTCCCTTCGTCAAATTCCTGTGAATTTTGCTTTCCTTAGGGCAGCCACTAGTTTGTGGGATCCTGCTTTTCATGTCTTTCGATTTAGGAGAGAGGAATTGTGTCCTACTATCGAGGAGTTTGCGGCCATCATGGGTCATTCGGATAGAGAAGGTTTCATTGTCCCTAATCCTTTGTTCAACCGAGGTAATCTCTTGAAAGATTTGCTCCAAGTTCAGAAACATGAAGCTTGGTAAGTGGGGGGCTGGGAGCTTCTCTCTCTAGCCTAGAGAGAGAAAGCTCCCTCCGGCCAAGCAGCCAGGCCTCCTCCGGCCAATCACGTTCTGGCCTGTCCATCTTCGGTCATCCCAAGGGCAAGGGAGCCCCTCTCTCGACAGGGGCTCTCCTCCACCGCCCATACCGTCACCAACCGGCTACCCACGGGTCCGGTCTTCCACCACCAGATCTGGTCCGGCAACAGCTCCGGTGGCTGCCGCCTTTAACAGCAGCAGCGGCCACAACCCACCTCAAACCGGCCACCTCTGGTCCGGACTCCTAAGGCCAGTCACTCCGGCCATAGATCGACTTTCAACTTGTCTTCAACATATCAGTCGGAATCCTCGGGTCATAACAGATCCGCCGCCGCCGCTGGTCTTCAAACATCTAACCGGAGCGGGCAGCAGCTCGTCTTCCGCCGGCCGCCGCCTATCAACCCCAATCGGAGCCCACGGGTTCACTACCCTCGGCTCCCTCAGATCTATCTCGTAGCCACGGCTACCCAAAGCGGGCCAGGCCATCAACTGGCCCAGCCACCGTGGGCCAGGTCACCAGACATCAGCCGCCGTGCAGACGTGGGCCAGTCTGGGGCCAGGCCTTCATCAGAGGCCAGCCTGCTGGTAGCAGCCAGCCCGTTGGGGCAGGCCGTCGGGCGCAGCCTGCCTTCAGCCCGTCGCAGCACCATGGTCGGAGGTAGGTGCAGCCCGGAGTCAGTCCGGCCGTCACAGATCATGGCCCGGCATGGGCCTTACATCATCAGGCAGTCCTTGCAGGTCAGGGCCAGTCAACCGGCCGAGGCCAGTCAACCCCAAGCAGCCAGCCCGGTATCCCGGCTTGGCTGAAAATCATCGCAGCCAGTGCGCTCATCGTTATTCAATGTGCAATTTGCAATTATCTACTACTGTGCACTGGCTGTTATTGTTATCGTTCATGTTTTCAGTTGTATGAGTTGCGAGGACTTCGAGGGCCTCGGATTGTACCCTATACCGACAGGTTGTGTCGGGTATTTACTGCTTTTGCCACGCCCGTGTCTAGGTTCCCTGTTGTACGTTCCATTCCTTGGGATAGATTGTTCGACGGGGGCATGAACACGGGCAACCCATGTAGCCACTTGGCGCTCTTTATATTTTTGCTTTGTCTTACCTGGGGTATGCCCCTTGTAGGCTGTACATTCGGTTAACCTCTTTTATTTTCAAGCTAACCGCCCTAGGGCTTTACCCAAAAAAAAAAACATGAAGCTTGGTTTTTCATGGTGAATGGAAGGCTGGAGATTCTACAATTTGTCCAGCGTTTCGGTACAGCTGAGGCTCATCGTCAAGTTTCCCAACAGAAAGCATGCTTTCATGCGTTGTGCATTTGTCTCCTTCATTATTACTTGCTTGGCCCTTCCTCTGGCCATGCTGATCCCATGCTGCTTAACCTTGCTCAACAAATTGGAAACCGTGTGAGTTTCGCTGGCTTAGTGTTGGCAGAGACCTTGATGGGTCTAGACGTGATGAAGGGTAATCCTACAGCTCAGTTCTCAGACAGTCCTTTGCTATTGCAGGTTCGCTCTTTGTCTGTTTATTTGTTAAGTTATCTTTTCACTCATCACTCTTTTGTTTTGACTCACATGTTCTCTTAACTCACAATTTTCCCTTGTTCTCTAGGTATGGTTATTTGAGAAAACTAAAGGTGTGGGATGCGCCAGGGCGACTTCCTTATAATCCAGACCAATGTACGGAGCGTCACATGATTAAACAGTTCCCAACTGAGGCTGCTTGGGAAGCATGGATGAAAACTTGCAGAGGTGATTGGATTCAATGGGTTTGCCCCTGGTATGGTGTTGAGAGCATGACTGCTAGTACTATGAACCATTTTGGTGTAGCAGTGATCGGTATTACTCGAGTCGTCTTCTACTTTCCTGCTCGCTTTCAAAGGCAATTCGGGGCTGAACAAACCGCAATCCTGGGTGACCCTGAGTACGCTGTTTCCAAGGTCCATGATGCCAACTTTTGTCGCAATATGCTGCGTTTTTGGCCGAATAGAGTGATGCAGGAGGTTGCTGAGAACTTTGCATTCAAGCTATCAGGTTCTTACAAACGCTGGTTGAAGAAAAATCTTTTGGAGGACAGTAGTGCAAAGAGAAGGAAGACCTAGAGATTGATGCTTCGCTTATGTTTTTCAAAAGATATTGTTTAATTCTAGCTTTCATGGATTGAGAATTGTTTAGGTTTGCTTTTTCCTTTTCCTTTGGAAATAATAAAACATTTGGCCGTTTTATTTGAAGATATTATTGCCATGGTTTGATAGTGAACATGCTTCTTTTTTTTTTGGTAACTTAGCTTGAAATTAAAAAAGGTTAAGCGAATGTACAGCCTACAAGGGGCATACCCCAAGAGGAAAAAAAAGGAAAAAAAAAAACAAGAGTGACAAAAGTGCGGTAAATCATGCACAACCCGCATGGAGAGTAAGATAAAGTAAATACATAACAAAATGCCATGTGTACTGAAATTGAACTACTACCTGGCACAACCCGCCAGGCTAGGAAATGAAGTAAATAAAGTAGATAGTCATGGTCAACGGTGACCACATGATAACCAGCGCTGAGGAGAGATCCTCCTCCTCCAAGGCTGGGCTAAGAAAACCAAGAACCTAGACTTCCATCACCCCAAAGCTAGTATAATACCCACTCAACAGAAGTCAACTACTACAGAGGAACTCGGACTGAGAGAGGCTCGAACTGGAGATGTCGGCATCCGACAAGGCTACCCTGCTAAGCACCCTGCACACCACACCCAATCCATCCAGACTACTACAACCTCGCCCAAATCCCCTAGGCTCGCTAACGACTATAGGCGGAACAGAAAGAGGAACCACCAAAAGTAGCCACTCAAACCTCAAGTGGACCAAGCTGCTCTTTTCGATCAGTGCAAACCACTAAATCTAATCAGAAACAGACTGCGAAGCTACCCCTTTCGATCAGTGAACATCCACCAATCTAGTCAATGACAGCTCCGGCAACTACCTTGCTCAATCAGACTCCATTCATAATCTAAACATCGGCACCCACAGCTGCTGCTACTGCGAGACTACCCCTTAGCCACAGTAGCCACTCAAACCTCAAGTGAACATGTTTTTGGATAGACCTAGTGTAACAACTCCGATTTTCAGTGAATAAAAATCTCGTTGCTTATTTTAATGACTCTATGAAATTCTTGATTTCTTATAATCCGTCATAATTAGATTTATTCAATTCAAATCTAGTTTCTTCACGCCATGCGATATAGTCATTTTCTAAAGACAAGTGAGTTAGTAAACCCTAAGGAATCCTATTTAGCAAACCTAGCTAGCTTCTAACTAATCGTTAGGGAAGCCTAATCGAACCTTTGATCTTCGTGAACCTTTTGAACCCTAAACAAACCCTTTTGACCAAAGTCAACCTTTGATCTTTACCCATTGGACGATAAATGCTAGGATAATCTTTATCCATTGGACCATAGGTTTCCACCTAGGATATTGTGACTAGATTGCTAGGTACACTTTATATGATTATATATTACTTACCATCTTTATCCATTGGATAATAAAAGTTATGAGAATTGTTAACCATTGGACAATAGGTTAGTCTTTCCACCTAGTACAAGATCTATTAATTTAATTAGATTCACCATGAGTCATTGTACTAATATAGCTAGATTATATAAGTATAGTACTTACCATCCTTTAACCATTGGGTAATAAAAGTTAGTGGAATTATGGTCCATTGGTTAATAAGGCCAAGTCATTTTATGATATGTACCTATTTTATGATATTCTAGTTTTAGTTAATTACTTACTAGATATGATATGTACCTATTTACTTAAAGTATTAGATATGTTTATGTTATTCTAAGATTTTAAAGTCCTAGAATATAGTATATAAGTACATAGGTGGCATTTAGGCTTATTCTATTGGGAATTTTGACCTAAAAATATAGAATAGAATCATGTAGTACAATTGTCCGTTAAGGTTAGTCATCATTTTATATTCTTAAACTAATCAAGGGAGGGAGAGAGAGAGAGAGAGAGAGAGAGAATTCGGGAGAGGGAGAGAGGGGAGAGCCGAGAGAGATGGGAGAGAGAGAGATAGGAGAGAGAAGGAGGATATGGTGTACTCTTAGATTATTTTCTTTCAAATCCTAATATATATATATATATATATATATATACACTTTAGTACTTGTACTAATGAAAGAAGAAGATATGAAGTCTTGGAAATAGATTTTAGGGTACCAAAAATCTCTTACAACCTTTCAACACAATCTCTTACCCTTTCTAAGTCAACCACCAAACCATAGTCCTTTCATGCTTAGGTGTCCCTTGGACTAAGAGAGAGAGAGAGAGAGAGAGAGAGGTGGCCGGTTGAGAGAGGGAGAGAGAGTGTGATGTGTGTGACTAGTGTACTCCCATATCTAGCTTTTGGTCATCCTATTGCATCACCATGTACCACCATATCTAGGGTTTCTTACTCTTTCAACTCTAAGGACAACCATATCTAGTTTTCTTATTCTTTCAAGTACTAGACTAGACCAAATCCCCAATAAATTAACTTAGACTTGTCCTAGATTGGAAGAAAGAACAAAGAAAGTCTATTAGCCTTTCAACCTTTGTACTTCCATTGTACCAAGGAGAGAGAGAGAGAGAGAGAGAGAGAGAGAGAGAGAAATAGCCGAGAGAGAGAGGGAGAGAGGAAGAGAGGGAGAGAGAGATTGTGTGATGTGTGCAAGTGTACAAATAAGCCTAGTCATGTCCTTTGGCCAAACACCTCACCCAATCCAAGTACCATCAAATCTAGTCATTCTATTAATCATTGGATAACTAATGCTAGGGGAAAATTTACCCATGGGATAATAGATCACCCTTTGGCTATAAATAGCACCCATTCCTTCCCATTTCAACTCACACCTTCCATTGCTCCAACTTCTCTCTAGAAAGTCTAGTGTTCATGTTGTTCTTGCTTAGTTCTTAGTTGTTCTTGAGGTTTTTTTTTTTTTGGGTAAATTAGCTTGAAATTAAAAAAGGTTAACCGAATGTACAGCTTACAAGAGGCATACACCCCAGGAGGAAAAGAAATGGAAAAAAAAAACAAGATTGAAAAAAGTGCGATAACCCATGCACAACCCGCATGGAGAGTGTGATAAGTAAATAAGATAATAGAATTGCCATATGTGTTGAGATCATCCCCCCGGTTGCACTATCCATCTAAGCGGAAGGATAGTACAACGGGGTATGATATGTAGTGATACGAGTATAAATAACATGAAAGCGAACTACTGCCTGACACAACCCGCCAGGCTAGGAAATAAAATAAATAGTCTCGATCAGAAATGACCAAATGATAACCTTTACTGAATAATAGCAGCTACAAAGCACCTCGGCATCGGGGGGGTTGAACAGCAACAACAGAGAAACTAGGCACCAAGAGGCTCGAACCGGAGATGATGGCATCCGACAGAGGGCCCAACCCTGCACACCACGCCCATTCCATCCAGTCTAATACACTCTCATCCAAAGTCCAAAGATCGCCAAAAACAACCCGCCCTCATCCAAAACCCAAAGCCACTAGTCTCCAGAGAATGATTAAACAGACCAAGATTCCAATACTCCAACCTAGCACAGAATTAACAAGCATAGCACCCACTTCTAAGGAACAGATATTGCAGAGGACCGGGCTCCGAGAAGAGGCTCGAACCGGAGATGCGACATCCGACAAGGCTACCTCCCCAAGTACCTTGTACACCATGCCCATTCCAACCGGTCTAATACTCTCTCTACCTAGTACACAAGGCTCACTCTAACCTAAAAGCGGGACAGTACAAGGGCCTCGAAAAAAAAATCCGCCATTAACAGAGACCACCAAATCATCTGGCATCACAAATGAGGCACACAAAACTGCAGAAAGAACCATAACCATCCTTTTCAACCAGTGCATTACCACCAATCTAATAAGAACTATCACAGTCACAGTCAAACTATGCTATGACAAACGGCCCAGAGGAGCAGGGAAACTTGGATTATAAACAGACCCAGCATAGTTGTTCTTGAGGTTCTTCCTTAGTTCTTCAAGAAACTCTTCTAGTGCCGCCACTAAACCACCATACGACCACCATATCGATCCAAAAGTTTTAGTAGCTTTAGTCAAGATCAAGTTTCGAGAGAAACCTTTCTCTTTCGAAGCTATCGAAGCCATCCTTACGACGTTACTCCGTCCGACTACCGACGTACCACCTTTCCTCCGTAGTCATCACTACCGCCAAGAAGAACGGTAGATTAATCTCTACTCATTTCCCCAAGTATAGCTAATAGTATGATCATGTAGAATTCTCCGTCCCTGCTATCCTAAGTATACGTAGAATTTTTCCTATACCTCCTAAA
Source organism: Rhododendron griersonianum (assembly GCA_018127125.1). Taxonomy (NCBI): domain Eukaryota; kingdom Viridiplantae; phylum Streptophyta; class Magnoliopsida; order Ericales; family Ericaceae; genus Rhododendron; species Rhododendron griersonianum. The sequence continues at coordinate 29,955,996 of CM030790.1, read as the reverse complement.
CTCTAGGTATAGATCATGGTATACGAATGTTGAAATGAATATAGAATACTCTAAACCTTTAGTATAACACTTGAACGTTGGAATGCATGATACTTTCTAGAGAGAGAATGCCCTCCCCATATCAGATTTCTCAAATTCAGCCAGATCCAGAGGTAATTTTAAGCTCTGTTCAGCTGTTTCAACACTCACAAACCTCTTGCGGGTTTGTAGTCTCCCAGCTGTTCATGGGTTGAGAGCAGCCGAAATCTGGAAGTGGGTTCTCTTATCTTTGGGGTTTGGGTTTGAGCATATGGGACTGCCGCCGTTTCTCACGGCTCAGCTCCCACAAATCACCGGCCAGAAGTGGGTTCTCAAAGGGTTCTTGAACTCAGACAAAGTGGGTTCTTGAACTAATCTGATTTTGAACAAAACTCACTGATTCATTTCTGAATCCGATTCTGAGATTTGTTTTCTCTATTTCGTCTGCATCTTTCCACAATTGGGTTTCGTGGGCTCTACCTTCCGAGGGGCTCTGAGAGATTCACTCTATTACGCAGATCTTCCCTCAAACAATCTGTTTAAGGGCCTGATTAATACTTGATATTATCATTTACGGCAGATTCCTTGGGTTCTGCACTACAACTCGTCATTATAGACGATGGGTTCTTGCGTTGTGGTGGTGTTTTACTCCAAACAGCAATGGTTTACTCGGATTAGAGAGAACAGCTTTCTAATCGGAACTTCACCTCACTGAGTGTTCTTTTCGGAACTCCATTAGAGTTTGGGCAGGGCATGGGGTGCTCCGAGTTGGGCAGGTCTTTATCTCCTACATCAAGTGTGGGTCTGGATTGCAGAGTATCATTGGTGTTCATCAGGGGAGTGCTTCGAGTTGATTCTACGGTCATTAGAGGTACTTCCCGGATTAATTATTGTTTCATTTCAAATCCAGATTGGGCAGTTTAATGTTGACTGCAAATCATATTCATATACCTCTAGTGGAGTTTGTGGATGTATAGCTCCTATTGTCGGGTATAATCCCTTAGACATTTAGATTCAGCTTGTGAACCTCGATGGACAGTCATCTGTTGGACTGAGATCGAGTTAATAGTTTGGATTTTAGCTCTATGTTGAGCGTCTTTATATTCCTAGTTTCTTTGCTTCATTAGCCCGATGGTTGTGCGTAGTATGGATGTAACCTTGGCTATCTTTGATTAGAATGGGGCTTGCACTGGTTGAAAGGGGCAGCCTTTGTGGCTGTCATTGACTAGTTCGGTGCTTGGGCTCTGATTGAAAGGGGTAGCCTTCGGAGCTGTCTTTATCTTTTGGTGGTGTGGGCTGATTGAAAGGGGTAGCTTTCGTGGCTGTCATTGATTAGATTGGCCTGAGCTCTGATTGAATAGGGCAGCTTCGGTTCTCCTGCGGTATATTGTGTCCTCTTTTCGTGCCAGATGATTCGGTGGTTATGCACTGTTAATGGTTGTGCCAAATGATTCGGTGATCTTGCACTGTTAATGGCGGTCAGATTTGAGGCTTTTGTACTATCTCACTTTTAGTGTATAGCGAGCCTAGGGGATTAGGTGGTGGGAGTAGTAGTCTGGAAGGATTGGGCGTGGTGTGCAAGGTACTTTAGGGGGTAGCCTTGTCGGATGCAGACATCTCCAGTTCAAGCCTCTTTTCCAAGCCTAGTTCCTCTGTAGTAGCTGTTCTCTTAGAGGTGGGTATTGCGTTCGACTCACTGGGTTAGATTGGAGTATTGGAATCTTGGTCTTCATATCCCATCTCTGGCGACTGTGGTGTTTCAGTGATGGTTCATCAGATGGTTGTTATTCGACCGCGACTACTTTATCTTATTGCCTAGCCTGGCGGGCTGTGCCAAGCAGTAGTTACCTTTCATGTCATTATTACTTCTTGTGTTACTTTTGTATCATACCTCGTTGTGCTTTATTCATGATGGTGAGTACAACGGAATATGATAACAAATCACATTGCACTTTGTTATTTACTTTAATCTACCGTACTCTCCATGCGGGTTGTGCATGGTTTATCTCATTTTTTTCACTTTTCTTCTTTTTTGTTTTTTTTCCTCCTGGGGTATGCCCCTTGTAGGCTGTACATTCGGTTAACCTCTTTTAATTTCAAGCTAATTTACCCAAAAAGAAAAGAAAGAAAGTATGAGCATGATGAATAATAGACTTTTACTTCTATAAAGACATATGTTCTTTTGAAATTCCCTAAAAGAAAGAAAGAATGAATTTTATGAAAGATTTTTTTTTTTTTTGGGTAATTTAGCTTGAAATTAAAAAAGGTTAAGCGAATGTACAGCCTACAAGGGGCATACCCCAGGAGGAAAAGAAGAGGAAAACAAATAAGAATGAAAAAAAAGTGCAGTAAACCATGCACAACCCGCATGGAGAGTGAGATAGAGTAAATACATAACAAAATGCTATGCGTACTGTAATACGTGAAATGTGAATTTGGATTACTTCCTGGCACAACCCGCCAGGCTAGGAAATAAAGTAAATACGGTAGATAGTCATGGTCAACGGTGACCACATGATGACCAGCGCTGAGGAGAGATTCTCCTCCTCCACGGCTGAGATAAGAAGACCAAGAACCGAGAAGCCCATCACCCTGAAGCTAGCATAATACCCACCCAAAAGAAGTCAACTACTACAGAGGGACTCGGACCGAGAGAGGTTCGAACTGGAGATGACGGCATCCGACAAGGCTACCCTGCTAAGCACCCTGCACACCACGCCCATTCCATCCAGACTACTACAACCTCACCCAATTCCCCTAGGCTCGCTAACAACTATAAGCGGAACAGGAAGAGAGACCACCAAAGTAGCCCCCCAAACCTCAAGTGGACCAAGCTGTACGTTTCGCTCAGTGCATACCACTAAAACTAATCAGAAACAGCCTACGAAGCTACCCCTTTCAATTAGTGAGAATCCACCAATCTATTCAAAGACAGCTCCGGCAACTACCATGCTCAATCAGACTCATCCATAATCTAATCATCGGCTCCCCCAGTTGCTGCTACTGCGAGGCTACCCCTAACTAGGAGAATCCAATCTAATCAAAATAGCCACGACCACAAGAATACTACGCAAACCTCAGAGCTAAAAGCGCTGGCTCAAGGGATATAGAGGGCTCGACGAAGAGCCCGGCCCCCGATTTCAGTCCAACAGATGACCGCCTATCGGGGGTTGCAAAACTAACAGAAAACTGGCCCACTAGTCCAGCAACAATGTAAATGTAGATAGCCATATTCCAGGCTCATATTGCACAAAACATTAATAAAGAATTGACCCAGGTATACCGGCCTGGGCTACTGGTTGGGCTGCCTGCCCGGGCCTTGGCTTGCTGCTTGCTGCCCCTGGCTGGCCCCTGTTGAGGGCCTGGCCCAAACTGGCCCACGGTGGCTGGTGGCTGGAGGCCACTGTTGATGCCCATAGTTGCTGATTGCCCGGGCGGCCAAAAGCCCGTGGCTGGCGTGTTGTAGGCTGGCTGGGCAGGCCTGCTGGCTGCCACGGCGGCTGAGATGAAAATGAACCGGGCTAGCTGGGAAGCTATTTGCCCGGGCTGATGAGCCCCACGACAGGGCAGGGGTTGAGCCAGACCGGCGGCTGTTGAGCCCACGGTGGTGCTGGGGTTTGAGATGAAGACCACAGCCGTAGGACTACGGCCGGCTATGGATGGTGGTTGTTGATGGCCGAAGGCTGTAGAGCCCGACGGCGTTGATGGAGACCGTCCAATCGTGGACCAGGTGGTGGCCGGTCCAGATCTCCACGAACCTTAACTTTCAGATCTGAACTTGTAGACCTCAGTGGGGAGTTTGCTTTGCCGCCATGCCACTGTCCGAGCACAATTGAAGCAGCAAGGTTATCTCCGGCGAGGCCTGGTAGCACAGTAACGGAAAGCTTCGATCCATGGGGTTCCGGAGCTCGGAGTAGATGCTGCTGCTGACAGCGAAGTCAGCCGGAGCTCGGAGTAGATCTGGACTGGTACCCGCCGGTGCACGGCGGAGTTGATGTTGGAGGCGAACACCACCATTTCCGGCGAGTATCTGCCTTCCTCTAACCCGTTGTGGAATCGGTCCACGGGGTGGACTTCGCAAGATCCCCTTTCTCTGGGGATGAGTTAGATTTCCGACCCACGACTAAGATGAGTTAGATTTCCGACCCACCTTCGTGAGTGATGATGCTACTGCTGTGAGATTGGAGACCCACGGCTGGATAGTTCTTACAGAGCATAAATTACCTCTGTAATTTGTAGAATCGGAGGTTGATTTCCAAGGGGAGTGCATTCTCTCTCTAGGTTTATGAAAGATTAACTTGGATAGAAGAAATTGTATCTTGATCTTAAAATGATTATGAGTATGTTTATGTGTTTACTTGTCTTATTGTCAATATGTACTAAGCATAAGTGATTTATCACTCCAAAGGTGGACGTCCGTCCATGTGGCACTATGCTTAACTTTGTGTGATTAAATGTTGAGTATGATGATGTGATAAAATGAGCATGCTATTTAATATGGAGTTGAATGATCTTGCTAATTTAGTTTCAAGATTTCTTAAAGTGTGAAAAGAATTACAGCGGAGTCATGGCATGCGAACGAGACACAAAAACCGAGAAAGTTAGAAACATGACACCTAGGGTGTGGTTAAAGAAAGGATGGGATTAACATGCGGGAAATATTTTGAAATTACATAATGACCGGACTTGGTAGTCATTGTGTGAGTGTTTTCAAAACCGTAATGAGGCCGGACTTGGTAGCCCATTGTGAAGATTACCAATGGGGCCGGACGTAGTAGTCTCATGTGGTAATATGGCTTGGTTATCCGAAGAGAGGAGCCAATGCAAGATTTGAAAGAGTATTTTTGGAAAACCATGACATGGCCGGACTTGGTAGCCATCGTGTGTGTTACTAATGAAGCCGGACTTGATAGCCTCGTTAGTAGCAATTTGTTAATGAAACTTTGGAAATGTGGATTTGGTAAAGGTGAAAAGGTTGACACGGTCTACGACGAGTCAAGTAGGAGAAACTCAAGAAAATGCATGACACCAATGCTAATAAAATATCGAATGTGGATGTGTCATTGTTTAACTATGTTGTTGAAAACAAACCCAGAGAGTAAGCATAATACCCACTTTAAGAGAGACCATGTACGAAAACGAAGGGCAAGGGAGCCCCTCGCACGACAGGGGCTCTCCTCCACCGCCCCTTCTACATCCTAGATCTGGAATCAGGCAAGTTCTAGCCCTTCTACCCGGCCAGCCCACAGCTGGCCTTCGATGGCCTATTCAACCCACAGCCGACCGTCCAGGCCCGGCCAGTACAGCAGCTTAGCCCTCGTGGCTGAGTTGCCTTTATCTCCGGCAAGTTCTCTTACCGGCCTTTTCAGATCTGGAAGTGCGCCGGCCATGTCCGGCGTCACTGTTCGTCTTTTTTTTTGGGTAAAAGTCACTGTTCGTCTTCTTCAAGGAACAACCCACAACACCCACTGATTACTCGGTGGACAATCAATTCCGACCAGCGGTAGGGACAATCAACTAAGGGCGTCTCAATCGTTGCCGGCCTTCTCAATGGCAGTGACTGCCATGGCCCGAGCTTGAGCAGCAGCATGGGTCGAGGCTTCATGGGTTCCGTTCTGTTCTACCAGTCCTCGCCGGAGATGATGACCTTTGTTGTTTCAATATGTGCTCGGACAGTGGCACGGCAACAAGGCTCAATCACCGATGAGATCTAGATGTACAGATACCCCAGCCGTGGCTCAACCGCCGTGGCTCAACCGCCGTGGCTCAACACCTGCCGTGGCGCTACAGCCGTCGGCCACCATCTCTAGCCCAACCCAGCCGTGGGACCCAATAGCCGCCGTGAGGTGGCCTGCCTCAGGTGGCCTCCATTCATCAGCCGCCGTCAGTCAGCCCGGGCAAGTGGTCCATCCGGACTCTCAGCCAGCTCGGGCAAGAACTGGCCCGGCCTTCATCTCCAGTCAGTTAGCCTGGCCAGGCCAACCTCCGGCCTTCTACGGGCCGGTCTATGCACCTCCCTCCATCTCCCTCCAACAACTGTCGGGCACCAACAGCCAAGCAGGCCAGCCCGGGCAGACCTTCCGTGAATGGCTCGGATGGAGGCAGCCACGGCTGCCAGGGACTGTTTGCTCGGGCAGGGGCTTAGCAGCGGCTTCAGCCCGGGCAATCTCATTCCACCTTCGGCCAGCCACAGGGAAGGCCACCCAAGCAGCTAGCCCGGGCAAACAGCCAGCCCAGCTCGTGGCAGCCCGCTCGGGCAGGTACGCTAGGCTAGGTGGTTCGGGCAGTGAGGGAAACATTGTATCATTGTTTGCATTGCACTATGCAATTATTTATATCTTGTCTTGTTGCTGGACATTTGGGCCAGCTTACTGTTTGACTCTGCGATCCCTGATAGGCTGTCATCTGTTGGACTAAAATCGGGGGTCGGGCTCGTTGTCGAGCCTTTTATATCTCTAGAACCAGTGTTTTTTGCTCTGAGGTCGAGTGTAGTATTCTTGTGGTCGTGGCTATTATTGATTAGATTAGACTCTTTCCTAGTTAAGGGGTAGTCCGCAGTAGCAGCAGCTGTGGGTGTCGATGATTAGATTATAGATGGAGTTTGATTGAGCAAGGTAGTTGCCGGAGCTGTCATTGACTAGATTGGTGGATCCTCACTGATCGAAAGGGGTAGCTTTGCAGTCTGTTTCTGATTAGATTTGGTGGTTTGCACTGATCGAAAAGAGCAGCTTGGTCCACTTGAGGTTCGAGTGGCTACTTTTGGTGGCCTCTCTTTCTGTTCCGCTTTGAGTCGTTAGCGAGCCTAGGGGATTTAGGCGAGGATGTAGTAGTCTGGGTGGAATGGGCGTGGTGTGCAGGGTACTTAGCAGGGTAGCCTTGTCGGATGCCGTCATCCCCTGGTCGAGCCTCTCTCAGTCCGAGTTCCTCTGTAGTAGTTGATTCTGTTGAGTGGATATTATGCTTGCTTTGGGGTGATGGAAGTCTCGGGTCTTGGTTTTCTTATCCCAGCCTAGGAGGAGGAGGATCTCTCCTCAGCGCTGGTTATCATGTGGTCCTCGTTGACCATGACTATCTACTTCATTTACTTTATTTCCTAGCCTGGCGGGTTGTGCCCTGAGTAGTTCAATTTCATTTCAGTACATTTCATGGTTCTATTCAGATCCATTTGTATCACATATGTCACTTTATTTTACTCTCCATGCGGGTTGTGCATGGTTACCGTACTTTTATTATTCTTGTTTTTTTTTCCTTTCTTTTCCTCCTGGGGTATGCCCCTTGTAGGCTGTACATTCGCTTAACCTTTTTTTTTAATTTCAAGCTAAATTACCCCCAAAAAAAAAAAACTATGTTGTTGAATGAGCATGTGTAATTGGTTATATTTCTCTTTCTGTTATAAGTTAAGAGTTAGTGGGTATGGTTTATTCTATTGAGCTTGTAGCTCACGGTGTTACCTTTTTGGTGACCCTGGCATATTATACTGGGGGCGACGCTGGTATAATGTGTCAGAGTTGATTGATGAACAAGGTGAACAGTACACATTGGAGGCTTTTGGAGCCGAAGAGCTTGCTAGGATGGAGGAAGAAGCGGAGTGATAGAATGCCTTAGAATTTCCATCCTTTGTGTAATAAAAAGTTTCAGTTGCTATTACCTAGGGCCAATGGGGTCAGCTGCTGCTGCGGTTCTGTTTCAGTTGCTGCCTTTCTGAATTTCTGTAAACCAACACCATGCCCAGCTAGGTGTTGGTGTGCTACCTTGATCTCCTTATCAGTGACTTCCCAAACTGTGCACAACCTTCTGAATCAAACAAGTTTCAATCTTTCAGTTTAGTGGCTGTTATTCCCTTGGCTGTTGTTCCATTTTGTGTTCAGGTCAGCATTTGATACAGCATTATTGTTGATATGACTGTGCTGATCTGAACTGAACTGTTTTGTGGCATCCTGATGAGTCCCTACTTCAATTCAAGTCAAGTTCTGAAGCTGCTGTCCAGTTCTGAAGCTGTTGCAGCTGCTGCTTTAGGAGCAGGTCATGTTTTCATATGTGCCAATCTGTGGTACATTCACCTGCTGCTGCTGTTCTGAATTTGTGAATGGCTAAGCTAGGTTCTGAATTTGTGAATGTAAACAATCTGAATGCTTAGAATGGCATTGAATGCCTAGACTCAACTTAGAATGCCTAGACTCAACTTCTGTAACCCCTTCTTTTGGCATGTGTTTTTCTCCCATCTCTTAGATGGCATTGAAACATGTGGATCTCATTACTTAGAATCATGTTATTTCTAGTATTTAGTCAATGTAGCCGCTTGGCTTAGGACAATCTTTTCTATCTTTGATTTTCTCTTTCTTTCCTCCTGGGGTATGCCCCTTGTAAGCTGTACATCCGGTTATCCTCTTTTTATTTCAAGCTATTTTACCCCCCAAAAAAAAAAAGTACTCTAGTAGGATCTATGTTGTAATAATGAGCTTGACTCTTAGTCTTTTTATTCAATAAAATGTTTAATTAACGAATCCGAAAATGGGGGCGTTACAACTTGGTATCAGAGCTTTAGGTTCAAAACCTCGGCCATGGGTAGAATGGGTAGATACACGAGATAGATTGACCGTTGCACAAACGAGAATTGAGTTTAAGTTTACCGTCCCAAATTGGGTGGAATTCTGTCGAAACAATCTCCGGATTGAAGCAAGGTGTGGAAATTGGCAATACCACCGAGCTGGGAATTCCCGAACAATTGGATGATGACTTAAATCAAGAATCGAATGTGGGACTTAGAAACTTGAAAATTTCCTATTTAGATTAAACCCTGTCTTAAAAAAATTTCAATAGTTTAAACCTGTCAAACACTTCTTACTAATTGAGGTTTAAAATTTTCCTTGTAGATGAATCACCTGGGCCGCCTAGTCGACCTATTGGCAGGAGTTCGCCAACTCAAAACCACCATAGAAATTCTGACCATTCACTTAGCAGAGAGCCCTGACTTCATTGCCGCTGTACTCGCAGAAAAGCAAGATTTCATAAGAGTGCAGCAAAATACCCCTATTCCTGTAGAAACTGACCCTTGGTTTCCTGCACTGTTCCCAATCCTGTGTGCCTACTATGAGATCTTTGGTACCTTACCCCCGATGGGAAACCTTGAGGTTGATAATCAAGAGGAAGAAGTCGATGGTGAGGAAAACACCAAGGGAACTACTAAAGAAGAGGAGGAAGAAATTGGTGACAAGGAGGATGCCAATAAGAACAACCCTCGAGGAAGACAAAACCCAGGAGTAGAGAATGCCAATTAGGTGTATCTAAGATAACTTAGTAATAATTATAATCCTTCGGGATGCGGGATGTAAAATAGGAAGTAGTTGAACTATGGTTGTAAATGTAGTAGGAAGTTTAGGCTGTTATAAGCCATCTATGTTGTACTTGCTTTGTTTATGTAATGAAAATCATGTGTTTCCGTTCTATCTTGTGATCACTGTTTATATGCATACTTGTGCGCAATTACCACCTTCACATCGTTAAGTCTAATATATAATTTTCTTATTGTAGATATGGATAGCCGTACCTTTGCTGCCCCAACTACTGTTACGAACCTGATACTCTACAAGGCCATACTAGCACCTGAGAGCCTTACCCCGATACCCCACTTGGGTATACATGACCCCGAGACTGGCTGCCAAATGTACGAGTTTGTCATGATGGCACCCCTCACCAACAAGAACCGACTCATGGAGGTGGAGGAGTTAGCCGAGGAAATCCGTCGAAAGGGAGAGTTTTGGCTCGAGAGGAGGGAGAAGGAGGGAGAAGCAGCAATTGAGAGAGTACTTCGGACTTATCCCGCCTAGTCAGTAGTATAGTAGTACTAGAATAAGGTTTCGAAAGTTGTGATTGCACTTGTGGCGCGCATAGACTAACCAAACCATGTAATAGAAACTATGTAGGATCGTTTCATCTTGTAGTAGGAAATCTGTCTTGTGTTTTAAGTAGGATTTGAACTCTATGCTATGTTGTAATCCTTTGCTTATCTATGGAAAAGTTGCCTTATTTTATGATATAATATTGCATCCTGCTTAAATTACTGCTTTCAATCTTAGGGAGAAAACGAATTTCAAAAAGAATTTGTCATTAGACTAAACCTCCCCTTTACGATTTTTACTCGTAGATGGTGAACCGACGCAGTGGATTAGGATACGAAACCGGAGAGTCCTCCAATGCAAACCCTAACCTAGCCCAAGTCATGCAGGCATTCGTAACCGCTTTGAATGCCAACCGCCAAAACCCAAACCGCGATGACGGACCAATGACTCGAACCCGAGCCATGAATGAGTTCTGCAAATGCCGACCCCCGACCTTCCACGGAGATACCAACCCCACCGTGGCCGAAGCTTGGCTGAAAGAAACTAAGGTGATCCTGGACACCTTGGAAATCAACCGCGATGGAGATCGTGTAGCCTTAGCCACATACCAACTAAAGGGAGAAGCCCGTTACTGGTGGGACTTGATGGAGGCAACCCACACCATAGCCACCATGACCTTCGCTGAGTTTGAAACCTTGTTCCTAGACAAGTATTTTCCTACACCCATTCGCCTAGCCAAGGAACAAGAACTCATGAACCTGAAGCAGGGGACGATGACCGTTACCCAGTACGCGGCCAAATTTGAGGAGCTGTCCTGTTACGCCACGGACGCTGTATCAACTGAGGATAAGAAGGCGAGAAGATTCGAGTGGGGGTTGACGACCGCTCGTAGAGCTGTGGTGGCACAAACTTTCCCCACCTACTCTGGTGTGGTAAAGTGTGCTCTTCGATTGGAGAATGAGGAGACTGACTTCAAGAATCGATGGAGGAAGGCAACCGACGGACCAATCCGAACCCAAGTAGGCAACAACAACCGCGGACCCTATCCCACCAAACCCTTTGCTTCATCTCAAAACAACCAAGCCTGGAAGACCGCTGCACCAGCTCGTGACAAACCACAGAGAGGTAGCAGAGATCTGTCGACAGTTAAGTGTTACAACTGTCAGTCTATGGGCCATTACAGCCGCCAATGTCCACAACCCCAGAAGGAGGGAAATGGGAATTTTGGAAATCGGGGAGCTCAACCTGGTCAAGCTGGATTTGCGAAGCCAACTCTTGGAAATTCATCTCAACAGTAGAATGGGCAGAACAAGGGAAAGCAACCCGTAGGGAACCAACAAAACACTGGAAGGCGTATCTTTGCGCTACAGACTGAGGAACAGGAGTAGGATCCCTCTGTGATCCAAGGTACGCTACTGTTATATAGTACCTGCGTGCAAACCTTGTTTGACTCTGGTGCATCTCATTCATTCATATCTTCTGCCTGCGTAACTGCTCTAGCACTAGAAACAAAACCCCTTAATGCAAGTACGAAAGTAGCATCACCATTGGGGGGAAGTATAACTGTTAGTCTAGTGTGTAGAGGGTGCGAGATAGAGGTAGCCAACTTGCGCTTAACCTGCGACCTCAGAGTGATCGCCATGGCGGATTTCGACGTAATCTTGGGAATGGACTGGCTATCAGCACACCGAGCAGTCATAGATTGTCATCAGAAGACCGTGACGGCCTATGCCCCTGATGGGACTCGTTTCCGTTTTAAGGGGGATAGACAAGTGGCTAGTTTAACGGTAAAAAGATCTAGGTGGCAGAATCAACTATTTGGATGGCTAGCTAGTCTCCAAATGGAAGAAACTGACAGGACGGAGATGGGATTACCACACATCGTTTGCGAATACGCCGATGTGTTCCCTGAAGAACTTCCTGGTTTACCACCTCAGAGAGAGATAGACTTCTCTATAGAGCTCCAACCGGGAACAGCCCCAATTTCTATGGCACCATACCGTATGGCCCCTGCCGAACTAAAGGAGCTCAAGACCCAGTTGCAAGAGCTGTTGGAGAAATGATTTATCAGACCGAACACGTCACCATGGGGAGCACCTGCATTGTTCGTGAAGAAGAAAGAAGGGACACTTCGACTGTGCATCGATTACCGGAAGCTAAACCAAGTCACCATCAAAAACCGGTACCCCCTGCCTAGAATCGATGATCTATTTGACCAATTGAGAGGAGCAACCTGTTTCTCAAAAATCGACCTCCAATCGGGATACCATCAACTTAGAATCCGAGATGATGACATCTCCAAGATAGCCTTCCGTACCAGATATGGACATTACGAATTCATAGTAATGCCATTTGGGCTGACAAACACTCCGGCAGTATTCATGTGTCTCATGAACAAGATCTTCTAACCCTACTTAGACAAGTTTGTAGTGGTGTTCATTGATGACATTTTGATATACTCCGCCAATAAGGAGGAGCACGAAGGACACCTTCGGATAGTACTACAAGTACTCCGAGATAGCCAACTCTATGCCAAGGCAAGTAAATGCGAGTTTTGGCTGGAAGTGGTTAAGTTCTTGGGGCACGTAGTATCCAAAGATGGAATAGCCGTGGACGAAAGTAAGGTTGAAGCAGTACTGAATTGGAAGCAACCAATCTCAGTGTTTGAAATCAGAAGTTTCCTAGGATTGGCTGGATACTACCGAAGATTCATACCCGACTTCTCAATTCTCGCCAAACCAATGACGAGACTAACCCAGAAAGGAGTGAAGCTGGATTGGACTGAAGTCTGTGAGAAATCTTTTCAGGAGCTGAAAAGAAGGCTGACCAGTGCACCGATACTTATCATCCCCGAGCGAGGCGTGGATTATACCGTTTATTGCGACGCGTCGAGGGATGGCTTGGGATGCGTGCTGATGCAGAATGGGAAGGTCGTAGCTTACGGATCACGACAACTCCGACCACATGAGAAGAATTACCCTACTCATAGGGACGGCTGGGGAGCTTCTCTCTCTAACTTAGAGAGAGAAAGCTCCAACCCACCTCCGGCTGACTGTTCCGGTTAACAGCAGCAGCAACAGCAAGGCAGAACAACCATCCGGGCAAGGGATCCTCTCTCCTTAGAGAGGCTCTCCTCCACCGCCCTCCACTATCGGCCACCACTGGTCCGGCCGTTTATCCGGCTTAGGGTCAGCAACAACAACAGATCCAGAGAGAGGAAGCTCCCCCACGGCCCAGCCACGCCGGCCTTCCACCTCGACGCAGCAGCAGCAGGCACCTCGGGCAAGGGAGCCCCTCGCACGACAGGGGCTCTCCTCCACCGCCCCCACACCCGGCAACCCGGAGCTCAAACTCCACCTGGTCCGGTCAAAACCCAATCGGGTTCGAAGCTCAACAGCTTCGTCCCCAACCTCAACCCCGCCGTCAACCGGCGAGTACCATTCTGGATATACTCCGAGTAGATCTGAAATCAACATCAACTGCAACCACCCACCACCGGCCAGTCTGAAATCTCACGGCTGATGGCCTCCAGCCTTCGCTGAGGGGCTCAAGAGCTATCGGTCCATTCATTGGGAACGGCGCCGGCCTTCATCTGGCTACCGCTGGTCCGGCCAGCCTCTTTTGGCAAGTCAGGCCAGCCGGCCTTCATCTCAAACCCACCTTCATCGTGGGGTTCAACAGCCGCCGTGGGCCTTAGCCGCTGTGGTCCGGCCAGTCCAGGTACGGTCACCGCCAGTCAAGGCCTCTCCGGCCAGATCTGTTCCTCTCCGGTCACCGCCGTCGGCCTTCATCAGCCGTGGCTTCCGGCCAGCCACAGCTGGCCATCACTGGACAGGCCAAGCCACATCCGGGCTTCTACAGCTCGGTCTCTGCAATTCCCTCCATCAACAGCCGCCGTGGGGCTCAGCCACCGTGGGGCCCAACATAGCACCCTACCAATACCCTTCCTGCCAGCCCGGGCATTCAGCTCGGGTGAGGGGGCAGCAGTGGCTGCAGTGGCTCGGGCGAGGGGGCAGCAGTGGCTGCCGGTGATTCTTTGCTCGGGCAGAGGCTAGGCGCTGGCAAGGCCAAGGCCAGCCAGGCCAGCCAACCACAGAACAGGCCGGGCCTGCCCGGCCAACAGCAAGCCAGCCACAGGCTAGGCCAGCCAATTTTTTGCAAGCCCGGGCAGAGGAGGCTCGGGCAGTTATCTATGATGCAGTTTAACTACTGTTTACTTTTACTTCTATTGTATTACTAGTTGCTGTGTTCTGGTAGCAGTAGCTGATTTGATTAGTTATTTCTGTGATTGCGAGGACTTCGAGGGCCTCTAATTTACCCCTATCCCGACGGGTTGTGTCGTGGATTTTCTGCTATTGCCATGCCCGTGTCCAGGTTCCCCGTTGAACTTTCTATTCCTTGGGATAGTTTGTTCAACGGGGCTTGGACACGGGCAACCCTTGTAGCCACTTGGCTCATTATGTTTTTTCGTTTTCTTTTTGCTTTGTCTTACCTGGGGTATGCCCCTTGTAGGCTGTATATTCGCTTAACCTCTTTTAATTTCAAGCTGATTTACCCAAAAAAAAATTACCCTACTCATGACTTAGAATTGGGTGCAGTAGTATTCGCCCTCAAAACCTGGCGTTACTACCTGTGGGGAGAACAATTCGAGGTCTTCACCGACCACAAGAGCCTCAAATACCTTTTCACTCAGAAGGAGTTGAACATGAGGCAGCGCCGGTGGATGGAGTATTTGGAAGATTACAAGTTTACAATGCAGTATCATCCTGGCAAGGCCAACGTGGTGGCTGACGCCCTGAGTCGAAAGGACAGGGCACAAAAAGTCAAAAATGCCATCAAGGAGTGGGAAATGGTGGACACCCTCAACGAATTCAACCTAAAACCTTCATCAGAAAGTGGGAATATCAGACTATATGCTCTTGTTGCAGAACCAGCACTTCACCAAGAGATCTTGCTAGCCCAAACCACTGAACAAGATTGCGAGTTCATTTGGTACCAAATCCGAGAAGGAAAGGCGATACCGGGATGGACGATCGAGGGAGACAATAACCTGAAATTCAAAGGAAGGATTTTCGTACCTAATATTGGAACTCTTCGAGAAGCCGTACTCCGAGAAGCACACCATTCAAACTTCGCAGTTCATCCTGGCGGTACAAAGATGTACCATGATTTGCGAAGAACGTACTGGTGGGAAGGAATGAAAAAGGACGTAGCCCGCTTTGTATCAACCTGTCTTGTGTGTCAACAAGTCAAAGCCGAACATCAAAAACCAGGAAGCGACCTTCAACCCTTGCCAATCCCGACTTGGAAGTGGGAGCACATCTCAATGGACTTCGTGACCGGACTACCAAGAACTGCCAAGACCAATACTGCCATCTGGGTGATCGTGGACCGACTCACCAAATCCGCGCATTTTCTGCCTGTTAAGATGACAGAAAACGTGGAACAACTGAGCCTATTATACATTCGAGAAATTGTACATCTACACGGAGTACCCATCTCAATTGTATCAGACAGGGACCCACGGTTTGTGTCACATTTCTGGGAAGGATTACAGAAAGCTTTGGGAACAGACGTAAGGCTTAGCACAGCCTTCCACCCGCAAACCGATGGCCAAACGGAGAGAACGATACAGACCTTGGAGGATATGCTGAGAGCCTGCGCTTTGGATTTCTCTGGGAACTGGGAACAGCACTTACCATTGGTAGAGTTTGCCTACAACAACAGTTATCAAGCAAGTATCGGAATAGCACCCTACGAAGCTCTATACGGACGACCTTGCCGATCCCCAGTCTGCTGGACAGATGCTGGAGAAACGGGATTGATTGGACCTGATATAGTACGTGACACCACGGAGAAGGTCAAAACCATCAGACAAAGGATCCAAACCGCTCAGAGCCAACAGAAGAGTTACACAGATAAAAGAAGCCGACCCTAAACCTTTGCCGTAGGAGATCACGTGTTCCTGAAGATCAGACCGAAGAAGGGAGTCATCAGATTTGGGAAAAAGGGAAAACTGTCGCCACGCTACATCGGACCCTTCGACATCATGGAGAAGATCTAAAAAGTTGCATATCGTCTAGCCCTACCGCCACAGCTGGATAGAGTACATGACGTGTTCCATGTTTCTATGCTCCGCAAGTACCTTGCCCTACCCACACATGTTCTCAACTGGGAAGACATTACCATCAAGGAAGACGCGACGTACGAAGAGGGACCAATAGAGATTCAAGACCAAAGCGAGAAGACAATCCGAAACAAGACAATCAAACTGGTACGAGTCCTATGGAAACACCGGGGAACAGGAGAGACCACATGGGAAAGAGAGGAGACTATGAAGGTGAATTACCCTCACCTGTTTGAATCCGAGCGTACATCTAATTTCGAGGACGAAATTGTTTAAGGGGGATAGGTTGTAACAACTCCGATTTTCAGTGAATAAAAATCTCGTTGCTTATTTTAATGACTCTATGAAATTCTTGATTTCTTATAATCCGTCATAATTAGATTTATTCAATTCAAATCTAGTTTCTTCACGCCATGCGATATAGTCATTTTCTAAAGACAAGTGAGTTAGTAAACCCTAAGGAATCCTATTTAGCAAACCTAGCTAACTTCTAACTAATCGTTAGGGAAGCCTAATCGAACCTTTGATCTTCGTGAACCTTTTGAACCCTAAACAAACCCTTTTGACCAAAGTCAACCTTTGATCTTTACCCATTGGACGATAAATGCTAGGATAATCTTTATCCATTAGACCATAGGTTTCCACCTAGGATATTGTGACTAGATTGCGAGGTACACTTTATATGATTATATATTACTTACCATCTTTATCCATTGGATAATAAAAGTTATGAGAATTGTTAACCATTGGACAATAGGTTAGTCTTTCCACCTAGTACAAGATCTATTAATTTAATTAGATTCACCATGAGTCATTGTACTAATATAGCTAGATTATATAAGTATAGTACTTACCATCCTTTAACCATTGGGTAATAAAAGTTAGGGGAATTATGGTCCATTGGTTAATAAGGCCAAGTCATTTTATGATATGTACCTATTTTATGATATTCTAGTTTTAGTTAATTACTTACTAGATATGATATGTACCTATTTACTTAAAGTATTAGATATGTTTATGTTATTCTAAGATTTTAAAGTCCTAGAATATAGTATATAAGTACATAGGTGGCATTTAGGCTTATTCTATTGGGAATTTTGACCTAAAAATCTAGAATAGAATCATGTAGTACAATTGTCCTTTAAGGTTAGTCATCATTTTATATTCTTAAACTAATCAAGGGAGGGAGGGAGAGAGAGAGAGAGAGAGAGAGAATTCGGGAGAGGGAGTGGGGAGAGCCGAGAGAGATGGGAGAGAGAGAGAGAGAGAGAGAGATAGGAGAGAGAGAGATAGGAGAGAGAAGGAGGATATGGTGTACTCTTAGATTATTTTCTTTCAAATCCTAATATATATATATATATATATATATATATATATATACACACTTTAGTACTTGTACTAATGAAAGAAGAAGATATGAAGTCTTGGAAATAGATTTTAGGGTACCAAAAATCTCTTACAACCTTTCAACACAATCTCTTACCCTTTCTAAGTCAACCACCAAACCATAGTCCTTTCATGCTTAGGTGTCCCTGGACTAAGAGAGAGAGAGAGAGGGAGAGAGAGGCCGAGAGAGATGAGAGGGAGAGAGAGAGAGATGGCCGGTTGAGAGAGGGAGAGAGAGTGTGATGTGTGTGACTAGTGTACTCCCATATCTAGCTTTTGGTCATCCTATTGCATCACCATGTACCACCATATCTAGGGTTTCTTACTCTTTCAACTCTAAGGACAACCATATCTAGTTTTCTTATTCTTTCAAGTACTAGACTAGACCAAATCCCCAATAAATTAACTTAGACTTGTCCTAGATTGGAAGAAAGAACAAAGAAAGTCTATTAGCCTTTCAACCTTTGTACTTCCATTGTACCAAGGAGAGAGAGAGAGAGAGAGAGAGAGAGCCGAGAGAGAGAGGGAGAGAGGAAGAGAGGGAGAGAGAGATTGTGTGATGTGTGCAAGTGTACAAATAAGCCTAGTCATGTCCTTTGGCCAAACACCTCACCCAATCCAAGTACCATCAAATCTAGTCATTCTATTAACCATTGGATAACTAATGCTAGGGGAAATTTTACCCATGGGATAATAGATCACCCTTTGGCTATAAATAGCACCCATTCCTTCCCATTTCAACTCACACCTTCCATTGCTCCAACTTCTCTCTAGAAAGTCTAGTGTTCTTGTTGTTCTTGCTTAGTTCTTAGTTGTTCTTGAGGTTCTTCCTTAGTTCTTCAAGAAACTCTTCTAGTGCCGCCACTAAACCACCATACGACCACCATATCGATCCAAAAGTTTTAGTAGCTTTAGTCAAGATCAAGTTTCGAGAGAAACCTTTCTCTTTCGAAGCTATCGAAGCCATCCTTACGACGTTACTCCGTCCGACTACCGACGTACCACCTTTCCTCCGTAGTCATCACTACCGCCAAGAAAAACGGTAGATTAATCTCTACTCATTTCCCCAAGTATAGCTAATAGTATGATCATGTAGAATTCTCCGTCCCCGCTATCCTAAGTATACGTAGAATTTTTCCTATACCTCCTAAACTCTAGGTATAGATCATGGTATACGAATGTTGAAATGAATATAGAATACTCTAAACCTTTAGTATAACACTTGAACGTTGGAATGCATGATAGTTATGCTAATGAAAGTATGAGCATGATGAATAATAGACTTTTACTTCTATAAAGACATATGTTCTTTTGAAATTCCCTAAAAGAAAGAAAGAATGAATTTTATGAATTTTACTTGCTTTGGGGTGATGGAAGCCTCGGGTCTTGGTTTTCTTAGCCCGGCCTCGGAGGAGGAGGATCTCTCCTCAGCGCTGGTTATCATGTGGTCCATGCTGACCATGACTATCTACTTCAATTACCTTATTTTCTAGCCTGGCGGGTTGTGCCAGGAATAGCTCAATTTCATTTCAGTACATTTCATGGTTCTTTTCAGATCTATTTGTATCACATATGTCACTTTATTTTACTCTCCATGCGGGTTGTGCATGGTTACCGTAATTTTATCATTCTTGTTTTTTTTTTCCTTTCTTTTCCTCCTGGGGTATGCCCCTTGTAGGCTGTACATTCGATTAACCTTTTTTAATTTCAAGCTAAATTACCCAAAAAAAAAAAAATGAATTTTATGAAAGATTAACTTGGATAGAAGAAATTGTATCTTGATCTTAAAATGATTATGAGTATGTTTATGTGTTTACTTGTCTTATTGTCAATATGTACTAAGCATAAGTGATTTATCACTCCAAAGGTGGACGTCCGTCCATGTGGCACTATGCTTAACTTTGTGTGATTAAATGTTGAGTATGATGATGTGATAAAATGAGCATGCTATTTAATATGGAGTTGAATGATCTTGCTAATTTAGTTTCAAGATTTCTTAAAGTGTGAAAAGAATTACCGCGGAGTCATGGCATGCGAACGAGACACAAAAACCGAGAAAGTTAGAAACATGACACCTAGGGTGTGGTTAAAGAAAGGATGGGATTAACATGCGGGAAATATTTTGAAATTACATAATGACCAGACTTGGTAGTCATTGTGTGAGTGTTTTCAAAACCGTAATGAGGCCGGACTTGGTAGCCCATTGTGAAGATTACCAATGGGGCCGGACGTGGTAGTCTCATGTGGTAATATGGCTTGGTTATCCGAAGAGAGGAGCCAATGCAAGATTTTTTTTTGGGTAAATTAGCTTAAAATTAAAAAAAGGTTAACCGAATGTACAGCCTACAAGGGGCATACCCCAGGAGGAAAAGAAAAGGAAAAAATAAACAAGATTGAAAAAAGTGCGATAATCCATGCACAACCCTCATGGAGAGTGTGGTAGAGTAAATAAGATAACAGAATTGCCATATGTGTTGAGATCATACCCCCGTTGCACTATCCATCAAACGGAAGGATAGTACAACGGGGTATGATATCTACATACGAGCAGTAATAACATTAAAGTGAGCTACTGCCTGACACAACCTGCCAGGCTAGGAAATAAAATAAATAGTCACGATCAAAAATGACCAAATGATAACCTTCACTGAATAATTGCAGCTACATAACACCTCGGCATCGGGGGGTTGAACTGCAACAACAGAGGAACTAGGCACCGAGAAGAGGCTCGATCCGGAGATGACGGCATCCGACAGAGGGCCCAACCCTGCACACCACGCCCATTCCATCCAGTCTAATACACTCTCATCCATAGTCCAAAGATCGCCAAAAACAACCCGCCCTCATCCAAAACTCAAAGCCACTAGTCTCCAGAGATGGATTAAACAGACCAAGATTCCAATACTCCACCCTAGCACAGAAATAACAAGCAAAGCACCCACTTCTAAGGAACAGATATTGCAGAGGACCGGGCTCCGAGAAGAGGCTCGAACCGGAGATGTAACATCCGACAAGGCTACCTCTCCAAGTACCTTGCACACCACGCCCATTCCATCCGGTCTAATACTCTCTCGACCTAGTACACAAGGCTCACTATAACCTAAAAGTGGAACAGTACAAGGGCCTCGAATTAGTCCGCCATTAACAGAGCATTACCTCCGAATCATCTGGCTTCACAAATGAGGCACACAAAACTGCAGAAAGAACCATAACCATCCTTTTCAACCAGTGCATAACCACCAATCTAATAAGAACTATCACAGTCACAGTCATACTACGCTATAACAAACGGCCCAGAGGAGCAAAGAAACTTGGATTATAAACAGACCCAGCATAGATGCTACATCCAAAGCCTCGAAATTGGGCAATGAGCATCGTAACCAAACTAGGCATGAATCGTAGTGTCTAGCAACACTACATTTGATGTTGGTGTTTGTAATACCTGGATTGATACCCCAAATACTAACAGTACACTGGCCCAAAAGTCCAGCAACAATTTGACATGAAATGAACAACTGCACAGCTCTAATTTACCCAAAAATAAAACTGCACAGCTCTATATTGAACAAGGAAATCAACCTTGCTCTTGTACACAGAAATAAACTGTGGTTTCCCGCACAAACCAAACATACCAACGGCTGGAGTGCGGTGTTACAAACTGTGATTTCCAGCACCACCCTGCTCAAGTGCGGCTTTCTTATGACTTTGCAACCAGCAAGCAAGCTCAAAGCTCACGGTTGTGTAAACCCAAAACTGGGTAATGTAAACCCAGCTCTAATTTTTATACCAATCAACACAAAACTCTATTGAAACCAAAATGGCACAACTTCAGCTCTTAGTCGATTAATACAATGAGGAACACTGATCAGGCATAAAATACTAGATCCATATCCCTTTACCTTAGACCAGGTCAGAACCGAATTTGACTATTCCGGCGATATAGCAGCTCCGGCTCAACTCCGAAATGTTCACGGAATTATACCTGTCAACACCACCACCAGGTTGACTCGCTGACCCGCAATCGGCGACCAGATCTGTGACCAATCTGGCCAAAAGTAGATTTCGGGGCCTCCTTTGGATAGCCCTTGATGCCTTCTGTGACCACCAGGTTGACTGGCCAAAACCCATGGTCGACCATAAACCTCCACGATAATCAGTTCTGAATTAGTGGCTCCCACTATGTCCAGCGAGCCACCGCCCTCCGCCGTGCACCACAACCGAGCAGCTCGGGCGCAAATCCATTGAGTAAAAGTACCCACCACCGGCAGCAAACGCCGGTGCGGGTTCTTGAGAGCACCCAGTCTAAGATGCCTGGGTATAATGAAACCACTCCGATCGGTACAGATTGAAGATGATCGGAGAAATCCCCCTTTCTCCCACATCCTGGCCGACACCCAAATTGGGTAGTATGATTATGGGTGATAAAACCCCACTTGGAAGATCACACATCAGTGGGTAATGAAACCCCACTTGAAACCCCCTTTCTCCCACTTCAGGAGTATGGTCCACGAAAGAGACCCAGTTGTTGATGGGTAGCAAAACCCAGTTGCTCTAAATTGGGTTCTCCTGTGAGCTGGTTCATCCAGTCGGTGACTCTCACCAACGAGATCAGAGCTGGTCACCGAGGAATCGTTAGCCTGTTGTGGAACTTGGTCCTTGAGTGGAATGAAGAAGATACACATATTCATGAATCGGTGTGAACCACCTGAAACCGGTGGGATATCTAAAAAAAAATTGATTTTTGGTAAAGGGGAGTGCATTCTCTCTCTAGACTAGAGAGAGAAGCTCTCAACCCCTTGTCAAAACTTCCAAAAATTTTAAAGAGTATGTTTTGAAAACCATGACATGGCCGGACTTGGTAGCCTCGTTAGTAGCAATTTGTTAATGAAACTTTGGAAATGTGGATTTGGTAAAGGTGAAAAGGTTGACACGGTCTACGACGAGTCACGTAGGAGAAACTCAAGAAAAGGCATGACACCAACGCTAATAAAATATCGAATGTGGATGTGTCATTGTTTAACTATGTTGTTGAATGAGCATGTGTAAGTGGTTATATTTCTCTTTCTGTTATAAGTTAAGGGTTTTTATTTTGTGGGTAAACCAGCTTGAAATAAAAAGGGGCTAACCGAATATACAGCCTACAAGGGGCATACCCCAGGAGGAAAAGAAAAGAAAAGGAAAACAAAAGAGAAAGCCTACGCCAAACGGCTACATAGGACTAGAAGTAAATAGAGCATCTGTTTCCTATCCATTTAACAGAGGGATACAAAACAAATGACAAAATAATTACACTATGTGCAACCAGCACTAAGATACAACCAACTAAACTGAGCTTCCTAATTAAAGCTACCACAGATTGGCACCATTTGAACTTCAATCTTAGCATGCAGGCCTTAACTGAAAACAGAAAACAGAACCTGCTCCTAACTGAAAAGAGCAGCTTGGTCCACTTGTGGTTTGATTGGCTACTTTGGTGGTCCCTCTTCCTGTTCCGCTTTTAGTCGTTAGCGAGCCTAGGGGATTTAGGCGAGGATGTAGTAGTCTGGAGGGAATGGGCGTGGTGTGCAGGGTGCTTAGCAGGGTAGCCTTGTCGGATGCCGACATCTCCAGTTCGAGCCTCTCTCGGTCCGAGTCCCTCTGTAGTAGTTGACTTCTGTTGAGTGGGTATTATGCTAGCTTCGGGGTGGTGGGCATCTAGGTTCTTGGTCTTCTTATCCCAGCCTTGGAGGAGGAGGATCTCTCCTCAGCGCTGGTTATCATGTGGTCACCGTTGACCATGATTATCTACTTTATTTACTTTATTTCCGAGCCTGGCGTGTTGTGCCGGGTACTAGTTCAATTTCACATTTCACATATTTCAGTACACATAGCATTTTGTTATGTATCTACTTTATCATACTCTCCATGCGGGTTGTGCATGGTTTACCGCACTTTTGTCACTCTTATTTGTTTTCCTTTTCTTTTCCTCCTGGGGTATGCCCCTTGTAGGCTGTACATTCGCTTAACCTTTTTTAATTTCAAGCTAAGTTACCCAAAAAAAAAAAACTGAACCTGCTCCTAAAGCAGCAGCTTCAGAATTGGATAGCAGGTTCAGAACTTGACTTGATTGGACTCAATTCAGCAGCTTCAGAATTGGACAGCAAACAGCAAAACTAGAAGCAGCAGCCACAACAAGCAGTCCAAGCTGGACAGCAACAAGCCAGGAAGTACGAACTAGAGTGACAGTTTCTGGACTGAATCCAACAGCAGCAGATTGCAGAACATCAGAGAAGCCGCAACCATTAACAGTAGCAGCAGAGCAGAAATACAGAAACAGCACAAACAGAAGCAGAACTGAGCTGTAGAGAATAGCTAGGGACGGCCCCCTAGAAAAGCATTAACATTCCTAGGGACAACCCCCCAAGGATAGGTTAAAACACCTTAGAAACACACGTAGACCAGCTGAAAATGTCTACACACAACCATTTAAATTGCAGACACATGTGACTACTGTACATCCATTTGTTAAGCATTCTAACTGAAGCAAAACTAAAAGGGCAGCAGCTACATAACTAATGGTAGCTGGATCACTCCAATGGATCAATACAGTTGAACAGCAACAGAAACCACATCCAAAACAGTAGCAGTCTGCTACCATTAAAGCAGCAAACAGCTGCAACAATCAGAAAATGAGTAGCAGTCTGAAGCAGCTACATAACTAATGGTAGCAGTCTGCCCAGCTGTTTAATCGCTGGAACAGCAGCAGGTAATCAGTAGCTATAGCAATCCGAAAATGAATGTACAGCAATCAGCTAATCAGTAGCAGCCGTAGGCTGGCTAGAGAGCAGTAGCAGCAGAAAACAGATAACATCAGCAGGAATGTAAATCAGCTACAAAGTTTCAACAGATAACATCAGATTATAGAAATAGCAGCAGCTACAACCATACAGATTATAGATTAATCAGCAGAGCAACGATAGCCAAACAACCAAGAAAGAGACAATGGCAACAGCAAGACATGAAAACTCTATTGCTTTATCTGCTAACCTACTACTCCCTCGAGGCCTAAACCACCAACAACTGGAAGCAACAGGGTGGAACCCAACGCCCTCACCTTTCCCTCACAAAAAAACTCCCACTAAATATTACCTCCTCTCAAAAGAAAAATGTGGCTCAACCGCACAACTCACGGGTACACACAAAAGCACTCAAAGTAAGCTTATAAGTAGGAGAATTAGCGGTCAAGTATCCATCATTGGAACTTGGTAGCCACCTTCATGGATGCCAAAACTGTATATAACCTGCTATGAATTTGAACCACATGAGATTGAATCACTGATTGAAAAGGGTAGTTCGCAGTAGCAGCAGCTGTGGGTGCCACAGATTAGATTGGTGGATGGATTCTGATTGAGCGAGATAGCTGCCGGAGCTGTCATTGATTAGATTAGTGGTTGTTCACTGATCGAAAGGGGTAGCTTTGCGGTCTGTTTCTGATTAGATTGGTGGCTTCGCTGATCGAAAGGAGCAGCTTGGTCCACTTGAGGTTTGAGTGGCTATCGTTGATTAGATTAGAATCTGTCCTGATTGAAAAGGGTAGTTCGCAGTAGCAGCAGCTGTGGGTGCCACTGATTAGATTGGTGGATGGATTCTGATTGAGCGAGATAGCTGCCGGAGCTGTCATTAATTAGATTGGTGGTTGTTCACTGATCGAAAGGGGCAGCTTGGTCCTCTTTCAGTCGTTAGCGAGCCTAGGGGATGTAGGCGAGGTTGTAGTAGTCTGGTTGGAATGGGCGTGGTGTGCAGGGTACTTGGCAGGGTAGCCTTGTCGGATGCCGACATCTCACATGTAGCTTGGCCTGAATTGCATTCCACACTTGCTTGTTGAGTGGGTATTATACTAGCTTTGGGGTTGATGGAAGTACTAGGTTCTTGGTTCTCTTATCCCAGCCTTCGAGGAGGAGGTTATTAGGTAGTTGGGTTCAGCAGGAGGTTTTGGCGAGCCTTAGGCTTGGATGAGGGAGTAGTAGGCCGGAAGGTTTGAGCGTGGTGAGCAGGGTACTGAGCAACAGCAGTAGCCTTGTCGGATGTCGTCAACTCTGGTTCGAGCCTCTTGATGCCTTGTTCCTCTGTAGTAGCCGATCAGCCTGCTTTGTAGCCGTCTTACTCGGTGGCTTCTCCTCAGTGTTGGTTATCATGTGGTCATCTCTGACCTCGATTATCTACTTTACTTACCTTATTTCCTAGCCTGGCGGGTTGTGCCAGGTGGTAGCTCTATGTACTTTACTTACCGTACACATGGCATCTTCATGTATTTACTTTATCTAACTCTCCATGCGGGTTGTGCATGGTTTACCGCACTTTTGTTATTCTTGTTTTTTCCTTTTTTTTTCCTCCTGGGGTATGCCCCTTATAGGCTGTACATTTTGTTAACCTTTTTAATTTCAAGCTAATTTACCCAAAAAACAAAAAAAACTAGCAAAGTAAATTAGCTCATAACATTGTTCCACTCATTTACAATCAACTCTACTTGTGATTGAGGGAAATTAGAAAGTGATAATAGCCTTGCTCTCACCATGTTGCAAATTTTTTGAACAACTATCTCCCAAGTACAAGATTGATTTTGGAATTTCCTCGAGTTTCTCTCAATCCAGATATGATAAACAGTTACCGTAAAGCCCAATCTAATGATTATACTTTTGAGAGTTTTGCCCTTAAACTTTGATAACAGAGTTACCCAGTCTGCCCAAGATCTAGCAGGCCATGTAACATGGAGTTTGGCCTGAATGGTATCCCACACCTGGCTGGTAAATGGGCAATTAAATAGGAGGTGATCATAGCTTTCACTCCCCTGACACAAACCACATTGCGGAGAAACATTTAGACCAAATGACAAGAGTCTATCAGTAGTGGCTAGTCTATTCTGAATGGCAAGCCATGTGACAAAGCTACATTTTGGTACCAGAGATGGCAGAGTGTTTCTCACCTCATTCAGTTCAAATGTTTGGGTAATGGGGAACACCCAAATTGAACCATCTATTATGTGAGAGACAAAGGCATCACGTGGGATGCCAGAGTCATACACAATTCTAGGACCAAATCTATCCAATAAAGGGCCGAGAGGATGCCAATTGTCATGCCACAGGGATGTTGAATTCCCATTACCTAGTATACAAAGGACAAATGGTTTGACCAAGGGCCTGAGATTTAAAAGCTTCCTCCAACCCCATGTACAATCTCCAGGTATTTTCAGATTCCAGAAATTCCTACCTCTTATTAAGTACGATTTGACCCACTGACACCACATGGATTGTTCTCCCCCAGAGATTAGGAACCAAATATGTTTTGCAATGGCGGCCTTATTCCAAATTTGCAAAGATTTGAAACCAAGACCCCCCTCCTCTTTAGGGGAGCATAGATGCTCCCAAGAAACTTTAGCACCTGTTTTCTTTAAATCAGGGCCAGACCAAAGAAAAGCCCGAAGTATTGACTCAATATCCTTGATTACCTTTTTGGGAAGGATAAACAAGGATGACCAATATGTTTGAATGGAGAAAAGCACATTCTTTATTAGTTGAACCCTACCAGCATAGGTGAGGTCTCTATTGGTCCAAGTTTTAGTCCTAGCAATCATGCTCTCCACTAAGCATTGACAATCCGAAGCCTTAAGCTTAGTGGAGAGGAGGGGAACACCCAGATACCTGACCGGGAGAGTGCCCTCCTGGAATCTTAAGACGTCCATAATGGCTATTCTAGTGGTAGTGTTGACCCCAGAGAAGTATATACTACTTTTCTCGGGGCTTGGAGAGAGGCCAGACAAAGCTTGGAACTCAGTGAGGGCTTCCTGAATAAGTGTGATTGAAGATAATTCACCCTTGCAAAAAATCATAAGATCATCCACAAAGCAAAGATTGATGATCTTAGTATTCCCACATCTCCAATGAAAATGAAAGTCAGGTAACATGGATTTCTCTCTAAGTAGACAGGTGAGAATTTCCATAACAATGACAAAAAGATATGATGATAGAGGGTCACCTTGCCTTAGACCTTTTTGCCCAATAATGTACCCAGTGGTCTCCCCATTCAAGCTTAAGGTGTAGTTAGCAGTGGTAACACAGGCTTGAAGCCATTTGATCATTGTTGGATGGAAATTCATAGAGGACAGGATATCCCAGAGAAATTCCCATCTGACATTATCATAAGCTTTCTTAATGTCTACTTTCATCGCACATCTTGGGGATGGGGATGATTTATGATACCCACGCATTAGCTCCTGGGTGAGGAAGATGTTGTCAGCGATTCTCCTTCCTTTAACAAACCCCGATTGAACAGGATCAATTAGAACGGGGAGGACAACCTGGAGTCTCTTGGAAAGTATTCTAGCAATGCATTTGTAAACAGTGTTACAACATGAGATAGGTCTAAAATCCCCAACTTTGGATGGGTTAGGGATCTTTGGAACAAGAGCTACCATGGTAGAGTTGGCCTTCCTGAGCAGCTTACCAGACCTAAAGAAGGTCTTGACAGCTGCAGTGACCTCATGGCCAATGATAGGCCAAGCTTTTTAAAAAAAACCAGCATTGTAGCCATCCGGACCAGGGGCTTTGCTGGGGTTGAGGGACCAAAATGTGTCCTTAATCTCTTGATCAGAGACCTCCACGATCATTGCCAACTTTTGAGTATCAGTTAGTCTCTTATTTACTAACTGTTGGACTCTGTTATGTCCATGATAAGCATCAGGATGGGGTGAACCTAGCAAGTTAGTGTAATAGTTAACAAAATTGGACTTTATGACCTCTATGTCATGTGTGAGGGACCCATCCTCCAAGACCAGACTGGTTAATTTATTTCTATTTCTTGCATTAGTCACAGATTTGAAGAAATAAGAAGTACATTGATCACCTAACTTCAGCCACTGAATTCTAGACTTTTGCTTAGCCAGACTTCCTCAGCCCTAAGCATTGTGAGTAGCTGTTTGTAAACTGCTCTTTCCTAACTAAGTAAGGAAGGATTAGGATTATGAGAACTCAGAGCATGCTGTAAGGTATCCAGAAGATGTCTGAAACCAGTAACCCTAGCAGTGACATCACTAAAATCTCTATTATTAGTTTGTTTAAACTCACCTTGCAACAGCTTGAGCTTTTCACAGACACAATACATGGGATTCCCAATAATCACTCTCCTCCAGACTTTCTGAACTACATCCAAAAACTGAGGGTGATCCGCTAGGAAATCAAAGAACTTAAATGGTTTAATTGATCTCCTAGGACTTGGAAGAATAGTCGTAATGGCAGGAGAGTGATCAGAGATCCCAAGAGTAGGGAAATGAGCAAAGGAACAATCATACACCTTCATCCAATTCTCATTGACTAAAACTCGATCCAATTTTGTACTAACAAAATGTGTAGGGTCCTGTTTGTTGGCCCAGGTGAGAAAGCAACCTGTGTACTTAAGATCATCAAGCCCCAAAGAATACAAACAACTATTAAAGTCATCCATATAAGGAGGCCAAGAAGTAGTTCCCCCAACCTTCTCTCTGGGAAACCTAATGACATTAAAATCTCCAAGCACTATCCAGGGGGATGTAGTGCTCAGGAGATGAAGTCTAGACCACAAAGCTTGCCTAAGCAGATAATTGTTCTCCCCATACACAAAAGTTGCAAAAAAAGGGGGGTCACCACATTTAGGTTGCACCTCACAATGTATAAATTGGTCAGATAGATCAAGGACCTAAATTTGAGCAACGTTAGGGTCCCAACACACAAAAATCCTGCCTATGGGAGCTTGAGGATAGTTGTTCACAAAATTCCACCGAGGACAGACATATTTTATCACTCTAGATGCATTATCCTCCTTTATTTTATGTTCTAATAAACCCACAATTGATAGCTTGTTCTTATTTACAAAACACTTTACCTCTTTTTGTTTGATTGGGTCATTGAGACCCCTGATGTTCCAAAAGCCAAAATTGAGAGGGTGCATAGACATAAAACAAATATTCAAGCAGAACTAATTATAGAAATGGCAGAAGGTAGAAAAAATAAGCATACTGCCCTGACAAAAAGGATATGGAAGAGTTAATTCCTTCCTCTGGATTGGGAACTCAGAAACTGCTCCCGTGCAAGCTTCTTCATCCTTCTTTGCGCTGATCTGGATATAACCTTCTGAAAGTTCTCCTTGAGCTCTTCTTTTGTGGCTTCATCCCGCGCCTCTGAACCTTGGGGATCGGGTGGTTTAGGAGAGAGTGTTTGGTTTACCGATTCATCCCTTGGTACAACTGAGAGGAATGGATCTGTTCTGCTGCCCATGCCGATTTAGGTTGTGGCTGTGAAACTTCATGACAGCTTTTGACCACTCCCTCTAGAACCTCTAACAGTTCCTCTTCAGATTCTGACTCATTCAAAGAGTCAACTGAGATGGCAGCTTGCTGCTTCTGAGGCAAGGAAGGGCTACCTTTAGAGGAATCCAATTTCGGCTGTATAGGATCCCTTGTTACTTGTTCCAATACTGCCATTTGCGTACCATTGCCCGATTGAAACCCAACTTGAATTGTGGATGTGGAAGGAGAAGAAGAGAGAGCTCTCTTAACACATCGCTCAGAGGAGTGCCCAAACACGTGACAATGCTTACAGATGGGAGGCAAAACTTGGTACTCAATCGGAACAGTAACTGATTCTCCTGCTACCAACACTGTGACCTCATCAGGAAGGTCCTGTTCAGCACTGATTTCTATGCAAATCCTGGCCCTTATGGACTTAGTATGGAGAAGACCAGGTTGTTTGGCCGTCTTAGCAGTGGCTTGATCAACATGTAAAGGCCTCCCAATTGTGCTTGCTACTCGGCTTAAACACTCTTGGTTCCAGAGTTCAAAGGGTAAATCGTGAAATTTAACCCAAGCAGGTATTTTGGAAGGCTGCTCCTGAGCAGGCTTCATCATCCGATGCCAATCCTTGAGAACAAGGTATTTCTGAGAGAAAAAGTAAGGTCCTCCTTCAAGCACTGTCATCTTAGCCTGTTCATCCTTGAATTCAAAAAGATAAAACCCTGCGACATTAGGTTTTCCAGCTACAAAAAGATCCTTCCATTGGTTCCGAGCAGTGGACACAAGTAATTGATAAGCCATATTACCATCCAGAAAATGACCTACCAAATAACGATTCTAGTTCCCTGTTTCAGTCAATTCTATGTCGATTTCAACCATAGCCTCCTTACCCCTCTGAAGATCAGGAAAATAATCAAGCTTCATATCCAGAGAAGGACTCTGAGATTGAAGTAGAGAGGCCCAGTTCCTCGGTTTTGGTTTAACCTGACCATTATTCAACTTCGGATTGAGTTGGTGAGTTTGGGAAGGACCAGAGGGATCTCGGAGTGAGGGTTTCTGGTTTAGTTTAGAGTTGATTCTATGAGCCGGAATGCTCTGTGAAGGATCGGACTCTAGAAGGGGATGACGAGGTTTAACATCCTCCATGCTATAACCAAGATTGGGGTCACCCTTCACATAGGGATTACCTCTTGCATTGAACAAGATCTGAGAATTAGGGTTCGAAAACTGTACCTTTGCATTTCCGAGAGAGGGTCCCGAGTTGAAATCACCGGGGATATTCATCTGTTGAGTACGTACCTCCAACTCTTGTCGCAGATGTTCAGACTGGTACCCATCGTCATGAAGATGATGGACACGCTCTTCGGCTTCCACTGTCAATGGACTGTGAACCCCAAACCCAGACGAAGATGACTGATTTGCAGGTTGTTCCCCTTGTTGACGATGCGACTAGGAGGCGGTGTCATGAGCATGACGCGCTCGCTCCTCAGCCTCCAGTATTAAGCCTTCATCAAAGAGTGCTTGCTGAAGCTTACGAGAGGGGCTAGGGTTCTTATATGGGTTAGAAGATGAGACCGATGGGGTAGAGCCCCAGGGCAGAGATCGAACGGTTTATGAGTGGTTTCAAATGAGGCCTTCTGCTTCCTTCGAAGCTCATTTGAATCCTGGGCTTTGCATCCAAGACCTTCACACATGGAAATCGTACCATCTCCCATGGTGAACCGTACTGAAAACCTAGAGAGAAGGAGGAGCGACTCTCATCCTATATTATTGTTGGTGGATAGTTGGTTTGGTTATAAGTTAAGGGTTAGTGGGTATGGTTTATTCTATTGAGCTTGTAGCTCACGGTGTTACCTTTTTGGTGACCCTGGCATATTATACTGGGGGCGACGCTGGTATAATGTGTCAGAGTTGATTGATGAACAAGGTGAACAGTACACATTGGAGGCTTTTGGAGTCAAAGAGCTTGCTAGGATGGAGGAAGAAGCGGAGTGATAGAATGCCTTAGAATTTCCATCCTTTGTGTAATAAAAAGTATTCTAGTAGGATCTATGTTGTAATAATGAGCTTGACTCTTAGTCTTTTTATTCAATAAAATGTTTAATTAACGAACCCGAAAATGGGGGCATTACACCTAGAAATTTTGGAAGTGATGATGATAGCAGTGGCCGGATCTCAAACTTGGAGATTGCCTACGTATCCCATGGAGGGAATCAGGCCATAAACGTAGTTCCAACAAATGGGATTTATTTTGTTTTTAGTTAGGGTCCACTCGGGTATTTTCCTCTCCTTCTGTGCTCTAAATTTTGCCTAAAACCGCCCTTGCAGGTTTTCGGTCTAGCGAGCGTTTTATTTATACCTTAGTTTTTGCCTAAGCCGCCCTTGCGGGTTTTCGACCTAGCAGGCTGCTCTAATTTTTGCTTGGGTCCGCCCACCCTTGTGGTTTTCGACCCAACGAGCATCTCTCATGAGTAGTACTTCCTCAGCTTATCGATGTTGACTGGCATCGCGAATTCCATTCCATCCAAGTCTGCAATGTATGCTGCTCCTCCAGAAAGTATGCATTTGATAAGGTAGGGACCTCCCCAGTTTGGTCTAAACTTGCCCCTTGGGTATGAAACGTGGCGACGGATTGCTTTGAGCACCATGTCTCCTACTTTGATGTCTCTCGATTTTACTCTTTTGTTGAATGCTCGTGCAATGCGGCGTTGATACCCTTGTACATGGTATAACGCTCTCAGCCTCCTTTCGTCTAGTAGTGCCAACTCATCGTAGCGGTTTTGAACCCAGTCCTCTTTGATCATTCCAGTCTCAGTCAGAACCCTTAACGAAGGTAATTCCAGCTCGATAGGCAAGACAGCTTCCATTCCATAAACCAGAGAGTAGGGAGTGGCCCCAGTTGAAATCCTTTCAGTTGTTCGATAGCTCCATAGTGCCAAAGGTAGCATTTCTGGCCAGTCTGTGTAGGTGTCGGTAGTCTTCCGCAGAATCCTCTTGATATTCTTGTTTGCAGCCTCAACTGTTTGCTGACAGTCTTGGCTCCATTCAAAATCAGTACCTTTCTTCAGTAGTTTGAAAAGAGGTTCACAGGTGGTTGTGAGCTTGGAAATGAACCTGCTGATGAACTATACCTTCCCCAAGAAACTCCTTACCTCCTTTTCTGTTCTAGGCGGCGATATTTCATGATAGCCTGTATCTTGGAAGGGTCTACCTCAATTCCTCTTTGAGTGATGAGAAATCCCAACATTTTTCCAGCTGTTACCCCAAAAGTGCATTTTTTAGGATTAAGGCGCAGTTTGTAATTCCTAATCCTCTCAAAGAACTTTTGGAGTGCTTCATAGTGTCCTTCCCTTTCCTTTGATTTGACTATCATATCGTCGACATACACCTCGACCTCTTTGTGCATCATATCGTGCAGTAGTGTTGTTGCCATCCTCTGGTAAGTGGCTCCAGCATTCTTTAACCCAAATGGCATCACTCGGTAGCAGTAGGTTCCCCAAGGCGTAGTGAAGGTGGTTTTCTCTCTATCCTCAGGAGACATAAGAATTTGATTATACCCAGAAAATCCATCCATGAAGGATCGCAACGCATGGCCTGCGGTGTTGTCTACTAGCTCGTCTATGTGAGGTAATGGGAAATCATCCTTTGGACTGGCTTTG
The DNA here is from genome assembly GCA_018127125.1 of Rhododendron griersonianum. Lineage (NCBI taxonomy): Eukaryota > Viridiplantae > Streptophyta > Magnoliopsida > Ericales > Ericaceae > Rhododendron > Rhododendron griersonianum. Next base: position 29,922,669 of record CM030790.1, on the reverse strand, counting down.
TTAAGATCTCGGAAATCTATACAGACCCTAATTCCTCCAGTTTTCTTTGGTACGGGAACGATGTTAGCTACCCATTGTGGATATTCGGTGACTATGAGAAAACCGGCGTTGATTTGTTTAGTGACTTCTTCTTTTATCTTTAAGATCCAATCAGGGCGCATACGTCTCAGTTTTTGTTTAACTGGTTTTGCATCAGGATGAAGGGGAATTTTATGCTGAACAATTTCAGGGTCTATTCCAGGCATGTCCTCGTAAGACCAAGCAAAAACATCTTTGTATTCTTTTAGCAAAAGGATTAGTTTTTCACTTTCTTGAGAGGATCACTTTGCACCAATTTTAACCATTTTGGGTTCGTTTTCAGAGCCTATGTTTGCTGTGATTATTTCCTCAGAAAAAGGTTTAGCGTGCCTTTCTTCTTCTCTCTCGATGAATTTTAGAATTTCTTTTGGAATTTCTTCCTCAAAATTTGGTGTGTCGGAATCCATACAATTGATTATAGGCAAAGTGAAATACTCTAAATCTTCCTTCTCATTGCTAAGATTGTCAAAAGACATTTCAGAGTCAAACTCAAAGTAAATGCTATGCTTTGGTGCTTTGACCAGGTCTTCCTCACTAGACTTAGTAGTTTCAAAAGATGAAAAGCTTGACTCGGACTGAGTCGACTCGGAGTCGGAATCGGAACTAAGATCAGAATTAGCGCTTTTCATTTTGTATTTTAGAGTATGTTCCACGGTCCAGTTAGGCTAAGCCCCTTTTTCAGCATCCACAATCAGTTCAGAGCAGTCTTTTTCATCACCAAGGTTGATCATCAGCACTTCACTGTCACCATGATTCGCACTTTCATCATTGTCACCCTGCAAGTCTTGGAGGGCCATTTGATTTGCTATTGCTGTTATCTCTTCCAATTGAGCTTCAATCTCTGCTTCGTTGCTGTTGCCGACTCTTCGTGTGCCAACAAAGTCCCACCAATTACCAAAGCTATCCGTGATGGGGTGGATCACCCTTATTTCATCGTTGGTGACCCCCTCATTAAAGAGTAGGTTCAGTGATATTTCGTCTAGTGGGTCGTCGTCGACAGACTCTTCTTCCTTTGCCTCTTCAGTTTCGAGGTTATTAACCTCGTCTATTCCCCAGCAGAGTCGCCAAAAACTGTAGACACCTCCCAAACGGGGCATCGCCATACAGATTGATCACGTTTGTTTGCTCGATTGGTTGCTTGCTTCATAAACCAAAATCATGGACATTCCCATGGCTAGGAGCATCGCCACACGATAGCGATTATCATCAAAACAGAGTCGCCACCCAGTTTATTAAAACTAGGTGTTTACACCCGTTTTTGGCACCCAGTCCTGGGCAAGCGTTGGAAGGCCATTTAATTATTATTCGATTAAATTGGGCTGCAAAATGAAGTTATAATGAGTTAAAATTAATGGGCCAAAGTAATAGTGACTGGGCCCAATTAATTTTAACCCATTTCGGTTTGGACTTAAGATTAATGGGCCACATTAATTTTGGGATTTGGAGCAAGGCCCAATTAATTTTGGTGTGATCCGGTCACGGGCTAAAAGTGTTTGAGGCTTAATTATCTAAAAAGGATTCGAAGGCCCATGGTTGGAAATAATTATTTGAAAGGTTCTGGGTGAAACCGAAGCAAATGGGAAGTGGGCCCATGAAATTGGTATGTTTACTGGCCATTTTTGAAGTCAAATGGCTCAATTCCCACGTGCCCATGAAAGAAGGAGAACAACATGGCCCATTACCTTTGTAACTGTTGGTAACCACCCATGATTTGGAAGAAAACATGTGCATCAGGAAGCTAACTTCCCATTACCGCCATTCTGGAGGGAAAAATGGCAACATGGGACACATGGCGCCACAAGGTGAAGACAACAAGCCCCTTGCATGCAAAAATCGTGGAGCTCATTTGCCTATAAATAGAAGAACTCAAGAAGAAAAAAGGGTTCCCACACCAATCAAGCTCAACGCTTAAAAAACCAAAGCCTTCCCAGCGAAGCAATTATCTCTATTTCTCACCTTTACTCAATTACTTCACCAAGTAATTCGAGCTTCGTCTCTCTTGTATCCCAACTTTATTATTACGCAACATAATAAAGTTCTTCATATCTCTCTCAATCCCTTACTTTATTATTACGATATAGTAAAGTACTTCTACGTTGTTACTTTCTTTCCTACACGGTTAGGAAATTACTAAGTCCTCACACGACGAGGTAAAACCACGAACCTTCACTGCAATCTAGCCCTTAGGTTTGCAGCACTATCGCTCTCAGATCTAGAAGTCAGAAAAGGGACGCCCAGTCCTTCACGTTTGGACGCGACAAGTCCTGGCACGCCCGCTCAGTCCTTGAGCCATTTCGTAGCCAAACATCTTTTGGCACGCCCGGTGGGACCCTAATCGTCTAAGGGTTTTATTATGGCAAGGAAGTAACAGCAACAACAGTCGGATCCATCCATCTCGGATCCACCACAGAGTCCTGAGGGAGTGGCAGTCAACGTGCCAGTACTCCAGGAAGCTGGCCCTGCGGTCAGCACTAAAGATCTTGACGACGCTACCGACAGCGTCAAAAATTACATGTTCATGGCAGGACGTGAGATCTCCCGCGACATCACACAGTCAATCTCTCAGTCGTTCACTCAGTCCTTGGAACCTCTGGCCATAGCAATCTACAAAATGACTGCTACGATTACAGAGAGGCTACCGCTCGCTCCTCAGCAGCAGAGCTTTCCACAGTTTGGTGTTTTTGGCAACGGTCAAGACCAAGCTGGCCTACTAGGGGGACCACCCCCTCCTCAAACATTCTACCATGCTACTTCTTCCAACAGTCCTGCACTCGGGGGGCAAAGGGAGAAGGGAGTCGTGATTGGAGGAGCCCAGACGCCTCCAGCAAATGAAGAACGAAGGTTTGTGCTGGCCGACGATCAGCCCAAACCTGACAAAGCGGACAAAAGGCCTCCGCAAGGAGGCCAGGGCTCTGGAAAGGACAAAGGAGCGGCTTACACTCCTCAAACCTCTGAGACTCGGGGGGCAAGTTCAGTCCAAGACCAACAGGCACAAGAGGTGCATCCACATCCGCCTCCTGTGCCAAACATGCTTATGGGACGGGACCAAGTCCTGAACTTGCTCCAGGAGCAGTTAGGGCCGGGGTTCAGACCTTTGGGAAGACCGATGTACAGAAAGCCTCATACCGAAGAGGTGGACAGAACACCTTTCCCGAAGGGCTACAGAGTTCCAGAGTTCCAGACCTTCAACGGGGAAAGCATGCATTCAACGGTAGAGCACATTGCCAGGTTTCAAGTCCAATGCGGAGAAGCTGGGGCCATTGATGCTCTGAAGTTGAGGCTTTTTCCCAATTCTCTCACTGGGACAGCCTTCACTTGGTACATCAACCTTCCACCCAACTCCGTGCAGACCTGGGCTCAACTGGAGGAGATGTTCCACCAACAGTTCTACAGGGTAGAACCAGAAGTGACATTGGCAGACCTGTCATGCTATCGTCAAACCTATCTTGAATCCGTGGAGTCCTATCTCCTACGTTTCAAGACGGCCCGGTTCAAGTGCAAGATAGTCCTTCCAGAGGCCGAATACGTGCGTATAGCACTAAACGGCTTGGGCTTTGAGATGAAGAAGAAGTTCTATGGGACAGAATTTAGAGATCTGTTTGAATTGTCCTCTAAGGCTTCTCATTACGAAAGGCTCTTGGCGGAGGAGCAGGACAGGAAGACATCATCTAAAGGGACGTACTACCGTGACCCTAACTACGAGGTGGCTGCAGTGGAAGCAGAGGCAGACCCAGACGTGGTCGTAGCAGAGATCATCAACAAGAAGCCATACGTCTGCAAGGCCTTTGTCAAGATGGAGCCCACGAAGCAACCTATCCAGAACAGTCCTAATAGGCTAACCAGAACCTATACCTTTGACGTGGGAAGGGTTGAAGCTATCTTTGATCAACTCCTTGCTGACAAGCTGCTCAAATTGCCGTTCGGTCACAAGATTCCAACCGTGGAAGATATGAAGGGCAAGGAGTATTGTAAGTATCACAACTCTTGGAGTCATTCCACGAATAACTGCATAGTATTTAGAAATGACATCCAGGATAAGATTGAGCGGGGAGAGTTCAAATTTCCCGAGAAAGATAAGCAGCCCATGGGGGTAGATGGCAATCCATTTCCCTCAGGGCTGAGCACAAACATGGTCTCTGTCGACATGAGAGGCATGCCTAGGACTGCTTCTAGGCAGAAGATAAGCTTGGGAGCCCCTTCCAGAGAAGTTCACAAGTCCAGCCCAGGCAGGTACTGGGATCCTTACTGTGATGAAAGGGATTTCAGGACTGAGCGGGTCAGAAGGTCTGAAAGGCAGAACTCATGGTGGTCCAGACCTACAGGAGTGAAGAAACCAGAGAAACCAACCTGCTCGTTGGTTTGTACAGAGTGTGGACATCATGCCAGTCCTAGCAAGCCAGTTCTGAAGAGCGTTATTGTGGGAAGGACTGAAGAAAGGTCTGAGGAGCCGCACAGACCTATAGGAAGGAGGATTGCACAGGCATCAGTATTCAACCGGATCCAGCCAGGGTTGGTTGAAGTGGAGGACGAGCTTGACAACCTGAGGATATCTGCTCCATCCAAAGGGAAACCTAGGGCTGTGAGACCCCCAGCCACTCCGCCAAATGAGTGGCATAGGGTTAAGCATCCCAAGTTTCCTTCTCCTCCTCCACCTTTGTCCAGATCTCAGAAGAGGCGCTGCTAACGATTCAGGCAGGCGATCAGAAGGGCTGAGGAAGAGACAGATTTGCTGGACGACCCAATGGTGGAAGATGACCCCAGGGGGAAGTTGAAGATAGAAGTCCCAGCACAGGAGCCTCAGGTTGAAATGCCTAAGGCTAGGAGAGTACACAAGCCCTTGGAAAGGACTATGGAAGAGGCTATCATTGAGCCTCCTCCCAGGACTTTACCCAAGAAGCAAGTTCCTGCGGGAAAGACGTACAAAGAGGCCGTTGCCAAGACGCCTCTAAAACAAGCTACTGTATCCAAGAAACAACCACTCTTGGAGAGAACCCTAGAGGAGGCTAGGATTGAGCCTTCTCCAAGACCAGTGACGCTGCTCAAGAAGACAGCCCTCCAACCAAGCAAGCAAGACTCGGGGGGCAAGTCAAATTTGAATCCACAGGCGAAGGAGTTCAAACCTGGCCAGGGCCCCAATATGCATTGCAACATGGTGGTGATCCTGCCAGCAGAGCTGGAAGCCAAAGACAACGCTCCAATTGCCTTGGAGGGAGATTTTGTGGAAATGGGACAGACGGCCGAAATTTTGAACGAGTCCTTCTCTGTAGGACTGAACGGGCCTTCAGTGATTGTGCTGAAGGACGAGACTGGGGGAAGACCTGAGGATAGGGCAGCCAGCGTAATCTTTGAAAGGCCAAGCCCTGCAATGAACAAACACATCAAGCCCTTGTACATTGCTGGTTGCCTTGATGGAATGCCAGTCAACCGAATTCTGGTGGATAATGGGTCTGCCACCAATCTCATTCCTAGGTTCATGATGCAGAAGCTTGGGAAGACTGATCAAGACCTAGTCTCGTGCACTTCAACCTTGACAGATTTCACAGGAAAGGAGACAGCTTGTCAAGGTATTCTCATCATGAATTTAACAGTAGGATCCAAGACATTGACAACACCCTTTTTTGTTGTTGATTCACGCTCTTCCTTCAACGTTCTATTGGGGAGAGATTGGATTCACTCCTGTCAAGCGGTGCCCTCAACCCTTCACCAGTGTCTCATTTTTTGGAATCTAGATGACGTGAAGGTCATATGGGCTGACCGCAGACCTTTCCAGGCCTCTACTAACCATGCAGAGGCCCATCTATACGACGAAGGGGTTGGTCCCATGAAAGTGGCAGGGCTTGACAAGTATGGCCGCCACAAAGTAGCCCCTATACATGGCAACAAGTCAGCTGAAGAAGTGAAGGCACTTTTTCAGGAGTTAATCGGTCCTATGATCACGGAATCAAGCAGGCCGATTACAGCTTCATCCAAACGCCCTTCCCAATGTCAGTAAACCCTTCAGAAGGAGAGAAGAGTGTGGCCCTTCAGGCCACTTTGTCGAAGTTTGAAGCCTACTTGCTGGAGAAGAGGCTTATGGGAAGTGAAGAATTGGAAGATGATCATTCGGCCTTTGCGGCCGAAGTGATCAATGAGGGTGATAACTTGGTTGAAGATCTGGACGAGATCCGTCTGGAAGACCTTGAAGCAGCTCCAGCCAAGTTAGATGATCTGAGGGCTGACGTGCAAGATCCTTTGGAAGAAGTCAATCTGGGAGATTTAGAGAATCCCAGACCTGTGTATATAAGCCAACTTCTGCCAGAGGATGTCAAAGTAAAGCTCATCGAGATCTTGAAGGAGTTCAAATCCTGCTTTGCTTGGGATTATGAGGAGCTTCCAGGTCTGTCCAGAGGTCTAGTGGAACACAAGCTGCCCATTCAACCAGGGTTCAGACCTTTCAAACAACCACCAAGGAGGATGTCCAATGAAGTCTATTTGCAAGTCAAGGACAAAATTGAACGCCTCTTTAATGCTAGGTTCATACGTACAGCCAGGTATGTCACTTGGCTCTCTAACATTGTGCCAGTCCTCAAGAAGAATGGCAAGGTCAGAGTATGTGTGGACTTCAGAAACCTCAATTTGGCATCCCCAAAGGACGAGTATCCAATGCCAGTTGCAGATCAGTTGGTAGATGGAGCTTCTGGTCACAAGGTTCTGTCCTTCATGGATGGGCATTCTGGTTACAATCAGATCTTCATTGATGAGGCCGATACGGCTAAGACTGCTTTTAGGTGTCCTGGAGCCCTAGGGACCTTTGAGTGGGTCGTAATGCCCTTCGGCCTAAAGAATGCAGGTGCCACATTCCAGAGAGCTATGAACGCCATATTTCATGATTTTATTGGCCGTTTCATGGAGATTTACATCGATGACATCGTGGTCAAGTCTCAGTCCTATGATGAACATTTGCAGCACTTGAGGAGATCATTCTTGAGGATGCAACAGTTCGACTTGAAGGTGAATCCTTTGAAGTGTGCCTTCGGAGTTTCCGCAGGCAAATTCCTTGGATTCTTAGTCCATAACAAAGGGATTGAGGTTGACAAGAACAAGGCCAAAGCAATCGTGGAATCAAAGCCTCCTACCACCAAGAAGGAGTTGCAGAAGCTCTTGGGTTCATTTAACTTCTTGAGAAGGTTCATCTCAAACCTTGCAGGGAAGGTCCAGGTCTTTTCCCAACTCTTGAAGCTGAAGGACCAAGACACTTTTCTGTGGGAGGAAAGCCATCAGAAGGCCTTTGATGAGATCAAAGGCTATTTAGCTCAGGCACCAGTCCTTATGCCTCCCATCAAGAACAAGCCCTTGAAGCTCTACATCTTAGCAGCTGAAGGCTCTATTGGAGGCCTTTTAGCTCAAGACAACGCTCAAGGAAAGGAACATGCGGTTTATTATTTAAGTAGGTTGCTGACTCCATGTGAACGGAGATACAGTCCTATTGAAAAGATTTGTCTTTCCTTGTACTTTTCAGCAATAAAGTTGAGGCACTATATGCTGCCCGTTTTGGTTTACATCATGAGTAAAACAGACCTAGTTAAGTACTTGCTTTCTCGGCCCATCATGAGAGGCCGAATTGGCAAATGGTCTTTAGCTCTAATGGAATTCAGTTTCCAATACATTCCTCAAAAAGCTGTAAAGGGCCAGGCCTTGGCAGATTTTCTTGCTGATCATCCATGCGTGGATATCGGCGATGAATCTGAGATAGGACTGAGTGCCCTTGAAATATCACCCACTCCTTGGACATTGCTTTTTGATGGGTCAAGGACTCAGGAGGTCTCAGGCTGTGGGATAATTATTGTTTCTCCCCAAGGCCTGAGGACTGAATTGTCCTTTCAATTCGATTTCCCGTGTACCAATAATCAAGCCGAGTATGAAGCAGTCGTGATAGGCCTTGAGATCCTTAGAGATCTAGAGGCCAGTGAAGTGAGGGTTATTGGGGATTCACTCCTTGTGATCAATCACTTGGCAGGGACATTCAAGTGCTATAGTAAGGAGTTAGCTCCTTATTATATGGCAGCCGTACAGTTAATGCAAGATTTTGACAATGTCACCGTCAAACATGTCTCAAGGAGTAAGAACACTGAAGCCAACAGCTTGGCTCAGGCCTCAACAGGCCTGAAGCTCTCGCCAGAAATGATTCACAAGATCATCACGGTCCAGAAGAGATTGTTACCTTCTGTTAGGAGAAGGGGTCTAGGACTGGAGGTGTTTACTTCAGACTTCACTGGTGAAGCTTCAGACGATGAACCCGAGAACGATTGGCGTACACCTATTATCTCTATCCTCAAGAGGCCTTACTTTAGTGCCTCTAGGAAGGTGAGAAGGAGGGCCATCAGTTACATCCTCGTTGGAGATGAGTTGTACAAGAAAAGCCTTGAAGATGATTTGCTCTTAAGGTGCCTAGGGCGCCCTGAAGCTTTGAAGGTTATGAGTGAGGTCCATGAAGGAGTCTGTGGAGCTCATCAATCAGGAATAAAGATGAGATGGCTAATCAGAAGGTATGGGTACTATTGGCCAACCATTTTGGAGGACTGTATCCGCTTTTCCAAAGGATGTCAGCCCTGTCAAGCCCATGGCCTAATTCAACATGCTCCTGCAGCTAATTACCATGCTGTGGACAAACCTTGGCCATTTAGGGGCTGGGCTTTGGACGTTGTTGGAAAAATTTATCCTCCTTCCTCTGAAAATCATACTTACATCTTGGTAGCCACGGACTATTTCACTAAATGGGCAGAAGCGGTGCCATTAAAGTCTGTGGATCAACAAGAGGTAATCAGGGTGATCAAGGAGAGAATTATCCATAGGTTTGGATTGCCGGAACACTTGGTGGCAGATAGGGGTACAATTTTCATGGGTCAACAAGTGGTCAACTTTGCTGCACAGCAAAAGATCATTATGTCCAATTCTACTCCTTATTATGCTCAAGGAAATGGTCAGGCCGAGTCCACCAATAGGACTCTGGTCAATATTATTGAGAAGATGGTGGAGGATAACCCAAGGTCTTGGCATGAGTTACTTTCTGAGGCCTTATGGGCCTACAGAACCTCAAAGAAGGAAGCCACCAATATAACTCCTTATATGTTGGTTTATGGGCATGATCCAGTCCTACCAATGGAGGTTGCAGTGAAATCAGCAAGGTTGGCATATCAACATGGCCTCACTCCTGCAGATTATACTCAGGCCATGCTGATAGAATTGGAGGACTTGGATGAGGTCAGACTCTCAGCCCTGGACCATATGTTGGTCCAGAAGAGGAGGGTTGCCAGGTCCTATGATAAATGTGTCAGGAAGAAGAGCTTCTCCGAAGGTGATTTGGTTTGGAAGGCTGTTTTTCCTCTAAATGACAAGAACTCAAGATATGGCAAATGGTCTCCAACATGGGGAGGACCTTACCAGATCTCCCAAGTCCTTAAAGGTAACGTGTATCTTCTTATGGACTTAAATGGTGGTTTGTTTAAGCAGTTAACAAATGGAAAGTACTTGAAGCATCATTATCCTACTATGTGGGAGATGAGAGATTTTGGGAAAAGCCAAGTTGACAAGCCATAGAAGTGTTAACCAGCAAGGCCTGAACAGAGGCCAAGACCTATTTTTGCAAAAAACATAAAGGCCTCAAGTTTAGGCCACCATTAACAAAGTTCTTAGGCTATGATAGAGCCTAACAACTTTGTGAAGATTTGATAAAGAACGAAGGTCTGTTTGGATTGCCAAAAACTGTACTCTGTCCTAATCAACAGGCCTAGATCTTGAACAAGGTCAAGGCCTGGGGGGGCATTGTTTACACCCGTTTTTGGCACCCAGTCCTGGGCAAGCGCTGGAAGGCCATTTAATTATTATTCGATTAAATTGGGCTGCAAAATGAAGTTATAATGAGTTAAAATTAATGGGCCAAAGTAATAGTGACTGGGCCCGATTAATTTTAACCCATTTCGGTTTGGACTTAAGATTAATGGGCCACATTAATTTTGGGATTTGGAGCAAGGCCCAATTAATTTTGGTGTGATCCGGTCACGGGCTAAAAGTGTTTGAGGCTTAATTATCTAAAAAGGATTCGAAGGCCCATGGTTGGAAATAATTATTTGAAAGGTTCTGGGTGAAACCGAAGCAAATGGGAAGTGGGCCCATGAAATTGGTATGTTTACTGGCCATTTTTGAAGTCAAATGGCTCAATTCCCACGTGCCCATGAAAGAAGGAGAACAACATGGCCCATTACCTTTGTAACTGTTGGTAACCACCCACGATTGAGAGGAAGCACATGGGTAATTTTTATTTACCTCTAATAACTACCCATGATTGGAAGAAAACATGTGCATCAGGAAGCTAACTTCCCATTACCGCCATTCTGGAGGGAAAAATGGCAACATGGGACACATGGCGCCACAAGGTGAAGACAACAAGCCCCTTGCATGCAAAAATCGTGGAGCTCATTTGCCTATAAATAGAAGAACTCAAGAAGAAAAAAGGGTTCCCACACCAATCAAGCTCAACGCTTAAAAAACCAAAGCCTTCCCAGCGAAGCAATTATCTCTATTTCTCACCTTTACTCAATTACTTCACCAAGTAATTCGAGCTTCGTCTCTCTTGTATCCCAACTTTATTATTACGCAACATAATAAAGTTCTTCATATCTCTCTCAATCCCTTACTTTATTATTACGATATAGTAAAGTACTTCTACGTTGTTACTTTCTTTCCTACACGGTTAGGAAATTACTAAGTCCTCACACGACGAGGCAAAACCACGAACCTTCACTGCAATCTAGCCCTTAGGTTTGCAGCACTATCGCTCTCAGATCTAGAAGTCAGAAAAGGGACGCCCAGTCCTTCACGTTTGGACGCGACAAGTCCTGGCACGCCCGCTCAGTCCTTGAGCCATTTCGGAGCTAAACACTAGGAAAACAGATAGAGATTCTGGGTACGGGAGCCAAGAGTACAGTAAGGGAAGGTGTTAGGCACCCCTCTCTGCCCAGCTGTGAGACTGGCCCATAGTTATTCAACATAAGACATGTAGAGGCTTTGTTTAATTCTAAACACATAGTCTGTTTAATTAGGCCTTTAAACAGTAAGTAAAGTGAGCTAGTGCGATAAGTAAAGCATGCATCAGAAAGCAGAAAAGCAAACAAAGTTGTTCCAGGGTAATGGATCCCGCGGCCGGTGAATGGATGTCACGGCCGAGGAATCCTCCTGGTTTGATATATCGGCCGAGGGATCGAAGCCCCGGTCGATGTTCTTCCTCACACCAGACAGAAAAGTTAGCAGATGATCAAAACGCTACGGTTAGTCATAAATACAGTAAGTAAAACAAACCAAAGGCCGTTGGGCCTCACCACCTTGATCCCTCAGTTGCTTGATTGCTTCGGATTTGGTTGTGATTGACTAATTGCCTCTTTGAAAACCCTAGGGTTAGGGTTTGAACTTCGGGGTTTGATCGTCGGATTGATGGCTGCCTTCGGGAGGTTAGGGCTTTTGAAGAGGGGGTTTGAGAGAGTATTTGGGCAGAATTTCGTGACTTGAGAGAGTAATTTCACTTATGAATTTCGTGGTGCAAAGGCCTCTTTATATGGGCAATTGGTGACTCACTCCGGCCAATCAAATGGCACGATTGCAATTGCAATGCAATTCGAACTCTTCGTTGTAATCTCTGAACGTAGACCGAACGCATCGGGGAGGTAGCATAGTTGGATCAAACGTCTGACAGAACGTTCCAGAGTCTGGAAAAAGGACGATCCGGCGGCCGAGTAATGGATGTTGCGGCCGAAGGATAGATCTTGCGGCCGAGGGATTGATCTCTCAGGGAGATTTTCTAGCAATAGGTTGCTCGGGTGAGGAAATGATGTTAAGGCCGTGAGATCAATGTCACGGCCGACAGATGGATTCTCCTAGGCTTCTGTATTTTCTGTCTGAAAGGCTGTATGGCTCTGGATGGGGTCCTCTAAGTGGCTCAAAATTCTTACCGAAAGTCCCAAGGTTCTCGAGAAGGCAATCAGCAATCACTGTATCCATTTCATCATCGGGATGGTCCCCAAGGTGGGACTTGAAACAATCGTTAGGCCAAATTGGGGTGTCTACAGTTGGCTTTTTGGGCTTTTTCTGGCTCTTCGGGCTTTAGAAGTCCACATTCAAGCTCTAAGAGGTATCGTTCCTTTGTTTCATCATTGGAAAATTTAAAGATCATTCAATATTCGGATTGAGGTGTCTACAAATTGTTTGTTCAAGCTTAGTTCGAAACCTTAACGAGTTTCAAAATGATGTTGAGGATTGGTTTGTTATGCAATGAACCGATGTCTAAAAATCTTTTAACAAACAAACATGAGATCAAACTCGAGCAATTTGGTTAATTTATTACCAATATCCTTGCAGCCATTCTCTTATCTTATTTAAAGGGGGCGACTATTTGCAGCCCTGTATTCTCTTCCTTAGCCCATTACTTCACATAGCCCATTTCCAATATTTTTATAAAAAAAATTCTCCATATAACCCATTAAATGTACCTGATCTTCCCATAATACCCTTTCCCTCTAAAAAATTACACTTTAACTCCCACCCTACCCATCTTACGTCTCTCACCCCCATAGCCACCACCTCCACCTCCATAGCCACCACCGCACCACCGCCACTCTTCAAGGTGTCGTTCTCTCTCTCTCTCTCTCTCTCTCTCTCTCTCTGTGTGTGAGTATATACATACATGTATGTATATATACAACTGTCGAACTATATTTATGAAAATCATACATAACCCGAGGACAGCTGCTGCTGCCATTGGAGAGGGTGGCCGGCGAGGCTGGGTTGGGCTGGGTCAGACGCAGCTGACTGCTGCCGCCTGTAAGTGGCCGGATGGGAGCTTTCTCTCTCTAGGTTAGAGAGAGAAGCTCCCCCGAACCCAACCTGCTAATTTTGGTAAATAGCTGTTGAAAACAAGATTATATTTCGGTAATTACAAGTTGAAAATATGTTCAACCTTCGGTAAACAACTGCCGAACTACTATATACGAAAATTATACATACATTTCGGTAAATTGCTGTTGAAAACAAGATTATATTTCGGTAACTACATGTTGGAAATGCATACAACAAAAACAAGAAACATATATTTTGGTAATTGGATGCTGAAAATGTATCTCAATTTCGGCAACTAACTGTCGAGTATGGTAATATTTTACAATGGTTAGTTACCGAAATTACTTACTTTATTCTATTCAAACAAGACACATCGAAAAACTGGGTTTTGTAAACCCAGACGCCACAACAACAAAGCAGAGGCCATTGTAAACGGAAAAACTTAGCTCCTCACGCGGCTTCCAAGATACAATGTCCATTACAATATCTTTCTTCTCCTTTGCCATCATATGGTTGCCAATAGTATTTGATTCAATTTCAAAATCCAAACCTACAAGTGGGTCAAAAAATGGATCAATGGAAGGACTTGAACCTTCCATTGATACAATATTTGGCCCTTACTCCTCCTCCATTGGAAAATTTGAGAGAGAGGAGAAAAGCGAATGATGATGTAGAGAGAGAGGAGAAGAGAAGCCTCGAACAGGAGGTCAGGGAAGCCTGGTGTCTGTGTTTTTTTTTTTTTAAAACGTTAAAGATGATTTTTGAGGGGAGGGGGGAAAAAGATAATTTAGGGGTTTTGGTCATAAGGTCATATATGTCATTTCACTTATAGGTATAAGGGTAAGTAGGTCATTTTGCATTAGGGGTCATGTTGTAATTAGTTGGAAATTTTTAACGGGCTAAGGAAGAAAATACGGGTCTGCGAATAGTCGCCCCCTATTTAAAGGACCATTTTCCTTTCATACTAGGAGAAAGGGAAAAAAGTAGTAAAAAAACGCCATTCCGTTCGTTACAAACTACTCCTCTAACAGTTAGCACAAGTACGTCTAGCCCACTAGTTTAGAAGAATTACATTGTGCTCCCTATAGGTCTACATTACGGAAATACATCATTCGCAAATTAATCATTCATAAAATGCATGGGGCGTGTACTGTCATGGAATTTCGAACGAGAATCTCATTAATTAACCTTGTTTCTAACTCATCCATTCCATCTACATAACAATATCTTCCAACTTGCTAAGCATCCACAATGCTATAATCAAAAGTAAAATGTTTTTTAAAATTAATAATATTAGTACAAAATATGGCTCACAGTGCTATAATCAAACTTAACAACCTCCTTAGAAATAATTAAATTTTGGGCTTTGAATAACCAAAACTAGCAACCTTTTGACAATAACTAAATTTAATAGACCCTATATATTCTCAATCAAATATACTAATCATTATACAAAAATGTTCTATCTATGTAGAGACCCGAAAATTCGTATAATTGATTTAAATGATTTACGAGTAAGTAAAGGAGGAAATTGATTTGGAATATTGAGATTTGGGGCTAATGTGTTAAAGTGTTGCATTTGAAGGGTAAATGTGTGATGTGTGTATATAGCATGTGTGTGTGTGAGTATAGGGAATAACTTTCCCTTTTCTTTTTCTCACTCACTCCCCGTTCTCCTCCTCTCTCTCGGCTCTCACTCTCTCACTTCAGTCTCACTCAAATTCCAACCAAACCACCCAAGAACCCACCAAAGCAGCCTTCAATCCTTCTTCTCTTTGCGTAGTGGAGCTCGTTTCTCGTTGGTTTGAGCTCGGTGGAGGCGAAATCCATTCGGTTTCAAAGTTTGGAGCTAGGGCTTGGAAAATCTTTCAATTTCGTTCTTCAATCTTGAGGTAGGGGGTTCTAACTTTCAATATATGTTTATGACTTGTTTCTCGTGGCTTGATTCTTGCCATTGATCGTTGTTGCTATTGTTGAGATTGTTGTTGCTGCAAAACCCATGAAAATCTGTTGGAAATCTGCTCGAACAGCTATCGTTATCGATAACATTTTCCTTGTTATCGATAACATTTCATTCCAAAGCCCAGAAAAACCAATGTTATTGATACCTTCAACCATTGTTATTGTTACCCTCACGTCTGGAATGATTTTGACCCTATTGTTATCGATACCTCCCTTCATGGTATCGATAACATCACGTTTTGACTGATCTCGCCTATTGTTATCGATACCATTCTTCAAGGGTATCGATAACATTTTGTACCTGGACAGTTTTGATGATCTTGTTTCTTTCCTACTCCACTATTTTGGGTTCCGATCACTTCTAACCTACTCAAGTACCCTCCAAATGACCCTCAACTTGATTACTCGTATCTTAATGACTGTGTTGAACGTATCTATGATTTAATTGCTCATTTGGACATGATATCACGAAAATCATTGTATATATCAGAGTTGGATTTGAATGGTGTTATTACGACGGTAAAAGGATTTTGGAACTTTATGGACATGACAAGAACATTCAGGACTCATCGACGGGTGAGTGCCTGGTAGAGGACATCGGGGTCCTTTAATTGACCCGGCAGGAGCTATATGCTCGTATTTGGTACTTCAGGACCTCCCAATGGGTAAGGTGTTTGGCAGAGGACATCGGGGGTCCTTTAATTGGCCCGGCAGGAGCTTCGGCTCATGACACTTGTACAAGACACGTGTTGAAATATGGTGCTTTCAAAGGTTATTCATTGGGACACACGAGTGGTTTTGAAAGTGAAATGTTGAAATTGGATCGTTATTATTGCCAGTCCATTGGATTTTGTTGCCGTTGTTCATCTTGTCATCCCTCCTACATTTTCATATGCATATATTGTTAGATTAGAGCTTTCTACTGGGCTAGTGTAGCTCAAACCTTACTTCTTTTCAGGTACTTACCCGGGGTAGTAGTCGCATGCATTGAATGCTTGGAGGTGGACTCTATTTTGAAAGCTAACATTGAGGAGTTACTAAGTCATCTTTGTTAAGAATCTACACACTGTTCAATGGGCGATTTGGGCGATTCAGACGATTTGGGCGATTTAGGGTAACTCGACTCCCTTATTTCACCCAGGCTGATCTTCCATGGCGGATGGTACTGTCTCAATGGCAAATGGACTGGGCCTCAAGGCCCTCGACTCCAATGAAGTCAGGCGTCGGCAACTAAGCTCCGAGCTCTCAAGAACTCATCAGCCTCAATCGATTCTACCCAACCTAGAAACCTCGAAGACTACCACTGTTGAATCTTCGAACACGGTCACCTCAAGCGACTTCCATACCAGACCCCCCCTTCGAAGTGCCCTTCCAACCCCATCTCTAGTTGGGTTTGGGGCATTCAGCCCTAGGCCACCGCTGTCTGATCTTTCAGGTAGCTCTCAATCAAAGACTCCACAAATCCCTATCCCTTCAGATCCCCAAATCAGCAATAGGGCTCACAGTCCCACGCACAATCAACTGAGACCAGTTCATCAGCTACAACAGACGCCTCAGAAGGAGAGTATGCGTTCGGATTCCGAAGCTCGAATGCTTCAAATCGTGGGTAATCTAGAGGATGAGCTCAACATTTCGGAAGACCCATTCGTTCTGGATGTGGTTACAGCCAAACTACAAAGCATACAGCAGTCATGGAGGGAAGCTGGACAACAAGCTCCGCCAAACAAGAAGTCAAGTCCCTCTAGGAAGTTTCAACAGGCGCTCTTTGAGGAGGGTTTGAAATTGGAAGCAGAGGAACGGGCTCGCAAGCAACAGTATGAGGTGCTTGATACAAGGGCAGAAGTGAGTCTCGTCCATGGGAGTACCTCTCAGACCCAACACATTCCAACTGAGGTTCAGACCAATCCTATTCAACAACAGCAACGACAACAGGTATCATTCATTCCTGCTCCAAAAATCCTAATTAATCCTAGAGGAACCCCTTACCTGGAGGGGGACCCCAATATGGGGTATGATGAAATTGACACCAAACCCAGGAGGCCATGGACTTCCATAGGCCAGTCAAATGGTACTCGAGTTCCCAATAAACCCCGACAGGCTCTGAATGGTCCCAAACCCAAACCTAAAAATTGGGCAACCCTACTACAATCGCAAAGTCCGTCTGTTGATGTGAAACTAGACTTTCATCCTGACTTATTTCGAGGGAAAGAAGCTAAAGTAGAAATTGATGTCGAACTTACTGACGTTGGGTTATGGAACAAGTATTTAGTAGGCCATTTCCTAGATGGGAAAATGGCCTACCCTTTGGTTCACTCCACTGCCAAGAATCAGTGGAAAGAGTTGTTTGTGGCTGTTAAACCAGATGTAGCAAGGTGCTACCTTTTCGAATTTAGAGACGAACAGGCTAAACATATTGTTTTGGATGGGGGCCCCTATTTCTTTTCCCAAAGATATCTAGTCCTCAAAGACTGGCATAGAATGATGCAACCAGTCAAAGAACAACCTTCTCATATCCCGGTATGGGTGAGGTTGCACAACTTACCCTTGGAATTATGGAACCAGGAGTGTTTAAGTAGGGTGGCAAGTACCATTGGCAGACCACTACATGTGGACCAGGCCACAGCCAAAACTTCAAGACAACCAGGCCTTCTACAGACTAAGTCAACTAGTGCAAGAGTTTGCATCGAAATTAGTGCTGAGCATGACCTTCCTGAAGATGTGAGTATTACTGTAGAGGACAATTCAGTTGTGGTCCCTATTGAATATCAGGTGTTACCCTCATTGTGTAAGGAATGCAAAGTTTTTGGTCATTCTAACACCCAATGTTCTAAGGCACCACCCTTAGGTAATAAAAAACAAGAGCCTGTTACAACTTTGAGTGCTACTTCAACCAACCCTACTATCCCTCTAGCTGTGGCTGCTGATTCAGAGATTGTTCCAAATGGGGTATTGGCAAGTAGCTCACTTGAAACACCCTCTTCCACTGACAAACCTGTTGACCCACTGGATTCCTTTAAGGGCAGCCCTGCCTTGCCTCAGAAGCAGCATGTAATCAGTCCAGACGACCTTTTGAATGAGTCAGAATCTGAAGAGGAACTGTTAGGAGTTCTTGAGGGAGTGGTCAGAAGCTGTCATGAAGTTCCACAACCTCAATCCCACTTGGAAAGCATGGGCAGCAGATCAGATCCAATCCTTTCAACTGTACCAAGGGGTGGAATGGTAAACCAAACACTCTCTCCTAAACCACCTGATCCCCAAGGTTCAGAAGTGCGGGATGAAGCCTCAAAAGAAGATCTCAAAGATAACTTTCAGAAGGTTATATCCAGATCCGCTCAAAGAAAATTGAAGAAGCTTGCAAAGGAGCAGGTTCTGAGATCCAGAGGAAGGACCTAACTCATTCATATCCTTTTTGTCAGGGCAGTATGCTTTATAATTCTATCTTCTGCCATCTCTATTATTAGCTCTGCTTGAATATTTGTTTTATGTCTATACACCCTCTTAACTTTGGTTTTTGGAACATCAGGGGTCTCAATAACCCAGTCAAACAAAAAGAGGTTAAGTGTTTTGTAAATAAGAACAATTTATCAATTGTGGGTTTATTAGAACATAAAATAAAGGAGGATAAAGCATCTAGAGTGATAAATCATGTGTGCTCTCAGTGGAGTTTTGTGAACAACTATCCCCAAGCTCCTTTAGGCAGGATTTTTGTGTGTTGGGATCCCAATGTTGTTCAAATTCAGGTCCTTGACCAATCTGAACAATTTATACATTGTGAAGTGCAACCTAAATGTGGTGATCCCCCCTTTTTTGCAACATTTGTGTATGGAGAGAACAACTATCTGAATAGGCAGGCCTTATGGGCTAGACTTCATCGCCTGAGCACCTCTTCCCGCTGGATAGTGCTTGGTGATTTTAATGTCATTAGGTTCCCAGGGAGAAGGCTGGGGGAGCTGCTTCTTGGCCTCCTTATATGGATGACTTTAATAGTTGTTTGTATACCTTGGGGCTTGATGATCTCCGGTATACTGGTTGCTATCTCACCTGGGCCAACAAGCAGGACCCCTCACATTTTGTTAGTTCAAAGTTGGATCGAGTTTTAGTCAATGAGAATTGGATGAAGGTTTATAATCGCTCTTATGCTCATTTCCCTCCTCCTGGGATCTCCGATCACTCTCCTGCCATTACATATATTCTTCCGAGTCCTAGAAGTTCAAATAAACCTTTTAAGTTTTTCAATTTCCTAGCAGACCACCCTCAATTTTTGGCTGTTGTTCAGAGAGTTTGGAGGAGGGTGATTATTGGGAATCCAATGTATTGTGTATGTGAGAAGCTCAAATTGTTGCAAGGTGAATTTAAACAAATGAATACTAGAGATTTTAGTGATGTCTCTGCTAGAGTTGTTGATGTCAGACAACAACTAGACTCCTTGTAGCATGCTCTGAGTTCTCATAATCCTAATCCTTCCTTGATTAGCCAGGAAAGAGCAGTTTACAAACAGCTCCTCATACTGCTTAGGGCTGAGGAAAGTTTAGCTAAGCAAAAGTCTCGAATCCAGTGGCTGAAGTTGGGCGATCAGTGTACCTCTTATTTCTTCAAGTCTGTGACTAATGTAAGAAATAGAAATAAAATAACTAGTCTGGTCTTAGAGGATGGGTCTCTCACACATGACATTGAGGTCATAAAGTCAAATTTTGTGAACTTTTACTCTAATTTGCTTGGTTTTGCCCATCATGATGCCTATCAAGGTCATAGCAGAATCCAGCAGTTAGTAAATAGGAGACTAACTGATAATCAAAAGCTGGAGATGATTGTGGAGGTCACTGATCAAGAGATCAAAGACACACTTTGGTCCCTCAACCCCAACAAAGCCCCTGGTCCGGATGGTTACAATGCTGGGTTCTTCAAAAAGGCGTGGCCGATCATTGGCCATGAGGTCACTGCAGCAGTCAAGACCTTCTTTAGATCCGGAAAAACTACTTAGGAAGGCCAACTCTACCATGGTAGCTCTTGTTCCAAAGATCCCTAACTCGTCCAAAGTGGGGGATTTTAGACCTATTTCGTGTTGTAACACTATTTACAAATGCATTGCTAGAATAGTTGCCAAAAGACTCCAGAATGTCCTCCCTGTTCTAATTGATCCTGTTCAATCGGGGTTTTTTTTTTGGGTAAAGCCCTAGGGCGGTTAGCTTGAAAATAAAAGAGGTTAACCGAATGTACAGCCTACAAGGGGCATACCCCAGGTAAGACAAAGCAAAAAATATAAAGAGCGCCAAGTGGCTACATGGGATGCCCGTGTTCATGCCCCCGTCGAACAATCTATCCCAAGGAATGGAACGTACAACAGGGAACCTAGACACGGGCGTGGCAAAAGCAGTAAATACCCGACACAACCCGTCGGTATAGGGTACAATCCGAGGCCCTCGAAGTCCTCGCAAATCATACAACTGAAAACATAAACGATAACAATAACAGCCAGTGCACAGTAGTAGATAATTGCAAATCGCACATTGAATAACGAGCACACTGGCTGCGATGATTTTCAGCCTAGCCGGGATACCGGGCTGGCTGCTTGGGGTTGACTGGCCCTGACCTGCAAGGACTGCCCGATGACGTAAGGCCCGTGCCGGGCCATGATCTGTGACGGCCGGACTGACTCCGGCAGCCTACCTCGAAGCCGGCGAGCCACCGTGGCTCGAACTCGAAACCACCGCAGCTCCCGATTGTTGATGGAGGAGTATGCAGAGACCGGATTATAGAAGGCTGGTTGTGGTTTGGCCGGACCAGCGTTGGCAAGCCGTGGGCTGGCCGGACCAGTGGGTGGTTGGTCGCTGTGGGTAGCCATGGCTGCCAGATCTGGATCTGAAACCGTGACCGGCGGCCATGGCTGTTGGGGCACCCACCTCCGACCATGGACGAACCCTCCTCCGTTGGAGGGGTTAAAATCCGACCATGGATGCCACAGTCGTACCCGGCGGCGGCGACTGGGTTAACGCTTCGGCCATGGCTAACCTGTACCTGCGGCTGTGGGCTTCGCCGTTAGGATGACCCACGGTTGTACCCACGACCGAACGTGGCCTGTGGTGAGCTTGGCCGTTGGGGATTCTCGGCTGGAGCCTTGAACCAGATCTGAAATTCCGACCAATGAATGGCCGGATGTGGTGTATACGAGAGTGGGAGGCGCTGGAGGAGAACTAACCCTAAGAAGGGACGTTCCCTTGCCGTCCTTGCTGCTGTTACAGGCGATAACCTGCCGGAGCTGATGGTGGCCAGACCGTGGGAGAGCTTTCTCTCTCTAGGTTAGAGAGAGAAGCTCCCCAGGCCTTTTTTATCCGGGGGCTTTCTCTTGTTCAATCGGGGTTTGTTAAAGGGAGGAGGATTGCTGACAACATCTTCCTCACCAAGGAACTAATGCGAGGGTATCATAAAGCATCCTCATCCCCAAGATGTGCAATGAAAGTAGACATTAGGAAAGCCTATGATAATGTCAGATGGGAATTTCTCTGGGATATTCTGTCCTCTATGAATTTCCATCCTACAATGATCAAATGGCTTCAAGCTTGTGTTACCACTGCTAACTACACCTTTAGCTTAAATGGGGAGACCACTGGTTACATTATAGGGCAAAAAGGTCTAAGACAAGGTGACCATCTATCATCGTACCTCTTGTCATTGTTATGGAAATTCTCACTTGTCTACTTAGAGAGAAATCCATGATGCCTGATTTTCATTTCCATTGGAGGTGTGGGAAGACTAAGATCATCAACCTTTGTTTTGCGGACGACCTTATGATTTTTTGCAAGGGTGAATTGTCTTCCATCACCCTTATTCAAGAGGCCCTCACAGAGTTTCAAGCTTTGTCTGGTCTCTCTCCTAACCCTGAGAAAAGTAGCATATATTTCTCTGGGGTCAGCACTACCACCAGAATTGCCATTATGGACGTTCTAAGATTCCAGGAGGGCACCCTTCCTGTCAGATATTTGGGTGTTCCCCTCCTCTCCACTAAGCTTAAGGCTTCGGATTGTTAACGTTTAGTGGAGAGCATGATAGCTAGGACTAAGACTTGGACCAATAGAGACCTCACCTATGCTGGTAGGGTTCAACTTATTAAGAATGTGCTCTTCTCCATTCAAACATACTGGTCTTCCTTGTTTATCCTTCCCAAAAAGGTAATCAAGGAAATTGAGTCAATACTTAGGGCTTTTCTTTGGTCTGGCCCTGATCTAAAGAAAACTGGTGTTAAAGTTTCTTGGGAGCATTTGTGCTCCCCTAAAGAGGAGGGGGGTCTTGGTTTGAAATCTTTACAAATTTGGAACAAGGCTGCCATTGCAAAACATATTTGGTTCCTAATCTCTGGGGGAGAACAATCCATGTGGTGTCAATGGGTCAAATCATACTTAATAAAAGGTAGGAGTTTCTGGCATCTCAAATTACCTAGTGATTGTACATGGGGCTGGAGGAAGCTTCTGAACCTCAGGCCCTTAGTTAAACCATATGCCCTTTGCATACTAGGTAATGGGAATTCAACATCTTTGTGGAATGATAATTGGCATCCTCTCGGTCCTTTAACGGATAGATTTGGTCCTAGGATTGTGTATGACTCTGGCATCCCACGTGATGCCTTTGTCTCTCACATTATAGATGGTTCAAATTGGATGTTTCCCATTACCCAAACGTTTGAACTAAATGAGGTGAGAAACACTTTGCCACCTCTGGTTCAGTCTAGGTTGAATGGGGCAGATCAGAAAAGGTGGACACTTACTTCCAATGGGCAGTTCACAATTACCTCCCTATGGGACAAATTGAGATCTCCCTTTCCTAGGCCTTGTGGCATAAGATAGTGTGGTTCTCTGCGCATGTACCAAAATGCAGCTTTGTCACATGGCTTGCCATTCAAAATAGGCTAGCCACTGCCGATAGACTCGTGTCATTTGGTCTGAATGTTCCTCCCCTGTGTGGTTTGTGTCAAGGGAGTGAAAGCCACGACCATCTCCTTTTTAATTGCCCTTTCACTAGTCAGGTGTGGGATACCATTCAGGCCAAACTCCATGTTACTTGGCCTGCTAGACCTTGGGCAGACTGGGTAACTCTGTTATCAAGTTTTAAGGGCAAAACTCTCAAAAGTGTAGTTACTAGATTGGGGTTTACAGTAACTGTTTATCATATCTGGATTGAAAGAAATTTGAGGAAATTCCAGAATTAATCATGTACTTGGGAGATAATTGTTCAAAAAATTTGCAACATGGTGAGAGCACGGCTTTTATCACTTTCTAATCTTCCCCATTCACAAGCAGAGTTGATTGTAAATGAGTGGAATAATGTTGTGAGTTAAGTTATTGTAAGCTAATGTACTTTGCTAGCTGCTTTTCTGGTTGGTTGTATGTTTCATATGGGCAGGTTCAGTTTCTGGGCAGGTTCATATCAGAGTTGAGGACCTAAGCCATTATCCCACCAGCAACTGCTGTATTTCTACAGTAGCACAATCAGAACACCGTATGGAACTCCTATTTACTACTTGTATTCAGGTAGTTACCTTATTCCTTGTTGTCTGTTGAGGTGATATACAGATTGTGAGTGTCTTCTATATTATGTTTTGACCTTGTGAGTTGTGTGCTTGAGACCCAACATTTCTTGAGAGAGGAGGTAATAATTAGTGGGGGAGTCAAGTGAGGTTTAGTGGAGGGAGTAAGAGGTTTGTTCTCTGCTGAGTGAGTGGGAGGAGAGTGGTTTGTCATCTTTGGCTATTTTGCTTCTGCTACTGATATCCTCATTTTGGTGGTTGTCATTTTTTAATTTGGGCTGCTTTGCTGCTGTTATTGCCAGGATCTCAAGTTATATGTGCTGTTATGGTGGTAGCTAGTATCCCATATTCTGCATTTCTCATTGGCTGCATTCATTTGGCAGCTAGCATCACTTGTTCTCCATTTGTTTTTGTTGACCTAACCAATAGGGGTTGTCGTTGGGATCTCCCTTCGCAGAGGGGGATGTCCTCTACATAGTCTTTAGATGCAATACTGGTTCAGTCCTGTCCAGCTTGTGTGATGGCTTGTCAGTCCAGTTTTTATGATGGCTACATGGCTGCATGTCTGATCTGTCTGATCCTGTTCAGTTCTACTGTATCCCTTCCAGCTTGTGTGATGGCTGCATGGCTGCATGTTTGATCTGTCTGATCAGACAGATCAGACAGTTTTGTGTGATGGCTGCTGTGTAGTCTGATTGCAGTTCTGTACATACTTTGGTGTTAGTTCTTTTGTGTTAGTTCCATATTGGGTTCAATAGCAGCAGCTAAGGTTCAGAATTTGTTGTTCTGAATCTGTTTTGGTTCCTGTTAGCTGCTAGCTGCTGTCCTGTTCCATTAAGGCCAGCTAGTGAAGTGACTGCTGTTATGCTACCTGTTATGCTTCCTGTTATGCTTCCAAGTTCAGATTGGCTGATGTTCTGAACCTGGATGTCCTGTTGAAGACCTGCATTCCTTCTTTCCAGCTGTTGTGGTTCACTTGTGGCAAGCTGCACAGGTTGGCCGTATGCCTTTTGTTAGAGGGCTTGTCTTGGTAGAGGGCTTGTCCCTACATGTGTAGCTACCATTTCTGCTGCTGCACCCGATTTCTACTACCATTCGAAGTCTGCTATATGCCTTGGCTGCTAGTGGTACCATTCAGTAGTTCTGCTGATGCTTCCTGTTATTATGTTCAGTAGTTTTGTGCTATTGAAGTTCAGTAGTTCAGATATGCCATTGAAGTTTACTTTGGCACATAGCATAGTGCAGCTGTCCTGCAATGGCATAGTTCTGTCTGCTACTGAAGCTGCAGAATTGAATCAAGTCAAGTTCTGAAGCTGCTATTCTGAAGCTGCAGCTTTAGGAGAGTGAAGTTCAAATGGTGCCATTCTGTGATAGCATTAATTAGGAAGTTCAAATGTGCCAATCTGTTTTCTGTTTTCAGTTTAGTTGGTTGTATCCCAGTGATGGTTGCACATTGTGTAATCATTTGTCATTTGTTTTGTATCCCTCTGTTAGATGGATAGGAAACAGATGCTCTATTTTCTTCTAGTCCTATGTAGCCGTTTGGCGTAGGTTTTCTCTTTTGTTTTCTTTTTCTATTTTCTTTTCCTCCTGGGGTATGTCCCTTGTAGGCTGTATATTCGGTTTTCCCCTTTTTTATTTCAAGCTGGTTTACCCAAAAAAAAAAGAAGTCATCTTTGTTAATTATTTTTGGAAGATGTGTTTTTGTAACTCTATTTGTAAATTTTTTGATTAAATAATATTGTAAGTTCTTAACTCTCTTTGACATTTGGTACTTATGTTAATTTGGGCCTCGGAGCCAAAGATGTAATCCTTTGGATAATTATGTAGGATGTTGTGTAATTGTGAAATGGAAATGTTAAACTCTTTTGGGATATCGTACGGATTATTGCGAGATTTTCCTTGTGGGAATTCATTTATATTTATATTTAAAATCGAGGGTGTGACAACTTATCTTCCCTTTTCCTCTCTCTCTCTCTCTCTCTCTCCTTCTTTTCGAACAATATTTTTGAAAAAAAAATATTTTACTAAAAAAATGTTTTTTTTTGAAAATTGTTTTTTTCCAAAAAAAAAGTTTCAAAAACTATTTTCTATTTCTAGTAAATAGTCTTTATTAATTTCAAAGCTATTTTTAGAAAAACTATTTTCTGCTGTTCGCAGTTTTTAGTTTTTTGTAGTTTGAAAAGATGATGTAACAAATTTTGATTATCCAATTTTGAATATACCATTGTAGACATCTACATTACTAACCTTAGCAATCTCTTAAATTAATAATCAAAAGCTGATGTGACAACATTTGATTATAGCATTGTGAACACCCTTAATTACTCTTCTTTATCCGGTCTCTCCATCTTTTGTCACTTTTATTCTTCTTCTTTTTCACAACGTTTAAAAGCAATATACTCCCCTTTGCGTTGTTCAAAAAAAAAAAAAAATTTACTCCCCTTTGCATCCCCTTGTGAAAGCCTCCTTGCCTATGTTCAACAATGGTCATAGAAGACATTAATAGGCATCTTTTGTATATCACTTTCAAAAATACATTGATCCTCTCTACACCTTTATAAGTAGGTGGGTATGAGTGTTTTGAATAGTGATTTGAAATTTAGGTTGTTTGATTGATGGCTATGGTGTTGGTAGAATGGAGGAGAAAAAAGAGAAAGACAATGACTTACAAGCATCGTAAGGGGCTGGTGAAAATTGTGAAGAAGAAGAAATAACCAAATAATTAGTTTTAGACTCACTCTTCCTAAATTTGGGGTATTTTTTTTTCGTGTTTTCTGAATTTTTGTTATATTCACGTTATATTTCTTTTGGATTACTTATTCGTCTTGATAAAAGAAGTCTATAAAGTAAAAAATAATGACCAAAAGTAATTTTTTTTCCTAAAGACGAAAAAATACTAAGCAGCTAGAAATTTATTCTATAGGGTCATTTTACACGAATTTTTTTCAACTTCAATTCACATAATTATACTTCTTTGATTCTCTCTCGTCATGATGAATAATTATTTTAAAAAAGTACGATGAGAAACTAAACGAAGAGTTATGTAAAAATATATATACCGAAAAAATACCGGACCAAAAAATTAACAAGAATGGTCCTGCATGCATAACTACCCGAAGAAGATTGATGGTCGGTAAATTTTCTGAACTTTATTTATTGGAAAAAAATATAGTGTGAACCTTTTTATACCCAACCGTTTTTGGAGGGGAAGTAGGTATAATTTTCCCAATTATTGGGTATACGCCCTAATTAAAGACTTCCGGGAAAGATCGGAGTAATAAACCCTTACTTGTAATATTAGTGTGTGTGTGTATATATATATATATATATTTTTTTTTTAAATCAGCTTGAAATTCCCTTACTTGTTTTCGATTTTGCCAACAGAACAAAATCCACGAGTCCGGTCTGGCCCTAGAGAGAGAGAGAGAGAGAGAGAGAGAGAGAGGGGTCACCGGAAAAGTGATGGTGTTGCAAACCGACGAGATCAATTCGGCCGGAGGTTAAGGGGAGAAGACAAAGCTGTTCAAAGAAAAGAGGGAGAAGACATAGGCGAGATTGGGTGTGGCTTAGCCTTTTAATTTTTCGTGTGACATACACGTGTCATTGTTTGAGGATTGGGACAGGCAGAGTCGGACGGAAGATCCCGTAGTTCACCGTAGTTCTCCTCCTCCTTCTCTCCCCCCCCTCCCTCTCTCTCTCTCTCTCTCTCTCCCGATCCATCCTCCTCACCAGCTTCATCTCTCTCAATTCCTTCCTCATTGGGAACAAACGCTGATTCGGATCGACTGGTACTCGCACAGATCCAACTCACCCCATATCTCCGGTAAATCACCATCTCTCTCTCTCTCTCTCTCTGCGTATCTACAGACTACGTACATGTACCGGTATTCAATACCTTCGTGCATGTACGCAAACCTATACTGGTTCTGAAATGTTTCGCCTCGTGTTTTCTCTGCAGTTACACGACTTCCGGTGAGCCGATTGGTTGGATATGGGACTCTTCGACGGGTTACCAATTTCCCGAGAAAAAGCGGTGCGTACATTTCACCAAATTCTATAGAATTTGAAATAGTTACCTCATCTCAGATTTTGATGTGCGAAAGGTATTCTTTTTTATTAGAACTGAATTTGTGATTCAAGCTTAGGGTGGTATTGACAGGTACTGCCACTGTTCCAGATCTAAAAGATACCTTGATGTTTTTTCTGATACTCAGTTGTCTAGGCCAGCTTTCGCGCACCTAGACTAATCCTGGGAGATCAATCCCACTGCCCACTTGTGGGGTTGCTCTGTATGGACCGGCACTAAAGGAGTTGATACCACCTAAGGGGTTTCGAACATGAGACCCTAGGAGGGAGCAAACCCCCAAGCCTTTGACCACTAGGCCAACCCCTTGGGGTTAAAAGTCACCTTGATTTAGTTGTACTAATTCAGCTTATTCCCCCATTTGGATATCAGAATGATAAAACTCGCTTTATCATTCAATAATTTAGGTGAATGGCCATTCATTTTTGGAAAAAACCAAAAACTACCTTAGTACTCATCATGGAGAGAATAATAATAACTTTTCCCAAATTATTTTCAGACCTTGCTATTTTTGTTGTACTTCATAAGCTGATAGACTTCTATGTTGTCTTTCTTTGTTTGATTGGGGTAGTGTTTACTGATATTTGTTTTGTTCTTTGACCCCAACTTAGTATTTGAGGGAAGAGCTTTCGAGGATAGATGAGAGCTGGTCTGCTGCCCGTTTCGATTCTTTACCTCACGTTGTCCATATTTTGACATCAAAAGACCGGGAAGGCGAAGTCCAAGTTTTGAAGGAGCAGAGCGATGTTGTTGAGGAAGTTGTGGACGAAGTGGTGCATGCTTATCATAGTGGCTTCAACAAAGCAATTCAAAATTATTCCCAGGTTTCCCGACTGTTTTTCCCATTTACTTCCTTTTTCCCTGAAAAATAGCACACTTCTTCGGTGCATTTTTATTGGCGTCATTCAACTATATGCGATGGGAAGAATGAACTTAAGTATATTTTCATACTGTATTGTTTTCTATGCTTATCACAGTTGCTGCGCTAATTGAAATGTTCCATTTTGAGTAACTTATAGTCTTATATGAAGCCTCGGACGTTATAAACAAGTTGATTCAAATTTATGTACTTGTAAGGGCAGGGATAGATTGAGTCCCTACTTTAGAGTCTCCATGTTGAAGGAAAATGCGCAAACTATTTTCTCATTATGTATAAAAGTTTGTTAACTTTTGTGTTTCTTTAATGTAAAAATTCACAATTGGGAGGTTAGTGACAATTCTTGTCAAGATCAACAACTAATTGTTTCTTCCCAATTATGGGGCTGGATATTGTGGTTTTTGCGCTTACAGCTTTGTATTTCTTGCATGATTGGTTATAAATTTTGTTGTATTTCCCATGGCACTTATAGACAATCTTGAATCTCCTACCAGTTGGCAAAGACAAAAAAAAAGAGCTCCAATTAATGGGTTAATTAAAGTAGCGCAATTGATTTTATTGGGAAAACCAAATGGGCCCTTACTTATTGCTCACCTTTTATATTTACTTAGAGGCTTAATGTGTATATGCCTTTTGTCTTTACACATGGGCGTAATGTGTACTATTTTTAAAAAAAATCTAGGATATGCACAAGTTGACAACTTTTGGAGGGGATTCTAGTGTTCAAATCTATTGTTTAGGAATCATTGTTGAAAACCTTAATGCTACTTCTAAAAACTTATCATTGTCGACACTATAGATTTCAGTTCAACCGCGACATACACTAGCAAAATTGCATTCTCACCGAGGATTCAGTCCTTGCCTTCCATTAAATTGTGAGGTGCAACTCTATTCAGTTATGAAATTCAATCCTCTCAAATTAGGACATCTCCTTCTAAGTCAAATAACTCTTTTAACGCAATACTCCATTGGTTTCTTTTTGTCATTTTTTTTTTTTGGTAGTATTACCCCACTAGTCTAACTCGTGAAAAAACCCATCCACTGCGATTGAGTTTTGCAGACAAGAAAGTTGTGCTGAATATTATTTGTATTTCAAAAATATCATCTTTTAGTTGTCTCAACCTCAAGGGTGCATACCTAGTACCTACTAAACAAATGATTACGTAAAAATCTCAAGGCTATAAAGTTCTATTTCACAGTAGTTTTTGGCAATTGACATCTCCTCCATTTTGGGGATATGTATGGTAGTTTTTTATTTGGAAGATGGTTAATTGTTTTATCTTGTTAACTTATATAGTTTCTATCTTAATATTCTTGGTTCCGAGAATCCCAATTAGGAAAGTATTTCCTTATATGGTATTGGTGACAGGTGAACCAATCTAGACATCATTAAGTGCCTAGAAAGTTAGAAGCTTGGAGATAATCGGCAGGCAGTTAGGGAGAAATGAAATTGTTTTCACTGATTGCCTGGGCGCTTAGAATCAGGGCAATGGAGAAACTGTGATTGATAATTATTAGGGCTGAGCATGGACCAGATTGGTTCGATTTTAAAGTAAACCAAAAATCAAACCATTATATACGGATTATGTATTTGGAGAACCAAACCAACCCACAAAAAGTGTAGAACCAAACCAATCCAAACCATTGGACTACGGTTTGGTACTTTGGTTTCGGTTTCGAACCACGGTTTATTTGAAATTGAGATATCATGTTCGTAAACTATTTAAAGTACTCAAAATTGCGGAGATAAACTAAGATTTGGTTTTTATTTATAGAAAAATTTAGGAATTAAATGAGCCGTGGAATCAATATTCACTAAATGGAGCATTATATATCTATATACTATGTTCTTTTGAGATTATAGGAATGGGTTGTGATATATAGAAGTTTATACTTAATAATTTTGGTAGTAAATGAATAATGAATAAGATGGTGGATTGAATAAATTATTACAGTAATTTAGAAAATTAATTGAGTATAACTTTCATGTATACTTGGTGTATCTAAATTAAATGAGTTATACGTATATATATTATATCTATATACGGTTCGGATCGGTTTGGAACCGAAACCATTAACGTAAATCCACAGACCAAACCATTTAACGCGGTTGCTAAATTTTTTAAACCGGAACCAAACCACACTACTGAAAAACCTAACCAAACCATTCGGTTTGGATTGGTTTGGACTGGATTCGCAGTTTGACGGATTTTTTGCACACCCCTAATAATTATTATTTTTAAGATGTCATCAACTCGGCTATTACTAGACTTCCTGTGATTTTCACTTGACCAATAGACTTGGCGTAATAACTTGGTGTGATCACAGTTTTAATCTTCTCTGTTTTAGCTTTTGACCTTTTCTATTTAACCTGGCGTGATCACATGCCAATTAGTGGCTATGATTCTATATTCATTTAAATTCCAAAAATAGATAATGAAACAATTAAAACATTGGTGCTTATGTGGTGAGGCGGTCATGGAATTGATTTAGTGATGGTCATTTCACAACATATGGTCACTTGACTCCCAAATTCCAATTGTGGCACATATCCCCTTCTTTAGTCATTTCTACCTGAAGACGTATTCTGTTGAATAAACCACTATTGACTCTGAAGATCTGATAAAATCGAATGGCAAATTGAATATGGACAAATTCTGACATGCTTGATCTAATCCACTTGATGGTGCCTAGGCATCAATATCTAGGACTTTATTGCTTCAAGGATCAAGCCTACTTCTTCCTTAGATAAGATTTCTATGTGCAAGTTTCTTATAGTCAATTGAAGCCCAATAGGGGAGGGCATTCGAGGAGTTCCCATATTGGAAGTTGTTGGATTTACTGGACTCATCACTAGCTTTGCATTGGGCTGATGTCATATGGATGTCTCGAGATGGATACATTCCTAAGTGGCAAACGCTTCAGTTACTCGTATTTGTTTTTCTATTTATGTTTTAGAGATTTCTGGTACATTTCTTTCGTCTTCCTGTTCTTTCCATCAGTGGTATTGAATGGTAAATGTTCCCGCTATCCATAATGAAAGTGGAAGTATTGTGTAGTTGATGTGTTAGGATGGCACATCTTATTGGAACAACACCTCTGTCTCCTGTCTTTGTAAATCTCACTTTGGGTTGTTTTTTTATGTTTAACTAGCACTCATTAAGTAATAAAAGGCTCCCCTTCTCTCTCTAGCATCCTTTTTACCTTTTTCTCTTTTGACTTTTCTATTCTTTGAGGCTTTGAGAAGGTTATGGTTGGCTTTGTAATGATTAACAAATTTGTCCAGATTTTGAGGTTATTTAGCGAATCTGCCGAAAGTGTAGCTGTCTTAAAGGTTGATTTGGCTGAGGCAAAGAAGGTTCTTGGTGCCCGTAACAAGCAGTTACATCAGTTATGGTACCGGTCAGTTACTTTGCGTCACATAATCTCCCTGTTAGATCAAATTGAGGGAATAGCAAAGGTTTGTTTGTCAGATCTCTGATTGTTACTAGCACTGTTTTTGTTTGCAACATTCCATTTCTACATGATTCTTGTAACGTTTTGCAGTCTTCTTATTCTCATACGTTGGTGCTATGAATATATCCATCCTAAGTTTACTCACAGAATGAATGTAACTAGGTGATGTATCAGAGGAATGTAGTTAAACCCCCCCCCCCCTTTGGAATATTTCGTTGCTAGTGCTCTGGCAAAGAACTAAAAGGACCAAAGAAAGGACAAAAAGTTCCCAGTCACTTTGGGAACATGATTTACGGATGCTTGATCCAATTAATGATCCTTGCTCAATAGCTTTTGATTTTCTTCTGGTCACATAAGCATACTGTTGGAAGAATTCCCATATTGCTGATTATTATTTTTCTATTCTGATGTATCTTTGAACATAGTTCTTCATCTATTGAGATCCTATGAGAGCAATTAAATTTGGAGGCATATTGGCCACTGGATCCATGAGGTGCAATAATTTATGGAGGCAAATTGGCAGACCCACGATTTAGTGTTTAGAATATATTTAGTCTTTCAAAGAATGTGGTTATTCTAAATGTGCAGCCTTTCATAATTGAAGAAACGTATTTAGAATTTATTTTTTGCTTCTTTTCTGGGACATGTAACACCGTAACCAATGGGTTGGGGGGGGGGGGGGGGGTGGTTAAATTTGTGTACCGATTCCGACTGAACTCATCAAGGAACCGATGTCAGTTCGGGGGAGATCAGTTCGGTCAGGTTTTTCTGGTGAACCAGAAATATGAGCCTAATTTGGCCAAACACAGTTAAAAAAAACTAACAAAAAGAACCCATACTCCTTAGCCGAGTGAACCCATTTCTCTCTCTCTCTCTCTCTAGGAAACCCTAGTTAACCCATTTCTCCAAATTTGTA
Source organism: Rhododendron griersonianum (assembly GCA_018127125.1). Lineage (NCBI taxonomy): Eukaryota > Viridiplantae > Streptophyta > Magnoliopsida > Ericales > Ericaceae > Rhododendron > Rhododendron griersonianum. Next base: position 29,889,911 of record CM030790.1, on the reverse strand, counting down.
GGAAACTAGCACAAGGAATAGATAAAGAAGCGAGTGGGGAAAAAAAGCTTGATGAGAACAAAATCATATACTAACCAATAAAAAAACGTAGTGAGAGACTTTTTTATATTTTTGCTAGTAACAAATTACTAGAAAACACAGTGCGAGGGAACTTTTTTTGCTTTTGTGTTTCCTTTTGACTTTGGCTGAGAATAGAGTCGTCATCGGTGTACTCGTCCTAGTCAACCTCATATGCAGCATCCTCAATGAAGTTATGAACTGACGCATGCCACTATTCTTCCTCTTCTGTCCACTGCTGGTCTTATTTCATTCCTGACCTCGGGTTCTTTAACTTCATCTAAGATGCAGCAGGAGGCAAGGAGGAGGACGCTGGCGGTCTTATTTCAGATTTGGGGAAGGATGGACGGCATTGATCGTTTTTTGGTGTAAAATATTCGAAGCCCATAATTTTTTGGTTCGGTTTAGGTAAAAAAATACTAGACCGCGAAACAGAACCGAACACCGAAGAGACCTATACCAAAAATCGAAACTGACGGAACCCTTCTTTGGACGAACCAAACCCCGGTTTTTTTGGTTGGTTTGTTTTTTTCGGTAATGGTTTCACTTTCACCCCTAACATACGTAATTCCAAAGGAAAAAAAAAGAAAGAGAAAGTATACCAAGGTATTTCCTTCTGAAGATGCTATCTCGTCTTGAACATACGGTGTTAAGTGATCCATACTTGCTGTGGAAGGATAAAACACTTAACTTTGTGCCAGACTGCCAGTCTTCTGTGAGGATCGGCTGCAATCAACTTTGAGCCATTATTAACCTGCTCTTGTATTATTGCACCACGTTGATTTCTTTAGACACTTGCTCGGATAGTTAGACTCGCTTACACTGGATATGAATCCTAAATTGTTTTCTTAAACAGTCACTGTTCACCTAAAGAGGAGATCCTTTTTCTTTCCCGCAGACCAACTGCTTAGCTGTTTTGGATGCTTTCATGAATTCACCCCGATCATTTCACTTTACTGCTAGTACTGTAACTGTGCAGAACGTATTTGATGCTGCAACGTGGTGCATCTGAATATTTTTGATCGACTTTGTTTAAATTGCCTTAGGTTCCAGCTCGTATTGAGCAACTCATTGCTGAGAAGCAGCTATATGCAGCTGTACAATTGCATGTTCAATCAACATTGATGCTTGAGAGGGAGGGTCTTCAGACGGTTGGTTCTCTCTTTCTCTAAATAATTCCACTTTTGTGTCGAGGGATCTTTGATAAAACCTTCAATAACTCATTGACTTCCAAAATTGAGGTTACTGGCCCAAGTTCTGATATTCTGTTATACAGTTTAAAGTCCCAGTACATCCTACGTCAGTTCAATGGACCATGATTAATTGGGCGCTTGATATCTGACAAGTGATGATATTAGCTTAGCTGTACCCGATGTTTCTCCTCACTTCATGGAAATAATATTTTTACCTTCGTCATTCTTTTAGAACTTAGTTCTCGAGTGTCAATAGACTCAATACATGGAAGCTCATCTATACACATTCCAACTCTCCAAAAGCTCCATTGTTTGTTTTCTAGACAGACTTTGAAGAATCGTCTCATCAGTAATTTAAAAAGCTGCTTTTGTTTGCTATCTATGAGCAATCCTAATCCTGGTTGATCTGGCCTAATCCTGGTTGATCTGGCCTAGGTTGGTGCTCTTCAAGATGTTAGGTCTGAATTGACAAAGTTGAGAGGAGTACTATTCTATAAAGTTTTGGAGGATTTGCATGCTCATCTTTACAATAAGGGTGAATACAGGTATTTCTACGTGCTGTATAAATTTGTCTAATTGTCTGCCAATTCAAATGCAGTCCTCGTCCTTCTACGCTGTGCTTCTGTTTAGGCAAGGGATGATTAGGATTGGTGTCTTGGTATTATGATTGTAGAGTTGTTTAAAGGGTAGATTTCGTTATTGGGTCACGTTCTAACCGTAATAAGTTTCTGGGTTTTCTCGTGCTGCTTAATTACTAAGCACGTTACTTCGGAGTTTACTTCAGTTAATTTGTTTCGAAAACTGTGAAGTATTTCTTCTTGTTCCTCTATGCTCACTCTATATCTGTCTCTGCGCCTGGATGAATATAAGGCCTCAATTTGTGACATTTCAATTTAAAAATTAGTATTGATGTTTTCATCAGTGTTCTCTTTTTCTGAAATGCGTATCTTTTATTATTCTGAAGTCGGATTACTTTTTTGCAGCATAGTGTCCTCAAGAATAAATGAAAGGGATGATGAAGTGCCGACTACCACAGCTGTTACATTTTCAATAAACAATTCACAACCTTTCTCTCGAAGAACCCGGTTACTCAAAGTTGACAATCAGAATGGTTCTTATGGAGATGGATCTTATAGGCCTAGTTCTGTTGATGGAAGGTAAGAAGGTGGCATATTTCTGAAATTGGAAGCTGCAACTCATTTTAGTACTAATTTAACTGCTGGTCATTCTCTCACTTAGTGTTTTACCTTCACGCCAGAGTCACTCGCGGTAATGGTGTATATTCCCTCTAAATATGTGTATTGTCAAATTATGACATTCTTGTAGTTGGTTCATTCCATACCCATGCTAAGAAGCAGTGTTATGGGTCTATGATATGTGGCTGAGAGGATATGGAGATAATACAGAAAGATACTAGCACCCTTGTAAAGGAAACTTTGAGAATAAGATCTGAATATTTGTTGACGATGGCAACTTAAGTGCTAGTCGAAACAGGAAGATACATTAGTGGATCATGACACAACAATTTATTCTGAATCTTCCAACGACAAAACGTTCTAACTATGATTGAAACTCCCATGAGAAACTAAGGATATTTACACTAGTGATGCACTCTTTTTTGTTGTACTTTTTTTTTTGCTACTGCTGTCCCTGCTAAATGATCTCTTCCTTCTTTCTTTCTCACTTCCTAAACCTGCTTTTTCAGTTCATCATTTGATGGCCGTGACGAAGATGGTGCCATGGAAATACACGATGAAGCTACAGTAGATGAGCATACTGCAGCAATAAGGGTCAATGGTGGTGATAATACTCTGAAGGATGTGAAAATTGTTTCTCGTCAAACCCCAACTTGGCTTTCATATTCCACCCCGGATGAATTTGTTGTATGGACACCATTGAAAACATACTATCACATCTTTAATGTGCTTGTTTATCTTGTCTAACGGGTTGAGATTTTGACTTTAAATTTTCTTTTAGGAAGCAATGAGAAAGAGTGATGCTCCACTTAATGTGAAGTATTCACAGACAATGGTGGAGTGCCTCTGCATGCTTGGGAAAGTTGCAGCAGCCGGTGCTATGATATGGTATGTTTGTCAGGCTGAGTCCATTCTTTGATTACAGTTCACACATTTCAAGAACCTCTAGAGTTGAACTGAGACGAATATTTGACTCCAACTTCTATTTTGTTTCTATTGTAAATGGAAGTTTTGTATGTATGTCGAAAATAAGTCCCCCATTCTCTACCACCCGAAAAACATAGAAGTAAAAATTGATTGGCTGTTTGATCAATTAGACTTCTAGTACTTTTCATCCATCAGAAACCATCAGGAATTTTATCTCACCCTCATGGTCTTGTTAACTAAAGAATAGTTAAGTTGGCTAGTTGGATATCCTATTCGGAAAAGGAGAAAAAGCAGAATACTTGAATGGGATTACACTGGCTACAAATTCCTCTCTTTGCCGTTCCCGTTCCTCATAATGTATTGCTGAATTCTTATTTTCACTCTTGCCACCTGGGGGCTTTTGGGATATGGTTTGCGCACATGAAAGACTTTGGAAAGAAGAATCAGGACTAAGCATGCATGTATTCTCTGTTTTACTAGAATCTGATTTTATGCCTTGGCAATTATGTCAGGTAATCCATGTCATTGATGTGAAAATGATTCAACAGTTGAAGAATTTATGGAATCAGATATTGCAATTTTAATGGGGTCATTTGGGATACTTGATATTCGCTAGTATTGTTTCTTTTGATCAGCAGTATTCTCCATTATTGTTATGGTCTACAGAATTGCAAATTTGTTGAGGGCGTGGTACTCTCATGACAAAGTGGAGCTGACCTGAATGTGAATCTTCATTGCTTATAAATTGTTGAGCATATGCAGTTTTCCTTCTATTGACAAAGACTACTATTACATGGGCATATTTATCACAATTATATGATTCACTACCCGATTCGTACAAAATTAATACGAATTCTTAGGTGAATGTATTTCGGGATAGAATCAGTGATGAATCTTACTGTTAACAGACTGGTTCACCATTAATTCACAAATTATGCTTCATGTAATTCGTGAAATCATTGCATCCGACAAATTCAGAACCTCTTTTACATCTTCTTTCGTGTGAAAAAGAAAGAAATTGATTTTATCGGAATGGAGTACAAACATAACTAAAACCAATGTGTAGTTTATTGATCAATTGGTGATTGATTTGTCAATGTACATCTTCTAATTATTCCTAAATATTTGATAACTTTTACCCAAGAATCCTCCACCATATTTGGTGAAATAAACACGGTTTGTTTAGTATGATACGGGTCCATTTAATTGGACCCTCTACTTTTAATATTGTTGTATTTTTTTCTCAGCTATAACTCGAGCGATCGTGAATCTTGTAGAGGGTAATATCCCAATGAGTGAATATTTGGGTAAATCTGTCTTTGTTCTTTCCTCTAGTTCATAATTCACAGATTATCAATTATGGCATGAGGGGTCATAGGTCACGGTGGGGCTCAGAGCCGCAGATTCACATCTCTTTCCATAGAAGCAATTGTCTTACCTATTAGGCTACAAGAAACAAACTTCTCGTTGTTTTTGGCCTAAACTTTTCATATTTATTACGTGCCTTATAGAATATCTAAATCTAAATGCTGTGATGTATATTTCTGCATAGTATTAAATTATGACCAAATCTATACGACGATAAACAGCTATGGTCAAGAGAAACTCAACTGTGGAAGTGACAGTGCATTAGTTACAATTTCATATTTAACCTCCTTGCGTTTCATTTTTAACAGCCAGAGATTGCGTCCCACAATTCATGATATTATCACCGCCAAGATTAAAGGTCATGCAGAGCGTGTTAATTATTCAAGGGCTGGTGTTGGTCAGGCTGCGGAAACTACGACTACTGGTCTGCATTATTTAAAAGGACAGTTGGAGAGCTTCCAGTTGTCAAAGCAGAAGCGTCAGAATGGAATATCATTGGCTGGAATGCTATTGGCAGTAAGCCCAGTCTCACCTGTGATGGCTCCTATGGGAACAGCACAGGCTGCGGCAAAGGAACTTCTTAATTTGATTTTGGACACCGTTGTTCGGATATTTGGTGAGATGTAGTGCTATGTTTTGGGTGTTCTTTCCTTCCCCTCCCCTTCTTTAGTGAATTTAAACTCGACTTCCACAAATTTCAGAGAACCATGTTATTGTTGGGGAGCTTCTAGAATCAAAATCCTCGCAGCAAGTTGACATGAACACACCAAAGTCAATGGCGGAGATAAATTGGAACCCTGATGCTGAAGCATCACGAGATACTGGAGGCTACAGTATTGGCTTTACCTTGACAGTTTTGCAGGTGTTTAGTTTTCTGATGCTAATTTATTTAACTGTTGAATTTTTGTTTCGTGAGATGAACAGTGTTGGTCAAGTACAAATATTTTGCAGAGGTCTTTTTCTTCTTTAGCCTTATTCAGTACTTAGACTATTAAGAATGTCTATCTGTTCCAGAGTGAATGCCAACAACTCATATGTGAGATTATGCGAGCAACTCCTGAAGCTGCATCTGCAGATGCTGCTGTTCAAACGGCTAGACTTGCCAAGAAAGGTCCTTCGAAGGGAAAGAGGCAAGTAACTAAAACTTCTTGTATTATTGTTTCCCTATTCCTTTGTAATTTGTTTTCCGTCCTGCTAATATACCTGTTTTGTGTTGTAGTAAGGCTCTCTTGTTTCTAAGAAAATTGTTGCATTGTGTCTTCTTCATTGAGCTCTTGTTGCTTAGATTCTTGTTTCTACACAATTAGGCAAGCAACTGTCCTTGTGATTGTCTGGAGGAAGTAGTGTTAGTTGCTATTATTGTAGATTGTGGCCTAGTGTTGTGCTAACTTTTCGTTAGGAGGAGGAATGATTTGGTTATAGTTTGGAGGAGATGATGGTTATGTGGGTGGCAGTGGTCTTAATATGTTGGAATCCCAAAAGGGATCAACAAATGGGGACGGAGAGTAAATAATTGGGTCTCAGTAAGTTTAGATATGCATAATTTGAATAGCAAGGCTATATGATGCACCGCCTTGGATCCTCCAACACTTTTTGTGGTTCATTCAAAGAAGAACTTGTTGTTTTGTCTATAATTTTTGGAAGATGGAATTGTTGTGCATTTCTATATCTACAATCGTTCTGTTAGGCTAAGTTGGAAACTCGCTATGTTATCCTCCTTGCATTTGATCTCTGGTAAATGATAGCCTTTGTTTCCGGGTTGCAGGGATGGGTCTGAGGATGGTCTTACCTTTGCTTTTCGCTTAACAGATGCTACCATATCTGTTCCTAACCAAGGTAACTCAATAAGTGTGCTTTTGCAATGCTTGCACTGAATATGTTACGTCTCTCACAAATGATGAATAATTCCACAGTTCAGTAAATGGCTTCATTTTACTCGTACTCTTAGATGTTCTCTTTGGCTTCATTTTTCACACATCGAGGTTGTAGGTGTGCAAGATCATTGTGGATTTATTTTTGTCTCCTGGGAAACATCATGTTTCCTTCTGTAGAAAACACTATTTACTCTTTAGTTTTATAAAATCTAAAGGTACTATACCTGCAATTCTGCTGTTGGGGCCTGTTTTTTGTTTTTCATGTGATGTCTGTTCCTGTTCCCTTTTTTGTGTTTTTCCCGGTGTCTTGTGAGTGGGTTTACAAGGGAGAAGTAGAATCAAATGAAATGATGAAGGAAAATGCTGACTTTGTGCCCTCGGTTGGCGTAAAGATAAGCTCTGAATGACTGTTCAAGCTTCCAGTTGCATGTATTTCGTGTGGTTCTGAGGAGATATTAAATATAAAAGAACATAAATAGTAGAATTTACTGACTCCAAATGGTCCATGTAGGAAGGTACGTTGGTTGGAGAAGTAGATCCAATAATCGAACTCCACAGTGAAAAATGAGTCATGTCCTGCCACAAGTTAATTGATTGGTTGTCACATCCATTTCATTGGATGCAAAGTGTTGACAGTTGCAGGTATCATCAGTGGCCACCTGTTGGAAAAATCAAAAGGTCAAGGGCTTATAGTGATAATAGCTTGGAAAGTGTTAATATGATCTCTGGGTAAGAAAGGGATACTAAACAAACTGGTTTTATTTTAGCACTAAGACGAAATCACTAGGCAAAATAGAAACAAAGAAATATAGAAAACAAAACAAGAGGAATATGGAAAACAACTCTTCTGCTAGTGGTTTAGGTAGCTTTGCACTTTTATCATGCTAAAGTGCCACGTGATAGGACAACCAATAGGATTACTGGTAATCATTGCTTCATGTTTTTTTTTTTTTTTGGGTAACTCAGGTGTTCGGACCAGCTTATGCGCACCTCGACTAGGTGACCTTGGGGACCAATCCCACCGTCCACTAACAGGGGCCCCAACTAAAGCCGGAGCGAAGCCCCGTATGGACTAGCCCCAAAGGAGCTTTAGCACCCAGGAGGTTTCGATCCTAAGACCTTAGGAGGGAGCAAACTCCTAAGTCCCAGGCCTGGACCACCAGGCCAACCCCTTGGGGTTTAAGTTCTTCATATTGACATAAAGTAAATTGATTTCCCGTGGGATTTTAGTAGGTTGAGATGTGTTTCAACGACATTTTCACGCTTGGGCTCCCGCACCTGCAAGTGAATTATGTGACTTAGATCAGTACCACCCAAATTATCTTGGTTATTTTGTATTCTCTTCTTGACTAGTTCGATTGGCATTATAGGGTGTGTCATAATAGTTTGAGATGTGAACAAGGGAAAATGAGTTGTACTAAACACCTACGAGTTATACTTATAAAGCAAGGTGAGACCTTTTTTCGCCGCTTTGTTGTAGCCTCGTAGGGTTTTAAGAAGTTTTCTTCCTATCTGGAGACACGGTAATTTATTAAATTGTCGAGTTCATATACTTAATTTAATTGTAGAAAACGTTCCTTATCTATGTCCAAAGCAACCATACATGATAGTATGTTTGCCTGCAAGTTCCAACTGCACATAAATGTGATGCATGTTTGGCATGCCAGTGCTGAAATTGGTTGCCTAACAATTTCAATTGAAAGGAACACTTTTTAAGTGGTTCTCTTGTTACTTGTGCCGCTCCCAAAAGATGGGTAGATAAGAAAGAAGAAAGTCTATTCACTCTATATGGCGGCTGATTACAGAGTAGATGTCATAGCTGTTCATAAATCACTCCTTGTCTTTTCACTTTCCTCCCTCTCTTTATTTTCTGTTAGTCTTAAGACTATTGCGTTTTGAAAATTTCAGATGCACTAAAGTTGTGACAAACTGTTACATGTCATTCAGGGGCTGATCTTATTCGCCAAGGGTGGAGCAGAAGGGGTCCAAATGTACTCCAAGAAGGTTATGGAACTGCAGCTGTCTTACCTGAGCAAGGCATATATCTAGCAGCATCTGTTTACCGACCAGTTCTACAGGTTTTGCTGTCATAGATCCATTTTCCCTTAAATTTTGGGTTATTGAGTTTTGTAGCTGGTCTTTTATAACATGCTCTCCTGCAGTTCACAGATAAGGTTGCTTCAATGCTGCCACAGAAGTATTCCCAACTTGGGTAAGTTTGGAGCCCGTGATGTCTTGTTCACTAATGCATGTGGTATACTGTGCCTCAGATGAACAATCATTTGCTTTTGCAGGCTATGAGCCTTGGAGCTTTAATGGTTATTTTTCCCTTGCAAATTTTCTTAGTGCAAATTTAGGCGATAAAGCTTCATGTCCTATCATTTAGAAGTTTTATGTTCTTGTGGTTTTCATTCTTGTAGAATATGTGAGCTTCCATTTATCAACAAACACTAAATTACATGATAAGCAGCTTTGCAACAATTGGAAATTGTCAAATACCAGTACCTGCCTTCTTAATATGTCTTCTTGTGTGGACACGCTGGAGAAACTATATTTAGACTTCTCTTCATATTTGTACTACATTTGTGTGGACTCGCTGGAGAAACTATATTTAGACTTCTCTTCATATTTGTACTACATTTGAAGAGTAATTTTGGATGGGCATCATTCTGAAGGCTTGTGTGAAATTTACAAATACTTGGTCCAAAGAATCAGTGGTATATCAACTTATGGATCTAGAAGACATTATTTTTAGCTGTAAGTATTGGGCAGTTTTGTGTGTCAAACCTCTTCTAACCTTTATTGCAGTTTAGGTCACCAACAATTGTGATCCTTTGCTTTCTTGTATATTTTTTTTTTGGGATAAGGTTTCTTGTAGATTACTGTTTCAGAGTGTTGAAAGGATGTTAAAGTATGTAGTTCCTATACTTGACACAGACTTCTACATTATGGTACATAGACTCCTATTGTCAACAATTGGAGAAGGGTATGGCCCTATGGGAACATTCCGTTATGTGTGTGGCGTTTTACGGATAGCTATGTGTCATGTGAAATATTCGTTGCAACTGCCAAGCATATGTAGTATTTCAATTTTACTCTGAAGCGCTGGATATAACTCACAAAGTTATGCATGAGATGTTCTACGATGAACACTATTTAACTTTAGAAATCAACAAAAAAATGACTCAAAATATGAATATTTGCTCTGGCATACCATTTCAATTCTCCTTCATTTGCACAGAAATGATATCCTTATCTGAATGAGTATTCCATTCTCATCCCTGGGTGCTAATCTCATCCCAAGTTGGGTGGCTCAAGTGGAGAGCCGCTTCTGGTGTATTGTGTGATCAAAGGATACCTAACAAATTGGAAGAGAAATTTTACAAAACTGCTATCCGACCAGCGATGTTATACGGGATGGAGTGTTGGCTTATCAAGAAGCAACAAGTGAGTAAGATGAGTGTAGCTCAAATGAGGATGTTGAGGTGGATGTGTGGTAAGACTAGGAGTGATAGAATTAGAAACGAAACTATTTGTGAGACAGTAGGAGTTGTACCTATACAAGATATGTTGAGAGAAAATAGATTAAGGTGGATTGGACATATTTACCGTAGACCTACAGACACAGTAGTGAAGAAGAGTGACATGATAGTAGTGGATAGTCAAGCTAGGGGAAGAGAAAGACCTAAACTGACTTTGGATACCATGATACGGAAGGACTTGGGCTTACTAAATCTAAGTGAAGAGGTAGACAAAGCTCAATGGAAAAACAGGATTCATGTAGCCGACCCCAATTGATTGGGACACAAGGCTTGGTTTGGTTTGATTTGTTTTTTTTTGTCAATTTTCTTCCATTTCCATTGTTGGAGAGAAGCATTGGAGTCAAAAGGATTTAGGATCAGTAGGAGTAATTCAGAGTATGTGGAGTGTGAGTTTAGTGGTAGTGAAAGTGCTAGAGAGAGTGACCCTCCAAGATTAGGAGTTACCAAGAAGTGAGCATTTTAGGTATTTGATCCAATTGTTAGCAAGGATGGAGAGCGATGTAAAACATAGAGTTGGATGGGTCAAGTGGTGGAATGCTTCGGGAGTGTTGTTTGATGCATCCACCCTTGAAGTTGAAGGGAAAATCCTACTGTACCACTATAGACTAGCCATGTTATATGGCATAAAGTGTTGGGTACTAAGAAACAACATACAAGTAATTTTCTTTTTTAGCTGCAATGAGAATGTTAAGAGGGATGCGTAGTAAAACTTTATGCGATAGAATTAGAAACAAAAACCTTCACGGGAAGATAGGGGTAGCACTGATAGAATAGACATGTCTACTGTAGATTGGTAGATGTGGTAGTCAGGAGAACTGATATGATTAGTATACCAAAATTGACTTTAGAGGCGGCAGTTCGAAAGGATAGATTTAAATTTGACATCATGGAACATGATGCTCTTGACAAAGCTCAATGGAGAGAATGGATTTATGTAGCCGACCTTGCTTGATTGGGACTTAAGCCTAGTTTGGGTTGGTTTTGGTTCCATTGTTGCTGATTAGTAAAATAAAATAACTCTAGCATAAGGAATCCAGATATCGGATAGGTGGGCTTAATGCTAGAAGTGAAGCATACCTTACATGAAATCAGAGTTCTCGTATTGAGTGGATCTGTTATGCCTAGTAGCTATGCTCTATGCTTTCATGCCAGTGATCAGTTAAATATTTCCGTCTAGAAATGTAACTGCCTGAGATCTCATTTATGCTATACCCATGGCATGGGCCAAAACTAACATTGGACAGTGGAGTATACATGGTGATGATGGATGGATTGCAGATGTTAAAATGGCTTTGAACCCATATTACTTTACTCCGTCAGTTTACATTTGCAGTACAGCATGACCAAGTTGAACTATTTCCTTTCAAAAAACAGAAGACTAAGTTGAACCATGGAGAGCTGGGAAACCATAATCTCTATCAGCTTGTATCTATTAGCCTTGCTCTTACTCAAGGGGTTATCCTTCTTACTTCTGTATCAAGTGGTAGAGCACTGCTTACCACTAATGTGATCGCTCATGCTTACCGCACACTACCAAACTGTGGTTGCATAAATGATTCTTTGTTAATCGGTTTTAGAATTGCATATGCAATTGTAAATGTTGTCCTCATGCACCAATAACCCACGAGCCTACTCTGTAGAAGTTTATTACCCATTGTGTCTCCATTAGCATGACAATTTCAAAATTGATTTGTTTTAGAAGTTGTAATGGTTTGGGATCTAGAAGAAACTCCATTTACTCAATCCTTTAAGTTGGTTGTGTTGGCTATTCCGACCTATATACGTAGCCTTTCCATTTTGGGTAGATACACTACTGCCTCCGGCCCTCCATACCCATCTCCCCCATCTTGGCACCCTTTCTTGTATAAAATAGAATCTTCAGATCCAACTGAAGTATTGTTACTTTATTTGGTGCTAGATTCTCTTTTCTGATATTTTGCTTCTTATTTATGTTATTTTGCGTTTCAAACTTCGCAGGAATGATGGATTGCTGGCATTTGTAGAGAATTTTGTTAAAGATCATTTTTTGCCAACAATGTTTGTAGATTACAGAAAAGGCGTGCAGCAAGCTATATCAAGTAAGTTCTCTATACTTTTATGATTTTAGCTAGTCAATACTCATTATTCCAAAAGCTTGGATGGCTCAATCAAAATCCTTGAAATGCCTTGTATTTCAAGTATGAATGTCCGAGTATTGACAATTGGCAAGCTCAAGTTGTCTAGGATGCTGTATTGAGAATAGATGGCAATTAAGGCCTTCAAAGATGTGTTCTCCTCCAGCCTGTAGATAGTTATTAAGAGTTTGAAAAACACACATTTTCTGACTGGTTGATCCCTTAAACTTTCAATATCTCATGTAGTTTATGCACAGAGAGTATTGTTAGAAAACTATATGAGCAAAGAAAAAGGGCATTTCTGTCATTCTTGAGTGTAGACCTTTTCTTAGGAAATAATTTGATGCAAAACAATGATTCGTATTTTTGCAACCTTCAGGATAAATGCTATCTAATTAAGTTGATTCATCCAACGATGTCACTTTACGTACAGGTGAAATTGCAGTAGAATTTGGATTTCATGTTGGGGTTGGGACCTATCTGTGTTGGAAACTAACTCAGCTGTTGTTAACCGGGGGGGGGAAAAAAAACTGCCTATTCTTGCAAGTAAACGTGATGTTGGGCTTTTAGCTTGTAATTCCACCACAATCTAATTTCTTGAACTTTTGTTGCAGGTCCAGCTGCATTTCGCCCGCGAGCACATGCAGCTGCTACTTATACTCAATCGATTGAAAAGGGGCGACCTGTCTTACAAGGACTGCTGGCTATAGATTTCCTAGCAAAAGAGGTATATTTGAACCATTTATTTCTATGTTGTCTTTTATCTTCTTAAGGCAAAACAAGATAAGGGTTGATTTTCAACTTCTGTTACCTATGTGAGTTTGAAATGGTAAAAGATCTTATGTGATGCATGTTTTGGTCCGGATTAATCTGATCTGCATTGTGAGCCTCACTTTTATGTTCTTCCAAGAAAATTTGTTTCCTTTGTTTCTTTTTATTTATTATTGTTCATAATGTTTTATGGCCTGAGTTACACTTTTTATGCTAGGTTCTTGGTTGGGCTCAAGCAATGCCTAAATTTGCTAGTGATCTTGTGAAGTACGTGCAGACTTTCCTTGAACGAACGTATGAAAGATGCCGGACTTCATACATGGAGGCATGGATATTTCCCTAATTCCTTTTCATTTACGTGAAATGTCATTTGTTGCTGTGTAAATGTATCTATTTTTACTGGTTATCTCTTTTTATAGCTAGTACTTTGTTGATAGCATGCAGCTATTATTCAACTTTAGGCAAATTTGTGCCAAGAACTGGTGTTAGTAGCCAGTAAACTAAGAAAGTTATTGGTTCCAAGCTAACCTATAGAAATCTTTAGGCTTGCCTTCTTCTATGAGGACTATAAATATTCCTCGGAAAAGAAAAGGCTACAATCCTGTTGGAGTATTGGAAAGTAAGTGAAGCCATTAGTAACACCCATACTTACCCATTTTGTTTCTTGGCAGTCCATTTGGGCCTCTTGTAACATTACTACCCTTTCTCCTAAAAACTAAGTTTTGCACTTGGTTGGCACTTGGCAGTGTGTCCCACTTTTTTGCAAAGAGAAGACGCTAGGGGGGAGGTGGTGTACCGTGGTGGTGGTCCTAGAGGTGTTTGGTAAACTTGTTTTGCCTACAAAAGGTAATTATAGTAGTGCAGGTGTAGTCTCTAAAGTCTAAACTGTGGATGCACTCACATGTGATGAAATCCACAGACTTTGACTTGATTCACCTTCTGACTCGTGGACTTCAGAACTATGTCTATCAGATGCACTGGACTAGGGATTTGGACACGTGTGGCGATTGTGAATGCGTTAAGACTGATTTTAAAAAAAAGACTGTGTTACGTAATGGGTTTTGGATGGACCATTTTGGTTATGCATGAAAATGACGGCGTTGCGGGAATTCACATGCCTATCGGCTGATACAGCCGTTATCTATCATGCATCGATCCGTAATGGCCATTACACCCCGTTAGACACTGTTACATACCTTTACGCTGACAGATCCTTGAGAAACAACTTTTCTCCTTTTTTTGTTCGCTTCCCAAGCCCTCCATGTTCTTGTACAGCTTTTTCTCCATTATTCGTTATTCCCTTCACCAAAGGCCCTTTGATCTACGTAAATGGTGTCGGATTTGAAGGCTATATGAATTTGATTTCTGTTATGTTAGGGAGAGAGCTTCGATTTCAACAACTACTTCAATTCGGACTTCGATTTTGGATGAAAAATTTCGATTTAGGGTTTTATTGATGGATTAGGAGTTTGTTGGGTTGATTTGGGGATGTCATTGAGGGTTTTGGAGCTAGGGTTGCTGGTCAATGATAGTCATGAACGAAGGTCTTTTTTTCCCTTGAAACGTAGTGCCTTGTACTTGGGTAAAGATTAGGGATTTTATGTTGTAAATGTTGTGTATCGAATAGTAGTGTACCCATTGTTAGATAGTGAGATTTAATCCCTATGAAAATATAAATATCAATTGCCTTAAAACGGGTCATTTGATCCAATTTCAAAAGTGCTTCTAAAAATCAAATATTAGTTAAAAATCTTTAAAAACATTCACTTTTGTCATAAACTAGCGTTGTGCCTGTTCGATGTACGGGCCCAAAAAAAACATCTCATTGAGGACATTTTCCCTGTTGCATAAATGGCTCTTGGAATTTACTCCCTTTTCTATTTAGTCCCGTTTTTGAAAGAATTGGTTTTCTTATATAGACATTATATATATACACACACACATACAAAGTTAACTTCTTATAAGGGCGCCTTTATTTTAGTTAAGTGGCGCCTTTATTTTAGTTAAGTTGCGGCCGTCCCCTCTTCTCCCCTTCCCCAACCAAATTTCAATGATCCGAGCCGCTCAATGTGTTCAGAACGTGATTTTAGAGGTATCCGCGAGAAATCAGCAAAAAAAAAAAGACCGGGAAGGGCTTCATCCGAGCAGTTTTTATTTGAACCGTTCAATAAAAAACAAACAAAAACTGCTTAGATGAAGCCCTTCTCGGCCTTTTTTTTTTGTGCTGATTTCTTGCATGTACCCATAAAATCGCGTTTTGAACACATTGAGCGGTTCGGATCATCGCAAATTGGTCGGGGAAGGGGCATCCTCACTTTAATACGGTAAGGGTGCCTTTATAAGAAGTTTTGTATACATATACATATGTGTGTGTAGAGTAAGCTTCTAATGCGGACCTCCGCATCCAAGCAAAGTGCGGACCTTCCCTTTTCCGATCGAATTTCGATGATCCGAGCCGCTCAATGTGATCAGAACGTGATTTTAAGAGTACCCGCGAGAAATCAGCAAAAAAAAAGACCGGGAAGGGCTTCATCCGAGTAGTTTTTGTTTATTTTTTATTGAACGGTTCAAATAAAAACTGCTCAAATCAAGCCCTTCCTGGTCATTTTTTTTTGCCAATTTCTCGCGGATACCCTTAAAATCATGTTATGAACACATTGAATGGCTCGGATCATCAAAATTCAATCGGGAAAGGGGAGAAATGGGGTGGTCCGCACTTTGCTTTGATGCAGAGGTCCGCATTAGAAGCTTACTCTGTGTATATATTATATATATTATATTCTCACAACAAAATTAGGAAGATTCCGCAACAATAAAAAAACAAAGAAAGAAAGATAGGTTTCAAGCAAAATAAATTATATATTTATGTTATTGATTGAACTTAGTTTCCTTTTCAAGCAAAATAAAGTGTATATTTTACATTTCGTAAAAAGTGTAGAATAATGTATAAAACGATGAAAAAAATGAGAAAATTCCATGTAGGAGAGAGAGAGCTTCCTTTTATTTAAGGTAACTACATTCATTTAGTATTAGTATAGATAAGGTTAGAACATGTGTATAAATGAGTTTTTCAACATTTCCTAGTGCTTGATAAAAATACATGAGTGCGGTGTTCGATTCCTGTTACAAAATGACCGATACTCCCGATACATGTTACTCGTGACCGCGACCGCTAAGCCGAGCGATATCTTGATTTAAACCATGGTTTACCCATAAGGTACAATAGTGGATTTACAGGGAATCTTAAAATACAACACTGATATATATATATATAATAATACAAAAGTGTTTATATTGCATCGTATAGGATTACTCATTGATGATTCAATTAATTCTGACAATATTAGTGGGTCAGCTTGTAAACCAAACCGAACCTTATGTCCAAATCACTTGGGGTCAGCTACATGAATCCTTTTCCTCCATTGAGCTCTGTCAAGGGCCATTTGTTTTCACAAACCCATTATACTCATATTTTTGCGTACAATAGCATCTAATGTCAATTTAGGTCTACCCCTCCTCGTAGCAGTGCTATCCAAAGCTATCATATCCGCTCTCTTAACTACTGCATCTCCTGGTCTATGGTAGACATGCCCAAACCACCTTAGCCTATTTTCCCTCAACTTCTCCTCTATAGGTGCTACACCTACCCTCCCATGAACCGTTTCATTTCTAATCCTGTCTCGTCTAGTCTTACCACGCATCCACCTCAACATTCTCATTTCCGCTACTCTCATCTTGCTCACCTATTGTTTCTTAATAGGCCAACATTATGTCCCGTAAAACATTGCTGGTCTATGGCAGTTTCATAGAATTTTTCCTTCAATTTTGTGGGTGCCCTCTTGTCACATAGTAAACCAGTAGCGCTCCTCCACTTGAGCCACCCCACTTGGATCCTATGGGTCACATCATTGGCAATCTCTATTAATAATTAAGCCTAAATACCTAAAATGATCACTCTTTGGTATCTCCTGGTCTAGGATCATCACTCTTTCTTCATGCGCACTATTGGTACCACTAAACTTGCACACCATATACTCAGTTTTACTCATACTTATCCGAAAATCCTTTGACTCTATTGCTTTCCTCCAAATTTCTAGTTTCGTATTAACACCTCTAGCGGTTTCATCTATGAGGACAATGTCATCTGCAAATATCATACACCATGGGATGTCCTCCTGAAATTGTCGAGTCAATTCATCCATAACTAAGGCAAAGAGGTACAGGTTCAAGGCTGACCCTTGATGCAATCCTACGGTGATTGGGAATTCACTCATTTCCCCTACTGGTGATCTAATGGCAGTGACGGCACCTTCATACATGTCTTTAATCACCTCGATATACCATTTGGTCACTCCCTTTCTCTCCAGAACCCACCATATGATGTCTCTAGACACCCTATTATAAGCCTTTTCTAAGTCTATGAAAACCATATGGAGATCCTTCTTCTTTGCTCTGTGTTTTTCTACTAATCTCCTTAATAGGTAGATAGCTTCCATGGTTGATTTTCCAGGAATGAACCCAAACTGTTTCTCGGACACCGTAGTCACCATCCTCAAGCGATGCTCAATAACTCTTTCCCACAACTTCATCGTATGACTCATCAATTTAATACCTCTATAGTTGTTGCAGCTTTGAATATCCCCTTTATTCTTATAGATAGGTACTAAGGTGCTCCTTCTCCATTCGTCGGGTATCTTCCTAGTCATAATAATCTTGTTGAACAATTTTGTCAACCAAGTCACCGAGACTTTTCCACACTTCAATAGGGATACCATCTGGTCCTAAGGCCTTACCTGGTTTCATCCTTTTCAAAGCTTTAACCACTTCGAACTTTTGTATTAGTGGGTCAGCTTGTAACATATGAAAAGTGTATAAGATTTATTTCTGGTATTCATCTCTCAAGGAGATCTTTTACTTGTTGTTACATAGGCTTGACCCCTAAGGGATGTGAAAACAAATCGCTTTCTACATATCTTAACTAAGACAGAAATCCATGCAATTATACGAAGGATGTAACAGTGACTAACTTAATCAAAGGAACCTGATGAGTTCCATCAATAGAGCACCACACATAGAAAGCCAGTGGTCTAGCATTTTTGCATTCCTCTGCATTTGAGATTTGGAGGAATGCATTATATACGTAACAGTTAAATAGCGTGGCAGTATTTTAAATAGCGCGCGCTTCGCATGCCACGGCGACATGGCGAGGCGAGGCGTACCTTCAGTGCCATGGGAGTCGTGGCGAAGCGCAGATCACCGAAGCATGTATGGTGCCTGTGGAGGCGCAAGGCCTTGTGGCGCGCGCCTCGTGTATTTTTCAGCCATCTTTCTTTAGATTAGGCCAGAAATAGAATCCATTTGAGCCATTGATACATGATGCATAAAAGGTGGGCTAAATGCATGGATAATTTCCTTCCATGTAAAGATTAAAGGGGAACTAAATGTTACCCTACAAATCGATTTCTCTCATCGAAAGACACATACATCAGCAGCCAACCTCCTTCGATCTGCTCTTTTCTTCTCTTCGAAGCAGCCTATGCATGACTCTAGATTTGATTGCTGTTAATCATTTTGTCATGTCTCTAAAGCTAAACATCAATATGTTAGCTTTTTATGGATGATATGTTTTGTTCAGTGTTTGGTGGTTCCGTGTAACCATTGAAATGTTATGTTTTATGATATTTGAAAGTTTTATTAGTGTTTGGTTGTGTTGAAAGTTGTGCCTATGTTAAAATTCTACATGTTATAATAAATTACGCTTCGTGCCATGGCTCTAGGGGACCATTACCCCTCGGTGCGACGTGAGCCATTTAAAACACTGCACTGTGGGGCTTCATCTGGAGTTTACCCTTATAGAGTTGTAGTATGTCTAACATATTTTTTGGTATGCGGAAGAAATAAAGGATCTACGCATGTTTTCATGGCCTTTGTCATTTTTTACTGGTACTTTGTCATTTATATCTGCAATTACGTTTTCATGGCCTTCTAAGATTTAGGATACTTAAAGATTTTAGTATTTTGTGAATCAAAGATTCAAAACAATGTGGGATGCTTCTTTTTAGTTGATGGAAATGGAATAAATGGTTATAGTAATCTGAGATTAAAATCTGTCTTCTGCAATCTTCTGTCTTTCATTGTATGTTTTAATTTGAACTCTCTCCTGTTTCTATTGGGCATAATACAGGCGGTTCTTGAGAAACAAAGTTATATGCTCATTGGGAGGCATGATATTGAGAATCTAATGGGACTTGATCCAGCCAGCGCATGTTTACCAAATTCACTTGGCCCACCTAGCATGGAAAACAATGCTTCTGATGCTGAAGGTGTTGAGGTTGAATTGGAAATGAGTGACTTGTTAATGAATTTGCGGCCAATCAAGCAGGTTTGCATATGTTTGGTAACTTAGTGTTGTTTTGTGTTGGTATTTTTTTTTCCTTTACACAGCAGGATGTTAGGATTGGATTTTCTGCGTACGTTCTAGTATGTCAAGTGCAATGATGAGATGATGTTTGGTGATTGAAAATCTCTGCAAAGATTTGAACCATATCGTTGTCTAAACTGCGTCTCATTTGCAGGAGAATTTAATTCGTGATGATAACAAGCTCATATTGTTAGCTTCCTTAAGTGATTCATTGGAGTATGTTGCCGACTCAATTGAAAG
This sequence comes from Rhododendron griersonianum, assembly GCA_018127125.1. Lineage (NCBI taxonomy): Eukaryota > Viridiplantae > Streptophyta > Magnoliopsida > Ericales > Ericaceae > Rhododendron > Rhododendron griersonianum. Next base: position 29,870,208 of record CM030790.1, on the reverse strand, counting down.
GCAAGTTTTCTGATGTTGGTCACATATGCGATTTTATACTGCAGTTGCAATTTATGAATTCTCACTCTACTGAAAATTTGGAGGAAGTCGTGACTGTCAATGTAACTGTGAGAAGCACGGAGATCCTAGATTTGTGTTCACAAATGCATCCCATACGGCCTGAACTTATGTTCACTCCTACTTCCTATTTGTATCAACCTAAGAAGCACAAATACATACATATCATGGCACGGACATACGGACATACAGATACATTATTTTTGTAAAATGTAGGACACTGACGCATTAGGGATACGTTCCACTCTAAGCATCCAAATATTATACATATATATATATATATAAAACCTAAATAAATATATATATATATATGTATATATATACGGCCGGTTCCGCTCACAACAATTTGACACAAGATTTGAGTGGGACCCCCACGCAAATGATCGGAGCTAGTCAATTTATTTGAAACATGTTTTTAAGAGGTTTCCATAAAAAAATCTCATTCGGATATCAGTAGGGCTTGATTGGTTCATTAGTTGATTCCTGTCAAAATTTTACAAGATAAAACTGAATGAACCGATCAAGCCCTTACCGATATCCGAATGAGTTGATTTTTTACGGGAACCCTTAAAAACATGTTCTAAATAAATTGAATGGCTCCAATCATTTGCGTGTGGGTCCCTCGCAAAACTTGTGCCAAATGTTATGTGAGCGGAACCGCCCCTATATATATATATATATATATATATATATAGACGTATACATGTACTGCCATAAGTTATGAAGAATCTAGACCAATATGAGACTCAAGAAATCCTTAAAAGCTCTCTACAAATTTTAAGGGAATTTAAGTATTATCAGTTCTGACAACTATTGTTATTCCAAGTTTCCAACTGTTTATACGATTGTGATACGTCCAATCCAGAGTTTTTTTGATAATCACATGTTAGCAAGTGTCCAAAAAGTACCAATCACATTTATTTCTTAGTCATAGATGCCAAATAAGTGTGGACACTATACGGTGAGCATGGACAAGTGTACGACTTAAAACTCCTTTTTCATAATTATGGACATGCAAAAAAGAGTATCGGACATGTTTTCGAGGGAGTAGCGGTGTTCGACACGTATCAGACACAGAAGTGCCACATTCTTTTAAGTGTCCGTGCTTCTTAGGTATCAACTAACCAAGTGGCATTTTTTTTCTCTGTAGGATCAGTTGCAAGTGCTATCAAGTTTTCAGTTCCGAAGGCTGTAGGGGCTATTCTAGTGTTGTCTCCTTATCGTTTGAGGATTGTACTAGACTAACTTATTCTGGAGAAAGTCGTATGGTGTATAGCAAAAGTAAACAAATAAATACTCGACATGACAAGACAAGTTTTCTTTCCCACATTGCATCATTGCATGCATTTAAAAATGTGAACTACAGCGAACTCATTGAAAATTTCAAAATTCCCTTTAATGCTCAAAGAAAGCCCACCTGATGTTCCTTGTATTTGAATTTTGAAGCCCGGCTTGATTTCCTGATCAAACGAGCCTGAACAACTGAATTAGTATTTGTAGACCTACCTAAAATCAATTCCATGCTTCACAATGGATCTACAGGAAGCAGTTTTTGATTGATGCAGTTTAACAGTTTAACTGCATTTAGTGATCGCAGTACTCTTCTATGTCTGAACTGCATCAGTGACATTTCTATCCTGGTCGGTCTTAGTTAAATATATGCATTAGAATATTTCCCGTCATGATAAGTATAAAAATGAGGAGTAAACCTATGCTATATAGCCTTGGATAATAATCATAATATTCTCTTCTATTGTGATACCAATATTTACTGTGATGGTTCTTTCCTCTTGAATGATATTATCTATCTCTTTCCTGTTGATAAAGAACGTTATGCTTCAAATTATGTCCAATTGAAGGCACTCATTATCAGAAACTTGTAGCTTTACAAAAAAAGAAAAAGAAAAAAATTGCTGGTAAGTAGTTGCAATGGCTTACATGAGGGATATTTTTCATGTGATGAACAGGCTGGGAAAAGCATGTACAAGAGCTGCTAACCAAGTACAAGAAAATAACAATCAGAAAAATCCGCATCATGCTCGAATGAGTAGTGCACCTCCAAAAGATCTGGTATCATTCGCAGAAGAATATAGAAAGCTGGCAATAGATTGCCTTAAGGTTTTGCGTGTAGAGATGCAGTTGGAGACAATTTTTAACTTGCAGGTTTGTGACATCTATATTGGTACACATGATTTTTTTCCCCTCAATGAAGGTAAATTGCTAGAGTTAGTGGTCACTGGTGATATATGGACTTACATTGCAATGAAATTTAACAGGAAATGACAAACAGAGAATACTTAGAGGACCAAGATGCTGAGGAACCGGATGATTTTATTATTTCATTAACTGCACAGGTGAGTACTATTTTTTTTTTCGAGGACAAATATGCATACATCACAAAAAGAGTGTACATTATGTAGTTGGCCTTGCAGAAATATATGTACGCAATGTTCATTAGCAATCAATGGCTGAATTTGAGTTGAGAATCCTATGTTCTCATTTTGTGGTTGAGGAAATTTAGAAAAGATATTTGTAAAAAAATTGACTTTTGCACGCACGTATAACCAATGCTCTGATGGTGGTTGTGCTTTTGGTTTCCAAAGTCTGAGAATTAAAAAACATATTTAGATCAACTTATTTGTAGTGGACCACCACTTCTCTTCTCTCTTCTAAAGGATGAAAGGCTCAAGATATTGACTTTTTTCCTTTTGTTACTTATTTTAGCAACTGAAGAGAATGAAGGAACTAAGGGCCTATTCCTCATTATGTTCTGCTAAAGATGACCGATTAGTATAACATTAAAGATCATCTTAAATGAAACTTCTTATTCAACGGAGAAGTGTGAGTCTGTGACTGAACTTTTACCTGCATTCTTTTATGCTTTTGCACATTTCTCCATGCCATCCTATTGTGATGCAAAGGAGAGAGATTTTAACTTGGAATGTAGTAATTGCAGATGATTCAGCTAGAAGAGAAATGGTTTCTCTTTTGATTTTTCCTACTCAATCTTTTGTCAAATTTCACACTGCTGCAATATTGGATTGTTAATGGTGGCGTATCCTTCATACCCTTTCTGTTTCTATACTCTCAGATAACACGCAGGGATGAGCAGATGGCCCCTTTCGTTGCGGGGATAAAGCGGAATTATATATTTGGTGGAATATGTAGTGTTGCAGCAAATGTATCCATCAAGGTTGGCATGTGCACTCTATCTGCAGTTTTGGTTTGAAGATGAATGCTTTGTTATCATTTTTTGCTTTCTTAGATTTGAGGTCATAGTTAAAGTGATGTTTGTTAGCAAACCTACTTTTCCTCTTCACGATTACTGATAAAATGGGAACTGTCTTTGTTAGGCTTTGGCTGATATGAAATCCATCAACCTTTTTGGAGTTCAGCAGATATGTCGGAATTCAATTGCCTTGGAACAGGTTAATTTCTTTTGACAGTCGTAGCTCTGATAAGTTTCAGAAAGCATTTTCTTTTTTCTTCTTTAGAACGCACTCTTTCATGATGCCATGTGTTATTCTTGATTTCATAAATGGGCAATTAGTTAGAAAAGCAAATAAATTTCCACTAAGTTTTTGTGCAGCAAAAACAATTGTACCTACAGAAAAAAAGTGGAGTCATTTATTTTGTGCCTAGTTTTGTAGTATAGATCCTTAACTTGCTAATTTTCCTGCAGGACTTAGAGTTGAATTCTAGAGTTTTTTAATCTTATTGTTTGTTTCTAAATCAACAAGGGAGGAAGGTCAAACTTATAGTTATTAATGAGTTATGGTTACTGAGGCCATCTCTCTCTCTCTCTCTCTCTCTCTCCGACATGCAGGGAGATTAATTTCGAAATCTTAACGCTGCAATGCCTTGGGCTATTTATGCACCAGATGCATGACCAAGTACCATTGTTCTATAATTATTTGTTATCAGTAGTAGGATCTCACTCATATCTTCAAATGTGAGTGAACTGTGAGATTATTTGTTATCAGGGAGATTATTTGTTATCAGTTTTCTATTCATATCTTCAAATGTGTTTTTTGTTTACTATCAAGGGGCTTTATTGGGTTGAACTGTGATTGGAGATTTCAAAGAGTAACGATTTTGTTTAGAAAATTGCTTCTGTGAACTTCTAGCTCTGTATCCCCTGTCATATCCATTTTTGTCTCTGTGTATAGCCAAAATGTAATATGGGATTATAGGGTTTTCCGTAGCAGGAAGAAGAGATAAATGAAAGAGGCATTGGGGAATAGGTTTAGGAACTTAATCCGTCCTGTATTTACATTAAACCAAGACAAGGTTACAAGGATAGCCTTTCTGACTATAACCAATGTTCTAAAAGTCGCTAGGCACTAGTCGGGCGGTCGGCCACCTTCAAGCTTCGAGGCCTTGTAATCAGCGATTATTGGGTGCATTGCAATTAGTAATCGGCGATTAATCTGCGCATAACAATTAGTCGGATCTAGTTGGATAGGCCCCCGCCAGCAATTAATCGCCGATTAATTCCTTTTTTTAGAAAACTGAATATAACATTTGTAAATGTAGAGGCATATAAGAGTAGACTTTTGCCCGAGTACTCTGTTGTCTATTCTTTCTTCTCCCTTCTTATGGGTCCTCTACTCTACCTGGTTAGGTTAGAATGTTTGGGAGCGAGGTCAAATCCATTGATACTTATTAAATCAAGTCAACCAGAACCTAATGGTCAGTTGTTGTATGGTCAAATCCAATTCAGTCCCTCTTCCTTTTGTTACCTGAGGGAGTTAAAATTAAGCTTACAACTCTGAAAAGATGTTCTGAGTTTCAGTCATTGGAATCTGCCAACTGTATTGATATGGCATGAATGAAGGCGTATACAAATTTGAGGGTGCATCTTATCTTGAGGTAGCCTTTTGTCATTCTATCTGCCATTAAAGTGCTTGTATAAAGGAATTTCTTCTCTCAGCATGCTTGTTAAAGTGGAATGACTTCATCATGCTCCTTGGATGAAGTGTAGTTAACTGCATTTTATTTGTGTTTATGGATAAATTAAGCCTAATTGTCTGCAGTTATTGATGAGAGGCGCTCCCTTTGGTGTGTAGTAGGAAGTAGGAGCTATGTTATTACATTAATGATTTGGCTGTTCACCTAAACTCAATAATAGTTTCTATCTGTTATTTATCTTGTTAGGCACTGGCTGCTATCTCATCTATTGACGGTGAAGCTGTACAATTGAGGTTGGATCGTGTACGGACTTACTATGAACTGTTAAACATGCCATTTGAAGTAAGTCATCTGACTTAAACTAAAAAAAAAAAATTTGTTTACTTTCTTGAACTTTGTTGCCTTAAAGATTCATTGTTAAAATCCTGTTTGCAGGCCTTGCTTGCATTCATTATAGAGCACGAACACTTGTTCACAGCTGCAGAGTGAGTTGTTACAACCATCTAGTTGAGGAACAGTTGTATCTATATGATCAGTTGGAATGTGATAATACCTACCGTTAGTAAGATCAGAAGGCATACCATTTTTGTAAGACGGTCATATTTCCCTTGTTTATATCGGTCAAGACCTCCATTTTATACCGTTTACAAGATTTTTCAAAGAGCTAAAACATAGTGCATACCAATTTTGAATATTGGAATTACATTCATAAAATTCAGGCTGAAAGCAGACCATTTTCAGAGGTCACTGGTGCACTTGGGTCGTTTTGCAATGGCCACTTCCATGCAAAGTGGAAATGGGCAAATTTTGAAGTCTGTTCTATTGTCAACCACATTCTGTCCTTGCTTTCACTTACCTTTCTTCACTCCCAAGTCCCAACTCTTCTCTCCTTTTGCAACAATATCTTTGTTTCCATGTGTTTGTGACCACACCTTTCGCATGTGCTTAGTATCTAATGAAGTGTATCTTTTTCAGGCACCTTTTGCATGTGCTTAGTATCTAATGAAGTCTATCTTTTTCAGGTATAGTAGTCTTTTAAAGGCCCAGGTCCCAGGAAGAGACATCCCTGTGGACGCACAAGATCGGGTGACACAAATTTTATCCCATTAGCTCTCTCAATGACAAGTTCTGGGACTTGTCTCAGAAGCCATCCCATTGTAAGTTGCTACTATTTTGCTAGTCACCAGGTTCTGGTAAATTTTTGACGAAGCCTTATGTTTTGGTGGTTGTAGGAACAGATCAAGAGTGCATATTGTAAATTTCTTATGGCGATTTTTTACTTGTAAAATGTGTCAATAATGTGAAACAATTATTTTATCCTGTAATTCCAAAGGTGTAAACTAGCTTGGAATGCAATACTAATGTTATTGGGTGTTGTAAATGCCAAAGTGGCAAGTGCTTTGTGTTGACGTACTGTTTGTGATATTGGATATAAAACCGTATTGAGAGGTCATTGCCATTACTTCCATCGTACTACTTTGCAATATAATCAATACCCTGTTTAACTCGTACAGATTTTCTTCTGCGGATGTAGGTCACCAGTTCTTCTGGAAAATGGGAGGTTTACTAAGCGCATGGCCAAGTAAATATTTGTTGCGTTGTAATTGTTATCTTACTAGGTTCAGCAGCTATAGGTGTTGGGGAACCATCTAATTATATCCGCTAGCAACCAGAATTATGGAGTTGTTTAAATGAGTCTTAATTTCGTTCAAAAACACACACACTCTCTCTCTCTCTCTCACAGAGAAAAAAGGAACTGCCCTTACTGGTACCCACTTGCCCTTCCTCTTAGGGTGGTGGTGGTGGTCTTTTTTCTTTCCTTTTTTTTTTTTTTTGGGGCGTGTAGGGTTGTGTAACAAGTGACATTCCTCAACTTTTCATTCAATAAGGATCCTACATCTCTCTAGATTCAAGAATATGCATCCCTGATCCTCTCCTCTTTTCTAGTTGTGTAACATATTCACCTTAGATTTCTTCATCCCTGATCATTGTCTCGATTACCCTAATAAGAGACTTGACCAAAAAAAAAGATAAACCTAATCCAAGATTAGGATTGTTGGGCAACATGTATGATAAAGTTCGATATCATTTTAGTCTCATAAATCAAATGAAATCATAGCGCCTGTAGAACCCAAGTATTCATGGTCACGAACCTGTACATCGGCCTCTCAAGGCTTTCAACATTTTATGTAGATAGACATGCAAACTCTAGATACAAATCATGTAAATTTCTTAAGGAAATAAGCAGTAGTTAATGTGATCTTGTATCTCCTCCATATCTTCAATACTTGACTCAATTGTGTGACTAGGACAACAACGGAAGGCATCATGGAACCTACTTGTGCCATCCGCAAACTTACTCTGCTTCTGCTTCAGAAATACGTATTGTGTTTGCACAAAAGTTAAAATAACTTGGACAAAAAGGAATGCTATAGCTCAGTTCTGTACAATTTACTGGATTCTGTATTCATCTCTGCTTTAAATGTTGGACTCAGTTTTAGAGTCGTCTTCGCTAAGTTGCGGATATCTTCTCTACTGGACTCAACTGATATTCTTGCGAGTGCTTTCACCCCTCCACTAGATATGAAGTCCCTGGCATTGTCCTCTGTGACAACCAAAAAATAATGCAGTGTTAGGTGAGAACCAATGTACAAATTGAACTTGTAGTAACACCATAGCACCCATCTCCGTGATGTTTTGGGGGAAAAAAACTGAAGATATGACAATGTAGTCTTAGATTGCCAAAAGCCGTGGACAAAAACTGAAATATTAGCATGGGAAAATCTTGATTTGTTCTACTTCATAGTAAGAATTTTGATTTTCAAATGTGTCGTCCTTTATTAAGATTCCTGGATTTCTCACAGGGGTACTTAAGGTGGCCAATAAAAGGATACAAACGCAAAAAAGAAAGGGAAAGAACAGAAGCTTTTGGACAGAGTAACAAGCTTACAGCTTGGCCCTTTCGATGACGAATACCCTGAAACGTATTCTGTGTAATCCATACATTCACAACTTTGAGAACATTTGAAATAGATGAGTAACCAGTGTCATTAATCCCTTACCCAAAAAAAAGAATAAAAAAACCAGTGTCATTAATTACCTATAGGCGTAAACAGAAATCGGCTTAACAATGTGAGGGACTTTTTTTCCTGAAAAATCTTTAACTGACAAAGGAAGAATGCTACACCTAACAATTACAATCTGCATTATACCAGACTAGCTAATGGACAATGTCACAATTTGGTACACATGAGACTCGGACGTAATTTGATATAGAAACGTCCAACCAATGCTTATCCACGTTACAGGTTCTGCAGTGAAACAATCATGCATGGATGGATATCAATGGGAAGATTTAGCCTAAGCAATCTACGGAGCAAAGCAAGTTTGAGCCTGGTCATCTTGGAAGAAGTGTGAAAGAAGTGTGTCATAAAGTGAAAGAAACTACGGTTGTAAATAAAGTGAAAGAAGTGTGTCATGTTTCTGTGGGACCCAAGGTATTACCAACCCTAGTCCAAGGTATTACCAAACTCTATAAATAACACAAAGCTCCCATACATTAGTTTATTTTCCTTAAATTAATCTTTCTCAAATTTTAAGTTCCCAATCGTAATAGTCCATGGAGAATTGTCCCTATCACAAGCTTCATTCTATCCGAAAAGCCACAAGTTTGAGAAAGATTAATGCAAATAATTCCAGATTTTATTTTATTTTATTTTTATCACTGGACCTATGAAATTTAAAGTAAAAAAGTAGCATACCATTTTGACCTAAATGGCAAAGAGCAAGCTCGATATGGCGTCTACTTGAAGAAGCCGATGCAGACGTAGAGTTAGCAATCAACCATGAGAGCACATTGTCTTCCATTAAAACTGAACGGCCTCTCCTATGTCCTGCAGTGAGGAAAAATGCCCATGTTCGCACTTAAAAATGAACAGAAATCTAACCATGGGAATCACTATACAATTTGTACAAACCTTGATTAATTTCTCGTGATTCACATTTTGCAAAGTTGGCTATTCCTCTGGCAACTTGGGCTATGACACCACTATCTCCAAATCTGACCATTCCCAATAGAGCCTTGATGGCTCCATCATCTCTGAGCTTCAGTTGTAACTTCTCTATTATGATAAAACAGAGCTATGCATCAAGATGAAAGTCTCTCTTCATGTAGATAACTTTTCTAATGTCCCTAAGACACAATTACAGCAACATGGCTTCATTTTTATTTTTATTTTTTGTGGGTAAAGAAAGGTTTTATTACCAAAAAGAGACAAAATACAAGGGAAACAAAGGGTCATACCCCTGAACACAATGAAAACAAAACCAAGCTAAACTAGGACAAACCTGCACTATACAACCAACTCAAAGCAAAATTCTCCCAGAAATATTCCATGCCAACAAGGCTTCATTTATTCAGCCTATGAAAACTTATTTCATATATTGGATGATTAACAAAATGTTCCTTATGACTTGCAATGGTAACTAAGGCATTAGAGGGGAGATGGGAATACACAAGGCACCTAAATCTGTCCCGAAAGATGCAATTCAGGAAGTAAATACAACATGACCTTTTGCCAAATCAACTTTAGTTTACCACTTCCACACAAATTGGCAATGGCTCCAGCTACCATTCTTAGAGCTTCGGGATCATCAGTCTTAGATGCAGTATTTGCTAAGAGTCGCGCACCTCCTTTGTTCATAATTAAGCATTGGTTCGCCTCTGGAATGATTGAAAAGGACAAACACTTTAACAAAAGCTCAAGCACACATGTTGTAGATAAGATTCAACAACACATATTTTTCTGTAGGGTATTAGATTTGTTTCAATTATCGACTCTTTCTTCTTTTTTTTAAACTTTTCCGGTTCCTCTCGTCAACACCAATTGAAAATTTTAATTGTATACCGAAAAGTGAAAAAAGTTCACTACATACAAAAAAGATTCCAATTAAGTAAGCAAATAACCAAGTGGAGCCAAACAGACCAAGATATTAAGGGATGAGGGTAAGCTTAAGAGAGTCAAATGCAAACAATCTTATCTTTATCTCTAAGGTCCATAAATCTACAGTGTATTGATCTCAATGAGAGGAGAATATTGCTATTAACTTCCTCCCATACTGTAAGCAGATGTGGCAGCTCCACAATCATGCATCTGCTCTCTGTTCTTCACCTGTACTTCTATATATGCATTTTACATTGATATATCTAATCTAAGATAATTTAACAAGATTCTTGGTGTTAAACTGAACAATTGCATCTTGCTATAGAGCATTTTCAAATCCAGGAATAATGAAAATTGGCTTTAAGCAGTTGTAAATAAGGAAATTAACAGCCACAAAACTTTAAAAAACAACTTGTATTCAGATTGTGAAAGGCCATATAGTCATAAAGAACTTGTATTGTGATTGTTCTACTTCAAATAACGATAAGCAAGGACATAGAGGAACGGAAGAACCAAAGAAATATGAAAAGCAAAGGTTTACATGTACATGGTTACCAGTTAATGGAGACTAAGACATTTCCCGAAAAATCAAAAGATCCAAACAGAAAGGTGTAATTTGCTGTCGATGACCAAGGTAGTGAAATGATTCTCGAGGCCTAAAAAACTTGTTACTGACAACCAATCCTTCAAATGGTATGCCAGTAAACATTGTATCGGTTTGTCTTGTACACCAATATCAACACCAACAGGCTTCACATTAAAATAATTTTTGTCCAGCCACAAAAAAGAAAAAGAACCAATATAATTGAAAGAGCACCTCATTAAATGCACATGCCCGGCCAGTTTGTTTGACCAGATATGAGCGTCGTGTTGCTCTATACATCCACGGTGACTAAATAAACGATGTTTGGTTCAAATTTTTACGACCTGGATTAACCACACCCTGCATATAAACAAGAAAGTCCGGGATAGATAATACCCTGGGGTTGTGGCATTATCAATCTGATATTATTACTCACTTAGTGGGATGGGGGTGTGGCATTATTAATTTGATCACTGCTAATCTGGTGGAATATATACCCCTTCACTAATAATACCGTCAAAAAACTGGCACTCCAAGTACACATCTTACTATAAAATAAACAAACAGGAAGAGAACATTCTGAATACCATTCATTGCCAAATTGGCAATTGCACCGGAAGCCACCCTAAGTATGGTTATATTTTGGCATGATTGCAACAGCATGAGCAGTGCATCTATACCACCTTCCTCCATGATCTTTTCCTGATTGATATCTGAAATGAAAAGGTAAAACAAACATAAGAAAAGGAACACTTAGTTGATATGCGCTACCCAGACATTTCATACATCAAATTTCTCCTCAATTAGGGAATGAGCGTAGCAGTGGCATGTCCTTAGAAAACGTTTCAATTTAACGGGGTGTCTTGCAAAACCGAACATTTTATGGCAATATAGCTGAACAAAAGATTTTCTTATGGCCGAATAATTTTCTCAAATCTTATCTATCCAATAAGTTTGCTCCATACCAGATGGCAGAAGGCTTCAAAATCTTTTCTGAGTTGAAGAAAGGGGAGGTTCTGAGCTTATGAAATAGGAAAGCTAGAATGAGTAGTGCACAGTAGTATTGATATATATTAAATTTAGAATCGTTCTTGATTTTGCTGTTGAAATTTTACATGCCATTGCGTATATCCTAGTTCACTTAAGAACCAAAAGAACCCAGACTGTACTGCTCCTTCATCACAACAATCTCAACAATAAAGCCTGCAAAGAAGTAAAACCGAATCACACTCCTTTTGAATTCTTTACATGAGAAAAGAGGACTTGGTTGAATCCCAACCGCATTCTGCATCTGGCAAATGATGGCCCACCCCACCCAAGAATGCTTATATGTCCATAAATTAAAATTCTTTTCGATTAGAGTTTCAAATAATTCTTCAAAACTTCAGAATGTGCGTACTTGTCATACTTCTGTACCATTCCCTTGAATGATTACAAGATTTGACAGCTTTTTCCATTTGACATGGGAGTGGAAGTATTTTCAAACCAAGTCTGAGTACTGCTTGACACCAGTTAACTGTCTTCAGGGACGTTGATTTGATATTTGATTGGCGGCTTTTCTTTTTTTATGTGTATGCTAGCATTACAGAGCTTTGGGATCTATTAGCCTCCACCATCAAAAGAAGTCTATAGACAAGGGCTATTACATGCTTTCTTCCACATTCCTGACTCGTGATAAAGAAGAATCCTAGCCTTGCAACCATCTTCCCCTCCCCTAATAACTTCCCGTCAACGAAATAATTAAAAAGACATGGTCTTCCTAGGAGCGGATGAAATAAATTAATCTTCCAGGTTGAAAAGCACAGCGAAGAAAGACCGGTTATTAGACATTCGATTTGAACCGCATCATGCGAGCATCAAAAAGAAAAAAGAGCAGCAAATTTAGAACTCACCGGGATCGCACTTAAGAAGTTTAGTAACTTGTTTAGTGTTCATTCCAATGTATCTTCTAACTTGGGATGTAGGTGGAGTGATTTATCAAGTACTCTAAACTTACACAAGTCACTGACATTTTGACAAGTTTGTACTACCTCCGTCCCAATTTAATTGTCACTTTTGGGAGTTCGTGCCACTTTTCAATTGATTATATCTTGTAATTTATAATGTTTTAGGTGATTTTGAAAACATTGTATTATAGAACAAATCGAGATCTGTCAAACAAGATCCATATTGGATATAAAATTCATTACCAATTTAAAGATATAACTAGTTTTTTTATCTAGTTAGAATAGAACTGAGACAAGTAAATTGGGACGGAGGGAGTAAATTGCTGACCGTAACAGTAGGGGTCAGGGGTGGAGTGAGGGTTTTCGTATATGAATGACGGATGTAAAAAAATAAGTTAGGCAAATAAAACATGGACAAAGAACTTAGTTTTAGTGTGGTTTGGGGAGCAACTTTAGAGTTTCTCTGGGGTCAACTGCGAAGAGTAATTTTAGTGCGGCCTATAGAGCAGTTGTGCACCCAGTGGGGGCCTCCACCCTTGGTAAGAGTCATCTACGGGTCATGTCAATCTTGGTGATATGTTATTGAGTCGAAATCTGCAGTTTTTTAGGTCTTGAATAGTCATGCAACAGTGAGACAGTTTGCAAATCATTTTCCATAATCCTAGTAAAATTCGGAGAGCCAGCAGCCTATATGTGTTCTATAAATAGGCATGCATAAGGTCAGTTGACTCACTACTCCGGACATGCTAAATGGCAGGCTTTTTGCACACACTGTAGCGAAAAAGTGTACTCTGTATGTACCTTCAGCAGCAAGATTAGCCACCACCTTCACAGCACGTATTTGGGCGTCTATATCTCCAGATGTCAACAATTGTAAAATTTTCCCAAGCCCGACTGTAAGCATGAATTAGAAAATCTTGTGAGAAACCTAGTAAGTTGGGGGAAGTTGTTGAACAACATAAGCTGCAAAAGACTTTCCATGAGAGGGTTACTTTGGGTACAAATGTTATCTTCGGAATAATTTGAAAAATATTTTACTCTGCATGTACGCAGGATATTGCACTCTTTAGAGATGCCAGTGGCTAACTCAGTCAGGTCTCTTAGATGCCATACCAAAGACTGAGTAGCCTGGTCACATAACAGTAACACCTATATATGGCCTAGGGTGATGATAAAAGCAAAACCAATTTCTTGCCTTCTTCACAAATCTTTGCAATTGTGGCTCTCTGTACCGAAATTGTCTCCCTTGATTGGTTCAATTTAGGTAAAACCAGTGGTTTGGCCCTATTCTCTTTCATGTGTGACTTCTTGTCCTGTGGAACACAATGAGGTGGAAAGTGGAAACCATTAGAACATGGATGGCATATGTGAAGAAAACCAAGCACGGAACCACTTACCTCATAGTCATCACCATTTTCGGGAACAAACTTCTTTAACCTAACCTGCTCAGCCACAACAGCTTTCCTTTGTTTTTCCTGAATTTGAAGGGTAAGTCTCATCGCATTAAGTTCCTCCGCCAACGTTGCCTACATTTTCCAAATTTTAGCCAAAAGGAAAGAAGTTTCATTGGTGCATCATCAACATTTCAGTATGGCAAAAAACTTATGGCATAGACGAGAGAGGTTAGATGAGAATACCGTTAGTATCTATGCCTACAACTGTTAAAAGCACAACCATACAAGACCATATGCAAACCATACCTTGTCTGTCAATAGCTCATTATATTCTGCTTTCAAAGAATCAAGTTCGTTCGCGGTCTTTTGATGCACCTCATGACTTTCTTGTAGTTTCACCATAATCTTATCACTCTCCTTTCGCCCATGGATCTAGAGTTAAAAAAAGAAGATAAGAAGTCTTAATTATTGGTAAAGAAAACTCACTTAAAAACGTAAGACAATTAAGAATCCAAAAAGAAAAATTTCTTGAGTTTCAATTCTGTTAAAGACAATTTGGAGATGTTTTAGAGAGCTTCCCCATACAACTTTCATACGCGTAACAAAGTGCATTGGGTTGTTGGTCATGCATCATGAAAAAGTACCCATTTGATATTTTATCATCTAATTGTACGATCATCATCCCATATTTCTTAGCTGAAAGAGAAAAGTAAAGAAAGATGTGAGATAGATAGGGTGTTCCCATCCAATTTCCAAGAGCTAGACACCTCTCCTCTGTGAAGCTTTTGGTGCTACAAAATTCTTATAATGTGGACTGTATGAGGGTCAATACATGTCAACATGTCAGACACAAAAACTGAAACAACTAGATGTCGAAGTGTCTGTTAAAGCATCCAACTCCAAACCAATTGGCAAAGAGTGGAGAGGCCGCCCAGGCTCATATACTAGTTTTGGAGGAGATAATTAACCGATGTGGGACAAATCCCAACACTCCCCCGCACGTGCGACCCCTGACTCGCACGTGGAGAGGTAAACAAGGATCCGGGCACACGGATCACAATGAAAGAAAGTGCAACTATGGCACAGACAAAGGGGAAAAGCCTCCGAAACCCTAGCTTTGATACCATGTTAAAGCATCCAACTCCAAACCAATTTGCAAATAGTGGAGAGGCCGCCCAGGCTCATATACTAGTTTTGGAGGAGATAATTAACCGATGTGGGACAAATCCCAACAGTGTCTATGCTTCTTGGGATAGATAGGAGGGCGTGTAGATATGGCACAAAACTATGATGATAAGAGCCTAAAACTGCAACAATTCACCATCCTTGCCTACCGTTCTATATGACATGGCCATAAACTCTTACATTTCCTTGTAATGATCCACCTTACTAAAGTAACTTGATTGTTTTCTTACACAGATATAGCTCAAAAGCACAGGCACTACTAAAGAGGTTCCTTGTCAAAATCGGACATGTGTCGGACGTGGACACTCACTAATACTTCTCAACACACATTGGACTATATTCCAAATGTTTCCTATCATTTAGGAATTTTGTTGGACCAAATGTACTCCAGATAGTTGGAGAATACATGGGTCATTGTTTTGGACACATATAAAACATTATGGGTATGTGGCACTCAGTCTTAAGGACTGAAGGAGACAAGGTGATCCCAGGAGCGAGGATCACCACAGTTGAAGGCCAACCCTAAGGTTAGGATGAGGATGACATATTCCTGAGATCACCAGTTTACACTTGGGCCTTGTTGCTCGAGACCGAAGGAGGATAGTGGAATGGAGGTTTGAGCTCAAGGGATTGTCTAAGAGCCTAAAACCCACTCAGAGGTTTAGACCTCATACCAGTCTTGAAGAGAGGCAAATCTACTAACTGAAGGTCAAGCTTTCTTAAGATTTGTATCATACCTACCTCTGAAACCACAGACTGAAACATCACTATACTTACCTACCAGTGACTTCTGATCAGTAGACTCTCAGGCCTAGGGCCTAGACCTCACATGAATGTTACCTACATTCTGCAAGCTTCAGCCCCTGTATATAACACATCTCTACCGGTCTGACTTCATAGGCCTGACCTCTGGCCTCATAGGTCTGTGACCTTCAGATGACTAGCCATTGAGGACCTTCCATGTGAGAAAATTTCTCTCCTATGTAAAGGACCCTTGCCTTTGTCCAGAGCATTACACACTTGTTCTTGGTCTCTTTGCTGCTCCTTTCTCTCTACGATCTTTCTTGAACTCTCTCCTCCTTCTCCTTCGGCACCCCAAGTCTTTAGGATCTCGTTGGTATCCCGAATCACTTTCAGGGCTACCATGGCCCATCAATCTATCACACAAACATCAAAAATCATGAACCCGACACACTCGGGACACAAGAGGCTTGTTCATTTGGGGGTCTCAAAACCCTTGCGCACGGTCCCCAATCAACTTTCTCTATTTATTTCTCTCCACTCATTACTCTTAAAAATCTCCCTCAAAACCCAAACCGAATAGGGACATCATGATTTTTCATCTCTCATCAGCTTTTTTTTTTTTCAACTTCTTTGATTTTCCTTCTTGTTTTCTACCTCTTACTTTACATTACTTGGGTATCAAAGATTGATTCTCTCTCATTGATGTTGGGGAAACAACACTATCTTAGGCTATTAGTATTCACTAGCAAGCAAGTTTAAATTAATTTAAGTATTTTACTTTCCTTTCATTTTTCAAAAAGGCTTTTATCATACTTGTTAAGGTAGACAGTTGCTTGGAACACCTTATACGTACGACCTCTAGGAGACTCATTTTTAGGTATGTTCGTGAAATATTCCTCAATTTTGGCTTATCTTATATAATTAGCATCTTATTGTTGGGTAATTTCGCTCTCACAAGGGTTATGGACATTGTTACACTTGTGAGCACCCGAACCAGTTTTTATTAGTTGTATTGCACTATTTTGTTAATGAACATGGTAGAGGGTAGTAAGTGAGGAAAGTGGATTAGTAGTTTTGGGACTCTTGGTGATAGCCCATCTGCACCAACCCCATCTCTTTAGATTGGGCCTGTAGGACAATACTATTAGATTAGATTACTATGTGTTCTGGTGTACGCATCATATAAGATTTAGTTTTTTTAATTATGAATAGAACAAATATATCATGGAGCAAAACATAAACTAAAGAGCAAAACCCTTGGGTTATCTTACTTCAATAAAGACATAGACATAACCTGGTTTGAATTTCGATGATCCTTCAAAAGCTTCTTCTTTTTTTGCAATTCTTGTTTGACACCTTCAAAACGGGCAATCTCACTATTTTGGTTGTGAATTAAATCAGCTATTTTCTCTTCATACATCTGATTTGTTTCTGCAAGAGCCTTTTGATATGTAGAATTTGCCATTTGGTATAGCTGATAAGAGAGAAAGAAAAATGAAAACATCAGAATATTCCTTTTTGTTAGATGAAAACTAGGAGCAACAAAAACTTGAAATGCATACGGACGGGCAAGGGAGTTTCTCTCTCTAGAGAAACTCTCCTCCACCGCCCACTACTATTGCCCGCCACTTTTGGTCCGGCCACCTATCCGGTCACGGGTCGGCGTCAAGCCCAGTACTCCGGTCTGGCCATCTATCCATCCAAGGGAATCATCTACAGCCGTGGTTGGACCCACTACCACCGTACTGCTCTGTGTTGCCTGATCTCGCCGGAGAAGACAGTAGCACAGTCGCGGGCATCATCGAACATCTCAACTGGTTCGGTGGTCAATCAGACATGGATTTCGATACACATCAACAGCTGGGTTTCACCACTCACCAGCTGGGTTTCATCAAGCGACTCTTCTCAACAACCGATCTCATCGACTGGCCACAGGGTCAGTCTTCTCAGCGACGGCGGCGCCATCACCGCCGCTCTGCAAGGCGATGGGGTCACCGTCCTCAGATCCAATCCGGCCGGAAGTGGGTTCTCGAGCGGGTCTCATCATCAACAGCTGGGTTTCTTCAAGCGACCCTCCATAACCACCATCGGAGGCCTTCGATTTCAGCTTTAATGGGCTTTCAACGTGGGTTCTCGAATACAGGTACCGGCGGAAGTGGGTTCTCGAACACAGGTACCGGCGGCGACGGCGACCTTGGGGTTGTTGTCCGGGGCTCTCCGGCGACGGCGACGGCGACCTTGGGGTTGTTGTCCGGGGCACTCCGGCGACGGCGACCTTGGGGTTGTTGTCCAGGGCAGCCACGCCAGACCTGCCCTCTGATTACATTCAATCCGGCTGGCAGTAGCCGCCCGATGGCAGGCCAGCCGTGCAGCCGTTCAACCCGCTCGGGCCAAGCAGCTGCAGCAGGCAGTAGTAGCAGTAGCAGGCAGCAGCGGCCCGTTGGTAGGCCAGCCCGGGCAGGTAAGCCGGCTGTGGCTCGGGCAGTGGGGGATTCATAATATTCAATTCTCTTATCGTTATGCAATGTGTCTTGCAATTATGTATTTACTGTCAACTAGTTGCTGGACTTGTGGGCCAGCTTACTGTTACTCTCTGTGATCCCCGATAGGCGGTCATCTGTTGGACTGAAATCGGGGGTCGGGCTCTTGGCGAGCCTTTACATGCCTAGATCCTGTGCTTGTTAGCTCTGAGGCTTGGTGTAGTATTCTTGTGGCGCGGCTATCGTTGATTAGACTAGATTCAGTCCTGATCGAAAAGGGTTTTCGCAGTAGCAGCAGCTGAGGATACCACTGATTAGATTGTTGGATGGTTTTTGGTTGAGCGAGGTAGTTGCCGGTGCTGTCTTTGATTAGATAGGTGCTGTTTGGTCCACTTGAGGTTTGAGTGGCCACTTCTGGTGGTTCCTCTTTCTGTTCCGCTTGTAGTCGTTGGCGAGCCTAGGGGTTTGGGATGGGGGGGGAGTAGTCGTGGTGTGCAGGGTACGTAGCAGGGTAGCCTTGTCCGACATTTCCAGGTCGTGCCTCTCTCGGTCCGTCTCCCTCTGTAGTAGCTGATTTCTGATGAGTGGGTATTATGCTAGCCTTGGGTTTGGAAGTACTAGGTTCTTGGTTTTCTTATCCCAGCTTTGGAGGAGAAGGTTACTGGGTAGTTGGTTCAGTGAGTAGTTTTGGCGAGCCTTAGGTTAGGATGAGGGAGGGTTAGGCTGAAAGGATTGGGCGTGGTGTGCAGGGCTCTTGCAGCGGGGCCTTGTCGGATGCCGTCAACTCTGGTACGAGCCTCTTGATGCCTTGTTCCTCTGTAGTAGTCGATCAGCTTGCTTTGTAGCCGTCTTACTCGGTGGCTTCTTCTCAGTGTTGGTTATCATGTGGTCATCTCTGACCTCGACTATTTACTTTACTTACCTTATTTCCTAGCCTGGCGGGTTGTGCCAGGTGGTAGCTCTATTTCATTTAGCCTTATTTACCGTTCACATGGCTTCTTCATGTATTTACTTTATCTAACTCTCCATGCGGGTTGTGCATGGTTTACCGCACTTTTGTCAATCTTGTTTCTTTTTCTTTTTCTTTTCCTCCTAGGGTATGCCTCTTGTAGGCTGTACATTCGGTTAACCTTTTTTAATTTCAAGCTAAACTACCCAAAAAAAAAAAAAACTTGAAATGCTTCAAGAATTCAGCTGCATACATGGATGATAAGGCATTGTGAAGACATTGGATTTGTCAAAACGCATATAAAATATTTCTTGGGAAATTTTGATTTAGGTTTTTGAGTATCTTAAAGGAAACTGCTTTAAACTCTTGCCAATATTAAAATGTCAACCCATGACTTATAAGGCAAAATGGATTATTTGAATTGGAGGTACGAAGATACACGTTGTTGTTGCTATATTCACTTTAATAGTTAACCTGCATTGACTTTTCATTATCACTTAGTAGCTTCTTCATTGCATTTAACTGTTCGTCAACACTTCTAGAGTGAGCCTTCTCATCCTCTAAGTGCTTCATCAACTCTGCTATTTTCTTCTTGTACATCTGCAAGTAAGAAAGAAAGATGTGAGATAGTTGGGGTGGCCGGATCCAATTTCCAAGAGCTAGATAACTTTCTATTGAGATGCATTTGGTGCCACAAAATTCTTATATTTCAGATTGTATGAGGGTCATCACATGGCAGACACAAACGTAAACAACTAGTTGTTGTAGTGTCTATGCTTCTTGGTATAATATAAATATATATATATATACACATACATACACACACACACACACACACCCCAGAGAGCGCGAAGATATGGCACAAAACCATGATGATAAGAGCCTGAAACTACAACAATTCAGCAACCATCCTTCCCTATTGTTGTGGATAATATATCCACGTACTGTTGCATTTCCATGTATGATCCAACTAACTAAAGGAACTTAATTGTTTCCTTACAAAGATATTGCTAGGAAGCACATGCACTACTAAGGAAGTTTCTTGTCATAGTCGGACATGTGTCTCCTCAACACACATTGGACTCTATTTCAAATGTGTCCTATCATTTTAGGAATTTTGTTGGATCAAACGTACTCCAGACAATTAGAGAATACATGGGTTTATCGCTTTGGACGCATATAAGACATCGCAAAGCATGAACCCGACACACTCGGGAGACGTGATGATTTTCCGTCTCTCATCAGCTTTACTCTCTTTTCTTTTCTTTTTTTCCTTCTGTCCCTTTCCTTCTTGTTTTCCACTTGGTATCAGAGTCTCGCTCATTGAAGTAGTGGAGAAAAGACTACCTTAGGTTATTAGTATTCACTGGAAGTTTCTAAAAAGTTTAATTAATTTGAGGAAGTGTTTTCCTATTTTCCTATCATTTTTTTGGAAAAGGCCATATTATTTGAGAATCATACATCGGCCTTCTCAAGGTGGATGACTCCTTGGAACTCCTTATGTATACAACACCCCTAGAAGCATCATTTACAGGTTTGTTTATGAAAAATTCCTCAAACTCTGACTTATCTTAAGCAACTAGACTCTTCTTGTATGGTAATCTCGCTCGCATGAGGGTTATGCATATTGTTAAATGTGCGTTCTCTTGAACCAATTTTTATTAGCGTGATTGCACTATTGTGTTAGTGGATATGGTAGGAGGTAGTAAGCGAGGAAAGTGGATTAGTCGTGTTAGGTTCTTGGTGATAGCACATCCCTTCAGATTAGGCCCATATGGCGAAACTATTAGATTTGATCACTATGTGTTATGTTACGCAACATATAAGATTTTGGTTTTTTGGCTTATTGTACAATTGTTTTTTTACGAATAGATTAAATGTGACAGTCATGGCGCATAACATAAGCTAGAGAACAAATCCCATGGGTTATCTTATTTCAATAAAGACATAAACATAACCTGGTCTAGGTTTTGATGATCTTTCAAAAGCTGAGTCTTATCCAATTCTTCTTCTACATGTTCAAAATGAGCAATCTCACCATTTTGATCCTGAATTAAATATGCTATTTTCTCTTCATACATCTTATTTGTGTCTGCAAGAGCTTTCTGATATGTAGAATTTGCCAGTTGGTATAGCTGATAAGAGAGAGAAAAATGAAAACATCAGACTATGCCTTTTTGTTAAATGAAAACTAGGAGCAACAAAAACTTGAACCGCTTCTAGAATTTCACTACAGACATGGATGATAAGCCGTTGTTAAAACATCGGATTGTCAGAATGCACATAAAGCATTTCTCGGGAGGTTTTAATTTATCTAAAGGAAATTGCTTTAAACTCTTGCCAAAACTGAAATGCCAACTGATGACTTATTACAAAATGGATTAATTGAATTGGAGGTACAAAGATACACGTTGGCCTTGCCATATTCAATTCGATTTTTTTTTTTGAAAGGCAAAAAATTTATTAATCTTTGGAAACAAATTACAAAGATTAAAGGGATCCAAGACAGCTTCAAGCTAGAGAAGAAAAAACCCACGAGGGGAAACAACAGCTCCAGCAATCATAAGCCAACTCAAACCCAAGGGGAGAGAATAACAAACCAAAGTTGGCAAGAAACCAACAAAAATACCACTCCCAAAGAGACACCTAACACCTAAGACCCAAAGCAAAAAAAGCAAAAACCCAAAGGGGATACACCCAACCAGGCAAACCTCAACTGTAGCAGGCCGAACATAAATGCTCGCATGGTGCGGACCTGACTCATCGTGAAAATCAATCGAAGGCTTCGTGCACGGCAGTGCCGACGATGACTCGCCATGAATGACTGCTTCATGCTCGGCAGTAAACAAACCTATGCTCGGATTGTGCCGTCGGCAGGGATCCCGTCAACGTTACTTCCCTCATTAAACTCATGGCCTTGCTCGGCGACGTCCGCGTTCGGCTACCTTCAGAGTACGGCGTACAGCCGACGGGGGCTGGCTGTAAAGCCACGCGTCCCGCCACGTGCAGAAGCGGTTATAACAGAAGATGATCACGGGCGCACATGGGTGTGCCAGCTCAGCCCTGAAAACGGTTATCAGATCCACTCTTTAACGTCACTATGACATCACTTGGCCCGTGGAAGGCACGCGATCGCACTTGGAGAGCAAGTCAGAAGGCGCTATAAATACCTAGAGATGGTAACCCTACCAGGTACACATTACTCAATACTGACACTTACTCTCTCTAGAGCTTTCTGCTTCCTCTCTGCGCTATACTCATCCTCTCGCCGGAGGGCCTTGCCGGGACAACCCCCGGCTAGGTCCTAGTCGTGCGTTCCTTGTGCAGGCTAGGGGAAGAAGGCTAACCTACCATCGAACCATCAACGAAGGATCGGGGACCAGAGGATCACGGGCCACACAATTGGTGAACCCGACGTGAAACACTTTTGATCTAAACGGCTCTCTCATCCTCCATACCCCCCCCACTCCTTCGTAAAACAACCACCAAATCACCTACCATGGGCGGAGATCTAGCAGACGCAACCGTTTCGGGGGCCAAAGACGCAAGTGGAAACGTCAATTCCACGCCAACCCTCGAAAGGCACATGTCCCTCTCCCTCGCCCCTGGGTCCGGGCTCTCGTTCGTCTCAGACGACGTAACTTCGGCGTACATCCGCCTGTTGCAGCGTCGCGACGATGAACGCGACAATGAACTGGCCGCGCTAAGGGCAGAGGTGGCCCAAATGAAGCAACGCATGCAGCAGGACGCCACCCCTGCCGCATCAAGATCTGGCGGAGACAGGGGTAGAGGAGGCCAAACACCGCCTCCGCCTCCACCTCCACCACCGCAAGGGCGTCAGAACGAAGGAGGCCAGCGCGGATCCGTGAAGGACCGCCTAGGTTTCACTCCAGCACCAGACGACGCCAGGGGAATCATTCTCTATAAGCAACCCGCTGTATCCGGGACACATCGTTCTAGAAGCCATCATGATGGAACCAGAACAGACACCGAATCGTTTACAAGTACGTACTCGACTGGTCGCGCAGAATTCTCTCGCACGACGGCCTCGCACCGTAGCCGAGAATCTGCCCGAACCAGACCCCATGTCTCTGAGCGCCTGGGGAACATCCCAATGGAAAACAAAGATGATGAGCACTACGCTCGGCGCAACGGGAAAGACGTACGCGTTGAGGGCGCGAACGACGAGAACAAAACCCGTCGCCACAACGACAAAACCGTTGACGGCCCACGCCGAATGGAGAAGGATCTGCGAGACAAGCTTCGGCGGAGGGAAGCGGAGAAGATGTCGACAAAAGAACACAAAGACAGGGATTCAAAGAGATCAAAAACGGACGAACACGGCAAACCGCCGCGCCCAGGATTTGAAAGGCAGCTAAAAGACCTCGGCGTCTCCCCATTTACCTCCCACATAATCAACACGCCCCCAGAGCCCACCTTCCACCTACCCAAATTCACGAAGTTTGATCCGTCGACGTGTGAGGCCTACACTCACCTCATTCACTTCAGACAAACCATTGAACTCTGTACGCTTAAAGATGAGGTAAAATGCAAGGCGTTTCCGTCCAGTCTCGGATCCCTAGGGCTCCAGTGGTTCAACAAATTGCCCGCTGGATCCGTGAGGACCCTGGCCGACCTTGAATGCGCCTTCAACACTCGCTTCATCACAAGCAACAAAACGGCTAAGGAGCCTGAATCGCTGTCTCAGATGAGAAAACTACCGTCGGAAACCCTCAGGCAATATGCCGAGCGCTACTGGCAGCTATTCAACGAGATCCCTGGAATCGATGAATACTGGGCTGCACGCACTTTCAAGAACGGCCTGGAAACCGGGAGCAAGATCTTAGACGAACTCGCCATCCGTCCACCACACGGCATGGGTGAACTAATGAGGGTCGTGGAAAGATTTTGTGCTCTCGAGAAGCTTTATGCAGACAGGGCCGCACAGGGAATCCCAAGCTCTAACAATCCATTCTCCTCAACCGTACACCAGCTGCCGGCACAAACGGCAACCCAACAAGTGCAGCCGAAGAAACAAGTTCACAATATCAAGAAGGGGAAGGAGCGTCCGCCAAAGAAGCACGACCACGTGGCCGAAACCACTCACTTCAAAGAACCAATCTGGTCTTTTCTGAAGGAAATAATGAGACAACCGTGGTTTGAATGGCCGACGGGCAAGCTCGGAACCGACACTGGCCAACCGGACCAAAACCCAAGGAAGAAATGTACTTACCACAACGAGTTCGGCCACTACACGACTGCCTGCGCACCATATAAGGCTCTCCTTGAAAAGCTTGCGGCTCAAGGCCATCTCGATCAATACATCGATCGAACAAAGACACCCGCCTGGCAGACAAATCCCAACCCCAACGAACAACGACCGTTGATCCACGTCATCCACGGTCCAGTAACCAAAGCGTTCGAGACTGCCCTCAAAGCCGACATCGATCACGCCTCAACTTCAAAGGCAGTACTCTCCGTCGGCTGCGGATCCAAGCGTCAACGACCACAAGACGTGCCCATCAACGAGGACGGATCACGCTTCTTCTTGCTTGGCTCCTCACTATCTGACGCCGAGCGAGAGGAGATGTTCCTGTTCCTCAAAGACAATCTTGAAGTCTTTGCATGGACCCCGGAGGAGATGCCAGGGGTGGATCCCAACTTTATTTGCCACTCCCTCAACATAAAAAAGGACGCCAAACCAGTGGTTCAACGGGCTCGACGCTCGGCACCCAAACACGCCGACGCCGTGATCGAAGAGGTCGACCGCCTTCTCGACACCAACGCCATTCAGGAAGTCCAATACCCAACCTGGCTCTCCAACACGGTGGTCGTCAAGAAGAAGAATGGAAAGTGGCGAGTTTGCGTCGATTACACGAATCTTAACGACGCCTGTCCTAAAGACTGGTTCCCACTGCCAAAGATCGACCAGCTCGTAGATGCAACAGCCGGCCATGCTCGGCTAAGTTTTCTGGACGCCTACCGTGGCTATCACCAGATTGCTATGGACCCGGCCGATATGGAAAAGACAGCATTCATAACTCCGCATGGAATCTTCTGCTATAGGGTGATGCCGTTTGGTCTAAAGAACTCCGGAGCCACATTCAACAGAGCGATCTTCAAGATGCTCTATGCACAAATAGGCAACATCCTAGAAGCATACATCGACGACCTCGTCGTCAAAAGTCAAAAGGAGCACAACCATTTGAAGGAGCTGGCCAAGGTCTTCGAGATCCTTAATTCCACAAACTCCGTTTAAACCCGGAGAAGTGCGCGTTCGGCGTAAGTGCTGGTAAATTCCTTGGCCATTTGGTCACACGACGTGGCATCGAAGCCGACCCCAACCAAATCAGGGCAGTGACCGACCTTCGGCCACCAAGATCAATCAGAGAGGTACAAAAACTAACTGGGATGGCAGCGGCTCTCAACCGCTTCATCAGCAAATCGTCCGATAAGTGCCACTCCTTCTTTCACGCTCTCAAAGGGAAAAGCCGACGAAGTTTCAAATGGACGCCGGACTGCGACAGAGCGTTGGCCGAGCTCAAAGATTACCTGGGTTCTCCACCGCTGATGGTAAAGCCCAAAGAATACGAAAATCTCTATCTTTACCTTGCAGTCTCAAGCCACGCAATTAGCTCAGCACTTGTTCGGCGAGAAGGGGCCGACGACATGCCAGTGTATTTCACGAGCAAGACACTCCTTCCAGCCCAGACTCGGTACCTTCCACTGGAAAAACTGGCACTCGCCCTGGTATCTGCGGCAAGGAAACTTCTGCCATACTTTCAGGCGCACACCATAACAGTGTTGACCGAGCACCCTCTCAAAGCGCTTTTTCGAAAAGCCGACCTCTCAAACCGAGTCTCAAAGTGGGCGGTCGAGCTAGCGAACTTCGATATCCGTTTTGAACCGAGGACAGCAATAAAGGGGCAGGTCCTCGCCGACTTCATTGCTGAACTCACACCAGAAGACTCTGAGATCCTACACAATCCTCCCACCCAACCCTCTGCCGAACACCAACCAAAAGAGAACCGGTGGCTCCTCTTTCAGGGAGAAACTTGGAGGATGCAAGTTGACGGCGCCTCCAACAACAACGGAGCCGGTGCCGGAGTCGTTTTGGTCTCACCATGCGGAACACTTCACGAGAGTGCTATCACCATCGATTTTCCTGCCACAAATAATGAGGCAGAATATGAAGCACTGCTTGCTGGCTTACGCTCGGCAATCGCAATGAAAGTTGACCACTTAGCCGTGTTCTGCGACTCTCAACTCATAGTCAATCAAGTTCTGGGGGACTACGAAGCCAGGGATCCACGGATGATGAAGTACCAAGCCATGGCAGCCGAACTCATTACCCACTTCAAGAACTTCAACATCGAACAGATCAACCGCGAGCACAACGCACACGCCGACGCACTTGCTGGCCTCGCGTCGGCTTCAAAGGCATCAGAGTTCCGAACAATAAATTTTGGAAACATTGACCACCCGAGTTTCGACACAACCCCAGAAGTGCTCAACATTGAGCTTGGTCCGAGCTGGATGGATGAAATAGTTGCCTTCCTCAGAACCGATACTTTACCCGATGACAAGAAGGAAGCCTTCCGTATCAGAAACAAGGCCGCGTACTATTGGCTTTCTGAGAACGGCCAACTTTACAGGAAATCCATTTCTGGGCCCTACCTTCTTGTCATCCACCCCAATCAAGTTGCCGAGATCCTGGAAGAACTGCACTCCGGAAGCTGCGGTTGCCACTCTGGTGGACATTCGTTATGCCAACGCGCGATGAGTCAAGGATACTTTTGGAAAAACATGAAGAAAGACTGTGAGGAAATTGTTCGAAGGTGCCGACCATGCCAACTTTTCTCCCCAATCCCCAGGCAGCCGGCTCAGAACCTTTCTCCCATCACAAGTCCATGGCCATTCGCGCAATGGTGGCTCGATATCGTCGGGAAGCTCCCAACAGCACCTGGGGGCTTCAAATTCTTGATCACTGCAACGGATTATTTCTCCAAGTGGGTAGAAGCCGAAGCCCTAGTCACCATCACAGAAGCAGACGTCCGACGATTCGTATGGAGAAACATTGTGACAAGATTCGGCATACCCTACGCCATCGTCTCCGACAACGGCACCCAATTTGTCGGGGACGGCCTTACAAGTCTCTGTGAGGAGTTCGGCATCAGATTCTTCAACTCCACACCAGCCTACCCTCAGGGAAATGGCCAGGCCGAAGCCACAAACAAAACGGTTTGTGCAGGAATAAAGCAAAGATTGAATTCAAAGAGAGGAAAATGGGCAGAGGAACTCCCCAGGGTTTTATGGGCTTACCGCTCCACTCCCCGCCGTTCTACAGGCCAAACACCCTTCTCAATGGCGTTCGGCATGGAGGCCGTAATCCCACTGGAATCAAGGTTCCCAACCCTCAGAACGGAAAACTTCAACCCACAGTCCAATGACGAAGCCATCGAGCAAGAACTGATTTTGGCTGAGGAAAAACGCGATGACGCTCGGCTAAAGCTTGCCGAGTATCAACAGACCGTTGCCAAGGGCTACAACAAAAGCGTCAGAATCAAGAAGTTCAAACCCGACGACTTGGTTTGGCGAAAGGTCGTCCAAGCAAGCAAAAAGAAAAAATTCATGCCCAATTGGGAAGGACCATTTCGTATTGTGAAGGTTGCTGGTGAAGGTGCCTACACTCTCGAAGATATGCACGGCAAGGTGCTCACCAACCCGTGGAATGCACAGAACCTCAGGAAGGCATACATGTGATGCTTCAATCAGATAACTACCTTCGGCCAACACTTCATGCATACTGAGTTTCAGTTTTCTTCAGCTTCGGCATACCTCTTTTACATTTTTCTTTTGCATTTCAAAGAAGGGCCTCGACCCACTGATTATTGTTTTCCCTGTACTTCGAAGAGATATCAATGAATTGACAATCTTACTTTTTGTCTAAAAGTCTTCACCAACATTTTATGCATTCATTCCACTCTCGGCTAGAATGCCACACACAAACGATGACTTCGGTCACACCCACCAAACGGCTCCTTAAAAAGCCCTTTGCTTCGGCCAATTTCACCGCCCAAAGAAGCAATCACTGGACATATGGTCCGCCGAGCCTGAAATACACTTTTGGAACTTAGGCTTCGGCTCGGATTGGCAAGACACTATGGTCGGCCACCGAATGGTTATACTCGCAATTCGGCGAGCAAACCACCCACAAACAATTACTACTCTCCAACGTTCTTCTACCATGGCCAGGGGCTGACACTTGGACCGAGCCCCATCCACTGGCAAGGGGCAAGGGGCGTTGTCACACTCTCAAACTAAGTCAAAGGCTGGATCATGTCTGATCACAATACATCCATGCTCGGCGACCTATAGCAACTACGGCCATACTACTTTAGCCAGGGCTCGGCTGCAATATCTATACTTAACCATTTCGATCATGCAAATACTCTCAACTATTCTACCGAACCCAGACTAAAAGTGGGGGCTACGGGCAACTACACATTCACAAACATACAAGACCCACAAAAGTTGTGCGAAGGCATTAAGTCAATCAAACAAGCTCGGCAAAAATACAGACGTTGCAAAAGGAAATCATGCATTCATTCAAAAAATACTTGAAAGTGTTGTTAAAAATCCTAAGCTAGGAGGATCGGCGTAGTAAACCGTTCGGTGCCGACCCTCATTCAAACTATTACATCTGGCACGGTAAACTCCCAAGTTTGGAGCCGTCCAGTCCAACAAAATTTCAAAAAAAAAAAAAAAAAAGAGAAAAAGAAAGCTATAAACGCAAAGGCTATGGCGGATCACCCTCGGCTGCTGCTTCAGTAACACGAGCAGCATCGTCCTCGGCTTCAACTGCGACATCATCATTTTTCTCAACCTGCTCAGTAACTTGCTCGGTGATATCAGCCTCGTCATTCTTCTTCCCACTAGAGCCATTCCCTCCCCCTTCAGCGTCGGCCACGGTCATATCTTCGACATCATCCTCACTCTCGGGAAACTCCTCCGGAGTAAGTGGGGCACATTCCTCCTCCGTGTACGGCAGCACAAGCTCGGGCACATCAGCCACGGGAATCGTCTTAATTAGGTTCATGTCCGGCTCCATCTGCATGACCCCACACGCAGCCTTCACCCCATCCTTATACCCAGTCCGGTACGCGATCGGCAGCTTCTTCTTCAGCTCCTCATTGACCATCGACCGAGCCTCACGAACGTACTCGGCGCCGGCTCTGTCATAACCAGCTTGAAATGCCTTCTCATCCACTTCCTTCATCTTCCTCTTCTCCCTGCGGGCAACCTTCTCGAGCTCACGTTCGGCCGTCCTTGCATTTTCAAGGGCCTCATCCCTCTCTTTCTCGAGCTCGGCGACCCTCGACTTGGCAAACCTCAAGCCGTTCTTCGCAGCCTTTGCCTTCTCACGCTCGGCCTTCGCGTCATCGCGGTAACGTGTTCTCTCAGCAGCCAAGAGTTCGGCTTGCCGAGAAGCACGCAGCAAAGCTTGCCCAGCCTACACAAGATTAATTCATCAGCCTCGGCAACATGTCAAAATGCAAATTAGAAAACCAAGTCAAAACGTACCTGTACGAGATATGCACTAGTGTGGACTAGGCTCGGCTGGAGCTCCCCTGGAATCCTGCCCATGTCCTTTGGAAGAGCAAGTCCATGCAGCATGGTCACAGCAAGGCCAGGCTCCTCCTTGACGCTGTCCTCCACCGTGATCACTCTGCCGTCGGCCATCGCGAACGATGGTGCGAACTCTGAGACGATCACTCGCCCATCAGAACCTGCTGCCTTCTCCACGGCCTTTGAGCCTCCCGCCGCCGAAGACTCGGTTTGTTCTTTCTCCTTTGGAACTGGCGTCGGCGGCCTGGCAGGGAAGAAGTCGTGTACCTTCTGCCTCTTAGCAGGACTCTCGGTGGGAGAAGGAGCAGCTACCTTCTTGCTGGCAGCAGCTGCTTCCTTAAGATTCATCCTCACCACGTTTCTCCTCCCCATGTCGTCGGCAAAGTGAGGAATTAAGGTTCGGATTGGAGGGATGTGGATACCCTGGAGGTCAGATGGCAGACTTTCTTGAAACCAGAAGTCGGCTGACTTTTGAAAAGTGGGAAATTTTACCCTCGGCTGCTTCGCTTTCTTGCTCGGTTTTGGGACTTCGTCGCCAACACCTACCTCAGCAGCTGACTTCTTACCCTTAGCCTTCGTGCTCGGCCCTGCCTCCTTATCCTTCTTCTTCCTCTTCGTCAACTTCCCCTTGTACGAGGGCTCGTAACCTAGCAGCGTCGGCGCATCGCGGCAGACACAAGCCCTTAGTAGATCCACATGGCTGTCTACGGCCAGAGAGTTCTGAGTCTTGGTTATTGCTCGGTGATCTGCAAAAGAAAAATGTGTTAGCAAAATATCACATTCATTTAGGAGAGATGGATCATGTTCGGCAGATTTAAAGAAGAATTGGAGACCTCGGAAATCCGTTATCTTCGGCACAGAATGCAGCCGCATTGTCTGATCGCCGAACTCGAAGTTCCCACTGACTTCGACGTACAGGCTAGCCCACTTATCAGTGTCGGGAAGCCCGCTTATCAATGGCTCCTTGCCACTACGAGTGGATAAGTATCTACGGTTTGTCTTCCCATGCCTAGACATGATGTATGTGTGGAAGAGGTCGGCAATGGTGAAATCAAGGTTGTGAAGTTCCTTTAACTTAATTACGGACATCACTATCCTAAAACTGTTGATTGAGAAGAAGTGAGGTACTATGCCGAACCTAGCTAACAGTTCCCTCAGATATGGGTGAAGGGGGAAGCGGAGTCCGGCCTCACAGATGGCCATTAGAGGGACCGTTATGTGTTCGGGACGATCTTGCCTCCTATCCCTAATCCTGTTGCTAGCCACTTGGTGGACGACAACATCATCGGGTATGTCGTACGCTCGGCAGAAGGCCGCATACTCATTGGGACGCCCACTGAAGTAATGGGCGTGGGGACAAACCTGCCCTCGCTCAAAGAGGTCGGCGAACTCTCTGTCCCCAGACGAAGTTTCAGCAGGAGCAGAGAGTGAAGAGGTCGTAGCTCCGGCCTGGGAGCGAATCCTAGACTCGGCCTCCGGTCCAAGTTCGTGCTCGGCTTCAGATTCTGTGCTAGTAGAGAAAGTATCTCTGGGTCGGTGTTGAAACCACCATACTCGTGGTCAAGCTCGGCATTAGAGTCACCAGAGTCTGACATGTTCGAGGCAATGGAAGAAGTTTGACGTCAGCTTCTGTGAATCTCCAAGTACTCTCGGATCACGAGATTTGCAGAATCGTCCTCTGAACTTTCAGAGTCGGATGAGATGACGATGATTGGGGGAGCCAGACCTAACAAGTCAAAAACAAAAACGTGAGACCTCGTCGTCGGCCAGAGAGTAATTGCTTCACTACGCTCGGTATCCTAAATGGCCCACCCCATCATCGTTCTCATGGCTAGACCAAACCATGTTCGGTTGGAGCCTGCCAAACAACAGAGACTGGGGCTCGGCCCATTCCATCAACGGCCAAGCCCAGAACCCCTCGGAGGTTCCATGCTCGGAAGAACAGGTGGAAGAGGGAGATGAACAGTCCGTTCATCTCCAGGGTGCACTGTTCACTCAGAACAAAAAGTGCCCCAAAAACCCAGAAGAGCAAAAATAATGGACTGAAAACTGCAAGAAAGTGAAGAGAAACAAGAATCGAACACATACCTGGATTTGTGGCGAAGATCTGTTGGCAGGATTGCTGGGAATCAAGACCAGAAGATGAACTGACGATCTTCGAAGCTCTGACAATGGAGGTCTGGAGAGAGAGAGAACGAGAGCTTTCTCTCTCCTCGCGTCTCCCTTTATATAGGACTAGGGTTTGGGGTTCGAAAATCCCGCCCATCATTGCACCGCCGAACAGCCAACCACTCAGCGCACGACACGTGGCACTGATAGGACGGTTTGCAGGGTTTTGCCAGCCTTTCCCTCGTTTGCCGTACCCATCCACGAGGTGACATCTGGCGCCCAACCATTGGAGAACTTCGTCGACGGTCGAAACCGCTCCTGAGAAATGAAACGATTCACGCTCGGCTGTAGTCCTTTTTTCATCAAGCAAATATACGCTCGGCGGTTCAACGAGTTCGGCCTACGGCTCGATTTCAATCTCTACAATGCGTACGGCATCAGCAGAAATTGAGGGGCTATTGTAGCAGGCCGAACATAAATGCTCGCATGGTGCGGACCTGACTCATCGTGAAAATCAATCGAAGGCTTCGTGCACGGCAGTGCCGACGATGACTCGCCATGAATGACTGCTTCATGCTCGGCAGTAAACAAACCTATGCTCGGATTGTGCCGTCGGCAGGGATCCCGTCAACGTTACTTCCCTCATTAAACTCATGGCCGTGCTCGGCGACGTCCGCGTTCGGCTACCTTCAGAGTACGGCGTACAGCCGACGGGGGCTGGCTGTAAAGCCACGCGTCCCGCCACGTGCAGAAGCGGTTATAACAGAAGATGATCACGGGCTCACATGGGTGTGCCAGCTCAGCCCTGAAAACGGTTATCAGATCCACTCTTTAACGTCACTATGACATCACTTGGCCCGTGGAAGGCACGCGATCGCACTTGGAGAGCAAGTCAGAAGGCGCTATAAATACCTAGAGATGGTAACCCTAACAGGTACACATTACTCAATACTGACACTTACTCTCTCTAGAGCTTTCTGCTTCCTCTCTGCGCTATACTCATCCTCTCGCCGGAGGGCCTTGCCGGGACAACCCCCGGCCAGGTCCTAGTCGTGCGTTCCTTGTGCAGGCTAGGGGAAGAAGGCTAACCTACCATCGAACCACCAACGAAGGATCGGGGACCAGAGGATCACGGGCCACACATCAACCAAAACCAAACAACAAATACGGAGCCTAAAGCAACAAGAAGACTCCCAAATAGACACCTAAGAGTCAATCCTTATGTTGAAAATCATGCGCATTAGCCCTTTCCTCATCTTTGGCTTCCATAATCGCGATTCGACGAATAAGATCCTTTTCATCACCCGAATAACTAAGGCCCATGATCTTGTTAACAGTCCAGATAGCCTGAGCCTCATTTAGATGAGTCCTGTTGATGCCTTCAGAAGAAATTGGTAGCGCAGCAGCGACAACAGCTGATCTAAACATAGCACCACTTTGCTTCTTATTTCCACCTTTCTTCTTGGATTTAGGAATGCCCAACATACTTTCTACCGACTTCTGCTTCCATTTTCCTTTCCCCGTATCCTTTGCCTCCTCAATTGGGTTAAGATCCACAACTAGTTGGATGTCCTCAACTTCTTTGTCATTTAAAAAGCCTACTTCTGAAAGGTTATAAAAGCCTACATCAGATTCCACTGTCTTAGTAACTGGGACTTTTTCCACTGTGTCATCTTCTAAGCAAGAAAGATTTTTCCCTGCAATAATTGCTCCAACGTCACCCAAGGGTTGGGTTGTATCCTTTGTACCAATTTCGGCGCCATCAGCAGAATCGGCCACTAACTGATTATCCCCATCAAGATTAGCCTCCTTGAGCCTAGAATCGGCCACTAACTGATTATCCCCATCAAGATTAGCCTCCTTAAGCCTAGAATCATCCCCACCACTTACTGAAACACAGTGAATTCCACTCCCTTGTCGAACTAATAGCTCCGCACCCGAAGACGACCCATTAGTTTCACTCCCAGACACCGAAATATCCGCCTCAGCATCCTCGTCCTCCTCATCTTCCTTTGATTCTTCATCAGAATGTGAGGGAGAATCAAGATTTACTCTAAAGATTTGTTTCTCCGCTTCATGTGGCTGGTCGCACGAATCTTCCATCACCTTAACTTTGTAACTCTTACCTTCAACCTCAACGGTAATCCACTCATCAATTTCCTTGAAAATATTAGTGGCGATTAAAATCTTAGCCTCTGCAAAAGATGACATCTTTAACGTTGATTCATCTGTAGATATGAAGGAACCCCATAACTCTCCAATAGATTTGAAAGAAGTATTGCTCCATCCATTGAGTGGCATTCCATAACAGCATAACCATACAAATCTTTCAGCGCACGCCGCTTGTCCATCCCATGGTTTGTAATCAAAGAACCACCTTTGAAGACATTTTTCTTTGATCATTTTCTCCATTCCCTATCTGCTTGTACAAGTTAAAATCACAGACCTTCCACCCATCGCCTTTATATCAATATTGTCTAGTCCCATCCCTGTCATCTCGACCTTTAAGTCATTGATTGAGATTAACTTGTGTAATTTTGCCACCGTGCTGCGGTATAGCCACCCATTACCAATGGATTTTAAAGATAACCTTCGGCCCTCTTGATCGCTACTTTCCAAAACCTTCTCTGTCTCCTTCCTAGCGCTACCACCATTGTTAGCATCACCTGAAACCATTTGGGCAAAAGATTTTCCAAGATTGAAACTCTTTTGTCCACTTAATCCGATATCAAAGTGGGAACCTTGAAATCCAGAAAGCCCTTGCAATCTATTTCCCACAACAGGGCGTTGGAAAATGGGAATCTTCTATTCTGATTTGTTCATGTACTGACCAAAAGTTGCTTCTTTGACAAAAAGCTTCTTGTCGCTAACCCACAATCCATTGGATTTTGAAATTGCAACCCCTGCAGAGACGTGGCAATCATACCTAACAAACCCAAATTTTGAACCAGTTCTTTTGCTCCGCTTATACGGAATAAAAGCATCTTTGACAACCCCGTAATTGTTGAAAGTTTTCTTGAGCCAGCCTTGATCAACCTCCTCAGGCAAGTTATCAATGAAAAGAGTGAATAAAGCTTGGTTATTTGATCCTAACTCCCCATTCTTATTCCTCTGTTTGTTAATCACAGGGGCCCATCCTCCCTCGTTCTGGCTCCGAATAGCCATGGCCGCACAGTAAAATCATGCAAACGGAGGACTTGAAAACAGCAGACAACCCACACCTAATTGAACACAAATACGGTACAGACGATCCACCAAAACAGCAGCACAAACCAAACACAGAAAATACTACAGACCCTCCAAACGGGTAGCACAATCAGCCAGGCACAAGTAGAGTAAAACAACCCTAAAGCAGAATTGAAACTGCAAGCAGAGCAGCCGAACACAATGAAATGAAACTGACCAAACAGAACGAAACAATCTGACCTTAACGTCGGGTGAACGGCACAGAGCAGATCGGGGATGAACGGCACAGAGCAGATCGGGGGTGAACGGCACAGGAGCACCAGCGAGGTTGCCTCAAATCGCCTCCTCTCGCCTCTCCTGACACCCGTATCGGAACTGCAGAGAGAACGGCACTGAATGGTAGACAACGGCTAAGGTGATTGGGGATGGGGTAAAGGATGGAGGGCGGACGGAAATGAATAAGAAGCGCCGACGAGGTTCGCCGGAGACAGGGCCGGCGATTGATGGCTAGGGTTTTGGTACGTGGTTAGGGTTTGGGGAGATCACCTTAAATCGCCTCATACCCAAATCATTGAGTGGTATCTTCTTTAAATTTTAGACTGTAGTGTAACTTAACTATACAGTCTATACTGGTATACAGTAGTCATGCTAGGATATCAACAACACAAGAAAAATGTTCCCTTTCAGGTTTATAGCCAAATTTAGTCTTCATTCTATGTAAGACTTCAAGCTCGATAGTTAACCTGCATTAACTTTTCTTGATCACTTAGCAGCTTCTTCATTG
Source organism: Rhododendron griersonianum (assembly GCA_018127125.1). Classification (NCBI taxonomy): domain Eukaryota; kingdom Viridiplantae; phylum Streptophyta; class Magnoliopsida; order Ericales; family Ericaceae; genus Rhododendron; species Rhododendron griersonianum. The sequence continues at coordinate 29,834,308 of CM030790.1, read as the reverse complement.
CATTTAATTGTTCTTCAACACTTCCGGAGTGAGCCTTCTCATCCTCTAATTGCTTCATCAACTCTGCAATTTTCTTCTCATACATCTGTGTAGTAAGAAAGAAAGATATTAGATAAGGTGTTCCCATCCATTCCAGGAGCAAGACACCTTTCCTTTGAGAAGTGTTTGGTGCTACAAATTATTATATTTTGGACTGTATGAGGTTTAACACATATCAACATGACACAGAAACTCAAACAACTAGTTGTTGAAGGGTTGATGTTTCTTGGTATATGTACAGAAGAGCATGTAGATATGGAGCAAAACCATGATGAGTAAGAGTCTGAAACTGCAACAATTCAACAACCATCGTTGCCTACCGTAGTGTATGACATAGCTAGGAACTGTTGCATTTACACGTAATGATCCATCTTACTAAAGGAACTAAATTGTTTCCTTACCCGGGTATTGCTAGGAAACACAGACACTGCTAAGGAGGTTCCTTGTTAAAGTCGGACATGTGTCAGATACCGACACTCACTAATACTCCTCAACACACATTGGACTCTGTTCCAAATGTGTCCTAGCATTTTAGGAATTTTGTTGGACCAAACGTACTCTAGACAATTGGAGATTACACGGATTCATTGCTTTGGGCGCATATAAAACAACGCAAAGCATGATCCTGACACACTTAGGAGACGTGATAATTTTTCATTTCTCATTAGCTTTTTTTCCAATTCACCATTTGTCTTTTTCATTCTTGTTTCATAGCTCTTACTTTACACTTACCTTAGTATCAAAGATTGATTCTCTCTCCGTGGATTTGTGGAAAAAAGACTACCAAAGGTTATTACTATTCCTTGGAACATTCCTAACAAATTTAAATTAATTTGAGGAAATCTATTCCTATTTTCCGTTAACTTTTGAAAAAGGCTCTATCATTTGAGAAGCATCCATCGGCCTTGTCAACTTAGATGGCTGCTTGGAATGCCTTATACGTACTAGACCTCTACAAGCATTACTTTGCAAGTATGTATGCAATATTCCTCAATCTCTGGCTTATCATGAGAGTTATCATAGGGTAATTTTGCTCTCATGAGGGTTATGCATATTGTTAAACATGAGAGAAATTGAACCAGTTTTTATTAGTTGTATTGCACTATTCTGTTAGTGGACATGGTAGAAGGTAGTAAGCGAGGAAAGTGGATTAGTGGTGTTGGGACTCTTTTTGATAGCATATCTTTTCATATTAGGTCTGGATCTCAAAAGTCAACTATTAGATTCAATCACTATTTTCTGTTTTTATTATGAATAGAAGAAATATAACAATCATGGAGTATAACATAAACTGAAGAACAAAACCCCTTGGTTATCTTACTTCAATAAAGACAAACATAACCTGATTTGAGTTTTGATGATCTTTCAAAAGCTTCTTCATCTTATCCAATTCTTCTTCTACACTCTTAAAACGAGCAATCTCACCATTTTGATTCTGAATTAAATCTGCTATTTTCTCTTCATACATCTGATTTGTGTCTGCAAGAGCCTTCTCATATGTAGAATTTTCCATTTGGTATAGCTGATAAGAGATAAAGAAAGATGAGAACATCAAACTATGCCTTTTCGTTAGATGAAACTAGGAGCAACAAAACACCGCGTTTAGAATTTTGTTGCAAAGAAGCACGACACATCTACCAACCTCGCATTTCCGTATCCGACATGTGTCCATCGCGGGCACAACACAACAATCTCTGGACAAGTGTCTAACGCTAAATGCGTGTCTAATTTTTCTATTATGTTTTTCTATTCGGATATGTTGGGGACACTCTTGGAACACAGTAAGAACACATTTTGAAAATTGGCTAGCATCAAAATTATGTACATGTTTAGTGCATAAACACTTTACACCACTTTTGATTTCTATCTTCCTTTTTTTAACGGCATTGATTTCTATCTACCTAATGTTAAGATTGTATTTAGGCTTTGTCTTAATTTGACAGAATTATTCATGATATGTTATATAAACTCATAAGATACATTAATAATAAAAGAACATATTGTTCATTCAACTTGTCTGCAACGTGTCCTAATTTTTGAAGAAATGACGTATCCGCTTGTCCGTGTCGTGTCGTATGCGTGTCATATGCCCGTATTCATGCTTCTTAGGTGTAGACATGGATGATAAGCCACTGCGAAGACATTAGATGTGTCAGAATGCATATAAAGTTTCACAAATTTAAGTTTTAGATTATCTAAAAGGAAACTACTTAAAACTCTTGCCAAAATGAAACCCCAACTAACGATTTATTAAAAAATTGAATATGTGAATTTGAGGTATAAAGATACAAGTTGTCCTTGCCATATTCACTTCTATAGGTAACCTGCATTGACTTTTCATGATCACTTAACAGCTTCTTCATCGCATTTAATTCTTCAGCACTTCCAGAGTGAGCCTTCTCATGCTCTAATTGCTTCATCAACTCTGCTATTTTCTTCTCGTACATTTCTGTGGAATTAGCAAGTGCTTTTTGATATGATGAACTTTCAAGCTGGTATTGCTACAAATAGAGAAACCAGAACCCTTAGTGAAACCATCTAAAAGGAGTCGAAACTGTTACGTTATCAAGTGTCCCAAAACTATAACTATTGGAAAATAAGCCCAACAATAAATGTTAAGCTATCCAGCTCCCCTACCTTGTAGGCAATCCCGTCTTGCTCATGGAGATGCCAACATCGTAGCATAATGCAAACATGAAACAACTGCAAACGAAAGGACTTGAACCTAAACATCCCAGAACCAAGGCTTTTACTAATTGTCCCAAAAGCTTAAGCTGTTAGAAATTGGACCCTATAATGTATATCAAGCTATTCCTGCCTGCCAAAATGAACCAAGTTGTGCCTATTTCGTAGTTTACCAAGAGACCTCTCCAATTAAATAGAGAGTATAAAGATATATTTCTGAAATCGTTGATCTGCAAATACTTTTTGCTCCCAATTTCACCTAGAATATGTGAACTTTTTTTCCGTTAACACGATATTCTCACTTAGAATAGCGTTCCACCATTATGTACTCCATGAATGTGCTAAGAGTTGCTTTTTAAGACCACTGTCTTTGTTAAAATCTTAATGATTCAAAAGTGCTGGTCTCACCTTTTAAAAACATGAGCTTGAGTTATGATAGAACAATCATGACATAATTCAATATATTGAAGGCAAGAGAAATGAATTTACCCCCTTTGCAGTGGCACAACCTTTTGACAGTGCATTTGAGAACTTCATTCAATAAATGAAAGGCACGCCTTTTACTTTTGGTTTCATTTTTTCACTTTCCCTCTCTTCTTTCTAAATATGGTTTCACTATCACAGCCACAAACTGGTTATTCTTTAAGGATCTTAATATGACAAGTGCAACCTAAACAGTACATTAGTTTAATGTACAACAAAACAGCTAGACAAATATACTCATACTTACAAAATAGTAATTAACAACCAGAAGGATACAGTAGAAGAGTAATATAGTAGGAAACTACATGTATAATATACCTTGACGTGCTTTAGACTGATTTCTAATCGTGCAACTTCAGAATGCATAAAATTGTTTTCATCTTTTAGACGATTCAATTCATTTAGTGTTCCCTCTAGCTCGATTTCCAGATGAGCATTCTCCTTCTGCAGAAACTGCAGTTACGTGCAACAGTTTTAGAGAAAGTCGTATACACCAACAAAAATAAAAAGAAAAGAAGAAAGTAGAAGTGCCAATAGCAAAAAAAAATGACACCTGAACTTTGCACCAACTGTCACAGAGACACCTGAACTTAAGTTTATTTCAATTAAACACCTATACTAACAAAATCCCCAAATTTAGACACCTGAACTTAAGTTTATTTCAATTAAACACCTGTACTAACAAAATCCCCAAATTTAGACACCCGCCGTTATTCTCTGTCCCAAAAATTGCTAACATGGCATCTCCAACCCGTTTAAGTTGTCCTATTAAACGGGTTGGAAATGCCATGTTAGCAATTTTTGGGACAGAGAATAACTGCGGGGGTCTAAATTTGGGGATTTTGTTAGTACCTAAGAAGCACGGATACGGATACGGATACGGGATACGGACACGATACGATACAGATACGCAGATACGTGATTTTTTCAAAAAGAAGGATACGATACGTTGGGGGATACGTTGAATATAAAAGTAAATAAAAAATATATCATATATAATTTTTGATTGGGGACTATATGGGTTCTGTTGTTGTTGTTGTGTATATATAATTTTTAATTCCTAAAATTTCATTAATGATTAAAATTTTCCATCACACAAGTTCACCATTTCACATGTCGAGAGAGATATATTTACATACCCACAACAAGAGAGAGACTTACAAGGTTGTCGAGAGAGAGGATATCGTCGGTGTGTTTCTGGTGTTGATTGGTGGGGGAAAAAGAAAAGTATAGTCCTACTTGCAATTTTAACCCATATATTTTAAGTAATACTAACATATTTACCCTCGCGCACATCCAAAATGTATTGGGATAACAAAAATAATTCTAAAAGCAGGATACTTTAAAAAAAAACATATCGGATACGTATCAGAAGCGTATCCGAGAGTATCCGCGCGTATCCGAAACGTATCGGGATACCAAAAAATAATTCTAAAAGCGTATCGGATACGTATCCGGAGAGTATCCGAGAGTATCGGTATCCGATACGGATACGATACGTAATACGTAGGCCAAAATAGAGTATCCGTGCTTCATAGGTTAGTACAGGTGTTTAATTGAAATAAACTTAAGTTCAAGTGTCTAAATTTGGGGAAATTGTTAGTACAGGTGTTTAATTGAAATAAACTTAAGTTCAGGTGTCTCTGTGACATTTGGTGCAAAGTTCAGGTGTCATTTTGAAATTTTCCCCAAAAAAAAGACTAATAAGCAAGAAGGTTAAACAGTGTTAACTAAAGCCCAGAAAATAATATCATCAAATGAAGCTGCAAAAAATATACTCCCTCCCTCCTAAATTGCTCGCCCTTTTGGAGAACCGTGCATTTTGTAAGCAAAATATAAGGTACTTATGAGATTTTGTTTTCAAAAAATTTACACCAACTTTTTCTTCTCAATGAAATCTTTAAATTGGTGTAAAAAATTTTGGAAAAAAATTCATGCTAGTACATTATTTTTTGCATTCAAAATGCAAGACTTCCCAAAAAGGGCGAGACAACTACCTCAAACCATGCAACCAAGCTCTTTTCAGCAGGAGAGACAACTACCTCAGACCTTGCAACCAAACTCTTTTTAGCTGTAGCAAAGGACTCTTGACACTCTCTGAGACTTCTTTCCATTTCTATTCTCTCCTTGTCCCTCAATTTTAGTTGCCTATCAATCTCAGACTCTCAGTAGTTAGATGATCCACATGATTCTCAAGCTTCCGGCATAAACTTTCATAATCAAATTCATCCTTAAGCTTTAACATGTTTACAACTTTCATAGCCTGCAAAATCAACAAATATAAACTCCCCAAGTTTCGAAACTTTTTTCTTTAATGCTGTTGAAAAAGAAAAGTATCCATTACAGGCGTAAATTTAATCTTTTATATATGAGTTGATTGCAGATGTCAAAGTCAAAAGCCAGTGGCCATCCTAGTGTTATTAGACACACTAGCCACAAATGAGTGTTGACTTTAGAATCCACTGGGACAACAAAGGATATACGAGTCAATGTTGGTCGTGCCACTACCAAAGTGGAGAGTGATCAAGGACATTGAATGTCTCATCAACAACAACAGAACCCATGCAGTCCCCAATCATTGGGGGTATGGGCGGGGGAAGATTGGAGACAGACCTAACCTTTGGCAATATGCACAAAGTGGCTGCTCTAAGAAAACCACTGAAACAGTCTCATATATGACATATTTTGAACGATGAAGTGCGTTATCTAACTCACGCGTTGTCCAAACATCACGATGCTAGTGGTTTCGGCATGATGTCGAGAAGAAGGCCCAATTGTTACCATAAGTGAGGTCCTTGCAGAGCCTGTTTCATTGGATAAGAGATGGTCGATGTTAGACAATACAGATACACTCATGTAATTATTCTTGGATAAGCTAACTTCAACAAAATTCCTACCAGTTAAATTTAGAATGGATTAGTTTAACAATCCCACAATAGATTTGCCATTAGGCACTAAGCATTGCAGCTACAAATTTTAGCTTATCTCCTCACATCCATGTCTTATTTGTACAAGCCTTCCCACAAGTACAAAATATATGCGGGTAAAATTCACTATTGGTTCCTAAAGCATGTGGCAGTATCAATTTGGTCCTCATCCTTCTGCTTTTTGCCAATTTGGTAAGGAAGTTTTCAGTCCAAAAGGACCAAAACCATTTACATTTATCTCAGCAAAAGTACATACAATGAGCAGATTTTCATCCACTTTTCAAAGTATGTTTGAAACAATTATCGACGCTCACTGTGTACTTAATACCTCTTTGGGACGTCCCTTACAGTTTAATGGCCATCCCCTTTTTCCCAAAGATGCATCATAATATCCTATTAGCATCCATTACTTTTCATGCTGGCTTAAAGGAAAAGAAAACGTGTAGGAAATGTAAAAAGTTATCTAATCTCCCAGATAGTGTTCCAGAAAGTTTCCCAAATTCAGACAGCACAAGAGGATTGGGAAACATGTGGAGACTAGCAAAACAATGTAATTGAATGTATGAGTTATGTGGATAACCTCCAAAGGAATCACGAAGTAGTCTCGTCAGTTTAGAATCTCTAACAGGTATGTGAGGACTGTTTTCTGCCAATGCATTTATGCATTTTCCCAGTGAAGTAAGAGAAAGATTAATGAACTTAGCCTCTTCAACCGAGTGGCCTTCACTGCCTGCAACACATAGAAGTATTAAGCAAAACAAAATCGACTTAGATAAACATCATACTATCAAGTATCAACCCATAAGTAGAGAAGTTGACCTCTTAAACTAAAAGAATCAAAGGAGAGAGAGAGAGAGGGGGGGAGGGGGAGGGAGAGAGCAACCAGACTTGTCCAATCTCTCAGAACCAGCAAGATCCACTATCAGCAGCTTGTTATTGCGAACAATTGGTATGCCGCGATCATAAGATAAATTCCCTTTACTGTCTTTTTCTTGAAAAGGAATTTCATTTTCCTCCTCATGAACAGCTCTCCGAATATTAACCTATGAAACAATGGTTACATGAATGTAGAAACTAATAAGTTTTCAAAAAGGATCATAAATTGTTGAATATACTCTATAAACAGAGAGGAAAAACAAAGAAACTGGATTCTGACATGAGCCCACCATAAGAATTGCATGACTACGAGAAGACTCTGTATTCAGCTTTGTATTTGCCACATGGCGGTTTGCCTCGCCAGTTTGAAGTATCTGTAGAAAGTGATCAAGATCTTGAACTTTAACTACCACTGCGCCAGGCAATGTTACTTTCCCGGTCTTAGGCTCCTCGGAAATTGGGATATTAATCTTCTCCGGCGAAAGCAAATCTTGTATAGATTCGAGATACAACTGGCACAGTAACAAAGCTTTGCTTCATTATGGAACTTTAAATAGTGCATGGCAGAAATAACTTAAATAGGTTTTTAACCACATAAGCAATCTGATGACAAGTTAAGGTTCCTAAGATTGCGACCCAAACAAGGTTCACTTCCAAGTCAATGATAATAGTAATAGCAACAAACAATGAGGATAGAGAACGGAAACTTAAAGTGATAGTTGGTACCCAAAAAACATATATTTAAGTGATTTTCCTCTGAAAAGGAAGGAGTATCTACCAAGTAAATTACTTCTATATTTACAGAAATTCCAACAAGAGAACCTGCGTGACAAGAGAATACTTGTCAATGCGACTTCTTTCTCTTGAGAAATCAGTCTGCATTGCAGTAATAGACTAATAGTAGACCACAAGGTTCATGCTAATCTGCTCCCTCTCTACTAAACAAGCCAATGTCCCAATTGACGAGGGGCCAGCTATGTCAACCAAGTTTCTCCATTCTATCATAGTCATATCTTCAATTAGAAGGCTTGCAGCAAAACTCCACTACCTATAGTATGCATCATCTTCTCTGTCACTACCAATTGGTTGTCTTACTACACAGGTGGACGTATCGGTCAGTTCTCGTATATTCACTTTTGTGCACACGTTCCCCAAGTTTTCCATATATTTCTAGAGCAGTAATCCCTCTGTTTTGGTGATAGACGATCCTAGCTGTCCGGTTTGTGGTTTTGCCCAAGAATCTATTGTTCACCTGTTTTGTATTTGCCATCTAGCTATTCAAGCATGGCATTTGTCGCCTTTACAAGTAAGTATGGGGACAGTACAAGTTAACTCTTTTTTTTTTTTTTTTGGGATACTATGGAACTGTGGTGGCAGGATCAAAGTAACAAGGATTGGTGTATGTCGGTTGCTGCGGTTCTAATGTGGTATATTTGGAAGTGTCGGAATGGGGCTATTTTTTAACATAAGCTCTCTTTTCTTGGGGTGGTGTGCAAGAGGGCAGTGGAGTATCTCCATGAGTTTTTGGCTGCAAACTCTTTGAATACTACGGCTGTTGTTTCGAACAGAGAGGGAGCTGCATTTTCTTGGATAAGGCCTCCAGATGGGATGTTTAAGATTAATGTGGATGGTTCTTGGAAGAAAGAATTGGGGAAAGGAGGCTATGGTATTGTGGTTAGGGATTCCAGAGGCTTTTTTGCCGCTGCGTCTATGGGAGTTTTGCAGTGGTGTGCCAGTTCATCAATTGCTGAAGCTCTAGCAATTCGACAAGGTGTCCTGCTGGGCTTACAACTCGATTTGGGGTCTGTTCTAGTGGAAAGTGATGCTTAACTGTTAGTGAAGATGCTTAATGGACAGGTTGCGACCAATCAAGAGGTAGAAGTGATCATTCATGACATTCAAGTTTTGAGTAGAAATTTCCAGTCTTGCAGCTTTTCTTTTGTTCATAGGAATGGTAATAATGTTGCTCATGCGTTGGCGGGCAAGGGTTTGGGTGGTTCGGGGTATAGTCTATGGACAGAAGCTCCACCGTTGTGGTTACTTGGTCCCCTTTCTAGGGACGGGTCTCCCGATTGATGTATCATTTTGACTTATTAATAACATCTGTTATCATAAAATATATATATATATATATATATAATACACAGGGCGGTTCAAGGGACACCCAAAAAAACACCCCAAATCTCAATCTCATAGTTCCCGATCAAATTTTTATGATCCGAACCGTTCAATGTGTGCAGAATGTGATTTTAAGGGTGCCCGCGAGAAATTAGTAAAAATTATGACCTGGAAGTGCTCGTTTTGAGCAGTTTTAATTGAACCGTTCATTAAATCTAAGATAAAAATTGCTCAGATCAAGCCTTTCCCGGTCTTTTTTATTTGCTAATTTCTCGCGAGTATCCTTAAAAAATCACATTCTGATCACATTGAGTGGCTCGGATCATCAAAATTTGATCGGGAACTATGAGGTGTTTTTTTGGGTGTCCCTTGAACCGCCCCGATACACACACACACACATATATATCCCTCTATTCCTATTTGTTGGTCCAATTCTGCAAATCTAAACATCTAAAAATTCATCTGTATTTTCAAATTTATTTTGCTTTTGATAACTTAGAAAATCTTGTCCACAGGAATTAGTTGAGATCTTCTGATTGGTAGAAAAACTTGGGAAAACAAAGAAAGATACATGATTTGTTGACCTAATTAAAGGCATGACTGCAAAAAGAGGACCAAGAAGTGGGGACGGAAGGAGTATCACTTTTTTGGTGCATTGAACAGCATTCTCATTTCCAAGCTGACCAACTCAATCCCAACTGTAAGTTAATCTACGGCAAATAGTGAAGATAAAGCACTTCAATGGTGAGTAGAAGTCAACTCTATCCAAGTATAGAACTAAAATCTTCATCATTGACTAATTACATTACCTAAAAACAAACAGAAAAAACAGGAACTAAGTTCGATACCTGCAAATAGGAGATTTCAATGCTATCAGATCCAGATGTACTGGAAATTATATCTTCCATAGCTCTAACCATAATACCACGTTCGGAAGCATCATCTTTACCCAGCCTCCCAAGAGTGTAAGTCTTGCCGGTGCCTGTTTGGCCATAAGCCATTACTGTCCCATTATACCCACTCAATACACTCTGCAAAAGTGATTAAAATCATGAACAGACCAATCAAAAGTATTTGCAACTTTTTCAACCACAAGAACAGAAGAAAATAGTTTGAAAACAATTAACTACAGAACTACTGATAATCAATGCATAATCACACGCGCGCGCGCATATGCATTTACAAATCGACCATATAAGACTAGGTCATCTGTATACATAGAGATGAAGGTTTTTCAGCCCTGGTCACAACTCAAAACCTGCTTCAATATGAAAGAGGTACTATCTCGTATCCATGCTCTCTAAATTTTTGATTGCTTACCTCAACTACAGGCTTTGCTACCGCTTCATAAACACGCCTTTGAGAAGCACTCTCGGAAAACACTTCATCAAATCTATAAGCTTCAGAGCTCCAATTGTTTTTCTTCAAGTTTAACCTCTTCAGCTACATGAAGGGGGGAAATAGAAATATATAAATTCAAAGGTGCCATTTGTTGATCTAACGTTAGGGTGCAACATCCATGTAAGAGAGGTGGGAGAACTAATAATAAGAAGTATATATTGCAATCAACTGGAACAAGAGTATGCAGTATTCCTTAATTAATCAACAGCGTTCAGGAATGGGATCGATAACAACTAAAGCTGCAGAAACCTATTACCTCTGGTTGAATTTCTACACAATCAGCAAAATCAGCATCTGAAAGCAGATCTTCTGCATTTCTGGGTCTAAGTCTGACGGCAACTCTTACTCTTGCAGGTTCTGTGGTAGACGTCAAATATAGAACCTTCATTTAATTGATCATCTTTGCTATAAGCACTAACTGAATGCAGCATCCACGAATTTCCAATGGTATTCAAAAAACTTAAAGAACAGACGAAGATGTCATCCCAATAGCATAATCTGCTAAATTTTATCAAACTGCTAAACTTTCCCAATGTCATTTAGACACCAACATGCATATCAAGGAGCTGCATTTGGCATTGACACATCCTAACAGACCCAAGCACCATTTATGATTGTTTGTGAAGTTTTCCTGATGGCAGGATATCCTTGACCCATTTCTGGGTCAAACCTATATCAAGAATACAAGCATCACCAGAAAACAATTGACCAGAGAATTTAACCCGAGACACCTAAATCTCGAGCCATTGGCTTTGCCGAATCAAGTACCAAGTGTAGGTTCTGCATCCTACAAAGAGAAGGTAAAAAAATTTGCCATGTCCCTAAATACTCAGATACCAATGAATTGTTACTAGTAAATTAGTAATTGTCCCTCTCTGAAGAGTAGGATGCACACGGGAACTTTAAAGTTTTTCAACATCCCAATATGAAATGGAATGACCGACTTTGAGGACTTTGTAGAATCTGTAACACACACCAACAATAAGACATGTTGTATGGCTACTATAAATTTTTGTCGTATAACGTGAACAGCGTTCAAAATAAAGTAGGTTGTCCACCTGATAGGGAACAATGAGTTGGATCAAAATTAAGCGGTTCAATGTCTAATTTCAGCATTATCATATAACTTGGTATCTAATTATTTTTGCCTACTTTTGTGACTGACGGTTCACTTCAGTGCCTATAAGTATGCCATTATGTGTGATAGTTTTAAATGAGACGATGCCAGAATAGAGTTGAGTTTTGGATATTGACCGGGTTCTTCTTTTGATTCCCTAGTCCCTACAACACCATGTCCGATATTGAATCATCTTACTAAAGAATTATATAATGCTTCTAGTATAGGTTTCTTGACTTCCAATACATGCAATCCTACCAGAACTCAATCGGGATGTTTCTAAAAAAATGTTCTAAAAAGGTCTCCAAGTATATATAGCATTAGGTCTAAGATGATAGCCTCACCCTTCTCCAGAAACAGAGAATGACCAGCTTAATCTAGACCTTGCAACACATTCTCAAGGCCGAGCCACTACAGGTTGAGCAGGGGACATTGGTAAACCGATTTTTTCAAAATTACACTTCCTACAATGCTGCAAGACATTTTCAAAATAACCATGCTAAATATTCAACTAATATGAGTTCCACCCACAGTTTTAGAATTATAAATCAATTTCCACTACACTAATTTTTATTCCACCCTCAAAATCAATCCTTGTTTGTATGTAGCGTGTTTAGTGGCTGGCAGTTTAGTTGTAGCTAATTTACTAACATTAATAACATTAGGATTGATTTCTGACCAGCCTCTTTTATTTTGGTTTTTATTTGTTGACTAAAACTTTATATTTCTATCAGAGGGCCAAATACTAGCATTAGAATCTCATCAAATCTACAAAAATTGTTGATGAAAACCAGGCACAAAATTTTAAAATCCTAGCGAAAAGGCCGTAACAATTCTGTTCAAACAGGTAAATAAGACATAAACATGAAGGTGAGTAAAAAGTTGAACCGATATCAGGGCTTAACCATTAAAGGTGAGTAAATGGTCTTATTAGTCCTATGTTTTGCCTCCATTGGACTCCTCCCCTGGATCTACTTTAGCATATTCAGTATGAGCAACACTTTTCTTTGTGTAAAGGAGAAGACTAATTTAGGTCCTGTTTGGCAACCACATTTTTAAATTTTGTATTGTGAGGTATTGCATTTTGGGTGTTTGGGAGCCAATTCCAAAATATATTTTGTCAAAGGCATTTAACATGGGGGTTAACTGGTTATAGGACAGCTAAGACGTAACCGATACTGTTTTCAGTGTTTTGCAGCCTTTTCTTCTTTTTTTGGAAGAGTAAGAACATAAAAGAGATTACAACCTACCATGTGCATCTAATACAACTGGAAAAAAACTAATTTGCACACGTGAACAACAAAAAACAGAGTCAACATTTTTATTTAATTTTTGTCATTGCATTCTTTTCTCGAGAAGGGGCTCTGTCATTTTACTATGGTAATAATATAATAATATATAAGACACAGAACATATGGAAATTCAATATTGCATGAACATTAACTCTACTTTGAATAATGATCATTTCTCAGGGTATGTCCAGCAGACTCCAGATTAATTAGTACTCCTATTTCACTTGGAATCGATATCGGCATCGGGTCGCATAACTGCGTCTGACAGACTTCTGTTAAAAACCTATGATCAGGATATGTCTCTAACGGTTTGTATCGTCTCCTTCGAAAAACTATACCTCTCCCACACCTCGCATCCTTTTTTTATAGAAATCTCACGACACCCATTTGATATGTATCTTACGATTAATTACTGAACAAAATCGAAGCTTATTTTGAGAAGCAGAACCCAAAACGCAATCTAAATCGTTTGATGTAATTATGGCGACCCTCAAACCATCAAAAGAAACCCAACCACAATCCATTAGAAAGCCTCAATTCGCTAGAGCCCTCTTGGGAAACTTGGGATTTTCCATCCTAAAAACTTATTTTCTCATATAAGCATTAGATTCCTCGTCTGTTATGAGGCATAACTATTCTTTAATTGTATGTTAACTTTTGTTCAAAAAATTTACTATACACGATACGTACCCCAATGGCTCCGTTCAATTGTCGAAAATGGTAAATAGATTTTCCATAAAAGTGGAGTAAGATAAAAGTAAAGGAAAGTGAAATTTTATTTTTCTGTGTTCACTTGACGAGAAAAGGAAAACTAACATTCTTTCCTTTTGGCGAGAGAGCTATTTTGCAGAAAGTGTTTCCAAATGGAAAAAAAAAAATTGATTTCGCAGAAAGTGTTCCCAAATGGAAAAAAAAAAAATTTGATACATATCCCGATTAGAAAACACTTATTGACTGCTTTTCGATTAAGGCCAATCATCAATATCTTCTTAGCCAAAAATACTCCAAGAGTTTTTTCTTTTGTCTTTTTTTTGGTAAATAAAAATACTCCAAGAGTTGATATGACGGGGAGAGGGAGAGGGAGAGAGAGAGAGAGACCTGGATCGTGGTTGGTGGAGTTGGTTCTAGAAGAAGGGGGGAGAGAGGGTCGGGAGGCGTGGAGTTTGGAACGAACAGAGAGATTATTAGGGAGTAGTTGTTGTCCGTTGTCGACGCTTCGAGATAGGGAAGACGCAGCAGAGCGTCCATGAGGAATGTGGTTTTGTCTCTCCGACCTCTGTGAAGACCTCTGAGCAGAGCTCGACGCCATTACTCTCTACACACACAGAGAGATCAGAGAAGGTAGAGGGACAGAAAGATCGTGTTTGGGTCGTCGTTGAGGGCGGCACGATTAAAATAAGGGATTCTATAAATGCAACTGTAAATTTACTGCATGAGCCTTTTGCTAACTGAAACTACAAATCTTATAAGAATTTATTACATACAACCTCAAAATATCCATAATCTTCCAAAATTACCCTTTCCTACTCCTACCACAACCCACCCTCCCTTTAGTCCCCTTCTCTCTCTCCCCGTTCTTTTCTCAGACCTCCCAGTTTTGAAATTCAAAACCCCACCACCATTCCCCTTATCCCCGTTCTCCTCCTTCCCTACCCGTTGTTTGAACACCCCCTCCCCAACCCAAACGCCACCATCACACTATAGCACCGCCGCACAGCAGACCACCATCTCCATTGCTAGAGAAAAAGTATTTTGACCCAACAAATGAAAGGAATATGCATTTCGAACTTGGTCTTTGGGGATTAAATTCATTTGCAACCAACATGGTGGTTTGTAGAGACTCGCAGACTTGTTTTAATTTCGGAAATCATTTATTCCGTTAAGTATATATATTGTTAGTAAAATCGCTCGTATGTTGTGGGGGTGTACGGAGATACGTATCCGGATGTGTATCGGACTCTCGGAGGATGGTAAAATGTTAGTTTTGATGTTGTATTGATGTTTGGAAGTGTTGGTACCAAGTCGGGTTTGTTTCGGTGTCCGTGAAAAAAATTCTTTTTTCTGCCCTTCATGAACCGGTACGCATTTTACCCGTACCGGTACATGGTGTCCAGAAGTTGTGCTTTTTGACTCTTCGAAGGTTCATGAACCGGTACGCATTTTCCCCGTACCGGTACATGCTCCTTTTTCTGCACTTTTTCAGCACGCTTTTTGGACCACTATAAATACCTCCTTTTTGGCATTTCTCACTCCAAACCCACGAAAAACACTTGGAAACACCCCCTCTCACCTACCCAACTCCAATCTCACCCAAGACCCTTGATTTCAAGTTCAAATCTTCAAGATCCAAGGGTTTTCTTCCTCAAAATCACAAGATTCTTGCATTTGGTGAACCAAGGGTGAGTTCTATGTACTTGTTCTCACTCCTAGAGGCTTACCCACGTTTTTCTCTCTCTCCTCTCGATTATTGGTTGATCTTTGTTTGTTCTTCGTGTTTGTGGACTTTATTCACTCTAGATCTTGTACCCAAGCTCGGGTGAGGCTTGTTTTTGAAGGATTCAAGTGTTTGGCTCTGATAGACCTAGGGTTTTGCTCAAAACCCACTTCGGTAGGGATTTCTCTCATTCTCTGCATGTTCTAAGTTGATTAAGCATGTTTTGGGTGTTTGAATGCTACTTATTGTTGAATTGAGTGAATGTGGCTTGGTGATTGCATATTCCATTGAAAATGGGCACAATAGTCTTGATTGTTATGGTTTATGAGCTTGTTGTAACATATTTGATAATGTCCGTATGCGTTAAATGTGGTTAAGGCACCGGTCTTGATTGTGGTGATAATGGAGTCGTTGTTGTGAGATGAATGTGAAGTATATTGTGACGCAAGGGGTGGGAACACAAGAATCGCAAGGGGTGGATTATATTGTGACGCAAGGGGTGGAAACACAACTCGCGAGGGGTGGAGATGGGTTGGAGGATGTGTGTGTGTGAGAATTGGTACGTTACTTGAAATAGTATTGACTTGCGTTGTAGGACCTTGTCATGAAATTCAGTGTGCCACATTCATGCTTATCAATCTTATTGCATATAGAATCTGTAGAGAATTTCCTACTGGGCTTTAGTAGCTCAACAAAATCCTTCCTTTCAGGTTTAAACGCCGGTCAGTAGCGTGCATGCCTTGAACCTGAGACGTGGAGACTTTTGGAGGCTTACTTGACTTTGTTACTCATCCATCTTTGTATTTAGTTTACTTTTGGGTTTGAGATGGCCTTGTAACAAAATTTGTTTTTGAACGATCTTTTGCTTAAAGTTGTAACGTTCTTAATACTTGTACTTGAATCGAAGTTTAACTTGGGCCGGAGTGCCAATGTTGTATATTTTGAAACTTGGAGACTTGGCGTGTAATTAAACAGGCAGGAACTCTCTTTTGGGATATTATTTACTTAATGCGAGGACTTTTATTGAAATGGTCATTTATTTATGTTTAAAAATCGAGGGCGTGACATTGGTATCAGAGCGTCTAGGTTTGAATACTTTGAGACCGTGGGGAGACTTCTAGTCTCATGGGTTCAAAAGTCACGCCATTTGCATAACATAGAGGTGTTTATTTGCATTGATCGTTACTTGGCTTACGTGGCATTGCATTTTAAACATGATAGGATGGTGTTGAGTTGATTTGGCTCTTGTTGGGGTAGTTGGGGGTTTTTAACTTCATTAAGTGATGTTGTTGTTGATGAGTTCCTCTTTTTATGCCTTGTAGCTAGATGCCTCCGAGAACGCATGCTAGAGCAGGTGAGGCCGAGGGTCGGGGTGGCCGTGGTCGTGGCCGTAGGGGTGGCCGTGGTCGTGGCCGGAGGGAACCGGTTGAGGATGAGGTTAGCCATCATGCTGAGAATCCGAGTGGGAATTTGGGGGAAGGGGCCGGAGGTGGTCGAGGAGAGGAAGAACCGATAGTTCAAAACCCTTTTGCTAGGGACTTTGTTGCGGCTCTTGCGGCTGCTAACCTTCTAAACCCCGCACCGAGGGAAGGTGCCGATAGTCGTGCTTTGTCGGCTATGAGGGAATTTAGCCGTAGGAATCCACCAATGTTCGACGGGTCGAGTAGTGACCCTCTTGTGGCTGATCACTGGCTAGCTCAGATTCGAAAGCTTTTTAGGGCTCTTGGGATTACAGAGGATGACTTACGGGTAAACATCGTGGCCGTACAACTTACCGGGGAAGCAAATGAGTGGTGGGAGTCAGTCCTAGAATCGAGAAAGGATGCGAGGAGGGCGGCGAGGACCGCGGCTCAAGCAAATGAGCCGGATGTGGAGAGCTTAACTTGGGTCGAGTTCGAAATGCTCTTCGAGGAGCAATATTTTCCACAAACTAGCCGTGACCAATTGAGGGAGGAGTTTGAGAAGTTAGAACAGGGAAATATGACCGTGTCGGAATACGCTTTAAAGTTCCAGTCCTTATCCCGTTTTGCGCCGGAATTGGTGGCAATTGAAGAAAGAAAATGTAGGCGGTTCGAGAGGGGTTTACACGAGACTGTGAAGAAGTTTGTGGTGGCACAACGCAAGGGGAAGTTTTCTGAGGTTGTGGAGTGTGCGAGGAGTATTGAGACTCCGAGGGAAGCGCCGAGAAATCCGAAGGCTTGGGAACCAAGGCAACCGGTTGGAGGCGTGAGCTCTTCTTCGGGGAGTTTTGGTAGTCAGGGGAGGAAGAGGCAACGAGATCAATTTTCGGCTTCGCAGGGTCCGTCAAACTTTAGACCTCAATCTTCTTCGTCGTTTGGGACCCGGGGAAATTCGAATAGGCCTCCGATTGTGTGTCACGAGTGTGGTCTAGCGGGGCACATCCGAGCTCAGTGTCCGCGGTTATTGGGTACGTGTTTTACTTGTGGGAAGGCCGGTCACTTTGCTAGGAATTGTCCGCTTGGGGAAGGGACACGAAGCGAATCGGGTTCGGTGCAGCAACCGAGGGGTGGTCAGAGTTCAGGTCGGCAATCATTTCGGGGTAATCAGAGGCAGCAACAGTCTCACTTCCGTCAGACCACGTCAGCTTAGGGATCTCAGGCTGAGAGAGGGGCGAGTTCGTCAGCACCTACTCAGGGTTCTGGTCAGCGGGGTGGACACGTTCAGGGTCAGATGACTCAGGGAAGGGCTTTTGCTATCACTTCAGCCATTCCGCCACCACCTCCTATCACTTCTCAGACCCCAGAGGCTTCGGTCGTAAGGGGTACATTTCTATTGTTTAATTCCTTTGCTAGAGTATTATTTGATTCTGGAGCATCACATTCGTTCATTGCTGCATCTTTTGCTTGTGCTTTGGAGTTGAAATTTGAGAGTATTAGTCCTCCGTTGTTCGTTGAGACGCCTATAGGAGGTAGGTCGCCATTAGATCGTATTTGTCGGGATTGCAAACTTATCATCCAAGATCGTCGTTTCACTTTTGACTTCATTGTGTTGAATATGTCGAGTTTCGATCTCATATTGGGAATGGATTGGTTATCTACATTTCGTGCAACCATTGATTGTTTCAAGCGTCGGGTCCGTATCTGTCCGCCTGAGGGTCCTTGTTTCGAGTTTTTCGGGGAACGTTGGGAACCGTTAGAACCGTATTTGTGTGGGTCTCGGGAACGTGAGTTGATGTATGCGTTATTAGCAAGTTTGGCCTTAGATAAGGACGTATCCGCGCGTGGGGAGTTACCCCTTGTTGTTTGTGACTTTCCAGACGTATTTCCGAAGGAGTTACCTGGTTTGCCACCCGAAAGGGAAATCGAATTCTCTATTGACTTGCTTCCTGGTACTGCTCCCATTTCTGTACCTCCTTATCGTTTCGCGCCCGCCGAGTTGAGAGAATTGAAGACGCAGTTGCAAGAGTTGGAAGGTTTGGGGTTTATTCGTCCGAGTACGTCACCATGGGGAGCACCGGCCTTATTTGCTCAGAAGAAAGATGGGTCGCTTCGTTTGTGCATCGATTATCGTAAGTTGAACCGTGTCACTATTAAGAATAAGTACCCTATGCCTAGAATTGACGATTTATTTGACCAACTTCGAGGTGCGACTTGTTTTTCTAAGATTGATCTGAGGTCCGGTTACCACCAATTGAGGGTTCGAAGGGAAGACATTCCTAAGACCGCATTTCGTACTCGTTATGGCCACTACGAATTCGTTGTTATGCCTTTTGGGTTGACGAACGCACCGGCAATGTTTATGGACTTAATGAACCGCATCTTTCGTGCCTATCTTGATCGTTTCGTGGTCGTTTTTGTAGACGATATCCTTATCTACTCACCTTCGGAGGAGGAACACCAATCTCATCTTTCTATCGTTCTTGAACTCTTGAGAGAGAACCAACTGTACGCCAAACTTAGCAAGTGTGAATTTTGGTTGTCCGAGGTTAAGTTTTTGGGTCACGTCGTATCGAAGGATGGGGTGTCCGTTGATCCGGGAAAGATAGAGTCCGTGATGAATTGGCAACGACCGAAGAGTGTTTTTGAAATCCGTAGCTTCTTGGGCTTGGCCGGGTACTATCGTCGTTTCGTTCTCGATTTCTCCCGTTTAGCGGCTCCGATGACGAAGTTGACTCGTAAGGGAACTCGTTTTATTTGGAACGACGCGTGTGAGAAGGCCTTTGAAGAATTGAAGAGGAGGTTGACTACCGCGCCGGTTTTGGTTGTGCCTGAACGGGGAGTCGGTTATTCAGTGTACTGTGATGCTTCGAAAGAAGGGTTAGGGTGCGTATTGATGCAGTTGGGGCGAGTGGTAGCGTACGGATCGCGGCAATTGAAGACTCACGAGCGGAATTACCCTACCCATGATTTAGAACTTGCGGCCGTCGTTTTTGCATTAAAGAGTTGGCGTCATTATCTTTACGGTGAAAGATTCGAGGTATTTTCGATCATAAGAGTCTTAAGTATTTGTTTTCTCAAAAGGAACTCAATCTACGTCAACGCCGTTGGATGGAACACCTGGAAGACTACGACTTTGAGTTACAATACCACCCGGGAAAGGCGAACGTTGTAGCGGACGCATTGAGTAGAAAATCGACGCATCTTGCTAGTTTAGCTATCCATGAGTGGAAAACGATGAACGACTTAGGTTCGTATGCTTTGCATTTTGAGGAGATTCGAGAGGGAATCACCTTATGTAACTTAACCGTTCAATCAACCTTGTCGACTCGAGTAATTGAGGCCCAACAACAAGATGAAGAAGCGGGAGAGTTTCGCACCAAGTTTCTTAGCGGAAACGCTCGAGAGGGGTGGATGATTCATGCCGATCAAGGTTTGCGATACCAAGGAAAATTGCTCGTACCCACTTCGTGTCGGGAGGAAATCTTGCGAGAATTTCACCATTCGCCTTTAGCCGTGCATCCGGGGGGAACGAAAATGTACCATGACTTGCGTAGACAATTTTGGTGGCCGGGAATGAAGAGGGACGTCGTCGTTTTCGTATCCAAATGCCTTACGTGCCAGCAAGTCAAAGCTGAACATCAACGACCCGCCGGGGAGTTGCAACCATTGCCAGTGGCCGAATGGAAGTGGGAGAACGTGACTATGGATTTCGTTACCGGTTTACCAAGGTCGCCGAGGGGGCATGATGCCATATGGGTGATAGTTGATCGATTGACCAAGTCAGTGCATTTCTTACCTATTCAGGTTTCGGATTCGATTAAGACGCTTAGCCGTTTGTATATCCGTGAGATTATCCGCCTTCATGGGATTCCCGTTTCTATCGTGTCGGATCGAGATCCAAGGTTTACCGCGCGCTTTTGGCAAAGTTTGCAGGCCGCTCTTGGCACCAATCTTTTATTTAGCACCGCGTATCATCCTCAAACGGATGGGCAATCCGAGAGAACGATCCAAATTTTGGAAGATATGCTCCGGGCTTGCGTTATGGATTTTCGAGGTAGTTGGGAAGATCACCTACCGTTAGTCGAATTCGCTTACAATAATAGTTACCAATCTAGTATCGAGATGGCACCGTATGAGGCTTTGTATGGGAGACCGTGTCGATCACCTGTTTGTTGGACCGAGTTGGGCGAGGCTACATTGGTCGGGCCAGAATTGATTCAAGAGACTTCCGAAAACATGAGAGCGATTCGCCTACGTCTTCTTGAAGCACAAAAGAGAACCACCGAGCAAGTCAAAGTGATTCGTCAACGATTGTTAACCGCGCAAAGTAGGTAAAAGAGTTACGCTGATCGCCGTCGCCGACTGTTATCTTTCGAAGTGGGGGATCACGTGTTTCTTAAGGTATCGCCACGTCGGGGACTATCTCGTTTTGGGCAAAAAGGGAAACTTTCACCGCGTTTCATCGGACCGTTTGACATTATCGAGAAGATTGGAGAAGTTGCCTATCGACTGGCCTTGCCACCGAGGTTATCGGGGGTTCACGACGTATTTCATGTATCAATGTTGCGAAAGTACGAACCGGATCCGTCTCATGTCTTAGAGTGGTCCGAATTAGAGTTGGAAGCTGATGCGTCTTATGAGGAGGAACCGATACGTATCCTAGATTCGCGTGACCAAGTATTGAGGGGCAAGACTTTTCCGTTAGTGCGAGTCCTATGGAGTCATCTCGGGAAGGAAGAGTCGACATGGGAGAGGGAAGACGAGGTTAGGGAGAAGTATCCGCACCTATTTTCAAGTTGAATCAATGTAAATCTCGAATTTTGGTTGTGTGAGTGTTGATTTGATCGTTTCATGATATGTGTTGTGGTATAGGCAAGACTACTTGATGCATAAGTATGTTTGACTTGAATTGTAAATTTCGGGACGAAATTTCTTTAAGGAGGATAGATTGTAGAGACTCGCAGACTTGTTTTAATTTCGGAAATCATTTATTCCGTTAAGTATATATATTGTTAGTAAAATCGCTCGTATGTTGTGGGGGTGTACGGAGATACGTATCCGGATGTGTATCGGACTCTCGGAGGATGGTAAAATGTTAGTTTTGATGTTGTATTGATGTTTGGAAGTGTTGGTACCAAGTCGGGTTTGTTTCGGTGTCCGTGAAAAAAATTCTTTTTTTTTTTTGGGTAACTTAGCTTGAAATTAAAAAAGGTTAAGCGAATATACAGCCTACAAGGGGCATACCCCAGGAGGAAAAGAAAAGGAAAACAAATAAGAGTGACAAAAGTGCGATAAACCATGCACAACCCGCATGGAAAGTAGGATAATAATATACATAACAAAATGCTATGTGTACTGAAATACGTGAAATGTGAAATTGAACTAGTACCTGGCACAACCCGCCAGGCTAGGAAATAAAGTAAATAAAGTAGATAGTCAAGGTCAACGGTGACCACATGATAACCGGCGCTGAGGAGAGATCCTCCTCCTCCTAGGCTGGGATAAGAAGACCGAAGAACCTATCTGCCCACCACCCTGAGGCTAGCATAATACCCACTCAACAGAAGTCAACTACTACAGAGGGACTCGGACCGAGAGAGGCTCGAACTGGAGATGTCGGCATCCGACAAGGCTACCCTGCCAAGTACCCTGCACACCACGCCCATTCCATCCAGATTACTACATCCTCGCCCAAATCCCCTAGGCTCGCTAACGACTATAAGCGGAACAGGAAGAGGGACCACCAAAGGTAGCCACTCAAACCACAAGTGGACCAAGCTGCTCTTTTCGATCAGTGCAACCACTAAAACTAATCAAAAACAGACTACGAAGCTACCCTTTTCAATCAGTGAGAATCCACCAATCTAGTCAATGACAACTCCGGCAACTACCTTGCTCAATCAGACCCTCCATAATCTAATCATCGACACCCACAGCTGCTGCTACTGCGAGATTGCCCCTTAACTAGGAGAATCCAATCTAATCAATAGTAGCCACAACCACTAGAATACTACGCAATTCCTCAGAGCTAAAAGCACAGGCTCAAGGGATATGGAGGGCTCAACGAAGAGCCCGACCCCCGATTTCAGTCCAACAGATGACCGCCTATCGAGGGTTGCAAAACTAACAATGAACTGGCCCAAAGTCCAGATACTAACAGTAAACTGGCCCACTAGTCCAGCAACAATGTAATTGTAAAGCGCAAAATGAATAACAGTGAAAGAAATGGATACACCCTTCACTGCCCGACGGCTTGTCTGCCCGGGCAGGTCTGCCCACGGGCTTGCTGCTACCAAACTGGCCCGTGGCTGTTGAGGGCCTAGCCCCAAACTGGTCCACGGCTGTTGAGGCCCATGGCCGGCTGTTGGTTGGCCCTGGCCACGGCTGCTGGGCTGACCAGAACGGCAAGGATGAGTGGCCTGGACTGGCCGGGCCCGGCCTGACTTGCCTCCGGCGAGGACTGAGTCTCCGGCGTAACCTCCCGGCGTAACCTTCCGGCTGGCTGCTGCAGTGAGTTTGGGTTTCTCCGGCGTAACCCTCCTGCGAGGACTGAGCCCGAAACCCTCAATGAACGGCGGAGCCGAGATCCGACCATGGACGAACCCCGCCTCCGTACTAGCGTTGCCGGTCGATTGTTGAGGAGTTCAGAACTCCGATGGTGGTGATGGAGTAGATCGTACGGCGATTGAGCTCAAACGAAGTGTAGCTCCGGCCGCCGTGTAGACAGACCCCTGGACTAGAAGACGTAAGTCAATAGACCGATGGTGGTTATGTAGTAGATCGGATGGCGATCAACGGGACCTGGGCTCGAGTCCTGAGAAGGAAAACCCAGTTGACCCTCCGACTGGATGTCGGAACTGCTCCAGTATTATTGTTAATGGGAGGCGATGGAGGAGATCATTCCCTAAGGAGGTTCCTTGCCGGCGCCGAATGAAACTGAGCCGGCTGATTTTGGTCAGAGGGAGCTTTCTCTCTCTAGGTTAGAGAGAGAAGCTCCCATTGGTACTGGACCACTTACAAATTCTTTTTTCTACCCTTCATGAACCGGTACGCATTTTACCCGTACCGGTACATGGTGTCCAGAAGTTGTGCTTTTTGACTCTTCGAAGGTTCATGAACCGGTACGCATTTTCCCCGTACCGGTACATGCTCCTTTTTCTGCACTTTTTCAGCACGCTTTTTGGACCACTATAAATACCTCCTTTTTGGCATTTCTCACTCCAAACCCACGAAAAACACTTGGAAACACCCCCTCTCACCTACCCAACTCCAATCTCACCCAAGACCCTTGATTTCAAGTTCAAATCTTCAAGATCCAAGGGTTTTCTTCCTCAAAATCACAAGATTCTTGCATTTGGTGAACCAAGGGTGAGTTCTATGTACTTGTTCTCACTCCTAGAGGCTTACCCACGTTTTTCTCTCTCTCCTCTCGATTATTGGTTGATCTTTGTTTGTTCTTCGTGTTTGTGGACTTTATTCACTCTAGATCTTGTACCCAAGCTCGGGTACTCCAATCTCACCCAAGACCCTTGATTTCAAGTTCAAATCTTCAAGATCCAAGGGTTTTCTTCCTCAAAATCACAAGATTCTTGCATTTGGTGAACCAAGGGTGAGTTCTATGTACTTGTTCTCACTCCTAGAGGCTTACCCACGTTTTTCTCTCTCTCCTCTCGATTATTGGTTGATCTTTGTTTGTTCTTCGTGTTTGTGGACTTTATTCACTCTAGATCTTGTACCCAAGCTCGGGTGAGGCTTGTTTTTGAAGGATTCAAGTGTTTGGCTCTGATAGACCTAGGGTTTTGCTCAAAACCCACTTCGGTAGGGATTTCTCTCATTCTCTACATGTTCTAAGTTGATTAAGCATGTTTTGGGTGTTTGAATGCTACTTATTGTTGAATTGAGTGAATGTGGCTTGGTGATTGCATATTCCATTGAAAATGGGCACAATAGTCTTGATTGTTATGGTTTATGAGCTTGTTGTAACATATTTGATAATGTCCGTATGCGTTAAATGTGGTTAAGGCACCGGTCTTGATTGTGGTGATAATGGAGTCGTTGTTGTGAGATGAATGTGAAGTATATTGTGACGCAAGGGGTGGGAACACAAGAATCGCAAGGGGTGGATTATATTGTGACGCAAGGGGTGGAAACACAACTCGCAAGGGGTGGAGATGGGTTGGAGGATGTGTGTGTGTGAGAATTGGTACGTTACTTGAAATAGTATTGACTTGCGTTGTAGGACCTTGTCATGAAATTCAGTGTGCCACATTCATGCTTATCAATCTTATTGCATATAGAATCTGTAGAGAATTTCCTACTGGGCTTTAGTAGCTCAACAAAATCCTTCCTTTCAGGTTTAAACACCGGTCAGTAGCGTGCATGCCTTGAACCTGAGACGTGGAGACTTTTGGAGGCTTACTTGACTTTGTTACTCATCCATCTTTGTATTTAGTTTACTTTTGGGTTTGAGATGGCCTTGTAACAAAATTTGTTTTTGAACGATCTTTTGCTTAAAGTTGTAACGTTCTTAATACTTGTACTTGAATCGAAGTTTAACTTGGGCCGGAGTGCCAATGTTGTATATTTTGAAACTTGGAGACTTGGCGTGTAATTAAACAGGCAGGAACTATCTTTTGGGATATTATTTACTTAATGCGAGGACTTTTATTGAAATGGTCATTTATTTATGTTTAAAAATCGAGGGCGTGACATGGTTGATAAGGAAAAGGTAGTCACAGATGTTGTATCTTTGGAGCCAAAACTGCTGCAAAAGAAAAACTCTTCCAATTTCTGTTTCTCTGTCCCGACATTATCAGATTCTAGAGCTTGATTATATTCAAAAATTTCAAATTCTAGAATCCAAAATTTTTAGAAAATATCATATTCTAGAATCCGAACAACACCAAGTGGAAGGAATCGGGAATAACAGCACCACGGTAGACCCACCATCAATTACTAGAATCTGAAATTTCATAAATATTTCAAACACAAGAACTCGAAATGATACAAAAAATTCGGATTCCAAAACTTGAAATGTTACAAAAATTTCGGATTATAGAAGTCGAAACATTACATAAATTTCAGGTATTACAATATGAATTTTCTCCATGTATTATATCCACAAAAAACCAAACGCTACATTGACCAACATTCGATTACTAGAATCTGAAACTATTTACTATTTTCGTACTTATATATCTGAACCATTTAAAACCTCTGGGACGTATATTAGTTCGGATTTTTATGTACGATATATGATATATTTTTCGAATTCTACAATTTGATATTCGCTATAAATTTCGGATTCTAGAATATGATATTTTCTAAAAATTTTGGATTCTAGAGTTTGAAATTTTTGAATATAATCATGCTCTAGAATCTGATAATGTCGGGACAGAGAAACAGAAATTGGAAGAGTTTTCTTTTGCTGCGGTTTTGGCTACAAAACTACAACATCCATGGCTACCTTTTCCTTGTCAACCACCATGCAAATGAATCTAATTCCCAAAGACCAAGTTCAAAATGCATATTGCTTTCATTTGTTGGGTCAAAATACTTCTTCTCTAACAATGGAGGGAGAGGAAGAAATTGAGATTTTCATTGAGAGTTGAGAGGTGAGAATTAGAAGGTGGAAGGTGGACTGGGTCAATGGTGGGAGGTCGAGGTGGGAGCCCCTGGTTTTTCAAAGTTTTAGCTATGGTGGGAGGGAGGAAGGGAGGAAGATCGGATGGAATTGGAGGGTTCTGTTGTAATGGTGTGGTTGTATGGATGTGGTTATATGTAGTAGATTTAAGGGCATTTTTGTCAATTCCATTGAGGACATTTTTGTCCAAATATTAAAACTTAAAAATGGGTCGTATGCAGTAAATTCGCAGTTGCATTTATAAACTCCCTTTAATAATTAACAGTAAGTCTACTAGTACAACAAAAAAAAGGACAGATTTTGTATACAGATTTATTGTGGGGCTCATTACAGATCCCAGAAAAATGATTCAAATCGTTTATTAAATGTAAAACCTTTTCTGTAAGGGCTTTTATGAAAAATAAGCTCAATTCAATACATATAGATGATCAATCCAATCATATAATGTTTCATTATCCTAGAATCTAAATCAAAATTTAAATGATTGAATCGAACATCTATAGGTATCGGATTGAGCTGATTTTTCGTAGGACATTTTAGAAAAATATTTTACATTTAATGAACGGCTTAGATTATTTATGTGGGACCCATAGTAGACCCCATAATAAATCTGTACACAAAATCTGTCCCCTTTTGCTGTACCAGTAGACTTACAAATAAAGTGTTTTTAAAGTACGGAATAATAAATATACGTGTTCCCGCCTTCGTTTCTTCTATTATTAACGTACTATAGTACTAAGGTGGTGTTCCGCTTTTAGAAAAAGTGCTTTTTTTAAAAACGGAGGTAATTTCAAGCCCAAAAATCATGTGTTTACGTAAATAATTTTCCTACCAATATAGATCTTGTTTGATAGATCTCGTTGAGATCTTTTATACGGTGCAAAAAAAATTAAAAATTTATTTTTCATTTTCATTATAAAATTTGAAAAAAAGGAACTTTAACAAAAAACACTTTTACCGGAACACCACCTAATTTTATTTTATACTGCATTAGACATACAAATGTATTATGAAGCCTAATTTGCTATTCTTTTAACTTCAGATGTCCGGACCAGCTTATTCGCATTCCAATTAATCTTAGGGTGTCCGGAAAGCGGTAGCCAGTGATGGGATCTGCTATGTAGCTATCACTGTCTAATAAAGAAGGGCCCAATTAAAGAAGTTTTGTATGATTAGTTTCAGAAAAATAGAAAAATTGATAGTACCTGAAATATTTCGAATCTCGTGTGATGTTTTTTGGGGACAAAGGCTTTTTTTCCTCAATCCTAAAACCTTAGGAATAGCAAACCTCTAAGTCACAAGTCTTGATCATCAGGCCAATCCCTTTTGGAGTTGCCTAATTTATACTAGTTTTCATGAATTGGAGTATTGTTTAAGTTGTTTTAAAATTTAGAAAGAAAAACATTTTAACTGCTATTTTAAAGGCTTAATATTTTTTAAATTAATTTTAAAAAGTACCGACTCCTATATATAAATGACTATTTTAAAAAGCTACGAAACATCGGGAAAAAAAATCTATTAACAGAAAGGACTGTGATAAAATTTGACTTTGAAAATCCAATTCTTCCAAACACTCCCAATTAATTATTACATGGTACAAATATGAATAGCACCTACAGTTTTATCAAATATGGGCAAGGGAAATTACATGTAATATATCAATATATGGGAAAGGGCCTGTCAAGGGAAAGTCTACAATATACTAGGGCTGCTCAAAAAATCCGGTGAACCGTGAAACCGGTCCGGACCGAACCGATCCGTACCTTTCGGATTTTGTCCGTGGATTAATGGTCCGGACACGGATTGAAAAATTAGAAAACCGTGACTCGCGGTTCGGTCCACGGATTTTCATTACAAAACCGTGGATTAACCGAACCGAACCGTGAGATATTTATTTTATATAAATAATATATATAAATATATATGTGTATTTATATAATAAATTGTTAGTAATGTTAACACTTTTTTCTACCAATTTTAGTATTTTATCTTAATAATGGGATATAATGTAGATGTACATAAAATATAAGGAGTAAATTATAGTGTTTTCATATAAATAACGGGTAACCTTAGTTGAGTTTCACTAGTTCGTTTCTTTTTCATTTTTTTAATGTTATGTACTATAATGATACAATTCTACTAATGTTTAGATTCTTTTGAATTTGATTTTTAAAATAGGTTTTTGGTAGTTTATGTAACAAGTATTTTCTGGTGGTGTTAAACTTAATTTTGAATGTAACATTCTCCCCTTTTAGTGTGGGATATATGCTTAAGCTTTATTTTTGTTAAAATCCGTGGACAAAACCTTAACCGATCCGCGAGTCACGGATCGGATTTTATTTTGTAAAAATCGAACCGTAGGACTTTTGGTCCGGACACGGATTTCATTTTATAAAAACCGTGACTAGCGGTTCGGTCCTCGGATTCCTAGAAATCCGAACCGAACCGGACCGCGAGCAGCCCTACAATATACTCCCCTTAAAAGGGTGTACTATATGCACCTATTTTAAGGTTAATTCATAACATTTTAGTGTGTTTCGTAACTTTTGTTCTAGAATTCATAATTTTTTAGCGGTACGATTCGTAACATTTTCATTATGATTCATAACATTTTGGTGTATCTTGTAACCTTTATACGATTCGTAACTTTTTAGTAATATGATTCGTAACATTTTCTCTACAATTCATAACATTTTTGGGGTACATATGATACACACCCAAATAAGGGGTGTGTATTGTAGTCTTTCCCGTCAAGCTATCGTATAACTCGAAGTTAACTTTTTTGGGCCACGTATACATGATTAGGTTAAGAGTTAACAGATTAGTTGCCGCGAATCATTACATTATGTAAGAGATATTCTGTCATTGGTTCATTATTACTGGCTCTTCCTCTAATTTGGAACTTGGGGGAAGAAGTTACATTATGTAAGAGATATTCTGTCATTGGTTCATTATTATCGGCTCTTCCTCTAATTTGGAACTTGGGGGAAGAAATTTCAAGGAAGAGAGTTTTAAAAAAATTATTTTCATTGTGTAGTTCCAAGATAAAGAGAAAGGTTGAAAAAGAAGAAGTTCATTTTTCTTCCAATTTCTTCTCAACTTTCTCTTTCATTTTCCTCTTTATTATCTTCTCTTATTTTCTCTTTCTTTCCTCAAGTTCCAAACAAAACCTAAGAGCATCTCCCGCCAACTTCATTGTGTTTGAAACTTGGGAAAAGAAACCGAAAAGAAGAGAAAATTTTAAACATTTACCTTCCATTGTTTGATGTGTAAAGAAAGAGGGGGAACTTTATAAACCAAATTCAATTTTCTCTCCAATTTCTTCTTGTCTTTCCCTCTAATTTTCCTTTTTTCATAACTTTCCCTTCATTTTCCCTTCTATCCCTAAGTTAATTCCAAACAGATAGTAATATATTTGTCTATTGCGCATTTTCACAATAAGGTTGTGTTTCATTTAACTTTTAGCAAAGTTGGTTTGTCCTTATTTGAATTTTTTTCGCAGTTGTTAGTTTTGCGCCAAACTTTTATAAATTATTGATTCATTTTGACAAGAAAAATCGGAAAAGTAATCAAATTTTACTTTTACCCAAAATATTTTGGGAAATAACCACTTCTAAGCAAAAAAAAAAACCAATTTTTTTGATTTTTTTCTGCTAAAAAATGGTTATTTCTTAAAATATTTGGGTAAAAAGTAAAAAAGAAATTTACTTTTTCAAGTTAATAATTCACAAAAATTTGACGCAAAACTAACAAAACACGAAAAAAATTGAATAAAAACCAAAAAATGCTATAAAAATTAAGAGGAACGGGGTCTAAGGTGGTTAAAAAAAATGAAAATTGGGTTTTGGAACCCCTGTATATGGCAGAGAATCTCGAAAACTTTTCCGTGATTCGGCTGAGCTCATTGCCAGTACTCCGTGTTTGTCGGAACTTGGACTCATTCGTCTGCATGCTTTAATCAGCCCTTCTTCTACTACAGTATCTCCATTGTCTTGTTCATATCTGAATCTGATGATGTCTGGGTGCATCGGGGGAGCTGCTCCCCTCCATACTCCATCACCACCCTACCTCTCAAGCTATATAGCACCGACACTCTAAAAGAGCATCGTGTCCACGTATTGGATACGGGAACATGGCGGGGACACACGAGGACACATATTGGACACGCCACGTATGTGGCGTGTCCAATAATTTTTATTATTTTTTGATAAGGGACACGGCTGGGGATATGCCGGGGATATGGTTAGGGGTCAAAATGTAATATTTTTAAAAAAATTTGGGGTTAATATGAAATTATTTAAAATATTTGGGTTAAACAGTAATTTTCCCTTTGAAAAAAATTGTACATTTTAAAATATAGTTAAAAAAATTAAAGTGTTCCAATTTTTAATCTGTATGAACCGGTGCGAATATCTTATTTTTCTGATCATTTTATCTTAAATGGTCATAATGGATTTTTGGCTCTAAAACCTTTCAATGAGCACCCCAAGAGAGCCCTAAAACTAAATAAGGAGTCTTCGGGTGCTCGTTGAAAGGCCTTAGAGCCAAAAATTCATTACGACCATCTAGGATAAAATGATCAAAAAAATAAGATCTTCACACCGGTTCAACCGGATTGAAAATTGGAGCACTTAATTTTTTAATCATATTTTTCCATTAGTTTCTTTTTTTTGGGTAAAGCCCTAGGGCGGTTAGCTTGAAAATAAAAGAGGTTAACCGAATGTACAGCCTACAAGGGGCATACCCCAGGTAAGACAAAGCAAAAATATAAAGAGCGCCAAGTGGCTACATGGGTTGCCCGTGTTCATGCCCCCGTCGAACAATCTATCCCAAGGAATGGAACGTACAACAGGGAACCTAGACACGGGCGTGGCAAAAGCAGTAAATACCCGACACAACCTGTCGGTATAGGGTACAATCCGAGGCCCTCGAAGTCCTCGCAACTCATACAACTGAAAACATAAACGATAACAATAACAGCCAGTGCACAGTAGAAGATAATTGCAAATTGCACATTGAATAACGATGAGCACACTGGCTGCGATGATTTTCAGCCAAGCCGGGATACCGGGCTGGCTGCTTGGGGTTGACTGGCTTGGGCCGGTTGACTGGCCTTGACCTGCAAGGACTGCCCGATGACGTAAGGCCCGTGCCGGGCCATGATCTGTGACGGCCGGACTGACTCCGGGCTGCACCTACCTCCGACCATGGTGCTGCCTTGCTGCTGCCTGCTGCTTGGCCCAGGCCTGCTGTGCCCGACGGGCTGAAGGCAGGCTGCGCCCGACGGCCTGCCCCAACGGCTGGCTGCTACCAGCAGGCTGGCCTGGCCCCAGACTGGCCCACGTCTGCACGGCGGCTGATGTCTGGTGGCCTGGCCCACGGTGGCTGGGCCAGTTGATGGCCTGGCCCGCTTTGGGTAGCCGTGGCTACGAGATAGATCTGAGGGAGCCGAGGGTAGTGAACCCGTGGGCTCCGATTGGGGTTGATAGGCGGCGGCCGGCGGAAGACCAGCGGCGGAAGACCAGCGGCGGCCGGCGGAAGACGAGCTGCTGCCCGCTCCGGTTAGATGTTTGAAGACCAGCGGCGGCGGCGGATCTGTTATGACCCGAGGATTCCGACTGATATGTTGAAGACAAGTTGAAAGTCGATCTATGGCCGGAGTGACTGGCCTTAGGAGTCCGGACCAGAGGTGGCCGGTTTGAGGTGGGTTGTGGCCACTGCTGCTGTTAAAGGCGGCAGCCACCGGAGCTGTTGCCGGACCAGATCTGGTGGTGGAAGGCCGGGCCCGTGGGTAGTCGGTTGGTGACGGTATGGGCGGTGGAGGAGAGCCCCTGTCGAGAGAGGGGCTCCCTTGCCCTTGGGATGACCGAAGATGGACAGGCCAGAACGTGATTGGCCGGAGGAGGCCTGGCTGCTTGGCCGGAGGGAGCTTTCTCTCTCTAGGCTAGAGAGAGAAGCTCCCAGCCCTCCCCAGGTCCCCTCCCCGTATCTCTTTGTTATTTTTTCCATTAGTTTCATTAATAGTGTTAACGATTTTACCAATTTAGAACGTAAAACAAACTACAGGGACAAAATTGAGACAATTGAAACTAGAGGGACGAAATTGAGACAACCGTAAAACTAAAGGGATGACTACGAAAATTTGCCCTTTATGAAATTATTCATATACAATGGTTCATAATTTTTTTATATATATGTACATATATTTATTTTTTATTTATATATACACGTGGCGTGTTCCCGCCGTGTCCGTATCCCCATTTTTTAAAAATTACCATGTCCCGTGTCCGTGTCACATAGCTCTCAAGTCTCCACTCAAGACTCTATTTTTGGCCCTTCTCATACGAACGGCTCATGTGGTAGTTCTTGTTGAGTAGAAATATGTAAGTAAAAAATCAGATTTATAAGACGTTGAAAGACACACGCACACCCCAACTAATCGTGTCTTGCTTTATTAATTAGACGTTTACTTTAAAAAATTACTTTACTCTCCACTTTGTAAAACAAAGCATTTTAGGGAGCCAACAGGCTTGTAGCTAATGACACTTTCTCACCTCTATCACATGGAATGTGAGGGTTTGATTCTTGCCATAAGCGTAATTGTTTGGTGTGATGGTTGATGCCTTTTGAACTTATCGCACACGTATGCCGCTTCGCAGTACCTCTTCCCCTTAAGAGTAGGTTAGACATCTAGTTTTCCGCGGAGACCACTGCTGAACATGAGAAAAATAATTAAAAGAGGTATCGGGAGACCACCACGTAAGTTTATAAACCTAACTTTTTTTTTGATAGGCAACAAAATTTTTTTTTTTTTTTGGGGTAAAATAGCATGAAATAGAAAAAGAATAACCGAATATACAGCCTACAAGGGGCATACCCCAGGAGGAAAGAAAAAGAAAACAAAAAAGATAAAGAAAATTGATAACGCCAAATGGCTACAAGGTTTTGATGAGAAACTATGTTTCCGATCCATCTAGAAGAGGGAAAAGAAACATAGCCAACTGCTTGTTAAGATGATAAAAATTTCAGAACTGATAAAACATTTCAGCATACCAACTGGTTACTGAACATGTCTATACAAAAGATTAGATTACACTGAGGTTCACTTGGGACCTTAACACACCCAGATTGGGAGCTTCAGAACTTTAGTACTTAAGCTTGACTTTACTTCTTAACTTCAGAACTTGAGCTTGGACTAACTAGCACTAGGCATATCAGAACTTGGAAACCAGCTTCAATCCATCAGCTACCACATTCTGGAGTTGACACCTGCTGGATTGCCAATACAGTGATGGAGCTTCTGAAATTCTGAAGCTTCCAAACAGCCCATCAACATTACAATCAGCAGATTCCGATCCTTAGGTGACAACACAGGAATCCATGACAGATAGTATACTATACAATACTAAAACAAATACAAAACTATACAGAGGACGTCCCCCTCTGTGAAGGGAGATCCCATTGACAGCCCCCGATGGTTAGGCATAATCTAAAAAAACCTGCTACAGCCAACTGAACAGCCACAACAGGTTCAGAAAATATGCAGGACAGCCAAAACAGGTTCAGATCAAGCTCATTCTCCATTACAACTTCTGAACCTGTTTTGGAACTAGTTACATAACTAGCACCAGTTACAATGCAGAACATATCAACAGAACAACACCAGCCACAAGGGTACATTGATCAGGCATTCAAAACTGATGCGGCTAGGTTTCTGACTTGGGGATACAACATGGAGTAGCAGTAAGATAGCAGTAACATGCATATGCACATGCATAGCAGTAAGATAGCTACCTCAAGCAGTAAGATAGCAGAGCCCTCACAAAGATTAAAATATACTCACACCTAATCTGGCTGGGCAACAGAACCCCAGCAGAACAGAACAGTTCAGGAATGTAGAGTGTGATGCAATGCAGAGGAAGTCCCCCTCTGCGAAGGGAGATCCCACGACAGCCCCTAATGGTTAGGCCAATGTACTGAGGAGCAACAGAAAATGCACTACACAATAATCCAATGCTCCATCACAACAACTAACAGTTTGCTCTGCAGAACTGAGGAGCAGCAGAAAATGCATCACAAAGATAGCATGAAGGGTTTTCTTAAGGTACCAAGAATTACCTCCTCTCCCTTACACACGTTCAGAAAATAATAGCAGTGCCCTGAATGGAAAGCCTTTTCTGTACAATAACTGAACAAAAACTGAATAATATTGAACTAGTTCTCACAACTGCTAGCTCTCACATAGCACCATGACAAATGCACCATAAATGCAGAACAAATCAGTTCATTAGCCACTAAACACTGATGGTGCATTTGTCAAACACTGATGGTGCATCAATTCAGTAGCCACTGCTACAACATGTAGTGCCAACCAAGATTAAGGTAACTACCTGAATAATAGAAGTAAATATTGGTGCCTCTTGTTGAAGCATGGTGATCTGCTTCTGTGACTGTCACTGTAATCCCCTGAATGGAAAGTCTTTGCTGAGTTCCTGTGACCTGTCCTCAGGGACAATTCTGGACCAAGTTAGATCAAGGGGAAACCCCTTGATGTTTAAGCTGCATGTGTTATCATGTGAGTATATGGGTAATCTCATTCTAACTTATTACTGAGAATGTTAATCATGAATATTCCACATAGATAATAAATGAGAAGGCCCCTTGAACTTAGACAGTGACAACAACCTACACCTTACTTCATTTGAAATTTTTTGAGCAACCACTCCAGGAGGGCAATTAATGTTCTGGAATTTCCTGTGGTTTCTCTCTATCCATAATTGGTGTACATAGGTTGTGAAGACAAGTTTAGCAATTGTAATGGCCAGAGCCTTGCCTTGGACAGAGGACAGCCTGCTCACCCATTGCTGCATGGATGTAAGCCCTGTCATGTGAGGGGTCTTTGGGGATAAGATGCCTCTAATTTGTGTAGCCATGGGGCAATCAAAAAAGAGGTGCTCATGGGACTCTACTCCCAAACAAAGGCTGCATATGGAAGCAGCTTTCATTCCAAACATGACTAGTCTGTCTTCTGTAGATAATCTGTTTAGGATAGCCATCCATGAGATCACACTACATCTAGGGATGTGTCCTGAGAACCATACCACTTTATGCCAAGTGATAGCAGGAAAATGTATCCTTAATTGATCCCACAGGGATGAGATGGTGAACTTACCAGATGCATTGAGATTCCATATGCATCTATCCCCAGTGGAAGCATTGATGGGGACAGCTTGTAATTCTGATCTCACTTCATTGAGATCAGGAGTTTGGGTCAGTGGGAAGGCCCACTGATTGTCTCTGATGACAGACTGCACAGTGGAATCCTTGTGCAGACCAGAATCTAAGGTAATTCTAGGCCCATATTTAGGCAATAAGGGCCCTAGGGGATGCCAGTTATCAAACCACAAAGATGTCAAGTGGCCATCCTCTATTTTATATGTAATGTGTGATTGGATGAGTGGTCTAATGTTAAGAATTTTCCTCCATACCCAAGAGGGATTGCTTGGAGTTTTAACACTCCAAAAGCTCTTACCTTTAAGTAGGTAAGACTTCACCCATTGGCACCACATAGATTGCTCCCCTCCCGAAATAAGGTAAGAAACTTGACAAAGGGTACATCAAATTGGGGAAAGGGAAAAGGGAGTCTAACAAAAAGTTGGAAGAAACACCTGTTGGGACAAAGCCCAAAACACCTTAAAGGCCAAGACAAGCCCAGATCAAACAAGGAAATCCCAAATACACCCAAATGGCCCAGGCCACAAGAAAATACAGACACAAATCAAAACAAAAGGCCCGACCCAAACGGCTAAGACCACCAAGCCAGCCGCAGCCCATCCAAAACCCTACCAACATCAGCCACCCACCACCGCCTACCACCAAACGCCGCCTCCCACCGAAGATCGCCACCAACAGCCACCACAGTCACCAAAACAACCACCTGCGAGGCGAGGCCCATAGGGAACATAGGCCCCGCCCCAACCGGCCATGCCCATAAAGTACATAGGCAAAGCCGAAAATAACAAACCTCAACCCTCTCAGAACCAGATCGCCGCCCATCGCCCCAAGCACGGATAGACCAGCCCTGGGCAACCACCAATCGACAGCCGACGAACCCTCCGCCAAAAGCCCCCGTGAGCAGCCGAGGACCCAAATGTGACCACCGAGACACCGGCGATTCGGCTCCCATAAATGATCTGAGCCGCCCAACCACCGTGGTACCAATCAACTTCGGGACGCCGCCAGCAGCTGCCACCCACGAACCCTGAGCCGGAAGATCCCGCCAGAAACGTACGACCACCACTTGCCGTTAGGCCTGGACCAGATCTACCCAGGAGTAGAACACGGTGGGTAGCCACGAACAACCCACTCCTCACGTCCGAAATCCTTGCCGTTAAGCCGAAACCAGTTACCTCAGGAGGAGAACCGGCGGATTCGAGCGAGAGAAGAAGGGGGAGTGAACCAGATGGCAATCGGAGAGGAGAGGGAAGGGGAAAACCAAAAAATGGAGCCCGGGGGAGGAGGGAAGAAGGGAACACCTCCCCCCCCAGGCGGCGGCGGCGCCGAGAAGGAGAAAGCTGGGTTTGGTTTAGAGAGAGAGAAAGTTAGGTTTAGAGAGAGAATTTGTGAAATCAAGTTAAACCCGTCTGATCAAATGCTAACTGTCTAATAGCCTCTCTGGACGGAGTGATTAAGGGGAGCAATAAACTAAACGTCATTGATCAAATTTTTTAATTAATTGGACACAACTTAATTATTGATCGAAACACTTCTGTTTAGTAAAGGAAAAATTACCAACAAGTGGTCTAGTCTCTGCCCGAACCTATATATTCATATTAATATAAACTCAATGGATACACACATAAGTTGATCGATTCACACTCACAAACGAACACATGACTCATACGATCAGATGGATTCATCCAACTCTCTCTCTCTCTCTTGAACACTAATGTTTTACGTACTTTATGGAGTGTATATTTTGCTCCTTTTTTAGTGTATATTTTACAGATACTTCATATACTGTATTTTAAACTTATTAGTATATGCTTACCAAATCACTGGTGTATATATATATATATATATATAGTACATATGTTTTTTTTTTTATGCCTAGTAGATGAGTAATAATATTATACGAATGTATAAATTTTAGGCTGCTGATTTTGTCACTCTATTTTTTGTTAACGCCACTCCCCTGTGAGTGTATTTTTGGTCAGGGCTGGCCCTGAGGTGGTGCTGGAGGTGCCGGCGCTTTAGGCCTCCAGATTTTATACAGAAAGGAGGCCTCGTTTTCTATAAAACATAATTATATAATATATATTAAAGTTTTCGTATTCTAGCACAAATTGACTTTTGGCCTCAGTGGTTTGTGTAAAGTTATCAAACATCGAGGTCCCAGGTTCAAGTCCTAGGAGCTCTTTTGTTGGCAAGCTATTTTTTTCCCTTATGTTTTTTATACGACTCTTGCCCTTCTTGTGTTATAAATTACTTATGCTTTGTAGATGTTACTTAAGACCAAGGTCACACCATAAATGTTTTGATAAGTTTTTTTAATTTTAATTTTACTTTTAACTTCTAATGTCAAATTCACAAATTAAACCTATTGACGAAAATAAACCAAAATAATTTATTTTCACTCAACAAACTTTGATAAAAAAAAAATTCAAAATATTCATTAGAAGCTAAAATATAAAGTTTGATTCATATTTTTATAACGGTGTAAAACTTTGTAAAAATTTATTTTAGTTAAATTACGAAGCTAAAATATAAAGTTTAATCTTTTTACTTCATATTAGCCACTTAAGTTGAATTTTTATTTTTTTTGTCGAAAGAACTAAGGCCTCGTTTTAAAATCCGCTTTAGGCCTCCAAAATACCAGGGCCGGCAAAAATACTCTTGCAGAGGAGTGCCGTTAACAAAAAATGGAGTGGCAAAATCATTTCCCAAATTTTATAGGCATATCCTCGACATATCCGTACCCTATATTTTGAAATTTTGCCGTATCACCGTATTGATTTCTCGTATCCGTATCAGTACCTCATAGGTTAGCATGCCATAGAAATAGATGGCCGGTCAATGTGAAGTAACAGCTAATTTCAAATGGAAACAGTCAAAAGAGAATAGCTGCATGGCTCATTTAATATAGAAAAAATGGACACATTTCCCTTTTCCTTTGATTTGGTTAGAGAACACTTGGATTACGATCAGTTGCAAATCTAAACGAGAATTGATCAAACCCTTTTGCGGCCAATTGTTTTCTTCTTTGCCGTCCTACATCCGTGCATTCACTATTGACAATACAAGCTAGCTAGCTGGACACGTGAGCTTCAACGTGTTGTTGCCGTCCCGCACAGCTTGTCTAATGTACATCTCTCTCTCTCTCTCTCTCTCTCTCTCTCTCTCTCTCTCTCTCTCTCTCTCTCTCTCTCACACACACACCCACACCCACACCCGTTAAGCATTGATAATGCAAAGGAGAAGTCAAATGTTCGAATAGTTAATTCGAGAGAGAAATCCATTGTTTGATTGGTTAAGACTAGATAATGCGATAGAGAAGTCCGGTTCTCGAATGGTTAAGTGTTGATAATGCAAAGCAGAAGTCCAATGTTCGAATAGTTAATTCGAGAGAAAAATCCGTTATTCGAATGTTTAAGACTTGATAATGCGAGAGAGAAGTCTGTTTTTCGAATCTTTATTACGAGAGAGAAATCCGTCGTTCGAATGGTAAATATGATAGACGAGACCGTAGTTCGAACGGTTATACCATGATAATGCGAGAGAGAAGTCCGTTTTTCGAATTGTTAATACGAGAGAGAAGTCCGTCATTCGAATGCCGATAGAGAAGTCCGGTTCTCGAACAGTGAAGCATTCATAATGCAAAGGAGAAATCCAATGTTCGAATAGTTAATTCGATAGAGAAGTTCGTTATTCGAATGGTTAAGACTTGATAATGCGAGAGAGAAGCCTATTTTTCGAATCTTTATTACGAGAGAGAAATCTGTCATTCAAATGGTAAATACGATAGAGGAGTTCGTTGTTTGAACGGTTATACCATGATAATGCGAGAGAGAAGTCCGTTTTTCGAATTGTTAATATGAGATAGAAGTCTGTTATTCGAATGCCAATAGTGAATTCCAGTTCTCGAACCGTTAAGCATTGATACTGCAAAGGAGAATTCCAATGTTCGAATAGTTAATTCGAGAGAGAAGTCCGTAGTCCGAATGGTTAAGACTTGACAAAGCGATAGATAAGTTTGTTTTTCGAATCATTATTACGAGAGAGAAGTCCGTCGTTCGAATGGCAAATACGATAGAGGAGTCCGTTGTTCGAGAGAAGACTGTTTTTTGAATTGTTAATGTGAGAGAGAATTTTGTTTTTTGAATTGTTAGTATGAAGAGAAGTCTGGCTCGCGAATGGTTAAGCATTGATAATGCAAAGGAGAAGTCCAATGTTCGAATAGTTAATTCGAGAGAGAAATCCGTTGTTCGAATGGTTAAGACTTGATAATGCGAAAGAGAAGTCCGGTTCTCCAATGGTTAAGTACTGATAATGAAAAGGAGAAGTCCAATGTTCGAATAGTTAATTCGAGAGAGAAGTCCGTTATTCGAATGGTTAAGACTTGATAATGCGTGAGAGAATTCTGTTTTCCGAATCATTATTACGAGAGAGAAGTCCGTCGTACGAAAGGTAAATACGAAAGAGGAGTCCGTTGTTCGAACAGTATGACAATGCGAGAGAGAGGTTCGTTTTTTGAATTGTTAATACGAGAGAGAAGCCCGTCGTTCGAATGCCGATAAAAAAGTCTGGTTCTCGAACGGTTAAGCATTGATAATGCAAAGGAGAAGTCCAATGTTCGAATAGTTTATTCGAGAGAGATGTCCGTTGTTCGAATGGTTAAGACTTGATAATGCGATAGAGAAGTCCGGTTCTCGTACAGTTAAGTATTTGGTAATGAAAAGGAGAAGTCCAATGTTTGAAAAGTTAATTCGAGAGAGAAATCCGTTGTTCGAATGGTTAAGACTAGATAATGCGATAGAGAAGTCCGGTTCTCGAACGGTTAAGTATTGATAATGCAAAGGAGAAGTCCAATGTTTGAAAAGTTAATTCGACAGAGAATTCCGTTGTTCGAATGGTTAAGCCTAGATAATGCGATAGAGAAGTCCGTTTTTCGAACGGTTAAGTATTGATAATGCAAAGGAGAAGTCCAATGTTCGAATAGTTAATTCGAGAGAGAATTCCGTTATTCGAATGGTTAAGACTTGATAATGCGAGAGAGAATTCTGTTTTTCGAATCATTATTACGAGAGAGAAGTCCGTCGTACGAAAGGTAAATATGAAAGAGGAGTCCGTTGTTCGAACGGTATGACAATGCGACAGAGAGTAACGTTTTTCGAATTGTTCATACGAGAGAGAAGTCCGTCATTTGACTGCCGATAAAAAAGTCTGGTTCTCGAACGGTTAATCATTGATAATGCAAAGGAGAAGTCCAATGTTTGAATAATTAATTCGAGAGAGAAGTCCGTTGTTCAAATGGTTAAGACTTGATAATGCGATAGAGAAGTCCGGTTCTCGTATATAAGTATTGGTAATGAAAAGGAGAAGTCCAATGTTTGAAAAGTTAATTCGAGATTGAAGTCCGTTGTTCGAATGGTTAAGACTAGATAATGCGATAGAGAAGTCTGGTTCTCGAACGGTTAAGTATTGATAATGCAAAGGAGAAGTCCAATGTTTGAAAAGTTAATTCGAGAGAGAAGTCTGTTGTTCGAATGGTTAAGACTAGATAATGCGATAGAGAAGTCCGGTTCTCGAACGGTTAAGTATTGATAATGCAAAGGAGAAGTCCAATGTTCGAATAGTTAATTCGAGAGAGAATTCCGTTATTTGAATGGTTAAGACTTGATAATGCGAGAGAGAATTCTGTTTTTCGAATCATTATTACGATAGAAAAGTCCGTCGTTCGAAAGGTAAATACGAAAGAGGAGTCCGTTGTTCGAACGGTATGACAATGCGAGATAGAGTTCCGCTTTTCGAATTGTTAATACGAGAGAGAAGTCCGTCATTCGAATGTTGATTGAGAAGTCTAGTTCTCGAACGGTTAAGCATTGGAAATGCAAATGAGAAGTCAAACGTTCGAATAGTTAATTCGAGAGAGAAGTCCGTTGTTCGAATGGTTAAGACCAGATAATGCGATAGAGAAGTCCGGTTCTCGAACGGTTAAGTATTGATAATGCAAAGGAGAAGTCCTATGTTCGAATTGTTAATTCGTGAGAAAAGCCCGTTATTCGAATGGTTAAGACTTGATAATGCGAGAGAGAAGTCTATTTCTAGAATCTTTATTACGAGAGTGAAATCCGTCGTTCGAATGGTAAATACGATAGACGAGACCGTTGTTCGAACGGTTATACCATGATAATGCGAGAGAGAAGTCCGTTTTTTGAATTGTTAGAAGTCCGTCATTCGAATTCCGATAGAGAAGTCCGGTTCTCAAACGGTGAAGCATTAATAATGCAAAGGAGAAATCCAATGTTCGAATAGTTAATTCGAGAGAGAAGTTCGTTATTCGAATGGTTAAGACTTGATAATGCGAGAGAGATGTCTGTTTTTGGAATCTTTATTACGAGAGAGAAATCCGTCGTTCAAATGGTAAATACGATAGAGGAGTTCGTTGTTCGAACGGTTATACCATGATAATGCGAGAGAGAAGTCCGTTTTTTGAATTTTTAATATGAGATAGAAGTCCATTATTCAAATGCCGATAGTGAATTCCAGTTCTCGAACCGTTAAGCATTGATAATGCAAAGGAGAATTCCAATGTTCGAATAGTTAATTCGAGAGAGATGTCCGTTGTCCGAATGGTTAAGACTTGACAATGCGATAGATAAGTTTGTTTTTTGAATCATTATTACGAGAGAGAAGTCCGTCGTTCGAATGACAAATACGATAGAGGAGTCCGTTGTTCGAGAGAAGACTGTTTTTTCGAATTGTTAATGCGAGAGAGAAGTCTGTTTTTTGAATTGTTAGTATGAAGAGAAGTCCGTCATTCGAATGCCGATAGAGAAGTCCGGCTCGCGAACGGTTAAGCATTGATAATGGAAAGGAGAAGTCCAATGTTCGAATAGTTTATTCGAGAGAGAAGTCCGTTGTTCGAATGGTTAAGACTTGATACTGCGAAGGAGAAGTTCGGTTCTCCAATGGTTAAGTACTGATAATGAAAAGGAGAAGTCCAATGTTTGAATAGTTAATTTGAGAGAGAAGTCCATTATTCGAATGGTTAAGACTTGATAATGCGTGAAAGAATTCTATTTTTCTAATCATTATTACGAGAGAGAAGTCCTTCGTTCGAAAGGTAAATATGATAGAGGAGTCCGTTGTTCGAACGGTATGACAATGCAAGAGAGAGTTCCACTTTTTGAATTTTTAATACGAGAGAGAAGTCCGTCATTCGAATGCTGGTAAAGAAGTCTGGTTCTCGAACGGTTAAGCATTGATAATGCAAAGGAGAAGTTCAATGTTCAAATAATTAATTCGAGAGAGAAGTCTGTTGTTCGAATGGTTAAGACTTGATAATGCGATAGAGAAGTCCGGTTCTCGTACAGTTAAGTATTGGTAATGAAAAGGAGAAGTCCAATGTTCGAAAAGTTAATTCGAG
This sequence comes from Rhododendron griersonianum, assembly GCA_018127125.1. Classification (NCBI taxonomy): domain Eukaryota; kingdom Viridiplantae; phylum Streptophyta; class Magnoliopsida; order Ericales; family Ericaceae; genus Rhododendron; species Rhododendron griersonianum. The sequence continues at coordinate 29,791,245 of CM030790.1, read as the reverse complement.
AGACAAGTCTGTTGTTCGATTGGCTAAGACTTGATAATGCGATAGAAAAGTCCGATTTTCGAACGGTTAAGTATTGATAAGGCATAGGAGAAGTCCAATGTTCGAATAGTTAATTCGAGAGAAAAGTCCGTTATTCGAATGGTCAAGACTTGATAATGAGAGAAAAAAGTCTATTTTTAGAATCTTTATTACGAGAGAGAAATCCATCGTTCGAATGGTAAATACGATAGAGGAGTCCGTTGTTTGAACGGTTATACCATGATAATGCGAGAGAGAAGTCAGTATTTCGAATTGTTTATGCGAAAGAGAAGTCCGTCATTCAAATGCAGATAGAGAAGTCCGGTTCTCGAACGGTTAAGTATTGATAATGCAAAGGAGAAGTATAATGTTCGAAGAGTTAATTCGAGAGAGAAGTCCGTTGTTCGAATTGTTAAGACTTTATAATGCGATAGAAAAGTCCGGTTCTCGGACTGTTAAGTATTGATAATGCAAAGGAGAAGTCCGATGTTTGAATAGTTCATTCGAGAGAGAAGTCTGTTGTTCGAATGGTTAAGACTTGATAATGTGAGAGAGAAGTCTGTTTTCGAATCATTATTACTAGAGAGAAGTCCGTCGTTCGAATGTCAAATACGAAAGAGGAGTCCGATTTTTGAGAGAAGTCTGTTTTTCGAATTGTTAATGCGAGAGAGAATTCTTTTTTCGAATTGTTAATACGAAGAGAATTCCGGTTCGCGAACGGTTAAGCATTGATAATGCAAAGGAGAATTCCAATGTTCGAATAGTGAATTCGATAGAGAAGTCCGTTGTCCGAATGGTTAAGACTTGACAATGCGATAGATAAGTTTGTTTTTCAAATCATTATTACGAGAGAGAACTCCGTCGTTCGAATGGCAAATACGATAGAGGAGTCCGTTGTTCGAGAGAAGACTGTTTTTCGAATTGATAATGCGAGAGAGAATTCTGTTTTTTGAATTGTTAGTACGAAGAGAAGTCCGGCTCCAAACGGGTTTTTTTTGGGGTAAAAAAGCTTGAAATAAAAAGAGGCTAAACGAAGTCGGCTCCAAACGGTTAAGCATTGATAATGCAAAGGAGAAGTCCTGTAACAGCCCCAATTTTTGGTAAATAAAAATTTCGGTAAAAATTTGAATTTTAAAATTTCTTTTCAATAATCCGTCATAATTGGATTTATGAATTTCAAAATCTTATTTTCTTCACTCCGAGCAATCTAGTCATTTTTAAAGACAAGTGTCTAGCATATTCTCCTACTCATTAGGAAGAATTCTTAGAATTACATTTCTTGGCTAGAAATCCTTTTTGGCAAGTCTAGTTAGATTCCAACCGATCTTTGAGAAAACCTAACTTAGTTACTTTCTCCTAACCTTAATGAAACCTTTTGGACTTAGATTATTATTATTAGATACATATACATACACACATATATACACACACACACACACACACACACACATATATATATATATACGGGGCAGTTCTGGAGACCCTTAAAAAAACCTCTAAAAAAACCCTCCAAATCTTAATCTCATAGTTCCCAATCAAATTTTGATGATCCGAGCCGCTTAATATGTTTAGAACGTGATTTTAAGGGTTCCCGCGAGAAATTGACAAAAAAAATAACCGGGAAGGGCTTAATTTGAGCAGTTTTTTTATTGAACCGTTCAATAAAGTTCAATAAAAAACTGTTCGGATGGAGCCTTTCCCGGTCATGTTTTTTGCTGATTTCTCGCGAGTACCCTTAAAATCACGTTCTGATTACATTGAGCGGCTCGGATCATCAAAATTCGATTGGGAACTTGGGGGGTTTTTTTTAGAGGTTTTTTTAAGGGTTCCCGGAACCGCCCCGATATATATATATATATATATGCCTAATCATACTTGTCATCCTTAATCTTTACTTAATGGACAATAAAAGTTAGGGAAATCTTTACCCATTGGACGATAGAAATACCTAGATTTCCTATCAATAGTACTTTATTAGATTTGATTAAAGATACATACATATAGTTATATATACACACACGTTAAAAGCACATATATATTATTCAAAGTATATATTACTTTGCTTTTTTAACCATTGGTCAATAAAAGTTAGGAGAAATATTACCCATTGGATAATAGAGTTAGTCTTTCAACAAGTACTAGGGTTTATTAATTTAGTCATTCATTAGATTGTCCATGTGATTGAAAGCTTAAATTATGTGTAAGTACCATATAATATATTGCCCTAGATTTCTTTTAGTACAAAATCTAGTTTTTTTAATGGAACATGTGCCAAATTGGATTAGTTTAATAGGGAATTTTGGCTAGGAAATCTACCAAGATCACTAGTACATATTAGTATATTCATATATATAGTCACATGTACATATATATAATTTTATTAGTACACATGTGTGTGAAAGAATTATTTATTTGTAAATCTTTATACTTGAAATCTTGATAGATTATGTAGTACTTTATATACTTATATATATATATATATATATATCTCTATTATAAAACAGAAGGGTGTGGGGACAAGTTGTTGGAACGGCTTAGATTCATTTGATCCAAAGGCTGTAGTGCATCCTCCCACTTCCCGGTTAATTGCCCATGATTTTCACCTAAATCACACAACTGCCATCTCCTTCCAACCGGAATGTGTAGTGCCGTAGGCACGGGCTAGCACTAGTATATATATATACTTCCATAGTACTAATACTAGAGAGAGAGAGAGAGAGATTTCCGAGAGAGAGATTTGCCGAGAGGGAGAGGGAGAGGGAGAGGGAGAGGGAGAGGGAGATGGAGAGGAAGAGAGAAAGAGATTGGAATGTACCTTGCATTGATCTTCCTTGATCTTCTTCAATTGTACTTGACTAGATTACAATCTAGGGTGATATACTTGATCAAGCAAAATCTATTTTTCATTGTCCTTATTTGTACAATTTCCATTTTTAAACTTTGAACTATCCTTTCTCCTTACACAAAATCCTTTCAAATCAAATCTAAAGGACTAAATCTAGCCTTGGAAGCCTAGAACTAGGCCTTGATCTTTCAAAGAAAGCATGACAAAGTGATTAAAAAAATGAGATATAGAGAGAAAGAGATTTCGGGTGAGAGGGAGAGAGAGGGATGCCTTGGCCTATAAATAGCAAGCTCATTCAAGCTTAAACTCACGCCTTCGAGCATTGCTCTCACTTCTCTCTAGAAATTCTAAGCTTTCCAAGTTCTAAAGTTCTAGTTTCTTGAGTTTTTCTTGAAGTTCTTGAGAGCTACCACCAAACCACCTCCAAAACCACCCTTAGATCTTTAAAGTAGTCTAGTGTTGTTAGCAAAGTTGTTTCTAGGAAGAGAACATTCATCTCTCTTCCTTTCGATGTAATCCGGAGCCGTTACGCCGCCGATTCGCAAAACCGACGACCGATTCTCAAAAACCGACCAACCGCCAAGAAGAACGGTAGACTTTTCCTATGACCTCTAACTCTAAGTATATGTAGATTCTTCCTATACTTTCTAACTCTACATATAACGTATGCATATTGTATAATCACGTTGAATAATCGACTTTTACTCCAATAAACATGTGTTGTTTTGAACTTCTTGAAAAGAAAGAAATGAATCTTGAAAGATAATGTTGTAGTGATTTAAAGTATTTGTATTTTGATCTTAGAATGGTTATGAGCACGTATGCGTGATTACGTGGATTACTTACTTGATGTGTGATAAAGCATAAGTGGTATTCCACTCCAAAGGTGTCCGTTGTAGACACCCCAATTTGGGCCTCCGAATAATCTTTAAGTTCCCCGATGATGAAATAAGGAAAAATATACCTTCGAGGCTTGGATTGTTGGTCCTTTGTCACTCCTTCTCTACACCTCAAGAAAACCCCTTCCCAAACATATAGGGTGGCCCTCGGTTCAATTGCAAAAGAGAAAGATGCGTTTGCTTTGTCAAAAACAACTTTTTCCATGACACACTAAGGGTAAAATGGGCACACATTTCAATGTATAAAATACCTTTGAGTGAAACCAATTGGGTTAGAAAGAGGACTTGACAAGCTTGTAGACACCCCAATTTGGACCTATTAATTATCCTTAATTTGTGCCTTCGAGGCTCCTCGATGATGAAACGGAATCAAAACAGGCCTTGGATAAACTTGGACGATGCTTCTTGGATTTTTTTCGAAACCAAAATCCTCTTTTTTCCGACACCCTGAGGGTAAAATTGGCACACTTTTCAGCATATGAAATACCTTTGAATGAAACCAATTGGGTTAGAAAGAGGGTTTAACAAGCTTTCCAACGCTTTGAAAAACACCCAAAATCGAGTTCGGGAGTGTCCGTGGCGCCCTTCTGAAGTTGGGCTGCCACTCCCAAGCGCTCGGGACCACTCTAAAGCGCTCGGGAGTGACACTCCCAAGCGCTTGGGAGTGCTGATAGACCAATACATGTTGAGCTTGACCTTTTTCAGACCTTTTTCAACATTCAACGTTCAAACCTGTCATGCAGAGGCTTGCCTGAGTATGCAGGTCTGGCAGAGAATATCATCATGCCTTTTTTCCCCCCAAAACTATTTTCTCTTTATTTTCTCTTTATTTTTCAAACTTCAAACCTATTTTCTCATCCCATATATATACCCCCATATTCTACCTTGTTAGACCACGAAATTGAACCCTCCCAATCCCCTGTTTTCAGAAAACTTTGGCTCAAATACCCTCAAACATTTTTCAACTCAAATATTTTCCAACTTCCATCTTCAAACAATTTTCTTTTTTTTTTTGGGTAAATCAGCTTGAAATTAAAAGAGGTTAAGCGAATATACAGCCTACAAGGGGCATACCCCAGGTAAGACAAAGCAAAAAGAAAACGAAAAAATATAAAGAGCCAAGTGGCTACATGGGTTACCCGTGTCCAAGCCCCGTCGTACAAACTATCCCAAAGAGTAGAGAGTTCAATGGGAAACCTGGACACGGGCATGGCAATAACAGAAAATCCACGACACAACCCGTCGGGATAGGGGTAAATTAGAGGCCCTCGAAGTCCTCGCAAGCACAGAAATAACTAAGTAAATCAGCTACTGCTACCAGAACACAGCAACTAATAATACAAAACAGCTAAAAAGCAAACAGTAGCCCGAGCCTCCACTGCCCGGGCTGGCAAAAGAAATGGCTGGCCTAGCCTGTGGCTGGCTTGTCGTTGGCCCGGCTGGCCTCTGGCCTGCTGGCCTGGAGACTGCCCGAGCTGCTTGATGCTGCAATGGTGATTGCCCGCCCGAGCTAGCAGCTTGACCGGGCTGCTTGGCCCGAGCGGGGATGTGGTGTCCTGGCCGAAAGGCAACGGCTCTAAGCCCCTGCCCCTGCCTGACCTGGCTGGCCCGGGCAGGCCTCTGGGGCGGCCAGGCCGTGACCTCCCACCAGTTGATAAGCTCCACAGCGGCTGAGGAGCACGAGTTGGAGAGATCTGGCCGGCTGGGACATAGCCGGAGAAGATGAACAGTTGCCGTTGGTTGCAGATCTGCACGGCTCGGATCCCAATGGTTGCAGAACTGCACGGCTGTAATCCCCGGACCGAAAGTGGCCGGTTGATGTTTGATGCTTGACTGGACCAGAGAAGGCCAGCTATGGACTGGCCGGCGCCTGTTGACCGGACCAGAGGTGGATGATAGATGACCGGACCCTATGGGTTGCCGATTGTAGTTGATATCAGATCTGGTAGGAGCAGATCCGAAATGGTTCCCGCCAGTTCACGTCGGGTTGAGGTTGGAGGCGAGGCCCACGGCTGTGGAGCTTCAAACCAGAGTGGAAGTTTGTCCGGACCAAAGCGGAGGCTATGGCTGCCGGGTGTGGAAGGGGGTGGTGGAGGAGAGGCCCTGTCGTGCGAGGGTCTCCCTTGCCCGATGAGACCTGCTGCTGCCGCCGTCGGAGTGGATGGCCGGCGTGGTGGGGCCAGGCTTGGCTGGGCCGAAGTGGAAGAGCCAGGAGGGAGCTTTCTCTCTCTAGGCTAGAGAGAGAAGCTCCCAGGCTTTTCTTATTTTGCTGATTAGTATTCTTCAAACAATTTTCAAAGAAAATCCAAACATCACAAAAGCATTTGAAGTCTTAGACTTCATTTTCCTACTGTTTTTCAGCCCTCATTCAAGCATTCAAGTCAATCCAAGAGGTCTTGCTCAAGCACAAAGATATAAAATCCCATTTTATACTTAAAAGCCACTGTTTTTCCCTGTCTGAGGGAGATTAGTGGCTCATACCAGTTCTTCATACTGGTTGTGAGCCACCTGATCTTGGTTTAACAACGTTCAGTCTACTGGTCTCACTCCCGAGAGCTCGGGACTGCTCCTGAGCGCTCAGGAGTGTTTTCCCACTCATTCCTCCTGATTTGACAGTAATCAGTGGTGGATGAGTTGTTTTATTCGGTACTAACAAAATTTGCAGGAGGTGTTGACAACACTCCTGAGCGCTTGGGACCACTCCCGAGCGCTCGAGAGTGATTCCAGTGGAAAATGTTCATTTTCTGTAATCATACATTTCGTGTCATTTCATTGTTGCATACTGTACACATGCACTAGCATACACCCCATACTTGATATATCTGCGGATACTTGCTAAATGCTTTAATGAAACAAAATGTTTTCGAAAAATCCCACAAACATTGAGTAGAGACCGACATCGCGTCAGGCGAGGGGGGTGCCGTGAAACCCTTCCCCCCTCGTAACGTGGCTTCCGAACCCTCGAACGAATCTCTGGTTTTCAATTCAAATCAATCATTTTCAATCAAAACGGTTTCTCGAATGGCAAACCATAAATTCGAGTGGCGACTCTTCAACTTCAAATTTTCAAATCCGGGCAGGTAGCCCACAGTGGCGACTCTGCTGGGGATTTGTTTAATTGATACTTGAGAAAAGTTGGTATGTTGATAAAACGGCCCGCTTTCCTTAGGCATCAATTAAACCGGTGAGCCAAGCTTGAAAGATATTTGTGGGATTTTTCAAAATATTTTGTTTCATTGTCTATCTCTTGTATATATATCCTGTTCAACCTAGCTGTTGTGTTCTGGCAATCCTGCCCGGCTTACCGGTGACAGGGAATCCTAGAATGCTCGGCAACCCTCGACCGTGATGAGTCATCCCTGCCGTTTGTACCGTTGTTGGGTGTACGCTCAGCAATGGGAGGCATACCTTGACTCTAGTCCGGGGAACCCTCTTTAAACCAAAACCTGGCCTCTATACATGTGTAGAAAGCAATACAACCTTCCAAACTAGGACAGGGACCCACAAGGTAGGACTATGTGCTATATCCTGCCTACATGTTACTGCTTTCTGCATCTCACCATGCATCTCATCCATGTCATGCCATCATGTTGTCTGTTCAATATGAAGTCCTGTGCTCTTAAGACTTGCTTACGCGGTCTGTAAAAGGTTTTTTTTTTTGGGGGTAATTTAGCTTGAAATTAAAAAAGGTTAAGCGAATGTACAGCCTACAAGGGGCATACCCCAGGAGGAAAAGAAAGGAAAAAAAAACAAGAATGATAAAAGTACGGTAACCATGCACAACCCGCATGGAGAGTAAAATAAAGTGACATATGTGATACAAATGGATCTGAATAGAACCATGAAATGTACTGAAATGAAATTGAACTACTCCTGGCACAACCCGCCAGGCTAGGAAATAAAGTAAATGAAGTAGATAGTCACGGTCAATAAGGACCACATGATAACTAGCGCTGAGGAGAGATCCTCCTCCTCCTAGGCTGGGCTAAGAAAACCAAGACCCGAGACTTTCATCACCCCAAAGCAAGCATAATATCCACTCAACAGAAGTCAACTACTACAGAGGAACTCGGACTGAGAGAGGCTCGACCAGGGGATGACGGCATCCGACAAGGCTACCCTGCTAAGTACCCTGCACACCACGCCCATTCCACCCAGACTACTACATCCTTGCCCAAATCCCCTAGGCTCGCTAACGACTCAAAGCGGAACAGAAAGAGAGGCCACCAAAAGTAGCCACTCGAACCTCAAGTGGACCAAGCTGCTCTTTTCGATCAGTGCAAACCACCAAATCTAATCAGAAACAAATTGCAAAGCTACCCCTTTCGATCAGTGAGGATCCACCAATCTAGTCAATGACAGCTCCGGCAACTACCTTGCTCAATCAAACTCCATCCATAATCTAATCATCGGCACCCACAGCTGCTGCTACTGCGGACTACCCCTTAACTAGGATAGAGTCTAATCTAATCAATAATAGCCACGACCATAAGAATACTACACTCGACCTCAGAGCAAAAAACGCTGGTTCTATGGATATAAAAGGCTCGACAACGACCCCGACCCCCGATTTCAGTCCAACAGATGACCGCCTATCGGGGATCGCAGAGTCAAACAGTAAGCTGGCCCAAATGTCCAGCAATAAGACAAGATATAATAATTGCATAGTGCAATGCAAACAATGATACAATGTTTCCCTCACTGCCTGAACCACATGGCCTAGCGTACCTGCCCGAGCAGGCTGCCGCGAGCTGCTGCTGCTGCCTGCAACCTGTTGCTGCTGCTGGCCGCTGCTGCTTTCCGCTGCTGCCTACTGCTTGGCCCGGGTTGAAGCCGCTGCTAAGCCCCTGCCCGAGCAAACAGTCCTTGGCAGCCGTGGCTGCCTCCATCCGAGCCATTCACGGAAGGCCTGCTCGGGCTAGCCTGCTTGACTGTTGGTGCCCGACAGTTGTTGGAGGGAGATGGAGGGAGGTGCATAGACCGGCCCGTAGAAGGCCGGAGGTTGGCCTGGCCAGGCTAACTGACTGGAGATGAAGGCCGGGCCAGTTCTTGCCCGAGCTGGCTGAGAGTCCGGATGGACCACTTGCCCGGGCTGACTGACGGCGGCGGTTGACGGCGGCTAATGAATGGAGGCCACTTGAGGCAGGCCACGTCACGACGGCTATTGGGTCCCACGGCTGGGTTGGGCTGGAGATGGTGGCCGACGGCTGTAACGCCACGGCAGGTGTTGAGCCACGGGTGTTGAGCCACGGCGGTTGAGCCACAGTTGGGGTATCTGTACATCTAGATCTCATCGGTGAGAGCTTTGTTGCCGTGCCACTGTCCGAGCACATATTGAAACAACAAAGGTCATCATCTCCGGCGAGGACTGGTAGAACAGAACGGAACCCATGAAGCCTCGACCCATGCTGCTGCTCAAGCTCCGGCCATGGCAGTCACTGCCATTGAGAAGACCGGCAACGATTGAGACGCCCTTAGTTGATTGTCCCTACCGCTGGTCGGAATTGATTGTCCACCGAGTAATCAGTGGATGTTGTGGGTTGTTCCTTGAAGAAGATGAACAGTGACACCGGACATGGCCGGCGCACTTCCAGATCTGAAAAGGCCGGTAAGAGAACTTGCTGGAGATAAAGGCAACTCAGCCACGAGGGCTAAGCTGCTGTACTGGCCGGGCCTGGACGGCCGGCTGTGGGTTGAATAGGCCATCGAAGGCCAGCTGTGGGCTGGCCGGGTAGAAGGGCTGGAACTTGCCTGATTCCAGATCTGGGATGTAGAAGGGGCGGTGGAGGAGAGCCCCTGTCGTGCGAGGGGCTCCCTTGCGGTCTGTAAAAGGTTGCCGGGGCCCGATGAAGAATCGTGCACCCTAGTGTACGTTGTCTAAACTACACGAGTCCTTAGAACAATGAGACTATGGGAAATCAAAACTTACTAAGTCCTTGGCATTCCTAATCAAAGATTCAACAGAGAATAAGGAATAGCAAGGAAACGACGCCGTGATGCCACGTCACTTACACCACTTCGGCTAATGGCACCATGCCACTGACGCCACTCTGGTTATGGTATCACGCCATCTATACTAAGCTATTCCAAGTTCAAAATTGAAACTTCGAATGAGGACTAGTTGAATACTTAGTTCATTTTGACATCTCTTGGAACTTACTGTTCTAAACAAAGGATACACCCTAAAAGAAATTCTGAGGAACGAGGCAACCTTCGAAAGACCGTAATCTTATCCCGCTTGCACATCACACCTTGCATCTTATGCTTGCTTTCGTGTCCCGTATAGAACTCTTAGACTCGCTCGCGCAACTGGTTTAGGATTGCTTGGACCAATGAAGAGTCGTGCTTTTCAAAGCACGTTGTTGAAATTAATTAGTCCTTGGAACGATGAGGTTTTGGGGATATCGAAATTCATTAAGTCTTCAATACATTTTTCAATCATGGATTCAACGAAAATTAACGAAACAATTAGGCTACAATGTCGTGATACCCACACCACCCAGGTTATAGTGTGAAGTCACTTACACCGCTTAGGCTAATGGCGCCATGCCACCTACGCCACCCCGATTACGGTATCATGTCATTTACGCCAAACGGATTTTGAAACCAAAACAGAAATTTCGGGTGAAAAATGTTAAAAGACTTAATTTGTCTTGATATCTCCCAAGTCTTGTCATTCCTAATCAAAGGATACACACTTGAAAGAATCTCTGAGGACTAAGGCAATCCTTCGCAAGTTGTTATTTCTTGAGTCAGGGTCTAGGAGACCATAAATCCATGGAGTTTGGGATAACTCCGGTGTTCGCCGTGCCCGAACGGCTCCCTCTAGTTCAGTCTAGCCTTAAGTGCATCTTCCAGCAGTCTTATTGCTCTGTCTCGGATGGTCTTAGGTAAGGAGATTGGCTCTGATTCCCAACGTGCGGAATTAAACCTGCCTGACAACGACCTACCCGTGACTGTTGGAACTATCCATGAAGTATGATCCCTTGAGTCGACGATGACAACACGTGAATAACGATTCTTTTATTAATACACATTTTTTTCCAATAAATCACGACAGGGACACGTCTGAGTCAACTTTTTGCTTTGCTGTCAGTCCAAGAGCGATTGGGCCGAAAAAGAAAACCCTACCCTCATAGACTCAGAATTTGTGGGAAGGTATGGAACAGCCAGTGGAAAATTTGAATGGGGAGCATCCGAACGGGGAATAGCCAACAGGGAATCCAAATGAGTTGGATCAAATCCGAACCTCTATCCGACAGTTGGGTGAACGAACAGACAACCAGATTACCCAGTTGATGCTCATGATAACCGGGGTTGCCAGACGACTTCCACCTCCACCTCTCGAAGATAACCATGAACCACCCCCTGAACCAAATGCCCAAAGCCCAGAAATGGCCGCCATCAAAGCCAAATTAGCCCAACTTGAGCAGTCCTTAGCCAGAAGTGAAAGAATCACCTCAATTGGTTTCGACATCGACGAACTCTGCCTCTTCCCAAATGCCAGACTACCCAAGAAATTCAAGCCAATCGACTTTGCTAAGTTTGACGGAACCGGTGATCCAAAAGCGCACTTGACCAGCTACATTGGGGCACTTTCCATGTGGGGCGTGGAGAAAGACGCCATGGCCCAAATGTTCTCTCAAACATTGGTTGGACATGCCTTGCACTGGTTCACTACCTTGGATATAACAAAGAAAAAATCTTGGGAGGACATCTGTGAGACTTTCGTAGCCCAGTTCGACTACAACATCCAACTTGAGGTCACCATCCGAGAGTTGGAATCAACAAAGATGGAACCGAAAGAATCTTTCATGGCTTTTGTCTGAAGATGGAGAGCAAAGACTGTTTAGATGAAGGAGAAACCGTTTGAGAAAGATCAAATTCGGATGATTGTCCGAAATCTCCAGCCCGCACTTGCCAGGCACATGATCCTAGCTCAAGCCTCTTCCGACTTCAAGACATTCTTCGAAATAGGCCTGGCCGTTGAAGAAGCTGTTCAGTTGGGCATCCTTGAAAATGCTGATTCCTTCCCAGAGACAAAAAATGTGGACCCCGACAGCAGCGGCACGCTGTATGGCTACACCAACCTGCCATCTAACCCTACACATACCGACCCTGCCTGGACCGAGCCTGTTAGCCAGGTCGTTGCTCAAGCCACCAAGCCTAAACAACCTCGTGTCTTTTCCGAGTTTTTCGTACCACTATTCATGGTATTCGAAAGACTTGTCGAAAGTGGAACCATCAAACCACTCCCTCCAACTCCTCTACCTCAAAAGCTCCCAACCTACCACAACCCAAATGCCTTCTACGCCTTCCACCAAATGCCCGGTCACGCTACCAATGACTGTCACCGTCTCCATCACAAGATCCAAGACTTAATCGACGACTGAACCATCCCAGTGCCGGACCTCAGATCTAAAGGAGGATTTTGAGTGCAGTAAAGCATGAATGGAATTTCTCACAAGTTTGGAAAGCTTTTAAGTTTCAAGTCGAGTCTTTTTAAGTCAATTTCGAGTCAGTTTGTACTTCGAGTCTTTCATGCTTTCGTGTTTGTATGCTTTCAAATTCAAGTTTGTAGTCAAAGAAGAAAAAAAAACCAAAAAGAGAGTCAGTTTCATAGTCTCGAACTACGTTATGACCTGATTCCTTTGCAAGAAGGATACGTAGGCAGCCTCATCCTATGGCCCGGTCATGTTCATTCGAGTCGATCCCAAAATTTGGTCATGATCTTTCGAGTCAATCCTTCGTCGGTCCGTCCCGTCTTTCGAAATCAATCTCAAGCTTGTGTCGAAATTGTGATAATAAACTCGCGTTTTGTGATAATCCCTTAACTTGGAATTGTTTTTCACCATCAATTGAGGAATTAAAACATGAGATATTTTGCCCTTGCAAGAAGAAGAATTTCATGGGACCACTCCCTGACGTCGTCAAGAAGCAACACCTTGACCCGAGAAAAAGCTCGCTAGATCAAAACCTCAAATTGTGATCTAGGCAAAAGTTAGAGCACACAAATCTCTTAACTTGCATATAGGATCCAGTTATCGAGTTGTGAAATTCAAAATGAAGAAAGACATTCTTTTCTTTTATCAAATGCTTGGAGATATATATCCATTGATAACCCCATTTGAGCCTAAATCAATTTCTTTGAAAGAACCCAGCTAGGCAGCTATCCCCCACACTGGGGTGAAATAAGGAAGACAAAAGTGCCAAACACCTGACCATCATCGGCGCATCAGAATTCAAAGTGCAAAAGTGCCAAATACATAGGCACGGTGAGATGCAAAACATCAAAGAAAAATAAGAGAAAGCTTGAAATCAATGAAAGTGCCGAACACATCGACACAAGGTGCAAAGCAAATCAAATGAAAGAAGGCACCCATCAAAAGCAAAAAGGGCACAAAAATATTCAAGATGGCTGCTAGCTCTCGAAACCCAAAGAAAATGAAATTTTTTGAGCCTATTATCCTTTTTTTGTTAAGCCAAACCTTGGCCACGTTACAACCCGAATAAAGTCCTTTTAGATTGGAAAACACAACTTGATAACAAAAATCCTAGACAATAGGACAAAACATGAAGGAGGGGCAAGGCATTTTGTGAATCCCGCAAAATCTGAGCTGGGGCATTTTCCAAATCCATGGGTTGTCATCAACAATTTGGGGCATGGATCATGGTAAAACCCTAGTGTTTTGACAAAACAAGATCAAAGAAAATTTTGAATGAGCGTCACTTGATGGTGCTAAAACAATTTCAAAACCCCGAACGGGAAAATCATCGAAACTTGATTTTATCATAACAATTTCAAACATCAATTATGGGGCATGCTTGCCATTTTCTGAACCCTCAAGTAATCAAGCTCCTCGTCTAGTCAAATCAAACTCCTCGTCCAGTCAAGGTCATCATGGAGAGTCAGTCCTCTCATAAATGGTCTTTCTTGTCTTTTGAGTCATCTAGACCTTGCCCAAATTCACGCAAGGTCATTCCCGGTCTTCATCTAGTCAAGTCACTTTGATCTTGAGGTCCCAACTCATGAGAGAATCTCCAATACATGGAAGAACCCGCGCTTGCACTCATGACAAAATTGGTTGCCGAAACTATCAATGGAGTCAAGGAAAAGAATCAGAACTAAAGTCCGTCATTCACTGGGGCACATCAGCCCAATGCCATCAATCATAGCAAGCATACAGCCAACATCAAGACTGGTGCATGAATACTCAAAACTCAAGCCCTGATCAAAAGTCAAACTCAAACCAACTCCAGCTTAAGCCCTAGATCCAGCTCAAACCCAAAATACCAGCCCGCTGGCCAAAAAAAGTAAAGCAGAAAGGGTACTCGGACATGTCCTTTGTTTTTCAAAAAATAAAAAAATCATCGTTGTTGTCAAATGTCGAAGCACGGGTTGCCTTCATCTATCATATTTGTCAGCACGACTGCTTGACATGCTGCCATAGATTTGGCACGGTCTTATGAAACATCTTTTCAATTGAATTTCGCAATAGATTTGGCATCGTCCTCTGGGACATCTTTCAAATCAACTCCCGCCATAGATTTGGCATCGTCCTCTGGGACATCTTTCAAGCATCTTCCGCCATAGATTTGGCATCGTCCTCTGGGACATCTTTCAAATCAACTCCCGCCATAGATTTGGCATCGTCCTCTGGGACATCTTTCAAGCATCTTCCGCCATAGATTTGGCATCGTCCTCAGGGACATCTTTCAATCAACTCCCGCCATAGATTTGGCACCGTCCTGTGGGACATCTTTCAATCATCTTCCGCCATAGATATGGCATCGTCCTCAGGGACATCTTTCAATCAACTCCCGCCATAGATTTGGCACCGTCCTGTGGGACATCTTTCAATCATCTTCCGCCATAGATTTGGCATCGTCCTCTGGGACATCTTTCAATCAACCCCCGCCATAGATTTGGCACCGTCCTGTGGGACATCTTTCAATCATCGCCCGCCATAGATTTGGTTTTAATTCCTTTGAGACAAACTAACTTGTCCCGTTGGATGGCACCCTTCAAGGTGTATTTACAACCTATTCGCCTGTTTGATTTTGCCACACATTGAGACAAAGCAATCGGGGGGTGCTTCTCAATCAATCTATATTGTCGGTCATTTGCTCGCATGTCTGCATGTTTGCATTTGCCCCAAAGAACTACGCTGGTCTGATCCCTGCAAACGGGGTACGTAGGCAACTCGAAAGAGCACGACCTCATGCTTGTACATCTTTACTTGCATTTGATTTTGGATTAAGGATTTAGTAGGGCTTGAATTGGGCTGTCGCAATCTTTGGACGCCACTCGCATCCAGACATGATGCCGAGCGTTGTCCAAAGAGGGGCAACTGTAGACACTCCAATTTGGACCTATTAATTATCCTTAATTTGTGCCTTCGAGGCTCCCCGATGATGAAACGGAATCAAAACAGGCCTTGGATAAACTTGGACGATGCTTCTTGGATTTTTTTCGAAACCAAAATCCTCTTTTTTCCGACACCCTGAGGGTAAAATTGGCACACTTTTCAGCATATGAAATACCTTTGAATGAAACCAATTGGGTTAGAAAGAGGGTTTAACAAGCTTTCCAATGCTTCGAAAAACACCCAAAACCGAGTTCGGAAGTGTCTGTGGCGCCCTTCTGAAGTTGGGCTGCCACTCCTAAGCGCTCGGGACCACTCTGGAGCGCTCGGGAGTGACACTCCCAAGCGCTTGGGAATGCTGACAGACCAATACATGTTGAGCTTGACCTTTTTCAGACCTTTTTCAGTCCATTCAACATTCAACGTTCAAACCTATCATGCAGAGGCCTGCCTGAGTATGCAGGTCTGGCAGAGAATATCATCATGCCTTTTTTCCCCCCAAAACTATTTTTTCTTTATTTTTGATTTATTTTTCAAACTTCAAACCTATTTTCTCATCCCCTATATATACCCCCATATTCTACCTTGTTAGACCATGAAATTGAACCCTTTCAATCCCCTGTTTTCAGAAAACTTTGGCTCAAATACCCTCAAACATTTTTCAACTCAAATATTTTCCAACTTCCATCTTCAAACAATTTTCAAAAAAAAAACTCCTTTTGCTTGAGTCCACGGCTGGGGAGCTTCTCTCTCTAACCTAGAGAGAGAAAGCTCCCCCGGTCCAGATCCAACCGGTCGCCGGTCTCCACCTCCGGCCAGCAGCAACATCAACAGCAAGGACGGCAAGGGAGCAACCCTTCTTAGGGCCTGCTCTCCTCCATCGCCTCCAACCTCCAACCGGCCACCTCTATCTCTCCATCGGGCAGCCATAGCTGGCCTTCTCCGGCCCAGGCTCCCTCCGGCCATGGCAGTCACCTTCTGGGCAAGGGATACTCTCTCCTTAGAGAGGCTCTCCTCCACCGCCTTCACAAGCGGCAACCTTGGGCCTGCAACAACTTCTTAGGCCAGATCTGGTTCGGCCATCACTGGGCAGCCACGGCCTGGTCTAGCTCTTGACAGGTCTAGCCCCAATAGATCCTCACTCGACCCAAGCTCCACAGCCGTGGGCCTCGCCTCCAACCTCAACCCCGCCGTGCACCGGCGGGTACCTTCATTGGGATCTGCACCGGGCAGATCTGAAAGTTCAACGGCCATTACTGGCCAATCAAGCTCCACCTGGTCCGGCCTCCGTCTGGACCGGTCAAACAACAACCGCCGTGGCTTTGAGTTTGGAATCATGGGTCAAAACTTCATGGGTTACCTTCTGTACCAGGCCTCGCCGGAGATGATGGCCCTTGCTGCTTCAATGAGTGCTCGAACAGTGGCACGGCAGCAGGGCGAACTCACCACTGAGATCTACATGTACGGAGACCCAGCAAGGCCAAACCCCCGAACCTGAACAGCAAAGCCATGGCTGCCGGTCGTTTTCCTTCAGGCGGCCGGTCAACCCCCAGATCTGGGCAAGCTCACATCTCCGACAAGCTCGGCCACATCCAGGTACGGTCACATTTAGGCCACCGTGGCTCACTGTGGCCGCCAGTCAAGGCCGTCATTCAAGGCCCTCTCCGGCCTGCTGCTTGGGCCATCAGCCCGGGCAATCCCAGTCGTGGGGCTCATCAGCCCGGGCAACCCAGCCAGCCCGGGCAGCAGCAGCAGGAGGCGTCAGCCCAGCCCGGTGTTCATCTCCAGTCAGCCACCGTGGGGCCCAGCCACCGTGGGGCTCACCCACAGCTAGCCTGGCGAGGCCAGCCTAGCACCCTACCTGCCAGCGCCGGCATTCAGCCCGGGCAAGGAGCCACCCAGTTTCCAGCCCGAGCAAGCCACCCGTGCGTGGCTCCGGGGGGGGCTGCCAGTGATTGTTTTGCTCGGGCAGAGGCTAGGCGCTGGCAAGGCTCGAGGCAAGCAGCCAGCCCGGGCCAAGCAGCAGGCGGAAGCAGCAGCCGGCAGCAGCAGCAGGCTGCGGGCAGAAGCAGAAGCAGGCAGCAGCCACCCGATGGCAGGCCAGCCCGGGCAGGTAAGTTGGCAGGGTGGCTCGGGCAGTGGGGAAGTTTAATTTATGTCAGGCAATGTACTTTTTGCACTTATATTGTTGCTGGACTTTGGGCCAGTTCTCTGTTAGTTTTTGCATCCCCCGATAGGCGGTCATCTGTTGGACTGAAATCGGGGGTCGGGCTCTTCGTCGAGCCCTCCATATCCTTTGAGCCGGCACTTTTAGCTCTGAGGACCTGCGTAGTATTCTTGTGGTCGTGACTATTATTGATTAGATTGGATTCTCCTAGTTAAGGGGCAGTCTCGCAGTAGCAGCAGCTGTGGGTGCCGATGATTAGATTATGGATGAGTCTGATTGAGCAAGGTAGTTGCCGGAGCTGTCATTGACTAGATTGGTGGATTCTCACTGATCGAAAGGGGTAGCTTCGTAGTCTGTTTCTGATTAGATTTAGTGGTTCACGGATCGAAAGGAGCTGCTTGGTCCACTTGAGGTTTGGGGGGCTACTTTTCGTGGTCCCTCTCCCTGTTCCGCTTATAGTCGTTAGCGAGCCTAGGGGATTTGGGTGAGAATGTAGTAGTCTGGATGGAATGGGCGTGGTGTGCAGGGTGCTTAGCAGGGTAGCCTTGTCGGATGCAGACATCTCCAGTTCGAACCTCTCTCGGTCCGAGTCCCTCTGTAGTAGTTGACTTCTTTTGAGTGGGTATTATGCTATCTTCGGAATGATGGGCGTCTCGGTTCTTGGGTTTCTTTTCCCAGCCTAGGAGGAGGAGGATCTCTCCTCAGCGCTGGTTATCATGTGGTCACCGTTGACCCAGACTATCTACCGTATTTACTTTATTTCCTAGCCTGGCGGGTTGTGCCAGGTAGTAGTTCAAATTTCAAATTTCGAATTTCACATTTTACAGTACGCATAGCATGTTGTTATGTATTTACTCTATCTCACTCTCCATGCGGGTTGTGCATGGTTTACCGCACTTTTTTCACTCTTCTTTGTTTTTTCCTTTCTTTTCCTCCTGGGGTATGCCCCTTGTAGGCTGTACATTCGCTTAACCTTTTTTAATTTCAAGCTAAATTACCCAAAAAAAAAAAAAAAACAATTTTCAAAGAAAATCCAAATATCACAAAAGCATTTGAAGTCTTAGACTTCATTTTCCTACTGTTTTTCAGCCCTCATTCAAGCATTCAAGTCAATCCAAGAGGTCTTTTTTTTTTTTTGGGTAACTTAGGTTGAAATTAAAAAAGGTTAAGTGAATGTACAGCTTACAAGGGGCATACCCCAGGAGGAAAAGAAAAGAAAAAAAAAAAAGAATGACAAAAGTACGGTAAACCATGCACAACCCGCATGGAGAGTAAGATGAAGTAAATACGTAACCATGCACAACCCGCATGGGGGTAATATAAAGTGAATACATAACAAAATGCCATGTGTACTGAGATATATAAAAGTGAACTACTACTACCTGGCACAACCCGCCAGGCTAGGAAATAAGGTAAATAAGGTAGATAGTCATGGCCAACGATGACCACATGATAACCAACGCTGAGGAGAGCAGCTACGAAGTAAGACGGCTTCTAGGCAATCTGAACGGCTTCTACAGAGGAACAAGGCATCAAAAGGTTCGAACCAGAGATGACGGCATCCGACAAGGCCCCGCTGCAAGAGCCCTGCTCACCACGCCCAATCCTTCCGGCCTAACCCTCCCTCATCCTAACCTAAGGCTTGCCAAAACTACCCACTGAACCAACTACCCAGTAACCTCCTCCTCCAAAGCTGGGATAAGAAAACCAAGAATCTAGTACTTCCAAACCCAAGGCTAGCATAATACCCACTCATCAGAGATCAGCTACTACAGAGGGACACGGACCGAGAGAGGCACGACCTGGAAATGTCGGACAAGGCTACCCTGCTAAGTACCCTGCACACCACGACTACTCCCCCCTCAACCTAATCCCCTAGGCTCGCCAACGACTATAAGCGGAACAGAAAGAGGAACCACCAGAAGTGGCCACTCAAACCTCAAGTGGACCAAGCTGCTCCTTTCGATCAGTGCAAACCACCCATCTAATCGGCAACAGACTGCGAAGCTACCCCTTTCGATCAGCGAACAACCACCAATCTAATCAATGACAGCTCCGGCAGCTACCTCGCTCAATCAGAAACCATCCACCAATCTAATCAGTGGCACCCACAGCTGCTGCTACTGCGAACTACCCTTTCAATCAGAACAGATTCTAATCTAATCAACGATAGCCACGACCACAAGAATACTACACACAACCTCAAGGCTAAAAGGCACATGATCTATGGATATAAAAGGCTCGACCAAGAGCCCGACCCCCGATTTCAGTCCAACAGATGACCGCCTATTGGGGATCGCAGAGACTAACAGTAAACTGGCCCATAAGTCCAGCAACAAATTGACAGTAAGTAGACAATTGCAAAGCGCAAAATGAATAACGGTGAGAGAAATGGATACATCCCTCACTGCCCGACGGCTGGCTTGCCCTGCGGTAGTTGACCGGCAACGGCTGGCAGTCCAACGCCTGTTGATGGCCTGGCCCCAAACTGGCCCACAGCGGCTGTTGATGGCCGGCTGTGGGTTGGCCGGGGCCGGCTTGAATCCAGATCTGAGTGGTCGCAGTTTGAGACCAGATCTGAACGGGGTAACTCCCTCTATGTCCGGCGAGCCACCGGCTTTGGTTCTTGAGAGCACGCCGAAGCTATGTCCGGCGAGTCTGAACGTGCACCCAACCAAGCAGCTTTGGCTCTGATTAGTCGAGAGCACGCCGGCTTTGGTTCTTGAAAGCTCTCAATCCGAGCCTGGCCGAAGCTATGTCCGGTGAGTCACCGCCTTCCACCTTGCACCGCAACTGAGCAGCCCTGGGTCCGATCTACCCGAACCAAAACGGACAGAAAGACGCGCGATGGAAGTCAGTAGAAGGTTTCAGAAGATTTGGTGGGTTTGACTGGTAAAGGATCTTCCCTTGAACGGACAGTGATAGATGGCCGGACCAGAGGTGGCCGGATATTGGTTGGCCGGACCAGGAAAGGCCGGATATGGGTTAGGCGGTGGAGGAGAACTTCTCTAGAGAGAGAAGTTCCCTTGCCCCAGGTGTGGTCCGTTACGTACCTGTAGGACTTCCAAGAGGTCTTGTTCAAGCACAAAGATATAAAATCCCATTTTATACTTAAAAGCCATTGTTTTTCCCTGTCTGAGGGAGATTAGTGGCTCATACCAGTTCTTCATACTAGTTGTGAGCCACCTGATCTTGGTTTAACAACAAGAGCAAGAGGCTACAAAGGTTTTTCAGTCTACTGGTCTCACTCCCGAGCGCTCGGGACTGCTCCTGAGCGCTCTGGAGTGTTTTCCCACTCATTCCTCCTGATTTGACAGGTTTCAGTGGTGGATGAGTTGTTTTATTCGGTACTAACAAAATTTGCAAGAGGTGTTGACAACACTCCCGAGCGCTTGGGACCACTCCCGAGCGCTCGAGAGTGATTCCAGTGGAAAATGTTCATTTTCTGTAATCATACATTTCGTGTCATTTCATTGTTGCATACTGTACACATGCACTAGCATACACCCAATACTTGATATATCTGCGGATACTTGCTAAATGCTTTAATGAAACAAAATGTTTTCGAAAAATCCCACAAACATTGAGTAGAGACCGACATCGCGTCAGGTGAGGGGGGTGCCGTAAAACCCTTCCCCCCTCGTAATGTGGCTTCCGAACCCTCGAACGAATCTCTGGTTTTCAATTCAAATCAATCGTTTTCAATCAAAACAGTTTCTCGGATGGCAAACCACAAATCCGAGTGGCGACTCTTCAACTTCAATTTTTCAAATTCGGGCAGGTAGCCCACAAAGCTTTCCAACGCTTCTAACCGTGCCCAAATCCGAGTTCTGGAGTGTCCGGGGCACCCCTGCGAAGTTTGGTGTGCTGTGCTGTCTCGGAAAACCGCACGGCAGTCCAGAAACGCCGCGCTGCATTTCAAAATGCGGCGCGGCATTTTAGAAAATTTCAAGAAATCACTCCACCGCACGGAATTTTAATACTTTGAAAGGTGTGCCGCGCGGCTTTTCGGGAAAAGTTCTGACAACAACAGAAAGTTGTCGGCCACGCCTGCAGATGCAACAATTGAAAAATGGCTTGGCCAGAGCACATTTTGCACGTTTTTTATCCTTTGGGTGCACTCCAAGTATCTTTTTGCCTATAAATACACCCCCCCCTCTCCCCCTCTAGTTGAGAAGTACCCCTTCAACTCCAAATAAAGTTACTTTGCCATTTTCTAGACTCTCCCTCTCTCTCTCTAAAAATACCCCATTCTTCTTCTCCTCTTGAGTTCAATAAACTACTGACTTAGGAGGACCTCCACCTCAAAGCATCCAAACAATCTCACATCCTTCAATCCCCATTCAAGCTCCAAAGGGATTTTCAATCAAAATCAACCACTCCATTCCTCCATCTTCAAGCACATCCAAGCCTCAATCAAAAGGTATAAATCGATTTTCTTGGGCTAAACCACGTTTAGCTCTGAGGGGAGCCGATCGAGGCCCTTCTCAGTCTTTCTATACTGAGTTTGGGTCTCGAACGAGCTTTATATTCAAAAAAGTACAAAAAATAGTTTCTGCATTGAAATCGGTAAACCGTACGGTGCTTTAAAGCACCACACGGTTTACTGAGGAACGTCGTGCGGTATTTTAGCATTGGTTTCCAGGTTCATCAACACTTGTGAGATTTGAGGAGTCTTCAAATATTTTCCAGAATAGCTTTTATGTTAAGAACCATCTTTGTGTCTTGCGAAGCTCTTTCAAAAAAGTCCCAAAATGGTTTTTAACATATCGCTATGTGATAAAACGAGCCTAAAAGATTAATCAAATTGTTTTTAGTATGTACAGGGAGCATAAACTAATTGTTTATGGCTAAGGGCTCATTTTATCACATAAAGAAGCAAAGTTACAGTGGAAGACGAAGAAAAAAATACCGCACGGCAGTATTGATATGCAACACGGCATAATGGCCAAACCGCGCGGCATATTAACACATTGCACAGTGTTTTGTTTATAGTAGCGGTCTCCTGTTTTCGCTCAGTTTCATTTTTGTATATATCATTCATCCACTTTCATACTGTACAGTGCACCACCGATCACATTTACGTGCTAGATTATTCCTGCTTATTTGACTTGTCCCTTTTCCCTTACTTGTTTTTCAAAGTTAAGTTTTTCAAATGATATTAAATCCCCCATTTAAAATGCTTAGTAGAGACCGGTTTTTACTAGGCGAGCGGGGTGCTTTTTCAACAAAACATTCCCCGTTCGTAACGTGGCTCCCGGATCCAAAATCTCAACGTTTTCGCTAGATCAAAAGCCTTTTTCTCTCAAACAAACCCTCGGTTTCTCGGATCATCCATCTCAAAAATCCGGGTAACGACTCTTCGAGCGCGCGCCGGGGCGCGGGAGCCCACATCCGTCCATGTGGCACTATGCTTTACCTTGTGTAATGTTTTAAGCATGCTATCTAATATAAAGTTGGATGATCTTGCTAGTTTAGTTTCAAGATTACAATGAATGATTTATGATTTTGTCATAAAAAGTCCTGCCGCGGAGTCTATGCATGACAACGAGACACGAGAATCAAGGAAAATAGAAACATGACGCCTAGGTGTGGCAAATGAAAAGGTGTGTTTTGGAAAAAGGAAAGTGTTTTAAAATCGCAATGTGGTCGGACTTACCCATTGTGGGAATGTGTGTGTTCCAATGGAAATCCGTGGTGGCGGAACCATTGTGAGGCTGTGTGTGTTCCAATGGGAATCCGGAGCGGTGGAACCATTGTGAGGTTGTGTGTGTTCCAATGGAAATCCGTGGTGGCAGAACTATTGTGAGGCTGTGTGTGTTCCAATGGGAATCCAGAGCGGTGGAACCATTGTGAGGTTGTTTGTGTTCCAATGGGAATCCGGAGCGGCGGAACCATTGTGAGGTTTGTGGCTTGGTAATCCGTGGAGAGGAGCCAATGCTATTGTGTGCCAATGGGAACCCGGTGAGGCGGAACCATTGTGAGGATACTCGGGAATCCGGAACGGCGGAACCGAGGTTGGGTGTGTGTTTTAAAAACCTCATGTGGCCGAACGTGGCAGCTCATTGTGTGGATAGATTTTGAAAGCAGCAATGTGGCCAGACTTGGTAGCCCATTGTGTGTGTGTCACCAATGTAGCCGGACGTGGTAGCTTCATTGGTAACATGATTTATCTATACACTCAATAGGGACCTGGCGTGAAAAGCCCTTGTGTGGATTTTGAAAACCGCGATGTGGCCGGACGTGGTAGCCCATCGTGTGTGATATTTGAAAACCACAATGTGGCCGGACTTGCCCATTGTGTGGTGTACGTGTGTAAAAGGAACGATTTTCGAAATGTTGATTTGGCTAATAAAAGGTAAAACGGTGACATGGTCTATGAAACACTGCATAGGAGAAACTCTAATGACACGGACACTTACGCTAGTTGAGAAATGAATGTGCATGTGTTATTGTACATCTCTAAATGTGAAGTTATTGAATGCACATGTGTTAGTTTGGTTACTATCATGTATCATGGCTTATTGACTTGCTATGTGTAAGTTAAGAGTTAGTGGGTAGGATTATTCTGTTGAGCTCTCGTAGCTCATGGTGTTACCTTTGGTGACCCTGACATATTATATCGGTGGCGACGTTGGTATAATGTGTCAGACTTTGTAGATGATCGAGATGAACAGTACACCTTGGAGACTTTTGGAGCTGAGGGGCTGGCTAGGATGGAGGAGCAGGCGGAGCTGTAGTTTAGGAACCTTAGAGCCCCTTCATTTGTGTAAATATTGAACTCCTGTGGGAGTTTTGTTGTAATAACGAGCCAGACTCCATTTGGTTTTATTAATAAAAATGCCTATTTAATGTACCCAAAAATCAGGGTCGTTACAAGTCCAATGTTCGAATAGTTAATTCGAGAGAGAAGTCTATTGTTCAAATGGTTAAGACTTGATACTGCGAAAGAGAAGTATGGTTCTCCAATGGTTCAGTACTGATAATGAAAAGGAGAAGACCAATGTTCGAATAGTTAATTCGAGAGAGAAGTCCGTTATTCAAATGGTTAAGACTTGATAATGCGTGAGAGAATTCTATTTTCGAATCATTATTACGATAGAGAAGTCTGTCGTTCGAAAGGTAAATACGATAGAGGAGTCTGTTGTTCGAACGGTATGACAATGCGAGAGAGAGTTCCGTTTTTCGAATTGTTAATACGAGAGAGAAGTCCGTCGTTCGAATTTCGATTGAGAAGTCTAGTTCTCGAACTGTTAAGCATTGAAAATGCAAAGGAGAAGTCAAACGTTCAAATAGTTAATTCGAGAGAGAAGTCCGTTTTTCGAATGGTTAAGAGTAGATAATGAGATAGAGAGGTCCGGTTCTCGAACGGTTAAGTATTGATAATGCAAAGGAGAAGTCCAATGTTCGAATAGTTAATTCGAGAGAAAAGCCCATTATTCGAATGGTTAAGACTCGATAATGCGAGAGAGAAGTCTGTTCCTCGAATCTTTATTACGAGAGGGAAATTCATCGTTCAAATGATAAATACGATAGACGAGACCGTTGTTCGAATGGTTATACCATGATAATGCGAGAGAGAAGTCCGTTTTTCAAATTGTTAATACGAGAGAGAAGTCCGTCATTCGAATGCCGATAGAGAAGTATGGTTCTCGAACGGTGAAGCATTAATAATGCAAAGGAGAAATCCAATGTTCGAATAGTTAATTCAAGAGAAGTTCGTTATTCGAATGGTTAAGACTTGATAATGCGAGAGAGAAGTCCGTTTTTCGAATCTTTATTACGAGAGAGAAATCTGGCGTTCAAATGGTAAATACGATCGAGGAGTTCGTTGTTCGAATGGTTATACCACGATATTGCGAGAGAGAAGTCCGTTTTTTGAATTTTTAATATGAGATAGAAGTCCGTTATTCGAATGCCGATAGTGGATTCCAGTTCTCGAACCGTTAAGCATTGATAATGCAATGGAGAATTCCAATGTTCGAATAGTTAATTCGAGAGAGAAGTCCGTTGTCCGAATGGTTAAGACTTGACAATGCGATAGATAAGTTTTTTTTCGAATCATTATTACGAGAGAGAAGTTCGTCGTTCGAATGGCAAATACGATAGAGGAGTCCGTTGTTCGTGAGAAGACTGTTTTTCGAATTGTTAATGCGAGAGAGAATTCTGTTTTTTGAATTTTTTTTGTGGGTAATTTAGCTTGAAATTTAAAAAGGTTAAGCAAATGTACAGCCTACAAGGGGCATACCCCAGGAGGAAAAGAAAAGGAAAACAAATAAGAGTGAAAAAAGTGCGGTAAACCATGCACAACCCGCATGGAGAGTGAGATAGAGTAAATACATAACAAAATGCTATGCGTACTGTAATACGTGAAATGTGAAATTGAACTACTACCTGGCACAACCCGCCAGGATAGGAAATAAAGTAAATACGGTAGATAGTCCTGGTCAACGGTGACCACATGATAACCAGCGCTGAGGAGGGATCCTCCTCCTCCAAGGCTAAGATAAAAGACCAAGAACCGAGAAGCCCATCACCCCAAAGCTAGCATAATACCCACTCAACAGAAGTCAACTACTACAGAGGGACTCGGGCCGAGAGAGGCTCGAACTGAAGATGTCGGCATCCGACAAGGCTACCCTGCTAAGCACCCTGCACACCACGCCCATTCCATCCAGACTACTACATCCTCACCCAAATCCCCTAGGCTCGCTAACAACAATAAGCAGACAGGAAGAGGACCACCAAAAGTAGCCCCCCAAACCTCAAGTGGACCAAGCTGTTCTTTTCGATCAGTGCAAACCACTAAATCTAATCTGAAACAGACTACGAAGCTACCCCTTTCAATCAGTGAGAATCCACCAATCTAGTCAATGACAGCTCCGGCAACTACCTTGCTCAATCAGACTCACCATAATCTAATCATCGGCACCCACAGCTGCTGCTACTGCGAGACTGCCCCTTAACTAGGAGAATCCAATCTAATCAATAATAGCTGCGACCACAAGAATACTGCGCAAATCCTCAGAGCTTAAAGCGCTGGCTCAATGGATATAGCGGGCTCGGCGAAGAGCCCGGCCCCTGATTTCAGTCCAACAGATGACCGCCTATCGGGGGATGCCAAAACTAATCAGTAAACTGGCCCATAAGTCCAGCAACAAGATAAATGCAAAAACAGTACATAGCATGACTGAATATTAAATTGCCTCAGTGCCCGAGCCACCCAGCCGGCTTACCTGCCCGGGCTGGCCTGCCATCGGGCGGCTGCTGCCTGCTGCTTGGCCCGGGCTGGCTGCTTGCCCGGGCTAGCTGAGGATAGCTTTTCCAGCGGCTGGACAAAGGGTTGACTCGAATCGCCCGGGCAGAAGCTGCTGCCTAGCCTCTGCCCGAGTAAAACAATCTGTGGCAGCCACTGCTGCCCCCGCCCGAGCCACTCACGGATGGCCTGCCCAGGCTGGTTTGCTGGCTGGTTGCCCGGGCAGAATGCCCGGGCTGGCTGGAAGGAAGCTGGTGGGGAGCTAGGCTGGCCTTGCCAGGCTAACTGCGGTTGGCCGCCCCACTGCGGCTGGCGATGATGGCCGACGGCTGTTGAGCCATGGCTGTTGAGCCACGGCGAATGAAGGCCGACGGGTGACTTGACAGATCTGGCCAGAGAGGCCTTGACTGCCCGGGCTACGATGATCCAGACCAGGGTCTGCCCGAGCAAGGTGGCTGTGAAGTCCACGGCGGCTGTGAGCCACGGCGGGTGGTGGTTCCTTGGCCGGATGCCTGGCTGGATAAAGCCATCGCCGGCGACGGGCTGGAGATGATGGCCGACGGCTGAGCCACGGGTATTGAGCCACGGGTGTTGACCCACGGCTGGGGTAAAAGCCATGGCTGCCAGATCTGGACGGCGCCGCTCCCAAGGTTGAACAGAAAACCCATTCGAACCCTTGAGATGTCTACGGTGGTGGTTGGCCAGACCAGAGATGGCCGGCTGGTGGTGCCTGATTGTGGATGGCCGGTGACCCGGCTTGATTTCAGACTTGCACGGCCCAGATCTCAAACGGTGGCCGCCGTGCTGTGGTTTGCTGGCCGACTGTGGTTTGCTGGACCAGAGGAGGTCAGTTGTGGGCTGGCCGACGACTATAGAGTGGCCGGACCAGAGGTTGCTGAAAAGTGATAAATGGCCGAACCCAAGGGGTTGCCGGTTGTGATTGGGTGGTGGAGGGGAGCCTCTCTAAGGAGAGAGGCTCCCTTGCCCTGTTGGTGTTGGCCGGCCGGAGAAGACGCCTGCCATAACTGCTGTTGCCCGATTGCTGGCCGGGGTTCTCTCTCTAGGTTAGAGAGAGAAGCTCCCCAGCCCTTTCCTTTTTAGAAGTCCAGGTTTTTCTGTTTATTGAATTGTTAGTACGAAGAGAAGTCCGTCATTCGAATGCCGATAGAGAAGTCCGGCTCGCGAACGGTTAAGCATTGATAATGCAAAGGAGAAGTCCAATGTTCGAATAGTTAATTCGAGAGAGAAGTCCGTTGTTCGAATGGTTAAGACTTGATACTGCGAAATAGAAGTTCGGTTCTTCAACGGTTAAGTACTGATAATGAAAAGGAGAAGTCCAATGTTCAAATAGTTAATTCGAGAGAGAAGTCCGTTATGCAAATGGTTAAGACTTGATAATGTGTGAGAGAATTTTGTTTTTCGAATCATCATTACGAGAGAGAAGTCTGTTGTTCGAAAGGTAAATACGATAGATGAGTCCGTTGTTCGAACGGTATGACAATGCGAGAGAGAGTTCCGTTTTTTGAATTGTTAATACGAGAGAGAAGTCCGTCATTTGAATGCCGATAAAGAAGTCTGGTTCTCGAATGGTTAAGCATTGATAATGCAAAGGAGAAGTCCAATGTCCAAATAATTAATTCGAGAGAGATGTCCGTTGTTCGAATGGTTAAGACTTGATAATGAGATAAAGAAGTCCGGTTCTCGTACAGTTAAGTATTGGTAATGAAAAAGAGAAGTCCAATGTCCGAAAAGTTAATTCGAGAGAGAAGTCCGTTGTTCGATTGGCTAAGACTTGATAATGCGATAGAGAAGTCCGATTTTCGAACGGTTAAGTATTGATAATGCATAGGAGAAGTCCAATGTTCGAATAGTTAATTCGAGAGAAAAGTCCGTTATTCGAATGGTTAAGACTTGATAACGAGAGAGAGAATTCTGTTTTTAGAATCTTTATTACGAGAGAGAAATCTATCGTTCGAATGGTAAATACGATAGAGGAGTCCGTTGCTCGAACGGTTATACCATGATAATGCGAGAGAGAAGTCAGTATTTCGAATTGTTTATGCGAAAGAGAAGTCCATCATTCAAATGCAGATAGAGAAGTCCGGTTCTCGAACGGTTAAGCATTGATAATGTAAAGGAGTAGTCCAATGTTCGAAGATTTAATTCGAGAGGGAAGTCCGTTGTTCGAATTGTTAAGACTTAATAATGCGATAGAAAAGTCCGATTCTCGGACAGTTAAGTATTGATAATGCAAAGGAGAAGTCCGATGTTCGAATAGTTTATTCGAGAGATAAGTCTGTTGTTCGAATGGTTAAGACTTGATAATGCGAGAGAGAAGTCTATTTTTTGAATCATTATTACGAGAGATAAGTCCGTTGTTCGAATGGTAAATACGATAGAGGAGTCCGTTGTTCGAACGGTTATACCATTATAATGCGAGAGAGAGTTTCATTTTTAGAATTGTTAATACGAGAGAGAAGTCCGTCATTTGAATGCCGATAGAGAAGTTCAGTTCTCAAACGGTGAAGCGTTGATAATGCTAAGGAGAAATCCAATGTTCGAATAGTTAATTCGAGAGAGAAGTACGTTGTTCGAATGGTTAAGAATTAATAATGCAATAGAAAAGTCCGGTTCTTGAACAGTTAAGTATTGATAATGCAACGGAGAAAGGAGAAGTCCTATGTTCGAATAATTAATGCAAGAGAGAAGTCCGTTGTTTGAATGGTTAAGACTTGATATTTTTTGGGTAATTTAGCTTGAAATTAAAAAAGGTTAAGCGAATGTACAGGCTACAAGGGGCTGTGGGCACAAGCCCCAAAAAATCCCCGCATTTTTAGTATGTGAAAATTCCGGGTGTGCCCTTTTTGGAAAGCGCGGCGAGACGCTTCGCAAATCAGAGAGTCGCCACTCGGGTTTTGCGGTTAGTACCCAAGAAACCGTTCTTTCGAAAACGTTCGGACCACATTTATTTGATTTTGAAAAAGGCTTTTGTAGACTGGACCGTCGTCACCTTCGATCTTGAGGATCGGGAGCCAGATTACGAGAGGGGAAGGGTTTTATGGCACCCCCCTCGCCCAGTCCGGAGACCGGTCTCTACTCAGGCGTTTTGTAAAGCGTTTGCATTTCTCTCTTTATTCGATCATTCTTTTAACCAGTTAGGGCGGGGAAACAGTTAATAGGGATTAAAGCTGTAACACATTTGCATTTACGTACAAAAATATGACAAAATGTTTTATGGATGTTTGATGTTTGATCTAAGCAAGTATAATAGATTGAGAGCAAGCTACTGTGAACGTTTTAAGTAGACTTAGAACACACTGGCCGTGAAATGTTGCACACAGGATCAAGCCTGCATGCACTGGCCACTGCATGCAGGCATGACCTGCGTGCGCCACCCAACGACTGGCGTGCGCCGGTAGACTTAAGCTCACAGCTTCTGCTCTCAACCCTCTGGGCTCTGGAAAGGACCAGTGCACACCCAGGACAAACCACGCAGTTAAATATGGATTACTAAGCTATTACAGACAATGTAAAGGGCTTAAAAGCCACCAAATGGACAAAAAACCCCTTAAACAGTGAGGGGAGGATGATCAGAGGCCTGGATGGAAGATCCATGCAAGGGCCAAGCCACTGGAACACAAACCACTACCGTACGCCACTCAAGGAGGGCCGTACGCCAGTAAATTCTTGGTCCCAATGCTTTGGCTTTGCACATTATGGGCTCTGGAACAGGACCAGAAGGACCCAGAAGGCCAAACTAAGCAATAAATACAGATGGAAGAGAAAGCAGTTCTAAATACAGAAAATAATAAACTGGTTTTTATCATGCATCAGGGTGATTAGTACTTAAATAAAGCAAAATAAGGATGATCGATGATCCCCACGCCAGTTTTGCCATACAGCCACGACTGGCGTACGGCACAACTTACTGGCGTGCGCCACCTGATCATACCAAACGGCTTTGAAGCCTTGCCAGCTTTAGGGCCAGGACTGGTATAGATTACCAGCCTTGACCCTGCCAGCCCCCCTCAGGGGTCAGAACAGAAAGCAGGAGCAAGAGGTTATTATACCTTTGCTTGTGAGTTTGAGAGAAAGCTTGAGCTTTGAGCTTGAGGGAGATGGGTGGAGGATGAATGTGGTGTGGTTTATAGACTGTAGTGAAGACTTCTCTTGCTTGCTCTTTCTATGGACAAAGAAAAGAAGCAAGAGAAAATAAAGGAGAAGAAGACAAAGGAGCTTCAAGCCTTAATGTGGTTAACCAACCAACCCTTGTAAGGGTGAAGAGAGGGGGTATATATAGGAGTGGAGGGGGATGTAACCAGCCAAGTAATGGCTGGTTGGATTGGTTAGTTTTTGGAGGGAAAGCTTAAGGGGGAAGGAAGGGTGATGGGATAAATGTAGGAGAGTGGGGGAACATCCCTGGACGAAGTAATCATCAGGGGAGCTGTAGCCGACGTCAGGGTGGCAGCAAAAGTCCCGCGCATTTGGCTGAATAAAGTTGATTTGACTAGGATTTACTGGCGTACGCCCCTTGTTGAGTGGCGTGCGCCAGTAACGGGCGATGACTGACACGTGGCTGTGCTTCCAGCGCACGCTAGTCCATCACCAGCGTACTCCAGTAGGGTTTTGCCGAGGCCATTTGGTTCTGGCTTGAAGGGTTTGAAAGGGGTTTGAAGAGGTTTTGGGATGAGGCTCGGGATGCTCAAAGCTCAAACACACTTGCAAACTCCGGTTGTTCTTGACCATAATCATCATTGGGGAATCAAAGACCGTAAATAAACTATTCTGGAAAGTCCAAAATAGGGTGTCTACAGTAGCCCCCCTTTGACGGCACTTGGAGCACCATTGTTTTGGTACGAGTAACGTCAAAGGTAGACACCCTTTCAAGGCTATCCAGAAGAAATAGAAAATGCGGACATGTATTTAAATGTACCGTCCATTGAGAGATTGAAGACGGGCGGGCCATCTGAAGATCTTTGGAAAAGAGTTTGAACTCTGTTGGAAAATAGGGATGGGTGGACCATCATTGAATGGTGAGGTGGACTCTCCTGGGGAATAGTTAGTTGTGGATGGATCAATGCCGCTAGGGATCAAACCTTCTTCGGCATAAGTAACTCCAACAATCACGGGTAGGTCGCGTCGGGTAGGTTAAATTCCATCTGTTGGGAATCAGAGCCAATCTCCTTATCATGGATCATCCGAGACAGAGCAATAAGACTACTGGAAGATGCGTTACTTGTAGACCGATGTGGACTAGGATAGGCGAATGGTGCTGTAGACTGATTGGACGGGCAGACCGTCGTCGTGGATCGATCGGACGATATTCTGATCGCCGTTGAGGGGGTGAACGCGGGCAATATTCTGATTGCCGTTGATCAGGGTGAACGCGGGCAATATTCTGATCAACGTTGATCAGGGTGAACGCGGGCAATATTCTGATCGCCGTTGATCGTGGTGAACGCGGGCAATATTCTGATCGCCGTTGATCGGGGGTGAACGCGGACAATATTCTGATCGCCGTTGATCGGGGTGAACGCGGGCAATATTCTGATCGCCGTTGATCGGGGGTGAACGCGGGCAATATTCTGATCGCCGTTGATCGGGGTGAACGCGGGCAATATTCTGATCGCCGTTGGTCGGTGGTGAACGCGGGCAATATTCTGATCGCCGTTGGTCGGGGTGATGACATGACTGATCATCGTTGAGAGGACGACATGGCTGATCGTCGGTGATGACATGGCTGATCTTCGTTGAGATGGACGATATGGCTGATCGTCGGTGATGACATGGCTGATCATCGTTGAGTGGACGACATGGCTGATCGTCGGTGATGACATGGCTGATCATCGTTGAGATGGACGATATGGCTGATCGTCGGTGATGACATGGCTGATCATCGTTGAGAGGACGACATGGCTGATTGTCGGTGATGACATGGCTGATCATCGTTGAGTGGACGACATGGCTGATCGTCGGTGATGACATGGCTGATCATCGGTGAGTGGACGACATGGCTGATTGTCGGTGATGACATGGCTGATCATCGTTGAATTTGAACAGGACTGGCTGTTGTTGAGGATAAAGCTAACCATGGCACGGATAGTTTCAACAATCACGGGTAGGTCGCGTCAGGTAGGTTAAATTCCATCTGTTGGGAATCAGAGCCAATCTCCTTATCAAGGACCATCCGAGACAGAGCAATAAGACTGCTGGAAGATGCGCTAAATTGAATCAGAAGTTGGACGGACAGACCGTCGTTGATTTAAATAGGACGGATAGATCGTCGTTGATTGGATTTGGACGGATATATCGTCGTTGATTTGAATAGGACGGATAGATCGTCGTTGATTGGAATTGGACGGATATATCGTCACTGATTTGAGGTTAGACGGATAGATCGTTGTTGATTTGAAATTGGACGGATAGATCGTCGTTGATTGGAATTGGACGGATAGATCGTCGTTGATATGAGTTGGACGGATAGATCGTCGTTGATTTGAATTGGACGGATAGATCGTCGTTGATTTGAAATAGGACGGATGGATCGTCGTTGATTTTGACTTGGACGGATAGATCGTCGTTGATTGGAATTGGACGGATGGATCGTCGTTGATTTGAAATAGGACGGATGGATCATCGTTGATTTGAAATAGGACGGATGGATCGTCGTTGATTGGAATTGGACGGATATATCGTCGCTGATTTGAGGTTAGACGGATAGATCGTCGTTGATTTGAAATTGGACGGATAGATCGTCGTTGATTGGAATTGGACGGATAGATCGTCGTTGATATGAGTTGGACGGATAGATCGTCGTTGATTTGAATTGGACGGATAGATCGTCGTTGATTTGAAATAGGACGGATGGATCGTCGTTGATTTTGACTTGGACGGATAGATCGTCGTTGATTGGAATTGGACGGATGGATCGTCGTTGATTTGAAATAGGACGGATGGATCGTCGCTTGAGTTTGGACAGGCTCTGCTTGACTTTCTTGCTGACCATCCACAATTCCTCGCAATTGTTCAGAGAGTTTGGAGGTCTATTGTAATTGGTAATCCCATGTTCTGTGTGTGTAAAGCTAAAACACCTTCAACAAGAACTGAAGCAGCTTAATAAAACAGAGTTCAGCAACATATCAGAGAGGGTGTGTACCACTAAGCATGACTTAGAAAACATTCAAGCTATTATTGGCTCTCATCCCAATAATAGCTCTGCCATTGAACAAGAGAGGGTGGTTCACAGACAATATATCTCTTTTTTTTGGGTAATGCCCTAGGGCGTTTAGCTTGAAAATAAAAGGGGTTAACCGAATATACAGCCTACAAGGGGCATACCCCAGGTAAGACAAAACAAAAGGAAATGAAAATTATAAAGGCGCCAAGTGGCTACATGGGTTGCCCGTGTCCTTGCCCCCACCGAACAAACTATCCCAAGGAATAGAAAGTTCAACGGGGAATCTGGACACGGCGTACAATCAGAGGCCCTCGAAGTCCTCGCAATACATACATTGGTTGTGTGCAGTAGCAGAAAACTATCAAGACCATGGTCTGACATACTACATCAGAATAAACAACAGCTACTACACTTAGCATTCAATACAGTAGCAGAAAATAGAGCAATAAGCTATAAACTGCATGACTACCCGAGCAAAAAAAATGCCCAAGCTGCTGGGCTGGCCTAGCGGGGCTGCTAGGCTGTAGGACCGGCTCCTTGGCCGGGCTGATGAGGCTCGTAGGGCCAAAAATCCCTGCTGACTGCCGTGGTGGTTGCTGTTTGCCCGGGCTGGCTGTTTTGCCCGTGCTGAAAAAGCCACGGCTGTGATGGAGGCCACGGCGGCTGGAGGCCACGGCGGTGATGGAGGCCACGGTGGCTGGAGGCCACGGCGGTTGTTCGTGGTGGGAAGAGGAACCCACAGTGGAGTGACCACTGCCGGCATGGCCTGGCCCAAACTGGCCCACGGCTGTTGACTGATGGCGTGGTTCACGGCTGTCGAGGCCCACAAGGACCGGCAGCTGGTGGCTGTGGTTCAGACCGCTAGCTAACAGCAACCGGACTGAACAGCAACCCAAGGTAGCCGTCGCCGGACTGAACAGCAACCCAAGGTCGCCGTCGCCGTCGCCGTTGCTGTAGATGGATCTGAGCGTGAACGAAGAAGCAGATCTGCTCTGGGTCTTCTATGTGGTAGTTGAGCTCCTCGGTTGAGCTCGACGGCGATGTGGAACTCGCCGGTTCACGGACTGAACAGCAACCGAAGGTCGCCGGAACAGATCCCAAATGGTACCCGCCGGTTCACGGCGGGGATATGGTTGGAGGCGAAGCCCACGGCTGTGGAGCTCCGGCCCATAGTGAAGTTTGACCGATCCAGACGAAGGCCAGGCAGGTGGTGAGACCGCACCAGATCTGTCCGGAGCGGAGGGTGGTGGAGGATAGCGGTGGTCGCCGGTTGTTGAGGGCGGTGGAGGAGAGCCTCTCTAAGAAGAGAGTATCCCTTGCCCGGGAGATGGCTGCTGCCCGGTGGCTGGGCCTTGTTTGGCGGTGGCTGCTGCCACTGCCGTGGAAGTGCCGGCTAATTTGGGTCAGAGGGAGCTTTCTCTCTCTAGGCTAGAGAGAGAAGCTCCCCCGTGAGCACCTCTCTAGCTTTCTCTCTCTAGCTTTCTCTCTTTAGGGAGGAGGAAAGCTTCGCCAAGCAAAAGTCACGAATTCAATGGTTGAAACTTAGGGACCAGTGCACTTCCTATTTCTTTAAAGCTGTGAGCAATAGGAGAAATAGGAGCAAAATAACAAGTTTAGTGCTGAGTGACAACTCTATCACTCATGATATCGAGGTGATCAAGGAAGAGTTTGTTAACTTTTACACAACTCTATTTGGTACCCCCCATCCCACTCCTCACTTGGGACCTAGTAGAGTTGAGCAATTAATTAGGAACAAGCTCAGTCTTGAGCAAAGTCATCACATGGTCTCTCCAGTTTCAGACTTGGAGATTAAGGAGACCTTTTGGTCCCTTAATCCCTCCAAGGCTCCTGGCCCTGATGGGTACAATGGAGGGTTTTTTAGGAAAGCCTGGTCTGTCATAGGGAGGGAGGTTACTTCTGCTGTCCAGAACTTCTTCAGGTCTGGACAAATGCTCACCAAAGCTAACTCCACTATTGTAGCACTTGTTCCTAAAGTTCCAAACCCTTCCAAGGTGGGTGAATTCAGACCCATATCATGTTGCAATACCATATACAAATGCATCTCTAGGATCTTAGCCAAGAGATTACAATATGTCCTTTCTTCGCTTATTGATCCTGTCCAATCAGGTTTTGTGAAAGGGAGGAGAATAACAGATAACATATTCCTCACCCAAGAACTCATGAGAGGTTATCATAAGTCATCACCTTCTCCTAGGTGTGCCATGAAAGTTGACATTATGAAAGCTTATGATCATGTTAGGTGGGAGTTTCTATGGGATGTTCTATCTGCAATGAACTTCCATCCTACCATGATCAAGTGGCTTCGTGCTTGTGTATCCTCTGCTACCTATTCACTCTGTATCAATGGGGAAGTGACTGGTTACATTAAAGGTAGGAAGGGTCTGAGGTAGGGGGATCCTTTGTCCTCATACCTCTTTGTTATTGTGATGGAAGTTCTTACGAATCTGCTTAAAGAGAAATCTCTCCTCCCTGATTTCCACTGCCATTGGAGATGTAAGAAGAATCAATTGATAAATCTCTGCTTTGCTGATGATCTAATGATATTTTGCAAAGGAGAGCTTCCATCTATCAAACACATCCAAAATGCTTTGTCAAAATTTGAGGCTCTTTCAGGTCTTTCCCCTAGCCCAGGGAAGAGTAGCATATTCTTCTCTGGTGTCAGTGTGGGAGTTAAAGAGTCTATCCTACAGGAGCTTGGATTTCAAGAGGGTTCCCTCCCAGTGAAATATTTGGGAGTTCCATTACTATCTACCAAACTCAAAGCTGTTGACTGCCAGAGATTGGTGGATAGTATCACTGCAAAAACTAAAAGTTGGACTAATAGGGATCTTACTTATGCAGGGAGAGTCCAGCTTATCAAGAACATTTTGTTCTCCATGCAAACGTTTTGGTCCACCCTCTTCATCTTACCTAAAAGGGTCATTAAGGAAGTTGAATCTATTCTCAGGGCCTTTTTGTGGTCTGGCCCTGACCTTAAAAAAACTGGGGCTAAGGTTGCTTGGGAGCATTTATGTGCTCCTAAAGATGAGGGTGGTCTTGGTTTCAAATCTATGGAAGTTTGGAATAAGGCAGCAGTAGCCAAGCATATCTGGTTCTTGATTTCAGGTGGTGAACAATCAATGTGGTGTCAATGGGTTAAATCCTATTTATTAAAAGGGAGGAACTTTTGGAGCCTTAAAATGCCAAGTAACCCCTCATGGGTTTGGAGGAAGTTGCTTAACTTAAGAACATTTGTCCAGCCCTTCATTCTTCATATCATTGGAAATGGGGACAACACATCCCTATGGCATGATCATTGGCATCCTTTGGGCCCTCTGCTGAATAAGTATGGTCCCAGGAGGTTTTGGCGAGCCTTAGGCTTGGATGAGGGAGTATTAGGCCGGAAGGATTGAGCGTGGTGAGCAGGGTACTGAGCAGCAGCAGTAGCCTTATCGGATGCCGTCGACTCTGGTTCGAGCCTCTTGATGCCTTGTTCCTCTGTAGTAGCCGTTCAGCTTGCTTTGTAGCCGTCTTACCCGGTGGCTTCTCCTCAGTGTTGGTTATCATGTGGTCATCTCTGACCTCGATTATTTACTTTACTTACCTTATTTCCTAGCCTGGCGGGTTGTGCCAGGTGGTAGCTCTATTTCATCTAGCTCTATGTACTTTACTTACCGTACACATGGCATCTTCATGTATTTACTTTATCTAACTTTCCATGCGGGTTGTGCATGGTTTACCGCACTTTTGTCATTCTTATTTTTTCCTTTTCTTTTCCTCCTGGGGTATGCCCCTTGTAGGCTGTACATTCGGTTAACCTTTTTTAATTTCAAGCTAAATTACCCAAAAAAAAAAAAGTATGGTCCCAGAACTGTTAATGATTCTGGCCTCTCCTTGAATGCCAAAGTGTCCCAAATCATTCTCAGTTCTGATTGGGCATTCCCAATCACACAAATTTGGGAGTTGAATGAAATCAGACAACAACTTCCCTCTTTGAGAGGTTCAAGGGATCAAATTAGATGGGCTCTTAACTTAAATGGCCAATTTAGCATTGCTTCTTTGTGGGAGGAATGGAGAGAATCATTTCCCAAAGTAACTTGGCATAAAGCTGTTTGGTTTTCTGGCCATATCCCAAAGTGCAGCTTCATTACATGGCTTGCCATTCAGGGTAGGCTTTCCACTGAGGATAGGCTTGTTTCTTTTGGGATTAAGTCTAGTTCTCAGTGCAGCTTCTGCCATGGTAGTGAAAGCCATGACCATCTGTTCTTTAATTGTGTATTCTCCAAACGTGTTTGGGAGGCTATTTTAGCAAAGATTGATGAGAGGTGGTCTCCCCGGAAATACGACAAAGGAGTCCGTTTCGAACGGTTATACCATGTTAATGCAAGTGAGAAGTCCATTTTTCAAACTGTTAATACGAGATAGGAGTCCGTCATTTGAATGCCGATAGAGAAGTCCAGTTCTCGAACGGTTAAGCATTGACATGGCAAAGGAGAAGTCCAATGTTCGAAGAGTTAATTCAAGAGAGAAGTTCGTTATTCGAATGGTTAAGACTTGATAATTCGAGAGAGAAGTCTGTTTTTCGAATCTTTATTACGGGAGAGAAATCCGTCGTTCGAACGGTTACACCATGATAATGCCAGAGAGAAGTCCGTTTCTCGATTTGATAATAAGAGAGAGAAGACCTTCATTCGAATGCCGATAGAGAAGTCCGGTTCCCTGAAGGTTAAGCATTGACAATGCAAAGGAGAAGTCCAACGTTGGAAGAGTTAATTCGTGAGAGAAGTCCGTTATTCGAATGGTTAAGAAGTGATAATGCGAGAGAGAAGTCTGTTTTTTGAATCTTTATTACGAGAGAGAAATCCGTCGTTCGAATGGTAAATACGATAGAGGAGTCCGTTGTTCGAACGGATATACCATGATAATGCGAGAGAGAAGTCCGTTTTCTCGAATTGTTAATACGAGAGAGAAGTCAGTCATTCGAATGCCGATAGAGAACTCCGGTTCCCGAACGGTAAACATTGACAATGCAAAGGAGAAGTCGAATGTTCGAAGAGTTAATTCGAGAGAGAAGTCCGTTATTCGAATGGTAAAGACTTGATAATGCGAGAGTGAAGTATGTTTTTTGAATATTTATACCGGAGAGAAATCCGTCGATCGAATGGTAAATATGATAGAGGAGCCCGTTGTTCGAACAATTATTCCATGATAATGCGAGAGAGAAATCCGTTTTTCGAATTGTTAATACGAGAGAGAAGTCCATCATTCGAATGCCGATAGAGAAGTCCGGTTCTAGAACGGATAAGCATTGACAATGCAAAGGTGAAGTCCAATGTTTGAAGATTAAATTTGGCTGAGAAGTCCGTTATTCCAATGATTAAGTCATGATAATGCGAGAGAGAAGTCTGTTTTTCGAATCTTTATTACGGGAGAGAAGTCAGTCATTCGATTGGAAAATTCGATAGAAGAGTCCGTTGTTCGAACGGTTATACCACGATAATGCGAGAGAGAAGTGCGTTTTTCGAATTGTTAATACGAGAGAGAAGTCAGTCATTCGAATGCCGATAGAGAAGTCCGGTTCTCGAACGGTTAAACATTGACAATGCAAAAGAGAAGTCCAATGTTCGAAGAGTTAATTCGAGAGAGAAGTCCGTTATTCGAATGCCGATAGAGAAGTCTGATTCCCGAACGGAAAAGCATTGACAATGGATAGGAGAAGTCCAACGTTCGAAGAGTTAATTCGAGAGAGAAGTCCGTTATTCGTATAGTTAAGATTGATAATGTGAGAG
This sequence comes from Rhododendron griersonianum, assembly GCA_018127125.1. Classification (NCBI taxonomy): domain Eukaryota; kingdom Viridiplantae; phylum Streptophyta; class Magnoliopsida; order Ericales; family Ericaceae; genus Rhododendron; species Rhododendron griersonianum. Next base: position 29,751,728 of record CM030790.1, on the reverse strand, counting down.
AGTAGTCTATTTTTCGAATGTTTATTACCGGAGAGAAATCCGTCGTTCGAATGGTAAATACGATAGAGGAGTCCGTTATTCGAACCATTATACCATGATAATGCGAGAGAGAAGTCCGTTTCTCGAATTGTTAATACGAGGGAGAAGTCCGTCATTCGAATGCCGATAGAGAAGTCCGGTTCTCGAACGGTTAAACATTGACAATGCAAAAGAGAAGTCCAATGTTAGAAGAGTTAATTCGAGAGAGAAGTCCGTTATTCGAATGGTTAAGACTTGATAATGCGAGTGAGAAGTCTGTTTTTCGAATCATTATTACCGGAGAGAAATCCGTCGTTCGAATGGTAAATACGATAGAGGAGTCCGTTGTTCGAACGGTTATACCATGATAATGCAAGAGACAAGTCCGTTTCTCGAATTGTTAATACGATATAGAAGTCCGTCATTCGAATGCCTATAAAGAAGTCCGGTTCCCGAACGGTTTAGCATTGACAATGCAAAGGAGAAGTCCAACGTTGGAAGAGTTAATTCGAGAGAGAAGTCCGTTAATCGAATGGTTAAGACTTGATAATGCGATAGAGAAGTCTATTTTTCTAATCTATATTACCGCAGAGAAATCCGTCGTTCAAATGGTAAATACGATAGAGTAGTCCATTGTTCGAACGGTTATACCATGATAATGCGAGAGAGAAGTCCGTTTCTCGAATTGTTAATACAAGAGAGAAGTCAGTCTTTCGAAAGCTGATAGAGAAGTCCGGTTCCCGAATGGTAAACACTGACAATGCAAAGGAGATGTCGAATGTTCGAAGAGTTAATTCGACAGAGAAGTCCGTTATTCGAAAGGTTAAGACTTGATAATGTGAGAGAGAAGTCTATTTATCGAATCTATATTACCGGAGAGAAATCCGTCGTTCGAATGGTAAATACGATAGAGGAGTCCGTTGTTCAAACGGTTATACCATGATAATGCGAGAGAGAAGTTCATTTTTCTAAATGTTAATACGAGAGAGAAGTCTGTCATTCGAATGCGAATAGAGAAGTCCGATTCCCGAACGGTAAAGCATTGGCAATGCAAAGGAGAAGTCCAATGTTCGAAGAATTAATTCGATAGAGAAGTCCATTATTCGAATGGTTAAGAGTTGATAATGCGAGAGAGAAGTCTGTTTTTCGAATCTTTATTACAGGAGAGAAATCCGTCAATCGAATGGTAAATACGATAGAGGAGTCCATTGTTCGAACGGTTGAACCATGATAATGCGAGAGAGAAGTTCGTTTCTCGAATTGTTAATACGAGAGAGAAGTCAGTCATTCGAATGCCGATAGAGAAGTCCGGTTCCCGAATGGTAAACATTGACAATGCAAAGGAGAAGTCGAATGTTCGAAGAGTTAATTCGAGAGAGAAGTCCGATATTCGAATGGTTAAGACTTGATAATGCTAGAGAGAAGCCTGTTTTTTGAATCTTTATTACCGGAGAGAAATCCGTCGTTCGAATGGTAAATACGATAGATGAGTCCGTTGTTCGAATGGTTATACCATGATAATGCGAGAGAGAAGTTCGTTTTTTGAATTGTTAATTCCAGAGAGAATTCCGTCATTCGTATGCATATAGAGAAGTCTGGTTCCCGAACGGTAAACACTGACAATGCAAAGGAGAAGTCAAATGTTTGAAGAGTAAATTCGAGAGAGAAGTCCGTCATTCGAATGGTTAACACTTGATAATGCGAGAGAGAAGTCTGTTTTTCGAATCTTTAATACCTGAGAGAAATCCGTTGTTCGAATGGTAAATACGATAGAGGAGACCGTTGTTCGAATGGTTATACCATGATAATGCGATAGAGAAGTGCGTTTTTCGAATTGTTAATACTAGAGAGAAGTCCATTATTCAAATGCCGATAGAGAAGTCTGATTCCCGAACGGATAAGCATTGACCATGCAAAGGAGAAGTCCAACGTTCGAAGAGTTAAGTCGAGAGAGAAGTCCGTTATTCGTATGGTTAAGACTTGATAATGTGAGCGAGAAGTCTATTTATCGAATCTTTATTACCGGAGAGAAATCCGTCGTTCGAATGGTAAATACGATAGAGGAGTCCGTTGTTCGAACGGTTATACCTTGATAATGCGAGAGAGAAGTTCGTTTTTCGAAATGTTAATACGAAAGAGAAGTCTATCATTCGAATGCCAATAGAGAAGTCCGATTCCCGAACAGTAAAGCATTGGCAATGCAAAGGAGAAGTCGAATGTTCGAAGAGTTAATTCGAGAGAGAAGTCTGTTATTCGAATGGTTAAGACTTGATAATGCGAGAGAGAATTCTGTTTTTCGAATCTTTATTACCGGATAGAAATCCGTCATTCGAATGGTAAATACGATAGAGGAGTCCGTTGTTCGAACGGTTATACCGTGATAATGCGAGAGAGAAGTTCGTTTTTTGAATTGTTAATTTGAGAGAGAATTCCGTCATTCGTATGCAGATAGAGAAGTCCGGTTCCCGAACGGTTACGCATTGACAGTACAGATGAGAAGTCCAATGTTTGAAGAGTTAATTCGAGTGAGAAGTCCGTTATTCGAATGGTTATGACTTTTTTTTTGGGTAACTTAGCTTGAAATAGAAAAAAGGCTAACCGAATATACAGCCTACAAGGGGCATACCCTAGGAGGAAAAGAAAGAGAAAACAAAATAAAAGAAGAGAAAATACCTACGCCGAGTGGCTACATGGGATAAGTGAAATGCGATGTTTCCAATCCATCCTGTAAGAGGGATAGAAAACAATGCCTTAATGAAGGTCAAAGCCAGAGCTTGGACATCTAAGTATTACAAAAGTAACATACTACCTGACAGTATCAACTGAACTTATTGAAAGTACTAGGTGTAACCTCAACTGAACATAGTGGAATTCAGCAACCACCTACTGAACTGATTCTCAGCAACCACCTGCTGCTGCTAGTGTATCCTCTACCACCAGGTGTAACCTCCTCTGAAGCAGCTCCTCAGTCACTTCTGAAGCTCCCAAAGAGATGAAACAAAATGTAGACACACAAGAAGTCCAGTCACTATAGCTGATGCAGTCCAGACACAGTCAAAACTGATGCAGTCCCTTTGAGTCACTATAACTGATGCAGTCAAAACAGTCTTCCAACAGTCACAACAGTCATATCACGTGTAAAACAGTTACAATTTTCAAAACAGCCACAACAGTCCTAGCAGTCAACATGGAGCCCTTTCCAATGCTAGAATACTATACTAGAATACTATACAATACTGAAAACATATACAATACAGAGGACGTCCCCCTCTGTGAAGGGAGATCCCATTGACAGCCCCCGATGGTTAGGCAAAATCTAAGTAGAGCTACCACAGAATGGTACTTAACTTGAATGCACACAACAGTAAAATAGTTAATACTGTTAGGTAACAGGCTGAAAACAGAAAAACAGTTAAGCAACTGCTGAACTGTTGCAGCTACTACATTCAAGTGACCATCATCCCCAAAACAGAAAAACCAATCATCCCCAACAACTTCTGAACTGTAGCAGCTACTACAATCAGTAGAAAGCACAAGATGCACTCCCTAGCAGCAGCTATAACAGTCATAGCAGAAGCAACAGGCTGAAAACAGAACCTGCTACAACTTCTGAACTTGACTATCAACTTCTGAACCTGCTACAATTCTTAATGGTCTATCAACAGTCATCAGTAAAACAGTTAAGCAACAGTTCAGAATGGTCAAGATGCACAAGATGCACTCCTATCTTGTAAACAGAAAACTAAAACAGATGTTCAGAATGGACAAGTCCAGTAAATTGCAGTAAACAGTAGCAGAATGGTCAAGCCCAGTACTACTGAAGCTAACAGATGTTCAACTCCTGAAGCTAGCTAACAGACAATGTTTATGGTAACCTCTCATTAAATGGTGAGGGCTGGGAGCTTCTCTCTCTAGCCTAGAGAGAGAAAGCTCCCTCTTGGCTCTTCCACTTCGGCCCAGCCAAGCCTGGCCCCACCACGCCGGCCATCCACTCCGACGGCGGCAGCAGGAGGTCTCATCGGGCAAGGGAGACCCTCGCACGACAAGGGCTCTCCTCCACCGCCCCCTTCCATACCCGGCAGCCATAGCCTCCGCTTTGGTCCGGACAAACTTCCACTCTGGTTCGAAGCTCCACAGCCGTGGGCCTCGCCTCCAACCTCAACCCGCCGTGAACCGGCGGGAACCATTTCGGATCTGCTCCTACTTGATCTGATATCAACTACAATCGGCAACCCATAGGGTCCGGTCATCTATCATCCACCTCTGGTCCGGTCAACAGGCGCCGGCCAGTCCATAGCTGGCCTTCTCTGGTCCAGTCAAGCATCAAACATCAACCGGCCACTTTCGGTCCGGGGATTACAGCCGTGCAGTTCTGCAACCATTGGGATCCGAGCCGTGCAGATCTGCAACCAACGGCAACTGTTCATCTTCTCCGGCTATGTCCCAGCCGGCCAGATCTCTCCAACTCGTGCTCCAGGCAGATTGGTCTACCTCGTTCCGGCGAAGACTACATCTCGGCGGCAGCAGCAACACACGGCGGCAGCAAAACTAGATCTGTTCTATTCTGGTTCTGGTCCTGCCTCCTCTCACTCCGGTCACCTCTGTTCCGGCCTTTTAAGGTCCAGCCATTCCGGCCATGGATCGACTTTCACTCCGGCTCCTCTTGGGCCGACTAATCCACAGCCGGCCTCCTCCTCAGTCGCTGTGGAGCTTTTCAACTGGTGGGAGGTCACGGCCTGGCCGCCCCAGCCACGGTGGCTCGCCGGTTCCACGCTGGCAAGGCCTGCCCGGGCCAGCCAGGTCAGGTAGGGGCAGGGGCTTACAGCCGTTGCCTTTCGGCCAGGACACCACATCCCCGCTCGGGCCAAGCAGCCCGGTCAAGCTGCTAGCTGGGGCGGGCAGTCACCATTGCAGCATCAAGCAGCTCGGGCAGTCTCCAGGCCAGCAGGCCAGAGGCCAGCCGGGCCAACGACAAGCCAGCCACAAGCTAGGCCAGCCATTTCTTTTGCCAGCCCGGGCAGTGGAGGCTCGGGCTACTGTTTACTTTTTAGCTGTTTTGTATTATTAGTTGCTGTGTTCTGGTAGCAGTAGCTGATTTACTTAGTTATTTCTGTGCTTGTGAGGACTTCGAGGGCCTCTAATTTACCCCTATCCCGACGGGTTGTGTCGTGGATTTTCTGTTATTGCCATGCCCGTGTCCAGGTTTCCCATTGAACTCTCTACTCCTTGGGATAGTTTGTACGACGGGGCTTGGACACGGGCAACCCATGTAGCCACTTGGCTCTTTATATTTTTTCGTTTTCTTTTTGCTTTGTCTTACCTGGGGTATGCCCCTTGTAGGCTGTATATTCGCTTAACCTCTTTTAATTTCAAGCTGATTTACCCAAAAAAAAAAAAAAAACTCCTGAAGCTAACTGAAAGTATCAGTAGCAAAGTAGTACTGAGCCTCACAAAAGAATCTTGATCCACAATTAATACAGAACCTCAAATGAAACCCAATTATTAGGTCCTCCCTTGCACTACCTTGGGAAGCTCACAACAGCCCTATTCTATTCACTCATATGCTGGGGACCACCAACTCCCACCCTAGAACTCACAAAATGCCCCCACTAAAATTACCTCCTCTCTCAAAGAAATGAAGGAGCACAAGCACACATCTCACCGGGTAGCACACAACTCACACACTCTGAGGAAGTATCACACTGAGAAACCTCACCAAAGAATAAGATATAAGATATATACCTGTTAAATAGGAGTAATACTCAAAATGACAAGCTACAGCAACCTGCTACAACCTGCCAAAACTCAGTGATTTGACTTTGAAGTCCTGCTAAGCTCCTCAACTCTCTTACATGCTCATGCTCTTGACGAAACTCTGCAAGACAACATGAAATATAGGAATGGTGAATGGAAGGATATAAAGTTATGTAGGTGTTGGGAGTGCATTACTTAAACAATGTTCCATTGTGTTTTTAAATGACCAGAAAGTATGCCACTAGGCAAATTGGCAATGGACAACAGCCTAGTCCTTATAACATTGGAGATTTTATGGGCAACCACATCGGGAGGGCAACAAGTGTTCTGGAACTTCCTATAATTCCTTTCCAACCAAATCTGATGAACATACACTGTGAAAGTCAGTTTTGCAATGGTGTTGGCTAAGGACTTACCTCTCAAATTAGAGAGACAGTCCACCCAAGACTGCCAGCCCCGATGTCCACTCACATGGGGGGACTTAGGGGACAGGATACTCTTGATCTGGGAAGCCATAGGACATTCAAAAAAGAGATGGGCATGGTTTTCCTCAGCAGGGCAAAAGGTGCATTGGGATAATGACTTGAGGCCAAACAAAACAAGCCTATCCTCAGTGTTTAACCTATGCAAAAGGGCCATCCAGGTGATTAGGCTGCACCTAGGAATATGGCCAGGAAACCACACAACCTTATGCCATGTAACAATAGGAAAGTGGATTCTTAGATTGTCCCAAAGGGATGAGATAGTGAATTTCCCTGAAGTATTAAGTGTCCACTTGCAATAATCCTTGGTCATAGGATTAAATGCAACCTTATGCAAATCAGCTCTGACCTCATTTAGGTCAAGAGTTTGTGTGCCCGGGAGGGCCCATTGATTATTGTGTATTATATCATGAACGGTTGCATCCTTGGTAAGCCCAGAGTCGTAAACAATTCTCTGGCCGAACTTTGAAAATAAGGGGCCTAAGGGGTGCCAATTATCATACCACAGAGAGGTAGACATTCCATCCCCCAGCTTGTATGTAATAAAAGGCTGAACAAGGGGCCTCAGAGATAGAATTTTCCTCCATACCCAGGAGGGATTACTGGGAGTCTTAATACTCCAAAAGCTTCTACCTCTGAGTAAGTAGGATTTAACCCATTGGCACAATGGATTGTTCTCCACCAGACACAAGGAACCAAATGTGCTTAGCCACAGCAGATTTGTTCCAGATTTCCAAAGATTTAAAACCCAGTCTACCTTCTTGAACTGGGGAGCAGAGGTGCTCCCAAGAGACCTTAGCTCCAGAAGTTTTGAGATCAGGTCCAGTCCAGAAAAAGGCTCTTAAAATTGCTTCCACCTCCTTAATGACTTTCTTAGGAAGGATGAAGAGAGAGGACCAATATGTCTGCATGGAGAACAATATGGACTTGATTAGCTGAATTCTCCCAGCATAGGAGAGGTATCTATTGGTCCAAGATTTTGTTTTTGCAATGATTTTATCTACCATAATCTTACAATCAGAGTGCTTAAGTTTAGTGGACGAAAGGGGAACACCCAAATACTTAACAGGTAAAGATCCCTCCTGAAAACCTAGAATGTTCATGATTGAAGATTTGGTGGATGAGTTAACACCTGAGAAGAAGATATTACTCTTGTTTGGACTAGGGGAAAGCCCAGATAAAGACTGGAACTCTTCCAAGGAGGACTTGATGTGTGAGACAGAGCTTATATCCCCCTTGCAAAAGATCATAAGGTCATCTGCGAAACACAGATTAACCAGCTTGGTGGATCCACATTTCCAATGGAAATTAAAATATGGCAGTAGGGTTTTCTCCTTGAGAATACAAGTAAGTACCTCCATGACTATAACGAATAAGTATGAGGAAAGGGGGTCACCCTGCCTTAAGCCCCTTTGACCAGGAATGTACCCAATGGACTCCCCATTGAAGCTTAAGGAGTAGTTGGCAGTGGTTACACATGCATTTAACCACCTAATCATTTGGGGATGAAAGTTCATAGATGAAAGGACATCCCAAAGGAATTCCCACCTAACATTATCATAGGCTTTCATTATGTCAACTTTCATGGCACATCTAGGTGAGGGGGATTGCTTGTGGTACCCTTTCATCAATTCCTGTGTGAGGAAGATGTTATCTGCAATCCTCCTACCCTGCACAAAGCCGGATTGTACTGGATCAATCAGGTAAGGAAGAGCAGATTTAATTCTATTAGCAAGAATCTTGGCAATACACTTGTATATGAGGTTGCAACATGAGATTGGCCTATAGTCCCCAACTTTTGAAGGATTAGGGATTTTAGGCACAAGAGCAACCAAGGTTGCGTTGGCTTTCTTAAGTAGTTGGCCAGATCTGAAAAATGCCTTGACTGCAGATCTGAAAAATGCCTTGGCTTTCATGACCTCGAATGACGGACTTCTCTCTCATATTAACAAATCGAGAAACGGACTTCTCTCTCGCATTATCATGATATAACCGTTAGAACAACGGACTCCTCTATCTTTTACCATTCGAACGACGGATTTCTCTCCCGTAATAAAGATTCGAAAATTAGACTTCTCTCTCGCATTATCAAGTCTTAACTATTCGAATAATGGACTTCCCTCTCGAATTAACTCTTCAAACATTGGACTTCTCCTTTGCATTGTCAATGCTTAACCGTTCGGGAACCAGACTTGTCTATCGGCATTCGAATGACGGAATTCTCTACCGTATTAACAATTCAAAAAACGTACTTCTCTCTCGCATTATCATGGTATAACCGTTCGAAAAACGAACTCCTCTATCGTATTTACAATTCGAACGACGGATTTCTCTCCCTTAATAAAGATTCAAAAAACAGACTTCTCTCTCGCATTATCAAGGCTTAACCATTCGAATAACGGACTTTTATCTCGAATTAACTCTTCGGACATTGGACTTCTCCTTTGCATTGTCAATGCTTAACCGTTCGAGAACCGGACTTCTCTATCGTCATTCGAATGACGGACTTCTCTCTCGCATAATCATGGTATAACCGTTCGAACAACGGACTCCTCTATCTATTTACCATTCGAATGACGGATTTCTCTCTCGTAACAAAGATTCAAAAAACAGACTTGATCACACTTGTTTGCTCGATTGGTTGCTTGCTTCGTAAATCAAGATCGTGGACATTCCCATGGCTAGGAACATCGCCACACGATAGCGGTTGTCATCAAAACAGAGTCGCCACCCAGTTTATTAAAACTGGGAAAATAGATAGAGATTCTGGGTACGGGAGCCAAGAGTACAGTAAGGGGAAGGTGTTAGGCATCCCTCTCTGCCCAGCCGTGAGACTGGCCCATAGTTATTCAACATAAGACATGTAGATGCTTTATTTAATTCTAACACGTAATCTGTTTTTAGCCTTTAAGCAGTTAATGGTGAGCTAAGACTATAATTGAAACATGCATCTGAAAGCAGGGAACAAAGCAAAGCTGTCCCAGGGTAATGGATCCCGCGGCTGGTGAATAGATGTCACGGCCAGGGGATCCTCCTGGTTTGATGTATCGGTCGAGGGATCGAAGCCCCAGTCGATGTTCTTTCTCACACCAGACAGAAATGTTAGTAAATAATCAAAACGCTAAGATCATTATTATTGACAGAAAATAAAACAAACCAGAGGCCGTTGGGCCTCACCACCTTGATCCCTCAGTTGCTTGATTGCTTCGGATTGGGTGTGATTGACTGATTGCTTGATTGAAAACCCTAGGGTTAGGGTTTGAACTTCGGGGTTTGATCGTCGGATTGATGGCGGCCTTCGGGAGGTTAGGGCTTTTGAAGAGAGGGTTTGAGAGAGTATTTTGACAGAGTATCGGAGCTTGGGTGAATGATTTTCACTTATGAATTTCGTGGTCTAAGGGCTTCTTTATATAGGCAATTGATGACTCACTCCGGCCAATCAAATGGCACGATTGCAATTGCAATTGTAATGCAATTCAAACTCTTCGTCGCAATCTCTGAACGTGGCCCGAACGCAACGGGAATGTAGTGTAGTTGGATCAATCAATCGACAAAACGCTCCAGAGTCTGGGAAAAGGACGATCTGGCGGCTGAGTAATGGATATCACGGCCGAGGAATGGATGTCTCGGCCGAAGGATAGATCTTGCGGCCGAGGGATTGATCTCTCAGGGAGATTTTCTAGCAACAGGTTGCTCGGGTGAGGAAATGATGTTAAGGCCGTGAGATCGATGTTACGGCCGACAGATGGATTCTCCTAGGCTTCTGTATTTTCTGTCTGAAAGGCTGTATGGCTTTGAATTGGGTCCTCTAAGTGGCTCAAAGTTCTTACCGAAAGTCCTAAGGTTCTCAAGAAGGCAATCAGCAATCACTGTATCCATTTCATCATCGGGATGGTCCCCAAGGTGGGACTTGAAATAATCGTTAGGCCAAATTAGGGTGTCTACAGATGCCCCTCTTTTACTGAACTCAGACGGATCGCGAGACATGTTTGAGTAAGAGTCAAAGCTGTAAAAAGCAACTCAATTTGGTCCAACCACTATTCCAAGGGGTTTTTGAAAAAGGTTTTTTTGTTATGGTCGGGCTGGGAGGCTACCTACGTATTCCATAAGGGAAATTCAGACCAACCGTAGTTCGGGCAATAAAGAAAGAAGAAAAGTTTGGAGGGTTAGAGACAGAAGACGTACCTTAGGGCTTAAAAAGCCGTAGTGTGATGTACCTAGACTGAGCCAGGGTTTTGGCGGAAGATAGTTGAAGGAGCGCGGGGCTGCCGGGGGAGTTTTTGCGGAGAGCTTCCTTAGTATTTTGGGGTAGATCAGTACACGGCAGGTGCGTTTGCTTTTCTTGATCATCCTTACTTTGACTGAGAGGAGCTCGGTAGAGTAGCCTATCCTTGCGAATGAGTTGGAAGGAATTGATGTAATTGGGGTGGAATCCAAGCCATCTGCTGGGGATGAATCGGACACCGGTTTGCTTTGAGATATGGGGGCGCAAGGCTAGTAACTAGAGCACGGAGCTTTGGGGATGAAGGAATCGAGGCGCGGAGCCGGTTACAGTCATGAGGCGAGAGCCTGGGGTGATGAAATTGAGGCGTGGAGCCTGCTGTAGTCATGAGGCGAGAGCCTGAGGTGATCGGAGCTTTGACCTTGATAGAACCGAAGCGCGGAGCTGGTATTGATCATAAGGCGAGAGCCTAAGGTGTCAGAGCTTAGAGCTTGACGTGATTTGAACCAAAGCGTAGAGCTGGTTGCATTCTGATGGTCTGTGCACGGAGCCTTCTCATCATAAGTTTTGGCGTGGAGCCAAAGGATCGAGGCGCCGGACCGATCAATAAAACCGAGGCGTAGAGCCGGTTGATTGCAGGGTTGACCTGTTTCATGAGACATATGCAGAGTGTATATATGAGATGATGGTTTGTTAGATGTGAACAGATATGATGATGCAGACTCGATGTGATAATGTTGATGCAATTGATGCAATATGTGCACGGGCCCGTGCGTGTGTGTTGATTTAAGCTTAGAGCTTCTTTCAAGTTCCGGACTTGAGCATTCAGAGCGTAGAGCTCGAGCATCTCGAGCATTTGGACGGCAGAATCCGAGCATTCAAAGTACAGGCTTTGAGCGTCCAGTACGCAGTGGTTGGGCATCCAAGTGTAGAGCTTGAGCATTCAAGTGTAGAACTTGAGCATCCAGTACACAGTGGTTGGGCATTCGAAGAGCTTCGAGCATTCAAAATGTCAGATTTTGAGCATTCAGGCGTAGAGCCTGTTGAGATTTGCTTGTTTACGGCTTTGAGCCAGTTGAGATGATGGGCTTTGAGCCGCTGAGTTGATGAAAAGGCGGGCGTAGAGCCTGTTGAGAACTGATTGTTTACGGCTTCGAGCCAGTTGAATTGGTGGGCTTGGAGCCGCTGAGTTGATAGGTGAGGGTGTAGAGCCGCTGAGTGAATGTATATGGGCGTAGAGCCGCTAGAATGGTTGTTACGGCTTAGAGCCAATTGAGATAATAGGCGTAGAGCCGCTGAGTTGGTAGGTGAGGGCGTAGAGCCGCTGAGTGAGTGAATACGGGCGTAGAGCCGCTAGAATGGTTGTTACGGCTTAGAGCCAATTGAGATAGTGGGCTTGGAACCGCGGTGATAGTGAGCGTAGAGCTGCTGACGGTGATTGGGCTTAGAGCCTGTTGAGCGCGGGCGTAGAGCCTGTCGATGACGGGCTTCGAGCCGCTGAGATTGCTTGAATATGATTATAGGCGTAAAGCCTGTTGAAATGGTGATGAGTTCGAAGTTGCTGAGTTGTTTGATAGTAATGAATAGCAGAGTTGCTGAATGTCTTGGTTTGCTGTAGCAAGAGCTTGTGGCCAGCAGTTTGTGGAGAGAGAATTTCCTTATGCTTGGACATGCTCCCAAGGCCAGTTCTGATCATGTTGCTTTTGCTCGGGAATGCCCCCAAGGCTTATTTGATCTTGCTTCTGTCGGTCATGGACCCTGAAGTCCACATTTGTTTGATTTGATGCACTGAGCAAGATCTAATGCCGCTGAGGGGAATTGATTGGGGGGCCAAGAGATTGATATCTCAGCCGAGGGATTGATGTCTCGGCCGCTTAATCCGTTCGTTTCCAGGGGCCTATAAAAGGCCACGGCCTCAGCCGTTTCATTTCATTTCTCTCTTTCCTCACGTTTCCTCTTCGTCCGAGAAACTCGTCGAGAACTCCTCGTCTTTCTCTTGGTTCTTTTTTTTTTGGATAAACCAGCTTGAAATAAAAAAGGGGGGGGGCTAACCGAATATACAGTCTACAAGGGGCATACCCCAGGAGGAAAGGAAAACAAAACAAAACAAAACAAAACAAAACAAGAGAGCGCCTACGCCAAACGGCTACATAGGACTAGAAGTAAATAGAACGTCTGTTTCGAACCCATCTAAAAGAGGGATACGAAACAGAACACAAAGTGCAACTTGCAAAATAAAGGAGCTAATATGACAAAAGGCTACTTAATTTCATGCTACAAAATTACATGCTACTCATCCAGCCATGACTGGGCAGTAGCCACACATCAACAGCAGCAAACTAGACTGCAGCTCTTCAAAACACTTGGAAAGGTTCAGAACATCAGAACAGGTTCAGAACATCAGAATTTGAACTTGAACATAAGCAAAACTTGAAGTGATAACCATGGACAACCAGCTGAACTTGGAACAACAGCTGCTACTACAACATAGCACCTTCAAAGTTCTAGACTAACAACATCTGCTAAGGAACAAGCACAGCAGCTGCTATGGATCAGATTCTGAACCTTAGCAGAAGCAGATTCAGGGATTCAGAACAGCAGACATGACAGAACTTTCCGACCCACAGCAACTAACAGCAGCACACAGCAGCACTAGTCACTAACAGCAGAACTACTATATCTGCAGTAGCAGTAGCTATAAGAACACATGCAGAGGACGTCCCCCTCTGCGAAGGGAGATCCCAATGACATCCCCAATTGGTTAGGCACACAAAAACAGCAAAAGAGCAGCAAAAAACAGGCTGCAATACAACAAATAGTTACAAGCTTGTGTCCTGCTACATGAACATCAGGGCTGTAGCTGCTGCTAGCAGCTGTGCAGAAATATAGCAGGTGTAACTGGTATAACAGAATGGTAGGCTTGCTCTCACATGAGGAACAACAGTCCCAACCAACAACAGAACTGCTATCAGCTCATAAGTACATTTCAAAACTGATGCAGCTAGGTTGGTAAGTACATTTCAAAACATGAACTGGACAACTGATGCAGCTCATAAGTACATTTCAAAACATCGAACCAAGCTGTAGCAGCTATTGGCTACCAATACAAACTACTACAATACTTAACAGAACAGGTACAACAGAGTCAGAACAGGTTGCTATCATAACTGCTGTCAACACCAAATGAGGAACAACAGTCCCAACCAACAACAGAACTGCTATCAGCTCGTAAGTACTTCAAAACTGATGAACCAAGCTGCTAAGTTGGTAATGAAACCAGCAGCTATATTCCTTGTATAGGCCTTAACAAATCAGATTCCATAGCAGCTATTGGAATGCTTACAATCCAACTGAAACTGGACAGAATCAGACAGCATCAAGAAAAAAGAGAGCCAAGAATACTGCTCACACTACTACTCTAGGGTCCGAACTCCCTCCACTCTCCCTCACGAAGAGTCTCCCACTAATTATTACCTCCACTCACAAGAAGAAAGAGGCTCAAACACTCATCTCACAGTTGCTACATATACTGGAACGCTCAAGAGACCGAGGGCAAAATCAGTACCCCTCAAAAGGTTTGGCGTAGAGTAGTTATTGGGAATCCTATGTTCATTGTATGTGAAAAGCTCAAGATGTTGCAAAGTGAGTTTAAGTTAATTAATACTAGAGATTTTAGTGATGTCTCTGCTAGGGTTGTTGACACTAGACAACTCCTACAAAATTTGCAGCATGCTTTGAGTTCTCATAACCCCGATCCTACTCTGATTAGTCAGGAAAGAGTGGTTTATAATCAACTTCTCACAATGCTTAGAGCCGAGGAAAGTTTGGCTAAGCAAAAATCTAGGGTTCAATGGTTGAAGTTGGGTGACATGCTTAGGCGACATGCTTAGGCGATTTAGGTACTGTTCATAATGGGAGACGGTACAATCTCCATGGCTGATGGAATCGGTCTCAAAGCTGTTGATTCCATTGAACTTCGAAGGAAGCAGAAGAACTCATCAGAACACCATGGAAGCTCTGATGTCATTGACCAAATCCCACTCTCACTCTCACTCAATTCGGCTAAAAATCTTAGCCATTCTCGGAAGATCCATCCAGATCAGTCCAATCGGTCCTCCTCTTCCCAGTTTGAACCCATCCACAAACCGTTCGATCTCTGCCCTGGGGCTTTACCCCCATCGGTGTTATCCTCTATCCCATCTAACAACCCTAGCTCCGGCACCCAACAGCCGGATTTCTCCGGCGATTTCAACTCGGAACTCTTTCTCGGTAATGCAAATCAAGCCACATCTTCATCTGGGTATGGGCCCTTCAGTCCTAAAGCGGCAAAACCCCCTAGTCCCTCGAGGAAATTACAGCAAGTCTTCGAGGAGGCTCTTGTCAGGGAAGCTGAGGAACGAGCAGTTGATCTTGTTAACACCAAGTTCGAACATCAACAGGAAAAGGTACAGCTTTCGAACCCTAAGCCTCAGATATTGTTCAATGCTAGTCTTAATCCCTATGTGAAGGGTGACCCCAGTCTAGGGTATAGCCTGGAGGACAATATGCCTCGCCGTCCCCATTTAGAGTCGAACCCTTCGCAGAGTGTTCCAGCTCATAGATTCACCTCTAATCTTAATCAGAAAGCCTCACTACGAGAGCCCTCTGTCCCTTCTCAAACACACCAGATCAATCCGAAATTGAATAATGGTCAGGTTAAATCTAAGCCGAGGAATTGGGCCTCTTTACTTCAGTCTCAGAGTCCCTCTTTGGACATGAAACTCGAATTTTTTCCTGATCTTCAGAGAGGTAAGGAGGCGATGGTTGAAATTGATATAGAATTGACTGAAGTAGGGATGTGGAATCGTTATCTGGTAGGTCATTTTCTGGATGGAAGTATGGCTTATCCGTTGCTTACGGCCACTGCTCGGAACCAATGGAAGGATCTATTTGTAGCTGTAAAACCTAATGTCGCAGGGTTTTATCTTTTCGAATTTAAGGATGAACAGGCCAAAATGACAGTGCTTGAAGGAGGTCCCTACTTTTTCTCTCAGAAATATCTTGTTCTCAAGGATTGGCATAAGATGATGAAGCCTGCTCAGGAGCAGCCCGCCAAGATACCTGCTTGGGTTAAACTTCATGATATACCCCTTGAACTCTGGAATCAAGAGTGTCTAAGCCGTGTGGCAAGTACAATTGGGAGGCCTTTACATGTTGATCAGGCCACAGCTAAGACGGCCAAACAACCTGGTCTCCTCCATACTAAGTCCACTTGGGCCAGGATTTGCATCGAGATTAGTGCCGAACAGGACCTTCCTGATGAGGTCACAGTGGTGGTGGAAGGAGAGTCAATAACTGTTCCTATCGAGTACCAAGTCATTCCTCCCATCTGTTTGCATTGTCATGTGTTTGGACACTCCTCTGAGCGGTGTGTTAAGAGAGCTTCTTCTTCTCCTCCCACATCTACTCAAGTTGGATCCCAACAGGGCAATGGTAAACAACAGGCAGTCTTGGAAAAGGTAGCAAGTGATCCTATTCAGCCGCAATTGGACTCCTTTAATGATAGCACATCCTTGCCTCAGAAGCAGCCTGCTGTCAACTCAGTTGAACCTTTGATTGAGTCAGAAACTGAAGGGGAATTGGTAGAGGTTCTAGAGGCAGTGGTCAGGAGCTGTCATGAGGTTTCACAATCACAGATTGATTTGGAAGGCATGGGAAATAGAACGGAAGCACTTCAGTCCGCTGTACCGAAGGGTGGAATGGTAAACCAAACCCTCTCTCCTAAACCACCAGATCCCCAAGGTTCAGAGGTAGGGGATAAAGCCTCAAACGAAGATCTCAAGGAGAACTTTCAGAAAGTGTTATCCAGATCAGCTCAAAGAAGGATGAAGAAGCTTGAAAGGGAGCAGCTTCTGAGTTCTCAATTCAGAGGAAGGAATTAACTCATCCATCCCCTTTTTGTCAGGGCAGTATGCTTAACTCTTATTCCTCCTGCCAATTCTATAATTAGTTTTGCTTATATATTTGTTAAATATTGTTAATGTCTATCAATCCTCCGAATTTTGGTTTTTGGAACATCAGGGGTCTCAATGACCCTATCAAGTAAATAGAGGTTAAGTGTTTTGTTAATAAGAACAAGCTATCAATTGTAGGCCTATTAGAACACAAAATAAAGGAGGATAAAGCATCTAAAGTGATAAAGTATGTCTGTCCTCAGTGGAGTTTTGTGAACAACTATCCCCAAGCTCCCATTGGCAGGATTTTTGTGTGTTGGGATCCTACTGTTGCTCATATTCAGGTCCTTGATCAAACTGACCAGCTTTTACATTGTGAGGTGCAACCTAAATGTGGTGAGCCCCCCTTTTTTGCAACCTTTGTGTATGGGGAGAACAATTACCTACTTAGGTAGGCCTTGTGGGCTAGACTCTATCTTTTGAGTACTTCTGCCCCCTGGATCGTACTTGGAGATTTTAATGTCATTAGATTTCCTAGGGAGAAGGTTGGGGGTTCTGCTTCTTGGCCTTCATTTATGGATGATTTCAATAGCTGTTTGTATTCTCTTGGGCTTGATGATCTTAGATATTCTGGTTGCTTTCTTACCTGGGCCAACAAGCAGGACCCTGCACATTTTGTTAGTACAAAACTGGATCGTGTTCTTGTCAATGAGAATTGGATGAAGGTGTATAAAAGCTCCTTTGCTCATTTCCCTACTCCTGGGATTTCTGATCACTCTCCTGCCATCACATCTATTCTTCCTTGTCCTAGGAGATCAAATAAACCCTTTAAGTTTTTTGATTTCCTAGCGGATCATCCTCAGTTTTTGGGTATTGTTCAGAGAGTTTGGAGGAGAGTGATTATTGGTAATCCCATGTATTGCGTATGTGAGAAGCTCAAGCTGTTGCAAGGTGAGTTTAAACAAATTAATAATAGAGATTACAGCGATGTCACTGCTAGGGTTGTTGACCTCAGACAACAATTGGATACCTTGCAGCATTCTTTGAGTTCTCAGAATCCTAATCCTTCCTTAATTAGCCAGGAAAGAGCAGCTAACAAACAGCTCCTTTTAACGCTTAGGGCTGAGGAAAGTCTGGCTAAGCAAAAGTCTAGAATTCAATGGCTGAAGTTGGGTGATCAGTGTACCTCTTATTTTTTCAAATCTGTGACTAATACTAGAAATAGAAATAAAATAACCAGTTTGGTCTTGGAGGATGGGTCCCTCACACATGACGTGGAGGTCATAAAGTCCAATTTTGTCAACTTTTACACTAGCTTGCTTGGTTCTGCCCATCCTGACGCTTATAATGGTCATAGCAGAATCCAGCAGTTAGTTAATAGGAAACTAACTGATTCTCAAAAGTTAGCAATGATTGTGGAGGTCTCTAGTCAAGAGATTAAGGACACCTTTTGGTCCCTCAACCCCAGCAAAGCACCTGGTCCGGATGGCTTTAATGCTGGCTTTTTCATAAAAGCTTGGCCTGTCATTGGACATGAAGTCACTGCTGCTGTCAAGACCTTTTTTAGGTCTGGTAAGCTGCTTAGGAAGGCCAACTCTACCATGGTAGCTCTTGTCCCTAAGATACCTAATCCATCCAAAGTTGGGGATTTTAGGCCTATCTCATGTTGTAACACAATTTACAAATGCATTGCTAGAATTCTTGCCAAAAGGCTCCAGAATGTTCTCCCTGTTCTAATTGATCCTGTTCAATCGGGGTTTGTTAAAAGGAGGAGAATTGCTGACAATATATTCCTTACCCAGGAACTAATGCAAGGGTATCATAAATCATCAACATCCCCAAGATGTGCGATGAAAGTTGACATTAGGAAAGCCTATGATAATGTCAGATGGGATTTTCTCTGGGATATTCTATCCTCTATGAATTTCCATCCTACAATGATCAGATGGCTTCAAGCATGTGTTACCACAGCTAATTACACTTTCAGTTTGAATGGGGAGTCCACTGGTTACATTATCGGGCAAAAAGGTCTTAGGCAAGGTGATCCTCTGTCATCATACCTCTTCGTCATTGTTATGGAAATTCTCACTTGTCTCCTTAGAGAGAAATCCATGTTACCCGATTTTCATTTCCATTGGAGATGTGGGAAAACTAAGATCATCAATTTGTGCTTTGCGGATGACCTTATGATCTTTTGTAAGGGTGAGCTGTCTTCGATCACCCTTATTCAGGAAGCCCTCTCTGAGTTCCAAGCTTTGTCTGGTCTCTCTCCAAGCCCCGAGAAAAGTAGCATATATTTCTCTGGGGTCAACATTACCACAAGACTAGCCATTTTGAACGTCTTACAATTTCAGGAGGGCACCCTCCCTGTCAGGTATCTAGGCGTACCCCTCCTTTCCACTAAGCTCAAGGCTTCGGATTGCCAGCGTTTAGTGGACAGCATCACTGCTAGGACTAAGACTTGGACTAATAGGGACCTCACCTATGCTGGTAGGGTTCAGCTTATTAAGAACGTACTTTTCTCCATTCAAACCTATTGGTCTTCCTTGTTTATCCTTCCTAAAAAGGTTATCAAGGAAATTGAGTCAATTCTTAGGGCTTTTCTTTGGTCTGGTCCTGATTTAAGGAAAACTGGGGCTAAAGTTTCTGTTGTTGCTGTTCAACCCCCCGATGCCGAGGTGCTTTGTAGCTGCTATTTTTTCAGTAAAGGTTATCATTTGGTCATTTCCGATCGAGACTTTTATTTTATTTCCTAGCTTGGCGGGTTGTGTCAGGCAGTAGTTCGCTTTCATGTTATTTATACTCGTATCACTACATATCATACCCCGTTGTACTATCCTTCCGCTTAGATAGATAGTGCAACCGGGGTATGATCTCAACACATGGCAATTCTATTATCTTATTTACTTTATCACACTCTCCATGCGGGTTGTGCATGGGTTATCGCACTTTTTTCAATCTTGTTTTTTTTCCTTTTCTTTTCCTCCTGGGGTATGCCCCTTGTAGGCTGTACATTCGGTTAACTTTTTTTTAATTTCAAGCTAATTTACCCCAAAAAAAAAAAGTTTCTTGGGAGCATCTGTGCTCCCCTAAAGAGGAGGGGGGTCTTGGGTTCAAATCCTTGCAAATTTGGAACAAGGCTGCCGTTGCAAAACATATCTGGTTCCTTATCTCTGGGGGAGAACAATCCATGTGGTGTCAGTGGGTCAAATCGTACTTATTAAAAGGTAGGAGTTTCTGGACTCTGAAAATTCCATGTGACTGTACATGGGTTTGGAGGAAGCTTTTGAATCTTAGGCCTTTGGTTAGACCATATGTCCTTCATATCATAGGTAATGGGATTTCAACTTCCTTGTGGCATGACAATTGGCACCCTCTCGGCCCTTTAATGGATAGATTTGGTCCTAGAATTGTATATGACTCTGGCATCCCACGTGATGCCTATGTCTCTCACATTATTGATGGTTCAAATTGGATGTTCCCCATTACCCAAACATTTGACCTAAATGA
Source organism: Rhododendron griersonianum (assembly GCA_018127125.1). Classification (NCBI taxonomy): domain Eukaryota; kingdom Viridiplantae; phylum Streptophyta; class Magnoliopsida; order Ericales; family Ericaceae; genus Rhododendron; species Rhododendron griersonianum. The sequence continues at coordinate 29,731,809 of CM030790.1, read as the reverse complement.
AGTGAGAAACACTCTGCCACCTCTGGGTCAATCTAGGTTTTCTGGGACTGATCAAACATGGTGGACTCCTTCTTCCAATGGGCAGTTCACAATTACCTCCCTATGGGATAAATTGAGAACTCCCTTTCCCAAGGTCATGTGGCATAAGGTTGTGTGGTTCTCTGCGCATGTTCCAAAATGCAGCTTTGTCACTTGGCTTGCCATTCAAAATAGGCTAGCCACTGTTGATAGGCTCGTGTCATTTGGTCTGAATGTACCTCCACATTGTGGTTTGTGTCAAGGGAGTGAAAGCCACGACCATCTCTTATTTAATTGCCCATTCTCCAACCAGGTGTGGGATACCATTCAGTCCAAACTCCATGTTACCTGGCCTGCTAGGTCTTGGGCTGACTGGGTAACTTTATTATCAAATTTTAAAGGCAAAACTCTCAAGAGTGTAATCACTAGATTGGGGTTTACAGTAACTATTTATAATATTTGGATTGAGAGAAATTTGAGGAAATTCCATAATCAATCCTGTTCTTGGGAGATAGTTGTTCAAAAAATTTGCAAGTAGAGTCGATTGCAAATGAATGGAACAATGTTGTAAGCTAATGTACATTGCTAGTTGATCATAAGGGCAGGTTGATCATTTGACTGCTAGTGTGATCAAAGGTGAACACTGGACTGCTCAGGTTCAGTTTCTGGTTGTACTGATCTTGTTTTGGCTGCTGTGTTGCTGCTGCTAGGGACACTTGGATGGCATCTGTCCTCACTCAGCAATTCTTGGCCTCCTATTACTGCTATGTATCCAGGTTATTACCTTATTCCTTCTAGGTTATTCTGGAAATCCAAGCATTTGAGAGTTCTTACTTTTTGTGTGCAAATCTTGTGAGCTGTGTGCTATAGCCCCATCCGTCCTTGTGAGAGGAGGTAATAATTAGCGGGGGCATCTTGTGAGGTTAAGTTGAGGGTGTAGAGAGAGTGGGAGTTGTGAGTTTTCATTGTACTATATTCACCAAGTGATTCCTGAGTTGGTTATGCTGCTGCTCTGTGATGGTTGTCTTACTCATTACCATCTTAGCAGCCTTGTTCCATGTAGTGTTCCCAAGTCAGAATCCTTGCTGCATCAGTTTTGAATGCCTGATAGCAGCCTTGTTCCTCATTTGGTGTTATTGACTGTTATTGACTGTTTGAAGGTGTTATGTTGTATTTGCCTAAGGTTCAGATTCTTCTGATGTTCTGAACTTGTTCTGAATCTGCCTGATCAACATATACCTGTTCTAAACTTACTGTTGATGGCTGTGGTTACTGCTACTGCTACTGCCACTGTGGTTCTGAACCTTAGCTCTTATTTGATACCTCTAATGCTCAGCTGCAACTCATGTACAGCTGCAACTAATGCTCTTATTTGATACCACTAATGCTCTGCTTTGGCATTTTCTACTGCTGCAGTGCTTATGGTGGCAGCAGCTGATGTTCTGCAACTCATGTTCAGCTGCAACTCATGTTCAGCTGCAACTCATGTGTTGCTACCCTATATTATGTTGCTGGTTAGTTTGGGGCTGTTGATCAAGGTTGCTGCCTGTCATTATGTAGTCTTCTTTATTTTGTTTTGCCTAACCAATAGGGGCTGTCGTTGGGATCTCCCTTCGCAGAGGGGGACGTCCTCTTCATAGTCACTAGCTGCATTTCTGCATTTTGCTACTGCATGTTGCTACTGTAATTCTGCATTTCTGCATTTTGCTACTGCTGTCTTCTTGCTTGGGACTGCATTTCTAGTTCTGAATTGAGTCAAGTTCTGAAATTGCTTGTTGTGATACTGAATGGAGTCAAGTTGCATGGTCTGCTGTTGTGGCTGCTGTTTGTCCAGTTCTGAAGATGCTAGGTGCTCAATTCTGCTGCTCCTAGTTCTGCTGTCTGCTGTTTCTGAAGCTGCTGAATGGAGCCCAAACAAGTCAAGTTCAAGTCAAGTTCTGATCCTGCTATCCAGTTCTTAGGTGCAAGTTCTGAATCTGCTATCAAGTCAAGTTCTCAGGAGCAGGTTCTGTTTTCTGTTTTCAGATAAGGCCTGCATGCTAAGGCCTACATGGTGCCAATCTGTGGTAGATTTATTTAGGAAGTTCAGTTTAGTTGGTTGCACATTGTGTAATTATTTCTTGTGGTAGCTTCAAATATTTTCTGTTTTGTATCCCTCTGTTAGATGGATGGGAATCAGATGCTCTATTTTCTTCTAGTCCTATGTAGCCGTTTGGCGTAGGCTTTCTCTTTTGTTTTCCTTTGCTTTTGTTTTCCTCCTGGGGTATGCCCCTTGTAGGCTGTATATTCGGTTAGCCTTTTTTATTTTCAAGCTGATTTATCCAAAAAAAAAAAAGAAGTTGGGTGACCAATGTACTTCGTATTTCTTCAAATCTGTGACCAACAGGAGAAATAGAAGTAAGTTAATCAGTTTGGTCTTAGAGGATGGGACTCTCTCCCATGACATTGGGGTAATTAAGTCAAGTTTTGTTAACTTTTACACAGAGCTGCTCGGTACTGCCGATCCTGATTCTTACAATGGGCATAGCAGAATTCAGCATCTTGTCAATAGAAAACTTTCTGATAATCAAAAGTTGGCAATGATTGCTGAGATCTCAGATCAAGAAATTAAGGACACATTTTGGTCCCTCAACCCCAGCAAAGCCCCTGGTCCGGATGGCTACAATGCTGGGTTTTTTAGGAAAGCTTGGCCTATCATTGGCCATGAGGTCACAGCAGCTGTCAAGACCTTTTTTAGGTCTGGGAAGCTGCTCAGGAAAGCCAACTCTACTGTGGTGGCTCTTGTTCCTAATGTCCCTAACCCATCCAAGGTTGGGGATTTTAGGCCAATCTCATGTTGTAATACCATATACAAATGCATAGCTAGAATACTTTCTAAAAGATTGCAGCATGTCCTCCCTGTTCTAATTGACCCTGTTCAATCAGGGTTTGTTAAAGGGAGGAGGATTGCTGACAATATCTTCCTCACCCAAGAACTAATGAGAGGCTACCATAAATCCTCATCAACTCCAAGATGTGCCCTTAAGGTAGATATAAGGAAAGCTTATGATAATGTAAGATGGGATTTTCTTTGGGATATTTTGTCCTCCATAGATGGGATTTTCTTTGGGATATTTTGTCCTCCATGAATTTCCATCCTACAATGATCAAATGGCTTCAAGCTTGTGTTACCACTGCTAACTACACTATATGCTTGAATGGGAAAAACACTGGTTACATCATAGGGCAAAAAGGTCTAAGGCAAGGTGACCCTCTGTCCTCATATCTCTTTGTCATTGTAATGGAGGTTCTCACCTGCTTATTTAGAGAGAATCCATGCTACCTGGTTTTCACTTCCACTGGAGATGCCGGAATACTAAGATCATCAATCTCTGCTTTGCCGATGACCTCATGATTTTTTGTAAGGGTGAGTTGTCATCAATCTTCCACATTCAGGAAGCCCTCAATGAGTTCCAAACCTTGTCTGGTCTCTCTCCTAGCCTGGAGAAAAGTAGCATCTATTTCTTGGTTCTTGTCAGCTCCGAGCCATGGATAGCGTGCGGCTGGTGATCGCGGAGGGAGTCCGCGACGTTCTTGGTCTTGTCTTGATGCTTGATTAGGGACCCTCGCATGGGTGGCTTGCTTCCGTGATGCCGAACTCCTGGGGTGGCGGTGGTACGCGGTATGGTGATTTTTCTGGGCCACGTGGTGATTCTTTTGAGCCACGTGGTGTCTCTTCTGCGCCGTAGTACTCCTCTAGTATACACCGCCCCGGGGGTGTCCTTTTCTTTTTTGCAGCTGGTCTCTGGTGTTCAGACCACCAAAGGATTCGGCATCCTCTTCTCCTTCCTCTTTTTTGTTTTTCTGTTTCTCTTCTTGCATAGGTTAGTTTGACAGGAAATCGATGTATAGTTTGTTTAGGAGATGTGGGATGATCCACCTTGTGATGTAAAAAGCTTTCGTTATATGAAACAAAAAATCTTTTGCTCTGTTATGTGATTGTATACGCTATATCTACGTTGTTTGCATGTGATATTCTTGTTAATCCAGTGAAACGAACTGAACCGTGGAAACAATCTGTAAAACAGCCGTACGCGTTCTGGCGGCCGACTGAATGATCACGCGGCCGATGCTTTGATCTGGCGGCCGAGGGATCGTTTTGTTTGCCTGGGTTTGACTTGTAGGTCAACCCTGATTTTCACGGGTCGATGGATTGATCCCACGGCCGTCATATCGAAGTGCCGGCTGAGAGACCGACCAAATTACTGAGGATTAAGAATCCGATTCCGATTCGAACTAAGACTCGATTTAGTTCTATAAATACGCGTTCTATGAACCCGATAGCATTGTCAGTAGCAATTCCTTGCATATGGCACAACCAGTCCTTAATCAGTGGTTGGATTCCTTTAATGACCTCGACCGTTTACATTTCAAGTCCTTTGGCATGGACTTTCTCTTCTCCCTTCGTCAAATTCCTGTGAATTTTGCTTTCCTTAGGGCAGCCACCAGTTTGTGGGATCCCGCTTTTCATGTCTTTCATTTTAAGAGGGAGGAATTGTGTCCTACTATCGAGGAGTTTGCAGCCATCATGGGTCATTCGGATAGAGAGGGTTTCGTTGTCCCTAATCCTTTGTTCAACCGAAGTGACCTCTTGAAGGATTTGCTCCAAGTTCAGAAACATGAAGCTAGGTTCTTCGTAGTATAGGGAAGGCTGGAAATTCTGAAGTTTATCCAGCGTTTCGGTACAGCTGAGGCTCATCGTCAAGTTTCCCAACAGAAAGCATGCTTTCATGCGTTATGCATTTGTCTCCTTCATTATTACTTGCTTGGCCCTTCTTCTGGCCATGCTGATCCCGTATTGCTTAACCTTGCTCAACAAATTGGAAATCGTGTGGGTTTCGCTGGCTTAGTATTGGCAGAGACCTTGATGGGTCTAGACGTGATACAGGGTAACCCTACAGCTCAGTTCTCAGGCAGTCCTTTGCTATTGCAGGTTCGCTCTGTGTTTGTTTTATTCGTCAAGTTATCTTTTCACTCATCACTATTTTGTTTTGACTCACGTGTTCTCTCAACTCACAATTTTTCCTTGTTCTCTAGGTATGGTTATTTGAGAAGCTAAAGGTGTGGGATGCGCCAGAGCGACTTTCTTATAATCCAGACCAATGCACGGAGCGTCGCATGATTAAACAGTTTCCAACTGAGGCTGCTTGGGAAGCATGGATGAAGACTTGCAGAGGTGATTGGATTCAATGGGTTTGCCCCTGGTATGGTGTTGAGAGCATGACTGCGAGTACCATGAACCATTTTGGTGTAGCAGTGATTGGTATTACTCGAGTCGTTTTCTACTTTCCTGCTCGCTTTCAAAGGCAGTTCGGGGCTGAACAAACCGTAATCCTGGGTGACCTGAGTACACTGTCTCTAAGATCCATGATGCCAACTTCCGTCGCAATATGCTGCGTCTTTGGCCAAATAGAGTGATGCAGGAGGTTGCTGAGAACTTTGTTGTCAAGCTATCAGGTTCTTACAAACGCTGGTTGAAGAAAAACCTTTTGGAGGATAGTAGTGCAAAGAGAAGGAAGACCTAAAGATTGACACTTTGCTTATGTTTTTCAAAAGATGTTTGTTTGATTCTAGCTTTCATGGATTAAAAATTGTTTAGGCTTGCTTTGCCCTTTTCCTTTGGAAACAGTAAAACATTTGGTCATTTTATTTGGAGATGTTATTGCCATGGTTTGATAGCGAACATGCTTTAGGATAGACCTAGAAATTTCGGAAGTGATGATAATAGCAGTGGCCGGATCTCAAATTTAGAGATTGCCTACGTATCCCATGGAGGGAATCAGGCCATAAACGTAGTTCCAACAAAGGGGATTTGTTTTGTTTTTTTTAGTTAGGGTCCACTCGGGTATTTTCCTCTCCTTTTGTGCTCTTAATTTTGCCTAAAAACCGCCCTTGCGGGTTTTCGGTCTAGCGAGCGTTTTATTTATGCCTTAGTTTTTGCCTAAGCCGCCCTTGCGGGTTTTCGACCTAGCAGGCTGCTCTAATTTTTGCTTGAATCCGCCCACCCTTGTGGTTTTCGGCCCAACGAGCATCTCTCATGGGTAATACTTCCTCAGCTTGTCAATGTTGACTGGCGTTGTGAATTCCATTCCATCCAAGTCTGCAATGTATGTTGCTCCTCTAGAAAGTATGCGTTTGATAAGGTAGGGGCCTCCCCAGTTTGGTCTAAACTTGACCCTTGGGTCTGAAACGTGGCGACGGATTGCTTTGAGCACCATGTCTCCTACCTTGATGTCTCTAGGCTTTACCTTTTTGTTGAATGCTCGTACGATGCGTCGTTGATACCCTTGTACATGGTATAACGCTCTCAGCCTCCTTACGTCTAGTAGTGCCAACTCGTCGTAGCGGTTTTGAACCCAGTCTTCTTCGATCATTCCAGTCTCAGCCAGAACCCTTAACGAAGGTAATTCCAGCTCGATAGGCAAGACAGCTTCCATTCTATAAACCAGAGAGTAAGGAGTGGCCCCAGTTGAAGTCCTTTCAGTTGTTCGATAACCCCATAGTGCCAAAGGTAGCATTTCTGGCCAGTCTGTGTAAATGTCGGTAGTCTTCCACAGAATCCTCTTGATATTCTTGTTCGCAGCCTCAACTGCTCCATTAGTTTGAGGTCGGTAAGTAGATGACCGATGATTCTGTATCCCAAATTCGGCAAAAAGCTTCTTTGTCGCTCCCTTGAACCGTGATCCATTGTCACAGACAAACTCGTGAGGTACACCATATCGATAGATGATATTAGTGCGAATAAATTTGGCCACATGAGCGGCTCAAACTTGGACTCAAGTGGGGAACGGGAAACAAAGATGGGAGCTTCTCTCTCTAGCCTAGAGAGAGAAAGCTCCCTTGGCCGATCAAAATCCAGCCGGCAGCTGGTCATCCCCCCTCCGGCAGCCGCAGCACAGGTCAGCAAGGGCAAGGGAGTCTCTCACACGACAGAGGCTCTCCTCCACCGCCCATTCCTCATCCGGCAACCCTTGGGTCCGGCCATCCATCCTCTCCCGGCGGCGTCTGGACCGGCCAGTTCTGGCCCACTCAACAGCCGTCGGAGTCAATCCCACGGCTGGGCATGAGCTTGGAGTTTCCAACTTTGGTCCGGCCACCGCTTATACACCAGATCTGGTCGCCGCTGGTCCGGCCACCGCTCCCAGCCAACCCACAGCCGGCCATCTTCGGTCCGGCCTCTAGTCTAGCAGGCACAGCCGCCGGAATCTTACGATTATGGATCGACATCAACTCCGGCCTCTGGCCGGCCACCCACATCTGGTGTTGGTTCATCCTCGACATCCTCCACCGCCGGGAGCTGATGAATGGTTGGCTTCTGGCCACGGAGGCCGGTCATCCTCAACCGTGGCCGCCGGTCGTTGGTTAGAGTCAGCCTCAAACCCCCCTGGGTTCTCCGGCGGTCTCAGTCCACGCGGTGGACGGTTCAACGGCTGGGCTGCCGTCCAAGTCCAAACCCAGTCCGGTGGCCACCCCTCCTCTTCCGGTGGCTGCCGCCGTTAACAGCAGCAGCAGGTGCCCGGCCTCTGGTCTGGCCATATCTGGGCCGCTCTAAAGCTGTTGGCCAGTCAACAGCCCGGGCTCAACCGGGCCACCAACATCCGCCAAGAGACCAGCCAGGCCAGTCACGTATGGTTGCTTTGGTTGCAGGCAAGCCGTCGGGCACAGCAAGCACCTAGCACCAAGCAGTCATCCCGGTACCCCGGACAGCCTATCGTTATTCAATTTGCGCTCTGCATTTATTTGTTTATTGTCAATCTGTTGCTGGACGAACGGGCCAGTTTACTATTTGTACGGCGATCCCCGATAGGCGGTCATCTGTTGGACTGAAATCGGGGGTCGGGCTCGTTGTCGAGCCTCTTATATCCCTAGAACCAGAGTTCTTTTGCTCTGAGGTCGAGTGTAGTATTCTTGTGGTCGTGGCTATTATTGATTAGATTAGACTCTATCCTAGTTAGGGGTAGCCCGCAGTAGCAGCAGCTGTAGGAGCCGATGATTAGATTATGGATGGAGTTTGATTGAGCAAGGTAGTTGCCAGAGCTGTCATTGACTAGTTTGGTGGATCCTCACTGTTCGAAAAGGGTTGCTTTGCAGTCTGCTTCTGATTAGATTGGTGGTTTGCACTGATCAAAAAGAGCAGCTTGGTCCACTTGAGGTTCGAGTGGCTACTTTTGGTGGCCTATCTTTCTGTTCCGCTTTGAGTCGTTAGCGAGCCTAGGGGATTTGGGCGAGGATGTAGTAGACTAGGTGGAATGGGCGTGGTGTGCAGGGTACTTAGCAGGGTAGCCTTGTCGGATGCCGTCATCCCCTGGTCGAGCCTCTCTCAGTCCGAGTTCCTCTGTAGTAGTTGACTTCTGTTGAGCGGGTATTATGCTTGCTTTGGGGTGATGGAAGTCTCGGGTCTTGGTTTTCTTAGCCCGGCCTAGGAGGAGGAGGATCTCTCCTCAGCGCTGGTTATCATGTGGTCCACGTTGACCATGACTATCTACTTCATTTACTTTATTTCCTAGCCTGGCGGGTTGTGCCAAGAATAGTTCAATTTCATTTCAGTACATTTCATGGTTATGTCACTTTATGTTACTCTCCATGCGGGTTGTGCATGGTTACCGTACTTTTATCATTCTTGTTTTTTTTCCTTTCTTTTCCTCCTGGGGTATGCCCCTTGTAGGCTGTACATTCGATTAACCTTTTTTAATTTCAAGCTAAATTACCCAAAAAAAATTTGGCCACATGAGTGGCTTTGAGGGTAGCATAAGAAGCTGCTTCTACCCATTTGGTGAAGTAGTCGATAGCCACTAGAATGAACTGATACTTGTATTTTCCCTTTGGATTTATACTTCCAATGACGTCTATCCCCTAGGTGGAGAATGGCCAAGGGGATGTCATGCTATACAATTCCGTAGGGGGAATACGCATGAGATCAACGTGAGTTTGACATTTGTAGCATCGGCGGACATAGTCAGCATAGTCGGCCTCCATCGTGGTCCAGTAATATCCCTGCCGCAGGATCTTCTTTGCCATTGTTGCCCCATTCATGTGTGACCCACAAATTCCTTCGTGTATTTCCTCCATTACCTTATGGCTATCTTCCGTTGTGACGCAAAGTTGATTTTGGCCCAAGTGTGCCCTTCGATACAATGCTCCTCCACAGATTACAAATCGGGTGGCAAACTTCCGCAGAGCTGTTTTGTCTTCCGAGGTGGCCTCGGATGGGCATTCTCCTTCTTCCAAGAATTTCTTTACGTCTTCGTACTATGGCTTGCCATCGTCTTCACCTTCCTCGGTAAAGGCACATTCGCATGCTGGCTTGACTTTTTGTTCGATCATGAGAGGCCGCATTGTGAATCCCAAGGGTATTTCGACCATAGATGTTAATGTCGCCAGTGCATCTGCAAATCTATTACTCACTCGAGGAGTGTGCGTGAAAATAACGGAATCGAATTGTGGAATTAGATCTTCCAGCACAGAGTGATATAGTTTCAGTGTGTCTTCCTTGACCTTCCAGTCTCCTCTTGCTTGAGATACCACAAGGTTTGAATCCCCAATGACTTCTACCCTTTTTGCCCCTAGTTCCAGGGCTGCTTCCATTCCAGCAATACGGGCCTCATATTCAGCTTGGTTGTTGGTGACTTCAAACCTCAGTTTATATGACAAAGGGATATGAGAGTCGTTTGGGGAAACTAGCAATACCCCAATGCCATATCCACATTGGTTTGATGCTCCATCAAAGTAAAGTTGCCAGGTGTCGTCTAAGAGACATAAGATGTCCTCGTCGGGGAACATGAAGTCTTCTGCCTCGGCTTCTGTCACAGGATGATCTGCCAAGAATTCTGCCACAGCTCTTCCCTTTACTGATTTCCTTGTCATGTATTTGAGGTTGAATTCTGCTAGCAGCAATAACCATCTAGCTAGCTTTCCGATTAGTGCTGGCTTTTCGAAAAGATATTTGATTGGGTCTAAACGAGAAACCAGCACCACCGGATGTGCTAACAGGTAGTGCCTTAGTTTCTTTGTAGCCCATACTAGCCCCCAACAGGTTTTCTCAAGGGGAGTGTACCTTGTTTCATAGTCCATCATTTTTTTGCTGAGGTAGTATATGGCACACTCTACTTTGGCGTCGTTCTCTTGCGCTAGCATACATCCCATGGATGTGTCTGTTACTGAGAGATACAGAATCAATGGCTTCCCAGGGATGGGTGGTGATAACACAGGTGGATTCTGAAGATATTCTTTGATTGCCTCAAACGCTTGCTGACAGTCTTGGTTCCACTCAAAGTCAGTACCTTTCTTTAGTAGCTTGAAAAGGGATTCGCAGGTAGTTGTGAGCTTGGAAATGAACCTGCTGATGAACTGTACCTTCCCCAGGAAACTCCTTACTTCCTTTTCTGTCCTAGGCGGTGATATTTCCATGATAGCCTGTATCTTGGAAGGGTCTACCTCGATTCCTCTTTGAGCGATGAGAAATCCCAACATTTTTCCAGCCGTTACCCCAAAAGGGCATTTTTGAGGATTAAGACATAGCTTGTATTGCCTAATCCTCTCAAAGAACTTCCGAAGCGCTTCATGGTGTCCTTCCATTTCCTTTGATTTGACTATCATATCGTCGACATACACCTCGACCTCTTTGTGCATCATGTCGTGCAGTAGTGTTGTTGCCATCCTTTGGTAAGTGGCTCCAGCATTCTTTAACCCGAATGGCATCACTCGGTAGCAGTAGGTTCCCCAAGGTGTAGTGAAGGTGGTTTTCTCTCTATCCTCAGGAGACATAAGGATTTGATTGAACCCAGAAAATCCATCCATGAAGGATAGCAATGCATGGCATGCGGTGTTGTCTACTAGTTCGTCTATGTGGGGTAATGGGAAGTCATCCTTTGCACTGGCTCTGTTAAGATCTCGAAAATCTACACAAACCTTAATTCCTCCAGTTTTCTTTGGTACGGGAACGATGTTAGCTACCCATTGTGGATATTCGGTGACTATGAGAAAACCGATGTTGATTTGTTTAGTGACTTCTTTTATCTTTAAGACCCAACCAGGGCGCATACGTCTCAGTTTTTGTTTAACTGGTTTTGGATCAGGATGAAGGGGAATTTTATGCTGAACAATTTCAGGGTCTATTCCAGGCATGTCCTCGTAAGACCAGGCAAAAACATCTTTGTATTCTTTTAGCAAAATGATTAGTTTTTCACTTTCTTGAGAGGATAGTGTGGCACCAATTTTAACCATTTTGGGCTTGTTTTCAGAGCCTATGTTTGTTGTGATTATTTCTTCAGAAAAAGGTTTAGCGTGCCTTTCTTCTTCTCTATGAATTCTAGAATTTCTTTTGGAATTTCTTCCTCAAAATTTGGTGTGTCGGAATCCATACAATTGATTATAGGCAAAGTGAAATACTCTAAATCTTCCTTCTCATTGCTAAGATTATCAAAAGACATTTCAGAGTCAAACTCAAAGTAAATGTTATGCCTTGGTACTTTGACTAGGTTTTCCTCACTAGACTTAGTAGTTTCAAAAGATGAAAAGCTTGACTCGGACAGAGTCGACTCGGAATCGGAATCAGAACTAAGATCAGAATTAGCGCTTTTCATTTTGTATTTCAGAGTGTGTTCCACGGTCCAGTTAGGGTAAGTCCCTTTTTCAGCATCCACAATCAGTTCAGAGCAGTCTTTTTCATCACCAAGGTTGATCATCAGCACTTCACTGTCACCTTGATTCGCACTTTCATCATTGTCACCCCGCAAGTCTTGGAGGGCCATTTGATTTGCTATTGTTGTTATCTCTTCCAATTGAGCTTCAATCTCTGCTTCGTCGCCGTTGTCGACTCTTCGTGTGCCAACAAAGCCCCACCAATTAACAAAGCTATCTGTGATGGGGTGGATCACCCTTATTTCATCGTTGGTGACCCCCTCATCAAAGAGTAGGTTCAGTGATATTTTGTCTAGTGGGTCGTTGCCGACAGACTCTTCTTCCTTTGCCTCTTCAGTTTCGAGGTTATTGACCTCGTCTATCGGCCAATAGTCGTCGGTAGGTGCATAGGGGTCATAAAAATAAATTGGGACCCTGCGAAGCCCTTCTTCTTCAATCATGTCTTCTACTTCTTCCTCATAGACTGTTCTAGCGAACATGACATGGTTGTCTTCAATGATAGTTACCATAGGCTTTGGTTGTTCCACCGGGGTGATGTATTTGGAGGGGTCGAAATCCTCGACAGCGGAGTGGAACGGGCCAGACAGCTTGGTGACAACTTGAGAGTGCGAATCAGACGTGAACAGTGATGCAGTCATTTTTCCTGAAAAGGTTTTTGTTTTAATTAGATTGATTAATCTTACCTACTGTTCATTCGACTTAGAGAGATTCCTAAGGTTTAACCTGCAAAAGAAAAGCTTTACAACATACATATATACAATGGGTGTGAGGAAGAACTTTTGCAAGCAAATGCAAATAGGTTCCTAGCCTGTAGGTTCCTGTCTTAGTTTGATAAGTTCTATGGCTTTCTAAGACATGCAAGGTTTTGGTAGTCTCAGGGTGCTCCGTTGTCAAAGGGCACCAATCCTCTCACCAGCCAATCATAAGCGGTGATTGGGTGATTCCCTTTTTCATATACCACTAGGTACGGGTGACTGTGGAGTTTGCTGGAACCCCCAACATAGCTCGTGTCATGCCGGGATATCAGGTGAACTCAACGGGTTGTCCGCTCGATGCATATGATAGATGAATTAAACAAGGCATGTATTAGTCTTATGTTGAACTTTTTGGTTATGGCTCTCATATCCCCAGCAGAGTCGCCAAAAACTGTAGACACCTCCCAAACAGGGCATCGCCATACAGATTGATCACACTTGTTTGCTCGATTGGTTGCTTGCTTCGTAAACCAAGATCGTGGACATTCCCATGGCTAGGAACATCGCCACACGATAGCGGTTGTCATCAAACAGAGTTGCCACCTAGTTTATTAAAACTGGGAAAATAGATAGAGATTCTGGGTACGGGAGCCAAAAGTACAGTAAGGGGAAGGTGTTAGGCACCCCTCTCTGCCCAGCCATGAGACTGGCCCATAGTTATTCAACATAAGACATGTAGATGCTTTATTTAATTCTAACACGTAATCTATTTTTAGCCTTTAAGCAGTTAATGGTGAGCCAAGACTATAATTGAAACATGCATCAGAAAGCAAGGAACAAAACAAAGCTGTCCCAGGGTAATGGATCCCGCGGCCGGTGAATGGATGTCACGGCCGGGGGATCCTCCTGGTTTGATGTATCGGCCGAGGGATCGAAGCCCCAGTCGATGTTCTTCCTCACACCAGACAGAAACGTTAGTAAATAATCAAAATGCTAAGATCATTATTATTGACAGAAAATAAAACAAACCAGAGGCCGTTGGGCCTCACCACCTTGATCCCTCAGTTGCTTGATTGCTTCGGATTGGGTGTGATTGACTGATTGCTTAATTGAAAACCCTAGGGTTAGGGTTTGAACTTCGGGGTTTGATCGTCGGTTCGATGGCGGCCTTCGGGAGGTTAGGGCTTTTGAAGAGAGGGTTTGAGAGAGTATTTTGACAGAGTATCGGAGCTTGGGTGAATGATTTTCACTTACTCCGGCCAATCAAATGGCACGATTGCAATTGCAATTGCAATGCAATTCAAACTCTTCGTCGCAGTCTCTGAACGTGACCTGAACACATCAGGAAGGTAGTGTAGTTGGATCAAACAATCGACAGAACGCTCCAGAGTCTGGGAAAAGGACGATCTGGTGGCCGAGTAATGGATATCACGGCCGAGGAATGGATGTCACAGTCGAAGGACAGATCTTGCGGCCGATGGATTGATCTCTCAGGGAGATTTTCTAGCAACAGGTTGCTCGGGTGAGGAAATGAAGATAAGGCCGTGAGATCGATGATACGGCCGACAGATGGATTCTCCTAGGCGTCTTTATTTTCTGTCCGAAAGGCTGTATGGCTTTTAATTGGGGCCTCTAAGTGGCTCAAAGTTCTTACCGAAAGTCCTAAGGTTCTCAAGAAGGCAATCAGCAACCACTGTATCCATTTCATCATCGGGATGGTCCCCAAGGTGGGACTTGAAATAATCGTTAGGCCAAATTGGGGTATCTACAGAGAAAAGTTTGTTTTTCGAATTGTTAATACGAGAGAGAAGTCCGTCATTCGAATGCCGATAGAGAAGTCCGGTTCCCGAACGGATAAGCACTGACAATGCAAAGGAGAAGTCAAATGTTTGAAGAGTTAATTTGAGAGAGAAATCCATTATTCGAATGGTTAAGACTTGATAATGCGAGAGAGAAGTCTGTTTTTCGAATCTTTATTACGGGAGAGAAATCCATCGTTCGAATGGTAAATACGATAGAGGAGTCCTTTGTTCGAAAAGGTTATACCATGATAATGCGAGAGAGAAGTGCATTTTTTGAATTGTTAATACGAGAGAGAGGTCCGTTATTCGAATGCCGATAGAGAAGTCCAATTCCCGAACGGATAAGCATTGACAATGCAAAGGAGAAGTCCAACGTTCGAATAGTTAATTCGAGACAGAAGTCCGTTATTCGTATGGTTAAGACTTGATAATGTGAGAGAGAAGTCTATTTATCGAATATTTATAACCGGAGAGAAATCCGTCGTTCGAATGGTAAATACGATAGAGGAGTCCGTTGTTCGAACGGTTATACCATGATAATGCGAGAGAGAAGTGTGTTTTTCGAATTGTTAATACGAGAAAGAAGTCCGTTATTCGAATGCCGATAGAGTAGTCTGATTCCCGAACAGATAAGCATTGACAATGCAAAGGAGAAGTCCAACGTTCGAAGAGTTAATTCGAGAGAGAAGTCCGTTATTCGAATGGTTAAGACTTGATAATGCGAGAGAGAAGTCTGTTTTTCGAATTTTTATTACGGGAGAGAAATCTGTCGTTCGAATGGTAAATACGATAGATGAGTCCATTGTTCGAACGGTTATACCATGATAATGCGAGAGACAAGTTTGATTTTTGAATTATTAATACGAGAGAGAAGTCCGTCATTCGAATGTTGATAGAGAAGTCCGGTTCCCGAATGGTTAAGCATTGACAATGCAAAGGAGAAGTCCAATGTTCGAAGTGTAAATTCGAGAGAGAAGTCAGTTATTCGAATGGTTAAGACTTGATAATGCGAGAGAGAAGTCTGTTTTTCGAATCTTTATTACAGGAGAGAAATCCGTCGTTCGAATGATAACTACGACAGAGGAGTCCGACCATGATAATGCGAGAGAGAAGTTCGATTTTTGAATTTTTAATACGAGAGAGAAGTCCGTCATTTGAATGCCGATAGAGAAGTCCGGTTCCTGAATGGTTAAGCAGTGACAAAACATAGGAGAAGTCCAATGTTCAAAGAGATAATTCGAGAGAGAAGTCCGTTATTCGAATGGTTAAAACTTGATAATGCGAGAGAGAAGTCTGTTTTTGGAATTTTTATTACGGGAGAGAAATCCGTCGTTCGAATGGTAAATACGATAGAGGAGTCCGTTGTTCGAACGGTTATACCATGATAATGCGAGAGAGAAGTTTGATTTTCGAATTGTTAATACGAGAGAGAAGTCCATCATTCGAATGCCGATACAGAAGTCCGGTTCCCGAACGGTTAAGCATTGACAATGCTAAGGAGAAGTCCAAATTTTGAAGTGTTAATTCGAGAGAGAAGTCCGTTATTCGATGGTTAAGACTTGATAATGCGAGAGAGGTGTGTTTTTCGAATCTTTATTACGGGAGAGAAATCCGTCGTTCGAATGGTAAATACGACAGAGGAGTCCGACCATGATAATGCGAGAGATAAGTTCGATTTTCGAATTTTTAATATGAGAGAGAAGTCCGTCATTCGAATGCCGATAGAGAAGTCCGGTTCCTGAACGGTTAAGCATTGACAACGCAAAGGAGAAGTCCAATGTTCGAAGAATTAATTCGAGAGAGAAGTCTGTTTTTCGAATTTTTATTACGGGAGAGAAATCCATCGTTCGAATGGTAAATACGATAGAGGAGTCCGTTGTTCGAACGGTTATACCATGATAATGCAAGAGAGAAGTTTGATTTTCGAATTGTTAATACGAGAGAGAAGTCCGTCATTCGAATGCCGATAGAGAAATCCGGTTCCCGAATGGTTACGCATTGACAATGCAATGGAGAAGTCCAATGTTCGAAGAGTTAATTCGAGAGAGAAGTCCGTTATTCAAATGGTTAAGAATTGATAATTGACAAGGCAAAGGAGAAGTCCAATGTTCGAAGAGTTAATTCGAGAGAGAAGTTCGTTATTCGAATGGTAAAGACTTGATAATGCGAGAGAGAAGTTTGTTTTTCCAATTCTTATTACGGGAGAGAAATCCGTCGTTCGAATGGTAAATACGATAGAGGAGTCCGTTGTTCGAACGGTTATACCATGATAATGCGAGAGCAAAGTTTGATTTTCGAATTATTAATCCGAGAGAGAAGTCCGGTTCCCGAACGGTTAAGCATTGACAATGCAAAGGAGAAGTCCAATGTTCGAAGAGTTAATTCGAGAGAAGTCTGTTATTCGAATGGTTAAGACTTGATAATGCGAGAGAGAAGTCTGTTTTTCGAATCTTTATTACGCGAGAGAAATCCTTCGTTCGAATGGTAAATACGATAGAGGAGTCCGTTGTTCGAACAGTTATACCATGATAATGCAAGAGAGAAGTCCGTTTTTCGAATTGTCAATACGAGAGAGAAGTCCGTCATTCGCTTGCCGATAGAGAAGTCGGGTTCCCAAACGGTTAGGCATTGAAAACGCAAAGGAAAAGTCCAATGTTCGAAGAGTTAATTCGAGAGAGAAGTCCGTTATTCGAATGGTTAATATTTGATAATGCGAGAGAGAAGTCTATTTTTCGAATTTTTATTACGCGAGAGAAATCCGTCGTTCGAATGGTAAATACGATAGAGGAGTCCGTTGTTCGAACGTTTATACCATGATAATGCGAGGGCGAAGTTTAATTTTCGAATTGTTAATATGGGAGAGAAGTCCGTAATTCGAATGCCGATAGAGAAGTCGGGTTCCCGAACGGTTAGGCATTGACAATGCAAAGGAGAAGTCCAATGTTCGAAGATTTAATTCGAGAGAGAAGTCCGTTATTCGAATGGTTAAAACTAGATAATGCGAGAGAGAAGTCTATTTTTCGAATCTTTATTACGGGAGAGAAATCCGTCGTTCGAATGGTAAATACGATAGAGGAATCCGTTGTTCGAACGGTTATACCATGATAATGCGAGAGAGAAGTTTGATTTTCGAATTGTTAATACGAGAGAGAAGTCCATCATTCGAATGCCGATACAGAAGTCCGGTTCCCGAATGGTTAAGCATTGACAATACCAAGGAGAATTCCAAATTTTAGAGTGTTACTTCGAGAGAGAAGTCCGTTATTCGAATGGTTAAGACTTGATAATGCGAGAGAGGTGTGTTTTTCGAATCTTTATTATGGGAGAGTAATCCGTCGTTCGAATGGTAAATACGACAGAGGAGTCCGACCATGATAATGCGAGAGATAAGTTCGATTTTCGAATTTTTAATACGAGAGAGAAGTCCGTCATTCGAATGCCGATAGAGAAGTCCGGTTCCTGAACGGTTAAGCATTGACAACGCAAAGGAGAAGTCCAATGTTCGAAGAATTAATTCAAGAGAGAAGTCTGTTATTCGAATGGTTAAAACATGATAATGCAAGAGAGAAGTCTGTTTTTCGAATTTTTATCACGGGAGAGAAATCCATCATTCGAATGGTAAATACAATAGAGGAGTCCATTGTTCGAACGGTTATACCATGATAATGCAAGAGAGAAGTTTGATTTTCGAATTGTTAATACGAGAGAGAAGTCCGTCATTTGAATGCCGATAGAGAAATCCGGTTCCCGAATGGTTACGCATTGACAATGCATTGGAGAAGTCCAATGTTCGAAGAGTTAATTCGAGAAAGAAGTCCGTTATTCGAATGGTAAAGAATTGATAATTGACAAGGCAAAGGAGAAGTCCAATGTTCGAAGAGTTAATTCGAGAGAGAAGTTCGTTATTTGAATGGTAAAGACTTTGATAATGCGAGAGAGAAGTTTGTTTTTCCAATTCTTAGTACGGGAGAGAAATCCGTTGTTCGAATGGTAAATACGATAGAGGAGTCCGTTGTTCGAACGGTTATACCATGATAATGCGAGAGCAAAGTTTGATTTTCGAATTATTAATCCGAGAGAGAAGTTCGTTATTCGAATGACGATAGAGAAGTCCGGTTCCCGAACGGTTAAGCATTGACAATGCAAAGGAGAAGTCCAATGTTCGAAGAGTTAGTTCGAGAGAAGTCCGTTATTCGAATGGTTAAGACTTGATAATGCGAGAGAGAAGTCTGTTTTTTGAATCTTTATTACGCGAGAGAAATCCTTCGTTTGAATGGTAAATACGATAGAGGAGTCCGTTGTTCGAACGGTTATACCATGATAATGCAAGATAGAAGTCCGTTTTTTGAATTGTCAATACGAGAGAGAAGTCCGTCATTCGCTTGCCGATAGAGAAGTCGGGTTCCCAAACGGTTAGGCATTGAAAACGCAAAGGAAAAGTCCAATGTTCGAAGAGTTAATTCGAGAGAGAAATCCGTTATTCGAATGGTTAAGATTTGATAATGCGAGAGAGAAGTCTATTTTTTGAATTTTTATTACGCGAGAGAAATCCGTCGTTCGAATGGTAAATACGATAGAGGAGTCCGTTGTTCGAACGTTTATACCATGATAATTCGAGGGCGAAGTTTGATTTTCGAATTGTTAATATGGGAGAGAAGTCCGTCATTCGAATGCCGATAGAGAAGTCGGGTTCCCGAACGGTTAGGCATTGACTACGCAAAGGAGAAGTTCAATGTTCGAAGATTTAATTCGAGAGAGAAGTCCGTTATTCGAATGGTTAAAACTAGATAATGCGAGAGAGAAGTCTATTTTTCGAATCTTTATTACGGGAGATAAATCCGTCGTTCGAATGGTAAATACGATTGAGGAGTCCGTTGTTCGAACGGTTATACCATGATAATGCGAGTGAGAAATCCGTTTTTCGAATTGTTAATACGAGAGAGAAGTCCGTCATTCGATTGCCGATAGAGAAGTCTGGTTCCCGAACGGTTAGGCATTGAAAACGGAAAGGAAAAGTCCAATTTTCGAAGAGTTAATTCGAGAGAGAAGTCCGTTATTCGAATGGTTAAGATTTGATAATGCGAGAGAGAAGTCTGTTTTTCGAATTTTTATTACGGGAGAGAAATCCGTCGTTCGAATGGTAAATACGATAGAGGAGTCCGTTGTTCGAACGTTTATACCATGATAATGCGAGAGCGAAGTTTGATTTTCGAATTGTTAATACGAGAGAGAAGTCCGTCATTCGAATGCCGATAGAGAAGTCGGGTTCCCGAACGGTTAGGCATTGACAACGCAAAGGAGAAGTCCAATGTTCGAAGATTTAATTCGAGAGAGAAGTCCGTTATTCGAATGGTTAAAACTAGATAATGCGAGAGAGAAGTCTATTTTTCGAATCTTTATTACGGGAGATAAATCCGTCGTTCGAATGGTAAATACGATTGAGGAGTCCGTTGTTTGAACGGTTATACCATGATAATGCGAGAGAGAAGTCCGTTTTTCGAATTGTTAATACGAGAGAGAAGTCCGTCATTCGATTGCCGATAGAGAAGTCTGGTTCCCGAACGGTTAGGCATTGAAAACGGAAAGGAAAAGTCCAATTTTGGAAGAGTTAATTCGAGAGAGAAGTCTGTTATTCGAATGGTTAAGATTTGATAATGCGAGAGAGAAGTCTGTTTTTCGAATTTTTATTACGGGAGAGAAATCCGTCGTTCGAATGGTAAATACGATAGAGGAGTCCGTTGGTTTTTTTTTTTGTGGGTAAATTCACTTGAAATTAAAAGAGGTTAAGCGAATGTACAGCCTACAAGGGGCATACCCCATGAGGAAAGAAAAGGAAAAAAAACAAGAATGATAAAGTGCGGTAAACCATGCACAACCCGCATGGAGAGTAAGGTAAATGACATATGGGTAGAGGTAATAGCCCCGTTGTACTAATGATAGCACAACGGGGTATGATATGGATGGATAAGAGTACAAACATGTGGTGAAATGAAATGGAAATGAAAATGAACTACTTCCTGGCACAACCCGCCAGGTTAGGAAATAAAGTAAATAGTTACGGTCAGTGATGACCACAAGATAACCAGCACTTAGGAGAACAGCTACAAGTAGAACGGCTTCCAGGCAGTCTGAACGGCTACTACAGAGGAACAGGCATCAAGAGGCTCGAACCAGAGTTGACGGCATCCGACAAGGTCCCCTGCTAAGAACCCTGCTCACCACGCCCAAACCTTCCGGCCTAACACTCCCTCATCCTAACCTAAGGCTCACCAAAACCACCCACTGAAACCAACTGCCCAGAAACCTCCTCCTCCAAGTCTGGGCTAAGAAAACCCAAAACCTAGTTCTTCCAGACCCAAGTCTAGTATAATACCCACTCAAAGAGATCAGCTACTACAGAGGGACTCGGACCGAGAGAGGCACGACCTGGAAATGTCGGACAAGGCTACCCTGCTAAGCACCCTGCACACCACGACTACTCCCCCTGACCCTAATCCCCTAGGCTCGCCAACGACTAAAAGCGGAAAGTAAGAGGAACCCCAGAAGAGGCCACTCAAACCCCAAGCGGTCCAAGCTACCCCTCGCTCAATCAGAAACCATCCACAGATCTAATCAGAGCACCCGCAGCTGCTGCTACTGCAAGACTACCCCTTTCAACCAGAACAGAATCTAATCTAATCAAAGATAGCCACGACCACAAGAAACTACACAAAACCGCAGGCTAAAAGAACAGGAACTAGGGATATGAGGCTCGACCAAGAGCCTAACCCCCGATTTCAGTCCAATAGATGACCGCCTATCGGGGATCGCCGAACTAACAGTAAACTGGCCCGTTCGTCCAGCAACAGATTGACAAAAAAACAAATAAGTGCAAAGCGCATATTGAATAACGATAGGCGCAATGGATACGAAATTTTCAGCCTATCCGGGGAACCGGGATGACTGCTTGGCTGGCCTAGCCTGTGGCCAGCTTGCTGCTAACTGTGCTTGCTACTTGTTGCCCGGGCTGAAGGCAGGCTGTTTGGTGATTGCCCGGGCGGCTGTCCGAGTGGCTGTGGCCCACAAGGACTGCCCGATGACTAGGGCCGGTGCCCGTGCCGTACAGGAGCTTGCCTGCCATCGGGCTGGCTGCTCCCAGCTGCTGCTGCCTTGCTGCTGCAAGCTGCTAGGCCCAAAATGGCTGGCCAGCCTTGCGACTGTTGACCGGCAAGGCACGCTGGCCGACGGCTCAGAACCACCGCGGCTCCAATCTGCCCGAATGCTGTTGAGGCCCACGGCGGTTCTTGCTCATGAACGGAGCTGCTGTCGATCCGTGGCTGGACCCCGGTGAACTCCGCGAGGGAAGTCCTCCCGTCGCCGTAGCCACAGTCGCCAACAGATGTAGAGGCCGGACCGAAGATGGCCGGCTATGGGTTGGCCGGGCCAGCGGTGACCAGACCAGCGGTGACCAGATCTGGTGTATCAGTGGTGGCCGGACCAGAGTTGGAAGATCTCCATGCCCTTGCCCAGCCGTGAAATTGACTCCGACGACTGTTGAGTGGGCCAGAACTGGCCGGTCCAGAGGCCGCCGGGAGATGACAGATGGCCGGACCCAAGGGTTGCCGGATGTGGAATGGGCGGTGGAGGAGAGCCTCTGTCGTGAGAGAGGCTCCCTTGCCCTTGCTAACCTGTGCTGCGGCTGCCGGAGGGGGTGATGGCCGGCTGAGATCACCGGAAGTGCGGCGGCTGAGATCGCCAGAAGTGGTAATGGCCGGTTGGAGGGAGCTTCCTCTCTCTAGGCTAGAGAGAGAAGCTCCCAGTCTTCCCCTTTGGAGTCCGTTGTTCGAACGGTTATACCATGATAATGCAAGAGAAAAGTTCGATTTTCAAATTGTTAATACGAGAGAGAAGACCGTCATTCGAATGCCGATAGAAAAGTCCGGTTTCCGAACGGTTAAGCATTGACCATGCAAAGGAGAAGTCCAATGTTCGAAGTTTTAATTCGAGAGAGAAGTCCGTTATTGAAATGGTTAAGACTTTATAATGCGAGAGAGAAGTCTGTTTTTCGAATCTTTATTACGGGAGAGAAATCCGTGGTTCGAATGGTAAATACGACAGAGGAGTCCGACCATGATAATGCGATAGAGAAGTTCAATTTTTGAATTTTAATACGAGAGAGAAATCCGTCATTCGAATGCCGATAGAGAAGTCCGGTTCCTGAACGGTTAAGCATTGACAACGCAAAGGAGAAGTCCAATGTTAAAAGAGTTAATTCGAGAGAGAAGTCCGTTATTTGAATGGTTAAAACTTGAAAATGCGAGAGAGAATTATGTTTTTCAAATTTTTAATACGGGAGATAAATCCGTTGTTCGAATGGTAAATACGATAGAAGAGTCCGTTGTTCGAACGGTTATACCATGATAATGCAAGAGAGAAGTTTGATTTCGAATTGTTAATACGAGAGAGAAGTCCGTCATTTGAATGCCGATAGAGAAGTCCAGTTCCCGAACAGTTAAGCATTGCCAATGCAATGGAGAAGTCCAATGTTCGAACATTTAATTCGAGAGAGAAGTCCGTTATTTGAAAGGTTAAGACTTAATAATGCGAGAGAGAAGTCTGTTTTTAGAATCTTTATTACGGGAGAGAAATCCGTCGTTCGAATGGTAAATACGATAGAGGAGTCCGTTGTTCGAAAGGTTATACCATGATAATGCGAGAGAGAAGTTCGATTTTCGAATTGTTAATCCGAGAGAGAAGTCCGTCATTCGAATGCCGATAGAGAAGTCCGGTTCCCGAACGGTTAAGCATTGACAACGCAAAGGAGAACTCCAACGTTCAAAGAGTTAATTCGAGAGAGAAGTCCGTAATTCGAAAGGTTAAGACATGATAATGCGAGAGAGAAGTCTGTTTTTTGAATCTTTATTACGGAAGAGAAATCCGTCGTTCGAATGGTAAATACGATAGATGAGTCCGTTGTACGAACGGCTATACCATAATAATGCGAGAGAGAAGTCCGTTTTTCAAATTGTTAATACGTGAGTGAAATCCGTTATTCGAATGCCGATAGAGAAGTCCGGTTTCCGAACGGTTAAGCATTGACAATGCAAAGGAGAAGTCCAACGTCCGAAGAGTTAATTAGAGAGAGAAGTCCGTTATTTGAAAGGTTAAGACTTGATAGTACGAGAGAGAAGTTCATTTTTTGAAACTTTATTACGGGAGAGAAATTAGTCGTTCGAATGGTAAATACTATAGAGGAGTTCGTTGTTCGAAAGGTTATACCACGATAATGCGAGGGAGAAGTTCGATTTTCGAATTGTTAATATACGAGAGAGAAGTCCGTCATTCGAATGCCGATAGAGAACTCCGGTTCCTGAACGGTTAAGCATTAACAATGCAAAGGAGAAGTCCAATGGTCGAACTGTTAATTCGAGAGAGAAGTCCATTATTCGAATGGTTAAGACTTGATAATGCGAGAGGGAAATCTGTTTTTCGAATCTTTATTACGGGAGAGAAATCCGTCGTTCGAATGAGAAATACGATAGAGGAGTCCGACCATGATAATGCGAAAGAGAAGTTCGATTTTCGAATTGTTAATACGAGAGAGAAGTCCGTCATTCGAATGCCGATAGAGAAGTCCGGTTCCCGAACGGCTAAGCATTGACAATGCAAAGGAGAAGTCCAATTTCCGAAGAGTTAATTCGATAGAGAACTCCGTTATTCGAAAGGTTAAGACATGGTAATGAGAGGGAGAAGTCTGTTTTTCGAATCTTTATTATGCGAAAGAAATGCGTCGTGCGAATGGTAATTATATAGTGGAGTCCGTTGTTCAAACGGTTACACCATGATAATGCGAGAGAGAAGTCCGTTTTTCGAATTGTTAATACAAGAGAGAAGTCAATCATTCGAATGCTGATAGAGAAGTACGGTTCCCGAACGGTTAAGCATTGACAATGCAAAGGAGAAGTCCAATGTTCGAAGAGTTAATTCGAGAGAGAAGTCTGTTATTCGAAAGGTTAAGACTTGATAATGCGAGAGAGAAGTCTGTTTTTCGAATCTTTATTACGCGAGAGAAATTCGTCGTTCGAATGGTAAATACGATTGATGAGTCCGTTGTTCGAAAGCTTATACCATGATAATGCGAGAGAGAAGTCTGTTTTTTGAATTGTTAATAAGAGAGAGAAGTCCGGTTCCAGAATGGTTAAGCATTGACAAGGCATAGGAGAAGTCCAATGTTCGAGGAGTTAATTCGAGAGAGAAGTCCGTTATTCGAATGGTTAAGACTTGATAATGCGAGAGAGAAGTCTGTTTTTCGAATCTTTATTACGGGAGAGAAATCCGTCGTTCGGACGGTAAATACTTAGAGGAGTCCGTTGTTCGAACGGTTATACCAAGATGTTGCGAGAGAGAAGTTCGATTTTAGAATTGTTAATACAAAAGAGAAGTCTGGTTCCCGAACGGTTAAGCATTGACAATGCAAAGGAGAAGTCCAATGTTCGTAGTGTTAATTCGAGAGAGAAGTCCGTTATTCGAATGGTTAAGACTTGATAATGCGAGAGAGAAGTATGTTTTTCGAATCTTTATTACGGAAGAGAAATCCGTCGTTCGAATGGTAAATACGATAAAGGAGTCCGACCATGATAATGCGAGAGAGAAGTTTGATTTTTGAATTGTTAATACGAGGGAGAAGTCCGTCATTCGAATGACGATAGAGAAGTCTGGTTCCCGAACGGTTAAGCGTTGACAATGTAAAGGAGAAGTCCAACGTCCGAAGAGTTAATTCAATAGAGAAGTCCGTTATTCGAAAGGTTAGGACTTGGTAATGCGAGGGAGAAGTCTGTTTTTCGAATCTTTATTATGCGAGAGAAATCCGTCGTTCGAATGGTAAATATTTAGAGGAGTCCGTTGTTCGAAAGGTTATACCATGATAATGCGAGAGAGAAGTCCGTTTTTCGAATTGTTAATACGAGAGAGAAGTCCGGTTCCCGAACGGTATAGCTTTGACAACGCAAAAGAGAAGTCCAATGTTCGAGGAGTTAATTCGAGAGAGAAGTCCGTTATTCGAAAGGTTAAGACTTGATCAAGCGAGAGAGAAGTCTGTTTTTTCGAATTGTTAATACGAGAGAGAAGTCCGGTTCCCGAACGGTATAGCTTTGACAACGCAAAAGAGAAGTCCAATGTTCGAGGAGTTAATTCGAGAGAGAAGTCCGTTATTCGAAAGGTTAAGACTTGATCAAGCGAGAGAGAAGTCTGTTTTTTGAATCTTTATTACGGGAGAGAAATCTGTCGTTCGATTGGTAAATACGATAGAGGAGTCCATTGTTCGAACGGTTATACCATGATAATGCGAGAGAGAAGTCCGTTTTTCGAATTGTTAATACGAGAGAGAAGTCCGTCATTCGAATGGCGATAGAGTAGTCCGGTTCCCGAACGGTAAAGCATTGACAACGCAAAGGAGAAGTCCAATGTTCCAAGAGTTAATTCCAGAGAGAAGTACGTTATTCGAAAGGTTAAGACTTCATAATGCGAGAGAGAAGTCTGTTTTTCGATTCTTTATTACGGTTGAGAAATCCGTCGTTCGAATGGTAAATAGGATAGAGGAGTCCGTTGTTCGAATGGTTATACCATGATAATGCGAGAGAGAAGTCCGTTATTCGAATTGTTAATACGAGATGAAGTCCGTTGTTCGAATGCCGATATTGAACTCCGGTTCCCGAACGGTTAAGCATTGACAATGCAAAGGAGAAGTCCAATGTCCGGAGAGTAAATTCGAGAGAGAATTCTATTATTCGAAAGGTTAAGACTTGATCATGCGAGAGAGAAGTCTGTTTTTTGAATCTTTATTACGAGAGAGAAATCCGTCATTCGAATGGTAAATACGATAAAGGAGTACGTTGTTCGAACGGTTATACCATGATAATGCGAGAGAGAAGTCCGTTTTTCGAATTGTTAATACGAGAGAGAAGTCCATCATTCGAATGGCGATAGAGTAGTCCGGTTCCCGAACGGTAAAGCATTGACAACGCAAAGGAGAAGTCCAATGTTCGAAGAGTTAATTCGAGAGAGAAGTCCGTTATTCGAATGGTTAAGACTTGATCGTGCGAGAGACAAGTCGGTTTTTTGAATCTTTATTACGATAGAGAAATCCGTCGTTCGAATGGTAAATACGATAGAGGAGTCCGTTGTTTGAATGGTTATATCATGAGAATGCGAGAGAGAAGTACGTTTTTCGAATTGTTAATACGAGAGAGAAGTCCGTCATTCGAATGCCGATAGAGAAGTCCGGTTTCCCGAACGGTTAAGCATTGACAATGCAAAGGATAAGTCCAATGTTCGAAGAGTTAATTCGAGAGAGATGTCCGTTATTCGAAAGGTTAAGACTTGGTAATGCGAGGGAGAAGTCTGTTTTTCGAATCTTTATTATGCGAGAGAAATCCGTCGTTCGAATGGTAAATATATATATAGGAGTCCATTGTTCGAAAGGTTATACCATGATAATGCGAGAGAGAAGTCCGTTTTTCGAATTGTTAATACGAGAGAGAAGTCCGTCATTCGAATGCCGATAGAGAAGTCCGGTTCCCGAACGGTTAAGCATTGACAACGCAAAGGATAAGTACAATGTTCGAAGTGTTAATTCCAGATAGAAGTCCGTTATTCGAAAGGTTAAGACTTGATAATGCGAGAGAGAAGTCTGTTTTTCGATTCTTTATTACGGGAGAGAAATCCGTCGTTCGAATGGTAAATACGATAGAGGAGTACGTTGTTCGAACGGTTATACCATGATAATGCAAGAGAGAAGTTCGATTTTTGAATTGTTAATACGAGAGAGAAGTCCGTCATTCGGATGATGATAGAGAAGTCCGGTTCCTGAACGGTTAAGCATTGACAATGCAAAGGAGAAGTCCAATATTCGAAGAGTTAATTCAAGAGAAGTCCGTTTTTCGAATGGTTAAGACTTGATAATACGAGAGAAGAGTCTGTTTTTCGAATCTTTATTACGGGAGACAAATCTATCGTTCGAATGAGAAATACGATAGAGGAGTCCGACCATGATAATGCGAGAGAGAAGTTTGATTTTCAAATTGTTAATACGAGAGAGAAGTCCGTCATTCGAATGCCGATAGAGAAGTCCGATTCCCGAACGGTTAAGCATTGACAATGCAAACGAGAAGCCAATGTTCGAAGAGTTAATTCGAGGGAGAACTCCGTTATTCAAAAGGTCAAGACTTGGTAATGCGAGAGAGAAGTCTGTTTTTCGAATCTTTATTTTGCGAGAGAAATCCGTCGTTCAAATGGTAAATATATAGAGGAGCCAGTTGTTCGAACGGTTATACCATGATAATGCGAAAGAGAAGTCCGTTTTTTGAATTGTTAATGAGAGAGAGAAGTCCGTCATTCTAATGCCGATAGAGAAGTACGGTTCCCGAACGGGTAAGCATTGACAACGCAAAGGAGAAGTCCAATGTTCAAAGAGTTAAATCGTGAGATAAGTCTGTTTTTTGAATCTTTGTTACGGGAGAGAAATCCGTCGTTCGAATGGTAAATACGATAGAAGAGTCAGTTTTTCGAACGGTTATACCATGAGAATGCGAGAGAGAAGTACGTTTTTCGAATTGTTAATACGAGAGAGAAGTCCGTCATTCGAATGCCGATAAAGAAGTCCGGTTCCCTAACGGTTAAGTATTGACAATGCAAAGGAGAAGTCCAATGTCCGAAGAGTTAATTCGAGAGAGAAGTCCGTTATTCGAAAGGTTCAGACTTGATCGTGCGAGAGATAAGTCTGTTTTTTGAATCTTTATTACGGGAGAGAAATCCGTCGTTCGAATGGTAAATACGAAAGAGGAGTCCGTTGTTCGAACGGTTATACCATGAGAATGCGAGAGAGAAGTACGTTTTTCGAATTGTTAATACGAGAGAGAAGTCCGTCATTCGAATGCCAATAGAGAAGTCCGGTTTCCCGAACGGTTAAGCATTGACAATGCAAAGGATAAGTCCAATGTTCGAAGAGTTAATTCGAGAGAGATGTCCGTTATTCGAAAGGTTAAGACTTGGTAATGCGAGGGAAAAGGCTGTTTTTCGAATCTTTATTATGCGAGAGAAATACGTCGTTCGAATGGTAAATAAATATAGGAGTCCGTTGTTCGAAAGGTTATACCATGATATTGCGAGAGAGAAGTCCGTTTTTCGAATTGTTAATACGAGAGAGAAGTCCGTCATTCGAATGACGATAGAGAAGTCCGGTTCCCGAACGGTTAAGCATTGAAAACGCAAAGGAGAAGTACAATGTTCGAAGTGTTAATTCCAGCGAGAAGTCCGTTATTCGAAAGGTTAAGACTTGATAATGCGAGAGAGAAGTCTGTTTTTCGATTCTTTATTACGGGAGAGAAATCCGTCGTTCGAAAGGTAAATACGATAGAGGAATACGTTGTTCGAACGGTTATACCATGATAATGCGAGAGAGAAGTTCGATTTTTGAATTGTTAATATGAGAGAGAAGTGCGTCATTCGGATGACGATAGAGAAGTCCGGTACCCGAAAGGTTAAGCATTAACAATGCAAAGGATAAGTCCAATATTCGAAGAGTTAATTCAAGAGAAGTCCGTTATTCGAATGGTTAAGACTTGATAATGCGAGAGAGAAGTCTATTTTTCGAATCTTTATTACGGGAGACAAATCTGTCGTTCGAATGAGAAATACGATAGAGGACTCCGACCATGATAATGCGAGAGAGAAGTTTGATTTTCGAATTGTTAATACGAGAGAGAAGTCCGTCATTCGAATGCCGATAGAGAATTCCGATTCCCGAACGGTTAAGCATTGACAATGCAAACGAGAAGTCCAATGTTCGAAGAGTTAATTCGAGGGAGAACTCCGTTATTCGAAAGGTTAAGACTTGGAAATGCGAGAGAGAAGTCTGTTTTTCAAATCTTTATTTTGCGAGAGAAATCCGTCGTTCAAATGGTAAATATATAGAGGAGCCAGTTGTTCGAACGGTTATACCATGATAATGCGAGAGAGAAGTCCGTTTTTTGAATTGTTAATACGAGAGAGAAGTCCGTCATTCTAATGCCGATAGAGAAGTACGGTTCCCGAACGGTTAAGCATTGACAACGCAAAGGAGAAGTACAATGTTCAAAGAGTTAAATCGAGAGATAAGTCTGTTTTTTGAATCTTTATTACAGGAGAGAAATCCGTCGTTCGAAAGGTAAATACGATAGAGGAGTCCGTTGTTCGAACGGTTATACCATGAGAATGCGAGAGAGAAGTCAGTCATTCGAATGTCGATAGAGAAATCCGGTTTCCCAAACGGTTAAGCATTGACAATGCATAGGATAAGTCCAATGTTCGAAGAGTTAATTCGAGAGAGAAGTCCGTTATTCGAAAGGTTAAGACTTGGTAATACGAGGGAGAAGTCTGTTTTTCGAATCTTTATTATGCGAGAGAAATCCGTCGTTCGAATGGTAAATATATATATGAGTCCTTTGTTCGAAAGGTTATACCATGATAATGCGAGAGAGAAGTCCGTTTTTTGAATTGTTAATACGAGAGAGAAGTCCGTCATTCGAATGCCGATAGAGAAGTCCGGTTCCCGAACGGTTAAGCATTGACAACGCAAAGGAGAAGTACAATGTTCGAAGTGTTAATTCCAGAGAGAAGTCCGTTATTCGAAAGGTTAAGACTTGATAATGCGAGAGAGAAGTGTGTTTTTCGATTCTTTATTACGGGAGAGAAATCCGTCGTTCGAATGGTAAATACGATAGAGGAGTCCATTGTTCGAAAGGTTATACCATAATAATGCGAGTGAGAAGTTCTATTTTCGATTTGTTAATACGAGAGAGAAGTCCGTCATTCGAATGCCGATAGAGAACTCCGGTTCCTGAACGGTTAAGCATTGACAATGCAAAGGAGAAGTCCAATGTTCGAACTGTTAATTCGAGAGTGAAGTCCGTTATTCGAATGGTCAAGACTTGATAATGCGAGAGAGAAGTCTGTTTTTCGAATCTATATTACGAGAGAGAAATCCGTCGTTCGAATGATAAATACAATAGAAGAGTCCGACCATGATAATGTGAGAGAGAAGTTCGATTTTCGAATTGTTAATACGAGAGAGAAGTCCGTCATTCGAATGCCGATAGAGAAGTCCGGTTCGTGAACGGTTAAGCATTGACAATGCAAAGGAGAAGTACAATGTTCGAAGTGTTAATTCCAGAGAGAAGTCCGTTATTCGAAAGGTTAAGACTTGATCATGCGAGAGTGAAGTCTGTTTTTTGAATCTTTATTACGGGAGAGAAATCCGTCGTTCGAATGGTAAATACGATAGAGGAGTCCGTTGTTCGAACGGTTATACCATGATAATGCGAGAGAGAAGTTCGATTTTTGAATTTTTAATACGAGAGAGAAGTCCGTCATTCGAATGCCGATAGAGAAGTCCGATTCCCGAACGGTTAAGCATTGCCAACGCATAGGAGAAGTCCAATGTTCGAAGAGTTAATTCGAGAGAAAAGTCCGTTATTCGAATGGTTAAGACTTCATCGTGCGAGAGAGAAGTCTGTTTTTCGATTCTTTATTACGGGAGAGAAATCCGTCGTTCGAATGGTAAATACGATAGAGGAGTCCATTGTTCGAAAGGTTATACCATAATAATGCGAGTGAGAAGTTCTATTTTCGATTTGTTAATACAAGAGAGAAGTCCGTCATTCGAATGCCGATAGAGAACTCCGGTTCCCGAACGGTTAAGCATTGACAATGCAAAGGAGAAGTCCAATGTTCGAACTGTTAATTCGAGAGTGAAGTCCGTTATTCGAATGGTCAAGATTTGATAATGCGAGAGAGAAGTCTGTTTTTCGAATCTATATTACGAGAGAGAAATCCGTCGTTCGAATGAGAAATACAATAGAAGAGTCCGACCATGATAATGTGAGAGAGAAGTTCGATTTTCGAATTGTTAATACGAGAGAGAAGTCCGTCATTCGAATGCCGATAGAGAAGTCCGGTTCCCGAACGGTTAAGTATTGCCAATGCAAAGGAGAAGTCCAACGTCCGAAGAGTTAATTCGAGAGAGAAGTCCGTTATTCGCAAGGTTAAGACTTGATCGTGCGAGAGAGAAGTCTGTTTTTTGAATCTTTATTACAGGAGAGAAATTCGTCGTTCGAATGGTAAATACGATAGAGGAGCCCGTTGTTCGAACGGTTATACCATGATAATGCGAGAGAGAAGTCCGTTTTTCAAATTGTTAATACGAGAGTGAAGTCCGTTATTCGAATGCCGATAGAGAAGTCCAGTTGTTGAACGGTTAAATATTGACAATGCAAAGGAGAAGTCCAATGTCCGAAGAGTTAATTCGAGAGAGAAGTCTGTTATTTGAAAGGTTAAGACTTGATCATGCGAGAGAGAAGTCTATTTTTTGAGTCTTTATTACGGGAGAGAAATCCGTCGTTCGAATAGGAAATACGATAGAGGAGTCCGTTGTTCGAACGATAATACCATGATAATGCGAGAGAGAAGTTCGATTTTCGAATTGTTAATACGAGAGAGAAGTCCGTCATTCGAATGCCGATAGAGAAGTCCCGTTCCCGAACGGTTAAGCATTGCCAACGCATAGGAGAAGTCCGATGTTCGGGGAATTAATTCGAGAGAGAAGTCCGTTATTCGAATGGTTAAGACTTGATAATACGAGAGAGAAGTCTGTTTTTCGAATCTTTATTGCAGGAGAGAAATTCGTCGTTCAATTGGTAAATACGATAGAGGAATCCGTTGTTCGAAAGGTTATACCATAATAATGCGAGAGAGAAGTTCTATTTTCAAATTGTTAATACGAGAGAGAAGTCCGTCATTCGAATGCCGATAGAGAAGTCCGGTTCCCGAACGGTTAAGCATTGACAATGCAAAGGAGAAGTCCAATGTTCGAACTGTTAATTCGAAAGAAGTCCGTTATTCGAATGGTTAAGACTTGATAATACGAGAGAGAAGTCTGTTTTTCGAATCTTTATTACGGGAGAGAAATCTGTCGTTCGAATGAGAAATACGATATAGGAGTCCGACCATGATAATGCGAGAGAGAAGTTCGATTTTTGAATTGTTAATACGAGAGAGATGTCCGTCATTCGAATGCCGATAGAGAAATCCGGTTCCCGAACGGTTAAGCATTGACAATGCAAAGGAGAAGTCCAATGTTCGAAGAGGTAATTCGAGAGAGAAGCCCGTTATTCGAAAGGTGAAGACTTGGTAATGCGAGAGAGAAGTCTGTTTTTCGAATCTTTATTATGCAAGAGAAATCCGTCGTTCGAATGGTAAATATATAGAGGATTGTTCGAACGGTTATACCATGATAATGCGAGAGAGAAGTCCGTTTTTCGAATTGTTAATACGAGAGAGAAGTCCGTCATTCGAATGCCGATAGAGAAGTACGGTTCCCGAACGGTTAAGCATTGACAACGCAAAGGAGAAGTCCAATGTTCGAAGAGTTAAATCGAGAGAGAAGTCCGTTAATCAAAAGGTTAAGACTTGATAATGCGAGAGAGAAGTCTGTTTTTCGAATCTTTATTACCGAGAGAAATTCATCGTTCGATTGTTAAATACTTAGAGGAGTCCGTTGTTCGAACGGTTATACCATGAAAATGCGATAGAGAAGTTCGATTTTCGAATTGTTAATACGAGAGAGAAGTCCGGTTCCCGACTGGTTAAGCATTGACAATGCAAAGGAGAAGTCCAATGTTCGAAGAGTTAAGTCGAGAGAGAAGTCCGTAATTCGAAAGGTTAAGACTTGGTAATACGAGGGAGAAGTCTGTTTTTCGAATCTTTATTATGCGAGAGAAATCCGTCGTTCGAATGGTAAATATATAAAGGAGTCTGTTGTTCGAATGGTTATACCATGATAATGTGAGAGAGAAGTTCGTTTTTCGAATTGTTAATACGAGAGAGAAGTCCGTCGTTCGAATGCCGATAGAGAAGTCCGGTTCTCGAACGGTTAAGCATTGACAACGCAAAGGAGAAGTCCAATGTTCGAAGAGTTAATTCGAGAGAGAAGTCCGTTATTAGAATGGTTAAGACTTTTTTTTTTTGGGGTAAAATAGCTTGAAATAAAATAAAGGGTAACCGGATATACAGCCTACAAGGGGCATACCCTAGGAGGAAAAGAAAAAAGAAAAAAAAAAGATAAAGAAAATTGATAACGTCAAATGGCTACAAGGCATTGATGTGAAGTTAAGTTTCCAATCCATCTAGTAAGAGGGAAAGGAAACACAGTCAATTGATAACAACAAAAACTATGCCGAAGGCATCTAGAAGTGCATCTAAAGGAATTGTTCCCCTTCCGAACAAGGCTCCACAAAAGACAATATGAATAGGTTGAACAAAAACTGGGCAGCTAAAATAGACTGCCACATCCTGGCTGAAACTGGCCATAACAGTGAGGCCATAACAGCACAGCTGAAATCTAGCTGGGGTGTGTAGCATGAGCCAAAAACTGGGTAGCTGGGCTGTGTAGCAACCAGCAACAGCAGAATAGCAGCTGACCATCAGAAATGAGGATATACAGCAGTCAACAACAACAGTCAACTTCCGAATCATAACAGTCACAGCAGCAACAGCAATTCAGAACTGATGCAGCTTGGATGAGGTATAATACAGCTTAGACAAACACAGTCACTAAGTAGAACATATACAAAACTATACTATACAGAGGACGTCCCCCTCTGTGAAGGGAGATCCCATTGACAGCCCCCGATGGTTAGGCATAATCTAAGTAAAGCTACCACAGATTGGCACCATATGAAAACAGGACCTGCTCCTAAAGCAGCAGCTGCAGCAGCTTCCGAACTAGACAGCAGCTTCAGAACTTGACTTGAATTGAAATAGGGACTCATCAGGAAGCCACAAAACAGTTCAGCACAGTCATCAGCAAATGGACTAACAAAATGGTCTATCAACAGTCACAAAACAGTTCAGCAGCACTCAAATGCTGATCAGCAAAATGGTATAATGCAGAACAATAACAGCAGCACATTATGATGACTATAACTGAACTAAAATGAAACCAATGAAACAGCAGCCAAGGGTAATAACAGCCACTAAACTGAAAGTTTGAAACTTGTTCATGAACAGCATACACTTGTTATCTGTTGATCTGCACATAGCAGAAAACATATCTTAGGCAGTCCCTCCTCTCCCAAAGAAAGGAATGGGCACTAGCACTCATCTCACAAGGTTGTGCACTGTTTGAAACCTTACACCACCCACTCTCACACAAACTCAAAGCTGAGGGTCACTTACTCCCTCCTCTGAACCTCACAAGACTCCCCCACTAAATATTACCTCCTCTCTCAAGGAAGGTTGGGGCTTTAGCACACAACTCACAAGGTCAACTTTTAATATAGTAAGGACACTCAAAATCTGCCTGATACCACAACATTCGACAAGGAGTAAGGTAACTACCTGCTAGAATAGAAGTAATAGAAATCATTTTATGCTGACTGCTACTGTTAGCTCTTACTGAATCTTGTTGAAATCCTACTCTCCTTCATGGATCTTGTGTGAGACCAAACTCTTGGCAATGAATGCTTAAAGGATCAAGGAGGAGCATGAAGCTGTATCCCCCTTGAACTGTGACCTACAAATGAAATGAAATGAGTAGAAATCCTGGCTAACAAGTGTACGAAGATTAATTATGAGTGAATGTTCCACATATTAAGTAACTGAGAAGGACCCTTGTAATCTAAGGACAACAATCTGCTCCTAACTTCATTAGAGATTTTGATAGCAACCACTCCAGGAGGGCAGCTAGTGTTCTGAAACTTTCTATAATTCCTCTCAAGCCATACTTGGTACACATAGACAGTAAAGACAAGCTTAGCAATTATGACTGCCAAAGATTTACCTCGTAAAGTGGACAGCATACTTACCCACTGCTGCCAAGAGGTCAGTCCAACCATGTGAGGGGTCTTAGGGGACAGCAATCCCCTAATTTGTGTAGCGATGGGGCACTCAAAGAATAGATGATTATGGGGACAGCAATCCCCTAATTTGTGTAGCGATGGGGCACTCAAAGAATAGATGATTATGTGATTCTACACCCATACACAGACCACAAATGGATGAAGATTTCATGCCAAACAGAACAAGTCTGTCCTCAGTAGATAACCTATTCTGTATGGCCAACCAAGAGATCACACTACACCGCGGAATATGCCCTGAAAACCATACCACTTGTGACCAGGTGATAGCAGGAAAGTGTGATCGCAGGTGTTCCCAAAGGGAGGAAATGGTAAATTTCCCAGATGCAGTAAGAGTCCAAGTGCATTTATCCCCAATGGTATCATTGATGGGGACTAATTGTAAGTCAGATCTGACTTCATTAAGATCAGGAGCTTGGGTAATTGGGAAAGCCCACTGATTGTTCCTAACAATAGCCTTCACTATGACATCCTTGGGAAGGTCAGAATCATTTACAATTCTAGGTCCAAATCTTGGCAAAAGGGGACCAAGGGGATGCCAATTGTCAAACCACAGAGAGATTAATTGGCCATCCCCAATGTTATACTTTATATGAGGCTGAACACATGATCTAAGTTTGAGGATTTTCCCCCAAACCCAGGATGGATCACTTGGGGTTTTGACACTCCAGAAACTCTTACCCTTAAGTAAGTACGACTTAACCCATTGGCACCACATAGATTGTTTCCCCCCAGACACAAGGAACCAAATATGCTTGGCAACAGCTGCTTTGTTCCAGATTTATAGAGATTTGAAGCCCAAACCCCCTTCCTTGACAGGGGTGCAAAGGTGTTCGAATGGTTAAGACTTGGTAATGCGAGAGAGAAGTCTGTTTTTTGAATTTTTATTATGCGAGAGAAATCCGTCGTTCAAATGGTAAATATATAGAGGAGTCCTTTGTTCGAACGGTTATACCATGATAATGCGAGAGAGAAGTCCATTTTTCGAATTGTTAATACGAGAGAGAAGTCCGTCATTAGAATGCCGATAGAGAAGTACATTTCCCGAACACGGTTAAGCATTGACAACGCAAAGGAAAAGTCCAATATTCGAAGAGTCAAATCGAGAGAAGAGTCCATTATTCGAAAGGTTAAGACTTGATAATGCGAGAGAGAAGTCTGTTTTTCGAATCTTTATTACGCGAGAGAAATTCGTCGTTCGAATGGTAAATACGATAGAGGAGTCCGTTGTTCGAACGGTTATACCATGATAATGCAAGAGAGAAGTCCGTTTTTCGAATTGTTAATACGAGAGAGAAGTCCGTCATTCGAATGCCGATAGAGAAGTCCGATTCCCGAACGGTTAAGCATTAACAACGCATAGGAGAAGTCCAATGTTCGAAGAGTTAATTCGAGAGAGAAGTCCGTTATAAGAATGGTTAAGACTTGATAATGCGAGAGAGAAGTCTGTTTTTCAAATCTTTATTACGGGAGAGAAATCCGTCGTTCGAATAGTAAATACTTAGATGAGTTTGTTGTTCGAACGGTTATACCATGATAATGCGAGAGAGAAGTCCGTTTTTCGAATTGTTAATACGAGAGAGAAGTTCGTCATTCGAATGCCGATAGAGAAGTACGGTTCCTGAACGGTTAAGCATTGACAACGCAAAGGAGAAGTCCAATGTTCGAAGAGTTAAATCGAGAGAGAAGTCCGTTATTCGAAAGGTTAAGACTTGATAATGCGAGAGAGAAGTCTGTTTTTCGAATCTTTATTACGGGAGAGAAATCCGTCGTTCGAATGGTAAATACTTAGAGGAGTCCGTTGTTCGAATGGTTATACCATGATAATGCGAGAGAGAAGTTCGATTTTCGAATTGTTAAAATGAGAGAGAAGTCCGTCATTCGAATGCCGATAGAGAAGTCCGGTTCCCGAATGGTTAAGCATTGACAATGCAAAGGAGAAGTCCAATGTTCGAAGAGTTAATTCGAGAGAGAAGTCCGTTATTCGAAAGGTTAAAACTTGGTAATGCGAGAGAGAAGTCTGTTTTTCGAATCTTTATTATGCGAGAGAAATCCGTCGTTCGAATGGTAAATATATAGAGGAGTCCTTTGTTCGAACGGTTATACCATGATAATGCGAGAGAGAAGTCCGTTTTTGAAATTGTTAATACGAGAGAGAAGTCCGTCATTCGAATGCCGATAGAGAAGTACGGTTCCCGAACGATTAAGCATTTACAACGCAAAGGAGAAGTCCAATGTTCGAAGAGTTAAATCGAGAGAAGAGTCCGTTATTCGAAAGGTTAAGATTTGATAATGCGAGAGAGAAGTCTGTTTTTTGAATCTTTATTATGCGAGAGAAATTCGTCGTTCGAATGGTAAATACGATAGAGGAGTCCGTTGTTCGAATGGTTATACCATGATAATGCGAGAGAGAAGTCCGTCATTCGAATGCCGATAGAGAAGTCCGGTTCCCGAACGGTTAAGCATTGACAACGCATAGGAGAAGTCCAATGTTCGAAGAGTTAATTCGAGAGAGAAGTCCGTTATTCGTATTGTTAAGACTTGATAATGCGAGAGAGAAGTCTGTTTTTCGAATCTTTATTACGGGAGAGAAATCCGTCGTTCGAATGGTAAATACTTAGAGGAGTCTGTTGTTCGAACGGCTATACCATGATAATGCGAGAGAGAAGTTTGATTTTTGAATTGTTAATACGAGAGAGAAGTCCGTCATTCAAATGCCGATAGAGAAGTCCGGTTCTCGAACGGTTAAGCATTGACAATGCAAAGGAGAAGTCCAATATTCGAAGATGTAGCGGGCCGAACATAGATGTTCGCAATGGTGCGGACCTGGCCTGCCATGTGCCAAACGTCGGCTTCGTGCACGACTGCCGTCGATGAATTGTCATTAATATTCGGCTTGCCACAGGCTCGGCAAGAGACAAGCCTGCGCTCGGATTATGCCGTCGGCAGAGTCCACGACAACGTTACCTCCCTCATTGAACGTATGGCCAGGCTCGGCGTTGTCCATGTTCGGCCACCTTCGGAGCACGGCAGGCAGCCGACGGTGGCTAGCTGTAAAGCCACGCGTCCTGCCACGTGCAGAAACGGTTAT
Source organism: Rhododendron griersonianum (assembly GCA_018127125.1). Taxonomy (NCBI): domain Eukaryota; kingdom Viridiplantae; phylum Streptophyta; class Magnoliopsida; order Ericales; family Ericaceae; genus Rhododendron; species Rhododendron griersonianum. The sequence continues at coordinate 29,693,597 of CM030790.1, read as the reverse complement.
AACAGAAGATGATCACGGGCGCACATGGGTGTGCCAGCTCAGCCCCGAAAACGGTTACCAGATCTATTCCGTGATGTCACTATGACGTCACTTGGCCCGTGGAAGGCACGCGATCGTACTTGGAGAGCAAGCCAGGAGGCACTATAAATACCTAGTGATGGTAACCGTAACAGGTACACGCCACTCAATACTCACACTTACTCTCTCTAAGCTTTCTGCTTCCTCTCTCTGCACTATACTCATTCTCACGCCGGAGGGCCTTGCCGGGACAACCCCCGGCCAGGTCTTAGTCGTGCGTTCCCTGTGCAGGCTAGGAGAAGAAGGCTCAACAACCATCGAGCCACCAACGGAGGAGCAAGGATCAAGGATCACGGGCCACACAATTGGTGAACCCGACGTGAAACACTTCTGATCCAAACGGCTCTCACATCCTCAAAACCCCCTCACTCCTTCGTAAAACAACCACCAAATCACCTACCATGGGCGGAGATCTAGCAGACGCAGCCGCTTCGGGGGCCAAAGACGCTAGTGGAAACGTCATCCCCACACCAACTCTCGAAAAGCACATGTCCATGTCCCTCGCCCCTGGGTCCGGACTCTCACCAGTCTCAGACGACGTAACTTCGGCCTACATCCGCCTACTGCAGCGTCGCGACGACGAACGCGACAATGAACTGGCCGCGCTAAAACGTAATTAATTAAATAAATAAAAATGCTAGGCCGTAACAACCCCAGCCGCATCAAGATCTGGCGGAGGCGGGGGTAGGGGAAGGCAAACGCCACCACCACCACCACCACAAGGGCGTCAGAACGAGGGAGGCCAACGCGGATCCGTGAAAGACCGCCTAGGCTTCACTCTAGCACCAGGCGACGCCAGAGAAATCATCCTCTACAAGCAACCCACCGTATCTGGAACACATCGTTCTAGAAGCCATTACGATGGAACCAGGACAAGGGATACCGAGTCGTTTACAAGTACGTACTCGACTGGTCGTGCATAGTTCTCTCGCACAACGGCCTTGCACCGTAGCCGAGATTCTGCACGGACTAGACCCCATGTCTCCGAACGCCTAGGGAACATCCCGATTGAAAATGTAGACGACGAGCACCACGCTCGGCGCAACGGAAAAGGCGTACATACTGAGGGCGCGAACGATGAGAACAAGACCCATCGCAACAAGGACAAAACCGTCGACGGCCCACGCCGAACAGCAACAGACCTGCGAGACAAACTTCGGTGAAGGGAAGCCGAGAAGACATCGACAAAAGAGCACAAAAAGGGATTCCAAGAGATCGAAAATGGACGAGCACGGCAAACCGCCGCGCCCAGGGTTTGAAAGGCAACTGAAGGATCTCGGCGTATCCCCATTCACCTCCCACATCATCAACACGCCGCCGGAACCCACTTTTCATCTACCCAAATTCACGAAGTTCGATCCGGCGACCTGCGAGGCCTACACTCACCTCATCCACTTCAGACAGACCATTGAGCTCTGCACTCTAAAGGATGAAGTAAAATGCAAGGCGTTCCCATCCAGCCTCGGCTCCCTGGGACTCCAGTGGTTCAACAAATTACCCGCTGGATCCGTAAGGAACCTGGCCGACCTTGAACGCGCCTTCAACACACGCTTCATCACGAGCAACAAAACGGCTAAAGAGCCTGAGTCACTGTCTCAGATGAGAAAACTATCGTCCGAAACCCTCAGGCAATATGCCGAGCGTTACTGGCAGATATTCAACGAAATTCCAGGAATCGATGAATATTGGGCTGCGCGCACTTTCAAGAACGGCCTGGAAACCAGCAGCAAAATCTTAGACGAACTCGCCATACGCTCACCACACGGCATGGGTGAACTGATGCGCGTCGTGGAAAGATTTTGTGCTCTCGAGGAACTCTATGCAGACAGGGCGGCCCAGGGAATCCCGAGCTCAACCAATCCATTCTTCTCGACCGTACACCAGCTGCCGGCACAAGCGGCAACCAAACAAACGCAGCCGAAGAAGCAAGTGCACAACATCAAAGAGGGGAAGAAGCGTCCGCCGAAGGAGCATGACTTCGTGGCCGAAACCACACACTTCAAGGAACCAATTTGGTCTTTTCTGAAGGAAATAATGAGACAACCGTGGTTTGAATGGCCGACGGGCAAGCTTGGAACCGACACCGGCCAACCGGATCAAAATCCAAGGGAAAAATGCACTTACCACAACGAGCTCGGCCACTACACGACTGCCTGCGCACCATACAAAGCCCTCCTCGAAAAGCTTGCAGCTCAAGGTCACCTCGATCAATACATTGATCGATCAAAGACGCCCGCCCGGCAGACAAATCCCAACCCCAACGAACAACGACCGCTGATCCACGTCATCCATGGACCAGTAACAAAGGCATTTGAAACCGCCCTCCGAGCCGACATCGATCAAACCTCAACTTCAAAAGAGATACTCTCCGTCGGCTGTGGATCCAAACGTTCACGACCACAAGACTTGCCCAAATGGACGATAAGCTTTACCGAACGTGACCTTGAACACGTTCAGACTCCACATTCGGATGCACTCGTCGTCACCGTCCAGATCGGTGTTCATGACGTCAAGCGCGTCCTCATTGATCAAGAAAGTTCAGCTGAGGTTATGTACTATGATCTCTTCAAGAAGTTGGACCTACCAGAATCGGCTCTGCAGCCCACTGAGGTACCCCTCATTGGCTTCAACGGAGCTCCTGTATGGCCGCTCGGTCGAATCTTCCTCCGGGTCGTCGTCGGCTCAAAGACTCTCACCGTCGAATTCATCGTCGTCAACGCGCTGAGCCCATACAACGCCATCCTCGGCCGAGCTTGGCTCCATGGAATGCAAGCAATTGCTTCAACATACCACCAGGTTGTCCGCTTCATCGGCGCCACAGGACGACAGGAAGATTTGCGAGGTGACCAAATTGCATCCAAAAAATGCTACGTCTCCGCCGTACACAGCTCTTCCAAAGCAAAACAAGTGCAATGGGTTGAAGTCCCAGACATGGCCGTAATTGAAGACGTCGGCCAAAAGGCCGAGGACAAAGCAGAGGAGGACCTGGTGAAAATGCCCATCAACGAGGACGGATCACGTTTTTTCTTACTTGGCTCCTCACTATCTGATGCCGAGCGAGAAGACATGTTCCAGTTCCTCAAAAACAATCTTGAAGTCTTTGCATGGACCCCGGAGGAGATGCCAGGGGTGGATCCCAACTTCATTTGCCACTCCCTCAACATAAAAAAGGACTCCAAACCGGTGGTGCAACGAGCTCGACGTTCGGCACCTGAGCACGCCGACGCCGTCATCGAAGAGGTCAACCGACTTCTCGACACCAACGCAATTCAGGAAGTGCAATACCCAACCTGGCTCTCGAACACAGTGGTCGTCAAGAAGAAGAATGGGAAGTGGAGAGTTTGCGTCGACTACACGAACCTCAATGACGCCTGTCCAAAGGACTGGTTCCCACTACCAAAGATCGACCAACTAGTAGATGCAACAGCCGGCCATGCTCGGTTAAGTTTTTTGGATGCCTACCGTGGCTATCACCAGATTGCCATGGACCCGGACGACATGGAGAAAACAGCATTCATCACTCCACATGGCATCTTTTGCTATAGGGTGATGCCATTCGGCCTAAAGAACTCAGGAGCTACATTCAACAGAGCAATCTTCAAAATGCTCTATGCACAAATAGGCAACATCCTGGAAGCATACATTGACGACCTCGTCGTCAAAAGTCAAAAAGAGCACAATCATCTGAAGGAGCTGGCCGAGGTCTTCGAGATCCTCAAATTCCACAAACTCCGTCTAAATCCGGAGAAATGTGCATTCGGCGTCGGTGCTGGAAAATTCCTTGGCCACTTGGTCACACGACGCGGCATCGAGGCCGACCCCAACCAAATCAAGGCGGTGGCAGACCTTCGGCCACCAAGAACAATCAGAGAGGTACAAAAACTCACGGGGATGGCGGCAGCCCTCAACCGCTTCATCAGCAAGTCGTCTGACAAATGCCACTCCTTTTTTCACGCCCTCAAAGGGAAAAGCCGACAAAGCTTCGAGTGGACGCCAGACTGCGACAAAGCGTTGGCCGAGCTCAAAGACTATCTCGGTACTTCACCCCTAATGGTAAAGCCAAAGGAATTCGAAACCCTTTACCTTTACCTGGCGGTCTCAGCCCATGCCATCAGCTCAGCTCTTGTTCGGCGAGAAGGGGCCGACGACATGCCTGTATACTTCACAAGCAAGACGCTCTTACCCGCCCAGACTCGATACCTTCCACTGGAGAAGTTGGCACTCGCCCTCGTGTCTGCGGCGAGGAAGCTTCTGCCGTACTTTCAGGCACATACAATCACGGTATTAACCGAATATCCTCTCAAAGCGCTCTTTCGAAAAGCCGACCTTTCAAACCGAGTATCCAAATGGGTGGTAGAGTTGGCAAATTTTGACATCCGTTTTAAACCAAGGACGGCAATCAAAGGGCAAGTCCTCGCCGACTTCATTGCCGAGCTCACCCCGGAAGACTCCGAGATCCTAAACACCCCTCCAACCCAACCCTCTGCCGAACACGAACCAAAAGAGAATCGGTGGCTCCTCTTTCAAGGAGACACTTGGCGAATGCAAGTTGACGGCGCCTCCAACAACAACGGGGCCGGAGCTGGAGTCGTCTTGGTCTCTCCTTGCGGAACCCTTCACGAAAGTGCGATCACCATCAACTTCCCTGCCACAAATAATGAGGCTGAATATGAGGCCCTGCTTGCTGGCTTACGCTCGGCAATCGCAATGAACGTTGACAACTTGGCCGTATTCTGCAACTCTCAACCTATAGTCAATCAAGTGCTGGGGGACTACGAAGCTCGGGACCCAAGGATGATGAAGTACCAGGCCACGGCAGCAGAACTCATCACTCGCTTCAAAAATTTCAACATCGAGCAGATCAACCGCGAGCACAACGCACACGCTGACGCACTTGCTGGCCTCGCCTCGGCTTCAAAAGCATCAGAGTTCCGAACCATAAATTTTGGCAACATTGACCACCCAAGTTTTGACACAACTCCAGAGGTGCTCAACATTGAACTTGGTCCGAGCTGGATGGATGAAATCGTTGCCTTCCTCAGACACGATACCTTACCCGACGACAAAAAGGAAGCTTTCCGAATCAGAAACAAGGCCGCGTACTATTGGCTCTCTGAGAGCGGTCAACTCTATAGAAAATTCATTTCCGGGCCCTACCTTCTCGTCGTCCACCCAAACCAAGTTGCCGAGATCCTTGATGAACTGCACTCCGGAAGCTGCGGCTGCCACTCTGGTGGTCGATCGTTATGCCAACGTGCGATGAGTCAAGGATACTTTTGAAAAAACATGAAAAAAGACTGCGAAGAAATCGTGCGGAGGTGCCGACCATGCCAACTATTTTCCCCAATCCCCAAGCAGCCGGCTCAGAATCTCTCTCCCATCACAAGTCCATGGCCATTCGTGCAATGGGGGCTCGACATCGTCGGGAAACTCCCTACAGCACCTGGAGGCTTCAAATTCTTGATCACTGCAACATATTATTTCTCTAAGTGGGTAGAAGCCGAGGCCCTCGTCACCATCACAGAAGCAGACGTCCGACGATTCATATGGAGGAACATTGTGACAAGGTTCGGTGTACCCTATGCCATCGTCTCCGACAACGGCACCCAATTTATCGGGGACGGCCTCATAAGTCTCTGCGAGGAGTTCGGCATACGATTCTTCAACTCAACCCCAGCTTACCCTCAAGGAAATGGTCAAGCCGAGGCCTCGAACAAGACAGTCTGTGCAGGGATAAAACGCAGATTGAATTCAAAGAGAGGAAAATGGGCAGAAGAACTCCCCAGAGTTTTATGGGCTTACCGCTCCACTCCACGTCGTTCCACAGGCCAAACCCCCTTCTCAATGGCGTTCGGCATGGAGGCCGTCATCCCATTGGAGTCAAGGTTCCCAACCCTCCGAACGGAAAACTTCAACCCACAGACAAATGACGAAGCCGTGGAGCAAGAGCTGATTCTGGCTGAAGAAAAACGCGATGATGCTAGGCTGAAGCTTGCCGAATATCAACAGACTGTTGCCAAAGGATACAACAGAAGTGTCCGAATCAAGAAGTTCAAGCCTGACGATTTGGTTTGGCGAAAGGTCGTACAAGCAAGCAAGAAGAAAAAAATCATGCCTAATTGGGAAGGGCCTTTTCGCATCGTCAAAGTTGCTGGTGAAGGGGCTTACACCCTCGAAGACATGCAAGGGAAGGTGCTCACCAACCCATGGAATGCTCAGAACCTAAGGAGGGCATACATGTGACGCTTCCTCCACAACACATCAGGCTGACAACTACCTTCGGCTAGCACTTCATGCAAAAAGAGTTTCGATTTTCTTCAGCTTCGGCCTGAATCTTTTGTGTTTTTCTTTTGCGTTTCAAAGAAGGACCTCGACCCACTGTTACTGTTTTTATCTTCAATATTTTCCCTGTACTTCGAAGAAATATCAATGAAATGACAATCTTTTTTGATCAAAAATCTTCAAAACATTTCAAGTATCATTCCACTCTCGGCTAGAATGCCAAAACGCAAACGATGACTTCGATCACACCCACAAACGGCTCCTTAAAAAGCCCTTTGCTTCGGCCAATATCACCGCCCAAAGAAGCAATCACTGGACATATGGTCTGCCGAGCCTAAAATACACTTATCTAATGGAACTTAGGCTTCGGCTCGGATTAGCAAGACACTATGGTCGGCCACCGAAAGGTTACACTCGCAATTTGGCGAGCAAACCACCCACAAACAATCACTACTCTCAACGTTCCTCTACCATGGCCAGGGGCTGACACTTTGGCCGAGCCCCATCCACTAGCAAGGGGGCACTTAACACTCTCAAACTAGTCAAAGGCTGGATCCTGTCAGATTACAACACGTCCATGTTCGGCGACCTATTATTACGGCCATACTACTTTGGTCAGGGCTCGGCTGCAATATCCATACTTGACCATTTCGATCATGAAAAATTCTCAACTATTCTGCCGAACCCAAACCAAAGTGGGGGCTACGGACAACTACACATTCATAAACATGCAAGACCTACAAAATCTTGTGAAGACATGAAGGCAATCAGACAAGCTCGGCATTAACAGAGACGTTGCAAAAAGAAGCCATGCATTCATTCAAAACTTTGAAATAAAGACAAGTGTTGTCAAAGATCCTATGCTGGGAAGTACGGCGTAGTAAACCGTTCGGTGCCGACCCCCAAGTTAACTATTACACCTGGCACGGTAAACTCCTAAGTTTGGAGCCGTCCAGTCCAACAAAAGTTCAAAAAACTATAAACTCTAAAGTTGGGGCGGATCACCCTCTGCAGCAACTTCAGCAGAACGAGCAGCACCACCCTCGGCATCTACAGCCACCTCATCTTCTTAGGCTGCTCGGTGCCCTGCTCGGCGTTTCCATCTTCGCCTGACTTTTTCCCTCCTGAACCATCCCCACCTTTTTCAGCGTCGGCGTCAGTCATATCTTCGACATCGTCCTCACTCTCGGGAAACTCCTCCGGAGGAAGTGGGGCACACTCCTCGTCAGTGTACGGCAAGTTAAGCTCGGGCACTTCAGCTACGGGGATTGACTTCATCAGGTTCATGTCCGGCTCCATCTGCATGACCCCACACGCAGTCTTCACCCCGTCCTTGTACCCAGTTCGGTACGCGATCGGCAGTTTCTTCGCAAGCTCCTCGTTGACCATCGACCGAGCCTCCCGGACGTACTCGGCACAGGCTCTGTCATAACCAGCTTGAAATGCCTTCTCATCCACTTCCTTCATCTTCCTCTTCTCCCTCCGCACAACCTGCCCGAGCTCGCGTTCGGCCATCTTGGCATTCTCAAGGGCTTCATCCCTCTCTTTCTCGAGCTCGGCAACCCTGGACTTGGCAAACCTCAAGCCGTTCTTCGCAGCCTTTGTCTTTTCACGCTCGATTTTCGCGTCCTCACGGTAACGAGTCCTTTCAGCGGCCAAGAGTTCGGCTTGACGGGAAGTACGCAGCAAAGCTTGCCCAGCCTACATGAGACAAGTCATCAGCCTCGGCAATACTTCAAAAAATAAATTAGAAAACTAAGTCAAAAGCGTACCTGGATGAGATAAGCACTGGTATGGACCAAGCTCGGCTGAAGCTCCCCTGGAACCCTGTCCATGTCCTTCGGAAGAGCCAGTCCGTGCAGCATGGTCACAGCGAGGCCAGGCTCCTCCTTGATGCTGTCCTCTACCGTAACCACCCTGCCGTCGGCCATCGCAAACGATGGCGCAAACTCCGGCACGACCACTCAGCCACCTGAACCTGCTGCCCTCTCCACAGCTTTTGAGCCGCCCGCAGCCGAAGACTCAGTTTGATCCTTTTCCTTAGGAAGTGGCGTCGGAGGCCTTGCAGGAAAGAAGTCATGAGTGACCTTCTGCTTCTTTGCAGGATTATCGGAAGGTGCAGCTACCTTCTTGCTGGCAGCAGCCGCGTCTTTAAGATTCATCTTCACTACATTTCTCCTCCCCATCTCGTCGGCAAAATGAGGAATAAGGGTTCGGATGGGAGGAATGTTGATACCTTGAAAGTCGGCTGGTTGACTATCCTGGAACCAGAAGTCAGCTGACTTCTTGAAGGTGGGAAATTTTAGCCTCGGCTCCTTCGCCTTCTTGCTCGGTTTCGGAATGTTGTCGCCAATACCTTGCTCCACAGCAGCTGCCTTCTTACCCTTAGCCTTCGTGCTCGGCCCAGCCTCCTTATCCTTCTTCTTCCTCTTCGTCAATTTGCCTTTGTATGAAGGCTCGTAACCCAGCAGCGTCGGCGCGTCGCGGCAGATGAAGGCCCTTAATGTCTCCACGTGACCATCTATTGCCAAGGAATTCTGTGTCTTGGTTATTGCTCGGTGATCTGCAAACAAGAGAAGGCGTTAGCAAAATATCACGAATTCAATGGATCGTGTTCGGTAGATTAAAGAAAGAAGAAGAAACCTCGGAAATCAGTTATCTTCGGCACAGAATGCAGCCGCATAGTCTGATTGCCGAACTCGTAGTTTCCACTGACTTCGACATATAAGTTAGCCCACTTATCAGTGTCGGGAAGTTCGTTTATTAATGGCTCCTTGCCGCTACGTGTAGACACGTACCTACGGCCAGTCTTCCCGTGCCTAGACATAATGTATGTATGGAAGAGGTCGGCAACGGTGAATTCAAGGTCGTGCAGTTCCTTTAACTTAACTACGGACATCACTATCCTATAACTGTTGATCGAGAAATAATGAGGTACTATGCCGAACCTGGCCAGCAGTTCCCTCAGAAATGGATGAAGGGGGAAACAGAGCCCGGCCTCGCAGATGGCCATCAGAGGGACCGTTATATGCTCGGGACGATCTTCCCTCTTGTCCCTAATCCTATTACTAGCCACTTGGTGGACGACGACATCATCTGGTATGTGGTACGCTCGGCAGAAGTCCGCATACTCGTTGGGACGCCCACTGAAGTAATGGGCATGAGGACAAACTTGCCCTCGCTCAAAGAGGTCGGCGAACTCCCTTTCCTCAGACAAGGACTCAGCAGGAGCAGATTGGGAAGAGGTCGTAGCTCTGGCCTGGGAACGAATCCTGGACTCGGCCTCAAGCCCAAGTTCATGCTCGACTTCGGATTCTGTGCTAGTGGTGAAGGTTATCTCCGGTTCAGTGTTGAAACCGCCGTCGTACTCGTGGTCACGCTCGGCATTGGAATCACCAGAATCTGACATGTTCGAGGCGATGGAAGAAGCTTGACGTTGGCTTCTGTGTATCTCCAAGTACTCTCGGATCACAAGGTTTGCAGAATCGTCCCCTGAACTTTCAGAGTCGGATGAGATAACGACGATTGGGGGAGCCAAACCTAACAAAGTAAAAAACAGAACGTGAGACCTCGTCGTCGGCTAGAAAACAGGGATATCACTACGCTCGGCATCCTAAAATGGCCCACCCCATCATCGTTCTCAATGTTCGGCCAAATCATGTTCGGATTAAGCCTACCAAACATCAGAGACTGGGGCTCGGCCTGCTCCATCAACGGCCAAGCCCAGAACCCCTTGGAGGTTCCATGCTCGGAAGAATAGGTTGAAGAAGGAGATGAACAGTCCGTTCATCTCCAGGGCGCACTGTTCACAAAGAACAAAAAATGCCCCAAAAACCCAGAAAAGCAAATGGAAAACGACTGAAAACTGCAAAAGGTGAAGAGAAACAAGAATCGATCACATACCTGGATTTGTGGCGAGATCTGGTGGCAGAATCGCTGGGAACCAGAACCAGAAGATGAACGGTTACTGTTGGAAGCTCTGGCAATGGAGGTCTGGAGAGAGAGAGAGATCGAGGTGTTTCTCTCTCCTCACCCCGCTCCTTTTATAGAGCTAGGGTTGGGAGTTCGAAACTCCCGCCCATCATTGCAACGCCGAACAACTGACCACTCAGCTCATGACACGTGTCACTGAAAGGACGGTTTGCAAGGTTTGCCAGCCTTCCTCTCGTCTGCCATACCCAGCCACAAGGTGACATCTGGCACTCCTCCACAAGAGTACTTCATCGACAATCGAGACGATCGAGCTCGCCCCTAAAAAATAGACAATACAGACTCGGCTGGAGTCCGCCTTCATCAAACAAGACCACGCTCGGCGATTCGACGAGTTCGGCCTAAGGCTCGACTTCAATCCCTACCATGCGTACGGCATTGGCAGAGATTGAGGGGCTATTGTAGTGGGTCGAACATAGATGTTCGCAATGGTGCGGACCTGGCCTGCCATGTGCCAATCGTCGGCTTCGTGCACGACTGACGTCGATGAATTGTCATTAATATTCGGCTTGCCACAGGCTCGGCAAGAGACAAGCCTGCGCTCGGATTATGCCGTCGGTAGAGTCCACGACAACGTTACCTCCCTCATTGAACGTATGGCCAGGCTCGGCGTTGTCCATGTTCGGCCACCTTCGGAGCATGGCAGGCAGCCGACGGTGGCTAGCTGTAAAGCCACGCGTCCTGCCACGTGCAGAAGCGGTTATAACAGAAGATGATCACGGGCGCACATGGGTGTGCCAGCTCAGTCCCGAAAACGGTTACCAGATCTATTCCGTGATGTCACTATGACGTCACTTGGCCCGTGGAAGGCACGCGATCGTACTTGGAGAGCAAGCCAGGAGGCACTATAAATACCTAGTGATGGTAACCCTAACAGGTACACGCCACTCAATACTCACACTTACTCTCTCCAAGCTATCTGCTTCCTCTCTCTGCACTATACTCATCCTCACGCCGGAGGGCCTTGCCGAGATAAACCCCGGCCAGGTCTTAGTCGTTCGTTCCCTGTGCAGACTAGGAGAAGAAGGCTCAACAACCATCGAGCCACCAACGGAGGAGCAAGGATCAAGGATCACGGGCCACACAGAAGAGTTAATTCAAGAGAAGTCCGTTATTCGAATGGTAAAGAATTGATAATGCGAAAGAAGAGTGTTTTTCGAATCTTTATTACGGGAGAGAAATCCGTCGTTCGAATGAGAAATACGATAGAGGAGTCCGACCATGATAATGCGAGAGAGAAGTTTGATTTTCGAATTGTTAATACGAGAGAGAAGTCCGTCATTCGAATGCCGATAGAGAAGTCCGATTCCCGAACGATTAAGCATTGACAATGCAAACAAGAAGTCCAATGTTCGAAGAGTTAATTCGAGGGAGAAGTCCGTTATTCGAAAGGTTAAGACTTGGTAACGCGAGAGAGAAGTCTGTTTTTCGAACCTTTATTATGCGAGAGAAATCCGTCGTTCGAATGGTAAATATATAGAGGAGTCCGTTGTTCGAACGGTTATACCATGATAATGCGAGAGAGAAGTCCGTTTTTTGAATTGTTAATACGAGAGAGAAGTCTGTCATTCGAATGCCGATAGAGAAGTACGGTTCCCGAACGGTTAAGCATTGACAACGCAAAGGAGAAGTCCAATGTTCAAAGAGTTAAATCGAGAGAGAAATCCGTTATTCGAAAGGTTAAGACTTGGTAATGCGAGGGAGAAGTCTGTTTTTCGAATCTTTATTATGCTAGAGAATTCCGTCGTTCGAATGGTAAATATATAGAGGAGTCCGTTGTTCGAAAGGTTAAACCATGATAATGCGAGACAGAAGTCCGTTTTTCGAATTGTTAATACGAGAGAGAAGTCCGTCATTCGAATGCCGATAGAGAAGTCCGGTTCCCGAACGGTTAAGCATTGACAACGCATAGGAGAAGTCCAAAGTTCGAAGAGTTAATTCGAGAGAGAAGTCCGTTATTCGAAAGGTTAAGACTTGATAATGCGAGAGAGAAGTCTGTTCTTCGAATCTTTATTACGGGAGAGAAATCTGTCGTTCGAATGGTAAATACTTAGAGGAGTCCGTTGTTCGAACGGTTATACCATAATAATGCGAGAGAGAAGTTCAATTTTTGAATTGTTAATACGAGAGAGAAGTCCGTCATTCGAATGCCGATAGAGAAGTCTGGTTCCCAAATGGTTAAGCATTGACAACGCAAAGGAGAAGTCCAATGTTCGAAGTGTTAATTCGAGAGAGAAGTCCGTTATTCGAACGGTTAAGACTTGATAATGCAAGAGAGAAGTCTATTTTTCGAATCTTTGTACGGGAGAGAAATCCGTTGTTCGAATGGTAAATACCTAGAGGAGTTCGTTGTTCGAACAGTTATACCATGATAATGCGAGAGAGAAGTTCTATTTTTGAATTGTTCATACGAGAGAGAAGTCCGTCATTCGAATGCCGATATAGAAGTCCGGTTACCGAACGGTTAAGCATTAACAATGCAACGGAGAAGTCCAATGTTCGAAGTGTTAATTCGAGAGAGAAGTCCGTTATTTGAAAGGTTAAGACTTGATAATGCGAGAGAGAAGTCTGTTTTTCGAATCTTTCTTACGGGAGAGAAATCCGTCGTTCGAATGGTAAATACGACAGAGGAGTCCGTTGTTCGAACGGTTATACCATGATAATGCGAGAGAGAAGTTCAGTTTTCGAATTGTTAATAGAGAGAGAAGTCCGTCATTCGAATGCCGATAAAGAAGTCCGGTTCCCGAACGGTTAAGCATTGACAACGCAAAGGAGAAGTCCAATGTTCGAAGTGTTAATTCGAGAGAGAAGTCCGTAATTCGAATGGTTAAGACTTGATAATGCGATAGGGAAGTCTTTTTTTCGAATCTTTATGACGGCAGAAAAATCCATCGTTCGAATGGTAAATATGATAGAGAAGTCCGTTGTTCGAACGGTTACACCAATTCGAATGGTTAGGACTAGACAAGGTGAGAGAGAAGTTTGTTTTTCGAATCTTTATTACGAGAGAAAAATCCGTCGTTCGAATGGTAAATACGATAGAGGAGTCCGTTGTACGAACGGTTATACCATGATAATGCGAGAGAGAAGTCTGTTTTTCAAATTTTTAATACGAGAGTGAAGTCCGTTATTCGAATGCCGAAAGAGAAGTCCGGTTCCCGAACGGTTAAGCATTGACAACGCAAAGGAGAATTCCAATGTTCGAAGTGTTAATTCAAGAGAGAAGTCCGTTATTCGAATGGTTAAGACCTGATAATGCGAGAGAGAAGTCTGTTTTTCGAATCTTTCTTACGGGAGAGAAATATGTCGTTCGAATGGTAAATACGATAGAGGAGTCCGACCATGATAATGCGAGAGAGAAGTTCAATTTTTGAATTGTTAATACGAGAGAGAAGTCCGGTTCCCGAACGGTTAAGCATTGACAACGCAAAGGAGAAGTCCAATGTTCGAAGAGTTAATTCGAGAGAGAAGTCCGTTATTCGAATGGTTAAGACCTGATAATGCGAGAGAGAAGTCTGTTTTTCGAATCTTTCTTACGGGAGAGAAATATGTCGTTCGAATGGTAAATACGATAGAGGAGTCCGACCATGATAATGCGAGAGAGAAGTTCAATTTTCGAATTGTTAATACGATAGAGAAGTCCGTCATTCGAATGCCGATAGAGAGGTCCGGTTCCCGAACGGTTAAGCATTGACAATGCAAAGGAGAAGTCCAATGTTCGAAGAGTTAATTCGAGAGAGAAGTCCGTTATTCGAAAGGTTAAGACTTGGTAATGCGAGGGAGAAGTCTGTTTTTTGAATCTTTATTATGCGAGAGAATTCCGTCGTTCGAATGGTAAATATATAGAGGAGTCCGTTGTTCGAAAGGTTAAACCATGATAATGCGAGAGAGAAGTCCGTTTTTCGAATTGTTAATACGAGAGAGAAGTCCGTCATTCGAATGCCGATAGAGAAGTCCGGTTCCCGAACGGTTAAGCATTGACAACGCATAGGAGAAGTCCAAAGTTCGAAGAGTTAATTCGAGAGAGAAGTCCGTTATTCGAAAGGTTAAGACTTGATAATGCGAGAGAGAAGTCTGTTCTTCGAAACTTTATTACGGGAGAGAAATCTGTCGTTCGAATGGTAAATACTTAGAGGAGTCCGTTGTTCGAACGGTTATACCATGATAATGCGAGAGAGAAGTTCAATTTTTGAATTGTTAATACGAGAGAGAAGTCCGTCATTCGAATGCCGATAGAGAAGTCTGGTTCCCAAATGGTTAAGCATTGACAACGCAAAGGAGAAGTCCAATGTTCGAAGTGTTAATTCGAGAGAGAAGTCCGTTATTCGAACGGTTAAGACTTGATAATGCAAGAGAGAAGTCTATTTTTCGAATCTTTATACGGGAGAGAAATCCGTTGTTCGAATGGTAAATACCTAGAGGAGTTCGTTGTTCGAATAGTTATACCATGATAATGCGAGAGAGAAGTTCTATTTTTGAATTGTTCATACGAGAGAGAAGTCCGTCATTCGAATGCCGATATAGAAGTCCGGTTACCGAACGGTTAAGCATTAACAATGCAACGGAGAAGTCCAATGTTCGAAGTGTTAATTCGAGAGAGAAGTCCGTTATTTGAAAGGTTAAGACTTGATAATGCGAGAGAGAAGTCTGTTTTTCGAATCGTTCTTACGGGAGAGAAATCCGTCGTTCGAATGGTAAATACGACAGAGGAGTCCGTTGTTCGAACGGTTATACCATGATAATGCGAGAGAGAAGTTCAGTTTTTGAATTGTTAATAGAGAGAGAAGTCCGTCATTCGAATGCCGATAAAGAAGTCCGGTTCCCGAACGGTTAAGCATTGACAACGCAAAGGAGAAGTCCAATGTTCGAAGTGTTAATTCGAGAGAGAAGTCCGTAATTCGAATAGTTAAGACTTGATAATGCGATAGGGAAATCTTTTTTTCGAATCTTTATGACGGCAGAAAAATCCATCGTTCGAATGGTACATATGATAGAGAAGTCCGTTGTTCGAACGGTTACACCAATTCGAATGGTTAGGACTAGACAAGGTGAGAGAGAAGTTTGTTTTTCGAATCTTTATTACGAGAGAAAAATCCGTCATTCGAATGGTAAATACGATAGAGGAGTCCGTTGTACGAACGGTTATACCATGATAATGCGAGAGAGAAGTCTGTTTTTCAAATTTTTAATACGAGAGTGAAGTCCGTTATTCGAATGCGGAAAGAGAAGTCCGGTTCCCGAACGGTTAAGCATTGACAATGCAAAGGAGAATTCCAATGTTCGAAGTGTTAATTCAAGAGAGAAGTCCGTTATTCGAATGGTTAAGACCTGATAATGCGAGAGAGAAGTCTGTTTTTCGAATCTTTCTTACGGGAGAGAAATATGTCGTCCGAATGGTAAATACGATAGAGGAGTCCGACCATGATAATGCGAGAGAGAAGTTCAATTTTTGAATTGTTAATACGAGAGAGAAGTCCGGTTCCCGAACGGTTAAGCATTGACAACGCAAAGGAGAAGTCCAATGTTCGAAGAGTTAATTCGAGAGAGAAGTCCGTTATTCGAATGGTTAAGACCTGATAATGCGACAGAGAAGTCTGTTTTTCGAATCTTTCTTACGGGAGAGAAATATGTCGTTCGAATGGTAAATACGATAGAGGAGTCCGACCATGATAATGCGAGAGAGAAGTTCAATTTTCGAATTGTTAATACGATAGAGAAGTCCGTCATTCGAATGCCGATAGAGAGGTCCGGTTCCCGAACGGTTAAGCATTGACAATGCAAAGGAGAAGTCCAATGTTCGAAGAGTTAATTCGAGAGAGAAGTCCGTTATTCGAAAGGTTAAGACTTGATAATGCGAGTGAGAAGTCGGTTTTTCGAATCTTTATTATGCGAGAGAAATCCATCGTTCGAATGGTAAATATATAGAGGAGTCCGTTGTTCGAACGGTTATACCATCATAATGCGAGAGAGAAGTCCGTTTTTCGAATTGTTAATACGAGAGTGAAGTCCGTCATTCGAATGCCGATAGAGAAGTCCGGTTCCCGAACGGTTAAGCATTGACAATGCAAAGAAGAAGTCCAATGTTCGAAGAGTTAATTTTAGAGAGAAGTCCGTTATTCGAAAGGTTAGGACTTGGTAATGCGAGGGAGAAGTCGGTTTTTCGAACCTTCATTATGCGAGAGAAATCCGTCTTTCGAATGGTAAATATATAAAGGAGTCCGTTGTTCGAACGGTTATATCATGATAATGCGATAGAGAAGTTCGTTTTTCGAATTGTTAATACGAGAGAGAAGTCCGTCATTCGAATGCCGATAGAGAAGTCCGGTTCCCGAACGGTTAAGCATTGACAACGCAAAGGAGAAGTCCAATGTTCGAAGTGTTAATTCGAGAGAGAAGTCCGTTATTCGAATGGTTAAGACTTGATAATGCGAGAGAGAAGTCTATTTTTCGAATTTTTATTACGGAAGAGAAATCCATCGTTCGAATGGTAAATATGACAGAGAAGTCCGTTGTTCGAACGGATATACCAATTCGAATGGTTAGGACTTGATAATGCGATAGAGAAGTCTGTTATTCGAATCTTTCTTACGATAGAGAAATATGTCGTTCGAATGGTAAATACGATAGAGGAGTCCGACCATGATAATGCGAGAGAGAAGTTCAATTTTTGAATTGTTAATACGACAGAGAAGTCCGTCATTCGAATGCCGATAGAGAAGTCCGGTTCCCGAACGGTTAAGCATTGACAATGCAAAGGAGAAGTCCAATGTTCGAAGAGTTAATTCGAGAGAAAAGTCCGTTATTCGAAAGGTTAAGACTTGATAATGCGAGGGAGAAGTCGGTTTTTCGAATCTTTATTATGCGAGAGAAATCCGTCGTTCCAATGGTAAATATATAGAGGAGTCCGTTGTTCGAACGGTTATACCATGATAATGCGAGAGAGAAGTCCGTCATTCGAATGCCAATAGAGAAGTCCGGTTCCAGAACGGTTAAGCATTAACAATGCAAAGAAGAAGTCCAGTGTTCGAAGAGTTAATTCGAGAGAGAAGTCCGTTATTCGAAAGGTTAGGACTTGGTAATGCGAGGGAGAAGTCGGTTTTTCGAACCTTTATTATGCGAGAGAAATCCGTCGTTCGAAGGGTAAATATATAAAGGAGTCCGTTGTTCGAACGGTTATAACATGATAATGCGAGAGAGAAGTCCGTCATTCGAATGCCGATAGAGAAGTCCGGTTCCCGAACGGTTAAGCATTGACAACGCAAAGGAGAAGTCCAATGTTCGAAGTGTTAAATCGAGAGAGAAGTCCGTTATTCGAATGGTTAAGACTTGATAATGCGAGAGAGAAGTCTGTTTTTCGAATCTTTCTTACAGGAGAGAAATATGTCGTTCGAATGGTAAATCCGATAGAGGAGTTCGACCATGACAATGCGAGAGAGAGGTTCAATTTTCGAATTTTTAATACGATAGAGAAGTCCGTCATTCGAATGCCGATAGAGAAGTCCGGTTCCCGAACGGTTAAGCATTGACAATGCAAAGGACAAGTCCAATGTTCGAAGAGTTAATTCGAGGGAGAGAAGTCCGTTATTCGAAAGGTTAAGACTTGATAATGCGAGGGAGAAGTCGGTTTTTCGAATCTTTATTATGCGAGAGAAATCCGTCGTTCGAATGGTAAATATATAAAGGAGTCCGTTGTTCGAACGGTTATACCATGATAATGCGAGAGAGAAGTCCGTTTTTCGAATTGTTAATACGAGAGAGAAGTCCGTCATTCGAATGCCGATAGAGAAGTCCGGTTCCCGAACGGTTAAGCATTGACAACGCAAAGGAGAAGTCCAATGTTCGAAGTGTTAATTCGAGAGAGAAGTCCGTTATTCGAATGGTTAAGACTTGATAATGCGAGAGAGAAGTCTATTTTTCGAATTTTTATTACGGAAGAGAAATCCATCGTTTGAATGGTAAATATGACAGAGAAGTCCGTTGTTCGAACGGATATACCAATTCGAATGGTTAGGACTTGATAATGCGATAGAGAAGTCTGTTATTCGAATCTTTCTTACGATAGAGAAATATGTCGTTCGAATGGTAAATACGATAGAGGAGTCCGACCATGATAATGCGAGAGAGAAGTTCAATTTTCGAATTGTTAATACGACAGAGAAGTCCGTCATTCGAATGCCGATAGAGAAGTCCGGTTCCCGAACGGTTAAGCATTGACAATGCAAAGGAGAAGTCCAATGTTCGAAGAGTTAATTCGAGAGAAAAGTCCGTTATTCGAAAGGTTAAGACTTGATAATGCGAGGGAGAAGTCGGTTTTTCGAATCTTTATTATGCGAGAGAAATCCGTCGTTCCAATGGTAAATATATAGAGGAGTCCGTTGTTCGAACGGTTATACCATGATAATGCGAGAGAGAAGTCCTTTTTTCGAATTGTTAATACGAGAGAGAAGTCCGTCATTCGAATGCCAATAGAGAAGTCCGGTTCCAGAATGGTTAAGCATTGACAATGCAAAGAAGAAGTCCAGTGTTCGAAGAGTTAATTCGAGAGAGAAGTCCGTTATTCGAAAGGTTAGGACTTGGTAATGCGAGGGAGAAGTCGGTTTTTCGAACCTTTATTATGCGAGAGAAATCCGTCGTTCGAAGGGTAAATATATAAAGGAGTCCGTTGTTCGAACGGTTATACCATGATAATGCGAGAGAGAAGTCCGTCATTCGAATGCCGATAGAGAAGTCCGGTTCCCGAACGGTTAAGCATTGACAACGCAAAGGAGAAGTCCAATGTTCGAAGTGTTAAATCGAGAGAGAAGTCCGTTATTCGAATGGTTAAGACTTGATAATGCGAGAGAGAAGTCTGTTTTTCGAATCTTTCTTACGGGAGAGAAATATGTCGTTCGAATGGTAAATCCGATAGAGGAGTTCGACCATGATAATGCGAGAGAGAAGTTCAATTTTCGAATTGTTAATACGATAGAGAAGTCCGTCATTCGAATGCCGATAGAGAAGTCCGGTTCTCGAACGGTTAAGCATTGACAATGCAAAGGACAAATCCAATGTTCGAAGAGTTAATTCGAGGGAGAGAAGTCTGTTATTCGAAAGGTTAAGACTTGATAATGCGAGGGAGAAGTCGGTTTTTCGAATCTTTATTATGCGAGAGAAATCCGTCGTTCGAATGGTAAATATATAAAGGAGTCCGTTGTTCGAACGGTTATACCATGATAATGCGAGAGAGAAGTCCGTTTTTCGAATTGTTAATACGAGAGAGAAGTCCGTCATTCGAATGCCGATAGAGAAGTCCGGTTCCCGAACGGTTAAGCATTGACAATGCAAAGGAGAAGTCCAATGTTCGAAGAGTTAATTCGAGAGAAAAGTCCGTTATTCGAAAGGTTAAGACTTGATAATGCGAGGGAGAAGTCGGTTTTTCGAATCTTTATTATGCGAGAGAAATCCGTCGTTCCAATGGTAAATATATAGAGGAGTCCGTTGTTCGAACGGTTATACCATGATAATGCGAGAGAGAAGTCCGTCATTCGAATGCCAATAGAGAAGTCCGGTTCCAGAACGGTTAAGCATTAACAATGCAAAGAAGAAGTCCAGTGTTCGAAGAGTTAATTCGAGAGAGAAGTCCGTTATTCGAAAGGTTAGGACTTGGTAATGCGAGGGAGAAGTCGGTTTTTCGAACCTTTATTATGCGAGAGAAATCCGTCGTTCGAAGGGTAAATATATAAAGGAGTCCGTTGTTCGAACGGTTATACCATGATAATGCGAGAGAGAAGTCCGTCATTCGAATGCCGATAGAGAAGTCCGGTTCCCGAACGGTTAAGCATTGATAATGCAAAGGAGAAGTCCAATGTTCGAAGAGTTAATTCGAGAGAGAAGTCCGTTATTCGAAAGGTTAAGACTTGATAATGCGAGGGAGAAGTCGGTTTTTAGAATCTTTTTTATGCGAGAGAAATCCGTCGTTCGAATGGTAAATATATAGAGGAGTCCGTTGTTCGAACGGTTATACCATGATAATGCGAGAGAGAAGTCCGTTTTTCGAATTGTTAATACGAGAGAGAAGTCCGTCATTTGAATGCCGATAGAGAGGTCCGGTTCCCGAACGGTTAAGCATTGACAATGCAAAGAAGAAGTCCAATGTTCAAAGAGTTAATTCGAGAGAGAAGTCCATTATTCGAAAGGTTAGGACTTGGTAATGCGAGGGAGAAGTCGGTTTTTCGAACCTTTATTATGCGAGAGAAATCCGTCATTAGAATGGTAAATTTAAAAAGGAGTCCGTTGTTCGAACGGTTATACCATGATAATGCAAGAGAGAAGTCCGTTTTTCGAATTGTTAATACGAGAGAGAAGTCCGTCATTCGAATGCCGATAGAGAAGTCCGGTTTCCGAACGGTTAAGCATTGACAACGCAAAGGAGAAGTCCAATGTTCGAAGTGTTATTTCGAGATAGAAGTCCGTTATTCGAAAGGTTAAGACTTGAAAATGCGAGAGAGAAGTCTTTTTTTCCAATCTTTATTACGAGAGAGAAATCCGTCGTTCGAATGGTAAATACGATAGAGCAGTCCGCTGTACGAACGGTTATACCATGATAATGCGATAGAGAAGTCCGTTTTTCAAAATTTTAATACGAGATTGAAGTCTGTTATTCGAATGCCGATAGAGAAGTCCGGTTCCCGAACGGTTAAGCATTGACAACGCAAAGGAGAAGTCCAATGTTCGAAGTGTTATTTCGAGATAGAAGTCCGTTTTTCGAATGGTTAAGACTTGATAATGCGAGAGAAGTCTATTTTTCGAACTTTTATTACGGGAGAGAAATCTATCGTTCGAATGGTAAATATGATAGAGAAGTCCGTTTTTCGAACGGTTATACCAATTCGAATGGTTAGGACTTGATAATGTGAGAGAGAAGTCTGTTATTCGAATGCCGAAAGAGAAGTCCGGTTCCCGAACGGTTAAGCATTGACAACGCAAAGGAGAAGTCCAATGTTCGAAGTGTTAATTTGAGAGAGAAGTCCGTTATTCGAATGGTTAAGACTTGATATTGCGAGAGAGAAGTCTTTTTTTCGAATCTTTCTTACGGGATAGAAATATGTCGTTCGAATGGTAAATACGATAGAGGAGTCCGACCACGATAATGCGAGAGAGAAGTTCAATTTTCGAATTGTTAATACGTTAGAGAAGTCCATCATTCGAATGCGGATAGAGAAGTCCGGTTCCCGAACGGTTAAGCATTGACAATGCAAAGGAGAAGTCCAATGTTCGAAGAGTTAATTCGAGAGAGAAGTCCTTTATTTGAAAGGTTAGAACTTGGTAATGCGAGGGAGAAGTCGGTTTTTCGAACCTTTATTATGCGAGAGAAATCCGTCGTTCGAATGGTAAACATATAAAGGAGTCCGTTGTTCGAACGGTTATACCATGATAATGCGATAGAGAAGTCCGTTTTTTGAATTGTTAATACGAGAGAGAAGTCCGTCATTCGAATGCCGATAGAGAAGTCCGGTTCCTGAACGGTTAAGCATTGACAACGCAAAGGAGAAGTCCAATGTTCGAAGTGTTATTTCGAGATAGAAGTCCGTTATTCGAATGGTTAAGACTTGATAATGCGAGAGAGAAGTCTATTTTTCGAACTTTTATTACGAGAGAGAAATCCGTCGTTCGAATGGTAAATACGATAGAGCAGTCCGTTGTACTAACAGTTATACCATGATAATGCGAGAGAGAAGTCCGTTTTTCAAAATTTTAATACGAGATTGAAGTCCGTTATTCGAATGCCGAAAGAGAAGTCCGGTTCCCGAACGGTTAAGCATTGACAACGCAAAGTAGAAGTCCAATGTTCGAAGTGTTAATTCGAGAGAGAAGTCCGTTATTCGAATGGTTAAGACTTGATATTGCGAGAGAGAAGTCTTTTTTTCGAATCTTTCTTACGGGATAGAAATATGTCGTTCGAATGGTAAATACGATAGAGGAGTCCGACCACGATAATGCGAGAGAGAAGTTCAATTTTCGAATTGTTAATACGAGAGAGAAGTCCGTTATTCGAATGCCGATAGAGAAGTCCGGTTCCCGAACGGTTAAGCATTGACAATGCAAAGGAGAAGTCCAATATTCGAAGAGTTAATTCGAATGCCGATAGAGAAGTCCGGTTCCCGAACGGTTAAGCATTGACAATGCAAAGGAGAAGTCCAATATTCGAATGGTTAAGACTTCTTAATGCGAGGGAGAAGTCTTTTTTTCGAATCTTTATTACTGGAGAGAAATCCGTCGTTCGAATGGTAAATATGATAGATGAGTCCGTTGTTCGAACGGTTATACCAAGATAATGCGAGAGAGAAGACCGTTTTTCTAATTGTCAATACGAGAGATAAGTCTGTCATTCGAATACCGACAGAGAAGTCCGGTTCCCGAACGGTTAAGCATTGACAATGCAAATGAGATGTCCAATATTCGAAGAGTTAATTCGAGAGAGAAGTCCGTTATTCGAATGGTTAAGACTTGATAATGCGAAAGAAAAGTCTGTTTTTCGAATCTTTATGTCGGGAGAAAAATCCATTGTTCGAATGGTAAATATGATAGAGAAGGCCGTTGTTCGAACGGTTATACCAATTCGAATGGTTAGGACTTGATAATGAGAGAGAGAAGTCTGTTTTTAGAATCATTATTACGGGAGAGAAATCCGTCGTTCGAATGTTAATACAATAGATGAGTCCGTTGTTCTAACGGTTATACCATGATAATCCGAGAGAGATGTCCGTTTTTCGAATTGTCAATACGAGAGAGAAGTCCGTCATTCGAATGCCGATAGAGAAGTCCGGATCCCGAACGGTTAAGCATTCACAATGCAAATAAGAAGTCCAATATTCGAAGAGTTAATTCGAGAGAGACGTCCGTTATTCGAATGGTTAAGACTTGATAATGCGATAGAGAAGTCTGTTTTTCGAATCATTATGACGGGAGAAAAATCCATCGTTCGAATGGTAAATATGATAGAGAAGTCCGTTGTTCGAACGGTTATACCAATGCGAATGGTTAGGACTTGTTAATGCGAGAGAGAAGTCTGTTTTTCTAATCATTATTACGGGAGAGAAATCCGTCGTTCGAATGGTAAATATGATGGATGAGTCCGTTGTTCTAACGGTTATACCATGATAATGCGAGAGAGAAGTCTGTTTCGTGAATTGTTAATACGAGAGAGAAGTTTGTCATTCGAATTCCGATAGAGAACTCCGTTTCCCGAACGGTTAAGCATTGACAATGCAAATGAGAAGTCCGATCTTCGAAGAGTTAATTCGAGAGAAAAGTCCGTTATACGAATGGTTAAGTCTTGATAATGCGAGAGAGAAGTCTGTTTTTCGAATCTTTATTACGGGAGAGAAATCCGTCGTTCGAATGGTAAATATGATAGATGAGTCCGTTGTCCGAACGGTTATACCATAATAATGCGAGAGAGAAGTCCGTTTTTCGAATTGTCAATACGAGAGAGAAGTCCATCATTCGAATACCGACAGAGAAGCCCGGTTCCCGAACGGTTAAGCATTGACAATTCAAATGTGAAGTCCAATATTCGAAGAGTTAATTCGAGAGAGAAGTCCGTTATTTGAATGGTTAAGACTTGATAATGCGATAGAGAAGTCTGTTTTTCGAATCTTTATGACGGGAGAAAAATCCATCGTTTGAATTGTTAATATGATAGAGAAGTCCGTTGTTCGAACGGTTATACCAATTCGAATGGTTAGGACTTGATAATCCGATAGAGAAGTCTGTTTTTCGAATCATTATTACATGAGAGAAATCCGTCGTTCGAATGATAAATACGATAGAGGAGTCCGTTGTTCTGACGGTTATACCATGATAATGCGAGAGAGAAGTCCGTTTCGCGAATTGTTAATACGAGAGAGAAGTCTGTCATTCCAATTCCGATAGAGAAGTCCGTTTCCCGAACGGTTAAGCATTGACAATGCAAATTAGAAGTCCAATGATCGAAGAGTTAATTCGAGAGAGAAGTCCGTTATACGAATGGTTAAGACTTGATAATACGAGAGAGAAATCCGTTTTTCGAATCTTTATTACGGGAAAGAAATCCGTCGTTCGAATGGTAAATACGATAGAGGAGTCTGTTGTTCTAACGGTTATACCATGATAATGCGAGAGAGAAGTCCGTTTTTTGAATTGTTAATACGAGAGAGAAGCCCATCATTCGAATTCCGATAGAGAAGTCCGTTTCCCGAACGGTTAAGCATTGACAATGCAAATGAGAAGTCCAATATTCGAAGAGTTAATTCGAGAGAGAAGTCTGTTACTCGAATGGTTAAGACTTGATAATGCGAGAGAGAAATCTGTTTTTCGAATCTTTATTAAGTGAGAGAAATCCGTCGTTGGAATGGTAAATTCGATAAATGACTCCGTTGTTCTAACGATTATACCACGATAATGCCAGAGAGAAGTCCGTTTTTCGAATTGTCAATACGAGAGAGAAGTCCGTCATTCGAATGCCGACAGAGAAGTCCGGTTCCCGAACGGTTAAGCATTGACAATGCAAATAAGAAGTCCAATATTCGAAGAGTTAATTCGATAGAGAAGTCCGTTATTCGAATGGTTAAGACTTGATAATGCGATAGAGAAGTCTATTTTACGAATCTTTATGACGGGAGAAATATACATCGTTCGAATGGTAAATATGACAGAGAAGTCCGTTGTTCGAAGGGTTATACCAATGCGAATTTTTAGGACTTTATAATGCGAGAGAGAAGTCTGTTTTACAAAATCACTATTATGGGAGAGAAATCCGTCGTTCGAATGGTAAATACGATAGAGGAGTCCATTGTTCGAACGGTTATACCATGACAATGCGAGAGAGAAGTCCGTTGTTCGAATTGTTAATACGAGAGAGAAATCCGTCATTCGAATGTCGATAGAGAAGTCCGGTTCCCGAACGGTTAAGCATTGACAATGCAAAGGAGAAGTCCAAGGTTCGAAGAGTTAATTCGAGAGAGAAGTCCGTTATACGAATGGGTAAGACTTGATAATGCGAGAGAGAAATCTGTTTTTCGAATCTTTCTTACGGGAGAGAAATCCGTCATTCGAATGGTAAATACGATAGATGAGTCCGTTGTTCTAACGGTTAAACCATGATAATGCGATAGAGAATTCCGTTTTTCGAATTGTCAATACGAGAGAGAAAAGTCTGTCATTCGAATGCCGACAGAAAAGTCCGGTTCCCAAACGGTTAAGCATTGATAATGCAAAGGAGAAGTCCAATGTTCGAAGAGTTAATTCGAGAGAGAAGTCCATTATTCGAATGGTTAAGACTTCTTAATGCGAGGGAGAAGTCTGTTTTTCGAATCTTTATTACTGGAGAGAAATCTGTCGTTCGAATAGTAAAAATGATAGATGAGTCCGTTGTTCGAACGGTTATACCAAGATAATGCGAGAGAGAAGTCCGTTTTTCTAATTGTCAATACGAGAGAGAAGTCTGTCATTCGAATACCGACAGAGAAGTCCGGTTCCCGAACAGTTAAGCATT
Organism: Rhododendron griersonianum; assembly: GCA_018127125.1. Taxonomy (NCBI): domain Eukaryota; kingdom Viridiplantae; phylum Streptophyta; class Magnoliopsida; order Ericales; family Ericaceae; genus Rhododendron; species Rhododendron griersonianum. The sequence continues at coordinate 29,667,733 of CM030790.1, read as the reverse complement.
GACAATGCAAATGAGAAGTCCAATATTCGAAGAGTTAATTCGAGAGAGAAGTCCGTTATTCGAATGGTTAAGTCTTGATAATGCGCTAGAAAAGTATGTTTTCCGAATCTTTATGACGGGAGAAAAATCCATTGTTCGAATGGTAAATATGATAGAGAAGGCCGTTGTTCGAACGGTTATACCAATTCGAATGGTTAGGACTTGATAATGAGAGAGAGAAGTCTGTTTTTCGAATCATTATTACGGGAGAGAAATCCGTCGTTCGAATGTCAATACGATAGATGAGTCCGTTGATCTAACGGTTATACCATGATAATCCGAGAGAGATGTCCGTTTTTCGAATTGTCAATACGAGAGAAGTCCGTCATTCGAATGCCGATAGAGAAGTCCGGATCCCGAACGGTTAAGCATTCACAATGCAAATAAGAAGTCCAATATTCGAAGAGTTAATTCGAGAGAGACGTCCGTTATTCGAATGGTTAAGACTTGATAATGCGATAGAGAAGTCTTTTTTTCGAATCTTTATGACGGGAGAAAAATCCATCGTTCGAATGGTAAATATGATAGAGAAGTCCGTTGTTCGAACGGTTATACCAATGCGAACGGTCAGGGCTTGTTAATGCGAGAGAGAAGTCTGTTTTTCTAATCATTATTACGGGAGCGAAATCCGTCGTTCGAATGGTAAATACGATGGAGGAGTCCGTTGTTCTAACGGCCATACCATGATAATGCGAGAGAGAAGTCCGTTTCGTGAATTTTTAATACGAGAGAGAAGTTTGTCATTCGAATTCCGATAGAGAACTCCGTTTCCCGAACGGTTAAGCATTGACAATGCAAATGAGAAGTCCGATGTTCGAAGAGTTAATTCGAGAGAGAAGTCCGTTATACGAATGGTTAAGACTTGATAATGCGAGAGAGAAGTCTGTTTTTCGAATCTTTATTACGGGAGAGAAATCCTTCGTTCGAACGGTAAATATGATAGATGAGTCCGTTGTCCGAACGGTTATACCATAATAATGCGAGAGAGAAGTCCGTTTTTCGAATTGTCAATACGAGAGAGAAGTCCGTCATTCGAATACCGACAGAGAAGTCCGGTTCCCGAACGGTTAAGCATTGACAATTCAAATGTGAAGTCCAATATTCGAAGAGTTAATTCGAGAGAGAAGTCCGTTATTTGAATGGTTAAGACTTGATAATGCGATAGAGAAGTCTGTTTTTCGAATCTTTATGACGGGAGAAAAATCCATCGTTTGAATTGTTAATATGATAGAGAAGTCCGTTGTTCGATCGGTTATACCAATTCGAATGGTTAGGACTTGATAATCCGAGAGAGAAGTCTGTTTTTCGAATCATTATTACGGGAGAGAAATCCGTCGTTCGAATGGTAATACGATAGAGGAGTCCGTTGTTCTAACGGTTATACCATGATAATGCGAGAAAGAAGTCCGTTTCGCGAATTGTTAATACGAGAGAGAAGTCCGTCATTCGAATGCCGATAGAGAAGTCCGGTTCCCGAACAGTCAAGCATTGACAATGCAAATTAGAAGTCCAATGATCGAAGAGTTAATTCGAGAGAGAAGTCCGTTATACGAATGGTTAAGACTTGATAATACGAGAGAGAAATCTGTTTTTCGAATCTTTATTACGGGAGAGAAATCCGTCGTTCGAATGGTAAATACGATAGAGGAGTCTGTTGTTCTAACGGTTATACCATGATAAAGCGAGAGAGAAGTCCGTTTTTAGAATTGTTAATACGAGAGAGAAGCCGTCATTCGAATTCCGATAGAGAAGTCCGTTTCCCGAACGGTGAAGCATTGACAATGCAAATGAGAAGTCCAATATTCGAAGAGTTAATTCGAGAGAGAAGTCCGTTACTCGAATGGTTAAGACTTGATAATGCGAGAGAGAAATCTGTTTTTCGAATCTTTATTAAGTGAGAGAAATCCGTCGTTCGAATGGTAAATTCGATAAATGACTCCGTTGTTCTAATGGTTATACCACGATAATGCGAGAAAGAAGTCCGTTTTTCGAATTGTCAATAATAGAGAGAAGTCTGTCGTTCGAATGCCGACAGAGAAGTCCGGTTCCCGAACGGTTAAGCATTGACAATGCAAATAAGAAGTCCATTATTCGAATAGTTAATTCGATATAGAGAAGTCTGTTTTACGAATCTTTATGACGGGAGAAATATACATCGTTCGAATGGTAAATATGACAGAAAAGTCCGTTGTTCGAAGGGTTATACCGATGCGAATGGTTAGCACTTTATAATGCGAGAGAGAAGTCTGTTTTTCAAATCACAATTATGGGAGAGAAATCCGTCGTTCGAATCGTAAATACGATAGAGGAGTCCGTTGTTCTAACGGTTATACCATGATAATGCGAGAGAGAAGTCTGTTCCCCGAACCGTTAAGCTTTGACAATGCAAATGAGAAGTCCAATGTTCGAAGAGTTAATTCGAGAGAGAAGTCCGTTATACGAATGGTTAAGACTTGGTAATGCGAGAGAGAAATCTATTTTTTGAATATTTATTACAGGAGAGAAATCCGTCGTTCGAATGGTAAATACGATAGAGAAGTCCGTTGTTCTAACGGTTATACCATGATAATGCGAGAGAGAAGTCCGTTTTTTGAATTATTAATACGAGAGAGAAGTACGGTTCCCGAGCGGTTAAGCATTGACAATGCAAAGGAGAAGTCCAATGTTCGAAGAGTTAATTCGAGAGAGAAGTCCGTTATACGAAGGGTTAAAACTTGGTAATGCGAGAGAGAAATCTGTTTTTTGAATATTTATTACGGGAGAGAAATCCGTCATTCGAATGGTAAATACGATAGAGAAGTCCGTTGTTCTAACGGTTATACCATGATAATGCGAGAGAGAAGTCCGTTTTTCGAATTGTCAATACGAGAGAGGAGTCCGTCATTCGAATGCCGACAGAGAAGTCCGGTTCCCGAACGGTTAAGCATTGACCATGCAAATAAAAAGTCCAATATTTGAAGAGTTAATTCGAGAAAGAAGTCCGTTATTCGAATGGTTAAGACTTGATAATGCGATAGAGAAGTCTGTTTTCCGTATCTTTATGACGGGAGAAAAATCCATCGTTTGAATGGTAAATATAATAGAGAAGTCCGTTGTTCGAACGGTTATACCAATGCGAATGGTTAGGACTTGATAATGCGAGGGAGAAGTCTGTTTTTCGAATCATTATTACGGGAGAGAAATCCGACGTTCGAATGGTAAATACGATAGAGGAGTCCGTTATTCTAACGGTTATACCATGATAATGCGAGAGAGAAGTCCGTTTCGCGAATTGTTAATACGATAGAGAAGTCCATCATTCGAATTCCCATAGAGAAGTCCATTTCCCGAACGGTTTAGCATTCACATTGCAAATGAGAAGTCCAATGTACGAAGAATTAATTCGAGAGAGAAGTCCCTTATACGAATGGTTAAGACTTGATAATGCGAGAGAGAAGTCTGTTTTTCGAATCATTATTACGGGATAGAAATCCGTCGTTCGAATGGTAAATACGATAGAGGAGTCCATTGTTCTAACGGTTATACCATGATAATGCGAGAGAGAACTCCATTTTTTGAATTGTTAATACGAGAGAGAAGTCCGTCATTCGAATTCCGATAGAGAAGTCGGTTCCCGAACGGTTAAGCATTGACAATGCAAAGGAGAAATCCAATGTTCGAAGAGTTAATTCGAGAGAGAAGTCCGTTATTCGAATGGTTAAGACCTCTTAATGCGAGAGAGAAGTCTGTTTTCCGAATCTTTCTTACGGGAGAGAAATCTGTCGTTTGAATGGTAAATATGATAGATGAGTCCGTTGTTCGAACAGTTATACCATGATAATGCGAGAGAGAAGTCCGTTTTTCGAATTGTCAATACGAGAGAGAAGTCCGTCATTCGAATACCGACAGAGAAGTCCGGTTCCTGAACGGTTAAGCACTGACAATGCAAATGTGAAGTCCAATATTCGAAGAGTTAATTCGAGAGAGAAGTCCGTTATTCGAATGGTTAAGACTTGATAATGCGATAGAGAAGTCTGTTCTTCGAATCTTTATGACGGGAGAAAAATCCATCGTTCGAATGGTTGATATGATAGAGAAGTCCGTTGTTCGAACGGTTATACCAATTCGAATGGTTAGGACTTGATAATGCGAGAGAGAAGTCTAGTTTTCGAATCATTATTACGGGAGAGAAATCCGTCGTTCGAATGGTAAATACAATAGAGGAGTCCGTTGTTCAAACGGTTATACCATGATAATACGAGAGAGAAGTCCGTCATTCGAATTCCCAGAGAGAAGTCTGTTTCCCGAACGGTGAAGCATTGACAATGCAAATGAGAAGTCCAATGTTCGAAGAGTTAATTCGAGAGAGAAGGCCGTTACACGAATGGTTAAGAATTGATAATGCGAGAGAGACTTCTGTTTTTCGAATCTTTATTACGGGAGAGAAATCCGTCGTTCAAATGGTAAATACGATAGATGAGTCCGTTGTTCTAAAGGTTATACCATGATAATGCGAGAGAGAAGTCCGTTTTTCGTATTGTCAATACGAGAGAGAAGTCCAATTTTCAAATTGTCAATACGAAAGAGAAGTCCGGTTCCCGAACGTATAAGCATTGACAATGCAAAGGAGAAATCCAATGTTCGAAGAGTTAATTCGAGAGAGAAGTCCGTTATTCAAATGGTTAAGACTTGATAATGCGATAGAGAAGTCTGTTTTTCGAATCTTTATGACGGGAGAGAAATCCATCGTTCGAATGGTAAATATGATAGATGAGTTCTTTGTTCGAACGGTTATACCGTGATAATGCAAGAGAAAAGTCCGTTTTTCGAATTGTCAATTTGAGAGAGAAGTCCGTCATTCGAATACCGACAGAGAAGTCCGGTTCCCGAACGGTTAAGCATTGACAATGCAAATGAGAAGTCCAATATTCAAAGAGTTAATTCGAGAGAGAAGTCCGTTATACGAATGGTTAAGACTTTATAATGCGAGAGAGACATCTGTTTTTCGAATCTTTTTTAAGGGAGAGAAATCCGTCGTTCGAATGGTAAATACGATAAATGAGTCCGTTGTTCTAACGATTATACCATGATAATGCGAGAGAGAGAAGTGCGTCATTCGAATGCCGACAGAGAAGTCCGGTTCCCGAACAGTTAAGCATTGACAATGCAAATAAGAAGTCCAATATTCGAAGAGTTAATTCGATAGAGAAGTCCGTTATTCGAATGGTTAAGACTTGATAATGCGAGAGAGAAGTCTAGTTTTCGAATCATTATTACGGGAGAGAAATCCGTCGTTCGAATGGTAAATACAATAGAGGAGTCCGTTGTTCAAACGGTTATACCATGATAATACGAGAGAGAAGTCCGTCATTCGAATTCCCAGAGAGAAGTCTGTTTCCCGAACGGTGAAGCATTGACAATGCAAATGAGAAGTCCAATGTTCGAAGAGTTAATTCGAGAGAGAAGGCCGTTACACGAATGGTTAAGAATTGATAATGCGAGAGAGACTTCTGTTTTTCGAATCTTTATTACGGGAGAGAAATCCGTCGTTCAAATGGTAAATACGATAGATGAGTCCATTGTTCTAAAGGTTATACCATGATAATGCGAGAGAGAAGTCCGTTTTTCGTATTGTCAATACGAGAGAGAAGTCCAATTTTCAAATTGTCAATACGAAAGAGAAGTCCGGTTCCCGAACGTATAAGCATTGACAATGCAAAGGAGAAATCCAATGTTCGAAGAGTTAATTCGAGAGAGAAGTCCGTTATTCAAATGGTTAAGACTTGATAATGCGATAGAGAAGTCTGTTTTTCGAATCTTTATGACGGGAGAGAAATCCATCGTTCGAATGGTAAATATGATAGATGAGTTCTTTGTTCGAACGGTTATACCGTGATAATGCAAGAGAAAAGTCCGTTTTTCGAATTGTCAATTTGAGAGAGAAGTCCGTCATTCGAATACCGACAGAGAAGTCCGGTTCCCGAACGGTTAAGCATTGACAATGCAAAAGAGAAGTCCAATATTCAAAGAGTTAATTCGAGAGAGAAGTCCGTTATACGAATGGTTAAGACTTTATAATGCGAGAGAGACATCTGTTTTTCGAATCTTTTTTAAGGTATAGAAATCCGTCGTTCGAATGGTAAATACGATAAATGAGTCCGTTGTTCTAACGATTATACCATGATAATGCGAGAGAGAGAAGTGCGTCATTCGAATGCCGACAGAGAAGTCCGGTTCCCGAACAGTTAAGCATTGACAATGCAAATAAGAAGTCCAATATTCGAAGAGTTAATTCGATAAAGAAGTCCGTTATTCGAATGGTTAAGACTTGATAATGCGATAAAGAAGTCTGTTTTTCGAATCTTTATGACGGGAGAAAAATCCATCGTTCGAATGGTAAATATGATAGAGAAGTCCGTTGTTTAAACGGTTATACCAATTCGAATGGTTAGGACTTGATAATGCGAGAGAGAAGTCTGTTTTTCGAATCATTATTACGGGAGAGAAATCCGTCGTTCGAATGGTAAATACGATAGAGGAATCCGTTGTTCTAACGGTTATACCATGATAATGCGAGAGAAAAGTCCTTTCGCGAATTGTTAATACGAGAGAGAAGTCTGTCATTCGAATTCCCATAGAGAAATCCGTTTCCCGAACGGTTAAGCATTGACAATGCAAATGAGAAGTCCAATGTTCGAAGAGTTAATTCGAGAGAGAGATCCGTTATACGAATGGTTAAGACTTGATAATGCGAGAGAGAAATCGGTTTTTTGAATCTTTATTACGGGAGAGAAATCTGTCGTTCGAATGGTAAATACGATAGATGAGTCCGTTGTTCTAACGGTTATACCATGATAATGCGAGAGAGAAGCCCGTTTTACGAATTGTCAATACGAGAGAGAAGTCCGTCATTCGAATGCCGACAGAGAAGTCCGGTTCCCGAACGGTTAAGCATTGACAATGCAAATAAGGAGTCCAATATTCGAAGAGTTAATTCGAGAGAGAAGTCCGTTATTCGAATGGTTAGACTTGATAATGCGATAGAGAAGTCTGTTTTTGAATCTTTATGACTGGAGAAAAATCCATCGTTCAAATGGTAAATATGATAGAGAAGTCCGTTGTTCGAACGGTTATACCAATTCGAATGGTAAATACGATAGAGGAGTCCGTTGTTCAAACGGTTATACCATGATAATGCGAGAGAGAAGTCCGTTTCGCGAATTGTTAATACAAGAGAGAAATCCGTCATTCGAATTCCCGTAGAGAAGTCCGTTTCCCGAACGGTTAAGCATTTACAATGCAAATGAGAAGTCCAATGTTCGAAGAGTTATTTCGAGAGAGAAGTCCGTTATACGAATGGTTAAAACTTGATAATGCGAGAGAGACATCTGTTTTTCGTATCTTTATTAAGGGAGAGAAATCCGTCGTTCGAATGGTAAATACGATAGATGAGTCCGTTGTTCTAACGATTATACCATGATAATGCGAGAGAAGTCCGTTTTTCGAATTGTCAATACGAGAGAGAAGTCTGTCATTCGAATGCCGACAGAGAAGTCCGGTTCCCGAACAGTTAAGCATTGACAATGCAAATAAGAAGTCCAATATTCGAAGAGTTAATTCGATAGAGAAGTCCGTCATTCGAATGGTTAAGACTTGATAATGCGATAGAGAAGTCTGTTTTTCGAATCTTTATGACGGGAGAAAAATCCTTCGTTCGAATGGTAAATATGATAGAGAAGTCCGTTGTTCGAACGGTTATACCAATTCGAATGTTTAGGACTTGATAATGCGAGAGAGAAGTCTGTTTTTCAAATCATTATTACGGGAGAGAAATCCGTCGTTCGAATGCTAAATATGATAGAGGAGTCCGTTGTTCTAACGGTTATACCATGATAATGCGAGAGAGAAGTCCGTTTCGCGAATTGTTAATACGAGAGAGAAGTCCGTCATTCGAATTCCCATAGAAAAATTCGTTTCCAGAACGGTTAAGCATTGACAATGCAAATGAAAAGTCCAATGTTCGAAGAGTTAATTCGAGAGAGAAGTCCGTTATACGAATGGTTAAGACTTGATAATGCGAGAGAGACATCTGTTTTTCGAATCATTATTACGAGAGAGAAATCCGTCGTTCGAATGGTAAATACGATAGTGCAGTCCGTTGTTCTAACAGTTATACCATGATAATGCGAGAGAGAAGTCCGTCATTCGAATTCCGATAGAGAAGTCCGTTTCCCGAACGGTTAAGCATTGAAAATGCAAATGAGAAGTCCAATGTTCGAAGAGTTAATTCGAGAGAGAAGTCCGTTATACGAATGGTTAAGACTTGATAATACGATAAAGAAATCTGTTTTTCGAATCTTTATTACGCGAGAGAAATCCGTCGTTCGAATGGTAAATACGATAGAGAAGTCCGTTGTTCGTACGGTTATACCATGATAATGAGAGAGAGAAGTCCGTTTCGCGAATTGTTAATACGAGAGAGAAGTCCGTCTTTCGAATGCCGATAGAGAAGTTCGGTTAAATTTTGACAATGCAAAGGAGAAGTCTAATGTTTGAAGAGTTAATTCGAGAGAGAAGTCCGTTATTCGAATGGTTAAGACTTGATAATGCGAGAGAGAAGTCTATTTTTTCGAATATTTATTACGGGAGAGAAATCCGTCGTTCGAATGGTAAATACGATACAGAAGTCCGTTGTTCTAACGGTTATACCATGATAATGCGAGAGAGAAGTCCGTTTCGCGAATTGTTAATACGAGAGAGAAGTCTGTCTTTCGAATGCTGATAGAGAAGTCCGGTTTCCGAACGGTTAAGCATTGACAATGCAAAGGAGAAGTCCAATGTTCGAAGAGTTAATTCGAGAGAGAAGTCCGTTATTCGAATGGTTAAGACTTGATAATGCGAGAGAGAAGTCTATTTTTTCGAATCTTTATTACGGGAGAGAAATCCGTCGTTCGAATGGTAAACACGATAGAGGAGTCCGTTGTTCTAACGGTTATACCATGATAATGCGAGAGAGAAGTCCGTTTCGCGAATTGTTAGTACGAGAGAGAAGTCCGTCATTCGAATTCCGATAGAGAAGTCCGTTTCCCGAACGGTTAAGCATTAACAATGCGAAGGAGAAGTCCAATGTTCGAAGAGTTAATTCGAGAAAGAAGTCCGTTATTCGAATGGTTAAGACATGATAATGGGAGAGAGAAGTCTGTTTTATGAATCTTTATTACGGGAGAGAAATCCGTCGTTCGAATGGTAAATACGATAGAGGAGTCCGTTGTTCGAACGGTTATTATACCATGATAATGCGAGAGAGAAGTTCGTTTCGCGAATTGTTAATACGAGAGAGATAAGTCTGTCTTTCGAATGCCGATAGAGAAGTCCGGTTCCCGAACGGTTAAGTATTGACAATGCAAAGGAGAAGTCCAATGTTCGAAGAGTTAATTCGAGAGAGAAGTCCGTTATTCGAATGGTTAAGACTTGATAATGCGAGAGAGAAGTCTGTATTTCGAATCTCTTTTACGGGAGAGAAATCCGTCGTTCATATGGTAAATAGGACAGAGTCCGTTGTTCGAACGGCTATACCATGATAATACGATAGAGAAGTCCGTCATTCGAATGCCAATAGAGAAGTCCGGTTCTCGAACGGTTAAGCATTGTCAATGCAAAGGAGAAGTCAGATGTTCTAATTTTTAAGGCTTGATAATGCGAGAGAAAAGTCCATTATGAAAAACTTATCTATACCAAAGAATAAGGCTAAAATCATCGACAATTCAAAACGTTACTCATGGTAGAGATATGCGAGAGAAGTACTTTGTTTGAATGCTCAAGTTTTATATTTGAAGCTAAAACATATTTTTCCGAATGTATTTTGACAAAAAAAAACCAACAAAAAGTAATAATAAGATGAATTATGAAATTAGCCTAAGATACAAGAAAACATATTTTACATACCTCATTTGAATAATCAAAAAAGCAAAAAAAAAAATTAATTAGCAACTTTTTTATTCAAAAATAGAACAAGTACAAAATTAGGCAGAATAATGCGAATATAAAGAAAAATAAAAAAAAAGTAATAGAAATTTCAGAATCACACAAAAAAACAAGAAAAATATGTTTTAAAAAAAAATATTAAAATCAGTGACTTATGTTGGCAAAAATAATATAAGTACAATATTAGCTCACAGAACAAAAGAATATATAGAAATCAAAAAAGAAAAAGCAATTGTAGTATTACTATATTGTCAAAGAAAAATAAGAGAAATGTGCAAAATAAAAAACATATTTAAATCAAAGGAGAGGGCTAACACCATCGGCACTTATGTCATCACTTAAACTATCGGCACTTATGTTAACAAAAGGTCTGTAAATCCAAGAAGACGAGTAGTAGTATGAGAGAGTTAGAGAGAGGAAAGTGAACCGTGTCCACGGGAAATGCAACAGGTAATGTTGTTCTCGGGGGCGTTTTGATCAATGGAACGGAGGATCCCTAATTTTTTTGGACGATGGAAGGGATTGCACTCACTCCAGTATGACTCTTTAATCCTTAAATTAATAGGGAAAAATGAATTTTAAATGTACACGTTTTAGGAAGCTCACATTCTTCTGGGTCTATACCCATCGACGCTATATTTGTTTTATTGGGCTCCATTTTTCTTAACCGAGCTCCACTAGTTTTGAAGAACAAACGAAGTGGGCTACGAACATTTAATGTCGAGGAGGGATGCAAGGGTATCCCACTTTCTCCCTTAGCGAGTATAAAAAAAGAACTAACCATGAAGTAGATAAGCAATACGAAGTAATTAAAAGGGGAAGCCATTGCATCGCACTTTCTCCCTTAACAAGCACCACAACAAAACAAATTTCACACATTTAATGTCAAGTAGGGATGCAAGGGTATCCCTCTGTCCCAAATTATTGATCCTCTTGCACTTTTTGTCTCACTCAAACAATTGTCTATATCTCACAATCTATAATGTTTTTACGATTATGAAAACTTTGTTTAGTAAAATTATTTGAAATCTATCAAACAAGATCCATATTTGATATAAAAAAAATATTACTCCCTCCGTCCCCTTTTTAAAATCTAGTATTCCATTTTGGATTGTCCCTTAATAAATGTTCATTTTGTAAAGTTAGTGGATAAAAGTTAGTACATTTTCCATTTTGCTCATAAAAGTATATTCTATTTTGAAAAGTTAGTGAGAAAATGTAATAATGATGTCTCCATAAAGGGTAAGTAGAAAAAATTGAGGTAAAAGTTGATTTAAAAGGTATAATGATGATGTTTTCTTAATAAGTTGGAGTTACGAAACGGGACACGTAAAAAAGGACGGAGGAAGCATAAATTAAAAGATATAGCCAATTGTTTGAGTGACACAAATAATGAAAGAGGACCAAGAATCAGGAACGGAGGGAGTAACCATTAAGTAGATAAGCAATACAAAGTAAGTAAGAGGGGAGGAACCATTGCATCGCACTTTCTCCATTGACAAGCACCACAACAAAATAAATTTCACATTTAATGTCAAGGAGGGATGCAAGGATATCCTACTTTCTCCCTTAGCAAGTATGAAAAAAATTACTCCATCCATCCCAAATTCTTGGTCCTCTCGCAATTTTTGTCTAAATCAAACAATTGTCTATATCTCACAATCTATAATGTTTTTTATGATTTTAAAAACTTTGTATAATAAAATTATTTGTTTAATAAAATTATTTGAGATCTATCAAACAAGATCCATATTTGATATAAAAAACATTATAAATTAAAAGATATAGCCAATTGTTTGAGTTAGCCAATTGTTTGAGTGACACAAATAATGAAAGAGGACCAAGAATTTGGAATGGACAGAGTAACCATTAAGTAAATAAGCAATTCAAAGTAATTAAAAGGGGGGAAACCATTGCATCGCACTTTCTCCCTTGACAAGCACCACAACAAAACAAACTTCACACATTTAATGTCAAGGAGGGATGCAAGGGTATCCTCTTTCTCCCTAGAGAGTATAAAAAAGAATGAGTATTACCGTAGTAACCGGCGAGAATGAGCAAAGGAACAATTTCCAAAATCAACGCGAATCAATCTGTGAAGAAACAAAATATATTGGTTATCAACTATATACAAAGACTCAAAGCCACAAATAAGATCGGGATCGGAGTCGCACCACTAAATCCAAAATAAAAAATGAAATGTCAAAATAGACATTAGGATAGGAGGGTCAATAGTGGGCCATCAATACAAGTTATGCTTCTATTGAATAAATAAACAATACAAGATTGTTGGTACTTCCCATATTATTTAGAATTGTTTGTCACATTGTTGGTTCGGTGGAAGAGAATAATCAATACTAATTAGTAAACAACTAGGTGATTGGCTCGTGCTTGCACGATGTATTTCGTGCCTGGTATTTTTGGATTTGGAGGGTGAGGGGGAGAATTTGTCCATGCAGTCTTACATATATTTACATATGTGTTTAAGATATGGTTAAGCTTGTTACATTGCAGGGATATTGCATGTTTTCAAAAGGAAAAACAAAAGAAATACAAAATGCTAAAATAGAGAAATGCAGCAGAACTTGTCCTTTTAATCTAGATTTCAGCTCCTCGTCTTCCCAAAAAATTTCAGCCAGATTCTTCTATTATTTCTAATGCTAATGTGGAGACCAGAAACTATGCTCATATGATTGAACCGAGTTACACACTTGGTTGCATTTCTGATCGACATAACAAGGACGGATTGATCCATTGATTTAAGTCATTATTTCCTGTTCAGAACAATTTATGCGTAAAAATCGAAGTCTTTTCCCAGAAAAAAGCCTAGATCTGTGCCTATGCTGCAATATTGCTCAACACTCATTAAGGCTTGGATCTCATTTTACCCTTTTGTTGGTTTCATAATTGAACTCAATCTTGTATTTCAACAATTTCAATACATAATTAGATAATCAGAATGGTTAACCTACGCCAAATCTTCTGAAAAAAAAAAAAAAAAACCTTATGCTAAAGCCTAGTAGTTGCTGACAATATTGCATGCACATAGAGATGTACTTGCTGCCAAACTACAATTATCACTCTATGTCAACCACTTTAAACATGGATCATCATATTATTACGTTGGCAAAGAATATCCAAAGTGTGCTTGAAGCAAACTTAGTCAAAGGCACAAAATCTAATTAATCGAAAAAGAAGGCTCCAATATCTTTCTCCTCTAGATGAATATGCAACTTATAAGAACCACCGATATGATCTGTTTCCAAACTTTAACTCAAGTACCTAATGCTTATACCACAGCGATTACGAAGCTTCAAATTATATATAAAAGTTGCATTCAAAAATAAGTCCGAAACAGCTAGGTAAATAATTTATTTTCCTAAGCACAACAGAAAAAGCGATTGCATAATCACCAGCAGCATCCCAGCAATAAATTGCATACGGAATCAAAGATATAAACACAGGAATAACTGCAATCAAATCATTTAAAAAACAATTCAAACCATACAAAACTCCACACAAAATAAAGGTAGACAAATAACAGCCTGGAATACTATTACTCACAAAAAGAAAAAGTAAAAGAAGACATGCATAACATTGCAAAAGCTCATGAGCACGAAAATCTACCTACACATTCTATACAACACAAATCCACCAAAAACCGAAAACCACCAAAAATCTATCCACGTACTGGAAAACCACCAAAAGTATTCATACACAGGTATCCATCCATACCCAGGTATCCATGCTGGATATATATACATACCCATCCATATATATCCATACACAGGTATAATCGAAAACCACCAAAAATCGAGTCCACAAAACCCAGAACAAATTACCTCTGATGCACGAGTTGCCTCGTTGCCGTCCTCAACGCTGTCGCCCTGTGATTACTGCTTGTTCACGATCAGCCCCACAAATCCCACATGCTGGAAACCGATATCTCGGATTAAATGGCACAAAGCCCACAATACTTGCTTCTGAAAAGGGGAAAAATAATACCTGTTTATTTTTCAAGAGCAAAAACAAAACCCTACATTTCTGATTTCTCCCACACAAAAAAAAAAAGAAAAAGAACGAGATTAAACTTAGCGGTGCTAACCTAGAACCGCTACGCTTAGCTCTGGATACAGAGAGAAAAATTGCAGACCAAGAGAAAGAGAGAGTACCTATTATCTGTATCAGGGGAGCTGAATCGCCGGAGGGATGGAAGAGGTTCCAGTGACAAGCATCTGAACTCTGCAGAGAGGGAGAGGGAGAGGGAGAGACCGCCGCAGTACAAAGAAAAGAGGGGAAGCTGCGTTTTTTTGGAAGCCATACGTGGCTCTCTTGTGGCCAAGACAGAAGGTGTGGCAAGCATATACAACTTCAATCACATATTTTCATTTCCAAGAATAGAGCCAAACGCACATACAGCTTGAATAGACGGCTTCTCGTGGTGTTTTAGATCAGCTACCAAACAATCGAAATCTACTGCGATCTGACTGAAATAGGGCAAACCCACAGGGGATTTGAAGTGTCAGATCTACAAATCTATCAAACTACACTTTTCATAGATGCATATATACTGAACAGTAAAGTATTATACCTTTTGTCACCGGGGACAAGGTCCTGACTCTCATTTTCAGTATCCCTGCACCGAGCGCACTTGGCAGCCAAAAGGAAGCACTTGGATGGAACAGAGACAGCGAAAATTCGCTTCATCAGCAGAGAACTGGGAACAGAGAGAGAGAGAGAGATTAAACAGAGACAAAGAAATACCTTAATCGCTGAACTCTGGCACAACCTAAATTTAGCATTATGGCAAGAAAACTTGAGACAGAAGCACAAGGGGAAAAAATTGTTTCAATTGGTTTCTTATTTTTCTTGTCTAATCTCACCCAAAAAATGGTCAGAGTTTGCACAAAATAATTTTGTGTTCTTATCTGCTCCTTTCTCACCATCCAATAGGGTGGTGAGCGGCTAAAATTAGCTCTAATTCTGACAATACTTAAAATGCTCAAACAAAACACCCACAAAACTTAATCGAAGGACACAAAACCCATGCACAGACGGAGGAAATCCACGCATAACAAGAACCCAAGCAGATAAAACCCACACGCAAAGAACCCGAAGCAGGAAAACAGGTAGAAAATTTCGCAATACGGGATTAAAAAAAAAATACATAGAACCAGCAGCACACAGATCTTATCAAGGAATCTAAATTATCACAACCCACACCCAAAAATTTTCAAGAACGCAAATCACATGACAAGAACACTCACTTCCTCTTCTTATCTCATGCTTTCTCACCATGCAAATGGGTCAGAAATTCAGAAAATGCTCAAACACCACATGTGGACGTGACTTTTTAATTAAAGTGCATGAACAGAATATTGACAAAACAGAAGGAAAAAATAGAACCATAAACCTTCACGAGAAAAGGGGGAAAAAAAAGATATTCAAACCCCTTCTTTAATATCCCTATTTTAAAAAGTTGTCTTAACATCCATTTAAAGTACTAAAATTATAACGAGGAACAATAGGGATAATGACTTGAACAGAAGTCATCTTAGTTGCACATTGTCAAGTATTATTTACCTAGTCTCTACTTTTGAGTGCAGAGGTGAATAACGAAAAATATTAAAACTTTAACTGCAAAGAGAGTTTGAGCTGACCAAAGAGCCTTCCACCGATTCAACTTTGATAGGAGCATTCAACCCAAAACTTTTTGCCCGATTATGGCCCTCTCTTATTTCATGGAACCTAATTTATTAGCACAAAATTTGATAAATAAAGAAGTTGTAAAACAATTGGGTTGATTATGAACATAGATAAATTCTGGGAAACAAAATTCGGAGTGAATCCACAATGTTCAACAAAATTAAATGGTCAAAAGACTCAAAACTCAACCTTAAATGACGGACCAAAAAAACTTAAAACTCCATCTTGTTTACCGGAGTGTGTAAAAATTGGTATTGAGAAGATCATTAAAAAAGGAGATACAAACAATAAAGAAAATAGTCATACCCCATCAAATAGCAATGTTCACTGCTAGAAAGTCATAAAAGCAATCCTTTGTGAACAAAACTTAGTACATAAAAGCATTATGTGGTAGTTGGCAGCTTTCTAGGCAAATTTTTGGCCCAGTTCGATGACAGTTTTGCCCAGAGCTATTTCGTTATCAGAAGCTAAGCTAATCATACCATAACAGCCTGTCATGCAACTCATAGATGTTCATTCTATGTAAGCTAGTGACAAATGAAACACAGGAGCATGTAATAATAAAGCAAAATAAAACAATTCGATCTTACAAAGCTCTCAATGCAAAATCTTTTTCTTTGCCGTCTCTATAACTGTAACCCAGTGGCATTTTTACCTAAACCTTCTCACCAGAAACAGAGAAAGTCCTACCAAAAAAAAAAAAAAAAGGATGGAGAGAGATATGAGAGAGTAAGAAAATAGGGAAAACCATACTTATAATGACCCAAGCAATCAAGTTCTGAGTCTTCTGACCTTCAAAATCAACTATGGAGAGGAACACATACCGATTAATTAATATCCTGTGGTGTAGCAGCAATCAGGTATTGAACACCTACCTACGTATTAACAAGCCGATGGAAAAAAAAAATCAACAAATAAGTTACATATTGTGTGTGGTATTAAAAGTTAAAACCCTACCTAGACCATCATTGTGTATGTGTACAAGGGTGTTGTATTAGAGCATCTCCAACCCTGAACTAAAATTAAACTGAAACCCAGAATTTGAGTGTAAAATCTCTTTTTGGTGTTCTAGTCCTTACTCAAACTCAACTCAAATTTGAGTTCTACTAAGATCGAATACCAAATAACCAAAATTCGATGTTGACTCAAACCCAAACTCAAACTCAAATTCCAAATAGTGTCGGTACCTGGTGGTTGGAGGCATTGACGGTGGTTGTTGGCGCCGGAGGTGGCGGGAGCTGATGGTTGTCGGCTGATGGCTTTCAAGGACAAGATCTCTGTTGAATGAAGAGCTTCCGGTGCAGCAGGAGTCTGGTTAGATAGAAGGCCGAGGAGTAAATGTACTGAGTTGGGGCGGTTCTTGATCGTAGGGCTGTCCGTCGAAGAAGATTTGAGACGAGCTCAGGAGAGAGGTGATAGAGAGAGAGAGTGAGGAACTGGGAAGATCTGAAGAGGAAAAAAAACCCTTCAATTGGTTTGTTACGGCTCTCTCTTCTCCAGCCTTAGACGAATGTACTTGACACCAGGAAAGATTTCCACATGGATGGACGTGATTACCCCTGTCCAAGACACAAATCTTCAAACACAGACTCCAATGATTGTACCAAAGTGGATTTAACTATGCAGCGTCTATCTAGATAAGTATTCAAATATAATTAGAATCTGATAGTCACCAAGTAAATGAGTAAATATTCTTCTACAGTGTGCATACTTGCAAAAAAGAGGGGGAAATCATATGTTTTCATGTAAACTCCAATATATAAGATATTAAGAATAAACAATTGTTGTCACACTTAGCAGAGAGACAGACACACCAATACTATAGGCTCTCCCAGTACGTCTAATGCATGTAGATATCCGTATATATAACATAATCGCTGGAGATGCAATATTCATGGGTGTTTCGGGCAAGTTTATGCGCAACTTGGACCAATCCATATAGTCCACTCTACGTTTCACACGCTTAAGCGTTAGGGTGAGCTAATCAAAGACAGTATCATATTCCTCTAAAATTACAGATCCATACCATTAAGCTAGTTAGATCATGATTCAAGTTGTGTGCTAAATACCAACAACAGACAACACCTAGAAGAAAGAAGTTTCTTTAATAGAAAGTGAAAAACTACATATACTTGCAAGCAATTCTAATTTTTTCTTCAAATTAATAAAGCACAGCAACAAGCAAAAATATATAAATCATAATGAGTTGAAACGCTTGATAAATACCAATAGTGCTATATCGCACAAATGAATTCTGCACAATAGCTCCAACCAAATCACTAAATCATTCTCTGCTGTCCATCCAAGATCACCACCCAACTCTAACAAATCACCATAGTCACGCATGAATTTGACATCTGGCTTAAAAGTCATCTGGTCATGGTTATTTTCTCTACAGTACGACACAGCGGCTATGGTTTTCTGAGTCTCGAGAGTAAGAAAATAGTAAAATCCATTATCAGCGGGGAAACCTAAAAGTGGACCATTTATCTACGGCTAAGTTAAAAATTGCATATTGATGACAAATACCCCTGAAGGCAAACCTAGAACCCCTCCAATCTAGGGGCTTACTTGGAAAAACCAGACCAAATATCGCCACACATTCAACGTTCTTTTATTAACAGGTTAGATAACACTAAGATTATCATAATACTCTAATGGAAAACAAACCCAAGAGCAAAGCAATCATCCAAGGTTAAGAGGGAAATTGCATATAGAAAAGGAAAAGGTACACGCTTTTCATAGTATTTTAATTTTTTTGGTCTATCAAGTTAGATACTCTCCTATCAGAGCATTGAGGAGGAAGACAAAAACAAAACTAAAAACTATCGATATAATAAAGTCATTACTCTAAAGTTCTGAGAAAATCCAAAAAATGAAATCTAGCCTCCATAAAATTACCAAGCTATACGTGCTTACGAACAAAAACATATTGTTACTTACTTGGGCACAATGATAGATTCTAATGAAAATAGGATTCACTATCATAGCAAATTTTTTGAATTGCCAATTTGTGACATCAGCCAAATAAGTTTTGCCTTTGATAAGCCAAACAGCGTTATCAAGATAAATGCTCGCACAGCCATGTACTACGCATACTTGATAATGAAAACAGCTGAAAGCAGCATAAAATAGAGTTTCAAGTATTTGATCAATACAAATTTCTACAACTTGGATGTGTGATTTCCAGTCCTCACAACTCTGGTCCATGTGCAACATCATTCTTAAAAATCTTCTACATCCCAAAAATCTTCTACACAAACTGGACAGGGCAAAATAGCGCAAGCCTTGAAAAAAAATGAATCTGACCTCGTGGCACCGCTCTGACTCGACAACACGACTGTAGAAATACTCGATCACCTTACTCCGTCTGAAACCGATGAACTCCCTGCCCTCCTCTTGTCTACAAACATCTGACGGAATTCACTCCCCATTTTAAAAAAACTTTGATTTATCTTTTTTTATTTTCTGTAAGTTATAAGCCTTGCAATCCTAATTCACATAGCAGACTTGGATTTTTAAGAGTTATGATAATTATTTTTCCCTTTCCACCAGTAACAGAGGAGTCAAAATCAAATTCATTCAAAAATCCCATGTGATCAGTAATGCACTGATATTAACCATCTCTTGAATATACTCCAAAATATCAGTATTCCACTTCCATAGAAAGTTCATATTTGTTATTTATCCCACTATTTCTAAATGGAAGTAAAAACAGTCCCTCTATTTTTGTACAAATTGGAGAGCCCACACATAAGAACCAAAACAGGAAATCAAAACAAAAAGTCAATCTCAAAGATGTAGTTTTCCATCACAATGGAAACATGTACTCCTAAAGTCACTCTCAAAGATTTTTTTCGCTTTTTCTCATAGCAAAAATTAGAAAAAGTAGGTAGAGATTTAGGCTAAACTGTTTGTGTTGCGCGCGCAAGTCAAATTCTGACAAAATTTGTAAACATTCGATCACACGGTAGAATTTGGCAAATTCTGTCATAAAAAAAAATTGCACACACATCGCATGTGCTTCGGCCTCTAGTCATAAATAAAAGAAATCCAGCCACACTGATGTAACCAACAAAAGGAAGCTAGCACACCGTAAACTTTCCTCAAACACAAAAAAAAAACAACCACCCAAAAAGATATGCTCATAACTCAAATAATTAACCCATAACTACCGAAACCTTTGATTGTTCACCAATAAACCACAGGAAACACCATTTGGCAAGTGCAATGGTGAAACGAAAAAACCCCAAAATCACAGTGAAGAAAATAAATTGGAAAAATCATTAAAATCAAGCAAAACTTTAGAAGAACATGCAGGAGCCGTCGATCTAAGCAAAGAACAAAGCAACCCGAAACGCACAACACGTCCATAAATCGACACAGAAAAGAGAAATCCAAGAAACAAGAACTGAACCTAACGGAACGACCAACAACCGCTAATTTCATCACCGAAACCTTTGATTGTTCACCAATAAACCGCAGGAAACGCCATTTGGCAAGTGCAACAGTGAAACGGAAAAACCCCCAAATCACAGTGAAGAAAACAAATTGAAAAAATCACAAAAATCAAGCCAAACCTTAGAAGCACATGCAGGAGCCGTCGATCTAAGCACTGTCTCCTCACTGTCTGTCGTCTAGGCTTCTCCTTCCGTCCAACACTGTCTCTTCTCTCTCTCTCTCTTCTATCTGCTCCAAACCAGACGAAGGAAAGGTAAAGGCACCGCTGCTCTCTCTCTCTCTCTCTCTCTCTCTCTCTCTCTCTCTCTCTCTCTCTCTCTCTCTCTCTCTCTCTCTCTCTCTCTCTCTCTCTCTCTCTCTCTCTCTCTCTCTCTCTCTCTCTCTCTCTCTCTCTCTCTCTCTCTCTCTCTCTCTCTCTCTCTCTCTCTCTCTCTCTCTCTCTCTCTCTCTCTCTCTCTCTCTCTCTCTCTCTCTCTCTCTCTCTCTCTCTCTCTCTCTCTCTCTCTCTCTCTCTCTCTCTCTCTCTCTCTCTCTCTCTCTCTCTCTCTCTCTCTCTCTCTCTCTCTCTCTCTCTCTCTCTCTCTCTCTCTCTCTCTCTCTCTCTCTCTCTCTCTCTCTCTCTCTCTCTCTCTCTCTCTCTCTCTCTCTCTCTCTCTCTCTCTCTCTCTCTCTCTCTCTCTCTCTCTCTCTCTCTCTCTCTCTCTCTCTCTCTCTCTCTCTCTCTCTCTCTCTCTCTCTCTCTCTCTCTCTCCAAACAAACCAGACGAAGGAAAGGTGAAGGCAAAAGAGGAGACGTGGCTTCATCTGGGCCAAGTCCTTCACATGAGGCAATGGACGAAATTACCCTCGGTTCCAAAACCAGTGGCTCCCCAATTGAGGGGTACAATTGGAAAATCTGGACAAATTGTGCCGACCCATCCAATTTGCCTCAATTCTCTTAGTTTTAAGCCTTAGATACAAGTTATGATCCAGATAGTGTGTGGGTTTCGAGTATATTACAATGCCTACCTTTAACATTATACCTGAGAGAGAAGTTTGGAGTTAAGAGTCTTAGTTGATGAGAATCGGACAATATTGTTAAATAAAGAAATCGGAGTTTAAAGAATCATATGAAAAGGACTGAAATTCAACCAGTAGTTATACACAACTTTAGGTTTCTACGTTCCCTGACTAGCCATGGCGACTAAGATGGTCTCCAATGTAATGAAAGGCGAGTTTGAGTAGCAATGGTAGTATGAGAAGGGCTTTGGTGTTTTGAGATTTGTAAACTTCGAATATCAGGAATAGGGCTTTTTCCCCCAAGTCGTTGTGCGTGTAATTTGAAACTAAATTATTTATTTGTTTGTTGGTTTGTTTGTTTTCACCGACCTAGAGATTGCACGTGCCACCTCCCCCGCCCTTTGCAAAAGTACTAGTGAATGCCCGTGCCTGAAGGCACACGCAAATGTAATTCAGGCATAACTTACAATGATTATCTTGCTCTATTCTACAAACATGTACTAATAGTTAAGTATTTGTCCCCGTGTTTAGTGGAGGTGGTGTTTGTCCTCCCCTCAAATTGAACATTTACATAATTTAGAATTACTTCTCAAGACCAATCAATGAGCAATTATAAACTTTTAGAATAAAGCAACAAAAGGTTAGACCACGAACAAACTAAACAAACACCAAAATTTTGGCATATTAGGAACATCCTTTCCCATTCTTATTTTGAAGCCGTGTTCAAAGCATTACAATTACAACTTCAAATAACAAATGCATGCCAAGGAAACAATCTTAGTAAGCTAATTGCTTCACATAAGTAGCATGAGAGCCAAACGCTAGTCCATATAGGTAAAAACCCACAACCTAAACGACCAAAACTAACCTATGATGTGAATGTTCTTCTACTGAGGTTCATTGATGACTTGGAATCAGTCAAAACGGTTCTTGGCTAAGGCTTTTTTATCAAACAGGTAGTGATCAATTAATGTGTTGTGACTTGTTGCAACTTATTTTAGTACCATTCAAAAGGTAAATGGGCTTGTTGTGAGTAAACATGTTCATGAATACACATGCTCAATGGAGTACATGAAGATAGGAAAAAATTATTATAGAAGAAATCAAAATCACTGTCTACCTCCTTCACTATAAGAAAAACCCAAAAGAATACGAAAGAAAAAATCTGAACAAAAAAATGTGTACCTCAATGTTCCGATGAACCTTTTAGGTAATGACCTGCAGCAAGAAAAAACCGAACATCAGAAAATGACCAAATCACAGCCCTTTATAATGCTATTGGGATAGTTTGTGAGATTGACATTTTATTATTCCTCCCTCCCTTGTTATGTAGATAGCAGAGTTGCAGTTCTGGCTACTCATAGGTGAAAGGATTATCCTGAGCGAGCTACTAGCTTTTAACTCTACTACACTAATTGTAAAAGATGACAGCTTAAAAGTGTCATTAAACATGATCTATGGATCTGTCATTAAAAGTTTGAATGTAAAATATCTATAAAGATTGCTTTTTAAACATAATTAAAAGTAAAAGATGGCAGTTGTGAAACGTCATTAAAGCGCTTTCAAACCGTCAAAAGATGACGTTAAAGCGTAATTAAAAAGTCAAAGATGACAGTTTTCTGTCTTTCATCCTAAAAATAATCACAATTCTAGTTCCAGATCATAATCATTAAAAACAATTAAAAAGATACAAGCATCCACTAATGAATAAAGAAGTATACATTGATAAATAAAAAATTAAAATATGCTCTAGTGCACAAGGTGTTCAAGTATCTTTCAACCCGAAAAGTACAAAATACAAATAAATGACCCCCTATAACTATTCACTTATTCCAGCTTGAAGGTTGAAACTCTTCTATGGCATTACAGCTCCTCTCCCCTACAGGAAAATACTTATTAGTTGTACCTATACTCTTTCTTTTTTAAGTAGTTTTCATGTGTACTATCACAACAGATAAACACGAGAGCACAAAGGAAAAACTACCATCACAAGTTAGAGATCCATACCACAACTGTTAAAACAGAAAATCAATATAGGAAGGAAAAAAACTCAACATCATTCCCGATCTGTATGGTGATTAAACTTTACTTGCGTAACTTATTTCCTTACCATAACTGATCCAAAGTAATGGAACCAAAAAAATGACGCTAAATGCCACATGTGTTTCCATTAAATATAAATAAAGCTGACAAGTATAGTAGAGGCATTTGGAATTAGAAGTTGAAGTGCAAGTCAAACATGAAACTAAGTCAAATGTGGAAGGGATAGCATAGCTGCAAAAAGAAGCAACCACACCAAGTTGAGTGACAAGTGCCTCTACCATATGCAATACTGTCTAAGACGAAAAGTATGAATCAAAATCGTTCTGTTATTATCATATGGGGCCTGGATAGGAGTAATTTGGACCACAAAACAACCTCAGTGAAAGTTAATCACTTTTTTCACTATTTGAAAACACTGCACCGATGCTAAAAAGGAAAAATATTAGAAATTGCTGAGATGCATTGACCAGAGTTTTTGGAAGATGCAAAGGAAAGAAGATCGAAATGGATGCGAAGGAGAGGTTGAACTGCCGCTAGGGTGAGTAAAGGGAGGATAAAATAACGACCAAACCAATGTTGGGGTGATGGCTGCTGACCACGTCATAAACTATATCAAATATAGAATTTAAACTGAACTTTGAACTGGCTATGATGAACTCAGATATATCACACCATTTTATGGTTTTTGACTTCATAGAGTGTGTAAGGAAAATCATTTCCATCTATGAGGTGTGACTTGCACTGATCAAATGCTCAAACAATATTACAGGTTATTTTGCACGTCATAAATTGTTTCTTAGAACCCTAAAAGATCTAGAATTGGTGCAAGGAGAAGTTGGAAGCACAAAAAGGGGGGGAAACGCAAATCAATGGTAGCAGATATAGGAAAGTGATGGCTACTAACCACGAAACAAGTCAATACATTGAGGTTAGTCAACTCAAAGCTACACAACAATGCAAATCAATGGTAGCCAGTGAACTGCTACAAATATGCAGGATAGCTAACACGAATGGTCTAAAAGGGCTCTTTAAGTATTCGTAGCATGATCTCCATCACTAGTCCTTGAGATAACCTAAACTCTCTCAAAATTCCATTAGTTGAACAACTTGCACTGCTTCATGAAATGGAACTCCAAAGAAGATGATAACAGAACTCTAGGAATAGCTTTTTAACACATACCAGTTCCATGGCAATACTTCCACATTTTTTCTATTGTTGCTCAATATTATTGTTCGCTCCAAGTATCATCAAAGATGAGATTACACCCACTGCCCCACATGAAAAGGATGCCACAAGAGGGTCCAGCTGAATTAATTGAGAAAAACAAGTGGAATTAGAAAATAATCCGTTGACACAAAAGGTGTAATCTACTGAAACAATAAACCAAGGCAATCCTAAACAGTAACACTGCCCTTATAGATGTTCATAAATGCTATAACCCACTTTTTGATCTTGAGGTAAATAACGCCTTCTATCTGAGGAGGGAGCTTCATCGTCCGGCTCCTCATGAATGATTCTAGGATCGGCCGGCTAATCCTCGGAATCCTAAAAGAAAACAAGAAAAAAAGTGTAAAAAGAAAATGATAAGTGCGAAAATCATTTCAACAAATGTTGTTGAAGTCGGTCGGAAAGTAATTTACCATGAAAATCCAACGATTATTACATAGGTATAGTCCATGGGATTAGACAAAGGGAATGGCACTTTACCATAGGTTTCATCCAAAGCCAATCAAGTTTAATTTTGACTAGTGTAGATTTCTTGTTGTAGATCAAAACTTCGGCTGGCAATTAATCAAAGCTTTTAATTAGAGAGAGATGATCATGTGAGAATGATTAAATTTGCATGTAAGCAAATTTATTCACTTACTACATCTTACGAGGCTATCATGCAATAAGGTTACCAATATACTACAATGGAGCATCTATGGTGCAACTTTTCCAAGGCCTGCGGGAGAAAATGACTTCTTTGAGTTATTTCTAAATCAACTAGGGCATCAAACCTACTAGTACAGCGGTCACCCAATTGCTGGTAGATTTGTATTCTCAGAATTACAGAAAGGGGGCATTTACCAAGAACTAGCCACTGGCCCACTAGGTTCATTGAGATTAATGATATAAACTACATAGGATATGGTATAACAGGGGTTGAATTGTTACTAAAAGCGTCACAAGCACCACAAGTCTCCTAACTTGATGAATCAAGTTCTGATCACGAACTTCAAACCATATTGCACCGTATAATAAAGGTCCAGTTAGAGTTAACAATGACATTAATCTGCAAATTGAAAGTTCTGGAATCTTTCTGCGCACAAAATTATAATACTAGACTTCAAATCACATTTCAAACTTTCTAGAATGAGTTCTTCCCTTCGCACCAAGCAAAGATGCCTAGTTTGTTACGATCGTTGACTAGATGGAAATAACAACAGGTTCTACAGTAAAATTAAGGTCAATTATGAGTCTACAGTAACACACTTCATAATTCAAGATTTGCTGAGTCTGCACATATTATCTTTCCTCCCAGCCATGCAGAGAAAACTTCAAATAAAACAAAATGCCAAAAAAAGGATGTGAAATGAACCATGCATTTTACCAGGTGAGGAGCTGCAAGCAACCGAGGAGGGCGTAGCAGGGGAAGCACAATCTGAGAATCCCCCAATCCTAGGACTTGTACTAGCCATGTTTTAGACTTGCAAACTGCAAAGGTTCGGTTCTACCACAATAACCTGCTTCATTGTTGGCTGCAATATCATCAAGTCCAACAACCTTCTTCTTCTCATACTTAGCCAGCCCCTCACCCCAACCAAGACGTGGCTTCTTCTTAGCACTTGTTTCTTCAGATGGGGCAACAGCTGATGTATCAAAGGCAACAACATCACCTGAAGGGGATTGCACTGGAGTGACATTCCCCATCTGAGCTTCAGCCCTTGCTTCGCTGGAATCCACACCCATGCTCTTTGAGCTGCTCGAATTGCTTAAACCAGACCCCCGGGAGCACATACTCTCCGATCGGGTCCATTTAAGAGGCTTCCAATCAATCGATCCCAGCAAATTTTCACTCTCAAATCTCTGGCCTGCACCCAAGCCATTGACAACACCACTCTTATAATGATCCCATGTGTTTACAAAATCAGAATGAAGATGAGAGTTCACTGTAATTGTACCATCAACTGACCTCTGATCGTTCACGTCAAGTGGCCTGCAAGGGGCCGTTTGGGGACCCACCATTTTCCCGAGAGTGACACTTCCAGTCTTTTTGGCTAAAAGATCCCCGATTCTCCCTGCCACTCCTGCTGTACTTTCCATCTGCACGAGTATCAGATGGCCGGAAACTCTCATCATCTATAATCTTCTCGTTGGACCGAGATCGCGTGAAACCATGCCCAGATTCTTCAGAATAGAGGTGCCAACCCTGATTACCATGACCTTCAACAGATGACATCCAAAGAAAAAAAATTTAAAAAGAGAAAGATACCAATAACATCACTTAAGCAAATGACTTCTCCCATAAACCACAAAAGATAGGAATTTCACATGGAAACACAAGCCCCCGATCTCGGTAAACCGAGTACAAGTATGAAAACTCCAGATCTAGAGGATTACACAGAAACAAAAAGTACACAGTAAAAAAAACATAACAAACAACCAAAACCAGCACAAGATGGTACACGCATACATGAAGAGGAGAAAAAAGAAGAATAGCTGGGTAAGAACAAAATAATTCCTCAATCTGAACTGTCACCAAGGCTTCCATAGAAAAAAAAATGTTGATTTTACGATTGGGGCCAAAATATTGACTGAAAACCCTAGATTTGGGAAAGCATCACAATCAAAGACAATCAGCTCATCTATACATGTGTATAACAAAAGAAAGTCAAATAAAGTACGTAGGATATCTGTTCTAGGGCTTCCATAAGCAAAAATATGATCTGCAACTTGGGCCCAAAATCAGAAAGAAGTAAACTTGGGCAAAAATTACCGCAAACAACGACACATGTTTCAAAACCAAAGAAAGTCAAATACCTAGGATATCTGTTTCTAGGGCTTCCGTTGAAAAACACGAATCCAAAAAATCGGGCTCAGCATCAGAAACGATAACCTACAACTGTTACAAAAAACGATTCAAAGGACTGACTCACCTGGAGGTCTGCTGCGAAACTCGGCTGATCCCGACCGACCGAAGTAGCCACCGTGGTGAGGCATCCAGCGACGGCCTCTCGTGCTGCTGCTGCTTCCTCTCCTTGAAGAAGTCCTTCCGATCCCACGGCAAACGCTCCGGCGCAATGAAAGTCCACCACTCAATCGCATCGGCCCCACTAGCCCTAGCCCTAGCCCTAGCCCAAGCCCAATCCAAGATTCTCAAGACCACAACGCCGAAAAACCACACAAACCGAACAAACCTTCGAAACTGGGATGTCTCTAGGGTTTCAGGAAACGAAACGAGAGGTTCCACTTAAGAATCCACCGATTCAACCGCACGGCACCAATCACGGACGAAACCCTAGGGTTTCGTGGGAAAGAACGGAGGGCGAAGATAAGGAATGTTGAGGTATGGGGGATTTGTACGGTTCGGGGGGTGCCCTAGGGGTATTAGGGTTTGGAGAAGAACTAGGAGCGTAAGTCGGTATGGTCTGATCTTGTTGAGTTTTTGTGTGTGTGTAGAGAGTAGATTTCCTTTTGGTTTGGGGCGTAGACTAGAGAGAGAGAGAGAGAGAGAGATGTTTGTGACTCAACGCGTCAACGGTAATCTTCTTTTTTTATTTTCCAAAAAACGGCAATCTTCTTTCGCGTCCAAAGGGGAAAAAATAAACAAAACGAATATTGGGTTTTCTTTAGAGATTATGGCCCCGTTTGTTAACCTGATTGAGCATTGGGATTGGACTAATAGTCCCTCCGGACTGTGAATCCTTCGTTTGGTAACACAAATCCCTCCGGATTGCGAATCCCATGGGATAAGCAAGCTCCCTAAATGGGGTATTAGCAATACCCTGGGACATGGTATTAACAATCCAAACCCCTCCCTTAATGGTGCAATGACCAAACTATCCCTCCTCCTCCTCCTCTCTCCCTGTCGACCTCTCTCTCTCCAAGCACAAAACCAGTGAAACCCATTGAAATAAAAGCAAACTTCTCCAAATTAAAAATGGAAATCAAGACATAATAATCCAAACCTGTGGTCAGCGCCACTAATCAACGACGATGTGATCTAAGGAACTGATCGGAACAAAACCACAAGATGACAATGTGATCCCCTTTTCCTCTGGGCTGTAGAAACAACACGAAAATGAAATCCAACCACATGAACGTGTTTCTCTGTCCGAAACGATCCCAAAGCATCCTTTCCGGTCGCCGGAAAACCACTGGAGTGGCCGCACACGCGGCCTGAGTTAGGCGCGTGTCAGTCGAGAACTTTCTCCAGAAGAGAGAGAGAGAGAGAGAGAAAGAAAAAGAAGTGGCAAGTTTGACTATTTTTTTAGGTGTGAGAATTTTTTTTCTCAGTAATGGCTTGAGTTGAGTTGTGTTTAGGGACAAGGGCAATGTTGGAAAACAAAAATATTAATCTCATCTCCTTGTGAATCCCATCATCTAATCCCATCTCAAACAAACATACAAATTATCAATCCCATCTCATTACCAATCCCATCTCATTATCAATCCCAATCCTTATCCCATCTCCTTACGAATCCCATCCATCTATCCCCGTTATCAAACGAGGCCTATATGCCTTATTCTCTTTACAATTCAAAAAGGATTTTTCAAAAAATTTCCCCTAGATTCCTTCTAGATTTTCTTACTTCTAATATTTCTCTCTCTATCTCTCTCCACTTATTACACCTACTATTTTTCAAAAAAAATTTCAAAATCCAATCCAAACACAGTATAAATTCTTTCCACACCTAGCTTTGGAATATCTCATTTTTCCATCACCGTCTTTTTCGGTCCTATTTTGTATTTATTATTGATCTAAACCATTTATCTTGTAGACCTCACATAATAGTGTATTCAAGCAAAAAATAAACTTGATCGGATATGGATAGGAGTATCAAAAATTTAATTTTGCTTTGTAAAATGGACAGTTTATCTTTATTATTATTGACAGAAATCAGATCGTCTATTTTGTAAACCAAAATTCAAATTTTGATATATCTATCGACTTTCAATGAAGCTGATTTCTTTCATGGTAATACTATACTGCGGGTCTTATAGTATGAACGATTCAGATTATAATAATAAACACCCGGTGAGGCCTATAATGGACGGTGATGGAAAAGTGGGGTTTTACACCAGTGGTGTATAGAATTTATTCTATTTTCTTTATCGGAACACAAAAAGAGAGAAAGGGGTAGAAATTGTTTTCTTTTTTTCCCCTCAGTCTTTTTGGTATCCATATTTTCTTCTTTTTTAATGATAATTCAATTTCTATTCTGTTTACTGAATAACATGAAATCTGTTTACTAAATCACATGAAATTTTTCCCAAACTCTCTATATATATAAGAGATATATAGGGTGCTCAGCTGTAGAAAGAAATCTGTTAAATAACATATTAAATTTAAACACTCGAGCGGTCGAGCCTTTGTCATCTAATCCAATT
Organism: Rhododendron griersonianum; assembly: GCA_018127125.1. Classification (NCBI taxonomy): domain Eukaryota; kingdom Viridiplantae; phylum Streptophyta; class Magnoliopsida; order Ericales; family Ericaceae; genus Rhododendron; species Rhododendron griersonianum. Next base: position 29,637,927 of record CM030790.1, on the reverse strand, counting down.
GTTCCTAAATTCAACAAGATTTAAACACCAAACCCAAGATTGGGTAAGTTGAAGTCAATACATGTGTAGGCCTGTGCATAGAATTAGAAATAGAAAGCTGCCTAAAGTTGGAAATAAAAACTAATACCAAATTGTTCCAATATCAATATGACACAAATACACAATTGAAAATAGCAAAAGGATAACATGATTCGTATCTTAATTTGGCAAGTATAAGCATATAATCGTTAGCATATGTTTAACCAAAAATGTCATGCCAATCAAATGATGCCAATGTATGCTAATCAATCATTAGCATATGTTTACATTTGCAGTAATCAGTCTTCCCTACAAGTGTTGTGCACGCCTTCGCTACAAAGGAGGAGAACAACGTACCATTCCAGAAGATTCTTAAAACAGTTCGTCAATAAACCTCGTATTGTTCAATAAACTAGTTAAATAAGTCTCATTTTGAAGGACAGTCAAGTCTGCGACCTTTCAAAACTCCAAGCTGCTGCAAGCAACAGAAGACGAGAAAAGAGAGAGAGAGTAGTAAAAAAGCTATTAACACTCGTTCTGCACACATACTACACGGGTGCAAAACCACCATGCATTGCGCCAAGAGTATATGACAGGGCCTCAATGATGTGAGTGATTGTGCCAAGTATGTGTGTAACTAGCGCGATCGAAAAATACTTATCTACCAATGATAGGACTGATTGTCAAATCATTTGAGGAAGGAATATCATTGCCCGTCTTCAACACCTCTAGATCGCCAGATCTCCTCATTGAAGTGAATGTGGGTTGCCAAGGCATCGGCAATATTGTGGCATTTTCACTCTCCAACATCAAAACCACATATGACATATTTGGCCTGTGAGTTGCCAAGTCCTGCACTCATAACATGACTACATGTATACATCTCATCACTTCATTCTGGGAGTATGAGCTTTAGATGGAAGGATCAATCAACTCCATTGCTCTTCCCCCATCCCATAGATCCCATGCCCGAAATCATTTCAAAAACTAAAATAAAAAGCCTATTTGGTATGTTATTTCGCTATTTTATCACGTGATATAAAAAAAATTATGTTACCCTAACACCAATACATCGGGAAGGGTATCAATTTTCACTCTATAGGAGTTAAACCCACAAGTTCGTTGTATTTACTGTGCAACTACACAATCACTCAATCAATTGTTCCAGTACCCTTTCGGTGTCTTATCGATTTCTATTCTTGTATAATTTCCTTTTGGATGCAGTACGAGAACACAAGACTTAGAAATTACACAATAACACTGATCGATAGGGGTAGCTTTGCTGTCTGTTTCTAATTAGATTTGGTGGTTTGCACTGATCGAAAAGAGCAGCTTGGTCCACTTGAGGGTCGAGTGGCTACTTTTGGTGGCCTCTCTTTCTGTTCCGCTTTGAGTCGTTAGCAAGCCTAGGGGATTTGGGCGAGGATAGTAGTCTGGGTGGAATGGGCGTGGTGTGCAGGGTACTTAGCAAGGTAGCCTTGTCGGATGCCGTCATCCCCTGGTCGAGCCTCTCTCAGTCCGAGTTCCTCTGTAGTAGTTGACTTCTGTTGAGTGGATATTATGCTTGCTTTGGGGTGATGGAAGTCTTGGGTCTTGGTTTTCTTAGCCCAGCCTAGGAGGAGGAGGATCTCTCCTCAGCGCTGGTTATCATGTGGTCCTCGTTGACCATGACTATCTACTTCATTTACTAGCCTGGCGGGTTGTGCCAGGAGTAGTTCAATTTCATTTCAGTACATTTCATGGTTCTATTCAGATCCATTTGTATCACATATGTCACTTTATTTTACTCTCCATGCGGGTTGTGCATGGTTACCGTACTTTTATCATTCTTGTTTTTTTTTTTCCTTTCTTTTCCTCCTGGGGTATGCCCCTTGTAGGCTGTACATTCGCTTAACCTTTTTTAATTTCAAGCTAAATTACCCAAAAACAAATTACACAATAACATCAAAGAATTGCAAATTTCAAAGCAAGGTGGAAATTTCCACAAATGAAGATCGATAGATCATGAATCCCTCTAGAAAGACTGAAAGAGGATAATGCAAGAGCCAGTTGCACAAAGAAATATTGGGAGAATAGGGCCATGGCCAACCCCAGGCCCTTAAAGACACATTATAAACATGTATCCTAGAATTCTTAATACACTAAACTAGAAACTTAACCAAAAACTTCAACAAATCTTCCACACTTTAAACCATTTTAAATACTTCGGCCTCGTTTGATTCGCGGATTAACTGCATGAGATAGGACTAAATGTACCTAATCCTGAGTTATCTCACGTTTGGTTCCCGAAATGACTGTCGCGATTATTAATCCCAGGATTAATTTTATCCCTATATGGGGGTACTAAATAATCCTAGGGGGGAGGTGGGATTATGTAGGATTAACAAATAAGGAATTGTTTTCAAAAATATTGAGATTGATTTCAAAAAGCATTTTCAGAATTATTTTCTTTAATATTAATTTCAGAAAATGTTTTTAAAAAAATATTAATTTCAGAAAATGTTTTTAAAAAAACCTTTTTTAAAAAAATATTAATTTCAGAAATTGTTTTGAAATAACTTTTTTTTTAAATATATTTTTTCAAAACTTTTCTTATTTTACAAAAACTTTAAAAAAAAACTATTTTCAAAAATTTCATGTTTTTCAAAAATGTTTTCAGAAATTATTTTTGTTACAAAAATACGAAAAATGTTTTTTAAAACTTTCTTTTCTCAAAAAATGATTTCAAAAACTATTTTGTTTGAAAAATGTTTTCAAAAAACCTTTTTCTTCAAAAAAAGTTTCAAAAACTAGTTTTTTTTTCTTTCAGAAAATTGATTTTCAACTTTTTTAAGAAATTTTTTTTTAAAAAAAAATTAGTTCAAAAAAAAAAACTTTTCCCAAATTGCTTTGTAATAAAAATGTTTCACAAAATTATTTGTTTTTAAATGTTTCTTTTTCAAAAGTTTCCTTTTTCGAAAAATGTTTTTTAATTTTTTTAAAAAAAATATTATTCCTTATCCCATAATTAATCCCACGGGAATCAAACATGAGATTGGGTGAAATTAGAGATGAAATTAATCCAGGACAAATAATCTAGGGACTATTAAACCTAGGACTGTTAATCCCATCATTTTCAGTCCACGAATCAAACGAGGCCTTCAAGTACTGTTTCTAAATTTTATCCAGATTTTGGTCTTAAAAATCATGTCGGCTTTGTTTGGTTGGCATTTTAGTTTAGTTTTGGTAGTGGGTGGAGAGAGAAATAGGGTAATGATTGGAGAGAGAGGTAATGGTTGGAGAGAGAAATGAAATTAAGAATTGGAGATATAGGATAATGATTGGAGAAAGATATAAGGTAATGATTGGAAAACAAAACTAAAACTAAAGTAAAATGGCAACCGAACAAAGCCGACGTCATCTTTTGAATTGGAAGTGCTCTTAAGTTTACAAGGCTCTTTAAATGGCAGGCCTCTTTAGTTTTTTTCTCGCAAAATGATAGCATATATATATATGTTAGTATTGGTTAGATTACTACGATAACCAACCTCTTGTCGATAGGAGTTGAACCCTAAACCTCACGCTCCAAACCCTTGGACCGAACACCCGAACCCCAAGGTCGTAGGCCTCTTTAGTTAGTCTAGTACGAATTCTTATTGGTCCTTTAGCTTTTAGATGTAAATCCTTAACTCTCACACAGTTGATATAGTATCCTGTGGTCTGTACTTTGTATTTTATAAATGAGAGATAAATGATGTAAATGATCTGAAGATTTATTTTCGGACATGAATGAAATAAAAAAGTTGTTAGAGAGACCTTTCACTCTTAATGTTACTACAACACGAAAAAAAAAAGATAGAAACTAAAAATCAACAATAAAATTAGAGAGCATAGTCTTCGAACTTACATATCCGATGATGTTTGAGTATTCAGGTGAATGAAAGCTACTATTCCGCCAGCTACATACAATCTCTAATAGTAGTATCCCGAAACTATAAACGTCGAACTTGATAGAAAACATGCCTTCCATTGCATACTCGGGAGCCATATAACCGCTGCATTTAAAAATATTATGCAAAATCCAAGTGAAAATTTAGGTAGTGAAATAAGTAAGCCTTCGTATGTACAAAAACACTTTAACTTACTATGTGCCAACAACTCGGCTTGTACTTGCTTCATTTTCGTTTCTACCAAACATTTTGGCCATACCAAAATCAGAAATTTTTGGGTTCATTTCTTCGTCCAGCAAAATATTGCTAGCTTTTAAATCTTTGTGAATTATCCGAAGTTTTGAATCCCAATGAAGGTAAAGGAGTCCGCGTGCAATCCCTTCAATAATTGTATAGCGCTTTCTCCAGTCTAATTCTGCTTGCCTAGTCTGATCTATCAAAATTGGTAGAGCTTAATTACATCTCAAGGACCTGTTTGGGAGGTAGATTGTGTATTGTGATTTTGCATTTTCCTACTTTTTCTAGTTTAGGAGTGTATTGTGAGAATGAATTCTCTCACAATGCATTATGAAAACTACACTTTAGAGGCAAATCGGCCCTGGAGGAGTTTTTTCATTCTCATTTTGAATTATCTTTCCCAATTCACAATCTATTTTTGGGCATTTATACTCAAAATGAGCATTATCCTCCCAAACACTATTCTATTGCAAAATCTATTTTGCACATATCTCCAAAACACTCTACCAGATTCGTAATTTATTCTGGCCACAAACCAAAATCAATAACTCACAATCCAAAATGAAAAATGCAATAATAATTCGGCTACCAAACAGGCCCTTAGGATTAACAAGGAAAAAAAAGAAGAGATCATGGTGAAATTAACTAACCAAAGAGGAATTTATCCAAGCTTTTGTTAGGCATGTATTCATAGAGCAACATTCTTTCTTCACCTTCTATGCAGCAGCCTAAAATCCTGACTAGATTTCTGTGCTGTATAGCGATAACTCTTGTCCATTTCCTTGCTGCCCTCCAATTCCAAGCTCATTCAACCCTGAAAAATCCGTCGAATATTCTCTACTTCTTGAGCCGATTGTTGGGACCCGATTGCTTGAAATTCTACGTTTTGAGTTTGTTTTGAACCTCCAAAGTATCCAAATAGATACACTAATGACGAATATTCCAATCACCGCAAGTAAAATTATCAACAGCTTGGAAACCTTCCTTTTGTTACCTAAATTTGGAGAGGAACACAAACATTGTTAGAAACATAATCTACTGCTAGAATCCATGATCGGAGATTTCATAGTTTACTTTTCTCAAATTCTTCCATCTAAGAAAAAATACGTAAGTTCTAAAAATTCAAAAGATTTTCTGAAATCTACATTAACAGCAATCAAAATTCAAAATTTGTGTTACCTAATTCAGAACGAGCGACGCGAATGTACAGATCGTTTCCACCATCAACAAAGCGCTGCATGTCGATCAAATCCCTGCTCCGCACCATGCAATTGATTCCGCTAACAAACACGTACGCGTGACACGAACAATTCTTCAAACAATTTTCTCCCTCCCATTCACTCTCATACTTAGGTACAAACCCTTTTATTAGGCAGCTGCATATGGGTTTTTCCATCACATTACATATCCCGTATGCACCACACCTATTGTACACTTCGCAATCGTTACTCGGCTGCAATTGCACAATGCTCCATTTGCTTGTACCTTCATCCCACCTCAACTGCTCTTCAATTCCGTCCGGACGTATTTGAAACCTCATTAGTATAGAGGCGTTCGGCAATGTGTAAGTGAAATAGAACGTACCGCTTTCCTTAATAAGCTTAAAACCGTACGAATAGAGAGTCCTCATCGTTGGAATGCCGGTGAAAATTATTCCATTCCAATGGCCGCTTCTCCAATGCCGGTTTAAACCGTCTCATATCACTATCTGTGGGGACCCCCGTGGATCGATCCCCATTGAGTATTTTCCAATCGAAGGATCATTTTCACTTTTCCAAGAAGTGAAAACATGATCCTCATCCGATTGGACATCGATGTAGACTTTCATACCAGGGAGAAACGTATCCGTTGGATCATCAAAACTCTGCCAAATGGCCTTTCCTTGATCACCAACGCTTTCGCTGCTCGAGAGAATCAGGTTCCCAGTGTCCATGAGAATCGCGATGGAAGTTGAATTCCCTGGTACAGCCGGGGAATTCGTAGACCAGATTGGATTCCCATATCCGTCTAGAACCATTAGATTACTGGTGTTTCCAAGCGTTAAAATTCCAAACTCGCTCGAAATTGGACTTTCTCTGTTTGCCACCCAAACAACTGATTGGATTTCAGTTTCATTATACCAAATTCCAACGTACCGGGATACCGAATTCCCAGGACCAAAGAAACCAAGCACAAATTTTTGGCTTGGAGAGGTAATTGTTTCACCACCTCTAATAATCTGGCCCTGTGTTATACTGTTAGCCCCATGACAGAGCAATGAAAGAGAATAGAAAACAGAAATCAAAGAGTACAAAAAGACGCTGTTATGGGTACTTTTGGGTCTAATTCCCATTTTCCCAAACACTGGATTTCTAGACATTTCATCTGGAAAACAGAAATGAATTTGAAGGGGGCATCATTTTCAGTGAATTTAATTCAAAGACTAAAAAATGACCTGGATTTTGTGTTGAAGATTCTTACTCCATTTGACTAGCCCCACTTTGTCATTGTTGTCTTGTCACTTATTTAAAAAACCAATAGAAACAAAATAAGAGGCTGACTTTGATGGGTCCACAAAAGAATACTGGTTCTCATATGCTATTAGCATAGTCTGAAAGCATTTAATTTTCAAATATAGGTGGAAATAATATTTACTGAATTTGGAAGAAAAGGAAAGCAAAATGATATTGGCACTCCCAAAATTGATGCAGGCACTCTAAAATCAGTGTAATTCCAAAGCCGCTTTCCTTTGTTTTGGAGTCCCAATATCATTTCCTAAAGCAAATGAAGATAAATGCAGGGCAGCTCAATGTAATATGTAGCACTTGGAGATAGATATCAATTTAATTTTGGTTGATTTTAGGTCAGATTGTCTTTGCAAGTTTAGTTGACTAGGCATTTATGACATGATGATGCTAGCTAACGTGAATAATGAGCTGGAACAATAAAATCAAGGCGTGGACTTTGCAAAATTCGATGTGTGCTTGTGCACAGTGTGAGTCTATGTGTTTGTGGTAGCAAAATTGCCAGCCTTTCGAGGGAGAGATACAAAATTATCTAAATGAGAATGAATATGTTCATCTGGACATGGGACCCTGTATTGCAGTAATAAACTATTAAAACAGGGACGAGGAATTTACAAAGATGGAAGACCGAAACTTAGAACTTAGAATTTCACATGTCTACATGGTTAAGGATTTTTTGAATTTTCCTTACATATAGTATGAAATTCCAGCATAAAATCTAAGGATTGATAGTGTGAACTCCTTGTATAGTACGGGAAAAATAATTTTCTACCATTTTCTTAAATACTATCAGAGAGGACATCAAATTTTCGAACAAGAGGATAAATCCACACATAGCGAGAACAATCATCCACAATAGAAAGATAAAACCGATAACCTGAGTGTGACATAATTGGGGCCGGCCCCCACAAATCCAGATGAAAAAGATCAAGTGGATTTTTAGCATTAAAATAAAAAATGGAAGTCTATAGGATTTTCCCAATGGACAAATGTGACAAACTTTATTGGAAACAATATTGCCAGCAATAGGTACATCAAATTTCTGACATAGTACTCGAAATACTCCATGAGAAGGGTGACCAAAGCGAGCATGCCAAACATCTTGGTTTGTTCTTTCTCCTTAAAAAACCAATTGACTAGAAATACTTGGAAGGTTATGAATGTGGTATTGGTCCGCGGAGCTACTGCCATTAAGAATAATTTGCCTAGTCTTGTTGTCCTTTACATGAAACCCATTAGCATCCATTTCAAAATAGCAGTCATTATCATGACAAAAACGACGAATGGAAAGAAGATTTTTCTTAATAGCAGATACACACAAACTCCATTTATTGACAATGATTTTGTAGGAGTGGATATAACATAGTTCGACCAACATGAGAGATAAGCAACTGTGATCCATTTCCGACAACGATAGAATTAGCATGACTTGAGCATCTAAAAGAGTGGAGGTTGATGGTGTCATATGATGTGTTGCTCCAGAATCCAAGCACCAATTTGGATCAGCAAGATGAGAAGTACCAAAAGTTGTATTAGCCACGGACTCGGCAGCATAAGCAAAATTACCCCTAGCTTTCTGAGCAAACTTTTGCATTGTGGCTTTGCTGGTTGTAGATTTGGCAAAGGGAAGTGAAGTGAAAACGTGGGCGATAGGTTGGTGTTGGAATAAGAGGAGGCCGATTATCCGGTACATGGGGCTTATGAGAAGTTGAACCTCGGTTATTTGAAGAATAATGGCCTCCTTGAAGAATAATGGCCTCCTCGGCCTCTTCCATGACGCACCCAACGACCTCTGTTGTTATTGTGGTGGTGGTGGTTGTTGTGATTGATATTTTGATGTGTTTTATTGGTAGAGGGCTGCTGATTTTGGGGGACCTGATCAGTAGCTAATGCAGCTCCAACAGAGAAAAAGAGTAGTCATCCTTTTAAGAAGGTGTTCCTCTTAAAGAAGAAGATCATAGAACTCATCAAAGGAAGTTGTGGGATGGTGATTAAGAGAAGTGGTGAAGTCCTTATTTTCAAAACCAAGAGCATCAATTATGTAGTCAATGAGTTCACTATTTGAGATAGGTGATCCCACAGCGGCAAGAGAGTCAGCAAGTGACTTGGCGTGTAGTAGAAAATCATTGACGGATTTGTCCGCATCCTTTTTGAGTGTGTGAATTATTGGGAAAAATTCAATCAACAATATCCAGAATACAATTCCATTACAAAATAACAGAAACTGAACGTTACAGATTACAATTGAATTGGACATTGATACAAATATTCTTACAGTTGTGAACCAAATATAGTATGGAATTGTGAACCAAAACCCGTGTTTCACACGGTGTCCTTAAAACAGATTCGCCACCTGCTAGAGGGTCTTGAGGTTGAATCGGCGTTTGTCTCCCAGGAGTTATCCGGTTCGGACCACTACCCACAAAACACCACTATGACCAGCCTTGGCGAACTGACTCAGCGTCTGCCTCTCTCTCTCTCACAAAGAATAAACTCAGGAATAGTAGTATGAAAGTTGGAATTGATTTTCTCAATCCAAAAAATGGGAGTACATACTTATACACATCAAGGTAACTGTGGGACAAAATATTCAAGGCATTCCCAACAATTCTCCATCTTGACTTGAATTCCCTAGAACTCAACACTATAGGCAATCCTTTCCTTCAATCGCTCATGTCCCCAAAAGCCCCCCACGGGGCCGCCCCCCCGGCACAAACGAGCAAGGCTCAAGTACGCCTGCTTGACCTTGTAAACGCGACTCAGGAAACCCAGTCGCACATGCCTCCAAATTGAGCCTCTATCTTCCAACGGGCACCTCCCACCCAACGCATCCCTCCTGGATACACTCAAAGATCTGCTCAAACTCTCCACGGAGTTAATTACCACTCCACCACGGAGTTAAAAATCCAACACTGAGTCAACTTCGAATTCACCGATGAAAAACCCAAAGATGTAGCACCCACAATCGTACTACCATCAAGCACATAGAGGTTATTCGATTTACGACCCTTCATCAAAACACGAGCACCCTTCAAAACCCTCAAGACTCCACCTTCAACGATATGCTTCCTGTTGGTTTTATGCCCTCATAACCAATATTTGTTTATTTACATTATAAATAAGAGCTTTATTTTATTATTTTGAAATGCTTTGTTTCATACATTGGATATAATTCATGAGATGAATATAAAAGTCCCAAATTACATTGAATATGATTTATGCATGTAAATGTGATTTACTTACGGGAGATATAAATCACCAATGTTTGTAATTTGAACTATTCACAATTGTTGATTGGAATGGATTATCTATCAGGTCAATTGCAACATGATTAACTTCTATTAGATAGAATGATCCATCTCAATCATTGAAGTGAAAGACTTCAAGTTAATATGTTGGTGTATTTGGTATACATTGAAGGACCATCATTAGACTCACACTATTTTAACCACTGTCCACTTAAGTGTGAATCTTATAATGCTTATTGTAATTCACTCTTAATCTTGAGAAAGTTAATGAACTCAAGTTTCTAGCCTATGTCACTTTGAGTCACCAATGAGTAAGGTCTAACTCGATCAACACCTCGGTGGGTTGGGTGATTTATGTTAGGACTGTGAGAACATTATTTTCAAGATGGAATTCACTCTCTATTTAATTATAGAGTATAATGTCCCCTTGAGTTAGTTCACTAGATTAGTCTTTAAACCTAGTACTAGTCATTTTAATGAAGCGTTCATTAAAATGTTTTTCTAGACTAAAAGTGAGTGAACTAGTATTCAATGGAATTAAAATATAAGTATGCTTTGGTGTGACAGTTGTTTATTATGACCAATTGCTACTTATGGACATTACATAGTGAAGGGGTTTGACATTACGGTATTGGCATTTATCGGGAACAATATATTAATATTCTTGAGGCCTAGAGTTTAGCCATAATTATACAGTGAATTAATTTTGATTTAATTGGGCCACCACTCATGGAGATGAGAGAGCGTGAGTCCAATTTTAGCTAAGCCTCAAGAAGCCCATAGGTCCCAACCTTAGCCCAACAAGAGATTGACTTATTGGCCAAGTAAATTTATCCCTATAAATATATCTCTAATTCTCTCATGTAGGAGACGGCAATTTTTCCTCCTACAAGATATTGAGAGAGAATTGAGAGATTAAAGAAGGAAGAAATATTCTAGGGTTCCCACAAACCCTATTGGCTATTGTTCTCTTGGGTCATAAGGTTGAAGATTTTTGGGGTGCAAGGAGCAAGAAGGAATCAACTTTTTCATAACAAGAAGTAGGGTTTTGTTTTTGAACTCTGAAAAGGTAAAACCCTAACCCTTCCTCATGAAACTTTACGCACACGTAAGAAGTAGATCCAAAACAATTTTTTTTGAAACTATATATTTTTCGCAATGGTTTTTTGAGAAAAATCCAACACTTCCAACCCAAAGAGTCAAGAGTACCCAAAGACATAAGGTTCCTCTTCAAATCTGGTATATGTCAAACACCAAACAACGTCCTCACAAACCCATCATGCATTCTGATTTTAACTGTTCCAATCCCAACAATTCTACAGGGCATATTATTCCCCATAAGAATTGTACCACAACTGACCGATTCATAAGTATTGAACCAATTCTTATTCGGACACATGTGGTAAGAACATCTGGAGTCCAGAATCCATTCAGTATTCGAACAGACATCACCGACACTCACAGAAAGAGCCATAAGTGAATCGTTGGAATCCTCTTCAACAATACCAGCAACAACCTTCTCTTCAAAATTGTCCTTATTTTTCAACCTAGGATAATTTCTCACCATGTGCCCTTATTTTCTACAGTAAAAACACTTTACTTTCTGATTTGTGGAACAAGAGCCAGAAATCCCTCTACTACCATTATCCCTCTCAAAAGGTCTTCCTTGCGCCACCCAACCATTAGCATAAACCTCACTTTCACCGGATACTTTTTTCCTCAATTTCTTTGAATATAAACTAGATTTAACATCCTCCATGGAAATTGTATCTCTCCCATAAAGTAGGGTAGTAACAAAATGCTCATAAGACGCAGGCAAAGAACATAACATAATAAGGGCTTGATCTTCATCATCAATCACAACATCAATATTTTTTAAATCCATAATAATTCGATTTAACTCATCTAGATGGTCTTTTACGGGCATACCGTCCCTTATACGAAACGTATAAAGGCGCTGCTTCAAATACAACTGGTTGGTAAGAGACTTCGTCATATAGATACTTTCCAACTTCAACCAAATACCAGTAGCCATATCCTCCTCCCCAACCTCGCGAAGCACATCATCAGCTAAACACAACTAAATCGAACTGAGCGCCTTCACATCGAGATCCTCAAACACACTATCCTGCATATCAGCAGGCTTCTTCGATTTTCCCAATAAAGTCTTGTGTAATCCTTGTTGAACAAGCAAAGCCTTCATCTTAATACGCCATAAACTGAAGCTAGTGCTCTGCCCATCGAACTTCACAATTTCGAAACGAGTCGCCATTGAAATGATCACCAATTGCACAATACGCAGTAGAAAACAAAAGCCTCGGATTGAAACCTGAAGCTCTAATACCAATTTATTGTGCCGAAAACGAAATTGAGAATATAACAAATCAACAAGTCATAAACAAGAACACAAAGATATACGTGGTTCCGCTCAAGCACAAAGCAAGAACGTACTCCACAGGGAGAAAAGCAAGAGGATTCACTATAAACAGGGAGAGAACACAAAGAGCCGGCTATACCCGTAACTCTACTTGAAGCACCAAACAGATATCTAGGGACAAATCTCTGGTGGAACCCTAAGAGATGAACAAAACCCCAATATCCAAACCCTTGAACAAAAGACCATAATACTAGTAGCTCCGAAACCCCTTATTTATAATAGGGTACAAAAACGGGAACAATATAATTAACCAATGTGGGACAAAATATTCAAGGCATTCCCAACAATGACTCTTGAGTTGTATGGAGGAATCAATACATGAAACTCTTAAAATGAATTCTGCCATAAATCTCACATCATGAGGGTATTAACCATCCATAACCGCTGGACTTTAGAGCTGCCTCGTCTAGATTCGATGAACTAAAGTAGGTCTGTTCGGTTGCCTCGAGAGAACCTCCGAATTTCCCAAGTTCATTCACAAATTTTCCAACACGAACTTGATCACAAAGTGTACGAATAGGACCTTAGACAGAGGAGAGAGCCTTTTATCGAGGAGGGTCCATGCTTGAGTCTTTTATCAACAAAGTTTGAATTGCAAGGGAGGAAGTAGCTTTGATAGAACTAAGAACAAGTTTGTCCTTGGAGTAGGCTAGATTAATAGAGCCATTTGCGAGTTTCTTTGGAGGAGTTTATTTGCTAGAAATAACATCTTTAAGATCATGTAGTTCCAGCACATCCTCAAATTGGGATCTCCAATGCTGATAGTTGTTTTTGTCCATAGGAATGTTGAAGAGATGAGAAATGTTGAAGGAGATTGGAAGAGGTAGAAGAGAAGACAAGGAGGAAGGAGCCTAGTCCATGGACCATCGTTCAAGCTCTGATACCATGAACGATAATTAGGAGAATAAGAATGAAAACCTCCTTAAATTGGTAGGCTGTATATTGTTCAGTTTATACAAGGATTACAACAGCTAATTACAAGGAAATCAAAAACAGAATTGTGAGCTCTCTAATTGACGATTAAGCTTAATTGTCTTAGTTAACGAATTGATTTAGTTTCACTTTTAATCTATAGAATATGTGGTTTGAAATTCGAGATACATACTGTGTGGATATGATGGTGGTTTCTTTTGGCTGTAGCCGTTCAAAAGAATTTTGGAGATCGTAAGGATTACGGAAAGTCTGTTGTTAATGATGACGCCATCGATTTAAACCGGGTATGCGCTTATCTCCGATTGTGGTCTGAATATTAAAATTCTGACAAGTTGAAACTTCAATTTCCTTTCAATTATACGATGCTTAATTGGTTGCCGTGAATTTTGACAAATTGAATGACAGAGTTTTCATGGTAATAACATGAGGTCTTCGATTTTTTGTTAATAACGTTTGTGTGGTCTATGAAGTGTAGTGGTTAGAACTTTTGGCTCTGTTATTTGTTCAGGTTTTTTATCCTTTCCCTTATCTTGTATTTGGTTTATGCTTTTATATTTTGTAATGGTAGGTTTTTTTGGTCATCTTCTCTGTGTTTATTTACTCATCTATAGTTTCAGAGGTAAGATGGGGAATGATCAAACTATGACCGCGACACCTTCTCAACTTCCAAGGATTAACTTGGTACTCTCCTTACCCTCTATGGTTCGTTCTTTGCCTAAAAAGTTATTAGGAAAGTGCTAATTTGATTTCTTCTTTATGCACCTATATTCATGGCATCATGCTAGAACTGTTGGACAGTCGTATAAGGCCTGGATTTGTAGCCGCTGAAGTTAAGTTTGCTAGAATATTGAAGGACTTTTGCAATAAGAACACAAGGTACTTTTTTCCTTTTTCTTTCTCTGTATTGTGTTATTTGTTGCAGCCTTATGGCTTAGCAATAGGTAGCAAATTGGTTTGAGTGAGTTTGTGTGGTTTAACCTCTTGGTTGTCGCGTGTTTTGCGTCCCTCATATATTCTTCCAAGCTGGTTGTTTCCGTGGAAATGACGTAGAGTAAATGGTGGTTGTTACTTCACTCTTGTCTCCATAATATATCGATTTGCTATTCTCTTGCCTCCATAATATATAGATTTGCTATTTCTGATTGAATTTACTATTCTGGCATTATTTGGCTTTAAAATATATAGATTTGCTATTCGGTTTTGGTGCATAAGATTGTTCTCTTTTGTGAATCAGAAAGCATGGTGTGCAACAAAGGAGAGGTTAGGTTCAGCAGCAGTAGGGGACTTTGGTTCAGCATATCTTTATTTTTTCCCTGATCCGGTCAGCAAATCTTGGTTGACTGTTAATCAATAAACCTAAGGACACATACATTTTTACACATATCTTGCACATACACTTTTATGGGGCCCACCTCGGGTCCCACCAATATGATCCAAACCGCTCATTATTTTTAAAATAATGTTTTAAGAGTTTCTGTAAAAAATCAACTCGATGGATATCGGTAAGGGTTTTTCAGAAATCATAGGGTGAAACGGTTTGATTCACCCTGCAATTTCTGAAAAAGCCCTTACCGATATCTTATCGAGTTGATTTTTTACAGAAACTCTTAAAAAAATATTTTAAAAATAATGAGCGGTTCGGATTATATTGGTGGGACCTGAGGTGGGTCCCATAAAAATGTATGTGCAAGATATGTGTAAAAATGTATGTGCAAGTAGCATGATTGAGCGGATCTCATACAAAAAAATTTCAGTTTTGATATTGCGGGTGCACAGTGGTGTACTCAAAATTGGCGGTTATTGTTCGAATGGTTTGCTTCTTGGTTATATTTTTGCTACCAAATATTTTCTAATAAAATTGGTTGATAAAGAGTAACTCATTTAGGGACCATATTTATTTTAGTAGCTAAAAGAGATTTTTAGCAACAAAATGGATATTTGGGGACCAAATTGGCAAGGCCTTTAGAGCATCTCCAGTCTTGACCCAAACTTTTACTCAAATTTGGGTCAAATTTTGGATAAAAACTCATTTTGGGTCAGCCCCACTCCAATGACAAAATGATCATTTATCCAAATATATTATTTTTTAACTATTCAATGGCAATAATGTAAATAAGAGGGGAATAAATTTCATAGGGGTGGAGAGATAGAGAGACTAGTGTGAAGGGAAAAAAGAAGAACTCTTGACGAACAAAGCCTACTCCAGAAATTCTCCGACCTCCTCACCTTTGGCACCCTAGCCAAGCTCAAGACACGCGAGAAGAAATTCAAGCCCTTCGCCTGTACCGTCAACGCCGTCAAACACCACCTCGACCCCCTCAACTTCCCCATCAAGTGGTCTTGGTGTGACGTCTCCATCAAGGTCCAGAACAGGCGCCACCAGTACCACCTCTGAGTCCACCCGTACTCTCTCTCTATCACGCCCTCAATTTTCAACATAATAATAATAAAATTCTCACAAAGATACATACAATAATTCCCAAAAAAAGACTTTCATTTTCCCGTTCGCTTTCAGAGGTTCCAAGCATTTCAAAATATTACATCATTGGCACATCGGCCCAAAATAGCATTAGTATTCACTAATAGAAAGTTTGGAATTTACAACTATTCTTCAGAAGTGAAAAGTACTCAAGGTTACAATCACATCTCCCAAAAATAAAATTTATAAGAGACGAGAAAGTGGCTCTTCAAGGTTTTCTTTCAAAAGTTTGTTCATACATGAACGCCAAGCACTCCATGCTATCATCCTTGTTTAGTACCTGAAAATTGAAGGGTTGAGCTACACTAGCCCAGTAGAAAAGTCTACGCAAACTCTATATGCAAATGAAATGAGAGATGCCGATGAGACACAAACTTCCAGATAACAATGGAGCATAGATAAGACACAAGCACTATATCAGAAATGATGAACTCAATGAATACTTTACTCTTGTCAATCGACTTATTATTATCTTTCGAATCCCTTCTTACACGAGTCTCAATCTACCCATATTCGGTAAATGTGATTTACATTCCAACAACTTAGTATCCCATATATTCCCTATAGATCTTAGATAAGCACACAAGAAATTCTTCACCCAATATCACACTACAAGATAGATCTAGAGACATTCCGGGCTTTAGGACCCCGTATACCTGGTCTACATTCCGGGTGATCATGACCCTGTAAGCCCAATTCTCATTCCGGGTTCTCGGGACCTCGTATATCCGATTCTCATTTCTGGTTTTCGGGACCCCGTATATCCAATTCACGTTCCGGGTGCTCGGGACCCCGTATATCCAAATCACACATTTGGTTCCCAACTTCAAGTTCAAAAGATATCAACTTTTACACTACATGTTTCTCATTTCATCGAATAGCTATCCTTTATATCATCTTATTCTTCACCTGTTCATAGGCCGTCATTAATTCCCCTTTAGGCAACCAACTAACCTCACTTCAAATTAAACTCATACCCCACGCATCAACTGTTCACTACGGTTTTCAATTCATTTTAGGCGGTAAGGTATCACATTGTATCCGTAGTCCGTTCACGTCATTCCGTTGATTCAAGTTTTCCTAACAATTAACTCAACAAGCTCATTTAAGTCCATCGGATACCCCTCTAAGGTGAGACAAGTAATACTCTCCAAAACACTTGAAAGAATGTGCAAACAAACCCATTAGAGTCGATAAGAGGCTTTAAAATGTAATTTGGAAAATGTAGGAAAAACAGCTCACAGATACTGCAGCAGCTCAATTACTTACCAGTAGGTGAATGAGTCCTACCGGTAGAAGAGGAGAATTCTGCACCTGACCTACCGGTAGGTGGAAGTTCCTACCGGTAGAAACTGGAAACAGAAAGGCCAACATTTGAACGAAACAACTTTGTACTTGACCTACCGGTAGGTGGAAGTACCTACCGGTAGGAGGATGAATAGGTTGAGCAGCTTTTGAGCTACTGCTATACGTTTGAGCTGGTTATAAAAGAATTTCTCAATTGTCCTACCGGTAGAAGAAAAGTTCCTACCGGTAGGGAGAGTAACTTACAGACGATTTTCGATAGAAAATTTCAGGTTTCGATCCAATCTCAATAACAACCAAACAAACTTGAATAAGGCATAAAAACACTCAAATAACATATAAAGAGAGGTAGAATTCCCTACTTTGAGTATCCAAGCCGAAATTGAAGAGACTGAGCAAGCCCTAGCTTCCGGAGTCCAAACCGAGCCAAATACACTAAACCGAGCTCTATCAAACGTGATACGAGCCCAAATACGCAAGTAGAAGATGGAATGGAAGTTGATTGTTATAGGTTTTGAATTTGGAGGTGAGTTTTTGGGAGATGGTGAGAGATGGAGAGAGAGCCGAGAGAGATCGAGAGTGAGAGACCGAGAGATAGAGAATGGGAATTATTTTCCCCTGGACACACACATATATGCACACATGCACTATATCACACAAACACCCACTCACATATATGCACACATGCACTATATCACACAAACACCCATATTTTCCAAACTTTTGCACATTTAACCTCCGCATTCACATTCACGTCGTTTTCCACCCTTTTTCCTCAACTATAAATATTAAAATTAAATAAAGAAATTTACGGGTCTCTACATTCTACCCTCCTTAAAGAAATTTCGTCCAGAAATTTACCAAGACAGGGCCAACCAAACCAAGTATTATATAAATACACAAAACTACAACAACTATCATTACGCCACAGTCAATAATCATGAAAGTGCTGCGTCAAAACTCACATCAATCAACTAAAACAAATGCGGATATTACTCTAAAACTCCGTCCCTCTTTTCCCACATGAATTTGCACTAACGGCATCGTCTTACCCCTCCAAAACTAAATTACGCGAATCGAGGTTACGTATCGGTTTCTTACCATAGGATACATCGGCTTCTAATTCAACTTCGGACCTCTCTAACACATGCAATGTATTCATTTCGTACCTCCTCAATCTCCGTATACATAATGCATCATATATATATATATATATATATTGAAAAGTTTAGGCGACAACGTCAAACGGTACACAGCTTCCAAGCTTTCTTCTGTTACGAAATTCCTATATACAATTATCTATCTCACCATAGAGATCTTACCTCCTAAGTGTAACCCGATAATCCATTTGACTTCTCGAGACTTCCATCTAGAAGGTGCGGTGATCAAGCGCCTCTTCCAAATGGATTTCATCGGTTGTCGCCTGGTTATCCAAAAGACACGCGCCGAATCCAATACTCAACCTCTCTTTCTAGCGGTGAACGCTTCCTATTCTTCCCGAGACAAGACAAGCTTCAATGCGGTGGTACTTTACGAAATACATGAATCTTCCCACCTCGAGTGACATTAAGTGACGACGACGGTCAACACAAATTTTTTTTTTCTCAAACGAGACAAGCGAGCTCTAAACTCAAACAAAACTAATCATGTATACGAGGACGGTAGTAAGATACCCGATTCTAAAGGACGCATGAGATCTTTAGAGTGGTTATACAACAAACTCATTGTACAACCCATGATAATCCGAGGAATATTAAAACAACTGGTCATAATTTTACTGAGGACGAACACAAAATAATGAGACAGATCCCTAGTAATCCAACTCATACAAGGTTGAAAATTGGTCCAATACCAAATTTTAGCAATACTTCTAACAAATTAAGACTGAGCGTTACAGATTGAATCATCATATGCCTTCCGAGTTGAGGAACCACAACAGAGTTGAATGAAACCGAGGACAACTATCACAAGTGATTTTGAATTGAACGGAACCAACAAATAGATATCGAGAAATATGCCACCGCAAGATTTGGCTCAAATTCCGACATGAGAGTTTGTGTAGGTTGATACATTCCAACAAATAAACTGGTAGCTGCAACAAGGAAACTCAAACCAACTAAATAGATCTAGGCTAACAAACAGATACAAGGCGGATACAGGCAACAATAGCGACAAGTCCGAATTTAACGACACCAAAGAATTTGTATATCATAAAGTATGTGACATCAAATTGGGTTTAATAGATTAAAATGGCAACACAAGGACTTACGCAGAATAACAGTGGCAGACGAACAAACTAATAGTCGCAACAGAGGGATCTCAAACGACCAATGAAAACTTATCCCAAGTAGAATAATGTCAGAATAAAACTTCGAATAGAATACAGGAAACAGTCACCAATAGTGATAACAAGTTTGTCATGGGGTGCTTCGTCACAAGATTTCGAATATTCCTAAGAAAAGCTAGGAATGGATTGTGTGATAATTAACTTAAATGTCAAGAACTATAACAGGTTAACGGTACGACAAACTTCACGGAAAACTAATTACGATGCAACTCTAACAAAATTTCAATTAGGCCAACGAAATAGGGTAGTAAAAGAAGCAACTCTTACAGAACCACATCCAGAATAGAACCAATATCATATGTGTAACCAATCTCTTCCCAAGATCTAATCAAACCTCGCCATACGCAAAATAAGAATTTCAATGACAAAACAACAGTCTGGAATGACTAACTCACAATCTCGCAAATGCTATCTAGGGGTGTTACTCAATAGATATAAGTGGACTAAAATCCTTGGGGCTTAATCTCAAATCACAATAAAAGATGCAAATATGGACGAATGAGATGTTCTCGAATTGAGAAAAATCCTAACGAGGGAATTAAATAAGAGAAATGCACTGCACGCAACCAGGATCTCTGAATCCTGAGAAGTGGCATGACTCACCCTTGCTCAACACGTGACCCTTGACTCGAAGTAAACTGGGGAATCTGCGATTGTTGTCGATTATAACTCTGCCCAGGCCTCGGCCGTTGTGCTGAACCCGACTCACTATACTCCTTTGTTCTCTGAGGACACTTTCTAGCAAGATGATCAAGCTCACCACAAATGAAACAAGACTTCTGTTGTTGTGAACACTGAGCATGGAAATGACCTGGTTGACCACACCTGTGACACACAATTTGTGGCTTGAATGAAGCTCCGTATGACCCCGAAGCAGCAGACGGTTCAGAACTTTGCTGAACTTGTGACGGTTGTGATGGTTCCCTTTGTCTCTTCCTCCCTTGGCTCCCAGAACTCCCGAAGGCAAACTTACATTAGCGGTCGACGGCCTAGGTTCTCACACTTCCACATTTCCCTGCGTGCCTATCGGAATCTCCGCACTCTTCGCACACTCGACAATCTCGGAAAACTTTCCAATACGCTGACTTACTATTAACGGCTTGAAAGACAAATGCAACCCCTTCTCAAAGCGCCTACACTTCCTTTCCTCCGTCACTACCAATTCTGGTGCAAAACGTGATAAATATTGAAATCTCCGGGCATACTCAGACACGGTCATATTCTCTTGCTCTAACCTCTCGAATTGGTTCCTCAACTGCTCGCGATATGTTTCTGGAAAATATTGATTTTCAAAAAGTTCCTCGAACTCAGCCCAAGTCAGGTTTTCTACATCTGGCTCATTCGCTTGAGCCGCGGTCCTGGCCGCTCTCCTCGCATCTTTCCTCGGTTCCAAGACAGACTCCCACCACTCATTTGCCTCCCCGGTAAGTTGGACAACCACGATATTCACTCGCAAGTCATCTTCTATAATCTTGAAAGCTCTAAAGAGTTTGCGAATTTGTGCTAGCCAGTGATCGGCTACCAAAGGGTCACTACTAGCCCCATCAAACGTCGGTGGATTCCTACGGCTAAACTCTCACATTGCTTCCATAGCTCGGTCATTCGTGTTAGCCTAAGTGCTGGATTCAGAAGGTTCGACGCTGCAAGTGCTGCTACAATCTCCCTAGCAAGGTTATTCTCACGCCTCAGAGACATCGTGCTACAAGAATATAAGGCAGAAAATAGTCAACAACAACAACATCGCTAAGGTCAAGCCTCCAATTTTCCCCGAACACGGGTCAACAACTTTACAACATTCTACGTCAATGGAAATGCAATGCCACATAGTTCTACAAATGTCAGTCATGCAAGCACACACATGTCATGCGGAAAACGGTGATATTTGAACCCATAAGACTAACGTCTTCCCACGGTCTCTAGGTGTTCTAAACCTATGCTTTGATACCAAGTTGTCATGCCCTCGATTTTCAACATAATAATAATAAAATTCTCACACAGATACATACGATAATTCCCAAAAAAAGACTTTCATTTTCCCGTTCGCTTTCAGAGGTTCCAAGCATTTCAAAATATTACATCATTGGCACATCGGCCCAAAATAGCATCAGTATTCACTAATAGAAAGTTTGAAATTTACAACTATTCTTCAGAAGCGAAAAGTACTCAAGGTTACAATCACATCTCCCAAAAATAAAATTTATAAGAGATGAGAAAGTGGCTTTTCAAGGTTTTCTTTCAAAAGTTTGTCCATACATGAATGTCAAGCACTCCATGCTATCATCCTTGTTTAGTACCTGAAAATTGAAGGGTTGAGCTACACTAGCCCAGTAGAAAAGTCTACGCAAACTCTATATGCAAATAAAATGAGAGATGCCGATGAGACACAAACTTCCGGATAACAATGGACCATAGATAAGACACAAGCACTATATCAGAAATGATGAACTCAATGAACACTTTACTCTTGTCAATCGACTTATTATTATCTTTCGAATCCCTTCTTACACAAGTCTCAATCTACCCATATCCAGTAAACGTGATTTACATTCCAACAACTTAGTATCCCATATATTCCCCGTAGGTCTTAGATAAGCACACAAGAAATTCTTCACCCAATATCACACTACAAGATAGATCTAGAGACATTCCGGGCTTTAGGACCCCGTATACCCGGTCTACATTCCGGGTGATCATGTCCCCGTACGCCCAATTCTCATTTCGGGTTCTCGGGACCCCGTATATCCGATTCTCATTTCGGATTTTCGGGACCCCGTATATCCAATTCACGTTTCGGGCGCTCGGGACCCCGTATATCCAATTCACACATTTGGTTCCCAACTTCAAGTTCAAAAGATATCAACTTTTACACTTCATGTTTCTCATTTCATCGAATAGCTATCCTTTATATCATCTTATTTTTCACTTGTACATAGGCCGTCATTAATTCCCCTTTAGGCAACCAACTAACCTCTCACTTCAAATTAAACTCATACCCCACGCATCAACTGTTCACTGCGGTTTTCAATTCATTTTAGGCAGTAAGGTATCACATTGTATTCGTAGTCCGTTCACGTCATTCCGTTGATTCAAGTTTTCCTAACAATTAACTCAACAAGCTCATTTAAGTCCATCGGATACCACTCTAAGGTGAAACAAGTAATACTCTCCAAAACACTTGAAAGAATGTGCAAACAAACCCATTAGAGTCGATAAGAGGCTTTAAAATGTAATTTGGAAAATGTAGGAAAAACAGCTCACAGATACTGCAGCAGCTCAATTACCTACCAGTAGGTGAATGAGTCCTACCGGTAGAAGAGGAGAATTCTGCACTTGACCTATCGGTAGGTGAAAGTTCCTACCGGTAGAAACTGGAAACAGAAAGGCCAACATTTGAACGAAACAACTTTGTACTTGACCTACCGGTAGGTGGAAGTTCCTACCGGTAGGTCAAAGTTCCTATTGGTAGAAACTTGAAATAGAAAGGCCAACATTTGAATGAAACAACTTTGTACTTGACCTACCGGTAGGAACTTCGCCAACATTTGAATGAAACAACTTTGTACTTGACCTACCGGTAGGTGGAAGTTCCTACCGGTAGGAGGATGAATACGTTGAGCAGCTTTTGAACTGCTGCTGTACGTTTGAGCTGGTTATGAAGGAATTTCTTAATTGTCCTACCGGTAGAAGAAAAGTTCTTACCGATAGGGAGAGTAACTTACAGACGATTTTCGACAGAAAATTTCAGGTTTCGATCCAATCTCAATAACAACCAATACAAACTCGAATAAGGCATAAAAACACTCAAATAACATATAAAGAGAGGTAGAATTCCCTACCTCGAGTATCCAAGCCAAAATTGAAGAGACTGAGCAAGCCCTAGCTTCCGGAGTCCAAACCGAGCCAAATACACCAAACCGAGCTCTATCAAACGCGATACGAGCCCGAATACACAAGTAGAAGATGGAATGGAGGTTGATTGTTATGGGTTTTGAATTTGGAGGTGAGTTTTTGGGAGATGGAGAGATTGCCGAGAGAGATCGAGAGTGAGAGGCCGAGAGATAGAGAATGGGAATTATTTTCCCCTGGACACACACATATATGCACACATGCACTATATCACACAAACACCCATATTTTCCAAACTTTTGCACATTTAACCTCCACATTCACATTCACGTCGTTTTCCACCCTTTTTTCCTCAACTACAAACATTAAAATTAAATAAAGAAATTTATGGGTCTCTACACTCTCTCTCCCTCTCTCTCTCTCTCTCTCTCTCTCGCGGTTGAAAAAATGGGTAAGGTTAAAGTTGTCCCAAATTTGGGTAAAAAAATGGGTAAAATCCAAATATGAGGAAGGATTTGGGTCATGATTGGAGATGGATTTTTGAAAGTTTTATCCAAATTTTAAATTTGGGTCTTAAAATGGGTCAAGATTGGAGTTGGCCTTAGGGACCAAATTTTTTGCCCCGAAAACAAAGTTGTTAGGGACAGTTCATTAGCAACAAACCCATAATTTGGTTTCTAAAAATGATTTTTGACTTTTTTGGACCATGTTTTAAGCACAAACCTTCCGACCATTGAATATTGTCCCAAATTCTCTTTGGCAACCAAAATTTTGGCTTTTGCAACCAATATGTTTGGTCCCTAAAACCATTATATGTTGTAGTGATTAGGTCTCTTATAGAAACAAGTTATACTAATTAGGCAACCAATCGTGGGATTGATTGAATATCTCAGTCATGGGGATGACTAGAATCATGGGATCATGATTTGCTTCCTTCAATCAGATACCTCAAACATCCAACTGCGCTTAGTCATCCATACCAATAATATCAATATATATAGATGGAGAAAAATTATGCAAGCCCTCAATTATGAGTAGGTCCAAGTATGAAGTAAATTTTAACAAACCGGCAGGTGATTCCCATTTCAACGGGAACCGCCTAAACA
This sequence comes from Rhododendron griersonianum, assembly GCA_018127125.1. NCBI lineage: Eukaryota > Viridiplantae > Streptophyta > Magnoliopsida > Ericales > Ericaceae > Rhododendron > Rhododendron griersonianum. Next base: position 29,613,538 of record CM030790.1, on the reverse strand, counting down.
AAAAAATGACATTTACCTTGGGGATCTTCTGATAAGAGTTGGGTTGTAAATGAATGGGAAAATGACAGAGTACAAGCAGTGTCTTCCAGTTGCAGTTGTAGCAGTTACTTCTAAGATGTTACTATTAACATCGCATTCGTAAAGAAGGGGGCAATTTTCCACCATCTCCCCATGGGCAATGGCCAATATAGCTTCATTTGTAGTCTATAGAGAAACAGAAAAACCCCACTGTCAACGTATGGAAAACATTCATTTTGCACAGAATCAAAAAACTCAAATCAAGCTTAAAAATATATGTCAAATATACATATTGTGCTTTTTCAGATGAATCATAGTCAGTGGCGGACCTAGAAATTCCGTATACTGGGGCACCTATTATTCGCAATCTTTAAAAATATTTCTCTGTATGTATACCACTAAATTATCGTTTAACCATTAAATATTGATCACTCATTCTATTCCGCAACCGATTTTTCACAATATTTATAACTGAAAATACCTTTTCAACTGTCGCGGTGGCAACCATAAGATTAATGTCAAAGTCAAGAGCAAGTAAGCTAAAAGATATAGTAATTTAGTAATTTAATTTTCATAATATTGTAGATTGGGAGGAAAACAAAAAGTGATAGAACAAAAATGGAGAAATAAAGGAAAGAGGTAGAACGAAAATAAAAAAAATAAGGAAAAAGAGATAGAATGAAAATGAAGAAATAAATGAAGGAGTTAGAACAAAAATGAAAAAATAAAGAAAAAACAAAGGATAGAGGATCCTGGGAATTGAACTCAAGCCCTTGGAACTTTTCACAATTTGTTTACTATTCTTGATCCGAACCGACTATTCTTTAAATTGTAATTTTTATTGTATTTGTACAAAGTATTAATTTTTTTTGCATACCCGTAAGTACATAGTCGTGCCACATTAGTCTTTTAAAAAAAATATGTGTTCAAATAAGTTAAGTAAAAATTTAATGTCCACACGCATCACATGCCTTTTCAATTAGTGGAAAACATTACAAATCTTGTGAGAATTTAAACCAAAATAGAGAGAGAGAGAGAGAGAGAGAGAGAGAGAGAGAGAGAGAGAGAGAGAGAGAGAGAGAGAGAGAGAGAGAGAAATTAAATAGTAGTAGGATAAACATGGAAAAAAATGTGGATAGGGGAAATCAAACCGCAGCTACACTGTCTCTATTTTGCACGATTACCACTTTACCAAAGCAAAGACGTTCTGTGATGACTTCTAGAGATATATTTTATATTTAACCTATCTATGTATAATTTTTTTTTTTTGTTGGATTTTTCGAAAGCCCCTGGAGACACGTGCCCCAACGTGGGTCCACCCCTGACCATAGCCACAACCAAATATCGTATATTCATGTAGAGGCACACACACCTTGTACAAACATAATAAAGCCTCTGTAAACTTTAGACACTCAGCATTCAACTCTTTCTGGTGCACAATTCGGATAAAATCTTCCTGCAAAAGAAGCAGAAATTACCGACAATATTAGCGAGGCACTTTCAAAAGCAAGCTAAATAAAATACAAAGAGAAGGTAACACAATAGGCTAACAACATGGAAGGGCGCACGAGGAAGTAACAGAGGAATGAAGGGAATGCGCGACGCTAAGTATACAGACTAACACATGAGACAGAACATGTAAACAAGAGAAAGGTTACAAAAACGAAACCTAGTAATCTGATCTATTTACGCGCTCTGCTCTCGGTAAAAAACATTGATCACATTTTCATGATTAACAACACATAGCGATACATGTATAAATAAGAAGCCACGTGCGGTACAACATGAAGATGTTAATTGAGGTAATCTAGTAGGTTTCTTAGAGCATCTCCAAGGGAATAAGCAAAATTTTACATCAAATATGTACTTTGGTGATCCATGTGGCAAGTTGGAGAGTTATGCACTTCAAGGAACTATTCAAAATTTAAACTTTTATCACCTTTTTAAACTTTGAAGGACCCACCTTGCCCAAATAATTAACAATTCATTCACCAATAATAAGCATTAAATTTGATGATGTGGCAATTTGAATAATGCTTAGTTACACCGAAATATATAGTGAAGCAAGTTTGCTTTTTCCCTTGGAGAGTGTTTTGCTTATGTGGCTCGTCAAATTAATGTAGTTTGATTTTGGTTTTGCTACCTCCCTTGGAGAAGCTCTTACCATGTCATAAACACTCAATGCAAGCATATATCATGAGGACCTTCAAAACCTCCCACCGCACCTGAAGTAATGCATCGGGGTCTTTTGAGAAAACCTTCTCCTTATGTGAAGTCTAGCAAATACGTGAGAAACTTTTATGTGCCAAGAATGCAGCCCTCTATTTCTTTATATCTTCTTAAGAAAGATATACGGAACAAGAACTCTCTTTTCAGGAAAGCTTGCAGAACGTTGGACCTAGGTACCAATTTGGGCATCAATTTTAGAGGGGGGAGAAATTTCTTGTTAACGAAATTCGTTGATTTGGAGGAAAAAGAAATAGAGGATAGAATTGGTGCTCTCGATGATTAAGATGTTGATGATTTGTTGGAGGAGGATAATGATTTTGAGGGAGGGGATTTTTTTTCCTTGGAATTTTAACTCCGAGGATTGTCGATTTTTTGTTTGTTTCCCTAGGGTCACTCTTGATCTTTGGCTTTGGTTTTGTTTTTGTTTTTTGGCAGTTGGTTTCAGGCTTTACTTAGGGTGTTTTTAGCGATGTTTGGTTTTTAGCTGTAGGTTTCAGGTTTTTTTTTTGTGCCCGGTTTCTTGCCTTCTTTTGACTTTGTTTCTCAGGTGGCATTTTGCCGATATGCCCGAGATCCGTTTAATCTTTGTTTCTTCTCCAAAGACTAATAAAATCTTTTTGCTTAGAAAAAATAATAATAATGCAGCCCCCTTAACAGCTGTGACAGCCTGCTAGCTCTCCTAGCCTTCTCTATCTTTAAGCTAGGCTCGAGAACATAGAATCCTTATGCAAATCCAAAAAGGTAAACTTAGTCAAAGCCACAAGAAAGGCCTAAGGATGGAATCATGATCGCGTAACAAGCTAAAAAATTCGGTAAACCACATGGTTGGTCCCTTAAATATCATAGACCACCAAACAGCGCGCTCATTGTACCGCCTTGAAAGTGTTAGTAATTTATTTTAATCAACGGGTATCTGTAATCTTAACGTGGGGAGATAAATAAGTATTTAATATCATGGAGCTCGTAATATAATTGAGATAAAGACGGGAGTGCAATTATAATTCTGTAGTGGGGTGAATTATAATTAGTGAAATAATAAATAAAATCCTGGTGGGATCAGGATTTCTTATTTACACTGGGAGCCCTGACTTATTACTCCTTAGGTCCCTATCGTAGCCCTATATATACACGTTATGCTCTTTAGGTCAGTTTAGACGTTTCTATTATTCACAAAATAGAGGCAGATCTAGAGAGGGCAAACAGACCACGAAAGAGTCCACACTCGGTTCGTGTTCTAGGCGTGCAGGGAATATGATAGAAGATCGTAAGGTGCAGTCGAGTAGTATACGTGGCTTATAGCAAGACGTGCTATAACAAGTTCAACCAGCGTTCGTGTTCGCAGGGAGTTGAGGTAAAACTCTAATTCCGCCTTGTAGGGTTTTGCGATTTTCTTATTGTCTAATATGTACGCGTCATTACTGGTTTCTGGGAATCGTTTCCCAACAGTGGTATCAGAGCAGGCTATAATCACGTGTATAGATTAAACAGGCCATGTTGTCCGTAGGTTTTAGAGGGTAGAACGTAGAACTGTGCTAACCCTTGTTTTGCAGCGTTCTTACCTAGCTATTATGGTCACATGATTTTTGTTGATTTTGTGTGATTGGATCCCACGATAATTTTTTCGTGGTTATTGTTATTTATTGGGTACCACAATTATTTTTCGTGGTTGTAATAATTAACGTAGCATGTGTTATTTATTGGGTGTCACGATTATTTTTTCGTGGTTGTAATAATTAACGTAGCATGTGAACTCCAATGGAGGCATAAGATCGATGTATGTATGTTTCTTCGATTGTAATAGCATTCGACGGTTAGTCAGAGATCGAAGATGGTAGATACAGAAGATACAAGTTGTTTGGCTCGCAATAGATTTTTTCCAGATTCGTAGGGTCTGATTGCAGGGCTATTTCGACCCAGTAAACTTTGGAATTAGAAAATATGTTCTTTACGGAAGTTGTAGATAATTGAATTTCGAATCCAACCCAATTTGAATCACTTCAATTGGAGGTCGGATGAGGAAGATATGGCCAAAATACTGGAGGCTGTGCAGTTTACGCGGGAATATATCAAATCCGAATTTTCTTGCCTAAGCACGGTTGGATTTTGGTTTCCTTAATTGATTCAAAGTATCTAAGTCTTCCACACAAGTATAGCTGAAGGATTTCAAGGTTGGAAGGATTGCTTAAGGATTTCAAGTTTGGAAGGACTCCTTATTGCTTAAGGATTTCAAGTTTGGAAGGATTCCTTATTGCTCAAGGATTGCATCTTTGACCATAATAGCTGGATTCTTTATCTTGTGTTTCCTTATTATTTGTGTTTCCATATTGTTTGCATATGTGATAGTTTACCATATTGGGACAACATGGTAATATTTGGCCTTTGACCTATATCACGGTTTTTTGCAAACTCAAAAATTTTGATAACCCTCACAATTTTTTTTTAAAATAACTAAGTGGGAGAGGGAGTTTATTTTTATAAATCCCACGGTCTCCATTGCTAGTTCGTAGGTGATATAATTAATTTTGTGTGTTGGTTTCAGAACCTTCCTCCCTATCGGACAAAATTAATTGTGGCATCATCGGTACAAACTTCCTAAAGGAATAGTTCTAAGATAATTGTTGTATGGGTTACTTCTCCATCTGAGGTGGTTCATAACGGAACAATGGGTCATGGGGCTAGGTAATGGTATACACTTAGCTGTAAATAATAGTATCCTCACCATCTGAGTCACTATTATTATTTATAGGACCGAAGCTATATTGGCTATTTAATTTTGCTTGGCATGGTATAGTGTCTAGATAGTAAAATTAAAAGGTTGTGCCTATCTACACGAATGATGAAGAGTAGACGACCTTCCCATCGAGGCATGCTCTTCACGGTGTGTAGGGTTGCCAATGTTTTTCTTTTAACACGTGGTTGAGGGAACCAATATTAAAATGAAATTCAAGGTTTTATTGCCCTTCATAATTGTTGTTATGTGATTCTCATATTCAAAAATGGATGTTTTCAATCCACTTGCAATTATTCTCAAAGGAAATAAACTTACTGGATCGAATTATATTGACTGGAAAAGAAATTTGGATATTGTGTTAACTGTTGAGGGGCACAAATTTGTATTGTATGAGATGTGCCCTCCTAGACCTGATGAGAATGCCACATAACATGAAGCAAAATTTTATAAAAATTGGTGAATATCACACATGTTGAAGGGACCCTGATTAGGGATCAAGTTCTGAAGATGATAGCTCTTCTGAATGAACTAGAGATCCTTGGAGTTGAAATTGATGGAGAAACCCATATCGATTTCGTTCTTAACTCACTGCAGTCTGAGAGTTTTAAGTAATTTCGCCTGAACTATTATATGAACAAAATACATTTACTTTTGGCGAAACTTCTTAAGGAACTCCAAGCAGCTGAGGGTCTTTTGGTTGTAAAGAAACCACCATCAGTGTTAGTGGCAGAGAAAGCTTCTACTTCTAAGCTGAAAGGCAAGAAGAAGCAGAACTAGTCTCAGAAAAAGGTTGTGGAGGCATTTCATGCGCCTCAAGGTGAAGTGAAAAAGCCTGCGGGCAAGTGTTTTCACTGCAAGCAGAAAGAACACTGGAAGTAGGAATGTCCATTCTATCTCAATAAAAGTGAACAATCTGGATAAATCTTTTTCACTAGTTGTTGAATGACGTTTAGTGGTGTTATCTACCAGTACCTGGTGTGTAGATATGGGAGCCACTAATCATATTTGCAATTTGTTGCATGGGTTCCAGGAAACCAGAAGACTCAGTGATGGGAAGATTTATCTACATATGGGAAATGCTACGAGAGTGGCAGCAGTTGCAGTAGGAAATGTCTTTTTAAATTTTAGTAGTAATAGGAGTTTAATTTTGAGAGATTGTCTTTATGTTCCTACTATTAGAAGAAACTTGGTTTCAGTTTCTAAGTTAATAAAGGACGGATATTTGGTTTATTTTAGTGACTCTGTGGTTATTAAGTTAAATAAACGTTTTATCTGTTCTGGTTCATTGGTGGATGATCTCTACATTATTAATCCTATGTTTCCTATAATGCAACTGCATGAATTGAATAACACTAATAATTTACCATGTAAGAGAAAAGAGCTTTCTAAATTGAACCAAACGTATCTTTGGCACTTACGATTTGGTCATATTAATCTGAATAAGATTTCTAGACTGGTTAGAGATGGACCTTTAGGTTCATTAGAAGTTAAGGAACTTCCAGTTTGTGAATCCTATTTGGAAGGTAAGATGACCAAAAGGCCTTTTTCAGCAAAAGGATATAGAGCCAAAGAGCCGTTGGAATTGGTTCATTCTGATTTGTGTGGGCCTATGAATGTCCAAGTTAGAGGTGATTTTGAGTACTTTGTCACTTTTATTGACGATTACTCAAGGTATGGATACAATTATTTGATGTGCCATAAGTCCGAATGCTTTGAGAAATTCAGGGAGTATAGGGCGGAAACAGAAAAACGTCTGGGTAAATGTCTCATGACACTGCGATCTGATCGTGGTGGAGAATACCTCTTGGGAAAGTTTAGGGACTACTTGTCAGCTGAAGGGATTACATCCCAGTTGTTAGCTCCAGGTATGCCACAACAAAATGGTATAGCAGAGAGAAGGAATATGACTCTTATGGATATGGTAAGATCAATAATGAGTTATTCAGATTTACCAATTTCGTTTTAGGGACATGCACTAGAAACAACAGCGTATATTTTAAACTTGGTACCATCTAAGTTAGTACCATTTACACCCACAGAACTATGGACTGGGCGCAAACCTAGTCTGCAGCATGTTCGGGTTTGGGGTAGTCCAGCACATGTGCTAAATGGGAACGTAGATAAATTGGAATCGAGGACAGAAGTTTGCTTGTTTGTGGGGTACCCTAGAGGAACGAAAGGTGGACTGTTTTATAGTCCTACGGATAAGAAGGTCATTGTTAGCACTAATGCCCGGTTCTTAGAAGAGGACTATGTGATAGACCACAAGCCCAAAAGTAAAATAGTTCTAGAGGAATTGAGAGGAGAGATACTGACACAAACTTCTTTACCACCAATAGTGCAGGAGGAAACGCCACAAGAGACATTTGTAGAGGCACCTATTGACACACCCGTACCTCGTCGTAGTGGGAGGGTTATTGTTTCACCCAGTCGGTATACGTTGTTGGGAGAGTCTTTTGAAATGATCCCTGATGATCAACATGCCGAACCCTATAACTACGATGAGGCACTTCAAGATAAAGATGTAAACCTTTGGTAAAAGGCTATGAAATCAGAGATGGAGTCTATGTACTCTAATCAGGTTTAAGATCTTATAGAACCACTTGGAGGGATTAAACCCATTGAATGCAAGTGGATCTATAAGAAGAAGAGAGGGGCAGACGGGAAGGTGCATACCTTCAGAGCTAGGCTTGTTGCGAAAGGGTATACTCAGAAAGAATGGATCGATTATGAGGAAACTTTTTCGCCAGTAGCCATGCTTAAGTCCATCCGGAATCTCTTGTCCATTGCGGCTCATCTCGATTATGAGATTTGGCAAATGGATGTCAAGACTGCGTTCCTTAATGGAAATCTGGATGAATGTATCTATATGGTGCAATGGATTCATAGCAAAAGGTCAAGAGCACATGTTGTGCAAGCTTAAGAAGTCTATTTATGGGCTTAAGCAGACATCTAGATCGTGGAACATTCGTTTTGATCAAGCAATCAAGTCTTTTGATTTTGATCAATGTCCGAATGATTCATGTGTGTATAAGAAGCGCAACGAAAAAGTGGTGGTGTTTTTAGTACTATATGTCGATGATATCCTGCTCATCAGAAACGATGTGGGAGTATTGTATTCAGTGAAAGTGTGGTTATCCGGCCAATTCGAATAGGACTTGAGAGAAGCCGATCACATCCTTAGGATTAATCTTATGCGAGATTGCAAGAATAGGATGTTGGGCTTATCACAGGCTATTTATATCGATGAGATTCTTGCCTGTTTTACCATACAGGATTCCAAGAAAGGGTTCCTCCCTTTTAGACATGGAATCAACCTATCCAAGGATCAGTGTCCTAAGACACCTGAGGAGATGAAGGCAGTTCCTCATGCCTCGGCAATAGGAAGCCTTATGTATGCTATGTTGTGTACTAAACCTGATATTTGCTTTGCCGTTAAATGGTTAGCAGATTTTAGTCTAATCCAGGACAAGAACATTGGATTGCAGTGAAACATATACTCAAGTATCTGAAAAGAACTAGAGATCATATGTTGGTGTTCCAATCAGATAATCTGGTACCTTATGGGTACACAGACTCAGACTTTATGTCAAATAGGGATTCCAGAAAGTCTACCTCGGGATATGTGTTTACCTTGGGAGGTGGAGCCATAAGTTGGAGGAGTACCAAGCAATCTTGCATTGCTGATTCTACCATGGAGGCTGAGTATGTGGCAGCTTCTGAGGCAGCCAAGGAGGCTGTTTGGCTCAGAAACTTCTTGTTGGATATGGAAGTGGTCCCTTCAGTGCAATCAGCCATTACACTCTATTGTGAGAATAGTGGTGCAGTTGGTAATTCGAAGGAGCCAAGGACTCACAAGAAGGGTAAACACATCGAGCGTAAGTATCACCTGATTCGAGAGATCGTTCAGAGAGGTGATGTAGCTGTGACCAAAATCGCATCGGTAAACAACCTAGCAGATTCTTTTACGTACAGCTTACAGGCTAAGACTTTTGATAGTCACGTAGAGGGAATATGAGTGAGATGCGTGGCAGCATGACTTTGAGTCTTAGTGGGAGTTTGTTAGGAGGTTATGTAAAAACTATATTTTTATATGATGGAATAATATTTAATTATTAATCAAGTTTATCCTTTTTTGATGAGAATCTTTTATGGGCAATATTTGCATAATATTTTTGTATGTTGTGCATGTGTGTCTTTTATTCTACATAGTAGATAATCCAGTGTGTAGAGTACGGCTTACACACAGAAGATTGGATCATCAGTTCTTGTGGAATATAAGAGATAGTTCACAGTCTTAGATGGAACTGGACACACCATAGGTAGGACTGTAGTACAATGTTTAGTAGGTCTATCTTGACTACAGGGAACGGTCTAGTTCTAACTCATTGTGCTAGTACACTTTGTGTGTATTGAACGGGACCGCATTGAGGTAATTATCTTTGTACTAACTTTATAAGACAATTGGAACCTCATGGTTATTATGAATGCTTATGCTCTTAATCCAAAGATAATTATTAGAGGTATATATTTAATGTTGTTGATTTTGATTCATTAAAGGGTGAGATTTTTATACGGTCAATAGTTTCGGTGAGTTAGGTCGCAACATTATGTATATGACAGCTAGAGGTGGCAATCTCAACCCATATTTTTTAACCCGCCCAAACCCGCCCACTTATAACCCAACCCAATCCGCCCATATTTTATAATGGGTTGATATAGGTTGAACCCATATAAACCCATATTTACATGGGTTTAAATGGGTTAAAAATGGGTTCAATATTGGTTGGAATTAAAAGACCCACCCCTGCAAAAAAACGTGAACTACTGATCTCGACACTCGCTGTACCAGACAAAACAAGGAACTACGGTTTTTTTTGCTAGAAAAATGTTCCAGTGAGATAAGTACACCCTCATAAACTCTCTCTCTCTCTCTACACCCTCACAAACTCTCTCTCTCTCAAAGAATCTCCAAAATCGCAGACCACTCTGAACAGTAAAAAAAAATTACTAGACAAAACAAGAAACTACGGGTTTTTTTTCACGTTAGTTAGTTTTGCGCCAAATTTTTATTGATTATTGATTCACCTAGTCGAGGCGAATCGGAACAGTAAAAAAAATTTACTTTTACCCAAATATTTTGGAAAATATGAAGTTTTAAAATCAATTTTTTTGGTTTAAAAAGAGTTCTTTTTGTGATTTATCTTAAATATTACAAAAAATATTAGGGTAAAGTAAAAAAATTTACTTTTTCGATTCCCTCGTCGAGACGAACTAATAGAAGTAAAAAGTTTGTCGCAAAACAAGCAAATACAAAAAAAATTGAATCGAGAAAAAAAAAAGATCACTTGACTTTTTAATACAAAACTAAGCGGTGGCTTCGGCTCTTCGTAAGTCTCTCTCTCTACATACATAAACTAACCATATTTTGTACCCATATTTTTGTAAGCATCATTGATTTTATAGTAAAACCAGAGACGATTTCGTGTTTTTTTTTTAAGGCATGAATTGGAGTTTTTTTTTCTTATTGATCTTGAAAGTTTCGTAGATGTGGTATTTTTGTTAAGTCTGAATTTCGATATAGGGGAGTTTTTTTTAATTTTTTTTAATTTTAAAAAAACGGGTCGGGTCGGGTGTGTTTGGGTTTGTCTTGACCCATATTCGACCTGACCCGTTTCAACCCGTTTACCTTTTGACCCATATTTGACCCGCAACCCGTTTCAACCCGCCCAAACCCGTCCAGACCCGCCCGTTTGCCACCTCTAATGACAGCTATTAATTATTGATGAAATCCACGTCCCAATAGGGATTGATGATACCCCTTGAGTAAGCTTATAAGTTTCAAATATGTCAAACCCTGCAGGTGGATTTGATATTCGACATATCGAATAAGTTAAGCGGATAGTCTCAAGGTTAAGATGTTCATTAAGTGGGAGATTGTTAGTAATTTATTTTAATCAACGGGTATCTGTAATATTAACGTGGGGAGATAAATAAGTATTTAATATCATGGAGCTCGTAATATAATTGAGATAAAGACGGGAGTGCAATTATATTTCTGTAGTGGGGTGAATTATAATTAGTGAAATAATAAATAGAATCCTGGTGGGATCAGGGTTTCTTATTTATAATGGGAGCCCTGACTTATTACTCCTTAGGTCCCTATCGTAGTGTAGACACCACAATCTGGGTCTCCCAATTGTTTTACTTTGTTTTACGGTTTTCTTGTTTCCCCGATGATGAAATTGGATCAAACGAGCTTGGATTGGGGATGGATTGAGCTTGGAATGCTTAGAACCCTGCTTGAACCTTTTGAACCTCTCTGAACCTTCAGTCAAACCCTAGGGTTAGGTTTGACCATCGCGCGATCCTTCATGTTGCTCGCGCGATACTCAGCTTGCCAGGTGTAGTCAAAGTCAAACTGTTGATTGTTGACCCTCGCGCGATGGTTTCGAACCCTCGCGCGATGGTTCCCTCCTGTCATTATCATAGAATCCAGCTGGACTTGTGATGATTGGGTGTCACATGGGCTGGAACCCCGTTTTCCTCAGCTGAACAGGGTTCTGGCAGGCTACACCCTCACACCCTCACAACCACTCCCACTCACCTTGTTGGCTAGCCTATCCACCAAGTTGTGACCAGCCTTGTTAGCTGGTTGCAAAGCCAAGTTTGGCCACCACCTAGCCCTTCCTCTTCCCCTATAAATACCCCCATTGGTCTTCCATGTTAAGGGTTCCAAGAAAATCATTAAGAAGCTTAATTACCCTTCACAAGGCAATTGGCATTCTAGCACAAAGTCACTAACCTAAACCACTCCCTAGTCTTCCATTTAAGTGTTCTACACACATACTTAGTCAGAGGGCTTCACCAATCAATCCAATCCATTTCCAAACCCTTTCCAAGCAAAGGTATAATGTTTGACCTGTTTCTGTTTTGATCCCTGAGGGGGGATGATAGGGCCAAGGCTGGTAATTAATACCAGGTCCTTGTCCTAAAGCCAGCAGAGTTACAAGAATCCGTGGTAGCCAAACCCTCGCGCGATGGTTCACAACACTCGCGCGACACTTGTGTCAGCAAGAGAATGGACCTTGTGGGGAAGGGAGGCTAGCCCTTTTCTATTTTGCAATATTAGCATGCCTGTTGTACTTTATTTTGATTTTTAGATCACTGTTATGCATGCAAAAACAAAATACAGTAGCTTAGTTATTTATTTGGAATAGCATGGAATGCCCTTGGGTCTTCCTAGATCTGTCTCAGGACCCCAAGCATACAAAGCAATTCCTGGAAGTCCAGTCAGGAATGTCGCGCGAGACTCCCTCTCTGTCGCGCGACAGTTCTATTTATTCCAGGAATGGCCCTTGCATGGGTAACTAGGCCTTTGGCCTCTTTTTATCCCCCCACTGTTTAAGGGTTGTATTTCCCTTTGTTCAGTTCCATTTTCAAGCTGTTTGTAATAATTAGTATTTTACAGTCTCTTTGATAAACTGCTTGGTTTGCCTCCTGGGTGTGCACTGGTCCTTCCAGAGCCCAGAATGGGATGAAATTGAAACTATGGTGAGATGACAACACTCGCGCGAGAGTTCATGTGTCTCGTGCGATGGTGTGCTTGCATGCAGATTTGTTCATGCATGCAAGTTGGCCATCGTGCAGGGCAAATCTGTCCCGAGCCTAGTTTTGGCATTTGATCGCTTTTTTAAGTCCATCCCATTTATTACTCGGCATGCCATCCATCTATGCTATCATCTGATCATATCCTGCAAATTGTTACGGTTTTAATCCCCGATTAACTGTTCCCCCGCCCTAATTGGCTAAAATTAATTAAAAGAAGAAGAATCACAAAAGTTTTCATAAAAATGCCTAAGTAGAGACCGATCTCCTGATTGTGCGAGAGGGGTGCCTTAAAACCCTTCCCCTCTCGTAACTTGGCTCCCGAACCCAGATATGGTTATGACGGACTGGTTTCCTTAAACTTTTTCAAACAAACAGCGCGGCAGGTGCTTCGAAATACGGTTCCTTGAGTGTCGGACCCTCAAAAAACTCAAGTGGCGACTCTGTATTTTTGAGCGCTTGCCACCGGCGCTCGCGCTCCCTCGATTTTTCAAAAAAGGGCCGCAACGGCGGGAAGGAACGAAATCCTTTCTCTCCGAAGGGCATGCTGCCCACACGTAGCCCTATATATACACGTTATGCTCTTTAGGTCAGTTTAGACGTTTGTATTATTTACAAAATAGAGGCAGATCTAGATAGGACAAACAGATCACGAAAGAGTCCACACTCGGTTCGTGTTCTAGGCGTGCAGGGAATATGATAGAAGATCGTAAGGTGCAGTCGAGCAGTATACGTGGCTTATAGCAAAACGTGCTATTATAAAAAGTTCAACCAGCGTTCGTGTTCGCAGGGAGTTGAGGTAAAACCCTAATTCCGCCTTGTAGGGTTTTGCGGTTTTCTTATTGTCTAATCTGTACGCGTCATTACTGGTTTCTGGGAATCGTTTCCCAACAGAAAGATGGTCTTCAATAACATTAAAAGCATTTCGAATTAAGAGGGGAAGGGGGAAAAAAGAGAGAAGAAAACTGGAAAGAAAATAGGTAATTCACGCATTCTAAGACAGTTATCAATAAGTAACTCTCTTGCAGTTGTGGGTTGTGCTAGCATTGCACGCATTCTAAGACAGTTATCCCAATTCCTGTGTCTCTGGTAGGAGTAATTCAAAAGAAAAAAAGAACTGCAAGAGAGTGAAATGTAACAGGCGGAAATCATAACATGCCTAAGAACATAACTTCCCTAAGAAATTGCTATATACTTCATTAACTACGAATTGCTAGCTGCTAGTACCCAACTCCAATATTTTCCAATCATCATATGTCGGCATGGCTCATCCAATGCAAGCAAAGCACACAACTATAACACAGTTAAACAATTTTTTATTTATTTTCCACACAAGTGACACAAAAATATCAAACTTGGGGTCACAAAACTCAGAGTTTCATGTCGGCGGCAACAACTTAATATGATTTTCGAAGTACTATACCACCCACCCAAACACAACTACGCACACCCCCCCACAAGTCACATAGACGAAATTGTTAAACTAGAGAAACCTCAGAAAACATACTGTGCGCTTCATGTGTAAGAGCCCAAACAGTGCAAAGTTGTTAAATTTACAAGCACAAAATTGCAAGCTCAACATAACACAGATAACCAAATATAGAGATTAATCAACCAAAGTGATCATGGACGAAAACAAATGAACAAATGATCGATAGGACAAAGTTTTCCAAGAGATCGAACCTTCCTTTCGGTTAGGATAAACAATAGTAGGAGTAATATGTTTCGAAGACATGCATTTGGGCGCGCAGATGATCCAGGGCCAGGGGGCACTGGCTTCAGGACTTCCAGTTGATCAGCAAGGACAACAAATACTTCAATCCTACGATTCAATTTCAAAAGTGAGCCAATCCCAACAATCCAAAACGACTGTAAACTAAACTCGAATTTTGTAAGCTAATAAAGATGGATGACACCTTATTGGTTGATACTAACTCATGGTTATGATTTTTAAAAAAAAAAATAGAATTAAAATTAACAGATTACCTAGTATTAACTTTGGAATAACTTAATTACCTATTCACTTTGGAATTGGAATCAAAATTCCAAGACTCCAACTTCCATAGCACAGTGAAATGAACGCCATTCTTTCTTTCTTTAATTTGACGAAAAGAGTAAGAAAATTAAGTAAATCATTATTTGAGTAAGATGCTTCCAAATTACCTGAGAGCAGTGGCGGAGTCAGGATTTACAAATGGTGGTGGCAAAATTAGCATAATTTAATCACTAATAAATTAACTCAAAAGCCATTCCAAAAAAAAAAAAACTCAAAGTATCTAACATAACTTTGAATGTTTACTATTTTTTTTTCACGAAATCAACTCTAGCTAGGCCTATATTCATAATACCAGAAAAGTTCATATTTCACTCAAAAAAAAAAAAAATCATAAATACAATGCATACCGACAAAGGTATTGATAGTTTGAAGATAGGTTGTGGGACTCACCTCGGAGTTCTTCATAAATGATCTATGTTCATTTTGTCTAAGATATTTTTTTAAGGGCTCTTGTACAAATTCATCTCAATAGCATATCGGTAAGTGGTTGATCTATTATTTTAATTTTTTGTTCATGAATTCATAGGGATCAATAATGGAATGTATAAATCAAGCTCTTATCGATATTCGATTGAGTTGATTTTTTCCAAGAACCCTTAAAAATATGATTTAAACATAATAAACTGCTTGGATTATTTATGTAGGACTCTGAGGTATTTTCAATAAATTAAAAAAATCTTTCCCTTTTGAAAGTGGGGATGTCACGTGACACCCTCCGCCTCTTTAGCTTCGCTGGAGCATCATACCGGAACTACTCCTACTGAAGTAGACATCGCTAGCTTGAACGAGAACAATAATTTAAGGGAATTGATTTCTACATTTTTTTTTAATAACCACACTCCTTTTTTAGATTTTAGTATTGAAAGCGTATGTATTTTTTTGCTAAAAGACAAAAAAAGGAGTGTGGATATTAAAAAAGAGAGTGTAGAAATCAATTCCCTGATTGAATTTTATTCCCCTTGTTTACCTATCGTACGGTACAAACACAATAGCTGTTCCCACCTTCCATGCGTTAATCATGATTCATTTTTTTGAACAGCGAAATAAAATTTTTATTAACCTTTAAAATTGTTACAAAGATTAAAATTTTTATTCTTGACACTTCTTGAACGCGCGAGAACAATCATTTTATTCCCCTTCTTGTTTTCTAGTATCCCTTTTCAACAGAATGGCACTTCCATAAAACAACTAATTAAAGATGGTTGTCGGAAAAAACAACAACTAAAGAGAATCATGGATTTGGGGTGGGTGGAAGGACCATGTACAAATTCGCATTACTGGGGCACACAAATTAGTTAGGTTAACTTGTACGTTTGTAATTTTTCAAAATAATACATTTTTGCCTATAAAATAACATATTAGTGACTATATAATATATATGTAACTTCATGATATTGATCATACAAATATCTGCACAAAGAGAATATAGAATAATTTTATTGAAACATTATCATACATTTATTGTTGGGAAAAATATAGTATGATTGGATAATTCTGTATACAACTCCCATTACATATGATAAACTGATTACAGATTAAAAAAAAGAACTAAAACAAATGATGGTGAAATTAAACCAAACTAAGTCCTGTAAACAGTATCCTTAGATTAACCGCCTCACCAAAGTATTTGTCTCCCAGAATAAAATGACTAAACCACAACAGTCACAAAACAATCGAAGGCTGCCTTGGCGAATTAAACTCTGTCTGCCCTCTCTCGCGAGAACAATATCAAAAAATAGCTTGGAGAACTCGTGAACCGGTGAAAAAATAGAAAACGAGATGCCCAATTTATACACATCAGGTAACCTTTGAGCTACACAACAGGATTGAATACAAAAAAAAAACTGCTTATAATGAATTTCAGCCATAAAACCTCATTTCATGGGGTGAACATGGGTAATAAGTAGACGCACCCTATTCCGCTAAGATTCTTATTTTCTAAATACTTATTTTTTACTTTACGAGACAGGTCATTATCTCACAATACATCATGTTTAATTCAAAAAATAAGTACTATTTTAATTAATGAAACACACCCTGATTGCATGTCCAAATCCGTTGTACCAACATTGAAACCTATCGGTTGCGGAGGATCAGACCTATCGGTTGCTGAGGAGACCCTCCACATGCCTCGATTTCTTTCACCAAATTGTGGAAAGTTTCCAACATTTATTAGGTATAATTAGAATACTAGAGAATATTAATATAATTTTGAAATCATGTGGGGCCCACGCATGTCTGTGAAGGCACAAGACCTGGAGAGTATCTCGATGTATTTGGCAAGAAGTCGATATGTATTACGTACTATAGAGATAAAATTCTTTCCACCAGTGGAGGAAACTTTGGGTTTTCCATCATGGTCTATTACGGGCCCCACAAGACATTTTTTGTTATAATCTGAACTGTCTATTTTGTAGGGTCCGAAGAATAGTATATCTACGCAAAAACTGAGATTTATCGGACGTCAATAGGTATATTAAAAATCTACTTTTGATTTAAAAAATGGACAGTCATGGATAGTTTAACTTCAAAATCTATGACCGTCCATTCTGTAATCCAAAATTCAATTTTTGATATATCTATCGATATCCAATCAAGCTGATTTTTTTTATGGATATATTACTCTATGTACCCTATAAGATGAACGGTTCAGATTAGAACAAAAAAAATCTTATGGGCCCCACAGGCAGTGGTGAAAACCATGGGGTTTCCACCTCTAGCGGAGAGAACATACTCTCATTACTATAATATATGATTAGTAGGACACGAAAATTTATTCTTAATATCATACTAATTCGTTAATTTTTTTAGAGTAATATTTAATTTGTCAGTGCCTACCCATATGCCACTAGAACATGGGAACGAACTTTCATCAGTTTCTAAAAGAGTTGGGACCGTCTAATTTTGTCCAATTTCTAGTAGTTCTTTTTGGGCTAAGTTTTTACAATCAAAACTATTGGGTTTGAGAGTTTATCGAGACCGCCAATCATGCTAAATTTTACAATGATCGACTGTCAATCAACGCATAATTGCTACAGATTTATTTTGATATATATGAGTTTGATCCGGTGTGACCAAAACTACTTATAAGAGCATCAACACTCATAAATGTCATTTTGCCATTGTCATTTTTTTTGACAATATATAGTGGTACTCCTTCCGTCCCTTTTTAAATGTCCTGCTTTGTAACTCCAACTTACTTGTATTAAAAAGACATCATCATTATACCTTTTACATCAACTTTTTCCTCCACTTTCCCTACTTACCCATCATCATTACACTTTTACTCACTAACTTTTCAAAATGGAATCTACTTTTAGGGACAAAATAGGCAATTCACCAACTTTTACCCACTAACTTTACAAAATGGACACTTATTAAGGGACAGTCCAAAATGGAATACTGGACTGTAATAAAGGGACGGAGGGAGTATTATTTTTCCAAAAAATTAATACTCCATTAATGTCTTGCCGTCTTGGCACCCATGTTTTACCCTTTTTCTTTGGGCAAAATTCAAATTTTCACTCTTTTCAATAAACTTTCATACCTGACTCTTTTTTTTTTCATTTTTTTTTTTGGGTAAAACATTTTTTTTTTCAAATTGATTCGATGTAAATGATCAGAGCCCAAATGAAATAGCATTTGCTAAATTTCAGAGGAGGTTGAGTTTGTGGATGTGGCATACATTTGGCCAACGGAAAGTCTGTGTACACATCAAATCTGCGCATAGATCGTGCACAGATTTCTATGTGGGGCCTACTACGGGTCTCACACAAGTGATCCGAGCCGTTCATTATGTTTAAAACATTTTTTCAAGGGCCCCCGCGCAAAATCAGCTCAATCCGACACCTATAAGTCTTTGATCTAATAGTCTAACTTTTCATTCTCTAAAAACCCGAATGAAAAGTTAGACGATTAGATCAAATACTTATAAGAAACAGATTGAGCTAATTTTTTGCGGAGGCCCTCGAAAAAATATTTTAAACATAATTAACGGATCGAATTATTTTTATGGGACTTTTAATGGGCCCCACAATGCAATCTGTGCACAATCTGTGCACAGATTTACTGTGCCAGTAGCATGGTTCTTTGGCCAATGACCAGAAATTTTGTCATTTACTGAAGCGGTTTGGATGCTCTAAATATGTGTATTCTATAATTTCCATCAGACTTACCTATACCAAATTAATAATAATTTTTTCTGTTCAAAAATAGTACTCCAGTATACTTCCTATGTCCCAATTTAAGTGTCATCTACGGAAATCATGTTATTTAAGAATTCAAAATTTTTGCTCTAAACATCCAAAATTAACCTTAAAAACTGTTAAGTTAATTATGTGGGGCTCCTTTTGAGATGGCTTGATCGTCTTTGTTCCAGGGGGTTTGGTTCTTGTCCTTGATCCTCTTTAGTCCTGCAAAACAAAGCACGACTAAAGACCACGCCGGAGGTTCTCCGGGGTGGTCCTCCGGTGCAAGAATCACTTCTCTTGCAAAGAGGAAGGAGAAAAGTGTTTAGGGTTTAGAGTTGTGTATTCCCCGTACCTCCATCAGGAGGCATCACCGTATATTTATAGGGATCATTCAGCCCGATGCAAGATCGTAGGCATGCTCGCCACGTGTCGGCCGACGTATCTCCTATGTCACCAATTAGGGTTTCGTAACTGATTAGTGAGTGAGCGGGCCCCCTTTCACGTGGTACCATCAACCTGGTAACCGCTCGGCTGACGTCACCATCGTCATCACAGCCAGAGTGGCATTCCCACGTGAAGGGAGGTGGAACATGGCCCCCACATTCGTTCAAGACCGAATGTAAGCCGACGGTCAAGGAGTCGGCTAGCCGAGAAGCTGTTGGCCGAAGAAGGCGTCCAGGGGAAAATGTTCGTCCTTGGGGCAGCCAAGGGAGTGGAATACAGCTGAGGCGGAAAGTACATTCTAGGAGCAAGTTGGACCGTCGGTTGCCGAGACTTATCGGAGTACGCCAGGAGGCTTTAGGATCGTTGGTCCGCCGAGGCTATACCAGACCTGCTTTAGGAGTGAACATGGACAGTCGGTTCCACGGCTTGGTGTTACGCTCGGTGAGGACCGAGCCAGTTAACTCGGCCCGCTACAATAGCCCCTCAATTCCTGCCGAGGCTCTGAAGTTGGTAGGGATTGAATCCAGCAGTGCCGAGCCCCAGCCCCAGCCGAGGGTCTTCCTTGTGTGCTCTTCAACGGTAATGACCGAGCCCCAATGGCTGCTCGACAGATGTCAAACGATAAAAGGCGGTGTCAGTCGAAAGGACGCCTTGGCAGGTGAAAGGACGCTCGCAGTCTGCACGAGGAACGAAGAAGTCCACGTGGCCAGGCCTCATTGGTCAGCGGTTCGGCGTGACCATCATTGCGCGGGAAATTCGAAGCGTCGCACTCCGCTTATAAATAGAGGAAGGGGAGGAGAGAGAAAGCTTCTTGCCCTTTCTCTCTCTACGAATCCAGAACTCCCAACTCCTCAACCCCGTTCCAGACTTCGTTCAAGATCCAGATCCTCCAATCTCTGTCCAGTTTGCTACAAATCTTCAAGTAAGTAATCGATCCTACCTCTTCTGTTATCTTTCTCAGCTTTTTATGCATTTTTTCCTGGGTTTTGGGGTGGTTCCTGGGGTTTTGTTCTGAACGAACAGTAAAAGCCCTGGGGATGAACGGCGTGTTCATCCCCAAACTCAACCTGTTCTTCCGAGCCTCCAAGGGGATGCAGAAGACTCGCCGAGGCCTTTGCCTCAGTAGCTTTAGGTGGCCGAATGTTGAATATCTCGACGCTCGTAGCCGAATGCGGCCTTCTCCTTGAAGGACGCCGAACCACACCAAGGACTCTTAAAAACTGACTCGTGAGCCTGTAGTGTAATCCGAACCTTTTCATTCATTTTTTTTTTCTTTTTGCCGACGCGGATGCTTGGCGTTCTCATTTTTCTTTGTTTTCCCTTCTTTCTTAGGTCTGGCTCACGAGGTCATCAACATCTCTTCAGGCTCGGACGATTCTCTCACCGAATCCGAGCGCCGAGTCGTCGATACTCTGGTAGAACGCCGTAGGAACCTCGGCCGAGACGCACCATCCGCTCCTACGAGGATGTCTGCTACTACTCTAGCATCAGGCGATTCAAACGCCGAGATGGACTTTGAATACGCCGCCGAGGACTGCGCCTCAGAACCAGAGATCGTCTCCACTCCTGGAACCGTGTCCGAGGCCGAACCTAGGATGGGTGAAGAGGCCAGATTACGCTTCGAGTCTGGCAAGCAGGCTTCCACCTCGGCAGCAGGGAGTGACGACGACTTCTTCGACAAAGGGATCCTATGCCCTTATGCCCACTACTTCTCGGGGGAGGCCGGAGAGTACGAAGCTTTCTGCGAGAAGTACCACATTCCGAACGACGTGTACATCCACCGAGTGAGGAGCGACGCCATTAAGGCAGCGAGGGAAGACAGGCCGGAGCACATCACCGTGCCTCTCATGGCCATTACCGAGGCTGGCTTGAGGTTCCCTTTCCATCCCTTCCTTAGGGAAATTCTGTACAAGTTCGGCTTGTGCCCGCACCAATTGGCGATCAACAGCTACAGGATTATCATGTCCTTAGCTACAATGGTCGAACTCCACGGTATCGACTTCAAGCCGACCGATATTTTCCACACCTACACCATGTCTCGTCATGGGAAATCGAAGCGTCGGTTTCTCACAACTCGGCCGAGGAAAGACTCTCTGATAGAGGGACTTTCCGACTCGGATAAGTGGGCCGACCTGTTCCTGGAGGTTCGGGGGAACTTTGAGTTCGGCGAGGCTAACCGTCGGAATCCCATTCCGAGGTTTGTCGACAACCGAGGTTCGGGGGATTTTCTATTTGTCCTTCACTTTAATATAACTTTTGCCTTTTCTATGCCGAGACTAATAATATTCTTCCTGCTTGTTGCCTTCTCCTTTTGCAGAGCTCGGACCAATATCCAAAACCCAGAACTCGCAGGCACGGGAGAAAGCTTGCGAGGCGATTCTAGCCCAGGCCTGCCGAGACGCCCCAACGAATTTAGACTACGAGCCGTCGTACAAAGGCGTGCTGAAGAAGAAGGACAAGAAGAAGGACGGTGAACCGGGTGATTTGTCAAAGGGCAAGAAGTCGGCACAGCCGAGTCAGGGGACGAAGAAGAAGAGGGCGCCGACCGACGCCGCGGGTCCAAGCGAAAAGCATCAAAAGGGAGTGCGTTTGCCGAAGATCGGGTTTACAGCCGAGGAGTGGCTTTCTCCGCTTGGTCAAGATTTCATCTTCAAGCCGACAGGTCCAGGTCTGAACGCTCCTCTCCAGATCCGCGAGCCGACCGAAGCCGAGATGTCGAGGAAGAATATACCGAGGCCCAGCATTCCAACGAAGAGTGCAAACCCTGCTCGGGGCCGAGGCACCGATCAGCAGCAGCAACAACAGAAGAAACAAAAGCTCTCGGAAGAGGTCCCTCCTCCGAGTGCTTCCAAGACTGCCCCTTCTGAGGCTCGCCGACCCCCTCCTAAGAAGGATCAGGGTCGTCAGACCGAGGGTCCCGTTGATTTGGACAGCGGTCCTGTTGAGGCCGAGGTCCCACGCCCCTTCAGCCCCTCCTACATGATGGCCAACGGGAGGGTGCTGATGCTCAAGGACTCGGTGAAGGAGGAGCCGAATCTCGCAGTTACCCTCCTGAGAGGGTTGGCGCTTCCGAGGGATTGTGACCAACTTCCACCCGAGCTGATCCCAGGACTCGGCGATATGTGCTCTCATCTCGTCCAGGTATATTTTTATCCTTCAAGTTAAGATTCTGTGTTGCAATTTCTACCTTATGTTTCTGACTTGTTTTCTTCTCAGGCTGGCCAGGCTGCTTTGCAGGCTTATGACAAAGCCGTCAAGGTTTCTGCCGAGCGCGAGCGGTACAGGACAGATCGAGATAATTTCAAAGCGAAGTTCAAGACCATGGAGTCTCGGCTTCAGGAGACCGATGCTGAAATGGAGAAGCTGAAGAAGAAGCTTGCCGAGGCAAAAACTGCTGCAGATACCGCCGAGGCCGAGGTGGAAAAAATGAAGGTGGAGGAGAAGAAGAAGCTGGATGAAGCCGACGCCAAAGGCTATGAAGCAGGAATTAAGAGGGCTGCTCTGGAGTATACTCAGACGGCCCACCAGATGGTGAATGACGTGCTGGAGGAGAGGCTTCCGGAATTCTTCGAGCTCGGATATGCTGCAGGTGCCGAAGCCATGGCTACAGTCTTGGTTGTTGAGACTGATACTCAATTCCGCAAGCAAGTTCCTCCGCCAGTGATTCCTGACCTTCGGCTGCCATATACCGAGGAGGAGTGTGCTCCTCTTCCACCCGAGGAAGACGAGGATGAAGTGATGGCCGAGGCTTTGGTGCAGGAGAAGCCAGCCGAGGGAGAGAAAAATCAAGATCAGGCAGCTTTCGCCGAAGGCGGGAATGGAGCTGTTGCCACCCCTGACCCTTTAACCTAGCTTTTCTTTTAGTTTCTTTAAAGTACTTTTGAACTTCAGTTTGTAATAGTTTTTGTGGAGGGACGGCGCCGAACGTTGCACTATGCCGTGCCTTCCAGTTTAAGCTTTTGTAAGACATTGCAAGTTTTCTTTTAATGCCTTAGAATTTTCTCCAATGGTCTGAGTGTTTGAATATTTCCTCTTGCCTTAGAAATATTTTTTGTGTTGATGTTGCCGAGGGTTTCAAATCCCTTGTTTATTTACTTGTTTATCAGCCCCTATTTTGGTGTAAGGCTCGGCTCAAATGCCAGCCTTATGCCAAAATTTTAAGAGACTTAAGTAAATGATTGAATGTGGCTTTTTAATTGTTCAAGTCAAAAATGAACGAAGCCGAACAAAAATAAACCATAAGGTTTAATGATCTAGTACTTGGCCGAACGTCAAATCGTTCGAGGCAAGTAATTGTTTCTGGATACTAGATCCGATTGTTCAGGAGACGAACTGTGTGGCCGAAGTTGAATAGAGCATGATGGAGAATATTAAGGCTAAGATCTGAACGTTTGAAAATAACCATTCTATTTCAACTAAAATTGTTCTCAACACGTGTTACAAGTTTTGGAATTTGAAAAGACAGATAAAGGCCGAGGCGAGCTCTGGCCGAGTGATTTCCTCAGAGGTAAGCTTTTCTGAGGTTGAGAGCATTCCAGGGATTTTGAATCTCTTTTCCATTTTTGTCTTCCAATTTGTAGGATCCGTTGCCGACTTCTTTAACGATTCGGTATGGACCCTCCCAGTTGGGTTTGAATTTCGTCTTTTGGCTTGCCCTAACGACCTTCCTCCAAACCCAGTCATCTGGTTTGAATTTCTTTAGCCGAACGCTTCTATCGTAGCCCCTAGCGACCTCCTGTTGGTAACTTGCCATCTTGAGTTGGGCTTCATCTCTCTTCTCCTCGGCCAAAATTAGCTCGGTGGCAACAGCCTCGTCGTTTGTTGGAGGGTCGAAGGTCTCCGTTCTGAGTGTAGGAAATCTTGATTCCAGTGGGATGACTGCCTCCATGCCGAAGGCCATTGCAAATGGGGTTTGGCCTGTGGAGCGTCTTGGGGTGGAGCGGTAGGCCCAGAGTACCCTTGGCGGTTCCTCGGCCCATAGCCCTCGCTTTGAGTTTAGCCGTCTTTTAATACCAGCGCAAACGGTTTTGTTGGTGGCCTCGACTTGACCGTTGCCTTGAAGGTACGAGGGTGTTGAATTAAAGAATCGTATCCCAAATTCTTCGCAGAGTCCTGTCAACTCTTTGCCGACGAACTGAGATCCATTGTCCGAAACAATTGCGTACGGCACCCCAAATCTTGTAACGATGTTTCTCCAAACGAATCGCCGAACGTCGGCCTCGGTCGTTGTGACTAGTGGTTCGGCTTCAACCCATTTAGAGAAGTAATCAGTCACCGTGATAAGAAATTTGAATCCTCCAGGGGCCGTAGGGAGTTTCCCAACTATGTCCAAGCCCCACTGAGCGAAGGGCCATGGGCTGGTAATGGGTTTGAGAGTCTGGGCTGGCTTCCGAGGGATAGGAGAGAATAACTGGCACGGCTTACATTTCTTGACAATTTCTTCGCAGTCCTTTTTCATTCCCTTCCAAAAGTATCCTTGACTAAGGGCCCGTTGACAGAGAGAACGTCCACCAGAGTGGCACCCGCAGCTCCCAGAATGTAGCTCGGTTAGGATCGCTGGAACCTCGGTAGGATGGACGACGCGAAGGTACGGCCCAGTGAAACTTCGTCTATAGAGTTGGCCGTTTTCAGAGATCCAATAATGAGCCGACTTGCCCTTGACCCTGTGTGCTTCCTTCTTGTCCGAGGGGAGAGTTTCGTTTGTGAGGAAGGCTACGATCTCATCCATCCAGCTAGGTCCGAGGGAGATGTTGAGGATTTCTGCCGGAGCCTCAAAACTTGGGGCATCGATTTCACCGAGGCTGATGCTTCGGTACTCTGAAGCTTTGGCTGCCGAGGCCAAGCTTGCGAGAGCGTCGGCGTGTGCGTTGTACTCTCTATTGATCTGTTCAATATGAAACCCCTTAAAGTGCCGAATGAGCTCCAGAGCCGTAGCTTGGTATTTGAGCATCCTGGGATCCCGAGCCTCGTAATCCCCTGTTACTTGATTAACGATTAACTGGGAGTCGCAGTAGACGTGTAGGTCCTCTACTTGAAGTTTTGCTGCCGCTCGTAGACCAGCTAACAGAGCCTCGTATTCGGCCTCGTTATTGGTTGCCTGGAAATTGATCGTAATGGCACTTTCGTGCATTACACCGCATGGGGTGACAAGAACAACTCCGGCACCCGAGCCGTTGCTATTCGATGCCCCATCAACGTGCAGCTTCCAGACATCGCCGCTGAATAAGTTCCAAGTCTTCCGTGCTTCATGCTGCTCCAGCATCCCATATTCTGGTTGGATTAGTGCCTCTTCGTCTGGACTTCCCGGAGTGAATTCGGCTATAAAGTCGGCCAAGACCTGAGCTTTTATTGCTGTCCGAGGCTCGAAATGTATATCGAAGTTGGCCAACTCGACCGCCCACTGTGAGACTCGGCTTGAAAGGTCGACCTTCCGAAGAAGGTTCTTCAATGGGAACTCTGTGAGGACGATGATGGGGTGCTCCTGGAAGTAAGGAAGAAGTTTCCGAGCCGATGTCACCAGTGCGAGCAAGAGCTTCTCCAAGGGTAGATACCTAGTCTGTGCTGGCAGCAGCGTCCGGCTAGCAAAGTAAATTGGCTGATCTTCGGCGCCTTCACGTCGGACAAGCGCCGAGCTGACGGCATAAGGGGAGACAGCAAGGTACAAGTAAAGAGTTTCGAAGGGCGATGGTTTGACCAGGAGTGGGGCCGAGCCGAGATAAGTCTTTAGTTCGGCGAGTGCCGTATCACAGTCCTCCGTCCACTTGAAGCTCCTTCGGCTTTGCTTTTTCAGAGTTTGGAAAAATACATGGCACCTGTCGGATGACCGACTGATGAATCTGTTGAGTGCCGCGGCCATTCCTGTTAGCTTCTGTATCTCCCGAGGAGTTGATGGAGCCCTCAGTTGTTGTACTGCCGTGATTTGGTTTGGATCGGCTTCGATACCTCTTCGCGTCACCAAGTATCCGAGGAATTTTCCGGAGCCAACGCCGAAAGCACATTTCTCGGCGTTGAGGCGTAACTTGAATTTCTTTAATATTGTAAACACCTCGGCGAGGTGTGACAAATGGTTTTCAGCCTTGAGACTCTTCACGACCATATCATCAATGTAAGCCTCCATTATTTCACCGATAAGTATGCCGAACAGCAGATAGACCATTCGCTGAAAAGTTGAGCCGGCATTCTTTAAGCCGAAAGGCATCACGAGATAGCAAAAGAGGCCCCTCGGAGTAATGAAGGCAGTCTTCTCCATATCGTCCGGGTCCATTGCGATTTGGTGATAGCCTCGGTATGCATCCATGAAGCTTAGCCGAGCGTGCCCAGCTGTTGAATCTACCAGCTGATCAATTTTTGGGAGAGGGAGGCAATCTTTTGGACATGCGTCGTTTAAGTTTGTGTAGTCCACGCAGACCCTCCACTTGCCATTCTTCTTCTTTACCACCACTGGGTTGGCGAGCCAGGTGGGGTACTGAACTTCCCTGATGGCTCCTGCGGCGAGGAGTCTGTCGACCTCGTCATTAACCGCTTCGGCATGGATAGCGGCCGAACGTCTAGGTTTCTGTATCACCGGCTTGGCGGACTTGGAGACGTTGAGGCAGTGCCGAATGACCTGTGGGTCGATGCCTGGCATCTCGTAAGGAGTCCAGGCAAAGACCTCGATGTTGTCTTTAAGAAATTGGACCAACTCCTCACGCTCGGCATCCGTCAAGCTGGATCCGAGCATGAAGAAGCGTGACCCGTCTTCATTGATTGGTACTTTTACGAGATCTTCAATTGATTTTTGCTCGGCTGGGGCGCCGACATCTTCCAGGACCGGCTTGTCTGGAACCTCTACCCAATGAACTCGGTTAGGGCTCGGCGTCTTTCCAACGGCCGAGACGTAGCACTGCTTCGCTTGAACTTGGTCGCCGTGCAGGTCCTCCTGTCGGCCTGTGGACCCAATGTACCGTACCAGTTGGTGGTAGGTTGAAGCAATGACCTTCAGGGAGTGGAGCCAGTTCCGGCCGAGGATGGCATTATAAGGACTTGGAGCGTCCACAACAATAAACTCCATATTGACAGCAACCGAACCGGTGACGACGGGAAGAATCAGTTTGCCGAGGGGCCAGACTGGCGTGCCGCTGAATCCGACGAGAGGAACGGTGCTTGGGATCAAAGATGATTCTGGGATGTTGAGTTCTGTAAAGAGAGACAAGTACATGATTTCTGCCGAACTTCCCTGATCCACAAGGACCCGTTTAACCGAGTGAGTGGAGATTTGCACTGTCACCACCAAAGCGTCGTTGTGAGGAGTCTGCACTCGCTCGAGATCTCTGTCGGTAAAGGTAATAGACCACGGTCTCCCAGTTGGCCGAGGTCTTTTGAGAGTGGATGAGACAGAAAAAATTTCTGCAGATTTTTTGGCCTTGTCCAAATCAGACCGAAGCTTCTGTGCTCCTTCCTTGGTTACTGGCCCGTGGATTATGTTGATGACGCCGACTGGACGTGGGATTTGATGCTGGCCCCCAGCATTCGGCTGGTGCCTCGGCGTTTTGGTCCAATCGATGTGATCATCCAAGAGTCCTTGACCTGCCAGATTCTCCAAGAGTGCCTTGTATGGGGCGCAAGCCGTTGTGTAATGTCCGAGCTCGTTATGGTAGGAACATCTCTTCCGAGTGTTGTCGTTCCCCGCTTCGGTGTTGAGCTTGGGTGGGTTCGGCCAAACGAAGAACGGCTCGCGCTCCAAGGTTCGTAAGAGAAAGTAGATTGGCTCCTTAAAAACCGTCGTCTCAGCTACATAGTCGTGGTCCTTGGGAGCCTTCTTGTTTGCAACTTTTACCGTGTTGACTTGCTTCTTCGGTTGTGTGACGGCTACTGGCTTTGGTGCCGAGATCTGAGGGGTAGGAACGTGGAGCTTGTGAGGGATGGCTGAGTTCTGTCCTCCTTGAAGTTCTCGCTCGGCGAGGAACTCCTCGTAAGAGCAGAACTGCTCAACCGTCCTCATTAATTCATTCATCCCGTGGGGTGCCCGAATTGCTAATTCGTCTAGGATTTTACTTCCAGTCTCCAATCCATTCTTGAAGTTTCTTGTTGCCCAGTACTGATCAACACCGGGTATCTCATTGAATAACTGCCAGTAGCGCTCGGCATACTTCCGAAGCGTCTCACCGGGCCTCTTCTTCATCTGAGCCAATGCGTCCTCCTCTTTGGCTTGTTTGTTGCTTGTGATGAACCTATAGTTGAAGGCTCGTTCAAGCTCCTTGAAGCTGTGGATTGATCCTGCCTCCAGCTGATTGAACCATAGCAAGCCGAGGCGCCCGAGGCTTGAGGGGAATGCCTTGCACATGATGGCGTCGTCTTCAGTGACGCAGGAGATTGTGCTTCGGTAGCTGATGAGATGGGTGTAAGCCTCGGACAAACTGGGGTCGAATTTCTGGAACTTTGGCAGGTGGAGACCAGGCTTCGGCATAGTCGCCTGAATTTTGGCCGAGAAGGGAGATTCGGTCAATTTTTTCAGCTGATATTCGTGTGTCGGCCGAGGCGGGCGTCCGTCTCTGTCTCTCCGAGATTTTTTGTAGGCCTGGTACTCTCTATCCCTGTTGGCAGATTCGTCTTGCCGACGCTGGTATGCCCTATCCTTCTTGTCGATGGGGATTCTCAGGCGATCCGGATCTGGGAGATTTTCTGTACGATAAACCTTTCGTCGGCTCGGCTGCTCATCGTGCCGAACCACAACACTCACACTCTTTTCCCGAGGGAAAGTTCGTGGGTTTCTCGAATTTACCGTGCGTCCGGCTTGAGTATTTTCCCGAAGGAAATCTTCTTGTTCAGGAGGGAACATTTTAGGATCCTTGCCGTCTCTCCTTGACGTTCGGCTCTTTCGCCGTCCGTCATGTGGAATTAAGGCCAGATTGTTCTCATTGTCCTGAATTTCAACCGTGTCATAACTTTGGGATTGGGAGTATTCGTCACCAGCCGACGAGCTTGAGTAGTTGGTGTAAGGGCTACCCTCCCTCCTTGTCTTTCCACCTCTGTGCCCCGCACCACTACCGAGACGCTTATGGACCGGGGAACGTTGCTGCCCGAAGCGAGCGCTGTTCCCGGCCCGATTGTCCGTTAGTGGTGGGTCCAGGCGGTCGTATACCGAGACTCGATGAGGATCTCCTTCACCCACCAAGTGAGGCGGTGGTGGTGGTAAGTTACCACGCCGGCGCCTTCCCTGAGAGCCTGAATGGGAGCCCGCCGGACGCTCGTTAGCCCTGATTCTAGCCATCTCCATTTTGAGCATGGCTACATCAGAGTTGGTTTGTTCCTACTGCTGTTCCAGCATCTGGACGTACGCCAACGCCTCGTCGCTTAGCCCCACCGGACGCTGAACCGACGTGCTAACGCCCGGAGGGGTAAAGCCAGGAGGGTGAGAGGGGGAGGCGGTGTGGACGCCTGTGTCCGAAAGGATCTGAGAAGGATTGAGGGGTTGGAAGGGAGGTGGTGGTCCGCCCATTTTCTGAGTGAAAAGTGGTGGAAATGAGGTGAGAGTGGTTTCTTTTGTCAAGGAATTGAGGATTGGCTAAGGAGGAGCCGCCGTGGATCAGAAGGTTGCGTGTTCGATTCACGTCGGGTTCACCAAATTGTGGGGCTCCTTTTGAGATGGCTTGATCGTCTTTGTTCCAGGGGGTTTGGTTCTTGTCCTTGATCCTCTTTAGTCCTGCAAAACAAAGCACGACTAAAGACCACGCCGGAGGTTCTCCGGGGTGGTCCTCCGGTGCAAGAATCAGTTCTCTTGCAAAGAGGAAGGAGAAAAGTGTTTAGGGTTTAGAGTTGTGTATTCCCCGTACCTCCATCAGGAGGCATCACCGTATATTTATAGGGATCATTCAGCCCGATGCAAGATCGTAGGCATGCTCGCCACGTGTCGGCCGACGTATCTCCTATGTCACCAATTAGGGTTTCGTAACTGATTAGTGAGTGAGCGGGGCCCCCTTTCACGTGGTACCATCAACCTGGTAACCGCTCGGCTGACGTCACCATTGTCATCACAGCCAGAGTGGCATTCCCACGTGAAGGGAGGTGGAACATGGCCCCCACATTCGTTCAAGACCGAATGTAAGCCGACGGTCAAGGAGTCGGCTAGCCGAGAAGCTGTTGGCCGAAGAAGGCGTCCAGGGGAAAATGTTCGTCCTTGGGGCAGCCAAGGGAGTGGAATACAGCCGAGGCGGAAAGTACATTCTAGGAGCAAGTTGGACCGTCGGTTGCCGAGACTTATCGGAGTACGCCAGGAGGCTTTAGGATCGTTGGTCCGCCGAGGCTATACCAGACCTGCTTTAGGAGTGAACATGGACAGTCGGTTCCACGGCTTGGTGTTACGCTCGGTGAGGACCGAGCCAGTTAACTCGGCCCGCTACAAATTATATGTATTGAAATTGCTTATATCTTTTAATATGAATCTCAAAAAATATGTAATATGAACATCGTTTGATAGATCTCAATTAATTTTATTATTCAAAGTTTTCAAATCATGAAAATTATTATAAATTGAAAGATATTTTCAATCTAAAAATGAAACAAATATAAAAAGCTGTCAAATCAATTAGGAAGAAAATGTTACTTTTTAAGAATAAAAAAAAAGTACGGCATACTTTGATGGTTATTTTTAAAAAGTGGACACTTATTTTGGAACATCCCAAAATAAAAATGTGAACACTTAAATTGAAACGGATGGAGTAGTTTTTAAAAATAATAATGGTCTCAACGAAATCTAAACTATGAACAAATTCCATAAGAGCTGCTAATGGTACAGCAAACCTGTACAGCAGCCATGTAGAGATGGTTTTTCCGCCCGTCTTGGTTCCCGCAAAGATGATCGGAGCATCTCATTTTGTTCAAAACATATTGTTTAGGGCCCCTGTAAAAAATCATCTCAATCCGATATCGGTAAGGGCGTTTACGAATTATACAACTTTGCTTTAGAATTTAGTCAAACAAAATGAGCGACTCCGATTATCTTTGCGGGACCCAAGACGGACAAAAAAACCATCTGTACATGACTGCTGTACAGCTTTGATGTACCTCTATCTTTACTGAAATTCCATAGTAAAAAATAAACCAAAAGAAAAGTTCATTCACAAATAAACAAACTCAACGGTTCCTCCCTTGGGATTCGTCTTTCCAACAGAACCAGACACCTCTCCTCTGCATCCCCACGCTCCTCTTGCTTGTACCGTACAAAGATCCTTTCTCACTTCGAGACAGTGCCACGTGGCCACCACCACTCTTGCATGTCTCATTAACTCTCATCCGACGCGGCATACGCTCCCTCGGACTTTGGAACGTTAGAGTGCATCCTATGCTAAGCGTGCTCGATCCGGCTGTCTATTTTGATCTCAAATTTTAATTTGAACAATGAACGGTTCAAATGTGTATCAGTTCGGATAAAAGTCTGAGCCATCCGTACTAAAATATACGATCTGATCGGCCACACTACACATTGTAGTGCGGAGATGCACTGTAGTATCCCCAAATCCCACTCGCTCAAGGATTAGACTCTCATAAACGATTCATATTATTGTTGTGAGTTTGAAAAATACCTATAAATGCTCCAAAGTGAACCCGACTCAAAGGAGAGTAAAAATAAACCTTTGTCCTTATTAAAAAAATCATATTTATTAGTTTTTTTTATTTTTTAAGAATTATTGTTTCTTCATGATGACACGAATTTAAAAAAATAAAAAATTACAATTCAATTCAATTTTTCTTAAAAAAGACAGAAAATAAGCCAATAAATTAATTAAAAAAAAAGTCATTTATCTTATTTTGTCAAACAACCCTGAGACTTAGGGGTGTTATTCGGTCGGTTCGGTTCGGGATGGATTTGACGCACCCCGATCGGGTTCGGGGTATATAATCCGGGGACCGATCCCGACCGGTATTAATTTCGGTTCGGTTCGGTTTGGGGTGAGTTCGGTTCGGTCGGGGATTTCGGTCCGCCTGAAATGAGCCTTAGTTGGGCCATTTTTAAAAACTAACAATAGATTACAAGTCATGTTTGGGCCATTTTTTCACCCATATTTGGGCAATTTTCACATGTTTTCTCACCCATATTTGGGCAATTTTCAACCTTAAGTTAATCACCCATGTTTGGACCCTTTTTTCACCCATATTTTGGCCATTGTACGTGTGGTTTTTTTTTTTCTTTTTTCCAAACACCAATTGAAAAAAAATAACATACAACAGGCATGACAGTTACAACTTTTACAAGTACTCTTCCTCCTTTTTTTTTTTTCAATCGATTGGAAATATCTTCTACACTAGTGTATATAACTTAGAGGAGTTAAAGTAATTTAGAACAGAGAGAGCAATCGATTGGAAAATTTTGCAAAAACATGAATAAATCAAGCAATGAAATTCTTAAAAAAAAAAACAGTAAGAGCCAAAAGTTAACAATTCAAAATTTTGTTTGATTATGTAATTGTTGTTAGCGTAATTCAAAATTTTGGTTGAAGTTAACAATTCAAAACAGTAAAAGCCAGAAGAATAAAACAATTTATAGAAATATATATAATATATATGGTTTGGTCGGTTCGGTTCGGTCCTCGATCGGTTCGGTCCGCATTCGGTTCGGTTTGGTCCGTATAGATTTTCAGAAAACCGAGACCAAACCGACCTAGGTTCGGTTCGGTCCACCCCGAACCACCAAAAAAAGCTCCTAGACCGACCGAAGACCGAACCGATCGGTCGATTTTTTCGGTCTTTTTCGGTCCGATCGGGTTCGTAACAGCCCTACTGAGACTGCACATTAGCTTGGTCCCTCGCGTGATCCCTCTCACGCCCTTTTTATAAACGGTTTTGCTCTCCACCACTGTTCTCTCTCTCTCTCTCTCTCTCTCTCTCTCTCTCTCTCCATTCCTTCATCCATCAAACCAAACTACCCAGCCCAATTATCAATCACTCACTCTCTCTCTCTCTCTCTCCTTATGGCAGATATCAGCAACAGAAAGCTAATTGTCGAAGTCTGCAACGCCAAAAACCTAATGCCGAAAGACGGCCAAGGAACGGCCAGCACATACGCGATAGTCGATTTCGACGGCCAGAGGCGACGGACCAAGACCATATTCCGAGACCTCAACCCTCGGTGGGACGAGAAGCTCGAGTTCTCGGTCCTCGACGCCGAGTCCTTGGCCGCCGAAACCCTCGAGCTCAATCTCTACAACGACAAGAAGTCTACCGGTAAGCGGAGCACTTTTCTCGGCAAAGTCAAGATCAACGGAACCTCCTTTTCCATATCTGAAACAACTGATCTCGTTTACTATCCGCTTGAGAAGCGGAGCGTTTTCTCTCAGATCAAAGGCGAGATCGGTCTCAAGGTTTGGTTGGAGGAGGACAAGATTCCTCCGCCGCCGCCGGAGGAGCAGAAATCGTCTGAAGCTGCTCCACCGCCGCCGTCTGCCGCTGCGGAGGAAAAACAACCAGAGAAGGAAGAAAACAGAGCGAATGAGGAGAAGAAGGAAGTGGAGAAATCAGGAGAAGAAAACAAGCCGCCGGAGGATTCGAAAACGGAGGAGCCTCCGGCGCCGGCGGTGGTTCAAGCGGAGGACGAAAAGGCGGTGGTGGCGAGAAAAAGTCCTAATTTAGGCTCGAGTGAGTCGGAACCCCGGTACCACGGCGGTGGTGGTGGCGGCGACAGGAGGCGGAGGAGCGCGTACGATCTCGTCGACCGGATGTCGTTCCTCTTCGTGCGGGTGGTGAAGTTCAAGCAGTCGAAGCCGGAGCCCGATTCGCTGGCGCACGCGAAGCTGGTGATCGGTACACACAGTATCAAAACTAAGAGCAAGGCGGAGAACAAGGAGTGGGACCAAGTCTTCGCGTTTGAAAAGGAAGGGTTGAACTCTGCTTCGCTGGAAGTGTCCGTTTGGATCGACAAGAAAAAAGGCGCAACGGATGATAATTCTGCGGAGAGTAGTAATTTGGGGAATGTAACGTTTGATTTAACGGAGGTCCCGAAGCGGGTCCCACCGGACAGCCCTCTAGCACCGCAGTGGTACACTCTCGACGGCAAGGATTCGCCGGGAAATGACGTCATGCTCGCCGTTTGGATCGGGACGCAGGCGGACGAGGCGTTTCAGGAGGCGTGGCAGTCGGATTCCGGCGGGTTTATACCGGAGACCCGAGCCAAGGTTTATCTCTCTCCGAAGCTGTGGTATTTGAGGCTAACGGTTATCCAGACCCAGGATCTCCAGTTAGGCTCGGGCGCCACCGAGCCTAAGTTTAAAAACCCCGAGCTTTACGTAAGGGCACAGCTGGGGGCGCAGCTTTTTAAGACCAGCCGAGCCATGGTCGACTCGTCGAGCTTTTCGTCCAATCCGACGTGGAATGAGGATCTTATATTTGTGGCAGCCGAGCCGTTTGAGCCGTTTTTGGTTGTGACGGTGGAGGATGTAACTAATGGACGCGCCTTGGGCCATGCCAAGATCCACGTGACAAGTGTTGATAGGAGGACGGATGACACATCAGAGGTGAGGTCCAGGTGGTTCAATTTGGTTGGTGATGAGAATAAGCCGTACGGTGGGAGGATACACGTGAGAGTGTGCTTGGAGGGTGGGTATCACGTGCTTGACGAGGCTGCTCACGTGACAAGCGATGTTAGGGCAACGGCAAAACAGTTAGCAAAAGCTCCAATTGGATTGCTAGAAGTGGGTATTCGTGGAGCCACCAATTTGCTTCCTGTGAAAACGAAAGACGGTACTCGTGGGACCACGGATGCTTACGTGGTGGCGAAGTATGGGCCCAAGTGGATTCGCACCCGTACGATTCTCGATCGGTTTAATCCCCAATGGAATGAGCAGTACACATGGGATGTCTACGATCCCTGCACCGTGCTCACCATTGGGGTGTTTGATAATGTAAGGTACAAGCACGATGAGGCTGGGAAGCAAGGGAAGGATGCAAGGATTGGGAAATTACGTGTAAGGTTGTCAACGCTCGATACGAATCGAGTGTACACGGATTCATATTCGCTTACGGTGTTGCTTCCCGGTGGGGCCAAGAAGATGGGAGAGATTGAGATTGCTTTGAGGTTCACATGCTCGTCGTGGCTTAGTCTTATCCAGGCATACGCTAGCCCGATGCTTCCTAGAATGCACTACGTGTGCCCGTTGGGCCTCGCGCAACAAGATATCTTGCGTCATGCGGCAATGCGCATAGTGACAGCTCGATTGGCCCGGTCCGAACCGGCACTAGGTCATGAGGTGGTTCAGTTTATGCTCGACTCGGACACGCATGTGTGGAGCATGAGGCGGAGCAAGTCCAATTGGTTCAGAATCGTGAGTTGCTTGTCCAAGGCCGCCGCTTTCGCAAAGTGGCTCGATGAGATACAAGGCTGGGTTCACCCACCCATTACAGTTATGGTCCATGTGTTACTCACCGCTATCGTGTTCTTCCCACACCTAGTATTGTCCACAATGTTCATGTACGCATTCTTGATTATAGGATTGAGATTTCGTCATCGTCAACGGGTTTCACTCCATATGGATTCGAGATTATCCTACATCGATGCCGTAGGACCCGACGAGCTCGACGAGGAGTTTGATGGGTTTCCGAGCACACGATCGCCTGACCAAGTTCGTATCAGGTATGACCGCTTGCGGGCACTAGCTGGTAGGGCCCAAATGCTTTTGGGGGATGTGGCTGCACAAGGGGAAAGATTGGAGGCATTGTTCAATTGGAAGGACCCAAGGGCAACTGGAATATTCGTGGTGGTGTGTCTATTGGCCTCACTGGTGTTCTACGTAGTCCCATTCAAGGCCTTCGTGTTGGGGTCCGGATTCTACTACCTCCGCCACCCAAGGTTTAGAGATGACATGCCGCCGGTGACCATAAACTTCTTTCGGCGACTTCCTTCGTCGTCACATCAAATTCTCTAAGACAATAAACTGGGCATTTGGTTACTCTCCAACTAAAGTTGTAATTAGTTGGGGCTTGTTTTCTTAAATTATTTCGTTAGCATTTGATTTAAAATAATGAGGTACTGATTAATGGTGGGATTGGAAAGTTGTTTTCATGTATTAAATTTGATTTGAACACAAAGTTCAATGCAATGAAGTAACCGTTGGGTTAGGGCATTCACGTATTGAATTTGAACACAAGCACAAGGACACAGACTTGAGAAAAAAGAGTAATGTGCTATGAAGTGACCGTTGGATGTTGCTCACCAAAAAGCAACAGCCTCTCTCCACTGAGCAGATCCAGTTTTTAAATTCATGTTCAGCTGTGGTTTGTACATGAAAATTTTGTACTTAATGTGGAATCGAAGGATTAACAAAAAAGAAGTAAAGAATCATTCTACACTCTCATATCGCCACTGCCCATGTTATGGTGGTTCTCCCGATTGTAGAGGCTGCGCCAACCGAAGTAAGGGGCTGAGTAGTGCAGGTGTTCATTCGGGAGCACATTGATTGTCCACACACAGCGAAGGAGTATCTCCATTGGAAATAAAAACCCAGATATGGTGGGTCACTGTGAGATCACAATTTCAACTTAGGGAAGAAGAAAAGAAAAAGATAGCATATGTGGATAGTAGTTGGATGTTGACCAAGATTTCCTTGGAAGGTATCATGGAGCAAACAGCTTACTTTATTTGCATGACCAAAACAAAAGGAGTAAAATTCAATTTGCAGAGTCTTACTTTCTCTATTTCCCAATATTACACTGGTGAGTATAGGGGACAACACAACAATGAGAAGAAACACTAATCCATAACCCCAAAATGGCAACTGCCCCATTCATCTCATGTCTTTCAAAAGATTGATAAACTTTTCTATTGTAAAGTATCAACATTATTATAAATGATTGCTATTAATAAAGTTTATAGAACCATCGTCTTTCCAAATATCTATATTGGACTACCATAATGTGTAATTAGTCACTTCCTGTTCCAAGAACAAGCTGGGAAATCCCCAGAAAGTGCAATGCAAAACAATCCGGCTCCTCAAAAGTCAACCGCAGCGCATATATGACCTAGAACAGAGAGAGTGAAAAACAACTCGTCATGAGGTGATCAAATAAATGGTTACGTTTCGGTTGTAGGTTTCTGAATCGGTTTCAAAATTTGTTTTGCAGAATCCTTTAAAAAAGCTACTTAAAAAAAAAAAAACCCTCATGATTTGCAGTACAGTAGAAATTTTTTCAAGAATCTGAAAAATGTTGTTTGGATGTTTTCACAAAAAAATAGGTGTTCTTTCCCAAAACAAATCCAACAAACAAGTTTCTAAAACCCTCAACCACACAAGTTGTCGTCTCTAAGGCTGTATTTGATCAAGGATTGGTGACTAAGGATTGGCGACAAACAAGTTTGATCGTCCAGCTTTCCGATTATACTTGCGTTGTTTCCCTTACCCAAATCCTTGATCCAAATTTAGCCTATAGAAAAGATTGAACAATCTGAAAATTATAAAAATGAAGGATATTCTACTTACTATTTGTGCTTTCCGTCGTGAAACTGAGCATTTTTTGATGACTTGAATGTTTCCAAAAACTGTATAGCCATTTGTACTTCTTGCTTCTGCCTTGACTTGTCCCATTTGTGTTCAACAGCCAGTATCTGGATTATGCGGGGCAAAGCCCGGCCTGCTGCATCAGTGTCAAGGAAAGCAAGGCGAGATCTCCTCGCAATGAAATCTATGGCCGATTCACAGTACTCATGGCGAGCACAGTATGCAACCTCAGCTTCTAGAAAGGGGTATCCATGGGCAAGTCGCTTCCCCAAATTTTCATTCTACAAATACTCAGGAAAATTATATAGTCAATTGGGAGGAGATTCATAGTCCAAAGATATTGGATTCGTCAACTGAAATGAGCCAACTCAATAGATGCATATGGCATTTTCATTAGTCCAGTGGCATTTTGCAAATGCTAATCTAAATTCAGTTACAAGCGCTCACTTCTGTTATATGTTGGTGCTTAAGGAGATATCTCTTCGTTGTACAATATAGTTACATAATAGAAAATGATCCATTTTACTAGAACCCCAAACTGCTAGTATAATTGTCATTGCATAATCATAAGAAACATTGAAGCTAAATAGATTATAGCATATGATTTTCTCAAAACAGTTCTAAGAAATTCACCTGAACTTAATCAGAGAAGTATTGCAGCTCAATGGATTAGATATGTTAATCCTCGGAACAGTTCTCAAAAATTCACATTAGCTTGAATTGGTATTCTTCAAATGCAAAACCAGAAAAAGATAACGAGACAGAGCCAAGATGATGTTCGCTAATCCACAAAGACTTTGTTCAGTTGCACTTTTTGAACCCGACCATTTTTTTTAATTTGGGCTGCAAATTTTTTGTTCCCAACCACTCATTAACTCTCCTTTCCTAACCCCAAAAGCAATCTCTCTCTCTCTCTCTCTCTCTCTCTCTCTCTCGCGCGCGCGCGCCCACGCACACCGAGAGAGCTCTGTTGTCGACGTATCCAGGGCTTCGAACGAGAGTAATCAACCTATCTCTGATGTCGATCAAGTAGTAGTTTAGGTTATAAAGGTTTAATTACATTATAACCCAAATATTTTGAGAAGCATATTAACCCCCAAAAATTAAAAACATTTCAGATTGACCCCCGCCGTGTTCCCCCGCGTGTCCCTATCAAAAACTAATAAAAATTAAGGGGCACGCCAATACGTATTTGGGCGTGTCCCCGCTGAGTCACTGTGTCCAACACGTGGATACGGCGACCATTTGGAGTGTCAGTGCTTCATAGGTTATATCTGTCTTTGTTGATTTTGAATATGTGTAACTATACGGTAAATTAATTAGATCTGAATGTGTAACTGAGCATAATCTTCTTTGATCTTTCTAATAATGTTCTAAAAGTCACTAGGCACTAGTCTGGAGGTCGGCCACCTTCGAGCTTCGAGGCTTAGTAATCAGCGCATAGCAATTAGTCGGATAGGCCCCACCAGCAATTAATCGCCGATTAATTCCGATTTTTAGAACAATACTTTCTATTTATTGAAAATTTGAAATGTGTTTGAGAAAAAAATAGACATGTAGAACCAACTCAAATGCCAAATGTGTAAACAAAAGTTTAACTTCAACTATTCATATCATGAATAAATTGCAGAAGAAAATACAATCAACAACTACAAGACTTAACAGGGAAGAAGAGAATAGTATAAATATGGAATGAAGTTCATAGCAATTGTGTCAAACCTGAGCAATGGCAGCTACTCGTTCAGCCAAAGTACCATACGCATGGGACAAATGCTTTGCTGCAGCAGTGTCCATTACTCCCGGAACAACTTTACCACCATATGTCTTCTTCATGCGGACATATTGTTGGGCAAGAACTGTAAAAGATGCAGGGTCCCATCCTTCCCCACCAACAAGACGTAGATTGTATGTCAAACATTTGTTGCCAGGGCTCAGCTTTCCGGACTTTATAGCTGCATCAACTGCATCTTCTGCCATGCTTACTCATACAGAAAATAAAAAGCTTCGTGAGGATAGACTGACACGCCAAAGATGCCTCCATGCTAAGGTTGATTACACTTCTCTTCTTTTTGTATAACCAAACTGGATCTAAATCAGAAAATTCACGACTTCCTCCTTAATTTTGATTAACAACACAGTGACAAATTGGGCAAAGGGATTGGTTAAACTCACTAAGTCCCCATTTGTCTGTCCGGATTAAAGCATTGGATTGGATTATTAGTCTAAGGGACCACATATCTTACGTGTGGATACAAACTGTCTGCGGATACAGACAGTCTGCGGAGATGTGGTGGTTTACATTAATTCCCTCACTGTTACTTACCTTATGGGGATTATACATCCCTTCGGTATTTATCAAGTCCAATAAACAGGGACTAACATGATAGTACAAAAGCATCACATATCCCACCCTTTTCCTCATTTGCCAAAAAGTAATGCAAATGCAACATGTTATAGAAAACCCCAGACCAGCAGAGGTAAAATTTACCTTCTATATGTAGTCCACTTTCCACCAGTGATTGTGACTAAACCCGGGTAGTCTTCATACACCACATGATCCCTGGAAATGCTCTCAGTGTTCTTTGCTCTAGGATCCGTTGCCAATGGTCGGATACCACTCCAAGCAGAGAGAACATCTACACGCCGTACCTAAATTGTCCTGGTAAATTTTTAGTATTCTATAAAAGTGGAATAATTGAAGAAAAAAAGAAGACACCAAAGGCTGAACAACTTCAAGTGCTATGGTCCATTATCGGAAGACATCTGCCGGAGTTAAAACAGAAGTGCATACACTTTGCAAGCACACTGCATATAAAATTAGCCCAACAAAAGGACATAAACTTCTAACCAACAAAAAGATAAACTAATTACCCAAAAAAAAAAAACAAAAAGATAAACTTCCTAGTATCTGGCCCAACTACATTTAGAGCATGATGCCAAAGAGACAACCAGATAATAAGGTACATCAACAGACTTTGTATTTCATGGTTCCACAGAGATATGAATACCATATTAAAGTACCGAGATAACCAGATATAGATGGTTAGAAGAAGTTTCAAAAAAAAAAAAGCCCTCAAAATTACTTTCCCAACACAAACATTGTATAACATGCATACCCAGAATAGGAATCTAAAAGTAGCAAAATGCACAAACCTTAACATTAAGGTAGTCACATATGGCATCCAGTATAAATTGAATCTCATCCTCATGTGGTTCTGGAAGCATTGTAATGTTGGTGTTTGAATCTGTGGTGCCAGCAACTGTTCTGCCCAGCCACGGCAGCATAAAGACAACACGGCCATCTTTTGTTTTGGGAACAATTAAGCCCATTCCCTCAGGAGAATAGTAATCAGGTAGCACGATATGTACACCACTGCTTGGACAGATCATTGGTTTTGCATCATTGTTAGCCATTTTCCTCAAAGAATCACAAAATGGCCCAGCCGCATTCACAACAACTTTTGCATATGTATCAAACTCTTTCCCTACATAATTTGACAAGCAACAAGGATCGTTTTAGACATAATTAATCATATCAACAGCCCCTACTTATACCAGAATTCTCTGTCATGGACTGAAAACCAAAATACAATTGACAACAGCCAATGAGGGAGAGAAACATCAAGTAAAGAAGCAAGAGGAACAAAATTAAGGCTTTGTTTGGAACTCTTGGAAAAGAAAAGAAAGAAAAACTTAAGAAAAATTCCATTAAATTATTTGGTTTGGAGAGAAGGAGGATAGAAAATAACATATTCAAGTTTTGTGCACAGTAAAATTTTCCTGCTATTTTCCTCACTTTCTTTTCTCTCATTTTCCTTAGGTTCCAAACACAGCGAAAGGAAAGAGAGGGTAACAAATGGACCATTTTAGGGCAGAAAGAGAAACTGTTTATTTTCCTCTCTTTCAAATTTTTTCTCCAAATAAGTCAATGCCCAATCCCTTTGACGCCTCCCAAAAAAGTCCAATACTAAATGCAACACACCTCTCTTGAACACACAGAAGAGGGGTGTCAATATCCTTGAACCCCACCCGATTTCCCCATGTTCTCCCAGTTTTGGAACTTCAGTCCTGAACCCATGTGCTGTGATTTTCCTTTGATGATCCAAAATCCCAGATATGCAGGAAACCAAAAGTTTTGACATATCAACAATGACAATGAACTTGTGAGCATATAGAGGGACTCTTTTTGGTGTGCAAACAAGATGAACTAATTTACACTATTCCAAGTCCACCCTTCTAGAGAAAGAGGTTGAAGGCGAAGGAATGCAAAGAACAAGAAGAAAGCTACCAAAGGTAAAGCTGACTTCAACATATCATGCTTGAGCGAAACTTGCTTGGAAAGCATAAAGCAATAATGGTGACATATCCCATAAAAACACTTGCCATACCTGTCAGATTGTCTCGAACACGAGCACCCGTTATCCGCTCGCTTCCTTCATCTTTTAGAAAGGATATGACTTCAGCATGGTTAAGCACTGCTGCACCTGCTAATGCAGCCGTGCACGCTAAACCAACATTGAGTCTGGAGTCATTCATTTGACCATCGTAATAAACCACTGTGCCCTTCAAGGTTTTATCTCGACCTTTTCTTGCAAGAGTTGGGAAGAGTTCAACAGACTCTTGAGCGGAATAATATCTTGACAGGTGCAGCAGCCGTGGTCCTGCGACCAGATCATATAGTTTCAAGCCCATCCAGAAGTACACTACCTCAAACCATTCAAAACATGGTGTCATGCATGGCAAAGCATGACATAGGTGTGGAGCATTCTCAATAACCTGTTTACGCTCCTCAAGGGCATGGAATACAAGCTTCAATTGTCCGTAGTCAAAATTAAACACTGCTTTCTCCAAGTACCGAACTCCTAAAATATCGGTATAAATGAGTACAAAAAATAAGGAGGAAGAATATTGATAACATTAAAGAATGCTTTGAACAACAATAAAACAAATACAAGAACATTTTGATAAAAACTTAGATGTGGAATAAAATACTAATAAGCAGACATTCATAATTCATTCTGTTATAGATAACCTAATCTCTGACAAATTTGAAAGGGAAAGAAGTCAATGTTATATTAATGCCTTAAAGAAAATCATTTGATGAACCAGTTCAAATTATGTTGAAAAATAATGAGTGAAATCTGCATGTACAAAACAAAACATACTAGACATAGGGTTCAAATTATTAGTTGTTAAGGATCAAATTGGATTTGGAATTGCGATACCATTACTTATCTATGTATCGGCCTATACAGTCCAGCATCTGCCAATAGATAGTGATATAACCGATAGCGATAAATATACCAAGGTGAATCCTGTAGATAATAGATGCTATAAAAAGATCTCTCCCTTAGCGATTTGACCAGGAAAACCATGAGCTCGTTTACAGAAGGAAGGCTCCAATCCAGAATCTCAGACTTTTGGAGACATGGTCCAAAGCCACATGTTCATGATGTTCATAGTTAGTGCAGCTTATTTAGTCATGAAAATTTTATTCGATACACTAATATTACTCAATTTTCTCACTTTAAAAGTTACTAGGCTTTAGTAAGAAATCTTGAGCCTCAAGTTGATACCATAGTGGC
The DNA here is from genome assembly GCA_018127125.1 of Rhododendron griersonianum. Lineage (NCBI taxonomy): Eukaryota > Viridiplantae > Streptophyta > Magnoliopsida > Ericales > Ericaceae > Rhododendron > Rhododendron griersonianum. The sequence goes on along the minus strand of CM030790.1, from coordinate 29,570,216 downwards.
AAGTTATAGTTTTATAAACCTATTAATTGTTAGAAGGGTTTCAAGAAGCCATTGACGCGGCACATATTACTAATAAATCACGGAGAATGAGCAAAATAGAGTAGAGATCACTTTACTTCTACAATACAAATAATTCTGTCTGCTTGCTCTACTTCTCCACATCATCATCATCGGGAGAATGTCTAGAAATGATTTAAAGGTCAATCCATAATCTTACTTTTCTCCCTCAATTCAAACTCCCAATAGTCATTTCCTTCCCATCTCTTTTTTATCTCCAAATTTATTGAAAATAACGAGCATTGTAAAGTTTCCCCTTTGGTAACCATAACTTTTTGCCCATTGCATATTCAGTAAAATACTGATCCATTCCAGACTACATCAGTTGCTCTAATTCGCGGTTACCATGGCAAGTATGTAATTTTTCTTTCCAAACAAAGCAGAGAAAAACACCAAATTTGGTGACTACAATTACACTACGTTGGAGTACGAAATCCACATTTCACCAGATTCTTTGATTTTCCAATTAACTATCTAGCACTACGAACTTTTTGAGGACTTCCTAATACAGGTATAGCTTCTTGAGATAGAAATATCTTTAGGCTGCACATAACTGGTCTGGTTCAATGTTTTTACTTCTAGTCATGCATGAACTCCGGCACAACAATAAATTCACTAAAAAATGGTACTTGTCATGTTGCAAGAAACCGTAAAAAACAATAACACTTACCACTACAGAACCCATAATTAAGTGCATATATGAATACAACAAATGGTATAATATTTGGTCAAAGTACCATGCCAATCCCACAGTACCTAAAAAATAGACTTGCAAACTACGTATGCATACATCATAAAATTCATTTCATGTAATCCTAACAAAATCAACTGACAACAAATTAACGTCAATCTTTGTGTAGGGCTGCAAACGAATAGAGCTGCTCTCGAGTGGCGAGCGGCTCAGCTCGTTAGTGGCTTGTTCAAGCTCGGCCCGGAAGTTAAGCGAACGAGCTCGAGCCGGTTTTTTCAGCTCTTTTTGTAAATGAGCCGAGCTCAAGCTGGGATTAGCTCAGCTCAAGTCGGCTCACGAGCCAGTGCACCACCGCCCCATCCCCCATGGTCGCCAATCTCACCACCCCAAATCAACGCACCCGTCGCCGATCTTCCTCCTCCTTGTCTGCACAGGTAATTTCTCTCTCTCTCTCTCTCTCTCTCTCTCAAAAATGGATGTGAAATCTGATGGAATGATGGAATTAGGTGTTTGTTTTTATTGAATGTGAAATCTGGATTACAAAAAATGATTGTGGAACCTTTTAACGAGCTCGAGCTCGAGCCCAAGCCAAGCTGGCTCGTTCATATACTATTGAGTTCAGCCAAGCCGAGCTCGAGCCTCCCTATAAATGACCGAGACGAGCTTGAACACATTAAGGCTCGGCTCGTTTGCAGCCCTATCTTTGTGTAGACTATTCTAGTATTTTTTTTGGTGCAATGTAGACTATTCTTCATGTCAGCAGAACTTGAAAAAAAGAGCAATCTACTAAGCATAATAATATATCCAACGGCAAGAGCACATATAATCAGGTATAGATACTTAAGATCTTAAAATGTCCAAAATCCAGGGAGGCATTCATAACTAACATGACCTAGCATCAATGACCTCACATTTAGAGCTTCACCAATAGTATGCTATCAATAATTGCAATATATGTATTTAAGCATGAAGTTCCTACTTTTATCTCCAACGAAACAGCTATAAATTACAATACTTGCCTACAGGCTACATTTATACCTTTTACCTAATTTGGCACAAATATTACCTAATGCTAAAATTTAGCAGGCCATTTGTTCTTCATCCTCATAATGGGACCCGCATAAAGCAATTCAAGCTGGCATTTTTCAAGAAAAATAGTAGAACCAACATTGGTACCATTGGAGCCACCTTGCTTTTAGCTTATGAAACACCGACACACTTTAGGCATCGCCTTTCGCTGGGGACACGTGACACGCCGGGGACATGGCGGGATACACAAAGGAACGAATGCTTTGGTAAATTTTAAAAGCTTTTTCCAGGGTAAATACTTAATACATATAACTTTAAAAGTACTGCACCAGAAATATAACATGTATGTGTATTGCATAAAGGCATATTAATATCATGAGTTGATTAACGCATTCGAAACAAGCCATAGCCTAAATATTTAGTGGTTATATAATGTAGGCATGCATATCTAAAAAAATTGTCCAAATAAAAACTTCTGTATCCCCGTTATGTCCCATGTCCCCATGATTTTAGAATTACCATGTCTGAGTCCCATTTTATGAGAATTGCGTGTAAAAAAAAAGAGTGACTCAGACATGGTAACTGAAAATGAATTCCCTTTTCTGAGAATTGTGTGTCCCGTTCATCTTTCGTGGTCCATACCCACTTAGGCCAAACATTTCAAACCTTCTAGCCACTAGAGGGCTTTCCAGTCGTTAACTGCAGGTCCCCGGAATCAGTTGAGGTGCACGCAAGCTGGCCCGTACGTCCGGTTATAAAAAAAGAATTGCCCTTGTCCTTGTTACATAGTTTAAGGCACTTGGACATTATTCATTGCTCAAATAAAGCCATATCTAATAGTACCATTGGACATGTTTTTTGCAGGTAAACACGATCTTCACAACCCAAAGCCCTAACCACAATATCCATATCAGCATATATATATATATAGACCAAGTAATCTACACACTCGGAAGAATTACCTCCATGAAGTAGTTTAGTTGATCGTGAAGAGGTCCCAGACGAGAAGTCCTCTCTCTCGACGAGTCCCACGCGTAGGCCTCTCGTCGCGGCGTCAAGCGCGACGCCGCATCCGGTGGCCCCACCGCCGACAACGAGAATGTCGAGCGGATTGGCGGGGCTGGCGCCAATCAAGGCCGACTCCTGGACTGCCCTCTGGGGAACGACGGTGTAGGGGTCACCAATCTTGCTCCGGAAGGACTCCAGGGCGGGCCCACCGCCGCCGCGGTCGTTGGCGGAGACGGAGGGGTCGCGGAGGAAGGCGTAAGTGCCGCCGGACGCGACGGCGACAGCGGCGGCTTTGGTGGCGCGGAGGCGAATGAAGTGGGCCATGCGGGAGAGAGAGAGAGAGAGATGATGGGTCGGAAGATGTTCGTTTTAGTGAGAGAACAAGGTCTTTTTACGTTGGGAATCGGAATGCCTGTGTAGTGGAGGAGGAGTGGAATTGACGGTAATGCCACTGCGTAACAAAAAAAGGTAAGACACCGTTGGGTTGGCCGTTGGCAAGCTGGTGCATTTATTTGGGTTCACCGCCGAAAAATCAAATGCCAAAATTTGATTTCAAATTCTTGTATGTGGTGGATATACTCAAATAGTAGTCACAAGAGACATGACAATGTTGTAAAAGCAAGAGGTTGAAAATATGAGAAGAATCGCAACGTTTTCAAAATGCCTAAGTAGAGACCGATCTCCGAATTGGACAAAATGGGTGCCTTAAAACCCTTCCCCTCTCGTAACCTGGCTCCCGAACCTAAATATGGTTATGACGAACTGGTTCCTTAACTTTTTCAAAACAAACAGCGCGGCAGGTGCTTCGAAATACGGTTCCTTGGGTGTCGAACCTTCAAACCCGAGTGGCGACTCTGTATTTTTTAGCCCTTGCCACTTGCGCTCGCGCTCCCTCGATCTGGGTCCATTGCCTTGGGAAAGGAACGGAATCCTTCTCCCATTTTAAGGGCATGTTGCCCACAGACCCCAGGAGAATGCGCTTGTAGACCCTTGTGTTAGTTTTTTGAGAGACATATTTTCATGTACCAAAAAAAAAAAAAATTTCATATGATTCATGCCATGAAATTTCTCGCCCCCCCCCCCATGCCGTAAAAGAGAAAAACATAGAGTTCATATATTCATATATAACACATGAAGGGGCTGTGAAATATGAGAACAATTATGTTCACTCACCTTATTATTCTTACCCGATGAGGGTCGTCTCCGCTGGCCAGGGGTTTGGTACCACCTTGGAGGTGTGAGTTTGATTCTTGGAAAGTAAGCCAATCATTTAGGAGGTAAAAGTCCATGTGAATAGCCAAATGGACGTGTTCAGTGGTCCCCCTCTCCTAGTTGCTTCTCACTGCTTTCCCTATGTGTTTTTTTTGAAAGACACTTTGCCCTATGTGTTGGTTCCCTGTGGCCGGCCGTAGGTGGATTAGTCTCATCCTGTTTGGTTGTGAGGATACTTCCTATGTTGTTAAAAGGAAACTTGTCTTACTTTATTTAGGTTGCGTTCTTGTAAACTTATTTGTAGAAACCCGTATTATATGAAAATGATTTAAAGGTTTTATAAATGATAGAATTTCGAATAAATGAGAAAATTGTGAGTTTATTTGACTTGGGGCTTAAATGATAGGATTATTAATTGAGGGAGTGTGAGTGCAATTGGTTTGTGTGCTGGTATATAAGGGGTGTGTGTGTATTGTAGGAGATCAAAAGTCTCCCTTATATCTCTCTCATCTCCCACGCCCCCTCTCCCTATCTCTCGGCTTTCTTCTCTCTCTCTCTCACCCTCTCTCTTGAAACTACACCTCAAAGCTTAAAACCCATGGCAATCAACCTCCATTCCACTCTCTAGATGTGATTTCAAGCTTGTGGTTCGTTGGATAGAGCTCGGAGAGGAGTGTTCATGGAGGACTTCGAATTCAAAAGCTAGGGCTCACTTGTTTGGGTTGATCTTCGTGTCTACACTTCGAGGTAGGGATTTCTTACTCACTTTATGTGTTTATGAGTTGATTTCGTGCTTCAATCGAGTTTGGATGGTAAATCTTGGTGTCCTTGAAAAGCTGTCAAAATCTGCACAAAATCGCCCAAAACCGCATAGGGATCGATACCCGTGCATGGGGGATCAGTCCCCCATTTTCATCTCTGGACTAGCAGTGCCAAGGATCGATCCCTGGTGAAGGGAGGATCGATCCCCCTCCCCTCTGGACAACAACTTTGCTGTTTTGTGTTTCCTCGACCGTGTTGAGCCCCGAACATTTCTAAACCCTTTTGGATACCTCCTAACCTATTTCAAGCATGTTCAATTGAATACCATTGGTTAATCTAAGTTACCCTCGTCTTGTTGGTCTTCCGTTACTAAAGAAAGAATTGTAACTTAATCAGTTAAACTTGATCGAGAGGCATCTTATGCGATTGATAGTATTTGGGAATCACTATGGCATGTTAGGATGGTCGGGGTAGCCGTGTTAGGTGCTATAGCACGATGCTTCGTTCGTCGATATATCCAATAAAATCACCCTAAGCGTAGGGTATAAGCGTCCAATTGAAGCATAATAAATCCGGAAGTCCGGGATCGTACCCACAGGGATAATTAATACGGCTTTGCTGGATTTGTAGATGCAAGTAAGGTTTCCGGCTTTTAGGCAGCCAACTTGGTTTTTCGTATGCGGTGGAAAGTAAGGAAAATGCTAAAATTAAACGAGAATAAACTAGATTAAAAAGCAGGTTAGGTCTAGGAATCACTAACACCCACGACTCAAGCAAAACTACATTTTCCACCCGAATACACGGTTTAACCCGGAAGATTAGATGGTTCGAAAATCAAGCTAGCTATAGAATTTATTTAGCAAACACCTCGAGCGACAGAGCTCCAAGCATCATGTGTGGTAAGTAGGCGATGCTCTTATCTACACATGATCAAGGAGGTTAACACCTCGGCAATTTGACAAACAAATCCAAGCCCCACACCAATTTCCGAACCAAAGTTGCAAACTTTTTGGTGAAAAATGTAATTTTTACTCAAGCCATGGGGTGCTAATCATCCCATGAGTCCATGACCCAACCTTAAGAAACTACTCACTCATATCCATGAAGATAGAAGCAAGCAAAAATCTATGGAGCATATTTGTGAACACAACACTAAAAGAAAGTTAGCTAGAAAGATAGATCGGGAGATAATAAACAACTTTAATGAAGGAGAAAATACCAAAAACTAACTAAATAAGGCAGAAAATAAAAAAGTAAGAGTTTGGAAATGAAGAACACTCAAGAACACTAAAGGAGTAAGCAACAAGCTAAGAGAAATCTAATTTTGATCTAAAAAACGTATTCAAATCTAATTCCTACTTGTTTGTACAATATGACATCACGGGTATTTATAACCCCCAAGTACGCGCATGGAATATGCTCCAAGATGCTCCATAGATGCCCTCGTAAGCCCTCGGTACCGATGGCGAAGGGGTTACGCTGATGCTAAGGCTGAGATCCTTGCCATCAATGCCGAAGGGCTTAAGAGCTGCAGCAATTGGTCTTTGATAATTGGCTCGATACCGATTGACTCTGTTTCTTCCCATCGATGCCGAGCTGCTTAGTGGCCAGCACATGGTTCCCAGTAAATGCTTTGGCCGAGTATCATCAAAGTCAGCCCTGCTTCTTGATCTTTGACTTGCTTGGCTGCCTTGCCTTGATCATTGCTTGCCTCGCTCGAGCCATCGGGTCACCGTCGGGCCTTGACTAGCTTTGGCATGCCTTTGCTTCGAAAACCCCTGTTTTGAAATGATTTTCTACAAAACACCACCAAACTACCTTACGAGCAAAAGTAAATAAAAGCAATTAATTAAGCGATGAAATAAACCAAAACTAGACACTAGCGCACCCTTTATTACATTCTCGGGTGCTTATCACACGATATGGTGATTGGTGGATTGAAAAATGTATAGTATAGAGGTTATCGAGTATCGTAGGCTATAAGATATAACGTGGAATGCTTAGTTGGTCGATAGGCGCCTAGGGGTCCGGATGAGAGTAGGGTAATGTATACCCTCGTGATTCGTTTCGTGGAACCTTCTAAATTCCTTTGGCATTCGTTCTATAAGATTCTAGTTTAGAACCTAACGGGTGGTGCGTCGTAGAGTCGTGTGGGTTCAGTACGTGACGAAGGACACCGTGATGGACTTAGAGGAACGACGTGAGTGTGTGTAGTTGTCAATGTACAATGTGATATGTTTACAAAGTTTGTATTGCCTTGTGTGATGATGATTGAAAGAATGTGAATTAGGGGATGTTGCTTGCTCATATATGGATTGATAATGCATGTGTGTATGTGTGAGTTGAGAATTTGAATAGAGGGTTCCGCAACGCAATGTGTGGTAATGCGGAGACCCAAGTGGAGAGAATTCATTTGTAACGCAAAGTGCGGTAATATAGTTGAATGTCTCGCATGATGAAGGGAATTATAATTGACTTTAGAAGTTCATGTTGTCGTTTGGACTGTCTGTTGCTTGAGGTTGTGACTGTTGAAAAAGGGAATAAACGGTTAATTCTATCAAGGTTTTATTAAAAAAAGAAATGTGAGTTTTGAAAAGAGGATTTTTATAAAAAATCCTCTGGTATTCTTGAGCGAATCAACGGAGCTTGACTCGTAATGGTCTTGAAATTTTCTCTAAATTGTTTTGGAAATCAAAAGGGAAAGTTTTATATAGTGAGGCTCTATGGTGAATGGTATGGAATGAGGAAATTGTTTGTGACATTCATTTGAAAAGTTATTAGATGGTTAAACAGTTGTTGTAGTTTGTTAGATTGATATGAGTTTAAATGTTGCTTCTAGTTGACGTGTGAATGGCTAGGGTTATCTCTAAGACATCCGGAATCCCGCAAATCTAAATTCATCAGTTCATTTTGGTAACCCCTCTTGTATCTCATGTTCGCTTGTTAAGTCTCATTTGCGTTTGGTGCATACTTCATCGCATTTTCATATAACTTGAGTATAGATTTCTCTACTGGGCTAGTGTAGCTCAACCTATCATTTTCAGGTACAAAGTAAGGAAGTTGGCATGACATGCATTTCGTACTTGTTGATCATGTGTTTCGAAGGTATAAAAGAGGCGATTATTTGCATTTGTCTTGAAAGAAGTACTTGAAAGAATGATTATTGTAAACTGTAATATTATTTTGGTATTTTGATAACTTGGGGCTTCGAGCCAGGATTGTAACATTTGCATTTAAATTTGAGAACAAGGGAAGAAATGTCATTTGGGTGTTATCGGTACTTCAGTAATAATTTTGTCTATTGAAATTGATAATTATTTACGTTGAAAATCGAGGGCGTGACATTATTTCGGTATTTTTTAGTTTTCGTAACTTTTTGTTTAGTTTGTCATCGTAGTTTTGGGGTTAAATCGTTCTTTTTGTTTAGTTTGTCATTGTAATTTTGGGATTAAATCGTTCATCTCAATCGAAAATGTATGAAAATATGGACTGATGTTGGAAGACAAAAAGACAGCTGTTTGATACTTTTTTCGTCTTTAGTGAACTTAAATTTTTTTTTTGTGTGCGTTTTGTAATAACTTAAATTTTTTACTTTTCAGACTTTCTCTCGTCGAGATGGATAATTAATGTAAAAAATATAAAGCAAATTTAACAAAAATCCAAAAAAAAGAGAACAAAATACACAAAAAGAAGATAAAAATTAAGTTTACAAGAACCAACCCTTAGTTATATAGTACGTTCCACTGCAAAAATAAAGAAAAAAGTTCCACTGCTAATTTAACTAGGAGCAACCTAGACTGTTTCAGTCAATTACTACTATAATTTAGCTTAGCGAGTCTAACGTCAAACGGAATTCTAGCCAAATTGCTTACGAAAAGTTCCATTAGCTAGCCATTTAACATATGCGTACCCAATAGCTAGCCTAGGCTTTTGAAGTTATCCTAACTGCATCTGTACCAGATTTCAACCCATTTCTCTCTCCCTCTCTCTCTCTCTCACACCCCGAAAAATGCTGCAAACCCAGAACCTAGAAACCAAATGCACAAATACAAAATCCATCTCTATCTCTCCGAAATCTGCAAACCCACCCGATCTCCACCACCGTCGCCCTCCTCCTCCACTCCGTTCGTGCCGGATCTTCGCCGGCGTTATCCTCAAGTAGTCGATTCCATAATCAGGGACGGAACCAGGATTTTACCCTAGCAGTGGCGAAATGTATACTAAAAAAATAAAAAGATGCATAACAATATTAATAGTCATCGACTCTAGAAAAAATTAAAATAACATAACAAAAATTGATGTTTATCATTTGCACATGGAGTACGAAAAAAAGGCTAACTTTAATTTTTTAGGTTAAATTATTTTACAGTTAAAGTGTGGAGTTCTTTTTTCTTTAATTACACCTCATCCTTAATATTATTCCATTTTTGGGTCTCCTTTGTTGAAAAAAAGAAGAAGAAGAAGAAGATTTAGGGCTAGTACATGACAAAAAATAAGAAAAAAAAAATCTAGCGGTGGCGAGACTATTATTTTTTTATATATAATAATTGTATTTTCTAAAATTGTTGTCGTGGTGGCCGCCGCCACTAGACCCCTGGTTCCATCCTTGTCCATCATAATGGTAGCTCCACCACTGCTAAATCGACGACGACGGTAGCCGATTTTCATGAAGATGATGACGTATTTAGCTTTGGTATTGCTTTTTTTTACTTTTGGATCTGAGAATGAATGGTGTGCAAGGGTCGGGGAGATGGAAAACAAGAGGGAGAGAGACGAAGTCAGAGCTAGCGAGCTCCAAAACCTCGCTGGACCGAGCGAGCTACAGTAGCTCCCCTTCAAAGTGGCGAGGTTCAAGCTAGGCTGCTGGGTAAGACTTTTGGTGTTTCAGTGTTTGGGCTAGGTAGTTTGCCGAAAATCCAACTTTGGTTAGGCTGATGGCGATGCTCTAACAAAATCTTAGTCGTGAAATATGTTTTATTGGGTTATAACCACAAATGTGAGGTGGGTTGAGAGTTGACATGTTTGGCCATTTGGGTGATGCATGTATGGTGAATTTTGATGATGGGACTAACCAACTTCTCTGGGGACAGTCCCACCTGAAGTACTCTGTTTGGAGATGATCAATGGGTCCTCATTTGGAAGAATTTTTCAGCGTTGGGCGAGTACTATATGATGTCCGTTCGGTACATCTGGGTTGTTTATTGCATTTTTGGATGGCTCGAATTTGAAGAGAAGAAAGTGGTGCATGGGATGAGAGGAGAGATGAGAGAAGATTTCAATATGGACCGTCTAAAAGTGCATTGGATGGCTCGGATATCCTGAGCGACATCATGTGGGATATACCCACCCGGCACCAAAAAAAATTTCTCATTTATTTGGCAATACCACTCAATCTTAATTTAATTACTACAAACTTTTGGACTTCTTGCTTGCTTTCAGTCTTTCGAACCCCTTGATTATATGCCCATCTTTTCAAAGAGTACTGCTAAAAAAAACCGAGGGGCCCTACGCGAGAATCAATGGCATCCGACGTGTGTAGGGTGGTTGGATCAAGAACCCTTTTTTCGTGTATAGACATCTATACACAAAAAAAGGGTTCTTGATCCAACCACCCTACACACGTCGGATGCCATTGATTCTCGCGTAGGGCCCCTCTGTTTTTTTTTTTTAGAATTTTTGGACGGCTCGGATCGGCCGTCCGGTGGCCGGAGACGGCCCTCCGGTGGCCGTCGGTACGATTTCGGTGGGGAGCCGTCGGTATACATATCATTTTCGCTTTTCAAAACCTAATCTCTAAACTGTAGTTGCTGACATCCCGTCAAACCTTGTACCAAAACAAATATCATGCAACTTTAATGGGAAAATTACCCACAGGTGGCGTGGACTAAGGTTAATTACCACTTTCATGGTGTGAAGTCTTCAAATTACCAAGACATGGTACCTGCAAATAATATCACCAATACATGGTATGGGGTAATAAACATGATGAAACTGGACAAATTTGCCCTTTGTCCAAGATGACACCGTTCAAAGCCTTAGCATGTATTTGTGATTTGTAACAGCGTTGTTTGCCTTGGGTGAATACCGAATATCAAAACACGTTCTCTCTCTCTCTCTCTCCCACCTCCTCTCTCCCACCTCCATCGTTCCATATCCCAAAAATCTCCACGAAACCCTAGCTTCTTGTCTCTATACGTCACCTCCTCATTCCCTTTGTGTACATGTTGTTCCCGACTTCGAAGTTGTTGCGCCTTTCTCAAGATCTAGGGTTTGTACGATCGTATATCGAAGGAGTCGACTACAACAACGATCAGCAGTGGAAGGAGTCACAGTCGCCTACGACAACAATCGAACAACTAATTTAGGTAAATCAATTTCCTTATCTGCATCTAATGTTTGGTCAACACTGTAATGTTAGGTAATGAGTAAATCATGGAATTTCGTTTCGATTCAAGGGAAAAAAAAGGGAAAAAATGGATTTCCAAAAATTTTGTTCGAAGTTCGAACTCTCTTTGTTTATTGATCTTGCTCATGTTTAACCACTCTCTGGCTTCCACGTACATGTTTTGAGTTTTGACCCCAAAGCAAGTTTCCCTAATTTTGAAAACCCTAAATCAATGAGAGACTTCAATAGTATTATCTTGCTTTCGGGTTTTAATTCCAAAATTTGGTGGAGATTTGGGTGATTGATCAGAAGAGAAGGCATTGGGTGGAATTGGGGGAATTTGAATCTTAAGCTTTGATCCAAAAACACCTCTTCTATGAGAGTAAATTTCATCAATCAGTCAGTTGACAAGAGCAACAACACCAATGCTCTTTGGGTCCAACTTTTCCTATGGGTGTTTGTTTCCTGGGAAAATGTTGCGGGGTTTTGGTTTGGACTGGTTTTTCTCATACCCAAAAGGTTGGTCGATTGATATGGTAGTGAATGGTTCAGTGTCAAAAATTGAAGTAGGCTCATTGTGTGAGTATCAACCGTCGCCTACGGCATGTTTTAATCTATTTTTTTATTAGATGGGAGACTGTAATGGTATTATTTGATCCTTATGTTAAAATGACTTGGTCTGTACCCATTTTTTTTTGTTGCTCTGCACCCACAGATAACTTGCCACTGACAAGATCATTGTTGGGTAAATGGTTTCATTCTCTTACAGTCTTACTGAATTGTAGTGTTTGATTCATGAATGACTTGTACGGCCATATGTTGTCTTGGAATATAAAATATTATGCCGTAACAGCTCATGACAAGTTTGTACTCATGGATTATAGTAGTTTAGTTTCAAAAGAAAGGAAATGGATAGAGAAAAAATGGTGCATCTAATTTTTTTTCTTCAAATGGCATTGTTTTTAGATCGCTAATTTTTGTGCCTACGTTGCTTCTAGATTCTGTTAGTATAGAAAAGTCCAAATAAATACTCACTAACGTTTATGGTGCAATTTATGTAGGATGAAAAGAATAAGAAAATACAAGAGTTGACCGCAGGGATCTGGGGGAAGAAACGACTATGTACCAATTCGGTCGATCCGGAATAGATCGGTTGTGTCATGGGCCTTTCCTATTTTGTTTTCCAACTCCTAGTGTTAGCTGCCTTACTCCTTGGCAGGTTCCATGTTGTGTTTTAAACAGTAGATGATGGGAATGCTTTTTCTTTGATACTACTTTAAACTTTTCCTGCTTATATCCAAGTTCTGCTAGCCTTTGAAGTTGAAGAATATTAAGAGGATTGCAATCCATCATCAAATGTTGCAAGCTGCATATTCACAAAATTTTGAAAACTGTCATGAGGATTGTTAGTTCATGCCTCCACACTCCAGTTTCAGTGAGGTTTGATCTGATTATTATGCTATACTTTGTAGGCTCAATGAGGGTTCTATGAAGATGAGGATCTTCCATTTTTGGATGCTTATGGGACTTTTTATGCAGTGTCAATTTATCATGAATAAGTCCATGTGTATTGATGGTTTACTTAATCAATTAGGTGTATAGAAAAATTGGGTTTCCAAATGTTTTGAATCTTTGTTGGACTTTTATGGCCAATTCATGATTCATTTGTCGTTATCTGGCCATATTTTTTTGTTCACACATTTCTTCTTTTAGTGACTTTTGTTGGGCGTTGATGCTTAAGCGTACAAGATTAATAGATGTTACTATTAAGGTTATAGCATCTTAGATCCGTGTTTTGCTAATTTTTCTATTCTTGAAAGAAAGAAAGAAAGCATGCCTTCACTTGCCCTAGTTTTTGGTGGAGGCACAAGAATTGGCAACGTGGTTCAACATTAATACGATATTTATATTCTTGTTTGTTTGAGTGCTAGTCATGAACATATATGTGTTGAGACTTGACACTACCTATTTGTGCACTCCGACATTTTTTTATGCTACTAACATTTTGCTCTTTTTAGGTATGCCTGAACTTGTAGATTTGTTCTTATGTGTGTATTGTGCATTCGTTTTTGTTTTTTAAATTAGATTAGAGACTGGAATGATATTATTTGATCATTGTTTTGAAGAACTAAAACTGCATGATCCATTGAATGGGTTTCGAGAGTTCATCTTTTAACTTCCTTGGTGGTTTGGCCTGCTGTCACTTACCCATTTCCATTCTTTTTGAATTGCAGGTCTATGAGTTGAAGGATTGTCAATTGGGTAAATTACCGAAAAGAGCAGGGCTAGGGACTTATTTACCACTTCAATGGTCTCCACTCTCCAAATCACCAATAGATGGTATTTCCTATTTCAATCACCAACACATGGTAACCATGACCAGAAAGGACTCTTTTGCCCTTTCATTAAAATGACGTCGTTCCACCCAAACCCCCTCTTCAGCTCTTCCTTTTTTTTTTCTGTTTCTCCACTGGTACATAATCTCTCATCTTCCTCTCTCTAGGGTTTGTTCGCTCTTCCTCTCTGTGCTCCCATCCTCGGAACTTGCTCTTACCCTGACATCCGACCTTGTTCCCCAACTCCCTCATTTTGTGGGAAATGCTACCTTCGAATCCATTTCAATCGTCCACGCTTTATCAAAGCTGATTCGTAGTCCATCGTCATCAGGTAAGTTTTCTACGGATTAGGGTTTTTGGAGTAAATGGTAGTGTAGATTGAAACACGTACCATTTTTCTGGGTAGAGATTTGAAACACATACGAATCATGTGACTATGCATCTCCTCATACTTGACTAGTTCTGAATAGAGATCTATACGAATTTTCATAATTCATGTGGCATGAAACACAAGCCTAATTTCTCCTTGGGGTTTTTGTAATTGGATTTAGGTTCCGTAGTTATGTATTTGCTTCGAATTTTTCCTTGATTTTGTTTTTCCTTTCTATTGGTGGTGAATGATTGACGGAACACAGCCTGCATGCCTTGTGTCTATGCTATTCTAGTGGTTCATGGAATGAATTTTCAAGATATTTGGTGACCTTACAGAATTAGTTGTGCCACTCTTGTTTATTTCGAATGCCACGCCAGCACACCGCAAGTAATGTGTTTGATGAAATGCTCGTGCGAGATGCATACTCTGTTGGAAAAGATAAAATGAAACCATTGAAATGGCTTTTTGTCTGAACTTTCTAATGATGATAACGGTAACTGGATTATTTTCCCATAGAACATGATTGAGTGGTTGTTAATTGAAGCAAAGCTGCAGCAATTAGGCTTTAAGTAGAAATTAAGTCATAAGCGCATATTGATCCCAGATGCTTTTACAAATATAGATCACTCTATCCCAAATGTGCTTGTATTGACTACAATTGAGGGCCATACAAATTAAGGATTTTGATTATCACTTTGAAGATGATTTTCTTTGCATTACAAGTATCATTAGCAATTTCTTTTTCAGAGAGATCAGAATTTGTCCTCTCTCTTTTTTTTTCCAGGTACCAGGAAGCAAAGCTAATGGGTGAAAATAGCTGCATTCATTGCTTTGTTTCGAATGGTGTAGAGACCCGTAAAATTTTTGTTTTATTTTAATTATTGAAAAGTTTATTAATTGGATAATTATGAGAATATGGATTGTTTGGTGAATATTTGAATTGGGGACTAAAGTAGAAGAATAGAAGGTTGAGGGAGTGAATGTGTAATTTCTAGATGTGGGACTATATAAGGTGTGTGTGTGCAAAGTAGGAGAGCATTTATCCCCTTTCTCCATTTTCTCTCATCCGGCCTCCTCTCTCTCCCTCACGCCGGTCTCTCTCTCTCTCTTGCTCTCTCTCAAAAACTCACCCAAATACCTCAAACACCTCAAGAACCCACCCTCAATTCACCTCCTCTACGCAACTCCGGGCTCGTATTGCGTTGGGTGAAGCTCGGGAGATAGATCACGGTTGATTTCCAAAGATTCGGAGCTAGGGGTCGTTCGAGTTTCTTGGGTCTCGTTCCTTGAATCGAGGTAGGGATCTCTTTACCCTCTTTATGTGTGAATGTGTTGATATAGTGTGAATTCGTGCCTATGTTTGTTGTTGTTGGCATTGTTGTTAAAATCCCAGAAAATCTGCAGAAAATCTGCTCGAAACACATCCGTATCGATACGGGATTTTTGCCGTATCGATACTAATTCGAAATCGTAGCTTCTCATTCTGTTTGCATCCTGTATCGATACAGCTATTTTGGCTGTATCGATACCAGATGCTTATGGGCAGTTTCTCAGCATTTGTTCCGTACTTCATTCCTTTGGCCCCGATCACTTCCAAACCCTGTTGGACACCTCCAAACCTATTTCTAGCATGCCTAAACGAATTCCTTTGGTTTACTTAAGTTATCCTCGTCTCATTGGCTTTTCGTTGTTATAGAAAGGGTAGTGTCTTACTAGATAAAACTTAATCAAACGTATTTTTTGGGATTGGTGGTGCTTGAGAGTCTTTATGGCCGGAGGTAAAGCATGCTATAGGTATGTTAGGTGCTATGACTAGACGTGACGAATGGTAGGAAGAAAATGCGTATTGTAGAGAGGTTGTTGTGTATCGTAGGGCATAAGGTATGACGTGGAGAGTTTTGTTGAACGATAGGGGTTTGGCTAGTGATCCGAAAGGGAATATGGTAACTCGTATCTTCGTGCTTCGTCTCGAATGTTCATCCTAGGTTTCTTTGGCATTCGTTCTATAGGCTCTTGTTTATAACCTAGCCGGTGGTGTGTCGTAGAGTTGTTATAGGTTCGGTACGAGGCATATGGCGTCGTAATAAGCTTAGAGGAATAACGTGAACTTAAGGCATTTATTATCATATAATAGAACGTGGTTATTAGTTGTAATACCTTGAATGACGATGAATGAAGGATTGTGACTTGGGAAAATTGTTGTTATCCTATATTCGAATTGATAATGTATATGTGTTGTGTGAGTTGTGAATGTTGAACTGAGGGTCCTGCAACGCAAGGTGTGGTAATGCGGAGACTCTAGAGGGCCCGTAACGCAAGGTGTGGTAATGCGGAAACCCAGGTGAAGAGAATTCACTGTAACGCAAGGTGTGGTAATATAGTTGAATGTCTCATATGACGAATGCAGTCGTAATTGACTTATTGAAGTTTAAGTTGTTGTTTGGGCTATGAGCTGCTTGATATTGTAACTGTTGAAAAGAGAAGATAAACAATGGATTCCATCAAAGTTTTTGAAAGAAAGGAACTTGGTTTTGAAAAATGGTTTTTTTTATGAAAAGTCCTCCGGTATTCCTGAGAGAATCAACGGTTCCGGTATTTGGGCACAAATCAACGGATTCCGGTATTCAAGAGAATCAACGGAGCTCGACCCGCGGAGGTCGGGAGTATTTCTCAAAATTATTTTGGAAATCGAACGGGAATGTTTTCTTTTTATGAAAAGAGGCTCGTTGGCAATGGCAATGAATAATAAGATTGTTCGTGACATTCGTTTAAGTAGTTATAAAATGGTTGAGAAGTCGTCGTGGTTATTCCGAATTATATGAGTTTTATGTTGCTTCGGGAAGATGTACGAATGATTAGGGATGTCTTAAGAAGTATTGGATCCCATAATCGTAGCTTGTCAGTTCTTTCTGGTGCCCCTATGTATCACTTGTTCGTTAGTGGAGATCAATCATTCTCATTGCACCAATTGTCACATTTTCATATAGCTTGTGTAAAGATTTTCCTACTGGGCTAGTGTAGCTCAACAAAATCCTTCTTTTCAGGTTCAAATGCAGGACAATAGATTGTATGCATCCGTGTGCTTGGACATGAAGACTTTTGGAAGCTAACTACATCTAGTTACTCACTTATCTTGTAATAGACTGGCTTTGATTTAGGTGGCTATGTAACTAATTTATTTATTTTAAATTCCTTTTTGACTAAAAGGTTTGTATTATTCTGAACTGGTTGTGCTTGTAACTAAATTGAATTGGGCCGTAGTGCCAAGGTTGAATCTCTTTAAACTTGGGGACTTGTTGTATATTAAACAGGTGGGAAGTCCCTTTGGGTAATATGTATGATACGCGAGGTTCTTTACTTAGAATGTATTACTTATTTATGTTAAAAATCGAGGTCGTGACAAATTGGTATCAGAGCTTCTAGGTTTGAATACCTAGAGACCGTGGGGAGACTTTTAGTCTCATGGGTTCAAAAATCACTGCATCTTTTTACGAAACCACATGTGTGCTTGCATGAGTGATATTAGTCCATCGATGTATCACTGCATATGTATTGTGGTAGAGTGGTGTATAGTTGTTAACCTCATGTTGGAAAGGTTGGAGCCTTGCATTTGATAGTGATGTGATTAATGCTGATGATCCTCTTTCTTATGTCTTTTTTTAGTAGGATGTTTTCGAGACGTGAAGTTAGGTGGGGTGAGACTGGGGATCAGGATAACCAGGGTTGTAGTGCATACGGGGAGAATGAGGCGAGTCAATATACTAGGGAGGAGATAATGTTTCCTGAGATCGTTGAGTGTGCGAAGGGTGTTGAGATTCTGGAGGGTGTACAAGGCGGTGTGAATGTGGGGGAAGCTAGATATCGAGTCGTTAGCGTGAGATCATCTTTTGAGAATTTTGAAAGTTTAGGAAACAAGAAACCAGAGGAACCAAATCAGTCTATGCAGGGCCAGCGAGGCCTTACTTTACCATCTCATTTAGAAGCTTCTGGAGTTCTCCTTAAGCGTCGGATTGTGTGTCACCAATGTGGTCAGTCTGGTCATATTCGTTCTCAATGTCAAGGACGCCAAGAAAGATCTTGTTTTACTTGCGGGGAATTTGGCCATTTCGTGAGGAATTGTCCTCAGAAGAAGAGAATGCAAGAAGGGTCGGGCTTAGTACAGCAGCCAGGAATTCGACAAATCGTTATTCAGCCACAACTCCAGAATGCACAAAGACTACCAATCGCTAGCGTAGGTACGTCGCCAGGGAATGTCAAAAGTCAAGGGAGGAAAAGACAAAGGGAATCAAGTCAGCTATCACAGAATCAGATTCGTTTGGGGCTACCTACTTTATCCGGGAATCAAAGAGTCTCACAGCTCGATAAGCATTGTTATATTTGCCGCAAGCCTGGCCATTTTGCGAGAAATTGTCCTCGGGGATCTGGAGTACATGGTGAGTCGGGTTCAATGCAGCCGTACAAGCGTACACCAAATCGACAATAGATGCAGTTCCGTAGTTAAACTACCACCTCCTACTACTCTCTAGCTCTTAGAAACGTCACTTGTTTGAGGTATCACCTTTTCCAAATTGTTCTACTCTTTCGTTGCAATGCTTTTGATTCGGAAACACTTCACCCATTGTGGACCCCATTCTTATTCGTGTTTGGAATCGAAGATAAGAAATCTTAGTCCATGCGTGTCGAGAGACATTGATAGATCACATTTGTTGAAGATTAGGGGTTAATCGTTCCATATGGAAGTGTTGTCTTTGACTTCTTTGATTTACGTGTGGCGAGGATAGATGTGATTTGGGAAGAGGTTGATTGTATCCATGGTAGTAGTTGGTATTTCAAAAGCGAACCCGTAAGCGTTGTTTATTTAAGTACTCTATTTCGTTGGCTAAATTGAAATTTTGATTAGAGTTGTATCGTAATTAGTTTTTCGTGAAGTTCGTCGTACCGTTAAACAGTTATAGCTCTTGACACTTAAGTTAATCATCATAAACCGTTTCTAGTCTTTCTTGGGAGTATTCGAAATCTAGTGTTGAAGCACCCCATGACATGTTTGCTTTTGCTATTGGTGACTGTTTCCGGTATCCCATACGAAGTTTTATTCTGACATTATCCTGCTTGATATAAGTTTTATTTGGTCGGTTGAGATCCCTTTGTTGCACTATCAGTTTGGTCGTCTGTCACAGTTGGTCTGTGCAAGTTCTCGTATTGCTATTTTAGTCTATTAAGCTCAATCTCTGGTCGCATACCTTATGGCATACAAATTTGTTGGAATCGTTAAACTCAGACTTGTTACTATTGTTGCTCGTATCCACCTTGTATCTGTTTGTTAGCCTAGAGATATTCAGTTGGGTTGAGTTTCCTTGTTGCACCTATCGATTTATTTGTTGGAATGTATCATCCTGCAAATTCTTATGTCAAAATTTGAGCCAAATCTTGTGGTGGCATATCTCTCGAAGTCCATTTGTTACTTTTGTTCAGTTTGAAACCACTGGTGATAGTTGTCTTCGGTGCTATTCGATTCGGTAGTGGTTTCTCAACTCGAGAGGCATATGATGGTTCAATCTGTGACACTCAGTTTCACTTTGTTCGAAGTATGGCTCGAATCTGGTATTGAACAAATTTTCAACCTAGAAGGGCTTAATCACTAGAGATCTATCTCATCATTTTGTGTTTGTCCCCAGTAAAGTTATGATCGATTGTTTTAAGATTGCCTCGGATTATCATGAGTTGTTCTACAAGTTTGTTATCTGACCATTCTAAAGATCTCATGTGTCCTTTAGATTCGGGTACCTTACTACCGTTCTCGTATACTTGATTAACTTTGTTTGAGTTTTAGAGTTCGCTTGTCTCGTTTGAGATAGTCAAGAATCGTGTTGACCGTGTCTTCACTTATTGTCGCTCGACGTGGGAAGATTTTAGTATTTCGTAAAGTACCGTCGCGTTGAAGTTTGTCTCATCTTAGAAAGAAAGGGAAGCGTTCACCGCTAGAAAGAGAGGTTAGGTATCGGATACGGTGCGTGTCTTTCGGATAACCAGGCGACAACCGATGAAATCCAATTAGAAGAGGCGCTTGATCACCGCTCCTTCTAGATGGAGGTCTCGGGAAGTCAATTGGGATATCGGGTCGTATTTAGAGGTAAGATCTAAGTGCCAAGATAGAAGATCGTATGTAGAGATAAGTACCGTTTGGAAGTGCCGCCGGGGACTTTTGAGCATTTGTGATGCATATATATATATAAGTGTTAAGGATGTATGAGCCGAATCCATTGCATGAGTTAGAAGGTCCGAACTTCAATTAGAAGCTGATGTGTCCCATGGTGAGAATCTGATACGTATCCTAAATTTGCGTAGTCAAGTGTTGAGAGGTAAATCAATGCTGTTAGCGCGAGTTTACATGGGAAAGAGAGGGCAAAGTTAGACAGATGTATTCATATTTGTTGTGTCTTGGGTGATGTAAATCTTTGATATGTATTCGATGGTTACTGAATTGTTGTATGGTGGATAGTGATACGATTGGAGTATGTTGATACGTTGATTGGCAGGATAGAACTCGGTTTATAAAATTTCGAGGGCGAAATTTATTTAAGGAGGGTAAGTTGTAGAGACCCGTAAAATTTTTGTTTTATTTTAATTATTGAAAAGTTTATTAATTGGATAATTATGAGAATATGGATTGTTTGGTGAATATTTGAATTGGGGACTAAAGTAGAAGAATAGAAGGTTGAGGGAGTGAATGTGTAATTTCTAGATGTGGGACTATATAAGGTGTGTGTGTGCAAAGTAGGAGAGCATTTATCCCCTTTCTCCATTTTCTCTCATCCGGCCTCCTCTCTCTCCCTCACGCCGGTCTCTCTCTCTCTCTCCTCTCTCTCAAAACTCACCCAAATACCTCAAACACCTCAAGAACCCACCCTCATTTCACCTCCTCTACGCAACTCCGGGCTCGTATTGCGTTGGGTGAGGCTCGGGAGAAAGATCTCGGTTGATTTCCAAAGATTCGGAGCTAGGGCTCGTTCGAGTTTCTTGGGTCTCGTTCCTTGAATCGAGGTAGGGATCTCTTTACCCTTTTTATGTGTGAATGTGTTGATATAGTGTGAATTCGTGCCCATGTTTGTTGTTGTTGGCATTGTTGTTAAAATCCCAGAAAATCTGCAGAAAATCTGCTCGAAACGCATCCGTATCGATACGGGATTTTTGCCGTATCGATACTAATTCGAAATCGTAACTTCTCATTCTGTTTGCATCCTGTATCGATACGGCTATTTTGGCTGTATCGATACCAGATGCTTATGGGCAGTTTCTCAGCATTTGTTTCGTACTTCATTCTTTTGGCCCCCGATCACTTCCAAACCCTGTTGGACACCTCCAAACCTATTTCTAGCATGCCTAAACGAATTCCTTTGGTTTACTTAAGTTATCCTCGTCTCTTTGGCTTTTCGTTGTTATAGAAAGGATAGTGTCTTACTAGATAAAACTAAATCAAGCGTATTTGTGGGATTGGTGGTGCTTGAGAGTCTTTATGGCCGGAGGTAAAGCATGCTATAGGTATGTTAGGTGCTATGACTAGACGTGACGAATGGTAGGAAGAAAATGCGTATTGTAGAGAGGTTGTTGTGTATCGTAGGGCATAAGGTATGACGTGGAGAGTTTTGTTGAACGATAGGGGTTTGGCTAGTGATCCGAAAGGGAATATGGTAACTCGTATCTTCGTGCTTCGTCTCGAATGTTCATCCTAGGTTTCTTTGGCATTCGTTCTATAGGCTCTTGTTTATAACCTAGCCGGTGGTGTGTCGTAGAGTTGTTATAGGTTCGGTACGAGGCATATGGCGTCGTAATAAGCTTAGAGGAATAACGTGAACTTAAGGCATTTATTATCATATAATAGAACGTGGTTATTAGTTGTAATACCTTGAATGACGATGAATGAAGGATTGTGACTTGGGAAAATTGTTGTTATCCTATATTCGAATTGATAATGTATATGTGTTGTGTGAGTTGTGAATGTTGAACTGAGGGTCCTGCAACGCAAGGTGTGGTAATGCGGAGACTCTAGAGGGCCCGTAACGCAAGGTGTGGTAATGCGGAAACCCAGGAGGAGAGAATTCACTGTAACGCAAGGTGTGGTAATATAGTTGAATGTCTCATATGACGAATGCAGTCGTAATTGACTTATTGAAGTTTAAGTTGTTGTTTGGGCTATGAGCTGCTTGATATTGTAACTGTTGAAAAGAGAAGATAAACAATGGATTCCATCAAAGTTTTTGAAAGAAAGGAACTTGGTTTTGAAAAATGGTTTTTTTTATGAAAAGTCCTCCGGTATTCCTGAGAGAATCAACGGTTCCGGTATTTGGGCACAAATCAACGGATTCCGGTATTCAAGAGAATCAACGGAGCTCGACCCGCGGAGGTCGGGAGTATTTCTCAAAATTATTTTGGAAATCGAACGGGAATGTTTTCTTTTTATGAAAAGAGGCTCGTTGGCAATGGCAATGAATAATAAGATTGTTCGTGACATTCGTTTAAGTAGTTATAAAATGGTTGAGAAGTCGTCGTGGTTATTCAGAATGATATGAGTTTTATGTTGCTTCGGGAAGATGTACGAATGATTAGGGATGTCTTAAGAAGTATTGGATCCCATAATCGTAGCTTGTCAGTTCTTTCTGGTGCCCCTATGTATCACTTGTTCGTTAGTGGAGATCAATCATTCTCATTGCACCAATTGTCACATTTTCATATAGCTTGTGTAAAGATTTTCCTACTGGGCTAGTGTAGCTCAACAAAATCCTTCTTTTCAGGTTCAAATGCAGGACAATAGATTGTATGCATCCGTGTGCTTGGACATGAAGACTTTTGGAAGCTAACTACATCTAGTTACTCACTTATCTTGTAATAGACTGGCTTTGATTTAGGTGGCTATGTAACTAATTTATTTATTTTAAATTCCTTTTTGACTAAAAGGTTTGTATTATTCTGAACTGGTTGTGCTTGTAACTAAATTGAATTGGGCCGTAGTGCCAAGGTTGAATCTCTTTAAACTTGGGGACTTGTTGTATATTAAACAGGTGGGAAGTCCCTTTGGGTAATATGTATGATACGCGAGGTTCTTTACTTAGAATGTATTACTTATTTATGTTAAAAATCGAGGTCGTGACAAATGGTAAGATGTTGATTCTCTCTTAACATACACTTATTACTGTTTGACTCACTACAACACAATCCTTCTTTTATAGCGTCAATTTATAGAATTCTTTTTTAAATGCTATAGTTGAGATGCATTTATAACGTTCCGTGTGAAACAGCGGGAAAAAAAAGGAGAACCAAACCGCGCAACGCCTTTAATAGCGTTGTAACATGATATTATAGCGTTTAAAAGTGAGACCCGACAAAAATCAAAAAAAAATAAGGGGCTCGCGCTTAAAGGATCGCGCTGAAGTTTTTGCAGGGTAATTCTGTCCCAAGGAGTTTCTCTCTCCGCACTACAGCAAGACAACACTTTTCCGTTTCGTTGTTCATCTGTTCCGTAGGAGAATTCCGTCTTCTCAATCGGGGATTTTCCATCGATTACAGGTATTGGTTCCCAATCGCCTTTCTTTCCTTTGTTCTTCAAATTGATTTTCGGCAAAAAGGGTTTCAGATTAATATCAGATTTGGCCGTACCATGCCTTTCCTTGAGTAGATCTGGTGCATTTGGAGTCTCTACGGTGGAAGGGAGTTGTCCAGATAAAGCTCTTCGAAATGGTTTTCCGTCGACTTGATGGTTTTTTCCATTTAGGTCTGTTCTTCAACTGCTCTGCTGTGCCGACTTGGGTACCAGGTATTTAAGCGTCCATCCCCCTCTCTCTTGAATTCAAAACAACATCAGGATGTTCTAGATGGGTTTTGCTAATTTCACTCTGTAGTCATTCTCGATTGTTTCAATTGGCCAAATCTCTTGGATGAGAAGTTTGGGAAATAGGTTTTTGGCTATATTCCACAGATTTTGCTAAAGACTTGTGTTAATGTTGGTTGGGTTTTTTTTCCCGCAGTAATCTCTGTTTAAGGGCTACCAATAATTTGGGGATGATTCTATTTGGTCCCCTCTCCCTTTATTTTATTAACTCGAATAAAATATTTTAGCAATCGTTTTTAGTTTGTGGTAAGCACTTGGAGATGGAGTGTGATTCTCATTCCACTAAATTGTATGATGGCCCAACTGAGAAATTGACTTTGGAAGTTGTTCCTTGTTTATGGTGGAGGGGTAGACCTTTTTAAGTTTGAGAATGGACTTCATGATAATTGGAGTGTGCCGCCATCAAAGATGAGTGGTCAAGCACTGTAAGGTATAAGTTTCTTAATGCCATGATTCTTTGTGTAATCACCTTAATGGGATAACTAAATCTACGTGTGTTGGTTAGGATATATGCAATGTCATAAAATGAGTGTAGTTCATATGGGGATACTAAGATGGTTTCAAGGGAAGATGATCAAATTAGTACACTCCCACAATGGTTCATTCAGTGGGAATATACAAGGGAGTCCTCCCGATGTAATATCTGCTGGTCGCATCCCACTTGGTGTAGAGAAATGAAGTTATTTGATTTTGAGATGTGAAATAAAAGTATCTCCTATGTTTGTTTTTCTTTTTGACAAGTATAAAGCCAAGTCCCTAACTACAAATATGTACCTCCCTAAAAGTTTATTGTTGTTGTTGTTGTTGTTTGCTTCTTTTCCTAACTTCTTATTCTGTTGATTTTATTCTTTTATAATTGGGTACAAAATACTTACTTTGTGGTCATGGTTAACAGTTGAAGAGGCAATCTGGTGGGGGGCCTATTTCGGAGCCTTTAGTATTGTCTCCTACATAATTGCGTAAGTTTTAATGAAGTCTATTACAAGTTGCCTGTTTGATTGGGATGAATAAAGGTAGTCGATGTTTATGAAACTGATCTTACCCTTATGTATTTGTTACATGGGTACCTCGTTATCACTTCACTATTTTTGAACATGGATAGTTGCATTATTGGATAAAATCCTTACTTTGGCTATGGAATTACTTGTATAAATTATGTGTTGGTGAATACTAGTTCCTGAAAATCCAACTCTATGCTAACATATTCCCCTGGTCACTATGTAGGCACAAAACTAATAGGAAACATCAGTTGTCTGAAATCTAATGACATGGTGTACTTTGTTTCTTGATAGGGTGGGTGCCGATCAAAACAAGTAAATCGTCAAAGTATCATTCTTGTAAAAGCTCAATCCTGCACTTACTTTACCTGCCCTTGTGCTTTGGAAATCAGGAATTTGATATTGGACTATTTGGATTGAGGAATACAACACTATTAGCTTTCCGTCATCTTATGAGACTTGTCAAGTAAAAGAACTAAGCCAAGTATAATGTGAGCATAGTTACAATATTTTTTGGGTCGATTTTTGGTCTTCATGTGCATATCCTTTTTTGGAACTGCTTGTTAGTGGAATTGCTATGCCATCTGGATCAGATAAGCTTTATACTGGGAGTAAGGACAAGAATGTGATGGTTTGGGACTGCCAATCTGGACAGGTTGGTGTTATGTTAAATAGAAGGCTTCATTTATTTTTCCCCTTGTTTTTATGTCAAGCTTATGGAGGGTAGCAGAATTGATGAAATTTGGTGATATATTCGTGTTTTCTTTAATGTGCAGGGGTGATTAATTTGGGTGGCGAAGTAGGTTGTATGCTTAGTGAGGGTCCATGGGTATTTGCCGGTGCACCAAATGTTGTCAAGGTAAGGTGAGAGGCATGTTGGTAATTCCTTGGCATAGTTCTCGACCTACTTGCTGGTTGTGTTAGCCTAGTAGTAATTCGTCTTCTTGGTTTTTTCTGATGGTGATATTTCAGGCATGGAACACCCAAACCAGTATGGACCTAAGTCTTAATGGACCGGTTGGACAAGTCTATGCCTTGGTTGTGGGAAACGATTTACTCTTTGCGGGGACACAGGTGAGCTTTTTGACTATGTGCATGTTTTGATTCTTTGTAGATTATTCATAGTTCCTGGAATGAAAATTGTGTCGTGCTTTTTGGAACCTGTCTAGAAAAAGCCCTTGCATGGTTGTTCTATCTTTCTTCCCTTTCACTCTGTTTTGACATTATCATATTTTCTTTCCTCCGTAAAACTACTAACAAAAGCTTCTTCTGCAGGATGGCACTATATTGGCATGGAGATTTAATGCTGTTGAAAATCGCTTTGATACAGCTGCAACACTTAAGGGTCACACTCTTGCTGTTGTCACATTAGTTGTTGGAGCTAATAGGTTGTACTCTGGTTCCATGGATCAATCTATAAAAGTCAGTGGTAGACTTGTAAAGAGAATGCTCGTGCTCCTGTTATTTCTGACTCTTAAATGTAGCTTGTGCGGGAAAATTTTTCTCCAAGCTATTGTAATGAATCTTTGGTTGAATTATTTATCTTACATTGAAATTGTATCGTGTTTGGATGTACTTTGGTGTTGAACGGAATGCAGATTTTCTATATAAAAATGCTAGTATATTGGCATTTGAAGTATTTAAAAAAAAAAAGAAGCTAAAATTGGCTAAGATAATGTTCAGAAAATGCTATTGTTTACCTTTAATAGCATTCATTGCATGCTGTAAAAAGAAATAAGACAACAGGCAAAAAACGCTATCAAAGGTATAAAATACAACAGCGGGCAATGGATGCTATAGAAAGTTTTTTAACAGCAGGCAATGAAATATAGAAAGTTTTTAACAGTAGGTAATGAACGCTATAAAAAGTTAAGACTTTTAATTGCATGGGCTAATAAGGCGTTCTCCAGAACGCTATCTATTACCTACTATAGCGTTTTTTGCATGCTATTAAAAGCGTTTTTTGTTGTAGTGACTTCTAAATTAGATAGAGTGATTTTAGGAATCCTTGCTGTCCTTCTATGACCAAAATGTAGTTGAAACATCTATATGGTCTAGAATTTAATGGAATTGTGCTGTCTTACAAAGTATGCTCTAGCATTACAATGACCTTCTACCTTTTCTACTAAAGTTTAATAGGCTTACATGCTAAGAACTGATATACACTTCCCCTCAAGTCTAGGGATGAAATTCTTTTGTTCTTAATGATGCATTGTGGCTGCTTTACGGAAAGGCCCTCGAGAAGCTTCCATTAACGGGTTGACCCATGTTTTAATAGTAAAAGCAGGGTTTGGGGGAGGGAATTAAGGAGGGTGCTAGATGTATTGGAAATAGAATGAATTTGATGGCTTTGGTCTATTGATGGATTTTTAGTGGGTAGATCTTGGATTTTTGTTTCGTTCTCTGGAGGTGAAAATCTATTAGCTACCAAACGTCGCTGGAAAGTTTGTTTTTGTTCATAACAATCTCTCTTATGACATGTTACTTTACTTCTAAATGTTTTTTATTCCACTTTTGTTTGGCTAATCCAAACTTGGCTTCATGCAATGTCTAGACGCTTTTCCATTTCCATTACTACTGACCCAAATCGACTCATACAGAAGGACGTTTATTTTTTACTAGGATGATGATAGATATTGAAGTCCACTTTGAGACTGAACTTGAATGTTGTTGTCTCCCTTGTTGAGGTATGTGTTGCTCTATTTCAGAGTTCATCTTTTAAGTTCCTTGCTAGTGGTTTGGCTATTACTTATCCATTTCCATTCGTTTTGAATTGCAGGTCTAAGAGTTGAAGGGTTGTCGATTCAGTGTTCATCATTCTCAAGCACTTATTGTTTTTTAGTAGGAGGCTTTCTTTTGGTTACAAAGACATGTACATTAGTTTTTTCTTTTCTTTTTTATCATCACATGTATATAGTTCTTTTCTAAATACTTTTCAATGCAATTTTTGGTGACGATGCATTAACATTATCATTTTTAAGATGGGTTATGCTACCATTGTTGTTGTGGATGGGTTGGGATGCATTTGAAAAAGAGTGGTCTGTGCCCAACGTACCCAATTGCCATTCCTCCATCTCTTTACTCTATAAACCTGAAACTCATTAACAAATTAGTCAATAAGATAATAATTTAGTTGGCCAAACACTTTGAGGAAGAGGTCTTGTTGCACATTTTTTTCAAATGCAAGTGATAAGTATGAAAAGTTAGGTGGTTGTTTCTTCAAGACCAAGACCAAGTCCATACTGCTAAAGACTACACTCTATCTCTTTGTGGACCATATGTTTATTATATAAAGAGCATGCCATATTTTTTGTCTAGTGATAAGTGTGAAAAGTTAGGCGGTGGTTCTTTCAAGACCAAGACCAAGTTCATATTGCTAAAAGATTACACTCTATGTGTTTGTGGACCATATGTTTATTATATAAAGAGCACATCATATTTTTTGACAAGTAATAAGTGTGAAAAGTTAGGTGGTGGTTCTTTTAAAACTAAGACCAAGTCCATATTGCCAAAAGAGAACACTCTATGTCTTTGTGGACCATATGTTTATTGCATAAAGAGCACGTCATATTTTTTGACAAGTCGTGGAAAGTTGGTGGTTCTTTCAAGACCAAGACCAAGTCCGTATTGCTAAAAGACTACATTTGATATCTTTGTGGACCATATCTTTATTTTACAAAGACCACGTCATATTTTTGGGCAAGTGGTAAGTGTGAAAAGTTGGTGGTTCTTTCAAGACCAAGACCAAGTCTATATTGCTAAAAGACAACATTGTATGTCTTTGTGGACCATATCTTTATTTTACAAAGACCACGTCATATTTTTGGGCAAGTGGTAAACGTGGAAAGTTGGTGGTTCTTTCAAAATCAAGACCAAGTCTATATTGCTAAAAGACTACACTCTCTGTCTTTGTGGACCATATGTTTCTTGTATAAAGAGCACGCCATATTTTTTGGCAAGTGATAACTGTGAAAAGTTAGGTGGTTCTTCTTTCAAGACCAAGACCAAGTCCATATTGTTAAAGACTACACTCTATGTCTTTGTGGACCATATGTTTATTATATAAAGAGCATGTCATATTTTTTGGCAAGTGATAAGTGTGAAAAGTTAGGTGGTGATTCTTTTAAGACCAAGACAAAGTCCATATTGCCAAACGACTACACTCTATGTCTTTGTGGACCATATGTTTATTGTATAAAGAGCACATCATATTTTTTGGCAAGTCGTGAAAAGTTGGTGGTTCTTTCAAGACCAAGTCCGTATTGCTAAAACACTACATTTTATATCTTTGTGGACCATATCTTTATTTTACAAAGACCACGTCATATTTTTGGGCAAGTGGTAAGTGTGAAAAGTCGGTGGTTCTTTCAAGACCAAGACCAAGTCTATATTGCTAAAAGACTACATTGTATGTCTTTGTGGACCATATCTTTATTTTACAAAGACCACATCATATTTTTGGGCAAGTGGTAAATGTAAAAAGTTGGTGGTTCTTTCAAAATCAAGACCAAGTCTATATTGCCAAAAGACTACACTCTATGTCTTTGTGGACCATATGTTTCTTGTATAAAGAGCACACCATATTTTTTGGCAAGTGATAACTGTGAAAAGTTAGGTGGTGATTCTTTCAAAACCAAAACCAAGTCCATATTGCCAAAAGACTACACTCTTTGTCTGTGGAGACCACATGTTTATTGTATAAAGAGCACGTCATATTTTTTGGCAAGTCGTGAAAAGTTGATGGTTCTTTCAAGACCAAGACCAAGTCCGTATTGCTAAAAGACTACATTTTATATCTTTGTGGACCATATCTTTATTTTACAAAGACCACGTCATATTTTTGGGCAAGTGGTAAGTGTGAAAAGTTGTTAGTTCTTTCAAGACCAAGACCAAATCTATATTGCTAAAAGACTACATTGTATGTCTTTGTGGACCATATCTTTATTTTACAAAGACCACGTCATATTTTTGGACAAGTGGTAAGCGTGGAAAGTTGGTGGTTCTTTCAAGACCTAGACCAAGTCCATATTGCCAAAAGACTACACTTTATGTCTTTGTGGAGCATATGTTTATTTTATAAAGAGCACGTCATATTTTTTGGCAAGTGATATGTGTGAAAAGTTAGGTGCTGGTTCTTTCAAGATGAAGATCAAGTCCATATTGCTAAAAGGCTACACTCTATGTCTTTGTGGACCATATGTTTATTGCATAAAGAGCACGTCATATTTCTGGTTGCAAAAGGTCATGTCTTTTACAACCACTGTTTTTGGTTGCAGAATCACTTTTACGAACTATTGTTTTTTTTTTTTTTAGACGAACAAACTCATAGCATTAAAAAGCAAACTAATTACAAACATAAGTTAAGACAGCCCGAGCTTTGTCATGGGCCGCCTTAACCACAAGTCTTGAAACTTTTACAACCTTAACATAATTGAAAGAGGAGCAAGGAAAACAAAAATCCTTAAGGGCCAATTACAAACTAGTTGTAGCTCCTTGAGGATTACATAGACCATGCACAAAAACAGAGCTATCCGTTTGAAAACAAACTTCAAGAATCCCCTGTGCGGATGCCCACTGAAGAGCTACTAAGCCTGCTCGAACGTGAGATATTTGATCCAAGATATGAGCCATGGGAAGAGGTGCAGGGGGATTTGGACCAATCGGACACGGATGATAAGGAAGAGGTGCAGCGGGCTTTGGACCAATCGAACACGGATGATATGAAGGTTAACTTGCAGTTTAGCACTAGTTTGGAGGGTAGAGTAGCTATACTGGTTGATGCGGTTAACTTGCAGTCTAGCACTAGTTTGTCTGTCCTCAAAAGAAAGATGCTCCATACATTTTGGCTGGTAGTGAGTCTCCTGCTCCAGTTACTCCTCCAACACCTGATCGTGTGGATACGGTTTCAGGATCTCGGAATTTGCGGTCTAAGAGAGTTGTGGCTCTTTGGCGACATAAGGTGGAGGATAGTGAACATTTGCCCATTTTACATTCTGGTAAGCGAAAGCGGATGTGCATTGTCCACCAAAAGGCCCATTGTGATAATGGCAAGACCCTTCACACTTACACTTGAGCTAAGCGCAAGCGAGACTGGGTTATAGAGGATAGTTGTCACGACTCTCACGTATTTCGTACCCCTTAGCGTCAAGCTATCAGTTGATTATTTTCACCTCTCGTGCTTTTCAATTTGTCTGATTGCAGGTCATATTGATGGTGAACTTTGTAATGGAGTAATTGTGGTTTGTGTGGTGTCGTGAGAGAGCTTTGGTTTGACTTGTGGATCAGTTGTGTGGGTCTTTTCGTTTTGTTTTTTGGTCTTGTATGGATACTAAATGAATGTGGCTGTACTGTTTTCATATTATATGTATATGGATTTTATTGTTGGTCAAAAAAAAATTATCTTCTTAAATAGGCAATGGCAACATCATTCCAATCATCTAGTTCTTCAACTGAAGAGAGCTCGTCCGATGAA
The DNA here is from genome assembly GCA_018127125.1 of Rhododendron griersonianum. Taxonomy (NCBI): domain Eukaryota; kingdom Viridiplantae; phylum Streptophyta; class Magnoliopsida; order Ericales; family Ericaceae; genus Rhododendron; species Rhododendron griersonianum. The sequence continues at coordinate 29,539,010 of CM030790.1, read as the reverse complement.
GTTCAAGAGACAATTTCTTAGCAAATCGCCGAATTGCCACACCAAAAATACCATTCTATTCACACATTACTCCTTAGAAAACTAGTACAGACTTGTATCATCCAATCTCAGTACTTAAGTACAAAATACAATAGCTAGCTATCCTCCCTAACACATTTGCAAAGAGATCATATCCACATTTAAATCTCTCAAAACTAAGTTGCCTAGGTATACATGTCTTGATACAAAAAGGAGTTAGTAGAGCAAAAACTTCAATCAAATTCCAACCAACACTAGATAATATATCGACATCTTCAGTAAAAAGTGACGACGTATCAATCTTCTCTTTCAACCAATCGACCTATAAATATAAGAAAGAATACTTAGTACATGTCATTAACAATTCCGAAAAAAAAAAGATATTAACAATGGCCAACACTATGAGATAAGATGGCCAACACTAAGGATCTATTTCAACTCTAGGTTTAGAGGAGCTCTATGCGTAGAATGAACATTGCTTGAGTTGTACCAAAATATTTTACTTCGAAGAATATATTTCTTACTTTTGGTCCAAACACACAATGGAAAATCAGTATAATATTTCATAGGAAAACATTTTACATAAAAACTAACAGAGCTACAATGCAAATCAAACTGATGAAATTAATCAGAAAAACCAGGATGCGTGAATTTTAAAACTTCTAAAGGCACCAAATAAGGGACGGAGTTAGTTATCCCAACTGTTGTCTAAACAGAGAAGGATCAATTTCAAACTTATAAAGGCGCCAAATAGGGAACAGAGTCAGTTAAACCTTTTTTTTTTTTGGATCGGCTTCAATTACCCATTATACAGTCATACAAGGCAGATCTAGATCTTGTCAATGACAAATGACTAGAGGACAAGGTAGAGATGTAATGCAGAAATTAGATTTGATGGGGATAATGCACAATTAACACTTTAAGTGACTTTCAAGAATTGGAAGTGTAAATTTGTATGGAATCCAAATAAGTAAGCCAAACAGGCAAAAGGAAAAAACTGAATGACAAGAACAACATGAAAATTGTGAAACGAGTTGATAAACGAAGAAGTTATTAGCAGTTGATAAAGGAAGAGATGAAATACCTTCTTCCCACAGATCACAGCATCGGCCTTGCCTTAGATAACCATGTACTTTTGTGCCACCAAGGTGTAGTCCAGTGGAAGCAAGAAAGCCAGGTTCATCGAAATCTTTCATGATACCAGTGATCTCTTCAGTCTTAAACTACATACAAACATGCAAACGAACTCTTAATTAACGATCTAGACAAACAAATGCCAAATGGGAAAATACCAAATAAGTTATAATAGAAACTCCATAACCCAGTAGACTCCATAGCTAGCCTACTAAATTATCAATGAAAAGCAAAATGATAGCTCCATGAAAATCTGAATAACAACTCTCCCTTTATGATCAAGATTTTTGAATTGTTTTCTGCTTATCTCAAAGCCATACAATTTCTATCCAATTACCCAATTTGCACTCTTATTAATTAGCACCAGTATAATTTTTCTGGTAAGAGATAGGTGATCAGTATATTGGGCCTGAAATTGTGAAGCTTCTTCAAAATTATTAGCAAAGTGATGTAAAAGTGCATATTACGATGTTCACCACCTTGCTCCGAAGTGATTTCTCTCCAAAACTCTTACTTTCTGTTTTAATACAAGGTCATTCATCATAAATAGCAAGGGAATTTTTCAGTATTTCTCTTTCTTTTTGTCAAAATTTCATTTTCAAGAATCATTAGACCACCATAATCTAAATAAAAGCCCAATACAGTATCAATTACAAATATAGCATTAAGAGAAAAATAGAGAATAGTTCGGAATGAATTACCACAAAAGGCCCAATATTTTTGGCAATGAGAACTGATACACCCATAAATTAAATCCAAACCCTCTAAGTGCATTATCCGTGCAAATCCTTAGATGATTATCACAAACTAATACATGCAGATTAAAACCCTAGCCTTGTATTTGGGCAACAACTGAGGGAAAGAATCAAATCAAACCTGGTGAGGACTCTCCAAACTATGACTGTTTGCTTCAACCTGTGCAATATTTCTGCACATGGTGTTGATTCTCCGCCGACTATGGAATGAGGAAGCAAAAGTATGATGAAGGTTGAGCGATTAGTAAGGAAACAGAGGTTAATCAGTTGGGTATTAGGAGAAATGAGTCACTAATGAATGGCTCTAAGCCTCTAACAGCCATCCTAAATTCATCTTAACAGAATGACGAGGAAAGCTTTCTTTTTATCGTTCATAAGAGGAGGCATTTTTAAGGAAAGCACAAGATATAATTCTCAGAAACACCTCACTGGTGTTTAAAGACATTCGTTTTCGACAAAGAATTGAGGATCTCCTCTTAAGCTGAAATGTGCAATCTCTGATCCAAAATCGTGTCCATGTAAATGAAATTAGGATCTCTAATTAAGCTGAAATGTGCAATACTTGGTTCCAAACCCCTGTCCATACATATAACATGGCCCCTAGTTTGTATGTGAAGCTTGGCAATGCAAGTCAGAAGCTCCAAAACTAAATATCCGAGAATAGGTCTTCATTATATATGCGCCAAACTTGCTTCCAAAAAAGGTTGCATATATATCTTTGTCTGTATTTGTATACAGAGTACACATATGAACATGGATAAATAATGTAAGGTACTCAGGTACTCACCATATCCATAAAAAAAAATCAGATGAATAGCCACAAAAGCAAGTAAAACATGATTCAATCAAGACAGGTTGGTGACACGCACACAAAATAGACAAGGAATCCTAACCACAGCCCATAGCATCATTGGTTACTACTTACTACTGAATTCAACTACCAAAGAAGAATTGAATGGTTGATGATCCTATCCAATCACTGCTAATAATTCCATATGACGTGCAGAATGGAAACCCAAGAACAATTGGGAGTAAATCTACTCTGAAAGCATTCGCGGTTCAACGAACGTTCTTTTAGGCAGTAAAACACATCTAATTTGCAAAATTAACTTTTTCTACTCCTTCCAACCACGTATGGGCCCAAAACCAGTGTATAGTTTCTACTCCAAATCACTAATAAGGACATGAATGTCATAATACAATTCCTTTTAAATAGCATCATATGAACAACAAAACCCTAATAAAACAATGAACCCCTTATAAAACAATTAGGTGGGAAAACAATACATACACAACCATTATGAGAAGAAATTCAACTGCTTTATAAGACAAAAAGCTAGCGATCAAATCAAAGAAATAATCAAAATTTCAAAGCTTTCATGGAGTTTAATCAACTTTGAGTTTGGAAAACTTACTATTCAGGGTTCATGGCTGTATATGCTATGAAAATCGCCCCAACCTTTTGACGATAGAGGTTTATATCTTTCCGACGAGAGTTGACTGGATATTTGTGATCGCGCAGACAGAGAGAGTATAGAACGAGAGAGAGAGAGAGTAGAGAACGATAGAGAGAGAGGAGGGAGAGGGGGAGAGAGGGGTTGGCCTGGGGAAATACCTGTTAGAGAGAGAAAGGGAACGCTGAAATGGTGGATTAGGGCTTGAAGAGTTATATATATCCAGGGGTAAAATTGTAAACTAACATACTCTTACCATGCCTTGGTAAATAGTTTCGGCCATGCCATGAGGGCGGTGATTTTAAAACTGCATACCATGTATTGGTAAAATGACCGAGTCCACGCCGCCTGTGGGTAATTTTCCCAACTTTAATTATGTGAACTCAGATTCAAAGTATTGCACTCCACCATATGACGATACATGTCCATTAAGTTTACTAGCATTTGTGTCCATTCGATACACGGGAACAAAATAGTGAGAACTTTTATTCAAGGGAAAAATTCAAAAAAACCCCTGAACTTTGAACTCAATGTCAAATAGGCACCTGAACTTAAATAAACTTCAATTGAGCACCTGAACTTTCACTCCGTTATCAATTTACCGACGGCCACCGGAGGGCCGTCTCCGGCCACCGGACGGCTGATCCAACCACCCTACATATATGTATATACACGAAAAAAAGGGTTCTTGATCCAACCACCCTACACACGTCGGATGCCATTGATTCTCGCGTAGGGCCCCTCGGTTTTTTTTTATAGAATTTTTGGACGGCTCGGATCGGCCGTCCGGTGGCCGGAGACGGCCCTCCGGTGGCCGTCGGTACGATTTCGGTGGGGAGCCGTCGGTATACCTATCATTTTCGCTTTTCAAAACCTAATCTCTAAACTGTAGTTGCTGACATCCCGTCAAACCTTGTACCAAAACAAATATCATGCAACTTTAATTATGTGAACTCAGATTCAAAGTATTGCACTCCACCATATGACGATACATGTCCATTAAGTTTACTAGCATTTGTGTCCATTCGATACACGGGGACAAAATAGTGAGAACTTTTATTCAAGGGAAAAATTCAAAAAAACCCCTGAACTTTGAACTCAATGTCAAATAGGCACCTGAACTTAAATAAACTTCAATTGAGCACCTGAACTTTCACTCCGTTATCAATTTACCCCCTGCCGTCTCAATCCGTTACTTGTCGTTAACGGCACAGTTAAAAAAAAAAACTTACCACCAGTTTGCAATCCTATGAAGCAGAAACGTGATTATGAGAGCCTTAGAGACAAAATTTGATTATGTCTCTTTAGAATAATATGATCAGAATAATAAGATCTTCACACCCGTTCAAACGGATTAAAAATTGAAGCACTTAATTTTTTAATCATATTTTTTAATATATAAACGGTCATAAAAAATTAAGTGCTCAAATTTTCACTCCGTTTTGAATCAGTACAAAGATATTTAAGTGCTCATAAAAAATTAAGTGCTCAGAAAATTAAGTGCTCATAATCACATTTCTGCTCCATAGGGTCCTAAATAAAGAACACATACTTAATATGAGAGCCTTAGAGATAAAAATGAATTACGACCCTTTAGAATAATATGATAAGAATAAAAAGATCTTTGCACTGATTCGAACGGAGTGAAAAATTGAGCACTTCTTAATCTTAATTTTTTGAGACCGTTTATATATTAAAAAATATGGTTAAAAAATTAAGTGCTCCAATTTTTAATCCGTTTGAACGGGTGTGAAGATCTTATTATTCTGATCATATTATTCTAAAGAGACATAATCAAATTTTGTCTCTAAGGCTCTCATAATCACGTTTCTGCTTCATAGGATTGCAAACTGGTGGTAAGTTTTTTTTTTTTAACTGTGCCGTTAACGACAAGTCACGGATTGAGACGGCAGGGGGTAAATTGATAACGGAGTGAAAGTTCAGGTGTTCAATTGAAGTTTATTTAAGTTCAGGTGCCTATTTGACATTGAATTCAAAGTTCAGGGGTTTTTTTGAATTTTTTCCTTTATTCAATGTCTCATACATCAAATGGGCACAACGCTAGTAATAAATTACTCCAGTTCAAAATTGTAAAAAATGTAAGATACACAAAGAAAACAAACAAAAACAAAAATGTATGATTTTTATACTATTCCTACACAATTCCCATGCCACTTCCCCAAAATCTCACCCTTCTCCACACACACACATGCGCGCGCGCACATACTCTCTCTCTCTCTCTCTCTCTCAATTTCTAAAGATAAAAAAAAATCAAAATTGTGAGAATTTAGGATTAGGTGTTCGGAATTTGTAGTAGGATGTATAGAAATTACCTTAACTCTATTAGCTAATCTATTAGCCAATAATATATGTACAAAATCTCATATATTAGTATAAAATAGTGCAATTCAAAAACATACTCTTTATTCTAAAAAAATTAACTACTATGCGAAATGATAACTTTAAAATAGGCACTATATTTGATAACAATAATTCTTTTTTTTTTTTAAAGTTCTCGTATTCCATAGTAGACAGTGTTTCGAGAATGGAGGGAGTAAGATTTTATAGTTGTCATAGAAGAGTTCTTATATTTTATGTCAACGTTTATCCGACATGTTATTAATCTACTAAAACCCTTTTGAAAGAAATTGTAGCACGTAGGTTGGGGCCGACTTTTTTGAAAATATGATTCTTTATGATGACATTATGAAATTTTCTATCATAGTCTTAAATTTGAAAAAATATTATTCATTTTAATTGAATTTTGCAATGTAGTTTAATACGGAGTATTTTTTTAAGCTCTGTTCATAATTCTATAAGCTAACTTGAAAAAAAATAAAGTGGAGTAGTTATTGCCATGAATGCGAAATTAACATATTTAGACTATCAACATTAGACATGGGAAGAGAATGCAAAGCATAATACATACACCAATAGATTCTTCTTTTTCTCTTTCTTTTTTTTTTTCAATTTTTTCCATTATGATTGTGAGCTTTATTTGAGGTAATTTGTTAGGTGTTTAAATATGAATTACCCGAATTGATGGGTTGTAATTGGATTATGACTAGTGTTTTAACTGGTTTTGAGTTGAGTATTCAATTCTTTTTGGGTTAGGTATTCAAGACTTTTAGAATTGGGTGTTCATTGATATTTGAGTTAGGTATTCAAAGAAAGATTAAGCCATAATTTTTATATGTATTGTAAGCATTTTTTTTCTTGGGTGTCCACCATCCAACACTACATGTACAGTCGCCATCCAACATTACATGTACAACCGCCGGGGGGGTTTCTTTCCTTTCTTCTCCTTCCCTCTCTCCCTTTCCCCCCTTTTCTTTTTCTACCCCCTCTCCCAACCGTTTGCTCCTTCTCATCGTCAACTTATATCGTTTTTCATCGTCGCCGCGTTTTCTTCTGTCCCTACCCTGTTGTCGTTTAGCCCGCCGGTTACTCTCTTGGGTGTTTTCGTTTAGCTAAGTGTGGCGGTGGCAGGTGGAGACGAGGATGCGTCGTCTCCCACCGATTGCAGCTCTTTGGGGTAATCGATTCACGCCTAATGATCGCTAGTTTCATTAGGGGTCACGCATCTCGTGGGGTTCGTGGCGTTTGTGGATTGTCGGTTTTCGATGGCGGGTGGTGGTTGGTGCACGACCAGTCAGTTAATGTCGTTGGGGGTGGCAGATGCTGGCGGTAGTGGCGGTGGAGGCGGCTATTCTCAGTGGTGGCAGTGTTCATTGTAGCTTTTGTTTGGGTTTGGTTCTTGGGCTGGGCTCTGCCCGTTGGCTGGTTGAGCTTAGTCCCATTTAGGTGTTTTGGGCTTGGCCCACCGGCTGTTTTTGTTCAATTTTTGATCGGATTTTTCTTTTCTTTTTCCTACTTGATGTACTCTTTGTTGCGTTTTTTTATAAAATTTTCTTGCCTATAAAAAAAAAAACTTCCCAGATTTGTTGATATATATACATAATGAAGTTTGTAAAACATTGCCCAGAAGACATTTCGATGACGATTTTCCAAAACTAAAATTGTTGGAGAACACCATACTACCCAATTTTGTGTACGTTGTTTTCGAATTCTTGAAAACACTCTTTACTCACAGAATAAAGGACGACAAGTGAAAAGCATGAGTATTTTCATTAATTTATACCGAGAGCAATTCTTGAAGAGAAGAATCCATCCACCCTTTAGAAAAGCCTAAGTCGTCTCCATTAATTGGAGTCGTTCCAGCACATTAACATGGTGACACAACGGCGAAATATGAAGAATCTCGCCCTCTGCTCTTTCACCAGCCGATTGCATCTCCGGCCAAAGGATCTGCACGGTTTCCGCACGCGCCGGTTGCAGAAGCTGCTCTTAGTGCTGCTAATTCCCTTTTCCCTCATGACCCGTATTCCCTTATCTGCTTCGGAGAGTAGATCACTTACTGGAAACTGAATATATATATATGGAGAGAGAGAGAGAGAGAGAATGAATTAGTCTAGAAGAGTTAAAGGAGAAAGAGTCTCTGGGGCTTATATACTACGACATGACATGAAATATGAGATCATAGATTTTATGGACAAAATTAAGATATTAATGAGTTTTCTGCTAAAAGTTTAAGGAAGGATTATTTACCCTTGTACTATTTCGTGTTTTCGTTAAAATTATACTCTCTACTTATAATTAAGTGGATTATGTTGATAGTTTGGCTTACTTGGAGGCTCAAGGGTCAACAAAAATGCTATGGATACTACACTATTGTACCGAAAAGTGTACAACAGCTGAGGTGAAAGGGGGCGAGAGGAACACAATGTGCTGATGTCAGCATGACGTCAGCATTAAACCACGTCGTTTTCTTCTCTTTTTTTTTCGGGCATTGCTATTTACAGTCACTTATCTGCGAAAATAGAAAATTTTAGATATTTGCAGTGAAGAGAAGGTGTATGTGAGGTCAAACCATTTGTGACTGCAAATAGCAAGACCCTTTTTTTCCCTGCCCAAAGCTCGAACGGATGACTCTCTTTCCTCTATAGTTCTCTCCCCCCATCTCCTCCTAAACCACGACCCCATGTCCTCCCAATCGATGGCCGTGGAAGCTTCAGGTCTGTAAATTTAGCAGTACCCACAAAAAAAGCACTCAATTCTGTAAATTTAGCAATACCCACAAAACAAAGCACTCGATTTCCCCAATCGATGGCCGTGAAATCATGTGGATTTTCGCACTCTGCTTCCGCTACCGGCTGTCGGAATCCGACGTCCAGAGATATACGAAGTCAGCACTAAAGGGGCCCCAGTGTATTAAGCAGAAGAATGGTTTCGTTCACTTCGATATTCAAAACATCATCCTCTGTTCTTGTAATCAAAACGACGTCGCCGATCGCCAATAAAACTTTGTTCAATGTCATGTTAAGCTTCAAAACAAAAAGCAGTATTTGACATTTCTATATTTTCATAGGGTTTTGTCGAGAGAGAGAGAGAGGGAGGGAGAGTGAAATCGGAGTCCGGAGAGAGAAGGCGTCGTTGGAATTTGGCGGTGGTCGAGAAGAGGTAAGCCAGAAGGGGTAGAGGTGGGTGCCGTTCAGTGAATCAGTAGGATTTGGAAAAAAAATTGGTTTCCTCTTTCTCTAATTTTCCCGGGTTATGTTTTGAGTCCATTTTTCAATTTTTTGGGGGGGCCCCCTTTCCCCTCAGCTGTTGTACACTTTCGGTACAATAGTGTAGTACCCATAGCATTCTTGATCAATTTATGGTGCAATTAAGTTAATTAGCATTACCGATTACGTTGTATAGTTATAGTTTACACTTGACCTATATATTGCATGTCCAAGGGGTCGACGCACGTAAACAATTGTTGGGTTTAACGTACATTTTGATTCAACTACAAAGTAGTTCCTCTGTCCCAAATTTCTAGTATTGCATATAGAAACATTACACATTTTTTATACAAGAACAAACTCCAAAGCCTTCCATAACCACAAATTCACCATCTTTTTCTACCAAATTGGAGAATATAAAGTAATTCAACTTTTGAGAAGAGAAGCTGCATGTAAAGCTCTCAAGTCAAAGCCCATAAAATTCGCTGTCATCTTTGCAAAAACCGAAAAAGATCTCGCCGTCTATTTGAGAACAAGCATCAAGCCCTCAACTAAACTCATGAAGAAAGGAATCGGAGGATAGTTTCTTTTAGTAGAAATTCATTAGAGATTGTACTCATATAATGCAAATTAATACTCCTATAAAATATTCCTTGCTCATTTTTCTGTCTTTAATTTGGACATCACATTAATTTCGAAGTGATCATATTCACATACTGGAGCTTGCTCCACATATTGTAGAGACTGACAGTCCAGAATCTACAATTGTATGTAATGATAATGTTGAGGAGTGTTGTAGGTGGGTATGTACACTAGGGTGTATACCTTCTTTAACCATGTATGGAAGAATACTTATCGTTCCAATTTTATATCGGATGTCCTCAAATTAATACATACCGTGTTGAATCATAGAGAATTTTCTAGCCACAAGATACAGTGGGATAACGCGAAGTTTTGTGAGAAAAGAAAAGAATATGATTTACCATCAAATGTGATCACCATTTTTCGTGAGAAATGGTAAGAAATACTGTAAGAAGCAAAGCAGCCCTTGTATGGAAGAATACTCTGTGGAAGATTGAATAAGGTGTCTTTCAGGAATCAAAAGACTGAAGGTTACAAAGGTATTAGATCAATACTGGCCGGGGTGAGTGAGTTTCTGCATTGGTCTTATGCTTTTTGCTAATGATGTTGGAAATGCTGTTGATTCCCACTTATACCTTCTGCTGCGAAGTTTGGTGCTCCTACTCTGGTGGTGCTTGTCATCTGGAATCCTAATGTTCTTGCTGCAGCGTCTTTGTTGGATCCTGCTCCTATTGCTGTTGTTCTTTAATTTGTACTACTGAGCAGTCATTTATTCCTTATGTTGTGAAGTATATAGTTGTTGTCATGCTCATGTTGTTGCAGTGAAGATGGATGCTCCTTTCTGCAGTGTTTCTAGTTCTTGTAGTGAGGTATTTTTGTCGATCCTTAGTTGCTGTTGTTCTTTGTTCAGAAGATGTGAGAGATGGTTCATGTTGCTGCTTATTGGTGCAATTTCTTAACGCAAACTTTTCGAGTCAAGTCGATTCAAATTATTACAACTTTTGATTACTTAGTTCTTTGTCGCACACAGGAATACAGGGACTGTAACTTCTCTCTCTCTCTAAAAACCAATACCCTAGAGCTCAACCTTTTCCTCCACCGCCGCCTGGGGGGGGGGGGGGGGGGGAGACGCCCTCTTCCCTCCTCCCCCGGGCTCCCGATCTATTTTCCCCTCCCCAATCCTTCCTTTTCAGCTACCGTTTTCATCTTCTGGTCTTCTTCCCTCTCCTCTCATCGGCGACCGCCGGTTTTTTCCTCTTGAGGTAACCGGTTTGGCTTAATGGCGAGGTCGTCGTCTGATGAGGGGGGCGGCGTTGAAGCCCGTGAGTCCACCCACCATGCTTCAACTCTTGGGTAGTCATGATTTCGGCTTAACGGCAAGCGGTGGCTCACGTCATGTGCGGATCTGTTTTGAGGCTGTTCTTGGGCGTTCGTGGGCGGCGACGGCATTTGGTACCACCATGGTCGGTTTGCTCAGGTCGTTTGTGGGAGTCGAATCGTTGGTGTCTTGGCGGTCATTGTTGGGTTTCCGGCTACGTGTGGGGCTTTGGACGGCGGGTGCTATTTGCTGGAGTTTGGTGGTTGTTCGTTCCGGGGCTAGTCTTGGGTGATTGGTGGTGCCTGGGTGGATGGCCGGCGGTTGTTTTCTGGTAGGGTTGGGGAAGGTGTGGTTTTGCTGGGCTTAGCCTATGTTTCCTATGGGCTTTGCTTTCTTGGGCTTGGCCTATGTTCTCTATGGGCCTTGCTTCAAGGGTTGAGTGGTCTGATGGTGGGGTTTGGTTGGTGGTGGTAGTGTTTTTGGTGGTGGCAGTAGGCTGTGGAGGTTGTCCGAGGTTGCCGCGGTGGTGGTTGTACGGGTGCGGTGTTGGGCTTGACTGAAGGGTGGTGTTGGTGGCGGTGGGTGTGTTGTGGTGGGGCGGCCTCTGGTAGGGTGGTCGGGCCATTCTCCGGGGTAACAACAGGGCCTTGTTCCCCGAGCTCCGGGGACCGTGGTGGCAGCAACCCGTCTCACTCCAGGTGGCCGTAGTTGGAGGTGGGTAGGGTTGCTGTTTAGGCTGGCCCATGTTGTCTATGGATTGGTCTCCAGCTAGGCCTATATTGTCTATAGGATATGCCTTTAAGTTTGGGAAAATGACGGTCAAGGACTTATTTTGATAATTAATACTCGCTAAGGACATTTTCAGCATTAACAAATGTTCTCAGCATGTCCTTAGTGGGTATTAATTATCAAAACACGTCCTGGGCTGTCATTTTCCCTTTTAGTTTTTGGGTTAGGGTTTCGGTGTCTTGGGCTTAATTGTTGTATTTGGGTTTTGAGTTTCTAGTGGGCTTTATTGTTATTTTTTTTACCTTTTTATACCCCTTTGGTGATCTGGGCTTGGCCCATTGGGTACTCTGTTGGTTTCTTGCCAACTTTTGTAAATCAATAAATTTTTTTGATTCACTGTTCAAAAAAAAAAAAAAGTTCTTTGTTGCACACCAAAACCTTTTGCATTATGTGGGAAACTCACTCTGTCCCTATTAGTATTGGTTTACAAGAAGGCTAAGCAAACCAAGACCGCTACAGCTACACCGGTCGAAGGTCCGCTACCTGAAGGATTCCGAGTGCATGAGGTCGTTTCTGGTTGTGTATCTCTTACAATTTCTCATCTCTTTTACTAAGTTTTATCCATCCAAACTTATTATGTTTCTTTTTCGTTTGTCAAACTTAATCCCACATCGCTCATCTAAGTCATCCAAGCTTGGTTAATATATATTCTAGAGGTTACTTCACCTATTGTCAATTAATTTTAGGTTGGAACCCTCCAAGAAATATAACAGTTTTTATCAAACTCACAATTCAAACCAAAGGTTAGTGTGTGTTCATATATGCACGCTTTGGTTTATGACTACATACACAACCTGCAGTATGTTTTTGTTCCGCCAAAAATAGTCTTATGCAGTTTGGATCCGATAAAATTGGATCTGTTGAAATGATGGGTCAAATCCAATTTAAAATTGGACCGAAAAGTTGAGAAATGTTTGTCTTGAGCTGCTCTTTTTTTTTTTTTTTCTTTTTTTTCCCCGCCCCCCCTTTTTTTCAATCACTATTTCTCTGGAGCTTGATACATCAAAATCCCATTAAACATTGCTTCCTTCCACACGACACCATTATACTTTTGCCTTTGTAGTAGTACCTTTCAGCATCTAATGTTAAATGTTGTGTGGTTGTTAGGCCATCTACAGTGATATAATTAAAAGTCAATTATTTTTAAAGTTAACAATATTGGTGTAAAAGATGGCTCACAATGGTATAATCAAACTTAGCAACATCCTTAGAAATAATCAAATTTTGGATTTTGGATAACCAAAACTAGCAACCTTTTTCAATAATCAAAATTTGTGGACTCCACACCACATAAGTTAACTAGTTCCAAAATTTGTATGCACACGTGTTTTAATTGGTATTTTTTCTTCTCTTCTTCGCCTACTCTATATCTTTTTTATTTCACCCACAAACTATTTCTCTTTTTTTCCCTCAAAAAGTGAAACTCATATCTCTAGATCATCTACAATTTAACCCATCATCATCGGATTAAGGTCACTATTCTTTCCTATTTCTATATTTTTTCCCCTAAAAAAAATCATAATAGGAGGGAAGAAAGTCGCCGATTTTTTTTCAAAATTAATAGAGGTAATCGATATATTTTTGCCAAAAAAAAAGTAAAGGTAGGGAAGTGAATGGCAGGAAACAGAGAGTAAAATTATAGTGGACCCTTATTTTGGTTATGGACTAGAAGTGACCATTGTGAAGTTCAACATTGTTAAGTTTAACAATCTCTTAAGTGAATAATCAAAAGCTGATGTGTCAACTTTTGATTATCCTTTTTTGATTATACCACTGTGGATGGCCTTAGATACCCACATGCAATTGATGAAGGCCCAATCCATGCACGACAATTTGATCCAGTGGGCCTAAATCTGAGCTGTAACTGTTCCACATATCGAAATTTATTTGAATCATTTCATGGCAACTATCCTATGATAAAGTGCTAGGACTAGCAATGGATCGGATTACAGCTAATTAAGAATTAATTACCTTCCAGTCTAGAAAAGGCGCTTCTTGTTCCCGTTAAGGATAAAAGCGGAAATTTAATTACCACAAGATCTGGTTATAAGTCGAAACTACTTTTTTGCCCTCGTTTGAGCAATTCTGACTTCTGAGCCAATCCGCCTTCCCTCCCACTTTTGCTTCTACAAATTCCCGCCACATCAAATCCTAACCTCCCCTCTCTTCCTATCCAAACAAATTGTGTTACTACCACATACAATTACACAAACTCTCTCATACATCAAATATGGAACCCACACACACTAGGTGCAGTGTAAAATGTGGTTATCAAATTTACTTAATCTTTTAAGAGGCTCTTAATCTTTTAAGCAATATAAAATGTAGTTATCAAACCTACTTAATTACTTATTACTTAATTCATTCAATTTTAAGTGCTGAATTTGGGTTATCAAATAACCCCTAAATTAAATGATGAAATATCTTTAAATCAAGTACAGACTAAATTTAAAACATAGAATTTATGACATTAATTCTTCAAGATTTTCCACTTCATTTTGTTGGGTGCCAACAAAAAAAAAAAATTTTTCCACTTCATCTAGTTGCTCTCTAAGAGACATTTTAGATGTGTAACTCTCCTAATTTTGTGTGTTAATGTATCCCTATCAATACTTTGATTTTTCCAAACCGATTAGATGGTGAAAAACGGGCCGAAACCAATTTTTTCGGTTTGGCAAAACCTCAGATTGGACTTAACCGCGCGTTTACCTTTAGAAACCAAACTAAATTACCGGTTTGGTCCGATTTTCGGTTTTTGGTTTGGTTTACCGGTTTTTATTTTCACCCCTACTTGTATGCTTAACTTTTGAATAAATGAAATGAAATGAACCGGATTAGATATCCGAATACGAATTTGAATTGACTTAAATGGGTTTGCAAAAACCAAATTCGGATTGGATTTTTCTTTTTGGAATATGAGCCTGTCAAATTTGGATTGGATCTGGTCCATTGATTTTTTTTTTTGGGCCAATATTGTATATATCAATGAGGGTTAGCGGGAAAGTTAATAGGTTAGTCAACAGGAGATTCAGAAGATGTCTATAGATCTGAACCTCAAACACCTCTGACGAGACTCAAACCTTGGTCCATTGATTGGCTTGGTGATCGTCAGTATAAATGAAAAGAAAGGAATTTACTGAAGGAAAAGAAGAAAATACTCCTCCATATGCGTAGAGGTCGTGACATAGAAGCTAGAGCCATGTCAAGTGCTCTATGGCCTATGCTATGAGCATTGTGATTTGTGATAAATAGAACAACCACTTTCCGAGGGGGAAGGTCAAGTTTCTCAGCCTCTTAGAAGCAGAAGGGCTACAAATAGGGTATAACTAACTATCTAAGTTTGTGGGCTTTTTTTTTTTTCCGACGGTCAACGGTGTCTGCGTCAACTTCCGCGCATTTCGGCTATTCTCCTCCTTGGTCCAGTCAAAGACAGGTCATCTATGCCAGAAATATGAGATTCACAAGAATTTCTCTCTTGCAGTCTGGCCCCAAGAGAGATTGCGAAGTTTTGAATTTAGAATGTTTGGATTTATAGCTCCTTCCTATTTTTATTTTTTTGGGTACTTCGGAAAATAGCTCCTTCCTATTGACACTTGAGTTACCCTGAGTTATCTAGGTTTGTACTTGCTTAATTAGGTGCATTGAGCCCCCGTTTTTAAGTGTGCTTTCCTAAATTAAATCGTCTGTAGATTTGGCACCCAATCTATGAGCTAGCTCCAACCTTTATAATCTCTCACTTATTTTTTTCCCCTGGTTTGCATTGTGATTAATTTGGTCTTTGAATTCGATTAACGTTAGATATTTTTGATAGTGAAGCATGCAACAGAAACAAGTAAAGTATTATTTTTGAAATAACTTTCTTTTTTCTGGCAATGTACCGATATCCCACACCTTGTTTGATGACTTAACTGAAATACGATGATAATCGAGGGTAATTTCTATAATGCGAATACTCGATTGAATAAACATATGAAATAGTATATCTTTTAAACGTGTTTATTACATTTGGCGAGTATTCTTGTTTTTCTCACACACATATATGGTTCACTCATAAAATATAAAAATGACAAATTAAACAAATAATAAAACATGAAGACTTATGTCTTCGATCATTTCCACACATAACAAAGGTATATATTGAGCACTATCCAAAAACAATTCCTCAAGGTCTAGGGTTATCTTGACCGCCGGAGGAACACAAGTTTGAACTGAAAGTATGATAATTGATGTACCGGCTAGGCGCAGAAGAGTGTCGAAACCCTTTAGGTAAGCAACTCTTGACGTCCGATCCACTTCCAAAGTAGTCGTGTTGTCCGCGGCCTCCTACGGGCTTGAAGGCCGCGTAGTCTTGTGGGTTCGACACAAGGGGCCTCGTGGCGGTAACAAATCTAGAAATGGTGGTTGGCGGTGGGGTTAGGAGGAGGAGGAGGAGAAGGTGGAGAATGGCCTTGAATAGGAGGAGAGTTGTGCTAGACATTTGAGAAGGCTTTTATTTTTGCTACCTTTTGGTTTAGTCGTGGAGGGATGGTACAATGGTTTGTCGATGAAGGGCTTAAATAGGCTCGTGAGCCCAGTAGTTGTCAAGACCAGCTCATACATAGTTAGCAAAAGGGATTCCCTTGTGTTTATTGACTTCTAGTGGTTGAGTTTAGTTGCTTTTCAAGCTTTACTTTGACTATGCAAGTGAGGATGCCCGTGCACTTCATTACTATTTGATTTTCCTTTGTTTCAAAGTCAGAATTCCTTTACAACTCCTTAATTCGTGATCAATTTTGCCAAAATGTAAATTAATATATGTTTTCCACAAGGTTTATGACGGTACATACATTAATTAGTACTAACACGATAAAAAAAGAATTTTTTAGTAACCCAAAACCGGTTTCATCAATTGCAATCTTGTGTCGCGTATATATGTTGTTGCAC
Organism: Rhododendron griersonianum; assembly: GCA_018127125.1. Classification (NCBI taxonomy): domain Eukaryota; kingdom Viridiplantae; phylum Streptophyta; class Magnoliopsida; order Ericales; family Ericaceae; genus Rhododendron; species Rhododendron griersonianum. Next base: position 29,522,470 of record CM030790.1, on the reverse strand, counting down.
CGTAAATCCAGAACCCTTTATCACAACCATTTTGCAAAAGAATTTTGCTTGCAAGGAGCGTCACCCAAAGGATTTTGCTCTTAGAAAGAATCAAACTAGATCAATTGTCCTGAATTGATTACAATGGTTTCTGAATTGAATTCTTGTGGAGCGCAAAGGCCCCTCCTATAAATGAATATATATATAGTGGACAATCTCCCTTTTTTTGTTCTACACATTTTTTCAGATACTATTTAGAAATTCCGAAGTGTTGTTTCATGTGTGAGAGAGAGGCACATGTAAGCTCAATTCGTCAAGGCAGTCTCCGGTAGTGTTCCACAGAACGTGGTTCTAGTCGTTTTATTCTTAATTATCGTAGTAGTCTCAAGTTATAAGTTCGTGGTTCGGGTGGCTGAATCAAGTGCGCACGCCACAAGAGTACATAGACTCCAACCTAGTCAAGTGAAGACCATTGTCCGTATGACAAGTGGAGCAATACCATTGGGCCGCGTGGGGCTAGTAGTTTACCTGATCTGCCAACCCATCCTAGATGTACGTGTTCAGATTGTGCCACGTGCCACTGTTAAATCACGTATATCTAGCAAATCCATGCAATTTCAACCATATCCAAGATCTCAACCATAACGAAATTTCCCAGAAGATATGAAGGCTTCTATAAGGTACAGACTAGTACGGACATCACGTACAGATGGCTTTACGGGTCACATGAAGATGATTTGACTCGCTTATTTTATTTGAAATACTTTGTTTGGGTTCCCATGAAAAATCAGTATTTCTGTATTTGGTAGAATACATGACAAGTGAGGAATACTCTAATATATTGAGACATAGTGCACCTAACTTTGTTATGTTCTCTACCAATGCAGTGATGAGTCGTCACATGATATCTTTTAATCCAGACCCACCACAATTCATTCTCATTTTTATTGAATAATTCTTAACTTTGTCATTCAATGTTTTTCCTTTTCAAATTAGGGTCTTTTTGTTGACAACTAAAAAAAAAAAAAAACACAGACTCCAATGCATTTTTTACACATTTTAATACATTTTCACATATTTATATGTTTTTCACACATTTCAATATACTTTTTAAATCTTAATGACAGCCCACTTAATTGTTTTTAGCATTTCTATTTATACTATTAACAGCCCACTGCACATACTATAGGCTAATATAATGAGGAAAAAAAAACCACACTATAGGGTGTTTTGGCCTAAATAAACAATATTTTTTTTATCATTGCCTATATAAACAATTGGGATTACTTTTTTATGCTTATTAAAAATTTTCTGCATTTGTTAGTTTTGCGGCAATTCTTTTTTTTTTGTGTGTGGGTAGATTATTGGTTCATCTCAACGAGAGAAATTTAAAAAGTATTTCCTCCTTCCCAAAATGTTTGTCTAGTCCACAAAATGCAGACTTAAAAAAAATTCTTAGTTCTACCTTTTTTCATAAATTAAAAGAACTCATATCTAGTAAATAGTTGAATTTTTATTGAAATTTTCTTTGCAAAAGATGTGTTATTTTTAAGTTCTCGTTTGGCAGACTGAACAAATATTTTGGGACGGAGTTAGTAACAAATTATGACAAAAATCTTTAAAATGCTTAGAAAAGGAAAAAAATAATGCAAAACATACTGACTTTTTGGATTATTTTGTCCTTATTCAAAAAAAATATTGTTAGGTTCATATTTCTTTACTTTTTAGATTCCTATTGCATGTCGATACGAATCAATAATTCACAAAAATATAAAGCAACACTAATAAAAGTGAAATTTTTTGAAGATGGACAAAATATTGTGGCTTCTCAATTATTAAGTCAAAATTCCCCTTCTCTACAAATTTTCACAAATTTCAATGAAATATTTTTTGTTTTTAGCATTTTCCTTGCATTAAATATGGGAAGAGGAATGTTGTTTACAATGAATAACGCGTGTTGTGGTGTACATGAGCCTACAAACAAGGACTTAGGAAAATGATTTTGGCACTCCATTATTTTATGATGATACTTAAAAATTTGTCTTTTAGTGTAAAAATTATACATAGCAAGACACACTAAAAAGACAAATTTTAGAGTGCCATCGTAAAAAATTGGAGTGCCAAAATCATTTTCCTTTATTTAATCCCGGAACGATGATGCATGAAGGCCCACCTGTTCTTCGCAGTAATCCCGGAACGATGATGCATGAAGGCCCACCTGTTCTTCGCAGTACACAGCTCCGTCGAGTCTTACTCAAATAGGGGTGGGGTAAGTATACCTTTCTACAACTGTGTTGTGATGAATTGATGTTCAAATTTAGAGAGGTTCAACACTTGGAAACTCTCACCTCTCTAGGACAAATGGACAAACCCGATTGCGCCACGTGGAGTACTGTTATCCAACCTGCCGATCTTACATGTTTATGTTCAAATTGTATACGTAAAATACTTCCATGTTATTAATTGCCACTATGCAATATCTCAACCACCATAACAAATCTCACTCGCATTGGAGCTGATTTACAGAGTCACATGTGTATATGTATACGTATATATATAATGAAATGATTAGGTCAACAAACAATGGTAGAAATTATTTCATTGGCCTACCCTGTACTGTGCTTCAAAATAGCTTTTACAGTAGTATATGTTTTATAAAATTAATTAAAGAATTGAATGTGATAAGTTCTTGCTTAGCGATTTTTGGTTTCCCCAATTGGGAGAAGGGGCATAGGATTTAGTGTGAAGCTGCGTGCAAGTTGATCCGGGAATTCTTGTATTATCAAAAAAAAAAAAAAAAAGTTCATATTCGAGGATACTTTTCATCATTTTCATTTCGTTTCTCAGATTTTACTTTTTCAATATTTCTAGATCAATGACAATATGTATCTTAATTCTAATATTTCAAAAACACCGGCATTCGTATAGTTGTTGTTCTTATGAACAAAATCGAAAAGCTCGTAAAGTGACTAAAAACTATTTCCCAGGCCAGAAGGAATTGTATGAAGAAAAAAGTACTCCTTCCTCCAAACGTGTTTCAGCGGGAACTTTCATTTCTCCCCTGTTGTGTTTCTTTTTAAGCCATAAAACTTTCGATGCTTAAATTTGGACCGGCCCAAACCAAATGATCCGATTATCAAAACCTAACCAATTTTTTTTTTTTTGGAAAATGACTGCTAAGGACATGTTTTGATAATTAATACCCGTCAAGGATATTTTCAGCATTAACAAATGTTTTTAGCATGTCATTGGCGGATATTAATTATCAAAATACGTCATGGGCCGTCATTTCCCCCCTTTTTTTCTGCCAGAAAGCCCAATAGATCAAGATTGGGCCCGGGCTGCTTATCTCAACCTGCCCATGTTATGACCCTTGCGTCATGGCCCTACTTACAACAAATCGTTTGACAAGTAATAGTAAAATGTTATTCTCCACGAGGTTTTGAAAACAGTATCGGTTACTGTGCCATTTTTCTTATTGCTATGTTAAAGTACCCAGACAACTGTAATTTTCGATCCCCTGTGTAGGGATGGGGTTTTCTCTTGATGTATGGATTTCGTCGTTATAATATCATCAGTTATCGTTTTGGAAAAAAAAAAGTACCCGGACAACTGTAATTTTGGGTATCATTTTGGATCAGAAGAAATAAATGGTATGGAATATATGTATGCTTAGAAAACTCAAAAAAATTCAACCAACATGAAAAATATACTAGAAAATGTAGTACTAATGATTATAAAGCTCATATATTAAGAATAAAAGAAAATTATAGTATGTGTAGTGTAAAAGACTTTAATTGTGCAATTATCTTCTCAAAAAACAAAAAGGAAAAGAAAATATAGACTGACCTGTACTGACCCGTTTTTTAACCGGAACAAAATTGGACAGGTAATTAAAGTATCGATTTTACACAAAAATGGCACGTAATGGCTATTATGGAACGGTATTCGCAACCTTGATTCTCCTGGCCCATGTAGAAGCCAGTGTCACGTACAAGAGATAAATTATTCATCCTTTAAGCAAGGGTGGATGAAATTGTATACGTTTGCCCCAATGTTGTGAATTCCGTACCATACTGGTCATAAAACAGTACACATACCTTGGTGTTCCGTACCGGCCAAAATATCGGCCTGTACCAGGCATACCAGCCTGTACTGGATAATACCGGGCTTGTACCGGGATATCGGCCGGTACACAAAAACTATTCTTTTGCTTATAAAATGCTTGAATGTTAAGATAATTCAACATAACTTGGAGTCTATAATATGTTAATCATCTTAATTTGTTATTAGGACTAATTTTGAGGTATATCAAAGTGTTAGAATTTATTTTATACCTCTACTTTGAGTTTTTTTTTTTTTGGAAGATTTTTGTACATATATTAAAACTATATAAAATATATGTTATGGTCAATCCGGAACGGTACCGAGATATACACTGGTATCGGTACGTAGCGTTTCAGTAGAGAAAATGGTACACTTGCCGGTACGAAATTGATAACGTAGATTTGCCCTACCAACGTTTAAAAAAAATAATAAAAAAACCCGCTCATCTAAGGATTTTTTGAACAAGTCAATAATTGTCCTTCTTAGATTGTCTACATTATTTAACTAGTTCAATATTTTACCTTTTGGAAGGAACATGGATGCACAAATAGTATGAATCTATAATTATGTATGACTATATATTTATAATTGTAACAACAATAAACTTTTGGCTGTGTTTTTGAATTTGTATTTAGAGAAATTGATATCACCTTTCATATGTACAAAAAAAAAACTTTAATGTCAGAATCCTGCATCCCTCCTTGCCTCTATGTATGTGGAACTCACAAACTATATTGCTAGAGAGCAGAGCAATGTTACCGAAGCATATTTTCACAAGATGGTCCATATTTATACGGGTTAGAAAAATGTAAGAATAGTACATATAATATAGAAAATAATTTATGTAATAGTGATGTGATTTAATCGTAAATTCGTAATGGCCAGCCACATAAGCATTAATGGTACTTGCTAGTTGGCCTTAAAATTTTTTTTTTTTGACAAGTCACTATGGTACTGCTAGATGAACTGTTAAGTATTTGTTTGTAATGTCGACCTTAGGCGGTGTTGTCTCTGCACACTATTGTAAGAGTTAGAGTCCACAGCGAAATTAGGTTTCCCAAACATAGAATTCAATTCAATACATACAAACCGTGGCATCTTGGTGGAGTGTTGAGGGGTTGTGATGATAGTGTGGCTGAATTGATCGAGGTGTTTGGATTGATGCTGAGGGGGAGTTATTTGAGAGCAATTTCTAGATGCATATACATGTGTATATGTGTAAAAATGGTGGAGGTTGATCAGTGTGATTGACCAAGGTGGTTATGGAGTGGTTTTTGAGATGATGGGAGAGTGTGGGATGTGATTTAAAGTGTAAATTCATATAGGGGCTTAAGTGGTGTGGGAGAATGGGTAATAGGGCTTGTATTTAGTGCATATATATATATAAAATTATCTATATACATATATCAGTCAATCACACTGATACTTTTCAAAAAAAAGAAGAAGTTCGTATTCGAGGATACTTTTTATCATTTTCATTTCGTTTCTCAAATTTTACTTTTCCGATATTTCTAGAAATGACAATATGTATTCTAATATTTCAAAAACACCGGCATTCGTATAGTTGTCGTTCTTACGAACAAAATGGAAAAGCTCGTAAAATGACTAAAAACTGTTTCCCAGACCAGAAGGAATTGTATGAAGAAAAAAGTACTCCTTCCTCCAAACGTGTTTCAGGGGGAACTTTTCTCCCATGTTGTGTTTCCTTTTAAGCCACAACAGGGTAGGAGTAGAGGAAAGTCCACTTTCACCCCCTGTGGTTATCGCCATGTGCGGATACACCCCCTGTGGTTTTCAAATTGTGCGGATAGACCCCCTGCCGTCATATTTTCCATCCATATTAACGGAGGTGTATCTCACACACCTCTAGAATGTAATCTGAGTCGTTCATAATGTATTAAATAAAGAATAGAGTATCTCTGTAAAAAATCATCTTAATCAGCCATCAGTAACCCAGTGATCTAATTTTTAGTAAATTCAAATTTGAAATTTTAATTTCATAACAAAATCGATTTGACCATAAGCTTTTCATTTTTTGATTGACTTGAATTTTGGCATAGACGTAGTACTCGTCAAAATTTACAATATCAACGGTTTGGATTCAATTTTTGGTATACGGGATGGTGTGGTTAGATTTAAAAAAGAAGAAGAATCAAGGGATGTGATGGGGGTATAACGGTCTTTTAACGTTGTTTCCATTAATATGGATGGAAAACATGACGGCAGGGGGTCTATCCGCACAATTTGAAAACCACAGGGGGTTATGTGCACACTTTTAAACCACAGGGGGTGTATCCGCACATGGCGATAACCACAGAGGGTGAAAGTGGACTTTCCTCTTCATTTTAAGCCACAAAACTTTCGATGCTTGAATTTGGACCGGCCCAAACCAAATGATCCGATTACCAAAACCTATCCAATTTTTGTTTTTGAAAAATGACGGCCAAGGACGTGTTTTGATAATTAATACCCGTCAAGGACATTTTCAGTATTAACAAATGTTCTTAGCATGTCCTTGATGGGTATTTGTGGTGGCAAGCCTTCTCCGGTTGGACCTTGTAGCTTGGATTGTTGGAGTTTGCACAAAGATGGGTTAGCCCTGCGCACGAAGCAACCGCGTTAGTGCCCAAGCCCGGAGCGTGGTGGTCAGTAAAAGGGGGAGAAATACCGAAGAGTAGTTTAGGGTTTAGGAAAGTGTTACCTCATTCTAGAGGGGAATCCCTCCTTTTATAGCCAAAGGGAGCACAGAGTTCGGCCCCCGTAAGCCTATCACGCGCTGTGTGATGAACCCGCCAACCTCGGACCCAGATAGACTTCCCAATCTTGGACCTATCCAATCCCCCACATTCCGCTCCTACAATAAGGGATGGGATAAGACGCGAGGTTGCCCGCTCCTGCCCATCTCTTCCTAACTTCCTTTTTAAGTTAGGGGGCAGGAGGTTCGGCGAGCATAGGTTCCGCCGGACAGATGGCATGGCATTGACTAAGCTCCTACAGGGGCAACCTCCTACCCGTTCGGCAGGAAACCGCCGAAGCGCATTCTCCCTCGGATCAACACCACGGTCAACTTAACCGGGTCCGGCTAGACTCGGATCGGCTACCGAGCCAACCTGCCGACTCACGGGTGGTAAATTCATTGGTTCAGCAAACAGGTGCGACGTGGCCATTGCCTTGGTCCCTCCGCCGGACCACGCCCTCCACAATAGCCCCTCAACCTCTTCCTCCCTTGTAAAAGGTGGGAGGGGTTGACCATCTTAGTAAAACTTTCTACAGAGGGCGTCCTGAGGCAAACATGCCGAGCATCCCCCGCCGGGCCATTGAGGGTAGATGAAGAGCCTTCTCGAACCCCGGGGTAATGATGTATCCGCTGCAACGGGGGCTGATGGGACCGCTGGGAGTCAGGGATCGAACGGTCAAATTCGAAACAGAAACGGCGTGGGGTGCCACGTTACGAAAGGGGAAACGATGCAGGTACGGAACGGTGCAGGCTTTCTACGTGGCATGACGAGAGTGGACGGGGAGGCGACGCTTCGGTTCCCGTGTTCGACCCTTAGGGTTCCACCCTCCCAATCCATCTGCTATATAAGCGGGGGGGTGGGACAGAAATTCACTTTCTGCTCTCGCCTCCTCGCTCTGCAACTCCATCATTTGCTGCCACTTCCTGCGCCTCCGTTGCTCCGCCACTCGCCGCTGTCCAGCCCCAGCATTCCCAGGTAACTCCGCCATCCCTTCTAATTCATTCTGTAAGTATTTCAAGATGCACCACCACCCACAGCCCCACATTTGCACAAGAGCACTCTTCGTTTGAACATCGTCGATCTCGCATGGCCGCCCGCGGCCGTAGCCCGCCGTCTGGACCGCCAACAACGGCGGTCCTCCTCCGTGCCTGGCCTTCAGTCTCAACACTTAATGAGAACCCGCGACTTCCGCCAAGGAGGATCCCAGCGAACCTACCTCGGCAGGGATCAGATGCACACGAGTAGCCGTGCTGAAGTAGGAATTCTTACCCCCCCTCTTTTTCTTATTCTGTCTAGGTCTTCAGCATGGTGGACCCAAACACCAACTCGCCGAGCATCGATCCCGACGCTTACCCAGACCTCCAAGAGACCATCCGTGACCTCGACAGAGGGTACCAGAGCTTCAACGAAAGCTCGAGCAACTTTGCCCGGCGAGCCGGAGGTCCAATCATCCCCGGTATCCACGTCCCCCTTCAGGAGGTGGACGACAGGTCCTCCAGGGACATACTCTACGGGCGGAGTGACTCCCTCGGTGAACCCGCCGAGGACGAAACACATGGCTCCAATCCGGAAGAGGCTGGTAGGGAACGAGCAGCCACCGGGGCCCAGGCCAGCACATCGACATCTGCTGGTCCGCCGCCGAGCACCTCTGACGCAGAAGGAGGTGCCCAACCCCCCCCGACGAGGGACATTGACCTCATCCCTCCGCTACCAACAGGCCTCGGACCCATGCCGTACAACCATTTCTACGGCGACGGTCCAGGTGGTTTCACAAAGGAATTCCGGACGAAATATTCGATTCCGGACGATGTCCTGGTTGAAAGGGTAACCACCGACAGGATTCCCTTCGGCGAAGACTTCATCGTTCTTCCACTCTTCGCCATCATCGAGGGAGGGGTGAGGTTCCCAATGAGCCCATTCCTCCGTTACTTCCTGTCAGATTACCACCTTGCGCCGATCCAGGTCTCGATCAACTCCTGGCGCATTCTTTGCTCGGCGATAAGGTTGGCCGAGCTAAACCACCTGCCGTTCACCCTTGGGGACCTGATGCTAATGTATATGGTATCAAGGAACCCCAAGTACGACATGTACTACCTCACCACTCGCCAACACTTTGATCACCTGGTGGACCGCTTTTACGACACTGAAAAGTGGGGGGGCGTTCTGGTCAAGGTGTCTGGCAACTTCGAGTGGGGTCCCATTAACCCCCAACTTGACGATCCCTTTCCAACTAGGAAGGGTTCGACAATTGAGAGGCCTTACAGAATTCCTCGAGTGCGAGGGTTCCCCGGCAGCGGGGACAAGCTTGGTACTCATCTCCCTTTCTGAACTGACTTCCATATTTCTTCTTGTACATCATATTGATCCCCTTCTTCTATTTGCAGATTGATCCGCACCGAACAAAGGACTCCTCATTACAGGCAGGTGGCCTAATCTGATTGCCCTGCTCCGGTGCCCAAACCGAGACGCACCGACCCTCCTCGGTTACACTCCATTTTACAACGGGTTCATTCACCGAAAGGACAAGGAGAAAATTGTGAGGAAGACAGTTGATCTGGTCTCTGTTGCCGGGCAAGCACTGCAGATGCAGTACTTGGCCTAAGATCTCTCATCCTCCGGGCTGCCACAGAGGAAAGAAGAAATGGAGCAAGCCCCCACCGATAAAGTAGAGCCCCAGGGTCAGCCTATTTCGGCTCCTGCTAAGAAAACCCGCCCCGTCCGCCGAAGAGAAAAGAGCATGGCCGCCGAGGGTGAGGACCAGAGGACTGAGAAGAAGGCTAAACTCCCCGAAGAGGGCGTGTAGGTCCTCAACACTGGCCTTGCCGAAAGTGGATCTTCGGAGCTCTTTGTTCCGAACTTCCAGTGCCCTGATGGGCATGTGGTCTCCATCGGCGACAGCCTGGAGGAAAATCCCCTTCTGGCCATGACCCTTCTGAAGGGCTTGGCCCTTCCGAAAGACATGGAGAACCTACAGTCGGCAAAGGCCAAGAACAAGGCCGAACTCTGCCTCTTCCTTGCCAAGGTATGGATTTCCCTCATTTTTAAAAGTTCACTTCCCCTTCCAGGTGTTAATTCTATTTTCTTGCAGGCCGGGCAATGCGCCAGCAAAGCCTTCAGTGATATGGATGTCCTACGTGAGACCAAGAGGTCCCAAAGGGCAGACCTGGAGGCAATGAGGAAGGAGGTGAACGAGGCCGCCGACAAGATCGAGGAGCTGGAGGCAAAAGTTGCTGAAGCCTCGGTTGGGCTAGAAGAGAGGGACCGCCTGTTGCTGTAACTCAAGGAAGTTGAAGCCGAGCGGGACCGACTAAAAGAGGAGAAGCAGCGGATGGAGGATGAGCTGCCGGCCAAGCTCGAGGAGGCCGGTGACGCTGGTTACAACGAGGCCGGCGACTACTATCAGCAGTAGGTGGAAGCCCTTGTCAAAAAGGCCTTCAGAGATGGAGAGCTGAAAGGAACCAATGATACTCATGCCTCCTCTTTCCTCCGCGGATACCAGGTCGGTCTTGACTATGCCGAGGTTCCCAAGGTTGATCACCGAAGGGAGCCTCCAGTGGTGCCACCTGTGGATCTGTTGGGGCATCTGCTTCCAGCCGAACAGCCCAATCCAACCACTGACGTGCCACCGAAACCTACCGAGCAACCCAACCCAGCTGCCGTCGAGCCGCCGAAGCCTACCGATGGCACCACCGAAGCATAGAATTTCTTTTGTACTTTCCGTAGAACCCGGGGCCGGCGAAAAGTAGTTTGTTAGAGCCGAGCCCTCTTTTTGTAATGGACTAGTAGTTTCCATAATGAAAGTTTCAAAGTATTCTGTTATCTGTCATGTTCCATACTTATCGCACTTCATGCATGTTAAGACCACATATCGCACTTCATGCACATGGTTTAACAATTCTCAGCCCCAGCTTGCCGTACCCAGCCCCTGATCTGGGGGAAACACACCATCGAGGTTGGTTCCGCCGGATCAAAAGGATCGGTAGAAGTTGGGAATGCCCCCTTCAGGATATGGCATGCAAAGTCTTGCCGAACAGAATCTGAAAAGGCGTGCCTCGGCGTTTTCAGGTCTCAACGAGCATAATAATTCTGCCGAGGGTAACAGGTCACGCATTTAAACGAATCAAAACATGTTTTATTGAAACAAACAACTCAATTAATACTGAAGGCTTAACACACATAGGCGAGGCGAAAAGCCAAAAGACATTAAGCGTAAAACTTCCGAAGCAACTGGGCCTTCCAGTGGTTCGGAATCGCCGTTTCATCCATCTCGGCGAGTTCATAAGAGCCGTAGCCAACCTTTTTAACTACACGGAATGGACCCTCCCACTTCGGCATGAACTTTTTCAAATGCTTCTTTTGGACTACCTGCCGAAGGACAAGATCATCCACATTGAAAGGGCGGTTTCGCACATTCTTATTATAACTCCGAGCCAACTGCTGCTGATAAGCCGCGTACTTTACGTGGGCATTGTCTCGAAGCTCGTCTGCTCGATCTGCTTCGGCAGTTAGCATTGCATTGTTCGTTGGGACATCAAACGTTGCAGTTCGAGACGTGGGTTGAGTAACAGCCACAGGGAGTACGGCCTCGACGCCGAATGCCATGGAGTAAGGAGTACGACCAGTGCCACGCCGTGGAGTGGTGCGGTAGCCCCATAGAACATCAGGCAACTCTTCCGCCCACCTGCTGCGCTTGTTGGTGAGTCGGCGCTTCAAGCCGGCGGAGATAGCCTTGTTGGCAGCTTCGGCCTGTCCATTCCCTTGAGGATAAGAGACGGAAGGTGTCCTCATCTGTATGCCGCGCCTCTTGTACAAGGTCTTAATCGCGTCGGCTACGAACTGGGTACCGTTATCTGACACAATGGCGTATGGGACGCCGAACCTGGTAAAAATTTGTTTCCAAAGGAAACTCTCCACATCTGTGGCCATGATCGTTATGAGCGCCTTGGCTTCCACCCACTTCGTATAATAGTCCGTAGCAGTAATGATGTGCGTGAAACCGCCAGTAGCCTTAGGCAACTTGCCAATAATGTCCACCCCCCATTGAGTAAAGGGCCAATGGCTGGTAACGGGCTGCAAAGGGCCGGCTGGTTGAGAAGGGGGAATGCTTTTGACAAGACTTGCACTGCTTGGCAAACTCTATAGCCGTATGTACCATTCTTTTCCACCAGTAACCCTGGGAAAGGGCACGGTCAGCTAAGGACCGGCCGCCGGTGTGGCAACCAGCACTTCCACCATGCAACTCCTTGAGGATGCCGGGAATTTCCTGCTCGTGCACCACACGGAGGTCGGGACCAGTGTACGATCGGCGGTACAGAGTGCCGGAGGAATCGATGAAATAAGAAGCAGATTGACAACGGATCTTGTGGGCCTCTTTGCGGTCGGCAGGTAGTACGGCATGCTTCAAATAGGAGACGAGAGGGTCCATCCAGCTGGGTGCCTGATGGATGTCCATCACTTCCCGTGACTCCAGCTCGAAGCTCGGTGATGGAACCTCGCCGAGGACTATCGTTCTTTCACCTCCCTGATCGGCACAGACGGCTCCCAGACCGGTAAGTGCATCGGCATGAGAATTGAGATCGCGACCAATATGGTCAAAAAATACATTTTTGAACGAGCCAGCCAAGGCGACCACTTGGCTCACATACTTGTTCACGCGTGCATCCTTGGCCTCGTAATCATCATTAAGCTGATTAACAACGAGTTGGGAATCGCTGTAAACCTGAACTTCGTCAGCACCCATATGCCGAGCCAATTTGAGCTCGGCAATGAGAGCCTCATACTCCGCCTCATTATTCGTCGCCGGAAACCCAATTCTCAACGAATGCTCGTGCAAGGTCCCGCTCGGTGATACTAGAACAATCCCGGCACCAGCCCCTCGGTTATTAGACGCTCCGTCAACGTGGAGTCTCCAGGCATGCCTGGTGAACAAGCTCGCTCGGCGTGTAGGGATCGGCCGCTTCGTGATATACTCTTCGTGAGCTGGATGGCTCGATCGAGGTCCGGGGGCTGGCACGGTGGAGTCTTTGGCCAGGACCTCGTCGCAGCCGTCGCTGACTTCCACCCCAGGAGAGAACTCGGCAACAAAATCAGCCAACACTTGACCTTTGATTGCCGTTCTGGCCTGGTAACGGATATCAAAATTTGCCAACTCTAGGGACCACTTGCATAGCCTGTTAGAGAGATCTGCCTTGCGCAAGACCGTCCTCAGAAGGTACTCGGTAACGACCACAATGGTGAAACTCTGGAAGTACGACAGGAGCTTCCTCTTCGCCATCACCAACGCTAGAGCCAGCTTTTCTATTGGGAGGTAGCGGGTCTCGGCGGGCAAAAGCGCCTTGCTAATGTAGTAGACTGGCTGCTGGTCCGTGCCCGTCACACTCTTGGAGATCTCCTGCCGAACCAGGACAGCACTAATGGCATGCTCGAAAACTACAAGGTAGAGGTGGAGCTCATCTCTTTCCTTGGGCACAACCAGCAAAGGAGTTTGGGACAAACATCTCTTCAGTTCGGCGAGTGCGTTATCGCAATCCGGCGTCCACACAAAGCTTCTTCGGCTGTTGCCCTTTATCGATTGAAAGAAAGGCCGGCAAATATCCGAACACTTGCTGATGAAGCGGTTAAGGGCGGCAGCCATGCCGGCAAGACGCTGAACCTCTCTCACCGTGGCCGGAGCCCTGATTTCTTGTATGGCCTTGATCTGACTTGGGTCGGCCTCAATTCTTTGGCGAGTAACTAAATGTCCAAGGAATTTGCCAGAGCCAACGCCGAATGCACACTTTTCGGCATTCAGCTTCAAGCCGAACCTCTTGAGAACGCCAAAAATTTCGCCGAGATGGAGAAGATGATCGGCTGCGTCCATACTTTTGGCAACCATATCGTCAATGTATGCCTTCATTATTCTACCGAGTATCCCCTTGAACAACAGAGCTATCATACGCTGAAACGTAGCCCCGACGTTCTTTAAGCCGAATGGCATCACCAGGTAATAGTAGGTACTACTGGGAGTGATGAATGCCGTCTTCTCCTGATCTTCCTCATCCATAGCAACCTGGTGGTATCCCCTATATGCGTCCATAAAGCTTAGCCGAGCGTATCCAGCGGTAGCATCCACCAACTGATTGATCCATGGGTGATTGATCCATGGGCAAGGGAAGCAGTCCTTTGGGCACGCGTCATTCAGATCAGTGAAGTCGACACAGACGCGCCATTTGCCGTTCTTCTTCCGGACCACCACTGGATTTGCTAACCATGTCGGATACTGGACCTCCCGAATTGCTCCGGCCTCAAGGAGGCGTTCTACCTCTTCATTAATTGCATCGGCGTGTAGGGCCGAGGATCGTCGCGGCTTCTGCACAATGGGCCTCCTAGCCGGATCAACGTTCAACGAATGTTTTACCACGTCGGGGCTAACACTCGGCATTTCATATGGAGTCCAAGCAAAGACTTCTATGTTCTCTTTGAGGAACTCGACCATCTGCGCTTTCTCGGCATCATCAAGAGCCGAGCCAACAAGAAAAGAGCGGGTCCCATCCTCATTGACCGCAATCCGAACCAAGTCTTCCACGGCCCTATCGCTTGTCGGTCTTCCAACTTCTTCAGGCCCTTGCAGCGCCTCTCTCGTTCCCTCGCCAGGGGTGGTCTCATCTAGCAACCCGGGTACCTCTATACTCTGTACCTCCTTTGCTCTGCCATTTCCGTGGACAGAGTTAACGAAACATTTCTTGGAGGCCACCTGATCTCCCCTGATAGTCTCCTGTCTCCCAGATTCTCCAATGAATCGAACACATTGATGAAGTGTGGATGCCACAGCCCTCATGCCGTGCAGCCAGTTTCTTCCCAGGATCGCGTTATACGGGCTCGGCGAACTGACCACTATGAATTCCACATCTAGCTGCACTGAACCAGCATATACCGGGAGTACGATCTTGCCGAGCGGGTAGACCGGAATCCTAGTAAAGCCGATTAAAGGGGCATCCACCGAGGTCAATTGATCCTTTGAGAGGCCAAGAGCCTTGAACGCCGAATAGAACAGGATCTCCGCCGAGCTACCCTGATCAACCAATACCCTATGAACCATTTTCCGATGGAAGGGTATAGAGAGGACCAAATCATCATTGTGGGGTAAGGATAACCCCTCTAAATCTTGCTCGGTGAACGTGATCTCCCACGTACAACGAGCGTCCATTTTCCGCTTTGAAGATTGTTGAATCATCATCACCTCAGAAGGGGGAGGCCGGTACAATTCTTCGTGGAGCTCGTTGGCCCGGACCCTGTTCATCGGCCCGTGAATGCAATGTACCACGCCATCCAGAATTTAGGCTCTCGGCTGGATCCCTGCATTTGGTGACTTGGTTCGGTCGATCCATCGGTCCATCCTTCCCTACTGGACTAGCTCTTCGAGGTAGACTTTGAACGGCTGGTATGCCGTCGTATAGTGCCTTTGTTCGTTGTGGAATGAGCAGTACATCCTCTGGTTCGGTTCCTGGCCATCGGCAGTTCCCAACTTCTCCGCCGCCCCTGTTGGCCATTGGAACCCAGGGAGCCATCCGCACTCTCGGAGCATACGAAAGATTGGCTCTTTGAAGTAGGTTGTGATGGCGAGGTGGTCCCGCCCATCACTCGGTGGGCGATCCCATGCCTTTCCGCTTCCCTTATTTCCGCCGAACCCTGCGCCTTCTTTCTTGGACACTACATTAACCTGCTTCTTCGCTTCCTTCGCCTCCGTTTTACCCTGCTCGGCTACCGGTGCAACATCGGAACCACCGATGTACTCCTCAAGTTCTATGTACCGGGCAACGGTGTGCATGAGTTCTGTCATATCGTTCGGCGGCCGTAGCATCAATTCTTTGGACAGGTCAGAATTTCTATCCAGTCCACGTTTAAACGACGTAGCTGCGGTCTTTTGATCACAGCTCTCAACCATATTGTATACATTATAGAAGCGCTCGGAATAATCCTTCAAGGACTCATCAGTCTTCCGCCGAAGGTCCGTTAAGGCTTCTATTGTCTTTGGTCTCCGATTACTTGCCACAAACCGCGCCGTAAACGAACGCTCCAATTCACCGAAGCTGCTTATTGAACCTGGTTTTAACTGCGTATACCACAGCATGGCAGTGTCCGGGAGGCTCAACTAGAACGTTCGGCACATCATTGCCTCGCTCAATCCGCAGAGCGCAGCCATGGACCTGAATTGCTGCACATGGGTCGGCGCATCCGACTTTGCGTTGTATACGCTGAACTTTGGGACCTTGAAATGGGGAGGGGGAACCTCATCCGCTATGGCCTTCGAAAAGGGGGAGACGCTCTTTCCCGAGGTTGCTGCAACCACTTCCTTCGACGGAACGATCGCCGAAGGTGCGATACTTTTCTCTCTAGCGTCATCCCTGGACCTCTTATGGGTTGGCGGGGTCCGAACCCCCCGGCTGCCGACGCTTGGCTCGGGGGTTCGCCGCTTCGACCCAGTGGCCCTCCCGTTCCCCCTTACCGGGGGTACTTCCTGATGCTGGGCGGCTCGGTAAGTGGTTCTTTCACCGGTGCGAGTGTTTACTACCGTTAAGGCCTCGCCGCCGGTACTGATCTCGCATCTCTCCTCCGGCAGCAGCCCCTGGCTGTCCTCCTCTTGGGGTCTGGACCGTCCGGCAGATCGACCCGGCGATCGCCGGTGGTGACCCTGGTCAGACTGCCTTGGCCGGTGCTGGGAGCGACTGGTAGAGTGGCCCGGTGACCGCTGTCGGAGCCGAGTGTCCGTTTCCCTTTCCTGATCTTCGTACCACCGCCCCACAGATCTGTTCGTTCTCTGGTTGTCTTGGTGATCTCGCGACCCAACAGGGAGATCAAGAGGATCTCCTGCGTCATTTCTTCCGTCGCCAAGCCGAGGAATTCCTTGTGTCTGGTCCAGCCTTCCCCTTGACTTTGAACGAGCCCTTGACGCCATGGCGCTTGTCTCTAGAAACAATGCTCGGCGAACATGGCCGTCTCCGGACGCATCGTTTCGTTGATTGGTTCGGCGTCTGGGTTCCAGATGAACAAGGCCGCTAGCGTCAATGCGACACAGTGGGCCGAGCCTTGTAAAGGCGGAGGCCCTAACAGTGTCAGCCGTTTGGGTCGGCTGGGAAGCATTCCTCCTCCGTCGCCGATCCCGCAACCTGGAGACGGGTGGGACCCTTTGATGTGCCTGGAGCTCTTGTACCTGTGTCCTCAACCGCAGCAGCTCCTCCGCCATGCTCACCGAGAGCTCCGGCGGGGGAGGAGGAACCACGAGGCTTGCTGCTGAGCGATTCACACCATCTATGTGGAACGACGCCGTTCTTATAGCCTGGCTACCAGGGTCAGGGATGATTGAGCCCGCCCCCTGGAGTCACCGGGTCCCCCAGTGGGGGTTCCCGTTGGCCCTAACCTCGTCCGCTGGGAGGAGTGGTGACCCAGGGGGTTTGAATCGAAATGAGCGAGACCAAGAAGTCGTCCATCCGTGCCAGTCATCCTGAACTGGGATAAGAGAAGAATGGCAAGAAAACTTCACCACAAGATGTGTTTGTTACTACTCTCCCCAGCAGAGTCCCCAATTGTGGTGGCAAGCCTTCTCCGGTTGGACCTTGTAGCTTGGATTGTTGGGGTTTGCACAAAGATGGGTTAGCCCTGCGCACGAAGCAACCGCGTTAGTGCCCAAGCCCGGAGCGTGGTGGTCCGGGATAGGCACTCCGACGCTCTAGTCAGTAAAAAGGGGGAGAAATTTCGAAGAGTAGTTTAGGGTTTAGGAAAGTGTTACCTCCTTCTAGAGGGGAATCCCTCCTTTTATAGCCAAAGGAAGCGCAGAGTTCGGCCCCCGTAAGCCCATCACGCGTTGTGTGATGAACCCGCCAACCTCGGACCCAGATAGACTTCCCAATCTTGGACCTATCCAATCCCCCACATTCCGCTCCTACAATAAGGGATGGGATAAGACGCGAGGTTGCCAGCTCCTGCCCATCTCTTCCTAACTTCCTTTTCGAGTTAGGGGGCAGGAGGCTCGGCGAGCATAGGTTCCGCCGGACAGATGGCACGGCATTGACTAAGCTCCTACAGGGGCAACCTCCTACCCGTTCGGCAGGAAATCGCCGAACCAAAGCGCATTCTCCCTCGGATCAACACCACAGTCAACTTAACCGGGTCCGGCTAGACTCGGATCGGCTACCGAGCCAACCTGCCGACTCACGGGTGGTAAATTCATTGGTTCAGCAAACAGGTGCGACGTGGCCACCGCCTTGGTCCCTCCGCCGGACTACGCCCTCCACAGTATTAATTATCAAAACACGTTCTGGACCGTCATTTTCCCTTTTTTTTTCTTCCAGAGAGCCCAATATATCAAGATTGGGCCCGGGCTGCTCATCTCAACCTGCCCATGTTATGACCCTTGCATCATGGCCCTACTTACAACAAATCGTTTGACAAGTAATAGTAAAATGTTATTCTCCACGAGGTTCTGAATACAATACCGGTTACGATGCCATTTTTCTTATTGCTATGTTAAAGTACCCGGACCACTGTAATTTTAGGTATCATTTTGGATTAGAAGAAATAAATGGTATGGAATATATGTATGCTTAGAAAACTCAAAAAAATTCAACCAACATGAAAAATATACTAGAAAAGGTAGTACTAATGATTATAAAGCTCATATTGTAAGTGCAGAAAAACTAAGAAGGGTTTAAGCAGCACAAGATTGTAACGGCTACTTCGTGATCCTCGCCGGAACCCTAATGCGTCGCCGGAGTTCTTATCTGCAAAACAGACAAGGGGTGAGCGCACCTTTGCCTCTCGTGGCAAAGGCCCTCCGATGCCTAAGTTAGTATCACGTACTAATGGAAAACCCTAATTAAGCATAAGAGAATGCGTATAACTGTAATGTATTGTGTACCTTTTTCCTCTCGGTTTTGCCTTTTATTTATAGGTTTATGGATGCTTGCTGCCCAAGTATCCATGTTGCCCTAGGTTTCCTATCTCGTATAGGAAACCCAGAATATCTCGGATTCTCGTTCCCTTATCAGTTCATTACCTTGGTCCTTTCAGGACTCCTTTCCAGAGCTGGCCGAACTTCCCATTCCCGTTGGGTATCTTTCCAAGATTCTACTTTATTGGGATCTTATAGTATACACGGGATATCCCCGTTTCTAGAACCTTCTGGAACGTTTCCTGCATCTGGGACTGCTTTTCGTACAAATCCCTTCCTGTTCGGCTCTTTTTCTGCCGAACAGATTACTTGGACCAATGACTTCACTTGTCACTGCTCCTTCATCAATCTCTCGGTCCAATACTCTCTAGACCTTGACCCGGTACAGACTCTCTGGACCAATGATTCCTTATATCACTGGTCCCCATCGCCGATCACCGTATTGCACGGCGACTGTCCCTATCGTAATTATACCATAGTCCTGCGTACCACGTGTTCGGGCCATTCTTGCACCTGTTCGGGATTTACTCCCTACAATCGCTCCCCAGCTTTACTCGTTATACCCTCGTATATGACGAGCAAAGCTTCTCAGGATCCGGGCAACGTTTCTTTGCTCCTGCACCTTTTATTCCTCAAAATTGGTGCAAATATCATCATTGAGCCAGCCCAAAAAATATCTCGTCATTGGGCTGGACAGGCTTTTCCTGCCCCTTTCTTTACACGTGGCAGCCATCGTACCATCCGCATTAAATGCGAATGGACTTTCTTTGGAAAACAGAACGCCCAAACGGCGCTTTGGATGACGTTTTGCTTACGCCATCCACTAAAAAATAGGGTACATTTGGGTTTTCACCCCATTTCGAAACCCCATTCTCCGTCTAGATTCCCTCTGCAACCAGAGCTTTCAAGCGTACCCGCCATTGGAGCCCTGTTCATCATCTCGAGATTTCTCCCTTGTGCACCTAGGACTCTGATCACCACAACCGTAAGTCATCGTTCTTTCTTCCCTTATCTCTCGTCGATCTAGGGATTTTTCAGGGTTTCTTCGTACCCATATTATTCGTCTGTTTCACTCTTGTTTATAATGGGGAGGTTTAGGCGTCATTGCAACACTCCTCAGACCATGGCCTCGTTTAGATCTCGCTATGAGATCCCCGACGATGTTGCCAACAGTTTGGCCCCTGTAGACGCCATACGTCAGAGCCCCGACAACGAAACTCTCCACATTCCAGTGGTTGCCGTTGTAGAGGGCGGTGTTAGATTCCCCCTGGCGCCATTTCTCCGCCAGGTTCTGGCTTATTATAGGCTATCCCCCATGCAAGTCTCTGCTAATTTCTTTAGGGTTGTCATGGGTGTGCATGCCCTAAACCAGATGTTAGGCACATCCCTAGGCCTACACGACATTCATCATTTATATAGCATCTCTCGTACAAAAGACGCCCTTACCTACTACCTAAAGAGTAGGGACTCCAGAAGACGACTGGTGCTTGAATTGCCTGACTCCGCTCGAGGAGATGATGATGATTTCCTCGTTGTTACTGGAAATTTCGAGCCCAGAAACGAGGACGGCCAAGTGATAGGCTTTCACGCCCCTCA
Organism: Rhododendron griersonianum; assembly: GCA_018127125.1. NCBI lineage: Eukaryota > Viridiplantae > Streptophyta > Magnoliopsida > Ericales > Ericaceae > Rhododendron > Rhododendron griersonianum. The sequence goes on along the minus strand of CM030790.1, from coordinate 29,502,124 downwards.
CAGATTTGGGCAACCACGTCAGTTCTTTCTTCTTCATAAAATTCATTCACCGAGCAATTTAGTCGTATCGCATTTCCAATTTACTTATCTCCTGACTGTCAACTTCTCGTGTTGCAGCTAAAAATATCAACCAGGGGTATGCCATCATTACCCCCCAAGTTCACGTAACAGACATCAACCGGGCCCTGAATTTCAACGGTCAGGGCACCCATTTGGCTGGCCGAGCACGAGCCGCACAAGTTCTTCTTAGCTACAGGGCTTCGTACGGGGGTTTTATCGACCGCCGTATCCGAGCAGCTGACGACCCTGTTGTACCTGGACCATCCCCCGTTCAACCCGACCAATAAGAAGAGGAAAGGTGTTCTCGGACCCCTCCATTCCGTAGCGGATCTGTAGAACTTGCCGAGGAAGCTTCCACGTCTTCAGGCGGCTACTCTCTATCTCCTCCGTTTCAAGAGATGAACCAACCCATTGACCTCGGAACCCTCCTCACAATCCCCGGAGATGGCCGAGGAAGAGGCCGCGGCACTGCTCGTGGCCGAGGTCGCTCCCAGAGTCCAGTCCCTTCTCATGGCCGCCGAGGAACAACACAACCTGACGCCCCCCCTGGATTCTCCCCAGAGGAAATCGAGGCTAGCCACAGGGAAAAATGCCAACACTTGGAAGCACCTGAGGGGCCCTCGACTCAGACCCCCGCACTCCTAACTCCAATCTGGGCTCCCTAATTCACTCACGGTGGGCGTCCTGTCACTGTTCGGGACAGTATAGAATCTGCGGGGACAGCTCTTGCTTTGTCCCAGGCTTTCATGCTACCTGGAGATATGCAGAAGGTGGTAACCAGCTCCCCCGATAATCTCCTTGGATCTTTCATGACCTACAGTGCTCAGGTAAGCCTTTTATACTCACCAAACCAATCATTCCAGATTGTTATTTCTGAACTCTATTTAATTTTCTTTAAAACATTCTAGGCCATGCAAAGGATGGTAGCTATGGCGCAAAAACTGGGCCAATCCGAGCCTCAGCGAGCGAAGCTGGCCAGTGAGAATTCCAAGCTTCAGGGTACCATCATCCGGCTTGAGAGGGAAAGAAACCAGGCTCGAAACGCAATGAACGAGTTAAAGAGCAAGTTGGACGGCGCTGAAGATAGTCTGAACCAAACTCTGACAGAGTTGGAATCAAGCAAGAACGAAGCGAAGGAGGCCTACCAGCAGGGATACAATGAAGGGATCAATGTAGCCATTGAAAGCTACAAAAATCAAATGCCCGAGATCCAAGACCAAGTCTGGGCTGCTGGTTGGACTGCCTGCCTCAGAAAATTGGGAACTGCTGAATCTTCTTCACTCTGGACAGAAATTGATCTCCCAAGCAGTATAGCGGCCCAAGACGTGGAAGAGTTCATTGAGGAAGGAGATAACCTGGATAAGGGGCTTAATACTGACACCTCCGAGCATCATGGTGCAGAAGCTGCTATAAATGTGGAAGAGACCCACCCTGGCCAAAAGGAAGCCAGTGGAGGTCCAGCTGATGGGAGCACAAACACGGAGGCCACCCCTACACAGATTTCTTCCCCCACTGTTGAGAACCCTACTGTTAACCAGCAGGTATGACTTCCCTTCTCTTGGAACATTCTCAATCATGTTTTTTGGACATTATGGTGGCCCTGCGTGGCTGTAAGGCTTGCCCTGCATGGCACAAGTACATTTCCAACACTTTTGAACTTTAAGTTTTTGGCCTTTCGTGGCGCTCAACTTTGTTTTGTTCGGCCCTTTCGTGCCCAACTACATATTTTTTGGTGGCCTTTTCGTGCCCAATTTCAACCGTTTAAGTGTCTCGTACTTAGGTAATTGGAGTATCCTTTAATTTTGCTGGGGTGTACCCTACGTTTCCTAAGTTTATTCATACTTTGATATCTAGCTAAGCATGTTTTTGTATGCTTCCTGAATTTTCCTCGTAATTGGAAATAGTTCTAAGTGTATTCATACTTAGACAATTTTGTATGTGTTCAGGTGCTGCCCAAGTTTTCCTCGTACTTGGAGACAATTCTAGGTGTATTCGTACCTAGACAATTTTTGCATATATTCGTATGCCGCTTAAGTTTTCTCGTACTTAGCTGTTTTAGGTATTTCTGCATATCCTCGTATGCTGCCCATTTTTTGTTGGTTTGGAATATAACCCTCTATGTTTATTCGTACTTAGATTCCCAAATGTATTCGTATCTGGGAAAGCCATGCATTTTATCGTATGCCAAACGTTTGTCTTAAGTCTAAGTGTATTCATATCTATCCAAATGTTTTCATATTTGGCAAAAGTATGTACATCCACGTGTGCACACCAGGTGTGGGCTACCAGCCCGAAAAATATATTTCCCGTTTTGAAGAAAAAATATTGATTTGAAGAGTCGCCACCCGGATTTGTGGTATATCACCCGAGAAACCGTTTTGTTTTGAAAAAATGGTTTATTTGAAATTGAAAACCAGAGATCAGTTTCAAGGGTCCGGAAGCCATGTTACGAGGGGGGAAGGCTTTTACGGCACCCCCCCTCGCCCGATTCGAAATCGGTCTCTACTAAACGTTTATGGAATTTTTCAAAGGGATTTTGTTTCATTAAAGCAACTAGCAGGTATCCACAGTAATATCATGTAGGAGGTGCATGCATGTGCAACTGTACAGTAGAAGGTGAAATGGTTGTGCATGCAACACAAAATAACAGAAAATGAAATCCTGTTACTGGATTCACTCTCGAGCGCTCGGGAGTGGTCCCGAGCGCTTGGGAGTTCTGACACTCTGAACCTGCAAAACTTGCTAGCACAGACAGAATATAATGCAAATATGGAAACTGGAATGATATTATGTACACTACTGGCTCAGCAGAGGATTTGAAAGAATGAGCTAAGCCTTCAATCTTTCAGATCATGCATCCCTGCCTTGACAAGGCTAGATCTATAAATTTAAAAGAGAAACAGGCCATACTTATGCATGCAGAAATCAGATAACACAGCAGACTGGGAAAATAGGACGCAATGGCATGCATGCACTCCCGAGCGCTCGGGAACAGCCCCAAACAGGAAATGGTACTGACTTGACATGCAAACACCCTTGTTTTGATATTTCCCAAGAGGAGAACATCTTTTAACTTTGGAAATACCTTATTTTACATGAAAGCTTGTAAGAAATGCTCCTATTTTGGTGGAAAATGACTTTCTTGTGCATGCATGCCAAAATGAAACCATTTCTTTTAAGAGTGCACCTCATTCCCAACCTACTATGTGACAAAGGGCCATGCATGAAACTGGGAACAGTCCCGAGCGCTTGGGAGCACTCTCGAGCGCTCGGGAGTGCTTCCAGTAAGGATTTATGAAAACGTTTTTTTTTGTACCCCATTGCTCTTGTTTTTACACTAGGGTCTCCCAACCATGCACCCAGTATTGAAGACTGGGTCAGACTGAGAGACCCCCCTCAGAAGGGAAGAACAGCCTCTTTGTTTGATCAAAGGTAAAGATTTCTACCTTTTTCTTGAACTTTGCTCCTTGGAATAGCTTTGAAATGTGGATGAAGAGAGAAGAGTGCAAGAGATCAGAAGAGTATTATGGATTTCTTGCCCTTCTCCTTGGTGATTTCTAAAACCTTTTGAAGTTTGGAAGATGAGTTTGGAAGTTTTTGGTTTTTAGCAAGAGAGAGAAAGAGAGCAGAGAATGGGGGTCCTTCAGGGGAAAATTTCGTGGCCCCCTGCTCAGCTGAAGACCAGTGGTATTTATAGGCAAAATAACCTATAGTTTTGAAAATCAAATGGGTTTAAATAAAACATTTTTTTAATAGCAAAATCCTTGGCCTGAAGATTTCTGACCGAGGTTGAGTGTGGACTGAGCTTCAGCTGGCTCAAAGAGATTGTAATGATGAGTTGCATGGGTAGTGGGTGATACTGCCATCCATTGTGCAGCACAGAAGACTCGAGCGCTCGTGATCACTCTCGAGCGCTTGGGACTTCACTCTCGAGCGCTCGAGAGTGAGCCAGGCCAGAGGTTTTAGAAAACGGTTTTGAGCGCTCGGGACTTCTCCCAAGCGCTTGAAAATGCTTTTGACCATTTTTATTCCCTTTTCAAATCTTTCAAGGAGCAAAGTTCCGATCGGTACTAGGCTTGTTTCAATCCAAAGTCATCATCGGGGAGCCTCCGGGCCACAAATCAAGGAATTTTGAAAAGTCCAAATTGGGGTGTCTACAGTTGCCCCTCTTTGGGCGACGCTCGACATCATGCATGGATACGAGTGCCGTCCAAAGATTGAGATGGCTCAATTCGAGCCAAATCAAATCCTCAATTCAAAACACAAATGCTAGTGAAGACACAAACATTTGATGCATGCGGTCGCGTCTTTTCAGACTGCCTACGTACCCTTTCCTGCAGGGATCAGACCAGCGTAGTTCTTCGGGGCAAATGCAAACATGCAGACATGCAAGTAAATGATGGAAAGGCGTCCCTCAGGACGGTACCAAATCTATGGCGGGGTATGAAGGTGGTGCCAAATCTATGGCAGAAAAGGAGGGTGCGCGCCAAATCTATGGCGGCGGATGACCTGGAGAAAACCGGGGATGAAGGGTGCAAAATCTATGGCGGCGGAAGAAGGGTGCCAAATCTATGGCAGACAAGATGGGTGCCAAATCTATGGCGGCGGATGACCTGGAGAAAACCGGGGATGAAGGGTGCCAAATCTATGGCGGTGGAAGAAGGGTGCCAAATCTATGGCAGACAAGATGGGTGCCAAATCTATGGCGGCGGATGACCTGGAGAAAACCGGGGATGAAGGGTGCCAAATCTATGGCGGCGGAAGAAGGGTGCCAAATCTATGGCAGACAAGATGGGTGCCAAATCTATGGCGGCGGATGACCTGGAGAAAACCGGGGATGAAGGGTGCCAAATCTATGGCAGACAAGATGGGTGCCAAATCTATGGCGGCGGATGACCTGGAGAAAACCAGGGATGAAGGGTGGCGAAGGAAGCTTGAATCTGAAAAGCTTGAATTTTTGGAAGAAGCTTGAATTTTGAAGGAAGCTTGAATCTGAAAAGCTTGAAATTTTTTGGAAGAAGCTTGAATTTTGAAGGAAGCTTGAATCTGAAATTAACGGGTGTCTCTCAGGACAGCGCCAAATCTATGGCAGAATATGAAAGGTGCCAAATCTATGGCAGCGGATGATTGAAGGGTGTCCCTCAGGACGATGCCAAATCTATGGCAGAAGATGAAAGGGTGCCAAATCTATGGCAGAAGATGAGAGGTGCCAAATCTATGGCAGTGGATGATTGAAGGGTGTCCCTCAGGACAATGCCAAATCTATGGCAGGAGATGTGCAGTCATGTTGACGAATATGAAGGAAGAAGGCGACCGTGGGGGGGTCGAGGTTAGAAAGTGAGACCCGCGTTTCGACTTTTGACAACACTGATGATTTTTTAGTTTTGAAAAACAACAATGGACATGTCCGAGTACCCTTTCTGCTTCACTGTTTTTGGCCAGCGGACCGGTATTGTCAGGATTTCGGGATTTGGGATGGAGTTCGTCTTTGGGTTTGAGCTGGAGCTGGTTCAGGGCTTGAGCTTTGATCAGGGCTTGGGTTCCGAGTATTCATGCCCCAGTCTTGAGGTCGGCTGTACGCTTGCAGTGATTGATGGCATTGTGCTGATGTGCCCCAGTGAGTGACAGTCCTTAGTTCTGATTCTTTTCCTTGACTCCGCTGATAGTTTCGGCAACTAGTTTTGTCATGAGCACAAGTGCGGGTTCTTCCATGTATCGGAGTTTTTCTCACGAGTTAGGGGCTTCAAAGACGACCGGAAATGACCTTGCGTGAAGTTGGACAAGGCCCAGATGACTCAAAAGATAAGAAAAAAAACCCTTTATCCGAGGACTGACTCTTAACGAAGACCTTGACTGGACGAGGAGTTTTGATGTGACCGGACGAGGAGCTTGATTATTTTGAGGATTTCATGTTTGAAATTGTCATGATAAAATCAAGTTTTGATGATTTTCCCATTCTGGGTTTTGAAATTGTTTTAGCAAAACACGAGGACTCTTATTAGAAATCATGCCCCAGGTTGAGATTTTGCAAGATTCACAAAATGCCTTGGCGCTCCTTCTTGTTTTCTCCTATTGTCCAGGATTTTTGTTATCAAGTTGTGTTCTTCAATCTGACAGGACTTTATTCGGGTTGTAATGTGGCCAAGGTTTTGGCTTAACAAAGAAAGGATAATAGGCTCAAAATTTTCATTTTCCTTAGGCTCCGAGAGCTAGCAGCCATCTTGAATATTTTTGTGCCCTTTTTGCTTTTGATGGGCGCCTTCTTTCACTTGCTTTGCTTCGCCTTTTGTTGTGCCCGATGTGTTTGGCATTTTTATCGATCTCGAGCTTTCTCCTATTTTTCTTCAATGTTTTGCATCTCAATGTGCGTATGCATTTGGCACTTTCACGCTTTGAATTCTGATGCGCCGATGATAACCAGGCGTTTGGCACATTTTGTCCTCCTCATTTCACCCCAGTGTGGGGGATAGCTGCCTAGCTGGGTTCTTTCAAATAAATTGATTTAGGCTCAAAGGGGGTTATCAATGGATATATATCTTCAAGCGCGTGATAAAAGAAAAGAATGCCTTTCTTCATTTTGAATTGCACAACTCGATAACTGGATCCTAGATGCAAGTTAAGGGATTTGTGTGCTCTGACTTTTGCCTAGATCATGTTTTGAGGTTTTGATCTAGCGAGCTTTTTCTCATGCCAAGGCGTTGCTTCTTGATGGCGTCAGGGAATGGTCCCATGAAATTCTTCTTCAGAGGGCAAAGCATCTCGTGTCTTGATTTCTCATTTGATGGTGAAAAACAATTTAAGGGATCATCACAAAACGCGAGTTTATTATCACAATTTTGACTCAAGAGGCTTGACATCAAAAGACGGGACGGACCGACAAAGGATTGACTCAAAAGATTGTGACCGAATTTTGGGATCGACTTGAAAGAACATGACCGGGCCTCGGGATAAGGCTGCCTACGTATCCTTCTTGCAAAGGAATCAGGTCATAACGTAGTTCAGGCCTACGAAACTGACACTCTTTTTGGTTTTTCTTTTTTTTGACTACAAACTTGAAGACATACAGACACGAAAGCATGAAAGACCCAAAGTACAAACTGACTCGAAATTGAAGGACAAAGACTTGACTCGAAGCTTTCCAAACTCGTGAGAAATTCATGCTTTGACTTTACTGCACTCAAAATCCTCCTTCATATCTGAGGTCCGGCACTGGGATGGTCCCGTTGTCGATGAGATTTTGGATCTCGTGGCGGAGACGAAAGCAGCTATTAGTGGAATGGCCAGCACACTGGTGAAAGGTACAATAGGCGTCTGGGTTGTGGGACGACGAGAGCTTCTGAGGTGGGGGAGTTGGAGGGAGTGGCTGGATGAGACCGGCTTCGAGGAGTCTCTCATAAACCAGAGACAAAGGGACAGAAAAGCGGGAGAGGAACCTTGGTGGGATCTTGCCGCTGGATTGAGGGTTCATAGCGGTGCCAAGGGAGCCTCTGGCGGAGACGCTGCTTGCTTCGACACTGCATGATGCTTTCTTGCCTTTGTGCACATCCTGCCTTTTAGCCCTAGTTTTAGGCAAGGATCCTGTACCTTCCTTTGAGCGCTTCTTGGCGTCATGGAATTCGACTAAGTCTTTGAGCATGTGAGAGAGCGTCACTTCTGATCGTGGCTTGACTCCGGTGGTTGGAGAGTGGTAGGTTTGAGTTTCTTCGATCCTGGCCTTATCAGCACTCAGTCCCAGACCTGGATTTGACATGACGGAGGTGAGAATGCCAATCAGCCCTTGCAATAGAGCCGTCTGCTCATCTATTTTCCGATTCGTTTCCTCTACAGCCCTTTTCAGCTCAACTAGTTCTGCTTGCCCTGCCATTTCGAGGTAGTTGGAGAAGGTAGTATGGCTTTGCGTAGGATGGGTGGCCCAGTGCTGACAGTAAAGCAAATGAAAACGAACTCAGGACGTGCCCCTGTTGTGATTCATTAAAAAATGTGTACTGAATAAAAGAGTTGTAATTGACGTGTTGTCGTCGTCGACACAAGGGATCGCACTTTACGGAAAGTTCCAACAGTCACGGGTAAGTCGGTGTCAGGCAGGTTAAATTCCTCACGTTGGGAATCAGAGCCAATCTCCTTATCTAAGACCATCCGAGACAGGGCAATAAGACTGCCGGAAAAATGAACCTAAGGCTAAACTAGAGGGAGCCGTTCGGGCACGGCGAACACCAGAGGTATCCCAAACTCCATGGATTTATGGTCTCCTAGACATCCTATGAAGGATTGCCTTAGTCCTCAGAGATTCTTTTGAATGTGTATCCTTCGTTCAGAACGACAAATTCTAAGAGATGTCAAAATGAACTAAGTATTCAACTAGTCCTCGTTCGAAGTTTCAATTTTGAACTTGGGATAACTTAGTATAGACGGCGTGATACCCCAACCATCGTGGTGTCAGTGACATGGTGCCATTAGCCAGAGTGGTGTAAGTAAAGTGGCATCACGGCGTCGTTTTCCTTGTTATTCCTTATTCTCCGTTGAATCTTCGATTAGGCGTTAGTCAAGGACTTAGTATATTCTGATTTCCCGAAGTCTCATTGTTCTAAGGACTCATGTAGTTTCAATAACGTGCCTTTAAAAAGCACGACTCATCATCGGTCCAGGCAATCCTAAACAAGCCGCGCAAGCGAGTCTTAGAGTTCTATACGAGACACGAAAGCAAGCGTAAGATGCAAGGTGCGATGTGCAAGCGGGATAAGATCACGGTTTTTCGAAGGTTGCCTAATTCCTCAGAATTTCTTTTAGGGTGTATCCTTCATTCAGAACGACAAATTCTAAGAGATGTCAAAATGAACTAAGTATTCAACTAGTCCTCGTTCGAAGTTTCAATTTTGAACTTGGAATAACTTAGTATAGACGGCGTGATACCCCAACCATCGTGGTGTCAGTGACATGGTGCCACTAGCCAGAGTGGTGTAAGTAAAGTGGCATCACGGCGTCGTTTTCCTTGTTATTCCTTATTCTCCGTTGAAATTTCGATTAGGCATTAGTCAAGGACTTAGTATATTCTGATTTCCCAAAGTCTCCTTGTTCCAAGGACTCATGCAGTTTGGACAACGTACAACGGGGTGCACGACTCATCATCGGGCCTCGGCAACCTTCTACAGACCATGCGAGCGAGATCAACGGGCCTCGGCAACCTTCTACAGACCATGCGAGCGAGATCAAGAACACATGAATAGATCGACAGCATGATGGGATGACATGGATGAGATGTAGAAAGCAGTAACATGTAGGCAGGATATAGCATATAATCCTACCCTGCGGGTCCCTGTCCTAGTTTGGAAGGATCTATGGCTTGCTAAGCATGTACAAAGGCTGGTTTTGGCTTGAAGAGGGTTCCCCGGACTAGAGTCAAAGTATACCTCCCACTATTGAGCGTACACCCAATAATGGTACAAACGGTAGAGATGACTCATCACGGTCGAGGGTTGCTGAGCATTCCGGGATTCCCCATCACCGGCAAGCCGGGTAGGATTGCCGAAACACAACAGCGGGGTTGCACAAGATATATACAATGAAACAAAAATCCCTTTGAAAATCCCACAAACGTTTTTCAAGCTTGGCTCACAAGTTTAATTGATATTCAAGAAAAGCGGGCTGTTTTATCAACAAACCAACTTTTTCTCAAGTATCAATTAAACCAATCCCCAGCAGAGTCGCCACTGTGGGCTACCAGCCCGAAAAATATATTTCCCGTTTTGAAGAAAAAATATTGATTTGAAGAGTCGCCACCCGGATTTGTATATCACCCGAGAAACCGTTTTGTTTTGAAAAAATGGTTGATTTGAAATTGAAAACCAGAGATCAGTTTCAAGGGTCCGGAAGCCATGTTACGAGGGGGGAAGGGTTTTACGGCACCCCCCTCGCCCGATTCGAAATCGGTCTCTACTAAACGTTTGTGGGATTTTTCAAAGGGATTTTGTTTCATTAAAGCAACTAGCAGGTATCCACAGTAATATCATGTAGGAGGTGCATGCATGTGCAACTGTACAGTAGATGGTGAAATGGTTGTGCATGCAACACAAAATAACAGAAAATGAAACCCTGTTACTGGATTCACTCTCGAGCGCTCGGGAGTGGTCCCGAGTGCTTGGGAGTTCTGACACTCTGAACCTGCAAAACTTGTTAGCACAGACAGAATATAATGCAAATATGGAAACTGGAATGATATTATGTACACTACTGGCTCAGCAGAGGATTTGAAAGAATGAGCTAAGCCTTCAATCTTTCAGATCATGCATCCCTGCCTTGACAAGGCTAGATCTATAAATTTAAAAGAGAAACAGGCCATACTTATGCATGCAGAAACCAGATAACACAGCAGACTGGGAAAATAGGACGCAATGGCATGCATGCACTCCCGAGCGCTCGGGAACGGCCCAGAGCGCTTGGGAGTTTGATGCATATCAGCTTGGCTTCAAACAGGAAATGGTACTGACTTGACATGCAAACACCCTTGTTTTGATATTTCCCAAGAGGAGAACATCTTTTAACTTTGGAAATACCTTATTTTACATGAAAGCTTGTAAGAAATGCTCCTGTTTTGGTGGAAAATGACTTTCTTGTGCATGCATGCCAAAATGAAACCATTTCTTTTAAGAGTGCACCTCATTCCCAACCTACTATGTGACAAAGGGCCATGCATGAAACTGGGAACAGTCCCGAGCGCTTGGGAGCACTCTCGAGCGCTCGGGAGTGCTTCCAGTAAGGATTTATGAAAACGTTTTTTTTTGTACCCCATTGCTCTTGTTTTTACACTAGGGTCTCCCAACCATGCACCCAGTATTGAAGACTGGGTCAGGCTGAGAGACCCCCCTCAGAAGGGAAGAACAGCCTCTTTGTTTGATCAAAGGTAAAGATTTCTACCTTTTTCTTGAACTTTGCTCCTTGGAATAGCTTTGAAATGTGGATGAAGAGAGAAGAGTGCAAGAGATCAGAAGAGTATTATGGATTTCTTGCCCTTCTCCTTGGTGATTTCTAAAACCTTTTGAAGTTTGGAAGATGAGTTTGGAAGTTTTTGGTTTTTAGCAAGAGAGAGAAAGAGAGCAGAGAATGGGGGTCCTTCAGGGGAAAATTTCGTGGCCCCCTGCTCAGCTGAAGACTAGTGGTATTTATAGGCAAAATAACCTATAGTTTTGAAAATCAAATGGGTTTAAATAAAACATTTTTTTAATAGCAAAATCCTTGGCCTGAAGATTTCTGACCGAGGTTGAGTGTGGACTGAGCTTCAGCTGGCTCAAAGAGATTGTAATGATGAGTTGCATGGGTAGTGGGTGATACTGCCATCCATTGGGCAGCACAGAAGACTCGAGCGCTCAGGATCACTCTTGAGCGCTCGAGAGTGAGCCAGGCCAGAGGTTTTAGAAAACGGTTTTGAGCGCTCGGGACTTCTCCCAAGCGCTTGAAAATGCTTTTGACCATTTTTATTCCCTTTTCAAATCTTTCAAGGAGCAAAGTTCCGATCGGTACTAGGCTTGTTTCAATCCAAAGTCATCATCGGGGAGCCTCTGGGCCACAAATCAAGGAATTTTGAAAAGTCCAAATTGGGGTGTCTACACCAGGTTTATTCATACCTGCATAAGTAATCAAGTATACTCGTACTTACAAAGTTTTGTTTTTTAATCTTTTTAAATCTGCTCAAATGTCTTCGTATTTGACGTAGTGTGGGCAGCATGCCCTTCGGAGAGAAAGGATTTCGTTCCTTTTCGCCGTTGCGGCCTTTTTTTGGAAATCGAGGGAGCGCGAGCGCCGGTGGCAAGCGCTCAAAAATACAGAGTCGCCACTTGAGTTTTTTTGAGGGTCCGACACTCAAGGAACCGTATTTCGAAGCACCTGCCGCGCTGTTTGTTTGAAAAAGTTAAGGAAACCAGTCCGTCATAACCATATCTGGGTTCGGGAGCCAGGTTACGAGAGGGGAAGGGTTTTATGGCACCCCTCTCGCCCAATCCGGAGATCGGTCTCTACTTAGACATTTTGAAAACGTTGTGATTCTTATTTTGTTAATCGATTTTAGCCAATTAGGGCGGGGGAACAGTTAATCGGGGATTAAAACTGTAACATGTTTGCAGGATGTGATCAAGTATAGCATGAATGAGCAGTTAGTATAGGATGAGAACAGACTCCTGTGGGAGTTTAAACAGACTGGAAAGCTTCTGTCTTGGAGTGTCGTGCACATGAAGAAACCAGTATGCATCGATCAAGTCAATGCATATTGACCAAACCTGCGCACGCTACTACAAGACCTGCGCGCGCCAGTAAGCCTAAGCCCACAGCTCTTATTCTCAAATCCTCTAGGCTCTGGAAGGACCAATGCACACCCAGGACAAACCAAGCAGTTTATAGCAGTCATATTATACAGTTTAAAGGCTAAAAAGCCCAACAAATAAACAAAACACCCCATAAACAGTGTGGGGACAAAATAATAGCCTGAAATCAAGTTAAACATGCAAGGCCAGCCACTGATCGGGTACAAACAGTCGCGCGAGGGTTCCAATCCGTCGCGCGACAATGCGCCCGGGCGCGCGACGATTGCGCCCTGGCGCACTGGTCAAATGGAGCGTTGACCATCGCGCGATGGTTTAGGTGCAGCGCGCCCGGGGTCGAGCCAACTTTCCAGTGTCTGGTTTTTCACGTCCTGGGTTCTGAGACAGGTCCAGAATGATCCCAGGGGTACTCCAACAGAACAGAACTAAATATTGAAACGTAAAACTAACATTTTAACAAAGGAAAGCAGTAAATTGGTTGTTTAGCATGCTTAACAGTGAGCTATATGCTAAGTAAAAATTACAACAGTCATGCACGTAGCTAAAACAAGAAATGACCAGCCTCCCTTCCCCACGTGGACCAATCTCTTGCTGACAGAACTGTCGCGCGAGTGTTCGGGTCCATCGCGCAAGGGTTTACTTGGCCACGGCTTTTGAAACCTTGTTAGCTTTAGGGCCAAGACTGGTATTGATTACCAGCCTTGGCCCTGCCAGCCCCCCTCAGGGGTCAGAACAGAGAGCAACCACGGTAAGCTATACCTTTGGTTTTTTGAGTTCGAATGGTGTTTTGAGCTTTGATGTTTGAAGGCTTGATTGAAGTGTTTGAAAAGGTTGAGATGGAAGAACAAGCTTTGTTCTTGAGTGCTAGGTTGGAAACCAAGTGCTTCTTTTGCTAATGGAGAACAGATGAACAATGGGCTAGGGTTAGAACTTTTTTGCTTTTTATTTTTGGAACCCTTTTAATGGAAGAACCAATGGGGTATTTATAGGAGGAATGGTGAAAATGGTGTATGGAGGAGAAAGAACCAACCAAACAAGGGTTGGCTGATGCAAAGAGAGAAGTTCAGCCAGTCCACGAGGCCTGGCTGAGACTGCATTCGTGGCCAAGTTTCTGCCTCTGAAAAAGTAGGTGGGGAACTGACCATCGCGCGATGGTTCCAAACTGTTGCGCGAGGGTCAACGGTCAAACTTTGTCCACCTGGCAGTTTGACCATCGCGCGAGGGTTCAAGACCATCGCGCGACGGTGTGCCCGGGCGCGCGAGGGTTGCGCCCCGGCGCAGGATGATTGCGCCCTGGCGCACGTCAGTAGGGTTTTTGGCTTTTGGAAGTGGCTTAGGCTAGGTTAGGTTCTTGGGTTTTTCAAACACTCCAAGCTCAAACACTCGACATTCCCGGAATGTTCTTGATCCGTTTCATCATCGGGGAATCAAAAACCGTAAGTAAACTAATCTGGAATCCCAGATTGGGGTGTCTACAGTAGCCCCCCTTTGATGGCACTTGGAGCACCATTGACTTGGTACAAGTAACGTCAAAGGTTTCTAGACACCCCTCAAGGCAATCCAGAGCAGAACATACTAGCAAAGTAGACAAGCATACTTACAGAACCTGATTGGTTGAATGGACGGACGGACCATCGCTGGAGATGGAAGTAGAAGTGAATGATGGCATCGTCGCTTGTTGATCAAATTTGGACAGGACAGGCTGTCGTTGATTAGTTTGTCAATGCCACAACACCGACCGAAGAACGCCTCAACGCGCTTTGATTTGTCAATGCCTCAACGCTGACTAAAGAACGCCTCAATGCGCTTTGATTTGCCAATGCCTCAACACTGACTGAAGAATGCCTCAACGCGCTTTGATTTGCCAATGCCTCAACACTGACTGAAGAACGCCTCAACGCGTTTTGATTTGCCAATGCCTCAACACTGACTGAAGAACGCCTCAACGCGCTTTGACTTGCCAATGCCTCAACACCGACTGAAGAATGCCTCAACGCGCTTTGGTTTTTGAACGGACAGATCATCAGTATAAATGATCGAACCGTTGAAGACTGGAAGGGAGGATCATCAGTATAAATGATCAAACCGTTGATTTGGTGGAGATAAACGATATGGCTGACCGTCGTGGATGATATGGCTGACCATCGTTGAATGACCGATATGGCTGACCGTCATGGATGATATGGCTGACCGTCGTTGAATGACCGATATGGCTGACCGTCATGGATGATATGGCTGACCATCATTGAATGACTGATATGGCTAACCGTCATGGATGATATGGCCGACCATCATTGAATGACTGATATGGCTAACCGTCATGGATGATATGGCTGATCATCGTTGATTTGATTTGAAGGGACGACATGGCTGATCGTCGGCGATGACATGGCTGATCATTGTTGATTCGATTTGAAGTATCCCAAGGAGAGATTACCCTTGAAGATAGCATAGATATTGACAAGATGGACTGCTGCTGGGGAAATAATTACGGCCGTGGACCGATAGACCATCGCTTCTGGGGATCAAACTATCCTCGGCACAAAGAAATCCAACAATCACGGGTAGGTCGCGTCAGGCAGGTTGAATTCCATCTGTAGGGAATCAGAGCCATTCTCCTTATCAAGGACCATCCGAGACAGAGCAATAAGACCGCTGGAAAATGCGCTATCGGTTGAATTGGAAGTTGGACGGACAGACCGTCGTTGATTGGAATTGGATGGATGGATCGTCGTTGATTTGAAATTGGACGGATGGATCGTCGTTGACTTGAAATTGGACGGATGGACCGTCGTCAGATTGTTCTGCAGAAGATTGCATCGCATCCCTTGGAAAACAAATCGAGAGGATGGCGACCATTCTTGGTTCCTGCTTTCGACATTTAACATACACAATATGCAAAGGCATGTATAATATATTGAAAATGCAGATGCAAGCTAAGGGCGGCTCCTAGGAGGACAACGACACCTAAGGACTACCATTGAGCCTCATTACTGTACTGTCTGTTACTTCTGAGATGTGCACCCAGATAGATAGACGTTGAGCGGACCAGCGTGCCCCAGTTGACGCTTGAGCACTGGAATTGGACCTGCGTGCCCCCCTTTTTTCGATGCTTGGGCAGATATGCCCCATAGGTGAGCCCCAGAGATGCTCTGCTTGGCCTTGGGCTGATGTGCCCCTGTTGCTTCAAGAGATTTCGCTGCTTGCGGATTACGGATACTAAGGGTAGCAATGTTACAATTGCGATTTCCAGTTTATTGACTTTCTTTTGCAAGTGTTGAAGAGAATGCAAAAACTAACCACTAATATCTACTTTGCATTGACAAGTGCTTTGAATCGACACACAGACGCGCGCACATATGTACGGACTCGCCTAGCTCGAACAAAATTGGAGAAAGAGAACCAGGGTACAATGCGATCCCTTAGACACATGGAATACAATGAAATTTTGGGTATTAATGTGCCAAAACTCACAACATTCCCTTGACAGGTGAAACTGACACTTACGAAAAGTGCAAAAGGTACAAAGACCTGTACAAACAAAATCGAGAAAAGCATCCTGAAACGACAATTGATTGAAAAACTGGAAAAAATGTCGCAAAAACGGACATAAGATGCAGATTATGACTCGTATAGGCCCAGACTGAAACCGACACCCCCGTGCAGTCACATTAAGTCCATATGACTTGCATGGTATGACAAGACTTGGCAAAAGCCCCTGGAACGACATTCGAGGGTAGTAGCCAACTGCTACTGTCTGCTGCAAGAAGCATGCGCAGGTTTGAGACCAACGCGCATCACTCGAACAAACGCGCTGCGGTAGCTTACACCAGACTTCGCTGAACTTAGAATAAGCTGTGAGCCTGTTAAGGCCTCTAGCATTTCGTTCTGTTTTTGATGCTTCAATTATTTTTTAAGACTTATGCTCAGCTTGTAAATTGAAGAAGCAGTTTGGTAATAAAATTGAAAGACGAAGATTTTCCCCCTTCTGGTTCCTCCAAGGAAGCTTGTCTTGATTTTCGATCCTCTTCGACCTTTGATGTGTACCAAAATGTCAACCATGGATCCAATTGATAGATCGTGACCGAGTCTCGAAGAGAGACTGCCTATGTATCCCAAGCTAGGGAATCAGGTCAAAACGTAGTTCAGGCCACGGTTCGACAGAGTATGACCGAGTCCCAAAGAGAGACTGCCTACGTATCCCAAGCTAGGGAATCAGGTCAAAACGTAGGTCAGGCCAAGGGTTAACTCTCGAGTATTTACCTCTCCTTTTACGCTCTAACTTTTGCCTAGTACCGCCCATTCGGGTCTTCGGTCTAGCGAGCTTTTGAATATTGCCTATTCATTTTTGCCTAAACCTCCTTCATAGGTTTTGGTCTAGCAGTCTGCTCTAACTTTTGCTTGGAACTGCCCACCCTTGGGGTTTTCAGCCCAACGAGCTTCTCTCAGGGGAAAGTTACTTTTGAATTGATCCAGATCGACCATGGTATTGAATTTGTTGCCGTTGAGGTCGAAGACCATTGGCTACAGCCCCAGATAATATGGCTTTGATGACGCAGGGTCAAAAGTGCTTAGGTTGGAAATGCCTTGCTCCAGGCTGTTTTGTAAATTTTCTCATTTGTATTTGGCGGAACGCCACTGTCGTTGCTTTTGAACACAATGCAAGGCCCGGAGCCTTTGGTGCTTCTGCTTTTTGGATTGACACCTGGTAGCAGGGATTTGATGCTTCTTTATCTCAGGATCAACGCGAGGCGTGACTTGATGAGACCATGCCAAGACGTCGATGAAATCTTCAAGCCTGTCTAACCGGGTGCAATGCTCCTCTGGGAACAACTTTGAACCAAATTTGAACCTTTCGGGAGGTTATACTTGTCTTTCAAGTTTATTTGAAATTACTTCTTCTTTTAATAGGCTGAGCATGCCTTTCGTCTTCCCTTTCGGCGAGGGAACACATTCCCTTGGGGATGATCCCATCGAAATCTATCCCTTCGTCGTTAAGGTTGACACAATTTATATAAAAGCCAGCGAAGCATGTAGAAGCAAGACGATGCATATCATAAAAACCCTCGGGGTTGCCAAGTACATCAGACTCGAAACTTGAAACAAAAGCTACAACGTGGAGGGCTAAGAGGCACAACCTCCGACTCAGAGCTAGACTTAGACGAATGCAAAAGACTCTGTGTCAGACTCAGACAAAACGCCAATGCAAACTAGACGCGGTTTTGAAAACACAATTGTTAAAAAGCTACCCGTAGCTTCCACAAAAAGAGGTAAGAATCAGTGGGTGTCAGTCCCAAGTAACAGCACTTCGGCCTCTTCAGCTTCTTCGGCCAAACTTACTCGATGCTCCTTTGAACAATGGACCTCAGCCAAACGGTCCTTTCCTTTGCAAGCCCCTCATCACTGTCAAACCAGATGTTGGCAGTGAAAACCTCGATTTCCCCACCTACAACCATCATGTTAACCTCCGGTTCGGACGGGATGGATACGATGGGTTTGGGTTGATTTGCTGGGACGATATAGTGGCTAGGGTTGAATATGGTGGAGCTCGGGTTGATCTGAGTGGAGGTTATAGATACCTGACCAACCAGAGGGTCAGACCCGTGTTGAGGCAAGGAGTTGGAAATGACGTTGGGCTTTGGTGGAACATGAACCGTGCCATCATCAATTAGATCTTGTATCTCGTGTTGGAGACGCAAGCAGTTATCAGTGAGATGGCCAGGCATTTGGTGGAAGGCACAGAAAAGGTTGGCATTGTAGTTGGCCGGAAGGACTTTGGGTGGAAAAGTTGGGGTCAAAGGTTTGAGATGCCCAGACTTGACAAGTTTCTCCATCACTGCGGACAGAGATGCCTCGAAGGCAGAGAAGCTTCGGGGTTGTGTTCGAGATCGGAGGCTTTGAGCACTTCGTATTTGGTTGATATCGGCGGCACGACTGGAGTTGAAAGCTGGAGCATCGCTCCCACTTATAGCCTTTGGCTTAACCTTTTGAGTGATGGAAGAGGACTCGCCCCTTGGCAGGATTCCAGCTTGCAGCGCATCCTCGATGGCTAGGCCAGATTCGAAGAAGATCTCAAAGTTGGCGGTCGCTTGAGCGAGTACCAAGTGCCTGGCATAGTCTGGCTGAAGATTGCGGGAGATGATGCGGAGTTGATCCCTCTCGCTCGGGCGCTCAGTCATTAGAGCGGCTTTGGCTCTCCACCTTTTAACAAAGTCCGCAAAGGGCTCCTTTGCCTCCATCTTCGTGGATTCCAACTCTCGAATAGTCATCTTGAGTTGAGAGTTGTAGCTGTATTGAGAGACAAAGGCAGCCCCTATGTCTTCCCAAGTACTTCGTTCGGAGATGTCGAGCGACAGGAACCACTGGAAGGCAGGCCCAGAGAGAGTTTGAGGGAAAAGTTGAGACATGGCCTCACTTTCCACACCCAGCAGCTTCATTGCGGCATGGTAGCCATAGAGATGAGTTTTGGGGTCACCGCTCCCGTCAAACTTAACCAAGTCAGGCATCTTGAACTTGTCAGGGAGCTTGGCATTAGGGTACAAACAGAGACGATCCAAGTCAATTCCTTCTGCGTTGATCTTTTCAGACTTTGTGACAGCCTCTTCCAGCTTAGCCATCTTGGCTATAAGTGCAACCATATCGGGATTCAAATCAGGCTTGCCACCTGCCGGATTTGTGTTTGCAGCAGGTGCGTGAACCTCATTAGGGTTGAGCTGAACAATGAGACGCCCCTCGTGATTAGGATCCGGGACCAAGATAGGTTGTTCATGAGCATCCTCATCGTCCTCGCCTTCCTCTTCGAGAGGAGGTGGAAGACGAGTGTTGATAAAGTCATTCAAACGGGTGATGGAAGCATCGGTCTGGACAGCCCTTTGCTGCATAGCGGTGATGCTATTCTGAAGGTTCGTGAGCACTGCCTCTAGAGTGAGCGGTTGATCTGCCATGGCCGGCTTTGAAGATATTGAAGAAGGGGAAGCCGACGGTGTGGCTCTTTGCAAAATTGACGGCGAACCCGACTCTAGGGCTGCCAACAATGAACCTGGAGAAGCTTCCGTTGCAACTGACTGAGGTTCGAGCCTGACAAGTCTTTGAACCGGATTCTGAAGACGCTCCCAAGTAGGTTTGGCTCTTCCTTTCGGTACTCTCTTGCTCGGTGCAATGGCTCCAAACTAGACAGTAAAGTAAGAGAAAGCTCAGTGGCGTTCCTGCAGCAAAATGCAATGCATACATCGTCGTCGGTGTCAACCCTAGACTCTATAACTAGAGACGAGCTTGTCTCATGATGTTTGGATGCTGCCAAAAATCCTCAGATCTCTTTTCGAGGGTGTATCCCTGAGTAGATCGATAGATCCTAAAAGATGTCAAAACAGACTAGATCTTTGGCTAGTCCCTTTTGAATATTCAACTTTGAATTTGGAATAACTCGGTATTGATGGCATGGCACCTTAACCTTGAACACGGCGGTGTATAGTGACAACGCACTTCAACCTGGGTGGCGCCAGCGACACGACATCACCACTTTGTTGTTCCAGATTGTCGGTTGAATCCGCAATCAGGCGTGAGCCAAGGATTTAGTAAGGTTTGATTTTTCGAAGTCTCGCTGATCTAAGGACTTTGAAAAATTAACAACGTGCACCATCGAGATGCACGACTCTTCATCGGGTCATAGCAGCATCCTAATAAGCATAAGACAGACTCGAAAGCGAGACAACCTAGAAGCCGCCCTAAACATGCTCCTACGCAAAACAGAAAGTATGTATGCACAGTTCCAGAGACGAGTTTGCCTCAAAAGTTTCAGACGTTGCCGGAATCCTCAGAATTCTTTTCGGCGATGTGTCCCTGAGTAGATCGATAGATCCTAAAAGATGTCAAAATAGACTAAATCTTTGGCTAGTCCCTTTTGAAGATTCAACTTTGAATTTGAAACAACTCGGTGTTGATGTCATGGCACCTTAACTTTGAACACAGCGGTGTATAGTGACAACGCACTTCAACCTGGGTGGCGCCAGCGACACGACATCACCACTTTGTTGTTCCACATTGTCGGTTGATCCTTAAACGGGTATGAGCCAAGGATGTAGTAAATTTTGATTTCTCAAAGTCTCATTAAACTAAGGACTTTGCGATTGATAACGAACATTCAACAGAATGAACGACTCCTCATCGGGTCCAACAACGTTTTAGACAGTGTAAGACAAACTCAAAAGACAAAACAGCCTTAAGCATGCTCCTATGCAAAACAGTGCATGCGATAGGGGAAGCAGTAACACATAGACAGTTACGGGGTTAGATGCAAATAGATCTTAACCTGTGGGTACCTGTCTTAGTTTGGAGAGTTCTAGTGCTTTGTATATGCAAAGGCTGGTTTTGGCTTGTAACAGGTTCCTTGGACTAAGGCCACAGATATACCTCCCGTTGCCCGCGTAATCGTAGAGCAACAGTCGAACGGTAGAATGACCCATCATCGTCGAAGGTTGTTGGTCATTCGGGGTCCCCGGGCTCCGGTAAACCATGCCGGATTGCCAAAACGATCCAACGAGGCTTATCCCACATCGATGCAAATGAGATGCTAGAAATTGATTAAGAGAAGAAGAATCGCAAAATCGCAAAATGCCTTTTCAAATTTGGCTCACTTTATTTAATCCATCTTTAGAGGAAACTACACAAGTGAACAATCGAAAAAGCCCCAGATTAGAATGGCCGGACACGAGGTCCTGTTAAATCACCATTCCAACCTTCGGCAGCGCGAAGCTCACCGTTTTGACAGACTTTTAAGGGATTGTTCCCAAGTGTATTAAACTCTAAGTGTGGATCAATATTAGTTCGATATCCCCAGCGGAGTCACCACTGTGGGCAGCATGCCCTTCGGAGAGAAAGGATTTCGTTCCTTTTCGCCGTTGCAGCCCTTTTTTGGAAATCGAGGGAGCGCGAGCGCCGGTGGCAAGCGCTCAAAAATACAGAGTCGCCACTTGAGTTTTTTTGAGGGTCTGACACTCAAGGAACCGTATTTCAAAGCACCTGCCGCGCTGTTTGTTTGAAAAAGTTAAGGAAACCAGTCCGTCATAACCATATCTGGGTTCGAGAGCCAGGTTACGAGAGGGGAAGGGTTTTATGGCACCCCTCTCGCCCAATCCGGAGATCGGTCTCTACTTAGGCATTTTGAAAACGTTGTGATTCTTCTTTTATTAATCGATTTTAGCCAATTAGGGCGGGGGAACAGTTAATCGGGGATTAAAACTGTAACATGTTTGCAGGATGTGATCAAGTATAGCATGAATGAGCAGTTAGTATAGGATGAGAACAGACTCCTGTGGGAGTTTAAACAGACTGGAAAGCTCCTGTCTTGGAGTGTCGTGCACATGAAGAAACCAGTATGCACCGATCAAGTCAATGCATATTGACCAAACCTGCGCACGCTACTACAAGACCTGCGCGCCAGTAAGCCTAAGCCCACAGCTCTTATTCTCAAACTCTCTGGGCTTTGGAAGGACCAGTGCACACCCAGGACAAACCAAGCAGTTTATAGCAGTCATAATATACAGTTTAAAGGCTAAAAAGCCCAACAAATAAAAAAACACCCCATAAACAGTGTGTGGACAAAATAATAGCCTGAAATCAAGTTAAACATGCAAGGCCAGCCACTGATCGGGTACAAACAGTCGCGCGAGGGTTCCAAACCGTCGCGCGACAATGTACCTGGGCGCGCGACGATTGCGCCCTGGCGCACTGGTCAAATGGAGTGTTGACCATCGCGTGATGGTTTGGGTGCAGCGCGCGTGGGTTTGAGCCAACTTTCCAGTGTCTGGTTTTTCATGTCCTGGGTTCTGAGACAGGTCCAGAATGATCCCAGGGGTACTCCAACAGAACAGAACTAAATATTGAAACGTAAAACTAACATTTTAACAAAGGAAAGCAGTAAATTGGTTGTTTAGCATGCTTAACAGTGAGCTATATGCTAAGTAAAAATTACAACAGTCATGCACGTAGCTAAAGCAAGAAATGACCAGCCTCCCTTCCCCACGTGGACCAATCTCTTGCTGACAGAACTGTCGCGCGAGTGTTCGGGTCCATCGCGCGAGGGTTTACTTGGCCACGGCTTTTGAAACCTTGCTAGCTTTAGGGCCAGGACTGGTATTGATTACCAGCCTTGGCCCTGCCAGGCCCCCTCAGGGGTTAGAACAGAGAGCAACCACGGTAAGCTATACCTTTGGTTTTTTGAGTTCGAATGGTGTTTTAAGCTTTGATGTTTGAAGGCTTGATTGAAGTGTTTGAAAAGGTTGAGATGGAAGTACAAGCTTTGTTCTTGAGTGTTAGGTTGGAAACAAGTGCTTCTTTTGCTAATGGAGAATAGATGAACAATGGGCTAGGGTTAGAACCTTTTTGCTTTTTATTTTTGGAACCCTTTTAATGGAAGAACCAATGGGGTATTTATAGGAGGAATGGTGAAAATGATGTATGGAGGAGAAAGAACCAACCAAACAAGGGTTGGCTGATGCAAAGAGAGAAGTTCAGCCAGTCCACGAGGCCTAGTTGAGACTGCATTCGTGGACAAGTTTCTGCCTTTGAAAAAGTAGGTGGGGAACTGACCATCGCGCGATGGTTCCAAACTGTCGCGCGAGGGTCAACGGTCAAACTTTGTCCACCTGGCAGTTTGACCATCGCACGAGGGTTCTAGACCGTCGCGCGACGGTGCGCCCGGGCGCGCGAGGGTTGCGCCCTGGCGCACGTCAGTAGGGTTTTTGGCTTTTGGAAGTGGCTTAGGCTAGGTTAGGTTCTTGGGTTTTTCAAACACTCCAAGCTCAAACACTTGACATTCCCGGGGTGTTCTTGATCCGTTTCATCATCGGGGAATCAAAAACCGTAAGTAAACTAATCTGGAAGCCCAGATTGGGGTGTCTACACGTAGACCCTATTCCTCTGCTCCCCAATACGAAGTTAGGAGCAAGGACCAGGCCTAACTTCGTATTCTAAGCATAATAGAAATAAAAGACAATGTTTTTATACCAAAACGCAGAATTTTATTCATAATTCAAAACTCAAGGGGCCGTTATGCGTACCCCTTGCAACAAATAAATAAAAACAGAGGAATTTTAATCGTAATTCCCACACAACCACGATGTGCATCCTAAAAACAGAGTAAAAAATAAACTGAAGTTTCTTCAAACAAAAAACTTCCTTAAGTTGTGGACATTCCAAGGCCTTGGCTCCGGGTTCCCGTCCAGGTCCGCCAAACGATAAGCCCCAATGCCCACAACCTCTGTCACTCGATATGGGCCTTCCCAATTGGCCCCCAACTTGCCCTCGTTGGCCACCTTGGTATTGCCGAGCACCTTACGAAGCACAAGGTCTCCAATACCAAACTCTCGGGGGTGGACATTTTTATTGTAGCTTTTCATCAGCTGCTCCTGATATGAGGCCAAATGCACCAGAGCCCTTTCTCTCCGTTCCTCGGCAAGATCCAGTTCAATCTCCAGGGCTCTGTCATTACCTCCACTTTCAACTAAAGTGGTCCTGTTTGTCGGCAGACCAACCTCCAATGGGATTACAGCCTCCGTCCCATATGCCAATGAGTAGGGGGTCTCTCCCGTAGACCTCCTAGGAGTTGTTCGGTGCGCCCATAAAACGAGTGGCAGTTCGTCGGGCCACTTTCCCTTTGCCTTGTCCAACCTCTTCTTGATCCCGTCAAGTATGGTCTTGTTGGACGCCTCTGCCTACCCATTACTCTGTGGTAGGCTGGGGTTGAATAATAATTCCTTATCCCATACTGGGCACAAAAAGCCTTGAACTTTTTTTGAAATTGGGACCCGTTATCCGTAATCAGTGAATAGGGGACCCCAAATCGAGTAATTATGCTCTTCCACACGAA
This sequence comes from Rhododendron griersonianum, assembly GCA_018127125.1. Taxonomy (NCBI): domain Eukaryota; kingdom Viridiplantae; phylum Streptophyta; class Magnoliopsida; order Ericales; family Ericaceae; genus Rhododendron; species Rhododendron griersonianum. The sequence goes on along the minus strand of CM030790.1, from coordinate 29,477,890 downwards.
TCTTTCTATCATAGGCTCAGTGATCTTAGCCAATGGTTCTGCCTCAATCCATTTGGTGAAATAGTCTGTTGCTACCAACAGAAATTTACTATTTCCTGTTGCCTTGTGAAGTGGACCCACGATGTCCATCCCCCATTGTGCGAATGGCCAAGGACTTGTCAAAGGCACGAGATCCTCGGCTGGTGTTCGGATCATTGGTGAGAATTTCTGGCACTTCTCACAAATTTTCACATACACCTTTGCATCCTCCTGCATGTGAGGCCACCAGTACCCTTGGGTTATTGCTCGGTGGGCAATGGACCTACCCCCAGCATGACTTCCACACGTTCCCTTGTGGATCTCGTGGAGGAACTTCTGCACCATCTCTGGGTGCACAAAAAGTAAGTATGGACCAGTGAAAGATTTTGTTTTTATCTTGTGAGCCTCCTTTTTGTTTGTGGGGAGTGCCCCATCTCGTAGGAACTCCACTATTGGGTCCATCCAACTTGGTCCTTGGTTCACGTCCAAGACCAACTCCACAGTTCTTCTAATGCTCGGCTCAGAAAGATAATCTACTGCCACACGTCTTTTGAATTCTGTTGGTACAGCTGCAGCCAACCAGGCAAGAGAATCAGCATGGGCGTTCTGCCCAGAACTTATTTGCTCTATATACACCTTCTCGAAAGTGTCAAGCAGATCTCTGGCGGCCATCACGTAGGCAGCCATCTTCTCGTTCCGAGCCTCGTATTCCCCGGACAACTGGTTCACCACGAGTTGTGAATCACAATGTACTCGTATTATTTTTACCTTCAGGGTCTTTGCACTTCTTAACCCTGCCAAGAGTGCCTCATACTCCGCCACGTTATTTGAAGCACTGAACCCCAATCGAAGGGATAGTTCCATCATTGCTCCTTCAGGAGGGAAAAGTACCACGCCAATTCCTGATCCCGTGTTACATGCAGAGCCATCAACAAATAATTTCCACTCCGTGGGATCCTGTTCGGCCGGAGCTCTCTTCTTTCTCGTTGTTTGCTCCTTCCCCTGTTCCTTTCCCTGCTCCTGTCTCATAGGAGGCTGGGGAGCCACTGTGGGCGAAAACTCAGCTACAAAGTCTGCCAGCACTTGCCCCTTTATTGCGGTGCGCGGCTGGTAGTCTATGTCGTACTGGCTCAACTCGACCGACCAAGTTGAGATACGTCCCGAGAAGTCCGCCTTCCGTAGCAAAGACTTTAACGGGAATTCAGTATACACCACCACCCTGTGACTTTGGAAATAATGGGGCAATTTTCTCGCCGCCGTCCTTAATGCCAGGACCAACTTTTCGAGGGGCAGATATCTCGTTTCTGCGTCCAGTAATGTTTTGCTCACATAATAGAAAGGAACTTGCTCGGATCCCTTATCTCTCAATAATACTGCACTCACAGCATGTTCAGAGACTGCTAAGTACAAAGTTAAAGACTCACCTTGTTCGGGTGTGGATAATAGGGGAGCTGCTGCCAAGTACTTCTTCAGGTCTTGGAATGCTTGCTCACACTCTGCTCCCCATTCGTATCCTTCCCTCTTTTTCAGCAATTGGAAGAAAGGTCTACATTTGTCACTGGACCTGCTGATGAATCTATTTAGAGCCGCCGCCGTCCCTGTTAACCTCTGGACCTCCTTCGTGGTCCTCAGACTTTGGAGCTTTTGCAACGCAGTAATTTGATCGGGATTTGCCTCTATCCCTCGTATGGTCACCAAATGCCCTAGGAATTTTCTTGAGTTTACCCCGAATGCACACTTCGAGGCGTTGAGTTTCAGCTTATATTCCCTCAATATCTCAAAGGCTTCCTTCAAATCAACAATGTGGTTTTCCTTCTCCTTGCTTTTGACTACCATGTCGTCTATGTAAACCTCCATGGTCTTGCCGAGCAACTTCCTTAGCATAATCGTTGCTAACCTCTGGTATGTTGCAACTGCATTCCTCAAACCAAAGGGCATGACGCTATAACAGTACAGCCCCCTTGGTGTGATAAAGGAAGTCTTCTCTTGATCGGGACCGTACATGGCTATCTGGTGATACCCTCGATATGCATCAAGGAAACTCATCCGCCCATACCCAGCCGTTGCATCAACAAGCTGGTCTATCCTGGGAAGGGGGAAGCTATCCTTGGGACACACCTTGTTCAAGTCGGTGAAATCGACACAGACTCGCCATTTCCCATTTTTCTTCTTTACCACCACAGTATTGGCCAACCATTCTGGGTAGTATACCTCCCGTATAGCTTTTGCTTCGAGCAACCGGTCCACCTCCTCGATGACAGCGTCCATGTGCTGTATGGCAGACCATCTCTTTTTTTGCATCACAGGCTTATGTTGTGGATCCACATTTAAGTGGTGACAAATCACGTTTGCATCTACTCCGGGCATCTCTTCGGGTACCCAAGCAAACACATCAACGTGCTCCTTGAGGAACCCCACCAATTCTTTCTCCTCCGTCTCATTCAGGTTCTCCCCAATCAGGAAATACCTTTCCGGATCATTCTCGTTGATCTGGATCTTTTGCAAGCCTTCCACCACTTTCTCGGCGGGGTCTCCTCCGACATCCTCAATGGTCGGCTGATCCGGGACCTCGACTGCTTGGACCAACTTTGCTTTAGGTGCCTTCTTGATTCCCCCTTATCCTTTCTATACCATTCGATCCTGGGAATTTCACCATCTGATGGTAAGTGGAAGAAATCGCCTTCATCTTGTGTAGCCACGTTCTTCCAACAATCGAGTTATAAGAAGATGGTACATCTACCACTAGGAAATCGGTCCTCAGCACGACCGTTCCTGCTCGAACAGGAAGAGTTATTTTGCCCAAGGGCCAGACTGCTCCTGCACTGAATTCGACCAAGGGGGTTACTGACTGCACCAAATCCGCTTGTGTCAGCCCCAACTTCTTGAACACGTCATAGTACAGTATCTCTGTGCAGCTTCTTGAGTCCACCAAGATTCTTTCTATGTCGTACTCCCCAATTCGTAGGGCTATGACCAAGGCATCATTATGTGGCACCTGGATTCCACCCAGGTCCTCATCCGTGAAGATTATGCCTCCCTTGCATTCTTCTCCCTCATGTCCTCGTTTCTTTCCCAACTACATCACATGCTGGTCGTGTTTTACTTGTCTCTGGAGCAACCTCACCTCATTTCTCGTATAAGGCGCGGCCAACCCATGTATCATATGGATTACGCCCCTTGGATTTTGCTCGTAATCCAACTCCAATGCTTTCTCTGCACCCTTGTGCTCTTCCTGAATAAACTCTTTCAGGTAACCACGCGAGACCAGATCATCGAGGTGTTGCTTGAACATCTCACAATCTTCCGTCATGTGCCCCCAGTCTTTGTGATAACTGCAATGCTGACTCGTAGCCCTTTTTGCGTCTTTATCTCCCTCCATCCTTGGGGGCCACTTAAAATATGGACGATTCTTTGTTTTATAAAGAATCCGATAGATTGGTTCCTTCCAAACCGTTGTCACCGAAAAGAAAGACTTAGGGTCTGGAGCATGTTTCTCTTTGAACGGCTCTTTCTTGACCTGCCCGTATTCCTTCCTCTCTTTGTAGGTTTTGGGCTCCGGCTTGTCTGTCCTCTTCAGCAAACCCTTCGCCTGTTCGGCGACCATTCTGTTGTCCTCTCGCGATATGTCATCCTCGTTTCTGGCATGCTGTTCGATTCGTTCCATCAGCCTTGCCAATGTACCTACCGGGGTCATGTTCAGGGATTTACGGAGTTCTCCCCGAACAGGTAACCCTGTCTTGAAGGTGGCTATCGCATACTCCTCACTGCAACCTTCAATCTCGTTGAAAGTCTCCCAGTATTTCTTAGCGTAGTCCCTGATCGGCTCGTTCTCACCTTGTTTCATGACAGAAAGGCTCTCAAAGGTTTTTGGTGCTTTCCTGCTCGTCAGAAACCGAGCAGTAAATTCTTCGGCTAGCTGTCTCCATCCTCGTATGGTGTTCGGCCCTAGTTTATGGAACCAAGACAAAGCTACCTTTCCCAAACTCGATGGGAACATCTTGCACATGATCGCATCATCTCCGTCGTGCATGAACATTGCCTGCCGGTAATGCTGTATGTGGGCCACGGGATCAGTATTTGTTTCGTAAAGAACGAATGCCCCGTGCTTCACCCTACTCGGAAGCTTTGCCTCTTGCAATCTCCTTGCAAAAGGGGATGAAGCTTTATTGCTGAGGGCTTTCCGTGCTGCTTCTCGTGCAGACATGGTTCCCTCCTCTTGTTCTTTTGCCTTCTTGGGAGTATTCTTTTCCCAATCAGAATCAGGCCTTTCGTACCTATCCCTGTGGTGTCTTCTAATTTCTCCTTCTTCAGGGGTAAGGCTTCTGCTCCTTCTTTTTCGTGAAGAAGCCCTTTTCTTCCTCGGAGTGGGGCTTCTGGACCTGCTCCTCCTTCTTCGTGAAGGAGCCTTCTTGTGTTCCACTATTGCCAGCCTGTCTCCTCTGGAATTTCTTCGTGACAGTCCAGAATCCTCCGGATGTTCTCGTATCCGTTGCAATTCCTGGATCTCATACTCTCATTTTTTAATCAGACGAGCGTACTCTTCGATCTCTTGTCTCTTTTTGTCCAAGACATCGTCACGGTTGTGTGCACTTCTTGAATGTGCCACTGATTCTCCCTCACGACGGGACTTACTCCTTCTCGTGGATCCTGTGGCCGTCCCTCCCTCCTTGTTCTTGGAGTCGTCATGGACGGTCAGGGGGTTACCCTTGCTTGTGGGCTTCTTGGCTTGCCCACCATCGGGTTTTCTCGGAGGATCCGGTGGGGACTGGTCGCCTCCTCCTCCCAACTAGTGTTTCGGATCATGTGGTGTCTTTGGGTCTTCTTCCATCGTGGTCGCTTTTCAGAGGGATCTCTTTCGTTTCCCACAGACGGCGCCAATTGTAAGTGCAGAAAAACTAAGAAGGGTTTAAGAACAGCGCTGAATCTCCTTACTTCCCGTGCTGTCCCACCGAAACCCTAGTACCTTCGCCTGAACCCTAACCTGTAAAACAGACAAGGGGTGAGCGCACCTTTGCCTCTCGTGGCAAAGGCCCTCCGATGCCTAAGTTAGTATCACGTACTAATGGAAAACCCTAATTAAGCATAAGAGAATGCGTATAACTGTAATGTATTGTGTACCTTTTTCCTCTCGATTTTGCCTTTTATTTATAGGTTTATGGATGCTTGCTGCCCAAGTATCTATGTTGCCCTAGGTTTCCTATCTCGTATAGGAAACTCAGAAAATCTCGGATTCTCGTTCCCTTATCAGTTCATTACCTTGGTCCTTTCAGGACTCCTTTCCATAGCTGGCCAAACTTCCTATTCCCGTTGGGTATCTTTCCAAGATCCTACTTTATTGGGATCTTATAGTATACACGGGATATCCCCGTTTCTAGAACCTTCTGGAACGTTTTCTGCATCTGGGACTGCTTTTCATACAAATCCCCTCCTGTTCGGCTCTTTTTCTGCCGAACAGATTACTTGGACCAATGACTTCACATGTCACTGCTCCTTCGTCAATCTCTCGGTCCAATACTCTCTGGACCTTGACCCGGTACAGACTCTCTGGACCAATGATTCCTTATATCACTGGTTCCTATCGCCGATCACCGTATTGCACGGCGACTGTCCCTATCGTAATTATATAATAGTCCTGCGTACCACGTGTTCGGGCCATTCTTGCACCTGTTCGGGATTTACTCCCTACACATATATTAAGAATAAAAGAAAATTATAGTAGTATGTTTAGTGTAAAAGACTTTAATTGTGCAATTATCTTCTCAAAAAATAAAAAGGAAAAGAAAATATAGACTGACCTGTACTGACCCATTTTTTAATTGGAGCGAAATTGGACAGGTAATTAAAGTACCGATTTGACACAAAAATGGTACGTACTGCTAGTATGGAACGGTATTCACAACCTTGTTTCTCTTGGCCCATGTAGAAGCCCGTGTCACGTACAAGAGATAAATTATTCATCCTTTAAGCAAGGACGGGTCGAAGGGCGGATGAAATTGTATAACTTTGCCCCAGTGTTGTGTATTCCGTACCATACTGGCCATAAAACAGTACACATGTATTGGTGTTCCGTACCGGCCAAAATATCGGCCTGTACCAGGCGTACCAGCCTGTACTGGATAATACCGGGCTTGTACCGGGATATCGGCTGGTACACATAAACTATTCTTTTGCTTAAAAAATGCTTGAATGTTAAGATAATTCAACATAACTTGGAGTCTATAATATGTTAATCATCTTAATTTGTTATTAGGACTAATTTTAAGGTATATCAAAGTGTTAGAATTTATTTTATACCTCTACTTTGAGTTTTTTTTTGGGGAGGTTTTTTGTACATATATTAAAACTATATAAAATATAAGTTATTGTAAAGACCCGGATTTTTGCCCTATTTTTTTCGAATAAAGAAATTATTTTTAATCAAATAGTCTATCGTAATCGATTAATTTTTTAAAAGTATAATTAGATTAAACTAGAACCTAGATTAATTTTTCGTGAATAAAATTAGTTTAACAAAATTTTAATTCAACTTGTAACTATATATATGTGTATAGATATGTATACATGCTTATCTTCCCCCTCCACACACATACATGTCCATATACATTCTATTTTAAAAGCCACCAACAGTTGCCACAAAATATGGCTACGGTTCCCTCCCTCCCTCATCCTCTCGGCAACCCCTCTCCCTTATCTCTCCCGATTCTATCTCTCTTACTTCCCTCCCATATTTCATCACCTTCACCCTTATCATCCCACTCTCCCACCCTCCTCCACTACTATCAGTTCTCCGCCTCCTTCCCATCTCTCTACAAAAACCAAACCAACTCCATTCTCATCCATATCACGTACCTCTGTTCACGGCCTATTTCTTCCTAGTTAATGTCGTTTTTAGGCCTGAGTTTTTTCACAAATGTTGTAGAGGGCGTCGAGAGCTTCGATTTTAACCCAAGAATCACCCGAAAAGATCAAGTATTGATAGAGTTATTGCCATTCAAATTTTGGTAAAATTCTCAGATTCTGATTTCCAGGCAGATTCAGTGACCCTTCTAAATCTCCATTTTTTCTCCTACTTAGAGTGATTTTCGAGCTTAGACTTCTTTACAAAAGTTGTAGAACGTTTCAAGATCTTCGCGTTAGACACAAGAATTGTCCAAAATGGCAAAGATTTGGTCAAGTTATTCCAGTCTAAAGTTGCTGCTAGAATACCGATCTTTCGCCGCCAAATGAAAACCCACCGGACTCCACTGAATCGTTTTGTCCGGATTAAAGGTAGAATAATCACTTCCCTACTTTCTCCTAAGTATATTAATGTACTAAGATGTTAGTTTTATGGTTAGAATCGAAAAGAATCGAATTTGGAATCGAATGGACGAAACCCAAGTTTTCCGAAAATTCACTGTTCACTGTTCATAGGCGTGGTTACTATTCACTTTTTGGTACTGTTCATACCGGTTGGTTTTTTTATTATTTTAAAAAATGACACCTAAATTACAGCTTTCCCCTTTGTCTATTTAAGGGAATGATTTCGACCCTCATACTTTGATAACGTATTAAAATTAACCCCTGAAATTTATTAAGATTATGTTTTAGCCCTAAATGTTAATAATATGTTTTGGGACAGTAATATCCTAAATTAGTCAATGTCCTCATTTTAATCTATTGAGTGATGAAAGCTACTAAATTACTATTTTACCTAGTCTGGAAAAGAAAACTAAATGAATAGGGTTTGCCAATGTATAAAATTGCACCTTTAGATTTTTATATTGTAAGTTACTATAATGGATTCTAATTATGTGGCTCAATAATTATACTTGAGACTTAAAAGGTTAACCAGCACATTATTAAAGCTAAGCTTACGAAATTGCTAATGGCACCTTTGAAATGTATCTATAACTAATTTGCTTGTTCAACAAACCTTAAGGGCATCGGCCCGATCATAAAACTCTATGTGTTTTACTTACTTGCACAATATCAATTGTCATGCTTGGTTTATATTGAAATGTATCTTGTTTATTGATTACGTTGTTAGGGATTTCTTATTGTTGTACTTGCTAGATTGGACTTAAGTTCATGGGATGGTTTCGAGTAGTGAATGCGTAGACGATGTTTAAGTAAAGGATAAAATGATAAAGTTGATTGAGGATGTTGGGTGCCGGTAAAGGATCCTGGTACGGTAAAGTACCTTTAGTTGAGTTGGGGAACGGTAAAGGATCCCGAGTATTGTAAAGTACTCAGAGTGTGTGGAGGACGGTAAAGTACTCCGGGTACAGGATTTGGGATATGGTAAAGGATCCTAAATGCGGTACAGTACCCAGTGTGTGTGTGAAGGACGGTAAAGGACTTCGGGTACAGTATTTTGGGAAACGGTAAAGGATCCCTGAATACGGTATAGTACCCAGTGTATAGAGTTGGGAGACGGTAAAGGATCCTGGCAATGAGATAGTGCGACCCCTAATGCTGAGTTGTTCCTTTATTATGGTTGTAAGCGAATCCAGACTGAGTACATAATTTAGTAGTATTCGCTTAGAACTCTGGTGCAGGACAAATAAAGGGAGAGTTATTCCATGGGACGGTCAAAGTTGGTGGATGTGGGAGGAAAGGATCTCGCGGGGAGAATCCTTAGATTTCATGTAAGTTGATGGATAGTAAAGAAAAAAATGATGTACTATTATTCTGTACCTTCTGTGTATTGTAAATTATTATATTGTTGAACTGCTAACTGTAGAGTAAGGGGTTAGTAGGGTTGAGATTATCTATTGAGTTTCAAAACTCATCATTGTGCCATTGGGCTGGCATTTCATGCCAGGTAATCCGGAGACCGAAGAACAGAATTCTCTTCAAGACGATGCGTACCAGAGTGAGGACCTCCCAACCGAGGAAGGAGAGTTTGTTGAGCCATGGAGGCCATACCTTTAGAAGCTCGGTTAGTTTAAAGTATTATTATTTAAATTTCCAAAAGTGTTACTCCCTCCGTCCCGCAATGTTTGGCACTTTTGGGAATTCCCACTTTTAAGAGAAAATTTTTGATGCACAATTGATGAGCTAACTATCCAATTTTACCCTTATGTAATTTCAACACTATTTGAAAATTTTCAAATTTTGGACGGATACCAAACAGTTTTGTTTCTGAAAAGTGTACTTTTGTTGTCCAAAAGTGTACTTATGTTTCTTTGAATTTTGAATAGATTGAGTTTAGAGTGCAAAAGAAAAGGGTAAAATGGGAAGTTCACCTAATTTTGCTATAGACTTTTCAAACTAGCCAAGAAAAAGCACAAAAGTGCCAAACATTGCGGGACGGAGGGAGTATTACATTTGTTAAACTCTGTTTTATTTTGTTGAGTTGTAAGACAAATAGGTAGTTTTGAATTTTAGTATTTGAGATTTTCGCTGGTAAACTCTATTTAATAAAATTTTATTTCTTAAATTAGTTTTATGGATTATTAAATCAATTAAAAATGATTTAATTAACGTGTCCGAAAATCGGGGCGTTACAAAACCGATCTCCTTTCTTCTCTATCGCGCATTCCCTTTGTCCCCACCTCTAATGTTAGAAAATGGTACACTTGCTGGTACGAAATTGATAACGTTGATTTGCCCTACCAACGTTTAAAAAATAATAATAAAAACCCCGCTCATCTAAGGATTTTTTGAACAAGTCAATAATCGTCCTTCTTAGATTGTCTACATTATTTAACTAGTTCAATATTTTACCTTTTGGAAGGAACATGGATGCACAAATAGTATGAATCTATAATTATGTATGACTATATATTTATAATTGTTACAACAATAAATTTTTGGATACTGTGTTTTTGAATTTGTATTTAGAGAAATTGATATCACCTTTCATATGTACAAAAAAAAATACTTTAATGTTAGAATCCTGCGTCCCTCCTTGCCTCTATGTATGTGGATCTCACAAACTATATTGCTAGATGTTGGAAAAAATCTGGCAATAATAGAAATTCCAGAGAACAATCTCATTGATAACTACATGTTTACATGAACGAATCAAGATACAAAATACATAACAGTAGACAAAACGTAAGTACGAGATACAAACAGATTTCTGAATATCGAATCGAGTCCTGATACCACAGTCTCCTTAAGAAATATTCGCCGCCTACCGTGGGTGTTGTAGGATCTTGTTCAGCATCTTCCTCCCAGGGTTGGCTCGGCTAAACTGCAAGCCGTCGAAACACTACCGTCGACCGCCTTGGCGAACTAACTACTGCCTATCTCTCTCTCACACAAAGAACGAATTTCAGAGCTCTAGAAGTTGTGAATTTGCTGGTGCAGAATGAGGAGAGGACTGCCCATTATATACTGCTCAGGAGCCTCTGAAAACAACCAGGAAATGAATACGGGAATTGATTTCTCAGCCTTGAATAGGGGAGAATCAATACACAAAACTGCCAAAATGAATGGCAGGTTCAAATGCCAGCATTAACCTCTATTCATGGGGTATTATTCAGCAAAAAACTGCTGGAAAATTGAATAGCCTTGTCCAGATTCAACGAACCAACGGGAGCCCTTTCGGTTGTCTCAGGAGACCCTCCGAACATCCCAATTATCATTCACAAAATCTGGAAATTTTCCAACACTAGAGAGCAGAGCAATGTTACTGAAGCATATTTTCACAAGATGGTCCATATTTGTAGACACCCCAATCCGGACCTCGAAGGGTTTTTGTCCACCCCGATGATGAAATAAAGTAAACGGAACCTTTGCGAGCTTGAATGAAGGACTCCCTTAACCCCAAACAGATCCTCAGCCTAGATGAGCCATCAGCCCTAAACAAACCCAAAAGCCCAGAGAAAGCCCTGGAGTAACCCTGTAATGCCGCGCGTGACATCTCTATACCGCACGGCGTATCAAAAATCATTACACCGCACGCGATCATGAGGTTAGCCGCACGGCATTTTCGGTAAAGTTCTGACTGGCTCAGAAAGCTGTCGGCCACGCCTATTTGAGCCACAGCTACAATACGGCTCAGCCGAAAGCATACTTCTGGCCCGCCAGCTAAAATACCTCCAACATTTGAAATTCAAAATTCATGGCTCTTGCCTATAAATACACCCCTCCACTCAAGGGAAAAGGGCCATTGATCACCATTATACCCTTTCCCTTTCTCTCTCTTCTTGCTTTCACACCCATTTCCCATTTCCAAGTCTTGAGAATGTTGCTTCCAAAAGTCATTCTCTAGGCCTTTACTCCATTTTTCTCCTCACCATTAAAGTTAGGTCCTTACTAACTTTGAGACCCCAACCACCCAATACACCCATCTACTACACACACCCATACTTCTCTTTTCTTTTTCAACCTTGCCGACGCCCATCCACCATCATTAATTTTCATTCAAGCTTAAGATCAAAGGTAAAAACCGAGTTTCCTTGGGCAAGGCTCTGTCCTGGCCCTGAGGGGACTTTTCTATCTTCAGACTTAACCCTTTTGGTCAGGATCTGACCCAAAAATCATTTTTACAAAACAAAACTAGTTTTCTGTGCTGGGTATACTACGTCGCGCGGCGCTTCGAAGCGTCGCACGGCGTAGTGGACTCACACGCACGGCTTTTATCTAAGTACTGTTTTCTTGATCAAAATGTCTGGATCACGATCGTCTGTTGCTGGATCTGTTTCTGTACACCTAAAGCAGTCTCGAAATGAGACCATATCTACAAGCCATGTTTTAAACTCTATAGATCTTTTTGAAATGAGCAAATGTATCAAAAATGGTTTTCTACTCGTGGCTTGGAAGAATGGTACAGTTCTGAGATGATCTGAGGGCTGTGAGCTTTCTGAAGTTTTGAAAACAACACCGTGCGTCGTACTGGATATACCGTACGAGACTCTGTAAAATGACTAAAGTTTGATGTTAAGGTCAGAACCACGCACGGCATATCAGAAGGCCGCGCATCGTAAAGCGATATGCCGTGTGACAGAGGATGGTGATCCAGACAGCTTGTTTATATGTCTTTCTTATTTATATTATCATCATGACATCCTTCATCATTTCTGTACAGTAAGCACCACTAGCACGGCAACGTGACATGTTTTATCTTGTTCCCATTTCCCTTTATGAGTTTTCAAGGTTTTTTGAATGGTATTAAATCCCCCCATTTAAAATGCTTAGTAGAGACCGGTTTTCACCGGGCGAGCGAGGTGCTTTTTTTAACAAAACCTTCCCCGCTCGTAACGTGGCCCCCGGATCTAAAATCTCAATGGTTTCGCTAGATCAAAAGCCTTTCTTTTCAAAACAAACTTTCGGTTTCTCGGATCATCCATCTCAAAAATCCGGGTGGCGACTCTTCGAACGTGCCGGGGGCGCGGGAGCCCACAGTGGCGACTCTGCTGGGGATGTTTTATTCAATACTTCTTTTTTTTTTATTTTAATATATATATATATATATATATATATATATAAAGGAGTGTTGAATAATCAAGAGGGCCAAACTTGAAAGGTATTTTATTTGGGGGGGGGGGGCTTAATGCAATTTGGAAAACTTAAACTTTCTTTTACACTATGCACCGCACAAGCCTCGCTAGCGTGTCTCGGCAATCTTGCCCGGTTTACCGGTGACAAGCTCTCCCGGGATGCCTAGCAACCCTCGACTATGATGGGCCATCGTGCTGTTCGACCATTATCTTGCAATACACTTGACATGGGGTAGTACATCTTGGCTCTAGTCCGGGAAACCCTTCTGAGACCAAAACCGGCCTATGCACCCGTACATAACCATAGAACCTTCCCAACTAGGACAGGAACCCATGGCTAGGACTTATGTGATATAACCTGTTTATGTGTATTCCTTTTCTGTACATGCATATCATTCACGCATTATTGCATCTTGCAGGCTAGAGGATTAGGCTTCCCTAGAATTCTTTAGGATTTTTCGATCGGTCTAGGAGACCGTAAATCCATGGAGGTTGCGATACCTCTGGTGTTTGCCGTGCCCGAACAGCTCCCTTGACTGGAGACTAACCTTGAAGGTATGCGTATCTGGATTCTGACGGTCACATTGCTCTGCCTCGGATGGTCAAGGTAAGGAGATTGGCTCTGGTTCCGAAACGATCGGAATTTAACCTGCCTGACAGTACCTACCCGGGCCATCAGAAATCTTCTGTACAAATGCCTCAAGTGAGACTCAAGTCACAGTAGGTCTTAGGATTTAGGAGGCGCGTAGAAGGTAGGACAGACACTCGGGATGGGTTTTGAGTCACTCCGTTTTGCCTTGTTACCAGTTCAGAAACATTGGACACCTGCGAAAAGAAGAGGCTATACCCAATTGGTTCCGTCCGTCCCAAAGATTGGTTCGCATAGATACCCTGGAAGAAACCCAACTGTTTGAGGTCTTCATAGAACAGGAAGGGCAGTCGTCATTAGCAGTTTCGCCAAGATTAGCAATACAGGAGTCTCTAGCAGAACTGTCGCCTGAAAGTCCTCTGCTCATGGCTGATCAAGGAAACGGGGTAGAAGAGCTTAGACAGAACATGGCCACCATGGACACCCAGTTTAGGCAATCCCTAGCTAGCATGGATACACAACTCAAGGCCTCGGTTGCATCCATGAAAAACGACATGAATATGATAATGGAGTCTATGCAGGAGGTTTGTGACAAGCTCTTAGTTAAGACTGAAATACCTAAGGGTGAGACACCAGCCAAAGATACACCAGCCGTTGATCCCAATTTAGCCGCCCTCATGGCTAAAATTGGTAAGTTGGAAGAATCTGAGCAAGAAAAGAAGCGATTAGGAAGGGGCGAAATTGACATGAACAAATTATGTTTGTTCCCCAACGCTAAGTTACCGGAGAAGTTCAAGGGAGTGGATTTTGCAAAGTTTGATGGTACCGGAGATCCAAAGGCTCACCTCCAAGGGTATGTTGGTTCACTCACCATGAGGGGGATTGAAAAGGAAGCCATGGCTCAGCTATTCCATGAATCCCTGTCGGGACCGGCCCTGCAATGGTTTCTTACTCTTGAACCCTCTAAGAAAAGGACTTGGGAAGACATTGGGACAGCATTTGTGGCTCAATATGATTTCAACGTTCATTTAAAAATGACCACAAGGGAACTAGAAAGCACCAAAATGGGCGAGAAAGAAAGTTTCGCTGATTTTGTAAAACACTGGAGGGTTAAAGCCGCTCAAATGCAAAACAAACCAGATTTGAAGGAACAGATAAGGATCATCACCAAGAATCTGCCAAGCTCTTTTGCCCCATACATGGTCCTCTCCCAGGCAGCCTAAAATTTTGAAACTTTCTATGACTCAGGCTTGGCTGTAGAGGAGGCCCTACGAGACGGTACATTGGAAAAGAAGGAATCAGGAGCAAAGTCCAAAAGGGTATATTCAGGGAACAACAATGTCCTCTTCGGGAATACCAATTAGGCTGGAACTTCATCCACCAAGCCGGCACAAGTAAACCAAATTTTTGAAAAATCAAAGTCCCAACAAAGAGTCTCTACCCAGTTTAGCACTCCTAGATCCGCCCTACTCAAGAAGCTTACCAAAGTAGGAGTGCCGAACCCTCTCCCGCCACCATAAACCATTCCGCCTAATCTGAACCAGAATGTCTACTGCGAATTCCACCAAATGCATGGCCATACCACTGACAACTGTATCCGCCTCCGTCATGAGATTCAAAACCTCATTGACAATAAAGTCATTGATACCCCTCCTTCAGATAAACCAAACACCATGACAAATCCCTTGCCACAGCATAATACCCCATTCCATATCAACCAAATCACCCAAACCGAAAGCCAAAACTTTGATCCTACCCCTTTCATCATCCCTGATACTGAACCGAAGCCTGTTGTGGAAATCCCCGAAGAGACTGCTCTCTGTTACCTTTGGGAATGGGGAGATTTGATTGCTGATTGGGAGGAATTCGAAGCTGCCAACTTTCAAGGAGACGTGAACCCATTCTTTGAGCCTGGATGGGAAATTGATTGGCAAAGCATTCTTGCTGACCCTCTTGATGGATTCTCTCTATACATGATGTTCGAAAACCAAAATGAGCACTTTCCAGGGATGCCTGAATGGGAATGGAATCCAATCCCGGATGAATACCAACTCTTGGCCTGGAATGACCCTTTGGATACCTTCTCTATACCCATGCTATTCGCGGAAGAATACCAACCTCAGACGATGGCCTACAACTGGCCTGAACCTGCTCCATTTCAACCGAATCCCTCCTACCTCCACGACCTCATCATCAACGACCCATACAACAATGTGGGTCTCGCCCCATGCCCAGAACCGCCGGGGCCCGAAGAAGATGTGGCTAGTAATGAGTTTGACCCAATGGACTGCCTGGCCGATGAAGTTAAGTCAGAGTCATCTGTTACTTTCCCAAAGGATGCTGATGTTGCTATGATGAATTTGTGGGAAGATGAACCGGGAGCTAAGACAAATCTGTGGGGAAATACAGAGATCATCAACATAAAGGTGGGAAACGAAGAATGGACCGTAAACAGGGCGGTGGCAGAAGCTGATAAGTGGAAGCCCGAGGATCTGTGGGAAGAGCTGGTTATTGCTGATTTGGCTGCCAATCTCCAAGACACCACTATTGGAAACAAACGCAAGGCCCTTGCTGATTTGTGGGACGAAGAGTCTAAGTACCGACAGATTGGTCAATTGACCAGGAGTGGTCGAATCTATCAACCTCCTAATCTTCAAATCGGAGAATCCTCCAACCCTCCAGCTCCACTGACCAAAGAACCTTCTAATCCGTTTGTCACCCCAATCAAAGACACTTTCCAACCCTTTGCCCCACCAATTAAGGATCCTTCTTGCCTTGAGAAAAACCCTGAAGGAATGATCAAGCGCCAACTTGAACAGACTTAAGCCAAAATGTCTGTTTAGGACGTGCTCGTTCACTCCACCCACCATCGCGAAGGACTCATCCAAGCCCTTTCTCACCTAAAAGTTCCTTCCGCCATAACCCCTGACGAACTCGTAGCACTCATCAAAACCATACCCGTCAAACATGCCATTACCTTCACTGATCGAGATTTGCCCGCTGAAGGAACTGATCACAATCGGCCACTCCATGTCACTTTGAAATGCCACAAAAAATGGGTACCAGTGATCTTGATTGATAATGGGTCAGCAATCAATGTTTGTCCGCTCCGTGTTGCCTATTGCTTGGGGTACAAGAATAATGATTTCTCTCCATCAGAAGTCAAAGTTCGGGCATATGACAACACCCGTCGGGATGTGGTTGGAACCCTCATGCTACCTATGACCTTCGGACCTTACCAAACGGAGGTGGAATTTCATATGGTAAACATTCCCGCATTCTTCAACCTACTGCTGGGTAGACCTTGGATGCATCGGCTTGATATCATGGCAGTCCCTTCAACACTTCATCAGAAAATTAGACTGGGACTTGAGACTGGGATGCTCACCATCCATGGCGACTCTGGGATTCGCGCTCCCGTGAAAGACAATGCCCCGCTCTTGGAGATACAACACGGAGAAGAGGACATCGCTTTAGGTGGCTTCTCTCTTGACACCTCTAATTCTGTTTTCACTGTCAAGATCGATGATGACTTCGTCATCAGTAATGTCGCCATAAAGATCATGAAGAAGATGTCCTACATGCCAGGTTTGGGGTTGGGAAAGAACCTCCAAAGGCCAGCACAGTTTGAGGAATGGGGAACTTTAACCCGCATAGCAGGCTTAGGATACCACCCTTCGGAGGACCGGAAAGAAAAGAAGGGAGATAGATTGGAGGATTATTTTGTCAAAGAGAAGGCAAAACAGATTTACCAAGGACAGCCGGAACCATTATGGGACAAAGAAACCAACACCTTCTTACCGGGGTTTGAGATATTCGCTAATGATGTTTGGCCAGAAAGTGATGAAGAATTGGAAGCAGTAATCAAGCAAGCAAAGATAACTGACTGGGTTGAAACTTTTGCTCTGGGTAGTCTGGCGACCTTATTTGGGGAAGACGAGCCATTGGGTATAGCCATGGAAGCAGAAGTGCAGATGCTAGGGCAGGAGGCCCTCGAAGACCCGACTTCACTCATCATGGATGCCGCTGGGGATTATAAGAGTTGGACTTTTATACCAAGTGCAACCAGTCATGAGTCTGAGTCTGAAACTGAGTCCTCTGAGTCTTCTGAGTCTTTTGAGTCTGTTGAGTCTGAGTCGGTGCCTCCTGGCCCAACTCCTCAGAGTCTGTATTTTGAGTTTGAGTCTACCCGTGCGTATGGTGCCCCTGAGGCCTCTGCTTATGATGAAATAAATGAATCTGGTTCCGCTTACTTCCCTGACTTTGAAATAAATTGTGTCGACCCCGACGATGAAGAGATCGATTTCGATGGGAAAATCCCTAAAGAAATTCGGTCCCTAATCGAAAGGGAAGACGAAAGGCATGCTCAGCCTGTAAAAGAAGAGGTTGTTCCAATAAACTTGAGGGATGAAGGGAATCCCCGGATGGTTCAGATCGGTTCCGCGCTATCAGAAGAAGAGCGCCAGGCTCTCGTAAATTTGCTAAAAGAGTTTGAAGATGTTTTTGCATGGTCACACGCTGATATGCCCGGAATCGATCCTGAAATCGTGGAACACCGGATTCCCCTCTATCCTGACGCAAAACTAGTAAAACAGAAACTGAGACGCATGAGGCCCGACTGGGTGCTTACAATAAAAGAGGTAACCAAACAAATCAATACTGGGTTCCTAATGGTAACCAAATACCCTCAGTGGGTCGCAAACATTGTCCCCGTTCCAAAGAAGGATGGCAAAATCAGGGTCTGTGTAGACTTCAGGGACTTGAACAAAGCTAGCCCCAAGGATGACTTTCCCCTGCCGCATATTGACGTGCTGGTTGACAATACCGCAGGACACGCCTTGCTTTCTTTTATGGATGGTTTCTCAGGATACAATCAGATCCTCATGGCCCCAGAAGACCGAGAGAAACCACATTCGTCACTGAGTGGGGAACTTATTGCTATCGGGTCATGCCTTTTGGGCTGAAAAACGCTGGTTCCACCTATCAGCGAGCTGCTATAACCTTGTTACACGATATGATTCACAAAGAGGTAGGGGTTTATGTTGACGACATGATCGTTAAGGCGAAGGAGCGGGAATGCCATTTACCCGCGCTTAGAAAGTTCTTCGAGAGGATAAGAAGGTACAGGATGCGCCTCAACCCGGCTAAGTCCACGTTCGGAGTCACCACAGGGAAAATGCTCGGGTTTATGATCACCACTCGCGGCATCGAAATCGATCCGTCAAAGATTAAGGTCATTCTGGAAATGGAACCACCATGGACAGAGAAGGACGTAAGGAGTTTCCTTGGCAAAGTGCAGTTCATCAGCCAATTTATTGCAAAATTGACTTCAACATGTGAACCCATATTTCGCCTGCTCAAAAAGGGAACTCCATTTGTATGGGACGGCAGATGTCAGCAAGCCTTCGAGGCCATCATAGCCTATCTAAGGAATCCACCAGTCTTGATGCCGCCTGAACATGAAAAACCTTTGATCCTATACTTGCCAGTCACTCCGTCTTCCATGGGGTGTATGCTGGCACAAGAAGGAGACGATGGGGTTGAAAGAGCTGTCTACTACCTCAGCAAAAAGATGGTCGGATCTGAGGAACGCTATACTCCCTTAGAAAAGACGTGTTGGGCACTCGTTTGGGCTTCCAGAAAGTTAAGACATTACATGCTGGCGTACTCGGTAAGATTGATATCCTGAATGGATCCTTTGAAGTACTTATTCGAGAAGCCGACACTTACAGGAAGAATGGCACGATGGCTATTGATGCTGGCAGAATTTGAATTAAAGTATGTCACCAGAAAGTCAGTGAAAGGAAGAGCTGTCACTGAATTCTTGGCCGATTGCCCAGTCGAAGGAAAGGAAGATGTTGAATTTGAGCTCCCGGATGAAGACATAATGACCGTAGCCGAAGACATGTGGCGGTTGTATTTTGATGGAGCAGCCAATCAAAAAGGATTCGGGATTGGTGTGCTATTGATTTCGCCAGATGGGTCGCATATCCCACTTGTATTCAAGCTTAACTTCGAAGTCACCAATAATCAAGCGGAATACGAAGCTTGTATTGTAGGCATGGAAGCAGCCATTGAAATCGGTATAGAAAAATTGGAGGTTGTGGGGGACTCAAACTTGGTTGTTTAAGCAAACGGTGATTGGAAAGTCAAGGAAGAGAAGTTAAAGCCATACCATCAAGACCTCGAAGACCTCATTCCCCATTTCAATAAAGTAACTTTCACTCATGTCTCGAGACTCAGGAATCAATTCGCCGATGCCTTGGCAACATTGGCCTCCATGGTCGAAATCCCCGTCGGAGTAAAGCTAAGGCCAATTGTGATCGAGCAAAGGGACACCCCGGTATACCAGCATGTCATGGTCATCAACGAGCCCGAAGACGGTCACCCTTGGTTTTACGATATCTGGAGATTCGTGGAAAGGGGAGAGTACCCCTCTGAAGCTAGCAAGAAAGACAAGATCGCTCTTCGGAGAATGGCAGCTCAATACATCATTTGTGGAGGAAACCTATACCGAAGATCTCACTGTGGTACCCACAAGCTGTGTATTCATGGTGAGGAGACAAAAAGAGTGCCGGAGGAAGTCCACGAGGGTCCAGGGCTGTAAACGAGCCAAATCGAGCCGAATATTAGAATGTTCAGATTCGTTCATTAAGTTTTTTAGCGAACTCGAGCTGAACTCAATGAAAAGTACGACGAGCCGAACTCGAACCGAGCTTGTCTAGGTTTGGATCGAACTCGAGCTTGTTCACGAGCCTTAACGACCCAATAATATCATATATTTATGCTCTCATACAAGTCTAAAGCTGCAAGTAAAAATTTTAGTATGTACATAAATACGTTTATATACATATAAACTGATAAAAACGTATACATAAGTAAGTTTTTAATAATTGTAAACGTTTAGACTTGTACAAGTTTTAAAATTTTCATTATGTAAATATATAAAATCCCCATGATATACATATACTCCATGTTCGCGAGCCTAATCGAGCCGAATACTACTATGTTCATGTTCGGTTCATTTATGAAACGAGCCTAAAATTGAGGTTCAGGTTTGGTTCGTTAAGTAGACGAATCGAATTCGAACGAGCCTTTACCGAGTCGAGCCTCGAACAGTTCATGAACGGCTCAGTTCATTTACAGCCCTAACGAGGGAGTATGCGGTCCTCACATGAATGGTATGATGCTTGCCAAAAAGATTTTGAGACAAGGCTACTTCTGGTCCACCATGGAGACAGAATGCGTGGAATACGTACGACGTTGTCATAAGTGCCAGATTCATGCTAACCTCACGCATGTCCCACCGTATGAGCTGCAGCAAACGACCTCGTCGTGGCCTTTCTCGACGTGGGGTATTGATGACATCGGAAGGATTGTCCCAGCAGCCTCTAATGGTCATAAGTTCATCCTAGTGGCTATTGATTACTTCATGAAATGGGTGGAAGCAGCCTCGTATGCAACCCTGACCGCAGTTCAAGTCGCGCACTTTATCAAGCAAAACGTCATCTATCGGTATGGGGTCCCACAGGCATTCGTGTCCGATAACGGGGTTCATTTCAAAGGTCAAGCCAGGGAAGTCTTGGAGGAATACCAGATCCAGGTGCATAAATCAACGACCTACCGACCACAGACCAATGGGGCCGTGGAAGCAGCCAACAAAACAATCAAAACCATCCTGGAAAAGACCATTCAGTCTGCAAGAGATTGGCACGAACAACTACCGTTGGCATTATGGGGATATCGCACGTCTGTACGTACACCAACGGGGGCAACTCCGTATTCCTTGGTTTATGGTATGGAGGCCGTACTTCCCATAGAATTAGAGGTTCCATCCCTCCGAACTATGATCGAATGCAATGTCCAAGAGGCAGACTGGCTGAGCAACCGATTTGAAGAACTTATGTTGTTCGATGAGCGCCGTCTAAAGGCACTTTACCATATTCAAGGATATCAAAGGAGAATCGCACGCGCATTCAATAAAAAGGTGAAGCCAGGGACTTAGCAGAAGGTGACATGGTTTTGAAGGAAATCCGGGCACCAGTCTATGATCCACGAGGAAAGTTCCGACCAAAGTGGTCCGGGCCTTATATCATCAAGACCATCCTGTCTGGAGGGGCTACGCAACTCATTGACCTGGACGGAAACGAATTCTCAACCCTAGTCAACCTGGATCAACTCAAGCGCTACTACCCCTGAGGGAAGCTCGCTGGGCTGAAAGCTGCAAGGGTAGCCAGCTCCAGGCAAAAGTTAGAGCAGAAGCCTGCTAGGATGAAAACCCGCAAGGGCATCTTAGGCAAAAGTTAAGGCATACAATGAACGAGCTCGCTAGGCCGAAAACCCGAAAGGGCGGTACTAGGCAAAAATTAGAGCGCAAAAGGAGAGTGTCAAAACCAGAGCGAACCCTATCCTTGAACTACGTCATGACCTGATTCCTTCGCCAAAAAGGATGTAAGTGCAGAAAAACTAAAAGGGGTTTGAACAGCACAAGAGCTTAACGGCTACTTCGTGACTCTCGCCGGAAACCTAATATGCCGCCGGAATTCTTATCTGCAAAACAAACAAGGAGTGAGCGCACCTTTGCCTCTCGTGGCAAAGGCCCTCCGATGCCTAAGTTAGTATCACGTACTAGTAGAAAACCCTAACTATCAGTAGGTAAATAACTTGATTGCAATAAACTGCGTACATTTTCCCTCTAGGTTTGCCTCGTATTTATAGGTTTACGGATGCTTGCTGCCCAAATATCCGTTTTACCCTAGGTTTCTTATCTCGTATAGGAAATTCGGTATATCCTGGATTCTCGTTCCCTTATCAATTTATAAAAAGAGTCCATTTAGGACTCTTTTCCATAACTGGCCGAACATCCCATTCCCGTTGGGTATCTTTTCTTGATCCTACTTTCTCGGGATCTTATTCCTTTGCAGAATTAATCTATTCTGGAACCTTCTTAGAGCATTCTTTATATATGGGGCTGCTCCACCCAGAATTCGTTTCCTGTTCGGCCTTCTCGTAGCCGAACAAACTACTTGGACCAGTAACCTTATATGTCACTGTCCTTTCATCAATCTCTTGGCCCAATAACGACTCATGTTTACTGGACCAAGACCCCGTACAGACTTCCTGGACCAATGACTTCTCATGTCGCTGGTCCATATCGCCGACCACCGTCTTGCACGGTGACTGTCCTTGTCATAATTATACCATGGTCCTACGTACCACGTGTTCGGGCCTCTCTTGAGCCTGTTTGGGAATACCTCCCTACAATTGCTCCCCAGCTTTACTCGTTATATCCTCGTATATGACGAGCAAAGCTTTTTAGGATCCGAGCAACGTTTCTTTGCTCCTGCACCCTTTATTCTTTAAAATTGGTGCAAATATCATCATTGAGCCAGCCCAAGAAACGTCTTGTCATTGGGCGGGACAGGCTTTTCCTACCCCTTCCTTTACATGTGGCACTCATCGTACCGTCCGCATTAAATGCGAATGGACTTCTTTGGAAAACGGAACGCCCAAACGGCGCTTGGGATGACGTTTCGCTTACGCCCTCCACTTAATAGGGTACATTTGGGTTTTCACTTCATTTCGAAACTCCATTTTCTCTTCAGATTCCCTCCTGCAGAAAGAAAGCTCAAGCTCCCCTACCTCTTTGAAGTGCCCCTTATCGTCTCAAGGTTTCTCTCTTTCTGCAATCTTAGGATCCCTGATCATCTCTTCGTAAGTCATTTCTCCCTTCTTCTTTCCCTATCATTCTCGTTGATCTTAGGGTTTCCTGTCATTTAGGGTTTATTCGATACCCACCCCTTTGTCTGTAAAATTTCACAAAGGTCCACCTCTCTAGTAAAAAATGGGGCAATTTAGACGTCACTGCAACACCCCTCAGACCATGGCCACGTTCCAATCTCGTTACGAGATCCCTGACAACGTGGCCACTACACTGGCCCACGAGGATGCCCTACGCCAGAGCCCTGACAACGATACCCTTCATATCCCAGTAGTCGCCGTCGTGGAGGGCGGCGTCAGATTCCCCTTGGCCCCCTTACTTCGTTAGGTCCTGGCCCATTATAGACTATCCCCAATGCAGGTTTCGGCCAATTTCTTTAGGGTCGTTATGGGTATAAATGCTATAAACCAGATGTTGGGCACATCACTGGGTTTACACGATATACACCACCTTTACAGTATTTCTCGAACCAAAGATGCCCTCACCTACTATCTAAAGAGTAGGGATTCTAGAAAAAAGCTTGTTCTCGAACTTCCTGACTCTGCCCGGGGGGATGATGATGACTTTCTGGTCGTTACGGGGAACTTCGAGCCCAGAGATGAGGATGGCCGTGTGATAGGTTTTCATGCCCCTCACAGATTTGGGCAACCACGTTAGTTCCTCTTTACCTATTTAAAAATTACCTCGTGTTTTATCCATTCAATTTTGCGATGTATAACCTGCTGCATTCTTCGTTGCAGCTGAAAACGTCAACCAAGGGTACAACATCATTACCCCACAGGTTCACGTGGCCGACATCGAACGAGCCCTTGCGTTCAACGGGCAAGGAACGCCCCTTGCTGGCCGAGCAAGAGTTGCACAGGTGCTCTTGAGCTACAGAGCATCGTACGGTGGGTTCATTGATCGGCGGACCCGAGCAGCCGACGACCCAACACCTCCTGGACCTTCCAACCTGCAACCCGAGCAAGAGGAAGAAAGGCGTTCTTCAACTCCACCAATCCCTGACGATCCAATCGAAATCGTCGAGGAAGCTTTTACTTCGTCCTCCGACGGTTACTCCCCTTCTCCTCCTCCAGAAATGAACCAGCCAATCGATCTCAACAGTCTCCTCACCATTCCCGGAGCTGGCCGTGGAAGGGGCCGCGGCCCTGCTCGTGGCCGTGGTCGCTCCCAGAGCCCTCAGCCATCTCATGGCCGACATGGTACCGCCCAACTGGGCACTCCCCCTGGTTTTTCCCCTGAAGAGATCGAGGCGAGTCACCGACACAAACGCCAACGCCTGGAATCGTCTTCAATCAAAGGGTCCCAGCCTGAGACTTCCAACATCCCAACTCCGATTTGGGCACCACAATTCACCCACGGTGGGCGTCCTCTCACCGTTTGTGACAGTATAGAATCTGAGGGGACCGCTCTTGCCTTGTCCCAGGCTTTCATGCTGCCTGGGGACATGCAAAAGGTGGTAGCCAGCTCCCCTGACAATCTCCTTGGGTCCTTTATGATCAACAGCACTCAGGTAAACTCTTTATAATTACCCAGCTAATAATTTTCAAGCTGTTGTTTTTGGGCTTCGTCTGATTTCCTCAAAATGTTCTAGGCCATGCAAAGGATGGTGGCCATGGTGCAGAAGCTGGGCCAGTCTGAGCCTCAGCGAGCTAAGCTGGTGAATGAGAACTCCCAACTCCAGCGTACGATAATCAGACTGGAGAAGGAGAGGGACCAAGCCCGCGGGATGGTGGACGTGCTGAAGGGGAAGCTGGAAGGTGCCGAAGACAGCCTGAGCCAGACTCTGACGGAGCTGGAACTGAGTAAGAATGAGGCCAAGGCGTCCTACCAGCAGGGCTACAACGAAGGAATCAACGTAGCAACTGAAAGCTACAAAGACCAGATGCCTGGAATCCAGGACCAGGTATTTGCTGCTGGGTGGACGGCTTGCCTCAGGAAATCCAATACAGCAGAGTCATCGCCCCTCTGGACAGAGATTGATCTTCCAAGTATCATGGCCGCCTAAGATGAGGATGGGGTAGTGGCGGAAGAAGATGATTTGGATGGAGAATCTACTGTCAATATCTCCGAGCAGCATGATGCAGATGCCGGTCTCATTGTTGACGAGGCCAACCCTGGCCAGAAGGAAGCCAGTGGTGGTCCAACTAATGGGAGCACAGCTGCGGAGGCTATCCCTGCACAAGTTTCTTCTTCCACCGTTGAAAACCCTACTGTTGACCAGCAGGTATAAATTCCCTTCTCTTGGAACACTTCCAACTTTGTCTTAAATATTATGGTGGCCCTGCGTGGCTGTAAGGCTTGCCCTACGTGGCACGAATACATTTCCAACACTTTTAACTTAGGTATTTGGCCCTTCGTGGCGCTTAACTTCGTTTTGCTCGGCCCTTCGTGGCCTTTTAACATTGTTGGTGGCCTTTTCGTGGCCAATCGTTTAATTTCAATTGCTCAAGTATCTTGCTGGAGTGTATCCCTACGCTTCCCAAGATTATTCATACCTGTATATCTAGCTAAGTTGGTTCATACTTTAGCTATTGATCAGCATGTTTTCGTATGCTCCCCGAGTTTTCCTCATACTTGGAGATAATTCTAAGTGTATTCATACTTAGACAATTCTGCATGTATTCATATGCCGCCCAAGTTTCATTGGTTTGTAATAAACCATCTAAGTTTATTCGTACTTAGATCCCCAAATGTTTTCGTGTTTGGGAAAGCTATGCATTTTATCGTATGCATGCCAAGTGTTTGTTCTTAAGTCTAAGTGTATTCATACTTAGTCTATCCAAATGTTTTCATATTTGGCAGAAGTGTGTATATTCACGTATGCACACCAGGTTTGTTCATACCTGTATAAGTGACCAAGTGTATTCGTAATTGCAAAGTTTTCAAATCTGCCCAAATTCTTTGTATTTGACATAAACCCTATTCCTCTGCTCCCCACTACGAAGTGAGGAGCAAAAAACCAGGCCTAACTTCGTATTTAAGCACAATAGAAAATAAAAATAATATTGTTTTATATCAAAATGCAAAATTTTATTCATAATTCAAAACTCAAGGGGGCGTTTGTAGACACCTCCCAAGCGGGGCATCGCCATACAGATTGATCACGTTGTGTTTAATCGATTGGTTGCTCACTTCATAAACCAAAATCATGGACATTCCCATGGCTAGGAACATCGCCACATGATAACGGTTATCATCAAATAGAGTCGCCACCCAGTTTATTAAAACTGGGAAAATAGACAGAGATTCTGGATACGGGAGCCAAAAGTACAATAAGGGGAAGGTGTTAGGCACCCCTCTTTGCCCAGTCGTGAGACTGGCCCATAATCGTTCAACATAAGACGTATAGATGCTTTGTTTAATTCCAACACATAGTCTGTTTATTTATTCCTTTAAACAGTAAGCAAAGTGAGCCAGTGCGATAATTGAAGCATGCATTCAGAAAGCAGGAAACCAACAAAACTGTCCCAGGGAAATGGATCCCGCGGCCGGTGAATTGATCTCACGGCCGAGGGATCCTCCTGGTTTTATTTATCGGCCGAGGGATCGAAACCCCGGTCGATGTTCTTCCTCACACCAGACAGAAAAGTTAGCAAACGATTAAATGCTACGGTTAGCCATAAATGCGATAAGTAAAACAAACCAGAGGCCGTTGGGCCTCACCACCTTGATCCCTCAGTTGCTTGATTGCTTTGGATTGAGTGTGATTGATTGATTGCTTGATCGAGAACCCTAGAGCTAGGGTTTGAACTTCGGGGTTTGATCGCCGGATTGACGGCTGCCTTCGGAAGGTTAGGGCTTTTGGAGTATGGGATTGAGGGAGTATTTGTGCAGAGTTTCGAGGTTTGATTGAGTGTGTAGGTATCTCAATTTCTGTGTTAATTCGGAGCCCAAAGGCCCCTTTATATAGGCATAGGGATGACTCACTCCGGCCAATCAAATCACGAGATGGCAATTGCAATTGCAATGCATCTCTAACTCTACGTCGTGATCTCCGAACGTAGCCCGAACGCATCGGAAAGGTAGTGTAGTTGGATCAAACCAAACGTCTGACAGAACGTTCCAGAGTCTGGAAAAAGGTCGATCTGGCGGCCGAGCAAAGGATGTCGCGGCCGTGGAATGGATGTCTCGGCCGAAGGATAGATCTCGCGGCCGAGGGATTGATCTCTCAGGGAGATTTTGCTGGCAACAGGTTGCTCGGGTGAGGGATTGATGTTGTGGCCGTTAGATCGATGTCACGGCCGTCATATGGATTCTCCTAGGCTTCTGTATTTCTGTCTGAAAGGCTGTATGGCTTTGAATTGGGTCTTCTAAGTGGTCAAAGTTCTCACCGAAAGTTCTAAGGTCCTCAAAGAAGCAATCAGCAATCATTGTATCCATTTCATCATCGGGATTGTCCCAAGGTGGGACTTGAAATAATCGTTAGGCCAAATTGGGGTGTCTACAGATGCCCCTCTTTGACTGAACTCAGACGGATCGCGAGACATGTTTAAGTAAGAGTCAAAGCTGTAAAAAGCAACTCAATTTGGTCCAACCACTATTCCAAGGGGTTTTCAAAAAAGGTTTTGTTATGGTCGGGCCGGGAGGCTGCCTACGTATTCCACAAGGGAAATTCAGACCAATCGTAGTTCGGGCAATAAAGAAAAGTAAAAGTTTGGAGGGTTAGAGACAGAAGACGTACCTTAGGGCTTAAAAAGCCGTAGAGTGACGTACCTAGACTGAGCTAGGGTTTTGGCGAAGAGTAGTTGAAGGAGCGCGGGCTACCTGGGGAGTTTCTTTGCGGAGAGCTTCCTTAGTATTTTGGGGTAGATCAGTACACTGCAGGTGCGTTTGCTTTTCTTGATCGTCCTTACTTTGACTGAAAGGAGCTCGGTAGAGTAGCCTATCCTTGCGAATGAGCTGGATGGGATTGATGTAATGGGGTGGAATCCAAACCATCTGCTGGGATGAGTTGGACGCCGGTTTGTTTTTGAGATGTAGGGGAGGCGCAGGGCCAGTAGCTGGAGCACGGAGCTTTGGCGATGAGGGGACCGAGGCACGGAGCCGGTTGTAGTCATGAGGCGAGAGCCTGGAGAGTGATTAATAGGACCGAAGCGCGGAGCTGGTGTTGATCATAAGGCGAGAGCCTGAGGTGATTGATAGGACCGAAGCGCGGAGCTGGTGTTGATCATAAGGCGAGAGCCTTGAGGGGATTAGATTGAGGCGTGGAGCCTGCTATGGTTTATGAGGCGGAGGCCTGAGGTGAGCTTAGAGCTTGATGTAATGAACCGAAGCGCGGAGCTGGTTGTATTCTGATGGTCTGTGCACGGAGCTTTCTCATCATAAGTGTTGGCGTGGAGCCAAAGGATCGAGGCGCTGAACCGATCAATAAAACCGAGGCATAGTGCCGGTTGATTGTAGGGTTGACCTGTTTCATGAGAGATATGCAGAGTGTATATATGTGATGATGGTTGTTAGAAGTGAACATATATGATGATGCAGATTCGATGTGATAATGTTGATGCAATATGTGCACGGGCCCGTGCGTGTGTGTTTGTTTTTAAGCTTAGAGCTTCTATCAAGTTCCGGACTTGAGCATTCAGAGCGTAGAGCTCGAGCATTCGGACGGCAGAATCCGAGCATTCAAAGTACAGGCTTTGAGCGTCCAGTACTCAGTGGTTGGGCATCCAAGCGTAGAGCTTGAGCATTCAAGTATATGACTTGAGCATCCAGTACACAATGGTTGGGCATCCAAGCGTAGAGCTTGAGCATTCAAAAATGTTAGATTTTTGAGCATCCAGGCGTAGAGCCTGAGAATAGATGTCTTGATTGTTGGGGCGGCTTAGAGCCTGTTGCTTGTTTACGGCTTTGAGCCAGTTGAGATAATGGGCTTGGAGCCGCTGAGATTGTTTGTTACGGCTTCGAGCCAGTTGAGATGATGAACACAGGCTTCGAGCCTGTTAAGAACTTGATTGTGTACGGCTTCGAGCCAGTTAGAGACAATGGGCTTAGAGCCGCTGGGTTGGTTGTTACGGCTTCGAGCCAATTGAGATAATAGATACAGGCTTCAAGCCTGTTGGAGTGATGGGCTTCGAGCCGCTAAGATTGTGATAACAGGTGTAGAGTCTGTTGCTGTGATAGTGAGCATAGGCTTCGAGCCTGTTGAGGTGATGGCTTGGAGCCATTTTGAGATAATGGGCTTTGAGCCGCTGAGATTGCTTGTTTACGGCTTTGAGCCAGTTGAGATAGCGGGCTTGGAGCTGCTGAGTTGTGTAGAGACGATGGGCACAGGGCGCCGAATTGATACGGGCATAGAGCCGCTATGATAAAGGGCTTGGAGCCACTGGGTGATAGTAGACAAAGGCTTTGAGCTGTTGAGGTAATGGGCTTGGAGCCGCGGAGTTGATTGGTGAGGGCGTAGCCAGTTGAGATAGTGGGCTTAGAGCCGCTGAGTGAGTGTATACAGGCGCAAAGCCTGTTGAAATGGTGGGCTTGGAGCCGTTGAGTTGATAGAGATGATAGGCACAGGGCCGCTTTGTTGAGTATTCCATCTTCCATCTTCCACGGGGTTTGATTGGTTCCTTATGCTTGGGATGTTTCCAAGGCTAGTTTTGAGTATGCTCGGGATTGCCCCCAAGGCTAGATTTCACATGCTCGGGACTGTCCCCAAGGCTAGATTTCACATGCTCGGGATTGCCCCTAAGGCTAGATTCCATATGCTCGGGGTTGTCCCCAAGGCTAGTCCTTGACCATATTCCAACTTGTTAGGGAGATTTCCATTACCTCCACTGCTGGGAGTGCCTTCCGGAGGCCAAACGCCTTCTAGCAACTCAAATGTCTTCTGGTGGCTAAATGCTTTCTGCAAGCTGGCAACATAAACGCTTTCTGGAAGCTAGCAATATAAACGCCTTCTGGAGGGTGCATTGAGTGGAAGCCATAGGATTGTTTTACTGGCCTGCTGAGCGCGAGATTGTGCACATGGCGTGGCATAGAGCTGTTGAGGTGTAGGCGTAGAGCCGCTGAGCAGCACTTGAGCGTCCTCAATGTTTCGGTAAGCTTCCTGAAAAGTAAAAGGGTTACTTTAGTTCGAAGTTTTAATTTGCATGATCAAAAGTGAGTTCTTTTGTTTTGATTTGCGGGATGAGATCCCTCTTAGCCAGGGGCGTGAATGAGAAGGACCCGTGGTTGGGTCGAAGCTGTTCTGTTTAAAGAAGCTAAGATAACTGTGCCCCCTGTTTAGGCAATGCATGCTTTTTAAACGTCGATTTGATGCCCCTAGCTTTTTATTTGTTTATGCATTCGTGAGATTAACTCCCTTTGTTGTCCTCGGCAGAGAAATAGGAGATTAGAGGCTCGCAGTGGAATGGTTTGTGATGTTGCTGGAGCGAGCTCGGGAGCTAGCACGTGCTGCTGGTTTTGAGGCGTTCATTTTGGGCCTCAATCCTCTGAAGATGGATTGGTCGTTGGTGACCTCGCTAGTTAAAAGGTGGTGGGATACTACCAACACGTTCCACTTTCCTTTTGTTGGTGAGATGATGATCACGCCAGGTGATTTTTCTTTGTTGACCGGCCTGTGAGTAGGTGGAGCTCCTCTTTGGGTTAACCCCAGGCTTTGGGAGCGGATAGGGGCTTTGAAGTGGTTTTTGGACAAGGTGCCCCCTCTTTACTCGCGTAGTCATGTTGACGTCTCTTGGCTGATCAAGGCTTTTATGAAGGTTGATATCTCGACTCAGATGAGTGTTGAGTAGCTGACACGGGCCTTTCTTCCCTACCTCCTTGGGCAAACGTTGTTTGCCAACAAGGATAGTTCAGCGCATACACAGTCTCTAGCCCCTTTTGCAGTATTTGGTGTAGGGAGTAAATCCCGAACAGGCACAAAAAGGGCCCGAACACGTGGTACGTGGGACCATGGTATAATTACAATAAAGACAGTCGCCGTACAAGGCGGTGATCGGCGACAGGGACCAGTGATATGAGAAGTCCTTGATCCAGGAAGCCTGAGCTAAGTCAAGGTCCAGCAACACGAGAGGATATTGGACCAAGGGATTGACACAGGACCGGTAACATGTGAAGTTATTGGTCCAGGTAGCTTGTTCGGCAACAATGGGGCCGAACAGGGGGGATTTATACGAAAGCAGTCCCAGGTACAGGGAACTCTCCAGGAGGTTCCGGAAACAGAGATATTTCGTGAAGGAATGAGATCCCAATAAAATAGGATCTTGGGAAGAAACCCAACGGGAATGGGAAGTTCAGCCAGTTATGGAAAAGAGTCCTAAACGGATTAAAGTGATGAACTGATAAGGGAACGAGGATCCAAGATGTTCTGGGTTTCCTATACGAGATAGGAAACTTAGAGAAACGTGGGAACTTGGGCAGCAAGCGTCCATAAACCTATAAATACAAGGTAAACCTAGAGGACAAAGATACACAATACATTACGGTTTTACGCATTCTTCTACTTGAATTAGGGTTTTCGACCAGTACGTGATACTAACTTAGGCATCGGAGGGCCTTTGTCACGAGAGGCAAAGGTGCACTCACCCTTTGTCTGTTTTGCAGATAAAGACTCCGGCGACATATTAGGGTTCCGGCGAGGACCTCGAAGTAGCCGTTACGTTCTTGTGCTGCTTAAACCACTCTCGGTTTTTCTGCACTTACAATTGGCGTCGTCTGTGGGAAACGAAAGAGATCCCTCTGAAAAGCGACCATGATGGAAGAAGATCCAAAAACTCCACATGATCCGAAACACCAGTTGGGGGGAGGAGGTGGCAGCTCCCCACCGGATCCTCCGAGAAAGCCCGACGGTGGGCGAGCAAAGAAGCCCACAGACATGGATAATCCCCTGACTGTCCATGGCGACTCCAAGAACAAGGAGGGAAGGACGGCCACAGGCTCCACGAGAAGGAGTAAATCCCATCGTGAGGGAGAATCAGTGGCACATTCAAGAAGTGCACACAACCGTGACGATATCTTGGATAAAAAGAGACAAGAGATCGAAGAGTACGCTCGTTTGATTAAAAAACGAGAATATGAGATACAGGAATTGCAACGGATACGAGGACATCTGGAGAATTCTGGACTATCACGAAGAGATTCCAGAGGAGAAAGGCTGGCAATAGTGGAACACAAGAAGGCTCCTTCACGAAGAAGGGGGAGCCGGTCCAGGAGTCCCACTCCGAAAAAGGGAAGGGCTTCTTCACGAAAAAGAAGAAGCAGAAGCCTCACCACTGAAGAAGGAGAGATTAGAAGACATCACAGGGATAGGTACGAGAGACCTGATTCCGATTGGGAAAAGAGTACTCCCAAGAAAGCAAAAGAGCGAGAGGAGGGAGCCATGTCTGCACGAGAGGCGGCACGGAAAGCCCTCAGCAATATAGCCTCATCCCCTTTTTCAAAGAGATTGCAGGAGGCAAGGCTTCCGAGCAGGGTGAAGCACGGGGCATTCGTACTTTACGAAACAAATAATGATCCCGTGGCACACGTACAACACTACCGGCAGGCAATGATCATGCACGACGGGGATGATGCAATCATGTGCAAGATGTTCCCATCGAGTTTGGGGAAAGTGGCCTTGTTGTGGTTCCATAAGCTGGGGCCGAACACCGTGCGAGGATGGAGACAATTGGCCGAAGAATTCACTGCTCGGTTTCTGACGAGCAGGAAAGCACCAAAAACCTTTGAAAGCCTCTCTGTTATGAAACAAGGAGAGAGTGAGCCGATCAGAGATTATGCTAAGAAGTACTGGGAAACTTTCAACGAGATTGAAGGGTGCAGTGAGGAGTATGCCATAGCCACGTTCAAAACAGGGTTGCCTGTTCGGGGAGAGCTACGTAAATCCCTGAACATGAACCCGGTAGATACACTGGCAAGGCTAATGGAACGAATCGAGCAGCATGCCAGAAACGAGGATGACATACTGCGTGAGGACAACAAGATGGTTGCCGAACAGGCGAAGGTTCTACCGAAGAGGGCGGACAAGCCAGAGCCCAAGACCTACAAAGATAGGAAGGAGTACGGGCAGGTCAAGAAAGAACCGTATAAAGAGAAGCACGCCCCAGACCCCAAGTCTTTCTTTTCGGTGACAACGGTTTGGAAGGAACCAATCTATCGGATTCTTTACAAAATAAAGAATCGCCCATATTTCAAGTAGCCCCCAAGGCTAGAGGGGGACAAAGATGCGAAGAGGGCTACGAGTCAGCATTGTAGTTACCATAAAGACTGGGGGCATATGACGGAGGATTGCGAGATGTTCAAGCAACACCTCGATGATCTGGTCTCACGGGGTTACCTGAAAGAATTTATTCAGGAGGAGCACAAAGGTGCAGAGAAAGCATTGGAATTGGATTATGAGCAGAATCCAAGAGGGGTAATCCATATGATACATGGATTGGCCGCGCCTTACACGAGAAGTGAGGTGAGGTTGCTCCAAAGACAAGTAAAACACGACCAGCACGTGATGCAGTTGGGAAAGAAACGAGGACGTGAAGGAGAAGAATGCACTGGGGGCATAATCTTCACAGATGAGGACCTGGGGGGAATCCAGGTACCGCATAATGATGCCCTAGTCATAACCCTACGAATTGGGGAATATGACATGGAGAGAATCTTGGTAGATTCGGGAAGCTGCACGGAGATACTGTATTATGACGCGTTCAAGAAGCTAGGGCTGACACAAGCAGATTTGGTGCCGTCAACAACCCCTTTGGTCGGATTTAGTGCAGGAGCAGTGTGGCCATTGGGCAAAGCAACTCTCCCTGTTCGGGCAGGAACAGTTGTGCTAAGAACCGATTTTTTGGTGGTAGATGTACCATCTTCCTATAACGCGATTATTGGAAGGACATGGTTGCATAAGATGAGGGCGGTTTCCTCCACCTACCATCAGATGGTAAAATTTCCCGGGTCAAATGGTATCGAAAGAATAAAGGGAAATCAGAAGGTCGCCCAGCAGTGCTTGGTTTCTATAATCAAGAAGGCACCGAAGGCCCAGTTAGTTCAAGCAATTGAGGTTCCGGATCAGCCGACCATTGAGGATGTCGGAGGGGATCCCGCCGAGAAAGTGGTGGAAGGCTTGAAGAAGATTCAGATCAACGAGAATGATCCAGAAAGGTATTTTCTGATTGGGGAAAATCTGAATGAAGCAGAAGAGGAAGAGTTGGTAAGGTTCCTCAAGGAGCACGTTGATGTGTTTGCCTGGGTGCCCGAAGAGATGCCCGGAGTGGATGCAAACGTGATTTGTCACCACTTGAATGTGATCCACAACATAAGCCCGTGATGCAGAAGAAGAGACGATCCGCCGTACAACACGTGGATGCTGTTATCGAGGAAGTGGACCGATTGCTCGAAGCAAAGGCTATACGAGAGGTATACTACCCAGAATGGCTGTCCAACACTGTGGTGGTAAAGAAGAAGAACGGGAAGTGGCGAGTTTGTGTCGACTTCACCGACTTGAACAAGGCATGCCCCAAGGATAGCTTCCCCCTCCCCAGGATAGACCAGCTTGTCGATGCAACGGCTGGGTATGGGCGGATGAGCTTCCTTGATGCTTATCGGGGTTATCATCAGATAGCCATGTACGGCCCCGATGAGGAGAAGACATCTTTTATCACGCCAAGGGGGCTGTACTGTTATAGTGTCATGCCTTTTGGTCTGAGGAATGCCGGTGCAACATATCAGAGGTTAGCAACGATTATGCTAAAGAAGTTGCTCGGTAAGACCATGGAGGTTTACATAGATGACATGGTGGTCAAAAGCAGAGAGAAGGAAAACCACATCGCTGATTTAAAAGAAGCCTTTGAGATATTGAGAGAATATAAGCTGAAGCTCAACGCCTCGAAGTGTGCGTTTGGGGTAAACTCAGGGAAGTTCCTGGGGCATTTGGTCACCATAAGAGGGATAGAAGCAAACCCCGATCAAATTACAGCGTTGCAAAGGCTTCAAAGTCCAAGGACCACGAAGGAAGTCCAGAGGTTGACTGGGATGGCTGCGGCTTTAAACCGATTTATCAGCAGGTCTAGTGACAAGTGCAGACCCTTCTTTCAGCTGCTAAAAAAGAGGGAAGGATACGAATGGGGAGCAGAATGTGAGCAAGCGTTCCAAAACCTGAAGAAGTACTTGGCAGCAGCCCCCCTTCTGTCCACTCCCGAACAAGGCGAGTCCCTAACTTTATATCTAGCAGTCTCCGAACATGCTGTAAGTGCGGTGCTACTAAGGGACAAGGGATCCGAGCAAATCCTTGTCTATTATGTCAGCAAAACCTTCCTAGAGGCAGAGACAAGATATCTGCCCCTCGAGAAGTTGGTCCTGGCACTAAGAACAGCGGCACGAAAATTGCCCCATTATTTCCAGAGTCACAGAATTGTGGTTTATACTGAGTATCCGTTAAAATCTCTGCTACGAAAGGCAGATTTCTCGGGACGTATCTCAACTTGGTCGGTCGAACTGAGTCAGTACGACATAGATTACCAGCCGCGCACCGCAATAAAGGGGCAGGTGCTGGCGGACTTCGTAGCTGAGTTCTCACCTACGGTAGCTCCCCAGCCTCCTATGAGACAGGAGCCGAGAAAGGAGCAGGGAAAAGAGCAATCAACGAGAATGAAGAAAGCTCCCGCCGAACAGGATCCCACGGAGTGGAGATTATTTGTTGATGGTTCTGCGTGTAACACGGGATCAGGAATTGGGGTGGTACTTTTTCCTCCTGAAGGTGCAATGATGGAGCTATCCCTTCGATTGGGATTCAGTGCATCGAATAACGTGGCAGAGTATGAGGCACTCTTGGCAGGGTTGAGAAGTGCAAGGACCCTGAAGGTGAAAAAGATACGAGTGCATTGTGATTCACAACTCGTGGTGAACCAGTTGTCTGGGGAATACGAGGCCCGGAACGAGAAAATGGCTGCCTATGTGACGGCCGCCAGAGATTTGCTTGACACTTTCGAAAAGGTGTATATTGAGCAAATAAGTTCTGGGCAGAATGCCCATGCTGATTCACTTGCCTGGCTGTACCAACAGAATTTAAGAGAAGGGTGGCAGTAGATTATCTTGCCGAGCCGAGCATCGGAAGAAGTGTGGAATTGGTCTTGGACGTGAACCAAGGACCGAGTTGGATGGATCCAATAGTGGAGTTTCTACGAGATGGGATACTCCCCACAGATAAAAAAGAGGCTCACAAGATTAAAACAAAGTCTGCACGGTTTTGGCTGTCACCAGAAGGAAAGCTGTACAGAAAATCCTTCACTGGTCCATACTTACTTTGTGTGCACCCCGAGACGGTGCAGAAGTTTCTCCACGAGATCCACGAGGGAACGTGTGGGAGTCATGCTGGGGGTAGGTCAATTGCCCACCGAGCAATAACCCAAGGGTACTGGTGGCCTCACATGCAGAAAGACGCAAAGGTGTACGTAAAGATTAAAATTCTCACCGATGATCCGAACACCAGCCGAAGATCTGGTGCCCTTGACAAGTCCTTGGCCCTTCGCACAATGGGGGATGGATATCGTGGGTCCACTACACAAGGCAACTGGAAATAGGAAATTCCTGTTGGTAGCAACAGACTATTTCACCAAGTGGATCGAGGCAGAACCATTGGCTAAGATCACCGAGCCTATGATAGAAAGGTTCGTCTGGAAAAGTATAATCACTCGATTTGGGGTCCCTTATTCACTGATTACGGATAATGGGTCCCAATTTCAGAAAAAATTCAAGGCCTTTTGTGCCCAGTATGGAATAAGAAATTATTATTCCACCCCAGCCTACCCACAGAGTAATGGGCAGGCAGAGGCTTCCAACAAGACTATACTTGATGGGATCAAGAAGAGGTTGGACAAGGCAAAGGGGAAATGGCCCGACGAACTGCCACTTGTTCTATGGGCGCACCGAACAACGCCTAGGAGGTCTACGGGAGAGACCCCCTACTCATTAGCATATGGAACTGAGGCTGTAATTCCATTGGAGGTTGGTCTGCCGACCAACAGGACCACTTTGGTTGAAAGTGGGGGCAATGACAGAGCCCTGGAAATAGAATTGGACCTTGCCGAAGAACGCAGAGAAAGGGCCTTAGTGCATTTGGCTTCTTATCAGGAGCAGCTGATGAAAAGCTATAACAAAACTGTCCATCCACGAGAGTTTGGCATTGGGGATCTTGTGCTTCGAAAAGTGCTCGGCAATACCAAAGTAGCCAACGAGGGCAAGTTGGGGGCAAACTGGGAAGGCCCATATAGAGTTACAGAAATTGCAAGCATTGGGGCATATCGCTTGGCGGACCTGGACGGGAACCCGGTGCCAAGGCCATGGAATGTCCACAACTTGAGGAAGTTTTTGTTTGAAAAAACTTCAGCGTATTTTTTTTTTATTCTGTTTTAGGATGCACATCGTGATTGTGTGGGAATTTCGAGTAAAATTCCTTTGTTTTTTAGTTGCAAGGGGTACGCATAACGCCCCCTTGAGTTTTTTGAATTATGAATAAAATTCTGGTTTTTAATTTAAAGACATTGTCTCTTTTGTCTTCGTTGTGATTAGAATACGAAGTAAGATTCGGTCCCTGCTCCTCACTTCGTATTGGGGAGCAGAGGGCTAGGTTTATGCCAAATACGAATATATTTGAGCAGATTCAAAACTTTGCAAGTACGAATATACTCGACTACGAACACAGGTATGAACAAACCTGGTGTGCATACGTGAATGTACACACTTTTCCCAAATATGAAGACATTTGGATAAACTAAGTATGAATACACTTAGACTTACGAACGTTTGGCGTGCATACGAAATTATGCATAGCTCCCCCAAATACGAAAACATTTGGGAATCTAAGCACGAATAAACTTAGATAGTTTTTTAGTTCAAACCAATAAAGAATGGGGAGCAGACGAATATGTACAAGTACGAATATACTTGGAGTTGTCCCCAAGCATGAGGAAAACTTGGGCAGCATATGAATACATGCAGATTTCAACTAAGTACGAAATACTCAGAGACGTATGACGAAAATACGAAATTATCTAAGTACGAACATACTTAGAGTCACCTCCAAATTACGAGGAAAATTCAGCAAGCATTCGAAAACATGCTAAACGAAATGATAAAGCTCGAATCCATTTGGTTAACTTTCCGGGCATGGGTTAACATGAGAGGCACCCTAGCAAGATTAATAGTCGGCCATGAAAGGGCCACTAGCAAAGTCAAAAGGCCACGAAGGGCCGGGCAAAACACAGTTAAGCGCCATGAAGGGCCAAATACTTAAGTTGGGAAATTTGGAAATGTATCAGTGCCACGCAGGGCCATCTTAACAAAAATATTCCGAGCAAGGGGAATTTATACCTGTTGATCAACGATAGGGTTTTGAGTGACTAGGGTTGAGTCTTGAGTGACTGAAGCTGGGGTTTGATCTTGAGGGACAGGAGCAGGTGTTTGCGCGGGAACATCTTCCACAGCAATGCTTCCATCTGTTGGACCACCACCGGCTTCCTTCTGGCCAGGGTTGGTCACTTCATCATTAGCATCAGCACCGAGCTACTCGGGAATATCCACGTTGGGCTCCTCATTCAGATTGTCCTCCTCTTCCTCGATCTCATCTTCATCTTGGGCTACCGTAGCGCTCGGAAGATCAATTTCTGTCCACAGGGAAGAAGATTCAGCTGTACCAGACTTCCTGAGGCCAGCAGTCCAACCAGCAGCAAATACTTGATCTTGGATCTTGGGCATCTGATTTTTGTAGCTTTCAGTGGCTACGTTGATCCCTTCGTTATATCCCTGCTGGAAGACGTCTTCGCCTCGCTTTTGCTCGCCTCCAGCTCTATCAGAGTCTGGTTCAGGCTATCTTCAGCACCATCCAGCTTGTTCTTCAACTCAGTTGCCACGTTTCGAGCTTGGTTTCTCTCTCTCTCAAGCCGGGCTATGGAGGTCAGGAGTTTGGCGTTTTCGCTAGCCAGCTTTGCACGCTGGGGCTCTGAGTGGCCTAAGTTTTGGGCCATGGCCACCATTTTTTGTGCAGCCTGAACATATTTTGATGGCTCAGTAGCAACAAGTGAGAAGATGACGTAGTAATGTAACTAGGAAATAAAAAGGGTGAGACAGGTTTACCTTGAAGCTGTGCACCATAAATGATCCAAGCAGGTTGTCCGGTGAGTTGACTACTTCCTTTTGCATGTCCCCGGGCAACATGAGAGCCTGGGATAGGGCCAGAGCGGTCCCTTCGGACTCCACGCTGTCCCGGACAGTGACGGTCTTGTTTCCGTGGGAAAGTTGGGGAGCCCACACAGGAGTTTGGGGTATTGGAGTTTGGGTTGAAGATGCCCCAGGTGCTTCGAGACGCGGGCGTTTGTCCCTGTGGCCTGCCTCGATTTCCTCGGGAGAAAATCCAGGAGGAGCGTCAATCTGTGTTGTTCCTCGGCGGCCATGAGGGGGCACCGGGCTCTGGGAGCGACCGCGGCCCCGAGAAGTGCCACGGCCTGCTCCTGGGATTGTGAGGAGGCTTTCGAGGTTGATGGGTTGATTCATTTCTGGAGAAGGAGGAGATGGAGAGTAACCGTCGGATGACGTAGATGCTTCCTCGACAATTTCCACAGATGAACTGCGGAATGGAGGAGTCCGAGAACGTCTTTCCTCCTCTATTTGCTCGGGCTGTGCGAGCCTTGCAGCGACAGGACCAGGAACTGGTGGGTCGTCTGCTGCTCGGATGCGCCGATCAATGAAGCCCCCGTACGATGCCCTGTAGCTCAGGAGCACTTGCGCAGCTCTTGCACGGCCTGCTAGATAAGTGCCCTCACATTGAAATTTAGGGCCTGGTTGATGTGTGCCACATGTACTTGGGGGGTGACGATGGCGTGCCCTTGATTGATGTTTTCAGCTGCAACATGTGAAGTTGGCAGTTAGAGGATAAGAAAACTAAGGAGTGCATTACGATTAAAATTGCTCGACAAGTAGATTTTATAAAGAGGAAAGAACTAACGTGGTTGCCCAAATCTGTGAGGGGCATGAAAGCCTATCACTTGACCATCCTCATTTTTGGGCTCGAAATGTCCAGTAACAACGAGGAAGTCATCATCATCTCCTCGGGCAGAGTCAGGTAACTCGAGCACCAATCGCCTTCTGGAATCCCTACTCTTTAGGTAGTAGGTGAGGGCATCTTTTGTACGTGAGATGCTGTACAGGTGATGGATGTCATATAGGCCTAGAGACGTGCCTAACATCTGGTTTAGGGCATGTACGCCCATAACAACCCTAAAGAAGTTGGCGGAAACTTGCATGGGGGATAGCCTGTAATAGGCCAGAACCTGGCGGAGTAATGGCGCCAGGGGGAATCTAACGCCGCCCTCGACAATGGCAACCACCGGGATGTGGAGAGTGTCGTTGTTAGGACTTTGGCGTATGGCGTCTACGGGGGCCAAACTAATTGCGACATCATCAGGAATCTCATAACGAGATCTGAATGAGGCCATGGCCTGAGGAGTACTGCAATGACGTCTGAACCTCCCCATTATTAACAGGGATGGTACA
Source organism: Rhododendron griersonianum (assembly GCA_018127125.1). Classification (NCBI taxonomy): domain Eukaryota; kingdom Viridiplantae; phylum Streptophyta; class Magnoliopsida; order Ericales; family Ericaceae; genus Rhododendron; species Rhododendron griersonianum. The sequence goes on along the minus strand of CM030790.1, from coordinate 29,437,656 downwards.
GATGAGTAATATGGGAACGAAGAAGCCCAGAAAGCAATTAAGGGAAACCCTAGACCAACAAGAGGTAAGGGAAGAGGGAAATGATGACTTACGATTGTGATGATCAGGGGTCTTAAGTGCACAAGCAAGGAATCTCGAGGTGTTGAACAGGGCTCCAATGGCGGACGTGCTTGAGAGTTCTGGTTGCAGAGGGAATCGGGACAGAGAAAGGGGTTTCGAAATAAGGGGAAAATCCAAAATTACCCCAAGCTTAGTGGGGTGGCGTATGCGAAACGTCATCCCAACGCCGTTTAGGCGTTCCGTTTTCCGAAGAAATGTCCATTCGCATTCAATGCGAGCGGTACGGTTTGTGCCACGTGAAAAGGTTGGGGCAGGAAAGGCCTGTCCAGCCCAAATAACGAGACGTTTTTTGGGCTGGTGTAATGATGATATTTGCACCAGTTTTGAGAAACGAAGGGTGCAGGAGCAGAAACAAGTGTTATTCGGATCTTAAGTAGCTTTGCTCGTCATATATGAAGAAATAACGAGTAAAGCTGGGGAGCAATTGTAGGGAGTAAATCCCGAACAGGCACAAAAAGGGCCCGAACACGTGGTACGTGGGACCATGGTGTAATTACAATAAAGACAGTCGACGTACAAGGCGGTGATCGGCGACAGGGACCAGTGATATGAGAAGTCCTTGATCCAGGGAGCCTGAGCTAAGTCAAGGTCCAGTAACACGAGAGGATATTGGACCAAGGGATTGACACAGGACCGGTAACATGTGAAGTTATTGGTCCAGGTAGCTTGTTCGGCAACAATGGGGCCGAACAGGGGGGATTTATACGAAAGCAGTCCCAGGCACAGGGAACTCTCCAGGAGGTTCCGGAAATAGAGATATTCCGTGAAGGAATGAGATCCCAATAAAATAGGATCTTGGGAAGATACCCAACGGGAATGGGAAGTTCAGCCAGTTATGGAAAAGAGTCCTAAACGGATTAAAGTGATGAACTGATAAGGGAACGAGGATCCAAGATGTTCTGGGTTTCCTATACGAGATAGGAAACTTAGGGAAACGTGGGAACTTGGGCAGCAAGCGTCCATAAACCTATAAATACAAGGTAAACCTAGAGGACAAAGGTACACAATACATTACGGTTTTACGCATTCTTCTACTTGAATTAGGGTTTTCGACCAGTACGTGATACTAACTTAGGCATCGGAGGGCCTTTGCCACGAGAGGCAAAGGTGCACTCACCCTTTGTCTGTTTTGCAGATAAAGACTCCGGCGACATATTAGGGTTCCGGCGAGGACCTCGAAGTAGCCGTTACGTTCTTGTGCTGCTTAAACCACTTTCGGTTTTTCTGCACTTACATTTGGAGGTTGTTTAGGAGTTTGATTAGGGAGCATCTGCCTTGGCCAACTGGTAGCCCCTTTTCTCTCTGGGCTTTTGAGTATCTTCTTCAGTTTCCTACTGACACTAGACATGCGGATGCGGACTGTGTTCCTCGCTACGAGTAATGGTCCGTGGGGCAATGAAGCCACGGTCACCAGTTTTGAGCCTTCCTGAGTGGTGACGGGTTTTGGACCGATTGACGGTTGACCAGGTACCCCTTGCATTCCTTGTTTTTAGATCTCCATTCCTCTGTGCTGTGGCTGATTTAGACTCTGTTTGCAGGCGAGGTTCGACCCTTAGAGTGGTGTATCAGAGGATGCCCCTCTTGCGAGTTCTAGGGTTCTAGATTGTACTCGTAGCCTGTTTGAGGGTCCCTTTGTTAAGCTTGGTACTTATGTGATCGGGTGGCCAGCCAGTGGCGCCTGCGTGCTGAGGATCTTCAGTTTGTTTCTCCTCCTCCTCCGGCGTTGATGAGGTCTACTTCTTCGATGTCTAAAGTAGACATGGAGAATGCTCAGATCAGAGACTAGACGGGTTTGCTTCTTTAGGCAGGTGACTGTATGGAGTACTGCCATTTTTCCTTGGTTTTGCCTGTTGTTCCTTCAGTTGCTCTTGTTTGGCCACGGGCCCTTTCCTTTGTCTCCTTCCATTCTGATGACGGAGAAGAGGCGCTTGGTGCTTACCCCTTGTTTTGCATTCTTTTCCTTGTAGCTTGAGGCTGAGTGAGCACCAGCTGTTAGTGGGGAGGATAGCCAGCAATCCCCTTCTTCATCTCAGAGACGGCGTCATGACCAGCTTTAGGATTTTCTTTTTCCTTCCTGTTCATGGTTAGCAAAGAGAGAAGCAGAAACTGTATTTGTATGGTGAAAGCAACCACAGTGATGATTTTGTAGGCAAGCTTTTTGTTCATGAAATGAGAAATGCTTTTTATGCCCCTAGATGTCTTGAGTTTGCATGCGATAGTCAGAACATGACTGTTTGAACAAGTATTTGCTGATAGACAGTAATTTGTGTGAAAATGAAATACTGGCCGAGGAATCGATTACTCGGCTAAAGAATCGATGTTGCGGCCAATGTATCAATTCTTCGGCTGTTACCTTGATTATCCAAAGGTAGATTTTGTTTTGGCCAAGTGGCATCCCATTTTCTCCTCCTTCTTATGCTTGGTTTTGATTTTCGCCTTTTGCTTTTGCCATGTTCCATAGTCTGATTGCCAAACTTGAGAATTTTCGAGGTATCCTGCTCATTGTGTTAATGACCTTCAGGTTAGAGGGGATGAACAATAATTCTTGTGCCTATTGTTGTTGCCAATTCTTTGAGAAAAGCGTACTCATCTTTTGCGAGCTCAATACGCAAGGTTAGCTATGCCTATCAGTGAGTACAAGTTTGTTGATGTTTTTCCTTCTCTCCAAATGTTTGGGCCGCATCTCGATGTGAGATTGCCTACGTATCCCTAATCAGGGAATCAGGCCTTTTACGTAGTTCCAAAATCTTTACCTTTGAGGTTGGGTTTTTCACTCTTGGTTTTTCTTCTCATATGCTCTTGATTTTGCCTAGGTTACCTAATGGAGGTTGAGTCCCTAGCGAGCTTTTCTTTGAATGCCTTAACTTTTGCCTAGGCTGCGTTTTTGCATTTTCTGGCCTAGCATGCTTTGCTCTTACTTTTGCTTGGGTTTTCAGGTTACCCAACGAGCATTTCTCTCAAGAGGGTTTCTGCGTTTCGGAGAGGAATTTGATGGAGATATTTTTCTAAATCTCCCTTGTGTTTGTACCTTCATAATGAGCGAGCTAACCCTAAGTGTTCTCGCGGAGATAGTGTCTTCTTTCTAAGTTTTGACAAAAACCTAGTTTCTTAAGCAACTAGAGTTCATCCTTTCCTTCCTTTTTGTCAAAGACACAAAGAACTTGATTCCTTGAAATTTCCTTTGTTTGGCAAAGAGACTATAGTGTTTGGCAATTGCAATTTAGGAAGTAAATCATTAAATAAGCATAGTCTAGAGGATGAAACAGGAATTCACTTGGTAGAAATTAAATGCCCAAGCAGGGGCTCAAAATATGTTTTAGCTTGATAAAAGCAATGTTTAATGTTTTTTGCCATGTTGTGACTTCTTAGCTATTGTAGCATTTCGAGGTCGTTTTCAAAACCTTTGCCTTTCGCAACTTTATACTCTTTTCCACCCTCTTCTTTGCCAAACAGGGCCTTTGAACTGGATCCATCTTCACTGGTGGCTACTTCTTTGAGACATGAGTAGTCCCCAAATGGAAGTGTTGGTCTACGTTTTCATCACCATTTCTTCCTCCTTATTGATTGTGTAGTTGTCAGCTATTTCCACTTGATTGAATAGTGATGCTAAGGAGATTCCATCGAGTGGATCATTGTATTCTCCTTTCATTTCGTCAAAGTCATTTTCCCCTTTGCTTGTTCTTCCTCATTACTTTTGTCAGACATGTCGGGATCAATCACTTCCGATTGATTGGACTCATTGTTTTCTTCCTCCTCCTTCATGAAACATTCATCCTCCTTTGGGAAGGTAAAGGTTGGCTTGGCTTGATTGTTTTGGACAATGTATTGGCCAGGATTGTATGTGGGGTTGTGAGATAGGTTTATGAGATCAATGTTTAGGGGTGGTGGTTCAGCATTGTGAGTAGGAAGTGGATTGGCTTGCACATCAGGTTTTGGAAGTTTTATAGTTCGGCTATCAATGCGATCTTGCATGCGGTTATCTGTTTCATGCCGAGGGTGTTGGTGGTAGGTGCACTGTTTGTTAGGATCATGGTTTGGGCCATAGGGTGGCTGAGGAAGTGGTTTGTTTAAAGGTTTGAGATGCCCCTAACGGCTCAGAATGGCTGAGGCTTGAGATGAGGTCATATAGAGAGGGTCAAAGTTGCAACGGGGGAGATTTGAGCTTTGGGATGAGCTAATTTAAAAAGGGTCTTGTGGTAAGATTGAGTTAAGGGTGTTGACGAAGGCAGCAGATGTACGGGTTGGGAAGGTTTTCTTGGGTGGAGGAGTTTCTTCTTTCCCAATGAGGCCTAGCTTGATCCTCTCTTCAATCTGCAGCCCAGTAGCCTGCAGGCGCTTGAAATCAGTGATAGTCTGAGTGTAAATGTGCGTGAGGTACTTGGGCTGCAAACTCTTGACAACTATTCTCACTTGATCTTCCTCAGAGGGGCGGTTCTTGATCTTGGCGGCTTTTTCTCTCTATCTAGCCACAAAGGTTGCAAAGTCCTTGTTTGATTCCTGCTTAGTCGTTTCCAAATCTTGAGTTGTTAACTCAATTTAGACGTTGTATGCATATTACTTGACAAAAGCATTGGCAATTTCTGGCCAAGTATGATAGTGCACAAACTTCAAAGTGAGAAACCAATTGAGAGCGCTTTCAGTAAGAGTCCTTTGAAATAACTGAGCTCATCATTCAAGCCCATTGGCTTTAAAGTGTTGATGACATGGCGGACATGGTTAGTGGGATTGCCAGTTCTATTGAACTTCTCAGGTAGTTGAGAATCTGGAAAAAGGCAGAGTCCTTCAAAATCTAGAATTTGGTCCCCTTGTGAACAGGCCAGAGTACGTTTGATCTCCTTGACTTGTTTGGCCAATTCAGGGTTTTCTACCAATACCACTTCTTGAGGATTCTCATCTTCCACTGATTTCTCTTCGTCCTCAGCATCTCTTGCTGCTTTTTCTACCAGTAAGGTAGCGACTTTGAGCTTGGTGATCAGCAAAAATGGCGTCGTTATCTGCCATGAGAGTGGGAAGATTACTTGATGAAGCTTAGGATTTGGTAGATGATTGAGTTTGTTGAGGAGATGACCGCGGAGTCCCTGAAAGTGATTGGGACCGTAGCAGTGTAGGTGTTTTGGCCGGTGAGGGTGCCAGACGAGACGACTGCAAAGACCTCCGTTTGGCGTGACTTCGGGTGTTGTAAGAGTATAAAATTGGCTGTGGTTGCTTCTTTGTTTTTACTTATTGTGTCTGCTTTGAAAAGTAGAGTACCTGTAAGTCAGTACTTGGCTTTTGTAGGGTTAGGATTTGGGCTGAAAATCCCAACCCTTCTGCACAGAAAAAGTTATTTACAACAACAGATGATACAAGGTGTGAGGAAGAACTTGGAAGCGAAAATGCAAGTAGGTTCCTAGCCTGTAGGTTCCTATCTTAGTTTGATAAGTTCTATGGCATTCTAATACATGCAAGGTTTTGGTAGTCTCAGGGTGCTCCGTTGTCAAAGGGCACCAATCCTCTCTCCAGCCCATTATAGGCGGTGATTGGGTGGTTCCCCTTTTGATATACCACTAGGTACGAGTGATTGTGGAGTTTGCTGGAACCCCCAACCTAGCCCGTGTCATGCCGGGATATCAGGTGAACTCAACGGGTTGCCCGCTCGATGCATATGATAGATGAATTAAACAAGGCATGTATTAGTCTTATGTTGAACTTTTTGGTTATGGCTCTCATATCCCCAGCGGAGTCGCCAAAAACTGTAGACACCTCCCAAACGGGGCATCGCCATACAGATTGATCACGTTGTGTTTAATCGATTGGTTGCTCACTTCATAAACCAAAATCATGGATATTCCCATGGCTAGGAACATCGCCACACGATAACGGTTATCATCAAATAGAGTCGCCACCCAGTTTATTAAAACTGGGAAAATAGACAGAGATTCTGGATACGGGAGCCAAAAGTACAATAAGGGGAAGGTGTTAGGCACCTCTCTTTGCCCAGTCGTGAGACTGGCCCATAATCGTTCAACATAAGACGTATAGATGCTTTGTTTAATTCCAACACATAGTTTGTTTATTTATTCCTTTAAACAGTAAGCAAAGTGAGCCAGTGCGATAATTGAAGCATGCATTCATAAAAGCAGGAAACCAACAAAACTGTCCCAGGGAAATGGATCCCGCGGCCGGTGAATTGATCTCACGGCCGAGGGATCCTCCTGGTTTTATTTATCGGCCGAGGGATCGAAACCCCGGTCGATGTTCTTCCTCACACCAGACAGAAAAGTTAGCAAACGATTAAATGCTACGGTTAGCCATAAATGCGATAAGTAAAACAAACCAGAGGCCGTTGGGCCTCACCACCTTGATCCCTCAGTTGCTTGATTGCTTTGGATTGAGTGTGATTGATTGATTGCTTGATTGAGAACCCTAGAGCTAGGGTTTGAACTTCGGGGTTTGATCGCCGGATTGACGGCTGCCTTCGGAAGGTTAGGGCTTTTGGAGTATGGGATTGAGGGAGTATTTGTGCAGAGTTTCGAGGTTTGATTGAGTGTGTAGGTATCTCAATTTCTGTGTTAATTCGGAGCCCAAAGGCCCCTTTATATAGGCATAGGGATAACTCACTCTGGCCAATCAAATCACGAGATGGCAATTGCAATTGCAATGCATCTCTAACTCTACGTCGTGATCTCCGAACGTAGCCCGAACGCATCGGAAAGGTAGTGTAGTTGGATCAAACCAAACGTCTGACAGAACGTTCCAGAGTCTGGAAAAAGGTCGATCTGGCGGCCGAGCAAAGGATGTCGCGGCCGTGGAATGGATGTCTCGGCCGAAGGATAGATCTCGCGGCCGAGGGATTGATCTCTCAGGGAGATTTTGCTGGCAACAGGTTGCTCGGGTGAGGGATTGATGTTGTGGCCGTTAGATCGATGTCACGGCCGTCAGATGGATTCTCCTAGGCTTCTGTATTTCTGTCTGAAAGGCTGTATGGCTTTGAATTGGGTCCTCTAAGTGGTCAAAGTTCTCACCGAAAGTCCTAAGGTCCTCAAAGAAGCAATCAGCAATCATTGTATCCATTTCATCATCGGGATTGTCCCAAGGTGGGACTTGAAATAATCGTTAGGCCAAATTGGGGTGTCTACAGCGTTACGCGTACCCCTTGCAACTAACAAATCAAATAGAAGACAAATGAGTTTTATTCGTAATTCCCACACAATCACGATGTGCATCCTAAAAACAGAATAAAAAATAAACTGAAGTCTTTTCAAACAAAAAACTTCCTTAAGTTGTGGACATTCCAAGGCCTTGGCACCGGGTTCCCGTCCAGGTCCGCCAAACGATAAGCCCCAATGCCCACAACCTTTGTAACTCGATATGGGCCCTCCCAGTTAGCCCCCAACTTGCCCTCGTTGGCCACCTTGGTATTGCCGAGCACCTTACGAAGCACGAGGTCTCCAATACCAAACTCTCGGGGATGGACATTCTTGTTGTAGCTTTTCATCAGCTGCTCCTGATATGAAGCCAAATGCACTAGCCCCCTTTCTCTGCGTTCCTCGGCAAGGTCTAGTTCAATCTCTAGGGCTCTGTCATTGCCCCCACTTTCAACCAAAGTGGTCCTGTTGGTCGGCAAACCAACCTCCAATGGGATTACAGCCTTTGTCCCATATGCCAATGAATAGGGGGTCTCTCCCATAGACCTCCTAGGCGTTGTTCGGTGCGCCCACAAAACTAGTGGCAATTCGTCGGGCCATTTTCCCCTTTGCTTTGTCCAATCTCTTTTTGATCCCGTCAAGTATGGTTTTGTTCGATGCTTCCGCCTGCCCATTACTCTGTGAGTAGGCCAGGGTTGAGTAATAATTCCTTATCCCATACTGGGCACAAAAGGCCTTGAATTTTTTTTGAAATTGGGACCCATTATCCGTAATCAATGAATAGGGAACCCCAAATCGTGTAATGATACTTTTCCACACGAACCTCTCTATCATAGGTTCGGTAATCTTTGCCAGTGGTTCTGCCTCAATCCACTTAGTGAAATAATCCGTTGCTACCAATAGTAATTTCCTATTGCCAGTTGCCTTGTGAAGTGGACCCACGATGTCAATTCCCCATTGTGCAAATGGCCAAGGACTTGTCAATGGAACCAGATCCTCGGCTGGTGTTCGGATCATTGGCGAGAATTTCTGACATTTCTCGCAAATCTTTACATACACCTTTGCATCTTCCTGGATGTGTGGCCACCAATACCCTTGGGTTATTGCTCGGTGGGCAATGGACCTATCCCCAGCATGACTTCCACATGTTCCCTCGTGGATCTCGTGGAGAAACTTCTGCACCATCTCGGGGTGCACACAAAGTAAGTAGGGACCAGTGAAGGATTTTCTGTACAACTTTCCTTCAGGTGACAGCCAAAACCGTGCAGATTTTTTCTTTATCTTGTGAGCCTCCTTTTTATCCGTGGGGAGTGCCCCATCTCGTAGGAACTCCACTATTGGGTCCATCCAACTTGGTCCTTGGTTCACGTCCAAGACCAATTTCACACTTCTTCCGATGCTTGGCTCAACAAGATAATCTACTGCCATCCGTCTCTTGAATTCTGTTGGTACAGCTGCAGCCAGCCAGGCAAGTGAATCAGCATGGGCATTCTGCCCAGAGCTTATTTGCTCAATATACACCTTCTCAAAAGTGTCAAGCAGATCTTTGGCGGCCATCACGTAGGCAGCCATCTTCTCGTTCCGGGCCTCATATTCCCCGGACAACTGGTTCACCACAAGTTGTGAATCACAGTGTACTCGTATCCTTTTTACCTTCAGGGTCTTTGCACTTCTTAACCCTGCCAAGAGTGCCTCATACTCGGCCATGTTATTTGAAGCACTGAAACCCAATCGAAGGGACAGCTCCATCATTGCTCCTTCAGGGGGGAAAAGTACCACCCCAATTCCTGATCCCGTATTACACGCAGAGCCATCAACAAATAATTTCCACTCCATGGGATCCTGTTCGGCTGGAGCTTTCTTTTTTCTCGTTGTTTGCTCCTTCCCCTGCTCCTTTCTCTGCTCCTGTCTCATAAGAGGCTAGGGAGCCCCTGTAGGTGAAAACTCAGCTACAAAGTCTGCCAGCACCTGCCCCTTTATTGCAGTGCGCGGCTGGTAGTCTATGTCGTACTGACTCAACTCCACCGACCAGGTTGAAATACGTCCCGAGAAATCTGCTTTTTGTAGCAAAGATTTTAGCGGAAACTCGGTATAGACCACGATTCTGTGACTCTGGAAATAATAGGGCAATTTTCTTGCCGCCGTCCTTAACGCCAGGACCAACTTTTCGAGGGGCAGATATCTCGTTTCTGCGTCCAACAATGTCTTGCTCACATAATAGACAAGGACTTGCTCGGATCCCTTGTCCCTCAGTAACATTGCACTCACAGCATGTTCAGAGACTGCTAAGTACAAAGTTAAAGGCTCACCTTGTTCGGGGGTGGACAATAGGGGGGCTGTTGCCAAGTACTTCTTCAGGTCTTGGAACGCCTGCTCACATTCTTCTCCCCATTCGTATCCTTGTCTCTTTTTTAGCAACTGAAAGAAAGGTCTACATTTGTCACTAGATCTGCTGATGAATCTGTTTAGAGCCGCTGCCATCCCCGTTAACCGCTGGACCTCCTTCGTGGTCTTTGGACTTTGGAGCTTCTGCAAAGCTGTAATTTGGTCGGGATTTGCCTCTATCCCTCTTATGGTCACCAGATGCCCCAGGAACTTTCCTAAGTTCACCCCGAATGCACACTTTGAGATGTTGAGTTTCGGCTTATATTCTCTCAATATCTCGAAAGCTTCCTTTAAATCAACAATGTGGTTTTCCTTCTCTTTGCTTTTGACCACCATGTCGTCTATGTATACCTCCATGGTCTTGCCGAGTAACTTCTTTAGCATAATCATTGCTAACCTCTGGTATGTTGCACCAGCATTCCTCAAACCAAAGGACATGACGCTATAACAGTACAGCCCCCTTGGTGTGATAAAGGAAGTCTTCTCTTGATCGGGACCGTACATGGCTATCTGGTGATACCCTCGATAAGCATCAAGGAAGCTCATCCGCCCATACCCAGCCGTTGCATCAACAAGTTGGTCTATCCTGGGAAGGGGGAAGCTATCCTTGGGACACGCCTTGTTCAAGTCAGTGAAATCGACACAGACTCGCCACTTCCCATTCTTCTTCTTTACCACCACAGTGTTGGACAGCCATTCTGGGTAGTATACTTCTCGTATTGCTTTTGCTTCGAGTAACCGATCCACCTCCTCGATAACAGCGTCCACGTGCTGTACGCCAGATTGTCTCTTCTTTTGCATCACAGGCTTATGTTGTGGATCCACATTCAAGTGGTGACAAATCACGTTTGCATCCACTCCAGGCATCTCTTCGGGCACCCAAGCAAACACATCAACGTGCTCCTTGAGGAACCCTACCAACTCTTTCTCTTCTGTTTCATTCAGGTTCTCCCCAATCAGGAAATACCTTTCTGGATCATTCTCGTTGATCTGGATCTTTTTCAAGCCTTCCACCACTTTCTCGGCGGGATCCCCTCCGACATCCTCAATGGTCGGCTGGTCCGGAACCTCGATTGCGTGAACTAACTTTGCCTTGGGTGCCTTCTTAATTATAGAAACCAAGGACTGCTGGGCAACTTTCTGATTTCCCCTAATCCTTTCAATACCGTTCGACCCGGGGAGTTTCATCATCTGGTGGTAAGTAGAAGAAACTGCCTTCATTTTGTGTAACCATGTTCTTCCAATAATCGCGTTATAGGAAGATGGTACATCTACCACCAGGAAATCGGTTCTCAACACAACCGTTCCTGCCCGAACAGGAAGGGTCACTTTGCCTAAGGGCCAGACTGCTCCTGCACTGAATCCGACCAAAGGGGTTATTGACTGAACCAAATCCGCCTGTGTCAGCCCCAACTTCTTGAACGCATCATAGTACAGTATCTCTGTGCAGCTTCCTGAGTCCACCAGGATTCTCTCCATGTCATACTCCCCAATTCGTAGGGTTATGACTAAGGCATCATTATGTGGCACCTGGACTCCTCCCAGGTCCTCATCCGTGAAGACTATGCCTCCATTGCATTCTTCCCCTTCACGTCCTCGTTTCTTTCCCAACTGCATCACATGCTGATCGTGCTTCACCTGCCTCTGGAGCAATCTTACCTCGTTTCTCGTATAGGGTGTGGCCAATCCATGTATCATATGGATTACGCCCCTTGGATTTTGTTCGTAATCCAACTCCATTGCTTTCTCTGCACCCTTGTGCTCTTCTTGAATGAACTCTTTCAAGTAACCACGCGAGACCAGATCATCGAGGTGTTGCTTGAACATCTCGCAATCCTCCGTCATGTGACCCCAGTCTTTGTGATAACTGCAATGCTGACTCGTAGCCCTTTTTGCATCTTTATCCCCCTCCAATCTTGGGGGCCACTTGAAATATGGGTGATTCTTTATTTTATAAAGAATTCGATAGATTGGTTCCTTCCAAACCGTTGTCACCGAAAAGAAAGACTTGGGGTCTGGAGCATGTTTCTCTTTGAACGGCTCTTTTTTGGTCTGCCCGTATTCCTTCCTCTCTTTGTAGGTTTTAGGTTCTGGCTTATCTGCCTTCTTTGCTAGACCCTTTGCCTGCTCGGCAACCATTCTGCTGTCCTCTCGCAGTATGTCATCTTCGTTCCTGGCATGTTGCTCAATCCGTTCCATCAACCTTGCCAATGTTCCTACCGGGCTCATGTTTAGGGACTTTCGTAGTTCTCCCCGAACAGGTAGGCCTGTCTTGAAAGTGGCTATCGCATATTCCTCACTGCAACCTTCAATCTCGTTGAAAGTCTCCCAGTACTTCTTAGCATAGTCCCTGATCGGCTCGTTTTCTCCTTGTTTCATAACAGAGAGGCTCTCAAAGGTTTTTGGTGCTTTCCTACTTGTCAGAAACCGAGCAGTAAATTCTTCGGCTAACTGTCTCCATCCTCGTATGGAGTTCGGCCCTAGTTTATGGAACCATGACAGGGCCACTTTTCCCAAACTTGATGGGAACATCTTGCACATGATCGCGTCATCCCCGTCGTGCATGAACTATGCCTGCCGGTAGTGCTGTATGTGCGCCACGGGATCAGTATTTGTCTCGTAGAGGATGAAAGCCCCGTGCTTCACCCTGCTCGGCAGCTTTGCCTCTTGCAGTCTCCTTGCAAAGGGGGAAGATGCAATGTTGTTGAGGGCTTTCCGCGCTGCTTCTCGTGCAGACATGGTTCCCTCCTCTTGTTCTTTGGCTTTCTTGGGAGTACTCTTTTCCTAGTCGGAATCAGGCCTCTCGTACCTATCCCTGTGATGTCTTCTAACCTCCCCCTCTTCAGGGGTGAGGCTTCTGCTTCTTCTTTTTCGTGAAAAAGCCCTTTTCCTTCCCGGAGTGGGGCTCCTGGACCTGTTCCTCCTTCCTCGTGAAGGAACCTTCTTGTATTCCACTACAGCCAACCTGTCTCCTCTGCAATTTCTTCGTGACAGTTCAGAATCCTCCGGATGTTCTCGTATCCGTTGTAATTCCTGGATCTCGTACTCTCGTTTTTTGATTAGATGGGCATACTTTTCGATCTCTTGTCTTTTCTTGTCCAAGATATCCTCATTGTTGTGCACACTCCTTGAATGTGCAACTGATTCTCCCTTGCGACGGGACTTACTCCTTCTTGTGGATTCCGTGGCCGTCCTACCCTCCCTGTTCTTGGAGTTATCATGGACAGTCAGGGGGTGACCATTGCTTGTGGGCTTCTTGGCATGCCCACCGTCGGGTTTCCTCGGAGGGTCTGGTGGGGATTTATCAACTCCCCTACCTGGCTGATTTTTTGGATCATGCGGTGTTTTTGGATCTTCTTCCATCATGGTCGCTTTTCAGAGGGATCTCTTTCGTTTCCCACAGACGGCGCCAATTGTAAGTGCAGAAAAACTAAAAGGGGTTTGAACAGTACAAGAGCTTAACGGCTACTTCGTGACTCTCGCCGGAAACCTAATATGCCGCCGGAATTCTTATCTGCAAAACAAACAAGGGGTGAGCACACCTTTGCCTCTCATGGCAAAGGCCCTCCGATGCCTAAGTTAGTATCACGTACTAGTAGAAAACCCTAACTATCAGTAGGTAAATAACTTGATTGCAATAAACTGCGTACATTTTTCCTCTAGGTTTGCCTCGTACTTATAGGTTTACGGATGCTTGCTGCCCAAGTATCCGTTTTACCCTAGGTTTCTTATCTCGTATAGGAAACCCGGTATATCCTGGATTCTCGTTCCCTTATCAATTTATAAAAAGAGTCCATTTAGGACTCTTTTCCATAACTGGCCGAACATCCCATTCCCGTTGGGTATCTTTTCTTGATCCTACTTTCTCGGGATCTTATTCTTTTGCAGAATTAATCTATTCTGGAACCTTCTTAGAGCGTTCCTTATATCTGGGGCTGCTCCACCCAGAATTCGTTTCCTGTTCGGCCTTCTCGTAGCCGAACAGACTACTTGGACCAGTAACCTTATATGTCACTGTCCTTTCATCAATCTCTTGGCCCAATAACGACTCATGTTTACTGGACCAAGACCCCGTACAGACTTCCTGGACCAATGACTTCTCATGTCGTTGGTCCATATCGCCGACCACCGTCTTGCACGGTGACTGTCCTTGTCATAATTATACCATGGTCCTACGTACCACGTGTTCGGGCCTCTCTTGAGCCTGTTTGGAAATACCTCCCTACAAAGGATACGTAGGCAGTCTCACTACGAGACTCGGTCACAATCAATCAAAGCAAAATCCAGGTTGACAGAATTCGGAAAGGCGGAATCAGAGAGGGGAGACCCTCTATAACTCACTTTATTGAAATAACTGCTTCTAATACATAAGGCCAAGCATGAGTTTCGAAAATAAAAGTGCAATACAATAAAAAGGGGGTCCACGATTTATTCAATAGTCAGGGTAGTAAGATCGAGTCAGTTTCCTTGGGCTCCCGCCCTTGCAGCAATGTCCCTCCTGAGCCATTTTCTGTAGCTCCCACGCACTGCCACAGATGGGTAAGGATGAGCATCAGTCACCTCGCGAGACCTCCAGAATCACTGGTAGTTGCAAAGAGCCGAATGACGAAAGAAAGGCAGAACCACATCCACCAGGATCTCTGCACGAGCCTCCTGTCTCAAACCAAGCTGACACTAAATCCGATAGGGGATGTAGAAGGTAAAAGCCTCCAGACCAGCAAGAACCACCCACTGAGGGCCCATATAGTGTACAGTCATGGGCGGAAGGTCAAGCCATGAGCATCTCCAGGAAATAGTCTCAGCTCGCTGACGTTTGAAGAAGTTGACCCACTCAGAAGCTTGCCTGTCTGCAAATTCAAAGCACCGAGAGGACAATAACCTAGCCTCATACACCAAGTTGCCAGGAGGGAGAGTCAGCACATTCACCTTGTCGCAAAGCCAAATCTGCCCAAGAGAGAAAACAATTGAGAAACCATCAAAAACCAAGCCAAATGTTGGGGGAAAATGAGAATGGGAGAAAAGCTCGCGAAAGGAAAGTTGAGTAGGAAACCAACCTGTAAGAGGAGAGGACTGTCGCCAAAAGTCTCGGTCTCTCCAGAACGAACCTTGTCCAAGCCCATCAATGTTTCAGCCAATACCATTGGAATCACATCCTTTCGAGCTTCAATCTGCACCGCAATGCTGACCAACGCCGAGCTAGCATGTCCAGTAGAAGGAACCAAGAAGTAAGCAGCAAGTAAGCACATGCAAAGGGCGGTCATGCGCCGAGTGTGGTAGGTTATGTCCGCTAGGTTACCAAGAGGAGAGAACATCTCAATAAGGCGCATCACGTTGAGGTGACCATTACTAACCATAGAGGTGTCAAATGGGCCGTGCCGTGCCGGCACGGCCCGTTTAACTCCGTGCTAACCGTGCTTTGTGCCGTGCCGTGCCGGCCCGTTTACATTATTTATTCAAATCGTGTCGTGCCATGCCGTGCCTTTTTGTCAATCGTGTCGTGCCGTGCCGGCCCATTTACTTAAATCGTGTCGTGTCGTTTGCCAATCGTGTCGTGTTGTGCCGTGCCGTTTGCCAATCGTGTCGTGCCGTGCCGGCCCGTTTTCTTAAATCGTGTCGTGTCGTGCCGGCCCGTTTGCCAATCGTGTCGTGCCGTGCCGTTTTCAATCGTGTCAAGCCGTGCCGGCCCGTTTACTTAATCGTGTCGTGCCGTCACACCGCCAACCAATTCTCTCATCCAAACCATGTTTAAAGTATGACAAAACAAAAATGAAATGATACAAAAGATGTTTCATAGGTGCCGTTGAACCTACTTTGATTAAAGTATCATACGACCATGGTTAATAAAAGTATCATTAAAAAGTGAGACCATAGTGGGAAGTTTGTTTCCCTTCATAAAGATCTCTCTTATGACATGTTACTTTACTCATTTTTTGTCCCTTGAGAAGAAAAGTGAAAGGGATAAAAAGAAATTAGTTGACATTGTGTGAGTTGTGTTTTATTCAGGTGACCAATCTCATTGGGCAATTGCTCGGTTCCAATCGGCCTCCAATGTGAATTTTGTACATGCTCATCCAATCAGCAAGCAGCTGCCATGGGAGACCTGGAGATTTTGTTTACCTGTTTCATTCATGCCTTGCCTACATTTTCTTAGCGGATGGTAGTTTGTTGTTTACAAATTTTCTGATGGAATATAAACTAATGTCATTGTTTCAACATGCTTACATGGGTGTAACTTGAGCCTTTTATATTATTAAAGTTAAGGCTATTAGACATCATGGCTGTTTTGTATCTTAAGACATCGAATGAAATAAACGCTACCATGGGAGAGTCGGAGACCTGGATATTTTTTTTTATTCTGGTTCATTCGTGCCTTGCCTACATTTTCCTTAGTGTTTGTAGTTTACAAATTTACATATCGAACTATAAATTATTGTCACTGTTTCAACATCCTTTCCATGGGTATAACTTAAGGCTTTTTTTTATTTTGGGTGATAAAGTTAAGGCTGTTAGGCATTATGCCATTTTGTATCTTGCAACATCGATTGAAATAATCACTGATTGCCAATTTTAAATTTTGTCCAAGCTCATTGACCCTCACAAGCAGCCCCCTTTATTGGCTATTGCAAGCATGCATTTACGGATTACTCAAAGGTGGAAAACAGAAAAACATCAAAATGTAGCTCATTAAAACTGGTTTTTTTTTTTTTGGTAGCTTTTTAAAGTTAATTTTTTTATTGCGAAATATTTTAAGTGTACCAAAGCCAACATAGTTGGAGACAAAGCGAAGGTAATAGTTGCGGGTTAACAGTTAATAGGCTCTAAATACAAACATGGTAATCATTCTTACAATTGCGACTTGAAGTTAAGATGAGGGTGAAACTCTGAAACTGAAAATGGGTTCCTACTGAGAAAGTACAACAAAACTCCTCCAATTTTGGAGAGAACTAAAACCATTCAGACCTACAAATTGATGTTGCAAGGACTGCAGAAACTCTAATGGCAAAGAAAAAACACAATGGAATGGATAGATACAAGTAGTATTCCTTGGTTAGACAAAAATGAAAAGGAAAAACCTATACACTTTCAATTTCTTTTCCTTTTGGCATCCAATAATGAGCCGTCTTTGAGTGTTTCTCTCGCATCATTGTCCATCCCCAGCTTGAACAGGGCAGCAGCTTGAAGATAGAACGCAGCAGGCCAATCAGGAGATATTACCTGGGCTTGCATAGCATCTCTGAGGGCCTTGTGGGCTGCTATGCCCGAAAATTTATATCTTTCCCGCTCTTGGAGGAAAAAAATACGAGGGTCGCTCTTTTTATTTTGTTCTTGGTGCCGCTTTGAAGAGAAGTACACCGTTTGAAGAGTTTGAAGAGTCACCACCCGGATTTGCGGTATATCACCCGAGAAAACGTTTTGTTTGGAAAACCATTGGTTGATTTGAAATTGAAAACCAGAGATCAGTTTCAAGGGTTCGGAAGCCATGTTACGAGGGGGGAAGGGTTTTACGGCACCCCCCTCGCCCGATTTGAAATCGGTCTCTACTAAACGTTTGTGGGATTTTTCAAAAGGGATTTTGTTTCATTAGACCATTTAGCAAGTATGTACAGTTATAGCAGGTAAGAATTGCATGCATGTGCAGTTGTGCAGTGGATGATTAGATGAAGGTGAGCAAAATGCATGATTACAGAAAATGAGGATCTGTTACTGACTTCACTCTCGAGCGCTCGGGTACAGTCCCGAGCGCTCGGGTACAGTCCCGAACGCTTGGGAGTTCTGATCAACCTGCAAGCTTTGTTAGCACAGACAGAATACAATACTAAACTGGAAATTGAAATGACATCAAGTACACTACTGGCTCAGCAGAGGACTTGGAAGACTGAGCTAAGCCTTCAATCTTTCAAATCATGCATCCCTGCCTTAACAAAGTTAAATCTATGAATTTAAAAGAGCAACAGGCCACACTAATGCATGCAGGGACCTGATGACACAGCAGAGTGGGAAAATAGGAAGCAATGGCATGCATGCACTCTCGAGCGCTCTGGTATGGTTCGGAGCGCTTGGGAGTGTGCTGCATGTCAGCTTTCTCTCAAACAAGAAGTGGTTCCATCTTGACATGCAAAAGCCCTTGTTTTTATATTTCTCTGAAATGACTGATTCTTTTAACTTTAAACAAAAGGGAACTTTGTTCACCCATGCAATCTTTGTGAGAAAATGGTTCTGTTTTGGGGAAAATGGCTTTCTGTGCATGCATGCCAAAATGGAACCATCCATCTTTATTACACCTCATTCCCAACCTACTGCGTCACAAGGGGGGGGGGGGGGAGCATGAGACCTGGGACAGTCCCGAGCGCTCCAGAAGACTCTCGAGCGCTTGGGAGTGTGTCCAGTAAGGGGTTTTATGAAAACATTTTGTGTCCCATTGCTCTTGTTTTTACACTAGGGTCTCCCAATCATGCACCCAGTATTGAAGACTGGGTCAGGCTGAGAGACCCCCCTCAGAAGGGAAGAACAGCCCTCTAGTTGTGACCAAAGGTAGAGTTTTACCTTTTCCTTGAACCTTGCTTCTTGGTGTAGCTTTGAAATGTGAATGAAGAGAGGAGAGTGCAAGAAATCAGAAGGGTATTCTGAATTTCTTGCCCTTTTCCTTGGTAATTTGCAAAGCCTTTGAATTTTTTGAAGGATAGTTTGGAGATTTTTGGTTTTGAGCTAGAGAGAGAGAATGAGAGAGCAGAGGATGGGTGGTCTGGCAGAGTGAAAATTTCGTGTCCCCTCCTAGCTGAAAACCAGCCATATTTATAGGCAAATCATCAAATGGTTTTTGAAAATCAAATGGTTTTGATAAAACATTTCTTTAATAGGTAAACCCTTGGCCTGAATATCTTCCTACCAGAGGTTGAGTGTGAAATGATCCATCGGCAGGCCGAAAGTGGCTGTAATGATGATTTGTAAGGTGAGTGGGTGATACAGCCATGCATTGGGCCACAGAAAAGTCTCGAGCGCTTGGGATCACTCCCGAGCGCTTGGGACCTCACTCTCGAGCGCTCGAGAAAGAGCCAGGCCAGAGGTTTTGTGAAACAGTTTGGAGCGCTTGGGATTGCTCCTAAGCGCTTGAAAATGCCTTTTTTTACCATTTTTAATACTTCTTCAAATCTTTCAAGGAGCAAAGTTCCGATTGGTACCAAGCTTGTTTCAATCCAAAGTCATCATCGGGGAGCCTCCGGGCCACAAATCAAGGAATTTTGAAAAGTCCAAATTGGGGTGTCTACAGGCCTCTTGTGGCATATTATTCATCAGATAACATAAGCAGCGCCTTGCAAAGACTGTTGGTGATATCATGGTTCCCCCATCGATGAACTACACACGACAGAAACAGGAATGATTTACACCTTGCCGCAAATAACAAACGTACGAGGAAAAACAGTTTCTAGCAAGAAGTGACTAGTTTTATGGAACTTGGTGCTTCTGACTTTGTGGCCCAAAAAAAAATTTATACATCACAGTGCCCAAAGTCATCAGAGTGGATCATTTTCGACTAATTTGATGAAAAAAATAAAGTATCAAGGTAAATATTTTGCATCTCAAGGGCCAATTTCATGCCTATTTTAGAAGAAACATAACAATGCTAAAAACTACCAGTTACTTCCAATTAGATTGTGTAGATTTGGTACATACCTCAGTTTCTTTCTGAAGAGGAGCAAGGGCAATCACAAGAGACCTAGCATTTCATGCCTATTTTCTTTCTGAAGAGGAGCAAGGGCAATCAACACGCAACGAACCCCAAAAGTAAAAGCACAGTCCAATAACCTGAAGCATGGTAATTTGCTTTTTGACCCCTTGAAACTCAAGCTCCAAAAGAGTGTCCTGCATAAACATAAAGTAATTTAAACTTTCCACTGCATGGCTTTCCATCAGTCAACATCTAATGAGAATAAGAGTTCTAATAGAATAACATAGGAGTGAAGAATGACAAGACGTCAATGCCATCTACGAAGCATGGACACTTGTAAGAAGAATCAGTGACCATCTCGAACACCAACACTTGTAGAAGTTATAACACTTGACGGACACTCGTTGACCTAAAATGACTACCTTCAACTTCTTGATGAGAGCATTGTAAAAATAAAAACAAATGTTGACTCTATCTCATACTTTTGTATCTCAGTGTTTGAGAGTATTTACATCTCAGTTCACAATAACTTCCCAGTTCTAGGGCTTGCAAAGTCATTCCAGTAAGTGATTCCATTCTAATGAGAAAATATGAATTACTCCAAATCAAAAGATGAGCCCAGGGAAGGTTAATGGCTCACCAATGTACTTAGAAAAATGGAGGTAAACTACAGAGAAGAACATGGATGTTGTAGAGAGCATGATTAACTTTTCAAGACAAAAGTTTAGACAACCTTTCAAGGAATATTGACCAGCTGGTGCAATATAGGTTATCTTTCCCATAGCATCAGGAGGAAGTGCAACACGGTGTTCCATTAAACTATTCTCAAAGACAGTCTGCATAGCAATCCAACCACCGCAACCATAGATTAAGCTTAACAATCCAAACTAACAGACTGGAGGGGCTAGGCCGCCACCTCAACTCAGCAAACAGAATATGCGAGGAGTTATGCCACCACCTCGGCTAAGCAATGCAATCAAATAAAACTAACTATACTAACTAAAAACAAACTCAATATTTAGCCTAGCTTTGTTACACCTCAGGTTTGGCATAAAATCAGGTTAGAGGTATCCACCAAGCTAAATATGAGCTACTAACACATAAACTACTAAACTACTACTACAAGAAAGAAGCGGGATACTTACAGCGGTTGTGCTATCTACTACAAACGATTTTTGCGCATGAGGCTTGGCAAAATTGCTTAGGTATTCACATTCATCCTTGGCTGAGCTTTGGTTCAATTGTTTAAACCAAAAACCAAACACACACACACACACCTGGTGGAACTAACACACACATGACACACCTGCACTTTTTTGAACCAAAAACCTGCCAAAACCCTCCAAACTTTGAACAAATCACACACACCCACACACTAACACACACAGTTGTTCAAACAGCAGCAGCAGCACACAAAGTCATTTCTGCTCAATTTTTGCTCAGTTTCTGCTCAGTCCAATAACAAATGAAAACTTGATGTATAAGACCAATTAGGCTCAGATTACATCATCATAGCCACACACTTAACACCAATTTGGCTCAGATTATATCATCATAGTCACACTTAACACCAATTTGGCTCAGATTATATCATCATAGCCACACACTTAACACCAATTTGGCTCAGATTATATCATCATAGCCACACTAAACACCAAAGGCTCAGATTATATCATCATAGCCACACTAAACACCAAATGCTCAGATCAGATTATATCATCATAGCACACACTCAAATATATAAAGAATAGCACCTGAATGTGGCATCATTAAGTTGCCATTTAAGGCCTTCATAAGTTGCCAGCATCATCATGGCCACACTAAACACCAATGGCTCAGATTATATCATCATAGCACACACTCAAATATATAAAGAATAGCACCTGGATGCGGCAACATTAAGTTGCCATTTAAGGCCTTCAAAAGTTACCAGCATCAGCAATGCATCTCCCCCTAATCAGCATCTATATCTGAGTCCGAAAAATAATCTCTGAATTCTTCTCTAGGATGACATTTTTGAATTCCAAGACGTGCATCCTCCCAATCTTTTAAGCATATAAGACAGTCCAAAATGTCGGGAGCTAGTCTGCTCCTCCTCTCATCCAACACTCTATTACCTGCACTAAAAGCAGATTCGGAAGCCACTGAAGACACAGGTGGTGTTAGTAAATCACGTGCCATGATAGAAAGAATGGGAAATGTCTTTTCAGTTTTTTTCCACCAAGCTAAGATATCAAATGATTGTAAGTCCTCAGTGGTAACTAAATTTATCTCTAAATATTGAGTAAGTTCAGATCGTGAACAAGTTTCACTACTACCTAGCCCTGAAATCAGAAACCAAGATGGGTCATTGTCATTGTTACTTGTAGAACATGGGTCATTAATACTTGAAGAACATGGAGCAGCAGCAGCAGTAGTGCATGCAAATTTAGACTCATATGAAGCATATATAGAAGTCAACAGTGCAGTGACAGTAGAAGTAGAAGGTAATGTAATCCCTAAATTCTCACCAATCCCTTTTAAGAGCTTTTCAACACCCTTTAACTTAATCCTTGGGTCCATGGCAGAAGCTACAATAAATATTGTTGGCATGTTCTCGAAATATTTGTTGAATTTATCTTCCATAGACTTACAAGCAACTACAAAATTTGGTTTCGTTCTATGACTTTTAAGAGTGTGACTCATATTATACAAGTGATTAAGCACAAGACAAGTAGTAGGATAACGAACACCTGAGCAAGCTAAGGTAGTAGCATAAAATTTTTTCAAAAAGTTCATAAACTCAAAAGCAATATTCCAATCAGCTCGAGTTAAACCACCATTATACTTGGAATTAAAATAAGCAGAAATTACATCAGTGTGATTCCTACAAGATTTTAACATAAGAAATGTTGAATTCCAACGAGTTTTCACATCAGTTTTTATTTTTTTTGGTTTAACATTGTAACTTACACACAATCCTTCAAATTCTTGCTGCCTAGCTGGGGAAGTAGCAATATAAAGAATAGCATCTCTAATTTTTTCTATTTGTGGTCCTATAGGTTTCAAACCATCAGACACAACTAAGTTAATGATATGGCATACACATCGCACATGAAAAACTGTCCAGCATGAGAAATAGTCAAATTCTGTTTGAACAACTCAATTGAACTGGTATTAGCAGAATGGTTATCAAAAGTAATACTGAAAACTTTATCAACAATTTCAAACTCCCTAAAAACACCCATTATACATTGAAAAATGTTCATAGCATTATGAGGATACTCCATTAAACGAAAAGCAATAATTTTTTTTATTCAAAATCCAATTGGAGTCTATATAATGAGCTGTCACAGAAATGTAACCAAGATCATTTCAACCACTCCACATATCAGAAGTAAAAAAGACTAAACTACCAAGTGCTGCAATTTCACTTATCAAAATTTTTCTAACTTCAATAAAAGCTTTCAAAGAATCACTTCTGGTTGTATTTCTAGAAACTTTCGAAAAAAGAGGTTGAAGATAATGTTTGACAAAATATTCAAATCTAATATCATCACCAAAAGTAAATGGTTGTTCTGCTGCAACTACGTAAAGGGCCAGTCCCTCTCTCATACTAGATTGAGAATATACGAAATTCGACATACCACCTACGGTATCAATACCACCAGATTCAACACTGTCTTGGCCAACTACGGTATGTTTAAATTTTTTATGTTTGTTTATTAAATGTCGTTCAATATGCCCTACGCCGCCATTACTTGAGCAGGCATAAGTATTTGGACAATAATTACATACAGCTCTAGGTCCTAGATCGATTCCCTCTACATTTTTAAAGTTCTTAACTATGGTAGAATGTCTCCATACCCAAGAGCGACGCCTTATTCCAGCAGACTGGGCCGATTGGCTACGGCATGTTACGCCTATAGGAGTAGAAGCTGCTGCAATGTTTGAACCAGCTTCACCTATAGACTCCCTTCCTAGGCTTCCCGGTGGTGGAGTTTGTCCATCATCATCCGAGTTAGGGTTTAAACGCTCATTGTCAAAATGAATGTCTTCGGGATCCATCTCCTACAAAAAATTGAAAATAAAACAGAGAAAATTAGTACAGTAGAATATTAGTTAATAACATCTAAATAAGTTAATAATGACTGATGTAGACACCCCAATCTGGGCTTCCAGATTAGTTTACTTACGGTTTTTGATTCCCCGATGATGAAATGGATCAAGAACACCCCGGGAATGTCGAGTGTTTGAGCTTTGAGTGTTTGAATAACCCTTGAACCTAACCTAATCTTAAGCCACTTCCAAAATCCAAAAACCCTATTGATGTGTGCCGGGGCACAATCATCGTGCGCCAGGGCGCAACCATCGCGCGCCGGGGCGCACCGTCGCGCGACGGTTTGACTCCATCGCGCGATGGTCAACCGGAGCATTGACCAGCGCGCCAGGGCTCATTGTCGCGCGACAGTTTGGAACCATCGCGCGACGGTCAGAACCTGTCCCCATCACCTTTATTCAGCTGGGCAGCTTAATCACCAAGTAACCCTCAGCCAGCCTCGTGGCTGGCTGGCCTCCATTCTTTGGACCAGACCTGCCTTTCCATTAGTGGAAGGTGCTAAGCCTATAAAAACCCCCCTTTGTTCATCTTTCAAAAGGTTAACAAAATTTGGCATTACAAAGGGTCTTTGCTTTGTACTCTTTTAAGCTAATAAAAGAGATACAAAGACACCCTAAGAACAAAGCTTGTTCTTCCTCCCCATTTTCACATTTCAATCAAACCTCAACCTCAACCTAAACTCAAAGCTCAAACACTTTTCAAACCTCAAAATTCAAAGGTATATCTTACCTTTGTTCTGCTCTCTGTTCTGATCCCTGAGGGGGGCTGGCAGGGTCAAGGTTGGTAATCAATACCAGTCCTGGCCCTAAAGCTAGCAAGGTTTCAAAAGCCGTGGCCTAGCAAACCCTCGCGCGATGGACCCGAACACTCGCGCGACACTTCTGTCTGCATGAGATTGGTCCACGTGGGGAAGGGATGCTAGCATTTTCTTGTCTTATTCATTCTCATGGCTGTTATATAGTTTTATTTTGATATAGATCACTGTTGATGCATGTAAAAATCAGTTTATTGCTTTTCTTAGAGCTTAAATTGCTAGCTTGCATTCCAATATTTAGTTCTGCTCTGTTGGAGTACCCCTGGGATCATTCTGGACCTGTCTCAGAACCCAGGACGTGTAAAACCAGACACTGGAAAGTTGGCTCGAACCCGCGCGCGCTGCACCCAAACCATCGCGCGATGGTCAACGCTCCATTTGACCAGTGCGCCAGGGCGCAATCGTCGCGCGCCAGGGCGCAACCATCACGCGCCCGGGCGCATTGTCGCGCGACGGTTTGGAACCCTCGCGCGATTGTTTATACCCGATCAGTGGCTGGCCTTGCATGTTTAACTTGGTTTTAGGCTATTATTTTGTCCCCACACTGTTTATGGGGTGTTTTTGTTTATTTATTAGGCTTTTCAGCCTTTAAACTGTATATTATGACTGCATAAACTGCTTGGTTTGTCCTGGGTGTGCACTGGTCCTTCCAGAGCCCAGAGGGTTTGAGAATAAGAGCTGTGGGCTTAGGCTTACTGGCGCGCGCAGGTCTTGTAGTAGCGTGTGCAGGTATAATCAGCATGCATTGACTTGATCAGTGCATACTGGTTACCTCTTGCGTGCGACACTCCAAGACAGGAGCTTTAGAGTCTGTTTAAACTCCCACAGCAGTCTGTTCTCATCCTATACTAACTGCTCATCCATGCCATCTATCACATCCTGCAAACATGTTACAGTTTTAATCCCCGATTAACTGTTCCCCCGCCCTAATTGGCTAAAATTGATTAATAAAAGAAGAATCGCAACGTTTTCAAAATGCTCAAGTAGAGACCGATCTCCGGATTGGGCGAGAGGGGTGCTAAAAATCCTTCCCCTCTCGTAACCTGGCTCCCGAACCCAGATATGGTTATGACGGACTGGTTCCTCAATTTTTCAAATCAAACAGCGCGGCAGGTGCTTCGAAATACGGTTCCTTGAGTGTCGGACCCTCAAAAACTCAAGTGGCGACTCTGTATTTTTGAGCCCTTGCCACCTGCGCTCGCGCTCCCTCGATCCGGGCCCTTGCATTTTTGGAAACCGGAATTTCCAGGGCATGCTGCCCACAGTGGCGACTCTGCTGGGGATGATCGAACCGATATTGATCCACACTTAGGGTTTAATACACTTGTGAACAATCCCTTAAAAGTTTGTCAAAACGGTTAGCTTCGCGCTGCCGAAGGTTGGAATGGTGATTTAACAGGACCTCGTGTCCGGCCATTCTAATCTGGGGCTTTTTCGATTGTTCGCTTGCGTAGTTTCCTCTAAAGATGGACTAAATAAAGTTAGCCAAATTTGAAAAAGCATTTTGCGATTTTGCGGTTCTTCTTCTCTTAATCAATTCTAGCATCTCATTTGCATCGATGTGGGATAAGCCTCGTTGGATCGTTTTGGCAATCCGGCACGGTTTACCGGAGCCCGGGGACCCCGAATGACCGACAACCTTCGACGATGATGGGTCATGCTACCGTTCGACTGTTACTCTGCGAAAAACGCGGGTAACGGGAGGTATATCTATGGCCCTAGTCCGAGGAACCTGTTACAAGCCAAAACCAGCCTTTGCATATACAAAGCACTAGAACTATCCAAACTAGGACAGGTACCCACAGGTTAAGATCTA
Source organism: Rhododendron griersonianum (assembly GCA_018127125.1). Classification (NCBI taxonomy): domain Eukaryota; kingdom Viridiplantae; phylum Streptophyta; class Magnoliopsida; order Ericales; family Ericaceae; genus Rhododendron; species Rhododendron griersonianum. Next base: position 29,411,628 of record CM030790.1, on the reverse strand, counting down.
TTTGCATCTAACCCCATATACTGTCTATGTGTTACTGCTTTCCCTATCGCATGAACTGTTCTGCATAGAAGCATGCTTAAGGCTATTCTGTCTTTCGAGTTTGTCTTGCGCTGTCTAAGACGTTGCTGGACCCGATGAGGAGTCGTTCATTCTGTTGAATGTTCGTTATCAATCGCAAAGTCCTTAGTTCAATGAGACTTTGAGAAATCAAAATTTACTACATCCTTGGCTCATGCCCGTTTAAGGATTCAACCGACAAATATGGAACAACAAAGTAGTGATGTCGTGTCGCTGGCGCCACCCAGGTTGAAGTGCGTTGTCACTATACACCGCCGTGTTCAAGGTTAAGGTGCCATGACATCAACACCGAGTTGTTCCAAATTCAAAGTCGAATCTTCAAAAGGGACTAGCCAAAGATTTAGTCTATTTTGACATCTTTTAGGATCTGTCGATCTACTCAGGGACACATCGCCGAAAAGAATTCTGAGGATTCCAGCAACGTCTGAACTTGTGAGGCAAACTCGTCTCTGGTTCTGTACATGCATGCATACATTTTGTTCTGCGTAGGAGCATGTTTAGGGCGGCTTCTAGGTTGTCTAGCTTTCGAGTCTGTCTTATGCTTATTAGGACGCTGTTATAGCCCGATGAAGAGTCGTGCATCTTGATGGTGCACGTTGTTAGTTTTTCAAAAGTCCTTAGATCAGCGAGACTTTGAGAAATCAAACCTTACTAAATCATTGGCTCATGTCCCGGTTGAGGATTCAACCGAACATAAGGAACCACAAAGTGTTGATGTCGTGATATTGATGTCATTTTGGTTATCGTGCTTCGCACGTACACCGCCCCGGCTAAAGCGCGTTGTCGCTCACGCCACCCCGGTAAAGGTGTCACGCCATCAATACCGAGTTGTTTCTAATTCAAAGTCGAATCTTCAAAAGGGACTAGCCAAAGTTTTAGTCTGTTTTGACATCTCTTAGGATCAGTTTGATCTATTCAAAGGATACACCCTCGAAAAAAAATCTGAGGATTCTGGCAGTGTCCGAACATCATGAGACAGACTTGTCTCTAGAGTCTAGGGTGGACACCGACGACGATGTATGCATTGCATTTTGCTGTAGGAACGCCACTGAGCTTTCTCTTACTTTACTGTCTAGTTTTGGAGCCATTACACCGAGGAAGAGAGTACCGAAAAGAAGAGCCAAACCTACTTGGGAGCGTCTTCAGAATCCGGTTCAAAGACTTGTCAGGCTAGAAACTCAGTCAGTTGCAACGGAGGCTTCTCCAGGTTCATTGTTGGCAGCCCTAGAGTCGGGTTCGCCATCGATTTTACAAAGAGCCACGCCATCGGCTTCCCCTTCTTCAACATCTTCAAGGCCAGCTATGGCAGATCAACCGCTCACTCTGGAAACCATGCTTATGAACCTTCAGGATAGCATCACCGCCATGCAACAGAGGGCAGCTCAGACAGATACCAATATTGCCCGCCTGAATGACCTTATCTACACTCGCCTTCCACCTCCTCTTGAAGAGGAAGGCGAGGACGATGAGTCCAACCAGGAACAGCCTGTCTTGGTCCCAGATCCGAATCACGAGGGGCGTCTCATTGTTCAGCTCAACCCTAAGGAGGCTCGTGCGCCTGCTGCAATCCCAAATCCGGTAGGTGGCAAGCCTATTTTGAATCCGGATATGGTCGCTCTCATGGCCAAGATGGCAAAGCTGGAGGAGGCAGTCTCCAAGTCTGAAAAGATCAACGCAGGAGGAATTGACTTGGATCGTCTTTGCCTGTACCCTAATGCCAAGCTCCCTGACAAGTTCAAGATGCCTGACTTGGTTAAGTTCGACGGGAGTGGTGACCCCAAAACTCATCTCTATGGCTACCATGCCGCCATGAAGCTGCTGGGTGTGGAAAGTGAGGCCATGTCTCAACTTTTCCCTCAAACTCTCTCTGGGCCTGCCTTCCACTGGTTCCTGTCGCTCGACATCTCCAAACGAAGTACTTGGGAAGACATAGGGGCTGCCTTTGTCTCTCAATATAGCTACAACTCTCAACTCAAGATGACTATTCGAGAGTTGGAATCCACGAAGATGGAGGCAAAGGAGTCCTTTGCGGACTTTGTTAAAAGGTGGAGAGCCAAAGCCGCTCTAATGACTGAGCAGCCTAGCGAAAGAGACCAACTCCGCATCGTCTCCCGTAATCTTCAGTCAGACTATGCCAGGCACTTGGTACTCGCTCAAGCGACCGCCAACTTTGAGATCTTCTTCGACTCTGGCCTAGCCATCGAGGATGCGCTGCAAGCTGGAATCCTGCCAAGGGGTGAATCCTCTTCCTCCACTCAAAAGGCTAAGCCCAGGGCTTATTCGGGAAATAGTAGTGCGTTGTTTGGTGACAGCAACTACTCCAATACAGCCACAAGTGGGAGTGATGCCCCAGCTTCCAACTCCAGTCGTGCCGCCGATATCAATCAAATTCGAAGCGCTCAAAGCCTCCGATCTCGAACACAACCCCGAAGCTTCTCTGCCTTCAAGGCATCTCTGTCCGCAGTGATGGAGAAACTTGTCAAGTCTGGGCATCTCAAACCTTTGACCCTAACTTTTCCACCCAAAGTCCTTCCGACCAACTACAATGCCAACCTTTTCTGTGCCTTCCACCAAATGCCTGGCCATCTCACTGATAACTGCTTGCGTCTCCGACACGAGATTCAAGATCTAATTGATGATGGCACGGTTCAAGTTCCACCAAAGCCCAACGTCATTTCCAACTCCTTGCCTCAACACGGGCCTGGCCCTCTGGTTGGTCAGGTATCTATCACCTCCACTCAAATCAATCCGAGCTCCACCATATTCAACCCTAGCCACTATATCGTCCCAGCAAATCAACCCAAACCCATCGTATCCATCCCGTTTGAACCGGAGGTTAACATGATGGCTGTAGGTTGGGCAGTCGAAGCTTTCTCTGCCAACACCTGGATTGACAGTGATGAGGGGCTTACAAAGGGGGAAGACCGATTGGCTGAGTTCTAGTGATCAAAGGAGCATCGAGTAGGTTTGGTCGAAGAAGCTGAGTTAGCCGAAGTGCTGTTGCTTGGGTCTGACACCTGCTGGATCCTACCTCTTTTTGTGGAAGCTATGGGTAGCTTTTTAACAAATGCATTTTCAAAACCGCGTCTAGTTTGCATTGGCGTCTTGTCTGAGTCTGACACAGAGTCTTTTGCGTTTGTCTAAGTCTAGCTCTGAGTCGGAGGTTGTGCCTCTTGGCCCTCCACGTCGTAGCTTTTGTTTCAAGTTTCGAGTCTGCTGTACTTGGCAAACCCCGAGGGTTTTTATGATATGCATCGTCTTGCTTCTACATGCTTCGCTGGCTTTTATATAAACTGTGTCGACCTTAACGACGAAGGGATAGATTTCGATGGGATCATTCCCAAGGAAATGTGTTCCCTCGCCGAAAGGGAAGACGAAAGGCATGCTCAGCCTATTAAAAGAAGAAGTAATTTCAAATAAACTTGAAAGACAAGTATAACCTCCCGAAAGGTTCAATTGGTTCAAAGCCGCCCCCAGAGGAGCATTGTGCCCAGTCAGACAGGCTTGAAGAATTCGTCGACGTCTTGGCATGGTCTCATTAAGTCACGCCTCGCGTTGATCCTGAGACAAAGGAGCATCAAATCCCCTATTATCGGGTGCCAATCCAGAAAGCAGAAGCACAGGAGGCTCCGGGCCTTGTACCATGTTCAAAGCAATGACAGTGGCGTTCCGCCAAGTACAAATGAGAAAGTGTACAAAACGGCCCGGAGCAAGACATTTCCAACCGAAGCACTCTTGACTCTTTGTCATCAAAGCCATTTTATCTAGGGCTGCAGCCAAAGGTCTTCGACCTCAACGGCAACAAATTCAATACCATGGTCAACCTGGATCAATTCAAATGTTGCTTTTCCCTGTGAGAAGCTCGTTGGGCTGAAAACCCCAAGGGTGGGCAGTTCCAAGCAAAAGTTAGAGCAGCCTGCTAGGCCAAAACCTATGAAGGTGGTTTAGGCAAAAATGAATAGGCAATATTCAAAAGCTCGCTAGACCGAAAACCCGAACGGGCGGTACTAGGCAAAAGTTAGAGCGTAAAAGGAGAGGTAAATACTCGAGAGTTAACCCTTGGCCTGAACTACGTTTTGACCTGATTCCCTAGCTTGGGATACGTAGGCAGTCTTTCTTTGAGACTCGGTCACAATCTATCAATTGGATCCATGGTTGACATTTTGGTACACATCAAAGGTCGAAGAGGATCGAAGATCAAGACAAGCTTCATTGGAGGAACCAGAAGGGGGAAACCCTTCGTCTTTCAATTTTATTACCAAACTGCTTCTTCAATTTACAGGCTGAGCATAAGTCTTAAAAATAATTGAAGCATCAAAAATAGAACGAAATGCTGGCGAAGCCTTAACAGGCTCACAGTTTATTCTAAGTTCAGCAAAGTCTGGTGTAAGCAACCGCAGCGCATTTGTTCAAAGCAATATGCGTTGGTCTCAAACCTGCGCACTCTTCTTGCAACAGACAGTAGCAGTTGGCTACTACCCTCGAATGTCGTTCCAGGGGCTTTTGCCAAGTCTTGTCAAACCATGCAAGTCATATGGACTTAATGTGACTGCACGGGGGTGTCAGTTTCAGTCCGGGCCTATACGTGTCATAATCTGCGTCTTATGTCCGTTTTTGCGACATTTTTCCAGTTTTTCAACTGTCATATCGGGATGTTTTTCTCGATTTTGTTTGTATAGGTCTTTGTACCTTTTCCACTTTTCATAAGTGTCAGTTTCACCTGTTCAGGAATATTGTGAGTTTTGGCACATTAATGCCCAAAATTTCATTATATTCTATGTGTCTGAGGGTTTGCATTGTACCCCGGGACTCTCTCCTTCTTTTCCGTTCGAGCTAGGCAAGTCTGTACATATGTGCGCATGTCTGTGTGTCAATTCAAATCACTTGTCAATGCAAATTGGATGTTAGTGGTTAGTTTTTGCGTTCTCTTCAACACTTGCAAAAGAGAGTCAATAAACTGGAAAACGCAATTGTTGCATTGCTACCCTAGTATCTGTAATCCGCAAGCAGTGGAATCTCGTAAAGCAGCAAGGGCACGTCAGCCCAAGGTCAAGCAAGGCATCTCTGGGGCACATCCACCCAAGCATCGAAGAGGGGGCATGCAGGCCCAATGTCATTGCTCAAACGTCAATTGGGGCACGCCAGCCCGTTCAACGTCCATCTATCTGGGTGCGCGTCTCAGAAGCACTGACAGTACAGTAATGAGGCTCAGTGGTAGTCCTTAGGCGTCGTTGTCCTTCTAGGAGCCGCCCTAAGCTTGCATCTGCATTTTCAATATGTTATACATATCATTGCATATTGTGTGTATATCAAATGTTGAACGCAGGAAAAATCCATCAAAACGACAAAGCAAGCCTGCCCGGTATCGAAGGCAGTAAGTAAACAGCCCAGCAGTTGTCACCAATTGCTCCCCAACTGCAGTCCGCCTTGCTTCTATCCATGATATCCACTGTTTGTGCTACTTGGATCAACACAACGACAGCCGATCCTGTCCAACCCCAATGGCTCGATCACTTTTTATAGCAATCCGCCAGTTCAAATCAACGACAGCCGGTCCTGTCCAATCTTCAATGGCTCGATCACTTTTTATAGCGATCCGCCAGTTCAAATCAACGACAGCCGGTCCTGTCCAATCTTCAATGGCTCGATCACTTTTTATAGCGATCCGCCAGTTCAAATCAACGACAGCCGGTCCTGTCCAATCTTCAACGGCTCGATCACTTTTTATAGCGATCCGCCAGTTCAAATCAACGACAGCTGATCCTGTCAATTCTCCCAACGGCTTGATCACTCGGCACAATGATCTCCCCGTCCGCAATCAACGACAGCTGCTCCTGTCAATTCCCCCAACGGCTTGATCACTCAGCACAATGATCTCCTCGTCCGTAATCAACGACAGCTGATCCTGTCAATTCCCCCAACGGCTTGATCACTCAGCACAATGATCTCCCCGTCCGCATTCAACGACAGCTGATCCTGTCAATTCCCCCAACGGTTCGATCATTTATACTGATGATCCTCCATTCCAGTCTTCAACGGTTCGATCATTTATACTGATGATCTGTCCGTTCAAAAATCAAAGCGCGTTGAGGCGTTCAAACCGCCAGTGTTGAGGCATTGGCAAATCAAATCAGCGTGTTGAGGCGTTCTTCAGTCAGTGTTGAGGCATTGGCAAATCAAAGCGCGTCGAGGCGTTCTTCAGTCAGTGTTGAGGCATTGGTAAATCAAATCAGCGTCGAGGCGTTCAAACCGTCAGTGTTGAGGCATTGGCAAATCAAATCAGCGTTGAGGCATCCTTCAGTCAGTGTTGAGGCATTGGCAAATCAAATCAGCGTCGAGGCGTTCTTCAGTCAGTGTTGAGGCATTGGCAAATCAAATCAGCGTTGAGGCATTCTTCAGTCAGTGTTGAGGCATTGGCAAATCAAAGCGCGTTGAGGCGTTCTTCAGTCGGTGTTGTGGCATTGACAAACTAATCAACGACAGCCGGTCCTGTCAAATCCACAAACAACGACCAGAACATCGTTCGATGGTCCGTTCATCCGCAACTGATTGTTCCCCAGGAGAGTCCGTCTTGGCCTGTCCCGAACGACAATCACCCTCAGTCTAGCTGAAAGTGCATCTTCCAGCAGGCTTATTGCTCTGTCTCGGATGGTCTTTGATAAGGAGATTGGCTCTGATTCCCAACAGATGGAATTCAACCTGCCTGACACGACCTACCCGTGTTTGTTGGAATACTTTATGCCGAGGATAGCTTGATCCCTAGCAACGACGGCCGGTCCCGTCAACATCTGCAGCGACAGCCTGTCCTGTCCAAATTCAATCAACAAGCGGCGATGCAATCATCCACTTCTACTTCCATCTCCAGTGACGGTCTGTCCGTCCATTCAACCAATCAGGTTCTATAAGTATGCTTGTCTACTTTGCTAGTATGTTCTGCTCTGGATTGCCTTGAGGGGTGTCTAGAAACCTTTGACGTTACTTGTACCAATTCAATGGTGCTCCAAGTGCCATCAAAGGGGGGCTACTGTAGACACCCCAATCTGGGCTTCCAGATTAGTTTACTTACGGTTTTTGATTCCCCGATGATGAAATGGATCAAGAACACCCCAGGAATTATGAGTGTTTGAGCTTTGAGTGTTTGAATAACCCTTGAACCTAACCTAATCTTAAGCCACTTCCAAAAGCCAAAAACCCTATTGATGTGTGCCGGGGCACAATCATCGTGCGCCAGGGCCCAACCATCGCGCGCCGGGGTGCACCGTCGCGCGACGGTTTGACTCCATCGCGCGATGGTCAACCGGAGCATTGACCAGCCCGCCAGGGCTCATTGTCGCGCGACAGTTTGGAACCATCGCGCGACGGTCAGAACCTGTCCCCATCACCTTTATTCAGCTGGGCAGCTTAATCACCAAGTAACCCTCAGCCAGCCTCGTGGCTGGCTGGCCTCCATTCTTTGGACCAGACCTGCCTTTCCATTAGTGGAAGGTGCTAAGCCTATAAAAACCCCCCTTTGTTCATCTTTCAAAAGGTTAACAAAATTTGGCATTACAAAGGGTCTTTGCTTTGTACTCTTTTAAGCTAATAAAAGAGATACAAAGACACCCTAAGAACAAAGCTTGTTCTTCCTCCCCATTTTCACATTTCAATCAAACCTCAACCTCAACCTAAACTCAAAGCTCAAACACTTTTCAAACCTCAAAATTCAAAGGTATATCTTACCTTTGTTCTGCTCTCTGTTCTGATCCCTGAGGGGGGCTGGCAGGGTCAAGGCTGGTAATCAATACCAGTCCTGGCCCTAAAGCTAGCAAGGTTTCAAAAGCCGTGGCCTAGCAAACCCTCGCGCGATGGACCCGAAAACTCGCGCGACACGTGTGTCTGCATGAGATTGGTCCACGTGGGGAAGGGATGCTAGCATTTTCTTGTCTTATTCATTCTCATGGCTGTTATATAGTTTTATTTTGATATAGATCACTGTTGATGCATGTAAAAATCAGTTTATTGCTTTTCTTAGAGCTTAAATTGCTAGCTTGCATTCCAATATTTAGTTCTGCTCTGTTGGAGTACCCATGGGATCATTACGGACTGTCTCGAACCCGGGGCGTGTAAAACCGGACAACGGAAAGTTGGCTCGAACCGCGCGCGCTGCACCTAAACCATCGCGCGATGGTCAACGCTCCATTTGACCCGCGCCCACGGCGCAATCGTCGCGCGCCCGGGCGCAACCATCGCGCGCCGGGGCGATTCGCGCGACGGTTTGGAACCCTCGCGCGATTGTTTATACCCGATCAGTGGCTGGCCTTGCATGTTTAACTTGGTTTTAGGCTATTATTTTGTCCCCACACTGTTTATGGGGTGTTTTTATTTATTTATTAGGCTTTTCAGCCTTTAAACTGTATATTATGACTGCATAAACTGCTTGGTTTGTCCTGGGTGTGCACTGGTCCTTCCAGAGCCCAGGGAGTTTAAACTGCTTGGTTTGTCCTGGGTGTCCACTGGTCCTTCCAGAGCCCAGAGGGTTTGAGAATAAGAGTTGTGGGCTTAGGCTTACTGGCGCGCGCAGGTCTTGTAGTAGCGTGCGCAGGTATAATCAGCATGCATTGACTTAATCAGTGCATACTGGTTACCTCTTGCGTGCGACACTCCAAGACAGGAGCTTTCCAGTCTGTTTAAACTCCCACAGCAGTCTGTTCTCATCCTATACTAACTGCTCATCCATGCCATCTATCACATCCTGCAAACATGTTACAGTTTTAATCCCCGATTAACTGTTCCCCCGCCCTAATTGGCTAAAATTGAATAATAAAAGAAGAATCGCAACGTTTTCAAAATGCTCAAGTAGAGACCGATCTCCGGATTGGGCGAGAGGGGTGCCATAAAATCCTTCCCCTCTCGTAACCTGGCTCCTGAACCCATATATGGTTATGACAGACTGGTTCCTCAATTTTTCAAATCAAACAGCGCGGCAGGTGCTTCGAAATACGGTTCCTTGAGTGTCGGACCCTCAAAAACTCAAGTGGTGACTCTGTATTTTTGAGCGCTTGCCACCTGCGCTCGCGCTCCCTCGATCCGGGCCCTTGCATTTTTGGAAACCGGAATTTCCAGGGCATGCTGCCCACAACTGACTCAGTTACCAATTTTCATTTCAAAGTTGATAATTTCTTGTTAGTTACTAATTTCTGAAATTAGTATCAAAAGCCCTAATTTCTTGTTACTAATTTCAGATACTAGTAACAAACGCCCTAATTTCGTAACCCTAATTTCAGAAATTAGTAACAATTAACAAAAGCCCTAATTTCGTAACCCTAATTTCAAAAATTAGTAACAATTAACAAAAGCCCTAATTTCGTGTTACTAATTTCAGATATTAGTAACAAACGCCCTAATTTCGTAACCCTAATTTCAGAAATTAGTAACAATTAACAAAATCCCTAATTTCGTACCCCTAATTTCAGATATTAGTAACAATTAACAAAAGCCCTAATTTCATAACCCTAATTTCAAAAACCAGGTCAAAACCCTAATTTCAGAAACCCTAATTACAGTAGTCAGTAGATAACGATAAGTGGAGACTGGAGAGGGAAGTGAGGTACCTGTGAGAGAGAGAGATACGGTGACTAGTGAGTGAGTCGGACCAGTCGGTGAGCAGAGGTCCTAAGGTGATGAGAGAGTCGGACTGTCGGAGAGACAGAGACGTTGAGAGAGTGAGATGATGCTGCTCACTGACTCACTGAGTTCAGATCTGATCTCTTCACGACTTCACTTGTGATGGTCACCGACTAATCGTCGCACGGTCGCACCGAGTCACCGTTTGAGAGACTGAGAGAGAGAGAGAGAGAGGAGAGCAGCGAGATAGAGAGAGGTGTGACCAGTGAGTCAGAGAGAGAGAGAGAGTGAGAGAGGTGAATCAATCGGTGAGAGAGGTGATTCAGGTGAAGAATCGATATCATATAACTTCGATCAGAATCCGAACGTTGGCTCGTCAGAGGAGAGGACCAGAGAGAGGACAGAGAGACGTTGAGAGAGTCAGAGAGAGAGAGTCTGAGATTGAGAGTTTTCGACTGTTCGAGAGAGATCTGAGAATGAGATGTCTGCTAGGGCAGCATCTCATTCCTTTTATATGATCTATGTGATCATGTGCATGCGAGACACCATAATCCATATGCACCAGCTTATCAAAAATTCTCGTAGAGTCCTATAATGCATCACTCGAGGGCCGCCCGAGCTGTTTTTTTAAAATCGGAACCGTCTATCTTTTATGTGGGAGAGATTATATCATTCCTGCCAAAAATGAAGTAAATTGGTTATCGTTATATACTTGATTGTTTATAACGTTCATTTTCCTATTAATGAATCTACGTGCCGATGAAGGAGCTTTAAAAACCCGATAGACCCAAAAATTGGTGAGAGTCATTAAAACACAGAGAATAACAAAATGAACGGTATGGATCGTCATATTTGTTTTGTGATCGTGTGGCTAACGTACGTTATACTATAGCAGAATACCTTGGTTCATAACCAATCAAGTTCGATGTATAGATTTGAAAGGTAGCTACAATTTTTTTTCCCCGAATGTTCGATCTAAAACGTTACGATTTAACGTCTTATCAAATTTATCATTCTCACCTGAATAGGTGATAATCGAATGTCGGAAACCACATCATCGAAACACATTCGGTGCTTCCAGAGGCATTAAAGTCCTATAATGCATTACTTGAGGGTCGCCCAAGCTATTTTTTAAAAATCGAAACCATCTAACTTTTATGTGGGAGGGATTAGATCATTCATGCCAATAATCAAGTACAATGCTTATCGCTACATACTTGATCGGACGTAAACAAAATTCAATCAAACAATGAATTAACATGCCGATGAAAGAGCTTTCAAAATCCGACGCACCAAAACATAGGATCCCATGATTAAAACACTAAGCATAACAAAATGAACGCATTGAATGGTATTGATCGTCGTGATTGCGTTGCGATTGTGTGGTTACTGCTTACTGGCCTCGTTTTTATATAATAGAGCTACATATTATTATATACTAATTTTTCAAATCTATGACACAAGTTAATTGGTGGCATAGTGGTTTGTTTGTGTATGAAAGAACTTAAGGATCTGGGTTCAAGTCCTATTCTAGCCAACCCTTATTTATTTATTTATTTTCCTTATTTACTATGTATTTTTTTTCTTTTTTGTTTGACACATTTTTTCTTATTTCTCGTTAGATTTGGCCCATTTGGGGTATAAAATATATGACTCTTGCACATTTCATTTCGTATTAAATTACTCTTGCACCATAAATATTTTGATAAGTTTTTTTTAATTTTACTTTTTATCTTGTAATGTTAAATTTACAAACCAAATGTCCAAAGCCTATTTTACTAACAAAAACAAAACAAATATTTTTTACCGAATAAAAATTGATAATTTTTTAAAAGTAAAAAAATGATTTTTTTAAGAATTTTTTTTTAAATTAAATATCTTAGTTGTTTACCTTTAAAAAAAGGTAAACAAATATTTTTTACCGAATAGAAATTGTTTAATTTTTTTTAAAATTTAAAAAAAAAACCATTTGGCTTATTTAATTTTTTTTTTGTTTTTCCGTGCCTTGTGCCGTGCCCTTTCGTGCCCATGTCGTGCCGGGTCGTGCCCGTGCCCGTGCCCATGCCCGTGCCTTGCTAGAATCGTGCCGTGCCGTGCCGTTCCTGTCTACTTTCCGTGCCCGTTCCCGTGCCGTGCCCGTCTACGATCGTGTCGTGTCGTGCCGTGCCAGGCCAATTATCGTGCCGTGCCCGTGCTGTGCCGCCCACTTCCGTGCCCGTGCCGTGCCCCGGGCCCACTTAAACCGTGTTGTGTCGTGCCGTGCCAGGCCAAGACCGTGCCTGTGACGTGCTGTGCCGCCTCGTGCCCGTGCCGGCACGGCCCATTTGACACCTCTAACTAACCAAGTAACGAGCAACACCATCATTCAACCCTAGAGAGGCAGCAAGAACCTTGGACATGTTCTCACGCACGGGAGGGACAATGACCTCTCCATTGCCTAAGCCACCAAGATAGGTGCGAAACTCTTCAATTGTGGGGCAAAGCTCTTGTTCACCAAAGCGGAATACGTGCACCTCAGGGTCCCAAAGACTTGTGGCAGCCCTTAAGAGCTCGGGACAAAGGCGGATGTTACGAAGGTATCTCATGGAGTAGAGACCATGCGCCCGAAAGTTGAGCCAATCGACCCCCTCCATGGAAACCAACCATGGCCGTAGCGAACCGGTGAGAGAAAGAGCCATTGGGAGGAAGTGAAAGTTTAAGGAAGGTGAAAGACTAAGAAAGATATGGCTAGTGTGAGGCCTAAGGCCTGAATTTATAGGAAGGATAGAAGAGACAACTTCAACTTTCAAAAGAGCCTTGGGTTCCAAAAGTACAAATTTTTCATGAAATCTTACATAGGGAAAAGCTTGGTCATGCCCTAAAAGAACAAAACAGACATGCACTGGCTCGGAAATGTTATAGAATAGGTCAAACTTCAACCTTCGTGCAATCTGTCTTGGGAAGCAGCAAAAGGCAGAATATCAGGAAAAAGATGCCGCGCGGCATATCGGAGTAACGCACGGCATAACAAACCCAAGGGAAAGCCACGGCATAGCACGGATACGCCGCGGGATCGGATAAAACCACGCGCGGCATTTTGAAGCCCCGCACGGCATATCAAGTTTACATTTCTGCAGACTTTGACAGCAGAGGTTTGAAACCAATTCAAGGCACTCGCAGGCATTACCACCCCCCAGAACACACTTCAATGGGTATTTGGGACTTCGGGGAAGTTCCGCTTCGAGTCAACTCTCAAAATTTGACGTAATGGCGCCAAAAGTCGATAATAATCCATTTCTCAAGCTGTGTCGAGGTATCAAAGTCCGTTTTAAGTCGTTTCAAGCTGATCTTTCGAGTCCTACAGGTCATAATGGTCAAAAGTGACCTGGTCCAAGTTCCATTTTGAAGTCAAAGTCAAAATTCGAGAATGTCACCCTCCAAAAGTCAACATTTTCTTGCTTTTCAAGCAGTTTTCAAACGAGAGCTTGAGTTTTCTAGTCACGTGTCGAATGTTAAGGGTCGTTGTTGATATACGAGAGTCCACAATGGGGGCATTTTTGTAAATTCTTGTACAAAGTGTCAATTCTTCAGAATTATTCATTTACCTTCTTTGGTTTCTATTCCAACGTCAATATACCAATGTCCCAACATACTGCTCATCGCAAAGCTTAAGTTCACTCCAGTTTATGGCAAAAGACTAGTTGCATGCATTGGTTAATGTTTCCGTTATTCGATCTTCTTTATACAAATGACAATAAGGGAAATTGAATGGCATAAACATTGAAAGAATAAACTTTTCTATATATAATCTCCAGAATATCCATGAGTCAAAGTACAAGAAGGCGTGCAAGCTCAAAAATCCTATCTACTGAGGGTAAACAGGCACCCTTCCAAAAGAAGCACGCAGGCCCCACAAAAAGGCAAAAGCAAAACAAACAAAAGAGGGTGCTCAGCTCTCATCCTCGTCCTCACCCTCCTCCTCATCCTCCCCGGAGACCTCCTCCGCCTGGGAACTAGCTGCCCCCTGGGTACCCGTCGCCCTAGGCACAGTGCTCCTTGAGGTGTCCTCTAGGTCGACGTCTATAGGCTCCTCGGTCTCGTCAGAGACGTCGACCGGCTCGTCCTCTGTCCCCCTAGAAAGCTGTGGCCTCTTCGACGGAGGCTCCTCCCGAGAGCCAGCAGAGGAGGCCTGTGGCGCTTGCATGCGCACAGACTTCCTGCACAACCCGCGAGAAGCCCCTCCTCCAGCCTGCAATAACATGGCATTCATCATTTGCATTGTAATCATAGTATAAGCAATAAGAAGTAAAAGCAAAGGGTTTGAAAGCCTTACCATCGTCCCGCCAGCATGAAGAAGCACCTCTGGGGCGTGGCCCATGGCGTACTGCCTCAACAATTGCTCCAGGCCCATCATGGCCCCTGCCATCTCTCTCACGTACTCCGGAGTCACCTGCACAATAGGCAAATCGATTAGAATGTACAGTGGTAATAACAAGTGCATGCAAAAGGCAAAAGAATACGAGTTATACATGAGCAAGAAACTCCGGAACTGCAACTGTGGGACGTGGCACCACCACTACACCAGAAACCCCCTGGGTAGTCGTCACATCCACAGTCCAGGAGAGTCGAGGCAAGCTGGCCCCGCTCGGACCTGCACCGTCGCCCTGACCACCACCACCACCTTCATGCCCTCTTCCTCTTCCTCTTCCTCTCCCTCCTCTCCTTCCTCGTCCACCTCTACCGCCTCTACCACCTGACGCTCGAAGCGTCGCCTCCCAGGCAGCGGCTTATACCCCAAAGCTCGGCATCAAGTACCGAGCCCGGTACTCAGAGTAGTTAGCGTCTGCCTGGAAAAGCGGCTCCAGCTCAAGGTCTGGTCGCACGAACCGCTCGACCGCCTCCCTGGTGTACAAGCTCGTCCTCTGCACCAGAGCAGGAAGGGGACCAGGGACTCGAAAGACGTCCAGCCTCAACGACTGACGTGACACCCGGTCACCCAGGTACCACTGCCAGCCGTAAGGGGACTCGAGAAGCACCTTCCCCCTCGTCACCTCCCTGCTCCGGACCAAGTAAGGGCGCTCGCAGCGGTCCCACACACGCCAGCGAACCTGCAATCAAGGATATACAACATTAGCTTGAGATTTGAATAGAACTATCAACAAAAAAAGCATGCAAGGTGTAGTCATACCCTGTCAGGACGAAGCTCGTCCAGAAAGAGGCGGTAGGCGTTCAGGTCGCCCTTCACCTTCTTCACTCCCCGGAACTCCTTGGACCAACGCAGGACCCGGGGAAGTTCTATCTTGCTAGGGCAGGAGGTCTCGGGAGGGTACATGTCCAGTACCTCGTACGTCCACAGCTGCAGAATCAAACATCAAGGATTAGCACAGGATATGCAATAAGTGAACGGAATGACAAATAAATGCAAGAGAAGTTTGAAATGTACCTCCCAGACTCTCCAGTAGCCGCCGAGGCTTTTCCCCGCTCCTCGGGAAAGAGACCCCATGAAGGCGTAGCACGCCCCCAAAGCCGCGCCGCCCCAGTAAAAAGGGCTACCTCCCTGACGTCCCTCAAGGCCGGTAGGAGCGAAAGGTGTACTCGGTTGCGCCTGTTGGGAAATAGGGATGCACCGAGCAAGTACAACAGGAAGCACCTTGCCATCTGCTCCTCCTGCACCCTGTCTATCGGGAGCTGCTCCGTCCAAAACTCTAAAAGCTGGGCGTACTGGGCGTCCTCCCTCTCTGCCCTCAGCACGTACCACAGCATCTCCTGCTGGAACGCCGCGCTCCTCCCTGTAACGACGTCGTAAGGGATAGGGTCACCCCCGACCCTCAAACCAGTGATCGCCGCAAAGTCCAGCGGCGTCACTGTCAGCTCGCCAAAGAGGAAGTGGAACGTATTCGTCGTGTCCCACCACCTCTCGGCAAGTGCCCTCACCACCTGGCAATCGTTGCTCGCCCTCGTCAACACGCTGACAAACTCCCCGAAGCCCGCCTGTCTCACTATCTCCCTCACGGCCTCGGGGAGCCTCTCCCAGAACGTCGGCACGTCGGCTGCACCACCGTAGCACGAGATGGTGATCGCCTGTTGCAATAAGTTGATGACATTCAGTAAACAGGTATACTATTCAAGGCAAATACAGTATTCAAATAAGGAAATGAAGATACGATACATTGAAATCCGAAATGCAAGTGTTTATGGTATACCTCGTCTCCGTGCAAGGAAATGTGCTGCTGTGGGTCCCTCAGGACCAAGGCCCCGTCGTACGTAGGCCGCTCCGGCCTTTAGGCGTCTAGAAGCGTAGGGACTACCACGTGCTGAAAGGGCACGTAGGACTCCGCCACGTAAGCCCCTCGCCCCTTTAGGGCCTCCGTCGCCTCCTCCACGACACTCCTCCGAGGGGCTGTCTCACCTCCAGCTGTCTCACCTCCAGCTGCCTCCTCCTCTACACCCTGTGGCCCTTCAGCGGCCCCCGTCTCGGTCTCAGCCTGGAGCGCCCTCTCCCTAGCCTCAAGCAAGGCCTCCGCCAACCCTGGCACTCCTCGAAAGGTCTCGACCAAGTCGTCGAGAGATGCCACCTCTAGGTAGTCACTCAACCCTATGGGTCGTGACGACCCTGCACCCTCACCACTACCAACAAACAAAGCCGGCGTCTCCCTCTCCTCCACCAACTCCTCCTCGACAACGGGGCCCTTCCCCAAGTCCGTCCGGGGCTCTCTCACAGGGGAAGCCTCTGTCTCCACCTCCACTCCGTCGAGCCCCTCACCACCGTGAGCCTCCGTGGCCCTCTCCTCCAAACCAACCGCGCCCTCCACTCGGCCCGTGGCCTCGTCCTCACCCCTAGACTCCACTGCACCCGGAGTCTCCGTCTCCTGGCCGAAGTCGGCCAGCACCCTGCTGCCGTCGTCACCACCGTCACTGCTGCCCACCACGGCAGCCGAGGCCACAGCCTCCTCGGCCAATGCCGCCAGGGGCCGAGACCCCCACAGTCTCCGGCCCCACCCCGACTGCCGTACCACTCTCTGGGGCCACCGTGGCCGGTACAACCTCGACCCGCAGGGGATGATCACCCCCGGGTGTATCCATATCATCCATGGTGTGTAAGAAAGAGAGAGAGACGAGAGAGAGCAGCGAGAGAGAGAGAGAGAGCAGATGAGATAGAGAGAGAGAGAGAGCAGCCGGGAGAGAGAGAGATGATCGAAAGAGAGAGAGAGTAGAGAGAGACCAGAGAGAAACGAGAGAGAGAGAGAGAGGGAAATTCGAACGGGGGCGTACTGTGTACGCCCCGTATATATATATATATATATATCCCCCTCGAACCGGTTCGTCTGGATTTAAAATGGACCGGGTTTGACGATAGGTGTGCCGCACGGCATATTAGGAAGAGCGCGCGGCATAATAGCTTGACTGAATGAAGTTTCTCGAGTTGACGCTACGCACGGCATATCATATGCCACAAGCGGCACACTGGGTTATTTCAGCAGTTTCAAATTTAGGAAGCAGTTCGTGGCATCCGAGGGACTTTGATTGTTTGTTTGTGCTCGATTCAAAATCAGAAAATAGCAGATAAATAGTAGTGAAAAGAAAGGGGAGTTTCATTCATTAAAACCGGGACGACCCCCGGGATTACCATTACATTGTTCGAAAACAAAACAAAAAAAGAGAAAGAAAGAAAAACAGAAAAAATCCTACTGCCCTTTCCTTTCTTCTTCTTCTTCTTCTTCCGGACCCTCCACCTCAATCGTCGGATGCGTCGTTTGCCCCATCCGAGCGGTCGTCGGAACCGTTCGGATTCCCTTTGGAATCCTCCGCGGTATCACTGGACAAGCACTCCGGTGCAAACCACGAGTCGCTTTTGTCATCTTGCTAGTCGTACGCAAAGTCCTGAAGGTTGGACACCGCACGGCGGAGGGTACGGATGGTAGAGATCAACCTAGAGATTTGAGCAGTGAGTCGCTCAATCTCCTCTCGGTAGAAGCCCATCTCGATCTCCAGGGCTGTCACCCGCGTTGCCAAGTTGCTGTTGCCATGGCCGATATCTCGAGAGTAACCTTTTTCTTAGAATGAGGAAGAAGGTAGAGAGACTTGGGAGAATGGTGCATAGAATGAGGCACCACCATCCTTTAAAATGAAGTTTCAGCCGACGAAAGGGCACGCCTGTATTAATGGGCACCCTTGAACCAGCCAACTGACCTCGGAAATCGAAGAGGTGCATGGAAATTCGAAATGCCGCGCGTCATACTGAAGGCCCGCACGGCATTATGGCTCCAGAGGATTAAATTTGTTTTCTCAAAAATTGATCAACCTAGCCACCAAAATCATCTCGGAAACCAAATACTCCAGCCGTCTTGCAACAGAAATCTTTTGGAACGACGTACATTAATTATGGGATTATTTGATTCTCGTCCCCCGGGACTCGCAAAATTTTTCGTCTCCCGAGAACTCGTCGTATTCGCATTTGTTCGCAGTATTCGTCCCCTAGGATTCGCCGAATTCGTGTTACTCGTCTCAAATCAAATTTCGCCTCCCGAGGGCTCATCTCAAATCACATTTTGCCTCTCGAGGGCTCGTCTCAAATCAAATTTCACCACCCGAGGGCTCGTCTCAAATCAAATTTTGCCTCCCGAGGGCTCGTCTCAAATCAAATTTCGCCTCCCGAGGGCTCGTCTCGAATTTTTAGTCTCCCGAAGACTCGTTTTGAAATTTTCAAAGAAGCTCACTTCGAATTTTTCACATTCGCACCGTCCCAACTGAACTACGTCGGTCTGATCCCTACAAATGGGGTACGTAGGAAGCTCCACGAGCGCGACCACCATTGTCATTTACTTGCATTTTCGAGTATTTTGTCTCTGTTCAAAGACTTTAGAGCAACGGATCGGGTGCCTATTCTTTAAGCGTCACTCGTATCAAAACAATGATATCCGAGTTACGTTAAAGAGTGACTACTGTAGACACCCCAATCCGGACCTTGAAGGGTCTTTGTCCACCCCGATGATGAAATAAAGGAAACGGAACCTTTGCGAGCTTGAATGAAGGACTCCCTTAACCCCAAACAGATCCTCAGCCCAGATGAGCCATCAGCCCTAAACAAACCCAAAAGCCCAGAGAAAGCCCAAAAGCCCTGGAGTAAACCTGTAATGCCGCGCGTGACAGCTCTACACCGCACGGCGTACCAAAAATCATTACACCGCACGCAATCATGAGGTTAGCCGCACGGCATTTTGGGTAAAGTTCTGACTGGCTCAGAAAGCTATCAGCCACGCCTATTTGAGCCACAGCTACAATACGGCTCAGCCGAAAGCATACTTCTGGCCCGCCCAGAAAATACCTCCAACATTTGAAATTCAAAATCCATGGCTCTTGCCTATTAATACACCCCTCCACTCAAGGGAAAAGGGCCCTTGATCACCATTATACCCTTTCTCTCTCTTCTTGCTTTCACACCCATTTCCCATTTCCAAATCTTGAGAATGTTGCTTCCAAAAGACATTCTCTAGGCCTTTACTCCATTTTTCTCCTCACCATTAAATTTAGGTCCTTACTAACTTTGAGACCCCAACCACCCAATACACCCATCTACTACACACACCCATACTTCTCTTTTCTTTTTCAACCTTGCCGACGCCCATCCACCATCATTAATCTTCATTCAAGCTCAAGATCAAAGGTAAAAACCGAGTTTCCTTGGGCAAGGCTCTGTCCTGGCCCTGAGGGGACTTTTCTATCTTCAGACTTAACCCTTTTGGTCAGGATTTGACCCAAAAATCATTTTTACAAAAAAAAACTAGTTTTCTGTGCTAGGTATACTACGCCGCGCGACGCTTTGAAGAGCCGCACGGCGTAGTGGACTCACACGCACAACATTTTATCTAAGTACTGTTTTCTTGATCAAAATGTCTGGATCACGATCGTCTGTTGCTGGATCTGTTTCTGTACACCTAAAGCAGTCTCGAAATGAGACTATATCTACAAGCCATGTTTTAAACTCTATAGATCTTTTCGAAATGAGCAAATGTATCAAAAATGGTTTTCTACTCATGGCTTGGAAGAATGGTATAGTTCTGAGATGATCTGAGGGCTGTGAGCTTTCTGAAGTTTTGAAAACAACACCGTGCGTCGTACTGGATATACCGTGCGAGACTTTATAAAATGACTAAAGTTTGATGTTAAGGTCAGAACCACGCACGGCATATCAGAAGGCCGCGTGTCGTAAAGCGATGTGCCGTGTGTTAGAGGATGGTGTCCAGACAGCTTGTTTATGTGTCTTTCTTATTTATATTATCGTCATGACATCCTTCATCATTTCTGTACAGTAAGCACCACTAGCACGGCAACGTGACATGTTTTATCTTGTTCCCCTTTCCCTTTATGTGTTTTCAAGGTTTTCCGAATGGTATTAAATCCCCCCATTTAAAATGCTTAGTAGAGACCGGTTTTCACCGGGCGAGCGAGGTGCTTTTTTTAACAAAACCTTCCCCACTCGTAACGTGGCCCCCGGATCTAAAATCTCAATGGTTTCGCTAGATCAAAAGCCTTTCTTTTCAAAACAAACTCTTGGTTTCTCGGATCATCCATCTCAAAAATCCGGGTGGCAAATCTTCGAACGCGCCGGGGGCGCGGGAGCCCACAATATTTATACGGGTTAGAAAAATGAAAGAATAGTACATATAATATAGAAAATAATTTATGTAATAGTGATGTGATTTACTCGTAAATTCATAATGGCCACATAAGCATTAATGGTACTTGCTAGTTGGCCTTAATATTTTTTTTGACAAGTCACTATGGTACTGCTTGATGAAATGTTAAGTATTTGTTTGTAATGTCGACCTTAGGCGGTGTTGTCTCTGCACACTATTGTAAGAGTCAGAGTCCACAGCGAAATTAGGTTTCACGGACATAGAATTCAATTCAATACATACAAACTGTGACATCTTGGTGGAGTGTTGAGGGGTTGTGATGATAGTGTGGCTGAATTGAGGTGTTGGGATTGGTGCTGAGGGGTAGTTATTTGAGAGCAATTTCTAGACGCATATACATGAGTATATGTGTAAAAATGGTGGAGGTGGATGAGTGTTGTCACGCCCTCGATTTTCATCATAAATAATAATAACATTTGATCATTAAATTCCTCACCGAAATTACAATTAATAACCCAGAAGATAATTCATTTCCCCAAATCCACAAGCTTGCCCAATATTTACAGAGTTTCACACTAGTAAAATACGATACAATGCAATTTTGTTTACAAAAGACAAGTACTTCCGAAAACAGCTTTAAGCAACGACATCAGCATGCACTCCAAGCAAACCATAACAGTGACCTGCAATGTACCTGAAAATGATAGGTTGAGCTACACTAGCTCAGCAGAGAAATCTATAACAAGTTATAGGAAAACATGCCAAGTTATGCACCAAGAATGAATGAGGAAAAGACTGATGTACCCAAAGTTTATATGGCTACCAACAAGCAACTCCCTGTGGCCAAAGGATTCTAGACAATCCTATATACTGTACCTATCACCTCACACGTCATACCAATGTCACTAACATTCCTATATCATATACAATTAACCAATCTTCAGTTTATCAACTGATACTTCGCATCACATCTATCTCCACATTCATTCTCATTTCACAATCTTTTCACGTTTATCATTTCATCACCAAATCCCGTTTTTTATTAAACGATCATTTTTCCTTTCCTTTCTTTTAGTCAGATTTTTCCTGTCAATAAACACTAGGGTCACCTCGGGTCTATTTCCCTCGAGCACAGGGTCACCCCAAGTCTATTCCCTCACTTATCATAATAATCTTTTGGGTCACCTCGGGTCTATTCCCTCGAGCGTAGGGTCACCCCGAGTCTTTTCTCTCAATAACAATAATCATTTGGGTCACCTCGGGTCTATCCCCTCGAGCGTAGGGTCACCCCGAGTCTATTCCCTCAATAACGACCCCTTGGGTCACCTCTCACACTTTTCATTATCGTCATCATCTCATAATCAATTTCATCATCAATCTATCGGTCATTACTTAACTCTACAGACGTACATGCTCGTGTCTTTTCATTAGTTTACAAATCCGCATCCTACATAACGTATTAAGCCTATACGTATAATCCCACAATACTCTACTTATTTGCTTTCTACGCTTGAACCTCATAGGACGAGTCAAGAGGACTCAAGTTATAATATCATCCCAAACAATTCTTCACAACCTCGATTTCACTTTAAGCATCCTAAATAATCTACCAATCCACCACATTGGTTACATTTCAAACGTTCCAAATCGTCAACCATAACACTACTTCGACTAATAAAGTAATACACGCCATTCCCTTTAATTATACCCCAAGGAACGTACGATCCCGTCACCATCCTACAACATACTCCTCACTAACACCGACACCTAAACCTCATGGAAAGAGTACCAAAGGAATTAAAAAGAAAACCACAAACGGATCATGAGAACATGGCTTTCGATATTACCTTTCAAATCACTAGACGAACACTTATCTACCTAATCATACCTACTACAAGACCTCGCATAACCTACGACTTTCCTAAACGATCATACGATACATCCTCCGTTACAACGATACTAAGATTTCAATTAATGAGTGTCTAAGACATGGAATCGAGCAATAAGTCATTGGAGGACGAGCAACCAAGTATTTGGATGGTTTAAAGGTGCATAAGAGGGGTTAGAAATGATCGGGGGTCAAAACAATCGAAGCGAGAGCAGCGAAGACAAAACTGCCCATAGGGCACTGGTATCGATACAGCCAAAAAGGCGGTATCGATACAGATAGCAGATTGGCAATTCCAAAAGTTCCTGTTTTAATTTGGTATCGATACAGCAAGAAGCCCGTATCGATACGGAGACGCTACGAAAAGATTTTCTGCAGAATTTCAGGAAACGAAACCCCAATAACATCCAACATTCTAAAGCACGATCAAGGTGCAAAATCAACACATAAACATATAACAAGTGCAAGAAATCCCTACCTCGATTATCAAAGCCGAACCCAAGGGATTCCCCGAGTCCTAGAACTCCAAAAGCGATACCGAGCGGAAAACACCTCCTCCGAGCTTGAACGAGCACAATCCGAGGCGTAGAACTACCGAGGGGGTCGGTTTGGTGGAGGGCCTTGGTGGGTTTCGAGTTTGGAAGGGAGTTTGAGAGTGAGATGAGGAGAGAGAGAGAGATATAGCCGAGAGGGGAGAGGGAGCCGGGCGGGAGGAGAGAGAGAGGTAGGGACTTTTTATCCCCTACACACACACTCACCCTATATATACTAACATATACACTAATCACACTTACCCCCCTCAACTTCCAATTCCATCATATTAACCCCAAATCGAATTAACTCCACAAATTTTACATTTTCCTCAATTTCTAATATTAATAAACCTTTAAATAATTTCCAAAAAATACGGGTCCTTACACCCTTCCCTCCTTAAAGAAATTTCGTCCTCGAAATTTGCCAAACCAAGTCCAACTAACTCACACCATACAGATACACATTAGCCATAACACGGTTCATCTTGCAACAATTCAATAATCATGAAAATCTACGTCTCAACTCATGTCAATAAAATCGAAACAAATGCAAGCATTTCTTTCTAACCTTGTCCTCCTTTTCCCACGTAAATTCACACTAACGACATCATCTTACCCCTCAAAACTTAATCACGTAAATCTAGGATACGTATCGGGTTCTCACCATGGGACACGTCGGCTTCCAACTCAAATTCGGGCTTCTCTAACACATGCAATAGATTCGGCTCGTACCTCCTCAATATTCGTTCGTATGTCTAGCAAAACACAATGCTCAAAAGCTTTCGGCGACCCTTCTAAACGGTACTTATTTCTATATACGATTATCTATCTTGGCACTGAGATCTTACCTCTAAATACGACCGGATATTCCAATTGACTTCCCGAGACCTCCATCTAGAAGAAGCGGTGATCAAGCGCCCTTTCTAACTGGATTTCATCGGTTGTCGCTTGGTTATCCGAAAGACACGCGCCGTATCCGGCACTTAACCAATCTTTCTAGCGATCACAGCTTCATTTTCCACCCATGACGAGACAAACTCCAACGCGGAAAACACATGACTTCCATCTTTCAAATAACATTAGGTGACGACGACGGTCCACACGATCCTTTGGTCAGCCGTAAGCGGTTAGCAATCTTTGACTACTTTTACCCTTCTCTTTTCGGTCATTCTCCCTCGAGCTTCCAATTATCGTCGGCGAATAGATTTCATCGTACCTCTTAATACTAGATCTAGCAGATCCATAACACAAGCCAATTCTTTTAGAAGTCGCACCAAATTTTCGCTCCAAGTTGGGTCATTCTAGGTTACGAGAAGAATTTGATTTGCTATCTTAAACGAAACGAGCAAGCTTCAAACTCAAGCAACGTCAATCAAGAACTTAAAGAACGGTAACGAGACATCCGAAGTCCAAAGAACACGTGAAATCTTTAAAGCGATTAGGCAACGAACTCAAAGTACATTTTTATGATAACCCAAGGAATTCAAAATGACCGATTATAACTCTCTTATTACTCTACAAGTCAAAGGAGTCAGCGGATAACGTCTTGACAAATGGAAGATTTCGATATTAAGGACAGGCACAAGGTAATGAGACTAATCTTTCGTAAACTAACCGATCCAATATCAGAAATTGCACAGTACTAGAAGTGAGTTATACTTCCCAACAATTTGAGACCAAGGATTACTAGATGAATCATGTGCCTCCAGAGTTGAGGAACCATAACAGAGTCGAACGGTACTGAAAGAAATTATAACAAGCGAATTCGAACTAAACGGCATCAACAAATGGGTCTCAATAGATATCTCACCTCAAGATTTGACTTTAATTATGACATAAGAACTTGAGTAGAACAACAATTTTCAACAAACAAACGAGTATCTGCAACAACGAATTTCACGCCAACCGAATAGGTCTAGGCAAGCAAAATGGGTACAAGGCGAGTACAAGTTCAAATTGCGTGACTTCGTGATCAAGAAACCAGATTAAATGGTGGTACGAACGCGTGTAACAATAGCATCAAAGTCTGAATTTAAGGCACCAACAAATTTGTATACCATAAAGGATGTGACCACGAATCGGGTTTAATAGGTCGAGTTGCAACATAAGAACTTGCGCAGAACAACAGTGACAGACGAACAAACTAATAGTTGTAACACAAGGATCTCAGCCGACCAATGAAAACTTATGTCAAGCAGGATGGTGTCAAAACAAAACTCCGAATGGAATACGAGGGACCTTCGTCAACATTAATAACAGACGTGTCACAAGATACTTCGCCACAAGATTTTGAATATCCCCAAGAAAAGCTAGGAAAGGATTGCTTAACAATTATAACGGATCAACTGCACAACAGATTTCACGGAAAAGTAGTTTACGATACAATTCCAACAATATTCAGCTAGGCCAATGAAAGAGGATAATAAAAGTATCTAACTCTTACAAAATCACGTTCGGAATATCACCAACCATCATGGTTACAACCAATCCCTGTCCCAATCAGACCAATTCTCGCTATAAGCAAATTAAAAAAAATCAAAGGCAATACTTCAATACGAAACGATTAACCTCTAGTCCCGACATATACGATCTATAAATGCTTCTCAATGCGCAAGGACTAAGACTTCTTGATTTTCAATTCTAAACAAGAATAAGGAGGAGATTCTTAATGGATGAAATGCTTCTGAATCAAAAGTATTGTAACGAACGAATCGAACGACAAAGGGGAGAAGGTACCTCGAACAACTAATATTTCTGAGAGCTAGAAAGTAGAAGGAGATGGTTTAGCTATGGAACTGGATCTGCTGTTTCGGTGTACGCTTATGCTGCTGCACGGAGCTCGATTCACCATGTACTCCCAATTTCCGAGGACAATTCCTTGCCATGTGGCCAAGTTCGCCGCAAGAGTAACACGATCCCCCACGCCATGGACATTGAGAACGAATATGACCAGACTGATGACATCGATAACACATAATCTGACGCTTGAGAAGAACTCCCGGAGTCTTGGAATAAGGAGATGGCTTAAGGCCCTGCTGACCCTGAATAGAGGAATTTGATACCCTAGGTTTCTTCCTTCCTGAACTCCTAACACTCTCTGAAGATGATCTCGCGCTAACGACTCGACGTCTAGTTTCTCCCACATTCACACCAATCTGCGCACCCTCCAGAATCTCAACACTTTTTGCACACTCAACGATCTCAGGAAACATCGCTTCATCCCTAGCACACTGACTCGCCTCATTCCTTCCATATACACTACAGCCCTGGTACTCACGATCCTCAATCTCACCACACCTATCTCCAAGCTTCAAAAACATCTTACTATGAAAGAATAAGAAAGAAAATCATCAACATTTATCACATTGCTATACGATGCAGGTCTACAACCTTTCCAACATGACGACAACCCTACACCACTCTATCATAATACCAATGCAATGACACAACAATGGACTAACATCATTCATGCAAGCACACGTGTGATTTTGTAAAAAGATGCAGCGATTTTTGAACCCATGAGACTAAAAGCCTCCCTACGGTCTCGAGGTGTTCTAGACCTATGCTCTGATACCAAGTTGTCATGCCCTCGATTTTCATCATAAATAATAATAACATTTGATCATTAAATTCCTCACCGAAATTACAATTAATAACCCATAAGATAATTCATTTCCCCAAATCCACAAGCTTGCCCAATATTTACAAAGTTTCACACTAGTAAAATACGATACAATGCAATTTTGTTTACAAAAGACAAGTACTTCCGAAAACAGCTTTAAGCAACGACATCAGCATGCACTCCAAGCAAACCATAACAGTGACCTGCAATGTACCTGAAAATGATAGGTTGAGCTACACTAGCTCAGCAGAGAAATCTATACACAAGTTATAGGAAAACATGCCAAGTTATGCACCAAGAATGAATGAGGAAAAGACTGATGTACCCAAAGTTTATATGGCTACCAACAAGCAACTCCCTGTGGCCAAAGGATTCTAGACAATCCTATATACGGTACCTATCACCTCACACGTCATACCAATGTCACTAACATTCCTATATCATATACAATTAACCAATCTTCAGTTTATCAACTGATACTTCGCATCACATCTATCTCCACATTCATTCTCATTTCACAATCTTTTCACGTTTATCATTTCATCACCAAATCCCGTTTTTTATTAAACGATCATTTTTCCTTTCCTTTCTTTTAGTCAGATTTTTCCTGTCAATAAACACTAGGGTCATCTCGGGTCTATTTCCCTCGAGCACAGGGTCACCCCAAGTCTATTCCCTCACTTATCATAATAATCTTTTGGGTCACCTCGGGTCTATTCCCTCGAGCGTAGGGTCACCCCGAGTCTTTTCTCTCAATAACAATAATCATTTGGGTCACCTCGGGTCTATCCCCTCGAGCGTAGGGTCACCCCGAGTCTATTCCCTCAATAACGACCCCTTGGGTCACCTCTCACACTTTTCATTATCTTCATCATCTCATAATCAATTTCATCATCAATCTATCGGTCATTACTTAACTCTACAGACGTACATGCTCGTGTCTTTTCATTAGTTTACAAATCCGCATCCTACATAACGTATTAAGCCTATACGTATAATCCCACAATACTCTACTTATTTGCTTTCTACGCTTGAACCTCATAGGACGAGTCAAGAGGACTCAAGTTATAATATCATCCCAAACAATTCTTCACAACCTCGATTTCACTTTAAGCATCCTAAATAATCTACCAATCCACCACATTGGTTACATTTCAAACGTTCCAAATCGTCAACCATAACACTACTTCGACTAATAAAGTAATACACGCCATTCCCTTTAATTATACCCCAAGGAACGTACGAACCCGTCACCATCCTACGACATACCCCTCACTAACACCGACACCTAAACTTCATGGAAAGAGTACCAAAGGAATTAAAAAGGAAACCACAAACAGATCATGAGAACATGGCTTTCGATATTACCTTTCAAATCACTAGACGAACACTTATCTACCCAATCATACCTACTACAAGACCTCGCATAACCTACGATTTCCCTAAACGATCATACGATACATCCTCCGTTACAACGATACTAAGATTTCAATTAATGAGTGTCTAAGACATGGAATCGAGCAATAAGTCATTGGAGGACGAGCAACCAAGTATTTGGATGGTTTAAAGGTGCATAAGAGGGGTTAGAAATGATCGGGGGTCAAAACAATCGAAGCGAGAGCAGCGAAGCCAAAACTGCCCATAGGGCACTGGTATCGATACAGCCAAAAAGGCTGTATCGATACAGATAGCAGATTGGCAATTCCAAAAGTTCCTGTTTTAATTTGGTATCGATACAGCAAGAAGCCCGTGTTGATATGGAGACGCTACGAACAGATTTTCTGCAGATTTTCAGGAAACGAAACCCCAATAACATCCAACATTCTAAAGCACGATCAAGGTGCAAAATCAACACATAAACATATAACAAGTGCAAGAAATCCCTACCTCGATTATCAAAGCCGAACCCAAGAGATTCCCCGAGCCCTAGAACTCCAAAAGCGATACCGAGCGGAAAACACCTCCTCCGAGCTTGAACGAGCACAATCCGAGGCGTAGAACTACCGAGGGGGTCGGTTTGGTGGAGAACCTTGGTGGGTTTCGAGTTTGGAAGGGAGTTTGAGAGTGAGATGAGGAGAGAGAGAGATAGTCGAGAGGGGAGAGGGAGCCAGGTGGGAGGAGAGAGAGAGAGGTAGGGACTTTTTATCCCCTACACACACACTCACCCCATATATACTAACATATACACTAATCACACTTACCCCCCTCAACTTCCAATTCCATCATATTAACCCCAAATTGAATTAACTCCACAAATTTTACATTTTCCTCAATTTCTAATATTAATAAACCTTTAAATAATTTCCAAAAAATACGGGTCCTTACAAGTGTGATTGACCAAGGTGGTTATGGAGTGGTTTTTGTGATGATGGGAGAGTGTGGGATGTGATTTAAAGTGTAAATTCATATAGGGGCTTAAGTGGTGTGGGAGAATGGGTAATAGGGCTTGTATTTGGTGCATATATATATATATAGTCAAAAAAATGGGTGGGGATCTGAAGTTAATTAGGAAGTGATTAGTGGAGAATGGAGATGGTGATCACGAGGGTAGTGGAATGTTTTATGGTTGGCCCAAGCTAAGATCAAATCTTGATTTTTGTCCCTTGATATGGATGAAAGGTCACATTAAGGCTCCATTTGTTTCAAAGTACAATATTTTTCGGTGTAAAATGTTTTACATGTAAAATGATTTCAATGAAAAAGAAATTTTTGATTTCTATTTTACAGTGTTTGATTGGTAATTGAAAATAAATCTTTGAAAGAAACAAAGCAGCAAGTTGTGGGCTCCCGCGCCCCCCACGAGTTCGAAGAGTCGCCACCTGGATTTTTGAGATGGATGATCCGAGAAACCGAGAGTTTGTTTTGAAAAGAAAGGCTTTTGGTTTAGCGAAAACGTTGAGATTTTGGATCCGGAAGCCACGTTACGAGCGGGGAAAGTTTTGTTGAAAAAGCACCCCGCTCGCCCGGTAAAAACCGGTCTCTACTAAACATTTTAAATGGGGGATTTAATACCGTTTGGAAAACCTCAAAAACACATACGGGAAAGGGGAACAAGATGAAGTATATCACGTTGTCGTGCGAGTGGTGCTTACTGTACAGAAATGATGAAGGATGATGCGACGAAGATATAAATAAGGAAAGCTTTTAAACAGGTTGTCTGGATCATCATCCTCTGACGCACGGCATAACACTATACGACGCACGGCCATATGATATGTCGTGCGTTGTTCCGATCTTGTCCTCAGGCTGTCAATGGTTTTCAAAGCCTCGCGCAGTATACCCAGTATGGCGCACGGTGTTACTTTTAAAATTTCAGAAAGCTCACAGCCATCAGATCATCTCAGAACTGTACCATTCCTTCAAGCCATAAGTAGGAAGACACTTTTAAATACATACGTCTATTCAGAATGGTTACGAAAGTTCCTTTGTAATAATAAAACATGGCTTGTAGATATGGTTTCATTCCGCAGCTGTATATGATAGATAGGAACGGATCCATTGAAGGCGATCATGATCCAGACAGTTTGAGCAAGAAAACAGCAGTTAACTGAAATGCCGCACGTGTGAGTCTACTATGCCGTGCAACGCTTCAAAGCACCACGCGGCATAGCTTACCCAGCACAGAGGGCTTGTTTTGCTTCGTAAAAATGATTTTTAGGCCAGATCTTAACCAAAAGGGGTTAAGCTTAACGATAGAAGGGTCCCCTCAAGGCCAAGGCGGAGCCTAGCCCAAGGAAACTTGGTTTTTACCTTTGATCTTGAGCTCGAACGAAGATTGATGATGATGGATGGACGTCGGCAAGGTTGGTAAAGAAAAGAGGAGTATGAATGTGTGTAGTAGATGGGTGTATTGGGTAATTGGGGTCTCAAAGTTAGTAAGGGACTAACTTTAATGGTGAGGAGAAAAATGGAGCAAAAGGCCTAGAGAATGTCTTTTGAAGGCAACATTCTTAAGACTTAGAAGTGGGAAATGGGTATGAAAGCAAGAAGAGAGAGAAATTGTATAATGGTGATCAATGACCCTTTTCTCTTGAGTGGAGGGGTGTATTTATAGGCAAGAGCCATGAATTTTGAATTTCAAATGTTGGAGGCATTTCCTGGGCGGGCCAGAAGTGTGTTTTCGGCTGAGCCGTTTTGCAGCTGTGGCTCAAATAGACGTGGCCGATAGCTTTCTGAGCCAGTCAGAACTTTACCCGAAATGCCGTGCGGCTAACCTCATGATCGCGTGCGGCGTAATGACTTTTGATATGCCGTGCGGTGTAGAGGTGTCACGTGCGGCATTACGGGTTCAGTCCAGGGCTTTTGGGCTTTCTCTGGGCTTTTGGTTTTATTTGGGTTGAGGATTTGTTTAGGCTGAGGGAATCCTTCATTCAAGCTCACTAAGGTACCGTTTCCTTTATTTCATCATCGGTGTGGACAAAGACCCTTCGAGGTTCGGATTGGGGTGTCTACACAAGTAAAAGGGATTTTAATTATGTGAAGTTTTTTTTTGCATTGACGTGGTGTTAACAGCTATGTTTTGAGAGAGAGAGAGAGAGAGAGAGAGAGAGAGAGAGCAAATCAAGGAAAAAACTCAATTGGATAAGGTACCACTCAAAGCCAAGACCGCCAAGACCCATGACGAGATCACAGCGGTTGATCAACGTAAAATTACTTGCGGGGATTTCCACCATAAGTCATTTTCCCCCAATGCCCAAAAACATTTTATGGGAAAAAATAATTTACCTGCTATTTAGGCATCTAAACGCCAAAAAATGGGTAAAATGATTTACTGAAAAATATTTTACAGTCAAACAAACGGAGCCTAAGGTTGTGTAGAAGGGTTGGGTCCACTCTGGGTCGATGCTTGGGCCAATGCTTGTCAATATTACCAACGCGGCGCATTAATCTTCTAATAACTAATTGAACAATTTTGATGTGAAAACATTTTATTTTTCTAATTCTAATTTTGAATCTCAAAAAACATTTAACGAAATTCATAAATCAAAATCTATTAATTATCCATGTGAAAATTGCAGTCTTTAAAAACAATAGTTTATTGCATACCATTAAATATGATAACAACCGACTAAAAAAAGCTATACAATGGTGATGTTGTCGTGTTTAGACCTAATTACCACAGTTGATTGGGTTGATCGATTTCAAAACCTCCAAAATGGAACATAAGTTCCTTATTGGGCTCGGGATGGTAAGTGGCACAAACAATGGGCCTGTGCTGTGATAAATGTAATGGGCTTTTACCCACGAAGTCCCCTCAAAATTACAACTTTAACCTTCTTCTTTTTTTTTTTTCTTTTCAAACTTTAGAGGTACTTCCATCGATACGAAAACCATATATCGGGAATGGATAGCCAACCCTAAGGAGAAAGGAAAATAGAGTAATCGCAAAGGAGACCTAAAATCACAAACGAACATTCAGGTCCTCGCAAGACAAAACTCGTCACCAATCTCGAAAATTCATCAAGACGACACAGAAAATCCAGCACAACAACACCCACAAGGAATGAGAGAAAGTCCCACGTAGGGAAAGAAAACCAACAAAAAAATAGCAAACAAAAACTAAAGCAAAACCTACGAGCAAACAACAGATCCACACCCCTAATTAAGTCCAGCCGCCCAAAAACGCAAATCAAGACCCTTGGTATCGCCACCACTGCTGCCACAAGGGCGGCCAAGACACAGCAAAGACGTGGAGCAGAACTTTGATCACCACAGCAGCCACACCCCACCCCACCACCAACTACCTCCATCATAAAATTTACAACATTCGTGCACCAACATATGTGTGTATAATGGAGTATTGTTCTTAAAATTTACACCTGAGAACCTAATTTGTAGTGTAATCAAGTACAGCTTATGTGCACTAATTAATGTTAAATCGACCCTCGGTTCCCAAGTAATACAGCAGTGATAAACCCAAAACCAGTCCAACAAGGCATGGAATAAGGAACTCGTTTTTAGTCCTCAATTTCGAAAAAGGCTTAGCTTAATTAATCTGTATAGTGCTATTTAATTAGGTTGATTAACCAAGAAAAAGTACTACTTTACCAGCTAATTAATGCTTTAATCCAAAATGTTATGAGGTTATGTGGACTTAGACCACGTCAGAATTCAGATTGGTGCAATCCACCAGCTTTATAGGATCCCTGACAGGTAATAAACGACTGTCAAACCAACTATAACTATATACACATGGATTATATATATATGGCCGACAAAATCACAAATAAGCCTTCTCGGATAAGACCGCAAGCGACCACACATCGAAGATCATGGGATCCGAAATCACAGTCATCTGTTTGTACCATATATTTACCGCCTGTCGATTATCGACCGGAAGGTGTCGATTATGAGAATGCTTCCTATTTTATTATTTCGTATTAATAATATAACTAGTTTTTATTTCTTTTATTTGTTTGTATTTGCATGTAGGACACTTGGCTTGTTCCTACACATTTTGAAGTTGAAGAGAAGTTATTTGGACAAGTGGCATGCTCCTACACACTTTGGAGTTTGTGGGAAGTTATTTGGACACTTGGAAGATGATTAAGAATAGTGAGAAGTTAGGAAGTTATTTCCTGCACATTTTCTCTATAAAAAGCCTCTTTTGGCTTCATTGTAAACCCCTTCAACAAAATCAAAGTCTTCACTTTGTTCTAATTTTTGTCTTCCTAGGAGTAGGATTAAATTAACTCCCTTACTTTCAATGGGGATCCGTCCTTCTTGATTGTAATTCTACCTTCGAAAAATAACAAAGTCCATTTGTTATTTTTCTTCCGCTCCACCCCACTTCACTAAACCATCAATCCATTCCGCCCAATCGATGGGTCACTTCGGTTCTTGAAGAGTGGCGGGTGACGGTCTTCTTTTACGAGTCGATTCATCACTAAAATAGCATTTGATTCATTAGCCATTTCTCTTCCGGTGAAGTCCTGAAATACGGCAAGGAACCTCAAATTCGTTTGTGGAGACAAGCCGCATTTGCCTTTTCTTTTTGTTGTTGGCTTTGTTTCCCGAAATCTCCGTCGATTTCGATTGAAGGAAAAAATAGGTAAACAATTTTGGCGCTAGAAGGAGGGCATCATTGCTAAATCGGAAGTAATGGTGGTGATCGATGTGAAAATGAAAGCCTTGTATGGAAGGCTTGAACATTTTGCTAAAATAGAATAACGGCCATTTAATGACCAATTTTGGGATCATTCTGGAAAAAGGGAAAAACAAATTTCGACAGAATGAGAAGCCTTTGATCAGTCAAACATTCTTGTGTTCGGATATAACGGGGCAATTAGAAGATCATTGGCCAAAAGTTGGCCTTTTGCTTACAAATTGTTTTCTCGTATATGTATGATTTACCCAGTACAAGCCTTGAAAGGGTATATATATGGCTTGAGAAGCCATTTGTCAATTAAATTGTAATAGTTGGTCTCTGTTCAAACAGAAAAAGGAAACGTTGGCCATAATTTAGAGCATTCACTGGGGGGCATCAATTGATTTGAGACTGCCCCAATTCCGTTAATTATGATAACGGTTTCCTACCCATTGTTCAGAGATGTGGAGGTTTTCATGGAGAAAACAAAAGCCAATAATGAAAATGGCGTTTACATATATTTTGGCCAAAACAATGGCCAATGGCTAATTTTGTTCCAGATTTTTACACGAAATCGGAACATACTTGGCCAAACTATGAAATGAAATATCCCTCTTTTTTATATTGAATTTGCAAGGGGGGCAAACTCATCTTTAAAAAGCCAAATTATGTCAAGTAAATGGCTTTGGTGTTGAAACTCGAAGGGAGTTGAGCATAATTCGACAGAAAAGCCTTGCAAGGCTTGAACAATTTACGGATAAGACCATTATGGCCTATCCCATACGGATATCTTCTCCGGTTAAAAACGAATCGACAGAGAATCTTCCCCAACCTCTCTGTGTTAAAAAATATTTGACGTGATTTGGCCTTGTCAGAGAAGCCACAAATTTACTAACATACAAAAGACGGAAGCCGTTTTGTTTTGGGCCAGTCGATTGGTATGCATGTGAATATCGACGGGCCATTTGTCATCTTTGGATGTTAGGCCTTTGGCTTTCTGTATACAAAAAGCGTACGTCTTAATGCCACTTGTGATCATGGATGGAAATTAAGTGTTCTTTTGGGAATCAGTTTATTAAAAGGTATTGAACTTCATTGTTTCAATTAAAACTAATCCGACGAAGTGGTGGAAGTTCAAAATGACCCAAGAAGTGGGGTAACTGCTTGCAGTTTCTAGAAGGGAATTAATAAGGCCAAATCGACTGTAATCGACGGAGGCATGTTTTTCTCAACAGTGGGTTTTAATTAAGCCTTGAAGGTTTTGTTATATAAGTCGAAAAGTGAAAAGGTACGTTGATTTATCACCCGTCGATATCGACAGAGGGGTGATTTAAAATTAGTTACATTATTCACTTGGGTTACGTTAGCACTTCACCCAAATGAATAAAGGGGCATTGTTTGTACCATATATTTACCGCCTGTCGATTATCGACCGGAAGGTGGCGATTATGAGAATGCTTCCTATTTTATTATTTCGTATTAATAATATAACTAGTTTTTATTTCTTTTATTTGTTTGTATTTGCATGTAGGACACTTGGCTTGTTCCTACACACTTTGAAGTTGAAGAGAAGTTATTTGGACAAGTGGTATGCTTCTACACACTTTGGAGTATGTGGGAAGTTATTTGGACACTTGGGAGATGATTAAGAATAGTGAGAAGTTAGGAAGTTATTTCCTGCACATTTTCTCTATAAAAAGCCTCTTTTGGCTTCATTGTAAACCCCTTCAACAAAATCAAAGTCTTCACTTTGTTCTAATTTTTGTCTTCCTAGGAGTAGGATTAAATTAACTCCCTTACTTTCAATGGGGATCCGTCCTTCTTGATTGTAATTCTACCTTCGAAAAATAACAAAGTCCATTTGTTATTTTTCTTCCGCTCCACCCCACTTCACTAAACCATCAATCCATTCCGCCCAATCGATGGGTCACTTCGGTTCTTGAAGATTGGCGGGTGACGGTCTTCTTTTACGAGTCGATTCATCACTAAAATAGCATTTGATTCATTTGCCATTTCTCTTCCGGTGAAGTCCTGAAATACGGCAAGGAACCTCAAATTCGTTTGTGGAGACAAGCCGCATTCGCCTTTTCTTTTTGTTGTTGGCTTTGTTTCCCGAAATCTCCGTCGATTTCGATCGAAGGAAAAAATAGGTAAACACCATCTGCATGGGCAAGTGCAAGTGCGTCATGATTAAGGAACTCGCGAATTTTAAGTTGATAAATTAGGCTAAAAAATAGGGAAAAAAACTACTCCCTCTGTCCCTTTTTAAATGTCATGCTTCGTAATTCCAACTTATTAAAAAGACATCATCATTATACCTTTCACATCAACTTTTTCCTCCACTTTCCCTACTTACCCATCATCATTACACTTTTACTCACTAACTTTTCAAAATGGAATATACTTTTAGGGACAAAATAGACAATTCATCAACTTTTACCCCTTAACTTTATAAAATGGACACTTATTAAGGGATAGCCCAAAATGGAATACTGGACTGTAATAAAGGGACGGAGGGAGTAACAAACAAACAAAAACCTGTGAATAGTTCATCTCCTACTTATGTTTTTTGTTTTTGAACGTTTTAGAATTTTTTTTACCTATGGTGCACAATCAGAACCGTTTGTTCTGCAATCCAGATCTCATCTTCACCGTGTGACATCCTAGTCGTTCATTACCGAGTTTTAAATCTGGACCGTTGGATTGCCGAACGTACGGCTCGAATGGTGTATTAAGCACCCCCTGCACAACACCCACCCTGTTTCCGTGTTTAAACACCATATGCAACACCGTATGAGTGGATCAAACAACACATATCCACATTTTACAATTTACATAGGCAAATTAAAGGCCTTAGCCAGCTGGCCTAATTTTTTTTTTTTTTCTTTGGGGTTCCAATGACAGGAGAAATATACGTGATATTACATCAACAATTATGTAAGAGACTCTGGGTGTTCCGGTTTCTTAAAAGAAGAACTTTAAAAAAAGGAAGGTAATTTCAAGCTCAAAAATCATATGTTTACGCAAATAATTTTCTTACCAATATGGATCTTGTTTGATAGATCTCATTGAGATCTTTTAAACGGTGCAAAAAAAAATTTATTTTCATTATATTTGAGCTTGAAATTAACTTCTTTTTAAAAAGAATGATTGAAAAAGAAAGCGAAACGGGGCCGGGGCCGCAACAATTGGACAAAACATTAGAAACTACGGTCCAAAAACTAGCCCCATAACAAAGAAAATATTACAGTAACAGTCAAAGGAAAAGGTTCCCAGAAAAAAAAAAGTCCGCAAGATTGAATTCCGTGACTGTTGATCTGAGAGTAAACAACGATGGCATGCCAACTGTACATTCAGCCAATTGGCCATTAATAATCTACTAATCTTTGAAACGAAATGGCTGCTGATTTTGCCACTTCCTTTTTTTTAACGCCACTCTCCTGTAAGTGTATTTTTTGTGCAAAAATACACTTATAAGAAAGTGGCGTTAACAAAAAAAGGAGTGGTAAAATCATTTCCGAAATACTCTAAATCTAGGATTGTGGAATCCAACGCAGGTGTATCCAAGTGGTACTAGGTTGTTTTGTTTGCCATGGGTCGGTCGGGCATATATATATATACAATACTGTATAACACAGTACCCCACTCTTAACAAACAAATACTTTAGATATTTTGAACATTAGATTTATACAGAATGACTATCTACGTACAAATAAGCTCCTATTTTAATTTTATGGTGCAAGGACCACCACAAAATAAGGCCTCCAACAAATTCACTACAAGTGTCCTAGTTCTGGTTCGTGGTCAAATATTGTCAAACGCGCGTATCTCTCTCTCTCTCTTTTATAGGCAAGGCAACGCGAGATGACATCCGAACCTCAACCCGACCCGCGATAATCATATGCCATTCAAGACCTAAACAAGTGAAGTAATTCCAAACCCTACATGTAAACCGCGGTTGCCCACTCAATCTCCATTTACCACTATAATATTCTTTTATCCATCATTACAATTTGTTTAATTTAAATCCCTCTATCAATCGGTAAATTAATTTAAATCCCTATATAATACTAATAACGTTCAATCTGTACTTAGGCATTATTAAAAGAGATTGGTTCATACTTAACCGTCATTTCTTTTGTTTTTGCCAACTGAAAAGCTGGAAATACCATTTCTTTAATCTGGTGACATTATTCGTTCACACTAGTTTTGCTTTTTAAGTAATACTGTACTACTTAATTACTATTCAGGCATTTTCAGATAAGGTAGCTTTAACTTAATTATTGTAATTAAGAAATTGGAAACAAAAAGTGGGGATGCATATGCTGCCTCCCTGAGATGAGTTCACAAAAGGAGATCATAGGTTCTCTTATGTTATCTAGGCTTGTGAGTACTTGAAAGGGTCTAACTCTAATAAATCGAATCGCTCTAATTCTGATAATTCGAATCGTTTCCTTTTTAAAAATTTTGGGTAAGTTATACATTGCAATAAATTAATTTCTTTTATATTTCAAAACCACAATTCCTTAACACGTCTTACGGAAAAATAGACTCGAGGCAAGATTTTGGACGTAAACTGATTGATACACAAATGTTATGAGACAATCGAATTTCTTTCTATCTTTTTTTTTAAAAAATCACAGACAATGAATAGATAGATGCTTGAAAAGTAAACAATTTGAACCATCAAAATAGGGCTTTTGGTGGAATTCAAATACTCAGACTGTTAGTAATTTATTTTAATCAACGGGTATTTGTAATCTTAACGTGGGGAGATTAATAAATATTTAATATCATGGAGCTCGTAATATAATTGAGATAAGGACGGGAGTGCAATTATAATTCTGTAGTGGGGTGAATTATAATTAGTGAAATAAGAAATAGAATCCTGGTGGGATTATGTTTTCTTATTTACACTGAGAGCCCAGACTTATTACTCCTTAGGTCCCTATCGTAGCCCTATATATACACGTTATGCTCTCTAGGTTAGATAGACGTTTTCACGTTTTCTATTATTCACGAAATAGTGGCAGGCTTAGAGAGAGCAAACAGATCACGAAAGAGTCCACACTCGGTTTGTGTTCTAGACGTGCAGGGAATACGATAAAAGATTGTAAGGTACGGTCGAACAGTATTCGTGGTTTATAGCAAGACGTGCTATAACAAGTTCAACCAGCGTTCGTGTCGCAGGGAGTTGAGGTAGAACCCTAATTCTGTCTTGTAGGGTTTTACAATTTTTGTTGTCTAATCTGTATGCGTCATTACTGGGTCTTCGGGATTCCGTTTCCCAACAGACAACACCTCCAGTATACAGATCACTAGAGTGATGAATTTGTTTTGTTCAATTTTGTATATATATTTCAAATAACAAAGCTGTATACCCGTCAAAATTAAATGCTATTTGAATTTGTACAAACAAAAAGTTTAGAACCACAAATACACAAACATTCACACACAAACATATGGGCCCCACACATACAGAGGAGGTGTGTTGTAAGTGTGGGGCCCCCATGCCTTGTGAATGTGTGTGTAAGTGTTGCAACGTGGAGAGCTTGTTATGCAGTATGGTACCTGCCGTGCACAATCTAAGCCGTCCATTTGTGTTTTGGACAGTCTGAATTTAAATAAAAATTTTCCAGGGAAGATTTTAAATTTTATTTAAATCCAGACTGTCCAAAACACAGAAGGACGGCTCAGCTTGTGCATGATGGGCTTGCTGTGCAGGGGCACAGCATCCCTGTCATGCACCATCTCAACCGTCCGTCTGTTTTGGACGGTTTGAATTTTTTTTTAAAAAGTTTTTGGAGAAGATATAAATTCAGACTGTCGAAAACATAGACGGCCGGCTGAAATAGTGCACAGCACCTGCTGTGCACCATACTACATGAAAGTGTTTTGTGTTTGTGATTGTAGACTTGTTTGTTTGTACGAATGATAAGATTGCCTCAATTCAACAATTGTGTAGGTTGTTTCTCTAGATAGATACGGATTATTGATAGTGATAAATCTACATATCTACTCCAGACAACTTCTGTTTCAGTCTTTCAGATTTAAATCCCGACATCTACATCTATCTGACCTTACATTTGAGAATTACTACTAAGTAATTTTAGAGGTCATGTTTACAACTGTTTATTGGAGAATCTTAAGGTGCAACTATTTTCCTGAATATTAGGATTTAAGTACACATCTTGGGATATCCACGATGGCATAATCAAAACTGAATAACTATAGTTGCTACATCAGCTTTTGGTTATCCATTTAAGGGACTGTTAAGCTTAATAATGTTGAGGTCTCTTATCAATAATAATATTGAGGTCCACAATGGTTCATAATAAAAAATTCATTTCTAATAGAGAGATAGAGAGAATTGAAAATAAATGTAAGCGGGTGATTCCATTGTTACTGATGGGAGGAGAGAGAAAGAGAGAGTGTATATTCCCTATTAAATTTGATTATCCAAAGATAAAATGTTGCTAATTTTGGTTATTCAAAGACCAAAATTTGGTCATTGGTTAAGAGATTGATAAGTTTGATTATACCATTGTGAGCCATATTTTAGACAAAAATTGTTAACTTTAGAAATCTAGGTTTTGATTATGCCATTGTGGAATTACAACACAACTTTAGCTCTTTAATCGCGAAGGAAAATGAGTCTTCTAAAAGAAAAAGTTGTATATAAGAAAATGTCAACAACATACTAGTGGACAGTGATTAATCTGCAAAAGACTAATTTTTTTAATGTGTACGGAGTACTACTCAGTGGTCTGTTGTTAGCAAAACGGTTTATGTTTTAAAGCTATGACTAGGGGTGTAAACAAGCCGGATAGAGCTTCGTAAAATCGTAGTGTTCGAGCTTGGCCTGTTTATTAAACGAGCCTAAAACTCGAGCTTGAACTCATCTCGGTTGTATACGACCCAAGCCTAACTAAATTACTTATATTAAGCCTTTTTAAATGAGCAGATCCTACACAAACAAGCCAAGTTTTTCAATATCGACCTCGGCTCGTTTAGTAAACGAGCACAAAACTTGAGTTTAAGCTCAACTTGATCACTAAACGAGCTTTAATGAACCGAATCATGAGCTGCTTGCGAACAGCTCAGTTCATTTGCGTCACTATCTGTGACTCACTTGACGCACGTGGTCATGTCTGCATGTGTCCGGGATTACATTTATGATTGAACTCTTCATTTAAAAAAGGGTCTAGATCTTCTCAAGTCTTAAGGAGGAATCGGACCCATCTTGTTTCTCAATTTTTAGGATCATTTCGGGTCCAAATAGCTGATCAATCAGAGCTGTTTCTTTTTTAGCATTCGTCGAGTACTTTAACTGTAGGAGAAATTAGGATACCAAAATAGAACCATTTGGATCACTTATATCTTGAAAAAAATGGATTTCATCCTAAGTGCACGGTGGATCTTCTTAGATAATAAATATTATCCCACAATATATTAATCGGTATCCGATCAACATATGTATGGTTGAAATATTCAAAGAGCTCTACAAAAAGAATGGTTTCGATCACTAAATGATTTGGCCTGAAATGGACCCGAAAATTGAGAAACTGGACGGTAGCCCCTCGTTTAACACTAGAGAGGATGCGGACCCCTTAAAAAGTAAACCAAATAGGGGTTTGATTTAAACTGAGACATAGTAAATTTTTGTTTATTTGGAACCCCGTAGAGCAGAAACTTGATTATAAAAGTCCTAGAGGCAAACATTAATTATGACCCTCTAGAATAAATTGATCAGAAAAATAAGATCTTTTCATTGGCTCAAACGAATTAAAAATTAGAGCACTCAATTTTTTAACAATATTATTTTTTAAATATAAACATTCTAAAAAAAATTAAGTGTTTCAATTTTCAATCCGTTTGAACCAATGTGAAGATCATATATTTCTGATCATATTATTCTTAAGGGTCATGATTACTTTTTGACCCTAGGGCTCTCATAATTTAGTGTATGCTCTTTATTTGCGATCCTGTTGAGCAAAAACTTGATTATGAGAGTTCTAAAGACAAAAATTAATTATGACCCTTCAGGATATAATGATTAAAAAAAATAAGATCTTCGCACCGGTGTAAACACCCCAAATTGAAACTTCCGAACTACCTTAGATCTCCAATGATGATACGAGATAGAACCATAAAATCGAAGGCTTGATCAAATGACTCTTGAGCATCCCACCGCTCAGCACAAGGCATCAAGTGTCCAACACAAAGCACCAACTGTTCAGCACAAAAGAGTCCAACAGACTCTCCAGCGCTGGACACTAACTCCCCAGCGCTGGGAATCATTTTTTGTTACTGATAGCTCTGACTGTTGCAGGAATCTCATCATGATCCTACAAAGCATCTAGCCGACTCTAAGCCTACACAAATGTTTCCCCTATATTTTTTCCTATAAATAGAAGTGTCTAGAGCCATATTCAAGGACTGCACTACACAATACAATATACAATATACAATACACCTCCCCTCATCCTTGAAACTCCTTTCTCTCTCTAGAATATATACATATTTTGTGTTTTCTTCATATATACTTGAAGAAAAATCTGAAATGTCTTATATTTGAAGAGAAAAATCTCATTTTCATACAAAAAATATATATTTCTTCAACACTCCACTATAATAAATCTTCTTTGTCATTCATCAATTCCAAACGACCCTCAAATCATCCAAACCGAAGCTCAAAGTCTCGTTCAAGCATTCAAAAGGTAGTAAACTACCTGCATTTTCGGTTTCTATTCATCTGAGGAAACCAGGAACCCAAAGCAGGGCTACGAGCAGGCTAACACGATCGTGTGCTCTTCTTACAAAAAAATGTGATAACGTGTGTTTTGTGCTGGGGAGTCACTCTCCAGGGCTGGGCAGTCACTCCCCAGCGCTGGGCATCTCCTTCTGGGCTCGCTGGGCATTTCAAATATCAGTGGGGTTCAGGGACTTTTACGTCTATTTCTAGCATTCATTACTCGTCTTCAATATTTTCAATACTATCCTTTTATTAGTTCATCTAGAAATACCTCAAAATATTTTCAAAAAGCTATTATCCATGCATTTTACCAATTAATTCACTGTTCAGATAAAAAGAAAACATTTTCAAGAAAACAGATCTGGACAATTGCTTTGCGCTAGGCATTGAGACCCCAGTACAAAGGAGTCATCCCGGAAAGTGTTTTGCGTTGGGCACTATGACCCCAGTGTAAAGGAGGTTTCCCCCATCTTCTGTAGGTTTTTTACAGTTTGCGTTCATTTCACTCATAAAAAGTAACTCTCTATTCTATTTCACTCTTGTATACTGTACACTTAGTGTAAAAACCCGTTAATTCATAAAATTGATTTAATATTTTAAAAGAAATAAAAGGATGAGATTGATTTGAAATTGGAGAATTGGGGTTAATGTGTAAGGTGGAATTCTTGTTGGGTGAATATGTGAAATGTGCATGGTGTATATGTGTTTGTGTGTGGGAGCCCAGTAAATCATTTTCTCAAATTCCCTCACTCCCGTTCATCTCGGCTCATTCTCTCTCTCTCTCTCTCTCTCTCTCTCTCTCTCTCTCACCCATTTCCTCACCAAATCACCTCAAGCCCACACAAAGCAAACTCAAACCTTCACTCCTTCGCATATTGCAGCGCGTATCACTCCGGTGTGAGCTCGGTGGAGGCGCATTTCGTTTGAACTCAAAGATTGGAGCTAGGGCTTGGAAAGCTTATTGATTTCGTTCTTTGATCTTGAGGTAGGAGGTTCTAACTCTCAATATATGTGAATGACTTGTTTCTTAGAGCTTGAGCCTTGCTATTGATCGTTGTTGTCATTGTCATTGTTGTTGTTGTTGTTGTTGTTGAGAAACCCATTGAAATCTGTAGAAAATCTTCTCGACAGCCTTTGTTATCGATACCTTAGCATTTGTTATCGATATCTTTGTGTTCTAAAACCCAGAAAATCAAGTGTTATCGATACCTTGACCATTCGTTATCGATACCCTAGCGGCTGGAATCTTTCTCGGCCAAGTGGTATCGATACCACTTTCATT
Organism: Rhododendron griersonianum; assembly: GCA_018127125.1. Taxonomy (NCBI): domain Eukaryota; kingdom Viridiplantae; phylum Streptophyta; class Magnoliopsida; order Ericales; family Ericaceae; genus Rhododendron; species Rhododendron griersonianum. The sequence goes on along the minus strand of CM030790.1, from coordinate 29,368,163 downwards.
GGTATCGATACCTGTCGCATATTTCTAGTTCTCACTGTTTTGCTTCGTTTCTCACCGTTTTGGTTTCTAATCACTTCCAACCCATTCAAACACTTCCTGAATGATCCTTAACATGATTACTTGTACTCGATGAACTCATTGAACGTTCTCATGATTCTAATGCTCGTATGGACACGATTACACGAAAATTGCTTTACGAATCAAAGTTGAGTTGAATGATACAAACGTGATGGAAAATGGATTTTTGGGAACTTTATGGACACAATGAGAACATTCAGGACTCATCGACGGGTGAGTGCCTGGCAGAGGACATCGGGGTCCTTTAATTGGCCCGGCAGGAGCTATATGCTCGCATTTGATATTTCAGGACCTCCCTAGGGGCAAGGTGCCTGGCAGAGGACATCGGGGTCCTTTAACTGGCCCGGCAGGAGCTTCGGCTCATGACACATGTACGAGACACGTGTTGACACATGGTTCTTTCAAAGGTTATTCAATGGGACGCACGATTGGTTTGAAAGTGAAACATTGGAATTGAGTTGCGATAATCGATTATTCATAGGAACTTGTTGTCATTTCTACAGGGCTAGTGTAGCTCAGACCTTCCATCATTTTTAGGTGCTAACCCCGGGCAATAGCTGCATATTTGGATTGCTTGGATGTGGACATTGTTTTGAAGGCTAACATTGAAGAGTTACTAACCCATCTTTGTTATTTTATTTTAGGAGATGTGTTTGTAACTCTATTCGTAAATATTTTCATTTAAGGAATATTTGTAAACTCTTAACGCTCTTTGACATTTGGTACTTATGTTAATTTGGGCCTCGAAGCCAAAGTTGTAATATTTTGGGTAACTAAGGAGAATGAACTGGAATTGTGGAAATGATGATGTTAAACTCTTTTGGGGGTATTGTACGATTTATTGTGAGGTTTCTATTTTTGAAAATCCTTTATATTTATGTTGAAAATCGAGGGTGTGACAACTTGGTATCAGAGCATAGGTTTAGAACACCTAGAGACCGTGGGGAGGCGTTTCGCCTCATGGGTTCAAAATGTCGCACCCTCTGACATAACTTGTGCATGCTTGTGTGACTAACATTCGTGTGATTACGTGGCATTGCATTTTCATTACTATAGGGTGGTGTAGAGTTGTTTACCCGTGTTGGGACGTTGTGGCTTGACCTCATAGTTATGATGTTGTGGTTAATAGTCTTCCTTTCTTATATCGTGTAGTAAGATGACTCCGAAGACGCTTGGTAGATGAAGTGGGGCTGGGACTCGGGGTGGTCGAGGCCGTGGTCGTGGCCGTGGGGTGCCTCTCGAAAATGAGGTTAGTCAGCACGGGGAGAATCCTGGTGGGAATCCGGGGGCTGGGGCCGGTCGAGGTGCAGGTGTACCTCCTAATCAAACTCAATTTGCTAGGGATCTCGTTGCGGCACTTACAGCTGCAAATCTTCTAAACCAAGCTCCTAGAGAGAACGTTGAGGATCGCGCCATGGTAGCGATGAGGGAGTTTAGCCATAGAAACCCTCCGGTGTTCGATGGGACTAGTACCGATCCTTTGGTAGCAGTCCAACGTAGGACTAAGTTTTCTGAAGTTGTGGAGTGTGCAAGGAGCATTGAGATTCCAAAGGAAGCTCATAGGAATGTAAAGGCTTGGGAACCAAGGCAACCAGTGGGAAATGTTAGTTCATCTTCAGGGAGTTTTGGAAGTCAGGGGCGGAAGAGGCAAAGGGAACCATCTCATCAATCTGGCTTTAAGGTGCCTTCTTCTTCGGGAACTCGGGGTGCCTTGTCTAGATCTTCAACCATATGCTACAAGTGCAATCAACCCGGGCACATTCGTACTCAGTGTCCACAACTACTTAAGGTGTGCTACAATTGCGGTAAGACGAATCATCTTGCTTGGGGTTGCCCTCAAGGGGCGGGGGCGCGTAGTGAGTTGGGCTCAGTGCAGCAGTCATTCAGGGGTTCTCAGAGGCAGCAGCCTCATTTTTGCCAGACATTGTCAGTTCAAGGTTCTGAGGGTGACCGGGGAGCGAGTTTGTCTGCACCTTCTCAAGGTTCCGGCCAGAGGGGAGGCTTTGTGCAGGGTCAAGGCACCCAGGGGCGTGTTTTCAACATCAACACCAATGCTTCAGCTTCTGTTTCTCAGGCTCTAGAGACGTCGGTTGTAAGGGGTACTTTTCTTTTATTCAACTCTTTCATTAGAGTACTCTTTGATTCTGGAGCATCGCATTCTTTTATTGCTGCGTCTTTCGTGTGTGCATTGGAGTTGGACACCGAGACTCTTGATACGCCGTTGTTCGTTAAGACACCGTTAGGAAGGAAGTCACCTTTGAGCCGTATTTGTAAGGATTGTGAGCTCGTTATCTGTGACCATCGTTTCATCTTTGACTTTATCGTGCTGGATATGTCGGGTTTTGACCTTATTCTTGGGATGGATTGATTGTCTACATTTCACGCTACGATTGATTATTTCAAGCGTCGTGTCCGCATATGTCCGCCTGAGGGTGTTAGTTTCGAATTCCATGGGGAGCGTCGAGAACCGTTAGCACCGTATCTGTGTGGGTCCCGGGAAAGAGAGTCGGTTTACTTTATGTTGGCGAGTTTGACGCTAGATGAGGATTTGTCTACACGTGGGGAGTTGCCCTTAGTAGTTCGCGAGTTTCCCGATGTATTTCCTGAAGAGCTACCCGGTTTACCTCCCGAGAGAGAAGTCGAGTTCACAATAGACTTACTTCCCGGCACCGCTCCTATATCGATTCCTCCTTATCGTTTTGCACCCGCCGAACTTAGAGAGTTGAAAGTTCAGTTGCAGGAGTTAGAGAATTTGGGGTTTATTCGTCCTAGCACATCCCCGTGGGGAGCACCGGCGTTGTTTGCCCAGAAGAAGGATGGTTCACTCCGTTTATGCATCGATTATCGTAAGCTTAACCGTGTGACCATTAAGAATAAGTATCCCCTGCCTAGAATTGACGACTTGTTTGACCAATTTCGAGGTGCGACTTGCTTTTCCAAAATCGACGTGAGATCCGGTTATCACCAATTAAGAGTTCGTAGAGAGGATATTCCTAAAACCGCTTTCCGCACTCGCTATGGTCATTATGAATTCGTTGTGATGCCATTCGGTTTGACGAACGCTCCGGCTACTTTCATGGATTTGATTAATCGTATCTTTCGTGCTTACCTCGATCATTTTGTAGTTTTATTCGTCGACGACATTCTTATCTATTCATCTACGGAGGAGGAACACCGAACTCATCTCGCCATCGTTCTTGAACTTCTGAGGGAACATTGTTTGTATGCCAAGCTTAGCAAATGCGAGTTTTGGTTACCCGAGGTTAAATTCCTAGGTCATGTGGTTTCAAAAGGAGGTGTGTTCGTTGATCCGGGGAAGATTGAGTCCATTATGAACTGGCAGCGACCGAAGAACGTGTTTGAAATTCAAAGCTTTTTGGGGTTGGTCGGATACTACCGTCGTTTCGTTCTCGACTTTTCTCATTTAGCGGCACCGATGACTAGACTAACTCGTAAGGGGACTCGTTTCGTTTGGAATGACTCATGTGAGGCGGCTTTTGAAGAATTGAAACGGTGATTGACTACTGCACCAGTTTTGATTGTGCCCGAGCGTGGAGTTGGTTACTCCGTATATTGTGAGGCATCTAAGGAAGGATTTGGGTGTGTATTGATGCAAGCGGGACGAGTAGTGGCGTATGGATCAAGACAATTGAAAACTCACGAGCGAAACTATCCGACTCATGACTTAGAACTCGCGGCCGTCATCTTTGCTTTGAAGAGTTGGCGTCACTACCTTTACGGTGAGAAATTTGAAGTCTTTTCCGACCATAAGAGTCTAAAGTATCTCTTTTCCCAAAAGAAGCTTAACTTGCGTCAACGTCGATGGATGGAACACTTAGAAGGTTACGATTTTGAATTGCACTATCATCCGGGTAAGGCGAATGTCGTGGCGGACGCCTTGAGTAGAAAACCGATACACTTAGCGAGCTTAGCTATACGTGAGTGGAAGATGGTGAACGATTTAGGCCATTTTGCTTAGCATTTCGAGGAAGTTCAAGAAGGGGTTACGTTGTGCAACTTGACCGTCCAGTCGACCTTATCGGCACGAGTAGTAGAGGCTCAACAAAATGATGGAGAAGTGGGGGAACTTCGTACAAAACTTCTTAGCGGGAATGCTCGAGAAGGGTGGATGATTCACGCCAACCAAAGTTTACGTTATCAAGGGAAGTTGTTTGTACCCGTTTCGTGTCGGGAGGAAATCCTACGAGAGTTTCATCACTTACCGTTAGCCGTCCATCCGGGAGGAACGAAAATGTATCACGACTTGCGTAGGCAATTTTGGTGGCCTGGGATGAAAAGAGATGTGGTGATCTTTGTGTCCAAGTGCCTTACAGGTCAACAAGTGAAAGCCAAACATCAGCGACCCACGGGAGAACTACAACCGTTACCGGTAGCCGAGTGGAAATGGGAGAATGTGACGATGGATTTTGTTACGGGTTTGCCGAGATCACCGAGGGGGCATGATGCCATTTGGGTTATCGTGGACCGTTTTACCAAGACCGCACACTTTTTACCCATCCATGTTACCGATTCCGTAGAGACGCTTAGCCGTTTGTATATTCGGGAGGTTATTCGACTTCATGGGATTCCCATATCTATTGTATCTAACCGAGATCCGAGGTTCACCGCACGTTTTTGGCAGAGTTTGCAGGCCGCTTTGGGCACGAACTTCTTGTTTAGCACCGCTTATCACCCACAAACCGATGGTCAATCCGAACGAACGATTCAGACTTTGGAGGATATGCTTTGGGCTTGCGTCGTGGATTTTCGGGGTAGTTGGGAGGAACATTTACCGTTGGTAGAGTTCACGTACAACAATAGTTATCAATCGAGTATTGAGATGGCACCGTATGATACCTTGTATGGGAGACCGTGTCGATCACCCGTGTGTTGGACCGAATTGGGGGAGGCGACGTTAGTGGGACCGGATATGATTAGAGTAACTACCGAGAGTATGAGATCGATTCATCAACGACTTTTAGAGGCTCAAGAGAGGACAACCGAACAAGTCAAGATAATTCGCCGAAAGTTGCTAACCGCTCAAAGTCGACAAAAGAGTTATGCCGATCGTCGTCGTCGTCCGTTATCATTTGAAGTGGGAGATCATGTGTTTCTCAAGGTATCGCCACGTCGAGGCTTGTCACGTTTTGGGAAGAAGGGAAAGCTTTCACCGCGTTATATCGGTCCGTTCGACATTATCGAGAAAATCGGAGAGGTTGCGTACCGTTTGGCTTTGCCACCGAGATTATCGAATGTACACGACGTGTTTCACGTATCTATGTTGAGGAAGTATGAACCGGATCCGTCTCATGTGTTGGAATGGTCCGAACTCAAATTGGAAGCCGATGCATCTTATGGAGAGGAGCCGATACGTATCCTGGAAACGCGTGAGCAAGTGTTGAGGGGTAAGACGATACCGTTAGTACGAGTCTTGTGGAGTAATCAAGGTAGCGAAGAATCGACGTGGGAACGAGAGGACGAGGTTAGGGAGAAGTATCCACACCTATTTCCCGAATGAATCGATGTGAGTGTTTGAATTCGATATTTCACGTTATTTGACTTGTCGCATAACGTTGATGGTTATTCTTGTTGCATATCTATGTGGAGTATGTCCTTGATGAGCATGGTTATTTAAATTTCGAGGACGAAATTTCTCTAAGGAGGGTAGAGTGTAAAGACCCGTAAATTCATAAAATTCATTTAAAGATTTTAAAAGAAATAAAAGGATGAGATTGATTTGAAATTGGAGAATTGGGGTTAATGTGTAAGGTGGAATTCTTGTTGGGTGAATATGTGAAATGTGCATGGTGTATATGTGTGTGTGTGGGAGCCCAGGAAATCATTTTCCCAAATTCCCTCACTCCCGTTCATCTCTCCTCTCTCTCGGCTCACTCTCTCTCTCTCTCTCTCTCTCTCTCTCTCTCACCCATTTTCTCACCAAATCACCTCAAGCCCACACAAAGCAAACTCAAACCCTTCACTCCTTCGCATATTGCAGCGCGTATCACTCCGGTGTGAGCTCGGTGGAGGCGCATTTCGTTTGAACTCAAAGATTGGAGCTAGGGCTTGGAAAGCTTATTGATTTCGTTCTTTGATCTTGAGGTAGGAGGTTCTAACTCTCAATATATGTGAATGACTTGTTTCTTAGAGCTTGAGCCTTGCTATTTGTAGACACCTCCCAAACGGGGCATCGCCATACAGATTGATCACGTTTGTTGCTCGATTGGTTGCTTGCTTCGTAAAAAAAAATCATGGACATCCCATGGCTAGGAACATCGCCACATGATAGCGGTTATCATAAAACAGAGTCGCCACCTAGTTTATTAAAACTAGGAAAACAGATAAAGATTCTGGGTACGGGAGCCAAAGGTACAGTAAGGGGAAGGTGTTAGGCACCCCTCTCTGCCCAGTCGTGAGACTGGCCCATAGTTATTCAACATAAGACATGTAGATGCTTTGTTTAATTCTAACACATAGTCTGTTTAATTAAGCCTTTAAACAGTAAATAAAGTGAGCCAATGCGATAAGTAAAGCATGCATCAGAAAGCAGGAAACAAAACAAAGCTGTCCCAGGGTAATGGATCCCGCGGCCGGTGAATGGATGTCACGACCGAGGGATCCTCTTAGTTTGATATATCGGCCGAGGGATCGAAGCCCCGGTCGATATTCTTCCTCACACCAGACAGAAACGTTAGTAAATAATCAAAACGCTAAGATCATGATATTGGCAGAAAATTAAACAAACCAGAGGCCGTTGGGCCTCACCACCTTGATCCCTCAGTTGCTTGATTGCTTTGGATTGGGGGTGATTGACTAATTGCTTGATTGAAAACCCTAGGGTTAGGGTTTGAACTTCGGAGTTTGATCGTCGGATTGATGGCGGCCTTCGGGAGGTTAAGGCTTTTGAAGAGAGGGTTTGAGGGAGTATTTTGACAGAGTTTCGAAGCTTGGGTGAGTGATTTCACTTATGAATTTCGTGTGTTTATTTTCGGAGTCCAAAGGCCCTCTTTATATAGGCAATTGGTGACTCACTCCGGCCAATCAAATGGCACGATTGCAATTGCAATGCAATTCGAACTCTTCGTCGCAATCTCTGAACGTAGCCCGAACGCATCGGGAAGGTAGTGTAGTTGGATCAAACGTCTGACAGAACGTTCCAGAGTTTGGGAAAAGGACGATCTGGCGGCCGAGTAATAGATATCACAGCCGAGGAATGGATGTCTCGGCCGAAGGATAGATCTTACGGCCGAGGTTTCGATCTCTCAGGGAGATTTTCTAGCAACAGGTTGCTCGGGTGAGGAAAGGATATTAAGGCCGTGAGATCGATGTTACGGCCGACAGATGGATTCTCCTAGGCTTCTGTATTTCTGTCTGAAAGGCTGTATGGCTCTGAATTGGGTCCTCTAAATGGCTCAAAGTTCTTCTCGAAAGTCCTAAGGTTCTCAAGAAGGCAATCAGCAATCACTGTATCCATTTCATCATCGGGATGGTCCCAATGTGGGACTTGAAATAATCGTTAGGCCAAATTGGGGTGTCTACACTATTGATCGTTGTTGTCATTGTTGTTGTTGAGAAACCCATTGAAATCTGCAGAAAATTTGCTCGACAGCCTTTGTTATCGATACCTTAGCATTTGTTATCGATACCTTTGTGTTCTAAAACCTAGAAAATCAAGTGTTATCAATACCTTGACCATTCGTTATCGATACCCTAGCGGCTGGAATCTTTCTCGGCCAAGTGGTATCGATACCATTTTCATTGGTATCGATACCTGTCGCTTATTTCCAGTTCTCATTGTTTTGCTTCGTTTCTCACCGTTTTGGTTTCTAATCACTTCCAACCCATTCAAACACTTCCCGAATGATCCTTAACATGATTACTTGTACTTGATGAACTCATTGAACGTTCTCACGATTCTAATGCTCGTATGGACACGATTACACGAAAATTGCTTTACGAATCAAAGTTGAGTTGAATGATACAAACGTGATGGAAAATGGATTTTTGGGAACTTTATGGACACAACGAGAACATTCCGGACTTATTGACAGGTGAGTGCCTGGCAGAGGACATCGGGGTCCTTTAATTGGCCCGGCAGGAGCTATATGCTCGCATTTGATATTTCAGGACCTCCCTAGGGGCAAGGTGCCTGGCAGAGGACATCGGGGTCCTTTAACTGGCCCGGCAGGAGCTTCGGCTCATGACACATGTACGAGACACGTGTTGACACATGGTTCTTTCAAAGGTTATTCAATGGGACGCACGATTGGTTTGAAAGTGAAACATTGGAATTGAGTTGCGATAATCGATTATTCATAGGAACTTGTTGCCATTTCTTCTTGTAATCACCCCCACATTTCATATGCATATATTGTTAGATTAGAGCTTTCTACTGGGCTAGTGTAGCTCAGACCTTCCATCATTTTCAGGTGCTAACCCCGAGCAATAGCTGCATATTTGGATTGCTTGGATGTGGACATTGTTTTGAAGGCTAACATTGAAGAGTTACTAACCCATCTTTGTTATTTTATTTTAGGAGATGTGTTTGTAACTCTATTCGTAAATATTTTCATTTAAGGAATATTTGTAAACTCTTAACGCTCTTTGACACTTGGTACTTATGTTAATTTAGGCCTTGAAGCCAAAGTTGTAATATTTTGGGTAACCAAGGAGAATGAACTGGAATTGTGGAAATGATGATGTTATACTCTTTTGGGGGTATTGTACGATTTATTGTGAGGTTTCTATATATGAAAATCCTTTATATTTATGTTGAAAATCGAGGGTGTGACACTTAGCACATGCCTATACCGCACACTCTACTTGCTACGTGTTTCAAAGGTTGAAAATATAAGTATTTTCTAAAAATTCCGCAAGTATTAAGTAGAGACTGATCATCGCATTGGGCGAGAAAGGTGCCGAATAAAAGCCTTCCCTTTTCGTAACTTGGCTCCCGAGCTCAAAATCTCTAGTTTATTTTCAAACTCAAATATCATTTTCAAGTTCTAGATTTCTCGGGTGGCAAACCAATTTACAAAAACCCGGGTGGCTACTCTTCTTCAATAAATCCAAAAACGAGCATGGGGTCTCCCCGATAGGCCTCCGGCCTGGTAACCCACAACCGGTTCAAACGGATTGAAAATTGGAGTATTTAATTCTTTTAGATGGTTTATATTTAAAAAAATATGGTTAAAAAATTTAAGTGCTCCAATTTTCAATCCATTTGGACCGGTACAAAGATTTTAGTTTGCTGATCAATTTATCCTAAATGGTCATATTTAATGTTTATCTCTAAAACTCTCATAATCAAGTTTCTGCTTTACATGGTTCAAATAAACAGAGATTTATGTCTCAGTTTAAAGAGTTTTGCGTAATGTGTCTAAAGCTTTTTGGTCTTTGCCTTCTCCGCACAAGGCAGTGGCCGTGTAGAAATTTATAGGGGATGAAGGTGGGTTGACCCACTTATGGGTGAGGTGGTTTGTTCTTACTGGGTAGGAGGAAATTGGCTTGTGTTAAGACCACGGGTCATGGTCTCTCAGTGTTGGCAAATTCCAAGACAAAAACACACATTTAATTGTATTCCTAATTATCGAGTTGTAATTTATTTTTATCTTTTCTAAGCATAGCGAGTTTGTATAGGATTAGAGTGGAAGGAATCTTTATATGTAATTGAGAGTGAGTGTTTCGTATGAGCAGAGAAGGAAAGAATTATTCTGGGGAGGAAAGGAATTGGTGCTCACGGAAAGATTTGCGACACATGGTAAGTTTGAATTACCATTGATCATTAAATATATTGGAAGACTTTTTTAAGCCTCGGCATCTCCAAGGCTATATAGAAGGCTTTTTCTATGTAAGGATATACATGTGGACATCTAAGGCTATAAATAGGGAGGGGTTTTCATCCCTAGGGCTGATCACGAAGAAGAAAAAAAAGCCGCACTTTTTATTTGGAGCAAAGAAACTTTCAAGAGGGGCTCTTGCTTTTGTATCTTGGAGTACATATTGATCTATGGATCATTGAGCGCAAAATCCATCTCCAAGAGGTTTCAATATCATCTCCAACCTATTTCAGAAAAGCCCTAGGTGGATTCTTAGGCAAGTTAAAGTCCTTCGGTGGATTTCCGGGAGGCAAACGGAAGGCTTATGGATTCAAGGCAGCGGCGGTCAAGCACTGGGTGTGGTGAACATGGATTCGGCAAGTAGGTCTTAGACTCAATTGTGAGGATTCAAATCGTAGGGTAAGATTACTTGTAACTACACAATGTTTATAGTGTTTGATTCCTTCCCGTGGTTTTTTCCCGTTTAGGGTTTTCCACGTATATCGTTGCGTTCGTTGTTTCGTTGCTTTTGTTTGTGTGATTTGTTTAGTTATTGATTGGTGAATCGTTGATTGAGATTTAAAATAGCAAATCTATAAACCTAGGCAAGCTAGGATTTTTCAATTGGTATCAGAGCGGGTCGCTTGTAATATTAGGTTTATTCCTAGAGCGGATCCTTATTTTTTTTAATTTGCTATTATGGATTCATCAAGAGAAGGAAAATTATTATCAAGGGTAAATTACAGTTAACCCCCTCTAACTATGCCTCGGTGACACTTAACCCCCTTTAACTAATTGAAATTCAAACGGTCATTACTTCAAACAGTCATAACTTCTTTGTCCGAAATTGAAAACATGCAAATTATATATCGATTTTGAGGTCTTGAAGTCAGCTTTCTAATGACACCAAAATCACATCACGATTCAAAGCACACAGAAAGTTATGATCAAAAGAGTAAGGGCTGGTAGACAGAAAGACCGTTTTGATCATAACTTTCTGTGTGCTTTGAATCGTGATGTGATTTTGGTGTCATTAGAAAGCTGACTTCAAGACCTCAAAATCGATATACAATTTGCATGTTTTTGATTTCGGACGAAGAAGTTATGACCGTTTGAAGTTATGACCGTTTGAATTTCAGTTAGTTAGAGGGGGTTATGTGCCAAAAATAATAGTTATAGGGGGTTAAGTGTCACCGAGGCATAGTTAGAGGGGGTTAACTGTAATTTACCCTATTATCAAACCTCCAATTTTTCGATAGCTCCAAATATGTTGCATGTGCTACATCTATGTTTCCTGGTGCGAATAGTGTTACATTGAACTGTGAGAATATACGTGATATTTCAGACAGTGAGGATAAATATGATATAGAAGATATAGCTTTGTTTGAGAAAAAATTTAAACATTCTTTTAAGAAAAATAGTAATTTAGGACAAGCCACTAAGCTGAAACAGTGTGAGAAAGAGAAAATTGATGCCTTGCATGAACTTGATGTTCTTAAACGCAATCATATGAATCTTAAAAATGATATGCATAGCCTTTTTGAGACTATCAAGGTTCTTGAATCAAAAGTAGCAAAATTGCAAGTTGAACAAGGCTAGTGCTATTTTTAAGAAATTGAACACAAGTATACAAGTCTTGAATGAAATGCTAAGCGTTCAAAAGGTAACTTCAAATAGAGAAGGGCTTGGATACGTGGGAGGAGCTTCAAAACATAAGGTGGACGGAGAAACGAATTCTATCAAGCCGAATAGCAGTGCTCCCATTCCTCTCATGGAAAATAAAGCCAGGTTGCCCATTAAAGAGAACAACGTCAAATATGTTCAACAAAAGCCCAATTCTCCAAAGACAAAGAAGCAAAGTGGAGGTAAAGTAAATGAAACGAAGTCAACAAAGGTAATATTTAAACCTCCAGTTATTCCTATTGTTCGACATAACGTTAGGAAGGCACATGACATCAAGAAGACAAATAATAAAAAAATTCGTCCCTACATGCCACTATTGTCAAGTTAAAGGACACACTAGACCTCATTGTAGGAAATTGCATTCGTCAAATACTTCACACACACATTTAGTATGTTCTCATGATTTTATCAAGTTTATCCCTATTTGTCATTTTTGTGGAATGAAGGGTCATATTCGACCTAATTGCTTTAAGCTTCATGAGCTCCCTAATGTTCCTCCCAATTATCATCATGTTAATAACAATGAGGGTATGTATGATTTGTTTGGTTATGGTTGTGGTAGAACCCAAAAACCTAGGTGTAGGGTGACTCTGCATAGAAAAGATATGAATGTGAACCCTAATCATTTGTGTAAAACTGCTGAAAAAATTGATAAGGTCAATACTCGAGCTATATGGGTGAGGAAGTCGGACTTGAGACCTCATGCGGATTTGTCCACCAACTCTCTAGATGACATGAGCTCATCTGGAGGCGTTGACCTTGCCTTTTGAGGCTTGGTCTCATTTCTGTAATCTAGGTTGGTTTACATTGCTCATAATGTTCCTAGAGCTATGAGTTGAGTCATTTATTTAGTTTTGTTGCTTTATTTTTTTAGTACATTTTGTTTATTTGCTTCTATGCTTATTTCAGGATTTATAAAGAAAATACAAAAAAAACATTCATTTTTTAAAGAAAATCAATGAATACTTTTGGGCTAAGCATATTTTTCTAGTGTGAGTAGTCAGCCATGGGATTTAAAGAGCTACACATTTTTTTAAAATGCATGCATATTTCGTGTTCATTCCTCTCATGTGATACATTCGGACATTAGTTGCACCATGCCTTATGACTCTGTAATCGCCACATTTACACATCAGGATTAGAGAGATTACTTAATTAGGATTGTTGACTCTCATGTCCATGGGTATGTCTCATTTTTTCCTCGGCGATTGACCTTTTGGCATCTTGTTTGGATACGGTATTCTCTTGGTTTTGTTAAAAAGAAAAATGCTTATCCGGGCGTTCATTGAGTACCGGACAATTGGGGTGATGGACTCTCTCTCTGAGCGTTTGTGTCACAAATGGATAGACCTTGTGAAGGCATCCGTGTTGGACCACTTGCTAAGTAACCGGGGATTGTGTATGAGGTACTCTTATTCCCAATATTCGCGTCAAAAGGCAGTGGGGCAAAAAAAAAAGAGGGAACATGTTGTATCTGTTTGGTAGAAACAATACAAAATATTCATTGTAATTTATTTTTATCTTTTCTAAGCATAGCGAGTTTGTATAGGATTAGAGTGGAAGGAATCTTTTTATGTAATTGAGAGTGAGTGTTTCGTATGAGCAGAGAAGGAAAGAATTATTCTGGGGAGGAAAGGAATTGGTGCTCACGGAAAGATTTGCGACACATGGTAAGTTTGAATTACCATTGATCAGTAAATATATTGGAAGACTTTTTTAAGCCTCGGCATCTCCAAGGCTATATAGAAGGCTTTTTCTATGTAAGGATATACATGTGGACATCTAAGGCTATAAATAGGGAGGGGTTTTCATCCCTAGGGCTGATCACGAAGAAGAAAAAAAAGCCGCACTTTTTATTTGGAGCAAAGAAACTTTCAATAGGGGCTCTTGCTTTTGTATCTTGGAGTACATATTGATCTATGGATCATTGAGTGCAAAATCCATCTCCAAGAGGTTTCAATATCATCTCCAACCTATTTCAGAAAAGCCCTAGGTAGATTCCTAGGCAAGTTAAAGTCCTTCGGTGGATTTCCGGGATGCAAGCGGAAGGCATATGGATTCAAGGCAGCGGCGGTCAAGCACTGGGTGTGGTGAACATGGATTCGGCAAGTAGGTCTTAGACTCAATTGTAAGGATTCAAATCGTAGGGTAAGATTACTTGTAACTACACAATGTTTATAGTGTTTGATTCCTTCCCGTGGTTTTTTCCCGTTTAGGATTTTCCACGTATATCGTTGCGTTCGTTGTTTGGTTGCTTTCGTTTGTGTGATTTGTTTAGTTATTGATTGGTGAATCGTTTATTGAGATTTAAAATAGCAAATCTATAAACCTAGGCGAGCTAGGATTTTTCAGCTTGTACAATTCTCTTTAAAATTTAAAGGTCAACTTCTCTGGTTGGCAACTCTTGAAACTCTTTAATTCACTTGTAAACATGTGAAACGATAACGAGAAAAGGTTTACAGTTCTTCTGGATCGAAGGATTTTACAAGAAAAGAAAAAGAAAGGTTTTGATTTTTAGTCAAATCACTCATTTGAATTGAATATTTTGGTGAAAAAAGTGCAAAGATAAAATTTGTTGATTGGCTCTTCCCCTTTCTCATCAAATTTCAAAAAAAAAAAGTATAACAAGATTAGGCTCGCCAAAAAAAGGAGAAATGATGACTCTCATTTTTGGAAGATGCTAGAGTGTCCCCCCTCTTGTCTCGGATGGGAAGATACCGTGTCCCCTTTTGCCTTGGGTGATACCGAAGGTGTTCGCCCCATTTTTTTATCTCACCCTTTTCCCACCATCATCACCATCCAAAAGGAAGGGGGGGGGGGGAGAGAGAGAGAGAGAGAGAGAGAGAGAGAGAGAGAGAGAGAGAGAGTGTGTGTGTGTGCAAGTGTTTGTAGTTGAATAACTAAGAGCATCCGCGATGGGTTTGTTTTTTTTTTGGATAGGCCACAAAATTTTATTAAGAAACTTGACAAAGGGTATATCAAGTTGGAGGAGAGGGAAGGGGAATTCAACAAAAAATTGGATGAACACCTATTGGGACAAGCCCAAAACACTTAATGGGCAAAGCCCGAAACACCTGTGGGTCAAAACCCAGATCAGACATTAAGAACAGAAACACCTTAGGGCCTAACTGCCCAAATTTGACACAAAAGCTCACACCAAGCTGGCCAGGCCCAAACCAAACTCCCCAAAACCCTGCACGTCGCAAATCACCACTGCCGCCACAGCCCTAGACGCCGACCACCACTCCTGCAAGCCAACCACCACCAACACTACAGCCCCGCCCTGACCGAGATGCGAATACCACCAGACACTGAAGAAGATATCCACGCCGTCTGATCCCCACACACTCTCGAATCCCAAGAAAGGCCGCTGAGAAATCGGCCCTTCGATTCTCATAAACGGCCAAGAAATTCGAGAGCCAAGGATCCATGAACACCGTCAATACTCCGCCTCGATGTCACCCGTTGGATCTCCGAGCATAACCAGATGCACATAACACTCGGCCAACCAAAACGCCTGCTGAGGATCTCCGCTTGCCGTTGGGCCAAACCGGCAACAAACAAGAATGTTACACTGTGGGAGATCCAAGAGAATCAACCCCACCGGCAGCCGAAAGACCTCGTCGTTAAGCCAACTAGCCTCCCCCAGGAGTAGAAGCCAGCAGTCTAAGCGGCGACCAAGACGGGACTGAGACCAGGAAGAAAGCCTGCCACCGAGAGTGAGACAGTAGAGGAAACCTGCAAAGAGAGGAGAGCAGAGGAGGAAAAGGCCCGGGGGGAGGAGGGAAGGAGGCAGCGCCTCCCCCCTAGGCGGCGGCGAGACCTGGAAGGAAGATGGATGGATGGAATCAAAAGACACCAGAGGAGAGAGAGAGAGAGATGAGTTTGTTAATTAGTGTGTTAATTGTGTGTGCTAAGACTTAGCAAATAAAAATATATTTTTTGTGCCACAATGCTTGTGTGTTAGAGTGTGTTAGAATGTGCTAAATCTAGTAGTGTGCTAGCATGTGTACCAAGCTTAATCTCTTTATTAATATAATATCCTTTTTCGCCGTTAAAAAAAAAAGTTGATAAAGATGCTAGCAAACAATAAGTAGATCTCACCTCTATAATTCAAACTTTAACCATAAAATATAAATATCCACTACTTCTAATACACGCTTGTGGGGCCCATTTTTATCCTAACAAACATTTTAACACATAAATTTATCAAACTCATTGTGAATGTTCTAACTCACTTCTATATTATTAATATCTAACACATTTGTGGGACCCATTTTTATCCTAATACATTTTTTTAACACATAGATATATATCAAACCCCCATTGGGATGCTCTTATTGCCGTTCTCAAAAATTTGGGGGAAGAGAGAGAGAGAGAGAGAGTGAGCTTGAGAATCCACGTCAGAAATGTACGGATGGAGGCCCATTCACAGGTGGGTGCATATTGACGTAAGGAATCTGCAAACTGGCAATAATTTACCTTTTGCTTTCCAAACAGAGTCTCTGGTATGGCCCAACTACGTACACCAAATGCACCTTTGCTTGCTTCAATGCCCCCACTTTTGTGCTTTGTCTAATCAGCAATGTGTTGTGCCCCGACCCGATGTTGCACTTCTTTTTTTTTGACATGACCCGATGTTACACTTCACACGCTTCACTCTCCTTGATAAAATGATACAGTAAAAGAAATGATTTTTTCCCTTCGCGGACCAAAAAATTATTTACTGTGTTTGGATGAATTTTTTTAAAATTTATAATAATTTTTTTAGGAGAGTAATGATTAATAGTAGGGATAATGAGTGGAGAGAGATAGAGAGAGAAATGAAAATAATAATTGAAGATAGAAGTAATGAGTGAAGAATAACGATTGGAAGTAGGAGTAATAATTATTTATTAAGTTGAAAACTTTTTTTCAAAAAAAGAAAACGAACAAGGCAGTCATTTTTATTTCTTTAATAAAAGCATTTTCACACTGGATAATCTCTTTAAGATGGGTGTCAAATGTCAATGGGATTAGGGAATCTTGTTCGTTTTGAGTATTTTGGATTTGGATTTATAGATAATGAGTGTAAAGAAAATTAGAAGAACGATTGAAATAATGGGTAATAATTGAAGAGAGATAGAAAGAAAAATGAAAGTAATGATTGGAGATAGAGGTAAAAAGCAAATACTCCCTCCGTCCCTTTTTAAATGTCCTGCTTCGTAACTCCAACTTATTAAAAAAACATCATCATTATACCTTTCACATCAACTTTTTCCTCCACTTTCCCTACTTACCCATCATCATTACACTTTTACTCACTAACTTTTCAAAATGGAATCTACTTTTAGAGACAAAGTAGACAATTCACCAACTTTTACCCACTAACTTTACAAAACGGACACTTATTAAGGGACAACCCAAAATGAAATATTGGACTGTAATAAAGGGACGGAGGGAGTACAATAATAAGATAATAATTACAAATCCAAAACCAAATTACCCAACCGAACGGGCTCTTGGTAATAATTAAGAATCTCGAGATTGGTAGCATCACAAGTTCTTCTCCGTCTGAATTACTGTATCTGTGAAGTTTGCATCTAAATTAATTCTCGAACTCACTCACTCCTTTTTGTTCACATATCTTGGTAAACAGTAGGAAAATGTAATACTCCGTATGAGAGTGCAATTACACCATTTAGTTTTTGTTAGATCAACTATTACACCAATTAGTTTTTGTTTTTAGGGTAAGCAATTATACCAATTAGTTCTGTATTGGTTTATAATTGTTGGAGCTGTTGTTTCCTCTTGTAAGTTTTCTCTTCTTTAGCTTGAAGCTTATTTGGATCCTTTTAATCTTTGTAATCTGTTTTCAAAGATTAATAAATTTTTTGCCTTTCAAAAAAAAATTACACCAATTAGTTGTTTATATGCAAAATCTTCTTTCTGACAAAATCTTCTTTCCTCACCGAAGGGTAATATTTGGAGACAAAATTTCTATTTTGTAGCCGATGGATAGCTTTTGGCAATGAAACTCATATTTCGTCACAGAAAGAGTACATTTGAGCGACTTAATTCGTACTTCCTCACCAAATCGAAGAGAAATTTTTTTTTTTTGTTTTGAAAAAATTCATGTTATTTGAAATAAATACTAAATTCTGTATATAACATATCCATATATTGCATAGACTTATTAAAAAAATATATTCATAAACTAGTACTACTATATATTAAATTTAGCAAAATCCTCAATGAAATGTTAAGTGGCTTAGCGGAATGAGTGGTTGTTTAAGAACTAGAGATTGCAAGTTTGAATATGAGGAGAAGCGGTTCCAAAGAAGTTGAATATTATATTTTTTCGGGCAAAGCTTTTAGTGACGAAAATAATTTCATCACCATAAACTTCCAAACACTTTTAACGACAATGTATAGGTGACGAAACGTGGTGACGAAATTTTTCGTTAATTCTTTTGGTGATGAAAATTGATTCTTTAGCGACAAAATCATTTCATCACAAGAAGTAATTTTTCTTGTAGTAGCCTTCAATGTGAAACTAATTTTCTTACACTCCTCTTCCGGTATTCATTTTATATGTTAGTATTTCCACGAGAGATTTGCTTATGTTGATTTATTTTTATTACAACAAATGTGAAATTTTTATTCATTTTTTAGGGTGCTTTGAAGTGATGTGTGCCCTAATTATTTGATTCAGTTGATTTGCTGAACTCTGTTTAAATGTTATTCAAAAACATTACCTATGGGACCAGTCGGCTTGGTTGGCGGGATGGTTAACAATAGAGAAAATAATCCATTTTGAATTCAAAGTGTGTGGTTTCGTGCCTTTAGGCAGGGCCGGCCCTGAGGTATGCCCGCGAGTCCTTGGGCTTGGGCAACCAAAAAAAAAAAAAACTTAGGTATAGGTATAAAAAAGTTTACATTAGTAGCATAAAGAGTTTGATTGGTATTGTGGTCATTGACGAGCTATGAAAACCCCGGGCTGCTGAGTTCAAATCCCAGCTCCCCACACCCTCTATTTTATATTTTTCTATTATTTTATATTTTTCTATTTTTGTTCCTCCTCTCCTCCTCCTCCTCCTCTCTGTTTTTTTATTTTGGCAAGTAAATTTTATTTCACCAAAAACCGCGCAAGAAGCTACAAAATCTCATAGGGGCATACCCCTGGCCCAACTATACACCAAAACCAAAGAAAAACAAAAGCTTTCTATCTATAATTATTTATCTCAAAAATTCGAGAATCAAGAAGTCAATCTTCACACAACCCCCTATTTTGGGCATGGAACGTCATCGTGCTCCAAGAACTGAGCTTGGCACGAATAGCATCAAAATTTCATTAGTAACCACAGTAACACTCCTGGACCTGCCCTGGAATATCCTGGCGTTGCGTTCCCCCCATAAGAAGTAAACAGAAGCAACCAATAAAATCCCGCTAGTCCATTTCCCTCCAAAGATCAGGTTTTTAATCTCTCTTGAAAAAATATAAAAGCCCCAAAGCTTTGAGTTTTGTTCTTAATGTTGTTTGGACTTTGAATATAAATCATTTCTGTTAAAATAATATTATTTCTTCCCAATTTATAATTTCAGTAGGCATTTTTTTTTTATCTCAATTGAAAAATGAGGCGCCATTTCACTAAAAGCATTTTTGGGCATTTGCAGCTTCTTAAATTTTCTATGCTTTTCAAGATAAGTCATTCTTCTCACATATATCAACTAAAAAGTCCAAAAAGGCAAAAAATCAAAAGTCCCAAATTCTTGGATAATTAAAATACAATGACTCAATTGAAAATTTTGTTTCAAAAAATGTAAGGAGAAGTTGTTTTCTTTGAAGCGGATCGTGCCAATCATAAAACACTATAACCGGAGTTTGCATTTTGATGTTGATTTTTTTTGTAGTTGTATATTTTTTAATTTTGTATGACTTAATAGTAGGTGGGCAACAAAATATGAGGTTGGGCTAGGACAACTCAAATATCGGGACCGACACTGCCTTTAGGCACAGGCGAACCTTAGTTTTATATATGTTAGAACAGTTTACATAAGAGAACAACCAATAAAGCTATAAATAAAAAAACACTAGCTCTATTACAAAACGGTTGAACTGCCTGTTGGGTGGACAAAAATCGTCAACGCCAGCCTCGTGAGACGATGGGCCTGATCTACACCCTTGCGTTGAACCTTGGAAATCCTGCTATATAACCGGTGAGATGTAAATGGCAATGCTAATTATATTGGTAAGACATGATTTGTGGTTGGTTTTATCGTCCTCTTTTATAATGCCATCAAATCATGGTTATTGGCTTGTTTTTCTAGTCTAAACATTATCATAATTAGATTGAAAAAGATAATTTTATCTTAGGCGGTAGTGAGGGTTCAAACCTCTTTCTTTTTTCTTTTTTGTACAAGCAAATAAAGCATGACCCAGAGATTTGTTTCACCATTTAGTGGGCACATATACTAATAATAATACTACCTAAACAATTGAGGCAAACTTAGTGAAAACTCTCGTTTTTGACACAAGGTGTGGATGCGATGAGCGCGGGCGTGCCAAGACTTGTAGCGCCTAACTTCTTGTGAAGATTCCCGTGAATCTTGACTTCTATCGTATGAGCGATCGTGTGTGACCCAAAGGTTAAAGATCACAGAGCGGTTCGTGGTTTGCCACACGGTTGTGGACTTAATATTTCCTAGTCGTATAGGAAATGGACGTAGAAACGTGAAAACGTAAACTCTATTACACCGGGATAATAAAGTTGGTACAGGAAAGTAAAAGATCCAAACAACTTAAAGAAGTATGTTTGAATGGGGTTTGAGCACGTAGTACTCGATAATCTACTTTGCTGAAATTAGTAAAGTGTTTGCTTCGCTGGGAAGGCTTTTTGTTTAAGCGTTGAGCTTGATTGGTATTGGACCCTTTTTTCAACATTGTGAACTACTATTTATAGGGCCAGCAGCATCTGATTCAGGCCTGAATCCGAAAATCTGCATTGCTTCTATGGCTGCCAAGTGTCCCATGTCTTCTTCCACCTTTCATGCATGCAAGGTAGTGGGCAGTTTTCAGAAGTTAGGAGCAGTTGAAATAGATCATGGGTAGTGGATCTCTCATTGGTTGACATGTGTCCCACTCCTTGGTAGAAATATCTTCCAACTTCCTCCCTTTTTTGTGCTTCCTGCGACACATGGCCAATTGACTTGGTCAATTGGCCCTTTGTGTTTCAAATATCAACTGCCACCAAATGGTAACTGCTTCCTACAATTGGGGACCAACTCATTTGCACCAGATTATTGTTTCCCATTGAAACTCAACCGTGGGCTAAACCAAGTGGACCAAATTAATTCATTTCCTCGCGGGCTCGACCGTGGACTTTACATCCTGGGCCAATTCAGCATATTCCTCGTGGGCCCAGCCGTGGGCTGCCTTCTGGGCCGAACCAAACCAATTTGCAACCGTGGGCTTTGTATCCCACGGGCCCAAATGGGAAAAAACCCATGGCCCAATGATTACCCAACTAATTACATACCTCTCTGCCCAATTAATTAAGGAATTAATAATCAAAAATCCAATCACGGCTGGCCCGATCCGCGGTGCCAAAAACGGGTATAAACACTTAGTTGACCTGACTCCAACATTTCACTAGGTGGTTATGGGATTGAGGGGCCATGTTGTGCCCTCCAAAGGACAACACGGTGTTGTCCCGGTCTTGCGAAGCCCGCTTCGGTCTCGTTCCGATGATTGGAAACGTTCACTTTGTAGAGTTCGTTGAGTAAAACAACCATGAAAAAATCAGCTCGAATTAATTTGTGAGGCTATTCTTGGATACAAACATATGTATTAAAATGTGAAAATCGTGATGTATTGTTTGAAGTATCTCATTTCCCAACATGATGGATAATGTTTGGCCTTTTTATTTTTTTCCTTTTTTCTTTATGACAAGACAAATTCAATACTATTCTAACGTCCTAAAGAACTGAGTAAAGGGTAGCTAATTAATCGTCTACCACTCAAGTTCTTTGGGCAAGTTGTGGACATTCTGGATTTTAGCATTTTTAAACCAGAGCTTCCCTCTTTAAGAAAAAAACCTTAGCCGACTTTATCTCTTGCTTTCCCTCCCTCTCCCTAGGGTTTTCACTACCCCAATGCGGCGGGGGTGTTTGGCTTACTTTCGAAATATGATTGTGTGCGAGTGTGCCAAAAAAGGCTTGTAATTATCCTTTTCAGATTTCAACTTATAAAAAGTCAAACTTAATCAGGCGATTGTGGTGTCGATTCAATTATCTCAATGAAGAGGATTTCTCTATCGAGAAGTATTAGAATGACACAACATTTCACTGGAAACTTGATAAACCAAGGAACAAGCAAGATACCTTGATCAATTCGAAAACGAACTTGTTTTCCAATTGATTTTCTAAACTTCCACTAATGAACAGAACAGAACGAGTTACAAAGTGATCACTACTACTATTACAAACTACTCCTAACTACTTCGAACTTAAGTATAAGTTCTTCTAACTACTGCCTAATTGTAACAACTCTGATTTTCAGTAAATAAAAATCTTGTTGTTTATTTGATATTTCCTTAATATTTTTGAGTAACTCTAGAAATTCCCTTTCTAAATTCCTCCTAAGACCTTGAGTCCTTATTAGTAATCCGTCATGATTAGATTCTTCACTCCAGCAATGAGGTCATTTTCTAAAGACAAGCGTCTAGCATATTGAGAAGTCGTAGAATCGTATTTCTTGACTAGAAATCCTACTTAGCAAGCCTAGTTAGCTTCTAACCGATTCATTGAGATGACCTAACAACCAATCTCAACCCTAGTTGAACCTTGTGAACCTTTCCAAACCCTAAAGGAACCTTTTGGACCAGGATCATCTTTGACTATTACCCATTGGACGATAAATGCTAGGGAAATCTTTATCCATTGGACAATAGGCCTTCCACCTAAGTTACTTTATTAAATTTGACCAAGGTACACTTATATAGTATTATATAGGAAGATGTATATATAATAATCCAATATTATACCTTGCTCTTTTATCCATTGGTCCATAGAAGTTAGGGAAAATATCGCCCAATGGTCCACAACTTAGCCTTGTCATCAAGTACTAGACTAATTAGTTTAATAGAATTACCATGAGTCATTGTACTTATATACATACATTATGCAAGTATAGTACTTACCATCTATATCCATTGGATAATAAAAGTTAGGAGAATTGTTACCCATTGGACAATAGGTTAGTCTTTCTACCTAGTACAAGGACTATTAGTTTAAATAGATTCACCATGAGTCATTGTACTTGTATAGATAGATTATATAAGCATAGTACTTCCCATCCATTAACCATTGGATAATAATGGTTAGGAGAACTTTGGTCCATTGGTCAATAAAGACTAGTCAAGCCATAGTACTAGGTTTTATTTAGTTAATTGCTTACTAGATATGATATGTACCTATTTACTTAAAGTATTAGATATGTATATGTCATCCTAAGATTCTAAGTCCTAGAATATGGTTTAAAAGTACCACATGTGGCATTTAGACTTATTCTATTAGGAATTTTGACTTAGAAATCTAGGATAAGATTATATAGTACCTTGTCCTTTGTAGTTAGTCATCCATATATATACATATACTAATCAAGGGAGGAAGAGAGAGGGAGAGGGAGAGAGAGAGAGAATCCGAGAGGGAGAGAGAGAGAGAGATAGGAGAGAGAAGGAGATTAAGGTACACTAGTCTTGGATTTCCTTCTTTCAAATCCTAGTATATATATACTTAAGTACTTGTACTTATGAAAGAAGAGAGATATGGAGAATATGAGATAGATTTAGGAGTACAAGATTGACTTACAACACAATCTTATACTCTTCCTAGTCAAACACCAACCATTGTCCTTTCATGCTTATGTGTACATTGTACTAAGAGGAGAGAGAGAGAGAGAGAGAGAGAAAGAGAGAGAGAGAGAGGCCGAGAGAGTGAGAGAGAGAGAGAGAGGTCGGATGAGAGAGGGAGAGAGAAGGAGTGATGTGTGCACTTGTACTCTTCCAAACCTAGTCATAGTCCTTGGCCAATCTTCCCACATCATCTTGTACCACCAAATCTAGGGTTTTCTTACTCTTTCTATCCAATCCAATCTTCTAAGTACTAGACTAGACCAAAACCCCAATAGATTAACCTAGATTTGTCCTAGATTGGAAGGAAAATCTTGTAACCTTTCCACCTATGTACTTATACATTGTACCAGAGAGAGAAAGATGGCCGAGAGAGAGAGAGAGAGGCCGGGAGAGAGGGAGAGAGAGATTGTGTGATGTGTGCATGTGTACTCTTGAACCTAGTCATGGTCCTTTGGCCATCATCCTACCTCACCAAAGTACCATCAAATCTAGTCATTTTATGAACCTTTGGACAACAAATGTTAGGGGAAAATTTACCCCTTGGATAATAGGTCACCCTTTGGCTATAAATAGCACCCATTCCTTCCCATTTCAACTCACACCTTCATTCTACAAACTTCTCTCTCTAGAAAGCTTAGTATTCTTGCTTGTTCTTGGTGTTCTTGCTTGTTCTTGAAGTTCTTCCTAAGTTCTTCAAGAAACTCATCCAAGACCGCCACTAAACCGCCACTCCACCACCCTATCGATCCAAAAGGTTTAGTAGTGTTAGTCAAGATCTAGTTTCGAGAGAAACCTTTCTCTTTCGAAGCTACCGGAAGCCATCCTTAAGAAGTTACTCCGTCCGACCGCCGACGTACCATCTTCCTTCCATAGTCGTCACTACCGCCAAGAAGAATGGTAGATTTTTCTTATACCTTCTAAACCTAAGTATAGATGATTGTATGATCATGTAGACTATTCCATACACTCAAATCCTAAGTATAGATATTCGTGTATTTATGTAGATAGATCTTACCCCTAAATTCTAAGTATACGTAGAATTTCAATAAACATATGTTGTTTCGAACTTTTGAAAAGGTAGAATGAATTTTAAAAGATAATGTTCGTAGTTTAACTTTAAGTATTCATATTTGATCTTCGAATGAATATGAGCATGATTATGTGATTACTTGTCTACTTGTTGCTGATAAAGCATAAGTGGTTTACCACTCCAAAGGTGTCCGTCCATGTGGCACTATGCTTTACCATATATGATTAAATGTTGAGCATGATGATGTGATAAAGTGAGCATGCTATTTAATATAGAGTTGAATGATCTTGCTAGTTTAGTTTCAAGATTACTATGATTACATGAAAAGTCCTGCCGCGGAGTCTATGCATGATAACGAGACTCAAAAACCGAGAAGGGTTAGAGACATGACACCTAGGGTGTGTTAAAGACAAGGTGTGTTTTTGAAAATCGCAATGTGGCCGGACTTGCCCATTGTGTGGTGTGTGTGCGTGCGTAAAATATTTTTGAAACTACATAATGACTAAGAATGGGAGTCATTATGGGAGTATGGTGTGTTTTGTGTGCCAATGGGAACCCGGTGCGACGGAACCATTGTGAGGATACTCAAGAACCCGGCGCGGCGGAATCGAGGTTGGGTGTGTGCCAATGGGAACCCAGCGCAGCGGAACCATTGTGAGGATACTCGGGAACCCTGCGCGGCGGAACCGAGGTTGGGTGTGTTAAAAATGTGATTTTCGAAATGATTTTGGAAGTGTTAATAAAGTGAAAAAATGATGACACGGTCTACGATGAGTCGCGTAGGAGAAACACAGAAAGGCATGACAACAACGTTAGAAAGATAGCGAATGTGGATGCGTAATTGCTAGCTACGTTATTGAATGAGCATGTGTAATTGTTTATATGCTTCTTGTTATAAGTTAAGGGTTAGTGGGTATGGTTTATTCTATTGAGCTTTATAAGCTCGCGGTGTTACCTTTGGTGACCTTGACTTATTATATTGGTGGTGACGCCGGTATAATGGGTCAGATCTTTTAGACGAACAGGGAGAGCAGTACACGTTGGAGACTTTTGGAGCCGAAGAGCTTGCTAGGATGGAGGAAGAAGTGGAGCAATAGATAACCTTAGAGTTTTCCCATCCTTTGTGTAATAAAAACACTCTAGTAGGAGCCATGTTATAATAATGAGCTTGACTCTTAGTCTTTTAATTCAATAAAAATGTTTATTTAACGTACCCGAAAATGGGGGCGTTACACTAATGGACAAACCAAGCATAGCATAGCTGTTTGTTTGATGATTTGTCTGGGGTTTTTCCTTCCTTCATTTCTTCTATTTATAGGCAAACTCTTAAGTCTTTTCCACGGCTTCTATTTCCCGCTTGGCTGTCTTCGAAGTCATCTCAGTTTTGAAGTCATCTTAGTTTTGAATTCAAACTTTCCCTCCATGATTTTAACTGTGGTGATTCAGTTTGATTCACCATCCCACTCGCCCTTGATCTGCATCGTGTTGGGTATGAGCAGTTATGTGCTTGAATCTCAACTCCTTTGACTATGTCAATTGTAACTGCCTCTTGTTTGAATAAAACCATTCGCGCCTTTAAGCTTCGAACGGCTTACTTTCTAAGCTATCGTCTGAATGACACCTGGCATCAATTGTTATTACCTATAAAATGACATTAATTTGATCAGAACGTCATCATTCTTTTAACTGTGTGATTCCATGTACTTCAGTCTATGTGTGCTCCATTTTGTCTAATATGAATGACCATTTGTCACTATATGATTGGGCCAATAAATTCTCATGCAAACATACCCCCCACATTAACACTCTGTTTAAAAGATTTAAACAAGTGTTAATGTTCCCGCCTCTTGGACTTCTACCTATTTCCGAGGAAAGAGAGGAGTGGGAGTGATTCCTGTATAACCGTTTTGTATGCCTGTATCTGGACCATGAACAGTTTGATCTTCCATCTATAAATTACCCTCGTGTGGTATAATTAATTCATAGGTTGAAATACCTTCCTAAAATCAAACTTATACTTCATAATGGCCCAATTTTCTGATCTTGATCATGCCTTCGAAGGCATGTCAATTCAAGAAGTTCCTATTGTTGAACCTATTATTGAAGACAATCCCGATGTCATGGTTGATTCGAACCAAACTGAGAATTTTGAGAAGTCCCTTGACTCTTTGAATCTTGATGTTTCAAATGTGGAGAATCCTGTTGATCCTCCTCTTGCTGCATCTGAGATTCCTTTTCCAGAGTCTCTAGAAACTCCTATTCCTCAGGTAAAAACATTACTAAACTCTCTCTTAGAGTTGCAAATCTCAATTTATTAAACATTTTTTTTTCTGTTCACTAGGAATTTGACAAGAGTGTGTATGCCCCCACTGAGATTTCTCCTCCCTTGATTGATACTTTAATTTCTGAAGCTAATGTGCCACCCCCTTTGGAGGAAATCTCTCCCTTGGAGTCTCACTCTCCTGAGGCCACTGCACATATGGTCACAGAAAAGACCATTCCATCAGAGCTATTTTCTTTACCCTTATGTATTTTAGGAAATCCCCTAGAAAGCAATTGATTAACTTGAGCTTGTATGAAACATGATGCCACTCTGGATTTAAACCTTAACGGTTCTAGCTCTTCTAATATGGCATCTTCTTCTACTGCTTCTTTCGATGTACATGCTTTTAGCTCGAAAGTTAAAGCTTTCTGTGATAGGATTTGTTTGCCAGTTCAACCTCTAGTAGTATTGAGTCCTATGGATGAATTGATAATTCTATTGGATCCTCTCGCTTCATGTCTTAACCCTACTTTTTCCAAAGAGGAGGTCCAAGAATTGGTTGAGATTCATCAGGAATTTGCCATATTGGATTTCTCGTCTTTGATCGAATATCAGCTGTGGGATTCATTTGAACTGTGTTGTCAAGCCTTGGCTCATTTGAAGCCAAATAATTCAGAACTCACCCGATGGCTTTAGCATGGGATTTCGAACATTCAAAGTGATTTCCCCTACATCCAAGACCTGTTTCAAGAAAGAGAAGCCCTGCAAATAATGGAGAAAGACATGGAGAATCTCCATTCTCAAGATCTTTCGACCAGAAACTCCTATAGAGAGGGCACCTTGAAACTACAAACACTTCAAGCTCAAAAGGAAGCCTTAATGAAATCTCTGACTGATATTCGACAGAAAATTTCAGAATCAACTTCTGAACTGGTGACTTTTGAGCAACGAGCCAAAGATCAATGTGAAGCTATTAAACTGGCTTCTCCGCAGTTTGCTCGATCCTCTGGCCAGAAACGTAACTTTATAAATGCATGTAGTAAATACAATAGCATTTTATCTGAGTGTAAAGCTGTTACTGCCCAACTTTCGAACTCCTCTTAGTATGTAACTATTTTAATTTGCTGGTTGATACTTATGGTTGTTTATAACCAAATCGTATGGTTTCATATTGGTTTGGTATGACTCAATGTCTAACTGAATAGTTTTAGTTAAAGTAGCCCTTTATTTGGTAAGTGATTCTACCAATTTGGTTGTAATTTGTGATTGCTCACGTAAGCCTCTTAAAGTCTCAACTACTTCCAATCTTTTCACTTTCACAGCATATATATCCATTCATTGCTGGATTTAATGAGGTTGAACCAAACCCTCATAACACTTGGCTTATAAATACCATTCGAAATCCTATCTTTCCCCTCACCTTTCCTATTATTTTCTTTCTCTACAATCTGTAGATACAAACTCCAAATTACTAAATTGGGTTCGGGGAGTCAAGAATGCAGGAGGCGAGTGTCATGGTGATCCAATTAGAGTTTCTGAAGAAAAATGATTTCGAAATATAGCCACATCAGCTCTCGTGATGCTTTTCTACTGGGCCACGGCTCCTTGGTATAGACACATCAGCTCTCGTGATGTTTTCACGTTAAGCCGAAACTTCGAAGACCAAGGAATCTAATAAAAGTGGTCTTCGGAGCCTGTTCACTTACTAATGGAGCTCAGGTCCAGTCTTTGTATCTCAGTTGTTTGATCATAAAAGATCAACTCCTGATAGAAATTTAAACCTAGTTAGATCTAATTCTTCTGTAAAGTCCCTTAAATGGGTGTTCTGGATGTGTCTTTTCCTTTGAATATAATGAATGGATCGACTTCTCTTTCCAATTTTTTATTGTACATCCATGCTGTATTTGTGGTTTGATTAATAAAACCAATGATTTATAATTAGTCTCTTAATGGTTTGAAGGCTATTCTGAAAATCAATTAATATCCAAGAAATAAATTTCTTTATAACAAAGAAAACAAAAATGTTTTTGTTTTCCTTTTGTTAATATACCTATTTAGGTGTTTTCGTTTCATTTTGTATATGAATATGAATGAATGGGTTTTCCCTTAAAGGTATTCTTCCTCCCATTACACTCATGGTTATACATATTCTACCATAATCATTTATCAAATCAGGATATAATTTGCAGATAAAAAACTCCTTATGAGTGGTTCGAAGTCCAGTTATGTACTTCGATATCTATGTATATAATCCCAAATGATACTCAAAATATGATAAAAGGAAATAACCACTCATTTACTTATTTCAGCTATGGCTTCGAGATGTTCCGAGTTTCCCAACTAATATCTTTGGTCTTAAATGTTTTAACCAATATATTAATTACTAGAGACTATTTAGCAGCCCTCATTAGCTGTAAGTATCATTGCTCATGACGTAATTAGCTTTTACCGTCGTCCGTCTTTTCATCTTCGAGATTTATATATCTGTCCATTAATAAGCCAACACGCTAATCAAGAGATAACCTTTCAAGCCTTTGGCTATAAATGTTAGGTACAAACTTTTGACGATCACTACGCTCTTCACATTTCCTTTTGTTTTTCTCAGTTTCTCTCTCTTTCTCTCTAGAAATCTACCTAAAAATGGCAAACAACCAACAAAGCCCTTCTTTTGCTACCCTAATGGAGGAGTTTGCCAGTAAAATGGCAATACTCCTTACTGAGTTCAAGAAGGACCAACAGGCTGAGCTTCAGGCCCTTCGAAGTGAACTTCGTGAGCTTCGTGCTCAAGTGGTGGACGTGGAAACTACTTCCCATCTCAATCTGGCCAGGACCTGGGATGAGCTCACGGCCACTCTCTTGGCTTATGAAGCCAAAAGTCTTCCGGAGGGTGGGTCTCAATAGAGACTTGCCTTTGGGACTGTGAGGATCAGTGATGATCTTCATTTGGTTTCTAGGCCGAAGCCTGGCCTTTTGTTTTTGTATGAGGATCCTAGTAGATTTTCACTTCTTCTTTTTTTTAGATCAACTTAGGCCTGTTTTCTTTTGTTCAAACCCACTTGGGTTTGTTTTTGTTTTCGTTTGCTACACCCATTAGGGTGTTTTGTTATAAATATAATTTAAATGAATGAAAATCCCACTTTCTGCATGCCTTTTCTCATATTATTTGTTAATCTTAGGGAAATCATTCAATTAACCCATGTGAATAAACATATATACAGTATTGGACTTCGAAATATGTAATTCCAAATTTTGGTTTACAGGACATTTACTCATTGTAGAAAATATTTACTGGAAATTCTTATCTTTCCAACATACTTCGAAGGCCTCCTTAACCAAAATTCCAATACTGGATAAAACCATAAGTTTCAAACAACTTAGATCAATCACATTTTACCTTTTAGTAAAGCTTTCCCAAATAGATGGGACATATGCCTTCAGATACTTACCATTTATTTTCCTTCATTGAACACATCCGTTCAACTCCTTTAAATGATATGCTCCACCTCTCAGAACTCTGTGGATTCGAAAAGGTCCTTCCCAATTTGGGGCCCATTTTCCAAGTCCTTGCTTTTTCTCTATAATTGGAAGAATGACTTTCCATACCAAATCCCCTTCATCGAAGCTTCGAAATGCCAGTCTCTTGTTGTAACTTCTGGCTACTCTGGCTTTTTGGAGCAGGATTTGATTTAGAGCTTTCACTCTTTACTCATCTATTTCTTCCAATTCCATATTCCTGGCTTGGTGATATCCTTCCAAACTAATATTATTTTGGGCTATCACTCTTTGAGACCTTACTACTATTTCCATAGGTAACACAGCATCATGCCCATATGTTAAGGCAAATGGTGTAGTCCCAGTGTTTGTTCTTTTTACAGTTCGATAAGCCCATAATACATTCAAATGCATATCAGGCCATTCTTCTGGATTGTTATCCACCATCCTTTGAATTCCTCTTTTGATAATTTTGTTGGTGGATTCAGCGTGACCATTTGACTGAGCATAGTAAGGGGTAGAATTTGTCAAAGTTATCCGATGATTAGCTGCAAAAACTTTTATTAATCTTCCTTCGAAGATAGACCCATTATCCACAGTTATTGTTTCAGGGGATCCAAACCTAAAGATAATCCCTTTTACAAACTCTATTACTTGGATTTGAGTTATACTTACAAAAGCTTGAGCCTCCACCCATTTAGTGAAATAATCAGTGGCTACTAGGATGAATTTGTGCTCACTAGAGGAAGGTGGATAAATCATCCCTATCATATCCATTGCCCAACCTCTAAAGGGCCATGGTTTTACTACATATTGTAATTCTGTGACTGGTAAATGCTTAAGTGGTCCAGTCTTTTGACAAGCTTGGCATCCCTTAGCATAATCAATACAATCTCTAAGAATAGTTGGCCAATAAAATTCGTATATCCTTATTAGCCATCTCATTTTAATGCCAGCTTGGTGAGCTCCACAAATGCCCTCATGTACTTCAGCCATTACTTTAAAGGCATTAACTTTGCTTAAGCATTTTAAAAGAAGGCCATCTGCTCCTCTTTTAAATAACTCACCATTGTACATTATGTAATTGATTCACCACAATTTTGTTGCTCTATCTGCTTGAGCATCAGGTTTAGTTAAATAATCAATCAAAGGTTGCCTCCAATCTGGATTTTGACTTGGTGTAGCATTTGTTTCATATACTTCGAAGTCATTTGGTCTGTCTTTCAACAGAGGTAATGACTTTCTCAAAGTTAACTGACACATTTCTCTTTCTCTTTCTGTTATTACTTTATTTGAGCTACTTCATCTGCTTCTTCATTTAAGAATCTTGGGATGTAAGTAAAGGTCAACAGATAGAATCGCTTGGCTAAAGTCTTTGCATGTTGAAAGTATTTTATCAAAGAGGGACTGTTACATTGAAACAATCCATTCAATTGATTAATGACTAATTGAGAATCCCCATAGATTTCAACTGTAGTCACTTTCAAACACAGCAATATCTCTAAACCCAGAATCATTGCTTCATAATCTGCTTGATTGTTAGAACATTCTCCTTCATTAATTCGAAATCC
The DNA here is from genome assembly GCA_018127125.1 of Rhododendron griersonianum. Taxonomy (NCBI): domain Eukaryota; kingdom Viridiplantae; phylum Streptophyta; class Magnoliopsida; order Ericales; family Ericaceae; genus Rhododendron; species Rhododendron griersonianum. Next base: position 29,336,334 of record CM030790.1, on the reverse strand, counting down.
ATATTTGGTTTTCAAACCTTGAGGAGTTTCAATGACAATACCCACTCCAGCCATTTAGCTTGTTTTCGAACCATCAAACCACATTTTTTTAGGGCTTTTAGGTTACAAAGCCTACTTCAGCTATTTCAGGAGTTTCTGTTATGCTAGGGTGATCTGCCAAAAAATTTGCCAAGGCTTGCCCCTTTACAGATTTTTGTGGCACATATTCAAGACTGAATTCTATTAAAGACACTATCCATTTCCCAATCTTTCCACTAAGTACAGGCTGAGATAACATGTACTTCATTACATCAGTTTGAGAAATAACATAGGTAACTCTAGGCATCATATAGTACCTGAGTTTCTTAGAAGCAAAAAACAAACTTAAACATAACTTTTCCACCATAGAATATTTGCATTCACAAGCATTCAGAAATCTACTTAAATAATAGATAGTTTTCTCTTTGCCTTCACTATTGTCTTGAGCTAACAGTACTCCCATAGAGTCATAGTTTGCTGCCAAATACAACTTCACAGGCTTTCCTTTGCTAGATGGAACTAAAACTGGAGGATTGGCTAAGTACTCCTTAATGGCCTTGAAAGCAGCATCATGCTCTCTTGTCCATTCAAAGTTTTCCCCATCCTTCAATTTCAACAAAGAAGAAAAAACTTTAGTTTTCCCAACAGTGTTAAATATAAATCTTCTAATGAAATTTAATTGACCAAGAAACCTTTGCAACTCCTTCTTATTGGAAGGTGGCTTTGCCTCAATGATGGCTTTAGCTTTGTTCTTATCAATCTGGATTCCCTTATTATGAACCAAATACCCTAGGAAATTCCCAGCTGTCACTCCAAAAGCACATTTGGTAGGATTCAGCTTCAGTTGGTAATGTTTCATCTTCTTAAAAGTTGTTCTCAAATGCTCAAGATGATCATCAAGAGAACTAGACTTTACAATTATGTCATCTATATAGAATTCCAAAAACATTCCAACAAGCTCATGAAAAATAGTATTCATAGCCCTCTGGTACGTAGCTCCAGCATTTTTAAGACCAAAAGGCATTTTAACCCATTCGAAGGTCCCTTTATTACCAGGAGCTCTAAATGCTATTTTATGAACATCTTCTTTTGCTATACAAATTTGATTATAGCCTAAATTCATCCATGATAGACAATATTTTGTGGCCAGCCGAACTGTCTACCAACATGTCCACTATTGGCATTGGATATTCATCTTTAGGTGTTGCAAGATTTAAATCTCTAAAATCAACACAAATTCTTATCTTCCCATTTTTCTTAGGGACTGAAACTATATTAGATAACCGTTCGACATACCTTGCTGTCCTGATAAAGCAAGCATTCAAGAGGTTCGGGACTTCCTTCTTGACTTTGGCTATAATTTCTGGGACATCTTTCTAGGTGACTGCTTGAATGGTTTGATAGGTAGTCTGTGCTCCACCAATTCTCTGTCCAAACCTGGTAGTTCATTATAGCCCCGAGCAAAGCAATCCTTGTTCTCCCTTAATACTTCGATCAACTTGGCCTTTGCATCAACATCCAGCCACTTGTTAATTTGCACAGGATTAGGATTTTCATCATCTTCCAATTTGACTTCCTCCAAAGGGTATTGGGAATTTACAACACTTGATATTATCTCCTCTAATGCTTCAGGCTTTAGGATCAATTTAGATCTATCTCCTAAAGCATCTTCCCAAATGTTCTCTTCTTGAACCTTCTGTTCAACTTTGAGAGCCAAATACTTCACTAAAGCCAACCAGCTGGCTTCTTTTGTCTCCTTCTTGGACTTACATCCAAGCATCATCTGTTGGGGTGTCTGATTCATAACTAACTGCTTGTTTCAGCTTTGCCTTTAGCTTAACCAATTCCCCACTGTCCATCTCGTTGGTTGGGTGTGTGGCTGCTTGTGTTAACTCACTAAGAGGTACAATCTCAGGTTTATATATCTCTGTTTCAGCAAAGTTTGTTGAAGCACTGAATGGATGAGGATCTGCCTTTATTTCTTTAATCTCTCTTTCTTTACCCTTCTCAAATTTCACAATCATTAATGCTTGATGGATGGAAGATGGAATACAACCATTCACATGGATCCAATCTGTAGAGACCCGTGAATTATTACATTTTCTTTAATCGTTTGAATATGTAGAATATTGTATTTTGAGGTTATATTGATGTTTGAAAGTGTTGGTGGCAAGTGAAGTTTGATTCGGTGACCGTTGCAAAAAAATTCATTTTTTGTCCAGCTTGAACCGGTACTGGCTGTTGCCCAGTTGCGGTACATGATGTCCAGAAGTGGTGTTTTTGGCATTTTGAAGGCTTTTGAACCGGTACTGGGAGTCGCCCAGTACCGGTACATTCTGTGTTTTTCTGCGCTTTTCAGCACGCTTTTTGGACCTCTATAAATAAACCCCCCCCCCCCCCCCGCCCTCCTCTACCATTTTTCACACCCATAGGCCACGAAAACAGATCTGAAAACCCCCTCTCATCTACCCAACTCCAATCTCACTCAAATCTCTCGATTTCTACCTCAAATCATCAAGATTCAAAGGATTCCTACCTCAAATTCTCATGATTCTTGCATTTGGTGAACAATGGGTAAGTCTTGTGTTCTTGGTCACACTTTTCGGCTCTCAATCACGTTTTTCTCTCTCTCCTCTCAATCACTTGTTGATCCTTGCTTGTTTATCTTGTTTTTGGGTTATATTTACCCTAGATCTTGTAGCAAAACTTGGGAGGAGCTTGTTCTTGGAAGATTAGGGCTTAATCCACTTGGCGGACTTAGGGTTTTGCTCAAAACCCATTGTGGTAGGGATTTCTTACTCTTGTTATGCATTTATGCGGTGTTTGTGTAGCTAGATCGTGCCTTGCTTCGTTGTTTGTGGTTGTTCCTTTCATTTTCGGAATTCTGCAGAACAGGTCACTATTTATGGGGCTTTTTCGTCGTCTTAAACTAAGGAATAGGTTTTGGTTCCTTCATATGAAATAGAGTAAACTTAAAGCCCGTTCTAATGCCACTAGAATCACCCGAAACCGTTGAGAATTGAATAAATGGTGGATTTTAGAAATCAGGTCTCGAATCTGTCTTGCTTTCTGGGTTTCAGCCAACTTCGAATGGCCATAACTTCCTCGTCCGATGTTCTTTTCATGTAAATTTTATATTGATTTGAAGGTATTGAAGTTAGCTTTCATTTGCCGCCAGAATCATCTTAAGACTCCTAGTATACAGAAAGTTATGACCATTTGAGTAGAGGCGTATCGGTCTGTTAGTGTCGATTGGCTATTCCTAAGATTGTTTCGTTCCATGTTATGACTCCCTATATAATTAGAATGTGTTTAAGTTACTTTCGAATGTGATTGCTTATTTTCTAATGGCTCATTCTATAAGTTTCTCGTTTAGAACCTAGCGGGCGGTATGTTGATGAGTCATTGTGGGTTCGGTGTGTGATGAAGGACATCATAATGGACTTTCAGGAATAACGTGAGCATGCATAAGGTATCTAGCAATGTACGATAGGACGTGTTTATGTATTTGTAATGCATTGCTTGATGATAAATGAAAGGATGTGAACTTGGAAAATGTTATCTTCTTGTATTCGGATTGATTATGCGTGTGTATGTCTGAGTTGATAATCTTGAATTGAGGGTCCTGCAACGCAAGATATGGTAATGCGGAAACCCAGGTGGAGAGAATTCAATGTGACGCAAGGGGTGGTAACACAGTTGAATGTCTCGCATGATGAAGAGAATTTGATTGACTTTTGAAGTCTATGTTGATGTTTGGAATTGCTCATTGCTTGGATTTGTGATTGTCAAAAAGGGAGAATGAAAGATTGGTTTTATCAAGGTTTTATTAGAGAAAGAAAATTGGATTTTTAAAAGAGGATTTTTATCAAAAATCCTCCGGTATTCTTGAGTGAATCAATGGATCCGGTATTTGGGCACAAATCAACGGACTCCGGCATTCAAGCTCGAATCAATAGAGCTTGACTAGTCATGGTCTTGAGTTTTTCCTTAAACTGTTTTGGAATTCAAAAAGGAAAGTTTTATGAAACGAGGCTCTACGGTGAATGGTATGAAATGAGGAAGTTGTTTGTGGCATTCGTTGGAAACAGTTGTTGTAATCTGTTAGTTTCATATGAGACTAAATGTTGCTTCTAGTTGACGTATGAATGATTAGGGACATCTGTAGGACGTCCAGGATTTTCCCCATGTCTTAATCCGTCTGTTCATTGTGACAATTCTTGTATCCCACGTTCATTTGTTGAAATTTATTCATTCTAGTTGCATGCTTCATCGTAATTTCATATAACTTGAGTATAGTTTTCTCTACTGAGCTAGTGTAGCTCAATAAAATCCTTCTTTTCAGGTTCAAATTCTGATCAATAGCTCGCTTGCATTGATTGCTTGGATGAAGAAGAGTACTTTAAGGAAGCTAGCTTCATTAGTGGTTATTTATCTTATAATGATCACCCTTTAGTTAAAGGTGGCTTTGTAATTAAAAACTTTTGAATTTCTTGAGCAAACCGTTTGTAATCCAATAACTTGTTCGTATTTGTACTTAAGTTTAACATTGGGCTGGAGTGCCATGTTGCATTTTGTTTAATCTTGAGGATTCGATTTGTAAATTAAATGGGTGGAAGACTCTTTTAGGTATTATCTATGATATGTGAGAGACTTTTATTAACAATGGATAATTTATTTATGTTGAAAATCGAGGGCGTGACACAATCTTCCTAATAAAGCATTATACTTGCTTGCAAAAGTATCAACTACAAAAAAGGTTGTATCAGTCTCTACACCTCCTACTGCCAATCGAATAGAAACTATTCCCTTGGCACTCTTGCTTTCTCCAGTGAAACCTGTAATGGAAGTACTAGTTGGAATCAACTTAACCTTTTTTTTCCCCAACTTCTTGAGGGTTCGAACAAGTAATATGTTCACAGCAACTCCATTGTCAACTAGAACTCTGTTGAGAGGGATCCCATCAAAAGTTACAGAGATGTACAATGGTTTCAAATGCTGTCTCATAGCGTCTGATGGAGGTTTGAATGGATAGGAAACATCAGCATAGTTCAAATCCACTATTAAGGGTGAATCTGAATCTGAATCAGCATTTGGGGCAAAACTAGCAGTTTCCTTCGAAGTTGCTTCAGTGTCTTGAATCTCATTGGTCAAAATGAGAATATCATAATCCCCATCCATCATTTGTGCTTCTTTACTCTCCTGTATCTCTTTCCAAGCTTCTAGTTCCTCACTGCTGAAAATCTCAATTATTTCCAATTGGCTTTCGTTTGACTTAGAAACTACTGGAGTTGGAGACCAGTCTGGACTTACAAATGTCATGCTAGAAGGCTGCACCATATTGATTTGTACTTCTGGTATTGAGCCAATTTGAATCACCTTCTCTTTACATGATTGTTCCTGTTCTTCTTCACCCTTCACTTCTACTTCATTACCTATTGTGGCAGAAGTTTCCATAGGAGAAGAACTTCTTTCTCTGCACTCTTGTTCAACTAGCATGGTTTCCAACAACCCGGACTAATAACTAGCCAAAGAATTGGGAGAAGTAAGGTTCTGATCACCTTCATCATCATCCATGGCTGCTATTATTTCCATCAAAGTCTTTTCCTCCAAATGCTAGTAACCTTTTTGAACAAGATCTTCGGATTCTTCCTTTTCGAACCCTGTTAAACCTAGGATTTGGCTTGGCCTCTCTCCACATTTTATCCTTTGGAGGGAGTTCTTCCATTTGGAAAAGGGTATACCTTCTCTGAAGTTTCCTCTTTTGAGTCCTTGTTAGGATAGGGACCATTTGTGGCACCTTGGTCTTTGGATCTCTGACCAAAACCCATTGACCAACTGGTGAATTTGGTGGTTTATAAGTTTTTCCTGTTTTGGACAAATCCTTATATCCCTGAAATAATTCTGGTTTGATCTTCTTCAAAAACCAATCAGGTACTCTTTTCATCAAAGAGAACTGCTCCTGTGACACTTCTTGATCTCCCTGAGTTACTTCTTCTTTGCCAGTATTAACCCTCTTCTGAGGAGGATACTCCCTCTTCGAAGTTGGTGGAGCTGGGCTTGTTGGTGTGTTTCTTTTTGAAGCCAACCATGGGTTTTCTTCTTTGGTTTGACTAGCAGCTATCCAAGGTCTTCCTTGATTATTCTAATTCAAAGCCTTTTGCTCCATTCTCTTAGGAAAAAAAATCTGCCCCTTGCCTGTCCAAATCTTTGAAAATCAATAATTGGCTTTGCATTCCACACACAGACATTCTTGAAAAGATGCTTCCAACATTGGAAAATGATTCTTTTCCATATTCCTTTGTGGCTGGTCCCTTTGAGCATATCCAAAACCATTACTCCTTGCCATAGAACTTCGAGGTTGGCCAATATATGGTCTTCCTCTCCCAAATTGGGCTGTGTTCATGCTGACAGGTACTTGTTTGTTTTGCCAAAACTTCTGCACAGTCTACATCAAAGATGTTGGCACATTAACATTAGCATCAACTTCTTCTATCCATGGGAAAGGATTAGCATCCAATTCCCATGGCTTTCTCTGGAAATTTGATCATTCCCTTCTTAATCTGTTCCTGTATCCTGCCACAAAAAACATTGCAATTCTTAGTGGAATGACTCTAAGAATCATGCCATTTACAATATGTTTCCCCTTTCTTTTCTTCCATAGATGGAAGTTTAACATTAGCAGGAAGTTTAATAAATCTCTTCTTTAATAGATAATCAAAGATTTCATCAGCTTTAGATATATCAAAAGAGTAGGCCTTATTGATCTCTTTTCTGTTAAACTTCTGTGCTATAGTAGTTTCCTTTCGCATTAAACTATCACACACACAAGGTTCATGTTCAACAATTTCTGCAGCATCAATCTCAAAAGTGGGATCTTTGTAATAGGTTGAATAGGAAGAATTATTCCTATTTATATCCTCTTCTAACAAAGATTCATATCTTGATACTTGTAGGTTAAATCAACTAAGTCTCTAAACTCTATAGAATCAAATTTCCTTCGAAGTTCTTTATTCAGACCATCTTGAGCCAATCTAACAAACTCAGCTTCAAGAAGTTGAAATTTGCATTTGGTTCTAACTTTCTTAAACCTAGCAATAAATTGTGCAACTTTTTCATCAGGTCTTTGCCTTAACCTAGCCAAATCTGCCATGGTAACCTCTGGCTCAGTTTGATAAAACTGTGCATGAAAAATTTCTTCCATCTTTTGCCAATTTTGAACTGATCCAGAAGGCAAATTCGTATATCATTCAAAAGCTACTCTTGTCAATGAATTAGGAAATAACTTTAACTTTTGGAAATCATTATTTGCTAATTCTTTGCATTGAGCAGTGAACCTAGCAATATGTTCCAGTATGGATTGTCTTCCACCTCCATAAAATAAGGTAAAATCTAGGATACTAAATCCTCTTGGGACTTCAAATTGCCTATCTATCCATTCTGGGTAAGGCTTTTTATACACTGGAGTTTGTACCCCTCGAGTTAGAGGTCCACAAACTTCTTGTATAAGTCCAATGACTTGTTCCCTTAACAATGGATCTCTTTCCAAAGGTTCTCCTCGATTATGAGGTTGATCCCAATGAGGTTCTCTTAGATTTTGCTCCCTAGGATAACCAGTGTAAGGGCCATCATCTGGCCCACTTTGTGGTTGGAAATACCTATCTGAATTTTGAGGGGGAACATATATTTCCTCATTCCTATACTATGTCCTTCTAGATTCTTCTTCCCACCCCCCATATGAGGGTTCGAAAAGTATGTTGGTGTAGGACCTTTTTGCTCTAGGTAAATTAGTCTGCCTGGGGATTTCAAGAATTTGTTTAAATTTTCTCATGCCTATTCCTTCCTCAGGATACCTATAATTATAAGCATAATCATGCTCATGCATAAAATAATCATTCTTTGACTTTGTTTGTCTTTCTTGTCCTTCGAATGTAGGTTCGAATAGAGAGTCATTACGTGGTTAATTCCTAAATGTCCTTTGTATTTTAGGGACATTATTTGGTCTTACAAAAGGGATTTCTTCTTCGAAATTAGGTCTCCTAATAGGTTCGTACCAAGATTTGGGTACTTCTTCAGTACCCATTGGTTCTTCTTCTTTTTTTTGGGGTAATTTAGCTTGAAATTAAAAAAGGTTAAGCGAATGTACAGCCTACAAGGGGCATATCCCAGGAGGAAAAGAAAGGAAAAAAAAAACAAGAATGATAAAAGTACGGTAACCATGCACAACCCGCATGGAGAGTAAAATAAAGTGACATATGTGATACAAATGGATCTGAATAGAACCATGAAATGTACTGAAATGAAATTGAACTACTCCTGGCACAACCCGCCAAGCTAGGAAATAAAGTAAATGAAGTAGATAGTCATGGTCAACGAGGACCACATGATAACCAGCGCTGAGGAGAGATCCTCCTCCTCCTAGGCTGGGCTAAGAAAACCAAGACCCGAGACTTCCATCACCCCAAAGCAAGCATAATATCCACTCAACAGAAGTCAACTACTACAGAGGAACTCGGACTGAGAGAGGCTCGACCAGGGGATGACGGCATCCGACAAGGCTACCCTGCTAAGTACCCTGCACACCACGCCCATTCCACCCAGACTACTACATGTAGACACCCCAATTTGGCCTAACGATTATTTCAAGTCCCACCTTGGGACAATCCCGATGATGAAATGGATACAATGATTGCTGATTGCTTCTTTGAGGACCTTAGGACTTTCGGTGAGAACTTTGACCACTTAGAGGACCCAATTCAAAGCCATACAGCCTTTCAGACAGAAATACAGAAGCCTAGGAGAATCCATCTGACGGCCGTAACATCGATCCCACGGCCACAACATCAATCCCTCACCCGAGCAACCTGTTGCAAGCAAAATCTCCCTGAGAGATCAATCCCTCGGCCGCGAGATCTATCCTTCGGCCGAGACATCCACTCCACGGCCGCGACATCCTTTGCTCGGCCGCCAGATCGACCTTTTTCCAGACTCTGGAACGTTCTGTCAGACGTTTGGTTTGATCCAACTACACTACCTTTCCGATGCGTTCGGGCTACGTTCGGAGATCACGACGTAGAGTTAGAGATGCATTGCAATTGCAATTGCCATCTCGTGATTTGATTGGCCGGAGTGAGTCATCCCTATGCCTATATAAAGGGGCCTTTGGGCTCTGAATTAACACACAGAAATTGAGATACCTACACACTCAATCAAACCTCGAAACTCTGCACAAATACTCCCTCAATCCCATACTCCAAAAGCCCTAACCTTCCGAAGGCAGCCGTCAATCCGGCGATCAAACCCCGAAGTTCAAACCCCGAAGTTCAAACCCTAGCTCTAGGGTTCTCGATCAAGCAATCAATCAATCACGCCCAATCCAAAGCAATCAAGCAACTGAGGGATCAAGGTGGTGAGACCCAACGGCCTCTGGTTTGTTTTACTTATCGCGTTTATGACTAACCGTAGCATTTAATCGTTTGCTAACTTTTCTGTCTGGTGTGAGGAAGAACATCGACCGGGGTTTCGATCCCTCGGCTGATAAATAAAACCAGGAGGATCCCTCGGCCGTGAGATCAATTCACCGGCCGCGGGATCCATTTCCCTGGGACAGCTTTGTTGGTTTCCTACTTTCTGAATGCATGCTTCAATTATCGCACTGGCTCACTTTGCTTACTGTTTAAAGGAATAAATAAACAGACTATGTGTTGGAATTAAACAAAGTATCTATACGTCTTATGTTGAATGATTATGGGCCAGTCTCACGACTGGACAAAGAGGGGTGCCTAACACCTTCCCCTTATTGTACTTTTGGCTCCCGTATCCAGAATCTCTATCTGTTTTCCCAGTTTTAATAAACTGGGTGGCGACTCTATTTGATGATAACCGTTATCATGTGGCGATGTTCCTAGCCATGGGAATGTCCATGATTTTGGTTTATGATGTGAGCAACCAATCGAACAAACAACGTGATCAATCTGTATGGCGATGCCCCGTTTGGGAGGTGTCTACAGTTTTTGGCGACTCTGCTGGGGAAATATGAGAGCCATAACCAAAAAGTTCAACATAAGACTAATACATGCCTTGTCTAATTCATTTATCATATGCATCGAGCGGGCAACCCGTTGAGTTCACCTGATATCCCGGCATGACACGGGCTATGTTGGGGGTTCCAACAAACTCCACAGTCACTCGTACCTAGTGGTATATCAAAAAGGAAATCACCCAATCGCCGCCTATAATGGGCTGGTGAGAGGATTGGTGCCCTTTGACAACGGAGCACCCTGAGACTACCAAAACCTTGCATGCTTTAGAAAGCCATAGAACTTATCAAACTAAGACAGGAACCTACAGGCTAGGAACCTACTTGCATTTTTACTTCCAAGTTCTTCCTCACACCCACTGTGTATGTGTATGTTGTAAAGTTTCTCTTTTGCAGGTTAAACCTTAGGAATCTCTCTAAGTCAAATGAACAGTAGGTAAGATTAATCAATCTAACTAAAGCATAAAAACTTTTTCAGAAAAATGACCGCATCACCGTTCATGTCCGATTCGCACTTTCAAGTTGTCACCAAGTCGTCTGGTCCGCCCACGTTGCTGTTGAAGATTTCAACCCTCTGAATACATCACTCCAAAGAAATCAACCAAAGCCTATGGTGGCTATCATTGAAGACAACCATGTCATGTTCGCCGGAACAGTTTATGAGGAAGATGTAGAAGACCTGATTGAAGAAGAAGGGCTTCGCAGGGTTCCAATCTACTTTTATGACCCTTATGCACCTACCGATGATTATTGGCCAATAGACGAGGTCAACAACCTCGAGACTGAAGAGGCAAAGGAAGAAGAGGCTGTCGACAATGACCCACTGGACGAAATATCACTAAACCTACTCTTTGATGAGGGGGTCACCAACAATGAAATAAGGGTGATCCACCCCATCATAGACAGCTTTGGTAATTGGTGGGGCTTTGTTGGCACACGACGGGTCGACAACAGTGACGAAGCCGAAATTGAAGCTCAATTGGAGGAAATAACAGCAATAGCAAATCGAATGGCCCTCCAAGACTTGCAAGGTGACAATAATGAAAGTGCGAATCAAGGTTACAGTGAAGTATTGATGATCGACCTTGGTGATGAAAAAGACTGCTCTGAGCTGATTGTGGATGCTGAAAAAGGGGCTTACCCTAACTGGACCGTGGAACACACTCTAAAATACAAAATGAAAAGCGCTAATTCTGATCTTAGTTCTGATTCCGATTCCGACTCCGAGTCGACTCAGTCCGAGTCAAACTTTTCATCCTTTGAAACTACTAAGTCTAGTGAGGAAAACCTGGTCAAAGCACCAAGGCATAGCATTTACTTTGAGTTCGACTCCGAAATGTCTTTTGATAAACTTAGCAATGAGAAGGAAGATTTAGAGTATTTCACTTTGCCTATGATCAATTGTGTGGATTCCGACAAACCAAATTTTGAGGAAGAAATTCTAGAATTCATCGAGAGAGAAGAGGAAAGGCACGCTAAACCTTTTTCTGAGGAGATAATCACAACAAACATAGGCTCTGAAAACGAGCCCAAAATGGTTAAAATTGGTGCCGCACTATCCCCTCAAGAAAGTGAAAAACTAATCTTTTTGCTAAAAGAATACAAAGATGTTTTTGCCTGGTCTTACGAGGATATGCCTGGAATAGACCCTGAAATTGTTCAACATAAAATTCCTCTTCATTCTGATGCAAAACCAGTTAAGCAAAAGCTGAGACGAATGCGCCCTGATTGGGTCCTAAAGATAAAAGAAGAAGTCACTAAGCAAATCAACGCCGATTTTCTCATAGTCACCGAATATCCACAATGGGTAGCAAACATCGTTCCCGTACCAAAGAAAACTGGAGGAATCAGGGTCTGCGTAGATTTCCGAGATCTCAACAAAGCCAGTCTGAAAGATGACTTCCCATTACCTCACATAGACGAACTAATAGATAACACCGCAGGCCATGCATTACTATCCTTCATGGATGGATTTTCTGGGTATAACCAAATCCTTATGTCTCCTGAGGATAGAGAGAAAACCACCTTCACTACGCCTTGGGGAACTTACTGCTACCGAGTAATGCCGTTTGGGTTGAAGAATGCTGGAGCCACTTACCAGAGGATGGCCACAACACTGCTGCACGACATGATGCACAAAGAGGTCGAGAGGTATGTCGACGATATGATAGTCAAATCAAAGGAAAGGGAAGGACACTATGGAGCACTCCAAAAGTTCTTTGAGAGGATTAGGAATTATAAGTTGCGTCTTAACCCTCAAAAATGCACTTTTGGGGTAACAGCTGGAAAGATGTTAGGTTTCCTCATCACTCAAAGAGGAATCGAGGTAGATCCTTCCAAGATACAAGCTATCATGGAGATATCACCACCTAGGACAGAAAAGGAAGTAAGGAGCTTCTTAGGGAAGGTACAGTTCATCAGCAGGTTCATTTCCAAGCTCACAACCACCTGTGAACCTCTTTTCAAACTACTGAAGAAAGGTACGGATTTTGAATGGAGCCAAGACTGTCAGCAAGCATTCGAGGCAATCAAAGAATACCTTCAGAATCCACCTGTACTATCGCCACCCATCCCTGGGAAGCCATTGATTCTGTATCTCTCAGTAACAGACACGTCCATGGGATGTATGCTAGCACAAGAAAACGACGCCAAAGTAGAGTGCGCCATATACTACCTCAGCAAGAAAATGATGGATTATGAGACAAGGTACACTCCCCTCGAGAAAACCTGTTGGGGGCTAGTATGGGCCACAAAGAAACTGAGGCACTACCTGTTAGCACATCCGGTGGTGCTGGTCTCTCGTTTAGACCCAATCAAGTATCTTTTCGAAAAGCCAGCACTTATCGGAAAGCTAGCTAGGTGGTTATTGCTGCTAGCGGAGTTCGACCTCAAATACATGACAAGGAAATCAGTAAAAGGAAGAGCTGTGGCAGAATTCTTGGCGGATCACCCTGTGACAGAGGCCGAGGCAGAGGACTTCATGTTCCCCGACGAGGATATCTTATGTCTCTTAGACGACACCTGGCAACTTTACTTTGATGGAGCATCAAACCAATGTGGATATGGCATAGGGGTATTTCTAGTTTCCCCAAACGACTCTCACATCCCTTTGTCATATAAGCTAAGGTTTGAAGTCACTATCAACCAAGCTGAATATGAGGCTTGTATTGCTGGAATGGAGGCAGCCCTGGAGCTAGGAGCAAAAAGGGTAGAAGTCACTGGGGATTCAAACCTGGTGGTATCTCAAGCAAAAGGAGACTGGAAGGTCAAGGAGGATACACTGAAGCTATATCACTCTGTGCTGGAAAATCTAATTCCACAATTCGATTATGTTATCTTCACACACACTCCTCGAGTGAGCAATAGATTTGCAGATGCACTGGCGACATTGGCGTCTATGGTCGAAATACCCCTGGGATTCACAATGCGGCCTCTCATGATCGAACAAAAGGTTAAACCAGCATGTGAGTGTACCTTTACCGAGGAAGGTGAAGACGATGGCAAGCCATGGTACGAAGACGTGAAAGAATTCCTGGAAAAAGGGGAATACCCATCCGAGGCCACCTCGAAGGACAAAACAGCTCTACGGAAGTTTGCTGCCCGGTTTGTAATCTGTGGAGGAGCAATATACCGAAGGGCACACTTGGGTCCAAGTCAACTTTGCGTCACGACAGAGGACAGCCGCAGGGTAATGGAGGAAATACATGAAGGAATTTGTGGGCCACGCATGAATGGGGCAACGATGGCAAAGAAGATCCTACGTCAGGGATATTACTGGACTACAATGGAAGCCGACTGCGCTGATTATGTCCGTCGATGTTACAAATGCCAAACTCACGCTGATCGTATGCGTATTCCCCTACGGAATTGTACAGCATGACATCCCCCTGGCCATTCTCCACTTGGGGGATAGACGTCATTGGAAGTATAAATCCAAAGGGAAAATACAAACATCAGTTCATCCTAGTGGCTATCGACTACTTCACCAAATGGGTAGAAGCGGCTTCTTATGCTACTCTCAAAGCCACTCATGTGGCCAAATTCATCCGCACTAATATCATCTATCGATATGGTGTACCTCACGAGTTTGTCTGTGATAATGGATCGCATTTCAAAGGGGCGACAAAGAAGCTTTTCGCCGAATTTGGGATACAAAATCATCGGTCATCTACTTACCGACCTCAAACTAATGGAGCAGTTGAAGCTGCGAACAAGAATGTCAAGAGGATTCTGCGGAAGACTACCGACACTTACACGGACTGGCCAGAAATGCTACCTCTGGCACTATGGGGATATCGAACAACTGAAAGGACTTCAACTGGGGCCACTCCCTACTCTCTGGTCTATGGAATGGAAGCTGTCTTGCCTATCGAATTGGAATTACCTTCGTTGAGGGTTCTAGCTGAGACTGGAATGATCGAAGAAGACTGGGTTCAAAACCGCTATGACGAGTTGGCACTACTAGACGAAAGGAGGCGAGGGCTTTATACCATGTACAAGGGTATCAACGCCGCATTGCACGAGCATTCAACAAAAAGGTGAAACCTAGGGACGTCAAGGTAGGAGACATGGTGCTCAAAGCAATTCGTCGCCACGTCTCAGACCCAAGGGGCAAATTTAGACCAAACTGGGGAGGCCCCTACCTTATCAAACGCATACTCTCCGGAGGAGCAGCATACATTGCAGACTTGGATGGAATGGAATTCGCAACACCAGTCAACATCGAATTGAGGAAGTATTACCCATGAGAGATGCTCGTTGGACCGAAAACCACAAGGGTGGGCGGATCCAAGCAAAAATTAGAGCAGCCTGCTGGGTCGAAAACCCACAAGGGCGGCTTAGGCAAAAACTAAGGCATAAATAAAATGCTCGCTAGACCGAAAACCCGCAAGGGTGGTTCTCAGGCAAAATTTAGAGCACAAAAGGAGAGGAAAATACTCGAGTGGACCTTAACTAAAACAAATCCCCTTTGTTGGAACTACGTTTATGGCCTGATTCCCTCCATGGGATACGTAGGCAATCTCTAAGTTTGAGATTCGGCCACTGCTATCATCATCACTTCCAAGATTTCTAGGTCTATCCTAAAGCATGTTCGCTATCAAATCATGGCAATAACATCTTCAAATAAAACGACCAAATATTTTATTATTTCCAAAGAGAAAGGACAAAGCAAACCTAAACAATTCTTAATCCATGAAAGCTAGAATCAAACAAACATCTTTTGAAAAACATAAGCAAAGCGTCGATCTCTAGGTCTTCCTTCTCTTTGCACTACTATCCTCCAAAAGGTTTTTCTTCAACCAGCGTTTGTAAGAACCCGATAGCTTGGCAACGAAGTTCTCAGCAACCTCATGCATCACTCTATTTGGCCAAAAACGCAGCATATTGCGACGGAAGTTGGCATCATGGATCTTAGAGATGGTGTACTCAGGGTCACCTAAGATTGCGGCTTGTTCAGCCCCAAACTGCCTTTGAAAGCGAACAGGGAAGTAGAAAACGACTCGAGTAATGCCAATCACTGCTACACCAAAGTGGTTCATGGTACTCACGGTCATGCTCTCGATACCATACCAAGGGCAAACCCATTGAATCCAATCACCCCTGCAAGTCCTCATCCATGCTTCCCAAGCAGCCTCAGTTGGGAATTGCTTAATCATGCGACGCTCCGTGCATTGGTCTGGATTATAAGGAAGTCGCTCCGGCGCATCCCACACCTTTAGCTTCTCAAACAACCACACCTAGAGAAAAAGGGAAAATTGTGAGTTGAGAGAACACGTGAGTCAAAACAAAAGAGTGATGAGTGAAAAGATAAACTTGACAAAATAAACAAATAAAGGAACGAACCTGCAATAGCAAGGGACCGCCTGAGAACTGGGCTGTAGGACTACCCTTCATCACATCTAGACCCATCAAGGTCTCTGCCAACACTAAGCCAGCGAAACCCACACGGTTTCCAATTTGTTGAGCAAGGTTAAGCAATACAGGATCAGCATGACCAGAGGAAGGGCCAAGCAAGTAGTAATGAAGGAGACAAATGCACAATGCATGAAAGCACGACTTCTGTAGGGAAACTTGGCGATGGGCCTCAGCTGTACCAAAACGCTGAATAAGTTGCAGAATCTCCAGTCTTCCTTTCACTAGGAAGAATTTAACTTCATGTTTCTGGACTCGGAGTAAATCCTTCAGGAGATCACTTCGGTTGAACAAAGGATTAGGGATAACAAAACCTTCCCTGTCTGAATGGCCCATAATGGCCGCAAATTCCTCGATAGTACGACACAACTCCTCTCTCTTAAAGCGAAAGACGTGAAAATCAGGGTCCCACAAACTAGCGGCTGCCCTAAGGAAGGCAAAATTCACGGGAATGTGACGAAGAGAAAAGAGGAAGTCCATGCCAAAGGACTTAAAGTGCAGACGGTCAAGGCCATTAAAGGAATCCAACCACTGATCAAGGACTGGTTGTGCCATATGCAAAGAATTGCTGCTGACAATGCTATCGGGTTCGTAGAACGCGTACTTATAGGACTAGGTCGAGTCTTAGTTCGAATCGGAATCGGATTCTTAATCCTCGGAAATTTAGTCGGTCTCTCGGCCGGCACTTCGATAAGCGGCCGTGGGATCAATCCACCGACCCGTAGATAATAGGGTTGACCTACAAGTCAAACCCAAGCAAACCAAACGATCCCTTGGCCGCCAGATCGAAGCTTCGGCCGTATAATCACTAGCTCGGCCGCCAGAACGGCTATTTTGCAGACTGTTCCCACGGTTCAGTTCATTTCGTTGGATTAACGAGAATGTCACACGTAAACAACGTAGAAACAGCATGTACAATCACAATCGCAGAGCAAAAGGTTTTTGTTTCATATATCAAAAGCTTTTTACATCACAAGGTGGATCATCCCACATTTCCTAACAAACTATACATCGATTTCCTGTCGAACTAACCTATGCAGGAAGAGAAACAAAGAAAAAACAAAAAAAGAGGAAGCAGGAGAGGATGTCTAACCCTCTGGTGGTCCGAACAAAAGAGACCAGCTGCAAAAAAGAAGAGGACGCCCCTGGGGCGATGTATACCAAAGGAGTACTACGGTGCAGAAGGGACACCACATGGCTCAAAAGAATCACCACATGGCCCAGAAAAACCACCACACCGCGTACCACCGCCACGCCAGGAGCTCCGTGTCGCGGAAGCAAGTCACCCATGCGAGGGCCCCTAATCAAGCATACTCATGCGAGGATCCATAATCAAGCGTCAAGACAGGACCAAAAGCAAACGCGGTCTCCCTCCGCGCACGCTAGCCGCATCAGCATATCACCCACGGCTCGGAGCTGTCGGAAACAAGGAGAAGTGGAGGGGGGGGTCTTCGGTGGAAGCCTCGGATGGAAGGAACGGAGAGGGAAGAAAGGAAAGTGAAACAAACGGCTGAGGCCGTGGCCTTTTATAGGCCCCTGGAAATGAATCGATTAAGCGGCCGAGACATCGGTTCCCCGGCCGATACATCAATCCCTCGGCCGGGAGATCGATCTCCTGGCCCTCCAAATCAATTTCCTTCAACGAGAAGCAGATTTTGCTCAGTGCACTAATTCGAGCCATTACAGACTTCTAAGTCCTCAACCAACCAAGTAGCCTTGGGGGCATCCCCAAGCCAATGCAACATGATCAAAACCAGCCTTGGGGGCATGCCCAAGTATGAGGAAAATCTCTCTCCACAGACTACTGACCGGAGCTCCCACTAAGGATTATCAAAACCAAGCCCACCATCTCAGCAACTCTACGCTTGCCACTCCAGCAGCTTCGTCTCTACCAACTCAGCGGCTCTACTCATCAACTCAACGGCTCTACGCCCCCACCTATCAACTCAGCGGCTCCAAGCCCACCGTTTCAACTGGCTCCAAGCCATAAACAATCAAGTTCTCAACAGAGTCTACGCCCACTATCCTGACAGGCTCAAAGCCCATCATCCTTACACGACTCAGCGGCTCCTAGCCCGCTATCTCAACTAGCTCGAACCCATAACAACCATCTTGGCGGCTCTAAGCCCATTATCGACAGGCTCTACGCCCTTTATCACAACTTAGCGGCTCAAAGCCTATTATCTCAAATGGCTCCAAGCCATCACCTCAAATAGGCTCGAAGCCTATCTCAACAGACTCTACGTCTACTATCACCCAGCGGCTCGAAGCCCTCGAATCAGCAGCTCTGTGCTCGCTATCACAACAACAGACTCTACGCCTGTTATCACTCAATTTGGCGGCTCCAAGCCCATTGTCTCAACTGGCTCGAAGCCGTACACAATCAAGCTCTTAATAGGCTTAAAGCCTATGTCTATTACCTCAGCGGCTCAAAGCCCATTATCTCAACAGGCTCGAAGCCTATATCTACCACCTCGGCGGCTCCAAGTCCATTACTCTAATAGGCTCAAAGCCTGTATCTACCCTCTGAAATGGCTCGAAGCCATAAACTCAGCGGCTCAAAGCCCAACATCTCAACTGGCTCGAAGCCGTAAACAAGCAACAGGCTCTAAGCCACCCCAACAATCAAGACATCTATTCTCAGGCTCTACGCCTGGATGCTCAAAAATCTAACATTTTTGAATGCTCAAACTCTACGCTTGGATGCCCAACCACTGTGTACTGGATGCTCAAGTCATATACTTGAATGCTCAAGCTCTACGCTTGGATGCCCAACCACTGAGTACTGGACGCTCAAAGCCTGTACTTTGAATGCTCGGATTCTGCCGTCCGAATGCTCGAGCTCTACGCTCTGAATGCTCAAGTCCGGAACTTGATAGAAGCTCTAAGCTTAAAAACAAACACACACACATGGGCCCGTGCACATATTGCATCAACATTCTCACATCGAGTCTGCATCATCGTATCTGTTCACATCTAACGAACAAGCATTGCACATGTACACTCTGCATATCTCTCATGAAACAGGTCAACCCTGCTATCAACCGGCTCTATGCCTCGGTTTTATTTGATCGGCCCAACGCCTCGATCCTTTGGCTCCACGTCAACATTTATGATGAGAAAGCTCCGTGCACAGACCATCAGAATACAACCAGCTCTACGCTTCGGTTCATATCACGTCAAGCTCTAAGCTCCGACAACTCAGGCCCTCGCCTCAAGACTGCATGCAGGCTCCACGCCTCAATCACTTCGGGCTCCATGCCTCAGTTTCTTCATCTCAGGCCCTTGCCTTATACCAGCTCCGCGCTTCGGTTCATCACGTCAAGCTCAAAGCTCTGACACCACAGACTCTCATCCTGATCAAAACCAGCTCCGCGCTCCGGTCCCATCAAGCTCTAAGCTCACCTCAGGCCTCCGCCGCATAAACCACAGCAGGCTCCACGCCTCAATCAATCACCTCAGGCTCTCGCCTTATGATCAACACCAGCTCCGCGCTTCGGTCCTATCAATCACCTCAGGCCTTTGCCTTAAGATTGCAACAAGCTCCACGCCTTGACTCCATCACTCCCCAGGCTCTCGCCTCATGACTACAACCGGCTCCGTGCCTCGGTCCCCTCATCGCCAAAGCTCCGTGCTCCAGCTCATTCATCCCCAGCAGATGGTCTGGATTCCACCCCACTACATCAATTCCTTCCAGCTCATTCGCAAGGATAGGCTACTCTACCGAGCTCCTTTCAGTCAAAGTAAGGACGATCAAGAAAAGCAAACGCACCTGCAGTGTACTGATCTACCCCAAAATACTAAGGAAGCTCTCCGCAAAGAAACTCCCCAGGTAGCCCCGCGCTCCTTCAACTACTCTTCGCCAAAACCCTGGCTCAGTCTAGGTACGTCACACTACGGCTTTTTAAGCCCTAAGGTACGTCTTCTGTCACTAACCCTCCAAACTTTTACTTTTCTTTATTGCCCGAACTACGATTGGTCTGAATTTCCCTTGTGGAATAGGTAGGCAGAGCCTCCCGGCCCGACCATAACAAAACCTTTTCGAAAACCCCTTGGAATAGTGGTTGGACCAAATTGAGTTACTTTTTACAGCTTTGACTCTTACTCAAACATGTCTCGCGATCCGTCTGAGTTCGGTCAAAGGGGGGCATCTGTAGACACCCCAATTTGGCCTAACGATTATTTCAAGTCCCACCTTGGGACAATCCCGATGATGAAATGGATACAATGATTGCGATTGCTTCTTTGAGGACCTTAGGACTTTCGGTGAGAACTTTGACCACTTAGAGGACCCAATTCAAAGCCATACAGCCTTTCGGACAGAAATACAGAAGCCTAGGAGAATCCATCTGTCGGCCGTGACATCGATCCCACGGCCACACATCATTCCTCACCCGAGCAACCTGTTGCTAGAAAATCTCCCTGAGAGATCAATCCCTCGGCCGCGAGATCTATCCTTCGGCCGAGACATCCACTCCACGGCCGCGACATCCTTTGCTCGGCCGCCAGATCGACCTTTTTCCAGACTCTGGAACGTTCTGTCAGACGTTTGGTTTGATCCAACTACACTACCTTTCCGATGCGTTCGGGCTACGTTCGGAGATCACGACGTAGAGTTAGAGATGCATTGCAATTGCAATTGCCATCTCGTGATTTGATTGGCCGGAGTGAGTCATCCCTATGCATATATAAAGGGGCCTTTGGGCTCCGAATTAACACACAGAAATTGAGATACCTACACACTCAATCAAACCTCGAAACTCTGCACAAATACTCCCTCAATCCCATACTCCAAAAGCCCTAACCTTCCGAAGGCAGCCGTCAATCCGGCGATCAAACCCCGAAGTTCAAACCCTAGCTCTAGGGTTCTCGATCAAGCAATCAATCAATCACGCCCAATCCAAAGCAATCAAGCAACTGAGGGATCAAGGTGGTGAGGCCCAACGGCCTCTGGTTTGTTTTACTTATCGCGTTTATGACTAACCGTAGCATTTAATCGTTTGCTAACTTTTCTGTCTGGTGTGAGGAAGAACATCGACCGGGGTTTCGATCCCTCGGCCGATAAATAAAACCAGGAGGATCCCTCGGCCGTGAGATCAATTCACCGGCCGCGGGATCCATTTCCCTGGGACAGCTTTGTTGGTTTCCTGCTTTCTGAATGCATGCTTCAATTATCGCACTGGCTCACTTTGCTTACTGTTTAAAGGAATAAATAAACAGACTATGTGTTGGAATTAAACAAAGTATCTATACGTCTTATGTTGAATGATTATGAGCCAGTCTCACGACTGGGCAAAGAGGGGTGCCTAACACCTTCCCCTTATTGTACTTTTGGCTCCCGTATCCAGAATCTCTATCTGTTTTCCCAGTTTTAATAAACTGGGTGGCGACTCTATTTGATGATAACCGTTATCATGTGGCGATGTTCCTAGCCATGGGAATGTCCATGATTTTGGTTTATGATGTGAGCAACCAATCGAACAAACAACATGATCAATCTGTATGGCGATGCCCCGTTTGGGAGGTGTCTACACTACATCCTCGCCCAAATCCCCTAGGCTCGCTAACGACTCAAAGCGGAACAGAAAGAGAGGCCACCAAAAGTAGCCACTCGACCCTTAAGTGGACTAAGCTGCTCTTTTCGATCAGTGCAAACCACCAAATCTAATCAGAAACAGACTGCAAAGCTACCCCTATCGATCAGTGAGGATCCACCAATCTAGTCAATGACAACTCCGGCAACTACCTTGCTCAATCAAACTCCATCCATAATCTAATCATCGGCACCCACAGCTGCTGCTACTGCGGACTACCCCTTAACTAGGATAGAGTCTAATCTAATCAATAATAGCCACGACCACAAGAATACTACACTCGACCTCAGAGCAAAAAACGCTGGTTCTAGGGATATAAAAGGCTCGACAACGAGCCCGACCCCCGATTTCAGTCCAACAGATGACCGCCTATCGGGGATCGCAGAGTCAAACAGTAAGCTGGCCCAAATGTCCAGCAACAAGACAAGATATAAATAATTGCATAGTGCAATGCAAACAATGATACAATGTTTCCCTCACTGCCCGAACCACCTGGCCTAGCGTACCTGCCCGAGCGGGCTGCCGCGAGCTGCTGCTGCTGCCGCCTGCAACCTGCTGCTGCTGCTGGCCGCTGCTGCTTTCCGCTACTGCCTGCTGCTTGGCCCGGGCTGGCTGTTTGCCCGGGCTAGCTGCTTGGGTGGCCTTCCCTGTGGCTGGCCGAAGGTGGAATGAGATTGCCCGAGCTGAAGCCGCTGCTAAGCCCCTGCCCGAGCAAACAGTCCCTGGCAGCCGTGGCTGCCTCCATCCGAGCCATTCACGGAAGGCCTGCCCGGGCTGGCCTGCTTGGCTGTTGGTGCCCGACAGTTGTTGGAGGGAGATGGAGGGAGGTGCATAGACCGGCCCGTAGAAGGCCGGAGGTTGGCCTGGCCAGGCTAACTGACTGGAGATGAAGGCCGGGCCAGTTCTTGCCCGAGCTGGCTGAGAGTCCGGATGGACCACTTGCCCGGGCTGACTGACGGCGGCGGTTGACGGCGGCTGATGAATGGAGGCCACCTGAGGCAGGCCACCTCACGGCGGCTATTGGGTTGGGCTGGAGATGGTGGCCGACGGCTGTAACGCCACAGCAGGTGTTGAGCCACGGGTGTTGAGCCACGGCGGTTGAGCCACGGCTGGGTATCTGTACATCTAGATCTCATCGGTGAGAGCCTTGTTGCCGTGCCACTGTCCGAGCACATATTGAAACAACAAAGGTCATCATCTCCGGCGAGGACTGGTAGAACAGAACGGAACCCATGAAGCCTCGACCCATGCTGCTGCTCAAGCTCCGGCCATGGCAGTCACTGCCATTGAGAAGACCGGCAACGATTGAGACGCCCTTAGTTGATTGTCCCTACCGCTGGTCGAAATTGATTGTCCACCGAGTAATCAGTGGATGTTGTGGGTTGTTCCTTGAAGAAGATGAACAGTGACGCCGGACATGGCCGGCGCACTTCCAGATCTGAAAAGGCCAGTAAGAGAACTTGCCGGAGATAAAGGCAACTCAGCCACGAGGGCTAAGCTGCTGTACTGGCCGGGCCTGGACGGCCGGATGTGGGTTGAATAGGCCATCGAAGGCCAGCTGTGGGCTGGCCGGGTAGAAGGGCTGGAACTTGCCTGATTCTAGATCTGGGATGTAGAAAGGTCGGTGGAGGAGAGCCCCTGTCGTGCGAGGGGCTCCCTTGCCCGAGGACTGCTGCTTCTGCCGTTGGATGGCCGGCGTGGCTGGGCTAGGTTGGGCTAGGCGTGGCTGGCTGCTGCTGCCTGCTTTTGGCCGGGTGGGAGCTTTCTCTCTCTAAGCTAGAGAGAGAAGCTCCCAGCGACAAGTTATAATTTTATCCAAAACTTACCCATTGGTTCTTTTCCAGGCCTAGACCTATTTTTACTGATACTAGCTCTTTCTCCTTCATCTCCTTTGTTGGAGGGTGTTTGAGAATTACTTTGAATTGGTGAGCAATTTTCCATATGTTTTAACATGGCTCTTTGTGTTATAGCCAATTCCTTAAATGCATCTAATATTTCTGAAAGTTGGTTTGAAGGAACCTCCTTCTCTCGATTGGGAATATTAGTTTCTTTTGCATGAACTACCTTAGCACTCTTATAGTGCACATGTGGGGTTCGTCCCAAATCCAATATTGGTCTTGGACTTTGGACATCCTGAATAGGTAGGTTTTCTTGTCCAGTAACTCCCTTTTCAGGTTCCACTTGAACATTCCCCTCTGGTTCTGGACCAATTTAGGAATCATCAGCATGTTTTCTTAATTTTGGAGCCATATCTAAGACCTTAGTGAGTCCCACTGGGAAAGTTGGTTTGAAGGAACCTCCTTCTCTCGATTGGGAATATTAGTTTCTTCTGCATGAACTACCTTAGCACTCTTATAGTGCACATGTGGGGTTCGTCCCAAATCCAATATTGGTCTTGGACTTTGGACATCCTGAATAGGTAGGTTTTCTTGTCCAGTAACTCCCTTTTCAGGTTCCACTTGAACATTCCCCTCTGGTTCTGGACCAATTTAGGAATCATCAGCATGTTTTCTTAATTTTGGAGCCATATCTAAGACCTTAGTGAGTCCCACTGGGCGTGCCAAAAAATTGTTTCGTTGGGATTTTGGCTTACTTCCAAAATATGATTGTGTGCGAGCGTGCCAGAAAAGACTTGTAATTATCCTTTTCAGATTTCAACTTATAAAAAGCCAAACTTAATTAGGCGATTGTGGTGTCAGTTCAATTACCTCAATGAAGAGGATTTCTCTATCTAGAAGTATTATAACGACACAACGTTTCACTGGAAACTTGATAAACCAAAGAACAAGCAAGATACCTTGATCAATTCAAAAACGAACTTACTTTCCAATTGATTCTCCAAAACTTCCACTAATGAACATAACAGAACGAGTTACAAAGTGATCACTACTACTATTACAAACTACTCTTAACTACTTCGAACTTAAGTATAAGTTCTTCTAACTACTGCCTAATGGACAAACCAAGCATAGCATAGCTGTTTGTTTGATTATTTGTCTGGGATTTTTCCTTTCTTCATTTCTTCTATTTATAGGCAAACTCTTGAGTCTTCTCCACTGCCTATATTTCCCACCTAGCTATCTTCGAAGTCATCTCAATTTTGAAATCAAACTTTCCCTCCATGATTTTAGGGAAAATGACGGCCAAGGACGTGTTTTGATAATTAATACCCGCAAAAGACATGCTAAGAACATTTGTTAATGCTGAAAATGTCTTTGACGGGTTTTAATTATCAAAACACATCCTTGGCCGTCATTTTCCCATGATTTTAACTGTGGTGATTCAGTTTGATTCACCATCCCACTCGCCCTTGATCTGCATCGTGTTGGGTATGGGCAGTTATGTGCTTGAATCTCAACTCCTTTGAGTATGTCAATTGTAACTGCCTCTTGTTTGAATAAAACCATTCGCTCCTTTAAGCTTCGAACGGCTTACTTTCTAAGCTATCGTCTAAATGACACCTGGCATCAATTGTTATTACCTATAAAACGACATTAATTTGATCAGAACGTCATCATTCTTTTAACTGTGTGATTCCATATACTTCAGTCTATGCGTGTTCCGTTTTGTCTAATATGAATGGACATTTGTCACTATATGATTGGGCCAATAAATTCTCATGCAATCAGGGGGAGGGGAGGGCTTTACCTTTGATCGATGAGCGTTTTCCTTTCTCGCAAGTTTCTTGCTTTCAATGACGTACCCATCTTGTATAGTAAGAGTATTTTCTCTATTGATCTCAAATTTAAAAGTTTCTTATTGTTTTTTCTTCTTTTTCCTTTCTCTCGACTTCTTCTTCATCATTGAGGTGCCTCTTTTGATAAAAGCGGTGGTGATGGTCTTTGGCAGCGATGACGGTTTGATGACAAATCAAATTGGTTGGATTTGCTTCTGATCTATTCATTTGGGGAGGGTGTCATCGCTTCAGGTTCTATGTGCTGAGGCCATGGCGTGTAGGAATTCCTTAAAAGGGGACTTACAACAGTTGATTCAAATTTAGGATAGCAAAAGATGTTTTCCTACAAATTTCCGTTTGACCGAAAAAAAAAAAGAAAGAAAGAAGATGTTTTCCTACTAAAGTAAAAGTTGTTATTGAATTATCAAAGATTTTCGCCAAGAAGTTGATCAATTTAAGATTTGTGATTTTCTTTTTATTTGTAGATCGGCACATATAGTTTCATATTTTCTTGTCAAAATGGTAGGAACTTTTATAGATAGAAAGAGCTCAATACATCAAAAAATGGTTATCCTTCTCGAGAGAACACAATAACCAAACAGGAGGCCTAGATTCTCAAGTTTTAACTCTAGAACCTTACAAACCAAAAGCCAAACGTTGGCCAGCTACACCACAAACCATGACGACAGCGAGCACCACCATCCACCGGATGTGGGGAACCCAGACCAGGACAACAGAACCCCAAGGGAACACCCAAACCACATCAGGAAAGAAAACAAACCCCTCTTCCCTTGATGCGCCACCTCCAAAAATTCCATCACTCGTTGCCTTAGAATTGATCTCGACTGGTGAAGATGAAGTGGAAACTAATCTCAGATCATGGCCTCAACTCTTTCGATCTTTAGATCTATGGTCTTCGAACCAACTTCACTTGCGCGGCGGCAAAGAGGGAGATGGGAAGCCGGTGAAGGAGATAGGTGGTGGTCGGCTAAGAGAGGAGGGGCTGAGGAGTGGTGGAGACCGAGGAAGGAAGCAGAAAAATGCCAATCTTGCAGCGAGGAAGGAGGAAGGAGAAAGAAGAAAATCATTTGAACAACTTTGAATTTTGCGAGGTTCTGGTATTCGTGCATGGAAAGCTAGACCTCTTGATTGGATTGGATCTCCTGGAGAACAATAATCCTCCTCTTTGATGTACTGCTATGCTCTTTTTTATCAATAAAAGCTTCTTGCCATGGCGACAAAAAGAAGAAGAAATTAAATAGGCATCCTATTTAGAAGACTTATTTAGGTGTCTATCTTAGTGGTTTTGAATACTTATGTTCACGTCCTCAAAATGCTATACTTATGTTCACATCCTCAAAATGCTATGTTACCCCATTATACCCCTAGTTATATATTAGTATAAGTATTGGGTATTTAATATTTTGCTTATCCCATGTATTTAGGGATGAGAATGTTTCTAGTCCTCCACAATTATAGGGATCAAGGATTTCCATATCAAAACAAATTCTCCACCCTCAAACCCCCGTCTCTCTCTCCTCCCCTCCCCTCCCCTCCCCTCCCCTCACCCACCGTTCCTCCCTCTCCCTCTCCCTCTCCCTCTCTTCTTTCTCTCTTTGAACACATGGCTCGTCGATTCTTGTGATGGGTTGGTTCTTTACGCCAAGAAAATCGCAATCCACAACTGGGTTTACTGTTCCCAAACAATACAGAATTCTCCCACCACGGCACAAATCGAAAATCTTGGCACGTGAAAGTCTTGCAATTTCATAGAGGATTTGAAGTAATATAACTTGAAAAAATTTCATGATACTTTAACAGAAATATTTTTACAATAAGCGGGGAGCGAAATTCGACTTGCAAACGCATCGTGTGCACCCCGGGCCCCGGCCTCTAGTTTTGATAAATCAAAATACACATGTACCCACATCATGACAAAATTTGGAAAATCACCATAAAACATAAAAAATCATAAACACATACCGAAATTATTACAAAATTTGGAGAAATTGAAACACACATATACCCAAATCAGGCTTATTTACCTTTTTTGCCCACAAAGCATTAGCGAGTGGCCAATTTCGTCATAAATCTAAACATTTGTCCAATTTCGTCATCAATGTTTAAAATGTGTGTCAATTTGGTCCCCACCCCTAACACCGTCTCTCTTGTCCGTTAAAATGGAGGCTATCACTGGTATTTCACCACAAAACAAATGAAAAAAAGAAAAGAAAATAACGAACGTGCTCCCAAATCCCAACCCTCTATCAATCAATCCCCTTTCTTCAACCACTGCAACAAGAAATAGATTCTTTGAATTTGGGGTTTTGGATTTCTTTGAAATTCGTTACGATCATTATACTGTATTGATTAAGGAAGGTGAATACCTTCAATGGCCACGAAAAAAAGATGAACCAAGTATAGCACCATTTTCCAATCTGAGGAGTTTTTCAGTGCCGAGCGGGTATTGCCAAAGTGGCACACGCTCGGCGCACCTAAGCTGTCCAATTCACTTTTGGATGACTCGGATTGAAACCCTCTCTCTCTCCACCCCAATACTTTCTATCTCCTATTTTTCTCTCTAAATCTGAGCCGTTCAAACACAAAATGGACGGCTCGAATGCACGAGTGGGCATCACGTGGTACCCGCTCGGCACTTAAAATTTTTCCAATCTTTGGTATAACCTAACCCTAGACTCCTCTTTCAAAGACCACTGTCCCTCCTCCAAGTTTTGCACTTTGCGCTGTAAATATCTCTCTCTCCCTCCATATATATATATATATATATATATATGAATGCAGTGTATATGTATGTATGTATATGTATATACAGATACAAACCCACTCTAACCCCAGTTCAGTATTTCTTTCACCTCTCTCTCTTCTTTCTCAAACATCGGGATCGGTCAACACATTGCTCGCAACCACCGGCCCACAAACCAATCGCTGCCACGAGCCGGTGACGCAAACAGCCAAACTCCCTTGCCGTCGCTCCAGGCGTTCATTGACTTCATCTCTATTGAAGCCCCCAAGTTCTGCTCCAAGCCCTAGATCTCGAAAGTAAGTATTGTTTACAATTTCTGGTAAGTACCCCTAGTGTTTGGAGTGAATTACCACTAATGCCTTCCATTTTAACGGACAAGAGAGATGGTGTTAGGGGTGGGGACTAAATTGACACACATTTTAAATGTTGGGTACTAAATTGGATAAATGTTTAGATTGGAGACAAAATTGGTCACTCACTACTATTTTGAGAACTAAAAAGGTAAATAAGCTCCCAAATCATGACAAAATTTGGGAAATCAAAATAAAATAGAAAAATCAAGATTACGTACCGAAATCATGACAAAATTTAGAGAAATCGAAAACACATATACCCAAATTATGACGAAATTTGGGGAATCAGCATAATGTAGAAAAAAAATCATGAAAACGTACAAAAATCATGACAGAAGTTAGAGAAATCAAAACACACATACACTCAAATCATGACAAAATTAAGAGAATCACCATAAAACAAGAAAAAATCATGAACGCGTATTGTAATATTGTGCGAAGAAATTTGCTAACATGGTAAATATACAAAACCAAGGTAGCACTGAATAATTACCCTCTTTCATGAATCTGCTACGTTCCCAAGGAAGCACTGGATAATTTCTCTTATACAAACGAAGGAAGCGCTGAACCATTTCAAGCGACGTGGGTGCGGCGTCCGTGGTCAGATTTACAATTACAGGAGTGCGTGACAGCGTTCGTGGCGGTGGGGTGCAGATCGTTCCACAGAGAGAGGAGAGAGAGAGAGAGAGACTGTGCGGTGGCGCTTGCGGAGGAGGGGCGCAAATCACCGCTGCTCGGGTGTGGCATCTAGCATCGCAAATCTTCGCCGCTCCGGCATGGAATGTACTCGCTGATCATCTTCGGAATCGGAGATGGTGGTTTCCGGTGTTGCTTTCTTCTTCGAAAAGTTTGGGAACCACCTGTGGAGGTTTTGCCGTTCCATTTTTTCTCTTTTTTGGGTGCTATTCAGATGAGGAAAGGAATAATGATCCCATGATTATCGGATACATTTTATTCATATTAATGAAGGGTTAATCAAAAACAAAAAATTGTTTATTCATAGTATTAATTAAGAGTGTTATTGACAATTTTTTGAATATCAGGATGAAATTTTAATTATTTAAATCACAAAGGATGAAGACTTAAGTATCACCAGGGGAGAGGACTCTTATTTAAGTTCAAAAAAAAAAACCCAGGTTTTTATTTATTGTGCCTAAAACCTAAGTTGAACAATAACAAAATTCCGTCAGGGTATATTAAACTCCAAATTAATGCACACAAATTCTTTTCGGATCCGAAGAATAGTAAAACTTTTTGTACTCGACTTAAAAGAATGATGATAACTAAAAACCTTCTGCAAGTGAATGTTGCCGCCTTATGACAAATAATTTCTCGAAGATAAAAAAGAATAAAAATAGAGGTTATTAAATGTGAGAAAGAAAATAAATTGAATAATTTATTTGTTTCGTAACACCTTGACCCGCAGAAAGAATGTAAATACCCAAAAAGTACCCAGAATTAAAAGAATGTATATCAAGTTTTACCCATATTGTATTATTGTATCTTACTCCTATAATGGATAAGTATTTAATGCCTTTTATTTTCTTCCTTCCTAGTATAAGATTTGTCTTTCTTCTTTTCTATAGCAATAATAGGTAATTAATTCGTAAATGGAAAATTCTAAAATCGGGCTCAGATTGGGTTAGGGGGGTCTGGGCCTGGCCTCTTTGGGCTGGGCTTGACCCATTTTTTCTTTGAGATGTATTGTATATTTGGGCATTCTAGGCCTTTTAGGAGTGAGCTTGTCCCAACGAGTGTATGGGTGTGCTGACTGTAATATTTGGGTTTTCAGATCCTTTTAGGTGTGAGCTTTGTCCCTTTTGGTGTTCATTCGTTTGGTTTCTTGCCAAACTTGGGTTTTGGATCTCGGGTGAGTATAGGATAATTCTTAGCTTTTGTTATCACTCGATTGGGTAGCAGGTTAGGAATTTGATACCATCATTTCTTGTCCTGTTGATCTTTGTTTTTTCAGAGATTAATAAAAAATTTAGCCTTTCAAAAAAAAATAACAAGTGTGTGAATGTTTATTAAAATATGTAAAAAGTACACAGGAGAACGTGTTTTTCTTGTCTTCTTGTGTTCTTATTCTCACTGGACTAACAATAGAAAGGTCGTCCATAAATTTACCAAAAAGTCTAGCTACACAACAATTCAAACACAATACCAACTACAACCCTTCCCACATACACCGTGTAGGCCCCACACGTATGTGAGGGGTTGCGTTTGAATTGTTTTTTTTTTTTTGGATTGTTGTTCACGAAAATTTCCAAGCCCTGCCAAATCATCACATAGCACGAAACTTTGATGCACCCTTAAGTAACTGAAGCATTCCTCCAACCAGTCTGTGTATAAATAGAAGTATCCCGCAACAGAGTCCTCCATCACCTACTCTTCTCGATCACTCTCTCCAAACACCCTCTCTCTCTCTCGCTCTTTCTCTGGATCTTCGTCGGAGAAGTCAGTCTGTATATACCCAAGTTTCTTTTCTCTTCTTGATCTCAAAACGTCAAACACAACCCCCCCTCCACTTCGAACTTCAGTCGCCGGCTCGCTTATCAACAGGTCACCGAGTTCCTTGACCTTCCGTCATACGGTTATTCTGTTTATAATCTGTTGTTTCGATTGTCATCTACCATTAAGATTCGCGTCTTTTTTGTTTTGTTTTGTTTTTTTTTTAATTGATTTTTTAAAAACCCCTACAGCTTGATTTTATTTTCAACTGTTTGTCTCTCTTTCTTTTTCTCCCATATCGTAATTTCTGGTGAGAGTTGGAGATCTCCATATATTTCGTACTCACTTTGTTCCTGAAGAAATATTTGTAAAATAAAAAGGGGTTTCTGTTTTACAACTGTTTTACTGTTCTAGGGTTCCATTGGGTCATCATGTACCTTTTAACCACTTATTGGGTGCCACGTCAGCATGTTTTAGTGGTCTTAAATTTGGAAAGTACACACGCCTCCACCATCCCCCTCTTTTTCCTCCTTTACTTTCTAATCCTCTTTCTAATCGTCTTTCTTCTTATATGGAGTATCCTAGCTTCTATCATATACAATTCGCAACAGAAAGATTGAAGATGTCTATCTCATCTACGGTGGAGCGTTCAGTTCAAATCACAAGTCGTTGTTTGCGGGTGCGGCATCATCAAGATTCACATGAAAATTTCATGAGAATCTTGATTTTTAAGAAAATGAGAATCTTGATGATGCTGCATCAGCAAATCGACGACTGTAAACTCTGCTTACGCATCGAATAAGATATCCTTCTTTGCATAAATTAACAAGGTGAGCTCATTTTTCAATTTGGCTCCATTGCAATTTAAGTTGATTTTGATGAGCATTCTGCGTGCCTAGTTCTAATTTTAAAAAGTACAGGGAATTTTCACTATGGGATACTTGAATGCACATGTTGAAGGGAAAATTTCCACTTCAAAGGTTACTGGCATAAGCCACAATATATGGTTTCCAAGATTGAGCATTTGTCTATACACATATAGAAACATTTTTTGTTTTTCGAACGGCATATATATATATACGGGCCCGATATATATATATGTATATCGGGACGGTTCCGGGGACATCTATAAAAACATCTAAAAAAATACTTCATAATTTCCGATCAAATTTTAATGATCCGAGCAGCTCAATGTGATCAGAACGTGATTTTAAGGGTACTCGTGAGAAATCAGAAAAAAATGACCGTGAAGGGCTTGATCCGAACAGTTCCGAACAGTTTTTTATTGAACGGTTCAATTAAAAACTACTCAAAACAAGCACTTCCCGGTAATTTTTTTTGCCCATTTCTCGGTAGTACCCTTAAAATCACATTCTGCACACATTGAGTAGCTCAGATCATCAAAATTTGATCGGAACTATGAGATTGAGATTTGGAGTGTTTTTTTAGATGTTTTTTTAAATGTCTCCGAAACCGCCTTATATATATATATTTAGTATTAATCTCGATCAGAAAGGAAATTAATGCAGAAATACATATAGAAACATTGTGTGCATATAAATATCGTATAGCTAGGTAGATGTATGTAGAGATGTACGTATCTATATATACAGTTTATGGTAGTTTAGTTAATTAATCGGGAAAATTTCAAAATGACACCTGAACTTTGCACCAAATGTCACAGAGACACCTGAACTTAAGTTTATTTCAATTAAACACGTGTACTAACAAAATCCTCAAATTTAGACCCCTGCCGTTATTCTCTGTCCCAAAAATTGCTAACATGGCATCTTCAACCCGTTTAAGTTGTCCTATTACACATATTTCCAACAAGGGACGATGCACCCAAACAAATGTAAAGTACTTATACGTAGTGGGTGCATCGTCCCTTGTTGGAAATATGTGTAATAGGGCAACTTAAACGGGTTGGAGATGCCATGTTAGCAATTTTTGAGAATTTTGTTAGTACAGGTGTTTAATTGAAATAAACTTAAGTTCAGGTGTCTCTGTGACATTTGGTGCAAAGTTCAGGTGTCATTTTGAAATTTTCCCTAATTAATCTCTATTGATGTGTTGGGGGTTTGAATGAAGGATACCAGAAAAGGTAATTAGGGAGACTGAGTCACAATTAATTGATTCAAAGATTTTGATTGTTTTTACATACACAAACCACCGCATTTAATTTACATACGTCCATTAATTAGTGTGTGTACAATATATCTGAAGATGTACGTACATATAATGACTTTTTTTTTTTTTTTGATTCCTATTATTGTTAAGCTCAACATTTGAGTAAGGGTATTTTTGGGTCGTGCTATGGATTTAAGTAGAAAAACCTCATTATTTGGTAAGGGAACCATTACCATTGGCAATTGGCAGTAGTTTGTTATCTTAATTAGCCAGTCCGTTTGACAGTATAATCTTGCAGTTTCTGGAAAATCAAAACCCAATAAAAAGTTTTTTTTTTTTTTGCCAATTGGTATGAGATATCATTACATCATGTATATGAAGTACAAAGTACAAATCACGAGACACTACATTCATTGTGTGAGAATCCATGCAATAACCAATCCTAACAACAGAATCAACAGGATAAATAAGCCTATCAAAGGGACCATAATCACTACAAGCTCAACTCAACTACAAGCCCTATTAAGGGGAGAAATGACCCCAACAAATGCAAAGAAAATAACATCCACACGCAGGTGGGAAGACTCAAAATTCCTGACCTTCTAGTGAGATGCAATAGTCCTAGCTCACTAAGCTAGCCCCAGTTAGTTAAAAAACCCAATAACAAGTTAATCAGTACAATTATGTTAGGAACTGTGTTGTGACAGAATTCTTCACTTCATAAGTTTTTATGGACCGATTGATTAATATCACTAGTACAAACAAAGACTACCCCGGTTCTCTATGATATCGTTACACCCTGATATATCTTGCTTATCATATTGAAGGTGTTTGGAGTGTGAGAATTTTCAGTTTTAGTTTTTATGTTCAGTTGGGTTATAAATTTCAGTTATGCAAATTAATAGATGTTTTTAGTCTCTTATTTCAGTCTCAAACTGTTGTTCTTGGAACTTTTAAATTACTAAAAATTTGTTCTTTTGATGAGGAAAAAGAGCTTAGTATGTTTCAAGTTAGGTACAACTGATCGAACACTTCCAAACTTGTGAAGGGGAATTATTGTCCGTGGGTTGTCATGGCACTTGCACCCCCCTGGCCTTTTCACAAAACTTGTCCTTGACCATATCCCACCCACACCCCTTCTAGCTATTTGTACATATGAGTTTGTTTTTATGCTTCTCTATTTGTTTCAGAATCAGTTTTTGCAACATGTAACATATTTTTAACAATAGCATTGGTTTGAACAAAAGCATTGGATTGGACTGGACTGGACTATATATCTGGTGTTTAGTTAAAAAAATTTACAGCTCAAACTGAATGGCATCGGATATATAATAATCTCACAACGTGTAGATAGACAAAGACAATACTAGGGGGGTCGGTTCTATCGTATCAATCTCTTCACTATTAGTCTAGCCACACAAACAATGCCAATAATTTTACCCGGAAGTTCGCTAGACATTCGATATCATACACACTATATGTGTCAGTTTCATTCTAGCTTCTCATGATTGATATATTATAATGCCGTTTCTATAGACTCATTAACCAAAGTTTAGGATTGACAAAAAGGATAAGAAAAGGGTTTTGAATGAATATGGGATAATAGATTCTTACCCCTTGTTCTCGCAGCTGTGATTTCAGTGGAGGATAACAGGGGCAAAACCACCATGGTGGTGATGGGAGGAGCATCTCTTGGTGCCGCTGGTTATCCACCGGAAGGGGCACAACTGCTGCGAAGGGAAGGTGTGCTCGATCTGGACCTCTGGTGTCTTAGAGGAGAGAGAGAGAGAGAGAGAGAGAGAGAGAGAGAGAGAGAGAGATGGGAAAGAAAATACATAACTTTTGAATCTGCATCTTGTGTCCGCAATGGGATTACAGCTTCCTAAATCCGAACCAACCTCCGGTGACCCTTGGATCAAACATGGATGATCTAGATTTATAGAAACTCTTAATTCTCGTCAGAGTAAGACTTAGAAATGAAAGGCTAAGATTTATAAATTTGTATATAAGATTCAAAAAGATTCATTCCTTATTATATAGATAGGACAACTGGATGGAAGTATTTGGACCTGTTTGCGATAGCTGTGGATATAGATTTTAGATTCTATTTTCATGTTCTGCTATAGATTTTAGTAAAAACAAATATTTACCAATGCTGTGAAATTTTTATTATTAACCTGTAGTTTACTGCAAAAAAAAAATATGAAAAATCAGTTTTTATAAACCTTGAAACCTAAAACGTTATTCGAAAAGCTCCAAAAGCTACCCAAATCCAGCTTTTACAAACCTAATTTCATGCTTGCATCTTGAATACTTTCATAGATTGAGAGTTGTTCTTGAGCCATAATTGTAAAAGAGATTGTATACTCTTATTCATACTGTTGTGAGAGATTATTTTTTTATTAGTGGTTTTGGAGAGAAAATCACTTGTGGTTAGGTGTTGCTAGAACCAGAGTCAAAACTAGTTGGGTTAGATATGGCTAGCACCAGAGTCAAAATTAGTCGGAGCGATTGTGGATAAATTGCTCGTTGTAAAGGTTGTCTAACACCCACGAAGCTAGAAGAATTGTAACTATTGGAGATGGTGCAACAAATCCCGTGTTAGACACTTGGGGAGTGGATTAGGCCATGAAATTGCTGACCGAACCACTATAAATTCTTGCGTTCGATTATCTCTTCCCTACTTTCTTTATTTTCAGTTTTACATATCAATATTGCATGAGTAGAATGGTATATCACTGAAATCGGCATTGTGGTTGAATAATTTGCATAATTAGTTGATTAGTTCCATATTAAAGTCTTAAAGAAATCTGTTAATTAGTTCTTTGCATCTGCTGTAATTGTGCTTTTGAGCTTGCTCAAACAACTTTGTTACCGCTTCGAGCTTGCTCAATCGGTTGTGTTTATTGTTTCTTTATTCTATTCTCGCAATTAATTTTTAATTTTGCATTATATTTGAAATACCTAATTAACCCGGCCCCTCTTAGGTTGCTATTTGGACCAACACTTCCTACAATATTTGATGATGTTGTATGAGTCAAGTACCCAAACTAGTTTTGGAACTGTACGTTTTGGAAGTCCATAAGAGAGAGAGAGAGAGAGAATTTATTAATCTTCGAAAACAAATTACAAAAAATGGTGCCTAACTCTGATTAGAAAGACAACCACTGCTTAGTGCAGTTGGTAAGTCATTGCCTCCCCTTTGTTGTGACAAAAAAAAAAAAACTCTGATTAGAATGGGCAAGAAGCATGCAAACCTAAAAAAACTCCCACCCAACCACAAAGAGATATATCAGACCCAAAACCCAAAAAACACCTACAGACACCATTCAAATCTCTTGATAAAACAAAGGATCAAAACCCTTTCTTAATCCTCGTCTTCCATAGCTATAATTTTGCTTATAACTCCGTCATCATCTCCCATATAATCTACACCCGTGATCTTATTAATTGACCAAACCGCCTCAACTGCATTTAGATGAATTAAGGTCCTATTGTTACCCTTTAGATGATAAAGCAACTGCAGTCAATATTACCGATTTCAACAACACACATTTTTGCTTTTCAATTTCGGAATGCCCATATTCGCTTAAATCTGCCACGATGACTTTGAATATTTGGAAAACAATACACGGTATCTCATTTAGAATGTTACTATCTCATTTGTAAAATTTACTGTATTACTTTACGTGTAATTTTTCGTTGCTAATAATGTCCATCGAGTCCTTGTTACAGGTTTTACCAAAAAAAATAGTAAATCTGGTACTTTTTGGAGGCTACAGAAAGGACCATAGACTATTCCATTTTTCGGGCCCGAGAAAAGGATTCAAGAAAGCTCAATGGTGGTAGGTGCACCGTGCTCCTCCATCCCTCCTCAATCGCGTCAATCCTTATCAATTGCTATCAATTCTTGTGGGATCAATTTATTCAGATTTTAATTAATTCGTCTCAACTTTAGCAGTCCAGCCCCCCCTAATATTAAGTGAAATTGATTTCTCAAAAATTAATGCAACTAAACTAAACTAGTTTAGAAACACAGAATTTCAGTTGTTACATTAATTTCAGCTGTATTTTGTTTGGGTTGATTCCTTGTCAATTCTTGGACTTGAATAGCATATAATTGTCGTGATTTAGGGTGCCAACATAGTTGAGATTCTACTCTTATGTTAGCAACAGCATATGATTGTCGTGATGTAGGGTGCCAACATAGTTGAGATTCTACTTTCACGTTGTGTTGCTATTTACTCTTGGTGTACTATGTTTCTTTTCATTAATAAAACATTCCTGCTACGAGCAGAGACAATTTGCAGGGATCCGTGCAGAGACAATCCCGTTTCGTCCCATTTCGGATCCTAAAAAAATCTAGAAAAATATCCATAAATTTTTGAATATTATTTTATGGGGCCCTGTAAAAAATCAGCTCCTGCGGATATCGGTAAGTATTACTTTTGGATTCGTAGGGGCATTTTTCTAGATTTTTTTGGGACCCGAAATGGAGCGAAACGGAATTGTCTCTACACGGATCCCTACAAATTGTCCCTGCTCTTAGTATTAACAAAATTTCTTCGTTTCGCCGTTCAAAAAAAAAAGTTAGGTCTGTATCAAATATCATCTGGGGATACTTTTCAAAAGTCTTACATCATCTTTATCTGTAAACCTGACATCACACTGATGGCTACATGACTCTAAAGCAGGTGGAGTATTAAACATGTTTTCGGAAAAAAAGAGATTGACAGGTGATCTTAGTTAGCTAGGGTTGACAGATCATTAATGACATCCAATCTCTTCTCTAGATCTTTCTCCACATTTTTTAGGTTAACTTATAACTTGTCTATGGCAACCTATGACTTTGAATAATGGACCGCCAAAACAAATTACGTTTAGGGTGGGTTTGGATTAAAAAGTAAAGATAACTTTTTTTTGTCTTTATTCAAATTTTGTTTTCCCATTTCTTAGTCTTTTTTACTTATTTAGTTATTTTTACTAAAAAAATTATGAGTTTCAATTACAATTTTTTATTTTTTTATTCCTCTCCTCGAGACGAATTAATAAGTCACAAAAGTTTGATGCAAAATTAACAAATGCGAAAAAAAAAGTTAAATAAATAGAGACAAAAAAAATTTAAATTGACTTTTTAATCCAAATCCACCCTAAACTAAAGTACGAAAAACATAGTCCAAAACCACAAGTCGTTGAGTTGGTTATTACTAGGGGTAGCAAATGAGCGAGTTTGGATTAAATTGGGTAAGTTGTTAGTGGGTTGGGTCTTTAATGGATCATTGACCCATTTAGACTCATTAACTATGAGTCTAATTACCCATTCCAACCCGACCCATTTATTTAAAAGCAAATCCGACCCGCCCATTAACCCAATTACATATATACTACTCTCTCCGTCCCTTTATTACAGTCCAGTATTCCATTTTGGGCTGTCCCTTAATAAGTGTCCATTTTGTAAAGTTAGTGGGTAAAAGTTGGTAAATTGTCTACTTTGTTCCTAAAAGTATATTCCATTTTGAAAAGTTAGTAAGTAATAGTATAATGATGATGGATAAGTAGGGAAAGTGGATGAAAAAGTTGATGTGAAAGGTATAATAATGATGCATTTTTAATAAGTTGGAGTTACGAAGCAGGACATTTAAAAAGGGACGGAGGGAGTAAAATTTATGATCGAAAATTTGGAAAAGTAAAAAAAAATTATGATCGAAACTCATAAATTTTTTCAAAAAGACGAGAATAAGTAAATTTTTTTGTCTTATTGACTTATTTTTGTTTTTATTCAAAAAATTGTAAGTTTCGATCAAATTTTTTTTTACTTCTCCGATTCCTCTCGTCGAAACAAATCAATAAGTCACAAAAGTTTGACACAAAACAAAAAAAATGCAAAACAAATTTGAATAAGGACAAAAAAATAAGTCACTTAACTTTTTAATCCAAACCCTATGCGGGACTACCACGAGAGAAACTTATTCACAGCGGAGCGCAATTTCACTGGTCCATTCGCGCAATCAATGGATGAGATGTGTTTTCAATTTTGATTGGTCAAAATAATTGTTACCGGTCACAATTGGTTTTTAATCCGGACCGACCAAAATATTTTTGGACGCGTGTGATTTAGAACAAAACAATTGAATAAATGGGGGGGGGGGGGAAGGCCATACTCCTGGCGTCCCAATTGCAAGAGAGAGAGAGAGAGAGAGAGAGAGAGAGAGAGAGGGAAGGCCATACTCCTGGCGTCCCAATTGCAAGAGAGAGAGAGGGAAGGCCATACTCCGAGAAATTTTTCAGTGCCGAGTGGGTAGGAGGCCACGTGGTGCCTTGCACTGATCTCAGCCGTCCAACGAAGTTTTGGACGGTCCAGATCTGTTCGGCTAATTTTAAGTCATTTCACACCTTAAAATTAGCCGAACAGATCTGGACCGTCCAAAACTTTGTTGGACGGCCGAGATCGTGCAAGGCACCACGTGGCCCTACCCACTCGGCACTGAAAAATTTCTCACTCCTCACTCCTGGCGTCCCAATTGCAAAAGAGACGAAAAACCTGGTAATTAAGAGACGGGAATTTGGTGGGTTACTTTCATTACTCATTGGGTTATTTAAGTTGACTCAATTGATACCCAATTAAGACCCAACTAATAATGGGTTAGCTGGATTTGAATCCACTCTTACCCAACTAATAAATGAGTTAGGTTGGGTCTATTTTTTAGTTGATGGGTATGGATTTATTAATGGGTCTGAGTTCAATTTGTCATCCCTAGTTATTACCAAATATCAAGAAAGTAAAATGCGAAATTCCAAAGTTATAGGGAGGTAATCTGCGTTGTCTGCCTAAAATAAAGCACAAAATATTAGACACAACATAGTATGTGTCCATATACCTATGTTGTAGTCTATCTCTTCCCCTGTCCGGATCAAAAAAAAAATCTCTTTCTCTGTCACACCCAAGTCTAGGCTATGCAACTTTATTGGCCAACAACTTAGTAGTACTTGTTATTTATTGATACAATGTACTATGCTTTATATAGATGTAGTGATTTATGAATCTACTTTTACCTTTCAAGTTTATTCTTTTACCTTATAGCTACCTCTTTCATCAAAATTAAGGACAGAAATCGCATGGTCCCCCTACGAAATGTCCTTGTATATATATATATATATATATATATATATAGAGAGAGAGAGAGAGAGAGAGAGAGAGAGAGAGAGAGAGAGAGAGAGAGAGAGAGAGAGAGCTAGATCTGTAAAATTCATGCCTATATAATTATAAACATTGTACAAACTTCAAAACTCAAGTGGACCCAAATGGTCCAAATACGGTTTGCTGTTTGCCCTATTTTTGCAAAATTAATAGTAACACTAACACATGTTTCACACAATAAGTACAACAATGTTAGCCCTTTTTTTGCAAAGTTATAGCTAGTACTAATTATTCAATTAATCCCCCCCCTATATTATATAGATCACGGTCCCAGCCGGTATTAATTGCAATGTTACCCATTTTTCCCTATGGGTTTTGGACATGAAATTAAACGTATAATACTATCTCACAAAAAATGTCATTGCAATAAAATTCTCAAGTACTAGAATAACATAATACCTAGTTGTTTAAAATAAAACGAACCTCTCTCTTTAACTCTCTTTCCTACATGAAATTTTCTCATTTTTTGCATCTTTTTATTCTTTATTTAACACTTTTTACAAAATGTAAAAAAAATATATTCCCTCTGTCCCAAAATAAATGTCCGGTCTGCAAAACAAGAACTTAAAAATAATACGAATTTTTCAAGAAAAATTCAAACTTTTTTCTTGTAGAAAATGTATTTATTTTTAAGTCCTCGTTTTACGGACCGGACATTTATTTTAGGACGGAGGTAGTACTTTATTTTGCTTGGAAAGGCAAATACTTCTTGAAACCTATCGTTTTTCTTCATTTCTTTGTTTTTTTTTTTTGTTGTGAAATTTTCTTAATTCGTTTGCGAGAAAATGGAGTACATTCCCAGAGCCATACACGTCAATTCATTGATGTACATGACAACAAGAAAAAGTTCACACTGTTGGTTTTTCCGTCCACGTGTATCGAACGGGTAAGACACTAGTCTTTTCCTAAACAAAAGAGTCGAATTTGTCAAGTTTTTTGGTTTGGAATGATGTCAACACTTAAATCTGCTACAGCACCATGTTGTATACATTTTCTTTATAGAAACGGATCATCTCCCAGCATTGTTTTGAAAAGTTGCAAGAGCTATCTTACAAGTATGGCGCCCACATAAATCTCTTACCAGTACTAAGAGTTTATTACATTGTGAGAAATTTTTTTGACTGTACAATGTACTAGTTATTAATGAAAAGAATCCAAACCCCTTTCTAGCATTTTTTTTTTTTTGTTGCTGTTGTATGTCATTACTCGAATTATTCTAGTAATTCCTTAAATGATCTTGTGGGCAGAGTTCTGGAGTGCGTGTGAAAACCAAAATAAACCAGAAACTTGAATGGTCAGGACTCGGAAGCATAAAGAATGAGTCCGGCTATGATGCTCCCATCCAAAACCAGTGGTTTTGGGAGCATGATACTCCCATTAATTCTGAACCCTAGGATGTGATCCCTTTTAATCCTGGCCATTGATGAACTCAATTCGTCTCTCTCCTCTCTTTCTCTCACTACCTCCTATTCCGGTTGGGATTACACTGAAAAACTTTCTAGCCCTAACTTTTCCCCTCTCCTCTCTCTGTCGATGCAATACTCGCTCCCCTCCGCCAGAGTAAAACTCACCCCCCTCCGCCTCCTGACCTCCGCGCCCCTCCTCCACAGCCTGCAGCTCCTCCACGCCCCTCCTCCACAGCTCCTACTCCTCTTGACCTCCACAGCCCACGACGAGGTAACTCTCTCTCTCTCTCTCTCTCTCTCTCTCTCTCTCTCTGAAACCGTAATGTAGGAGGGTTGAGAAATTGCAATTTTTTTTTATGCTTCCGTAGTGATTAAAAGAACCCTAGGGGTTCGTTTTTAGTACCAGTGATTGGGTTTTTTGAACTGCCAAACCCTTTTTTTTTCTTCTATTTTTTGAACTACCAGTGATTGGGTTTTTAGTACCATTCAGAGGAAGGAGCGGCGTAGGGGGTGGATGACGGTGGGGTGTGTAGGGGTTTTGGGTGGGTGGGGGTGGTTGTGGGGCGCCGTATGGGGCGGAGGAGTAGGTTTGCTGGGAGGCAGGGGGCCGCCGGAGTAGGTTGCTGGGATGGCAGGGGGCTGCCGTAACCGTAGCCTTGTGGTGGGTTGTTATAAGGATATCCAGACATTTTTGTTT
Source organism: Rhododendron griersonianum (assembly GCA_018127125.1). NCBI lineage: Eukaryota > Viridiplantae > Streptophyta > Magnoliopsida > Ericales > Ericaceae > Rhododendron > Rhododendron griersonianum. The sequence goes on along the minus strand of CM030790.1, from coordinate 29,294,095 downwards.
TCAGAGAGAGAGAGAGAGAGAGGGTTTATATATTGCTTTGTAGGTAGAGATTTAATAATGTTAAAGAGAACAAATGGGGGATAAATGGCAGACATAAGGGTCCCCCATGTTGGATCCCATGTTTTGGTCTTTCCGACAATAATCTCTTGAAATAACCTAAAAAAGAACCCTATAGGCAGAGCAATCAGCAAACAGTCTGTTTAATATTAATGGGTCCATGATTTGTGGTCCACTGGGATTTGTGGTCCACTGGGATCACCATGCAATGGGGATGATCTATACCTATATTGGAAAGAGTAAAATATGGGGATAAAGGGCAGACATGAGGGTCCCCCCATGCTATTCCATGATTTTAGCAGCCATGACTATATTGGAAAGAGTAAAATAAGGGGACGAAGGGCAGACATGAGGGTCCCCCATGCTATTCCATGATTTTAGCAGCCATAATTATAATGGGAGTATTATACTAGTCAAAATGTTGGAACTACTCCATATTAAATGCATTGTACATATGTATTCAATCTTGCTTTTGACAAACTAACTATCAATTTTTTATTTAACAGGTCTATTTGTTTTAGGAGTTGAAAATGGTTAAAGAAGACCATAATGCTGTTCCAAAGCATCCTTGCAATGGATGGATATATTTCTTGTAAGTCTTTTTGAGACTTTGAGTATCTTTTAATGGCCACATGTTGTTTTTGAGACCTTGCTATATCCATTTTGTTTTTTTCTTGTATTTACTTGGGTTTTCTTTCAATAGAATTGAACTGTGTTTGGGCTTCATTACTGTTGCTATCTTGAAAAGAAAATGAATTTGGTTGAACTTGAGACCATAGGATTAGCTGTTTGTCTTGTTATTTTGTTTGTAAACAGTGCCTAATTCAGGTGCATTCCGTTTCTGCATCAGTTTATACACGAGCATAATCAATGAAAAAACAAAGAGAGTTACAACTGGAAATCAGCATCTAAATTGGTTTCTCATTACTGACAAGTTGATGTGCCAAAACAGAACAAATGAATGTCAACTGATCTGCATTACAAAATGCCAAAGAAATCGATTCTATTTCTTTTATTATACCATATCATCTAGACTTCTACCTGTTTAACCAAGTGTAAGAAGGCAAAGGTATATATGGGAGCTAGGATTGAAAACAAAACATCCTATAGTGAGCAATTACGACAGGTAAGCTTGATTATGCATAGTGGGGTTAATATTGGAGGATAAAGGTACAAAAAAGTGCTGGTGTAATAGAATTAAAGCAGGAAGAGCAATACTATGTCCAATCTTTGAGGCCTAACAGTTAACATACCCAGTACAATGACTCTGATAAGACACCTTCCTCTCCCAACCTTAAAAACTTGTAATTTCAACCTCTCTCCCTCTAAGATATACTCTCATCTACCCACCTACGATATTCCCTGGCTATTCTTAAGGAGCTTCTTATATTTCAGCTTTGCAACTCCTATTGTAACATGAGAGATCTATGTGGCAAACAATCACTCACTTCAAAGAGGTATGCAAAAACCTAGGGCTTTGTTTCAAGCTCCCACCTGTTTATTTCAAGGGTATTGATCTAAAATAGAAACAGGATAAAAAATCTTGAGAGAGTTAAGAAGGCATTTGAGGCAAATCCCCTCTTCAAATTGAACACCTTCAAAGGAGTCAAGGACTTATTAAACATTAGAAGAAAATTGGTATAGAGTAAATGTAACTCTCGTCAATTAAACCCTAATGACCAACAATCGACAACTAAATAAACAGATCCAAAATGTCTAGTCCTATAAAAAAAAAAATCAGGAAAAACACAGAAGTGCTCTCAAAGACATGGTGAAATAAGAAGTGGCCTTATTACACCTTGACACCTTTAAAAAAATGCTCAAAAGAATGGCCTTAGAGCAAGTCCATCCATGAGCCATTTAGGCAACCAAAGCTATCAGTTGGCAGATTTTTTGACAAATTCCAAGTCCACCCTTTGCTAAAAATGGCAAAGCCATCTTTGGTGCTAAACGTGATATTCGAATTGAATGAATGAGCAGCCATTGAAGCCTTTATGCCATATGTGCTCCACTTGGAGATTTGTTACGTGATTTGCTTGGAGATTGAGACCAATCGCAATCTGGCTTCTTCCCCTCACAACTAAGTATAGATATGTAATCTATGAACTCATACAAGTGTAGCAGAGAAAATTTTAGATATAAAACATGTCCCCTAGCAAGCTAGGACGTGGGATAACTAATCCCAAGAAATAATTTCAGAATCTGCAATTTTATCAACTTCAACTTAAAATCTGACTCTGCACAGAAATAACTAAGGTACAAACTCCACATACTTTTTAAGATCTATGAATCTAGTTTCAAAATCAGAAAACGGATCGTAATTTCATCGCTCGACCTAAAAAATATGACCGTTTCCCCAACACGTGTCTGAGCAGTCAGCAAGGTTCCGAAACTGCGCGCTGTGAGGTTACGAATTTCTACAGAATTTAATACTTTGAATCCGATCCTGAAATTTTTACCATAGACAATAGACTCATAGAGGAACTCTCTATAAAAATCTCATAATTTTCGGAGCTCAGGAACTGCCTCAAAAAAATCCCCAAAAACAGGTCAGATACAAGGTTTCTCAAATCTGCAGATTTCCAGAAAATTAGATGTGGTCATCAGTATATATGGTGACATATATTGCTATGTACCAGTCCATCAGTTGGTCCTCCATCACATCTTGGTATGCTATGATTCTGTCTTTTACGACACATAAGCAACAGGGTAGGTCAGTGCTCCCTCCCCTTTCACCTTCTTATGTGTAGTCATGGTAAGGCAGTCAGTACAAAGTCAGTAATGGTAACAATGCCCAGATTCTAGTAAGTACACCCTGTATAAATGGTAAGTAATGCTATGGAAATGAGAAGAGCGCCCAGATTTTTTTAAGTACTGTCATTGAAATGGTAAGAATTTTCAGATTTTAGTAAGCACACCATGTACAAATGGTAAGTAATGCTATGGAAATGAGAAGTACGCCCAGAAGATTTTTGTAAGTCTTGTTATTGAAATGGTAAGAATTCCCAGATTTTAGTATATTGACGTGTAGATACACGACATTTGGTTTCTCCTATAAATGGTAAGTCTTGTCGATACACAGGGATACTCGAATCCGTGGAACGGGTGTACATCCCAATCAATGAAAACAACATTCATTGGTTTATGTGTGTCGTAAACTTCAAAGATGCAAATGTATATGTACTTGATTCATTACCGTCTCTGAGCAAACCCAAAGTACAGAACGAGAAGGTCCTACGTGTGCTTCAATATTTGGATGATGTAATTCAACACTTGGGGAATAATGGATGTGTCATGAAAGCCTATAAGCTACCAATCAAAAGACTGAAATGGCTTCCAGTTCAAGAACCAGGTAGCGATGATTGTGGTGTGCACACTGCGAAGTACTTTGATTTTGAGCAATTTAATGAGCAAGAAGCCGCTAAGGTATAAAATTAGTCTTTTTATTCATCTTACAGTTACAATTCGTTAGGACCACTCATTATTTCTAATATTTGGTTATTTTGTTAATTGTAGTTGAGATTCACTTCTGAGGAGGGTAGGAACAACTTGATTTTGGACTTGATCCTTTGTGGGGAGAACGTAATCAGGAATGAAGTCATCCGAAAGGCTCAAGAAAAATACCGCAACATTAGAAGGATAATTTGATACCACGGCGCCTTTGTGGCTTTTGTTGTAAACTTGATTTCAATCATATTGTAAACTTGATGAATGTGAGGTGCCTTTATGGCTTTTGTTGTAAACTTGATATGGCAAATACTGCCTTCACTTTAGATCATTCTATTGTTCTGTTGACTGTTGTGAGGTGCCTTTGTGGCTTTTGTTCTATTGTTCGTTGTAATAGTAGCAGCTGACTGTTATGCTCCTTGTTTGCTGCTGTTGTCTAATGAAATGACCAGCTGTTATGGTGATCATTCTATTGTTCTGTTGACTGCTTTGGTTTAAGCTACAGATTGCTGTTAGCTGCTATGCTTGGGTTTAAGCTACAAATTGTTATGCTCTTAAAACCGTAATTACAAAAAATCTGGGTGTGCTTCTCATTTCCATAGCATTACTTACCATTTATACAGGGTGTGCTTACTAAAATCTGGAGATTCTTACCATTTCAATAACAAGACTTACAAAAATCTTCTGGGCGTACTTCTCATTTCCATAGTATTACTTACCATTTATACAGGGCGTGCTTAATAAAATCTGGAAATTCTTACCATTACAATGACAGTACTTAAAAAAATCTGGGCGCTCTTCTCATTTCTATAGCATTACTTACCATTTATACAGGGTGTTCTTACTAGATTTTGAGCATTGTTACCATTACTGACTTTGTACTGACTGCCTTACCATGACTACACATAAGTTCTTGTCCAGATCATTACCTTAGTTTTACTGAATAAAAGGATTACAATAAACTTCTTGTCCCTACTCAATGCCTTAATACAAATAAAGGTTACATTTATCCTTCACAATCCTTGTCCGAAATCATCTTCCCATCCTCCAACGTTGCTGCCATGGAACTGGGCTTGCACACTCTCGGGATTTCTTGACCAGTTAGCAGTCTACAAAGTTCAAGATTGAAAATTAGTAAATGGACAAATTAATAATAGTCTATCAACTAAGTAGATAGTAAGAGGCTTACCAAATTAGGGTTGACACTGGATTCACAACCATTGGTTGTGTAATCAGTGTGCATAAACGATGGATGATATATCGACGAGTCTCGCCCGGTAAATGATTGTTGGTGAATAACGCTCACATCTGATTCATATGCGTCGTCATCCGCATTCATGTCTCTCAGATTATCTCCATGCACTAATTTGGGGCATTTGGTTCTTATGTGACCAGGTTCTCTACAATTGCCACATTTTCTTGTTTTCGGGATGAAGTCCTTGGCCAAATTATGGGTCCCTTTACCTTTGATAGTGACTGGGTCGCCAACACCAAAATGCATAGATGTCCCCTCAACATTGTCGTTTTGTCTCATATCTCTTTGCTCCTCCTGAACATGTAACAAATAGAGCTCCCTCATTCTGGATGTTAACTTGGTGATTTCTTCTATGGTCTCATTATACCCCTTCGTTATGTGCGAAGCATAATAACACATTTCGACACATGCGCTTGACAATGCCCCAAACCTTGTCGTTTGCGTGACCCATTCTGGCATTGGTGTGCTACCATGTAGGGGGAAGGATTTCGCCGTTTTTGTCCACCTTTGTAAGATCAAACAAGAGGGAATTTCTCTCATATGCTCCATTTTCATGACTGAGATCATATGCTGACATGGAAACCCAATTGACTCAAATTTTGAGCAAGAGCATTTCATGATGCCATCATTCGGCTGATAGTTGACACTCCACGTGGCGTCCGGCTGTTGGTATCGAGATAAGTAGTAAACCCGAAAATCTTCAAACTCAACTTTATCCACCTTAAACAATGATTGCTCTTTCTTAATTTCTTTGAGAAACTTGTTAAATATGCCCCGAGTATATATATCAGCTGCATGTTTTTCAATTCGTTTCATGCATGTAGACAGAACCGAAGTACTATTCACACTTTCAACTTGTACCTTAGCCTCGTTATGACGAAGTTTTGCAAGAGCCCTATCAAATGCTTGTACGAATTCAAAAAGCTTGAGACGTAGTTTTAAGAATCGATTCATGTATGCATTCATTCCCTCAACACGTTGTGTGCTTTTTGCACCCGCAAAAAAAATACCTCGCAGGTATGCCTCTGCCCATAAGGTCTTTTTTTCATAAACATCTACCGCCCATTGGTTTTGGTGAAGGCTATAGTCATCCAAAAGATTCTTCCATGCAACTTCAAACTCTTCTTCAGTTGACATTGACATGCATTTCTCAAAGTCAGCTAAGAATCCGGGAACATGGACATTACTGACAGCATTTTTTTTAAGATGCCATTTGCATAAACGATGATTAACATCAGGTAACACAGTTTTTATTGCTCTCCGCATAGCCTTATCCCCATCGGTCATTACCGACACAGGCTTCTTGTGGTCCATGGAATCAAGAAACCTTTCCAACACCCATGTATAAGTCTCAACAGTCTCAGCAGTCAACAATGCACAACCAAAAATTGTTGTTTGAAAGTGACTATTAACTCCAGCTAGTATCACCAATGGCTTCCGATACGCATTCGTCCGATAAGTCGAATCAAATATTAGCACATCTCCAAAGCACATATAATCTGTCCTACATGTTCCATCTCTCCAAAACAGATTATTTAGCCGATTTTGCTCATCCACGTCAAATTTGTAATAGAACAAGGGGTCATTGTCGGCTTTCGCACACAAGTAGGCTAAGGCACCTTCCGCATCACCGTCCGCAACCTCTATATTGCGCTGAGCTGTAAAATGATTGTAAAGATCTTTTTGCGTGTATCCAACAGCCTCATATCCACCGGATTGTTGCGCCGCAAAATCCATTATGTGACTTGTTTTAATACCTACTTTATGCATAGTATTGGCCGAGGCTTTATCAGAACTACTAACCTTCCTGTGGGAGCGGAGAAAAGGGACACCACAAGGCCCTATCATGGGATGGTTGTGGATGCTCACAAAGTTATTAACCAAGTACTTGCCAGAACTTCTCTCCAATGTGACACTAAATTCAGCAGGACATCCAACTCTAGTAAGTGCCTGCGGCCCTCTTATTCGATCTTCTCTCTCCAAGTATTTAGTGTCTCTATATCCTTCTTTTAAGCATACCCACTTTCTTGACTTCACGATACCAGCATTGTCCTTGTGCATATTATAGTTCCGAATACTAAAGCCGTTCACTTTGGCATATGCATTATAAAATGTTTCTCCATCCTCATGCATGTCAAATGTCATTTCATAAACTTCCTCTTCCGTTAATTCATCCAACCGTTTTTCGTCATTTCCGTCATCATTGCTAGAGTCGTCACAAATGTCAATCACTACATTCTTTCCATTCCGCTGAACATTGTCATCCATCTCTCAAAATCTGATCCAGACAAATAGGTTCACAATTAATGGTAAAAACTAACATAGATATGTTAACCACAAATACTATATTAGCTACTGTATGGCAAGCAAAACTGTGTTACCTATGGAGATTACCTACCATTTCCATAATTAGAGTTACCATAACAAAATGGTTTTTTACTAAATTCTGGATATACTTACCAGGAATATAGAGAACTTATTCTCCTAATACTTCCTAAATACGGTTTTCATCCGTAATAAAAATACCATAAAAAGAGGTATAAAAAGCCATAATAAATGGTAACTATAACCATAAAAAACATAAAAATTTGGGTATCTTCATCATATTTTTGTGAAACATTTATTTCAGATTTTTCAACTTATGATCATTTGGTAAGTTGGTATGAGGTAATCATCACAACTAATTTCAGTTTATTCTTCAAAAAAACTTACTTGGTGAGCTTTTGGTGAGCTTCTTCAACTTGTTATGGAGGTTCTTCTTAAATCTTCAATTTTTTTGGACAAGAGAAGAGATGAATGTAAGCTTTTTGGACAAGAGGAGAGATGACTGGGAGCTAGAGGAGTTAAAGTGGATAAGTTTGCAGGGTTTAAGGTAGGTGTGGAGAAACCAAGTACCATTAATGTCATAATTGGTGGTAGGTAAACAAGGTAATTGACAAAACGTGAACAAGTTTGTGTGGTCAAACCGGTCTAAGGATATAGTCGTTGTTCCCTTATTTCATGGTAAGTATTGTCAACCACATGGTAAGTTTTATCAACGAATATTAGTTTGTCGTAAAAATTCAATTTTTGTGGTATCTCTAGCCATATTCTTTGGTAAGTAATCTTTATTCTATAGTAAGTATGACATTAATGACGGGTAGGTATACATTAATGTATATAACCATTAATGTCTTGTTACCCATTAATGTCTTATTACCTACCATATTAAATTTTATTTGGATATATTGAATTTCTTTTATGATAAATTAAATAAAAGCAGCCATATTAATAAATTTACTTTGAAAAAAGGATCAAATAAATGAGATATTTCAATTTGTTGGTTCACTAGTGGTTATTCTTACATTAGCAAAGTGATCAATGTTAACCTCAAAGACTTTTACTCCTTCATTTGTTAAGTGATCAATGTTAACCATCAAATAACCATTAGTCAACCTACTTTAGCCAATTATATTAATTTTCACTAATCACTATCATTCAACATCATTGTTAACTACCACATCTGTCAAATATGATCTTAATCGATTCAAATTGTTTGATCAATTGGCTGAACATATAACCAGATCAATCAATTACAAATGAATCAATTCTCGTTCATTGATCACTGCCAAATATATTACTATCAACACTATTAGTTGTTAGATTTGTAAAATATATCATATTGATCACTATAAACTATATTAATGAATTTGAATGGCCTAATTTCATTAAATACTAGAGAATTCTACAAAATTATTCAATCACTATTAAAAATATATATATTTATCGTACAATGTTGTTGTAACAATCAACTTGTGGCGTCATTTTATAATATATATTAACTAAATTTGTAAGCTATCAAAATATTAATAAATATCTTGTTTTTTCCATAATATTTAAAACTAAGTTACTTAAATATATCTATAATAAAGGATTATTTAAAAATTAATCAATTAAATACATTTATAATGTCATTTGGAAATTATGGAAAATATTTTCCAAATTTTTATATTTTCATAACCAATTAAAATTTTAAACTAGATTTATAAATGAACACTATTTTTTAGATAATTCTTCTAATATAAAAATCCCTAAAATCTGCAAATTTTCCCGCCAAAAAATTAGATACTTTTTTTTTTTTTTACTTAATGGCAACTTGTTACCTGACCAACCGGTTATAGTAAGCGTTACCTGTTTGTGTGGTAAGTATTAGCTTATACATTAGTAAGTGTTGCCTTAGAAATGGTATAAATTTCCTGTTCTATGGTAAGTAATCCTCCGTTTTTTTGGTCAAAACCATCTCGTTTTCAACAAAACCACCCTAGTTTTAGTTTTGGGTTTCAATCCAAGGGCTGGGATTTATCTAATTTCAATCCAATGGCTCTAATTCATTGGGAGTATGATGCTCCCATACCACTTAGGAGCATCATAGAAGTTTTGATAAAGAATAGTACGCCTTATTTGGGACCACGGTAATAATGAGTGCAGGCAGCCTTTGATGAGAAGGTTAATTGATCACTAGTCAGCATCTTTTTTTTTTTTGATCCGCTAGTCAGCATCTAGTGGCACATATTTTTACCTAAAAAATTTGTCCATTGGTTTTCGTTTTGGTTTTGCAACTACTTTGGGTATGGATCCAGCTTCTCCACAATTGGACCGTAGATAAGTCTCTACAGCCTTATCTTAGCAATAAATGGTTTAGATTTTAAAAAAACTCTTCGATTCTTCCCACGAGATGAGTCTTTCACCAAAATCTAACCATTAAAAACTTGTGAACGGCTGAGATTACCCCGACTGCTCTCTATAGTCCGAATACAAACTGCAGGGCATTCCTAAATCCAAAAAGAGAGGTGGAAGAAAGAAGGGAAATTGTGTTCTGTTCAGACCTGCTTTTGCAGCTGCTGCTTTAGCCATTTCTTTTGAAGACATTAACAACATTTATTTATATGAGTCTTAGGTTGTTTGATCAGTAAACAAGATCATGGACCTCGATTATATGGGTGGGGATGAGGAAGTTACTCGAACAATCATGATTATGGAAAAGGAAGATGCCGAAAGGGCAAAAGTTCAGACTCTCTGGCACGGTGTTAGAGTCTGTGTCTCTTGGTGTTGTTTTGCCTTGGTTGAGTTTTGGGAGTGGTGTTGTTTTGTCATAGTTGACTTCTTGCCAACATTGGATTGTTATTCTTTCCCTATGGATCATTGCGGCATATGATTGTTGGAGTGTGTAGTCCCATCTTTGTGGGTTTGCTCTTCTCAGCTTCATGCCTTGTGCTTAGGGTCCTATTAATTTTTGTAATTTGTTTCAATTAAAGATTAATAAAATTATTTTTTGCCATTCAAAAAAGATGTTGGTCGTTTTGGAAGAATTTTTCAGTGCCGGGCGGGATGGGTACCACGTGGTTCCCGCTCGAGACACATCTGGGCCATCCATTGCGGTTTTGGACGGCTAGAATTTGAAGAGAGAAAATGGAGAGAGATCGAGTGGTGGGGTGAGAAGAGAGAGAGGGGTTTCAATCTAGACCGTTCAAAAGTACATTAGACGGCCTGAATATGCCGAGCAAGCACCACGCCCGCACTGAAAAATCTCTCGTCGATTTGAGAGGAGAAAGGATATTTTCCACATAGTCTTACATTGCATTATATCCACATATTTTACTCGTTGAATAATTACATGATATTTTTCTTGGGAAGTGCTCCAATTACTTTCTCTTTAGTTGTGTACGATATGGCAGCCATTGAGAATCACCTTAGTTGGATTGATCATACAACACTTGAATAGAAATTCAAGAGTACTTCCATAAAAGCTTAATATTTTCTTGAAAACTCATAACATTTTAAGATAAAAAGACGCATATAAGTCTTATAAATTGAAAGTTGATGTTGTAAATTAATGTACGATTCAACAGGTGCATTAATACCGCAATATTCGTACATCCGGACATAAAAAGTGTATTGTGGTATTGTTAATTTTGCTTAGTGCATGGAGTAGTATTCTTCAATATTATTCAGGTAGAGACCAAACAACTGCACATCCCTTAAAAGTGTGTACCATATGCACCTATTGTACAGTTCATTTATTATATTTTAGTGTGTTTTATAACTTTTGTTCTAGAACTCGTAACTTTTTTACAATACGATTCGTAACATTTTCATTATGATTCATAACATTTTGGTGCATTCGTAACTTTTATACTAAAATCGTAACTTTTTAGCAATACCATTCATAACACTTTCTCTATAAATCATAACATTTTGGGGTACATATAATACACACCAAAATAAGGGGTGTGTAATATTGTAGCATTTCCCGTTGCCCAGTGTTCTGTGATGCTCTCTGCCAATTTTTCTGTGCTTGAAACTGCTATATATCGATGCCCCATCGGGACTTGAAGACAACTAGAAATCTTTGTTGTGCCACGAAATTTGTAATGGTGAGGTTGTTGGAGTCATTTGGTTATACCCGGCCCGTGCATGACAAACGGATCTGGGAGACCATGCGGTGCACTGTTTTGATATTGGACTTGCGAGGGTGGGGAGAAATTGGGTGTAAACACTAAACACTAACGTTCTTTTAATTGACAAAAACTTGAAACCATCGATATCGATCGTGTGATCTGATAAATATACCAAACTTTAATGAGTTAGTCATCTCCTGGCTCGGCTTGGCTCGACTCATCTCTATTGCAACCCTTCATATAATCTTATCGGAACTTAATTATAATCGGATTCAACTTTTTGGGGCACTTACTGGTTAATTATTTCTAATTAAGCTACTCCATAAGGGCAATGCCCGGCCAGGTAATGATAAGAAGGTAATTTCAATAGTGCTAAAAAATTGTGAATGAAGTAAACCAAATTATATGTATAGGCTATTGACTAGCTAGTTGTAGTAGATTATTAAAGTTTGTTAAGAATTTTGAGAAATTAAATTAAGTAATGATATACTCTGGTACTTAATTACCATATATGAAGGCTGCTGATTTTGCCACTCCCTTTTTGGTTAACGCCACTCCCCTGCAAGTGGCGTTAACCAAAAAGGGAGTGGCAAAATCAATTCCCTATATGAATTCCAATAACTAGAACTCATTTTTATTGACAGTTGTTCCCGATCCACAATTGAATATTTATTATTAGTAGATAGAAGAAAATACTCCGTAATATAGAGCTTTTAGATTTGGAAAACGTACGCAAAGTTTAAATGGTGTAGAAATGAATGAAAAAAAAAATCCATTTAACTCCTCCACTAATTACTAACTAAACGAGGCATGCATGCATCAATCAGTTTAAAGTTAGCAACTTAGCGCTTGCAACAAGGTTGCGGACAAACTAGTGAATATGGACGTGGATCAAGAGCACAAGATGGTTTCTCATATCATCCCTCCTGATGATCTCATCCCCTTCTTAAGGCGGATATGAGGGTAGTGACTTGTGACAAATTTTAGTTTGTTTTCATTCCTGTGTACCCAAAAAAAAAAAACTTAGCACTTGCTTTACTCAAAGCCTGTTCAAGAGTTCGCTACTGGGCTTTAAGTAGTCTCTAGGGTTTTAACTGCTACTCATGGGCCTTAAATGGTCTGGGTTTTAAGCTTGCTGCATAAAAGCATGAGGTTTAGATGGGCTTTGTGAGGCCCGTTTACGGAAATTCTGAATGGCTGCTGGACATAGGTATGGGCCACCGTTTTGTATCCGTCTACTCCCACCACCACTGCACCACTTATCATTTCATTGATAATATTGCAAAATTAAGCTAGCTGGATAAAAATACGTCTTGGGCCGTCATTTTCTCTAACTATTACTATTTGGTGACAAATTTTGGATTTCGTCGCTAAAAGTGTGTTTTTTTAATTTAATGATGTAGGACAAGATTGGAGGATTTTTATATTTTATTTCTATTGCGTTAGAATAAGATTTTTACTACGAATATTTTTGTTTAGGTTAGAATTATTAACTTTCTGTATTCAATTTAAGTTTGATTTTTACCTTTATTAGGATTCTTGGTCTACAAGAATTAGGATTTTATTTTAATTAATTAGGAAATATCTTTTCTTCAATGCCGCTTGTTTTGGCATGATTTAAGATTTCTTTTACAGTAGGATTTCTAGAGTTAGGGTCTTATAAAAAGGTCTATAACCTATTCAATTATTCATATTTTAAAGCTTTTAATCAATAATATTGGAGAGGTGCTCTCTTTTTTCTTGTGCGCAAGATTTGCTCGTTGCGACGAGTTGTTTATCTCGTTTAGACTAGTATGCTAACTAGTCTCTTGTGAATTCCGCTACGTCAAGTGGTATTAGAGCCACGCTTTTTCCTGGTTTGATGGCACCAAACACGGTTGAAGACACACCCATTGACGTTGGTCGTGGGGAAGAATTTAACAAAACTCGCACCAAGGGATTTGCACATGGTCAATCTGTTAAACACAAAGTTGATAGGAACCGCGTTGAGGGATTTGCCTGCAACCAACCTATTAATCAAAACGTCTCCGGAAGATATTTTTATTATCAACTTGATAGTGAGGATGAATCTGAAGACGAGTTATTTGAGGATTATTATGGATATCAATTAAATAAGCGACATTCAAGGTTTGAAGGGTTTTATTGCACAGATGACGACTTTTCAACTTTTCAGGTACAACCAATAATTCATAGTTTTAGTTTTAATGGGTACTGCCATCCTGAGAATTTAATTTATTGGTTTCATAAAGTTGACAAGTTTCTTGAGTATATGGAAATTCCGGAAGAAAAAGAAGTTAGATATGTGGCTCGTAAATTACAAGACTATGCTTCTTGATGGTGGAAGCAATTGCAATATAATCGGGGGCCCAGTATAAACAGCCAGTCAAGACATGGCTCGGGATGAGATGATTGATGAGTGATAGATTTCTTCAATCGCATCATGGTCAGATGTTGTATGAAGAGTACCGAAGAAAACTCGAGTCCAAGCGATTGTCCCGAGATAATCTTGAGTTGTCTTATTCTTTTTCAAGTAATAAAAATTATACCGTTGCGGCTACTGAAAACTCAAGGGACACATCACCGAGACTATTGAGTTCGAGTCAATCAAGTTTTGAAGGTCCACAAACCGATAAAGATCTTTCAATCTCAGATTCATCACGTTCCAGATATTATGATGGATATGAGATTAATTGCAGAAGAGGAAGAAGATTGAGTTGAACTAGAGGAGGTGATATTTGTTGAGCCCAACATCGAAGAAACAGTGGAGGTCGATGTTGAATGCATTCATTGTGGACACATTGAAGCTGATGGTAAAGAGAAATTTGACCTTGGTATTAGCGTAAAAGAGGAAACTATAATTGAAGTTGATAATAAAAAAATTGGTATCGATGTTGATGATCAAGTTGTTGATGACCAAAATAATTGTCCATTGGAGGTGGTTGATACTAATATTAGTGTCAATGATGAGATTTTGGTTAGCGACATTGGTGAAAGTAAATTGGTGTCCGAAAAAATAGATTCAAAAGATTCAGCGAACAATCATGTCGAAGCATACATCCATGGAAAGGATTCAAACCATGATTGCGGGCAAAGCAGAATTAATGATGCTAATTTTGTCGATTTTCTTGGAGTGCAACAATTTGATTGGGTTCCGAACATTCGTCTAGTACATCTTGTCAACAAGTTGAAGTATGAAGAGAAAAGATCATTGCATGAATACTTTTCTTTAAATAATTTTTGGAAGACGAGCAAGAGGTTGAAGTATTCCAAATATTTATTTCTTTGGAATGACAGATGGCAAATTTCTAATGAGAACTTGATGGCGAGTTCTTTTGAAGAAAAGGTGACTGATGTAGGACAAAATTGGAGGATTTTTATATTTTATTTCTATTGTGTTAGAATAAGATTTTTACTAGGAATATTTTTGTTTAGGTTAGAATTATTAACTTTCCGTATTCGATTTAAGTTTGATTTCTACCTTTATTAGGATTCTTGGTCTACAAGAATTAGGATTTTATTTTAATTAATTAGGAAATATCTTTTCTTTAATGCCGCTTGTTTTGGCATGATTTAAGATTTCTTTTATAGTAGGATTTCTAGGGTTAGGGTCTTATAAAAAGGGCTGTAACCTATTCAATTATTCATCTTTTAAAGCTTTTAATCAATAATATTGCAGAGATTCTTTCTTTTTTCTTGTGCGCAAGATTTGCTCGTTGCGACGAGTTGTTTATCTCGTTTGGATTAGTACGCTAACTAGTCTCTTGTGAATTCCGCTACGTCAGTTAAACTTGTTTTGTAACAACCCTGGTTTTTGGTAAATAAAAATTTCATTAAAAATTTGAATTTTATTTTAATTACTTGGATTTGCTTTTAAAATTCATTTTTAATTCCTAATAATCCGTCATAATTAGATTTGAGACTTATAAAATTATTATTTTTTGCACCGGACAATCTAGTCATTTTCTAAAGACAAGTATGCTTATAAAAGCACTTGTATATTTTCCTAGTGAGCAAATAACACCTTTAAATTATAATTCTTGGTTAGAAATCCTACACGGCAAGTATAGTTAGTTTTTAACGGATTAGTTAGCAAACCCTAACAACCATTTCACTTAGCTACATTCTCCTAACCCTAGATAGACCTTTTTGAGCATCTTTGAGCCTTATGAACCCTTTACTAACCTATTGAACCATTAGAAGTAATCATTATACTTCATGAATTGTCATTCAAGGCCATACCATCTTCATTATTTTTCTTATCCTTTGGTCAATAATTGCTAGGGAAAATATTATCCCTTGAGTAATGGTTATTAGGCATGCCAATGAATACTTATGGACAAGACAAGTCACTTAAGAAACCTTGAACCATTAGGAGTAATCATTTTGCTTCCAAAAGAAGCAAACCTAGCCTTGCCATGCATGCAACCCTAAAGATTATAGCCTTAAACCTAAGTATGCTTAGTTGTATAAATCTATAGTTATCATAGCCTATTTTAAGCATGCCTAAACATGCCTAGGTTTACTTTCTAGGAAAAATCTTACCCATTGGACAATGTTCTTGTCATTCAAAGCCTTAACCTCTCTTCATTACTTTCCTTAGCCTTAGTGAGTCTACTTGGTACTTAAGTGTACATAGCTGTCACGCCCTCGATTTTCAACATAAATAAATAAACCAATTCGATAAAAGATTCTCGCATAAGATAAATAATACCCAAAAGGAATTCCCAAACGATTAATTTACAAATCGAGTCCCCATGTTCATAAATTACAACATTGGCACACCGGCCACAAAATAGGCTTAAGTACAAGTACGAACAAGTCAATAACCTTTAAACTGTTTAGCCAAAAGTAAATTCTCAAATAAATAGTTACAAACCCATCTTTATCAAGAGAAAGTTAATTACAAAGATGAATGAGTAACTAAAATATGGTTAGCTTCCAAAAAGAATGTCTTCACATCCGAACGTTCGATGCAGACACGCTATAGACCAGCATTCGAACCTGAAAAGAAGAATTTTATTGAGCTACACTAGCCCAGTAGGAAAATCTCCACAAAATCTATATGTAAATGAGATGAACAGCATGGACATAGTGAGTTAAGCTAAATGGCAAATCCAAAATAAACCGTGCCGACACAATTTACTAACATCAAGCATTCTCAATACACACACATACACACACGCTTCTCCCAACAAAATTCCACCCCTTGCGTCACAATAAACTCCACCCCTTGCGTTTCCATTCGTGTTTCCACCCCTAGCGTCACGATAACTCCACATTCAACTTCACAACAACAACTACCTTATCAACATTACCAAACACGTCACAATTGATTCATGGATCACAACAATAAAGACTAAAATATGGTATCCATAGCATATACAATCCACGAATTATAAAAGGGTTCCACCCGGACCATACATAGCATTCAGACACTGATATCACACGAATCCATCACAAAACATGTAGAGAAATCCCTACCCAAGTGGATTGAACTTGAATCCTCCAAAAACAAGCCTCACCAGAGCTTGGATGCAAGATCTAAAGTGTATAAAGTCCAAAAACACGAAGAACAAACAAAGATCAACCAATAATCAAGAGGAGAGAGAGAGAGAGAGAAAAACGTGGGTGAGAGCCCCAAAGTGAGAGCAAGAACAAGAAACTTACCCTTTGTTCACCAAATGTGAGATTCAAGTGATTTTGATGAAGAAAATCCTTGGATCTTAAAGATTTGAACTTGAAATCAAGAGATTTGGGTGAGATTGGAGTTGGGTGGGTGAGAGAGGGTTTTGAGATCTAATTTCGTGGCCTTTGGGTGTGAGAAATGACATAAAAGGGGTATTTATAGAGGTCCAAAAAGCGTGTTAAAAAGTGCAGAAAACAGAGCTTGTATCGGTACTGGGCGACTCCCAGTACCGGTTCATGAGTCTACAAAATGTCAAAAAACATAACTTTTGGACATCATGTACCGGTACTGGGCGACAGCCAGTACCGGTTCAAGCAAGGCAGAAAATGGATTTTTTTGCAACTGTTACCCAATCAACCCCACATGCTACCAACACTTCCAAACAACAATACAACATCAAAACTAATATTTTACTATTCTCCGAAAGTCCGATACACACCCGGATACGTATCTCCGTACACCCCCACAAACGTATGTACAACTATATTGATTTACACGATTTCATTAACCATTAAACGACTTTCGAATTAACAATAAATTTGCGAATCTCTACAATAGCTATATATATATATGTGGGTGTGTAACAAAGTACAAGAGAGAGAGAGAGAGAGAGAGCCGAATGGGGAGGGAGAGAGAGAGGGCCGATTGGGAGAAAGAGAGAGAGAGGTGGAGTGTGTGCATGTGTTTGTACTCTTGAACAAGCTATCTTTTAGCCCTTAAGACTAAACCCCATTTGACAACCCATTCTAGCCAACTTTAAACATAAACCTAGCTTATCATTTTGTTCTTTCTTACAAGCAAGCTATTCAAGGACAAGATTAGACCCAAAACCCTTCATGATGACCTTGGTTTGGCTTAAAGTAGAAATGACAATTGAAGGAAGGCATGGCATGCTTGAAAGGACAAGACCATGGAGCAAAAAGATGAGAGAAAAAGAGAGGGGAGGAGGCCGGCCATGGGGGGAGGAGAGAGAGCCAAATTTTGCTATAAATAGGCATCCCACTCTTGCCTTGAACTCACACCTTCAAGCCTTCTACTTCTCTCTCTAAGAAAGTCTAGTGTTCTTACCTTGTTCTTAAAGTTCTTGAGTTTTTCCTAAAATTCTTTAAGAAACTCATCCTAGGCCGCCACTAAACCACTACTCAACCACCCTTCGATCCATAAAAATTTAGGAAGATAGTCAAGACCTAGCTTTGAGAGAAACCTTTCTCTTTCGAAGTTATCGGAAGCTCGCCGTAGGAAGTTACTCCGTCCGACGTACTTACTTTTTCCATAGCCGTACCTACCGCCAAGAAGAACGGTAGATTAATCTTAACCTCTATCTCTAAGTATACGTAGTATTTTCCTTATCCGTTAAACTCAAAGAAAAATTGTATTTTACTTGTATGTTCAAATGCATGTTAGATAGTAAACTTATTGTGCTAATGGAAGTATGATTATGCTAATGGAAGTATGAGCATGTGGGAATAATAGAATTCTCTACGGAAAAACATGTGTCGTTTTGAACTTCCCATAAAGGAAGAAAGAACGGATTTTTGAAAGATAAGAATTTTATCGCTTGAATAGAAGTATTCGTATTTTGATCTTTAGATGGTTATGAGCATGTATACGTGATTATTAGAATTAATTGATTTGGTGTTTAATAAAGCATAAGTGGCTTTTCACTCCAAAAGCGTCCGTACATGTGGCGTTATACTTGAGTTGTGATTTGAGCATGAATAAGTAGTATAGAGTTGGATGATCTTGCTAGTTTAGTTTCAAGATTACAATGAATGATTTATGTTTATGAGGAAAGTCCTACCGCGGAGTCATCGCATGAAAACGAGACACAGAAATCGAGAAAAGTTAGAAACATGACACTTAGGGTGTGTTAATGACAAGGTGTGTTTGAAATCACAATGTGGCCGGACGTGGTAGCCCATTGTGTAAAAAGATGTTGAGAAACCGCAATGTGGCCGGACTTGGTAGCCCATTGTGTGGTGTGTGTTGTAACGCCCCGATTTTCAAAAAGAAAATCGAATGCATTAAATATTAATTTCCGAAAATTTACCTAATTAAATTTAAAAATCCAAAACAGAATTCTCAACAAAGAGATTCATTTATTACAATCCACTGGGGAAAATACTAAAATAGTCTTTGAAATATTGAAAAGGACTAATTAACAGAGCCAACTTCTAAATTTGATAGGGATTCCAAGCGTACTCGGGTTCAGCTCCTACTTCCGGATTCTCCTCTGCATAAAATTGTTCGCCCGCGAGGTTCGGTGTCTCTTCTTGGAACTGTGCCATTGTGGGATCCTCTCCATTGAATCCTGTGTCTTCTGGCAAATTGATCGCCGAAGCAATCGATTTACCAGGATACAGACGTATCCGTGAGTGATAAATCACTCAGTAAAATAATCTAACCCAACCACCCCTCTTACTTTACAGCTAGCAATCAAGCAGGATAAACATGGTACAAAGAAATATAACAGAGGTATTTCATATCAATCAGTTTATTACTATTCATTAACCTGACGTGTGATCTAAGATCTCACCGCGAGATCTTTCCTCCCTCAACCGCTAGCCATGCTCATTCCCATGAGTTCACTTCCCTTTGCTGTCGCAGATACACCTAAGTTATATACCGAGTGTGCACCCCCAATAACTACAACAAGGGGAAAGCTTATCATGCCTGCATCACAACTAGGGTTCGCCTATCTTATAAAGCACATCACAACCATTCCACAATCATCACTAGACACCCGCCAGTCTATCAATTCATCACTGGAAACCCACCAGTTTCAATCTCATCACAATCTCAAAATCACGCCTACAGGCAATCTAAAAACAAAAACTTTTTCCAATTCATCCATTACTTATCATCGTCTAGGTGATTTCTACTTCGCATACCACCACATATCTCTAGGATCCAATCTCACATATCATTCAGCAGTTGGAAATAATAATTAAGCAAACAGAATAATAATTGAAATAAACAATATGCATTGAATCACATAACCTTTTATGAATGGGCCGTTGCCCTTAGTTCTGTATGATCAACAAGTCATTAATAAGGTAAGGAACTTTTAATGAATAAAAGTTTTAATAAAAAGAATATAATCTAGGCTTGTATAAATTTTTATTTAGGAAAATAATTTGATTAATGATCATAATAAATACAATAAGTAATTAATAACACTAGAATAGGTAGCATGGTTCTAAAAGGAGTCCTAGGGTCCTACGTAACCTGTTCAAGTATCAACAAGTGGTTCCGGAGGGTTACGGAATTATTTTTAAAATAAAAATGATTTATAAAGTTGTCAAAAGTAACATAATATGGATAATAAATTATTTAATAAATAAAATATGTTGAGATTAACAACATATCATCTTTAAGATGTAAAGAATTTAGAAAAAATATTTCGGGAATTAATTAAATGGTTTATAAGGTCGCAAGGATTTTTCGTTTGAAACTTTTGATTGAAAATAAACAAAAAATTAATTAAATAGATATTAAAATAAAAAAAATATGATATTAACAAGTTATGATTTTTGAGGTGTTAAGAGTCTAGGAAAAATAGATCGGGCGTCGAAAACGGTGTTCGGGATGTCGAAAAGTCGATTCGGAACAAAACAGATGCCACCGCAAGGTCTGACCGGGTTGACCTTGCGGCCGCGAGGTCAGAGGCCTATTTCTTGCGGTCCGCAGGTTGCGGCCGCAAGGTTCGGGCCAGGTTCGGTTTTTTTGTTTTTGTTTTGATGGTTTTCGATGCATGGGACCTTGGGGGACTATGGGTTAGGCCTAAAAACATTTAATATACATAGAGGAGTGTTTGGAATAGATTATAGTACCTCGAATCGGATTGAATTTGATTAAAAATGGATCTTGAACTTTTGAAGAAGATGGCTTCGGTTTGGGCGAACGGGGGACCTTGGGCTCGAATTGGACGATGCTTGGGGATGCTTGGGATTGCAGAAGATGATTGAATGGGTAATTTGGATCTCGAGGGTTCCTAGAGCGCAAACCCACTTTTCTCTCTCTAAACTCCATTGATTGGAGTTCGATTTTCTTTGAATTCTCTCTCTCTTCTGGACTGGTAGGGTGTGAATAATTTCGTGGTGAGTTCTAGGGTCGGGGTTATGGGGTATATATAAGAGAATTTTGATGATAAGGGTGATAAAATTGTATTGGATTGGGATTCTAACTCTTGGCTTGATATGGATGGGATTATGGACGAAAATATGGTCAGGGGAGTCGTAGAGATCGAGTAGGAGTAGGAGATGGAGAGATGGAAGAGTTTGCATGCATGTATGCAACTGAAGGAAAATATAAAAGAGATAATTATGATAGAATAATTATTTTTTGAAATTATCTAATATTATCTAATAAGGAAAATAGTATTATTAGAATTATTAATACTTTTTAATATTTTATTAATTAGAAATTACGGGTTGTTACAACCTATCCCCCTTAACAAAATTTCGTCCTCGAAATTAAAGTGTACCTTCAGGAGGAAACAGATTCGGATAGTTGGCGCGTATAGTATCCGCTCGTTCCCAGGTTGATTCCTCAATTCCTCGATGTCGCCAAAGGATTCGGACGAGTTGAATGGTTTTGCCCACTGGCTGTTCCTCGAGGGTGACGTCCTCGTTGAGTTCAATGTTTTCCCAATTGATGATGTGGGAAGGATGCGTCATGTACTTTCGGAGCATTGACACGTGGAACACGTTGTGAACTCGGTCTAGTTGTGGTGGTAGTGCCAAGCGATACGCTACTTCTCCAATTTTCTCTAGGATCTCAAAAGGACCGATGTATCGTGGTGATAGCTTCCCTTTCTTTCCAAATCGGATAATTCCTCTTCGTGGTCGGATCTTTAAGAACACATGTTCTCCAACCTGAAAGGTCAATGGTCTGGTCCTCTTGTCGGCGTAGCTCTTCTGTCGACTCTGTGCTGTCAAGAGCCGTTGGCGAATGGTTATGATCTTTTTTGTCGTCTCTTGGACTAACTCTGGTCCTAGTAAGCTTGCTTCTCCCAATTCAGCCCAACAAACTGGCGATCGACAAGGTCGCCCATACAAAGCTTCGTATGGTGCCATCTCTATGCTGGATTGATAGCTGTTGTTATAGGCAAACTCAACTAAGGGTAGGTGTCGTTCCCAACTTCCCTTAAAGTCCAAAGCACAGGCACGGAGCATGTCTTCTAAGATTTGAATTGTCCTTTCGGATTGTCCATCAGTCTGTGGGTGAAATGCGGTGCTAAGACGAAGGTCGGTACCCAACGCTTTTTGTAGGCTTTCCCAAAAGGTCGACGTGAACCTTGAATCTCGATCACTCACAATGGATACGGGTACACCATGTAATCGCACGATTTCTCGAATGTAGAGTCTGCTGAGAGTGTCCATTGAGTCTGTCATCTTCATGGGTAAAAAGTGTTTGATTTTAGAGAGGTAACGTAATTGGAAAATCCCATTAGGGTTGATTTCATTCAAACGTAAAATATATATACAAGGTGAACAATAATTGCTCTACGGTCCTAAACACTTAAACTAATTACATGATAAGACACATAATTATACTAGATACAAATAGACCCATAATCTAACACTCCCCCTCAAGTTGGTGCAAAGATATCAATCAAGCCCAACTTGAATACAATAGGATGAAAACTCTTGCTACCCAGCCCTTTTGTGAATATATCAGCTAACTGATCTCCAGATCTCACAAACGGCATACATATCAAACCCCCGTTCAACTTTTCCTTGATGAAGTGCCGATCAATCTCTATGTGCTTCGTTCTGTCATGTTGAACGGGATTATGAGCAATGTTGATGGCAGCTTTATTGTCGCAATAGAGTTTCATCGGAACACTGTCAGCAAACCCCAAATCACGTAACAAAGTTTGGAGCCACAAGAGCTCGCAAACACCATGAGCCATAGCTCTATATTCAGCTTCTGCGCTAGACCTGGCGACTACCGATTGCTTCTTACTTCGCCAGGTAATCAGATTACCCCCAAGAAAAGTACAATAACCAGAAGTAGACCGCCTATCATCCACAGAACCAGCCCAGTCAGCATCAGTGAATGCCTCCAATCGCAAATGGCCATGATTAGAGAACAAAATTCCTTTTCCTGGAGCTGATTTCAGATACCTCAGAATACGATAAACTGCATCTAGATGTGAAGTACGAGGATCATGCATAAACTGACTAACAACACCTACTGCATAAGTAACATCTGGTCTGGTGTGGGCCAAGTATATTAGTCGACCCACAAGTCGTTGATACCTCTCCTTATCAGTACGCTCCCCCATATCTCCACTAAGATGATGATTCGCCTCAATAGGGGAATCTGCAGGTTTACTACCCAACATACCTGTTTCTTCCAAAAGATCAAGTATATACTTGCGTTGGGAAATAAAAATACCTCTATCAGACCTCGCTACTTCCATTCCAAGAAAATATCTCAATGATCCCAAATCCTTAATCTCGAACTCTTGAGCTAAACGAGACTTAAGATTATGAATCTCACTCACATCATTGCCTGTCATTATTATGTCATCAACATAAACAATAAGGACAGCAATCTTACCATTACTTTGCCGGGTGAACATCGTATGATCTGCATGACTCTGCTTGTAACCAAAACTCAACATAGCCTTAGAAAACCTGCCAAACCAGGCTCTAGGGGACTGCTTCAGCCCATAAAGTGCCTTCTTCAATCTACACACTTTTCCCTTACTTGCAGGAGAAGAGAAACCCGGTGGAATATCCATATAAACTTCCTCCTCCAAATCACCATGGAGGAATGCATTTTTCACATCAAACTGTTGAAGAGGCCAATTCAAGTGGGCAGCACACGAGAGGAGAGCTCGCACCGAATTCATCTTTGCTACCGGAGCAAACGTCTCTTCATAGTCAATACCATAAGTTTGAGTAAAACCTCTGGCAACAAGCCTTGCCTTGTATCTCTCAACTGTACCATCAGCCTTTTGCTTAACAGTGAACACCCACTTACAGCCCACTGGCTTCTTCCCTTCTGGAAGTGACACTAGATCCCAGGTGCCATTCTTTTTCAAGGCTGTCATCTCTTCCACCATAGCTTCTTTCCACTTAGGTATTCTGAATGCATCCTGCCAATTCTGTGGAATAGATATAGAGGAAAGAGAAGAGACAAATGCATAGTACGAAGGAGACAAACGGTCATAAGAAACAAACTGTGAGATAGGATGTTGAGTGCAAGATCTAACACCTTTTCGAATAGCAATAGGAAGATTGTTAGGATCCATAGGAGGAGGTTCAATAAGAGAAGAATCATTACCAGAAGAGTCAGCTGAGGAATCTGGAACTGGAGTGGGTGATTGTGATTGACAAGGTGGTAACGCACATGAAGACTTTCTACATCTAGCATACCTCTGTAAGTTAGCTCCCTGCAGTCGTGCAGGTAGTTGTTCCTCAATGTCACCACCAATATCATGTGTTTCCCCCTCAACATATACTAGTTCCTCTCCAGTGTTCTCCTTCTCCCCCTCACTATGATCATAGAATAATTGCTCCCCCTCACTATGATTAGAAAAGGTAAACATCTCTTCCTCCTGGTGATGCTCCCCCTGAAGAGATGGTTTGGAGGGAGAATAAAAAAACTCTGTTTCCCAAAAGGTAACATCCATAGAGACAAACATCTTCCTAGAATAAGGGTCATAGCACTTATAGCCTTTTTGGGTAAGAGAGTACCCAACAAAAATACACTTATGGGCTTTATGTCCCAACTTGCCCCCAGAAGGTTTGGGAGCATGAACAAAACACACACAACCAAACACCCTAGGTGGAAGAGTCGTAACTTTATAACTGCTTGGCAGACACTCAATGGGTGTTTTAAAATTGAGGACACTGGATGGCATACGGTTGATAAGATACGTGGCAGTTAAAATAGCTTCTCCCCATAAGTATTTGGGAACATTCATAGTGAACAAAAGGGAGCGAGCAACCTCAGCAAGATGACGATTTTTTCGTTCAGCAACTCCATTTTGTTGTGGAGTGTCAACGCAAGTCGTCTGAAAAATAATACCATTATCAGCTAGATATGTCCGAAAAATCTTATCAATATACTCAGTCCCATTATCACTCCGAAGAATTTTAATATGTGTATCAAACTGAGTGCACACCATCTTATGAAAAGATTTGAAACAGGAAAATACTACATTTTTTGACTTGAGTAAGTACACCCATGTGGCACGAGAATAACAATCAATAAAAGTAACAAACCATCTATAGCCCTTTAAAGAAGTGATAGGAGAAGGACCCCAAACATCAGAATGGATAACCATAAATGGAGAATCACTTCGTTTATTAATAGGTGCATAAAAAGAGCGTTTATGTTTTCCAAACTCACAAGCTTCACAAAAAAATTGATCCCTATGACAATGTTTAACTAAAGTAGGAAAAAGTTTCTCCAATATCCCAAAAGATGGATGACCCAATCGACGGTGCCACCGATGTAACAAAGAAAGAGTAGAACTCATATCTGCATGTAGAGCTTGTCCACATGATAAAGATGACTGCGATGTATGAGGTGCATGCTCCAGATAATAGATACCACCATGTGATGTATGAGGTGCATGCTCCAGATAATAGATACCACCATGTGCTTTACCACTGCCAATCACCTTCCCCGTTTTCAGTTCCTGAAAGACACAGTGAGTAGGAAAAAATGTCACAGAACAATTTGCAGAATGGGTAAAACTACTCACTGAAAGAAGGTTAGTGGCAAAGTTTGGAATATGGAGAACTGAAGAGAGAGAGATAGAGGGAGAATAGCGAACGGAACCTTTCCCTGAAATAGCAGAGAATGACCCATCGGCAATTCGCACCTTATCCTTACCAGAACAAGTAGAATAGGAATCAAAAACAGAGGAACAACCTGTCATATGATCTGAAGCACCAGAATCAATAATCCAAGGGATACCAGAGGAGGCAGTAAATGCACTAGCTGGAATACCTGAATGAGCAAAATAGGATGCAGTAGGAGCTGCTGTGGAAGTAGGAGCTATGGTAGAGGAAGAATCAGTCCGAGCCATAAGACGCCTGAGAACTTGCATCTCCACCTGAGAGAAACCACCAGTAGAATTGGAAAGTGACTGAACTCCTGTACTGGACTCAGAATCGGACAAGGTAGAAAACTCTGAAATATGTGCCTGGGCCTGAGAACGCCCGGGACCACGACCTCGACCTCCACGTCCACTGCCGCGCCCACGAGAAGGACGACCATGTAACTTCCAACAGAAATCCTTGGTATGTCCAATGTTGTGGCAATGATCACACTGGAGTAACATACGGTCTATAGTCCCACTGCTAGTACCAGGCTGAGACTTTCCACTGCCAGACCCAAACTGTCCTTGCGGAGTAGCAACCAAGGCAGAACGATCAGAAGTAGGAGCTTGCAACATAGCACCCCTTCTGCTCTCCTCCTGCTGAACAATGGCATAGGCCTCTCCCAAAGATGGAAACGGAACACGACCCAACACCTGCACTCTGATTGGATCATACTCCATATCAAGACCAGCAAGAAAGTCATACACACGCTCTTTCTCTATTCGTTTTAACCAAGCAGCAGCATCAACGGGACAAACTGCCTGAAACCCCTGATAATAATCAAATTCTTGCCAGGCCCCACTGAGATCAGCAAAGTAAATAGCAACAGATCGATTGTGTTGATCCATAGTACGAAGTCTCTTCCGCAACTCAAAACACTGTGCATCATTACCTTGCTGAGAATAGGTTTGGGCTGCAGTAGTCCAAATCTGATGTGGAGTATCAAGGAGCAGGAAAGTATGACGAATATCAGCTCTCATAGAATTAAACAACCAAGTCATGACTAATGATTTCTGAGATTTGAACTTCTTCAGTTCAACTGCCTCAACAGGTGGAGTAACAGGGCCCTCAATAAACTCTGACATTCCTTTGGCCTCAATAGCCAAAGTAAAAGTCCGAGACCAAATCAAATAGTTGGTACCATCCAACTTAATATGGCAAATATCTAATGAATAGTTATCCATAGTCCCTACACGAATCAAATCATTATTTGTACTAGCGGAAGTCTTTTGTTTATCCTCTGACATTTTACCCCGAGTTAATGGCAAATTAAAAAACAGTCTCCAATAACTTCAACAGTACCAAATACTTCAAACAGTACCAAATACATGGCCCAGTGCAATATACCTCACAATACCGATATAAAACAAACTGACCCAGTCCAAACGATGACAACCAGCCCTCGCCGGAGGTCAAAAGGTGACCGATGATGGCTGGCGAGTGCGGAGGAGAGACAAACAGAGGTCGCCGGAGGTCAGAAAAGGACCAGCGGTGGCCGGAAAAACCTGCAAAGATGGTCGTCGGAGATCAGAAAAAGGACCAGCGGTGGCTGACGAGGGTAGAGGAGGACTGGATCTGTGTGGGTCGAGGTCGTTTGATGTCGACGAGTGCAACGAAGATCTGGGTCAGACTTGTACGGCGTCGGAATGATCCACGGAGGGCCGACGAGACTCGTCGGTGTCTGGGTGGTCTTCGGCTGAGATCTGAAGACTGTTGATGATGGCTATCGGGAGATGGCAGCGAAACCTAGGCCTTTAAATCCACTGTTCTGGAACGATATCATCAGAACATGGATGCCCAAGGAGATCGACGTGCTCTGATACCATGTTTGATTTTAGAGAGGTAACGTAATTGGAAAATCCCATTAGGGTTGATTTCATTCAAACGTAAAATATATATACAAGGTGAACAATAATTGCTCTACGGTCCTAAACACTTAAACTAATTACATGATAAGACACATAATTATACTAGATACAAATAGACCCATAATCTAACAAAAAGTGAGCGGATTTTGTTAAACGATCGACTATTACCCAGATGGCGGTGTTTGACTGCAGAGACCTAGGCAGTCCTGTCACAAAATCCATGGCGATATGTTCCCACTTCCATCCGGGTATAGGCAAGGGTTGTAGGGTTCCACCGGGCTTCTGATGTTCCGCTTTCACTTGTTGGCACGTGAGGCATGTTGAAACGTATTTGGCCACGTCCTTCTTGATTCCAGCCCACCAGTACTGTCGGCGGAGGTCTTGGTACATCTTGGTGCTTCCTGGGTGGACGGCGAAATTGGAATGGTGGAATTCCTTAAGTACTGCTTCTCGGAGGGTACCGATATCTGGTACAAAAATTCTTCCTTGGAAACGAAGGCTTTTATCAGTGTGGATTGTCCATCCGGCAGCGGCTTTTCCAATTGAGAGTTGGTGTCTGATGAAATCACATTCTTGTTCAAAGGTTTGGGCTAAAAGGATTTCTCGGTGTAAGGCTGGGGTTGCGGCTATGGCGAAAAGACAGGCGTTGATGCCTTCTGCAGTTGGCTGCAGCTTGAATCCGTTAAGATCCTCCATCATCTTCCATTCTCTTATAGCTAAACTAGCCACTTGTCCTCGGTTCTTGCGACTCAGCGCATCAGCGACTACGTTTGCTTTTCCATGATGATAGGACATCGTGAAGTTAAAATCCTCTAAGTATTCCACCCATCTCCTTTGCCTCATGTTTAGCTCTTTCTGGGTAAACAAGTACTTCAAACTTTTGTGGTCCGTGAATACCTCGAACTGCACTCCGTATAGATAATGTCGCCAAGACTTTAGGGCGAACACTACTGCTGCCAGTTCCAAGTCGTGTGCCGGATAATTCTTTTCATGCGGTCTCAATTGTCGGGATCCGTAAGCAACGACTTTTCCATTTTGCATGAGTACAGCTCCCAATCCATCTTTGGATGCGTCGCAGTATACTGTATACCCTGCGTCTCGTTCGGGAACGATCAATACAGGCGCATTGGTTAATCTCTTTTTGAGTTCTTGGAACGAATTCTCACATGCTTCATTCCATTCGAACTTAACTCCCTTTTGGGTTAGTCGCGTCATTGGCTTTCCCAAGATGGAGAAGTCTTGGATAAATCTCCTTTAGTAACCGGCTAATCCCAAGAAAATTTTAATCTCGAACACCAAAGAAGGTCTTTTCCAGTCCATGACTGCTTCTACTTTACTGTTGTCGACTGAAATTCCTTTATCTGACACCACGTGTCCTAGGAATTTTACTTCTTTCATCCAAAATTCGCACTTGCTTGCCTTTGCATACAAATGATTGTCTCGAAGTACTTGGAGGACAATTCTCAAGTGGTCCTCATGTTCTTTCTCCGTGGGAGAGTAAATAAGAATGTTATCAATGAACACTACCACGAATTTGTCCAAGTACAGGGTGAAAATTTGGTTCATCAGACACATGAAAACTGCAGGTGCATTGGTTAGACCGAACGGCATGACTACAAACTCGTAGTGTCCGTAGCGCGTGCGGAACGCCGTCTTAGGTATATCACCATCTTGAATTCGTAATTGGTGATATCCAGACCTTAGGTCAATCTTTGAGAAACAGGTCGACCCTCTCAGTTGGTCGAACAAGTCGTCTATTCTTGGTAGGGGGTATCGGTTCTTGATTGTGACCTTGTTGAGTTGGCGGTAGTCGATACAAAGTCGAAGTGTTCCCTCTTTTTTCTTGACAAAAAGAGCAGGGGCTCCCCATGGTGAGGTGTTAGGTCGGATGAAACCCTTTTCTAAGAGTTCTTGAAGCTGCGTTTTTAACTCTCGCAGTTCTGCTGGCGCCATCCGATACGGGGCCATAGAAATAGGGGCTGTGCCAGGTTGTAACTCGATGGTGAAATCCAATTCCCTTGGCGGCGGTAACCCTGGTAACTCTTCGAGAAATACATCCTCGTATTCACAGACGATGTGAGGAAGACCCAACTCCTTTCGGTCCGTTTCCTCCAACATGAGGCTTGCTAACCAACCCAAAAGTTCTCTATGCCACTTTGTTTTGTGTGTGTTGGGTGCATAAGGGTCTTGTCTATCCCCCTTAAATTTGAAACAAGTTCCATCTGGTGAATAAGCTGTCACCATCTTTCGATGGCAGTCTATGACAGCTCGTGTGCAGTTAGCCAGTCCATCCCAAGTATGACGTTAAAGTCCGTCATTTCGATTACTCGTAAGTCGCACGTTAATCGTAAACTCGATACTCCTAGTTCGCACCCCTTACAGATTAGTTCTACCGAAATCTTACCCCTAATGGTGAGGTCACATGCATAGTTGTTTTTAGGGTTTCAGTTTCTAATCCAAGTGCAGTTACACATGCGGTAGATATAAATGAGTGCGAAGCTCCAGAATCGAATAGTGCTTGAACGCATGTAGTATAAAGAGTGAGGGTACCTTGGATTACTGCAGGGTCCATCTCTTCTTCCGTTCCTTGCAGTGCAAACATCCTCCTAGCATTGGGCTGGATTGGCCCGTTCGGTCCTTGGTTCTGAAAAGGGCGAGCTGGTGGTTGGTTCCACCCACCACGAGGCTGGTTCTGCCCTCCGGGTTGGCTACCATTCCCAATCGGTCTAGCTTGATTCTGATTCTGATTTCCAAGTCCTGCAGTCCTGACCTGGTTTTGCGGCGGTCCTCCATAGTTTCCAGCGCCATTTAACTTAGGACAAAATCTCCTGATATGTCCTTCCTCTCGGCAGTAAAAACAGCGGTTATCTGGTTCTTGATTCTGGGGAAAGAGGTTGCGGTTTGGTCCAGGATTAGGATTTGGGCCTCGGTTCGGTATTTGGATCTGGTTTGGGTTTGGGTTCGGGTTTCGATTGAACCCTGGGTTGGGGTTCCTCCATGCTGGGTTGAACTGTGTTGATTGAGGGCGAGGGTAGTTTTGGGGGTAGGGTTGAGAGGTTAGGGTGCTCCTGTTGTTAGGGTTGGTGCGGATAGGTCCTCCAACTGCAGGTATGACCTTCTTTTGCTCACGCCTTGCCTTGAAATCCAGGTTTTCTCTCTCCATCTTAAGTGCGCATTGTACCACTCGCGAGTAAGTGGGAAGTGTCTGTGCCACCACTGCTCGGCGTGTCTCATTGAGCCCCCATTCAAATTTCCTTGCCTTGTCGTCATCAGTAGGTATGATTGTTGCGCCATAGCGAGACAATTCTTCAAATCGTGCCGCGTACTGGGTCACGGTCATCGTGCCCTGTTCGAGGTTCATGAATTCTACGGCCAATGCTTGTTTGACAGGTGTTAGAAAATACTTGTCAAGGAAGATTTCCTCAAATCTTTCCCAAGTCATTGTTGCCACTTTATGAGTATTTTTCATCAGGTTCCACCAATGCTGGGCTTCACCCTGCATCTGATAGGTAGCTAGTGCAATTCGATTGCTGGCATCATGGATGTCTAGGGTTTCGAGGATTTTCTTGATTTCCTCCAACCAAGCTTCTGCAGCTGTGGGGTTAGGTTCTCCTTGAAAGTAGGGCGGGCGACGCTTGCAGAATTCATTCAGTGCCTGACTCTTGGTCATTGGCCCTCTAGGTGTGTGCGGGGCTCCGCGTTGATTTTGGTTATTGTAGACACCCCAATCCGGACCTCGAAGGGTCTTTGATCGCCCCGATGATGAAATAAAGGAAACAAAGCCTTTGTGAGCTTGAATGAAGTATTCCTCCAGCATCCGCAGCCCAAACCAACCATCAGCCCAGAAAAGCCCAAAAAGACCTGGACTGAACCTAAAGTACCGTGCATGACACATCTACACCGCACGGCGTATCAAAATTTAATACGCCGCACGCAGTCATGAGGTTAACCGCACGGCATTTTGGATAAAGTTCTGACTGGCTCAGAAAGCTGTCAGCCACGCCTATTTGAGCCACAGCTGCAATATGGCTCAGCCGAAAGCACACTTCTGGCCCGCCCAGAAAATACCTCCAACATTTGAAATTCAAAATCCAAGGCTCTTGCCTATAAATACACCCCTCCACTCAAGGAAAAAGGGCCCTTGATCACCATTATACCCTTTCTCTCTCTTCTTGCTTTCACACCCACTTTCCCATTTCCAAGCCTTGAGAATGTTGTTCTTAAAAGACATCCTCTAGGCCTTTTACTCCATTTTTCTCCTCACCATTGAAGTTAGTCCCTTACTAACTTTGAGGTCCCAACCACCCAATATACCCATCTATTACACACATCCACACTTCTACTTTCTCTTTTTTTTTCACCTTCCGACGTCCATCCTCCTTCATCAAAGCTCATTCAAGCTCCGGATCCAAGGTAAAAACTAAGTTTTCTTGGGCTAGGCTCTGTCCTGGCCCTGAGGGGACCTTTCTGTTCTCAGGCTTGACCCTTTTGGTTGAGATCTGACCCAAAATCTCTTTTACAAAACAAAACCAGAGCTCTGTACGAAGGTGTGCTAAACCGTGCGGCTCTTTAGAGCGTCGCACGGCATAGTAGACCAATACGCACGGCATTTCAAAAAGAATACTGTTTTCTTGATCAAACTGTCTGGATCGCGATCGTCCGTTGTTGGGTCTTTTCTGTATACCAAAAGCTGTCTCAGAATGAGACCATTTCTACAAGCCATGTTTTAAACTCCATAGATCTTTTCAAAACAAGCAAACGTATCAAAAATGGTTTTCCCTTCATGGTTTGAAAGAATGGTGTAGATCTGAGATGATCTGACAGCTGTGAGTCGTCTGAAGCTTTAAAAATAAAACCGTGCGATGTAATGGTACACCGTGCGAAGCTTTACAAAACTATAAAAGTTTGGTATCGGGATCGGAACCACGCACGGCATATTGGTAAGCCGCGCGCTACAAGCCGATATGCCGTCTGACGGAGGGTAGTGATTCAGACAGTTAATTTCTATGTTTTTCCTGTTTATATCATTGCCATGTCATCTATGTTATCCCTGTACAGCAAGCACCACTAGCACGGCAACGTGTGATGATATATCTTGTTTCCCTTTCCCTTTATGTGTTTTCAAGGTTTTCCGAGTTGTATTAATCCCCCCATTTAAAATGCTTAGTAGAGACCGGTTTTCACCGGGCGAGCGGGGTGCTTTTCAACAAAACCTTCTCCGCACGTAACCTGACTCCCGGATCCAAAATCTCAAACAGTTCCGCTAGATCAAAAGGCCTTTTCTCTTCAAAACAAAATCCCCCTCGGTTCCTCGGATCATCCATCTCAAAAATTCGGGTGGC
This sequence comes from Rhododendron griersonianum, assembly GCA_018127125.1. Taxonomy (NCBI): domain Eukaryota; kingdom Viridiplantae; phylum Streptophyta; class Magnoliopsida; order Ericales; family Ericaceae; genus Rhododendron; species Rhododendron griersonianum. Next base: position 29,261,154 of record CM030790.1, on the reverse strand, counting down.
GACTCTGTCACAAATCGCACCGCTTCGGGCGCGGGAGCCCACAGTGGCGACTCTGCTGGGGACTTTTATTCAAAACTTCTTTTTTTTTAAAAAAAAAAATGCATAAAGAAGTGTTGAATAATCAAGAGGGCCAAACTTGAAAGGCATTTTACTTGGGGGACTTAATGCAATTTGGAGAACTTAACTTTTTTTTTTACACTTTGCACCGCACAAGCCTCGCCAGTGTGTTTCGGCTATCTTGCCCGGTTTACCGCTGACAAGCTCTCCCGAAATGCCTAGCAACCCTCGACTATGATGGGCCATCGTGCTGTTCGACCATTGTCTTGTAATACACTCGACATAGGGTAGTACATCTTGGCTCTAGTCCGGGGAACCCCTCTCAAACCAAAACCGGCCTTTGCACTTGTACATAACCATAGTACTTTCCCAACTAGGACAGGAACCCATGGATAGGACTTATGTGATATATCCTGTCTATGTGTATTTCTTTGTACATACATATCATTCACGCATCATTGCATCTTGCAGGCTAGAGGATTAGGCCCCCGTAGAATTCCTTAGGACTCTCCAGTCAGTCTAGGAGACTATAAATCCATGGAGGTTGCGATACCTCCGGTGTTTGCCGTGCCCGAACGGCTCCCTTGACATGGGACTAACCTTGGAGGTGTGCGTATTTGGATTCTGACGGTCATATTGCTTTGTCTCGGATGGTCAAGATAAGGAGATTGGCTCTGGTTCCGAAAACGATCGGAATTTAACCTGCCTGACAGCACCTACCCGGATCGTCAGAAGTCTTCTGCACAAATGCCCCAAGTAAAGCTCAAGTCACGGTAGGTTCTAGGACCTAGAAGGCACGTAGGAGGTAGGACAGACACTCGGGGCAGATTTTGAGTTGTTCCCTTTTGCTTTGCTACAAAGTTCAGAAACATTGGACACCTGCAAAAAGAAGAGGCTTTACCCAATTGGTTTCGTCCATCTCGAAGATTGGTTCGCGTTGATACCCTGGAAGAAACCCAACTGGTTGAGGTCCATATAGAGCAGGAAGGCCAGCCGTCATTAGCAGTTTCGCTAAGCCCAGCCATACAGGAGCCTCCGTCACTTGAAAATCTCCTACCCATGGCTGACCAAGGAAACGGGGTAGAAGAGATTAGGCAGAACATGGCTACTATGGACGCTCAGTTTAGGCAATCCCTCGCTGGGATGGATGCGCAACTCAAAGCTTCGGTTGCATCCATGAAAGGCGACATGAACATGATAATGGAAACCATGCAAGAGGTTTGCGACAAGCTTTTGGTTAAAACTGATGTACCCAAGGAAGAAACACCATCCAAGGACGTGCCAGCAATCGATCCTAATATGGCCGCCCTTATGGTTAAAATCGGGAAGTTGGAAGAATCAATGCAAGAAAGCAAGCGATTAGGAAGAGGAGAGATTGACATGAACAAATTGTGCCTGTTCCCCAACGCGAAGTTACCAGAAAAGTTTAAGGGTGTGGATTTCGCAAAGTTTGACGGTACCGGAGATCCAAAAGCTCACCTCCAAGGGTATGTTGGTTCACTCACCATGAGAGGAATCGAGAAGGAAGCCATGGCCCAACTATTCCATGAATTTCTGTCAGGACCTGCTTTGCAATGGTTTCTTACCCTAGAACCCTCTAAGAAAAGGACTTGGGAAGATATTGGGACGACATTTGTAGCTCAATACGATTTCAATGTCGATCTAAAGATGACCATAAGGGAACTAGAAAGCACCAAGATGGGTGAGAAAGAAGGCTTCGCTGACTTTGTGAAACGTTGGAGGGCTAAGGCCACTCAGATGCAAAGCAAACCGGATTTAAAGGAACAGATAAGGATCATCACCAAGAATCTCCCAAATTCTTTTGCTCCATACATGGTTCTTTCCCAGGCAGCCCCGAATTTCGAAACTTTCTATGACTCAGGCCTGGCTGTAGAAGAAGCACTGCAAGACGGAACATTAGAAAGGAAGGAATCAGCAGCAAAGCCCAAGAGGGTATATTCAGGGAACAGCAATGTCCTCTACGGGTATTCCAATCAGGCCGGAACTTCATCCGCCAAACCGGCAGAAGTAAACCAAATTTCAGAAAAACCAAAGTCCCAACAAAGAGCCTTTACCCAATTCAGTACTCCTAGATCCGCCTTGCTCAAAAAGCTCACCGAAGTAGGAGTGCTGAATCCCCTTCCGCCACCACAGAACATTCCACCCAATCTAAATCAAAACGTCTACTGCGATTTCCACCAAATGCATGGCCACACCACTGATAACTGTATCCGTATCCGTCTCCGTCATGAGATTCAAAACCTCATCGACAATAAAGTCATCGATACCCCTCCTTCTGACAAACCAAACACCATGACAAATCCCTTGCCACAGTATAATACCCCATTCCATATCAACCAAATCACCCAAGACAAAAGCCAAGACTTTGATCCTACCTCTTTCATCATTCCTGATACCGAACCGAAGCCTGTCGTGGAAGTTCCCGAAGAAATCGCCCTCTGTTACCTTTGGGATTGGGGAGATTTGATTGATGATTGGAAAGAGTTTGAAGTCGCTAATTTCCAAGAAGATGTAAACCCGTTCTTTGAGCCGGAATGGGAAGTTGATTGGCAAAACATTTATGCTGACCCTCTCGATGGATTCTCTTTGAATATGATGTTCAACTTGCCGGAAATGCCTGAATGGGAGTGGAACCCAATTCCGGGTGAGTACCAACTCTTGGCCTGGAATGATCCTTTAGATACCTTCTCTATACCCATGCTGTTTGCAGAAGAATACCAACCACCGGCGGTGATCTACGACTGGCCTGAACCGGTTCCGTTTCGACCAGACCTCTCCTCCTACCTCCTCTATCTCATAGCCAACGACCCATACAACAACGTGGGTCTTGCTCCATACCCAGAACCGCCAGGTCCCGAAGAAGATATGGCTAGTAATGAGTTCAACCCAATGGATTACCTGGTTGATGAAATTAAGTCAGAGTCATCTGTCACTTTCCCAAAAGATGCTGATGTTGCCATGATGAACTTGTGGGAAGATGAACCAGGTGCTAAGACAGACCCGTGGGGTAATACGGAAATCATCAACATAAAAGTGGGGAATGAAGAATGGAAGGTAAATAGGACGGTAGTAGAAGCTGAGAAATGGAAGCCCGAGGACCTGTGGGAGGACCTGGTTGTCACTGACTTGGCTGCCAATCTCCAAGGCATTACCATTGGGAACAAGCGCAAGGCCCTTGCGGATTTGTGGAATGAAGAGTCCAAGTACCAACAGATTGGTCAATTAACCAGGAGTGGTCGAATATACCAACCCCCTAATCTTCAAATCAGAGAATCCTCCAACCCTCCAGCTCCGCTGACCAAAGAACCTTCCAACCCGTTTGTTACCCCAATCAAAGATACTTTCCAACCCTTTGCTCCGCCAGTTAAAGAACCTTCACGCCCTGAGAAAGACCCAGAAAGAATGATCAAGCGCCAACTCGAACAGACTCCAGCCAAAATGTCTGTTTGGGACGTGCTTGTTCATTCCACCCGCCATCGCGAAGGATTCATCCAAGCTCTCTCTCACCTAAAAGTCTTCTCCGCCATAACCCCTGACGAACTTGTGGCACTCATCAAAACCATACCCGTCAAACATGCTATCACCTTCACTGATCGAGATTTGCCCGCTGATGGAACTGATCACAACCGGCCACTCCATATCACTCTAAAATGCCACGGAAAATGGGTACCGGTAATCCTCATTGACAACGGGTCCGCAATCAATGTCTGCCCACTTCGTGTCGCTTATTGCCTGGGATATAAAAATAGTGATTTCTCCCCATCAGAAGTCAAAGTTCGGGCTTATGACAACACCCGTCGGGATGTGACTGGCACTCTCATGCTTCCTATGACCTTTGGGCCCTACCAAACAGATGTGAAGTTCCATGTGGTAAACATTCCCGCATCCTTCAACCTACTGCTGGGTAGACCTTGGATGCATCGACCTGATATCATGGCAGTTCCTTCAATACTCCACCAGAAAGTTAGACTGGGACTAGAAACTGGGATGCTCACCATTCACGGCGATTCTGGGATTCATGCTCCTGTGGAAGACAATGCCCCGCTTTTAGAGATACAACATGGGGAGGAGGACGTTGCTCTGGGCGGTTTCTCTCTTGACACCTCTCATTCTGTTTTCACTGTCAAGATTGATGACGACTTCGTCGTTAGTAATGTGGCCATAAAGATAATGAAGAAAATGTCCTACATGCCAGGATTGGGGCTGGGAAAGAATCTTCAGGGGCCAGCACAGTTTGAAGAGCCAGGAACTTTAACCCGCATAACAAGTGTGGGGTACTACCCTTCCGAGGGTAGGAGGGAGAAGAAAGGAGACAGGCTGGAAGATTATTTTGTCAAACAAAAGGCAAAACAGATTTATCAAGGGCAGCCGGAACCGTTTTGGGACAAAGAAACAAATACCTTCCTACCAGGATTTGAGATATTCGCCAATGATGTCTGGCCTGAAAGTGATGAAGAGCCAGAAGCAATAATCAAACCAGTAAATGCGACAGATTGGGTTGAAACTCTTGCCTTGGGTAGCTTGGCGACCTTATTCGAGGAGGACGATGTAGACACCCCAATTTGGCCTAACGATTATTTCAAGTCCCACCTTGGGACAATCCCGATGATGAAACAGATACAATGATTGCTGATTGCTTCTTTGAGGACCTTAGGACTTTCGGTGAGAACTTTGACCACTTAGAGGACCCAATTCAAAGCCATACAGCCTTTCAGACAGAAATACAGAAGCCTAGGAGAATCCATCTGACGGCCGTGACATTGATCTAACGGCCACAACATCAATCCCTCACCCGAGCAACCTGTTGCCAGCAAAATCTCCCTGAGAGATCAATCCCTCGGCCGCGAGATCTATCCTTCGGCCGAGACATCCATTCCACGGCCGCAACATCCTTTGCTCGGCCGCCAGATCGACCTTTTTCCAGACTCTGGAACGTTCTGGTTTGATCCAACTACACTACCTTTCCGATGCGTTCGGGCTACGTTCGGAGATCACGACGTAGAGTTAGAGATGCATTGCAATTGCAATTGCCATCTCGTGATTTGATTGGCCGGAGTGAGTCATCCCTATGCCTATATAAAGGGGCCTTTGGGCTCCGAAATAAACACACAGAAATTGAGATACCTACACACTCAATCAAACCTCGAAACTCTGCACAAATACTCCCTCAATCCCATACTCCAAAAGCCCTAACCTTCCGAAGGCAGCCGTCAATCCGGCAATCAAACCCCGAAGTTCAAACCCTAACTCTAGGGTTCTCGATCAAGCAATCAGTCAATCACGCCCAATCCAAAGCAATCAAGCAACTGAGGGATCAAGGTGGTGAGGCCCAACGGCCTCTGATTTGCCTTATTTACTGTCCTTTTTTACTAACCGTAGCGTTTTGATTATCCGTTAATCTTTCTGTCTGGTGTGAGGAAGAACACCGACCGGGGCTTCGATCCCTCGGCCGGTACATTAAACCAGTGTGATTACTCGGCCGTGACATCCATTCACCGGCCGAGTAATCGATCTCCTGGGACATTTTGTTTGCTTTTCTGCTTTCTAATGCATGCTTCAATTATCGCACTGGCTCACTTTGCTTACTGTTTAAAGGAATAACTAAACAAACTATGTGTTAGAATTAGACAAAGCATCTATACGTCTTATGTTGAACGATTATGGGCCAGTCTCACGACTGGGCAAAGAGGGGTGCCTAACACCTTCCCCTTATTGTACTTTTGGCTCCCGTATCCAGAATCTCTATCTATTTTCCCAGTTTTAATAAACTGGGTGGCGACTCTATTTGATGATAACCGTTATCGTGTGGCGATGTTCCTAGCCATGGGAATGTCCATGATTTTGGTTTATGAAGTGAGCAACCAATCGATTAAACGCAACGTGATCAATCTGTATGGCGATGCCCCGTTTGGAAGGTGTCTACAGACGAACCATTGGGTATAGTTGTGGAGGCAGAAGTGCAGATGCTGGGGCAGGAGGCCCCCGAAGATCCAACTTCACTCATCATGGATGCCGCTAGAGATTATAAGAATTGGACTTTCATACCGAGTGCAACCAGTCATGAGTCTGAATCTGAAGCTGAGTCCTTTGAGTCTTCTGAGTCTGTTGAGTCTGAGTCGGCGCCTCTTGGCCCAACTTCTCAGAGTCTGTATTTTGAGTTTGAATCTACCCGTGTGTACGGTGCCCTCGAGGCCTCTGCTAATGATGAAATAAATGAATCTGATTCCGCTTACCTCCCTGATTTTGAAATAAATTGTGTCGACCCCAATGATGAAGAGATCGATTCGAAGGGGAAATCCCTGAGGAAATTCGGTCTCTAATCGAAAGGGAAAACGAAAGGCATGCTCAGCCTGTAAAAGAAGAAGTTGTTTCAATAAATTTGAGGGACGAAGGGAATCCCCGAATGGTCCAGATCGGTTCCGCGCTGTCAGAAGAAGAACGTCAGGCTCTTATGGAGTTGTTAAAAGAATTCGAAGACGTTTTTGCATGGTCGCACGCTGATATGCCCGGAATTGATCCTGAAATCGTGGAACATCGGATTCCCCTTCACCCTGACGCGAAACCAGTAAAACAAAAACTGAGACGCATGAGGCCCGACTGGGTGCTCAAAATAAAAGAGGAAGTAACTAAACAAATCAATGCTGGGTTCTTAATGGTAACTAAATACCCTTAGTGGGTTGCTAACATCGTTCCCGTCCCAAAGAATGATGGCAAAATCAGGGTCTGTGTAGACTTCAGGGACTTAAACAAAGCTAGCCCCAAGGATGACTTCCCTCTGCCCCACATCGACGTGCTAGTTGATAACACCGCGGGACATGCCTTACTTTCCTTCATGGACGGCTTCTCAGGATATAACCAGATTCTCATGGCCCCGGAAGACCGAGAGAAGACCACGTTCATTACCGAGTGGGGAACCTATTGCTATCGGGTCATGCCTTTCGGGCTGAAAAATGCAGGTTCCACTTATCAACGAGCTGTTATAACCTTGTTGCATGATATGATCCATAAAGAAGTGGAGGTTTACGTTGACGACATGATCGTTAAGGCGAAAGAGCGAGAAGGTCACTTACCCGCGTTGAGAAAGTTCTTCGAAAGGATAAGGAAGTACAAGATGCGCCTCAACCCTGCTAAATGTACGTTCGGAGTCACCACAGGGAAAATGCTCGGATTCATGATCACCACTCGCGGCATCGAAATCGATCCATCAAAGATTAAGGCCATTCTGGAAATGGAGCCACCACAGACAGAGAAAGACGTAAGGAGTTTCCTTGGCAAAATACAGTTCATCAGCCGGTTTATCGCAAAACTGACTTCAACATGCGAACCCATATTCCGTTTGCTCAAGAAAGGAACACCCTTTGCATGGAATGACAAATGTCAGCAAGCTTTCGAGGTCATCAAAGCCTATCTAAGGAATCCGCCAGTCTTAATGCCGCCAGAACCAGGAAAACCTTTGATCCTATACTTGTCAGTCACCTCGTCTTCCATGGGGTGTATGCTGGCACAGGAAGGAGACGATGGGGTTGAAAGGGCCGTCTATTACCTCAGTAAAAAGATGGTTGGGTCTGAAGAACGTTATACTCCATTGGAAAAGACGTGTTGGGCGCTTGTTTGGGCTTCCAGAAAGTTAAGACATTACATGTTGGCCTATTCGGTAAGATTGATATCCCGAATGGATCCTCTGAAGTACTTGTTCGAAAAGCCAGCACTCACAGGAAGGATGGCACGATGGCTACTGATGCTGGCAGAATTCGAATTAAAGTACGTCAGCAGAAAGTCGGTAAAAGGAAGGGCTGTCGCTGAATTTTTGGCCGACTACCCAGTCAAAGGAAAAGAAGATGCCGAATTTGAGTTCCCGGATGAAGGCATATTGACCATAGTTGAGGACATGTGGCAATTATATTTCGACGGAGCAGCCAATCGGAGAGGATTCGGAATTGGTGTGCTATTGATTTCACCGGATGGGTCGCACATCCCGCTTGCATTCAAGCTCAACTTCGAAGTCACCAACAATCAAGCGGAATACGAAGCTTGCATTGTCGGCATGGAAGCAGCCATTGAAATCGGTGTAGAAAAATTGGAAGTCGTAGGAGATTCCAACCTGGTCGTTTCTCAAGCAAACGGTGATTGGAAAGTCAGGGAAGAGAAGTTAAAGCCGTACCATCAAGATCTCGAAGATCTCATTCCCCATTTTAGCAAAGTAACTTTCACCCATGTCCCGAGACTCAGGAATCAGTTCGCTGATGCCTTGGCGACATTAGCCTCCATGGTCGAAATCCCTATTGGTGTGAAGCTAAGGCCAATCATGATCGAGCAAAGGGATACCCCAGTATACCAACATGTCATGGCCATCAACGAGCCCAAAGACGTTCACCCTTGGTTTTACGATATCTGGAGATTCGTGGAAAGAGGAGAGTACCCCTCTGAAGCAAGCAAGAAGGACAGGATCGCCCTCCGGAGAATGGCAGCCCAGTACATCATTTGTGAAGGAAATCTATATCAAGGTCTCACTGTGGAACCCACAAGCTGTGTATTCATGGTGAGGAGGCCAAAAGGGTGATGGAGGAAGTCCACGAAGGAGTATGCGGTCCTCACATGAACGGCATGATGCTTGCCAAAAGGGTTTTGAGACAAGGCTACTTCTGGTCCACTATGGAGACGGAATGTGTGGAATACGTACGACGTTGCCATAAGTGCCAAATTCACGCTAACCTCATGCATGTTCCACCACATGAGTTGCAGCAAACGACCTCGCCATGGCCTTTCTCGACGTGGGGTATTGATGTCATCGGAAGGATTGTGCCAGCAGCTTCTAACGGCCACAAGTTCATCCTGGTGGCTATCGATTACTTCACGAAATGGGTAGAAGCAGCCTCATATGCAACCCTGACCGCGGTTCAAGTCGCGCACATTATCAAGCAAAATGTTATTTATCGGTATGGGGTCCCACAAGCATTCGTGTCCGACAATGGGGTGCATTTCAAAGGCCGAGCAAGGGAAGTCTTGGAGGAATTCCAGATCCAAGTACACAAGTCAACAACCTATCGACCGCAGACCAATGGGGCCATGGAGGCGGCCAACAAAACAATCAAAACTATCCTGGAAAAGACTATTCAATCTGCAAGGTATTGGCACGAACGACTACCTTTGGCATTGTGGGGATACCGCACGTCTATGCGTACGCCAACGGGAGCAACTCCGTACTCTTTGGTTTATGGCATGGAGGCCGTACTTCCCATAGAATTAGAGGTGCCATCCCTCCGGACTATGATCGAATGCGATGTACAAGAGGCAGATTGGCTGAGCAACCGGTTTGAAGAACTTATGTTGTTTGATGAACGTCGTTTAAGGACACTTTATCACATTCAAGGATATCAAAGGAGAATTGCATGTGCATTTAATAAGAAAGTGAAGCCCAGGGACCTGGCAGAAGGCGACATGATTCTGAAGGAGATACGGGCACCAATCTATGATCCACGAGGAAAGTTCCGACCAAAATGGTCTGGGCCGTACATCATCAAGACCATCCTATCTGGAGGAGCTACACAACTTATCGATCTGGACGGAAACGAATTCTCAACTCTAGTCAACCTGGATCAACTCAAGCGCTACTACCCCTGAGAGAAGCTCGCTGGGCTGAAAACTGCAAGGGCAGCCAGTTCCAGGCAAAAATTAGAGCAAAAGGCCCGGTAGGATGGAAACCCGCAACGGCATCTTAGGCAAAAGTTAAGGCATACAATGAATGAGCTCGCTAGACCGAAAACCCAAAAGGGCGGTACTAGGCAAAAATTAGAGCGTAAAAGGAGATTGTTAAAACCAGAGCGAACCCTATCCTTGAACTACGTCATGACCTGATTCCTTCATCAAAAGGATACGTAGGCATTCTCACTATGGGACTCGGTCACGATCAATCAAAACAAAAATCCAGGTTGACAGAATCCAGAAAGGCAGAATCAGAGAGGGGGAGACCCTCTATAACTCACTTTGTTAAGATAACTGCTTCTAATACATAAGGCTGAGCATGATCTTCGAAAATAAAAAGGCAATACAATAAAAGGAGGTCCACAATTTATTCGATAATCAGGGTAGTAAGATCGAGTCAGTTTCCTTGGACACCCGCCCTCGCAGCAATGTCCCTCCTGAGCCATTTCCTGTAACTCCCACGCACCGCCACAAAGGGGTAAGGATGAGCATCGGTCACCTCACGAGACCTCCAGAATCGTTGATAGTTGCAAAGAACCGAATGGCGGAAGAAAGGCATAACTACATCCACCAGGATCTCCGCAGGAACCTCCTGTCTCAAACCAAGCTGACGCTGAATCCGATAGGGGATGTAGAAGGTAAAAGCCTCCAGCCCGGGAAGAACCACCCACTGGGAACCCATATAATGAACAGTCATAGGCGGAAGATCAAGCCAAGAGCTTCTCCAGGAGATAGTCTCAGCCTGTTGACGCTTGAAGAAGGTGACCCACTCGGAAACACGCCTGTCCGCAAATTCAAAGCACCGAGAGGAAAGTAACCTAGCCCCATACGCCAAGTTGCCAGGTCGGAGAGTCAGTATGTTTACCTTGTCGCACAGCCAAATCTGCCCAAGAGAGAAAACAAGTAAGAAACTATAGGAGGCCCAGCCCAGCATTAAAGAAAATGGGAAGAACTGAAAAGAGGGAAGATGAGGAGAAAACTAACCTGCAAGAGAAGGGGGCTGCCTCCAAAAGTCTCAGTCTCTCCAGAACGAACCCTGTCTAAACCCATCAGTGTCTCAGCCAATACCATCAGAATCACATCCTTCCGCGCCCCAATTTGCACTGCAATGCTGACCAATGCCGAGCTAGCATGGCCAGTGGAAGGAACCAAGAAGTAGGCGGCAAGTAAGCACATGCAAAGAGCAGTCATGCGCCGAGAGTGGTAGGTTACGTCCGCTAGGTTGCCAAGAGGAGAGAACATCTCGATGAGGCGCATCACGTTGAGACGACCATTGCTAACCAAGTAGCGAGCAACACCGTCATTCAAGCCAAGAGAGGCAGCAAGAACTTTGGACATGTTCTCGCGCACTGGAGGGACAATGACATCTCCAGAGCCGAAACCGCCAAGATAGGCGCGAAACTCCTCGATCGTTGGGCAAAGCTCTTGTCCACCAAAGCGGAATACATGCACCTCCGGATCCCAAAGACTTATGGCAGCCTTTAGGAGCTCAGGGCGAAGGCGGATGTTACGAAGGTATCTCATAGAGTAGAGACCGTGCGCCCGAAAGTTGGGCCAATCGACCCCTTCCATGGAAATCAACCATGGCCGTAGCGAACCGGTGAGAGAAAGAGCCATTAGGAGAAGATGAAGATTTGAAGAAGAAGAGATATGGTCAATATGAGGCCTAAAGCCTGAATTTATAGAAGGATAGAGGAGACAACTTCAACTTCCAAAAGGAGCCTTGGGTTCCAAAAGTGTAGATTTTCCATGAGTCTCACATAGGGAAAAGCTTGGTCATGCTCTAAAAAGAACAAAGCAAACATGCATTGGCACGGATATGGTATAGGACAGGTCAAACTTTAAACCTCGTGTAAACTGTCTTGGGAAGCAACAAATGGCAGGATGTCAGGAAAAAGGTGCCGCGCTGTGTAAAGAGGTGGCGCACGGCATACCAAGACCAGGAGAAAACCACGGCATAACACGGATACGCCGTGGAATCAGAGGAAGCCCCGCACGGCGCTTTGTAGCCCCGCACGGCATATTAAGTCTGCATTTCTGCAGACTTTGACAGCAGAGGTTAGAAACCATTTAGAGGCACTCGCAGGCATCACCAACCCTCAGAACATGCCTCAATGGGTATTTGGGACTTCGGGGAACCCCCACTTCAAGTCAACTCTCAAAATTCAACGTAAAGACACCGAAAAGTCAATAAAACCCATTTCTCAAGTCATGTCAAGGTATCGGAGTCCGTTTCAAGCCGTTCCAAGTCAGTCTTTCAGGTCCTACAGGTCATAATGACCAAAGGTGACCTGGTCCAAGTTCCGTTTCACGGTCAATGTCAAAATCTGAGAATGTCACCCTCCAAAGTCATGGTTTTCTCGCTTTCTAGGCATATTTTCAAGAAGTTTTCAGTTTCCAATAAGAGTTTGGGTTCCGTAGTCACGTGACAAGTATCCAGGGTCGTTATTGATGAACAAAAGTCCGCAACAGGGGTAATTTCGTAAAGTCTTGTACAAAGGGATCAGTTTTTCAAAAGTTATTCATTATATCTTCTTTGATTTCTCTTCCAACGTCAATAAATCTTTGCCCCAACATACTGCTTGATGAGGATATTTTTAGGCATTTACTGTCGAGCGTTGTTCTTTCGACACGTGTCAAGAGGTGACCTGCTCGGTCGGACAGCCGTCGCTCGGTCATATTCAAGTCGCTCGGTCAGATTCCTCCAACCTCGCTGGGACGACAGGATAAGCACTGACTGGGTCAGTACGGTTACACCCGCCGATATCCTCGGACGTGAGGGGGGCAACCCCACGTCCCCTGGATTCCTGGACTACGGAGCCATGACTCCCACGTCCACCACTCACTCCAGTTCGGACGGGAGTCCCCCCACCTCGGGGGACTTCAACCGTCGTCGTGGCCCACGATCTACCACCTTCGTGCCCCTCGCAGGGACACGAACCACCTCGCCTATAAATGGGCAGCTCGTCCATGGGTTTATGGTACATACTCTACTCGAGATACACAGAGCACATAGAATTCTACCCGGACATACTCTTACTAACTTAGCCGTCGGAGGGTCCCCGACTGGCAACACCCCCAGTCCCCGGACGCTGTTTTGCAGGAACTCCTTGAAGACGGAGCTCGGATTGACCGTCCAGTTTCAGACATCAACAGTTTGGCGCCGTCTGTGGGAAGCGACGAGTTTCCTACTTCATAAATTCAACTGTTTCAAAACTCCATAGAATGGTCAACACGAGAGCCGGAAGCCAACGAAACAGCCCAGATGGAGAAGACCGTGGTAACCCTCTCCAGGAGCAGGTTAATCAACTTACTCAGATGGTTAATCAGCTCCGGGAGCAGAACGCGGAGCTTCTCCAACGCCTCCCTCAACCAACTCCCCCGGACGAAGAGCGGGAGGCGAGCGGAGATTCACCAAAGATTCAGGGCACCCACCATGGTGGGGACCCCTCCAACACAGCTGATCATCGCCAGTCCACGGCGGCTGGCGATAATAGCTTCGTCGCCCTCCGACACAGGAATGCTCCCAACTCTGGGTCATCATTGGCTCAGGGGGCTGCGTTCAAAGAACTGCAGGAGAAGATGGACCAGGTGCTGAAGCAGGTTAACGATCGAGGATCCAGGACTGTGGAGAATCTGGTTCAGAAGACCAATCTCCCTTTCACGGCCGAAGTCACTATTTACCCACTCCCTCAAAAGTTCAGGCTCCCATCGCTTGAGCCTTTTGATGGATTGGGCGACCCGCTCGACCATCTGGAGACATACAAGGCCTTCATGACGTTGCACGCTTGTCCGGACCAGATCATGTGTCGAGCCTTCCCCACTACTTTGAAAGGCTCGGCCAGGGTTTGGTTTGGAAAGCTCAAGCCGGGCTCAATTGGGACGTTCGACGAATTGAGCAAGCTATTCATCGAGCATTTCTACAGCGGACGGCGTCAGCACAGACCAGCTACCTACCTTCTCAACGTCAAGCAGAAGGAAGGAGAATCGCTCCGCGATTACCTTAAGCGCTTCAACAACGAGGCGCTCCTAATCGACGAAGTAGACGACAAAGTGGCTCTCACCACCTTTATTGGTGGGCTCCAGCCTACCAAATTCTTCGAATCTGTCTCGGAGAAGCCGCCGTCTAGCATGGCGGAGTTAATGAACATGGCTCAGAAGCACATCAACGCCGAAGAGGCGATGGCCGCTCGACGTCACTCGGATGAAGCATCAGGCAGTGGTAAACGGAGGCATGAAGCGGAGCATTCCAAACCCCAGAAGGAGGCCAAGCCGGAGAAGAAGTCGAGAGGGGAGGATCGTCCACGTGTTCGAGGACGTTTCGAACGGTTCACACCGCTAAACGCAACGCCCGAGCAGGTGCTGGTTCACTTGATCAACGATCCAGAGCTTCGTTGGCCAAAAGCAATGAAACCAGGGGTCCCTAGAGACCGAAGCAAGTATTGTCGCTTCCACAGGGATCATGGACACGACACCTCCGACTGCATTGAGCTCAAGAAACAGATTGAGAATCTGATCCAGCGCGGGCGCTTGCGGAGGTTCCTTCAAGACAAGCCTGAGCCATCCGCTCAGCCCCAGCACCAGGACAGGCGGGAAGACCGTAACCCTCGCACTAATCCGGAACCCCGCAGAGCACTTGGAGAAATCCACACTATCTCTGGTGGGTATGCCGGGGGTGGCGAGTCCAATACTTCTAGACGTGCCCACGCCCGCAGGTTGCGATCGACAGAGATCCTCCACACCGAGAGGCCTTGGAAGGAAAGGAGAATGGAAGAGCAAACCATCAGTTTTCATGCCAGCGACTCCACAGGCGTCCAACACCCTCACGATGATCCACTAGTGATCACCGTCACTATTGGAAACTTCAAAACCAGCAGGGTCCTTGTTGATAATGGAAGCTCTGCAGATATCCTTTTTTCCGGGGCCTTCCATCAAATGGGGATCCCAAAGGACAAACTGCAGCTTGTCCGGTCCCCGTTGGTGGGTTTCTCCTGAAAAGGTTCAACCCATGGGGACGATTGATCTCCCAGTCACCATGGGGGCTGAGCCTTGCCAGATCGTGAAAATGGTCAAGTTCCTCGTTGTGGATTGCCCCTCCGCTTATAACGCAATTCTTGGGCGCGCGGCCCTCAATAGCATGAAGACGGTTACCTCCACGTACCATCTGGTGATCAAGTTCCCAACCGAGAACGGTGTGGGGTCTCAGAAGGGAGATCAAGCCTCAGCACGAGAATGCTACGTCGCCACCCTTAAAGAGAAACGATCACAAGAAACCTTCGTGGTAGATGCCCTCGAAGTGCGCGACGGGAAGGAGGAAATTCACGCGGAACCAGTAGAAAAGCTGGACAAGGCAGACATAGGAGAAGGCCGGTGTCTTCAGATTGGCTCGCTGCTCCCCACTCAACTAAGGGAGCAGTTGGTCACTTTCCTGAAAGATAACAAGGACGTCTTCACCTGGTCTCATGCGGACCTGACAGGGATCGATCCCGAGATAATGACCCACCACCTGAACGTGGATCCTACCTTCAAGCCTGTAAAACAAAAACCGAGAATCTTCGGAAAAGAGAGAAGCGATGCCATCCTCGAGGAAATTCAGAAGCTGATCGATGCTGGATTCGTCCAGGAGGTGCAATATCCTGACTGGCTGGCCAACGTAGTGCTAGTCAAAAAGGCGAATGGCAACTGGCGCATGTGTGTGGACTTTAAAGACTTGAACAAAGCTTGCCCGAAGGACAGCTACCCACTCCCCAGGATTGACCAGCTGGTTGATTCAACAGCGGGGCATGAACTCTTGAGTTTCATGGACGCTTTCTCTGGGTACAATCAGATCCTGATGCATCCGGCCGACCGAGAAGGTACGTCTTTCATAACCGAGCGAGGGCTATTCTGTTACCGGGTTATGCCGTTCGGACTAAAGAATGCAGGAGCAACCTACCAACGGTTGGTTAACCAGATGTTCGCCGGGCAAATCGGCCGGAATATGGAGGTATACGTAGATGACATGCTTACTAAGAGCAAGTCAGCCTGCGATCACCCAACCGACTTGGCTGAAACCTTCCAAATCCTCAGAAAATTTGGCATGAAGCTTAATCCAACCAAGTGCGCATTCGGTGTAGGAGCAGGAAAATTCCTTGGATTCATGGTTAGCCAGAGAGGAATCGAAGTCAATCCTGAGAAAGTTCAAGCAGTGATCAACATGCAGGCACCAAGAACGATCAAAGAGGTTCAATGCTTTACCGGGCGAGTAGCAGCGCTCAACCGATTCGTCAGTCGGTCGACGAACAAGTGCCTCCCCTTCTTCAAAACTCTGCGGAAAGCTTTCGAGTGGACCAACGAATGCGAAGAAGCGTTTGCGCACCTAAAAGCTTACCTCAGCTCTCCTCCCTTACTCTCCCGGGCCATTTCAGGAGAGCAGCTTTACCTATACTTGGCAGTCTCCCCAAACGCAGTCAGTTCAGCCCTATTCAGAGAAGAGCGAGGTATTCAGAAGCCAGTTTTCTATGTTAGCAGAGCTTTCCGCGGCCCTGAAGTCAGGTATCCACTCATTGAACAACTAGCTTTTGCTTTGGTTATCATGGCGAGACGCTTGCGTCCTTATTTTTGCTCACACACCATTGTGGTGCTGACCGACCGACCGCTCAAGCAAGTGCTTCAAAAGCCTGAGTTGTCCGGCCGACTCATCCAGTGGTCTATCGAGCTCAGTGAGTTCGATATTGTTTACCAACCGCGCAAGGCAAGGAAGGGACAGATCATGGCAGACTTCCTGGCAGAATTCACTAACCCTTTACAGGATAAAGATGGTGTGGTCAAAACAAAGGATCAAGACGTGGTATGCTGGACAGTCTACGCAGACGGCTCGTCCAACAAATCCGCAAGCGGCGCTGGGATTGTGCTTATCTCCCCATTCGGTGAGCAGATGGAGTATGCGCTACGGTTCGGATTCAACGCAACCAACAACGAGGCCGAGTACGAAGCAGTCGCTGTCGGGTTGCTACTATGCTCACAGATGGGAGCTAAAGTGGTCAAAGTCCTTAGCGACTCCCAGTTAGTGATCCATCAGTCCAACGGGGAAGCTGAGGCCAAAAACGAGAAGATGAAGAAGTACTCAGAGCTAGTCGCCAAAATCAGAGCAACCTTCGAGACGGTGACGTTCTTGCAGGTCCCACGTGAAGAAAACCAAAAGGCAGACTCCTTGGCTCGCCTGGCAAGTGCTCCTGACGAACACCTGGGGCCCATGACTACTCTCCAGTACCTTGCAGAACCAAGTATCAATGACCAAAAACCCGAGGAGGTCCAGGTTATCCATTCCCTTGCAGAATGGGCGGAATCCATCATTAAATTCCTCCAGGATGGGGAACTTCCCTCGGACAGAAGGGAAGCGCAGAAGCTCAGGTACCGGTCAGTAAGATACCTCCTCCAGGATGGTACCCTCTACAAAAGAGGCTACAGCTACCCTTATCTCAGGTGTGTCTCAGATGTGGAGGGCCAATTCATTCTGAGGGAGATTCATGAAGGAATCTGCGGCAACCATTCCGGGGGCCGAGCGCTGGTATTTAAAGCACTCCGAGCGGGCTATTATTGGCCCACCATGAAGGCCGACTCCAACAGCTTCGTGCGCCGATGCGACAAATGTCAACGCTTCGCCAACATTCCCCATCAGCCTCCAGAGCCGCTC
Source organism: Rhododendron griersonianum (assembly GCA_018127125.1). Classification (NCBI taxonomy): domain Eukaryota; kingdom Viridiplantae; phylum Streptophyta; class Magnoliopsida; order Ericales; family Ericaceae; genus Rhododendron; species Rhododendron griersonianum. The sequence continues at coordinate 29,243,699 of CM030790.1, read as the reverse complement.
GCGCCCATCGATAACCCTTGGCCGTTCGCGCAATGGGGGATCGACATCATTGGCCCCTTCAAGTTGGGGCCAGGGCAGCACAAGTTTGCCATAGTCGCTATCGACTATTTCACTAAGTGGGTGGAGGCAAAGCCGCTCGCCAAAATCACTCAAGAGGCAGCAAGAGATTTCGTCTGGAAGCACATTGTTTGCAGGTTCGGAATTCCCAATGCCATCGTCTCGGACAACGGCAAGCAATTCGATAATGAGATGATGCGAGATTTCTGGGAGCAGTTCAACACTAAATGCAAATACGCAACTCCTGGTCACCCTCAAGCCAATGGGCAGGCGGAAGTCACCAACCGCACCCTTCTTGGCATCATCAAAACCAGGCTGGACGACGCCAAAGGGTTATGGGCAGGAATGTTACCAAGCACCTTCTGGGCATACCACACCACTGTGCGTACTCCGACGGGACAAACTCCCTTCCAGATGGCCTTTGGCTCTGAAGCGGTTATCCCAGTTGAGGTCGCTATCCCAAGCTACAGGGTTCAACACTACAATGTAGAGCAGAACGAGAGGGCCCTCAACCTAAACCTCGACTTGCTCGAGGAAACCAGGCGAGCGGCCGCAGTCAGAGTGGCCGCATACCAACAGAAGGCGAAGCTTTACTTCGACAAGAAGGTCAAACATAGAGCTTTCCAAGTTGGTGATCTAGTCTTAAAGAAGGTGCTGGAGAAGAAGAAGCTAGGTAAGCTGAATCCGAAGTGGGAAGGCCCGTTCCAGGTCCAAAAAGTCATCAAGTCCGAGGTATACCAACTGGCCACCATGTCTGGTTGGAAACTCCCTCACCCGTGAAACGCGGACAATCTGAAAATTTATTACCAGTAAATTCCAAGTTACTTTTCTTTAAATTTGTTTCTCGACCCTCGTACAGATGGGTCTAGTGCTGTTCTTTTTCTAGGCTATAGGCCTATCCCTATCCCATTCGATGAGTTTCTAGACGATCGATTTGTAATCTCTCTTTTAATCATCAATGGGAATATCCTTGTCTTTTCTTTTCGAAAGATGGTCTTAACAACTTTTCGAACAATGATTGTCCCGGGAAACCACGAATTAGTATAGCGACCCGAAGAGACTAACATGGCCCTCTTCGGTCGGTCAGCGAGTTAACACGCTCTCCTGACAGGACGGCACTCGTCTATAAATAAAACGATTTGAAGAGACTAACATGGCCCTCTTCGGTCGGTCAGCGAGTTAACACGCTCTCCTGACAGGACGGCACTCGTCTATAAATAAAACGATTTGAAGAGACTAACATGGCCCTCTTCGGTCGGTCAGCGAGTTAACACGCTCTCCTGACAGGACGGCACTCGTCTATAAATAAAACGATTTGAAGAGACTAACATGGCCCTCTTCGGTCGGTCAGCGAGTTAACACGCTCTCTGACAGGACGGCACTCGTCTATAAATAAAACGATTTGAAGAGACTAACATGGCCCTCTTCGGTCGGTCAGGACGGCACTCGTCAGGACGGCACTCGTCTATAAATAAAACGATTTGAAGAGACTAACATGGCCCTCTTCAATCGGTCAGCGAGTTAACACGCTCTCCTGCCAGGACGGCGCTCATCTATAAACAAATGATCTTAAGAAACAAACAGACTCTCCTCAAACAGGCGACGGAACTAAACGGACGGCACTCGTCTATAAATAAAACGATTTGAAGAGACTAACATGGCCCTCTTCAATCGGTCAGCGAGTTAACACGCTCTCCTGCCAGGACGGCGCTCGTCTATAAACAAATGATCTTAAGAAACAAACAGACTCTCCTCAAACAGGCGACGGAACTAAACGAGTTAATACACAGCAGTTTCTTGCAGCATTTCAAAGGGTGAACGGTATCACTTCACTTTCGTTTAAGCTTTATGCATGAGTAACCATATTGCGTGACTCTAGGCCTACCTTTTTTGTACAGTCATTCACAGAGAGGTTTCATGGTGAAAGGGAAATTTTTCATTTAACTAAACCCCTCTTTTAATTCGAGAGGAGGGGGAAGACTCCCGTTACAAAAAAAAAAAAGAAAAACCCTGAAACCTAAGCGAGTCCGCAGGAGGCCATTAGTGTGGCCCGTCCTCGCGCCCTCTCTTGGCCTCGGGGGAGGCCGACGGCGAGCCCTCAGGGGAGGTTACCATTCCCCGTGGAGGAGATGGAGTCGCCGGCCGAGGGCCATGAAGGGGGTTCCAGCCTGTTATCAGCAAGAGCCGGACCACTTTCTCCGCGTTGCGAACCGTGTCTTCCATCACCTCCACCCTCGCTGACAGCCCCTCCACGACACCTCTCAGTCCCTGCACCTGCTGGCAAAGGTTCTCCAGAGTGTTGTTGATGTCACGCGACATTTTGCAGACTCTTTCCTTTCTCTCTTTCCCTCAGAAATGAAAAGTTTTGTGGGGGAGAAGGAGTACCAAGGGTCTGCTTTTATAGAAGGAGAGATCAACCAACTTTTATAGAAGGAGAGATCAACCAACTCTTTCGAAATTTGAATCAATTAATAACTGCCTTAATGGCGGTAGAAGTGGAAGTGTTGTTAAAATTCCTTGGGAAACTAAACTACTTTGATGTCTAGCCAGAATGCTCTCCTCATTTGGCGGGGTACACTTGCGCCGACTGCCAGAGCGTACACAATCACTCGCTCGACGGTGTAATTACTACCACTCATTTATCTGGGCGTCAGACCAAGAGTACGGGATAGCCTGCATTAATTAATGAAGTGCACCTCACATGATTACTTTCTTATCTGTACAAAGCATGCATTTAATGATCAATTCTGCTTGATTCGGTGAGCCTCTCTCGCCCATCATTGAGATTATCCAGTGCTCCCGAGGGGAACCGCTCGGTCTGACAGACACGCTCGTTCAACACCTATTTATTCGCTCGGCTCTCGACGGATCATTCAGTGTGACACTCCACCCAAAACTCTCGTGGGGCGGAATCAAAGACAAGCAACAGATAAACAGATACAACAACAACGGTCAAGCCCCTAGAGGGACGAACCCCGTTCTCCATCTTGGAATAACAAACAAGAAAACATTGTTATACCCAATTATACGGTGGAATGCCCAGTTATACGGTGGAATGCCTGATTATACGGTGGTGCACACTTCCCCTGATTATACGGTAGTACAGGTTTTTCAGTTGCGAGAATAAAGCAAACTACGTCATGACAAAAACACAGGAAATTTGGGCATAGAGGCCGGCCAGGTTCAGCTCTGGGCGTCGTCATCTTCGTCATCGCCTCCACCACCACCTATCTCGGTGTTCTCCACATCAGACGGAGGCTCAGGCTTCAGTTCGCTCAGGTCAAGGTCGGTATACTTGGCCCTCACACGCTTAATGGCTTGCTCGAAGCCACCAGAAAAGTATAGCATTTGCTCGCTAGCGCATTCGTCAGAAGCTTTGTACTCCTCTACCGCCTGGGCAGTAGCGGCCCTCGCTTGGCCGAGATCGCTTTGAAGCTTCAGGATCATGGTGGACTGCCGGGTGGTGGTGTTCTCGGTTGCCTGCTTCAGTGCTCTCAACTCCTCCTCCCTTCCTGACAAGGCCTTCCTCAAGTTCTTCAGGTCTGCCTCGGACTTCTCTTGAACTTCTTTGGCCGCTTGACGCAACCGCTCCGCCTCCTCTCTCGCTCGGCCGGCCTCCTCCACGGCTCGTTGCAGTGCTGAAGGGCAGCCGGAGTGATTTTTCTCTAGCTGCTCCAAGGAGTTGCGACACTCCAGGGCTTGGCGCATGACACCATGAAGCCTTAGCTCTCGGTCGGCCAGCCTCCTAGCAACAACTACTCCTTCAGCAATGGCCTATAGATTACGATTACAGTAACAGTCATTAGGCATCAAGGGGTTTCGTCACATGAGCGTGTATTGAAAAGCAACACTTACCCTACTCAGATGCAGCTCGAAGTTCCTCAGCAGCTTCTCCGCCGGCAGCGAAGCAAAGCCGTCGACAAGTTGGACAAAGGCGTTCAACGCTCGGTGGCTGGCAGACGGGTCCGACAGGATGCTCCCTTTCACCGGGATTGTTGCGTAGTCGTTCGCCGCTGGGTATATCAGCCCAGCCATACTTGCCATCTCTGTTTCCGTCCACGGGGCTGCAGGGGTAGAGGGGATGTTTGGAATGCAACTTTCTTTAAAGAAGTCGGGTCCTTTGCCGTTGGAGAGGGTGGCCGTTCTTTCTCGCTTTTCTTCTGTTCGGTCGGACCGGGGAGCTCACCTTCTTTCACGAGGGATTCTAACACCCGGCCGATCGAAATATCGGGGTCCGCCATCTCCGCGACAAGGGCCTCGTCTTTGTCGGTTATCTCCGCAACTCTCTTTCTCTTCTTCTTGCCCAGGGCCTTCAGGGCCGATCCACCGGCTGCTTCCAGCGTTTTTTCCAAAATCTCCTTGCCAATCCTCAGGCGGGAGAGCCTGGTGGGAGCCGCTGGCGGAAGGTTCGTTGGAACGGCCGCTCGGGCCCTCATCTAGGTATAAGGCACCTTGTCAAACGGCTTGATATCTGGAGGTGAGAACACAATTAAAGCAATAGTCAGAAAATGGGAAGGACGCGGTCAAAGACGGATAAGGAGAAGGGATTAAAACGTTACCCGCAGGATTTGGCCCCAGTAGGTGGTCGAACAGCTTCTGAGGGTTCACCAACTCCTCAAAGGGGATCTTCTCTTTCCGCATGGCCGCAATCAGTCCGTCGATGTCTGGGTTGGGGTTCTCCACCCGCCGGAAGTCACTCGGCTCGGGGTCTCCCCACACTGTCTGGATCCCTGGGGTGTTGGCACCAACCACTTCATCACTCTGATACTCCCATCCCTCTCCAGAAATAAAGAAGAACTTCTCTTTCCATTTTTTGACGGACGACGGGTACCCAAACACAATCTGGCGACCGTCAAGTGCTTGGAAGTACCAGAAGCCCGCATCTCCCACCTTCGGGGTATAGCAGTAAAAGAAATCGTCGATCGTCATAGGGCGGCCCTCTGCACCCAGCGCCTCGAACATCATGAATGGCCCAAAGAAGATGTTCCAAGCATTTGGCATAAGCTGCCCAGGGGCAAGCTTCATGCGGCCCAGCAGCTCTCGAACGATCCGTGGAAATGGGACTCGCAGCCCAGCGAAGAAGGCGTGCTCATAAACACACACCTCGCCCTCTGCAAAGGAGCAAGCCCTCTCTTCCGGACGGGCCGCTCGGAGGGTCACAGAATCCGGGATCTGGTAGGCACTCCGATCGTCCCCAGGTCCTCCTCGTAAATCACGCTCACGAGCGTTTCAGCCCTAAAGGACGGGACCTTGACAGCGGTCTCCACATCGATGACATTGGCAGGGGCAGTCTCTTCCATCTCAGGTACAGGGGAATCGGAAGCAAGACGGGAAAGATCCCTCACAAAGTGCAAGAACGGCTCTTGACTGGTGTACGAATGGAGAAGGGGTTTTAGGGCTTGTCGCTCAAAACGGAATCGCAACAACTGGTTCCACACGCGAAGAGCACCAAATAATTCCTTTAATCTGTAATGAGGAACCACGGGCTCGATCGCTTGAAGGGGAAAATCAACCCCGGGTATCGGGTCACCCGGATTGGCGTCTGTTTCTGGATCCAGCGTTGTAAATCGACTTGGGGGCAGAAAACGAGGAGTGTTGGGGAATAGCTGCATGATCATACTTATACCCTTCCTCGGGTGCGCGAATCAAGGAAAATCCTGGGACTTCTCGACCGTCCGATCATGAGCAAGCAGATCTGCCGCCAGATCCCCAACCGCAGCCGTCCTCGTATCTCGGGAATTTCGAAATTTGGAAAACCCAACTTCACGTGGGGTGTATATTTTGGCGGTTACTCATCATTATCCTCGGGTAAAGGGAGACTTCTTTCCCTCGCATTAACTGCCTCGAGCACCGCGTTCGCAAGCAGAGCAATTATTCCCAGCGTCGAGGCTCGCTCTGCTCGACTTGGGAATGGGGGGCAACTGATGAGGATATTTTTAGGCATTTACTGTCGAGCGTTGTTCTTTCGACACGTGTCAAGAGGTGACCTGCTCGGTCGGACAGCCGTCGCTCGGTCATATTCAAGTCGCTCGGTCATATTCCTCCAACCTCGCTGGGACGACAGGATAAGCACTGACTGGGTCAGTACGGTTACACCCGCCGGTATCCTCGGACGTGAGGGGGCAACCCCACGTCCCCTGGATTCCTGGACTACGGAGCCATGACTCCCACGTCCACCACTCACTCCAGTTCGGACGGGAGTCCCCCCACCTCGGGGGACTTCAACCGTCGTCGTGGCCCACGATCTACCACTTTCGTGCCCCTCGCAGGGACACGAACCACCTCGCCTATAAATGGGCAGCTCGTCCATGGGTTTACGGTACGTACTCTACTCGAGATACACAGAGCACATAGAATTCTACCCGGACATACTCTTACTAACTTAGCCATCGGAGGGTCCCCGACTGGCAACACCCCCAGTCCCCGGACGCTGTTTTGCAGGAACTCCTTGAAGACGGAGCTCGGATTGACCGTCCAGTTTCAGACATCAACACTGCTCATCATAAAACTCAAAGTTCGCTTCAGATTATGGCTCAAAGGACTAGTCGCATGCATTGGTTGGTGTTTCTGTTATTCAAATCTTTCTTAGACAAATGACAATAAGGGAAGATGAATGACGTAAACACTGAAAGAAATAAGCTTCTCTATATATAATCTCCGAAATATCCATGAGTTGAAGTACCAAAAGGCGTGCAAGCCTCAAAATCCTATCTACTGAGGGTAAACAGGCACCCTTCCAAAAGAAGCACGCAGGCTCCAGTCAAAAAGCAAAATAAAAGGGAACTCTACTCTAGTCCTCATCCTCGTCGTCGTCCTCACCCTCCTCGCTGTCCTCCCCAGAGGCCTCCTCTACCGGAGAGCTAGCCGCCTCTTGAGTGCCAGACGCCCTAGGCACTGTACTCCCCGAGTGTTCGAGAGGTCAACGTCCGTCGGCTCCTCAGTCTCGTCAGAGACGTCGACTAGCTCCTCCTCTGTACCCCCAGAAAGCCGCTGCCTCTTCGACGGAGGCTCCTCCCGCGAACCTGCAGAGGAAGTCTGTGGCGCCTGCATGCGCACAGACTTCCTGCGCGGCCCACGCGAAGCCCCTCCTCCAGCCTGCAATGACATGGTATTCATCATTAGCATTGTAATCATGAAATAAGCAATAGGAAATAAAAGCAAAGGGTTCGAAAGCTTTACCATGGTCCCACCAGTGCGATTAAGCACCTCTGGGGCACGCCCCATGGCGTACTGCCTCACCAGCTGCTCCAGGCCCATCATGGCCTCGCCCATCTCTCTCACGTACTCCGGAGTCGCCTACACAATAGGTCAATTGTTTAGAACATACAGTGATACTAACAAGTAAGCGCAAATGGGCGAAAGAATGCAAGTTATACCTGAGCAAGAAACTCCAGAGCTGCGACCGTGGGACGCGGCATCACCACTACACCAGAAACCCCCTGGGTAGTCGTCACATCCACGGTCCAGGAGAGTCGAGGCAAGCTGGCCCTACCCGGACCTGCGCCGTCACCTCGATCTCCAACGCTACCCTCGCGTCCTCTGCCTCTCCCTCCTCTCCGTCCTCGTCCGCCTCTACCGCCTGCACCACCTGACGCTCGAAGCGTCGCCTCCCGAGCAGCAGCCCGTAACCCGAAGCTCGGCATCAAGTACCGAGCCCGGTACTCAGAGTAGTCCACGCCCGCCTGGAAGAGCGGCTCCGGCTCGAGGTCCGGTCGTGTGAACCGCTCAACCTCTCCCCTGGTGTTCAAGCTCGTCAACTGCACCAGAGCAGGTAGGAGACCAGGGACTCTAAAAGCGTCCAACCTCAGCGACTAACGTGACACCCGGTCACCCAGGTACCACTGCCAGCCGTAAGGGGACTCGAGCAGCACTCTCCCCCTCGTCACCTCCCTGCTCCGCACCAGGAAAGGAGACTCGCAACGGTCCCACACACGCCAGCGGACCTGCAACCAAAAATGAATGATATCAGCATGAGATTTGAATAAGAACTATCAAACAAACGGAAACATGCGAGATATGATCATACCCGGTCAGGACGAAGCTCGTCTAAGAAAAGGCGGTAGGCGTTCAAGTCGCCCTTCCCTTTCTTCACCCCCCGGAACTCCTTGGACCAACGTAGGGCCCAGGGAAGCACTGCGTCACTAGGGCAGGAGGTCTCAGGAGGGTACATGTCCAGTACCTCGTACGTCCACAGCTGTAGAATCAGACATCAAGGATTAGCACATGATATGCAATAAGTGAATAGAAAGACAAATAAGTGCAAGAGAAGTTCGAAATATACCTCCCAAACCCTCCAGTAACCGTCGAGGCTCTTTCTCGCTCCTCGGGAAAGAGACCCCATGAAGGCGTAGCACGCCCCCAAAGCTGCACCGCCCCAGTCAAAATGGGCTATCTCCCCGACGTCCCTCAAGGCCGGTAGGAGCGAAAGGTGTACCCGGTTGCGCCTGTTGGGAAACAGGGACGCACCGAGCAATTACAAAAGAAAGCACCGCGCCATCTGCTCCTCCTGCACCCTGTCAATCGGGAGCTCCTCTGTCCAAAACCCTAACAGCTGAGCGTACTGGGCGTCCTCACTCTCCGCCCTCAACACGTACCCCAGTGTCTCCCGCTAGAGCACCGCGCTCCTCCCTGTAACAGCGTCGTAGGGGATAGGGTCACCCCCGACCCTCAAACCAGTGATCGCCGCAAAGTCCAGCGGCGTCACCGTCAGCTCGCCAAAAAGGAAGTGGAACGTGTTCGTAGTGTCCCACCACCTCTCAGCCAGTGCCCTCACCACCTGGCGATCATTGCTCGCCCTCGTAAGCACGCTCACAAACTCCCCAAAACCCGCCTGCCTCACTATCTCCCTCACAGCCTCAGGGAGTCTCTCCCAGAACGTCGACACGTCGGCCGCACCACCGTAGCACGAGATGGTGATCGCCTGTTGCAATGAGTTGATAACATTCAGTAAACAGGTATACTATTCAATGCAAATACAGCATTCAGATAAAGAAATGAAAGTACGATACATTGGAATTTGAAATGCAAGTGTTTAAAGTATACCTCGTCTCGGCGCAAAGAAAGGTGCTGCTGTGGGTCCCTCAAGACCAGAGCCTCGTCGTACGTGGGCCGCGCCGGCCTGTAGGCGTCCAAAAGTGTAGGAACCACTACGTGCTGAAAAGGCACGTAAGACTCCGCCTCGTAAGGTCCGCGCCCCTTCAGGGCCACTGCCGCCTCCTCCACAACACTCCTTCGAGGGCCTGTCCCACCTCCGGCAGCCTCCTCCTCTGCTCCCTGTGGCTCTCCAGCGGCCCTCGTCTCAAGCTCAACCTGGAGCACCCTCTCCTGAGCCTCAAGTAAGGCCGCAGCCAGTCCAGGTACCCCCCGTAAGGTCTCAACCAAGTCCTCAAGGGACGCCTCCTCAAGGTAGTCGCGTAAACTGATGGGCCGCGACGACCCTGCACCCTCGCCACTGCCAACAAACATGGCCGGCGTCTCCCTCTCCTCCACCAACTCCTCCTCAACGACGGGACCCTTCCCCAGGCCTGTCCGAGGCTCTCTCACAGGGGAGGCCTCTGTCACCACCTCCACTCCGACAAGCCCGTCGCCACCGCAAGCCTCCGTGACCCTCTCCGCTGAGCCAACTGCACCCTCCGTCCGGCCTGTCGCCTCGTCCTCACCCCTGGACTCCACTGCACTCGGAGTCTCCGTCCCCTGACCGTATCCAACCAACGCTCCACTACCGCCGTCACCACCACCGCTGCCGACCGCCGCGGCAGCCGAGGACGTGACTCCCTCGGCCAATGCCGCCAAGGGCGAGACCCCCACGGTCTCCGGCCCCTCCCCGACTGCCGCGACACTCTCCGGAACCACCGTGGCCTGCACAACGTCGTCCTGCGGGGGATGATCATCCCCGAGTATATCCACGCTATCCATGAGAGAGAGAGATGATTGGAAGGGAGAGAGAGATGAGAGAGAGAGAGAGAGAGACCAGAGAGAGAGACAGGAGAGAGAAAAGAGGGAAATTCGAACGATCGGGGCGTACTGTGTACGCCCCATATATATATATATATATATATATATATATATATATATATATATATATATATATATATATATATATATATATATATATATCCCCTGAACCGGTTCGTCAGGACTTTAGGTGGACCAGGTTTGAAGAGAGGTGCGCCGCACGGCATACTGGATCAAAGCGCGCGGCATAACGGCTTAACTGGATGAAAATTCTCGAGTTCCCACGACGCACGGCATTACCCATGCTGGGCACGGCATACTGGGTTATTTCGACAGTTCAGATTCTGAGAGCAGTCTTCTGGCCATGGCATTCACATTCAGTCTCGTTCATGAACAGTATGAGCAAATGAAAAAAAAAAAGAGGGGGCAGGCAAGCGATGACAAGGAAGGGACTTTTCATTTCATCAAAACCAAGGAAATCCCCGGGATTTGCATTACATTGTTCAAAAAAGAAAAAGAAAAAAAAGAGAGAAAATCAAAACGGGAAAAGAAATCCTACTGGCCCCCCTATTCTTCTTCCTCGAATTCTCATGCTCAATCGCTCCCTTCGCCAGAGCGGTCATCCGAACCATTCGGATTCCCCTCCGAGTCCTCTGCAGTCCCGTCCGAATCACGCCCCGGCGCATACTCCGGGTCATGTTTGCTGTCCATCTGATCAAAAGCGAAGTCCTGAAGGTTGGACACTGCGCGACGGAGGGTGCGAATCGTTGATATGAGCCTCGCAATCTGATGGTTCAGTTTCTCAATCTCCTCGCGGTAAAAGCCCATCTCTGCCTCCAAAGAAATCACACGCGCTGTCAAGTCGTCTGCCGCCATGTCTCGAGAAGTAGATTACGAGTCTAGGAACCTGGCAAGATTTGGGAGAAGAGTGCATAGAATGAGGCACCCCCATCCCTTTAAAAGAGGACCTGACCGACGAAAGGGCACGCCTGTATTAATGGGCACCCTTAAACCAGCCAACTGATCTCTGAAATCGAAGAGGTGCATGGGAAAACTAAAGACCGCGCGCCCTTTCGATCGCCCGCATGGCATTTTGACTTCAGAAGAATAAATGTGTTTTCTCGGAAATTGAGCACTCTAGCCACCAAAATCATCTCGGAATCCAAAAGGCTCCAGCCGTTTTGCAGCAGAAATCCTTTGGAATAGCGTGCATTAATGATAGGATTATTTGATCCTAGTCCCCCGAGACTCGCAAAATTTCCCGTCCCCCGAGGATTGGTCGTATTTACGTCTGCTCGCGGTATTTGCCAGATTCGCGTCTCAACCCCAATTTCGAAAATTCGCCTCCCGAAGGCTCGTCTCAATTCAAGTCTCAAGTTTCAAATCAATTTCAAAAATTCGCCTCCCGAGGGCTCGTCTCAAATCAATTTCAAAAAAAAATTTGCCTCCCGAAGGCTCGTCTCAATTCAAGTCTCAAGCCTCAAGTCTCAAGTTTCAAATCAATTTCAAAAATTCGCCTCCCGAGGGCTCGTCTCAAGTCTCAAGTCTCAAATCAATTTCAAAAAATTCGCCTCCCGAAGGCTCGTCTCGATTCAAGTCTCAAGTCTCAAGTCTCAAATCAATTTCAAAAATTCGCCTCCCGAAGGCTCGTCTCAATTCAAATCTCAAGTCTCAAGTTTCAAATCAATTTCAAAAAAAAAAAAAATTTCGCCTCCCGAAGGCTCGTCTCAATTCAAGTCTCAAGTCTCAAGTCTCATGTCTCAAATCAATTTCAAAAATTCGCCTCCCGAAGGCTCGTCTTAATTCAAGTCTCAAGTCTCAAATCAATTTCAAAAAATTCGCCTCCCGAAGGCTCGTCTCAATTCAAGTCTCAAGTCTCAAGTCTCAAATCAATTTCAAAAATTCGCCTCCCGAGGGCTCGTCTCAAGTCTCAAGTCTCAAATCAATTTCAAAAATTCGCCTCCCGAAGGCTCGTCTTAATTGAATTTTTCGCATTAGTTGCTACATTTTGCATCATCCCAATTGAACTACGTTGGTCTGATCCCTACAAATAGGGTACGTAGGCAGTTCCACGAATGCGACCACCATTGTCGTTTATTTGCATTTTCAAGCATTTTGTTTTTGTTTCTGTTCAAAGACTTTAGAGCAAACGGATCGGGATGCCTATTCTTTAAGCGTCACTCGTATCAAAACAATGGTATCCGAGTCACGTTAAAGAGGGACTACTGTAGACACCCCAATCCGGACCTCGAAGGGTCTTTGATCGCCCCGATGATGAAATAAAGGAAACAAAGCCTTTGTGAGCTTGAATGAAGTATTCCTCCAGCTTCCGCAGCCCAAACCAACCATCAGCCCAGAAAAGCCCAAAAAGACCTGGACTGAACCTAAAGTACCGTGCGCGACACATCTACACCGCACGGCGTATCAAAATTTAATACGCCGCACGCAGTCATGAGGTTAACCGCACGGCATTTTGGATAAAGTTCTGACTGGCTCAGAAAGCTGTCGGCCACGCCTATTTGAGCCACAGCTGCAATATGGCTCAGCCGAAAGCACACTTCTGGCCCGCCCAGAAAATACCTCCAACTTTTGAAATTCAAAATCCAAGGCTCTTGCCTATAAATACACCCCTCCACTCAAGGAAAAAGGGCCCTTGATCACCATTATACCCTTTCTCTCTCTTCTTGCTTTCACACCCACTTTCCCATTTCCAAGCCTTGAGAATGTTGTTCTTAAAAGACATCCTCTAGGCCTTTTACTCCATTTTTCTCCTCACCATTGAAGTTAGTCCCTTACTAACTTTGAGGTCCCAACCACCCAATATACCCATCTATTACACACATCCACACTTCTACTTTCTCTTTTTTTTTCACCTTCCGACGTCCATCCTCCTTCATCAAAGCTCATTCAAGCTCCGGATCCAAGGTAAAAACCAAGTTTCCTTGGGCTAGGCTCTGTCCTGGCCCTGAGGGGACCTTTCTGTTCTCAGGCTTGACCCTTTTGGTTGAGATCTGACCCAAAACCTCTTTTACAAAACAAAACCAGAGCTCTGTACGAAGGTGTGCTAAACCGTGCGGCTCTTTAGAGCGTCGCACGGCGTAGTAGACCAATACGCACGGCATTTCAAAAAGAATACTATTTTCTTGATCAAACTGTCTGGATCGCGATCGTCCGTTGTTGGGTCTTTTCTGTATACCAAAAGCTGTCTCAGAATGAGACCATTTCTACAAGCCATGTTTTAAACTCCATAGATCTTTTCAAAACAAGCAAACGTATCAAAAATGGTTTTCCCTTCATGGTTTGAAAGAATGGTATAGATCTGAGATGATCTGACAGATGTGAGTCGTCTGAAGCTTTAAAAATAAAACCGTGCGATGTAATGGTACACCGTGCGAAGCTTTACAAAACTATAAAAGTTTGGTATCGGGATCGGAACCACGCACGGCATATTGGTAAGCCGCGCGCTACAAGCCGATATGCCGTCTGACGGAGGGTAGTGATTCAGATAGTTCATTTCTATGTTTTTCCTGTTTATATCATCGCCATGTCATCTATGTCATCCCTGTACAGCAAGCACCACTAGCACGGCAACGTGTGATGATCTATCTTGTTTCCCTTTCCCTTTATGTGTTTTCAAGGTTTTCTGAGTTGTATTAATCCCCCCATTTAAAATGCTTAGTAGAGACCGATTTTCACCGGGCGAGCGGGGTGCTTTTCAACAAAACCTTCCCCGCTCGTAACCTGGCTCCCGGATCCAAAATCTCAAACAGTTCCGCTAGATCAAAAGGCCTTTTCTCTTCAAAACAAAACCCCCCTCGGTTCCTCGGATCATCCATCTCAAAAATCCGGGTGGCGACTCTGTCACAAATCGCACCGCTTCGGGTGCGGGAGCCCACAGTTATTCGCAGTCGCAGTGGCAATGAATGCTTGCATGAGTTGGACTAGTTCGGTAGTCCCCATTTGACCGTTGAGTTGTGGGGCTCCATTTTGTCCACTGTTTTGCTCGTTATTCTGGTTGGTTCTTCCTTCCTCCATCTAGATACCGTTATGTTATAATTTAGTAAGGGGGGTTTATTATAAGAACCTATATCTATGTATATTTATATATACGGAAGCAGAAAATCATAAGAAACTTTCTTTTATTAACAAAACAAAATCAAACACAAAATTTCCTAAAAAGTCACGATAAAGGAAAAACAATCAAGCTACTAAAAGTCACGATAGTTCTTACTACCACAATTATCTTCCTAAAAAAAATGATAAGGAAATCGATCAATCGAACAGCACTGGAAAATATTCTTCTAGAAGACTCCGCTTCTCGACGGTGTCCTCTGTGAGCCCGTAGCAACGCCATGTTACTCGCCATAGTGGTTCTTGTTGTCCTTCGCTGGGGTTTGGACTGATATAAGGCTCTAGGCAGATGGGTATCTCTGTAAAGGTGACGTGATCGATGAAGTCGGCATCCTCTGAAATGATACGATGTTCCTACTCGGGATGGGACCTTGAGACGCGAGAATAGTGGATGCGGTCGGTGTAGTGCTCCTGGAATCCTCGGGGTACGGCAATGAGGTAGTAGCCATTATAGCATGGGGCTATGGTCTTTACTGGTCCTAAGTAAGCGGACTACGCTCGGATCTTGAATGGGCAAGGGTATAGTGGCTCTAATTGGATATAGACCCAAGTGTTCGGGTCATAACCGGAATGGTGTCCTACCCATGGAATTCCTGCAGGCCGGGTCATCTTAGGGCGAGGTGGAGGGTCGGCATCTATGACCTCACATTCATTGTTGGATTCTTCCATTGGTACAGGAGCTGGAGGAGGTAGGGGTTCCTGCATTTCGAGTCGTTGGTTTGTTAGCCACCACTGTAGCTCAGCATCCATATCTCTTGGTGCATCTATGGGTAAGAGCCAGCCATAGTCGTCCATCTCTGGTTCTGCCAAAAATCCATCCTCACTGTCGGTACTATTACCTGCATCTCCTTCCAATTCGTGTTCAGCATTGTCCATCTCTTCGTCCCTGTCCGGAGGCTCTTCTGGGTCTTCTTCCTCCTCAGCGGGTTCTTCGGGATCCTCTTCTTCCTCGGGGGGTTCCTCGGGATCCTCATCTTCCTCAGGAGGTTCCTCGGGATCCTCATCTTCCTAAGGAGGTTCCTCGGGATCCTCTTCTTCCTCAGGGGGTTCCTCTTGCGGTCCCACTTCTACTCCAAGGATGTAGGCTAGCATGCCTTGTCTCCCGTGGTCTTCAGCTATGGAGTGAGTGATGGTGTCGGTGAGGGTTAAGACCCTTTGGTAAGCCTGCCTCATCTAATAGAGGGTGGGAAACATTCCAGCCAAGTAATCATCTCCCATTGGAAAATCTGGAGTGGTAATCATGAATGCCTTTAAGTTTTCCACTTCTGTAGCTAGCTGGGTCACTTCATCCTCTTCCTGAGTGTTAGGATGGTTATGGTGTTGGTCCGGGGTAGGAATCGGAGGCTGGCTATCCATATCTCTATAGTGTGGGTAGTAAGGGTCATTCCTAATGTCAAAGCCTGGTATGCTTTCCAGAATATCACGGATTTCCCTCTCGAGTCTAGCTCTCCTTCATGGGCTTGGATGCTGGGCTGTGTATACCTCCCTCTGGTTTGGCAGATTCGCCATCAGCTGCTGATACTGGGCATACAAAATCGGGAACTCAGCAGGTACGTAAGGGTCTCGGAAAGAGAAGTCGGATCCTACGGTGTTCTCCAAAAGGTCTTGCAATTTGCTCCACTCATCGGCTAGTTGGATTGCAAAGGTGGGGTCCATCTACAAAATAAAAAAAATATAATTATCGTTAGGTTTTTGGTATGTTTCAAATAACGTTATTTTAATAGAGTAAGGATAAACTCAATCTAATGTGAAACTACCCAATCTACCCAAGGCCGAGGGTTGAACCTAAGGCTCTGATACCAAGTTGTAACGCCCCGATTTTCAAAAAGGAAATCGAATGCATTAAATATTAATTTCCGAAAATTAACCTAATTAAATTTAAAAATCCAAAACAGAATTCTCAACATAGAGATTCATTTATTACAATCCACTGGGGAAAATACTAAAATAGTCTTTGAAATATTGAAAAGGACAAATTAACAGAGCCAACTTCTAAATTTGATAGGGATTCCAAGCGTACTCGGGTTCAGCTTCTACTTCCGGATTCTCCTCTGCATAAAATTGTTCGCCCGCGAGGTTCGGTGTCTCTTCTTGGAACTGTGCCATTGTGGGATCCTCTCCATTGAATCATGTGTCTTCTGGCAAATTGATCGCCGAAGCAATCGATTTACCAGGATACAGACGTATCCGTGAGTGATAAATCACCCAGTAAAATAATCTAACCCAACCACCCCTCTTACTTTACAGCTAGCAATCAAGCAGGATAAACATGGTACGAAGAAATATAATCTGAGGTATTTCATATCAATCAGTTTATTACTATTCATTAACCTGACGTGTGATCTAAGATCTCACCGCGAGATCTTTCCTCCCTCAACCGCTAGCCATGCTCATTCCCATGAGTTCACTTCCCTTTGCTGTCGCAGATACACCTAAGTTATATACCGAGTGTGCACCCCCGATAACTACAACAAGGGGAAAGCTTATCATGCCTGCATCACAACTAGGGTTCGCCTATCTTATAAACCACATCACAACCATTCCACAATCATCACTGGACACCCGTCAGTCTATCAATTCATCACTGGACACCCGCCAGTTTCAATCTCATCACAATCTCAAAATCACGCCTGCAGGCAATCTAAAAACAAAAACTTTTTCCAATTCATCCATTACTTATCATCGTCTAGGTGATTTCTACTTCGCATACCACCCCATGTCTCTAGGATCCAATCTCACATATCATTCAGCAGTTGAAAATAATAATTAAGCAAACAGAATAATAATTGAAATAAACAATATGCATTGAATCACATAACCTTTTATGAATGGGCCGTTGCCCTTAGTTCTGTATGATCAACAAGTCATTAATAAGGTAAGGAACTTTTAATGAATAAAAGTTTTAATAAAAAGAATATAATCTAGGCTTGTATAAATTTTTATTTAGGAAAATAATTTGATTAATGATCATAATAAATACAATAAGTAATTAATAACACTAGAATAGGTAGCATGGCTCTAAAAGGAGTCCTAGGGTCCTACGTAACCTGTTCAAGTATCAACAAGTGGTTCCGGAGGGTTACGGAATTATTTTTAAAATAAAAATGATTTATAAAGTTGTCAAAAGTAACATAATATGGATAATAAATTATTTAATAAATAAAATATGTTGAGATTAACAACATATCATCTTTAAGATGTAAAGAATTTAGAAAAAATATTTCGGGAATTAATTAAATGGTTTATAAGGTCGCAAGGATTTTTCGTTTGAAACTTTTGATTGAAAATAAACAAAAAATTAATTAAATAGATATTAAAATAAAAAAAAATATGATATTAACAAGTTATGATCTTTGAGGTGTTAGGAGTCTAGGAAAAATAGATCGGGCGTCGAAAACGGTGTTCGGGATGTCGAAAAGTCGATTCAGAACAAAACAGATCCCACCGCAAGGTCTGACCGGGTTGACCTTGCGGCCGCGAGGTCAGAGGCTTGGTTCTTGCGGTCCGCAGGTTGCGACCGCAAGGTTCGGGCCAGGTTCGGTTTTTTTGTTTTTTTTTTTGATGGTTTTCGATGCATGGGACCTTGGGGGACTATGGGTTAGGCCTAAAAACATTTAATATACATAGAGGAGTGTTTGGAATAGATTATAGTACCTCGAATCGGATTGAATTTGATTAAAAACGGATCTTGAACTTTTGAAGAAGATGGCTTCGGTTTGGGCGAACAGGGGACCTTGGGCTCGAATTGGACGATGCTTGGGGATGCTTGGGATTGCAGAAGATGATTGGAATGGGTAATTCGGATCTCGGGGGTTCCTAGAGCGCAAACCCACTTTTCTCTCTCTAAACTCCATTGATTGGAGTTCGATTTTCTTTGAATTCTCTCTCTCTTCTGGACTGGTAGGGTGTGAATAATTTCGTGGTGAGTTCTAGGGTCGGGGTTATGGGGTATATATAAGAGAATTTTGATGATAAGGGTGATAAAATTGTATTGGATTGGGATTCTAACTCTTGGCTTGATATGGACGGGATTATGGACGAAAATATGGTCAGGGAAGTGGTAGAGATCGAGTAGGAGTAGGAGATGGAGAGATGGAAGAGTTTGCATGCATGTATGCAACTGAAGGAAAATATAAAAGAGATAATTATGATAGGATAATTATTTTTTGTAATTATCTAATATTATCTAATAAGGAAAATAGTATTATTAGAATTATTAATACTTTTTAATATTTTTATTAATTAGAAATTACGGGTTGTTACATGTGTTGCCAATGGGACCGGACGTGGTAGTCTCATTGGAGGTAATTTAAATGTTTGTGAAAATCGCGATGTGGCCGGACGTGGTAACCCATCGTGAAGATTGCCAATGTGGCTGGACGTGGTAGTCTCATTGGTAATATGGCTTGGTTATCCGCGGAGAGGAGCCAATGCAAAGTTTTGTGTGCCAATGGGAACCTGGTGCGGCAGAACCATTGTGAGAATACTCGGAAGACTGGAACGACGGAACCGAGGTTGGGTGTGTAAAAAGACGATTTTGGAAATGTTGATTTGGTAATTAAGAAGTTAAGATGGTGACACAGTTTACGAGAAATCGCGTAGGAGAAACTCAGAAAATCATGAACACCAACAATGGTAAATAGTGAATGTGGATGTGTCATTGTTAGCTGTTTATTTAGATAAGCATGTACTGTGTAGATAACGTTATCTGTATGATTCATTGTTTGTAAGTTAAAGGTTAGTGGGTATAGGTTATTCTATTGAGCCTCTATAGCTCACGGTGTTATCTTATGGTAACCTTGACATATTATATTGGTGGCGACACTGGTATAATGTGTCAGACCTTATAGATGAACAGGGTGAGCTGTACACCTTGGAAGCTTTCGGAGCCGAGGAGCTGGTTAGGATGGAGGAACAGGCAGAACAATAGATAGGAACCTTAGTTTCCCCCCCTTTTGTTGAATAAAAGTACTCTTGTGAGATTTATGATGTAATAATGAGCCTGACTCTAGCTTCATAATTTATTTCAATAAAATATTTATTTAACGTACCCAAAAATGGGGGCGTTACACGTTTGTCCATATAAGTTAAAATCGATACCGTACACTAAAAGAATGTAGTTACCTAAAAGTTAAAAAAAAAAGTTTAATCCTTAACTCTCTCTCCTACATGAAAATTTATCAATTTTTCATCTTTTTATTTATTATTCTACAGTTTTTAACTAAGTTTAATTAATAACATAATAAATATATACTTTATTTTTAATGAAACCTATCCTTTTCCTTTCAATCTGTTATTTTAAAAATTTCCTAAATTCTTTTTGAGAAAAGAGAATAAATTTTAAGAGCTATATATGTCAACCCACTGATGCAGAGGACAACACAGAAAAAATTCTCAATGATGTTTTATTTCGTCTTCGTGTATTGAACGAGTATAACGCTAGTGGATTCTTACGATGGATGAATTGATCAATATCAGCACTATAAGAATGTGATATACACGTGGATTGCATAACCTAATGATTTGACGACGTGGGGTCATCATTATTCCAAGGTTAGAGGTATTCGTCTGCAGATCTTATTTGAATCATAATAATCGGATTCATTCTCATTTCCCGATCAACTCGACTACCGACCTACCGGTGTCTTACAGACGTGTGTGGGCTCACACTAACGTCCCGCAAATGATCCGAGCAGCTCATTGATTGTAAAATTAGTTTTTCAGTTGCCTTGAAAAAAAAAATTCAATTGGATAATTGCAAGTACTTGACCCAATCTTTTAATTTTTCATTCACAATTTAGAATCTTGAATTCTGACTGAATTTTGAAGAAAAGTAAGAACAATGGGGATTGCTCACTTAAATTTATCTAATTGAGCTAATTTTCCAATTCGTAACACAAAAAGTCATTTTGAATTTAATGAACGGATTGAATCAGTTGTGTGATTCTTGAGTGGACCCACACTCATATGCACACTACCGAGCAGCTCATTGATTGTAAAATTAGTTTTTCAGTTGCCTTGAAAAAAAAAAATTCAATTGGATAATTGCAAGTACTTGACCCAATCTTTTAATTTTTCATTCACAATTTAGAATCTTGAATTCTGACTGAATTTTGAAGAAAAGTAAGAACAATGGGGATCACTCACTTAAATTTATCTAATTGAGCTAATTTTCCAATTCGTAACACAAAAAGTCATTTTGAATTTAATGAACGGATTGAATCAGTTGTGTGATTCTTGAGTGGACCCACACTCATATGCACACTACCGGTACACATAGTTTTATGCTTTCCGGGTTAGTATTTAACAGACTTAATAATTGATAGATTAATTCTTTAATTATCAATTTTTTGAGAGCATTATTATATATGCTTGTTATTGACTTGAAGTCGTCCAAATTGTGTGGTGATAAGTATGGAGGATAATTAAATTCATTACTTAATGTTTAGATCCATGCACATTACTGAAATGGGATAGGAAGGTAGGTTTGCTTTTAAATTTTTTTTTCAACGGAAGAAGCATACCCATTTATAAAAGTCATTCGGCATCTACAAATAATCACCAGAATACAGATCAAGCCATATGGCCCGAATACAGAGATACAGAGACACAGCCAAACCCTAAAGCTAACGATATACAGGACAAGCAAAGAGACGAAACTGATGTCTAATGTCTAAGCAAGAGTTGTCGCTCATTCCACACCATTATCAACAAGGATCGGCATAAATGGAGCTATAGTACCCAGACACCAGACGCCTCTAGATGACGAAGCTCCATATCAAAGACAACATAAAAAACCGATGGAAATCAACAACCCACTGGATTAAATCCGGACAGAAACCGGACTGAATCCAAACAAAACAAAATAAAATAAAACATATACTCACCTTCGTCATTGAGCAACCCTTCTCTTGTCTAACCCCCTACCGATCAAAGCTCTGAAGCCGAAGACTCAAGAAGCCATCGGCGGCGAGCGGTGACGAACGACAAGCGATTTGGGTAGAGAAGGGGAAGGAAAAACCAGATCTGAAGGCAGAAATTGATTCCTCCCCTCCCGCCGCCCAAAGTTGGGTATAAACCTAAGGGAGAGGGAGGGGAAGAAGAAGATAAAGTGTGACGGCTGTTTTAGGGTTGGAGGGAGGTGCTCTCCTTTAGAGAGAGAGAATACCAAAGGTTTGCTTTTAATTAACCATCCAAATTCCAACACTAGGGGGTAGCTCATGATCATGTTAATTGGAGTATATATGCTTAGCTTCCCTTTTCTTTTCTCTTTTTGCATAGAAGAGAAGACAGTCATTGATAAGTTACTAGTAGATTGCAAGAGACATGCATGCAGATGTCCGAAAAGAGCTTCTTCATCCACTCAAATTAATTAACTTGAAACTCTTCTCTGGACACTTGTGCCTCTCTCTTTCCGGCCATGTGGCTAGGCTGAAGGAAGGCACTAGCCAGGCGTCTTGGCGTCCTGCCTCTTTCTATTCTATTAATTAATATAGAGTAGTTTTCTAGCTAGCTACAAGCAATTAATTTTGAAATTTAAGGTGAGTTTGGATTAAAAAGTTGAGTGACTTATTTTTTTTGTCTTTATTCAAAATTTTGTTGCATTTGTTTGTTTTTCGTCAAACTTTTGTAACTTATTGATTCGTCTCGACGAGAGGAATCAGAAAAGTAAAAAAATTTGATCGAAACTTATAATTTTTTGAATAAAGACAAAAATAAGTCAATAAGTCAGTTTTTTTTTACTTATTCTTGTCTTTTTTAAAAAAAATATGACTTTCGATCAAAACTTTTACTTTTTCGAATCCTCTCGCCCAGACGAATCAATAAGTCACAAAAGTTTGACGCAAAACTAACAAATGAATTTTTTTTTGAATAAAGAAAAAAAATTATTGTTCTACTTTTAAAACCAAATGAGGCTTTAATACGTAGTAGTAGCAAAATTTTGATAATTACGTAAAGTATTGTTTTTCTTGGGGATCGAGCACGCATTCCTATGTGACCAGCTAGCTAGCGACAATGTTTATGAATACTCCGTAATATATACCACGTAGATGTACGTATATAGAGTATTTTGGGGTGCTATGTGAGTAGTCCGATTGGTCTGAATTAGATGAATCCCAAAAGCAACAAATTTTTTGACAAAATATTAAAACAAGCTCATTAAAGGCGAAAATTATCTTAAAATTTTTACCAAGTTATTTTTGTCAATTCTATTGATTTCAGATACAAAATGTTTTTTTTTTTTTTGGTCAAAAGTGAGAAGATTGTATTGATAAACACCCAACGGCCGGCACTTACAAAACGGAGATCATTACAAAGAACTTGGACAAAGCCAAACTAATCGTCTAACAAATACAAAACAAGTAAATCACAAGACAATCGATGTTTATCATCCTAACCTAGACATGACCTGACGCAATAGCAACACTTTTAAACTGTCTAACATCTAATTAGGAGTCTCAAACGAGAAAAAATGCAAAGTTAAAGACAAAAAACACCAAATACCCAGACTATCAGATGCATTCCACCCAAGTATGAAGGCACCAATGAACTTCCAAGAACTACAGATCTATTAAGCCGCAACAGGTTGCCTCGCCAAAGACATCGTGTAGGGATAGAACGCTGAAGCACAGATATCGTTGTGAAGTAACCTCGATTGAGAGAACCTAATCTGTAGACAAAATTTGTCCAAAGACGAAATTAATAACCCTCGTTAAACGAGAGACAAAACTCTCATAGATCAGACCACAAGTCGTAGATCTGAAGAGATGAAAGGAAAAAAAAAAACAAAGAAAGGGAGTCGGTAGTACCATGGTCTCCCCCTCCCGCCGCCACACACGGGTATGAAACCCACGGGGGGAGGGGAAGGGAGAAGATCGAGGAATTGTGGTGGCTAGGGTTGAGAGAGAGGAAGAGAGAGATAGGGTTGAGAGAGATAGATACCAAATGTTAAGTGGGTAAATATTTTGTTAGTTTCTGTTGAGAATTCAAACTTTATTGCATATCGTAATAAGAAATAAAGAAAATATAGTTCTCTGACTAAATACTACGGTTCGATTCTCTTTTTTTGTTTCATAACTCAAGGTGTCTGCATGACTAGTTTACATGCATTTCGACTGATTAGTATTAATACAAAAGCCGTGCTATTCCATGTTGACACACATGAATCAGATTTGAAGTAATAGTTTTTTACAATGCTTCAATTAGCAAGCCAAATTAAAATAAAATTAATGAAGATGAATATTGTATTACATCCCCACATGGTGGATACTGGGAATCTAAAGAGAATCCATCGTAATGCAAGTGGTAGGGCATGTGTGTGTAGGATTAGAGAGTGATCAAGTTTGTAGCGTAGCATTATTATAATCTCATTGGTTGGCCGCGCCGCTAAAAAGGTTTTGTAAACTCTTTTAATAAAATAATCCCCTTGATTGAAGCATTTCCGTAATACCAAAACTTGAAGAAAAATCTGGCTCATATTTTGTTTGTTTGGTACATTAGACGATCATTGCTCTACGTACGCTAGCAATCACCAAAGTATGAGTTCCAACATAACGGAGAGCAATCACCAAAGTATGAGTTCCAACATAACGGAGAGCAGGGGCGGCTCCAGGATTTTAATTAAGCGGTGACACAAATGTTTAGAAATTTTTTGTATACGGCTTTCGGAATAAAGTAATGATATTCATTTTGTTTGAAAATCAATTAGGCTTGATTTATTTTGTTTTGTTGAGGTATATTGTATACTTCTCACAAATATAATTGAATTAAATTTTTATTTACTCTAGTTTCATACGAATGGTACAGTGTAGACAAACAACTAAACAAATATTGCATATTTTGTTTGTTTGGTTGTATGTTCCCTTACTGGATTATAAATTGAGCTTAGTATGATTGTGAGCTTATGTCCCCTTTGATGCAATTCAAATATTTGTCTCTCCTACCACTTGTAATAAAAAAAAAAAAAGGGGGGGGTTTTTGGGACAAAACTTGTAATATAAATTTATATACATGTGGTTATTGATTTTTGTACTCTATTTCTTATAAATTCACTCTGAGATTTGTCATTTAGCATTTAAAATTACACACAACACATGCACTAAATGGCAATTTTTGGAATGCATTTATAAACAATTGGAGTGCCAACTACAATATGGCTAAAGTTTCATGGTATGATGGGGACACTGAGGAGTGTTTTTCTTTTTTCTTGGAATTTAAAGGTTGCTCAATCTCTCGTTCCCTTAAATTTTGATGGCAATTTGCATGCATAAATAATAACAAATTATGTTGTACTAATCTTATACACAAATAATTAAAAAAAATTAACAATTTAGAAAATAAACGGATCGAATCGTAAACATGATGTCTCAAAGACTTTTTTAAAGACCACAAAATAATTGAACAAAAACCTAAAATTTTTAACAAAAACAAACAAAGCTTAAGAAAGTACGATTTTACGCGTAACATTTCTTTTCGTACTTTTACGAACATTATGTAACACCACCTGTGGACTCCCGTCCAACATCGCAACCACCTATTCGAATCCTGGTCCGGCCACTGCATCTGAGTCCATGCATGTGCATACTCACTCACTTAAAAAATTACAGATTTGGTTGGTGCATGGTTTAGTTATCTGGTAGGAGAGAGAGAGAGAGTTATCAGATAGTTTCGAGTACCTGAGAGGAGAGGATTTCGGGGGGAGAGAGAGAGAGAGAGAGAGAGAGAGAGAGAGAGAGAGAATGAAGAGTTCTGTTTCAGAACAGAGTTTATACATAGAGAGCGAAGATGAAGATGAGGAAAAAGAATTTACTAAGGGAGAACAAGAGGGGGACGATTCGGATACTTCTAATGATGATTCGACTCAAAACCAGCAGAAGAGCAAACCCGATTCTCTCAACACCACATGGCCTCAAAGCTACAGGTCTCTCTCTCTCTCTCTCTCTGTTTTGCTATGCTCGGTTCATGTAATCTTTGCTACTCTGTATTTTGTGTTCCTTAAATTAGTACAATCAAGGGCGGCTTTAGGATCTCGGTCCATGAGTGAATTTTTTTAAAGAGTTTTAGGGACCTATATTTGAGGTTACAGAATTTACGGGGTTGGATTTTTTTCGGTGTTGCCCAGTGTCAGACAAAATTAATATGATTGCTTGAACTCTCTCAAACAAGGTTCTGAATAACGTAACGTACCGGTAACAGTATCATTTTTATTATTGGTACGGTACATACCGGTACTGGTATAATTTCGGGTACTCTTGCGTATGTTGCGTTATACGGAGTAAATATTACTCTATTAATATGGAACTTATATGCATGCTTAAAAAGTATAATAAAATATTCAACCGATGCAAAAATATATACTAAAAATAGTAATAATAGACTAATAGTAAGGGTTATGAAACTCTATATTCATAAATAAATAAGAGTAGTAGTTTTTAGTACAAATGACTTAATTATGAAATTACCTCCTATATATATATATATATATATGTGTGTGTGTGTGTGTGTGGCCCGTGATCCTTTGGTCCTCGATCCTTCGTTGGTGACTCGATGATGGGTAAGCTTTCTCCTCCTAGCCTGCACAAGGAACGCACGACTAAGGCCTGGCCGGGGTTTGTCCCGGCAAGGCCCTCCGGCGAGAGGATGAGTATAGCGCAGAGAGGAAGCAGAAAGCTTTTGAGAGAGTAATTGTGAGTATTGAGTAGCGTGTACCTGTTAGGGTTACTATCACTGGATATTTATAGGGCCTCATGGCTTGCTCTCCAAGTACGATCGCGTGCCTTCCACGAGCCAAGTGATGTCACAGTGACATCAAGGAATAGATCTGGTAACCGTTTTCAGGGCTGAGCTGGCACACCCATGTGCGCCCATGATCATCTTCTGTTATAACCGCCTCCGCATATGGGGGACGCGTGACTCAGCAGCCAGCCGTCGTCGGCAGCCAGCCGTGCTCCGCAGGTGGCCGAGCACGTGTCTTGACGGGTGGCCGAACCCAGCGTTCGGCTGAGACCCACATGTGGCCGAGCTTGACATGTGGCCGAACACGGCGGCGACCCGTGGGAAGGAGTCTGATGAATGAGCCGGCCTCTGGTGGGTGGCCGAGCTTGAGAAGTTCTTCGAAGGTGGCCGAACGTGGGCAACGGTAATCGTCCGTCGGTAAGACGAATCAATGCCCGCTCCTGTACCTCGATTGTAGCCGAACGTGGAATGACATACGACCATCGTCTTCGGTCGCGGCCACATGTGGCCGAGCTTGACATGTGGCCGAACATGGCGGCGACCCGTGAGAAGGAGTCTGATGAATGAGCCGGCCTCCGGAGGGTGGCCGAGCTTGAGAAGTTCTTCGAAGGTGGCCGAACGTGGGCAACGGTGATAGTCCGTCGGTAAGACGAATCATTGCCCGCTCCCGGACCTCGGTTGTAGCCGAACGTGGAATGACGTACGGCCATCGTCTTCGGTCGCGGCCTACTTTTCGGTGGGCTCGAATAATTTGGTTTGGTCCGCTACAATAGCCCCTCAATCTTCACCGACGCCGAGCACGAGGTGGGGATTGATAATGAACTTGACCGAACCCAACCAACGGCCGAACGTGGTGGCGACCCGCGGAAAGGATTCTAACGAAGGAGCCATCCTCCAGAGGGCGGCCGAGCTCAAGGAATTCTCCGAAGGTGGCCGAACATGAGAAACGTCAGACGACCGTCCGCTTCAGCACGTGTTGGCAGCACGTGACTTGGCGGGTGGCCGAGCCCCGCATGTGGCTGAGACCCACATGTGGCCGAGCCCCACATGTGGCCGAACATGGTGGCGACTCGCGAAAAGGATTCTAACGAAGGAGCCATCCTCCAGAGGGCGGCCGAGCTCAAGGAATTCTCCGAAGGTGGCCGAACATGAGAGACGTCAGACGACCGTCCGCTTCAGCACGTGACTTGGCGGGTGGCCGAGCCCCACATGTGGCCGAACATGGTGGCGACTCGCGAAAAGGATTCTAATGAATGAGCCCTCCTCCAGAGGGCGGCCGAGCTCAAGGAATTCTCCGAAGGTGGCCGAACGTGAAAGACGTCAGACGACCGTCCGCTTCAGCACGTGACTTGGCACGTGACTTGGCGGGTGGCTGAGACCCACATGTGGCCGAGCCCCACATGTGGCCGAACATGGTGGGGGATTTGCAGGGAGGATCCCAATGAAGGAGCCAACCTCCAGAGGATGGGCGAGCTTGAGGATGTCTACGATGGTGGCCGAACCTGAGGGACGTCAGGTGACCGTCGGCAAGATGTATCTGTGCCAAGCCCACGTACCTTGGTTGTAGCCGAACGGGGAACTACGTACGGCCAACGCCTTCGGTCGCGGCCTACTCATCAGTGGGCTCGAACCATTTGGCTTGGTCCACTACAATAGCCCCTCAATCTTCGCCGACGCCGAGCATGTGGTGAAGATTGATACTGAGCTTGAGTGAATGTTTCCATGCCTTAGAAATTTTTGATGGCTTTGATTGTTTGAGTGGTAGTTATCCGTAGCCCCCACTTTGGTCTGGGGTCGGCTAAGTAGTTGAATGTCTGATATGTTGTGGTGAATGCCAAGCCTTGACCAAAGTAGAAATGTGATCCGTCGAACATGGGTGGATGCCTTGTGCCCCTTTTAATATTTGTTGGGGAGGTGGCAAAGATGGCAAATCCTGACTGAAGGGATGAGGCCACTTGAGAGTTGTCAAGTGTTTGTGGGTGGTTTGCTCGCCAAAGCGCGAGTGTAACCTTTCGGTGGCCGACCATAACGTCTTGCCAAGCCGAGCCGAAGCCTGTGTTTCATCAGAGATGTGTGTTTTAGGCTCGGCGGACCATATGTCCGTTTTTTGCTTCTTTGGGCGGCGATGGTGGCCGAAGCAAGAGGCTGAAGAGCCGTTTGTGGGTGTGACCGAAGTCATCGTTTGTGTTTGGCAGATGTGCCGAGGGTGAGCTATTTGAGTAAGCCTTGCAGGTCGCCGGGTCGAACTTCGTGAATTTGGGTAGATGAAAAGTGGATTCTGGCGGCGTGTTGATGATGTGGGAGGTGAAGGGAAAGACGCTGAAATCCTTCAGTTGTCTTTCAAAACCTGGGCGCGGCGGTTTGCCGTGCTCGTCCGTCTTCGATCTCTTGGAATCCCTTTCCTTGTGTTCTTTCGCCGACGTCTTCTCGGCTTCTCTTCGCCGAAGCTTGTCTCGCAGGTCCGTTGCTGTTTGGCGTGGGCCGTCGACGATTTTGTCCTTGTTGCGACGGGACTTGTTCTCATCGTTCGCGCCCTCAAAGTGTACGCCTTTCCCGTTGCGCCGAGCATGGTGCTCGTCGTCCTTGTTTTCAATCGGGATGTTCCCTAGGCGTTCGGAGACATGGGGTCTGGTCCGTGCAGAGTCTCGGCTACGGTGCAAGGCCGTTGTGCGAGAGAACTCTGCACGACCAGTCGAGTACGTGCTTGTAAACGACTCGGTATCCCTTGTCCTGGTTCCGTCGTGATGGCTTCTAGAACGATGTGTTCCAGATACGGTGAGTTGCTTGTAGAGGATGATTTCTCTGGCGTCGCCCGGTGCTGGAGTGAAGCCTAGGCGGTCTTTCACGGATCCGCGTTGGCCTCCCTCGTTCTGACGCCCTTGTGGTGGTGGAGGTGGAGGGGGTGGAGTTTGCATGCCTTTTCCTCCGCCTCCGCCTCCGCCAGATCTTGATGCGGCAGGGGTGGCGTCCTGCTGCATGTGTTGCTTCATTTGGGCCACCTCTTCCCTTAGAGCGGCCAGTTCATTGTCGCGTTCATCGTCGCGACGCTGCAACAGGCGGATGTACGCCGAAGTTACGTCGTCTGAGACGGGCGAGAGCCCGGACCCAGGGGCGAGGGAGAGGGACATGTGCCTTTCGAGGGTTGGCGTGGAATTGACGTTTCCACCTGCGTCTTTGGCCCCCGAAACGGTTGCGTTTGCTAGATCTCCGCCCATGGTAGGTGATTTGGTGGTTGTTTTACGAAGGAGTGAGGGGGTATGGAGGATGAGAGAGCCGTTTAGATCAGAAGTGTTTCACGTCGGGTTCACCAATTGTGTGGCCCGTGATCCTTTGGTCCTCGATCCTTCGTTGGTGACTCGATGATGGGTAAGCTTTCTCCTCCTAGCCTGCACAAGGAACGCACGACTAAGGCCTGGCCGGGGTTTGTCCCGGCAAGGCCCTCCGGCGAGAGGATGAGTATAGCGCAGAGAGGAAGCAGAAAGCTTTTGAGAGAGTAATTGTGAGTATTGAGTAGCGTGTACCTGTTAGGGTTACTATCACTGGATATTTATAGGGCCTCCTGGCTTGCTCTCCAAGTACGATCGCGTGCCTTCCACGAGCCAAGTGACGTCACAGTGACATCAAAGAATAGATCTGGTAACCGTTTTCAGGGCTGAGCTGGCACACCCATGTGCGCCCATGATCATCTTCTGTTATAACCGCCTCCGCATATGGGGGACGTGTGACTCAGCAGCCAGCCGTCGTCGGCAGCCAGCCGTGCTCCGCAGGTGGCCGAGCACGTGTCTTGATGGGTGGCCGAACCCAGCGTTCGGCTGAGACCCACATGTGGCCGAGCTTGACATGTGGCCGAACACGGCGGCGACCCGTGGGAAGGAGTCTGATGAATGAGCCGGCCTCCGGTGGGTGGCCGAGCTTGAGAAGTTCTTCGAAGGTGGCCGAACGTGGGCAACGGTAATCGTCCGTCGGTAAGACGAATCAGTGCCCGCTCCTGTACCTCGATTGTACCCGAACGTGGAATGACATACGACCATCGTCTTCGGTCGCGGCCACATGTGGCCGAGCTTGACATGTGGCCGAACATGGCGGCGACCCGTGAGAAGGAGTCTGATGAATGAGTCGGCCTCCGGAGGGTGGCCGAGCTTGAGAAGTTCTTCGAAGGTGGCCGAACGTGGGCAACGGTGATAGTCCGTCGGTAAGACGAATCATTGCCCGCTCCCGGACCTCGGTTGTAGCCGAATGTGGAATGACGTACGGCCATCGTCTTCGGTCGCGGCCTACTTTTCGGTGGGCTCGAATCATTTGGTTTGGTCCGCTACAATATATATATATATATATATATATATATATATATTATGACCGGTGCCGTCCAGTACTCACCCGATACCAATCGGTAGGTGGGCCGAAGCGAAATTAGAAAGATAAGGTACCGATTGTATAAAAACGGTATGTACCACAGTAGTTTTTTTTTTAACATTTTGCTGTACATAACAAACATGTCCAAAAAGATGAAGGGAATGTCCTTGGAATCCAAACAAACAAAGGGAAAAGTCTTCAATACACACTCTGTGTATTATGTACTAATTGTGTGGTTCATATTGAGCCAATTCATAAAAGTTACCTGGAGAACCGATAACGTTTTAGTGTGTGTCATAACTTTTATACTAAAAACTCGTAACTTTTCATCAATAGAATTCATAACATTTTCCTAAAAATCATAACCTTTTAGTGCATATTGTAACTTTTACGCTAATCAATCATAACTTTTTAGCAATAGATTCATAACGTTTTGGTGCATCTCGTAACTCTTATACAACAATATGATTCATAACATTTTTATTACGTATCGTAACATTTTGGTCCATTTCGTAACTTTAAAAAAAAAAACTTGTAACATTTTTAGCAATACGGTTCGTAACATTTTTATTACGAATCGTAACTTAAAAAATTTGTAACATTTTTAGCAATACGGTTCGTAACATTTTCATGAGGAATCGTAATATTTTGGTCCGTTTCATAACTTTTTAACTTCAAACTCGTAACTTTTTCATACTGTAACATATAATCAATTGTGCAATCGATCAGTTAATCAAATATATGTAATCCATTCTGTTAATGTCCAATTCCATAATCGATTAGACATTATAATCGATTTTGCAATTGAATTGAGTACAATTGGGAAATAAGAAACATCAGTAGGAAGTCTCATATTCCAAATGCACTGATCCTTAATCACATAAGATTGTAACCACTCAACTGAAAGAACTCCTTGCATACAACCGACCAAAGCCTCAACATACATAGCAACCTTGTTCAATTTCCCTCGAGTCTTTCAAAACCTTGACCTCCTTCAAACTTGGGAACCCAAATGAACTCCAAAAAACCTTACCACCTATATATAGTCCTTATCTCCACACTCTTCCAGAGGAAAAGAGCTAAGAATACTCTCAATTTCCTTTAGGATTCTCTGAGGTGAATGAAAATAGATGACCAATACACTGGGTTGTTGAATAGAACAGAACAGAACTAATCAGTTGGCTTCTCCCACCATAAGACAACAACTTGTTGGACCAGGACTAGATTCTCCTCAGCATTTTTATCCTTCAACACAATGCAATCAGAAAATTTTACTCCAGCTTAGTAGAAACAAAGGGGACACCAAGGTACCTACCTCACAGGAAGGGCAGCCTCAGAAATATAAGAAATAGTTCTCAGTTCCTCCTCCTTTACTGAATTAACTGGTGCAAAGAAGCAAGCACTCTAACCCAAGTTAGGTTGCGAACTAGAGAAGTGGTGAAAATCACTCAAAAGTCTCATTATCAGCTCCACAAGTAATGAACATGTCATCAACAAAGATGAAGCGGGATAAACCAATAAACTCACACTTCGAGCCAAAATGCCAGAGTAAAGTTTGCAATAACATAGCAAAAGGGTAATTTTAGAGAACAGAAACAGATCAGTGGTGGCGGAGAATATGGATTGCCCAATGAGAATGGGCAAGCTACATTTGAGCTAGTGAGAATGGAATAAGGCCTCGCGAGTTACAAAAGCTCATTGGAGATTAAAAAGGGCACATGGGCTTGTCATTTTTGCAAACAAACCATCTATGCCTAGTGGGTTGGAGTCTTGGAGATGATCTTATTATATGTGCTGAAACTCTCAAATAGTATGTGTTTGTTTCTCCCATATGGTGCGTTGCTTTTCCATCTAGTACAAGAACTTAATTTTTTTTCTTGCTAATATTTCAGGCAATCAATTGATCTTTATAGTAGTGTACCATCCCCGAATATCACGTTTCTTGGCACTCCTACGATATCAAGATTAAGCGGTTCAGTTCTTTCCTCGTCACTGAAGAGGAGACACACCCCTGAAATATTCCCATATGCGGCTAAACCTCTGTTGCCAACAGTGGTAGACGAGCAACAACGGCAACAAAGATGTAGTTCTCATTCCCTCCTCCCTCCTCTTCCGTCCACGAAGGCTTCTGCGAAGAAATCCACCAAGGCTGACTCACATGAAATTCCTGCTACTCGCCAGAGCTCGTATGGCCAAGCTGTGCTAAACGGTATGTTTACGCAGTCATTTCCATTGCCTCATTGTTATTTATAACTGTTGGAAGGAATTAAATAGTCATTTCTTGGTTTTCTAATCGTGGTGAATAACGGTTCTATGTGATGTATACCTGTTATTTTTTAGTCATACATATGTTAAAGGTAATAAACATTTCATTCCAAGCGCACTACACGATCCCTGGTTCCACTAAACATTGCCTAAGGGCTAAGAATCAATCCTTTCGAATTCAATAGTTAACTACTAATCCAAGTTTGCAATAAGCTAAACTAATTGTTACCTTATTGTGACAGGCATGAATGTTCTATGTGGAGTGGGAATACTTTCTACTCCTCACGCTGTGAAAGAAGGTGGATGGGTTGGGATTTCAGTTTTGTTTATTTTTGCAGCCCTGTCTTATTACACTGGACTCCTCTTGCGTTACTGCTTGGACAGTCAACCTGGGCTCGAGACGTACCCGGACATCGGCCAGGCCGCCTTCGGTACTGCTGGGCGTTTAACGATCTCCGTATGCCTCTTTTAATGAGTATATTATTTTTGTGCAACTTCTTACTTTTACAATTCGGTCTATAGTTTTCACTAACAAAAAAAGGGTGCAAATTCGTGATTTTTTCTGGGTAGCATTCTAGTAGAATTACAACTACAATTGGCCCTCATTTTTAAGTTTTTACCTCTGAATTGAAACTTCAACTACTGAAATGGGGAAAATTATGCAAACCTTTGATTACTGAAATTTATGAATTGTTGAAAACGGAGGCCGGTTAGTTTCGTATGTTTGATTTGTTATGATGGTGATGGAGTGGTGTTTGTTGATGTCGCGGGAGGCAGTTAGTTTTGTAAATTTTCTTTGTTATGATGATGATGGAGTGGTGTTTCTTGATGTCGCGGGAGGTGTTGACCGGGTAGGGATATCGTGGTATTGGCCCTAAGCAAACAAATTTTCTTTTATTGTCCGTAATTCGCAATGGTAAAAATATTAGGGATTTAGATTTTTTTTGCCTCTGTGTAAAATCTACTTGCAAATTTCCGGAGAACAGTCGCTTTTTACGGTATACAAAAGTAGTAAATTAGATGAAGTGCAAGTTTGTAACATGTCCTGTTACTATAATCCTATGGTTTTGATTTGTTTTCTTATTGGTGGCTGCAGATAATCCTTTATGCGGAATTATATGTAAGTTACATCTCTGGTTCTCACTTCTGTTCAGAAATCTGTGGACTGTGGGACTACTAGTAGCGCAAAGAACTCCTTGTGCTCCAAAAAATATAGAATAGAAAGCCCTCATTTCACCTCAAACTCCTCTCCTCTGCAGGCTTGCTGTGTTGAGCATATTATTTTGGAGAGTGACAACTTGTCGGCTCTATTTCCAAACGCGCAATTAAATTTGGGCGCATATGAATTGAATTCGCATCATCTGTTTGCGGTGTTGACCGCCATTGCCGTTCTTCCTACTGTTTGGCTCCGCGACCTGAGTGTCCTCAGTTACATCTCCGGTAAGTGCATCAATGTCCTCGCATTTGCGTAAAAATAAACTATTGGAAACGGACTAAGAACAATGTCAGACACTTTCACTCTTGGGTAAAGGTAGAGGACATAGTACATAAGTTGTAGTTGGACATCATCTAGCAAGAAATATCGTAATTTGAGCTTATTAGATAACTTCGTTTGAAATTCACATACTACAGGTGAAATAGGCTATTGTCCATTCTGAACACCTCTTTGTCCTTAAATAAGAGCAAAGGTAGTATCCCAAGTGTACAACTATTATGGAGTCCATATGTCTTTCTGCAACACCAAGTAGATGAATTTGTCGTGTAGAACATGCAACTTACATGGTTCCCGAGTCCACAAGCACATCGATACATGACATAGATCTTGAAACCCTTTTGAAATTCTAGTTTTTTCCCCCAGTTATACACTTTTTAATCTTGTGTTCTATCTCGATACATCACGAGGAATGCTCAGTTTGTGCCTCCTTTATTTTCAGCGGGCGGAGTGATCGCCTCAATACTGGTAGTCATTTGCTTGTTCTGGGTAGGCTTGGTGGACAAAATTAGCTTTGAACAGAGCAAAGGGACAACACTGAACCTCACAACCCTTCCTGTTGCAATTGGTCTCTATGGTTACTGCTACTCAGGACATGCTGTCTTTCCCAATATCTACACATCAATGGAAAAGCCAAGCCAATACCCTGCAGTCCTCTTGACCAGGTCGACTATGCACCACAATAAGTTTGGTTCTGTATTTTGGTGTCATCAATCATCATAAATTCATGATTTTATTGCAATTGGCCTTTCCATTATAATAACTCCACAGTCGCAGGTTTATTATGACAAAAACTCAGAAAAATTATCGTGACAACAGGATCTCGTGATGACATATTGCGGTGCTTGATATTTTTGTTGCAGTTACCACTTAATTTTTTGCAACAATTTGATCTGTGTCATATTGAGAAATTCTTCCCACGAAAAGTTTCACCAAAAACCTCCTGTCTTTGTCGCATAGAGTTTTTGATGAACAAATTGTCCCGAATTATATGAAGTTAGTTATCAATAAGCTTACAATGAGAAGACCAAATTGTGCAAAATAAGAAATTCGTACTCTATGGTTGTGATTTTGTTGAGCAATGCGTTAAGAGTTTAAGAAGCCTTGGTAGCCTTGAAAATTTGCTTTCAAGTACAGAGTTTGAGGGTCAGTAATTCTTTGACACTTTAAAAAATAAGATTATTTTCTGGGTTTTTTTTTTTATTTATTGAAATCTTATTCTGGATGCAGTTTTGGTATATGCACTCTTATGTATGCTGGAGTTGCAGTGATGGGATACATGATGTTTGGAGAATTAACACTCTCTCAGTTCACTCTTAACATGCCCCAGCATTTGGTTGCCTCCAAAATTGCTGTCTGGACTACGGTAACTTTTATGTTTGGCTTGCTCCTGTAGTGTTTCATATCAAGGGAAGGAGCACTTTTATAGATGACAGATCATGAAACAGATGTGTCCGAAGTCATTTGATGTAATTGGGTCCCATGCGATGCATGTAGGACATCGGATGGCTACAGAGAGTACATCTTTCTCAAAGCATTTTCACTTAATCGGATGGCTACAAAGCATTTTCCTAAGTGAAAATAAAAGTTGCAAACTTAACTATGATATGACATCAAAACTACCACCTAAATTTTATATGTATACATATAGAGTCGTTTCCAACGATAATTTTGGAAACTGGTGCTGATAACTTGTTTCTCCTGTTTTTCTCTTTTGCAGGTAGTTAATCCATTTACCAAATATCCTTTCCACAATAGAGTTAGCTGGTTTTGCTATATTAGGGAACTCTTCAGAACAGTTGAACATAGGAATCAATATAGATTCCAATGGTTCAAGTGAAAATGCTAGTAATGGCTGTGAAATTTTAGAGTCTAGCTTAATTCCATGCTTAATTACATTCAAGAATTTTCCCGAATTTTCCTTAATCACGAGTACGTATGCATTGACGATGACTCCAGTAGCAATGAGTCTAGAGGAATTGATACCATCAAACCATCTCAAATCTCACATCTATTCAATCCTCATCAGAACAGCGCTGGTGATTTCTACTTTGGTTGTGAGCCTCACCATCCCCTTCTTTGGTAAGCTTTCAATATCATCCTCTTCGAATCGTTACAGCAGGTGGCTAAGCCGACGTGGTGTCTTTTTACCAAACTTCATAATTGTGAAGCCGAGGTGCTAAGTGGTCGACTGAATCAAACCACTCCACTTTTTAACACATGAACAAATCACGAGTGGAATGTGTTGCGCCATGTCGATCGATTAACCTGCATAACTTCGTAACATAGTTTTTCCCTTGGACCCCCACTCATCTTGATCTCTTTCTCAATTTGACAGGGTTGGTGATGGCATTCATTGGATCTTTACTCACAATGCTAGTGGTAAGTCTTTGTGTGTTTTACTGCCACTTGTATACCGGTGCCCGTAAATCTTTACACTTTAGGGAAAAATTCAAAAAAACCCCTGAACTTTGAACTCAATGTCAAATAGGCACCTGAACTTAAATAAACTTCAATTGAACACCTGAACTTTCACTCCGTTATCAATTTACCCCCTGCCGTCTCAATCCGTGACTTGTCGTTAACGGCACAGTTAAAAAAAAAAAACTTACCACCAGTTTGCAATCCTATGAAGCAGAAACGTGATTATGAGAGCCTTAGAGACAAAATTTGATTATGTCTCTTTAGAATAATATGATCAGAATAATAAGATCTTCACACCCGTTCAAACGGATTAAAAATTGGAGCACTTGATTTTTTAACCATATTTTTTACTAATATATAAACGGTCTCAAAAAATTAAGTGCTCAAATTTTCACTCCGTTCGAATCGGTGCAAAGATCTTTTTATTCTTATCATATTATTCTAAAGGGTCGTAATTCATTTTTATCTCTAAGGCTCTCATATTAAGTATGTGTTCTTTATTTAGGACCCTATGGAGCAGAAATGTGATTATGAGCACTTAATTTTCTGAGCACTTAATTTTTTATGAGCACTTAAATATCTTTCTACTGATTCAAAACGGAGTGAAAATTTGAGCACTTAATTTTTTATTACCGTTTATATATTAAAAAATATGATTAAAAAATTAAGTGCTTCAATTTTTAATCCGTTTGAACGGGTGTGAAGATCTTATTATTCTGATCATATTATTTTAAAGAGACATAATCAAATTTTGTCTCTAAGGCTCTCATAATCACGTTTCTGCTCCATAGGATTGCAAACTGGTGGTTTGGTGTGTGGGTAGGGGCTGATGTGCCTTTGGAGCAGCAGAGCCCCCGGGTCCGGGTAATAAGTGGAGAGAGATAGAGAGAGAAATGTTGGAAGTAGGAGGAATTTTTTTAAAAATTCTTTTTGAAAATTTGAGCACTTAATTTTTTTTGAGACCGTTTATATATTAAAAAATATGGTTAAAAAATTAAGTGCTCCAATTTTTAATCCGTTTGAACGGGTGTGA
Organism: Rhododendron griersonianum; assembly: GCA_018127125.1. Classification (NCBI taxonomy): domain Eukaryota; kingdom Viridiplantae; phylum Streptophyta; class Magnoliopsida; order Ericales; family Ericaceae; genus Rhododendron; species Rhododendron griersonianum. The sequence continues at coordinate 29,206,254 of CM030790.1, read as the reverse complement.
AGATCTTATTATTCTGATCATATTATTCTAAAGAGACATAATCAAATTTTGTCTCTAAGGCTCTCATAATCACATTTCTGCTTCATAGGATTGCAAACTGGTGGTAAGTATTTTTAACGTGCCGTTAACGACAAGTAACGGATTGAGAAGTTCAGGTGTTCAATTGAAGTTTATTTAAGTTCAGGTGCCTATTTGACATTGAGTTCAAAGTTCAGGGGTTTTTTTGAATTTTTCCCTACACTTTAAGGTACCTAAAACATGAAATAAAGAGAAAAATTCAAAAAAACCCCTGAACTTTGAACCCAATGTCAAATAGGCATCTGAACTTAAATAAACTTCAATTGAACACCTGAACTTTGAACCCAATGTCAAATAGGCACCTGAACTTAAATAAACTTCAATTGAACACCTGAACTTTTACTCTGTTATTCAATTTACCCCCTGCCATCTCAATCCGTGACTTTCCTAACGGCAACCGCTAAGCTGGGGTTAATTGGTTCTTGAAGTTGGTTATCATCCTTCAGGCACCACATGGGCCACGCAAATTCATTGGCCCTAGGCCTCATTTATTTTATTTGTTGTTTTCCTTTCCTGTAAATGCAGCTCTTGTTGCATGTTTGGGGGATCTGAAACAAAAAAGAAAGGGAGTCAAATCTCTGCTTCTCTCATTCCAAAACCAAACATCTCTCCTTCCATCCCAAGCCGAAAGGCCGAGAGCAAAGCTCTCATTTTGTCACTCACATAAAACCTCCTTGTTCCTCCAGAAAGAAACCACCCCCCCCCCCCCCCTCAAAAAAAAAAAAAATTCTCATTCCCCAAACACAAGAAAAAAATTTCTCATTCCTCAAAAAAAAAAAAAATCCCTTTCCCTAAACACCACTGGGGCGAATCACCTTCCGGGTTCCGCAATGGATGCACAGTTTGTCCTCAGCATTTTGGGAGCTCTCGTTAGTACTACCAGTGGTGTTCATTGTATGAGTTTGGACGATTTTTGGAAATGGTAAGGAATGGAGAATTTGAAGCTATGGAAGAGAATATTAGGAGTGAGGACCACATGCTCTGTTTTAAGGCAGATGAATCAGATCTAAAAAGGGGGGAAATTTTCTAGGGTTTTGGATTTTCCCTCCAAAAAACCAATGACTCATCCCATTTCCCTCCCATTTGAGTCCAGTCATGTGTATAACGTCTGTTAGTGTTCAGCTCAGCGATTGCCGTTAGGAAAGTCACGGATTGAGACGGCAGGGGGTAAATTGAATAACAGAGTAAAAGTTCAGGTGTTCAATTGAAGTTTATTTAAGTTCAGATGCCTATTTGACATTGGGTTCAAAGTTCAGGTGTTCAATTGAAGTTTATTTAAGTTCAGGTGCCTATTTGACATTGGGTTCAAAGTTCAGGGGTTTTTTTGAATTTTTCCCTGAAATTAATGCATAATGCAGACTCAAATTTATGCATCGCGGGTCTTACCCGTCCATACATTTCACTTTCAGGTGTTCAAGATTATTACCAAATCCGGCCTTTTACGGAATCTATAGACTCTTCTTTTATCTGTTTCCAACAAATCGAATTCTAATAATAAAGTTACCCACTAAATTTCCCACTGCAGACCTTGATACTTCCTTGTGCCTGTTTTATGAGCATCTTGAGGGGGAAAATAACTCGACTTCAGGTAAAAGCAATTGTAGTTTGTTATTACGTATAGAGATAATCTCTCCTGATTATGTTTTTTGTCTTCGGCAGGGATTGCTGTGCATATTGATCATAGCAGTAGGTGTGGTATCAGCGGTCTTTGGAACCTACTCCTCACTCTCTCAAATTATAAAAAATTTGAGCTGAAGAAATTGTTTCAAAGTGAAGGAAATCAGTTTAGGATTTCCCAGACTTGTTATTACCTTTATGGCTTTATCCCTCAGTGAATGGGTACGTAAGAACACTACAAGCTCAAGTTCTTTTATTTCTCGAACCTTTGTTCGTGATAAAATGAACTTTTGACATAGGTGTAAACCTACTAGCGCATGGATCAGCAAACTGCCCCCAAAAGGCCTAACGCACTTGATATTGATCGAAACCAATTTTGCACCGATTAAAAGGCATTTTTGAATCTTAATCATCAATTATTCATAATAAACATAATTTGTCAGCAATTAACACTATATCCACAGATTTTCCGTTACCCGTCCTTACCTAAATGAATTGTCTTCCCTACTATTGATCAGCCTCACAAACAAACCTAAATCATTCAAAAAGCTTTTTTATTTTTTAAATAAGCTTCACTCTTTATGACATATTGAGATCCACGACATGCCAACCAAACGAAAACTCCGATGGCTCCATTATTCAGAGAGAGACAAATTGTTTGATAACACAAATTCAATACTTAAAATTGAATGAATTAAGTAATAAATGATTAAGTAAATTTGATAATCACATTTTACATTGCTTAAAAGATTAAGTGCGTCTTAAAATGTGGGCTAAAAAGTTGATAAAATTAAGTAGCTTTGAGACTAAATTATGACTCCTCCACACTGGCACAACTACTATTGTCGCCGTCGCCGTCGTCGTTGTTGCCACCACTACCATTATCACTCCACCACCACCACTACTACCACCATGCCGCCACCACCACAAACACTCCATCACTACCGTCGCCACTACCGCCACCACCATCACTACAACCACCACTACCACCATCACTCCACCACCACCACAAGCACGCCGTCTTCGCCACTGCCACGACCACCACTACTGCTGCCGCCATCACTCCACCACCACCACTTCGCTCCCGCCGCTCCACCACCACAACCACGATCACTCTGTCAACGCCACAACCACTCCACCAACACCATCACTACCACCACCACAACAACTACCCACCATCACTCCACCCCCACCACAATTACATGGTGATCATTAGTAAAATTAAAAGAGAATCACTATAACTAATGGAACTAAAATCAATTCATTATTAATTTTAATTCAGTGCTTAATATTTTTATCAAATAACTTTTCAACTTAAAAAAACTCAGCATTCAGCTTTCAATACTTATTTTTTCAGCTTTCAGTTTTATCAAATAGCACCAAAATTAACAAAAATTGATAATACAATAGCATGGGAGTCCGTTTGGATAGTTTCCTTTGTAAGGCTATCCACAATGGACATTGTTCTAAAAGACAGCCAACTAGTCCCCGCCTAGACGCTGGGCTTGTCCGCCTGACTAGCACCTACCAATTTTTAAAACATTGACAATGGCATAATTAAAAGTAATAGGTTTCTAAAGTTAAAAATGCTGGTACAAAATATGGCTCACAATGGTATAATCAAACTTAGCAACCTCCTTAGAAATAATCAAATTTCAAGCTTTGAATAACCAAAAGTAGCAACTTTTTGCCAATAACCAAATTAGTGAAACCAACATATTCTCAATCAAATGCATCTATCATTACACAAAAACGTTTTCTCTCTTCCCTTTTACTCTCTTTTTTTCAACAATATTTTCAAAAAAAATGTTTCACTAAAAAAATGTTTTTTAAAAACAGGTTTTTCTCCACAAAAAAAAAAAAACTATTTTAATACAAAAATATACAATTGTTTTTTTGAAAAACTATTTTTTTAAATGATTTTTTTCAAAAACCGTTTCTTATATAAAAACTATTTTTTTAAAAGCTGTAGTTACTCAAAAACTATTTTTTTAAACTATATTTTTGAAAAAAAATTTCAAAAACTATTTTCAATTTCTAATAAATAGCTTTTATTAGTTTCAAAACTATTTTTAGAAAAACTAGTTTTAGAAAAACTATTTTTAGAAAAACTATTTTTTATGTTCATTGTTTTTAGTTTTTTGTAGTTTGAAAGAGTGATGTGATAAGTTTTGGTTAATCCAATTTTAATTATGCCATTGTAGACCTCTACATTGCTAACCTAAGCAATTTTTTAAATGGATAATCAAAAGCCGATGTGACAACTTTTGATTATCCATTTTTGATTATGCCATTGTGGATAGCCTAATCCTGCTTCTAGGAATTGTTGGCTTGTTGCTTTTATTTCTAATTTATGGGTTAATTTGGCGGCTTTCTATCCTTTCCCGTTTTGGTTGGGCTGGCATATGATTGTTCTTACCATATGTGCCAATATAGTTTGGTTCGTTTACCACACGGTTTTCTATAAAATGAATTGTGCCTCTACAAACGAGCCAAGCGTTTGTAATAGAGTCGAGTTTCAACTAAATTGAACTCGGCTCATTTACTGGACGAGCTCAAAACTCATCTCGTCTTCTAACCAGCCAAGCAGAACCTCTAGTTGTTTGCGGAACAACTCCAGTAATCGTTTGCAACCAACAGCCTCGGAGCTCTCAGAGCAACTCCAATCAATCTCTATAATGCGCTAAATCTCTATTGAGGAGAAGTTTTCTAATTTATTCCCTTTTTTTAAAATTTTTGTATTTTATAAGAGAATCTTGGATGAATCTATTGTCTTTTTTAGATATTTGATCTCAAAATTTACTTTTCGGACCTCCATTTTAGATACCAAATCTTTACTGTAAAAATTAAGAAGGTTCCTCCAAGCTTCCACCATAAAGTAAAAAAAAATGAAAAAAATTGAAGAGTAAATTACAAAATCTCTCCCAATACCAATATAGAGATTTGGAGCATTTGTAGAGTTTGGTTGGAGTTGCTCTCGGAGCACTTAACAGGGTATATATTGTGAAACCAATGCTTCCTCAGCAAATTACTCTTCTTCAAACCACATACTTCCCGAGTCAAAAAAAAAAAAAACCCACATACTTATAATTCGAACACAAATTAAATTACACAGACACGTATACTGATATACATACGTGAACAAATGCCCTATCCTACGCGAATCTCTCCGGCCTTCAATCCTCTCCATCAAACCAAACCACAGTGTTTTTCATTTGACATTTCTGGGTTCTATCAACACTTCTCAAATCCATCTTCTTTTGCGATTAATCGTGGTTTGTGTTCGAGTAACATACAAGTGGTTGGTGGGGAGCGTATTAAAGCATTGACTAGTCACAGCGAAGAAGGTCCCGTTCAGGATCTCGACTCTTCGCCGGTTTCGGTTGATTTAGAGCCGATTACGAGCGAGAGCCAGTTTGATCGGGTCGTCTCCGAGGCACAACGGCTCGATGAACCGGTTGTGATTCTGTGGTACGTTTCTGGGTTTTGATTATGGCGCTCTTCTCTTTGTTTTTGGTTCAATTTGGTGAGGCTTTTGGTTCAGTTTTTAGGTTATAGCAATTGGATTCTTTGAATTTTTCGCTTGTATAGCAACTGCAGTTGGCTACCGTAATGGTTGTTGTTGCCAAATTATAGCAGCTCCAATAAAAAAAATTAAAAAAACACATCTCCAATTGCTTGCTAGGGCTGGTAAAAAAAGGCAATGCTAAATTTAGTGGAAGAGCAAGAAATATATTAATCACAACTCACATGTGCATCTAATACAACTGAAAAAAGACCTATTGCACACGAGTGAGACAAATAACACATCTAAATCAAATAAAGGATACACTGGCGATAAATTGATCAGACGATCAGTCGGAGCAGTGCAAGCAAGTTGTCGACGGCCAGCTGTCACAGTCACGGTAGTGTAGACACCCCAATCCGGGCCTCCGAATCATCTTTAAGTTCCCCGATGATGAAATAAGGAAAAATATACCTTCAAGGCTTGGATTGTTGCTACTTCTCTAAACCTCAAGAAAACCCCTTTTCTAAACATGTAGGGTGGTCCCCGGTTCAATTGCAAAGAGAAAGATGCGTTTGCTTGGTAAAAACAACTTTTTCCATGACACATTGATGGTAAAATGGTCACACATTTCAATGTATAAAACATCTTTGAGTGAAACCAATTGGGTTAGAAAGAGGACTCGACAAGCTTTCCAATGCTTCGAACTGCGCTTAAATCTGAGTTCTGGAGTGTCTGGGGCGCCCCCGCGAAATTTGGTGTGCTATGCTGTCACACAATACTGCGCAACATTTCAAAACGCCGCGCGGCATTCCAAAAATCACTCCACCGCACAAGATTTCAATATACTGCGCGGCCTTTTGAAATACCGTCAGAAGGAGCGTCTGGTAGAATCCCATGCACGTCAGCAGTCTGGCCATAGCGCATTTTTTGCCTTTGAGTGCACTCCAAGCATATTTTTTCCTATAAATACACCCCTCCTCTAGTTGAAAGGCACCCCTTGAATCCTGAGAAAAGTCATTCTAAAATTCTTTTGGATCCCTCTTTTCTCTTTCTCTCTCTACATCAACCCACAAGCTGGTCCAGTACAAAATCAGTCTCAAACTGATTTTCTTTCTCATTCTCCATACAAAAGCTCATCAAATCTTCACAAAACTCACACAAATCTCCCTAAACTCAAAAACCCAACTGATTTTAGGAGTTTTCAGTCCAAATCAACCTCCATTCCTCCATCTTCAACCACATCCAAGCTTTGATCAAAAGGTATAAACAAATTCCTTGGGCTAAACCATGTTTAGCTTTGAGGGGAGCCGATCGAGGCCCTTCTCAGTCTTTCTATACTGAGTTTGGGTTTCAAACGAGCTTCAAAGCAGAAAATTTTCAAAAACCAGAAACTGCACTGGATTTGGTAAACCGTGCGGTATTTCTAATAAACCGCACGGCTTAATGAGGTATACGGTATACCGTGCGACATTTTGCTTACTGATTTTCCATACATTAAGTCAGATGCCTTTGGTCTTCTTCTCATAACTTAGTTTGGGGTTAAGAATCATCTTTGAATCTTTATTTACCATTTTAACTCATTGTGATGATTTTAGACTTCAAAGCTCGATTTTAATACCACGTTTTATGAACCAAAGGCCTTCCTAAACCATTTTCAGTATCGTGTACCTACAAATTTGTTTTTTATAAGACCTTGGTTCACTTTTTTACTTAAGACATGAACTGTTCTCGAATCAATGGGTAATGTGCTGTACGACACACTAGATATGTCGCACGGCATATTAACACACTGGCGTTTCGTTTACAGTAGCGGTCTCATGTTTTTGCTCAGTTTCATTCTTGTACATTGTTCATCCATTTCATACCGTACAGTGTGCACCCAAGCACGCCGATGTGTTATATTTAATCCCGTGTCCCTTTCCCGTACATGGTTTAATCAAAGTTAAGTTTTTCAAATGATATTAAATCCCACATTTAAAATGTTAAGTAGAGACCGGTTTTCACTGGGTGAGCGGGGTGCTTTTTTAAGCAAAACCTTATCCGTTCGTAACGTGGCTCCCGAACTCAAAATCTCAACATTTTCGCTAGACCAAAAGCCTTATCATTTTTCTAAAACAAACTCTCGGTTTCTCGGATCATCCATCTCAAAAATCCGGGTGGCAACTCTCGAGCGTTCCGGACGGGGAGCCCACAAGTAGTTCCACTGTTTGACGAGGCTTTCCACAGAAACAGACCGATACCTAGTGACTCTAGCACCCCACGTAGAGAGCATTTTGTGCGAGGTTTGGCTATGCCAAATTTGTCAACTTGCACTTTCCCTCTATCTTTTACAATGGATTTGATTAATATACGGCATGTGTGTCCAGCGTTGTGAGAGAGAGATGGATGAAAAAACATTTCACCCAAGGAGCAAGATCACGAAATTATAATATCGTGGCACCTGTTGTATACCAAAATCTGGTTTTGGGGCATTCTCATTTTAACATTTCCCATTCGCTGGATTGACAAATGACTAGCTACTGCTATGAGTGCATCTTTAATAGTCGGATATCTAAAGGACTAACTACTGCTGGCAATGGATAGTGTCAAATTGCTATGTTTTTGGCAATTGTTTGCCAATGGTATTTGTTATGCCTTGCATGTTCTGCACAAAATGTTGTATCAGAATGTGTTTTCTGGGCCCCATGGTGAGAGAGAGAAGTTGCCTTTCTAAAAGCTAGTTCTTCTAAACTCAGGTGCTAAATTTGGCACGGTACATAATAATGGGGAAATTTAACAAGCCTTCTACCTAGCTATTGGAAAGCTTGGCTCTGGTTTTTGGCAATAGCATGGCATTTAGCTTGCCATTGGAGAAGCTCTAATTGCAGTTTCCGAATAGGGCGGGGTAGGGGCTATCTTTTGGTGGTGCATATGGATTTCTTATTTCCTTCTGTAAAATGTATGAAAACATTTAGAACATGTCATCAAATTGATCTTTGTGATTGTTCATTTTGATATTTTTTTTGTTGCTAATATCAATGAAGCACGAATTTAGCATGGTGGTGTCCAACATCCGTAATTGGATTAGCTTTATCCAAAGTTGTGTGTGATAGTATGCCTATTTTTATGTTAGTGTCAATATAAGTAACAAAGTTGCCTATGTTTTTTACAGCTTAAGCTTTTAGTTGAGTTGGTGGGCAACAATTTAACATGGTTGCTGTTAAAAAAAAAAAAAAAAAACAATTTAACATGGTTTTGGCCCGAGGAATAGATCTTATCTTCGAACCTCACCGATTCACGCGTTTCTGGTATTTAGAATCCTTACACATATATGACCAGTTAACAGTGCGGATCTGGACTTGAGAGAGCTTGTTAAGAAGATAAACAATAAAGGTTACCCCTCTCGCCAAACAACTTCTGGTTTTAGGTGTCGCTAAACAATTAAGTTATCCCTCTCTCCAAACATCTTAAGCTTTTAGATGCATTGGTGATCAACAATCTAATAGATGCATTTATGCATTTATACATGTATGTTTGTTCACTCTGTACATATATGGTTTTATGCGTTTTTCAAGATTGAAGTTTGTTTGTTGAAATTGAAGGTTATTTTGTCAAAGAATATTGAATTGTGTGGAGTTGATTTGTTAACTATTGCCCACTTGAATTTGTAGGATGGCAAAATGGTGCAGGAAATGTGTATATTTGAAACCAAAATTGGAAAAACTTGCTGCAGATTACTATCCGAGGTAATCTTAGATTTCTGTTTGGCCATCCGATATTATCTTTCTAGAACTGCAGGTGGTTGGATGATATTGTTGTATGAGTATTTGGAAGAAATTGAATATTGTTTTGTTGCCTTCAGGCTTCAGTCCTTTTGTCGTATAGTTGGAATGAATTTCCACTTTAGATGTGGAGGTGAGAAAATGTTCTTTTTGAAAAGGGAGGTGAGAAAATGTTGGTCTATCACTATGTCAAGCCATACCACTTGCACGCTATTGTGCGCATATTCAAGTCTTTCCATTATGATCATTGGGCATTAGCCTTTAAATCTTTCACATGCTGAACTTTCCGGGAACGATAGTTTACTGAACTTAGTGCACTCCAAATGCCAAAAACAAACATGTTCTTGTAGGGCTTTGGCGAGAGGTTTGTTTTACCTAGGGCTTTGGCGTTTAGGACGGCCAACATTTGGTTTTGATTTGGGTGGAATTCTCTTTCTACCTCCTAAATTAACTAGAAAATGAAGTTTGAACAAGAATTTAACAAAGGCAAGATCTAGGGGTTTAAACCACCCATAACTTAGGCCGTTTAATGCTTCTCATAGATAACTCAAGTGAGAATCGAGGATAATCGTTCTCACTTGGAAGATTTAACCATGAAAATCGAATCTTGAAATGGGGGTTTGGAAATGGAAAGAAACCCTTTTGAGCATTTTATCAAACACCTAGAGTGTCATGGTTCCAAGCATTGTGTGCACCAAAAAATTTGTCTACACACAATCAAAGAATTTAACTACTCAAAGTTTAGACCAAAAATTAGGGTTTTCTATCCTTTCACAAACCAACAATTAGCATACAATGTGAGAGAAGCCTTTAAGACTACTCAATCATGGAAGATGAGAATAACATTAAATGAGAAGAAAGAGAGTGGAACATCAGTAAATAAAAACTGACTTTATAGAGAGATCTCAAGAGTACTTACAACATTAATGAAGATGAACTACCCCAAAACCCAACAATCAATGCCCTATTGAAGAGGGATTAAGAGTAGGAGAGGAGGGGGAGGTAGAGAGAGAGAGAAATGGATGATCTAGAAATCTGGGATTCTCTAGTGTTTATACCCCCTAAAAAATGTGTTACAAAATTCCAAAATGCCCTTGGCTAAAACAGGATCGGGCACAAAAGTTGCCAGAATTTTCCAGGCGCTACCGGTACCAATGGAATAGCTGGTACCGGTAGCCAGCTTTTGTCTTGCAGTTCTGATCAACAGCTACTGGTACCAAGGGTAAGGCTGGTATCGGTATCCAGCTCTCTTCCTTTTGGTTCTGATCAACTAGTACCAGTACCAAGGGTGATGCTGGTACCGGTACCTCCTGGGTTTTCCTGGCTTCTTCTCCCTTTGGCCCTTTGACGTCCCGAGCACTTTCCGATGCTTCTATTCATGACTCTTGGGACTTGGTGGCGGAGTGTCACATGGCCTTGGGTACTTGGACACACTTGGGGGCTATCCATGGCGTCCAAACGTGCCTTATTCTCACGATTTACCTGTAACTATCAAAAGACGCACCTTGCGCGGAAATTGATTGGATTAAGCAAATTTAACCCCGTGTGTGTGACAAAAACGAGAGGGATAAGCCCCATTGTTTACACTATTGTGAGCTTATCAAGCTGGCAGGAAGCTATGTAGAGAATAGAGATTGACATTATAAAATATGACAAGTAGACAAATCAATCTTAAGAAAGGACAGGGTCCAGTCTTTGTGTTGGCTTTATTAATAAATAAATTCTTATTTTACTGAAAAGAGAAATAAATCCAAACAACCATACCACATGTTGATACTTGATGCTCAAACTTCCTCATCCTCGGGATTAGTTAAATGATTTACATCCTTGGAAGGACTCTCATATAGTCAGAATTTCTACATGAATGATAGTGCTTTGACAAGACGGGAAGAAATTACCCTATTAAAAAGTAATTCGGAAGTAAGGAATTTACCTTGATAGAAGTTGGCATCACGCCTTACGTGGGTTTCCTGGTTGTCTCCTTCTCTCCATTTGTTTTTTCATTTTATATTTACTCCTTTTTTCCAACTTGAGAAATTTCCAGATCGTATGATTTCCTTCTTGTGTACTTTGTCACACAGACAAAGGGGTAAACAAAGTGCCATGCATTTTACTTCCATTTGTTTTTGTCTACGTTTCTTGGTTACGAACCAATTGCACAATGCACATCATGCGTTTGTTACTGTATGTGTAGCTATTTCTAGTGTATGTTACCAAATCTCACTTTGGGGTGAGTCAATATTTGAAAATTAATGTTGAATGTATTGATGCAGGATACGATTCTACTCTGTAGATGTGAATAATGTTCCACACAAGCTTGTGGTTCGTGCAGGAGTCACTGTAAGTCATTTTGCAAATAATACCTCAGATGTTGGTGTATGCTTTGCCTGCAAAATTGTATGCAAGAATTTTTTATGCTTTCCAGGAATGAAAAGTAGAAAAGTGAAACCAAATCGATAAAAAGAGGTATGGGAGTCATTTCATGCTTTACTAATTAATGAAGCTAAGAAAACATCTGGACCCTTTTCCTTTCTTCTACAACCTGCCGTGAGAGTCCCTTTTTTTTTTTTTTTTTCCACTAGTCCTAGGGATTTTGTATTGCACTGCACGTGTAAATTCACAAGAAGGGTGATTGATGGTTAATTCTAACATTTCATGCATGTGGGGGGACTCCAAAATATGTGCAGAAAATGCCTACAATACAGGTAAATTATGGATTTGGTTTTCCTTTTAGAATCAGACAATATCCTCTCTCTTATCTTCCAATAGTGAGAAATGACTATGTAACAGTTGTGGAAGGATAGCAAGAAGCAGGCAGAGGTAATTGGAGGCCACAAAGCACATTTGGTTGCTAATGAGATCCGTGAAATGATCGAAAATGAGTTTTCCGTGTAACTTTCTTCTTGCTATGCAAATCTTCTAGTCTTGATTTTGGTTTTTTTCTTACAGATTCTTAACTTCAAATTCCCTTGTAATTCTTCGTTTATAATGTGAATGAGTTAAACTGCCGTATATAGAATTACACAGTGCTAGCATATTTGTTTTTGTTTAGCCTGTGCTACTGTGCATGGAAATCATTCTTATGACTTGGAACAAGAGACATATGAATTCTTCTGTAGTGATGTTCTGCTGGCCTAAAAACTGGTGCCTGCCTGGTGGTCATCTTCTATCTATTGACTATACGTAGTTTGGTGTTCGTATGAAAGGTACTCGTCAGATAAGATTTTGCATCCAGTGAAAAAGCTTTGTTCTGTCCCTTACTTTGTATTCTCTACATACATCGTATTTACCAGAATCAGCCTTTGTACATACTAGTTAGAATAAACTCTATTGCATATGTCTGGACTTGTACTATCCTCGAATTTATTTTGGGGCTGCTTTGCAGTACATGCTAGTTGAGCTTGAAGCTCGTGTTGAGGTTTAGGGGTTCATGGCTCTTGTCTATTTCCGTAATAGAAATCGTTTGTAGTTGTTTCAATGAGTTTTTTTTTATTACTTCGTGTCTCTCTCTCTCTCTCTCTCTCTCTCTCTCTCTCTCTCTCTCTCTCTCTCTCTCTCTCTCTCTCTCGCGTCGGTGTAAGTGCACTGGGATTCTGGGAACAACAATACTCATTACCACGATGATTGATCGGTGAATTGAAGCATCCTTGCTCGAAAATTGAAATAAAAACTCATCTTTTTTGGTCTACATGCAAATGGTTGTCCTTTCTTCTTTAAATTCCCTATCTTTTTCCTGCCCTACACAGAAACAATAACTCCGTTAAGGAAGAGAGAGAATCGTTGGATTGGTCCCCAATACGTGGAAGCAGGCAGGAGTTATCCAAAAAAAAAAAAAAAGGAAGGAGAGGGAGAAGAGGTGATGGTAATTAAGTTTTGAGGACCAAGAACCAACTAATATGGGACCAAATAGTTTAACGCTCACCAACTTTCCAAACTCGAGAATGTTTGTTTTTCCATGTTTTAAAGATTATGAAACATGCAAAAACTGTTATCCATACACTCAAAAAAAGAAATATCAATTGTTTTCCCTTAGCCCTAGCCTTAGGTTTACAAAATTGCTAACTTGACTTGCGACTTGAAAGCCAATGTCCCTAAATTCATAGTGGTGGCCGCCGAAATGGCTGTGGTCCATGATAGCACTAGAGGTAAAATTAGAAAAAAAGGCTTTGGAACTAGGATATATGCACAGGTTTATACATAAATGTGTTCGAAATTATTTGATGCACATATCTAGTGCATGTAATATTCACGTGCATCGAAGGACTACAAATATACTCCATATGTTTTCAGGTATCTATATTTGTAACCCTCCTCTTTCATTTGGTTACAACTTATTTTAAACTCACACTTTCTTGACAAGCGAATGTCATAAAAACAATATAGGCGCCACAAAAAGCTAATGCAAGATATTTCTTCTTACTTTGTTTAACCTTTCATTTGGCATGGAACAAACGGTTAAGCAGGTGCAAATAAGGTTATAAATTTCAAAACTTTAATTGCACCCATTTTGGTGTTCAGTGCGTATTTATATTTTTACGCTTTTCACGTATTTGAACACATGCACTTTTTAAATTTTAACCATCATCTGGCGAAGTATGATTAATATTTTCCCTAAACCTTTCCTTTAAGGGGTTTTGGAGAACACATAAAAGAATAATATGGATGCTTCCCTTTTTTGTTGACTGGATTTAGGCTGAAACAATTAGCTTCACTAGAATAGGAAGAGTAGTCACAGTGGCGTAGTCAGGAATTGAAGTTCAAGGGGGGCCAACTTTGAAACAAAATTTTGATACAAGGATTTTTCAAAATTAAATCTAGTCGATCATTTGAGTTTTTATAAAACGATTTTGATAATTTGAAGAATAAATCTTGAATATTATTGCTATCAAATAATTTAACAACACATTGTATTATTACCGCACAGTATCATTCATCATAATGTAATCTGCTCAAAATAAAGATTCCTCCAAGTAATTTGCAAGACAGTACATCAAAACGATGCATTTGTAGTATCGGCACTTATAAATATGTACTCAAAGTGGGGGGAGTTAGGTACTGCTAGGAAAATGTGCGATGATGGGTTTTCAAGCCAGAGAGATTTGGTCTCCCGGAATGGAATGATTGCGGCCTATGCTCACCACGGATGTGGTGATGAGGCAATCGGTTTATTCAAAGAAATGTGCAACCTTGATATATATAGTTACATATGTTGGGTTACTTGCAGCATGCAGCCATGCTGGTTTGGTTGATGAGGGGTTAAAGTACTTTGATGAGCTCACAAGAGACAATTCCATACAAATTAGACAAGAACACTATGGATGCTTGGTTGATCTCTGTGGTTGAGCAGGGAAGCTCAAGGAGATTCATTCAGAAGCTTCCAACTGAGCCTTCTGCAAACATTTGGGGGAATGTTCATGGCAACACAGAAATAGGGAAGCTTGCCTCTATGAAAATTTTGGAGGTGGAGCCAGAAAATACAGGTACGTATATGTCGCTCTGTCTAGCATATATGCTTCAACTGGGAGATGGAGAGAAGCTGCAAAACTTAGGATGGAAATGAAAGACAAGGGGTTGAAGAAGCAACCAGGTTGTAGCTGGATTGATGTCGGAAGCAAGGTTCATGTGTTTGTAGTTGGTGACGAATCCTATACTGAGTCTAATTTTATTTTTCCATTACTTTACAACCTTCATGCGAAAATGGAGGCTGGACGTGTAATAAAAGTCGATCGGATAAAGGAAGAGGATTTTCCAGTAGGGTAATTATTTGACGCGCACGCTTGATTGTCTATAAACCGAGTGATACATGAGGGTTATGTGGTGATTCTTGTTTGGTAACCTTTTTATTTTCAGTTTTTAGTTTTTATTTTTACTTTTTTGAAAACTAATATAAAAAACTTGTTTGGTACTCCCTCCGTCCCTTTTTAAATGTCCTGCTTCGTAACTCCAACTTATTAAAAAGACAGCATCATAATACCTTTCACATCAACTTTTTCCTCCACTTTCCCTACTTACCAATCATCATTACACTATTACTCACTAACTTTTCAAAATGAAATCTACTTTTAGGGACAAAATAGACAATTCACCAACTTTTACCCACTAACTTTACAAAATGGACACTTATTAAGGGACAGTCCAAAATGGAATACGGGACTGTAATAAAGGGACGGAGGGAGTAACATATTTTCACTTTTTTGTTTTTAAAAAACTTTTTTAGAATTTCTGGAAATTATGAAAACTAGAAAAGGGAGTTTTACTGTGGGTGCGTTTGGTAACCTTTTCAGAAATTATGGAAACTAAAAAAATTGTATTCAGTTGCTTCTGTTTGGTATATATTCAGGCTGTGTTTGGATTCGGATTGTGGAGGACAAGAAAATGGAAGGGTTAAAGAAAGAGATTTTCTAGTTGTTTGAGCAGCTTTTCTCATACAATTCTTTCCCATCCACAAATCTCAACATAAATTCAAGTAGTTACCTTTGGCAATTCGATCTTCAACAGTCTTCTTGAGCGTCAAAGCCTGCCTCCAAATGATACGTAACTCGTAATTCAATTCAATATGCATGGAAAACTTGCCACAATTTTAGAATGGTAAACTAAAAGAGGAAAACTATTTTCGCGTCACACTATTCAAGCATTTATAGAATGGTAAAGAATGAAATTAAAAAGGCAGAAGCAAATTGATTGCCACAAAGAAAATCTAATTGTATGTACCGAGTAATCGTAGTAAAAAAAATCGAATTAGTGTCATTGGAGTTTTCTGTTTATTGGAATTAAGTCGTTAGAGTTGGAGAAGGGAATTTAAAATAACAGGGGGTGAGAAAATAAATATTAACTCACATCAGAGAGAGAATCATATACTGTGGCATGAATGAGAAGATGAGGAACTATGCTTGAATTGAAAAACAAACGAATTTTAAGATAGATAGAGAATGAGATAATGCAGTATTGCTTTATGAAAGTGCCCGATTACATGAAGATACTGATGGATGCATTCAAGGAATACCAACTATAGTACTTATCTGGGAAGGAAAAACAAACCTGCAAACATTGTTCTGCAAGCTGCCTGCTCCTTGGATATTCACCACTTCGGTAATATCCAACAGCCAAAAGATAAAAGTTTTTCCCTCTTTTGCAATGGACTGCTACTGTTGGCTAGTGAGGCTGCCAAAGACAAATTGTTGAGTTTTCCATAATGGCTTAAATTCCATTTAAACCGTAAGTGGAAACCAATAAACTTTTTTCCCGTGAAAGGCAACCAAAAATAACATGGAAAAAGCTCATGCATCAATAGGTAATGATGGTGGTAACTTGAAGCCAAATGACGATCAAAAAAAAAAACCTTTAAGCCAAATGTTCTGGTATTTTTGGAGTATAAAAGTAAAGTTTTCATTGACTAACTAGAAGCAATTTGACTTCAAGGTATCACCAACTTTATGAATTAACGGTACCACAGACTTTATGAATGACGAGAATTGCAGGGTTTTATGGAGCAGTATTGTTCGTAACAAGAAGCACAATGATCAAATAACAAAGATTAGGGTACTGAATTGAATTTGTTTAAATTTCGAATACATTGAGGTCACAATGATACGACATACAACAAATAAACGAGTAAGACAGTTGAAAGCACAAAGATGGGCAAGGAAGTGTTAGACTTGTCCCACATCGCTCATCTAAGCCACCCAAACTTGGTTAATAAATTCTAGAGGCTACTCCACCTATTGCCAATTAGTTTTAGGTTAAAACCCTCCAAGAAATCTAACATGGTATCAGAGCTAGGTCTTGGGTGGCCTCACCTCGCATGGGAAAGTCTCTGTCATCTCTATCGCCCGAGTCAGTCAGTCAGCTCCTGGTCTGTTACCTCCACGTGCATCCGGGCTACACGTGAGGGGGAGTGTTAGACTTGTCCCACATCGCTCATCTAAGCCACCCAAACTTGGTTAATAAATTCTAGAGGCTACTCCACCTATTGCCAATTGATTTTAGGTTGGAACCCTCCAAGAAATCTAACAGGAAGACCAACAACTCCAACAATAAAAGTGAGTGGGTAGGGAATATAAGGTTTTTATGCAGGTATGACGATTGATTGCGTGAATCCTAATATACTGTATCATCACGGATAACAGGCGAAGTAAGCAACAAGGATGAACTCTTACATCAAAAAGAAAATTTTAGTTGGTATTGACCGATTAGTTCTAACCTTCAACCATAGCTATCCCACGCTGCACATCTTCTGGTTGTCTGGAATGAACGAGGGCCCATGATAACCGCATAATGCTTTCACTCTTAAGTTCATCCGAGACACCCATCACATGCTCTGCAACTTCCCTCTCACAGCCCTACATAAACAACAGTCCTCAGAACATAGACAAATTGGTGGAAAAGGCAGGAAGAGAATCCCACGTACGTGAAAATAGCCATGTGAATGGAAGAAAGTAAAACAATGAAGCTGTTTCTCCACAAAAAGTGTCAAACCAAATCGGCCTGGTTTCGCGGGCGTGCCAGGACAGGATTGCTGTCCGAGTTGTTTTTAAGGCCTTCGTGCCTCAAAATCTGATTTCTTTCGAGTGACTGTGCTTAGTCCAAAGGGTAAGGCCTCGTGATGGTTCGTTGGTCGCCTTTGCGAGCTAAGGACTTAAATATTTCCTAACCGCTGTTAGAAAATGGGTAAAAGAAAAGAAAAAAGGGCTGAAAGATAATGAAGGAACGAAACAAACTTTATTAATCAGTTTAACAAAGTTTGGGTACAAGGAAATGAAAGACAAGATCTAGGCTGGGCTAGATTGAAAGATAGTAAAGTACTTTGCTAGAAAGTAAATGAAAGATAAATTTGATAAGCCGTGGGCTTTGATGGTCGGAGACCATTGCCAAGGCCTCTAAAACTGTGATTTATAGGAGTTACAGGCCTTGAGCTGCTTCAAAATGCTCCAATGCATGGCTGCCATGTGGCCTTCTAGCAAAGGTTTGGGCTTGAGCAGCTTCGAAATGCTCCAATGAGGGGCTGTTTCCTGAACAAAACGTGCCTTTTACTCCAAGAAAATGGCAAAGGCCTGAGAAATTCTTCTTCTTTGTATAAAATTTTGTTAAAGGGCAAAAAGAATTTTAGTTCCTGCAGCATCTAGGCCATTTGAGCTGCTTCAAAATTCAAGCTATTGCTTGAATGGACATCCCCTGGGCCCACCAATGCTGAAGTTTGAGACCTCCTCAGGCCTTCCCACGACTATATTGGACCTTCCATCCCTTGTGGGCCCTCAATTCCTCTGGGCTTGACTCCCCATGGAAGAAGAATCAAGAAACAAAAGATCAAGCAGACTTGGGTGAACTGCTTGTTAACAGCTTGCTTAGGTCTGCATGAGTCATCTACCAATCAGCTCCAAGGGCTGCATGTACGCCACCTGTCTTTGGCCTTGCTCCATGCTGAAGCATGGGGTCCCACCAGTCCAGGCCTTGAGAGTAGCTTACCCAGACCTATTCAGCAGGAACATTCTAGGCCTTTGAGCTGCTTGTCAGCAGTTTAAGGCCTTTCCCTACCACTATATGTAATAAATAGGCCCATCTGTTATTTTGGGCCCGAACCCAATGTGAAGCGTGGGCCTTCGCCCATTGTAAGCCTTCTGAGCCCAAGCCTGGTGAGAAAAACCCAGGCTTTAACTGATTCGGACCTACTAGAAGGCCTTATCACTTCTAAGAATTGACCCAGGCCTGGATAAAATGTTTAAGCTCAAGGGGTCGACCCAAGGCCTTGGCTAGTTCTGGGCCTAAATTTATGGAAGTGACATTTGGGCCTAAGTTTGTCCCAAGCCTTTGGAAGCCCGATTAGCCCTTTTGCATTCATACTGGCCCAATTCCACTTGTGGCTGATTTACATGGCTTCTCATGGCCTGGAATTGACGTTCAAAGCCACCTTCTAACCAACCAAAAGGTCTTCTAATTTTTTGGCCAAAAATGGGTGTAAACATTGCCCCCCCACGCCTTGATCTTGTTCAAAAAATTGAGGCGTGTACAAGTTCCATTTTGGCCTCTCTATAGCTGCTAAGCCCAAAAATCTTGCCGTTCAAATGAAGCCAGCTTTAAGAAGCCTTTCAATCTCTTCTTTAACCTTGAGCTCCACCTCGCTTGACATTCTTCTTGGAGGCTGCTTGAACGGCATGAATCCTGGCTGTATTGGCAGCTTGTGTTCAACCAAATCCCTTGGGAGGCCTGACATCTCGTCATAACCCCAAGTAAAACAACTCTTGAATTCTTACAAGAGCTAGATGAACTTCTCCTTTACCTCATCGGGCAAGAGCTAGTTGATGTACACAGGCCTTGGATGCTCAGAGTCCCCCAAGTTGACTTCCTCCAAGGGATCTTGAACGTCGGCCTTCAAATCATCCATCTTGGCCGGAGCTGCGTCCAAGTCCTCTAGCTGTATCACATCGGGAACTCCTGTAAGGCCTTCCTTTGACAAAATAAAAACTATGTTGCAAGGCTTCGAAAAGCCTTGAGTGGGCCTTTCTTGCCCCCCGAGGCCGACTCATTGCCCAAGCTTGGGCCAGAAGTAGTGGCCATGCGATCAGACCTTTGAAGGATTCTTACCTAACGTGGAGGCTCAGTTGGAGCCTCTTCCACCACTCTCTCTTTGGGCTTGCGTTCTCTTCTAGGCTTGAAAACCTCGTCTCCCTCCGAACATGAAGGGCTCCTTTGCACATGCATCTTCTCCTTGCCCTTTCTACTACTCATGAACTTCACCGCCTCGTGAAAGTCCATCTCCATGTCACCTTGCGTCAAAGCTTCCAGGTCTTCTAAGGGATTCTCCTTTGGCATATTTTCCAGGCTTGTTTCCTCTCGAACTCTCCTGGCAGCCTGCCTATACCTTTGGTAATGTCGCTTCTGTGATTTGGATAAAGGCGGCCTCACAGCAGGGAACTTAGGATGCTCTACCCTGAACCACTTGTCTGGTGAAGTGTTTCTAGGCTTCACAATCCTAGGCCTCCTCTCTACCGAGGATGAGGCCTCAAATTCACCATTGTGCCTCCTATCATTGGCCTGGCATAACTGGAGGCGAGAGAAAACTGATGAACGTCGGTGCGTTTCTTGCCATTGGTTAGGCCTATCTTCACGAGGCCTTACCACGATGCTCTTCAGCTGCGGTCTAGTTGGCTTTACTGTCTGCCCAGATTCATTACAGACCAGAGAGCACCTCGGTTGGAAAACCTTCTTAATTTCTGACGTAAGCCTACTCCATTGCGATGGCCGCTGTTCAGTCTTGCTCATGCGACAAGGCCTCCTGCTCTCCTCTTCAGAAGATGGGTCTTCATAGACAGGCCTTCGAGTTTGTCAAGATGGTTCTCCTAGGCTGATCTTAGGCCTTGGAGAACTCCTCGGCATGCCCCTCATATTGAAGGACACCATATTGGTACTCAGGCCTTCTTGTCTTTGGGCTCAAACTTAAACTCTCCATGCTCGATCTTGTCCTGAATATCATTCCGGAAGACGATGCAATTGTTGGTGGCGTGACTTCACGAATTGTGATATTTGCAATATTCTCTGCCCTTCATTTCTTCCGGTGAAGGGAACTTATGGCCTGGGTGGAGTTTTACCAGCTTGTCCACCATGAGCTGATCAAATATCGCCTCAGCTCTCGTGATGTCATACGTGTAAACCCTGTGTGACTTGCCCGTTGATGCCGCAAGGTCTGCTTTCTCCAACCAGCCAATCTCTAAGAAGTAGGGCTTCTTATTGATCAGCTCCGCAACAGCTACCTCTGCTTC
This sequence comes from Rhododendron griersonianum, assembly GCA_018127125.1. Lineage (NCBI taxonomy): Eukaryota > Viridiplantae > Streptophyta > Magnoliopsida > Ericales > Ericaceae > Rhododendron > Rhododendron griersonianum. Next base: position 29,185,537 of record CM030790.1, on the reverse strand, counting down.
ATACTTGGGCTCCATCGTGGCCACCTCGTAGTTTGGGTCCCTATAATAGGTTCCCTTTGAGGCGGCCATACGATCTTGCTCTTGCCTTAAGATCCGCTCGTATCTTGCTACCTTGGCTGATAACTCGAAGAGATCTCTGAATTCCATTTCGTAAAACTTCTTCTTCAACTCGAAGCTCAAACCGTTCAAGGCCAAACGCACGTACTCTCTTTCGGGCAGGGAGACCTTGCACTTGAATCTAGCCTTCTTGAACCTGGCCAGATAGATCTCCACTCCTTCGTCTGGTAGCTGGCAAAGGCCTAAAAGGTCTGCCATCGTGACCTCTGGCTCCACCCTATAGAACTGTTGGTGGAAGGTCTCTTCCATTTGTCGCCAGGTCTGAATGGAGTTGGGAGGCAAATTGATGTACCACGTAAAGGCAGTGGCAGTCAAGGAGTTTGGGAACAACCTCAACTTCCACTCGTCCTTAGTCCCTGCCTCCCCACATTGGACTAGGAACCGAGCCACGTGCTCCACGGTTGACTCTTTGGCATCCTCACCAGAAAAGGTGTGGAATTCGGGCACTCGGAAGCCTTTTGGGAACTGCAGCTGATCGACCTCGTCTGAGTGGGGTTTGGTATACATAGGCCTTTCCATAGGCCTAAACTCTGGCCCCAACTGCTCCTGAAGCAACGCTATGATCTGGTCTCTGCCGGGAACCTGCTCCGGGGGAGGCGGCCTTGCCTGCCCGACGTGGGCTGGCTGCTGCTGGCCTTGCCATGCCCCCCGAGCGTCTTGCTGTATGATCCCCGTATTTGGTGCCACATGGGGATTATGGCCTCCCATCGAAGGAGGCCCCCCACCTTGGTTTCCGAAATGAGGTCGAGGAGTGGAGTTTCCTCCAAGCATGAAACGACTCTCTAAATTCTCAACAGGCCTTGGCAGGTTCTAGCCTATTGGGTCTTGAGCTTGATGATGCATTCCTGTAGACACCTCCCAAACGGGGCATCGCCATATAGATTGATCATTTGTTTGCTCGATTGGTTGCTTGCTTCATAAACCAAGATCGTGGACATTCCCATGGCTAGGAACATCGCCACACGATAGTGGTTATCACAGAGTCGCCACCTAGTTTATTAAAACTAGGAAAATAGATAGAGATTCTGGGTACGGGAGCCAAGAGTACAGTAAGGGGAAGGTGTTAGGCACCCCTCTCTGCCCAGTCGTGAGACTGGCCCATATTTGTTCAACATAAGACATATAGATGCTTTATTTAATTCTAACACGTAGTTTGTTTTTAGCCTTTAAGCAGTAAGTAAAGTGAGCCAGGACTGTAATTGAAGCATGCATCAGAAACCAAAGCAAAACAAGCTGTCCCAGGGAGATGGATCCCGCGGCCGGTGAATGGATGTCACGGCCGAGGGATCCTCCTGGTTTGATGTACCGGCCGAGGGATCGAAACCCCGGTCGGTGTTCTTCCTCACACCAGACTATACGATTAACAGATAATAAGAAAGCTATGATTAAGTATAGGAGCAATAAATAAAACAAACCAGAGGCCGTTGGGCCTCACCACCTTAATCCCTCAGTTGCTTGATTGCTTCGGATTGGATGTGATTGACTAATTTACTTCTCGAAAACCCTAGGGTTAGGGTTTGTACTTCGGGGTTTGATCGTTTGGGATGCGGCTGCCTTCGGAAGGTTAGGGCTTCTATAGAGGGAGTATGTGAGATGATTTCTGCAGAGCTTGGAGGTATGAGATGGAGGAATTGAATGTTAATTTCGGAACCCAAAGGTTCCTTTATATAGGCATAGGGATGACTCACTCCAACCAATCACAATGCACGATTAAAATTGGAGTTAGAGAGTGATTCTAACTCTTCATGGCAATCCTCTGGCGTAGCCCGAACGCATCGGGATTTGGCTGCTAGGGTTTGGTGAACGGATCAAACGTTTGACAGAACGTTCCAGAATCTGGAAAAAGGACAATCTGGCGGCCGAGGAATGGATCTGGCGGCCGAGGAATCGATCTTACGGCTGAGGAATGGATTTGACGATCTGGCGGCCGAGGAATAGATCTGGCGGCCGAGGAAACGATGTTGCGGCCGAGGAATCGATCTTACGGCCAAGGGATTGATCTCTCAGGGAGATTTTCTAGCAACAGGTTGCTCGGGTGAGGAAATGATGTTAAGGCCGTGAGATCGATGTTACGGCCGACAGATGGATTCTCCTAGGCTTCTGTATTTTCTATCTGCTATATGGCTCTGGATGGGGTCCTCTAAATGGCTCAAAGTTCTTACCGAAAGTCCTAAGGTTCTCAAGGAAGCAATCAGCAATCACTGTATCCATTTCATCATCGGGATGGTCCCAAGGTGGGACTTGAAATAATCGTTAGGCCAAATTGGGGTGTCTACAGATGCCCCTCTTTGACTGAACTCAGATGGATCGCGAGACATGTTTGAGTAAGAGTCAAAGCTGTAAAAAGCAACTCAATTTGGTCCAACCACTATTCCAAGGGGTTTTCGAAAAAGGTTTTGTTATGGTCGGGCCGGGAGGCTGCCTACGTATTCCACAAGGGAAATTCAGACCAATCGTAGTTCGGGCAATAAAGAAAAATAAAAAGTTTGGAGGGTTAGAGATAGAAGACGTACCTTAGAGCTTAAAAAGCCGTAGTGTGACGTACCTAGACTGAGCCAGGGTTTTGGCGGAAGATAGTTGAAGGAGCGCGGGTCTCGGGGAGTTTTTGCGGAGAGCTTCCTTAGTATTTTGGGGTAGATCAGTACACTGCAGGTGCGTTTGCTTTTCTTGATCATCCTTACTTTGACTGAAAGAAGCTCGGTAGAGTAGCCTATCCTTGCGAATGAGCTGGAAGGAATTGATGTAGTGGGGTGGAATCAAAACCATCTGCTGGGGATGAGTCGGACGCCGGTTGTTTTTGAGATGTGAGGGGCGCAGAGCCAGTAACTGGAGCACGGAGCTTTGGAGATGAGGAAACCGAGGCACGGAGCCGGTTGTAGTCATGAGGCGAGAGCCTGGCGAGTGATGGGATCGAGGCGTAGAGCCTGTTTGCAATCTTGAGGCAAAGGCCTGAGGAGATTGGGATAAGACTGAAGCGCGGAGCTGGTATTGATCAGGATGAGAGCCTGAGGTGATTGATAGGACCGAAGCACGGAGCTGGTCTTGATCATAAGGCGAGAGCCTGAGGTGATTGATAGGACCGAAGCACGGAGCTGGTCTAGATTGAGGTGTAGAGCCTGAGGTGATTGATAGGATCGAAGCACGGAGCTGGTCTTGATCATAAGGCGAGAGCCTGAGGTGATTGATAGGACCGAAGCACGGAGCTGGTCTAGATTGAGGTGTAGAGCCTGCTGTGGTTATGAGGCGAAGGCCTGAGGTGAGCTTAGAGCTTGATGGGACCGAAGTGCGGAGCTGGTATATGGCAAGGGCCTGTGGTGTCAGAGCTTTGAGCTTGACGTGATGAACCGAAGCACGGAGCTGGTATAATTCTGATGGTCTGTGCACGGAGCTTTTCCATCATAAGTGTTGGCGTAGAGCCAAAAGGGGTTGGAGCTTGTTTTGATTTGAACCGAAGGGTAGAACCGGTTGCATTCTGATGGTCTGTGCACGGAGCTTTCTCATCATAAGTTTTGGCTTTGAGCCAAAGGATCGAGGCGCCGGGCCGATCAAATAAAACCGAGGCATAGAGCCGGTTGATTGCAGGGTTGACCTGTTTCATGAGAGATATGTAGAGTGTGTATATGATGATAGTGGTTAGATATATGATGATGCAGACTCGATGTGATAATGCAATATGTGCACGGGCCCGTGCGTGTGTGTTTGTTTTTAAGCTTAGAGCTTCTATCAAGTTCCGGACTTGAGCATTCAGAGCGTAGAGCTCGAGCATTCGGATGGCAGAATCCGAGCATTCAAAGTACAGGCTTTGAGCGTCCAGTACACAGTGGTTGGGCATCCAAGCGTAGAGCTTGAGCATTCAAGTGTATAACTTGAGCATCCAGTACACAGTGGTTGGGCATCCAAGCGTAGAGCTTGAGCAATCAAAAATGTTAGATTTTTGAGCATTCAGGCGTAGAGCCTGAGAATAAATATCTTGATTGTTGGGGCGGCTTAGAGCCTATTGCTTGTTTACGGCTTCGAGCCAGTTTGAGATGATGAACACAGGCTTCGAGCCTGTTAAGAACTTGATTGTGTACGGCTTCGAGCCAATTGAGACAATGGGCTTAGAGTCACTGGGTTGGTTGTTACGGCTTCGAGCCAGTTGAGATAATGGGCTTGGAGCCGCTAAGTTGAGTGATTACAGGCGTAGAGCCTGTTGCCGTAATAGCGAGCATAGAGCTGCTGAGATAAAGGGCTTCGAGCCATTGAGTGATAGTAGATGTAGGCTTCAAGCCTGTTGAGGTAATGGGCTTCGAGCCGCTGAGATGATGAGGTGATAAATACGGGTGTTGAGATGATTATTTACGGCTTCGAGCCAGTTGAGATGGTGGGCTTCGAGCCGTTGATTTGATGAAACGGCGGGCGTAGAGCCTGTCGAGAACTGATTGTTTACGGCTTTGAGCCAGTCGAGATGGTGGGCTTCGAGCCGCTGAGTTGATGAGATGGCGGGTGTGTAGAACTGCTGAGCTGTTGAGTATTCCATCTTCCATCTTCCACGGGGTTATGCTTGGGATGTTTCCAAAGCTAGTTTTGAGTATGCTCGGGATTGCCCCCAAGGCTAGATTCCACATGCTCGGGATCGTCTCCAAGGCTAGTTCTGAGTATGCTCGGGATTGCCCCCAAGGCTAGTTCTTGACCATATTCCAATTTGTTAGGGAGATTTCCATTACCTCCACTACTGGGAGTGCCTTCCGGAGGCCAAACGCCTTCTAGCGACTCAAATGTCTTTTGGTGGCTAAATGCTTTCTGCAAGTTGGCAACGCTTTCTGGAAGCTAGTAACATAAACGCCTTCTGGAGGGTGCATTGAGTGGAAGCCGCAGGATTGTTTTGCTGGCCTGCTGAGCGCGAGGTTGTGCACATGGCGTGGCATAGAGCTGTTGAGGTGTGGGCGTAGAGCCGCTGAGCAGCACTTGAGTGTCCTCAATGTTTCGATAAGCTTCCTGAAAAGTAAAAGGTTTACTTTAGTTCGGAGTTTTAATTTGCATGATCAAAAGTGAGTTTGTTTGTTTTGATTTGCGGGATGAAATCCCTCTTAGCCAGGGGCGTGAATGAGAAGGACCCATGGTTGGGTCGAAGTTGTTCTGTTTAAAGAAGCTAAGATAACTATGCCCCCCTGTTTAGGCAATGCATGCTTTTTAAACGTCGATTTGATGCCCCTAGCTTTTTATTTGTTTATGCAATCGTGAGATTAACTCCCTTTTTGTCTTTGGCAGAGAAATAGGAGATTAGAGGCTCGCAGTGGAATGGTTTGTGATGTTGCTGGAGCGAGCTCGGGAGCTAGCACGTGCTGCTGGTTTCGGGGCGTTCATTTTGGGCCTCAATCTTCCGAAGATGGATTGGTCGTTGATGACCTCGCTGGTTAAAAGGTGGTGGGATACTACCAACACGTTCCACTTTCCTTTTGTTGGTGAGATGACGATCACGCCAGGTGATTTTTCTTTGCTGACCGGCCTGTGAGTAGGTGGAGCTCCTCTTTGGGTTAACCCCAGGCTTTGGGAGCGGATAGGGGCTTTGAAGTGGTTCTTGGACAAGGTGCCCCCTCTTCACTCGCGTAGTCATGTTGACGTCTCTTGGCTGATCAAGATTTTAATGAAGGTTGATATCTCGACTCAAGTGAGTGTTGAGTAGCTGACACGGGCCTTTCTTCCTTACCTCCTTAGGTAAATGTTGTTTGCCAACAAGGATAGTTCAGCACATACACAGCCCCTAGCCCCTTTTGCAGTATTTGGAGGTTGTTTAGGAGTTTGATTAGGAAGCATCTGCCTTGGCCAACTGGTAGCCCCTTTCCTCTCTGGGCTTTTGAGTATCTTCTTCAGTTTTCTACTGACACTAGACATGCGGATGCGGACTGTGTTCCTCGCTACGAGTAATGGTCTGTAGGGCAATGGAAGCCACACGGTTACCAGTTTTGAGCCTTCCTGAGTGGTGACGGGTTTTGGACCGATTGACGGTTGACCAGGTACCCCTTGCATCCCTTGCTTTTAGATCTCCATTCCTCTGTGCTGTGGCTGATTTAGACTTTGTTTGTAGGCGAGGTTCGACCCTTGGAGTGGTATATCAGAGGACACCCCTCTTGCACGTTCCAGGGTTCCAGATTGTACTCGTAGCCTGTTCGAGGGTCCCTTTTGTTAAGCCTGGTACTTATGTGATCGGGTGGCCAGCCAGTGGCGCCCGCGTGCTGAGGATCTTCAGTTTGTTCCTCCTCCTCCTCCAGCGTTGATGAGGTCTACTTCTTCGATGTCTAAAGTAGACTTGGAGAATGCTCAGATCTAGGCGGGTTTGCTTCTTTAGGCAGGTGGCTATATGGAGTACTGCCATTTTTCCTTGGTTCTGCCTGCTGTTCCTTCAGTTGCTCTTGTTTGGCCACGGGCCCTTTCCTTTGTCTCCTTCCATTTTGATGACGGAGAAGAGGCGCTTGGTGCTTGTCCCTTGTTTTGCATTCTTTTCCTTGTAGCTTGAGGTTGAATGGGCACCAGCTGTCAGTGGGGAGGATAACCAGCAATCCCCTTCTTTGTCTCAGAGATTGTTTTGAAGACGTTGTTACGACCAGCTTTAGGATTTTTCTTTTTCCTTCCTGTTCATGGTTAGTAAAGGAAGAAGCAGAAACTGTATTTGTATAGTGAAAGCAGCCACAGTGATAATTTTGTAGGCAAGCTTTTGTTCATGAAATGAGAAATGCTTTTTATGCCCCTAGATGTCTTGAGTTTGCATGCGATAGTCAGAACATGGCTTTTTGAACAAGTATCTGCTGATAGACAGCAATTTGTGTGAAAATGAAATATTGACCGAAGAATTGATTACTCGGTTAAAGAATTGATATTGTGGCCGATGTATTGATTCTTCGGCCGTTACTTTGATTTTCCAAAGGTAGATTTTGTTTTGGCCAAGTGGCATCCTCTTTTCTCTTCCTTCTTATGCTTGGTTTTGATTTTCTTGCCTTTTGCTTCTGCCATGTTCCATAGTCCGATTGCCAAACTCGGGAGTTTTCAAGGTATCTTGCTCATTGTGTCAATTACCTTTAGGTTAGAGGGGATGACCTATAGCTCTCGTGTCTATTGCTGTTGCCAATTCTTCGAGAAAAGCATACTCATCTTTTGCGAGCTCAATACGCAGGGTTAGCTATACCTATCATTGAGTACAAATCTATTGATGTTTTTCCTTCCCTCCCAATGTTTGGGCCGCATCTCAAATGAGAGATTGCCTACGTATCCCTAATCAAGGAATCAGGCCTCCTACGTAGTTCCAAAATCATCACCTTTGAGGTTGAGTTTTCACTCTTGGTTTTTCTTCTCACATGCTCTTGATTTTGCCTAGGTTACCTAATGGAGGTTGAGTTCCTAGCGAGCTTTTCTTTGAATGCCTTAACTTTTGCCTAGGCTGCATTTTTGCATTTTCTTGCCCTAGCAGGCTTTGCTCTTACTTTTGCTTGGATTTTCAGGTTACCCAACGAGCACTTCTCTCAAGAGGGCTTCTACGTTTCGGAGAGGAATTTGATGGAGATATTTTTCTAAATCTCCCTTGTGTTTGTACCTTCATAATGAGCGAGCTAACCCTAAGTGTTCTCGCAGAGATAGTGTCTTCTTTCTAAGTTTTGACAAAAACCTAGTTTCTTAAGCAACTAGAGTTCATCCTTTCCTTCCTTTTTATCAGCAACACAAGGAACTTGATTCCTTAAATTTCCCTTGTTTGGCAAAGAGACTATAGTGTATTGGTAATTGCAATTCAGGAAATAAATCATTGAATAAGCATAGTCTAGAGGATGAAACAGGAATTCACTTGGTAGGAATTAAATGCCCAAGCAGGGGCTCAAAACATGTTTTATTTTGATAAAAGCAATGTTTAATATTTTTTGCCATGTTGTGACTTCGTAGCTACTGTAGCATTTCGAGGTCGTTTTCAAAACCTTTGCCTTTCGCAACTTTATACTCTTTTCCACCCTCTTCTTTGCCAAACAGAGCCTTTGTACTGGATCCATCTTCATGGCTTGCACGGTGGCTACCTCTTTGAGACATGAGTAGTCCCTCAAATGGAAATGTCAGTCTGGGTTTTCATCACCTCTTTTTTCCTTCTCGTTGATTATGCAGTCATAAGAGAGATTAGTTACTTCCACTTGGCCGAATAGTGATGTTAAGGAGATTCCATCGAGTGGATCATCGCATTCTCCTTCCATTTCGTCAAAGTCACTTTCCCCTTTGCTTGTTCTTCCTCATTACTTTTGTCAGACATGTTAGGATCGATTACTTCCGATTGATCGGACTCATTGTTTTCTTCCTCCTCCATCATGAAACATTCATCTTCCTCTGGGAAGGTAAAGGTTGGCTTGGCTTGGTTGTTTTGGACAATGTATTGGCCAGGATTGTATGTGGGGTTGTGAGATAGGTTTATGAGATTGATGTTTCGGGGTGGTGGTTCAGCATTGTGGATTGGCTTGCACATCAGGTTTTGGAAGTTTTATAGTTTGGCTTTCAATGAGATCTTGAATGTCATGGCGGAGACGCATGCAGTTATCTGTTTCATGCCTAAGGTGTTGGTGGTAGGCGCACTGTTTGTTAGGATCATGGTTTGGGCCATAGGGTGGCTGAGGAAGTGGTTTGTTTAAAGGTTTGAGATGCTCCTAACGGCTTAGAATGGCTAAGGCTTGAGATGAGGTCATATAGAGAGGGTCAAAGTTGCGACGGGGGCGATTTGAGCTTCAGGATGAGCTAATTTTGAAAAGGGTCTTGTGGTAAGGTTGAGTTAAGGGTGTTGACGGAGGCAGGAGATGTACGGGTTGGGAAGGTTTCCTTTGGAGGAGTTTTCTTCTTTCCCAATGAGGCCTAGCTTGATCCCCTCTTCAATCTGCAGCCCAATAGCATGCAGGCGCTTGAAATCAGTGATAACCTGAGTGCAAATGTGCGTGAGGTACTTGGGCTGCAAACTCTTGACGACTATTCTCACTTGATCTTCCTCAGAGGGGCGGTTCTTGGCGGCTTTTTCTCTCCATCTAGCCCCAAAGGTTGCAAAGTCTTTGTTCGATTCTTGCTTAGTCATTTCCAAATTTCGAGTTGTTAACGTTGTATGCATATTGCTTGACAAAAGCAATGGCAATTTCTGGCCAAGTATGATAGTGCACAAACTCCAAAGTGAGAAACCAATCGAGAATGCTTTCAGTAAGAGTCCTTTGAAATAACTGAACAATGAACTCATCATTCAAGCCCATTGGCTTCAAAGTGTTGATGACAGGGCGGACATGGCTAGTGGGATTGCCAGTTCTATTGAACTTCTCAGGTAGTTGAGAATCTGGAAAGAGTCCTTCAAAATTTAGAATTTGGTCCCCTTGTGAACGGGCCAGAGTACGTTTGATCTCCTTGACTTGTTTGGCCAATTCAGGATTTTCTGCCAATACCACTTCTTGAGGATTCTCATCTTCCACCGATTTCTCTTCGTTCTCAGCATCTCTTGCTGCTTTCTCTGCTAGTAAGATAGCGACCTTGAGCTTGGTGATTAGCAATGATGGCATCCTTATCTGCCATGAGAGTGGGAGAATTACTTGATGAAGCTTAGGATTTGGTAGATGATTGAGTTTGTTGAGGAGATGACCGCGGAGTCCCTGGAAGTGATTGGGACCGTAGCAGTGTAGGTGTTTTGGCCGGTGAGAGTGACATACGGGACGGTTGCAAAGACTTCTGTTTGGCGTGACTTCGGGTGTTGTAAGAGTATAAAATTGGTTGTGGTTGCTTCTTTGTTTTACTTATTGTGTCTGCTTTGAAAAGTAGAGTACCTGTAAGTCAGTACTTGGCTTGTGTAGGGTTAGGATTTGGGCTGGAAATCCCAACCCTTCTGCACAGAAAGAGTTATTTACAACAACAGATGATACAAGGTGTGAGGAAGAACTTGGAAGTGAAAATGCAAATAGGTTCCTAGCCTGTAGGTTCCTGTCTTAGTTTGATAAGTTCTATGGCTTTCTAAAACATGCAAGGTTTTGGTAGTCTCAGGGTGCTCCGTTGTCAAAGGGCACCAATCCTTTCACCAGCCCATCATAGGCGGCGATTGGGTGATTCCCTTTTTGATATACCACTAGGTACGAGTGACTGTGGAGTTTGCTGGAACCCCCAACATAGCCCGTGTCATGCCGGGATATCAGGTGAACTCAACGGGTTGCCCGCTCGATGCATATGATAGATGAATTAAACAAGGCATGTATTAGTCTTATGTTGAACTTTCTGGTTATGGCTCTCATATTCCCCAGCGGAGTCGCCAAAAACTGTAGACACCTCCCAAACGGGGCATCGCCATACAGATTGATCATTTGTTTGCTCGATTGGTTGCTTGCTTCATAAACCAAGATCGTGGACATTCCCATGGCTAGGAACATCGCCACACGATAGTGGTTATCACAGAGTCGCCACCCAGTTTATTAAAACTAGGAAAATAGATAGAGATTCTGGGTACGGGAGCCAAGAGTACAGTAAGGGGAAGGTGTTAGGCACCCCTCTCTGCCCAGTCGTGAGACTGGCCCATATTTGTTCAACATAAGACATATAGATGCTTTATTTAATTCTAACACGTAGTTTGTTTTTAGCCTTTAAGCAGTAAGTAAAGTGAGCCAGGACTGTAATTGAAGCATGCATCAGAAACCAAAGCAAAACAAGCTGTCCCAGGGAGATGGATCCCGCGGCCGGTGAATGGATGTCACGGCCGAGGGATCCTCCTGGTTTGATGTACCGGCCGAGGGATCGAAGCCCCGGTCGGTGTTCTTCCTCACACCAGATTTATACGATTAACAGATAATTAGAAAGCTATGATTAAGTATAGGAGCGATAAATAAAACAAACCAGAGGCCGTTGGGCCTCACCACCTTAATCCCTCAGTTGCTTGATTGCTTCGGATTGGATGTGATTGACTGATTTACTTCTCGAAAACCCTAGGGTTAGGGTTTGTACTTCGGGGTTTGATCGTTTGGGATGCGGCTGCCTTCGGAAGGTTAGGGCTTCTATAGAGGGAGTATGTGAGATGATTTCTGCAGAGCTTGGAGGTATGAGATGGAGGAATTCAATGTTAATTTCGGAACCCAAAGGTTCCTTTATATAGGCATAGGGATGACTCACTCCAACCAATCACAATGCACGATTAAAATTGGAGTTAGAGAGTGATTCTAACTCTTCATGGCAATCCTCTGGCGTAGCCCGAACGCATCGGGATTTGGCTGCTAGGGTTTGGTGAACGGATCAAACGTTTGACAGAACGTTCCAGAATCTGGAAAAAGGACGATCTGGCGGCCGAGGAATCGATCTTACGGCTGAGGAATGGATTTGACGATCTGGTGGCCGAGGAAACGATGTTGCGGCCGAGGAATCGATCTTACGGCCGAGGGATTGATCTCTCAGGGAGATTTTCTAGCAACAGGTTGCTCGGGTGAGGAAATGATGTTAAGGCCGTGAGATCGATGTTACGGCCGACAGATGGATTCTCCTAGGCTTCTGTATTTTCTGTCAAAGGCTATATGGCTCTGGATGGGGTCCTCTAAATGGCTCAAAGTTCTTACCGAAAGTCCTAAGGTTCTCAAGGAAGCAATCAGCAATCACTGTATCCATTTCATCATCGGGATGGTCCCAAGGTGGGACTTGAAATAATCGTTAGGCCAAATTGGGGTGTCTACAATTCCGCTGTGAGCCGGGCCTCCACCAGAACTAAAGGCTTGAAATCTGAATGGTTGTGGTGACGTGTAGCCCCCAGGCGGCTGGCGACCTGGGAATCCGTTGAACACTCCGAAATGCGGCATCGCAGGTGTTTGTGGGGGAAGATCAGCAAGGTCTTTAGCCTTCCGTTTCTCTTTCATCATTGCCACCAGGTCACCCACGGTTGCAGACATTGCATTCACGTTGGTTGTGAGTGACCCCATGGAGGCTGCAAGATGCATGTTTGAATCTTGAATCTTTCTCATTGCTGAACCAACATATTGGGAAATCTCTTGTGACATCTCACGGTTGGTCTCCAGCATATAATTTCGTACACTGCCCATAGACTCGTTCAGGTCTTGGACGCTGAGGAGAGGCTGCTCAAGGCCTCTACCTGGATCTTCGTGAGTTGCTTGCTGAAGGCTTGGATCCTCCTGGGAATCAGAGGTCGAAACACCTTTTTGAGTTTCTTTCTTTGCCATGATCACCCTTTAACGACTAGGGTCCCACCGGGCGTGCCAAAATGTTTCTCCACAAAAAGTGTCAAACCAAATCGGCCTGGTTTCGCGGGCGTGCCAGGACAGGATTGCTGTCCGAGTTGTTTTTAAGGCCTTCGTGCCTCAAAATCTGACTTCTTTCGAGTGACTGTGCTTGGCCCAAAGGGTAAGGCATCGTGATGGTTCGTTGGTTGCCTTTGCGAGCTAAGGACTTAAATATTTCGTAACCGCTGTTAGAAAATGGGTAAAAGAAAAGAAAAAAGGGCTGAAAGATAATGAAGGAACGAAACAAACTTTATTAATCGGTTTAACAAAGTTTGGGTACAAGGAAATGAAAGACAAGATCTAGGCTGGGCTAGATTGAAAGATAGTGAAGTACTTTACTGGAAAGTAAATGAAAGATAAATTTGATAAGCCGTGGGCTTTGATGGTCGGGGACCATTGCCAAGGCCTCCAAAACTGAGATTTATAGAAGCTACAGGACTTGAGCTGCTTCAAAATGCTCCAATGCATGGCTGCCATGTGGCCTTCTAGCAGAGGTTTGGGCTTAAGCAGCTTCGAAATGCTCCAATGAGGGGCTGTTTCATGAACAAAACGTGCCTATTACTCCAAGAAAATGGCAAAGGCCTGAGAAATCCTTCTTCTTTGTATAAAACTTTGTAAAAGGGCAAAAAGAATTTTAGTTACTGTGGCATCCAGGCCATTTGAGTTGCTTCAAAATTCAAGCTATTGCTTGAATGGACATCCCCTGGGCCCACCAATGCTGAAGTTTGAGACCTCCTCAGGCCTTCCCACGACTATATTGGACCTTCCATCCCTTGTGGGCCCTCAATTCCTCTGGGCTTGACTCCCCATGGAAGAAGAATCAAGAAATAAAAGATCAAGCAGACCTGGGTGAGCTGCTTGTTAGCAGCTTGCTTAGGTCTGCATGAGTCATCTACCAATCAGCTCCAAGGGCTGCATGTACGCCACCTGTCTTTGGCCTTGCTCCATGCTGAAGCATGGGGTCCCACCAGTCCAGGCCTTGAGAGTAGCTTACCCAGACCTATTCAGCAGGAACATTCTAGGCCTTTGAGCTGCTTGTCAGCAGTTTAAGGCCTTTCCCTACCACTATATGTAATAAATAGGCCCATCTGTTATTTTGGGCCCGAACCCAATGTGAAGCGTGGGCCTTCGCCCATTGTAAGCCTTTTGAGCCTAAGCCTGGTGAGAAAAACCCAGGCTTTAACTGATTCGGACCTACTAGAAGGCCTTATCACTTCTAAGAATTGACCCAGGCCTAGATAAAATGCTTAAGCTCAAGGGGTCGACCCAAGGCCTTGGCTAGTTCTGGGCCTAAATTTATGGAAGTGACATTTGGGCCTAAGTTTGTCCCAAGCCTTTGTAAGCCCGATTAGCCCTTTTGCATTCATATTGGCCCAATTCTGCTTGTGGCTGATTTACATGGCTTCTCATGGCCTGGAATTGACGTTCAAAGCCACCTTCTAACCAACCAAAAGGTCTTCTAATTTTTTTGGCTAAAAATGGGTGTAAACAGAAGCATTTTGATTTCTTCTTAAAAATTATTGAGCAAAACTCTGCATGTAAAGCTCTGTCGATACCATGAATTGTTACTAACCGGATAGAAATTTTTGTTGCCTAGTTAGAACACTTCCAATATCTTCTGCATGAAAGGCTCGCATACAATGTAAACTACTATATGCCAATAGAAGGGCTCATAGGTTCAGTGGTCAAAACGCTGCCTAATACCCTGAGGTTGTGGGTTCAAACTTGAGGGCAACGATTAAGTGCAAATAATGCCCAAGTTTATGTATTTTACCCAATCCACGTTTTAGGGGCTGCCTTTTTGGAGCCAGACTTAGAGCTGCCCGAATCCTTGGGTGCACCATCCTTGCCTGGTGCTATAGGTTCCTTCTTGGCCTGCCCAAAGAGTTGAGTGCCAACTGATTTTTCAGCCTTCATTGATGCCATTTCTTTGATCTTTAGACACCCCTTCAAACAAAGACGATAAAAATGTGTATCTAACATGCTTGACTCGTATTTTGTCTGACCAGAAACATGAGATATTTAGAGAAGAGGCTAGGGTCACGTAAACTGAAAGCAATTAGAGTCACACTTTATAGAAGAGAATGTGCTGGTAGTTAACTGATGAGAATAGAATAAATGAGAAAGATGAGCACTTCATGGCTTGGGGATCAGATGCCTAGCTTTGTTGTAATTGAAGCATATCATGTTCATGCATTATGTCGTTCTTTTGTAAAACAATAATATTGCGGTTCGTTTTACAGAAAAATTGTGGCTCTATGATATGCTTGTTCACAGATTTTTTGTATTAGTTAATTTGATGGTTTCCTACAAAAGAAGAGAGACATATTTCTCAAGCTCTGAAAATGAACATATTTCTCAAACCCATGAGCTTTTTCCCCAGGAAATGCATCTTTAATGATTTCTCTCACGTCTAATGTAGGTCGGTTAAGTTAGTTGGCGTCCAGATAAAAAAACATCAATTTTGTTTTTCTTCAATATGTTTAATCTTATTGAGAAAAAATACCAAGAAAAAAGGCCAAGGGTATATATTTGAGACCTAAGCAATACAACATGGGAGCAAGCTCCAAGCAAAATGCCTACGACAGAGAAACAACAAAGCACCAAAGACTAAGACCAAATCTCGAAACCACCAGCAATTTTTTAATTACTGCAAATGAATCTTATGTGCAATCCCCAAGTGTCTCTGATGCTTATATTTTCCTAATTTCCTCTGATAACAGGACATATTTACAAGCTAATATGTCCCTTCATTTTCTGTCAATCCTTGCTAGAACCCCCTCAGTATCTAGGCTCTTCAGCTGGAAAATTTGCTATTTCTTTCATGCAAAAAGAGCTATGTATGGTAAAGCCTATTTCACCACAATATGCTTAGCATTCTTCCCCTTTGTTCAAGTAAATGCTAACATGATGCCGTGGCTAATCAGGCACTGCTATTGAAGACACCCTTCTTGTTCTAGTTAAATGCCTTTTAAGTGGATTACCTTTTGAAAAGACTCCAAGACAAGTGATGTGATTAATGATAATCTTTTGTACGTAGCTTTTATTTATCACACACACGATCCGAAAATTTAATTAAGCTGACTTGCTAGTCCAATGTCTTTGGTCCACTACTAAGTATGTACGGCTATTTGAGACTGGATGTCGTCAAGTACACGAACATGTTGCGCAGACATGTACCGTGTTGGCGATCTAGGAACTAATCTGAGTGTAGAAGGAAAATTGGTTAAAGAAAAATATACGTAGTTTTGGATAAAAAAGAAAATTTCAATGCTTAGTCTCATTAGATTTGGTTCTACTTACACTTCCTTAAATACAAATGAAGAAGAAGAACCATTTAAAGTAAGTGCCAGTCTAGGAGTCGTTTTTAAATACTGAAAAAGGGCTAAATAGTGTTTCACTTTGAATGGAGTAGGACCTCTACCCAAAAAGAAGCAATGTAGCAAATTTTATCATAATGCTAGCAATATCGTCACTCCTCACCTCGGAAATTGTTGCACTCTGATGAAGCAAAAGTGCTTGTAGAACCGACCATACCACAAATTCCCAAAGAGTCCACTCTCAGTTCTCAACAAATACTCATAACAACTAATCTACACCAATGACAAAGAAATTAGCAATCCACGTCCCCCCCCACCCCCCCCCGGCGTCATATAATACGCCGTTAACATTGCATTGTGTAGAGAACAGTTTTGTTTTCTCATTTGAACCTTATACATTGGTATTTTTTCCTTATGAGACAACATTCATTTGTTTTTTGGTAAGTCGCATGAGCCAATCTCCATGCAAAAACTTCTTTTTTCGTTATTGGCATTTCGCAATCAAATGACCATCAACATCAAGTAGACTTGTGGCTCATGCTATCATTAAATCTGTTATTGGCAATGGTAAACCACTTTTTTATGGCTGGACAATTGGCATCCCATGGGCCCTTTCCATGAGTTTTTTGGTGATCAAATCGAGTTTAACATGGGGGGAAATCTCCAGGGAAAGGTAAGCTCTATAATTGACTCAGGTGGGTGGACGTGGCCTAGAATCCGCAGTTTTGTCACTCAAGAAATAATGCAAGCTGACCCTGCTTGTTTTGTGCCTCATCAGGAGATAGAGGATAGTGTCATTTGGTCTACTGATCCTTCAGGTACATATTCATCTAAATCTGCTTGGCTAGCTGTTAAGCAAGATCTCCCTTATTTGGATTGGTGTTGATGCAAACCAAATCAATGGATAGATTCATAAGAGAGATAAATCCCAAAATGGGATACAAGGAGCAAAAGAGCTCTCTATATTCTTTTATCAATACATCAAAAAAACTAACTAATGAGGGCACAAGACACCTATTTATAGACTCAAAAACCCTACACACACTAAAATGACAACAATACCCCTAAATTCTACTGCATCATACACCCCTCTAAAAAAATAACTTGTCCTCAAGTTGGATGACAAGACTCAAGACAACTAAATGAAGAAAACATAGAACCATAGAAGTATTTATTATGCAGCTCCGAAGTAGGCATGTGGCTGCATTTCTTTTATCCACGTCATCCTCATGCAATAACCCATCTTCAATATGAGCTTCCGTTTGTGTACATCCACCGCATCCATACTTATGTGAGATGAGATCACCCATTTACCATGTCTCTTGTGAATCAAAATATCTTCGTAGTAGCTCATCATAAACACCCCCAAGTCGTGCCAAAACCTATCCACCTTAGCATGTTGAAAAGTCACCACATAATGTTCAAAACTTGCTTGCTTGAAGACAAAACCCAAAGGGTCAACAAGCTGTCCTAAATCATCTTTTCCCTCTTTCGGTAATACCGAATGGAGTGTACTAGGAAAAGGAACCAATTTGATCACCCCTTGCACCATTTGCAACTCGGAAGGCAAATAATGGAAGCAATCATCAAGTTTTGGCTCTCCAAAATCTCCAACCATTGGTGGATGATCTAAAACAACTTCATCCATCTTCGGTGACACAACCAAAGTATAAGGAAATTCTTCTATCACTTCCTTGCTCTCTTGCCTAGTCATAAGGAAGCTTTCCTTGATCATATTAACAAGCGTTCCCTCTTCATTGTCAACACAATACTCTTCTTCAAACTCATCATAGATGGGAACATCTTCCGGTTCACCACTCTTAAAGACGAGATCATCTTCAAAATTACTTCTAATCTCGTAGGCATTATCAACCTTAAGATCTTCTCCAATCTCCAATATGGAGTCACCTTCAAGATCATTTCCAAGTTCCTCATTTGGGAACTCATCAAAGATGGGGAGGACTTCGAAACCACCATCTTTAAAATCAGCTCCAAGCTCTTTAAGTGAGAGCTCATCAAAGATAGGAATATCATGTGAGAACTCATCACAATAACATTGCTCCTCGTCCTTCTCAAATGCATCCGGGTTGAGGCTCCTCTCTTCCTCTAGCACATCTGTTTTGAGATTTTCATAGGACTTGGAATCATAATAACCATCAATATTCTTGAATGAAACAGACAAACGTTGCAACTTTTTCTCTTAAGTAGCAACTTCTCTTTTCAATAACATTAGTTGCACCTTATCATACAAGGTAGCAACTTCTTCACTCAACTCTTTAATCTCATTCCTATCTATTTTCATTTGAATTGCAATCATTTTCCCTTCCACATTGTGGAATAACATTCAATCATTCACCATTGTTCACCAAAAATCTTCTACCTCCACCTTCCCTTCTTCCTTTATCTCTATCCCTAAGTGTATGAGTCATTCCAATGGTAAAATCAGCCAACTTAATCACAAACCCAGTCAACTCAGTCCCAAAACCAGTCAACTCAGCAATTTTTCAACCCAAACCAGTCAACTCAGCATACAACTCAGCCAAAATACTTAAACCCAGTTTACTCAGTAACCATGTAGCCTCAAATACACATCAAAACAACGGAAATCGACACTAATCGCAGCAAATCGCAACAATCGAGACAAACCCAGGTGAAATCAAGCCTAAATTTCATATTCGAGTGCCAAAGAGTAGTTCAGAGACCCTTACCACTATTTTTGAGTGCCGAAAGAGGGTTAATCGACAGATTGGACTTGAATTGAAGGCTGTTCGAACTGTATTCGAGTGATCCGAACACCGTAGGAGTACTTCGCAAGTCTGGGTCACACTTCTGAGCTCCGAATGGCAGAAACGAGTTCGAAAAAGGCTGGGTTAGGTGCGAAAAAGGCTGGGTCAGTCTCGGAATGCAAAACCGAGCATAGATCTGTGGGTTTTGAGGGTTTTTGGGCTTCGAAAAGTACAGAAAATCAATTGTAAAGCTCCGAAATGGGTTATGGGTGTTCAAAACAGTGAAAATCAGCTTTGAAATGGTCGATTTGAGAGTTTTAAGGCTCGAAATCGAGTTGTAGGACCTTGGTTGCATAGATCTGAAGATTTCGAGTGAAATGGTGTCTCTGGCGAGATTTTCCGGCGCTATTTTAGGGTTCCGGCAAGATTTTCCAGTGAAGTTTAGGTTTCCGGCAAGATGAATGGTTGGATCAAGTCTAAAAACTCTGATACCAAATGATGCAAACCAAATCAAGGGATAGATTCATAAGAGAGATAAATCCCAAAATGGGATACAAGGAGCAAAAAAGCTCTCTATATTCTTTTATCAATACATCAAAAAAATTAACTAATGAGGGCACAAGACACCTATTTATAGACTCAAAATCCTACACACACTAAAGACACTAAAATGACAACAATACCCTAAAATCCTACTGCATCAAGTGTAGAGACCCGTATCTAATTTTTTTTAATAATGCTAATATTTTATAAGTGCTTGGATTGTGATTAAATGGGAAATCTGATGTGGATAATTGATTTGGTGGTTTAATGTGTAAGTACTTGAAGGTTTGGGACTTGATTTGGTGCTTATATTGTGAAGGAGTGAAAAGTGCAAATAGTGTTTGTATATATATACATATATCAGGATAAGGGGGGAGTACACCTACCACTCTTCTCCTCCTTTCAACACATGCCTTTCTCTCTCTCCCTCAACTTCTTTCTTTGATTTCATCTCCTTAGAATGAGATTTCAGAAAAATCTCAAGTGTTAAAGTTGTTCTACGCGGCAAGAGCTTTCCATCCATTAAGGAAAAATCATTGTCGGACACTTTGGAGTTTCTCTCCATTTCGGTTTGCTTGGTTGAGCGATTCAAGAACTTGGGTAATGACTTGATCAAGTTTGGAGGGGGTTGTTCTTGGTAGAAATCGTGTGATGAGGCTCGGAGGAAGCTTTCCTAGGTGGATCTCGTGAAAATCAAGTTTGGAGCTTAGAGCTCGGCTTGGATCCTTGGGTTTTGCTCAAAACCCTTGAGGTAGAGATTTCTCACTCACTTTATGTGTTATTGAGTTGATTTTGCGCTCAAAAGTTGCTTTGGATCGTCCTTTCTGTGTTTGGTTGAAACCCTTGCAAAGCTGAAAAATCGCAGAAAAATACCAATTGCTACCAGTAGCACGTTTTTGCCACTACCAGTAGTGTCACGACCTCGATTTTCAACATAATTAATAATCAATTTCAATAAATACAATCAATATTGAAGCACCGATAATACCCAAATGACGTAATTTCCCTAGATTTCAAAATTAAGTTCAAAAGTTACTGTCCTGGCTCGAAGCCCCAAATTATACAAATACCAAAATAATATTACAGTTTTCGTTATTCATCCTTCTGAATACTACTTTCGAATAAAATGCAAATTAAACTCCTCCTTTATACCTCCGAGACACGTGATTACAAGCACGAGATGCACGCCATGCCAACTTCCTTGCTGTTTACCTGAAAATGATAGGTTGAGCTACACTAGCCCAGTAGAGAAATCTATACTCAAGTTATACGAAAATGCGATGAAACATGCAATAAGAGTTAATGATTTCCAATCATCGAACAAGAGATACAACAGGGGGTACCACAAGAACCGACGGACTACGACCACAGAATTCTATACTTCTTAAAGATATCCCTTACCATTCATACATTACACTAGGGGTTGCATAAACAAAAATGCTACTGGTACAGCATTTGCTGTACAGCAGCGGGTACAGACCCCTTTTGCTCCCATCTCGGGTCCCGCAAAGATGATCGGAGCCGCTCATTTTGTTCAAAATACGTCGTTTAGGGTCCCTGTAAAAAATCACCTCAATCCGATATCGGGAAGGGTGTTTACGAATCATCCAATTTTGCTTCAAAATTTGGGGGACCCGAGATGGGAGCAAAAGGGGTCTGTACCCCGCTGCTGTACAGCAAATGCTGCGGCTCCGATCATCTTTGCGGGACCCGAGATGGGAGCAAAAGGGGTCTGTACCCGCTGCTGTACAGCAAATGCTGTACCAGTAGCAGGACTCATGCATAAAACACCCATCAAACTAGCAAATTACAACAACTGTTCAACCATCAACCGACTTTTTGAATAGATGTCGCAAGCAACTTCCTCATTTCATACCATTCACCATAGAGTCTTAGTTCATGAAACCTTTCTTTTTGATTCCCAAAACAATTTAAAGAAAACTCAAGACCATTACAGGTCAAGCTCCGTTGATTCGAGCTTGAATGCCGGAGTCCGTTGATTTGTACCCAAATACCGGATCCGTTGATTCGCTCAAGAATACCGGAGGATTTTTATCAAAATCCTCTTTTCAAAATCAAATTTCATTCTTTAATAAAACTTTGATAGAACCAACCTTTCATTCTCATTTTCAACAACTACAATCTCAAGTAACCCACAGTACAAATATCAACACAAACTTCTAAGTCAATCACAATTCTTTTCATCATATGAGACATTCAACTGTGTTACCACCCCTTGCGTCACATTGAATTCTCTTCATCATGCGAGACATTCAACTGTGTTACCACCCCTTGCGTCACATTGAATTCTCTTCATCATGCGAGACATTCAACTGTGTTACCACCCCTTGCGTCACATTGAATTCTCTTCACCTGGGTTTCCGCATTACTACACCTCGTGTAACGGGCCCTCTAGAGTCCTCGCATTTCCACCCCTTGCGTTGCGGGACCCTCTATTCAAGTTCTCAATTTAGGCATACACACACACACATCAACAATCGATATACAAGCAGACAGTTCTCCGTAGTTCACATTCTTTCATTTATCCTCACATAGGGCAATACAACCAAATAAACATGTCACAATGTTCATTAGCAACTACTCAAATCTAAGTTATTCCTCTATGTCTGTCATGATATTCTTTGTCATGCACCGGACCCAACGTTGGCTCTATGACACACCACTCGCTAGGTTCTATCCTAGAATCTCTTAGAACGAACACCCAAGGAATTTAGAAGGCTCCACTTCCGTCCGGACCTCTAGGTATGTCCCTCTCGACGAACTAAGCATTCTACGCTATACCCTATAATCTACGATACTCGATAACCCCTCTACTATACGTTTTCCAATTCACCAATCACCAATTCATGTCACGGCACCTAAAGTGTCAATATCGTTGACCACGTCATGCCACAATCATCCCTAAGTACGGTCAAGTTCATTAGAAGCATCCCGATCAAGCATTAACCAACTACGATACTACTCTTTCTTTACTAACGGGAGACCAACGAGACGAGGGTAGCTTAGATTAACCCAAGGTATTCAATTAGACATGCTTGGAATAGGTTTGGAGGTGTCCAAAAGGGTCTAGAACTGTTCAGGAATCAAAACGGTCGAATCGGAGCAACATGGCAAAACTGCCCAGAAAGTCAAGGAGTATTGATACGGAAATCGGAGTATTGATACGGCAGAGTCTGGAGTATCGATACGGAAATCAGAGTATCGATACGGCTGAGTCTGGAGTATCGATACGGAGATGGAGTATCGATACGGCTACGCTACGATAGATTTCTGATGCTACTGGAATGCAGATCCTCTCAGCGTATCGATACGCAAACAATTGTATTGATACGGGGACATTACGAGCGGCGATTTCGTGCAGAAAACTCAAGGACAACACAACACAATAATCAACACTCTATGGCACGATTACCACATGAAATCAACTCAGAAATTCATAACAAGAGCAAGAATCCCTACCTCAATGATCAAAGATCGAAGATCCAACCCAAATAAGCGAGCCCTAGCTTTCCAAGCTCCAAAACCTCCAAGAACGAGTTCTAGCACGAACCCACACGATCCAAGGTTCGAATCACGCGTAGGAGACGAATTGAAGGTCGAGGTATGAAGGTATTGTGGTCGATTGGTGAGTTTTCAAGCTCAAAGGAGCAAGAGAGAGAGAGAGCCGAAGAGAAGGGGAGAGAGCCGAGAGAGAGGCGTGAGGAGAGAGAGAGATATGTTGGGATTTTTTTCCCCTACACACACACACTCCTCTATATATACTTACACACCCAACAAATTACACTAGCACTCCCTCCAATTTCAATTCCATCATTTAAGACTCAAATCAAATCAACTCCACAAATTTCACATTAACCCCAATTTCACATAAACTTAACAAAAATCGTATTTTCCTCAATTTCCAATATTATATAAACCCTTAAATATTTTTCAGAAATTACGGGTCGTTACAAGTAGCCAATTTTCTGATATGAAAATCTAGGGTTTTTGTTACTAGTAGCACCTTTCGACCGCTACCAATAGCCAACTTTCTGTTATGAAATTCCAGTGATTTTGCTACCAGTAGTACATTTTGGGCACTACCAGTAGCACCTGCAGAATTTTGTGAAATTTTCTACTCACTTGTTCTAAGTCCGAGGTTCGTTTATATTGCCTTGTTTTGATGTCTTGGCTTGAAATTGATATTACAAAGGAATATTGATTCACCATGATATGATAAGTTGAGAGAGGTTATTTCTATAATTTAAAATGATACTAAGAATAAATTGTGGAATTGAGAAAGTAAATGGTGATAGTTTAAGTATTCAATACCCAAAATTGTAATTGAGCAGGAGATAGAGTTCTTGATTGATTAGTTGATAAATCATTATACAATTGATAGATTGATGATGAAATTAATAATGAAATAAGAGCATGTGTTGTGAAAGGGATGGTTCTCTTAGGATTGAACACCTTTAATTACGTTCATGGGTTTGAGCTTTTAAAGGCATATTTGATGTAATGTTGCGTTAAAGTGATGATAGATAGTGTTGGCATCTAGACTTAAGTGGATAAGGAATTTTAGGGGATATCGGGATCCTTTAATTGGCCCGGCAGGAGCAATCACTCGTAGCTTATTCTAGACCCACCAATGGGTGAGGTGCTAGGTAAGGGATATCGGGATCCTTTAATTGGCCCGGTAGGAGCAATCGCTCGTCCTTATTCTAGACCCACCAACGGGTGAGGTGCTAGGCAAGGGATATTGGGATCCTTTAATTGGCCCGGCAGGAGCAATCGCTCGTACCTTATTCTAGACCCACCAACGACGGGTGAGGTGCTAGGCAAGGGATATCGGGATTCTTTAATTGGCCTGGCAGGAGCAATCGCTCGAGGTACATGACGATGAAGTGATAATGATACACGAAAATGATGAAATGAGGAATAGTGTGGAACTCCGATAATCTTGGTTGCGCTATGTGTTACTTGGTATTTGGAAAATTGTTGGATTTAAAGGATGCTTAGAAAATGATTGGATTTACTCGATGTTTTGGAAAAGGATTTTTTTTAAGAACAAGAAAAATCTTCTGGTATTCTTGAGGGAATCAACGGACTCCGGTATTTGGGCACAAATCAACGGACTCCGGTATTCAACCTCGAATCAACGGAGCTTGACTAATTTTGTGTTCCTCTACTTTATTTTGCAATAAAAAAGGAAAGTTCTATATGAAAAGGGTTTTGATAACCGACAATGTGAAATTGAGACAAAATGGAGTATTCATACGAGAAACAATGATTTTTGAATTTGTGTTGGCATCTTAGATCTTCTGAAATGTAGATACTTACTTGTTTTCTTTCTCATACATCCCAATCATCGGGGCTCGTTATCCTGATATCGGTTTGAATGAAAGACGTGCGTGCGTGTGATTGTGAGTTACTCATGTTAGGTTGGTGTTGAAATGAAAAGTATGATAATAAGGGTAATGAGGAAGAATAATATAGAAAGTAACTTGATATTTTAAGAAGTGAAGTAGTTGTGTGTAAGTTCCTTAATGCCGATATTGTTGATCAATTTATATTGGACCGTTTTGATGCCATTATATAAGATTGAGTCCTTGGGCGCTTGTTTGATGCTAGAAGCGCAAAAAATAGAATTTAGTAACTTGTTTGGTATGAATGCATATTTGATACCTTGTGAGAGGTTTATAGAGGGTATTTGAATGTTAAACTTATAAAGGAAAATTTAAGGGAAATTTATAGAAATGGGCCTCCTAGTTTCACTCGAGTCTCACTTTCGTCCTCCAAGTATCAATTACAACTCTTTTGACCTTCAAATTCGGTTTTCGTACCAAATTGGTCCAATTGATAACTTCTGTTAGCCAAACTGGACCGAAAAAATCAAATTGATGGGAGTTTGGATATTGCAGTTCGTACCAAGTTGGTCCAATTGATAACGTCTCTCCTCAATCTGATTTTTTCCATCCAGTTTGGCTGACTGGTGTTATCAATTGGACCAACTTGGTACGAAAACCAAACTTGAAGGTCAAAAGAGTTGCAATTGATACTTGGAGGACGAAAATGAGACTCGGGTGAAACTAGGAGGACCATTTCTATAAATTTCCCTTAAATTAACTAATATAAGATGTATGTTTTCAAGAGAGACTGTAATTGACTACATTGGTAATATTATTTGACAAAGCCTAACAGAACTAGAATTACTAATGCTGTGTTTAGTTTGTGTTTTGAAATTTTTTTTGAAAAATAGTAGGGGTAATAAGTGGAGAGAGATAGAAAGAGAAATGTTGAAAGTAGGGGGAATCTAGGGGTATTTTTTGAAAAATATTTTTTGAAAAGCAAAGAGAACAAGGCATAAAGTATCCCTAAGGCTTACGAAATAACTTTTCAACCCGCAAGTATTATAGTTTACTAAAATGAACCTATGTGCTATATCATAAAGAAACCCAAAAGTCACAAGAACAAATCCGAATACTTTATATGTATTTCTTGTGCCCTTTGAACTGTTGTTAATGTTTTATTGATTCGTATGCAAATACTTTACTGTGAAAACATATCGAGAATGTGAAAGGGTTAGTTTGGACTTAAGCTCACTAGAGATGAGTGGACGGTGATTCAGTTATCCTGTGTCTGTGGTTATATTATGATCTGTTTGTTCGTCATTTAGAATGATTGTTTTGTCGATTGAACCGGGAACGTAGAAAGGATATTAGGGACGTTGGATGAGTTGTGGACTTAGAGAACTTATGGAGACGTTGTTTTGGTTAACGAAAATAGGAAATAGATGAAAGGTTGTGGGCTTAGCAGGACCTCGGGGGTAGCCTGACAGGACCTCGTGTGATCGGGGGTAGCTTGGTAGGACCTTAAGGGCAGCCTGAAAGACCCGGTGTAGCTAGGGTGGCCAAGCAGGACCTCAAGGGTAGCCTGACAGGACCTCAAGTATTGGGGGTAGCCTAGCAGGACCTTAAGGGCAGCCTGATGGACCTAGAATTGTGAGGGTGGCCAAGCAGGACCTCAGGTATTGAGGGTAGCCTAGCAGGACCTTGAGGGTAACTTGAAGGTCCTAGAATTGTGAGAGTAGCCTACTAGGACCTCGCGTTATAGAGGGTAGCCTGTATAGTATGATATGTGAAATTATGATTTTGGAATCTGTTCATCACAGAGGTGTTGGAATTTTTATCGAAATTGAGAATCTGATATTTAAGTTGATGGTTAGACAATGAAACATGTTATGTGCTATTCAATGCTTACATTATTTATTATAAATGCAATTACTTGTAGTGTAAGGGTTAATGGGTAAGATTTATCTACTGAGTGTCAAAACTCATTTTAGTGCCGTTTGGCCTGGCGTTTCATGCCAGGTATTCAGAAGGCAGGAGGTGATTAGCATTTTCAGGAAGAGAACCCGATTGTTGAGATTGAGCAAGAAGAAGCTTGGAACCCGTATCAGAATTAGTGTTCTGGTCTATCCTTTTTGTTAAATAAAGTTATCAGACTTCTGTACCCGTACCCTTAGAAGCTCTGATTTGTTTTTAGTACTGAATTTTCAGATTTCAAGAAATGTAATCTTAAATGATTATTTTTATTTATTTATTTTTACTCAAATTATGTTTATCATTAATTTGAATTTTAAAGCTTCTGCTGCTAAACTCTGTTTGGAGATTAATTTACCTAAATTCATTTAAACATTTATTCAATCAATAAAAAAATGATTTAATAACGTTTTCGAAAATCGGGGCGTTACACCAACTTTGGCTAGTCCCTTTCAAATCTCCACCACTCTCATATGGCAGAGCACATATTTGCCATCAGTCCATCCTTAGAAAAACATATATAGACAAGAGTTATCTTGAATTGTTACACCATATATTTTAATTTATCTGTTATGAAAATGGTCTCTAGTTATTCAATCATTCTATCAAAAGGACACAACCTAATGTTGATATAAAAAAATGCACAACCTAGCTTCAAACGGTATAGATTTAATTGGCCTCTCAATCTTTCCATACCAAATTCGTGGTGCATGCTTATGCTAGTCCAAAAGTTTTCTACATTTTTTAGGAAGAAACGCACTCTCTCTCCATTTTTTTAGGGCTATCTCTCTTAACATTTTTAGGGGCTTGGAGCAAATGAAGCCTTCCTTCCTTCACCTCGGTCCGCTTTGGTTCCTGATCTTGAGCTTGTTGTTCTTGACCTCAAGCTTGACTTCTTCTTGGAGTCCTTGCCTTTTCAAGACTTTAGGCTTGGGAGGACAAAAGTGACGTTCAAATTATCTTCATCCATCGAAGAAGTTTCAAGTTCATATTGAATTGGTTACACGGAAAAAGAGGATTCGTGTTGGATCCGGGTGCACCAAGTGTAGCCAAAGGTTCTGCTCAAGCTCTTGAGGAAGTTGAAGCTTACATAATCCAAAAATTTGGATGATTGGAATTCGAAAGGTTGGTCCATATAAATCTCCTAATCAATTTCTCCTGAAAAAATCCATTCTTGACATCAAGTTGCCAATTTCATTAGATGCTATCACTGAAGTATTTTTTCCATGTGGAAGTACTAAAATAATCTATCTTCTGTTATGAAGAACTAAACTATTCTCTATTAATGCATTTCGTCTGAGTTTTTTTTTTTCTTTTTATTCTCTTTCAATCTATTTTCTTTTTAGAAGAAAATAAATTAATGTTGTGATCAAGAAATAAAAAAGAAGAAAACAAAATGTATGTTTACTGAATGTCATCCAAAACAAGGATTACTACTAACGCTCAGTTCTTACTAAATTTTTGTTTTGGTAAAAATTTTGTTTTTTAAATTTTATTAGGTTCACGGTAAACTTTTTATAATTGGTCATTCATCTCAAGGAGGGAAGTTTAAAATCAATCAAGAGAAAAAGATGAAGAGAAAATTTCTCCTTCTAATATTAGACCTCCTATCTCAATATCAGGATTCAATTTAGCCAATCCCAATAAAAATTCTGAATTGGTTAAAGAGTTGCAAAAGAGGCTAAAGGGCCTCTCTATTAATGTTATCTCTGAAGAAATGGAGGAAATGAATAACCAAGAAATTTTGGAATTAGAAAATTCATTTCTTCAGAATAATACCATTAACAAAATCCAATATCCATCCCAGAGACTTCCTTATGTGGGAACTGAAAGGTATTACTACCCGAGGCCTAGTCCTCAAGACATGTTCTATGAGGAAGCTGGTTTCCAAAGACAAATGTCTTATAGTGGAAGAACCATCTATGAATGGAACATAGATGGCATGACGGAATACCAGATTTTTGGGGTTGTACATCAAATGATGATGTATAGTACTATTTGTGCCCAAAATAGAAATAGTGATAGAGATATAGCTGGATGGATAACAGCTGGTTTCATTGGTATGATTAAAGGTTGGTGGGACAATATCCTTAATCCCGCTCAGCGCTTAGAAATTTTAAGTTCAGTAAAAATAGAAAATAATGAACAAAAACAGGATGCTGTGTACACTTTAGTACAAGCAATAATTCTCCACTTTGTTGGTCACTGGGATAACCAAAGAGAAAGAAGTAGAGAACTACTTCAAAATCTGAAATGTCCAACGTTAACTCATTTTCGTTGGTATAAAGATGTATTCCTAGCAAAAGTCATGCAAAGAAACGATGCTAATAGTGAGCATTGGAAGTCAAAATTTGTTGATGGTTTACCTCACTTCTTTGCAGAGAAAATTAGGAAAAAAATTAAGAGACCAAAATAATGGTACAACAATCATTTATGACAATTACACTTATGGTCAATTAATATCCATAATAATTCAAGAAGGATTAACTTTGTGTAATGACATAAAGTTACACAACCAGTTGAAAAAGTAGCACTTGACTGGTAAACAAGAATTGGGTCAGTTTTGTGACCAATTTGTTTATGATATGACCAATTTGATTATGATATGACCAAATACCCAACTACTAAAAAGAGTAGTAATAAAACTACTAGAAAAAATTCCAAAAGAAAATCTTATAACAATAAGAGAAATAAAACTGAGCAATCAAGCTCAAAAGAATCTACTTCCAAGAAGCAGAATAATAAGTCTAAAAAGAAAACTACAGCTAACTGCTTCAAGTGTGGAAAATTAGGACATTATGCCAATAAGTGTAAAACAAAGAAAAAGCTTAATGAGCTCCAAATTGATGAAGGGTTAAAACAATAGCTCTTCAAATTACTTCTTGATTCAAGTGAATCAGACTCTTCAGATGAAGAACCAGAAAATCAGGTGAATGATATATCTGATCAAGAAGAAGACACTTCTTCTGATTCAAATGAAGAAGAAACCCCTAACAATTGCAATTGTAATAATCTTGAATGTTCAACTTCCAATAATTACTGGAAAGCAATAGTTGAGATGAATGGTCTCAGTATAAATGTTTTATCTGATAAACAACAAGGTTTACTAGATATCATAGATCAAATTCATGATCCTCAATTGAAAATAAAAATCATAGAAACATGTATATCTTCTACTAAAGAAGAAGAAGAGGAAAATAAACCTCAAATTCCTAATGAGACTTATAGTCTAAAAAATGTTTTAAACAGACTAGAACAGGTTGATAGTTATAAGCCTGTTACGATTCCTGATCTAAAAGGTGAAATAAACATTTTAAAACCGAAATAAAAATGTTGTAATCATTTCAAAATAAGACTACCCAAGAAATAAATGAGATGAATCAAAGA
Organism: Rhododendron griersonianum; assembly: GCA_018127125.1. Taxonomy (NCBI): domain Eukaryota; kingdom Viridiplantae; phylum Streptophyta; class Magnoliopsida; order Ericales; family Ericaceae; genus Rhododendron; species Rhododendron griersonianum. The sequence goes on along the minus strand of CM030790.1, from coordinate 29,155,883 downwards.
ATAATTTCTTTGGAAAAGAAAGGTAGCATAGAACAGAAGGATGATTCTAATTATTTGAATCTAATCAATAATGTGGTTTACCAAAAATGGCATGTAAGGATAAACTTAGTAATACAAAAGGAATACACTATCAACAATATTATTGCTCTAGTTGATAGTGGAGCGGATATGAATTGTATCCAAGAAGGAATAGTTCCAACTCAATATTTTGAGAAAACTTCTCAAAGTCTCACTAATGCAAGTGGGTCTAAAATGATGATTAAATATAAACTGAATAATGTTTACATTTGTAATAAAGGAATTTGTTTGGAGACAACTTTTATTTGCATAAGAAATCTCCAACAGGAATTGATTTTAGGAACTCCCTTCCTGGCAATGTTAATGCCAATGCAAACCAGTACTGCTGGAATAACTGCTCATATTGATGGCCATGAAATATTCTTTGAATTTGTTTCTCCTCCTGTTTACAAAGAAATAAATGATATTATGAGAAAAATATCAAATAAAGATAAACAGATAAAATTTCTTCAAAAGGAAATTAGAATAATGGGGATTGAAGAAACTCTCCAACACCCTAGAATGAAAGAGAAAATTTCTCAAATACAGGAAAATTTTAATAATGAGATATGCAGTGATATTCCAAATGCTTTCTGGGATAAGAAAAAATATATTGTTTCTCTCCCTTATGAGAAGGATTTTGATGAAAGAAAGATTCCTACAAAGGCAAGACCTTCTCAAATGGAACAAGAATATTTGAAAATGTGTCAAAATGAAATTGATAGTTTACTGAATAAACAATTAATCAGAAAAAGCTATTCTCCATGGAGTTGCATAGCTTTTTATGTCAATAAGAATGCAGAAAAGGAACGAGGTGTTCCTAGATTGGTTATCAATTACAAACCTCTCAATGAAGTTTTAATGTGGATAAGATATCCCATTCCAAATAAAAAAGATTTGTTAGACAGACTGAATAAAGCAGTCATCTTTTCTAAATTTGATTTAAAATCAGGATATTGGCAGATCCAAATTAAAGAATCAGATCGCTATAAAACAGCATTCACTGTTCCTTTTGGCCATTTTGAGTGGAATGTGATGCCCTTTGGTCTGAAGAATGCACCTTCAGAATTCCAAAATATTATGAATGATATTTTTTATCCATATGCTGAATTTGCTATTTGTTATATTGATGATGTTCTAATATTTTCTCAGAACATAGATCAGCATATTAAGCATGTTAGAATTTTTAAAGATGTCATTAAGAGAAATGGACTTGTTGTTTCTGCTCCTAAGATGAAATTGTTTCAAACAAAAGTCAGATTCTTAGGACACAATATTCACCAGGGGAAAATTATCCCCATTGACAGAAGCATAGAATTTGCATCTAAATTTCCAAATGAATTAAGGGAAAAAACCCAATTACAAAGGTTTCTTGGAAGTCTCAATTATATAGGAGACTACTATAGGGAACTAGCCCAGGATTCTGCACCCTTATATGAGAGATTAAAGAAGAATCCTCCACCATGGACAGAAATACACACCAAAGCTGTAGATCAAACTAAAAGCAAAACAACTACCTTGTTTGGCAATTGCCAATCCATAATGGAGAAAAATAGTGGAGACAGATGCCTCGAATATTGGATATGGTGGCATTCTGAAACAATACAATCCTAATACTTCTAAGGAAGAATTAGTCAGATTTACTTCTGGACTCTTCAAAAATGCACAGTCTAATTATAGCACAATAAAGAAAGAAATTCTTTCTATTGTTAAATGTATAAATAAATTCCAGGATGATTTGTTGAATCAACATTTCCTTCTTAAAGTTGATTGCAGTGCAGCAAAGCAGGTTTTAAAACAAGATATTAAAAACCTTACTTCAAAGCAAATTTTTGCTAGATGGCAGTCTGAATTGTCTGCATTTGATTTTGATATGGAATATATTAAAGGAGAAAATAATTCTCTCCCTGATTTTCTCACTCGTGAATTTTTACAGGGCTAATGTTGCCAATCAGCCGCCAAAAGGCTGAAGAAATACATGCATCTTCTAGCAATATGGATGAATCTTTCATCAAACAAGCTTGTCCTTCTATAGCCCAATCTAGGCTAAAATTTATTATTGAAAGGGACAAAAAATTCAGGAAAGCTATGGATAGACACATCATGGCTAATAGGGAACAATATTTCAAGAGATATCTCCCAACAAGATTCTACTTGAATAGATGGATTAATGCCATTAAAGCCATCGACCAATTTTATGACGAATATGGTTATTCCGATGGCGAAGAAGAGGATTCAATTGCCAATCGCAGACATAACAAAAGAATACAACAGATTCAGAATAGACTGAATGTTTTATCTCGTGCATAATTTTGCAGATGAATAGACCACCAGATCGTGGACGTGGTCGAGGAAATGGTCCTCGTGGCAGGGGTCGATCTTCCAAGGTCACTCATGCAGATATTGAGGCCTACTTGAAGGCCAACAAACTACAGTTTCCATCACTACAGGAAGCTGCTTCTGCATCTTCCTCATCACTTTCAATGAAAGAAGTGATTCAGAATGAATACCTCTTCAAATCACTGAAGACAACCGAGACAATTATGGTCTTGGAAACAAAAGACGAACAATGGAGAAATGATCCTTAGGAAATTAAGTCCCAATATTTGGATACAATGAGTTATCCAGTCCATGAAGGAAAATACAGATACATCTATGAAGCAATGCTCACGGAATCAGGATCAGTGGAGATTCGCCACACTTATGATAGCAAAATTGGACAAAAAAGTCCAATTAGCTATAGCAAGGCCGTAATTAAGATGGTCATTCCAATACAGAAGTGGGGAATTCACCCAAGCAAATCAAAATCTCTATCAATTAAATCGGAAAATGGAGTTTCGATCCAGTACAATTACTGGGATTATATTGAAGCTTTTACTAAAGCTTTTTATTATCAAAACCAGCAAAGAAAACATTCTTGGTTTCTAAAATTATGTCCAAAGCTGGTTGGACAAAATGAATTTCCAAATTGGTTTTTCGAATGGTGGTCCAAATTTGGACCTTTTCAAGACTATTTACCATTTGAAATTCAGAAGGAAGTAGAACCTTTCCACAAATACTACTCCCAATTGAAGGGAGATATTCCAGAAAGAAAACTTTTTCTTGATACAATGACAATTTTTTGTATCCCTTGGATTTGGAAATGGGATCTTCAAATTGGTACAAGTCAATTGGGACTTCCAATCCTCCAGAGGACATTCCAATATCGGTGGTGGAAGCAAGCAGATATGCAGAAAACCATCAATGATGTCAAAATTAAAACCCAGGAATTGAGACAACAAATAAAGCAGAAGGATCAGTTGTCTGTCAAAAATCCGTTTTTAGAGATCTCAGCTCAAATCAGGGCTAAGTTTCCTAATTCCACGGATGATGAAATTGTCATGAAAACTATGGATTTCATGAAGGAACAATTCCTCCAGACTGTTCAGACTGATACAGCTGATGACGAATCCATGACATCAGCTAAATCCAAAGAAGAAGACAATAATCCCTTCACATGCCTAGCAGGGGAATCACAGGATCCCTACGATGATGAGGCGAATATGGACACACCTACTTTAGGTGACTATTGGGACAGCATGGCAGAATTGATGGCAGAACGTCTGTCACAATCCAAAAAAGACAAAGAAAAGCACCAATAATTTGGCAAAATGCCAAACAACTTTCGGTGAAAATGCAGACTCAATAGTGGAGCTGGTGACTCAATTATGGAGTCGAAATGATGGCACCCTACTTTCGATGAAGACTAATGCGACGATGGGGCCCCAGGTGTACCCGGTAGGAATCTTCATTTTAATTTGAGTGTAATTTGTATCTCAATTTTGTTTTCATTTCTGTCTACTTTTGAGTCTATAAATAGCTTGGAGTCTGTATAGTTTAAAGCAGGTTTTTCAGGATTACCCTCTCTCTCTCTCTCTCAAATCCTAAGCTCTCCCCTCTCCTCCTCCTCCAGTTGTAATATTGGCTTCAGCCTCTTAAATAATAAGGTTAGTTTCCCTTTACGATCCTTTACTTATTTGGTATCTTAAATTTTATTAGGTTCACGGTATACTTTTTATAATTAGTCATTCGTCTCAAGGAGGGAAGTTTAAAATCAAAAAAAAAAAAAAACCTAAAGGATAAAAAAGGTTTCAAAGAAAAAAAAATACCAGCACAAATGTATTTTCCAGTGTCGTCCGATATGATTTTTTTCAATTTCGGTTTATGTTTTTATTCTTGTATGATTCCTCTTGTCAAAAAGAATGATTAATTTCAAAAATTTCAACAATAAATTAAATACAAAATTATTAAAATGAAAGAATACCCAAAAAAAATTCTAGACCAAAAGATTGGGTAGAAATCCGTTTTTAGAGCAATAAGCTTGAACTTGAATAATGCGATCCAGTTGTCAGTTGTGTAGATATACTCCATTTCTCAGCCCGTTTAATGGGTTATAAAACGGCTCTAAATATGAAATATATCCGTTGGAGCGTTGCTCTCGAAGAAAGCCTAGGAGCGTTGCTCTTCTCTCTCTCTGTTGTTTTTTTGAAAGCAGACGGCTCTTCTCTCTCTCTCTCTCCGTTTACAGAGGATAGGTAGTTTTCAGTTCAAATTCGGGAAAGGTTTCTGCGAATCGAGAGGTTTGGTGGAGTTTTTCAATGAATCAAACTTTGGGGGCGAAATTAGGGTGTGAATCGGTTCAGTCGATGAAATTAGGGTTTTGATGGTTGGTTTCCATCGGCTGATTAGATGACCTATACTTGAAGGACGAAATTCAGAATGCCCAACGTTTATCGGCGCAAAGCGGCGGCGGCGGGGAAGGGTATTGATTACTCGGAAGAAGAGGAATAAGAATGATGGGTATTTCAACGAATACACGGCGGCGTAGGTGGCCTCGTGGGTTCTTGTCAGTTGTCACGACCGAGTGTCGTGTTTTTTTTTGAAAGCATAGGAGGGTTCGGCTCTCTCTCTCTTACTGTTTACAGAGGATAGGTAGTTTTCGGTTCAAATTAGGGAAAGATTTCTGCGGAATCGAGAGGTTTGGTGAAGTCTTTGTTTAAATCAAAATTTGGAGGTGAAATTAGGGTTTTATGCATTTCGGTTCAGTCTAAGAAATTAGGGTTTTGATGGTTGGTTTCCGTCGCTGATTAGATTATACTCGGAGGATGAAATTCGGAATGCCGAACGTTTAGCGGCACAACAAGGTAGCGGGGGAGCGTATTGATTACTCAGAAGATGAGGAAGATGAATGATGGGTATTACAACGTACCCATAAGGAGCTTCAATCAGATACACGGTGAAGTAGGCAACTGTGGCCTCGTGGGTTCTTGTCACGACGGAGTGTCGTATTTCGACGGTGAAGAAAGCCCAGGAAAATGCTGTTGACAAACCCATCTCTCTCTATATATATATGTGTGTGTGTGTTGGTTGAGTTTGTGGATCTGATTTCTAGGACTTTTTAGATTTGATTTATGCATTATTTTTTATGTGTAGTGTTCTCTTTACAATTTTGAGAACCATGGGTGTTAGTTACAATTTCAAGAAACGTGGGTGTTAGTTACAACGTATATCGTATATGTATATACGGAAGTGTGTTTGATTGAGTGTTTTGTAGGTTAGCAGCTAGGATGTGGATGAGTGAAGGTGGACTTGTTAGCAACAGTGGAAGCTTATCCAAAGCCAGATGACAAGATCAGAAGCACTAGCTTGAAAGTAATTAAACTCTTTACGCCTTGCAACTTAACAAAGAAAAAATGGTTCTTTACTTATTTGTGTATAGTCTGTTGCTCTGTTGCCCCGCAATTTATCATGATGAAGATTATTGTCTTTGAATCTTTGTATTGAATCTCATTTATTGAATCTTACTTCACTACGCAAAATGCCCAAGAAGTGAATTCCCTTGAATTGGAATTGAATCACTTTTTCCAATCAATTGGACTGAGCTGTTCGTGGGCAAAAGGCTTGCTTCTATAATGGTTTGTGGCGTAAACCTGCAAGGCCGTCTAAGCGTAAACTTGCAGGTTACAAAAGGCTTGCTTCTGTAATGGTTTGTGGCGGTGGGAGCTTTGCATATGAATTGATAAATAGCTATTTTTGGTTTGAGATAGTCTACAATTCTCTACATTTTTTCTGCTTGATGTTTGTAATCGGACAGTTGTTCTTGGCTATAGTATTGAACCCCTTCTTGTGACATAGGCTATGATTCTCTACATTTTTTTGCTTTAGTTGCACGTAGCCATTCACCTAGTACATCTATAAGAAAGGGTATTTTTCCCCAATTAATTCTTTTCCCCTCTTTGCTTTTACTATTTGTGGCCTTTCTCTTTGGCTACTTACTTTTTTCAACATTGCAGCCCTAGCTCTAGCTGGCACTTCAATTATTATCTGGATGTGTGTGGAATTCTCTTGTGCAATTTTTCATGGGTTGAAACAAGATTTGCAAGTTGAGGTTAGTCTCCTTAGTTCCCTTTTTGCTCTAACCTTCAATTTTTGAGTTGTTCATTGTTTTTTTTCAAAGATGTTGATTAAGCTTATTGTCTTTTCTGCCCAACTTACGCATCGTTTAGTCTATTGGATTTTAAGGGTGGAAGACCCAATTTCACTAATGTTTATGGGAATAAATTTTGGATTTTATACCCCAATCTTTCTTTTCTATTTTTCAGCAATCAAGTAATGCAATGAATTTGAACCAAGGCACACTTTATTACCCGTAACTGGTACATGTAAGTGTGTCTACTTTTCTCCCCTTCGATAGAAAAGATTTTGGTAGTGAGCCTGAAATCCCATTTGAAGTTTCAGAGAACTATACCTGGTATTAGACGAGATGTTTATCTATCTTGATACAACTTTTTGGTTGTTAGTAACTGTTCATTGCCATTGAAATTGTTGTAGAAGTTTATTCTACCAAAAGCTTAGTTAATGTAAGAGTGAAACTGCAATATTGTTCGATTTTTTTGTAGCTGATTTAAAAAAAAAAAAAGAAGAGCAAAAGCAGAAACTTAAGTATAGGCAAGCCAGCCCATTTTGCCTAGGTGTTCTACTCAACGAGCTATACAAAGTGAACGTTTCCGATCATCGTCGCGAGACCGGAGCAGGCCCCGCTCGGCCGGGACAGTACCTCCCCCGGCCCCTCAGGAGAAAAAAACAAGAACTAAGTTAAACAACATTGAATGGAGTGACTTTGAAAGAGATTAGAATTTTTATCCCACTTTGCTTGAAGCTAGACTCAAATATAGGATCACTTTCTCACATCATTTCCCAGGGGTTTGCTTTAATGGCATTGATGATTGGGAGTGTGTTGTACATGTTCTATGTCAGAATAACGGCATACAAGTTCTATGGTGGAATATGAAAGGACCTTGGAATTTAATTGTTATGTTTCCTAATTTTTTTAGGAGTTCCAATCATAATTTTTCTTTGTCTAAACTTGATCTCTAACGTGGGCAAGTTTTTGTATCCTTGATGAATAGACTGAAATGGCTCTGATCATCTCATCGTGTTCATGAACTTGGAGACACCCAACCTCGGAAACTGAAACACAAGAAAGAACAGATATGTGATCCAATGCTTTTGTAAGACCTTAACAAAGTAGACATCGTAACAAATCTTTCCGTGGTGCATGATTTGCAACCATGTCTATTTTCTTGGCACCGACACCCTTTCAGTTTTGAAGCAAATCTTTTGGTTTGTGTGATTTGCTTCTGAAAACTCAAAACTTTGCAGATTTCAAACTTTGAATCAGTGTAAATTTGTGTAGGTAGCTTGCAAACTATGGATAGCAGATGCTTGGTTGGCAAAGCTAATTGGACTGATGAAGTAAGGCTCATTTTGAGTTGTATTTGGTTCTTTATTTTGTTATATCTTGCCACCAATTATAGTTCTTACAACCATTTGGCACCTTTGTGGTGTATGCTTAAGCAGGTTCGATTCTTGGAGGTTTCCCTTGGTAATCTATTTCTTGGTCATACAACTATTAGTGGCTTTTGTTGCTTCTGTTGAAATCCGTGGGGACAATTTTGGCCTGATCCCATGTCAAGCTTCATCTTGGGAACATCTCTCTTCATTTACCGAACAAATAGGTACTTGACCTCTTAATAGTGGCTTAACTCGCACATCTTTTTCCCTGCTTGTTTCTACTCCTTTCTTTGTACACATTTTTGTGCCATGCTGAAATTACTTAACATATCAATTTGTAAAATTGTTGAGCATTTGACTATGTATCCTCTAACCTTGAGAGAGGCAGAGTCGTGTGGAATTCAGGGGATTCCTATGGAGGGGTAAAATTGTACAGAATATCTACCTGATGGGGCATGTGTTGTTTAATGATGTGTAGTCCCATTGTTTCCGAAAGGGCATTTCCCTCCTCCTTAATTTGGGTGGGTGTTGGGGGGATGGGAAGGGGTAATTGCCATTAAATACTGTTGAACCGAAGGCATTCTTGTTAAAATTGCATCTCGTTAATCGAGTTCTTTGTCTGCTTTTCCTTGTGGAAGGTTCTCATCTTAGGGTTGCTTCCTGCTTGCAGTCCCCTGCCATTCAACTTGTCATGGGAATTAGCAACCCCTCTTGGGTTTCTCTGCCCCTTTTTGTTTGTAGCTGTGTCGGTCTTGTGGATTGGTCTTTGACAAGCAATTTTCTTTGCCTTTTCAGGTATTTGTTTCGTGATTCTTATTCTTTGCTTCAAGTGATGGACGGTTCTTTCTTTTTTCCTTTTGTCTTTCTTGTTTAATTTAGTCTTGTCAGCTGCTATACTCTTTAGTGAGCTTATTATGTTTGGCTCGATGATTTTGAAGGTGGTGGAGGCCCCTTTGGCTTTATGCAGGCTTCAACATTTGCCTGCTTTACCTGTATCAGCTCCCTATAAGTCTCCCTGAAATATCACAATGGATTGCTGAATTTGTTGGTCTGTACAGAGTATCTAATAAATCTGAGTGGCCGGAAATTTGTTCTGGTCTTTCTCTGATAGTGTTTTACATTATGGTATGCATGCTATTTCTTTTTCAACATGGTAATCTTTATCTACTCAGGTTTAACTTCTTTTTATTCGTACTTAAGTGTTGTTTTGGATTACTTAAGGTCCATATTTTTTCCATATTAGTATGTCAATTGCTCTTCAGTTGTAGACAAAATTCTGAAGCAATCTTCTTTCATAAAACTTGGATTCGGAGTGGGGTGTTGTCTGTTAGAAGTTTCATTTGTGATGAAAACTTCGGACCATTCCGTTCAAATGTAGCTTTACTTCTAACCATAGTTTTAAAAATCGGCCGAGACGTACCGTATCGGCCGAGACGTACCGGGATTTGAGGTCCCTGATTCGGATACAGGCCGATATATCGGAAAGATTGGAATTCTCAGCCGTATCGGCCGATACCCGATACGTATCGGTCCGTACCAGTTCGGCAAAAAAAAAAAAAAAAAAAAAACAGAGCTTCATCTGTTTTTTTTTTTTTTTTTCAGCAGGCTTTTTCCCAGAGATTATGTAATGTAAAACCTCTATGTTGCATTTTTTTATGACTTAAAATCATCTTACTTTTGCAGTTTATGTCAATTATATCGAAACTCATAATGTTGCATTTTTCTCATATTTGTAAAATCTTATTGACTTGCGGGTTTTGATAAATTATCGGATATTTCACATGAAGAGAATGGGCTATTACATGTCTTAAATTAATTAAAATGTGATAATTTAAGCCAATGTTGGGGGCAAAAGTATATTTTTCAAGTTTTATACATGTTGCTGATGATTTTTAAAAATTCACGACCGCGACACCCGATTCCATTCCCGCGACGTATCACCGATACGTCCCGATACCGATACACCGCGACCGATACCGAGACGGCGACCGATACCGAGATTTAAAACTATGCTTCTAACCATTCTGTGAAGCATTCAATTTATGCTTCTCCACTTTTTTTACTGAATAACTACGTTAAGTAATTTTTCATGTTGCGGCGGCACAAGAAGAATAACATATAGTTTTGTTGAGATTTTACATTTTTTGCTTGACTTGTATTATTCAGGTTTTCCATTTTGTGGGAGCAGCTTTGATAAGGCACAATTTTTAGGTTATTGAGAGAGTTCTTATGTGATGTGGAGTTAAGTTATCTGATGGAGCAGTTTTGATAAAGATGCCTTTCTTGGACTCTTCCTCCTCTTTTTTGGACTCTTTTCTGTGGGTTATTTGAACTGACAACCTGAATTTGAATTTGACTTTATGCTGGGTTTTTGTTAGTTGATAGGTCTGTTAACTGCAATTAATGCATATTGTTTTTCTTGTGTCCATGTCATACACTTTCTTTGCTTAGTTTAAGGATACTGATTCTGGAATAAACCATAACAATGGAAAGCTTTTTCTATACTTGTTTGGGTCTTGTGCAAATTGCATTAGGCCCTTTCAATAATATGTTGTGCATTTATCGACTATATGTAGCTATCTTGCATTAAGCATGATTTGGAGGAAATGGAGTTCATTATGTCCATTAGAGAAGGCAACTTGGCTGAGCAACTTCTTCCGTCAAAACATTATTTTTTCATTCGTCAGTCAATGTAATGGACCTGGGACATATTATCATCTGTTTTTCTTTTTTTTTATTTTTATTTCATGTAAAATGTTGCAAGTGTCTGTTTCTAATTAATTTTTGAGGTTGAGTTTTGTGATTATTCTACTACAAGATCCTTAATGACCTTTTGGTTGAATTTTGTCTAAACTATGTTGTCCAAGCCAAGTCCGTTTCAATGCGGATCTGCGAAGCAAAAAATCTTGCGTCATTGAATGCTGCTTAATATCTAGAAACTACTTGATTAATACAATTTCCATGCCTTGCTTGCAAGTTCGCTGATTGATTTGATGATTTGCAGGTCTGGTGAGGCACACCAATGTTTTGCTTAGGGGATCAGTTTTTCGGACCTTTAGCATCAATGTTTTCACTTTTGGTTTCCCGGTACATATTCTTAAACTACATATTGTCATCAATTTGGAATTTCTCTGTTTTTTTATTTTTATTTTTATCAAGCTAGAGTCATGTCTGAAGATCATGGCACTTGAAATTGACGTGACCCATTAGTGGTGTCATTTTAGACAGCTAATGTAAACACAGTGGAAATTCACTGCTGGTACTCAGCAGGGCATTACATTTTGGGGATCACAAGAATCTGTTAGCTCGCTAATAGGAATTATGCCCACCAATGCTTATCAAGCTTGTCTTACGTGTGGAAATGCAAATTGTTTCAATACACAAAGAAGCTGAATGCAAACAGAAAAGAAGAATGCTAATTACGTACAAATACAGACATAGATATTTGGAGCTAAGATTACGCGATGTCTCAAAATTCAAAGCTATTAGAGATTGGGTCCAAAAATGTATGTCAAGCATCTAACATTTTATTCTCACGCTCAACAGCCAAGCATGTGGAAAGTTTTTCCCTCTGCCAAGAAAAGCATAACAATATGTTTTGGCAGCAAACTAACATGAACAAGAGTGAAGTACTGCCAATTTTATACAAAGAGTTTGATTAAACTTGGGAAAATTCTCAAATTTTTTTGGTTGTATGTACTAAGATCAGTTTACCATTCTGAGGGATTCATGTGCGAGGTGAGGTGTTCTTTTATTTTATTGGTCTTTAGGTTGCGGTTTGGTATAGGGAGGACTAATACCAATGACCAATATGTGTGATAACTAGTTATATACAAGAGAACGGTAATCGGACAACAAGTTTGGGCAAATGGAAGAAGAGACAAATTAATTTCTAACAGCCAACAGGCTTACATTAGCCCGAATTTCTCTCTCTCTCTCTCTTCCCCTCTCTCTCTCTCTCTCTCCTCTCTCTTTGTGTGTGTAAGTAAGTAGACTAGTAGTCATATCCAAAAGATGTTCCAATGTGCATAGCTTGGTTTTGAATTAAATCTCTTCTATATGATGAAGTATGTTAGGAGTATTAGTTAAGCTTGTTACCTTGTAGTAATGACGGAGAAGTGGAAATTGACAGTTGAGAGACATCAAAATTCCACTTTGCATAGATATTCTTAGTAGGGAGCCTAAGGGCCAATATGCTTGGTAGGGGTGGGAGTGCATGTTTAATAACATATAGGTTAGACCCGATATTCATTAAGTTTTGGTCACCCTAGGTACCGCTTTTGTTGCTTCTTATACATATATATATATTAGTCCCGATCAAGTCCACACCTCTTACGGTCAAGACCGTCCGCACCTCCCCTTTCCCGATCGAATTTCGATGATCCGAGCCGCTCAATGTGATCAAAATGTGATTTTAAGGGTACCCGCGAGAAATGTGCCAAAAAAAAAGATCGGGAAGGGTTTCATCCGAACAGTTTTTTATTGAATGGTTCAATAAAAAACTGCTCAAATCAAGCCCTTTCCGGTGTTTTTTTTTTTGCCGATTTCTCGTGGGTACCCTTAAAATCACGTTCTGAACACATTAAACGGCTCGGATCATCGAAATTCGATCGGGAAAGGGGAGGTGCGGACGGTCCTGACCGTAAGAGGTGTGGACTTGATCGGGTGTGTGTGTGTGTATATATATATATATATATATATTTATTTATTTATTTTTCTGGCATAGCTAGAAAAAGTTCAATGATTTTCGAGGGAATTTTGCAATTACAGATACTAAGGGACACTGCAGTTCCTATTTACTTCTCATGTTCACTGCACACATAGCAACATTCTACAACACCATATAGTCTAGGGTATGTCTTGAATGGGTGTCACCATAGTTGTCAAGGGCGAAAGGCGCACCGAGGCGCAAAGTTCTGTTGGGCCTGAGGCGAGAAGCGCAAGGCGAGGCGCACGCCTTTTTGAAGAGAGGCGCAACTATGCAAAAAAATAATTATTTCTGAAAATAATTGTGTTGTGTGCTTTTTTGAAAAAAAAACTCGCTTTTTTGACTGATTTGAAAGAAGCGCGCTTTTTTGCGCCTGGTCGCTTTTCTCGCCTTGTCGCTTTTTTGCGCTTTTTGCTCGCTTTTTTCAAGTCGCCTCGCCTGGGGGTCAACAAGGCGCTGGGGGTGCGCCTCGCCTCGCCTTGGGCCTAGGCGCGCGCCTAAGCGCGCCTTTGACAACTATGGGTGTCACCCATGATTGATAAGATGGAACTTTATGAAATAAGAATATGATGAGGACTTACCCGACGAACAAAGAAATATATCAAGGAAGAGGACTTGGAAGAGAAATGATCATGTTGGGCTTCATGCTCACTGGAGTTGTAAGATGCAGTTAGAATATTAAGTAATGTGAAACTTGGTTGTTGAAGGTATAACCTTTAGTACCTTAAACTTTATGGTACTTGGATAAGATATATTTAGAATTCCAACTCATCTACACTTTTTTGCATCTTCACGCTTCTTCTCCAATTATCATTGTAGATTAATCTTACTCCCATTTGAAAGGGAGTTAATGAGGTAGGTCTAGAGTATTTGTAAGTTACAACTCTGCCATTCCTAGCTTTGAGTTATATTTCTCTCTTTTTTTGTAGTCAATAGTTAGAACATTGTTTTTGCATATTCCAAAATCACGTGCATGTATATTTTATAACCAGTTCTATGTTCTAGCCATGGGCGGAACCAGTATAGGGCAAGCGGGGTCACTTGACCCTGCTGAGTTCCAAAATACCTTTAGAGCAGGTATAGTTTTGAGGAGTATTTTGTAATTTTGCCCCAAAAGATATGTAATTTTGCCCCAAAAGATATATATTTGCCCAGAAGGTCTCACAAAATTACATGTGTTGTAGATATTTGACCCCACTGTAACTAAATCCTGGGTCCGCCCCTGGTTCTAGCAGCGGAGAAGTGTATTATTTTTATTTTGTAGTTCACCATTTCTTAACAATTCTAGTCCCACTTTCGTTCTGATTGTGGCCAATATTAGATGTATGATCTTGGAAGCTTGTTTTCCTGCATAAATTGCATTTAGCATTAGATAGTTGAGGTTCGATGCTGACCTTTTATAGAGTTAATACCTAATTACAACTGCTATTATCACCAGACTCTGTACATTGTATTCGGCTTGAAGCTAAAGCTTTGATTGATGAACTTGACAGGTCTCTTTGGTTGCTCTTTCCTTCTGGAGTTTCCATTTTGCAAGCATTTGTGCATTTGGATTGCTTGCATATGTCGGCTATGTCGTGTTTGCCTTCCCATCCTTGTTTCAGTTGCACCGGTTGAATGGGCTGCTGCTTGTTTTCATTCTGTTGTGGGCTGTTAGCACATATATCTTCAACGTGGCATTTGCATTTCTGAACTGGAAAGTTGGGAAGGTATTCCCATTAGGGTATACAGTCTACCAGGTTATATTCTGACAAGACTATAGTCTACAAACCAATTAAACTGTTCTCTCTCTCTAAGGCGATTCGCATCCCTCTGGTCTCGCTGCTAGGGTTTTTCCGCTGGGGGGGAGGCGCCTCCTCCTCCCCCGAGGCGATCTCTCTTCTTTCCTTCTCAGCTCTCTCTCTCCCCCTTTCCTTAGACTTTCAGCACCTCTTCTTCTCCCCATCTCGTACTGGCTGTGATCCATCCGTGGTCAATCTTCTCGGTCCTGCTGGATCCACCAGTTGGGTTTTTGCTCCGGGGTAGACCCATTTTTGTGCCTAACGGCTTTGTGGTGGGTTTCGGCGACTGTGTTTGGTTACTCGGTTGGGTATCTTGGTCTCCCGCCGGCTCCCGTGTTGGGGGGATCTGGTTTTATGCCTAACGGCGATGTGGTTTCCACGCGGCTTCTGTTTGCTACTCTTCTCTCCGGCTATTCGCAGATCTGGGTCTGGCCTCGGTGGGTCTTCGGGTTTTGCTGGTGACTGGCGTTTGTTTGGGTGGCTGTCAACAGTTTGAGAGGCGGCGGTGGTCATGGTGGTTGGGGTGGTGTTGATGAAGTCTAGGTTTAGGGTTTGTTTTTGTAGGTTTTGAATTTTTTGGTGGCGGATGGAGGCTTGAAGATGGTGGAAGTTAGTGGCAGCATGGGTGCAGAGGTGGTGGTGGAGGATACGGCATGTGGCGACTTCAGGGGTATGTGGGGAGGTCGGGCCGTTCTTCGGTGTTGGTGGTGGCTGGTTTTGGTGGTGCATCTTGTAGTGGGGTGGTCGGGCCGTTCTTCGGGGCAGTAACAGGGGCTTGTTCCCCGGGTTCCGGCGACGGCGGTGGCAGCGGTCTGTCTCACTGTAGGTGGCTGTGGTGGGTGGTGGTGTAGGGTTGCTGTTTTAGGCTGACCTATGTTGTCTATGGGTTGGTCTCCGGCTTGGCCTATGTTGTCTATGGGCTATGCCTTTTAATTTTTGGGCTAGGATTTCGGCTTCTTGGGCTTCATGTTGTTTTTGGGTTATGGGTTTCGTGTGGGCTTTATTGTTATATTTATACCTGTTTAGACCCTTTAGGTGATCTGGGATAGGCCCATTGGGGTTCTCTTTGTTGGCTTCTTGCCAACAAGAGATTGTTTTGTAATTCTTTTTCTTTTCAATAAAATATTTTGATTCGCCGTTAAAAAAAAAAAAAAAATTTCTGACAAGACTAGACAATTGACAATTCTACTTTGAATATGTCCAGAATATGGAGATATGGGAGCTGGTTGGGCTGTGGCATTATCCCATTCCTGGATTTTTCTTACTTGCACAGTTTTGTCTTGGAATTCTGGTAGCTCTGGGTAATCTTGTGAGCAACTCTGTTTTTCTCTACCTGTCTGATGAGGATGGATGATCTTCAAACAACAACTGTGCTGTTGAAGGTAGTTGGACAATATGTTCTAAGTTATCATAATTCACCCTAAGTTTATGTTCACTTTTTGGGCGGCAGATTAATTCTGATCATGAATTCATTGTCCTCTATATTTCTAAGGTTACATTTTTTTTGAACGGCATTTTTAAGGTTACATGTTTTGTGCTCTTTTTCCTGGTAGTTTAGTTAATTCATACTGGTCTCACACCTGCTTACACATAAGGCTACAAAGTCCCAGTTTTGCATTCGATTTCTACATGCTATATTGTATCTCATAGAAATGCTCCCCCCCGGAAGTACCATTCTGAAGCTATTTTGTGGTGCCAAGTTATATTATCATATTATTTGTAGCGAAATTAGTTAGCCATCCAGTCTACCATTAATCCAATGCTCAAGTACTCAAGGACTCTTGAAATCTTGTTTGGTGTCAAGGTAATAGCTATGAGTAGTTTATTGTTATGATTGCAAAAACTGTAATTTCGATCTTACTCTATTTTGCTATGAACAACAATGGCATGTTTGCTGGGAGGTTCTCTTTTTTTATGCTTTTTGGCATATGTATATTGTTATCATAATTCCATGATTCCATCCACGTAATTGCTTTTTACCATTCCCTTTTGATTGCAGTAAAGGAAGATGCCAGGGTACTGATTGTGGCCACAATCGCTTGGGGTCTGCGCAAATGCTGACGAGCTATTGAGCTGGTGCTGATTTTCCTCATTGCAATGAAACCTGGTTTCATCCATGCTGTATATAGTATGTTTGTTTGTCAATTTATTGTATGTTTGTTTGTCAATTTATTGATGCCTTTGTAATCAAGTATTAGTTTGTGGCAAGTTTAAGATGGCATGTGATTCCGCTGTAATTCACTAATTGGTGCTAATACCTGATCTGTGCTTCAGTTATATTCTTTTTGGTATACCTTTTGAGCCACAACATCAGCAAGAAGATACGCCAATCCCTGGTTCTTCTTTGTGAAGCTCATTTTGCAATATTGTGCATCCTTCAGCTTAATCTTGTCTTGGATTTCTTAGAGAGAAAAGGCTCTTTGAGCATGGAAATTATTACTCAGTTAGGTACGCCTGTGTGTCACTGCCCTGCATATGCTTTTTAATTGTTTGGTTTTGATATTTTCAATCATATACAGTTCTTTTCACTTCTTTTTTTTTTCATTTTTTCTTCTATCTGTTGCGATACTCAAGTAACAGAATTCTTCTAATTTGATGTAGGTCTGCTTGAACGTGATAGTTCCTGGGACTTCTTGGAAATGGCTTTGCTTGCATGCTTATGTGCAGGTCATAACCATGGTTCTGAAAAGCTATTTTCATTCTCAGCAATAGTGGAGCATGCCCCTTTCCTTCCAGTTGGATTTGGCATCCTGAAAGCTGGCTTGAATAAATCAGTTCTTTTGTCAGTTTATGCCTCACCAGCCATTAGAGACAGTCACAATGACAGTTCTTATGGTATGGCATACTCCAAGTTTCACGGAGTATTGTGGGATGACTTTATAGATTTTCTCTGACTCCGATCGCCAGAAAACATCCTTAGAATTTCCTAGTGAAAGCTGCTACCCTACTTCCACTGTCTACCCTTTCCATTCATATGATGAATTTTTTTTGTACTAATTTTTTATTTATTCTTCTTTCCAGAGAGAAAGATAGCTTCATATCTCAGTGCTATAAGGCAGAAATTTTTGTCCGTTTATAAGTCCTTTGGGACCTACATTGCTTTTTTGACTATCCTTGTCACAGTATATCTTG
Organism: Rhododendron griersonianum; assembly: GCA_018127125.1. Classification (NCBI taxonomy): domain Eukaryota; kingdom Viridiplantae; phylum Streptophyta; class Magnoliopsida; order Ericales; family Ericaceae; genus Rhododendron; species Rhododendron griersonianum. The sequence goes on along the minus strand of CM030790.1, from coordinate 29,138,372 downwards.
TGAGACCAAACTACGTGTCGTTTGGATACATTTTCCTTCTATTCTGGATCACCGGAAGACAACTGGTTGAGAAGACAAAATGACGCCTATTGTTTCTGCTGAAAGCATATGCAATTGTGGTTTTTATCTTCATCTATATCTTGAGTATATTTCCCAGCTTTGAGAATTGGCTGTCTGGGAAGATTAATCTTTCAGACTTGGGTTATGATACAGAAGCTTCATTGTGGGAAAAGGTCTGGGAATCTCTGGCAATCATGATAGTGATGCAACTTTATAGTTATGAGAGAAGGCACAGCAGGTATACTAGTATGGATTACCCTGATCCATTGCAATATGGTGTAATTGGGTTTATCAAGCGACTTCTGATTTGGCACAGTCAAAAGATTTTGTTTGTTGCTTTATTCTATGCGGCTTTATCTCCTATTAGTGCATTTGGGTTCATTTATCTTCTTGGCATCGTTATCTGTTCGAATTTACCCAAAGTTCCTCGGTTTCTATCCAAATCATTCTTAATCTTCACAGGAGTTCTGGTGGTCACTGAATATCTGTTTCAGATGTTTGGTCAACAGGCTAAGATGTTTCCTGGCCAGAAACACTTTTTTGTCTACCTTCTTCTGGGTTTCCGGGTGTTTGAGCCTGGGTTTTGGGGTCTAGAAGCAGGCTTGAGGGGCAAAGTTCTGGTGATTGCTGCATGCACTCTTCAATACAATGTCTTCCATTGGTTGGAGAAGGGCCCAAGTACTGTTTGAAATTCCGAAACTTGGGAAGAACCTTGCAGGCATCCTGCCAGATTCTAGTGCTACCTGCAAATAGGAGGGTGACTAGCAATTCATGGCCATCTTTCAATTCTGGTTCCTCTGACACATCTCCCAATGTGTCATCTAACACAGGCGTCTCCCTTTCCTGCCTAGTTCCGTCATCGTTCTGGCTGCTGACAATGCACTATGGTTCAAACGGTCTTCACTTTGGAATTCTCGTGCACGCTCATTGTCGCCAGCTTCTTCCGATCTTGAGGCCCGAGCTCGCTCTTCCTTGGTCATAAAACCCTACCTCCCGGTGATCCTCTTCGATCAAAGGGTAGTGCATATCTCTGTGGATGGCGCTTGGAAAGAGGGTGCTCCCAAGAGTGGTCTGGGTTTATGTGCACTATCATTCAGCATTGCTCAGGAAACATATCTCTGTGGATGGCGCTTGGAAAGAGGGTGCTCCCAAGAGTGGTCTGGGTTTATGTGCACTATCATTCAGCATTGCTCAATTTCCTGCTGCAGCTTGACCCCTCTTCAAACAGAAATCATGGCTATCCTCTTGGCCATCACTTGGGCACTGCACCACAATTTTAATGTTGTTTTCTTATATTCTGATTGTTTACTTGCTATCATGCAGCTGCCGGTCGGACTGATTCGCACTACGCGGATAAATTTTTGTTGCACAACCTTGGCCGAGAACTATCCAAACTAGATTTTTGCAGGATAACAAAGGTTGATCGCAAGGACGTGAATTCCACCCACTACTTAGCAAAGCGGGCATTGCTATCTCCTACAACGTCTACAGATGCATGGGGAATCCCTTTTTGGACCGGTGCTACCTCGAACCTCCGTCTTTTATTTATGTAGTTTCCTTTCATGTAAATTGTTCTGTGTTGTTGTTTTGATTTCCCTTGTATTCTGTAACTGTTATCTTTCATCAATGCAATTCTCTCATGTTTCTAAAAAAAACACAGGCGTCTCCCATGATAGCAACACGAACATATTCCTTTGGGAATGTACCTCTAAGGAGAGCCACAAGTGGAATAAGAAGCGGATTCATGCCTTGAAGAAGGAGAGATTTGAAACACAGGTGGCTACCTTGAAAATATATTTGAAGTATTGGATGGAGAATACCTTCAACCTCTTTGGCCTGGAGATAAACATGATTGCGTTGTTTTGCTTTGTTGAATGTTGCTTCTATGGTGTATATTGCATCATTAGTTGCTTGCATTCTTTTGGACCAGCATATAATACGTAAATTCTGGCCGGTATTCGTCTTCTTGTTTGCATCCATTCTTATTCTTGAATACTTTGCTCTCTGGAAGACTGTTGTGCAATTGGAGCAGCATTCCCCAAGTGAGCCTAATGTGTGTTGCCATGATTGTTGGAGAAGCTCAAACCTATACTTCAATTACTGCACAAACTGTTGGCTGGGTAGGACCCTCAAATAATTGTCGATGTTTCGTTTTGATTGATAGCATCTACTCTGCTGCCTTTCAAAATAGTATTGCTTAGGAACTTCATGAAGTTAATTTTGTTCTGCGTATATAGAGCAATAGCAGTTAAACGTAATGCTAGGCGGATATGCTTTTCAGAACCTTAGTCATTCACTGATACTTGTATCAAGAGATAATAGTATTGAATATTTAGTTCAAGAAGCTGGAGAGAAATCAATATTTGTTTCACTTAGAGCACCATTTGCTTGGTTGCACCAAAAGTGTAAGCTTTTTGGGCCTAGCTGTGTATGAAGGGCCTGCAAATGGAGAGAGACACAAAGACAGTTCAAACACACAGAAGAGAACAAAGAGTAGACAAAAACACTTGAGGGGCCGATAAAATTCACGTAATAATCCAGGGACACACAAGTAAGCTTTAAGGGGACTGAATAACTAAAAAAAAATTCCTAAGTGAAGAAGTATTACCTGGTCGAGGCGGGTCTGTGTGTGCAACAGACCCAAAATTGATCAATTTCTGTTTTTTAACTTCTTTTCCCACTGAAGAGATTTTTTACTGCTTGCATGAAGGCTGATGTACTCTTATTGTAGGACTTACTGTTGATGATCCTCGAGTGCTTATTAGCTATTTTGTAGTCTTCATGCTCGCATGTTTCAAACTTCGTGCTGATCATATTTCTGGATTCTCACTGTCATTTACATACTGCCAAGTAAAATCTCAACAGAAGAATGCATTTGTTTGGAGAGATCTTTCTTTTGAGACAAAAAGCATGTGGACTTCTCTCGACTACTTGAGGTTCTATTGTTACTGTCATCTATTGGATCTTGTGCTTGCTCTGATTTTGGTTACGGGGACCCTTGAGTATGACATTCTGCACCTTGGTTATCTTGCTTTTGCTTTAGTTTTCTTCCGTATAAGACTCCAAATACTAAAGAAGAAGAAGAACATATTCAGGTTCCTCCGAGTTTATAACTTTGCTGTCATTGTTCTTTTGCTTGCTTATCAGTCTCCCTTTGTGGGGGGTTTCAATGATGAAAAATGTGGCACGATTGACTACATCTATGAGGTGATTGGATTTTACAAGTATGACTATGGTTTTAGGATTACTTCCAGATCTGCTATCGATGAGATAATTATCTTTGTGCTTGCGTCATTGCAATCATACATGTTTGCTTCCTGGGAGTTTGATTATGTGTTCCGACAATGTTCTAAAAGTCGCTAGGCGCTAGTCGGGCGGTCAGTCACCTTCGAGCGATTAATCGGTGCATATTAATTAGTAATCGGCGATTAATCGTTAGTCAGATCTAATCGGGTGGGTTCCGCTAGTGATTAATCGCCGATTAATCACCGATTAATCACCAATTAATTTCTTGTTTTAGAACACTGTGTTCCGATACCTGGAGGCAGAGCAAATTGGTGCCATTGTACGAGAACAAGAGAAGCAAGCTGCATGGAAGAAGGCACAGTTACAGCATATTCGCGAATCTGAGGAAAAGAAACGCCAACGTAACTTACAAGTGGAAAAGATGAAAGCTGAGATGCTCAACCTTCAAATCCAGCTTAATGGCATAAACTCCACTGCCACTTGGGGTGACACTTCTCCCAATAGTGAAGGGCTAAGGAGGGGCAGTATTTCTCTTTATTTTAGTAGAGATGAACAGACCCGTGGAAAAAAGGAAGATATTCTGACAAAAGAGGAGCTGAATAAAGATGCAGATATGTTATTTGCATTAGAACTGCATGAATCTCCCAAGAGTGTGAAAACAGAGAGTCCACGGACAGTGGAGTCTAGAAACCATTTAGTGGAATCACCTCATTGTGAAATCATTGAGCTTGAAGAGGATACTGCTGATATTGGGTTGATTAATCTTGACATTGAAAATAAGGGTAAAGGCCATGCGAAGGACAATCCTATAATTTCTGCAGTACAGCTCCTAGGTGATGGTGTTTCCCAAGTTCAGTCTTACGGAAATCAGGCAGTCACTAATCTTGTGAGTTTTTTGAACATTGCGGACAATGAATCAGATACAAATGAACACTCTTTGGGAGAGGATGGGGTACATAATGACAAAGGAAATCAAGAAAGGAGGCAGTCGTTGGATCGTTCTTCTTCTCTTCAGTCAGACAAGAGCAGATCCATGTCTGATGCTGCAAGTCTGCAAATTGGGAGGATCTTTCATCACATATGGTCCCAAATGCACTCCAACAATGATGTAGTGTGTTATTGTTCCTTTGTAAATGAAATTTTAGTTTGCTTTCTATGGTATATCTCGTGGCTTTGTTCTTGTATGCTTTATGTATAAATACAGGTCTGAGTTACATCTTCTGGGTTATTATGTTAATCTACAGAGAGTAGTATATCTTGCTTCAGTATCTGTATCAAGTTATCATCCAACATAGTGGGGCGGAAATCCAGTCCAACCTTCTTAATGAGTTGGGCTTTCCTCTCAATAAGATCACAACATCATTTGTCATCAACACGTTGCCTCTGTTTCTAGTGTACTTGTTTACACTCTTACAGAGCTCTATAACAGCAAAAGATGGTGAATGGATTTCCACAATGGAATATGATTTTGGAAAGAGGAGAGTTCTCTTCCAGCAAGAGGCTTTTTTTGGGTACTAACTGGAGTGAAAGGGCATGGAAGCTGCTCGAACTGGTGGGAAATTTGGCAAAAGTGATAATTAGTAGCTTCTCTGTCTACTGGAGATCACTAACGCAAGGAGCAGAATCACCTCCTTACTTTGTCCAGTTGTCTTTGGATGTCCATCTATGGCCAGAGGATGGGATTCAACCGGAGAGGATTGAGTCTGCAGTAAATCAAATGCTTAGAATTGTTCATGACGAGAGATGCAAGGAAAAAGACCCTAATGTTTGTCATTCTTCTAGCAGGGTTCATGTTCAAAGCATTGAAAGAAGTACCGAAAGCTCAAATGTCGCCTTGGCTGTGTTTGAGGTGGTTTATGCATCCCCATTAGAAGAATGTAAACCAGTGGAATGGTATAAGTCACTAACTCCAGCAGTTGATGTGGCGAAGGAGATTCTTCATGCACAACGTGCAAGTATGGTTGAAGAAGTTGGTTTTCCATATCCTATAGTCTCTGTAATTGGAGGGGCTAAAAGAGAACTGGATCTATATGCCTACGTATTTGGGGCAGATTTGGTTGTTTTCTTTCTGGTCGCCATTTTCTACCAATCCGTCATAGAAACAAAAGTGAATTCCTTGAAGTTTACCGGCTTGAAGATCAATTTCCTAAGGAGTTTGTATTTGTTTTGATGGTTAGTCTCTATATTCTCCTTCTTTTTGGCATAATAGGTTTGAGACATGAACCCTGTTCATTATTTAACCACTTGACTGGACTAAGTTTTCTAAGGTGATCGCCATGACAATTCCTGTTAAGATCTGCTAGTTTTGAGGCAGAAATTGCTAGTTTAGTTTTTCTGTTACAGGGATGAAGATTGGCATCTAAACAACTCTGTGTAGGCAAAAAAGTACATGCTTAGCGTTGCAGCATTAAGAGCGATTACCCGGACTTAACTTTTATATGGTGATCATCCAGTTCCAGACAAACTCTATCCTCTTGCCAGTTTTGGGATTGAACTTGCTTGTCTTGTTCCTGTAGCAGTGATGAACAACAATACCACTTGGTTCGCTTCATCACCTAAACAAGTCTACTTTTCAACTAGAGTACCAATAGTTTTGAATAAACATGGAGACTTCTCAGATACAACAATACACGTACACATGTGTGCATTTTCTCTTCTTTGTTTTCTTAAATTGGGGGGCACACTTCGTCTGGCTGGCTACTTTGTGATATTGAATGACTAAATCCAAGCAAGCAATTCATGATAACGAATGATGGATTCCTTGGAATATTTCGTTACTTTTTTCCGTTTTCCTATTGACTTTTAAGTACATTGATATAGTTCATACTTGTTACATTTAGGAGAGAGGGCCGCCAGGTGTGCATTTCTACCATTTTTTCAAATTACCAGCAAATAGATGGGTTGAAGTCAAAGGTCCATCTTGGACCACCTACCAGAAAATGTTTCCTTATATATATTAGGCAACTAGTCACATGGTCGAAGAGGTTTGTTTCTGAGAGATCACAGATTTAGTATCCTTCATTCGTTTCTACCTTCCATAATGTTTGACCCTATGGCCTCTTTGATGGTTCCTATTTGTATGATTTTCATAGTCTTGTCTCTCTAAGTATATTTGTGTGTGTGTATGTATGATCACTATATAAAAGTTAAGTCCAGTTAATCGCAATTTTTGTGTGTGTGTGTGTGTTTTTCCTGAGCAAGTGCAGGATTAAACAATAAAGATTTTGGCAGCAAAAATTCATACTTATGCTACATTTGTCTCTATATCAAAAAGGCTAATGATGGAATATACACCTACACCTCTCTTTGCGATGCATTGTTGGACTCACTATCAAATAGCTGAAGTTTTTGTTGTTTATATTACCTTTAATTAAACACAAAAGACATTGGTTGCTGGTTTCCTGACCAGCGTAATGTTTTATTCATGCAGGTTATCTTCTTCTTGATTGTGCTCGATCGCATTATCTACCTCTGCTCATTTGCCACGGGAAAGTGCGGACCTCCCCATCCAAGCAAAGTGCGGACCTCCCCTTTTCCGATCGAATTTCGATGATCCGAGCCGCTCAATGTGTTCAGAACGTGATTTTAAGGGTACCCGCGAGAAATTAGCAAAAAAACAAAGACCGGGAAGGGCTTCATCCGAGCAGTTTTTGTTTATTTTTTATTGAACGGTTCAAATAAAAACTGCTCAAATCAAGCCCTTTCCGGTCATTTTTTTTGCCGATTTCTCGCGGGTACCCTTAAAATCACGTTCTGAACACATTGAACGGCTCGGATCATAAAAATTCAATCGGGAAAGGGGAGAAATGGGGTGGTCCACACTTTGCTTGGATGCGGAGGTCCGCATTAGAAGCTTGCTCTCTCTCTCTCTCTCTATATATATATATAACGTGTCCCCCAACGTGTCATGTCCCCCATTTTCTGAAAATTTGAGTGTCGGTGTCGTGTCCATGTCCGTGCTACATGGGAATACAATTGGTTGAGTAAATGGTCCCCTCTTCATTATACAGGCATGTCACAAATGTTTGAATCAGTCACAGTGCCTTAGGAAGTACACTACAGATAGTCGTCATCATGCCTCATCATCCTGTATTGAATGCATGTAGGATATACTGATCGTTAGTGTCCATGAAATGCGGTAAAAGGTTTACTTTTTGTGGATTGTTTCAGTTCATTCTATACCCAGTGAATTTTTCTCTGTTTCTAATGTTCTCTTATTTATTTATTTTATCCTTGTTTTCCTCTTATTGATAAATTTAGTTAAGGTGAGATATGAGTTAAGTGTGATTTTACTAAAGTGTTGTGTCATGTTGGTCTATTGAGTTTTTAACTTTTGTAGTTGTGGCTAAAAACTTACTATTCTTCCAGAACTAACGGAATCTTTCTTGCTGAAAATTGCAGCGCAATTATTGGTTCTTCTACATGTTCATATTGACAACAACCATCTTATGCATATACATCTTTGTGTTTTCCTGGACCAACATTGTTCAATTTCACAGAAGTGTTTGGAAGGCCGACAAGATACCTTGGTCAGATTTTCTCATGCTGAACTCCTTCTATGCTGTTTGGTTTGTGGGTGGTCTTACAGTTTTTCATCTTTGTCTAACTTGCACAAATCAGGTGGCCTTTTCCATCAAAATGTATTGAAGCAATTTAAGTGTAGTATCTGATGTATTGTAGGATTTGATAGCCTAATTAATTCTTGCCTTATTAAGGGTCGGTTTGCTCGTTGATTGGAGTAGGGTTTTTTGCAAGATTTGAATGAACACAAAAAGGAAAAATTGATTGCTTTGTTCGCTATAACTTATAGGTATGGTCCTGCTAGATTTATTTGGGAATATGAAAATGGTTGGGAAGCGCTTGATAGATTGCCTGATTGACTGTAGAATTATCTCGGTTCATTACAAATGGCTTGCTTCTAGGCATAGACATAAACGTGCAGGTTAGAAATCTTACTATAATGTTTTGCTCATGCCTTATAAAAGGCGTAAACTTGTAAGGCCGTTTGGGCGTAAACTTGCAAGTTACAAAAGGCTTGGTGGGAGCTTTTCATATGAATTGATAAATAGCTATTTGTGGTTTGAGAGGGATGATGTATTGGGTTTTAGGTAATCTTTGTGGATAGCCGTATTTTTACCCTGAATACCAATGTGTAATACCGCCTTTTATATCTTTCAGTTTTCTTTGCTTTTGTTTGTTTGTTTTTTTGTGATTTTCCTTGTCCATTTTAGTTTCATGTTGTGGTTTCTCATATAAGAATAAACATGGTTAATCTTGTGTGATGGGGGCCTACACTATTGTTGAAACTAAGTACCTCAACAATAACTAAGTCAACAGATTTTATGACTCTAGACGCAGGTTCAGAGACAATATTTGCTGATCTTGGCCACTTGTCAGATGATGCAATTCAGGTTAATCCAGCTAGAATGTTTAGGTTATCTGATTCAATTTATGCATTGGCACCCATCTTTTCTACAACTTGATTGAAGTTGTTCTTACTCTAATATTCACTTATAACTTCATAGAAGTAGTTCGTACTCATATATACAATTACTGATTACTCTCACCCTTTTGGCTTATCCCGCACTTTTTTTTGCATAAATGGGTCAGGTTGCCTACTTTCCAAAGCATCACAATGCCACTTCCCACATCAGCTTTTATGTCTTTGCCCCAGGTATTCCGTTTCGCACTATCTATAATTTGGTTCTATACAAATAGTTAGAGCATCTATTTTCAAGAAGGCCAATTAGACAAGATGCGGCAATGAGCTGTTTTCATAATTCCATCACTATGATTTCAGAGGTCATATTGTTCGAAATTTCAAATCAATGGTAAAATTCATCTAATTAATTTGACCACGTAGTGAGGGGTGTTCCAGTTTCTAAAAAAAGGAACTTTTAGAAAAGGAATGTAATTTCAAGCTAAAAAAATCATGTGTTTACGCAAATAATTTTCCTACCAATATGGATCTTGTTTGATAGATCTCATTGAGATCTTTTAAACGGTGCAAAAAAAATTAAAAAATTATTTTTCAATTTCATTATATTTGAGCTTGAAATTACCTTCTTTTTGAAAAAGAAGGTTTAAAAAGAAAGCAGAACGACACCTGATTTGCTTTGAGAAACTGCCTTCCAAATGTGGATAATTCCATTGAGACCATAGGTTGGATTCCTCTAGCGAGCTTGTCCGAGTAAAGAGAGAGATAAATATCAGAGGCAATTCCCCTATGATGGAATTGCCTCCTGGAGGTGCAGGCAGAACAAACGGCTGAGGTTTAGGGGAGTTCCACCTTGGAATCTGTTGTCCTGGAGGAAGAACAGTTCAATAATTATTAGTACTATTCTAAATGGGACCAAAATAATATATAGTCTTTCTCTTTCTCTCTCTCTCTCTCTCTATATATATATATATGTATATATATTCTTTTTGATGCTTGAAAACGACTGTAAATACGGTATATATGGTACAAAAAGAATGCGGTATACATATGTAAGTACGGTCTCCTCTCTCTCTATCCATTTCGTGAATCTTGTCCAATTGTTGAGGGGCAATTTCGGATGTCCCTTATTTCTTCTTATGGACTAGATGTAGCCACGTACTAAACTAGAGAAGAGTTCAGAAATTTTGCCTCCAATCACTTTCTCTTTGTCCCTCTCAGCAACAAGCGGCTTCATTGTATCTCCTCTCTATTCGCTCCTGATTTTGAGGTTGCGGTAGAGACGATGGAGGTGGAGTCTGATGACTCTGATTTCATTGAGTTGCTCGAGGGCAAGATCGAGAAGTTCAAACGTATTCTTCATCAAGAAAGAAGAAGATTACAACATCTTCAAGGTACTCCGATTTTGATATTTTGTACTACCAATTGTTTCCTTTCTTTTGTTGACTTTCAATGTTCCCAAATCAGTTGATAGGTTTTGGGGTTGCAGTAAGTTGTATTATGTTTTGATTGATTTGGATACTAGTTTGTTGCCAGTATGTTGTTCGATTGTGTGACAATTGTTTTGATCGGTATGTTTTAACTTGTTGTATATCATTAACTGGTTGTGTATCATTGGGAGTAACCGAAATGGGCATTAATATACCTGTTATGTGGAGTGCAGTGATGCCGGCCATGAAGATTAGGTTTTTAGCCTCATTTCCATGAAAGGCATCGCTGGAGGACTCCTCCAAAAAATGAAATCCAAACATTAGTTCTTTGGGGTTATATGCTTGGTAAAGAAAGGAGTATAGGAAATAAAAGAATCTGATTGCCCATGGAACACATGTGAATATGAATATTCTGAGAAGCAAAGCAAGCATTGATGTATGAAATATATGTTTCTCCATTCCTCTGGTGCTTAAAGATGATAGTAATTGTATCGTTTTTTTGGATTTTGCTAAATTCTGGAGTGCTGGAGTGCATTTTGCTATGTTGATATATTGTAGTGGACATTTGCTTTGTTGGATTAACTTCTAACGAAGTATTTTTGAGTTGTTCTACGTTTCATACACACACAAGTGGATGAACCTTATGTCATAGAAATAATTTGAGACATGGTATGAACTATGAAGCATAACCATTAGTTTAAGGTGAGAAATGGGTGGGCTCGGTGGGGTTGAAACCTCAAAAATATGAAATATGTTGGATTCCATTGAATGTAGTTAACTACATGGAGTGTCATTCCTATTTGTACTTCAATGGAACTTTCATGATATCGAATAGTGAATCCAATTAAAAAAATGACATTGCATTTGCTAAGAGAGTTGTTGTCTTTTCCTTTAAAAGATTTGATGTCATTTATCTGTGCTGTTTTTTTCATATTTGCTTCTAAATGAGACTTTCAACTGTAGAATTGGTGGGGTAATTTTGCAATTTTCTCCACCATGTTTTCCTCTCTCAGTAGAGCAAACGGCGGCCCTCTCCTATGCTATAACAGCTGCAGGTTTGAGAGCAATGATGTCACATCGATTCACATGTTTGGTTGCTTGGTAAGTGGTATAGTGCATAATGGGTTTCAATTGGTTTAAATTCCTTCGGAATTCTTGATTTTAATTGATTTTAAACTGGTTATTCTTACTTTCAAGCTGCATTGCTTTTTGTTGACATGTATTTTTATCGAGTCCTCTAGAAATAGGTTTTTTTTTTTGGTTAACTAAACCATTCATTGGCCGCAAACAAAACAAAAACTCTGGGCATAGCCCTACAACTGGATCAAATATCAACAAAAAACCAAAGCAACAAGAAGCAAAGAAGCATATAAGCATATAGCTCTAGATAAACTCCATGGGAACCAAGTCCTAGAACTTGTGAGTTTTTAAACTTGGTATCCGTACTTTTGTGTATTTAGGATTTAGGAATATAGACAATGCTAAAGGAACTATGGTATCAAATGGTATCCGATAATTTGGTAAGTTTTTCAAGATTTTGATTTTAGAAAGATATGGAAATTCAATTTCCTTCGTTCGATAGTCTTGGACTTGGTTGATGTAGTACCTATGTCATTTTGTGCTCTTAGTAGTAAGGGGTCTACATATATGTGTTGGAGTCTCTTATTTGGTAGCTTTTATCATTTTGAACAAATATTATCAAGAGCTAGTCAATGATGCAACCAAAGGTACCTATAGATAATATAGAGAGAGAAACTCCCAAAATGGGATACAAAAGAGACTAGTCTTGATAATATTTGTTTAAAATGATAAAAGCTACCAAATAAGAGACTCCAACACATATATGTAGACCCCTTACTACTAAGAGCACAAAATGACATAGGTACCCTTACTACATACTACATCATACTCCCCTACTAAAAAGAAACTTGTCCTCAAGTTATGGTTGTAGTGCTTTGATCCAGCACGACCCTCGTAGCACATCCAATCTTAAACATGAGATTGTTTTTGTGCATGTCCACCGCATCCATGCTTGTGTGTGAGTGAGCAATCCACTTGGCATGTCTTGAACAAGGCAAAGCTACATCGAAATATTTTCTAAGACATTCTCCCAAAAAGTACCTTGATCAATTGCCATTTGAAGATTCAAAGACAAGGAAAACGCCGTACCCAAGACTTTCTTGAGTGAAGACCATTCCCAAGGGATCTTCAAGTTGTCCCATGAAGCCTAGTTTGGTCACCAATTCTTCACAAACTTGTATATCATGCATCGGGGGGAACGCGGAAGGCAAAACTTGAAAACAATTCACACCCGTTGGCTCTACAAGGTCTTCAAGGATTGGAGGATTTTCCACAATCTCATACTTTGAATATGAATCTAGTGCACCTCTATGGCTCTTTTACCACTTGCTCCACATCCTTAAACCCTTCGTCGTCATCAAGATACTCATCATAGAAAGGGAAATCTTCAAAGTCATTCCCAAACTCTTCCCTCATTGTCAACTCTTGACCAAACACAATATCATCCTCCTTCAAGAGCTTGTTGGTGGTTTGGGGACATCCATCATACCCAAATTCATTGGAGGAAGTTTCTTAGAAGCAAATAACATCGGGCAATAATGAGATTTTGTAGTTATCTTCTCCTTCATAGGTAACAAGGTGATTTGTTGGGCATCCTTATGCACGGTGTAGGTATTCCGCTTTCCATCATGTAGAGTATCGCGGTCGTATTGCCACAGACGGCCAAGTAAGATATGGCAAGCGTCCATAGGTATCACGTCACACCAAGCTTCATCGAAGTACTTTTGCCGGATGGAGAAGGACACCAAGCACCTCTTGTTCACCTTGATTTCATTTCCCCTTTTGAACCAAGAAAGAACATAAGGATCGGGATGCTCCTCCACTTTGAGTTGAAGCTTGTCAACCGCCTTTTGAGATACCATATTGTCACAACTCCCACTATCAATGATCATATCGCAAACATGCCCTTCCATGTTGCAAGTAGTATAGAATATGTTGGCGCGCAACCAATCTTCATCACTATCTTGCTTAGGTGTTAGGAGAGTCCTCTTGATCATAAGTGAAAGACCCACTTCCTCTTCCAAGTCACCACCAATCTCTTCACATGCAACATCATCATACAAGGGAATATCATCATAACTTTTCTCAACTTCACTAAAAAGTGCTTTGTTACGACTTCCGGAAGCTTTTCGACAATCTGAAGACTTGTGACCTGGTTCCCCACACTTGAAGCATTTGAATCCCCCACTTTGGGCTTGTTTTCGAGCCCCCGAAACACCGGATTGAGGCTGGTTTTGAGCAAGGGATGAAGCTTTATCCCCACGATTTTGGTCATTAAACCCCGGAGGACCAACTTGACTGCCATTAGAAGAAGAACCACCCTGAAAAGAGGTGTAGAAGGGCTGCCCGGATGGGGAACCGCCTTGATTTTGCTGCCCGGATCTAAAAAACTTCCTCTTTTCTTGCTTTTCGGCCACCAAGGCCCGATTGTAAGCTTCCGAAACCGTCCACAAAGTTTGCATAGCAAGGGCATCTTGAATTGTGATTGTCAACCCCACTTATGTACCTTGCAACCATTTGATCTTCACTTTCATCCAAATCAACTCTAGCAACAAGTTGATGGAAAGCCTTCGTGTACTCATCAACACTTTCAACTTGTCTGAGATTATGCAAATTCTTGTAGAGGTTTTGCATATAGTTGAAAGGCAAGAATTGCTCATTGAGTTTCTTCTTTATTTCTCCCATTCTCTAATTTTTCCCTTTCCTCTTCGTAGCCTAGTTCCTTGCAATTGCTCCCACCAAGCGGAAGCTCTTCCTTTGAGACGGATAGCCACTAACTTCACCTTCTTCTCCTCAGAGACATCTCCATAATCAAACACTATTTCAACAGTATTTATCCAATCGACAAACTCATCCGGGTTAAAACTTCCATTGAACTCAGGAAGTTCAATCTTGATGTTCTTCTCCCATCTATAAGGAGAGTGAGTGGAAGGTGGCCTCTGCCAATTCGAATCACCAAAAGGATTGTCAAAGTGACTTTGAGAGCCCTCGGACCCTCCACTACCCGCACGCGGCACTTGCAAGCCTTGCACCATCGCTGTTAGGGTAGCAACCTGTTGTCTCAACTCTTGAATCTCATGGTTTTGGTTGCCAAACTCATTCTCTTCACTATTGTTCACCACAAAGCCTCTACCTCTACCTCCTCTTCTACCTCTAGCCCGATAAGCCATTACAATACCCAAATTCAACTCCAAACAAGTAAATCCATCCCAAATAATGAAAACCCAGTCAACTTGCCACCAATCTCAACAGAAACAACCCCCAAACACTTAATCAGCAATAATCACACTCGAATCGACAACCACGGAGCAATCTAGCAACAACCCAGCAAAGAAACTAAAGATTCGACACTTACCCACCTCAGATCTGGTCCGAATCAGCAGAAAGGCTTGAAATCAGTATGAAATCACTGAGTCTATTCACAAATAGGCTCAAATCTTGTCGTACAGGGCTTGAATCAGCTGAATAAGGGACGGACAGCCTTCTATAGTGCTCGAATCACTTGCAATCAGGTTGCACATGCTCGATTTGGTCCGAAATCAATGGATCTGGGGTTTTTGAGTTGAATAAGGCTCGATTAGGGCTCGAAACTGTTCGGAATGCTTCGATTTGGGGCCGACGAAGGTTGCTTTGATCGATTGGAGGTCAATCGGCGTGATTTGAGGGTCGACAACTACTGGGCTTCGTATACCCAGCTTCGCATTGAACAGTACAGGTTCGACCACAGCTTAGGTAGGATTTCCAGGTCGATTAAGAATGCTAGATATCATCTCCAAAATTTCAGAAAGTTCGTCTCTTTTTCCTTGCTCATTACTTACAACTTTCGTGATGCACGTCATGAAGAAGTAAAATTTGAATAGCTTAAATGGATTATTGGGGAAGAACATTCTGGAGTATATTAGTGTAAACTTTATATGATTTTGCTCACATTAGAACATCGGTGCATACCTACTGCGAATGCATTTTTGTTTTCTATTTTTAGGAGAAGCATGTTGTGGTGAATCATAGTGATAGTATTGTGAATGAGCTTGAAATTAGTTTCATTATCTCCCTCTCTCTCTCTCTAAATTAGTGAAATTGAATTGATAAACTTGTTTGTGCAGTGAGTATGGTTGTTCCAAGGTGTCTAATTAGATCTCGAGCGATATTTTGAATCCTATCATCAATTGGTTAATGAGGTATGGAAAAATCATGGCATTCACTGTAATTGCTTTTTGTAGCCATTTTGGAAGTACCGGTCCAGTTGTTGATTTCCTAATGCCTCAAATCTTGAGTTGGTTTTGTTCATTCAAATAGCTCAAATTTGACCCCATTTTCCCCATATGGTACTGAAGCGGGAAATGGGACCCATGGAAAAGAAACAGAGTTATACTGTATTTGAGAACGACAATGTCCACAAAGTTTCAAAGGAGCTCGAATCAGGTCCAAGAGCTCGAATCAGGTCCAATCTCCTCTTCAATGTGCGTCTTCTCAAGGTTTCTAAAAATATCTCGGATGTTCGATTGATCGTGGAGTTCTGGAAGTAGTCGTGGGTTCTTGATTTTGTGTACTTCAAATTTAGGGTTCACTCCAGGTACGGAAAAACCTCAATCGGTTTCGTTTCTTTACACTAGCCACGAGAATCCCTCAGATTTTGTGCTTGAGTAGGCCTTGTGACAAAATACAATGATGTTTTCTCTGTTAATAGTGATGCATATTACCAAAGTTCATCTTTTAAGTTTAAAAGTATTAATGTCGATGACAGAATGAATTTAGATGAGTAAGTCCGTAGGGTATTCATTGACTCAAATTGAAGGAAAATGTTTTTCATGTAGATAAATTTCAAGAAAAATGCCTTTGTACATGACATGACAAGTCATGCAAAACAATCACAAAATCTGTTCATGTAAAAATGAGTTATAGGTTCTTGAATTTGAGCACTAAATTTTGCAAAATAATTTTTTTGAAAGAACTGGTATCTCTTTTTTCGGTTTTAAATGGACAGAAGACTAGTTTGTTCATAGGGTATATGGGGTTAAATCTCCCTCATTCTCTCTCCCCCTTTTCCTCTTTTCTTGATTGGTCAATAAAGAATACAAGCACATAAACTAGGACGAAAAAAGAAGGATATTGGAGTAAGAACCGAGCCATTCAAAAGAGTAGTTGCCTAAAATGGCTATAAAAAATTATTTTGCGGTTGCTTCCCTCTCCTGTATGATGCTTAGCCCCAATGTTCTAAAAGTCACTAGGCGCTAGTGTAGACACCTCCCAAACGGGGCATCGCCATACAGATTGATCACGCTTGTTTGGTTCCACTTTATAAACCAAGATCGTGGATATTCCCATGGCTAGGAACATCGCAACACAATAATGGTTATCATCAAAATAGAGTCGCCACCTAGTTTATTAAAACTAGGAAAAATAGACAAAGATTCCGGGTACAGGAGCCAAGAGTACAATAAGGGGAAGGTGTTAGGCACCCCTCTTTGCCCAGTCGTGAGACTGGCCCATAATCGTTCGACATACAATGTATATTTGCTTTATTTAATTCTAACACATAATCTGGTTTTTAGCCTTTAACAGTTGATAAGATGAGCCAGTACGATAATTGAAAGCATGCATCAAAATAAGCAGAAAATAAATATATCCCAGCAAATAGATCCCTTGGCCAGTGAATTGATGTCACGGTCGAGGAATCCCACTGGATCGATGTATTGGCCGAAGGATTGATTCCCCAACCGATGTTCTTCCTCACACCGGAACAAAGAGTTAATCAAGAATTAAAACACTACGATTAAAGTATAAAAACAGAAGATGAATCAAACCATAGGCCCTTGGGCCTCACCACCTTGATCCCTCAGTGCTTGATTGCTTCGGATTGAGGGTGATTGATTGATCTTCTTCTCGAAACCCTAGGATTAGGGTTTGTACTTTGGGGTTTGATCACTCGGGATGCGGCTGCTCACAAAGGTTTAGGGCTTTTGTAGAGAGGATATGAGAGATAATTTCTACAGAGCTTGGAGCTATGAGATTGAGGAATTGAATGTTAATTTCGAAACCCTGAGGCCTCTTTAAACAGGCAATTGGTGACTCACTCCGGCCAATCAAATGGCGTGAATCAATAAGGTAGTTTAGGGTAACAAGATCTCTGCTCGAATCTGCTTTCGTAGCCCTAAAGAATCGGAAAAAGGCTGCTAGGGTTTTGGTGCGTCGATCAAACGACTGACAGAACATTCCAGAATTTTGGAAAAAGATGATCTGGCGGCCGAGGAATGGATATGGGGGCCGAAGAATGGATCTGGCAACCGAGGAATGGATCTGGTGGCTGAGGAATGGATTTGGTGGCCGAAGAATGGATCTGGTGGCCGAGGAATCAATCTTACGGCTGATAGATGTATTTTCCTAGGATGCTGTATTTCTGTCTGAAAGGCTATTTGGCTCTGGATTGGGTCCTCTAAGTGGCTAGAAGTACTCACCATAAGTCCTAAGGTTCACGAGAAGTCAATCAGCAATCACTGTATCCATTCATCATCGGGATGGTCCCCAAGGTGAGACTTGAAATAATCGTTAGGCCAAATTGGGGTGTCTACACCATGGAGAATATAAATAGGAATGATGTCATTGAACCAAAAAAGTAGAATAACTTTTGTATTGGTGATTAATCGTTAGTCAGACCTAATCGGATAGGCCCCACTAGCGATTAATCGCTGATTAATTCCTTGTTTTAGAGCACTGCTTAACCCTAACCCATTGGTTAGAAAATTGAAAAACATTAGACGATAGCGCCTACTAGGTTTTTGACTAAATGCCAGGCAACGGGTGATGAGGTAGTAGGGCTATGGGCATCCAAAATAGTTTAAAATCTATATGTTGGCTGTCACGACCTGAGTTTTTAACATAAAATAAATAATACATTGAAATAAAAGATCATCGCTTGTCATCG
Organism: Rhododendron griersonianum; assembly: GCA_018127125.1. Lineage (NCBI taxonomy): Eukaryota > Viridiplantae > Streptophyta > Magnoliopsida > Ericales > Ericaceae > Rhododendron > Rhododendron griersonianum. The sequence goes on along the minus strand of CM030790.1, from coordinate 29,120,197 downwards.
TATTCCCAAAATAATATCCCACCTGTTTAATTACAGACAAGTCCCCAATTCAAAAGAAAGTACACTTTGGCAACATAGCCCAAATTAGCTTAAATACAGTTACAAACTTAGTCAAAAGATAACTCGTGAATAATTAGTTACAAAGCCATTTTGACTAAAAACTAGACTATTACAAGATGAAGAAGTAACTAAGCGTAATAAGCTTCCAAAAATTGGTCCACAATCCAAGCACGCAACGCATGAGGCTAAAGTCCGGCATTGGTACCTGAAAAGAAGGATTTTGTTGAGCTACTATAGCCCAGTAGGAAAATCTTTACCAATGTTATATGCAAACATGTTGATTAGTGCAAAGGAAAGAAAGATGAGAAATCAAAGCTCGGTACTTGATGATCAATCGGTTTGTTAATTGAACCTCTATTCCGATTATGCACACAAGTCACATGACTCAATAATCTCTACACTCCCAACTCAACCCGCTACCTCAAACTTCCCCTATCGGTATTTCCACCCCTTGCGTTACCGTACAACACCACGTAGATTACCGTGCTACCACCCCTTGCGTCACGGTGATCGCTACAACACTAGGTTACCGTATTTCCACCCCTTGCGTTACGAAACCCTACAAGGTCTCCGTATTACCACCCCTTGCGCTACGGGACTCCCTAAGCCAACTTCCGACCCAAACGACTAGATTCTTAAACAACATGTAGGCTAAGACTTTCCCTAATTCACGTTCTTATTCAAATCATCAATTGATATGCCAAGGACATTATAAACGTGCCACGATGCTCACATAACAATCTGGATGCACAAACAAGAAACATGTACCACAATCATTTAGTATTACACACTAACTAGTCGTAACATGTGCTAGGAGAGTGGGGATAGACAACGAGTTGTGGAGACGCGAATAATCAAGTGTGGAAATGATTAGAATGTGTTTGGAGGGTATTAGAAGCGATCGGGGATCAACACAATCGATGAACGAACAACAATGTTCAAAACAGTTTTTTGAGTCAAAGGTACCTGTACCTTAAAAACATGGTATCGGTACCAAACCAATCCAGAGAGCAAACAAAATTCAGGGTATTGGTACCTCAAAAACTAGGTATCGGTACCAAAGGTATCAATACCTCAAAAAAGTGGTATCGGTACCAATGCCTTGCAGCAGGTGATTTTGCAGATTTTGACAGATTTCGATTTGGACCATAAACAAGGCTAAGAACCAACTCCTACATCAAATTCAACACATATACATATAAGAGAGGTAAAGAAACCCCTACCTCGAGTCAAAGAGCAAAACCCAAGAGATTTTGAACGAGCCCTAGCTCCGAACTCTTTGAAATCGACCAAAATCCTTTATCCAAGCTTGACCCACGAAATTTTGAGCTCAAGGATGCGATTGTGAGGCTTGAGGGAGGTTGATTCTTGAAGTCTTGAGGTCTTGGAGTGGAGCTTTGAGTGAGTGAAGAGGAGAGAGAGAGAGAGAGGTCGGTGGAGAGAGAGATGGAGACCGGATGAGAGAAAGAGAGACACAATGTTTCTCTACATCACACACACACACCTTATATACTCCCATATCTATAAACTACACATTCACCCCTCAATTCTCAATTCTCTCACGTAAGTCCCCAATTCAAGTATTCCCCAATTAATCCATAATTTCTCAATTAGGCATTTTAATAAGTATTTCAAAAATTTAAATAAAATAAAAAAATATTCGGGTCTCTACATTGGCAGATAGGGAAGGGTGACTGGTTGTTATTTACTTATGCTCACTTCGTGGTTGCTTTTGTGGATGATTTTCAACTTTGGTCTAAACTTTGAGAAGGTGAAGTTTGCTAGGAATCTAGAGATTGGAGAGAATTGGAATTGGGTTTAGGGTTTGATTTTTTCATGGGAAAATAAGCCATAAGGACGGTAAAATAGTTTTCATTTAGGGGAAGGACACCAATAAAATAGTTTTCAGTGGAGGTCCCTTCAACTTTTTAAGTTTTTTAGCCATAAGGTCAAACCATGTTTAGGCGCTTTCATAGGATTTTAGGGTGCACTTTCCTATTATAAGATTTTAGTGGTTTAGGCACTTTCATAGGGTACCCTAGGGTTTTAGGCACTTTCGGGTACCCTAAGATTTTAGACACTTTCATAGGGTATCCTAGGGTTTTAGGCACATTTGTTCTTATGTTTGATTGCAAAAGGTGCTTGTCCTTGAGCTCAAAAAATGTAAATATGAGGGATTTTTGGCTAAGTCTCCTTTTTTGTCATCTGGTTTGTTGATTAATTTCTAACTCTTTTTCATCATTTCCGGTGGAGAAGATCTTGCACACATCAATCTCTTGGGTTTTTGTAATCTTAATAGTTGTTACAATGTGATGATTTGATTTATTTCATTTCCGCGGGTAATTTTCAGGAAAGTTAAGGCATGCAATCAGTGGAAGGAGAGAGTGCTGGCATGGTGAAGCTTACAATAAGTTGATTAATCTCAATTCCTCCCCTTCCTTTTGCATTGTAATGATCCTTAGGTTGGTATTCTACAAAGTACAAATACTTGTAGTAGGGAAAATTTTGAATAATTGCAATTTTAGGCAGGCTCTCTTTATTGTAGACTATACTTGATAAATTTTGCCCTTTTGTTCTCGCACCAACTCATGGCATAGCAGTTGTATATAGTGGTAACAATGTATACTATGTGAAAGTAGAATGTGATCAACTTAAAATGGGTTGGAATGCCATTGCATTTGGTCATAGCTTTCGCCAAAATTACCTGGTTTTGCTTGCCTCCATTGGTCATGTTATCTTTGACATGTATGTCTTTGGTTTGGACTGCATGGAAGTTAGGTATTGGTGGTGTGCATAGCAAGCCTATCATCCATGAAACTTCTGAACCTAATTGGAATCAAATAGCAGCACTGTGCGAAAGTAAATGTTGAGTATTATTAAATGTTGTAGTAATGTAAACCAACAGAATGTTTCCATAGACTTATATGTGTTTAGGCCTGATCTAAACGTGTTACTTTGTGTGATAGCTCCAATTAAAACATCCTACTAGCCATCTTTTTTTTCTAGACCTTGAAGTTGAAGTGCGCTTTTGCAAGCAACTATGGGCTCCTGATTTTCAAAGGATGGTGGGTTCAAAAATTCAATCTTTCTTTGATTTCCTGCAATGAAGTGCCATCTTCTCCTGTTGCTTAAATGAAATTGTGTTATTCTTTAAAGATTCTACCCACTGTTTTTAATGATTATCTAGATGAGTATGGAGTAGATGAAGTTATTCTTGCTTGAAAAGACATGGCCCGTTGGTTGCAGCGAAAATGGGGTCAAGTTTGAGATTTGGCTGGTTTTTAGGGAGAAGCGTGAGAAGATGGTCAAAACAGGGGATTTTATTCTTGCACAATATTGTTGGTTTTGTTCTTACTTCGTACGGACTAGAGTTGGAAAGAGTAGTTGGAATAGTGTTTCCTGGGATTCAATATCTAAGCGGTCCAAAATCCAAATTCATTGCCTACACATCTTCCCTTTGTCATTTCCCTGGTTTTTAGGGAGAAAGCATGAGAAGATGAGCTTCTCAAGAAGACAAAAAGTCATTTCATTTGAGGGAGGAAACAGAACTGGTAACCCTCACCCTGTCTCTCTGAAACCATGCATCTATTTGGATCAGCTTACAACTAGCAGTTCGAGGCATGTTTGAGCTCATATATATATATATATATATGTGTGTGTGTGTGCGCGCGCGCGCTTGTGTATTTGATCTAGTTCGCACTTGTGTATTTGATCTGGTTTTGTATCTGACAATTAAACTATCAGTTTGATTTTTTCAGCTCTATGGGGCATTGGTGCCTTTCGATCAATACTCTATTTGTCTGTAGATATGCTTCCATTTCCTCTGAATCTCACTTCTCTCAAGCTCTCAACTAAATCCTCCTGCTCAAAGGTTAGTAACCTCTCCAGAAGGCAACATAAACCAGTTATTGTTTCTCAATTGTATTGCCCTATTTTGTTAGTTGTTTTTGTTTTTCTCCCGCTGAAAGGATGGACTCATATACAGAAGGCAACATTGAAGACTTGGAGGATGCAGGATGCTAAGGCAGAGGAAGACCAAGATTCCCATTCTTTAGCAAAAATACAACTTGATAGATCAGAAGCTAAAAGTCTCAAAACCATTTGAGCCTTTTGCGGGGAAGCAGCACAAATTCTTTAGGAGAAAGAGCAAGTCTCGTGAAAAATTATTGTTGAAGGGATGGAAATTGTCAAACATCTAATAGGATTGTCTTTTTGAAGCCTGGACCAGCAAATGATATATTTCTCAACCTGAAGTGAAGCATTTGTCAGTGCAATCTTCTCATCACAAGGTGCAGACTAAAAGAATTGCTTCCCAATTTTCTTTCACTAAAATCAAAAGAAAGTTAAGCATGCTATGGTAAAGGAGAGAAACGGAGTCCCTTCGAATGATTTTACCTATAGAGTTTTTTTACAAGCATCAATAGTCTGGAATTAGTGGAAAAGGCGTTGGAGGGAAAAAAGTTAGATGGAATTCTCTCAATAGAAACCATTGATGTAATGAAAGATTTGCCAAACTCACAATTGGCATCAAGAACAAAGAGTTGAATTGTAAGCCAGATGACACTGAAACAAGTATGGGTAGCAGCGATATGAAATATTCCAAGCTCTTGGTTTATAACAATCTCTACCTTGAGGATATTCTGAGAAGCACATGGAGAGACATTTTATTCACAGAACCATTGTTGTTGCAAATGGCCCTAGAGATTGGAATGAAGCACTAGATATTATTGAAAATGGCTCTCTTGAACATGTTTTTTATAAACGGTGTACTCCTCTAGTGTCATCTATTTTTCAGATATGTGAGTTGTAGAATATCTGTTGCTAGATTGAGTTTAGAGCCTTTTTTTTTTTCGTTCCAACCAACCTCCAGCTCTAAGTAATTTGTTTTTGCTGCAGTCTGTTGAAGGAATGAAACTTGTATTCGTTGAGTTGGATCAGGCAACCAGCGATCCTGAAGGAAGTGCTACGCGTAAAATTGTGAAAGATGCTGATAGGCTCGTCTCATGCTTAGTAAATAAGGTACCACTGTTCCAAGATGCTGATAAGCTCGTCTTAAGCTTAGACTTCTGCTGGGTCATATTTTGACTTCCAAAAATCTCATTAACTTCAAAAAGATCTGTGGCAGCTAGCTGAGATATTTGACTCAAGTCTCACAGGAGCATTTTCAAGGTCTTGTAAACATGTTCTCAATGTAGTAATGCAGGTAATATATCGTCAACGTCTCCCTATTATTATTATTTTTGGGAAGAAGTATATAAACCACCCAAAAAGAGAACACGAGATCAAGGGAGAAGCCTTGAAATCCCATGATACAAAAACACAAAACTAAGTGTTCTGAATACAAGGAACATGAAAAATAAGAGACATCCCAGACATCAGCCTAACTAAGAAGAAACTGATAACAGAAAATTAGGTGGCAAGTTCCAATCCTGACATAGCTTGACTGCCTCATTTGTCGGTTTAATGGCCTTCCAAGAACACAAGCAGGCTCTAACATCCTCCACAATTCTGCAAACCACTGTATCCGTAGCTGAACCCTTAGATAGGAAGATACGACCATTCCTTTCTAGCCACAGATGATAGATGGTAGCTGCTAAGTCCAGTTTTAGAGTAACAGAAGACAAGGAAGCTTTAGCCCCAAATATCCACAGCCAAGGATTGAAGATGCCAGGACCCTCCACATTTTGACAAAATCTGACCCCAAACTACAGTTGAAAAAGATAGCCAAAGAAAAGATGCAAGCGGGTTTCCGTACCCCATGACATAACACACATTTATCATCAACACAAAGGCCCCACTGCATAAGTCTGTCCGTTGTACTTAGCCTACCATGGCAAACCAACCATTCAATGAAGGTCCACCTAGGGACATGGCCTTTAAACCAAACTCCTCTATGCCAATTGTCACGCCCTCGATTTTAAACCTAATTATTAATTGATTTTCATTAATAATTAGGCCTGCCCTCTCTGATGCCATTCGGCTTTGATTTAGGGGCATGGTTCCGCAACAAAACAGGTATAGGGGTGTCACGCCCTCGATTTTCAACATAAATAAATAATCCATTTCAATACATGATCTTCACGTAATATAGATTGTACCCAAAAGAGAGTTCCCAATTGATCACTTACCAACCAAGTTCCCAAGTTTAGAGATTTACAACATTGGCAGTACGGCCCAAATTCCATAGTTTGTCAAAGACGGTAAATTTAGAGGTTACATGATATCTAAAATTAAAAGAGTTCAAATGAATTTACAATTTCATCTTTTGAAGAGATCATACAAAGATAATAGAACCACTTCTCAATGACGGCTTTCAAAAGATATGAAGTCAAGCATGCACACCATGCACTCCGCGTCAAGATCCTTGGGGTGTACTTGAAATGATAATAGGTTGAGCTACACTAGCTCAGTAGAGAATTCTATACTCAAGCTATATGTAAATGCGATGAAACATGCAATAAGAGGGAATGATTTCCAATAGACGGACAAGAGATACAAAGGGGCACCACAATGAACCGACGGAATACGACTATGGGATTCTATACGTCTTAAAGATATCCCTAACCATTCGTACATCAAACTAGGGGCAGCATTAAACACACGTCAATCTAAATAACCCATGACAGTTTCTCAAACCATTTTAAGACTCCTCAAATGAATGCCACAATTAACTTCCTCATTTCTTACCATTCACCATCAAGCCTCTTTTCATAAGAACATCCCTTTTTGGTTGCCAAAATAATTTCGAGAAAACTCTCGACCTTTACAGGTCAAGCTCCATTGATTCGAGCTTGAATACCGGAATCCGTTGATTTGTGTCCAAATACCGGAACCGTTGATTCGCTCAGGAATACCGAAGGATTTTTTAAATCCTTTTTCCAAAAACCCAAATTCCTTTCTTTTAAAAACCTTGGTAGAATCAATTGTTTATCCCCTTTTTCCACAGTCACAATCTCAAGTAATATACAATTCAAGGAACAACATAGGATTATAAAGTCAACTACAACTAGCGTTACAACGAACTCTCTCTCCATTTGGGTTTCCGCATTACCACACCTTGCGTTGCGGGCCCTCTTAAGTCTCCGCATTACCACACCTTGCGTTGCGGGACTCCCCTATTCAAATTCTCAATTCAAGCATACACACACACCATCAATCAATATATAAGCAGACAACATTTCTCAAGTTCACATTCTTTCATTCATCATCACACAATGTAATACAAACTCGTAAACATGTCCCATTGTACATTGATAAATACTTTAAGTTCACGTTATTCCTCTAAGTTTATCACGACGTCTTTCGTCACGTACCGAACCCACAAATGACTCCATGACACACCACCCGCTAGGTTCTAAACGGGAATATTATAGAACAAGTGCCAAAGGAACCTAGGAAGATCAACAAGACGAAGTACGAGGATACGAGTTACCCTATTCTCATATGGACCACTAGGCAAACCCCTATCGACCAACTATGCACCCAACATCATACCTTATAGCTTACGATGTTCGATAACCTCTCTACGATACGCTTTTCCATCCCACCATTCACCACGTCAAGTCATAACATCTAACATGCCTATAGTGTACATCACATCAAGCCACAATCATTCCCAAGTACCATCAATCTCATAAGATGCATTTTGATTAAGTTTTTATCTAGTAAGATACTACTCTTTCTTTAACGACGGAAGGCTAACGGGACGAGGATAACTTAGGTAAACCAAAGGAATTCAATTAAGCATGCTTGAAATAGGTTTGGAGGTGTCAAAAAGGGATTAGAAGTGATCGAGGCTTAAAACAATCGAAATGGGATCAATAGGAGCAAAACTGTCCCATAAGCTGGTATCGATGCAATAAAAAAAGTTGTATCAAACGGAGACGTTACGAGCAACGATTTACCAGATTTTCAAGGACGAGCTCAACAACAAAACACAACGATCCATGGCACGATTAAGCACATAAATCACTCATAAACACATAGAATGAGCAAGAAATCCCTACCTCAATGATCAAAGATCGAAGTTCACGCTCCAACAATCGAGCCCTAGCTTTCCAAGCTCCAAATCCTCCAAGAACGAGTTCTAGCATTAACCCATGTGATCCAAGGCTCGTATCGTGGGTGGATGATGGATTGAAGGTTGAAATATGAAGCGGTGGAGGTTGATTGGTGGTTTTTGAGCTCAAAGGTGCAAGAGAGAGAGAGAGAGAGAGGGAGCCGAGAGAGAGGAGGCATGAGGAGAGAGATATTTTTGGGGTTTCTAATCTCCTACACACATACACCCCTCTATATATACTCACACACACACCAAATTACATTTTCACTCCTCTAATTAACAATCTCTTCACCTAAGAAGCACGGATACCGATACGGGATACGGATATGCGGATACATGATTTTTCCAAAAAGAACGATACGATACGTTGGGGGATACGTTGAATATAAAAGTAAATAAAAAATATATTATATATAATTTTTAATTCCTAAAATTTCATTAATAAGTTTTACATTACACAAGTTCATCATCTCACTTGCCGAGAGATATATATTCATGTATAGTTATATATATATATATATATATATCTACATACACACAACGAGAGAGAGAAACGAGAGACTTACAAGGTTGGCGAGGGAGAGGATATCGTCGGTGTGTTTATGGTGTCGATTGGTGGGGGAAAAAGAAAAAAATAGTCCTACTTGCAATTTTAAGTAATAACATATTTACCCTCGCGCGTATCCGAAACATATCCAAGCGTATCCAACACGTATCCGCACGTATCAGATACGTATCTGGAGTGTATCCGAGAGTATCCGCGCATATCCGAAACGTATCGGGATACCCAAAAATAATTCTAAAAGCAGGATACTTTAAAAAGCGTATCCGATACGTATCCGGAGAGTATCAGTATCCGATACGGATACGATACGTGATACGGAGGCCAAAATAGAGTATCCGTGCTTCATAGCTCTTCACAGTAATCCCCAAATCAAATCAACTCAACTCATTTCACATTAACCCCAACTTCACATAAACTTAACAAAAATCACATTTTCCTCAATTTCCAATATCAAATAAGCCCTTAAATATTTTCTGAAATTACGGGTCTCTACAAGGGGGGCCACTGTTTCAGTGGTATTTTGAGAGCAGCCACTTCGTGCATATTGCCAAACATTAGGTCTGTCTCCAATCCTCTCCCGCCCATACCCCCAATAATTGGGAACTACATGGGTTTTGTTGTTGTTGTTGTATTAATTGATTTTCATAAATAAAATCCTTGCAATATCGTACATTACTTCCACAAAAGGTTTTCCATTCTCTTTTCACTAAATCATACACATATCAAAATATTACAATACAAGGACTCCAGCCCAAAATTTTATAAGGAAATGATTAGTGAAAAAGTTAAGTCTATTACAGTCCTTCAAATGTCAATGAAAAATGATAATAAAGTTACAAGTGCATCTTCCAAAAATATTGTTTACAATGGTAATAGAACAACTCCATCAACCTAGCTTTCAAAGAATGTCCGAACACGCACCAAGCACGCCATGCCATTTTCTCTCGTTCGTACTTGAAAATGAAGGGTTGAGCACACACTTGCCCAGTAGGAAAATCTCTGCTAACTCTATATGCTAATGGGATGACAAGTGCCAAGAAAATATTTTAATATGAGCAAAAACGTTTTAACTAAAGGTAGAACTTATAACGCTATCCTTACTTTAGAAAACATAGACCTCTTCTTCAATCACACCAACCCTCTCATCTCCACACGCACACGCACACGCACACGCACCCACATCTATCTTTAATATCTCATGTCAACATCTATCGTATCCCCCATCGTATCCCCTTTTATAGCATCATATTGTTAATGTCGATATATCACTATTTTATCCATTTTCTCACTCATGATGTATATTCTAGTCTCAAGTTATCATCAAGCAAAATTCTTTTACATTAAATTTTGGGAAATTTATAGAAATGGTCCTCCTAGTTTCACCCGAGTCTCATTTTCGTCCTCCAAGTATCAATTGCAACTCTTTTGACCTTCAAGTTTGGTTTTCGTACCAAGTTGGTCCAATTGATAACACCAGTCAGCCAAACTGGATCGAAAAAATCAGATTGAGGAGAGACGTTATCAATTGGACCAACTTGGTACGAACTGCAATATCCAAACTCCCATCAATTTGATTTTTTCGGTCCAGTTTGGCTAACAGAAGTTATCAATTGGACCAATTTGGTACGAAAACCGAACTTGAAGGTCAAAAGAGTTGTAATTGATACTTGGAGGACGAAAATGAGACTCGGGTGAAACTAGGAGGACCATTTTTATAAATTTCCCTATTACTTATTACTATCATACAAACTAATCTAGTACCCGTAATAGGAAATACTAGTAAATAACTGTTAACAGTAACAATGCAAGTCATTAAAGATCACCAATCAAATCCAAGTTAAAAACGTGTTCTGTCCCAGGGAGGCGGCTCACGGCCGTGAGGTCCCATGTGGCGGGCGCGAGTTTTGATTTGGCGGCTCGGACATCGAGTATATATGCATATGGGTTTCAACGTTCGTTCCTGAAATCTACGTCGTTTCGTCGATTGGGCTCTTATAAAGTCACTCTAACATATAATAACCACATAATATACTTAGAGTTAAAGGGTAATGAGATATCTACCTTGATTCTTGGAGTTCAAGCTAGGGTGGATAAAAATGGTGTTTTCGGAAGTGGAGCTTGGTGGCGGCAACGGTACATGCGATGTTCTTTTTCTTCCTCTTTTCTTCTTTTCCAGTCACTCTTCTCTCCCTCTCGGAAAATTAGAAGAACAACAAACAAACAAAAAGAAAATGGACAACAATCTATTAATGCTCTCTCTCTCTGCAAAAATAAGAAAAAAGAAAAGAAGAAAAAGATAGTGGAGGATGATGGTGATGATATCTCTCTTCTTCTTCTCTCTGCCGAAAAAAAAAAAAAGGAATAGGGAAGAGAAATAATGGGTAGTTAATATAAAGGAGGGGTGGAGTATATTGAGGGAGTGGTGGAGGAAAGTGGGAGAGTTATTGTTTTTCTCTCTCCTCTCTCTCAGCCAAATAATGGGGAATTGGGTGGGTTTCGTTTTTGTTAGATAAACATAAGAAGAGTTAATTTAGGTTTCTAATCTTTGTATCCTTATCATCCTAGATCAATTCGAAGTTTATCTCTTATAACCCTATTTATCTTGAAGGGGGTTATATATATACACACGTATATTAAAATTTAAAATGTTATATAGGAAATTCGAAGTAACTATATGAATTAAATACCTGGTTACAATAATTAAATCGATTAGTCTAATTTAATTAGTGAGTATTAATAAAACATTGTGAATTTTACAAAAAGAAATTAGGGCCAAAATTAGGGTCATTACAACCTATCCCCCTTAAAACAATTTCGTCCTCGAAATAAGAGCGTTCGTTTCGTCACTTGCAATTGACGTCTGTTGACTTCCGATTTATTCTTCTTCCCATGATCTTGGAATGAGAGTTGGTAGCTATCCTAACAGTTTGTCGTGTTACGTCGAACACCGAGTCACTATTGATGATGGATCTGTCTATCCCCCTTAAATTTAGGACACATGTAGCAGATACAAAAGCGTGCAATGCTCCAAATGACTGATTTGGACCACTTCCTGTTCCAAAATTCTCATTTTGGTGAGGTGGTTGTAGTTGCTGAGTCCATTCAAAGTTTGATCGTTGACCCATGCGCGAGTTGGTGTGATACCCGCGCAATGGTCCGAGAGCTGCGCATGCCGGTCAAAGCCTTTATGGGTTGGGAAGCTTAGCCACCAAGTAACCCAAAGCCAGCCTCGTGGGCTGGCTGAGCTCCTCTCTTTGCACCATATCTACCTCCATCTCCCCCTATAAATTCCCCCATGGTTCTTCCTTGCCAAGGGTTACCAAGTTTTAAAAGACTTAACCCTAGTCTTGTTCAAAACTCAAGCAAAAGCCCTAACTCACAAGCAACAAGCTACCTTACTCTTTGCTTCTACCACTCAATAATCATCAAACAACCTCAAACATCAAAGCTCAAACATAATTCAAGCCTAAAACCAAAGGTATAACATCTTTGCACAGCTCTCTGTTCTGATCCCTGAAGGGGGCTGACAAGGTCAAGGCTGGTAATGAAAACCAGTCCTGGCCCTAAAGCTAGCAAGGTTTCAAAAACCGTGTGGTCATTACACCTGCGCGCGCCGGTCCTAAGCACGCGCGCACCACTCCGTGCAACGCACGCAGATCTGCGTGGGGACAAGGGCGTTGATCATTTATGTTGCATTCATTTTAGATCACCACTCTGAGCATGCTAACAACTAATTTACTCTTTCCTTAGTTAGATCTGCTAGTTTAGTTCAAATTGTATTTCTGCTGCTGTGGAGTACCCCTGAGATCTTTTTGGACATGTCCCAGAACCAAGAAATGTGTAAAACCAAGCACTGGTTAAATGGCTCAGATCAGCGCGCGACAGTGGATGACCCACGTGCACTGGTTCTATCCTGACCAGTGATGGTCTTTGCATGGGTAACTAGGACTCGGCCTCTGTTTTGTCCCCACACTGTTTATGGGGTGTTTTGCTCATTTGTTAGGCTTTTCAGCCTTTAAACTGTGTAGTTTAAATACCATAAACTGCTTCGTTTGCCCCTCGGTGAGCACTGGTCATTGCAGAGCCCAGAAGGGGATGAAATCAAACCTGTTCATGAGAGGTCAACACACGCGCGTGTATGTGGGTTTGGTGCGCGCAGGACAGCTTGCGTGCACGTAGATCCATGCATGCAAGTTGGCTTCTGTTCACGTCACAATCCAAGTAATGCACTATTTTGATCTTTTTAGGCAGTGTTGGATTTTATTCCATTTATTACTCAACATTTCATCCATCCATGCTATTTCGATCACATCTTGCAAACTGTTATAGTTTTAATCCCCGTTAAACTGTTTTCCCTCCCTAATTGGCTAATAAATTGATAACAAAAGAAGAATCGCAATATTTTCACAAAATGTCTTAGTAGAGACCGATCTCCGGATTGGGCGAGAAGGGTGCCTTAAAACCCTTCCTGTCACGCCCTCGATTTTCAACATATTTAACAATACCGTTTGAAATACAAAATCCTCACAATCATACGTACATTACCCCAAAATACAATACAGTTTCCAATCCCACCGAATGATCTACAAATACAATATTCCAAAATAGGAACTTCATAACAATGCGGTTTGTTTTACAAGAATAATAAAGTACTCTCCAAAATAGCTTTACTTGATAATGTCAGCATGCACTCCAGGCATTCCATGACTGTGACCTGCAATGAACCTGAAATGGTAGGTTGAGCAAACACGCACCCAGTAGAGAAATCTATACTCAAACTATATGAAGATGAGACGAAATATGCACCAGGAATGAATGAATGTTAAAGAATGAACACGGGAAACAAAGGTTTACCAAATAAACAAGAGGACACCGACTACAATGTTAAATTGTCTTAACGGGATTCCTATCGATGCACAATTCAATCTAGAAGCTGTACTAAACTCACCGTATACTGAACAAACCCACAACGGATTCTCAACCAATTCATTTATTTCATGCATGGACATGATAGTCTATCTCGATTTCACATTTTCAATTACCAAACCTCTTTTCCATAAGACTTTCCTTTTGATTGCAAAAATTCTTTGTGAAAACAAGACCAATACAGTCACACTCCGTTGATTCGAGCTTGAATAGCCAGAGTCCGTTGATTCTATGCACGAATACCGGAAACCGTTGATTCGCTCAAGAATACCGGAGGATTTTTAATAAAAATCCCCTTTCCAAAACCAAAATCCATCCTTTAAACGAAATATTGATAAAATCAATTATTTGTCCCTTCATCGAAAAACAAACCTCAATCCTTGTATCATAAATCACTGGTTAGCGGAAACGCACATCGCATAACCGTCTATTCGTCATGTCATAAATTGGTTAGCGGAAACGCACATCGCATAACCGTCCATTCATTTTTAGCCCGGTCATCTCACCGAATGGTGATACCCGTAGTGTCAAATCTCGTCATATCCGTACATGTCGATCAAATAATCACAATTTAATCATCCCAACAGTTCTATCACAATATCGATTTCAATTCAAGCATTCTAAACGATCTAACGATCCACCACATGAATTACATTTCAAACGTTCCAAACTATTAACCATATCATGATTACGTCTAATAATTTAGTACATGCCCTTCCCTCTAAGTACACCGCAGTACTACACACAATGCACCAATCCATCGCCACCATACGACATACCTCTTGCTAGTATTGACACCTAGATCTCATGAAACAAGCATCAAAGGAATAAAAGGAACAACGAGACGGATCATAAGAATACGAATTTCAGTCTTACCCTTCGATTCACTAGACGGACACCCATCTATCCCTCTCACACTCACCACAATGCCTCACATAACCTACAACGCCCTTGAGCAACATGGCGATACATTCTCCATTTGCAACGATACTAAAATTTCGGTTAATGAGCGTCTAAGAAATGGAATTGAACAATAAGACATTGGAGGACGAGCAACCATGTTTATGGGTGGTTTAATAGCGTTTAAGAGGTATTAGAAATGATTAGGGGTTAAACTAATCAACGAGGAACCAACGATGTCGAAACTGTCCAAAAAAAAGGATTGGTATCGATACCCACAAAGTTGGAACCAAATTTGACGAAATGGTATCGATACCTGACAAATTGGTATCGATACCCGAAGGTTACGAGTGGTGATTTTGTGCAGAAATTCAACAGTTAGCTCAACAACAAGACCCAATGATCCACAGCACGATTAATGCATAAAATCAACTCACAAACACATAACAAGAGCAAGAAATCCCTACCTCGAGTCAAGGATCGAAACCCACGCGATTTGAGCAAGCCCTAGCTCTCCAAACTTCGAAATCAATCGAATACTTCTCCTCCAAGCAAGACCCACGAAATTCAAGCTCAATTTCAAAGATGGAATGTAAATTGGAGATGGGTTTGTGTGGGTTGAGTACCAATTTGGTGGGTTTTTGGTTGGGAGAGGGAGAGGGAGTGAGAGCCGAATGGGAGGGAGTGAGAGAAGGAGGTGAGAGAGAGAATGAGAGAATAAAAGAGGAAAGTGTGTGCTGGGAAGAATAATAAAGAGAGAGATGGAAAAAATTATTCCATACACTCACACACACACACTTACATGCACCACACACTACTTATTATTCTTACATCTTTCCACTAATTCGCATTTAACCGCAAAATAAATAACTACGATTTCTCTCTCCTTTAATCCGCGTTCTAACATTTTATAAAACCACAGAATAATTAAAAAAAATTACGGGTCTCTACGCTTCCCCTCTTGTAACCTGACTCCCGAACCCAGATATCGTTATGACGGACTGGTGCTTTCACCTTTTCAATCAAATAGCCCGCAAGGTGCTTCGAATACGGTTCATTGGGTGTCGGACCTTCAAACCCAAGTGGCGACTCTGTATTTCGAGCGCTTGACCCGCTGGCGCTCCCTCGATCTGGGCCTCTTTAAAAAGAATATAGATGTGCTTTCAAAAAGGAATGTATGATATGCTTATGCAATTTATTATTTGTATAAGGCAAAAAGATATGCAGCCCCCATTATAACTTGTATTCATCTTTCCATCATAGTGAATCCCAGCACGTTGTGGAGTACGATTAAACAAATTATTTGAGTCGGAAACACGTATATTGCGTGTCTAATTCTTTCAGTAGCTTGTTTATTTTTTTGCTTGTGTATGTTTTCTTGCCCTAACAATTTCTTGTCACTTGAATTAACCAAATTTGTCTTCAACAAATAAACAAGCATAACGCAAGGGGAGTGGAGTGCAGTTAGCCTCCCTTACATACTCCCATGCACGTGGATAGGATTCGATCTCCGTAAGCCCCATCCCCCTCCCCCAAGTCCCCTAAGATAGTGTAGATTAAAATTAATAAATAATAAAATAAACGCTCTAACCAAATACTCCTACTATACAATATACATGGGTAGCAGTAGCACATGTACATTGCGTCATTAATTGTACAATTCATTTACCTGTTATAATAATAAAATAAAAAAATGAGCATGTTATAAAAACAAGAATTTTATTCAAATCTATGAAAAATAATGCGACTACATTAATCAGATTTGGTGATCTACATACAAAGATCTTTCAAAATGAACAACCGGAAGAGCCCAAGATCAAACCATAAGAAAAACAAGTATTAACACTTGACCATTACAACCGCAACCTCAATCCTCCTACAACACTGCTAACATGGCGGGTTCCTCTGTCACTCTGGACGAAGTGCATAGTGGTGGAACCCTAAAACCACTTGAACACAAGCTCTAAAGTCAGACCCATAGCCAACATTATAAACCCAAGCGACAAGCTATACGACGTCGGTCCTCTCTCCACGAACCACAAAAAAGTGGAGGGTCTCAAACAAGCAACAACCCCTCCAACGGTCACATAGGCCGGGTACAAGCTCACTGCGGCGGAGAGCATGTTTTCCCATCTCGGTTTTGCTGCAGAAACATGTGGGTGACCGGAATTTCTGATGGGGCGTGGGTTTGAGAGGTCTTGGGGAGTGGAAATGGTGGGGGGTTTGATGGGTCTGAAGAGGGGAATGCGGTGGAAAGTGGTGGGGGTAGTGAAGGGACTGATGAGGCAAATTGAGGGTGACATTTTTTAGTTTTAATTGGTGGATTGCTATGGAAGAGTGAAATATTGGTTGAGATGTTTTTTTCAACGTTTCTCTTCCTACAAACGGGAATTGGATACATGAGAAATCAAAAAGTTCAATCCACAACCCAATAGACACACCAGCACCACTAATTAGGGCTCCAAATTGACCCAAAACTCTGTAAAACAGAAGTAATCAGCAATCTTTGTAGAGGAGATGAGGATGAAGGAGGGAGGGAGGAGAGAGGTTCTTACGAGGTGGTGGAGACGGCGGAGCCGCGGAGAAGAACTGGAGGAGTCGGTGTCGAAAAGAAGGGAGAACAATCAGGAGGAAAAGTTTAAAAAGAAGAAACTGAAGAGAAAATTATTGTGCAAGTGGGATGGCATTGCTCAGCCTCATGGCATTCGACTGGCGTGGAATTCAGCGGGAGAAGGTCCAGTCCAGTTTTAGTATTATCCAGTCCGGTTCAGTTTTGGGCCCCTGTCGAGCCAATAACAATGATCAGATTCGTTCATTTTGTACAGTTTGTTGGGTTGATCATCCACAAAAAATTTAGCATGATTAGCCTGATCAAATACTAGTGCTTATCCATGCCAACGGCACTACCCACCCCGCCCGTGCCTACGGCACTACTCACCCCAATTGGAATTGAAATACCTTTTGAATCTTGATAGAAGCTCAAAACATTATTTCAATTTTTAGGTAGCTACATATTGCTGGAAATTAACCCCTTTTTTTGAACGGCGAAGAGTGAAGTGGAGAAATTAGCAACTCACGAAATTATGCAGAACACCGTTCAAAAAGGGGGGAAAAAAAACCCCCACAAAGTCTCTACAGCTCTACAAAATAAAATAGAGCATTTAACAAACACATGGTGGGCAACAGAAAATACCTCTCCAGATTATGGAGGAAGTGTATACAAAATAGAAGATAGCATTTTAACAAACACAAGGTGAGCAACAGAAAATACACCTCCCAATTTGATTTCTCCCGAGGGGTTCGACTGTCGAGGAGGAGTAGACGGTGGACGGTCCCAGTGCTCGACAGTCTACCGGGGGGAGCCCCTTCCCCGAAGACAGCCAACCCTTAGGGGAGGAAAGGTCTCGTAGAAAGGAATGAAGCAAGGAGAATTGCTTTCCCCCCTTCTTTGTTTTCTTCACTGTGGGGGAAGACACACACAGAGGGAGGGAGGGAGGGAGAGAGAGAGAGAACTGTGAAATTTGAATTTCGATTCTTTTTTCCTCTTAGACAATAGATGGCATTTATGTAATATGATGGGCAAATGTGGATACTTTCATAAAATCTGAAAAAATGCATCTCAACCCTTGGATCAAACAAATCTGAGCTATTGCAACAACTTGTCCCCACACCCTTCAATTGGAATTGAAATACCCTTTGAATCTTGATAGTGGCTCAAAACATTATTTCAATTTTGGAATTGAAATACCTTTTGAATCTCGATAGTGGCTCAAAATATTATTTCAATTTTTAGGTAGATATAAAATTTTTAGGTAGCTACAAATTGCTGGAAATTAACCATTTTTTTTAATGGCGAAGAGTGTAGTGGAGAAATTAGCAACTCACAAAATTATGCAGAACGCCGTTCAAAAAGGTGAAAAAAACCCCCCATAAAGTCTCTATAGCTCTACAAAATAGAAGAGAGCATTTAACTAACACATGGTGGGCAACAGAAACTACCTCTCCAGATTATGGAGGAAGTGTATACAAAATAGTAGAGAGCATTTTAACAAACACATGGTGAGCAACAGAAAATACCCCTCCCGATTTGATTTCTCCCGAGGGGTTTGACTATCGAGGAGGAGTGGACGGTGGACAGTCCCAGTGCTCGGTAGTCCACCGGGGGGAACCCCTTCCCCAAAGACAGCCAACTTTTAGGGGAGGAAATGTCTCGTAGAAAGGAAGAAAGTAAGGAGAATTGCTTTCCCTCCTTCTTTGTTTTCTTCACCGTGGGGGAAGACATACACACACAGAGCGCGCGCGTTGTGAAATTTGAATTTCGATTCTTTTTTCCTCTTCGACAATAGAAGGCATTTATGTAATATGATGGGCAATGGATACTTTCATAAAATGTGAAAAAATGCATCTCAACCCTTAGATCAAATAAATCTGAGCCGTTGCAACAACTTGTCCCAACACCCTTCTGTTTTATAATAGCGATAATAGAAATAGCGAATTACCCATGCCTACGGTGCTACTACAACGATTCAAGTCACATCAAATACCAAATTGTATTGAATAGGTAGGAAGTTGTTACTTTTAAGCAAATTAAGCTATCACTAAAATCTCACTATCAAAATTCAAGTCATGCAAATGTCTTTCTTCGGCGTGGTTAGGACTAGAGCCTTGGAGTATAAATAATAGGAGAGTGCTAGAGAAACTGACGGTCGTGCCGGGCCCACTTCGGCGACCGGACGGTTGATCCGAGCCGTTCAAAATTTTTTCTAAAAAAAATCGAGTGGGCCCCGCACGAGAATCAACGGCATCCAATGCATGTAGATACTCGATCCAAACACCCTATTTTTTTGTATATATATGTATATATGTCTTGGATCAGCCGTCCGGTCGCTGGAGTGGGCCCGACGCGGCCGTTGGTATCCGGTCGATGCCTCCTCCGTCAGTTTCCTTATCATTAGCGTAAATAATAAAGGTCATCAATGAATCGACCATCGTACCACACTACTACAATATTGTTAAAAAATAACGCTTGAAAAAGTGAAAAGATGTCAATTTTTGAAAAAATCATAATTAAAAAGATTACAATAGATAAATAATGTTAGTCATCTAAAATACTATGATATAACATATTTATGATATCACTTTCTAAAATAGTGACATAACTATTCTTTCTTTTTAATGTCAGTTTCTCCTAAACTGTGGTCTAATATATTTATGATGTCACTTTGTAAAATAGTAACATAACTATTCTTTCTATTTAAGGTTAATTTCTCCTAAACTGTGATCTAATATATTTATGATGTCACTTTGTAAAATAGTGACATAACTATTCTTTCTTTTTAATGTCGGTTTCACCTTATAAGTGACATTGAAGAACAAAAATTTGTTTTTGGAGAAAACGGTGCCATCTATGAGCGTCGTTGCTTTGAAGTCTTAAATCAGGAGCGGGTCGTTACATATGGTATCAGAGCCTGTACCAATCGAAAATGTGAGACAGAATCTTAACCCCATAAGAGGATGTGTGGTCCTAAGTGGGGGAGATTGTGACGCCCTGCCCCTGGGGAGTTTCAGGTAGTGGTCAACCGGCCTGAGGGCAGTTGGGACTCATGCGAGGAGCTGTCGGATCGGTGACCAGAAGGGTCAACCGAGGGTAGTCCCACATCGCTTAGTGAAGTGTAAGTTGTGTGCTATAAATAATATATCGTCATCCTATCTTGTACAATGACTTTTAAAGCTATGAGGGTACCAAAGCCAAAGCTATGAGGGTACCAAAGCCAATTGAAACTTTATAGTTAAGCGTGCTTGCACTGGAGTAATCCTGGGATGGGTGACCTCACTGGGAGGTTTTATGGGGTTTGGTGTTCAAAGCAGACAATATTATACAGGGTGGGAGCGGGTCGTTATAAAAGATGACGGCTTTAAAGCATTTTAATGACGTTTCACAACTGTCATCTTTTACTTTCAATTACGTTTATAAAACGTCATTTTTATAGATATTAATAACAATTTCAAACCGTCATTTTAAGATTTAGACTTTTAATGACAGCTCCATAGATGACAGTTTCAAAACTGTCATCTTTAACATTTAATGACACTTTTAAACCGTCATCTTTTACAATTATTGTAGTAGTGCCATGTCAATGATATCCACACCAATGCCTACGGCATTATCCGTACAATTTTGGTGTGGCCTTTTATCAAACACGTGGTGATAATGGCGCTACTTGGTCATGGACCATTTTGCAGGCATCTAAGAAAGGTAGTTAATGGCCTGACTTCACCTTAAGCCACGAAAAAATAGAATTAAAGAAATAGAAGTGTAGAAATCGTCCACCATATATACTTATCAAATTGACGACTCCTAAAAAAAATATATATAAAAAAAACTAAGATGCAGGAAATGGGCAAAGAAATCTAAGACGGATCTCAACGTATAATGGTTTACCAACCAAATGACGACCATAATCACTTCTTTGATATCTGTCTCGTGTAGAGATCTGAGTAACAAAGTGTTCAAAAAACAGAAGATGAAAAAATCAAAGATGCGTCTGAAAAAGATAAATTACAAAGGGGTGTCTTTGATGGAAGATGCGTCGACCGCAACTAAGACGACTGGAAACTCGGCAGCGGCGGTGGAAAAGATGAGTGAGATTAAATCATAAAGTGAAATTTCTCCGAATGTGGTTCAAACAGGCTCTTTGATGGAAGGTGCGTCGACCACAACTAAGACAACTGGAAACTGGATAGCGGCGGTGGAAAAGATGAGTGAGATTAAATCATAAAGTGGAATTTCTCCGAATGTGGTTCGAATAGGCTCTTTGATGGAAGGTGCGTCGACCACAACTAAGACAACTGGAAGCTGGGCGGCGGCGGTGGAAAAGATGGGTGAGATTAAATCATAAAGTGGAATTTCTTCGAATGTGGTTCAAACGGACTCTATCAAAGAGCCCCTAAATCTAGGTCAGAAACGAAGTGGCGAAAAAAGTGGAATTTCTCCGAATAAGGTTCAAACGGACTCAACGCCGATTTTTTTCAGAAGCGCTGGTAATCGGTTCGATGCAAACCTAATTACTACGTACAAATATATTGGGGCGCAGTTGAAGAAGACAAAGGGGGAGGATTTGATTTTGCATATCTGGTTCCATTTAATTTAGAACGGTGGCAACTCGGTAATTACCCGAAAGAGTATGGACACTTGTCTTGGATATGAGAAGTAGCACATCAACCTTTGGATCAAATGAATCTTAATCCTTAGATCAACCTTGTGTTTGTGTGGAGGCCCACACCCTCGTGTTTTATTAGGTAGACTCGTGCTTGCCCGTACCTACAGCACTACGCACCCCGGTTGAAATTGCCCGTGCCTATGACACTTGCTAACTAGTGGCTCAAACATTAGTGTGTAGTATGTGATTATCTTCTTAGTGGCACGAAAGAGAATAACCCGTGCTAATGGCACTCCACCAACTATACATTTAAGCTAGCTACAAAAAACTATCAATTTGCTTATGGAATTCCAGTAAATACCAGGTAAAAAGTTAAAACCAAGCATCACATTAGTTAGTGCTCCGCATCAATGAAATCAGAAAAAATCTAAGCACAACAACCAGTGTTCTGCATTTAACAACTTAAGAGCAGATATAAGCACACCAACTGAAGAAAGGAAGAAAACTCCATTGTATAACCTTCTTTTTTACTAATAATATCAGAAGGAAAAATGCAACCCAACGCGATAGCCTTCTTTTACATGTATGCGCACTGAAGTAAGTGCCATTGCACCCATCCTGTTCTGCATCCAAGTTTAGGTCCAAATTGGATGCAAACTCATTATTACCACAGGAGCTAATAATATACCTCTTAAAATAAGAGCTAATAGCATACCCATCCTGTTCCAACTTTCAATCCGTTTGAACCGGTGTGAAGATCTTATTTTTTTGATAATTTTATCTTAAATGGTCATAATGGAATTTTGAAATTAAGTGTTCCAATTTTCAATCCGTTTGTACAGGTGCGAAGATCATATTTTTCTTATAATTTTATCTTAAATGGTCATAATGAAATTTTGGCTCGGAGTGCTTTCAATGGGCACCCTAAGAAAGCCATAAAACTAAATAAAGAGTCTTAGGATGTTCGTTGAACGGCCTTAGAGACAAAAATATATTATGACCAAGTAGGATAAAATGATCATAAAAATAAAATCTTCACAACGGTTCAACCGGATTGAAAAATGGAGCACTTAATTTTTTAATCACATTTTTGATGTGTGAATAATGAACGTGTATGCCGGCGTGTGTGAACATGTGTGCATGTGCGTGGTGGGTGCCACTTAGGACAAAGGGTGCCACGTAAGACAACCCTTATGTTTTATTAGATAGATAGATAGGTGCGTGTGAACGAAGATATTTGTACAGGAAAAAATTGGCAATTATGAGCTTCAATTTATTGGTAGAGAATTGGGGGCAAAGTATTTCCCAAGGGGATGTATGGCAACGCTGGCACCATCGAGTGGGGCATGGGCCCACTTCACTTCCTTCCGAAATCTAGCTGGGTGAGAGCATCTCCAACTCGTTTCCAAAATTTTAAAATGAAGAATGGATGTGACATATTAAGGGGAGAATTTTGGAGGTACCTATTGTCTTTTTGGATCTCCAAATATGGATACCACACTTTTATTTTGGAGATCAAATCTCTAAAGAGGATAATAGGTCCCTCCAAGATTCTCCTAAAAGTATAAAAGAAAAGAGGGATAAATTATAAAACTTCTCCTCAATATGTCACATTCATTCTCCATTTTGAAGTTTTGGAGATGGGTTGAAGATGCTCTGAACCGTTCAATTCAGAGGTTTAGTACAAACTTATTTTGGTATTTTTTTATTTTTTGTAATTCTTTATTTAACTTTTTATCATAATTTTTTTGGTTAATTATTCGTCTCGACAAAATGAATCGAAAAAGTAAAAAAAAATATGGACCGATGACGAAAAGATTTAAATAAGACGACGCTTTAGATTTAATAAGACAACTGTAACGACCTATATTTTTTTATAATAATAATAATAGCATTAGTAATATTAAAAGATTTCTTATTAAAATTTATTTTTAACATAATACATATATACATGCATATATAATAACTATTATATATAAAGATATATATACATGCATGCACCCCTCCCTCTCTCTCTCCCTCCAGCCGTCTCGCTCTATCTCTCCCTCTCCCACCCATCTCCCATAGCTCACTCTCTCTCCCATTCTTTCCCTCTAAGAAATCATATTCATTCTCCCTCGCGTAAACCGAAAGATTCCTTCATCCCCAAGAAAAAGTCCGAATTCAATTCGTTCTTATCCACCCCCTACTTCCTCTCTAACCCCGAATTTGGCCCTATCCCGTCCATTTCTAATCCCAAGAACCCAACCTCCATAAATGCAATCTTATCTAACCTCTCCCAAATTCACCTATATAAACCCCTCCCCATTGATCCACGAGCACACCACCATCTCCCCACACACCACTGAGTCAGAAAGGAGAGTAAACCGAAGGCAATTCAAGCTTCAATCAATGGGGTTCTAGAGAGAGAAAATGAGAGAGAAAAATGGGTTTGTATTTAGACCCAATCGAAACTCAATTCAACCACACCAATCACTTCCTATAACCCAGAGCATCACCAAGCAAATCTTAATTCAATCCCAAGGTTCCCCCTCGGCCAAACCCGAAGTCATCTTCCCCATTTCAAAGTTTTCGGTTTTGGGATCAATTCGACCAATCCAAGATATTATAATCCTATCCAACTCCTTTCTAAGTATATTTAAGTGTTTTTAAGCCTAACCCATAACCCCGTGAGGTCTCATGCATCAAACCGTAGAAGAAACAAAAAAATTTGGCAAAACCGAGTGAACTGTGCGGCCGCAACCTTCAGACCGCAAGGTCCATGTTTTTCCTGGCGGACCGCAAGGTTTGACCAAGTCAGACCTTGCATCTGACACTCCCACCCGCGAACTCCGTTCGATTTATTTAAAAATTGTTCGAAACCATTTTGCGACCTTCCGAACAACGTTTTTGACACCTAAACTATTTTTTCTAAACTCCTTGCACCTCAAAGATGATATCTTGTTAATATCATATTTTTTATTTATTTATCTATTTATCATTTTTCAGAAAGTCTACACACACAGACAATCTGTGCACAGATTTCGTTGTGGGGTCCACCACGGGTCCCACACAAATCATCCGAGTCGTTCATTAAATGTAAAACATTTTTTCAAGGGTCCCCATAAAAAATAAGCTCAATCCGATACCTATAGGTGCTCGATCCAACCATATAACTTTTCATTATCCAAAAATCTGAATAAAAAGTTAGATGGTTGGATGAAGCACCTATAGGTATCGGATTGAACTTATTTTTTACATGGACCCTTGAAAAAATGTTTTACATTTAATGAACGGCTCAGATGATTTGTGTGAGACCCGTGGTGGGCCCCACAACGAAATCTGTGTAGATTGTGCACAGATTGTCTGTGTGTGTAGCAGGACTCATTATTTTTTTGGGTAAATTTCAGATACACCCCCTGTACTTTGGTCGTTTCGCAACTACACCCCCTCTACTTCATTTTTAAACACTCGCACCCCTTGTACTTAAGACTGGTTTGGAACTGTTAGTATTTCCGTCCAAAGTAACGAAAAAGCAGGTAATGGCTTGATGGCGGGAATTTTCCCTCCCAAACATCTTTTATAAGACCAAATTGCTTCCATAAGCCATTTACATCCTATATATATCATTTCTCCACAGGTGGGAATAGAAAACAGAGCTCACCCACCATGGCCTCTTCTTCTTTTTCCCGTTCTCCCTCTCGTTCCCCCTCATCTAACCAAGTCCTCATTTGCCATTGTGGCGAACCAGCTCCTCTGCATACGTCTAACATACCATCATCCATGGGAAGACGGTTTTATGGGTGTGGAAGGTATCCGGTAAGTTTAAGGTAGTTATACACACTAAAAAATATTGTAAAATGAATTGTAATGTATTTTTTTTTATGCAGTTCACGAAATGCAAGTTTTTCGTGTAGGTTGACCCTCCACCTTGTGATTGCGGAAGGGACGAGCTGTTGCAAACCATTGACCGCTTAGAGAGAGAGTTGGAGAAAAGCAAGGCCGAGGAGAGAAGGCAGAGGGGGATGTTTGTGGGAACTTGGTTGTCATTTTCTGCTTTATGGTGTTGTATTTAACTAAGTAGAATGTGCATGTATGTAATGCACTTTTTTGTCAAGGGTTATGTAATCCATAAAATATGTCTATCCCTTGTAATGAACTGAAAAAATATATGCAGTGTTTTGTTTATGCTATCATGAAATGAAAGCCCTTGTAATCTGATTCAATGCAAACCATATTGAGAACTTCATACTAGAACAACTACTAAATGGTCTAACAAAAACCACAAGGGAATGTCAAAACCCATAGCAGAGAAACATAATGCATGACTGTCCCTTTCTAAATCATTTAGCATCATCAATACTTGAGGGATAGATAGCAGAGAAACATCTTCAGATCAGATCACCACAAACTTGTCAAAACCCATAGCACCAGAAAGCAATATAACGAGCATAGCATTACTGGTCCAAGAAACCATAGCTACCACAAACTTGTCCATACAAAGTACCATAAGACTACTACAATTACTTGGCCAACTGTAGAGACCCGTATTATTTTTTATTTTTATTTATTTATTTGGCTGTATTTTTTTTTTCTTTTGTTAATGTACAGCCCGTCGAGATAGACGGTACGGATATTCGGTGTGACGTCTTCGTGGGAGGATATAAGGGTAATTGTGCGAGAGGTGCATGTGTGTGTGTGTGGGGTGGGAGCATGAGATTACTCCCCATGCCAATAATTTCCCCAGGAGACTACTTCTCCCATTTCTCTTTTTCTCACTCTCTCGGCCAAACTCTCTCCTCCTCTCCTCCGAAATTCTCTCATCTCTTCTCTCTTCGATCTCAACACCTTAGAGCGTGATTCCGGACGAAGTCCAAGAATTAAAATTGCTATACGGAGCACGGGCTTTCCGAATATCCAAGAAAAATCTTGATCGGACCGCGTGGGAGCTCGGTTGACTTGGTCAAAGGGTCGGGTTTTGCTCAAAACCCATGAGGTAGGGACTTCTTACTCTCGTTATGCGTTTATACGGTGTTTATGTACTTAGATCGTGTCTTGTTTCGTTGTTTGAGGTTGTTTCTTCCATTTTCGAGAATCTGCAGAACAGGGTCTTTGTTTTTGGGGTCTTACGCCTTCTTAAGCTCGGAATTAAATTTTGGTTCCTTCGTATGAAATAGAGTAGACTTAGAGCCTGTTCTAATGCCGCTGGAATCACTCGAAACCGTTGAGAATTGAATTTATGGTGATTTTTAGAATACTGGTCTGCAATCTATCTCGTTTTCTGGGTTCAGCCCACTTCGAACGGCCATAACTTCCGCGTCCGATTTCCGTTTTATACAAACTTTATATTGGTTCGAAGGTCTTGAAGTTAGCTTTCATTTGCCACCGGAATCGTCCTAAAACTCTTAGTACACAAAAAGTTGTGATCGTTTGAGTGGAGGTGTGTCAATCTGTCATGCTGCGTGACAGATTCGTGTAGCCTCAAACCCCTATTTAACCACCCTTGGAGTGCGGATTTGACTAGGGTTCCTTCGCATCTTTCAAAGTTCATTCAATCGCGCAACTTTGGGGACTGGAATCGTTCAAAAATATTAAGAACTTGAGTCATAGTGATTTTTAGAAGATTGCTCTGTAATCTGAAAATCTGGGCAGCTTATAGAGCGGAATTTTCCATCGTTTAGGTATGGTTAAACGACCCTATTGGTTATGGGTCCTTGTAGGTTTTAAAGATTGGTAAGTTGGTGATGTTTTGGCGTTGGAATCACTGATAAATATTGAGTATGCAATTTTTGATGAGTTTTCGAACTTGGATCGCTCTGCTGAAAATCATTTCTAAGTTTGAAAGATCGTATCGTACTACTCGTCGAACGTACCTGTGTCATTGGTTTTCATTAGCATAGTTGGAGTATCGACGTAAAGGCTATAGTAGCGTGAAGGAGTCCGTGAACATCGTAGATTATAAGAAATATTGTGACGTGCGTAATTGGTAGAGAAGTACTTGTTTTGATTAAATTGAGAAATGACTGGACGGTTTGGTGCTTGAAAATTGGAAACGCGAATTGAAATATGAATAACAAACGGATACAATGAGAACATTCAGGACTCATCGACGGGTGAGTGCTGGCAGAGGACATCGGGGTCCTTTAACTGGCCCGCAAGAGCTAAATGCTCATATTGGTTATTTCAGACCTCCTTATGGGTAAGGTGCCCGGCAGAGGACATCGGGGTCCTTTAAGTGGCGGCAGGAGCTAAATGCTCGTATTGGTTATTTCAGGACTCATCGACGGGTGAGTGCCGGCAGAGGACATCGGGATCCTTTAATTGGCCTGGCAGGAGCTAGGCTCAGACACATGACACGAAATTGGTTAATGAAGTTGATGAAAGAGATTTTGGTTTTTGGTTAAAGGATTTTGATAAAGATCCTCTGGCATTCTGAGCGAATC
The DNA here is from genome assembly GCA_018127125.1 of Rhododendron griersonianum. Taxonomy (NCBI): domain Eukaryota; kingdom Viridiplantae; phylum Streptophyta; class Magnoliopsida; order Ericales; family Ericaceae; genus Rhododendron; species Rhododendron griersonianum. Next base: position 29,092,105 of record CM030790.1, on the reverse strand, counting down.
AACTGTTTCCGGTATTTGGGCACAAATCAACGGATTTCGATATTCTGGCTCGAATCAACAGAGTGAGTGTTTTTCTACTCTGTTTTGATATAAAAAGGAATGAATGAATGAAATTGCGTGGTAATGAACGAGAGATGAATGAGAACTAAACGTGGTATTTAGAATTATGAAGATTTGTGATAACAACTGAAATGTGACTAAAACTGTTGAGGAGGACTGAAACCCAAATTAATGGTATGTTTAGTCTAGAGGGAATATTAGCGATTCTAGCTTAGAATGTGAATTGTTAGGATTGTTTGGAATGCCTTGGCTGTAATATGCAGCATGTTGAGGACCATGTAAACTTTGGGCTTATCTGTCGATATTCATTCACTCTAGAAGCATAATTCATCATATTTTCATATAACTTGAGTATAGATTTCTCTACTGGGCAAGTGTGTGCTCAACCCTATCTTTTTCAGGTACAAAGCAAAGGAGGTTGGCATGGAGTGCTTATTGTGCATGGTTGATCATATTTTTTTTTAAAAGGTATACCAGAGGAAGTCTATTGCATTTGATTCAAAAGGAGTATTTTTTGGAGAGATGTCTATTGTAAACTATAATGTTATTTCCATCGGATATTGGTGTTTTCATAACTTGGGGCCGTCGAGCCAAAATGTAATATTTGAGTTATATTTGAGAACAAGGAAAAGAAAGGGCTTTTGGGTATTATTTATGCAACTGCGAGGACTTCATGTATCAAAAGTGTATAGCTAATTATGTTTAAAATCGAGGGCGTGACACCAACAAAAGAAACTGTAGTACTAACTGGCCAACAAAAAAAACTGCAGAAATAAGTGTCAAAGTACCATAAGACTATTGCAAACTGCAGGAATACTTCAAACTAGTCCAAAACAAAAAATATCATAAGATTACTACATGGTACTTTGACACTTATCATAAGATTACTGTATAACTTGGCCAACAAAACATCATAACACCTATTTGAGTAGTACCTGGCCAACAAAAGGTTGCATATGTAAATTACCACCACCAATCTCCATCTCTACCACTTGCTTCTCCATTCCTTGACTGTGTATCACCTCTTGGAACACTTGCCCTTCCACCACCTCTGGTTGCACTTGCTGTGGGCTACCTGCCCGGATTTGAAAAATTGAAGTTGAAGAGTCACCACTCGGATTTGTGGTTTGCCATCCGAGAAACCACTTTGTTTTGAAAATGGTTGATTTGAAATTGAAAACCAGATATCGTTTTGAGGGTTCGGAAGCCACGTTACGAGGGGGGAAGGGTTTTACAGCACCCCCCTCGCCCGATACAAGATCGGTCTCTACTAAACGTTTATGGGATTTTGTCGAAAATATTTTGTTTCATGAAAACAATTAGCAAGTATGTACAAATATACCAAATAAGGAGTGCATGCATGTGAAAGGTGTACAAGGTGCAATAGAATGATGAAGTAAGAAAACAGAATGAACTGTGTCACTGGAATCACTCTCGAGCGCTTGGGAGTGGTCCCGAGCGCTCGGGAGTGTAGTCAACATGCTAGTAATGCCAGAAAAATCACAAAGAAATAAAAGTACAGACGTGCTCAGCTAGAGGTTTAAACAGCTAAGAACTGGTCTTAACCATTCAAACCTTGCTTCCCTGCAACTGTAAATAAACCCTACCAGGCTCTGGAAGGACTAGTGCACACCCAGTACTCAGAAACTTGTATGAACAACAATATAAGGGGAAAAACAAGTTGCAGCAAAATAACAGCACTCCCGAGCGCTCGGGAGTGATTCCAGTGTACTGAAAAACTCCTTCTAACCTCTTGCTTTTGTTGCTAAACCAAGATCAGGTGGCTCACAACCAATATGAGGAACTGGTATGAGCCACTGATCTCCCTCAGACAGGAAAAAACAGTAGGCTTAGGTACAAAAATGAAATTTTATACCTTTTGTGCTTGAACAAGACTTCTTGGATGAGTATGGTAGCTTGAGTAAGGGCTGAAAAACAGTAGAAAAATGAAGTCTAAGACCTCATTTGCTTTTGTGATTTTTGGGATTTTCCTTGAAAACTATTTGAAGGTGGAAGTTGAAAAATATTTGAGTTGAAAATATTTGAGGGTGTTTGAAACAAAGTTTTCTGCAAATGGGGGACTGAGAGGGAGCAAATTTTCGTGGTCTTTTGCATGTAGAATGAAAGGGGTATTTATAGGCAAGGAGAAAATGTGTTTGAAATTTGAAAATAAAATGAAAATGAAACGGAAAATAACTTTGGGGGGAAAAATGGCATGATTATATTCTTGCTCCATCTGAATACTCAGGAAGGGCCAGGTTGAATGTTGAATGGACTGAAAAGGGCTGAAAAAGGTCTGAAAAAGTCAAGCTCAACATGCATTGGCCCTGACAGCACTCCCAAGCGCTTGGGAGTGACTGCCCAACTTCAGCGGGGCGCCACGGACACTCCCGAACTCAATTTTTGGTGTTTTTCGAAGTGTTAGAAAGCTCATTAAGTCCTCTTTATAACCCAATTGGTTTCATTCAAATGTATTTTATATGCTAAAATGTGTGCCAATTTTACCCTCAGGGTGTCGGGAAAAAAAGAGTTTTGGTTTTGAAAAAATCCAAGAAGCATCGTTCGAGCTTTAGCCAAGGCCTGTTTTGATTCCGTTTCATCATTGGGGAGCCTCGAGGGCACAAATTAAGGATAAGTAATAGGTCCAAATTGGGGTGTCTACACTTGCCTTTCCACCACCTCTTGCAGCACCTGCCCTTCCACCACCTCTGGTAACACCGTCCTTCCACCACCTCTTGGAGCACCTCCCCTGCCACCACCTCTTGGAGCACCTCCCCTACCACCACCTCTTGGAGCACCACCTGCTTGTCCTCCTCTTGGAGCACCTGCCCTACCACCACCTATTTGAGCACCACCTGCTTGTCCTCCTCTGTTAGCAACCCCCACACTGAATCGAGGACCATTTCCGCCAAACTTTCCACCAATACATTGCAATTTAGATGGCTACACCCATAAAACCTTAGTTAAACAGTGCTATAAACCAGAAAATGCAAAATATACCATAATTAAACATTACTTATACCTGTGAGGAAAAACCAGGATTGGCAGAATTAGCACTGGCTTGGCTAGGTTGAGTGTAGAAACCAGGGTTGATTGGTTCAAATAACTGTGCTGGTTTAGTGCAGAAACCAGCATCCACAGAGGGCTGAGTTGAAGTTTGTGGTGTAGTCCTTGTTCTTGATTTCTTCTACTTTGGTTGACTTTGTTGTGCCTGCCAAATATTGGTCAGTATGCTTGTAGACACCCCAATCCGGACCTCGAAGGATCTTTGACCACCCCGATGATGAAATAAAGGAAACAAAGCCTTTTGCGAGCTTGAATGAAATATTCCTCCAACATCCACAGCCCAAAACAACCATCAGCCCAGCAAAACTCAGAAAAGCCCAAAAACCCAAAAGCCCAGAGAAAGCCCAAAAAGCACTGGACCGAACCTAAAGTACCGTGCACGACACTTCTACACCGCGCGGCGTATCGAAATTTAATACACCGCACGCAGTCATGAGGTTAACCGCACGACATTTTGGATAAAGTTCTGACTGGCTCAGAAAGCTGTCGGCCACGCCTATTTGACGAAAGCACACTTCTGGCCCGCCCAGAAAATACCTCCAACTTTTGAAATTCAAAATCCAAGGCTCTTGCCTATAAATACACCTCTCCACTCAAGGGAAAAGGGCCCTTGATCACCATTATACCCTTTCTCTCTCTTCTTGCTTTCACACCCACTTTCCCATTTCCAAGCCTTGAAAATGTTGTTCTTAAAAGACAGTCTCTAGGCCTTTTACTCCATTTTTCTCCTCACCATTGAAGTTAGTCCCTTACTAACTTTGAGGTCCCAACTACCCAATATACCCATCTACTACATACATCCACACTTCTACTTTCTTTTTCCACCTTCCGACGTCCATCCTCCTTCATCAAAGCTCATTCAAGCTCCAGATCCAAGGTAAAAACCAAGTTTCCTTGGGCTAGGCTCTGTCCTGGCCCTGAGGGGACCTTTCTGTTTTCAGGCTTGACCCTTTTGGTTGAGATCTGACCCAAAACCTCTTTTACAAAACAAAACTAGAGTTCTGTACGAAGGTGTGCTACGCCGCGCGGCTCTTTATAGCGTCGCACGGCGTAGTAGACTAATACGCACGGCATTTCGAAAGAATACTGTTTTCTTGATCAAACTGTCTGGATCGCGATCGTCCGTTGTTGGGTCTCTTCTGTATACCAAAAGCTGTCTCAGAATGAGACCATTTCTACAAGCCATGTTTTAAACTCCATAGATCTTTTCAAAACAAGCAAACGTATCAAAAATGGTTTTCCCTTCATGGTTTGAAAGAATGGTGCAGATCTGAGATGATCTGACGGCTGTGAGTTGTCTGAAGCTTTAAAATAAAACTGTGCGATGTAATGGTACACCGTGCGAAGCTTTACAAAACTATAAAAGTTTGGTATCGGGATCGGAACCACGCACGGCATACTGGTAAGCCGCGCGCTATAAGCCGATATGCCGTCTGACGGAGGGCAGTGATTCAGACAGTTCATTTGTATATCTTTCCTGTTTATATCATCGCTATGACATCTTTATCATCTCTGTACAGCAAGCACCACTAGCACGGCAACGTGTTATTATTTATCTTGTTACCCTTTCCCCTTTATGTGTTTTTAAGGTTTTCCGAATCGTATTAATCCCCCCATTTAAAATGCTTAGTAGAGACTGATTTTCACCGGGCGAGCGGGGTGCTTTTCAACAAAACCTTCCCCGTTCGTAACCTAGCTCCCGGATCCAAAATCTCAAACAGTTTCGCTAGATCAAAAAGCTTTTTTTTTTCCTTCAAACAAAACCCCCTCGGTTTCTCGGATCATCCATCTCAAAAATCCGGGTGGCGACTCTGTCATAAATCGCACCAACGGGCGCGGGAGCCCACAATGCTTTTACTTTAAAAAATTAGCAACTTAGAATTTGGATGCTTTTACTTTACATACCTGAGATTGTGATGGATTCTTGTTCTTTAGCAGCTTAGAATTTGGGTGGATTGGATTCTTGCAAGATCTGAGATTGTGACCCTTTTTCGAACACTTTGAACATGACATATACTTTCCTGCTCTAGACAGACCTGCCCCTGCATCCTCAGCCTCCTCTGTAGCCTTTCTTCTTGCTTTTTTAGGCCTGCCACTTGGCCTTCTCATGAAGGGAGGAAGGACTTCCTCATTGTTGGACTTCACCCAATCATGTTTGCCAGGAATTGGCTGAATCATGTGTTGGTTTACACCCAAATATGTGTCTCTGCTGTAGCAAGGATGCACATATTCCTCTACCTTTTGCTTGTTGAGTCCAATAGCAGCACATGCATGTTTACAAGGTATTCCTGTTAGATCCCATTGTTTGCATCCACATGTCTTTTCCTTCAAATCCACAGTGTACGTTGTGTCATGGCAGTCCACTTCAAACTTGTACTCACCACAAAAGTGTGCAAAACTGTCCTTTGAATCCTTCTTGATTACATCTAATTTGGCTGTGATTCTTGGACATATGGCTTGATTTTATTTCTCCATTCCCATCCTCTTAATTTGAAACCTATTCATAACCTTCCTCCTTATCCATTCCAGCATGGAAATTATGGGTTTATCCCTTGCTTCTAAAATGTAGTTATTGAATGACTCACTTAGATTGTTCACCAAATAGTCACACTTGCTTCTGGGGCTAAAATGGGACCTACACCATTGCTCAGCTGGAATGTCCTTTAACCACTTGTGTGCCCCCTTATCCAAACCCTCAAGTGTCTTCATGTGATGGTTATGTGCCCAAACTGTGGTTGCAGAGGCTGCCCTCCACATCAAATCTTTCAATTCCTTACCTCTGAATTTCTTTCTATAATTTGCATGCAAATGCCTAAGGCAGAATCTATGTTCTGCATTTGGCATTAGCTCTTTGAATGTCTCTACCAAGCCTTTCTGCCTATCTGAGATAAATGTCCATCCCCTCTCTTCCACACTACCAATATCCTCCAACAATATGTTCAAAAACCAAGTCCAAGACTCCTTAGTCTCTGCCTCTACCACAGCTATGGCTATAGGAAACATGTTATTGTTACCATCCACCCTAATTGCACTAAGTATTTGTCCCCCATATAAACCCTTCAGAAAAGCTCCATCCAACCCAATCATAGGCCTACAACAAGCTAGTAAGCCCTTCAATTGTACATCATATCTAACATACATTCTACAGAAAAGTTGGGGGTAGTTCTGGACCAGGCTTATCTGACTGTATCTTGATCCAACTTGAAGGGAACAGTTTCCACGTAGTCATTTAACCTACCATATTGCACAGAGTGGTCTCCCTCAATCATTTCCTTAGCCTTGTTCTTGGCTCTGTACAGTTGGCTCTTGCTCACATCAACTGTCAATTCCCTTCTTATCTGTTTTTGAAATGCATCAACTTTCATCCATGGATCATCCCTCAACTTGTCCAAGTACTTGTTTGCAATGTACTGTGAAGTCACTAGATGGTTATTGTATGTTCTTAGACAACTATGATCAGGAGTCATTGTTTTGATTTGGAAAGTTTTTTCACCCTGCATTCTTGAAGCATGAACTCTGAAACCACAGTCTTCCTCCTTACATTTCACAGTTACCCTGATACTTTCATTCTTCACAAATTTGTAGTCAAATCCTTGTTGAACTTGCCACTAATGTGGCAGTATTGTATGTTCTTAGACAACTATGATCAGGAGTCATTGTTTTGATTTGGAAAGTTTTTTCACCCTGCATTCTTGAAGCATGAACTCTGAAACCACAGTCTTCCTCCTTACATTTCACAGTGACCCTGATACTTTCATTCTTCACAAATTTGTAGTCAAATCCTTGTTGAACTTGCCACTCCCTTAGTGCCTTCCTAAATACTGCCACATTAGTGAATTTCATTCCCTCCTCCAAAGCTGGTTTAATCATGTCCACATCCTCATTAAACTCACGACACTTCTTACTAGTGGATTTCATTCTTCCCTCTTCATCTTCATCTGATCCATACAGACTAAGTAACTCATTAGAATCCCCCCCATCTGAGTACCAATCTTCTGCTTGTGGTTGCTCTTTATCACCCTTTGCTTGATTTGGTTGTTGCTTTGAAGAAAAATGTCATCATCACTAGGCTCTTCCAGATTCTCAAACATCCAGCTAGGGGCAGAACTTACATCTGAGCCATCCTCATCATCCTCATTCTCTTCATCTTCATCTACTTCATAATCAGGGTCATCTTCTTCATCTTCATCCTCACCAACTCCTTTATCCACTGGTATATCATCCACCACCTCATAATTGCCCTCATTGGCCTTATGACTTTCATCATCTAAGTGCACAACATTTGTTTCCACAGGGGGAACATCCACATCATCATCAGGGTAAATGATTTGAAGGGGCTCATGACCTCTTTCACAATCGAAGCTAATGACTTGAAGACCTTTGTAAAAGTCCAACATTTCTTTAACCTCTATGAAAGAATTTATAACCCTAAGTCCCTTAGTCAAACCAACACTAGGAATCACGTAATATATAGTACTTGTGGTGGGATAACCATATGACATAATTACTTTATTCAAGTCAAAGAAACAAATCAAATCAGGGTCAATTTCGTCTACCATTTCCACTGTCCCACCCAGATAGATAGTGGCCAATGGGTTATGCTTGAAATACCCCCCATGATGCAATTGAAGGGTAGCATATGTAGTCATCCTGCATTTATGATTAAAAAACCCAACTTTACAAACCTAAGGGACCACATGCAAGCATTAAAGAACAAGACAAAAAACCATTAAAGAACAACATACATGTATTCGGGTATGGGACCACAACCATTAAAGAAGAAACGTGAAAAGTTCCATTAAAGAACAAAACAATAGTGGAAAGTTAGGACAAAAACCCTAAAATCGAAAAAAATTTAAAACTGTACCAGAAAAGGGTTACAATGATGTGCCTTCCCCAAATCATGAAAAGTTCCATTAAAGAATGAACAAAACAATAGTGCAAAGTTAGAACAAAAACCCTAAAATCGAAACAATTTAAAATTGTACTAGAAAAGGGTTACAACTCCCCAAATCATGAAAAGTTCTTCGTTTTCAGAGTATTATGTCCCCCTTTATGTGAAAATCAGAAATAATTTTCCCTTATTGGCCGACAAACTCACGTCAACACCAGTAGAAAAAAAAAACGTTACTCAAAACCCTAGACGATGAGTTTTAGAGCTATCAACGTACCTTACGATCTGAAAACCCTAGACAATGAGTTCTTTGAAGCAGATGATTCACGTTCTTTGAAGCAGATTTCTTCTCGCTATCAACGTACCTAAGTTTCTCTCTCTGCCATTGAAGAACCAGAGCTTCTAGAGAGAGAGAGAGAGAGAGAAATACGCGAATGAGAAAAGAGGAATAAGGACGGGGTATACGATGGGGTATTTCAGTCTTTTCGTTACTTTGGACGGAAATACTAACAGTTCCAAACCAGTTTTAAGTACAAGGGGTGCGAGTGTTTAAAAATGAAGTAGAGGGAGTGTAGTTGAGAAACGACCAAAGTACAGGGGGTGTATCTGAAATTTACCCTTTTTTACAAAGTTTTCAATCAAAACGACCTTGCGACCTTACAAACCACTTTTTTAACGCCCGGATAAATTTTTTTAGACTCTTTACACTCCTAAAATAAAATCTTGTTAACCTCAATGTATTTTATTTATTAAATTATTTATTACCTAATTTTTATACTTTCAGTTATATCTTTATTTAAAATAACCTCGCGACCCTACGAACCCGATTTTTGATACCCGAACATGTTGCGTAGGATCGTAGGACTCCTATTAAGGTAAAGTGAACATGATACCCGATTTTTGATACCCGAACATGTCCCTTACACTAACAAAAATAGTATATAACTTCGAATAATAAAATTTCAGGAGTCAACAGTTCATCTCATAAAAATCAATCAACAGATAAAGTGTCAGTGTCTTGTTAGAGTTTATCATCATCGCAGCGTATCGTAATCCGTATCCTCATTTTTCAAGTATTGATTCCACTTTCCATCTTATTTTCTTGAGCACTGGTTTCACTGACCGTCTTTCAGGACCTATCGGGCTCCCATGCTAAATTCAGATTTTGCCACCCAAAAGTACTGATTCCGCTAACCGTCTCTTTCAGGACCTACCGGGCTCTCAGTCATTAATCATTTCACATTTCTCAACACACATGGCACTAGTTCCGCTGACCGTCTTTCAGGACCTACTGGGCTCTTAGGCCACATACGCACATCCGAGCCATGGTTCCGCCGACCATTCTTTCAGGACCTACCGAACTCTCATGCTCACACACACACACACAACTGAGCCATGATTTTGCTGACCATCTTCCATGGACCTACCGGGTTCTCATGCTCACACAATCATCGGCCCTTTTTCATTTCATTTTCTCATTTCTTTTTGTACTCCATTTCTCGTTTCTCATGTTTCGTACACATGCATCATTTCGCACGTTCACATTATTCTTTCAAAGCTTGCTAAAATTATGCGGTAAAATAGACTCTAATTTCATGCGATTCTAATTTCATTAACATCAAATACTATAACAGCACATAATAAAGGAGAAACACCTTGTTGGTAAACACACTTGATATTTTACAACTAAAGTTAATCACGTACACCAGTTGGTTTCAGATTTCCATTACCTAGTTTTCAAGTCATGCTTTTCTTAGTAAAAATCAATGATTGACAGTGAACCAACTGTTCAAGCCACATAATACCATTTCTAAGTTTCCAAGTAACTTTTCATTTTTTTTTTGTACAATTAGCATAAAAATTGATTTCTTTATAATTAACAAAGATTATAACGATTATACTCTAACTCCAACATTTTGAGTTTCAATCATCCGAACATTTAGCTATGATAACTTAGATTAACATTTTCAATTTTTTTCCAACAAAGTAATATCCTGGTAATTAGAAAACTCTCTTCTTCTTTTTTTTTTTTTTTATAGAACAATAACCTTTAAAATCAAACAAACACGTAGCACTACTATATTTAGGGAAGTAGATAAGAGGTTTCTACCTTGCTTCGAGGTGGTAGTGGGTTGATTCTAACGGTGTTGTGTCTGTAGACACCTCCCAGACGGGGCATTGCCATACAGATTGATCACGTTTGTTTGCTCGATTGGTTGCTTGCTTCATAAACCAAGATCTTGGATATTCCCATGGCTAGGAACATTACCACACGATAGTGGTTATCATCAAAACAGAGTTGCCACCTAGTTTATTAAAACTAGGAAAAATAGATAGAGATTCTGGGTACGGGAGCCAAGAGTACAGTAAGGGGAAGGTGTTAGGCACCCCTCTCTGCCCAGCCGTGAGACTGGCCCGTAGTTATTCAACATAAGACATGTAGATGCTTTTATAGACACCCCAATTTGGCCTAACGACTATTTCAAGTCCCACCTTGGGACCATCCCGATGATGAAATGGATACAGTGATTGCTGATTGCCTTCTTGAGAACCTTAGGACTTTCGGTAAGAACTTTGAGCCACTTAGAGGACCCAATTCAGAGCCATACAGCCTTTCAGACAGAAAATACAGAAGCCTAGGAGAATCCATCTGTCGGCCGTAACATCGATCTCACGGCCTTAACATCATTTCCTCACCCGAGCAACATGTTGCTAGAAAATCTCCCTGAGAGATCAATCCCTCGGCCGCAAGATCTATCCTTCGGCCGCGACATCCATTACTCAGCCGCCAGATCCTTTGCTCGGCCACTAGATCGTCCTTTTCCTAGACTCTGGAACGTTCTGTCAGACGTTTGATCCAATTACACTACCTTCCCGATGCATTCGGGCCACGTTTAGAGATTACAACGAAGAGTTTGCATTGCATTGCAATCGTGTGTTTTGATTGGCCGGAGTGAGTCACCAATTGCCTATATAAAGGGCCTTCGGACTCCGAAAATACACCCACTAAATTCATAAGTGAATTCACCCTCTCAAGCCACAAATACTCTTTCAAACCCCATCTGCAAAAGCCCTAACCTCCCGAAGGTAGCCACCAATCCGACGATCAAACCCCGAAGTTCAAACCCTAACCCTAGGGTTTTCCGAGAAGCAATCAGTCAATCACACCCAATCCGAGGCAATCAAGCAACTGAGAGATCAAGGTGGTGAGGCCCAACGGCCTCTGGTTTGTTTTATTTTCTGTCTCTAATCATAACCTTAGCGTTTTGATTATTTACTAACGTTTCTGTCTGGTGTGAGGAAGAACACCGACCGGGATTTCGATCCCTCGGCCGGTACATAAAACCAGGAGGATCCCTCGGCCGTGACATCCATTCACCGGCCGCGGGATCCATTACCCTAGGACAGCTTTATTTGTTTTGCTTTCTGATGCATGCTTTACTTATCGCACTGGCTCACTTTACTTGCTGTTTAAAGGCCTAATTAAACAGACTATGTGTTTAGAATTAAACAAAGTATTTATACGTCTTATATTGAATAACTATGGGCCAGTCTCACGGCTGGGTAGAGAGGGGTGCCTAACACCTTTCCCTTACTGTACTCTTGGCTCCCGTACCCAGAATCTCTATCTATTTTTCCAGTTTTAATAAACTGGGTGGCGACTCTGTTTTTATGATAACCGCTATCGTGTGGCGATGTTCCTAGCCATGGGAATGTCCACGATCTTGGTTTACGAAGCAAGCAACCAATCGAACAACAAACGTGATCAATCTGTATGGCGATGCTCCGTTTGGGATGTGTCTACAGAGCAACAAACGATCAATCTGTATGGCGATGCCCCGTTTGGGAGGTGTCTACAGTTTTTGGCGACTCTGTTGGGGAATCGAGAGCCATAACCAAAAAGTTCAACATAAGACTAATACATGCCTTGTTTAATTCATCTATCATATGCATCGAGTGGGCAACCCGTTGAGTTCGCCTGATATCCCGGCATGACACGGGCTATGTTGGGGGTTCCAGCAAACTCCACAGTCACTCGTACCTAGTGGTATATCAAAAAGGGAATCACCAAATCACCGCCTATGATGGGCTGGTGAAAGGATTGGTGCCCTTTGACAATGGAGCACCCTGAGACTACCAAAACCTTGCATGTTTTAAGAAGCCATAGAACTTATCAAACTAAGACAGGAACCTACAGGCTAGGAAACTACTTGCATTTTCGCTTCCAAGTTCTTCCTCACACCTTGTACCATCTGTTGTTGTAATTAACTCTTTCTGTGCAGAAGGGTTGGGATTTCCAGCCCAAATCCTAACCCTACACAAGCCAAGTACTGACTTACAGGTACTCTACTTTTCAAAGCAGACACAATAAGTAAAACAAAGAAGCAACCACAGCCAATTTTATACTCTTACAACACCCGAAGTCACGCCAAACAGAGGTCTTTGCAACCGTCCCGTCTGTCATTCTCACCGGCCAAAACACTACACTGCTATGGTCCCAATCACTTCCAGGGACTCCGTGGTCATCTCCTCAACAAACTCAATCATCTACCAAATCCTAAGCTTCATCAAGAAATCCTCCCACTCTCATGCTCAAAGTCGCTACCTTACTAGCAGAGAAAGCAGCAAGAGATGCTGAGAACGAAGAGAAATCGGTGGAAGATGAGAATCCTCAAGAAGTGGTATTGGCAGAAAACCCTGAATTAGCCAAACAAGTCAAGGAGATCAAACGTACTCTGGCCCGTTCACAAGGGGACCAAATTCTAGATTTTGAAGGACTCTGCCTTTTTCCAGATTCTTAACTACCTGAGAAGTTCAATAGAACTGGCAATCCCACTAGCCATGTCCGCCATGTCATCAACACTTTGAAGCCAATAGGCTTGAATGATGAGCTCATTGTTCAGTTATTTCAAAGGACTCTTACTGAAAGCGCTCTCGATTGGTTTCTCACTTTGGAGTTTGTGCACTATCATACTTGGCCAGAAATTGCCAATGCTTTTGTCAAGCAATATGCATACAACGTTCAAATTGAGTTAACAACTCAAAATTTGGAAATGACTAAGCAGGAATCAAACAAAGACTTTGCAACCTTTGTGGCTAGATAAGGAGAAAAAGCCACCAAGAACCGCCCCTCTGAGGAAGATCAAGTGAGAATAGTCGTCAAGAGTTTGCAGCCCAAGTACCTCACGCACATTTGCACTCAGGCTATCACTGATTTCAAGCGCCTGCATGCTACTGGGCTGCAGATTGAAGATGGGATCAAGCTGGGCCTCATTGGGAAAGAAGAAAACTCCTCCAAAGAAAACCTTCCCAGCCCGTACATCTCCTGCCTCCGTCAACACCCTTAACTTAACCTTACCACAAGACCCTTTTCAAAATTAGCTCATCCTGAAGCTCAAATCGCCCCCGTCGCAACTTTGACCCTCTCTATATGACCTCATCTCAAGCCTTAGCCATTCTGAGTCGTTAGGAGCATCTCCAACCTTTAAACAAACCACTTCCTCAGCCACCCTATGGCCCAAACCATGATCCTAACAAACAGTGCGCCTACCACCAACACCTTAGGCATGAAACAGATAACTGCATGCGTCTCCGCCATGACATTCAAGATCTCGTTGAAAGCCAAACTATAAAACTTCCAAAACCTGATGTGCAAGCCAATCCACAATGCTGAACTACCACCCCGAAACATTGATCTCATAAACCTATCTCACAACCTCACATACAATCATGGCCAATACAACCAAGCCAAGCCAACCTTTACCTTCCCAGAGGAGGATGAATGTTTCATGATGGAGGAGGAAGAAAACAATGAGTCCGATCAATCGGAAGTGATCGATCCTGACATGTCTGACAAAAGTAATGAAGAAGAACAAGCAAAGGAGAAAGTGACTTTGATGAAACAGAAGGAGAACACAATGATCCACTCGATGGAATCTCCTTAACGTCACTATTCAACCAAGTGGAAGTAACTAATCTCTCTTATGACTGCATAATCAATGAGGAGGAAAAAGAGGTGATGAAAACCCAGACTGACATTTCCATTTGGGGACTACTCATGTCTCAAAGAGGTAGTCACCGTGCAAGCAGTGAAGATGGATCCAGTTCAAAGGCCCTGTTTGGCAAAGAAGAGGGTGGAAAAGAGTATAAAGTTGCGAAAGGCAAAGGTTTTGAAAACGACCTCGAAATGCTACAGTAGCTAAGAAGTCACAACATGGCAAAGAACATTAAACATCGCTTTTATCAAACTAAAACATGTTTTGAGCCCCAGCTTGGGCATTTTATTTCTGCTAAGTGAATTCCTGTTTCATCCTCTAGACTATGCTTATTCAATGGTTTACTTCCTAAATTGCAATTGCCAAACACTATAGTCTCTTTGCCAAACAAAGGAAATTTCAAGGAATCAAGTTCTTTGTGTCTCTGACAAAAGGGAAGGGAGGGATGAACTTTAGTTGCTTAAGAAACTAGGTTTTTGTCAAAACTTAGAAAGAAGACACTGGCCATGTTCGTTTCACATATTTACTTTGTTTTAACTTTGTTTTCCAATCATTACCCTACATCTTTCTCTAATCATTACCCTATTTCTCCAATTATTAATTTCATTTCTCTCTCTATCTCTCCCCACTCATTACCCCTCTTTCCAATCATTACCCTATTTCTCTCTCCACCCACTACCAAAACTAAAATGCCCAAAGTTGCTAAACGAACAAGGCCACTATCTCCGCGAGAACACTTAGGGTTAGCTCGCCCATTATGAAGGTACAAACACAAGAGATATTTAGAAAAATATCTCCATCCAATTCCTCTCCGAAACACAGAAACCCTCTTGAGAGAAGTGCTCGTTGGGTAACCTGAAAACCCAAGCAAAAGTAAGAGCAAAGCCTGCTAGGGCAAGAAAATGCAAAAACGCAGCCTAGGCAAAAGTTAAGGCATTCAAAGAAAAGCTCGCTAGGGACTCAACCTCCATTAGGTAACCTAGGCAAAATCAAGAGCATGTGAGAAGAAAAACCAAGAGTGAAAAACCCAACCTCAAAGGTGATGATTTTGGAACTACATAAAAGGCCTGATTCCTTGATTAGGGATACGTAGGCAATCTCTCATCGAGATGCGGCCCAAACATTTGGAGAGAAGGAAAACATCAACAGATTTGTACTCAATGATAGGCATAGCTAACATTGCGTATTGAGCTCGCAAAAGATGAGTATGCTTTTTTCGAAGAATTGGCAACAACAATAGACACAAGAATTATAGTTCATCCCCTCTAACCTAAAGGTTTTTGACACAATGAACGGAATACCTCGAAAACTCTCGAGTTTGGCAATCAGACTATGAAACATGGCAAAAGCAAAGGCAGGAAAACCAAAACCAAGCATAAGAAGGGAGAGAAAAGAGGATGCCACTTGGCCGAAACAAAATCTACCTTCGAAAAATCAAAGTAACAGCCAAATAATATATACATCGGCCGCAACATCGATACTTTAGCCGAGTAATCAATTCTTCGGCCAGTATTTTCATTTTCACACAAATTACTGTCTATCAGCAAATACGTGTTCAAAAAGCCATGTTTTGACTATCGTATGCAAACTCAAGACATCTAGGGGCATAAAAAGCATTTCTCATTACATGAACAAAAGCTTGCCTACAAAATCATCACTGTGGTTGCTTTCACTATACAAATACAGTTTCTGCTTCTCTCTTTGCTAACCATGAACAGGAAGGAAAAAGAAAATCCTAAAGCTGGTCGTGACGGCGTCTTCGAGACGATCTCTGAGATGAAGAAGGAGATTGCTGGATATCCTCCCCACTGACAGCTGGTGCTCACTCAGCCTCAAGTTACAAGGAAAAGAATACAAAACAAGGGGCAAGCACCAACCAAGCGCTCCTCTTCTCCATCATCAGAGTGGAAGGAGACAAAGGAAAGGGCCCGTGGCCAAACAAGAGCAACTGAAAGAATAGCAGGCAAAACCAAGGAAAAATGGCAGTACTCCATACAGTCATCTGCCTGAAGAAGCAAACCCACCCAATCTCTGATCCGAGCATTCTTTTCATCAACGTCGGAGACGGAGGAGGAACGAACTGAAGAGCCTCAGCACACGGACGCCACTGGCTGGCCACCCGATCACCTAAATACCAGGCTCAACAAAGGGGCCTTAAAGCAGACTGCAAGTATGGTCCAAAACTCTGGAACTCGCGAAAGGGGCATCCTCTGGTACATCACTCCAAGGGTCAAACCGTGCCTACAAAACAAGATCAAATCAGCCACAGCATAAGGATATGCAAATCTAAGGACAAAGAACACAAGAGAAGAAAGGTGCCCGATCGACCGTCAGTCGATCCAAAACTCGCCATCACTCCAACAGTCAGGCTCATTCATTAGCTCCAACTAGCCATCGGGCAACACCATGTGCTCCTTGTTCGCCATCTCAGACAGCATCATAACCCAGCAACTCTCTAATATTCAACTCAGTGGCTCAAACGCCCATGAAAACATCGTCTCTGCAAGCACCATACTTCTTGCACCATCAGGTCACTCAGCAGCACCATGTGCTCACTTTTCAAGCCGTTCAACAGTCCTATGCTCATCCCTGTGCTCAAAAGCTCCGTACCCATTATCACCCAGCAGCTTTAGGCTCACTACCAGCAGCTCCGTGTTCATCTAGCAGCCCTGTGCCGAAGTTGCTCAAACAGCTCTGCGCTCACCTCAACAGCCCTGTGCCTACTATCTCAGTCATTCAGCAGCTCTGTAGCTACCCCAAGCTCACATCTTGAAGATAAGCAGCCTCGCCCCTTCCAGGCCAGTGAAACAATCCTATGGCAGTCAACAACCAATAAGAAAAAGCACCTACATGAAGCTTACAATAACCTAGTGCACACTTCAGCCCTTCAAAAGGCATCCGTGTTACTAAAGCCCTCCAGAAGGCTTTTTTGTTGTAGCTTCCAGAAAGCGTTTATGGTGCCAGCTTGCAGAAAGCATTCAACCACCAAAAGATGTTTGTGTCGCTAGAAAGCATTCAGCCTTGGGGACACCCCAAACATGTGGAATTTAGCCTTAAGAAATCGATCCTCTGACTCTTGGTGTTCCTCTCGGCCGCCGCATCCTTCTGCAAAATCTCCCCTTTCAAAGACAATCGATTTGAATCCAAGCACCAGCAAAACACTCATGGTATTTTGGGCCCGCGGCCAATAGAGTTTCTGATGGAGTGTAATCAAATTCAGTCTTGGGAGAATTCCTAAGCATGTATGCTATCGAGCACCAACATCGAAATAAATCAAAAGCCTCGCATAGATTGTCAAATGCTTGTCAGAAGCACTCCGAACATGACGAAACTAGCTCGGGAGCATTCCCAAGCTTAAGAAGGATCAAGTATCAATCAAAACCTTGTAAGGGCTACCAACAGAAACAAGCCCAAAAGCCATTCGGTGGGGCCTTCTTGCATAAATTTAGCAGCCCTGCGCTCAAGCTCAAATGCCTCTACACCCATAAAGTTTGCATCCTCTGCAGCTCTATGCCACGCTCAAGCCTTGCGGTGTTCATAGCCCGGTGCTTTCACCATCAAATGCTATCTCTTGATACATTGGGTCTCTCGACCACTATGCCTCTTGGCATTGCATCTCTCGATGTATTGGGTCTCTCGACCACTATGCCTCTTGGCATTGCATCTCTTGATGTATTGAGTCTCTCGACCACTATGCCTCTTGGCATTGCATCTCTCGATGTATTGGGTCTCTCGACCACTATGCCTCTTGGCATTGCATCTCTCGATGTGTTGGGTCTTTCAACCACTATACTTCTTGGCGTTACATCTCTTAATGTGCTAGGTCTCTTGACCTATTCACACCAAACTGCCGCACTTCAGCAATGTTGTTCTTACATCTGAGTATAGCCATACTCCGGCAGCTCCGTGCCCCTGTCCAACAAACTTTGAGTAGGTCATTTGAAGCTTCACCCCGAGTTTAGAAGCGCTCTGAGAATCCAAGCCCCAGAAGGCTCAAACCCATACCAATGAAGCAAAATCAAGTCAGCCTCGGGGGCATTCCCGAGCAAATGCAACATGATCATAACTAGCCTTGAGGGCATGCTCGAGCATGAAGAAGCTCTCTCTAAACAACAAGCACGCGACTACTGGTCACTTGACCACTAAGGATTATCAAAACCAAGCCCATATCTCAACTGGCTCTAAGCCGTAACAACCAACTCAGCGGCTCTACTCATCAACTCAGCGGCTCTACACCCTCACCTATCAACTCAGCAGCTCTAAGCCCACTATCTCAACTGGCTCGAAGCCGTAACAAGCAAATCTCAACAGGCTCTACGCCGCCCCAACAATCAAGACATCATTCTCAGGCTTTACGCCTGAATGCTCAAAATCTGACATTTTGAGTGCTCGAAGCTCTTCGAATGCCCAACCACTGTGTACTGGATGCTCAAGTTCTACACTTGAATGCTCAAGCTCTACGCTTGGATGCCCAACCACTACGTACTGGACGCTCAAAGCCTGTACTTTGAATGCTCGGATTCTGTCGTCCGAATGCTCGAGCTCTACGCTCTGAACGCTCAAGTCCGGAACTTGAAAGAAGCTCTAAGCTTAAATCAAATACACACGCACGGGCCCGTGCACATATTGCATCAATTGCATCACATCGAGTCTGCATCATCATATCTGTTCACATCTAACAACCATCATCACACATATACACTCTGCATATCTCTCATGAAACAGGTCAACCTTGCAATCAACCGGCACTACGCCTCGGTTTTATTGATCGGTTCAGCGCCTCAATCCTTTGGCTCCACGCCAAAACTTATGATGAGAAAGCTCCGTGCACAGACCATCAGAATGCAACCAGCTGCGCACTTCGGTTCTATCCAGCTCAAAGCTCCGATCATCTCAGGCTCTCGCCTTATGATCAATACCAGCTCCGCGCTTCGGTTCCATCAAACTCTAAGCTCACCTCAAGCTCTCGCCTCAAGACTGCAACAGGCTCCACGCCTCAATCCAATCTCCTCAGGCCTCATAAACCACAGCAGGCTCTACGCCTCAATTTCATCACCCCAAGCTCTCGCCTCATGACTGCAACCGGCTCCGTGCCTCGGTTCCCTCATCCCAAACCTCCGTGCTCTAGTTATTGGCCTTGCGCCCTCCATACCTCAAAGCAAACCGGGGTCCGATTCATCTCCAGCAGATGGTTTGGATTCCACCCCATTACATCAATTCCTTCCAGCTCATTCGCAAGGATAGGCTACTCTACCGAGCTCCCCTCAGTCAAAGTAAGGATGATCAAGAAAAGCAAACACACCTGCCGTGTACTGATCTACCCTAAAATACTAAGGAAGCTCTCCGCAAAAACTCCCCCGGCAGCCCCGCGCTCCTTCAACTATCTTCCACCAAAACCCTGGCTCAGTCTAGGTACGTCACACTACAGCTTTTTAAGCCTTAAGGTACGTCTTCTGTCTCTAACCCTCCAAACTTTTTTATTTTCTTTATTGCCCGAACTACGGTTGGTCTGAATTTCCCTTGTGGAATACGTAGGCAGCCTCCCGGCCCGACCATAACAAAAACCTTTTTCAAAAAACCCTTGGAATAGTGGTTGGACCAAATTGAGTTGCTTTTTACAGCTTTGACTCTTACTCAAACATGTCTCGCGATCCGTCTGAGTTCAGTCAAAGAGGGACATCTGTAGACACCCCAATTTGGCCTAACGATTATTTCAAGTCCCACCTTGAGACCATCCCGATGATGAAATGGATACAGTGATTGCTGATTGCCTTCTTGAGAACCTTAGGACTTTCGGTAAGAACTTTGAGCCACTTAGAGGACTCAATTCAGAGCCATACAGCCTTTCAGACAGAAAATACAGAAGCCTAGGAGAATCCATCTGTCGGCCGTAACATCGATCTCACGACCTTAACATCATTTCCTCACCCGAGTAACCTGTTGCTAGAAAATCTTCCTGAGAGATCAATCCCTCGGCCGCAAGATCTATCCTTCGGCCGCGACATCCATTACTCGGCCGCCAGATCCTTTGCTCAGCCGCTAGATCGTCCTTTTCCCAGACTCTGGAACGTTCTGTCAGACGTTTGATCCAATTACACTACCTTCCCGATGCGTTCGGGCCACGTTCAGAGATTACAACGAAGAGTTTGCATTGCATTGCAATTGCAATTGCAATCGTGTGTTTTGATTGGCCGGAGTGAGTCACCAATTGCCTATATAAAGGGCCTTTGGACTCCGAAAATACACCCACAAAATTCATAAGTGAAATCACCCTCTCAAGCCACAAATACTCTCTCAAACCCCCTATGCAAAAGCCCTAACCTCCCAAAGGCAACCACCAATCCGACAATCAAACCCCAAAGTTCAAACCCTAACCCTAGGGTTTTCTGAGAAGCAACCAGTCAATCACACCCAATCCGAGGCAATCAAGCAACTGAGGGATCAAGGTGGTGAGGCCCAACGGCCTCTGGTTTGTTTTATTTTCTGTCTCTAATCATAACCTTAGCGTTTTGATTATTTACTAACGTTTCTGTCTGGTGTGAGGAAGAACACCGATCGGGGTTTCGATCCCTCGGCCGGTACATAAAAACCAGGAGGATCCCTCGGCCGTGACATCCATTCACTGGCCGCGGGATCCATTACCCTGGGACAGCTTTATTTGTTTTGCTTTCTGATGCATGCTTTACTTATCGCACTGGCTCACTTTACTTACTATTTAAAGGCCTAATTAAACAGACTATGTGTTTAGAATTAAACAAAGCATCTATACGTCTTATATTGAATAACTATGGGCAGGTCTCACGGCTGGGAAGAGAGGGGTGCCTAATACCTTCCCCTTACTGTACTCTTGGCTCCCGTACCCAGAATCTCTATCTATTTTCCCAGTTTTAATAAACTGGGTGGTGACTCTAATTTGATGATAACCGCTATCGTGTGGCGATGTTCCTAGCCATGGGAATGTCCACGATCTTGGTTTACGAAGCATGCAACCAATCGAACAACAAATGTGATCAATCTGTATGGCGATGCCCCGTTTGGGAGGTGTTTACAGCATTGTTTAATCCTAACACATAGCCTGTTTAATTATGCCTTTAAACAGTAAATAAGGTGAGCCAATGCGATAAGTAAAGCATGCATCGGAAAGCAGAAAAGCAAAACTGTCCCAGGGAGATGGATCCCGCGGCCGGTGAATAGATGTCACGGCCGAGGAATCCTCCTGGTTTGATGTACCGGCCGAGGGATCAAAGCCCCGGTCGGTGTTCTTCCTCACACCAGACTATACGATTAACAGATAATCAGAAAGCTATGATTAAGCATAAGAGCGATAAATAAAACAAACCAGAGGCCGTTGGGCCTCACCACCTTGATCCCTCAGTTGCTTGATTGCTTCGGTTTGCTTGTGATTGATTGATTGATTGCTTCTTGAAAACCCTAGGGTTAGGGTTTGGACTTTGGGGTTTGATCGTCAGATTGATGGCTGCCTTCGGGAGGGTAGGGCTTTTGAAGAGGGGTTTTGAGAGAGTATTTCTGCAGAGTTTCGTGGCTGATCATGGTGTATTTTCTTATGAATTTCGTGGTTCAAAGGCCTCTTTATATAGGCAATTGGTGACTCACTCTGGCCAATCAAATGGCACGATTGCAATTGCAATGCAATTCAAACTCTTCGTTGCAATCTCTGAACATAGCCCGAACGCATCGGGGAGGTAGCATAGTTGGATCAAACGTCTGACAAAACGTTCCAGAGTCTGGAAAAAGGACGATCTGACGGCCGAGCAAAGGATCTGGCAGCCGAGTAATGGATGTTACGGCCGAAGGATAGATCTTGCGGCCGAGGGATTGATCTCTCAGGGAGATTTTCTAGCAACAGGTTGCTCAGGTGGGGAAATGATCTTACGGCCGTGAGATCAATGTCACGACCGACAGATGGGTTCTCCTAGGCTTCTGTATTTTCTGTCTGAAAGGCTGTATGGCTCTGGATGGGGTCCTCTAAGTGGCTCAAAGTTCTTACCGAAAGTCCTAAGGTTCTCGAGAATGCAATCAGCAATCACTGTATCCATTTCATCATCAGGATGGTCCCCAAGGTGGGACTTGAAATAATCGTTAGGCCAAATTGGGGTGTCTCCAGATGCCCCTCTTTGACTGAGCTCAGACGGATCGCGAGACATGTTTGAGTAAGAGTCAAAGCTGTAAAAAAGCAACTCAATTTGGTCCAACCACTATTCCAAGGGGTTTTTGAAAAAGGTTTTTGTTATGGTCGGGCCGGGAGGCTGCCTACGTATTCCACAAGGGAAATTCAGACCAACCGTAGTTCGGGCAATAAAGAAAAAGAAAAAGTTTGGAGGGTTAGAGAAAGAAGACGTACCTTTGGGCTTAAAAAGCCGTAGTGCAACGTACCTAGACTGAGCCAGGGTTTTGGCGGAAGATAGTTGAAGGAGTGCGGGGCTGCCGGGGGAGTTTTTGCGGAGAGCTTCCTTAGTATTTTGGGGTAGATCAGTACACGGCAGGTGCATTTACTTTTCTTGATCATCCTTATTTTGACTGAGAGGAGCTCGGTAGGGTAGCCTATCCTTGCGAATGAGCTGGAAGGAATTGATTTGATTGGGGTGGAATCCAAGCCATCTGTTGGGGATGAATCGGATGCCGGTTGTTTTGAGATATGGGGGGCGCAAGGCCAGTAACTAGAGCACAGAGCTTTGGGGATGAGGGAACCGAGGCACGGAGCCTGTTGTAGTCATGAGGCGAGAGTCTGAGGTGATGGAATTGAGGCGTAGAGCCTGCTGTGGTCATGAGGCGAGGGCCTGAGGTGATCGAAGCTTTGAGCTTGATAGAACCGAAGCGCGGAGCTGGTATTGATCATAAGGCGAGAGCCTGAGGTGTCGGAGCTTAGAGCTTGACGTGATTTGAACCGAAGCGTATAGCTGGTTGCATTCTGATGGTCTGTGCACGGAGCTTTCTCATCATAAGTGTTGGCGTGGAGCCAAAGGATCGAGGCACTGGACCGATCAATAAAACCGAGGCGTAGAGCCGGTTGATTGCAGGATTGACCTGTTTCATGAAAGATATGCAGAGTGTATATGTGTGATGATGATGGTTTGTTAGATGTGAACAGATATGATGATGCAGACTCGATGCGCAATTGATGCAAACGTGCACAGGCCCGTGCGTGTGTGTTTGATTTTAAGCTTAGAGCTTCTATCAAGTTCCGGACTTGAGCATTCAGAGCGTAGAGCTCGAGCATTCGGACGGCAGAATCTGAGCATTCAAAGTACAGGCTTTGAGCATCCAGTACGCAGTGGTTGGGCATCCAAGCGTAGAGCTTGAGCATTTAAGTGTAGAACTTGAGCATCCAGTACACAGTGGTTGGGCATTCGAAGAGCTTCGCGCATTCAAAATGTTAGATTTTGAGCATTCAAGCGTAGAGCCTGAGAATAGATGATATCTTGATTGTTGGGGTGGCGTAGAGCCTGTTGAGACGGTTGTTACGGCTTCGAGCCGGTTGAGATAGTTGGCGTGGAGCCGCTGAGTTGATGAGTGCAGGCGTAGAGCCGTTGAGTTGATAAATTGGTGAATTCGGGCGTAGAGCCACTGAGTGAATGAGTACAGGCATAGAGCCGTTGAGGCGGTTGTTACGGCTTAGAGCCAGTTGAGATTGCTAGAGTATGACTATAGGCGTAGAGCCTGCTATTGGGATGGCGAGCATAGAGCTGCTGAGTCGAGGGCTTGGAGCCGCTGAGTGAGTGAATACAGGCATAAAGCCTGTCGATAATGTGCTTCAAGCCGCTGAGATGGTATACATAGGCTTCGAGCCTGTTGAGGTAACGGGCTTCAAGCCGCTGAGATTGCTTGAATGTGATTATAGGCGTAGAGCTTGTTAAGTTCGAAGCTTCTGTTGGGGGCGAGCTTAGAGCTGCCAGGGGTGCGAGGAGCATGGCGTTGTTGAGCGATCTTATGCACAAGGCTACTGAGCGTAGAGCCGTTGAGATGTTTGATAGTGATAAGTAGCAGAGCTGCTGAGTGTCTTGATTTGCTTCAACCAGCAGTTTGTGGAGAGAGAATTTCCTTACACTAGGATATGCCCCCGAGGCTAGTTCTGATCACGTTGTATTGGCTCGGGGATGCCCCCAAGGCTGTCTTGATTTCGCTTTTGTTGGTCACGGATCCAGAATTCTAATGGCTTGAGTTGGTGCACTGAGCATGATCTGATGTTGCTGAAGGAAATTGATTTGAGGGCCGGGAGATCGATCTCTCGGCCGAAGGATCGATGTCTCGGCCGGGGAATTGAAGTCTCGGCCGTGAGAACGCCAAAGGTCAGAAAATCGATTTAAGTTTGGTTTAATCGATCTCACGGCCCATTTAATCCTCCCTCCACTGTTCTTCTCCTTTCTTCTCCTCCGACGTCCACTCTCATTCGTCGCCGTCCCCTTCCTTCATCGCCGCCGGTTGCCATCATCTCCGGCCACCGTTGTTGTCACTGTCGCTGCCGGCTTTGGCTGTTTGGAACCGTTGGTTTTCTTTCCTTCTTGGTTCGGACGTGATGGCCACGCCATCTTCAAATGTTGTGGGTTCGTCCTTGCACCCTCCATGTAGATGCGAGTATCCGTCTTCTGATGAGGAGGCGATTGAGGAGCCCGGCTTGTTTGACGCTGCTACCTACGTTCTTCCTTCGCGTAGGCTAGGCTTTGGCGGTTTTCTACAGTACCGCCCTCCTGTTGGTGGCCCAGAGGCCGAGGTGGTTCGCCGGGAACCTGAGATGCACCTGAGTGTTCTCAATGTGCCGGTAAGCTTTCCTGAAAAGTAAAGAGTTTACTTTAGTTCGGAGTTTGAAAATCTTTGCATGAGCTTAAGAGTGAATCTTTCTTTTTCTCTTGCGGGACGAAGTCCCTTTTAGCTAGGGGCGTGAATGAGAGGGATCCGTATTTGGATTGAATTTGTTTTTGTTTAAAGAAACTGAAATGACCGTGCCCCCTGTTTTAGGCAATGCATGTTTTTTAATTGTTAATTTGATGCCCCTAGCTTTTTATTTTGTTTATGTAATCATGAGATTAACTCCCTTTTGTCTTTGGCAGAGAAATAGGAGGCTGGAGGCTCGCGGCGGAGGCAAGGAGGTGCACAGGTGGTTCTTGACATTGTCAGAGCAAGCTCGGGAACTGGTACGTGCTGCGAGTTTCGAGGCATTTGTTCTGGGCCTCGATCTTCCAAAGATGGATTGCTCATTGATGACTTTGCTAGTTGAGAGATGGTGGGATACCACCAATACATTCCATCTTCCTTCTGCTGGCGAGATGACTATCACTCCAGGTGACTTCTCTTTGCTGACTGGCCTGCGGGTAGGCGGAGCTTCTCTTCGAGTTGACCCCCGGCTTTGGGAGCGAGCAGGGGCTCTGGAGTGATTCTTAGGCAAGGTGCCCCCTGTTCGTTCTCGAGGTCACGTCGATCTTGCTTGGTTGAGCGGAGCTTACATGAAGGTTGACATTCTTACCCAGGTGAGTGTTGAGCAGTTGACGCGGGCTTTCCTTCTTTACCTCCTTGGGCAAATGTTGTTTGCCAACAAGGATGGTTCAGTACACACGCAGTTTCTGGCTCCTTTGCAGCACTTGGGAGCTATTCGGGAGTTTAACTGGGGCTCGTCTGCTTTGGCCACTTTGTATGGCAATCTTGGAGCTTGCTCTCGGGACAAGAGTCCCATCCTTGGCGGTCACTTTCGAGTACTTGAGGTATGCATCATTCCTTTATACCTCTGTTCTTGTTTTGGCTTTTTCTAGTTCTGAACTTGTTTTGCTAATCCATGTTCCAGCTCTGGGCTTTCGAGCATCTTCTTCAGTTTCCTACAGATACTAGGCATGGGAATGCGAACTATATTCCCCGCTATGAGCGATGGCTGACGGGGCATCGGAAGCCACGGTCGCCCGTTCTGAGTCTTCCCGAGTGGCGGCGAGTCTTGGACCGTTTGACGGTCGATCAGGTACTCCTTTTGCATTTCTTGTCCTTAGATTTCCATATCTCTATGTTGTAGCTAATTCGTCTTTGTTTGTAGGTGCGATTTGATCCTTGGGAGGGTGTTCCTGAGGATACCCCTCTTACGCGTTCCAGAGTCCTAGATCGGACCCGTAGCTTGCTCCAGGGTCCATTTTGCCGAGCCTGGTACTTAGGCGATCGGGTGGCTAGTCAGTGGCGCCCACGTGCTGAGGCGCTTCAGTTTGTTCCTCCTCTTCCTCTTCCTCCGACATCGATGAGGTATTCTTCAATGTCCAAGGAGGATTTGAAGAATGCTCGTGTCAGGGATTGGGCAGGCTTGCTCCTCCAAGCAGGTGACTACACGGAATACTGCCGTCTTTTCTTGGCGCCAGCTGTTGCAGCTCCTCCTATTGCTCCTGTTTGGCCACGGGCCCCTTCTTTCGTCTCCTTCCATTCTGACGATGGGGAGGAGGAGTGCCTGGCCCTTACTCCTTGCGCGACCCAGCTTTATACGCTGCCAGCTGGGGTTTCACAGGTATTACCCTATTTCTGAACTTTGCTTTCCCTGCTTTTTCATTGTATCTGTCGTTCCTGTATTTGAGATGCTTGGTCTATTTCTGTAGGTGCCTGCTGAATTAGTGCAGGAATGGCTTCATGCCTATCAAAGTGCAGAGGCTTTGGTTCGGAGGCAGCGCCGTAGGATCCTCGAGGTACGACTCTCTTTATGAGTTTCATCTGCTTTATACTATCCCTTGAATCTGAATGTTTGTATCTTCTTTGGCTGCAGCTTGAGGCTGAGCGAGCGCCGGCTGTTGGTGGGGAGGATGTGGGAACCAACGAGCAGTCCCCATCTTAGAGACCGTCTCAGAGACGCCGCCATGACTAGCTTTTAGGATTTTCTCTTTTCCTGTCCATAGTTAGTAAAAGAGGCAAGCAGAAATTGTATAGTGAAGGCAACCACAGCGAGAATTTTGTAACTATCTTTTGTTTATGAAATGGAAGCTTTTTGTGCCCCTAAATGCTTTAAGATATGCATGTGAAAGTCAGAACATGACTTTTTGAATAAGCGTTTACTGATAGATAGTAATCTTTGTGAAACAGAGTACTAGCCGAAGAATCGGTTGTGGCTGATGTATCAATTCTTCGGCTGTTACTTTGATTTTCCAAAAGTAGATTTTGCTTCGGCCAAGTGGCATTCTCTTTCCTCTTCCTTCTTATGCTTGGTTTTGATTTTTGCCTTTTGCCTTTGCCATATTCCATAGCCTGATTGCCAAATTCGAGAGCTTTCGAGGTATCCTGTTTATTGTGTCTATGACCTCTAGGTTAAAAGGGATGAACTACAATTCTTGTGTCTATTGCTGTTGTCAATTCCTCGAGAAAAACATACTCATCTTTTGCGAGCTTAATACACAGGGTTAGCTATGCCTATCATTGAGTACAAATCTGTTGATATTTTCCTCTCTCCAAATGTTTGGGCCGCATCTCGATGTGAGATTGCCTAAGTATCACAATCAGGGAATCAGGCCTGTTTACGTAGTTCCTAGATCATCACCTTTGGGGGTTGGGTTTTTCACTCTCGGTTTTTCTTTTCACATGCTCTAAGTTTTGCCTAGGTTACCTGATGGAGGTTGAGTCCCTAGCGAGCTTTTGAATGCCTTATCTTTTGCCTAGGCTGCGTTTTTTGCATTTTCTTGTCCTAGCAGGCTTTGCTCTTACTTTTGCTTGGGTGTTTAGGTTACCCAACGAGCATTTCTCTTTAAGGGGCTTTTCGTATTTTGGAGAGGAATTTGGCAGAGATGCTTTTCGCGACGTCTCCGGTTATGTTTGTACTTTCACAATGGGTAAGCTAACCCTAAGTGTTCTCACGGAGATAGTGTCTTTCTTCTAAGTTTTGACAAAAACCTAGTTTCTTAAGCAATTAGAGTTCATCCTTTCCTTCCCTTTCGTCGGGGACACAAAGGACTTGATCCCTTCGAATTTTCCTTTGTTTTGGCAATGAGAGTATAGCGCATGGCAATTGCAATTTAGGAATTTAGATTTAAGATAAGCATAATCTGGAAGATAAAAAAGAAATTCTCTTAGCGGAGATAAAATGCCCAAACTGGGGCCCAAAACTCGTTCTAGTTTGATTTAGAAAACAAAAGTAATGCTTAATGTTCTTTGCCATGTTGTGATTTCTCAGCTACTGAAGCATTTTGGGTTTGTCTCCTTTCCCTTTGTCTTTTGCAACTTTACACTCTTTTCCACCCTCTTCCTTGCCAAACAGAGCCTTTGAACTGGATCTGCCCTTGAAGCTTGCATGGTGGCTACCTCCTTGAGACATGAGCAATCCCCAAATGGAAGTGTCGGTCTAGGTTTTCATCACCCTTTCTTTCTCCTTATTGATTGTGTAGTCGTCAGCTATTTCCACTTGGTCGAATAGTAATGCTAAGGAGATTTCGTCGGGCGGATCATCGCATTCTTCTTCCATATCATCAAAGTCGCTTTCCCCTGTCTTATATGGCTCTGCACATATGAAATCTAGATCTTCTCTTTCCTCTATCCATTGGCTATAGTCGCACTCGTCGTAAGGGTTGACCCATGGCTGCATTTGAAACTCCTCTACTTTCTCTATGAGATTGATGGTCTCCCAAACAATGGGCGGTGTTGGAATTTTGGGACGATTGATGCGTACCACTATTTGGGCAGGCTCGAAGTGAGCGTGCCTCCTCATCATGATGACCCTTTCCTTTTCCTTCTTCCTATTCTCAAACCAAATACGGAGCCATTCGTCGTCTTCCACAAATGGAATGTCTGGATCTTCCAAATTATGTTTTGCCCAGGAATGTTCTTTCCATTTCCTTAGCTTTTCTTCCTCTGATTGATCTTTGCCACTTATGTCAAACATGTCGGGATCGATCACTTCTGATTGATCGGACTCATTGTCCTCCTCCTCCTCCATCATAAAACACTCGTCCTCCTCGGGGAAGGTTAAGGTTGGTTTAGTTTGGTTGTTTTGGACAATGTATTGGCTAGGATTGTATGTGGGGTCGTGAGATAGATTTATGAGATTGATACTTCGAGGTGGCAGTTCAGCATTATGAGTAGGGAGTGGGTTGGCTTGCCCATCAGGTTTTGGAGGTTTTATGGTTCGACTATCAATAAGGTCCTGAATGTCGTGACGAAGACGCATGCAATTGTCTATTTCGTGCCCAGGGTGTTGGTGGTAGGCGCATTGTTTGTTAGGATCATGATTTGGGCCGTAGGGTGGCTGAGGAAGTGGTTTGTTTAAAGGTTTGAGATGCCCTTGATGGCTAAGAATGGTCAAAGCTTGGGACAAGGTCATGTAAAGAGGGTCAAAATTGCGGCGGGGGCGATTTGAATTTCGAGATGAGCTAGCTTGGAAAGGATCCTGAGGCAGGGATGTGCCAAGGGTGTTTACAGAGGCGTGAGATGTACGGCTGGAAAAAGTTTTCTTAGGTGGAGGGGGAGCTTTTTCTTTCCCAATGAGTCCTAGCTTGATTCCATCTTCGATTTGCAACCCAGTGGCATGCAGGCGTTTGAAATCAATGATAGCCTGCGTGTAGATGTGCCTGAGATATTTGGGTTGCAGGGTCTTGACAACTATCCTCACTTGATCTTCCTCAGAGGGGCGGTTCTTCATTTTGGCAGCCTTTTCCCTCCATCTTGCCACAAAGGTAGCAAAGTCCTCATTGGATTCTTGTTTGGTCATTTCCAAGTCTCGAGTTGTTAGCTCGATTTGGACATTATATGCATACTGCTTGACAAAAGCGTTGGCAATTTCTGGCCAGGTCTGATAATGCACGAATTCCAAAGTGAGGAACTAGTCGAGAGCTCTTCCGGTGAGAGTCCTTTGGAACAATTGAGCGATGAGCTCATCATTCAAGCCCATTGGCTTCAGGGTGTTGATAACGTGGCGAACATGACTGGTAGGATTGCCAGTTCCATTGAACTTCTCGATGTTTGGCATTTTGAAATTCTCAGGTAGTTTGGATTCTGGGAAGAGGCAAAGTCCTTCGAAATCCAGAATTTGGTCCCCTTGTGAACGGGCCAAGGCTTGTTTGATTTCCTTGACTTGCTTGGTCGATTCGGGACTTTCAGCCAATATCACTTTATGGGGATTCTCATCTTCCATCGATCTTTCTTCATCCTCAGCATCCCTACCTGCCTTTTCCGCTAGCAGAGCAATAATTTGAGCTTGGAGGTCGGCAATGGTGGCATCGTTGTCTGCCATGAAGGTAGAAGGTTTGCTTGACGAAGCTTGGGATTTAGTAAATGACGGGTCTGTTGAGGGGATGACCGGGAAGTTTCCGGAAGGGGTTGGGATCGTTGTGGTGAGGGTGTTTTGGCAGATGAGGACGACAAACGGGATGGTTGCAGAGACCTCTGTTTGGCGTAGCTTCGGGTGTTATAAGAGTATAAAGTTGGCTGTGGTTGCTTCTTTGATTTACCTATTGTGCCTGCTTGAGAAAGTAGAATACCTGAAGATCAGTACTTGGCTTGTACAGGGTTAGGATTCGGGCCGAAAATCCCAACCCTTCTGCACAGAAAGAGTTATTTACAACAATAGATGGTACAAGGTGTGAGGAAGAACTTGGAAGTGAAAATGCAAGTAGGTTCCTGTCTTAGTTTGATAAGTTCTATGGGTTTCTAAAACATGCAAGGTTTTGGTAGTCTCAGGGTGCTCCGTTGTCAAAGGGCACCAATCATTTCACCAGCCCATCATAGGCGGCGATTGGGTGATTCCCTTTTTGATATACCACTAGGTACGAGTGACTGTAGAGTTTGCTGGAACCCCCAACATAGCCCGTGTCATGCCGGGATATCAGGTGAACTCAACGGGTTGCCCGCTCGATGCATATGATAAATGAATTAAACAAGGCATGTATTAGTCTTATGTTGAACTTTCTGGTTATGGCTCACATGTTCCCCAGCAGAGTCGCCAAAAACTATAGACACCTCCCAGACGGGGCATCGCCATACAGATTGATCACGTTTGTTTGCTCGATTGGTTGCTTGCTTCATAAACCAAGATCGTGGATATTCCCATGGCTAGGAACATCGCCACACGATAGCGGTTATCATCAAAACAGAGTCGCCACCTAGTTTATTAAAACTAGGAAAAACAGATAGAGATTCTGGGTACGGGAGCCAAGAGTACAGTAAGGGGAAGGTGTTAGGCACCCCTCTCTGCCCAGCCGTGAGACTGGCCCGTAGTTATTCAACATAAGACATGTAGATGCTTTGTTTAATTCTAACACATAGCCTGTTTAATTATGCCTTTAAACAGTAAATAAGGTGAGCCAATGCGATAAGTAAAGCATGCATCGGAAAGCAGAAAAGCAAAACTGTCCCAGGGAGATGGATCCTGCGGCCGGTGAATAGATGTCACGGCCGAGGAATCCTCCTGGTTTGATGTACCGGCCGAGGGATCAAAGCCCCGGTCGGTGTTCTTCCTCACACCAGACTATACGATTAACAGATAATCAGAAAGCTATGATTAAGCATAAGAGCGATAAATAAAACAAACCAGAGGCCGTTGGGCCTCACCACCTTGATCCCTCAGTTGCTTGATTGCTTCGGATTGCTTGTGATTGATTGATTGATTGCTTCTTGAAAACCCTAGGGTTAGGGTTTGGACTTTAGGGTTTGATCGTCGGATTGATGGCTGCCTTCGGGAGGTTAGGGCTTTTGAAAAGGGCTTTTGAGAGAGTATTTCTGCAGAGTTTCGTGGCTGATTGTGGTGTATTTTTTTTATGAATTTCGTGGTTCAAAGGCCTCTTTATATAGGCAATTGGTGACTCACTCCGGCCAATCAAATATATGGCACGATTGCAATTGCAATGCAATTCAAACTCTTCGTTGCAATCTCTGAACGTAGCCCGAACGCATCGGGGAGGTAGCAGAGTTAGATCAAACGTCTGACAGAACGTTCCAGAGTCTGGAAAAAGGACGATCTGACGGCCGAGCAAAGGATCTGGCGGCCGAGTAATGGATGTTGCGGCCGAAGGATAGATCTTGTGGCCGAGGGATTGATCTCTCAGGGAGATTTTCTAGCAACAGGTTGCTCGGGTGGGGAAATGATGTTAAGGCCGTGAGATCAATGTCACGACCGACAGATGGGTTCTCCAAGGCTTCTGTATTTTCTGTCTAAAAGGCTGTATGGCTCTGAATTGGGTCCTCTAAGTGGCTCAAAGTTCTTACCGAAAGTCCTAAGGTTCTCGAGAAGGCAATCAGCAATCACTGTATCCATTTCATCATCGGGATGGTCCCCAAGGTGGGACTTGAAATAATCGTTAGGCCAAATTGGGGTGTCTACAGTGTCGAGTGGTGGGCGGCACGTCTCCTTCGATTCTGAATTGATCGAAAACTCTATTTTTTTTCTCCCTCTCCCACTCTTACTGTCTCTCGGCCTCTTTCCCTCTTTCTATTTCTCTCAAACTTTTTCAAAGGAGGAAAGAAATGTGGGGAATTGGAAATGGGTGTGGGTGCCGAAATTGGGAAGGGAAATGGGAGTATTTATAGGCCACCACTCCTCTCTCTCTCTCACATGCATTTAAGGCTATAAGATAAGATAGTGTAGATCATGCATTTAAGGCTATAAGATAAGATAGTGTAGTTTAGTGATAAGACCAAACCCAATTTCTTTTCTTTCTTCTGATCCGGCTCTCTCTCTCTTTCTCTCTCATTTATTTCTATCCTATCTTATTTCTCACTCTTTCTTGCCCACTAAGATTACTAATAGGATAAGTACAATAGTAGGATAGGAATAGTAATAGGATAAGTATATAATTGGTGTGCAAACAATTAATGAATATACATGTACATATACACATATTAGTGTGTATTCATGTAAACTAAGCATATATGGATATATATTTGGTCTAAGTTAGATTTAGGGTTAATTATGATTAAACAATCTAATTAATTTTAATAAAATGACGATTAAGGAAAAATAAGTTAATAATAAATATTTAATTTTATTGATGAAAATTAGGATCGTTACAACCTATCCCCCTTAAAAAAAATTCGACCTCGAAATTAGGTACACACAACGGCTGAAAAAGGTGAGGAAAATTTTCTCGCATAGCGACTTCTCGTTCCCTGGTGGATTCTTGTATCCCTTGATGTTTCCATAGAACCCGCACCAATTTGATCGTCTTCCCTCGGATATTTTTCTCACTATGATCCTCAATTTCCACTGGTTGCTCCTCAAATGTCGTGTCTTCATTCAGGGTGACGTCCTCCCAATTTATAACGTGAGTGGGGTGGGCCATGTACTTGCGAAGCATGGAGACATGAAACACGTTATGGACTTGATCTAGTTGCGGTGGTAATGCTAGACGGTAAGCTACTTTCCCAATCTTTTCCAAAATATCGAATGGTCCAATATATCGTGGTGACAGTTTCCCCTTTTTCCCAAACCGAATCACTCCTCGACGCAGTCTGATTTTTAGAAACACATGGTCTCCAACTTGAAAAGGCAAGGGTCTGTTCCTCTTGTCTGAATAACTCTTCTGACGACTCTGAGCAGTAATCAGCTTCTCTCGGATGACTTTGATTTTCTCGGTTGTATTTCTGACTAAATCTGGTCCAATCAACCCAGCTTCTCCAACATCGGTCCAGCAGACAGGTGAACGGCAAGGTCGTCCATACAAAGCCTCATAGGGGGCCATTTCAATGCTCGACTGATAGCTGTTGTTGTAAGCGAACTCAACTAAGGCCAAGTGTCGTTCCCAATTCCCAGAAAAGTCAAGTGCACAGGCTCTCAACATATCCTCCAGTGTTTGAATTGTCCTCTCCGTCTGTCCACCCGTTTGAGGATGAAATGTGGTGCTCAGTTGAATGTCTATTCCCAATGCTTTTTGTAGTCCCTTCCAAAAATTTGACACAAACCTTGAGTCCCAGTCAAATACTATGGACAGGGGTACTCCGTGCAATCGGACAATCTCTTGAATATAGAGCCAACTCAAAGTCTCCATATTCTTCGTCATTTTTACTGGTAAAAAATGTGCAGACTTAGTGAAGCAGTCAACTATTACCCAGATAGCGGTATTTGACTTCGGCGACCTGGGCAGACCAGTCACAAAATCCATGGAAATATGTTCCCACTTCCTAGTCGGAATCAATAAGGGTTGCAGGTCTTCTCCGGGCTTTTGATGTTCGGCCTTAACTTGTTGACAAACAAAATAGGTTGACATGAAGTTCGCCACATCTTTCTTCATTCCTTCCCACCAGCACGTTTTCCGTAGGTCATGATACATCTTCGTACCACTGGGATGCGCAGCGAAGTTCGAGTGGTGAAATTCTCGAAGTACTGCTTCTCGAAGAGTGCCGATACTAGGTACAAAGATTAAACCTTTGAATCAGAGGCTGTTATCAGTGTGTATGGTCCATCCCGTGAGTGCTTTTCCTGCTGCTATGTGGGATCGTACAAATTCACAATCTTGCTCGAAACTTTGAGTGAGCAAAATTTCTCGATGTAATGCAGGCTCGGCAACAAGTGCATACAAACGGGCTTGTCCATTTTCTAACAATGATCGCAAATTAAACTCATTCAGCGTCTCTACCATTTCCCATTCTTTTAAAGCTACCTTGGCTTTTTGTGCCCGCTCCTTCCGACTTAGGGCATCTGCTACCACATTCGCCTTGCCAGGGTGGTAAGACATGGTGAACTTGTAATCCTCCAGGTACTCCATCCATCTCCTCTATCTCATATTCAACTCCTTCTGAGGAGTGAACAAATACTTGAGACTTTTGTGGTTGGTGAAAACCTCAAATTGCTCCCCGTATAGATAATAGTGCCATGACTTGAGAGCAAACCACTCCTGCCAGTTCCAGATCATTTGTCGGGTAGTTCTTCTCATGTGGTCGGAGTTGACGTGACCCATATGCAACTACTTTTCCATTTTGCATCAAAACACATCCTAATCCATCCTTGGAGGCATCGCAATAAACCGTATAGCCTACATTCCTTTCCGGAATGATAAGTATAGGTGCACTGGTCAACCTTTCCTTCAACTCCTGAAAGGACTTCTCACAAGCTTCATTCCATTCAAACTTGATTCCTTTCTGTGTCAGCTTCGTCATTGGTTTGGCTAGAGTTGAAAAGTCCAGTATAAATCTTCTATAGTAACCGGCCAATCCCAAAAAGCTTCTGATCTCGAACACCGACATGGGTTGCTTCCAATTTAGTACAGCTTCGACTTTGCTTTCATCCACCGCGATTTCCTCCTTTGACACTACATGTCCTAGGAACTTAACCACTTCCAGCTAAAACTCACATTTGCTAGCTTTAGCATAGAGTTGGTTATCCCAAAGCACCTGTAGTACAATCCTGAGATGCTCCTCATGCTCCTTCTTCGAGGCAGAGTATATCAAGATGTCGTCAATGAACACTACCACGAATCTGTCCAGGTAGGGTTGAAAATTTTTGTTCATGAGACACATGAATACCGTCGAGGCATTAGTGAGTCCAAACGGCATCACCACAAACTCATAGTGCCCGTATCTTGTTCTGAAAGCAGTCTTGGAGATATCATCATCTTGAATCCTCAGCTAGTGGTACCCTGATCGGAGATCAATCTTTGGAAAACAAGTCGCTCCTCTCAGCTGATCAAATAGGTCATCGATTCTAGGCAAAGGATAACGATTTTTTATCGTGACACAGTTCAGTTGCCTATAATCGATGCAGAGACGCAGTGTTCCCTCTTTCTTTTTCACAAACAAAGCCTGTGCTCCCCAAGGTGATGTGCTCGGTCGAATGAAACCCTTGTCACGTAGATCTTGCAATTAGGTCTTAAGCTCCCTCAATTCTGCAGGTGCCATCCGGTATGGGGCCATGGAGATTGGGGCGGTTCCAAGTTGAAGTTCTATAGTGAAGTCTAATTCTCGACGCGACGGTAGTCCAGGGAGTTCTTCAGGAAAAACGTCAGCATACTCGCAGACGATGTGGATGTAGACACCCCAATTTGGCCTAACGATTATTTCAAGTCCCACCTTGGGACAATCCCGATGATGAAATGGATACAGTGATTGCTGATTGCTTCCTTGAGAACTTTAGGACTTTCGGTAAGGACTTTGAGCCACTTAGAGGACCCAATTCAAAGCCATACAGCCTTTCAGACAGAAATACAGAAGCCTAGGAGAATCCATCTGTCGGCCGTGACATCGATCCCACGGCCCTAACATCATTTCCTCACCCGAGCAACCTGTTGCTAGCAAAATCTCCCTGAGAGATCAATCCCTCGGCCGCAAGATCTATCCTTCGGCCGAGACATCCATTCCTCGGCCGTGATATCCTTTACTCGGCCGCCAGATCGACCTTTTCCCAGACTCTGGAACGTGTTCTGTCAGACGTTTGATCCGATTACACTACCTTTCCGATGCGTTCGGGCTACGCTCAGAGATTACGACGTAGAGTTAGAGATGCATTGCAATTGCAATTGCCATCTCGTGATTTGATTGGCCGGAGTGAGTGACCAATTGCCTATATAAAGGGCCTTTTGTCTCCGAAAATAAACACACGAAATTCATAGAGTATACACTCTTTCAAGTCTCGAAACTCTGCAAAAATACTCCCTCATACCCACTCTTCAAAAGCCCTAACTTCCCGAAGGCAGCCGTCAATCCGGTGATCAAACCCCGAAGTTCAAACCCTAACCCTAAGGTTTTCAATCAAGCAATCAGTCAATCACGCCCAATCCAAAGCAATCAAGCAACTGAGAGATCAAGGTGGTGAGGCCCAATGGCCTCTGGTTTGTCTTATTTACTGTCTTTTTGACTAATCGTAGCGTTTTGATTACCTGTTAATCTTTCTGTCTGGTGTGAGGAAGAACACCGACCGGGGCTTCGATCCCTCGGCCGGTACATCAAACCAGGAGGATCCCTCGGCCGTGACATCCATTCACCGGCCGCGGGATCCATCTCCCTGGGACATTTTGTTTGCTTTTCTGCTTTCTGATGCATGCTTATTTATCGCACTGGCTCACTTTGCTTACTGTTTAAAGGAATAAATAAACAGACTATGTGTTAGGATTAAACAAAGCATCTACATGTCTTATGTTGAATGATTATGGGTTGAATGATTATGGGTCAGTCTCACGACTGGGCAAAGAGGGGTGCCTAACACCTTCCCCTTATTGTACTTTTGGCTCCCGTATCCAGAATCTCTATCCATTTTCCCAGTTTTAATAAACTGGGTGGCGACTCTGTTTTGATGATAACCGCTATCATGTGGCGATGTTCCTAGCCATGGGAATATCCATGATTTTGGTTTAAGAAGCAAGCAACCAATCGAGCAATACAATGTGATCAATCTGTATGGCGATGCCCCGTTTAGGAGGTGTCCACAGTTTTTGGCGACTCTGTTGGGGATATGAGAGCCATAACCAAAAAGTTCAACATAAGACTAATACATGCCTTGTCTAATTCATTTATCATATGCATCGAGCGGGCAACCCGTTGAGTTCACCTGATATGCCGGCATGACACGGGCTATGTTGGGGGTTCCAGCAAACTCCACAATCACTCGTACCTAATGGTATATCAAAAAGGGAATCACCCAATCACCGCCTATGATGGGCTAGAGAGAGGATTGGTGCCCTTTGACAACGGAGCACCCTGAGACTACCAAAACCTTGCATGTTCTAGAAAGCTATAGAACTTATCAAACTAAGACAGGAACCTACAGGCTAGGAATCTGCTTGCATTTTACTTGCAAAAGTTCTTCCTCACACCTTGTACCATTTATTATTGTAATTAACTCTTTCTGTGCAGAAGGGTTGGGATTTTCAAACCAAATCCTAACCCTACACAGGCCGAATACTGACTTCCAGGTATTCTACTTTTCAAGCAGGCACAATAGGTAAATCAAAGAAGCAACCACAGCCAACTTTGTACTCTTATAACACCCGAAGCTACACCAAACAAAGGTCTCTGCAACCCTCCCGTCTATCGTCCTCATCTGACAAAACACCCTCACCACAACAATTTCAACCGCTTTCAGAAACTTCCCAGTCATCCCCTCAACGGACCCCGTCGTTTACTAAATCTCAAGCTTCGTCAAGCAACCCTTCTACCTTCATGGCAGACAACGACGCCACTATTGCCGACCTCCAAGCTCAAATCACTGCACTACTAACGGAAAAGGCAGCTAGAGATGCTGAGGATGAGGAAAAATCAATGGAAGACGAGAACCCCCATAAAGTAGTGTTGGCAGAAAGTCCTGAGTTGACCAAGCAAGTCAAGGAAATCAAACAAACCTTGGCTCGTTCATAAGGGGACCAAATTCTGGATTTCGAGGGACTTTGCCTCTTCCCAGAATCCAAGCTGCCTGAGAATTTCAAGATGCCCAACATTGAGAAATTCAATGGAACTGGCAACCCTACTAGTCATGTTCGCCATGTTATCAACACCCTGAAGCCAATGGGCTTGAATGACGAGCTCATTGCCCAGTTGTTCCAGCGAACTCTCACCGGAAGTGCTCTTGACTGGTTCCTTACTTTGGAATTTGTACATTATCAAACTTGGCCAGAAATTGCCAATGCTTTCGTCAAGCAATATGCGTATAACGTCCAAATTGAGCTAACAACTCGAGATTTGGAAATGACCAAACAAGATTCCAATGAGGACTTTGCTACCTTTGTGGCAAGATGGAGGGAAAAGGCTGCCAAGATGAGGAACCGCCCCTCCGAGGAAGACCAAGTGAGGATAGTTGTCAAAAATTTGCAACCCAAATATCTCAAGCATATTTACACACAGGCTATCACCGATTTCAAGCGTTTGCATGCCACTGGGTTGCAAATCGAAGATGGAATCAAGTTAGGACTCATTGGGAAAGAAGAGGCCACTCCTCCACCTAAGAAAACCTTCTTTAGCCGTACATCTCACGCCTCCGTGAATGCCCTTGGCACATCCTTGTCTCAAGACCCCTTCCAAACTAGCCCATCCCGAAGCTCAAATCGACCCCGCCGCAACTTTGATCCTCTTTACATGACCTTATCCCAAGCCTTGACCATCCTTAGCCGTCAAGGGCATCTCAAACCATTAAACAAACCGCTTCCTCCGCCGCCCTACGGTCCAAACCATGATCCAAACAAACAATGCGCCTACCACCAACACCCTGGGCACGAAACAGACAATTGTATGCGTCTTCGTCACGACATTCAAGACCTTATTGATAGTCGAACCATAAAACCACCAAAACCTGATGGGCAAGCCAACCCACTCCCTACTCACAATGCTGAATCGCCACCTCGAAATATCAATCTCATAAATCTATCTCACAACCCCACATACAATCCCAGTCAATACATTGTCCAAGACAACCAAACCAAACCTACCTTAACCTTCCCCGAGGAGGACGAGTGTTTCATGATGGAGGAGGAGGAGGATAATAACTCTGATTAGTCAGAAGTAATCGACGTTGATATGTCCGACATAAGTAGCAAAGATCAGGCAAAGGAGGAAAAGCTAAGGAAGTGGAAAGAACACTCCTGGGCAAAACACAATTTGGAGGATCCAGATATTCCATTTGTAGAAGATGACGAATGGCTTCGTATCTGGTTTGAGAATAGGAAGAAGGAAAAAGAAAGGGTCATCATGATGAGAAGGCACGCTCGCTTCGAGCCTGTCCAAATTGTGGTACGCATCAACCGTCCCAAAATTCCAACACCGCCCATTGTTTGGGAGACAATCAATCTCATAGAAAAGGTAAAGGAGTTTCAAATGCAACCATGGGTCAACCCTTACGACGAGTGTGACTATAGTCAATGGATAGAAGAAAGAGAAGATCTGGATTTCATATGCACAGAACCCTATAAAACAGGGGAAAGCGACTTTGATGAAATGGAAGAAGAGTGCAATGATCCGCTCGATGAAACCTCCTTAGCATCACTATTCAATCAGGAGGAAATGGCTGATGACCACACAATCAATGAAGAAAGGGAAATTCAAACTGACACATCCATTTGGGGATTGCTCATGGCTCAAGGAAGTAACCATCATACGAACTTCAAAGATGAACCCAATTCAAAGGCTCTGTTTGGCAAGGAAGAGGGTGGGAAAGAGTACAAAGTTGCAAAAGACAAGGGAAATGACCCCGACATGCTGCAGTAGCTGAGGAGTCACAACATGGCAAATAAGAAACGTTAAAACATTGTTTTTGCTTTAAACAAACTAGAACGAGTTTTGGGCCCCTGTTTGGGCATTTTATTTCCGCTAAGAGAATTCCTTTTTCATCTTTCAGATTATGCTTATTTAAATCCAAATTTCTAAATTGCAATTGCCATGCGCTATACTCTCGTTGCCAAAACAAGGGAAGGATTCGAAGGGATCAAAAAATCTTTGTGTCCTCGACAAAAAGGGAAGGAAAGGATGAACTCTAATTGCTTAAGAAACTAGGTTTTTTGTCAGAACTTAGAAGAAAGACACTATCTCCGTGAGAACACTTAGTGTTAGCTTGCCCATTGTGAAAGTACAAACGCAACAGGAGATTCATGAGAACATCTCCATCAGATTCCTCTCCAAAAACACCAAGACCCTCTTGAGAGAAAAATGCTCGTTGGGCAATCTATACACCCAAGCAAAAGTAAGAGCAGAGCCTGCTAGGACAAGGAAAATGCGAAAAACGTAACCTAGGCAAAAGTTAAGGCATTTGAAGGAAAGCTCGCTAGGGACTCAACCTCTATCAGGTAACCTAGGCAAAACTTAGAGCACGAGAGAAAGAAAAACCAATAGTGAAAACCCAACCCCCAAAGATGGTGATCTTGGAACTACGTAAGAGGCCTGATTCCCTGATTGGGATACGTAGGCAATCTCGCATCGAGATGCGGCCCAAACATTTGGAGAGAGGAAAACATCAACAGGTTTGTACTCAATGATAGGCATAGCTAACCCTCCGTATTGAGCTCACAAAAGATGAGTTAGTCATTTTCCAAGGAATTGGCAAAAACAAAGGCACATAAGAATTATAGTTCATCCCATCTAACCCAAAAGTCGTCAACGCAATGGGTATGATACTTCAAAAAGACTCTTAAGTTTGGCAATCAGGCTATAGAGCATGGCAAAAGCAAGAGACAGAAAATCAAAAACTAAGCATAGGAGAGAGAATGTGAAAAAGGATGCCACTTGGCTAAAAGCAAAACCTAGCTTCCTTGGGAAAATAGACGTAACGGCCGGATAATCAATACCTCGGCCGCAACAATGATCCTTCGGCCGAGTAATCGATTCTTCGGCCAAGTGTTTTCACACAAATTACTGTCTATCAGCAAAAACTTGTTCAAAAAGCCATGTTCTGACTATCGCATGCAAACTCAAGACATCTAAGGGGCATAAAAAGCATTTCTCATTTCATAGACAAAAAACTTGTTTACAAAACCATTGTTGTGGTTGCTTTTACTATACAAATATAGTTTCTGCCCATCTTCTACTAACTATGAACACGAAAAAGAAAAAGCCTTAAAAGCTAGGCGATCTCTGAGAAGAAGGCGAGGGCTGCTCACTGGTCCTCACATTCCCCCCACCAGCAGCCGATACTCCCTCAGCCTCAAGCTGCAGCCAAAAAGGGATACAAACATTCAGACTCAAGGGATAATACACAGCACATAAAGCTCATGAAGAAAATCGTACCTCAAGGATCCTACGGCGCTGTCTCCGAACCAGAACCTCTGTACTCTGATAGGCGTGAAGCCATTCCTGCACTATCTCGGCAGGCACCTGTGGAACAGTCAAACATTACGAACATCTAAAGCAAGGGATACAATTCGAAGTGATGAAAGCTAACATGGAAAGCTAAAGATACCTGTGAAGCCCCGGCTGGCAAAGTGTAAAGCTGGGTCGTGCAAGGAGTCAGCGTCAGGCGCTCCTCCTCCCCATCATCTGAGTGAAAGGAGACAAACGAAGGAGCCCGTGGCCAAACAGGAGCAACGGGAGGAGCCGCAACAGAGGAGGTCAAGAAAAGATGGCAGTACTCCGTATAGTCACCTGCCTGGAGGAGTAAACCCGCCCAATCTCTGATCCGAGCATTCTTTAGATCTTCCTTCGACATCAAAGAAGTGGACCTCATAGATCCTGGAGGAGAAGGAGGAACAAGCTGAAGAGCCTCAACGCGTGACCGCCACTGACTAGCCACTCGATCGCCTAAGTACCAGGCTCGGCAAAATGGACCCTCGAGCAAGCTACGGGCCCGGTCCAGGACTCTACAACGTGCAAGAGGGGCATCCTCTGGTACACCACCCCAAGGGTCAAACCGTACCTACAAAGCAGGGACAAATCAGTCCCAACACAAGAATATGGAAGTCTAAAGGATAAGAGGTACAAAGAAAAAGGTACCTGATCGACCGTCAGTCGGTCCAAAACTCGCCACCACTCGGGAAGGCTCAAAACTGGTGACCGTGGCCTCCGTTGCCCCATCAACCATCGCTCGTAACGAGGTATGCAGTTCGCATCACCATGCCTAGTCTCAGGGGGAAACTAGAGAAGGTGCTCGAAAGCCCAGAGCTGAAAAGCAGGTTAACCAAAGCAAGTTCAGAACTAGAAAAAGCCAAAGTGAAAACAGAAGTACAAAGGAACGATACGTACCTTAAGCACTCAAAAGTGGCCACAAAGAATGGAACTTTTGTCCCGCGAACAAGCTCCAAGACTGCCATACAAAGTGGCCAAAGCAGACGAGCCCCAGTCAAACTCCCGAATAGCTCCCAAGTGCTGCAGAGGAGCCAAAAACTGCGTGTGTACCGAACCATCCTTGTTGGCAAACAACGTTTGCCCAAGGAGGTAAAGAAGGAAGGCCCGCGTCAATTGCTCGGCACTCACCTGGGTCAGAATGTCAGCCACCATAAAAGTCTTACTTAGCCAAGCAAGATCGATATGACCTCGGGAACGAACAGGGGGCACCTTGCCCAGAAACCACCTCAAAGCACCCTCTTGCTCCCAAAGCCGAGGGTCAACTCGAAGAGCAACTTCGCCTATCCGCAGGCCAGTCAGCAAAGAAAAGTCACCCGAAGTGATAGTCATCTCGCCAGCAGCAGGAAAGTGGAAGGAAACTCACCGGCACGTTCAGAATGCTCAAGTGATGCTCAGGCTCTCTGCGAACTATCTCGGCTGGGCCACCAACAGGAGGGTGGTACTGCAGGAAACCACCATAACCCAGCCTACGCGAAGGAAGAACATAGGTAGCAGCATCAAATAAACCGGGCTCCTCAATCGCCTCCTCATCGGAAGACGGACACTCGCACCTACATGGAGGATGCGAGGATGAACCCGCGACACCTGAAGATGGCGTGGTCATCACGTCCAAACCAAGCAAGGGAAAACCAACGGTTCCCAAACAACCGAGAGCCGGCAGCAACGGCAGCAGTGATCGGAGGGGACGGTCGCCGGAGATAACGGTGGCCGACGGTGGTGGAAGAGTACGGCGGCGTGCGGTGGTGGTCGTCGGGCGAGAGGAACGGAGAAGAATGAGAGAGGAGGAGAAGAAAAGATTAAAAGGGCCGTGAGATCGATTTAACTGAACTTAAATCAATTTCCTGGCTTTTGGCGTTCTCACGGCCGAGTATTCGATTCCTCGGCCGAGACATCAATCCTTCGGCCGAGAAATCGATCTCCTGGCCCCTCAATTGATTTCCCTCAGCCATATCAAGTCTTGCTCTGTGCACTGACTCAAGTGATTACAGACTTCTAAGTCCTCAACCAACCAAGTAGCCTTGGGGGCATCCCCGAGCCAATGCAACATGATCAAAACCAGCCTTGGGGGCATATCCAAGCACGAGGAAAATCTCTCTCCAACAAACTGCTGGTCGAAGCTCCTACTACGGCAAAACAAGACACTTAGCAGCCCTGAGCTCAAAAACTTCAGCAGCTCCATGCTCAATAACCTTGTGCACAGGACGCTCAAGTCACCCAGGCTTTACGCCCATATCAACTCACTCAGCGGCTCTATGCCTATACAACACTCAGTGGTTCGAAGTCCATTACCATGTCCACCCACTCACCAAACACTGTAACTCCAAGTCCACTACTTCCACAGGCTCGAAGCCTATATCTACCATCTCAACTGGCTCAAAGCCATAGCAACTCACTTAGCGGCTCCAAGCCCTCGACTCAGCAGCTCTACGCT
The DNA here is from genome assembly GCA_018127125.1 of Rhododendron griersonianum. Taxonomy (NCBI): domain Eukaryota; kingdom Viridiplantae; phylum Streptophyta; class Magnoliopsida; order Ericales; family Ericaceae; genus Rhododendron; species Rhododendron griersonianum. Next base: position 29,048,019 of record CM030790.1, on the reverse strand, counting down.
CGCTATTGCAACTCAACGGCTCCAAGTCCACCGTTTCAACTGGTTCAAAGCCATTCTCTCAACGGCTCTACGCCCGAATTCACCAACTCAACGGCTCTAAGCTCCCACCTATCGACTCAGTGGCTCCAAGCCCATCATTTCAACTGGCTCGAAGCCATAACAATCAACTCAGCGGCTCGAAGCCCATTACCTCAACAGGCTCGAAGCCTTCGTCTACTATCACCCAGCGGCTCGAAGCCCTTTATCATAGCAGCTCTACGCTCGCTATCACAGCAACTGGCTCTACGCCCATATTCACTCATTCAGCAGCTCTACGCTCGCTATCACAATTCAGCGGCTCTAAGCCCACTGTCTCAAATGGCTCGAAGCCGTAAACAACCAATCTCAGCGGCTCGAAGCCCGTTATCAACAGGCTCTGCGCCTGTTATCACAACTCAGCGGCTCCAAGCCCGCTATCTCAACTGGCTCGAAGCCGTAAACAAGTAACAGGCTCTAAGCCGCCCCAACAATCAAGACATTTATTCTCAGGCTCTATGCCTGAATGCTCAAAAATCTAACATTTTTGAATGCTCAAGCTCTACGCTTGGATTCCCAACCACGGTGTACTGGATGCTCAAGTTATACACTTGAATGCTCAAGCTCTACGCTTGGATGCCCAACCACTACGTACTGGACGCTCAAAGCCTGTACTTTGAATGCTCGGATTCTGCCGTCCGAATGCTCGAGCTCTACGCTCTGAATGCTCAAGTCCGGAACTTGATAGAAGCTCTAAGCTTAAAACAAACACACACGCACGGGCCCGTGCACATATTGCATCAACTTTTCACATCGAGTCTGCATCATCATATCTGTTCACATCTAACAAACATTATCACACATATACACTCTGCATATCTGAGGTCAACCCTGCAATCATCTGGCTCTATGCCTCGGTTTTATTGATCGGTCCAGCGCCTCGATCCTTTGGCTCTACGCCAACACTTATGATGAGAAAGCTCCATGCACAGACCATCAGAATGCAACCAGCTCTACGCTTCGGTTCAAATCACGTCAAGCTCTAAAGCTCCGACAACTCAGGCCCTCAAGACTGCATGCAGGCTCCATGCCTCAATCTAATCACCTCAGGCTCCACGCCTCATGTTCCTTCACCTCAGGCCCTTGCCTTATACCAGCTCCGCGCTTCGGTTCATCACGTCAAGCTCAAAGCTCCGACACCTCAGGCTCTCGCCTTATGATCAATACCAACTCCACGCTTCGGTTCCATCAAGCTCTAAGCTCACCTCAGGCCTCCGCCTCAAGACCACAACAGGCTCCATGCCTCGATTCCATCACTCTCAGGCTCTCGTCTCATACCAGCTCCGCGCTTCGGTCCCATCAAATTCCATCACCTCGGGCTCTCGCCTTATACCAGCTCCGCGCTTCGGTTTAGCACGTCAAGCTCAAAGCTCTGACACCTCAAACTCTCGCCTCATGACTACAACCGGCTCCGTGCCTCGGTTCCCTCATCTCCAAAGCTCCGTGCTCCAGTTACTGGCCTTGCGCCCTCCACATCTCAAAAACGACCGGCGTCCAATTCATCCCCAGTAGATGGTTTGGATTCCACCCCACTACATCAATTCCTTCCAGCTCATTCGCAAGGATAAGCTACTCTACCGAGCTCCTTTCAGTCAAAGTAAGGAAGATCAAGAAAAGCAAACGCACCTGCAGTGTACTGATCTACCCCAAAATACTAAGGAAGCTCTCAGCAAAAATTCCCCCGGGAGCCCCGTGCTCCTTTAACTATCTTCCGCCAAAACCCTGGCTCAGTCTAGGTCCGTCACACTACGGCTTTTTAAGCCCTAAGGTACGTCTTCTGTCCCTAACCCTCCAAACTTTTGTTTTTCTTTATTGCCCGAACTACGATTGGTCTGAATTTCCCTTGTGGAATACGTAGGCAGCCTCCCGACCCGACCATAACAAAACCTTTTTCAAAAAATCCTTGGAATAGTGGTTGGACCAAATTGAGTTGCTTTTTACAGCTTTGACTCTTACTCAAACATGTCTCGCGATCCGTCTGAGTTTAGTCAAAGAGGGGCATCTGTAGACACCCCAATTTGGCCTAACGATTATTTCAAGTCCGACCTTGGGACAATCCCGATGATGAAATGGATACAGTGATTGCTGATTGCTTCCTTGAGAACTTTAGGACTTTCGGTAAGGACTTTGAGCCACTTAGAGGACCCAATTCAAAGCCATACAGCCTTTCAGACAGAAATACAGAAGCCTAGAAGAATCCATCTGTCGGCCGTGACATCGATCCCACGGCCCTAACATCATTTCCTCACCCGAGCAACCTGTTGCTAGCAAAATCTCCCTGAGAGATCAATCCCTCGGCCGCAAGATCTATCCTTCGGCCAAGACATCCATTCCTCGACCGTGATATCCTTTACTCAGCCGCCAGATCGACCTTTTCCCAAACTTTGAAACATGTTCTATCGGACGTTTGATCCGATTACACTACCTTTCTGATGCGTTCGGGCTACGCTCAGAGATTATGACGTAGAGTTAGAGATGCATTGCAATTGCAATTGCCATCTCGTGATTTGATTGGCCAGAGTGAGTCACCAATTGCCTATATAAAGGGCCTTTGGTCTCCGAAAATAAACACATGAAATTCATAGAGTATACACTCTCTCAAGCCTCGAAACTCTGCACAAATACTCCCTCATACCCACTCTTCAAAAGCCCTAACTTCCCGAAGGCAGCCGTCAATCCGGTGATCAAACCCCGAAGTTCAAACCCTAACCCTAGGGTTTTCAATCAAGCAATCAGTCAATCACGCCCAATCCAAAGCAATCAAGCAACTGAGGGATCAAGGTGGTGAGGCCCAACGGCCTCTGGTTTGTCTTATTTACTGTCTTTTTGACTAATCGTAGCGTTTTGATTACCTGTTAATCTTTCTGTCTGGTGTGAGGAAGAACACCGACCGGGGCTTCGATCCCTCGGCCAGTACATCAAACCAGGAGGATCCCTCGGCCGTGACATCCATTCACCGGCCGCGGGATCCATCTCCCTGGGACATTTTGTTTGCTTTTCTGCTTTCTGATGCATGCTTATTTATCGCACTGGCTCACTTTGCTTACTGTTTAAAGGAATAAATAAACAGACTATGTGTTAGGATTAAACAAAGCATCTACATGTCTTATGTTGAATGATTATGGGTCAGTCTCACGACTGGGCAAAGAGGGGTGCCTAACACCTTCCCCTTATTGTACTTTTGGCTCCCGTATCCAGAATCTCTATCCATTTTCCCAGTTTTAATAAACTGGGTGGCGACTCTGTTTTGATGATAACCGCTATCATGTGGCGATGTTCCTAGCCATGGGAATGTCCATGATTTTGGTTTACGAAGCAAGCAACCAATCGAGTAATACAATGTGATCAATCTGTATGGCGATGCCCCGTTTGGGAGGTGTCTACAGTGGAGTAGCCCTAATTCCATATAGTCGGTTTCTTCCAACTTGAGGCTAGCCAGCCATCCAAAAAGTTGGTCCTGCCACCGTCGCGTGGTTGAATCTGGAGTTTGTCTATCTCCCTTAAATTTGAAACAGGTTCCATTAGGAGCAAAAGCCGTCACCATCTTCTGATGGTAGTCTATGACAACTCGATGGGATGACAACCAATCCATTCCTAGGATTACGTCAAAATCCGACGTGTCAATCACTCACAGGTCACAAGTCAGTCTCAGATTAGCTACCTCTATCTCGCACCCCTTACAGACTAAGTTAACAGATATGATCCCTCCCAAAGGCGATGCCACATTCATATTCATACCTAGGGGTTCTGTTTCTAGTCCAAGTGCAGATACACATACAGCAGATATGAACGAATGTGATGCCCCAGAATCGAATAAGGTTTGAACACATGTACTGAATAATAGTAGCGTACCTTGGATCACAGAAGGATCCTATTGCTGCTCATCATCCTCAGTCTGCAGTGCAAAGATGCGTCCTCTAGTGTTCTGCTGAGTACCCATTGATTGCTTCCCCTTCCAATTGTCCTGTGACGGCCTAGCTTGCTGCAGTGGCTTGACATTTTGTTGCAACTGCAGTCCACTTTCGATCCGATTGCCAAAGCCAACGGGTCGGAATTGCTGTTGATTCCTACCACCCATTGGTCTCTCCCTTCTGGGCTGGGGACATTGACTGCTATAGTGTCCCAAAGCTTGACAATTGTAGCACTGCACAGTCAAAATGTCCCTAGCAATCCCTTGCGGCAGCCTCTGAAACTGATTCTGCACTGGCCCAGTGTTCCTCCACTGCTGGTTGTTGGGCTGCTAATTGAATGGTCTAGTTGGGTACGATCCTCGATTGTTGTTATTGCTACTTTGGCCAGTTCTGATTGGTCCCCCAACGGTGGTCACCGTCTTTTTCAATATTGCCTTAGAGTCCATGTCTTCCCTTTCCTGCCTCAATGCACATTTCACCACTTCAGAATAAGTGGGAAAAGCGTGCCTAACCACTACCGTGCGAGTTGAATTAAGCCCCCATTCGAACTTCCTTGCCTTGTCGTCTTCAGTTGGAATGATTTGCTGAGCATAGCGAGATAGCTCTTCGAACTTAGCGGCATACTGGGTCACCGTCATGGATTCTTGCTGGAGGTTATTAAATTCCTACGCCTTAGCTTGTTTCAATGGCATTGGGAAATACTTGTCCAAAAAGATGTTTTCAAATTCATCGAATGTCATTGCGGTGACATCGTGAGTCATTTCCATTAGTTCCCACCAGTTACGAGCCTCTCATTTCCGCTGATATGTGGCCAAGGCCATACGGTCTTCGTCTCGAGTCATTTCTAGTGTGCGGAATATCACCTTGGTTTCCTTAAGCCAAGCTTCGGCTAGAACCGGGTCAAGTTCCCCATGAAAAGCCGGTGGTCAGTGCTTGCAAAACTCATTCATCGCCTGCGCACGAGTCATCGGTCCCTGTGCAGTTGTTTGGGGTGGTGGTCGGTTTGCTTTGTTAGTCACTGCAATAAAAGCTTGCAGAAGTTGGGGCGAGATCTTGTGCCCCTAGTTGTCCGTTCGCATTGGGATTTGGCCCGTTGCTTTGACCATTGTTCTGACAGTTGCTTTGACCGTTAGCGTCGTTGTTGCCGTTAGCGCTGGTGTCCGTTCCGTTATGTGTGTTCTCCATCTACAACGATCAAGTTCTTAAGTTAGGAGATGATTTTTCTTTTTTATATATTTTTTTAAACCCTTTTTTCTTTCGACTTATAGTAAAAATAGTTGATTATATAGGATCCTATTAATATTTAACTATACAGGTAATGCTACATAAGCAGATAACATGCCATATACAAGTCTAACATGTAAGACCTATGTTTTCTCACTGTACATTTTCGGAGCCTAAGTCGGATGACGACTAAATAATACTTTTAGTTTAGACTGAAATTATTATACTCCCTCCGTCCTTTTTTAAGTGTCCTACTTCGTAACTCCAACTTATTAAAAAGACATCATCATTACACCTTTCACATCAACTTTTTCCTCAACTTTCCCTACTTACCCATCATCATTACACTTTTACTCACTAACTTTTCAAAATGAAATATACTTTTAGGGACAAAATAGACAATGCACCAACTTTTACCCCCCTAACTTTACAAAATGGACACTTATTAAGGGACTGTAGAGACCCGTATTTTTTTCGAAAATGGTTTAAAGGTTTTATAAATGCTAGAATACCGAATAAATGAGAAAATTATGAGTTTATTTGATTTGGGGCTTAAATGATAGGATTGTTATTTGAGGGAGTGTGAGTGTGATTAAGTTGAGTGTTAGTATAAAAGAGGGGTGTGTGTGTGGTAGGAGATAAAAGTCCCCTTATCTCTCTCTCTCTCTCTCCAGTCGGCTCTCCCTCTCTCTCGGCTTTCTCTCTCTCTTGCTTCATCTCACAAAAACTCACCCCAAAGCATAAAACCCATGGCAATCAACCTCCATCATACTCTCTGGATGTGATTTCAAGCTTGTGGTTTGTCGGTTGGAGGTCGGAAGGGAGTATTCATGGAGGATTTTGAGTTGGAAAGCTAGGGCTTGATTGTTGGAGCTCGAACTCTGATCATTGATCACTTGAGGTAGGGATTTCTTACTCTCTCTATGTGTTTATGGGTTGATTATGTGCCTTGATCGTGTTTCGTTCGCTGTTTGTTGTTGGGATTTCGTCGTTGAAAAGTTGAAAATTCGCAGAAAAACTCTGTGGTATTGATACCCCTTTGAGGGTATCAATACCCCATTCTCCTCTGGGCCAGATTCTGGCCAGGTATTGATACCTCCGTCAGGGGTATTGATACCCCCTTGATTTTTGGGCAAATTTGACACACTTAGCTCGTTTCATGCTCGTTTGAAATCCAATAACCTCTAGCACCCTATAAACATCTTTGAATCACACCTATACTTGATTGTGGGTACCTCGAATGATTCGTTGATCTCTCAAATTCTTTTGGCCCACGTTGGAAGATAAGAACATGTTGAACTTAATGAATTTGGTATCCGTTGGTCGTTCTTGCTTTAGATTGACTTAGTGAACATATTTGGCATGTCTCAATGATCGATATAGACTTGTTAAGCGCTATAACAAGACGGGATGGTTGGTGAATTGAGAAACGTACTGGAGTAGTTATCGAATATCGTAGGCCATAAAGTCTATCGTAGGGTGCATGGTTGGTTGATAAGGGCCTGTCAAATAGTCTAAACGGTAATAGAGTAATTCGTATCCTCCTAATTCATCTTGTTGGTCTTTCAAACTTCCTTTGGTGCTCATTCTACGGAATTTTAAGTATAGAACCTAATGGGTGGTACGTTGTAAAGTCATTAGTGGGTTCGATGCATGACGTGGGATATCGTGATAGACTTGGAGGAGTAACGTGAGCTTAAGGTATTTATTTATGTATAAGGGGACGTGTTTATGAGTTTGTTATACTTTGTGTGATGATGAATGAAAGAATGTGACCTTGGGAACGTTGTGTTCTTATATGTGGATTGGTAATTCGTATGTGTATGTGTAAATTGATATATGTTGAGTTTGAGGCTATTAACGATTGATTGAGAAATGGTTAACATGAATGAGTACGAAGGAACAATACGAAGAAAGCCACAGATCCACCGATGGGTGCGATGCCGGAAATGGGACGCACGGGGTCCCGAATGCCCGGACATGAATAAAAGGTTTCTTGTGGACGCACGGGTCCCGAATGCCCGGACATGAATACAAGGTTTCTTGTGGACGCACGGGATCCCGAATGCCCAGACATGAATACAAGGTTTCTTGTGGACGCACGGGATCCCGAATGCCCGGACATGAATAAAAGGTTTCTTGTGGACACACGGGGGGGGTGTAGATGAACGGGTATCACCATTCGGTGAGAAAACCGGACAACACACGAAATCTAGCAAAAATAGGGAATGAAAATGGAAGGATTGTTGGGCGATACGAATGAAGGGTAAATGATTGATTCTATCGAAGTTTTGAAAAGAAAGGGTTTAATAATCGATAAATTGAAATTGGGTCCATGTGAGAGGCGATGAATTTTGTATCTGCGTAGTGATGGACAAGCGACGGTTGAGAGTATATTATATTTTAGTTAGATTGATTCGAGTTGGTTCCCTTCCCTAACAGACGTGTGAACTGTTAAGGGTACTCTTATAGGATTTTGATTCTCTTAGGTCATAGAGTGCTCATTCATGGTGAAAGATCATTGTCTCTTGTGATATCCTATTGTACCCATTCACTCTGGTTGCATAATCCATCGCATTTTCATATAGTTTGGATATAGATTTCTCTACTGGGCTAGTGTAGCTCAACCTATCATTTTCAGGTGTATCTCAAGAACCTTGACGCGGAATGCATGGTGTGCATGCTTGATCTCATCTCTTTTGAAAGCCGCTCGAGAAGTGGTTTCATCTTCTTTTGTATGATCTCTTGGAAAGATGAAATTGTAAATTCATTTGAAATCTTTTAATTTCAGATTTTATGTAACCTCTAAATTTATTGTCTTTAAATAACTATCAAATTTGGGCCGTAGTGCCAACGTTGTAAATTTTTAAACCTGGGGATTTGGTTTGTCAATGATCATTTGGGAACTCTCTTTTGGGTATTATCTGTAATATGCGAGGATCATTTATTGAAATGGATTATTTATTGATGTTGAAAATCGTGGGTGTGACAGGGACAGCCCAAAATGGAATACTGGACTCTAAATAAGGGACGGAGGGAGTAATTTTTTTAGGGTAACATAAGAAATAATTATGATTAATATTTCAAGTTTATGCTCTCAGAAAGTGATCTACCCAATCTACCCAAGGCCAAGGGTTTGAACCTAAAGCTCTGATACCAAGTTGTAACGCCCCGATTTTCGGGAACATTTTAAAACATAGTTTGTCATTTATTTAAATAAAGAGGATAATTAGGTCATTACAAATCCAAATAGTCTTATAAATTCAAATTACATTATTCCAAATTTCGGAAATGGTTCTAAGATAATTCCTACTCCTTAGGGCGTCCGTCTTCTTCTGCAACCATCTATCCTGCACCAAACTCCTCCAAACTGTAGTACCCATCCTGTCCGTCTCTATTATCTAGCATAAGATGCCAGGTCCACAAAAAGGTAAATCCGATAAGCAATTAAGCTCAGTAGCTAACTCCTACCTCTATGTCCCTTACACTAACAAAAATAGTATATAACTTTGAATAGTAAAATTTCAGGAGTCAATAGTTCATCTCATAAAAATCAATCAATAGATAAAGTGTCAGTGTCTTGTCAGAGTTTATCATCATCGCAGCGTATTGTAATCTGTGTCCTCATTTTTCAAGTATCAATTCCACTTTCCATCTTATTTTCTTGAGCACTGGTTTTGCTGACCGTCTTTCAGGACCTATCGGGCTCCCAGGCTAAATTCAGATTTTGCCACCCAAAAGTACTGATTCCGCTGACCGTCTCTTTCAGGACCTACCGGGCTCCTAGGCCACATACGCACATCCGAGCCATGGTTCTGCCGACCATTCTTTCAGGACCTACCGGGCTCTCATGCTCACACACACACACACACCCGAGCCATGATTCCGCTGACCATCTTCCATGAACCTACCGGGTTCTCATGCTCACACAATCACCGGCCATTTTTCATTTCATTTTCTCATTTCTTTTTGTACTCCATTTCTCGTTTCTCATGTTTCGTACACATGCATCATTTCGCACGTTCACATTATTCTTTCAAAGCTTGCTAAAGTTATGCGGTAAAATAGATCTCTAATTTCATGCGATTCTAATTTCATTAACATCAAATACTATAACAGCACATAATAAAGGAGTAACACCTTGTTGGTAAACACACTTGATATTTTACAACTAAAGTTAATCACATACACCAGTTGGTTTAAGATTTCCATTACCTAGTTTCCAAGTCATGCTTTTCTTAGTAAAAATCAATGAATGACAGTGAACCAACTGTTCTAGCCACATAATACCATTTCTAAGTTTCCAAGTAACTTTTCAATTTTTTTTTTTTGGGTACAATTAGCATAAAAATTGATTTCTTTATAATTAACAAAGATTATAACGATTATACTCTAACTCCAACATTTTGAATTTCAATCATCCGAACATTTAGCTATGATAACTTAGATTAACATTTTCAATTTTTTTCCAACAAACTAATATGCTGGTAATTAGAAAACTCTCTTCTTCTTCTTCTTTTTTTTATAGAACAATACCCTTTAAAATCAAACGAACACGTAGCACTACTATATTTAGGGAAGTAGATAAGAGATTTCTACCTTACTTTGAGGTGGTAGTGGGTTGATTCTAACGGTGTCGTGTCGAGTGGTGAGCGGCACGTCTCCTCCGATTCCGAATTGATCGAAAACTCTATTTTTTTTTCTCCCTCTCCCACTCTTACTGTCTCTCGGTCTCTCTCCCTCTTTCTATTTCTCTCAAACTTTTTCAAAGGAGGAAAGAAATGTGGGGAATTGGTAATGGGTGTGGGTGCTGAAATTGGGAAGGGAAATGGGAGTATTTATAGGCCACCACTCCTCTCTCTCTCACATGCATTTAAGGCTATAAGATAAGATAGTGTAGTTCATGCATTTAAGGCTATAAGATAAGATAGTGTAGTTTAGTGATAAGACCAAACCATTTCTTTTCTTTCTCCTGATTCGGCTCTCTCTCTCTCTCTCATTTATTTCTATCCTATCTTATTTCTCATTCTTTCTTGCCCACTAAGATTACTAATAGGATAAGTACAATAATAGGATAGGAATAGTAATAGGATAAGTATATAATTGGTGTGCAAACAATTAATGCATATACATGTACATATACACATATTAGTGTGTATTCATGCAAACTAAGCATATATGGATATATATTTGGTCTAAGTTAGATTTAGGGTTTATTATGATTAAACAATCTAATTAATTTTAATAAAATGACGATTAAGGAAAAATAAGTTAATAATAAATATTTAATTTTATTGATGAAAATTAGGATCGTTACACTAATATTTTTATCCATTTAATGTATTGATTATAGTTATTAATCAATCTAATTTCATAAATAAACTAATACAAGCCTAGACTTACTAGTAATTGAACAAAAATTATTTTTCTTTATTAATAAAGATTTCCGCTAATTAAATTTAACTTCTCGGCCATACAAGATTAAGGGCAATGCTCCATTCGTAAAAAGTTATGTGATTTCTATGCTTATTATTTAATTAAATAATCACTTTGATTATTTGTATATTGTTCCAACTCGTGATTTATATGCTAGATTGGACACTAAAGACATGGGTTGGTTTGCGAATAGCATTCACCTAGATGTTGCTAGGTAAAGATTAAATTGGAAAGAAGTGATGTTAGAGATTGCCTGCAGGCGGGTTTTTGAGATTTGAATTGAGATGAGTGCTAACGGAGGCCCAGTCTCCAAACTGGCGGGTGTCCAGTGGTAATTGTGAAGTGGTGATTAAGATAGGCGAACCCTAGTTATGTCTTGGCATGATAAACTTTCCCTTTGTTTGTAGTTATTGGGATGCACGCTCGGTATATAACTTAGGTGTATCCGCGACAGCAAAAGGAAGTGATCTCATGGGACATGCATGACTAGGGGTTGGGAGGAAGGATCTCGTGGATGAGATCTTAGATCACACGTTAGGCTAATGGATTGTGATAAATCTGTTTATGCGTGTTAGTTCTATTTACTCTTCCGCATCGATATTATATTGTTTACCTGCTAGTTGTAAAGCAAGAGGGGTAGCTATGTTGGATTATTCTACTGAGTGAACTCTATCACTCAAGTACGGATTGCCTGGCATCCGTGCCAGATTTTGCAGAAAACCAGGAAGAGACACAGAACCTTGAAGGCGAGCAGTATTATCCAGAGGAGAATCCAGAGATGGGAGTCGAGCCAAAGTATGCTTGGGATCTGTATGAAGCCTAGGAGTCGACTCCGTGCTTTGTCTATTTCATTACCACAAAGACTATTTAGTATTTCCACATTGGAGTTGTAATAAATGAATCCTTATGTTGAATTATCTGTTTGGATTTTGATCTTTAATAAAGTAAATTTTTCAGAAATTAATATTTAATGTCTCCGAAATTTATTTGAAAAATCGGGGCGTTACAACAATTGGTTGATACATTTTTCATTTTTAGTGAACTTTTTTTTACTTTCCGTTATAATTTTGTACTTTTTAGACTCCTCTTGTTGAAATTGAATGATTAATCTAAAAAATATTGACGTGAATCTAACAAAAATTCTGAAAAGATAAACAAAACACACAAAACGAAGAAGAAAAATAAGTTTACAAGAATGGATGGGATGCTTAAGTTTTGGATTCTTTTTTTTTTCTGCATTGTCTTCATTTTAATACGAAGTGTAAAGTAAAATTTTAAGTTGCTAAATCAACAGAGAAGCAAATGGTATACCAAGAAAGTTTTCTTAATTTACATTTTGTTCACGAATGCAACAAAGTTTAAAAAATATATATATAGAAAAACCTGACTAATTTTTATTCTTCAATTAGCTAGCCTAGACAGTAGGCAGTAGGCACCCCTCATCCGCATGACACAATGTTTGATATTTTCTTGAGTTGCATTCAGACATATTTCGCCGTTCCTACTGTCGATAAGCACTAGAATTTCATCTGGTCGTGCCTTGAATACCAAATATAGATGCACTTTCAAAATGGAATGTATAATGGAATGTATGATACGCTTATGCAAGTAGTTCTCCTCATCATTATTACTTTCAAAAAGTTGTTTGATTTGTGGGATGCATGTGTTTATCTGAAATACCAAATATAGATGCACTTTCAAAATGGAATGTATGATACGCTTATGCAATTAGTTCTCCTCATCGTTATTACTTTCAAAAAGTTGTTTGATTTGTGGGATGCGTGTGTTTATCTGAAATACCAAATATTGATGCACTTTCAAAATGGAATGTATGATACGCTTATGCAATTAGTTCTCCTCATCGTTATTACTTTCAAAAAGTTGTTTGATTTGTGGGATGCGTGTGTTTATCTGAAATGCGAAAAGATCGATATAGATATGTATGTCTAGCGGATCAGATCTTGTCCATTGGCTTTGGACCAGTTCGGTTATGCGATAGTTCTGACAATAAACTTGTATTGGGGGACCTTACTAGCTAGATTTTTTTAGGTTATGATGTTCATTAAATACTTTGTGACCTTCCATAGCAACCATATTCAAAAACAAATATATCATGAATATGTGGTTGCAATCTCAGATTAATCCGATTTGTTTTAACTTTTTTGATATCATTGATGTTCTCAATCAATTCAAAAAATGTATGATTCTTGTAACGCTCCAATTTTCGGACACGTTAATTAAATCATTTCTAATTGATTTAATAATCCATAAAACTAATTTAAGAAATGAAAATTTATCAAACAGAGTTTAGCAGCGGAAATCTCAAATACCAAAAATAAAACTACTTAATTGTCTTACAACCCAACGAAATAAAACAGAATTTGACAAATGTGATAACACTATTGAAAATTCAAATAACAATATTTTAAATTAATAGAGCTTCTAAGGGTACGGCAACCATGGCTTGACAAACTCTCCTTCCTCAGTTGGGAGGTCTTCACCCTGATACTGATCATCTTGAAAAGGATTCTATTCTTCAGTCTCTGGATTACCTGGCATGAAATGCCAGCCCAATAGCACTATAATGAGTTTTGAAACTCAGTAGATAATCTCAACCCTACTAACCCCTAACTTTACAATTAGCAGTTCAACAATATAACAATTGATAATACACAGAAGGTACAGAATAATTGCATATCAGCTTTTTCTTTACTATCCATCAACTTACATGAAATCTAAGGATCCTCTCCACGTGATCCTTTCCTCCCACATCCACCAACTTTGACCGTCCCATGGAATAACTCTCCATTTATCTGTCTTGCACCAGGGTTCTAAGCGAATACTACTAAATTATGTACTCAGTCTAGATTCACCTACAACCATAATAAAGGAACAGCTCACCATAACAACCCAGCATTAGGGGTCGCACTATCTCATTGCCAGGATCCTTTAGCGTCTCCCAACTCTACACATTGTGTACTTTACCATACCCCTAATCTACACACTGGGTACTATACCGTATTTAGGGATCCTTTACCGTTTCCCAAAATATTGTACCCAAAGTCCTTTACCGTCCTTCACACACACACACTGGGTACTATACCGCATTTAGGATCCTTTACCGTATCCCAAATCCTGTAGCTGGAGTCTTTTACCGTCCTCCACACACTCTGAGTACTTTACTGTACTCAGGGTTCTTTACCGTTTCCCAACTCAACTAAAGGTACTTTACCGTACCAGGGTCCTTTACTGGCACCAAACATCCTCAATCAACTTTACCATTTTATCCTTTACTTAAACATCGTCTACGTGAGTCACTACTCGTAACCACCCAGCGAACCTAAGTCCATTCTAGCATGTACAACATGATACAATCAACAACAGCTCAAACACGATACATTTCAATGAGACAACAATATAATAATTGATAGGTGCAAATAATTAAACACATAAGGGATTTGGATTTGGCCGATACCTTTTCGAATATTTAAGTTTTATCGAACAAATATATAATCTTATTAACTTTGAGGATTTCCGTTAGTGTTTTCGTAACCCTTAGGTTTGGTTGGTATACAATACATTCTAAGGGTTCATTGTACGAATTAATGAACTTAGAATTTAAAATATAATTGGAGTTTGTAATCACGGTTGGTATACAATACATTCTAAGGGTTCATTGTACGAATTAATGAACTTAGAATTTAAAATATAATTAACACTACAAGAAATCACGGTTTTCCCGGCGTTTTTTAAACGCCGGTAAAAGTGAAATAAACGCCGGTAAAAGTCTTCCCGGCGTTTATCCCGGCGTTTTCCGTGAACGCTGCGACTGCCGGGCTCGGGAATACTTCCCGGCGTTTACAAAACGCTGGGAATAGTCCCGGCGTTTATGAAAACGCCGGGAAAAATTTTCCGGTGAGAATTGATACCGCCGGCGGCGAGGGAATTCCCCGCGTTCAGTAAACGCCGGAAATAGTCCTTTTTTAAAAAAAATTGCTGATACCAATTTCACCCATTTACTACTATTTACGCCAGCCCACATCCAACGCAACAAATATATATAGTAATAAATAACAAATACACAATACAAACAATCCATAATATCATACAAATCTGCCTCTCATATTTCCGACGGAAAAATACATTGTCCGAAAATATTCACAATATTTTCTATCAAACCACATACAATGTCTTCTATTTATACCTTGAGAGTACACTACTCAACAAATAAAAAGATAGAGCTTTCCAAATTCTTCTGTATTGACGAAGTCTTTCCGCTAGCAAACATTGGGCACGCTAGCAAACGTAGGCACCGTTCTCACGATGTTATACATACAAGTCTTGGGGTTCAAGGGCCGCAATTTCTTTGACAACCTGAGCTTTGTCTGACTCAAAATTTTCATCCTCTGCACCATAACAAACTAATAGTTAGAGATTCTGCCAAGACTCCTAATGAGAACAATGGCCGCAAATGGAAATTTTCAGTCATTCAAACATTGGTGCCAATATATCACCACATACAAGCAATGCTACCGTCACAGTTTACATAATTCTGATGTCACATTTTCATAAAGGATGAAATTGAAAGCATGATTGCATCTCATACCATTGCTTCCCAACTCCTTCGTTAGTTGTTTTTACTCTTGACTAAACCAATATCATGAGTGCTTGCAAATGTTTACGCCCTGTTCCTCAAGTTGTCCCTTGAGCTCACATAACATGTCTCCACGCCAGAGTTTGACCGATCCAGCAGCATGTCTCCCAACAGCTATAACAGCAAAAGAACCTTTCTTAGCTACCAACAAAGCAACCAAAGAGAGTTCTTCTAGAAATATGATGCGACAAGTGCACTGCTATCGAATCATTTTAGGGACTTATTTGAAGAAATTGAAATCAAAGAGAGACAAGATGCGTATTGAATTGAACTCACACACAAACAAACAAAAAAAGAGCAAAAGACCTACCCTAATAGCTGGTTCAATTCAATCCAAAAACCATTGTTACTAGCGAAACATCTTTATCAGCAATTAGCTTGGACACATGTCACAGATACAAGTGTATCCAATAAGGACACCTGTGCTGTATCATAAGTCAAAAAGGTTCAACCAACAATGAAAACAAACCAATAATGACAAAAAGCCTAGTTAAAGCAGAAGGAAAAAAATATTTAGATGAATCAAAGACATTGATCTCCCACACACAATATATATAACATGTTTTAAGAAGAAAATCACATCCTAAGTTAGATGACGAATCACAACCAAATTAGTTGCATATAGTCATATAGATATGGAAAGGAATAAGCTGTTTTGTCCTAAAATCAAATCAATTTCTTTGAACTTCTAATTAAAATTGATTATCCATCTCTTGCAAGAGTAGAGATCCATGGGTGCACAATTATTTTTTTCATGAGAATAGTTAGTTTCCAAAAGAATTAACAAAATGGAGAAAGCATGCCACTGGAACACAAACAAATCCCATAAAGAAGGATGCAGTTTCCCTTCAAAGATCTCAATAGGCAGTCTTTTTTTCAGCTAAATCAAGATGAATAGTGTCAACCACCAAATTATCACCAACACCACTGGAAAATACCCACACTGCGCATTTGCAAAAAAGAGTAGACATATAAAAGAAACACATGTAACCACAACCAATATCACCAAGTATAAGAAAAAGACATTATAAGCATAAACACATTTACATTAATACACAAACCCATCCGATAAACACATTTACATTAATACACAAACCCATCCGATAAACACATTTACATTAATACACAAACCCATCCAATTAACTATGTTTTCTCCATAATCAACATCCAAAATTGAATCAAAACCTCAACTTTACCGTATATACATATATATTTACATAAACCTATCAACAACGTTATCTCCACAATCAAAATCCTAAATTGAATCAAAACCCCCAGATCACACTCTAAACTTATCGCAATACTCAAAAGAAGATCAAAAGACAACTTTTACTTGGACTCAACTGATTCTTTCAAAATTACAAAAACACCGGCATCTATATACAATCACACAACAACATGTACATCCATATGTACACACACGCACAAAAAAACACACATATTCTGTATAAATGTATTTATATACGTATCGGATCACAAAATCCATGTACTCGAACAAATCATGTCCAAATCCATCCAATCAACTGAAGCAATCAAAACCCTAAATTGAAGCAATCAATGATCTTCACAATCAAAACCCTAAATTGAAGCAAACCCTCGACATCGCATCGGAATCCGAGATCAATAGCCACAAATTGTACTTCAACTCGACTACACACACGCATATGTAAAGAGAGTTGAATATATGTATACCTGCAGGGACAAGGTTTAAGGCGATGCTTCAGGGCTTGCTGAACCGACGCCGGGATCCGAGTGGTATCGCCGTAAGTGGAGACAAAGACGGCCCCACAGTAGTTCATATTAGCAAGCGCGTTGGTTCTGTTCTGAGTGATCGAGTGCGGTTCGCATCCCTGAGGGACTTGGCCATTCTCGATGTCCCACCACACAGATATCTTCGCCTTGTGGTACCCCGCCTCCGCCAAATCGCGCGACGGGAATCCTCTGTTGTTGCTGCTGCCGCCCATCGTGACCGGTGATTGCGCGAGAGAGGAGGCCGCTAGGTCACCGACGTGAGAGAGGAGGGAAAGAGGGAGAGGCGGCTAGGGCTAACTTCGTTGAGAACAAGACGAAAAGAAAAAATAATCCCACGCTTTTTAACCGGCTACTTTAACCGGGGTTTTTTCTAAACGCCGAGTAACAAATGCGGGGAAAGCCCTTTTTTGTTGTAGTATATTGGAGTTTGTAATCACTAACTAGATCTGTTAGAGTCTAACTTTAAAGTCTATGATACTACAACTACAACTCTTGATCGCCTAAAGTTCTACTTTTTATAAAAGTATTTTCACTTATTCTATTACCTAATTAATTTTATTCACTAGCCTACTTATAATTTTTATAAGTTGTTAAGCCTGAAATAGTAATGATTCACAACTCACTTTTTAATCCTATTAACAAAGTACCTGTCTTCTATAAAATAAAATATGGTAACTAGTACTATATTTTACTACATTAGTTTCACGTACACTATTTTACTTAGTAAGTAAATTTACTTTCCAGTAGTTCACAGTAACTAACTGCTTATCTTTATTATTGAAGTACCATGGGTCTTTATTATGGAAGTTAACCTTATTATTATTATTATTATTATTATTATTATTATTATTATTATTTGTTCAACTATGTTATTAACACTTATTCTATCATACACTTTATCATGTTCATTAGTCTACTCAAAATAATGTTTACTTATTTTGCTTACAGTACAAGGTAAATGATCATATGCATATATCCATAACGTCCAGGAGCTTGATTTCACATTTTGAGTTCAAACAATTGAATACCAAACATATTTGGGACTAAATTAGCAGGCATACAAATTCCAGGGTTAATAGTGTAATAATAGTGCAAAATTTCAAAACAAACACATGTAGTATACAAAACAAAAGAAAAATAGAGGGGGCGACTATTCGCAATCCTCAAATTTTCTCCCGTAGCCCGTTAAAATTTTTTTAAAATTATATTTCAGTAACTACATGTCGAAAATATGTTCAACATTCGGTAAACAACTGCCGAACATACATTTCGGTAAATAGCTGTTGAAAATAAGATTATATTTCGGTAACTACATGTCGGAAATGCACAAGAAACATATATTTCGGTAATTGGATGCTGAAAATGTATCTCAATTTCGGTAACTAACTGTCGAAACATATGGAAATTTTTAAAGGGCTACGGGAGAAAATTGAGGGGTGCGAATAGCAGCGCCCAAAATAGAGCATAGCGTCTGATCTTTTCGTTTTCAACATGGACGTCGATTCCCGTCACTTCTAAGTATTATAACTAACACATAGGAGTAAAAATATACTTAGGAGAAAGTAGGAAAATGACTATTCTACCTCGGTTCCAACTGAAAAAGCGGTTAACAGGTATGGATGGTTTCGGAAAAATCGGAGAAGACGACGGAGCAATGGAACGCCGGGGATGACTTCGGATAATTGGGAATAGGTTTGGAGGTGCTCGGGGTTGTGCTAGAGTCGGTGTAGCGCAGATTTGTGTAAGGACCCGTATTTTTCAGATATTATTTAAAAAATTTATAAATGTTAGAAATTGAGGAAAATATAGAATTTGTTGAGTTTAAATGAGTTGGGGTTAATGTGATGAAATTGTTTGTAGGAGGGTGCAAGTGCAATATGTGTTTATGTTGGTATATATATATATATATGTGTGTGTGTGTGTGTGTGTGTGTAGAGGAGTATTTTACTCCTCACACTCTCTCTCCATCTCCCGATCTCTCCCTCTCTCTCGGCACTCTCTCTCTCTCTCTCTCTCTCTCTCTCTCTCTCTCTCTCTCTCTCTCTCTCTCTCTCTCTCTCTCTCTCCCTCTCCATCACTCAAAACTCCAACCCTTACTCAAAACCCATGGCAAATAATCTCTAATCCTTCATCCATTTGCGTTATTGAGCTCGTATCCCGGTGGGTTTAGCTTGAAAAGGCGTATTGTGCTTGGTTCGAGTTTTCAAAGTTTAGGGCTTGACCAATCTCTTTGGTTTCAGCTTTGATAATCAAGGTAGGGATTTCTTGCACTTGTTATGTGTTTATGTGTTGATTTTGCACCTTGATCGTGCTTTAGATTATTGGTTGTTGTCGGGGTTTCAATCTTGAAAATCTGCAGAATCGTTGCTCGAAAGCCTCTGGTATCGATACGCACTGAGATGGTGTATGGATACCTCAAACTTACATTTGAGACAGGCGCTGGGGTATCGATACACACTGACATGGTGTATGGATACCAGGATCTTATGGGACAGTTTTGCCCGCGCTGCTCCCACTTCGATTGTTTTGGCCCCCGATCACTTCTAACACACTCTAAACATTATTAAACCACCCCTAAACTTGATTACTCGGGTTCTAATGATTCGTTGATCATTCCAATCCCTTTGATACTCGTTAAACGTAATCTTTGTACCGTTGTAAATGGAAAATGTATCATAAGGTTGTTTAGGTGTACCGTAGGTTATTTGAGGCATTGTGGTGAGTGTGATGGATAGTTGTTGTAGACACCTCCCAAACGGGGCATCGCCATACAGATTAGATCACGTTCGTTGCTTGATTAGTTGCTTGCTACGTAAACCAAAATCGTGGACATTCCCATGGCTAGGAACATCGCCACACGATAGCGGTTATCATCAAAACAGAGTCGCCACCCAGTTTATTAAAACTGAGAAAATAGATAGAGATTCTGGGTACGGGAGCCAAGAGTACAGTAAGGGGAAGGTGTTAGGCAACCCTCTCTGCCCAGCCGTGAGACTGGCCCATAGTTATTCAACATAAGACATGTAAATGCTTTATTTAATTCTAACACGTAATCTATTTTTAGCCTTTAAGCAGTTAATGGTGAGCCAAGACTGTAATTGAAACATGCATCAGAAAGCAGGGAACAAAACAAAGTTGTCCCAGGGTAATGGATCCCGCGGCCGGTGAATGGATGTCACGGCCGAGGGATCCTCCTGGTTTGATGTATCGGCCGAGGGATCGAAGCCCCGGTCGATGTTCTTCCTCACACCAGACAGAAACGTTAGTAAATAATCAAAACGCTAAGATCATGATTATTGACAGAAAATAAAACAAACCAGAGGCCGTTGGGCCTCACCACCTTGATCCCTCAGTTACTTGATTGCTTCGGATTGGGTGTGATTGACTGATTGCTTGATTGAAAACCCTAGGGTTAGGGTTGTTTGGCCAATTCGGGGTTTTCTGCCAATACCACTTCTTGAGGATTCTCATCTTCCACTGATTTCTCTTCGTCCTCAGCATTTCTTGCTGCTTTCTCTACCAGTAAGGTAGCGACTTTGAGCTTGGTGATCAGCAAAAATGGCGTCGTTATTTGCCATGAGAGTGGGAGGATTACTTGATGAAGCTTGGGATTTGGTAGATGACTGAGTTTGTTGAGGAGATGACCGCGAAGTCCCTGAAAGTGATTGGGACCGTTGCAGTGCAGGTGTTTTGGCCGGTGAGGGTGACAGACGGAACGGCTGCAAAGACCTCTGTTTGGCGTAACTTCAAGTGTTGTAAGAGTATAAAATTGGTTGTGGTTGCTTCTTTGTTTTACTTATTGTGTCTGCTTTGAAAAGTAGAGTACCTGTAAGTCAGTACTTGGCTTGTGTAGGGTTAGGATTTGGGCTGAAAATCCCAACCCTTCTGCACAGAAAAAGTTATTTACAACAACAGATGATACAAGGTGTGAGGAAGAACTTGGAAGTGAAAATGCAAGTAGGTTCCTAGCCTGTAGGTTCCTGTCTTAGTTTGATAAGTTCTATGGGTTTCTAAAACATGCAAGGTTTTGGTAGTCTCAGGGTGCTCCGTTGTCAAAGGGCACCAATCATTTCACCAGCCCATCATAGGCGGCGATTGGGTGATTCCCTTTTTGATATACCACTAGGTACGAGTGACTGTAGAGTTTGCTGGAACCCCCAACATAGCCCGTGTCATGCCGGGATATCAGGTGAACTCAACGGGTTGCCCGCTCGATGCATATGATAAATGAATTAAACAAGGCATGTATTAGTCTTATGTTGAACTTTCTGGTTATGGCTCACATGTTCCCCAGCAGAGTCGCCAAAAACTATAGACACCTCCCAAACGGGGCATCGCCATACAGATTAGATCACGTTCGTTGCTTGATTAGTTGCTTGCTTCGTAA
Source organism: Rhododendron griersonianum (assembly GCA_018127125.1). NCBI lineage: Eukaryota > Viridiplantae > Streptophyta > Magnoliopsida > Ericales > Ericaceae > Rhododendron > Rhododendron griersonianum. Next base: position 29,026,580 of record CM030790.1, on the reverse strand, counting down.
ACCAAGATCGTGGACATTCCCATGGCTAAGAATATCGCCACACGATAGCGGTTATCATCAAAACAGAGTCGCCACCCAGTTTATTAAAACTGGGAAAATAGATAGAGATTCTGGGTACGGGAGCCAAGAGTACAGTAAAGGGAAGGTGTTAGGCACCCCTCTCTGCCCAACCGTGAGACTGGCCCATAGTTATTCAACATAAGACATGTAGATGCTTTATTTAATTCTAACACGTAATCTGTTTTTAGCCTTTAAGCAGTTAATGGTGAGCCAAGACTGTAATTGAAACATGCATCAGAAAGCAGGGAACAAAACAAAGCTGTCCCAGGGTAATGGATCCCGCGGCCAGTGAATGGATGTCACGGCCGAGGGATCCTCCTAGTTTGATGTATCGGCCGAGGGATCGAAGCCCCGGTCGATGTTCTTCCTCACACCAGACAGAAACGTTAGTAAATAATCAAAACGCTAAGATCATGATTATTGACAGAAAATAAAACAAACCAGAGGCCGTTGGGCCTCACCACCTTGATCCCTCAGTTACTTGATTGCTTTGGATTGGGTGTGATTGACTGATTGCTTGATTGAAAACCCTAAGGTTAGGGTTTGAACTTCGGGGTTTGATCGTCGGATTGATGGCGGCCTTCGGGAGGTTAGGGCTTTTGAAGAGGGGGTTTGAGAGAGTATTTTGACAGAGTATCGGAGCTTGGGTGAATGATTTCACTTAAGAATTTCATGGTCTAAGGGCCTCTTTATATAGGCAATTGATGACTCACTCCGGCCAATCAAATGGCACGATTGCAATTGCAATTGCAATGCAATTCAAACTCTTCGTCGCAATCTCTGAACGTGGCCCGAACGCATCGGGAAGGTAGTGTAGTTGGATCAAACAATCGACAGAACGTTCCAGAGTCTGGGAAAAGGACAATCTGGCGGCCGAGTAATGGATATCACGGCCGAGGAATGGATGTCTCGGCCGAAGGATAGATCTTGCGGCCGAGGGATTGATCTCAGGGAGATTTTCTAGCAACAGGTTGCTCGGGTGAGGAAATGATGTTAAGGCCGTGAGATCGATGTTACGGCCGACAGATGGATTCTCCTAGGCTTCTATATTTTCTGTCTGAAAGGCTGTATGGCTCTGAATTGGGTCCTCTAAGTGGCTCAAAGTTCTTACCGAAAGTCCTAAGGTTCTCAAGAAGGCAATCAGCAATCACTGTATCCATTTCATCATCGGGATGGTCCCCAAGGTGGGACTTGAAATAATCGTTAGGCCAAATTGGGGTGTCTACAGTTGTGAGTTTGGCTAGTGATCCGAAAGGTAACAAAGTAACTCGTATCTTTGTGATTTTATCTCGTTGATCACCCTAAACTCCTTGAGCTCTCGTCTCATGAGATTCTAGTATAGAGGCTAGTGGTTAGTGTGTTGTAAAGTTACTTATGAGTTCAGTATACTGTGTAGGATATGGTGATATACTTAAGGGAAATGTGTGTGCTTATCTATTTGTTGGTGTATGTGATGGTTGATTGTTTGTAGCATAATGGGATATGAATGACTATTGAGATTACGGACACAACGAGAATATGACACATCAGATATCACCATTCGGCTAAGACCGGAGTGGTGAGATGACCGAAATGGACACTGTTGGTATCGCCATGGACATTCGGCAAAGTGACAAGAACTGCAGATAAGATGAATGGGTATCACCATGGACATTCGGTGAGATGACCGAAAATGAGCGATACATGCGAAAACTTTGGATGTTATGATATGAGATTATTGGAAAAGAAAGAAAGATTGGTTTTTACCAAGTTGACTTATTTTAAAAGGAAAAGGATTTTTCTATTAAAAATCCTCCGGATATTCTTGAGCGAGTCAACGATTTCCGGTAGTCGTGCACAGAATCAACGGACTCCGGCTATTCAAGCTCGAATCAACGGAGCTTGACCATTATAGGTCATGTATTTCTCTACATTACACCTATTTAAAAACGAAAGAGATTGATCCATGGGAAAAAGAATGTTGATGACTAATAATGAGAAAAGGAAAATGATTATGAGAATGGGAAAGATTGTGGAATCATATGTGATGTGATGAATCGGTTGGGAAACCAAATATTGGTTAATTGTGATTGATGTGGGAATGTTAGTGGCACTGGTATGGCGTGTGAGATGGTAGGTATCGCATATAGGATTGTCTAGAATCCTTTGGCCATAGTGAGTTGCTTGTTGATAGCCATATAAACCTTGAGCATATCTGTCTATACTCATTCACTCTAGATGCATAACTCGGCATATTTTCTTATAACTTGTGTATAGATTTTTCTACTGGGCTAGTGTAACTCAACCTATTATTTTCAGGTACATTGCAGGTCACTGTCATAGAGTGCTTGGAGTGCATGCCGATATCACTATCAAAAGCTATTTTCAGAAGTTATCCTAGTATCATTGTAAAGTAAACCATACTGCACTGTATCGTTTATTTTTAGAATGTTGTAATTGTTGAACACGTTTATCTGAATTTGAGAATTGTAATGTCTTTTGGGGTATTATCTATATTATCGCGATGATTTCAATTATCTAAAGTTATTATTAGTTATGTTGAAAATCGAGGGCGTGACAATTTGTGTTCGGATGAGTGCAGAATTGGAATCCACTTCGTATTCTCTCTCCAGACCACCATTGTTGGACCTTAGAAACTTTTCTTTCTCTTCTATTCTTCAATGAATTTTCAGTGGTGTGTTTGTAATCTGATTTTTGGAGAGCAAGAGATGGTATTATGAGAGAGTGGAGGGAGAGAGGTGGGTGAAGATAAGAGGAGCCGACTATGGAGGGTATAAGGGCTATAAGACTTGAGTTGATTAGTACTCTTTCTCTTCTTCTTTTTTTCCCCATCTAGAGTTCATCTGTACAATGGAATAAAATGAATAGAATACAGAAGTTTACACATTATAAATAACTAATAACAAGATAAAAATGCATTTGAAAAGTTATTCTTATATTTATCTACAACAACTTGAAAGGGGTTGATATGCAGTAAGATTTTTATTCTTATCATTAACAGAGGGGAGGTGCTGTAAGTGGTGGGAGTGGTGATAGGAGTGCAACTGAAAAAATGGGAAGTAGTGAGAAGTGATGGGCAAGTTTAAGAGAGAGAGAGAGAGATTCATTCGGTAGAGATGAGGGAGAGGGGAACAAATCCCCTAATTCTAGGGAAAGTGAATTTTGTACACTACTATATATCTCCACATATACCTCTAATTATCCTAATATTATTATGAATAAGGCATAAAAATAATTGAACTAGTTAGTTTAAATAAACTAATAAAATTTGGGATAACAATATATATTTTTATTCGAAAAAAATAGGGCTAAAATCCAGATCGTTACAATTCTAATTAACTGTGGCAATCTTAACCCATATTTTTTAACCCGCCCAAATCCGCTCACTTATAACCCAATCCAACCCACCCATATTGTATAATGAGTTTATATGAAACCCATATAAATGCATATATACATAGATTTAGATGGGTTAAAAATAGGCTTTAATTAGACAACCCAAACTGCACAAGTGCTCACTGTCACGGAAGAAAAGAGAAACGTGGCACTGCTCATTAGGGGTGTTATCCGAAACCGGAAAATCGACCGAAACCGGAAAAACCGGACCGGACCGAATTTTTTAAACCGGTCGAATAATTTCGATCCGGTTCCGGTTTTAAAATTTTTACAAACCGGTTTTCCGGTTCGGTTTCCGGTTTACGTCTTCTAAAAATCGGTCGAAACCGGACCGGTTATATATATAATATATACATATATATATATACCCCTTTACCAAATTTTGCCCTATTTCATTCTACTGCCGCACTCCAGTCTCCCACGAATTCTCACTCGATCTCCCACGAACGATCTCAGATTCACACTGCTCCCAGCCTCCCACGATTTGAATCTCTCTCTCTCTCTCTCTCTCCCTTCTATCAACGACGAGTTCCTCGGCCGGCTGTCTCTCATCTCCTGTCAACGATGAGGAACGACCGGTGATCCGTGAGGCAATCCAGCCGGCTGTCTCCCACTCCGTCTAGTGCGTCCACTCACTCTCACACACAGGTCTCTCTCTCTCTCTCCCTCTCTGTGTGTGTGTGTGTGTGTGTGTGTTTGTTTGCTCTCTTATTTTCCTAATCAGAACTCTTGCAAGTTCTTACAGTTTCATTGGCTGTCTCATCTCGTATGAATAGATCTGTTGTTGTTTTTGCTGTGAGGAGTGGCTTTTGATCTGTTGTTGTTTACTTGTTTTTGCTGTTTTTTTTTTTTTTGTAGATGGATGATTCTGGTGTTACTGGTATTGGATCTAATAATGTTGATAATGAACCCATCACAGTGGATGAACAGAGTCCGAAACGTAGTCCAAAACGTAGTTCGAAATCATGTGTCACTTTCCTTTTTATTTGTTGAATTCACTGAAAAATTTCTATTTTGGGGTAGGAAATTTCTGTTAAATAGTCATTAGAATACTGTGAGGAATATTCCAAACAGCAATCTCACTTTGATGTTGTACAAATCTGGCGCCTCTTTTTAGTTTGGTTTGTTATTTTGTGTGCTAGTTCTTGTTATTGGCATCTCTTACTAATTCAAGGTTACTCTTTCTAGTTTAGGTTGAATATAGTGAGTGGTTTGAAATGGTACATGATTCATTGCCGCTGCTTATAATGTGTTAGTGAGTGCACTGAGTGGTTTGAATGTCCTGCTTATGCTTTGGTTATAAAAAATGAGCTACGGGCCATGGGTTTAAAGTTTTGTCTTAATACTTTTGCTTTTAAGAACACTTTGATGGTTGTAGTAAGTTTGCTTGCTAGGGTCTGTAGTAAGTTTTCCATGTTTCTCTCTTAAGATTAGTCTCTGATTGTATGAAGTTGCCCTTATTGTTGGGAAAAAGAGAAGCCTTTTAACTGTAAAAGAAGCTTTAGTTGGCCAAAATTCAAGGTCTCGATTTTCAGTAGCAAGCATTATGCCTAGCTTGCTTCGGCCTAGCTCAATAGTTGGGCATCTCGAATTTGTTATATATTGACCTCGTGAGTATGTCATATATTGACCTCGTGAGATGAGCAAGCAACATTTAGGTGGCCATAGTCCATAGATGGTCTTTCAATGTGGTGCTCGATCAGAGATGAGTATGGTTGGAGGTGGTGAGAGAATGAAAATTTATTCTGAAAGTACCACTTGGTTATGTTGCAACAATAGTCCTGATCAATGGCTGCTTGCATGACAAAGAAAAACAGCATAAGTTCACAAGATGACTAGCTGGGCGCTCTGCATTGCCTGTTTTTATGTTGCTGCTGCTGTGGTGTTGTGTTGCTGGTAAATGTTGCTACTGGTGAATGCCGTTGGATGTTGACACTGGTGGATGCATTTTTTTTTTGGCCGCAACTTGCTGTGTTGTTGAACTAAAAGTGTTGAACATTCATTTTATTTTTCTTGTTGGGCTTGGCCCTTGGTTTGTAATTTAAAAGCCTATAAATTGTGCAATGGGCTTAATTATGTTTTTATGGGTTTTTTTGATGTATTGGGCTCAAAATTTATCCTTTTTTGTTGGGCCCAAAAAAAGGGGTTGAATTATGGATTTTTGTTTGATATCTTGTGGATTGAGTTGTGAATTTTTTGATGTGTTGGGCCCAAAATGTGGCCCATTAATGAAAACCGGATAAACCGGACTGAAACCGGTTGAACTGGTCGAAACCGGACCGGTTTTATCTCAACCGGTTCCGGTTTCAAAAATCTTGAAACCGGATAACCGGTTTCGACCGAAAAAATAGTCGAAACCGGTCGAAACCGGACCGGTATCACCCCTACTGCTCATGCATCGGTTTGGGGCGGGGGTAATTAATTTTCACCTGCAAGTACATTGGTGGTGGCATAATTCGCATTTTTTGAATTTTGACTGACATAATTTGCATTTTAATTTTAATTTTAATTTTTTTTTTGTTTTTCTTCAAACTTTTGGGACTTATTGATTCTTCTCGATGAGAGGAATCGAAAAGTTATAAAATTTTGGGGAAATTGCATATCAGTGGAGAAAGGGGTAAATAATGCCCAAGTGATGGAGAGATTTTTTCGGAATTGCATAAATATGGAACAGAGGAAAAAAAAAATTCCCCATACATGAAACGGAGGAAAAAATATTCCCCATACATGGAGTCGGTAATAGTCGAATCTGGGTTTCCTAAGTTGCCCCTTCTATGAATTTAAGTTGCTTCTTCTATGGACCTAAGTTGCCCATTCTATGAACCTTAATTGTCTCTTCTATGAACTTCCTGGGTATTCAATTTCTTGAGCACTTCTTCAATCTCCTTACCATTTCTATTATTTTCTGAGAAATTTGGAATCTGGATTACTTGCAGATTTGCATGAAACAAACCAACTGAAATTCTCCATGTATGAAACGGAGGAAAAAAAATTCCCAAAACATGAAGTCGATTTATAGTCAAATCTGAGTTTGAACCTAAGTTGCCCCTTCTATGAATTTAAGTTGCCCCTTCTACGAACTTCCTGAGTATTCAATTTCTTGATCATTTCTTCAATTTTCTTACCATTTCTATTATTTTCTGAGAAATTTGAGATCTAGATTACTTGCAGATTTGAGTTTTTAAAGTACTTTGAGATTAGTGTATTTTGGGTAATTTTTTAGAAAGAGAAATGATAGAGAAAATAAGATGTATATTTTCTAGCATCCACTTTATGCTTTTGCTTTTAGATTCTAGGAATTGCCACTTGAAATTTCTTGTTTGGTTTTACTTGAAAATGTGAAGAAGTTATGCAACTAGCTACCAATTTGCTTCACTGGCTGCTTTTCTTAGAAAAAATAAGGTGCAACTTAAGTCCATAGAAGAGACAATTTAGGTCCATAGAAGGGGCAACTTAGATTCAAACTCAGATTTTACTACAAGCCGACTTCATGTTTTGGGATTTTTTGCCCTCTGTTTCATGCATGGAGAATTTCAATTGGTCCGTTTCATGCAAATCTGCAAGTAACCCAGATCCCAAATTTCTCAGAAAATAATAGAAATAGTAAGAAGATTGAAGAAATTCTCAAGAAATTGAATACCCAGGAAGTTCATAGAAGGGGCAACTTAGGTTCATAGAATGGGCAACTTAGATCCATAGAAGTGGCAACTTAAATTCATAGAAGGGGCAACTTAGGAAACCCAGATTTGACTACAACCGACTCCATGTATGGGGAATATTTTTTCCTCCGTTTCATGTATGGGGAATTTTTTTTCCTCCGTTCCATATTTATGCAATTTCGAAAAAACATCTCCATCACTTGGGAATTATTTACCCCTTTCTCCACTAATATGCAATTTCCCCTAAAAAAATTTTAATTGAAACTCATAATTTTTTAAATAAAAACCAAAAAATAAGTCAAAAAATAGGTTTTTTTCCTTCTTATTTTTGTTTTTTTTTTAAATTATGAGTTTTGATAAACAAAATTTATACTTTTTTTATTCCTCTCATCGAGAAGAATCAATTAGTCACAAAAGTTTGATACAAAACTAAAAAATGCAAAAAAAATTAAATAAAGACGAAGTAAAAAGTTAATTGCCAAACTGACCTGATATCTGCAACATATAACAGCTTGTCAAATTATACCTTAAATTTCGATATTCTTCTTCAAAATATTTTAAAAAATGAAATAAAATCGCATCAATCTGCTTCATTTGAAAAGGAGAGGAAATGAAGAAACGTGTCAGGCCAGGTTGGGTTTGGGTATGACTTGACCCATATTTGTCCCGACCCATTTTAATCCGTCTATCATTGACCCATATTCGACCCGTTCATATTTAACTCATGACCCGTTTTAACTCGTCCAAACCCACTCATTCGCCACCTCTAATTATAATTATTGAATGATTAGCCTACAAAAGATCCACCTCAATTACGGTCAGTCTCTTTAATGGACCGGAGTCAACCATTTTGACAAAGACAATAGAAACGCAACCAAACCAATTTGAAGAAGTTGGTCAAGTAGTATCACCTCAGTTTGTAAAAAATCAGCTCCAACGAATATTGGTAAGTATTATTTTTTGATCCGTAGAGGTAAAATTGTTCAATTGCGTAGTTTTGCCTGCACGGATCGAGAAATAATACTTATCGATATTTGTTAGAGTTGAATGAAGAGATATATTCCCCCGCATTCCTCACATACCATGGCAAAGCCAAACTTAAACTTTCATTGGATCGAGAAGAATCAATGAAATTGGAACCGATTGCCTACCCGCCGCACCTGTCACAGCCAAAAGATCGGGCGGTGAATCCCCATGGGAATGGCTAACTCAAGACCCAGTAACAGAGCCTCATACTCTGCTATTGTAAATGCTACTCACACAATAATTCAAACACAATAACAAACACAATCTCTTACATATATGTGGGGTTCATACACATACTATTATGTGTGGGCCTCACATGTATATGAAAGATTGTATGAATTGTTGTGTTTGAATTGTTGTGTAAGTAGCATTGTCCGTATCGATTTGCCAATATATATGCTCCCATGCACGTAAATCCCACCAACGCAATCATCCACCGTTGATTTTCAATCAAACGTCCAATAATTTCCCCCGACCTCCTCATTCCTACGTCGCACTACCAGCTGTTCTCTCCCTCCCTCTCTCCTTCCTTACTTCTCTCTCTCTCTCTCTCTCTCTCTCTCTCTCTCATAGCCGAACGCGGCCATTTCGAAAAATCTCCTCCTTGTTCGGTCCAACAGCAAAAAAATCTCTCTTCGGAATTGTTCCAAAATCGTTGCTAGATTTTCGAACAATTCAATCAATCACAATTTACACGTGAATTTTGAACCTGTCACATCCTCTCCAGTTTTCGCGTGAATTTGATTCTGTAAGCCTAACCACCATTATAAACCACCTATATATGACTATATATATATGCGTAATACATCTATAACTCTGGTTCTCTCTGATTATTGTATAATTCAATTTCGTGTTGTTTTTTGTTCGGTTTCAGACCGATCAATGGTGCAATTTATCCCGCATTGACGCATTAAGGTTAGTTTCAACTTGCAATTGGTAATTAGTTTTTTTTTTTTTTGGGTGTTATATGCGATGTTATTTTTCTCTGATGTCATGTGTAGTGTTATTAAATTGTTATTCATTACTATTTGTTTGTTTTTTTGGGGGGGTGAATTAGGGTTTTCTTGAGATGGTAATTGGGAGTAATAAGATGGATGTGATATCTGATATGAATATACGTATGAACCTAGAAGATGGGGTAATGAGAGGATCAAATGGCAATTTAGAAGATATTTTGCAGAACGAGCTCGAACTAATGCTACGAAAGCAGCATAATCGAAATGCTATCGATCGGGAGAGGGAGAGGGATTATAACATATTGAGGAGTGGCAGTGCTCCTCCCACAGTTCAAGGGTCATTAAGTGCAGTGGGCAGTCTGTTTATGAATCCAAATCCTGTCGGAATTGATACTAGCAGTAGCAATGCCACTGAAATAATGACGGAAGAAGAAATCCGGTCTCACCCCGCTTATTTATCATACTACTATTCAAATGAAAATCTTAACCCTAGGTTACCCCCACCATTACTGTCACGAGAGGATTGGCGAGTGGCCCAAAGGTTTCAAGCCTCAGGGGGTTCGTCATTTGGGGCAACTGGGGACTGGACGAAGAAGAATTTGGTCGATGTCAGTGGAAGTTCGTCGTTATTCTCAATGCAGCCTAGCTTATCTGTACAACAGGCAGAAGATGAGTTGATGGAACTGAGGAACGATACTCCAAGGAATCTCTCACGTCCGTCATCCTCTGAGTGGCTAAATAGAGGCTCCAATTGTTCGGTTGGGTTGTCACATACGGGATTGGGAGCGAGGAGGAAGAGTTTTGCCGACATTCTTCAGGTAATTGATCTGGGCTTGACTCAATTTTCCATCTTGTGACCATTTATAATTAACGGAGAAGAGATTTCTAGTGTTATTTCTTAATCTAACAATCCTATAATGCTTTCTTTCGTCGAAGATATGTTTAAACGACAGCTTCTAAACTTCTCTAATGTAGCTTTGCTGTTTGATCATTAAGTGGAATTCAGAGGCAGGATGTCTATAAGTTGTAGATTACATATTGCATCTTGCATATTAAACCTGGATGGAAAGGGTGGGCATTAAACCTTAGTTGGATCCTACTAACTTTGGATCTCCCCATCTCGGTAGTGCTGGAATATGTGGTTGGTGGGATTTGGTTTCACTGTCTAATTTGTGGTTGTACGTTCCATCTCAGATTTCTAGCTTAATGTTTCCTTCATGATTTGGTAGGATGTGCTTTGAAACTTTTTCAGCTTTGATCATGCTCTCTCTCATTCACTCCTTACTCCTGTGACACATCAATTGATCAAATGAACTCAGAATTTGCAATGAATAATGGCACAAAGCGTTTCTGTTACTTAAAAAGCACTCAAATTGGTGCTCATAACACTACCACGTTTTATGCAGTTCTCGTTAAATAGTAGAACTCCACCTTTTCTTCTTGGTCAGACTCCTAGGAGGCCCTTAAGAGAAATTAAAATATCTTCTTCTCTATTTTCTTTTTGTTCGTGCACCTTAAGGATTTGAAACTTCAGGCAAGATTTTTCTTCAACCGTTTTGCTCTCCATAATCATCTTGATTACCTATCTCAGTACTTCTCCTTTGTGAAACATTCAACCCAAGCATCATAAGACTACCCTTAAAAACGGCAAGGTGTAGCACCAGAAGAATAGCTGATTAGCAACCCCAAGTATACTTTCTGACCTGCTCACATACACTTATAACCCTGTATATTTATCAAATTTTGCAGCTACAAAAACCAAGTATAACCAGCCTTACAAACACCTAACTCTGCTGGTCTACATGAATCGTTCGTCTTACAGAAGGGAATGCTTCCTCACATAGGTTGACTTGATATTGACTATGGGAACTTAAATAGATGGGCACATGAAGGGAAAGTCTGGAGAGAAAGGGAATGGAGGCAAATTTGATATTCAACTGGGGCGCTGGAACACAATTGAAAACATTATTGGGGCAACAAAAAGTGATGAAACTTTTCAGGGGGTGGGTGCGGGAGAGATGCAGTTTAGTTGGAAAATTTTGTTCAATAGGTCAACCTTTTAATTTGCGAGCCTACTGTCAGTAACATTACCTGCGTGTTTAGTGAGTTGAATAGTTCTTTTAGTGGACCATGGCATCTGCTTACTCTTTGTTGTATCTACCATTGTTCAGCATTACTTCTGGAGGTCATTGAATATGTAGGGTTTCTGGTGTTGTTTTATTGCACATTACTGCACTTTAAAAATAACTCGAGGTTTGTCTGAACCTTCACTGGTAATAGATATGTCTTATGAGTTATGACTGTTCGATAATAAAAATTCCTTTTTCTTGCAGGAAGGTCTTGAGCGACCTTATTCCTTATCAGGTCATCTCTCGCGCGCTGCAAGTCGTAATTCATTACATTCAGCAGCAGTATGTAATGGAGTGGAATCCACAGAGGCCTTGAATCCTGGGGCAAATAACACGGGCCTGCCTAGAGTTCAGAGCCTTGGCTCTCTAGTTTCTCATTCTTTTGCATCTTCTGTGCCTTCGCCTCTATCGAGGAGTAGAACTCCTGAACCTCAGCTGATTGGAAGGTCCTCAAGTCCTGGTCTTCCTCCTGTGGGTGACAGAGTCGAAAAGAAGAATCTTGTTGGCTCGAATGCCCTCAATGGTCATTCTTCTAGCATGACCAAGCTTTCTGATATTGCATCTTCTTTATCTAGCCTTGGCTTGTCGAGAAATCAACCAAGTCATGAAGACAGTCTTGTGCAGTCTCAACTTCAAATGGTATTTGATAATCCTAATCAATTGCTGGATATGTCAAATAGTCACATACAACATCAACATCAGCACTTTGTTACCAGGTCCAAACCTGAAAAGTTGAATATTCCTACCACTTATAATGATTCAAACGGGAGGAATGGAATTGTGATAGACCAAAATATTTATAAGCTTGGTTTTGATGGGCAGATGAACTGTCCCCAAACATCGTCTCCTGTCAATCTTTACTCAATAACAAAGGAAAGATCTAACATATACTGCCAAACTGATAATTTTTCCGGTGTGGAGTTTTCTGGACACTTGTCAAGTGGGCGTTCCGTTGGTAAAAAGCTTAATGCAGAAATTGATAATCAGCTGGATTCAGGTTATTCTTTATTCCTCGTCCCATTTATGGGAGTTTTATTTCACTAGTGAACCTTGGTGGATTTTATCATTTACATATTGTTTTACTTTCAGCTCCAACTTTCCATGGTGGCAGAAATGGGCAAAGTTTGAGAAGAACTAGCAATCAAGCTGGGTCTGACTCTCATTCACCACATATTGATTCACATTATTTCGAGTGCTTGCAGAAAACTTCCGATTATGCAATGCATGATTATCTTGGCACTTCACTTGCTTATGGAGAGTTGCAAGACTATCAGAAAGCTTATCTCGAGACACTATCTGCTCAAAAGAAAAATCAGAGTGAGACACCACTTTTATGCCAATCTGGCATTTTGAATCACGAATATTATGTGAATCCACCTTTTGGTCTTGCCATTCCATACCAAGGAAACCAAATGGCTGAGTCTGTGCTTCCATGTCGTGGATCTGGGGGTCCGACATTGCAGAAGGACCAGATTTCGCACCATAATTCTGTGTTCAGAATTTCACTGGGAGGTTCTAATGGGTCATGGCATTCAGATTTTGGAACTAACATGGAAGGTGTACTTGTTTCTTCTTTATTAGAAGAGCTCAAGAACAAAAAGACAAGGTCTTTGGAACTCTCAGACATCGTTGATGATGTAGTTGAATTCAGGTATGCATGAGTCTTTTTGGCTGTCTTATTTGACTCCTGCTGCTTCATCTTGCTTTGAAGAGTTTATTGTCTCTCATTTTATAATGCAGTATGGATCAGTATGGGAGTCGCTTTATTCAACAGAAGCTAGAAACTGCTTCAGTGGAAGAAAAGACAAAGATATTCCCAAAGATTGTTCCTCATGCTCGTGCTTTAATAACTGATGTCTTTGGGAATTACGTGATACAGAAAGTATGTACTTTACCATCTAATGAACTTGAGAAATCTTCTGTCATTCTGAATTTACTTCCAACTGGTTATTCTTGATTGCAGTTTTTTGAGCATGGCACAGAGGTTCAAAGAAAGGAGTTAGCTAGCCATCTTACTGGGCACGTGTTGCCTCTCAGTCTTCAAATGTATGGCTGCAGAGTTATTCAGAAGGTACTTGTTGTTTGGAAAGGAAAAGTGTGTAGGGTTGTCATTAACCCTCACACATATAATCTTTATTTATATTAAACAATAACTTCTTACAAGACTTAGATAACCAATGTGGGACAACGTCAAATACTAACAATATCCTAACACTCCCCCTCAAGCTGGGGAGTAGACATCAAAAAGTCCCAGCTTGTTACATAACAACTCTAACCGTGGTTTGAACAATGATTTAGTAAACATGTCAGCCAACTGAGCGCTAGTAGATACAAAGGGAATAGCTATCACACCACTTGTTAACTTTTCCCGCACAAGATGACAGTCCACTTCAATATATTTAGTTCTCTCATGAAAGACTGGATTTGATGCAATGTGAATTGCTGCCTGATTATCACAGTATAGATTCATAGGAAGTTTAACACCAAATCCGATTTCCTCAAGAAACGATCGCATCCATACAACTTCACATGTCGTATGGGCCATTGCTCGATACTCTGCTTCTGCACTTGACCGCGCAACCACTGTCTGCTTCTTACTCTTTCAATTAACAAGATTTCCACCCAAGAAGACACAATACCCTGTAGTAGATCTTCTGGCAGATGGTCCACCTGCCCATTCAGAATCGGTAAACGCTTCATCACGCAAGTGTCCATTAGTCCGGTAGAACAAACCGAGCCCGGGATGTGCCTTAAGATACTTCGCAATTCTAACAACAGCTTCCCAATGTGGAAGACGAGGAGCAGACATAAACTGACTCACAATACTAACAGCAAACGAGATATCGGGGCGAGTAATGGTAAGCTATGTTACATGGATCCTTCATTTTGGCTCAAGTACCCGTGTCGATGTGTCCGACACCCGTATCCTTTTGGACACTCGGATCCTTTACTTGTTAAGATACTTACAGAAAAGGAATATTATAATAGCTAGAAAAGCGAGAATTCGAGTATTTCACATAGACAGGAAATAGAGAAATAGCAAAAACATAATTTTCTTAACCATTTCTTGTTTAAATACATTTGTAAACATAGTTTACAGTACATAATCTGAGAAAATTATGCAATATATAATACAAACAAGAGTTCAGGACGTGTCCCCGTACCCGTACCCAAGTTGGGGACACATATCCACGTATCCTAAGATTTAAGTTTAGGAAGGTCCGACGCTTGGACTTGCACCCACACCCGATACTCGCACCCGAGTCCATGTAACATAGATGGTAAGGTAGTTTAACTTACCAACCAAACGACGATACCGATCAGGATTAGGAAGTAACTCCCCCTGATCCATACAAAGCTTGACATTGAGATCCATAGGGGTCTCAACAGGCTTAGTCCCCTACAAACAAGTATCCTCCAGAATATCCAACACATATTTCCGCTGAGATAAGCTAATACCATCTTTAGATCGCGCCACCTCAATGCCCAAGAAGTATCGTAATTTTCCCAAGTCTTTGGTATGAAACTCACGTTGTAAGAAACCTTTCAACTCATCAATGCCTTTTTGATCATCACCAGTACTGATAATATCATCCACATAAACGATCAGCAATACCTTGCCGCGATCTGATGTAAGAGTAAAGACTGAATGATCACACTGACATCGACGCATGCCAAATCGCAGGACAGCATCTCTGAACTTGCCAAACCAAGCTCTAGGAAACTGCTTGAGGCCATACAATGCTTTGCGAAGTCGACACACCTGATTAGTCTCCCCCTGAGCAACAAACCCTGGTGGTTGCTCCATATAAACTTCCTCCTGAAGGTCCCCGTGAAGAAAAGCATTTTTAACATCCAACTGAAACAGAGGCCAACCAAGATTGGCTGCAAGAGAGATAAGAAGCCGAACAGAACCAAGTTTGGCAACCGGAGAAAAAGTCTCAGCATAATCAACACCATATGTTTAAGTATATCCTTTAGCGACGAGACGGGCTTTGTAGCACTCAACAGACCCATTCGGATGATACTTTAAGGTGAACACCCAGCGACACCCAACAGTGGTCTTTCCAGGTGGGAGAGGTACCAACTCCCAAGTTCCATTATGATGAAGAGCTGACATTTCATCCTCCATCGCTGTCCGCCACTCAGAAATAGACAAGGCTTCCAGGATAGTGTTAAGATCAAATATAGACGAAACAGAAGTAACAAATGCACGAAGAGATGGAGATAAATGAGCATAAGAGACATAACGATCAATGGGATGAGAAGTACAAGTACGAGTACCTTTGCGAATAGCAATAGGAAGATAAGCAGGAGAGACAACCGGATCTCGCAACGCAGGGGAAGATGTGGTAGATGGCTGAGGTGGCGGAACTTTAGACCGATGAACATAGACCTGCAATGGTGGCGGAGTCGGAATTGCCGTGAGTATATAGTGAGATGGATCCACCGAAGAAGAGACCGGGAAAAAGGGCAATAACTCATTAAAAGTTACATCAGCACACACAAACTCACGACGAAGAGAAGGAGAGTAACACTTATACCCCTTCTGAGTGCGAGAATACCCAAGAAACACACATTTGACAGATCGAGGATCCAATTTATCCCGGTCAGGATCCAAAGCATGAACATAACTGGTGCAACCAAACACGCGAGGGGTTAAAGAATATAGTGGACGACCAGGAAATAGGACAGAGTGTGGAATCTGACCCCCTAAGACGGTAGACGGCATACGATTAATGAGGTATGCTGCAGTAAGAACCGCATCACTCCAATAGGATTTGGGCACTTGTCGCTGAAATAAAAAGGCTCGGGCAACGTCAAGAATATTGCGCAACTTACGCTCGGCAACTCCATTCTGTTGTGGAGTTCGAGAACAAGATGTTTGGTGGATAACACCATGATCATTAAGGAAAACAGACAATGCATTACGATAATATTCACGAGCATTATCAGAACGAAAAATACGAATAGAAACATCAAACTGAGTTTTTATTTCTTGATAAAATGACTGAAAAATGGCATACAACTCAGAGCTCTCTTTCATAAGATAAACATAAGTAATCCGCGAATAATCATCCACAAAATAACAAAATATTGAAAACCAGACCGTGACGAAACATGAATAGGACCCCAAATATCATAATGAACTAACTGAAAAGGTCTTGACACTCGACTCTCTACCCTAGGGGGAAAGGAAACACGATGGTATTTACTAAACTCACAAACTTCACATGGCAAGTCAGTGACCCGACTACAAGATGGAACCATCCGCTTGAGATTCTGAAGAGACGGATGCCCAAGACGACAATGATGCTGATATGGTGAAGTAGAAGACTGAAGTGCAACAGAAGAGGATAGCTCGCCAGCACTAAAGTAATACAGTCCTCCATGTTCAGCACCTCCACCAATCTTCTTCCCCGTCGTGAGATCCTGAAAAATACAAGAGCCAGGAAAGAATGTCACAGAACAATTTAAGGATTTGGTAAGTTGACCAACGCAGAGAAGATTATATGGAAAACGAGGAACATGTAAAACTGAATTTAAAGAAAGTGATGAACTCAAGGGAACAGAACCCAAACCAGCAACATCAACGGTGGACCCATCAGCCAATGTGGCACGAGGGGATTTCCCAAGAGAACGAGAACCAGATAAAAGGGTGGAACTACCAGTCATATGATCAGTAGCTCCAGAATCAATAACCCAAGGAGTATTAGAAGCAACACCAGCAAAAGAGGAGCCTTTCTGAGCGAACGTAGCAGTGGAGGAAGATGACGCAGAAGTAAGACGATGGTACTCATCCTCTGGAATAGTAACCACACGAGGAGTGGAGCTAGAGCCCTCAGCCATGGAATTTTCAGCATCCTCAAAAATAGCAGCCTGATGCGCAGATGGACGACCATGTAAAACCCAACAATAGTCAATAATGTGATTAGTCCCATGACAGTGAGTGCAATACTGAGATGCCCGACTACTACCAAATGATTGCCCACGGCCACGTCCACCAAATGATTGCCCGCGGCCAAAATCACGACCAGAACCGCGGCCGCTGCGACCAAAGTCACGGCCACCTCCCCCTGACTCTCGACCACCACGACTAGAAGCACGAGAATAGTGACCACCAGAAGCAGATGTGGCCAAAGCAGAATGATCAGGAGGCAGGGGAGAAGCAGAACTAGTTTCAGACTGACGATGACGGCTAAACACTTCAGTCAGAGGAGGCAACTCCCGCTCTCCCAGGAGTTGACGGCAAACAGGATCAAAATTCTTAGGCAAACCAGATAAGAAGCGAGCCACATGCAAGTTTTCACGCTGACGACGCATAACCGTAATATCAGTAGAAAGAGGCTGACAGTTGTTCAGTTCCGCACAAACACCACTGAACTTAGCATAATAGTCGTCCAAAGTAGAATCACCAAGGCTAAGTGCAAAATAAGTCTGATAAAGATCAAAGGTCCGGCGAAGATTATTAACTCCTGAATATAACTCCTTGGCCCGTTGCCAAACCTGTTTGGCAGTATCACAAAAGACAAAAGTGCTAGCAATGGCGGGTTTCATACTATTCCACAAGCGAAGACGGATCCGGGCATCCTCAACCACCCAATTAGCATGAGTGGACTCAGTGGGCTTAGGAGGATCATCAGATATATAAGTATACTGTTGTGTGCCCATAAAATATGTTTCGACAGACTTTGCCCAAGTAACATAATTCTTACCATTCAATCGAATAGCAGTAATCGACATCATTTCGGGAGACCAAGGGTGAGAAAAAACAGTAGGAGCAACAGAAGTATTACTAGATGGAGAAGTGGACCCCATCACACAATATCTGAACAACAACCAATGATCAACTGAGATAAATAATAAAACAGCCGAAGCAACAAACTGATGATATCACTCACTGCCAATCATCAGTAAAAGAAGCCAATAGCAATAAGGCAGCCACACACTGCAATTCTGTGCCCAATAAAACCCATGAGACTACAACCAGATAAGACTACATCCAGATCTTCAAAGAGAAAATATACTGAAGCATTGCGGAATGCCAAGACAACACCAAGACATTTGTGCATATAATCTGAAGAATAAAGAGCAGATCAGAAGGACCACAAACTGCAGAACCACAAACAGATTGGGAAAGAACAGATACCAACAGGCTACGAGGGCTGACAGAGCCGGAAGAAGGGTCGCCGGAGGGCGGCGGTGGCCGTCGGAGCCTGGAGAAGGGTCGCCGGGGGGGCAGCGGTGACTGTCGGGGCCTGAAGAAGGGGCGCCGGAGGGCGGCGATGGCCGTCGTGGTCTGAATAGGGGTCGTCGGAGGTCGTAGTGGCCTGGACAAGGGTCGTAGTGTCCCGGAGAAGGGTCGTCGGAGGTGTGTGGTGGGTTACGATCACTATCAAGCACTGGGTCGACGAGATTGGAGGGTTGCAAGAGACGCCAGGGCTGCGGCCTGAAGTTTTTAAGGCTGGGAAGAGAGGTTGGCGAGGGTTAGGGCTGGGAAGAGATGGATAGAGAGGTTGGCGAGGGTGGGACGATGGTGGGTTAAGTCGGCAGGACCATGGGTAGATGACGTGGTGACGTGGTGGTGATGGGCGGATGAAGCTTCCCGATCTGATTTGTTTCTGGGTGGGACGATGGTGGGTTAAGTCGGCAGGACCATGGGTAGATGACGTGGTGACGTGGTGGTGATGGGCGGATGAAGCTTCCCGATCTGATTTGTTTCTGGACAGAAGATGAAGTGGATTGAGGTTAGGTTAAGAGTGAAGTCTGATCGCTGTTACATATGTGGAAAGAAGGGGCACTATGCAAAACAGTGTCCAAATAAAGCAGCAAGAGACAAGATGGTGAACTCTTTGGCTCTCATTGACGATGATCTTGAAAATGCTGATGTCGAATCCCTATTTTCAGTTGATGATGAAGCAGCAACAGATGAAGCAGTCCTGGCATTCACCTTTGATGATTCTTCATCAGAATCAGAAGATTATCTGATACCATGTTGTTTGGAAAGGAAAAGTGTGTAGGGTTGTCATTAACCCTCACACATATAATCTTTATTTATCTTAAACAATAACTTCTTACCAGACTTAGATAACCAATGTGGGACAACGTCAAATACTAACAATATCCTAACAGTACTCTTAAAGCTTTGTCTCTTAGTTGTCTTCAGCTTTCAGTGCACTTGTATCTCTCTCTTGTTTAAGTTGGTACTACTTTGATGCAAGTGTATGACTTTTCTGTTCCTCCAGTATAAGTTCTTTAAATTAACAACTACACGTGATTTTGTAAGGAAATATGTTCAGCTCCACGTGTGTCCTTTCTGTGGGAAATAGTGCCTTGGAGGCAAAGGACCCTAGTTTTTAGAAGATTCTACTGGATATCTTTATAGAGAGGTCTTTCTTTCTCTCAGTCATGGATTCGCCCAATACAGCTAGATCCACATGGGGGTGCAGTGTCATGGAGACCTTTTGTCTTTAGCCACCACACCTTTAAACTTCGATTCATGTGGTTCGCTTGGTGTACTTGAGTCATCCTGTTGGCCTAGGATGAAAGATTTGCGAATATGTCAAAATTATATGCTATGAAAATGTTGATTAGTTGTATGATCATCAAATCCCATGTAAATCTTGAATTGCACATGCTATTGAATAATGAGTATGCATGCCTTTAAGTGCGACCACTCTGTTTTCCTTTCCTATTATGTATTCTTTTAATGCTGTTATTCTGGTGATTTCAGGCCTTGGAAGTGGTTGATGTAGAACTTCAAACCCAGATGGTATCAGAGCTGGATGGTTCCGTCATGAAATGTGTTCGTGACCAGAATGGTAATCATGTTATTCAGAAGTCCCTAGAATGTGTCCCGCAAGATCGAATACAATTTATTATCTCAGCCTTCTTTGGCCAAGTTGTGGGACTTTCCACTCATCCTTATGGTTGCCGTGTGATTCAGGTTAGATATTTGCGGTTTGGTACTTAACTTTTGGTTGGTCTTCTATATCATCCATGATGTAATGCCAATTAATGTCAACAGAGGGTTCTGGAGCACTGTGATGATCCAAAGACACAACAAACTATCATGGACGAAATTATGCATTCAGTAGATATTCTGGCACAAGACCAATATGGAAATTATGTGATTCAGGTAAATTTTCCCTCGCATTTTACATCTCCTGGTCAACTACAAGTATCAGCCCTAGCAGTGAGATCCTTAGTTTCAGTTGAGGGAACATGTTTGTGCGGTCTGGCCTGTCTGGGCTTCTTCGGTTATTACCTAGCAAACTTTTTTCATTTCTCCTGAATGGAAGGTTAGCTGCCTTAGACAGGAATCTCCATTTGTGTCTTTGTTTATGCTATGTAAACTCAAAATTTGGGAAAATCGATTTGTTTTTCTGGTGGAAATAAAGGACTAGACACCCCTGTACTTGATTGACTATAAGAACCAAAACTTTTTCAAAATGATATATTTATAATGAGCCACCAATGTAGTTCCTTTGTTCAGTCCTCAACTCTTCATGGCTTCATTACTACATGCCTAATGTTTCTTAATAGCAGTGATAATGATGAATGGTATTTACACGGTTTAGTCCGAAAGCTGCAGGTATAAATGATGCTTGGAGAAGATATCTCGTGTTTTCTTAGCTTCAGATACAAAAAAGTGTATTTTTTTTCTTTCTTGTTTTCCCCCTTTTTTCTTTGTTATTAGAGAGAACAAGAAAGTTCATTTAAAAAAGGAAAGAAAAGGAAAATTTGTAGAAGAGCTCGAGATATAAACAAAGGTAGCAGCATGTCCACCTTAAAGCTCGTGAAAGTAGTGCAGTTTGCAGTAATAATTCTTTATGCCTCCTTAACCGAAGTTGTTTTGCTATATAGTTGAAGCCTGAAGGTGCTTACTTCATAGTAAGACTTGAATTGATTAGTAATGGATCCAAGAGAAATCCTATTTCTGGTACTCAGCATTTCGTAATCAGGATTCTGGCGACAAAAGTTGTTTACATGGTTAAGGGTTTTGATATACTTTTTTATTCTATAAGATCAGATGCCAACTATCTGAGGGACTAACTTGATATCTCCAGCAAAGATGGATCAATGCAACAACAATGTTTTTCAGTTTGGTAGGACAGTCGAAGATCCAGATTGAGGCCTTGGGGTATGAGTTGTCAGGTAAGACCAATGTTCTAAAAATCGCTAGGCGCTAGTTGGGTGGAAAAGGGGCACCTAAGCGCCGACTTGTCGGGCACCTAACGCGTAGGCGGGTACTAGACGCTGACTAGTTGGCTGCCTAATCTAGGCGTTGCACCACCACCTGGCGCCTAGGCGGGGACTCGTCCGACTTTTAGAACACTGGTTAAGACATAGGAATATATTGCTCTGGATAGAGATATTGGGTAAAAAAGACATATGCATGGATCTAAGGTTGAGTTTGATCTTGCAATTTTCCATCTCACAGTCACAGGGACACAAAACTTCTTTAATGCATGTATTCTTGGACTTTGTCAAAGAATTTATGAAGTAAAGATCTTATGCTAATTCCCATGTTATCATGCATTCTTTAAGAGTTTTTTTGTGACGTTTTGCGATAACTTTTCGTGCCTTGTTTTGGTTCTATGTATACCAATCGTGCTTTATAGTCACATTATGTAGCTGTGATTTGTCACTCATGTTTATGCTTTTTGCTTGGTTAGCATGTCCTGCAACATGGTAAACCACATGAACGATCTGCTATTATTAGCAAGCTAGCTGGACAGATAGTGAAGATGAGTCAGCAGAAGTTTGCCTCTAATGTCGTTGAGAAGTGCTTAACTTTTGGTGGTCCAGCTGAGCGTCAGCTTTTGGTGAATGAGATGCTTGGTTCATCGGATGAAAATGCGCCCTTACAGGTTTTTGAAATCTCTTACCTCTCAAATTCTACAGTAGATCATATTATGATTGGGAACCGATCATAGTCTTCTATCATGGGCGGAGCGAAGAAGGGCCGACTGGGTCCGAGGTCTCAAACATTGTACTTTTACCAATACTTTCTATGAGGGTTTTCAGATTTACCCCACAAAAATTGTTGATTTCCAAGTTTAACATGAGTTCAATTTTCCTTTTTCAATTCTGATGCTTAGTCCCTGTTAAACCGTTGCATATATTTGCACTATATTTTCCTTACTCGACCAGTGTCCCTCTCTCTCTCTCTCTCTCTCTCCTACACTTCAGGTTTCTTTTCACTTTTCGATCCTATCAATTCGTCAACTCCTCTCCTTTTTGTTGTATTTCCATTTCTTCTCATCCCCTCTTCCTCATTTTTGACGACCACTGTTACCTATGTCCTCTACCACCACCAGCCCACATCTCGTGACCTTATTACCTTGTAGGAATAGTTCTAGATAAAGCTTCTCCCGTTGAACAAAAACCCTGGCTCTGCGTCTGTCACCTATGATGTTTTTGTCAAGGGGAAAAGTTGCTAAATTTGCAGAGACATCTGGAAGAAGTCAATGAACTTTCAGATACAAAAAGTCATTTTCTCTCCCAGATAGCCTTGTTACAATGGTTAGGCATTTAAGTAAGTGCATCATATGATGTGTGCTGTCCTCTGCTTATAACCATTACATGGAACATACTGCATTGAACAGCATAGTACCTCGCGCATCATATGATGTGTGCTGTCCTCTGCTTATAACCATTACATGGAACATAAACAGCACAGTACCTCTCCGCGCTTCATTGATAGGTCATAGGTGAATGTGAACCTCCTAGTTTGTTTAGTGGGTGTTTTTACCTGCATTAGGTTTAAAGCTTCTGTTATTCACTCTCTATTTCATTCACTGCTACTGTTTGTGAATAACTAAAAGGTAATATATTTTGAATACAGGCCATGATGAAGGATCCTTTCGGAAACTACGTTGTGCAAAAGGTTCTTGAGACCTGTGATGATCAGAGCCGTGAATTACTTGTCTCTCGCATCAAGGTCCACTTGAATACACTGAAGAAGTACACTTACGGTAAACATATTGTTTCGCGTGTTGAAAAGCTTATCACCACTGGAGGTAAGGAATCTTTTTGATAAACCCATCATTAACTGACTTCAGGTTTACTAAATACAGAAACTATTTCTGATCTACTTTAGAACTTTTTCTTCCAGAGAGGTGTAGCGGGTCAGTATCCTCGCACTCTTATTGAGGTATTCAAGAAGGCATATTTTGTACAGCTAACATGGAAGGTGACTCGGATTAATCAACTTGAGCTATTATTTTTCTGTATAGAGCTTCTAAGAGTTGTAAATAAACGTGGCTCAGTTCACTTGCCTAAATAAGATTTGCTTATCTATTTCGTTGTGTATATTCAGCTCGCAGTTTTGTTATTTCACGGTTAAGAGTCGTCTTAGGTTAAGGCTGTAAAGAAACAATTTGAGTGGAAATCTATCATTTAGACAACATGATGGGTGTGTAAATGTGCTGATATTTTCTTAAGCATCTTAGTGTTATTTTACTGGCCTTTCTTGCTGTTTTGATTTTAATTCATTCATGTTAAGGTCCACAGCCCCATATTCCTTGCACAGCATCAAAGCTATTTATTATTTAACCTGATGGAGTTGAACAGTTTTTTGCCCGATGGACTGTGCTGACGTCCAGCTGGTTTTGAAAAAAAAATGGAGATTGCCTCGTTAGGTTCAAGTCACAGTTCAGTTTCTGTACTCGCATTACTCAAGCTTGTCTAGATTTTTAAAGCCAGTAAATTTCTGAACTCAACTCAAGCTAATCTGATTAAAAAAAAAAAACTCAAGCTAATTATATGGCATGAACAAATTGAACTACTTGAATTCTGCTTGTGGTTGGCTTGATTGACCCAAGTTTTGAACAGGTTTTAAGACATGTTCCATACACACAAAAAACACACCCTTCAAGTTTTCAAGCCGAGATTGAGCAGCCCCACTCGCATCATTTGCAAACCCCAGCTAGAGAAAAACAATCTCCTCCATCATCACCAACATCATATGAATCAGATAGGCCACAGGTTAAACAATTCGCACTCAGATTGATAAAGTAAAGTATTAAAGTTCTGTTTCAAACAGTGCCTTACCACACCAGCTTGAAGTACTGGTAGCCTCCAGACTGAGATGGGTGCGAAATTGAAATTTATAGAGAGAACTGAAACAGAGGAAGAAGAAGAAAGATGCTTGCTTGTGTTTCATATTCACAGCTATAGTAGTATATAACACTTAAAAAACAGAATTGCCTGCCCAAGGACGTACAAAACTTCCCGAGAAAGCTATAAATGAATCAATGGATAAAAATCTAGGAAAACAGCTTCAAAAGGAATAAGGAATCAGGAATAAGCCTGAAGCGAATAAACACCTATTCTTAGAAATAAATAAAAAGAAAAAAGAGAACCTATTATGTACAAGGAGGGTCATAGCATAATTGCAGTAGCTAGAAAAATTGTGTGAGAAATATGCTGCAAAACCCTGCGAGCATTACCCAGTTGACCAACTTCAAAGCATTCATAGCTTTTCTTCCTCTCCAAGGACCAAGAAAGTGGTAAAAGGTCAACAAACTGAAGCTTTCTGCCCTGCATAAAATCGTTCAGCATGAAATAGGCTGCCAGACCCATAAGCATAATCAAAGCATCCACCATCTTTTCTTTTTCTTCACCTCTACTACCGGCAGATCTAAAGAATAAAGCAAGTGTCAAGAAATCTTGTAACTGTAAAACTTAGTAATAGATGCCATCTAAACACAGGAGAGAGATGTATACGCACAAAATCAACAACTCTATCATGAAAGCACGTTAGATGGTAAGGCCAGGCAAGGTGAAAATGACCCAATATGCAATCGAGTAATAGTACCACAACACAATCTTATGCATTATCCTCAAAATTACTTAAAGAAGGTGACTGGAGCCACTGGAAGCAATCCTCATCCACTAAAACCTCATGTTATTGCTCCCCAAAGTATAATTGTATGTTGCCTTCTAATAAATGTCATCACTTTGTCACAAAAATCCTGAAAATGAGTCCTGGATTCTATCTGCACAAAGAGATAGGTACTTACTCTTCTATGTAGACTCTTCCAACAGCATTCAGCATTCTTCAGTACCACTTCTGATACCCATACAGAAGCCTATTAGCTTAAGTGGAATCCTTCAACTGTTTCAGTGTATGAAAGTTGAGGTATTCCAAGTCCCACCCAGGGCTGCAAACGAACAGAGACGCTCGCAAGTGGCTCGAGACTCGGCTCGCTAACAGCTCGTTCAAACTCGGTTCGTCAAATAAACGAACGAGCTCGAGCCACTTGATGCTCGGCTCGAATGAGCTAGCAAGCTGGTATATATAGAGCTCGCAAGCTGGTATATATAAATATACATATACATATATATATGAGTCCCCTTCTAATAACGACCACCTCATTTTAATAAAATGAGGACCTCCCTTTTCCGATTGAATTTTGATGATCCGAGCCGCTCAATGTGTCCAGAACGTGATTTTAAGGGTACCCGCGTGAAATCAGCAAAAAAAAAGACCGGGAAGGGCTTCATCCGAGCAGTTTTTATTTATTTTTTATCGAACAGTTCAAATAAAAACTGCTCAAATCAAGCCCTTCCCGGTCATTTTTTTTGCCGATTTCTCGCGGGTACTCTTAAAATCACGTTCTGAACACATTGAGCGGCTTGGATCATCAAAATTCAATCGGGAAAGGGAAGAAATGGGGTAGTCCTCATTTTAGGTCCTCATTAGAAGATTAGTGTATATATATATATTTGGAATATATATTATATATTATATTTTATATGTATACATTTTGAATATATACAACTTTGGGTTTTACTTTCCACGTGCCTTATGCAGCCACACCTAGCGTGGGCAACCACACACAAACGTATGTCTACTGCTACCCTTGCACATCTTTTACCAATGTGGGACAAGTCTTGAGGTAGGCTTTTCGTTGTGAGGGGAAAAATATGAGTCCCACATCGGAAGTTCTTGAGAACCTACACCCACTGTACCAGTATAAAGAAAGAGTCCAGCTCACTTCCTTTTCCACGTGCTCCGCACAAGAGTTTCTCCAGATTTGGCGAGCCACGCGAGCCGAGTTCGAGCTCTCAAACATTTTTGCGAGCCAAGCTCGAGCCTAGGAAAATTAAGGTGAGCCGAGCTCGAACATGGTGAAGCTCGGCTTGGCTCATTTGCAGCCCTAGTCCCACCAACCTCAGTTTCTCAGAACAATGGCTTTCTCTATACTAGGAAAAGAAGAGATAGAAATTACAATCATGCATGTGAACTCTCCCACGTTCTGTAAACTGCCTTCAAAGTTCATAAGCTAAGCACTAGTGGCTCCCTATTGCAGATTCAATCACCATGGTAGTGGTAACCTCACAAAGCAGTTTTCCTTTTCCCAGTTTCTTAGGGACATATTCCATTTAAGATTTTTAACCCCCCTTGTCATAACTGATAACACAAGAATATGCTTAATGCATAGGGAAAGAGACCAAGTTATCGCCCACCAGAGGAAGATCGAGCAAGCCAACAAATGATAGTTAGAAGAAATAAAGTGAATGTATGCATAGATCTAAAGAGTATGGAATTTATTACTTCGTTCACTGCAGTTTTAAGACTCTTGAAATAATTGAGAATTCCCATAAGAAATAAAATGACCAAGAAAAATAGTAAATTACACAAAATTATGAATGCATGCTCGTAACTCGTAAGAAGTGAGTTTACAGCTGTGTGATTTTAAACTTCTCCAGAATGCCAAAGCAGCAGATGTTAGTCGTGTAATGATGATCTTATCTATGCTTACCTCCTTCAGGATAGATGGAGTTGTAATGCACCTCTGCCCAGAAGCTCAAAAATATAACTGCATGAGATGGAGATTATGAAACTTTTTCCTCATCTTCTTATAACAATTAAAAATCCAAAAAAATAAATACAATAAATCAACATACAAACAAATAGAAAAAAGCCAAAAAGAACATTGATGTGCCATATTGGTAACAAGGAACACAAAATAAATGCCAGGACAAACCGGAATGTGATTGGCAATGCATAATAACAACATCAAACAACTTGAACACAAGAAAATGCAAATCAAAAGGAACAAGCGGACAATAGGGTTAATGTTAAGTAACATCGGAAGAACCAAAAATGGTACCCTAAGAGCAATAGCAACCATGTCGGACCGCAACTCCACAGAATGCATCCTGAGGAACTTATATGATACAGTAACAGGTAGGTTCATTTGGGCCTCAATAGTCACAATGCAGAATCTACAGCCATTCAGTTGTATTACTAAACCCTTTATACAGTGTATTCTTCCGGAGATGAAGTTCCCTTACAACAATTGACTTGGTCCAGATTCTTTTTCGAGAAGCCAACATGGCCAAATAGGTTTTATAATGAGCTTCATATAAACTTCTTTAACAACCTAGCATCATACTTTGAACAAATTTCCTTCATGGGTGTGAAAGGTAATACTTAACACTTCAACATGCGTCAACCAAAATTCTTAGGTAATGGTATCTTTCCAAGGGAACAGTATGCTTTAGCTCCTTTTTTGGCCTCAGCATTAATTGCCTGATTGGCATACATTTGCCGTACATTTTGTATGGCAAAAGCTCAAGCGGATTGGAGGCTGAGAGCAGCTACTTTGTACACATAATGGTCAAAGTTCGGGGGTCTGAGAGCAGCCAATTTGCGCAAATATTGTCCATGGTTAGATATTTCCCCGATCGTATTTCTCCGAACACACGTAGTTTATGGGGATCAGTACTGGTAATACTTATCTTTACGATTTCTGCAAACCACTTTTCACTTCATCAACCGATGGAGTGACGAAATTTTTATCACAAAACCAAAGAAGAACAATACGTAGTGTTCACAAGAATCACAACTATAACACCATTGTTCATCAACAAATCCAATAGTCTCCAGATGTTGCAGTAGAAATGCAAAACATTTAGTTTTAGTGCTTATAACAGAAGCACACACCAGAAGACTCTCTGCGCCTATTCTTGAAGCATACACTTTGTGTTTTAAACAGATATTGTTATCATTTGAAATTATATGTTGATTAAATGGTAATTCATAGCATATCAACTTGTGGAACCTTGTTTATCCTTTGTTCCCTTACGTCCTTACTCCATGTTTGTGTTATCCAGCTAATGGAGGACATCATCGCAGAAATCCGGCTTTACTGACCCCCCCCCCCCCAAAAAAAAAAAAAGCAAAAAAAAGTAGTCCTGCTTTACTGTCTTTCCCATGCCATTAGTGACACAACAACTATTGGAGAGAACAATTCAGTATCAGTTTTGACAACAGCAAACAAAGGCACCATCACTTACTTCTTTCCGACTTCTGAGTGTGTGGAAGAATCTCAATGTAACAAGTATCTTTAAATGACGTTATGATAAAGATTTTGACTCCATACTGCAATAAAATTACAATCAGGGATCAGTCATTGTACCTCATCACACTATTGATTCATATCATCCTGCATTCAAAATGTGAATACAATCATACTTGTACTAAACAAGTACCTGATTTTGGGAAAAAAAATTTGAGTTTGACTAGAAGAAATTAAGCTTTTCTGTCTTAAATCATTACAAATAGCTATAGATGCTTACTTGCACACACACACACACACAGAGCCACAAGAGAGAGAGAGAGAGATTTGCTAATACCGTATCTGCAGCAGCCTGCAACGTCACATGATCACCCCACTCACCAGTCCTATAATCATGTACACAAACGGATATGAGCAAGACCAAGTTCTATAAAAAGCAGAGATCCCACAAAGTTCAAGCGAAGAATGCTTCCATACTTGCTGATGTTTTGTAAATAGTGATCATAAGCCATTGGAACATAACCCTCGTACAATTCTGGGAGTGATTTCAGCTGATGACATTGATGCATTGAAAACAGACATCAAAACTTTAGGTCCAACAGAATTGTATGACGTCAATAGAAAAAAATTGACAATAAGTCATACCTATTTTCAGTAAGCAAAAATACCAACCTGCCCAACTACTTGTTCTCTTACAAGTTCGTGGTGCTCAGTAGTACGATAGATTTGATCTGACAAAGCACGGAACTGCAAAATAAAAAGCAAGGAGATAATAAATGGTAGACTATACAGGCTTAACCCCAATTTTTTAGTTAATCCCAAAATGGAGGGATCACTAATCCACAAAGGAATTGAAAAGCAATGGTAATCAGCATCATTGCAATCTACGACTCTATGAGTAATCAATTACTACCCGGTTAAAAAATTCTTCTATTCTAAGTTGAAACCGATTATAGCTGCTTATTAACATTGGAAGGCAACATTTCCATATGTTTGAGTGAACTCTATTCTCACTAATTTAAACGGTTAGCTCCTATAATGATATGTTGAACACTAAGAATTCAGAACTAAAAAATTTCCGTAACGCTAAATTTCTCCACCAAATATTGTAGCCCAAATGTTTACTACCCCTGAAACTTAAATTAGTATTGCTAGCACTATTATGCCCCCCTCCCCCTCTTTCTTCACAGGTTGTGAATGGTCCAGATCACTTTCTTTGAGGCTTGTTGCTTTTCCTTACTCCCAAATATGAGATCTACCGAAATTAACAAGCTCCATTATTCAACATCGTTTGGCTTGACTGCAGTTTGCACGCACTTAATTTTTTTTCACTTGATTCATATAATCAAAGGTTTACTTGATTTGTTACAAGTTACAACAGACAATGAATTGTCAGTTCTTCATACGTCTCCGCCAGTGTTACCATATTACATCATACAGACTCTCCAAAACATATCTAACTTTCTTATGGATGCATTCACTTATTCACATGAAATCGCATTCCGCAAGGCCATAATGTCAAATCAAAAAGTAGCAACAAACTGATTTTTCACTTTGCATAGGCGCTTTTATATTCGGAATGCAATGGTGGAAACGGGGAATTTGAGAACAGATCAACTGCAGAATCAATGTGATGAGGATGGAAAAGGAATTGAATACAAATTGAAGATTAGGGATATTTTTATGAATCCAATTTTGTAAGACTTTTTTTCATGCCAGTATGTCTTACAGTCTTACTACAGATTATGGTTGTGGTAGGAGTTTGTTATTTCATTGATAATGCTTATAGGACGATTTACTGATGGAAAAGAATTGAACTACCACGTTTTGAGATTTGATTCAAGTATCACTATTGAAATTACACAGAATGATGTAAACGATAATTTGAAAACAAACAGTAAGTGGCTTGCAAGAATAATACATATTTAGTTCTTGTATATTACGATGATACATACAAAGAAACTTAGGTGAAAGAAAAAATTTAGAAAATCACATTTCCTTTTATGTTTCTTTCATTCCTTTTCAGAATATTTTCTGTTCTTCCTTTTATATTCTTTTTGCTTTGTAGATGGGAATTGACGCAGTAAAAGACAATAAAAGGAAATCAAATTTCAAATGCAACTCGCACATAGCACGGGGTAGAAAAAGCTAGTGATCATTAACTCAGGCCAGGTAATGGAATCAAAATGACATACATCATATGGGATACAGAAAGTAAAGTTACAATACAGGATATCATCATCCACAATAGCTTTATAAGTTCACTTTCATCTCTTAAAACCAAGGACAGGTATACAGAATACTGAGCAAAATAACTCGTACATCCACGTACACATATAACTAGGCAACGTATAATTAAGCATTAAGAAGGATAAGAACTAACTTGACAGTTACCATCTCCTTGAACCTTTAGCTCCACCAAGTCATACAAACGCAATCTGGAAAGATCAGTGTTGTTGGTATTGAAAATACTTAATTGGGACCAATTTATGTGGATTGAAATATTGAATAAAAAGTGAACAGAAAGCAAAGACATAAGGAAGATATGCAGGTGGATCAAATGGACTTGAGTTATGCACTATTTCTAGATATCATTTGTAACAACAAATGCAGACGCTAATAGTGGCAAACAAATAGACAGGGTTGCCTTCTCTTTTTCCACAACAAGAAAAAATAGGCAGAGATAAGGGCCTGATTGGAAGGACCGAGCAACGTTTCTTCTAGAAGAGAAAAGGGGAAGAAAAAAAAACAAGGAATTACCCAAAAGAATAAACATTCATAGTCCAAGAAAAGAAGAGAAAGGCAACGGACAGAAATCACACACACAACTAAACATGCCACTAAAAAATATAGCGTGAAGTGATATCCCTAAAAGGGCAGAAGTTCAAGGTAAGTATGAGTGCCCTTTGAGAATTCGAGACTTCCACTGTGATGGCTTCCTTCATTGATGGAGCTTTTGCATATAGAACCCGCTAAAAAAGAAAAATTAAGATTGACTCTCATAAACTGTACAGTAATTACCTCCCCTAAATTCTTCATCATCTCAATACAGCTATGGGGGAAAAAAAACTCAATTAAGCTTAAAAACACCATAGTTCTGAATCCTGGAGCCACTGACATGAATTGCACATACACCAGCTTAATGAGGAGTCATATCCTACATTATCGAAGCCAATATCTAGCTTAGGCAAATTTGTTACCAAAGACCAGGGAGTGCAAAATCCAGATCTGGAAGGTGGTCGCCAGAGATTTCCAGCTTCAACTAGTCACGGCTGACAGGAAGACACCCTTTAGAACTGGACTTCCCTAAGCTGAGCAGAAATGCAAAGTTCATAAACCTCTTCACTAAATAACACCCACCTTAATTTCATCATCTTCTATATTTTGCAAGCAACCACCGTCACTTCCATATCTGACCAAATATGACTTCTACTGACCTCAATCTTCAGAAGAAAATCAATCAACTGCTTCAAACGCAACCACGATACTAACCCCCAACTAGCCTAAATGAATTGCGTGATGTTATTACCAATCAACCCTTGTCATCCATTGGTTTTCTACCTAGTTGGCTTTCTACTTAATGACTTCAGTAATGTTATTGCCATAGTTGTCAAATCGTGAATCGAATCGAGAATTGAAATGGTCATTTTTCGAATCGTGAATCGCTCCGATTCGGTATGACTTCTATAATGCATAAAAACCTATAAAAAATAGATGCAAAACAAGAGTAAAAATAAATTTCGGAAATTTTAAGTGAATCGAACGATTCACCGATTCACTTATGATTTGCAGCTTTTCCGATTTAGGCAGCCTATTCGTATCGATTATCCACTGAATCGTACGATTCTAACAACTATGGTTATTGCATTTGATGTAGTATGTAGTAAGGGTACCTATGTCATTTTGTGCTCTTAGTAGTAAGGGGTCTACATATATGTGTTGGAGTCTCTTATTTGGTAGCTTTTATCATTTTGAATAAATATTATCAAGAGCTAGTCTCTTTTGTATCCCATTTGGGAGTTTCTCTCTCTCTACATTATCTATGGGTATCTTTGGTTGCATCATTTGGTATCAGAGCACCTGAGCTTAGATCCCCACCGTTCATCTCGCCGGAACCCTGGCCGGAAACCTGAACCTCACTGGAAATCTCGCTGGAACCCTAAAACGGCGCCGGAAAACCTCGCCGGAGCCCTTATTCCACTCAAAACCAATCGATCTGCTCAAACCCAGCTCTTACATCTCGATTTCGACCCCTAAACTAACAGAATCGACCATTTCGAAGCTGATTCTTGCTGTTACAGACATCAAAACCCTATTCCGACCTGATTCAGAGCATTTCAAGTGCTGTTCAACCATTTTCGGACCTGTTCAAGCACCCTAGGGCACTCGTTTTGGGATTTCGAAGACACAGTCATTTTCGAGCCTAATCCATCATTTCGAGGCCTGATCTGTTAATTTCGGAGCTCAAATCAGTGATTCCAGGCTGTCAACACTATTTTCCGAACTCGAATCTGTCATTTCTGAGTTTGAATGTCCATTTTGGCTCTAGAATCAGAGTTTGACCCCCGATCTGCTATTTTCGGACCTCGAATCAATGATTCAAGGCTGCCAGCACCATTTCCGAACTCGAAACAGGGGTAAGGGATTCCGAACTGCTCTTTTAGCACTTGAATCTGCATTTTCAATTTCAGCTGGGTTTGTCTCATTTGTTGATATTTGCTTCGATTTCTTGCGGTTTGCTGTTGGGTTGTCACTATTTGTGTCAATTGATTGTGATTGAGGCTGTTTATGTACTGATTTGGCTGGGTTTTCATTATTTGGGGTGGATCTACTTGTTTGGAGTTGAATTTGGGTATTGTAATAGCTTATCAGGCTAGAGGTAGAAGAGGAGGTAGAGGTAGAGGCTTTGTGGTGAACAATGGTGAAGAGAATGAGTTTGGCAACCAAAACCATGAGATTCAAGGGTTGAGACAACAAGTTGCTACCCTAACGGCGATGGTGCAAGGCTTGCAAGTGTTGCGTGCGGGTAGTGGAGGGTCCGAGGACTCTCAAAGTCACTTTGACAATCCTTTTGGTGATCCGAATTGGCGTAGGCCACCTTCCACTCACTCTCCTTATAGATGGGAGAAGAACATCAAGATTGAACTTCCCGAGTTTAATGGAAGTCTTAACCCGGATGAGTTTGTCAGATTGGATAAATACCGTTGAAAGAGTGTTTGATTATGGAGATGTCTCCGAGGAGAAGAAGGTGAAGTTAGTGGCTATCCGTCTCAAAGGAAAAACTTCCGCTTGGTGGGAGCAATTGCAAGGAACTAGGCTACGAAGAGGAAAGGGAAAGGTTAGAGAATGGGAGAAAATAAAGAAGAAACTCAATGAGCAATTCTTGCCTTTCAACTATATGCAAAACCTCTACAAGAATTTGCATAATCTCAAACAAGTTGGAAGTGTTGATGAGTACACGGAGGCTTTCCATCAACTTGTTGCTAGAGTTGATTTGAATGAAAGTGAAGATCAAATAGTTGCAAGGTACATAAGTGGGTTGACAATCACAATCCAAGATGCCCTTGCTATGCAAACTTTGTGGACGGTTTCAGAAGCTTACAATCGGGCCTTGGTGGCCAAAAAGCAAGAAAAGAGGAAGTTTTTTAGATCCGGGCAGCAAAATCAAGGCGGTTTCCCGTCCGGGCAGCCCTTCTACACCTCTTTTCAAGGTGGTTCTTCTAATGGCGGTCAAGTTGGTCCTCCGGGGTTTGATGACCAAAATCGTGGGGATAAAGCTTCAGCCCCTGCTCAAAACCAGCCTCAATCCGGTGTTTCGGGGGCTCGAAAACAAGCCCAAAGTGGGGGATTCAAATGCTTCAAGTGTGGGGAACTGGGTCACAAGTCTTCGGATTGTCTAAAAGCTTCCGGAAGTCGTAACAAAGCACTTTTTAGTGAAGTGGAGAAAAGTTATGATGATGTTGCATGTGAAGAGATTGGTGGTGACTTGGAAGAGGAAGTGGGTCTTTCACTTATGATCAAGAGGACTCTCCTAACACCTAAGCAAGATAGTGATGAAGATTGGTTGCGCGCCAACATTTTCTATACTACTTGCAACATAGAAGGGCATGTTTGCGATATGATCATTGATAGTGGGAGTTGTGACAATATGGTATCTCAAGAGGCAGTTAACAAGCTTCAACTCAAAGTGGAGGAGCATCCCGATCCTTATGTTCTTTCTTGGTTCAAAAGGGGAAATGAAATCAAGGTGAGCAAGAGGTGCTTGGTGTCCTTCTCCATCCGGAAAAAGTACTTTGATGAAGCTTGGTGTGACGTGATACCTATGGACGCTTGCCATATCTTACTTGGTCGTCCGTGGCAATACGACCGCGATACTCTTCATGATGGAAAGCGGAATACCTACACTGTGCATAAGGATGCGCAACAAAACACTTTCTTACCCATGAAGGAGAAGGTAACTACAAAATCTCATTATTGCTCGATGTTATTTGCTTCTAAGAAACTTCCTCCAATGAATTTGGGTATGATGGATGTCCCCAAAACCACCAACAAGCTCTTGAAGGAGGATGATATTGTGTTTGGTCAAGAGTTGACAATGAGGGAAGAGTTTGGGAATGACTTTGAAGATTTCCCTATCTATGATGAGTATCTTGATGACGACGAAGGGTTTGAGGATGTGGAGCAAGTGGTAAAAGAAAGCCATAGAGGTGCATTGGATTCATATTCAAAGTATGAGATTGTGGAAGATCCTCCAATCCTTGAAGACCTTGTAGAGCCAACGGGTGTGAATTGTTTTCAAGTTTTGCATTCCGCGTTCCCCTCAATGCATGATATACAAGTTTGTGAAGAATTGGTGACCAAACTAGGCTTCATGGGACAACTTGAAGATCCCTTGGGAATGGTCTTCACTCCAGAAAGTCTTGGGTACGGCGTTTTCCTTGTCTTTGAATCTTCAAATGGCAATTGGTCAAGGTACTTTTTGGGAGGATGTCTTAGAAAATACTTCGATGTAGTTTTGCCTTGTTCAAGACATGCCAAGTGGATTGCTTACTCACACACAAGCATGGATGCGGTGGACATGCACAAAAACAAGCTCATGTTTAAGATTGGATGTGCTATGAGGGTCGTGTTGGGTCGAAGCACTACAACCGTAACTTGAGGACAAGTTTCTTTTTAGTAGGGGAGTATGATGTAGTATGTAGTAAGGGTACCTATGTCATTTTGTGCTCTTAGTAGTAAAGGGTCTATATATATGTGTTGGAGTCTCTTATTTGGTAGCTTTTATCATTTTGAATAAATATTATCAAGAGCAAGTCTCTTTTGTATCTCATTTGGGAGTTTCTCTCCCTACATTATCTATGGGTATCTTTGGTTGCATCAGCATCCTTCATATTAGAACTGGATGGAGAGGGAGGAATACGCTGAATAAAGATAAGTGATACAAGTGCTAGATGGCTTTTATCTTTGGATATCACAGAGGGGGAGGAAGGCAATCAGGCAAGGATATTTGGCTATTGGTAAACAGTTAAGAAGCTCACGGTAGTATTTGGTTTGAAGTACCAAAAAGTTGGATGAACAAGCATATGTACAATATATCAATATCTCCACGATAGAAAAATCATGAATCAACCAGCACTGTGAAGTGTTTTTTGGCGTTCCCCGGCAAAAGAATTTATGTACTTCATACTCAAGATATATTACCATAGGCAAACATAAACACTTCAACTCTTTGTCAAAATTTCTCCTTTCGAAATAGAAAAGTGCGCATTTGTCTTGCGCATTTTAGAACCCATTTCAAAAGGAATCAACCTGTTGCAGCCACCTGATGGCCACAAAAATAGGAGTTTCTTCATAACGTGATTGTGAATATAGACAAATGAAAAAGGATAACTCACCTGTCTAGAATACTGAATTTGGAGATCCAAGAATCAAGGAACACAGCCAAAATAACAACAATAATCACTGAAACCCAAAGGGAAATGTACTCCCCCAGAGCACTGAAACCATTGCGATGACAAATGCATGAAAATAGAAAGAGCATAAGAGAAATGTGCGAAACATAACCTTTCAAGCAACCTTTGATGATCTGACATTTCTTCATCTGCGGAGGGAAGGTCTCCATTAATTTTAGGTACATGCTGCACAAGGCCAGGAATAAACAGAGAAATGTCAAGTCCAATCCAGTCTTTTCAAGATTGTAGCCTTGTAGGCTACTAAACATATTACATGTCCCGACACATGTGAAAAGCTTTTCTTCCATTATAAACCACTAACCAGCATGAAGACAAAAAGCTTGGTAAGAGAAAGCATTAATGCATCTTTGTGCCTTTGTGGAGTAGCATGGTATCTATGACACACAGGTAATTGCCTATCATAAATGAATATTTCTTGTCCTCAACAAGAATAACCTTCCATACAATATTATCTTACAATGCTCCCACTTACAGTAGCAAACTTGTTTGTTTCTCTACTATCAGATGAGTGACCCATCATCTCAAAATAAATAAAATTTAGTAAGAGTTCATGTTAGCAAGAAAGTTCAAACGATTCGTATGTGATATTCCTCTTAATTTCAAAAATTTAAGGGAAAGTTTCAAGGGTAAGATACACTAGCCATATCCTCCTTGTTTCCCAATGTAATCCACGATGAAGTAATAAAATAGGGATCCATGCAGGGTGGAGTGGTAATAGCCAGTGCCGGCCCTGACATTTGGATTGCCCTAGCCCAACCTCATGCCTTGTTGCCCACTTACTATTAAATCATACAAAATAAAAAAAAACATACAAGTACAAAAAAAATCCGAATTTACATTGTTTTTTTAGCTTGAATAACATAAAAAAAAAAAATCAATATCAAAACGTAAACCCCGGTTATGGAGCTTTAATCTCTCTTGCAAAATGGTAGTTCGAAGATAAAAATAAAAACAGAGTTAGCTTGCTTGATTTATTTTAACTATGATATTTTTTAATCAAATGTAAGGACATATTACTCATATATTACTGTTGTATTTGTTAAGTCTGAAAATTTCATTTGATTTTCGTAATGTCATGGATTGGGAGGAAAACAAAAAGTGGTAGAACAAAAATTGTGGATTGAGAGGAAAACAAAAAGAGGTAGAACAAAATTGTTGATTGAGAAGAAAACAAAAAGAGGTAGAACAAAAAATGGAGAAATAAAGAAAAGAGGAGGGTGGGGGGGCTGGTGCAGTGACCACTACACCAGGCGAATAGTTTGTGCTACTATGGGAAAGTTTTTTGTACTTATGATCTAGCTTAGTATATTTTTTTTTTTGGTTGCCCGGGGTTGCCCAAGACCGAGGGCTTGCGGGCTTACTCTGGCAATAAAGCCTGAAAGCAAGGGTTTGAGTACGAGGCAAGCCACTCCATATGTCCCAACATAAGGATTGGCAAACTAATGGTCTGTAATGACCTCTTCAGCTGTTAATTAAGATTTTCATCCCCACAAACTGACTGCTCCAATTCTAAACCTATCTTTCCATTATCTTGTGAATCAGAATATAATATCCTGAAGTGTAATTACGTTGGCAATAGACATTTGAATGAAGGCACTAAATGCAGTCTTCTAAGCAAGCTCAGCAACACAGTGTAGAGGAAATATACGTAACAAAATATTATGGATGATGACTAGCTACTGAAACGTTCGCAAGATTGAGAAAATAAGTCCCTTAAGTCGCTTTGCTCATGTGGGTGCTAATCTTGCTTTGGGGTGGGAAGGGGAGGTATCCAAGTCTCTTTTGTACACAAGGAGATTACATGGAAGAATGACCAATGTCACAACAACAAATAGTATCTAGAAGGAATTAAACAAGAAAGTGGATATGTGCTTGTGCATGTCAACATTAGTGAATGTCTATGCGTAAATCCACCCTTAGATTTTAATGCATGGCTCACACAATTTCCATAACACACCAATACATTTACAACCATTGCCACAAAATATATAAATTGCATTCCCACAAAATGTACACATTTTCATGCACGTCATAATGTATAGTATCCAAAATAGCACACAGAAAGATAGCAAGCAATCCAAAGCTTTATAGGTTGATGAACTGAACTCAATCTTCCTCTGCAAGCTGCTAATTCAGTGAAGACTCTACGTAGTACACTTGCTCATTTACACGGTTAAAGCATAAGTCATGGATAGGCAACAGAGGCAAGTTGAGAAAGCCCACGAACTGATACTTCATGATTACGTATAATAAAGTCTAAAGATAATTATTTGCTTACGAAAGGGATGGATATACAGATACATATGTATTGCCAAACGCAAGGAAAAAAACGAATGATTTAGTCAAGAAAGCAATCACGAGGTGAATCGATCTCATTAAGCTACTTTCTATCTTCTCTGCAAAGAAGCAAAGTAAAGTTCCAGTATCATCAACTACTGGATAGTGGATACTTGACACATGACCATTCGAGAAACTATTAAACTACTATTTTTATAGAAGAAAAACATGTGAATATTTAAACCCCAATCGTTTCCTTTGGCGAGTTTTCATACTTTATATCATTTCCATAAACTTCTTATTAACTATAGCATGAATACAACCATGTCAATATCTATCAGAGTATGCTATTGTTCTCCAACAATTTTCATTTGACTGCACTGCATTCTTTTTTGTTGTAGGTTTATTATAATTTACAATTACATATAAATATCTTTTTCCCAATGTCTAGTAGACTAGCAAATAATGGACTTCTGAAATATATAAGGAAAGAATAGAACTACAAAGTAGCTACACATACAGGAACAGGAACCATCTGATTCAACCTCTTGCCCACTTCACCATCAAGAACAGACTCATTTGCTATCTCCGGGGAATATGGCTGGCTCTCGACAAAATTCGATTCTTCTCCCAGGCTAGAACATGAACCAGAATTTCCCCTTTCATCTGTGTCTCTATGATCACCCCCATGCTCTACAGTAGAAATGATATTATGAAAACAACCCAGAGGGAAAATGATAAACAGATAGGAACTGAATAAATTAATTGTGGAAAGGTAGAGCTGTTTTTTCCCAAGTACCAACAGTAAAATGTCTGTTTGAAGGAACCCGCCAATCCTGAGATAGAATGGATGCTTGCAAATCTTCTTCCCCAGCTTGTGAAGATCCAGATGCTTCAGCAGCTGCAAGTCGTGATAGTTCTTCTTGTAAAGCATGTGCAATGATCTCATCATTCTCCACTTCGTCACATTTTGTCTCGCAATATCCTTCTTTGACACATTCAACTTGAGATAAATCCTTTTCATAATGAATGGAACTACCAGGGGAACCACCACTAGGCATACGGCAAATATCTAGAAGATGAAGACCCCAACGAACAACATCAGGATCTTGCTCATACATAATCATCTGCTTGTATTATCTCCCAAAAGGCTCTGCACCAA
This sequence comes from Rhododendron griersonianum, assembly GCA_018127125.1. NCBI lineage: Eukaryota > Viridiplantae > Streptophyta > Magnoliopsida > Ericales > Ericaceae > Rhododendron > Rhododendron griersonianum. The sequence continues at coordinate 28,986,624 of CM030790.1, read as the reverse complement.
GAACAGCCATATTTTGGTTTTGCATTCTTTCGTTATTAAATTTCAGACTATAATTACTATCAAAGAAAATAGTAACCTCTCCTACTAGAATATTCAGCTCCGATTTATAAATTACCAGCACAGGCCATTGTAGTTAATCTTTCATTGCATTTGTCATATTGAGATCATTCAGAATAACAAGATTACAAAATGCAATCAGATGAATCATCAACTTAAAAACAAAAGCAATTGTCATATTGAGGTCATCTCAAACGACAAGAAGAATACAAAAAGCAATCACATGAATCATCAACAACTTAGAAACCAAAGCATTATCCATCTGAGAAATATCGAACTTATTAGAAAAGAACAAACCAACCGTTCCTTTTTCTCAACAGACAACTTCCCTGACTTACCGCCCAGGCGCCCACCCCTCTCAAAAAAGAAACTTGATTTGGTAAGACTATCCGCCTCTCAATCTAGTGCTCCAAAAATGGAATTAAGCATCAAAATTCCATAATTCAAGAACTTCTCAAGAGACTCTTCTAGCCTTTGTAGAAAAGACATCTTGTAGTAATATCCTTCCAGAGTTTCTTACATTTTTTTTCTTTTACAGGTCATGATTTTGAGACAAATTGAGCCGCCTCTATACATCACCATACTCCCAAGTCCCAAATCCCAAGTACTAAAGAGCGCATCACATGGAAATTATACCATCAAGCATTTTCTTCGAAAGCAATTTTTACTTTCACCATACGTTTTGCACCAGTCTGGTAGGCTAAGTATCTCTTACCAACCAAGCAATGCCACACTGACATAAGGCTTGTTTTGTTGCTTACCATAGAAACATAGTCAGGGCTTCCACCTTAAATCCATCTAAGCAACAAATCTAACGAGTTAAATCTGATTAGACAACAGATTTACATCCTTTTCCACTATTTTCGTAACCCGGACTTACAATTACTGATCCAATATTTGTCTATACAAATGAACTAAGGAAAACACCAAAGCTTCTAAATTCTGCCAATGAAACGAGCATATATACACGGTATTAAATTAAGAAGTCCCAATTTAACCTCTTTTCTACCACGCCATGACAAATGCAGTCCTCTCAAAATAAACTTTCCACCGCACAAAATGAAATTATTTCCTTATTTGTTTCCCAAAGTAATGAAATATATCGCAGACATACGGAGAAGCTCCAAGGTACTCCACGCCCCATTATAGCTCAAATGACATCTAATCAGTGAAACTGAAAAGTGGTCCATACTTGAGCAACGTCTGTTAAACCCCTAAATAGCACATAGCTAAAAGAGTCTCAGGTTAAGAAGCACAGACACGCCTAAATGGTCTCTGTAACCATGTCGTACAGTTATGGGACATGGACACAGCTGGCACATGCCTAGATAGGTATGGGACATGCCAAGTGGCATAGGTCCCTCCTCATCTTCACAAGATAGACAAGTTTGATCCACATATTCAACATGGGATACGGAAATCCTAACAGTCCCTTTGTTTCCCACCTCAACCCATTCATCTAAAAACTAACAAATAAATGATTTTCTCCATTCATTTCCCTTCACATTCTATAAGTACCTTTACTCAATTCATACATCAAGCCATGATATCTGGCAACACTTCCCTCCCTCCCTCTCTTTCTCCTTAGAGGCAAAGACAAGAAAAGGACCTAATTGCCCACAAGAATGGTGGCTAGATGACCATAAGAATTCCATTTTCATGCAACCAAGCCTCTTTACACACACACAGAGACACACATATTACTATTTATATCAAAATTTATTTCTACTACGAAGGGAACACCCCTTTTGGCGTAGACAAATTTTGAAGTTGGCTCATTTTTTGGGTTCTCATAAACACCCATAAATTAGAACTGCCCTCACACTACAACTGCCATAAATTAATTTAACTGTTGAGGGCAAATCCATAAATCCAATATAGCATTTATCTTAATCCCACCCCCATGTTTCGCCGTTGCAATTACCAGTTCCATTTCTGCATTGCATGCCTGTACATGTAGTTCTTCTCACATCTGGAAGCTATTGAGGGTGGGATTTCCATTTTCCATTATCTAGACACACTTACAAAGATCTTCATTGTAAGTTTTGGTACTCTCTTTGCAAATATCTAGATACACCTACAAAAAGATATTCTGTTGAAATTTGTATTTTATATGTCTACAATTGGGTGTTTTGTTCTTTTGTTCGCTTTTCTTTTTCAGTTTGCTTTGTTTTTTAAGCCTGTAGTAATCTATTTGTGAAAATTGCACACGCATTGCGTGTGCACCAAACACTAGTGCATGTGTATGTGTGTGGTGTGTGTACATATACACGCATATGTAAAGAGAGATAGAGAGAGATGAATAAACTCAGTGGAGCACATATCTTTCTTTCCTCTTAAACAAACAGGCTGCAATATGGAACGTTAAATCCCATGCTATGAACCAAGTAGTAAGATCCTTTTACATAGGTTGAAATGGTCAAACTGTTTCATTACTCAAGTTCATGACAACATTGCCTTGAGGAATGCAAGAGCTTTATGTCACACCAACCTTTCTAAAAAGAAAACTACTAAAAGAAAAAAGAAGCCATAAGTAAATCTTATACAGCTTATCTGATAGGCATAAGTTCATCGCCACAACCCATTTATATAGCTTTTTGTATTGCTTCTACATCCGACTGCAAAGTAACTCTTTAGAAACCTAAAATTCTCATATCACAACTCCTCAATCCAGGGTTTAATTTGGGCCCCAAAAAATCTCAATTTCCCAATCCCCAACAATGCATCCGCTGTTGCAATATAATAGACTCTGTACAGAAACTAAGAGCTTGTTCGTTTGGGGGCTTTAAAACCCCTGCGCACGGTCTCCAATAAATTTTCTCTATCTACCTCTCTCCACTCAAACCTCCTTCAAAACCCAAAACAAACAAGCCCTAAAGGACCCCATAATCCGCACACAATAAATATTATAGCTTCCCATTAAAAAGGAAAAAGAGTTACTCTCAAGTATAAACCCCCAAATCCAATAAGAAATAGGCCATTGTGTAAATTGGTAAAGTGTATAAATTGAAGGTAGGGCATAAATGAGTATATGTATAGGGTATTTGCGTAATTACGATGTGGTTCGGTTACAGTTACGGTTTGAGGTTCGGCTTTCGGTGCGGTTATCACATGAAACCAAGACCTGACCCGACCCGGCCGGTTTTTCGAATTCAAAAACCAAAACCACGGTTAAGAAATCGGTTAAAAACGGCACCAACAGGTTCGGTAGGGTTCAGGTAACCAAGAGTTCCGGCGAGATTGCCATCCCTACAACAACAACTATGCATTCCAAACTTACGCATGAAGAAATCTCAAATTCCATCCAGAAACCTTACGCATTAAGAAATCTCAAATTCCATCCAGTATCAGGCAAATCGAAATTCTCGGAAAATTCGCAAACCCTAAACCTAATACCAAACCTCCGAAAGCTCGTATCATATAATAATAATCAAGCAGATATAGTGTACATTACTACTATGTACAGAATCATATAATAATAATCATCTTCCTTTACAGCAACTGAAAAATGGTATACAAACCTAGAAGTTCGAAGAACGAACGGGTAAAGAACGCCGATGTCTGTCTGAGAGAGAGAGAGAAAGGAAACGACGTCACGAGTTTGAAAATATACAATGGTACTGTATATAGAAGCGACAGGGTAAAGATGGAGCAACTTTTCGAAACTGTGGAAACGTAACGGAAGCCGTTGTTTTTGGCGTCTGCTTCTGTTTTATTCACGTGCTGCTTTTTTCTGAAATGAAAATCTGGTTTTATGGTGGTGGACCCCAGTTTTATCGATCATGGATGTTTATCAAGTGGAGAACAAAAAAAAAAACAAAATTGCTAACAGCTACGACCGAAAACCCGATCTCCATCCCGATCCTACGTGGAAAGCCAAGAGGTCCACTCCTCTGCAACGCAGCAGCTGTGTTCCCAGATTCAAAAATTCCCAAATTTCGAATCGTGAAATCCTCTCTCTCTCCCTCTGAACCACACAATGCGATATCCTCTCCTCATTCTCTCGACGCACGACGGCCACCCCAAACTCCCCCACCACCACCGACGCACCACCACCACGATCTCCTCTCTTCTCTCTCCTACATCTCACACACTCTCCTCTCGTTGCAACACCACTGACGAGCAACCCCAAACCCGCACCTACCACCATCGACGGTCAACCCCAGACCCGGCTCCTACCACCACCGACGCACCACCATCATCTCTTCTCTCTCACAGGTATCTCTCTGACTCCCCTCTCCGCTAATCTACATTTGATTTTTTCACTATTGTGCACACACGAAGAAATTAGGGTTTTTTTTTCAGCTTTCATAAAGTTGGGGTTTTTAATTAGGGTTTTCGATTCTGAAAGTAGTGGTTGTCAATCTGTTGAGTGAATAAATTGCTTTTGGGTGTCGATTCTGTTGATTGAAATTTTTTTGACTCTTCTGGCTGTCGATCTGTTAATGGTAGTGTTTGTCAACCTTTTAGGTGTCAATTCTATAATCCTATCATCTTAACGAGTTAACCCTCTGTTTCTTACTCTCTCACTCACTCACTCACTCAACTAAAAAGGCATTTAAACAGCTTTTTAAATACAGAAATGACACATATGCTCACACTCCGACTGGATGAATACAGCGTTATTACGGCTACTACGGCAGCTTGTGTGTGCAATTTTTGGGAGAATGTTTTCTCTAAATTGACTTTTTGTGGTAATGCAACAAACTGGAAAGATCTGGAGATACAGCCAAGTGCCTACTGCTATCACCGATGTTTTGTACAACCCATAGGCCTATAAACGTGAAGTGAAGAACTTCAAGAAAGAGCTTTAGTTTGCTCTGTGAGTTGAATTTGTCTTGACCAATAACATCATACAGGTTAGCCTACTAAAAGTTGGCCGAACGCTAGCCAAAAAGCTGGTCCCCCTGCACTTTTCTGTTTGGACGAAAACATAACCAACGGTTGCAGTTGGTGCACATATGTCATGGTTCTCCTTCAACCCTCTCTGGACTATAGACTCAGAGACAATTGGGGACCAAATAAACCCCCATTCTTGTCTGTCTAGTGGTCTCAGATAATGGCAGATTGAACTAGGCATGTCATGCTTTTTTTGTCTATGCACAAGAACATAATTCTGACATTTTATGTAGATATAATTTGCTGAATGTATATACTCCTATGGCTTGTTTGTTAGCCCTTAAGTTTTTGGAGAGGATTAGGGAACATGATAAGAAGGGCATTGATTTCTTTCTTGTTTCTTTCAAATGCTCTTTCATACTCTCTCTCTCACTCGCACACACCTTTATTATACTTGTTTTTGGTGTAATTAAGTTGTTTCAAAATTAACTTTCTTTCGTGTTTTAGAACTGGCAGGAAACAAGACTAGCTATTACGTTGTTTTTGTGGGTAGGACCGCGGTATTGATGAATCTTAGCCAGCTTGTAGCGAACAAGTGACAAGATTCCCTAGTGCCGGGTATATAAAGCATAGCTCTTTCGATGAATCACATAGAGCTTGGGTGCGGCACACAACACCAGCCGAGCAAGTACAGTTTCCTCCCTTGTTGGAATTTGCTGAAGGAAGTTCAAGTGAAACAAAAAATGAAGTTGGAAGTTCAAGTGAAACAAAAAGAATGTGGTGGTGTTGTATTGTCATTACTTTTCTCAAGCGTTATATTGTCAAGTGAAGCTGGAATTTGCTAATGTAATGTTATGACAATATGTAGTTGTTAAGGCTGAAACTTGTTGCTACTTTTTTGGAATACAAGTTGTAGTGAGGTGTTGGAACCATGATTTTGTGTAACTTGGGCTATATGACATGGTGTTGCAAATGTTGTAGATTTCTTTCTTTTAATTACTTTAGTATTGCGCTTGTAGTTGCAATGTGTGGACTTATTCGGTTGTTTCTGGGGTTTTTGTTTGAGTCTTGGCTTTGCTTGGAGAATACATTACCTTAGGTTCTTAGATGGGAGGGTCTGAAAACGTTTTGATACTCAAATGCAAAAGAAAAGGCTCATGGGAGGTGTTGGCTAGGATGAGAAACATGACTGGAACATGAGAGAGAGAGAGATCCCATGTTTGCCCTTTCGCATTTACCCTGCACTCCCATGCCCAAAAGGCCGAAACTAATAATGAGTTCTCTCCATAGCTAGACAACAGAAAATGCAAGGAAATTACCTTATATCCACATCAAACAAAACAATTGAAACTTAAAGTCAAGCACTCACTTCAATCATTGAATCACCATTTCCATTTACAAAAATTCTACAACTTAGTAGGATAGTTGGCCCTTCCAAGTGGGCATCATAGATAGCTTTGATCAAACAGAGTATTTCTTTACTAGTTTGTACACAACTACAAAATGTGACTATGGAAAGAGGCGTGAATCGGTTACATGAATTTATACAATGAACGAGTTTGGAGATGGCATTACATAATTGGAACTCATGCACTCAAGCCTCTACACTAAAATTGACTGGTAACCTTCCACTCATGCTTCGGCCATCTCCTCATATGATTCGGCAACTCAAAAGAAGGCTACACCCCAAAGAGAAATCAAAACTGGCATCTCCTTATGCTTCTGCCATAGAAATAGCAACATCAGAGGCTCGGAAGCAGTAGATTCATGTACAGTTCACTGAAGCAAAAAGTCATTAGGACACGACACGACACGACACGATACGACACGGTACGAATATGGACAAAGGTTGTTCAGTGAAGCAATCTTGCATACTTGTTCGGCTGGTGTTAGTCTTGTTTTCCTGCCATTTCTAAAACATGAAAGAAGTCAATTTCAAACAACTTAACACCAAAAACAAGTACTATAATAAAGGGGTGTGTGAGTGAGTGAGATAGTATGCAAGAGCATTTGACTGCTAACAAGAAAGAAATCAAACAAGCCATAGGAGTATATGTTATGTCTCTCCGTCTTCTACATATAAAACTTCTCCCACTTGGAAAGCTATTAGGCAACAACACTATGGTTAATTATCACAAGCTAGCACGGTTTCGAACCGTGTATGGCTATCAATAGCAAACTCAGAACAGGAGATAAGCTGAAAGCTTGGGGTTTGTGACAAATTAATTCTGGTCAAGGCCCTATTTGTAGTCAAGTAGATGAATCTATTTTTGTTTGAACTCGAGTAGACGAATCTATTGATCACCTATTTTTCCATCGCCATTTTTCCAGTGTCAAATAGACAAACAACAAAGCCAGACACGGCAGAGGGAAAAGAAACAAAAAATTGCAAACCAATAATCCAAAGCGAAACAACCAAGACTTGGCAAGAAGCCAAAGAAATAGAGCCACAGAAAAAGAGAACGAAAAAACAGAGAAGTGACTTAGGAAACCATTGAAAAATAAATAAAAGAAAAAATTGCAAGCAACAAACTTGGAAATCAGCGTAAATCTCTTCATCACTTCAATGTTATAAAGAAAAATTATCCATGTAAGGTCCCAAGGAAACAGAGGGTTAACTTGCTAAGATGATAGCAAACAATACCATCAACAGATCGACAGCCAAAAAAAAATGAAAATTTTCAAATCGACACCCAAAAGCAATTTATTTACGCAACCACTACTTTCAGAATCGAAAACCCTAATTAAAAACCCCAAATTTATGAAAGCTGAAAAAAAAACCCTAATTTCTTCGTGTGTGCACAATAGTGAAAAAATCAAATGTATTAGCGGAGAGGGGAGTCAGAGAGATACCTGTGAGAGAGAAGAGATGATGGTGGTGCGTTGGTGGTGGTAGGAGCCGGGTCTGGGGTTGACCGTCAGTGTGGTAGGGGCGGGTTTGGGGTTGCTCGTCAGTGGTGTTACAACGAGAGGAGAGTGTGTGAGATGGAGGAGAGAGAAGAGAGGAAATCGTGGTGGTGGTGCGTCGGTGGTGGTGGGGGAGTTTGGGGTGGCCGTCGTGCGTCGAGAGAATGAGGAGAGGATATCGTCTTGTGTGGTTCAGAGGGGGAGAGAGAGGGAGAGGATTTCACGATTCAAAAATTGGGGAATTTTTGAATCTGGGAACACAAATTCTGCGTTGTAGAGGAGTGAACCTCTTGGCTTGCTTTCCACGTAGGATCGGGATAGAGATCGGGTTTTCGGTCGTAGCTGATAGCAATTCTGACAAACAACAAAAACAGATGCTACGCGCACAACATTAGCAGAGGAGTCCACGTGGAAGGATTAGGTCGGGGTGGGCAGGGGAATCGAGATGGGTACCGGGTGGGGTACACATGGCCGTGCCCACGTGGTGGCCGAGCAGTTCATTTGGGTCATTTAAAAGTATGTTGGATGGTCAAGATTGAAAAATTCTCTCGTTTTTCGCCCCACCACTCTCTCTCCTCTTTCTCTCTTTAAATTCGAGCCGTCCAAAACCGAAATGAACGGCCCGAATGCGCCGAGCGGAAACCATGCCATAACCCGCACCAAAAAATTTCTCGAAACCTGGAGTCTCCGGTTAGTATAATGGATGGAAGGGATGTCATGTATGTGTATATGTATAACGAGTGCAATTTTTTTTTATGTTTGTTAAAAGAAGGTGAATGTTACATTCTCCCTTTTTAGTTGAAAGTAATGTTTACCTTGTTTTAAGGAGAGTGAATGAAATTAATTTCGGTTATTTATGGAATACCGGATAGGATACTTTTCGTGCGAGAATTTCTTTAGAATCTCATTTTTAATGTTGCAATGAAAATCTTCTCTTTTGGTGGAATTTCTATTAATTAAGTACCAAAAAAGCAATGCTAGCTTTCAGATTTTCCTTCAGCGTTAAAATATAAATGGACAAAAAGAAATTAAAAATTTCTCCGTAAAAATTAGTACTATATATATGAAATAAAAATATTTATTTGGTTGAAAATTTAGCGGACTTTCATTTATTTAGTTTCTATCTACCAACTCACAAATCTTAGTCTAAATTTCATTTAGTTTGGCTTCATAACAGTGATCCAGTGGAGATAATATTACAAAAGCTCAAATTATATGTAAAAAAACATAAAATTTTAGTGCATTTTTTTAAACTAGGGATGTTCGTTTTAGCCCCTCAAAATCTAGTGTAGCCGCCTAGGGCCCATGTTGGCGGTAGTGACTCTCTACCATATATGTGCCATTTTTCTCAAATGAATTGGAAAAGTATGATTGTAAATTCATGACAATAAAACTCCTATTCTTTTGGTAATTGAAAATCTTCGCCCTCATCTCGATTCCCCAAACCGAGAATCGTACAATACGAAATTTTGTGCATCACTGCTACTTCATACGTAAGGCTAATTTTATGACAAACTAGGTGCATCGCGACGTGCAAAGCACGTCTATCATGCCCGTTGTAGAGATTGATTTTGATTGCAAAAAATATAATTATTTCATTTTGAGTTGTCCCTTAATTAATATCGTCAAAGACTAAATTCTAGTAATTCTTTTCCCATTGCGCGCTAGCTCAATTCATTGAATGAAAGACTGATACAGGATGTAAACTACAAATAATTTGGATAGAAAGGAAGAACTAAAATATCCGTACCTAAGTACAAGTAGATCACTCCAATATGAAATGAAGCAGCATAAATATCTTTATGATTTTTGGATTGCTATTTTGATTTTGTTGGACCTTAATCCTGACTTGCTGCTTCGTGCTTTCTAAACTTGGGAAGACTTATCATACTGATTGAATTCATGCCTCATGACAATCACTAAACTTTGTTGAGGTAGCTGCTCAAACTAAGCCACAAGAGTGCTAGCAATAATTGACTCGCTGAAAATAAGAAGTTTCAAGTTAGTGTTGAATCAATGAGCAAACATTTCCCCCCAAAAAAAATGAGCAAACATCAAGTTAGGGTTTAATCAATGAGCGAAATGAGCAAATGTCAACAGAAGAAGTTACATGACACTATGTTTTGAGGTTTGAACAATATAAGCAATAGAACTTGATGATACATCGACCTGATCTAGGGAGCAGGGCATTGAGCATGAGGACCAAGTTTTGTCATCTTATAGGAAGAGGGGATCATTCGATAAGTCACAATGCACTGCTTTGCACTCAAGTTCAATCAAAGATCAAATGCCTAAATATTCAATAAACAATGTGTCCAAAAGAGTACACATGGAAGGCACCTACGACAGGAATTTAGGAAAATAAAAGAGAGGGAAAAAAAACTGATTCTACATATACTTAAAAATGCTCTCTCATGGGAAAACTCTCAATGAGAAATACGATTAATGAAATAAGTCAAGTTTTTCCAGAAAACTCACATAGACAGTCAACTAAATCCTTGAATTTTTAGACTGGATCGAAAATGAAGGAAATTACCAACAGATGTTGATCGAATTGAAGCAGAAATAGGAAGAACATTCCAACTAAGAGCAACATGGGCCGATACAATATGTTGGCCCACTTCACATCGAATGCTTTGAGGGACCAAAGCCAGAATTCATTCAAAGGAACAAAAAAATAGAAAAACTTAGCATGGCAACAATACGATAAGAAAAGATGACAAATGTGAAAAAAGATTCTGAGAGACTCTTTTTTCTGGCTTTGTGACAAAAAGTACCAACTCCACAGAAGGTTGTTTGAGACTTACTACTTTTTCCTCATTTCCAAATGGGGCTGCATTGTCTACTCTAATGTTTATGCTTTTGCTTATTTAAAAAAAAAACAAAAACCTGCAGTTAAATTTTCCAAAACCTAACAATACTGTAGTTTCACTCTTACATCAACAAAGCTTTTAGTAGAATAAACTCAGTCGACAAGTTTAATGGAAATAGACAACTACTAACAAGCAAAACGTTTGTATCAAGATAGATATTGTAAAGAGAACTAAAGAAACTCACCTCAACTTGCAAATCTTGTTACAACCCTTTAAAACAAGAAGTAAGAAAGACTCACTTTCAGTTCTCAAAATAAAAGAAGACCTGCACTAATCCCAATCATAAAAATAAGACAAAAAAAAGAAGATAATGATATTGTAAAGGAAACAACATATAAATCAATCTGACCTTACAAAGGGTTTAACGGAATTTCTTCTTCTTTGCTGTCTCCATACCCATTTTTTTGCAAACTTCATTCTTATTAGAAACATAGAAAGCCCTAGAAAAAATCAGGACAGAGAAAATGATTAGAGAGCAAGAATATAAGAAAAATTATTGTACTTATAATGACCCAAGCAATCAAGTTTTGAGCATCCAATCAGCGATGGAGAGGAACACGTAGTCACGTACTGATTAATATCCTCTGATGCTGCAGCAATCAGGTGTTAATCGGTACTAAAAACTTCAAAATCCTTTACAAACCTGAATAGAAACAAAGAACTCATTCATTCTTAAGTCCTAAATAAGTAGAGTGTGTCATATTTTAGGGTTCCAATACTTAATCAATGAAAATTCATCATACTAATACAAACCTCTAATGTAGCAGCAATCAATTATTGATTGGTACTAAGAACTTCAAAACCTTCATGTTTCTAATAACCCACACCAGGAAAAATCCACAAGTACGAAATAATTAATAAAGACCAAAGACACATATCAGATGCTTTGTGTCTCCCTTGTTATTTGTCATTTGATTTCTTTTACTTTTATTATTCATATTCGTTGGATCTATAGCAACAGAAGAACCACAAAAGGTAAAAGAATATGAGGGAAAAAAAGTAACTGGGAAAAATACCCTTTCTTCATCGTCGTTGCTGTCATCATTATCGTCGTCATGGCTGTTGTCGTCATCCTCATCATCCACGACCACAAGCAAAAATACAGATTACAAGAACACAATAGACACAAGCAAGCCAAACAAAAGTAATCATGCATGAATAAACACTGATAGGGATGGCACGAAAACCCCAATCAGCAAGTGACAACAAATAAAACCGCTCCAGCCACAGCGCCGTAAACAATAACAGGCAGATCGCATGCCATGACGCTCCTCAAACACAAAGAGAGGCCCAAAAAGTTACTCTTGAGAAGAAAATAAACACAAAAAACCACCGGCACACCCTCCCTCTCAGGAACGACTGGAATGATCAGAAAAAGATTTCTTGGATATTTGAAAATTGTGCATGCTAACTGCTAAGATCCAATTTGAAAATCCAAATTCAGATACGAGCCCCTCAAAACTTGCACCAAATGTGTCCGATTGACAACTAACAAACCCTAAAAAAAAATTGCAGCCATAATAGTGAAACAAAACAACATGCAAACCGCAGTGAAGAATATAAATCGGAAAAAGCCACCGTGAACGGAGCCAAACCTTCTCAGGAGGAGCATGAGCCGTCAATTTGAGCGCCGGATGCGAGCAAAAGCCCAACGGAAAGATCTGCTCTGTAGGACCCCCAAACACCTCCTTAGCATCCCATCAAAACTAAGTCAGGATGCAGCACATTATAGATTGAGAAACCTCGATGTTGTTTCATATTCCTACTCAAGAACAACTGTTACTACCGAAAATCGAAGGAAATAAATTCAGAATATTTGTAACAACAAAAAAAAAAGAATATTTGTGTTCACTGAGAGGAGGATAGAGTGGGAGTAGGCACATAAAAACATCCCGCCGGTCAATGCAAAAATTTAAACATGCAAGATTTCCAGAATCAAACATGCAAGCGAAATTAGGTACAGAATTAGGTACAGAATTTAGGAACAAAGAGACAAAAGCACACATGCAAGCGAAATTAGGTACAGAATTTGGGAACAAAGGGACAAAATCACACATGCACAACAAATCACATACAAAAAAGATATGGAAAACTAATAATCGATGTCCTAAATAAATCTCTATACACAAATCAATTAACAAAAGTCACTCAATTTTCATTCCATTTTTCTGTTTTACCTTCTTCTTCACCAAGCCACCGAAAGTACACAAAACCCACTCGAATGACAACTCAAATCCAGCCTAAATCATGGGAAAAAGAACTCAAAAAATTACCTTTACAATAGCTGTAGATCAGCAACTGTTGACCAAAACTTCTATGATGCTCCCAAGTGGTATGGGAGCACCATACTCCCAATGAATATGGACCATTGGATTGAAAATAGTTAAATCACAGCCCTTGGATCAAAACTAAAAACCAAAAGTTGAGAGGTTTTGTTAAAACCGAGATGGTTTTGTGAACTTTGACAAAAAGAAGAGAAAAAGATTACTTACCACAGAATAGGTAACACTTACCATTGACTAAGGCAACACTTACCACATAACAGACAATACTTACTACAACCAATTGCTCAGGTAACAAGTTACCATTAATTACAAAAAAAGTACCCTATTTTTTGGCCGAAAAATTTGAAGATTTTGGGAATTTATATATTCACACCACTTTAAGCTATATACACCATATTTTCTTACCTTTTTGCTAAGAATTTGGCAGTTAAAAACCTAAAAAATGGTGTTCGGTTATAAAGATAGTTTAAGATTTTAATTTGTTATGAAGATATAATTAGAAGAACTATCTAAAAACAAAAAATTTGACAAATATTTTTCATAAATTCCAAATAACATTATAAATGTATTTAATTAATTTATTTTTAAATACCCATTTATTATAGATATATTTAAGTAATTTATATTTAAATATTATGGGAAAAAAAGATATTCATTTAATATTTTGATAGCTTACAAATTTAGTTAATATATATTACTCCCTCCGTCCCAATTTATTTGTCCAATTATCGAAATTCGTGTCTTTCAAAAATATACTTATATCTTACATTTTATAATATTTTTTATGATTTTGAAGATTTTGTAAAACTAATTGAGATCTCCAATCAAGATCCATATTGCATATTAAAAACATCAAAAATTGAAAATTATAGACAATTTTTTTTGAGGTCAAACACTCTCAAAGAGTCAAAACGGGGACAAATAAATTGGGATGGAGGGAGTATAAAATAACACTATAAGTTGATTGTTACAACAAAATTGAACAATAAATATATTTTTGCTTAATAGCTATTGAATAATTTTGTAGGATTCTCAATTGAATATATGGTAGCGTTTAATGAAATTAGGCTATTCAATTTCATTAATATAGTTTATAGTGATCAATATGATATAATTTGCAAATCTAGCAACTAATAGTGTTGATACTAATATACTTGGCAGCGATCAATCAACGAGGATTGATTCATTTGTAATTGCTTGATCTAGTTATATGTTCAGCCAATTGATTAGACAATTTGAATCGATTAAGATCATATTTGGCAAATGTGGTAGTTAACAATGATATTGATTGATAGTGATTAGTGAAGATTAATACAATTGGCTAAAGTAGGCTGGCTAATTTGTTTAATTGCTTAACCACGGACTTATCTATTTCAATCTTTCAAATTACACAAATAGCAAATGAAGGAGTAACAGTCTTTGTGGTTAACATTGATCACTTGGCCAATGTAGAAGTAACCACTAATGAACCAGTAAATTAAAATATCTCATTTATTTGATCTTTTTTTAAAAGTAATTTTATTAATATAAATGCTTATATTTAATTTATCATAAAAGTAATACAAGTAAATCCAAATAAAATTTAATGTAGTAGGTACTATGACATTAATGATAATACATAAATGTATATCTACTCGTCTTTAATGTCATACTTACTATAAACTAAGGCTTACTTACCAGAGCATAAGGCTAAAGATACCACAAAACCTGAATTTTTACGATTGACTAATATTCGTTGATAACACTTACCACGTGGTTAACAATATTTACCATGCAATAAGGGCAAAACAACTATATGCTTAAACTAGTCTTACCACGCAAACTGATCACGTTTTGACGATTGCCTTATTTACCTACCACCAATAATGGCATTAATGGTACTAGGTTTCTACATACCTACCTTAAACCCTGCAAATTTATCCACTCTAACTCCTCTAGCTCCCATTCATCTCTCCTCTTGTCCAAAAAAATGAAGATTTAAGAAGAAACTCCATAACAAGTTGAAGAAAACTCACCGAGCAAGTTTTTTTCAAGAACAAACTGAATTTGGTTGTGATTATTACCTCGTAAAGTTGAAGAATCTCGAATAAGTGTTTCACAATAATCTAATAAAGCTTTCTAGGTTTTTACGTTTTTTATGGTTATACTTACCATTGCTGATGGCTATACATACTACTTCTTATGGTATTTTTATTACGGATAAAACTGCATTTAGGAAGTATCTAGAGAATAAGTTCTCCGTATTTGTGGTAAACATATTCAGAATTTAGTAAGAAAACCCTGTATTTGTGGTAAGTATGGTTATGGGAATGGTAGATCCTCTCCGTAAGTAATATATAGTTTTTAAGTAATTTTCCCATTGTTTGTTGTAAGCATGTCTAGTTTTAGTAAACATATCCTTATTTGTGGTAAGTATGTCGAATTTTTAAGTAACACTCCATGATCATGGCATACCTCTTTCCAATCCATTCATGACATACCCTGAATTTATGGTAAGCTTGGTCATCGAAATGGTAGGTACTTCTAGTACATAACATACTCACTGTAAATTTTACTAAAGCTCGCTTGATTTATGGCCAAGTCCAACGCCGCATGTCTCAAACTAACAATAGCAGGAAGAAACAACAACAGTGTATATGAGCCATCGGCGGACATTTCTCATTCTAAATTTTATCATTTAGAATCCAAATTCACATATAAAACCATGTTGGGCCTTTGCTCATCCTAATTATCAACAATCAATATAAAACCCACACCTGGTGCTCATCATGCATACACATCCAAGCCCACGCTGAGCTGTTTCCATCCAAATTATCAATTACATTCCAAGTTAGGTTTCGCAAAACTAAAACCTTGTTTTACAACAATACAATAAGGAGGGACAAAGCCGAGCATTGTCATGCCTATCATCTATCATTTTACCGGTGATATAGGGGAAAAATGGTCATGTTGCTAGGAAATCAACGTCTCCAAAACTGTACAAAGTGGGGTGCATAGTCCTATTTACATCAGCCAGGTGCCGAGTCCCATCACAAAATTGCCAAAATTGCATCTTACATTGTCCCCCAGAGTTTATCGGCTGCTAATCGCCATGAACTGCAAATAAACAAAAAAGAAGTAAATAAACAAAAATTCCCAAGCAATTCAGTAATATCTTTGGCCCTTGCGTGGAAAATTTCAGGTACAAGTAAGATATAATCCAAAACATAAGAAAGATGTCTGCATGCGACTATGGATCAAATTAGATGTAAGTGATATATTTCCTGTAGACACCCCAATTTGGCCTAACGATTATTTCAAGTCCCACCTTGGGACCATCCCGATGATGAAATGGATACAGTGATTGTTGATTGCTTCCTTGAGAACCTTAGGACTTTCGGTAAGAACTTTGAGCCACTTAGAGGACCCAATTCAGAGCCATACAGCCTTTCAGACAGAAATACAGAAGTCTAGGAGAATCCTTCTGTTGGCCGTGACATCGATCCCACGGCCCTAACATCATTTCCTCACCCGAGCAACCTGTTGCTAGCAAAATCTCCCAGAGAGATCAATCCCTCGGCCGCAAGATCTATCCTTCGGCCGAGACATCCATTCCTCGGCCGTGATATCCTTTACTCGGCCGCCAGATCGACCTTTTCCCAGACTCTGGAACGTGTTCTGTCAGACGTTTGATCCGATTACACTACCTTCCCGATGCGTTCGGGCTACGCTCAGAGATTACGACGTAGAGTTAGAGATGCATTGCAATTGCAATTGCAATCGTGCCATTTGATTGGCCGGAGTGAGTCACCAATTGCCTATATAAAGGGCCTTTGGACTCCGAAAATACACACACAAAATTATTAGAGTATACACTCTCTCAAACCTCGAAACTCTGCACAAATACTCCCTCAAACCCACTCTTCAAAAGCCCTAACCTCCCGAAGGCAGCCGTCAATCCGGCGATCAAACCCCGAAATTCAAACCCTAACCCTAGAGTTTTCAATCTAGCAATCAGTCAACCACGCCCAATCCAAAGCAATCAAGCAACTGAGGGATCAAGGTGGTGAGGCCCAACGGCCTCTGGTTTGTCTAATTTACTGTATTTTTGACTAACCGTAGCGTTTTGATCATCTGTTAATCTTTCTGTCTGGTGTGAGGAAGAACACCGACCGGGGCTTCGATCCCTCGGCCGGTACATCAAACCAAGAGGATCCCTCGGCCGTGACATCAATTCACCGACCGCGGGATCCATCTTCCTGGGACAGTTTTGTTGCTTTCTCTGCTTTCTGATGTATGCTTACTTATCGCACTGGCTCACTTTGCTTACTGTTTAAAGGAATAAATAAACAGACTATGTGTTGGAATTAAACAAAGCATCTACATGTCTTATGTTGAATGATTATGGGCCAGTCTCACGACTGGGCAAAGAGGGGTGCCTAACACCTTCCCCTTATTGTACTTTTGGCTCCCGTATCCGGAATCTCTATCTATTTTCCCAGTTTTAATAAACTGGGTGGCGACTCTGTTTTGATGATAACCGCTATCATGTGGCGATGTTCCTAGCCATGGGAATGTCCATGATTTTGGTTTACGAAGCAAGCAACCAATCGAGCAAACAAACGTGATCAATCTGTATGGCGATGCCCCGTTTGGGAGGTGTCTACATTTCCCCAACATACCTCATGCATGAGTCCATCTTCATCTAGTTCTCCATCAAATCCAACAATTCCAATTCCCTCCATGGTTCCATAACCACGCACATGTAGCTCTTCTAGATTCCTCAACAGCGGATGCAACTAATTGCTTATCCCAAAATGTGTTATTTTACCCACCTCCGAAATCCTCTATTCCTCTAAGACAGGGAAAATAACCTAAAAAGTAGTTCAAGAGATGTATTGTGACTCTTCCATGAAAAGCTTACTCAAACTGATATAGTAGCATTCTCAAATAACTGCTACAGAAGGAACAAATTAAACCCTCAATTGATGATCAGAAGGGAAAAATTGAACCCTCCTCAATAAGGGGTACCTTGAAAGAACCAAAATTAAACCCTAAATTTGAGCCCACAATACTCAACAGGTGTTTTCCAACTTTGGTCTCAATCCCACCTACTAAACTTCAACAGTTAAGATTATGGAACTAAGACAAAAGTACTGTTATTAGTTCATATGTTGGCATAACGTGGTTGAATGCAATAGGGCCTCATCGACCGACAAAATTTAAAAGATCGAAGGATGTTTACGTAGTCGTAGTAGCATATTTGAAAAACAAATTTCTTTGTCCAAATTATTGGAATGTTCAATTGCAGACTCTAATGAAACTTATGGAAGCTTGGGATTCTAATTTTTCAACCAAGGCTCTGTGTGTATGTGGGTGTACATGTATATGTACAGGGGTGTTTGTGTTTGTAGTGGTGGATGTGTGTTCGGGAGAGAGTGAGATTGAGAAATACCTCGCAAATTTGGAGGATAGTGAGAGAGAGGGCTTCTCGTCATTTACTTAGGGGCTGCAGAGGTGGAGGAGCTGTGGAGGTTTCCGTCGACTCTGCAGAGGAGCAGAGAAGAGCGAGATGAGAGGCGTCCAGGTCTGATTTCGTCGTCTGCGTTAGGGAGTTGTGGAGGTGGAGAGGAGCAAAGGAGAGAGGCGAGAGGGCGACAAGGAAAGGAGCAGAGGAGGGAGAAGTGGGTTTGAAGAAAGGCCAAAATAATTTAGGGCTTTCCAAAAATTTCACGTACAACTGGTAATAGGAGGTAAAAGAGAGAGGCGGAGAGGGAGAGAGAGAGAGAGAGAGAGAGAGAGAGAGAGAGAGAGAGAGAGAGAAGGGCTCCACCAATGGTTGGGATGAAACCAATTACATCCAATGGTTCAAGAACATGGGAGTATGATGCTCCCAATTCCATGTGGGAGCATCGCAGCCGGAACTCACTGTTGACCCATTTCTTCTCTGCTTTTTTGTCCTTCAAACGGTGGCATATTGCCGCTGCTCTTTGCTGTAGTCCAACAATTTTGTCCCTCTATTTCCATCTACATATACACACAAACAAGTGTTTATACATATCCAATCAGTGAAATCGTGCGGCCTTCAGTTTAGGGCTTGAGAGAGAGAGAGAGGATTCTCCGATCCAAGAAGAAGAAGAAACGGAGTGGTGGTCTCAGTCTCAGGTTTGGGAAATTCGTTCAGTGAGTACAAAACCCCTCATGGCTCAAATCTCCTTCACCCCATCATGCCACGTAACCAAGTAAGTGGAGGAAGCCAAATGACAATGTTGCCCATCTGGCCAAGAACAACAGCCCCACAATTGAGGGGCACAATTGTCCAAATTAGCCTAAAATTGGCTAACGAAAATCTGCCCCAACCGGTTCTTATTATAGAGGGGAAGGAGAATCTGTCTGTTTCATGTAGCTAAAAAGTGGACAAAAGAAGTCAGCGCTTGCTTTGCTAGAAGGTGGGTTGGCTCAAAATTACAATAGAAGCTCTTGCAAAAAAAAATCCGCAGCAAAATGTTATCAGAAAAATGAGATCAAGATTTACTTGGTATTTGCATTACAGCATATAAACAATCAGAATACAAATTAACCGCATTGTTGGTAATTAATTATAGGTAAATAGTCCATTTGATAGCTAGGTGAATTGCCAAATTTACCAATGGGCTTATAGCTTAGTTGGTAACTCTTGGCTCTCCCGATTCGAGCCCCGATGTGCGTGGTTTGTGGGTTCAGGGTTATGGATGGCCTCTGAACCCTCTATGGATTAACTCACTAATTTCTCCCACTAACCTCCGCTGATGTATACAATATTGGAAAAAAAATTGCCAAATTTATTTTTGACTTGGACTTGGATTTGGATTATAACAAGCAATAGTTCACCGACCAGCCAAATAAACCATCAATCTATATAAAATAACAAAAAATAACCATCCGAATGAGTAGCCATTAAACCCTCCCCAGTTTAAAGATTGTTTTCTTCCTAATCCCCGTCTACGAAAGATAATAGTTACGGAGTAAAAGTCTTTAAATCGTAATCAATGTTTGAGGGGTAAAACTCTGGCTTAATCAGAAACGATGGGCAATGTAGGCCAAGGGATGTGGCAATGCACTAGGGGTGTCACGCCCTTGATTTTCAACATAAATAAATATTCCATTTCAACGAAAAATCCTTGCATAACATAAAAAGTACCCAAAAGGTTCCCAAGCTTTGAATTTATACAACATTGGCACACTGGTCCCAAATTAAACTTAAGTACTTGTACGAACAACCCATTAAGTTACAATCAGTTTAATCAAAAGAATTTCTAGATTGAATAGTTACAAATTCATCTTGACCAAAAGAGAAGTCAATTACAAAGATGATTTAGTAACTAAAGCAGAGTTAACTCCCAAAAAGTCTTCATGCCCAAGCACACGAATGCACGCGGTCTAATGTCGAGCATTTTGTCCTGAAAAGAAAGATTAGGTTGAGCTACACTAGCCCAGTAAGAAAATCTTTACCAAAGTTATATGCATACATGATGATGGGGGCAAGGAAAGGAAACAAGTGGATACGACTCAATCGATGAAAAGCAATCAACAATGAGTATGGCTATCATTCGGTACAATTATTCCAAGTCAGAGTATCATCGCATTATGCCATATAATTCAAAGGACACAAACATCTCTAACACTCCCGACACGACACACTATCACAAATCCCCACTGACTGTATTTCCACCCCTTGCGTTACAGTATAACATCTCAAGAGTTACCGTATTACCACCCCTCGCGTTACAGTGAACCCTAACAACCCGGACCATCGTATTACCACCCCTAGCGTTACGAGATCCACTTGAGTCTCCGTATTACCACCCTTGTGTTACGAGACTCCTAATACCAACTTCCGACTCATGGAACTACTTTCCTACTCATTATGCAAGAACAACCCTTTCTCTGATCACACTCGTTCGTGAGACTCCATTCGGTACGCCAACAATATCACATTCAAACCATAAACATGCCCAAGCAATCAATCCATAGAATACGATTTCAATCATGTAACCTAATATTCGTTCTTTACCAAAAGGAAGTCAACGAAACAAGGATATCGTCGAATCATCATAGGGAACCAATTGGACACGCTTGAAATGGTTTAGGAGGTGTTACGAGGGTGTTAAAAGTGCCCGGAGTTCAAAACAATTGACGAGGAATCAATCAAAGTTCAAAACAGTTTTTCTGAGTCAAGGTACCAATACCTCAAAAAGTTGGTATCGGTACCAAACCAATCCAGAGAGCAAACAGAGATCAAGGTACTGGTACCTCAAAAAGGTGGTATCGGTACCAAGGTATCGGTACCTCAAAAAGTAGGTATCGGTACCAATGCATTACAACGGGCGATTTGCAAATTTTTGACAGATTTCGATTGGGCTATGAACAACGGCCAAGACCCAACATTTACACCAAAATCATCACATATACATATAAAAGAGGTGAAGAAATCCCTACCTTGAGTCAAAGAGCGAAACCCAAGAGATTTTGAACGAGCCCTAGCTCCGAACTCTTCGAAATCAATGAAAAGCTTTCATCCGAGCCTAACCCACGAAATTTGAGCTCAATAACGATATTGAAAGGCTTGAGGGAGGCTGATCCTTGAGGTTTTGAGGTCTAGGAGTGGAGTTTTGAGTGAGAGGAGAGGAGAGAGAGATCGGCAGGGAGAGAGGGGGGAACGGATGAGAGAGGGTGAGATGGAGAAAATGATCTCATACCCCTCACACACCCCTATATATACTCATGTATCTTTTTATTACACCTACACTCCTTCAACTCTCTATTCTTTCACTACAAGCCTCAATCTAATTAATCACCAATTATGCCATATTCTTCCAATTAGTCAATTAATAAATATTTCAAGAGTTAAAATTATTCAGGTCTCTACAAGGGGTGTAGGGCGCCTCAAAATACTCCATCGAAATTTCGTCATTGTGATCCGAATTATTCCGTTGTAAAGGTTGCTAAACAGTATATTTTAACCAAAAATTAAGTTAATCGAACATTTGTATCTACACAATTGGGATAGATTTGTTGCACAATGCATTTTTGAAATTGTACTATCATCCATTTTCGTAGAAATTATGTTTTCCGACCAAGGAACTAGTGATATTCGATCAATTAAATTTTGTGGTTAAATGAACTAATCGGCATATTCTACAAAATTCAACGGTTCAAATCACGATGAATTTTTTTAAATTGAGCACATCGAAGCCCTACACCACGGTAGTGCATTGCTGGTGTGTCGCACTACCTCAAAGGGGATCATCAAAAGAATAAACCGTAGTTATTGGAGACGGATCAACCGTAGTTATTGGAGACGAATCAACTGTAGTTATTGGGCACTTAACAATGGGCATTTCTGTTACGCCCCGATTTTTGGGAACGTCAATTTAATGAATTTTCAACATTTATTAAATATAAATTCATTACTGTGGGCAGCATGCCCTCGGAAAAAGGATTTCGTTCCTTTCGCCATTGCGGCCCTTTTTTTGGAAATCGAGGGAGCACGAGCGTGGAGGCAAGCGCTCGTAAAATACAGAGTCGCCACTTGAGTTTTGAAGGTCCGACACTCAAGGAACCGTATTTCGAAGCACCTGCTGCGCTATTTTGAAAAAGTTTAAGGAAACCAGTCCGTCATAACCATATATGGATTCGGGAGCCAGGTTACGAGAGGGGAAGGGTTTTAAGGCACCCCTCTCGCCCAATCCGGAGATCGGTCTCTACTTAGGCATTTTTATGAAAACTCTTGTGATTCTTCTTCTTTTTGATTATTTTTAGCCAACTAGGGCGGGGGAACAGTTAATCGGGGATTAAAACTGTAGCACGTTTGCAGGATATGACCAAATAATAGCATGGATGGATGGAAAATTGAATAATAAATGGGATAAAACCCAAAACAGGGCCTTGGCATGGTTTTATCACAAACAATAGCCAACTTGCATGCATGGATGAACCTGCATGCAAGAGAACTATCGTGCGATAGAACCACACACTCGCGCGAGTGTTGATGTCTTACCAACAGTTTGAATTTCATCCCCTTCCGGGCTCTGGAAGGACCAGTGCACACCCAGGGGGCAAACCAAGCAGTTTATATGTAATGAATCTAAACTAAATATTACAGACTGATTGAAAATGAAACTGAAGTAAATGGAAATACAGCCCCTAAATAGTGGGGGAATAAATAGAGGCCAGGGGCCTAGCTGCCCATGCAAGGGCCGTTTCTGGAATTCAAAGAACCATCGCGCGACAGAGAAAGAGTCTCGCGCGATGCCCCTGACTGGACTTCCAGGAATTGCTTTGCATGCTTGGGGTCCTGAGACAGGTTCAGGGATCACCCAAGGGCATTCCAAATTATTTAAAGTAGTAAACTAAGCTACTGCGCTTATTTTTGACATGCATCACAGTGATCTATATTGGAAAATAAATTACA
Organism: Rhododendron griersonianum; assembly: GCA_018127125.1. Lineage (NCBI taxonomy): Eukaryota > Viridiplantae > Streptophyta > Magnoliopsida > Ericales > Ericaceae > Rhododendron > Rhododendron griersonianum. The sequence goes on along the minus strand of CM030790.1, from coordinate 28,963,231 downwards.
ACAGGCATGCTCATAATGAAAACAATAAATGACCAGCCTCCCTTCCCCACGAGGACCATTCTCTTGCTGACAGGACTGTCGCGCGAGTATAGTGGACCATCGCGCGAGGGTTTGGCTGTTAACAGCTTCTTGTAACTCTACTGACTTTAGGACCAGGACTGGTATTGATTACCAGCCTTGGCCCTGTCAGCCCCCCTCAGGGATCAAAACAGAAACAGGCTAAATGTTATATACCTTAGCTTGAAAAGGGTTTTGGAAAAATGGATTGCTTGAGTGGTGTAGCCTTGCAACTAAGTGTGTATTGAACACTAGATTTGAAAGACTAGGAAGTGGTTTGGGTTAGTAACTTTGTGCTAGAAAGAACTTGTTTGCTTTGTAAAATAGTAATTAACCTTGTTAATCTTTTTTTTTGGAACCCTTAGCATGGAAGACCAATGGGGGTATTTATAGGGAGAGTGAGTGGGCTAGGTGGTGGCCAAACTTGGCTTTGCAACCAGCCAACAAGGCTGGTCACAACATGGTGGAAAAGCTAGCCAACAAGGTGGTGAAGTGGTTGGGAGGGGGCATGTGCCAAGAACCTGCCAGAACACTATTCAGCTGAGGAAAACGGGGTTCCAGCCCATGGGGACCCATGTGACATCCAATCATCACAAATCCAGCTAGATTGTGTGATAGAGACAAGGGAGAACTGTCGCGCGAGGGTTCGGAACCATCGCGCGAGGGTCAACAGTCAACAGTTTGACTTTGACCACACCTGTCAAGTTGAGCATCGCGCGAGAAACAGGAAGAATCGCGCGATGGTCAATCCTGACTCCAGGGTTTGACTGAAGGTTCGGAGGGGTTCAAAAGGTTTAAGTGAGGTTCAAGAAAGGTTCCAAACACTCCAAGCTCAATCCATTCCCAAACTCAATCTCATTTGATCCGATTTCATCATCGGGGAAACAAGAAAATCGTAAAATAAAGTAAAACAATTGGGAGACCCAGATTGGGGTGTCTATAGTAGTCCCTCTTTGACGGCACGCGGAGCACCATTGACTGGTACGGGTAACGTCAAAGATTTCTAGACACCCACCAAATCCGCCCAAAAGCCGATTAAATGGAAAATGCAGACAAGTATGTAAAAATACCGTGCACCAAGGGGAAAATTGATGATCGGGCGGTTTGATCGTCGCTGATTGATGATCGGACGGATAGATCGTCACTGATTGAAGATCGGACGGATGGATCGTCGCTGATTTGAAATCGAACGGATGGATCGTCGTTGATTGATGATCAGACGGATGGATCGTCGCTGATTTGAAATCGGACGGATGGATCGTCGCTGATTGAAATTGGACGGATGGATCGTCGCTGATTGATGATCGGACGGATAGATCGTCGCTGATTGAAGATCGGACGGATGGATCGTCGTTGATTGAAGATCGGACTGATAGATCGTCGCTGATTGAAGATCGGACGGATTGATCGTCGCTGGGGATATAAAATTCCTCGGGATGCAGGCAAAAGCCTTCATAACGCCCCTCAATTTTATTAATAGAACATATCAAGACTTCATAGACTCGAAAGAGGGGTAAACGAGATCGGGCCAGGTATAGAACCTGGATTGGGCCTGAGGCCCAAAACAAAGTGTCGCGCGACACTTCTATACCATCGCGCGATGGTTTGTGCTTAGGGCTTGGATCTGAACAAGCCCAGACCCGGCCCAAACCTGTTCCAAACGTTTAAAATACCGCGGGGTCGTTACAGAACAGTACGAGGCTGTTTCAAAAGCTCAAAACCCTCTCCAACTCTCATCCTCTCTCACAAATCTCTCTCAAACGTCCGACTTCAACCACGAAATCAACAAACCCACGTCCATAGCACCACCCATGGCAGGCCACGGTGACGGAGGAGGCGGAGGCGAGGTTATTGATCGGTCAGAGGACCGAGGAGGCCCAATGAGCACTGAGATAGGAGATCAACCACCGGCAGAGGCCATCGCAGAGGCCGGTGCAGTGGCGGCGACGGGCGGAGATGGCGGAGAAGGCCACGAGCAGAAGGTAGGTGGCAAAGACGAGCGTCGCGCGACAGAGCTAGAGGCTCGCGCGACGGTTGAGCCTGAGGTCGTGGGAACTGTTGTCGAGCAGTTAGACCCGAGCATGGTCGTAGGAGGCTCGGTAGTGACTGGAAGGAGTTCTGGGGAAGCGGGTGGCAGTGGTGCCAGAAGCGATGATATTGAACCGACCGGGTCCCCGCCGAGGAACTCGGCGAAGGGTAAAGGGCCTGTCGAGGAGACCGCGGAGGTTCCGGTTGAGGCCCGAGAGGAGGATGTACTGTTTCGGCCAGCGGCGACGTCGTCGAGTCACGTGCCGATTACGAAACACGACGTCGCCTAGCACTTAAGCGATGAGATGTTGGTAAAGCTGCTTGAAGATAACCCTGCCATTGGACTGTACGTGCTGCAAGCCAAAGAGGATCGAACGAGAGCCATTGAGGCCTCGGAGGTGGCGGAGAGAGCCGAGAGAGAGAGACAGGAGAGAGAGGAGCTTTTGAGAGAGGCGGAGGCCGAGGAGAGGGCCAGAGCAGAGGCGCAAGGGCCTAGGGTTACGGCGGTGGCGAAGGCGAAGAACACAGAACGGCCTGATTTTTCAGCAGAAGCATATGTGCTTCCTACACCACACCTTTTTGTGCCATCGGGAATTGGGGCATACATACTGTTGCGGAGGGACTACGACGACGAGCTCGTGCTGAGAGATCCCCTGGCTCACATTGCAGCGACATGGATGGAGGTATATTCTCAGAAAACACCCTTTGCAATTTGATTTCAATATTTTGCTTTCCATAGTTCAATTTCGATATTTGCTAGAACATGCTTGAACTTAGGATTGTATAGATGACCTGCGAGCCAAACCATGCCAAAACTATGTACTTCTTGTAACGTACGCCCAGCATGACATAACTTGAACCAACCATCCGTTGCAGACTTCATTGATTACCTAGAACTTGAAAATGAAATCCCTATATACTGATAATTTCCGTTGTATTACTTGCCCTTATGTCTGAAATAGGCTGGAGAGAGGCAGAGGGACATCCGCGGCTTCGGAGGAGCGTGCATGTCCTTACGGTTGTACGAGGGGTTGCCAGAGAGGGTGAGGCAGTTGGTGAATGAGGCTGGCTTCGGGGTGTTTGTGCCGACTTTGACCCCGGCGAGGAACGACCACGCTGTCCTAGTAGCACTTGCTAAGAGGTGGAGGGATACCACCAATACCTTCCACCTACCACCTGGGAGATGACAGTGACACCTGCAGACTTTGCGGTGATCACGAGACTTAGGGTCGGAGGCGAGCCCATCCCATTCGACTCGGGGATCCAAGAGGATAAGGCGGCGCTGAAGTGGTTCCTGGGCAGGGCGCCCAAGATAGAGGAGGGGATGGCGAGATATGATCAGTTTAAGGATTACCTGAAGAAGGAGGTGACGAATGAACGGGAGGCGGAGCAGATGGCCCGAGCGTTCTTGCTATACCTGTTTGGTGCCACTTTGTACCCGAACAGACAAAGCAAAGTGCACCTTTCCTACTTGCCGGCGCTGAGGGATCTGAGGACGGCCTCACGCTTTGACTGGGGCGGGGCTGCTCTTGGCACAGCCTACCACTTCTTCGGTAACTCGTCGAGGACGGGCAAGAGCACGGCTGGCTACTGGAGGGTCTAGGAGGTATGATTCTAACCCTTTGTAAGCACAATTTGATTATGCTTGTCCATTTATTTGTTTAGCTTGCTTGACTGCTTCAATTTCAAATACTGTATGCCTTGTGACTAATGTTTGTACTTGTCCAAACATCGTGCAGCTTTAGGCCTACGAGGTGTTGCGGATGTATCCGCCGAGTGTAAGCACCCAGACTTGAGCACCCTCCCCCGCGCACTAAAATGGAGCAAGTCCAACATGGGGAAGAAAGAAGGGAGAGGTGACCTCAACGCCTTCAGACTGTACCTAGACGAGCTCAGGGCTTCACAGGTATGACACAAATCATAATCATTAGACATGCATTCGTTTCCTTGATTTAATGCTGTCGCTGATCAATTGCTCATATTGCTTGCTTGTCTCGAATTGTAGATCAATTGGGATCCCTGGAGGAGAGCGGGGCCAGAGCCAGAGTACTTGGCCAGGAGCAGAGCCGTTATAGCCAGCAGGGTGCTACTGGAGTCAGCCTTCGGTTGGCAGTGGTACTTGGGGGACCGAGTGACGCGCCAGTCGCTTGGTCACCTTGAGTTCCAGGTGCCAGGGTCACTCCCACCCCGAGCTTCACACACAGGAGAGTACACACGGGCTGAGCTGGAGAGGTACACGCGGCCGGACACTAAGCTTGCTCACTACTTGCGTCCTAAAAGGGACTATGCCGCCTACCGGCGAGAGTACCTGGCGGGTCCACTGGGGACCCGTGGCCTTAGAGAGGTGCGAGGCCAGGTCGCAGGAGCCGCTGAGGAAAGGAGAGCAGCCGGTGAGAGACAGAGGGGAGGCGAAGGCCGTGTGAGGCGAGGCCTAGGCGGATCTATGGTTGGTGGACCCCCTGAGCTACTTTGGAGGATTCCTGTGGTTGACAGCCAGGGGAATCCTGCAGAGCTGCACCTAGTGCCTGCGAGAGTCGAGCCCACTCCAGTGACCGTTTCGGTAAGACTCAACTTCCTTTATTGTATTTCAATTCCGAATACTTGAATTATCTGCTGAATAGCTTGATAAGTCCAAACTGCATACGTGTGCCAACTGAGTGGGTGAACGAGGCCGTTCGACGCATGCTGGCTTTGGAGAACATAGTGAGGAGAGCGGCGAGCGGGATGCCACTAGAGCTGCACTACTCAACGCCTGCACCACAGCCGGTTCAGCCAGCCGTTGTTCAGAGGGTCCAGGTATGAGAAACGATACATTCCTGCTTTCGATACGTCTTGCTTTCGATACATTCCTGCTTTGATAGTTCGGTAGACTGTACCTGCTTTCAATACTTGAAATACAATATATACAATGCATAATTATGTATTGAAATGAATTCACAATGCAGACACAGGGGAGGACGGCTCCTAGGAGGAAGAGCGCGCGAGATCCGCCACAGAAGAAAGTGGCGGCAAAAGAACCCACACCTCCGGCCAACACCACACGGCGACAGACTAGGAGTACACGCCAGGAGGGGGCTAGACAGACCGAGAAGCGCGCTGAACTTCGGTACCAACTCAAGATGCGTGAGAAGCCGACACTAGAGGAGCCGGCCCGTAGGAAGCGGCTTGTCTTGGGTCCAACCTCCGAGGACGAGGAAGAAGAAGGAGAAGGAGAGGAAGAAGAGGACGAGGAGCACTCGTCCACTAGCAGTGGCTCTGACGACTCCGTTGATGACCCGGGGTACAAGGATGACCCCCAGGAGCTACAGGATGATGCAGGTAGCGATGACTGGCTCAACGTGCGCGGAGGGCGACGATGAAGCCTCCATTACCCTTTTGCATTCCGCTTTTGATTTCGGGCCTGCGTGCCCAAGTAGATAGCTTAGCTGATAGCCATTTTGAGGGCCCGTGTGCCTGTTGATTAGTGGGCGCATGTGCCCTGACTTGACTTGATGATGTTGGTTGGCCGAAATGCCGCAGATACAGTAGTTCTTCTTTTGTTGACATGAATAGATCATGGTTTAGCTATAAAATTTGCATTTTCAGGTTTATTGTTTCTTGTTATGAATAAGAGAAAGTAAACCAACCACTAACACCAAACTTGCATTGACAACACACCGAGACTGCTCACAGACACATATGAATGTATAAACTGACCTAGCTCTGAAAGAAAAAGGAAAGGTACTCTAGGATACGACCAGGATACGAGGATACGAGAAATAATGAAATTTTGGGCATTAATAAGCCAAAACTCACAATACCCTGTTGAGGACAAAACTGACACTCCCGAAAGGTCAAACATGGTCACACGACCTGCACCCATCAACGGAACTGAACAAAACGTCCCGGAAATAGACTTATACCGAAAAATGCTCAAAATAACGCAAAAATGGCATAAAACATCTAAGAACGACTCAATTATGTCCCGGACTGAAACCGACACCTCCATGCAGTCACTTAAGGTCCAAGTGACCTGTATGGCATGACCGAATTGGGCTAGAGCCTCCATAGCGAGTTCCGACCTCCCGAAACCTTGGTTTGAACTTGAAATGGGCCTCCGAGGGTCCAAAATCTTCGTAGAGCATGACATTTCGAATCCGATGCTTGGATACAGTCATAAATACTTATAATGACTTGCTGGAATCATTAAAAGTGCAAAGAGACCTTTGGAATGACAAACGACCAAAATTGGACAGTAGCTGTTGGAATCTGTCAAAACTGCAGACAAACCGTCGCGCGATGGTGTGAAACTGTTGCGCGAGTGAGCCTCTGTCGCGCGATGATTTGGAACTGTCGCGCGACAGTCAAACCCTGCTAAGCTGCCTTTGTTTGACCAAATTATTGCCATAAACCTATTCACTTCTCCACGTCTTGGAAGCTATTCTGAAGTTGCAGAAGGGGGTTGTCCTTGCATGGCAAGGTGGTAGAACACCTAAGCTTCAATCTCATCTTCCGGTGCGATAACCGAGGACGATATTTCCAATATTTTGCCTATAAGAAGAAGGCATTAGGAGTAATGTAGGGTATACCCCTCCTTGTTACTGAAAATGGGAGATTAGTTAATGGAAACACTCGATCCTTGGCTAATGAGAGATGAAACCATAAATTGGGCGAGCCCCCGGTCTCGGTGCTTGTCCTCAATTCGTGATCTCCGATTCAGTCGACCGTGCGTCGAGCTTCTCCAAGCTGCATTACCTTTCTGGGACCCGACTGTGCATGTTTTTCGGTTCCATCAAGACGAGATATGCCCAACCATGGAAGAATTCCAAGCGTATGTGCCCGGCTTCGCCAACTTAGACGTCCTTGCAGTTTCGCCACTTCACGAAGACATGGAGCAGATTCTACAGGAAAAACTCAACATTCCCGAGGCACTGACGGCCAGCATCATTCAGAACGGCGAACTCAACATCATTCGACTGATTGAGCTGTATGGCCCCGAGGGAGTCCTGGGAGATTACATAGGGGAAGCTCACAGGCGCTTCGTATTATCCATATGCGCACTGGCTGCCTATATGCTGATTCCTATCGAAGGAAGAATGAGTCCCAAATTGGTGAGCATGGCCCTACAAATGGATGCCCAGAAAAACATCATGCCTGTGATCCTAGCGGAAACGCTCCTGGGCTTGGATATGGTGAAGCTTGAGCAAGCAGATTCATTCAGTGGATGTCCTATCCTGCTCCAGGTAGATTCTTACCCAACTCATTTCTCGCATTTTCGTTTTTACCCGGACACTCAGGCTATATTTGATTTCTGACTTGTCCCCTGCTCTCATGCAGCTCTGGCTGTCGGACAAAGTGGGAGTTTTAGAAGAGCCACAGGCTGGCTTTGAAGACTTTCCCAGGCTTTTGGTCGAAAGACCGATGATATTCCCTGACCTGACGGTGGACATATGGTTCGCATTTCTGAATGACCTGCACCTTGAAGACATAGTCTGGAGATGTCCTTGGTTAAACCTTTCGAAAATGACGATCAGTTCGGCTGGATTCAGTAGAGTGGTAATCGCTGGCTTAACAAGCTTCACCTTTTACATCCCAGGGCGTACTCTTCGTCAACTCGGGAGAAGCCAAGGGTACAAACGCAATTAGTGGAAGACTTCGCAATCCCCGTATTTGACTCGTGGCATCTGCGCTGCTACAAAGACAACTGGAGCAACAGGGCTTTGAAAGAACCGATTCCAGACTTCAAGACATGGCTGGAAAATCGCTATGTAAGATGGCTTCGTGCTGAAGTTGAGGGAAGGCTAAGGGGATATTTCTGAATCCCGTAGAAAAACGAACTTGTAACCAATGTGCGCCCGGAAACCGTTAGGTTATCTGAGCTGTTGTCTTTTAATCTGTATGCTCGCCTTGTAAATTACACGTCCCATTGCCCGGCTCGACCGGCTAAATAAAAACTTTGAATAAGAACGATCTGGACGTTATCCACCCGAGGGACCAAACTTATCATCGAATGTGCGATTTGAACGAACAACGCTTCGACGTAGTCATAATTGCCCGTAATGATCTACTGGAAGCATCGAAATCCCGAAATCTGGCCCGAGGCAAAATGCCTCCCAAAAGACAGTAGCCTGCCTTACTGTGCCGAAATAAACTGAACCCTCACGCGAGTAAGTGAAACCATCGCGCGATCAAACCCAATCGCGCGACACTCCTGAATTGTCGCGTGATGGAGAATCTCTGTTACAGCTGCCAGTCTTGACTTATTCAGAAAATAAAGTGTGGCAGACCCTGCCACCAGTTCTGGACGTGCAGGAGCTTCTGGGTTGTCACAGAGGTGTGCCCTTGATTTGGAGAACATAGGGGACACCTTGCATGGATATTTTATCCAAGGCAAAAGGCATTTCACCCTTCCTTGGCTATAAAAGAAGAGTAGCCCCCTGAATGAAGGGTATGCTCTCCTTAGAAAACTTCAGATACTTTTCCCCCAATGGCAAATCATCTCCCCACATTAATCAGCCCGTGGCTCGAAGAGTTTGTTGCAAGCGATTGGTTATGCTTCCGTTCTCACGGGCTGGCCGCCTTCCACTTCCTAAAAAGCATAAGACTTCACCCCGAAATCCTAAGAGCAGCTCTCCAGTTTTGGGATCGGGACATCCATGTGTTCCAATTCGGGGACAACGAGCTGTGCCCGACTGTAGAAGAATTTCAGGCATATCTCCAAGGCTTTGCTTCGAGCGTGATTGTCGTGCCACCTTATAGACAAAGCATGCCGAAGCTGCTGAAAACCTGTCTGAATATTTCAAGGGGTGCGGCGGAAGGTCTGCTGATTGGCGGACAAATAAACGTCGTGCGCCTAATGGAATGGTACGGGCCCGACAGCGATCCAGCGGATACCGTTCTGCAAGCCCGACGCCAATTTGCCCTGTCAATTGGCGTACTAGCCGCGTACCTGCTGGTGTCTCCGTATGGACGACCTGACCCTTCACTGGTGGATGTGGCCGCACAGATGGGTGTTCGAAAGAACGTAGTTCCCATGGTGCTCGCTGAAACACTCATTGGTTTGGATTTGGTGGCCGCCGGCCAAACAAACACGTTCGGTGGCAGCCCACTCCTATTGTAGGTAAATTCTCACTCAACTCACCTTTTTTCGGCTTTCACACAGTCTGTTTTTACCTCATCTCTCGGCTAAGGCTAAATCGGAGCTGCTTACTTGTTTTTTTTCGCTCAAGTCTTATGTGGTTCCTTACTTGTCTTTTCGCTCATACAGTTGTGGCTGTGCGACAAACTCGGGCTAATTACGGCTCCTGAAGCGAACTGGCCCCGTTTGCCCGGGCGAATGCATCAAAGAGGGATGTTGTACCCAGAGATGTCTGAGGAGGAGTGGTACACCTTCATGAGGGAGATGTCTCCACGCGAAATCGTCTGGCGGCACGAAGCCCTGAACATCCCGGACATGGCTCTGCACTCTGCAGGTTTCGAGAGGATGGTGATTGCTGGACTGTCCAGTTTCACGTTCTACATTCCAGGTCGTATTCTGTGGCAATTAGGCATGAGCCAATGTCTTCACCAAGCTGGGATAGAAGATTTCCAAATTCCAGCATTCACAGCCCAACATCTGGTTGGGTACGAGCACAACTGGGGCTTGAGGGAACTTGGAGGAGTGGAAGACGACTTCAGCACGAGACTCAAACGTCGCTACGTAGCATGGCTAAGGGAGGAGGTTGCAAGGAGACAAAACACAGACTGACTCCTGACATGACTTCCAATGAACTAGAATAAACTGTGAGCCCATGAAGGCCTTTAGCATTTCGTTCTGTTTTTGATGCTTTACTGTTTTTTGGGACTCTGCTCAGCCTATGTAATAGAAATAATAGTTTTGAATAAAAGTGAAAGATTAAGAATTTTCCCCTTTTTTGGTCCAAATGTTGAACACCATGTCGTTTTGAACATTAAAGCTCACTCTGGAATAAAAACCATGGATCAAGTTGATTGATTGTGACCGAATCTCACAGAGAGATTGCCTACGTATCCCAAATTAGGGAATCAGGTCAAAAAGTAGTTCAGGCTACGGTTCGCTCGTGTATTTTGGCTCTCCTTTTGCGCTCTAATTTTTGCCTAGAACTGCCTTTGCAGGTTTCCAGTCTAGCGAGCTTCGATTGATTGCCTATTTATTTTTGCCTAAACTGCCCCCTTGGGTTTTCAGTCTAGCAGACTTGCTCTAATTTTTGCTTGGAACCGCCCACCCTTGTGGTTTTCAGTCCAACGAGCTTCTCTCAGGGATAGTAACGCTTAAGTTGATCCAGGTTGACCAGAGTGTTGAACTCGTTGCCGTCTAGATCAATAAGCTGAGCCGCCCCACCCAAGAGGATGGTCTTGATAATGTAAGGTGCCGCGCGCTTTGGGCGGAACTTACCACATAGATCGAAAATGGGAGCCTGAATTTCCTTCGTGACCATGTCCCCCTCAATCAGATCCCGAGACTTCACTTTCTTGTTGAATGCTCTAGCAATTCTGCGCTGATACCCTTGAACATGATACAAGGCACGGAGCCTCCTCTCGTCAAAAAGCACGAGTTCAACAAACCTTCCGCTAAGCCATTCGGACTCCGTGAGTTCACATTCAGCCATGATCCTTAAAGTTGGCACCTCGAGTTCAATGGGAAGGACAGCCTCCATCCCGTAGACTAAAGAAAAGGGGGTTGCCCTCGTTGATGTTCGAATTGACGTACGATACCCCCAAAGAGCTAGAGGCAGCTGCTCGTGCCAGTCCCTGGCGGACTCTGCGGACTTCTTGATGATAGTCTCAATGTTTTTGTTGGCCGCTTCGACCGCCCCATTCGTCTGAGGGCGATAAACCATTGAATGGTGGATCTGAATTTTGAACTCATCGAAGAGCTCCAAAACCCTGCCTTTGAAGTGAACCCCATTGTCCGAAACGAATGCCTGTGGAACCCCGTACCGATAGATGATATTCTTTCGGATGAACTGAGCAACCTGAACCGCCGTCAGGGTCTTGTAAGATTCAGCCTCGACCCACTTGGTGAAGTAATCTATTGCCACCAAAATGAACTGATGCCCGTTCGAAGCCGATGGCCTGATCATGCCGATGACGTCAATACCCCAAACAGAAAAGGGCCACGACGATGTCATGCCGAACAGCTTAGAAGGAGGGACGTGCATAAGATTGGCATGGATTTGACACCTATGGCAGCGGCGTACATAATCCACGCATTGAGACTCCATGGTAGACCAAAAGTAACCTTGTCGCAGGATTTTTCTGGCGAGCATGACCCCGCTCATGTGAGGGCCGCAAACTCCCTCTTGAATTTCCTCCATGATCTTGATGGCCTCAGTGACACTGACACAGAGCTTGTGCATTCCGCAGTGAGATCTTCGGTACAGCTTCCCTCCACAGATAATGTATTGAGCAGCCAACCTTCGCAGTGCTGTTTGATCCTTCTTAGTGGCGTCGGCCGGGAACTGACCACTTTCAATGAAATTCCAAATGTCATGATACCAGGGTAGGCTGTCATCGACATCATCAACAACGTTGACGTACTGATAAGCGGGCAAGTCCCGCTGTTCAATTAGAATAGGGCGAAGCTTGACACCAATCGGAAGCTCGACCATGGAAGCCAGAGTTGCTAGAGCATCAGCGAACTGATTCTTCATCCGAGGGATGTGCGTGAATGTGACTTTGTTGAAACGAGGAATGAGGTCCTCCAAGTCTTGGTGATAAAGCTTCAGTTTGTCTTCCCGAACTTTCCAGTCCCCGTTGGCCTGAGAAACGACAAGGTTGGAATCACCAATGACTAGAATCACCAATGACTTCGAGCTTTTCCACACCCAGCGTAAGAGCAGCTTCCATGCCAACAATACAGGCCTCATACTCAGCTTGGTTGTTCGTGACATCAAAATTGAGTTTAAACGCAAGCGGAATATGAGCACCATCAGGGGTTATCAGCAGAACCCCAATCCCGTATCCCTTCTGATTGGCTGCCCTATCAAAATAAAGAGTCCAGGTGTCTTCGATAAATGCCATTACCTCTTCGTCTGGAAATGCAAAATCCAAGTCCTCTGGCCCATTGACAGGATGATCAGCCAGGAATTCGGCAACCGCGCGCCCCTTGACGGACTTCCTCGTGACATACTCGAGGTCAAACTCTGCGAGCAAAAGCAACCAACGCGCTAACTTACCAGTAAGCGCAGGCTTCTCAAACAGATACTTGAGAGGATCCATTCGAGAAATCAACTTTACTGGGTAAGCTAGCATGTAGTGTCTTAATTTCTTGGATGCCCAAACAAGAGCCCAACACATCTTTTCAAGAGCGGTGTAGCGTTCTTCAGCACCAACCATCTTCTTACTTAGGTAGTAAATGGCCTTTTCAACTCCCTTTTCTCCCTCCTGAGCTAGCAAGCATCCCATAGACGAAGGATTTACAGACAAGTAAAGTATCAAGGGCTTCCCGGGCACTGGTGGCATTAAAACCAGAGGGTTCTGCAAGTAGGTTTGAATAGAGGTGAAAGCCGCCTGACATTTGTCTGTCCAAACAAACGGAGTATTCTTCTTCAATAGACGAAACATCGGCTCGCAAGTTAGAGTCAACTTGGCGATGAATCTGCTGATGAACTGTACCTTCCCCAAAAAGCTTCGCACCCCCTTTTCAGAATCTGGTGGCTTCATATCAAGAACTGCTTTGATTTTTGAGGGGTCGGTCGACCTCAATTCCACGAGAAGTGATCATGAAACCGAGCATCTTACCCGCTGTAACCCCAAAGGTGCATTTCTGAGGATTAAGACGCATACGAAACTTTCGTAACCTTTCGAAGAACTTCCTAAGCACAGGAATATGGCCTTCTCGAGTTTTGGATTTGGCGATCATGTCATCGACGTAGACTTCGACCTCTTTGTGCATCATGTCATGCAAGATAGTTGTAGCAGCCCTCTGATAAGTTGGTCCGGCATTCTTCAAACCGAACGGCATGACCAAATAGCAATAAGTCCCCCACTCAGTGATGAACGTGGTTTTCTCACGGTCCTCGGGTGCCATGAGAATTTGGTTGTAGCCAGAAAAGCCATCCATGAACGAGAGCAAAGCGTGCCCCGCAGTATTATCCACAAGCACATCGATGTGTGGCAAGGGAAAATCGTCTTTGGGGCTCGCTTTGTTCAAGTCCCGAAAATCAACACAAACTCGAATTTGCCCATTTTTCTTAGGAACAGGGACAATGTTGGCCACCCACGTGGGATACTGAGAGACCATGAGAAAGCCAGCGTCAATCTGCTTAGTAACCTCCTCCTTAATCTTCTGAACCCAATCCGGCCTCATTCGTCTGAGTTTCTGCTTCACAGGCTTAGCATCCGGAAGCAAAGGAATGCGATGCTCCACAATCTCGGGATCAATTCTAGGCATATCTCGATGAGACCATGCAAAAACGTCGCTGAATTCGGTGAGCAGCTCTTTGAAATCACGATGCTCCTCTGGTGAAAGCGTGGAGCCCACTTGAACCATCCGGGGATCGTTTTCATCTTTCATATTTATAGAAACTATTTCTTCTTTTAATGGTTGAGCATGCCTTTCGTCTTCCCTTTCGATGAAGGCATGGATTTCCTTGGGAATGTCCCCATCGAAATCTATTCCCTCATCGTCAGGGTCGACACAATTTATATATAGATCATTGAAATAGTCAGAAGATGCCTCGTTCATTTCACAAGCCCCTGAAGGGTCGCCAAGTACAAGAGAATCAAACTCGAAATAAAAGCTATGATGTGGAAGGCCCAGAGGCACAAACTCCGACTCAGAGCTAGACTTAGACGACTCAACAGACTCTGTATCTGACTCAGACTCAGACTCAGACTCGGACTCAGAGGTGTCATCAATGCAAGTTAGGCGTGGTTTGAAAATGCAATTTTTAATGCTACCCCTAGCTTCAACAATGAGAGAGGTAGGGTCCTCGAGGGCGTCGGGCCCGAGCATGAGCACTTCGGCTTCTTCAGCTTCCCCAGCCAAACCCACTTGAGAGAATTCCTGGAACAGCAGCTCCAAATTCCCCTGATTGACGGATCCCAGCCAGTCAGTCTTGATCTTCACCTGATTAAGCTTCCTCTTGAATTATGCCCTTGCTGGCTCATCATCACTGCTTGACCAGGTGTCATCAGCGAAAACATCAAATCCAGGCAGCAGCTCCCCGGTTTCAGAATGAATGAACGGCTCAGGCTGTCCAGTGTAAGCGGCATTTCCCATCTCACGCACAAAGTTAGGACCACCGCAGAGGGTCTGAGGTTTTCCCATATTTTTCCTCCTTTTGGCATTTTCGGCAGAGGTGATGTACCCCAGACCAAAACAGCCCTTGTTATAAGGAAAAGTAGGGAACTCCGGGACCCCTTGTCGGCGAGATCCTAAGCCTATGCCTGGAAAGTAAGACATCCTTCTCATAATGTCCAACGCGACAGAGCTTATGAGAAAGTTCTCGTCCACGTTGATAGCCATCACAGTACCCGAAGTATCAAAAGAGAAACCCCCAAGGTCGCTGTCCTCCTCGCCGTGCTGAATTCCCAGGACAGGAGTCCCATCCTCCTTAAGCGGGCGGATGCCAGAATCCCCGCAGATGGTTAAAGTACCGGTAGGTAGTCCCAGAATAACCTTTTGGTGGAGGGTAGATGGTACAGCCATGATGTCGGGTCAATGAAGCCATGGCCTGCCTAACAGAAGATTGAAAGTCGCGGGAATGTCCACAACATGAAATTCCACATCCATCTCAAAACCCTCAGCATCGAGTTTGAGCATTAAAATACCCTCGACTACGCGACGGGTGCCGTCATATGCCTTAACAGCCATGTTGGAAGGTGCAAGATCCTTCTTGGTGAGTCCCAAACGATAAGCGACCCTCAGGGGGCAGACATTGATTGCTGAGCCGTTGTCAATGAGAACGGTCGGGACCCAGAGTCCTCGACACTTGACGGTGATGTGCAAAGGGCGATTGTGGTCAACTCCTTCGACCTGCAGATCCTTGTCCGTGAAGATTACAGTGTGCTTGGAGGTCGGAGGGAGAATGAGAGATATCATTGCATCAGGCGTGACATTGGCCTGAACCTCAAGACGGGATAGAGCATGACAAAGCCTCTGACGATGCTCCTTGGACGAACAGATCAGTCCCCAGATTGAAATAGCGGCCGGAATGCGCTCCAGCTGTCGTTGAACAGAATCAGCAGTTGGTGACCCAGTCAAAACCTCAGGAGGTGCAGACCTTGGGAAAGCAATGGGTTCGTTCCTTTGATTAGAAGGATTGGACGAACTCCCGACCTGCAGATTAGCAGGCTGAAAAATCCATCCACTCCTTGTAACATTGTGAACGTTCCCCAAAGATGGCACGACCTGAGGGTTTTCATTCACATCCCAGAGATTAGCAGGAACATCTCCCAATTTGCGCTTTCCTCTGTCAGTAGTTGGTGCAGATACGGGTATCTCCATGTCTAAGCCCAGGTCCTCAGCCAAATCTTTCATCAGCAGGGAGTCCCAGAAGTTCAAGTCTTTCACGGCAGCCACTTCAGCAACAGGCTCCGGATTTGCAATGAAGGGAACGTCCCAAAGACCAGTGTCAGCCAGGGAACGATTGACCGCCCAGACTTCATTCCCAACCTGGACATCCACTATGTCATTGACTTCCCAGAGGTTGGCAGGCGGGACCAGGTTAGTAACCATAATACTGCAGTCCCTGTTGTTCGGATAAGGCACTTCAGGGCGCGGGCATTCTTCGTCAACAATGTAAGAGCAAGGGTCGAAGTCAGTGTCGGGATCAGTATCGCAAACTGAATCAAAGACCGAACTGAAGAGGGAAACATGGTCTCCCAGGGCCCGCGGATCTTCCTGGACAAGTTCATCTTCTGCATAATGTAACAGGTAGTCCGGTATAGCGTAGCCTTGAAGAGGGTTAGGGTCAATGTCCACGGGAAGCTGGCTCAGGATCCCAGTAATACTCTTCTTCGAGAACCGGAGGCTCGACTAGGTGAAACAGCATGTATAAGGAGAAACCATCCAAGGGATCGAGTAGTGCTGCTTCATAACCGGCCATCCACCCATCGTACCAAGCTTGATCAAACGGGACGTTTTCGGGTTGTGGAGGAAAGCCCTCTGCTTCGAGGCGTGACCACTCTTTGAAAATAGGGAGGGCGTAGTCCATGTTGTCTGCTATGGCCCAACCTACGGCCTGCATGTTGTTGTCCGAGGGAGGCACCCAAGGCTGGTAGGGAACAGGAAACGGGCCAGCGATGGTTGCGTACGGGCTGTCAAGTGACGAAGCCGAATTTAGCTGCACAGCAGGGATTGACTGATGGAATAGAGAGCTGACAGACTCATCGGAGACAGGTGATCCACTTTGCAAAGGTTCCGAAGGCGCATCAGTGTCAACAATCTGGCCTTCAACCACGCGTATATAAGAAACCTCGGCGGAAGATCCGAGTGGGAAAGGTACAATGGGCCTGGGTTGATCGGCTGAGGCTATGTAGTCGATGGGGTTGAATATGGTGGAGCTGAGGGATATCTGGTTGATGCAGGGAGTAGGATTGTGCTTGGGAAGGGAATTGGCAATGACGTTAGGCTTTTGAGGAGGCGGAGGGGTTTCCAGCGTGCCATCGTCAATGAGATCCTGAATTGCATGACGAAGGCGAAAGCAAGAGTCAGTAAGATGACCTGCTCCTTGATGGTAAGCACAGTAGAGGTTGGCTTTGAAGCCAGGTGAAGGGTTCTTGGGTAAAGGAGTTGGATCCAGGGGCTTGAGATGCCTTGATTTGACCAATTTTTCCAAGACCGAGGACAGAGGCGCCTCGATAGCGGAAAAGCTGCGGGGTTGGTTCCGAGGCCGGTTATTCTGCGGAGTCTGGACTTGATTGATATCCGCAATGTGATTGGTTGTGTTGGAGGAGGTGGCATTGGAACCGCTGGTTGCTGTGTTGGAGTAAGTCCCTGTTCCAAACAGCGCATTGGCATTCCCAGAGTATGCCCGAGTCTTGGTTTTAGGAGGATTAGAGGATTCCCCCTTCGCTAGAATCCCACTCTGCAGTGCATCCTCGATGGCCAGGCCAGAATCGAAGAAGGTTTCAAAGTTCGCAGATGCTTGAGCAAGCACCAGATGCCTAGCATAGTCAGGCTGAAGGTTGCGGGAAATGATACGGAGCTGATCCTTCTCGCTGGGGCGATCTGTCATCAAAGCGGCCTTGGCCTTCCATCTTTTGACAAAGTCAGCAAAAGACTCCTTAGTTTCCATCTTGGTGGATTCGAGTTCCCGGGTGGTCATCTTCAGTTGGGAGTTGTAGCTGTACTGCGAAATAAACTGTAGACACCCCAATTTGGCCTAACGATTATTTCAAGTCCCACCTTGGGACAATCCCGATGATGAAATGGATACAATGATTGCTGATTGCTTCCTTGAGGACCTTAGGACTTTCGGTAAGAACTTTGAGCCACTTAGAGGACCCAATTCAAAGCCATATAGCCTTTCAGACAGAAATACAGAAGCCTAGGAGAATCCATCTGTCGGCCGTGACATCGATCCCACGGCCATAACATCATTTCCTCACCCGAGCAACCTGTTGCTAGCAAAATCTCCCTGAGAGATCAATCCCTCGGCCGCAATATCTATCCTTCGGCCGAGACATCCATTCCTCGGCCGTGATATCCTTTCCTCAGCCGCCAGATCGACCTTTTCCCAGACTCTGGAACGTGTTCTGTCAGATGTTTGATCCGATTACACTACCTTCCCGATGCGTTCGGGCTACGTTAGAGGATTGGCATGGAGAGTTGGAATCACACTCTAACTCCAATTTTTATCGTGCATTATGATTGGCCAGAGTGAGTCATCCCTATGCCTATATAAAGGAGCCTTTGGGTTCCGAAATTGATAGACCTACACACTCTTTCAAGCCTCAAAACTCTGCACAAATACTCTCTCAATCCCATACTTCAAAAGCCCTAACCTCCCGAAGGCAGCCGTCAATCCGGTGATCAAACCCCGAAGTTCAAACCCTAACCCTAGGGTTCTCAATCAAGCAATCAATCAATCACACCCAATCTAAAGCAATCAAGCAGCTGAGGGATCGAGGTGGTGAGGCCCAACGGCCTCTGGTTTGTCTTATTTACTGTATTTCTAACTAACCGTAGCGTTTTGATTATCCGTTAATCTTTCTATCTGGTGTGAGGAAGAACACCGACCGGGGCTTCGATCCCTCGGCCGGTACATCAAACCAGGAGGATCCCTCGGCCATGACATCCATTCACCGGCCGCGGGATCCATCTCCCTGGGACATTTTGTTTGCTTTCCTACTTTCTGATGCATGCTTATTTATCGCACTGGCTCACTTTGCTTACTGTTTAAATGAATAAATAAACAGACTATGTGTTGGAATTAAATAAAGCATCTACACGTCTTATGTTGAATGATTATGGGCCAGTCTCACGACTGGGCAAAGAGGGGTGCCTAACACCTTCCCCTTATTGTACTTTTGGCTCCCGTATCCGAAATCTCTATCTATTTTCCCAGTTTTAATAAACTGGGTGGCGACTCTGTTTTGATGATAACCGCTATCATGTGGCGATGTTCCTAGCCATGGGAATGTCCATGATTTTGGTTTACGAAGCAAGCAACCAATCGAGCAAACAAACGTGATCAATCTGTATGGCAATGAACCGTTTGGGAGGTGTCTACATAAACGCAGCCCCAATATCTTCCCAAGTCCTCCTTTTGGCAATGTCGAGCGACAAAAACCAATGGAAAGCAGGGCCGGAAAGGGTTTGAGGGAAAAGCTGAGACATGGCCTCCGGCTCAACAGAGAGTAGCTTCATAGCGGCATGGTAGCTGTAGAGGTGGGTCTTGGGATCACCGCTCCCATCGAACATAGCCAAGTCAGGCATTTTGAACTTCTCGGGAAGCCTGGCGTTAGGATATAGACAGAGGCAGTCCAAATCAATCCCTCCAGCGTTGATCTTTTTGGTTTTGGAAATAGATTCCTCCAACTTGGTAATTTTTGCCATAAGTGCGGTCATGTCGGGGTTCTGAGCTGGCTCCTCTTGGTTTGGAGGAAGTCTACCACCTGCGAGGTTTGCAGCGGGCCTGCGGCCTTCCCTTGGGTTCAGCACCATGAGACGTCCTGCGTGGTTCGGATCTGGAACCAAAATGGGTTGTTCCTGGTCAGACTCATCGTCCTCGCCTTCCTCCTCGAGAGGGGGTGGAAGACGAGTGTGGATAAGATCGTTCACGCGGGCAATGTTAGTATCTGTCTGAGCTGCCCTTTGTTGCATGGCGGTGATGCTGTCTTGAAGGTTCATGAGCATGGTCTCTAAGGTAAGAGGTTCTGGTTATGGCTGTTCCATTATGACAGGAGGTTCGGAGACACTTGATGCGGATGACGGGGTAGTTGGACACCCTTCCTGTAAGATCGGTGGTGAACCTGACTGTGAACCTGACTGAGAATCTGAGTGCTGTGCTGCCGAAGGTGAGCGCGGAGAGTCTTCCGTGATGACTGATTGGGACTGTAACCTGACAAGCCTTTGAACCGGACTGAGTTGCAGACGTTCCCAAGCGGGTTTGGCAACTTGCTTCGATACTTTCCTTGGCGGTGCAATGATTCAGATCTTTGCTTGCAAGGCAAAAGGAGGTTTAATAAGGGTCCTGCAGTAACTTTAATCTAAATAAAAGACTAAAGCGTGAATGCAGCCAATGTCGTCAGTGTCACCCTAGACTCTAGAACTAGAAGACAAGTATGTCTTAAGACGCTTCGGACACTGTTTAAGGCCCTCAGAATTCTTTTCGAAGATGTGTCCTTGTTCGGAACGAGCGATCCTAAAAGATGTCAAAAGGAGTCTAAACCTTTGTCCATTTCGATGTTTGGGGTTTCAAATTTTTGAAGCCAGAACAACTCGGTACGAACATCATGATGCTATAACCAGATTGGCGTGAGCAGCACTGTGCTATTAGCCGGGCGGCGTAAGTGTCGAGGCACTTGTTACCTTTTGGTGTAAGTATCATGGCATTTTACCCTGTGGTCCCTCGTTTTCTGTTTGAAACCCTAAACAGGTATATAGGCAAAGGTGTAGAAAAGCTTCTGATTTCCTAAAGTCCCACCGTAAAAGGGCTTTGAAAGATCATAACGCGCACCATCGAGATGCACGACTACTCATTGGGCCATAGTGTCCTAATAAGTCTAAAGACAGACTCGGAACAGATCGAGAACCTAGGAGCCGTCCTAAAACATGCTTTCTACGCAGAACGAAATGTATGTACAGTTCATGCGATGGGAAAAAACAGTAACACATAGGCATTTACGGGGTTAGATGCAAGTAGATACTAACCTGCGGGTACCTGTCCTAGTTTGGAGAGTTCTAATGCTTTGTATATGCAAAAGGCCGATTTTGGTTCGTAACAGGTTCCTCGGACTAGGGCCACAGATATACCTCCTGCTGCCCGCGTAACCGCAGAGCAACAGTCGAACGGTAGTATGACCCATCATCGTCGAAGGTTGTTGGTCATTCGGGGTCCCCGGGCTCCGGTAAACCATGCCGGATTGCCAAAACGATCCAACGAGGCTTATCCCACATTGATGCAAATGATATGCTAAAAAAAATAAAAACGAGGAAGAATCACAAAATCGTAAAAATGTCTTTTCAAATTTGGCTCACTTTATTTAGTCCATCTTTAGAAGAAACAACATAAGTGAACAAATGAAAAAGTCCCAGATTAGATTGGCCGGACACAGGGTCCTGTTAAATCACCATTCCAACCTTTGGCAGCGCGAAGCTTACCGTTTTGACAGACTTTTAAGGATTTGTTCTCAAATGTTTTGAATTCTAAGTATGAATTAATATCGGTTCGATTAATCCCCAGCAGAGTCGCCACTGTGGGCAGCATGCCCTCGGAAAAAGGATTTCGTTCCTTTCGCCATTACGGCCCTTTTTTTGGAAATCGAGGGAGCACGAGCGTGGAGGCAAGCGCTCGTAAAATACAGAGTCGCCACTTGAGTTTTGAAGGTCTAACACTCAAGGAACCGTATTTCGAAGCACCTGCCGCGCTATTTTGAAAAAGTTTAAGGAAACCAGTCCGTCATAACCATATCTGGGTTCGGGAGCCAGGTTACGAGAGGGGAAGGGTTTTAAGGCACCCCTCTCGCCCAATCCGGAGATCGGTCTCTACTTAAGGCATTTTTATGAAAACTCTTGTGATTCTTCTTCTTTTTGATTATTTTTAGCCAACTAGGGCGGGAGAACAGTTAATCGGGGATTAAAACTGTAGCACGTTTGCAGGATATGACCAAATAATAGCATGGATGGATGGAAAATTGAATAATAAATGGGATAAAACCCAAAACATTGATCAAACACCAAAACAGTGCCTTGGCATGGTTTTATCACAAACAATAGCCAACTTGCATGCATGGATGAACCTGCATGCAAGAGAACTTTCGTGCGATAGAACCACACACTCGCGCGAGTGTTGATGTCTTACCAACAGTTTGAATTTCATCCCCTTCCGGGCTCTGGAAGGACCAGTGCACACCCAGGGGGCAAACCAAGCAGTTTATATGTAATGAATCTAAACTAAATATTACAGACTGATTGAAAATGAAACTGAAGTAAATGGAAATACAGCCCCTAAACAGTGGGGGAATAAATAGAGGCCAGGGGCCTAGCTGCCCATGCAAGGGCCGTTTCTAGAATTCAAAGAACCATCACGC
The DNA here is from genome assembly GCA_018127125.1 of Rhododendron griersonianum. Taxonomy (NCBI): domain Eukaryota; kingdom Viridiplantae; phylum Streptophyta; class Magnoliopsida; order Ericales; family Ericaceae; genus Rhododendron; species Rhododendron griersonianum. Next base: position 28,941,445 of record CM030790.1, on the reverse strand, counting down.
GACAGAGAAAGAGTCTCGCGCAATGCTCCTGACTGGACTTCCAGGAATTGCTTTGCATGCTTGGGGTCCTGAGACAGGTTCAGGGATCACCCAAGGGCATTCCAAATTATTTAAAGTAGTAAACTAAGCTACTGCGCTTATTTTTTACATGCATCACAGTGATCTATATTGGAAAATAAATTACAACAGGCATGCTCATAATGAAAATAATAAATGACCAGCATCCCTTCCCCATGAGGACCATTCTCTTGCTGACAGGACTGTCACGCGAGTATAGTGGACCATCGCGCGAGGGTTTGGCTGTCAACAGCTTCTTGTAACTCTGCTGACTTTAGGACCAGGACTGGTATTGATTACCAGCCTTGGCCCTGTCAGCCCCCCTCAGGGATCAAAACAGAAACAGGCTAAATGTTATACCTTTGCTTGAAAAGGGTTTTGGAAAATGGATTGCTTGAGTGGTGTAGCCTTGCAATTAAGTGTGTATTGAACACTAGATTTGAAAGACTAGGAAGTGGTTTGGGTTAGTAACTTTGTGCTAGAAAGAACTTGTTTGCTTTGTAAAATAGTAATTAACCTTGTTAATCTTTTTTTTTTAGAACCCTTAGCATGGAAGACCAATGGGGGTATTTATAGGGAGAGTGAGTGGGCTAGGTGGTGGCCAAACTTGGCTTTGCAACCAGCCAACAAGGCTGGTCACAACATGGTGGAAAAGCTAGCCAACAAGGTGGTGAAGTGGTTGGGAGGGGGCATGTGCCAAGAACCTGCCAGAACACTGTTCAGCTGAGGAAAACGGGGTTCCAGCCCATGGGGACCCATGTGACATCCAATCATCACAAATCCAGCTGGATTGTGTGATAGCGACAGGGGAGAACTGTCGCGCGAGGGTTCGGAACCATCAGGCGAGGGTCAACAGTCAACAGTTTGACTTTGACCACACCTGTCAGGCTGAGCATCGCGCGAGAAACAGGAAGAATCGCGCGATGGTCAATCCTGACTCCAGGGTTTGACTGAAGGTTCAGAGGGGTTCAAAAGGTTTAAGTGAGGTTCAAGAAAGGTTCCAAACACTCCAAGCTCAATCCATTCCCAAACTCAAGCTCATTTGATCCGATTTCATCATCGGGGAAACAAGAAAACCGTAAAATAAAGTAAAACAATTGGGAGACCCAGATTGGGGTGTCTACAATTACAAACTAAATTCTCCTTAATTTCAAAGTACATTTAACAAATATGATAGGAAGGGCACTAGGGTAACTTCTACTCCTCTAGACATCCGTCTTCTTCTGCATTATTCTGCTCGGCACCGAGCTCTTCCATATTATAAAATCCCCTTATTCATCTCTAAACTCTGGCATAAGATGCCAAGGTCACAAAAGTAACACCGTGAGCAATTAAGCCCAATAGCTAACTCCTACCCCTATGTCCCATACACTAACAAAAATAACATATAACAATTTATCATTTCTAAAAAAAAATTTAGCATCACAAAAATAATCAAAGGTGTCGATGTCTTTCAAAGTTATCACAGCATATCGTAAACCATGTCATCGTTTTCCTAGTATTGATTCCACTTTCCATTTATTTTTTTTGAGCACTGGTTTCGCTGACCATCTTTCAGGACCTACCGGGCTCCCAGGCTAAGTTCAGATTTTGCCACCCAAAAGCACTGAATCCGTTAACCATCTTTCAGATTCCATCGGGTTCTCATGCTCACATACGCACAACCGAGCCATGATTCCGCTAACCATCTTTCAGATTCCATCGGGTTCTCATGCTCACACACACACCCGAGCCATGATTACGCTAACCATTCTTTCAGATTCCAACGGGTTCTCATGCTCACACAATTATTAATCTTTCACATTTCATTTTCTTTTTACTTTTTGTATTCCACTTCTCATTTCTCGTGTCTCGTAATCATGCATCATTTTCTCGCGTTCACATTATTCTTTCAAAGCTTGATACAATCATGCGATAATAATAAATCACTAATTTCATGCATTTCTATTTTCGACAACATTGAAAATTATAACATCACAACTTATCAACAAACATGCAATTAATTAAGCATTACAACGATAAAATCAACTTTTCAACTTAAACAATCTAGTCATGTGATATCATAAAAATAATAAATAAATAGTTAAAAATATAGCACAACATTATACTTAGGTGAGCAGATAGGAGGTTTCTACCTTTCTTCTTGGCGGTAGCGGGTTACAGAATACGTCGGATGAAAATGCGGGCGGAGTAACGTCGTTTCGGCTCGACCGAAGAATAAAAAGAAAGTAGTTTTTCTTTTTCCGAAAACACATATATTTCTAGGAATTTTGAAAATCAAGGTCAAATGGTGATTTTAAGTGGTGTAGGAAAGGCAGCAAGGTGGTGGTGGAATTGAACTAATTTCCTCCTCCTTTTCTTTTTCTAGCCGAAACCTCTCTCTTTTGCTCTCCAAACTCATACTAATGAAGCATGTGAGAAGTGGATGATTGGTGGTGTGTGTGCGCGCTTGTGAATGTGGAAAGAATGTGAAAGGGGTTATGCCTATTTATACTAATGAAGGAAGGATCTAGATCATATCTAGAATATCCTAATCATATCTTATATAATCCTATATAATCTAACAATGTCTAGCAAAATCTATATAATATCTAATAAAATTCAATCCAATCTTAATATATCTTATAAAATCTAGGGATATCTAGGAAAAATCTATATTAAATCTCTCTCTCTCTCTCCTACAATAAACTCCTTAGATTTGAGGGAATCACAATCTTAGATTGTATATCATATCTAGATTTTTCTAGGATCCTAACTAGATGTATTCTTTCTAGTCTTAGGTTTTAATGCAAGAATCAAATAGTACAATAAGATCTAGGATTTAATCAAGGTTTAGGCTTTCTTGGAGGAAAAGAATTTGTACTACAAATCTTAGTAACTACATGATCAATTTCTAGATTTCTCTCATTATCGAAGTGGCGTTTGAATAGGAGCCCCCCAATTAAGGCTAAACTGCTCTAGCACCCCTAGATTTCACTCAAATCATATTGCATGCCCCTTTACTCTCTATAAATTTACAATGCACCTCCTTATTTTTGTGAAATTGTGCGTATTATTTGGACCAACATTTTCAACAAAGTAATTTCCAAAATACAAACTTTGCCTCATTTTCTCTTCTTTTTTTTTTTGTCATTTATCACCTGACACATTTTCTCAACCTATAGATATTTTCAAACATAACAAAAAAACAAACCCCAAAGTCAAAACTCATCTCTCTATCCATAGATATATGTATGCATACATGACAATATCGGTATATTACCGACCTTCTTACTCGTTAAAATCAAACGAAGAATTAGACACCAAATCAACCCCATCAATCAAAATGCCTGTAAAATCAAGCCAAACAAAAGTCGAGTTAAAATCAAGCCAAACGAAGAATTAGATAGTCTCTCTCTCTCTCTCATACACACACATACACGAAGTGACAATCTGACATTATTTTTCGTTTACTGGTTTGCGAGAATTATTCAGTAACATCAACTTTTCAACAATCTGCTAATTAATGTTATTGGTGAGTCATGTTTGTGTCGGCCTTATGGGCCTCGTCCGGAGCTCAAAACATGATCCAAACTGTTCACCTTATAGAGCTCATGCATTTTTTTTTTGATAAGCAGAGCTCATGCATTTAATAGCTGTTTGAAAATTCCAACCGATTGAGTAAGAAAACCACATTTTTCATGCAGTAAATGAACAGCAAATAGGATGCAAAAATTACACAGCCAAATATTTTGGTTTTTTTTACTAAGCTAATAATGTCCAATAGACTTGTTTTTTTACAAGGACTTTTAAGCGCCTTGAGCTCTACAAAGCGAACGGTTTGAATCATACTTCTGAGCTTAGAACAAAGTCCGTATAGTCAGCATATCATGATTCTGATAACTACAGCCCAGAATGATTCTGAATGGATTTTGGGTATAAAAGTATAAAACCATTTTCCTGACTTCAAATGTGCACTCATTTACTATGTCTATCCCTCGACTTCTTTTCTGCAACATAACAGATAAGCTTCAACTCATGTGTCATATGGAGTTACCCAAATAAGAATTTTGCCTTGATTCCTGCAAGAATAAGGCCATAACGTACCTAAAAGAGTTCAGACTGTCATTTTCTTCTGTGTTTGTCGCACACTTTTGGATTCATTTTGCCTTCATATAAATTGCTTGGTGGATTACATTGGAAGAACCCAAAAATTCAAAAACGTATCTTTGATTTTTACGCATATGAAAAGCCTCCACATTTGGGCTGGCAACACCAATAAAACTACCTAGCAAATGACATTGCTGCACTATAGCCATTTCAGATTTTGGAAATTGCCTTTTCTGAATGCAGTAGAAATCTATGAAAATGAGACCTGTGCACGGGACAAGATGAAAGCATTCAAAACGTGTTTCAACCAGAGTAAAATCTTGATTCATCTTCACCGCAAAAACTTATTGTATTAGATGAGTGTTAAATGTGCACAACCCAAACACAACCACAATAATAGAAATGTAAGTTTCAAGAGATGTTACAACATTTTCGCAATCCTGCTCACTGGTTTTTCCTCAAGGAGCTTCTTAAGAAATTGCAGGTTTGAACAAGAAGCTACGAACAAATGAAAAGCTCCAACGTATATAACAACGTAAGATGGGTATCCAGTTTCAGTCCTCTTGGTTCCTAAGCACCCTTCAATATACTACACAAGCTTCTGAATGCGCTCTAAGTTCCAACGTCTTGAACATCCATTGCCACTTCCAGCAGATGTAGCTCCAAATTACATCAGTTTATCTTTATTGCAATAGTTATCACCACACAAAATTGCATCAATATCCGCTTTATTGCAACAGCACTGCTTTAATCAACGAAAATAGCTGCATAACATGGGAAAATCATAAGTAGAAATCCCAAAGTTGCATAAACTAGAAGATTAAAAAGGAGAGATTGCACATGCTACCTTATGATTACAATCATCGCACTTTTGCCTCAAGCTTGGTATCAAGTGCGTGACAAAACCCCTTTTGAGCTGCATGCAGTAGCAAAATGGTGAAAAAGGTCTTAAATTTAATTCCATAGGTTCAATTTCCTGGATAATATGGGCTGCTTTCATGATTAGGCAAATAAATAAGCACTTGAGCCTTTGTAATACCTACAAGCGATTGTAGCTCAAAGGGTTGATGTCAACAACCATTTTCAAGAACAAGGCATATGGTGATTTTCAATATAAAAAAATAAACTAGATAGAACACAAACACCGAAGAGCATCTCTTTCATACAAGAATTATGAAAAGAGGGTGATCTGTGAAACCATTTACTAAAGCTGTTGAACCTTTTCTTTAAAGCATCTTCATAACAAGCCTATTACTATAACATAAAACGATGGAACATTCTCTATGCAGTCCCATTTGAAGAAACCAAAAATGTAATTGTTCATGCAATCCTTGTAGACAGAAAATGTCTCAAACCTTGGCACAGTCCCATGACGACGTGGGTCATATTCTGTTGCTTGGCGAAGAGCTCTCGCAAAAGCCTTAAAGGTCGCCTCAATTATATGGTGAGAATTTTTTCCAGCAAGCTGTTTTGACAAAAGCAAAGATATTACTTTACCACACCTCCTGACATAAAGAACTGAAATACTAGGCTGAAATAATCACGGGAGATTGGGAGTAACCCATAAAAGTTTTGTGAGCTTTATGATGATATGAATAACAGACGTGCGAGCCGCGGACAAGTAGAAATTTTCTCCCTAACGCTCTGTTTAAGAACTTTATGAAATTTGAGGATCCATCATACCTGCCGGATGTGAAGGGTCATGCCAGACGTATTCACCAAAGACTGGAAAAAGTGCTCCACAAGCTGTGTAAAACAAATCCCATGCATGTATCAACAAATTTGTTGAAGATACTCAAAAGTGAACCAGTGTAAAGCAATAAAAAAGACCAAGATCAAAAGAACATTGTTAGACTGTGATAAACTTGTCAAATAACATCATCATAGCCAGCACTATGCAGATAAACAAGTGTGACAACCGGATTTCAAGCAACCTTCATTATACAAATAGAAAACAGTGAGATAAGCTACCTGTGTGTCATATGTTCCAACTCTCTCAGTAGGTATGTGTAAATCATAACTTAAATGTGGCCGTCCAGATAAATCCTAGATCAGAAATACAGAACGCGTAAGAAATGGCAAAGTTTGAATAAGAAAAATATCAAAAAGTAGCAGATATACGCATCATTTTTTCAACAATTTTCAAGGAAAAATATTGTGCTCAAAAATTTCCTACAGAAAAACAAACACTGTTCCCAATCCTTTGGCTTTTAACTCTTATATGATTTTCAGATCAAGTTGCAAACCCAAAATACTGGGTTACTTCCAGGTTCAAACACAACACACAGAGCCACAATAGGCTTTTCTGTCAAACTTAAACATGTGACCAAAAAGAAGTTTCAGCATCCATCCCTAGCTATCTCGAAGTGATTTACCATGCACTAAAGCACTTGGCGGCCAAGAGAACAGAGTATCAGCTGGGTCTTTAGACTACTAACCCCGTAGCAATTATAGGAACACACACTAAAAACCATATGTGCTGGTAACATACCAGTGACACATGAATTAGTGCTTCATCAAGTGGAGCTGAGAAATCACCAAACCGGTTAATTCCTTTTCTATCACCAAGTCCCTGTAGCAAAGCCTGCATGAACCAGAAAGTTAAGTTATAAGACTCAAACTCATATACATGCATGAGTGTGTTTTCTAGTTTCTACTTAGCATATGCACATACAGTTCAGCGCTAAAAAAATGAGGTATCACCAGAATGAATGATGTGAAATAGTAACAAAGTCAATAGCTGAAACCCAAAGAAATCCTCAAAATTACACCCAAAAAAATATCTTAACAGAAATTCTAATACTGGTCTTCATGCTACCAATTAGAAAGGAAATCAGTAGAAATGGAAAATGCAATGTTCCCCACTACAGCTTTTATGTTACATCCTGTCACTTTCATGGAGAATAGAGAAATCAATTGAACAGAAACCCAGAAGTAGATTACCGATCCAATGGCAAGGGCGACATCTTCATTTGTGTGATGGTCATCGTTATGAATGTCACCAGTAGCCCTTACATGAACGTCAAATAACCCATGCGAAGCAAGTTGCTGATATAAACCCAGGGAAAACACAGAAATCATCACATAAAACTCACAGAAGACAACTGTAACACCAAGGAAATCCTCAGCAGTTCTAAAATTTTCACATCCTAAATCCTCGACAACTGGGACACAACTAGGTCAGAGACATGTTAGACCAAATCTTTGAATAAGGTGTCATTGAATGGAAATGTATCTTCTCTTAGCTCCCTCCTAAACTTTCTAAGCAACCAAACAGAGCATTATCCTTCACTTATCTTGTGGAAATTAATATTTGCAACTTATACTTAAATTGCCTAAAGAATGCATCCTGCTGCTGAAATAGAGTCAGAAGTTCAAAACTCTCTCAGGAAAAAAACATAGGGTAAATTCCAGATACACCCCCTGTACTTTGGTCGTTTTTTAACTACACCCCCTCTACTTCATTTTTAATCACTCACACCCCTTGTACTTAAGACTGGTTTGGAACTGTTAGTATTTCCGTCCAAAGTAACAGAAAGACTGAAATACCCATTCATATTCCCCTTTTTTTCATTTACGTATTATCCTCTCTCTCTCTCTACAAAGCTCTGGTTCTGCAATGGTGGAGAGAGAAATGTAAGATCGTGAATCATCTGCTTCAAAGAACAGAAGATTGTGTTCGTAAGGTACGTTGATAGCCCCAAAATCGTATGGATTTTTGTTCATTTATGGTACGTTGTTAAGAAATAAAAACAATACTTTGTTCATTTACTAAAATCTGTCACCCTTTCTTTGAAAAATCATAACTTATTCATATAAGGTCCAAAAATACTCAAACCAGCGCCCAAACTTGCGTAACATCCATGTGTACCTACTGTAAAAAATGAAAGATTAGTTATCAACCAAATATTCTCCAAATTTCAAAATAACAAGCTGTTCTACAGAAAAACAGGGCAGACAAACATGTTTTCATAGAAAATCCATAACTAATTCATTTCAATTCCAAAAATATTGAAACCAACTCTCAAAGTTTCTTAACGTAAAGTATTATTCTCAGTAAAAATATTAGATTCATAACTTAATAGGATAGTTCCCAGAAATAAAAAGATGGCTCTGCCCAGATTTCGAAACATGTGTATCAGTCCATATTCCGAAAATCATAACTAATTCTGTGTTTATCGGTTTTGCATGTTCTTGGTATCAAAATCTTCGTCTTTAAACGTACTTTAAAAGTTATGAAGACTTCAAAAATTGAATCATAGTAGAAGATTTCTCAAAATACGAATTTGTGATGGTCCAGAAAGCTGTCAGGAAAGTTTAAGAAGTTACCAGCAGGAAAACAAGTTTTCCGACGAGAGAATGGTGACGGGAGGTGGTGGCTCGTGGTGGAACTGAGGTGGGGGGTGGAAGAACACCATCCTCCTCTTTCTTCAAATTTCGTAGCTCCCTCTCTCAAAAATCAAAATTCATGTTTGACGAATTATCATCGTACTAATATTTTTAACGTGAGGGCAATCACTGTATATATAGGATGTAAATGGGTTTTGGGGGCAATTTGGTCTTAGAAAAGATGTTTTAGAAGGGAAAATTCCCGCCAACAAGCCATTACCTGCTTTTTCGTTATTTTGGACGGAAATACTAAAAGTTCCAAACCAGTCTTAAGTACAAGGGGTGCGAGTGATTAAAAATGAAGTAGAGGGGGTGTAGTTGAAAAACGACCAAAGTACATGGGGTGTATCTGGAATTTACCCAAAAAGATATCATCAAAACAGACATAACCATAGAAATTGAAAATAGTCATTCATGAGAGAGATACTAACGTCCAACATGTGGTCAAGAAAAGGGATCCCAGTGCTGCTATCAGCTATACCCAAACCATCCAAGTTTATTCTCACTGCCACATTGGTCTCTTTTGTAACCCTCTTCACCTCTCCAATCCGAGCACCTACATAAAAATAAAAAAAATAAAAACAATAAACTGGGAATCGAGAAACAAAACCCAAAGGCTCCGTGTGGATAGATGTAGATTTTAAACACATGGACCCGATGTTCAACTCCAACAAAAACATAGTAGTCTAGTTATAAACCCTGTATAACTACAATCCTTTCATCAGTTCATGAAGTCACTCCAACTGTATTGATATTTCAAGTTCATCATGACTAAGCTCTGAAAGTATATTCTTATGTATACAACCAAATCTTGACAAACTATTTTTGTCGAATACTAAAATCAAGACCCATCATTTGGAACCCACGGCTATAGAACGGAGTCGGAGACCAAAATGTAATAGTATCACTGTATAAGAGCATCTCCAGCCCTTACCAACTTCTTAACTCAAAACTCAAAATTTGAGTAAAAAACCCCTTAAAACCCACTCCACTCCTTAACTCAAACCTACACCAAACTAAGTTTTACTCAAAAACTTTTACTCAAATCAAAGGAGAGTTGTATTTTTAATATTTTATTCTAATTTTGCAAGGCTATTTCTCCTCTCAAATTTACAACCATGTCATTAATGAAGCTTTTGGCTTTTACTCAAGTTTGTGCCGAGATTTGAGTTTGTCCATCGGAGTGCTTCTTAACAAATGAAGTGACGCAGCGGAATTCACGAGAGACTAGTTAGCGTACTAGTCCAAACGAGATAAACAACCCGTCGCAACGAGCAAATCTTGCGCACAAGAAAGAAAGACAAAAGTCTGAATATTATTGATGAAAAAGCTTTAAAAGATGAATAATTGAATAGGTTACAGTCCTATTTATAAGACCCTAACCCTAGAAATCCTACTATAAAAGAAATAATAAATCATGCCAAAACAAGCGGCATTAAATAAAAGATATTTCCTAATTAATTAAAATAAAATCCTAATTCTTGTAGACCAAGAATCCTAATAAAGGTATAAATCAAAATCAAACTGAATACGGAAAGTTAATAATTCTAACCTAAACGAAAATATTCCTAATCAAAATCTTATTCTAAAACAATAAAAATAAAATACAAAAACTCTCAATTTTTGTCCTACATCAGTCTCCTTTTCTTCAAAAGAACTCGACCTCGAGTTCTCGTTGGGAATCTGCCATCTTCCATGCCAAAGAAACAGATACTTAGAATACTTCAACTCCTTTCTTAACTTGAAATAAAACTTCAATGAAAAGTGTATTTGCAAAGATTGTTTCTCAGCATGCTTTAACTTGTTGACAAAATTCACTAGAGGAATATTGAGAACCCAATCAAATTGCTGCACTCCAAGAAAATCAACAACTAGAACCTTAGGCTGTAGTTGCTGGTTCTCTAGACTTTGATTTATTATAGAGTTGGTTGGCACTCCTTTGTCAGAAAATCGGATTTCAGCAACAGCCATATTTTCTTGTAGTGTTGCAGTCAACTCCATTGTGAGTGATTCATCAAGCCCAAACGCACAAACCTCCAATGCAATATTCTTTTGTTCCTCCACAACAGCATCTGAAACAATTTCAGTATCCTCTTGCACACAAGCATCGATGTCAATTTCGTCTTGATCTTCAACTTCAATTTTGACCTCCCTCACGACTTCTACAATAATTTGTTCTGCATGATACTGTTTTGGCCTATATTTTTCCTCCAACAATTGCTCATAATTCCATGGTAAAAATTTTTCTATCATACGTTTTTTAATTCTGTACCATGCATAAATTCGACGCTTGCCCAATTGATCTCTTAGAAATTGCAGATCTAGCCACCATCGTAGCGCTGGACCTGTAAGCTTCACTAACAAATACCTCCACATTTGTTCTGTCGGAATTTTTGCATACTCAAAGGAATCTTCGATGTCTAGAATCCAATCCAAACGATCTTCAAAAAATTCAAGACCACTAAATTTTGGCAAATTATCATAATACCTGAAATTTGGTTGTCGCTTTGTCAACTAATAATCATCATGGTTTTTGAATAGTTTGCCTTCAAATTTATTCCTACCATCGTAATGATAATAAGAATATCCTCTGGAGACGTTTTGGTTAATAGGTTGGTTGTGGGCAAATCCCTCAACGCGGTTCCTATCAACTTTGTGTTTAACAGGTTGACCATGGGCAAATCCCTTGGTGCGAGTCCTGTTAAATCCTTCACCACGACCAACGTCAATGGGTGTGTCTTCAACTTTGTTTGGTGCCATCGAACCAGGAAAAACCTGGCTCTGATACCACTTGACGCAGCGGAATTCACGAGAGACTAGTTAGCGTACTAGTCCAAACGAGATAAACAACCTGTCGCAACGAGCAAATCTTGCGCACAAGAAAGAAAGACAAAAGTCTGAATATTATTGATGAAAAAGCTTTAAAAGATGAATAATTGAATAGGTTACAGTCCTATTTATAAGACCCTAACCCTAGAAATCCTACTATAAAAGAAATAATAAATCATGCCAAAACAAGCGGCATTAAATAAAAGATATTTCCTAATTAATTAAAATAAAATCCTAATTCTTGTAGACCAAGAATCCTAATAAAGGTATAAATCAAAATCAAACTGAATACGGAAAGTTAATAATTCTAACCTAAACGAAAATATTCCTAATCAAAATCTTATTCTAAAACAATAAAAATAAAATACAAAAACTCTCAATTTTTGTCCTACATCATGAAGTTTGTACTCAAATTTGAGTAAAAGTATAAGGGCTGGAAATGCTCTAACCACAATCATTGACATGAAGTCACTCCTACTAAATTGTTAATTCAAATTCATCATGACTAAGCTCTCAAAGAAAGTTCATAAGTACACTACCAAATTCAAATTGGGGCTGTTTTTGTTGAATGCTACTATCAAATCCCTCCTTTGGAAACCCATAGCCACTCAAATGGAGACTAGAATGTAATAGTATCACCGTATAGCACCAATTGCTGACATGAAGTCACTCCTACTAAATTGCTATATTTAAAATCCATCATGAAAAAGCTCTCGAAGTCAGTAATGAAACTCATGAATTAGACACTTTCTTTATAGCTCAGGTGTTCAGGTCAGCTTACATGCACCTTAACTGATGACGTGAGTCACGTGACCTATCCGACCGTCCAAAAGCGGGGGCCAATTAAAGCTGAGACAACACCCCGCAAGGACCGGCCCCAAAGGAGTTGATAGCACTAAGAAAGAAAACCCCTCAAATTTGACCTATTTTTGTTAAATACCTATATTAAATCGCTCCATTCGAAATCCAAGCTATACAACCAGAGCCTAAAATTAGGATCAAATATCAAATTGGAAGCGAAACATAAAGTTCGAAACTTTACCCGCGTCGGGGGTTGAGGACGTTATTGGAGAGCCATTGTCTTCGACCAAAGAGGCGCGAGTGACTATTGACCGACGAGCGTCCATTGGACTCAGGATGTGGCGGGGATGAGCTGAGCTGAGTAGAGCGGTAGCTGCTGGAAGCGGGGTGTTATGAGGGTGGTTTGTGAAACCCTAACCCTAGTTTTGAGTGGCAGAGAAGAGGAAGAAGCGCAAGGAGATGTGAGAAGATGAGGAGAAACCAAAAGCTCCATTTTTGTGTTGGAAAAGCTCCTTTCTTTCGGGTGGGCTTTTCTGCGAAATTTTACTCAAATCAAAGGAGACTTGTACTTTTATTCAAATTTGCAAGGCTATTTCTTCTCTCACATTTACGTAGAGTTGAAATGCTTGAAAATCAAAATTGTCAATTGAAATTCCAACAAAATGACTAAACCCAACTGGGCAATTCTTCAAATCTAAATCCTGAAACGCACGGATTTTTTTGGTTAAGTCCTGAAACGCACAAATTGAAAGACAGAGAGAGAGAGACTTACGTTTGGCTGCAGAGAGAAATCCCTAAATGAAATGGACAGAAACAGTTTCGTGCGGGAAAAGAAGAGATGGGTCGGGCTTTGAAGAGAAACCTCGAACGATTTGCAATGGATTTCGATGGGGAAGTGTTTGGAATCGAAGTAGAATCTGGGAGGCGTTGAGCGCAAAGTGTGGTGCCAAAGTGACGTCGCCTTCGTAATATCCCAGGCTTATTTTACATACTTCGCAGAGTGTGGTGCCAAAGTTTTCGTTGTACATACTTCGCAGGTTCAACCTGCAATGCGAAGTCTATTCAAATATCCCAGGCTACATCAATAATCAAATATTGAATTATGTTAGGTTTATTTTACATATCAAAATCGTTCATGTTGTAGCTATCATCAAGAACATTAATTGTAGTGAAAATCAAAGAAATCAGATACGAATAAATATCTCTTCGAGCAATAAAATGAGGATTTTACGTTTGTAATTATGAGTCAGGATACATTGAATCACATCCAGTGGGAGTGGATAGTACAAGCTACATTAATAATCGAGTATGGAAATAAGTTAGGTTTATTTTGTATATCGAAATTGCTCATTTTGTAGAGATCGTCAAGAGCATTGATCGTAGACAAAATCAAAGAAATAGGATAAAAATCAATATCTCATCGAGCAATAAAATGAGGATTTTACATTTATAATTATGGGTTAGGATACATTGAATCAAAATCCAACGGAAGTGGTAGGGGTGTCAAACGTGCCTGTCGTGCCGTGCCATTCAACTTCCGTGCCAGCCGTGCTTCGTGCCGTGTCATGTCGTGCCCGTTTACTTCACCGTGTCATGGCGTGCCGTGCTGGGCCATTTTACTTCATCGGGCCGTGTCGGCCGTGCCTTTTTTAAATCGTGTCGTGTCGTGCCGTGCCCAATTAATTACTCGTGACTTGTCGTGTCGTGCCTTTTTTGTCGTGTCTTGTTGTGCCGTGCCTTTTTTGTCATGTCGTGTTGTGTCATGCCTTTTTTATAGTGTCGTGCCGTGCTTTTTTGAATCGTGTCGTGCCGGCCTGTTTACTTAATCATATATCGTGTCGTGCCGTGCCAGCATTAGACCGTGCTCGTGCCCGTGCCCGTCTGGCCCGTTTGACACCCCTAATGTTGGCAGGTTGTGATTCTAGTGGGGTTTTTTTTTTTGATCGACATGATTCTAGTGGTTTTACTGCGACATTTATGGCTATTCAAATTTCTAGTTCAGTTCCCTTACTATACTATCATTTAAAGGAGTGTAAAATAGTAAGTTTTCAAGATGTGATCAAGTTTGATTGAGGCGCTGAAATGTAATGATCTTTGGCACTAATTGAGCAAGGCGGATTTGGGAGTGCTAAATTGGGTAAAGACTCTTTGTTGGGACTTTGGTTTTCCGAAATTTGGTTTACTTCTGCTGGTTTGGTGGATGAGGTTCCAGCCTGGTTGGAATTCCCGAAGAGGACATTGCTGTTCCCTGAGTACACCCTTTTGGGCTTTGCTCCTGATTCCTTTTTTTCCAATGTTCCGTCCCGCAGTGCTTCTTCTACAGCCAGGCCCGAGTCGTAGAAAGTTTCGAAATTTGGGGCCGCTTGGGAGAGAACCATGTACGGGGCAAAAGAGTTTGGCAGATTCTTGGTGATGATCCTTATTTGTTCTTTTAAGTCTGGTTTGCTTTGCATCTGAGCGGCTTTAGCCCTCCAACGTTTCACAAAGTCAGCGAAGCCTTCTTTCTCACCCATCTTGGTGCTCTCTAGTTCCCTCGTGGTCATCTTTAGATCGACATTGAAATCGTACTGAGCCACAAATGCCGTCCCAATGTCTTCCCAAGTCCTTTTCTTAGAGGGTTCCAGGGTAAGAAACCATTGCAAGGCCGGCCCTGACAAGGATTCGTGAAACAGCTGGGCCATGGCTTCTTTTTCGATTCCCCTCATAGTAAGTGAACCCACATACCCTTGAAGGTGAGCTTTTGGATCTCCGGTACCGTCAAACTTCGCGAAATCCACACCTTTAAACTTTTCTGGTAACTTAGCGTTAGGGAACAAGCACAATTTGTTCATGTCAATTTCTCCTCTCCCTAGTCGCTTATTTTCTTGCATAGATTCTTCCAACTTACCGATTTTGACCATGAGGGCGGCTAAATTGGGATCGATTGCTGGCATGTCTTTGGCTGGCGTCTCCTCCTTGGGTATGTCAGTTTTAACCAAAAGCTTGTCACAAACCTCCTGCATGGTTTCCATTATCATATTCATGTCGCCTTTAATGGATGCAACCGAGGCTTTGAGTTGCGTATCCATCCCAGCAAGGGATTGCCTAAACTGAGCATCCATGGTGGCACGAAGTGTAAGCTTTTAATCTCAAATCCAACACCAAGGGAAATTCTTTTAGGACAGAAGGCCATTGGCAATGTTAAGCTGGTTCTCATCATCTAAGCTTTCGATGTAAATGATTGCCCCAATTTTTTTTGGTCATCCTGATTACGGCCAAAACCTTAAACTGGCATCTATAACTATACTTTCATTCAAAGGTTGACAACCATCTTCCTTCTTTTTCCTCCTTTATCTTTGTTTTTCTTTTTTCAATCTTGTGGGTTGGGGATGGATGTGAAGTTCCTAATACCAACCAACTCTTCTCCTACATGTATACATGAAAAGTTGAAAACCTATCTCAACTTCTAACAAGGAGAAACACTGCTGATGAAAAAGTATAGAACAATGGCAATTCTGAATCAAGTCTGATAACGTTTAGATACTGATTGCCATTGTGCACTGCATAAATTGAGCCATAGAACAGAGTTGCGCAAAGTGATACAAGAGCAAGCAGTAAACAACTTATGGGGAGTTTAATTGAAATGCAGTACCTAATAAGCAAATTTAGATTACTCCAACATTATAAAACAAAAAAAATACACTAAGTGCCAAATCCCGCAGAGATTATTCACAGAATAGATCCCAACGAGCAGATTTAGATATACACATCATTTCACTGGGATTGGGGGTCATAAACGGGTCGAACAGTTAATTGTTCAAGTTTGATTTGAAACTTAACGAGCTTCAAAACATGTTCAAGTTTATGCTTGTTTATGTGATGAGCCGATCTCGAACGAGCTTTATCGAGCCATAGACGATCTCGAGTATCTTGGAAATTTTTTATACATCACAAGCCAAAGGAGCCGAGTAGTAGCTTTTTTGAGCTTGCTATGAAAGCTTAAATGAGCTTTAGAAAAATGTTCAAGCTTGCTTTATCTATGTACCAAACTGATCTTGAACGAGCTTTTAAGAAACAAGCACAAGCTCGAACTCGAGTAGCCTCGGTCGTTTATCAGCCCTAACTAGAACGAAACCAAATTCCAATTCATGATGTATAAAAATCTCCACTAAGAACTATCAACTTTACCTCTCGCGAAACCCACAATGGTTCTGAACCTCGGTAGTGACGACGGAAGAGCCGAAACACCCAATACGGAAATCGCTCCTTTTTTGCATAAAACTGTGGTATTGATACTTGTGTGTTGCAAAGAAGCCATTCCAGCTGCCTTTCCTTCCTTGTATCCACTAATTTTTTGGCCATGGACAGTGGGTAAGCAACCAAACGTATTGGAGAAGATGATATGGAGAGATGCGAAAAAGATAAATCTCTCGTAATTATGCAAAAAATTGTTCGAAATGGGTACCTGGTAGTACTGCAAGAGATGATGAATGATGCAAAGCTGAAGGAAAATGGGGAGTTGAGTGGCTCAACTTGAGAGAGAGAGACGCTGAGAGTGAGAGAGAGAGACGTTGAGAGAGTCAGAGACTCAGAGAGAGACGTTGAGTCGTTGAGATGAGAGTAAGAGATACCGAGAGAAGAGAGTGGGCTGCTATGGCTTTTGCTTCTCATCTATTTCTATTTATAGTTTTATACTAGTGCGTGATCATGTGCAACAATCGCACCATAATCTATATGCACTTAATAAAGAAAAATTTATAATGCATCACTTGAGGGCCGCCCGAGTTGTTTTTTGAAAATTGGAACCGTCTACCTTTTATGTGGGAGTGATTATATCATTCATGCAAAAAATAAAGTAAATTGGTTATCGTTATATACTTGATCGCACATAACAAAAAAATTTCCTATTAATGAATCTATGTCCCGATTTCAAAACCTGATAGGCCCAAAAATTTGCGAGAGTGATTAAAACACCAAGAACAACAAAATGAACGGTATAGATCATCATACTTGTGTTGCAATCGTGTGGCTAGCGTATATCAGACTATAGTGGAATACATTGGTTTAGAACCAGATAAGTTAGATGTATAGATTTGAAAGGTAGCTGTAGACTCATTTTTTCAAATGTTCGATCTAAACCGTTACGATTTAAGATCTTATCAAATTTATCATTCTCCCCTAAATAGGCGATAATCGGATGTCGGAAACCACGTGATCAGAACACATTCAGTGCTTCCAAAGGCGTTAAAGTCCTATAATTCACCACTTGAGGGCCGCCCGAGTTATTTTTTGAAAATCGGAACCGTCTACCTTTTATGTGGGAGTGATTATATCATTCGTGCAAAAAATGAAGTAAATTGGTTATCGTTATATACTTGATCGCACATAACAAAAAAAATTCTATTAATAAATCTACGTCTCGATGAAAGGGCTTCCAAATCCCGATAGACCCGAAAATTTGCGAGAGTGATTAAAACACCAAGAAAAACAAAATGAACGGTATGGATCGTCATACTTGTGTCGCAATCATGTGGCTAGCGTACAAGAAACCCGTTTTTATAGAATAGAATTATATAATATATATTACTTGTTCTAATTATAAGCACAAAAAGATTTTTGGCCTTGGTGGTTTGAGATGTATGTTAAGTCTCCAAGGACTTGGGTTGGAACACCATAGAGATTATGTTTTTAAAACAAATTTTTTTTTAAAATTAGTTTTTTTTCTTATTTATTTTCTATGTATTTTTTTTAAATCTTTATTAGATAAAACGCAATGTATATCAGTATATGTGTAGTAATTGGTATATTATCATGTTTGAATTTTGATTCAAAATTTCTTAATCATATAAAATATTTTAAAAGCTTATTTTACTTAAATAAAAGGAAAAGATTAATAAATTATTGGATTATCAAAAAATACACAGAAATGAAGTAAACTATAATCTGAAATCACTTGTTTATTTAATAACATTTTTTTTGTTTTTCCATGCCTCGTGTCGTGCCCGTGCTGTGTCGTGACTCGTGCCCCCATCCCACTTCCGTGCTGTGCCCATCTAAGACCGTGCTGCGTCGTGCCAGACCAACTTCCGTACCGCGCAGCCCGTGCCCGTGTCGTTCCCCCTCACTTATGTGCCCGTACCGTGCCACGTGCCCGTGTCGTGTCGTGCCTGGCTTGAACCGTGTCGTGACTCTTGCCCCATCCCACTTTCGTGTCGTGCTTGTGTCGTGCCCGTCTAAGACCGTGTCGTGCTGTGCCGTGCCAGCCAACTTCCATGTCGTGCCCGTGTCGTTCCTGCTCACTTCCGTGCCCGTGCCGCGTGCCCACTAAGACCGTGCCGTGCCAGGATTAATGCGTGCCCGTGCCGTGCCGTGCCGTGCCCATGCCAACCCGACCCATTTGACACCTCTAATTATCTACATGTACGTATTTGACATGTCTCTCCCAAATCTCTCTTAGATTTCTCAAATCTTTTCCTAGATCTCTCCCTTTGTATATATATCTCTCAAGATCTCTCCTAGATTCACCCATATCTTTCCTAGATTTTTAGGATCATGAACCTAAGGCTAGGGTTCTATAATAGTTGGGTACAAAGATATCAAGGTTCAAGATATGTAAAAATCCTGTGATATCAAAGAGTTTTTAATGGCTAGCTCCTAGAGTTAAATAATAATAATACAATCACTTTAATAAATGATAAAATGATTTTAGTAAACGAATTATAATAAAATGTTTTAAAAAAATTGACATGAAAATTCGGGTCATTACAATTTCTTTCCTTACAGTAAAGATACAAGTACAGCAAATGATGCACAGCAGTTGCGCACAGATCACTTTTGCGTCCATCTCGGATCTCGCAAAGATGATCGGAGCCGCTCATTTTATTCAAAATACGTCGTTTAGGGTCCCTATAAAAAATTACATCAATCCGATATCAAGAAGAGCATGTACGAATCATCCAACTTTGCTTCAAAATTTAGCCTATATTTTGAAGCAAAGTTGGATGATTCGTAAACGCTCTTCTTGATATTGAATTGAAGTGATTTTTTACAGGGACCCTAAACAACGTATTTTAAACAAAATGAGCGGCTCCAATCATCTTTGCGGGACCTGAGACGGGCGCAAAAGAGATTTATGTGCGGCTGCTGTGCCTCATTTGCTGTACCCGTAGCAGCGTTCATTTCCTTATCACACAGACAAATGGTGCACAGATTGTGCACAGATATCGATGTGGGGTCCACTACGGATCCCATACAAACAATCCGAGCTGTTCATTAAATTTAAAACAATTTTTCAAGGGCCCCCACGAAAAATCAACTCAATCCGATACCAATAAATACTCGATCTAATCATCTAACTTTTCATTCAACTTCAAACCTGAATGAAAACTTATATGATTAGATCAAGTACTTCTAGTTATCGGACTGAGCTGAATTTTAACGGGGGTTTTTGAAAAAATATTTTAAATTTAATGAACGGCTCGAATCCTTTGTGTGGGACCCGTAGTGGGCCCCCTCATCAATATATATATCTGTGCATGATCTGTGCACCCTTTGTCTATGAAGACAGACTTACGCTTTCCTTATTTAGTTTCCTTTGGTATATCCTTATGCTGATAATGCGTCATGTTTTCCTAAAAAAACGAAAACGACGACTTGATTGTGTGATCAAAAGACTGGCTTTTGAACAAGCAAATTATGCATGGAAAATGAAATCCATCTATTGGTGGTTTGCTAGAAATTCATTAGTGTGTTTATTTTTTGTCGAAATTCATCTGATCGTCTAGGTTCTTGTTGTCTTTTTTTCTTGGCTAGGAATGTATCTCTTTTTGACACTGCTATAGAATATATGAATTTTCTGCTCAGCAGAAGGTGCATCAGGCCATGCCTGGGCTGGGGATGAAAGACGTCAATCGCCTCGTTCTTTCTCGTTTTATATCAGTTAGATGATTAGTTTTGCTTTGTCCAAGTTATCTGTAATGAATTTCGTTGTGTAAGGAAAAACGAGTGCAGTGCTCAAACGTAAAGAACGTGGTTGAAAGTTGAAACATAAAAATGCTGGAGATTTCTGATACTGAAAAGTAGAGGTGGCAAATGGGCAGGTTTAGGCGAGTTGAAACGGGTCACGGGTTAAATATGGGCGGGTCGAATACGGGTCAATAAGTAGGCGGGTTGAAACAGGTCGAGTCGAATATGGGTTAGGCCAAACCCAACCCGACCCATTTCCCTCATCCTCCTTTTAAAAATAAAATAATATAATATACTAAGAACTAACGAATATAAGTAAAAAAGAAGAAGTAATTTATGGACATTATATTGAGTTCTTCCTTTTTTTTTTACCCTAATCATGGCATATATTGCCATTTGGCAGAAGCATTCCAGCTAAATGGGTGTTTTTCCCTTAAAATTTGCTAAAATTATTTGACTGAAAATAGACATAAAACAGTGTAGTTATCTCAGAAAAATTCACGAAAAACGAAAAAGTACCAAACAATTGATATTTTTTGTCTAGAGCGTTGTAGAGGAGGGAGTAATATACCCCCTTTTCTTTATACTAAACCTTGGAAAAAATACTCACCTTGCCGTTTAAAGCACCATGGGAGAGGTTAGTTAGATAAATAACCGAAGGAAAAAGAAGAAATGGAGAAATGACTAAGGCCTCATTTGGCATAAATGACTTTTTTTTTGTCCTATTCAATTTTTTTTTGCATTTGTTAAATTTTAGTTGATTTTTTTGAGAATTGTTGATTCTTCATGACGAGAGGAATTTAAAATGTAAAAAATTACGATTGAAACCCAAATTTTTTTGACTTATTTTTGTCTTTATTTAAAAGAATTGAGTTTCGATGGGAATTTTTTATTTTTTAGATTCCTCTCGTCATGGCGAAGTAATAATCCTCAAAAAATTCTACGAAAAACTAACAAATGCAAAAAAAATTAAATAAAAACAAAAAAGAAGAAGCCATTTAGCTTATGATACCAAATTAGGATTAATGAACAAACTTGGAATTAGGTCCATAAATAAAATACTCCAGTAATCAAGCAATTCTTACTTTTTTTGAAGCAATCAGATATAATACGTGTTGAATTGCGAGACTTTGTGACACATGGGAGCGTGATTTGTGTAGCGAGTGTGAGATGCGAGACTTTCTTTTTTTCCATCGGATAAAAGGGCAGTATGAGTCTTTTACTTCCAACCCATATTAAACCAATTTTTAACCTATTCAGACCCATGTATATATGGGTCTATATGCAAGGCCGGCTCATAAGTTTTTGTAACCATCCGGATTTTCGAGCCAATTTTTTTTCTTCTAATAATAATATTATTAGGATTATTTTCTTAATACAATTACCTATTTTTTTTATAAAAAAAATACATAAATGCATGTATTATTATTTTTCTTTTCCTACATGCATGCACACTACTTCCATCTCTCCCTCTCCTACTCCTACTCAATCTCTACTTCCTTCTTGATCCTATTTTTCGTCCATATTCCCGTCCATCTCAAAACCCAAGAGTTAGAGTTTCATTAAAACATAATCTTACATCCCTCATCAAAATTCTCCTATAAATATCCCATTAATCCGACCCTAGGGCATACCACGCTATTTTCCACACCCCACCAGTCCAGAAGAGAGAGAAAATTCGGAGGAAACGAAGCTCCAAACCATGGAGTCTTAGAGAGAGAAAGAAAGAGAGAGAAAAGTGGGTTTGTATTCTAGAAACCACCGAAACCCAAATCATCCGTTCCAATCTCTTCCCACAACCCCTATCATCTCCAGACATCATCCAATTCGGCCCCAAAGTCCCCCGTCCATCAAAATCGAAGTCTTCTTCCTCAAATTCAAGTTTCGGTTCGTGAATCAATTCGATCCAAATCAAGGTATTATAATCCATTCCAACCACTTCTCTAAGTATATTAAGTGTTTATATGCTTAACCCTATGTCCCTATTGGATCCATGCATCAAAAACCGAGCCGAAACAAAAAAATTCGAATCTGCCACGTACCTTGCGGCCGCAACCTTCAGGCCGCAAGAACCAGGCCTGACTTCGCGGCCGCGAGCTTCACCGCAAGGTCAAAGCGGTCAGACCTTGCGGTTTTAACTGTTTTGTTCCGAATTGATTTTTCGACATCCCGAACAATGTTTTCGACCCCCGATCTATTTTTCCTAGACTTCTAACATCTCAAAGATCATAACTTGTTAATGTCATATTTTTTATATTTTATTATCTATTTATTAATTATTTATTTGATTTCTTGTAAAAGTTTACAAACGAAAAATCCTTGCGACCTTATAAACCATTTTATTAATTCCCGAACTATTTTTTTTAGATTCATTACATTCCAAAGATGATATGTTGTTAACCTCAACATATATTTTAATTATTAAATAATTTATTATCCATTTATTTTACTTTTGACAACTTTAAAAATCATTTTTATTTTAAAAATAATTCCGTGACCCTCCGGACTTAATTTTTGACACTTGATCCCATTGCATAGGATCGTAGGAATATGTTTTAAGGTCATACTAATTATTTCTAATGTTATTACTTATTTATTGAATTTATTATGGTTATTAATCAATCTAACTTCCTAAATAAAATTTATACAAACCTAGACTTATTTTATTTTTATTTTATTTTTAAAAACTTTTATTAGATAAAAGTTTCTTGCGTTAGTATTAACTTCTTGGTCATACAAGATTAAGGGTAACGACCCATTCATAAAAGGTTACGTGATTTCTACGCTTACTGTCTATTTCAATTACCATTGTGATTATTTGTATATTGCTCCGTCTCTTGATTATTGTGCTAGATTTGACCCTAGAGACATGGGGTGACTTATGAGTAGGATTTCGTCTAGACTTATTAGACAATGGTTATTTGGGAGAAAGAGATGTCAGAGGATGCCTGCAGGCGGATTGTGTGAAGTGATTTGAAACTGGCGGGTAGTCTAGTGATGTGAATTGAAACTGGCGGGTCGTCCAGTGATGATATAAAACCTGGCGGTGGTCCAGTGATATTTTCTGATGATAAAACCTGGCGGTGATCCAGTGATGTTTTGCGATGATAAAACCTGGCAGGTAGTCCAGAGATGTTTTATGTTGATAAAACCTGGTGGTGTTCCAGTGATAAATTTTGATGATAAAACCTGGCGGTGGTCCAGTGACGTTTTATGTTGATAAAACCTGGAGGTGGTCCAGCGATGTTTTGTGTTGATAAAACCTGGCGGGTAGTCCAGAGATGTTTTCTGTTGATAAAACCTGGCGGTGGTCCAATGATGTTTTGCGATGATAAAACCTAGCGGAGGTCTAGCGATATTTTGTGACAGTAAAACCTGGCGAATAGTCCAGAGATGTTTTCTGTTGATAAAACCTGGCGGGTAGTCCAGAGATGTTTTCTGTTGATAAAACCTGGCGGTGGTCCAGTGATGTTTTGCGATGATAAAACCTAGCGGAGGTCTAGCGATATTTTGTGACAGTAAAACCTGGCGAATAGTCTAGAGATGTTTGTGATGATAAAACCTAGCGGAGGTCTAGCGATATTTTGTGACAGTAAAACCTAGCGGGTAGTCCAGAGACGTTTTCTGTTGATAAAACCTGGTGGTGGTCCAGCGATGTCTTGTGATGATAAAACCTGGCGGTGGTCCAGTGACGTTTTATGTTGATAAAACCTGGCGGGTGGTCCAGTGAAATTTTGTGATGACAGAACTAATGGGAGTCCAGTGGAAATTTTGATGTGGTGATTAAGATAGGCAAACCCTGTTATGGTCTGGGCGTGAATAGTTTTCTCTTGTTGTTAGGCTATTGGACAGAAATGAATAAATTCATGTGTGATACTTCTATTTTACTTTCCTGCATTAATAATATATGGTTATCTGCTAGCTGTAATGTAAGAGGGGTGGTTTGGTTGGGTTGGATTATTCTACTGGGTGATTTATCACTCACGGATACGTCTGTATCCTGGTAAATCGATTGCTTCGGCGATCAATTTGCCAGAAGGCGCAGGATTCAATGGAAGGGATTCATCAATGGTGCAGTTTGACACGGAAAGAATATCAGGAATGGAGATCGAGTATGCTTGGGATCCGTATCAAGCCTAGAGTCGGCTCTGAAGTTAATGTACTTTGAATCAGTAAATTTATCTTGAGATTGTAATAGTGAAACCTTTATTTTGGAAAATTATGTTTATTTAGCAAATTTTCTTAAGAAATTATTTTTTATTGCTTCCGAAAAATCGGGGCGTTACAGTTTTGGAGGCCCGAAGCTAACCTTTTGAATGAGGCCTTCCTATATTTTTCATACAAAAGTTGGTCTACAAAGAGTTTCATAAAAAACCAATTACAAAAGATTTACCATTACAAAATATAAGCATATAGTTATCCCAAAAAAAATGCAACCATTACAATATCTCAAAATCTATAATTTGAAAATTAATCTTCTCAATTCCATTCCATGCATTGTCAATTCCATTCTATCGAACCAAACACACCCTAATGGGTTATGGCCTATGGAAGTTGATAATCAGTGTATTTCACTGTTGGACCTATTTTGTGGCTCCTGAATTTTAATTGGGCCTATTTTGTGTAAAGGAGACTTAGAGCAATGTTTTTTTGGGGCCATATATACATACATGAGAAAATGACGGCCCATGACGTGTTTTGATAATTAATACTCCGTATCCGCCAAGGACAAGCTAAGAACATTTGTTAATGCTGAAAATGTCCTTAACGGCTATTAATTATCAAAGTACGTCCTTGGCCGTCATTTTCCCTACATACATATATATAGGGGTTGTAGAATTTTTTGGGCCCTCATTTTTAGCCTTTTTTGGGGGGCCCGAAGCACATGCTTGTAGAGACTCGTAAAATTTTAATTATTGAAATGTTTATTAATTGGCTAATTAGGAGAATATGGTTTGTTTGGTGGCTATTTGAATTAGGGATTGAAATGAGGGAATTGAAACTTGAGGGAGTGTGAGTGTGATTAAAGGATATAGGAGTATATATAGGTTGTGTGTGTGTAGGAGATTATATATCTCCCCATCTCTCTCTCTACCGATTTTTCTCTCACTCTCTCTCCTCTCATCTCACTCAAAACTCCTCCAAGACCTCAAGAACCTCAATGATCAACCACCCTTCGGCCTTCCAATCGCGTTCTCGAGCTTGAAATTTCGTGGGTCAAGCTTGGAGGGAAGTTCTTGGTCGATTTCGGAGCTTTGGAGGTCTAGGGCTCGTTTGGACTTCGATCAATTGCTTGGGTCTCATTCGAATCACTTGAGGTAGGAATTTCTTACTCATTCTATGTGTTTATGAGTTGATTTTATGCTTTAATCGAGTTTAGATCGTCAACCATTGTGTCTTCGAAAAAGCTGTCGAAATCTGCAGAAAATCGTCCCAAAACAGCGTGGTATCGATACCCTTGCAAGGGGTATCGATACCCCTCTCTTCTCTGCAATCTATTAGCCCAGGTAAGCCCAGGTATTGATACCCACTTCAGGGGTATCGATACCCCTCCCCTCTCTGGAAATTCTACTCGTCTTCTAGGATTCAGTCCAACTTTAAACGGCCATAACTTCTTTGTCTGATGTCTGTTTCTTGCAATTTTTATATCGATTCGAAGGTCTTGAAGTCAGCTTTCATTTGCCATCAAAATCACCTTAAGACTCTTAGTACACAGAAAGTTATGGTCATTTGAGTAGAGGTGTGTCGGTCTGCTGATGTTTGTGGCTATTCCTAAGGTTGTTCTCGTTCCGTGTAATGATTCCCTATATAATTAGAACATGTTTAAGTTACTCTCGAGCATGATTACTTGTGTCCTAATGACTCGTTTGATCTTGTCTCTTGGCACTCATTAGAGTATATAATATTAGTGTCGTTGGATAGGGAATGTACCGTAAGGTTGATAGGAGTGTCGTTGACTACAAGGGATAATGTGATGAGTGTTATGGGTAGACATGAGCATGTCTAGTGATCCAATGGATAGGATTATGACTCGTATCCTCGTGCTTCGTCTTGTTGATCTTCATAGGTTCCTTTGGCACTCGTTCTACAATACTCTCGTTTAGAACCTAGCGGGTGGTGTGTCGGGGAGTCATTGTGGGTTCAGTATGTGACGTAGGGCGTCATGATAGACTTGAGAAATAATGTGAACTTAAAGTATTTATCAATGTGCAATGGGACATGTATAGGAGTTTGTAATGCATTGTGTGATGTTGAATGAAAGAATGTGAATTTGGAAATCGTTGTCTTATTGTATATGGATTGATAATGCCCATGTGTTTGTATGAGTTGTGAATTTTGAATTGAGGGTCCTGCAACGTGCTTACGTCGAAACCTTGCCTTCAAATATAAGGTTGATAGAAACCCGAAGCGTAGGGCTAGGTTGTTGCACGCATAATATCCGGAAGTCCGGAATTGTTCCCTCAGAGAATCGAATATAGCTTGAAATGGATTGTAGGTTTTATGGTAGGATTTCGGCGTTTAAGACGGCCAACTTGGTTTTGCTTTAAACGATAGAAATGCTAAGTAAAAAGACTAGAAATGAACTTTATGAACTAAAAGAGGCAAGTCTAGGGATCATCTAACCCTTGACAAAGGCCATTACCGGTTCTCGATTATAACTCAGGTGAGAGTCACGACCGCGTGCTCACACCCGGAGGATTTCTCTTTAAAAGACTACGTTTATCAAAAGATGTGATCATCCGGAACTAAACCAATCTATTTTTAATATTTATCGAACACATAGGAGGCCACAAGGCCCCGGTATGCTACTTGCCAAGACCGCTTGACTAAATACCATGCCGAGGGGTTAACACCCCTTTGCTTAGACCAAAATTGCAAGTCAAGCTCTATTCCGAAAATCATGTTTTAAGCTCGATGGCTCGAGAACCAAGTAACAACCTAAGTCCTCGGGAAAGATTATCCCGAGACTTAGCCAAAAGACTACTCACACATAGCTAAAGCATAAACTAAGGCATAAAAATGAGACATAACTTTTAACCGATAGAATCGAAAACAAACTTGATATTAATAAAGATCTTAACCGTAGCTACAACATTAATGAACGAGAAAATAATGAACGAGATTAACTTACTAGTGTTCTTCAAGATTTAAAGCTAGAAAAGCTTGAGCTCTAATGGTGGTGAGACAAAAACTAAAAAGACTTAAAGTGGTAGAGACAAGAGAGAGTAAAGAGGAGAGAGGAGAGCCCTACTTATACAAGGTGGCCACTCTCTCACAAAATATCCAAAAAATATCCTAAAAGTTGCTAGGTGCAAAAATATCCCAAAAGCAAAAAGGTGAAAAAGTAGCAGAATCGGGCAAAATTTACACAGCATGAACCGGTACTGGGCAACCCCCAATACCGGTACAAGGTCTTCAAAAATCTGCCAAAATTCAAAATCTGGACTTGGTGTACCGGTACTGGGCAACCCCCAGTACCGGTTCATGGTTGGCAGAATTCTGATTTTGACTTTGTTTGGTCTGACCGGCCCGACAACAGCCCGACGCTTCCTCACTTCTTCATTAATCACCCGACTGGACTTGATGAGGCGTCACCACGTGGGCTTGGGTGCTTGGATACTTCCGAGAGCAATCCTTAGCGTTCAAAAACACGTCAATTCCACGTTCAACCTGAAACTAGCAAAACGAAACCTTACGTGCAAAATGAGGTAAAGAGGGATAAACGGGAATAAAACGCTACAAATTAACGAGCTAAAGGTCCCAAGATTATACAATCTTGGGTGCGGATCACGCCCCCAACTTGAACTTTGCTAGTCCCTAGCAAATTAAAACAGAACATATTTAACTAAGCTATGCAATTCTCCCAAGATTAAAATACAAAAATTATGCTCAACTACTACAACTAGGCAAGAGTTCAAAAACACCCCTTCAAATCCGATCATATGCAATCCATACACAAACATGCCATGAACTAGGATGAACAAACTACGCCATATTAGAGTAGTCAAGCATGCATGCACCACAACGAGTTTTGACTCCAAAACTCACAAAGATACGCTCTTATTCGACTTTTCACACAGTGAGACACAAGATACATCCCATGACAAGCGCTAGCGAGTAAATGCAATAGTCAGAGACAAAAAGCTACGCATGCTATCAAAAGGGCGCTTAGAACGAAAGGAAAGCTAATTATTGACAAGTATGGAAAGACTAGGAATATCACAACTTAAGTAATAATAGATATCGACCATACATCAAACGGAGTTAATTAGCATACTAAAGATCAACGGAGGACTTTATTAGCTTATAACGACCTTAGATACAAAGAGAAAGGGACTACAAAAATGTAGTGGCCATATACTTGCATGGTTCATCTACCCTTGGCCACTACCGACCCTAAACTACCCAAGGCATGGCCACATATCGGCCAAACACCAAACAAAGTTACAAAGAAGCAATAAAGAACAACTGCTAGATAAGTTCTACAAAAACTACTACCACCGACTCAACCACACATAGTCGTCATCCTCATCCGGCTTCTCACGGTATTGAGCATCGAGCTCTCCCTTTCCATCGGACTCTTTCTCATCCGGAATATAAGCTAGCCTGGAGGTCCAACCAATCCTCTCATCAAAGTATTCAACCCTCTTTCGAATATGATTTTGCTCTTTCATAGCATTTCTTTGATTTTCTTTTCTTTGAAGAATAGGGTCATTTGAATTGAGATTTGTAGTAAGAGAGATTGAAGAGCCAATTTCAAAGGCTTTGGAGAGGGAGATGAAAATTTGGGGCTTTAGCTTTTATAGTGGGAGAGGAGAGATAGGGAATCACATACCATTCTTCTCCTTTTTGCATTCCAACCACTTCTATCACATTCACACCACCCCCAAACCTCCTTGAAACATTGAAAACTATAGACACACAACCCTCCGAACATCCGGTTACTAGGTTTGAACAATGGAAGAGACTCGGACTATGGTTCAAAATAAGGACGAGGTGACTCTTATGTGGTTTAATCAAACAAAAATGCCTTGAATCATTTCCTTCGTACGCCAACAACTCCAACAAGATGCATGAAAAATATATACCCTACTCAAGCATGAACAAAAGATATTATTTACGCAAATGCGGGATATAAGAACAAAAAGCATGGGATGCTTAAGAAATGAATCTCCACTCTAGCGATGCACAACACTTGACTTGACTTTTAGGCTCAACTTGTTCATCAAAATTCATGTATATGCATGTGACATGGATTCAAACACAACCGAATTCGACGGGATACATGACTCTTGCCATATTGACACAATTGAGCATAATTAAAGTATCTAGGATGCGAAAACACTACTAACAAGGGAGGATTGCAAGAAAAATGAAATTTTTAAAATTTTAACCAAAACAAAAAGAGACAAGTCTCAAAAAAAAAATATATATATATATATATAGCATATATATCCCTCCCCCCAACTTAAACGATGCTATGTCCTCATAGCATGAAGACAACAGTATTGAGAGGAAAGAACAAAAGATTGTACCTCCGGGGGAATGTCAACCCCCGTAGACCTCGACCAAGTTGGAGCCTTTCTTGTCATTGCTTCCCTTCGTCATTGGAACTGCTTCTAAGGCTCACTCTTTCGGCTCCTCCATCGGAATCACAGCTAGTCACACAAGGTCATCGCCGGAGCTTTCTTGGTCTTACAACCGCGACACATAGCCGCACCCATGCTTAGGGCTCATGAATGCCTCACTCACCCTAGCTTTTAGACCTAAACCACCAAGGCTGGTGTGGTAGCATGCTTACCCTGCAAAAGACTTAAGAACCAACTACCTACTAAGAAGCAAATGACATTAGAACCACCCGGCTCGTGTTATCCGGGCTCAAAAGTAACTAAAAGTAAAACACAATCAAATCTTCACGCGATTACACGGGTACTACTTTTCTCCTCATCCCTTGCGTGAGCAAAAGAATGGGTGGCTATACCAGACCATCAAAAGAGAAAAAAGAAAAGAGAAAGAGAAAGAGAAAGAAAGAGTTTATGTATGTTCAGCCAACCGTGGGCTCTGAACATTGATCTGCCAATTAGAGCTAATAAAATGAACATGGCACTCCACTCCACACTTTGCTTCAAAAATTGAATTCGACCATGCCACCAGAAAAGATACTTTGAGTAGCGCATTTGCCGAATTTGTTTTAAACATTTAAGTTCCACCAAGTGCATAACCCATACAAAATCAATTTTCAAATTGTTAAGAAATGCTACTATAAAAGGATTGTAAACCAAGTCAACATCCTCAACACCAAGAAAATCAATTAGTTCTATGATTGGTAACTTCTCAAGATTAGGCCGACATGCATCTTGTTTTTCTAACAAAGAGTGTAAGGAATCTACCTCGCCATCCATTTCCTTAGCGGTGAGAAGATTTAAGCAAGGAGAATTCGAAGGGACAATTGTAGCTCCCATGGGCTCCAACTCTTCAAAGATTGG
Organism: Rhododendron griersonianum; assembly: GCA_018127125.1. Lineage (NCBI taxonomy): Eukaryota > Viridiplantae > Streptophyta > Magnoliopsida > Ericales > Ericaceae > Rhododendron > Rhododendron griersonianum. The sequence continues at coordinate 28,910,849 of CM030790.1, read as the reverse complement.
TTCATAAGCATCCTGTTTAGCCAACGATGAATACAAGTAATCCACTTCAGCATCCATTTCCTTAGCGGTGAGAGGTTTTGCCAACGGATCTTCATAGTAGACGCCCGATGAGTCAAGCATGTTCATCTCGTGAGTAATGAGTAATTCCTCCGGGGAAGGATCAAGATACGAGAGATCGGAAGAGACAACCTTAGCGGTGAGGCATTTCTCCCCCGGATCATCACAAAGAGGGGGATCTATAAAAGGAGAACTCTGGACCTCAGGTTCATCAATAGGCTCATCACTCCATGCAGACTCTGAGAAGCTGTCACAATCTAAACTAACATTTTCAACAAAGCTATGTGGCTCAATTCCCTCTTCCATGGCATTTGAGTTGGACTCTTGACAATGTTGAGCATACACCCGAGAATGTAAAATTCCGGCCAAACAATCAAAGAAATCTAAGGCTTGAGCGGGTTCTTTTTCAAAAAGTTTGCCATCGCACATCATGTCTAAGAATCGTTGACTCGTTGGAGAAAGTCCATCATAAAAATAGTTAGCAATTTGGAAATTTTCAAAGCCATGATTCGGGACCGCAATGAGCAAGTCCTTGTATCTTCCCCAACATGCATAAAACGACTCATTCTCTCTTTCAACAAAGGTTTGAATTTGTTTCTTGCGAACCCCCGTATAATACATGGGAATGAACTTTTTGTGAATTCATTTAGCAAATCAACCCAAGTCAACACGAATTGAGGGTTCAAAGAATTGAGCCAAGTTTTGGCACTATCCCTTAAAGAGAGAGAAAAGAATTTCACCCACGCGAACTCTGATTTCGCAATGGCACTAAGGGTACCCAGTTTGCCATTGAAAGCCGCAACATGTTTGTAAGGGTGTTCGTGATCCATGCCATGAAAACGGGGCAACCAATTGGAAATGGTCATACGACTTTTAAAAACATTGGCGTCATGAGTGGCTATGCAAGGGGGTGTGAAAAATTGATTGGCACAAAGGTACTCCCACAAAGTCTTGTGGGGAAAAGCATGATCGGGATAAAAGAATTCCGACATAGGCATGGGGGCTATTTCCCCATTTGCCGCCTCCATTCTACTAGATAGATAAGACATAAAGTAAACATGCTGGAGGAGCTAGGCCGCCACCTCTCTCAAAACAGTTCCGTGGGGTTATGCCACCACCACGTTATATAGACAAAATGTAGTAAAAAGGCAATTGATGCTCAATTTAGTTTCGTTACACCTCAAGTCGAATTGGTGGCTCAGTTAGATCCGCTAAGTTGAGTTCAAATTACGCAAAAGAAAAATAAACGGCGTACTTACAGTGGTTTGTCGAACCTCCAAATAAGCTATATTAAGAATCCTCGGCAACGGCACAAAAAATGCTTACACCGAAACCTCGCCTTCAAATAAGGTTGATAGAAACCCGAAGCGTAGGGCTAGGTTGTTGCACGCATAATATCCAGAAGTCCGGAATCGTTCCCTCAGAGAATCGAATATAGCTTGAAATGGATTGTAGGTTTTATTGTAGGATTTCGGCGTTTAAGACGGCCAACTTGGTTTTGCTTTAAACGATAGAAATGCTAAGTAAAAAGACTAGAAATGAACTTTATGAACTAAAAGAGGCAAGTCTAGGGATCATCTAACCCTTGACAAAGGCCATTACCGGTTCTTGATTATAACTCAGGTGAGAGTCACGACCGCGTGCTCACACCCGGAGGATTTCTCTTTAAAAGACTACGTTTATCAAAAGATGTGATCATCCGGAACTAAACCAATCTATTTTTAATATTTATCGAACACATAGGAGGCCACAAGGCCCCGGTATGCTACTTGCCAAGACCGCTTGACTAAATACCATGCCGAGGGGTTAACACCCCTTTGCTTAGACCAAAATTGCAAGTCAAGCTCTATTCCGAAAATCATGTTTTAAGCTCGATGGCTCGAGAACCAAGTAACAACCTAAGTCCTCGGGAAAGATTATCCCGAGACTTAGCCAAAAGACTACTCACACATAGCTAAAGCATAAACTAAGGCATAAAAATGAGACATAACTTTTAACCGATAGAATCGAAAACAAACTTGATATTAATAAAGATCTTAACCGTAGCTACAACATTAATGAACGAGAAAATAATGAACGAGATTAACTTACTAGTGTTCTTCAAGATTTAAAGCTAGAAAAGCTTGAGCTCTAATGGAGGTGAGACAAAAACTAAAAAGACTTAAAGTGGTAGAGACAAGAGAGAGTAAAGAGGAGAGAGGAGAGCCCTACTTATACAAGGTGGCCACTCTCTCACAAAATATCCAAAAAATAACCTAAAAGTTGCTAGGTGCAAAAATATCCCAAAAGCAAAAAGGTGAAAAAGTAGCAGAATCGGGCAAAATTTACACAGCATGAACCGGTACTGGGCAACCCCCAATACTGGTACAAGGTCTTCAAAAATCTGCCAAAATTCAAAATCTGGACTTGGTGTACCGGTACTGGGCAACCCCCAGTACCGGTTCATGGTTGGCAGAATTCTGATTTTGACTTTGTTTGGTCTGACCGGCCCGACGACAGCCCGACGCTTCCTCACTTCTTCATTAATCACCCGACAGGACTTGATGAGGCGTCACCACGTGGGCTTGGGTGCATTGATACTTCCGAGAGCAATCCTTAGCGTTCAAAAACACGTCAATTCCGCGTTCAACCTAAAACTAGCAAAACGAAACCTTACGTGCAAAATGAGGTAAAGAGGGATAAACGGGAATAAAACGCTACAAATTAACGAGCTAAAGGCCCCAAGATTATACAATCTTGGGTGCGGATCACAACTCAAGGTGTGGCAATGCGGAAACCCAGGTGGAAAGAATTCATTGTAACGCAAGGTGTGGTAATATAGTCGAATGTTATTGTTGTTGTTGGATTGGTCCTTTATTACTATCCTTTGTACCTTAGTAGAGATGTGGTTATTATCTGTTATTGAGAGGTCAATAATTGTTCTTGTCTAAGGAAATATCCTATGAATTGTTGATGTTTATTAGGAGATGAATAGTGGTAAGAATGGTTATGATTCCGTTATTTTGACGTTTCTATTCATAAAAAAAAAACCCTAAGACGGCCAGGTGAATATAAAAGTGAGAGTAGTTGTGGGAGTAAAAAATTGTTAAGGCGACCGCTATTCGCAGCCCACAATTTTCTCCATATAGCCTGCTAAAATTTGCCAATTACTTGCAATTTGACCACAAAATGACCTAATTGCCCTTATAACTTTCTACACATGAACCCACACTTAAAAACCTTAACAGAATTTGCTCCCTACAATCCAATACCCTTACACATACAACCCATCATCTTCTTCCCTAAGAGATAAACGTTTGAAAAAAAAATCCCTCGTCAACTCACTGTTCATCATCTCTTGGCTCCTCCCTCTCACTCTTCATCATCTCTCAAGCTTCTCCCTTGTTCATCTTAAGCACAACAGGCACCCTCAATTCCTTGAGTTAGGAATTAATTAATGTTTGCATAATTAATTCTTTTTTTAAGGAAGAACTCCTACTATGTTTTTTATTTGGGCCATTCACATTTTAATCTATACAGCCGTTTGTTGGACGGATAAGGTTTTGGGTGGATAAAGAAGAATGGTGGATAAAAGGTGGATATTATGTTATAAGGGGTAATTAGGTAAGAAGGGGGTTTAACTTATACTTCATTTTGAGTAGTAGTTGTATGTGAATAAGAGTGGGTAATGTGAAAATTACTTGATTACCCTCATTAAGTTATTGGATTGAGAATACAAAAAAGGTTTGAGGAGTAAATACGTATTTTGTAAGACCCTTGGAGGGGGTAATGTAAACGCCCCAAGTAGACCACTGCCAAACCGCACGTCTCTCTTTCTCTCTCTCTCTCTCCATATTGAGTTTCCAATAAGTGGGATGTCACAGAAAGCTTCCCCCCCCCCCCACCCGCCCTTTCATTCCTTATCCCACTGACAAACACCTTATTCTTTATCCACCTCTTTCCCTTATCTCCTCCTTACCTTATCCCCTCCCCTTAACAAACAAGCCATTAGAACATAACAGCCGTCATGTACTCCCACCCTGACCCTCACTGCCACATTGGATGAAATGGTTTCATGAGAAAATGAAGGAAACGGTTGAATTGAGAATATCCAATGTAAGCATTCCGGACGATTGGATGTAATCAAAATGCATCACCAAACGGTTATGATTTTTTTAATCAAATCAATCGGTTGAATTGAGAATATCCAGTGTAAGCATTCCGGACGATTGGATGTAATCAAAATGCATCATCAAACTAGGAGGTTAAAAATTATTTCCCAAATCTAGAGGGGGAATTTGTACCTAAAGTCAATCTTGGGGTGTCAGTGATATTTACCTTTCCTCTTTTGTAAAAGTAAATACAACTTGAAAACGAAAGAGAGTGATAGAGGAGAGATGTGCATTTCCGGTAAGAATTTGGGGAAAAAACTTATGCAATTTACCATCTCGTTCACACCAATCCATAAGTTTGGGCATTTTGGCATTTTGTTCACACTAATTAACAACTTGTCAACAACAACTTCTTTCTCAATAACTTTTTCACTCACATATCCATCTACAATTTATTAACTACGGAAATAACTTGACATTTTTCTCAACTATTTATTCACTACTGAAAACACCTAACAACTCGATTATAATAATTTTTTTCTCACAACTTATTTACAACCGAAAATACCTAAGTAGTGTAATCTGTTTTTTTTTTTCCCGTGGGTGAGAGTGAGTAAAACAGTTTTTTGGGAAGGGGGATCTAAAAATATATAGAGAGTTATTTGTTTACCAAGTCCACAAAAGGCTAACTGTTGCCACTGATGCAATTAACGGGCAGAAGCCCAACGAAAAAATGCAACGGCTAGTGCAATCAATAAAGTCCAACGGTTAGGAGAATTAGACAGCAAGAAGTAATGTAAATGGGCCTATTAAACTAAAGGAAATTGACTTCATGTTAAGAGTAAACATTTGTGGAGCGTCAAAACCAAAACCCTAAATTAAAACCCCATTACTTCAAACACAAACAAGGCCCATGATATGGTCAAATCGCAATTAATAATTTAGCCCAATTAATTTATAAAGTCCAAAAAATGTTATGAAATATTTTGATACAATACTTTCTCGGTAAGTACCCAGTTAAATTCAATACTTGATCTTTGAGGCACAATTGTGAAATTCACTTTTGAGACGGGACTTCAAAAGTTGGTTACATCAGAAAACACTTCTCCTTTTTATATATGCAGGGGAGGAAATGGCATCATGGGAGGAGGAAGAAGAAATACTACTACTCAATTTGTATGTCTCCAACAACAAAATCTGATATCTGAATGCCAAACAATTTGGTCAATCTAGTCTCATTTTAAAGGTATTGATATATTTTCAATGGTACCAATTTTAAGAATATCGGCTCTATAACTTGAAAGCTATTCATATTTTTTTACAAAGAAAAATGCTAAAAAAAAGTGCAATAGATGTAGAAGGTATTAGAATTTGATATCAAAACAAAAATTGGGTAAAATGGGGTTTTAGAAAAGATGAATAGTGAAAAGTAGAAATGGAGATGGTATCCAATTTTTTGTGTTGGGTCTCTTTGAAGACAAAAAATGAGGTCAAAAATGGAGCTTGGTTGGAATTCATTTGGACTTCTTTCTCCAAAATATAGATTTATAAAACTTGGTTGGAGATGCTATGAGTGGTTTTACTTAATTTTTGTGTTTGGAAAAAAGAGTAAAGATTGGAGATGCTCTTACAGATGTGGCTATGATGTCTCAGTCCGGTTTTGGGGCATCCATGCCCCATTGACCCTCAACCGTTAGAGTATAGATTGTGGTCATACATTTTGGTAAGTATGATCATATGTAAGGACCCATAATTTCGAAAATTATTTAAAGGATTATTTGATTTTAGAAATTGAGGAAAATGTGAAATATGTGTTTATGAACTTTGGGGTCAATGTGGTTGAATTGATAGTGGAGGGAGTGTAAGTGTAATTTAAGTTTGTGCTACTATATATAGGTGTGTGTGAGTGTAGAGAATTATAATCCCAACTCCTTCCTCTCTCCTCCCTCCCGTCCGTCTCCTCTCTCTCTCTCGGTCTCACCCTCTCTCACTCATTCCACCACCAAAACTCAAAACCCAAAGAACCCAACCCTCTCTCCATCTTCCTCACGTGCTATTGAGTTCGTAGCTCGTCCGGTTTGGCTCGGAGAGGAGTATTTTGGGCGTATTACAAAGTTTGAGTTCAAGGGTTCGTGTGACCCAATCTCTTCGCATGTTTGCTCTCCGACTTCGAGGTAGGGATTTCTTACACTTGTTATATGTTTATGTGTTGATTTTGCACCTTGATCGTGCTTATGATTATTGGTTGTAGTTGGGGTTTCATCCTTGAAAAATCTGCAGAAAATCCGCTCGAAAGCCCCTCGTATCGATACGGTCCTTAATCCGTATCGATACATCTTTCTCTGGACTGCCTCGAAGCCCATCTGTATCGATACAGATTTTTCCTGTATTGATACAATAGGCTTAATGCCAGTTTTCACTGTTTTGCTCCAAACTCTATTGTTTTGACCCCAAATAACTTCCAACATCTCTTAAACGTCTTTAGACCATTTCTAAACTCGATTGTTCGATCTCTATTGACTCCTTGATGATTCCGTTCTCGAGGCACTCGTAAAACGTAATTATAGTATCGTTGTAAACGGAGGATGTATCGTAAGGTGGTTTAAGGGTGTCGTAGGTTATGCGAGGCATAGTGGTGAGTGTGAATGGGTAGATGAGTGTCTGTCTAGTGATCCGAAAGGGTAGACCAAAATCCTTGTTCTTGTGATCCGTCTCGTATTCCTCTTTGAAAATTCCTTGATGCTAGTTCCATGAGGTTTAGGTGTCGATAAGTGAGAGGTCTGCCGTAGGATGGTGGTGGGTTCATACGTTACTTGTGGCATTGGGGTATAACTAAAGGGAAGGACATGTATTAATTTATTAATCGAAGTTATGACATAGTTGACAGTTTGGAACGTTTTGAAACGTTATCAATATGGTGGATTGGCAGGTCGTTTATGATGCTTGTAGTGTGATCGATGTTGTGATAGAATTATTTGGGATGATTAATTGTGGCTGAATGATGGACTGACACGTATTTATATGACGAGATATGACGATATGGGCATCACTTATATGTGATGTGTCCCGGAGTATGTATATGGGCATCCCGGAGTAGGTATATGGGCATCACTCATATGTGATGTGTCCCGGGGTATGTGCGTTATATGTGAAAACCTTGATCGATGAGATATGAGATCTTGAGAAAAAAAGAAAGAAATGATGATTTTTTTTTTTACTAAATCAGATTGTTTAAAAAAGGAAAAATGATTTTTAATATAAAATCCTCCGGTATTCTTGAGAGAATCAACGGAGCTTGGCCATTAATTGGTCATGTATTTTCTACATTACACCTATTTGAAAACAAAAGAGATCGATTCTTGGAAAAGAGAATGTTGATGAATATTAATAAGGAAAAGGAGGATGATAATGAGAATGTGAACGATTGTGGAACCATTTGTGATGTGATGGGTCGATTGATGAACTAAAGATTGGTAAATTGTGATTGATGTAGGAATGTTAGTGTTACTGACATGGCGTGTGAGATGATAGGTATCATTTGTAGGATTGTCTAGAATCCTTTGGCCATTGTGAGTTGCTTGTTGACAGCCACATGAACCTTGAGCATATCAGTCTCTTCTCATTCACTCTTGATACATAATCCGGCATGTTTTCCTATAACTTGTGTATAGAATTCTCTACTGGGCACGTGTTTGCTCAACCTACCATTTCAGGTTCATTGCAGGTCATGGTCATGGAATGTTCGGAGTGCATGCGAGCATTATCAAGTAAAGCTATTCTGAAGAGTACTTTATTATTCTTGTAAAGTGAACCGCTTGTTATGAAATCTGTAATTTTGAAGATTGTATTTGTAGCCCAGTTTGAAGAATTGAAAACTGTATTGTATTTTGGGGTAATGTAAATACGATTGTGAGGATTTTATATTTCAAATGTTATTATTACTTATGTTTAAAATCGAGGGCGTGACATCATAAACAGTGGTAAGTATGAATATATATTGTGGTCATACATTATGATAGATGTGGCATGCGGAAAAATCATAAAACCACATTATTTTTGTGAGTGATTTGAATCTAATGGTTGAGATTTATTCATTTTCAATCTAAAAGTTCATATTTACGAGGATATTCATTCCGCAATACCGCAGTGGGGCATTACAGAAAAATTCGGTTTGAATAGAAAGGGAAACAGATTGGCTTTGACTATGTAGCAAACAAACCATGGAAAAGTTCCAACTTCCACACGTGACACGTACAAAGCACAGTCAGGAGTAATTTAAATTTGGTTTGAAAACTTAGATTGGAACACGAGGTTTGAAGATTTCGTGATTTATCTCTTCACTCATTATTTCTTATCTCCAATTAGAGTGCTGCTATTGGTGCAACAACTGGGGCACGGACAACGTGTACAACACGCGTTTGGACCCGTCTCGAATTCAACAAAAATAATCAGAACTGCTCATTTATTTAAATATTATCTTAATTTCTCCCTTCACTCGTTACCCAAAAATCAAACTACTAAAAAGTTTTTAAATTGCTAACGGAACAAGGCAATTGCTTTTGGTTATGTCATTGAAGATACTCTAAGAGAAAGTTGACCCCGTCTCTCTCCTCCTCCTCTCCCTTTCACCATAACACCAGACCTTTCACTCAAATCACACATAGGCACTTGACCTTTTAAAATTATCAAAAAAACACCTGACCTATTCAAAAACCCATCAATTTCTTACCCGCCGTTAACTTCCCATCCAAAACAAACGGGAATGTTGAAAATGTGCATTTTGGCGCGAATAAGAAGAATGGTTCCACATGACATCATCTTTGTTAACCCTATCTGCCTTTATACTCTCATCGACTAAAAATAAATACTCCCCCGTCCCAAAATATTTGTTCGGTCCGCAAAACAAGGGCAAAAAAATAATGCATTTTTTTAAGAAAAATTCTAAACTTTTTCATAAATTAAAAGAACTCGTCGAGATCTAGTAAATTGTTGAAAAAAATTTAAATTTTTCTTGCAAAACTTGAATTATTTTTACGTTCTCGTTTTGCGGACCGGACAAACATTTTGGGACGGAGGTAGTAAGTTATTAATTAACTATCCCTACAAAAAATAACCTACCAATGACTTATTTTTTGTCTTTATTCAAAAAAAAATTGCATTTGTTAGTTTTGTGTCAAAACGAATCAATATGTCACCAAAATTACTTAACTTTTCAATTCAAATCCACCCAAAATAAGAAATCAAGCTTAATTTAGTAATTAAATATCCATAACTATGCAGCCAAACAAGATTACTTTGTATTAAACAAAGGAAAAGGCAAAAACAAAAAACATAGAATAGTCATGGGTAGGTGTGAAAAGTGACGACAGAGAAAGAAAAGTAATTGTGCAAAGTGAAGACAAAGAATGGTATGTGTAAAAAACGTTAAGACAAATGAATGTTGTCCCATTTTCAACATTTCCGTTAGTTTTGGATGGGAAGTTAACGGTGGGTGGAAAATTGATGGGTTTTTAAATAGGTCAGGTATTTTTTTGATAATTTTAAAAAGTCAGGTACCTATGTGTGATTTGTGTGAAAGGTCAGGTGTTATTTTAAAATTTTCCCTTTTTTGTTCTCTATCTGAACATTCCCTTTCAGACTATTTCAAACTTGTTCCTCAGCTGAGGTCGAAAAGGTCATTTCTTCTTATTAACATAAATACAAGTAGAAAAAACATGTTTGGTAATATTTGTGTTTCTCAAAAAAAAAAAAAAAAAACAAAGTAGGGAAGATACCTTTTTATAGTTTCCATAATTTACAAAAACTTTAAAAAGGTTTATGAAAAACAAAAAAGTAGAAAGTTGTCACCAAACAAATTTTAGTCATTAGTTTTTAAAAAACTAAAAATTGAAAACAAAAATGTTACCAAACGCCCTATAACCTTTCTTTTAGACTTAACTTAAATTGGAAAATTTTGTCCTTATTTGAATTTTTTCGCATTTGTTAGTTTTGTACCAAACTTTTTTGGAATATTAATCGATCTCGACGAGAGGAATCGAAATAGTAAAATTTTGACAGTTTTACTCAAATATTTTGAGAAAATAATCATTTTTTAGCGCAAAAATCTCATTGAAGATGCTCTAAATATTTTTTCGATATTTTTTTGGTTCTTTATGTGAACATTCCCTTTCAGACTGGAGTATTTCAAGCTTGTTCCTCAGCTGAGGTCGAAAAGGTCGTCTCTCCTTTAACATAAATCCAAGCCCAATAGCCCATCCATCTTCATCATCAGCGTTGAACAAACCAATAACAACATCACCGAACAATTGATTGACGAATTTGATTGCTAATGCTCTGAGAGACAATTCCACTTCCCCCTGTTGCTCTGAACATCAGGACAATGCCCCATAACCACTACAACTACGCATTGGCCATTGCTGCTGTTCTCTTGAGTTTTTCTCTACAGTTGGCGCAGTGCCAAGTCAACGACGACTACAACCCTACCTTACTCCCTCTCCTCACTCAGGACGCCTACGGTCTACTCTCCAACCTCACCTCCACCATTCTCAGCGCTCCCTTCACTAAGAACGCCAGCTTCTGCATCAAGGATCCGTAAGTTCTTTAAATACCACAGTGTTGCGTACGTTTTGCATCGCGGCGTCAAGTTACCAATTTTAAGACTTCAATCCTTTTCCTTGTTTGGTTTCCCCACAAATTAAATGATACAGGTGTAGAATATATATATATTTTTTTCCTTTTCATCGTCGCCATCGGTGTTGAAAATTTGGACTTGCTCTTCTTTTAAGTCCCCAATTGTTCTCAATCAATTGCTATTCTCGTAGATAATTATTCGCGTTTTTTTTACACTAGTTAAAAGTTCTAAGGGGCGCTAAACTAAATAGACGGACTATAGCACCTGTTTTTTTCAGGATTTCTAGGCATTCTCCTCTCATGCGATCAACTAAAATACCATTTAGCAGAAACAACTTCACTATTGCCTTTAGCATGTAGTCCAATAATATAGTGGCATTAACGGACTATTTTTAGAATTAGAGAAAAGAGCTGACTATTGGGGAAGTAGGGAGAATTAATTATGGATCTATTCAAGTTACATACATCCCGAGATTCTTTTTCGAAGATTTATAGAAATTAGAAACCTATATTGGCGCATGAGAACTAAGCAGTTTTTTGGATAATGGTGTCCTACAATTTTATGTCTTCACTGACAGTATCTTCCCCCCCCCCCCCCCCTTGAAGTGATTACTAAAAGTATCTATTTATCTAAGTTTGTGATAATTTCACCACATCTTGTGGTGGTGAATTGGTATGAGATTGTACACGTTCTTAATGAATCTTTTGTTCCATGTATATTCACCCATGTAGTAGGACAATTGCAACTTCTATGTCAGTTGAACTAATTCTATTGGGTTTGGACTTTTTGTGTAATGCTTATATTTTTTGAGTTCTGACTTTTCGAAGCTCTGTTGTCTTTCCAGGGAGGTTGAATGGGACCGAGCTTTCAATTACTCTTCTAATTTGACTTTTGTGAGTTCTTGCATTCAGAAAACTAATGGTACGAAGTGCATTGGGTCTTCACTCTTTTTGGTTTATGAGAAATGGGAAATTAACCTATACGGAGTACTTTTTTTTTTTTGATCCGAATTAACCTGTACTTGCAATGCGTCAAAAGATAACTTCGCGAATTGAGCTTTTCATTTTCTTAGGGGTTTAGGCAGAATATAGTTTGCTATTAATTTCGGGTTTTAGTTTCCTCTTTGGACACAAGTTTGTTCTCAAACAAAATGTAGTAGTCAAACTGAGCATTAAGTTCAAAAGATTTGCTTAGGATTCTCGGATATGCTATTCACTATGTTTCTATTTCTACATGTTTTCTGAGGGTGGTGGTGTATCCATACATGATACATCTTCAGCACATAGTTATAAGGCCATCCACTATATTCTTCAGCCAAATGAGCAGAACAGAATTGAAAGTGATGAAAAAAAAAGAAAGAAGGAAGGAAGGAAAGATCAGATTTCTAAGTCTATCTGTTCAATTTGTCATGCCACTTCCATTATACCTTGTTCACAACGTCTTGATAGTTGGAATTTGTTCAACAGGAAATATGTCACTACGCTTGTGTACTGCAGCAGAAGCAAAGTTCTACTTCAACAATTTTGTTGGAGGGGGATCAGGAGTTTTGCCTAACAAGAACTGCAATCTAACCTCTTGGGTTCCTGGTTGCGAGCCAGGTTGGGCATGTAGTCTTAACCCAACTGTGCAGGTTAGCCTCAACGAATCCGAGGACATACCGTCTAGAACTTTTGATTGTCAGGCATGTTGTGAAGGGTTTTTCTGCCCTGAGGGTCTTACATGCATGATACGTGAGTATTGAAGATCCTTACTTGCTTTTAAGCACTGGAAGAGACTTTATTTGCGTGGAACATTGAGTTGTCAATTTTAAACTATTGAGCTGTAATTTGTCTGATTATTTTCTGGAATGCCACCTGAATTTTTCTTTGTGAAGCTTGCCCATTGGGTTCCTATTGCCCACTTGCGACGCTCAACGAAGCCACTGGCATGTGTGATCCGTAAGTTGATATTGTTGTTGTTCAGTTGTTAACCGCATTTCCTGCTATGCATGGGTCTATGGCGCAACATATTACAATGATGGCCGATGAGTTTCTGCAGATACCTTTACCAGCCACCTCCTGGACAGCCGAATCACACTTGTGGTGCAGCTAACATCTGGACAGATGTTGCTCGTAGTAGTGAAGTATTCTGTTCAGCAGGATCGTATTGTCCTACAAGTATCGAAAAAGTTTCATGCAGTAGTGGGTAATGATTTTTGTCCCCAGTCTTGCAGTACTTGCCTGTGTCTAACTTTATCAATTGTTGTATCCTGCTTTTGATAAATATTTTAGGGATTTGTAAGCAGTGTATATGGAATTACTGCATGTTGAGCTTTTAATTTTCTAACGCTGTCTATTTCCTTTTGCAATTTCAGGCATTACTGCCGGATGGGTTCTATGTATGAGAAACGTAAGCTTCTTGCTGAGTTGTGATTTACTGCATCATATATTGCACACTCAACCAGTCCTTTTGTCCACTGCATGGCTTTTGTACTTTTAAGCCCCTGTAGTGCTGGTTCTACAAACTGTCTGATAGTCATTAATGTCAAAATTTGCAGGGTGCTTCAAGTTGGCGTCATGTCATGCAGACACTGCGTATCAGAATATTCATGCGTACGGAATTATGTTGATAGTAAGTAGTACTAATAAACACTAAAACACTAACTTGATGTACTTGCCTTTTGGCGGGTTTAAAGGCTAGGTACACTGTAAAACTGTACACCTTACGAAAATAAGATTAGCTGTAGAGACAAAAGAAAGTATAGAGTTCGAATTTCCTATGGTATGATGCCTAAATGTGCGGTAGTTACTGGTGTCATCGCCTTTATCATCGTGTCTTTGTTATGAGATTACATGCAAACGATTAGCAGTTAGTGTTTATAGTCTCACCTGTACAATGATATAACTTTCATAAATAACGAGGAATATATCAGGATTTCAGTTTTGCATTCTCTTGATACTGTAGGTATGGTTAATCTGTTTACCTTTAGTACATTCATTCCGACTATGTTTCTCTCTCTTTCCACCTATCCTCTGACCCCTCACTTGTAATGCAGGCAGCTTTAGCTACTATCCTGCTTATTATTTATAATTGTTCTGACCAAGTTCTCAGCATTCGGGAAAGAAGACAAGCCAAATCCAGGGAAGCAGCAGCGAGAAGTGTGAGGCAGGAAACACAGGCACATGAGAGGTGGAAATCTGCGAAAAATGCTGCTATGAAGCATGTTAGAGGCTTCCCTAGTCAGCTATCTCGCACATTTTCTTGTGGAAAAACTGTGACACCTACTGAGGAACTTAGGATTTTCAGTCAAACTGACATTGAGATAGATGATGATCTATGCCCGACTACGCATGCATTTATTTTGAGTTCCTCAGAGCAGTCATCTGCTGCAATAGGAGGAAAGAAGACAGAACCCAGTGACCTAATGATGGGGATACATGCAACTGAAGATGGTCCTGATATTTGCAATGATACCACTATTGAGGTAGAAGATAAACATGTACAAAGGCCAATGCCAAAGAAAAAACAATTACATTCTGATAGTCAGATTTTCAAATATGCATATGGTCAACTAGAGATAGAAAAAGCTATGCAGCAACAAAACCTTACCTTCTCAGGAGTAATTTCAATGGCTACCAATCCTGAGATTAGGAAAAGGCCCATAATTGAGGTTTCCTTTAGAGACCTTACTCTTACACTGAAAGGGAACAACAAACATCTTTTAAGGTGTGTTACAGGGAAAATCGTGCCTGGCCGCATTACTGCTGTCATGGGCCCTTCTGGGGCTGGGAAAACAACATTCCTTTCTGCTTTGGTGGGAAAAACAGTTGGATGCAAGATGACTGGTTCAATTCTGATAAATGGAAAGAATGAATCAATCCGCTCGTACAGAAAAATTATTGGTTTTGTGCCACAGGATGATATTGTGCATGGAAATTTGACTGTGGAGGAGAATCTCTGGTTCAGTGCTAGGTGCAGGTATGTCGAAACGAGTTCTATGGCAGATTAACTACAATTTACTTTAATTGGTTCAGTGCTAGGTTCATTTTGTCATTCCAACGCAATGTTATAGATCGAGATTGCAATCCCCATTGTAGCTAGGCTAATTCTACCACTATGATAATTGATACATGGACTCAAACTTTAAGCATTATACCCATCAACCGGCCACTTTTTTAGATACAGATGGATTGGGACTCAGCAAAAAAAGGAGTAATTGCTTTATATTCTAGTCTATCCAGTTGGACAGAAAGGGTGTTTTCCCTAAAATTCAGTCAAAAAAGATAATTTATGCTTTTTTATAGAAATTATTTAACACACATAGTAATTGGCGAATTTGAAGTGTTGGACAGACATGACATATCCCGCACCTTTTCTAGGTGTTAAGTCCTCCGGAGTACTGGATTAGTTTGAAGAGTCCAAGAAACATAGTCCTTTGGATATGCTTCTATCTGGCCCCTCATAAGTGTGTCCTTAAAAGGTGATTTTGAAATATTATTTTTAAAATTCATGCTCTGGTGTTATTTAATCACGCAGCTTCTCAATTTATCCATTTTCTAACCGTTGTCACAACTATATTCGTACTTCTTCAATCTCTGCGTGCGCATGTAAATAATTATGGTATCTCATCAAACCTTCCTTAGAACCGGTTTGATGATGATAGATATAAGTTTCTAAATGTTCTTGGTAGATGTTCCTAACCTTAGTTATCATTCCATATGTTCCACCAAACCCATAGTTCGTTTGCAACTTAGATTTATTTGCTTTAGTAATTTTCAACTGTGTTGTTCTTGCACTGGATATCTGCTATTATCCTTGCTTGTCTTCCTTTTCTATGCCATGCTCTAGGACCATAATATCTTGACATCTTGTCATACATATCCGTAGCACAATTACTTCTGATTGCTCTTCTTTTACCCATTTATTATGGAAGATTATCTGCAAACTTGCCAAAGGCGGATAAGGTTCTCATTGTTGAAAGAGTCATCGAGGAGTTGGGGTTGCAAGCAGTGCGGGATTCCTTGGTTGGAACAGTAGAGAAGCGAGGAATATCAGGAGGCCAAAGGAAGCGAGTAAATGTTGGCCTGGAATTGGTAATGGAACCATCACTTCTGATCTTAGATGAACCCACCTCGGGTTTGGATAGTTCGTCTTCCCAGCTACTTCTAAGAGCGCTTCGACGTGAAGCTCTTGTAGGGGTCAATATCTGCATGGTTGTCCACCAACCTAGGTAATGATATCTTACAATAATTATATATATGGGACACTGTTCGTTCTTTTTCTCTCTACTTCTAGTTGTGTGACGAGACATATGACTGGGACGGTTTCGACATTTCGATTTGAAAGTTCTTCATCTGTGAGGATAACTTTGTTGAGAGCATATCAGCATGTTCTACTGAGAGGTTCAAGAAATTATTTCATGCATTAAGCTCACCATCTTGGGGGCCGCTATTTTAATAGTAAAAATTTCTGGGAGCAACCACTTTGTGCTTGTATTGCCAAAGGTTAAGTGTACTGCAGTCCTCCCATGCCAATACCCTCATCTAGGGATTACATGGGTACTGTTAAGCTCACCATCCTAGTCATTTGTGTCTTTGAATGCACATAAACTTCAGTAAGAAAGCATTCTTAAATCGTTTCATTCATAGCAACAGGACTGATATCATACAACAATCCAGATTGCGTGATCTTCTTTTAATTTTTGGGCACTCAATAGGATGTGAGCAGGCAAGTAAGGTAGGTTTGGTTAATTCCCATAAGCTCAAACCTTAAATTTTTTTGAAAAGCATAGGAGAAAAACCACTTTAGTTACGATCAAGTTCTAAACCCATGTTAATATTTCACTACCAAACATGAAGGAAATAAGGAGTTCTACAATTACTACTTATGAGAATATAAACCAAACCAAACAGAACCGAGACTTTTTCTCTAGTGAGCTCTGCCAAAGGCAACTTATGAGAATATAATTATTCTATAAGTATGCGGGCATTGAATTGCTAATGGCATTCATGGGAAGTGTTCAAAGTTCAAGACCTTTTTTAACTATGGGGCAAGATCGAATTACACATTTACAGAACACATGGCAGCACGCCATGAACATTAGTCAAACAAGCAATTCACTGTGGACTAGCTAGGGAAGGTCCCACTGTCATTGAGCACGACAAAAAAGGACCACATAATTTTCATTTCATATGATACAGAACTGTCTCTTGTATGTATAGCATAGACACCACCGAAGATCACCTAGATTATGTAAAAATGCTGCGATGGTAAACCTTGCACAACAAGAAGGTTTAAAGGTCCAACAACATAAATTAACAGAGTTCAAATTCAATTTCGTCAAAAATATTTTGGTATTACGTCACTCTAGCTGGTCATGGAATTAATTCTTCATCTTACTGGGTACTTGTTTCAGCTACACCTTGTTCAAGATGTTTGATGATTTAATACTTCTAGCCAAAGGTGGCCTTACCGTGTATCATGGACCTGTGAAGAGAGTTGAAAAGTATTTTGCAGGCCTTGGAATCAATGTACCGGAGCGTGTGAATCCTCCAGACCATTTTATCGATGTTTTGGAGGATATAGTTAAGCCGTCTACAAGTTCAGGCATAAGTTCCAGTGAGCTTCCCGTACAATGGATGCTTCATAATGGTTATGTGGTGCCCCCAGATATGCAGCAAAATTCGGCTGGACTTGCCATCCTCTCTTCACGAGTAACTCTACATAACCAAGTAGATAGTGATGCTACACTTGAGGAACAATCTTTTGCCAGAGAAGTATGGCAGGATACTCTACATAACCAAGTAGATAGTGATGCTACACTTGAGGAACGATCTTTTGCTAGAGAAGTATGGCAGGATATGAGACGTAATGTGGAGCTTCAGCAGGATATCATACGGCACAATTTCTTGAGGTCTAGGGACTTGTCCAATCGGAGAACCCCTGGTGTTCTTCTGCAGTACAAGTACTTTATTGGGAGGTAAGTATTCAAGAATCGTTTTTATTATGCATCCATTTAAAACTTTTTTTAGGTTTCTTCGACGAGTGGAAATGAGAATGTTGAGATGGATGTGGGTAAGACTTTGCAAGATAGAATTAGAAACGAAAACTTTTGTGGGATAGTAGGGGACCTAGTGGTAGCACCGATAGAAGATATGATGAGAGAGAATAGATTAAGGTGGTTTGGACATGTCTATCGTAGATTGGTTGCTACGGTAGTTAAAGGAGTAATAGGGTTAGGCATATGGTACTAACAAGGGGAGGGATAACCAAATTTGACTTTGAAGGCCGTAGTTCGAACAGACCTAGGTTTCTTGGATATCATGGACCACAATGTCCTTTATAGAACTCAATTGAGACAACAGATTCATGTAACCGACCCCAAGTGATAATTAAGGCTCAGTTTTGTTTTGTTTTGGTTTCTTTGATCAATGATATCATGTATACAAGTATTTCCTTTGTTGAGGAAATATGGGAGATTGTTTACTAATTCCCTGAGAAATAATATAGCTGATTCTTTTGTGTGACTCTTCCCGAAGAGTATACATGCGAGAATGTTATGCGCCTTAGTCATTATATAGAGCCAGTATATAAGAAAATATGACAGGGATTTTCCCCTACCCCAATTGAATGGGATTTAAGGCTCGGTTTGGTTGGTTATGACGGGGTTAATAAAGAGTTTTGGATGGCTGGTGTTTGGCATTTGTAAAAACTATGACCAGTCAAATTCCCTTTTTCTGTAATAGCAAAAAGTAGGTGCGAGTGTACCATTATGTACTGTACATTTTGTTTTGACTATATCGAATTGAGATATCGGTAGGAATGGAGATGTGTTTTGTTTGATATTTGAGTCTCTATGTTTAATTAGTTTCTGTTTTTTGACTTTCTGTGTGCCCAAAAAAATTGCAGGGTTGTCAAGCAGCGATTACGAGAAGCTAGAATCCTTGCGGTGGATTTTCTGATATTGTTACTTGCTGGGGCCTCTTTAGGATCCCTGATTAAAGCTACCGATGCGACATTTGGAGCACCCGTTTATACCTATACCATTATTGCCGTCTGTAAGTAGCAAAATCTGGCCTCCCTGTTATAAAACTGCACAAGGCTGGTTTTTAATGCTCTGGTGCATAAAATTATTCACAAGTATGGAAAAACCTTGCTTGAATCTTGCCGCCTCTGTATTTATACTAAGGTTCTGAATACCGTACCGGCCAAAGTACCGTTTTAGTTACTGGTATGGTATGTAACGATATGTTACTGGGTACCGTTTTGGATTAATCGTTATTAATATTTATTCGTCAAAAATCATATTTTACTTATAAAATTTACTTTGCTTGTCATCACCCAACAGTATCTTATGAACCAGAAAATCATAGACTACCGAATCGACAAATTAAAATTTCAAATCTGAACCAAATACGGTAAAAAAATAACAGGAGAATGGTTAAATGGGAGTGAAGAAAACAGGACTATTCTGGAGTTTGGTGTGTTGCATTACGCACAAGGCTCCGTTCACTTGTCAAGAAATGGTACAAGAAAATTGTTCTCGAGAAAATTTTAGTGAAGCGAAGTAAAGGAAAAGAAATGTCATTTTCCTAAATGTGTTCAAGTGATAAAGAAAGTTGTTGGAAAGTTAAAAAAGTAATAGCTTAATTGTTTAGGAAACTAGTACAGAAACAAGATTCCTGCAAAATCTTGTGTTTTTTGCAGGATGAGTTTTGTGGGAAAACTAGTACTAATGGAAAAGTTAGAGATGTGGGTCCCACAACTTTCTTGCTAACTCCCCAAAAAATCCAGAAAAGTAAGATATTCCCGTACTTTCTTTTCCTTTCCTTGCAACTAAAGGGGTCCTAAAGGGGTTTCACTGTGCAATAACTCCACTACACCCCTTTTTGCTCAAATTCCTGAATGACATAAACAGGAAAATATAATAGGTGGGCATTTTCATCATTTGGGTTCTCAATTCTTCACCTTCCTTGTTGGTTTGACTGTCACTGATTGTTGGACATATCTTTCGCTAGGAAAATGGAGATCTCCACAAACCTGTCTGGATCTTCTCTCCCAGTTCCGACATGAATGACTGGATCTCTATCTTCTCTTCTCCTCTATTTTTGTTAGATTTCTTTCATTCCCTTTAATGACCGGTACATACTGCCAATAAACACTGGAAAGACTGAAATTCACCGAAATATGTCCGGTACAACCAGTAAAAGCTGGAAACTTGGCCGGAATGAAACCAAAGATGGTTGTACAGTTTTTACTCTAAAATGGGATGTACCTGCCGGCACTGGAACGAGATTAACAACCTTGACCCATACTATTTGTTTGGATTATGAAATGAATAACATATCTTTCTAGCACAAGTGTAAATTGCTACAATAATAATGATTTCCGAGTTGGAAACAGTGGTAGTCTTAATGTTAATGTAACTAGTATTATGTACTGTCTCTGTCTGATTGCACAAGCTTTACTTCCTCATTGCGTCTTATTTATTTATGTTTTGATCATGACTTATATTTCAGCTCTTCTGTGCACAATTTCGGCTTTGAGATCATTTTCTCTTGACAAGTTACAATATTGGAGAGAGAGTGCTTCTGGCATTAGCAGCTTGGCTCATTTTCTTTCCAAGGACACAATAGACCATCTTAATACAGTGATTAAGCCTGCGGTGTTTCTCTCAATGTTCTATTCCTTCACCAACCCTAGATCTTCTTTCTCAGATAATTACGTTGTACTTTTATGTCTGGTGTATTGTGTTACTGGGATCGGCTACACGCTGTCCATCTTCCTTGAACCTGGTCCATCCCAATTGGTTAGCAATATATTTCAAAGCTTTTCTAACTTCTAAGTGGGATACGATATGTTTATGATTTCTGCTGATGACATACTTCTGCTTTGTACAGTGTGCTGTGCTTCTTCCTGTGGTTTTGACTCTGATCTCAACTCAAACGGGAGATGGTACGTTTGTAAAGAACCTAGCAAACTTGTGCTACCCAAAATGGGCTTTGGAAGCATTCGTAGTTGCAAATGCCAAAAGGTAGAACACAATTACTCTTTATCTTAGTGGGCCAAACCCGGAAAGTCTGGATATTGAAACAAAATTTTAAAGCAAGAAAACCTGGATAAGAAATCCAAAAACTGTAGCATTGTATACTCTTTGCTGCTATGAACTGGACATGGCAGCTTGGGAGGAATACAAATTCTTGGTTAATTGTGCTTTGGGCGTTGCATTGCAACTGGAGAACTATTTTCCAAGTCCCTACTGTAGAATGGTAAGAGAAATCGCTCAATAACACTGTAGCAGTGGAGCTTGTTTCACAGACATGATGTTAGAACATCAAGCACAACTGCAGATGCAAACAAAGTGCACTCTGTTGCATGGCCTTGGGTAGAACTCATCTTGGGTGCATTCATGCATATACTGCACATTATTTGTGTACACAAATGTCATTGCAAGGGTTATGGGGAGAATTCCTCCATTCTAGAAAATGTTGGGCACTGTTCAATAATGAAGAATGAGAAACAAGGGTGTGATTTGGTGTGGAGGACGTAAATTGCAAAGTTTTTACTTGCAAATAAGTAGATAGGCAACTCCTTTGAGGCGTTGGATGCTGAGAGACAAGAAAGTAGCACCGACAACGTACCGGTGTCGGACATGGACACGCTCCTGACACGTGTCCGACACTTCTCCCGGAGTGTCCTGTTTTTTTTTCAATATTTGTGGTCCAACACTTTACAGACACTTTAGGGACACTTCGGGGGTAAAAATGCAATTATAAGAACTTTTAAAATGGATCAAAGTGTACACTTTAGGGACACTCTGTGTGTTTGAACGTGTTCTCCCTTTCTTTCTCTTTCTCTCTGAGACCAGATTTAGGGCCAGCTGGTTATGATATTATTAAACTTTTATCTTATTTGAATGTTTTTTTTAAATTTTTTTGATATATATCATTTGCTGAAAATTTGCGGGTCAGTGTCGTATCCGTGTCCGTGCTACATAGCACCCATGTTGTTCTCATCTTTAACATGGAGATCCATTTAGGGAATTGATTTTCGCACTCTCCAAATTTCTAACTACTCTCCAAAGAGGGTGCAAAAAGCTCTCCCCTTTTGGAGTGCCGTTAGTAATTTGGGGAGTGCGAAAATCACTGCCCTTCATTATGTTGAATGACTAGGACTAGGTCTAGCATTATTGACCTAATGGTATATCTGGCAGAATTAACATGTGTTGGTGTTCTGGTTTAAGTTTTGTATGTATGCAGTATATCATACTAATCATCTTTCATTTCAGGTACTCCGGAGTATGGATTATAACTCGTTGTGGTTTGCTC
This sequence comes from Rhododendron griersonianum, assembly GCA_018127125.1. Lineage (NCBI taxonomy): Eukaryota > Viridiplantae > Streptophyta > Magnoliopsida > Ericales > Ericaceae > Rhododendron > Rhododendron griersonianum. The sequence goes on along the minus strand of CM030790.1, from coordinate 28,888,764 downwards.
ATGAAAATGGGCTATAGCCTTGATGGTTGGGGCCGCTGTATAGCCTTCCTCATCCTGGCAGGCGTTGTCACTCGCGCTATAGCTTTTGTTGGCATGCTCACCTTCAAAAGGAAACACTGAGAATTCAAGCCACTTGTTATGTCATTCTATTTGAACCCTAAAAAGCTGAAACAAAGCGCAAGTTTTGAGAATCACACACTATATACCCTGCAAAATGACGATCATTATGGGACCTTCCAATAGTTTTTTGTTTTTTTATAACCGGGTGTCTAGGCTAGCTTATGTGCATCTCAACTAGGTCCTTCTGATAGTAAGATAAGGTACTGTCCTTTTTCTCTTTCTTTGTCCAAATCATTCTTTATAAACCCTTGGTGTATCATTGTGTTTAGATATTAGGGAATCTTTGCTTAATTGAGACATTAACCTTGTGTCCAAAAAACATTTGTTTTGTTGTATTGGAAAGTGGAATAGGTGTTGGGAGAGAAAGGAAGATGTTGTCACTCAGAGTGTGAAGAGTGTACTATTCAATAAGTTACGTCATATTCATTGTGCATAATGATTGAAATCAATGATTATCGTGTTTGGATTACTGGGGGATAGTACTGTGTTTGGATTACTGGGGGATAGTACTGTGTTTGGATTTTAGACTTGTCTATGGGAAAGAAAGAAAAGAAAGGGGAAATCCCCCCCCCCCCCCCCCCCGGCCCCACGCCCGTTTCCCCCCTTTACCCCCGCCCCCCCTGACACACCCCTCTCTCTCTCTCCTCTCTCTCTCTCTCTCTCCCGGCCCCCCCATCCCCTTAAAACCCGGTCTCTCTCTCTCTCTCTCTCTCTCAAACCCGGCCCCCCCCTCCCCCTTAAAACCCGGTTCCCCCCCCTCCCCCCTCTCTCAAAAACCCGGCCCCCCCTCTCCCCCTTAAAATCCGGTTACACTCCTGGCCCCCCCCTCCCCTTTAATTTTTTTCTTTATTTAATTATTTACATTTTATTTATTTAATTTCTATAAATACACCCTTTCTATATTAAAAAATATAATTCAAGAATTAAGTACTTCAATTTTCAATGAAGTTGAACCGGTGCGAAAATCAATTTTTTTATCATTTTATTTGAAATGGCCATAATGAATTTTTTGCTCTGACGCCTTTCAACAAATATCCTAAAATTCATTATTTAGTTTCAAGACTCTCTGAAGATGTCCATTGAAAGGCCTTGGAGTAAAAAATTGATTACGACCATTTAGGATGAAATGATCAAAAAAATAACATCTATGCACCGGTTTAAACGGATTGAAAATTGAAACACTTATTTTTGTAACTATATTTTTTAATCTATAAATGACAAAAAAATGAAAAAAAAAGTTGGATTTTTGTAACTATATTTTTTAATCTATAAATGACAAAAAAATGAAAAAAAAAAAGTTGGATGCTTAAAATTGGGGGGGGAGCTCCTCATTTGCCTATAAATAGAACCATTGATCTTCATATTGAACTCACACCTTGAATCTATCCAATTTTTCTCTCTACAAACCTTGTGTTTGTTCTTGATATTCTTGAGTTTCTTCTTAAGTTCTTCAAGAAACTCAACCCTCGGCCACCATCAATCCACCACCCGACCAGCCTCTCGATCCAAAAAAAATTTGTAGTTTAGTCAAATATTGTAGTTTAGTCAAATATTTAGTTTCGAGAGAAAAAGAAAGTCATTTCTTTTCTCTTTCGAAGCTACCGTAAGCTTACCGTAAGAAGTCACTTCGTTCAATAGCCACATTCACCCTCCGTAAGCCGACGTATTTTCTTTTCCGTAGCGATACTATCTGCTAAGAAGAACGGTAAAATATTTCTAGTCACCTTTTCTAGTAAAAATTGTAGTTATATTTTCTTTTTGTGTTTAAAAATGCATGTTAAGTTAAAGTACTAAAAATAGGTAGCAAACTTATTCTACTAAAATTACTGGTCTTAAGCATAAGTGGTTTCCACTCCAAAGGTGTCCGTCCATGTGGCACTATGCTTTACGATTGTTTTTACGACTGTGGAGTAACCTGAGGCTAAAACCCTCGAAAGTTTGTCAACAAGTCTGGCTTCGTGCCGACTAAGGAAGGAATGGTGATTCTAATTGGACTCGTCCGACCATCCGACCTGGGACTTTCCTGGTTATTTCTATGTCAAACATAATCCACAAAATTTGATTAGTAGCATGGTTACTTAGGCTTTCCTCACAGACTGTGTACACAAAAATTTGTAGGAACGCCGCAGCGAAAAATTTGGAGCGGAATAATGGATGACTACAACAACATTTCAATTTCAGATAGTTGGTCATTTGAGAATGATATTCGTAGTGAGGAGAGCATCTCCAACAATAGTCGCGACTATAGACTCGAATTTACCACCGACCAGGTTAGTTTTTACTGTTATTGTTTTGCATATTCGTTATTTATGTTAAGACTGGTTAATGTTGTACTTATACATATTCATTTTTTTTATATAGATTTTTGAAAGTAGAGAAGATATGTTAGCTTGGGTGCGAAGCGTTGGTCTAAAATATGGTATTGTGGTCGTCATTTTAAATTCTGCTAAGTTAAAAGGCGGCAAATTGCCGAAGTGCATTCTTGGTTGTGAAAGAGGAGGAAAGTACGGCCCGCCACGGTATCTGGTTGAAGGGCAATCCTTACAAAGAAACACTGGGACAAAAAAATGCGATTGTCCATTTCAACTGCGAGGTAAACCAATACAACCATACGGTATCAGTTGGGGTTTAGAGGTTATTAATGGTGTCCATAACCATGAAATAGCAAAATATATTGAGGGCCACGAGTACCCGTCAAGGCTAAAAACACTAGAGAAACAATTTGTGGTCGACATGGCCAACAGCACCGCGCCTCGTGAGATTCTTAATATTTTGAAGCAAAAAGACCCGTCAAACACTACTGGAATCAAGAGTGTTTACAATGCCATTTTTTCAAACAAAACAGCCAAACTGGATGGTCTAACTCCTACTCAGTATGTTATAAATCAATTACTTCAGAAAGAGTACCTCCATGAATTTCGTACAAATCCAGATACGAATGAAATCACAGATATTATTTGGGTTCATCCTATGAGCATAGAGCTATCTGTCAACTTTCCGTCCGTATTGATCATTGACGCCACATACAAGACCAATGAGTATCGAATACCACTATTGGAGGTTGTAGGTATCACATCCACATTGCGAACTTACTCGCTTATGTTCGCATATCTTAGTAATGAGAGAGAAGAGACACTGACATGGGCATTGGATACCTTAAAAAACTAGATGCTTCAAAAGGGGGCATCGTTGCCATTGGTGTTTGTTTCAGATCGGGATTTAGCACTTCTGAACGCCATTGAAGCATGTTTCCCCATGGCACGTCACATCTTATGTATTTGGCACATAAATCAGTGCGTCATGAAGAACTGCAGCCGTGTGCTTGGTCCGGAATGGAAGCGCTTTCTCATGTCATGGCACTCGCTAATCAATTCATCTACACCTTCGTCTTTCGAACAGAAGTGGCAAGCCATGCGTGACGATTTTCGCCAATTTCCGAATGTCATAACTTACCTGTGGCAAACATGGTTAAGGTCGTACAAAGAGCGGTTTATTTCAGCATGGACAGATACTTGTATGCACCTCGGAAGCAATTCAAGTCAAAGGTATAATCATTTTTTTACTTTACTAGTAAATTTTTTTGCATTTCTCTACTACACTAACGAATACTTTTTAATAATATCTTATTTAAACACAATGTATTATTCTATTACAGGGCAGAGTCTGCACATGCGAGGCTAAAGCTATATTTGGGGGATACCATGTCATCGCTACAAAAGTCTTTTGATAAAATAGAAAAGATGTTGAAAAATCAGTTCGGAGAAATTAAGAAGTCGTTCGAGAAATCATTGAACATTCCACGCCACAAACAAATACGTGACGACATTTTTGATCAGGTAAGATGTCGCATTTCATTAGAGGCAATGGAGTTTATACATAATCAGCTAGAAAGCGCTTTAGAAGCATCCCCCCACATGGTCGGCTTTTGCAACTGTATGATCAAAATCACACACGGATTGCCATGCATGCACGATCTTGCATATTATCGTTCCATTTCAACTCCAATTCCGCTACGCAGTATCCACGCTCATTGGACTAGGTTGTCTATGCACGCAACCGAGTTGAATGAGGACGGAACGCGACTTGACAGGACATCTCAGGTCGTTGAGATATTAGATGGGATGGATCCATGTATGCGGGAGCATATCATAGACAGGATTATCGATATGGCAGATCCACCTCGTAGCACAGTTCGACCTCCATCGTACAACACAGAACATAGAGGTCGACCTGCAGGTAGAGATGAGCAAAGTACACGTCGCATACCTTCTTTCTTAGAAGCATCCACTTCAGGATCAAGGACTGCAACATCGCAAGTGAGAGGGAGAGGGAGACGTGGGAGGGGTTCGGGGGTTCGCAACACTCAATTTACAACTACACCCAGTTCTGATTGCTACATTCATCGATTACCTCAGGCTTATCGATGTTATATTTCCCACACTGTTGATGTGCTTGCTGATGGTCATTGTGGATTCAGAGCGATAGCTGCACATATCGGGTATGGTCAAAATGGTTGGAGTCAAGTACGAAGGGACCTTATTGAAGAGATTCAACAAAATTATGATTTCTACAATGCGGTTTATCCAGTACATGATTGGGCAGAGCAACTACTAATCTTACTGAATTGGTTCGAGCCTACGGCAACACAGGAATATTGGATGGAGGCTATGACTGTAGGAATTGTCATCGCAACAAGGTACAATCTTGTACTGCATACATTTGATGAGGATATGTACGCTTGTTTTACTCATTTGCCATTGAGATCCCCTCCAGTTCCAGTAGAATACCGCCGGGAAATTGCTATTGCTCGTGTTAATAACGATCATTTCGTGCAAGTTTTCTTACAACCTCATTACCCTGTACCACCCATTCCAATATGGTGGCAGGAGAATGCATTCGACGAAGCTCTTGCTTGGGCTGACAGTTATGGAACACGTTTGCTATTGTGGTACGAAGTGATGGGTATAAACAGGCCGGGAGCAGCATTTGGAGGAGATATTGATTAGAATATGTGTTTTTATGTATTTCCATGTTTTGATAATATGTACTCAATTATAATCAAATGAAATTTTGTTTAAATTTATTATTGTTCATTAGAAGAAGTTATTTTTATTATTCATTGTTAAGACAAATTAATTAACTAATTAAAATAATATAAATTTATTAAGTATAAAGTCAATTTTAATTGAAATTAGCATTTGAGTTAACCAAAAAAAAAAAGAAGGGATGTAAATGGGAAAAGAGACAAATAAATAAAATAATTGAAAATTAAAAAAAGGAAAGAAAAAAATTTCACATTGGAAAGAAAGAAAAGGAAATAAAGAGAAAAGAAAGAAAAAAAAATTCAAATTGAAAAGAAAGAAAAGGAAATAAAGTTTAAAGAAGAGAAAGAAAAAAAATTCAAATTGAAAAGGAAGGAAAATGAAATAAAGAGAAAAAAACAGAAAAAAAAAACTGGAAAAGGAAGAAGGAAAAGGGGTTGGGGTGGACCGGAGAAAAAAACAGGAAAAAAAAAAAACTGAAAAAGGAAGAAGGAAAAGGGGTTTGGGGTGGACCGGAGGGGGTGGGGTGAACCGGGGGGGGTGGGAGTACTGTGTTTGGATTACTGGGGGATAGTACTGTGTTTGGATTTTAGACTTGTCTATGGGAAAGAAAGGGAATATGACAAATTTTCTTTTGCTTAGAGCATGTACACCAATTCTTTGCAAAAAAATGCTAATGAATAATGCACATTTTTTGGTTTAGCTAATTACGTCTCTTTTAATACTTCAACAATCTATTTTATCTATTCTCTCTTAAAATACTGTTTTCCCCATTGCCTTTTCCGTTTTTTTCCCATTCCAAATTTGGGTTTTTTTTCCCTTCCAGATTTGGGTTTTACCTATGGAGGAAAGAGAAACCATACTTGTTTAATATCTACCTAAGCTACAGTTCCTATGTAAAAATACCGAACTACTGTAGCAAATATAATTTTTTCATTGTGGGATCCACCACGGGTCCTACTCAAATGATTCGAGCTATTCATTAAATGTAAAATATTTTTTCAAGAGTCCCCGCAAAAAATAAGCTCAGTCTGATACCTATAGATGCTCGATCCAATCGTCTAACTTTTCATTATTCTAAAATTTAAATGAAAAGTTAGACGATTGGATCGAGTATCTATAGGTATCGGATCGAGCTGATTTTTTGAGGGGACCCTCAAAAAATTGTTTTACGTTTAATGAAGGCTCGAATGATTTGTGTGGGACCCGTGGTGGGCCTCACAAAGAAATTTGTGCACAGATTGTCTGTGTGTGTAGCAAGGTTCTTTTTGCTATTTTGTTGCAGTTGACCTTTGTAGCTTTCATTCTCTACTAGAGACCGGAGCACACGCGTGCCCCGCGATGCGTGTGCAAGTCAAATTTTGCATTTTTAGCAAGTCGTATTATGCACAATAACTTCCCGCTTATTGTTTGATTCAATTTTGACCAAAAAAAAATTGACTTGAACATGCATTGCGTGTGTTCCGGCCTCTTGTTAAAAATTCTAAAGCCAAACTTACCAAAAAGAAATTTGGAAAGAATTTCAGAATTTTGACAATTGAAGACAGAGAAAGAGAATTGCTTCAGATAGGATTTGAGTTTGTAATGAAGACAACACATATTGGAGTTGGCAGTTTTCTTTTTGAACGACAAATGGGGTAGTGCCGTAGTGGTTTCTAATGCATATAAGCAACTGTTGTGTGAGCGTACAATTTTACCCTTGAGATTTGAACTACAAACTCAAGGGAATCAGTGGACACACTCGACGCGTGTACAAATCAAAATTTGATGATGTTTCTCTACAGTTGGTGTGGAATTTACAATTTTTTTTTCTTCGTATTTTATAGAGGGCGGACGCACTTGATGCGTGTGCAAATTAAATTTTGATGATGTTTTCCTACGATCGGTGTGGAATTTACGATGTTTTTCTTCATATTTTATGCGTGTGCAAACCAATTTTTTGTGATGCTTCCCTACCGTCGAATTTTTCCTCTTTCCCGTCTTTTTAATTAGACTTGCACATGCACCTGGAGGGAGAAAAAATCTCAAAGGGGCTCTTGCTCATTGTTTAGATGCTATATATGAATACATCGACATGTGGGAAAAATACATTGACATAGAATTCCAAAATAATATACCTGTTCCACTTCATCCATAGCAGTTACTGTATTAGATGTAGAAGAGTGGAGGCGGTGGATTTTCCTTGAAGTGGAGTTAAACTGCCACAAATTGGAGCGGTGGATCCTTTTTTTTTCCTTCTCTAAATATTGAAAGAGGGAAGGATGTAAGCCTTCATCTTCAAACTCCTTTGAGAAGATGCAGTTACAGAGCAGTTATGCCATGTAATGAGAAAAAGGTTTACGGCAGTTACAATGTTCAGATCGTGTTTTGTTCTCATACACTAGGTATTTTACTTTTTTGTCCACACGGTTAGTTGTGAAACCTTTTTTTTTTAAGGGACAATTTCGGAAGAGCAAAATGCGAGCTAACCTAAAAAAGGTGTCCATACCAAAAGGTGCTCTCCCTTTATATATTATATTAGAATTAGAATAGATATATTAAAATAGATTTTACCTAATGCACTCAATATACCTATGCTGCTGTACATGCGCCTTCTGAAGTCATTACTCAAATGGGGATATCAGCCCTAACTTAAGTAGTCTTCTCAAGTCATTACTCAAACAGGGATATCTGCCCTAACTTTGCTACTTACACACACACTCGTATGTGTGGCTCACATGCAGATACGAGTGTGTGTGTGCAAGTGTGAGTGAGTTGTATGGTTTTAGTCACTTTATGTACCCTTGGTTCATTTGTAATGACACTATATTCAAAGCAACTTGTACTGAAACACTCAGCGCGCACATTAACGCATGTAAAAAACTATAAACCACAGATAAACCAGAACAGGGACAATTGCCAAGCACAAGTGTTTTCACTTCTTCCTTTTATGAAGAGCAAAATAAGTCTTGTATTTACAGAAGAAACCAGTACAAAATGAAAAAACAAGAGCACAAGAAGTCCACTTATTACAGAAGAAGATACAACAAACAAACAGAGTGATTCCATATCACACACAGCCTTAAACCGGATTGCGTAAGGTTTTTGGTTCCTCTCTAGCAATTGTCTGAAATCTGGATACCCAAAAACATGTCAAGAGAGGTTGTCGGTCCCACCCTAGTAGTCCCACATTAGCGGCCCACAGCTCCCCTCACACATTTTGGAATTGTTCGAGACAGTTACAGCAGAGCATCCATTACACATTCTATTCTATCCATCTTTTTTGGCAAATTCCTTCCCAGCCAAATCTTCCAGTGTTATATTCAGGGTGTCAACAGAACCTCTTCTCACTTCCTCCCCACGAGCAGCCAGGATGTCCTCAATGCTCCCCGGTAGTCCAAACATCCCCAGATGATCTGCAATCAGGTGTAGATTGTTGCAACCACCACACCGAGCCACCACCACCCCTTTCTCATACGATTCACGACACATAGTCTTGGTTGATCTTGTTTCACAGACCTTGCAAGTAAAGACCATCGCAAGATCGTGACGAGAGGATACCTTCAATTTGGAGGTGGCACTAAATTTCACAGCAGAATTGTCATTATTGATTTGGTTGGAGAGAGCTTTTGTTGAGTTGGAATCCCTCTGGTCATTATCAGTTGGATTGGAGAGAGGTTTTGATGAGACAGAATCTGACCTCAAACTAGAAGCTTTATGGCTTTCCTCATCTTTGTCAGCTTGTTCACTCAATTCATTCAGAGTCTGAATTCTTCTTCTGCATAATCTATCTATGGTAAAGAAAGATTTTGCAGATGGAAGAAACTCCCACAAGGGTTCTGCAGCCAGTATATCCAAAACAAAATGTGAGAGAAGGAGATGACGATAACCATGATGATGATGGTAACCTATCCTACAAGGAATTGGGTAAACTATCAGAGGTATGTGTCTACGTGTCAAACTCGTCTACTAATTCTTATGTCAAGGACATTGGAGTGCTGTAAATATTAACATACTTATTTTATTTCCTAAGGTATATATTGTTCAAAAGGTACCATAGATCATTTCATGCATAATATAAAAGTTCTATGCATAGTTATTATGCAGTAAACATTGGATACTAAATATGCTTTCCAGGTAAGAGTCCAATTAAATTCAAGAACTATGAACTGTATACTCGTATAATTCTTATGAACTATGAACGGAGAACATTTCCATTACTGCCATTCTTGAAAAACAATTTGAAGCTTTGCTGAGGAAAATTATACGTTCTTCAGCCCCTAGCAAATAGTTTCCCTTTCAATTTTCTCCGGTAGAAATTTGTTATGAAACTGAGAATATTTGTGCCTCATGCATCTCCTTCTTTCAAGACTAATTGTAATTAAATCACCGAGTTTATATAAAGACAACATGCAGAGGAAACATTAGCGTTTAGAGCACCACCCTGTCAAGACGGAAGCTGACAGTCCAATGGAAAGTCCATGGATTTAATCATCAACTTGATGAATTAACTTTAAGACATAGGACTTTCCTTGTGATAACAGGTTGCTCAAAAGGATCCCGCGTTCTTCCATCAAATAGTCTACTTTTTCCTGGATACTTTGGTTGAAATACCCACAGATTCGATGTTTGCTAACTGACTTCACATAATTCAGAAGAAAAAAAAAAAACTAGTTTTTGCGAAGCTTGTTGTCTATATCTCTCATTGAAAGGCGTTATTTGATAATGCCAGTCTAGCACAATAGAAAGAACAGTGCAGTGGCAACAAATGCAAGAATATTTACTTCCATAATCTCAGTGTTTTTTAGTTCACAATAACTCGGGATTTGATCCCATATAGTCCATGTTAGCATCTCCGTCTTACTCAATTCTTTACCGAATTTCGAGTAAAAATTTGAATAAAAGCTTCATTTGGTATGAAGCACTTCAATAGGAAAGTTCCAATCTAAGCATTTTGAGTAGAAGGTTCATTAATGGCATAGTTGTAAATTTGAAAGGGAGAAAATGGCCTTCAAATTTTGAATAAGGAATTGAGTCTCCCTTTATTTGGTTAAATTTTTTTGAGTAAAACCCAATTTGATATGGGTTTGAGTCAGTGCTCGGGCAAGATTTAAGAGATTTTAGTCAAATTTTGATTCTGAGTTCAAAATAGAGAAAGGGCTGGTCATATTTATACCCTAATTTGAGTTAAAGCTTCATTCAGTATGAAACACTTCAATGGAAAATCCCAAATCTAAGCAAAAATTTGAGTAAAAAGCTCCATTAATGGTAGGGTTGTAAATTTGGGAGGACAAAAATAGCCTTTCAGGGGTGGCTTCAGGATTAGAGTTCAGCGGTTGTGACAAAATCGTATAGAAAATTTTTGTGGTATAAAACTCTATATAAATTAAAGTTTTTTTTTATTATAGTTAGAAATTAGAACTGGTTTGTGTTATTTGTTGAGCTATATTATCTAATCATTCACAAATGTAACTCATTTTTATTCATTTTGACTTCGTACTCCTAATCCTAATCCAGTGCAGACAATACTAAAGAAAAACCAAATTACATATCAAAAATTATAAACAAAATTAACACATTTTCTGACCCAGGAGGTTCGCTTGAACTCACCACAACCCCTCAACTAATGGTGGAGCCGCCCATGAGGCCTTACAAAATTCGAGTAAAAATTTAAAGTTTCATGAGGTCAAAACCACAGTACGGGGTTCCAAAGTACTACATCACCTGCTCTTTCATGTAGGCCAATAATTCCCAAAATATAGGTAAATCTCTCTGGGTTTTTCTAAAAATTTCAGTTGTTTCCACCAAAGCTGTACGACATATGGGTTACGAATGTGAGAGAGAGAGAGAGAGAGATTACCGTTTGGAATAGAGGAGGTTTGGGGCTGTGAAGTGGCGAAGAGAGAGAGTAATCGCCTGTGGAACTGCCGAGTCGCCATTCAAGATTTTGGTTCCCAAATTTGCAATTTTGTCCCTTGAGCAGAGCAGAGCGGCAAAACATAAATAATTAAGGGGCGACTATTCGCAACCCTTTATTTTCTCAATTAGTCCACTTCCTTCACATAATCTATTCCTAATATTTTATAATAAAAATTTACTCCATATAACCCATTAATTTTCCTAAATCTTTCCATTATACCCCTCTCATCCCAAAACACCAAATCTCCATAGTCACCACCACCAAAGCTATGAACACCACCAAAGCTATGAACACCGCCCCACCACCGCCACTCCCTCCCCTCCTCTCTTCAAGGTTATTCTTTCTCTCTCTCTGCACAATTCAAAATCAAATTCAAAAATCGAAACCTAAAAAATCCTAAAAAATTCGAAAATTGAAACCCAAAAATATCAAAACCAAAAAAATGAAACCCCAAAATTCAAAACGAAACCCACTTGGGAGCCGATCGAGCACTGTGTTTTTTTCGACGAAGAATTTTCAATTTTTTGAACCAGATTTTCGGCGTTTCGGCGTTTCAGGTCTGAAAAAATGCAATGTTTTTGACATTTGAATACCGTAATATTTAAATAATTTCAACAGTTAGTTACCGAAATGTTTGTATATTTTCGGCAGTCAATTATCGAAATGTATATATATACAGGACTTTTCTAATCTTCAGTAATATAATATTGTCAAATAAATTTTCGGTAACCTAATACCGAAGTATATACCAAAATTCTGCAGTTAATTACCAAATTATATATATATTTTCAACAATTAGTTACCGAAATATATATATGTTTTCGACAGTTAGTTACCGAAATTGTTTTCAAAATGGTTGCAGTGTGGTGATTCAATGGCGACTGTATTGAGAGAGAGGAGTGGCGGTGGTGCGGCGGTGTTCTTGATCGAGTGGTGGTGGCTATGACGAGCTATGGAGATGGAGGATACGTGAACTGACCGAGGGAAGAGAGGAAGAAGATGATGATGGGTTGTGTCTAAAAAGTTAGAAGGGCAAGTAGGACATTTTGCATTGGAGGTTCATGTTGTAATTATTTGAAAATTTTTAATGGGCTAATAGAGAAAATATGGGGTTGCGAAGTCGCCACCATAAATGAAGCTGAAGCGGTTGTATGCAAAAGAAAGAGGGGGCGACTATTCGCAGCCCCCTATTTACTCCCATAGCCCGTTACTTCACATAGCCCATTTCCAATATTTTAAAAAACAAAATTTTCTCCATATAACCCATTAAATGGACCTGATCTCTCCATTATACCCCTCTTCTCCCAAAACACCTAAAATTACAAAACTCACCCAAATCAAACTCAAACCTACCCCTAAAACAGTCGACGATTCATCGTTCTTCACATAACCCACTCAACTCCAAACCCACCGCCACTCCTCTGTCTCTGTCGCCATCTCCACCATCCAGCCCGCCATAGCCACCATCTCCACCACCGCCACTCCTTCTCCTCCTCACTTCAGGTCTCTCTCTCTCTCTCTCTTACAGGTACAGGTCTTACCACTCCCGATCACAGATCTGACTTCTCTATCTTATGTGACCAGCCAACACTACAACAATTATGACTTTCCATAGCATTAATTAATAGCGTTTTTTTAGGAATGCTGTGATAGAGAACCAATAATAGCGTTCTGTGATAAGAAGGGAGGAAACGCTCGCGCGTAGAATCCCACAGCGTTTCATTAATTTATTCAATAGCGTTCCACCCCCAAATTATAGGCGCCAACGCTCGCTGAAAATTCTAATCGGCTCCGCCAAAGTTGTAGGCGCTAGATTTCTCATATTTCTCTTAATTGCTTTCGTCTGAACTGGTGTAGATTTCTGTATTTGTTCGAAACACCAGTTGGCCGCTATGGATCGATCTCCAGGTATTCCAGGGCTTTAATCTTGAGTTGAAGTTTTGATCCTTGTTCTGTATTTCTCGTGTCTTCCATCGATCGTTCTTCTTTCTCATTCCGCAGTCGGAGAAGAATCAGAATCATATTGGGACAGATTGCTCCAGCTGAATCGAAACAACTATTTTGGAGAGTCCTCACCAGGTTTGATTTGATTTTTTCCTTAATTCTTGCCCAAATACGAGGCTAGGGTTTTGATTTGATTTTCTCCTCATCGGAAGATTTTGCCCAAATGCAAGGCTAGGGTTTTGATTTTCATCTTTGTATTCATGTAAGAGAAAACAAATAACTCTTGATTTCAGTTCTAGGGTTTACTCCGATTTGGGTGGTGAAATGTGGAACGAGGGTTCCCTTCTTTTTAATTTCCTTCCTTCCGTTTGTGTCGGTGGGTGGGTGTGAGGACAAATTTGCTATCATGCAGAATTAAGCACGAAAGATGCATTTTCGTTGTCTCCAGTGGAAGAACTCATGGGGAATCGCGTGGAAACTTGAACTTTGTACATATTTTTTTGTAATGGGAGGTTTCTAAAAAATGCCTGGGACTGTTCCTGCACTTCAGTGCCTCGAAGCCCAAGGATCGTGCACAGGTTGGCTCAAGGGATAACACCCAATTGTGCAGCACCCAAAGGGCTAGCCAAGGGATAACAATTGAATTAATTTGCTCCCATGTTTGTACCCTAGGAAAGATTGTTTCCATCTGGCATGTTTGATTGAGCTAAATAGGGAGTAGGTAGGAATTGGGAGACACTAAGTAGTGTAATAATAGCACTGATAGCACGATCTATGGATCCTGCTACAACTTATTGATAGAGCTAAGGACAAGTTTTAGTTAGCCCCATAGCCAAACTCGAAGTTTCCAAAATTTAAGTAAGGTCCGAGTTGCGACTCTTGTGGTCTTGCTACTTGCCATGCTGGAATAGCAGACATTTTTGTGACAAATCAGGGTTTATTACTACCATTTACAGATTTACCAGTGGTATTCTCACGAAAAAATTAACCTTCATATAGTGGCAAGCTTGAGGAAGTGTGGAGTTACAACTTTTTAAGTGATATTGTTTACTAGTTTTTGTCTTCAATACACATGAACATGTGCAGCAAAAGCAGGTTTGAAAATTGTTTTTTCAATCCAAAATAATGCTAAGTGCTATTGCCACAGAAAAGAATGGTTATTTCAAAATAGGTTTTCCTTTTTTCCTTGTCTCTCCCACTGCCTGTGGCCACTCCCCTTGGCCCTCCCCCACGCCAGCGATCCCCTCCCTCCTGCAAACCCACAGCAACTCCTCTCCAAACTGGGACCCCTCCAGATCACCCCCTCCTTACATACAACCTTCTCTGGTAAATTCCCTGCTGGTCATTTCCCAAATCTGTCTCCGGCCAGTGACCCCCTCGTATTTTGTGCTAAACCTGTTTTTGGTTATCGCGGTTTACTGAAATTAACAATAAACATAATCATAAGATTATAGATAGCGTTGAGAATATTAATAATAAACATACCCTCTCTCTTACAGCTTAAGCTTTTAAATTAGTTAACATAAATTCCCTACGGGTAATCTTGATGCTTTCATCTGCTAAAGAGGAATGATCTTGGGCAGTTTTCATTTGTTTGGTAAAGACACAAGGTTATTGTTTGTGCCCCATGGTTGGCCTTAATGGCAGCCAATGCCTCAATTTCTCTTTTCCTTCGGCTGATTTGCCACTGAGTTGGATTGTTTGATCACTAGGGCTTGCGTGGATTTGTGGCCATGGATGATCTATCAAAGATATATGAGAAGTGAGAATGCTCCATGAATTAGCCACTAAGGTACCCCTATTAACCTCCCCACTGCGTATTTGTTCTGCGTAGCATTTTAAGCAACTTGTCGTATCTATTACTTGATTTTATGTTCTGCGTAGCATTTTAAGCAACTTGTCGTATCTGTTACTTGATTTTACAAGTATATGTTTTGATCACCAATTTTTGCAAGTATATGTTCTTGCCAATGCTCTTTCAGCCTCATTAATCCTTGTTTTTCAGAAAATGGATGAACTTTGGAGAGCCTCAAAGTCAAGATTAGGTTAAAAAAAATGTGAATGTAAAGACAAGTGAAAGGTAAGATTGCAACATTGACACCTCATATTTATCCGATTTGTTCTTCGTAAGTTGGTTAAATTTTTTATATGGGCTTTATGGTACTTCTCTATACTGTAATGTTCTAGTAACTCAATTCGTTCGAATGATTGATGACTGCCTTATCAGTGATCCTTTGGTGCCTAACCCACTTGTATAGCTGAATTGCAGATTGGAGACAGAGCAAAAGAAAGTGCCAATCCTCTTCCATATCCTAAGCTAATTAATTGCTTAGGATGACCGCTTGAAACCCAATGATAGATATGAAGTTCGGCGAGCGGATCCATAAGACGATAATGTTGATGTGCCTCTTGCTTGAAATAATGGTTGTGCAAGTCTCAAACTCTACCGTAATCAGGAGAGAGCGGGCTTGCTTGGTCTAGCCCTCACAGAGTCTTGAGGCAGTTTGGTCTAACCCTGACTACCACTTGGTGCCTGAGGATAAGAGAGAGCGTACACCACCTGGGATTTCTTGGGCGTGTACTAAGGACTACCTTGTATTTTCTATAACTGAAAGTGTGGGAAAACGAGTCTTGTAATCAATGAAACATTCTAAATGTTGGATAGACACTCAAATGTTGCCTTGTATTTTCTGTAAATTGTGGTACTCATATTTGGGAAAAAAGATTCTTGTAATCAACGACACTTTTGTAGACACCTCCCAAACGGGGCATCGCCATATAGATTGATCGTTTGTTGCTCGATTGGTTGTTTGCTTCATAAACCAAGATCGTGGACATCCCCATGGCTAGGAACATCGCCACACGATAGCGATTATCATCAAAACAGAGTCGCCACCCAATTTATTAAAGCTGGGAAAAGAGATAGAGATTCTTGGTACGGGAGCCAAGAGTACAGTAAGGGGAAGGTGTTAGGCATCCCTCTCTGTCCAGTCGTGAGACTGGCCCATAGTTATATGCTTTATTTAATTCTAACACATAGTCTGTTTATTTAAGCCTTTAACAGTTGATAAGGTGAGCCAGTACGATAAATGAAAGTATGCATCAGAATAAACATAAAACAAATATGTCCTAGCAAATAGATCCCTCGGCCGGTGAATTGATGTCACGGCCGAGGAATCCCACTGGATCTATATATCGGCCGAAAGATTGATTCTCCAGTCGATGTTCTTCCTCACACCAGAATACGAACAGTTAAAAGAAATAACTAATTAAAAGCGAGAGACGGAAATTAAATCAAACCATAGGCCATTGGGCCTCACCACCTTGATCCCTTAGTAATTGATTGCTTGGATTGCGATTGATTGTAGATAATAGTGGTTGATTGTGGTAGTCAACTTCATAAAACCCTAGAACAAAGTGAGTTCTTTGGGGGTTTTTACTCTTGGATGCGGCTACTCACGGGAGGTTAGGGCTTTTGTAGAGGATTGATAGGAGATGATTTCTGTAGAGTTTGGGGACAAATCATGGAGTGGAGAGATGTGTATTTCGTGGTCATTATTTCGGAACCCTAAGGCCCTTTATATAGGCAATTGGTGACTCACTCCGGCCAATCAAATGGCGTGAATCAAAGTGGAGTTCTAGGGCAATAAGACCTTTATGGTAAGTGTATTCGTAGCCTCGAAGTAATGGTTCGCGGCTGCTAGGGTTTGGGCGAACGGATTGAAAAGCCGCTGAACATTCCAGAATCTGGAAAACATCGGTCTGCCGGCCGCCCAAAGGATTTCACGGCCGAAGAAAGGATTTCGCGGCCGCGGAAAGGATTTTCTAGCAAAAGGCCAAACTTTGCGGGCTCGCTCTGGACACTCCCGAACTCGATTTTGCGTGTTCTTTGGACCGTTGGAAAGCTTGTTGAGTCTACTTTCTAACCCAAGTGGTTTGGATCAAATATATTTAGTACATCAAAAGATATGACGATTTGTCCCTTAGTGGGTCAGAAAATGGATTGTTTTGGTAAAATTCTCGTATCTCCTTCATCAAATTGGTTTAAGGCATATTATATATCAATAAAGAGGATTTTGAAAGTACTACAAAATGGTGGAATCCAACCACCAAAATAAGGAACTTTAGTTTATGAAAAGTGGGCCGAAAGCAGACTTAATTGAAGATCGACGATGCTACTAAGGCTAAAACACGTTTCTATCCACTCTAAGTATTGCTTGGTACTCCTAACACGTATTTCAAAGTGTTCCTTAATCCCTTAAGAGTTCCACAAAGTTCCTAAGGCTTTCATGAAGTCAACCACAACAACCACATATCATATTCGTCATCGGGATGGTCCCCAAGGTGGGACTTGAAATAATCGTTGAGCCAAATTGGGGTGTCTACAGATGCCCCTCTTTGACTGAACTTGGATAGACCGCGAGGCGTATTCAAGTAAAAGTCAAAGCTGTAAAAAAAAGCAACTCAATTTGGTCCAACCACTATTCCAAGGGTTTTGAAAAAGGTTTTAGTTATGGTCGGGCTGGGAGGCTGCCTACGTATTCCACAGGGGAAATTCAGACCAATCGTAGTTCGGGACAACCAAAAAACAAAAGCGCAGAGCTTTAGAGGAGGAATTTGCCATCGGGCCATACCAAGCCTTCGAGCGATGTACCTGAGCTATGCCAGGATTTTGGCGGAGAGTAGTTGAAGGAGCGTCGAGCTGTCGGAGAAATTCTTGCGGAGAGCATCTTCAATATTTTGGGGTAGATTAATACACAGCGGGTGAGTCGTTTGCTTTTCATGATCATCCTTATTTTGACTGAGGGGAGCTCGGTAGAGTAGCATATCCTTGCGAATGAGCTTGATGGAATAGATGTAATTGGGTGGAATCCAACTATCTTCTGGAGACAACCGGACGCCGGTTTTGAGATGGGGGCACAAGACCAGTAACTAGAGCGCGGAGCATTTGGATGGGAGGACCGAGGCACGGAACCGGTTGCAATCATGAGGCGAGAGCCTGAGGAGTCGGAGCTTGCAGCTTGACGTGATGGAACCGAGGTGTAGAGCCAGTATCAATCATGAGGCAAGGGCCTGAGGAGTCGGAGCTTGGAGCTTGAAGTGATAGAAATGAGGCATAGAGCCGGTTGTAACCTGTTTCAAATGCAAACACAGGGTATATTTGATAGCAAAATGCACTCAACTAGTGAATCGTACGAGTGTAGCACCAGGTTTCATTCAAGAGAATGTTCAGGCAAAATAAGTCTAGTGACTCACAAACATCATCATAATGCATCAAGAGATACAACACCATGAGGCGTATAAGACGAGAGACGTAATTTTGACTCTTGTGCATTCTATTTGGAATTTAGAATGTAACACTTATTCTATTACACCTCATGCTTCAAATCGTTGGACATGTGATTAGCTTACGTCAAGTGACACGCAACAAAGACATCAACCACTGCAAGCCACATTATTCAAGACAATGGTGTAAGAGGTATGTGCACATTATTTTGTTGATAGAATGCTTAGAGTAAAATAGGTCATACCACAATAAAGGATGCCAAAGGGCAAAATATGTCAAGAGACATAATACACCACAATACCACATCTTTTAGGGGCCAAGTGGCGCAACATGTCGGGAGACATAACATATCAAGAGATGCAAGGCCATGAGACATGTAGGTCAAGAGACTCAAGCGTCAAGGGACACAACACTGAGATGTATAAGTCAAGAGACCTAATACATTGAGAGATGTAATGCCAAGAGGCATAGTGGTCGAGAGACCTAATACATCTAGAGATGCAATGCCAAGAGGCATAGTGGTCGAGAGACCTAATGTATCAAGAGATGGCGCCTATTTTTTTCCCTAGCCAAGAGGCGTCATACCAACAGATAATCAAACAAATTCATAATGCAAGCAACACGTAGTAGTGAAGACAAAAATCAAGTATTAGATCAAGAGACCAATGCAAGACCAAATAAGCACAACAGCCACAAAGACATGAAAGCGAATCAAATGCGCGGGCCAAAGAGGCCTAGGAAAATGTCTAGATAAGACTAAACAGTGAGGTACTCATGTAGACAAATCAACTGTACAGGCCAAGAGGCCAATGCAACTACCTAAACTACACATCAAGCAACTATGTGATTGTGGTGATATGCAAGCAAGTGTTTTGGGACATCTCAACTTTCGCGTACTCAAGCTAGTGCTTCTCCTACACCATAAGATGGCAACAAACTCTATACTAGCCAAATAGCTATGACAAAGAAGACGATGAGATCCAAGAGACTTGAAAGATTGCAACACTCTAGCAATGTTGCTAACACACTGTATGGCCCAGGGACCTTCTAGTTACACTCTTCATGAAATGGGAAGCCCATGTTATCTCCGTGAAAATTTACAAATAAATAATTGTGCTTGTATTGTTGTGTCAAAAATGCTTAGGATAAAATCAATTTTGAAAGTTTCTCCTTGAGGATTTCAAAACCAAATCATTTTACCTACATGATTCACATTCAAAACCACTCAGTCGTCAAGAGACGCAAAACTGTTCCACGAACCCATGACCCTAGCGAGTTTACTGCTTCAGGGTGAATTGACTACTTTGCGTTGGATTGATAAGTGACCACCGCGTGCCTCCTGAGAGATTGTGCACTTCTAAAAGGGGGATGTAGTTGTGCCCCTTTGCTTCACACCACTTTTCCTTCCACATTGGTTATGCCCCTAGTATCTAGGATTTTGTTGCTAAGTCGCGTTCTTCAATCCGAGAGGACTTTATTATGGACCATATTGTAGGTTAGGGTGTTGGCTTAAGAAGGGAAGGGATATAATAGCTCAAACCTACTTTCTACTCATGCTTGGGTTTCAAAAGCTAGCAGCCATCTAATCGCTCTATTTTGTATGAGAGGGAGATGTTTCTTCAAAATGCCCCCTATTTTTGGATTGGAAGGGATGATGTTTTTCTTCTTTCAAAACCCCCTTGTGTGATGGGATGCTTACTTTCCGTTTTGTAGTCATCTCTCATTACATTTTTATCTACCCCAGTGTGGGGGATGGTTGTCTAGCAGGCTTTACTTGAAAGAAACTATTCAGAGGTGTAGACACCTCCCAAACGGGGTATCGCCATATAGATTGATCATGTTTGTTTGCTCGATTGGTTGCTTGCTTCGTAAACCAAAATCATGGACATTCCCATGGCTAGGAACATCGCCACATGATAACGGTTATCATCAAAACAGAGTCGCCACCCAGTTTATTAAAACTGGGAAAACAGATAGAGATTCTAGACACGGGAGCCAAAAGTACAATAAGGGAAAGGTGTTAGGCACCCCTCTTTGCCCAGTCGTGAGATTGGCCCATAATCGTTCAACATAAGACATGTAGATGCTTTGTTTAATTCTAACACATAGTCTGTTTATTTAAGCCTTTAAACAGTGAATAAGGTGAGCCAATGCGATAAGTAAAGCATGCGTCAGAAAGCAGAAAAGCAAACAAAGCTGTTCCAGAAAATCGATTACTCGGCCGGTGAATGGATGTCACGACCAAGTAATCACACTGGTTTTATGTACCGGCCTAGGGATCGAAGCCCCGGTCGGTGTTCTTCCTCACACTAGAATATACGATTAACAGATAGTCAGAAAGTTATGATTAAGCGTAAGAACGATAAATAAAACAAACCAGAGGCCGTTGGGCCTCACCACCTTGATCCCTCAGTTGCTTGATTGCTTTGGATTGGGTGTGATTGACTGATTGCTTGATTGAAAACCCTAGAGTTAGGGTTTGAATTTCGGGGTTTGATCACTGGATTGACGGCTACCTTCGGGAGGTTAGGGTTTTTAAGGAGAGGGATTGAGAGAGTATTTTGGTAGAGTTTCGTGGCTTGAGAGAGTGCAATCTCTGATGAATTTCGTGTATCTATTTTCGGAGACCAAAGGCCCTTTATATAGGCAATTGGTGACTCACTCCGGCCAATCAAATGGCACGATTGCAATTGCAATTGCAATGCACCTCTAACTCTACGTCGCAATCTCTGAGCGTAGCCCGAACGCATCGGGAAGGTAGTGTAGTTGGATCAAACATCTGACAGAACACGTTCCAGAGTCTGGAAAAAGGTCGATCTGGCGGCCGAGTAAAGGATATCACGGCCGAGGAATGGATGTCTCGGCCGAAGGATAGATCTTGCGGCCGAGGGATTGATCTCTCAGGGAGATTTTCTAGCAACAGGTTGCTCGGGTGAGGAAATGATGTTAAGGTCGTGAGATCGATGTTACGGCCGACATATGGATTCTCCTAGGCTTTTGTATTTTCTGTCTGAAAGGCTGTATGGCTCTGAATTGGGTCCTTTAAGTGGCTCAAAGTTCTTACCGAAAGTCGCCCCTCTTTGACTGAACTCAGACGGATCGCGAGACATGTTTGAGTAAGAGTCAAAGCTGTAAAAAGCAACTCAATTTGGTCCAACAACTATTCCAAGGGGTTTTTTGAAAAAGGTTTTTGTTATGGTCGGGCCGGGAGGCTGCCTACGTATTCCACAAGGGAAATTCAGACCAATCGTAGTTCGGGCAATAAAGAAAAATAAAAGTTCGGAGGGTTAGAGACAAAAGACGTACCTTTGGGCTCAAAAAGCCGTAGTGTGACGTACCTAGACTGAGCCAGGGTTTTGGCGGAAGATAGTTGAAGGAGCGCGGGGCTGCCAGGGGAGTTTTTGCGTAGAGCTTCCTTAGTATTTTGGGGTAGATCAGTACACGACAGGTGCGTTTGCTTTTCTTGATCATCCTTACTTTGATTGAAAGGAGCTCGGTAGAGTAGCCTATCCTTGCGAATGAGCTGGAAGGAATTGATGTAATGGGGTGGAATCCAAACCATCTGCTGGGATGAGTTGGATGCCGGTTTGTTTTTGAGATATGGGGGGCGCGAGGCCGGTAACTAGAGCACGGAGCTTTGGAGATGAGAGAACCGAGGCACGGAGCTGGTTGTAGTCACAAGGCGAGAGCCTGGGGGGATTAGAACTAAGGCGTAGAGCCTGCTGTGGTCGTGAGGCGAAGGCCTGAGGTAAGCTTAGAGCTTGATGGAACCGAAGCGCGGAGCTGGTATTGATCGTAAGGCGAGAGCCTGAAGTGATTAGATCGAGGCGTGGAGCCTGCTGCAGTTTTGAGGCGAGGGCCTGGGTTGTCGAAGCTTAGAGCTTGACGTGATTTGAACCGAAGCGTAGAGCTGGTTGCATTCTGATGGTCTGTGCACGGAGCTTTCTCATCATAAGTGTTGGCGTAGAGCCAAAGGATCGAGGCGCTGAACTGATCAATAAAATCGAGGCGTAGAGCCGATTGATGGCAGGGTTGACCTGTTTCATGGGAGATATGCAGAGTGTATATTGTATGATGATGTTTGTTAGATGTGAACAGATATGATTGTGTAGACTCGATGTGAAAATGTTGATGCAAATGTGCACGGGCCCGTGCGTGTGTGTTTGATTTAAGCTTAGAGCTTCTATCAAGTTCCGGACTTGAGCATTCAGAGCATAGAGCTCGAGCATTGGGACGGCAGAATCCGAGCATTCAAAGTACAGGCTTTGAGCGTCCAGTACGCAGTGGTTGGGCATCTAAGCGTAGAGCTTGAGCATTCAAGTGTATAACTTGAGCATCCAGTACACAGTGGTTGGGCATCCAAGCGTAGAGCTTGAGCATTCAAAATGTTAGATTTTGAGCATTCAGGTGTAGAGCCTGAGAATAATGTCTTGATTGTTGGGGCGGCGTAGAGCCTGTTGAGATTTGCTTGTTTACGGCTTCGAGCCAGTTGAGACAGTGGGCTTTGAGCCGCTGAGTGAGTGAATACGGGCGTAGAGCCTGTTGCTGTAATAGCGAGCGTAGAGCCGCTGAATCGAGGGCTTGGAGCCGCTGAAATAGTTGCTATGGCTTTGAGCTAGTTGATATGGTAGATGTAGGCTTCGAGCCTGTTGAAGTAATGGGCTTCGAGCCGCTGAGATTGGTTGTTATGGCTTCGAGCCAGTTGGGATAGTGGGCTTGGAGCCGCTAAGTTGTGATAGCGAGCGTGGAGCTGCTGAGTGATAGAAATGGTGAATTCGGGCGTAGAGCCGCTGAGATGGTAGACATAGGCTTCGAGCCTATCGAGATTGCTTGAGTATGATTTGTAGATGTAGAGCCTGCTGTTGTGATAGCGAGCGTAGAGCTACTGATAATGATTGGGCTTAGAGCCGCCAGGTGAGTGAATACAGGCATAGAGCCTGTTGAGGTAATGGGCGTAGAGCCGCTGAGATAATGGCTTTGAGCCTGCGGAGGTGGTGGACTTGGAATCATGGTGTTTGATAGTGAATATGGGCGTAGAGCCGCTGAATGTTTTGACTTGCTTTAGCTCGCAGTTTGTGGAGAGAGAGCTTCCTCATGCTTGGATATGCCCCCAAGGCTAATTCTGATTACGTTGCATTGGCTCGGGGATGCCCCCAAGGCTAGTTTTGATCATATTGGCTCGGGAATGCCCCCAAGGCTACTTGGTTGGTTGAGGATTTAGAAGTCTGTAGTGGCTTGAGTCAGTGCACAGAGCAAGACCTGATATGGTTGAGGGAAATAGATTGGGAGGCCAGGAGATCGATCTCTCGGCCGAAGGATTGATGTCTCGGCCGAGGAATCGATGTCTCGACCGTGAGATAGCCAAAAGTCAGAAAATCGATTTAAGTTAAACTTAATCGATCTCACGGGTCATTTCATCCTTTCTATCCCTCATCCTCTTCCCTCGTTCAAACAATCGCCGCCGCTCCCTCCTCTCTCTCCTCGTCGGCCGCCGCCGTCCCCCACCTTACCGCCGTCGTTCTTTCCGACCACACGGTTCCGATCACTATTTTCCTGTCATGGCATCATCACCGCCTCCTCCATCATCTGACGCTCCTGCTGCGCCTAGAGATACGGGCAAAGCTCCAGCCGTTGAGGCCGCGATTCTTGGCGGGGTTTCAAGGTCCCGCGTTCTTCGTTCAAGTCGGCATAGAGCCACTGTTGGAGGGAGTTCCTCGCAATCCATTCCTCCTGAGGTCGAACCCGAGGCTTCTACTGATGCAGGTGGTGATGCTCTTCCTCCGTTTGATGTTGCCACATACGCCCCTCAGGTTCATATGGTTGGGCGTGGTGGTTCATTGCGATATCGCCCTCCCCTTAGTGATATCCCACCTGAGGTCTTGCACAGGGAGCCAGAGCAGCACCTTGGTTTCACCAATAGGAAGGTAGAATTTTATCCTGTCAAATGATTTTTGTATATGAGATTTCGCAGAGTGATAATTTGATATTTTGATAGGGAGTTTGAGCTCTAGAAGTTGCCCCATGTATAGGCGATATTTTGTGTATTTGATTTCTTCTTTGTATTTTGTCAGGCAAATGAGAGGTTGTGCGTGTGGGGAAGCTGCCCCCAGGTGTTTGAGTGGTATGAGAGGCTTCCTCAGGAGGCCAAGGATGCAGTTGCTTTAGCTGGCTTCGAGCCTTTGATACTTGGTTTCCACCTTCCGAAGGCGGAGTTGGGATTGACCACATCTTTGGTGGAGCGATGATGGGATACCACCAATACTTTCCACCTTCCGGAGGCTGGGGAGATGACGATCACTCCAGGTGACTTCGCTTTGCTTACAGGTCTGAGAGTTGGTGGTGATCTTCTTCCAATTGACCCGCGGATCCATGAGCGAAAGGGTGCTCTTGAATATCTTTTGGGGAAGGTTCCCGTTGTGTCAGAGAGTGGTCATATCACATATACCTGGCTTCGGGAAGAGTTTGATCAAGCTGATATCCTGACAGAGGTTCCCCTTTCTCAGTTGGTACGAGCTTTCCTGCTTTATCTCCTTGGGCAAACTTTGTTTTGCAACAAGGAGAATTCGGTGCATGTCCAGTTTTTGGTTGCCTTGGTGCACTTAGAGACCATAGCAGAGTTTGATTGGGGAACTCCTGCCCTAGCCACGCTGTATGGGCACCTCAGTGCTTGTTCCCGGGGGGTTAGTTTGTCGCTTGGCGGACACCACCGTATTCTTGAGGTACACACTTTGATTTCTGCGTTGTTCCCTTGTTGCTTTTATCTTTGTAACTCATGTTTTCCGTCTTCGCTTGTAGCTCTGGGCTTTTGAGCACTTGTTGCAGTTTCCTCCTCCGACTAGGCACAGAGAGCCTAGGTTTGTTCCACGGGCAGCCCGTTGGTTGAAAGGAGTTCGGAAGTCACAGTCGCCTGCCATGGACTTGCTGGCTTGGAGGCGAGTTTTGGATCGCCTAACGGTGGATCAGGTATGATATCTTCTATCCTTCTTTGTGCCGTTTCCCTACTTTTGTTGACATTATTCCCCTTTTCACAGGTGCGTTTTGACCCATGGGGCGTGCTACTTGATGATGCTCCTCTGGAGTTGACCTCAGCTCGGGCGTTGGACAGCCAGCACTTCCTTTTGGAGGGGCCATTTTCGAGAGCCTGGTATCTCGGAGAGAGAGTAGCGAGCTAGTACTTTCCACATTCCGAGGCGTTGCAGCTTGTTCCTCTCCCTCCTCCTGTTGGTATGAGATTGACCCATCTTTTGACCGGAGAGGGCTTGCTACTTGCTCTTGAGAGACAACCAGCCATGAGTTTTCTCGTAGCGGGAGATTACTCAGCCTTTCTTTCGGTCTCATTGACCCTTCCTACTGCTACCACTGCTGCTGCTGCTCCTATTTGGCCACGGGCCCCCAGTTTTATTTCTTTCCACAATGCAAACGGAGAAGAGGAGCATTTGACGCTGACACCGTGTGCTACGCAGTTCTACATGCTTCCTGTCGGAGTTCAGCAGGTAATATTGTAGATTCTACTTTGGTTTCCTTTAGTATTCCTCCTTTGCTTGGCTGTATACGTAATTGCTTCCTTTGCCGGTGCCTGCTGATGTTGTTCAGGAATGGTTGCATTCATTCCAGAGTGCAGAGGCTTTGGCTCGACGGCAGCGAGGCCGAATAGCTGCGGTATATATCCTTTGATCTCTTCTTTTCTCCATCCCACGTTTCATGTGAAACTGAATGTCCATATCCTGTGTCTCTGCAGCTTGAAGCGGAGCGGGTGCCGACGGTGTCGGTTACTCAGAGTGCTGGAGTTAGTGAGGGTGGGAGTACCGGAGCTGGTGATGGGGATGCTGAAGCTGGTGAGGGACAGAGGATCAGTGTCCCAGTTCCTGAGCGTTTTTGTCCTGCGCCCAAGAGGGGTCGTGGGCAGTAGCTGGCTTTCCTTCCTTGTACCTGTATTTGTTAGCTCCAAAACAGATAGTTTGATATTTGTATTTTTATGAAGCATCCTCAGCATGTATTGGAAATTATTTTGTCTCAAGATACTTCAGACTTGTATGCAATATTTTCAAAGTTTTGTGAATGTTGGATTTAAACATGGGCCGAGGAATGGATCACTCGGCCGAGAATTCCATTCTTCGGCCGCTACTTCCATTTCCTAAAGAAGTTGGACTTTTGCTTTAGCCAAGTGGCGTTTTTCCCTTCTTACACTTGAATTTGATTCGTGCTCTTTATTTGCTTTTGCCGTTTCTACAACCTCTTTGCCATGTTTTGGGATCGTTGGAGTGCTTTGTCCCTTATGTTGACGACTTTTGAGTCAGAGAGGACGAGCGATGATTCTTACGTGTCTTTGTTTTTGCCAATTCACTGGAAAATGACTAACTCATCTTTTGCGAGCTCAATACGCAGGGTTAGCTATGCCCATCATTGAGCACAAGCCTTTTGATATTTGTTTTTCTTCTCTCCAAATGTTTGGGCCGCATCTCGATGTGAGATTGCCTTCGTATCCCAATCAGGGAATCAGGCCTTTTTACGTAGTTCCTAGATTCGCTCTTGGTTTTTCTTTTCACATGCTCTAAGTTTTTCCTAGGTTACCTGATGGAGGTTGAATCCCAAGCGAGCTTTTCTCTGAATGCCTTATCTTTTGCCTAGGCTGCGTTTTTCGCATTTTCTTGTCCTAGCAGGCTCTGCTCTTACTTTTGCTTGGGTGTATAGATTACCCAACGAGCATTTTTCTCTCAAGAGGGTTTTGGTGTTTTTGGAGAGGAATTTGATGGAGACGTTCTTATGAGTCTCCTGTTGCATTTGTACCTTCACAATGGGTAAGCTAACCTAAGTGTTCTCACGGAGATAGCGTCTTCTTCCTGAGTTTTGATAAAAACCTAGTTCTAAGTAATCAGGGTTCGTCCCTTCTTTCCTTTTTGTCGGTAACATAAAGAATTAGATTCTTAAAATCCTTTTATCTTTGGCAGAGAGATTGTAGTGTATAGCAATCACGTTTTAAAGATGGAATCATTTAGCAAGCATAAAAGTGATAAAATGGGGATTTATTTAGTTGTAGATAATGTCCAAACAGGGGCCTAAAACATGTCCTAACTCGTCTTTAGGAAATGAAAGCAATGTTTTTGTCATGCGATTTACTGCAGTATCTCGGGAGTGGCTCCTTTTCCTTTTGCAGTTTTATACTCTTCTTCACCCTCTTTGTCAAACAGAATCTTTAGATCAAACTCAGCTAGCACCTCAATCCAGTCTTCGGGAGTAGGAGATGAATTTGTTGGTTCTTCTTCTATGTCACTGTCAGTCCATTCTTGATCAAAGAAGATTTGCATTCCAGGGTACCTTCGCTTGGTAATTTCGTCTTCCCATGTTTCTGCGAAGCCACAGAATGGAAAGTCTTCTCTTTCTCTTACAAACCAACCATTGAGTGTTTTTGGGATCACGAGTTTCTCTTCTTTGACCCTGCTTCCTCTTGCCTTAGCCTTTTCCATGCTTCTCTTCTTTTCTACCTTGGCTTCTGTCGGGGTGTAGCCAAGACCAAAGGCGTATTGATTATGCGGGGGATCAATCATTTGTGAGATGCCTTGTGATCTTTTGCCTAAACCCAACCCAGGGAGGTAGTTTTGTTTATTCATCATCCATATGGCGGGGGTGCTCATGTAGAAGTTTCTCTCAGCCATTAAGGCTTGGACAGCAGTTGCTTCCTCAAGACTGAATCCAGTAAGGAAGGTTTCCTCGGTTCCTACCTCTTGGACGGGTGTGTCGGAATGAGCTCGGATTGATGAATCCCCCAGAATGGTTATGACCCTTCCATCTACTGCGAATTTGACCTTCTGATGCAAAGTGGAAGGCACTGACCCAGCGTCATGTAACCAAGGCCTTCCTAGTAAAAGATTGAAGGTGGCTGGTATATCCATCACATGGAATTCCACATCTCTTTTGATCTTTTCCACTTCTACTGGCAGTGTGACACACCTAACCACTCTTCTCTTTGAATTGTCATAGCCCCTTACGCCCTGGCTTGAAGGGCGTATATCGGTGGTGCTTACCCCTAGCTTGTCGAGGGTCCTTTGAGGACATACGTTTAAAGCAGACCCATTATCCACCAAGACCAGTGGGATCCATTTAGTTAGACATTTAAGTGAGATGTAAAGAGGCTTGTTGTGTGCTGGCCCTTCAGGAGGTTGATCTTTGTCAGTGAAGGCTATTGTCGATTTTGAAGCTTTTGATGCCATTATGAAACCCACCAGTTCTTTGGGGGTGATGTCGATGGGAACTTTGGCTTTCCCCAAGGTTTTGAAGAAGGAGTTACGATGCTCGTAGGAGGACATAAGCAATCCCCAAATAGAGATATCAGCTTGGATTTTCTTTAGTTGTCTTAGCACCCTGTCTTCCTCAGGTTCGGTCCTTTGACTTTCTTCTTCTTCTTCTTCCATTACTCGTGTTGAGGTTGAACTTTCCCCACTTAGTTTAGGAGGTTTATATACCCTTCCGCTTCGGGTGAGGTGACCCACTTCTTCTTCTTGGGTGCCCCAAGGATCAGCAGGCTCAATTCTTCCAACTTTCCAATCACTTGACAGGGCTTGACGCGTGTCCAACCACCAATCCCTATCATCAATGGCATAGATGTGGGATTCTCTTCCTGTTGCAAAGCATTCGTCATTCTTAGAAAAGATTAGGGATGGTTTGGCTTGGGTATTTGGGATAATGTGTCGGGTAGGATTATATGTGGGGCTATTGGATAGGCTTATGAGATTGATATTTTGAGGCGGTGGTTCGTTGTTGTGAGCGGGAAGTGGATTGGTTTGCACATTAGGCTTAGGAGGTTTTATAGCTTGACTATCAATGAGATCCTGGATGTCATGACGAAGACGCATGCAGCGGTCTGTCTCATGTCCAGGATGTTGGTGGTATGCACATTGTTTATTGGCGTCATAGCTTGGGCCATAAGGTGGCTGAGGAGGTGGATTATTCAAGAGCCTAAGGTGCCCTTGGCGGCTTAGGATGGCTAAGGCTTGGGATGGAGTCATATAGAGTGGGTCGAAATTGCGGCGTGGGCGATTTGTGTTTTTAGACGAGCCAGTTTGAAAAGGGTCTTGTGGCAAGGCTAAGTTAAGGGTGTTAACGGAGGCAGGAGATGCACGGATTGGAAAGGTTTTTCTGGGTAGATGGGTTTCTTCTTTCCCAATGAGGCCCAGCTTGATCCCATCTTCAATTTGTAATCCAGTGGTGTATAGGCGTTTGAAGTCAGTGATAGCCTGAGTGTAAATGTGAGTGAGGTACTTGGGCTGCAGGTTCTTGACAACTATCCTCACTTGATCTTCCTCGGAAGGGCGGCTTTTCATCTTGGCAGCCTTTTCTCTCCATCTTGCCACAAAGGTAGCAAAGTCCTCATTGGATTCTTGTTTAGTCATCTCCAAGTCTCAGGTAGTTAGCTCAATTTGGACATTGTACGCATACTGCTTGACAAAAGCGTTGGCAATTTCTGGCCAAGTTTGATAGTGCACAAATTCCAAAGTGAGAAACCAATCGAGGGCGTTTCCAGTGAGAGTTCTTTGAAACAATTGAGCGATGAGCTCATCGGTTAAGCCCATAGGCTTCAGAGTGTTGATGACATGGCGAACATGGCTGGTAGGGTTACCAGTCCCATTGAACTTCTCGATGTTTGGCATTTTGAACCGTTCAGGCAGTTGAGATTCTGGAAAGAGGCAGAGTCCTTCGAAATCTAGAATTTGGTTTCCTTGTGAACGAGCCAAAGCGTGCTTGATCTCCTTGACCTGTTTGACCAATTCATGGTTTTCTGTAACTTCATGAGGATTTTCTGCTTCTTCCTCATTTTTCTTGTCTTCAGCATCTCTTGCTGCTTTCTCGGCTTGTAAATATGCAATTTGGGCTCGGAGCTCGGTGATGGTAGCATCATTGTCTGCCATTTTTGGGATGTAGGTAGAGGGATTGCTTGGTGAAGCTTGGGATTGGGTAGATAGTCGGGTTTGTTGAGGAGACGACCGCGAAGTCCCCAAAACTGATTGGGACCGCTGCGGTGAGGGTGTCTTGACAGGCGAAGGTGACCGATGAGATGACTGTAAAGACCTCTGTTTGGTGTGACTTCGGGTATTGTAAGAGTATAAAACTGGCTGAGGTTGCTTCTTTAATCTACCTATTGTGCCTGTTTAAAAAGTAGAATACCTGGAAGTCAGTATTCGGCCTGTGTAGGGTTGGGATTTGGGTTGAAAATCCCAGCCCTTCTGCACAGAAAAAATTAATTACAACAACAAATGATACAAGGTGTGAGGAAGAACTTTTGCAAGTAAAATGCAAATAGGTTCCTAGCCTGTAGGTTCCTGTCTTAGTTTGATAAGTTCTATGGCTTTCTAAAACATGCGAGGTTTTGGTAGTCTCAGGGTGCTCCGTTGTCAAAGGGCACCAATCCTTTCACTAGCCCATCATAGGCGGTGATTGGGTGATTCCCTTTTTGATATACCACTAGGTACGAGTGACTGTGGAGTTTGCTAGAACCCCCAACATAGCCCGTGTCATGCTGGGATATCAGGTGAACTCAACGGGTTGCCCGCTCGATGCATATGATAGATGAATTAGACAAGGCATTTATTAGTCTTATGTTGAACTTTTTGGTTATGGCTCTCATATTCCCCAGCAGAGTCGCCAAAAACTGTAGACACCTCCCAAACGGGGCATCGCCATACAGATTGATCATGTTTGTTTGCTCGATTGGTTGCTTGCTTCGTAAACCAAAATCATGGACATTCCCATGGCTAGGAACATCGCCACATGATAACGGTTATCATCAAAACAGAGTCACCACCCAGTTTATTAAAACTGGGAAAACAGATAGAGTTTCTGGACACGGGAGCCAAAAGTACAATAAGGGGAAGGTGTTAGGCACCCCTCTTTGCCCAGTCGTGAGACTGGCCCATAATCGTTCAACATAAGACATGTAGATGCTTTGTTTAATTCTAACACATAGTCTGTTTATTTAAGCAAACAGTGAATAAGGCGAGCCAGTGCGATAAGTAAAGCATGCGTCAGAAAGCAGAAAAGCAAACAAAGCTGTTCCAGGAAATCGATTACTCGGCCGGTGAATGGATGTCACGGCCGAGTAATCACACTGGTTTTATGTACCGGCCTAGGGATCGAAGCCCCGGTCGGTGTTCTTCCTCACACTAGAATATACGATTAACAGATAATCAGAAAGTTATGATTAAGCGTAAGAACGATAAAAAAAACAAACCAGAGGCCGTTGGGCCTCACCACCTTGATCCCTCAGTTGCTTGATTGCTTTGGATTGGGTGTGATTGACTGATTGCTTGATTGAAAACCCTAGAGTTAGGGTTTGAACTTCGGGGTTTGATCACTGGATTGACGGCTACCTTCGGGAGGTTAAGGTTTTTGAGGAGAGGGATTGAGAGAGTATTTTGGTTAAGTTTCGTGGCTTGAGAGGGTGTAATCTCTGATGAATTTCGTGTATCTATTTTCGGAGACCAAAGGCCCTTTATATAGGCAATTGGTGACTCACTCCGGCCAATCAAATGGCACGATTGCAATTGCAATTGCAATGCACCCTAACTCTACGTCGCAATCTCTGAGCGTAGCCCGAACACATCGGGAAGGTAGTGTAGTTGGATCAAACGTCTGACAGAACACGTTCCAGAGTCTGGAAAAAGGTCGATCTGGCGGCCGAGTAAAGGATATCACGGCCGAGGAATGGATGTCTCGGCCGAAGGATAGATCTTGCGGCCGAAGGATTGATCTCTAAGGGAGATTTTCTAGCAACAGGTTGCTCAGGTGAGGAAATGATGTTAAGGCCATGAGATCGATGTTACGGCCGACAGATGGATTCTCCTAGGCTTCTGTATTTTCTGTCTGAAAGGCTGTATGGCTCTGAATTGGGTCCTCTAAGTGGCTCAAAGTTCTTACCGAAAGTCCTAAGGTTCTCAAGGAGGCAATCAGCAATCACTGTATCCATTTCATCATCGGGATGGTCCCAAGGTGGGACTTGAAATAATCGTTAGGCCAAATTGGGGTGTCTACAAGAGCCTCAATGTGGCTAGCAAGGGATAAGTGTTTGGATAGAGAAATGATGGCCTTTCTTCATTTTGAATCACACGACAGAGCAACTAGAATCCTAACCAAGAGATTAAGAGGCTTTGATATTTTATCAAGTGGTTCTTCAAAATCGAGGACAAGTCTTGAGACTCAAAGTGGGTGCATGGAGACATGGCTAAATTTTCATTTTGTTTTTATGCTCTAACTTTTGCCTAGACCGTCCTTGAGGGTTTTCAATCTAGCGAGCTCATCATTTTTTTTCTATCTTCAACAACATGTTTCTCCTATGAGTGGCTCGCTGAGAGTACACAAATGTTTTCAACTCCCCCTCAACTCAACATGAATGACATGGGTCATAACTCAATCTTTGCGTTTGACAACTCGAGTGATTTACGATGTGTTTCAAGCGATATCATGAGATTACTTTGAAACCTTTGAGGATTGTTTTCAACACTTAATGTTATCATGAGTATTCTTTAGCAGCGAATTAGCACAAGAGAAAACATTTTTAAAAATGTGGCCGGTCGTGCCTACGTATCTCTAAAGAGAATCAGGCCATTCGTAGTTCAAGTTTAAGGAGATTCATATTCTGGGAGGGATTCACATGTCATGTTGAGTGCAAAGAGTTGATCCAAAACCATGATGAACAAAATGGCTTTAATTTCAAGAGAGAATAAACTCAAGATTCAAATTCCTAAAGGAGATCAAACTCGAGACTCAAACCCTAAAAAGAAGCAAATAAGGGTCAAAAGAAAGACCCAAAGATTAGCTAATTGAGACTCATAAAAAGGACTGACTTAAAATACATGACAAAATTTGGCTGCCGCTTCTCAATCATCCAGCTTGGTTGGATCAACTATCCCTTGATCGATGAGATCTTGGACTGCATTCTTGAGAGCCCCATATTGTTCAATGGAATGACCAGTCACTTGGTGATACTTGCAATACTCCCCATCCTTCTGTGCAAGATTACTAGGAAATTTTGGTTGCAATGGTTTCAGATCGCCTGTTGCTTCTAAGATGTGGAATACATCTTCTAACTTCATTCCAAGAGGAACAAATTCCCTCTTACGCTTGTGATGAGATCTCACCATATTAATACCACTATCATTGTTGATATTTGTGCTTGTATCTACCTTGTGGCTGACTTCTCCATTGTCGAGTAATCCTTGATTAAGGCTGTCTTCTACTTGCAATCCAGTAGCATATAGGCACTTAAAAGTAGAAATTGCTTGGGAATACATGTGCCTCAGGAACTGTGGCTGTAAATTTCTTACCACCATTCTGATTTGGTCTTCTTCTGAGGGAAGAGTTTTCATCTGTGCGGTTTTCTTTCTCCACCTAGTAAGAAAATTGGCAAAGCTCTCATTTGGCTTTTGTTTGAGCATCTCCAAATCTCGAGTGGTTACCTCAATCTGGACATTGTAGGCATATTGATTGATGAAAGCATTGGCAATTTCTTGCCACCCCTTGTACTTTGTAAAGTCCAAAGTGAGAAACCAGTCGAGAGCACTGCCTGTGAGAGTCCTCTGAAAAAGTTGGGCAATGAGTTCATCATTCAGGCCCATGGGTTCCAGGGTGTTGATGATATGGCGGACATGGCTGGTGGGATTGCCGGTGCCATTGAACTTCTCAATATCGGGCATCTTGAACTTCTCTGGCAGTTTGGCATTTGGAAAAAGGCAGAGTCCATCAAAATCAAGGATTTGATCTCCTTTTTGAGCGAGCCAAGGCAGCTTTGATGTCCTTGACTTGTTGGGCAAGCTCATGGTTTTCCATTATGATCACGACGCTATCAATCTCTGGAGGAAAGGGTTTCTGAGAGATTGGCGGCCACAACTGTCACAGCTAAGTCCAAAAGCAAATCTAAAAGAAGCAAAAGCTCAATTACGTTTATGTTGAGACATCCCAAATCAAGTGATTGTGCAGTGCACCAACGCCTATTGCCCCTTAGAATGTAAACTGCCCCTAATATGCTGACCCATCTACCATGCATGCAACCAAGTGGTTGAACAACATATTAGTACTATGAAGTGATGTGATTAGGTAGTAATGCAATACAATAAGCAATCATGCGACAATTATACAATCAAGTGATCATATATACAATGTACCATGCAAGATAAAAGATTGATGAAATCCCCACATTTTCTTTTTTTTCTTTTAAAGATCCTAGGAAAAAACAAAGAAAGAAAGAAATTTATGAAAACCTAAAGAATAAGGAAATATATATATATATATATATATATATATATATATATATTTTGTTCTTTTGACAAGATCCTAGTAAAGATTGAAAGAGAGAGAAATAAAAAGAAAAATTCTTTTTTTTTGTTTTTTGTTTTGTTTTTGAAAGAATCCTAGCAAGAAATAAATAAATAAAACCTAGAGATAAAAGAAGACTTTTGTTTTTTTGTTTTCGAAACTCCTAACAGTATAAGACTATGACAACCTTTCACAAGTCAAAACTTATCTCAAAGAGAGACAGAGTTATGCAAGGACTATCCTTTATCTTAAGAGAGATAGACTTCATCACAAACTCTTGATAAGATGAGCATGAATTCATCTTCTACAGCAATTAAAACTCTAAAGAGTACTAATTATTGAATCAAACAAGAGTTTTGGATATAATGCAACACATAGTCCTAACCTGCTTGGGATTTTCTGTCCTAATTTGGAAAGAAATCTATGGCTTTCTAATACATGTAAGGTTTTGGTAGTCTCAGGGTGCTCCGTTGTCAAAGGGCACCAATCCTCTCACCAGCCCATCATAGGCGGTGATTGGGTGATTCCCTTTTTGATATACTACTAGGTACGAGTGACTGTGGAGTTTGCTGGAACCCCCAACATAGCCCGTGTCATGCCGGGATATCAGGTGAACTCAACGGGTTGCCCGCTTGATGCATATGATAGATGAATTAAACAAGGCATGTATTAGTCTTATGTTGAACTTTTTGGTTATGGCTCTCACATCCCCAGCGGAGTCGCCATAAACTGTAGACACCTCCCAGACGGGGCATCGCCATACAGATTGATCGTTTGTTGCTCGATTGGTTGTTTGCTTCATAAACCAAGATTGTGGACATCCCTATGGTTAGGAACATCGCCACACGATAGCGGTTATCATCAAAACAGAGTCGCCATCCAATTTATTAAAACTGGGAAAAGAGATAGAGATTCTGGGTACGGGAGCCAAGAGTACAGTAAGGGGAAGGTGTTAGGCACCCCTCTCTGCCCAGTCGTGAGACTGGCCCATAGTTATATGCTTTATTTAATTCTAGCACATAGTCTGTTTATTTAAGCCTTTAACAGTTGATAAGGTGAGCCAGTACGATAAATGAAAGCATGCATCAGAATAAACATAAAACAAATATGTCCCAGCAAATAGATCCATCGGCCGGTGAATTGACGTCACGGCCGAGGAATCCCACTGGATCTATATATCGGCCGAAAGATTGATTCTCCAGCCGATGTTCTTCAACCACACCAGAATACGAACAGTTAATAGAAAGAACTAATTAAAAGCGAGAGACGGAAATTAAATCAAACCATAGGCCGTTGGGCCTCACCATCTTGATCCCTCAGTAATTGATTGCTTGGATTGCGATTGATTGTAGATAATAGTGGTTGATTGTGGTAGTCAACTTCATAAAACACTAGAACAAAGTGAGTTCTTTGGGGGTTTTTACTCTCGGATGCGGCTACTCACGGGAGGTTAGGGCTTTTGTAGAGGATTGATAGGAGATGATTTCTGTAGAGTTTGGGGACGAATCATGGAGTGGAGAGATGTGTATTTCGTGGTCATTATTTCGGAACCCTAAGGCCCTTTATATAGGCAATTGGTGACTCACTCCGGCCAATCAAATGGCGTGAATCAAAGTGGAATTCTAGGGCAATAAGACCTCTATGGTAAGTGTATTCGTAGCCTTGAAGTAATGGTTCGCGGCTTCTAGGGTTTGGGCGAACGGATTGAAAAGCCGCTGAACATTCCAAAATCTGGAAAACATCGGTCGGCACGGCCGAAGAAAGGATTTCGCGGCCGCGGAAAGGATTTTCCAGCAAAAGGCCAAACTTTGCGGGCTCGCTCCGGACACTTCCAAACTTGGTTTTGCGTGTTCTTTGGACCGTTGGAAAGCTTGTTGAGTCTACTTTCTAACCCAAGTGATTTGGATCAAATATATTTAGTACATCAAAAGATATGATGATTTTACCCTTAGTGGGTCAGAAAATGGATTGTTTTGGTAAAATTCTCGTATCTCCCTCATTTCAAATTGGTTGAAGGCATATTATATATCAATAAAAGAGGGTTTTGAAAGTACTACAAAATGGTGGAATCCAACCACCAAAATAAGGAACTTTAGTTTATGAAAAATGGGCCGAAAGCAGACTTAATTGAAGATCGACGATGCTACTAAGGCTAAAACACGTTTCTATCCACTCTAAGTATCGCTTGGTACTCCTAGCACCTATTTTAAAGTGTTCCTTAATCCCTTAAGAGTTCCACAAAGTTCCTAAGGCTTTCATGAAGTCAACCAAAACAACCACATATCATATTCATCATCGGGATGGTCCCTAAGGTGGGACTTGAAATAATCGTTGAGCCAAATTGGGGTGTCTACAACTTTGCTGTTTTGAGCATTTGTTTAGGTGAGCATGACAATAAATCCGTGGAACATGATAGCTTGAGAGAGCCCACCTAACTGTTCTAAAAAAGCATATATTGCAGCAACGAAATGATGAAATCATACCAATTATTCGGTATCCAAGTGCTGAAATATTATAAGAATTTCGGGTTGTATATGCTGAAACATTACACAAATTTCGGTATGCAGCTACTGGAAAATTACAATAATTTCGGAATGCATATCCTAAAATTAACCTGTGCTCAGTCAATTTTTTCACATATACCCCATAATAAAATAAACGGCACAAAAAGCAAAATCAAACTCCATGGATGTGCTTAGTCAACAACATTGCAATGTAAAGCGACAACATGATAACCATACATATAAAATGAAACTAATCTACGTCAAAAGACTTGGCGGTTGCTACATCACTTCCTATTATGGCTTTAAACGCTTCTATTTGGGCAGAAAAAAGTGTCTCTCATTCCTTGGCCTCCTCCCATCGGAATTTGAACCAATAGTTGGCAATAGGTGACATGGGGGAACAAGTTTTTAGATCAACCAATAGTTTCTGTGACGCATGCTATCTTCTTTGCCTTCGCTTCTTTGCCATTCTACTTCACATTACCTCCTTTGTCCTTTGCCTTGTTGATAAACGGTCTATACTTTTCACCCCGTTCACATGCAAACCGCATCCTTGGCCTTCGGTTCTTTGCCATTCTCTCCGACGACTTTATGATAATCACAAACCCATTTTCCTTGCCGGTAGATGTTATCCAATCTCTCAACATATCTTCGGATGGAAAAACCTACAAACATGATTGAACAAAAACATTTAATAGCAGTAAACAAACAAAATCAAAAGAACCATTGAATCATCCACCTGTTTGAAAACACTCACATTCTTCGTTGTAAACTCCCGTGTCAAATCATATAGGGCCACTAGACCTATGTGGCTGCCGTGTGCACTCACATTCTCCGTCGTAAACTCCGATGCTATGGTCATTGGACCTATGTGGCTGCCGTGTGTTGAAGCATCACCCTGAAGAAAGTATCAAAAATTCAAAAGTCTATTAAAACAAGTTTTCTACCTCTCCGGATCTGTTTCGGTAAGTGAATGTCGAAAATACATAGAATTCTATATATAACTGTTGAACATAAGTATCACTTTCGATAACCACATGTCAAAAATATATACAAAATTCGGTAACTAACTGCCGAACTATGCATACGAAAATTATACATAACATTTCGGTAAGTAGCTATTGAAAACAAGATTATATTTCGGTAACTACACGTCGAAAATATGTTCAAACTTCGGTAACCAACTGCCGAACCACTATATTTCGGTAAATAACTGTTGACAAAATAACTATATTTTGGTAACAACACGTCGAACATATGTTCAAATTTCAGTAAACAACTACCGAACTATCTATATAGGGAAAATCATACATACATTTCGGTAAAATGCTGTTGAAGAAAATATTATATTTCGGTAAATACATGTCGAAAATATGTTCAATCTTCGGTACACAACTGCTGAACTTAATACTATATAGGAAAATCATACATACATTTTGGTAACTAACTGTTGAAAACAAGATTATATTTCGGTAACTACATGTCGGAAATGCATACAACAAAAATAAGAAACATATATTTCAGTAATTGGATGCTGAAAATGTATCTCAATTTCGGTAACTAACTGTCGAGTATGGTAATATTTTACAGTGGTTAGCTACCAAAATTACTTACTTTATTCTGTTCATTCTGTTCGAACCAGAAACATCGACAAAACCCTCGAAAAACTGGGTTTACAAAACCCACACGCCACAACAACAAAATAGAGGCATTGTAAACGGAAAAAACTTACCTTCTTACGCGGCTTCCAAGATACAATGTCCATCACAATATCTTTTCTTCTCCTTTGCCATCATATGGTTGCCAATAGAATTTGATTTAATTTCAAAATTCAATCCTACAAGTGGGTCAAAAAATGGATCAATGGAAGGACTTGAACCTTCCATTGATACAATATTTGGTTCTTGCTCCTCCTCCATTGGAAAATTTGAGAGAGAGGAAAAAAGAGAATGATGATTTAGAGAGAGGGAAGAAGAGAAGAAGAACAGTAGAAAACCGAGAATGAAGAACAGGAGGAGGTCTGTGTGTGTTTTTTTCTTTTCAAACGTGAATGATGATATTGGGGGGGAAGGGGGTAGTGGATAATTTAGGAATTTTGGTTATAAGGGCATATAGGTCATTTCATGTATAGGTATAAGGATAAGTAGGTCATTTTACATTATTGGGTCATGTTGTAATTAATTGCAAATTTTTAACGGGCTATGGGAGTAAATAGGGGGCTGCGAATAGTTACCCCCAAGAAAGAAGGATGGAAATTTGCAGCTACTGCCACGACTACTTCTTTTACTGCCACGAGAGATTAAACCGAATTGACACTCTCGCCCTCTAAAGTTGACAAATGTTCTCTCTTGCTTGCTTTCGTTCCTCTGTTTTTGATCTCTTTCTCTCTCTCCTCCTGCCTTCTTTTCTTTTCTTTATCCCGAAGACTCCACCACTGGCCACCAGGTCCACCACTATCACCAGGGCCGGCCCAACCCCAAGGCCCAAGAGGTCTGGGCCTTGGGCATCCCAAAAATGTCAAATTTTAAGGGCACCTGTAGACACCCCAATCCGGACCTCGAAGGGTCTTTGTTCACCCCGATGATGAAATAAAGGAAACGGAACTTTTGCGAGCTTGAATGAAGGACTCCCTTAAAACCAAACAGATCCTCAGCCCAAATGAATCGTCAGCCCAAAACAAACCCAAAAGCTCAAAAAGCCCAGAGAAAGCCCGAAAGCCTTGGAGCAAGCCTGTAATACCGCGCGTGACATCTCTAAACCGCACGGCGTATCGAAATTTAATACGCTGCATGCGGTCATGAGGTTAGCCGCACGGCATTTTAGGTAAAGTTCTGACTGGCTTAGAAAGCTGTCGGCCACGCCTATTTGAGCCACAGCTTCAATACGGCTCAGCCGAAAGCACACTTCTGGCCCGTCCAGAAAATACCTCCAACATTTGAAATTCAAAATCCAAGGCTCTTGCCTATAAATACACCCCTCCACTCAAGAGAAAAGGGCCATTGATCACTATTATACCCTTTCTCTCTCTTCTTGCTTTCACACCCACATTCCCATTTCCAAGCTTTGAGAATGTTGTTCTCAAAAGACATTCTCTAGGTTCTTTTACTCCATTTTTCTCTTCACCATTGAAGTTAGTTCCTTACTAACTTTGAGACCCCAACCACCCAATACACTCATCCACTACACACATCCATACTTCTATTCTCTTTTCCAACCTTCCGACGTCCATCCGCCTACATCAATACTCATTCAAGCTCAAGATCAAAGGTAAAAACCAAGTTTCCTTGGGCTAGGCTCTGTCCTGGCCCTGAGGGGACCTTTCTGTCTTCAGGTCTAACCCTTTTGGTTAGGATCTGACCCAAAACCTCTTTTACAAAACAAAACCAGTGTTTTGTGCAGGGTGTGATACGCCGCGCGGCGCTCTGAAGCGTCGCACGGCGTAGTAGACTCACACGCACGACATTTAAAAACGGTATTGTTTTCTTGACCAAACTATCTAGATCACGATCGTCTGTTGTTGGATCTGTTTCTGTATACCAAAAGCAGTCCCAAAATGAGACCGTATCTACAAGCCACGTTTTAAACTCCATAGATCTTTTCAAAACAAGCAAACGTATCAAAAATGGTTTTCTACTCGTGGCTTGAAAGAATGGTGCAGATCTGAGATGATCTGATGTATGTGAGCTTTCTGAAGTTTTAAAATAACACCGTGCGATGTAATGGGTACACCGTGCGAAGCTTTACAAAATGATAACAGTTTGGTATCAAGATCAGAACCACGCACGGCATATCAGTAAGCCGCGCATTGTAAAGCGATATGCCGCCTGATGGGAGATGGTGATCCAGACAGCCCGTTTGAATATCTTTCTTGTTTATATTATCGCCATGACATCTTTATCATTTCTGTACAGCAAGCACCACTAGCACGGCAACGTGACATGTTTTATCTTGTTCCCTTTTCCCCTTTATATGTTTTCAAGGTTTTCCGAATGGTATTAAATCCCTCCATTTAAAATGCTTAGTAGAGACCGGTTTTCACCGGGCGAGCGGGGTGCTTTTTAACAAAACCTTCCCCACTCGTAACCTGGCTCCCGGATCCAAAATCTCAACGGTTTCGCTAGATCAAAAAGCCTTTTTTCTCAAAACAAACCCTCGGTTTCTCGGATCATCCATCTCAAAAATCCGGGTGGCGACTCTGTTGATCGCGCTTCGGGCACGGGAGCCCACAGTGGCGACTCTGCTGGGGAAATTTATTCAAAACTTCTGTTTTTAAAATAAAAAAAAATACATAAAGGAGTGTTGAATAATCAAGAGGGCAAAACTTGAAAGGTATTTTATTTGGGGGGCTTAATGCAATTTGGAAAACTTAAACTTTCTTTCACACTATGCACCGCACAAGCCGCGCTAGCATGTTCTGGCTATCTTGCCCGGTTTACCGGTGACAAACTCTCCCGGAATGCCTAGCAACCCTCGACTATGATGGACCATCGTGCTGTTCGACCATTGTCTTGCAATACACTCAACATAGGGTAGTACATCTTGGCTCTAGTTCGGGGAACCCTTCTGAAACCAAAACCGGCCTTTGCACTTGTACATAACCATAGAACCTTCCCAACTAGGATAGGAACCCATGGCTAGGACTTATGTGATATATCCTATTTATGTGTATTTCTTTTCTGTACATACATGTCATTCACACATCATTGCATCTTGCGGGCTAGAGGATTGGGCTCCCTTAGAATTCTTTAGGACTTTTCGGTCAGTCTAGGAGACTATAAATCCATGGGGGTTGTGATACCTCCGGTATTTGCCGTGCCCGAACGGCTCCCTTGACATGGGATTAACCTTGAAGGTGTGCGTATTTGGATTCTGACGGTCACATTGCTCTGTCTCGGATGGTCAAGTTAAGGAGATTGGATCTAGTTCTGAAATGATTGGAATTTAACCTGCCTGACAGTACCTACCCGGACCGCCAGAAATCTTCTGTACAAATGCCCCAAGTGAAACTCAAGTCACGGTAGGTTTTAGGACCTAGGAGGCACGTAGAAGGTAGGACAGACACTCGGGGTGGATTCTGAGTTGTTCCATTTTGCCTTGTTGCCAGTTCAGAAACATTGGACACCTGCAAAAAAAAAGGCTTTACCCAATTAGTTTCGTCCGTCCCGAAGATTGGTTCGCATAGATACCCTGGAAGAAACCCAACTGTTTGAGGTCCACATAGAACAGGAAGGCCAGTCATCATTAGCAGTTTCGCCAAGCCTGACAATACAGGAGTCTCTGTCACTTGAAAATCCCTTACCAATGGCTGACCAAGGAAATGGGGTAGAAGAGCTTTAGACAGAACATGGCCACCATGGATGCTCAGTTTAGGCAATCCCTTGCTGGTATGGATACGCAACTCAAAGCCTCGGTTGCATCCATGAAAGGCGACATGAATATGATAATGGAGCCTATACAGGAGGTTTGTGACAAGCTTTTAGTCAAGACTGACATACCCAAGGATGAGACGCCAGCCAAAGACACGCCAGCAATCGATCCTAATTTAGCCGCCCTTATGGCTAAAATTGGTAAGTTGGAAGAATCTGAGCAAGAAAATAAGCGATTAGGGAGAGGAGAGATTGACATGAACAAATTGTGCTTGTTCCCCAACGCTAAGTTACCAGAAAAGTTTAAGGGCGTGGATTTCGCAAAGTTTGACGGTACTGGAGATCCAAAAGCTCACCTCCAAGGGTATGTTGGTTCACTCACCATGAGGGGAATCGAAAAGGAAGCCATGGCCCAGCTATTTCACGAATCCCTGTCAGGGCCAGCCTTGCAATGGTTTCTTACCCTGGAACCCTCTAAGAAAAGGACTTGGGAAGACATTGGGACGGCATTTGTGGCTCAATACGATTTCAATGTCGATCTAAAGATAACCACGAGGGAACTAGAGAGCACCAAGATGGATGAGAAAGAAGGTTTCACTGACTTTGTAA
Organism: Rhododendron griersonianum; assembly: GCA_018127125.1. Taxonomy (NCBI): domain Eukaryota; kingdom Viridiplantae; phylum Streptophyta; class Magnoliopsida; order Ericales; family Ericaceae; genus Rhododendron; species Rhododendron griersonianum. Next base: position 28,845,691 of record CM030790.1, on the reverse strand, counting down.
AACGTTGGAGGGCTAAAGCCGCTCAAATGCAAAGCAAACCGGACTTAAAAGAACAAATAAGGATCATCACCAAGAACCTGCCAAACTCTTTTGCCCCATACATGGTTCTCTCCCAGGCAGCCCCAAATTTCGAAACTTTCTATGACTCGGGCTTGGCTGTAGAGGAGGCTCTGCGAGACGGTACACTGGAAAAGAAGGAATCAGGAGCAAAGCCCAAAAGGGTGTATTCAGGGAACAGCAATGTCCTCTTCGGGAAGTCCAATCAGGCTAGAACTTCATCCACCAAACCGGCAGAAGTAAACCAAATTTCTGAAAAACCAAAGTCCCAACAAAGAGTCTTTACCCAATTTAGCACTCCTAGATCCGCCTTGCTCAAAAAGCTTACTGAAGTAGGAGTGCTGAATCCTCTTCAGCCACCACAGAACATTCCACCCAACCTAAACCAGAATGTCTACTGCGATTTCCACCAAATGCATGGCCATACCACTGACAACTGTATCCGTCTCCGTCATGAGATTCAAAACCTCATCGACAATAAAGTCATTGATACCCCTCATTCTGACAAACCAAACACCATGACAAATCCCTTGCCACAACACAATACCCCCTTCCATATCAACCAAATCACCCAAGCCAAAAGTCAAGACTTTGATCCTATCTCTTTCATCGTCCCTGATACCGAACCAAAGCCTGTTGTGGAAATTCCCGAAGAAACTGCGCTCTGTTACCTCTGGGATTGGGGAGATTTGATTGCCGATTGGAAGGAGTTTGAAGTCGCCAATTTCCAAGAAGACGTAAATCCGTTCTTTGAGCCAGAATGGGAGGTTGATTGGCAAAACATTCATACTGACCCTCTGGATGGGTTTTCTCTGTACATGATGTTCGAAAGTCAAAATGGGAACTTGCCGGAGATGCCTGAATGGGAATGGAATCCAATTACGGATGAATACCAACTCTTGGCCTGGGATGACCCTTTGGATACCTTCTCTATACCCATGCTGTTTGCAGAAGAATATCAACCACAGATAGTGACCTACAACTGACCTGAACCTGTCCCATTTCAACCGAATCTCTCCTCCTACCTCCACGATCTTATAGCTAACGACCCATACAACAACGTAGGTCTTGCTCCATACCCAGAACTGCCGGGTCCCGAAGAAGATGTGGCTAGTAATGAGTTCAACCCAATGGACTACCTGGTCGATGAAGTTAAGTCAGAGTCATCTGTCACTTTCCCAAATGATGCTGATGTTGCCATGATGAATTTGTGGGAAGATGAACCGGGTGCTAAGACAAACCTGTGGGGAAATACGGAGATCATCAACATAAAGGTGGGAAACGAAGAATGGACCGTAAATAGGGCAGTAGCAGAAGCTAAAAAATGGAAGCCCGAGGATCTGTGGGAAGACCTGGTTATCGCTGACTTGGCTGCCAACCTCCAAGACACCACTATTGGAAACAAGCGTAAGGCCCTTGCTGATTTATGGAATGAGGAGGCCAAGTATCAACAGATTGGTCAATTGACCAGGAGTGGTCGAATATATCAACCCCCTAATCTTCAAATCGGAGAATCTTCCAACCCTCCAGCTCCACTGACCAAAGAACCTTCTAACCCGTTCGTTACCCCAATCAAAGATACTTTCCAACCCTTTGCCCCACCAGTTAAAGAGCCTTCACGCCCTGAGAAAAACTCGGAAGGAATGATCAAGCGCGAGCTTGAACAGACTCCGGCCAAAATGTCTGTTTGGGACGTGCTTGTTCACTCCACCCGCCATCGTGAAGGATTTATCCAAGCTCTCTCTCACCTAAAAGTTCTTTCCGCCATAACCGTTGACGAACTTGTGGCACTCATCAAAACCATACCCGTCAAACATGCTATCACCTTCACTAATCGAGATTTGCCCGCTGAAGGAACTGATCACAATCGACCACTCCATATCACTCTGAAATGCCACGGAAAATGGGTACGGGTAATTTTGATTGATAACGGGTCAGCAATCAATGTCTGTCCACTCCGTGTTGCTTATTGCCTGGGATACAAAATAGTGATTTCTCTCCATCAGAAGTCAAAGTTCGGGTGTACGACAACACCCGTCGGGATGTGACTGGGACCCTCATGCTTCTTATGACTTTCGGGCCTTACCAAACGGATGTGGAGTTCCATGTGGTAAACATTCCCGCATCCTTCAACCTACTGCTGGGTAGACCTTGGATGCATCAACCTGACATCATGGCAGTTCCTTCAATGCTCCACCAGAAAGTTAGATTGGGACTTGAGACTGGGATGCTCACCATTCATGGTGACTCCGGAATTCGCGCTCCTGTGGAAGACAATGCCCCACTTTTGGAGATACAACATGGGGAAGAGGACGTTGCCCTAGGCGGCTTCTCTCTTGACACCTCTAATTCTGTTTTCACTGTCAAGATTGATGACGACTTCGTCATTAGTAATGTTGCCATAAAGATAATGAAGAAAATGTCCTACATGCTAGGTTTGGGGCTGGAAAAGAATCTCCAGGGACCAGCACAGTTTGAAGAACCAGGAACTTTAACCTGTGTAACAGGCTTGGGATACCACCCTTCTGAAGGAAGGAAGGAAAAGAAGGGAGATAGATTGGAAGATTATTTTGTCAAAGAGGAGGCAAAGCAGATTTATCAAGGACAGCCAGAACCATTCTGGAACAAAGAAACCAACACCTTCCTACCAGGATTTGAGATATTCGCTAATGATGTTTGGCCTGAAAGTGATGAAGAATTGGAAGCAGTAATCAAACCAGCAAGAATGGCCGATTGGGTTGAAACTCTTACCATGGGTAGCCTAGCAACCTTATTCGGGGAAGACGAACCATTGGGAATAGCCATAGAAGCAGAAGTGCAGATGCTGGGGCAGGAGGCCCCCGAAGATCCAACTTCACTCATCATGGATGCCGCTGGAGATTATAAGAATTGGACTTTCATACCAAGTGCAACTAGTCATGAGTCTGAGTCTGAAACCGAGTCCTCTGAGTCCTTTGAGTCTTCTGAGTCTTCTAAGTCTGTTGAGTCTGAGTCGGTGCCTCTTGGCCCAACTCCTCAGAGTCTGTATTTTGAGTTTGAGTCTACCAGCGTGTATGGTGCCCTCGAGGCCTCTGCTTATGATGAAATAAATGAATCTGATTCCGCTTACTTCCCTGATTTTGAAATAAATTGTGTCGACCCCAATGATGAAGAGATCGATTTTGAGGGGAAATCCCTGAAGAAATTCGGTCCCTAATCGAAAGGGAAGACGAAAGGCATGCTCAGCCTGTAAAAGAAGAAGTTGTTTCCATAAATTTGAGGGATGAAGAGAATCCCCGAATGGTTCAGATCGGTTCCGCGCTGTCAGAAGAAGAGCGCCAGGCTCTTGTAAATTTGCTAAAAGAATTCGAAGATGTTTTTGCATGGTCACACGCTAATATGCCCGGAATCGATCCTGAAATCGTGGAACATCGAATTCCCCTTCATCCTGATGCGAAACCAGTAAAACAGAAGCTGAGGCGCATGAGGCCTGATTGGGTGCTTAAAATAAAAGAGGAAGTAACTAAACAAATCAATGCTGGGTTCTTAATGGTAACTAAATACCCTCAGTGGGTCGCAAATATTGTCCCTGTTCCAAAGAAGGATGGCAAAATCAGGGTTTGTGTGGACTTCAGGGATTTAAACAAAGCCAGCCCCAAGGATGACTTCCTTTTGCGCACATTGACGTGCTAGTTGATAACACCACGGGACACGCTTTGCTTTCCTTCATGGATGGTTTCTCAGGGTATAACCAGATTCTCATGGCCCCGGAAGACCGAGAGAAGACCACATTCATCACTGAATGGGGAACTTATTGCTATCGAGTCATGCCTTTTGGGCTGAAGAACACTGGCTCCACCTATCAGGGAGCTGCTATAACCTTGTTGCATGATATGATTCATAGAGAGGTGGAGGTTTACGTTGACGACATGATCGTTAAGGCAAAAGAGCGAGAAGGCCACTTACCCGCGCTGAGAAAGTTCTTCGAAAGGATAAGGAAGTATAGGATGCGCCTCAACCCGGCTAAATGTACGTTCGGAGTCACTACAGGGAAAATGCTCGGGTTCATGATCACCACTCGCGGCATCGAAATCGATCCATCAAAGATTAAGGCCATTCTGGAAATGGAACCACCACGGACAGAGAAAGACGTAAAGAGTTTCCTTGGCAAAATACAGTTCATCAGCCGGTTTATTGCGAAACTGACTTCAACGTGTGAACCCATATTTCGCTTGCTCAAGAAAGGAACACCATTTGCATGGAATGATAGATGTCAGCAAGCCTTCGAGGCCATCAAAGCCTACCTAAGGAATCCGCCAGTCTTGATGCCGCCTGAACCAGGAAAACTTTTGATCCTATACTTGTCAGTCACTCCGTCTTCCATGGGGTGTATGCTGGCACAGGAAGGAGACGATGGGGTTGAAAGGGCTGTCTACTACCTCAGCAAAAAGATGGTCGGATCTAAAGAACGCTATACTCCATTAGAAAAGACGTGTTGGGCACTCGTTTGGGCTTCCAGAAAGTTAAGACATTACATGCTGGCCTATTCGGTAAGATTGATATCCCGAATGGATCCTTTGAAGTACTTGTTCGAAAAGTCAACACTCACAGGAAGAATGGCATGATGGCTATTGATGCTGGCAGAATTTGAATTGAAGTATGTCAGCAGAAAGTCAGTGAAAGGAAGAGCTGTCGCTGAATTTTTGGCCGACTGCCCAGTCGAAGGAAAGGAAGATGCCGAATTCGAGTTCCCGGATGAAGGCATAATGACCATAGTCGAAGACGTGTGGCAGTTGTATTTCGATGGAGCAGCCAATCAGAAAGGATTTGGAATTGGTGTGCTATTGATTTCGCCGGATGGGTCGCATATCCCGCTTGCATTCAAGCTTAACTTCGAAGTCACCAACAATCAAGCGGAATACGAAGCTTGCATTGTTGGCATGGAAGCAGCCATTGAAATCGGTATAGAAAAATTGGAGGTTGTGGGAGATTCAAACTTGGTCGTTTCTCAAGCAAATGGCGATTGGAAGGTCAGGGAAGAGAAGTTAAAGCCGTACCATCAAGATCTCGAAGATGTCATTCCCCATTTTAACAAAGTAACTTTCACTCATGTCCCGAGACTCAGGAATCAATTCGCTGATGCCTTGGCAACATTGGCCTCTATGGTCGAAATCCCTGTCGGTGTGAAGCTAAGGCCAATTATGATCGAGCAAAGGGACACCCCGGTATGCCAACATGTCATGGCCATCAACGAGCCCGAAGACGGTCACTTGGTTCTACGATATTTGGAGATTCGTGGAAAGAGGAGAGTACCCCTCTGAAGCAAGCAAGAAAGACAGGATCGCCCTTCGGAGAATGGCAGCTCAGTACATCATTTGTGGAGGAAATCTATACCGAAGGTTTCACTGTGGAACCCATAAGCTGTGTATTCATGGTGAGGACACAAAAAGAGTAATGGAGGAAGTCCACGAGGGAGTATGCGGTCCTCACATGAATGGTATGATGCTTGCCAAAAAGGTTTTGAGACAAGGCTACTTCTGGTCTACCATGGAGACGGAATGTGTGGAATACGTACGACGTTGCCATAAGTGCCAAATTCACGCTAACCTCACGCATGTCCCACTGCATGAGCTGCAGCAAACGACCTTGCCATGGCCTTTCTCGACCTGGGGAATTGATGCCATCGGAAGGATTGTGCCAGTAGCCTCTAATGGCCATAAGTTCATCCTGATGGCTATCGATTACTCACAAAGTGGGTGGAAGCAGCCTCGTATGCAACCCTGACTGCGGTTCAAGTCGCGCACTTTATCAAGCAAAACGTCATTTATCGGTATGGGGTCCCACAGGCATTCGTATCCGATAATGGGGTTCATTTTAAAGGCCGAGCTAGGGAAGTCTTGGAGGAGTTTCAGATCCAAATACACAAGTCAACAACCTACTGACCGCAGACCAATGGGGCCGTGGAAGCAGCCAACAAAACAATCAAAACCATCTTGGAAAAGACCATTCAATCTGCAAGGGATTGGCACAAACGACTACCTTTGGCATTGTGGGGATACCGCACGTCTGTACGTACACCAACAGGGGCAACTCCGTACTCCTTGGTTTATGGCATGGAGGCCGTACTCCCCATAGAATTAGAGGTTCCATCCCTCTGAACTATGATCGAATGCAATGTCCAAGAGGTAGATTGGCTGAGCAACCGGTTTGAAGAACTTATGTTGTTCGATGAACGTCGTTTAAGGGCACTGTACCACATTCAAGGATATCAAAGGAGAATTACGCGTGCATTCAATAAAAAAGTGAAGCCCAGGGACTTGGCAAAAGGCGACATGATTCTGAAGGAAATACGAGCACCAGTCTATGATCCACGAGGAAAGTTTCGACCAAAATGGTCCGGGCCTTATATCATCAAGACTATTTTATTGGGAGGAGCTACGCAACTCATCGACCTGGACGGAAACGAATTCTCAACTCTAGTCAACCTGGATCAACTCAGACGCTACTACCCCTCCTGAGAGAGGCTCGCTGGGCTGAAAGCTGCAAGGGCAGTCAGTTCCAGGCAAAAATTAGAGCAAAAGCCTGCTATGATGAAAACCCGCAAGGGCATTTTAGGCAAAAGTTAAGGCATACAATGAACGAGCTCGCTAGGCCGAAAACCCGAAAGGGCGGTACTAGGCAAAAATTAGAGCGCAAAAGGAGAGTGTCAAAACCAGAGCGAACCCTATCCTTGAACTACGTCATGACCTGATTCCTTCATAAAAAAGGATACGTAGGCAGTCTCACGATGGGACTCGGTCACAATCAATCAAAACAAAAATCCAGGTTGACAGAATCCAGAAAGGTAGAATCAGAGAGGGGGAGACCCTCTGTAACTCATTTTATTGACAAAACTGCTTCTAATAGATAGGGCCGAGCATGATTTTCAAAAATAAAAGTGCAATACAATAAAAAGAGGTCCATGATTTATTCAAATGATCAGGGTAGTAAGATCGAGTCAGTTTCCTCGGGCTCTTGCCCTTGCAGCAATGTCCCTTTTGAGCCACTTCCTGTAGCTCCCGCGCACTGCCACAGATGGGTAAGGATGAGCATCAGTCACCTCGCGAGACCTCCAGAAGTGCTGGTAGTTGCAAAGGGCCGAATGACGAAAGAAATGCAAAACCACATCCACCAGTACCTCTGCAGGAACCTCCTGTCTCAAACCAAGCTGACACTGAATCCGATAGGGGATGTAAAAGGTAAATGCCTCCAGCCCGGGAAGAACCACCCACTGAGAGCCCATATAATGCACAATCATGGGGGGAAGATCAAGCCATGAGCATTTCCAGGAAATAGTCTCAGCCCGCTGACGTTTGAAGAAGTTGACCCACTCGGAAACTCGCCTATCCGCAAATTCAAAGCACTGAGAGGACAGTAACCTAGCCCCATACGCCAAGTTGCCAGGAGGGAGGGTCAGTACGTTCACCTTGTCACAAAGCCAAGTCTGCCAAAGAGGGAAAACAAGTGAGAAACCGTAGAAAGCCAAGCCCAACGTTAAAGAAAATAGGAAAAGCTTGAAAGAGGAAAGATGAGGCGAAAACCAACCTGTAAGAGAAGGGGGCTGCCTCCAAAAGTCTCAGTCTTTCCAGAACGAACCCTGTCCAAACCCATCAGTGTCTCAGCCAATACCATTGGAATCACGTCCTTCCGAGCTCCAATCTGCACTGCAATGCTGACCAATGCCGAGCTAGCATGACCAGTGGAAGGAACCAGCAAGTAAGCACATACAAAGAGCGGTCATGCGCCGAGTGTGGTAGGTTGTGTCCGCTAGGTTGCCAAGAGGAGAGAACATCTCAATGAGGCGCATCACGTTGAGATGACCATTGCTAACCAAGTAACGAGCAGCACCGTCATTCAAACCAAGAGAAGCAGCTAGAACCTTGGACATGTTCTCACGCACGGGAGGGACGATGACATCCCCAGAGCCGAAGCCGCCAAGATAGGCGCGAAACTCTTCAATTGTAGGGCAAAGCTCTTGTTCACCAAAGCGGAATACGTGCACCTCCGGATCCCAAAGACTTGTGGCAGCCTTTAGGAGCTCGGGATGAAGGCGGATGTTACGAAGGTATCTCATAGAGTAGAGACCATGCGCCCGAAAGTTGAGCCAATCGACCCCCTCCATGGAAATCAACCACGGCCGTAGTGAACCGGTGAGAGAAAGAGCCATTGAGAGGAGGTGAAGGTTTGAGGAAGAAAGGTATGGTTAGTATGAGGCCTAAGGTCAGAATTTATAGGAAGGATAGAGGAGACAATTTCAACTTTCAAATGAGCCTTGGGTTCCAAAAGTGTAGATTTTCCATAAAGTCTTATATAGGGAAAAGCTTGGTCATGCCCTAAAAGAACAAAGTAGACATGCATTGGCCCGGAAATGTTATAGAACAGGTCAAACTTCAACCTTCGTGCAATCTGTCTTGGGAAGCAGCAAACGGCAGAATGTCAGGAAAATAGTGCCGCGCAGCATAACGAGGTAACGCACGGCATACCAAATCCAGGGGAAAGCCACGGCATAGCACGGATACGCCGCGGGATTAGATGAAGCCACGCACGGCACTTTGTAGCCCCGCACGGCATATCAAGTCTGCATTTCTGCAGACTTTGACATCAGGGGTTTGAAACCAATTCGAGGCACTCGCAAGTATCACCAACCCTCAGAACACATTTCAATGGGTATTTGGGACTTCGGGGAACTCCCACTTCGAGTCAACTCTCAAAATTCGACGTGAGGACACCAAAAAGTCAATAAAACCCATTTCCTAGGTCATGTCAAGGTATCGGAGTCCATTTCAAGCCATTTCAAGTTGATCTTTCGAGTCCTACAGGTCATAATGGTCAAAAGTGACCTGGTCCAAGTTCCGTTTCGCGGTCAATGTCAAAATTTGAGAATGTCACTCTCCAAAGTCAAGGTTTTTCTTGCTCTTCAGGCATGTTTTCAAGCAGTTTTCAGTTTTCAAACGAAAGCTTGAGTTTTCTAGTCACGTGTCAAATATCAAGGGTCGTTGTTGATAAACAAGAGTCCGCAACAGGGGTATTTTTGTAAAATCTTGCACAAAGTGTCAGTTTTTCAGAATTATTCATTTATCTTCTTTGATTTCTATTCCGACATCGATGGACCTATGCCCCGACATACTACTCATCATAAAGCTCGAATTCGCTTCAGATTGTGGCTGAAAGGACCAGTTGCATGCATGCATTGGTTAGTGTTTCTGTTATTCAATCTTTCTTAGACAAATGACAATAAGAGAAATTGAATGGCATAAACATGGAAAGAATAAGCTTTTCTATATATATAATCTCCAAAATATCCATGAGCCGAAGTACAAAAAGGCGTGCAAGCCCAAAATCCTATCTACTAAGGGTAAACAGGCACCCTTCCAAAAGAAGCACGCAGGCTCCACCAAAAGGCAAAAGCAAAACAAAAGGAAACTCAACTCTCATCCTCGTCCTCATCCTCATCCTCCTCGCCGTCCTCCCCAGAGGCCTCCTCTGCCTGAGAACCGGCTGCCTCCTGAGTACCTGACGCCCTAGGCACCGTACTCCCCGAGGTGTCCGCTAGGTCGACGTCCGTCGGCTCCTCAGTCTCGTCAGAGACGTCGACCGGCTCGTCCTCTGTCCCCCCAGAAAACCGCTGCCTCTTCGACGGAGGCTCCTCCCGCAAGCCAGCAGAGGAAGCCTGTGGCCCCTGCATGCGCACAGACTTCCTGCGCAGCCCACGCGAAGCCCCTCCTCCAGTCTGCAATAACATGGCATTCATCATTCGCATTGTAATCATAAGTATAAGCAATAACAAGTAAAAGCAAGGGGTTTGAAGGCCTTACCATAGTCCCGCCGGCATGAAGAAGCACCTCTGGGGCGTGGCCCATGGCGTACTGCCTCACCAACTGCTCTAGGCCCATCATGGCCCCGGCCATCTCTCTCACGTACTCCGGAGTCGCCTGCACAATAGGTCAATCGATTAGAGCGTACAGTGTGCATGCAAAAAGGGCGAAAGAATGCGAGTTATACCTGAGCAAGGAACTCCGGAACTGCGACTGTGGGACGTGGCACCACTATGCCAGAAACCCCCTGGGCAGTCGTCACGTCCACAGTCAAGCTGGCCCCGCTTGGACCTGTGCCATCGCCCTGGCCATCACCACCACCTTCACGCCCTCTTCCTCTTCCTCTCCCTCCTCTCCGTCCTCGTCTGCCTCTACCGCCTGCACCACCTGGCGCTCGAAGCGTCGCCTCCCAAGCAGCAGTCCGTACCCCGAAACTTGGCATCAAGTACCGAGCCCGGTACTCAGAGTAGTCAACGCCTGCCTGGAAGAGCGGCTCCAGCCAGGGTCGGTTCGCACAAACCGCTCGACCTCTCTCCAGGTGTACAAGCTCGTCTTCTGCACCAAAGCAGGGAGGGGACCAGGGACTCGAAAAATGCCCAGCCTCAACGACTGACGTGACACCCGGTCACCCAAGTACCACTGCCAGCCGTAAGGGGACTCGAGCAGCACTCTCCCCCTCGTCACCTCCCTACTCTGAACCAAGTAAGGAAGCTCGCAGCGGTCTCATACACGCCAGCGAATCTGCAATCAAAGATGAATAACATCAGCATGAGATTTGAATAAGAACTATCAACAAATAAAAGCATGCGAGGTGTAGTCATACCCTGTCAGGACGGAGCTCGTCTAGAAAGAGGCGGTAGGCGTTCAAGTCGCCCTTCCCCTTCTTCACTCCCCGGAACTCCTTGGACCAACGTAGGGCCCAGGGAAGTACTGTGTCGCTAGGACAGGAGGTCTCGGGAGGGTACATGTCCAGTACCTCGTACGTCCATAGCTGAAGAATCAAACATCAAGGATTAGCACAGGATATGCAATAAGTGAATAGAGAGACAAATAGAAATACAAGAGAAGTTCGAAATGTATCTCCCAGACTCTCTAGTAACCGCCGAGGCTCTTCCCCGTTCCTCAGGAAAGAGACCCCATGAAGGCGTAGCACGCCCCCAAAGCCGCGCCGCCCCAGTCAAAACGGGCTATCTCCCCGACATCCCTCGAGGCCGGTAGGAGCGAAAGGTGTACTCGGTTGCGCCTGTTGGGAAACAGAAACGCACCAAGCAAGTACAACAGAAAGCACCGCGCCATCTGCTCCTCCTGCACCCTGTCAGTCGGGGGCCCCTCTGTCCAAAACCCCAACAGCTGGGCGTACTAGGCGTCCTCCTTCTCTGCCCTCAGCACGTACCCCAGCATCTCCTGCTGGAACACCGCGCTCCTCCCCGTAACGGCGTCGTAAGGGATAGGGTCACCTCCGACCCTCAGACCAGTGATCGCCGCAAAGTCCAGCGGCGTCACCGTCAGCTCGCCAAAGAGGAAGTGGAACGTATTCGTTGTGTCCCACCACCTCTCGGCTAGCGCCCTCACCACCTGGCGATCGTTGCTCGCCCTCGTCAGCACGCTCACGAACTCCCCGAAGCCTGCTTGCCTCACTATCTCCCTCACAGCCTCGGGGAGTCTCTCCCAGAACGTCGGCACGTCGGCCGCACCACCGTAGCACGAGATGGTGATCGCCTGTTGCAATAAGTTGATAACATTCAGTAAACAGGTATACTATTCAAAGCGAATACGACATTCAGATAAGGAAATGAAAGTACAATGCATCGAAATTTGAAAAGCAAGTGTTTAAGGTATACCTCGTCTCGGCGCAAGGAAAGGTGCTGCTGTGGGTCCCTCAGGACCAGAGCCTCGTCGTACGTGGGCCGCTCCGGCCTGTAGGCGTCTAAAAGAGTAGGGACCACCACGTGCTGAAAGGACACGTAGGACTCCGCCATGTAAGCTCCGCGCCCTCTCAGGGTCACCGTCGCCTCCTCCACAACACTCCTCCGAGGGGCTGTCTCACCTCCAGCAGCCTCCTCCTCTACTCCCTGCGGCCCTCCAGCGGCCCCCGTCTCGAGCTCGGCCTGGAGCGCTCTCTCCCGAGCCTCAAGCAAAGTCGCCGCAAGTCCAGGCATCCCCCGTAAGGTCTCAACCAGGTCCTCGAGAGACGCCTCCTCTAGGTAGTCACCTAAACCTATGGGCCGCGACGACCCTGCACCCTTGCCGCTACCGACAAACATAGCCGGCGTCTCCCTCTCCTCCACCAACTCCTCCTCAACAACAGGGCCCTTCCCCAGGTCAGTCCGGGGCTCTCTCACAGGGGAAGCCTCTGTCTCCACCTCCGCTCCGTCAGGCCCGTCACCACCGCGAGCCTCCGTGACCTTCTCCTCCAAACCAACTACACCCTCCGCTCGGCCTGTAGTCTCCTCCTCACCCCTGGACTCCACTGCACTCGGAGTCTCTGTCTCCTGGCCAAAGCCGGCCAACACCCTGCTACCACTGTCGCCACCGTCAACACCAGTCACCACAGCGGCCTCCTCGGCCAATGCCGCCTGGGCCGAGACCCCCACGGTCTCCGGCCCCTCTCCGATTGTCACGCCACTCTCCGAGGCCACCGTGGCCGGTACAACCTCAACCTGCGGGGGGTGATCACCCCCGGGTATATCCGTGCTATCCATGGTGTAAGAGAGAGCGAGAGAATCGAGAGAGAGAGAAAGAGACCGAGAGAAAGAGAGAGAGCAACGAGAGAAAGAGAGAGTCGAGAGAAAGAGATAGAGCAGCGAGGGAGAGAGAGAGAGACCAGAGAGAGACGAGAGTGAGGAGGGAATTTTCGAATGGGGGCGTACTATGTACGCCTCGTGTATATATATATATCCCCTGAACCGGTTCGTCTGGAATTTAAATGGACCGGGTTTGAAGAGAGGTGTACCGCACGGCATATTGATGAGTAGCGCGCGGCATAATAGCTTGACTAAATGAGATTCCACGAGTTGCCACAACGCACGGCATTTTGCATACTACGCGCGGCATACTGGGTTGTTTCGACCGTTTGGATTCTGAGGGCAGTTTTTGACAATGGCATTCGCGTTAGATCTCGTTCGTGTACAGTAAGCAGAGGAAACGGATCAACAGTAGCAAGAAAGAAGGCTTTTCATTCATAAAGCCTGAGGCCACCCTCGGGATTTTCATTACATCGTTCAAAAAAAAAAAAAATCCTACTACTCTTCTTCTTCTTCATCTTCCGGCCCCTCCGCCTCAATCGTCGGAGGCGTTGTTTGCCCCATCCGAGCGGTTGTCGGAACCATTCGGATTCCCTTCGGAATCCTCCGCGGTATCGCTCGACAGGTACTCCGGTGCGAACCACGCGTCGTTCTTGTCATCTTGTTGGTCGAACGCGAAGTCCTGTAGGTTGGACACCGCGCGGGGGAGAGTACGGTTGGTAGAGACCAACCTAGAGATTTGAGTGGTAAGCCGCTCAATCTCCTATCGATAGAACCCCATCTCGAGCTCTAGGGCTGTCACCCGTGTTGCCAAATTGATGTTCGCCATGTTCGAGTCTCGAAAGTAACCTTTTTTTAGAATGAGGAAGAAGGTAGAGAGACTCGGGAGAGTGGTGCATAGAATGAGGCACCACCATCCTTTAAAAAGGGGTTTTAGCCGACGAAGGGGCACGCCTGTATTAATGGGCACCCTTAAACCAGCCAACTGATCTCGGAAATCGAAGAGGTGCATAAAAATTTGAAATGCCGCGCGCCGTACTGAAGGCCCGCACGGCATTATGGTTTCAGAGGAATAAATGTGTTTTCTCGAAAATCGAGCACTCTAGCCACCAAAATCATCTCGGAAACCAAATACTCCAGCCGTTTTGCAGCAGAAATCCTTTAGAATAGCGTGCATTAATGATGGGATTATTTGATCCTAGTCCCCCGGGACTCGCAAAATTTCCCCGTCCCCCGAGGACAAGTCGTATTCACATTTGCTCGCAGTATTTGCTAGATTCGCGCTCCCCGTCTCAAATCAAGTCTCAATTTCAAATCAAATTTCGCCTCCCGAAGACTCGTCTCAAAATCAAGTCTCAAATCTAGTCTCAAATCAAATTTCAAACCAAATTTCGCCTCCCGAAGGCTCGTCTCAAAATCAAGTCTCAAATCAAATTTCAAATCAAATTTTGCCTCCCGAAGGCTCGTCTCAAATCAAATTTCAAATTCCGAATCAAACTTTGCCTCCCGAAGGCTCGTCTCAAATCGAACCTCGCCTCCCGAAGGCTCGTCTCAAATCAAATTGCGCCTCCCGAGGGCTCATCTCGAATTTTCAAAAGGCTTACTTCGAACTTTTTCTTTGCATTATTTGCTGCGATTGCATTGTCCCAATTGAACTACGTTGGTATGATCCTTACAAACGGGGTACGTAGGCAGTTCCACGAGTGCGACCACCATTGCTATTTACTTGCATTTTTGAGTATTTTGTCTCTGTTCAAAGACTTTAGAGCAACGGATCGGGATGCCTATTCTTTAAGCGTCACTCGTATCAAAACAATGATATCCGAGTTACGTTAAAAAGGGACTACTGTAGACACCCTAATCCGGACCTCGAAGGGTCTTTGTTCACCCCGATGATGAAATAAAGGAAATGGAACCTTTGCAAGCTTGAATGAAGGACTCCCTTAAAACCAAACAGATCCTCAGCCCAAATGAATCGTCAGCCCAAAACAAACCCAAAAGCTCAAAAAGCCCAGAGAAAACCCGAAAGCCCTGGAGCAAGCCTGTAATACTGAGCGTGACATCTCTAAACCGCACGGCGTATCGAAATTTAATACGCCGCACGCGGTCATGAGGTTAGCCGCACGGCATTTTAGGTAAAGTTCTGACTGGCTCAGAAAGCTGTCGGCCACGCCTATTTGAGTCACAGCTGCAATACGGCTCAGCCGAAAGCACACTTCTGGCCCGCCCAGAAAATACCTCCAACATTTGAAATTCAAAATCCAAGGCTCTTGCCTATAAATACACCCCTCCACTCAAGAGAAAAGGGCCCTTGATCACTATTATACCCTTTCTCTCTCTTCTTGCTTTCACACCCACTTTCCCATTTCCAAGCCTTGAGAATGTTGTTCTCAAAAGACATTCTCTAGGTTCTTTTACTCCATTTTTCTCTTCACCATTGAAGTTAGTTCCTTACTAACTTTGAGACCCCAACCACCCAATACACTCATCCACTACACACATCCATACTTCTATTCTCTTTTCCAACCTTCTGACGTCCATCCGCCTTCATCAATACTCATTCAAGCTCAAGATCAAAGGTAAAAACCAAGTTTCCTTGGGCTAGGCTCTGTCCTGGCCCTGAGGGGACCTTTCTGTCTTCAGGCCTAACCCTTTTGGTTAGGATCTGACCCAAAACCTCTTTTACAAAACAAAATCAGTGTTCTGTGCAGGGTGTGATACGCCGCGCGGCGCTCTGAAGCGTCGCACGGCGTAGTAGACTCACACGCACGGCATTTAAAAATGGTATTATTTTCTTGACCAAACTGTCTGGATCACGATCGTCTGTTGTTGGATCTGTTTCTGTATACCAAAAGCAGTCCCAAAATGAGACCGTATCTACAAGCCACGTTTTAAACTCCATAGATCTTTTCAAAACAAGCAAACGTATCAAAAATGGTTTTCTACTCGTGGCTTGAAAGAATGGTGCAGATCTGAGATGATCTGATGTATGTGAGCTTTCTGAAGTTTTAAAATAACACCGTGCGATGTAATGGGTACACCGTGCAAAGCTTTACAAAACGATAAAAGTTTGGTATCAAGATCAAAACCACGCACGGCATATCAGTAAGCCGCGCGTTGTAAAGCGATATGCCGCCTGACGGGAGATGGTGATCCAGACAGCCCGTTTAAATATCTTTCTTGTTTATATTATCGTCATGACATCTTTGTCATTTCTGTACAGCAAGCACCACTAGCACGACAACGTGACATGTTTTATCTTGTTCCCCTTTCCCCTCTATGTGTTTTCAAGGTTTTCCGAATGGTATTAAATCCCCCCATTTAAAATGCTTAGTAGAGATCGATTTTCACCGGGCGAGCGGGGTGCTTTTTAACAAAACCTTCCCCACTCGTAACCTGGCTCCCAGATCCAAAATCTCAACGGTTTCGCTAGATCAAAAAGCCTTTCTTCTCAAAACAAACTCTCGGTTTCTCGGATCATCCATCTCAAAAATTTGGGTGGCGACTCTGTCGATCGCGCTTCGGGCGCGGGAGCCCACAGCACCCTACTAGTTTTTCTATTTGGACTTGAGTATAAGTCTTTTTTGGCCCAAAAGAAGAAAAAAAAAAAAAAGGGCCCATTCCCAGTTAAAACTGGCTGTGACCCACACAAATCCATGGAGGCCCAAAAACAGACGGTGGCATTTTTGTAAATAAGAGATCTAAATGGTTCATTTAATTCAAACCTTTCTCTGAGTCTCTCACCGTCTCAAGTTTTGCCCAAAACCAAAAAAAAAAAACCGAAGAAAAGAAGAACGAAGGAAGAACAGAAGATTCGAAGAACAAGAACTAAATCGAAGAACCAAATCGGCTCACCATCATCACTGTGTACAAAGGGCCCTGAAATTGAAGGTTTGTTTCTCTGATTCTCTCCCAAGTCCCATCTTTTCGCCATACATATATTATATATATACACGTATCTATTACATACGAATCTACTATAATATACACGTATTTATTAATCTATGTTTGTATCTGCAGCTTGTTGAATTTGAGGTATTTTTTTTTTATCGGACCTTTCAACAGTTGGTCATGTTAGGGCTTTTTTTTTTTTTAATTTTCCACTTGATTTTTGTTTAAGGCTTTAAGCTTAATGGAAATTGAAATGCAGGACCAGTATATATTAGTATACTATATACTGCAGAGTCTTAGAGTATCTCTCTCCCATTCGCTTGCGACTTGCGAGGCTTCAAATACGTAAGTATGCAGAGCCCTGGCTGGTGGTGCTTAGATTTGTACTTATGTTGTTAAATTCAGAGCCCTAGCTAGTGGTGCTTAGTTTTGTGCTGATTTAGTTGACATTGGTTGGTGTGCTTAAATTTAAAAATATCTAATTTATGTGATTACCGATTAGTGCATCATTAATAATCTCTATTATAAAACAGAAGGGTGTGGGGACAAGTTGTTGGAACGGCTTAGATTCATTTGATCCAAAGGCTGTAGTGCATCCTCCCACTTCCCGGTTAAGTGCCCATGATTTTCACCTAAATCACACAACTGCCATCCCCTTCCAACCGGGATGCGTAGTGCCGTAGGCACGAGCTAGCACTAGTAATGTTACAAGCCATGTTATCAATTGAAAATGACTTGGTGAAAAAGGTGGGTTACACAAATTTAATTGATACTTCTAGAAATGTAAGACGAGTAATGTTCAAGAGATATTCATGCGTTCTTAAAATAATATGTATTTGCCTATTTTGAGACTTTGAAATTTGTGTTCGTATGTAATGATTAATAGAACTTTATATTGGGTTTGGCTTTCTCGTGATTGTTGCAGTAAAAATTGTTACGTATTAACTCTTTAAGGGCACACTTTTTTTTATTGGCCTTGGACACTAAAAACCCTTGGGCTGGCCCTGACTATCACCAGAAATGATATTGGGACCGACGAGTTTTAGACCGAAATCGTACTGATCGGCTCGCCGGGCCCACTCCGGCCACCGGACGGCCGATCCGAGCCGTTCAAAAATTCTAAAAAAAAAAAACGAGGGGGTCTACGGGAGAATCAACGGCATCCGACTCGTGTAAGGTACCCGATCTAAACACCCCATTTTCGTATATATATGCATGTGTGCATATATATACGAAAATGGGGTGTTTAGATCGGGTACCTTACACGAGTCGGATGCCGTTTATTCTCGAGAGGACCCCCTCGTTTTTTTTTTTTAGAATTTTTGAACGGCTCGGATCGGCCGTCCGGTGGCCGGAGTGGGCCCGGCGAGCCGATCGGTACGATTTCGGTCTAAAACTCGTCGGTACCAATAGTGGTACTCGACTATCACCATGTGGATGGCCAACCTTGTAACCATTGACATGACGAGCAGTTTCTCGCAACCAACCTCGTCGACGAGCGCCTTCACCATCTCCGCCGCCCCTGAGGTCACTACTGCCAGTTTCTCAGGACTCCGCCATGCCACAATCTTCAATTCCTCATCACATCCGAGCAAAATGAAGAAAAATATGAGAAACCCGCCGATTTCAAACCCTTAATTTGGTTCCTACCCAACCCATTTAGACTCTTCGTTCTTTTAAATGAACAAACCCCTCTCCTTTTGAGCCTCATAACAAGGGATTACCGATCCAAAGTTCCAAACCCGACCCAATTCGAAAATCCCATTTGCTGTAACAGTTATCCGAAATCACATGAATAAAAATGAATTCCAATTGGAAATTGTAGATTTATAAACTGCGAATAGCTCACATACCCTCATGTAGTGGGTACCCATCTGGGGTTGCTCTATGGTTTGTGATGGGGAGATTTACAAAGGGTGTTGTACGAAATCGGTCGCGTATAATCCAAGTTTGGAGGTTGTACAGGCGGCGTTGGTGGTGCCGTGGCGGCGGAAGGTGGTGGTGGGAATGAAGGAAAGTGTGGTTAATCCACGCACGGATAAAACAAAAGAGACATTGGAAAAGGAACACAAAAGATGAGAGAACCAGGAAAGAGAGTTGCAAGGAAAACCAGAAAACAGTTGTCAGGAAGAATGAGGGCTAAGAGGGTCATTTGTGGTCAAAGTTTCGTGGCACTAACACTATGGTTCGTCATTATCGGTCCGAAATTTAATCTTTCACCCCCTTAATTTTAACAAAATGCATGCTGTGCCCTTAAAAAGTAAAAACTTCCAGAACCAACAAGTTTAAATTTGGTAGAATGAGAAGTACTCCTACCCTATTAAAGAAAAACAATTTTCTCCGCATTTTTCTCGACTTTCCTTCTTGACCATTTTTAATTCCTACTCTCCCTCTTCACAAATTCCGAACACGCTGCTAATTTGTACTATTTCTATTTCCACTTTCCACTTTCCATTACTACTTTGTGTAACAATTCTACTGCTGGAGTATTATAAAACACCTACTGTAAATATTTGTGCAAGGAGAAAATCTTAATGCATTTATTATTTGTTTATTTATTCGTACATTTGACTTTATAATTAGAGAACAATTTCGAAACAAGAAAATTGGTTTAGTTTAAGCTCATTAATTTGTTGGCATGTTTTCCATTTTCTGGAAACATTTGTCTGGATAATCTGGAAAAGTTTCTGCTTTTAAGAATTTACAAGAGCTCACTCATATTACGCCTGCTTGCCCTCAGGGTGTGTTAAAGCATCTTCCTTTCTTACTCAAATTTTTACCCAAAGTTGAGTAAAAATTTGGGTAAAAACTTGATTTGGTATAAAGCAATTCAATGGGCAAATGCAAATCTAGGCATAAATTTGAGTAAAGATTTCATTAATGGCATAGTTGTAAATTTGAGGGAGAGAAAATAGTCTTCAAAATTTGAGTAAGGATTTGGTTCAAACCAAATTTGGGGAGAAATTTGAGTAAAAACTCAAATTTGTATGAGTTTGAGTAAGGAGTGGTGTTTGGGTGATTTTTACTCATATTTGAGTTTGAGTTCAAATTTGAATAAGGAGTGGAGATGCTGTTATGTCACTAAAGTTTGATCATGTATTCATGTGTAGTATCATTTGATCATGTGTCTAATCATATCCAGTCGAAAGTAGTTTTCTTGATTTTCTTGAGGCTAACGAGACGAGCCATTTGGATTGTCTACAACAATATCCGTCCGTTGAGACGAAGGTTTTGGAAGGGTCTCGTGGATAAAAGATACGGATAGGAGCTAAACCCAGAAAAGCACTTGGGCACACCAAGGGAAAGGTAAATTCCACCTTGGGGATGAGCACGTCTTCTCAGGATCTCAGATCAAATGAACTCTACTGCAACACCTTGCTATAGCAACATAAAGCGAACAACTAAGAGAGAAAACAAATTTGGTTCAAAGTCCTCCCCTTTCCGTAAAAGCCTACGAATGAAATACAACGAGAGAAAATTTTGCTTGATCAATGAGAAAGCTCCAACTCATTTTCAGGAATTCCACATATTCTACCCACTCATCTTTCTTGATTCCCGTCCAGCCAAATCTTCTAGTGTTAAATTCAGAGTATCAACAGAACCTCTTTTCACTTACTCCCCACGAGCAGCCAAGAGGTCCTCGATGCTCCCTGGTTCTCCAAACCACCCGAGATGATCTGAAATCAGGTGTACGTTATTGCACCCACCACACCATGCCACCACCACGCCTTTCTCATAGGATTCCCGGCACATTGTCTTTATGGATCTTGTTTCACAGACCTTGCAAGTAAAGACCATTGCAAGATCGTGACGAGAGGATACCTTTAAGTTTGAGGAGGCCTTGAATTTCACAGAAGAATCAAAGTTATCAGTTGAGTTGGAGAGAGATTTTGATGAGTCAGAATCAGGCCTCAAACTGGAAGCTTCATGGATTTTCACATCTTTTAGCTCACTTGGTTCAGGTAACGTTTGTAATCTTCTTGTGCATATTTCAGCTCTGCTCAAGAAAGAATTTGCTGAGGGAAGAAACTGCCATGAGGGTCCTGCAAGCAACAGATTCAATCATCCAATAGAAAACAAGAGAGAGAGAGAGAGAGAGAGAGAGAGAGAGAGAGAGAGAGAGAGAGAGAGAGAGAGAGAGAGGAGAAGAAGAAAACAAAAAATACTCATTCTTTTAGAATGACCGATTGGTTTATCAGTTCCTATGGAGTCATTAATTGAAAATAGAAAAAGGCTCCAATAGAGCCATAAGCATTTTCCATGCATCTATGCATATAGACCAAATTACCAATTCTGACCTCTCAGAGAAGTTCCTTGTCTTAGGATAATATCATTGCGTCCACGTATGATGCTTACTACAGTTACTAGGCATTAAGCGGTGGCAAACAATTAATTGAATATTAGACCTAGAACTTGATTCTAATACACAAACCGAGGTTTATGCAGACACTGTTTGTCCCTGTAGTTGCTCAGTTCAAAATTATGTCGATTTCTAGAAGGGATCATTTTCTGTACTTGAAAGTTGGAATATGTATGGCTTAGAGCATTAGCTTCAGGCAATCTATATCGCTCAGTATGTAACTTTAGCTAGCCAATGGTTCAAAATAGCCTTGCATGAGGCTCATCACTCGTGAATCATTCCAAGTGGCTCGCCACACTTTGCAATTGCTACAGTCACTCTCTCTTTAAGAGAGGCACTATTCTCTCAGCTTTCAATATTTTGTATTATATTTGTGCAAGCAATATGTACAAAATGCACATAACAATCAGAACTGCATGAATTGTTCATTTTAGAATATGGAAAAAGTAAAGTAGAAGATAAGGAAGAATAATAAAACAAAGTTGTAATAGAGAAGCTGATGTAACATGCTTTTAAAAAGGTGACTACCTGAAAAAGAAAATTGACTTTTGAAGAATAATGTAGTCCAAAATTTGATGAGCCTGGTGCTAATGCTCTTAGCTGTGGGCATCCTCAAACGCGGTACAAAATATGTAGTATGCACATTTGGCATCACTTAGCAGAACAATATCAGTAATGGGACTACCGTACGCATAACCGCAGCAGGTTTTGAGATCTCTCATGAACAATTTTAACTCTTATTACAGGTCAGAGGCTGAAGTTGACTTATAGCGAAAAGATGATTGCAGTTACTTAACACTTAATAGTTGTCTAACGAATTTCGTGATCTTTAAGCACTTGAGATGTAGGATTGTGGCTTTCACTCACATAGTAATAATTTTGGAGCATTCTTATCTTTGAACATTTCAATCTAACAAATGAAACCCAAATCTTTAACCCCAAGGCGTAAGTGGCAACCTAATTCATGATATGTGCCTCAGGAAGTGGAAATCTAGATGTCAAAACCGTACTTGCGTGAATATCCATGAAGCTACCCCAAAGACCCCTAGCAGTACTGTAATCACCCAAATGAAGGAGGAATGCACAATGTTATGAGATTATTCTCAATCCACAGGCTGGGGATGCCCACACTTAAGGAAAGGAAGAAAACACTAATCATTATTCATTACCCCTCTCTCTGTTCTAAAAATCGGTCTAGGCAGCCGACTAGTTAGTGCTGAGGCGCTAGGCGGGAGTCCAACGCCTAGAGCGCCTAGGTAAAAATCGGCCTGTCGGCAATTAGTCGGCCTAAGGAGTTAGTCCGCCAACTAGTCGGCCTCTAGGCGCTAGGTGCCCCTCTTCCGTCCGACTACCTCCTAGCGACTTTTAGAACACTGCTCTTTCTCCATCGGCTATCTTTGAATGTATATCTACTTTGATCCTATTTTACTGGCTCGTCACTACTGCAAGACCTCCAGTAAGTTTTCAGACAAAACTTCACTGATTCCAAATCCTTAAAAGAATTCAAAAAATAATACTAATAAAATAAAAATGGCAAGCCTAGTCCGCAATGCGGTGCTTCATTTGCTAAGTGATTTAGTTGTATCCTCAGAACTATTTAACGAGTAATTTTGTCAGTGGCTCTTGCCTCTTACCATAAATTACAACATTTTGCAATTTAGCTAAAACTAGGAAAACCATTTCTGTATCTCCATATCCACCTTATAGGGATAATCACCATCAACGAGAACATAGATGCTAACCAGAACTGTTCTGTAAATGATATATTCCATGTAAACAAAATCAAGACTGATTCAATTACTGAAACGGAAACTCAAACGAAAGGGGAATCGAACCCAACTTCTAAAGTTCATAACAGGCCTATTCGCGACAAACTAGGTCACAGATGTGTGAGTGAGTGTGTGTGTGTGAGAGAGAGAGAGAGAGAGAGAGATTACCGTTATAGAGAGAGGAGGTTTGAGGGTGTCTAGTGGAAAAGAGAGAGAGTAATCGCCTCTGAATCTGTCGAGCCGCCATTGAATGATTGTGGTGCCCAACTTCTCAAGTTAACGTAGAGGCCCTAAAGAGGATGACAAATTTATACTCGCGGTACTAGAAATAACTTGAAGAAAAGAAAAGAAGAGAAAATTAGAGAGAAATGGTGGAAAATTCGAGGATTTTGCCGAGTGGGTACAAAGCGGCCGATTCGACTGTTCATCTCGGTACGAACGGCTTGGATGAAATTGGAGGACATACAAATTTGAACTGTCCATTGCTTGATTAATATCCGAGCCTTCAGCCGTTATGTTGCTCTTCCATTCCAAAAATTTCGCCGTTCAAAATTCTAAAATTGATTTTCTCTTCTCGTTCTCTTATAACCAAAAAATGGTAAAGATTTTTTTTTAACATTTCATTATTTTTCCCCATTTTCCCTAAATTCCAAGTAGAGCACTCTAACCCCTTTGATTTTGATCTATATACCTATTACGCCCTAAACGCAAAAAACATTCTCCTTTTAGCTTTTGGAGCAATAATTTTGGCACTCCAATTATAGATAATAACACTAAAGACAAATATTGTAGTGTGATTTTCAAAAAGCAGAGTGACAAAATCAATTACCTTTATATTTTGATATGACGAAACCATCTTCCTATTTCACTCCTATTTTTCTTATTTTCGTAACATAAACAATAGGAGGTTCTAAGATATCATCATGTCCAAACCGTAATCTGATTATGCTTATTAAACAAGAGAAGGTTATGTTAAGGAATGACAGTCTAATTTTTGTGTGGAGGGAAGCTAATGGGCTTGCTCATGTTCATGAGCAAAGATAGACTTGAAGTTTGAGCTAAGAGAGTTAATCCACGAGCAAGCCCCTTTGGAGGTCCTAAAGTATTTGCATAACTAGGGGTGTTCAAGAAAATCACCTGAACCATAAAACCGGTCCGATCAAGATCCAACCATTCTATTTGGTCCGGTTCTGTGGTCTGGTTATGGTTCCAAAAAAATAAGAACCGTTAATCTTGGTTCGGTTACTGGTTCTCAATGAAAGAACCGTGGTTAAAACCGGACCGGACCGTTTAGAACTAAAATATATATATAATTATATAAAAATAAATATGTGTGTGTAATTTGGTAGGTTAATCTATTTCTTGCTAAACTTACTTTATTTAGAGATGAAATCTCATTTGTTAGGAAAGTTTTTATTTTCTTCCTTTCTTTTCTATTCTAGTAGATTACCGTCTTATTCTTTCAATTCTTTGCAACCTTATTTAACAGATTAGTCTTTATAATTTGGTAGGTTTTCGTCAATATTTTTCGGTCGAGTGTAAAGTATTTCGTGAACCATATTGGGTTTTGATTCTTGATAAAATGTCTATTATTATTTTATGAGTTATTTGATGCTTTAAATTTTTAATTTTATGAGTTTATATTTTTGTGAATAAGTGTTTGGCTGCTAATTGGATAGAACCGGAACCGAACCAAATTCGGACCGGTTTTGCGGTTTGGTTCTAGTTAGGTTCCACGCATATATTGTTTAGGTTCTGTTCCTAATGTAGACACCCCAATTTGGCCTAACGATTATTTCAAGTCCCACCTTGGGACCATCCCGATGATGAAATGGATACAGTGATTGCTGATTGCTCCCTTGAGAACCTTAGGACTTTCGGTAAGAACTTTGAGCCACTTAGAGGACCCAATTCAAAGCCATACAGCCTTTCAGACAGAAATACAGAAGCCTAGGAGAATCCATCTGTCGGCCGTGACATCGATCCCACGGCCCTTACATCATTTCCTCACCCGAGCAACCTGTTGCTAGCAAAATCTCCCTGAGAGATCAATCTCTCGGCCGCAAGATCTATCATTCGGCCGAGACATCCATTCCTCGGCCGTGATATCCTTTACTCGGTCGCCAGATCGACCTTTTTCCAGACTCTGGAACGTGTTCTGTCAGACGTTTGATCCAATTACACTACCTTCCCGATGCGTTCGGGCTACGCTCAGAGATTACGACGTAGAGTTAGAGATGCATTGCAATTACCATCTCGTGATTTGATTGGCCGGAGTGAGTCACCAATTGCCTATATAAAGGGCCTTTGGACTCCGAAAATACACACACGAAATTATCAGAGTATACAATCTCTCAAGCCTCGAAACTCTGCACAAATACTCTCTCAAACCCACTCTTCAAAAGCCCTAACCTCCCGAAGGCAGCCGTCAATTCGGCGATCAAACCCCGAAGTTCAAACCCTAACCCTAGGGTTTTCAATCAAGCAATCAGTCAATCACATCCAATCCAAAGCAATCAAGTAACTGAGGGATTAAGGTGGTGAGGCCCAATGGCCTCTGGTTTGCTTTATTTATCGTTCTTACGCTTAAATCATAGCTTTCTGATTATCTGTTAATCTTCCTGTCTGGTGTGAGGAAGAACACCGACCGGGGCTTCGATCCCTCGGCCGGTACATCAAACCAGGAGGATCCCTCGGTCGTGACATCCATTAACCGGCCGTGGGATCCATCTCCCTGGGACAGCTTTGTTTGCTTTTTCTGCTTTCTGATGCATGCTTTATCTATCGCACTGGCTCACTTTGCTTACTGTTTAAATGAATAAATAAACAGACTATGTGTTGGAATTAAACAAAGCATCTACACGTCTTATGTTGAATAACTATGGCCAGTCTCACGGCTGGGCAGAGAGGGGTGCCTAATACCTTCCCCTCACTATACTTTTGGCTCCCGTACCCAGAATCTCTACCTGTTTTCCTAGTTTTAAATAAACTAGGTGGCGACTCTGTTTTGATGATAACCGCTATCATGTGGCGATGTTCCTAGCCATGGGAATGTCCATGATTTTGGTTTACGAAGCAAGCAACCAACTGAGCAAACAAACGTGATCAATCTGTATGGCGATGCCCGGTTTGGGAGGTGTCTACACTCAATTTACTAGAATCGTTTGAAATGGTCCGGTTATTGATTTTCTAGAGAATCGGACCAATCCGAACCGTGTACACCCCTATGCAGAACGATGTTGATGGCATTAGCAGATTAAGATCCGTAGCTAGTAGTGGCTTTGGTGTTCAGGGCCTAGGCCTTCATTTTTAACCAAACCAACAAAGAGAGAGAGAGAGAGAGAGGGAGAGGGAGAGAATATTTACGTGTGAACATAAACTTTGGTATCTTAAAATGATTTAACCCATTTTTTCGCTATTCTTTTAGTATCCAAGAGTCCCTTAAAACTCAGAGAGAGGAACATAGTTTTATATATGTCAAAACTCAGAGAGAGGAATGTAGTTTTATACATGTCAAAAGCCCCAGGAGGTCATTATAGTTTCGGCTCTACAAGAGGAATCAGAAAAATATACAAAAAGAATCACATTTTACAAAAAAAATCAGATGGGGCGACACTAAAGAAAACACCTATTTCGAATTTTTTTAGTCTTTAGTAAAAAGATTTTTACTTTTGGTCATAAGTTTTTAACTTTTACACTCTTCTCATCGAGATAAATGAATGGCCAATTGAAAAAATTTAACGTAAATCTAACAAAAATACAAGAAGTAATGGTACGGCAATTTAATTTTTGTTTATTCACGGAAACAAGAAGTTTTTTTTTTGAGCCGTGTTATTATAAATTAAGAGTTAGGCCTAGCTATGAGAGCATTTTGTACGGGAATCCAGTGAATGTGAACAATGTATGGGAGCAACTTGTTATGTCTTAAACCATGATATTGTCGTAACAAGTGAGTAGGACTTGGCGTATGAGAACGTAGTGTATGGAAACATAATAGCAGTAGATGGGAACATAGGCTCCGTTTGTTTCAATGTAAAATGTTTTTAAAAAACAAATTTTAAACTTTTATTTTTCGATGTTTGGTTGACACTTGAAAATATTTTTAGAAATCAACAAGATAGCGTAGAGAGAGAGGGAGGGCTTAAACGGTAGAGAGATCTGAAAATATTGGAATTGAATGTGGGTCAAGATTGACGATTGAAGAAACTGAGTAGTGAGAATTGCAGTAGAAGGCAGTGGGTTCATTTCGAAAAATAACTTACGGAAGATTTAAGGGTAAGTCATTTTCATCCAATTAATGGAAAATGTTTTACATGTAAAATGTTTTTCTATTTTTTACACAACCAAACACCGAAAAATAGATAAAACATTTTACCGGAAAACATTTTATGTCCAAACAAACATAGCCGTAGTGTTTTTTATTTTATTTTTATGACTTTTGAAACCCTGCACCTAAATTGTGATTTTGAAAACTAATTCGATTAAAAAATTGGGGTTGTAGTGCTATGGTCTTAAATTCCGCACCAACCTTTTATCTTTAAAAATAAAATATTCAAGTTGATCCGTATTTTGTTTAAATTCTTTTAACAATGAATCACATTTTTGGGGGCGCTACAATAATTTTGCTTTGTTTTGACTTTGATTTGATTCACGTCAAAATTTTCATGTTAATTATTATCTTGATAAAAAAATAATTATATAGATATATCATTATTTCTAGCACAAAAGGTAAAAAATACGATAAAAATAACAAAAAAAAATTGAAGCAGCTATATTTATTATTTCTAGTACTGGCTTATCTAAATTTATTTCAATTTTAGTTCATATTCATACAATGTTATAATTTCTCTAGTCGAGAGGAAAAATGAAAATAAAATGGGAGGAAAAATTTACTATTTATAAAACTTAAATTGTTATTTTTCTTCTTTTCTTCTCTTCCAACCAAACAATAAGAGGAAATTTCTTTTAGTTTTCCTTTTCTTTTTTTTCTTAAGTTCCAAATGGAGCCTTAAATAACGCGGGCTATTTTTCGATTTAGGTCAAATTGCGGACCTAAACAGCCCAGACCGCGGGTTACTTAAACAGGTCCGGATCCTCTCCACATGTCCCTCTCCACACATCTGCCACACCTTTTAACCAGCTGCTGCCAATACATTAATGAATCAATCTGATGGCCCAGATTAGACCAAAGCCCCAATTTTTCAGCCCTGGAGTTACATGACACCGTTTCCTTAAATTTCCCCAAATGGCTGCTAACGCCATTCTCTCTCTCTCTTAGGGCCTTGATATTTGCAACCACAAATTTCTTAAGCCTAACCCACAAATCTTATAACAATTTTCTATATGTAACCTAACAAATATTCCTAAACTTCCAAAAATACCCTTCCATACCCTATTCTGTAAAACGACGACACCCCACCAGGCCACCCCCCATTGAAGCCCTTGAAACCCACCCTTCCCCTGGCCTCTCGCTAGTTCCCAACCAGCCTCGTCCCCCCATTCCGCCCCCCATTCCCATTCCCCTTCTCTTCTCGACTAGCCTCGTCCCCCCATTCCGCCCCCATTCCCATTCCCCTTCTCTTCTCAACCAGCCTCGTCCACCACCACGACACACCACCACCATCGTCTACCACCACCATCAGTTGCAGCCGCCCCCCATTCCCATTCCCCTTCTCTTCTCGACTAGCCTCGTCCCCCCATTCCGCCCCCCATTCCCATTCCCCTTCTCTTCTCAACCAGCCTCGTCCACCACCACGCCACACCACCACCATCATCTACCACCACCATCAGTTGCAGCAGCACACCACCGTTCTCTGATCCACCACGCTGTACACTATAGGTACATTTTTTATTCAACCATTCATTCGCATGCAAATATCTGCTTCTTGCAAACGATATCAGATAGTAGAACACGATTTATTGGTTTTAAATTTGGGGATTTCAATATGAATCCAATGCCCTACAAATTGTGCCCTAGAAAATCGTGCAAATAGTTGGCCTCTTTTTCGAATAAGCAATGACTCTCAATTTCAGGTTGGATTGAAGTTGACAAATCTCACCCAAATTGTTGAATTGGTTTGTGAGAGCTGACATGACGTTATAAGTGTCTGATGCAAATACTTTTTTAATTACATCCAAATATATAGAGATGCAACCTTTTAGAAGAAATTACTAACTCTTTGGGATCCTAATGAAGCAACTCAGCCACTAATTCTGACCATGCAACAAGCTGAGGGTTCTCCACCTCAACATGCTGAGGGTTATACGAGGTTGCAGGGGCTTTGAGGGGCGGGGGGGGGGGGGGGGGGTGGGGGGCGGTGTAGACACCCCAATCTGGGCTTCCAGATTAGTTTACTTACGGTTTTTGATTCCCCGATGATGAAATGGATCAAGAACACCCCGGGAATGTCGAGTGTTTGAGCTTTGAGTGTTTGAATAACCCTTGAACCTAACCTAATCTTAAGCCACTTCCAAAAGCCAAAAACCCTATTGATGTGTGCCGGGGCACAATCATCGTGCGCCAGGGCGCAACCATCGCGCGCCCGGGCGCACCGTCGCGCGACGGTTTGACTCCATCGCGCGATGGTCAACCGGAGCATTGACCAGCCCGCCAGGGCTCATTGTCGCGCGACAGTTTGGAACCATCGCGCGACGGTCAGAACCTGTCCCTATCACCTTTATTCAGCTGGGCAGCTTAATCACCAAGTAATCCCCAGCCAGCCTCGTGGCTGGCTGGCCTCAATTCTTTGGACCAGACCTGCCTTTCCATTAGTGGAAGGTGCTAAGCCTATAAAAACCCTCCTTTGTTCATCTTTCAAAAGGTTAACAAATTTTGGCAATCAAAGGGTCTTTGCTTTGTACTCTTTTAAGCTAATAAAAGAGATACAAAGACACCCTAAGAACAAAGCTTGTTCTTCCTCCCCATTTTCACATTTCAATCAAACCTCAACCTCAACCTAAACTCAAAGCTCAAACACTTTTCAAACCTCAAAATTCAAAGGTATATCTTACCTTTGTTCTGCTCTCTGTTCTGATCCCTGAGGGGGGCTGGCAGGGTCAAGGCTGGTAATCAATACCAGTCCTGGCCCTAAAGCTAGCAAGGTTTCAAAAGCCGTGGCCAAGAAAACCCTCGCGCGATGGACCCGAACACTCGCGTGACACTTCTGTCTGCATGAGATTGGTCCACGTGGGGAAGGGATGCTAGCATTTTCTTGTCTTATTCATGCTCATGGCTGTTATAGTTTTATTTTGATATAGATCACTGTTGATGCATGTAAAAACCAGTTTACTGCTTTCCTTTGTTAGAAAATGCTAGCTTTGCACTTCAATATACATTTCTGTTCTGTTGGAGTACCCCTGGGATCATTCTGGATCTGTCCCAGAACCTGGAACGAGCAAAACCAGACACTGGAAAGTTGGCTCGAACCCGCGCGCGCTGCACCCAAACCATCGCGCGATGGTCAACGCTCTATTTGACCAGCGTGCCCGGGCGCATCGTCGCGCGCCAGGGCGCAACCATCGCGCGCCCGGGCGCACCGTCGCGCGACTGTTCGGAACCCTCGCGCAACGGTTCCATTCTGTTCCCGATCAGTGGCTGGCCTTGCATGTTTAACTTGGTTTTAGGCTATTATTTTGTCCCCACACTGTTTATGGGGTGTTTTTGTTTATTTATTAGGCTTTTCAGCCTTTTAACCGTATATTATGACTGCATAAACTGCTTGGTTTGTCCTGCGTGTGCACTGGTCCTTCCAGAGCCCGATAGGGTTTATTTACTTGGTTTGTCCTGGGTGTGCACCGGTCCTTCCAGAGCCCGAAGGTTTGAGAATAAGAGCTGTGGGCTTAGGCTTATTGGCGCGCGCAAGTCTTGTAGTAGCGTGCGCAGTTGGGATCGGCATGCATTGACTTGATCGGTGCATACTTTGGTTTCTTCCTGTGCACGACGCTCCAAGACAGGAGCTTTCCAGTCTGTTTAAACTCCCACAGGAGTCTGTTCTCATCCTATATTAACTGTTCATCCATGCCATCTATCACATCCTGCAAACATGTTACAGTTTTAATCCCCGATTAACTGTTCCCCCGCCCTAATTGGCTAAAATTGATTAATAAAAGAAGAATCGCAACGTTTTCAAAATGCTCAAGTAGAGACCGATCTCCGGATTGGGCGAGAGGGGTGCCATAAAACCCTTCCCCTCTCGTAACCTGGCTCCCGAACCCAGATATGGTTATGACGGACTGGTTTCCTTCACTTTTTCAAATAAAGCGCGGCAGGTGCTTCGAAATACGGTTCCTTGAGTGTCGGACCTTCAAAACTCAAGTGGCGACTCTGTATTTTTGAGCGCTTGCCACCGGCGCTCGCGCTCCCTCGATTTTCAAAAAAGGGCCGCAATGGCGAAAGGAACGGAATCCTTTTTCCAAGGGCATGCTGCCCACAGTGGCGACTCTGCTGGGGATGATCGAACCGATATTAATCCACACTTAGGGTTTAATACACTTGTGAACAATCCCTTAAAAGTTTGTCAAAACGGTTAGCTTCGCGCTGCCGAAGGTTGGAATGGTGATTTAACAGGTTCTCGTGTCCGGCCATTCTAATCTGGGGCTTTTTCGATTGTTCGCTTGCGTAGTTTCCTCTAAAGATGGACTAAATAAAGTGAGCCAAATTTGAAAAGGCATTTTGCGATTTTGCGATTCTTCTTCTCTTAATCAAATTCTAGCATCTCATTTGCATCGATGTGGGATAAGCCTCGTTGGATCGTTTTGGCAATCCGGCACGGTTTACCGGAGCCCGGGGACCACGAATGACCGACAACCTTCGACGATGATGGGTCATGCTACTGTTCGACTGTTACTCTGCGAAAAACGCGGGTAACGGGAGGTATATCTGTGGCCCTAGTCCGAGGAACCTGTTACAAACCAAAACCGGCCTTTTGCATATACAAAGCATTAGAACTCTCCAAACTAGGACAGGTACCCACAGGTTAAGATCTATTTGCATCTAACCCCATACTGTCAATGTGTTACTGCTTTCCCTATCGCATGCACTGTACATGCACTGTTTTGCATAGGAGCATGCTTAATGCTGTTTTGTCTTTCGAGTTTGTCTTACACTATCTAAGACGTTGTTGAACCCGAAGAGGAGTCGTTCATTCTGTTGAATGTTCGTTATCAATCGCAAAGTCCTTAGTTCAATGAGACTTTGAGAAATCAAAATTTACTACATCCTTGGCTCATGCCCGTTTAAGGATTCAACCGACAATATGGAACAACAAAGTGGTGATGTCGTGTCGCTGGCGCCACCCAGGTTGAAGTGCGTTGTCACTATACACCGCCGTGTTCAAGGTTAAGGTGCCATGACATCAACACCGAGTTGTTCCAAATTCGAAGTCGAATCTTCAAAAGGGACTAGCCAAAGATTTAGTCTATTTTGACATCTTTTAGGATCTGTCGATTTACTCAGGGACACATCGCCGAAAAGAATTCTGAGGATTCCGGCAACGTCTGAAACTTGTGAGGCAAACTTGTCTCTGGAACTGTGCATGCATACATTCTGTTCTGCGTAGGAGCATGTTTAGGGCGGCTTCAGGGTTGTCTCGCTTTCGAGTCTGTCTTATGCTTATTAGGGCGCTGCTATAGCCCGATGAAGAGTCGTGCATCTTGATGGTGCACGTTGTTAGTTTTTCAAAAGTCCTTAGATCAGCGAGACTTAGAGAAATCAAACCTTACTAAATCCTTGGCTCATGCCCGGTTGAGGATTCAACCGAACATAAGGAACCACAAAGTGTTGATGTCGTGATATTGATGTCATTTTGGTTATCGTGCTTCGCACGTACACCGCCCCGGCTAAAGCGCGTTGTCGCTCACGCCACCCCGGTGAAGGTGTCACGCCATCAATACCGAGTTGTTTCTAATTCAAAGTCGAATCTTCAAAAGGGACTAGCCAAAGTTTTAGTCTGTTTTGACATCTCTTAGGATCAGTTTGATCTATTCAAAGGATACACCCTCGAAAAGAAATCTGAGGATTCTGGCAGCGTCCGAACATCATGAGACAGACTTGTCTCTAGTTCTAGAGTCTAGGGTGGATACCGATGACGATGTATGCATTGCATTTTGCTGCAGGAACGCCACTGAGCTTTCTCTTACTTTACTGTCTAGTTTTGGAGCCATTGCACCGAGGAAGAGAGTACCGAAAAGAAGAGCCAAACCTACTTGGGAGCGTCTTCAGAATCCGGTTCAAAGACTTGTCAGGCTAGAAACTCAGTCAGTTGCAACGGAGGCTTCTCCAGGTTCATTGTTGGCAGCCCTAGAGTCGGGTTCGCCATCGATTTTAGAGCCACGCCGTCGGCTTCCCCTTCTTCAACATCTTCAAGGCCAGCTATGGCAGATCAACCGCTCACTCTGGAAACCATGCTTATGAACCTTCAGGATAGCATCACCGCCATGCAACAGAGGGCAGCTCAGACAGATACCAATATTGCCCGCCTGAATGACCTTATCCACACTCGCCTTCCACCTCCTCTTGAAGAGGAAGGCGAGGACGATGAGGATGCTCATGAATAACCTATCTTGGTCCCAGATCCGAATCACGAGGGGCGTCTCATTGTTCAGCTCAACCCTAATGAGGTTCACGCACCTGCTGCAAACACAAATCCGGCAGGTGGCAAGCCTGATTTGAATCCCGATATGGTTGCACTTGTAGCCAAGATGGCTAAGCTGGAAGAGGCCGTCACAAAGTCTGAAAAGATCAACGCAGGAGGGATTGATCTGGACCGTCTTTGCCTGTATCCTAATGCCAAGCTCCCTGACAAGTTCAAGATGCCTGACTTGGTTAAGTTTGACGGGAGCGGTGACCCCAAAACTCATCTCTATGGCTACCATGCCGCAATGAAGCTGCTGGGTGTGGAAAGTGAGGCCATGTCTCAGCTTTTCCTTCAAACCTTCTCTGGGCCTGCCTTCCACTGGTTCCTGTCGCTCGACATCTCCAAACGAAGTACTTGGGAAGACATAGGGGCTGCCTTTGTCTCACAGTATAGCTACAACTCTCAACTCAAAATGACTATCCGAGAGTTGGAATCCACGAAGATGGAGGCAAAGGAGTCCTTTGCGGACTTTGTTAAAAGGTGGAGAGCCAAAGCCGCTCTAATGACTGAGCGCCCGAACGAGAGAGATCAACTCCGCATCATCTCCCGCAATCTTCAGCCAGGCTATGCCAAACACTTGGTACTCGCTCAAGCGACCGCCAACTTTGAGATCTTCTTCGATTCTGGCCTAGCCATCGAGGATGCGCTGCAAGCTGGAATCCTGCCAAGGGGCGAGTCCTCTTCCATCACTCAAAAGGTTAAGCCAAGGGCTATAAGTGGGAGCGATGCTCCAGCTTCCAACTCCAGTCGTGCCGCCGATATCAATCAAATTCGAAGCGCTCAAAGCCTCCGATCTCGAACACAACCCCGAAGCTTCTCTACCTTCGAGGCACCTCTGTCCGCAGTGATGGAGAAACTTGTCAAGTCTGGGCATCTCAAACCTTTGACCCCAACTTTTCCACCCAAAGTCCTTCCAGCCAACTACAATGCCAACCTTTTCTGTGCCTTCCACCAAATGCCTAGCCATCTCACTGATAACTGCTTGCGTCTCCGACACGAGATACAAGATCTAATTGATGATGGCACGGTTCAAGTTCCACCAAAGCCCAAACGTCATTTCCAACTCCTTGCCTCAACACGGGCCTGACCCTCTGGTTGGTCAGGTATCTATCACCTCCACTCAGATCAACCCGAGCTCCACCATATTCAACCCTAGCCACCATATCGTCCCAGCACATCAACCCAAACCCATCGTATCCATCCCGTCTGAATCGGAGGTTAACATGATGGCTAGGGGTGATACCGGTCCGGTTTCGACCGGTTTCGGCATATTTTTTGGTCGAAACCGGTTATCCGGTTTGAGATTTTTAGAAACCGGAACCGGTTGAGATAATCCGGTCCGGTTTCGATTGAGTCAACCGGTTCCGGTCCTGTTTATCCGGTTTATCCGGTTTTCATTCACGAGACATATTTTGGACCCAACACATCAAAAATTCACAATTCAACCCACAAAATATCAACCAAAAACCTATAATTCAACCCTTTTTTTGAGCCCAACAAAAAAGGATCAATTTTGAACCCAATACATAAAAAAAAATCCATAAAAATATAATTAAGCCCATAAAAACAGTTTATATATATATATATATATATGGGGTTGATTGTATATAATAAATATATATATTAGACCAATATACATATATATAACCGGTCGAAATTATTTTTCCGGTTTATAAAATTTTATAAACCGGAACCGGATCGAAATTATTCAACCGGTTTAAAAAATCCGGTCCGGTCCGATTTTTTCGGTTTCGATAGATTTTCCGGTTTGAACTAACAGCCCTAATGATGGCTGTAGGTGGGACAACCGAGGTTTTCACTGCCAACGTCTGGTTTGACAGTGATGAGGGGCTTACAAAGGGGAAGATCGATTGGCTGAGTTCTAGTGATCAAAGGAGCATCAAGTAGGTTTGGCTGAAGAAGCTGAGGAGGCTGAAGAAGCTGAGGAGGCTGAAGTGCTGTTGCTTGGGCCTGACACCCGCTGGATCCTACCTCTTTTTGTGGAAGCTATGGGTAGCTTTTTAACAATTGCATTTTCAAAACCGCGTCTAGTTTGCATTGGCGTCTTGTCTGAGTCTGACACAGAGTCTTTTGCGTTCGTCTAAGTCTAGCTCTGAGTCGGAGGTTGTGCCTCTTGGCCCTCCACGCTGTAGCTTTTGTTTCAAGTTTTGAGTCTGTTGTACTTGGCAAACCCCGAGGGTTTTTATGATATGCATCATCTTGCTTCTACATGCTTTGCTGGCTTTTATATAAACTGTGTCAACCCTAATGACGAAGGGATAGATTTCGATGGGATCATTCCCAAGGAAATGTGTTCCCTCGCCAAAAGGGAAGACGAAAGGCATGCTCAGCCTATTAAAAGAAGAAGTAATTTCAAATAAACTTGAAAGACAAGTATAACCTCCCGAAAGGTTCAATTGGTTCAAAGCCGCCCCCAGAGGAGCATTGTGCCCGGTCAGACAGGCTCGAAGAATTCATAGACGTCTTGGCATGGTCTCATCAAGTCACGCCTCGCGTTGATCCTGAGACAAAGGAGCATCAAATCCCCTGTTATCGGGTGCCAATCCAGAAAGCAGAAGCACAGAAGGCTCCAGGCCTTGTACCATGTTCAAAGCAATAACCGTGGCGTTCCGCCAAGTACAAATGAGAAAATTTACAACACAGCCTGGAGCAAGGCATTTCCAACCGAAGCACTCTTGACCCTGCGTCATCAAAGCCATTTATCTGAGGCTGCAGCCAAAGGTCTTCGACCTCAACGGCAACAAATTCAATACCATGGTCGATCTGGATCAATTCAAAAGCAACTTTTCCCTGAGAGAAGCTCGTTGGGCTGAAACCCCAAGGGTGGGCAGTTCCAAGCAAAAGTTAGAGCAGCCTGCTAGACCAAAACCTATGAAGGAGGTTTAGGCAAAAATGAATAGGCAATATTCAAAAGCTCGCTAGACCGAAGACCCGAATGGGCGGTACTAGGCAAAAGTTAGAACGTAAAAGGAGAGGAAAATACTCAAGAGTTAACCCTTGGCCTGAACTACGTTCTGACCTGATTCCCCCAAAATGGGATACGTAGGCAGTCTCTCTTCGAGACTCGGTCACAATCTATCAATTGGATCCATGGTTGACATTTTGGTACACATCAAAGGTCGAAGAGGATCGAAGATCAAGACAAGCTTCATTGGAGGAACCAGAAGGGGGAAAACCTTCGTCTTTCAATTTTATTACCAAACTCCTTCTTCAATTTACAGGCTGAGCATAAGTCTTAAAAAAAATAATTGAAGCATCAAAAACAGAACGAAATGCTGGCGAGGCCTTAACAGGCTCACAGTTTATTCTAAGTTCAGCGAAGTCTGGTGTAAGCTACCGCAGCGCGTTTGTTCGAGTGATGCGCGTTGGTCTCAAACCTGCGCACGCTTCTTGCAGCAGGCAGTAGCAGTTGGCTACTACCCTCGAATGCCGTTCCAGGGGCTTTTGCCAAGTCTTGTCATACCATGCAAGTCATATGGACTTAATGTGACTGCACGGGGGTGTCAGTTTCAGTCCGGGCCTATACGAGTCATAATCTGCGTCTTACGTCTGTTTTTGCGACATTTTTCCAGTTTTTCAATCAACTGTCATATCGGGATGTTTTTCTCGATTTTGTTTGTACAGGTCTTTGTACCTTTTCCAATTTTCATAAGTGTCAGTTTCACCTGTTCAGGAATATTGTGAGTTTTGGCACATTAATGCCCAAAATTTCATTATATTCTATGTGTCTGAGGGTTTGCATTGTACCCGGGACTCTCTCCCCCTTTTCCGTTCGAGCTAGGCAAGTCTGTACATATGTGCGCATGTCTGTGTGTCAATTCAAATCACTTGTCAATGCAAATTGGATGTTAGTGGTTAGTTTTTGCGTTCTCTTCAACACTTGCAAAAGAGAGTCGATAAACTGGAAAACGCAATTGTTGCATTGCTACCCTAGTATCTGTAATCCGCAAGCAGTGGAATCTCGTAAAGCAGCAAGGGCACGTCAGCCCAAGGCCAAGCAAGGCATCTCTGGGGCACATCCACCCAAGCATCGAAGAGGGGGCATGCAGGCCCAATGTCATTGCTCAAACGTCAATTGGGGCACGCCAGCCCGTTCAACGTCCATCTATCTGGGTGCGCGTCTCAGAAGCACTGACAGTACAGTTATGAGGCTCAGTGGTAGTCCTTAGGCGTCGTTGTCCTTCTAGGAGCCGCCCTAAGCTTGCATCTGCATTTTCAATATTTTATACATGTCATTGCATATTGTGTGTATATCAAATGTTGAACACAGGAAAAATCCATCAAGCGACAAAGCAAGCCTGCTCGGTATTGAAGGCAGCAAGTAAACAGCCCAGCAATTGTCACCAATTTCTCCCCAACGGCAGTCCGCCTTGCTTCTATCCATGATATCCACTGTTTGTGCTACTTGGATCAACACAACGACAGCCGGTCCTGTCCAATCTTCAGTGGCCTGATCGTTCTGCACACTGATCTGCCCATTTCTAATCAACGACAGCCGGTCCTGTCCAACCTCAATGACTCGATCACTTTTTATAGCGATCCGCCGTCTCCGTCCGCTTTCACCGACAGCTGATCCTGTCAATTCCCCCAACGGCTAGATCACTCAGCACAATGATCTCCCCGTCCGCTTTCAACGACAGCTGATCCTGTCAATTCTCCCAACGGCTTGATCACTCAGCACAATGATCTCCCCGTCCGCTTTCAACGATAGCTGATCCTGTCAATTTCTCCAACGGCTTGATCACTCAGCACAATGATCTCCCCGTCCGCTTTCAACGACAGCTGATCCTGTCAATTCCCCCAACGGCTCGATCATTTATACTGATGATCTGTCCGTTCAAAAACCAAAGCGCGTCGAGGCGTTCAAACCGTCAGTGTTGAGGCATTGGCAAATCAAATCAGCGTTGAGGCATTCTTCAGTCAGTGTTGAGGCATTGGCAAATCAAAGCGCGTTGAGGCGTTCTTCAGTCAGTGTTGAGGCATTGGCAAATCAAAGCGTGTTGAGGCGTTCTTCAGTCAGTGTTGAGGCATTGGCAAATCAAAGCGTGTTGAGGCGTTCTTCAGTCGGTGTTGTGGCATCGACAAACTAATCAACGACAGCCGGTCCTGTCAAATCCACAAACAACGACCAGAACATCGTTCGATGGTCCGTTCATCCGCAACTGATTGTTCCCCAGGAGAGTCCGTCTTGGCCTGTCCCGAACGACAATCACCCTCAATCTAGCCACAAGTGCATCTTCCAGCAGGCTTATTGCTCTGTCTCGGATGGTCTTTGATAAAGAGATTGGCTCTGATTCCCAACAGATGGAATTCAACCTGCCTGACACGACCTACCCGTGTTTGTTGGAATACTTTGTGCCGATGATAGCTTGATCCCCAGCAACGACGGCCGGTCCCGTCAACATCTGCAGCGACAGCTTGTCCTGTCCAAATTCAATCAACAAGCGGCGATGCAATCGTCCACTTCTACTTCTATCCCCAGTGACGGTCTGTCTGTCCATTCAACCAATCAGGTTCTGTAAGTATGCTTGTCTACTTTGCTAGTATGTTCTGCTCTGGATTGCCTTGAGGGGTGTCTAGAAACCTTTGACGTTACTTGTACCAATTCAATGGTGCTCCAAGTGCCATCAAAAGGGGGGCTACTGTAGACACCCCAATCTGGGCTTCCAGATTAGTTTACTTACGGTTTTTGATTCCCCGATGATGAAATGGATCAAGAACACCCCGGGAATGTCGAGTGTTTGAGCTTTGAGTGTTTGAATAACCCTTGAACCTAACATAATCTTAAGCCACTTCCAAAAGCCAAAAACCCTATTGATGTGTGCCGGGGCACAATCATCGTGCGCCAGGGCGCAACCATCGCGCGCCCGGTCGCACCGTCACGCGACGGTTTGACTCAATCGCGCGATGGTCAACCGGAGCATTGACCAGCGCGCCAGGGCTCATTGTCGCGCGACAGTTTGGAACCATCGCGCGACGGTCAGAACCTGTCCCTATCACCTTTATTCAGCTGGGCAGCTTAATCACCAAGTAATCCCCAGCCAGCCTCGTGGCTGGCTGGCCTCAATTCTTTGGACCAGACATGCCTTTCCATTAGTGGAACGTGCTAAGCCTATAAAAACCCTCCTTTGTTCATCTTTCAAAAGGTTAACAAATTTTGGCAATCAAAGGGTCTTTGCTTTGTACTCTTTTAAGCTAATAAAAGAGATACAAAGACACCCTAAGAACAAAGCTTGTTCTTCCTCCCCATTTTCACATTTCAATCAAACCTCAACCTAAACTCAAAGCTCAAACACTTTTCAAACCTCAAAATTCAAAGGTATATCTTACCTTTGTTCTGCTCTCTGTTCTGATCCCTGAGGGGGGCTGGCAGGGTCAAGACTGGTAATCAATACCAGTCCTGGCCCTAAAGCTAGCAAGGTTTCAAAAGCCGTGGCCTAGAAAACCCTCGCGCGATGGACCCGAACACTCGCGCGACACTTCTGTTTGCATGAGATTGGTCCACGTGGGGAAGGGATGCTAGCATTTTCTTGTCTAATTCATGCTCATGGCTGTTATAGTTTTATTTTGATATAGATCACTGTTGATGCATGTAAAAACCAGTTTACTGCTTTCCTTTGTTAGAAAATGCTAGCTTTGCACTTCAATATTCATTTCTGTTCTGTTGGAGTACCCCTGGGATCATTCTGGATCTGTCCCAGAACCTGGAACGAGCAAAACCAGACACTGGAAAGTTGGCTCGAACCCGCGCGCGCTGCACCCAAACCATCGCGCGATGGTCAACGCTCTATTTGACCAGTGCGCCAGGGCGCAATCGTCGCGCGCCAGGGCGCAACCATCGCGCGCCCGGGCGCACCGTCGCGCGACTGTTCGGAACCCTCGCGCGACGGTTCCATTCTGTTCCCGATCAGTGGCTGGCCTTGCATGTTTAACTTGGTTTTAGGCTATTATTTTGTCCCCACACTGTTTATGGGGTGTTTTTGTTTATTTATTAGGCTTTTCAGCCTTTTAACCGTATATTATGACTGCATAAACTGCTTGGTTTGTCCTGCGTGTGCACTGGTCCTTCCAGAGCCCAGAGAGTTTAAACTGCTTGGTTTGTCCTGGGTGTGCACTGGTCCTTCCAGAGCCCAGAGGGTTTGAGAATAAGAGCTGTGGGCTTAGGCTTACTGGCGCGCGCAGGTCTTGTAGTAGCGTGCGCAGGTTTGGTCAGCATGCATTGACTTGATCAGTGCATACTGGTTTCTTCCTGTGCACGACGCTCCAAGACAGGAGCTTTCCAGTCTGTTTAAACTCCCACAGGAGTCTGTTCTCATCCTATATTAACTGTTCATCCATGCCATCTATCACATCCTGCAAACATGTTACAGTTTTAATCCCCGATTAACTGTTCCCCCGCCCTAATTGGCTAAAATTGATTAATAAAAGAAGAATCGCAACGTTTTCAAAATGCTCAAGTAGAGACCGATCTCCGGATTGGGCGAGAGGGGTGCCATAAAACCCTTCCCCTCTCGTAACCTGGCTCCCGAACCCAGATATGGTTATGACGGACTGGTTTCCTTCACTTTTTCAAATAAAGCGCGGCAGGTGCTTCGAAATACGGTTCCTTGAGTGTCGGACCTTCAAAACTCAAGTGGCGACTCTGTATTTTTGAGCGCTTGCCACCGGCGCTCGCGCTCCCTCGATTTTCAAAAAAGGGCCGCAATGGCGAAAGGAACGGAATCCTTTTTCCAAGGGCATGCTGCCCACAGGTGGGGGGAGTAATCATATTGGTGTACTCTATAATTCATCATAAATCATAATGTATTTTGAATGTTGTTGTTCACATGATCATCTTCCTTTAGTCACTATTTAATTTTTTAGTACTAA
Source organism: Rhododendron griersonianum (assembly GCA_018127125.1). Taxonomy (NCBI): domain Eukaryota; kingdom Viridiplantae; phylum Streptophyta; class Magnoliopsida; order Ericales; family Ericaceae; genus Rhododendron; species Rhododendron griersonianum. Next base: position 28,804,513 of record CM030790.1, on the reverse strand, counting down.
GCAATGGTGATTTCATATTTACTTTATAGGCACGGGTAAGCACTAGTTACGTTACAATTCGGTTCCTATCTACCATTGGTCTTAATTTTTGCTATCTATAAGCAAAACAATTTCTGTCCAAAGAGAAAGTTTGGAGATGGACAATTTAAATCTGTTGTTTAAATTTGTCACGCCCTCGATTTTCAACATACTATTAATATTCTTTACATAATTAAAATATCATCCTCACAAACATACATACCCAAAATGTTTGTCAAACATCATCTCATAGACCAATATTCTCACATATTAAAGTTCCAAAGAGAGGAACTTATACATCTTTTACAATCCTCCATAATTAAACATGTTATAACGAAATTACATCTTTCTTTAGCTCAAAACACGTTTTACATAAGACGATAACATAACTAAACACACGGCTTTTAAAATGACTTCCGACTTGTCCTCCCAGCTTTCCACGCTATATGCCGAGGTGGGTACCTGAAAATGAAGGGTTGAGCATACACTTGCCCAGTAGGAAAAACTCCACAAACTCTATGTGCAAATGTGATGACCGGTACATAAAAAAGATATTCATTTAACCTTGAAACATGCGATAAGGTACCACCCTATGGTAGAACAAACGAACTCACACTTACACTTCTATTTAACTCATCATTGCTTATCAAATCCCTTGTTATTCAAAGTTACGCCTCACATCGATCCTTACCAACAAAACGTTTATCGCAAACTCAACACGCACCCACACACACTTTCTCCTAAGATTCTTGGCTTATCATCACTTATAACAATTTTTGTTTTCACTTCTCCATACAACGGGTTATACACACTAAATCCTTTAACGACCATTTTCTCGTTTCTATCCCATTTCACTAACCCATTTCCCATTTGGGTTACTATGCACATTATGCTACTATAATTCAATAACAAAAAGAAGTCATGCACATGCCTAAATCCATCATTCAAATCTCCGATTAATAACTATCGTATCCTCCTCTGTATCCCCTTTATGACTTTCTCATGTTAAAACCATCGTATCAATGTCTACTCATTTTCACACACACACACACATGCCCTTTATCCTATACCCATGTTACTTAAGTTTTCATTTTAACTCCTCATGCAAATATTAATCTAAACCTCCTAGAACCACTATCGCACCTCAAGTATCAACATGTCTCCATACCAAACAAATCACCAAGCCGACATAGAATTAATGAACCAGAGTACTCGAAAAGGCTGTAAGAAGAAAAGGAAGTCACGCACAGACATTTCAAACAATCTAACATACCGACTCAAGTTCACTGTTCATAGTTCTCATATGACCACACCATCTTGTCTCATTTTCCATTAACGGTTACTAGGACCATTCTCATATAAAACTTCCATTTTTCCCAAATCCCTTTCATAAACCATAATTCCATGTTTTATAGTAAACAAAATATAACAACTCTAGTAGAGAATGACCATAACTCTTTGAATATCCTCGTAATTGACCAATAAAGTCATCGGTGTTCTACATTAATTGTTCCTCATTCATAATAGTCTTTCATTCTCAAATTCTCATTTATGCTCTTGTGAGCGAATGCTCCTGCCGGGCGTTATGGGACCCGCTTCCCCTGCCCTAGCACCACACCCATTGGTGGGCCTAGTCCGTGTCATGAGCGAATGCTCCTGCCGAGCGTTATGGGACCCGCTTCCCCTGCCCTAGCACCACACCCGTTGGTGGGCCTAGTCCGTGTCATGAGCGAATGCTCCTGCCGGGCGTTATGGGACCCGCTTCCCCTGCCCTAGCACCACACACCCGTTGGTGGGCCTAGTCCGTGTCATGAGCGAATGCTCCTGCCGGGCGTTATAGGATCCCGATATCCTTCATGTAGTGAACCAACTCTTAGTTCTCATCAATCGAATGACTTCGATATCAAATCATCTTAGTGCATTTCAATACCGCAACAATACATGTCGTTTATACCCCGCAAGTTCTCTACATGATTGGTTATCCCCTTTTCTTGTTTCAATATATATATATATATATATATATATTCTTAGTCAACCGTTTCACATCACATTTTCCACAATTCTCATTGTTAATCTCGTCACCAACCCATTTACTGTACTACCAAGTATCTACTAATTTATCACAAACTCAACTTCATGCAAGTAGCTAGGAACGACATCACCTTCCGACTTATAGTTCAAGAGGAAATTAATAGTTGTAACTCACACTTTCATTTCATAAATATAATCAATCATCGTCATTCAAGTATTCCCAATCCAACTTTAATATACAATCAACCATCTCAACCTCATACTTTCTCTAGGTGTCGACAAACATTTTTCAAGCGTGCTAGCCTACCACCTTAAGGCTCGGTAGACCATTCAAATAGTTAAACGCACTTAGGAACATCCATGTTTCACTCAAATGATTTTAAGGAAAAAGGAATACCTAACGTATACAAACATGTTTATCTTATTTTGACTACCAAATCTTATTGGTTAAGAATTAGGAGATGAGACCACCGCCATTGGAAAGTAGACCTTCCGTACATCAATTTCGATATAAAATTTGTCCAAAACGGAGTTCGGATGACAAAGTTATGCCTTTCTGAAGTTTTTCCAAAAATGCTGATTTTTAATACCTACCGGTAGAGATTAATCTCCTACCGGTAGAAGACCAAAATTTCACAAAATGACACTACTGGACAGCGTTTCTACTGGTAGGTTCACAACTTCTACCGGTAGGACTTTGGTTTTCAGTACACGATTTTCAGACTTCTCCAGAACAATTCCAACAACGAAACCGACGATCTAGGGCACGATTTAAGTACCAAATCAACTCAGAAACACATAATGGAGGTGAGAAATCCCTACCTCAAGGAACAAAGCCAAACTCACGAACTCCGAGCAAGCCCTAGCTCTCCTAGACCCGAAATCCACCAAGAACACCTCCTCCGAGCTCAAACCCACGAATTTCCAAGCTCTAGAACACTTGAATACGAAAACCTTACGGCGGATCTAGGTGGGTTCGATGTATTTTGTGGTGTTGGAGTGTGAGAGTTAGAGAGAGAGCCGAGAGAGAGGGAGAGACCGAGAGATGGAAAGGGAGGAAACAAATGGGAAAATTTTCCATTGGCACACACATATACACACATGCACCTAATTACACTAACACCCATATTTTCCTAACCTTTGCACATTTGACCTCCACATTCGCATTCACGTCATTTTCCACCCTTTTTCCTCAATTACAAACATTAAAATTTTATAAAGAAATTTACGGATCTCTACAAAATTGCTCTTTATGCGCTAACGTTTGATTGTTGGATACAGAAAATGAAGAGGAAGACTGAGCAATTGGCAACGTTGGAAGTTGAAGGTAGAGGACGAGGAGGGAGAGTGCTAAGAAATAGAATTATAGTACATGAGGAGGTTGTGGCAGAGGCTCGGGAGGAAGTTGGAGGTAGAGAAGTAGGAGAGAGAGTGCTAAGAAATAGGAAGAGGCAGGAGGAGATTGTGACCGAGGCCTGGGACGAAGTTGGAGGGAGGGGAGCAGGTGGTAGAGTGCTAAGAAATAGAAAAAGGTAAGAGGAGGTTGTGGCAGAGGCCTGGGAGGAAGTTGGACAAGTTGGAGGTAGAGAAGTAGGAAAGAGAGTGCTAAGAAATAGGAAGAGGCAGGAGGAGATTGTGACCGAGGCCCGGGACGAAGTTGGAGGGAGGGGAGCAGGAGGTAGAGTGCTAAGAAAGAGAAAAAGGCCGGAGGAGGTTGTGGCAGAGGCTCGGGAGGAAGTTGGACAAGTTGGAGTGTAGACACCCCAATTTGGCCTAACGATTATTTCAAGTCCCACCTTGGGACCATCCCGATGATGAAATGGATACAGTGATTGCTGATTGCTTCCTTGAGAACCTTAGGACTTTCGGTAAGAACTTTGAGCCACTTAGAGGACCCAATTCAGAGCCATACAGCCTTTCAGACAGAAATACAGAAGCCTAGGAGAATCCATCTGTCGGCCGTGACATCGATCCCACGGCCCTAACATCATTTCCTCACCCGAGCAACCTGTTGCTAGCAAAATCTCCCTGAGAGATCAATCCCTCGGCCGTAAGATCAATTTCTCGGCCGCAACATCGTTTCCTCGGCCGCCAGATCTATTCCTCGGCCGCCAGATCGTCAAATCCATTCCTCAGCTGTAAGATCGATTCCTCGGCCGCCAGATCATCTTTTTCCAGAATTCTGGAATGTTCTGTCAGTCGTTTGATCGACGTACCAAAACCCTAGCAGCCTTTTTCCGATGCGTTCGGGCTACGAAATAGATCGCGTCTAGAGATCTTTGAACCCTAGAATTCCTTTTTGATTCACGCCATTTGATTGGCCGGAGTGAGTCATCAATTGCCTATATAAAGAGGCCTTAGGGTTCCGAAATTAACATTCAATTCCTCCATCTCATACCTCAAAACTCTGTAGAAATCACCTCACATACTCCCTCTATAGAAGCCCTAACCTTCCGAAGGCAGCCGCATCCCGAACGATCAAACCCCGAAGTACAAACCCTAACCCTAGGGTTTTCGAGAAGTAAATCAGTCAATCCCTTCTAATCCGAAGCAATCAAGCAACTGAGGGATCAAGGTGGTGAGGCCCAGGGGCCTATGGTTTGATCTCTTTTACGTTTTTATGCATTAATCGTAGTGTTTTGATTATTTGTTAAATGTCTGTTCTGGTGTGAGGAAGAACATCGGTTGGGGGATCAATCCTTCAGCCGATATATCAATCCAGTGGGATCCCTCGGCCGTGAAATCCATTCACCGGCCGAGAGATCGATTTTCCTGGGACAGCCTGTCTGTTTTGTTTATTTTTGATGCATGCTTTAATTATCGCATTGGCTCACCATTAACTGCTTAAAGGCTAAAATCAAACTATGTGTTAGAGTTAAATAAAGCAAGTATATGCCTTATGTTGACTAACTATGGGCCAGTCTCACGACTGGGCAGAGAGGGGTGCCTAACACCTTCCCCTTACTGTACTTTTGGCTCCTGTACCCAGAATCTCTATTTATTTTCCTAGTTTTAATAAACTGGGTGGCGACTCTGTTTTGATGATAACCGCTATCGTGTGGCGATGTTCTTAGCCATGGGAATGTCCACGATATTGGTTTACGAAGCAAGCAACCAAACGAGCAAACAAACGATCAATCTGTATGGCGATGCCCCATTTGGGAGGTGTCTACAACATGTACTCTGCTGGGGAATTGAGAGCCATAACCAAAAAGTTCAACATAAGATTAATCCATGCCTTGTTTAATTCATCTATCATATGCATCGAGCGGGCAACCCGTTGAGTTCACCTGATATCCCGGCATGACACGGGCTATGTTAGGGGTTCCAGCAAACTCCACAGTCACTCGTACCTAGTGGTATATCAAAAAAGGGATCACCCAATCACCGCCTATGATGGGCTGGTGAGAGGATTGGTGCCCTTTGACAACGGAGCACCCTGAGACTACCTAAACCTTGCATGTATTAGAAAGCCATAGAACTTATCAAACTAAGACAGGAACCTACAGGCTAGGAACCTATTTGCATTTGCTTGCAAAAGTTCTTCCTCACACCTTGTATCATATGTTGTTGTAATATCATTTTCTGTGCAGAAGGGTTGGGGCATGAACTAAGAGCCCTAACTCTAAGTCTTTATAGCTAAGCACTGAAGCATAGCATTGCCTGCAAGGTATGTTTTTAGTAAGTTGAAAGCACCACTGCTTATTTCTCACTCCAATTTGCTTGAAGCACAGCGAAGCATGGATTTCTAGAACAAAATCAAACATCAAAAAAAAAAGAGAAGCCGCCCCGTCGGCAATTGAACTGAGGTTACTCTAGCAATCTCTGCCTTGCAAGGATAAAGGAAAGTGGGAGTGTGAGGTAGTAGAGCAGATTATGGATGATTGTATGCAAAGTTAAGGATATTATGGATAGAACTTGCAATACTCATTTCTCGATGAGTGATTCAACTTAGGATTTTGATTCCTATTTCCAAATCGGCATAGCAACCCATCTTTCAAAATTCAAAATTTTGAGCATGCTTACCTCAGCAAGCTGGTAAAATTTAGGAGGTTGTCAATGTGCTAGCAAATAATCAGGTGGATTTCAATTACCCCAATCACGTTTTGAATCTTCCCTAACCAAGAATTGAAAGAACTTTCAAAACTTTTTGCAATGCTTAGTCTAATGACAAGTTTTTCTAAAACATTCAAATAGCCGCTAGCACAGCAATGGACTCCGAGGCTACTCTCCGTTGTGGTCATTTGCTCAGCTTTTTCGGTCTGCCTCATAATGTGGATTGGCTTGGAAATAGGATCTTAAGTGACATGCAGTATTTGTAAACAACGAGTCTTAAGAATCATCCATATCAAAATTTGCTGGCTATCTATGGTATCCGATAAACTCATACCTACGAAATGAACTGTTATGCATGACTCATCCATAATCTGTGAAAGTAGCTATGGTGCTCATTTTGTTTGCCTTTCTTTAACCATGCAGGGGACTAAAACCAAAAGAAAAGTCCATCACCCTCATCTCCTTGCATGACCATGTGTTAACATCGAATATCATTTGGTTAAACCACCCCATCATGCTAGATTTGCATTTTGAATAAGTGTGTTTGATGTGTGCATTGCATAGACACTTGATTTTGGACATCTCAACCCGAGCGTAGTTAAGTTCTTACTTTTCCTAAATTTTGGGTTTGGTCTAAGACGTGACAGCGATGGCTGACAAGAAGATTGAAGCTCTGGCTGCTAAAGTTAATGTATTGGCTGAATCAGTGGCTACCCTAGCCACCATTGTTCACAGTTTGCAAAGAAGTCCTTCACAAGCTCCACCTCCACCTCCCCCTACTAGATGGACGAAAAACGCAGCTCAGAAAGAAACTTATCCCGCTAAGGACAATTGAAATGGTGGTGAATGATCTGCAGCAGCAACATGAAAATCAACTTCTTCTCAATACCATCGATCTAAACCAGGAATCTCTCAAAGAGAAAAACAGCTGTAAGATGAACATAAGCAACAGTAATATTAAAATGGTGGGATCCCATCTCGACCGCAGGCAAAAGAGAAACTTTGTTCCTCTTAGAATGAACTTGGAAAAGGTGTTCTGCATCTTGGAAGCAAAAGGGGTATTGAGGCCGTTACAGCCAAAGTTTCCAAACTTTATACAAAAAGGCAGAAGGTATTGCAAGTACCACCAAGTAAGTGGTCACTCTATCAGAGAATGCGGGGCTTTCAAGAATGAGATCCAAGACCTCATCGATCAAGATAAGATTGATCCAGCTGAGTTTGATCACTGGGCAGCAGTAGCATCCATGCCTGTCACGTCTTAGGCTAAGAGTCAATCTTTTGAGGAGTCTTATCTAGCTATTTTTGGCTACTATTTTGGTCCATATTTGTTTCCTTTTTAAAAGGTCTACGTCTTGAGTTTATTTTGGTCATAAATCCGCTTGTTGCACCTAGCATGAAATGTGAATCTCCTTAGACTTGAACTACGAATGGCCTGATTCTCTATTGGGATACGTAGGCACCTTTTGGTCGGCCACAAATTTTGAAAATGCTTTCTCCTGTGCTAGTTCGCTGCCATAGAATACTCATGATAACATCAAACGTTGAAAACAATCCACAAGGGTTTCAAAGTAATCTTATGACATCTTTTGGAACACATCATAATCACTTGAATTGTCAAAAGCGCAAAACGAGTTTTTCAAAGCTAAGACCCGCGTCATTTCTGTTGAGGAGTTGACACATCTTTGCACCATCATAGGGATCACTTGTAATCAAAACATGCTGTCAAAGATGAAGAGTAGGAAAAAGGAGAAAGAAGAAAAGAGAGGAGAAAAAAATGATGAGCTCGCTAGATTGAAAACCTGTAAGGGCGGTCTAGGCAAAAGTTAGAGCACGAACAAAATGAGAAATCAGCCATGTCTCCATGCATCTACTATGTGTCTCAAAGGATTGTCCTCAATCTTAGAAAATTCACTTGGTTAACATCGAAGCCCCTAATTTCTTGGTAAGGATCCTTGCCACTTTGTCGTGTGTTTCAAGATGAAGAAAGGCATTCATTTCTCTATCCCAAACACTTATCCCTTGCTAGCCACATCGAGCCTTTGGATAATTGCTTTGAACAGCCTGCTAGGCAGCCACCCCCTACACTGGGGCAAACACACAAAAAATACAAGGAGAGATGAAAGAAAAATCAATGAAATAATGAGCATCTCGTCATACAAGGGGCATTTTGAAGGAAACATTTCTTCCAATACATACAAAGGACATTTTTGAAGAAAACAACTCTTTTCACACAAAGTGAGGCAAGAGACAACAAGAGTTGATAAAAATGTTGAAGATGGCTGCTAGCTTTTAAAACCCAAGCGTGAGTAGAAATTAGGTTTGAGCCTTTTACATCTGCTTCTTTCTCAAGCCAAGACCCTAAGCCTACATTATGGTCCATAACAAAGACCTCTCAGATTGGGGAACACGACTTAGTAGCAAGGTCCTAGACACTAGGGGCATCACCAATGTGGGACTTAACTCGAAGGGCAAGAATCCTGGAATTTACATCGTCTTGGCAAATCGCACAACATGGAGAGTTACAAGGGGCATGGCTATGTTCCCCTTTTTGCATTCCTCTCAAAAGTATCCAACCTTTTGTGTGGGTCTCAGTAGGTGCTTATCAATCCAACTCAAGTCAACCAAATCAAACTCGAAGCAACAAACTCACCTAATTGACTAGGGGCATAGGTTTGCAAAATAGTTCTACGTCCTTTGATGATTGAATGACGTGAGTGTGGAACATGGATGGAATGATGTGACCTTGAAATCCTCGAGGAAAAGCTTTCAAGAATGGTTTTATCCTAAGCATTCTTAACACAGTTAATACAAGCGCAGTCACTTTTTGCAAATTTATGAGGAAATAACATGGGTCTCTCATTTCATGAAGGGTGCAACAATATGGTTCCTTGACCAAACTATGTTTTCAGTGGTGCCGCTAGGGCATTGCGGTCTTTCAAAACACCTGGCTAGTATAAACAATAAGCCATTATCAAATACGCGAAAGTTGAGATGTCCAGAATACATTGCGGATTCACATGCATATCATTATCACCCTGTCTTTTGCATTAATCTCTTTATCCTAGTACTTCATGTGTATGTCATGGAAGTAGTCGTCTTGGTTGCACGATCTAACCCCAAGTATGAGGTGTTCTTATGTTCAAGCAAGGCAGGTTCATCAGGGCATCATGGCCATCAAGGAATAAAGGGCAAGGCAACAAAGGGATGCACTGTAAAGTCTACCTCCCTACCAGCACACTTGAAAAAAAGCTCAGCCTAAGAAGCGTCATATCCTTGGGGAACACCTCAACTCTTTTGGAATGCTGTCACACAGCATTGTCAAGGGCATGCCAAGATCTCTGGCAAACAGAAAGAGAAACATTGCATTCATGTTCATTGTCGCACACATCACATATCTCTGTACTAGGGGCAATTAGGTTGTCATTGACACGCACAGATAAGCTAGAATCAAGCATCCATTGCCTAAACAGGGGGCATCGATTTCTTCCTGAATGTTCAGTTCAATATGCATATATGTCACGTTGCAAACTATGTCACCCGCAGTGGTTCAACATTTGAACGAGGGTTCCTGAACTTGGTGGTTTTGCCCCTAGCAGTCAGCATAAAAAGGACTTCGGCTCATGGTCGATTCCAAGCCTGTTGCATGTTGTTTTCCTATCCATTGTTGTTTTCTAAACTATTCAGATGTGGATTGCAGGATTCTCCTGGATTTCGGTCCTTGAACCAACCATACCAAGCTTGGTGTCTATAACCGACAGAGGCAAGTCAAAGAAGCTGAAAGATAGCTTCAGCAAACTCTACAATTGGCACCATATCAACAGTATTAAAGTGGCTTCGCACTTCACATCTTCATAGCTCCTTGCTTCGCGTCAACAGCTCTGCCTTCATAACTCAGAAGCCTCACACTTGCTTTTCAATAGCACCATACGCATGCCTTGTCATATTCACGACCTTGTTGGGTTTCATAAGCTCCGAGCAATTCTATGCACAGGTCGCCTTGCGCTCAGCAGGTCCAATCTCCACGACTCCCTCTCAACAGTAGCTCAATTCAGCAGCTCCCTGCACCTATTATCTCAGCAGCTACATGCTCGCTACTATCAAAACATGTCAATGGCTCCCCCACCTCAGTAGCACCCCGTGCTCAAAAGCTCCATACTCAGGTCACTCAACTTCAGAAACTCGGCGGCTCTATGCCTATGCTCACTATCACCTAGCAGCTTTAGTCTCAGCAGCTCTAAGCCCACTCAGCGGCCCTGTGCTCGCCATCATGATCACTCAATAGCCCCTTTTACATTCAGCAGCCCTGTGCCCAAGTCACTCAAACAGCTCTGCACTCACCTCAACAGCCTCGTGCCTACTAGTCATTCAGTAGCTCTGTAGCTACCCCGAGCTCACATCTTGAAGATAAGCAGCCTCACCACTTCCAGGCCGGTGAAGCAATCCTGTGACTCCCACTTAATGCACATTTATGCAGTTCTGGCCCAGTGCACACTTCGAAAAGCATCCCTTCAGTAGGGGAGTTGAAAGTCTGCTTAACAAGGTTGAAATTAGGAGGCGAAGGAAATCTCCTAGGCGTGCATGAGGATCATCTTGTCAGCAAAGACGATGGAAATCTCTGAAGACATTAATCGCTGAAGCATTTAACAAATCTTATGGCACTTTGTGTCAACAAGTCAACGAAGTCAAAGTGGAATATGGTCAAGAACTAGCCTTGGGGACGATCCCGAGCATGTGGAATCTAGCCTTGGGGACGATCCCGAGCATACTAAAAAAACTAGCCTTGGGGACAATCCCGAGAATACTCAGAACTAGCCTTGGAAGCATCCCGAGCGTGTGGAAACTAGCCTTGGAAGAATCCCAAGCATGAGGAACAAATCAAACCCCGTGGAAGATGGAAGATGGAATACTCAACAACTCAGCAATTCTACAAACTCACTACTCAGCAAGATATCTATTCTCAAGCTCCATGTTTGAATGCTCAAAGTTCTACACTTTGGATGCTCGAAGCCCTTCGAATGCCCAACCACTGCGTACTGGATGCTCAAGTTCTACGCTTGAATGCGCAAGCTCTACGTTTGAATGCCCAACCACTGCGTACTGGATGCTCGAACTCTATGTTCGAATGCTTAAGGTTTATACCTTGAATGCTCAAGCTCTACGTTTGAATGCCCAACCACTCCGTACTGGATGCTCAAAGCCTGTACTTTGAATGCTCGGATTCTGCCGTCCGAATGCTCGAGCTCTATGCTCCGAATGCTCAAGTCCAGAACTTGATAGAAGCTTTATGCTTAAATCAAACACACACGCACGGGCCCGTGCACATTAGCATCAATTGCATCACCATTGTTATCATCGAGTCTACATTAGCATATCTGCTCACATCTAACTGCCAGCATCATCATATACATATCTCTCTCATTCATGAAACAGATCATCAGAATGTAACCGGCTCTATGCCTCGGTTCAATCAAGCTCCTCAAACCGGCTCGACGCCTCGGTTTTATTGATCGGCCCGGCGCCTCGATCCTTTGGCTCAATGTCAAAACTTATGATGAGAAAGCTCCGTGCGCAGACCATCAGAATGCAACCAACTTTATGCCTCGGTTCAATCAAGCTCCTCCAACCGGCTCCACGCCTCGGTTCCCTCATTCCAATGCTCCATGCTCTATTTACTGGCCTTGCGCCCCCCATATCTCAAAAAAGGTATCCAACTCGTCTCCGGAAGATGGCTTGGGTTCCACCCCCATATCTCAAAAACGGCGTCCGATTCATCCCCAGCAGATGGCTTGGATTCCACCCCATTACATCAATTCCTTCCAGCTCATTCGCAAGGATAGGCTACTCTACCGAGCTCCTCTCAGTCAAAGTAAGGATGATCAAGAAAAGCAAACGCACCTGCCGTGTACTGATCTACCCCAAAATACTAAGGAAGCTCTCCGCCCAAAAAATTCCCTGGCAGCCCCGCGCTCCTTCAACTATCTTCCGCCAAAACCCTGGCTCAGTCTAGGTACGTTGCACTACGGCTTTTTAAGCCCAAAGGTACGTCTTCTGTTTCTAACCCTCCAAACTTTTTATTTTCTTTATTGCCCGAACTACGATTGGTCTGAATTTCCCTTGTGGAATACGTAGGCAGCCTCCTGGCCGACCATAACAAAACCTTTTTCAAAAACCCCTTGGAATAATGGTTGGACCAAATTGAGTTGCTTTTTACAGCTTTGACTCTTACTCAAACATGTATCGCGATCCGTCTGAGTTGAGTCAAAGAGGGGCATCTGTAGACACCCCAATTTGGCCTAACGATTATTTCAAGTCCCACCTTGGGACCATCCCGATGATGAAATGGATACAGTGATTGCTAATTGCTTCCTTGAGAACCTTAGGACTTTCGGTAAGAACTTTGAGCCACTTAGAGGACCCAATTCAGAGCCATACAGCCTTTCAGACAGAAATACAGAAGCCTAGGAGAATCCATCTGTCGGCCGTGACATCGATCCCACGGCCCTAACATCATTTCCTCACCCGAGCAACCTGTTGCTAGAAAAATCTCCCTGAGAGATCAATCCCTCGGCCGTAAGATCAATTCCTCGGCCGCAACATCATTTCCTCGGCTGCCAGATCTATTCCTCGGCCGCCAGATCGTCAAATCCATTCCTCAGCCGTAAGATCGATTCCTCGGCCGCCAGATCATCTTTTTCCAGAATTCTGGAATGTTCTGTCAGTCGTTTGATCGACGCACCAAAACCCTAACAGCCTTTTTCCGATGCATTCGGGCTACGAAATAGATCGTGTCTAGAGATCTTTGAACCCTAGAATTCCTTTTTGATTCACGCCATTTGATTGGCCGGAGTGAGTCATCAATTGCCTATATAAAGAGGCCTTAGGGTTCCGAAATTAACATTCAATTCCTCCATTTCATACCTCAAAACTCTGCAGAAATCACCTCACATACTCCCTCTATAGAAGCCCTAACCTTCCGAAGGCAGCCGCATCCTGAACAATCAAACCCCGAAGTACAAACCCTAACCCTAGGGTTTTCGAGAAGTAAATCAGTCAATCCCTTCTAATCCGAAGCAATCAAGCAACTGAGGGATCAAGGTGGTGAGGCCCAGGGGCCTATGGTTTGATCTCTTTTACGTTTTTATGCATTAATCGTAGTGTTTTGATTATTTGTTAAATGTCTGTTCTGGTGTGAGGAAGAACATCAGTTGGGGGATCAATCCTTCAGCCGATATATCAATCCAGTGGGATCCCTCGGCCGTGAAATCCATTCACCGGCCGAGAGATCGATTTTCCTGGGACAGCCTGTCTGTTTTTTTTATTTCTGATGCATGCTTTAATTATCGCATTGGCTCACCATTAACTGCTTAAAGGCTAAAATCAAACTATGTGTTAGAGTTAAATAAAGCAAGTATATGCCTTATGTTGAATAACTATGGGCCAGTCTCACGACTGGGCAGAGAGGGGTGCCTAACACCTTCCCCTTACTGTACTTTTGGCTCCCGTACCCAGAATCTCTATTTATTTTCCTAGTTTTAATAAACTAGGTGGCGACTCTGTTTTGATGATAACCGCTATCGTGTGGCGATGTTCCTAGCCATGGGAATATCCACGATCTTGGTTTACGAAGCAAGCAACCAAACAAGCAAACAAACGATCAATCTATATGGCGATGCCCCGTTTGGGAGGTGTCTACATGGAGGTGGAGCACGAGGAAGGAGAGTGGTAAGAAAGAGGCTAGAAGAGGTTGTAATAGAGGCCCGAAAGGAAGTTGGAGAAGTTGGAGGTGGAGGACTAGGGGGAGAGTGCTAAGAAAGCGAAAGAGGCAGGAGGAGGTTGTTGTAGAGGCTCGGGAGGAGGGTAGTCACCAGGCACAGCCTAGGGAGGAGGAGGAGGAGGAGGATGAGGAGGCACAGTTAGAGGCTTTGGAGGAGGCAGAGATTGTGGCTCCAGTTGTATGTAGAGGGCGAGGGAGAGGGAGAGGGAGAGGGCAACGACAGAGGGAGGTTGAGGTTGGTAGAGAGGATGAGGGAGAGGATGATGACTTACAGTTGGAGGCGGCAGAGGATGACGACTTACAGTCGGAAGTTGAGGCTGAGGATGATGATTTGCAGGATGAGGTAGAGTCGCAGGAGGATGAGGAAGAGTCACAGGCAGAGTCGCAGGAGGATGAGGAAGAGTCACATGCAGAGTCAGAGGAGGAGGATGAAGAGTCAAATTCAGGAGATGACGAGGTTGATGATGGGCCTTTGGTTGGCCCACAAGACAGAAGCTTGTTAAAGGATTTTAGGAATCATGTTGCAGCTGCTATTTGGGGAGGTATGGAGCGGAAATTGTTGAAAATATATAACCACTCGCGTCTTTTGACAAAGTGGGAGTTGCCGAAAACAAATCGGAGGTTCATGGATAAGGTTAAAGCATCTGGCTTGCTTCCACTTGCTGGGATTACTTACAAGTATTCCAACAATGTGTTAGTGTCTGCGTTTGTTGAGAGGTGGCATCCAGAGACGAACAGCTTCCACTTTCGGTTTGGGGAGATGGCCATTACACTTGACGACGTGCCGTACCTCATTGGGGTCCCAGTCGAGGGGTTAGCTGTGCATGCAGAGGTTCATGGGAAAGAGGATTGTGTTGCTCTTTTGCGGAGATGGCTTGGTGTGACAAAAAAGAATGCAAAAGCTGCTGTTTTCTGTGGGGGTGTTACGTTCGACTGGTTATGGAATACTTTCCATGAATTGGAAGATGATGCCACGGATGATAGGTGTGGGCAGCATGCCCTCGGAGAGAAAGGATTTCGTTTCTTTTCGCCATTACGGCCCCTTTTTTTGGAAATCGAGGGAGCGCGAGCGGAGAGGCAAGCGCTCGTAAAAATATTGAGTTGCCACTTGAGTTTTTGAGGATCCGACACTCAAGGAACCGTATTTCGAAGCACCTGCCGCGCTGTTTGTTTGAAAAAGTTAAGGAAACTAGTCCGTCATAACCATATCTGGGTTCGGGAGCCAGGTTACGAGAGGGGAAGGGTTTTAAGGCACCCCTCTCGCCCAATCCGGAGATCGGTCTCTACTTAGGCGTTTTTATGAAAACTTTTGTGATTCTTCTTCTTTTGATTAATTTTAGCCAATTAGGGCGGGGGAACAGTTAATCGGGGATTAAAATTGTAACAATTTGCAGGATGTGATCAAAAGATAGCATGGATGGATGGAAAATTGAAAAATAAACGAGATGAAACCTAAAACAGCGATCAGATGCCAAAACCAGGCTTGGGATGGATTTGCCCTGCACGATGGCCAACTTGCATGCATGAACAAATCTGCATGCAAGAGAACCATCACGCGAGACACTCAAACCCTCGCGCGAGTGTTGTTATCTCACCACAGTTCCAATTTCATCCCCTTCTGGGCTCTGGAAGGACCAGTGCACACCCAGGAGGCAAACCAAGCAGTTTATCAAGGAACTGTAAAATACTAATTATTACAGACAGCTTGAAAATGGAACTGGATAAAAAGGAAACACAGCCCCTAAACAGTGGGGGAATAAAAAGAGGCCAAGGGCCTAGTTGCCCATGCAAGGGCCATTCCTGGAGTTCACAAAACTGTCGCGCGACAGAGATTGAGTCTCGCGCGACATTCCTGACTGGACTTCCAGGAATTGCTTTGCATGCTTGGGGTCTTGAGACAGGTTCAAGGATCACCCAAAGGCATTCCAAACTATCCAAAATAAAGAACTAAGCTACTGTATTTTATTTTGCATGCATAACAGTGATCTACAAATCAAAATAAATTACAACAGGCATGCATATAATCAAAACCATAAAAGACCAGCCTCCCTTCCCCACGAGGACCGTTCTCTTGCTGACACAAGTGTCGCGCGAGTATAGTGGTCCATCGCGCGAGGGTTTGGCCAGCCACGGATTCTTGTAACTCTGCTGGCTTTAGGACCAGGACATGGTATTGATTACCAGCCTTGGCCCTGTCAGCCCCCCTCAGGGATCAAAACAGAAACAGGCTAAATGTTATACCTTTGCTTGGAAAGGGTTTGGAAATGGATTGGATTGATTGGTGAAGCCTTTTGACCAAGTGTATGTGTTGAACACTAGATTGGAAGACTAGGAAATGGTTTGGGTTAGTAACTTTGTGCTAGAGACGTAATTGCCTTGTAAAATGGTAATGAGCCTTCTTAACCTTTTTCTTGGAACTAACCAACCCTTAACATGGAAGATCAAAGGGGGTATTTATAGGGGAAGTGAGTGGGCTAGGTGGTGGCCAAACTTGGCTTTGCAACCATCCAACAAGGCTGGTCACAACTTGGTGGATAAGCTAGCCAACAAGGTGGGTAGTTGTTGTGAGGGTGTGTGTGCCTTGAACCTGCCAGAACTCTGTTCAGCTGAGGAAAATGGGGTTCCAGCCCATGGGGACCCATGTGACACCCAATCATCACAAATCCAGCAGGATTGTGTGATAGTGACAGGAGAGAACAGTCGCGCGAGGGTTCGGAACCATCGCGCGAGGGTCAACAGTCAACAGTTTGACTTTGACCACACCTGGCAAGCTGAGTATCGCACGAGAAAAAGAAAGATCGCGCAACGATCAAATCTGACCTTGGGGTTTGACCGAAGGTCCAGAGGGGTTCAAAAGGTTTAAGCGGGGTTCCAAGCACTCCAAGCTCAATCCATTCCCAATCCAAGCTCGTTTGATCCGATTTCATCATCTGGGAAACAAGAAAACCGTAAAATAAAGTAAAACAATTGTGAGATCCAGATTGGGGTGTCTACAGTAGTCCTTCTTTGACGGCACGTGGAGCACCATTGACTGGTACGGGTAACGTCAAAGATTTCTAGACACCCACCAAATCCGCCCAAAAGCCGATTAAATGGAAAATGAAGACGAGTATATAAAAATACCGTGCACCAAGGGGGAATTGAAGATCAGACGGATAGATCGTCGCTGATTGATGATCGGACCAATAGATCGTCGCTGATTGATAATCGGACGGATGGATCGTCGCTGATTTGAAGTTGGACGGTTAGATCGTCGCTGAATTGAAATCGGACGGATGGATCGTCGCTGATTTGAAGTCGGACGGATGGATCGTCGCAGATTGGTGAATCGAACGGATAGATCATCGCTGAATTGAGATCGGACGGATGGATCGTCGTTGAATTGAAATCGGACGGATGGATCGTTGCAGATTGATGAATCGGACGAATAGATCGTCGTTGAATTGAGATCGGACGGACGGATCGTCACTGATTTGAAGTTGGACGGTTAGATCGTCGCTGAATTGAAATCGGACGGATGGATCGTCGCTGATTTGAAGTTGGACGGTTAGATCATCGCTGAATTGAAATCGGACGGATGGATCGTCGCTGATTTGAAGTCGGACGGATGGATCGTCGCAGATTGGTGAATCGGACGGATAGATCGTCGCTGAATTGAGATCGGACGGATGGATGGTCGTTGAATTGAAATCGGACGGATGGATCGTCGCAGATTGATGAATCGGACGAATAGATCGTCGTTGAATTGAGATCGGACGGACGGATCGTCACTGATTTGAAGTTGGACGGTTAGATCGTCACTGAATTGAAATCGGACGGATGGATCGTCGCTGATTTGAAGTCGTACGGATGGATCGTCGCTGAATTGAGATCGGACGGATGGATCGTCGTTGATTGATAATCAGACGGATGGATCGTCGCTGATTTGAAATTGGATGGATGGATTGTCGCTGTTTGCGGGCGGACCACTGCTGGGGATACAAAAATCTTCGGGTTTGAAGGCAAAGCTTCCAAAATGACCCTCAAATTTATTTTGAGAACATATTGATGATTCGTGAACCCGAAAGAGGGTTAAAAGAGACCGGGCCAGACCTAGAATCTGGATTGGGCCTGAGGCCCAAAACGAAGTGTCGCGCGACACTCCAGAACCATCGCGCGAGGGTTTCCAGTTAGGGCTTGGATCTGAACAGGCCCAGACCCGACCCAAACCCGTTTCGAACGTTTAAACGTCGCGGGGACGTTACAGAAACAGTGCTCGAACGGTTTTCAAAACTTCAAAACCCTCTCAAACCTCTCCCAATCCCTGAATCTCTTCCAAAATCAAACAACCCAAATCTACCCACTCACCCATGGCAGACCACGGCAGCAGTGGAAGCGGAGGAGAGGTTATTGATCAAACCGAGGATCGAGGAGGGACCATGGACGCCGAGATAGACGATCAACAACCAGCAGAGGCTGTCGCGGAGGTTAGTGCGGACGCAGGTGCAGCGGTGGTAGGCGGCGGCGATGGCGAACAAAATCGCGAGCAGGCGACTGGTGATGGCGAGATCCATCGCGCGACGGAGCCAGAGGCTTGCGCGACTGTTGATACAGGGGCCGTGGGCCACAGTGTTGAGCGACTGGACCCGAGCATGGCCGTAGAAGGGTCGGTGGTGACCGGATTGAGTCCAGGAGATGCAGAACAAACTGGTACTGGAAAGCACCCTCGCGCGACAAAGGAGGAGCCTCGCGCGATGGTTCATACTGGGGAAGGAAGTGGCAGTGGGGCAGGAGATGATGCCGTCGAGCCAACCAAGTCCCCGCCGAGGGATTCGGCGAAGGGTAAAGGGCCTGTCGAGGAGACCACAGAGGTTCCGGTTGAGGTCCGAGAGGAGGATGTACTGTTTCGGCCAGCGGCGATGTCGTCGAGTCACGTGCCGATTACGAAACAGGACATCGCCGAGCACTTGAGTGATGAAATATTGGCAAAACTGCTTGAAGATAACCCCGCCGTTGGGCTATACGTGTTACAAGCCAAAGAAGACCGGGCGAGAGCCATTGAGGCCTCGGAGGTGGCGGAGAGAGCCGAGAGAGAGAGAGAGAGATAGGAGAGAGAGGAGCTTTTGAGAGAGGCGGAGGCCGAGGAGAGGGCCAGAGCAGAGGCACAGGGGCCTAGGGTTAGGGCCGTGGCGGAGGCGAAAAACACGGGACGGCCTGATTTTTCAGCAGAGGGATACACACTTCCTACACCACACCTTTTCGTACTGTCGGGCTTTGGGGCAAACGCACCGTTGCGGAGGGACTACGACGACGAGTTGGTGCTGAGAGATCCCCGAGTCCACATTGCAGCGACATGGATGGAGGTATATTCCCAGAAAACACCCTTTGCAATTTGATTTCGATATTCTTGCTTTGATAGTTCAAACTCGATACTTGCTTAGAACATGCCTGAACTTTAGAATTGCATAGACAACTTGCAAGCCAAACCATGCTAAAACTATGTACTTCTTGTAACGTAGGCCCAACACGCAATAACTTGAACCAACCATCCATTGTAGGCTTCATTGATTACCTAGAACTTGAAAATGAGAACTCCGTATGCATGGGAATCTAGAACAACACACCACACTCCCAAGTTGAGCCATGGCATAGAACCTAAGCCAAACATGTGTCCTAGGCTTCATTGATTACCTAGAACTTGAAAATGAACTTCCTGTATACTGATAATCCCTTTTGCTGCTTGTCTTTGTGTTTGACACAGGTTGGAGCGGGACAGAGGGATATCCGCGGCTTCGGGGGCGCGTGCATGTCCTTACGGCTGTACGAGGGGTTGCCCGAGAGAGTGAGGCGGTTGGTGGATAAGGCAGGCTTTGGGGTGTTCATACAGACTTTGACCCCTGCGAGGAATGACCACGCCGTTCTGGTAGCGCTTGCTGAGAGGTGGAGGGATACCACCAATACCTTCCACCTACCTCCTGGGGAGATGACAGTGACGCCTGCAGACTTCGCAGCGATCACAGGGCTGAGGGTTGGAGGTGAGCCCATCCCATTTGACTCGGGGATCCAGGACGATCGGGCTGCACTGGAGTGGTTTCTGGGCAAGGCGCCCAAGATAGAGGAGGGGATGGCGAGGTATGACCAGTTCAAGGACTACCTGAAGAAGGAGGTGACAAATGACCGGGAGGCGGAGCAGATGGCCCGAGCGTTCCTGCTGTACCTGTTTGGTGCCACTTTGTACCCGAATAGACGAAGTAAAGTGCACCTTTCTTACTTGCCAGCGCTGAGGGACCTGAGGACGGCTTCACGCTTCGACTGGGGTGGGGCTGCTCTTGGCACAGCCTATCACTTCTTTGGCAACTCGTCGAGGACGGGTAAGAGCATAGCTGGCTACTGGAGGGTCTGGGAGGTATGATTCTAACCCTTCATAAAGCACAATTTGATTGTGCTTGTCCATTTACTTGTTTAGCCTGCTTGACTGCTTCAATTTCAAATACTGTATGCCTTGTGACTAATGTTTGTACTTGCATAAACATCGTGCAGCTTTGGGCCTACGAGGTTTTGCGGATGTATCCGCCAGAGTGCAAGCATCCAGACCTAACACCCTCCCTCGCGCGCAGAAATGGAGCAAGTCCAATATGGGGAAGAAAGAAGGAAGAGGTGACCTCAACGCCTTCAGACTGTACCTGGATGAGCTCAGTGCATCACAGGTATGACACGAATCATAATCATTAGATATGCATTCATTTCCTTGATTTAATGTTGTCGCTGATCAATTGCTCATATTGCTTGCTTGTCCTGAATTGCAGGTCAATTGGGATCCTTGGAGGAGAGCGGGGCCAGAGCCGGAGTACTTGGCCAGGAGCAGAGTCGTTACAGCCAGCAGGGTGCTACTGGAGTCGGCCTTCGGATGGCAGTGGTACTTGGGGGATCGAGTGACGCGCCAGTCGCTTGGTCACCTTGAGTTCCAGGTGCCAGGGCCACTCCCACCCCGAGCTTCACACACAGGAGAGTACACACGGGCTGAGCTGGAGAGGTACACGCGGCCGGACACCGAGCTTGCGCACTACTTGCGTCCTGAAAGGGACTATGCCGCCTATCGGCGAGAGTACTTGGCGGGTCCACTGGGGATCCGTAGCCTTAGAGAGGTGCGGGGCTAGGCCGCGGAAGCCGCTGAGGAGAGGAGAGCAGCCGGAGAGAGGCAGAGAGGAGGCGAAGGCCGTGCGAGGCGAGGCCTAGGCGGACCAGTGATTGGTGGACCCCCTGAGCTACTTTGGAGGATTCCTGTGGTCGACAGCCAGGGGAATCCTGCAGAGTTACAGCTAGTGCCTGCGAGAGTGGAGCCCACCCCTGTGACTGTTTCGGTAAGACTCAGCTTCCAATATTGCTTTTCAATTCCAAATACTTGAATTATCTGCTAAAATAGCCTGATAAACTTGAATTGCATGCAGGTGCCAACTGAATGGGTGAACGAAGCCGTTCGACGCATGCTGGCTTTGAGAACATGGTGAGAAGAGCGGCGAGCGGCATGCCACTAGAGCTGCAATACCAGGCACCGACACCACAGCAGACTCAGCCGGCCGTTGTTCAGAGGACCCAGGTATGAAAAGCGATACATTCCAGCTTTCGATACACTTTGCTTTCGATACATTCCTGCCTTGATAGTTTGATAGACTGTACCTGCTTTCAATACAGAAATACAATGTATACAATGCATACTCATGCTTTGAAATGAAATGACAATTGTAGACACCTCCCAAACGGGGCATCGCCATACAGATTGATCACGTTTGTTTGCTCGATTGGTTGCTTGCTTCGTAAACCAAAATCATGGACATTCCCATGGCTAGGAACATCGCCACATGATAGTGGTTATTTATCAAAATAGAGTCGCCACCCAGTTTATTAAAACTGGGAAAATAGATAGAGATTCTGGATACGGGAGCCAAAAGTACAATAAGGGGAAGGTGTTAGGCACCCCTCTTTGCCCAGTCGTGAGACTGGCCCATAATCGTTCAACATAAGACATGTAGATGCTTTGTTTAATTCCAACACATAGTCTGTTTATTTATTCCTTTAAACAGTAAGCAAGGTGAGCCAGTGCGATAAGTAAGCATGCATCAGAAAGCAGAAAAGCAGACAAAATGTCCCAGGGAGATGGATCCTGCGGCCGGTGAATTGATGTCACGGCCGAGGGATCCTCCTGGTTTGATGTACCGGCCGAGGGATCAAAGCCCCGGTCGGTGTTCTTCCTCACACCAGACAGAAAGATTAACAGGTAATCAAAACGCTACGGTTAGTCAAAAACACAGTAAATAAGACAAACCAGAGGCCGTTGGGCCTCACCACCTTGATCCCTCAGTTGCTTGATTGCTTTGGATTGGGCGTGATTGACTGATTGCTTGATTGAAAACCCTAGGGTTAGGGTTTGAACTTCGGGGTTTGATCGCTGGATTGACGGCTGCCTTCGGGAGGTTAGGGGTTTTAAAGAGTGGGTACGAGGGAATATTTTGGCAGAATTTCGAGGCTTGAGAGAGTGTGTACTCTGATAATTTTTGTGTGTGTATTTTCGGAGTTCAAGGGCCCTTTATATAGGCAATTGGTGACTCACTCCGGCCAATCAAATGGCACGATTGCAATTGCAATTGCAATGCAATTCGAACTCTACGTCGTAATCCCTGAGCGTAGCCCGAACGCATCGGAGAGGTAGTGTAATCGGATCAAACGTCTGACAGAACACGTTCCAGAGTCTGGGAAAAGGTCGATCTGGCGGCCGAGTAAAGGATGTCACGGCCGAGGAATGGATGTCTCGGCCGAAGGATAGATCTTGCGGCCGAGAGATTGATCTCTCAGGGAGATTTTGCTAGCAACAGGTTGCTCGGGTGAGGAAATGATGTTAGGGCCGTGGGATCGATGTCACGGCCGACAGATGGATTCTCCTAGGCTTCTGTATTTCTGTCTGAAAGGCTGTATGGCTTTGAATTGGGTCCTCTAAGTGGCTCAAAGTCCTTATCGAAAGTCCTAAGGTTCTCAAGGAAGCAATCAGCAATCACTGTATCCATTTCATCATCGGGATTGTCCCAATGTGGGACTTGAAATAATCGTTAGGCCAAATTGGGGTGTCTACAACAATGCAGGTGCAGGGGAAGATGAACCCTAGGAGGAAGAGTGCGCGAGATTCGCCACCGAAAAAGGTGGCTGCAAAAAAACCCACACCTCCGGCCACTACCACGCGGCGACAGACTAGGCGCTCACAGTTGGAGCGCACACGCCAGGAGGGGGCTAGACAGACCGAGAAGCGCGCTGAGCTTCGGTTCCAACTCAAGAAGCACGAGAAGCCAACAATAGAAGAGCCGGCTCACAGGAAGCGGCTAATCTTGGGTCCAACCTCTGACCACGAGGAAGAAGAAGGAGAGGAAGAAGAGGACGAGGAGCACTCGTCCACTAGCAGTGGCTCTGACGACTCCATCGACAATCCAGGGTACAAGGATGACCCTCTAGAGGATGAAGAGGACGACGAGGACATCAACATGTGGCTTGGATAGCACGGAAGGCTACCATGAAGCCTCCTTTTTTGATTTTTCGATTTCGGGCCTGCGTGCCCAAGTAGATAGCTTTTGAGGGCCTGCGTGCCTTTTGACTATCGGGCGCATGTGCCCTGACTTGACTTGATAGTTCTTTGATTGGCCGAAGTGCCCAGATACAGTAGTTCCTTTTGTCGACATGGATAGATCATGGTTGTTATAAAAATTTGCATTTTTCGAGTTTATTGTTTCTCATTACGAATAAGAGAAAGTAAAACCCACCACTAATACCAAACTTGCATTGACAGCACACCAAGACTACTCACAGACACATATGAGTGTATGAACTGGCCTAGCTCTGAAAGAAATAGGAAAGGTACCCAAGGATACGACCAAGATACGAGGATACGAGAAATAATGAAATTTTGGGCATTAATACACCAAAACTCACAATACCCTGTTAAAGACAAAATTGACACTCCAGATAGGTCAATGATGGTCAACATGACCTGTACCAATCAAGGGAACTGAACAAAATGTCCCGACAATAGACTTATACCGAAAAATGCTCAAAATAGCGCAAAAATGGCATAAAACATCGAACATGACTCAATTATGTCCCGGACTGAAACCGACACCTCCACACAGTCACTTAAGGTCCAAGTGACCTGTATGGCATGACCAAAATGGGCTAGAGCCTCCATGGCGAGTTTCGACCTCCCGAAACCTCGATTTGAACTAGTAACGGGCCTCCGAGGGTCCAAAATCTTCGTTGAGTATGGCATTTTGAATCCGATGCTTGGATACAGTCATAAATACTTATAATGACTTGCTGGAACCATTAAAAGTGCAAAAAGACCCTTGGAATGAAAAATGACCAAAATTGGACAGTAGCTGTTGGAATCTGTCAAAACTGCAGACAAACCATTGCGCGATGGTTTGGAACTGTCGCGCGAGTGATCTCAGTCGCGTGATGCTCCGGAAGTGTCGCGCGATAGTCAAATCTTGCTAAGCTGCCTTTGTTTGACCAAATTATTGCCATAAGCCTGTTCATTGTTCCACGTCTTGGGAGCTATTCTGGGGTTGCAGAAGGGAGGCAGTCCTTGCATGGCAAGGTGGTGGGACACCTAGGCTTCAATTCCACCAACATTTTGCCTATAAGAAGGAAGGTTTTATGAGGAATGTAGTGTGCATCCCTCTTCATTACCAAGAATGGGAGATTCGTTAATGGAAACACTCGACCCTTGGCTACTGAGAGAAGAAACCATAAACTGGGCGAGCCCCCGGTCTCGATGCTTGTCCTCAATTCGAGATCTCCGATTCGCTCGATCGTGCGTCGAGCTCCTCCAAGCCGCATTGCCTTTCTGGGACCCGATTGTGCATGTCTTCCGGTTCCGACAAGACGAGATGTGCCCCACCATAGAAGAATTTCAAGCGTATGCGCCAGGGTTTGCCAACCTAGACGTTCTTGCGGTTCCGCCACTTTACGAAGACATGGAGCAAATCCTACAGGCGAAACTCAATATTCCCAAGGCACTGACGGCCAGTATCATTCAGAATGGCGAACTCAACGTCATCCGCCTAATTGAACTGTATGGCCCTGAGGGAGCCCTGGGAGACTACGTGGGGGAAGCTCACAGACGCTTCGTTTTCTCCATATGCGCACTGGCTGCATATATGCTGATTCCCATTGAAGGAGGAGTGAGTCCCAAATTAGTGAGCATCGCCCTGCAAATGGATGCCCAAAAAAACATCATGCCCGTGATTTTAGCGGAAACGCTCCTGGGCTTAGACATGTTGAAACTTGAGCAAGCTGATTCCTTTAGCGGATGCCCTATCCTGCTCCAGGTAGATTTCCATTCGACACACTTTTGCATTTTCCTCCTTAACCCGAATACTCAGGCTGTATTCGACTTCTGACTTGTCTTCTGCTCTCACGCAGCTCTGGCTGGCGGACAAAGTGGGGGTTTTAGAAGAGCCACAGGCTGGCTTTGAAGACTTCCCCAGGCTTTTGGTTGAAAGACCGATGATATTCCCTGACCTGACGGTGGATATATGGTTCACATTTCTGAATGATCTGCACTCTGAGGACATAGTCTGGAGATGTCTTTGGCTAAACCTTCCGGAAATGACGCTCAATTCGGCCAGATTCAGCAGAGTAATAATTGCTGGTCTATCGAGCTTCACATTTTACGTTCCAGGGCGTACACTCCGACAACTCGGGAAAAGCCAAGGGTACAAGCGTTATGGAGCAGAAGACTTTGACATCCCCGCATTTGACTCATG
The DNA here is from genome assembly GCA_018127125.1 of Rhododendron griersonianum. Lineage (NCBI taxonomy): Eukaryota > Viridiplantae > Streptophyta > Magnoliopsida > Ericales > Ericaceae > Rhododendron > Rhododendron griersonianum. The sequence continues at coordinate 28,778,848 of CM030790.1, read as the reverse complement.
GAACTTGCGCCGCTACAAGGACAACTGGAGCAACAGGACATTAAAGGAACCGATTCCAGACTTCAAGACATGGCTAGAGAGTCGCTATGTAAGATGGCTTCGTGCTGAAGTGGAAGCTAGGCTAAGGGGATATTTCTGAATCCCGTGGAAAAACCAAGTTTGTAATTAGTAAAACCATCAGGCTGCCTGAACTCCTGGCTCTGCTTTTCAATGCTCGCTTTGTAAATTGTACGACCTTTTGCCCGGCTTGACCGCCCAAATAACGACTTTAAATAAGAACCATCCGGCCGTTATCCATTCGAGGGACCGAATTTGTCACCAAATGTGCAATTTGAACAAACAACGCTTCGACGTAGTCATAATTACCCGTAATGACCTACTGGAAGCATCGGAATTCCAAAATCTGGCCCGAGGCAAAATGCGAGAAATCACTCCCCAAAAAGACAGTAGCCTGTCTTACTGTACCGAAATAAACTTAACCATCGCGCGAGTGAGAGAAACCATCGCGCGAGTACAAACAGTCGCGCGACACTACAAAACCATCGCGCGATTGAGAGCTCCTGTTACAGTGGCCAGCCTTGACCCATTCAGAAAGTAAAGTGTGGCAGACCCTGCCAACTGTTCTGGACGTGCAGAGGCTTCTGGTTCTTCACAGAGGTGTGCCCTTGATCTTTAATAACTAGGGGGACACCTTGCATGGACACTTCACCCAAGGGAAAAAGCCTCACATACTTCCTTGGCTTATAAAAGCAAGGTTGCCTCCTGAGTGATCACATACCCTCCGTAGGAAAAAATCCCACAGGCCTTAGACCCTAATGGCAAATCATCTTCCCACATTAATCAGCCCGTGGCTCAAAGAATTTGTCGCAAGCGATTGGCTATGCTTCCGTTCTCATGGGCTGGCCGCCTTTCGCTTCCTAAAAAGTATAAGGCTTCGCCCCGAAATCCTGAGAGCAGCTCTCCAGTTCTGGGATCAGGACGTCCATGTGTTCCGATTCGGGGACAACGAGCTGTGCCCGACTGTAGAAGAATTTCAGGCATATCTCCAAGGCTTTGCTTCGAGCGTGATTGGCGTGCCACCTTACAGACAAAGCATGTCAAAGCTGCTGAAAACCTGTCTGAATATTTCAAGGGGTGCGGCGGAAGGCCTGCTGATTGGCGGACAGATAAACGTCGTGCGCCTGATGGAATGGTACGGGCCTGACGGCGATCCAGCGGATACCGTTCTGCAGGCTCGACGCCGATTTGCCCTGTCAATTGGCGTACTAGCCGCATACCTGCTGGTGTCTCCATATGGACGACCCGACCCCTCGCTGGTAGACGTGGCTACACAGATGGGTGTTCGAAAGAACGTAGTTCCCATGGTGCTTGCTGAAACACTCATTGGTTTGGATCTGGTGGCCGCCGGCCAAATGAACACGTTCGGTGGTAGCCCACTCCTGTTGCAGGTAAACTCTCACTCAGCTCACCTTTTTTCGGCTTTCACACAGTCTATTTTTACCTCAACTCTCGGCTAAGGCTATATAGAAGCTCCTTACTTGTTTTCTTTCGCCCAAGCTTATGTGGCTCCTTACTTGTCTTTCCGCTCATACAGTTGTGGCTGTGCGACTAACTCGGGCTAATCTCGGCTCTTGAAGCGAACTGGCCCCGTTTGCCCGGGCGAATGCATCAAAGAGGGATGCTGTACCCAGAGATGTCTGAGGAGGAGTGGTACACCTTCATGAGGGAGATGTCTCCGCGCGAGATCGTTTGGCGGCAAGAAGCCCTGAACATCCCGGACATGGCTATGCCCTCTGCAGGTTTTGAGAGGATGGTGATTGCTGGGCTGTCCAGTTTCACGTTCTACATCCCAGGTCGTATTCTGCGGTAGTTAGGCATGAGCCAAGGTTTTCATCGAGCTGGGATAGAGGATTTCCAGATTCCAGCATTCACAGCCCAACATCTGGTCGGGTATGAGCACAATTGGGGCTTGAGAGAACTCGGAGGAGTGGAAGACGACTTCAGCACGAGACTCAAACGCCGTTATGTAGCATGGCTAAGGGAATGTAGACACCCCAATTTGGCCTAACGATTATTTCAAGTCCCACCTTGGGACAATCCCGATGATGAAACGGATACAGTGATTGCTGATTGCTTCCTTGAGGACCTTAGGACTTTCGGTGAGAACTTTGAACCACTTAGAGGACTCAATTCAGAGCCATACAGCCTTTCAGACAGAAATACAGAAGCCTAGGAGAATCCATCTGACGGCCGTAACATCGATCTAACGGCCAAAACATCAATTCCTCACCCGAGCAACCTGTTGCCAGCAAAATCTCCCTGAGAGATCAATTCCTCGGTCGCAAGATCTATCCTTCGGCCGAGACATCCATTCCACGGCCGCAAGATCCTTTACTCGGCCGCCAGATCGACCTTTTTCCAGACTCTGGAACGTTCTGTCAGACGTTTGGTTTGATCCAACTACACTACCTTCCCGATGCGTTCGGGCTACGCTCAGAGATTACGACGTAGAGTTAGAGATGCATTGCAATTGCCATCTCATGATTTGATTGGCCGGAGTGAGTCATCCCTATGCCTATATAAAGGAGCCTTTGGGCTCCGAAATAAACACAGAAATTGATATACCTTCACACTCTTTCAAGCCTCAAAGCTCTGCACAAATACTCTCTCAATCCCATACTTCAAAAGCCCTAACCTCCCAAAAGCAGCCGTCAATCCGGCGATCAAACCCCGAAGTTCAAACCCTAACCCGAGGGTTTTCAATCAAGCAATCAGTCAACCACGCTCAATCCAAAGCAATCAAGCAACTGAGGGATCAAGGTGGTGAGGCCCAACGGCCTCTGGTTTGTCTTATTTACTGTCTTTTTGACTAATCGTAGCGTTTTGATTACCTGTTAATCTTTCTGTCTGGTGTGAGGAAGAACACCGACCGGGGCTTCGATCCCTCGGCCGATACATCAAACCAGGAGGATCCCTCGGCCGTGACATCCATTCACCGGCCGCGGGATCCATCTCCCTGGGACAGTTTGTTTGCTTTTCTGCTTTCTGATGCATGCTTCAATTATCGCACTGGCTCACTTTACTTACTGTTTAAAGGCTTAATTAAACAGACTATGTGTTTGGAATTAAACAAAGTGTGTACATGTCTTATGTTGAATAACTATGGGCCAGTCTCACGGCTGGGCAGAGAGGGGTGCCTAACACCTTCCCCTTACTGTACTTTTGGCTCCCGTATCCAGAATCTCTATCTATTTTCCCCGTTTTAACAAACTGGGTGGCGACTCTGTTTTGATGATAACCGCTATCATGTGGCGATGTTCCTAGCCATGGGAATGTCCATGATTTTGGTTTATGAAGCAAGCAACCAATCGAGCAAACAAATGTGATCAACCTATATGGCGATGCCCCGTTTGGGAGGTGTCTACAGGGAAGAGGTTGCAAAGAGACAAAACACAGACTGACTCCTGACATAACTTCCAATGAACCATAATAAACTGTGAGCCTGTGAAGGCCTCTAGCATTTCGTTCTGTTTTTGATGCTTTACTATTTTTAGGACTCTGCTCAGCCTATGTAATAGAAATAATAGTTTTGAATAAAAGTGAAAGATTAAGAATTTTCCCCTTTTTGGTCCAAATGTTGAACACCACGCCGCTTGAATGTCGAGGTACACTTTGAGACCATGGATCGAGTTGATTGATTGTGACCGAATCTCACGGAGAGATTGCCTACGTATCCCAAGATAGGGAATCAGGTCAAAACGTAGTTCAGGCTACGGTTCGACAGAGTATGACCGAGTCCCAAAGAGAGACTGCCTACGTATCCCAAGCTAGGGAATCAGGTCAAAACGTAGTTCAGGCTACGGTTTGCTCGTGTATTTTGGCTCTCCTTTTGTGCTCTAATTTTTGTCTAGAACTGCCTTTGCAGGTTTCCAGTCTAGTGAGCATTGATTGATTGCCTATTTATTTTTGCCTAAACTGCCCCCTTGGGTTTTCAGCCTAGCAGGCTTGCTCTAATTTTTGCTTGGAACCGCCCACCCTTGTGGTTTTCGGCCCAACGAGCCTCTCTCAAGGATAGTAACGTTTAAGTTGATCCAGGTTGACCAGAGTGTTGAATTTGTTGCCGTCTAGATCAATGAGCTGAGCCGCCCCACCCGAGAGGATGGTCTTGATAATGTAAGGTCCTGCGCGCTTCGGGCGGAACTTACCACATAGATCGAAAATGGGAGCCCGGATTTCCTTCGTGACCATATCCCCCTCAACCAGATCCCGAGATTTCACTTTCTTGTTGAATGCCCGAGCAATTCTGCGCTGATACCCCTGAACATGATACAAGGCACGGAGCCTCCTCTCATCAAAGAGCATGAGTTCAAAACTCCCACTAAGCCATTCGGACTCCGCGAGTTCACATTCAGCCATGATTCTTAAAGTCGGAACTTCGAGCTCAATGGGAAGTACTGCCTCCATCCCATAGACTAAAGAAAAGGGGGTTGCCCCTGTTGATGTTCGAATTGACGTACGATACCCCCAAAGAGCTAGAGGCAGCTGCTCGTGCCAGTCCCTAGCGGACTCTGCAGATTTTTTGATGATAGTTTCAATGTTCTTATTGGCTGCTTCAACTGCCCCATTCGTTTGAGGGCGATAAACCGTTGAATGGTGGATCTGAATTTTGAACTCATTGAAAAGCTCCAAAACCCTGCCTTTGAAGTGGACCCCATTGTCCGACACGAATGCCTGTGGAACCCCGTACCGATAGATGATGTTCTTTCGGATGAACTGAGCAACCTGAACCGCCGTCAGGGTCTTGTAAGATTCAGCCTCGACCCACTTGGTGAAGTAATCTATTGCCACCAAAATGAACCGATGCCCATTCGAAGCAGAAGGCCTGATCATGCCGATAACGTCGATACCCCAAACAGAAAAGGGCCAAGGCGATGTCATGCCGAACAGTTTAGAAGGAGGGACGTGCATGAGATTGGCATGGATTTGACACCTATGGCAACGGCGTACATAATCCACACACTGAGACTCCATGGTAGACCAAAAGTAACCCTGTCGTAGGATTTTTCTGGCAAGCATGACCCCGCTCATGTGAGGGCCACAAACTCCTTCATGAATTTCCTCCATGATTTTGAGGGCCTCGGTACCACTGACACAGAGCTTGTGCATTCCGCAGTGAGATCTTCGGTACAGCTTCCCTCCACAGATAATGTATTGAGCAGCCAACCTTCGCAGTGCTATTTGATCCTTCTTAGTGGCGTCAGGCGGGAACTGACCACTTTCAATGAAATTCCAAATGTCATGATACCAGGGTAGGCCGTCATCAACATCATCGACATCGTTGATATACTGATAAGCAGGCATATCCCGCTGTTCAATCAGAATAGGACGAAGCTTGACACCAACTGGAAGCTCGACCATGGATGCCAAAGTTGCTAGAGCATCAGCGAACTGGTTCTTCATCCGAGGGATGTGCGTGAACGTGACCTTGTTGAAACAAGGAATGAGGTCCTCCAAGTCTTGGTGATAAGGCTTCAATCTGTCCTCCCGAACTTTCCAGTCCTCGTTGGCCTGAGAAACGACAAGGTTGGAATCACCAATGACTTCGAGCTTTTCCACACCAAGCGTAAGAGCAGCTTCCATGCCAACAATGCAGGCTTCATACTCAGCTTGGTTGTTCGTGACATCTAAATTGAGTTTGAATGCAAGCGGAATATGAGCACCATCAGGGGTTATTAGCAAAACCCCAATCCCGTATCCTTTCTGATTGGCTGCCCCATCAAAATAAAGAGTCCAGGTGTCTTTGACAACCGCCATCACCCCTTCATCTGGAAATGCAAAATCCGAGTCCTCTGGCCCATTGACAGGATGATCAGCCAGGAATTCGGCGACTGCGCGTCCCTTGACAGACTTCCTAGTGACGTACTCGAGGTCAAACTCTGCGAGCAAAAGCAACCAACGTGCTAGCTTACCAGTGAGCGCGGGCTTCTCAAACAGATACTTGAGAGGATCCATTCGAGAAATCAACTTCACTGGGTAAGCCAGCATGTAGTGTCTTAATTTCATGGATGCCCAAACAAGAGCCCAACATGTCTTTTCAAGAGCGGTGTAGCGTTCTTCAGCACCAACCATCTTCTTACTCAGGTAGTAAATGGCCTTTTCGACTCCCTTTTCTCCCTCTTGAGCTAGCAAGCACCCCATAGACGAAGGATTTACCGATAGATAAAGTGTCAAGGGCTTCTCGGGCACTGGTGGCATCAAAACTGGAGGGTTCTGCAAGTAGTTCTGAATGGAGGTTAAAGCCGCCTAACACTTGTCTGTCCAAACAAATGGAGTATTCTTCTTCAATAGACGAAACATCGGCTCGCAAGTTAGAGTCAACTTGGCGATGAATCTGCTGATGAACTGTACCTTTCCCAAAAAGCTTCGCACCCCCTTTTCAGAATCTGGTGGCTTCATATCGAGGACTGCTTTGATCTTCGACGGGTCGACCTCAATTCCACGAGAAGTGATCATGAAACCGAGCATCTTACCAGCTGTAACCCCAAAGGTGCATTTCTGAGGATTTAGACGCATGCGGAACTTACGTAAGCTCTCGAAGAACTTTCTAAGCACAGGAACGTGGCCTTCTCGAGTTTTGGATTTGGCGATCATGTGATCGACGTAGACCTCGACTTCTTTGTGCATCATGTCGTGCAGGATTGTGGTAGCAGCTCGCTGATAAGTAGGCCCGGCATTCTTCAAGCCGAAAGGCATGACAAGATAGCAATAAGTTCCCCACTCAGTGATAAACGTGGTTTTCTCACGGTCCTCGGGTGCCATGAGAATTTGGTCGTAGCCAGAAAAGCCATCCATGAACGAGAGCAAAGCGTGCCCCGCAGTATTATCCACAAGTACATCGATGTGTGGCAGGGGAAAATCGTCTTTGGGGCTTGCTTTGTTCAAGTCCCGGAAATCAACGCAAACTCGAATTTGCCCATTTTTCTTAGGAACAGGGACAATGTTGGCCACCCACGTAGGATACTGAGAGACCATGAGAAAACCAGCGTCAATCTGCTTAGTAACCTCCTCATTAATCTTCTGAACCCAATCCGGCCTCATTCGTCGGAGCTTCTGTTTCACAGGCTTGGCGTCGGGAAGCAAAGGAATGCAATGCTCCACAATCTCGGAATCGATTCCAGGCATATCTCGATGAGACCATGCAAAAACGTCACTGAATTCGGTGAGCAGCTCTTTGAAATCGCGGTGCTCTTCTGGTGAAAGTGTGGAGCCCACTTGAACCATCCGGGGATCATTTTCATCTTTCAAATTTATAGAAACTATTTCTTCTTTTAATGGCTGAGCATGCCTTTCGTCTTCCCTTTCGATGAAGGCACGGATTTCCTTGGGAATGTCCCCATCGAAATCTATTCCCTCATCGTCAGGATCGACACAGTTTATATAAAGATCATTGAAATAGTCAGAAGATGCCTCGTTCATTTCACAAGCCCCTGAAGGGTCGCCAAGTACAAGAGAGTCAAACTCGAAATAAAAGCTATGACGTGGAGGGCCCAGATGCACAAACTCCGACTCAGAGCTAGACTTAGAGGACAGAACAGACTCAGACTCAGAGGTGTCGTCAATACAAGTCAGGCGTGGCCTGAAAGTGCAATTATTTAGGGAGCCCTTAGCTTCCACAATGAGAGAGGTGGGATCCTCGAGGGCGTCGGGCCCGAGCATGAGCACTTCGGCTTCTTCAGCTTCCCCAGCCAAACCCACTTAAGAGAATTCCTGGAACAGCAGCTCCAAATTTCCCTGATTGATAGATCCCAGCTAGTCAGTCTTGATTTTCACCTGATTGAGCTTCCTCTTGAATTCTACCTTTGCTGGCTCATCATCACTGCTTGACCAGGTGTCATCAGCAAAAATCTCAAACCCCGGCAGCAGCTCCCCAGTTTCGGAATGAACAAACGGCTCGGGCTGTCCAGTGTAAGCGGCATTTCCCACCTCACGCACAAATTTGGGACCACCGTAGAGGGTCCGAGGTTTTCCCATATATTTCCTCCGCTTGGCATCTTTGGGAGAGGCGATATACCCCAAACCAAAGCGGCCCTCGTTGAAAGGAAAAGTAGGGAACTCCGGGACCCCTTGACGGCGAGAACCTAAGCCAACGCCCGAAAAATAAGACATCCTCCTCATAATGTCCAGCGCGACAGAGCTTATGAGGAAGTTCCCGTCCACGTTGATGGCCATCACAGTGCCCGAAGTATCAAAAGAGAAACCCCCAAGGTCGACGTCCTCCTCACCGTGCTGAATTCCAAAGACTGGAGTCCCATCTTCCTTGAGCGGGCATATGCCAGAATCCCCGCAGATGGTTAAAGTACCGGTGGGTAGTCCCAGAATAACCTTTTGGTGGAGAGTATAGGGTACAGCCATGATGTCGGGTCGATGAAGCGATGGCCTGCCTAACAGAAGATTGAAAGTCGCGGGAATGTCCACGACATGGAACTCCACGTCCATCTCAAAACCCTCAGCATCGAGTTTGAGCTTTAAAATACCCTCGACTACGCGACGGGTGCCGTCATATGCCTTGACAGCTAGATTGGAAGGTGCAAGGTCCTTCTTGGTGAGTCCCAAACAATAGGCGACCCTCAAAGGGCAGACATTGATCGCCGAGCCGTTGTCAATAAGAACAGTCGGGACCCAGAGTCCTCAACACTTGACGGTGATGTGCGAGGGGCGGTTGTGGTCAACTCCTTCGACTGGCAGATCCTTGTCCGTGAAGATCACTGTATGCTTGGAGGTCGGAGGGAGAATGAGAGATATCATCGCGTCAGGCGTGACATTGGCTTGAACCTCAAGACGGGATAGAGCGTGACAAAGCCTCTGACGATGCTCCTTGGATGAACAGATCAGTCCCCAGATCGAAATAGCGGCCGAAATGCGCTCCAGTTGTCGTTGAACAGAATCAGCAGTCGGTGGCCCAGCCAAAACCTCAGGAGGTGCAGACCTTGGGAAAGCGATGGGTTCATTCCTTTGATTAGAAGGATTGGAAGAACTCCCGGCCTGCAGATTAGCAGGCTGAAAAATTCGTCCACTCCTTGTAACATTGTGAATGTTCCCTAAAGAGGGCACGACCTGAGGGTCTTCATTCACATCCCAGAGGTTAGCAGGAACATCTCCCAGTTTGCGCTTCCCTCTGTCAGTAGTTGGTGCAGAGACAGGCACTTCCATGTCTAAGCCCAGGTCCTCAGCCAGATCTTTCATCAGCAAGGAGTCCCAGAAGTTCAAATCTTTTACAGCAGCCACTTCAGCAACAGGCTCCAGATTTGCAATAAAGGGAACACCCCAAAGACCAGTGTCAGCCAGGGAACGATTGACCGCCCAGACTTCATTCCCAACCTGGACGTCCACTATGTCATCAACTTCTCAAAGGTTAGCAGGCGGAACGAGGTCCGTAACCATGATACTGCAGTCCCTGTTGTTGGGGTAAGGCACCTGAGGGCGCGGATTTTCCTCGTTGACAATGTAGGAACAGGGGTCACAGTCAACGTCGGGATCAGTATCACAAACTGAATCAAAGATCGAACTAAAGAGGGAAACGTGGTCTCCCAGAACCCGTGGATCTTCCTGGACAAGTTCGTCCTCTGCGTAGTGAAGCATGTAATCCGGTATAGCATAGCCTTGAAGGGGGTTAGGGTCAATATCCATGGGAGCATTCCAAGTTGGCTCGGGATCCCAGTAGTACTCTTCTTCGGGAATCGCAGGCTCGACTGGGTTGAACAGCATGTATAAGGAGAAACCATCCAGAGGATCGAGCATGGCAGCTTCGTAACCAGCCAACCAGCCATCATACCAGGCTTGATCAAACGGGATATTTTCGGGTTGTGGAGGAAACCCGTCCGCTTCAAGGCTTGACCATTCGTTGATCAGAGGAATGGCGTAGTCCCAATTGTCTGCTATGGCCCAGCCAGTAGCTTGCATGTTGCTATCTGAGGGAGGCACCCAAAGCTGGTAGGGATCAGGAAACGGGCCAGCGATGGTTGCGTACGGGCTGTCAAGCGACGAGGCAGAATTGATCTGTACAGCAGGGATTGATTGATGGAAGAGAGAGCTGACAGACTCATCGGAGACAGGCGATCCAGCTTGTAAAGGTTTCGAAGGGGTATCAGTGTCAACAACGTGGCCTTCAACCACACGTATATAAGAAATCTCGGTGGACGATTCAAGCGGGAAAGGCACGATGGACCTGGGTTGATCGGTAGAGGCTATATAGTCAATGGGGTTGAATATGGTGGAGCTGGGGTTGATATAAGTGGAGCTGAGAGATATCTGGCTGATATGCGGTACAGCATTGTGCTTGGGAAGAGAGTTGGCAATGACATTGGGTTTCTGAGGTGGTGGAGGGGTTTCCAGCGTGCCATCGTCAATGAGATCCTGGATTGCATGACGGAGGCGAAAGCAGGAGTCAGTGAGATGACCCGCTCCCTGATGGTAAGCACAGTAGAGGTTGGCCTTGAAGCCAGGTGAAGGGTTCTTGGGTAAAGGAGTTGGATCCAGGGGCTTGAGATGCCCTGATTTGACTAACTTTTCCAAGACCGAGGATAGAGGCGCCTCAATAGCGGAGAAGCTGCGGGGTTGGTTCCGAGGCCGGCTGTTCTGCGGAGTCTGGACTTGATTGACGTCCGCAATGTGATTGGCTGTGTTGGAGGAATTGGCGTTGGTACCAGCGGTTGCCGTGTTGGAGTAAGTTCCCATTCCGAACAGCGCATTTGCGTTCCCTGAATAAGCCCGAGGCTTCGACTTGGTGGCATGTGAGGATTCTCCCTTTGATAGAATCCCACTCTACAAAGCATCTTCGATGGCCAGGCCAGAGTCGAAGAAGGTTTTAAAGTTGGCGGATGCCTGAGCCAGAACCAGATGCCTGGCATAGTCCGGTTGGAGATTGCGGGAGATGATGCGGAGCTGATCCTTCTCACTCGGGCGATCAGTCATCTGTGCGGCTTTAGCTCTTCACCTTTTGACGAAGTCCGCAAAGGACTCCTTAGCTTCCATCTTGGTGGATTCAAGTTCCCGGGTAGTCATCTTCAACTGGGAGTTGTAGTTGTACTGCGAAATAAACGCAGTCCCAATGTCCTCCCAAGTCCTTCTTTTGGCAATGTCGAGTGACAAAAACCAATGGAAAGCAGGGCCTGAAAGGGTCTGAGGGAAAAGCTGCAACATGGCCTCTGGCTCGACAGAAAGGAGTTTCATAGCGGCATGGTAGCTGTAGAGATGAGTCCTGGGATCACCGCTCCCATCGAACTTGGCCAAGTCCGGCATTTTGAACTTTTCAGGAAGTCTGGCATTGGGATACAGGCAAAGGCGGTCCAGATCGATCCCTCCGGCACTGATCTTTTCTGTCTTGGCAATCGATTCTTCTAGCTTGGCCATCTTGGCCACGAGTGCGGCCACATCCGGATTCTGAGCTGGTCCTTCTTGGTTTGGAGGAAGTCTACCACCTGCGAGGTTTGCAGTGGGCCTGCGGCCTTCCCTTGGGTTCAGCACCATGAGACGTCTTGCGTGAAGCGGAGCTGGAACCAAAATGGGTTGCTCCTGGTCAGACTCATTGTCCTCACCTTCTTCCTCGAGAGGGGGTGGAAGGCGAGTGTGGATAAGGTCATTCAGGCGGGCAATGTTAGTATCTGTCTGAGCTGCCCTCTGTTGCATGGCGGTGATGCTGTCCTGAAGGTTCATGAGCATGGTCTTCAAGGTAAGAGGTTCTGGCTGTGGGTGTTCCATCGTGACAGGAGGTTCGGAGTTGCTTGATGCGGATAATGGGGTAGTTGGACGCCCTTCCTGTAAGACCGGTGGTGAACCTGCCTGAGAATCTGACTGTAGAGCAGTCAACAGAGTGTGCGGAGAGTCTTCCGTGGCGACTGACTGGGATTGTGACCTGACAAGCCTTTGAACCGGATTCAGATGCAGACGTTCCCAAGCGGGTTTGGCGACTGGCCTCGATACTTTCCTTGGCGGTGCAATGATTCAGATCTTTGCTTGCAAGGCAAAAGGGAGGTTTAATAAGGGTCCTACAGTAACTTTAATCTAAATAAAAGACCAAAGCGGATGCAGCCAACGTCGTCAGTGTCACCCTAGACTCTAGAACTAGAAGACAAGTCTGTCTCATGACGCTTCGGACACTGTTTAAGGCCCTTAGAATTCTTTTCGAAGATGTATCCTTGTTTGGAACGAGCGATCCTAAAGGATGTCAAAAGGAGTCTAAACCTTTGTCCATTTCGATGTTCGGGATTTCAAGCTTCTGAAGCCAGAACAACTCGGTATGAATATCATGATGCCATAACCAGATTGGCGTGAGCAGCACTATGCTATTAGCCGGGCGGTGTAAGTGACGAGGCACTTGTTACCTTTTGGTGTAAGCATCATGGCATTTTACTCTGTGGTTCCTCGTTTTTTGTTTGAAACCCCAAACAGGTACACGGGCAAAGGTGTAGAAAAGCTTCTGATTTCCTAAAGTCCCACCGTAAAAGGACTTAAAAGATCATAACGCGCACCACGAAGATGCACGACTCCTCATTGGGCCTTGATAGTGTCCTACTAAGCCTAAAGACAAACTCGGAACAGATCGAGAACCTAGGAGCCATCCTAAACATGCTTCTACGCTGAACGAGATGTATGCACAGTTCATGCGATAGAAAAAGCAGTAACACATAGGCATTTACAGGGTTAGATGCAAGTAGATCCTAACCTGCGGGTACCTGTCCTAGCTTGGAGAGTTCTAATGCTTTGTATATGCAAAAGGCCGATTTTGGTTCATAACAGGTTCCTCGGACTAGGGCCACAGATATACCTCCCGTTACCCGCGTATTCGCAGAGTAACAGTCGAACGGTAGCATGACCCATCATCGTCGAAGGTTGTTGGTCATTCGGGGTCCCCGGGCTCCGGTAAACCGTGCCGGATTGCCAAAACGATCTAACGAGGCTTATCCAACATCGATGCAAATGAGATGCTAAAATTTGATAAAAAGAAGAAGAATCACAAAATCGTAAAAACGCCTTTTTCAAATTTGGCTCACTTTATTTAGTCCATTTTTAGAAGGAACTACGCAAGCGAACAATCGAAAAAGCCCCAGATTAGAATGGCCGGACACGAGGTCCTGTTAAATCACCATTCCAACCTTCGGCAGGGCGAAGCTAGCCGTTTTGACAGACTTTTAAGGGATTGTTCCCAAGCGTATTAAACTCTAAGTATGAATTAATATCGGTTCGATTAATCCCCAGCAGAGTCGCCACTGTGGGCAGCATGCCCTCAGAGAGAAAGGATTTCGTTCCTTTTCTCCATTGTGGCCCTTTTTTTTGGAAATCGAGGGAGCGCGAGTGGAGAGGCAAGCGCTCGTAAAAATACAGAGTCGCCACTTGAGTTTTTGAGGATCTGACACTCAAGGAATCGTATTTCGAAGCACCTGCCGCGCTGTTTATTTGAAAAAGTTAAGGAAACCAGTCCGTCATAACCATATCTGGGTTCGGGAGCCAGGTTACGAGAGGGGAAGGGTTTTAAGGCACCCCTCTCGCCCAATCCGGAGATCGGTCTCTACTTGGGCGTTTTTATGAAAACTTTTGTGATTCTTCTTCTTTTGATTAATTTTAGCCAATTAGGGAGGGGGAACAGTTAATCGGGGATTAAAACTGTAACAATTTGCAGGATGTGATCAAAAAATAGCATGGATGGATGGAAAATTGAAAAATAAACGAGATGAAACCTAAAACAGCGATCAGATGCCAAAACCAGGCTTGGGATGGATTTGCCCTGCATGATGGCCAACTTGCATGCATGAACAAATCTGCATGCAAGAGAACCATCACGCGAGACACTCAAACCCTTGCGCGAGTGTTGTCATCTCACCACAGTTCCAATTTCATCCCCTTCTGGGCTCTGGAAGGACCAGTGCACACCCAGGAGGCAAACCAAGCAGTTTATCAAGGAACTGTAAAATACTAATTATTACAGACAGCTTGAAAATGGAACTGGATAAAAAGGAAACACAGCCCCTAAACAGTGGGGGAATAAAAAGAGGCCAAGGGCCTAGTTGCCCATGCAAGGGCCATTCCTGGAGTTCACAGAACTGTCGCGCGATAGAAAGTGAGTCTCGCGCGACATTCCTGACTGGACTTCCAGGAATTGCTTTGCATGCTTGGGGTCTTGAGACAGGTTCAAGGATCACCCAAAGGCATTCCAAACTATCCAAAATAAAGAACTAAGCTACTGTATTTTATTTTGCATGCATAACAGTGATCTACAAATCAAAATAAATTACAACAGGCATGCATATAATCAAAACCATAAAAGACCAGCCTCCCTTCCCCACGAGGACCGTTCTCTTGCTGACACAAGTGTCGCGCGAGTATAATGGTCCATCGCGCGAGGGTTTGGCCAGCCACGGATTCTTGTAACTCTGCTGGCTTTAGGACCAGGACATGGTATTGATTACCAGCCTTGGCCCTGTCAGCCCCCCTCAGGGATCAAAACAGAAACAGGCTAAATGTTATACCTTTGCTTGGAAAGGGTTTGGAAATGGATTGGATTGATTGGTGAAGCCTTTTGACCAAGTGTATGTGTTAAACACTAGATTGGAAGACTAGGAAATGGTTTGGGTTAGTAACTTTGTGCTAGAGACGTAATTGCCTTGTAAAATGGTAATGAGCCTTCTTAACCTTTTTCTTGGAACTAACCAACCCTTAACATGGAAGATCAAAGGGGGTATTTATAGGGGAAGTGAGTGGGCTAGGTGGTGGCCAAACTTGGCTTTGCAACCAGCCAACAAGGCTGGTCACAACTTGGTGGATAAGCTAGCCAACAAGGTGGGTAGTTGTTGTGAGGGTGTGTGTGCCTTGAACCTGCCAGAACTCTGTTCAGCTGAGGAAAACGGGGTTCCAGCCCATGGGGACCCATGTGACACCCAATCATCACAAATCCAGCAGGATTGTGTGATAGTGACAGGAGAGAACAGTCGCACGAGGGTTCAGAACCATCGCGCGAGGGTCAACAGTCAACAGTTTGACTTTGACCACACCTGGCAAGATGAGTATCGCGCGAGGAACATGAAAGATCGCGCGACGGTCAAATCTGACCCTGGGGTTTGACCGAAGGTCCAGAGGGGTTCAAAAGGTTTAAGCGGGGTTCCAAGCACTCCAAGCTCAATCCATTCTCAATCCAAGCTCGTTTGATCCGATTTCATCATCGGGGAAACAAGAAAACCGTAAAATAAAGTAAAACAATTGGGAGATCCAGATTGGGGTGTCTACAATAGGGTAGATTATTGTGTACGTGCTTACTTATTGTACCTCCTTGGGACCACGCTATTTGTGGACAAGACTGGAATTAGGTGAATGTTTCCTACCTTGCTCTTCTGTCAGACTTGAGTCTAGTTAGCACGTATGGTTGGGGTGTAGGAGCATTGGGATTTTTGTATAGGCAACTTGGACAAGCAAGCAGGTGTCACGTTAAGAGAATGGGTGGCTACGGGACCTTGTTGGAGGTACTTGCAATAAACTACGATTTACTGCATTAGTGTTGCACATTAATTACATGTACTTTTTCATCAAAGTCGTGCACATTAATTGCATGTAGTTCTTTTTTCATCTAAGATGCAGAAAATGTACATTACGACATATACATGGAGATGGAGAGTTACAGAGTTATACAGAACGTAGAGGGAACGTAGAACTCGTTCAATGTTATTAAATGTTTTTTGGATTCGAACATAAACACTGACACAGACATGTTCACAAGGATTACTAAATATATGTATTATGTGTAATTACATGCAGGCTTGGATTCAAGAGCATTTTTCTATGTTCCGACATGCTATGAATCTGAACTACATGGACGACCTACCACGAGCAGCACGCTGGCAAAGCCGTCGGCAGGCTAAATCGGCCACCACAGTCCGCTACCGTGAGATGTTGGATGATGTTCAAGCTACACAAGTAATTGGAAAATGTAATACCTAAATTACTGCATTGTACATTCACATACTTGTATAACACTCAACCAATATCATGACTTCTGCAAAATCTTCCACATTTATTGGACTGTAATAGGTCCAAACTCTCCGCTTGCGGAGGCGATTTTGATTGTTAAAAAGTATTTGAATCTTATGTTATGTTAATTTGAATTGACCTAGGAGTTATGATGCTCTATTTGTAGGTCTAATTTTTTGTTGTGCTAAATGACATATTAACCCGAATAAGGTACGGTGGTGTAGACGGGTACCGTAAGAAAAACAGGACGCTTGCTGGTACGAGATTCATAACCTAATTTGTTCTCTCTCAACTTCAGAATTAGGTTCTTCAATTCTGCATTATTTTGTAGTCATCTTGGTGAAGCCTCCGAACACGTCATTTTGAACCTATTTGAATCAAACAAATAGCGAAATAGGTATCCAAAATATCTGACATTACTGGTCTCAAGAGTAGAAATCTCCTACATCCAACTACGTGGAAGTCTTTCTGACTACTTAACTAACGTAAGTGAATGCTTTAACGGGGTTTCCATTAATGGTCTGAAGAACATTCTATGTTTTAGTCCAAAACAATAGCTTTTGAACACAGAAAAAAGAGACCAAGTTTTGTACCATACATAGTGGAAACTTGCATGAGCCTTGGATATACTCAACTATGTAGTTCACCACAGAAAATACTCCGTGTCTTGCAATTTTTGTTGATTTTGTCGATTGTTTTTTACGCAATTAATGGTCGATTTCTTGACACGTACTTCAATCATAAAAAAAAGATCTAAGATGACATATATCACATACATCTGATTGGCTGGATTGTTATAAAAATCGCAAGAAGCTATTGCTTTGGAATTTGAAGAAAGTAGGCAGTATGATGGGGGAGGTACCATGAAAATAAAGAGAATATGACTGCACAAAACGACAGAAGACTTGATGGGGAGGTACCATGAATGCACTGTGTACGACCATAAGGTCTTGTGTGGCTGAAGATAAAGAGAATATGACTGTACAAAACGACAGAAGACTTAAAGATAGAGAATTGCTTACATATGGAAGAAAATGATCTAAACAATTATGCCGAAATTGTCATTCTGATGTGCTAATGCATAGCAATATTGTGTACTACCTGAAGGGGGTAACCACACTTGGGGAACACTAGTCTTACTCCATTGACTAGCTCTTTTGTTGCCCACTTATGAGTTTGGCCTTAACTTCTCAATTGCAGAAAATAACATGTGATATGTTCTGTTAATTTGGGGAACTAACAAAGCCTAGGCTACATAAGATTGGGTAGGATATTTGTAATAGGATCAATAAAAATATCATGTCTTTTGCTCCGAGAACGAGTTTTCTAGCATGTGAGTTCTCTCCGGTAATTTGGTAAAGAGTTTCCTGGTTGCTAATATTTAGATTGCTGTTAGTTTCTGTTATGTTAAATCTTAACAGTTTTCTGGAATAACTTATATCGTTTCCACTGAGCATATTTGACCAATCATATTTAATATTATTGTAAGCTATCTTTCTGTGAAATGTGTTCCACCACTGGAGTAAGATAAAAACTAACATAATTGATTTATCCCTTCTGCCAAATTGAAGTGGAAACCAATCTGGTGCCTACAGAACCCGATCTTGTGATCTTGTCTTTTTGGGAACTGGATGGTTATATTATTGGGTCTATAAATATGTTCTTGCTTCCATCCTTCTTTTCTCTTTTATACTCATTTCCTATTTAGAAATATATATTCCAAAGCCTTCAGTTTATAGTATCGCTCATTTATATAATCATTGAGTGATCCATGTGGATTCAGTCACTAATGTACTATGTTAAAAGTACATTAGACATTGCAGATTCAGTTTAACTCACTACTGTACTATGTTAACAACATCGCTCATTTGTAGTAGGTCTCTTTTGGATAAGAGAGTTATTAGACTTTGCAAATTCAAATACTGACTAGTCATCAATAGGCAACTGATATGCAAACGTGTTTTCAATTAGATTTTAATGAACTGTGCTTACAGCCAAATTGACTGTCCGAAGATTGGTCTGAGTGATTTTGAGTTGTCTATATGTTGCAAGAAATATGGACAACTACCAGAAATTTCTCTAACGATGGCTCGCTTTTGATGATTAACTCAAATTTAGAGAAAAGTGACTGTCATGCCAACTGTCATGATCATATCATAATTCCTAGGGCAAAAAATCCCTCTTCTTATTTGACGTGTTTGTGAGTACGGTTGCTGTGTTTACACTATGATTGTTAGTTCTTTAATACCTACTGGTGGTGATTTTCTACTTCCATTAGTCTTTTTACGGATCAACTTTTCATAATAATTTTGTAATCTGTAAATGAAGTTCTTAAAAAATACATGAGATGCATGGAATGATATGTCCATGGGTGTTGAGTTGGATATGTTAGACACCAATGGCCATGGATTATCATACGAGTTTGGTTTGGGTTGGTTTCTAACAAACATTTTGATCATGTTTGTACATTGTTTGTGCACATCTTTAATCCTCTTGTCTCCTACATACGATTTCAATTAATTGGATCACCATCTGATAGCAATGTTGACCTTCTTTCAGGTTGTGTTTGACCCATACCGAGAGTGTAGGCCAGTGGTGGCGGATATAGCTTTCTACACCGGTTGCATCTGTTGCATGACTGTTGTGGAGCCCTACCTACCGAACAGAGTTTTGAGGCAGTTCGGCCTTGTGCAGTTCATCCCTGGGCCTCCGTTAGCCCCATTGCGGGGTAGTAAAGGATCTACTGATGCTCTT
Organism: Rhododendron griersonianum; assembly: GCA_018127125.1. NCBI lineage: Eukaryota > Viridiplantae > Streptophyta > Magnoliopsida > Ericales > Ericaceae > Rhododendron > Rhododendron griersonianum. The sequence continues at coordinate 28,760,080 of CM030790.1, read as the reverse complement.
TGGCAGAATTGGCGTGATCATCTGCTCCATGAGGACAAGCGAGTTCCGGTTAGGCCTGGAGTCCCTTGGGAGTCACACCATGACTACCTTCCGTGGTTTAAGACGGTATCACACTTGAGGGTGTCACCCAATCGGGAGAGGTGCAGTTCATTGAGAGTGTGGAGGAGCGGAATGTAGCGGCTTTGGCCCTTTTGGACACTTTTGTTGGTGGCAGAACAGTTTCAACGGCCCCGTGTGACATGTGGAATACCATTCTTAAAGTGTGGAGGATTTTGAGTGGCGCAGAGGCTGGACACCCCACCACTCCCACCACTCCAGCCCCTACGTCGACCTCTTAGTATACTTGAGACTTGGCACTTGCTTTGCATCTTGGTATTTGTATATACGTTGGACCACACCTGGTCATAGTAGTTCCCCTTATTATTTTTGTACATGGGGTATGACGATATGGTATGATATGGCGGGAAAGTACTAAATTGAACTAGTTGGTGGAACTTGTTTGTGGAACTTGTTGGTGAACTTGTTGGTGGGTGGCACATATTTTTGGCAAGGAAGATTGTATGTTGATAACAATATGTTGATTGTATCATTGTATTTATTTGCTTATAGTATGCGACAAAGTAATAGAGCTGTGGCGAAATTAAATGATTGAATGAACAGGAGGATAACATTTTGTTTTCAACATTGAGATTTTAGAATTTGGATACACAACTTGACACTACGCGAAAAAATTTCAGTTTATACAAATTGAAATGTTACATGAATCTCATATATTAGAATCTGAAATATCATATACATTTCAAACAAAAAAATTTGTAATCATACAAAAAAAACATTGAAATATTTCCATTACTCCAAGCTCTTCAATAGACCTTGGGTTCTCACACAATGGTTCTCGTGGGTAAGTAATGACGTGGTGGGTCGGGTAAAAAACAATATGTTCATTGTATTTAATTTACTTATACTATTCTAGTCCGTTTACATGTTGGATGGTAGGACGAAATTAAATCAATGAACAGGAGGAAACATTTGGTTTTCATTCAGATTTTAGAAATGAGGATTCAAGTCAGTTTCAAACACAAGAACTCGAAACTACGTAAATATTTCATTTTGTAGAAATCGAAGTATTTTTATCTCATTTATTAGAATCAGAAATAACCTTGCAAATTTTGTTCAGAATGGTCCAGGCCCTTAAATAGCCGATCGATGATCTCATCCAACGGCTCAGATTGAAGGGGGAGTTCCGGTTCAAATTACGATCCCAATACCTCACTCTACTGTCATTGAGATGGAGAGAGAGAGAGAAGAGAGAGAGAGAGACGAATAGAGACCTAGCCCACACGATCAATGACGAGCGAAGAACAACACGAATAGAACCAAGGTATCTCTCCCTTTCTCTTTCCCTTTCTCTGTTGATATTTTCCCCCTGATTTTGCTCTGGCAACCAGAAACCAGAAAGCCAAACTAAGTTGAATACTGTATACTTGTTCTGTAATACCAGATACACGAAGCTTCCTCCTATAATCAATCTTGTGAAGGACAACAAGGACAAGAACGACGGCCCCCAGATTAGGGCTCCATTTGAAGGTATCTTTGTCACTCTCTTCGAATCTGCTTTTTAAATTTTGTATGGAGTTAGGGTTTGTTCGATATACCATAAAATTGCACAGAATGACAGTAGTGCGATATATGGTTATGGTTTATGTATTTTTTCGACTTATGGTATCTTATTAGAGTTAGGGTTCTTTTTTGGAGTTAGATTTTCCATAACTTTTGAAATATTTTTGGAGTTTGAATCCCTGATGGCTGAGTCAGTTAGCTCTCTCAGTTATTATTTATGTTTTTCACATACGCAATTATCTCATTTATTCAAATCTGTCCAGTTTTTTCCATTTTAGCTACTCTCTCAACCCCACACTAATCCTCTCTATTATCAATTTTTTCCTTACAAAATTACTGCATACATGTTATTGTATTCAATAGTCCTTTAATGTATCGACGAGAGGGGGGAGAGGAAGAACAGTACTATTAATGGATTGATGATGAACAGTTACTCGGTATGTATACCCAACATGGGAGCGAACTGTTATTTTCCTACTTGGTACGTAATGTAGGCTCTAGCTCCCTATCTCACCTTAAGGTATTTCACCTTAGGCAGTCCAATACCGATGCTGTTGTACATGTTCTTAGCTCTATTAGATCTATCAGTTCGGTACCAATGATGGATCAGCACTCAAGGCTGAGTAATCACTTTACAAGTTTGTTGCTATCTGTATGAGTTGATTACAGCAGAGACTCTCATTGAATTCTCTGATTGTCTGCTAACTGCTATGTCCCCTCTAGTAGTGATTAGAATCCCTCCTGGGGTAATGTGGTTTTGGGGTAATAAATACTTCAAATATTCGTTTCTTCTTAAGTTTACTTTGTTCTCTTTGTCTGTCCAATAAGCAACAAAATTACGACTTCTTGGGTTTCTAGCAGATGACGATCTTTGTACTTGGTAAATTTTGAAACTGTAGCACCTTACAACTGGAGTAGTTTTTAACTTTGAAGGTATGAGTAAGATATTATAGGTCCCTATTGTTACCCTTTCAGTTGGTATATTGTTTTACTTTTATGTCACGTGTTTGTAGTCATTGTGGCTTATTCAGAGTAGGTGGTCATTGTCCAAAGACTAGCTACTTATTTCTTAGAGATTACTTAAATTCAACTAATAGGAAGAATGTAGTAATTTTTCAGAAAACATCTCCATGAATGAATCTCAAAAAGCTCATATATTGGTATTTGAAATGTGCAATACCCTTGCCTTGGTGAGTAATAAGCTTTGTACTTGGTATTCTGGTGTAAGATAAGAGCTGTTTTCCTGAGTGTAAAGACATCTTTGTTGTTAGTGATTTGTACTTGCTTTTCTGGTTGTAGACCCTTTCCCATTTTGTTGCTTCCTGTTCACAGTTTTTTGAAATAGAAGGTCAAATTTTTGTATGCTTTTGCGGAGTAATTGGCCCGTGTGTTGAATTACTGTGATTACTTCCTGTTGTGAAGACTTGATTATTGCATTTCAGATGGTTGTAGTTGATTGTATGTTAGAACATGGCTTCCGCTTCTTCAAATGCCACATCTGGATGGGAAAGGAGGCCTTGTGCTTGCGGAAGTGGTCAATGCATCCCCACCAGAGCTGGCCTCAAATCCAAATACCCCGACCGGTACTACTATAAATGTTCTCGTGGGAATGTAAGTCTTCTCCACTCCCCGTATCTCCATGTAAGCAAATTTGCATCTACAGTTAACTATGTTATGTAACCAAATCTCATGCTCCTGTGTTCTTACTAGCTCAGCTCTGCCCAGAATGGAAAGGTTGGTGTGACGAGGATTGTGACAATGTCGCACGTTCGGTAGATGATAGGTACTGGCAGTTGACTGGGCCATTCGATGCTTTCAAAGAGAACCTCCACACCTTCAAAGAATCCATGTTAGTTATACAAAAGGCAGTCTGTGTTCTAGTTGTTGTTGGGATTGTAATTTGTGTGCTCAAACTAATAGAGGTCATATTTTAATTTATTGTGGGGCCGTCTATGTAATTAAGTAGATTGTTAGTATCAAGTATTTTGTAGATTCGTGGATTTGAAGTATGTAAATTGTCTATTTTGTTTGTATTGAATATGGTTATACTATGCTACGTATGTAAACTATAAATTTCCTGTGCTTGAAGGCACGACTCGAATGATTAGCATACAGAAATAAACGCTGCCTAAACCACGACGCCACATCAACACTAAATCTTTTACAGTGCGTGCAATATATCAAATCTTACCCAATGAATCAAACTACGCAAAAAATAATAACCCAATCATGTTTATAGAACGCCACATCTATTTCCGAAATACAGTATGTTTTGCACCCCATTTCCACCCAAGCCTCAATGAACCCGTGCCTACAGGCATGACACAATGTAACAGCGAGTTTGCAACTATTCTGAATTTCCTGATTTCACATTTGCAACCACAAATTTCGTAGCTACCGCGTAATAACCATGAATTTCCCGTGATGAAAACAACATTCAGTAATCAAACACCATGTGCAAGAATGGTGCTATAATAACATTAATTGAGCTAGTATAACAAATAGAAATGGAAGGTGAGTTTATATAGCTCCATTTAACTCAATGTGGGATCACATAGAATCTCACATCATCACAAAGTTAAATTGTTTATCACCCCATCCATACCATTAGTTTGAGGGTGGTGGCCCCCCTCAAAAACAAAAAGATCCATGTGAAGAAACAATACCAAATGTATGTATTTTCATTAACCCAACCATAACATCCAATCAAGGGAGCATGGTACCACCACCCTTTTACCATTCACCCAACAACTAATGAAACAAAGACGAGTTAGAATAAAATGATCAGACCTACTGGCATATAAAATTCATCTTCATCTTCATTCCCAATTGAAGCTTCCAGGAGGACACCTAGAGCATTTTTTAATAACTTCACTTCAACCCCATTCTTTGAAAGCCCTGCAAGACTTGTGCATGCATGTACGAACAAGGAAACATAAATGTACTAATCCATTTTGGCTATTTTGAACTTATCAAAATAGGCCGAGCTCAACATAGGAGAACCATCATACATACTTGTCCAATCCAACAAATTCAACTTCATTCCTCTCTAATCCTCCTTGACAATCAGTTTAATAAAGGTAAAAAAAAAAAAACTATTTATACCTGCCAATGACCAAGTAGATCTTATGGTGCTTTGAGAGGTTATTGAACAATTGATATAAATCTAAAGAAGCTTCATGAGCCGCTATGCATTCAAAACCATAAAACTATAGTAAAACAATTCCGACCAGGCAAAAATTTGTTTAAATATCCAATCATATGTAGTTGCCAACTCTTACAACAATTAATGGTAGATGATAAAAACAAAAAAAAATTACTACAAACTTCGAGTTTTTTTCATAAGCTCTTCCAATTTTTTTTAAAGGTAATAAGGTAATCACGGAAACAAAGGATTCCTTTTCAGTAATACATAAATCACAGTAATAAGCTCTTCCTAATTACCAAAAAATCGTATACCGAAAATCACGGCGAATTGTACAACAAAAAACAAAACAACGGCAAACCATTCCCATGCGTGTGATCTGTTCACTGCCAAGCCATTCCCGTACCTTTTTCTGCGCATTCTACGCAAGCGCGGTTTTTCCATTTATCGCATATTAGTTATGCGTCTTACTTCGTTCTATAAATGACACGCCAAATAACACGGCACTGGCCAACATTCTCTTCCCAAATTCATACAAAATAGTCCATATGTGGTAATACAGAGGTAAGTTAGACAACAAATGATTTGCAATATATTCAGTGGAACTGGTTTATAGAGCCGAGATACATGTTATGAGAGGAAATTTGGTGAGGATAAAAGCAATGAAGTTCTCCTTCGAAGGCCTCATACAGACAGATGATGAAACGGAACATATGGAATTGTATCTTCATAATCTGTTAGTCACAAATATCGTTCGAAAAATGTGTGATGATATGATCGTTTCCTTTTTTTTAAGTATGGCATGCGTGGATTGACTGGTTCCTCGGATGAAATTTTTTCATCCATTTGCATTTGAAATGTTTGCCTAAAATTGTAATTTGCGTTCCATTTAATCCGGGTCGGAAATTCATCATGTTTCATCCCATAAAATCCATCTGGATGATGACGTGCAATCGAATCCGTTTATGTAAACACATAAAATAAGAAACCAAAAAAAAAAAAAAATCATTGCTGGAAACAGCGCATGTCCATTACACGGCATTGAGTCTGCCACCCTTGCACGGCTTGACTTTGCAACAAAAGGGCAGAGTTGAATTTATGGAAGGCACATACGTTATATGCGCGTTTACAGATGGCACTCTTACTGGCAGCGCATCTACATTATACGTTGTTAGGTAAGGTACGGCCTCCAATAGAGCATGCTATAAATGGCCGAAATCTACTTTCCACTAGCCTTTTATGGTTTACAACCTTCCGTTTTCCACACCTCTGTGTTATCAATTAATCAAAGGCCTTCATCAAATTGGGTATACAAAATGATACTACTTTGTTGTATATTTTATTGAGTATGTTTGATCTGGTTTATAGAGCCGAGATGTAGGGTTCGTTCGAAAATTTTATCGAGATACGTGTTGCTCTCTTCACATGATCTGATTTATAGAGCCGATACGAACTCTATTTACCAGCATGTTCTGGACAAGCGATGCTGTTACCACGAACAATCAAAATCTCGCATGTAGATTCAACAACTCCTTACCAATTTGACAATCAATCCGCCAATACGTCGATAAATCCGGCAAGTTGGCCGATCAATAAAGGAGTTTGTTCATTTAAACGTACATAAATAAATGTACGATGTATAATTAATTTGAAGATGTAATCCCTTAATATTTTTGGGTGGCTTTCATGATGCACGGAAACAAAAACCGTATGGAGCTTGTAATTTCAGATGGGGAGGAGGGATCCAGGAAAATTAATATATATTTTTTTTTTGCAGTTATAGCGCATTATTAATATGCGCTCTACGTTATGATACAAATACAGCTCAAACGCATCTCTCTCTGGTCACTGCCAATGTTTGGCTGTGTTCCTCCTCAAAATATGTCGTTGGGACAAACTTCTGTAGTTTCGATGAACATGTTTGGAACTGGTTTATAGAGACGAGATGTAGTTTTCGGTGGAAAATTTGATCCGGGTATGCGTGCCTCTCATCACTAGAAGTGATTTATAGTGACGAAATCACCACTATTATGTCATAGTTTCGAATGAAGAGGGTTGCTGCAACTTTGATATAACAATTTTCCTTGAAAACAAAATATTATCACAAGGCATGGACGAAACTGTGAATGAGGCTGGTCGATAAGTAGTCCAGAATGGTCCACAGGTTCCTTCCGGTTCATTTGTTGCTGTGAAATATGTCACAAATATTTGAATAAGTAGGAATCAAAAATAAAAAATAAAAAAACAAATCTGTTGCATAGCGCGTATGTAAAATGCGCTTTCAAAAATGGACAAGGCGCATACGATATATGCGCGTTGACCCCTATTATACCCGTACACACCTACGACTGGCACACTTACACACCTAGAGCACAACTTGCACAACAACTGTAATTCATTATAGCGCATCTGCATTATACGTTGTTAGGGAAGGTACGGAGTAGCCTCAATTATAGCATGATATAAATAGAAAACTGTTATCCACTGGCCTTTTATGGTTTACAACCTTCCGTTTTCCACACCTCTGTGTCTTCCAAAATAGCAGTTGGGTATACGAAATGATATTTCGTTATATGTTTTATTGACTACATTCGATCTGGTTTATAGCGTCGAGATGTAAGGCTAATTCGGTAATTTTATCTGGTTACGCGTTGCTCTCTTCACATGATCTGGTTTATAGAGCCGAGACGAACTCTATTTACCAGCATGTTGTGGATGAGCAAGGTTGTTACCACGAATAGTAAAATTCTCGCATGCCCAAAACCTGACATATGAGAGAATATATTAATGGGTTTGCGCGTCATGATGCCAAGTCCAGTATATACATTCCATATCTGCCAAAAGGAATTACGACTCCTGACCGATTTGAGAATCAATTCGCCAATTTGGGAATCAATTCGGCAAATTGGCCGATTAATATGGGAGTTTGTTCGAGTAAATGTAACATGTTCAATGTCCTTTAACATGTAATCAAATTGAAATGAAATGGCAAAAAGTTGCTCTTTTAGTATCAATTCGCTCTGTTGATATTTTTTTTTCCGTGCATTTTTACATTATCTAGAATGATCCACATGTTCCATCCAGCTCCTTCATTGGTAGCAAACATTTATGATAAAAATGCCAAATTGTTGAGCTGTATCAATCAAATATCTTAACAACATTTAGGTCCATGAAGAAATCCAATAAGTTATTTCTTCGTAACCAAAACAACAGATAAGACTTTAATACACTACCCTCATAGGCTGGCGTTACTGAAATGTGGTGTCAGTGAAAAGGCGCATACGCTATATGCGCTTTGCCTACACCTCCCATCAACCCGACGTTCTGACGCCACCCTTCTGCACTTTACAGCCTTTACGCCAGTCTTCTGGACAATCCAGTCCATGACACAGAAGTTCATCATACGCGCATATGTTAAATGCGCTTTGGTGTTAGTACATGTTATATAGGCCCAATTCGACCTAATGCTGTGTCGTCCATTTCTCTCACTTACACCTTCCATCTCTCCGCACACTTTTCTTCTACTACAATCGCCTTCAGTTGTTTTAATGTGTAATGTACGGGTTTGTAGATCAATTGTGCTTATGAAGTGGTTTATAGTGACGAAAGTATCATCCTTCATTGTTAAAACAAGTTCCTATGGAAGCTTATGTTCGATGAACATGTATTCATATCGATAATTACACTAGCCAAAACCCCACCGTCCATGTAAATTATAGTACATGTGGAGAATGGAAGGTTGTAAACCATATACAAATCAAAGAATGGCTATAAACGGAGTTTCGTTCGTGTATGAAAAGGGCTCGTTTGGACAAAAACTGAACAAAAGGAAGACCGTTAAAGTTTTCCGTTCATTATTGTTCATAAAGACACAAACAAAAAAAAAACAAACATTACATAGCTCATTTTTAAAATGCGCCTTATACAAGCACAGTAAAACATTGAAAGCCTGCTACAGCGCGTACCCGTAATGCGCGATATTTGGGGTATTTCCAACCCACAGAATTGGAAATACCTGAGAAGGAAATGGATCCAAACTGGCCATTTCGAAGAAGAGAACAAGGAGAGAGTTCTCGTCCAACTGGTGGTGACGATGATGACACGGACATCCCGCGTTTTGGACCACACAGAATGGAGAGAGTGCTAAGCGGAGGCCGTGTTGTTAATATGCCCCCTTCCCACGATCCAAGATGGACATCTCTTCCGAATGCGTATGACACACAAATTACAAGGCCACCGGCACCTCGACCATTCTACCGTTTTCGACTACCAAGCATTTTATTACTCCGCTCTGATACCAAGTTGTAGCGCCCCCATTTTCGGGTACGTTAATTAAACATTTTATTGAATTAAAAAACTAAGAGTCAAGCTCATTATTACAACATAGATCCTACTAGAGTACTTTTAATTACACAGAGGATGGAAATTCTAAGGTATTCTATTACTCCGCTTCTTCCTCCATCCTAGCAAGCTCCTCGGCTCCAAAAGCCTCCAATGTGTACTGTTCACCTTGTTCATCAATCAACTCTGACACATTATACCAGCGTCGCCCCCAGTATAATATGCCAGGGTCACCAAAAGGTAACACCGTGAGCTACAAAGCTCAATAGAATAAACCATACCCACTAACCCTTAACTTATAACAGAAAGAGAAATATAACCAATTACACATGCTCAATCAACATAGTTAAACAATGACACATCCACATTCGATATCTTACTAGCGTTGGTGTCATGCCTTATCTTGAGTTTCTCCTACGAGACTCGTCGTAGACCGTGTCAACCTTTTCACCTTTACCAAATCCACATTTCCTAAGTTTCATTAACAAATTGCTACTAACGAGGCTACCAAGTCCGGCTTCATTAGTAACACACACGATGGCTACCAAGTCCGGCCATATTATGGTTTTCAAAACATACTCTTTCAAATCTTGCATTGGCTCCTCTCCTCGGATAACCAAGACATACTACCAATGAAACTACCACGTCCGGCCCCATTGGTAATCTTCACAATGGGTTACCAAGTCCGGCCTCATTACGGTTTTCAAAAACACTCACACAATGACTACCAAGTCCGGTCATTATGTAGTTTCAAAATATTTTCCGCATGTTAATTCCATCCTTTCTTTAACCACACCCTAGGTGCCATGTTTCTAACTTTCTCGGTTTTTGTGTCTCGTTCGCATGCCATGACTCCGCGGTAGTTCTTTTCACTTTTTAAGAAATCTTGAAACTAAATTAGCAAGATCATTCAACTCTATATTAAATAGCATGCTCACTTTATCACATCATCATACTCAACATTTAATCACACAAAGTTAAGCATAGTGCCACATGGACGGACACCTTTGGAGTGATAAATCACTTATGTTTAACACATATCGACATTAAGGCAAGTAAACACGTAAACATACTCATAATCATTCTAAGATCGAAATACAATTTCTTCTATCCAAGTTAACCTTTCATAAAATTCGTTCTTTCTTTCTTTAGGGAAGTTCAAAAGAGCATAAGTCTTTATAGAAGTAAAAGTCTATTATTCATCATGCTCATACTTTCATTAGTATATCTAACATGCATTCCAACGTTCAAGTATTACATGATAAGTTTAGAGTAAGTAAGACAAGATATTCTACATATACTTAGAACAAGGCGTATAAGAGTATTCCACAATTATCTCAACATTCGTATACCATGATCTATACCTAGAGTTTAGGAGGTATAGAAAAGTTTCTACGTATACTTAGGAATAGCGGGGACGGAGAATTCTACATGATCATACTATTATCTATACTTAGGGAAATGAGTAGAGATTAATCTACCGTTCTTCTTGGCGGTAGTGATGACTACGGAGGAAAGGTGGTACGTCGGTAGTCGGACGGAGTAACGTCGTAAGGATGGCTTCCGGTAGCTTCGAAAGAGAAAGGTTTCTCTCGAAACTAGATCTTGACTAACACTACTAAGACTTTTGGATCGATATGGTGGTCGTATGGTGGTTTAGTGGTGGCACTAGAAGAGTTTCTTGAAGAACTAAGGAAGAACCTCAAGAACAAGCAAGAACAACAAGAACACTAGACTTTCTAGAGAGAAGTTGGAGCAATGAAAGTTGTGAGTTGAAATGGGAAGGAATGGGTGCTATTTATAGCCAAAGGGTGACCTATTATCCAATGGGTAAAATTTCCCCTAACATTTGTTATCCAATGGTTAATAGAATGACTAGATTTGATGGTACTTGGATTGGGTGAGGTGTTTGGCCAAAGGACATGACTAGGCTCATTTGTACACTTTGCACACATCACACAATCTCTCTCTCCCTCTCTCCCTTTCTCCCGGCCTCTCTCTCTCTCCCTCTCTCTCTCGACCATTTCTCTCTCTCTCTCTCTCTCTCTCTCTCTTTGGTTCAATGTACTAAGGTACAAAGGTTGAAAGACTACAAGATTTTCCTTGTTCTTTCTTCCAAATCTAGGACAAGGTTTATGTTTATTCTATGGGGTTTTTGTCTAGTCTAGTACTTGAAAGAATAAGAAAACTAGATATGGTTGTCCTTAGAGTTGAAAGAGTAAAAACCCTAGATTGTGTGTAGACACCCCAATTTGGCCTAACGATTATTTCAAGTCCCACCTTGGGACAATCCCGATGATGAAATGAATACAATGATTGCTGATTGCTTCTTTGAGGACCTTAGGACTTTCGGTGAGAACTTTGACCACTTAGAGGACCCAATTCAAAGCCATACAGCCTTTCAGACAGAAATACAGAAGCCTAGGAGAATCCATCTGACGGCCGTAACATCGATCCCACGGCCACAACATCAATCCCTCACCCGAGCAACCTGTTGCCAGCAAAATCTCCCTGAGAGATCAATCCCTCGGCCGCGAGATCTATCCTTCGGCCGAGACATCCATTCCACGGCCGCGACATCCTTTGCTCGGCCGCCAGATCGACCTTTTTCCAGACTCTGGAACGTTCTGTCAGACGTTTGGTTTGATCCAACTACACTACCTTTCCGATGCGTTCGGGCTACGTTCGGAGATCACGACGTAGAGTTAGAGATGCATTGCAATTGCAATTGCCATCTCGTGATTTGATTGGCCGGAGTGAGTCATCCCTATGCCTATATAAAGGGTCCTTTGGGCTCTGAATTAACACACAGAAATTGAGATACCTACACACTCAATCAAACCTCGAAACTCTGCACAAATACTCCCTCAATCCCATACTCCAAAAGCCCTAACCTTCCGAAGGCAGCCGTCAATCCGGCGATCAAACCCCGAAGTTCAAACCCTAACTCTAGGGTTCTCGATCAAGCAATCAGTCAATCACACTCAATCCAAAGCAATCAAGCAACTGAGGGATCAAGGTGGTGAGGCCCAACGGCCTCTGGTTTGTCTTAATTTATTGCTTTTCTGATTAACTATAGCGTTTTGATTATTCATTAATCTTTCTGTCTGGTGTGAGGAAGAACACCGACCGGGGCTTCGATCCCTCGGCCGGTACATCAAACCAGGAGGATCTCTCGGCCGTGACATCTATTAACCGGCCGCGAGATCCATCTCCCTGGGACATTTGTTTGTTTTTTTGCTTTCTGATGCATGCTCGTTTATCGCACTGGCTCACTTTGCTTACTGTTTAAAGGAATAACTAAACAAACTATGTGTTAGAATTAAACAAAGCATCTATACGTCTTATGTTGAACGATTATGGGCCAGTCTCACGACTGGGCAAAGAGGGGTGCCTAACACCTTCCCCTTATTGTACTTTTGGCTCCCGTATCCAGAATCTCTATCTATTTTCCCAGTTTTAATAAACTGGGTGGCGACTCTATTTGATGATAACCGTTATCGTGTGGCGATGTTCCTAGCCATGGGAATGTCCATGATTTTGGTTTATGAAGTGAGCAACCAATCGATTAAACACAACGTGATCAATCTGTATGGCGATGCCCCGTTTGGGAGGTGTCTACAGTTTTTGGCGACTCTGCTGGGGAATATGAGAGCCATAACCAAAAAGTTCAACATAAGACTAATACATGCCTTGTTTAATTCATTTATCATATGCATCGAGCGGGCAACCCGTTGAGTTCACCTGATATCCCGGCATGACACGGGCTATGTTGGGGGTTCTAGCAAACTCCACAGTCACTCGTACCTAGTGGTATATCAAAAAGGGAATCACCCAATCGCCGCCTATGATGGGCTGGTGAAAGGATTGGTGCCCTTTGACAACGGAGCACCCTGAGACTACCAAAACCTTGCATGTTTTAGAAAGCCATAGAACTTATCAAACTAAGACAGGAACCTACAGGCTAGGAACCTACTTGCATTTTCGCTTCCAAGTTCTTCCTCACACCTTGTACCATCTGTTGTTGTAATTAACTCTTTCTGTGCAGAAGGGTTGGGATTTCCAGCCCAAATCCTAGCCCTACACAAGCCAAGTACTGACTTACAGGTACTCTACTTTTCAAAGCAGACACAATAAGTAAAGCAAAGAAGCAACCACAGCCAATTTTATACTCTTACAACACCCGAAGTCATGCCAAACAGAGGTCTTTGCAACCGTCCCGTCTGTCACTCTCACCGGCCAAAACACCTACACTGCTACGGTCCCAATCACTTCCAGGGACTCCGCGGTCATCTCCTCAACAAACTCAATCATCTACCAAATCCTAAGCTTCATCAAGTAATCTTCCCACTCTCATGGCAGATAACGACGCCATCATTGCTAATCACCAAGCTCAAAAGTCGCTACCTTACTAGCAGAAAAAGCAGTAAGAGATGCTGAGAACGAAAAGAAATCGGTGGAAGATGAGAATCCTCAAGAAGTGGTATTGGTAGAAAACCCTGAATTGGCCAAACAAGTCAAGGAGATCAAACGTACTCTGGCCCGTTCACAAGGGGACCAAATTCTAGATTTCGAAGGACTCTGCCTTTTTCCAGATTCTCAACTACCTGAGAAGTTCAATAGAACTGGCAATCCCACTAACCATGTTCGCCATGTCATCAACACTTTAAAGCCAATGGGCTTGAATGATGAGCTCAGTTATTTCAAAGGACTCTTACTGAAAGCGCTCTCAATTGGTTTCTCACTTTGGAGTTTGTACACTATCATACTTGGCCAGGAATTGCCAATGCTTTTGTCAAGCAATATGCATACAACGTTCAAATCGAGTTAACAACTCGAAATTTGGAAATAACTAAGCAGGAGTCAAACAAAGAATTTGCAACCTTTGTGGCTAGATGGAGAGAAAAGCCGCCAAGATGAAGAACCGCCCCTCTGAGGAAAATCAAGTGAAAATAGTCGTCAAGAGTTTGCAGCCCAAGTACCTCACGCACATTTGCACTCAGGCTATCACTGATTTCAAGTGCCTGCATGCTACTGGGCTGCAGATTGAAGATGGGATCAAGCTAGGCCTCATTGGGAAAGAAGAAAACTCCTCCACCCAAGAAAACCTTCCCAACCTGTACATCTCCTGCCTCCGTCAACACCCTTAACTTAACCTTACCATAAGACCCTTTTCAAAATTAGCTCATCCTGAAGCTCAAATCGCCCCCGTCGCAACTTTGACCCTCTCTATATGACCTCATCTCAAGCCTTAGCCATTCTAAGCCGTTAGGAGCATCTCAAACCTTTAAACAAACCACTTCCTCAGCCACCCTATGGCCCAAACCATGATCCTAACAAACAGTGCGCCTACCACCAACACCTTAGGCATGAAACAGATAACTGCATGCGTCTCCTCCATGACATTCAAGATCTCATTGAAAGCCAAACTATAAAACTTCCAAAACCTGATGTGCAAGCCAATCCACAATGCTGAACCACCACCCCGAAACATCAATCTCATAAACCTATCTCACAACCCCACATACAATCCTGGCCAATACATTGTCCAAAACAACCAAGCCAAGCCAACCTTTACCTTCCCAGAGGAAGATGAATGTTTCATGATGAAGGAGGAAGAAAACAATGAGTCCGATCAATCGGAAGTAATCGATCCTAACATGTCTGACAAAAGTAATGAGGAAGAACAAGCAAAGGGGAAAGTGACTTTGACGAAATGGAAGGAGAATGCGATGATCCACTCGATGGAATCTCCTTAACATCACTATTCGGCCAAGTGGAAGTAACTAATCTCTCTTATGACTGCATAATCAACGAGAAGGAAAAAAGAGGTGATGAAAACCCAGACTGACATTTCCATTTGAGGGACTACTCATGTCTCAAAGAGGTAGCCACCGTGCAAGCCATGAAGATGGATCCAGTACAAAGGCTCTGTTTGGCAAAGAAGAGGGTGGAAAAGAGTATAAAGTTGCGAAAGGCAAAGGTTTTGAAAACGACCTCGAAGTGCTACGGTAGCTAAGAAGTCACAACATGGCAAAGAACATTAAACATTGCTTTTATCAAATTAAAACATGTTTTGAGCCCCTCCTTGGGCATTTTATTCCTGCTAAGTGAATTCCTGTTTCACCATCTAGACTATGATTATTAAATGATTTATTTCCTGAATTGCAATTACCAATACACTATAGTCTCTTTGCCAAACAAGGGAAATTTAAGGAATCAAGTTCCTTGTGTTGCTGACAAAAAGGAAGGAAAGGATGAACTCTAGTTGCTTAAGAAACTAGGTTTTTGTTAAAACTTAGAAAGAAGACACTATCTCTGCGAGAACACTTAGGGTTAGCTCGCTCATTATGAAGGTACAAACACAAGGGAGATTTAGAAAAATATCTCCATCAAATTCCTCTCCGAAACGCAGAAGCCCTCTTGAGAGAAGTGCTCGTTGGGTAACCTGAAAATCCAAGCAAAAGTAAGAGCAAAGCCTGCTAGGGCAAGAAAATGCAAAAATGCAGCCTAGGCAAAAGTTAAGGCATTCAAAGAAAAGCTCGTTAGGAACTCAACCTCCATTAGGTAACCTAGGCAAAATCAAGAGCATGTGAGAAGAAAAACCAAGAGTGAAAACTCAACCTCAAAGGTGATGATTTTGGAACTACGTAGGAGGCCTGATTCCTTGATTAGGGATACGTAGGCAATCTCTCATTCGAGATGCGGCCCAAACATTTGGAGGGAAGGAAAAACATCAACAGATTTGTACTCAATGATAGGTATAGCTAACCCTGCGTATTGAGCTCGCAAAAGATGAGTATGCTTTTCTCGAAGAATTGGCAACAGCAATAGACACGAGAGCTATAGGTCATCCCCTCTAACCTAAAGGTAATTGACACAATGAGCAAGATACCTTGAGAACTCCCGAGTTTGGCAATCGGACTATGGAACATGGCAGAAGCAAAAGGCAAGAAAATCAAAACCAAGCATAAGAAGGAAGAGAAAAGAGGATGCCACTTGGCCAAAACAAAATCTACCTTTGGAAAATCAAAGTAACGGCCGAAGAATCAATACATCGGCCACAATATCAATTCTTTAACCGAGTAATCAATTCTTCGGCCAATATTTCATTTTCACACAAATTGCTGTCTATCAGCAGATACTTGTTCAAAAAGCCATGTTCTGACTATCGCATGCAAACTCAAGACATCTAGGGGCATAAAAAGCATTTCTCATTTCATGAACAAAAGCTTGCCTACAAAATTATCACTGTGGCTGCTTTCACTATACAAATACAGTTTCTGCTTCTTCCTTTACTAACCATGAACAGGAAGGAAAAAGGAAAATCCTAAAGCTGGTCGTAACAACGTCTTCAAAACAATCTCTGAGACAAAGAAGGGGATTGCTGGTTATCCTCCCCACTAACAGCTGGTGCTCATTCAACCTCAAGCTACAAGGAAAAGAATGCAAAACAAGGGGCAAGCACCAAGCGCCTCTTCTCCGTCATCAAAATGGAAGGAGACAAAGGAAAGGGCCCGTGGCCAAACAAGAGCAACTGAAGGAACAGCAGGCAGAACCAAGGAAAAATGGCAGTACTCCATATAGCCACCTGCCTAAAGAAGCAAACCCGCCTAGATCTGAGCATTCTCCAAGTCTACTTTAGACATCGAAGAAGTAGACCTCATCAACGCTGGAGGAGGAGGAGGAACAAACTGAAGATCCTCAGCACGCAGGCGCCACTGGAAACCACCCGATCACATAAGTACCAAGCTTAACAAAAGGGACCCTCAAACAGGCTACGAGTACAATCTAGAACCCTGGAACTCGCAAGAGGGGCATCCTCTGATACACCACTCTAAGGGTCGAACCTCGCCTGCAAACAGAGTCTAAATCAGCCACAGCACAGAGGAATGGAGATCTAAAAACAAGGAATGCAAGGGGTACCTGGTCAACCATCAATCGGTCCAAAACCCGTCACCACTCAGGAAGGCTCAAAACTGGTGACCGTGACTTCATTGCCCCACGGACCATTACTCGTAGCGAGGAACACAGTCCGCATCCGCATGTCTAGTGTCAGTAGGAAACTGAAGAAGATACTCAAAAGCCCAGAGAGGAAAGGGGCTACCAGTTGGCCAAGGCAGATGCTCCCTAATCAAACTCCTAAACAACCTCCAAATACTGCAAAAGGGGCTAGAGACTGTGTATGCGCTGAACTATCCTTGTTGGCAAACAACGTTTGCCCAAGGAGGTAGGGAAGAAAGGCCCGTGTCAGCTACTCAACACTCACCTGAGTCGAGATATCAACCTTCATAAAAGTCTTGATCAGCCAAGAGACGTCAACATGACTACGAGAGTAAAGAGGGGGCACCTTGTCCAAAAACCACTTCAAAGCCCCTATCCGCTCCCAAAGCCTGGGGTTAACCCAAAGAGGAGCTCCACCTACTCACAGGCCGGTCAACAAAGAAAAATCACCTGGCGTGATCGTCATCTCACCAACAAAAGGAAAGTGGAACGTGTTGGTAGTATCCCACCACCTTTTAACCAGCGAGGTCATCAACGACCAATCCATCTTCGGAGGATTGAGGCCCAAAATGAACGCCTCAAAACCAGCAGCACGTGCTAGCTCCCGAGCTCGCTCCAGCAACATCACAAACCATTCCACTGCGAGCCTCTAATCTCCTATTTCTCTGCCGAGGACAACAAAGGGAGTTAATCTCACGAATGCATAAACAAATAAAAAGCTAGGGGCATCAAATCGACGTTTAAAAAGCATGCATTGCCTAAACAGGGGGCACAGTTATCTTAGCTTCTTTAAACAGAACAGCTTCGACCCAACCATGGGTCCTTCTCATTCACGCCCCTGGCTAAGAGGGATTTCATCCCGCAAATCAAAACAAAAAAACTCACTTTTGATCATGCAAATTAAAACTCCGAACTAAAGTAAACCTTTTACTTTTCAGGAAGCTTTGAGGCCTAAAATGAACGCCTCGCGGCTCTACGCCCACACCTCAACAGCTCTATGCCACGCCATGTGCACAACCTCGCGCTCAGCAGGCCAGCAAAACAATCCTGCGGCTTCCACTCAATGCACCCTCCAGAAGGCGTTTATGTTACTAGCTTCCAGAAAGCGTTGCCAACTTGCAGAAAGCATTTAGCCACCAAAAGACATTTGAGTCGCTAGAAGGCGTTTGGCCTCCGGAAGGCACTCCCAATAGTGGAGGTAATGGAAATCTCCCTAACAAATTGGAATATGGTCAAGAACTAGCCTTGGGGGCAATCCCGAGCATACTCAGAACTAGCCTTGGAGACGATCCCGAGCATGTGGAATCTAGCCTTGGGGGCAATCCCGAGCATACTCAAAACTAGCTTTGGAAACATCCCAAGCATAACCCCGTGGAAGATGGAAGATGGAATACTCAACAGCTCAGCAGTTCTACACACCCGCCATCTCATCAACTCAGCGGCTCGAAGCCCACCATCTCGACTGGCTCAAAGCCGTAAACAATCAGTTCTCGACAGGCTCTACGCCCGCCGTTTCATCAAATCAACGGCTCGAAGCCCACCATCTCAACTGGCTCGAAGCCGTAAACAATCATCTCAACACCCGTATTTATCACCTCATCATCTCAGCGGCTCGAAGCCCATTACCTCAACAGGCTTGAAGCCTACATCTACTATCACTCAATGGCTCGAAGCCCTTTATCTCAGCAGCTCTATGCTCGCTATTACGGCAACAGGCTCTACGCCTGTAATCACTCAACTTAGCGGCTCCAAGCCCATTATCTCAACTGGCTCGAAGCCGTAACAACCAACCCAGCGGCTCTAAGCCCATTGTCTCAACTGGCTCGAAGCCATACACAATCAAGTTCTTAACAGGCTCGAAGCCTGTGTTCATCATCTCAAACTGGCTCGAAGTCGTAAACAAGCAATAGACTCTAAGCCGCCCCAACAATCAAGACATTTATTCTCAGGCTCTACGCCTGAATGCTCAAAAATCTAACATTTTTGAATGCTCAAGCTCTACACTTGGATGCCCAACCACTGTGTACTGGATGCTCAAGTTATACACTTGAATGCTCAAGCTCTACGCTTGGATGCCCAACCACTGTGTACTGGACGCTCAAAGTCTGTACTTTGAATGCTCGGATTCTGCCATCCGAATGCTCGAGCTCTACACTCTGAATGCTCAAGTCCGGAACTTGATAGAAGCTCTAAGCTTAAAAACAAACACACACGCACGGGCCCGTGCACATATTGCATTATCACATCGAGTCTGCATCATCATATATCTAACCACTATCATCATATACACACTCTACATATCTCTCATGAAACAGGTCAACCCTGTAATCAACCGGCTCTATGCCTCGATTTTATTGATCGGCCCGGCGCCTCGATCCCTTGGCTCCAAGCCAAAACTTATGATGAGAAAGCTCCGTGCACAGACCATCAGAATGCAACCGGTTCTACACTTCGGTTCAAATCAAAACAAGCTCCAACCCCTTTTGGCTCTACGCCAACACATATGATGGAAAAGCTCCGTGCACAGACCATTAGAATTATACCAGCTCCGTGCTTCGGTTCATCACGTCAAGCTCAAAGCTCTGACACCACAGGCCCTTGCCATATACCAGCTCCGCGCTTCGGTCCCATCAAGCTCTAAGCTCACCTCAGGCCTTCGCCTCATAACCACAGCAGGCTCTACACCTCAATCTAGACCAGCTCCGTGCTTCGGTCCTATCAATCACCTCAGGCTCTCGCCTTATGATCAAGACCAGCTCCGTGCTTCGGTCCTATCAATCACCTCAGGCTCTACACCTCAATCTAGACCAGCTCCGTGCTTCGGTCCTATCAATCACCTCAGGCTCTCGCCTTATGATCAAGACCAGCTCCGTGCTTCGGTCCTATCAATCACCTCAGGCTCTACACCTCAATCTAGACCAGCTCCGTGCTTCGGTCCTATCAATCACCTCAGGCTCTCGCCTTATGATCAAGACCAGCTCCGTGCTTCGGTCCTATCAATAACCTCAGGCTCTCGCCTTATCAATACCAGCTCCGCGCTTCGGTCTTATCCCAATCTCCTCAGGCCTTTGCCTCAAGATTGCAAACAGGCTCTACGCCTCGATCCCATCACTCGCCAGGCTCTCGCCTCATGACTACAACCGGCTCCGTGCCTCGGTTTCCTCATCTCCAAAGCTCCGTGCTCTAGTTACTGGCCCTGCGCCCCTCACATCTCAAAAACAACCGGCGTCCGACTCATCCCCAGCAGATGGTTTTGATTCCACCCCACTACATCAATTCCTTCCAGCTCATTCGCAAGGATAGGCTACTCTACCGAGCTTCTTTCAGTCAAAGTAAGGATGATCAAGAAAAGCAAACGCACCTGCAGTGTACTGATCTACCCCAAAATACTAAGGAAGCTCTCCGCAAAAACTCCCCCGGCAGCCCCGCGCTCCTTCAACTATCTTCCGCCAAAACCCTGGCTCAGTCTAGGTACGTCACACTACGGCTTTTTAAGCTCTAAGGTACGTCTTCTATCTCTAACCCTCCAAACTTTTTATTTTTCTTTATTGCCCGAACTACGATTGGTCTGAATTTCCCTTGTGGAATACGTAGGCAGCCTCCCGGTCCGACCATAACAAAACCTTTTTCGAAAACCCCTTGGAATAGTGGTTGGACCAAATTGAGTTGCTTTTTACAGCTTTGACTCTTACTCAAACATGTCTCGCGATCCGTCTGAGTTCAGTCAAAGAGGGGCATCTATAGACACCCCAATTTGGCCTAACGATTATTTCAAGTCCCACCTTGGGACAATCCCGATGATGAAATGGATACAATTATTGCTGATTACTTCTTTGAGGACCTTAGGACTTTCGGTGAGAACTTTGACCACTTAGAGGACCCAATTCAAAGCCATACAGCCTTTCAGACAGAAATACAGAAGCCTAGGAGAATCCATCTGACGGCCGTAACATCGATCCCACGGCCACAACATCAATCCCTCACCCAAGCAACCTGTTGCCAGCAAAATCTCCCTGAGAGATCAATCCCTCGGCCGCGAGATCTATCCTTCGGCCGAGACATCCATTCCACGGCCGCGACATCCTTTGCTCGGCCGCCAGATCGACCTTTTTCCAGACTCTGGAACGTTCTGTCAGACGTTTGGTTTGATCCAACTACACTACCTTTCCGATGCGTTCGGGCTACGTTCGGAGATCACGACGTAGAGTTAGAGATGCATTGCAATTGCAATTGCCATCTCGTGATTTGATTGGCCGGAGTGAGTCATCCTTATGCCTATATAAAGGGGCCTTTGGGCTCCGAATTAACACACAGAAATTGAGATACCTACACACTCAATCAAACCTCGAAACTCTGCACAAATACTCCCTCAATCCCATACTCCAAAAGCCCTAACCTTCCGAAGGCAGCCGTCAATCCGGCGATCAAACCCCGAAGTTCAAACCCTAACTCTAGGGTTCTCGATCAAGCAATCAGTCCATCACACTCAATCCAAAGCAATCAAGCAACTGAGGGATCAAGGTGGTGAGGCCCAACGGCCTCTGGTTTGTCTTAATTTATTGCTTTTCTGATTAACTATAGCGTTTTGATTATTCATTAATCTTTCTGTCTGGTGTGAGGAAGAACACTGACCGGGGCTTCGATCCCTCGGCCGGTACATCAAACCAGGAGGATCTCTCGGCCGTGACATCTATTAACCGGCCGCAAGATCCATCTCCCTGGGACATTTGTTTGTTTTTCTGCTTTCTGATGCATGCTCGTTTATCGCACTGGCTCACTTTGCTTACTGTTTAAAGGAATAACTAAACAGACTATGTGTTAGAATTAAACAAAGCATCTATACGTCTTATGTTGAACGATTATGGGCCAGTCTCACGACTGGGCAAAGAAGGGTGCCTAACACCTTCCCCTTATTATACTTTTGGCTCCCGTATCCAGAATCTCTATCTATTTTCCCAGTTTTAATAAACTGGGTGGCGACTCTATTTGATGATAACCGTTATCGTGTGGCGATGTTCCTAGCCATGGGAATGTCCATGATTTTGGTTTATGAAGTGAGCAACCAATCGATTAAACACAACGTGATCAATCTGTATGGCGATGCCCCGTTTGGGAGGTGTCTACATTGTGTAGTACATGGTGATGCAATAGGATGACCAAATGCTAGATATGGGAGTACACTAGTCACACACATCACACTATCTCTCCCTCTCTCAACCGGCCATCTCTCTCTCTCTCCCTCTCTCTCTTAGTCCAAGGGACACCTAAGCATGAAAGGACTATGGTTTGGTGGTTGACTTAGAAAGAGTAATAGATTGTGGTGTAAGGTTGTAAGAGATTTTTGGTACCCTAAAAATCTATTTCAAAGACTTCATATCTTCTTCTTTCATTCGTACAAGTACTTAAGTATATATATACTAGGATTTGAAAGAAAACAATCCAAGAGTACACCATATCCTCCTTCTCTCTTCTATCTCTCTCTCTCTCTCCCATCTCTCTCGGCTCTCCCCTCTCTCCCTCTCCCGAATTCTCTCTCTCTCTCTCCCTCCCTTGATTAGTTTTAAGAATAAAAAAGATGACTAACCTTAAAGGACAATTGTACTACATGATCTTATTATAGATTTCTAGGTCAAAATTCCTAATAGAATAAGCCTAAATGCCACCTATGTACTTATAAACTATATTCTAATACATAGAATCTTAGGATGACATATACATATTACATACTTTAATTAAATAAGTACATACTATATCTAGTAAGTAATTAACTAAATAAAAGCTAGTACAAGGGCTTGACTTGGCCTTATTGACCAATGGACCATAATTCCCCTAACTTTTATTATCCAATGGTTAATGGATGGAAGTACTATGCTTATATAATCTATTTATATTAGTACAATGACTCATGGTGAATCTACTTAAACTAATAGATCTTGTACTAGGTAGAAAGACTAACCAATTGTCCAATGGTTAATAATTCTTCTAACTTTTATTACCCAAAGGATAAAGGTGGTAAGTACTATACTTGCTTAATGTATGTATATAAGTACAATGAATCATGGTGAGTTCATTAAACTAATAAATCTTGTGCTAGGTGGCAAAACTAGGTTATGGACCAATGGGCGATGTTTTCCCTAACTTCTATGGACCAATGGATAAAAGGGCCAAGTGTAATATTGGATTATTATATATACATCTTCCTATATGATACTTTATAGGTGTACCTTAATAGAATAATTTAGGTGAAAGACCTATTGTCCAATGGATAAAGATCTCCCTAGTATTTATCGTCCAATGGGTAAAGATCAAAGGTTGACTTTGGTCAAAAGGGTTTGTTTAGGGTTCAAATGGTTCACGAAGATCAAAGGTTCGATTAGGTTTCCCTAACGATTAGTTAGAAGCTAACTAGGTTGCTAAATAGGATTCCCAGCCAAGAAATGTAACCTTAGGGTTTACTATCTCGCTTGTCTATAGAAAATGACTATATTGTAAGGCGTGATGAAACTAGATTTTTGAATCGAATAAATCTAATCATGACGGATTATTAGAAATCAAGAAATTTATAGAGTTAATAAAATAAGCAACGAGATTTTTATTCACTGAAAATCGGAGTTGTTACAGACTTAGGATTTGTTTGGGTTTAACCATAGACACTGACAAATCCACCAACGTCGAAATCTCATCAGACGTCAAACTCCCAGCATACGAGTGCCCCTCCAAGTACACCGCTGAAGCATGGTTGTGAGTGCCATTGTGGACAGAGAGAGTCCAACCACCATCGCCCTTAACAGCTTTCAGTTCAAATGGGCATTCACATTTCTTAGTGCCCGTGGAATGCTCCCTCTTCTTCACAACCACCTCCTCCCCCAAATACTTATTCACATACTTCCTATACTTACCACTCCTCTCACATGCAAACCGCATCCTTGGTTTGCGATTCTTAATCAATTTCTCCGAGGCCTTTATGATAATGACAAAGCCATGTCTTCTACCCATACCTCTTGTCCACTCCACCAAGGATTCATCAGACGAAAACACCTAAACATATCAACAAATAATCATATAATGTAGCATCAAGATTGCACATGGTAAAATTTACTCCATGGTTTCATAAAAACACTCACCTGGCTCGTTGTGAAATGCTTCGTAAAATCATATTCAGTTGGAACGGGAGTGGGAGTGGTATTGGTATTAGTTGACGGCCCTACATGACTACCGTGTGTTGAAGTGTCGCCTTAGAACAACCAATGTAAAACCAATTTAACCAGTCAGCAGTTTCATAACACATAAAATCTGAAAACTGTCTGAAATCGCATAACCCTGCAATCAATCCAAACCAAATTTTGAGTTTCACAGTTCGAAATTTTCTACTATCATATAGGGCTTCAAAGTGTCAGACAGAAACAATAAAAAATAAAAAAAACCTGACTGAAATGAAGATAGAGGGAAAATGGAGGGAATGGGCTTACCTCTTGCACCGGTTTTGGCTGCCCATCTACAACATCCGTGCCTAAATTTTCCTTGTCAACGTCCATTTCTTCCATTGCACCATCCAAACCCCAATGATAATACACATTGCTCTCTGGGTTCAAGACTTCTTCTTTACCAATGGAGGGAGAGGAAGCAATGGAGGGAGAGGAAGCAATGGAGGTTTCCATTTACAGTTAGACGGTATGAGGTGAGAGAGGCAGGGGTCTGGTCGTGGTGGCTAGGTCGTGGAGGCTGAAGAGGATGAACAAAATGGAGATGGGAGGGAGAAATTGAGGGAGATCGGTTTCGACTAGGTCGTAGTAGATGTGGTTGTATGTATGTGGCTACGTATAGTATTTGTGAGGGTATTTTCGTCCATTTATTATAAGGCCAAGGTTATTTTTGTCCATTTTTAAAAAGGGCATTTTTGTCCGAAAATCATTAATTTTAGGACAGGTTAGGCTTAGGAAATTTGTGGTTGCAAATATTCCTGCCCCTCTCTTATCGGACTCTCTCTCTCTTCAAACGCCAAAACGACACAGTCCCTCCAGTCAAATCAGTTCGGACTCCGGCCACTCCCGCTGGAGCCTCTTGGTATCTCGACACTGGTAAGTTGTTGATCTCTCTCAACTCTCCATTTGATTTGATTTGATTTGTTTTTTGTTCTGGAACAAAATTGGATTTTGCTTATACTGTAATTTGATTAGATTTTGTTTTGATTATTCAGTTGAGCCCATTCGATTTTTGAAAAAAAGAATCGTATTTTGTTTTTATTTTACACTACCATTTACATATTGTACAAAACCACCGCATCGATTATTTGTTTCAGGGTCATCAACTAGGCTTATTAACCTTTTTGGTCCCCAATAAACACATTGGAGAAATTGAGTCCCCAACGTTATTAAATGTGTACCAAAGTAGTCCCCCACCCCTCACGCCATTACCCCAGACGTCAAAACCAGGGGTACGTTTGTCATTTCCCCTCCTCCAATCGGCTTAATAACCTTTTTGGTCCCCAAAGTATCAAAAAAATCTCATTTTGGTCCCCAATAAACACATTGGAGAAATTGAGTCCCCAACATTATTAAATGTGTACCAATGTAATCCCCCACCCCTCACGCCGTTAACCCAAACGTCAAAATCAGGGGCATGTTTGTCATTTCCCCTCCCACAACCTTTTTATTCTCCACAGCACCTATTAGGGTTGGAAAAATCACTTGCTCCTTGTGAAGGGAGAGATTCACAACCCCATTTGGCTAAATAAGCCAACTGGCTTATTTTTTTGTCCTTATTCAAATTTTTTGGGAATTATTGCATCGTCATGATGAAAGGAATCTAAAAAGTAAAAAATTATGATCGAAATCCAATTTTTTTTAAATAAAGACGAAAAAATTGGCTTATTGGCTTATTTTTGTCTTTATTCAAAAAAATTAGATTTCGATTGTAATTTTTTTCTTTTTAGACCAGGCCGTGACGGCATGCTCCTAGGCCACGGATCGACGCACCTCATTAGAAGGATTAGGGCCGGCATAGCGTCCGACTTGGCTATTTTTGTCTTTATTCAAAAAAATTAAATTTCGATCGTAATTTTTTACTTTTTAAATTCTTCTTGTCATGAAGAAGCAATAATCCCCAAAAAATTGACAAAGAAACTAACAAATGTGAAAAAAATTTGAATAAGGATAAAAAAAAATAAGCCACTTGGCTTATTTAGCCCAACAACCCCTCCCCGTTCGGCTAAATAAGCCAACTGGCTTATTTTTTTTTGTCCTTATTCAAAATTTTTTTGTATTTGTTATTTTTCGTCATTTTTTGGGGGATTATTGCATCGTCATGACAAGAGGAATCCAAAAAGTAAAAACTTATGATCAAAATCTAATTTTTTTGAATAAAGACAAAAATAAGCCAATTTTTTCATCTTTATTTAAAAAAAATTGGATTTCAATCATAATTTTTCGCTTTTTAGATTCCTTTCATCATGACGATGCAATAATTTCCAAAAAAATTGACAAAAAACTAACAAATACGAAAAAAAAATTGAATAAGGACAAAAAATAAGCCAGTTGGCTTATTTAGCCAAATGGGGTTGTGAATCTCTCTCTTCACGAGGAGCAAGTGATTTTTCCAACCCTAATAGGTGCTGTGAAGAATTAAAAGGTTGTGGGAGGGGAAATGACAAACATGCCCCTGGTTTTGACGTTTGGGGTAACGGCGTGAGGGGTGGGGGATTACATTGGTACACATTTAATAACGTTGGGGACTCAATTTCTCCAATGTGTTTATTGGGGACCAAAATGAGATTTTTTCGATCTCCAATGTGTTTATTGGGGACCAAAATGAGATTTTTTTGATACTTTGGGGACCAAAAAGGTTAATAAGCCTATCAACTACTATTCAAAGACAGGAGATGGATTTGAAATCCTTCCATGGTAGCTTCTAAAGTAACAAAGAGAGTCAGAGTGAGAGAGAGAGAACATGGTAAGGTCAATTAATGGCGGTGAATTTCAGTGAGTTAGGGCCTTGGGGATTATCAGAAGAGAGAGAGAGAACGGTGCAGCGTTAACTGACGTTTGGGGAAATTGAAGAAACGGTGTCGTGTAACTCGAGGGCTAAAAAATTGAGGCTTTGGTTTAATCTGGGCCGTCGGATTGATTAGGGACATGTGGAGAGGATCCGGATCCCTGAAACAGGCCCTTCGAAACTTATTCGCTTCCCCTACATTCGTCGCCGGCTTATTTATCTTTTTGGTCCCCAAAATATTAGCGATTGGCCAATTTCGTCCCCAATGTAAACATTTGACCAATTTAGTACTCAACGTTTAAAATTTGCGTCAATTTGGTCCCTACCCATGACGCCGTTTCTTGATTCCATCAAAAGAGGGGGCATTCTTGGTATTTCACCTATCATCGTCTTCTTTACACCCCACACCCTAACCCAGTGAATTCAGCCGGCGGTCCACCCCACTCCTCATCCTCTCTTCTTCCCAAGGGACCCCATCTCCATCTCCACTCTCCTCTCCACTTCCCCACCACCAAACCCAGACGCCATTTCCTCATCAAAATCCCAATCCGGCCTACTCTCCTCCACAGAACCCCCAAAACCCACCACCACCAGTCAGCCTATTGATTGCAGGGGCTACAAGAACGGATTTGTGTGGCAGGATTTGTCCGAGAGCGATTTCATCTACCCCGCCAGTGGCGAACAGTACGTTCTCAAAGGATTGGAGCTTCTCGACGGCGTCGCTCTCATCTCCACATCTAACGAGTCCTTCTCCAATTTCAGGAAACCGCGCCTCCGGCGACGATTCTGATTTTTCGGCTGAATCTGGGTAGATGGTGAAGAAAGGTTTTGCTCCCTTAATTGACTCAATTGGGGATTTGGTGTTTGATTTTTGTTTTAGGTAAATCTAAAACTGATATGGATGTTGTTGATGGTATGTGAATTGATATCAATTGGGGTCTGGTATATTGGGTGGTTTGTTGTAATTTCTGTACGATATTTGTAGTTTAGGAACAGAATCCCAGAGATAGGGTTCAATTCTACCTGGGTGATGAAGAACGGTTTCGAATCCCAGAAATTGGTTCGACGGATCTCTGATTCTACTGAAAATGTGAGGTGAGAGAATACCAATAATGGCCCCTCTTTTAACGGAACCAAGACAAGGCGTTATGGATAGGGACCAAATCGACGCAAATTTTAAACGTTGGGTACTAAATTGGTCAAATGTTTACATTGGGGACGAAATTGGCCAATCGCTAATATTTTTGGGATCAAAAAGGTAAATAAGCCTTCGTCGCCAGGGTTTAGGGTTTTACGTTTTCTATACTGACCTTACAGTTGGTATCAGACCAGGTCTCTCTCTCTCTCCTCTTTGAGTTAGTGCCCCATCTCCCACACACATGAATCGCACACACGTTGATTGCACGGTTTGTATTCAACGGAGCCCTTTGCATTTTTTCCCTGAAGATTTTCCATACAGTGTTTTTCTGTTTTGATCTTTGGTGATTCGAACTTGTATTCCTATCTTCAATTCAGATTACCCACCTATTATAGTTTTGCAACTACTTTAATTTCAGTGACTGATGCACTCTATAGGTATTTAACTAATGCCAGCCATGGGGTACGGGGATGATAGTGAAGTTGAGGGGGAAGAACTTCCAAAACTGTCTCATGAAGTTAAACTGAAAGAACTATTGCGTAATTTGAATTCGGCTGAAATTAAGCTGTGTTCAAATGCGTCAAAGGATTTCATCAAGTTACTTAGGGGCCGTGCTGGGGGTGAATTGTTGCGTTTGTATGTCCAGAATTCGTCTAAGTTAACAGAGCTTGATCAAGCTTGGAATCTTCAACTGGGGAAACCAGGCTTGTCATATGTATTGAAGGTAATTTCTGCAATTTTGAGTCATCCAGATGGGGTATATAATTCGAATGATACGGGAGGGGTTGGTATTAGTAGGGCTCTTGACAAGTTTGCCCGTTCTATTATTGAAGAAAAATTAGGAGAGCTTTACAAGGAATTGAATAGTAAAGAGGCGAAGCGCCAAAATGCTGCATTGTTGCTTTTAGCTTCAGTTGTTAGAAGGGGTTCAGGTTTGGCTTCTGACGTTGCTAAGAGCTTTGATTTCAAGCTCCCGATATTCCCCAAACTTGCTGAGTACAAAGCGAAAAGAATCGGGACAACAAGGAAGCATTCCACGAGACAAGCATTTGTTGGGCTTGCAATGTCGTTTTTGGAAGTGGGGAAGCCAGGATTGCTAAGATGGGTCCTACAGCAGAAGGAGATGTACTCTGGGGTACTTCGCGGGATTGGGAGTGATGATGATGAGACTGTTGTTTATGTTCTGTCCACATTGCGGGATATGATTCTCATTCCAGAGTCATTGGTACCCCCTAGTCTTCGTAGCGTTTTGTTTGGAAGCGTTACTCTTGAGCAGTTAGTTAATATTTCTGGGAGAGAGGATGGCGGTGTTGCTGCAGAGCTAGCATACAGGGTTCTGGTCATTGCTTGTACAAACCCTTCTAATGGGTTAATGCCAGATTTGAATAGACAACCTAATCCTTTAAAAGGGAATCTAAAGCGACTATTGGATCTCATGAAAAAGCTAAAAGCAACTGAGGTTGACTACCACAGGGACCTGCTCTTGGCCATCGTTAAAGGGAGGCCATTGTTTGGTTCGGCGTTTATGGACGAGTTCCCTTACAATGTTGAAGATAATGCATCACCCAACTGGTTAGGTTTCTTGCTTTCTGCTCTCCATATGCTATTCTACTATATGTTTTTCGGTGCACTTAGTTTTTTGTGGTCGGTGTTTTGTTTTACTTGCAGGTTTTTTGCTGTTTCTCTGGCAGCGAACTTGGTTTCGTCAGTGGGCAGTGGTCTGTCTTTCGATTTCAACCCTGAGGACCCACCTTCCTTTAGCAATCCAGATGTGCAGAGCCTTATAAAATGCATATGTCCTCGCCCATTCACCCGGGCAATAGTTAACAAAGGGCTACTTCACACAAATTCTTTGATGAAACATGGAATTCTGAGGCTTGTTTTGGAGGAACTGAAACTTTTGGACTCTCTTACTACCACTATAGAAAGTAATTATTGTTCTAGCAACCATATGAGGTGTAAGTGGTTGTCTTTGAAGCAAGATATTCAGAATGAAGTCCGGATTTTGCTTCCGGATACCCAGGTTCTGTTGTCTTTACTTTCTTCTCTGAGTACCCATTCCAAGAGTCTGGAGTCAAGCCTTAAAAGAACTGCAGATTCCGAAATTTCACTTGAACAAGGTGTTCGTGGTTTCAAGAGATTTAAAACTGATAGTCATATGGATGATGTTGACATTCTTGTAAGTGGGGTTTGCAATCTGCCTGAAATTACTTTGCAGAGGGACACTGGTGTGGTTCAGGGTATGCATGATGTGGATGATGTGAACGATGGAGATGATAATGCATTTGTTATTGCAGATATCTGGGGGTTGCGCCAGTGCTCCGAAGGTGGTGTGACAGTAAAGGATGAAGAAACGCACTTTTACTCGAGGTTACTCGATGCCTTCAAAATTTATCATGTAAGTTATGAATTATAATGTTGTTTTTGGCTTTTTGGGTCAATAATGGTGAACGACGTTTGAGTATATTTTCTAAGAATCGATTACTGTTAATTATCTTGATACTTTCTTGTTCATTTGTATGATACAAGAGAGTAGTATCCTTTTCTCTGATGATTTTTAGTTCAAAAAGATACCCAGGTTTGATGTTCTTCTATGCTTCCTTGATTTTACCCATCTCTACTTTTTCCTTATGGAGTGGGATTGGGAGTTGCTGTGATTGTCATGGGGCTTTTATCAGGGGTGACATTTGATGCAATGTGCTTTTATGTTAGTTCTTGTATGCATGCATTAGCTAATGATTAGCTACTTCAAAGGCTTACTAGTTGCTACTAACAGTGCTACTTTATGTGTTACATGTTCCGGGGAGATCGGTTACGCAAAAGGCAGTACTATAGTTAATTATTCTACATGCCATAACATCTCTGTAGTTATCTAAGCCTGCCAATCTCCTTTCAGCTTCCCTCTTGGACAGTCCGTGTGGAAACTAGGTATTGCACTTGTTCTAATGCCTCCTCTTACCAAAACGGCCTCTTTATTACTTTTATCTTGTATATCCGGCTATTTAATGGCCATAGGCAGCCTTGATGGGCCCCAAGCCTTCAACAACAGCCAGTTCAACACAAAAATTTCCCTTAAAGCCTTTGGGCAACAAGGGCTACTGGCTATCGAAGAAGAAGACTTGGGTAGTTTTTTAAAAGTTTGAAGGTGCTGCTGGCTTGGGTATTTTGTCTTGGGGTGTGGGCAGGTGGGGTTGATAAGAAACTATTTGGTTAAGCTAAGCTAGTGACTTAGGAAACAGCCGCAAAACTTGATAGTGTCAACTCTAAGGGGATCACCTCTACCATTGCACGAACAAAGGATGCATTTTATCTGTACTGCATTAGAAGTGCCAATTATAGATGTTTTGCAAACAGCTCAAGGGATTAATCTATCATGCACATTAAAGAGAAACAAAAACACATGGGGACAAGAACACAAGATATACTCATGCACACGACGATGCGCCTACATCCACCGAGAGGGAAAGGAAAATCCGCTAATGCGCAATAAGGACTACAACACTCCACAAACCACAACCGCTCTCTCAATTGTGCCTCCCAGTTACTATCATGTTTCTTTTCCAAAAATCCTAAAACGAATGCAAAAAAGATATATCTTGCATCCTAGACCATCTTGATGAGGGACTTAAACACCATCACGGTGCAAAACAACTGAGAGCACATTGCTTCTGCAGGTGATAGGCATCAAGACGGCACTCATCCGTGTCAGGACGCTAGCCCCATGTCACCCATATTCAAGCCATCTCACAAGTCACAACAGTAGGTATGCATATGCTAGAGCAGACAAAATTACACTAGCAACAACAGCGTGGAATCCAGTCCCTTAATAAAGGAGAGTATATTGTAATCCAGCAGACTGTAAAACGCCCTCTTGAAATGAACTTCTGTCGTAGGAGTTTTTCAACACCCATTGTCCTCACATACTTTCCTTCAAGGCCCTACATACTCTCCTCATTGGTGAGCCCTTATCATGACAGCCATTGTACTTTTTTAAGTGATTAGAAACTGATGTAGAGTTGCAGGACGATGTAGACGCTGACAATAAAGAAAATTCTTAAGCTAGACATGATGTCTACTATACTCCCTCCGTCCAACTTTATTGATCCATTTTATGCCCTTTAATCGAGTTAACAAATAATGTATTATTGTAAAAAGACTCAAAATTTTTGCCCAGCTATTGAAAGATATCGGCTAGTTCCTTTAGACAAAGCTTTCAAAGTCGTCTAAAAAGTACAAGACTATAATGGTTATTTGTGATATGTGTTGAATAGTGAAAAAGACCTATTAAAATGGGATGGAGGGATAAAAATTTATGCCTTGTTTGTTTTAGTTTTTGAAAAGTATTTTTCAAAAGATTCCCCCTACTTCCAATCATTTCTCTCTCTATCTCTCTCCACTTATTACCCCTACTACTCTCAAAAACAAAATTCAAAAACGAAACCAAACAAAGCATTAGGGATCCACACCTGAGGAGCCCTAGAAATCTGCATCTAGGGACTAGGGGTTGCATAGGCATCCACAATTCCACACCAATACTAAACAGAAATCAGTTCCATTTCACGACTTAATTTAAAAATTATCTGGAACTCCCTTAGGTTCTCCCAATTAATAACAACAATAGAAAGATAAAACTTGTCTAACAATATTACCGGATAGATAAATCTTAATTAACAGCTATATCTACTAGATCACATCCTTATATAAATAATAATTACTTGAGTAAAGTATCTTCCAGTATCAAATATGAAGAGCTGGGTTGTAATGATG
The DNA here is from genome assembly GCA_018127125.1 of Rhododendron griersonianum. Lineage (NCBI taxonomy): Eukaryota > Viridiplantae > Streptophyta > Magnoliopsida > Ericales > Ericaceae > Rhododendron > Rhododendron griersonianum. Next base: position 28,727,075 of record CM030790.1, on the reverse strand, counting down.
TAGGACAACTAAGACCTGAACAATATAGAAGATAAAACCTAAGGAACCTTAGAGACCTGCACTTTAGGGGAATTAGGCATCCACACCAATACTTAAAGACTACTCATAACAAGGTCCGAATAAGAGAGATAAATGTGAAACAGCAACTAAATCTAAATAGTATAATTACATAAATAACGATTACACAAATAAAAGATCGTCCATGAATACGAGTAGCCCGAGGGAGTGTTCCCTATCATTTTTCTTCCTGGTGCTGCGGTGCACTTAGCCAAGCCGACAGGAGATTTTATGAGCTTTAACTGTATATGAGCATTCAGGTCACTGAATCCTAACTGTTGTACTCGGTTATTTATATCTTCGTTGATGCACTTGACCTTTGTGAATTTGCTCTAGGGATTTTTAGTTAGTTGAGCTTCTAGCTCTTACTTACTGTGATCCTGCAGCACCAAATGCACACCTAGTCCGTATTTCAATATCATCAGTGAGAGTGAACTCCATTCTTTCGCTTAAAATATGGACTTCAGCAGTTCCTCATTGCATTTTGTATCTTATATTAAGCTGTCTTCAATGTCGGTGGCTCATAGTTGGTACTTTGTTATCTTGTGCAGCGGACAATGCCCGCAGCGCTAGAGGGATCTTTCGATTTCTTTCGATTTCTCCCCAGTAACCCTTTGGCATTACCAACCATCCTTCAGCAATCTCTGCTATCGCTGCTTTTAGAACTTATCGGATGGTCTCCAAAGTGCAAGATTCCTGTTAGAATTCCACCACTTATGTACAAACATCTCCAACCATTTGTAAACTTGCTGCTTTATTCACCGAGTAGAGACATAAAGGATCAAGCGCATATTCTGGCACAGGCTGCCATGTTAAGTACTGGTGCCTTTGACAAAAACTTAAGGGAAATTGGTGCATGGTTCTTATTTCTACCTGGCTATAAGACAGGCAACATTGTTGTTGGTGACCAAGGCATTGAAGTGTTCCAGAACTTGTTTTCAGTCATCGTTTCCTTTTTATGTGATGCTTTTTCCACAGTTGGAAATAACTTGCTCAAGTACTGGGATGTTTTAAGGCGTCACACATGCCATTTAAAAGGTGTTGAAGGTAACCTGTCTTTGATTTGAAGTTTTCTGGTTATATTACATGGTGTTGGCTGCTATTTTGATTTTTAGTTGGATTCCTATCCTATGTGATAAACTTGCTGCTTATAAGCAAGGATGCTTCATGGTTTTTGTTATGCCTGATGTTCACCTCATCTTGCTCATAAGTCATATCTTCCACATCCAACAAACCTAACGCGGGCGAGGCTGTGAGCTTATTATGAAGAGTGTCATTGTAAACTGAGTGGAGTCCGGGGAGGGGAGTGTGGAGTTGCTATCATCTTCCCAGCTAATGATTGAAGTGAGATGGGTCCGAACTACAAGAGAGGAGAAATAGACTAAAAAATAACGGATTGGAGATCACAAAAAACAACTACTAAGCTAGTTTGGGGGTAGAGTTAGTACAGAGGAATCTATGGAAAGGAAAGACTGGGAAATAAACGAGCTTTCTTTATTTCTTTTGTTTCAACTTCTTGTGGTGCAATCTATTGCCTTCTAGTATGGATGTGGCGGCTTCTGAGCTCGGGATACCTTTCTCTTTTAAGTCTTGTTTCGTGCCCTTTTAAAATATGCCCAACCCTTCCATTCAACAAAGGTTATATTGTAGGCCAATGCTTGTAGCCTCTGTTTAGTTCGGTCTGTAACTTCCAACAAAGTAAGTCTCAGCAACATATGTCAGGCTGTGTACTGTCTAGAAACCCAACTGATCATTCGATGCAGATTTATGTAGATGGTCGGATAAAGCTCATCCATCCTTCATGTTCCTATTTCTTTTGTTCTTTGGCGTAGATTTTTGTCAGGGGCTTTGGTAAAGATGGACAGAGCCAAAACCAGGGAGCTGTGTAATAATTAAGAGGGGTTACAGGCCCTATGCATGAAGGTTGGGCAAACTTCAGTTACTGTCTTTGCTTTGGCTCGGTAAATGTAGAGTTCGAAATTCGCCCTTTGTCCTCATGAAGTTAAACGATAAGAGACTTCCGCTGTCAGATTCCATTATCTTTTACATGTTGATCGGACATCAAATGGACAATTCCTTCTTTTCCACCTACTTCACCACTGCCACTGCCATTCGAATTGCATGAGTTGAGAAAGAAGCAATCCTAGTGGGGGAGAAGGAGGAGGAAGTAGGGAGAGGGTTGCTTGATATTGAAGAGAAGGCTGGTGGTGAAGTGGTACTGGTCTAGCTGTTAGGGTAAGAAAGATGTGGAGGTTCTAGGTTGTTGCGTGCTGCTTTTTTAAATGATCTCTGCAGAAATCGACCGTGTCTGCGATTGTATTGCATTTTCTTTTGTCCATTTCAGGTCAAATATGCTGGTTTTAAACCCTGATTCATTATTGGCCAGCCATGTTACATGCTTTTGTCATTCTGGTTGCATTTTGATGATTCAATGCTCATGGTTACGTTATCGCTGTAGGTATAATAAATGTGACAATAACTTCAAAACTATGGTGCCATGCTATAATAATTCTCATGGTTACGCAAGGTGTATTCAATTTGTAAATAAGGTTTTAAGTGTAGTATTTCGAAGACCTAGTATTTCTCAAAGATGAGTAGCTAGCTTAGATAAAATAAATAGAGGAATATAATCAAAGATAACTAGGATCTTATTTGTGATTTTACTACTTTATGAAGAAATATGGATTTTTTCCACTAATCCAGATGTTGTGTACCTGCAGATGTATCTCCTGAATTTGGCCCTCTTTTCATTTGCATCTTAGAGAAGTGTCTAAGAGTGGTTTCTTCTGAATCTGGGACCTTTACCGTACCCGAGAAGTCGATGATAGCATTATATGCCTGCAACACAATAAAATATCTCTTGCAGACTCAGGTAACATTTTTTTGTTTCTGCTCTGCTTTGTGTAATCTTCATGCATGTCATAATTGTGAAACTCAACTTTTGTAGGTAGAAACTGGATTGCTGTGTTCGCTGGTTGACCTCTTATTATCTGAAAGGGTTGAGGTTGAGGATTGTTTCTCTTTAGATGATGGTGATGCTCAGGATTTGTGTGAGTGGAGACCATTGAAGAACTTGTTTCTCTTTTCAAGGAACATCCAAAATCCGCAAAGAAATTGTAGCATTTCTCGTATAGAAAGAAAAGTGGTACACTCCAACAGTTCTTTCGCCGATATATTAGGTGAAGTTACAAGAGTTTTGAGGAGTGGTAGTGACATTGAATTGGTTGGTATTAGTAAAGCATTCGTGCTTTCAATCTTTTCAACACCACCAGCTGTGATTTTACAACATTTCCCGTCAGTTATATCTGCTTCGAAGAATCTGTCTGGATTCCCTTTCTCAGTGTTGTTATCTATATTTTTTCTCGAACCAAGTCTTCTTTTCGAAGTTTCTAAGTTATGGCCTGAGATGTTCTGTAATGGTCTGGAAAGCTTCGTAGATATGGTTCACGGCAAAGAACCAATAATTGGTGACATAGATATTGATGCAATAGAATCATCTTCGGCTGCATTTTGCCTCTTTTTGAAGCAGGCGCCATTCTTTGTGCTATTTCCTTCCACTGTGAGAATTGATGGCTTATGTGTACTGGAGGGTTCAAACTTACAATACTTGCTTCAGGATAAATTCTCTGAAGTGGCCACTGATGACTTTGTTTCCTCTGTCCTCCTTGTGCTATTCTGGTTCCATCAGATACGGCTGTCGCATGGAATTAAACCATTGGCTAAGTTTGAACAGATTTCTGGAACATGTTCAATTCTCATAGAGAAGATGTTGGGATTCCTGCAGGATTCCCCGACAAAATCTATTTTTGAATTGACTGAAGTTATTATTTCTCATCCTTCAGTAATGTTGTCATTGCAATACCCTTTGGGCCACAAGGAGTTTCCAGAAGGTATCTTTGGGGAGAGTTCGGAGAATTTTTTTGTTTTGGCCAGACAGGGTATTCACAAAATGGATCATCACGTCTTGAATTTGTTGACGTCGGTTTGTAAATGCTTAGTAAGTTGTTGCAATGGTCAGAATTCTGTTAGTGGAGTTGACTACTTGAAGAAACGGTTCCGCAGTTCGTTTAAAGCACTGGTGAAAAAGCTAAATCGAATATTCAGGGATAGGTTTGACGAGTGCATAAAAACTGGAGATTTGAAGCCCCTTACTCCTACATTATGTGCTCTACACACTTTGATTCACTTCATATCCCCCCTTGAGCTGCTCGAACTGGTGCTTTGGATTTTCTCCAAGATTGACCTAGGTGATTCTACGTTTCGTGTATCATCTGACTTTTCTGCTCTGTTGGTTGGATTATCAATCGCTGGTTGTGCTTTCGATATGGTATCAGCATATTTGCAGCAGCCCAATATGCAAGGAATATCATCCAACATTTTCTGGGAAATGGAGGAAAAGCCCTTTGATATTCTTCTGTTTGAGAGTATTTATTTTCAACTTATCAAACTTGCCATGCGTTTTGAGCTAGATGCTGCAGATCTATGTTTGCTGAAAGCTGTTAATGTCGCAAACAAACGTAAAGTTATGCACACCCATTGGTTTCCACTTACTATGGATCTATCAAGGGTGATACATAACACTCCTATAGAAGTGCTTTCTCACTTCATTCGCAAAACTAGCATGACTAGAGCTAAGATGTTGTTTCTTCTTACTGAACGGAGCCCCGTTCATCTTTCAGTCTTTGGACACTTCTTTTCAGATGTGATGAATGAATATTTGCTTCCAAATGACAATGTGACTGATGGAACGTGTAGCAATACGCTCTCGGATGATAACTTTGTGATGCTTCTACCTACTGCTTTGTCATACTTAATTTCAGCTTCCATGAAATACGGGGAGCAGTTTCACAAATGTGTTAGAAGCATGACTTCATTCTATTCCAGAATTCTGTTTCGCAGTTTCTCAGACTGGAAGAGCTACGTTACTATGGACATATTTAATATAGAATGTGTTGAGTTCTTGCCTCCATCTATGGAAGAACTTCTCAATCTTCTCTCTCGCAGTCTTCTAGGAAAATCGATTTGCATGCTTCAGTACTATTTCGCCTTCAATGGAGATGCTGTGAAATTGAAAAAGCGATTGAAGTTATTTAATTCCATCTGTCCACATTCTGGTGCAGCCAATGAGGATTTACTAGATTGTGATGTCAAAGAGATTGATGCTTATTCACTTGACCAATCTTTAAACCTTGTAAATAGAGTTGTTGCAAAGATATACTTGTGTAGGATGCTTTTACTTCCAAAGAGTAATCAGATTCGGACTTCGCCAAAGGAAGATGGGAACAACACAAAGGAGATTTATTCGGAAGTGGGATCTAATAAAGAATACTCGTCAAGAGTCCGGTTCATGAACATCCTGGTGCATACTTGGCATGTAATTGTCAGGAAATTCCCTTCAAACTCTGATGACCCTGAAAAATTGACAGGCAAAAACTACGTGTTCAGATTTTTGGAAGTCTTCATCTCGAGAAATATTTTAGAATTAACAAGAGAGATACGTAATTGTCCGTTCATAGAACAACTGGCGAGATTGTCTCTTTTTCATAGGTTTGGGGACCCTTCAACGCTGAAGATGCTCCGAGGTGTTCTTCCTTCACTATCTGATGGGAACTCACACATATTAGTACTTCAGCTGCTGCTTGCCCACTCTCAGTTTGCACCTTCCATCCATTCCTGTTTCCAATCATCCGGGGGTTCTCAATTTGGTATGATCTTTAGGCCTATGGCTAGCATTCTGAGGTTACTCGTTGTTCCATCTACTGATGAAAGTGCACTTTATGGGGAAACTAGGCAACAAAAAACATCAGAGATGTACATGAAACAGTTGGAAGTGGTGAGGTTACTTAGGGCTCTGTTTTGTATTCAGGCTCAGCAGTGTAGTTTTGATTTTGAAAAGGACACTAGTGCAAATCCTAGAGAATTGCTTTTCTTGCTTCTATCTTCTTATGGTGCGACACTCAGTGAAGTTGACTTGGAAATATACAGTCTCATGCTTGAAATTGAGTCTGCTAATGTGTCAAACTCTGGAAGCATTGCTGAAATGGATTACCTGTGGGGAAGTGCTGCTATTAGAATTAGAAAAGAACGAGAACAGGAGCAGGATATGTCGTCTCATATGATGAAGGATGTTGAAGCAGTAGAAGGCCGAAGAACTCAATTCAGGGAAAACCTCCCCATTGACCCCAAATTGTGTGCATATACTGTTTTACATTTTCCTTATGGAAGAAATGTTGTTGAGGTTCAACATGGCGATTCTGATGATATGAATGAGGTGAGGTGTTTCTCTAAATAATTACTAGTCATTTGATTATTGTTATTTATGTTTCTATTAGTACTTTTATTGTTTGCAAACTAGTACATGGGCTAGTTGGAAGCCTGATTAGGTTGCTTTCATTTTTTGCAGATAAACTATCCGAATGCCGAGCAAATACAAACATATGATCCTGTTTTCATCTTGCGCTTCTCAATTCATAGCCTGTTGATGGGTTACATTGAACCAGTGGAGTTTGCTAGTTTGGGCTTGCTTGCCATTGCATTTGTGAGCATATCTTCACCACATGATGAGATGAGGAAATTGGGGTATGAGGCTCTTGGAGGATTCAAGAATGCATTAGAGGTAGTTTTGTGTTCTACTAGAATTGCTGTTTCTGGAACATGCTGTGAATCCTGCAGAATCATCATGAAGTTTTGTGTTTTTTTTTTTTGGTTCTTTCTATTGTGTATATGCTAATACCAAAGCATGATTGGGACCCCATTAGCTTTCAATGTGGAGTTCGAAGCTGGGAACAAAATTTCCTATCATTTCCATTGAAACATACAAAACATTTCTATTTTTAAAGTATCTAACAATTGAACTCTAATGCAGTAATGAAATTCCAATGTTTCCACGGGAAGACTACAGGACCTTGAGAAACGAAGCAAAACACTAGAAACATAGAGAACCAGTAGCCTTATTATGGTATGAGAACTATCAGGCCAAGAACAGGACAGTCTTCACTAAAATGTCTTTAATTTTTAAGAAAAAATATATTAGGCCTACTACAATAAGATTTATTGTCTGTATTATATAACATCATTCTTAGTATTATCTTAGTGAATTTGTGGGCTTTATTCTGTTGGGATCTTATTGACATACATAGAGAATATGGACTTGTAGTTGATAACTTGATAACACTAATTTATTTGACAATAGGAAACAATTTTCATTAGTATTAAGTTAATTGATTCCTAAGTTTTTGATGTTTTATTAATTTTGGGTAAGTACGTGGAGTTCCTCACTCAATGCTCGGGTTCAAGTCTCCATAATCTCTTGGTGGGGCTAAACATACTCTTTTGTGCCCGTAGCATGCGGTGGGACCTTAGCTTTGGCCCCACCATAGGTGTGGTGGGGTTCTTTGAAGATGGCTATGCGGTGTTGAGCGCAATTCTCACTGACGGATATGTGGAGTAGCTTATCCGCTTATTCATATTTTGCACCATAAAAGAATAAATCTAAGAATTGAATATGACTAGTTAAACCATCATATCCTTCTACCCTTTAAGATGAGTTCTAGTTTTTGTTTCTAAATATTTATGTATGTTCACATTCATAATGCCTATTTCGAATGTTTTTGTTTCCATGCTGATTGGATTCAACTATTATCCAAAGAGCAAAAGGACTTAGGAGAGGGTGTGGTGAATTTTCTAGGCATACACATATAAAGGTGGGGGCGGGGAGGAGGCTGAAGTTTTGGGACCATGTTTGGTGCGGGGATGTAAGTTAAGAGACGCTCATCCTGCTATGTTTCAGTGCGGTTTATCTCAGATTGGACGGTGAGATGGTGTGGTGGGATATTTTGCAGGTACATGACTGGGAGTTAGAGGAATTACTAGCCCTTCTTGGGAAATTATATGAGACGAGGGACTTGGGTGTGGGTGAGGCTTGTTTGAAGTGGAATTCGAAGGCAAATGGGTCTTTTCGGGTGAAGTCGTTTTACCAAGTTTTTGCTGGAGAACCAAATACTTCCTTTTCTTGGAGAGCCATTTGGGGCGCTTGCACTCCATGCAAGGTTTCTTTCTTCATTTGGTGTGGAACTAACGATAGGATTCTCACTATGAAGAATATTATGGCGTACGATGGTTATTGTGAACAGGTGTTGCATGTGCTTTTGGGATGGTGAATTAGGGGCAGACTTTTCTATTCATTGTCTGATCTCCAGAGATCTTTATGGTTCTTGTTTGGTGGTGTGGCTTATTGAACAATGGTATGTGGCTGGAGAGAAGAAGACGGATGTATGTCTGACATATCAGTGTTGTAGTTATGGCACTTTCTTAGAAATGTCCATGCTACTTAATTTTCACTATCGAGAGATGCATAATATTGGTTTATACCCCCTCTTTTTCATTATGATGCATAGTTTCCTTTTATTCATCGAATTGTCTCTGAACTTCTCTGTATTACCTATACTTTTGTTCTTTTGCCAATGTACGTACCTTTGGGTTCCTGCTATTTTAAGTTTCAAGCCTTTTGTTGCAGAAGTGTCAGAAGAGGAAAGATTTAATGCGACTTCGGCTTTTGTTGACATATTTGCAAAATGGTATAGAAGAGCCATGGCAGAGGATTCCTTCCATCACTGCTAAGTTTGTTGCAGAGGCTTCTGTCATATTATTGGATCCTTCACATGATCACTATTCAACAATAAGCAAGTTTTTGATGGGCTCTGCGAGGGTTAATATGAAGGTTTATGTTTCTAATCTGAAAACTTGGTTTCTTCTATTTTCCTCTATGTTGTCAGTCGATTCAGTCAGCCTCACAAGGCTTCTATGCATATATTTCAGTCATCTGTAAATTTGTTGACATGGGTGATGTACAATTTACTATTTGAATAATTATCAATTGATGAACTTTTTGCGTGAAGAATGATCAACTCTGAATCCTGACAATACTTTTTGGCATTTGTTGCAGTCTGTACCACTGTTTGCAAATTTTCTCTGGAGCAGCTCAGTTAATTTTCGAACAGACAGACTATGGATGCTTCGTCTCCTATATGCAGGACTTGATTCAGATGATGATGCTCAAATATATATCAGGAACAACATCCTTGAGATTCTACTGGGTTTCTACGCTTCTCCTTTTTCAGATATTGAGTCAAAAGAACTGATTCTTCAGGTGATTCTAAGCTTTGTTGCTCATGTTTTCCATGAGGTTGTTATGACCTCTGTAAAATATTGGCTACGCTAGCATGGTTCATCAGAATCACTTTGGCTTGGTTGCAGTTGGATTAGAATGTCTTATATATTGGCAATAAGCTTTCTGCCCCGCTTCTTGTGCCACATTATCTGCATCTGTGTACCGTAGTTTCAAAAATTTATTTGCGTGCATTGCAGGTGGTAAAGAAATCTGTTGAAGTTCGTAAATTGGCTCGTCATCTAGTTGAGCACTGTAGTATTATTTCATGGTTATCATCAATTGTTTCAGTCTTCTATGGGAAGCAATACCAAGCTCAGACAAATTTACCATTCACTCTGTTAAACAGAGCACTGGAGGTAATGAGCTATTCTGATTATGTCTTCCATTTCCTGTAGTGCCTTAATTCTTTGCAATTTCTTTATAGGCTTTTCTGAAGTGTTGAAGGTGGAAGTGCTTTAAATGCAACACTCTTGAGTCTTGACCACTCTTTATCCTATACTGTTTTTGACCTTTAATCTCCCTAACAGTTAGCACCCAACATATAATTCACATTCCTTCTCTCATCTGTATCTTTTTTATATCCTGTCTCATCACCATCGTCCTTTCTCATTCCGTCTTTCTTTCTTCACACATACCTGATACCGTTGCTTTTTGCCAAGCCTTCCTTGTGCACCTCTTTGGGCAACTGCAACTCTGAGAAAAGAAAATTTCACTTATTGAACGAGGCATGAGCCACCTCACTTTAAACTGCACATAAAAGGTTCCTAGACTACTCGATAGCCACCAGACAGTGAAGGAGAAGATGATGCAAAGATACCCTGGACTTATTAACGTACAGAACCAGTCAATACCCTGTCATCGTACTCTCTCTGATTCTTTGGGAAACTGTTCACCATTAGATCCGCTGCTATATTACATGGATCATCGTAAATGTGTAAAATATCCATGTCGGACACTTGACACTAGGATAAGGGTGTGGAATCTGTGTCCGACATAACTAGTTGGGAATACACCTAGCAAACGTAATTTATAATTTGTGTGGAACTCTTATATTATGCATGAAATGCCCTGAGGTGTTTTGTGAGCACTTTTTATCCGAGAAAATAGAAATTAATGGAATATGTTTGCATATTCCCAAGTCCTTGAGAAGATAATTGGATGAAGCAGACGCTTGGAGTCTTAGACACATACCCATATCCGATACTCGTTCCCGAGTCCGTGTAATATAGATCCATTGAGTGTTGGTTTGGTTAGTAGTGTTGATTATCTCATCCTTCCAATTAATTAGGAATGCTTGTAGATTAGCACTTGTCAAAAAGTGAGAATCATTGTAGACTAGCACAAGTTGCTTTGTTTTGGCTATAGTGTTTCACTATGATGCACGGATCCCCAGTTTTGGGTGAGGAACCCGTGTCGACACGTAGGTGCGGAATTCGTACGGGATCCGGCCAAAAAAATCTGGACACGGCTGTTTGTACAGGTCTGATTCACCGAAGAAGAAGGAGAAAAAGAAGAAGAGAACAAGAGGGAGGAGAAGAAGAAAGGAAGAGGAAAGAGTGGTACCTGGTTTGGCAGACAAAACGTCACTTCGTGGAAGCATGGAAGACGTTCAACGATCGTCGATGTTACAAAGTGAAGAAGAACGGCCACTTATTTTTTTCCTTTTACAATTAGGGTTTATTTTATTCTTTTGGGCTGCGAATTGGGCTTGTAAATTGTATAATGGACCTATTTATTGTTGTTGGGCTACTACTGGGCTTTTACTTTTGGGCAATTAAAATAGATTCCATAATTCTTTATGGGCCTTTATTATCATTTTATCTCAAAACAAATAATCAATATACTTAGTTTGCATAAATTATCTATTATTTTACATATTAAATTTGAAAATATAAAAAATATCATTCCATTCTTACCTGTCCTTCCTTTACCTGTAACTGGTCAATCCGTGGTGCAATATCTTTATTTAGTGCGATAAATGAGTATGTGCTAAATCAGTCTCTGCCCTCAGTCCAATCTATCTACGAATTCCGTTCTGTCTTGAAAGACTTCCGATCCTCCTTGCCTTCTCGATTAGCTCTTCTTGGACTGGGTCTTATATTAGGAAAGGGGAGTCTGGAAGTTAGCTGTTGTCTGATGAGTTCATCACGCTATACATAGGCTTTCTTTCTCTTGTTGCTTCAAGCAGTAGATCAGATCTAATGCTTTATGCTTTATGCTTGATCTATATCTAGATATGGGATATGATCTAATGCTTGAAGCAAATCTAGATCCATATCCACATATCCTCAAGTTTTAAACTTTAGGTTTCCGACCCTTAGATATACACCCGCACCCGATACTCACACCCTTATCCGTGTAACATTGGTGTTTCCAGAGGGTCCTTCAATCAGTGGGTAGCTTTTCAGATTAGGGTTTCCACGAGAGATAGAGTTCAATCAGTATTTATGTCCGAAGCTGGTGCTTTCTAATGTTGGGAATGGTCTGATAATCTTCTTCTTTTTTTCCGTATGTAATGCTCTTCTCATGTATGGAGGTTCTTGTTATACATAAACAAATCTTTAGAGGGCCATAATAGTAGTAGTGCTTCCTATAATAATGCTGTGTTTAAGCTCTCCTTGCTCTGTCATATTCCATTCGTGGGGATATAGGAATTCCCGGATTTATTGGATCTCCAGTAGTGTGTTATTCAAAGCTGGAAGTGATATCCTAGCTCTTATTAACTCTTGAAGGGTGATCAAGTTGAATGATGTAAACAGCAGAAAATTTGCGTAGTGTCTCCTTTTTGACAGATTGTTGCTAAATGCAGAAACTTCCTACTCCTAACTCCTATTTCTATTTAGGTGGTCAATGATGTCATTTCTACCCGAAACGTAATTGAGTGGTTGCAGCAGTTCGCCCTGGAGCAGCTCTCTGAACTTTCAACTCATTTATACAAACTCTTAGTTGGTGGCAATCTGATAGAAAAAGTTCATCTTGTTACTTCAGTTCTGGAGATACTTACGTCAACCTTGAAGATATCTCAAGAACGAAAAGTTTATCAGCCACATTTTACCCTGTCTGTTGAGGGTTTGTATCAGATATACAAAGTTGTTGATGTATGCCATGATGGAAATTATGGTCCTTGTGCCGAATTAGGGCTGGAAGCTATACTTATGAGCACTCCTCCAGGAGCCATATTATGCATGGTACCTCTCTCTCTCTGTGTGTGTGTGTGTGTGCCGTATTTACACACCCATTGATCTGGGTGCACACCCATGCATGTGTGGAAGCATGCTGGATTGTCGTGCATTTGACTCTGTATATTGTGACTGCAAATCTGAATGGCTAATTATGTAGTTTCAAGTTCTTTGCACACATTTTTGTCTTTCAGGGACACATATGTTGATTTTTATTTAGAACCAAACCGAGCCTCATGTCCCAATCACTTGGAGTCGGCTTGATTTTTATTTAGAAAATGTAGAAAATTCAACCTTCCTTTTATCTTTCTTCTCTGCATTTTATAAGTAGTCTTTTCATTTTTCTGGTACAAACTGATACAATTATTCGATAGTTGTTCACTGTATCGGTTGGTGACTTCCGTAGATATTGATTCTTAGGTGCATCCACATGCTCATGTATGATAAAAAGCTTTCGGTAGCCAAATAGAGGGTTTGCAATGTACATAGAGATGGTTTTGAGCTTATTTGGCTTGATTGGCATAGTGTGCCCCAGACGTCATCTATATTATGGTAAAATAGAGAGTATAACTGAACTAGTGATGCAGTAAGTGCTGAATTTTAATTAAAAATTTGGTAAGTGTTTGAAGACCAACTCAAACATGTGATTTGTGGAAAATAACTTCTATCAATGAGATTTATGGAATTTGCTAGCACTTGAGAGAAAAATAGCTAGTTTGGTCTCAAATTCCCACGAGGTCAAGACACATTGGCCAATACTCTCCATAATTGTTAGGCGTGAGTAACCGTTAGGCCAGAGAAGACCGCAACTTTCCTGTTCCATATAAAGGTGAAATATATTAGTACTTGATACGCCTATAATTTAGTAGTTCTCTTAAGGGGTTGTGTCAATTGAGGCTTAGATTACTGATTATTCTATTCTTTGGAAGTGAATGAGCTATTTTTCATCTGATTAACAGGAGGGAGATAAGCTGCTTATGTTTGTAAGGTGGGCAACTTCAACTGCTTTACAGTCTAGCTCTGCAAAAGCGCTTCAGCCCAGAGATACTTATTGCGATTCTGCAATTTTGTTGGAGACAGAGCAATCTGAAGATTCTTTAATATCAAAATTTTTGCGTTGGCTAACTGCATCTGTGATCCTTGGAAGGCTTTCTTTGAGATCTGTTGACTTGGAGCTAAATTTTGCTCCTGAAAAGTCAAACCTGGAAACACTGCAGTCTTTACTGAAACTCAATAAGAATGGATGTGGAGAAAATAAGTGTGGCTTTGGCTGTGAAGAGATGCTAGCGGCTAGTATATTTGGCCTCCAACAGCTTCTTGGCATGGACTGCAGATTGCTTCCTTCAGTCGTATCTGCACTCTCTCTGCTCCTTCGTTCTGATCTCTTACATTTAGCAGGTTGGTTATTATTTATATGGTCACTAATCCAATCATTTGTTGTCCCACTGTTTGAGGCTGAAAATAGAGTTGGTTTTGCGAATTGAATTTGAAAACCTTTAGCTTATGGCCTAGTTTCAAGGCTCATGGTCTTACAATTAAGCTGTAATAAGGGCTCGTATACCCATCTCAAAAGCATTGCATTCCATGGATGTGGAATCTAGATAAGTTGGGGGTGGGTAATATTTAGAAGTAGATCGCATTACCCATCTGTTGGACGATTTGGAATTTTTTATTTTAGGTATTGTGGCGATTGTTTATGCAGTAAATTTTCACCAGTAGAAAACTGTTATTTGTGTTTCGTATCTGATTTTAAGATGGCATACCTGCAGCGCCCATCCATCCAACTGAAGGGAAAGGGAAAAAAGAAAATCCTCGTATAGGGATTCTAAAGTTAGAACATACGGAATGTCTTTTTTAAGTGATTAAGGATATGCATGACTAGGACGTTGGTAGTCTAATGATTTACTCAGAATTAGTAATTCTAGACTTCTAGTTGATCCCTTATCTTTTAGTTTTGGGCTTGGCCTTACTAAAATATGTGATTTACTCCTAGAAATGGTGGGAGTATAGATAAAGTTGAGAACCTTTGTCTACAACAGGTTTGTTTGGGCTTGGCCTTCCCGAAATATGTGATTTACTTGTACAAATGATGGGGAGTATAGATAAAGTGGAATAAAGTTCACCCATGTGTTTTGAAACCTCGACCTTTCACTGAAGTATCTCAAGGTCAACTCTTGACCAACAGGTCATTAACTGTAGGTGTGTTTCTGGTGTTGTATTTTTGTGATTGCTGTCAAGATAAGTCACTTCAGTGACTTCACATAGACAAATGCTTGGCTTCTGACAGACGTGTTCTGAAATGGAATAATGAATTTGAAGGGGAGTATATATAATTGGATAAGGATTTGCGGCAGCTTGGAGGAGGTAAAATGTGAAGTTGAAGAAGGAAAAATTAGATGGGTTAGATTGTGTGTCATTGACTTGTTTGTTTTCATATACTGCACAAGTAGAACTTATTTGGTCTAACTGGCCACAACAAGAGGGAGGTTAAGAACAAGTAGTCATTTACCATATCCGGACGGTGTACATAAAACATAGTGCATAATAGTGATCAAGTACCTGGATCCAATTGCATAGGACTGGGGTTTGTTTCGTGTACTTATGGATACATTAAGTGAAGAAAGTATGGATATTGATCGTGCTATGTTCCATTATTGCATAGGGGATATTTGATCACGCAATGAAGTGTCCAAGAATAAATTTTCTGTGGATTGCCTATGATAAAGAGATGACTAGATTTGGTGATAGGTCCACTATAGAGATTTCATAAGCCCACAAGTCCACACGCGTAACCTAAACCCTATGGTACTCTATGAAAGTGCCTAAAACCCTAAACCCTATGAAAGTGCCTAAACCACTAAAACCCTATAATAGGAAAGTACACCCTAAAACCCTATGAAAGTGCCTAAACCCTAGGGTACCCTATGCTACGGTACCCTATCCTATAATAAGAAAGTGCACCCTAAAACTCTATGAAAGTGCTTAAATCCTAGGGTACCCTGCCCTAGGGAGTAGACTGGGCCTACTATGAACTTTTTAAAATGAACTTGACACCTTACAAAACTAATAGGTGGACTTGTGGGCTTATGAAATTCACATAATGGACCTAAGACCAATTTTTTATTTTAGGATTCTATTGTCATGCAATGTATATACTTTTTCTCAAAAACCCACCCACTTGATGTCAGAAAAATAGTAGTTCAGTTTCAAAACTTTTACTACTTATTTTTCCAAAAAAAGGTGTTATCTTTTCAGAGTGGTCGAGTTTTAGTGTTCTAACAAAGTTAACATGGTATGTGGATCTGGTGAAAGTTGCTGAGATGTGCCATGCTTCATGACTCTAGTTAGAATTGAAATTGGCATTAGTTTTGCGCAACCTTCGAAGCAATTGATTGTTGTAAACCGATACATTGTCAACGCTGGGTGTTACCTTTCTTTCGATTATCATGTGATTGTTGTAAATGCTGATCTGAAGTTGATTGGTAGGTAAACTTTCCGACTTTATCCATTTGTTGCCAATGTATCGGTTTTGTTTTTATCTTTTGTAGGGTCGGAAATGAACGGCTTACTTGGTAATGAGAATACTGTGGCATCACTTTGGTTGAGAGTTCGTTGCCCCGTTGAAGCTAATCCTTCTTGGAGATGGTAAGATGTTTTCCTTGCAAACAATAAGGAAAGGGGAGTAGTAGCATATGATTCCCTTGCTTTTCTATATTGTTGAGATAGGAAAATTTGATTGGAAGATTAATTGGCTTGAATCATGCTTTGGTTGTCACTTTTCACTACTTTTAATGTGATAGTAAATTGCTGAAAGTTTCTGCCAGGAGTAAACTCGTTTGGACTGAAATTTGGCAGTAAATGCCATTGTACTTGTTGATCGTAAAAGTGAAAGCGTTTCAGTTTCACCTTAAGTTCCATGCCAACCGGAACGTTTTTTAGCCACTGATGGAAAATCTATGGTACTCTCGCCTGGTTTTGGACCAAGGAGTTCGTGCTCCTGAATTTGTGGCTTGTTGCTATCAGCTAGTGTGCCATGTTGGATTGTATATGAAATGTTCACACAGCATACCTGTCTAAAACTAATGTTGTTAAATGCCTTGTGTTTTTACAGGTCATTTTGCCAGCCATGGAAGGATCTCTCGTCCAAATCTACTGATTCAGAGACGATGGATGAACTTCACGCTTGCCAATCTCTTTTAGTGGTAATTTCTAATGTTATTGGAAAGAAGTCACTACATTCTCAGTTCCTATCACAGCAAGATTTAGAAAACTGTGGTGTATTCAATTGGGAAAGAAGTATTTTAGAAAGCCAATGATGCTTTTGGTGATTCGGTTTAATGATATTTGCAATCTCTGTTAGGATAGTTTGTATTATTCCTCCTACCTTTTGTGTGTGCACCAGGGTTGATTGTTCTTTACTTGAATCTGAGATCTGTTGCACAGAAGGTAATGAATACTGAGCGATTTAGGTGGCACAATTGAAAATGAAGGACATGGCAGACGGATAATCTTTATTGAACCCAAAACTCCAACCTGAAATGGCTTGTGCTGCGTTGCATTGCAACCGATGGCAAAAAGTGGTTCAAGAGAAACTGAAATCGGGCACTTACGTTGTACAACATATGCCTTTATAGAGCACTCCAAAGCTCTGCTTTCAACGTTTGCAGATGTTAATGGACGATGACAGGATTCCTGATCAGAAGATGGTGCTTGGTGATATTTATAACACTCTACACGTGTGCTTCTTCCTATAAATTGTTCTGAAGATCAATTAGAATTTGGGATGACTCACAATGAATCAGCTTCTTTGACATCATCTGCATCTGTTTCACTGGACTAACGGGCTCGTTTAGCTAAGTGGCCTGTAGACTACAGTAGTAAACTTTTTTTAATAAGTTCTGAATTTTTTTGAGATATCATCGTTTCACTTTAAAAATTACGGAGTATTAGTTTTTCATAATTGTCCTTGCATCATTATTACACTTTTTTATGGAATTCTTTAAAATTTAATAAGTTCCGAATTTTTATTCACTAACTTTTTAAAATGAAAAAAAATAAAATACTAGACCATAAAAGAGAGACTTCCATAAAACAGAGACAGACAGAGGGAGTAGTTAACACCACTTCATTATTAAGTACGAAAATGTTAAGAGCAAATGAGAAATTAGAATCAAAATCCATCACACATTCACCAAAATCCCCACCACCACTGCTACAACCCTAATAAATTATTCCCCATCTCCCTCCCTCGTAAACTATAAAAAAAGAAAAAAGAAAAAAGAAAAAGAAGAAGAAATAAATGGGGAAAAAAAAAAAATACTCCAGAGGCCAACACAAACAAACCCTAACTGTTGTAATCAGGCATACGAGCATAAGCCTGGAGATTCTCACCAGTCAACCTGCAAATCCTCCACTCTTGCAACACCTGAGCACCCATCTCCTCGTAGAACTTAATCGCATTCACATTCCAATCGAGTACCACCCATTCCACCCTCCCGTACCCTATCTTCGCCGCCAGCGCCGCCACGGCCGACAGCAGCATCTTCCCCAACCCTCTCCTCCTGTAACACTCCCTCACGAACAAGTCCTCGATGTAGAACCCGGGTTTCGCCAGGAAAGTCGAGTAGTTCGGGAAGAATAGAACGAACCCGGCCACGACGGCGCCGTTGTTTTCGGCCGATTTGAAAAGGTCTGGTTCCGGGTCGGCGATGGGGAGGTCGAAGGTGAAGGATTTGGTGATGGGTGTGAAACTGAGTAGTGGGTTTGGGGGAAGGGAGTGGGGGAGGTTTCGAGGAGGAGGACGGTGAAGGAGTGGAAGGGAGGAGAGAGGTTATTATCGAAGAGGGTGGAGGAGAGAGAGGATTCTGTGGCGGAGAAGAGGTGGGTGAGGCGCTCGAAGACGGCCATTTGGTGGATGAGCTTGTGGATGTGGGGGACGTCGGATTTGGTGGCGAGGCGGATTCGGGCGAAGAGCGGGTGGCCAATTGGGTTGTTTTGTGGAGGTAGGTGGGGGCTGGGGACGGTGGAGGCGGTGGCGCTGCGGCTGCCATTTTTGGAGAGAGAGAGAGAGAGGATAAGTATGCGTTGGAGAGAGAGAGAGAGGATGAGTATGAGTGAAAAAACGTGTATGTTGATATCACAAGGACGGTTATGTTATATATTGTGATCGTGGGTGGCTTCTTGTTTCTTTTGGAGTGCTGTATTTCTCTTCTCCAGTTTTTGTGAATACTCAAATTGCTCCTACTTTGGTCAAACTGGTGTACAACTACTTGTTTCTCTTCTCTCTTTGAATAATCTCTTCTTGAATAATCTCTTCTTTGAATAATCTCTGCTTTTGGTGAATAATCTCTGCTTTTGGTGATTCGGTTTAATAAGTTTTTGTGAATAATCTCTGCTTTTGTGAATAATTTTTTGTGAATAAGTTTTTGTGATTAAGTTTTTGGTGATTCGGTTTAATAAGTTTTTGTGATTAAGTTTTTGGTGAATAAGTTTTTGTGATTAAGTTTTTGGTTAATAAGTTTTTGGTTAATAAGTTTTTGTGATTAAGTTTTTGGTTAATAAGTTTTTGGTGATTAAGTTTTTGGTGATTAAGTTTTTGGTGATAAGTTTTTGGTGATTAAGTTTTTTGTGAATAAGTTTTTGTGAATAAGTTTTTGTGATTAAGTTTTTGGTGATTCGGTTTAATAAGTTTTTGTGAATAAGTTTTTGGTGAATAAGTTTTTGTGATTAAGTTTTTGGTGATTCGGTTTAATAAGTTTTTGGTGATTAAGTTTTTGGTGATTAAGTTTTTGTGATTAAGTTTTTGGTGAATAAGTTTTTGTGATTAAGTTTTTGGTTAATAAGTTTTTGGTGAATAAGTTTTTGTGATTAAGTTTTTGGTGATTCGGTTTAATAAGTTTTTGGTGAATAAGTTTTTGTGAATAAGTTTTTGTGATTAAGTTTTTGGTGATTCGGTTTAATAAGTTTTTGGTGATTAAGTTTTTGTGATTAAGTTTTTGGTGAATAAGTTTTTGTGATTAAGTTTTTGGTTAATAAGTTTTTGGTTAATAAGTTTTTGTGATTAAGTTTTTTGTGATTAAGTTTTTGGTGATTCGGTTTAATAAGTTTTTGGTGAATAAGTTTTTGTGATTAAGTTTTTGTGAATAAGTTTTTGTGAATAAGTTTTTGGTGATTCGGTTTAATAAGTTTTTGTGAATAAGTTTTTGTGAATAAGTTTTTGTGAATAATCTCTGCTTTTGTGAATAATCTCTGCTTTGGTGAATAATCTCTGCTTTTTGTGAATAAGTTTTTGTGAATAATCTCTGCTTTTGGTGATTCGGTTTAATAATCTCTTCTTTGAATAATCTCTTCTTTGAATAATCTCTTCTTGAATAATCTCTCTTTGAATAATCACTTCTTTGAATAATCTCTCTTTGAATAATCTCTTCTCTCTTTGAATAATCTCTCTTTGAATAATCTCTTCTTGTTTCTCTTCTCTCTTTGAATAATCTCTCTTTGAAATTGCTCCTACTTTGGTTAATCTCTTCTCTCTTTGAATATTCTCTCTTTGAATAATCTCTTCTTGTTTCTCTTCTTGTATTTCTCTTCTCTAGTTCTTGTTTCTCTTCTCTCTTTGATCGTGGGTGGCTTCTTGTTTCTTTTGGAGTGCTGTATTTCTCTTCTCTCTTTGAATAATCTCTCTTTGAATAATCTCTTCTTGTTTCTCTTCTCTCTTTGAATAATCTCTTCTTGTTTCTCTTCTCTCTTCTTGTTTCTCTTCTCTCTTTGAAATTGCCCCCCGATAATCTCTTCTTGTTTCTCTTCTCTCTTTGAATAATCTCTTCTTGTTTCTCTTCTCTCTTCTTGTTTCTCTTTCCTACTTTGGTTATATATTGTGATCGTGGGTGGCTTCTTGTTTCTCTTCTCTCTTTGAATAATCTCTCTTACAAAAATACTCTAGTTTTGTGAATACTCAAGTGCTGTATTTCTCTTCTCTAGTTTTGTGAATACTCTAGTTTTTGTGAATAATCTCTCTTTGACAAAAGGACTTGGATAATGTCTAACGAGCACGTATCAAAATCAACTCCTAACCGGTCCAGTTTCATTTTCTCAAATACTCCGTAAGTACTTAAAAAATAAAAATTTATTTTCAGAACTTAAAAATAATAGACTTACAAAAATAGTAATTTTTCCTATAGGGTTTCATAGATCTATCAAATAAGATCCATATTGCGTATTTTTTTTATTTTAGTAATCCTTCTATTTTTAAGCTTGAAAATTATAAATAAGTATTTATTTTTTAAGAAGCAAAGGACTTACTCATATTCATAGAACCTAATAAATATCCTATCTCTGCAGATTTCCCAACAGCACCAATAATAAAAGGCAAAATACAAATAAGTATTATAGCATTCAATCCCATATTGCAAAAAATCGAATTTCTGGGACACTAGCATAAGCAAAAATAGTGGACCCTAAATCTGTTGAAGTTTTTTTTACGTAGGTTCAAATCCTGCCTCTCCCACTTGTTTGTTGTATATTTCAGAGAAGAGACAAGAGGCATTTGTCAGCATAGGAAGGCCAACTAAGCGAACTCCTGATGCCGTTAGGCCAAACTACTCTTGGTTCACGTATGAGGAGTAGTACTTTATCTCTAACCAACGAAAAAATTATACTAATAGCATTTAATTTGACGAACAATACAGAGAGAGAAGCCAAATTGCAAAATAGAGAAGCCAAATTGGATTTTGCAAGTTAAAACATCCATCGCAAACATTAAGAATGATCCACGGACAACCGACCTCTCTCCACTGCGCCACATCACCTTGAATTTAAACATATAGAAAGTCAACCAATGATTTATTTTGAATTTTAGAAAAGTTGTGACAATTAAGACCACGAATTGTGTAGCTGTAGATCTCCTTAAAATTACGTAAATCCAATATTATTTGATCTCTAAGACCACAAATTGTATTTTTGAATTTAACGACGACATGACCAATGAAGAAACAAGGTGATTAGAAATGAGACTCACTACTATCATAGTCTGATAATTTGATCCGTTTATTTCTTAGGTCTCTCGATGTACAAATACAATGCAAAAATCGAGTTAATTAGATATCGTTAAGAGCCTCGATGAAATCATTTTTTTAAAGATTCAGATGACTATTGATATCTGATAAACATGATTTTTTACATGCCCAATTTTCAATTACATCACTGGACCACGTGGGAAAATCATAATCCTCAGATAATTAGTTTTAAGAACTAATTCCATTTCCATTTGAGATAAACTTATTCACGGAGCCGTTGTAAACAAGTGGTTCACGGAACAACGCGATCTCGGCCGTCCGTTTTGGATTTGGGCGGTCTGGATTTAAATGACACTTTTCCGGAGAAGAATTTAACTTTTCCTTCCCCGAAAAAAGCTTCATTAGAATCCGGACCATCCAAAACACTTTGGACGCTCGAGATTCACATATGTAAATAACTTTTCACAGAAAGCTCCGATGAAAAAGTTTTTTCTCATTCCATGTTCTCCTCTTTTCTTGTCATGACAGCACTATTATCTCACTATTTTGAGTGTTTAATTAATTGACTACAGTCAAATATACCCTACCATTTTCTTGGTTCGAAGCTGGACAAAGAGGGTCGGATCCTCTGTCCCCAATCCTCACCGCATGCCTTGTGTTGCACGATTGGCCCCGTGACAACAAGGATGATGAAACCCAGAGAGGTTCAATACAAGCAGCATATCCCAGAGAGTTTAGTACCTCAGAAGAGTGGTTTCTGAAGTTCAAAAACAACTGTACCCCCGGGGGTTGTGGGAGAGAAATTGTATGAAACAGTTGCACCACGCGGCCGACTTATTTATAGTTGACTGTGTAACAGAAAGTTAGCTCAGCAACGAAGTGCAACTGTTTCATACAACACTTCCTCCAGAGTTGAGGATATCCCAAATTAGAACAATCTCAACTTCCCAATTAGCACACCAGTGTGGCCAAACAATCGAGCACACAAGAAAAACAAGTTCCTGATTCCTAACCACATGAAAATACGAAAACCTCCAAAACCCAGGTTGGATTTTCAACTACGTACCAACAAAAGGATCTGTCAAACCCCTAACCTATGCACTTTACACAAGGTTTCCGAGACACTTTTGGACCCAGAAACTCACAATCCCTGATTAACCATGAATTACACATCCCGAGACAATAAGAACGTCATCAGGTTGGTGGTGAGTCCACGTAATGTCCGGTTTTTCGCCTGTGGCGGCTGTAATCCGATACAAACCTGAAAGTAAGGCCACAACTATCGACCTTGCACTTGTACGGACGTTCCCCAGTGTGAACACGTAAGTGCTCGGTACGGGCCCACGCCCACTTGAACGACATCGTGCAACCCTTCCACGAGCACTTGAGGGGCCTACTCTCTTCGTGAACTCGTTGATGAAGCCTTGCGTATTTATGAGAGCTAAATATCTTTCCACACCCTTTGTGCGTACACCGGTTATGCTTATGCAAGAGTAGGTCTGCTTTCGTATGGAAACTCATTCGGCAGCCTTCTAGGTCACACCTATTGGACCGATTTCCCTTCTCTTTCTTTTCTTTGCGAGAAACCAAACCATCCGAAGGTTTTTTCCCCTTTTTCGCTTCTGGTTTCTCCTCAAACATTATGGTACTCTCAGTTTTGCCTCTTTTCGCATCGTTCACAGCTCTTGGCCTCAGTCCTTCACATGGACTCCGAATAAATGAACTGAAATCAAACTCCACTTCTCTCCTCCTTTTGCTTCCATTTCTTGCATTTGACCTAGGGGACACCTCAGTGAAGCCAGTATTTTCCACCTCTTTCTTCTCAGGCAAGCAACTATTTTCACTATCACTCTGTGTCTCACCAACAACATTTGTCTTTAATGCGACTTCCATACTTTCTACGCAATCAAGTACCTCAATGCTCGTATCTATGTTCTCTCCCGAGTTGATAAGATCAGATGCATCTTTCTCTTTCATCGCATCTCCGTCAGGCTTCATACTGCATTGCCCTTCAGAAGTATCCACTGATGCCACATGTATCGTGCTTATTTCCTCTGTGATTTGATGGTCTCTCTGAATATCAAAATCCATAGTACTTTGAACTTCAGTGGAGAGAGAAACACTGGAATTTTCAGCACAGGATTGCTCATTTCTCTCAGAACCATTTCCTCTTGTTGAATCACTAGCTTCGACCTCCACAATCATTTCATTGTCCTCAATCGGCACCTCCTCAACATTTTCGACACCGGAAGTGGCCACTATAAGTGAATCCACAGTTTGTGATGAAACGGATTTCCCCCCATGATCATTAACAAATTCAGAATCTCTATTGGAACCCAAGTCACCTAGACCGGAAGACTTTCCTGTATTTTCAGTGTTAGAAACGATATCCTGAATTACATTGTTGTTGATGTGTTCATCTGAACCTCCACAATGTCTTTCTGCGGCACAACGCTTAGTCTTGAATTTTTTTCTTGAATATTGGATAAGTTTACTTTCTATTCTAACCGTGGTTCCATCTGACTTGGTACCCAGCACTTCATTTTTCTTCTCCATTGGAATGATCCCAGACGATTTGACATGGACCGAGTTATTTAAGTTCCGTTTTGACCGAGTTTTTCTAGATGGCCATTTAAGCTTAAACGTGTTGAAATTGGGAGAAGTATCGTCAGAGAAAATGCCACCCAATGCCAAAGCATGCTGCACTTGCTTAGATGGAGAATTTTTTCTGACCTTGACACAGTACCGTAAGTTGATACCCGATTTTGAGGTCCAGTCTTCGCCACATTCATCGTGTTCTTCATCATCAATTGCAAGATCAATCAAGTTCAGATCTTCCTGTGATGCCTCGCCTAATGGAATATCATTGTACCCAAAAGGACTACCGATTTCCTCAGCAATAGATGCAGCATGAGCCTTAATTTTTTGAAAGTCTACACAAACAAAAATTTGGAAAAATCAATGCAAAGGGCAAACCAATGGATAATGTGACAAGCAAAAAATACAAAGAAAAAATAATATCTTTATTAGAAGTGTTGCTGTTGTTTTTTTTTTTTTTTTTCTAGCAAAAGAAAGATTTTATTAATCTTTGAAAGAGATTACAGAGATTAAAAGGATCCCGGGCACACCGGCATACGCCACTTGAGAACCACACCCAAAGTAAAGCAAGAAGCCAACCAAAAAACCACCCCCCAAAAATCGAGAACCGCCAGACAAACCAACAGCCTACACCAAAAAAAATTCCAAGATCACCAAACCACCCACCTAAGCCCCAAATACAAACCACGAACAGATCAAGGGAGAGAGATTCATCATCCTCGAAGTCCTCATCATTCTCCCAACCCACGACTTCATCCAAATCATCTAGAACACTGATCCTATCAGCTACTTCGGCCTCCTCCATTTCAACAAATTTCTTTAAGTGTTGCGGCTGTTACACAATTACCACTATTAATATTATCATCATTTTTCTCTTGATAAGTATCTTGGTATCATCATCATCTTTATTACAGTACTATCACTGTCATTATCATTGTTAAAGCATCCAACTCAAAACCAATTGGCAATGAGTGGAGAGGCAGCCCAGGCTCTTATACTAATTTTGTAGAAGATACGTAACCGATGTGGGACAAACTCCCAACACTCTCCCCTGCACGTGCGACCCACGACTCGCACGTGGAGAGGTAAACAAACGATCCATAACACATAAGGATCACAACAAACGACGGTGCACTTATCGCACAAACAAGGGGGAACAAATTTTCTAGCTTTGATACCATGTTAAAGCAACCAACTCAAAACCAATTGGCAATAAGTGGATAGGCTGCCCAGGCTCATGTACTAGTTTGGAGGTAATTATTAACCAATGTGGGACAAGCTCTAAAACTCCACACATACGGCAACAATCAACTATCCACGACAAAGGGGGAACCAACCAACAATGAAATAGAGCCTTGTCCAAAAGCCTTCGAAAGCCTAGCTTGGATACCATGTTAAAGCATCCAACTCAAAACCAATTGGCAATGAGTGGAAAGGCCTCCCAGGCTCATATACTAGTTTTGGGGGAGATGATTATCGGATGTGGGACAAACTCCCAACAGTAATCTTCATTACTATCTTATCAGTGCATGACAACTAAATAAATACACAAGTATTGCACATAAACCGAACACAACAAATTACTAACAGTTTTGACCACTCATGAATTATTAAGTGGTTTCATTTTCTTTTGAATAGGTGGTTCTTGCTCCACAGCACTTATTTCTGATAATATTCTTGTTATTCCAGAAGTATATTGTTGACATAGGGGGAAAAACCAAGAAGAGATGAGCTCATACTGTTGATTATTAGAGGTTGAAAAAGATTGCCTGTCAAAATTTAAAAAGGTTGATGTTATGAAGCGAAGATAACATACAGACTGAATTCCCTTTTTATAGCTCCCACAAAAAAGGTTGCAGGTTTCGCAAAATGTATTTTCACCTTTTAACTTTTGAAACCAGAATCACAAAAGGCAAAAAGAAAACTAATTTAGCTCCACATGTTGACAGGGTTGTTTGACAACCCTACCTTAGGTGTGCAAAAACATTATGCACTGTCCTTACCTGAATGACAAATTACAAGGACATTCGCTCCACCTTTTGAACGCAACATCTCCTCTATTTGAATTGCATGCTCCAGGCAGAATATCCTTGGTCTCAGAAATCCCCTAGTAGCACTCCATCCCTTGTAAAACCTGGGAGAAGTACATATATCTTCCGAGGAATGAACCATAGATTTGATCGATTTGGCAATTAGAGATGCTCCATTTAACTTATTGCTCTCATTCCCTTCAATCTTGTCCTTCAGTCCATCTGCAAAAGAAAAACCATGTGATGCCCACATGTTTTCTTTGCAAGAGAAATACAACTATCTTGCCACAAATTATTTGTGTAGGTACGGTGGAAACTTTCAGCTGGTGATCTTTACGCACTAGAAAGACAAACTTGTCTACCAGCCTCACGCATCCATGTCTGAAACATGCCTGACGTGTCTAAACTTTAAATTTCACTTTGTTTGTTGGGAACGCCGGAGACACGTTAGGAGGCCAAAATGCAGTTCTAAGAAGTTGGGGCATCACCAAAATTGCTTAGGTCTTGAATACTAATTTAGGGACTGTTGGTTTTATGTCTTAGGCGTGTGCTTGCCATCCCTAATTCGACAAAACTAATGTTTTTTTTTTCTTTTCTACCACCCTCGCGATTGATGATAGTATCATTTTGCTTTAGATACCACAAACAAAAGATAAAGGGTAAATTTCACTGACCTCCAATCAGGTTTCTGATACTCTATGGTTTAATAAATGACTAAAATGGGGAAGGGTGATAAAGATGGTTAGAGTTGTGGCAAAAGAGAGGGCATTTTCGTTATTTCTAGTCAAATTAACAGTTTTTGGATGGAAACGGAAGGGGGAATCTTGATAAAAGTTTCAAAAGCAAGGGAGGTCAATGATATTTCAGTAAAAGCAGGGGAGGTCCTTGCAATTGTGAGAAACCTCAGGGGAGGTCAGTAAAAATAAAAGACATGTTCAACATGTCCCTATGTTTAACTATCCATGTCCTTTATTATCGAAAAAACGACGTGTCCACGTGTCAGTATTGTGTCAGTATTTGCGGTTCGTAGTTAAAATAAAATGGAGAATTGGAATAGGAGTTCAGTAGAAAACCACCGAAAAATGATTACAGAGACTGAATAAAAAGGTGAATGCCAAGCTAACATGCTTCCACCAATTGGAGCGCCGGACCGCGGGGGTTGTTCCCATCATTGAAGTCAGAGTCTGGGACTGAGCCTTCCGAATGAGAGAGAAAAAAAAAGCGCTTAGTTTCGTTGGAAAAATCTACGCAAATATCATATTGACTTTTTCTCGCCCTACTTCTAAGGATAGATAGAAAAGGTTGGAGAGAGTGACTTTCTGAAATTCTCTCTCCTTTCCAAAGCTGCGCAAGGCGGCCCCCACCTGCCAACCTTGTTTTTCCTTACTAACATATTTGACTAGCTACGATCTGTAGTTATATCTGCTACTTTCCAGTACACATTTCTCCGAACATCCTATAGAAGAACTGAACTACAAGCATCTCAATTTCAAGTGTTGGCGAGGAATGTCTGAGATTTTAAAGAAAATCCCCAATTATTCTGAAGTACTGAAATCAAAGTTAGACGGTTAAGTTTACGAGATTAAGATTTAAAATACCAACCAATAGCATAAAAAGAAGTTTACTAGCCAGAATGGTGGAAAAAAAACAAGGAAAAGAGACAGTTACCAATATTCAAGAAGAAAATAACCTAAACATTGGTAAGAAAAATAAAGCAATATTATACCTGAAACAGAATCCTCAACTGTGTGATCAAAGACTGGAGGGCAATGAGACTCAGCAGGTTTGGAAAACGCTACATCTTGCAGAAGGTCCATTGATGCTCTCTCAGAAGGTTGAACCACAGCCATGAATGGAAAGCCAAGAATCCCACAAGCCACACATGCTAATGTCCCGGAATCAATTTGAAAATCAGAGGACAAGTCATCATCATCCACAAACAAATCATTCACCCTTTCCATGTATAAACTCATCTCGCTAAATAGATCATGATTATTCTTATCCTCATGGCAAACGGCTTCTCCTGGTGTGGTGGTCAGGACAGTAGCAATGTTACTGCATAGTTGAGAATCTTTGTTTGGAGATGGTAATGAGTCCAGGTCCCATAGTGCTACATGATAAGATGAATTTTTTCCAAGGAGAATGGCCAAAAGATTGTTTTCATCCAAGATATCTTCTATGAAAGCTTTCTTCACTGACAGCTCTCTTTCTTCCTTCTGGCGATCTCTCAGACGAGAGCTTCGTGCTCCTGGCAGTAAGGATCTTGGCACCCTGGCATGCAACAGAATCCCAACTTATCATACTTTACATAGACAAATGTATTAGGAGGTCATTCCTCCTTATTCCTTAACAATAAGCAGATAAAGAGAATCTAGGACTGTGTAGTTGGACAATGGAACTCAACATCATGTAAGAAACATATGTATCAAGTACTAGATAATTTTTTTTGAACAGCAAGTACTAGATAATCATATGTATCAAGTACTAGATAAAGTAAAGCAGGGAACAACTTTGCAAATCAACATTTGTCTACAAAGCTCAGACACTTATGCATAGGAGTCTGCTTGTGCAGAACACTGAAACTCCCGAAAGCATGTCCGATACATCTTCAAGATGTCATTAAAAAAAAAAAATTAAACCAACGATACGAATGCCTTGCCAGCACTTGGGGGTACACTTCTTGAACCCTCCAAACATGTTTTTGCAATGAATCCCTTTATAGTAGGACCCTATGTTTCAAAATTTATATGATGGATACATCTTGTGTAACCTTATCCTACATGCCAGTATCTGCTGCAGTCGAAATCCAACTCTTTCTACTGAGGCAACACCAGAAATCCAAAGGGAGATGCTGGCTTCATATAGCACTTTAGAGGATCCAAATACTTTGCTTTAAAGGTTGAAAGTTATTTAGCCACAAAGATTCGTTGTAAGCGAACTTGTCATAACGTGCCTACTGAAAATAACCAAACATATGTGGCTACAACACAATCCTTCCATCCATATATCTCCTTAGTGTGAAACTGATGTTAATATTCAAATCGGTCCCGCCTCTCAGAACTTCCATTTGAGGGAGATGTTCCCCCATCACAAGCCAAAAGGATTGACGAAGTCCCGTGCCAATACAAGCTTCACCTCTAAGATTGCTTACTTCCACAACTCTCCAAAGGAGAGTTTCTCTCAAGTCTCAGCCAGGGACAAAGGATGGGAAACGGAAAAGTTTTGGACGTAAGACTAATCATGATCTTGTCTTAAACCAAATATCAGGACTTCGTTTATCATATTTGTTCGGTAACTATAATTAGCGCTTCTTTGGTTTCCTAAAAATAAGCTTTACGTAAAGGTTGTATGAGAGACAAATGACTCTAGTCTGAGACTCTGAATTAGCTAAAAAACTTGATTTGGGATTGGCTCCCGGTATCCTCTATTCTATTCTTTTCTCCCCTTTCATCTGCTCTACAATTCTTCCGACTATTTTCCTTCTTAACTTTTGATGGTACACCACCAAAACGGGACCTCTGTAAAAATGATTAATCCGTGAAGTTTATGTCAGAACAGTACACTCTAAAATGTAAAGAAACACAGCTTCTTAACAAATGGGACACAATATAAGAGCACCAAAAGCCTAACCTCTTCAAACCAATTTCAAATCTCTTAAGGATACAACAGAGGATCTAAAATAAACGAGTAGAGGCTTCCCCGTTTTGTTGCAATGCAAAAGGAACCAACCCCAAATTGATATCCGGACTTGATATCTCCCGTTTCCGGTTCTCATTCACCCAGAAAGATGAACTTAGCAGATATTTTTTCAATTCAAGTTTGATCCACTTGAATGTTTGATCCACTTGAATTGGATAATCAGTTAGTGCCACACTACTAAGTTCACATACGAATCTGCCTCTTGATGTGATATGGCCTTGGCCCCATTTCCCTAAAAAAAAGCCTTTATATCCTAATTGGTCTGAATGTACCACCCTTTTATTTATTTATTTATAATCTCCTTTTATTTAAATGACTCCTTGTGTAATGAAAACCAAGATGTCGATAGAAAGAAAAGGCTCATTTAAAGAACGACAAAATGTCCTAGCAGTGATACAGCACAAGCATTACTTATAAAATATTTAATGTTCCAAAGGGAATACCCCACAATAGCATAAACTGACCTTGAAACAAACGACATGGTCAACAAGTACAGCAGTTGCTGATGGGAAAGCATGGGAAGAAAATTCATAACAGCTCTACGAACTGCGGCGTCCTTAGCAACTTTAAGCCAAGTTGAAGTTCCAAAGTTCGCAGCTTCGCCACAATTAAAACCTAGAGATGCCGTAATGAATGCCATAAGAATCCAAAAACAGTCAAAATGAAGAGGGAGAAATAAGAGACTCAACTTTTCTTCACAAAACTTATCCCATAAACAATGATACCCACCAAACCACACACCGTACTTCATGAAAACAAAGATTTTGGAAGCATAAATAAACCATGCTGTTAATCACCAATGGGAAGATGTCAATGACAAACAGAAAGGGGGGAAATGCATGGAAAAGGACAAAACTAGTGGAACATTTAGCAAGTCATCATACTACTTCAATTTTCAAACATGTTAGATACTTAGATGTAATAGAACTATTGATGGGATGAGAGACTTTTTAAGTCGGAACATTAAATGAAGACAGCCCAAATTACTTGATGAATCCGTTGACAGTACTGTCCTCAACATCACGTAATATCAAAAGGTTCAATCCATCAACTACGGTATTCTAACTTCAGCATTCAAACAAATTGTAGCTTCTCAAGGCACCAAAGGCTGCATAGGTCATAACGGTCTATGTGCTCGGAGCTATTAATTGAATGACAAAATTCGACAATTATATTCAGCATAACAATGCATATGATTGAAAGGAGAAAAACTGGAAAAAGTGATTACCATGGCTGAAGCCTATGTGGTAAGCCCTTGGAAAAGTAACAACGAATTCACCAGGATTCTGTATTAACCTGAAAAAAGCAAACCCGAATAAAATTAAGTAGAATTTCAGAAAAACAGGAACCAGGAGATACCAAGTACCAACCAGTGCACCACAAATCTACTTCACATAGACGTAACTATGGAAAATATCATCCATGAGCTGAAGTCGATGACAATAAAAGCAAGAACCAAAGGTGAATTATATAAGAACTAAGAAGCAACCCACCTACAACATGGAATTCCCGACTCGACAACTACTTCAGGTGCTAGAAGAGTAGTCTTCTCGCCCAAGAGTGAAAGGGCAGCTGAAAATTTAAAAAAAAAAAAAACTAAACTAGGGTTAGGAAATGCGATGAAAGTAATATTTCCGTATAAAAGTCAGTGGCAGAAGCTGTTTCCAACAAAACAGTAATGGACTGGAATAGCGTCGTTAAGCAACAATCACACACCAAATGACCTTGTCAATTGGTGTGAAATCAAATTTTACTTTCAGCCAAATCAACTCAAAATTAGTCCACCCAGGTAACCGAGATGAAGGCTTGTTGACTTGAAAAGAGTACACTCAACTTACAACTTGTGCAAGAATCGCAAACCAATGGCGTTACTACCTTTTTGATCCTCAGAAAATGCAAATGTCTATAAGGTCATCAACCATCTCGACACACAGACGCACAAACAAAACCCCACCCTTTCTCAGGCATTATCAGGTAGGTCACACAAAAGGAGAGAATGTAAATACGAGTCTGAGCGCTTCACTATCCGTCTATCAGCCAACATGGGTTCCAAGCCACACTGTAATGTCCTTACAAACCAACATGAAGTTGCCTCAAGGACAAACATATGTTTCAACAGTTTGTAAAACAATACTAAAATACATATAAAAATTAACTCCTTCACCTAAAATGATCACCAAAGGATCCTCACACAATGCAAAATCTCAGTTGATGGTAAAATAATGCACAAAAAGAAGGCCAAATTGCTCAATAAATTCCTTTTCTTGCGATCGGTAATCAAACTTGAAATAGAAAACTCTTACAGGTTACAACTTCATAATCCATATGAATGCAGAAATACTCAACATATCGTATCGAAACAGCATCCTTTTTATCAAAACTGGTCAAAAGACTCAAAACAATGTCTTAGCACATAAATCCATCTAATCCTACTACAGAAGCAGCAGTTTCTTTCCATATGTATGCAATTAACAAAATTCAATAGGTATCAAAGGACAGTCTGAACAACCAAATAACAGAACATTTAACAGCACCATACATCACACAAGGTATCCATATTGATCTAATACCAGATAATAACGCTTCACATACCTAAACGATCAAGATTTCCTCCATAGGCCTGTTTACGAATGACTTCCTCAAATGAAAACGCATAATCCCCTGGAACTGCATACCAAGTCTTTGGAGAGCCAGTGTGGAGGAAATTCATACTGTGAAGCTCATGATCTTCAACATGCCAAGCAAACCAACTGAATAGCATACCAATATAGACCATGGGTGAAGTAACACCTGGAATATCATCCGGCATGAAACGTGTGAGTGAGCCAGGTGAGCGTGCAATTACTTGCAAGTTCCAAGGACTGTTTGAAAGCTTCCAACCGGCACTACCTTCCATCTCATTAGAAGAGGCATTTGAACTCTTCTGCCTAGAAAATTGTCGTGTTTCATGGGACAATATAGTAGTTGGTAAACTAATACACTCCTTGGCTGTCTCTTTAGCCAAATTAGTACAGCTCTCGGTTGATTCCCCTTTGTTTTTGCTAGTATTGGTCATGCTATCCACTCGATATTTCATGCTGTTATAGCTTCCTCCACCATTACGATTAAATGTCCTCCTCCTCCTCCTTCGTCTATGAAAGTACCGAAATGATCCCTCAGGTGCTCCGAACCCAGAGCCAGGCACATCATTCGCATACTCAATCTGTATAGGCTTCTCAGAAGCTGCTTTCCAAAACAGTGCTTCTATTAGTAATGGAGAAAGCTCCTTAACCATACCCAACTGATTCCGAGCAAAAGACTTCGACTTAGATTCAAACTCCTCTAAAGTGTAAATTTCCCCACTCTGCCATACTTGCATACGAACAGCAGGTGGTTGGGGCTGCACTGCTTTCTTAGTTGTTTTTGCATTCTGACCCAATTCTTGGTGCCGCGTGGTAAATACTGCCCTACCCTCCCCATCATTTGCCTCGTTTCCAGAATCCCTTTTCGATGAAGAAGAAACATCTACTGAGTTCGCATCTACACCCAATTCCGGGCACTTTAAAAGAGACTTGCTCAAGTTAGAAATCACATATTTTTTTGAAGGCCTGGGCAATGGTGGAATCACCTTACAAATACCAAAAGCACTCGCTTGTTTCTCAATCTTCGATATGTAAGCAACTGGGTCCGCAAATTCGGTGTCTGTTGGGCGGAATTCGGGTGCCAATGGCAACCCTTTGAGCCAATTGGGTATTTCCTGATCACCCATTACAACCTAGATTCGGACCCGTCAGACCACCATACAGCAAACCAAGCTCAAGTACTCAATTATGAAAAATTGCTACTTGAGGTTACAAACGAAAGGTAGGACAAAAATACATTCGAACCCTAGATTGAAGATTGTGATGAATTGCTAGGGAGGTTTTATGCAATTCAAACTACATTAACTTCAGGAGTGAAAAACATAATAATACTAAGTGTTAATTTGAGGGAGAAAATGAACAGTAAAACCTGTAACTTCAACGGACTCTAATGGGGTTGCCTCCAAAAGTACCAAATTTTGAGAGAGAGAGAGACGAAATTGTCTGTCTAGGTTATGACGGACATTCAAACGTGCGCAATTTAGAACACATCTGAAGGATTTCCTTAATATACGCCTATACGACCTTGCGCATCGTTGAAGCCTGTTCCTACTTCCTGGACCGTGCGATTTCCTATCACGTCTGGCGCAACTTAGCGTTTAGCCGTGTTAGAAAGGGACGTCTAAGGTGTATTGAAGGTGTACGCCACAACGTTTATCCGCTAATGAGGATCTAACCATTGACAGCCATGCGGGGCTCACTCCGGGCCCGCACGGATAATCCAAGCATTCAATAATTTTTTTTTAAAATGAGTGGCTTGTGAAAAATTAGTTCAATTCAATACGTGTATGTACTCGATCCAATCTTCTATTTTTTCATTCAAATTTCGGATCCGTGAAATAATAAAAGTTGGATCAAGCACCTACACATATCAGATTGAGTTGATTTTTCGAAATTGCCCACTCATTTTTTTTTTGAAATTATTGAATGGCTCGGATCATCTGCGCGGAGCCTAGAGTGGGCCCCGTGGCCGTCGATTCACACCGTCAATTTTCCCGGTCAATTTCTTTAGACTTTTTGATTATGAAATACAAATCGTGTTCGTGCACTGTCCCAATAAATTTGCTCTTCAATTATTATTCGTATTTCTCTATCTATCTCTCTTTCTACTTATTATTTCAAAAATCTCTCTCAAAACTCAAATCAAGAAGATGGATCCATAAAGGGTAAAGATGTAATCTGTTCCCATCATAAGAGTTGGCTTATCCTTCACCATATCAACTGGGATTTACAACAACCCACCACAATTGGCAACCATAATTATTAATTATTAATTGGCAAATTTTTAGTAAGTTTCATTTCCACTTGTGAGTTAAAATTGCCACAAATATTGATGAAACCAACTTTATTGTCAAATTTAGGAGCAACTTTAACCTTGTTAAATGTCGCACATTATTCAAGTTGATCGGTTTGCGTACAAAATAAGATGATTTTAATTCAACGTTTTTTATATAAAATTGTGCTAAATTGGTACCAAATCTATACATTAAAAATATCTCCAACTGTCACGCTCCGCCCCGCAAACGTCACGCAGTGTGGGCCCAAGTCGGTACATTCACGTGACATTCCACACAAACACTAACAACAAACTATAAAACCAAACAGAATAAAAACTGAGCAGAATACTTATTACCCTAAAACATAAAGGAGTCAACTTATCAATCACAACCTCGCATAACTAAAGTAAACCACAACTTCTATTACAACACATTAAAACAACCGACAACTCAGTTACAACCACTACTCAAGCGCTCAAACACTCTTAATTACAATTTATATAAAATCAACTTCTAAATAAACTGCCTAAAACCAGCTTGACCATCACCATTACTAAAAGTTAGAATTGGTTTCGTACGATACGTATTGGGTTTGCATTGATACAATTAAAAAAGTGCAGGGTCTAATTTGTTTCATGGGTTTAATTTCTAGGGTATACTAGTATTATCAATTATGTACTCATGCTTTGTTTGAAAGTTGAGGAAATTGAGAGAAAAGAAGAGAAAGAAAAAGGGGCAGCTATTTGCAACCCACAATTTTCTCCATATAGCCCATTTTCTTCATACAACCCGTCTCCCATATTTTAAAATAAAATTTACTCCATTCAACCCACTAAAATCACCTAAAATTTTCATTATACCCCTCCTGGCTATCAAAGCCCTAAAATTACACTTTACCACCAAAATCAAATCTAAACGTAAAACCTTCTCCCTCTTTCTTCTTTGTCATCTCTCTCTCACCTTTAGGATTGGAAATAAACTGAGCCGTTCGTGAACTGTTCAAAACTCGATTCGGTAAAGACTCGTTTAAATTCGATTCTTGTACTAAATGAATCGAACCCAAGCCTCAATTTTTGGCTCGTTTCATAAATGAGCCGAACATGAGCCTACCAATATTCAGCTCGATTAGGCTCGCGAACCTGGAGTATATGTATATCATGGGAGTTTTATATATACACATAATAAAATTTTAGAACTTGTACAAGTGTAAGCATTTACAATTACTAAAAAGTTATTTATTTATTTATTTATATGTTTTTATCACTTTATACATCTATGAACATACTAAACTTTTTTATTTGCATTTTTAGACATGTATATATGAAAGCATAAATATATGATGTTATCGGCTCATTAAGGCTCGTGAACAAGCTCGAATTCGACTCAAATCTAGGTAAGCTTGGCTTGGGTTCAGCTCGTCAAATTTTTATTGAGTTCGGCTCGAGTTCAAGTTCGGTAAAAAAAACTTAACGAATGAATCTAAACATTCTAATATTTAGCTCGATTCGGCTCGTTTACAGCCCTACCCTCT
Source organism: Rhododendron griersonianum (assembly GCA_018127125.1). NCBI lineage: Eukaryota > Viridiplantae > Streptophyta > Magnoliopsida > Ericales > Ericaceae > Rhododendron > Rhododendron griersonianum. The sequence goes on along the minus strand of CM030790.1, from coordinate 28,690,904 downwards.
TTCCTTTCTCGTCGTTCTCCATCGTCACCACCACACACCATTGCCGTACCACCGTCGCATTCGCACCACCACTACACCATCTCTCCTTCTTCGAGGTACGTCCTCTCACTCTCTCAGTCTCAGTCTCTCTCTCTGGGTATATACATACATACATACATACAATACATTGTGTACATGCATTATGAAAATTTTCCCCCATCAATAGGTTGTGAAATCATTTGAGATAGTTTGTGAGCACTGTAATTGAAGCATGTGGCTGTCATGCGTTGAAGCATCACCCTGAAAGTACCAAATATAGAAAAAATTCTTAAAAAATTGGTTTTCTTGCTCTCTAGATTCATTTCGGTAATTGACTGTCGAAACAATATATATAGTTCGGTAATTAACTCTCGAAAACATAAGATTTATTCGGATTTTAACAACCAAATTTTCTTATATATTTTTGTATTTGCTTATCGAAATGTTATTTCACAAAATAATTTTTACTAGCCATACTGGATTCAGAACTTTAATGTCAAAAAGGGCCTTGTTAAATGGTATGTAATTACCGAAAAGAATTAGGTATTACGATAACTACTTATCAAATTTATATTTCACAAATATAGGTCCAAATAGTTCGGTTTTTGTATTCAGTTTTTTAAAAAACTTTTTGGTAGTTAAATGTCGAAAAAACACATTTTTTATGGACCTAAAAATCCAAAATTTTAGGGTTGAGAAAAAATTGCTCGATTGGGGAAACTTAATGCTTGACGCGAGTTCAGCTCCTAAGGTACAATGTTCGTCACAAGACCTTTGTTCTCAACCATCATATCATCGCTAAGAGAATTTGATTCCATTTCAATTTCGAAATCAAAACCTAGAAGTGAGTTATCTTTACCGTTTTCAATGGAAGGAGAAGATGAGACCAGAGATGATGATGATGAACAGGGATGGATGGAGGAAGGATGAAGACGACTGTGTTGTGGGTTTTTTCAACAATGCCAACTATGGATTGAGGGAGAAGGGGAGGAAGACAACTGATATTGGGTTGTGGTTGTGTGAAGAAATTTTGTGTAGGGTTTTATGTTTGTGTGTAAAAATTAATAAGGGCAACTAGGTCATTCCATGTTTAGGTATAAGGGCAAGTAAGTCATTTCGTATTAGGGTATCTTTGTACTAGGATGAAATTTTTTTAACGGGTTGTATGGAGAAAATTGTGAATTGCGAATAGCAGTTAGAAAATTGAGAAAAAAAAAATGAAAGAGAAATTGTATTATTCACACTTTTAGATTTTTTATTTTATTTTCTCCCTTTTTTCTCTCCGAACAAAATAATGAGAGAGAAGTTTTTTTAATTTTTCCTTTCTTTTTCTCACTTTCCTCAAGTTCCAAACAAAGCAAGTTTTTCCCCAAAATTCTTTGTAGGCGCTCGCACATTAATTTCTTCTCTTCGGGTCTGTTTGATTAGCGAGAAAAATAAAATGAAAAGTGAAAATGATAGAAAGCGAAGTGAAAGAAAAGAATATTTATTTATTTTTTCTCACATCCGTTTGATTAGAATGAAAGTTTTGCAAAAAAAAAAATAGAGAAAATAAGATATCCTTGTTTGGAGGGAATAAAATTGGCGAAATTAGAAGAGAAAATGTGGAGGAAAAAATGTAAAGAAGAAAGTTAGAGTAATTGTTAATTTTCTCAAAAAAAATAAAATTTTCCTGCATATTTTGTGAGAAAAAGTAAAGGAAGCAAGTTTTCATTTTTGTAAGAAAAAGTAAAGCAAGCAAGTTCTCATATTTTAGAGGGTTACATGAAAGTTCACTTTCTACCACTTTCTAGGATATTCTTAGGGTATCCACATTGCTATAATAAAAAATTGATAACCAAAAGTTGTCACATCAGCTTTTGATTATTCATTTATGAGATTGTTAAGATTAGCAATATAAATGTCTACAATGACATTATCAAAATTAGATAACCAAAACATATCACATCATATTTTCAAACTACAAAAAACTAAAAACTGTGAACAGAAGAAAATAGTTTTTCTAAAAAAAGTTTTGAAACTAAGAAAAACTATTTACTAGAAATAGAAAATAGTTTTTGAAACGTTTTTTGGAAAAAAACTATTTTTAAAAATCTGTTTTCTAAGAAAAACAATTTTGTAGTAAAATATTTTTTTTCCGAAAATATTGTTAAAAAAAAAAAAGAGAGAGAGGAAAAGGGAAGAGAGATATAATATTTTTGTATAATGATTAGTGTATTTGATTGAGAAAATGTATGGTTTATTAAATTTGGTTATTGTCAAATGGTTACTGGTTTTGGTTATCCAAAGCGTAAAATTTGATTATTTCTAAGAAAGTTGTTAAGATTGATTAATCTATAAGATTGTGAGCCATATTTTGAACAAATATTGTTAACTTTGAAAATCTTTTACTTTTGATTATAGTATTTGTGGATACTCTTACTAAGTGATCACAAAAAAAGTAGTATTTTTTTTCTTCTCTTTATTGAATTTTGTACTACTATCTTGCTAATCATACGGGCCCTTTGGTGTAATGATTTGAGAGAGATAAAGAAAAAAATGAGAGTGATGATCGGAGAGAAATAGGATAATAATTAGAATCCAAAAGGGAAAAAAATCGAAATGGTCCCTATAGTTTAGTGTTTGTGTCAACTTGGTCCCTGCAGTTTGAATTGACTTGGTTTATACTATGTAGTTTCTATTTTGTTTCAACTTGGTCCAATTACTAACTGTCGTTAGCCTCCGTTAACCCTAGACACAAATGGGTCCCTTTCTAGTGAATTATCGAACCCTTTCTTCTCTAACCTCGCAGACCTAAAGCCTTTTCCTAAAAAACAAAATGGAGTCAATCTTTTCTAAAAATCGAGTTCTCTGACCTGTGTTCTTTTTTCTAAAATACTTGAACTATTCTTCCGATATTCAAGAGGTGACCAGACACACCTAAACTCTACCCGGTGGAGACTCTAAGTTTTTTTCTAAACCCTTTTTATGGCCCAAATCACAACCGAACCTGATTCTTCTTTATCCGGAGATATGTAGGTAACTTGATGAAAACTCAGTCCCTTTTTAAAATAAAACCCACTTCATTTTCTAAAATTCAAACATTTTTCAAAAATATTCGAACCCCTTTTATAGAACGCAAAATTCCTCATTTTTCCTTTCTTTTCAAGAACCACGTCGCAATCCATAGGAATCAGATCACTTATTCAGGCCCTAATCCCTCTCGCTCCTTTCCCCCGAAGGTGAAAACAAATGGAGAATGGAACAATGAGGCTATGTGTTTTAGTTCAGATGTATATTAAGGCAAGAGGAGAATGACAGATTATGGTTTTAACCCTAGAAAATAGTCTTATTCCTGTCTGGGGTTAACGGAATCTAACGGCAGTTAGTAATTGGACCAAATTGGAACAAAATGAAAAGTATAGAGTATAAATCGAGCCAATTCAAACTGCAGGGACCAAGTTGACACAAATACTAAACTACAAGGACCGTTTCGATTTTTTTCCCGATTCAAAATCCAAAACCCAAAACGATTGAAGTCACTCTCTCTCTCTCTCTCTCCAATAGACTGAAACCCTAGCCTCTACTGTAAGAAAACCCTGAGTTTTTTTATCAAAGTAATCCTTTTTTTAGAATTATTGGCCGGAATACTCTCATTTTCAAACTATTTTTAAAACTACTCGGTAGCCACTCCAAGTGATGCTACCAAAGTAGAGCCACTTCAAGTAGCGCTAGACGAGTAGCTTGCGTGGCAACAATGTCCACGCAAGTAACGCTATCTCAGATGGCTCTAATGCTTTAGACTAGGGTTTGTATACCGCTAACCCAAAAGATACTTCTTCTGCCTATCTCAGATCTCTGGTCTCCTCCCCTCTGCGATCTCTCTCTCGTGTCCCCTTCTGGGATCTCGCCGGCCAGCCATTCAACGGACGTTGTCCAAAACACCGGCTAGACTCCGTCGTCCGCTCTTTTTCGCGATTGCGATCTCACGGTATGTCTCTCTCTCCCTCTCTTTCTCTCTCATTGATTAGGTAAGAATCTGGGAACAGTTAAGGATCACAAAAACGAAAAAAACAAGAAATAAAGGAACAATCAATAATCTATGTCGTTGACATTGATCCGTCTTTGATTGCTGCTATATAATTAGTCTTCTAGACTACTTAATTTGTCGGGCTTTTTTTTCAAGATACATAAGTGATTCTTTGGTATTTAATGCTCCAAATTTCATTGATGAGTGAACGACAAAGATTGGCAAAACTCCTGAGAGTTTCTTCGAAAAAATCGGTTAATTGATCAAGGTAAGCAAGTTCATGCTGCTTTAGTGAGAATTGGATATGGGTCTGATATTATACTAAAGAATGACCTAATAGATTTGTATGGGAAATGTGGTAGAATGGACATGGCTTGTGACGTGTTTGATAAAATGCTTGAAACAAATGTTGTTTCGTGGACGGCTATGATGTGTGAGCACTTGCAGCAGGGTAATCCCAAATCGTCACCATTACTTTTTTGTTGAATGGGTTATAATGATGTTAAACCCAATGAGTGTTGGGAAAAATTTCGGCATACACAGAAAATCCAGAGAACAATTTCATTGATAATATAACAATTACATAATCGAAACAATATACAGATAAATAATAGATTGAAACAGTAGAGATACAAACTGAATTCGAGAATATCGAACCGAGACTTGTGTAATACCACAGTCTCCTTAAGAAATATTCGCCGCCTACCGTGGGTGTTGTAGGTTGTGTCGGCGACTTTCTCCCAGGGTTGGCTCGGCTAAACCGCAAGCCGTCGGAACACCACCGTAGACTGCCTTGGCGAACTGACTACCGCCTGCCTCTCTCTCTCAAGAACGAATATCAGAGTATGCTAGAAAGTTGTGAGTTTGCTTGTGATTCCTCCAAAACGTGATGCACCAATTTATAGAGTGAAGGAGGCTGAAGAGGAGTAATGCTGCCTTCAATCTTGATTTGAATTCAGCCAATGAATGAGGGAGGTTACCAGAATCAATACTCCATCATGGTGAGGGTTACAGGAGTTACGAAATTCACACATCAATACGTCTATTGATTGTGGTGCATCAGGATTCCACGAGCTCGGAACACGCACAATTGCCTCGAGAGACCCTCCGGTTTGTCTCGATTTCATTCATCTGAAATTCCATAAAATTTCCAACAATGAGTTCACATTTTCGACAAATTTTAAAGCATGCGGGTTAAACCCAATGTGTTTCAAGGTTTCTTTGGAAACTTGAAAAATATACTCAACCATATGCTAGGAAGCATAACACTCTTAGAGATTGCCATGTTCATGTCGGACACTCCGTGGACACGCGACACGTCGAGAAAATGCAGATGTGCCTTGTGGTGTGTAACATGAAACATGTGTGTAGGCATGCGTCATCAGTCGATAATGCATTCAATAGGAACTTGAATATTTAGTGGTTACAATATACTTTTGCATAACAAAAACATTATTTGAAAAAATTACAGTATCTATGTCTCCATTTTGTGAGAATTGACATGTCTCATATCCGTGTGTCCCTCTTCATGTCTGAGTCCGTATTTGTACTACATAGACCATATAATTTCCTCTCTTTACTTAAAGAGCAGAAATATTGTAGGATGTTACTTTATTTACATCACTCCTTGTCAAACTATAGACTCTCAAAAGTTGTTGGCACTATCATCCCCAATGCCTAATTAATTTTCATAAAGTGCACATGAAAGTTGTCTTTACTGCATAGGACTACAACATCTGCTTGTGTTGTAACCAGTGAGTCATGGTTTACAATAAATTTTCATAAAGGCTACATCAGAGACAAACAAGAAATAGGAGACTTTCCGGTGGTATGTATTGTTAGCAGAAATAAGAGCAACATGGTCTCCTTGTTTTCCTAAAACTGAAGAGGCAAGCCTAATGAATCTGAAGTGTGTTTTCTAAGGTGGGAGAAAGGCCTTATTGTTATATGTCCTGCGCATTTATAAACTGTATGTGGCTGTTCATCACAATCGCGTTTGGAATTTGACCATGATTCAATTGTGCTATATTAGTTCCCTTTTTTTTCCAAGTTGGATATCCGCTCTGTATGTTCCCAATTTCAAACATTCACTTAGAATTTGACCATGAGGCTTCATGTTTTTATTAGTAGAGTGATTAACTACTTCTAAGTCCATAATGCATAGGAATAATGAGTAGTTGTAAATGGTGCATAGGTGTAGTTAGGCTACAAGCACAATGGCGGTCAAAGAGTCGTATGATACCCTGTAAAATGTTAAAACGTTGATTTCTTCAGTAAGCAGGACAGACTTTTATTCAGTTAAGTATTCCAACATCTTTCTTCATGGGTAAATAATCTATCCCAAGTTCCCAACATTGTATTGTGCATTACACGATGACGATGTGCCTTTTGTTCTTGTTTGTTGGGGAATAGGTTCCGATCCTAAGTTATTATTTTTCGGTTTTCATTTCTCTTTTCCCTTTTATGAATGGTTGAGAAAAGTTTTTTGCACCTTAAATTGAGTAGGCGCAAAACCCCTTGTTCAAGTCTTTGTAAATTTGCCTATATATTGTTTAGCAATGTGGATAATATGTCAAAATTGACAATTAATCTAACATATAGGTCGTACTATGGACCTCAACCTTAATGAGCTTTGTAGTCCTGACCCGGGGCCTAGAGATGGGTCGATTCTACGTTTACAATAGTAGCACCGCTCTCGAGAAGTTTGGGAAGCTGATGTAAGTGACATTTGGATAATGTACGTACTTCATAATCTTTAGTGTAAATTTGTCAATCTAACCCATGAATTACCAATTTATTTTAGTGCACGCAGCCTGTGGATTCAAAAAAAGTCAGAGTTCGTAGTGCCAAGAAAGGTATACGAGCATTGCCATGGCCGTCACCCCCTGTTTTAGAGTTGATACGGCGTGCCCGTTTAGAGGGCCTTTGTTCATTGCCGTTTGTGACCGTGGATTGGGGTCTCATTACGGCACTTTTGGAGCGATGGCGGCCTGAGACACACACATTCCACTTGCGGCCTGGTGAGTCCACAATCACGCTACAAGATGTTGAGGTTTTGTTAGGCATTCCGGTTGAAGGTAAACCTGTGACTGGAAATACAAACTTGAAGCCCTATGATTTGTGTAAGCGTCTATTGGGGGAACAACCTACAGAAGAGTCGGACATAAACGGGATGAAGGTCAAGGCCAACTGGTTAAGTGATAGGTTCACTGGCCAAGTAGAGGAAGGGGCTGACCCAGAGGTTGTTGGGCGCTAGGCGCGCGGCTACTTGTTGTTGCTTATGGGGGAAACCATATTTGCTAACCACTCAGGTATGTTGCAATCGTTTGTAGAAAATATTTCAAATGTTCAACGTAGGGCTTTTATATTTGCTTCCATCTGTGATTTGAAAGGTAACCAAATGAATTAAAGTGGACAAATTATTTGGGTTTCTATGACTTCATGATACTTATATGTAGTGGTTGTTTTTAATTTTTGTACAGTCCGTTAAGAACCTTGCTCATATTTCCTCTGATTATGTCTTCATCCTCCACATAGGGGGATATGTGCACTTGGCTAATCTAGAACGTTTGGAGAACTTTGATGAAGCTGGGACGTACAGTTGGGGCAGTGGTGCTCTTGCCAATCTCTACCATAACCTATGTCATGGTTATAAGGCTGGCACAAAACAGATTACTGGCTGCTTCATACTGTTGCAAGGTTTGGGTTTGGGAGCGGTTGCCCTACCTTGCCCTAGGACGATTAGGGAAGCGTGCTCCGGAGGTTGGTGCTCCACTTATTGCACGGTAACTTCACTTCAAATTTAAGCACAAAAGAGTTAAAAAATTAATTTTGTTCAAAACTTAACATTTAGGTTATTTTTGTTGGATATTCCATTCTTTCTTTATGTTGAATTTGTACAATTCTCTGGTGGGACGATGTATTTCATTCCCCTGACTTGGCGACCTATCTCATAGGCGCTTACAGGTACCACTTTGACATCCAGAGACCGAATGAGGTACATACGCAAGTTTGCTTCAATACCTCTACTCTTTAACTATTTTCATGACCATCTGTCTCCCTTCTTTACAAAATATGTTCATTGCATTGAACTGCTTAAAAATTAATACCTTTACTCTTTAATTATTTTCATGACCATCTTTCTCCCTTATTTACAAAACATGTTGATTGCATTGAACAGCTTTGATGTATTTTTTGAACATATATTTTTGCAGGTCATTTGGACCCCATACAGTGAGGAGCTCCTTGAGTCTCTACCAGAATACTGTCGGGCTGGCAGAGCTGTTTGGCAGGCTAATGTTCCCCTAATATATTATGCTATTTGTCAATATCACTAGCCCGAGCGAGTCATGCGCCAATTTGTTTCCGCCAATGCATCCCCCCACCGTCTCGCTCTCTAGATCCGCCGCACGGCAAAACCCTTCAAAGTGGTGCGTTAGATTGGGCCTTGAAGTACCAGACAATTATAGAAGTTTGGAATAATAGACTTAATCTAGTTGTACCGCCGAGTGATATCGACTTAGTTGAATACCCCTTCGACGACTCTTACGTGGCTTGGTATGATAGGATTACCAGGCGTTGTATTAGCCGTGTTGGTTGTGGTGAAGATGGAGTGGTAAGAACAATTAACTTCAACTTTATCCTTTCCATATGTACGTCACTACAAAATTCATCAAATAACATGTGTTAATGTTTCATTTGCAGACTCGTTGTCTTAAGGCCCTCAATATACCGGGGGTCCCCGCCCCTTACCGAGATGTTGCTTTGGCGGGGCTTATGCACATGGGGGTGTTCGAAAAGTTTTTGCGCCTTCAACCCCCACAACACGGTGTTTTTAAGGGCAACCAAGAGTTGGGTCAGCAAGGTGAGGGCTTATTAGAGGAAGAACTCCAACCACAAGACGATGCAGCTGGCCACAGACATGACCATCCTCACGTGGAACACCCCGACGATAATATTCCAATTCCACTACATGCACCACCACCACATGAACCTAGTTTTTCTCCTCTCCCACATTTTTGCCTCGTTTGTGATGAGTCCGTCTATTTTTGACTTTCCAGTAGTTGAACCGATAGGTGGCGGTGGTTTGTCGTCTCAGACTTGTTCACATTCAGAGGTACCTTGGGAGCAATTAGAAGTGGTTGGATTTGGTACAAGTACATTCAGTCATGATAGCTTGGTGCAGGCAAAGAGGAGGAGGATTGATGAGAGTAGCTTAGGGGATGCAGGGGGGTCGGTTGGAGATGGAGATATCACTCAGGTAGGTTTGGACACCCAAGACTTGCACGTTGACCCGCAACATGAGGCATAGGTAGAGTTGGATTTTGTGTCGAATAATGATGGCTAGGATGATGAGGTTAAGGAAGAGGCGGACTTTCAGGATTCAATTGTAGGGGGAGACAGAGAGGGTGGAGAAGAGGTAACTCAGTCTACTACTAAGACTCCTATTGTTGCCCAACGTAGGAGTAAGCGGCAGAGAAAGAAGCCACGTTGTGGTACGGGTGGCACAATGTGCAAGGATGGAGGGGGAAAGACTAAGCGGGCTTGCCACTAAAGGTAGGGTATGTGCATATTATGCTATCGGTTTTTTTGTTTAATATAGATAACGTTAGTGCTTTTTGCTGAAGATGGAGATATGACTTTATTGGTAATGTTGGTGGAACTCAATTTAAGTTTGTGCTCCGATAACACTCCTTTTCTTGGCATGAAAGACATGTAGGTAGGCAAATTAGTTTTCAGAGATTTTTATCTTTTTGCAAATGTGTTATCATGTGGAGGCTCGGTAGCTACTGATTTCCTTATATTTGTACTTGACTGATGTTGAATGACATATAATTAAGTCTCCTACTACTTTTCTAAAGAGCATTGTCTGAATATAATGATACGGACACGCCGAAACAGGAAATGGATGGTATTGATTTATTGTAATGCATGGTGCTTTGTTTGTTTTGGCAAGTAGGTATTATGTATTGAATGGGTTTGAATGGTTCCAGTAGAGGCGGACTTTTTCTTTTTGAATATTATGGTCAATGGCAAGTAGGCCAATGGGTCTGAATGGTGACACATTTTGGATTGATTTGTGAGACAATGAGAAGCAAGTATATGCATTGAATATTATGTGTTGGAATTGATTTTTTTGTTGAAACTGTGTTGAAGCAGGTATATGCAAATACACCAATGTGTAGACTATTTTTATGATTTTTATTTTGGCAAAAACGTGAAACTGTTTGTTTGGCCAAGAAGTGAGTGTAGGCCGAATGATAGAAAACACATACTGCGACGATCCACATTGTCACAGCCCGACTAATTCTTTTTTGTTCTGTTGTTTTCGTTTAGTTTTCTGTTTGACTCATTGGCATCTGCTTTAATTGTGGAGCTTGATCAATTTAAGAATGATAATGCCATTGGAAAAACCTTATGGTCCCTTCGGTTGAGATTAATCTCATGGATGATTTCCTTGAAATGGAAGGCTTGCAGCACTACCTGAGATAGAATATGGAAGCTGTCCCCGTGAAGGGGAAAGGCCTTCAAAAGATGAATTTGAAGCAATGATAATTAGGATAGCTGAAATGGAAAAGTTAGAGAAAATGGAAACGGAAAGAGTGGAACTAGAGTTGGCTTTAACTGAATGCCAAGATCAACTTAAAGCAAGTACTGCCTATCATTTTTTACTGTAGATCCTCAAAAGATGAATTAGTAGTAACCACACCTTCCTGGTAGGTCCTTGGGACTGCTATTAGTATCAAGAGTCATTGGTTCTTCATTTTTAAGTTTTTGGCCTGTGGACCTTTAAACATTTTTGAACTTTTGGATTCTGCCGATTTGTACTGGGAGTAGTAATGATTGGATATGCTTACTGCTACTCTAGTTTTACCTGTTCTAGGAGGATATCCGTCTCCACTAAATTATCATTTTTTCCCGATATTCTGTTGCATGTACGTACTTCTTTTATATTTGCATTTGTAAATTTTGTGTGAAACTTTTGTGACCTATCAATTCGTCTCGACTAGAGGAATCGAAAAAGTAAAAAAATTTGATCGAAACTCAAAATTTTTTGAATAAAGACAAATGCGAGTCAAAAAAACAATTTTTTGGAACTTATTCTTTTGTCTTTAAAATAATTACAGTATTCGTTTCGACTAAATTTTTTATACTTGTTCGATTCCTCTCGCTGAGACGAATCAACAACAAATTGACGCAAAACTAAGAAACGCAATATTTTTTTTGGTATAAAGACAAAAAATAAATTACTATTTCACTTTTAAAGCTCAATCCACCCTAAGGGCCAAACCGGCCTATGAATAGACTGTTTGTTCCCAAATGAATATTGTCAGGCCATATTGGCTTAGACCTTGACTGAACTACCCGAATCGAATCTTGTCAGGTTGTAAGGGTAGAGCCATTTGAAATGGCGCTATCCTTATGGAGTGGAGCCATTTTAAGTGGCACTGCCATTATTGGGTAGAGCTCCCGATGGAATCTTGTGCAGGCCGTACGGGTAGAGCCATTTGAAGTGGCGCTACCTAAGAAGAGCCATTTTAAGAGGCGCTACCCTGACTGGGCCCCATGCACAGACCGGCACAGTTTGACCCGAATCTTGCCAGCCATCAATCTGCACGAGCAATGTCTTCAGTAAAGCTACTTAGATAGGCATTACTTGACTGAACAAAATGCCAAGTCCCTATAAATCATTTCTATCAACTCCAAAGCAAATTTAAACACAACGTTAACTACAAATTTCTTCTTCCTTTAAAAATGAGCGGTTCAAACTCTATGTATGTATTGGTTTACATATGTGGGCATGTTGTCCAACAACCAAACAGCCCGTCCTATGTCGGTAGTAGGACAATCCCCTTATCAATTGTGAGAGGGATAACTCTTAATGACTTGCAAGAGATGATCTGAAATGCAGCGGGTACGCCGGCAACAGTTGTCACACCCCAAAAATGAGAAGTGACCGGTCATGAACCATGAGGTTAATCCATGGAACACGCAGCCAGAAGGCAATTAAAGTAACCGAAAATCAAATGATCGCTTTTTTTGTTAATAATCAAATCAAAAGCCAAATGTGTCTCAATCATAAACATGGGGCACAACCATCCCATGAACCAAATAATATCCAGTGATCCAATAATAATAAAAAGAATTTGTTATCTGACAATTGTTTTCAATGCAGAAGCGTTTATTAAAATAAAATTAGAATGAGACACCCTAAGGAGGTCAACCAAAATAAATCCCCGAGATGCTGCCAGAGTCCTTGCCTAACTCCCCAACTTGCCTGAAAGAGAAGTTGGAATAAATCCGTCAGCTGACGAGCTCAGTGAATAGCAAGTATGTATATTAAATAAAGTTGAAAATGAAGATTAAAATAATTTACCATTAAACATAATTTGGCATACGAGGTGTCCAGCAAAATAATAAATTAATTAATGAAGCATTTAACCAATAAGTATTCTTGGTGGTGATCACAACATTAACTCCATCAACAATGAGGAACCATAATCAAACAGTACCATGGCCAAAATAAATCTCATCAAGATTGGATCCAATATCGAACTTAGAGTCATCAGGGTTGGCAGCCCGTGGTACTTTTCCCTAAGACGATCCGGCGAAAGAAAGCCGTTGAGCATTAGGGTCACCGGCCTAACACGGTCTTTTCCCTAATGGCCAGGGTCACCAACACGAGAAGGAATAAGTTCCCTGGACTTCCGAAATAAATGTTCCCATTAATATCCACCAAGATCTCACCAAAAAGAATATTATCAATTGATCTCAGAAAATTCATCGCATGCCAATTTATAGAACAACTTATAAATAGTTTTGAGTCTCCGAATAACATTCATATAAATTTCTGAAGGAAATACTTTAAGGGACAATGGAATCTTTCAAAAATACGTAACATACTTAACTACTCACCTGGGTCCAAAAGTAACGCAATCGAACAACGCAAAACGAGCCTAACCTGAACCAAGAATCATAGAGCAATATTATCACTAACTGAATTCGGACTAATGTAAAATTGGAATTAACCAATTCTAGAACTAACTCACTAAAGCCACCAGAACCGTACAAAACCTAAACTTAAATTTTCAATTCCAAACCATGGGTCTCCTACGTAGCCAGCCACCTGTTCTCAATTCTCCAACTTTACCACAAGGACTTGGTTCACACAAGTATAACTATATGTACACCACTTGTACGTATAACATAAGATCAAAACCCAAGATCATTTGTTTCCTTCTACAACTGTTAATATCAAAACCATAACCCCGCACTTGGCCGATACTCTACGCCTCTTGATCCCATACCCAAACTCCACCGCTCCATAAGTCAATCTAATTAACAAAAAACGATTGGTACCAAAAGAATGAAACTTAATTAATCTCTCAGTAACCCATTGTTCGATGCCTTCCAAAAGTTCAACTCTACCCCAGCCCATGAACTACGAAGGATGGGAAAAGAACAAGAATAAAGGGGAAAAAGAAACGCTTACCCAATCGATCACCAATCAGCCGAACCCAAAAGTGCTTCGCTCTTCTACTCAGTTCCCTCGACTTCTTCTCTCAAATTTCCTTTTTCGATTGTTCTCTCCAAATAAAAACCCTACTCTATTAAAATATCTCTTCACATGTAACTTTAAAACTACCCACTAACGTAAAACCCCTAATTTGTAGCTAACTTGATAATTACCGTATCCAACTAATATAGACTAACTACTGTAATTAATAATTATACCTGTGCCCTCAAACTAATAATAACGCACATAGTAACTACATTGCGCAGAAAAGAAAATTGCTAATTAGGACGCACACCATAAAACTCCCAATTAATAATCGGCCAAAATAATTAACAAGATAAATAAAATTTCCAGGCCGTAACATTCTTCCCCCCTTAAAATAAATTTCGTCCTCGAAATTGCATACTAACCTCATTCATATAAATGCGGGTACTTATTGCGCATCTCCTCATCACGCTCCCAAGTGGCTTCCTCAACCGCATGGTTGCGCCACAACATTTTGACCAGTAGAATCATTTTGTTGCGAAGCACTTTCTCCTTCGTATCCAGAATCTCAACGGATTGCTCATCATAGGCTAAATCATCCCGAACATGAAGTGGTTCATAATCAATCACGTGGGCCGGACTATGCACATACTTCCTCAATATCCATACATGAAAAACATTATGAACCCAAGCCAAACTAGGCGGCAACGCCAAACGATAAGCCACCTCACCAATCCTCTCTAAAACCTCGAAAGGCCCAATATAATGAGAACTCAACTTTTCCTTTTTGCCAAACCGAATAACATCTTTCTATGGGGACACCTTAAGAAATGCCATATCTCCTATTGTAAACTCCAAATCCCTCCAATGACTATTCGAAAAAGAATCTCCTGTAATATGCATAGCAATTTTTTTTTTCAAAAATTGATCTCGCTCGAATCTATCAAAGAAGTTAATCAAACCAACCTCGTCAATCAAATTAAGATTACCAGAGCTGTAAAGGATCCTCAAACTAATAGTCACTAGTTTACCATCATTTTACAAGTAATCATAGGGCCACCTAGTTACTCCAAATAAAATTCTATAGCAAATAAAAGCACCTCTCTTTTTATTTTGTACAAATACTATGAATAGTGTAGCATCGTAAAAAAAAAGGTCAAAATTACTAGTTCAAATAAAATAGTCAGGGAGTCAATTCCTTATCTCAATTAAAAGATTTGACCTCAAAATTGGTTTATGCCATTATAGTACCACTTTAATATAAGGAAAAATCGGTATATCACATTCTTCACACATTTTTACTAGTTTCATCCGCAAATGTTTAAAAAACATAGTTTAGCACAACTGTACTTGGAATGAAGATTTCCAGTGAAAACATTTCCTTGCATCAGCTAAGTCAAATAACAACCTTAAAATTTGTAGTACATACAACAAATATTTTGAAAGTTAATGCAGATAAAAAAAAAAATTTTACTTTGACGGTTAAAGTAGCTTTAAATGTGAACTCTAACAACCTTTTTTTTTTTTTTAGTTAGTCATCAAGCTCAAATACAATTCTCATCTGAGGAATATGAAACCCAAATTTGAAACCATCATAAGAATTCCGATCCCGAATCTCCAAAAACTCCATAAGATTGAACTTGACAATTTTCAGTAAACTCCCAAACCATACTACAGTAATTATGACTTAAACCGCTTACTTCCTAATATTCCATAGCATTGCATCTAAATGTATCTAACGTAGTTTCTAGCTAGTAGATCATAACCTGACATCAACAACTCACTCTCACCATAACTAATAATAATATCAAGCCCTCTAGCAAAAATCGAATTTCCATAACTTGAATCGGCTTGCTCATTCTTCTATTAAATTAAACATGCAACTAACCACCCATTAGACTGTACCAAATCAATTAACCAAATCCAATTGTCAAAGATCTGAACAAATTGTGCCACCACAAAAATATATTTGACATTATTCCTAATCCACTACGACATATGCTTCAAGGACCACCAACCAATGACTAATTTTACTCTCTCAAGTGTTATATAAACCAGTGCATAAATTAGTCAGTCGCCTATTCCACACTAAAATTCCGTACATCATCATAATCCCTGAAGGTATAGCAATAAAGCTCCATCAAAACGGAATCAAACGTCTAAAAATTTCATCGTGTTCTCTCCTGTTTCCCTAGTAAAGTGATCCTTCGATGTCCAACTCTCACATTTCCAGCTATGAAATTTAACTATCTCTTCCACATCCAACTCAATAACAGTTAAGTTCTAAAAGTACATATGAGTCTTCATAACATCTTACTACCTTCCATAGCTACAAACCAACAGGAATACTTCCACAAAAATCTCCTTGATATAATACTCCCACTTCACCTAAAAGGAACTAACTTAAAACTAACAAATAAGATATTCTACCAACTAATCAATCATGGTTAGAATTAGTAGCCGAGGGAAGAATCAATATAATTCCAACTCAAACCAAGTAAGCCAAACTCTAAGGATTGATCTCCAACAATTAACTACTACAATCCACTCACCCACAAAAATCCAAAGTCTACTAATGAATTCCTTAGACCTCAAAGATTTTGATAGTTGTTATAGTATCACAAGTCGATCATGTGACCTAATAGATCACCTTTTGTTATTGATTGGGATGCTAATCAGCTACATATATGTCTCACGGCCACACCCTCCAAACAGTTTCATTGGATCATTCTCAAATTAGTCTCCATGAGAGTCCAACAAATACTCAAATCCAAAACTAATCTTAGGTAACAACACGCCTCGCAAAAATCATTGTCTATTCCACATCTCCGAGAAGAAAAAAAAAACTGCAAGACCATAATTCTTCAATAATTGCAATCTAACCTTGTCACCTCAACCAAAGTTTAAGATGGGTACTAATGGATCGCTAAACAGAATCTCACACAAAATGTCACGAGTCATCATATATAGATCTACAACCTTATGAATTTGCCAACTCAATCGTGTCTTCAAAACTAATTCTCAAACTAATACCTCCTAGTCCCATTTTCCATGTCAACACAAAATACACATCACTACCTGAAAATCCTTAAATTCACCTCGCATCCTGAATACTAACTCCATGCACTAACCCAAAGTTCTTCTTCATAGAATCGTGCATTCATTTCTCTTTTTTCTTTTGTCATACAAAATCACGTGCCCAATTCATCCACAAGGACTCAAAAGTAACAATTTTAACCTTTAGTAACCAATAACATAAGAACCCTAAAACTACTAATGATCGAAGTTGGTAATACTCCATATTCATTTCAATGGCACAATCACAACTCTAATATCGTAAGTTTACCTATGCAACTTTCTCTTTCCTACCTTCCCACAATTTAACGATACTGATACCGTAATGCATTAAACTTACAAATCGCCATCAGTGCACTCCATAACTTTACTGTCTAATCACCAAACAAACTATGACAATCCCCTACCATATACTCAAATCAACCCAAGCACTCACATCCCGCTATAGCCAAAGCCCATTGCATAGCTACTACCAAACAAGCGGTTGTAACCTTGACAAAACATGTCCATTTTTTTTTTGTCTAGTTCCCAAAATCCAGTTGCTGCCACTCGATCAAAAGAACCCACAATTTCAATAATCCGCTACTCTCACTTTAAAACATCTAAGTCTTTTTTTTTTTTACTTGGTTTGGAATGACATAACATCAAAATCCTGACCATTCTTACCACTATTCATCTCCTAATACACATCAGCAGTTCCTAGAGAATTTCCATAGTCAAGCATAATTATTGTCCTCTCCAAACAGAACATGACATAACCAAATAACTACTAAGATACTAAGGACCAATCAAAGAGTTACAATTCAAGAGTATCTGCCTATCTAGAATGTACTGAGCATTACAAATAAGAAAATCTTAGCACACAGTACTCACGAAATTCAACTAGCCCATCGTCCATACCAACTTGTAGCAGTCCTCTAAGTTACCTTCTTAAGTCAATCTCCAAGTTTACTACCACAAATACCAACTCATCAGATTCAATAAAATCATAGTCCAACTCCATTCAGTCACCAAGGTATTTGTAAAATATGTGCAACAATCCTAATATCGAATAAAATCAATTGCTACATTCTTCTCCAATACCCTATCCAAAACCTATAGAAAAATAACGTTACCACAACTATGTCACCCAATGACTATTATCTCCTTAATACTATGTGGGTACCAATACACATCAAATAACAAATATTCTCACAAATGGCAATAGGACTCTGGGGACTTGAACCTCCACTAAATGCAAATGTTGCAAATTTTAAAAAAGAGTGAAAATATTTTGTCGAAACTTAAGCTCTGATACCACAAATGTCACACCCCAAAAATGAGAAGTGACCGGTCGTGAACCATGAGGTTAATCCATGGAACACGCAGCCTGAAGGCAATTAAAGTAACCGAAAATCAAATGATCGCTTTTTTTGTTAATAATTAAACCAAAAGCCAAATGTGTCTCAATCATAAACATGGGGCACAACCATCCCATGAACCAAATAATATCCAGTGATCCAATAATAATAAAAAGAATTTGTTATCTGACAATTGTTTTCAATGCGGAAGCGTTTATTAAAATAAAATTAGAATGAGACACCCTAAGGAGGTCAACCAAAATAAATCCCCGAGATGCTGCCAGAGTCCTTGCCTAACTCCTCAACTTGCCTGAAAGAGAAGTTGGAATAAATCCGTCAGCTGACGAGCTCATTGAATAGCAAGTATGTATATTAAATAAAGTTGAAAATGGAGATTAAAATAATTTACCATTAAACATAATTTGGCATACAAGGTGTCCAGCAAAATAATAAATTAATTAATGAAGCATTTAACCAATAAGTATTCTTGGTGGTGATCACAACATTAACTCCATCAACAATGAGGAACCATAATCAAACAGTACCATGGCCAAAATAAATCTCATCAAGATTGGATCCAATATCGAACTTAGAGTCACCAGGGTTGGCAGCCCGTGGTACTTTTCCCTAAGACGATCCGACGAAAGAAAGCCGTTGAGCATTAGGGTCACCGGCCTAACACGGTCTTTTCCCCAATGGCCAGGGTCACCAACACGAGAAGGAATAAGTTCCCTGGACTTCCGAAATAAATGTTCCCATTAATATCCACCAAGATCTCACCAAAAAGAATATTATCAATTGATCTCAGAAAATTCATCGCATGCCAATTTATAGAACAACTTATAAATAGTTTTGAGTCTCCGAATAACATTCATATAAATTTCTGAAGGAAATACTTTAAGGGACACAAGAATCTTTCAAAAATACGTAACATACTTAACTACTCACCTGGGTCCAAAAGTAACGCAATCAAACAACGCAAAACGAGCCTAACCTGAACCAAGAATCATAGAGCAATATTATCACTAACTGAATTCGGACTAATGTAAAATTGGAATTAACCAATTCTAGAACTAACTCACTAAAGCCACCAGAACCGTACAAAACCTAAACTTAAATTTTCAATTCCAAACCATGGGTCTCCTACGTAGCCAGCCACCTGTTCTCAATTCTCCAACTTTACCACAAGGACTTGGTTCACACAAGTATAACTATATGTACACCACTTGTACGTATAACATAAGATCAAAACCCAAGATCATTTGTTTCCTTCTACAACTGTTAATATCAAAACCATAACCCCGCACTTGGCCGATACTCTACGCCTCTTGATCCCATACCCAAACTCCACCGCTCCATAAGTCAATCTAATTAACAGAAAATGATTGGTACCAAAAGAATGAAACTTAATTAATCTCTCAGTAACCCATTGTTCGATGCCTTCCAAAAGTTCAACTCTACCCCAACCCATGAACTACGAAGGATGGGAAAAGAACAAGAATAAAGGGGAAAAAGAAACGCTTACCCAATCGATCACCAATCAGCCGAACCCAAAAGTGCTTCGCTCTTCTACTCAGTTCCCTCGACTTCTTCTCTCAAATTTCCTTTTTCGATTGTTCTCTCCAAATAAAAACCCTACTCTATTAAAATATCTCTTCACATGTAACTTTAAAACTACCCACTAACGTAAAACCCCTAATTTGTAGCTAATTTGATAAATTACCGTATCCAACTAATATAGACTAACTACTGTAATTAAAAATTATACCTGTGCCCTCAAACTAATAATAACGCACATAGTAACTACATTGCGCAGAAAAGAAAATTGCTAATTAGGACGCACACCATAAAACTCCCAATTAATAATCGGCCAAAATAATTAACAAGATAAATAAAATTTCCAGGCCGTAACAACAGTGATGAAAATAACATACCTATTCCACATTATGAGCTATCCTCATGCAACATACCAATACACCGCAGTTGATGTCGTGAATGAGATAGTAGCATCGGAATTATGTTTGATATATCTGATAAAATCACCGGCTACACCCCCGTTTTGTTCATGGAAACGATGGATGCCATAGGTAGCCAAGCAAATGAAAGTGTCGTTCACCATCGTTTGAGTCATCGGTCGCAACAACAATCGCAGCCAAATATTTTGCAACACCGACGAAATGACAACATTTTCATTCAACACGAGGAGAATTTTGAAGACGTTGACGAGGAACCTATCATACATGAGGAAGTACACAATAACATTACAGACATTTGAGCGTTTGAGATGCATATTAGAGACATTGATGAGGCCTCGCAGAGCTCGGAGGAAGATGTTGATGCAGGATTAGAGGCTGATGAAGGCGAACAAGACCCAATAGGGATGTTCGAAAAGCCATCCACCATGATGACACAAGACACATGGACCAACCTCGTCGACCCTAGTCCACCAATGCCAACGAGTAGTCATGTTGGGTGGGACGGGAGGTCTGAGCTTTTCGAGGGACATGTATTTTTTTAAAGATAACTCTCCCACTTTATATTTCATCATACATTCCATACGTAAAATGTGGTATTCATTGAAAATATTGCATTCTCTTACCTCTATCGATTTTTTTTTCCGCAGATGTTCTTTTCGAAGCTTGAGGTTAAAAATACAGTGAAAAAATATAGCATGGACATGAATTATGTGGCAAAGACAGAACAGTCCACAACCCGTTTGTTGGTCTACAAATGCGGAAACCAAAACCCATGCTCGTGGCGACTTCGAGCAATAAGGAAGCCGGATCAGGATGTCTGGAAAATTACACGATATGCAGGACCCCACAGCTGCTTGGCTTTCAATGTCACCACAGATCATCAGATGCTCGACGCTCGCTAGATTGCAAATATGATTATGTCAACCGTGGAAGCAGACCCAAGTACGAAGGTCAAGGCTTTTCAAGCAATGGTAAAAGATAAGTGCGATAGTTACTATCCATCGTATGCAAAGACATGGGCTGCAAAGCAAATAGCTATAGCAGCCATTTACGGTGACTTGGAAGACTCATTTGCGGAACTTCCTCAATACTTGGAAGCTATTAAAGAGAGGAATCCAGGTACTCAAACCCATATCATAACAAAGGAGGCAGGCAGGCCAGGACATGTTATATTTGATGCTGTGTTTTGGGTTTTCGGACCCGGCATTGAAGGATTCAAGCATTGTCGCTCAATAATTAGTGTTGATGGTACTTTTTTGACAGGAAAATACAAGGGAACGTTGCTTGTTGCTGTAAGTCAGGATGCTGAGAATCAAATCTTCCCCATTGCATTCGCCGCCATCGAGAAGGAGAACAAAGAAAATTGAGGGTGGTTCCTCGATTGCATAAGGTTTTATGTTACTCAACGTCAAGGCTTGTGTCTCATTTCAGACAGGCACGCAGGCCTTCTTTCATATCTCAAAGGTGCTCCACAATGGAGACCCCCAGTGGCGTACCACAGATACTACGCCCGCCACTTGGGGGTAAACTACATACGGAGGTACAATAAAACTGTAGGCGACCAAGTAAAACTAGCAGCCTGTGAAATACAAGTTTGAAAGTTTGAGATTGAGCTGCAAAAACTTCAAAGGTTTTCCGACGGTGCAGTAAATAAGGATCTTGAGGAGCTACCCCTACGTAAGTGGTCCTATGCACACGATGGGGGTAGGTGATACGGATCGGGTACTACAAACCTATTTGAAAGCTTTAATGGAGTCCTCAAGGAAGCCAGACACCTCCCCATAGTGGCCACTATTAGGACGACATTCTATAAGTGTGTTACGTATTTCAACGACTATGCCGTCAAAGCAAGGGAGGGGATTGAATCAGGTAAAACATTTAGCAAATTCGCAACGGAAAAGTACGATGAATGGAGGATGAGAACAAGAAGGCACGAAGTGATTGAGTTTGACAGAGAGACGGGAATCTACGAGGTGCGAACTCCAATGAATCCAACTAGCCCATATAAAGGACATCGCAGGCACACAGTACACTTGAATGAGCAGACATGTACTTGCAACAAGATGCAACAATGGAGGATGCCGTGCTCGCATGTGATTGCAGTGTGTAACAGAATGGCCATGGACCCTACACGATTCATAGGCAATGTTTGGAGGCTTGACTCAAACATAGCCATATATAGCTCTGAAATGTTCGTACCACTACGTGACAAACCATATTGGCCTCCCTACGATGGGCCAATAATTCATCCTGATGAAGAACGTCTTCGGGGTCGAAGACGTCCACAAGTAAATCGATTTTGAAATGAGATGGATATGATGGATGACTGGCTTGAGGCGCAACCATCACACAAACAGTCTTGTACCTTGTGTGGTGGACATGGGCATAACAAGCGAAAATGTTCAAAGAGGGGAGAAGCGTCATCTTCAGTACCAAATATGTAACTTGTAATGTTTAAAACTATGCATCTATTTGACTTTTCAATTGCTAAAATGGATCTGTAACTTGTAATGTTCAGTTTTTATTTTCTTTCATGGAAGTTGGAGGATAAGTATTGTTATTAGAGCTATGTAATGCAAAGTTATGATTGTTATTAGTTTTTGTAGTGCTTGAGTGTTCAATTGTTAAATTGCCGTTTAAAATAACAAATTCAGTACAACATAATTGAAGGAAGTTAACCTTGTTATGAGCTTTTCGAAATAAATTAGAGATCTTTAACTATATTTAACAAGTGATAATTAGAATTCTTCAGCAACAAAACAAATATACACGATGCGTAGCAAAACCATGACAATGTGGAGTGAAAGGTTAATGAGTATTTTGAACAATACATTTCGAATGTGACAAAGGACAATAAACAATGTAATTGAAATAATGCATTTCAAATGTGAAAACAGAACATTGAACAGTGTATTGCAGAAATGTGAAGCCAGTCATGGGTTTGCATTGATTGGTCAGAAATTAATGTCATTGTGTGGTCTAGGTCTTGGCATCTATTGCAGGAGCATTGGATTCCAATAATTTCCCAACGAATATGGACAAATAATTTATTTCAATTTTATGTGTATAAAAAGGAGACACGAGAACCAGTCTTGCAACTTCATCTTTTCATTATATGGCATATAGCTAGCTATGAGGTACACAGTGCGTGATATATTTCAAGCAACGGGTTGTCATTGGCACCTTGATGACAATTTTGAATACCCTTTGAACCCAAACATACGATATACACCCATTGTCTTTAGAGAAATGCAACGTGAGTATCAATGTCGACTTGAACAGTATGAAGTTCTAAAATTCGACTGCCGGACTTTCAACATTCCAATTCCACGTTGCTGAGCAGTTGACATGCCAATTAATACTCCTCAGTTGTTGCAAAGAGCCTTGCATCGTTTTCGTGAAGAAGTGAACCGCATGCAAATGCGTTTGCAACGACATCAGTATCGATTCTTAGCAAATGAACGAAGAGATGAAGGATTAATGGGTGAAGCTCTTTTTTATATGGAGGCTAGTATGAACGAAGACGTTCAATCCGACATCGAGATGTCAGACGAAGATCAAGAACCATGAATGTGGGATCATTGGAAGATCAACAACCATTGGAACTCTAAGTTTCTTTAATTCTGTCATCCATTTCGTATTATATCTTAGTGTCATTGTTGGAGCTTTTATTTTATTGCAATATTATCTTGTAGTAACTATTGCAACTACTTTTCAATTCATGTTTTTTCTTATCAAGTTATTGAGAGTGATTAGTTATAAATTATATTTATTATCCATGACGATACAAAAAAAACTAAATTTAAGTGATATTTATTATCTGCATTAATGGGATTACAACAACATTAACGTACTTGACATAAACTAATACATCAATAGTTCATACTTAACATAGAAAGGACAAATCATACATAACTTCAAATTCCTAACACAGAACCAATAGTGGGAGATCTACATATCCTCATCAGACATAGCATAGTCAGATAGATATTTCTCATTATTCAAAGCGTTGTTACGTTCATTTTCCGTTAGTTCTCGTTGATTTGCCTCAGCCATCTCTGTTGCTAATAAAGCATGAAATATCTACTCCTGCGCAGCAGCATTCTATTATTCTCCTCTTTGATTTGGGACACGGCTGCTTCATATTCACGCTTATTTGTTGTTGGCATCTCTAGAGATCGACGATGTGGAATTCTGACTCCCATGTTACGCAAATCATTAACCAATCCCTCCTGCTCTTCAACCCTAAATTTCCATTCTTGTCGAAGACCAACATAGTAATCTTTCGGGCTGGTTCTTTTTTCTTTCCAATATGGATCCTTGAACTTGCTCCTCTGTTTGCCATATGATAGAACTATCTCACGTGTCATGCCCTCGATTTTCAACATAAATAAGTAATACATTTTGAATAAAGAACCTCGCATATCATACATATTACCCAAAAGGGTTTCCCACCTGTCCATTTACAAACAAGTTCCCAAGTTTAAAGAAACACAACCTTGGCACTATGGCCCAAATCAACTTAGTTACAAGTACAACCTGTTCAGAATAATACAACTTTCTTTACAAAACGAATTTAAGAATGATCAGTTACAAACCCTTCTTTGACAAAAGTAAACCATTACAAGATGTGCAAGTAACTAGAGAAGTTAACTTCCAAGAGATAGTATCTTCATACCCAAGCACACCATTGCATGCAATCTATGCCCGACACTTGAACTTGAAAAGAAGGATTTTGTTGAGCTACACTAGCCCAGTAGAGAATTCTATGCACAAGCTATATGAAAATGTGACGATTTATGCAATGAGAATGAATGATCTCCACTAACGAACAAGAGATACATAGGGGCACCATAAAGAACCAACAAGCTACGACTATGGGATCCTATGCTTCTTAAGACATCCCTAACCATTCGTATGTCATCTCGAAGCAACATTAAGCTCATATCATTCTGAATAACCACGACGACTTCTCAACCCTTTTATAACTATTTAAACGAATGCCACGAACAACCTCATTATTCAATGCCATAGCCATCGAGCCTCTTTTCATAAAAAGAAAACATTCCCGTTTGATTTCCAAAATAATTTTGAGAAATACTCTCGACCTCCGCGGGTCGAGCTCCGTTGATTCTCTTGAATACCGGAATCCGTTGATTTGTGCCCAAATACCGGAACCGTTGATTCGCTCTGGAATACCGGAGGATTTTTCATAAAAATCCCTTTTTCAAAACCAAGTTCCTTTCTTTTCAAAAACTTTGATGGAATCCATTGTTTATCTTCTCTTTTCAACAGTTACAATATCAAGCAGCTCATAGCCCAAACAACAACTTAAACTTCAATAAGTCAATTACGACTTCATTCATCATATGAGACATTCAACTGTATTACCACACCTTGCGTTACAGTGAATTCTCTCCACCTGGGTTTCCGCATTACCACACCTTGCGTTGCAGGACCCTCAGTTCAACATTCACAACTTATAACCATGTCTTATCGTACATTAACAAACACCTTAAGTTCATATCATCCCTCTATGTCTATTTCAACGCCCTACATCTCGTATCGAACCCATAACAACTCTACGACACACCACCGACTAGGTTCTAAGCAACAATCTATAGAACGAGTGCCAAAGGAACCCTAGATGATTGATCGAGACGAAGCACAAAGACACGGGTCACCCTATTCTCTTCCGGATCACTAGGCAAACCCCTATCGTTCAACAAAACGCCCCACGTCAAACCTTATGTCCAATGATACACAATAACCTCTCTACAATACGCATTTTCATCCTACCATTCGCCACGTCTAGCCTTAGCACCTAAAACACTTATAGCATTCACCACCTCATGTCACAATGATCCTCAAGTACCACCAATTCCATAAATACACCTCAATTAAGTTTATCTAGTAAGACACTATCCTTTCTCTAACAACGGGAAGCCCATGAGACGAGGACAACTTAAGTAAACCAAAGGGATTCATTTAAGCATGATAGAAATAGGTTTGGAGGTGTTCAAAAGGTATTGGAGGTGATCGGGGGTCAAAACAATGGAGTTCGGAGCAAAACAGTGAAAACTGGCATTAAGCCAATTGTATCGATACAGCCAAAGTCTGTATCGATACTGACAGGCTTCGAGGCAGTCCAGAGAAAAAGGTATCGATACGGATTAAGGGCCGTATCGATACGAGGGGTTTTCGAGCGGATTTTCTGTAGAATTTCAAGAATGAAACCCAAACTACAACCAACAATCATAAGCACGATTAAGGTGCAAATTCAACACATAAACATATAACAAGTGCAAGAAATCCCTACCTCGAAGTCGGAGAGCAAACACGCGAAGAGATCGGGCCACGTGAACCCTTGAACTCAAACTTTGAAATACTCCCAAAATACTCCGCTCCGAGTCAAACCGGACGAGCTACGAACTCAAGAGCACGTGAGGAAGATGGAGAGAAGGTTGGGTTCTTTGGGTTTCGATCTTTGGTGGAGGAATGAGGGAGAGAGAGTGAAGAGCCGAGAGAGGGAGAGAGGGAGGAGGGGGGATTTCTATCCTCTACACACACACACATCCTATATATACCCCTATATCTCTAAATCACACATACACTCCCTCAAGTCTCTATTCTTTCACTTAAATCCCTAATTCAAATATCCACCAAATAAACCATATTCTCGTAATTATCCAATTAATAAACTTTTCAATAATTAAATAAAATAAAAATTTTACGGGTCTCTACATCACGACTAAAGATTATTACACAAAAATGTAGAAGTTGAAAGATAATTTATAGACATATGCTTTGGCCAATACCTAGATCATACCCTCAATGGGATCCTATAAGATAAGAGCCAGCATGGGACCACAAAAGCTGTATGTTAATAAGCCTGTATAAAAGCTTAATATAGTCTACATGGATAAAACTGCATAAAATGACAAATAAAACAAAGATGGTTAAAAAAGTCTGTACGAATTTATTAAGGCTGAAAAAGGTTGAATGAATTGATGATGGCTGAAAAAGCTGAAAGAATCGAAAAGTCTGCAATTGAAAAGACTAAACCCATTGAATGAGACTGAAAAAAGCTCAACGATTTGAATAAGGCTGAAAAAAACTGTACGAATAGATTAAGGCTGAAAAGGCTAAATGCATTGAACAGAGCTAAAAAAGCTGAAGAATTTGAATAAGAGTGAAAAAGGCTGCAGTAATTGAATAAGGCTGAAACAGGCTGAAGTAATTGAGTAAAGGTGAAAAAGCATGAACGAATTTAATAAATCTGAAAATGGTTGTATGAATTATAAATACAATTTTTTTCAGTGAAGTTAATAAAACCCTAAGGCATTCCTAAAGTGCATCAACATTTTCTATATATATTAGTTATATTTTGGACAATCATTTTTTTTTTCAATTTTAAGACAAGTAGTTATTGTCAATCTATCTTTTCTTAAACATAATACAATAGTTTCCGCTATTCACGTTGTAACGACCAAATATTTTACACTACAAACGTGGTCGCAATTTTTTTTAACGATTTTACTTTCGTTGTTTTTAGTCACGTTTCAAGTCACGTTTCATACTGATTCACAAGACAAGTAATCAAATTTATGAGATTGTTGGGATGTTATTTTTTAAGGTAGAGCCAGTTGAAATGACGCTACCTGATTAGGTAAAGCTACTTCAAGTGGCGCTACCAGATTAGGTAGAGCCACTTGAGTGGCCGTTACCTGATTAGGTAGAGGTACTTCAAGTGGCGCTAGTCCACGTCATACAACCACGCAATACGGTAGAGCGCCACATGGCAAACAACGCCAGCGCTACCCGCTACTCAGGTAGCGCTTGTTGAAGTGGCTCTACCGAGTACTTTTAAAAATAGTTTGAAAATGAGATTATTCCGGCCAATAGTTCTATATAAAAAAAAAGGATTACTTTGATAAAAAAAAACTCGAAAACCCTAATCCACATTCTCAATTCTTCAGCCATGGCCATAACGCGCTCATACGCCCAGCGCATGGTCTGCGTGAGAACCCCCGACTTGGACGTCACCGGCGAGGCTCTGAGATCGCTCTTCGAGCGGAAAGGCGAGTCGAGTCCTTCAGCACCAAGCGCTTCACAACGGTCTCGGCTCACATCCTCTTCAAGCACCGAAAAGCGGCTTGGATGGCGGTCAAAGATCCCCGCAAGAAGATCGGGAAACCCTCGCGCGTGCCCTTCTCGTGCTATCCCTTGTGCGTGCTCTTCTCTCGCATCCCCCCTAGTAGGATTTTTACTTCTTAATTCCCTTCGCTGATGAACTATGGGGATGAGGAGGAGCCCCTCATGGAGCTCGTGCAATCCTTCGGGGAGGACTACCTGATGGTCCTCGTCAAGGAAGCCATCTCCAAGGTCCCCAATTTCATCAAGACCGTTGAGAAGCAGGCCGACTTGGACCCCCGTCCAGCGCGAGTTTTTTTTATCAAAGTAATCTTTTTTTTAGAACTATTGGCAGGAATACTTTCATTTTCAAACAATTTTTAAAACTAATCGGTAGAGCCACTTGAACAAGCGCTACTTGAGTAGCGCTATTCCGATCGGCGCTATGTAATTACACCCTGTGCCACGGGCTGTATGACGTGGAGGACTAACGCCATCCGAAATAGCTCTACCCAATAGAGCCACCCGAATTGGCTCTACCCAATCAAGTAGAGCCACCCGAACTGGCTCTACCCCCTTTAGAACAGCGTTTTCCCCAATAGGGCTCTAGGGCTTGTATACCGCTAATCCCAACGGCGCTTCTTCTCCCTCTCTCTCCTCTACGTCTCCTCCCTCTCTGCGATCTCTCAGGTCTCCCTTGTGCTAACCGAGACCGCTCGACGGACGGCGTCTCCACACCGGCCACAATCTGTTGCTGGCTGTTCACTGTAAGTATCTCTCTCTGTGCTTTCTTTGCATTCATCTCTGCATAGTTTTGGCACGACTGTTTGATAAACGACCAGAGAGGGAGTCCACTGGACTCGACCAATCTAACACCATGGTCCAATGATTCCAATTCGAAGGTTTCCAGATCTGAGTCATCATGCCTCGCCTTTCTAGGACTAGTTCCATCAGAAAGCCCCATTTTTTTTTCCTTTGAAATGAAATAAATCTCGAGAAAAGATATGGTTTTGGTGAAAGGGAAAAATACCTGCTATAGATTGGTAAAGCTACGGAGGGAATTTTTTTGTTTAGACACAGTCAAACCAATTCCAATTTGAATTATGAACTTAGGTACAGTTGTCAACAACAGTAGAACTCTACTTGGATCCACGGCAATAAAATTCCTTCTCTGAATCGTGCTCCATCCTAAAACGTTATCATCAAGTTCTTTGCGTGTAAAGTGGATTTGTTTTCAAACAGCTTTGTTTGTTACTGTGTGCTGATTTACATATCTTTTTCTTATGTTCTAGCTTTGTCTTCGACATACCATGTGCCGATCAGAATAAAACTAATGCTTCAAAGTCTTTTAGCTAGAATCTTGAAAGTTCATAAAAGAATTTAAATTTTTTTGTCTTAAATCTTTTGGGATTGGAGGATAAGATAGTTTTTTGGATTAGTTAAAGCAAAATGGAAAGCTAGCCACTTATGATTCATAAATCTGTTGTATTTTTTTTTAAAAGAAAGTTCTTAGTGAAGTATTGTTGTTTGTTCTATGTAATGCAAATTTATGAATTGTTGGTCATTAGTTATATATGGGCAATCGTTTTATTTTGTTCAATTTTAAGCCAAGTAGTTATTGTCAATCCATCTTTTCCTAAACATAATACAATAGGTATGGAATGGCAAGATATACACTTCCTATTCATTATTCGCATTCTTTTACCTTGGCTAGTGTACCTCACGAAAAATTGGATATCACCTTAAATTGAGTATGTGCAAAACCCCTTGTTCAAGTCTTTATAAATTTGCCTATATTTTGTTTAGCAATGTGGATAATATGTCGAAATTAACAATTAATCTAAAATATAGGTCATACTATGGACCTCAACCTTAATGCGCTTCGTAGTCCTGACCCGGGGCCCAGAAATGTGTCGATTCTACGTTTACAACACCAGCACCGCTCTCGAGAAGTTTGGGAAGCTGATGTAAGTGACATTTGGATAATGTACGTACTTCATAAACTTAAGTGTAATTTGTCAATCTAATCCATGAATTACCAATTTATTTTAGCGCACGCGGCCTGTGGATTCAAAAAAAGTCAGAGTTCGTAGTGCCAAGAAAGGTATACGAGCATTGCCATGGCCGTCACCCCCTATTTTAGAGTTGATACGGCATGCCCGTTTAGAGGGCCTTTGTTCATTGCCGTTTGTGTCCGTGGATTGGGGTCTCATTACGGCACTTTTAGAGCGATGGCGGCTTGAGACACACACGTTCCACTTGCGGCCTGGTGAGTCCACAATCACGCTACAAGATGTTGAGGTTTTGTTAGGCATTCCGATTGAAGGTAAACCTGTGACTGGAAATACAAACTTGAAGCCTTATGATTTGTGTAAGCGTCGATTGGGGGAACAACCTACAAAAGAGTCTAAGGACATAAACGGGATGAAGGTCAAGGCCAGCTGGTTAAGTGATAGGTTCACTGGCCAAGTAGAGGAAGGGGCTGACCCAGAGGTTGTTGCACGCCAGGCACGTGGCTACTTGTTGTTGCTTATGGGAGAAACTATATTTGCTAACCACTCAGGTATTTTGCCATCGTTTGTAGGAAATATTTCAAATGTTCAACATAGGGCTTTTATATTTGCCTCCATCTGTTATTTGAAAGGTAACCAAATGAATTAAAGTGGACAAATTATTTGGGTTGTTATGACTTCATGATACTTACATGTTGTGGTTGTTTTTAATTTTTGTATAGTCCGTTATGAACCTTCCTCATATTTCCTATGATTTAGAGGCATAGAACACCCCTTAGGGTGCTGTTATTGAACTCAAATGGCTGAAACTGGTCATGTTTGCCTGGAATGAGGCTGTGAGAATTGGAACTCAAGTTCATAATGTTGAGAACTGAAAAACAGTTGCTAGACTTGGTTAAAGTTAGTGCTTCTATTGCTATATTTTGTTAAGGAGTTTAAGCAAGTAGTTGCCAAAATTCGTTCTTATGAGTATTTCCATATTAATACTCACATGTTTGGTTACATATGATGAATGTTAGGTTCTAAAGTGACGACAAGTATTGCGACTCCACGTAGGGAGTGAGCTTGTGTTGGTTTTCCTTTTTGATGGAGACCGAGGTGAGTGTTCGATTCATAGATGTTCTTCAATTGGATTGAATTGGTGATATTGAACTGTGACTTCGTGTCGATGGGCTACAATGGCTAACGGCCGGACTTTGTGTCGTGCTCCTGACTTTGTGTCGAATTCTTTGGCTTTATGCCAAGTTAATGACTTTGTGTTGGATTTAATGACTTTGTGTCGAACTAAAGACTTCGTGTCGATAATTTGCTTAACGCATATTTATTTGTGATGCTAGATTTAATGTTTTCATTGAATAGCATCCATGTCTCATATACACTCCTGGAACTCGCTTTGGGTTCCAGTTTTGCAGGTATAGGTCGGTGTCCACTACAGGTCGCGTTTTGCATTTTGTGACTCGCTCGAGGAGTGCGTGGTTGAGGCCCGTGGGAGTCTTTGTTTCCCGGCCCGTAGATGTTTTTTTTTTTTGCCTAGTTTAGTTTTTTTTTTTTGGATCATAGTTGGTTATGTAAAGTTTATTTTTTGTTTGACTGACTTCCTCTGTAGTTTGTAAATGATAGTTATTTTGAGATGTAAATAAAATGTGGCTGTTGATCTTCAGTTTTTAGTTATTCTTGGAATTGCTAGTAGATGGTTGTCGTTGCGTGTCGTATAGGGATAGGCTGATGAGGTGATATTTCGGAACGGGGCGTGACAGTTACAGTAGAGGCGGACTCAAAGAGACACTGTCAGCCGGTTGACCTTTCAAATATAATCGCTCTACGAGTGCGTTCTTCAAGTTGTGAAACACTGGAAACGAAAAAGGTTGCACCTGCTGAGGTAGTAACCTTCATAGTGATGAATTCCCAAACCTCTTTGCAAATATATTTGTGTTGTGGGATCACAAATACTTTCTTATTTTTTTATGGACGCTTGGACACGAACCCTTGGCAGAAAGCTGTATTGATACATCTAGTTTTCTAATGAAAAGAAAGTGAGTATTAGGATAGCTGAAATGGAGGAGAAGTTAGAGAAAATGGAAACGGAAAAAGTGGAGGAGAAGTTTGTGTGAAACTTTTGTGACCTATCGATTCGTCTCGACAAATGCAAGTCAAAAAAATAAATTTTTGGAACATATTCTTTTGTCTTTAAAAAAAATTACAGTATTCGTTTCGACTAAATTTTTTATACTTGTTCGATTCCTCTCGCTGAGACGAATCAACAAAAAATTGATGCACAACTAAGAAACGCAATATTTTTTTTGGTATAAAGACAAAAAATAAATTACTATTTCACTTTTAAAGCTCAATCCACCCTAAGGATTGAACCGGCCTATGAATAGACTGTTTGTTCCCAAATGAATGTTGTCAGGCCATATTGGCTCTACCCTGACGGGACTACCCGAACTGAATCATGTCAGGCCATACGGGTAGAGCCATTTGAAGTGGCTCTACCAAAGTAGAGCCATTTGAAGTGGCGCTATCCTCATGGAGTGGAGCCATTCTAAGTGGCGCTACCATTATTGGGTGGACCTCCCGATAAAATATTATGCAGGCCGTACGGGTAGAGCCATTTGAAGTGGCGCTACCTAAGAAGAGCCATCTGAAGAGGCGCTACTCTGACTGGGCCCATGCACAGACCAGCCCAGTTTTACCCGAATCTTGCCAGCCATCAATCCATCAATCTGCACGAGCAATGTCTTCAGTAAAGCTACTTAGATAGGCGTTACTTGACTGAACAAAATGCCAAGTCCCTATAAATCATTTCTGTCAACTCCAAAGCAAATTTACACACAACGTGAACTACAAATTTCTTCTTCCATTAAAAATGAGCGGTTCAAACCCTATGTATGTATTGGTTTACATATGTGGGCATGTTGTCCAACAACCAAATGGCCCGTCCTACGTCGGTGGTAGGACAATCCCATTATCAATTGTGAGAGGGATAACTCTTAATGACTTGCAAGAGATGATCTGGAATGCAGCGGGTATGCCGGCAACAGTGATGAAAATAACATACCCATTCCCAATTATGAGCTATCTTCATGCAACATACCAATACGCCGCAGTTGATGTCGTGGATGATAGTAGCATCGGAATTATGTTTGATATATCTGATAAAATCACCGGCTACACCCCCGTTTTGTTCACGGAAACAATGGATGCCATTGGTAGCCAAGCAAATGAAAGTGTCGTTCACCATCGTTCGAGTCATCGGTCGCAACGACAATCGCGGCCAAATATTTCGCAACATCGCAACACTTTCATTCAAAACGAGGAGAATTTTGAAGATGTTGACGAGGAACCTATCATACATGAGGAAGTACACGATGACATTACAGACATTGGAGCGTTTGAGATGCATATTAGAGACATGGACGAGGCCTCGCAAAGCTCGGAGGAAGATGTTGATGCAGAATTAGAGGCTGACGAAGGCGAAGGCACTGCAATAGGGATGTTCGAAAAGCCATCCACCATGATGACACAAGACACATGGACCAACCTCGTCGACCCTAGTCCACCAATGCCAACGAGTAGTCACGTTGGGTGGGATGGGAGGTCTGAGCTTTTTGAGGGACATGTATTTTTAAAAGATAACTCTCCCACTTTATATTTCATGATACATTGTATACGTAAAATGTGGTATTCATTGAAAACATTGCATTCTCTTACCTCTATTGAATTTTTTTTTTCCGCAGATGTTCTTTTCGAAGCTTGAGGTTAAAAATACAGTGAAAAAATATAGCATGGACATGAATTATATGGCAAAGGCAGAACAGTCCACAACCCGTTTGTTGGTCTACAAATGCGGAAACCAAAACCCATGCTCGTGGCGACTTCGAGCAATAAGGAAGCCGGATCAGGATGTCTGGAAAATTACGTGATATGCAGGACCCCACAGTTGCTTGGCTTTCAATGTCACCACAGATCATCAGATGCTCGACGCTCGCTACATTGCAAATATGATTATGTCAACCGTGGAAGCAGACCCAAGTACGAAGGTCAAGGCTTTTCAAGCAATGGTAAAAGATAAGTGTGACGGTTACTATCCATCGTATGCAAAGACATGGGCTGCAAAGCAAATGGCTATAGCAGCCATTTACGGTGACTGGGAATACTCATTTGCGGAACTCCCTCAATACCTGGCAGCTATTAAAGAGAGGAATCCGGGTACTCAAACCCATATCATTACGAAGGAGACAGCCAGGCCAGGACATGTTATATTTGATGCTGTGTTTTGGGCTTTCGGACCCGCCATTGAAGGATTCAAGCATTGTCGCCCAGTAATTAGTGTTGATGGTACTTTTTTGACAGGAAAATACAAGGGAACGTTGCTTGTTGCTGTAAGTCAGGATGCTGAGAATCAAATCTTCCCCATTGCATTCGCCATCGTCGAGAAGGAGAACAAGGAAAATTGTGGGTGGTTCCTCGATTGCATAAGGTTTTATGTTACTCAACGTCAAGGCTTGTGTCTCATTTCAGACAGGCATGCAGGCCTTCTTTCATATCTCAAAGGTGCTCCACAATGGAGACCCCCAGCGGCGTACCACAGATATTGCGCCCGTCACTTGGGGGTAAACTACATACGGAGGTACAATAAAACTGTGGGCGATCAAGTAAAACTAGCAGCCTATGAAATACAAGTTCAAAAGTTTGAGATTGAGATGCAAAAACTTCAAAGGTTTTCTGACGGTGTAGTAAATACGGATCTTGAGGAGCTACCCCTACGTAAGTGGTCCTATGCACATGATGGGGGTAGGCGATACGGATCGCGTACTACAAACCTATCTGAGAGCTTTAATGGAGTCCTCAAGGAAGCCAGACACCTCCCCATAGTGGCCACAATTAGGACGACATTCTATAAGTGTGTTACGTATTTCAACGACTATGCCGTCAAAGCAAGGGAGGGGATTGAATCAGGTAAAACATTTAGCAAATTCGCAACGGAAAAGTACGATGAATGGAGGATGAGAGCAAGAAGGCACGAAGTGATTGAGTTTGACAGAGAGACGGGAATCTACGAGGTGCGAACTCCAATTAATCCAACTAGCCCATATAAAGGAAATCGCAGGCACACAGTACACTTGAATGAGCAGACATGTAATTGCAACAAGATGCAACAATGGAGGATGCCGTGCTCGCATGTGATTGCAGTGTGTAACAAAATGGCCATAGACCCTTCACAATTCATAGGCAATGTTTGGAGGCTTGACTCAAACATAGCCATATATAGCTCTGAAACGTTCGTACCGCTGCATGACAAACCATATTGGCCTCCCTACGATGGGCCAATAATTCATCCTGATGAAGAACGTCTTCGGGGTCGAGGACGTCCACAAGTAAATCGATTTCGAAATGAGATGGATATGATGGACGACTGGCTTGAGGCGCAACCATCACACAAACAGTCTTGTACCTTGTGTGGTGGACATGGGCATAACAAGCGAAAATGTTCAAAGAGGGGAGAAGCGTCATCTTCAGTACCAAATATGTAACTTGTAATGTTTAAAACTATGCATCTGTTTGACTTTTCAATTGCTAAAATGGATCATTTCACTTGTAATGTTCAGTTTTTATTTTCTTTCATGGAAGTTGGAGGATAAGTATTGTTGTTAGAGCTATGTAATGCAAAGTTATGATTGTTATTAGTTTTTGTAGTGCTTTTTTTTTAATCAGCGTTTTTGTAGTGCTTGAGTGTTCAATTGTTAAATTGCCGTTTAAAATAACAAATTTAGTACAACATAATTGAAGGAAGTTAACAAATTGCCGTTTAAAAACTGTACGAATTGATTAAGGCTGAAAAGGCTGAATGCATTGAACAGGGCTAAAAAGCTGAAGAATTTGAATAAGGGTGAAAAAGGTTGCAGTAATTGAATAAGGCTGAAACAGGCTGAAGTAATTGAGTAAAAGTGAAAAAGAATGAATGAATTTAATAAATCTGAAAATGGTTGTATGAATTATAAATATAATTTTTTTTAGTGAAATTAATAAAACCCTAAGGCATTCCTAAAGTGCATCAACATTTTTCTATATATATTAGTTATATTTTGGACAATCATTTTTTTTTCAATTTTAAGAAAAGTAGTTATTGTCAGTCTATCTTTTCTTAAACATAATACAATAGTTTCTGCTATTCACGTTGTAACGGCCAAATATTTTACACTAACGCAATTTTTTAAACAATTTTACTTTCGTTGTTTTTAGTCACGTTTCATACGGTTTCCCAAGACAAGTGATCAAATTAATGAGATTGTTGGATTGTTATTTTATAAGGTAGAGCTAGTTGAAATGGCGCTACCGGATTAGGTAGAGCTATTTGAAGTAGCTCTACCAGATTAGGTAGAGCCACTTGAGATGGCTTTACCTAGTAGAGCTACCTCAAGTGGCGCTAGTCCACGTCATACAACCAACTCAGCACACGGTCTAGTGCCACATGGCAAATAGCGCCACTGCCACTTCAACAGGCGCTACTCAGGTAGCGCTTGTTGAAGTGGCTCTACCGAGTATTTTTAAAAATAGTTTGAAAATGAGATTATTCCGGCCAATAGTTCTAAAAAAAGGATTACTTTGATAAAAAAAACTCGTCCAGCGCCAGGTTTATGTGGTCGGAGGCATCGGCTGTGACCACCCCCCCTCACTGATGACAACGCTATGGAAGTCCTGCACTCCGCGGGCCTTGGAGTGTACGTCGAGATCGAGCACTGCGAGGTCGAAGACTACTACGCTTATGTCCAATTCAAGCACCGAAACAGCGTCCTCAAGGTTATGGAGACCGGCATGATCGGTTTTGATTGGTGCGACCCGCTCAAGTGCGTTCGTTTCAGCACCTTTGCGCGCCCCAAGCTGGATGCTAATTGGTAACCGAAGAAAAGGTAATACATGTCCCGTACTCGTAATACTTGCGTTCGTTCGGTTGTGTGGTTTTTCCCCCTGGTGCAGTGGTGCTTATACACAAATCTTTGCATAGTAATTAAGAAGTTTTTGCTAATAGATTGTTCATTCTGATAGCCAAGTATTGTTGCATGTGGTACGCCCTCCTGTCCCCTTGACCTATGTCATTTCCGTTCCATTCGACCCAATGAATGGTGGCGTCTTTATTTCCCCCACCAAAAGTTTCCAAAGCAAACAACACGTTTTTTGTTTTAGTGGTGATGGCCAGGACATTTACCCCAAAAATGATACTAACAAAAAGTAAAAGGAAGGCCGGAAGATTATATGTCTGTTCACCAATTGTGAGAATTGTTCCTGCTTGTGATCTTAGAAACATTCATCTCGCAGATATTATGCATTTGGGGGGGTATTTTGAAATTTTCCCTCCTTGATTTCCTTATCAGTGAGGGTAGTCAAAGATGTTTAGTGTTAATGCAGCTAAATGTCAAATGTGCAAGATCTTGAACATAGTTTTTCTGGAACACTTGCCTTAAATAGAGACATGGTATTTATCAGAAGAATGAAGAATCAAAAACTATTTTTCATCTGCAAATCCTTTAGCACTGGTACCAACCAAATATTGAGTGATGCTGTTTTGGCAAAGAGTTAAATTTGTTTTTAGTTTTTTGCCTTTTGATTCGATTGGAAGTTGGCTTCAAGTTGGTTGTTCCTCTCCTCCTCCATTTACAATAGTTGGATTTTTACAGAAAATCTACGATAACATTGTTATTTCTCCCTATGGTTTACTGGTTTACCCCCTTAAAATTACAAGTGTCCACACCCTCAAGTTACATAGAATCTCCTCTAACCTACTTAGAAGAGAACGCAAGAACATTAAAAAGTGTAGGAAACGAAAACAATTTCTATTCCACGAGTACAAAAACCAACTCTAGACAATAAATGGGTGTCTAGAGGTCCATCTCTTCTAAATACAGAATTCGATTGGGCTATGTCTCCAGCTGCATCTATTTACAATATTTGGGCAGAAAGGAATGCCGATTCTTTAAAAACCAAGGCTCTGGACTGGAGGCATTAGCTCTTGGAGAAAGAAGCCTAAGAAGCCTAAATCTGATGTTAAGTATTTAATATTTATAGTGTTTAGTCCTACCTAGGTCTGTATTGGTTTGCTGGTTTACCTTGGTATGGCAAGTTAGTTGTTTTGTGTTGAACTTAGGGTGTTGTCCCTCTGATCTTGTTTGCTTGGTGCTTAAAGTAAATAGTAATCGTTTTCCAAAAAAGATTCTATTCCAAGAGTACGAAAACCAACTCTAGATTTGAATACTTAGTTCTTGAATGCTTTTTTGGCAATAGTTGTTTTTATTCTTCAAAACATTAACGTTGTTGGTATTTTTTATTCACGTTTTAACTTTTATAGATATATGTATATATTTGAGTTTATATGTATTTCTAATGTTCATGTGTCCAAATATGTTACAAACTTGTGTCCATGTTTGTTTCGTGAGGTGCAATGTTGCGTCGATACTTCTTAGGTGAACATACAAAAATAACACAATAGACTCACTCTAGGATTAAACCCACCTTTGAAAGATTACAGTCTTGTTTTTTGCCAAATCACTCTACAGACACTAAGATTTCTTCAACAAACCCCCATGTGATGATCAACTCTCACCAAATATTATTTAATCGGTTTTCGGGCACATACATAGTGTTGGGAAACGATTCCCAGAAACCAATAATGACGCGTAGAGATTAGACAATAAGAAAACCGCAAAACCCTACACGGCGGAATTAGGGTTTTACCTCAACTCCCTGCGAACACGAACGCTGGTTGAACTTGTTATAACACGTCTTGCTATAAGCCACGTATACTGCTCGACTGCACCTTACGATCTTCTATCGTATTCCCTGCACGCCTAGAACACGAACCGAGTGTGGACTCTTTCGTGGTCTGTTTGCTCTCTCTAGATCTGCCTCTATTTTGTGAATAATAGAAACGTGTAAAACGTCAATCTGACCTAGAGAGCATAACGTGTATATATAGGGCTACGATAGGGACCTAAGGAGTAATAAGTCAGGGCTCCCAGTGTAAATAAGAAACATTAATCCCACCAGGATTCTATTTCTTATTTCACTAATTATAATTCACCCCACTACAGAATTATAATTGAACTCCCGTCTTTATCTCAATTATATTACGAGTTCTATGATATTAAATACTTATTAATCTCCCCACGTTAAGATTACAGATACCCGTAGATTAAAATAAATTACTAACAATCTCCCACTTAATCAACATCTTAACTTGAGACTATCCGCTTAACTTATTCGATATGTCGGATACAAATATCCACTTGCAGGGTTTGACATAATCGAAACTTATAAGCTTACTCAATGGGTATCATCAATCCCTATCGGGACGTGGATTCCATTAATAATTAATAGTTGTCATATACATAATGTTGCGACCCAACTCACCTGACTATTGACCGTATAAAGATCTCACCCTTTAATGAATCAAAATCAACAACATTAGATATATACATCTAATAATTATCTTTGGATTAAGAGCATAAGCATTCATAATAACCATGAGGTTCCAATTGTCTTATAAAGTTAGTACAAAGACAATTACCTCAATGCGGTCCTGTTCAATACACACAAAGTGTACTAGCACAATGAGTTAGAACTAGACCGTTCCCTGTAGTCAAGACAGACCTACTAAACATTGTACTACAGTCCTACTGATGGTGTGTCCAGTTCCATCTAAGATTGTGAACCATATCTTATATTTTACAAGAACCGATGATCCGATCTTCTGTGTGTAAGTCGAACTCTACACACCGGATCATCTACTTTGTAAAATAAAAGACACATATGCACAACATACAATAATATTATGCAAATATTACCCATAAAAGATTCTCATCAAAAAAAGGATAAAACTGATTAATACATAACAATATTAATCCATCATATAAAAACATAGCTTTTACATAACCTCCTAACAAACTCCCACTAAGACTCAAAGTCATGCTGCCACGCATCTTACTCGCATTCTCTCTACTACGTGACTATCAAAAGTCTTAGCCTGTAAGCTGTACGTAAAAGAATCTGCTAGGTTGTTTATCGATGCGATCTTGGCCACAGCTACATCACCTCTCTGAATGATCTCTCGAATCAGGTGATACTTACGCTCGATGTGTTTTCCTTCTTATGAGTCAATGGCTCCTTAGAGTTAGCAATTCCACCACTATTGTCACAATAGATGTAATAGCTAATTGCACTAGAGGAATCACTTCTAGATCCATCAAGAAGTCTCTAAGCCAAAACGGCCTCTTTGGTTGCTTAAGAAGCTACCACATACCCGGCCTCCATGGTGGAATCAATCAATCCATGATTGCTTGATACTCCTCCAACTTATGACTCTACCTCCTAAGGTAAACACATATCCGGAGGTAGATTTTCTGGAATTCCTATTTGACATAAAGTCTGAGTCTGTGTACCCATAAGTTACCAGACTATCTGACTGGAACACTAACATATGATCTCTAGTTCTTTTCAGATACTTGAGTATATGTTTCACTACAGTCCAATGTTCTTGTCCTGGATTAGACTGAAATCTGCTAACCATGCTAACGGCAAAGCAAATATTAGGTCTAGTACACAACATAGCATACATAAGGCTTCCTACTGCCGAGACATAAGGAACTGCCTTCATTTTCTCCATCTCCTCAGGTGTTTTAGGACACTGATCCTTAGATAGGTTGATTCCATGTCTAAAAGGGAGGAACCCTTTCTTGGAATCCTGTATGCTAAAACGGGCAAGAATCTCATCGATATAAGTAACTTGTGATAAGCCCAACATCTTGTTCTTGCGATCTCGTATAAGATTAATCCCAAAGATGTGACTAGCTTCTCCCAAGTCCATTTCGAATTGGTCGGATAACCACACTTTCACTGAAGACAATACTCCCACATTGTTTCTGATGAGCAGGATATCATCGACATATAGTACTAAAAATACCACCACTTTTCCGTTGCGCTTCTTATACACACATGAATCATTCGGGCATTGATCAAAATCAAAAGACTTGATTGCTTGATCAAAACGAATGTTCCACGATCTAGATGTCTGCTTAAGCCCATAAATAGACTTCTTAAGCTTGCACACAATATGTGCTCTTGACCTTTGGCTATGAATCTATCTGGTTGCATCCTATAGATGCACTCATCCAGATTTTCATTAAGGAACGCGGACCTGATTAGAGTACATAGACTCCATCTCTG
Organism: Rhododendron griersonianum; assembly: GCA_018127125.1. NCBI lineage: Eukaryota > Viridiplantae > Streptophyta > Magnoliopsida > Ericales > Ericaceae > Rhododendron > Rhododendron griersonianum. The sequence continues at coordinate 28,649,622 of CM030790.1, read as the reverse complement.
ATTTCATAGCCTTTTGCCAAAGTTTCACATCTTTATCTTGAAGTGCCTCATTGTACTTACAGGGTTCGGCATGTTGATTATCAGGGATCATTTCAAAAGACTCTCCCAACAACGTATACCGACTGGGTGGAACAATAACCCTCCCATTACGACGAGGTACTGGTGTGTCAATAGCTGCCTCTACATATGTCTCTTGTGGCGTTTCCTCCTGCACTATTGGTGGTAAAGAAGTTTGTGTCGGTATCTCTCCTCTCAATTCCTCTAAAACAATTTTACTTCTGGGCTTGTGGTCTATCACAGAGTCCTCTTCTAAGAATCGGGCATTAGTGCTAACAATGACCTTTTTATCCGTATGACTATAAAACAGTCCACCTTTCGTTCCTCTAGGGTACCCCACAAACAAGCAAACTTCTGTCCTCGATTCCAATTTATCTGCGTTCCCATTCAGCACATGTGTTGGACTACCCCAAACCCGAACATGCTGCAGACTAGGTTTGCGCCCAGTCCATAGTTCTGTGGGTGTAGATGGTACTGACTTAGATGGTACCAAGTTAAGAATGTACGCTGCTGTTTCTAGTACATGTCCCCAAAACGAAATTGGTAAATCTGAATAACTCATCATTGATCTTACCATATCCATAAGAGTCCTATTCCTTCTCTCTGCTACACCATTTTGTTGCGGCATATCTGGAGCTGACAACTGGGATGTAATCCCTTCAGCTGACAAGTAGTCCCTAAACTCTCCCAAGAGGTATTCTCCACCACGATCAGATCGCAGTGTCATGAGACATTTACCCAGACGCTTTTCCGTTTCCGCCCTATACTCCCTGAATTTCTCAAAGCATTCGGACTTACGGCGCATCAAATAAATGTATCCATACCTTGAGTAATCGTCAATAAAAGTGACAAAGTACTCAAAACCACCTCTAGCTTGGACATTCATAGGCCCACACAAATCAGAATGAAATCAATTCCAAAGGCTCTTTGGCTCTATATCCTTTTGCTGAAAAAAGGCTTCTAGGTCATCTTACCTTCTAAATAGGATTCACAGACTAGAAGTTCCTCAACTTCCAATGAACCTAAAGGTTCATCTCTAACCAGTCTAGAAATCCTATTCAGATTAATATGACCAAGACATAAGTGCCAAAGATACGTTTGGTTCAATTTAGAAGGTTCTTTTCTCTTACATGGTAAATTATTTGTGTTATTCAATTCATGCAGTTGCATTATAGGAAACATAGGATTAATAATGTAGAGATCATCCACCAATGAACCAGAACAGATAAAACGTTTATTTAACTTAATAACCACAGAGTCACTAAAATAAACCAAATATCCGTCCTTTATTAACTTAGAAACTGAAACCAAGTTTCTTCTAATAGTAAGAACATAAAGACAATCTCTCAAAATTAAACTCCTATTACTACTAAAATTTAAAAAGACATTTCCTACTGCAACTGCTGCCACTCTCGTAGCATTTCCCATATGTAGATAAATCTCCCCATCACTGAGTCTTCTGGTTTCCTGGAACCCATGCAACAAATTGCAAACATGATTAGTGGCTCCCATATCTACACACCAGGTACTGGTAGATAACACCACTAAACGTCATTCAACAACTAGTGAAAAAGATTTATCCAGATTGTTCACTTTATTGAGATAGAATGGACATTCCTACTTCCTGTGTTCTTTCTGCTTGCAGTGAAAACACTTGCCCGCAGGCTTTTTCACTCTACCTTGAGGCGCATGAAATGCCTCCACAACCTTTTCCTGAGACTAGTTCTGCTTCTTCTTGCCTTTCAGCTTAGAAGTAGAAGCCTTATCTGCCATTAACATTGAAGGTGGTTTCTTCACAACCAAAAGACCATCAGCTGCTTGGAGTTCCTTAAGAAGTTTCGCCAAAGATAAATACATTTTGTTCATATAATAATTCAGGCGAAATTACTTAAAACTCTCAGACTGCAGTGAGTTAAGAACGAAATCGATCTGAGTTTCCCCATCAATTTCAGCTCCAAGGATCTCTAGTTTATTAAGATGAGCTATCATCTTCAAAACATGATCCTTAATCGGGGTCCCTTCAACATGGGTGATACTCACCAATTTTTATAAAGTTTTGCTTCCTGTTATGTGGCATTCTCATCAGGTCTAGGAGGGCATACTTCAAACAACACAAATTTGTGTCGCTCAACAGTTAACACAATATCCAAATTCCTTTTCCAGTCAATATAATTCGATCTAGTAAGTTTATTAGCTTTGAGAATAATTGCAAGTGGATTGAAAAAACCCATTTTTGAATCTGAGAATCACATAACAACAATTATGAAGGGCAATAAAAACTTGAATTTCATTTTAATATTGGTTCCCTCAACCACGTGTTAAAAGAAAAACATTGGCAACGCTACACACCGTGAAGAGCATGCCTCGATGGGAAGGTCGTCTACTCTTTATCATTCGTGTAGATAGGTACAACCTTTTAATTTTACTATCTAGACACTATACCGTGCCAAGCAAAATTAAATAGATTCGGTCTTATAAATAATAATAGTGACTCAGATGGTGAGGATATTATTATTTACAGCTAAGTGTATATCATTACCTAGCTTTTAGACCTATTGTTCCGTTATGAACCACCTCAGATGGAGAAGTGACCCACACAACAATTATCTTAGAGCTATCCCTTTAGGAAATTTGTACCGATGATGCCACAATTAATTTTGTCCGATAGGGAGGAAGGTTCTGAAACCAACACACAAAATTAATTATATCACCTACGAACTAGCAATGGAGACCATAGGATTTATTCAAAATAAATTCCCTCTCCCACTTAGTTATTTAAAAAATTTGTAAGGGTTATCAAATTTTTGAGTTTGCAAAAAACCGTGATCTAGGTCAAAAGCCAAATATTACCATGTTGTCCCAATATGGTAAATTATCACATATGCAAATAATATGGAAATACAAATAATAAGGAAACACAAGATAAAAAATCCAGCTATTATGGTCAAAGATGCAATCCTTGAGCAATAAGGAATCCTTCCAAACTTGAAATCCTTAAACAATAAGGAGTCCTTCCAAACTTGAAATCCTTAAGCAATCCTTCCAACCTTGAAATCCTTCAGCCATACTTGTGTGGAAGACTTAGACACTTTGAATCAATCAAGGAAACCAAAATCCAAACGTGCTTAGGCAAGAAAATTCGGATTTGACATATTCCCGCGTAAACTGCACAGCCTTCAGTATTTTGGCCATATCTTCCTCATCCGACCACCGATTGAAGTGATTCAAATTGGGTTGGATTCGAAATTCAATTATCTACAACTTCCGTGAAGAACAGATTTTCTAATTCCAACGTTTACTGGGTCGAAATAGCCCTGCAATCAAACTCTACGAATCTGGAAAAAAACTGTTGCGAGCCAAACAACTTGTATCTTCTGTATCTCCCTTCTTCGATCTCCGAATAACTATCGAATGCTATTAAAATCGAAGAAACATACATACATCGATCTTATGCCTCCATTGGAGTTCACATGCTACGTTAATTATTATAACCACGAAAAATAATCATGGCACCCAATAAATAACACATGCTACGTTAATTATTACAACCACGAAAAAATAATCGTGGTACCCAATAAATAACAATAACCACACAAAAATTATGTGGGATCCAATCACAAAAAATCAACAAAAAATCATGTGACCATAATAGCTGGGTAAGAACGCTACAAAATAAGGGTTAGCACAGTTCTACGTTCTACCCTCTATAACCTACGGACAACATGGCCTGTTTAATCCATACGCGTGATTACAGCCTGCTCTGATACCACTGTTGGGAAACGATTCCCAGAAACCAATAATGACGCGTAGAGATTAGACAATAAGAAAACCGCAAAACCCTACACGGCGGAATTAGGGTTTTACCTCAACTCCATGCGAACACGAACGCTGGTTGAACTTGTTATAACACGTCTTGCTATAAGCCACGTATACTGCTCGACTGCACCTTACGATCTTCTATCGTATTCCCTGCACGCCTAGAACACGAACCGAGTGTGGACTCTTTCGTGGTCTGTTTGCTCTCTCTAGATCTGCCTCTATTTTGTGAATAATAGAAACGTGTAAAACGTCAATCTGACCTAGAGAGCATAACGTGTATATATAGGGCTACGATAGGAACCTAAGGAGTAATAAGTCAGGGCTCCCAGTGTAAATAAGAAACCTTAATCCCACCAGGATTCTATTTCTTATTTCACTAATTATAATTCACCCCACTACAGAATTATAATTGCACTCCCGTCTTTATCTCAATTATATTACGAGTTCCATGATATTAAATACTTATTAATCTCCCCACGTTAAGATTACAGATACCCGTTAATTAAAATAAATTACTAACACATAGAAATTCTATTGTTATTGATGGGGTTACGATTTTGGGCTTGCTTCTCTCTCCCTCTCCCTCCCTCGTGACACTGAAATTGGAAGTAGACCCACAGCGTTGTCCAGATTCTGTTCATCAGAATATAGATCTAAAGATGAAATCATAAGGCGTGAAATATGAACAATTTGATAACATAAGGAACCATAAACAATGAAAAAGTAGCAGTTGGGATCCAAGATTTTATGAGGTACACGGGGCCGAGCAAAAAGGGACATAGTTATTGGCGCAAGATATCACTGATGTACATGACTCATGACCGTGGATATCCATTTTCCGGCAACGATACCTCCTTTTCTGGCCTTCAGATTCAGATTCTGACTTGGTGCCTTGCGTACTTCATCATCAGGAGTTTCCATATGATTCAACCTCCACTAGCACCATCGTCATTCCTTCACTGCTAGAGTGGCGGTTGTGCCCGACTTTGTGGTGTTAATTGGTTGGCGATGGAGGGTACTGGTAGTGAATCTGGCAGGTAACCAAGAAGGGTGCTTCTCATACCATGGGTTTGATTCCAAAAAAAAGAGAGCAGAGGCTTAGTTGTCAAAGGCACACCGAGGCGCACCCCATCCCCTTGTATGACGCAGCATAGGCGCAAGACATGACCAAGGCGACGAAGCGCAAAAAGGCGCGCTTCTTTCAAATTCGATAATAGCCCTAGGATTATGTTGTCTAGGTTAAGAATATTACCTTTTGGCCGTTGATTTGAAACAAATTAAAAGGGTCTCTCATGGTTAATTCTCTCATCGATCTCTCACTTGACTCCTCTCTCTCTCGACTACTCTCATTGATCAGCCGACTTCAGTAAGCAGTTCAATTGTCTCTCCTCTGCCCCTCATCACGATCATCTCTCTTAGTCGTCTCTCCTCTCCTCTCTTGGTCATCTGACTTGTCTCTCCTCATCAACAGGCGGTTTATATATATATATATATATATATATATGTGAGTAACTCGCGTTGTTCTTCGTTCTCGTCGATCGGGTTCTCGTCGTCGTTTTTCTTCTTCGTTTTTGAATTGTCTCTCCTGTTTCTCTCTCTATTTGTCTGCTAGAATTGGGGGAAATGAGGTTAGGGGAACACGGAAGACCCGCGTGTGGCAACCGGACGGACCTGAGACCAATTTTACCCGACCCACGGTCCCATTTTACCCGCGAGTTCTCCCCTTTTATCAGTGCCATTGGATGAGATCCAACGGTTGACAAGCGAAGTCCGCACTTAACTTAATTGAGGACGTCCTTAGGTGAAGGGTAGTGTGCGTGTGTGTGTATACTTGTATATATATAATTATAATATGCATATGTATGTCAAGGTATTCTCCCCTCTCTTTTCTCTCCACATATGTATATGTAGATATTCGTATTTGTGTGCACATAAACTACATATACACAAACTATATCTGAATAGGAAAAGGATTTTTTTTAAAAATTGTTTAGAATGAGCTTTATTTTCACAACACGCAAAGTCAACACACACGAATGCAAGATCTTTGACTAATTGACATTTGATGGACGTTTTTATGTATCTTTTGGATGGTATGCTTTCTAAAACTCATTTGCTTAGTGCTTATTATTTGAAATAGTAGTGTATCCTATTTTCCCTATTTTTTCCGTATAGGTGTGCCTCGCCTTGGGCCCAAAAGGTTTCGGCCTTGAAGAGGCCTTGTTTCCCTTATATTTTTCCTCTACAAGTTCTTGCCTTCAAAGTTGTTTCCACCAATGTTTTTGACCAAAAAGATTTTGTTTCCCTCCATTTTTTCTCTACAACTTGTCCACTCCTTTTAGTTTAGTAGGAACAACTTGACTATGGCTCCATTTGTTTCGGAGTAAAATGTTTTCCTGTAAAATATTTTACCCTTTTTCCCTTGTTTGGTTGGATAAAAAGTGCAAAAAATATTTTCTGCGCAAAATAGTTTCCATCGCTTGGGTGAAAATGTTTTCATGTTAGAGACCTCGTAAGTCATTTTTGGGTGGAGCGTGTAAGGAATTCATCGAGCCCGTCGTTCCCCTTTAGATCCCTACCATGAGCACTTGCAAATTGCACGATCTACCACTAAGTATTCTTCTTCTAACCCATCTCTCTCCAACATGTGTCCATAATCTCTGCTGCACAAAAAAGTTCTTGCATAAACTCTCTCTCTCTCTCTCTATATATATATGCGTATATGTGTTTATGTGTGTGTATTTGTGGCAATGTTTATGTAAATCCTCAAGTTAGTTTTTGTTTTAAAAGGTTGGAAATCTATTTCAATGGAAATTATTTTCAATTGTGTGTCAACCGAACACCTGAAAATAAAAACGATAACATTATTTTTGGTAAAATTGTTATACCAAAAATATTTTACATCGTAAAATGTTTTACGTTGAAACAGAAAGCGTACGACAACAACTTGTCCACTCATTTTAGTTTAGTGGAAACACCACCAGAATGGACTATATTGTTAAACTTGGGCTTTTAAAAGGTTAATTATTAAAGATTGTTAATCTAGGGGATGATATTTGCCTATTTGGATTTCGTAGTCTTTTCATTCATATGAAGATGAGCACAGATAGGGTTGTCTTGGTTTATTTGTATTTATATAGTTCACTGAAGATGTATATAGCTGGTGTAGGCCTGTCAATCAAGTTAAGGTATTGCTTTGAATAAGTTGTTACGTTTCCACAATTGCAATATTATAGAAAGTATGCTTTGAATAAGTTATTACGTTTCCACAATTGCAATATTATAGAAAGTATTCTCTATTTTTCTATGATTTTTGATATAACAGGTAGAAAAGGATAAGGAAAGGTTGGATAAATTTCCTAGGTGATTTGAGTGGTGGGGTTGATAGTAGCTATAAAGTGGGTTCTGGCATGTTGTAGGGTGCATGGAACTCTCCCTCGGGCTACTCGTATTCATGGACCATATTGGATTTGTGTAACTTTCATTTATGGAATTATACAAGGCTACCCACCCCATAGATATTTTTTGAACCAATTGCTATAACAGAATTGAGTAGTTGGATGCCTAATTCACCAAAAGTGCGGGTTTCTAGGGTTTCTTATGTGTTATGTTAAGCATTACATATCCAATGTTCTATATGAGGTATTACATATTAACTCTTATATCCCCTCATCCTAAATCCAAACAAACAGGCCTTAAAACAAGTTTGTCTACATGATCAAAATACAAACAGGGCATGAATGAACTACATATGCAAGACAATTCGATACCAATCAAGAGTAAATTTAATGAACCACCATAATAGACTAAGTCGCGCGATATTACCCAAAAAAAACTGTTACATTGCTAGTATTTCTTGGAACAAGCTTCACGTTTTAAAAACATAAATAACAAGTTTCATAGTTCAAACTAAATAATACAATGAAAGAAAATGGAAGGATAGAGAATTTGCAGTACGAGGAAAATCTCAGCAAACCACTACCGATAAACGAAATTAGGAAAGCTCATATTATTAGCCCTTTCTGCAAGTTTATCCTCTGTATCTGCGCCTTTAGCCTGTATTATCACTCCATAGAGCTTGCGTAGATCGTACTTATGGGATACATTGCATTGCCAGTCCAACTAAATTTAGTCTTTAAATCTCTAGGTAATCTTAATTGTTTTGGAGTGACCACTGGAACTCATGTAGATTTCACTGGAGAGGCTCAATAACATATGCTTCTAATGGTTGTTTTGTTGCTTCCGTTGCATCTTTGCTCCAACGCTTCTTTGAATTGCTGGAGTCGGCTAATTTAGATTATCTCATCATCATCGCCAGTTTGAGTCCATAAATGTACGCATGCGGGAAATTGAGTGGTTTCATCAAATCCCAGAGCATCGTTGACATTGATATTGTTTGGTATCAACTCCTCTCCAAGGCCCATACTCTTCTATGAAATTAACATCTCATTTAGTGACAATTGGAATCTAGCAGAGGAGTGCACCGAGACTAAACAGCTCTCTCTCTGCACCGAGACTAAACATCTTTTTCGTTATATGGTAGCAGATCTGAAAACTTAAAGTAGCATACCTATAGAGAGAGAGTCCCTCCATATCTTCGTTTCTCTCACCCTGAACGCCAAACAATCCTCATTAGCTTCTGAAAATGGCTAATCTCCCAACAATAATGTTCCCAATCTTTCCTTCATCACAGAGGAGAGGGTACACAACCACCTTATTGATTTCGCGGAGGTCGCTCAAAATTTGAGACTTTCTCAACGGGAATTAAAGCGAACGTGGAGAGAGCTGTTTAGTCTCGGTGCACTCCTCTTAGCGTAGGAGAATAAGATTTGAATTGTCATTGTTTTGATTGGGGAGGGGTTGATACCAAACAATATCAATGTCAACGATGCTTTGGCATGGCACTTGATGAAATCACTCAATTTATGGGCTCAAACTGACAATCATGATGAGGTAATCCAACGGGCACACAATTGACTTTAGCAATTCGAAGACGCGTTGGGGCCCTACAAAGATGCAATGGAAGCAACAAAACAACCATTAGAAACATATGAGGTTGCTGCAACCCCACTGGTGAAGTCTACAGTAGTTTCAGTGGCCATTCCACAACAATTAAGATTAGCTAGAGATTTATAGATTAAATTTGGTTGGACTGGCAATGTGATTTATCCCATAAGTAATGATCCAAGCCAATTTTATGCAATGATGACATAGGTTGAGGGTGCATGTACGGAGGATGAACTTGCAGAGAGGGCTAATAATATGTGCTTTCCTAATTTTGTTCATCGGCAGTGGTTTGCTGAGATTTCCAAATTCTCTATCCTCCCATCTTCTGTTGTATTAATTAGTATGAAACTTGTTGCTTATGTTTTTTCAGCATGTGAAACTTGTTTGGAGAGATACTAGCAGTGTCAGTTTATTTTTGGGTAATGTCGCGAGACTTAGTCTGTTATGATGGTTCATTAAATTTACTTTTGATTGGTATGGAATTGTCCTACATATGTAGTTCATATTTTGAACATGTATACAGATTTTTGTTTTGATTTAGGATGAGGGGATATAAGAGTTAATATGTACTACCTCATATAGAACATTGGATATGTAATGTTTAGCATAACACGTAAGGACCACACTTTTGGTGAATTAGGCATCCATACTATGACTTCTAAATTCTGTTAAAGTATTTGGTTCAAAACATATCTATGGAGTCCTTCAAATGGGTTCTCCCAAACAGTATCAACAAGGTAAAGTTAAAGAGTAGCCTAGCAAAATTTTTGAATAAGATAAATGTGAAACAACTGAATCTAAATTGTATAATTCCATAAGTGAAAGTTACGCAAATCCAATTTGGTCTATGAATATGAGTAGCCCGAGGGAGCGTTCTCAATCATTCTTCTTCCTGGTGCACTTAGCCAAGCCAACGGGAGATTTTATGAGCTTTAACTGTAATATGAGCATTCAGGTCACATAATTTTATCTGATATACTCGGTTATTTATATCTTCGTTGAAGAACTTGACCTTTGTGATTTTGCTCTTGGGTTTTTTGGGTTGCTTGAGCTGCTAGCTATTACTACTTATTGTATTCCTCCAGCACCAAATGCACACGTAGTCCGTATTTGAATGTCATCAGTGAGGCTGAATGCCATTCTTTTGCTTAAAATACGGACTTCAACAGTTCCTCATTGCCTTTTGTATCTTCTATGTCAGTTGCTCATAGTTGGTACTTTTATTATCTTCTGCAGCGGACAATGCCCGCAGCGCTAGAGGGATCTTTCGATTTCTTTAAATTTCTCCCCAAAAACCCTTTGGCATTGCCATCCTTCCTTCAGCAATCTCTACTATCGCTGCTTTTAAATTATATACACCGGCGGTGTAAACCAATGTTTTAAAAACCAGATCAGACCGGCCGGTTCAACCGGCAACCGGACCTTCCTCCGGTTTGGTCTCATAGAGAAACCGTCTTCGTTAGAAAACCAGCCTCTATCAAAAGAACCGTTCTAAACTAGCGGTTGAACCGCTGAACCGGGAAAACCGTCGGTCGACCCGGGCCGTAAAATTTTTACTATTTTCAATTCGCCAATTAAGGCAGATTAGGCTGGGTGCGTGGTGTTTGTTGCAAACAGTGCCCACACGCTTGTTAAAACGCCAAGGGAGAATCTTTTTATACATGAAGGGGGCCAAAAGAGTTCCAAATACAGCCAATGTGGGATTGGAACAAAAGTGTTTTCTACGCATCTATATTTATACATGTTTAGTTTAATTATTTACATATATTTAATATATTTATGACATCACGGTTCGATTTCGGTTCGACCGCGGTTGAACCAGTGACCCATCCACCCCCATCCACCCGGTCCCTTTTCTGGTTCGCTCGCCGGTCCGGTTTTCAATGGAAACAATGGTCCCAATTAATAGAACATGGGAGGAAACAAATACACGGCAGTGTAAATAATTTAATCTCTATATAAAAATACATGTTTGTTAGTTTCCCTCCAAACTTTTGTGGACTATTCATTCATTTTTAGGAGAGGAATCGGAAAATTCAAAATTTTGTACTTTTACCCAAATAGTTTTAGAAATATTCAAGATAAAGCCCCAAAGCTGGCTTTTTGGGCTTTATCTTGGATATTTTTAAAAATATTTGGCTAAAAGTAATTTTTTTTTACTTTTCTAATTAGGAAAATGACTGCTCAGGACGTGTTTTGATAATTAATACCCGCCAAGGACATGCTGAGAATATTTGTTAATGCTGAAAATGTCCTTGACGGGTATTAATTATCAAAACACGTCCTTAGCCGTCATTTTCCCTTTCTAATTTCTCTCGTCGTGACGAATCAATAATTCACAAAAGTTTGACGCAAAACGAACGTGAATTCTTTTGAACAAGGACAAAACTCTCAAGAAGCCCAAAAAGCTTAGTGGAAGTTAGCCTTACCAAACAGCACCAAAAAAACACCCATGAGGCAACGCTCCAGGGCAAGCGGCTATCTCGCACCAAAACGCCCCCAAATATTCCACCGGCTTCTCAAAGCAGTGCTAACGAGTGATGACCCCTCAAATGCCGAAGTTTCAACTATTCTGGCCACGCTGCTTGACGGCTTCTCCCTTCTCTCACACCAGCGTTCTTCTCCAATGGCGAAAGAATTACGCTTCTCCCTTCTCTCACACCAGCTTCTTCTTTCGATTGCCCACCGGCCAAAACATCCCCTCTTAGTACCGGTCTGCTACCCCCTCACACGTAAGCATTCCTAATGTATGAATCTTATTGTTGAGTTTAGGGTCATAACGTAGCTGGGGCATGCCAAACAGGTATTGCACTTGGGATGTTTTGATGAATTGTTTCTACCAACAGTCCACAAGAAATAAAAAAGAATAGGACAACAGAAATAAAAGAAGAGAAAAGGAGAACATTTCCTCTCTTGATTTGGTGAAACTCAATTTCAAACCATCTCCATCTTTACGAGCATTTCTATTCATACTGTTCAAACAATATGTATACTATCATTACATTTTTCCTCAAACATCATATGACTTTGTGACTTATAATTTGGCTCAGGTTTTGGTGTGAATTCAATAAGGAAATGGTTTAAGTTTATACGGTAAAATATGCAAGCAGAAGTTTATGTTTCATATTACTCTGGTCCGTGCGTTAAAACAGTGTGAGCATATGCCACCGCGTGGCCAGTCAGATTGGTCATGTTTGATTCTCTTTTGGTCATGCTTACTTTATTGCCCCTTTGACTCTCTGATATCATAGTAGAATGCATGCTCTAAAACTCATATCCTTATTTATCTTTGATTTACATGAACTATACCATCTATTATTAATCTATACCCTAATGAAAGAAAGTATTCATTTATTTACTTGTGAACATATGCTGATTAAAGAGCTTGCTTTTCGGTGCACACCAATTCACCTACCTGAATTTGTCTTTCTATTCAAGAACATATTGCTCTCATCTATCCGTCGAGTAGAGAAAATATTTAACCCTTTAGAATGCAAATGTTTAACTTTTCTCATATTTGATGCGAGTCCTTGACCTCCTGTAGGTATTTTACATTTTCATCCATCAAAATTGGTTGTCAAGAGACGCGGGACTTAAATGAGATTGAAGGTAGAAACTTATAGTCGAATTTGAAGAGAAAATTCTCAGGGCATAAAGTGTAACTTGTCCCCTAAATATTTGAGCAAGCATATCAATAAAAACACAGGAATATTTGTCTTTTTTATTGCCAAAAGTTCCCCTGTTATTTGTAGGAGTTATGTCTATCTAACCTCCACAAACCACTTCATGTGTTGCCGGTAAAAAAACCTTGCAGGGCTCTTGGTAAATTATACTAAAAACTCAGTAGTAGTAGATATCTATGGCTCTTTTAAACCATTGCCTACTCAACTACCCAAAACTGTCATAAGCTTGGGAAAGGTCATAAAAAGACGCAGTGCTATACTCGAATATTTTTCCCGGCACTATGGCATTCCTTGTCCGATGCACAACGACAAGTCAGTATGTCACTTTGGTGAAGTTTTCACAGTAGTTCATAAAAAGACGCAGTGCTATGCTCGAATATTTTTCCCGGCACTGACTATGGCTTTCCTTGTCTGATGCACAAAGACAAGTCAGTATGTCACTTGGTGAAATTTTCACAGTAGTTCTTGTTGGAACTTAAGTGTATTTTCTCTAGTCCCACATTGGGAAGTTACAAAACTTCTTTCTACTTTAAATGATGTTGCACACTAATGAGTTTGTAAAAGAGGACTCAAGGAGAAGTCTCGCGCGCTCAGGAAAATGGGCGGCAATTTGGAAAACTGATTCGGAAACCAGTTAACCGGGTGTGCGTCACGAGTTATTCGCGCAGGGGGGGTGCAAATCCGGGATTTGAGCCTCGCGCACACACACGGTTAAACCCACGTTTTGCCAAATTTCTGAAACGTTTTTTTTCAGTCAATCAAATCTTTTCGAAATGGAAATTCTTGCTGGTCAAGAACGTGATTAAAACGTGTGCTAAATCAAAGGAACGAGATTTGATTTGATTTCAGCTGATTAAGGGAAAAACGTTTTTAAAACATGTGCATAATCAGCGGGATTTGATTAGCTGCTGATTAAGGGATGATTTCGGATTGATTATAAAACATGTGCTAAATCAATGCTTTGATTTGATTTACGTTCCCGAAATCAGCCCAGTCCGCACCTATAAATTGAGCACTTCGGAATCAGTTTTAACACACCAAAAACCAACTCTCTCTTCCTCCCCTAAAAACGTTTTCTGAGTTCGAGCAGTAGGTCGATTGTGTTCTTGTTTTCGGTTTTTCTTCCGTGTAGAGAAAACCGAGCAGAGGTACAGAATTCTGGGCTGATTTATCCTGGAGACGGCGAGGCATTCACGAACTGCTTGCACAATCTGGGCAGAGCCGCGAAACGTCTTAAAGAGAGCGACCTAGTCCGCGACTCAACCCAGCAGTAGTTCTAACAATCTGGTATTCCGTATTTCAATAGCATCATCTCGAGGTAATCCGTTCTTGTTTTACAGCAGTTAATTACAACAATTTTAAGACGATACAATCTGCCATGGATTCTCAAAACAAGATTTCGGTTACCACCACTGATATCAACAAACCTTTTCACTTTGAGGGGCTGCACTTTAAACGTTGGAAGGCTAAGATGTTTTTCTTTCTTACGACCCAAAAACTTGCTGCATATTGTGATTCAACTAAACCTGTTGCTGCGAATCCCCCTACTGCTGAAAACACTAAAGAGATTTCAAAAATGGACCAATGAGGATTTTTTGTGCAAGAACTACATTATGAATGCTTTGACTGATGAGCTTTACGATTACTATTCCACTTTTGATACTGCTAAAGGACTTTGGGATGCCCTCCAGAAAAAGTATGATACCGAAGAGGCTGGGACTAAGAAATATGCTGTTAGTCGTTACTTGAAGTTTTCTATGATTGATGAAAAATCCGTGGTTTCCCAGGCTCACGATTACAGAAAATTGCACATGAAATAGTTTCTGAGGGCATGTCTATTTGTGAACAATTTCAGGTTGCTGTTCTTATTGATAAATTGCCTCCTACTTGGAAAGATTTTAAAAAGGATCTCCGTCACAAGTCAAAAGATTTTTCTATGGACAGTTTGATTGTTAGGCTCCGTGTTGAGGAGGAGGCTCGGAAACAGGATCAGAAGGATGAGGTTCTCTTTGTTGCAAACAAAAGGAACCATAGCTCGGCGGTGCTCAAGCCGAGAGGAGGGATTGCGAAGCCAAATCAGAACCAGAACCAGAACAGAAGACTGAATCAGAACAAGAAGTTACCCCCTTCTGGAGGCCAGGCTCGAAACACGGACTCTGTCCAATTTGTGTGTTACAATTGTAACAAGCCTGGCCATATGGCAAGAAATTGCAAGAACCCCAGGCGTCGCGCTCCACAGGCGAACCTGGTGGATGGAGAACCACTAGTGGCTATGATATCAGAAATCAATCTGATAAGTGGTTCAGAAGGGTGGTGGATAGACACTGGCGCCTCTCGCCATGTCTGTTATGATCGCTCTTTGTTCAAGAAGTATTCTGAGGCTGATGATAAGAAAGTGCTGTTGGGAGACTCCCACACCACTAAGGTTCTTGGTACTGGTGAGGTGGATCTCAAATTCACTTCTGGAAGGACTGTCACTCTGAAGGAAGCCCTGCACACTCCAGAAATGAGGAAGAATCTTGTATCCGGCTACCTCCTCAACAAGGCCGGATTTACCCAGACTATAGGAGCAGATCAGTATACTCTTACTAAAAATGGCATGTTTGTTGGAAAGGGTTATGCATCTGATGGCATGTTTAAACTTACTATTGATATGAATAAAACTGCATCTTCTTCTTACATTGTTTGTTCTGTTAATATGTGGCATGCTAGACTTTGTCATGTTAACAAGAAACTGATTAAAAATATGAGCAACTTAGGTTTTATCCCTAATATTTCCTTAAATAATTTTGATAAATGTGAATCATGTAGCAAGGCTAAGATTACAAAGAAACCTCATAAATCAATTCTTAAGGAAACCGAATTGCTAGAGTTGATTCATACCGATATGTGTGAGTTAGATGGAGTTCTCACTAGAAATGCACATCGATATCTTATCACATTTATTGATGATCATTCAAATTATACCTCAGTTTATTTGATGAAACATAAGAGTGAAGCATTTGACATGTTTAAAATCTTTCTTAATGAGGTTGAGAACCAGTTTAATAGAAAGATTAAGAGACTCCGTAGTGATAGAGGCACTGAGTATGATTCGAATGAGTTCATTGCATTTTATAACTCTACTGGTATAATACATGAGAAAACTGCTCCATACTCACTCGAAATGAATGGAAAAGCAGAACGCAAGAATCGAACCTTATGTGAACTTGTAGTTGCGATTATGCTAAGTTCGGGTGCAGCTTCACATTGGTGGGGTGAAATTCTGTTGACTGTATGTTATGTGCTGAATAGAATTCCTAATTCTAAATCTTTAATTTCACCGTATGAATTGTGGAAAAACAAGAAGCCCAATGTGTCATATTTTAAAGTTTGGGGCTGTTTAGCATATGTTCGTATTCCTGACCCGAAAAGGTCAAAACTTGCAAGTAGAGCTTATGAATGCGCCTTTATTGGTTATGCTGTGAACAGTAAAGCATATAAATTCTTCGATATTAACAATAGGGTGATCGTAGAATCTATAGATGCTGATTTTTACGAAGAAAAATTCCCCTTTAAATCTAGAAATAGTGGGGGTGCTGAATCTAGTAGTAGCGTGCCTAGATTAGAAGAACCTAGAAACGAGAACTCTAGCGACACTGAGATTGAACCAAGGAGGAGCAAGAGAGCTCGAATCGCTAAGGACTTTGGTCCTGACTTTGCATTCTCTATAGAAGAGGACCCCACTACTGTTAATGAGGCTTTGACTTCCCCAGATGCTGATTTTTGGCAAGAAGCCATAAATGACGAAATGGACTCATTGGATACTAATAGAACTTGGGAATTAGTAGACCTACCACAAGGCTGCAAAGCTATAGGTTGCAAATGGGTGCTTAAAAAGAAATTGAAACCTGATGGTTCTGTGGATAAATATAAAGCTAGACTCGTAGCTAAGGGATATAGACAAAGGGAGAACATAGATTTTTTCGATACCTACTCTCCTGTGACAAGGATTACTTCTATCCGAGTCTTGATTGCCATAGCTGCTGTTCATAACTTAGTTGTACATCAAATGGACGTTAAAACTGCTTTTTTAAATGGAGACTTAGAAGAAGAGATTTATATGGATCAACCCGAGGGATTTGTTGTCCATGGTCAAGAACACAAAGTGTGTAGATTAATTAAATCTCTTTATGGCCTTAAACAAGCTCCAAAGCAGTGGCATGAAAAATTTGACAGTCTAGTTGTTTCAAATGGTTTCAAAGTCAATGAGAGTGATAAATGCATATACTACAAGTCTGATAATCATGCATGCACTATTATCTGTTTGTATGTGGATGACCTTCTGATATTTGGCTCAAGCTTATTTGTTGTGAATGAAACCAAATTATTGCTTAACCAAAATTTTGACATGAAGGATTTGGGTGAGGCTAGTGTAATCATCGGAGTTAAAGTTACTAAATCTGCAAATGAAATTTCTCTTGATCAATCACATTATATTGAAAAGATCTTGAAGAAATATAATTACTTTGACTGTAAACCTGCTTGCACTCCTTTTGATCCTAGTATTAAATTGTTTAAGAACACTGGAGACAGTGTTAGACAATCTGAGTATGCTAGTATAATTGGTAGTCTTCGTTATGCTTGTGATTGCACGAGACCAGATATTGCTTATGCAGTGGGGGTATTATGCAGGTTTACTAGCAGGCCAGGAATGGAGCATTGGTTTGCTATTGAGATGCTCATGCGGTATCTGAAAAGAACCATGAACCTTGGATTACACTATCAGAAGTTTCCCGCTGTTTTAGAGGGATACAGTGATGCCGATTGGATCATGAACACCCTTTCGGATGACTCCAAAGCAACTAGTGGATATGTGTTCAACATAGCAAGAGGTACAGTTTCTTGGAAGTCCAAGAAACAAACAATCTTGGCGCAATCAACTATGGAGTCTGAGATGATAGCGCTAGCTGTGGCAAGCGAAGAGGCAGCTTGGTTGAGAAACCTCCTGTCAGAGATTCCCTTATGGGAAAAACCGATACTGGCCATACTAATCCATTGCGATAGTACCGCGGCTATTGCAAAAGTTCAGAACCGTTTTTTCAATGGCAAGAGACAATAAATACGTTGTAAGCACAACACAGTTAGAGAGTTGCTTACTACAGAGGCTGTTAGAGTGGATTATGTGCAGACGGATGAGAACCTGGTTGATCATTTGATGAAAGGATTAGCTCGGGAGAAGGTGTGGAACACCTCGAAAGGGATGGGGCTAAAGCCCATTGGAAAATGAGTCACTTGTGATGGATACCCAATCTCTAGACTGGAGATCCCATAAAATAGGTTCAAAGGGGAAAACGAGTCACGTGGTGATATGGTAAGAATCATGCTTTAAGGAGTTACACTCCAAGTCCATCCCTAAGAAGCATGACATCCTGTAGCGAAAGAGGTTGTGTTTAACACTTAATGAGTTCTATAGCTCTATGTGGAGTGGAGTACCTAGACTACAGGAGTACTCTTGATAGACTCACCTATATGAATGTTGAAGTGTGGCCGCTTCTTGGGAGAATTTGGGCAAATTCTCTAGGTCATTCATGAAACTGGGATATAAGCACATGGCCATAAAGTGCTGGCTTTAAACATTACACATTAGTAGAGTTGTGTGTGTAGTGCTCTCAGACTTAGAGTTCAAGATCACAAGTCACTCTAGTTACTATCTGAAGCATTATTACTATGTAATGGTTCAAGTCGAAAGACACCTTTACTTATGCACAGCTTTATACCTTTGCTCGAATATTTTGTTTTTAAAAATACAAGTGGGGGATTGTTGGAACTTAAGTGTATTTTCTCTAGTCCCACATTGGGAAGTTACAAAACTTCTTTCTACTTTAAATGATGTTGCACACTAATGAGTTTGTAAAAGAGGACTCAAGGAGAAGTCTCGCGCGCTCAGGAAAATGGGCGGCAATTTGGAAAACTGATTCGGAAACCAGTTAACCGGGTGTGCGTCACGAGTTATTCGCGCAGGGGGGGTGCAAATCCGGGATTTGAGCCTCGCGCACACACACGGTTAAACCCACGTTTTGCCAAATTTCTGAAACGTTTTTTTTTCAGTCAATCAAATCTTTTCGAAATGGAAATTCTTGCTGGTCAAGAACGTGATTAAAACGTGTGCTAAATCAAAGGAACGAGATTTGATTTGATTTCAGCTGATTAAGGGAAAAACGTTTTTAAAACATGTGCATAATCAGCGGGATTTGATTAGCTGCTGATTAAGGGATGATTTCGGATTGATTATAAAACATGTGCTAAATCAATGCTTTGATTTGATTTACGTTCCCGAAATCAGCCCAGTCCGCACCTATAAATTGAGCACTTCGGAATCAGTTTTAACACACCAAAAACCAACTCTCTCTTCCTCCCCTAAAAACGTTTTCTGAGTTCGAGCAGTAGGTCGATTGTGTTCTTGTTTTCGGTTTTTCTTCCGTGTAGAGAAAACCGAGCAGAGGTACAGAATTCTGGGCTGATTTATCCTGGAGACGGCGAGGCATTCACGAACTGCTTGCACAATCTGGGCAGAGCCGCGAAACGTCTTAAAGAGAGCGACCTAGTCCGCGACTCAACCCAGCAGTAGTTCTAACAATCTGGTATTCCGTATTTCAATAGCATCATCTCGAGGTAATCCGTTCTTGTTTTACAGCAGTTAATTACAACAGTTCTAATGTTCTATGACCTTTTTTCCCAGTTTGCATGTATGATATAACCTCCGAAGTCTGAATTACTTTTCTTTTGGCAGCCACTATAGTTTATTCAGTTCTACTAACTACCCTAATGGATATGATAGTTTTTGTCGGGAATTGCTTCTTCTTCTTTTTTTAATAGCTCTTAAGGAACTAAGTAAGAAAAGTGGAGTTAGGTTATTCAATAGTACCTTCAAATATGGAGCAAAAGTTGTCGATATGAAAGGTTTTTTTGCGGTATTTTTTCCAATGAGTACGTAACAATTTACAGTTGCTTTTGTTGTATTCTAGAGGCTGCAGTTTCTCTATATATTGTACCTCCACATAGGGATGGGGGTCATATAGTCCAACTATCCAAGACTACTTGCGTAGCCTGAACACATACCTCGTATTAGATACTAAGTATGGGGAGAAATCAATATCTTGAGGTAAATCCTACTTCTATATAATGAGATGATTATGATGATCATCATGCTAGCAATATCTTTTTAATGTAACTTATCAAGAATTTTGGAATAGCATAAGGAAGTCAACACATTTGACTTGTTTTGATCACGAATATGTGGGGCTTTTATGGATGGAAAGGAAGGCAACGAAAAATGTTCTTTGGCTACTTGCTATGCTTCTTAGACTAATAACTCCATCCATAAATCCATGGCCTGAACGTCTATGTGCTCAATGTAGACATTAGATAGGCTCAAACCATTCATGATTTTGAGAACAGACAACTGTTTCATTGTAGAGGTATAGGGCTGGAGTTTTCAACTATCGATGAAGTTGAAGAGACTGGCTTCTTGGAAAAAGAAGAGTGTGTCCGTTGTCACAGATATGTTTACTTCGACAAAAGTCAACTCTCTGCAATATTCTTGATGACCATGCCACTAGCTAACAGTTGAATGATCATATATGGTTGCTACTTATGCCACGGATGCAATTGAGATGCTTGGTGACACTTTGGCATGTAACGGTGTGAGACTACCCATTCTTACCCTGTAACGCCCCGAAAATTCGGAGGCATTAATAAATATTTAAAAGATTATTTTCACAAAAGAAATTTATAGATTTACTACGTCACCATTTCAAAAGCATATGTCATTATATTACAACCGTTTCAATTAAATCAAAATATTACAATTTCCAAACAAACTTAAAAGCTTCCAAAATAAAGTCGACTTAAATTAATTAGAGCGACTATGCACACTGAAACCAAGGTTCTCGACTTCTTCCTCAATAGGATTGAACTCGATCGAATTGTACGACACTTCTGTTCCATCTTCGATACCTGGCGTTCGAGTTACCAGGGCAACATAGTACCATGAGCGATGACGCTCAGTAGCCAAAACCCACCTGAACCCATAACTTACAAGCAATAGGAATATAATTGACATGCATTAAAATAACATAAAAAGAGAACAATCAATTTTTCTTTCATTACTATCCTTTAACCTATGTGAGATCTCGGATCTTATCCACAGATCTGTTCCTACCCTTAACCTCTGGCACAAACACTGGTGTGGTCCGACTCCCCTTTTCCAGATCCGGATGAAAGATACCTAAGTTATGTACTCGGGTATCCCATCCGCGACCATAAGTTCGGATAAAACTTCACCGGCAACGCTCAAGCGCCGTCTAGCCCGGGTTGAACTTCACCGGCAACGCTCGAGCGCCGTCTAGCCCGGGTTGTGACGCAAGTACAATGCCACCCTTATGTCCCGTCCCAACATCCGAGAGCCGATCACCACCATGCCGTACCTAGGGTTTCGTAAATCACCACCTTCAACAAATCACCACCAATCATCCATCAACAATACATCACCACGGGTTCCAAACCAGGATTGCCCGAAATCCAAATCACATCCTCTCATATTATCCATTTTCCTTTACCTACTTTCACGTCTAATATGTTAAATCCGCACATCGCGACCCACCCCAGGAACCTGTTTGTCCAATCTATCAGTACGACAACATATCACGCATTCCAACATTTTTATGAAACATACTAACTGACAAACAACAATTAATTTTGCGATAATAACAAATCATGTGATAGAACTAATTATGCGATAAAATTAATTATTCAACATAACCAGTCATGCAAAATCTATCATGCGATAAAATTAGATACGCAATAAGATTTTATTTACGATACAACCAATCAAGCGATAAGATCGTTTATGCGAGACCATAATTCATGCGATAAAATTTATTTGGTCATAGAACTAATCGTGCCATAAAAATAATTATGCGAACACAACTAATCTTGCCACAAAAACAATCATGCGACGCAAATAAGGATGCGATGAAATTTATTTCGAACCGGAAACTAATTAACTTGGGGCCCAAATGCTCGATCTAATAACCTAGAGTGGATTTTCAAGTTTAGCAAACTTGAGGGGTCAATTTATAATTATTCTAAAACACCTTTCAATATTTCCAGCCGCTGCCTTTCTTTCTTTTCTTTTCTTTTTTTTTTAAACAGAACAGAGGCAGTGGTGTTCAACGAAGTGGGCTTCCGGCCCGGGCTCGACCGGCGACATCAGGTCCGAATCTCATCATACTGAAATACGAAACAATCAATACTGAACATAACATATATTTAGGGAGGTGAGTTCGGACTACCTCTTGTCCGGCGAAACGGTTTATGGAGTGATTCGGAAAGAGATGGTGGCGGGTCGAAACGGCGACGGAGTCCGTCGGTGGTGCTGGCTAGCACGGCAGTGGGGATCCGGTGGTGGTCTGTGATGCTCGGCGGTGCTGATGAGGTCTGGTGGTGGTGGTGAGCTCCGGTGGTGGAGTGGCCGGTTGATGGTGGAGATGATGATGTACGGAAGAGGAGGAGGTTACGGTGGTCCCGGGTGGGACGGAGAGAACACGGCAGTGGGGTGGTGGACCGAAAGAGGTGGTCCAGTTAGAGGTGGTGGTGAGGAGGTAGTGACTGCCGGCGATAGGAGGATGAGCGGCGGCCGGAGCCCGGAGGTGATGGTGTTCGGCTGCCTTCTCTCTCTCTCTCTCTCTCTCTCTCTGCCGAAATGGGAGGAAGGCTGAATTTCCGACGTACCAAAAAAAAAAGAAATGGGAGGAAGGCTGGGAAAATAAAATGGATGAAGGGAGGGTTTTAAATTGGGTTTGGATTGCATGAGGGCTAATATCCAGTGGGTGAAAATGTGGTGTCGATTTTTGATTGCAGTATAAATATTTTCTTCTATTCTATTTTTTTTTCTTTTAGCCGAAAGTATGAAATGAAGAAGGGTAAAATGATCCAGTGTACACATATATACACAATAACGAATTTACTCACTGAGTACGCACGGACACGATCGATTACATAAATAAAAATTGGTGCGACGACATAAATAATTTTTCGCATTACATAAACTAACGAGCAAAATAATATTTTTCTATTTTGGTAATTATTGTTATTTATTAAAAATACCGGGTCTTTACATACCCAACCAAATTATGCATCTGTTTGGAAAATTGAAACCTTGCACTTACGGAAGTGCTCATGCAAGTCTTGGTGCTGCTGGCATGAGGGATGGTAGAGGGAGGTGATTACAGGCTGTAAAGGGAAGCAAGAGGAAGTAACAAGTAAAAAAGGCTGAACTTAGAATCATTCTTCCAGACCTAAAGCTACTAGGAAAACAAGGATTCAAAGGCGACTAGAAGGGGAGATAGACTCAGATACGGTGAAGTTAATCACCAAGGACGTACAACGCCACTCACAAACATAGAGCTGTGAAAGAAGACTATGAACTTACACGGCAAAAGACCAAAAGCTCCATCACTTGCATACTCAGACAAGCTAATGATGTGCTGACATCTTACTCAAACTTGGATCACAAGCCTTTGTCGAAATGAGAGTTCAATAGCAAATTAAACTCCAACAGTTTCTGCTGGAATGAGGTGGCAGTGGCGTGTACAAGTAGCTTTGTAGAACTTATATTCTTTTAGGCCCCGTTTGATAAGTGTGTTGGATTAGATGGGATTAGTAAGGAGATGTGATTAGTAATACTGAGTGTAATCCCAAGTGAGTGTTTGATTGTGTAAGGATTAAATCATGGGATTGTGATTACCAATCTCAATCCTTTGTTTGATTGGAACACCAAGGGATAGGATACAAATTACATTTTCCAATTATACCCATGGGTGAAAACCTGGTCTATGGAATTGCATGGAAGACCAGCTCACGAATTTGCAATTTTTTTTTAATACAGATATGAAACCAAAAGTCTGCAACTAATATCATACTTTCCCTTCGTGGTCCCTTTTTTTTTTTTTTTGAACAACGAAAAAGGAATATCACAGCAGATTTCTATAGGTGAAGCAATACCATAGTAGAAACAACAAAGCAATACCAGAGTTGCAATATAACATAATTGTATGAGCAAAAGTATCACCATATATATACCAATAGATTATGAGCAGCGCATTAGGGTTTTGGGTGGGTAGGTGAGGTGTGTAATGGAGGGTGTTATTGGTATTGAGTTAAAAAACCATGGGCAAGGTGGTCATTTTGTAGGAGGGAGCTTGGGAGAGGATTGGGAATACCTAGCACCCCATGGTATTAGTAATCCTATATAAGTGTGGGATTACTAATCCCATGCTTTTCTCAATCCCATGCTTAGTTTACCAACCAAACAAAGAGTTAGGAACCCCATAGGATTAGCAATCATATCCCAAGTCCTAACACACTTATCAAACATGGCCTTAGAGGTTTGGCCAAGGTTCTGTAATTGTCAGTGGTGTGCTCGCTGTATACTTTTGTGGTTTATACTTTATCGGAGCTCTAGGATGAATGCCCTTGTGGTTTTCTCTACAAGGTATACTTTGATGCTTTCTTTTGTCACTTCTTTTGGTCTTTGGACTTCAAAAGAGCAACATTAGGAATCTGCTATTTCTATGGGGATGCTCAATTGATCATAAAATCTGCTTAGTTGGATGTTCAACCCACTCAATGGTCTATATCCCTTGTTATCTCCTATGTTCTGGATAGTTTTTCATTTCTTAGCATGCTGACCTATACTCTATAGTCTTCATTTCCAGACAAGTAGATTCTTAGTGGTAAATGAACGTCCCTGTGCACAAGCTAATTGGGGATGAATGATCATGAGTAGATGTGTATGTTTTATCTCTTTTAATATTCTGTTACTTTGTTCTTTTCAATTGATCTTCTTGATTTATTGTACTTAATTTTTTTTTAATCAGCAGTATCTTGTAGTTGTTTAGGAAAAAATATGATCATATTTAGCACTTGTGCATTATGTTAAGGTTTATATATCAAAATCAATTGTACGATTCTGCTTCCATGGGCATGTTGATGTATTATGTTTCTTGTTGTCATGTTGTCATAAATGAAATATACCGCTTTTGGCAACGAAAAAAAAAACTTTGTTCATGGTATACAACGATATTGATACATTGGCAAGAAAATCCTCTCATTCCATAACAATTTGTATATAACAAAAAAAACTTTGTTCAAGGTATATATGTTTTTTATTTTTTATTTGCTAAGCTGATACAAGAGGAAAGGATAAGAAAGACAACAGACATAAAAAGAAACCAAAACAAGGGAAAAGGCAAAACATTTTTAGCGGACTCTATCTCAACCACACTGCGAATCGAGAATGGGAGTTGGTCAGTTTTCAAGGTGCCAGAGAAACCATTCTTGAGTGCCCAAGCAGCCATTTCATGAGCAACCCCATTAGCTTGTCGTGGGACAAAGGTAAAGGACCACCGAGGATGGCTAACGAGAATATTTTTTTATAACCTGTAAATAAGTCATGGTGGACCAATGAGGCAACTAAGCTTCATTCCGAATAGACTTGATGAGGGTTAGAGCATCCTTTTCCATAATGACAACATCTCAAGACTCTTTATCAACCCAGGAGCAGGATATTCTGGCTGCTTCAGCTTCAGCAACCGGGGGGGAGGAAGAGTTACCCACAAGGGTCTTTGTCCAAACTATTGCGCTAGCTAGTATGATCTCTAAGTCTCTAACCATAAGGGTCATCATCGGACCGGGCCGGTCCAGCCCGCCAAGTCACTATCCAAGCCCGCCCACAGGCCGGGCAGACCGGGCTTCTTCTTTTTTGCGGGCCAGGTGGGGTGGGCTACCTACCATAAATTGAAGCCCAGGTCCAACCCACGGGTTGGCGGGCCAAAAGTCGGGCAGGCTTAAATTTCCTTGGGCAAGGGAAAAAAGAAAGGATTTTGTGGGATTTAGGGCTAATGGGCGGGCTTGTGGGCGGGTACCACGGGCGGGCTCACGGGCCGGGTCTACGGGCGGGCCGAGTAAAAATTCATAGGCTTAAGCCCGCCCATTACAAACTACGGGCCGGCCCGACTGGCCCGTATCACGGGTTCGGATCGGGTAAAAGCCTGATGGGCCGGGCGGACTTCGAGTGGGCCACGGGCCTTCGGGCTAAATGATAACCCTTATCTAACCACAACAGCAATGGCCATCTTTCCACCAGAAAAAGCGGCATGAAAATTTGCCTTGAAAACTCCTTCAATTGGGGCACATCATGGTATATATGACTATATTGATATGATGGCCTTGCCGATCAATTTTAAATTGATGTTGTCATTTGAAAATAAGATAGAAAAGTTTTAAACTGGCCAATAACGTTTGTGAAGGCAAGGTCGAAAAATTCCGCTTAAGCTCAAGAATTCCACGTGCACTAGGACTAGTACTTTGAAAATGTGTCACTAGTTCATGAACGAGTGAAAGATTAGCAGCTGTGGATCGATTGTATTAATAATTATTATGCATCACAAACTACTGACTAGGCCTGTCAATGGATCGGATCCGATCCGAATCCGAATCCGATTATTAAGGATCGGATCGGATCGGATCAGGATTTTTTCGGATCGGATCAAATCCGAATCCGAACTTTATTTTTTTTTAAACTTTTTATAATTTTTTAAATTTTAAAAAAAAAACAGTAAATTTTTTATTTTGAACAAAAAATGTTTTAGAAGTTGTATTTTTTTTAAAAATTTTTAAAATTTTTTATTGGAAAATAATTTTTTATTGAAAAAAAATTGTATTTTTTTAAATATATATATATTTTTTGTTAAAATTTTTGAAGTAAAAAAGTTTTCGGATCGGATTCGGATTTTCGGATCGGATCCGAATTACCACTATCGGATTTGAGTCTTATCGGATTCGGATCGGATCCAAGTCTTATCGGATCCGGATCCGTCGGATTCGGATCGAATCCGAATCCGACCCGACCCGTTGACAGGCCTACTACTGACGAAATGTGATCCATTTGTTTAAGATTCAGAGATATTTGTCTCTATAAATCGCATACCAAAAAAAAGGAAAACATATCAAAAAAATAAATAAAAAATTAGAAAGTTGGGGAGTGTTGATAGAAGCGGTAATTGGTCATTCGCAATATTATGACTGACAAATGGTTGGAGTATTAGACTATTAGTTAGTGCTTGCCGTAAAACTCCGAAATACTATCCACGAAGGTCATATATAGGATGAGATTGGGATCTTCCATTCGCTATTTTTTTTTCCAACAAAACGTTGAGGATCGAGTAAATAAATGAAAAATCAAACACATTATTAAAAAGATAATGGAAAGTATCATTGAATCATTGACAAACACTACAAGAAAAATCACATTGGGTGACGAATGAAAATCATCACAAATTGCATGTTTTTCGTCACAAATAATATAGGTGACGAAAAAAAATTTGTCGACTAAAGGTTGTCGATGATTCCTACCTGGTGACGAAATCGATTTTCCGTCACCTATAATGCCTTTTGATGACAAAAAATTTCGTCACCAAAAAGTGAATAATTGGTGACGAAATTTTTTTCCTCGCCTATTGTGGTTTTTGACGACGAAATTTTTTGTCATCAATTATTCCTTTTCGCAACGAAAAAATTCGTCACCGATGGGTCACATCGGTGACGAAAATTTTCGTCACCAATATAAGAAATCTGTGACGAAATTTTTCGTTGCAAAAGATGTTTTCATATGGAAAAAAAATCATTCTTTCTTGCTCCTGCTGGGTTTCGAACCCGAATCTCTTGAGTTTTCCGCGCAAGCTCCAACCAACTGCACCATACACACTTTTCAGTAAATATTTGAAATATCTAATATATAACATATATGTTTAACATTAAAATTAGCAATTTTGATAAACATGAAAGTTGTAGACAATTGAGTTATTGTTCAACCCCAATTTAAATTATTTCAATTGGAGTTTTTAGTAAAGAGTTATTTTCGAAATAAATTTAGTGACAAAGCGCAATTCATGAATTTCTTCACGAAAGGTACCCATTTGACGACGAAATATATTTTTCGTCGCTGAAAGCGTTAAAATGGTGACGAAATTATTTTTCGTCACCAAATTTAAGCATTTGGTGACGGAAAAAATATTTCGTTACTAGTTACTAAATTGGTCTCATTTAGCGACGAAATATATTTTTTGTCACCAAATGATTATCTTTGGCGACGAAAAATAATTTCGTCACCTTTTTTAAGCTTTCGGCGACGAAAATTGTATTTCATCACCAAATGGGTACCTTTGGTGACGAAAATATTTTTTTCGTCGCTAAACAGGTATAATTAGTGACGAAATTATTTCGTCACGGAAGTTGTCAAAACAGTGACGAATTTATTTTTTCGTCGTCAAATATACTCATTTAGTGACAAAATTAAATTTCGTCGCCACTTTTTCGTCACCAATTTTCATTTTTCTTGTAGTGAAAACAAACCCTACTGTAGAGAGCTGTGCTGCGGTGTCGTTTTGTGTTATGTTGTGAAATTTTATTCGACTCGTAAGTGCACGAATCGTATCGAAGTATGGTAATGCAAGAGCAAGGTTGAACCCACAGAGAGTTGTGATTTTTTTTTCATAGAAAAATTAAATAAACTAGACAATATATATTACCGAAACAAACGGAAAATGTTTACAAACGTATATGCTTATTGTAGTGGGATGTCCGACGTGCACAGGGACTAGTACTTTTTTTGTTTTCAAACGTATATGCTTATTTCTAAGATCCATACCTCAATTTACAAGGAGCTAATTATCTTTTGAGAGACATACACGGTTAAAATGTCAGAAAAAATTACTCTTGGTTTTTTTTTTGGTCAAAGTGGAATGATATTATTCATCTGAAGGGCGAAACAGCCCTAAATATCAGAAAGTACAGAATCCCATGGGGTCAAAGCAGTAGTCCACAAGTCGGACATCCCACTACAAAGAGCTTTTTTTTTTCCACTCAAATGTGCAGCCCGATTACAATTACGTTAATTTACAAACTGAAAATCACACGAAAGGAAGGAGTCCTTGAAAGCCAAGCAATCCTGAATCAACACTGCAATGTCTAAGGCCGGAGTCATAGTAGCCGAACAACTCTTAATAATTGCCTCCGCATCCGATTCAATAATCACCTTTGGAAAGTTTAGAGTAATACCCAACTGTAATCCTTCCCGAATCGCTAGAGCCTCTGCAATTCTGGGCGAGCTAAAGGCATTATGTACTTTAATTGCTAGGCCCAGCACCGCTCCATTATCTCCTCGAGCAATAACACCAGTCCCAACCATATTGTTCCTCTTTGAAACCGCCGCATCCACATATATCTTAATTAGACCCACCTCTGGCCGAGTCCACATTCCAGTGGTTGAAATGGAGTTGCTGGACTCAACAGTTGATGCCTTTTTATTAGCATCCAAAAACTCATGGAAGTCCGCTTGCGCTTTCCCACTAATTGCCGCAACCGTCCATCTCTTCCCGTTGAAAACAAAGACATTCCTCATTCTCCAAATCCACCAACAATATACCAAACCCAGTCCCATAGATGAAGCTGGGAGTTGGGCTTGCTGAATGCGCTCCTGGATGCAAGTCCACCAGTCAGACATGTATCTACAATCGTTAAAATCCTCCGGTCTTAATTTAAATGGCGAGTGAATCCAAACCCTGGCAGCAAATTCACATCTAAATAACAAATGACAAACAGATTCCTTCATTTTTTCACACAATGAACATATAGGATCAGACCTTATTTTCCTCCCCACTAAAGCCGAATTGGTCGCTAGAAACATTTCCAGGCAAAAACTTTGATTTTTGGTTGAATAGGCAGTCCCCACAAGCACTTCCAAATCGACGGCATTACCACGGCCCAACTCACACATCTATTCACCCGTAAAACTACTCTGTCAATTCTGCATAACCCTCAGATGCCTTTTCGTCCACCTAACATTCGAAAAAAACTAAGATTCCAATACCACTCCACATTCTCCTCAGCCCACTCAGAATCACTACCGGTTTCTGTTTCAAATGTCCAAACCCCTTTTTTTTATTTATAGAAATGCATCAGTCCTATATAACACAACCTTGAAACCATTCGGGTGAACTCTCCATTTCACTACTGCGAAAACTTCTCATATCTAATTTTCTAATTAGGTCATACAAAAGAGTAATAAGTACACAATTTTTTTTTTGAAGTCAAATTCTACCTCTTCAAACTGTATATCTCATTATTGTTAGTAAAGGAAAGGACTTATGCTAGATTCCAACTAAAGATTAACTCCTCGTCGCAAGTACCCACGCACATATCAGTGTCCATCATGCACTGCATTCTAAGAGCAAATTCCACACACTAAGACTACACAATATGTCAAATATGTAAATTTAAACGAAGTAGCAACACATTTCTTACATGATATATTTTTTTTATCAACTATACAAATTAATAGTTTACACAATACCCATCTATTCATAATTCATGGCTCTTGGAAGCCCAATAGTAATCAAGTTCACCTCACTCTCGTAAGACTTCACACGATGTCTATTCACCTTACCATTCTCCGGTACTCTCATTCATTTAGTCTAGTCAATTTAAGCATTTCTCATATTCACTATCTTAAATCACACTTCTAATATAACCATCAATACTAATCATTCCTCTGATTCGACAACGTCACAACCTAATAATATCTCATCACCCAAGCACCCACAAAATATGTGCAAGGGTTGCACCAACAAACATCTAATACTTTATTCGATCTTAAAAAAAGTTAATCACATTCTTAATTATGTTTTAAGACTTCTTGTAGAGACCCGTAATTTCAGAAAAATATTTAAGGGTTTATATGATATTGGAAATTAAGGAAAATATGATTTTTTGTTAAGTTTATGTGAAATTGGGGTTAGTGTGCTAGAATCGAAATTGGAGTGAGTGCTAGTGTAATTTGGTGGAAGTGTGAGTATATATAGGGTGTGTGTGTGTGTAGAGGATAGAAATCCTCCTCTCTTTCTCCCTCCCGCCCGACTCTCTCTCTCCCTCTCTCTCGGCTTCTCTCTCTCTCACTCATTCCACCACCAAAGCTCGAAACCCAAGGAACCCAACTCCCTCTCCATCTTCCTCACGTGCCTTTGAGTTCGTAGCTTGTCCAGTTTGGCTCGAAGAGGAGTATTTTGGGCGTATTTCAAAGTTTGAGTTCAAAGGTTCACGTGGCCGGATCTCTTTGCGTGTTTGCTCTCCGACTTCGAGGTAGGGATTTCTTGCACTTGTTATGTGTTTATATGTTGATTTTGCACCTTGATCGTGCCTTGGATTGTTGGGTTTTGGTTGTTATGCTTACCTTGTAAATTTGCAGAAATCGCTGCTCGAAACCTCGTGGTATCGATACAGCTTAAGCGCTATATCGATACTATAAACTTATCTTCATTGACAGTTAATGTTGTATCGATTCGGTTTTTGTGCGTATCGATACCACGACCTTAACTCTAGTTTTGCTCCTGCTGCTCCTCCGTTGCTTGTTTTGACCCCCGATCACTTCTAACACACTTTAAACATTGTTAAACCAACCCTAGACTTGATTGCTCGAGTTTCAATAATTCGCGGATCGTTCCAATCCCTTCGATACTCGTTAAACATAATCTTAGTACCATTGCAAATGGAAGATGCACCGTATGGTCGTTTAGGTGTCCCGGAGGGTATATGAGGCTTTGTGGTGAGTATGATGAGTAAACATAAGCTTGTCTAGTGATCCAACAAGTAGCATTGTGACTCGTATCCTCGTGCTTCATCTTGTTGAGCTCCTTAGGCATTTGTTTTATAAGATTCTCGTCTAGAACCTAGCAGGTGGTGTGTCGGGAAATCGTTGTGGGTTCGGTACGTGACGTAGGACGTCGTGATAGACATTGAGGGATAACGTGAACTTAAGTTATTTATTAACATATAATAGAACATGGTTATGGGTTTGAAATACATTGAGTGGTGATGAATGAAAGATTATGACTTTGGAAAGTGTTGTCATCTTGTATTCGGATTGATAATGTATATGTGTTGTGTGAGTTGTGAATTCTGAATTAAGGGTCCTGCAACACAAGGTGTGATAATGCGGAAACTCTAGAGGGCCCGCAACGCAAGGTGTGGTAATGCGGAAACCCAAGTGGAGAGAATTCACTGTAACGCAAGGTGTTGTAATACAGTTGAATGTCTCGCTTGATGAAGGGAATTATGATTGATTGTAGAAGTACATGTTGTTGTTTGGGCTGTTTGTTGCTTGAGTTTGTGAATGTTAAAGAAAGAGATAAATGATTGATTCCATCGAAGTTTTTGAAAAGAAAGGACTTTGGTTCTGGAAAAAGGATTTTTATGAAAAATCATCCGGTATTCCTGAGCGAATCAATGGTTTCTGGTATTCGTGCGCAGAATCAACGGACTCCGGCTATTCAAACTCGAATCAACGGAGCTTGACCTGTGATGGCCATGAGTTTTCTCTAAACTATTTTGGTAATCAAAAAGAAAAGTTTTATGAAAAGAGGCTTGATGGCAAATGACATTGAATAGTGAGGTTGTTCGTGGCATTCGTTGAGTAGTCATAAAAGGGTTGAGAAATCATCGTGATTATTTAGAATGATATGAGTTTAATGTTGCTTCGAGATGACGTACGAATGGTTAGGGATGTCTTTAAGATGTATAGGATCCCGTAGTCGTAGCTTGTCGGTTCATTGTGGAGCCCGGTTGTATCTCTTGTCTGTTTATTGGACCTCATTCATTCATGATGCACAAATCGTCATATTTTCATATAGTTTGTGTAAAGATTTCTCTACTGGGCTAGTGTAGCTCAACCTAATCTTTCTTTTCAGGACTAATTGCTGGACAATAGCTTGCATACATTGCGTGCTTGGAAGTGATAGACCGTTGAAAGCTAACTACATTAGTTACTTAAACATCTTTATAATTGACTTTTTTTTTGAAAAAGATGGGTTTGTAACTATTTATTTTAGAATTTCCTTTGACTAAATCGTTTGTAACTTAACCACTCGCCTGTATTTGTATTTATGCTTATTAGGGGCTGGAGTGCCAATGTTGTAAACCTTTAAACTTGGGGACTTGATTTGTAAATGATTTTTTGGGAACTCTCTTTTGGGTATTATTTATATTATGCGAGGATCATGTATTGAAATGGATTATTTATTTATGTTGAAAGTCGAGGGCGTGACAAATTGGTATCAGAGCATTAGGTTTAGAACACCTCGAGACCGTGGGGAGACTTTTAGTCTCATGGGTTCAAAAAAAAAATCTTTGTATTTGCTTTCAAAACCACATGTGTGCTTGCATGAATGGGTTAGTGCATTGATGTGACATTGTATTTATAATGCAATAGAATGGAGTAGGGTTGTTAACCCATGTTGGGAAAGTTGGAGATTTTCATCATGTAGCAATACGATTAATGCTGATAATTGTATTTTCTTATGCCCTTATAGTAAGATGTCATCGAGCCGTGGAGTTAGGTGGGGTGAGACCGGAGATCTTGATCGCCAGGGCCGTAGTGTTTACGGGGAGGATGAGGCGAGTCAGTGTACTAGGGAGGAAGCGATGTTTCCTGAGATCGCTGAGTGTGCAAAGGGTGTTGAAATTCTAGTGGGCACGCAGAGAAGTATGAAAGTGGGAGAAGCTAGTCGCCGAGTCGTTAGTGCGAGATCATCTTCCGAGAGTGTTGAGAGTTCAGGAGGGAAGACACCGAGGGAATTGTGTCAGTCTTTGCAGGGCCAGCAGGGTTTGAAACCATCTTCTTGTTCTGAGACCACGGGAGTTGTCCTCAAACGTCAGATTGTGTGTCATCGTTGTGGTCAGTCTGGCCATATTCGTTCTCAATGTCAGGGGCGCCAAGAAAGATCTTGTTTTACTTGCGGGGAGTTTGACCATGTCGCGAGGAACTGTCCTCAGAAGAAGAGAATGCAAGAAGAGTTAGGCTTAGTACAGCAGCCAGGAATTCGACAAATCGTTATTCAGCCACAACCCCAGAATGCACACAGACAACCGACCATTAGAGTGAGCATGTCGCTAGGAAATTTTCAAAGCCAAGAAAGGAAAAGACCGAGGGAACCGAATCAGCCTTCGCAGAACCAGACTAATCTTAGGCCACCTACTTTGTCCGAGAATCAGGGAGTCTCACAGCTGGATAGACTTTGTTATATTTGCCGCAAGCCTGACCACTTTGCGAGAAATTGTCCTCGAGGATCCGGAGTACATGGTGAGTCGAGTTCAATGCAGCCGTGCAAGCGTACACCTAATCGACAACAGATGCAGTTCCGTAGTTAAACTACCACCTCCCACAACTCTCCAGCTCTTAGAAATGTCACTTGTTTGAGGTATCATCTTTTCCTAATTGTTCTATTCATTTGCAACAATACTTTTCATTCGGAAGCATTCCACCCATTGAGAACTTCATTCTTGTTCATGTTTGGAATCGAAAATAAGAAATCTTAGTCCACACGTGTTGAGAAACATTGATAGATCACATTTGTTGAGATTAGGGGTTAATCGTTCCATATGGAAGTGTTGTCTTTGACTTCTTTAATTTAAGCATGGCGAAGATTGATCTGATTTGGGAAGGGATTGGTTGCGTCTATGCTAGTTGGAGATATTTTGAGCGTGATCTTATGAGAGCTGTTTCTTTTGTTACCTTATCTCGTTGGCCTAATTGAAATTTTGATTAGAGTTGTATCGTAATTAGTTCTTCGTGAAGTTCGTCGTACCGTTAAACTGTTATAGCTCTTGACACTTAAGTTGATTATCACACAATCCATTCCTAGCTTCTCTTGGGAGTATTCGAAATCTTATGCCGAAGCACCCCATGACATGTTTGCTTTTGTTGTTGGTGATTGTTTCCAGTATCCCATACGAAGTTTTATTCTGATATTATTCTGCTTGATATAAGTTTTATTTGGTCGGTTGAGGTCCCTCTGTTGCGACAATCAGTTTGATCGTCTATCACTGTTGGTCTGCGCAAGTTCTTGTATTGCTACTTTAGTCTATTAAGCCAAAATTGTGGTCACATACCTTGTGACATACAAATTCGTTGGTGTCGTTAAATTCAAACTTGTTACTATTGTTGCCCGTATCTGCCTTGTATTTGTTTGTTAGCCTAGAGCTATTTAGTTGGTTTGAGTTTCTTTGTTGCAGCTACCAGTTTATTTGTTGGAATGTATCATCCTACACAAATTCTCATGTCAAAATTTGAACCAAATCTTGTGGTGGCATATCTCTCGAAATCTATTTGTTGGTTCTGTTCAATTTGAAATCACTGGTGATAGTTGTCTTCGGTGCAATTCAATTCTGTAGTGGTTCCTCAACTCGGAAGGCATATGATGGTTTAATCTGTAACGCTCAGTTTCAATTTGTTAGAAGTATTGCTCGAATCTAGTATTGGACCAATTTTCAACTTTGTATGAGTTTGATTACAAGGGATCTATCTCATTATTTTGTGTTTGTCCCCAGTAAAATTACAATCGGTTGTTTTAAGATTTCCTCGGATTATCATGAGTTGTACAATAAGTTTGTTATCTAACCATTCCAAAGAACTCATGTGTCTTTTAGATTCAGGTACCTTACTACCGTTCTCGTATACTCGATTAGTTTTGTTTGAGTTTTGGAGCTCGCTTGTCTCGTTTGAGATAATCAAGAATTGTGTTGACCATTGTTGTCACTTATTGTCACTTGAGGTGGGAAGATTCACGTATTTCGTAAAGTACCGCCGCATTGAAGCTTGTCTCGCCTCAGGAAGAAAAGGAAGCGCTCACCGCTAGAAAGAGGGATTAGGTATCGGATACGGTGCGTGTCTTTCGGATAACCAGGCGACAACCGATGAAATCCAGTTAGAAGAGGCGCTTGATCACTGCTCCTTCTAGATGGAGGTCTCGGGAAGTCAATTGGAATATCAGGTCATATTTAGAGGTAAGATTTCAGTGCCGAGATAGATAATCGTATATAGAAATAAGTATCGTTTGGAAGTGCCGCCGAAAACTTTTGAACATTTGTGATGCATTATATATATACGGATAATAACAAGGTACGAGCCGAATCCATGGCATGAATAAAAAAGGTTCGAACTTGAGTTAGAAGCTGACGTGTCCCATGGAGAGAATCCGATACGTGTTCAAAATTTGCATAGTCAAGTGTTGAAAGGTAAGTCGATGCCGTTACCGCAAGTTTACGTGAGAAAGGGAGGACGAAGTTAGAAATATATATATTTGTGTTTGTTGTGGTTTGATTGATAAGAATCTTTGACATAGATTTTGACGGTTATTGAATTGTTGTATGATGGATAGCGTTATGATTGGAGTATATTGATGTGTTGATTGGCATGGTTGGATTTGGTTTATTAAATTTCGAGGACGAAATTTCTTTAAGGAGGGTAGGATGTAGAGACCCGTAATTTCAGAAAAATATTTAAGGGTTTATATGATATTGGAAATTAAGGAAAATATGATTTTTTTTTTGTTAAGTGTAGACACCTCCCAAACGGGGCATCGCCATACAGATTGATCGTTGATTGCTCGATTGGTTGCTTGCTTCATAAACCAAGATCGTGGACATTCCCATGGCTAGGAGCATCGCCACACGATAGCGGTCATCATCAAAACAGAGTCGCCACCCAGTTTATTAAAATTAGGAAAATAGATAGAGATTCTGGGTACGGGAGCCAAAAGTACAGTAAGGGGAAGGTGTTAGGCACCCCTCTCTGCCCAGCCGTGAGACTCGCCCATAGTTATTCAACATAAGACATATAGATGCTTTGTTTAATTCTAACACATAGTTTGTTTAATTAAGCCTTTAAACAGTAAATAAGGTGAGCCAATGCGATGAGTAAAGCATGCATCAGAAAGAAGAAAAGCAAAGCAAACTGTCCCAGGGAGATGGATCCCGCGGCCGGTGAATGGATGTCACGGCCGAGGGATTGAAGCCCCGGTCGGTGTTCTTCCTCACACCAGACAGAAACGTTAGTAGAT
Source organism: Rhododendron griersonianum (assembly GCA_018127125.1). Classification (NCBI taxonomy): domain Eukaryota; kingdom Viridiplantae; phylum Streptophyta; class Magnoliopsida; order Ericales; family Ericaceae; genus Rhododendron; species Rhododendron griersonianum. The sequence continues at coordinate 28,613,063 of CM030790.1, read as the reverse complement.
GATCAAAATGCTACGATTAAGATTATAAATACGATAAATAAAACAAACTAGAGGCCGTTAGGCCTCACCACCTTGATCCCTCAATTGCTTGATTGCTTCGGATTGATTGTGATGGACTGATTGCTTCTTGAAAACCCTAGGGTTAAGGTTTGGACTTCGGGGTTTGATCGTCGGATTGATGGCTGCCTTCGGGAGGTTAGGGCTTTTGAAGAGAGGATTTGAGAGAGTATTTTTGCAGAGTATCGTGACTGATGAGGGTGTATTGTCTTATTTATTTCGGAACCCAAAGGCTCCTTTATATAGGCATAGGGATGACTCACTCTGACCAATCGAAATGCACGATCAAAATTGGAGTTAGAGTGCGATTCTAACTCTTCATGGCAATCCTCTAACGTAGCCCGAACGCATCGGGAAGGTAGTGTAGTTGGATCAAACATCTGACAGAACATTCGAGAATCTGGAAAACAAGGGATCTGGCGGCCGTAGAAAGGATCTGGCGGCCGAGGAATGGATGTTGCGGCCGAAGGATAGATCTTGCGGCCGAGGGATTGATCTCTCAGGGAGATTTTCTAGCAACAGGTTGCTCGGGTGAAGAAATGATGTTAAGGCCGTGAGATCGATGTTACGGCCGACAGATGGATTCTCCTAGGATTCTGTATTTATGTCTGAAAGGCTGTATGGCTCTGGATTGGGTCCTTTAAGTGGTTCGAAGTTCTTACCAAAAGTCCTAAGATTCTCGAGAAGTCAACCAGCAATCATTGTACCCATTTCATCATCGGGATGGTCCCCAAGGTGGGACTTGAAATAATCGTTAGGCCAAATTGGGGTGTCTACAGATGCCCCTCTTTGACTGAGCTCAGACGGATCGCGAGACATGTTTGAGTAAGAGTTAAAGCTGTAAAAAGCAACTCAATTTGGTCCAACCACTATTCCAAGGGGTTTTCGAAAAAGGTTTTTGTTATGGTCGGGCCGGGAGGCTGCCTACGTATTCCACAGGGGAAATTCAAACCAACCGTAGTTCGGGCAATAAAGAAAAATAAAAAGTTTGGAGGGTTAGAGACAGAAGACGTACCTTTGGGCTTAAAAAGCCGTAGTGCAACGTACCTAGACTGAGCCAGGATTTTGGCAGAGGATAGTTGAAGGAGCACGGGGCTGCCGGGGGAATTTTTGCGGAGAGCTTCCTTAGTATTTTAGGGTAGATCAGTACACGGCATGTGCGTTTGCTTTTCTTGATCATCCTTACTTTGACTGAGAGGAGCTCGGTAGAGTAGCCTATCCTTGCGAATGAGCTGGAAGGAATTGATGTAATTGGGGTGGAATCCAAGCCATCTATTGGGGATGAATCGGATGCCGGTTTGTTTCAGGATATGGGGGGCACAAGGCCAGTAACTGGAGCACGGAGCTTTGGGGATGAGGGAACCGAGGCACGGAGCCGGTTGTAGTCATGAGGCAAGAGCCTGAGGTGATAGAATTGAGGCGTAGAGCCTGTTGTGGTTTATGAGGCCTGAGGAGATTGGATTGAGGCATGGAGCCTGTTGCAGTCTTGAGGCGAGGGCCTGAGGTGAGCTTAGAGCTTGATGGAACCGAAGCGCGGAGCTAGTATTGATCATAAGCCGAGAGCCTGAGGTGTCGGAGTTCAGAGCTTGACGTGTTTGAACCGAAGCGTAGAGCTGGTTGCATTCTGATGGTCTGTGCACGGAGCTTTCTCATCATAAGTTTTGGCGTAGAGCCAAAGGATCGAGGTACTGAACCGATCAGTAAAACCAAGGCGTAGAGCCGGTTGATTGCAGGGTTGACCTGTTTCATGAAAGATATGCAGAGTATATATGTGTGATGATGGTTGTTAGATGTGAACAGATATGATGATGCAGACTCGATGTGATAATGGTGATGCAATTGATGCAAATGTGCACGCGCCTGTGCGTGTGTGTTGATTTAAGCTTAGAGCTTCTATCAAGTTCCAGACTTGAGCATTCAGAGCGTAGAGCTCGAGCATTCAGACGGCAGAATCCGAGCATTCAAAGTACAGGCTTTGAGCATCCAGTACACAGTGGTTGGGCATCCAAACATAGAGCTTGAGCATTCAAGGTATAAACCTTAAGCATTCGAACATAGAGTTCGAGCATCCAGTACGCAGTGGTTGGGCATTCAAACGTAGAGCTTGCGCATTCAAGTGTAGAACTTGAGCATCCAGTACACAGTGGTTGGGCATTCGAAGGGCTTCGAGCATTCAAAGTGTAGAACTTTGAGCATTCAAGCATGGAGCTTGAGAATAGATGATATCTTGTTGATTGGAGCTGCTGAGTAGTGAGTTTGTAGAACTGCTGAGCTGTTGAGTATTCCATCTTCCATCTTCCACGGGGTTTGATTTGTTCCTCATGCTTGGGATTCTTCCAAGGCTAGTTTCCACATACTCGGGATGTTTCCAAGGCTAGTTTTGAGTATGCTCGGGATTGCCCCCAAGGCTAGATTTCCACATGCTCGGGATTGTCCCCAATGCTAGTTTTCCACATGCTCGGGATTGTCCCCAAGGCTAGATTTCCACATGCTCGGGATTGTCCCCAAGGCTAGTTTTTTACCATATTCCACTTTGTTAAGGAGATTTCCATTACTTCCACTATTGGGAGTGCCTTCCGGAAGCCAAACACTTTCTAGCGATTCAAACGTCTTCTGGTGGCTAAATGCTTTCTGGCAACGTAAACGCTTTCCGGAAGCCAGCAACATAAACACCTTCTGGAGGGCTGTGCACTAGGTTATTGTAAGCTTCATGCAGGTGCTTTTTCTTGTTGGCTGTTGACTCAGAACTGTATACATGTTCACTCACTGCATTGAGTGGAAGCTGCAGGATTGTTTTGCTGACCTGCTGAGCGCGAGGCTATGCACATGGCGTGGCATAGAGCTGTTGAGGTGTGGGCGTAGAGCCGCGAATTTTCAACCTTCCAAAGATGGACTGGTCGTTGATGACCTTGCTGGTTGAAAGGTGATGGTATCAACACATTCCACTTTCCATCTGCTGGTGAGATGACGATCACACCAGGTGACTTTTCTTTGCTGACCGGCCTGTGAGTAGATGGAGCTCCTCTTTGGGTTAACCCCAGGCTTTGGGAGCGGGTAAGGGCTTTAGAGTGGTTCTTGGGCAAGGTGCCCCCTCTTCACTCGCATGGTCATGTTGACGTCTCTTGGCTAATCAAGACTTTTATGAAGGTTGATATCTTGACTTAGGTGAGTGTTGAGATGGCTCGAGTATGGGCGTGGAGCCGCTGAGAAGGTGAACATGGGCACATCACCGATGAGTTTGTTGGCGTGGAGCCGCCGTGATAGTGAATATGGAGCTTGAAGCACGGCACTGCTGATAGTAAGCGGCTACTGTGATAATGGGTGCGGGGAGCTGCTGAATAGAGCTACCGGGAGGAGTGGAACTGCTGAGAGGGAGCTGTGGAGATTGGACCTGTTGAGCGCAAGGCGACATGGAGATGAAAGTGCAAAGTAAGGAGCTATGGAGACGTGAAGTGCGAAGCCACTTTAATACTGTTGATATGGTGTCAATTGTAGAGTTTGCTGAGGCTATCTTTCAGCTTCTTTGACTAGGCTCTGTCAGTCATAGATACCAAGCTTGGTATGGCCGGTTCTAGGACCGAAATCTAGGAGAATCCTGCAATCCATATTTGAATAGTTTAGAAAATAGCAATGGATAGGAAAACAACATGCAACAGGCTTGGGATCGACCACGGGCCGAAGTCCTTTTTATGCTGACTGCTAAGGGCAAAACCACCAAGTTCAGGAACCCTCGTTCAAATGTTGAACCACTACGGGTGATATAGTTTGCAACGTGACATATATGCATATTGAACTGAACATTCAGGAAGAAATCGATGCCCCCTGTTTAGGCAATGGATGCTTGATTCTAGCTTATCTGTGCGTGACAATGACAATCTAATTGCCCCTAGTACAGAGATATGTGATGTATGCGACAATGAACATGAATGCAATGTTTCTCTTTCTGTTTGGTAGAGATCTTGGCATGCCCCTGACAATGCTGTGTGACAGCATTCCACAAAAGAGTTGAGGTGTTCCCCAAGGATATGACGGTTCTTAGGTTGAGCTTTCTTCAAGTGTGCTGGCAGGGAGGTAGACTTTATAGTTTATCCCTTTGTTGCCCTTTATTCCTTGATGACCATGATGCCTTGATGAACCTGCCTTACTTGAGCATAAGAACACCTCATACTTGGGGTTAGATCATGCAACCAAGACAACTACTTCCATTAAGCAGCCATAATGACATACACATGAAATGCTAGGGTCAAAAGATCAATGTAAAGGATAGGGTGATGTGAATCCATAATGCATTCTGGACATCTCAACTTTCGTGTATTTGATCAAATGCTTCCCCTTGCCCTAGGGAGACTGATAGTGACTTATTGCTTATACTAGCCAGGTGTTTTGAAAGACCGCAATGCCCTAGCGGCACTACTGAAAACATTGTTTGGTCAAGGGACCATATTGCTACACTCTTCATGAAATGAGAGACCCATGTTATCTACTCAGAAATTTGCAAAAAGTGGCTGCGCTTGTATTTGCTGTGTTAAGAATGCTTAGGATAAAACCATCTTTGAAAGCTTTTCCTCGAGGATTTCAAGGTCATATCATTCCATCCATGTTCTACACTCACGTCATTCAATCATCAAAGGACATAGAACTATTTTTCAAACCCATGCCCCTAGTCAATTAGGTGAGTTTGTTGTTTTGAGCTTGATTTGGTTGACTTGAGTTGATTGATAACGCCTACTAAGACCCACATAAGGGGTTGGATACTTTTGAGAGAAGTGCATAAAGGAAAACATAGCCATGCCCCTTGTCTCACGTAACTCTCCATGTTGTGCGATTTGCCAAGATGATGCAAATTCCAGGATTCTTGCCCTTCATGTTAAGTCCCACATTGGTGATGCCCCTAGTGTCTAGGACCTTGCTACTAAGTCGTGTTCCCCAATCTGAGAGGACTTTGTTATAGACCATAATGTAGGCTTGGGGTTTTGGCTTGAGAAAGAAGCGGATGTAAAAGGCTCAAACCTAATTTCTACTCACGCTTGGGTTTTAAAAGCTAGCAACCATCTTCAACATTTTTATCAACTCTTGTCGTCTCTTGCCTCACTTTGTGTGAAAGAGTTGGTTTCTTCAAAAATGTCCTTTGTATGTATTGGAAGAAATATTTCCTTCAAAATGCCCCTTGTATGACGGGGTGCTCATTCTTTCATTGATTTCTCTTTCATCTATTCTTGTGTTTTTGTGTATGCCCCAGTGTAGGGGATGGCTGTCTAGCAGGCTTTTCAAAGGAATTATTCAGAGGCTCGATGTGGCTAGCAAGGGATAAGTGTTTGGGATAGAGAAATGAATGCCTTTCTTCATTTTGAAACACACGCCAAAGTGGCAAGGATCCTAACCAAGAAATTAGGGGCTTCGAGGTTTAACCAAGTGAATTTTCTAAGATTGAGGACAATCTTTTGAGACACATAGTAGATGCATAAAGACACGGCTAATTTCTCACTTTGTTCGTGCTCTAACTTTTGCCTAGACCGCCCTTACGGGTTTTCAATCTAGCGAGCTCATCATTTTTTTCTTTCTCTGTATTTTTCCTCTCTTTTCTTCTTTCTCCTTCTTCATCTTCAAGGGTGCAGAGATGTGTCAACTCCTTCTTAGCTCAACAGAAATGACGCAGGTCATAGCTTTGAAAAACTCGTTTTGCGCTTTTGACAATTCAAGTGATCATGATGTGTTCCAAAAGATACCATAAGATTACTTTGAAATCCCTAAGGATTGTTTTCAACGTTTGATGTTATTATGAGCATTCTATGGCAGCAAACTAACACAGGAGGGAACATTTTCAAATTTGTGGCCGACCAAAAGGTGCCTACGTATCCCAGCAGAGAATCAGGCCATTCGTAGTTCATATTCGAGGAGACTTGAATTTAAGACCCACATTTCATGCTGAGTGTGACAATTGGCCATAAACCATTATGATCAAAATGATACCAATTTTTTTTTTCAAGAGAAGCAAAACTTGGGCCAAAATGGCGGTGAAAGTTAGCTAAGTATGAAAAGATTGTTTTAAAATATAAGCCAAGACGTGATGGACATGGCTGCCATTGCTCAAAACTTGGTTGGATTAAAACTTCAATTTTTCGTCAGCCATTACCATCATGTCTGAGATCAAACTCCAAATCTAAGAGAAGGAGAAACCTAATCATGCTCAAGTTGAGATATCCAAAACTAATTGTCCATGCGGCGCATTTTCTAATATGCAAACTGCCCTTAGTGGTGGTGCAACCAAATGACATGCGATGAACAAAGAAAGGAAATGAGGGGGATGGACTCCTCTTTTGGTTTGGCCCCTGCATAGTTAGAAAGAGGCAATCAAAATTATATATTTATAGCACCACAGCTATTTATACAGATTACGGATGAGTCATGCATTGTAATTCTTTTATATGCATGAGTTTATCGGATACTATAGATAGCCAGCCATTTTTGATATGGATGATTCTTAAAACTCGTTGCTGCAACTTAAGATCTCACTTCCAAGCCAATCCATATTGTGAGACAAACCGAAAAGGTTGAGCATATGACTACAACAGAAAGCAAACTTGGAGTCCATCGCTGTGCTATCGGCTATTTGAATGTTTCAGAAAAATTCGTCATTAGACTAGGCATTGCAAAAAGTTTTGAAAATTCTTTCAATTCTTGGTTAAGGAAGATTCTTTCTCAAAACGTGATTGAGGTAATTAAAATCCACTTGATTATTTGCTAGCACATTGACAACCTCCTAAATTTTACCAGCTCGTTGAGGTAAGCATGCTCAAAATTTTGAATTTTGAAAGATGGGTTGCTAGGACGATTTGGAAATAGGAACCAAAATCCTACACCTGTCATGCTGAATCATCCATGGAGAAATAAGTATTGCAAGTCCTATCCATAATATCCTTGACTTTGCATACAATCATCCATAACCTGCTCTACTACTTTACACTCCCTCTTTCCTTTAGCCTCGCAAGGCAAAGATTGCTAGAGCAACCCCTAGTTCAATTGCCGGTGGGGCAGCCAGTGTTTGATTTTGTTCATGAAATCCATGCTTCGCGGTGCTTTAAGTAAAGCGAGAGTGTTAAGTAAGCAATGATGCTTTTCAAAAATATACCTTGCAGGCAAAGCCATTAGTGCTTGGCTATAAAGACTTAGGGTTAGGGCTTTTAGTTCAAGCCCTAACCCTTCTGCACAGAAAGAGATGTTACAACAACAGATGATACAAGGTGTGAGGAAGAACTTGGAAGCAAAATGCAAGTAGGTTCCTAGCCTGTAGGTTCCTGTCTTAATTTGATAAGTTCTATGGCTTTCTAATAAATGCAAGGTTTAGGTAATCTCAGGGTGCTCCGTTGTCAAAGGGCACCAATCCTTTCACCAGCCCATCATAGGCGATGATTGGGTGATTCCCTTTTTGATATACCACTAGGTACAAGTGACTGTGGAGTTTGCTGGAACCCCTAACATAGCCCGTGTCATGCCGGGGTATCAGGTGAACTCAACGAGGTTGCCCATTTGATGCATATGATAAATGAATTAAATAAGGCATGTGTTAGTCTTATGTTGAACTTTCTGGTTATGGCTCTCAACTCCCCAGTGGAGTCGCCAAAAACTGTAGACACCTCCCAGACGGGGCATCGCCGTACAGATTGATCGTTGATTGCTCGATTGGTTGCTTGCTTCATAAACCAAGATCGTGGACATTCCCATGGCTAGGAACATCGCCACACGATAGCGGTCATCATCAAAACAGAGTCGCCACCCAGTTTATTAAAACTAGAAAAATAGATAGAGATTCTGGGTAAGGGAGCCAAAAGTACAGTAAGGGGAAGGTGTTAGGCACCCCTCTCTGCCCAGCCGTGAGACTGGCCCATAGTTATTCAACATAAGACATATAGATGCTTTGTTTAATTCTAACACATAGTTTGTTTAATTAAGCCTTTAAACAGTAAATAAGGTGAGCCAATGCGATAAGTAAAGCATGCATCAGAAAGAAGAAAAGCAAAACAAACTGTCCCAAGGAGATGGATCCCGCGGCTGGTGAATGGATGTCACGGCCGAGGGATCCTCCTGGTTTTATGTACCGGCCGAGGGATTGAAGCCCCGGTCGGTGTTCTTCCTCACACCAGACAGAAACGTTAGTAGATGATCAAAATGCTACGATTAAGATTATAAATTCGATAAATAAAACAAACCAGAGGCCGTTGGGCCTCACCACCTTGATCCCTCAGTTGTTTGATTGCTTCGGATTGATTGTGATGGACTGATTGCTTCTTGAAAACCCTAGGGTTAGGGTTTGGACTTCGGGGGTTTAATCGTCGGATTGATGGCTGCCTTCGGGAGATTAGGGCTTTTGAAGAGAGGATTTGAGAGAGGATTTTTGCAGAGTATCGTGACTGATGGGGGTGTATTGTCTTATTTATTTCGGAACCCAAAGGCTCCTTTATATAGGCATAGGGATGACTCACTCCGGCTAATCGAAATGCACGATCAAAATTGGAGTTAGAGTGCGATTCTAACTCTTCATGGCAATCCTCTAACGTAGCCCGATCGCATCGGGAAGGTAGTGTAGTTGGATCAAACGTTTGACAGAACGTTCGAGAATCTGGAAAACAAGGGATCTGGCGGCCGTAGAAAGGATCTGGCGGCCGAGGAATGGATGTTGCGGCCGAAGGATAGATCTTGCGGCCGAGGGATTGATCTCTCAGGGAGATTTTCTAGCAACAGGTTGCTCGGGTGAAGAAATGATGTTAAGGCCGTGAGATCGATGTTACGGCCGACAGATGGATTCTCCTAGGATTCTGTATTTCTGTCTGAAAGGCTGTATGGCTCTGGATTGGGTCCTCTAAGTGGTTCAAAGTTCTTACCAAAAGTCCTAAGGTTCTCGAGAAGTCAACCAGCAATCACTGTATCCATTTCATCATTGGGATGGTCCCCAAGGTGGGACTTGAAATAATCGTTAGGCCAAATTGGGATGTCTACATTAAGTTTATGTGAAATTGGGGTTAGTGTGCTAGAATCGAAATTGGAAGAGTGCTAGTGTAATTTGGTGGATGTGTGAGTATATATAGGGTGTGTGTGTGTGTAGAGGATAGAAATCCTCCTCTCTTTCTCCCTCCCGCCTAACTCTCTCTAGGGCTGTCCAAGAAAAATCGAGAACCGTGAAACCGGTCCGGACCGAATCGATCCGTGCCTTTTGGATTTTGTCCGTGGATTAATGGTCCGGACACAGATTTGAAAATTAAAAAACCGTGAGATACGGATTAGGATTGAATTTTTATTTCAAATCCGTGGATTAACCGAACCGAACCGTGAGATATTTAAAAAATTAATATATATATGTGTGTGTGTGTGTAATATTTATAAATAATTATAATTCTACTACTTGTTATGATTTTCTTTTAACAATTTTAAGTTCATAACAATGACCGAAGGAAATATGCTCCTTATATTAAATTCCTTACTTTTACTTCACCTGCCTTCCCCATCTGATTTATAACTTGTAGTCAGCTACTACCACTGTGTAAATAGAACCTCCTGCTGCTCCGTGGATGTAACAATGGCTGATGAAACCTGGACAGAATTTTGGACTGAATTTTAAACTAGAAATTTAGAATGATATATAATACAGTAGTTGAAGTAATTTTGCGTTTTTTAGAGTTTAATGTTTATGGAAGGAAATCCGTGGATAAAACCGGGACCGAACCGTGACTCACGGTTCGAAATCCAAACCGAATCGTAAGACTTTTGGATTAGGATTGGATTATATTTTCTAAAAACCGTGAGATACGGATTATGATTGGATTCATACGAATCCGATCCGATCCGGACCGTGGACACCCCTAACTCTCTCTCTCTCTCTCTCTCTCTCCCTCTCTCTCGGCTTCTCTCTCTCTCACTCATTCCACCACCAAAGCTAAAAACCCAAGGAACCCAACTCCCTCTCCATCTTCCTCACGTGCCTTTGAGTTCGTAGCTTGTCCAGTTTGGCTCGGAGAGGAGTATTTTGGGCGTATTTCAAAATTTGAGTTCAAAGGTTCGCGTGGCCCGATCTCTTTGCGTGTTTTCTCTCCGACTTTGAGGTAGGAATTTCTTGCACTTGTTATGTGTTTATATGTTGATTTTGCACCTTGATCATGCCTTGGATTGTTGGGTTTTGGTTGTTGTGCTTACCTTGTAAATTTGCAGAAATTGCTGCTCGAAACCTCGTGGTATTGATACAGCTTAAGCGCTGTATCGATACTATAAACTTATCTTCGTTGACAGTTAATGTTGTATCGATTCGGTTTTTGTGCGTATCGATACCACGACCTTAACTCTAGTTTTGCTCCTGCTGCTCCTCTGTCGTTTGTTTTGACCCCCGATCACTTCTAACACACTCTAAACATTGTTAAACCAACCCTAGACTTGATTGCTCGAGTTTCAATAATTCGCGGATCGTTCCAATCCCTTCGATACTCATTAAACGTAATCTTAGTACCATTGCAAATGGAAGATGCACCGTATGGTTGTTTAGGTATCCCGGAGGGTATATGAGGCTTTGTGGTGAGTATGATGAGTAAACATAAGCTTGTCTAGTGATCCAACGAGTAGCATTGTGACTCGTATCCTCGTGCTTCATCTTGTTGAGCTCATTAGGCATCTGTTTTATAAGATTCTCGTCTAGAACCTAGCAGGTGGTGTGTCGGGAAATCGTTGTGGGTTCGGTACGTGACGTAGGACGTCGTGATAGACATTGAGGGATAACGTGAACTTAAGTTATTTATTAACATATAATAGAACATAGTTATGGGTTTGAAATACATTGAGTGGTGATGAATGAAAGATTGTGACTTTGGAAAGTGTTGTCATCTTGTATTCGGATTGATAATGTATATATGTTGTGTGAGTTGTGAATTCTGAATTAAGGGTCCTGCAATGCAAGGTGTGGTAATGCGGAAACCTAGGTGGAGAGAATTCACTGTAACGCAAGGTGTGGTAATACAGTTGAACGTCTCGCTTGATGAAGGGAATTATGATTGATTGTAGATAGGGATGGCAATTTGAACCGAACCGATGGGTACCCGAACCGTAACCGACTTTTTTCCCCGAACCATAACCGAAAAATTCCCCGTGGGTGCTGGTATGGTGGAGGATGTGATATAACCGAACAGGTTCGGTTCGATTGTGGTTCAGCCGATACCCGAACCGAACTGAACCGAATTGAACCGAAATCATGTAATTACAAAATTACCCCTCCATATATATAGAGTATTTACATTACACAGTCACAGTTTTAGGGTTCAGTCATTTGCTGTCATTTGGTCTCCTCTCTCTCTCTCTCTCTCTCTCTCTCTAACATAATTCTCCTCCTAGTTTTCCATTTTTTCGATCGAGCAACCATCACTTCTCTCTCTAGCAACCATCTCTAACTCTAATCGATTTAGGAGTCCTCCACTTCTCTCTCCAAGTTTTACATTTTTCAGATCGAGCACGAGAACCGAGGTTCACTACAATAGGTACAAAGTCGCCGACGACGCTGAAGAAGGCAGGAGGAGGAGGAGGGAGGACAACATGGTCGAGATCTGTCGACGGGAAGGTGGCGGCTGCATCCAAGCCGCTACTGTTCAGCCCGCCTCCAAGTTAGTAGACACGCCCTAAATCTTTGTTTTTAGTTCCATTTTGCAATCTGGTTCTTGCGAGAGCTTCAAGCCGCTACTGTTCATTTTTAGTTACAGAAAATTCTTGCTCTGTTCTCTCTCTCTCTCCCTTTCATAGTATTCGGTTACCCATTCGGTTCGGGGATTACCCGAATCCCGTTCAGTTCGGTTACAGTTCATTCCTTTTCTCCCCGTTCGGGTATCGGGGCGAATTTGGTAGGCTTTCGGGTTCGGGGATCGAGTACGGAAATCCATGTATCCGCCCCGAATGCCATCCCTAATTGTAGAAGTACATGTTGTTGTTTGGGCTGTTTGTTGCTTGAGTTTGTGAATGTTAAAGAAAGAGATAAATGATTGATTCCATCGAAGTTTTTGAAAAGAAAGGACATTGGTTCTGGAAAAAGGATTTTTATGAAAAATCCTCCGGTATTCCTGAGCGAATCAATGGTTTCCGGTATTCGTGCGCAGAATCAACGGACTCCGGCTATTCAAACTCGAATCAACGGAGCTTGACCTGTGATGGTCATGAGTTTTCTCTAAACTATTTTGGTAATCAAAAAGAAAAGTTTTATGAAAAGAGGCTTGATGGCAAATGACATTGAATAGTGAGGTAGTTCGTGGCATTCGTTGAATAGTCATAAAAGGGTTGAGAAATCATCGTGATTATTTAGAATGATATGAGTTTAATGTTGCTTCGAGATGACGTACGAATGGTTAGGGATGTCTTTAAGATGTATAGGATCCCATAGTCGTAGCTTGTCGGTTCATTGTGGAGCCCGGTTGTATCTCTTGTCCGTTTATTGGATCTCATTCATTCATGATGCACAAATCGTCATATTTTCATATAGTTTGTGTAAAGATTTCTCTACTGGGCTAGTGTAGCTCAACCTAATCTTTCTTTTCAGGACTAATTGCTGGACAATAGCTTGCATACATTGCGTGCTTGGAAGTGATAGACTGTTGAAAGCTAACTACATTAGTTACTTAAACATCTTTATAATAGACTTTATTTTTGAAAAAGATGGGTTTGTAACTATTTATTTTAGAATTTCCTTTGACTAAATCGTTTGTAATTTAACTACTCGTCTGTATTTGTATTTATGCTTATTAAGGGCTGGAGTGCCAATGTTGTAAACCTTTAAACTTGGGGACTTGATTTGTAAATGATCTTTTGAGTATTATTTATATTATGCGAGGATCATGTATTCAAATGGATTATTTATTTATGTTGAAAATCGAGGGCGTGACACTTCTACTACCCCATTACTTAAGAGTCAAATTCACTCGCTCAAATAACTTCCAACGGTCTCGCTCACCACAAATTTCACAGCTCACAAATCTCTATTTCCACTAAGTAGTCATATCAGCATCAATGTTTCTCGACGACAATCACTACTATTTCGCCACCAACCCACAACAGTAACAACAACACCATTACAATAAGTATTTCAACAAAGACCTATCGTGTCCCCCATCGTATCCCTCTATTTTACATTATTCATTTTAATGCCAACGTGCCAACGAGTGCTCACATTCGTACACATGCATGATTCCTATTTTCATCAGATTTTTTTTAATCCACATGTGAAACACCAACATAACCCTCCTACAATATCTGTCGCACCCCAAGTATGAACATGTCTTCATACCAAGCAAATTATCACATTGATAATAGAATAATGACTCACAATACATGAAGGTTATAAGAAAGAAAGAAGGCAAGTACAAACATTCCAAACGATCCAGTATACCAACTCACCCACAAAAATTTGAAAAATCCTTAAGAAAGAAAAGAAGCTTGTATTGACATTTCGAACACTCCAAGATGCCAACTCAAATTCAACGTTAACAATTTCTCATATGAATGCTCCATTTTTTTTAACCACAAACACCCGTATTCGACAATAATAGCATACAACCAAGGTATGAATAACAACCTCATTTCACAATTTGAATCAAAAGACACATACTCACAAACCATCTGCATTTCCACCTCTGGAGTAATAAACACCCACATTTCAATTCTTAACCACAACCACTCAAATCATATCAATCTAGCAACTTCACTATCAAGTATTTTCTCTAATCTCAACACATAACAAAAACACGCCAACCATACGAATTCATGGAGCGAACACACGTAAATAATCTCATCTTTCCCATTTCAACGAGAAAGGCACACAATTCCACATTTTTTTTTTCACATAGCAAATCAACCCTTTATTTCACATCTCATTTACCACCTATCGCTATCACTATTATCTCCTAATCACTCTCAAACCAACATATCATCCCAATGGTATACCTCGACACGCCTCTACTATTGGCAGTGTAATTCTACCTCACCGAATACACATCATACACCATCTCTACACTCAAACCCTTCAACTCATAACGTCCCTTTTTTACACACACCTATCACTCCAGATTTCCCACCATTATGATTCAAGACATTAACTACACTCCACTTCGTTAACAACCACAATAGTTCCCATTCATATTACTCTCGCTTCAAGCAAATTTCTCACCATGCAGCTTACTTCAACCACTCGACTCAAGTCACATCGATATAGTTCACCTCAAGTCTTGTTGTCCCTCTCACCAAACAATGTCTTCACTAGTTCCTATCAATCTGTCATAATGACACCATCACGGCATTCACCTTAGCAAGGACGACTACAACACTATAACTCTTCTCAAGCCTAGTGATCTAGCCCCTATACACAATCTTAGTGTCCAATTGACTTTTCGAGACTTCCATCTAGAAGGAGCGGTGATCAAGCGCCTCTTCCAATTGAATCTCATCGGTAGTTGCATGGGCGTCCAGAAGACACATACTGTATCTAGACACCCTACCTATGACCCTCATCTTCCTAAGTCAACCTCAGATACTTACAATTCTCTACGGGGCTCAATTTACTTTACTTATACTCCAAATCACTACCTCAATAACTACCATAACAATTACAAACTACAATCATTAGCACAACACGACATCATTACCTTAAACACATTCAAGGCACTCACTAGCTCAACCCTCTAGCTATGACGCACCTCGCTCACTTTCTGGACAAACTATGGTTCATGTCACTCCTCTACATGTATTCTCTTTACTCCTTTTCTTCTTTGATCCTAACAAACATACCACCCTTCGCTCCTTTACACTCAACGCACCTCACATCACATAGAATCTATTTAAAGTATTTAAAATTTAATACATAATCAGCGCAATTCGAATGAAACACATCAAACACTTAGCTCACAAATCTTTCTAATAGTCTAACACTTTTATTACATACTAACGGATACATCATATGTCAACCTCACTACCACGCACAGATATTACAACGATCTCGGACTTTCAGATTCTTTTTCGTCTAACATCTCATCCAAAAAGGGCACCTTACTATGAATGATTCAAGACCAAGACTACCAACAGTAATGACAAACATAACAACAGTCGCAGCCATAGCCACTACAAGGATGTCAAACTTCTCTTTTTCTCAGACACAAGAATCAAATTTTCACTCTTTCATGTAAACACAGATGCAATGCCAGTTCAGTGAACACGCGTCAGTCATGCAAGCACACACATGTTTTTGTTATAAAAAAAAATATGCAATGATTTTTGAACCCATGAGACGGAGTCTCCCCACGGTCTCTAGGTATTCAGACCTAACGCTCTGATACCAATTTGTCACGCCCTCGATTTTCAACATAAATAAATAATCCATTTTTAATAAAAGTCTCTCGTATATCATAGATAATACCTAAAAGAGTCTTCCACCTGTTTAATTTACAAATCAAGTCTCCAAGTTTCAAGATATACAACATTGGCACTCCGGCCCCAAATAAGCTTAAGTACAAGCACAAACGAGTAGTTAAATTACAAATGATTTAGTCAGAGGGAAATTCTAGAATAAATAGTTACAAACCCATCTTTATCAAAAGAAAGTCGATTACAAATATGATTAAGTAACTAATGAAGATAACTTCCAAAAAGACCTTTTCACTTCCAAGTACACAAAGCATGCAAGTTACTGTCCAGCATTTAAACCTGAAAGAAAGATTAGGTTGAGACTAGCCCAGTAGGAAAATCTATACCAATTTTATGTATAAATATGAAGTCAAGTGCAAAGACGAGATGATAAGGAGATGTAGTTCAATCAAGAGATAACAATGAACTCTTAGGTGTATCAACATTCATTACAATTGCTCAAGGATATGCCATTATCACAAACACCATACCATTCACAAGACTCATGCCCTCTACCAACTCAACACGACTCGTTATCCAAATTCCCACCATCGGTATTTCCACCCCTTGCGTTACCGTATAACACTACGAGGATTACTGTGTTACTACCCCTTGCGTCACAGTGATCCCTAACGACTCGGATTACCGTATTACCACCCCTTGCGTTACGAAACCCGTCTAAGTCTCCGTATTATCACCCCTTGCGTTACGAAACTCTCTACACCAACTTCCGACCCAATCAACTATTTTTTCATACAATATGCAAGCTATGACTCCCCCATGATCACATTCATAAATGGAACATCATACAATATGCCAATGCTATCACGATTGCGCCATGAACAATCACAAGTACCAACAATCAACAAAAATGCACTTAACGACGTTTTAACTAAGTGATTCCTTATTTGTTCCTCACTGACGGAAGACCAACGGAACGAGGATAGCATCGAATAATCAAATGAAGTCAATTAGACAAGCTTAAGATAGGTTAGGAGGTGTCCAAAAGGATTTAGAAGTGATTGGGGGTCAAAACAATCGACGGAGGAGCAGTTGGAGCAAAACTGGAGTTAAGGCTGTGGTATCGATACGCATAAAAACCGTATCAATACAACATTCTCTGTTCAGAAACATAAGTTTATAGTATCGATACAGCTCTTAAGCTGTATCGATACCACGAGGTTTCGAGCAGCGATTTCTGCAAATTTTCAAGGCATGTACAACAACCAAAATCCAACAATCCAAGGCATGATTCTACACCAAATCAACATTCAAACACATAAAAGAGGTAAAGAAGTCCTTACCTCGCAACAATGTCCGAGATTCAAGCGATTGAACAAACCCTAGCCTCTTTGAACTTTGAAACTTCGATTCAAGCTCGACCCAAAGATCTCCGAGCTCAAGAACGCGAATGGAAGGCCGGAAGGAGGTTATTTCTTGAAGATTTTGGGAGATGGAGTGGAGTTTTGTGAGAGAGAGCAAGAGAGAGAGAGAGAGGTCGGATGAGGGAGGGAGAGACCGGATTAGAGAGAGATGGGAGATGAAAAATGATCTCCTACTCCTCACACACCCCTATTTACACCCTTATATCTTTTTATTACACCCACACTCCCTTAATTCTTTATTCTTTCACTTCAGTCCTCAATTCAATTAATCTCCCAATAAACCATATTTTTCCCAATTAGGCATTTAATAATAATTTCAATAATTAAAATTATACGGGTCTCTACACTGTCTCTCCCCTCGAAACCCTTGTTGCGAGAAGATAACCTTTCTAGAGAGAGAGAGCCTTTACCAGACTAGTCTTCCAAGTTTTAGTGGCATTGTCTATTAGATCATCAGAAACCCGTTTGATACCACTCCTCCTGGGTGTGTTTCGGTTGACCGTATTAGGGAAGGTTTTGGGCAGCCATGGATTATCCCAAATAGGAACCTCCTCGCTGGATCTAATCTGCCATCTCCAGCCTTTATGAATTAAATCCTTGGCCCATGCAATGCTCTTCCAGGCCCACAACGATTGACTACCCACCTTCGCTTGCCAAAATGAAGCACGAGGGAAATATCTCCCTTTGAAAATCTGTCGAAAAAGAGATTGCTCACCATAAACTACCTTCCACCCTTGCTTTGCTAGTAACGCCTTACTGAAAATATCTAAATCCCGGAAGCCCAAACCTCCTTGACCTTTACACCTGCTCAGATTATCCCATTTAACCCAGTGAATCTTTCGTTCGCCTTCTCTAGAACCCCACCAGAAATTGGATATCGCAGCTGAGATTTGATTCATGATCATTTTTGGGAGCTGAAAACATGACATGGCATAACATGGTGAAGTAAGTAAGACTGACTTAATGAGAGTTTCACGCCCAGCTGAATTTAGCTGTGATTCGCTCCATCCCCTTAATAATATCTTTAGAGTTTGGTCCTGTATAAACGAGAAAATTCCCATTTGTATTTCCCATTGAAATCCCAACCGTGGCAGAGAGAGAGCCCAGATCAAACAGAGAGAGAAGTGTTTGGGCTGAAGAAAATTGAGGACTTGTCTTTATTAATTTTCTGACCCGAAGCATCTTCATAAATTCCAAATATTTGGCGGAGGCCCTCACAATCTTGGTTAGTAGCTTGGCAATAGACAACGGAGTCATCGGCAAAAAGCATATGTGAAACTAGAACATCCGCAATGATAATAATCAAAACCAATAACCAAAATGTGCCACGTCAGCATTTGATTATCCATTTAGTCCATAATCAAATTTAACAACCTCTACCTCCACATTGGTTATTTTTGCATCCCTAACCAAAAAAACCCCACAATACACAATGCACATTTGTCCAATCGCAAACAAGTTCCAATCACGCACCCGACCACACCAAATTATTCATCTCGATGAGACGATTCTAATGTGGGGTGTTTTTGAGTTATTGAGTTTTGAGTTTGGTTATTGGTTAAAGTTGTTAAGTTTGGTTATGGAATGAGTGGAATTTGGTTATTTGCTAAAAGACTTGTAACTTTGCTTATTACAATGTGAGGTGTTTATTGAGCAGTGTTGTTAAATTTGTTTATCTACACCCATTTGCTTATTACAATGGGGATGCTCTTAGGCCATCCACAGTGGTATAATCAAAAGCCAATTGTTTTTAAAGTTAACAATGTTAGTGCAAAAGATAGCTCACAATGGTATAATCAAACTTAGCAACATCCTTAGAAATAATCATAATTTGGGCTTTGGATAACCAAAACTAGCAACTTTTTTCAATAATCAAAATTTGTGGATCCCGCACCACATAAGTTAACTGGTTCCAAAATTTGTATACACGCGTGTTTCAACTGGTATTTTCTCCTCATCTTCTTTGTCTGCTCTATATCTTCTTCACTTCACCCACAAACTATTCCTCTTTCTTTCTCTCCAAAAATGAAGCTCATATCTCTTGATCATCTACAGACTACAATTCAACCCACCGTCGCCGGATTAAGGTACTTCACTCTTCTTTCCCATTTCTATTTATCCCTTTTTTGTTTCTATTTCACTAGCGCTTCATCTTCATCTTGCAAGTAATTTGTTTTCCTTGTTTTCTTTTGATTTTCTTCCATTTGGCTTTGGAATTGTGACTGTTATTTTATCGTTTGGGAAGGAGGGGTGCTCAAAAATTTCATTAAGAGGGAAGGAGAATGGGAGGGAAAGTTCTGAATCTTCTGATTTTCCCCTAAATAAAGGAGGGAATCGATAGATTTTCCCAAAAAAAAAAAAATAATAGGAGGGAAGGAAGTCACCGATTTTTCCCCCAGAATTAAGGGAGGAAATTGATATATTTTTGCCTAAAAAAAACGTTATGGATGGAAGTGAATGGTGGGAAACAGAGGGGGAGAGAGAGTGTGTGAAATTAGAGTGGACCTCTTATTTTGGTTATGGACTTAAAGTGACTATTGTGGACCTCAATATTGTTAAGCTTAGCAACATTTTAAATGAATAATCAAAAGCTGATGTGTCAACTTTTGGTTATCCATTTTTAATTATACCACTGTGGATGGCCTTACTTGCTGGCTAGTACACCACCTCTAAAATACGCAGACTGGATTATTATGAGAAACGAATTAGTAACAATTCCATTTTTAGCTATAAGAATGTGTTTTTTTTTTAATGTTATGCCTTCGATTTTCAACAAAAATACAATACATTTTACATAAATAAAATACCGATAAACTCGTCCATAATTTTCCATAAAAGACCATGCCACGTCATTCCATTGAAATCCAATGTTCTATCCAAAAGTAGTTTCAATAACTTACAACCAAATGATCATGAATGACGACAAAAGGGAATGTATTAAGTTTAGTACAGTCATCCAAATTGAAGACTAAAATGAAGTTACATTTTCATCCTCCCAAAATATGTAACACGAAAGATGACATTGTAATAACTCTCCAAGTGATCTTTCAAAAGATGTTCGTATGATGCACGCTAAGCACTCTAAGTCATGTCTCTTAGTTTGTACCTGAAAAATGAAGAGTTGAGTACACACTTCACTTGCCCAGTAAATTATCCCGGCTTATTTACATTTTTGGTCCCCAAAGTATTAGCGAGTGGCCAATTTCGTCCCCAATCTAAACATTTGTCCAATTTCGTCCCTAACGTTTAAAATGTGTGTCAATTTGGTCCCCATCTCTAACGCCGTCTCTCTTGCCCGTTAAAATAGAGGGCATCAGTGGAATTTCACCTCAAAACACTACAACAAATGAAAAAAAATCCAAAAAAAAAAACACTACAGAACCAAAACCCATTTTTACTCCCATTTCTGCTCTCCTCCTCTACTTACCCGCCGCCGCTCCTCTCACCATCACCTCCACAACCACATCCATCACCACCACCAGCAGCCGCGGCGCAGCCCACCTCCACCCTCTCGATCTATTACTCCCCACGACGGCGCCACCCCTTTCCCCTCATCGCCATCACTTATAACAAGAACACTACAAACCCAAACCCAATACTGATCGCAATCAAATCCACTGCCAAAACCCAACTAACCATCAACAAAGGCACAATCACCACCACTCCGCCGCCGCCGTCCATGGCCGAACCCGACTACGGCGACCCAAACTCCAACTTTCTCTCTTTGACAGCTCCCAACCAGTCACCCATGGAACATCTACTCCCCCTCCAACCCAAATAAAACCCACCTCCTCAAACCCATGGACTTACCCAATCCCCTCTTCCATGCATACCAATTGTTGACGAACTAGTTTTTTCTGGTCCGAAAAGAAGTAGCTCGGAAATTCACTTTGACCAGTGGGTATTGTGCGTCTCATTGAGACGAACGCATCGGTGGATGTGCGATCGGTTTTCGTCACTGGAAAGCCCGTACGCGCTGTTTGAAGGGAGCGCGTGGCGGCGGAGTCGTTGCGTTTGTAACAGCCGGACGGACAAGTGACAACCACTGCTTGCAACCACCGGCCCACAAAACCACTCGTTGCCACGAGCCGGTGACACAAACTGCCAAACTGCCTCCCCGTCGCTCCAGGCGTTCACTGACTTCATCTCCCTTGAAACCCCAAAGTTCTGCTCCAAGATCTTGAAAGTAAATATCTTGTACAATTTCTGGTAATTAGCCCTATATGTATGTCTATGGGACGATGAGCTCTGCTATCCGTAGAGACGATTCGCATAGAACTGCATACTGCACAGACCAAGACAAAAAGCTTGTACTATCCAGTTGACATTTTTAGTTTTTTTTTTCATTTTGTGGTAGTGTTTGGAGTGAAATACCACTAATGCCCTCAATTTTAACGGACAAGAGGGATGTCGTTAGGGGCGGGGACCAAATTGACACACATTTTAAACATTGGGGATGAAATTGGACAAATGTTTAAATTGGGGACGAAATTGGTCATTCGCTAATACTTTGGGGACCAAAAAAGTAAATAAGCCAAATTATCCCAACTAACTTTATATGGTTTGTGCAATGATGAGTGCCACGACAATTTGGAAAGAAATAAGGAAATACAAGTTCAATAAAGCCAAGTACTTATATATGATGAAACCATTCAATCCCCATTAAGTTCCTACACATCCAAACGTTTATTTCAAGGCTTAACCTTAAAGCTCATTCAAGGTTTAACCTTTAAATTTATCGTTCGAGATCGTCAAAGCTTAACTGTTGTGTTGTTTCAAGGCTTAACCTTTTATTCAACATTTTCTTAGGCATGACATCAATACGAAATCAAAATCGATCATAGTTTTACACAAGCTCAAGTCAATCAACATCCTCAATCAAATCATGTCCGTGCATCTCTAAATATCAAGAACACATGTACCAACGCAATCCCATAAACACATCACATAAGAAGAAAACTGTATCCTTTTCTCTAGATGGTATCGGTACCACAAAAAGGGAGGTACTAGTACCTCCTGGGTTGGCAGGAAAATACTTTACGAACTCAACCGAGCTCCACTCAACTATAGTAGGACGATCCAAACACATTTTTACACACTACACCTTCACATGCATAAGTATAGAGAGAGAGATCCCTATCAAAATGGGTTTTGAGCAAAACTCTAAATGAATCAAGCTAGAATAGTTGAAGGAAAGTTCGATAAGATAATGAGTGAAAAAATAATATTATAGCATGACCAAATACACACTTCGTACACAAATTGAGATAAAATATTTTCAAGTACAAACTAGTCAAATAACTTTAAGTTTTACATCTGACAAAAAAACAACAATTATTGTACTAGTAAATTGTAATGTGCACATAATAATGTAGAGACTGTCACGTATATATCCTAATTAATTAATTAGCAAATTGGCAGAGGAGCACCTCCTTCAAGCAATCCAGCAAAGGATCAATCAACTTCCCCTCACAAATTGCTGAGAACACCTTGTCAAACTCCTCTCCCGGTGACCGGACCTTCTCTCCGGTCAAAAATCCCGTCCCCAATTCCTCCCTAACAAACTTGTACAACGGGTACGACCGACATTCCCTGATCCTGTTTCCAATACCTGCCATTCCACTCTCCACATTGCACCATGCAGTTTCGACTTCCTTGGGCAAGACGGTCTTCAGCTCCTCCTCAAACGCGCAAATCTTTTGGAAAATCGACGTATCAGGATTCGTCTCCCTCTCCCCGTTCGCCAACGCGTGCTCCACCAGGACTTGTCGGAGTTTCTGCATCAACGGGTACGTGTAGCTCACCGGGTCATCTATATACGCGAATACGTGCTCCCGGTCCACCACTTTGAGCAATTCTTTCTCTGAAAATCTTGAGGGGTGAAGTTCTCCATTTGAACCCAAGGTTAGAACCCCCTTAGCCACTTGACTCACTGTGTTTTTTACTATGCTTTTTAGGTTTTCCTCCAAATGCCTCAAGTCAATTGCTTGGCATAAGGCTACCAACCAAGTCGCACTCATGAGTTTTAGTATGTCAAGTGCCTCGGCTGTTTTTCTGGATGAGATCAAGCCCAATGAGTTCACATCTTGGTTGTGTTGCTCAGCACTTTGGACATGATTGGTTACAGGGTTAGCTAGGAACTGGAGCTCGGAACAATAAGCCGCCATCGCGATTTCGGCACCTTTGAACCCGTAATCCAAGCTGGGGTTACGCCCGCCAGAGAGATTCGAGGGCAAACCGTTGTTGTAAAAGTCATTAACGAGCTCCGAAAATTGTGCAAATATGAGTTTGCCTATTGCCGCAATGGCAAGTCGGGTGTTGTCCATTGACACCCCTATTGGGGTACCCTGGAAATTTCCTCCGTGTAGGGCCTTGTTACGGGACACATCGATCAACGGGTTGTCATTCACGGAATTTATCTCCCTTTCGATCATTTTGGTTGCGGATCGAATGACTTCGATCTGTGGGCCGAGCCATTGGGGAGATGTATGGAGGGCGTATCGGTCCTTTTTGGGCTTTTGGAGCGGGTCAATGTCATGAAGCCTTTGGGCTTCTTTGACATAAGAGCTGCCGTCTAAAATGTGCTCCATTATAGCTGCAGCCTCGATTTGGCCCGGGTGGTGCTTCAATTTATGGGTCAAATGGTCCGTGAATTCGGGCTTTCCTTGCATGACTTCTGCGAACACGGCTGATAAAACTTCCGAGAGGAGAGAGAGGATGTTGGCTTCAAAAAGAACCACGGAAGCTAGGCCCGACCCAACCGCCGTACCATTCACCAGCGCAAGACCCTCTTTGGGCTGCAACTCAAAAAAACCGGTATCAATACCCGCCAAGCAGAAGGCCTCAACGGCATTGAGCGATTCTCCATTGGGCCCAACGGCCTTCGAATTGGGCCTTCCCGTTAGAAGCCCAGCGATGTAGGACAAAGGGACCAAATCGCCCGAGGCTGTGATTGTGCCCCGGAGGGGCAACCACGGAGTGATGTTGAGGTTAAGAAACTTGGTCATAGCTTCTAATATCTCGAATCGAATCCCCGAATACCCTTGAAGGAGGGTGTTGATTCTCACCAGCATTGAGGCCCGTGTCGTCGAACGAGGCAGGGTATGGCAAGATTCTGTCCCGTTACCGAATATCCCGGAACTCAAGAACCTGGTGCACCAAAATTTCGTGAAGTAGATCAGTCACATTGTTTTTTGGATTAAAATAGTTACCAAGGAGTACTGTACAAACATCAATCATGTGATCTGTTGAAACTGAAAAGTGCTTGTGGAGTAATTTTTTCAGCTAGAGAGAGATAGAGGTTGGATTAGACCACAAACAAACTAAAATTATCGCTTGTCATTATAGACCAAGAAGGATAAAGATATGGCCTATACATTAACATTAATTATCTAAACACAGACTAATCAATAAACCATATAGCCAGGGCCCAGCCATGAATTTATTGCATTAATTTTATTTCTTAAAGTCTTCAAAAAACAATTATGTAATTTCACGTGCACTCCATGAGCAAAAATGGGTGCTATTTTCTCAAAATAGTAAAGAGGTAGACGTGGGGCTTGGGATGGTTGGATTGAGCACAGTGAAATTATCACTTTGCCCAAAATATTAGAATATTTGAGCTGCTTGTGAGCAGCTTAAGGTCTTTTCTTGCTAATTGAGGCCCAAAATAACGTTTTTGAAGAGGGGAAGGGGTCCATTTACCATTTGGGCCTGAACTTGAGGGGTATGATGGCCCTTCATCTATTGTAAGCCTTCTAAGCCCAAGCCTGGTGAAAAAACCCAAGCTTTAACTGATTTGGATCTACTTGTAGGCCTTATGGCCCCTTGCAACTGGACTAGGCCTGAACAAACACTCTCAGCCTTAGTGGGCCAACTTGGATCTCTGGCCGATCTCAGGCTTCGTCCTGAAATTATCTCGGCCCATCACATTAAATAATTCCATTATGGCCTTCGGACTGACCCCCTTTTCGTGGGCTATCGATCATAAGGCATTTTAAAGCCACATATTAACTTTCAAGACCACTTTTAACCCATAAACTCACTTATTGATTTTTGGCCAAAATTGGTGTAAACAGTTGTCAATTAATCGAAAAAATTATTTGGTGGTCTATCGGTCACGTGGTACACTAATATCCTTATCAACGTACACATGTTGTTGTGGCAAAAATATTAAATGTATGGACCTACGTTGGGGCACCACGTAGCGGTGCCCTAAGATCATTAAATAATTATACCAAATATTAATCTTGTGAAATTATGTACGAGTCCTGACAAGTTATATTTTGATTCAGATGAATTGATCACATGCATACGATCACGTGATTGGGTATGAGAATTTTATATACCAGAAATCAATTCGCATATCGAAATCAAAAAGAAAAGAAAAGAAAAGAAAGTGTATCATGATGATGACTAAGAAATGAGCGAAGAACTTTGTTTACCTAATAAGCTCTTTCTGAAGTGCTCCACCCTGTTTGGTTCTCCTATGAGAAGTTGCACCAAAACCAGTGGTCACACCATAGCTATCTGTCCCCTTGTTCATGCTCTCCATCACCCAATCACTACTTGCCACCACGCCAGCCCTGGCAGTCTCCGATAGCTCCACCGTGACCTCAGTATCATTTGTGGCTATCGCAGCCACTTGTGATATTGTTAGGGTCTCCCCACCAAGCCGAACCACCGGCTTCCGGTACTCTGCCACCATGCGCTTGACTTCGTCCAAGTGACTACCATTTAAGGACTCCGCAGCCTTAACCCAATTCAATGGGTCTTGGACACACAAGGAGATGGTGTCATCAGTACCACTACATTGGTCGTTACCAAATTCCATTGCTGAAATTCAGTTGGAGGTATAGGTACCGATCGAGTGGGAAATGTTGGATTAATTTGGTGAAGACCCAAATGGGAATTAAAATCCAAAAATAAGGAATGGGTCGGTCGACAAAAATGGCTCGACCAATCCAAGATTTATATAGTGTAAAGCTAGCTAACTTTGGTTCATGAACTATCACAAAAAAGTAGTAATGTACTTAGAGGGAAGGAAATCGAAAGCTGATCAATTTCCTGAGTTTTGTTGGGCCAAATTAGGGGAAATTATATAGAGGAGAGGATTAGCTCATTGAGATTTTGGGTGTTTGGTGGGGTGGGCAGGCCGAAAATGTTAGTTGAAAGCTGCACGAGGCCGTTGGGTTTTCATTGAAATATTCGACGGTTAAGATGGTGACACGTGGAACTGCTTGGTGGGGTCCAACATCAGCGGAATTACTCGTCAAAGGGCCTTTAAATACAGAAAGTCTATGGGTACAGATTTTTGGTACAAATTTTGTACATAGATTTTTTGTGGGGCCCACTACGGGTCTCACAAAAATGATCCGAGCCGATCATTAAATGTAAAACATTTTTTCAAGAGCCCTCGCAAAATTCAGCTCAATCCGATACTTATAGATATTCGATCCAATCATCTAACTTTTTCATATCCTGAAATCTAAATGAAAAATTAGATGATTAGATTGAACACCTATAAGTATTGGATTGAGCTGAATTTTTGCAAGAGCCCTTGAAAAAATATTTTACATTTACTGATCGGCTCGGATTATTTGTGTGGGACCCGTAGTGGACCCCACAAAAATCTATGTACAAAATATGTACCAAAAATCTGTACTCATAGACTTTTTGCTTTAAATAGGAGTAGTAAATAAAAAGTGGGATTTAAACTAGGTGGGGGAAGGGGTGGTTGGTCGCCGATGGGGTTGGTGTTAGGTTGCACGAGCTGTAAAAAAACATTTAGGGCAATTTCCGAATTTTGCTAACATTTAGGACTTTCTACTTATTAGTTGTTTTTTTTTGCTAATATTGTATACATCAGTGGGGGTTAGCCGGGTGTTAGTAGGTTAGTTACAAGGAGTTTCAGAGGCTTATCTATAATCTTCCAAACGCCCACGACGGAACTTAAACCCTAGCCTCCCACATGGGAAGAACCAAAAGATGTCAACTGGGCTAGAGCCCATCATTGCCTTTTGTCTTTTAGTTGGGCCCCACTGGTTTCGACACCTTAAGTAATTACTCCTTCCGTCCCAATGTAATACTAGTAGTCGTTTTTGAAAGTTCATGTTATTTTTAATTGATTCCCATTTTTTAATTTGTAATATTTTATTTAATTTTAGCAACTTCGTATTACAGAACTAATCGAGATTTATCAAAAAAAGATCCACATTGTATATAAAATTCATTACCGATTTAAAGATATAAACAATTTTTTATCCAATTAGAATAGAACAATGGACTATTAAATTGGAATGGAGTAAAATGTTTACTCCCTCCGTCACTTTTTAAATGTCTTGCTTCGTAACTCCAACTTATTAAAAAGACATCATCATTATACCTTTCACATCAACTTTTTCCTCCACTTTCCCTATTTACCCATCATCATTACACTTTTACTCACTAACTTTTTAAAATGGAATCTACTTTTAGGGACAAAATAGACAATTCACCAACTTTTACCCACTAACTTTACAAAATGGACACTTATTAAGGGACAGCCCAAAATAGAATACTGGACTGTAATAAAGGGACAGAGGGAGTATTTTTTAATGAAATGTTTAATGAAACTAGAGGCTAGAGATTGGAGTTCACCCAATCGTCATCTTGAGGAACCTAAGGGTGTGTTTGTTTTGGGTCTCAAAATTCATACACACAGTTTTCAATAAATTTTTTTATCTATTTCTTCCCACCTATTATTTTCAAAAATCTCCGTCAAAACCAATTTGAGACTAGTTGAGGACTAATTGAGTTGTTCGCAAACGGCTCTAGAAACTCACTGCGTTGCTTTTGTTTACTAGTATCCATTGCACCTAGTGGAAGACCTACCAACCCCATTCCAACCATACATCTTTATCAGTGGTTGGTAGGATGCTGTCACACAAAATCTTGCCTTTTCTCTACCCAATAGCATCCTCCCATTTCTCATTGTAGTAGTATTTGTCAAGGGCATGATTTGACGGTGCTGTGCACCCTCGGCACAACACCGTGTTATGTAGCATCCGTGTCGTTCATTCGATAATTTTATAGTTCAGATTTCATCTTGGTAATAAACGGTTCGGATGCTACACGGTAGAAATAAGATTAAGATCGTTAGATTGCCGAACGGACGGCTCGAATGCCACACAGTGCGGCGGATGCACAGTACCATCCCCTAGTTTGACATAGAGGCCAGGTTTGCCTTCAGCTAACTGAATTATTTTACAAAAAAAGAAGAAGAAGGCTATGTTTTCATTTTCGTTCATATTTTTATTAGTTAATTTACGATTCAATTTATTAGAAAGGATGGTCATTTGTCCACCTAAATTCTATACAATATTTTTCTCTTCTGTAAGCAAGAATCTTCTGAATTAAATACGCGATTGAGACATTATTGAATATACTATTTGAGCAATAAGTTCCGAGACGACATAGCCAGAAATCTCAATGAGTGGGATTAATAAACGACTCTCACACAAGAACATCTCTAACATATTTGTTCCCTAATAGTATGGAAACAATTTGTATAAGAGAATAAAATTGAATGAAAGCAACCATGAATGACTTTTTTCTTATTGAGAAAATAATATATAAAGAAGTCATTTGTTGTGTAAAAATTAAGATGTCTTTTCATTATATAAGTGTAATAATATTATTTATTAATTGATTCTCATCCAAATGCAAACAGTTTTTTCAGAAGCCGCATATTGTGAAAGTCCTTTTTATATTTGACCAATTATATTAAATGCTCAGGATAATTTTATATCTTAGGTGCAACATTTAGGGCAATTTCCGAATTTTACTGGGGCCATATATATGTCATAAACCTCTACGAATTATAATTCTTTTTTTTTTTTTTAAAGGAGATTGAGTGACTACACCTGCCCATTAGTCCATCCACACCGGAAATAACACAAGGAATATCAATGGATCATGCAAGCTTAATTGATTAGTAAACCCGCCGAGAAAATTGGGAAATAAATATTAATCACCCCATTTCTTGTATGTACTATATAGTATATATAGTACAGTAGTATATATAAGTTCTTTCTTTATTGTACTTTGAATAGTGTACTGTACCTACTCATGTGAATGGAACCCCATATATAGATAGAAGTCTTTCCCAATGATTGTTGAAAATATTGACTAATTTTACATAAGCAGTTTTGACTATCAAAACAAATCATTGGCCGTCATTTTCCCTTCTTTTTTTTTTGATCCGAAGTGAATTTCATTAATGCCAATAAGGCAACATACAGCGAATCCTTCCAATTACAATGATAAGGAAAACTGAACCGGCCCATCTCAGAGGATTAAACATGCAAAAAGGAGACAAAGAGACGCTAGAGTCTAGGTCCTAAGCACGAGCTGGAGCTCACTTCTCACCGCCTCAAAGGGTCGTTCATGAGGAGCTAGCAACCTATCATCCACCCGCCTCGGGTAGGCTTAGACAAACCAAATCAAAGACAAACAATACTAAACCGAAGGAAACAAGAGACAACACAAACAAAACAGAAATTACAGCAAACATGCACTACTACAAAATGATATAAAGATCACGGTACAAAAACTAAAAAGATCTCACTTTTTGTAAAAGCGTAATAAAATGTTATGGACTATAGTTTTAATCTCAGTTATACGAAAAAACTGAGATGGAAAGATTTTTTAATCTCAATAATCTAAAAAGTGAGATTGTAACTTGTAGAATAGATCTCATTTTCAAAAAACTGAGATTATATATGAAAGAATTTGTCTCGACTCGAAAAAAACTGAGATGAAAAGATTTTTAATCTCAGTAATCTAAAAGTGAGATTGTAACTTAAAGAATAGATCTCGTTTTTGAAAAACTGAGATTGTATATGAAAGAATATATCTCATTTCAGAAAAACTGAGATAAAAAGAACATTTAATCTTAGTCATCTAAAAACTGAGGTTGTAAGTTAAACGCATATTTTATATATATTAAATATTTCAATTATATATTGAAAAGTGTGTGAGGTGGAGTTGGTTAAAGCTTCAATTTAAACTCAAGAGACTTGGGTTCAAAACCCAGTAGGAGAAATAGAGTAGGATTTTTTCCCTTGGGAAAACACCTCTTTTAATCTCAATTTTTTCAAAAACTGAGATTATTTCTCTATAAACAACCACGGTTTTATAATAAAACTGAGATGTTAAGCTATTAAAGGTCACAGCTTTAATGAGTTTTAATCACAGTTTTCATGTTTTTAGTCACAGCTTTAATGAGTTTTAATCACAGTTTTTATACTGTGGTTAAAAGATAGAGACTTTTAGTTACACCTTGATAGACCACAGTTTTGAATGCGAGATTAAAAGTGAAAGATCACACCATATGACCGAGATCTTTATCTGTTTTTGTAGTAGTGATGGGCTAATCCACTAGTAGCCGGCCAACACTTCAGCCGAGAGAAATCCTTCAATCGCCGCATCAAGAAGCACTGACGGGACTCGGCCACAAGCGAATGAGATTAACATTTTTGGTGAGCCCTCGCTGGCACGAGCAGGCTCCAGGCACGGGAGCCAAGTAGAAAACCACTCTGGGCAAAGCCTCTGCTCCCACCCGAAACCCTAGTCACGAGAAGATCACCTTTTTGGAGAGAGAGAGAGAGAGCCTTTACCAGATCAGTCTTCCAAGTTTTAGTGGCATTGTATATTAGATCAGAAACCCGTTTGATACCACTCCTCCTGGGTGTGTTCCGGTTGACCGTATAAGAGAAGGTTTTAGGCAGCCATGGATACTCCCAAATACGAACCTCCTTGCTGGATCTAATCTGCCATCTCCAGCTTTTATGAATTAAATCCTTGGCCCATGCAATGCTCTTCCAGGCCCACGACGATTGACTACCCACCTTCGCTTGCCATAATGAAGCACGAGGGAAATATCTCCCTTTGAAAATCTGTCGAAAAAGAGATTGCTCACCATAAACTAGCTTCCACCCTTGCTTTGCTAGTAACGCCTTATTGAAAATATCTAAATCTGTAGACACCTCCCAGACGGGGCATCGCCATACAGATTGATCGTTTGTTGCTCGATTGGTTGCTTGCTTCATAAACCAAGATCGTGGACATTCCTATGGCTAGGAACATCGCCACACGATAGCGGTTATCATCAAAACAAAGTCGCCACCCAGTTTATTAAAACTAGGAAAACAGATAGAGATTCTGGGTACGGGAGCCAAAAGTACAGTAAGGGGAAGATGTTAGGCACCCCTTTCTGCCCAACCGTGAGACTGGCCCATAGTTATTCAACATAAGACGTATAGATGCTTTGTTTAATTCTAACACATAGTCTGTTTAATTAAGCCTTTAAACAGTAAGTAAAGTGAGCCAGTGCGATAAGTAAAGCATGCATCAGAAAGCAAAACACCAAAACAAACTGTCCCAGGGAGATGGATCCCGCGGCCGGTGAATGGATGTCATGGCCGAGGGATCCTCCTGGTTTGATATACCGGCTGAGGGATTGAAGCCCCAGTCGGTGTTCTTCCTCACACCAGACGGAAAAGTTAGCGAATAATCAAAACGCTACGATTAAGATTATAGACATAAAATAAAACAAACCAGAGGCCGTTGGGCCTCACCACCTTGATCCCTCAGTTGCTTGATTGCTTCGGATTGATTGTGATTGACTGATTGCTTCTTGAAAAGCCTAGGGTTAGGGTTTGGACTTCGGGGTTTGATCGTCGGATTGATGGCTGCCTTCGGGAGGTTAGGGTTTTTGAAGAGAGGATTTGAGAGAGTACTTTTGCAGAGTATCGTGACTGATGAGGGTGTATTGTGTTCTTAATTTCGGAGCCCAAAGGCTCCTTTATATAGGCATAGGAGTGACACAACTCAACCAATCAAAGCACACGATTTGGAATTGGAGTTGCAATGTAATACAAACTCTTCGTTGTAATCTCTGAACGTAGCCCGAACGCATCGGAGAGGTACTGTAGTCGGATCAAACAATCGACAGAGCATTCCAGAGTCTGGAAATAGGACGATCTGGCAGCCGGGCAAAAGATGTTGCGGCCGAGGAATAGATGTTGTGGCCGAAGGATGGATCCTGCGGCCGAGGGATTGATCTCTCGGGGAGATTTTCTAGCAACAGGTTGCTCGGGTGAGGAAATGATGTTAAGGCCGTTAGATCGATGTTACGGCCGAAAGATGGATTCTCCTAGGCTTCTGTATTTTCTGTCTGAAAGGCTATATGGCTCTGGATTGGGTCCTCTAAGTGGCTCGAAGTTCTTACCGAAAATCCTAAGGTTCTCAAAAAGGCAATCAGCAATCACTATATCTATTTCATCATTGAGATGGTCCCCAAGGTGGGACTTGAAATAATCGTTAGGCCAAATTGGGTGTCTACAGATGCCCCTCTTTGACTGAGCTCAGACGGATCGCGAGACATGTTTGAGTAAGAGTCAAAGCTGTAAAAAGCAACTCAATTTGGTCCAACCACTATTCCAAGGGGTTTTCGAAAAAGGTTTTTGTTATGGTTGGGTCGGGAGGCTGCCTACGTATTCCACAGGGGAAATTCAGACCAACCGTAGTTCGGGCGGGCAGTAAAGAAAAATAAAAAGTTTGGAGGGTTAGAAGTAGAAGACGTACCTTCGGGCTTAAAAAGCCGTAGTGTGACGTACCTAGACTGAGCCAGGGTTTTGGCGGAAGATAGTTGAAGGAGCGCGGGGCTGCCGAGGGAATTTTTGCGGAGAGCTTCCTTAGTATTTTAGGGTAGATCAGTACACGGTAGGTGCGTTTGCTTTTTTTGATCATCCTTACTTTGACTGAGGGGAGCTCGGTAGAGTAGCCTATCCTTGCGAATGAGCTAGAAGGAATTGATGTAATTGGGGTGGAATCCAAGCCATCTGCTGGGGATGGGCCGGATGCCGTTTTCGAGATATGGGGGCGCGAGGCCAGTAACTGGAGCACGGAGCTTTGGGATGAGGGAACCGAGGCACGGAGCCGGTTGTAGTCATGAGGCGAGAGCCTGGAGAATGGTGGAATTGAGGCGTAGAGCCTGCTGTGGTCGTGAGGCGAGGGCCTGAGGAGATTGGAGCTTTGAGCTTGATAGAACCGAAGCGTGGAGCTGATATTGATCATAAGGTGAAAGCCTGAGGTGTCGGAACTTAGAGCTTGACATGATTTGAACCGAGGCGTAGAGCCGGTTGCATTCTGATGGTCTGTGCACGGAGCTTTCTCATCATAAGTTTTGACGTAGAGCCAAAGGATCAAGGCGCTGGACCGATCAATAAAACCGAGGCATAGAGCCAGTTGATTTGCATGATTGACCTATTAAATGAGAGATATGCAGAGTGTGTATATGTGATGTTGGCTAGATATGAACAGATATGATGATGCAGGCTCAATGTGATAATGGTGATGCAATTGATGCTTATGTGCACGGGCCCGTGTGTGTGTATTTGATATAAGCGTAGAGCTTCTTTCAAGTTCCAGACTTGAGCGTTCAGAGCGTAGAGCTCGAGCATTCGGACGGCAGAATCCGAGCATTCAAAGTACAGGCTTTGAGCATCCAGTACACAAGCATAGAGCCTGAGCATTTAAGGTATAAATCTTAAGCATTCGAACATAGAGCTCGAGCATCCAGTACGCAGTGGTTGGGCATTCAAACGTAGAGCTTGAGCATTCAAGTGTAGAACTTGAGCATCCAATACACAGTGGTTGGGCATTCGAAGGGCTTCGAGCATTCAAAATGTTAGATTTTGAGCATTCAAACATGGAGCTTGAGAATAGATGATATCTTATTGTTTGGGGCGGCGAGGAGCCAGTTGAAGATTGTTACGGCGTCGAGCCAGTTGAGGTTGTGGGCATGGAGCCGCTGAAGATGCGGAGTTGTTTGAGCGACTTGGGCACATGGCTGCTGAGTATGAATATAGAGCTGCTGGTAGTGATAGTGAACTTAGAACTGTTGAGTATTCCATCTTCCATCTTCCACGGGGTTTGATTTGTTCCTCATGCTTGGGATGCTTCCAAGGCTAGTTTCCACATGCTCGGGATGTTTCCAAGGCTAGTTTTGAGTATGCTCGGGATTGTCCCCAAGGCTAGTTCTGAGTATGCTCGGAATTGCCCCCAAGGCTAGATTCCACATGCTCGGGATTGTCCCCATGGCTAGTTCTTGTAGACACCCCAATTTAGCCTAACGATTATTTCAAATCCCACCTTGGGACCATCCCGATGATGAAATGGATACAGTGATTGCTGATTTTCTTCTTGAGAACCTTAGGACTTTCGGTAAAAACTTTGGGGCACTTAGAGGACCCAATCCAGAGCCATATAGCCTTTCAGACAGAAAATACAGAAGCCTAGGAGAATCCATCTGTCGGTCGTAACATCAATCTCACGGCCTTAACATCATTTCCTCACCCGAGCAACCTGTTGCTAGAAAATCTCCCTGAGAGATCAATCCCTCGGCCGCAAGATCTATCCTTCGGCCGAGACATCCATTCCTCGGCCGTGATATCCTTTATTCGGCCGCCAGATCGTCCTTTTTCCAGACTCTGGAACGTTCTGTCAATTGTTTGATCCAACTACACCACCTTCCCGACGCGTTCGGGCCACGTTCAGAGATTGCAACGAAGAGTTCGAAATGCATTGCAATTGCAATCATGCCATTTGATTGGCCGGAGTGAGTCATCCCTATGCCTATATAAAGGAGCCTTTGGGCTCCAAAATTGAGAAGTGAAATCTTTCACCCAAGCTCCGATATAGAGGTGTCAAACCGGCCGTGCCGTGCCTGAACGGCACGTTAACTTCGTGCTAACCGTGCTTTCGTGCCGTGCCGTGCCGGCCCGTTTACTATATTTACTCAAATCGTATCGTATCGTGCCGTGCCGTTTGTCAATCGTGTCGTGCCGTGCCGTTTACTTAAATCGTGTCGTGTCGTGCCGTGCCATTTGCTAATCGTGTCGTGTCGTGCTGGCCCGTTTCCGAAATCGTGTCGTGCCGGCCCGTTTTCTTAAATCGTGTCGTGTCGTGTCGTGCCGTTTTGAATCGTGTCGTGTCGTGCCGGCCCGTTTTTTTAAATCGTGTCGTGCCGTTTTCAATCGTGTTAAGAATTTAAGATGTTCCGGCCCGTTTACTTAATCGTGTTGGGTCGGGCCGTGCCGTTTTAGTCTACCCTAACATGTGTGGGTTGAACTAATCTTGCATCAAACATGCAACCATTGTATACATTTGGTTTTTTGGCATATTTTAACTCAGCGACATTGGGCAGGGATAGAGTCATAGAGATCCTTACATTACTATCAACTCGCAGGTCCTCATAAAAAACAAGGGATGAGATGAGTGTGTGTGTGTGTTTGTGAGAGGAAGCGAAGATAAGACTCCAAAAAGTGACCGCACCTTAAAATGACATTATCATGATCATGTTATACGCTCCAGTTTTGTTCAAATCGGGTTTGGAATACTGTGATCACCACTATCGTCAATATTGGTGCGACTGTAGTTTGTAAATAATACTCATATGAAAAGGGAGAATTCTATTTCTCAATTGACATGCACTTTTAAGTATCTATTTTTTATATAGAATTATTGTTTTCTTTATTTTGTGTTTACAAATTATAAAATTTAACAATTAAATAAATAACATATTACAACCCCTAATTAAAAAGAAATTCTTGGTATTAAGGAAGTAAAATTTAACAATTTAAAAAATAACATATTACAAATGGTCCTATTGTCCTAACTGCCCCTAATTAAAAAGAAATTCTTGGTCTTCCATCCTTTGCTGCTTCTTCCCTTGGGACTCGGTAGCGGAGTGCTTGAATACTTAGACACGTGTCGAACACTTGTTTAGGCTCAGATAATTTGTAAGTTTATAGACCACTTTTTGAAGGACCAATAGGCTGCAACATTAGTTGCCAATTTGACCTTCAAATGTTGCCTCGCCTAAGTCCAACACATTTTACAAAACTTTATCATCATAGCCAAATAAATCTGGAAAGGGCCTGATTGGAACACACATGACACATACACACCAGCTGGCTGCTGTATCTTTAACACACACACACACACACACACCCCTGCTGGAACACACACACCCCTGCACTTTTTTGAACCAAAAACGGAAAACCTGCCAAAACCCTCCAAACTTTGAACCAACATGCAACAACCAACTAAAAACTGCACATTTTGAAACCAGCTGGCTGCTGTATCCTTAACACACAGACACACACACAGACACACAACCAACAAAAAACTGCACATTTTGAAACCAGCTGGCTGCTGTATCCTGCACATTCTGCTCAATTTTTACTCAGTCCAATAACAAATGAAAACTTGAAGTATAACACCAATTTGGCTCAGATTAGATCATCATAGCCACACTAAACACCAAAGGCTCAGATTATATCATCATAGCCACACTAAACACCAATTAGGCTCAGATTACATCATCATAGCCACACTTAATATTGTATAACCTTCTTGGATACCAGTAGGCAGCAATATTAGTTGCCAATTTGACCTTCAAATGTTGCCTTGCCTAAGTCCAACACATTTTATAAAACCTTATCATCATAGCCAAATAAATCTAGAAATGGCCCGATTGGAACACACATACACACACACACACACACACACACACACCTGCACTGGCACTTTTTTGAATTAAAAACCTGGCAAAAACTTCCAATTTTTGAACCAACAACCGACTAAAAACTGCACAACAGGAAAGCGGCTTAAAATTGCCCCAAAAACACAAGCCAAACATGCCAAAGTAGTTGAAAACTGCCCAAAACACAATCAGAACTGGAAAGGGCCCGATTGGAACACACACACACACCCATAAACCTGGTAAAAACTGCAATTTTGCAACACCCAACAGCAGCACTAGAAGAAGCAGCAGACACACACACACGCACCTGCACTTCACACACACACGTGCACTTTTTTGAACCAAAAACCTCCA
This sequence comes from Rhododendron griersonianum, assembly GCA_018127125.1. Classification (NCBI taxonomy): domain Eukaryota; kingdom Viridiplantae; phylum Streptophyta; class Magnoliopsida; order Ericales; family Ericaceae; genus Rhododendron; species Rhododendron griersonianum. Next base: position 28,576,268 of record CM030790.1, on the reverse strand, counting down.
GTCTTTGAACCAACCAACTTAAAACTGCATATTTTGAAAATAGCTAAAAATTGCCCCAAAAACACAAACCAAACCTGCCAAACTAGTTGAAAACTGCCCACAACCACACTTGCTGCTGCACACACTCACAGCAGCAACAGCAACAGCAACAACAGTTTCACACATTCACACTCATACACATTCATGTGCGATGTGTATGCCATACTCCTGTTCTTGCATCCACATCCACAGATCATTCACCACAATACATCTAGACCATTCACCACAATAATACCCATGTTCTTGCACCTACTCAATTGTTCAACAAGAAACCTACGTCAAATGATAAGAAACGGAAAATACTACTAACTAACTACCAACAAACTAACAGACTGGAAGGGCTAGGCCGCCACCTCAACTCAGCAAACAGAATATGCGAGGGGTTATGCCACCACCTCGACTAAGCAATGCAATCAAATAAAACTAACTATACTAACTAAAAACAAACTAAATATTTAGCCTGGCTTCGTTACACCTCAGGTTTGGCATAAAACCAGGTTAGAGGTATCCACCAAGCTAAATATGAGCTACTAACACATAAATTAATAAACTACTACTACAAGAAAGAAGCGGGATACTTACATCGGTTGTGCAAACAGAGTTGTTCAAACAGCAGCAGCAGCAGCACACAAAGTCATTTCTGCTCAATTTTTGCTCAGTTTCTGCTCAGTCCAATAACAAATGAAAACTTGAAGTATAAGACCAATTTGGCTCAGATTATATCATCATAGCCACACACCTGGTGGAACTAACACACACATGACACACCTGCACTTTTTTGAACCAAAAACTTGCCAAAACCCTCCAAACTTTGAACAAATCACACACACCTACACACTGACACATAGAGTTGTTCAAATAGTAGCAGCAGCAGCAGCAGCAGCACACAAAGTCATTTCTGCTCAATTTTTGCTCAGTTTCTGCTCAGTCCAATAAGAAATGAAAACTTGAAGTGTAAGACAAATTTGGCTCAGATTATATCATCATAGGAACACTAAACACCAATTAGGCTCAGATTACATCATCATAGCCACACACTTAACACCAATTTGGCTCAGATTATATCATCATAGCCACACTTAACACCAATTTGGCTCAGATTATATCATCATAGCCACACTAAACACCAAAGGCTCAGATTATATCATCATAGCCACACTAAACACCAAAGGCTCAGATCAGATTATATCATCATAGCACACACTCAAATATATAAAGAATAGCACCTGAATGCGGCAGCATTAAGTTGCCATTTAAGGCCTTCATAAGTTACCAGCATCATCATGGCCACACTAAACACCACTGGCTCAGATTATATCATCATAGCACACACTCAAATATATAAAGAATAGCACCTGGATGTGGCAACATTAAGTTGCCATTTAAGTCCTTCATAAGTTACCAGCACCAGCAGGTCCAGCACCCCTAATCAGCATCTATATCTGAGTCCGAAAAATAATCTCTGAATTCATCTCTAGGATGACATTTTTGAATTCCAAGACATGCATCCTCCCAATCTTTTAAGCATATAAGACAGTCTAAAATGTCGGGAGCTAGTCTGCTCCTCCTCTCATCCAACACTCTATTACTTGCACTAAAAGCAGATTCAGAAGCCACTGAAGACACAGGTGGTGTTAGTAAATCACGTGCCATGATAGAAAGAATGGGAAATGTCTTTTCAGTTTTTTTCCACCAAGCTAATATATCAAATGATTGTAAATCCTCAGTGGTAACTAAATTTATCTCTAAATATTGAGTAAGTTCAGATCGTGAACAAGTTTCACTACTACCTGGCCCTGAAATCAGAAACCAAGATGGGTCATTGTCATTGTTACTTGTAGAACATGGATCATTAATACTTGAAGAACATGGAGCAGCAGCAGTAGCAGTGCATGCAAATTTAGACTCATATGAAGCATATATAGAAGTCAACAGTGTAGTGACAGTAGAAGTAGAAGGTAATGTTATCCCTAAATTCTCACCAATCCCATTTAAGAGCTTTTCAACACCCCTTACCTTAATCCTTGGGTCCATTGCAGAAGCTACAATAAATATTGGTGGCATGTTCTTGAAATATTTGTTGAATTTATCTTCCATAGACTTACAAGCAGCTACAAAATTTGGTTTCATTCTATGACTTTTAAGAGTGTGACTCATATTATACAAGTGATTAAGCACAAGACAAGTAGTAGGATAACGAACACCTGAGCAAGCTAAGGTAGCAGCATAAATTTTTTTCAAAAAGTTCATAAACTCAAAAGCAATATTCCAATCAGCTCGAGTTAAACCACCATCAGTACGCATATACTTGGAATTAACATAAGCAGAAATTACATCAGTGTGATTCCTACAAGATTTTAACATAAGAAATGTTGAATTCCAACGAGTTTTCACATCAGTTTTGATTTTTTTTGGTTTAACATTGTAACTTACACACAATCCTTCAAATTCTTGCTGCCTAGCTAGGGAAGTAGCAATATAAAGAATAGCATCTCTAATTTTTTCTATTTGTGGTCCTATAGGTTTCAAACCATCTTGCACAACTAAGTTAATGATATGGCATACACATCGCACATGAAAAAACTGTCCAGCATGAGAAATAGTCAAATTCTGTTGGAACAAATCAATTGAACTGGTATTAGCAGAATGGTTATCAAAAGTAATACTGAAAACTTTATCAACAATTTCAAACTCCCTAAAAACACCCATTATACATTGAAAAATGTTCATAGCATTATGAGGATACTCCATTAAACGAAAAGCAATAATTTTTTTATTCAAAATCCAATTGGAGTCTATATAATGAGCTGTCACAGAAATGTAACCAAGATCATTTCGACCACTCCACATATCAGAAGTAAAAGAGATTAAACTACCAAGTTCTGCAATTTCACTTATCAAAATTTTTCTAACTTCAATAAAAGCTTTCAAAGAATCACTTCTGGTTGTATTTCTAGAAACTTTCGAAAAAAGAGGTTGAAGATAATGTTTGACAAAATATTCAAATCTAATATCATCACCAAAAGTAAATGGTTGTTCTGCTGCAACTACGTAACGAGCCAGTCCCTCTCTCATACTAGATTGAGAATATACGAAATTCGACGTACCACCTACGGTATCAGATTCACCACCAAATTCAACTACGGTATGTTTAAATTTTTTATGTATGTTATTTAAATGTCGTTCAATATGCCCTACGCCGCCCGAACTTGCGCAGGTATAAGTATTTGGACAATAATTACATACAGCTTTAGGTCCTAGATCGATTCCCTGTGCATTTTTAAAATTCTTAACTATGGTAGAATGTTTCCATACCCAAGAGCGACGCCTTGATCCAGCAGACTGGGCAGATTGGCTATGGCCTGTTACGCTTATAGGAGTAGAAGCTGCTGCAATGTTTGAAGCAGCTTCACCTACAGACTCCCTTCCCAGGCTTCCCGGTGGTGGAGTTTGTCCATCATCATCCGAGTTATGGTTTAAACGCTCATTGTCAAAATGAATGTCATCAGGATCCATCTCCTACAAAAAACTGAAAACAAAACAGAGAAAATTAGTACAGTAGAATATTAGTTAATAACTTCTAAATAAGTTAATAATGACTGACTCAGTAACCAATTTTCATTTCAAAGTTGATAATTTCTTGTTATTAATTTTAGCAACAAAAGCCCTAATTTCTTGTTTCTAATTTCAGATATTAGTAACAAAAGCCCTAATTTCATAACCCTAATTTCAGAAATTAGTAACAATTAACAAAAGCCCTAATTTCGTAACCCTAATTCAGAAATTAGTAACAATTAACAAAAGCCCTAATTTCGTAACCCTAATTTCAGACATTAGTAACAATTAACAAAAGCCCTAATTTCGTAACCCTAATTTCAAAAACCAGGTCAAAACCCTAATTTCAGAAACCCTAAATTACAGTAGTCAGTAGATAACGATAAGTGGAGACTGGAGAGGGAAGTGATAGAGGTACCTGTGAGAGAGAGAGATACGGTGACTAGTGAGTGAGTCGGTGAGCAGAGGTCCTAAGGTGATGAGAGAGTCGGACTGTCGGAGAGACAGAGACGTTGAGAGAGTGAGATGATGATGGTCACTGAGTTTAGATCTGATCTCTTCACTTGTGATGGTCACCGAGTCACCGACTAACCGTCGCACTGAGTTACCGACTAACCGTCGCACCGAGTCACCGTTTGAGAGTAGAGAGAGAGAGAGCAGCGAGATAGAGAGAGGTGTGACCAGTGAGTCAGAGAGAGAGTGAGAGAGGTGAATCAATCGGTGAGAGAGGTGATTCAGGTGAAGAATCGATATATAGTTCGATCAAAATCCGAACGTTGGGAGAGAGAGAGAGAGAGAGAGAGAGAGACGTTGAGAGAGAGAGAGAGAAACGTTGAGAGAGAGAGAGAGAGAGAGATTGAGAGTTCGATTGTTCTTCGAGAGAGATCTAAGAAAGTGAGAATGAGATGTCTGCTAGGGCAGCATCTCATTCCTTTTATATGATCTGTGTGATCATGTGCATGCGAGACACCATAATCCATATGCACCAGCTTATCGAAAATTCTCGTAGAGTCCTATAATACATCACTCGAGGGCCGCCCGACCTGTTTTTTGAAAATCGGAACCGTCTATCTTTTATGTGGGAGAGATTATAACATTCCTGCCAAAAATGAAGTCAATTGGTTATCGTTATATACTTGATTGTTTATAACGTTCATTTTCCTATTAATGAATCTACGTGTTGATGAAGGAGCTTTAAAAACCCGATAGACCCAAAAATTGGTGAGAGTCATTAAAACACAGAGAATAACAAAATGAACGGTATGGATCGTCCTATTTGTTTTGTGATCGTGTGACTAACGTACGTTATACTATAGCAGAATACATTGATTCATAACCAACCAAGTTCAATGTATAGATTTGAAAGGTAGTTGCAAACTTTTTTTCCCGAATGTTCGATCTAAACCGTTACGATTTAACGTCTTATCAAATTTATCATTCTCACCTGAATAGGTGATAATCGAATGTCGGAAACCACATCATCGAAACACATTCGGTGCTTCCAGAGGCATTAAAGTCCTATAATGCATTACTTGAGGGTCGCCCAAGCTATTTTTTCAAAATCGGAACCATCTAACTTTTATGTTGGAGGGATTAGATCATTCATGCCAATAATCAAGTACAATGCTTATCGCTACATACTTGATCGGGCGTAAACAAAATTCAATCAAACAATGAATTAACATGCCGATGAAAGAGCTTTCAAAATCCAACGCACCAAAACATAGGATCCCATGATTAAAACACTAAGCATAACAAAATGAACGCATTGAATGGTATTGATCGTCGTGATTGCGTTGCGATTGTGTGGCTACTGCTTAATGGCCTCGTTTTTATATAATAGAGCTACATATTATATACTAATTTTTCAAATCTATGACACAAGTTAATTGGTGGCATAGTGGTTTGTTTGTGTATGAAAGAACTTAAGGATCTGGGTTCAAGTCCTAGTCTAGCCTAGCCAACCCCTTTTTATTTATTTATTTTCCTTATTTGTACTATGTATTTTTTTTATTTTTTGTTTGACACATTTTTTCTTATTTCTCGTTAGATTTGGCCCATTTGGGGTATAAAATATATGACTCTTGCACATTTCATTTCGTATTAAATTACTCTTGCACCATAAAAATTTTGATAAGTTTTTTTAATTTTACTTTTTATCTTGTAATGTTAAATTTACAAACCAAATGTCCAAAGCCTATTTTACATTTTTACTAACAAAAACAAAACAAATATTTTTTACCGAATAAAAATTGATAATTTTTTTAAAGTAAAAAAATGATTTTTTAAAAACATGATTTTTTTAAGAAATTGTTTTTTTTAAAAAATTAAATATCTTAGTTGTTTAAACAAATATTTTTTACCGAATAGAAACTGTTTAATTTTTTTAAAATTAAAAAAAAAATTCATTTGGCTTATTTAATTTTTTTTTGTTTTTCCATGCCTCGTGCCGTGCCCTTTCGTGCCCATGTCGTGCCGGGTCGTGCCCGTGCCCGTGCCCATGCCCGTGCCTTACTAGAACCGTGCCGTGCCGTGCCGTTCCTGTCCACTTTCCGTGACTGTTCCTGTGCCGTGCTCGTCTACGATCGTGTCGTGCCGTGCCAGGCCAACTATCGTGTCGTGCTCGTGCTGTGCCACCCACTTCCATGCCAGTGCCGTGCCCCGGGCCCACTACAACCGTGTCGTGTCGTGCCGTGCCAGGCCAAGACCGTGCCTGTGGCGTGCCGTGCCGCCTCTTGCCCGTGCCGTGCCCGTGCCGGCACTGCCCATTTGACACCTCTACTCCGATACTCTGTCAAAATACTCTCTCAAACCCACTCTTCAAAAGCCCTAACCTCCTGAAGGCCGCCATCAATCCGACGATCAAACCCCGAAGTTCCAAACCCTAACCCTAGGGTTTCCCGAGAAGCAATTAGTCAATCACACCCAATCCGAAGCAATCAAGCAACTGAGGGATCAAGGTGGTGAGGCCCAACGGCCTCTAGTTTGTTTTATTTTCTGTCAATAATCATAATCTTAGCGTTTTGATTATTTATTAACGTTTCTGTCTGGTGTGAGGAAGAACACCGACCGGGGCTTCGATCCCTCGGCCGGTACATAAAACCAGGAGGATCCCTTGGCCATGACATCTATTCACCGGCCGCGGGATCCATCTCCCTGGGACAGCTTGCTTTGTTCTGCTTTCTGATGCATGCTTTACTTATCGCACTGGCTCACTTTACTTACTTTTTAAAGGCTTAATTACACAGACTATGTGTTAGAATTAAACAAAGCATCTACACGTCTTATGTTGAATAACTATGGGCCAGTCTCACGGCTGGGCAGAGAAGGGTGCCTTACACCTTCCCCTTACTGTACTTTTGGCTCCCGTACCCAGAATCTCTATCTGTTTTCCTAGTTTTAATAAACTGGGTGGTGACTCTGTTTTGATGATAACCGCTATCACGTGGCAATGTTCCTAGCCATGGGAATGTCCATGATTTTGGTTTACGAAGCAAGCAACCAATCAAGCAAACAAGTGTGATCAATCTGTATGGCGATGCCCCGTTTGGGAGGTGTCTACAGTTCTGAGTATGCTCGGGATTGCCCCCAAGGCTAGTTCTAAGTATGCTCGGGATGTTCCCAAGGCTAGTTCTTGAGTATATTCCACTTTGTTAGGGAGATTTCCATTACCTCTACTGCTGGGAGTGCCTTCCGGAGGCCAAACGTCTTCTAGAGACTCAAACGTCTTCTAGTGGCTAAATGATTTATGCAAGCTGGCAACATAAACGCTTTCTGGAAGCTAGCAACATAAACGCCTTCTGGAGGGTGTATTGAGTAGAAGCCGCAGGATTGTTTTGCCGGCCTACTGAGCGCGAGGTTGTGCACATGGCGTGGCATAGAGCTTTGAGGTGTGGGCGTAGAGCCGCTGAGCAGTACTTGAGCGTCCTCAATGTTTCGGTAAGTTTCCTGAAGAGTAAAAGGTTTACTTTAGTTCGGAGTTTAAATTTTGTATGATGAATTTCATTCTCGGGATAAAATCCCTTTTAGCTAGGGGCGTGAATGAGAAGGACCCGTGGTTGGGTTGAAGTTGTTTTGTTTAAAGAAGCTAAAATAACTGTGCCCCCTGTTTAGGCAATGCATGTTTTTCAAACGTTGATTTGATGCCCCTAGCTTTTTATTTGTTCATGCAATGAGATTAACTCCCTTTGTTGGACTTTGTAGAGGAGATTGGAGGCTCGCGGCGGAGGCAAAGAGGTGCACAAGTGGTTTGTGATGTTGCCGGAGTGAGCTCGGGAGCTAGTACATGCTGCTGGTTTTGAGGCGTTCACTTTGGGCCTCAACCTTCTGAAGATGGATTGGTCGTTGATGACCTCGCTGATTGAAAGGTGGTGGGATACTACCAACACATTCCATTTTCCTCCTGCTGGTGAGATGACGATCACATCAGGTGACTTCTCTTTGTTGATCGGCCTGCGAGTAGGTGGAGCTCCTCTTCGGGTTGACCCAGGCTTTAGGGGCTTTGGAATGGTTCTTGGGCGAGATGCCTCCTTTTCACTCCCGAGGTCAAGTTGATGTCTCTTGACTGAGCAAGACTTTCCTGAAGACTGATATTTTGACTCAGGTGAGTATTGAGCAGTTGACACGGGCTTTTCTTCTCTACCTCGTTGTTTGCCAACAGGAATAGTGCAGTTTCTAGCCCCTTTGTAGTATTTGGAGGCTGTTCGGGAGTTTGATTGGGGAGCATCCGCTTTGGCCACCCTGTATGGCAATCTTGGAGCTTGCCCACGGGACAAGAGTTTTATCCTTGGCGGTCACTACCGAGTGCTTAATGTATATCCTTCTTCTTTACTTCCTTTATCTTCAGTTTCCAATTGATACCAAGCATGCGGATGTGAACTGTGTTTCTCACTGTGTGCGATGGCTGGTGGGCCAACGGAAGCCACGGTCGCAAGTTTTGAGCCTTGGCGATGAGTTTTGGACCGATTGACGGTTGACCAGGTACCCCTTGCATTCCTTGTTTTTAGATCTCCATTCCTCTGTGCTGTGGCTGATTTAGACTTTGTTTGTGGGCGAGGTTCGACCCTTGGAGTGGTGTATCAGAGGACACCCCTCTTGCGCGCTTCAAGGTTCTAGATTGTACTCGTAGCCTGTTCGAGGGTCCCTTTTGTTAAGCCTGGTACTTATGTGATCGGGTGACCAGCCATTGGCGCCCGCGTGCTGAGGATCTTCAGTTTGTTTCTCCTCCTCCTCCGGCTTTGATGAGATCTACTTCTTCGATGTCTAAAGTAGACTTGGAGAATGCTCAGATCAGAGACTGGGCGGGTTTGCTTCTTTAGGCAGGTGACTATATGGAGTACTGCCATTTTTCCTTGGTTCTGCCTGCTGTTCCTTCAGTTGCTCCTGTTTGGCCACGGGCCCTTTTCTTTGTCTTCTTCCACTCTGACGACGGAGAAGAGGAGCACTCTTGCCCCTTGTTTTGTATTATTTTCCTTGTAGCTTGAGGCTGAGTGAGCACCAGCTGTCAGTGGGGAGGATAGCCAGCAATCTCCTTCTTCATCTCAGAGATCGTCTCGAAGACACCGTCACGACCAGCTTTAGGATTTTCTTTTTCCTTCCTGTTCATGGTTAGCAAAGAGAGAAGCAAAAACTGTATTTATATAGTGAAAGCAACCACAGTGATTGTAGACACCCCAATTTGGCCTAACGATTATTTCAAGTCCCACCTTGGGGACCATCCCGATGATGAAATGGATACAGTGATTGCTATTGCCTTCTCGAGAACCTTAGGACTTTTGGTAAGAACTTTGAGCCACTTAGAGGACCTAATCCAGAGCCATACAGCCTTTCAGACAGAAATACAGAATCCTAGGAGAATCCATCTGTCAGCCGTGACATTAATCTCACGGCCTTAACATCATTTCCTCACCTGAGCAACCTGTTGCTAGAAAATCTCCCTGAGAGATCAATCCCTCGGCCGCAAGATCTATCCCTCGACCGCAAGATCCATTCCTCGGCCGCCAGATCCTTTGCTCGGCCGCCAGATCCCTTGTTTTCCAGATTCTCGAACGTTCTGTCAAACATTTGATCCAACTACACTACCTTCCCGATGCGTTCGGGCTACGTTAGAGGATTGCCATGAAGAGTTAGAATCACACTCTAACTCCAATTTTGATCGTGCATTTCGATTGGCCGGAATGAGTCATCCCTATGCCTATATAAAGGAGCCTTTGGGTTCCAAAATTAAAGAACACAGTACACCCTCATCAGTCACGATACTCTGCAAAAATACTCTCTCAAATCCTCTCTTCAAAAGCCCTAACCTCCCGAAGGCAGCCATCAATCCGACAATCAAACCCCAAAGTCCAAACCCTAACCCTAGGGTTTTTCGAGAAGCAATCAGTCAATCATAATCAATCCGAAGCAATCAAGCAACTGAGGGATCAAGGTGGTGAGGCCCAACGGCCTCTGGTTTGATTTACTTTCTGTCTATAATCTTAATCGTAGCATTTTGATTATCTGTTAACTTTCCTGTCTGGTGTGAGGAAGAACATCGACCGGGGCTTTGATCCCTCGGCCGATATATCAAACCAGGAGGATCCCTCGGCCGTGACATCTATTCACCGGCCATGGGATCCATCTCCCTGGGACAATCTGTTTACTTTTCTGCTTTTTGATGCATGTTTTACTTATCGCACTGGCTCACTTTACTTACTGTTTAAAGGCTTAGTTAAACAGACTATGTGTTAGAATTAAACAAAGCATCTATACGTCTTATGTTGAATAACTATGGGCCAGTCTCACGGCTGGGCAGAGAGGGGTGCCTAACACCTTCCCCTTACTGTACTCTTGGCTCCCGTACCCAGAATCTCTATTTGTTTTTCCTAGTTTTAATAAACTAGGTGGCGACTCTGTTTTGATGATAACCACTATCGTGTGGCGATGTTCCTAGCCATGAGAATGTCCACGATCTTAGTTTATGAAGCAAGCAACCAATCGAGCAACAAACGATCAATCTGTATGGCGATGCCCCGTTTGGGAGGTGTCTACAGTTTTTGGCGACTCTGCTGGGGAATTGAGAGCCATAACCAGAAAGTTCAACATAAGACTAACACATGCTTTGTTTAATTCATTTATCCTATGCATCGAGCGGGCAACCTCGTTGAGTTCACCTGATATCCCGGCATGACATGGGCTATGTTGGGGGTTCCAGCAAACTCCACAGTCACTCGTACCTAGTGTTATATCAAAAAGGGAATCACTCAATCACCGCCTATGATGGGCTGGTGAAAGGACTGGTGCCCTTTGACAACGGAGCACCCTGAGACTACCTAAACCTTGCATGTTTTAGAAAGCCTTAGAACTTATCAAACTAAGACAGGAACCTACAGGCTAGGAACCTACTTGCATTTACTTGCAAAAGTTCTTCCTCACACCTTGTATCATCTATTGTTGTAAATAACTCTTTCTGTGCAGAAGGGTTGGGATTTTCAACCCAAATCCTAACCCTACACGAGCCAAATACTGACTTTCAGGTACTCTACTTTTCAAGCAGGCACAATAGGTAAATCAAATAAGCAACCACAGCCAACTTTATACTCTTATAACACTCAAAGCTACGCCAAACAGAGGTCTCTGCAGCCATCCCGTCTGTCATCTTCAACTGCCAAGACACCCTCACGCAACGGTCCCAATCACTCCCAGGGACTCCACGGTCATCCTTTCAACAAACTCCGTCATCTACCAAATCCCAAGCTTCATCAAGCAATCCTTCTACTCTCATGGCAGACAATGATACAACCATTGCCGATCTCCAAGCTCAAATCGATGCTCTGCTAGCAGAAAAGGCAGCTAGGGATGCTGAGGATGAAGAAAAATCGATGGAAGATGAGAATCCTCATAAAGTGGTGTTGGCAGAAAGTCCCGAATTTACCAAGCAAGTCAAGGAAATCAAACAAGCTCTGGCCCGTTCACAAGGGGACCAAATTTTGGACTTCGAAGGACTTTGCCTCTTCCCAGAATCTAAACTACCCAAAAATTTCAAAATGCCAAACATTGAGAAATTCAATGGAACTGGCAACCCTACCAGTCATGTTCGCCACGTCATCAACACCCTGAAACCAATGGGCTTAAACGATGAGCTCATCGCCCAATTATTCCAAAGGACTCTCACCGGAAGCGCTCTCGACTGGTTCCTCACTTTGGAATTTGTGCATTATCAGACTTGGCCAGAAATTGCCAATGCTTTTGTCAAGCAGTATGCATATAATGTCCAAATTGAGCTAACACCTCGAGACTTGGAAATGACCAAACAAGAATCCAATGAGGACTTTGCTACCTTTGTGGCAAGATGGAGGGAAAAGGCTGCCAAGATGAAGAGCCGCCCCTCCGAGGAAGATTAAGTAAGGATAGTTGTTAAGAATCTGTAACCCAAAGACCTCAGGCATATCTATACCCAGGCCATCACCGATTTCAAACGCTTGCATGCCACTGGGTTGCAAATCGAAGATGGAATCAAGCTAGGGCTCATTGGGAAAGAAGAAGCTCCTCCTCCACCTAAGAAAACCTTCTCCAGCCGCACATCTCACGCCTCCGTAAATACCCTTGGTACATCCTTACCTCAAGACCCTTTCCAAGCTAGCCCATCCCGAAACTCAAATCAACCCCGCCGCAATTTTGATCCTCTCTACATGACATTATCCCAAGCCTTGACCATTCTTAGCTGCCAAGGGCATCTCAAACCTTTAAACAAACCACTTCCTCAGCCACCCTGCCTAAATCATGATCCTAACAAACAATGCGCCTACCACCAACACCCTGGGCGTGAAACAGACAACTGCATACGTCTCCGCCATGACATTCAAGATCTCATTGATAGCCGAACTATAAAACCTCCAAAACCTGATGGGCAAGCCAACCCACTCCCTACTCATAATGCTGAACCACCATCTCGAAATATCAATCTCATAAATCTTTCTCACAACCCCACATACAACCCTGGCCAATACATTGTTCAAAACAACCAACCCAAACCAACCTTAACCTTCCCAGAGGAAGATGAGTGTTTTGTGATGGAGGAGGAAGAAAACAATGAGTCTGATCAATCGGAAGTAATCGATCCCGACATATCCGATGTAAGCAGTGAATGACAAACAGAGGAAGAAAAGCTGAGGAAATGGAGAAAGCATTCCTGGGCAAAACACAATTTGGAAGATCCAGACATTCCATTCGTAGAATACGATGAATGGCTCCGCATCTAGTTTGAGAATAGGAGGAAGGAAAAAGAAAGGGTCATCATGATGAGACGGCATGCCCGCTTTGAGCCTGCCCAAATAGTGGTACCCATCAATCGCCCTAGAATTCCAATGCCTCCCATCATCTGGGAAACAATCAATCTCATAGAGAAAGTGGATGAGTTTCAAATGCCGCCATGGGTCAATCCTTACAAAGAATGTGACTATAGCCAATGGATAGAGGAAGAAGAGGATCTAGATTTCACATGTGTAGATCCGTATCGAACAGGGGAAAATGACTTCCACGAAATGGAAGGGGAATACGATGATCCGCTCGATGGAATCTCCTTGGCATCACTATTCAGCCAAATGGAGATAACCAGTTTCCTCCATAATTACACAATCAACAAAGAAAACGAAGAGGTGATGAAAGCCCAAGCTGATATTTCCATGTGGGGATTGCTTATGTCTCAGAAGGACAGCCACCATGCAAGCTTCAAAGACGAACCCAGTTCAAAGGCTCTGTTTGGCAAAGAAGAGGGTGGAAAAGAGTATAAAGTTGCAAAATGCAAGGAAAATGACCCCGACATGCTGCAGTAGCTGAGAAGTCACAACATGGCAAAGAACATTAAACATTGCTTTTGTTTTCTAAAATCAAATTAGAATGTGTTTTGGGCCCCTGTTTGGGCACTTTATTCCTGCTAAGTGAATTCCTATTTTTATCTTCAGGGGAACTAAGTTCTTTGTGTCCTTGACAAAAAGGAAGGAAAGGATGAACCTTAGTTGCTTAAGAAACTAGGTTTTTGTCAAAACTTAGAAAGAAGACGCTATCTCCGTGAGAACACTTAGGGTTAGCTTACCCATTGTGAAAGTACAAATGCGACAGGAGATTCAGAAAAATGTCTCCATCAAATTCCTCTCCAACACACGAAAAGCCTCTTGAGAGAAAAATGCTCGTTGGGTAACCTAAACACCCAAGCAAAAGTAAGAGCAATGGCCTGCTAGGACAAGAAAATGCAAAAACGCAGCCTAGGAAAAAGTTAAGGCATTCAAAAGCTCTCTAGGGACTCAACCTCCATCAGGTAACCTAGGCAAAATTTAGAGCACGTGAGAAGAAAAACCAAGAGTGGAAACCCAACCTCAAAGGTAGAGATCTTGGAACTACGTAAAAGGCCTGATTCCCTGATTGGGATATGTAGGCAATCTCACATCGAGATGCGGCCCAAACATTTGGAGAGAAGGAAAGACATCAAAAGATTTGTGCTCAATGATAGGCATAGCTAACCCTGCGTATTGAGCTCACAAAAGATGAGTATGCTTTTCTCGAGGAATTGGCAACGACAATAGACACAAGAATTATAGTTCATCCCTTTTAACCTAAAGGTCATTGACACTGTAGGGAGGTATTCCCGAACAAGGCCAAACAGGGCCCGAACACGTGGTACGTGGGACCATGGTGTAAATATGATGGGGATAGTCGTCGTGCAAGCCGGTGGTCGGCAATATGGACCAGCGATATGAAATGTCATTGGTCCAGGAAGTCTGTATGGGGTCAAGGTCCAGTAAACATGAGAAGTTATTGGACCAAGAGATTGATAAAGGACCAATGACATGTGAAGATTTTGGTCCAAATAGTTTGTTCCTGGTCCAAAAGGGCCAAACAGGAGGAGAGCTCCTGAGAGGACGTTGGTCCAAGTAGTTGTTCGGCGATGAGATAGCCGAACAAGGGAAGAACTCCAATCAAGTGCTGGAGCAGAGGGAATACTCTAGGAGGTTCCAGAACAGTGGTGTTCCGTAAAGGAATGGGATCTCGAGAATATAGGATCCAGGAGAGATACCCAACGGGAATGGGATGTTCGGTCAATTATGGAAAAGAGTCCTAAAAGGACTAAGGTAATGAACTGATAAGGGAACGAGAATCCAAGATATTATGGGTTTCCTGTATGAGATAGGAAACCTAGGGCAACACGGATACTTGGGCAACAAGCATCTGTGAATCTATAAATACAAGGTAAACCTAAAGGTGAAAGGTACGCAGTCTACTGCAACCGAGTTATTTACCTACTGATAATTAGGGTTTTCTGCTAGTACGTGATACTAACTTAGGCATCGGAGGGCCTTTGCCACGAAAGGCAAAGGTGCGCTCACCCTTGTCTGTTTTGCAGTTAGGGTTCCGGCGAGGAGGCACATGAAGCTGTTTACCAAAAAGCTAGAGTTAGCACTAAGCGGATTTTTTCCTCTTACAATTGGCGCCGTCTGTGGGAAACGATAGAATTCCCATTGAAACCATGATGGAAGAAGAGCCATACGACCCAAAGAACACGCATGGTCTTGAGGGGGTCGTGACAAAACGCCACTGCAGGCTCCGAAAAAGCCGCTGGTGGAGTAAAGGAATGGCTTGGTGGGTACGATTCACTCGCTGGTTCAGTCCTAGAGTTCTAAGGATAAAATGGTAGGATGAACTCAAGGGGTATGCACGCCTGATTAAAAAGCATGAGAGAGAGAGATTCGAGAAATCTAATACAAAACGGAGTAATTCTTTGAGATCAATAATGTTTTCTAGAAGCGTAAAGACTCCGCGAATGGAGGATGATCCAAGAGGGAAAATGAGAGGACACCTTTTTTGCCTGGTGCTCCTGAGAAAGCACTGAGTAGGGCTATGAGCAAGTCCTTCAATATTGTATGCTCCTAGGATTGGGGGAGCAAATTAAGATGCCGAGATGGAAGTCAAAGCAGTTCGAATCTGCTAGGTAATCTCGAAGAGCAATCAAAATCTGCTCCACAGCCGCGCAGCGCAGTGCAGTCTGAACCTGCTAGGCGACCGCGCAGAGCAGTTTGAATCTGCTAGGCAGCAACGCAGAGCAGTCCGAATCTGCTAGGCAATCTTAAGGAGCAGTCTGAATTTGCTCGGTAGCAGAGCAGTCCGAATCTGCTAGGCGATCTTAAGGAGCAGTTTGAATTTGCTTGGCCATCTTAAGGAGCAGTCTGAATCTACTCGGTAGCAGCACAGAGCAGGTTGAATTTGCTTGGCAATCTTAAGGAGCAGTCTGAATTTGCTCGGTAGCAAAGCAGTTTGAATTTGCTTGGCAATCTTAAGGAGCAGTCTGGATCTGCTCGGTTACAACGCAATCTGAACCTGCTAGGCGATTGCACAGAGCAGTCTGAATCTGCTAGGCAATCCTAAGGAGCAGTCAAAATCTGCTTCACAGCCGCGCAGCGCAGTGCAGTCTGAACCTGCTAGGCGACCGCACAGAGCAGTTTGAATCTGTTAGGCAGTAGCGCAGAGTAGTCTGAATCTACTAGGCGATCTTAAGGAGCAGTTTGAATCTGCTCGGTAGCAGCGCAGCCTGAACTTGCTGGGTGATTGCACAGAGCAGTCTGAATCTGCTAGGCAATCCTAAGGAGCAGTCAAAATCTGCTTCACAGCCGCGCAGCGCAGTAGATACTGAAAGAGAAGGGAGACCGCGCAGAGCAGTTTGAATCTGTTAGGCAGTAGCGCAGAGTATTCCGAATCTACTAGGCGATCTTAAGGAGCAGTTTGAATCTGCTCGGTAGCAGCTCAGTCTGAACCTGCTGGGCGATTGCACAGAGCAGTCTGAATCTGCTAGGCAATCCTAAGGAGCAGTCAAAATCTGCTTCACAGCCGCGCAGCGCAATGCAGTTTGAACCTGCTAGGCGACCGCGCAGAGCACTTTGAATCTGTTGGGCAGTAGCGCAGAGTAGTCCGAATCTACTAGGCGATCTTAAGGAGCAGTTTGAATCTGCTCGGTAGCAGCGCAATCTGAACCTGCTGGGCGATTGCACAGAGCAGTCTGAATCTGCTAGGCAATCCTAAGGAGCAGTCAAAATTTGCTCCACAGCCGCGCAGCGCAGTGCGGCCTGAACCTGCTAGGCGACCGCGCAGAGCAATTTTAATCTGTTAGGTAGCAGCGCAGAGTAGTTTGAATCTGCTAGGCGATCTTAAGGAGCAGTCTGAATCTGCTCGGTAGCAATGCAGAGCAGTCCGAATCTGCTAGGCGATCTAAAGGAGCAGTTTGAACCTGCTAGGCGATTGCACTTAGCAGTCTGAATCTGCTAGGCAACCATGCAGAGCAATTCAGAATTTCTATACAATTGCACGGAGTAGTCTAAATTGTTTAGGCAATCGCACAGAGCAGTACAAATTTGTTAGGCTCTTGCGAAGGCCAATCTGAATCTGTTAGATGATCATGAGGATCGGTCTAAATTTGTTAGGCGATCACAACGTACTCGAGACTACGAAAGGTCTCAAAGAGAAAGAATGTAGTATTGAAGAAATTGCTTAGCGTATGAAAAAACGTGAGCAAGAAATCAAAGACTGGTATAGATGCCTACGAAAGGTGGAGAATTCAGGTAGTGCTCGAATAGGCAACAAACCAAAGGGCCAAGCACCTTTATGGACAGAAACCTAGAAAGGGTATAGTTATCGGACAACGATGCTCTCGTAATAAACCCACGCGGGAGTGATTACGATGAAGGAAGGAATCTACCGAGCAGGATCAAGAGGAGTGAAAATTATATGTTTACAGTTCAAGATTCAGGAGCACGAATTATGATATGCTCTCCTAAGGTTGTGATGCTAGAACCGGTTGTTCAGCTCAATGCTTCGAATAATGTGGTAGAATACAAAGCCTTGTTGGTCGGGCTACGAAGTGCCCAAAGTACTGAAGGCTAAGAAACTAATGAAGTTTTTGCATGAGATCCCACGAATGGGAAGCTTGGTCCGAATTGGGAGAGACCATACAAGGTTACAGAGATAGCTGAGATTGAAGCTTATCGCCTCAAAGTCTTGGATGGGAATCCAATGCATATGCCATGGAATATACAGATAAGTAGTGGAATTACTTATTGCAATTTATATTTTAGCTATGAGTTGCTATAAGAGAATTATGATCAGAATTCCATAGAAATTATTCAGCTTCGAGCAGCTTTGTGACGGAATTAAGAAATTTTATTTGTGTTCGGTCCTAGCACGACTAGGCTAAGTATGGACCCAAAGACACTTAATTTGCTTCCATACTGGGGAGCAGGGAGAGTGTGCATCTAAGTATGAATACACTTGGAATGAAGCAATAAAAAGAAATTTGATTTGAAAAATTGTTGTTTTTCAAGTTAAAGTACGAATACGACTTAAGAAAGAAACTTGAGAACCGATTGAGTACGAAAAAACTCAAAATTTGGCTAAGTATGAATAAACTTAGGCCATGGCAATGAGTAATGCCAAAATCCAATGGAGTGCGAACATACTCCGAATTTGGCTAAGTATGAATAAACTTAGGTCATGGCAATGAATGATGCCAAAATTCAATGGAGTGCGAACATACTCTGAATTTGGCTAAGGATGAATAAACTTAGGCCATGGCAATGAGTAATGCCAAAATCCGATTGAGTATGATCATACTCTAAATTTGGCTAAGTATGAATAAACATAGGCCATGGCAATGAATAATGCCAAAATCCGATGGAGTACGATTATACTCCGAATTTGGTTTTGTATGAATAAACTTAGGCCATGGCAATGAGTGATGCCAAAATTCAATGGAGTGCGAACATACTCCGAATTTGGCTAAGTATGAATAAACTTAGGCCATGGCAATGAGTAATGCCGAAATCCGATTGAGTACGATCATATTCTAAATTTGGCTAAGTATGAATAAACTTAGGCCATGCCAATGAATAATGCCAAAATCCGATGGAGTACGACTATACTCCGAATTTGGCTTTGTATGAATAAACTTAGGCCATGGCAATGAGTAATGCCGAAATCCGATTGAGTACGATCATACTCTAAATTTGGCTAAGTATGAATAAACTTAGGCCGTGGCAATGAATAATGCCAAAATCCGATGGAGTACGATTATACTCCGAATTTGGCTTTGTATGAATAAACTTAGGCCATGGCAATAAGTGATGCCAAAATTCAATGGAGTGCGAACATACTCCGAATTTGGCTAAGTATGAATAAACTTAGGCCATGGCAATGAGTGATGCCAAAATTAAATGGAGTGCGAACATATACTCCGAATTTGGCTAAGTATGAATAAACTTAGGCCATGGCAATGAGTAATGCCGAAATCCGATTGAGTACGATCATACTCTAAATTTGGCTAAGTGTGAATAAACTTAGGCCACGGCAATGAATAATGCCAAAATCCGATTGAGTACGATTACACTCCGAATTTGGCTTTGTATGAATAAACTTAGGCCATGGCAATGAGTAATGCCGAAATCCGATTGAGTACGATCATACTCTAAATTTGGCTAAGTATGAATAAATTTAGGCCATGGCAATGAATAATGCCAAAATCCGATGGAGTACGATTATACTCCGAATTTGGCTTTGTATGAATAAACTTAGGCCATGGCAATGAGTGATGCCAAAATTAAATGGAATGCGAACATACTCCGAATTTGGGCTAAGTATGAATAAACTTAGGCCATGGCAATGAGTAATGCCGAAATCCGATTGAGTACGATCATACTCTAAATTTGGCTAAGTATGAATAAACTTAGGCCATGGCAATGAATAATGCCAAAATCCGATGGAGTACGATTATACTCCGAATTTGGCTTTGTGTGAATAAACTTAGGCCATGGCAATGAGTGATGCCAAAATTCAATGGAGTGCGAACATACTCCGAATTTGGCTATGTATGAATAAACTTAGGCCATGGCAATGAGTGATGCCAAAATTCAATGGAGTGCGAACATACTCCGAATTTGGCTAAGTATGAATAAACTTAGGCCATGGCAATGAGTGATGCCAAAATTCAATGGAGTGCGAACATTCTTCGAATTTGGCTAAGTATGAATAAACTTAGGCCATGGCAATGAGTAACGCCGAAATCCGATTAAGTACGATCATACTCTAAATTTGGCTAAGTATGAATAAACTTAGGCCATGGCAATGAATAATGCCAAAATCCGATGGAGTACGATTATACTCCGAATTTGGCTATGGAGTACGATTATACTCCGAATTTGGCTTTGTATGAATAAACTTAGTCCATGGCAATGAGTGATGCCAAAATTCAATGGAGTGGGAACATACTCCGAATTTGGCTAAGTATGAATAAACTTAGGCCATGGCAATGAGTAATGCCGAAATCCGATTGAGTACGATCATACTCTAAATTTGGCTAAGTGTGAATAAACTTAGGCCACGGCAATGAATAATGCCAAAATCCGATTGAGTACGATTACACTCCGAATTTGGCTTTGTATGAATAAACTTAGGCCATGGCAATGAGTAATGCCGAAATCCGATTGAGTACGATCATACTCTAAATTTGGCTAAGTATGAATAAATTTAGGCCATGGCAATGAATAATGCCAAAATCCGATGGAGTACGATTATACTCCGAATTTGGCTTTGTATGAATAAACTTAGGCCATGCCAATGAGTGATGCCAAAATTAAATGGAATGCGAACATACTCCGAATTTGGGCTAAGTATGAATAAACTTAGGCCATGGCAATGAGTAATGCCGAAATCCGATTGAGTACGATCATACTCTAAATTTGGCTAAGTATGAATAAACTTAGGCCATGGCAATGAATAATGCCAAAATCCGATGGAGTACGATTATACTCCGAATTTGGCTTTGTGTGAATAAACTTAGGCCATGGCAATGAGTGATGCCAAAATTCAATGGAGTGCGAACATACTCCGAATTTGGCTAAGTATGAATAAACTTAGGCCATGGCAATGAGTGATGCCAAAATTCAATGGAGTGCGAACATTCTTCGAATTTGGCTAAGTATGAATAAACTTAGGCCATGGCAATGAGTAACGCCGAAATCCGATTAAGTACGATCATACTCTAAATTTGGCTAAGTATGAATAAACTTAGGCCATGGCAATGAATAATGCCAAAATCCGATGGAGTACGATTATACTCCGAATTTGGCTTTATATGAATAAACTTAGGCCATGGCAATGAGTGATGCCAAAATTAAATGGAATGCGAACATACTCCGAATTTGGGCTAAGTATGAATAAACTTAGGCCATGGCAATGAGTAATGCCGAAATCCGATTGAGTACGATCATACTCTAAATTTGGCTAAGTATGAATAAACTTAGGCCATGGCAATGAATAATGCCAAAATCCGATGGAGTACGATTATACTCCGAATTTGGCTTTGTGTGAATAAACTTAGGCCATGGCAATGAGTGATGCCAAAATTCAATGGAGTGCGAACATACTCCGAATTTGGCTATGTATGAATAAACTTAGGCCATGGCAATGAGTGATGCCAAAATTCAATGGAGTGCGAACATACTCCGAATTTGGCTAAGTATGAATAAACTTAGGCCATGGCAATGAGTGATGCCAAAATTCAATGGAGTGCGAACATTCTTCGAATTTGGCTAAGTATGAATAAACTTAGGCCATGGCAATGAGTAACGCCGAAATCCGATTAAGTACGATCATACTCTAAATTTGGCTAAGTATGAATAAACTTAGGCCATGGCAATGAATAATGCCAAAATCCGATGGAGTACGCGAATTTGGCTATGGAGTACGATTATACTCCGAATTTGGCTTTGTATGAATAAACTTAGGCCATGGCAATGAGTGATGCCAAAATTCAATGGAGTGCGAACATATACTCCGAATTTGGCTAAGTATGAATAAACTTAGGCCATGGCAATGAGTAATGCCGAAATCCGATTGAGTACGATCATACTCTAAATTTGGCTAAGTGTGAATAAACTTAGGCCACGGCAATGAATAATGCCAAAATCCGATTGAGTACGATTACACTCCGAATTTGGCTTTGTATGAATAAACTTAGGCCATGGCAATGAGTAATGCCGAAATCCGATTGAGTACGATCATACTCTAAATTTGGCTAAGTATGAATAAATTTAGGCCATGGCAATGAATAATGCCAAAATCCGATGGAGTACGATTATACTCCGAATTTGGCTTTGTATGAATAAACTTAGGCCATGGCAATGAGTGATGCCAAAATTAAATGGAATGCGAACATACTCCGAATTTGGGCTAAGTATGAATAAACTTAGGCCATGGCAATGAGTAATGCCGAAATCCGATTGAGTACGATCATACTCTAAATTTGGCTAAGTATGAATAAACTTAGGCCATGGCAATGAATAATGCCAAAATCCGATGGAGTACGATTATACTCGAATTTGGCTTTGTGTGAATAAACTTAGGCCATGGCAATGAGTGATGCCAAAATTCAATGGAGTGCGAACATACTCGAATTTGGCTATGTATGAATAAACTTAGGCCATGGCAATGAGTGATGCCAAAATTCAATGGAGTGCGAACATACTCCGAATTTGGCTAAGTATGAATAAACTTAGGCCATGGCAATGAGTGATGCCAAAATTCAATGGAGTGCGAACATTCTTCGAATTTGGCTAAGTATGAATAAACTTAGGCCATGGCAATGAGTAATGCCGAAATCCGATTGAGTACGATCATACTCTAAATTTGGCTAAGTATGAGTACGATTATACTCCGAATTTGGCTTTGTATGAATAAACTTAGTCCATGGCAATGAGTGATGCCAAAATTCAATGGAGTGGGAACATTCTCCTAATTTGGCTAAGTATGAATAAACTTAGGCCATGGCAATGAGTAATGCCGAAATCCGATTGAGTACGATCATACTCTAAATTTGGCTAAGTGTGAATAAACTTAGGCCACGGCAATGAATAATGCCAAAATCCGATTGAGTACGATAAAACTCAGAAATTGCGGAAGTAGGACTAAACTTAGGCCATGGCAATGAGTAATGCCGAAATCCGATTGAGTACGATCATACTCTAAATTTGGCTAAGTATGAATAAATTTAGGCCATGGCAATGAATAATGCCAAAATCCGATGGAGTACGATTATACTCCGAATTTGGCTTTGTATGAATAAACTTAGGCCATGCCAATGAGTGATGCCAAAATTCAATGGAGTGCGAACATACTCCGAATTTGGCTAAGTATGAATAAACTTAGGCCATGGCAATGAGTAATGCCGAAATCCGATTGAGTACGATCATACTCTAAATTTGGCTAAGTATGAATAAACTTAGGCCATGGCAATGAATAATGCCAAAATCCGATGGAGTACGATTATACTCCGAATTTGGCTTTGTGTGAATAAACTTAGGCCATGGCAATGAGTGATGCCAAAATTCAATGGAGTGCGAACATACTCCGAATTTGGCTAAGTATGAATAAACTTAGGCCATGGCAATGAGTGATGCCAAAATTCAATGGAGTGCGAACATTCTTTGAATTTGGCTAAGTATGAATAAACTTAGGCCATGGCAATGAGTAACGCCGAAATCCGATTAAGTACGATCATACTCTAAATTTGGCTAAGTATGAATAAACTTAGGCCATGGCAATGAATAATGCCAAAATCCGATGGAGTACGATTATACTCCGAATTTGGCTTTGTATGAATAAACTTAGGCCATGGCAATGAGTGATGCCAAAATTAAATGGAATGCGAACATACTCCGAATTTGGGCTAAGTATGAATAAACTTAGGCCATGGCAATGAGTAATGCCGAAATCCGATTGAGTACGATCATACTCTAAATTTGGCTAAGTATGAATAAACTTAGGCCATGGCAATGAATAATGCCAAAATCCGATGGAGTACGATTATACTCCGAATTTGGCTTTGTGTGAATAAACTTAGGCCATGGCAATGAGTGATGCCAAAATTCAATGGAGTGCGAACATACTCCGAATTTGGCTATGTATGAATAAACTTAGGCCATGGCAATGAGTGATGCCAAAATTCAATGGAGTGCGAACATACTCGAATTTGGCTAAGTATGAATAAACTTAGGCCATGGCAATGAGTGATGCCAAAATTCAATGGAGTGCGAACATTCTTCGAATTTGGCTAAGTATGAATAAACTTAGGCCATGGCAATGAGTAATGCCGAAAATTGAGTACGATCATACTCTAAATTTGGCTAAGTATGAATAAACTTAGGCCATGGCAATGAATAATGCCAAAATCCGATGGAGTACGATTATACTCCGAATTTGGAGTACGATTATACTCCGAATTTGGCTTTGTATGAATAAACTTAGGCCATGGCAATGAGTAATGCCAAAATACAATGGAGTCCGAACATAAACCGAATTAGTCTAGGAATGAATAATCTTAGGCCATGGCGATGAGTAATGCCGAAATCCGATTAAGTACGATCATACTCTAAATTTGGCTAAGTATGAATAAACTTAGGCCATGGCAATGAATAATGCCAAAATCCGATTGAGTACGATTACACTCCGAATTTGGCTTTGTATGAATAAACTTAGGCCATGGCAATGAGTAATGCCGAAATCCGATTGAGTACGATCATACTCTAAATTTGGCTAAGTATGAATAAATTTAGGCCATGGCAATGAATAATGCCAAAATCCGATGGAGTACGATTATACTCCGAATTTGGCTTTGTATGAATAAACTTAGGCCATGGCAATGAGTGATGCCAAAATTAAATGGAATGCGAACATACTCCGAATTTGGCTAAGTATGAATAAACTTAGGCCATGGCAATGAGTAATGCCGAAATATTGAGTACGATCATACTCTAAATTTGGCTAAGTATGAATAAACTTAGGCCATGGCAATGAATAATGCCAAAATCCGATGGAGTACGATTATACTCCGAATTTGGCTTTGTATGAATAAACTTAGGCCATGGCAATGAGTGATGCCAAAATTCAATGGAGTGCGAACATACTCCGAATTTGGCTATGTATGAATAAACTTAGGCCATGGCAATGAGTGATGCCAAAATTCAATGGAGTGCGAACATACTCCGAATTTGGCTAAGTATGAATAAACTTAGGCCATGGCAATGAGTGATGCCAAAATTCAATGGAGTGCGAACATTCTTCGAATTTGGCTAAGTATGAATAAACTTAGGCCATGGCAATGAGTAACGCCGAAATCCGATTAAGTACGATCATACTCTAAATTTGGCTAAGTATGAATAAACTTAGGCCATGGCAATGAATAATGCCAAAATCCGATGGAGTACGATTATACTCCGAATTTGGCTATGAGTACGATTATACTCCGAATTTGGCTTTGTATGAATAAACTTAGTCCATGGCAATGAGTGATGCCAAAATTCAATGGAGTGCGAACATACTCCGAATTTGGCTAAGTATGAATAAACTTAGGCCATGGCAATGAGTAATGCCGAAATCCGATTGAGTACGATCATACTCTAAATTTGGCTAAGTATGAATAAACTTAGGCCATGGCAATGAATAATGCCAAAATCCGATGGAGTACGATTATACTCCGAATTTGGCTTTGTATGAATAAACTTAGGCCATGGCAATGAGTGATGCCAAAATTCAATGGAGTGCGAACATACTCCGAATTTGGCTAAGTATGAATAAACTTAGGCCATGGCAATGAGTAATGTCGAAATTCGATTGAGTACGATCATACTCTAAATTTGGCTAAGTATGAATAAACTTGGGCCATGGCAATGAATAATGCCAAAATCCGATGGAGTACGATTATACTCCGAATTTGGCTTTGTTTGAATAAACTTAGGCCATGGCAATAAGTGATGCCAAAATTCAATGGAGTGCGAACATACTCCGAATTTGGCTAAGTATGAATAAACTTTGGCCATGGCAATGAGTGATGCCAAAATTCAATGGAGTGCGAACATACTCCGAATTTGGCTAAGTATGAATAAACTTAGGCCATGGCAATGAGTGATGCCAAAATTCAATGGAGTGCGAACATACTCCGAATTTGGCTAAGTATGAATAAACTTAGGCCATGGCAATGAGTAACGCCGAAATCCGATTGAGTACGATCATACTCTAAATTTGGCTAAGTATGAATAAACTTAGGCCATGGCAATGAATAATGCCAAAATCCGATGGAGTACGATTATACTCCGAATTTGGCTTTGTATGAATAAACTTAGGCCATGGCATTGAGTGATGCCAAAATTCAATGGAGTGCAAACATACTCCGAATTTGGCTAAGTATGAATAAACTTAGGCCATGGCAATGAGTAATGCCGAAATCCGATTGAGTACGATCATACTCTAAATTTGGCTAAGTATGAATAAACTTAGGCCATGGCAATGAATAATGCCAAAATCCGATGGAGTACGATTATACTCCGAATTTGGCTTTGTATGAATAAACTTAGGCCATGGCATTGAGTGATGCCAAAATTCAATGGAGTGCAAACATACTCCGAATTTGGCTAAGTATGAATAAACTTAGGCCATGGCAATGAGTAATGCCGAAATCCGATTGAGTACGATCATACTCTAAATTTGGCTAAGTATGAATAAACTTAGGCCATGGCAATGAATAATGCCAAAATCCGATGGAGTACGATTATACTCCGAATTTGGCTTTGTATGAATAAACTTAGGCCATGGCAATGAGTGATGCCAAAATTCAATGGAGTGCGAACATACTCCGAATTTGGCTAAGTATGAATAAACTTAGGCCATGGCAATGAGTAATGTCGAAATTCGATTGAGTACGATCATACTCTAAATTTGGCTAAGTATGAATAAACTTGGGCCATGGCAATGAATAATGCCAAAATCCGATGGAGTACGATTATACTCCGAATTTGGCTTTGTTTGAATAAACTTAGGCCATGGCAATAAGTGATGCCAAAATTCAATGGAGTGCGAACATACTCCGAATTTGGCTAAGTATGAATAAACTTTGGCCATGGCAATGAGTGATGCCAAAATTCAATGGAGTGCGAACATACTCCGAATTTGGCTAAGTATGAATAAACTTAGGCCATGGCAATGAGTGATGCCAAAATTCAATGGAGTGCGAACATACTCCGAATTTGGCTAAGTATGAATAAACTTAGGCCATGGCAATGAGTAACGCCGAAATCCGATTGAGTACGATCATACTCTAAATTTGGCTAAGTATGAATAAACTTAGGCCATGGCAATGAATAATGCCAAAATCCGATGGAGTACGATTATACTCCGAATTTGGCTTTGTATGAATAAACTTAGGCCATGGCATTGAGTGATGCCAAAATTCAATGGAGTGCAAACATACTCCGAATTTGGCTAAGTATGAATAAACTTAGGCCATGGCAATGAGTAATGCCGAAATCCGATTGAGTACGATCATACTCTAAATTTGGCTAAGTATGAATAAACTTAGGCCATGGCAATGAATAATGCCAAAATCCGATGGAGTACGATTATACTCCGAATTTGGCTTTGTATGAATAAACTTAGTCCATGGCAATGCGAGGAAAAATTTTCCTCGTTATCTTTTTGGCGCCACTCAGGGGAAAAAGGCTGGTGAGTTATCGGGACTCCGAATTTCCGTACAAGGGAAAAAATTGCCCCTAAAATAAAAAAAGGCCCAAACGACGTCGTTTGGGAGGGGTTAAGTTCAGTGAATTGGGAAATTTCCAGACTCATAATTCCTCTCTTCCCCTCTTCGCACATCTCTGTCCCTCTCTCTCCAAAGTCGACGATGATCACGAAGTTGACGTTCTGAGCTCCACTAGCCGGACAATCTCCGAAATACAGGTATAATCCACTCCCTCTCTTATCCTATGCCAAGGTGGGTTTTTTCTTTTGTAGAAGTCGTTTTGTTGGCCGATGATTCCGAAGTCGACGATATGGGTAGTGGGTTTTTTTCTTTTCTAAAAATTGGTCTTCGTTGTTCTCCCTCTCTTATCCTGTGCCAAGGTGAGTTTTTTCTTTTGTAGAAATCGTTTTGTTGGACGATGATTCCTAAGTCGACGATATGGGTAGTGGGTTTTTTTCTTTTTTAAAAATTGGTCTTCATTGTTCTTGATAGATCGGAGGTGGAACTAGTTTCAAAGAAGAAGTTTTGGCTTATTTGGGTACTGATGAAACAATTTTTTTACTTTAAAACCTAAATCCCCAAAAAAGGGTGCCGACAGCTCTCCGTTATTGTTCTCGAGGGAGTTGGAACTAGCTGCAAAGAAGTTTAGGCCGATTTGGGTAGTGAAGACACAATTTTTTTTAGTTTAAAACCCAAATCCCCAAAAAAAATGGGGCCAATCGCTTCGCTTCGAACTCAACTACTTGGGGTCAGAACACACTATCACGGAACTATAAAACGAACACTTCTAGGAATGAGTATTTTATTAGATATGTTTGTGCTATTGTTTTGTTTGTGTCATTCTCACAACTCTGCGGCTAAGGAATCTTCAAAGGAGGGACCACTAGAGTATAAACAAGTACCAGTAGTTATATTATGTTAGAAAATCGGCCCTTGTTGTCCACCATAAGTTATAATATATTACATGTTTAGTTTATTGCCTTTCAACTTTTCACTTATGTTTCGTATTCTATTCATCTTTAGCCAAAGAAAAAAAAGAAGTGGGGGTGATTTGGTTATGACTTTTGGACTCACCAATGCCCCTGCCACGTTCTGCACCCTCCCTGGCCGTTTTGGCTGTCGCTCAAATCGGAACCTTTGAATGTGTTGGTAGGCTTTCGACCTGTAACCAAAAAGTGACCTCTTTATATTCGTCGAAGAAAAGCTAACCAAGGGAATACAACTCCCACTCTTTGTCACCCTCCTTCTTTTCATAGTTATTAACTATAAGTTAGATATGCGTGTTTTGTAAATGAAAATACGGATAATACAAAAAGAAAGGGGCGTAAAAAGAAAAGAATTAAGAAAAAACTACGCAAACCTGACATCCATGTCTTTTTAATATTTATTTAAGGATAGGTACATGTACATAGAAAAACAGTAGGTTTCAAAGGTTAGAAAGTACGAATTTTTGCACATTGGGACTAATATTTGGTTTTTGGGTAGTTTTGAAATATGCTTGTGAAGGTTATAGGTGTGTAGGGTAGGACGGCGAGGGCAGGGGAGGTAGGAAAAGGTTAAAGAAGCAATGGGAGGTTATTGAGGTCAATTTACATTTAGTTAAAAACCAGATGGTTGTAAAATAGCTAGTTTTGAAAAGCCAGGCATATATGAGAAAGAATAGGACAATGACGATTTATACGCATACCTGCCAACTATCCAGTAAAGATCTCTTCCATAATCATGTCCCTAGCTATCTTTTGAAGCCCTATTACTACTGCTAGTTGCCTGAGTATAGCTGCCTGTTATGATTGCTCATATGGTGTTCAGTTGCTATTTCTACGGTTCAGCTGCTCTACGGTCCAGCAGCTTAACAGGTCTGTTACTGCTGATGTTTAGTAGCTTGACAGCTTTGCTAGTTCTAGCTTCCTGTAAATGAGCTGAATCCTTGGCAATTGATGCTTGCTGCTGATTCTGCTTGCTGCTGATTCTGTTTGATGTTGTTTGCTGCTGCTGCTGGCAGCAGACAGCTGCTGTTCTGTGGTTGCTTGTCGTCCTTTACTGCTGTTGTTTTGCTTGGTGTAGCTACTTCAAATGGTTGCTGCCTGTACTGAATGTAGCTAACTGTTATGACTGTGTTCCCTCGTCTGCTATTATAGCTTTATGGCTGTCCTTTCTGTGTATTCCTTCTTTTGGCATGTGTTTCCGTCCCATCTCTAAGATGGAATTGAAACACGTGGATTTAAATCGGCCTAGCTATATAGTGTAGTTGGTATTACTTGGGTTAGATGGCTGCTTGCCTCTTTTTCAAAAGGTATCTCCAATTCTTAGGCTGGAAACACAAATCTTTAATCGCATTTTAGGTTAGAAATGTTGAAGGTCTCCTTGTTATTTTTCTTAGCAGACTTCTTTTTATTTTTCTAACCCAGCCATCTGCTTACACTAATGCATTTCGAAGTGCTTCAGTGTTGTGCTGGCAACATTGTAGGATCTTCAGGCGATGCATCTATCTTGTGTTTGGAGGAGTATTTGTAAAGACACCCTGAAGTGGTTTTTCTCTTTTTGCTCTAGCGAAGCCTCTTTTTCTTTTTCATGTTTTCGGGCAGCCGCATGTTTGGTTTTCTGATGTATGTATGTGATTCAGATTTTAGTTGTGCTTGTGTAATGATGATACAAGGCTAAAAAGTTCTTGCCATATTCGCTTCAAAATCAATATTCTACGATTCCTAAAAAAAATATTTGCAACCAAATGTTTTTTTTGTGTGTGTTTCAAGCAGACATGTTCACTTCATTTGTATTTTTACAGAGATTACGACACATTAGCAGGCTACGTTGTCAACTACCGTGCATTCACCCTCTACTACCAAGTTTGATATACTTCGAGTGAGCTATCTCTACCTCTATCTCCCCATTTCATGTTGTAAGCATACAAAAATCATTGTGATTTGCACTTGGCGGTGGTTAATCATTGTTGATAATTGATTGTGCAAGCTATACGAAAAATTAATGTTGTCATAAGTCTTGTTATCTGCCTTGCTAGTTCATATTATTGATGAAAGTTGTATTTCTTGTTTTGCTCTTTCTTGCAAGGAAAATCTTATATACTTTATGGCCATGTTGGAAACTTTTATTTCATATCAAAATGTTTTAATCTATGCAATATGTGGGTATGAGGTTTCTACAACTAGGGACTTGATAACTGTTAACATTTGTAGGACACCAAAGTTCTTTTTGATGTGGGCTTGCTATTGTTCTTCATTGCCATATGTACAAACATAATTTGTTATTGCTTGTCAAGTTTAAGATTTGGTATTGAGGGTCATATTACTTTTGGAACATGAAATGATGCAATGAGTTAGGAAAAAGGAATTCAAACAATACAATATGGTCGCCACCATTTAACATGGATTTTTTTAGTAGTGCTAGGCTAAGTAATTTGGTTTGATTTAGAAGGGAGGCAAGATTGATAAAATATTATGTTGCCCAATATGAATAAATATGTTTGCTTTAAAATTTTGGAGTTGCATATTTCTCTTTGATACCGATTTGAATTGATAGAGGCTAAGCTATTTTTTTTTATTAAGCTATCATGAATTGATTATGTTTATCATCAGACATGGACAAGAGTTGGATGTCCTTAGGTAAGACTGCAGATGGGAGAATGAGTCAGCCGTATCGTGATGGTGTAATGTCATTTCTTCATTTTGCTATGAAAGTTGTGGACCAAGAAGGCTATATTATGTGCCCATGCACGAAGTGTGTAAACTATTGTCGGCAGTTGACTGGACATGTGCAAATACACTTGCTCCAATATGGGATTATGCAAAGCTACACTATTTGGCATAAGCACGGGGAACCTCGTATGTTAGATGAGGGGTATAGAGAATTGGGTGGTATTGATGCACTGGTAGAAGACCAAATAAGAGGGGACTCAACCAATACAAACCCGAACGAGGAAGTGCAAAGCTTTGAAAAACTTTTAAATGATTTCAGGAAGGAGGTGTACCCAAATTGCTCAAGTTTTACTTTGTTGAGTTTTGTTATTGAGTTGTTTAATTTGAAGGTAACAAACCACATGAGCAATAAAGAAGTTGACTTGTGGTTGCATTTTTTGAGAAGACTTTTGCCAGAGGGGAACTTAGTTCCCAAGTCCACCCGTGAAGCTAAAAAGATACTACGTGACTTAGGTTTGTCATACGAGCTCATTGATGCATGTATAAATGATTGTGTGCTTTTTTGGAAAGAGAATGCAAACTTGGATAAATGTCCAAAGTGTATGGTATCTAGGTATAAAATCAATGGTAGAAGGGGGAAAAAATCCCTCGTAAGATTTTGCGTTACCTCCCCGTGACTCCAAGGTTGAAAAAACTATACATAAATAAGAAGATAGCTAAGGACATGAGGTGGCATAAGGACAAGCGTGTGGATGATGACGAATGGATGCATCCAGCTGATGGTGATGAGTGGAAGGAGTTTGACATAAAACATCCTGAGTTCGCATTGGAGCCTCGCAACGTGAGGTTAGGGATAGCCATTGATGGGTTCAACCCATTCGGGAACATGGATAATTCCTATAGCATATGGCCTGTCATTCTCATTCCCTACAACTTACCACCTTGGTTGATTATGAAAGAGCCATTTCTCATGTCATCATTATTAATTCCTGGAGATAAGCAACCAGGGATTGACATCGATGTTTATATGCAACCTTTGAAAGACGAGTTGAAGGAGTTATGGAATAATGGGGTATTAACATATGATGCCTCAAGTGGTGAGAGTTTCCAGATGCGTGCAACTATGTGGTGGACAGTACATGATTGGCCTGCATTTGGTGACATATCTGGGTGGAGAACAAAGGGGCACTATGCTTGTTACCCTTGCAATGATGAACCCTTCTATGAATCTTTGAGAAGTAAGACTCCGTACCTTAACCATCGAGCCTATTTGCCTGACAACCACCCTGAACGGCGAAAGAAGGCGGCCTACGATGGTAAGTGTGAAGAACGAAAGAGATCTTTGGAGTTGCTAGTGCATAAGATAGAAGAGCAATTGAAAAATGTACCAAAGATCGCATTCGGAAAAGATCCGAACAACAGAAAAAGGCCTCGTTATGAACCAAATTGGACAAAGGTTAGCATCTTGTATGATATGACATGTTGTAAGAATCGAAAGCTTCTACATAACATTGATGTCATGCATGTGGAGAAAAATTTTGGTGAGGCACTTTGTGGAACTATGTTGGGCATTGAAGGGAAGAATAAGGATACAGACAAGGCTCGAAACGACTTGGAAGATAGGGGCATACGAAAAGAGTTGTGGTTGACACAACGTCCCGATGGTTCATATATCAAGCCTCGCGCTAGTTTTTCATTAACACCTCAACAAAAAGAGGAGTTCTTTGAATTCTTGAAATCAGTCAAGTATCCGGATGGCTATGCTGCAAATATATCAAGGTCAGTAAATATGAGAAATGGCAGATTAACAGGTTTGAAAAGTCACGACTATCATGTTCTCATACAACGAATTCTTCCTATTGGAATGCGGGGTTTTGTGGACAAAGAGATTAGCACAACACTGTTTGAGTTAGGTAGCTTTTTCCAGGACTTGTGTTCCAGAAAACTTAAGCGGTGTGAAATAGAGAAATTGGAGGAACGTATAGTGCATATTCTATGCAAGCTTGAAAAGATCTTTCCTCCTGCCTTCTTTGATGTAATGGTGCACTTGGCCGTTCATTTGCCATGTGAGATTATTCTTGGAGGATCCGTGCACTTTCGGTGGATGTATCCAATTGAAAGGTTGTTTTACATAGCTAATATTTGCTAATGGACAGTAAATTTTTTTTCGTATTTAATCTTACTCTTACCTCATTTTTGCTTCTAGGTTTCTAGGGAAATTGAAGAGGTTTGTTTCTAATAGAGCTCGACCAGAAGGTTCAATCGTAGAGGCTTACATTGTCAAGGAGTGTATAACATTTTGCTCAATGTATTTGGATGGAGTTGAAACAGTGCATAATCGACCCGAACGAAATGAAGATCTTGGTGTACGTCGCCAAGGGTTGATGGTATTTACAGAAATAGCTCGTCCTATTCTCCCAATCACTAGAGATGGTCAGATGTCACAAGAACTTCGTGATATTGCTCATTGGTTCTTGTTGTACAATAGTCCAGAGTTGGAGAAGTATTTAGAGTACGTGCTTCTCCCAATTATATTGTATATTTTCCATCCTAGGTTAGGAATAAGTATTAACAATATTTAATCCATTAACACCTTTTTTGGAGTAGGGAACACAAGAATATGTTACCTATTCGAGCCGGAGAAAACACAACTCACAAGCAGCGAAAAGAATTTCCCAAATTGTTCAAAGATCGTGTAAGACATTACATTATTAGTAACTCCATCTATTATGCTTGTAAATAATATGATTAGCGCTAATAGAATCACTTGTACTTTGTATTTGATTGTAGATGAATAGATTGAGAGTTGAAGAGTCACCGGAGGCAACTGATGAGTTGTGGTCGTTAGCAAATGGTCCTAATTTGTTAGTGAAGGAGTATTCTGGTTGCATAATCAATGGCGTAAGGTTCCACGCAAGGGAAGTAGATGATCGTCGAATGAGTCAAAATAGTGGTGTGCTTGTAGTAGGCGATCACGAGGGTGAGATGCATGTCTTTTATGGTCACTTAAGCAAAGTTTGGGAATTTGGATACAGATGCAGTAATAAAGTTGTATTGTTCCAATGTGAATGGTATAACACTGGCAACACTGGTAGAACCAGAACAATACGAACAGATGCACATTGTACGAGCATTGATGTCACAAGTCGGTGGTATCAATCTGACCCTTTTGTTCTTCCTAGCCAAGCGAAGCAAGTCTTTTACCTAAATGATACTAAATGGGGTAAGCCTTGGCAAGTCGTGCAACAAGTCCAACAAAGGGGAGTGTTTGATGTTCCAGAGGTTGATAATGAAGAACCTGGGTATCCCATGGAATGCAATGATACATTCCAACAAGAGAGCATTACCTCAGTTGTTCCAATCGATGTTGAAGCAGAAGTTCATTGTCATAGGGATGGCGCTGAAGACGAAGTTATGTTGGGGGTTGGGCCATTAGATGAAACAATAGAGGGGAGTGGTGAGGACGAAGATGATGAAGATGATGAAATACCTGATGTGGAAATGGATCCTGATATGGATTATGATATGTAGTTATGTATTTGTGTAATGTGATAAATGTCCTTAAAGTCATGAATGGTAGTTATGTTTTTGTGGATATGGATCTTGGTATGGATTATGATTTGTAGTTATGTTTTTGTGTATTGGGATAAATGTCCTTAAAGTCATGAATTGTAGTTACTTTTTGTTGGATATGGATCCTGGTATGGATTATGATATGTAGTTATGCTTTTTTGTATTGGGATAAATTTCTGTAAAGTCATGAATTGTTTTTTTTTTGGGTAATTTAATGGAACATGAGAACCACATGTTTCACTACCATCTAAGAGATGGGAGAGAAACACGTGCCAAAAGAATGTATACTTAAGAGCACAGCCCACGTTTGTAGATGGAATGACTGAACAGCAAGGGTAACAACAGCTACTGGACTGACTGAACAGCAGCAACAACAGCTGCTGGATTGAACACAGCAGAGCAACAGCTGCTGGACTGAACAAAATCTACCCCCATTCTTTGATCTGTTCTTCATAGCTTGATGAAATTTGAACAAAATCTGGACTGATCAAAATCTGCCCCCTTGGTAGCTTGATGAAACAGCTACATAATAAAGCATGAATTGTTTGTTTACATCTATATCTTTTTTTCCCTTATGCGATTATAAAAGAACCTAATTTTATATGATTACATTATTTGTTATCATGCTATGTCCTTTTATGCCTTGTAGTTGCAAAAACAAAATGGCAAATGGGAAGAGAAACTTCATCAAACCATGTTCTCTAGCAACTCTGAAGAAAACCAAATATGAGATGGCAAGAGATGAGAGAATGAAGGAGAACAATGCGAGACTGAAGGCTGCTGGGATTGACCGTATACTAGCTGATTTGAGGGGTTCATCTTTGCCAAACTGTACGAATGAGAAGAGAAGGGGTACTAGGAATGGGGTAGATGATCCTGACTATATGCCACCAAGTATTGAGGACGCCAATGACGATGAGTCCTTGGATTCTCTTGAACACGAGGTACAATATGGATGATATAAATAATGAGTGTTTTTGTGTGTGTGGCTTTACTCCATTTTGTTTTATGTAGTGCTTATACTTTTCTTGTATTGTGTTATGTTAGCTCCAACAGATACCATCGAGTGGACCAACAAGATCAGAAGTTGAGCTCCAGCATGACTCGACTCGTGTCCTTGAGAGGATGACTCGTTCAACACCACATCTTGTAGTTGAGTCCCAGCCCTCACCACCTCACAATGTAGAAATACAAAGTGAGGCAGCTGCAGTTAGCAGTGCTGGTAAGATGTTGAAGCTCCATTGATGGGGATATTTTAAGTTTAATTTTTTCCATTGAATAACTAAATAATACTATTGTGCCATTAAAGTAGCTCCTAATAGACGCGGACGTGGCATATCACGCGGACTAGAACTCCAAAGACTTGTTGAAAACAAAGGGAAACTACTTGTTCACATCCCACCAGAGTATCGTGCTCCGGTGGGGACTTACGCTTCTAAATTGGCCTCTAAGATTGGTGTTGAGGTTCGTACACAAGTACAAGACCTAAGTGTTAAAAGTTGGAAGGCTGTGGATGAGGGTATTAAGGCACCTTTGCTTCAATCCCTAAAGGTACTTGCAATACTTATTTATTTTTGTAACTGATAGCACATAGTTAATGATTACTGCAAAATCTTTTTATAGGATCAGTTTGACTTTGAAGGAGATCCAATTGATGTCAACAAGGCAATAACATCAAGGTGTGGGCGGAGATTGAGTGATTACACCCACAGGTTGTATGAGAAATTCAAATAGCTTAAAGCAACCAAGGGGGAAGCGTATGCAAGAACTCACCCACCTCCTCAAATTGCCATGGAGCAGTGGACTCGTTTGATTGAAAAGAAGTGGACAAACAAAGATTGGCCGGTAACCAAAACTTTTACCATTCTATATTGTACTTGTTTCAATGTTTGGGCACTCATGATAGTTAAAGAACACTCTAAAACTTGAATCAAGTATTAGGCCTTGAGAGTTGACCATGGAGTGACTATGCACTTAGACTTGGATAACATGCCACAGTATTTTTTAGTTGATCTTTAAGAAAAACTGTCATCTTAGCTTTGGCTGGTTTGCATTGCCACAGTCATGCCCCATTTGAACAATCTATCTTTGGTACTTAGTTTATTTTGGATAGCCAACCATAAAATAAAGGCCCAACGAGGAACATTCCTGTTGAACCAAACAACCTTATGCCACTGCTGTATAGGAAGTTTATTCCTAATAGCTTCCCAAGCCGAGTGGACAGAGTATCCAGTTGGGTGAGGAAGCCAAACAACTGAGTCATCCTCACCACAAACTGGCTTGAAAGTGGGGGGAGTCTGAGATATGATGGTATGAGTGACCCTAGTTTTGTTTGTACTAGTTTTCCTTTACGTGAATGTTCATGTCCTCATTTGGTTCCTACCATTTAAGCATGGGCTCATTTCTATGTTTCAAGTACTAATTTTTCTTATTTTTGTTGGTTGTTGGTGCTTGTAGCTTCGATCAGAGAAAAACGTAAAAAATAGAGGCATTAACAAGACAAAGCACATATGCGGGACGAAGTCTCTAGCAGTTAGAGTACATGAACATGTGCGTTTTTTCGTTTCTCTCTTTATGTTTGATAAGCTCATTGGCATGCCAAATTAACCTCTTGAATATGAAATAACATCTCAGGCTCTAAAAAATGAGGGTCAACTGCCTAAATTGCCGGAGTTCTATAAATCCACTCACTATAATGACGGCACAGGCGAGTGGATTGCTCCAAAATGCCAGACTAACTATGTACGTTTATGAAGTAATTTTGTGGATAGAAAATCAGCGTTTCAATTTACTTATATTGTTTCAATTCATAAAAAATGGTAGGAGAAAATGGTCCGAGTAGATGCTGCACTTAATCAGGAAGGTGTTACCCCATTCACAGGGGAGCAAATGTCCGTCACGGTGCTAAAGAAGAGACCAGGTTATGTGAAAGGACTTGGCTTGAGGCCTTCGCCATCTATTAGGACCACATCTGAATCTGCCCTGAAAGTACTTGGCTTGAGGCCTTCCTCCTCTGCCACAACCCATGAATACGTGTCATGCCTCGAGATGAAAATAGAGTCACAAAATGAGACCATCGAGAAGCTTTTGGAGGTAAATAAGCACCAGCAGAAGATAAATGCTAGCATGATGGAGTTTCTCATTGAAAAAGGGTACACTGGACATGTTGGGAGTGCTGAAACATCATCTAATGATTGACTGGTTAGTAGATTCATTTATCCTTTTCAAACTCTTTTCAATGAATTCATATATAAGTAATGGAATGGTTGATTGATTTAGTCTGGTATATGACTGATTTGGAGCAATTTTTCATTTTATATATTCATGCAATTAGTGGATTTAGTTGAACTTCCAAGAAGTGTCAGGATTGAGATGTTTTTTGTCCATGTCTGCACTTCGTAACTTATTAAAGCTATCTAGTTTTCCAGATTGGAATGTTGGCTGTTATAGTTTCTGCTTTTATAGTTTCTGCTTTTCCAGATTGGTATGTTGGCTCTACCAACCTGGTTTCTGCTTTTCCTCATGTTTGCTGTTATAGTTTCTGCTTTTCCAGATTGGTATGTTGGCTCTACCAACCTAGTTTTCCTTTGTATAACGTATATCAACTTAGTGATGTCAGGTCAGTCAATTAAGCGTAAAGCAGTATTAGTTTTCTTTATTTGGAATGATGGAACTTCTCATAATATGTTGCTTCTCATTTGGAAAAAGAATGATGTCCTTTAATCAAGTGTTCTTACTGTCACTCAAAACTGAATGCTTTAATAGGGACTTGGAATTTGTTGATGAACCTTAGCATGAACAAGTAATCAATAAATGAATTTCTCTTGGCTAAGTTTGGACTGGGTATGGAACTTACCTTGGGGGCTCACTTATCCGGTGTCTAATTTCCTTTCTAATCAAGGGATTAATCAATGCTGGAATATTTTTTGGCACAACATCCAGTGACTGAAACATTGTGGGCTGAACCTTTTGCCAAGCCCCAATCCAAGCCCCAATTAGAGACAGGAGAGGGTTGGATAGAAGTTGCAAATTGTACTGAGGTTGGAACTCTAGACGATTACTTTCTTTTTTGGATGCACAATGACCCTCTAAACCAGTCCTTATACCAAATGGTAGCTTTAGTACTAATGATTCTAATCGTCTATAATCAGATCGCTAATTATACTTTGACAAAACGCGTTGTTTGGTAGCTCATGTTACCAGAGAAGTGGACAATGTCTTGCTTTGTGTACTAGAACCTGGGGAGAGGGGTAAATGGACAAAAAGCAAGGCCGGTGATAATGCCACAACTCTATCCTTTAGTGCCACGACAAATGAGCTGGACTGGCCATTATGCCCTCGATAGAGAGAATAAGGCAAAATAATTGTCCTGTTGCAATGATGTCCTTTTTTTTTTGTTGTTGCTTTTCCTTCATCTTTTCTAATTGGTCTTCTACTTAACAGAGCAAACCCAAACATGATATTGTCCTCTCTCTCTCTCTCTCTCTCTCTCTCTCTCTCTCTCTCTCTCTCTCTCTTTGTGTAGTTGCATTAGTCAGCATTGCCGGTCCACTGCCCCCTTCCATTCTCCATCGATTATTTGTAACCATATAGAATTCATTCCGAGCCCAAAGTCTGACACATGCATATAGATAATAGAGAGAGAAACAACTTATTTCAGTTAATTAAGAGTCTAAGACACAATGGGAAACAACTGATTTTGGAGAGAGACCCAGTTTTTCCATTTCTCTCTCTTTTTCATGTCGGCATCTTGTAGATCGTCCCCGTTTGATGTGTAAAATGATATAGGTTCTAGATCTGGGTAGAAATTGAGTGTTGGATAGGTTTGAATGGAATTGGTGGAATGAAAATTGGAGAAATTATTGGAATGACAGAGTACAAGAGTAGAAAGAGGAGGAGAAGAGAAATGGAGGGAGAGGTGAATTTGTTACAGAGAACGGAAAG
Source organism: Rhododendron griersonianum (assembly GCA_018127125.1). NCBI lineage: Eukaryota > Viridiplantae > Streptophyta > Magnoliopsida > Ericales > Ericaceae > Rhododendron > Rhododendron griersonianum. The sequence continues at coordinate 28,536,923 of CM030790.1, read as the reverse complement.
AGAGAGTCAGAGGAGATGAAGACCAGGGCAAAATTGTAAGACTACCTTCAGGAGTCGTGGCACTAATGAAAACCCTCGTGGCATTATCACTGCCCAAAGCAAAGGCAAAGATAAGAACCCAAAATAAATGGTGTAACAGTCATCACTTTGTGTACTGCTGTTCTGTTGCTACTGTTTTCAAGCAGCTGCTACTGCTGTTCACTGCTGTTAACTGCTGTTAACTGCTACGGCTATTTCTATGGTTGATTACGGTAGCTACCTAGTCATCTGGTTGTTCATATGCTAGTGTTAGTACTGCTGTTTCTACTTCAAATTACTGTTGGAATTCTAGATGTTCTGTCATGCCCTTGTTTCCAATGCTTCTCTTTATTTTGCTTTGTTCTGTGCTCCTTTTGAGCTGTATTGGATACCTTCTAGGCTTAGATTCTGCTTTCAGTTCAGCATCAGCTTTTGAGTTCTGAGCAAATGTATGCTTTGTCTGCAAGTGTTACGAGCTGGTTTTTAGTTGCCTTCCATTTTGTCCCATTTCTTTTGTGGCAAGTGGCTGTGTGGCTGCTGTTGTGCTTGGGTGTCATGGCTACTCCTACTGTTAGCTGCTACTGCTGTTGCTTTTACTGCTGTTTGCTACTGCTAGCTGCTGCTATTGTTGACTGCTATAGTTTGTGGATGCTGGCTGCTGGTTTCGTTGTTTGCTGGTCCATGTTGTCTCCATTTTGATGGTTTCTTACTTTCTTTGATATGTTTGCTATTTTTTTTCTTGGCAGCGTGTAAGATCGATGTTCTTTTTGGAGTTCGTGGCTGTGGGAGATGGAATTCAAAGAAGGATACATTGCAAAAGTTGGCCCCGAGGTGGTGTAGTATTTTGGAAAGATCCATGATGCTTTTTGAAAATCGTAGATCTTAAGTAGTGGTAAACTTGATATTTTGTTTCCTGGGGCTAAACTTGATATTTTGTTTGCTAATGGTAGTGGTAAACTTGATAGTAGTTTCCATATGGTATTGGTAAACTTGATATTTTTTTTTCTGGGGCTAAACTTTGTAGTTGAAAGGTTTGGATAATGTTTCACAGTAATGACAATTTGTTTGCTTGAAAGCTAATAGATTTTTGCTATTTATGGTTATGATTGTCCATGGTTGTATGAGGTGGTGATAGATTCTAAATATGAGCAGGGAATGTATAAAAAATATTTGCAAGGAGAAATATTCATTGCCTGCAATAGGCTGCTGCTTTTTGTTGTGTATATGTAACATTAGCGAGGAAAAAATTTGTCTTTGAAAGCCTATAATAGGCTGCTTTTTGCTAGGAAGTTACTTTTCTAGCGAGGAATAAATTCCTCGCCTATTATTTTCATTCATGTCATGTATAGTGTTTGCGCGAGGAATTTTGCTTTTTTGGCAAGGACTTTTTTCCTCACAGATTATTTTTGGCGAGGGCTTTTTCCCTCGCCTATTATTGTCATTCATGTCCTGTCCACGGTTTGGGCGAGGAATTTTGCATTTTTTTGCGAGGACTTTTTTCCTCGCAAACCATTTTTGGCGAGGAATTTTTTCCTCGCAAATTGTCAACAATTTGCGAGGAAATTATTTTCCTCGCTGTATGCTTCTGCGACAATGTTTTAGCAAGGAAATTATATTCCTCGCTAATACATTCAGCGAGGAAATTTACGATTTAGCGACGAAATTTGTTCCTCGCAATATGCCGTTCGTGTTGTAGTGTTATGAGCATGCCTGTTGCAATTTATTTTCCAATATAGATCACTGTGATGCATGTCAAAAATAAGCCAGTAGCTTAGCTTACTACTTTAAATAATTTGGAATGCCCTTGGGTGATCCCTGAACCTGTCTCAGGACACCAAGCATGCAAAGCAATTCCTAGAAGTCCAGTCAAGAGCATCGCGCGAGACTCTTTCTCTGTCGCGCGATGGTTCTTTGAATTCCAGAAATGGCCCTTGCTTGGGCAGCTAGGCATGCAAGTTGGCTATTGTTTGTGATAAAACCATGCCAAGGCACTGTTTTGGTGTTTGATCAATGTTTTGGGTTTTATCCCATTTATTATTCAATTTGCCATCCATCCATGCTATTATTTGGTCATATCCTGCAAACGTGCTACAGTTTTAATCCCCGATTAACTGTTCCCCCGCCCTAATTGGCTAAAAATAATCAAAAAGAAGAAGAATCACAAAAGTTTTCATAAAAATGCCTAAGTAGAGACCAATCTCCGGATTGGGCAAGAGGGATCCCTAAAACCCTTCCCCTCTCGTAACCTGACTCCCGAACCCAGATATGGTTATGACGGACTAGTTCCTTAACTTTTTCAAATCAAATAGCGTGGCAGGTGCTTCGAAGTACGGTTCCTTGAGTGTCGGACCCTCAAAACTCAAGTGGCGACTCTGTATTTTACGAGCGCTTGCCTCCACGCTTGCGCTCCCTCGATTTCCAAAAAAAAGGAGCCGCGATGGCGAAAGGAACGGAATCCTTTTTCCAAGGGCATGCTGCCCACAGTGGCGACTCTGCTGGGGATTAATCGAACCAATATTAATTCATCCTTAGAATTCAAAACATTCGAGAACAAATCCTTAAAAGTCTGTCAAAACAGTGAGCTTCGCGCTGCCGAAGGTTGGACTGGTGATTTAACAGGACCCCTTGTCCGGCCAATCTAATCTGGGACTTTTTCATTTGTTCACTTATGTTGTTTCTTCTAAAGATGGACTAAATAAAGTGAGCCAAATTTGAAAAGGCATTTTTACGATTTTGTGATTCTTCTTCTTTTTATTAAAGTTTAGCATATCATTTGCATCGATGTGGGATAAGCCTCGTTGGATCGTTTTGGCAATCCAACACGGTTTACCGGAGCCCGAGGACCCCGAATGACCAACAACCTTCGACGATGATGGGTCATACTACCGTTCGACTGTTGCTCTGCGATTACGTGGGCAGCAGGAGGTATATCTGTGGCCCTAGTCCGAGGAACCTTTCTGATTTCCCAGTCCTTCGGACAATGGGACTTTAGGAAAGCAGAAGCCTTTCTACACCCTCGTCTGTTAAACCTGTTTAGGATTCCTAACAGAAAACGAGGAACAACGGAGTAAACATCATGATGCTTACACCAAAAGGTAACAAGTGCCTCGTCACTTACGCCGCCCGACTAATAGCACAGTGCTGCTCACGCCAACCTGGTTATAGTATCATGATATTCATACCGAGTTGTTCTGACTTCAAGTTTGAAATCCCAAACGGCGGGATGGACGAAGGCTTAGACTCCTTTTGACATCCTTTAGGATCGCTCGTTCCGAACAAGGACACATCTTCGAAAAGAATTCTGAGGGCCTTAAACAGTGTCCGAAGTGTCTCGAGACAGACTTGTCTTCTAGTTCTAGAGTCTAGGGTGGCACTAACGACGTTGGCTGCGTTCTCGCTTTAGTCTTTTATTTAGATTAAAGTTACTGCAGGACCCTTATTAAACCTCCTTTTGCCTTGCAAGCAAAGATCTGAATCATTGCACCGCCAAGGAAAGTATCGAAGCAAGTTGCCAAACCCGCTTGGGAACGTCTGCAACTCAATCCGGTTCAAAGGCTTGTCAGGTTACAGTCCCAGTCAGTCATCACGGAAGACTCTCCGCGCTCACCTTCGGCAGCACAGCACTCAGATTCTCAGTCAGGTTCACAGTTAGTTTCACCACCGTACTTGCAGGAAGGGCGTCCAACTACCCCATCATCCGCATCAAGCATCTCTGAACCTCCCGTCATGACAGAACAGCCACGGCCGGAACCTCTTTCCTTGGAGACCATACTTATGAATCTTCAGAACAGTATCACCGCCATGCAACAAAGGGCAGCTGAGACGGACACTAACATTGCCCGCCTGAATGTCCTTATCCACACTCGCCTTCCACCCCTCTCGAGGAAGAAGGCGAGGACGATGAGTCTGACCAGGAGCAACCCATTTTGGTTCCAGCTCTGCTTCACGCAGGACGTCTCAGTGCACTGAATCTGAGGGAAGTCCGCAGGCCCGCTGCGGACCTTGCAATTGGCAGGATTGCTCAGGAAGGGGTAGCTCAGAATCCCGACATGACCGCGCTCATGGCCAAATTTGCCAAGCTCGGGGAATCCATTTCCAAAATCGAAAAGATCAACGCTGGAGGGATTGATCTGGACCGTCTCTGTCTGTATCCCAATGCCAAGCTTCCCGAGAAGTTCAAAATGCCCGACTTGGCCAAATTTGATGGGAGCGGTGATCCCAAGACCCACCTCTACAGCTACCATGCCGCTATGAAGCTACTCTCTGTTGAGCCGGAGGCCATGTCTCAGCTTTTCCCTCAAACCCTTTCCGGCCCGGCTTTCCATTGGTTCTTGTCGCTCGACATTGCCAAAAGGAGAACCTGGGAAGATATTGGGGCTGCGTTTATTTCACAGTACAGCTACAACTCCCAATTGAAGATGACCACCCGGGAACTCGAGTCCACTAAGATGGAAGCAAAGGAGTCTTTTGCTGACTTCGTCAAGAGATGGAGGGCCAAGGCTGCTCTAATGACTGACCGCCCCTGCGAGAAGGACCAGCTCCGTATCATCTCTCGCAACCTCCAGCTTGACTATGCTAGGCATCTGGTGCTTGCTCAAGCATCTGCGAACTTTGAGACCTTCTTCGATTCTGGCCTGGCCATCGAGGATGCGCTGCAGAGTGGGATTCTAGCGAAGGGGGAATCCTCTAATCCTCCTAAAACCAAGACTCGGGCATACTCTGGGAATGCCAATGCATTGTTTGGGACAGGGACTTACTCCAACACTGCAACCAGCGGTTCCAACGCCACCTCCTCCAACACAACCAACCATATTGCAGACGTCAATCAAGTCCAAACTCCGCAGAATAACCGACCTCGGAACCAACCCCGCAGCTTTTCCGCTATCGAGGCGCCTCTGTCCTCGGTCTTGGAAAAGCTGGTCAAGTCAGGGCATCTCAAGCCCCTAGATCCAACTCCTTTACCCAAGAACCCTTCACCTGGCTTCAAAGCCAACCTCTACTGTGCTTACCATCAAGGAGCGGGTCATCTCACTGACTCTTGCTTTCGCCTCCATCACGCAATTCAGGATCTCATTGACAATGGCACGCTGGAAACCCCTCCGCCACCTCAAAAGCCTAATGTCATTGCCAATTCCCTTCCCAAGCACAATGCTGCTTCCCACGTCAACCAGATATCCCTCAGCTCCACCATATTCAACCCCACCGATTATATAGCCTCAGCCGATCAACCCAGGCCCGTTGTACCTTTCCCGCTCGGATCTTCCGCCGAGATTTCTTACATACAAGTGGTTGAAGGCCAGATTGTTGACACCGATGCGCCTTCGGAACTTTTGCAAAGTGGATCACCTGTCTCCGATGAGTCTGTCAGCTCTCTATTCCATCAGTCAATCCCTGCTGTGCAGCTAAATTCGGCTTCGTCACTTGACAGCCCCTACGCAACCATCGCTAGCCCGTTTCCTGATCCCTACCAGCCTTGGGTGCCTCCCTCGGACAACAACATGCAGGCCGTAGGTTGGGCCATAGCAGACAACATGGACTATGCCCTCTCTATTTTCAACGAGTGGTCACGCCTCGAAGCAGAGGGTTTTCCTCCACAACCCGAAAATGTCCCATTTGATCAAGCTTGGTACGATGGCTGGATGGCCTGTTATGAAGCAGCTCTGCTCGATCCCTTGGATGGTTTCTCCTTATACATGCTATTTCACCCAGTCGAGCCTCCGGTTCTCGAAGAAGAGTATTACTGGGATCCCGAGCCAGCTTGGTATGCTCCTATGGACATTGACCCTAGCCCTCTTCAAGGCTACGCCATACCAGACTACCTGCTACATTACGCAGAGGATGATCTTGTCCAGGAAGATCCTCGAGCCCTGGGAGACCATGTTTCCCTCTTCAACTCGGTCTTTGATTCAGTTTGTAATACTGATCCCGACACTGACTTTGACCCTTGCTCTTACATTGTTGACGAGGAATGCCCGCGCCCTGAAGTGCCTTATCCGAACAACAAGGATTGCAGTATCATGGTTACGGACCTTGTCCCGCCTACCAATCTTTGGGAAGTCGATGACATAGTGGATGTCCAAGTTGGAAATGAAGTTTGGGCAGTCAATCGATCCCTGGCGGACGGTGGTCTTTGGGATGTTCCCTTCATTACAACTCCGGAGCCCGTTGTTGAAGTAGCTGCCGTGAAAGACTTGAACTTCTGGGACTCCCTACTGATGAAAGATCTGGCCGAGGACCTGGGCTTAGACATGGAAGTGCCCATCTCTGCACCAACCACTGATAGAAAAAAGCGCAAACTGGGAGATATTCCTGCTAATCTCTGGGATGTGAATGAAGATCCTCAGGTCGTGCCCTCTTTGGGGAACGTTCACAATGTTACAAGGAGTGGACGGATTTTCAGCCTGCTAATCTGTAGGCCAGGAGTTCGTCCAATCCTTCTAATCAAAGGAACGAACCCATTGCTTTCCCAAGGTCTGCACCTCCTGAGGTTTTGACTAGGTCACCAACTGCTGATTCTGTTCAACGACAACTGGAGCGCATTCCGGCCGCTATTTCGATTTGGGGACTGATCTGTTCGTCCAAGGAGCACCGTCAGAGGCTTTGTCACGCTCTTTCTCGACTTGAGGTTCAAGCGGATGTCACTCCTGAAGCGATGATATCTCTTATCCTCCCTCCGACCTCCAAGCACACTATAATCTTCACGGACAAGGATCTGCCAGTCGAAGGAGTTGACCACAACCGCCCTTTGCACATCACCGTCAAGTGTCGAGGACTCTGAATCCCGACCGTTCTCATTGACAATGGCTCAGCGATCAATGTCTGCCCCCTGAGGGTCGCTTATCATTTGGGACTTGTAGACACCTCCCAAGCGGGGCATCGCCATACAGATTGATCACATTGTGTTTAATCGATTGGTTGCTCACTTCATAAACCAAAATCATGGACATTCCCATGGCTAGGAACATCGCCACACGATAACGGTTATCATCAAATAGAGTCGCCACCCAGTTTATTAAAACTGGGAAAATAGATAGAGATTCTGGATACGGGAGCCAAAAGTACAATAAGGGGAAGGTGTTAGGCACCCCTCTTTGCCCAGTCGTGAGACTGGCCCATAATCGTTCAACATAAGACGTATAGATGCTTTGTCTAATTCTAACACATAGTTTGTTTAGTTATTCCTTTAAACAGTAAGCAAAGTGAGCCAGTGCGATAATTGAAGCATGCATTAGAAAGCAAAAAAGCAAACAAAATGTCCTAGGAGATCGATTACTCGGCCGGTGAATGGATGTCACGGCCGAGTAATCACACTGGTTTAATGTACCGGCCGAGGGATCGAAGCCCCGGTCGGTGTTCTTCCTCACACCAGACAGAAAGATTAATGGATAATCAAAAATGCTACGATTAATCAGAAAAGCAATAAATTAAGACAAACCAGAGGCCGTTGGGCCTCACCACCTTGATCCCTCAGTTGCTTGATTGCTTTGGATTGAGTGTGATTGATTGATTGCTTGATCGAGAACCCTAGAGTTAGGGTTTGAACTTCGGGGTTTGATTGCCGGATTGACGGCTGCCTTCGGAAGGTTAGGGCTTTTGGAGTATGGGATTGAGGGAGTATTTGTGCAGAGTTTCGAGGTTTGATTGAGTGTGTAGGTATCTCAATTTCTGTGTGTTAATTCGGAGCCCAAAGGCCCCTTTATATAGGCATAGGGATGACTCACTCCGGCCAATCAAATCACGAGATGGCAATTGCAATTGCAATGCATCTCTAACTCTACGTCGTGATCTCCGAACGTAGCCCGAACGCATCGGAAAGGTAGTGTAGTTGGATCAAACCAAACGTCGGACAGAACGTTAGAGTCTGGAAAAAGGTCGATCTGGCGGCCGAGCAAAGGATGTCGCGGCCGTGGAATGGATGTCTCGGCCGAAGGATAGATCTCGCGGCCGAGGGATTGATCTCTCAGGGAGATTTTGCTGGCAACAAGTTGCTCGGGTGAGGGATTGATGTTGTGGCCGTGGGATCGATGTTACGGCCGTCAGATGGATTCTCCTAGGCTTCTGTATTTCTGTCTGAAAGGCTGTATGGCTTTGAATTGGGTCCTCTAAGTGGTCAAAGTTCTCACCGAAAGTCCTAAGGTCCTCAAGGAAGCAATCAGCAATCATTGTATCCATTTCATCATCGGGATTGTCCCAAGGTGGGACTTGAAATAATCGTTAGGCCAAATTGGGGTGTCTACAGAAGCCCCTCTTTGACTGAACTCAGACGGATCGCGAGACATGTTTGAGTAAGAGTCAAAGCCGTAAAAGCAACTCAATTTGGTCCAACCACTATTCCAAGGGGTTTTCGAAAAAGGTTTTGTTATGGTCGGGCCGGGAGGCTGCCTACGTATTCCACAAGGGAAATTCAGACCAATCGTAGTTCGGGCAATAAAGAAAAGTAAAAGTTTAGAGGGTTAGAGACAGAAGACGTACCTTAGGGCTTAAAAAGCCGTAGTGTGACGTACCTAGACTGAGCCAGGGTTTTGGCGAAGAGTAGTTGAAGGAGCGCGGGGCTACCTGGGGAGTTTCTTTGCGGAGAGCTTCCTTAGTATTTTGGGGTAGATCAGTACACTGCAGGTGCGTTTGCTTTTCTTGATCATCCTTACTTTGACTGAAAGGAGCTCGGTAGAGTAGCCTATCCTTGCGAATGAGCTGGAAGGAATTGATGTAATGGGGTGGAATCCAAACCATTTGTTGGGATGAGTTGGACGCCGATTTGTTTTTGAGATGTAGGGGAGGCGCAGGGCCAGTAGCTGGAGCACGGAGCTTTGGCGATGAGGGGACCGAGGCACGGAGCCGGTTGTAGTCATGAGGCGAGAGCCTGGAGAGTGATTGATAGGACCGAAGCGCGGAGCTGGTGTTGATCATAAGGCGAGAGCCTGAGGTGATTGATAGGACCGAAGCGCGGAGCTGGTGTTGATCATAAGGCCAGAGCCTTGAGGGGATTAGATTGAGGCGTGGAGCCTGCTGTGGTTTATGAGGCGGAGGCCTGAGGTGAGCTTAGAGCTTGATGGGACCGAAGCGCGGAGCTGGTATTGATCAGGATGAGAGCCTGTGGTGTCAGAGCTTTGAGCTTGACGTGATGAACCGAAGCGCGGAGCTGGTATAAGGCAAGGGCCTAAGGTGAAGGAACTGAGGCATGGAGCCCGAAGTGATTGAGGCGTGGAGCTAGCATGCAGTCTTGAGGCGAGGGCCTGAGTTTGTCGGAGCTTAGAGCTTGACGTGATATGAACCGAAGCGTAGAGCTGGTTGTATTCTGATGGTCTGTGCACGGAGCTTTCTCATCATAAATGTTGACGTGGAGCCAAAGGATCGAGGCGTTGGGCCGATCAAATAAAACCGAGGCATAGAGCCGGTTGATAGCAGGGTTGACCTGTTTCATGAGAGATATGCAGAGTGTACATGTGTGATGATGGTTGTTAGATGTGAACAGATATGATGCAGACTCGATGTGAAAATGTTGATGCAAATGTGCGCGGGCCCGTGCGTGTGTGTTTGTTTTAAGCTTAGAGCTTCTATCAAGTTCCGGACTTGAGCATTCAGAGCGTAGAGCTCGAGCATTCGGACGGCAGAATCCGAGCATTCAAAGTACAGGCTTTGAGCGTCCAGTACGCAGTGGTTGGGCATCCAAGCGTAGAGCTTGAGCATTCAAGTGTATAACTTGAGCATCCAGTACACAGTGGTTGGGCATCCAAGCGTAGAGCTTGAGCATTCAAATATGTTAGATTTTTGAGCATCCAGGCGTAGAGCCTGAGAATAGATGTCTTGATTGTTGGGGTGGCTTAGAGCCTGTTTCTTGTTTACGGCTTCGAGCCAGTTGAGATAGCGGGCTTGGAGCCGCTAAGTTGTGTAGAGATGATGGGCACAGGGCCGCTGAATTGATACGGGCGTAGAGCCGCTATGATAAAGGGCTTCGAGCCGCTGGGATGGTAGGCATAGGCTTTGAGCCTGTGGAAGTAATGGGCTTCGAGCCGCTGAGTGGTGATAGCGAGCGTAGAGCTGCTGAGATAGTAATTATAGGCTTCGAGCCTGTTGAGATAATGAGTGTAGAGCCGTTGAGTTGAAGGCGTAGAGCCGCTGAGTGAGTTTATATGGGCGTAGAGCCTGCCAATAATGGGCTTGGAGCCGCTGAAGTTTTAAGCTCAGGGCTGCTGAGTGTCTTGTTTTGCTAGCCAGTAGTTTGTGGAGAGAGATTTTCGATGCTTGGGCATGCCCCCAAGGCTGGTTTTAATCATGTTGTGTTGGCTCGGGGATGCCCCCAAGGCTACTTGGTTGTTTGAGGATTTAGAAGTTTGTAGTGGCTTGAATTGGTGCACTGAGCATGATCTGACGTTTGTTGAAGGAAATTGATTGGCGGGCCAGGAGATCGATCTCTCGGCCGAAGGATTTATGTCTCGGCCGAGGAATTGATGTCTCGGCCGTGAGAACGCCAAAAGCCAGGAAATCGATTTAAGTTTAGTTAAATCGATCTCACGGCCCATTTAATCTTTTCCTCTCCTCCTCCCTTATTCTCCCCCGTTCCTCTCGTCCGACGACCGTCGTACACCGCCGCCCTCCTCCCTTACCGTCGGCCGCCATCTTCTCCGGCGACCATCCTCTCCGACCATTGCCGTCGTTGTCGTTGCTGCTGGCCTCGGTTGTTTTGGGGAACCGTTGGTTTTCCTTCTTGGTTCGGACGTGATGGCCACGCCATCTTCGGACGTTGCGGGTTCATCCTCGCACCCTCCATGCAGGTGCGAACATCCGTCTTCTGATGAGGAGGCGATTGAGGAGCCCGGTTTGTTTGATGCTGCTGCCTACGTTCTTCCTTCCCGTAGGTTGGGTTATGGCGGTTTCCTGCAGTACCGCCCTCCTGTTGGTGGCCCAGAGGCCGAAGTAGTTCGCAGAGAGCCTGAGCAACACTTGAGTGTTCTAAATGTGCCGGTAAGCTTCCCTGAAAAGTAAAAGGTTTACTTTAGTTCGGAGTTTGAAAATCCGTGCATGATTTAAAGAGCGAATTTCTCATTTGCGGGATGACAATCCCTTTTAGCTAAGGGTGTGGATGAGAGAGACCCGTGTTTGGGTTGAATTGATTTTGTTTAAAGAAACTAAAATAACCGTGCCCCCTGTCTGGGCGATGCATGCTTTTAAATGTTAATTTGATGTCCCCTAGCGTTTCCTTTATTTATGCAATCATGAGATTAACTCCCTTTTTGTCTTTGGCAGAGAGATAGGAGGCTGGAGGCTCGCGGAGGAGGCAAGGAGGTGCACAGATGGTTCTTGAAGCTGCCGGAACAAGCTCGGGAATTGGTACGTGCTGCGGGTTTCGAGACATTTGTCCTGGGCCTTGATCTTCCGAAGATGGATTGGTCATTGATGACCTCACTAGTTGAGAGATGGTGGGACACTACCAACACATTCCACCTTTCCCCGGCTGGCGAGATGACTATTACTCCAGGTGACTTTTCTTTGCTGACTGGCCTGCGAGTAGGCGGTGTTCCTCTTAGAGTTGACCCCAGACTCTGGGAGCGAGCAGGCGCTTTGGAGTGGTTTCTGGGCAAGGTGCCCCTTGTTCGTTCGCGAGGTCACATCGACCTTGCTTGGCTGAGCAGATCCTTCACGCAGGCTGATATCTTGACCCAGGTGAGCGTCGAGCAGTTGACACGGGCCTTCCTTCTTTACCTCCTTGGGCAAACGTTGTTTGCCAACAAGGATGGTTCAGTACACACGCAGTTTTTGGCTCCCCTGCAGGACCTGGGAGCCACTAGGGAGTTTGACTGTGGCTCGTCCGCTTTGGCCACCTTGTACGGCGGTCTTGGAGCTTGCTCGCGGGACAAGAGTCCCATTCTTTGCGGCCACTTTCGAGTGCTTGAGGTACGTATCATTCCTTTGTACTTCTGTTCTTACTTTGGCTTTTTCCTGGTTCTGAACTTGCTTTGATTATCCTGCTTTTCAGCTCTGGGCTTTTGAGCACCTTCTCCAGTTTCCCCCTGAGACCAGGCACGGTGATGCGAGTTGCATACCTCGTTACGAGCGATGGTTGATGGGGCAACGGAGGCCACGGTCACCAGTTTTGAGCCTTCCCGAGTGGCGGCGAGTTTTGGACCGACTGACGGTCGATCAGGTACCTTTCCTTTTGTACCTCTTGTCCTTGAGACTTCCGTATTCTTGTGTTGAGACTGATTTGTCACTGTTCTTACAGGTACGGTTTGACCTTTGGGGTGGTGTACCAGAGGATGCCCCCCTCGCACGTTGTAGAGTCCTGGATCGGACCCGTAGTTTGCTCGAGGGTCCGTTTTGTAGGGCTTGGTACTTGGGTGACCGAGTGGCCAGTCAGTGGCGGCCACGCGTTGAGGCTCTTCGGTTTGTTCCCTCTTCTCCTCCAGTATCCATGAGGTCCACTTCTTTGATGTCGAAGGAAGATCTGAAGACTGCCCGGATCAGAGATTGGGCAGGTTTACTCCTCCAGACAGGTGACTATACAGAGTACTGCCGTCTTTTCTTGACCTCCTCTGCTGCAGCTCCTCCCGTTGCTCCTGTTTGGCCACGGGCTCCTTCGTATATCTCCTTCCACTTAGACGATGGGGAGGAGGAACGCCTGATGCTGACTCCTTGCACGACCCCACTCTACACTTTGCCAGACGGGGCTTCACAGGTATTTTTAGCTTCTTATGTTAGCTTTCATCACTCCGCATTGTATCCTTGCTTTAGATGTTTGTAATGCTTGGTTGTTCCACAGGTACCTGCCGAGATAGTGCGGGAATGGTTTCGCGCCTACCAGAGTACAGAGGTCTTGGTTCGGAGACAGCGCCGTAGGATCCTCGAGGTATGACTTTCTTCATGAGTTTTATCTGCTATGTATTATCCCTTGAGTCTGAATGTTTATATCTTTCTTGGCTGCAGCTTGAGGCTGAGAGGGTACCGGCCGCTGAGGGGAATGTGGGGACCAGTGAGCAGCCTTTGCCTTCTTCTCAGAGATCGCCTAGTTTTTAGGGCCTTTCTTTTCCCTGTTCATAGTTAGTAGATGATAGGCAGAAACTATATTTGTATAGTAAAAGCAACCACAGCAACGGTTTTGCAAACAAGTTTTTGTTTGAGAAAAGGGAAATGCCTTTCATGCCCCTAAATGTCTTGAGTTTGCATGTGATAGTCAGAACATGGCTTTTTTTGAACAAGTTTTTGCTGATAGACAGTTAACTTCTGTGAAAATATTTGGCTGAAGAATTGATCACTCGGCCGAAGGATCAGTGTTGTGGCCGAGGTATCGATTATCCGGCCGCTATGTCTACTTTCCCAAGGAAGATAGGTTTTGCTTTAGCCAAGCGGCATCCTGTTTCACATCCTTTCCTATGCTTAGTCTTTGATTTGCTGTCCCTTGCTTTTGCCATGCTTTACAACCTGATTGCTAAACTTTAAGAGTTTTTTGAAGGATCATACCCTTTGCGTTTGACGACTTTTGGGTTAGAAGAGATGAACTGTAATCCTTACGTGTCTTTGTTTTTGTCAATTCCTTGGAAAATGACTAACTCATCTTTTGCGAGCTCAATACGCAGGTTTAGCTATGCCTATCATTGAGTACAAACATGTTTTTCTTCTCTCCAAATGTTTGGGCCGTATCTCGATGTGAGACTGCCTACGTATCCCAATCAGGGAATCAGGCCTTTACGTAGTTCCAAGACCACCATCTTTGGGGGCTGGGTTTTCACTCTTGGTTTTTCTTTCTTTCATGCTCTAAGTTTTGCCTAGGTTACCTGATAGAGGTTGAATCCCTAGCGAGCTTTCCTTCAAATGCCTTAACTTTTGCCTAGGCCGCGTTTTCGCTTTTTCTTTGTCCTAGCAGGCTCTGCTCTTACTTTTGCTTGGGTGTGTAGATTGCCCAACGAGCATTTTTCTCTCAAAAAGGGTTTGTGTTTTGGAGAGGAATCTGATGGAGATGTTTTTATGAATCTCCTTGTGTTTGTACTTTCACAATGGGCAAGCTAACCCTAAGTGTTCTCACGGAGATAGCGTCTTCTTCCTAAGTTTTGATAAAAACCTAGTTTTAAGTAATTTAGAGTTTATCCTTTCCTTCCCTTTTGTCGAAGACACGAGGATTTTGATCCTTTCAAATTCTTCCTTTGTTTTGGCAATGAGAGCATAGTGCATGGCAATTGCAATTTAGAAATTTGGATTTAGATAAGCATAATCTTGAAGATGAAAAAGGAATTCTCTTAGCGGAAATAAAATGCCCAAACAGGGGCCCAAAACTCGTTCTAGTTTGTTTAAAGCAAAAATAATGTTTTAACATTTCTTATTTGCCATGTTGTGACTTCTCAGCTACTGCAGCATGTCGGGGTTATTTCCTTTGTCTTTTGCAACTTTGTACTCTTTCCCACCCTTTTCCTTGCCAAACAGAGCCTTTGAACTGGGTTCATCTTTTGCACGATAGCTGTCTCCTTGAGCCGTGAGTAATCCCCAGATGGATGTGTCGGCAGGAAACCCCCTTTCTCTTTCCTCATTGATTGCGTGGTCATTAGCTATTTCCTCCTGATTGAATAGTGATGCTAAGGAGGTTTCATCGAGCGGATCATTGCACTCTTCTTCCATTTCATCAAAGTCACTTTCCCCTGTTTTATAGGGTTCTGTGTACATGAAATCCAGATCTTCTCTTTCCTCTATCCATTGACTATAGTCGCACTCATCGTAAGGGTTGACCCATGGTTGCATTTGGAACTCCTCTACTTTCTCAATGAGATTGATTGTCTCCCAAACAATGGGCGGTGTTGGAATTTTGGGATGGTTGATGCGCACTACTTTTTGGGCAGGCTCAAAGCGAGCGTGCCTTCTCATCATGATGACCCTTTCTTTTTCCTTCTTCCTTTTCTCAAACCAGATACGAAGCCACTCGTCATCTTCTACAAATGGAATGTCTGGATCCTCCAAATTGTGTTTCGCCCAAGAGTGTTCCTCCCACTTCCTTAGCTTTTCTTCTTCTATTTGATCTTCGCTGCTTATGTCGGACATATCAATGTCAATTACTTCTGACTGATCAGAATTATCATCCTCCTCCTCCTCTATCATGAAACATTCGTCCTCCTCGGGGAAGGTTAAGGTAGGTTTGGTTTGGTTGTCTTGGACAATGTATTGGCTGGGATTGTATGTGGGGTTGTGAGAGAGATTTATGAGATTGATGCTTCGAGGTGGTGGTTCGGTATTATGAGTAGGGAGTGGGTTAGCTTGCCCATCAGGTTTTGGTGGTTTTATGGTTCGGCTATCAATAAGATCCTGAATGTCGTGACGAAGACGCATACAATTGTCTGTTTCGTGCCCAGGATGTTGGTGATAGGCGCATTGCTTGTTCGGGTCATGGTTTCGGCCGTAGGGTGGCGGAGGAAGTGGCTTGTTTAGAGGTTTGAGATGCCCTTGACGGCTGAGAATGGTTAAGGCTTGGGATAAGGTCATATAGAGAGGATCAAAGTTGCGACGAGGTCGATTTGAGCTTCGGGATGGGCTAGTTTGGAAAGGATCTTAAGGCAAAGAGCCAAGGGCATTCACGGAGGCATGAGACGTACGGCTAGAGAAGGTTTTCTTAGGTGGAGGAGTGACCTCTTCTTTCCCAATGAGTCCCAGCTTGATTCCATCTTCGATTTGCAACCCAGTGGCATGCAAGCGCTTGAAATCGGTGATAGCCTGTGTGTAAATATGCCTGAGATATTTGGGTTGCAAATTTTTGACAACTATCCTCACTTGGTCTTCCTCGGAGGGACGGTTCTTCATCTTGGCAGCCTTTTCCCTCCATCTTGCCACAAAGGTGGCGAAGTCCTCATTGGAATCCTGTTTGGTCATTTCCAAGTCTCGAGTTGTTAGTTCAATTTGGACGTTATACGCATACTGCTTGACAAAAGCATTGGCGATTTCTGGCCAAGTTTGATAATGTACAAACTCCAAAGTGAGGAACCAGTCGAGGGCACTTCCGGTGAGAGTTCGTTGGAACAACTGGGCAATGAGCTCGTCATTCAAGCCCATCGGCTTCATGGTGTTGATAACATGGCGAACATGACTGGTAGGGTTGCCAGTTCCATTGAATTTCTCAATGTTGGGCATCTTGAAATTCTCAGGCAGCTTGGATTCTGGGAAGAGGCAAAGTCCCTCGAAATCCAGAATTTGATCCCCTTGTGAACGAGCCAAGGCTTGTTTGATTTCCTTGACTTGTTTGGTCAACTCAGGACTTTCTGCCAATATCACTTTATGGGGATTCTCGTCTTCCATTGATTTTTCATCATCTTCAGCATCTCTAGCTGCTTTTTCTGCCAGTAGTGCAGCGATTTGAGCTTGGAGGTCGGCAATAGTGGCGTCGTTGTCTGCCATGAAGGTAGAAGGTTTGCTTGACGAAGCTTGAGATTTAACGAATGACGGGGTTTGTTGAGAGGGTGACCGGGAAGTTCCTGAGAGCGGCCGGAATCGTTGTGGTGAGGGTGTTTTGTCAGATGAAGACAATAGACGGGAGGGTTGCAGAGACCTTTGTTTGGCGTAGCTTCGGGTGTTATAAGAGTACAAAGTTGGCTGTGGTTGCTTCTTTGATTTACCTATTGTGCCTGCTTGAAAAGTAGAATACCTGGAAGTCAGTATTCGGCCTGTGTAGGGTTAGGATTTGGGCTGAAAATCCCATCCCTTCTGCACAGAAAGAGTTAATACAACAACAGATGATACAAGGTGTGAGGAAGAACTTTTGCAAGTAGAATGCAAGTAGGTTCCTAGCCTGTAGGTTCCTGCCTTAGTTTGATAAGTTCTATGGCTTTCTAAAGCATGCAAGGTTTAGGTAGTTTCAGGGTGCTCCGTTGTCAAAGGGCACCAGTCCTCTCGCCAGCCCATCATAGGCGGCGATTGGGTGATTTCCTTTTTGATATACCACTAGGTACGAGTGACTGTGGAGTTTGCTGGAACCCCCAACATAGCCCG
Organism: Rhododendron griersonianum; assembly: GCA_018127125.1. Classification (NCBI taxonomy): domain Eukaryota; kingdom Viridiplantae; phylum Streptophyta; class Magnoliopsida; order Ericales; family Ericaceae; genus Rhododendron; species Rhododendron griersonianum. The sequence continues at coordinate 28,519,949 of CM030790.1, read as the reverse complement.
TGTCATGCCGGGATATCAGGTGAACTCAACGGGTTGCCCGCTCGATGCATATGATAAATGAATTAGACAAGGCATGTATTAGTCTTATGTTGAACTTTTTGGTTATGGCTCTCACATCCCCAGCAGAGTCGCCAAAAACTGTAGACACCTCCCAAGCGGGGCATCGCCATACAGATTGATCACATTGTGTTTAATCGATTGGTTGCTCACTTCATAAACCAAAATCATGGACATTCCCATGGCTAGGAACATCGCCACACGATAACGGTTATCATCAAATAGAGTCGCCACCCAGTTTATTAAAACTGGGAAAATAGATAGAGATTCTGGATACGGGAGCCAAAAGTACAATAAGCGGAAGGTGTTAGGCACCCCTCTTTGCCCAGTCGTGAGACTGGCCCATAATCGTTCAACATAAGACGTATAGATGCTTTGTCTAATTCTAACACATAGTATGTTTAGTTATTCCTTTAAACAGTAAGCAAAGTGAGCCAGTGCGATAATTGAAGCATGCATTAGAAAGCAGAAAAGCAAACAAAATGTCCCAAGAAATCGATTACTCGGCCGGTGAATGGATGTCACGGCCGAGTAATCACACTGGTTTAATGTACCGGCCGAGGGATCGAAGCCCCGGTCGGTGTTCTTCCTCACACCAGACAGAAAGATTAATGGATAATCAAAATGCTACGGATAGTCAAAAATACAATAAATTAAGACAAACCAGAGGCCGTTGGGCCTCACCACCTTGATCCCTCAGTTGCTTGATTGCTTTGGATTGAGTGTGATCGATTGATTGCTTGATCGAGAACCCTAGAGTTAGGGTTTGAACTTCGGGGTTTGATTGCCGGATTGACGGCTGCCTTCAGAAGGTTAGGGCTTTTGGAGTATGGGATTGAGGGAGTATTTGTGCAGAGTTTCGAGGTTTGATTGAGTGTGTAGGTATCTCAATTTCTGTGTGTTAATTCGGAGCCCAAAGGCCCCTTTATATAGGCATAGGGATGACTCACTTCGGCCAATCAAATCACGAGATGGCAATTGCAATGCATCTCTAACTCTACGTCGTGATCTCCGAACGTAGCCCGAACGCATCGGAAAGGTAGTGTAGTTGGATCAAACCAAACGTCTGACAGAACGTTCCAGAGTCTGGAAAAAGGTCAATCTGGCGGCCGAGCAAAGGATGTCGCGACCGTGGAATGGATGTCTCGGCCGAAGGATAGATCTCGCGGCCGAGGGATTGATCTCTCAGGGAGATTTTGCTGGCAACAGGTTGCTCGGGTGAGGGATTGATGTTGTGGCCGTGGGATCGATGTTACGGCCGTCAGATGGATTCTCCTAGGCTTCTGTATTTCTGTCTGAAAGGCTGTATGGCTTTGAATTGGGTCCTCTAAGTGGTCAAAGTTCTCACCGAAAGTCCTAAGGTCCTCAAGGAAGCAATCAGCAATCATTGTATCCATTTCATCATCGGGATTGTCCCAAGGTGGGACTTGAAATAATCGTTAGGCCAAATTGGGGTGTCTACAGGACTCACCAAGAAGGATCTTGCGCCTTCCAACCTGGTTGTTAAGGCATATGACGGCACCCGTCGCGTAGTCGAGGGTATTTTGATGCTCAAACTCGATGCTGAGGGTTTTGAGATGGATGTGGAATTCCATGTCGTGGATATTCCCGCAACCTTCAATCTCCTACTAGGCAGGCCATGGCTCCATCGACCCGACATCATGGCCGTATCATCTACTCTCCACCAAAAGGTTATTCTGGCATTACCAACCGGTACTTTGACCATCTGCGGGGATTCTGGCATTCGCCCGCTCAAGGAGGATGGGACTCCTGTTTTGGGAATTCAGCACGGTGAAGAAGACGTCGACCTTGGAGGTTTCCCTTTTGATACTTCAAGTACTGTGATGGCTATCTACGTGGCTGGGAACTTCCTCTTAAGCTCTGTCGCACTGGACATTATGAGAAGGATGTCTTATTTTCCAGGCATAGGCTTAGGGTCTCGCCGACAAGGGGTCCCGGAGTTCCCTACCTTTCCTTCTAACAAGGGCCGTTTTGGTCTGGGGTACATCGCCTCTGCCGAAAATGCCAAAAGGAGGAAAAATATGGGAAAACCTCAGACCCTCTGCGGTGGTCCTAACTTTGTGCGTGTGTAGACACCTCCCAAACGGGGCATCGCCGTACAGATTGAATATGTTTGCTTGCTCGATTGGTTGCTTGCTTCGTAAACCAAAATCATGGACATTCCCATGTCTAGGAACATCGCCACATGATAGCGGTTATTATCAAAACAGAGTCGCCACCCAGTTTATTAAAACTGGGAAAATAGATAGAGATTCTGGGCACGGGAGCCAAAAGTACAATAAGGGGAAGGTGTTAGGCACCCCTCTTTGCCCAGTCGTGAGACTGGCCCATAATCGTTCAACATAAGACATGTACACACTTTGTTTAATTCTAACACGTAGTCTGTTTATTTATTCCTTTAAACATTAAGTAAAGTGAGCCAATGCGATAAGTAAAGCATGCGTCAGAAAGCAAAACAAAACAAACTGTCCCAGGGAGATGGATCCCGCGACCGGTGAATGGATGTCACGGCCGAGGGATCCTCCTGGTTTGATAAATCGGCCGAGGGATCGAAGCCCCGGTCGATGTTCTTCCTCACACCAGACAGAAAGATTAGCAGATGATCAAAACGCTACGGTTAGTCATAAATACAGTAAATAAGACAAACCAGAGGCCGTTGGGCCTCACCACCTTGATCCCTCAGTTGCTTGATTTGCTTCGGATTTGATTGTGATTGACTGATTGCTTGATTGAAAACCCTAGAGTTAGGGTTTGAACTTCGGGGTTTGATCACTGGATTGGTGGCTACCTTCGGGAGGTTAGGGCTTTTGAAGAGAGGGATTGAGAGAGTATTTTGACAGAGTTTCGTGGCTTGAGAGAGTACTCTCTAATGAATTTCGTGTGTATATTTTTGGAGTCCAAAGGCCCTTTATATAGGCAATTGGTGACTCACTCCGGCCAATCAATTGGTACAATTGCAATTGCAATTGCAATGCACCTCTAACTCTACGTCGCAATCTCTGAGCGTAGCCCGAACGCATCGGGAAGGTAGTGTAGTTGGATCAAACGTCTGACAGAACACGTTCCAGAGTCTGGAAAAAGGTCGATCTGGCGGCCGAGTAAAGGATATCACGGCCGAGGAATGGATGTCTCGGCCGAAGGATAGATCTTGCAGCCGAGGGATTGATCTCTCAGGGAGATTTTGCTAGCAACAGGTTGCTCGGGTGAGGAAATGATGTTAGGGCCGTGGGATCGATGTCACGGCCGACAGATGGATTCTCCTAGGCTTCTATATTTCTGTCTGAAAGGCTGTATGGCTCTGAATTGGGTCCTCTAAGTGGATCAAAGTTCTTACCGAAAGTCCTAAGGTTCTCAAGGAAGAAATCAGTAATCACTGTATCCATTTCATCATCGGGATGGTCCCAAGGTGGGACTTGAAATAATCGTTAGGCCAAATTGGGGTGTCTACAGATGCCCCTCTTTGACTGAACTCAGACGGATCGCGAGACATGTTTGAGTAAGAGTCAAAGCTGTAAAAAGCAACTCAATTTGGTCCAACCACTATTCCAAGGGGTTTTCGAAAAAGGTTTTGTTATGGTCGGGCCGGGAGGCTGCCTACGTATTCCACAAGGGAAATTCAGACCAACCGTAGTTCGGGCGAAAAAAGAAGAAAAAGTTTAGAGGGTTAGAGATAGAAGACGTACCTTAGGGCTTAGAAAGCCGTAGTGTGACGTACCTAAACTGAGCCAGGATTTTGGCGAAGAGTAGTTGAAGGAGCGCGGGGCTCCCGAGGAGTTTTTTGCGGAGAGCTTCCTTAGTATTTTTGGGTAGATCAGTACACGGCAGGTGCGTTTGCTTTTCTTGATCATCCTTACTTTAACTGAAAGGAGCTCGGTAGAGTAGCCTATCCTTGCGAATGAGCTGGAAGGAATTGATGTAATGGGGTAGAATCCAAACCATCTGCTGGGATGAGTTGGACGCTGGTTTGTTTTTGAGATGTGGAGGGCGCAGGGCCAGTAACTGGAGCACGGAGCTTTGGAGATGAGGGAACCAAGGCACGAAGCCGGTTGTAGTTATGAGGAGTGAACCTGAGGTGATGGTTTCTAGCGTGGTGGAACCGAGGCACGGAGCCGGTCGTAGTCACAAGGCGAGAGCCTGGGGTGATCAGATTGAGGCGTAGAGCCTGCTGTGGTTGTGAGGCGAAGGCCTGAGGTGTCGGAGCTTAGAGCTTGTCGTGTTTGAACCGAAGCACAGAGCTAGTATAAGGCAAGAGCCTGAGGTGATAGAACTGAGGCGTGGAGCCTGTCGTGGTCATGAGGCGAAGGCCTGAGGTGTCGGAGCTTAGAGCTTGTCGTGTTTGAACCAAAGCGCGGAGCTGGTATAAGGCAAGAGCCTGAGGTGATAGAACTGAGGCGTGGAGCCTGCCGTGGTCATGAGGCGAAGGCCTGAGGTGTCGGAGCTTAGAGCTTGTCGTGTTTAAACCGAAGCGCGGAGCTGGTATAAGGCAAGAGCCTGAGGTGATAGAACTGAGGCATGGAGCCTGCCGTGGTCATGCGGCGAAGGCCTGGGGAGAGCTTAGAGCTTGATGGAACCGAAGCGCGGAGCTGGTATAAGGCAAGAGCCTGAGGTGATTAGATCGAGGCGTGGTGCCTGCTGCAGTTTTGAGGCGAGGGCCTGGGTTGTCGGAGCTTAGAGCTTGACGTGATTTGAACCAAAGCATAGAGCTGGTTGCATTCTGATGGTCTGTGCACGAAGCTTTCTCATCATAAGTGTTGGCGTAGAGCCAAAGGATTGAGGCGCTGAACCGATCAATAAAATCGAGGCGTAGAGCTGGTTGATGGCAGGGTTGACCTGTTTCATGGGAGATATGCAGAGTGTATACGTATGATGGTTGTTAGATATGATGATGCAGACTCGATGTGATAATGGTGATGCAATATGTGCACGGGCCCGTGCGTGTGTGTTTGCTTTAAGCTTAGAGCTTCTATCAAGTTCCGGACTTGAGCATTCAGAGCGTAGAGCTCGAGCATTCGGACGGCAAAATCCGAGCATTCAAAGTACAGGCTTTGAGCGTCCAGTACGCAGTGGTTGGGCATCCAAGCGTAGAGCTTAAGCATTCAAGTGTAGAACTTGAGCATCCAGTACACAGTGGTTGGGCATTCGAAGAGCTTCGAGCATTCAAAATGTCAGATTTTGAGCATTCAGGCGTAGAGCCTGAGAATAGGTGGCTTGATTGTTGGGGTGGCGTAGAGCCTGTTGATAATGGTTGTTTACGGCTTTGAGCCAGTTGAGATAATGGGCTCGGAGCCGCTGAGTTGTGATAGCGAGCGTAGAGCTGCTGAGTTGAGGGCTTGGAGTCGCTGAGTGAGTGAATACGGGCGTAGAGCCGCTATGATAATGTGCTTGGAGCTGCTAAGTGATGGGCGTAAAGCCGCTGAGATGTCTGTTATGGCTTCGAGCCAGTTGAGATAGTGGGCTTGGAGCCGTTGAGTTGATAGAGATGGTGAATTCAGGCGTAGAGCCGCTGAGATAGTCGTTATGGCTTTGAGCCAGTTGAGATAGTGGGCTCTGGAGCCGCTGAGTGATAGAAATGGTGGATACAGGCGTATAGCCACTATGATAAAGGGCGTTGAGCCGCTGAGATGGTTGTTACGGCTTTGAGCCAGTTGAGATTGCTTGAATAGGCGTAGAGCCTATCGTTGGGATAGCGAGCGTAGAGCTGCTGAGTCGAGGGCTTGGAGCCGCTGAGTGAGTGAATACGGGCGTAGAGCCGTTGAGATGATGGGCTTGGAGCCGCTGAGCGATGGGCTTTGAGCAGTGAGCACGTGGTGCTGCTGAGTGACTTGATAGGGATGAATAGCAGAGCCGTCGAGTGTCTTGATTGCTATAGGCATGAACATGGAGTTGCTGGGCGACGGTAAGCTTAGAGCTGTTAAGTGATGGAGCAAAGAGCTGCAAAGCTTGTTGATGGCTGTCGTATTTCCGGAGTATAGTAACTGGAGTGTAGAGCCTGAAGGATCCTTTGGGTTTTGCGGGCAAGAGCTCAGAGTCTATAATCCTCAAAGGTCAAGTGAACCAGTAGTTGCAAACTTGTTGCTTCAAAGAGAGCTCAGAAAAGTTCCGGAGCGGGTCCAACACCAGTGCTTGAGATTCCACATGCTTGGGGATGCCCCCAAGGCTAGATTTCGCATGTTCCCTAGTGAATTCCACACGTTTGGTATACTCCCAAAGCTAGACTGCATACATGCGTTTGGTAACCTTTGCAAGGCATTGGTTAATACTCAATCCTTCTTAAGCCTGGGAATGCCCCCAAGGCTAATTTCCTCATGCTCAAAATGATTCTGAGGCTAGACTAAGTGCTTCTATGTGACAACCTATGCGAGGCTTTTGATTCATTTTGATGCTGGTGCTTGATATCACGTACGCTTGGGAATGCTCCCAAGGCTGGATTACACTCCATCACAAATTCTATTGGCCGCGGGCCCAGAATACCATGAATGCTTTGTTGGTGCCTGGATTCAAATTGATTGCCTTTGAAAGGGAAGATTTTGTTGTCCAGCAGGAGTCAGAGGATCGATTTCTTTTTTTGCACATGTTTGGGATTGCCCCCAAGGTTAAATTCAGTCACATTCCACTTGCTAGATTTCAGCCACATCTCATTTGCTAGATTTAGCTACATTCCACTTGCTCAGGAGTGTTCCCAAGGCTAGTTCTGACCATATTCCCATATTGAATCCGTCGACTTGTTGACCCAAAATGCCATAAGGCTTGTTAAATGCCTTGGGTGAAACTTGTTGGCCGTTATTGCCTTTGGAGGTTTCCATCGCCTCTTCAAACTTAGTGCTATGGGAAGTTCCATCACCTCGACTGATGGGATGATCCACTCATACGCTCTAGGAGATTTCCATCGCCTCCTTTGGCAAATTCAACTTGTTTTTGGGAGATTTCCATCGCCTCCATTAACGGGATGCCTTCTGAAGACTGAACGCTTTTTGATCATACAAATGCTTTCTGGAAGCTGGCAACATAAATGCCTTCTGGAGGGTTTTAGCCACATAGATGCCTTCTGAAGGGTGGAAGCCGCAGGATTGTTTTGCTAGCCTGGAGGTAGCGAGGCTGTTTGGCGTCAAGATGTGAGCTTGGGGCAGCTAAAGTAAGTACTGCACTGTTGAGGTGGAACCTGTTGTTTGTGCATATGGCGAGGCTTGAGTATAGAGTTGCTCGGAGTTTTTGAAAAGCTAGATAAGGCTACGAATACGACAAGGCATGTGCATGTATGGTGCTACTGAAGAGCAAGTGTGAGACTTCTGATTTTATGAAGGCAGAGGTGGAGGCTATCTTTTAGCTTCTTTGACTTGGCTCTGTTGGTCATAGATACAAAGCTTGGTATGGCCGGTTCAAGGACCGAAATCCAAGAGAATCCTGCCATCCACATTTGAATAGTTTAGAAAACAGCAATGGATAGGAAAACAACATGCGACAGGCTTGGAGTCGACCACGGGTCGAAGTCCTTTTTATGCTGACTGCTAGGGGCAAGACCATCACATTTGAAGAACCCTAGTTCAAGAGCTTGAACAATTTTGGGTGACATAGATTGCAATGCAACACATATATGCATACTGAACTGAACATTCAGGAAGAAGTAGAAGCCCCCTGTTTAGGCGATGGATGCTTGATTCTAGCTTAATTGTGCATGACAATGACAACCTAATTGCCCCTAGTACAGAGATATGCGATATATGCGACAATGAACATGAATGCAATGCTTCTCTTGTTGATTGGAAGAGATCTTGGCGTGCTCTCGACAATGTTGTGTGACAACATTCCACAAAAGAGTTGATGCCCCTCAGGCTGAGCTTTCTTCTTTTTGAAGGCCAAGCGTGCTGACAGGGAGGTAAACTTTATAGAGTATCCCTTTGTTGCCCCTGCAAAATTGTTAGTAAACTTAGCAACAAAGGCAAGGTGGATTGTCGGCCGCAGGGAGTTTGCCCAACTGGATCCATGGCTCACTTCACTCTTTGCATAAAGACGATGGCCATGATGCCTTGATTGACCTGCCTTGCTTGAGCATAAAAACACTTCATACTTGGGGTTAGTTTGTGCAACAACCACTTCCATTAAGCAGCCATAATGATTTACGCATGAAATACTAGGATCAAGGGATCAATGCAAAAGACAGGATGATACTGATATGCATGTAAATCTGCAATATATTCTGGACATCTCAACTTTCGCGTATTTGATCAAACGCTTCCCCTTGCTCTTTAGGGAGACTGGTAGCGACTTATTGCTTATACTAGCTAGGTGTTTTGAAAGACTGCAATGCCATAGCGGCACTACTGAAAACGTTGTTTAGGTCAAGGGGCCATATTGCTACACTCTTCATGGAATGAGAGACCCATGTTATTTCCTCAGAATTTGCAAAAAGGCGACTGCGCTTGTATTTGCTGTGTCAAGAATGCTTAGGATAAAATCAGCTTTGAAAGCTTTTCCTCAAGGATTTCAAAATCTTATCATTTCATCACTGTTCCACACTCGCGTCATTCAATCATCAAAGGACATAGAACTATTTTGCAAACCTATGCCCCTAGTCAATTAGGTGAGTTTGTTACTTCGAGCTTGATTTGGTTGACTTGAATTGGATTGATAAGTACCTACTGAGACCCACATGAGAGGTTGGATACTTTTGAAAGAAGTGCATAAAGGGGAACATAACCATGCCCCTTGTCTCACGTAACTCTCCATGTTGTATGATTTGCCAAGATGATGCAAATTCCAGGATTCTTGCCCTTCGTGTTAAATCCCACATTGGTGATGCCCCTAGTGTCTAGGACCTTGCTACTAAATCGTGTTCCCCAATCTGAGAGGACTTTGTTATGGACCATAATGTAGGCTTGGGGTTTTGGCTTGAGAAAGAAGTGGATATAAAGGCTCAAACCTAACTTCTACTCACGCTTGGATTTTAAAAGCTAGCAGCCATTTTCAATATTTTTATCAACTCTTGTTGTCTCTTGCCTCACTTTGTGTGAAAGAGTTGGTTTCTTCAAAAATGTCATTTGTGTGTATTGGAAGAAATGTTTCCTTCAAAGTGCCCCTTGTATGACGGGGTGCTTGTTCTCTCATTGATTTTTCTTTCATCTCTCCTTGTATTTTTTTGTGTTTGCCCCAGTGTAGGGGATGGCTGCCTAGCAGGCTGTTCAAAGAAATTATCCAGAGGCTCGATGTGGCTAGCAAGGGATAAGTGTTTTGGATAGAGAAATGAATGCCTTTCTTCATCTTGAAACACACGACAAAGTGGAAAGGATCCTATCCAAGAAATTAGGGGCTTCGAGGTTTAACCAAGTGGATTTTCTAAGATTGAGGACAATCTTTTGAGACACATAGTAGATGCATGGAGACACGGCTAATTTCTCACTTTGTTCATGCTCTAACTTTTGCCTAGACCGCCCTTACGGGTTTTCGATCTAGCGAGCTCATCATTTTTTTTTCTTTTCTCTGTATTTTTCCTCTCTTTTCTTCTTTCTCCTTCTTCATCTTCAATAGCATGTTTTGCTTACAAGTGATCTCTGTGAGGGTGCAGAGATGTGTCAACTCCTTCTTAACTCAACAGAAATGACGCGGGTCATAGCTTTGAAAAACTCGTTTTGCGCTTATGACAATTCAAGTGATTATGATGTGTTCCAAAAGATGCCATGAGATTACTTTGAAATCCCTAAGGATTGTTTTCAATACTCAATGTTATCATGAGCATTCTATAGCAGCGAACTAGCACAGGAGGGAACATTTTCAAATTTGTGGCCGACCAAAAGGTGCCTACGTATCCCAACAGAGAATCAGGCCATTCGTAGTTCATATTTGAGGAGACTTGAATTTAAGACCCGCATTTCATGCTGAGTGTGACGATTGGCCAGAAACCATGATGAGCAAAATGAGATCAATTTTTTCAAGAGAAGCAAAACATGGGCCAAAATGGCGGTGAAAGTTAGCTAGGTACGAGAAGATTGTTTTAAAATCTAAGCCAAGACGTGATGGACATGGCTGCCATTGCTCAAAACTTGGTTGGATTAAAACTTCAATTTTTTTTTCGTAGCCATTACCATCATGTCTGAGATCAAACTCCAAATCTAAGAGAAGGAGAAACCTAATCATGCTCAAGTTGAGATATCCAAAACTAATTGTCCATGCGGCACATTTTCTAATATGCAAACTGCCCTTAGTGGTGGTGCAACCAAATGACATGCGATGAACAAAGAAAGGAAATGAGGGGGATGGACTCCTCTTTTGGTTTGGCCCCTGCATAGTTAGAAAGAGGCAAGCAAAACGATATGTATACATATAGCACTACAGCTACTTACACAGATTATGGATGAGTCATGCATTGCAATCCGTTTGTATGCATGAGTTTATCGGATACTATAGATAGCCAGCCATTTTTGATATGGATGATTCTTAAGACTCGTTGCTGCCACTTAAGATCCCACTTCCAAGCCAATCCATATTATGAGACAAACTGAAAAGGTTAAGCATATGGCTACAACAGAAAGTAGACTCGGAGTCCATCGCTGTGCTAGCGGCTATTTGAATGTTTCAGAAAAACTTGTCATTAGATTAGTCATTGCAAAAAGTTTTGAAAGTTCTTTCAATTCTTGGTTAGGGAAGATCCTTTCTCAAAACGTGATTGAGGTAATTGAAATCCACTTGATTATTTGCTAGCACATTGACAACCTCCTAAATTTTACTAGCTCGTTGAGGTAAGCATGCTCAGAATTTTGAATTTTGAAAGATGGGTTGCTAGGCCGATTTGGAAATAGGAACCAAAGTCCTAAACTTGTCATGCTGAATCATCCATGGAGAAATAAGTATTGCAAGTTCTATCCATAATATCTTTGACTTTGCATACAATCATCCATAACCTGCTCTACTACTTTACTCTCCCTCTTTCCTTTAGCCTCGCAAGGCAAAGATTGCTAGAGCAACCTCTAGTTCAATTGCCGGCGGGGCAGCCAGTGTTTGATTTCGTTCTAGAAATCCATGCTTCGCGGTGCTTTAAGTAAAGCGAGAGTGTTAAGTAAGCAATGATGCTTTTTACCAAAAATATACCTTGCAGGCAATGCCATTAGTGCTTGGCTATAAAGACTTAGGGTTAGGGGTTTTAGTTCAAGCCCTAACCCTTCTCCACAGAAAGAGATGTTACAACAACATATACAAGGTGTGAGGAAGAACTTCTGTAAAAAATGCAAATAGGTTCCTAGCCTGTAGGTTCTCGTCTTAGTTTGATAAATTATATGGCTTTCTAATACATACAAGGTTTAGGTAGTCTCAGGGTGCTCCGTTGTCAAAGGGCACCAGTCCTTTCACCAGCCCATCATAGGCGGTGGTTGGGTGATTCCCTTTTTAATATACCACTAGGTACGAGTGACTGTGGAGTTTGCTGGAACCCCCAACATAGCCCGTGTCATGCCGAGATATCAGGTGAACTCAACGGGTTGCCCGCTCGATGCATATGATAAGTGAATTAAACAAGGCATGTATTAGTCTTATGTTGAACTTTTTGGTTATGTCTCTCATATTCCCAGCGGAGTCGCCAAAAACTGTAGACACCTCCCAAACGGGGCATCGCCATACAGATTGAATATGTTTGCTTGCTCGATTGGTTGCTTGCTTCGTAAACCAAAATCATGGACATTCCCATGGCTAGGAACATCGCCACATGATAGCGGTTATTATCAAAACAGAGTCGCCACCCAGTTTATTAAAACTGGGAAAATAGATAGAGATTCTGGGCACGGGAGCCAAAAGTACAATAAGGGGAAGGTGTTAGGCACCCCTCTTTGCCCAGTCGTGAGACTGGCCCATAATCGTTCAACATAAGACATGTACACACTTTGTTTAATTCTAACACGTAGTCTGTTTATTTATTCCTTTAAACAGTAAGTAAAGTGAGCCAATGCGATAAGTAAAGCATGCGTCAGAAAGCAAAACAAAACAAACTGTCCCAGGGAGATGGATCCCGCGGTCGGTGAATGGATGTCACGGCCGAGGGATCCTCCTGGTTTGATATATCGGCCGAGGGATCGAAGTCCCAGTTGATGTTCTTCCTCACACCAGACAGAAAGATTAGCAGATGATCAAAACGCTACGGTCAGTCATAAATACAGTAAATAAGACAAACCAGAGGCCGTTGGGCCTCACCACCTTGATCCCTCAGTTGCTTGATTTGCTTCGGATTTGATTGTGATTGACTGATTTCTTGATTGAAAACCCTAGAGTTAGGGTTTGAACTTCGGGGTTTGATCACTGGATTGGTGGCTACCTTCGGGAGGTTAGGGCTTTTGAAGAGAGGGATTGAGAGAGTATTTTGACAGAGTTTCGTGGCTTGAGAGAGTGTGCTCTCTAATGAATTTCGTGTGTATATTTTCGGAGTCCAAAGGCCCTTTATATAGGCAATTGGTGACTCACTCCAGCCAATCAAATGGCACGATTGCAATTGCAATTGCAATGCACCTCTAACTCTACGTCGCAATCTCTGAGCGTAGCCCGAACGCATCGGGAAGGTAGTGTAGTTGGATCAAACGTCTGACAGAACACGTTCCAGAGTCTGGAAAAAGGTCGATCTGGCGGCCGAGTAAAGGATATCACAGCCGAGGAATGGATGTCTCGGCCGAAGGATAGATCTTGCGTCCGAGGGATTGATCTCTCAGGGAGATTTTGCTAGCAACAGGTTGCTCGGGTGAGGAAATGATGTTAGGGCCGTGGGATCGATGTCACGACCGACAAATGGATTCTCCTAGGCTTCTGTATTTCTGTCTGAAAGGCTGTATGGCTCTGAATTGGGTCCTCTAAGTGGCTCAAAGTTCTTACCGAAAGTCCTAAGGTTCTCAAGGAAGCAATCAGCAATCACTGTATCCATTTCATTATCGGGATGGTCCCAAGGTGGGACTTGAAATAATCGTTAGGCCAAATTGGGGTGTCTACAGCGTGAGATGGGAAATACCGCTTACACTGGACAGCCCGAGCCATTTGTTCATTCTGGAACCGGGGAGCTGCTGCCTGGATTTGAGGTTTTTGCTGATGACACCTGGTCAAGCAGTGATGATGAGCCAGCAAGGGCAGAATTCAAGAGGAAGCTTAATCGGGTGAAGATCAAGACTGACTGGCTGGGATCCGTTGATCAGGGGAATTTGGAGCTGCTGTTCCAGGAATTCTCTCAAGTGGGTTTGGCCGGGGAAGCTGAAGAAGCCGAAGTGCTCATGCTCGGGCCCGACGCCCTCGAGGACCCTACCTCTCTCATTGTTGAAGCTAGGGGTAGCCTTAAAAATTGCATCTTCGAACCACGCCTAACTTGTATTGATGACACCTCTGAGTCCGAGTCTGAGTCTGATACAAAGTCTGTTGAGTCGTCTAAGTCTAGCTCTGAGTCGGAGTTTGTGCCTCTGGGCCCTCCACGTCATAGCTTTTATTTTGAGCTTGATTCTCTTGTACTCGGCGACCCTTCAGGGGCTTGTGAAATGAAGGAGGCATCTTCTGACTATTTCAATGATCTATATATAAATTGTGTCGACCCTGACGATGAGGGAATAGATTTCGATGGGGACGTTCCCAAGGAAATCCGTGCCTTCATCGAAAGGGAAGACGAAAGGCATGCTCAGCCATTAAAAGAAGAAATTGTTTCTATAAATTTGAAAGATGAAAACGATCCCCGGATGGTTCAAGTGGGCTCCACGCTTTCACCAGAGGAGCATCATGGTTTCAAAGAGCTGCTCACCGAATTCAGCGATGTTTTTGCATGGTCTCATCGAGATATGCCTGGAATTGATCCCGAGATTGTAGAACATCGCATTCCTTTGCTTCCGGATTCTAAGCCTGTGAAGCAGAAACTCAGACGAATGAGGCCGGATTGGGTTCAGAAGATTAAGGAGGAGGTTACTAAGCAGATTGATGCTGGCTTTCTCATGGTCTCTCAGTATCCCACGTGGGTGGCCAACATTGTCCCTGTTCCTAAGAAAAATGGGCAAATTCGAGTTTGTGTTGATTTTCGGGACTTGAACAAAGCGAGCCCCAAAGACGATTTTCCCTTGCCACACATCGATGTGCTTGTGGATAATACTGGGGGCACGCTTTGCTCTCGTTCATGGATGGCTTTTCTGGCTACAATCAAATTATCATGGCACCCGAGGACCGTGAGAAAACCACGTTCATCACTGAGTGGGGGACTTATTGCTATTTGGTCATGCCGTTCGGTTTGAAGAATGCCGGACCAACTTATCAGAGGGCTGCTACAACTATCTTGCATGACATGATGCACAAAGAGGTCGAAGTCTACGTCGATGACATGATCGCCAAATCCAAAACTCGAGAAGGCCATATTCCTGTGCTTAAGAAGTTCTTCGAAAGGTTACGAAAGTTTCGTATGCGTCTTAATCCTCAGAAATGCACCTTTGGGGTTACAGCTGGTAAGATGCTCGGTTTCATGATCACTTCTCGTGGAATTGAGGTCGACCCCTCAAAAATCAAAGCAGTCCTTGATATGAAGCCACCAGATTCTGAAAAGGGGGTGCGAAGCTTTTTGGGGAAGGTACAGTTCATCAGCAGATTCATCGCTAAGTTGACTCTAACTTGCGAGCCGATGTTTCATCTATTGAAGAAGAATACTCCGTTTGTTTGGACAGACAGATGTCAGGCGGCTTTCACCTCTATTCAAACCTACCTGCAGAACCCTCCGGTTTTAATGCCACCAGTGCCCGGGAAGCCCTTGATACTTTACTTGTCTGTAAATCATTCGTCTATAGGATGTTTGCTAGCTCAAGAGGGAGAAAAGGGAGTTGAAAAGGCCATTTACTACCTAAGTAAGAAGATGGTTAGTGCTGAAGAACGCTACACCGCTCTTGAAAAGACGTGTTGGGCTCTTGTTTGGGCATCCAAGAAATTAAGACACTACATGCTAGCTTACCCAGTAAAGTTGATTTCTCGAATGGATCCTCTCAAGTATCTGTTTGAGAAGCCTGCGCTTACTGGTAAGTTAGCGCGTTGGTTGCTTTTGCTCGCAGAGTTTGACCTCGAGTATGTCACAAGGAAGTCCGTCAAGGGCCGCGCGGTTGCCGAATTCCTGGCTGATCATCCTGTCAATGGGCCAGAAGACTCGGATTTTGCATTTCCAGACGAAGGGGTAATGGCAGTTGTCGAAGACACCTGGACTCTTTATTTTGATGGGGCAGCCAATCAGAAGGGATACGGGATTGGGGTTCTGCTGATAACCCCTGATGGTGCTCATATTCCGCTTGCGTTTAAACTCAATTTTGATGTCACGAACAACCAAACTGAGTATGAGGCCTGCATTGTTGGCATGGAAGCTGCTCTTACGCTGGGTGTGGAAAAGCTCGAAGTCATTGGTGATTCCAACCTTGTCATTTCTCAGGCCAACGGAGACTGGAAAGTTCGGGAAGACAAACTGAAGCCTTATCACCAAGACTTGGAGGACCTCGTTCCTCGTTTCAACAAAGTCACGTTCACGCACATCCTCGGATGAAGAATCAGTTCGCTGATGCTCTAGCAACTCTGGCTTCCATGGTCGAGCTTCCGATTGGTGTCAAGCTTCGCCCTATTCTAATTGAACAGCGGGACTTGCCTGCTTATCAGTACGTCAACGCTATCGATGATGTCGATGACGGCCTACCCTGGTATCATGACATTTGGAATTTCATTGAAAGTGGTCAGTTCCCGACCGACGCCACTAAGAAGGATCAAACAGCACTGCAAAGGTTGGCTGCTCAATACATTATCTGTGGGGGGAAGCTGTACCGAAGACCTCACTGCGGAATGCACAAGCTCTGTGTCAGTGGCACTGAGGCCATCAAGATCATGGAGGAAATTCATGAGGGAGTTTGCGGCCCTCACATGAGCGGGGTCATGCTCGCCAGGAAAATCCTGCGACAAGGTTACTTTTGGTCTACCATGGAGTCTCAATGCGTGGATTATGTACGCCGCTGCCATAGGTGTCAAATCCATGCCAATCTTATGCACGTCCCTCCTTCTAAGCTGTTCGGCATGACATCGCCATGGCCCTTTTCTATATGGGGTATTGACGTCATCAGCATGATCAAGCCATCGGCTTCGAATGGGCATCGGTTCATTTTGGTGGCAATAGATTACTTCACCAAGTGGGTCGAGGCTGAATCTTACAAGACCCTGACGGCGGTTCAAGTTGCTCAGTTCATCCGAAAGAACATCATCTATCGGTACGGGGTTCCACAGGCATTCGTTTCGGACAATGGGGTTCACTTCAAAGGCAAGGTTTTGGAGCTCTTTGATGAGTTCAAAATTCAGATCCATCATTCAACGGTTTATCGCCCTCAGACGAATGGGGCGGTCGAAGCGGCCAACAAAAACATCGAGACTATCATCAAGAAATCCACAGAGTCCGCCAGGGACTGGCACGAGCAGCTGCCTCTAGCTTTTTGGGGGTATCGTACGTCAATTCGAACATCAACGGGGGCAACCCCTTTTTCTTTAGTCTACGGGATGGAGGCCGTGCTTCCCATTGAACTCGAGGTGCCAACTCTGAGGATCATGGCTGAATGTGAACTTATGGAGTCCGAATGACATAGCAGAAGGTTTGTTGAACTCATGCTTTTTGACGAGAGGAGGCTCCGTGCCTTGTATCATGTTCAAGGGTATCAGCACAGAATTGCTAGAGCATTCAACAAGAAAGTGAAGTCTCGGGATCTGATTGAGGGGGACATGGTCACAAAGGAAATCCGGGCTCCCATTTTCGATCTACGTGGTAAGTTCCGCCCAAAGCGCGCGGGACCTTACATTATCAAGACCATCCTCTCGGGTGGGGCGGCTCAGCTTATTGATCTAGACGGCAACGAGTTCAACACTCTGGTCAACCTGGATCAACTTAAGCGTTACTATCCCTGAGAGAAGCTCGTTGGACCGAAAACCACAAGGGTGGGCGGTTCCAAGCAAAAATTAGAGCAAGCCTGCTAGACTGAAAACCCAAGGGGGCAGTTTAGGCAAAAATAAATAGGCAATCAATCGAAGCTCGCTAGACTGGAAACCTGCAAAGGCAGTTCTAGGCAAAAATTAGAGCGCAAAAGGAGAGTCAAAATACACGAGCGAACCGTAGCCTGAACTACGTTTTGACCTGATTCCCTAGCTTGGGATACGTAGGCAATCTCTCTGTGAGATTCGGTCACAATCAATCAACTTGATCCATGGTTTTTATTCCAGAGTGAGCTTCAATGTTCAAGACAACGTGATGTTCGACATTTGGACCAAAAAGGGGAAAATTCTTAATCTTTCACTTTTATTCAAAACTATTATTTCTATTACATAGGCTGGGCAGAGTCCTAAAAACAGTAAAGCATCAATGCTAGAGGCCTTCATCGGCTCACAGTTTATTCTAGTTCATTGGAAGTCACGTCAGGAGTCAGTTTGTGTTTTGTCTCCTTGCAACCTCTTCCCTTAGCCATGCTACGTAGCGGCGTTTGAGTCTCGTGCTGAAGTCGTCTTCCACTCCTCCGAGTTCCCTCAAGCCCCAGTTGTGCTCGTACCCAACCAGATGTTGGGCTGTGAATGCTGGAATTTGGAAATCTTCTATCCCAGCTCGATGCAAACCTTGGCTCATGCCTAATTGCCGCAGAATTCGACCTGGAATGTAGAAGGTAAAACTGGATCGCCCAGCAATCACCATCCTCTCGAAACCTGCAGAGTGCAGAGCCATGTCCGGGATGTTCAAGGCTTCGTGCCGCCAGACGATTTCGCGCGGAGACATCTCCCTCATGAAGGCGTGCCACTCCTCCTCAGACATCTCTGGGTACAACATCCCTCTTTGATGCATTCGCCCGGGCAAACGGGGCCAGTTCGCTTCAGGAGCCGTAATTAGCCCGAGTTTGTCGGACAGCCACAACTGTATGAGCGAAAAGACAAGTAAGGAGCCACATAAGACTTGAGCGAAAAAACAAGTAAGCAGCTCCGATTTAGCCTTAGCCGAGAGATGAGGTAAAAACAGACTGTGTGAAAGCCGGAAAAAGGTGAGCTGAGTAAGAATTTACCTGCAACAGGAGTGGGCTGCCACCGAACGTGTTTGTTTGGCCGGCGGCCACCAAATCCAAACCAATGAGTGTTTCAGCGAGCACCATGGAACTACGTTCTTTCAAACACCCATCTGTGATGCCACATCCACCAGTGAAGGGTCAGGTCGTCCATACGGAGACACCAGCAGGTATGCGGCTAGTATGCCAATTGACAGGGCAAATCGGCGTCGGGCTTGCAGAACGGTATCCGCTGGATCGCCATCAGGCCCGTACCATTCCATTAGGCGCATGACGTTTATTTGTCCGCCAATCAGCAGACCTTCCGCCGCACCCCTTGAAATATTCAAACAGGTTTTCAGCAGCTTCGGCATGCTTTGTCTATAAGGTGGCACGACAATCACGCTCGAAGCAAAGCCTTGGAGATATGCCTGAAATTCTTCTACAGTCGGGCACAGCTCGTTGTCCCCGAATCGGAACACATGGACGTCCCGATCCCAAAACTGGAGAGCTGCTCTCAAGATTTCGGGGCGGAGTCTTATGCTTTTTAGGAAGCAAAAGGCGGCCAGCCCGTGAGAACGGAAGCATAACCAATCGCTTGCAACAAATTCTTCGAGCCACGGGCTGATTAATGTGGGGAGATGATTTGCCATTGGGGGGGAAAAGTATCTGGAGTTTTCTACGGAGAGCATGCCCTTCATTCAAGGGGTTACTCTTCTTTTATAGCCAAGGAAGGGTGAAATGCCTTTTGCCTTGGATAAAATATCCATGCAAGGTGTCCCCTATGTTCTCCAAATCAAGAGCACACCTCTGTGACAACCCAGAAGTTCCTGCACGTCCAGAACAGTTGGCAGGGTCTGCCACACTTTATTTTCTGAATAAGTCAAGGCTGGCAGCTGTAATAGAGATTCTAAATCGCGCGAGGGTTCAGGAGTGTCGCGCGACTGAGTTTGATCGCGCGAGGGTTTGGTTTATTTCGGCACAGTAAGGCAGGCTACTGTCTTTTGGGAGGCATTTTGTCGCATTTTGCCTCGGGCCAGATTTCGGGATTCCGATGCTTCCAGTAGATCATTACGGGCAATTATGACTACGTCGAAGCGTTGTTCGTTCAAATCGCACATTCGATGATAAGTTCGGTCCCTCGGGTGGATAATGTCCAGATCGTTCTTATTCAAAGTTTTTATTTAGCCGGTCGAGCCGGGCAACGGGACGTGTAATTTACAAGGCGAGCATACAGATTAAAAGACAACAGCTCAGATAACCTAACGGTTTCCGGGCACACGTTGGTTACAAGTTTGTTTTTCTACGGGATTCAGAAATATCCCCTTAGCCTTGCCTTAACTTCGGCACGAAGCCATCTTACATAGCGATTTTCCAGCCATGTCTTGAAGTCCGGAATCGGTTCTTTCAAATCCCTATTGCTCCAGTTGTCTTTGTAGCAGCGCAGATGCCACGAGTCAAATACAGGGATTTCGAAGTCTTCTGCTCCATGGCGTTTGTACCCTTGGCTTCTCCCGAGTTGACGAAGAGTACGCCCTGGGATGTAAAAGGTGAAGCTCGTTAAGCCAGCGATTACCACTCTGCTGAATCCAGCCGATTAATCGTCATTTTCGGAAGGTTCAGCCAAGGACATCTCCAAACTACGTCTTCAGGCTGCATCTCATTCAGAAATACGAACCATATGTCCACCGTCAGATAAGGGAATATCATCGGTCTTTCGACCAAAAGCCTGGGAAAATCTTCAAAGCCAGCCTGCGACTTTTCTAAAACTTCCACTTTGTCCGACAGCCAGAGCTGCATGTGAGCAGGGAACAAGTCAGAAATCAAATACAGCCTTGGTGTCCGGTTAAAAACGAAAATGCGAGAAATGAGTTGGGCAAGAATCTACCTGGAGCAGGATAGGACACCCACTGAATGAATCTGCTTGCTCAAGCTTCACCATATCCAAGCCCAGGAGCGTTTCCGCTAAGATCACATGCATGATGTTTTTCTGGGCATCCATTTGTAGGGCCATGCTCACCAATTTGGGACTCACTCTTCCTTCAATAGGAACCAGCATATAGGCAGCCAGTGCGCATATGGATAATACGAAGCCCCTGTGAGCTTCCCCTACGTAATCTCCTTGGGCTCCCTCGGGGCCATACAGCTCAATCAGTCGAATAATGTTGAGTTCGCCGTTCTGAATGATGCTGGCCGTCAGTGCCTCGGGAATGTTGAGTTTTGCCTGTAGGATCTGCTCCATGTCTTCGTGAAGTGGCGGAACTGCAAGGACATCTATGTTGGCGAAGCCGGGCACATACGCTTGGAATTCTTCCATGGTCGAGCACATCTCGTCTTGATGGAACCGGAAAACATGCACAGTCAGGTCCCAGAAAGGTAGTGCAGCTTGAAGAAGCTCGACGCACGGTTGACAGAATCGGAGGTCGCGAATTGAGGACAAGCACCGAGACCGGGGGCTCGCCCAATTTATGGTTTCGTCTGTCATTAGCCAAGGGTCGAGTATTTCCATTAATGAGTCTTCCATTGTGGGAGAGTGAGAGGGTATACCCTACATGGTTTCCTATACCCTTCCATTTATAGGAAAAACCCCACAAATATCATGCAAGGTGTCCTTCCACCTTGCCATGCAAGGACAACCCCCTTCTGCAACTTCAGAATAGCTTCCAAGACGTGGAGAAGTGAATAGGTTTATGGCAATAATTTGGTCAAACAAAGGCAGCTTAGCAGGGTTTGACTGTTGCGCGACAGTTCCAAATCATCGCGCGACAGTTTCACACCATCGTGCGACAGTTTGTCTGCAGTTTTGACAGATTCCAACAGCTACTGTCCAATTTTGGTTGTTTGTCATTCCAAAGGTCTCTTTGCACTTTTAATGATTCCAGCAAGTCATTATGAGTATTTATGACTGTATCCAAGCATCGGATTTGAAATGTCATGCTCTACGAAGATTTTGGACCCTCAGAGGCCCATTTCAAGTTCAAACCAAGGTTTCGGGAGGTCGGAACTCGCTATGGAGGCTCTAGCCCAATTCGGTCACGCCATACAGGTCACTTGGACCTTAAGTGACTGCATGGAGGTGTCGGTTTCAGTCCGGGACATAATTGAGTCGTTCTTAGATGTCTTATGCTATTTTTGCGTTATTTTGAGCATTTTTCGGTAAAAGTCTATTTCCAGGACGTTTTGTTCACTTCCGTTGATAGGTACAGGTCATGTTGACCATGTTTGACCTTGCGGGAGTGTCAGTTTTGTCTTCAACAGGGTATTGTGAGTTTTGGCGTGCTAATGCCCAAAATTTCATTATTTCTCGTATCCTGGTCGTATCCTAGGATACCTTTCCTTTTTCTTTCAGAGCTAGGTCAGTTTATACATTCATATGTGTCTGTAAGCAGTCTCGGTGTTGTCAATGCAAGTTTGGTATTAGTGGTGGGTTTTATTTTCTCTTGTTCATAATGAGAAACAAAAAACTCAGAAAATGCAAACTTTTATAACAAACATGATCTACCCATGTCAAAAGCAAAAAGAACTACTGTGTCTGTGGCACTTCGGTCGAGTCAAAAGCTATCAAGTCAAGTCAGGGCACATGCGCCCGCTAACCAACAGGCACCCAGGCCTTCAAAATGGCTATCAGCTAAGCTATCTACTTGGGCACGCAGGCCCGAAATCAAAAGCGGAATGCAAAAGGGTAATGGAGGCTTCATCGTCGCCCTCCGCGCACGTCGAGCCAGTCATCGCTACCTGCTTCGTCCTGTAGCTCTTGGGGGTCATCCTTGTACCCCGGGTCATCAACGGAGTCGTCAGAGCCACTGCTAGTGGACGAGTGCTCCTCGTCCTCTTCTTCCTCGTCCTCTTCTTCCTCTCCTTCTTCTCCCTCTCCTTCTTCTTCCTCGTCCTCGGAGGTTGGCCTCAAGACAAGCCGCTTCCTGCGGGCCGGCTCCTCTAGTGTCGGCTTCTCACGCATTTTGATTTGGTACCGAAGCTCAGCGCGCTTCTCGGTCTGTCTTGCCCCCTCCTGGCGTGTACTCTTAGTCTGTCGCCGTGTGGTGGTGGCCGAAGGTGTGGGTTCTTTTGCCGCCACTTTCTTTTGTGGCGGATCTCGCGCGCTTTTCCTCCTAGGAGCCGTCCTCCCCTGTGTCTGCATTGTCAATTCTTTTCAAAACATGAGTATGCATTGTATATATTGTATGTCAAGTATTGAAAGCAGGTACAGTCTACCGAGCTATCAAAGCAGGAATGTATCGAAAGCAAGACGTATCAAAAGCAGGAGTATATCGTTTTTCATACCTGGGTCCTCTGAACAACGGCTGGCTTAGTCAGCTGTGGTGCAGGCGTTGAGTAGTGCAGCTCTAATGGCATCCCGCTCGCCGCTCTCCTCACTATGTTCTCCAAAGCCAGCATGCGCCGAACGGCCTCGTTCACCCACTCAGTTGGCACTTGTATACAGTTTGGATTTATCAAGCTATTCAGCAGATAATTCAAGTATTTGGAATTGAAATACAATAAAGGAAGCTGAGTCTTACCGAAACGGTCACTGGAGTGGGCTCGACTCTCGCAGGCACTAGGTGCAGCTCTGCAGGGTTCCTCTGGCTGTCAACCACAGGAATCCTCCAAAGTAGCTCAGGGGGTCCACCAGCCACAGGTCTGCCTAGGCCTCGCCTCACACGGCCTCGCCTCCCCTCTGTCGCTCACCGGCAACTCTCCTCTCCTCAGCGGCTCCTGCGGCCTGGCCCCGCACCTCTCCAAGGCCACGGATCCCCAGTGGACCCGCCAGGTACTCTCGCCGGTAGGCGGCATAGTCCCTTTCAGGACGCAAGTGGTGCGCAAGCTCAGTGTCCGGCCGCGTGTACCTCTCCAGCTCAGCCCGTGTGTACTCTCCTGTGTGTGAAGCTCGGGGTGGGAGTGGCCCTGGCACCTGGAACTCAAGGTGACCAAGCGACTGGCGCGTCACTCGGTCCCCCAAGTACCACTGCCAACCGAAGGCTGACTCCAGTAGCACCCTACTGGCTATAACGGCTCTACTCCTGGCCAAGTACTCTGGCTCTGGCCCCGCTCTCCTCCAGGGATCCCAATTGATCTGCAATTCAAGACAAGCAAGCAATATGAGCAATTTATTAGCGACGGCATTAAAGCAAGGAAACGAATGCATGTCTAATGATTATGATTCGTGTCATACCTGTGAAGCCCTGAGCTCGTCTAGGTACAGTCTGAAGGCGTTGAGGTCACCTCTCCCTTCTTTCTTCCCCATGTTGGACTTGCTCCATTTTAGTGCGCGGGGGAGGGTGCTCAAGTCTGGGTGCTTACACTGCGGCGGATACATCCGCAACACCTCGTAGGCCCAAAGCTGCACGATGTTTGGACAAGTACAAACATTAGTCACAAGGCATACAGTATTTGAAATTGAAGCAGTCAAGCAAGCTAAACAAATAAATGGACAGGCATTATCAAATTGTGCTTACAAAGGGTTAGAATCATACCTCCCAGACCCTCCAGTAGCCAGCCGTGCTCTTGCCCGTCCTCGACGAGTTACCGAAGAAGTGGTAGGCTGTGCCAAGAGCAGCCCCGCCCCAGTCAAAGCGTGAGGCCGTCCTCAGATCCCTCAGCGCTGGCAAGTAGGAAAGGTGCACTTTGCTTCGTCTATTCGGGTACAAAGTGGCACCAAACAGGTATAGCAAGAACGCTCGGGCCATCTGCTCCGCCTCCCGGTCATTCGTCACCTCCTTCTTCAGGTACCCCTTAAACTGATCGTACCTCGCCATCCCTTCTTCTATCTTGGGCGCCCTGCCCAGGAACCACTTCAGCGCCGCCTTATCCTCCTGGATCCCCGAGTCGAACGGGATGGGCTTGCCTCCGACCCTAAGTCCCGTGATCGCCGCAAAGTCTGCAGGTGTCACTGTCATCTCTCCAGGTGGTAGGTGGAAGGTATTGGTGGTATCCCTCCACCTCTCAGCAAGTGCTACTAGGACAGCGTGGTCGTTTCTCGCCGGGGTCAAAGTCCGCACAAACACCCCGAAGCCAGCCTCATTCACCAACTGCCTCACCCTCTCTGGCAACCCCTCGTACAACCGTAAGGACATGCACGCTCCTCCGAAGCCGCGGATGTCCCTCTGCCTCTCTCCAGCCTGTTTCAGACACAAGGGCAAGCAATACAACGGAAATTATCAGTATACAGGGATTTCATTTTCAAGTTCTAGGTAATCAATGAAGTCTGCAACGGATGGTTGGTTCAAGTTATGTCATGCTGGGCGTACACTATAAGAAGTACATAGTTTTGGCATGGTTTGGCTCGCAGGTCATCTATACAATCCTAAGTTCAAGCATGTTCTAGCAAGTATCAAAATTGAACTATGGAAAGCAAAATATTGAAATCAAATTGCAAAGGGTGTTTTCTGAGAATATACCTCCATCCATGTCGCTGCAATGTGAGCCCGGGGATCTCTCAGCACGAGCTCGTCGTCGTAGTCCCTCCGCGACGGTATGTATGCCCCAATGCCCGATGGCACAAAAAGGTGTGGTGTAGGAAGCACATATGCTTCTGCTGAAAAATCAGGCCGTCCTGTGTTCTTCGCCTCCGCCACGGCTGTAACCCTAGGCCCCTGCGCCTCTACTCTGGCCCTCTCCTCGGCCTCCGCCTCTCTCAAAAGCTCCTCTCTCTCCGCCACCTCCGAGGCCTCAATGGCTCTCGCTTGATCCTCTTTGGCTTGCAGCACGTACAGTCCAATGGCGGGGTTATCTTCAAGCAGCTTTGCCAACATCTCGTCGCTCAAGTGCACGGCGACGTCGTGTTTCGTAATCAGCACGTGACTCGACGACATCGCCGCGGGCCGGAACAGTACATCTTCCTCTCGGACCTCAACCGGAACCTCTGCAGTCTCCTCGACAGGCCCTTTACCCTTCGCCGAGTCCCTCGGCGGGGACCCGATCGGCTTGATATCATCACCCTGGGTACTGCTGCCAACTGCTTCCCCAGAACCCCCTCCGGTCACTACCGAGCCTTCCACGGCCATGCTCGGGTCTAACTGCTCGACAACAGTCCCCACGGCCCCAGGCTCAACTGTCGCGCGAGCCTCCTGCTCTGTCGCGCGATACCCCTCGCCACCACCAGCCTCTTGCTCGCGGCCTTGTTCTCCATCTCCGCCGCCTGCAACCACTGCACCGGCCTCTGCGATGGCCTCCGCCGGTGGTTGATCCCCTGTTTCTACGACCATGGGCCCTCCTCGGTCTTCCGGTTGATCGATAACATCTCCCCCGCCGCCGTTATCACCGTGATCGGCCATGGATGGAAATGGTGTGCGTGGTTGCGTTGGTTTCGTGGAGAAATCGAAGGTATGAGAAGAGGGGTGAAAGGGTTTTGAGATTTTCGGAGTTCTGAGAATTTGAAACTGCTCGTACTGTTCTGTAACGTCCCCCGCGGAGTTTTAAACGAGTGGAACGGGTTTGGGCCGGGTCTGGGCCTGTTCAGATCCAAGCCCTAACTAGCAACCCTCGCGCGATGGTTCTTGAGTGTCGCGCGACACTTATTTTGGGCCTCAGGCCTAATCTGGATTCTAGGTCTGGCCCGGTCTCACTTACCCACCTTTCGGGTTCACGAATCATCAATATGTTCCTAAAATAAATTTGAGAGTCATTTTGGAAGCTTTGCCTTCAAACCCAAAGAATTTTGTATCCACAGCGACGATCCATCCGTCCAATTTCAAATCAGCGACGATCCATCCGTCCGATCATCAAACCAGCGACGATCCATCCGTCCAATTTCAAATAAGCGACGATCCATCCGTCCGATCATCAAATCAGCGACGATCCATCCGTCCATCAATCAAATCAGCGACGATCTATCCGCCCGATCATCAAATCAGCGACGATCCATCCGTTCGATCATCAAACCAGCGACGATCCATTCGTCCATCAATCAAACCAGTGACGATCCATCCGTCCAATTTCAAATCAGCGACGATCCATCCGTTCGATCATCAAACCAGCGACGATCCATCCGTCCAATTTGAAATCAGCGACGATCCATCCGTTCGATCATCAAATCAGCGACGATCCATCCGTCCATCAATCAAATCAGCGACGATCGATCCGCCCGATCATCAAATCAGCGACGATCTATCCGTCCGATCATCAAATCAGCGACGATCCATCCGTCCGATCATCAATCAGCGACGATCCATCCGTCCGATCATCAATCAACGACGATCCATCCGTCCGATCATCAATCAGCGACGATCCATCCGTCCGATCATCAATTTTCCCCTTGGTGCACGGTATTTTTACATACTTGTCTGCATTTTCCATTTAATCGGCTTTTGGGCGGATTTGGTGGGTGTCTAGAAATCTTTGACGTTACCCGTACCAGTCAATGGTGCTCCGCGTGCCGTCAAAGAGGGACTACTGTAGACACCCCAATCTGGGTCTCCCAATTGTTTTACTTTATTTTACGGTTTTCTTGTTTCCCCGATGATGAAATCGGATCAAACGGGCTTGAGTTTGGGAAATGGATTGAGCTTGGAGCGTTTGGAACCTTTCTTGAACCTCTCTTAAACCTTTTGAACCCCTCTGAACCTTCAGTCAAACCCTAGGGTCAGGCTTGACCATCGCGCGATTGTTCCTGTTTCTCGCGCGATATTCAGATTGACAGGTGTGGTCAAAGTCAAACTGTTGACTGTTGACCCTCGCGCGATGGTTCCGAACCCTCGCGCGACAGTTCTCCCCTGTCACTATCACACAATCCAGCTGGATTTGTGATGATTGGGTGTCACATGGGTCCCCACGGGCTGGAACCCCGTTTTCCTCAGCTGAGCAGTATTCTGGCAGGCCTCACCCTCACACCCTCACAACCACCCCCACTCACCTTATTGGCTAGCTTTTCCACCAAGTTGTGACCAGCCTTGTTGGCTGGTTGCAAAGCCAAGTTTGGCCACCACCTAGCCCACTCACTCTCCCTATAAATACCCCCATTGGTCTTCCATGTTAAGGGTTACCAAGTTCCACAAAAAGATTAACAAGGTTAATTACCATTTTACAAAGCAAACAAGTTCTTTCTAGCACAAAGTTACTAACCCAAACCACTTCCTAGTCTTTCAAATCTAGTGTTCAATACACACTTAGTTGCAAGGCTACACCACTCAAGCAATCCATTTTCCTAAACCCTTTTCGAGCAAAGGTATAACATTTAGCCTGTTTCTGTTTTGATCCCTGAGGGGGGCTGACAGGGCCAAGGCTGGTAATCAATACCAGTCCTGGTCCTAAAGTCAGCAGAGTTACAAGAAGCTGTTGACAGCCAAACCCTCGCGCGATGGTCCACTATACTCGCGCGATAGTTCTGTCAGCAAGAGAATGGTCCTCGTGGGGAAGGGAGACTGGTCATTTATTGTTTTCATTATGAGCATGCCTGTTGCAATTTATTTTCCAATATAGATCACTGTGATGCATGTCAAAAATAAGCCAGTAGCTTAGCTTACTACTTTAAATAATTTGGAATGCCCTTGGGTGATCCCTGAACCTGTCTCAGGACACCAAGCATGCAAAGCAATTCCTGGAAGTCCAGTCAGGAGCATCGCGCGAGACTCTTTCTCTGTCGCGCGATGGTTCTTTGAATTCCAGAAATGGCCCTTGCTTGGGCAGTTAGGCCCCTGGCCTCTATTTATTCCCCCACTATTTAGGGGCTGTATTTCCATTTGATTCAGTTTCATTTTCAATCAGTCTGTAATATTTAGTTTAGATTCATTACATATAAACTGCTTGGTTTGCCCCCTGGGTGTGCACTAGTCCTTCCAGAGCCCAGAAGGGGATGAAATTCAAAATGTTGGTGAGACATCAACACTCGCGCGAGTGTATGGTTCTGTCGCGCGACAGTCCCCTAGCATGCAGGTTCATCCATGCATGCAAGTTGGCTATTGTTTGTGATAAAACCATGCCAAGGCACTGTTTTGGTGTTTGATCAATGTTTTGGGTTTTATCCCATTTATTATTCAATTTGCCATCCATCCATGCTATTATTTGGTCATATCCTGCAAACGTGCTACAGTTTTAATCCCCGATTAACTGTTCCCCCGCCCTAATTGGCTAAAAATAATCAAAAAGAAGAAGAATCACAAAAGTTTTCATAAAAATGCCTAAGTAGAGACCGATCTCCGGATTGGGCGAGAGGGGTGCCTTAAAACCCTTCCCCTCTCGTAACCTGGCTCCCGAACCCAGATATGATTATGACGGACTGGTTCCTTAACTTTTTCAAATCAAATAGCGCGGCAGGTGCTTCGAAGTACAGTTCCTTGAGTGTCGGACCCTCAAAACTCAAGTGGCGACTCTGTATTTTACGAGCGCTTGCCTCCACACTTGCGCTCCCTCGATTTCCAAAAAAAAGGAGCCGCGATGGCGAAAGGAACAAAATCCTTTTTCCAAGGGCATGCTGCCCACAACACTTTCACTACTGCACCAACTGTACCACAACGAGCTATACCAATGGAACCATACAAACTATTATCTATACAGGATTGTAAGCATTGTGGTGCCATAAGATTTCCATATGAAACACCTAAGTTTTGTTGCTCAGGAGGCGAGGTTCGCCTTTACCCAATTACTATTCCAGCTGAGCTTCAACAGTTATATTCTGGTTTAGGGGCAGACTCTGCCCATTTCCTCCAGTATGTGAAGCCCTATAATGAGATTTTCACATTTACATCCATGGGCGTACATCTAGACCCCGTATATGCGAAACGAACTAATGGGATTTACACATTCAGAGCGCAATGACAGATCTATCATTTCATTGATAATCTTTATCCTTCTGGAAAAATACCATCGTATCTTCAGCTATATTTCTATGATACACAAAAAGAAATAGAGCTCAGAAAAGGTGATAAAGATAAATTGCAGTCACATATTATCTCAGGTCTGATTAATACGTTAAGGGCTAATCCATATTCTCAGTTTTTCCGGAGTCTTTCTGATTTGCCAAATATTGATGAATGTGAAGTTATATTAAGAGCAAATCCTAGAGCAGAGGACTCCACTGCTTTACCACCGACTGTATCGCAAGTAGCTGCTATCTGGATAGAGGATGAAGATGCCACAGAATTACGAGAACGTGACATAATTGTTCGCAAACAAGAAGATGGTCATAGTCAGAAAATCAATTATTACTATCGCTGTTATGATCCTCTCTAGTATCCACTTCTGTTCCCATCTGGTGAGCCCGGATGGCATCAAGGAATCAAGAAAGTTAAGGCATCAAATACCATGGAATTTTGCTCAGGGCAAGGCAAAGTATTGCCAAACCAATCAGCAACAGTAGAGGAGTTAATAACCACAGAAACAGCTGGTAAATCTCATGACTTGCTGTACTATTTTGCTTTCATATACTATGAAAAAGTAAACATGCTAAACTTATTCATGGACTGAATTCATGCTTTTTGTTTAGTTCGCCAGGAAAACGCTCGCAAGGGCAACATGGTTTCAGCTCGAGAGTTCTACGCTTACAGACTTCAAATCAGAAGGAACACTAACTCGATTTTGTTAGAATCTGCACGTCTTCTGCAACAGTTTACAGTTGATATGTATGTTAAAATTGAGACATCAAGGTTGGATTATTTCAGAAACAAACAAGAGGAGATTCGAGCTGATTTATATCAAGGAATTATTGATAGCATTGGTCAAGGCGAATCTGATCCTTCTAAGATAGGCAAATGAATTGTGCTTCCAAGTTCTTTCATAGAAGGACCAAGGGATATGCGGAAGCGGTACCTAGATGCAATGACTTTGGTAGAGAGGTATGGCAAACCTGATCTCTTTCTTACAATGACGTGCAATCCAAATTGGCAAGAGATTAAGAATGAAATGAAGCCACATGAAGAGGCTCAAAACAGACCTGACTTACTATCAAGAGTGTTCAAGAGTAAACTGGAACATTTGCAAAAAGAAATAGTAAAGAATCAGCTGTTTGGTCCTATTGCTGCATATACATTTGTAGTTGAATTTCAAAAGAGAGGTCTGCCACATGTTCATATGCTGTTGATACTTAAAAAGCCATTCAAGCTTAACACAGTTGGGAAGATCGATGCATTCATCTCAACTGAAATACCAGACAAAGAGAAGTATCCACATTTGTATGCGATGGTTCTAAAGCATATGATCCATGGACCGTGTGGAGAGCTAGATATGACTAAGGTCTGCAGGCAGAAAGGAAAGTGTAGGAACAACTATCCAAGAAGCTTCAGTGCAGAAACAACCATTGATGCAGATGGTTATCCAATATATAGAAGGCAGGCAACTGGTGAACAAGTTCAGATTCGAGGCCATATGCTTGACAACAGGTGGGTTGTTCCGTACAATCCTTATTTATTGGCTACATTTGACTGCCATATTAACATCGAGGTTTGCTCTACTGTTAAAACGGTCAAATATCTATACAAATATATATATATAAGGGGCACGACAAGATTATTTACCGCCTGGCTACTTCAAAATTCCCAGAGAACATTGATGAGATCCAGCAATTTCAAACCGCAAGATGGATATCGCCACCTGAAGCAGTTTGGCGAATTTTTCAATTTTCGCTTCATGAAATGCGGCCAGCTGTTATCAGTTTGCAGTTGCACTTGGAGGGCTGTCAGTTGATATCACTCAAGAAAGACTCAAATCTACAGAATATCGTAGATAATGAGTTCTTATCCAGAACAATGCTTACTCAATTTTTCTGGATGAATGCTCACAACAAAACAGCAAAAGCATTGAAATTACTATACAAAGATTTCCCACAGCACTTTGTGTGGAACAGCCCGTCAAAAACATGGACAGAGCAAAAATAGCAAGAAGTTGTTGGCCGAATCATCACAGCAAATCCTAGCGAAGGCAAAAGATATTATCTTCGGCTGCTGCTCACCTATATTGCAGCGCTTACATCATATGCATATCTCAGAATAGTAAATGGCGTTACCTTTGAATCATATAGAGAGGCAGCAATCAGTCATGGTCTACTAGAAGACGACAAAAGTAACGAAAAATGCATAGAAGAAGCATGTAGTTATCGAATGCCATTCTCATTGAGGCAACTGTTCTCTACCATTCTTGTTTATTGTGCTCCAATGAATCCATTGGAGTTATTCTTCAAATTTGAAGACGATATGGTTGAAGACTATATCTCTGTACAGAAGATCAGCAAAGATGCCGCGAGACAAATTTTACTCCAAACATTAAACGCAGAGCTTGAATCTATGGGCAAAAATCTGAATCATTTTCAGTTATCTCAGCTTGTTACTTCAGATTCAACGAAGAAAGCAACACCAAGGGAAGTAGAAGATGAAATGAACATTCCTATATTAGAGGATGATCTGAAAAGCCCAGACTTATTAAATCATGAGCAGCTAATTGCCTACAATGACATATTGGATGCTACTTTTCATAAGAAGCCCAAATGTTTCTTCATTGATGGGCCTGGAGGTACTGGAAAGACATTTCTTTATCGAGCTCTCCTTGCAGCGATTCGTTCGCAGCATCAGATTGCATTGGCAACAGCCAGCTCTGGAGTTGCCGCATCAATTCTGCCGAATGGAAGAACCGCGCATTCTCGCTTCAAAATTCCAGTTAGTTGTGAAGGCAAACTATGCTGTAGCATATTAAAGCAATCTGGCCTAGCTACTCTCTTCAAGGAAACTGCACTTATTATTTGGGATAAAGCATCAATGGCAAAAAAAGAATCAATTGAAGCATTAGATTACCTCCTACGAAATCTTACAAACAACGACACATTATTTGGAGGAAAAGTTGTGGTTCTAGGAGGCGATTTTAGGCAAGTATTACCCGTCATTCCAAGAGGAACCAGGCATGATTGCATTAATGCAAGTGTAGTGAAATCATACATATGGCAATCACTGATCAAGTTCAAGCTCATACAAAATATGCGTGCAAGGATTGATCCAGCATTCAGTGCATACATTCTGCGAGTCGGAAATGGTGTAGAAAAGGAAAATGAAGGCGGAGAAATCAAACTGCCTACATCCTTGGTCTTGCAACCAACCTCAACAATCCCATCTTTAGATCAGTTGATCCAATTTGTCTTCCCATCCTTTCATATTAACACATTCAACCCACTCTCTTTGACTGACTCAGCCATTCTAACCCCCAAAAATGAAGCCGTAGATGAAATCAATGAGATAATGCTTTCGAAATTCCCAGGCAAAGAGCACACCTACTTGAGTTTTGATGAAACAACTGATCCAAATCAACAAGGACTCTACATTGATTTCTTAAATTCCATCACACCACCAGGAATGCCATGCCACTATCTCCGGCTAAAAAAGAACAGCCCAATTCTATTACTGAGGAACATAAATCCGTCCCAAGGGCTATGCAACGGCACAAGATTGATATGCAAAGAATTTACAAGCCATTTGATTACTGCTCAGATAGCAGTAGGAGAAAGGAAAGGTACTACGGTATTCATACCAAGGATCCCTCTACGACCAAATGATATCCAGCATTACCCAGTACCATTCACACGTCGCCAATTCCCGGTGAGAACATGTTTTGCCATGACAATAAACAAAGCTCAAGGTCAAACTTTAAATACCGTTGGTGTATATTTGCCCGAACCTGTTTTCTCTCATGGCCAACTCTACGTTGCTTTATCTCGAGCAACAACAGCAGCCAAAATAAAAGTCCACCTTAAGCACTCAGAAAATGATCCATTGTCATGCTTCCAAACTAAAAATATTGTATTCAAAGAGCTCCTAGAAGAAGCTAACTGTTGATAATTACAATACCTAAGCTCCAATTATGAACGTACTAAGCTAAACAAAGCAAAGCAAAAAAAAAAGGTATATCCTATAACATTTAATCATAGATTACATTTATTAATACGTAGCTGCATTCATTTATCTACTCATTCTAATTGATAAACCTAACTGCTCAATATTCAATGCTTCTACTAATACATATCTTGCATTTATCAATACATAATTGCATTCATTTGTCTGCTCATTTGAATGCTTACGTTAACACACACCTATTACACATCTATACTATTGATTCATATCTAACATCAATGCCAATTAATCCTGACATAGTTACTCACATAATATGCTTGGCTCTGCTGCAAATTTACAGGTCCAGATGGCCCCATGCATTCTGCCACTAAGCAATGTCAACCTCACAACCTCAAACTATGCAGTTCAGGTCATGGTAATCGAAAAGAACATTCCAAGGATGTCAACCTCGAGCAATTCGCAATATGAAAGGATAATTTTGCAGGATAAAGAGGTAACACATCTAAAAAAAATTAATAATGATTACCTTCACACAAAGAAATCCATATATTACTCATTTTTTATATGTGCGAAAGCAAATAGGGCAATCTGTTTTCCAGCTTGAACTTCACATGTATCTGTTGCCTATAATGCGCTCATCTCGTTAATACTTAACGATTTCCTTTCATGTGTCTATGTGTGTTGGTATGAAACTACTTAATGCAATGTTAAAAAGTTAGTTTAAGTTAAAGTGGCATGTTAAGAAAGTAAAAAGGTTCAGTAGAAACACAACAGACTATAATATAGGGTGGTATATTATGCTGGATGAAGAAGATTAGGGCAGTATCTATAGAATTTAGAGGAGACAGATATATTGTACAGACAGATATCAAGAACAGACTTGTCCCTATGACTGCATTCAATTTGCAATGACTGTTTTGAGGTGATGTTGCAGCATACTTTTTAATCTGCTACTGCTATAATAGTTTTACTAATGTCAGATGTTCTTTTGGTTATGGCCTAAAATGAACTGCTACTGCCATTCAAAAGAAAAAATGATCTGCTATCTATCACAACTTCTAATCTTTGGCTTTACTACGATAGCTTCCTTAATATAGTTCTTCTACCCTTAATATAGTTCTCTCTTTGCTCATAAATTTTTTTTTGAAGTTAAGTCAATAATCAAAAAGTATGCTTCTTCCATTGTACTCTCTTGGACATATTCTTTATCGAACATTTACGCATTTAGTCATTGACTGAACTTCATTTAGGCATTCCTTAATGTGTACTTTTTAAATTGAGCCAGTTTCAATGTATCATCGGGTTCTATTGCTCCAATTGTACAAACCTCAAAAAATAGTATCATGTGGCTTCTTCCAATGCTTAAATCTTCATGTGCAGATACAAGTAGTGGAATCTAATTTACAGCTTGAATTTCACGTCTACCTGTTACCTCTAATGCCCTCATATCGTTAACACTTAGCAATTTCCTTCCTTAGATGATATTGTTATAAGAAAATCCAAAAATGATTCATCTATAGTCAGAAAATTCAGATGATTCACTACATGCTACTATCATGTATTCATTGAAATTTCAATGTATAGCTTTTAAATTGATGCGATTTCAATGTATAGTTTGTTCCGCGAGCATGAATTCATGATAGTACCTACTCTCTTGAACAGGGCAACAAAATGCAGGCAACCATCTTTGGATACAACATCAGAATTCTGCAAAATACGCTGAAAATGTACCATACATATTGCATAACAAATGCTGCTGTCGGCCAGACTCTAGAAAAATTTCGTTTTCTGGAAAACAAGTACCAATTGGCCATCAATGCTCGCACACCAGTTAAAGAGATACAAATTGACGGCCTCACACTCAGGACATTGAGATACTACTTCACTCCAATCTCTGCAATTTCTCAAGTTCGAGTCTCCGATGCAAAGATAGGTAAGTCACTATACCAATAAAACTCCTTTAAGCAAAAAGTTAGAACTAACTAATATTACAATTCCTTTACAAATGTGCTATTTGCTATTTTAGAAGTTGGACCTCTAAAAGTTATCAATGATTCATATGTCGTGGATGTCTGAGTAGTAGATCAAGGGTGAGCCATACATAAAACCCCTAATCAAAATTACTATTTGTACTGCCAACAATGCTACCAAAGCATTACAAAATACCATCAGCATGCAGCCAACAATCATATCACTATGGGATCAATTCAGTGAATATGAAGCACGTACAATGGCAGCTTTACCAGGATCTTTCCTGGTGGCAATTGGACTGCGCTTGAAAACTTCCACATATTACGGTAATATAATCTTTACTCACAACAAACAATAACACATCTACACACAAAAATTCCCGTATAGTTATATCCATGCAGGTTTGACACTTGCTACACGAAACACATCAAGTTTCATCTTCAACCCGTCAATACCAGAAGCAACTGCGCTACAATCATGGTAATCAATCTATTACCTAGGCAATGAAATACAAACTTTGCCATTTCTATCTAAGCTTAAACAAGTAAAGCTCTGCAATCTTCACATGAAATACTACTATTGCAGGTGTGTGGTGAATGCCAGCAAGATCAGAGAATTGCCAACAACACCATCACAGCTTCTTCTGGCAAACCCAACTAAAGAATCAGAGGATAAAATCACAAAGATTGCCAACCTTTCGGTGTTCATACAAAAGGTACCACCTATGCCAAATCTCATCCTCTAAGCAAATAGTATCCTTAGTATAACACTAAATGCAAAGTTATACATTGCAGGTAGAGTTCTTAACCGTCAAAGGCATGGCAAGAGTAATTGATTTCGGACAGAAATTCTATTACCTAGCTTGCTCAATCTGCAATAAAGCAACAAATGCATATGGAGACGACAACTTCTGGTGCAACTATTGTCTCCAAAAAGTGCCAGCTCTCACAGAGTAAAATACTCACTCCCAACTATATCAAATCTTCCAACCAAAACAAAAACTACATTAGCTAACCAAACAACTAACAGAACTGAAAAAAACCTTCTTTACTTGCAAGATCAAATTCAATGTGCAAATCACAGATTCGACTGGAAATATTGAAGCAACAGTCTTTTCTGAAGTTGCCTCAGAATTCTACAACCTTACACCAGCAGATTTAATTGACGTAACACGAAAATACTTCCTCTTTCAAATCTAATGCATACAATATCATACATTACAGAAAAAGTGCATACATCACGTTAAATTACAAAAGAATCTGAAAGACTACTCAACGCAGGGACAAGTGCTCCTCCCAGTGCTTCACAAACTCAGCGAGCCAAAGGAATGCACCATCACATTGAAGGCCCACATATACAATTATGCCGGGGTCAGCCAAATAAAATTCAAAGTCCATTCCATCTCCACCAAAGACATGACAGAATCACAAAACCGTTCAAAGGCACTCCTTACTCTGCCTTCAAATGCTCCAAATAAGAAAAGCAAGACCACAGAGCACAATGCAAGCTCCTCCTCCTTCCCAGCTGTGGATACTCCAACAGTGAACAGCCCAATGGAAAACTCTCCTGCAACAGCTGAACAGACATCCAAGAGCCACGACAACAACAAATAGATAGCCAACTCCAACATCTGCAGACCTACCCATGCTTTTGCCATGAACAGCTTCCAACCCATAAACTTTTGTTGTGTCCAAGGAATGCAAAATCTACTTTAGTGCTAGCTCTTTTGTAATCTACTTCACTGCTAGCCCCTTTGCAGATACTTATGTTAATGTACCTGTAGACACCTCCCAAATGAGGCATCGCCATATGATCATGTTTGTTGCTCGATTGGTTGCTTGCCTCGTAAACCAAGATCGTGGATATTCCCATGGCTAGGAACATCGCCACACGATAGCGGTTATCATCAAAACAGAGTCGCCACCTAGTTTATTAAAACTAGGAAAACAGATAGAGATTCTGGATGCGGGAGACAAAAGTACAATAAGGGGAAGGTGTTAGGCACCCCTCTTTGCCCAGTCGTGAGACTAGCCCATAATTGGTCAACATAAGACATGTAGATGCTTTATTTAATTCTAACACGTAATCTAGCCTTTAAGCAGTTAATGGGGAGCCAAGACTGTAATTGAAACATGCATCAGAAAGCAGAAAACAAAACAAAGCTGTCCCAGGGTAATGGATCCCGCAGCCGGTGAATAGATGTCACGGCCGAGGAATCCTCCTAGTTCGATGTACCGGCCGAGGGATCAAAGCCCCGGTCGGTGTTCTTCCTCACACCAGACTATACAATTAACAGATAATCAGAAAGCTATGATTAAGTATAAGAGCGATAAATAAAACAAACCAGAGGCCATTGGGCCTCACCACCTTGATCCCTCAGTTGCTTGATTGCTTCGGATTGAGTGTGATTGACTGATTGCTCCTCAGAAAACCCTAGGGTTAGGGTTTGAACTTCGGGGTTTGATTGCTAGATTGATGGCTGCCTTCGGGAGGTTAGGGCTTTCGAAGAGAGGTTTTGAGAGAGTAATTTTGCAGAGTATCGTGGCTTGAGAGGGTGATTCCACTTCTCAATTTCGGAGCCCAAAGGCTCCTTTATATAGGCATAGGGATGACTCACTCCGGCCAATCAAATGGCATGATTGCAATTGCAATTGCAATGCAATTCGAACTCTTCGTTGCAATCTCTGAACGTGGCCCGAACGCATCGGGAAGGTAGTGTAGTTGGATCAAACAATTGACAGAACGTTCCAGAGTCTGGAAAAAGGACGATCTGGCGGCCGAGTAAAGGATATCACGGCCGAGGAATGGATGTCTCGGCCAAAGGATAGATCTTGCGGCCGAGGGATTGATCTCTCAGGGAGATTTTCTAGCAACAGGTTGCTCGGGTGAGGAAATGATGTTAAGGCCGTGAGATCGATGTTACGGCCGACAGATGGATTCTCCTAGGCTTCTGTATTTTCTGTCTGAAAGGCTATATGGCTCTGGATTGGGTCCTCTAAGTGGCTCAAAGTTCTTACCGAAAGTCCTAAGGTTCTCAAGAAGGCAATCAGCAATCACTGTATCCATTTCATCATCGGGATGGTCCCAAGGTGGGACTTGAAATAATCGTTAGGCCAAATTGGGGTGTGTACAGATGCCCCTCTTTGACTAAGCTCAGACGGATCGCGAGACATGTTTGAGTAATAGTCAAAGCTGTAAAAAAGTAACTCAATTTGGTCCAATCACTATTCCAAGGGGTTTTTTAAAAAAGGTTTTGTTATGGTCAGGCCGGGAGGCTGCCTACGTATTCCACAAGGGAAATTCAGACCAACCGTAGTTCGGGCAATAAAGAAAAATAAAAAGTTTGGAGGGTTAGAGACAGAAGACGTACCTTAGGGCTTAAAAAGCCGTAGTGTGACGTACCTAGACTGAGCCAGGGTTTTGGCGGAAGATAGTTGAAGGAGCGCTGGGCTGCCGGGGGAGGTTTTGCGGAGAGCTTAGTATTTTGGGGTAGATCAGTACACGGCAGGTGCGCTTGCTTTTCTTGATCATCCTTACTTTGACAGAGAGGGGCTCGGTAGAATAGCCTATCCTTGTGAATGAGCTGGAAGGAATTGATGTAATGGGGCGGAATCCAAACCATCTGCTGGGGATGAATCGGATGCCGGTTGTTTTGAGATATGGGGGGCGCAAGGCCAGTAACTAGAGCACGGAGCTTTGGTGATGAGGGAACCGAGGCACGGAGCCGGTTGTAGTCATGAGGCGAGAGTCTGAAGAGTGATGGTTTCTGACGTGATGGAACCGAGGCGTGGAGCTAGTTGTAGTCACAAGGCGAGAGCCTGAGGTGTTAGAGCTTAGAGCTTGATAGGACCAAAGTGTAGAGCTGGTTGCATTCTGATGGTTTGTGCACGGAGCTTTCTCATCATAAGTGTTGGTGTAGATCCAAAGGATCGAGGCGCTGAACCGATCAATAAAACCGAGGCGTAGGGCTGGTTGATTGCAGGGTTGACCTGTTTCATGAGAGATATGCAGAGTGTATATATGTGATGGTGGTTGTTAGATGTGAACAGATATGATGATGCAGACTCGATGTGATAATGTTGATGCAAATGTGCACGGGCCCGTGCGTGTGTGTTTGATATAAGCTTAGAGCTTCTTTCAAATTCCGGACTTGAGCATTCAGAGCGTAGAGCTCGAGCATTCGGACGGCAGAATTTGAGCATTCAAAGTACAGGCTTTGAGCGTCCAGTACGCAGTGGTTGGGCATCCAAGCGTAAAGCTTGAGCATTCAAGTGTAGAACTTGAGCATCCAGCACACAGTGGTTGGGCATTCGAAGAGCTTCGCGCATTCAAAATGTTAGATTTTGAGCATTCAAGCGTAGAGCCTGCGAATGATGATGTCTTGATTGTTGGGGCAGCCTAGAGCCTGTTGAGATTTGCTTATTTACGGCTTCGAGCCAGTTGAGATGATGGGCGTAGAGCCGCTGAGTTGATAAGGGCATAGAGCCGCCAAGTGTAGAGCCGTTGAAGTGGTTGTTACGGCTTAGAGACAATTGAGATAGTGGGCCTGGAGCCGCTGAGTGACGGTGAGGGCGTAAAGCCGCTGAGTTGGTGAATACGGGCATAGAGCCGTTGAGATAATGGGCTGAGTTGATAGAGATGATAGGCACGGGGCCGCTGAGTTGATGAGTTGAGGGCGTAGAGCCGCTGAGATTGTTGTTATGGCTTAGAGCTAGTTGAGATAGTGGGCGTGAAGCCGCCGATGGTGCGAGGAGTATGGTGGTATGCGAAGTTAATGAGCCCAGGGCTGCTGAATGATTATGGGCATAAAGCCGCTGGGTGACTTGGGTACTGAGTTGCTGATAGAGTGGCTTGAGCTCGGAGCTGCTGAATGAGCTTAAAGCTGCTGGATATAGAGATGTTGGGATAATGAGGATGGAGCTTGCTGAGTGTCTTGGTTTACTATAGCAAGAGCTTTGGCCAGCAGTTTGTAGAGAGAGAGATTTTTGGTGCTCGGGCATGCCCCCAAGGCTAGTTCTGATCACGTTGTATTGGTTCGGGGATGCCCCCAAGGCTGACTTGGTTGGTTGAGGCCCAAGATTCTATAACAGCTTGAATTAGTGCACTGAGCATAATCTGATGTTGCTGAAAGAAACTGATCGAAGGGCCAGGAGATCGATCTCTCGGCCGAAGGATCGATGTCTCGGCCGAGGAATTGGTGTCTCGGCCGTGAGATAGCCAACAGTCAGAAAATTGATTTAAGTTAAACTTAATCGATCTCACGGGTCATTCCGTCCTTTCTTTCTCTATCCCTCATTCTTTTCTCCTGTTCAAGCGATCGCCGCCGCTCCCTTCTCTCTCTCCTCATCGGCTGCCGTCGGTTCTCCAACCACCACAGTTCCGGCTGTCATTTTTCTTGGCTGTCATGGCTTCACCAACGCCTCCTCCTCCATCATCTGATGCTCCTGCCGCGCCTAGGGACACGGGCAAAGCTCCGGTCGTTGAGGCCGCGATTCTTGGCGGGGTCTCAAGTTCCCGCGTCTTACGTTCGAGTCGGCGCAAAGCCACCATTGGAGGGAGCTCCTCGCAACCCATTCCTCCTGAGACAGAGCCCGAGGTTTCTACCGATGCAGGCGGGGGTACTCTACCACCGTTTGACGTTGCCACATACGCCCCTCAGGTTCACATGGTTGGGCGTGGTGGTTCATTGCGATATCGTCCTCCCCTCAGCGATGTCCCACCTGAGGTCTTGCACAGGGAGCCGGAGCAGCACCTTGGTTTCACCAATAGGAAGGTAAAATTTTATCCTGTCAAATGGTTTTTGTATATGATATTTCGCGAAGTGATAATTCGATATTTGATAGGGAATTTGAGTTCTAGAAGTTGCCCCCTGTATAGGCGATATTTTTTTTGTATTGATTTCTTCTTCGCATTTTTGTTAGGCGAATGAGAGGTTGCGCGTGTGGGGAAGCTGTCCCCAGGTGTTTGAATGGCACGAGAGGCTCCCTCGGGATGCTAAGGACATGGTTGCTTTGGCTGGCTTTGAGCAGCTAATACGGGGCTTTCATCTTCCGAAGGCGGAGCTGGGTTTGACCACAGCGCTTGTGGAATGGTGGTGGGATACCACCAACACTTTTCATCTTCCTGAGGCCGGAGAAATGACGATCACTCCAGGTGATTTTGCTTTGCTTACAGGTCTGAGAGTTGGTGGTGATCCTCTTCCGATTGACCCTCAGATTCATGAGCGAGAGGGTGC
Source organism: Rhododendron griersonianum (assembly GCA_018127125.1). Lineage (NCBI taxonomy): Eukaryota > Viridiplantae > Streptophyta > Magnoliopsida > Ericales > Ericaceae > Rhododendron > Rhododendron griersonianum. The sequence continues at coordinate 28,478,892 of CM030790.1, read as the reverse complement.
TTTTGAATACCTTTTGGGGAAAGTCCCTCTTGTGTCCGAGAGCGGTCACATCACCTATTCCTGGCTTCGGGAAGAGTTTGATCAAGCTGATATCCTGACGGAGGTTTCCCTTTCTCAGCTGGTACAAGCTTTCCTTCTTTATTTCCTTGGGCAGACTCTGTTTTGCAACAAGGAGAATTCGGTGCATGTTCAGTTTTTGGCCACCTTGGTCAATTTGGACACTATAGCAGAGTTTGATTGGGGGACTCCTGCCTTAGCTACGCTGTATGGGCACCTGAGTGCCTGTTTCCGAGGTGTTAGTTTGTCGCTGGGTGGACATCACCGCGTTCTCGAGGTATATACTTTAGCTTTCTTTGTCGTTTCCTTGTCGCTTCATTTTCTATATCTCACGCTCGCCTTTTATCTTGTAGCTCTGGGCCTTTGAATATTTGCTGCAGTTCCCTCCTCCGACTAGGCATATTGAGCCTAGGTTTGTTCCACAGGCAGCCCGTTGGCTGAAAGGGGTCCGGAGGACACGGTCGCCTGCTATGGATTTGCTAGCTTGGAGGCGAGTTTTGGATCGCCTGACAGTGGATCAGGTACGATGTCTCTCTATTCTCTGATTTTCATGCAATTTCTTCATTCTGTTATTTTGATGTTATTTCCCTCATTACAGGTGCGATTCGATCCGTGTGGCACTTTGCTTGACGATGCTCCTTTGGAGTTGACTTCGGCTCGGGCTTTGGACAGCCAGCATTTCCTCCTGGAGGGGCCCTTCTTGAGAGCTTGGTACCTTGGAGAGAGGGTAGTGAGTCAGTACTTCCCACGTTCTGAGGCGCTGCCGCTTGTTCCTCTTCCTCCTCTAGCTGGCATGAGGTCTACTCACCTTTTGACATGAGAGAGTTTACTTCTTGCTCTTGAGAGACAGCCAGCCGTGAGCTTTCTTCAGGCGGGAGATTATTCGACCTTCCGCTTGGCCTCGCTGACCCTACCTACTGCTACTGCCGCTGCTGCTCCCCTTGTTTGGCCACGGGCCCCCAGCTTTATCTCTTTCCACAATGCCAATGGAGAAGAGGAGCGTTTGACGCTCACACCGTGTGCTACGCAGCTCTACGTGCTTCCTACCGGAGTTCAGCAGGTAATATTGTAGATTCTGCTTTAGTTTCCTTCAGTATTCTTCACTTGCTTTGCTGTATATGTAATTGTTTCCTCTTGCAGGTGCCTGTTGACGTTGTTCAGGAATGGTTGCGTGCATTCCAGAGTGCAGAGGCCTTGGCTCGACGGCAGCGAAGCCGGATAGTCGCGGTATATATCTTTTGAGTTCTTCTCTTCCCATCCCATATTTTATGTGAATCTGAGTGTCCACAAACTATGTTTCGCAGCTTGAAGCAGAGCAGGTGCCAACGGTGTCAGTTACTCAAAGTGCTGGGGTCAGCGAAGGAGGAAGCACCAGGGCTGGTGACGGAGGTGCTAGAGATGGTGATGGAGCTGATGGTGAAGGTGAGGGACAAAGAATTAGTGTCCCTGTTCCGGAGCGCTTTCGTCCTTCTTCTTCCCGTCCTGCGCCCAAGAGAGGCCGCGGCCAGTAGCTTTCCTTTTTCCTGTATTTGTTAGTTCTAAAACAGACAAATGATATTTGTATTTTTATGAAGCAACTTCAGCGTGCTTGGCAAGTATTATGATTTGTACCTTGCCTCGAGATACTTCAGATTTGTATTTAATGGTTTTAAGCTTTATGGGTTTAAAGCAGATTAAAACATGGGCCGAAGAATGGATTGCTCAACCGAGAACTCCATTCTTCGGCCGCTACTTTTATTTCCTAAAGAAGCTGGACTTTTTGCTTTAGCCAAGTGGCATTTCTTTACGCTTGAATTTGATTCATGCCTTTTATTTGCTTTTGCTGTTTCCACAGTCTCTTCGCCATGCCTTGGGATCGTTGGAATGCCTTGTTCCTTATGTTGACGACTTTTGAGTTAGAGAGGACGAGCGATGACTCTCATGTGTCCTTGTTTTTTGGTCAATTCCCTGGAAAATGACTAACTCATCTTTTGTGAGCTCAATACGCAGGGTTAACTATACCTATCGTTGAGTACAAATTCACTAATGTTTTTCCTTCTCTCCAAATATTTGGGCCGCATCTCGTTGTGAGATTGCCTACGTATCCCAATCAAGGAATCAGGCCTTTCTACGTAGTTCCTAGATTACAACCTTTGGGGGTTGGGTTTTCACTCTTGGTTTTTCTTTTCTCATGCTCTAAGTTTTGCCTAGGTTACCTGATGGAGGTTGAGTTCCTAGCGAGCTTTTCTTTGAATGCCTTAACTTTTGCCTATGTAAGGGGAAAAAATCCGCTTAGTGCTAACTCTAGCTTTTTGGTAAACAACTTCACATGCCTCCTCGCCGGAACCCTAGCCCTTCGCCGGAACCCTAACTGCAAAACAGACAAGGGTGAGCGCATTTTTGCCTTTCGTGGCAAAGGCCCTCCGATGCCTAAGTTAGTATCACGTACTAGCAGAAAAACCCTAATTATCAGTAGGTAAATAACTCGATTGCAGTAGACTGCGTACCTTTCACCTTTAGGTTTACCTTGTATTTATAGATTCACAGATGCTTGTTGCCCAAGTATCCATGTTGCCCTAGGTTTCCTATCTCATACAGGAAACCCATAATATCTTGGATTCTCGTTCCCTTATCAGTTCATTACCTTAGTCCTTTTAAGACTCTTTTCCATAACTGACCGAACATCCCATTCCCGTTGGGTATCTCTCCTGGATCCTATATTCTCAGGATCCCATTCCTTTACGGAACCAATTGTAATGGAACCTCCTAGAGTATTCCCTCTGCTCCAGCACTTGATTGGAGTTCTTCCCTTGTTCGGCTATCTCATCGCCGAACAACTACTTGGACCAACGTCCTCTCAGGAGCTCTCCTCCTGTTCGGCCCTTTTGGACTAGGAACAAACTACTTGGACCAACGTCCTCTTGGACCAACGTCCTCTCAGGACCTCTCCTCCTGTTCGGCCCTCTTGGACCAGGAACAAACTACTTGGACCAACGTCCTCTTGGACCAACGTCCTCTCAGGACCTCTCCTCCTGTTCGGCCCTCTTGGACCAGGAACAAACTACTTGGACCAACAACTTCACATGTTACTGGTCCTTTATCAATCTCTTGGTCCAATAACTTCTCATGTTTACTGGACCTTGACCCCATACAGACTTCCTGGACCAATGACATTTCATATCGCTGGTCCATATTGCCGACCACCGGCTTGCACGACGACTATCCCCATCATATTTACACCATGGTCCCACGTACCACGTGTTCGGGCCCTGTTTGGCCTTGTTCGGGAATACCTCCCTACAATTGCTCCCCAGCTTTACTCGTTATTTATTACCCAAATGATGAGCAAAGCTCTTAAGGACCGAGCAGATTCGTCCTGTTTCTGCACCTTTATTCGTGGCACATATCTTACTTCCCATATTTAGATGCAAATAGATGTTTTCGTGAAACGAGACGCACAAACGGCGTCCGGGGTGACATTTCACGTACGTCACCCTACTAACTTGGGTACTCAGGGAATCTCGTCCCCAATGCAGACCCACATTTCGTTTTGCTAAGTTCACTCATTTTTCAGCAAATCTTTTTGCACTCTTGCTAAGTTTGTTCGTACTTATCATTGACCCTAGGTCATTCCGTATCTTCGCAGTTTCTTGGTATTCAGTATTTGCTTTGGCCCAAAGTTTTCTCGTACTTCAGCGAATTCCCAGCAATACTCTAGGAGTACTCGTACTCATCCCAATTCTTGGCCGAACATGGTTGCTTCAGGCATTCGATGCCAAGACCTAGGTCTCCTTTGCACCCAACCTATCTCGGGCTCAGCTTGTAGCCAAGGCTTTAAATTTTGTCGATTTTTGGCATTCCTTACTGCCTTGGCCTAAGCATACTCATTCTTAGCCAATCCACTGTCATGTCTAGGTTTATGTCGTACCTAGCTTATCTCAGGCTTTGCTCACATGAGAGCAATGTTCGTTGCTTGGGCCCCAAACCTTTTCGTGCTTGGGCCTTTGTCATGATTCAAGCAATGTTCACTGCTCGGGCCCCAAGCCTCTCCGTACTGGGGTCTATTTTTGACATTCTATGTTGTCATAGGTTTATTCATACCTATGTTCAATTTAGCTCATGGTCACCCAAATTTTCGTGCTTGGTTATTTTTCCAATTCTAGACACTTAACTTCTGCCATTGTTTATGCTTGACACAACTAAATAGTTTTTTTGAACTATTACTGTTTGAGCCTATGCATGCTCGGCGAATCATCTAAGTTCATTCGTACTTAGGTAGCAGCCCAAGTGCATTCGTACTTGGGCTTTTCTCAGCATTATTCGTTGCTGTGAGACTAAGTGTATTCATACGTAGCTAAATCTCAACATTATTCACTGCCTTTTGTGAGGCAAATTTCTTTTAATCGCCTCTTTGGCCCTATTCGTGGCCAAGCTCTTTCACACTCAACAGATACTTAGCAATCTCCATCGCTCTTGCATCATTATCCAAGCTTATTCGCACTTGGTATGCCTAAGTATATGCATACTTAGGTTTCACTCGTACTTGTTCATACTCGGTGAACTGTCTTTTGTCCGTACTCAGGTATTGCCCAAGCTTAATCACCCTCGGCAGACTGCCCAAGTTTATTCGTACTGAGGTATATCCTGTGTTCGATCATACTCAATCGAATTTCGGCACCGTTCATGGTCATGGCCTAACTTTACTCATATTTAGCCAAACTTTTGAGTTTGATTGCACTCAATCTGATTGTGGCATTTTTTATCGCCATGGCCTAAGTTTATTCATACTTTAGCCAAATTCAGAGTTTGATCGTACCCAACGAATATTTTTGATGAATGCTCTTTGCTCCCCAGGATGGAAAAAAAGTATGCTTAGCTTGTTCTTGCCGGGACAGAACAAGTACAATATTCGTGCTGGAAACATTTTCTTTCGAGCAATTTTATTCGTAATTCTACCGAAGCAACTCATAGCTTAAGTGAAATGTTGAACACTACCTCTTCTTTAAGTAATCCCATTACTTGACGTTATTTTGACTGATGGCCCTTCGTGGCCAGAATATAACGTGCTCGGACGCCGATCGCAGCTGCCCAAATTTCGTGTGAGCTTCTTAAGTATTTCATACCTATCGACCTTATGTATCTCATACATAAGCTTAAGTTTTTCATTCTTAGATACTTCTGTGTCTATACTTGGCAACTCTCAAGCATAGTCGTCGTTCACGCGTGACTCAATCTCGTGCTTGTTCATGCACATATAATTAAGTGTTATGAATAAACCTTCCTATGTGCATTCGAGCATAAACTTAAGTGTTTCATACTTAGCAAGTTCCTAAGTTTCTTATACTTAGTATTGTTGTGCTTACATGCACACACCCTAGTTTCGTGTGTTTATTCATACACATCTAAGCATTCGTACGTAGTCGGGCTTGTGTGTTCCTTCATACACCTCAATCGTACTCAATCCCTACCGGATCTATTTACAGACCTAAACCCTTCGTGCCTGGCCAATTTCGTGCGTTCATTCATACACACTTTTTGCACTATGTTTGCTCACCCAAGTGTTTCATACTTGACAGACTCCTAAGTGTATTCATACTTTAGATAAATTTGCATATTCTCGTATGCTCCCCAAGTTCCTCGTACTTGGAAATATGTGCATATTCACGTATGCAACTCAAATGTCTCGTACTTGGGTATATTCTGAGTTAGATCATACTCAATCAAATTCTGGCATTATTCATTGTCATGGCCTAAGTTTATTCATACTTAGCCAAATTTGGAGTATAATCATACTCCATCGGATTTTGGCATTACTCATTGCCATGGCCTAAGTTTATTCATACTTAGCCAAATTTAGAGTATGATCGTACTCAATCGGATTTCGGCATTACTCATTGCCATGGTCTAAGTTTATTCATACTTAGCCAAATTCGGAGTATGTTCGCACTTCATTGAATTTTGGCGTCACTCATTGCCATGGCCTAAGTTTATTCATACAAAGCCAAATTCGGAGTATAATCGTACTCCATCGGATTTTGGCATTATTCATTGCCATGGCCTAAGTTTATTCATACTTAGCCAAATTTGGAGTATGATCGGACTCCATCGGATTTTGGCATTACTCATTGCCATGGCCTAAGTTTATTCATACTTAGCCAAATTTAGAGTATGATCATACTCAATCGGATTTCGGCATTACTCATTGCCATGGCCTAAGTTTATTCATACTTAGCCAAATTCGGAGTATGTTCGCTCCATTGAATTTTGGCATCACTCATTGCCAAGGCCTAAGTTTATTCATACTTAGCCAAATTTAGAGTATGATCGTACTCAATCGGATTTCGGCATTACTCATTGCCATGGTCTAAGTTTATTCATACTTAGCCAAATTCGGAGTATGTTCGCACTTCATTGAATTTTGGCGTCACTCATTGCCGTGGCCTAAGTTTATTCATACAAAGCCAAATTCGGAGTATAATCATACTCCATCGGATTTTGGCATTATTCATTGCCATGGCCTAAGTTTATTCATACTTAGCCAAATTTGGAGTATAATCGTACTCCATCGGATTTTGGCATTATTCATTGCCATGGCCTAAGTTTGTTCATACTTAACCAAATTTGGAGTATGATCGGACTCCATCGGATTTTGGCATTACTCATTGCCATGGCCTAAGTTTATTCATACTTAGCCAAATTTAGAGTATGATCATACTCAATCGGATTTCGGCATTACTCATTGCCATGGTCTAAGTTTATTCATACTTAGCCAAATTCGGAGTATGTTCGCACTCCATTGAATTTTGGCGTCACTCATTGCCATGGCCTAAGTTTATTCATACAAAGCCAAATTCGGAGTATAATCGTACTCCATCGGATTTTGGCATTATTCATTGCCATGGCATAAGTTTATTCATACAAAGCCAAATTTGGAGTATGATCGTACTCCATCGGATTTTGGCATTATTCATTGCCATGGCCTAAGTGTATTCATACTTAGCCAAATTCGGAGTATGTTTGCACTCCATTGAATTTTGGCATCATTCATTGCCATGGCATAAGTTTATTCATACTTAGCCAAATTCGGAGTATGATCGGACTCCATCGATTTTTAGCATTATTCATTGCCATGGCCTAAGTTTATTCATACTTAGCCAAATTTTGAGTTTTTTCGTACTCAATCGGTTCTCAAGTTTTTTTCTTAAGTCGTATTCGTACTTTAACTTGAAAAACAATATTTCAAATCAAATTTCGTTTTATTGCTTCATTCCAAGTTTATTCGTACTTAGATGCACACTCTCCCTGCTCCCCAGTGTGGAGGCAAATTAAGTGTCTTTGGGTCCATACTTAGCTTAGTCGTGCTAGGACCGAACACAAATAAAATTTCTTAATTCCGTCACAAAGCTGCTCATAGCTGAATAATTTCTATGGAATTCTGATCATAATTCTCTTATAGCGACTCATAGCTAAAATATAAATTGTAATAAGTAATTCCACTACTTATCTGTATATTCCATGGCATATGCATTGGATTCCCATCCAAGACTTTGAGGCGATAAGCTTCAATCTCAGCTATCTCTGTAACCTTGTATGGTCTCTTCCAATTCGGACCAAGCTTCCCATTCGTGGGATCTCATGCAAAAAGTTCCTTAGTTTCTTAGCCTTCAGTACTTTGGGCACTTCGTAACCCAACCAACAAGGCTTTGTATTCTACCACATTATTCGAAGCATTGAGCTGAACAACCAGTTCTAGCATCACAACCTTAGGAGAGCATATCATAATTCGTGCTCCTGAATCTTGAACTGTAAACATATAATTTTCACTCCTCTTGATCCTGCTCAGTAGATTCCTTCATTCATCGTAATCACTCCCGCGTGGGTTTATTACGAGAGCATCATTGTCCGATAACTATACAATTTCCAGGTTTCTGTCCATAAAGGTGCTTGGCCCTTTGGTTTGTTGCCTATTCGAGCACCACCTGAATTCTCCACCTTTCGTAGGCATCTATACCAGTCTTTGATTTCTTGCTCACGTTTTTTCATACGCTAAGCAATTTCTTCAATACTACATTCTTTCTCTTTGAGACCTTTCGTAGTCTCGAGTACGTTGTGATCGCCTAACAAATTTAGACCGATCCTCATGATCATCTAACAGATTCAGATTGGCCTTCGCGAGAGCCTAACAAATTTGTACTGCTCTGTGCGATTGCCTAAACAATTTAGACTACTCCGTGCAATTGTATAGAAATTTTGAATTGCTCTGCATGGTTGCCTAGCAGATTCAGACTGCTCCTTAGGATTGCCTAGCAGATTCAGACTGCTAAGTGCAATCGCCTATCAGGTTCAAACTGCTCCTTAAGATCACCTAGCAGATTCGGACTGCTCTGCGCTGCTATCGAGCAGATTCAAATTGCTCTGCGCGGTCGCCTAGCAGGTTCAGACTGCACTGCGCTGCGCGGCTGTGGAGCAGATTTTGACTGCTCCTTAGGATTGCCTAGCAGATTCAGACTGCTCTGTGCAATCGCCCAGCAGGTTCAGACTGCGCTGCTATCGAGCAGATTCAAACTGCTCCTTAAGATCGCCTAGTAGATTCGGACTACTCTGCGCTACTGCCTAACAGATTCAAACTGCTCTGCGCGGTCGCCTAGCAGGTTCAGACTGCACTGCGCGGCTGTGAAGCATATTTTGACTGCTCCTTAGGATTGCCTAGCAGATTCAGACTACTCTTTGCAATCGCCTAGCAGGTTCAGATTGCGCTGCTACCGAGCAGATCCAGACTGCTCCTTAAGATTGCCAAGCAAATTCAAACTGCTCAGTGCAATCGCCTAGCAGGTTCAAACTGCTCTTCTACCGAGCAAATTCAGACTGCTCCTTAAGATCGCCTAGCAGATTTAGACTGCTCTGCTACAGAGCAGATTCGGATTGCTCTGCGCTGTTGCCTAGCAGATTCAAACTGCTCTGCGCGGTCGCCTAGCAGGTTCAGACTGCACTACGCTGCGCGGCTGTGGAGCAGATTTTGACTGCACTTGGAGATTACCTAGCAGATTCGAACTGCTTTGACTTCCATCTTGGCACCTTGATTAGCTCCCCCAATCCTAGGAGCATACAATATTGAAGGACTTGCTCATAGCCCTACTCAGTGCTTTCTCAGGAGCACCAGGCAAAAAAGGTGTCCTCTCATTTTCCCTCTTGGATCATCCTCCATTCGCGAATCTTTACGCTTCTAGAAAACATTGTTGATCTCAAAGAATTACTCCGTTTTGTATTAGATTTCTCGAATCTCTCTCTCTCATGCTTTTTTAATCAGGCGTGCATACCCCTTGAGTTCATCCTACCATTTTATCCTTAGAATTGAACCAGCGAGTGACTCGTACCCGCCAAGCCATTCCTTTACTCCACCAGCGGCTTTTTCGGAGCCTGCAGTGGCGTTTTGTCACGACCCCCTCAAGACCATGCGTGTTCTTTGGGTTGTATGGCTCTTCTTCCATCATGGTTTCAATGGGAATTCTATCGTTTCCCACAGACGGCGCCAATTGTAAGGGGAAAAATCCGCTTAGTGATAACTCTAGCTTTTTGGTAAACAGCTTCACATGCCTCCTCGCCGAAACCCTAGCCCTTCGCCGGAACCCTAACTGCAAAACAGACAAGGGTGAGCGGACCTTTGCCTTTCGTGGCAAAGGCCCTCCGATGCCTAAGTTAGTATCACGTACTAGCAGAAAAACCCTAAATATCAGTAGGTAAATAACTCGATTGCAGTAGACTGCGTACCTTTCACCTTTAGGTTTACCTTGTATTTATAGATTCACAGATGCTTGTTGCCCAAGTATCCGTGTTGCCCTAGGTTTCCTATCTCATACAGGAAACCCATAATATCTTGGATTCTCGTTCCCTTATCAGTTCATTACCTTAGTCCTTTTAGGACTCTTTTCCATAACTGACCGAACATCCCATTCCCGTTGGGTATCTCTCCTGGATCCTATATTCTCAGGATCCCATTCCTTTACGGAACCAATTGTAATGGAACCTCCTAGAGTATTCCCTCTGCTCCAGCACTTGATTGGAGTTCTTCCCTTGTTCGGCTATCTCATCGCCGAACAACTACTTGGACCAACGTCCTCTCAGGAGCTCTCCTCCTGTTCGGCCCTTTTGGACCAGGAACAAACTACTTGGACCAACGTCCTCTCAGGACCTCTCCTCCTGTTCGGCCCTCTTGGACCAGGAACAAACTACTTGGACCAACAACTTCACATGTCACTGGTCCTTTATCAATCTCTTGGTCCAATAACTTCTCATGTTTACTGGACCTTGACCCCATACAGACTTCCTGGACCAATGACATTTCATATCGCTGGTCCATATTGCCGACCACCGGCTTGCACGACGACTATCCCCATCATATTTACACCATGGTCCCACGTACCACGTGTTCGGGCCCTGTTTGGCCTTGTTCGGGAATACCTCCCTACAGCCTAGGCTGCGTTTTTGCATTTTCTTGTCCTAGCAGGCTTTGCTCTTACTTTTGCTTGGGTATTTAAGTTACCCAACGAGCATTTTTCTCTCAAGAGGGTTTCGGTGTTTTGAAGAGGAATTTGATGGAGATGTTCTTATGAATCTCCTGTTGCATTTGTACCTTCACAATGGGTGAGCTAACCCTAAGTGTTCTCACGGAGATAGCGTCTTCTTCCTAAGCCTTTGACAGAAACCTAGTTCTTAAGTAATCAGGGCTCGTCCCTTCCTTCCCTTTTTGTTAGCAACATAAAGAATTAGATTCTTAAGATCCTTTCATTTTTGGCAGAGAGACTCTAGCGTATAGCGATTGCATTTAAAGATTGAATCATAAGCATAAGATGATAAAATGGGAATTTATTTAGCTATAGAAAATGCCCAAACAGGGGCCCCAAAATGTGTTCCAGCTTGTCTTTAGGAAATGAAAGTAATGTTTTCATGCGATTTACTGCGGTATCTCGGGAGTTGCTCCTTTGCCTTTCACAGTTTTATACTCCTCTTCACCCTCTTCTTTGCCAAACAGAATCTTCAGGTCAAATTCAGCTAATACTTCGATCTAGTCTTTTGGAATAGACGTTGAATTCATTGGTTCTTCTTCCACATCACTGTCAGTCCATTCTTGATCAAAGAAGATTTGCATTCCAGGGTACCTTTGCTTGGTAATTTCGTCTTCCCATGTTTCTGCGAAGCCACAAAATGGGAAGTCTTCTCCTTCTCTTACAAACCAACCGTTGAGTGTTTTTGGGATCATGAGTTTTTCTTCTTTGATCCTGCTTCCTCTTGCCTTAGCCTTTTCCATGCTTCTCTTCTTTTCTATCTCGGCTTCTGTCGGCGTGTAGCCAAGACCAAAGGCGTATTGATTATGCAGGGGATCAATCATTTGCGGGATGCCTTGTGATCTTTTGCCCAAACCCATCCCGGGGAGGTAGTTTTGTTTCTTCATCATCCATATGGCAGGGGTGCTTATGTAGAAGTTTCTCTCAGCCATTAAGGCTTGCACAGCAGTTGCTTCCTCAAGACTGAATCCAGTAAGGAAGGTTTCCTCGGTCCCTACCTCTTGGACAGGTGTGTCGGAATGAGCTCGGATCGATGAATCCCCCAGAATGGTTATGACTCTTCCATCTACTGCAAATTTGACCTTCTGATGCAAAGTGGAAGGCACTGCCCCAGCGTCATGTAACCAAGGCCTTCCTAATAAAAGATTGAAGGTGGCCGCTATATCCATCACATGGAACTCCACGTCTCTTTTGATCTTCTCCACTTCTACTGGCAGTGTGACGCACCCAACCACTCTTCTTTTTGAATTGTCATAGCCCCTTATGCCCTGACTTGAAGGGCGTATGTTGGTGGCGCTTACTCCTAGCTTGTCGAGGGTCCTTTGAGGACATACGTATAAAGCAGACCCATTATCCACCAAGACCAGTGGGATCCATTTAGTGAGACATTTAAGTGAAATGTAGAGAGGTTTGTTGTGTGCAGGCCCTTCAGGAGGTAGATCTTTGTCAGTGAAGGCTATCGTTGGTTTCGGAGCTTTTGACGCCATTATGAGAGCTTTTGACGCCATTATGAAACCTACCAGATCTTCAGGGGTGATGTCGATGGGAACTTTGGCTTTCCCCAAGGTCTTGAAGAAGGAGTTACGATGTTCGTAGGAGGACATAAGCAGTCCCCAGATAGAGATATCAGCTTGGATTTTCTTTAGTTGTCTTAGCACTCTGTCTTCCTCAGGTTCGGTCCTTTGGCTCTCTTCTTCTTCTTCTTCCCCGTGTTGAGGCTGAACTTTCCCCACTTAGTTTAGGAGGTTTATATATCCTTCCGCTTCGGGTGAGGTGACCCACTTCTTCTTCTTGGGTGCCCCAAGGATCAGCAAGCTCAATTCTTCCAACTTCCCAATCACTTGGCAGGGCTTGACGCATGTCCAACCACCAATCCCCATCATCAATGGCATAGATGTGGGGTTCTCCTCCTGTCGCAAAGCATTCGCCATTCTTAGAGAAGATCAGGGATGGTTTGGCTTGGGTGTTTGGGATAATGTGTCGGGTAGGATTATATGTGGGGCTATTGGATAGGCTTATGAGATTGATATTTTGAGGCGGTGGTTCGTTGTTGTGAGCGGGAAGTGGATTGGTTTGCACATTGGGCTTAGGAGGTTTTATAGCTCGACTATCAATGAGATCTTGGATGTCATGACGAAGACGCATGCAGCGGTCTGTCTCATGTCCAGGGTGTTGGTGGTATGCACATTGTTTATTGGCGTCATAGCATGGGCCATAAGGTGGCTGAGGAGGTGGGTTATTCAAGAGCCTAAGATGCCCTTGGCGGCTTAGGATGGCTAAGGCTTGGGATGGAGTCATGTAGAGTGGGTCAAAATTGCGACGAAGCCGATTTGTGTTTCTAGATGAGCTAGTTTGAAAAGGGTCTTGTGGTAAGGCTGAGTTAAGGGTGTTGACAGAGGCAGGAGATGCATGGGTCGGAAAGGTTTTTCTGGGTAGAGGGGTTTCTTCTTTCCCAATGAGACCTAGCTTGATTCCATCTTCGATTTGTAATCCAGTGGCATGTAGGCATTTGAAGTCGGTGATAGCCTGAGTGTAAATGTGGGTGAGGTACTTGGGCTACAGATTCTTGACAACTATCCTCACTTGATCTTCCTCGGAAGGGCGGCTTTTCATCTTAGCAGCCTTTTCTTTCCATCTTGCCACAAAGGTAGCAAAATCCTCATTGGATTCTTGTTTAGTCATCTCCAAGTCTCGAGTAGTTAGCTCAATTTGGACATTGTATGCATACTGCTTGACAAAAGCATTGGCAATTTCTGGCCAAGTCTGATAGTGCACAAATTCCAAAGTGAGGAACCAATCGAGGGTGTTTCCAGTGAGGGTTCTTTGAAATAGTTGAGCGATGAGCTCGTCGGTTAAGCCCATAGGCTTTAGAGTGTTGATGACATGGCGAACATGGCTGGTAGGGTTACCAGTTCCGTTGAACTTTTCGATGTTTGGCATTTTGAACCGTTCAGGCAGTTGAGATTCTGGGAAGAGGCAGAGTCCTTCGAAATCTAGAATTTGGTCTCCTTGTGAACGAGCCAAAGCGTGCTTGATCTCCTTGACTTGTTTGACCAATTCAGGGTTTTCTGTAACTTCATGAGGATTTTCTGCTTCTTCCTCATCTTTCTTGTCTTCAGCATCTCTTGCTGCTTTCTCGGCTTGTAAATAGGCAACTTGGGCTCGGAGCTCGGTGATAGTAGCATCATTGTCTGCCATTTTTGGGATGTAGGTAGAGGGATTGTTTGGCGAAGCTCAGGATCGGGTAGATAGTCGGGTTTGTTGGGAAGATGACCGCAAAGTCCCTAGAACTGATCGGGACCGTTGCGGTGAGGGTGTCTTGACAGGCGAAGGTGGCCGATGAGATGACTATAAAGACCTCTGTTTGGCGTGACTTCGAGTATTGTAAGAGTATAAAACTGGCTAAGATTGCTTCTTTAATCTACCTATTGTGCCTGCTTAAGAAAGTAGAGTACCTGAAGGTCAGTACTTGGCTCATACAGGGTTAGGATTTGGGCTGAGAATCCCAACCCTTCTGCACAGAAAGAGTTAATTACAACAACAGATGGTACAAGGTGTGAGGAAGAACTTGGAAGTAAAAATGCAAGTAGGTTCCTAGCCTGTAGGTTCCTGTCTTAATTTGATAAGTTCTATGGCTTTCTAAAACATGCAAGGTTTTGGTAGTCTCAGGGTGCTCCGTTGTCAAAGGGCACCAATCCTCTCACCAGCCCATCATATGCGGTGATTGGGTGATTCTCTTTTTGATATACCACTAGGTACGAGTGACTGTGGAGTTTGCTGGAACCCCCAACATAGCCCGTGTCATGCCGGGATATCAGGTGAACTCAACGGGTTGCCCACTCGATGCATATGATAAATGAATTAAACAAGGCATGTATTAGTCTTATGTTGAACTTTCTGGTTATGGCTCTCATGTTCCCCAGCAGAGTCGCCAAAAACTGTAGACACCTCCCAAACGGTGCATCGCCATACAGATTGATCACGTTTGTTGCTCGATTGGTTGCTTGCCTCGTAAACCAAGATCGTGGATATTCCCATGGCTAGGAACATCGCCACACGATAGCGGTTATCATCAAAACAGAGTCGCCACCTAGTTTATTAAAACTAGGAAAACAGATAGAGATTCTGGATGCGGGAGCCAAAAGTACAATAAGAGGAAGGTGTTAGGCACCCCTCTTTGCCCAGTCGTGAGACTGGCCCATAATTGGTCAACATAAGACATGTAGATGCTTTATTTAATTCTAACACGTAATCTGTTTTTAGCCTTTAAGAAGTTAATGGTGAGCCAAGACTGTAATTGAAACATGCATCAGAAAGCAGAAAACAAAACAAAGCTGTCCCAGGGTAATGGATCCCGCGGCCGGTGAATAGATGTCACGGTCGAGGAATCCTCCTGGTTCAATGTACCGGCCGAGGGATCAAAGCCCCGGTCGGTGTTCTTCCTCACACCAGACTATACGATTAACAGATAATCAGAAAGCTATGATTAAGTATAAGAGCGATAAATAAAACAAACCAGAGGCCGTTGGGCCTCACCACCTTGATCCCTCAGTTGCTTGATTGCTTCAGATTGAGTGTGATTGACTGATTGCTCCTCAGAAAACCCTAGGGTTAGGGTTTGAACTTCGGGGTTTGATTGCTAGATTGATGGCTACCTTCGGGATGTTAGGGCTTTCGAAGAGAGGTTTTGAGAGAGTAATTTTGCAGAGTATCGTGGCTTGAGAGGGTGATTTCACTTCTCAATTTCGGAGCCCAAAGGCTCCTTTATATAGGCATAGGGATGACTCACTCCGGCCAATCAAATGGCATGATTGCAATTGCAATTGTAATGCAATTCGAACTCTTCGTTGCAATCTCTGAACGTGGCCCGAACGCATCGGGAAGGTAGTGTAGTTGGATCAAACAATTGACAGAACGTTCCAGAGTCTGGAAAAAGGACGATCTGGCGGCCGAGTAAAGGATATCACGACCGAGGAATGGATGTCTCGGCCGAAGGATAGATCTTGCGGCCGAGGGATTGATCTCTCAGGGAGATTTTCTAGCAACAGGTTGCTCGGGTGAGGAAATGATGTTAAGGCCGTGAGATCGATGTTACGGCCAACAGATGGATTCTCCTAGGCTTCTGTATTTTCTGTCTGAAAGGCTATATGGCTCTGGATTGGGTCCTCTAAGTGGCTCAAAATTCTTACCGAAAGTCCTAAGGTTCTCAAGAAGGCAATCAGCAATCACTGTATCCATTTCATCATCGGGATGGTCCCAAGGTGGGACTTGAAATAATCGTTAGGCCAAATTGGGGTGTCTACAGTACCAAACTTATGTAATCTACTCTGGATAACCCTTTTGCAGACATAAATATAACCTACTTAAATGCAGCCATATCACATGAAAATTTAAAACCAATCAATTCAACGGGCAGAGCACACGTGCCTTGCACGTGCAAAGTACCTAGTTCTATCCAAAAGTAGTTTCAGTAACTTACAACCAAATTATCATGAATGACGACAAAAGGGAATGTATTAAGTTTAGTACAGTCATCCAAATTGAAGACTAAAATGAAGTTACATTTTCATCTTCCCAGAATATGTAACACGAAAGATGACATTGTAACTCTCCAAGTGATCTTTCAAAAGATGTTCGTATGATGCACGCCAAGCACTCTAAGTCATGTCTCTTAGTTTGTATCTGAAAAATGAAGAGTTGAGTACACACTTGCTCAGTATATTATCCCAACTAACTTTATATGGTTTGTGCAATGACGAGTGCCACGACAATTTGTAAAGAAATAAGGAAATACAAGTTCAATACAGCCAAGAACTTATATATGATGAAACCATTCAATCCCCATTAAGTTCCTACTCATCCAAACGTTTATTTCAAGGCTTAACCTTAATGCTCATTCAAGGTTTAACCTTTAAATTTATCATTCGATCGATCGTCAAAGCTTAACTGTTGTGTTGTTTCAAGGCTTAACCTTTTATTCAACATTTTCTTAGGCATGACATCAATACGAAATCAAACTCGATCATCGTTTAACACAAGCTCAAGTCAATCAACATCCTCAATCAAATCATGTCCGTGCATCTCTAAATATCAAGAACACACGTACCAACGCAATCCCATAAACACATCACATAAGAAGAAAATTGTATGCTTTTCTCCGGATGGTACTGGTACCAAAAAAAAGGGAGGTACTAGTTGGCAGGAAAATACTTTACAAACTCAACCGAGCTCCACTCAACTATAGTAGGACCATCCATACACATTTTTACACACTACACCTTCACATAAGTAGAGAGAGAGAGAGAGATCCCTATCAAAATGGGTTTTGAGCAAAACTCTAAATGAATCAAGCTAGAATAGTTGAAGGAAAGTTCGATAAGATAATGAGTGAAAAAAGAATATTATAGCGTGACCATACACATTTCGTACACAAATTGAGATATAAATATTTTCAAGTACAAACCAGTCAAATAACTCAAGTTTTACATCTAACAATAAAACAACAAATATTGTACTAGTAAATTGTAATGTGCACATAATAATGTAGAGAGTGTCACGTATATATCCTAATTAATTAGCAAATTGGCAGAGGAGCACCGTTCCACTCCTTCAAGCAATCCAGCAAAGGATCAATCAACTTCCCCTCACAAATGGCTGAGAACACCTTGTCAAACTCCTTTCCCGGTGACCGGACCTTCTCTCCGGTCAAAAATCCCGTCCCCAATTCCTCCCTCACAAACTTGTACAACGGGTACGACCGACATTCCCTGATCCTGTTTCCAATACCTGCCATTCCACTCTCCACATTGCACCGTGCAGTTTCGACTTCCTTGGGCAAGACGGTCTTCAGCTCCTCCTCAAACGCGCAAATCTTTTGGAAAATCGACGTAGCGGGATTCGTCTCCCTCTCCCCGTTCACCAACGCGTGCTCCACCAGGACTTGTCGGAGTTTCTGCATCAACGGGTACGTGTAGCTCACCGGGTCATCTATATACGCGAATACGTGCTCCCGGTCCACCACTTTGAGCAATTCTTTCTCTGAAAATCTTGAGGGGTGAAGTTCTCCATTTGAACCCAAGGTTAGAACCCCCTTAGCCACCTGACTCACTGTGTTTTTTTACTATGCTTTTTAGGTTTTCCTCCAAATGCCACAAGTCAATTGCTTGGCATAAGGCTACCAACCAAGTCGCACTCATGAGTTTTAGTATGTCAAGTGCCTCGGCTGTTTTTCTGGATGAGATCAAGCCCAATGAGTTCACATCTTGGTTGTGTTGCTCAGCACTTTGGACATGATTGGTTACAGGGTTAGCTAGGAACTGGAGCTCGGAACAATAAGCCGCCATCGCAATTTCGGCACCTTTGAACCCGTAATCCAAGCTGGGTTTACACCCGCCAGAGAGATTCGAGGGCAAACCGTTGTTGTAAAAGTCATTAACGAGCTCCGAAAATTGTGCAAATATGAGTTTGCCTATCGCCGCAATGGCAAGCCGGGTGTTGTCCATTGAATCCCCTATAGGGGTACCCTGGAAATTTCCTCCGTGTAGGGCCTTGTTACGGGACACATCGATCAACGGGTTGTCATTCACGGAATTTATCTCCCTTTCGATCATTTTGGTTGCGGATCGGATGACTTCGATCTGTGGGCCGAGCCATTGGGGAGATGTACGGAGGGCGTATCGGTCCTGTTTGGGCTTTCGGAGCGGGTCAATGTCATGAAGCCTTTGGGCTTCTTTGACATAAGAGCTGCCGTCTAAATTGTGCTCCATTATAGCTGCAGCCTCGATTTGGCCCGGGTGGTGCTTCAATTTATGGGTCAAATGGTCCGTGAATTCGGGCTTTCCTTGCATGACTTCTGCGAACACGGCTGATAAAACTTCCGAGAGGAGAGAGAGAGGATGTTGACTTCAAAAAGAACCACGGAAGCTAGGCCCGACCCAACCGCCGTACCATTCACCAGCGCAAGACCCTCTTTGGGATGCAACTCAAAAAAACCGGTATCAATACCCGCCAAGCAGAAGGCCTCAACGGCATTGAGCGATTCTCCATTGGGCCCAACGGCCTTCGAATTGGGCCTTCCCGTTAGAAGCCCAGCGACGTAGGACAAAGGGACCAAATCGCCCGAGGCTGTGATTGTGCCCCGGAGGGGCAACCACGGGGTGATGTTGTGGTTAAGAAACTTGGTCATAGCTTCTAAAATCTCGAATCGAATCCCCAAATACCCTTGAAGGAGGGTGTTGATTCTCACCAGCATTGAGGCCCGTGTCGTCGAACGAGGCAGGGTATGGCAAGATTCTGTCCCGTTACCGAATATTCCGGCATTCAAGAACCTGGTGCACCAAAATTTCGTGAAGTAGATCGGTCACATTGTTTTTTGGATTAAAATAGTAACCAAGGAGTACTGTACAAATATCAATCATGTGATCTGTTGAAACTGAAAAGTGCTTGTGGAGTAATTTTTTCGGCTAGAGAGAGATAGAGGTTGGATTAGACCACAAACAAACTAAAATTATCGCTCGTCATTATAGACCAAGAAGGATAAAGATATTGCCTATACATTAACATTAATTATCTAAACACAGACTAATCAATAAACCACATAGCCAGGGCCCAGCTATGAATTTATTGCATTAATTTGATTGCTTAAAGTCTTCAAAAAACAATTATGTAATTTCACGTGCACTCCATGAGCAAAAATGGGTGTTATTTTCTCAAAATAGTAAAGAGGTAGACGTGGGGCATGGGGTGGTTGGATTGAGCACAGTGAAATTACCACTTTGCCCAAAATATTGGAATATTTACGAATTTTGAAAAACTATAAGAACTTGTTTTTGGAGGACAAAAGTGGAAAATACTTTTGTTACAACTTCACAAAATGGTTACACCAAAAGGGATTCTCCCTTCATATATTAGAAAGAATAGATTCTCTCTCTTTCCTTTTGCGTTTGTTTGTGGTTGTGTGGAAGCGGGTGTTGAACATAAAATAAATTTCTTTACTTTTTTTTTTTGAACGGAATTTCCTTTACTTTATTATACTCATTTTTATTGGCAAATGCTAACGGGAAGCACTTTTAGCTGTAATATTTTTTTGAGGTTTTATAAGGTATTGTTAGAGATGTTTTTGGTACCTTGATCACAGCCAAGTAATGATATTGGAATTTTCTCTTTCATGAGGACAAAAGTAATCGGTTAAATAAATCAAGTGCCTCTTTTTTTTTTGTCCTTATTCAATTTTTTTTTTCGTATTTGTTAGTTTTTCGTCAATTTTTGGAGATTATTGTTTCGTCATGACGAGAGGAATCTAAAAAGTAAAAAATTACAATCGAAACCTAATTTTTATGAATAAAGACAAAAATAAGCCAATTTTTTTGTCCTTATTAAAAAATTTTGATTTCGATCGTAATTTTTTACTTTTTAGATTCCTCTCGTCATGACGAAGCAATAATTCCCAAAAAATTGACAAAAAACTCACAAATGTAAAAAAAATTTGAATAAGAACAAAAAAAAATAAGCCACTTTGCTTATTTAGCCGGACAACCTTACTAGTATTTGGCATGCAAGTCACATCAAACTACCACAAAAGGTAAACAATTCATTTTTAAATTGATACGCAGTACTACCAAAATTCAAACCTGGTTGATCCTTAAGAAACCACCAACCCAGATAACGATGAACTCTGTCCCTGGCCTACGACAATCCTCTAATTAACATTTTCTGTATACCATTCCGAAATAATCTTTATGCAGAAATTCATTACGACCAGATAATGTTGTTGTTTTCCACAAAAAGTGTCAAACTGATTCGGCCTGGAATGCGCGGGCGTGCCAGGACAGTACTGCTGTCCAAGTGGTTTTTCAAGGCCTGGAAGCCTCAAAATCTAACTTCTTTAGAGCGATTGTGCTTGGCCCAAAGGGTAAGACCTCGAGATGGTTCGTTGGTTGCCTTTGCGAGCTAAGGACTTAACTATTTTCTGATCGTTGCTAAGAAAATGGAAAGAAAGACAAAGCGAAGCTACACTTGGATCAAACGAACTCCATTAACGGTTTAATGAAGCTTTAGATACAAGGAACGTGATAAAACTTGAACTACTTATGAAGTGAATACAAGTAAAGTTGGAAAGAAATGGAAATGAAGTTGCATAAGCTTTGAGCTTTGAGGTCGTGGACCCTTGGCAAGGCCTCCAGAACTGTGATTTATAGGAGCTACAGGCCTTGAGCTGCTTCCACGAGCTCCAATGCATGGCTGCCATGTGGCCTTCCAGCAAGGGTTTGGGCTAGAGCAGCTTCAAAATGCTCCAATGAAGAGCTATTCTCTGACCAAAACGTGTCTTTTACTCCAAGAAAACGACAAAGGCCTGAGAAACCCTTCTCATTGGCATAAAATTCTGTGAAAGGGCAAAAGGAATTTCAGCTCCTGCAGCATCCAAGCCATTTTGAGCTGCTTCAACACTCAAGCTACTACTTGAATGGACTCTCTCCTGGCCCACCAAGATTTTCCCAGGCCTTTCTTACACTCTATTGGGCCTTCCTTCTCTTGTGGGCCCTCGGGTCCCTTAAGCTTGATATCCTACAGAAGAATGATCGAGAAACATAAGATCAAGCAGGCCTGGGTGAGCTGCTTGTGAGCAGCTTGCTGAGGCCTGCCAGAGTCACTCACTATCATCTCCAAGGGCTGCATGTACGCCACCTGTCGTTGGCTTTGCTTCATGCTGAAGCATGGGTCCCGTTGGTTCAGACTTTGAGCTGCTTACAATCACCATTTAAGCAGCTTACACAGACCTGCTTAGCAGGAACATTCTAGGCCTTTGATCTGCTTGTGTGCAGCTTAAGGCCTTTTCTTGCTAATTGAGGCCCAAAATAACGTTTTTGAAGAGGGGAAGGGGTCCAATTACCATTTGGGCCTGAACTTGAGGGGTATGATGGCCCTTCATCTATTGTAAGCCTTCTGAGCCCAAGCCTGGTGAAAAAACCCAAGCTTTAACTGATTTGGATCTACTTGTAGGCCTTATGGCCCCTTGCAACTGGACTAGGCCTAAACAAACACTCTCAGGCTTAGTGGGCCAACTTGGATCTCTGGCCGATCTCAGGCTTCGGCCTGAAATTATCTCGGCCCATCACATTATATAATTCCATTATGGCCTTCGGACTGGCCCCCTTTTCGTGGGCTGTCGATCATAAGGCATTTTAAAGCCACAAATTAACTTTCAAGACCACTTTTAACCCATAAACAGTTGTCAATTAATCGAAAAAATTATTTGGCGGTCTATCGGTCACGTGGTACACTAATATCCTTATCAACGTACACATGTTGTTGTGGCAAAAATATTAAATGTATGGACCTACGTTGGGGCACCACGTAGCGGTGCCCTAAGATCATTAAATAATTACTCCAAATATTAATCTTGTGAAATTACGTACGAGTCCTGACAAGTTATATTTTGATTCAGATGAATTGATCACATGCATACGATCACATGATTGGGCATGAGAATTTTATATACCAGAAATCAATTCGCATATCGAAATCAAAAAGAACAGAAAGTGTATCATGATGATGACTAAGAAATGAGCGAAGAACTTTGTTTACCTAATAAGCTCTTTCTGAAGTGCTCCACCCTGTTTGGTTCTCCTATGAGAAGTTGCACCAAAATCAGTGGTCACACCATAGCTATCTGTCCCCTTGTTCATGCTCTCCATCACCCAATCACTACTTGCCACCACGCCAACCCTGGCAGTCTCCGATAGCTCCACCGTGACCTCAGTATCACTTGTGGCTATCGCAGCCACTTGTGATATTGTTAGGGTCTCCCCACCAAGCCGAACCACCGGCTTCCGGTACTCTGCCACCATGCGCTTGACTTCGTCCAAGTGACTACCATTTAAGGACTCTGCAGCCTTAACCCAATTCAATGGGTCTTGGACACACAAGGAGATGGTGTCATCAGTACCACTACATTGGTCGTTACTAAATTCCATTGCTAAAATTCAGTTGGAGGTATAGGTACCGATCGAGTGGAAAATGTTGGATTAATTTGGTGAAGACCCAAATGGGAATTAAAATCCAAAAATAAGGAATGGGTTGGTCGACAAAAATGGCTCGACCAATCCAAGATTTATATAGTGTAAAGCTAGCTAACTTTGGTTCATGAACTATCACAAAAAAGTAGTAATGTACTTAGATGGAAGGAAATCGAAAGCTGATCAATTTCCTGAGTTTTGTTGGGCCAAATTAGGGGAAATTATATAGAGGAGAGGATTAGCTCATTGAGATTTTGGGTGTTTGGTGGGGTGGGCAGGCCGAAAATGTTAGTTGAAAGCTGCACGAGGCCGTTGGATTTTCATTGAAATATTCGACGGTTAAGATGGTGACACGTGGAACTGCTTGGTGGGGTCCAACATCAGCGGAATTACTCGTCAAAGGGCCTTTAAATACAGAAAGTCTATGGGTACAGATTTTTGGTACAAATTTTGTACATAGATTTTTTGTGGGGCCCACTACGGGTCCCACACAAATGATCCGAACTGATCATTAAATGTAAAACATTTTTTCAAGAGCCCTTGCAAAAATTCAACTCAATCCGATACTTATAGATATTCGATCCAATCATCTAACTTTTTCATATCCTAAAATCTAAATGAAAAATTAGATGATTAGATTGAACACCTATAAGTATCGGATTGAGCTGAATTTTTGCAGGAGCCCTATAAGTAATCAATTCTAACGGATATCGGTATGTATGTTTTATGAATTCGTAGGGGTAAAACTGCTCAGTTTCGTAGTTTAGCCCCTACGAATTCATAAAACATACCCACTAATATCTGTTAGAACTGATTTTATACAGGGCCCCATAAATAATTATTTTAAAATTTATGAGTATTTTTTTGGATTTTTGTAGGGGCTAGACTAGTGGACCCCACACGGCGGGCAGTGTGGCCCATGCGGTGGTCCTAGCTCAGTTATTTTGTACGTGCATGGTTGTTAAGGTGCATGGTCTAGAAAATTTTGAAATTTTTTTTGTAAGTGGTAAAAAGTATACTTGGCGTTTGATTCGAAAACTGAAAAAGATGGGATTAATAGTCCTAGGATTAATAGTTCCTAGAATATTTGTCCTAAATACTTTTGAAATCAATCTCAGTATCATCGAAATATTTTTGAAAATAATCCCTTCTTTGTCTTGGATTTTATAGAGAAAAAACAGAAGCCAATTAATGTTTTTATTTATTTTTTGTTTTTAGGTTAAAAGTGAGAAGAAATAAAAGATATGAATGCCATGCATGTTTTTCTATGAAACATTTAAAATAAAATTCAATGGGTTGTCTCAGCCGGTCAAGGAAAGTATAAATTCTCGATTGGAACACCAGCTGTAAAAAAAAATAGAACCTTTATGGTTAACATCAAAATATAAAAATTTGCTTCCTCTAATCTCTCAAATTGAAAGTCGTCTACATGCTATCAAAACGTGTATTTCTTCTGATTAACATCAAATGTCCAGTCTACATGCTATCAACTTTTGTAGGAATATATATAGTTCATACGAAGCTTTTTTCTTTTAGTTTTTTTTTTTTTGCTAATATTGTATACATCAGTGGGGGTTAGTAGGTTAGTTACAAGGAGTTTCAGAGGCTTATCTATAATCTTCCAAACGCCCACGACGGAACTTGAACCCTAGCCTCCCACATGGGAAGAACCAAAAGATGTCAACTGGGCTAGAGCCCATTGCCTTTTGTCTTTTAGTTGGGCCCCACTGGTTTCGACACCTTAAGTAATTACTCCTTCCGTCCCAATTTAATACTAGTAGTCTTTTTTGAAAGTTCATGTTATTTTTAATTGATTCCCATTTTTTAATTTTTAATATTTTTTTTAATTTTAGCAACTTCGTATTACAGAACTAATCGAGATTTATCAAAAAAAGATCCACATTGTATATAAAATTCATTACCGATTTAAAGATATAACCAATTTTTTATCCAATTAGAATAGAACAATGGACTATTAAATTGGAATGGAGTAAAATGTTTATTTTTTAATGAAATGTTTAATGAAACTAGAGGCTAGAGATTGGAGTTCACCCAATCGTCATCTTGAGGAACCTAAGGGTGTGTTTGTTTTGGGTCTCAAAATTCATACACACAGTTTTCAATAAATAAAAAAATTTATCTATTTTTTCCCACTTATTATTTTCAAAAATCTCCGTCAAAATCGAAACCAATTTGAGACTAATTGAGGACTAATTGTGTTGTTCGCAAACGGCTCTAGAAACTCACTGCGTTGCTTTTGTTTACTATTATCCATTGCACCTAGTGGAAGACCTACCAACCCCATTCCAACCATACATCTTTATCAGTGGTTGGTAGGATGCTGTCACACAAAATCTTGTCTTTTCTCTACCGAATAGCATCCTCCCATTTCTCATTGTAGTAGTATTTGTCAAGGGCATGATTTGACGGTGCTGTGCACCCTCGGCACAATACCGTGTTATGTAGCATCCGTGTCGTTCATTCGATAATTTTATAGTTCAGATTTCATCTTGGTAATAAACGGCTCGGATGCAACACGGTAGAAATAAGATTTAGACCGTTGGATTGCCGAACGGACGGCTCGAATGCCACACAGTGCGGCGGGTGCACAGTACCATCCCCTAGTTTGACATAGAGGCCAGGTTTGCCTTCAGCTAACTGAATTATTTTACAAAAAAAAAAAAAAAAGGCTATGTTTTCATTTTCGTTCATATTTTTATTAGTTAATTTACGATTCAATTTATTAGAAAAGATGCTCATTTGTCCACCTAAATTCTATACAATATTTTTCTCTTCTGTAAGCAAGAATCTTCTGAATTAAATACGCGATTGAGACATTATTGAATATACTATTTGAGCAATAAGTTCCGAGACGACATAGCCAGAAATCTCAATGAGTGGGATTAATAAACGACTCTCACACAAGAACATCTCTAACATATTTGTTCCCCTAATAGTATGGAAACAATTTGTAGAAGAGAATAAAATTGAATGAAAGCAACCATGAATGACTTTTTTCTTATTGAGAAAATAATATATAAAGAAGTCATTTGTTGTGTAAAAATTAAGATGTCTTTTCATTATATAAGTGTAATAATATTATTTATTAATTGATTCTCATCCAAATTCAAACAGTTTTTTCAGAAGCCGCATATTGTGAAAGTCCTTTTTATATTTGACCAATTATATTAAATGCTCAGGATAATTTTATACCTTAGGTGCAACATTTAGGGCAATTTCCGAATTTTACTGGGGCCATATATATGTCATAAACCTCTACGAATTATAATTCTTTTTTTTTTAAAGGAGATTGAGTGACTACACCTGCCCATTAGTCCATCAGCACCGGAAATAACACAAGGAATATCAATGGATCATGCAAGCTTAATTGATTAGTAAACCCGCCGAGAAAATTGGGAAATAAATATTAATCACCCCATTTCTTGTATGTACTATATATAGTATATATAGTAGTATATATAAGTTCTTTCTTTATTGTACTTTGAATAGTGTACTGTACCTTCTCATGTGAATGAAACCCCATATATAGAAAGAAGTCTTTCCCAATGATTGTTGAAAATATTGACTAATTACATAAGCAGTTTTGACTAAGCAAAGTTGGAAGGCTTTTTGAAACCAAAACCAATTGCATGCAACAAACCGATCGATAAAGGGGCACCTTAGCCAAAAAGTAAAGAACTCACAATTTCTTTAGAGCCCAAGAGCCTCTCTCTCTCTAGAATAGCAATCGTCTGGGCTTTCTCCGGCGATCTCCTCCGCTCGGGGGGGGGGGGGGGAAGATGCCCGTTCCTCCTCCCCCGGGCTCTCTTCCTCTTCTCTTTTTCCTCCCTTTCCCCCTTCTCCTCTTTCTCTTCTGCCTGCCCCGCTCCCTTTCTGTTTTGCCTTGGATCGTCTCCGGTGTTTCTGTTGGGTTCGCCGGCTTGTTTTGGCCTAACGGCTTGTCGATCTCTCCGGCCTGGCTCCCACCGGCTTCCTTCTGTTGGTTGGGTCTGGTCTATGCTTAACGGCGAAGTGGAGCCGCGGATCTTGTCCCTACTGCTTCTGCTTCGATGAAGGCTGTAGGTGTGGCGATTTGGTCGGGGTGGTGGCTGGTGGTTGTGGTGGAGGGCAGGGCTGTTTTTTTGCTGCAGGTTTTTGGGGGGTCTCACGGATCTGAGGTTTCCGGTGGCTGATTGAGACATTTTGGGGTTTTTGGTGGCAATAAGGGAGATGGGTTCAGGGGTGTTGGTGAGGATCTGGGTTGGGATGGTGGTAGCAGGGCGGTGGTTCTTGGTTCGTGGGTGGCGACAGCAGGCGGCGTCCCGATGCGGATTGGTACCACTGTGGTCGGTTGGCTCAGATCATTTATGGGAGCCGAATCGACGGTGTCTCGGTGGTCGTCGTTGGGTCTCAGGCTGCACACGGGGGCTTTTGGCGGAGGGCTTGTCTGCTGTTGTCTGGTGTTTTTGATCCGGGGCTGGTCTGTCGGTGGCTGGGGTGGTGGTCGGCGTTCTAGAGTGGCTTGGCCTATGTACCCTATGGGCTTTGCCGTTGGGAGCGGGGCCTATGTTTCCTATGGGCCTCGCCTTAGGTGGTGTTTTGGTGGCGGGGCTGGTTTGTGGTGGTGGCGTCTGGCGGTGGAGTGAATGGCAGCGTTGGATGTCGGCGGCGACTGATGGCTGGAGTTTCTGCTGTAGGGTTTAGGGTTGGCTGTGGTTTGACTAATTTGAATTTAGTCTGTTTGGGTCAGGCCCATTTGCTGATTGTGTATGTATCTCTTGGGGTCTGGCCTATTTTGGGAGTGTTTGGGCTTGTCCAAACAGTTTTTTTTCATCCAACCCTTGGTTGGATTCTCCTTCCCTTCCCCCATCTTGATGTACTCTTTGTCAAGATTTCTGAATAAAATTTTGTTGCCTATCAAAAAAAAAACAAACCGATCGATAAAGTATTTTATATATATATTTAAAAAATAACCAAGAAAGAGCCATTAAGCAGATGGAGTATTTAAAAGTCATGCTCACCACCAACCACCACTTGTATAATTGTTGGGGTAGGTGAAGCAACCATAATACTTAGTATTAACATTAACAAGACAAGATAGAGAGTACCATATATATTATAGTCACAAAACTTCTTATAAGGGCGCCCTTACCGTATTAAAGTGAGGACGTCTCTTTCTTGACCAATTTGCGATAATTCGAGCCGCTCAATGTGTTCAGAACTTGATTTTAAGAGTACCCAAGAGAAATCAGCAAAAAAAAAAAGACCAGAAAGGGCTTCATCCGAGCAGCTTTTGTTTGTTTTTTATCGAACGGTTCAAATAAAAACTGCTCGGATGAAGCCCTTCCCGGTCTTTGTTTTTGCTGATTTCTCGTATGTAGCCTTAAAATCACGTTCTGAACACATTGAGTGGCTCGGATCAACAAAATTTGGTCGGAAAAGGGGAGAAAATGGGACGTCCGCAACTTAATACGGTAAGGGCGCCCATATAAAAAGCTAACTGATATTATAGTATTGCATGTTTGCTCTGGCTGGGCCTGGTTACGTATGTGCAACTACGGTGCGCACGTAACTGTGACGAATCAATTAATTAATGGGGTTTGTTAACAAAATTTGTGGTGCTTTTTCTTTGGGAAAATGACGGCCCAGGATGTGTTTTGATAATTAATACCTGCCAAGGACATGCTAAGAACATTTGTTAATGCTGAAAATGTCCTCAATAGGTATTTATTATCAAAACACGTCCTTAGCCGTCATTTTCCCTTTTTCTTTTCATTTACTATAACTTATGTGTCCAGACCAATTTATACGCACATTGACTAATCTTAGACGACCATTCCCAACGCAAAAATATGTGGTGTTAGCTACTAATTGTTGTAGCCCGTTATATATATAAAGAACGAAATTTGTTCGATCAGTCGATTGATGCAGGGGAAAGAGCAGTGAGTCATCGACAAAGTGGTAATGCAGCTCGGGGCAGTGGTGTTCTCCACAAAAAGTGCAAAAACCGAATTGGCTTGGTGTTGCTGGCGTGCCAGGACTGGATTGCAGTCCAAATTCGTATCAAGGCCTGGATGCCTCAATCTGACTTCGTATCGAGCGCTTGCGTACGACCTAAGGGGTGAGGCCATATGTGGTTCGTGGTTTTGCCTTGTCGGGATAAGGACTTAGAATTTCCTAATCGTGTAGAAAATGGAAAGGAAAGAAAACAAGGTGCGATGAAATTAAAAGAACTTCATTAACGGTTTAATGAAATTGGTACAAGGAAATGAAAGATAAGACCTAGGCTGGGCTAGATTGGACTAAAAGATAAAGACATTTGCTGGAAATGATAATTGAAATGTAATTTGAATAAGCCTTGGGCTTGTTTGGTCGTGGACCTTTGGCAAGGCCTCCAGAACTGTGATTTATAGGAGCTTCAGGCCTTGAGCTGCTTCCACAAGCTCCAATGCATGGCTGCCAAGTGGCCTTTCAGCAAAGGCTTAGGCTAGAGCAGCTTCAAAATGCTCCAATGAAGAGCTATTCTCTGACCAAAACGTGTGTTTTACTCCAAGAAAACGGCAAAGGCCTGAGAAACCCTTCCCCTTTGCATAAAATTCTGTAAAAGGGCAAAAAGAATCTCAGCTTCTGCAGCATCCAGGCCATTCTGAGCTGCTTCAACACTCAAGCTACTGCTTGAATGGACTCCATCTGGGCCCACCAAGATTTTCCCAGGCCTTTCCTACACTCTATTGGGCCTTTTACCTCTTGTGGGCCCTCAACTCCTGCTGGCTTTGGGAGAAGACTCTAGAAACAAAAGATCAACCAGGCCTGGGTGAGCTGCTTGTGAGCAGCTTGCTTAGGTCTGCGTGAGTCACCCTCCAGCAGCTCCAAGGGTTGCATGCACGCCACCTGTCCTTGGTTCTGCTTTGTGCTGAAAAATAGGGTCCACCCAGACCTTGAGCTGCTTGTAAGCAGCTTACCCAGGCCTGTCTAGTAGGAACATTCTAGGCCTTTGAGCTGCTTGCAGCTGCTTGTGTAGGCCTAAGCTGCTTGTGAGCTACTTGGGATGTCTTCATGCATGGCTGCCATGTGTCCCAAGCCTGTTGAAGGATGGTGGCCATCCAGACCTCGAGCTGTTTGTAATCAGCTTACCTAGACCTGCCTATTGAGAACATTCTAGGCCTTTGAGCTACTTGTGAGCAACTTAAGGCCTTTTTCTGCTAGTTGAGGCCCATATGCAATATTTCTAAGAAGCAAGCCCACCCAATACTTGGGCCTGAATTTGAGGTGCAAGATAGGCCTTAGTCCATTGTAAGCCTTCTGAGCCCAAGCCTGGTGAGTAAACCCAGGCTTTAACTGATTTGGGCCTATTTGTTGGCCTTGCTTACTTGTGGGAACTGCGCTAGGCCTGGATAAAGATATTCAGGCTTAGCGGGCCAATACAAGCCTTTGACCAATCTTGGGCTTGGGCCTGTGATAATGAAGTCCAGACATTAACTTGACCCAAGCCTTCATAAAATTCTACTCAATCAAAGGCTTCCAAACTGGCCCAATTTCGTGGGCTAATGATCACAAGGCATTTCAAGGCCAAAGACTGACCTTCAAGGCCATTTTTAACCCATAAACTCACTTATTGATTTTTGGCCAAAAATGGGTGTAAACAAGTGGTTTATGGATAGCTCCATTAGATGGGTTAGGGGTACGTCAAAATTAACGAAGACGGGGAGTGGATGCATGCAGTGAAGGCCAGGGGAAGGGATTGCGGGTGCAAGGATGGTTGTGCGAGACAAGTAGGGCCGATTTGTAGCTGCAAGATCGACCAAATTGGGAGGGATGAGCTCGGCTGCGTGCGCTGAGGCAGGGGCTTGGCGTGAGGTTCTTGATCGAATGCCATCATAGTCGAAGGGGACTCTCAACTGATAGTGAGGATTTTAAACAAAGAGATTCAATGTCCGGCCGGAGTGGATGCTGTGATTGAAGATATTAGAGGGCTGGCTCATCAGGTTGGGAGATGCAGGTTTCAATTCGGTCGACAATCGGCAAATGCAGTGGCCGATAAGTTGGCAAGGTGTGGTTTGCGAGACTCTGGTTCCAAGACTTGGGAAGCTAGACCTCCATATTGATTATTGAGCTTTTTTGGGCGAGAAAATCATCCTTCTTTAATGTATTCGTCAAGTTGTTATCAATAAAATATTCTACCAGTTTGACCCAAAAAGATTAAAGAAAAAAAGAAGCTAATGCCAAATTTTCTCTATTTGGGTTTGCAACTGGGTTGTTGATTTGGTAGCAACTGGGTTGTATTTAGTATTATTATAGTCCTCTTTGAAATTCTCCGGCTAACACTCTTACATCCAAAATGAATTTAATTTTAATTGGTGTTTTCTTTTATTTATTCATCATTCAAAGAGAATATATATCATATCATAGTTGGTCTATTAATAATTCATCATCAACTAGGTAGGCTGAATTACTCATGGCTATTCTCTATCGATCGACTTTCCCTTCCCTTTCTAGATAACCTATCAATGAAATTAATTACCAAAATTAGTTCCAACTAATTTGTAAATAAAAGTTTATAGTTAGCAGGTAATTAAGCCACCTAACAAGAGTTTCATAAAAGGATCTGAGAAAGTTAGGAGAGTTTACTTTGATTAATATCCAACCATTCAAATTAACAAGGGAAGGGCTCACCAACCCCTCTATGTATATATGGAAAATCAAACCAATTAATGCGATGTTGATACCATATCCAACGAAGTTAATTTGAACACCATCTCATCTCATCTCATCTCATCTCATCTCATCTCACCAACCAAGGCCTTTAATTTGCATGTTACACGACACCACATCACAAGTGTTAAAAGGCGTCACTTACATGCACATTGCTTAAATAATAATAACTCCTTTTTTTTTGTTTTTTGAACGGCAATTTTTTTTATTAATCTTGAAATTGTTACAAGACTAATAGGAGTAAGGAAACAATATTAGAAAATTAGTCTTAGATCCATTATGTAAACTTCATAAGCCCACAAGTCCACCTATTAATTTCATAAAGTTTCGAGTCCATTTTAAGGTACCCTTGAGTAGGGTAGAGTACCCTAGGGTTTAGACACTTTCATAAGATTTTAGAATGTATTTTTTTATTATAAGATAGGGTACCCTATCTGGTCAATTCGAGACTCAAACCTAAGATTGGCAAGAAACCAATTTAAGACACCCTTTGGGCCGAAGCCCACCTAAAAAGGCCGAAGCCCAACACCCTATAAGTCTAAAAACTCAGATAATACATTCAAGCTCAAAGACGGACCAAGGCTAAGACTGACCCAACACCGATGTTAATACTGAAAATGTCATTGGCGGGTATTAATTATCAAAACACGTCCTTGACCGTCATTTTCCCAAAACCTAACCTTATGCAAGATGCCGCCACCAACCACCCTAGAGCCCTCCTTTGGCAGCCCAGCCTCCACCAAAAATCCCTCATGATCGAACCCAGATCCACCAAACAATAAAGGCAGTGCCGCCGCGAGCCTCACCCATTGCCGGACCTCCATAACAGCCACCGAGAAGCTTCCATTTTCGCCCTCACAAGCGGCCAGAGCTGTCGACAACCACACTGCGACGCCGCTTCATCATCTCCCATAGAAACATGAGCAGATCCGCTGCCTAGGTCAACGACCGAACCAAAATGCGCTAGAGCCTCCGCTTGCCGTTAGGCCCAACAGGAACACACCCCGGAGTGCAGAACCAGTGGGAGAACACAATCTGTTAAATTCTCAGCTATAAAGGGATAATTCCTAACACTAA
Organism: Rhododendron griersonianum; assembly: GCA_018127125.1. Classification (NCBI taxonomy): domain Eukaryota; kingdom Viridiplantae; phylum Streptophyta; class Magnoliopsida; order Ericales; family Ericaceae; genus Rhododendron; species Rhododendron griersonianum. Next base: position 28,446,491 of record CM030790.1, on the reverse strand, counting down.
AGCAGTGACATTCAAGGTTTTTAAATCGGGATACGTATCGTGTATCGGTTTTTCGATTTTTCGTATCATATCGGGATACGTATCGAGTATCGTAAGATACGGTAACAAAAGTTAATTTACATTAATTAATCATAAATACATTGCAATAAACTACAAATTGATAGCACATATGAAAAAGAAAAGCATATAGGATGCAAAATCACACGTCTTAGGCCATCTAAAGTATTCCAAAAGATTAAAGTGTACCAAAAGATCAAGTATTAGAAACTTAGTTTCTCTATCCACCTTAATTGCATGGTTTATAACCATTTACTGCTAAAAAAATTGCACAAAAGCATGTAAGACTGTATAAGAGACAGCTGTAGGATAATAAAATACTGCTTTGTTTTTTTCTTTCTTGTATTCATTGCCTGGGAATGAGAAAGATCCACTTGCTTTATCTTATTTTAATGGAGTAGTGGTCAGTGTTATCAAGAAAGAGCTTTAAAAACTGAGAAAAAAGGGTCGGTGGTAGTTAAATATAAATATTAATGGAGTCCAAGTGTCAAACATGAAACCCCACTCAGTGGGCTTTTTAATAGTGTACCGCATATATACACACATATATATACACTATACAATAGACTTAGAAAGTGCAACAAAAACAGAGCACTATACCTCTCAAAGAGGACCAGATTTACGAAAATAATAGAGCTTCAGAGATTGGAGAATAAATACTGAGAGCAGTCGACAGGAGAATGACCAAAACCATAGCTCTCAGTCAACGAAAAGAGCAGAGCTTTCAGAGATCGGAGAGTAGCAGTCGGAGAGTGGAGTCGACTAGGGCTTAGGAGTTGCCCATGGTGTATCTCGGTGGGTAAAAGAGTTTGGGTATGGCCCATTTGGGATTAAAGCTGAATCGGGGTATAAAAAGGTATGTTTTAACTACGTTCAAAAATCGTACGATACCCCATCGTATCCCGATACGTATCGAATCGCACGATACGCCTACTGTATCCTACGATTTCTGTGCAAAGACGATACGACTGTCGATACGTATAGATTTACCTACGATACGATACGTATCGTGCGATACGTATCGGGTATCGTACGATTTTAACAACACTGGTGACATTACATACAACATTTTGAAAGTGAGAAAACACTAGCAAACTGGAAATATAATCTGTTCTTCTTAAATTACAGTGAAAAATGTTAAACAAAACATTGAAAAATACCGGACCAAAAATTTACTAGGAAGGATGACTATTGACCACCATCGAGGAAAAATTATTCAGCTCCAGGAGATTGACACATGTATCCCAACTCTTTTCCTTTTTGAACGGCTATCCCAACTCTTTTTCTCTCCACACCAAATAATCACTCTATCTCGAGGAATTTTTGGGTGCCGAGCAGCGCATCCGGACCATCCATTTTGATTTTGGACGGCTCGAACTTGGAGAAAAAAAAAAGAGAGAGAAAGAGGAGAGAGAGAGTGGTGGGGTGAAAGGAGAGAGAAGGTTTTAATCTAGGCTGTCAAATACACTTTTGAACCGCCCGAATGCCCTGTTCGGGCACAACGTCGGCACGGCCACGTGGTACCCATCCGACACCCAAAAATTTCTCCACCCTTAAAGTAACCGGATGGGGATGCTCTTTATGATTTCACTCGTTCTTTAGATAGAGGGGTGAGTTTTGGTCAGATTTTTCTAAGGGCCGACTATTTGCAACTGCAAATTTATTGCATGTAAGGTCCACTATAAGGAACTTAAAGAGTCTCTAGTTCAGCTCCCAAGTTAATAAAACCTCTAGTCCATTTTTAACATTTTATAGTAGGCCCAGTCCACTCCATTTCAATTTAATACTTATACCCTCCCACCACATCATCGCCGGGAAGTTGATTGGCGCTGGAAAGTCCGCTGGAAAATTGGCCGGTGCCGGAAAGTTCATCGGGAAGTTTGCCAGAAAATTCGTCGGCGCCAGAAAATTTAGGCACTTTCATATGGTTCTAGGATGCACTTAGTTTCATAGGGTTTTAATGGTTTAGGCACTTTCATTGGGTTTAGGATTTAGGCACTTTCATAGGGTTTTAAGGTGCACTTAGTTTCACAGGGTTTTAGTGATTTAGGCATTTTCATAAGATTTTAGTGGTTTAGACACTTAGTTTCATAGGGTTTTAGTGATTTAAGCACTCCGGCGAACTTTCTGGTGGTGATGTGGCGGGAGGGGTGGGGGTGGGGGTGGAGGTGGGCTTATTAAGCAAGTGGATTAGGGACTCTACAAATTATTGAGGTGGACTAGAGACTCTACAAGTTCTTTATAGTGGACTTATCACTAATCTTGTAACACAATTTGCTACATACAATCTCAAAAATTCTCCTAAACTTCCAAAATTGCCCTTGCATCAATTTTCCCCAAAAATTAAACCCTCTCCCTCTGAACCCTTCTTACCCATACGAAAAACAGCAACCGACCATCATAACCGCCGTACCGTGGAGTTCTGCAAATCCATGGAGAACCACCACTAGGCCACCACACCATGGAGTTCAAGTTCAGCAAATCCATGGTACAATCCGGAAACTACAATTGTGAACTCCATGTTGAAAACCATATCAATCCACCTCCACAATCACCACCTCCATCACATGCGCCACCACCAGTCACTCAATCACCACCAGACCACCACCAGACTCGACATCACCGCCTCCTTTATACCGGACAACACCACCTCCTTCCAAAAATGTTTCCCGACATGGTTGGATACACACACATACTCAAAAAAATTTAGAAAATTTCATATTTTAAAACTCGAAAATGTATCCAAAATTTGGATTCTAAAACCTGAAAATATTGGTTATATTCGGATTTTGATATTTGAATGGTTTCAGAAAAAAATATTCGTACTTTAAAATCCGAAAATATATGTTGCCTTCAAGTTTTAAAATCCGAAAACTGTATAACGCATCTTGAAGATGCGTCATGTTTTTTTTTTCCTAGTAAAACGCATTTCGTGCATGCGTGATTAACATCGTGCATTAGTAAAATGCGCGATAAGCTATTCATACTTTAAAATCCGAAAATACATGTCACATACTTTCGAGTTTTAAAATCTGAAAGGATGGGGACAACAAATTGAATATCATCACTAGGTTTCAGATCTATTTTTTTCTTTTCGGTAAAGAAGTTTCCAAACTGGCTATGCATCTGGTTCTACTGCGTAATAAACTGGCAGGATATGGATCATGAACTGAATTACCTACTAGCTATAGTCAAAGAGCAGATAAAACAAGAGCTCCTAAAACTGTAAAAAAAAAAAATCCGGGAGGTGAGGAAGATGGAATTGGTTTAGGGTGAGGAGTGAGAAGAAGATGACAAGGAGAGAGAGGTGACTGAGGTGTGCTTCCCTTGTGCAATGGTGACTGAGGTGTGGTGGTGGTGGTGGTTAGGTTTGATGTGGTGGTGAACGGGGAGAGATAAGGGAGAAGGAGGAGTGGGTTGTGGTTGTATTTAGTAATTTTAGGGGTATTTTTGTCTGAAATGATTTATTTTAAAATAGGTTACGTATAGTAAATTTGCAGTTGCAAATAGTCGGCCCCTTTTTCTAAGTCATGTTAGATAACAAATAAAAACAACCACTTTCCATTGGGAAAGGGTGGGCTAAGCCTATCATCATTGGATTCAATTATTCTACTTGGGTAACTATCGCCAACATGCTAAAGCGAGTTAAGAGGAGAGTGAGGAGGAAGTAGAGAGATTGCAAACGAGTTGAATCGAGTCGAGTTTTAGAATGTTCATATTCGTTCGTTAAGTTTTTAACCAAATTCGAATCGAGCTCAAACTTAATGAAAATTTGATGAGCCGAGCTTACATAGATTAGAGTCAAACTCAAATTTGTTAATGAGTCTTAACGAGTCAAAAATATTAGATATTCAAAGCTCTCATACAGGTATACAACTGCAAATAAAATTTCTATTTTGCACATAAATAAGTTCATACATTTATAAAAAAAAACATACTCCCTCTGTACCTTTTTAAATGTCTCACTTCGTAACTCCAACTAATTAATAAAACATCATCATTACACCTTTCACATCAACTTTTACCTCCACTTTCCCTATTTACCCTCTATAGAGACATCATCATTACACTTTTACTCACTAACTTTTCAAAATGGAATCTACTTTTAGAGGCAAAATGGAAATGTACCAACTTTTACCCACTAACTTTACAAAATGGACATTTATTAAGGGACAGCCCAAAATGGAATACTAGACTTTAAAAAGGGGACGGAGGGAGTATTAAGTTTGTACTACTTAAAAAAGTTAATTTATACATGTACAAGTTACAAAGTTTTCATAAGGTATGCGCAACAATTTACACATATTCAAGGTTATACGTGAAATTCTTATGAGATAAATACATATGCCTCAGATTCACGAGCCTTATCGAGCTGAATAGTGTCAGGTTCAGTTTCAGCTTATTTAATAAACGAGTTTAAAATTAAGGTTCATGTTCAGTTCGTTTAGTACTCGAATTGAACACAAACGAACCTTTATTGAGTCGAGCCTCGAATAGTTTACAAATGGCTTGGTTCATTTGCAGCCCAAAGAGAGATCAAAGAAGAGAGATAAAGAAAGAATACATGTAGTGGGTCCCATTTTAGTTCTCTATAGAGACCCGTAAATTTCTTTATTTAATTTTAATGTTTGTAGTTGAGGAAAAAGGGTGAAAAATGACGTGAATGTGAATGTGGAGGTTAAATATGCAAAGGTTGGGAAAATATGGGTATTAGTGTAATATAGTGCATGTGTGTATATGTGTGTGTGGCAGGGAAAACGTTTCCCATTTATCCTTTTCTCTCTAACTCTCGATCTCTCATTCTCTCTCTTGGCTCCCTCTCTCACCATCTCCCAAAAATTCACCTCCAAACTCAAAACCCACAATAATTAACCTCAACTCCATCTTCTACTTGTGTATTGGGCCTGTATCGCATGGGATAGAGCTTGGTTCGGTGTATTTTGTTCGGTTTGGATTCCGGAAGCTAGGGCTTGCTCAATCTCATCGATTTCGGTTTAGATACTCGAGGTAGGGAATTCTACCTCTCTTTATATGTTATTTGAGTGTTCTTGTGCCTTATTCGAGCTTGTGTTGGTTGTTATTGAGATTAGATTGAAATCTGAAATTCCTGTCAAAATCGCCTGAAAGGCACTCTCCCTACCGGTAGGAACTTTTCACCTACTAGTAGGACAAGTGAGAAATTCTTCTATAACCAGCTCAAACATACTGCAGTAGCTCAACGTATTCATCCACCTACCGGTAGGAACTTCCACCTACTGGTAGGCCAAGTGCAACTTGTTTCGTTCAAATGTTGGTTTTTCTGTTTTCAATTTCTATCGATAGGTCAAGTGCAGAACTCTCTTCTTCTACCAGTAGGACTCATTCACCTACCAGTAGGTGATTGAGCTGTTACAGTGTATGTGAGCTGCTTTTCCAACATCTTCCAAATCACATTTTGAAGCTTCTCATCGACTCTAATGGGTTTGTTTACACATTCTTTCAAGTGTTTTGGAGAGTATTACTAGTCTCACACTTAGAGTGGTATCCGATGGACTTGAATGAACTCGTTGACTTAAGAAATGTGAAGTGTAAGATATGACACGTTGAAATACGAACGATACACAAGAATATGTCTAGTGATCCGATGAATAGTATTGCAATTCATTTTCTCTCGACTTGCAGAATCCTTTAGATTCCTTTGGCATACGCTTTACGGACTCCAAGTATAGAAACTAGAAGACCGGGCATCGCAGAGTCTAGTCGTGGGTTGATATATGGTGTGTGTAGGTGCGGGGATATACTTAAAGGTATGGTGAGGACGTATATTTACTTACATGCGATATGGTAATTGTTGGTCTTGTAAGGCCATGTGATTGATTAAATAGCTTTTGGATTTGATTGAATGATTTGATGTTTGTGAAATGGAAACATGGGGTAAATGTGAATAACAAACGGATACCATGAGAACTCGTCATATGTTGTTAATGAGAACTTGACACGAACGCATGGACATTGTTGATTCCACTATGGACACTCGGTGAGGTTAAAAGAGGAGTAACGCTACAAAGCATATAAAAGGGCATCACTTATATGTGATGTGTCCCGGAGTAGACAAATGGGCATCACTTATATGTGATGTGTCTCGGAGTAGATAAATGGGTATCACTTATATGTGATATGTTCCGTGGTACGTGCAATACATGTGAAAACCTTGATTGAAGAAATATGAAATATTGAGAAAAAGAAAGAAAGATTGACTTTTACTAAATCGGATTGTTCGAAAGGAAAAAGGTTTTTATTTATTTATAAAAGATCCTCCGACTATTCTTGAGCGAATCAACGATTTTCGGTATTTGGGCACAAATCAACGTACTCCGGTATTCGGCTTGAATCAACGGAGCTCGGCCTACAATGGTCTTGAGTTTTCTCTAAATTGTTTGATATCAAAAGGAAAAGTTTCTTGATAAAGGGTTCGACGACGAACGAAGGGGAAATAAGAAAGAATGTGGTACCGCACGAGAAGATGGATTGGCGATAGTTGGATACTTGATCATGATAGTTATGCTTATCTCTGTTGTCATTTGGTTTCTATCATTTGTTCCTCCGTATTGCTCATCTGCATATAGAGTTTGCATAGACTTTTCTACTGGGCTAGTGTAGCTCAAGCCTTATATTATTTTCAGGTGCTAATTCGGAACAATAGCTTGCATGTTTGGAATGCTTGGATTGTGGACATGCCCTTTTGAAGGCTAACCAAAAGAGTTACTCATTCTTCTTGTAAATTTTTTTTGAAAGTTGTATTTGTAACATAAGTTATAATCCTTTTGACTACGAAGTATTTGTAACTCTAAACTCTCATGACACTTGATACTTGTGTTAATTTGGGCCGTTGAGCCGGTGATGTAATATTTGAAAATCCTATGGACTTGAAAGTATTATTATGGGAATGAAAATACAGTAATCTTTTGGGTATCGTATGGAATATTGTGAGAATTTATTTATGAAAAATCTTTTATATTTATGTTAAAAATCGAGGGCGTGACAACTTGGTATCAGAGCATAGGTTTAGAACACCTCGAGACCATGGGGTGGTTTTTAGTCTCATGGGTTCAAAAATCGCTACATCTTTTTACAAAACCACATGTGTGCTTGCATGAAAGAGTCAGTACATTGATATGACTTTGCATATGTATCACTATAGAATGGCGCAGAGTTGTTGATCTATGTTGGAGACTTGTATCATATAGTGATGTGACTATTGTTGATGATTTTGTTTCTTATGATGATTTCATCTCTTATGCTTTCGCAGTAGGATGTCTTCGAGGTGTGGAGTTAGGTGGGGTGACATCAAGGATCATGATTACCAGGGCCGTAGTGTATACAGGGAGAATGAAGTGAGTCGGTCTACTAAGAATGAGGTAATGTTTCTTGAGATTGTTGAGAGCGTGAAGGGTGTTGAGACACTGGAGGGTGTGCAGAGCGGTATGAATGTGGGCGAAACTAGACATCGAGTCGTTAGCGTGGGATCACCTTCCGGGAGTGTTAAGAGTTTAGGAAGCAAGAAATCGAGGGGACCAAATCAGCCTATGCACGGCCAGAAAGGCCTTAACCTACCTTCTCATTCTGAGACTCCGAGGGTTCTCCTTAAACATCAGATGGTGTGTTACAAATGTGGTCAGATGGGTCATATTCGTGCGAAATGTTGGGCAAAGACTTGTTTTGCTTGTGGTAACTCTAGTCATCTTGCTAGGAATTGTCCGTTGGGAGGAGGAGGCACTCGTAGTGAGTTGGGTTTAATACACCAACCAGGAACTAGGCTAATTGTCAGTCAGCCGCAACCTCAGAGTGTACAAAGGCAATCAATCGTTAGAGTAAATACATCGCCAGGGAATGTTGGAAGTCAAGGGAGGAAAAGGCAGAGGGAACCAAATCAGTTTTCGCTAAACCAGATTAACCTTAGGCCACCTACCTTATCCAGGGATCAAGGAGTTCCACAGCTTGATGGGCTTTACTATGTTTGTCGCGAACCTGGCCACATGGTTAGGAATTGTCCTCAAAGACCGAGGGTGCATGGTGAGTCGAGTTCAGTGCAACAACATAAACGTACACCGATGTAGCAACAAATGTAATTCTGTAACTAAACCACCACCTCCTACTACTCTTTAACTCTCAGAAAATGTTAGTTGTTTGAGGTACCTTCCTTTCTTAGTTGTTTGACTCATTAGCTATAACTCTTTTAAATTGGAAGCATTTCATCCATTGAGAACTACATCATTATCCGTGTTTGGAATTGAAGATCAGGAATCTTAGTCCTCGTGTGTTAAGAAGCGTCAATAGATCATATTTGCCGAGACTAGGGGTTAATCATTCCATATGGAAGTGTTATCTTTGACTTCCTTAATGCAAGTACAGTTAGGTTTGATATGATTTGGGAAGGAATTGGTTATACTCATGGTAGTTAGTGATATTCTGAACGTGATTTTGTAAAAGTTGTTTTTTTTATCATCCTCTTTCGTTGGCCTAGCTGAATATTGTTAGAATTGTATTGTAAGCTATTTTTCGTGAAATCCATTGTGTAGATGACCTGTTATAATTCTTGGTACTTAAGTCAATTATCACACAATCCATTTCTAGCTTATCTTGAGAATATTAAAAGTCTTGTGGTGAAGCACCCCATGATACATTTGCTATTGTTGTTGGTCACTGTTCCTTGTATTCCATTCGAAGTTTTATTTTGACATTATTCTGCTTGAGATAAGCTTTCATTGGTCGGTTGAGATCCCTCTGTCGCGACTATTAGTTTGTCGTTGACTGTAAATATTATTTTGCGCAAGTTCTTATGTTGCAACTCGACCTATTAAACCCAATCCGAGGTCACATCCTTTATGCTATACAAATTCGTTGGTGCCTTGAATTCAGACTTTGATGCTATTGTTACCTGCTTTGGTGCCTCCAATTATTCTGATTTCTTGATTATGGAGTCACGTGATTTGAACTTATATTCACCTTGTATCCGTATGCCTGCCTAGACCTATTCGGTTGGTGTGGAATTCGTCGTTGCAGATACTCATCTGTTTGTTGAAAATTGTTGCACTACTCAAGCTCATGTCGTAATTGGAGTCAAATCTTGTGGCAACATATTTATTAAGACCCACTTGTTGATACCATTCAATCTGAATTCGTTTGTTATAATTCCTCTCAGTGTTATTCAACTCTATTGTGGTTCCTCAACTTTGGAGGCACATGATTCATCTTGTAATGCTTAGTCTCAAATTGCTAGAAGTTTTACTCATTTCTAGTATTGGGAAATTTCTTATTTTGGATCAATTAGTTTACAAGAGATCAGTCTCATTACCTTGTGCTTGTTCTTAATATCGAAATCTTTCATTTGTCAAGACGTTATCCGTTGACTCCTTTGACTTGTAGAGCAATAAAAGAGTTATGATCGGCCATTTCAAATTTCTTGGGTTGTTATAGAAAGGTGCTTTGAGTTCGTTGTCTGGTCCCTTTAAAGATTCCACGTGTTCTCTGAAATCCGGATACCTCATTATTGTTCTTTGAATCCCAAATTGGCGTTGTTTGAGTTTTGGAGCTTGCTCTTTTCGTTTGAGATAGCAAATTGAATTCTTCTCGTAATCTAGAATGACCCAACCTAGAGTGAAAATTTGGTGCGACTTTTAGAAGAATTGTCTTGTGTTATGGACCCGCTAGTACGATGAAATCTATTCGCCGACAATATTTGGAAGCTCGAGGGAGAATGACCGAAAAGATAAAGGTAAAAATCGTCAAAGATTGCTAACTGCGTTGGGCCAACCAAAGGATCGTGTTGACCGTCAACGTCACCTAATGTTATTTGAAGAAGGGAAATCATGTGTTTCACAAATCATCACCGCATTGGAGTTTGTCTCGTCTTGGGTGGGAAATGAGGCTTTGATCACTAGAAAGATAGGTTAAGTATCGGATACGTCGTATGTCTTTTGGATAACCAGGCGACAACCGATGAAATCCAGTTGGAAAAGGCGCTTAATCACCGCACCTTCTAGATGGAAGTCTCGGAAAGTCAATTGGATTATCGGGTTACACTTAGGAGGTAAGATCTCTATGGTGAGATATATAATTGTATATAGGAATTTTGTAACAGAAGAAAACTTGGAAACTGTGTACCGTTTGACGTTGTCGCATAAACTTTTCAATATATATATGATGCGTTATGTATACGGACAGAGATTGAGGAGGAATGAAATGAATCCATTGCATGTGTTGGAGAGGTCCGAAGTAGAATTAGAAGCCGACGTGTCCTATGGTAATAAACCGATACGTATCCTCGATTCGTGTAGTCTAGTTTTGAAAGGGTAAGACGATGCCGATAGTGCGAGTCACGTGGGAAAAGGAGGACGAAGTTATAGAGTAACATCCGCATTTCTTTTAGTTGATTGATGTGAGTTTTGACGTAACACTTTCATGATTATTAAACCGTTGCATGATGTAAGTTGTTGTGGTTTTGCGTATCTATATGATACTTGGTAGGGTTGGACTTGTTTTGGCAGACGAAATTTCTTTAAGAATGGTATAATGTAGAGACCCGTAAATTTCTTTATTTAATTTTAATGTTTGTAGTTGAGGAATAAGGGTGGAAAATGATGTGAGTGTGAATGTGGAGGTTAAATGTGCAAAGGTTGGGAAAATATGGGTATTAGTGTAATATAGTGCATGTGTGTATATGTGTGTGTGGCAGGGAAAACATTTCCCATTTATCCTCTTCTCTCTAACTCTCGGTCTCTCACTCTCTTTCGGCTCCCTCTCTCACCATCTCCCAAAAACTCACCACCAAACTCAAAACCCACAATAATTAACCTCAACTTCATCTTCTACTTGTGTATTGGGCCCTGTATCGCGTGGGATAGAGCTCGGTTCGGTGTATTTTGTTCGGTTTGGATTCCGGAAACTAGGGCTTGCTCAATCTCATCGATTTCGATTTAGATACTCGAGGTAGGGAATTCTACCTCTCTTTCATGTTATTTGAGTGTTCTTATACCTTATTCGAGCTTGTGTTGGTTGTTATTGAGATTGAATTGAAATCTGAAATTCCTGTCAAAATCGCCTGAAAGGCACTCTCCCTACCGGTAGGAACTTTTCATCTACCAGTAGGACAAGTGAGAAATTTTTCTATAACCAACTCAAACATACTGCAGCAGCTCAAAAGCAGCTCAACATATTCATCCACCTACCGGTAGGAACTTCCACCTACCGGTAGGCCAAGTGCAACTTGTTTCGTTCAAATGTTGGTTTTTCTGTTTCCAATTTCTACCGGTAGAAACTTCCACCTACCGGTAGGTCAAGTGCAGAATTCTCTTCGGTAGGTGAATGAGTCCTACTGGTAGAAGAGGTAGGTGATTGAGCTGCTACAGTGTATGTGAAATGCTTCTCCTACATTTTCCAAATCACATTTTGAAGCTTCTCATCGACTCTAATGGGTTTATTTGCACATTCTTTTAAGTGTTTTAGAGAGTATTACTAGTCTCACACTTAGAGTGGTATCCGATGGACTTGAATGAACTCGTTGACTTAAGAAATGTGAAGTGTAAGATATGACACGTTGAAATACGAACGATACACAAGAATATGTCTAGTGATCCGATGAATAGTATTACAATTCATTTTCTCTCGACTTGTAGAATCCTTTAGCATACGCTTTACGGACTCCAAGTATAGAAACTAGAAGACGCATCGCAGAGTCTAGTCGTGGGTTGATATATGGTGTGTGTAGGTGCGGGGATATACTTAGAGGTATGGTGAGGACGTATATTTACTTACATGCGATATGGTAGATTGCTGGTCTTGTAAGGCCATGTGGTTGATTAAATAGCTTTTGGATTTGATTGAATGATTTGATGTTTGTGAAACGGGAACATAGGGTAAATGTGAATAACAAACGGATACCACGAGAACTCGTCATATGTTGTTAATGAGAACTTGACACGAACGCATGGACATTGTTGATTCCGCTATGGACACTCGGTGAGGTTAAAAGAGGAGTAACGCTACAAAGCATATGAAAGGGCATCACTTATATGTGATGTGTCCCGGAGTAGACAAATAGGCATCACTATATGTGATGTGTCCCGGAGTAGACAAATGAAAATCACTTATATGTGATGTGTCCCGGAGTAGATAAATGGGTATCACTTATATGTGATATGTTCCGTGGTACGTGAAATACATGTGAAAACCTTAATTGAAGAAATATGAAATCTTGAGAAAAAGAAAGAAAGATTGACTTTTACTAAATCGGATTGTTCAAAAGGAAAAAGGTTTTTTTTTATATAAAAGATCATCCGGCTATTCTTGAGCGAATCAATGGTTTTTGGTATTTGGGCACAAATCAACGGACTCCGGTATTCGGCCTGAATCAACGGAGCTCGGCCTACAATGGTCTTGAGTTTTCTCTAATGTAGAGACTCGTGTTTATTTTATCCATAGTTGATATTTATTAAATGCATAATTTTCGGAAAAGGATAATGGAATAACTGTATTTATGTGATTTGGGGTTAAAACGAAGGAATTGATTGTGGAAGGAGGTAATGTGTGATTTATGGATTTAAGAGTATAAATAGGGGAGATGAGGGAGCATGGGATCATTTTCCCCTCACCCTCACTCACGTCTCTCTCTCCCGGTCTCTCTCTCCAACGCCTCTCTCACTCTCTCTTGCTCTCTCACCAAAATCACTCAAAAACCCACCAATATAACCTTCAATCCTTCGACCTCTACGCGTATTGCGGCCCGTATCCCGTTCATTGGAGCTCGAGGAGGTCGTATCCCGTTCGAATCGAAGTTTTCGGAGAGCTAGGGCTCGTAACTTTGTGGGTTTCGTTCTTCGGCTTTGAGGTAGGGATTCTACCTCTCAATACATGTAGTTGAAGTGTTTTCCTTGCTTGAAATTGTATCCATTGTTGTTGTTGTTGTGGTTGTTGTTGAATTTCTGAAAATCTGCAGAAAAACTGCTCGTAAGCCTCCCGTATGGATACGGCCAAAAGTCTGTATCCATACGGAACAAGCTGTAAAATTCGTAACCAACCCGTATCCATACGGATTTTTTTCTCGTATCCATACAGTGAGCTTATCTCCAGATTTTACTGTTTTGTTCCGAAACCCATTGTTTTGACCCCCGATCACTTTCAACTCGTTCCAAGGACTTCTAAAACCCTCCTAATCATTGTTGAACACCCTTGTTGGGCTCTTGTGCGTTCTTGGCACTTCCTCACTTTCGTACGATGAAAGTTGTCTTAATTACCATGTGAACTTGAAATGGAACGAGACATTATGAAATTTGTGACATGCAAAACTTGTTGACACAACGCGTGAACACTCAAGGCCCATCGACGGGGGGTGCTTGGCAGGGGATATCAGGGTCCCATAAATAGCCTGGCAGGAGCTAATGCTCGTATTGATTATTCAAGGCCCAACCTTCGAGGTGGGTGCTTGGCAGGGGATATCAGGGTCCCATAAATAGCCTGGCAGGAGCTAATGCTCGTATTGATTATTCAAGGCCCAACCTTCGAGGTGGGTGCTTGGCAGGGGATATCGGGGTCCCATGAATAGCCCGGCAGGAGCTTCGGCTCATGACACATAACGCGAGACGGTTTGGATATGCGAGATATGATAATGGTTAAAGGTTGAGGGGTATTCTAAATCTCATGGCTTGTTTGTCGGATTGTTGAACCATTTCGATTGTTAGTTGCTTGGGCTATCCTTTGCATACGTCGTATTATCACTTTCGCATTTCTCTTGCATATATTGTCTGCGTAGCATTCCTACTGGGCTAGTGTAGCTCAAGCCTTATTTCTTTTCAGGTAATAACTCTGGACATTAGCGACCATGATTGGAGTGCTTGGGTATCGGACACAACGTTTTGAAAGCTAACATTGTAGAGTTACTTAGGCATCTTTGTAAATTCCTTTTGAAGATGTATTTGTAACTTAAGTGATGGTTCAATTGACTATGGGATATTTTGTAAACTCTAAACTCTTGACCTTTGATGTCTATTCTTATTTGGGGCCGTTGTGCCAAAGATGTAATATTTTTGAACTCTTGGGCTTGGAGTATGGTTATGGGTAATTAATGATATTTTGGTAACGTGCGGATTATTGTGAGGTAATTGCTTAAGAAACTCTTTATATTTTATGTTGAAAATGGTGGTCGTGACAACTTGGTATCAGAGCACTAGGTTTAGAACACCTAGAGACCGTGGGGAGGCATTTCGCCTCATGGGTTCAAAATGTCGCGCCCTCTAACATAAATTGTGCATGCTTGCGTGACTAACATTTATGTGACTACATGGCATTGTGTTTTTGTTATCATAGAGTGGTGTAGAGTTAGCTACCCGTGTTGAGAAGTTGGAGGCTCCGACCTCATTGTAGTGATTGTGGTTGCGATTGTTGTTATTGATATCATTACAGTTGGTGGTCTTGGTCTGTACCATTTGTGGTAAGATGTCTTTTATATGAGATGTTAGATGGGCATGAGTGGTGACAATATTGATGTGTGAGAAAGGATATTTGTTAGCATGTGATAAAAGGGATAGAATGTTGATTTGACTTACGGGATGAGTGTTAGATGTATTTTTAATTGAAATTGCTCGGATTATGTGCTAAGTTAAACCTGTATGAGATGAGCTGTATAGGGTATAAGTATAAGGTGAGTAATATATGCGATGGGAATTGAGTTAGTGCGTGTATTGAATGTGTTTGGAAATGGTAAAGACTTGTTGTGATGAAATTATAGTTGATTGTTGTAGTGGTTGTTATTGAGACAGTTATTGTGAGCATAGGTAGGGCAAGTCGAACCTACATAAGGAGATATGTGTATCTAAGGTTAATATAGGAAAATGAGGGTTATAGGTAGGGTGTTAGAATACAGTTTGTGTCTTCTGGACACCCAGGCGACTACCGATGAGATCCAATTGGAAGAGGCGCTTGATCACCGCATCTTCTGGATGGAAGTCTCGGAAAGTCAACTGGACATTAGGGTTATACATAGGGGCTAGATATCTAGGCTTGGGGTAGATGACTGTCTATAAGAATTTTGTAGAAAATGGAAGCGCTATGGTATTGTTGTTGTCATTGCTGAAATAATTGTCATGGTGATGTCATTATAACAAGATGGTAGGATAACAGTTGTAGTGTTGCTTAGTGAGTTATGTGATTGAAGGAGAACTATATTGATGTATTTGAAGTCGAGTGGTTGACGTGAGTTATGTGGTGGGGAACGTGTTTGAAGTTTGTAAGGATTTATGAATGTGAACTATCGTGGTTGGAAACGAAGTGAAGAGTAGTTGGTGTGTCCTGATTTGAAATGGCGGGAAGCTTGGAGTGATAAATGTGAGAGGGAAACGGAACGTTGTGAGTTGAACGATTAGAGCGTAAAGAAACTGTATGATGTGTGTTCGAAAATGTAGACTAGACTGATGACAGTAGGGGATAGATTGGGGTATGTCGTTGGGATGATAGGTTTGTTTGAGAGAGATTAAGGGATAATGGTGATAGTGATAGTAGTGATGGTGATGGGAATGGTGTGGTTGTTATGATTGAGGTTGAGTGTAATTATGGTGGTGTCTTTGAGAAATATGAATGTCAATATGATTGCTTGGTGGAGAGAAAGAAATTTGTGAGCCGTGAAGTTTGTAGTGGGCGGGATCGTTAGAAGTTATTTGTGTGAGTGGATTCACCTCTTGAGTGATGGGGCGGTAGAAGCCTTAGACGTAACTAGGAGTATAGACATGTTGTCATTTGAAAACCCTAAGTCTTGTGGGCATTTAGGGAGGAGTCAGTCAATTCGTTTGTGTTGGTGTCAGAATTTTAGTATAGAAACAATCAATAGTATTGTATTTTAGTTGGTGCAGCTATTGGACACATTGTGTAGGTGCTAGGATGATGAGATGCTGTTAAGTTGTAATGTTGTTGAAATAGAGGAATGATTCGTATTGATTATACGCGCATTTGTGATGTAATGTTTCAATTGTGAATATGAGAAATACGTGATTTGATTTGACTAAATGAACGAGAATGCTCGGGATTGGTAAAGTGAATAGACATCGCGTGAGGTATTACAAGATTAGAAAGAACGAGACTGATATGATTGTGGTTACTGTTGGGTTTGCTAGAGCCATGAGATATGAAGTACTGGGTACCGAACGAGTTAGTTAATATGTGGGTGAATCGGATGTTGTCTGAGCCATTAATTGGTATGGATGGTTTGTTGATATATATTTCGTGTACGAAATCTATTGTTGTTTAGTGTTAACATATGTGTTTGACTTGATGTGCAATCTCGATGTGTGTAATTTGCTCATAGTTACGGTGCAGGGTAGACATTGATGTGTGCGTAGATTTTGCTACGGGAGAGACTATCTTTAGTTAGAATCTGGAACGTGTCCTTACTAAACTTTATTTGTATGATACGATTAGAAGGTTAGACACGGAAGGTATCTGCAATATGTCAATCCTTAGCTAATGGCTGGTGATAAGAAAAATAGTGAATTTGAGAGTTTGCCTGAACGGTATTGATATTGCGTTGTATTAAGTTACGTAGAGGGGACGCATTTTCATAGAAGTGAGTTTGGGTTAGAAACTAGTAATGATTCAGAGTGGAAAAAGGTGGAGTAGTGTTCGACCCTTAGTTGTGTTTGAATGTTAGATGGATGAAAAGGCATTAGAGGTTTATGTAGAGTTGATATAAGAGTTATGTGGGTAATAGGGATATGAAATGGAGGTAATGGCTGGCAGTTTTGAGATATAAGTGTTTCGAGATATCAATGGAGGTTAATTGTGTCCTTATGAGAGGGGAGTGAGTGCCACAAGGCAAGGAGCCATTTGGAAAGTGTCACGGGAGTGGTGTTGCTGTCGATTAATAGCAGTATTAATAGAGATGAATTAGTTGTGAGATGTGTTTATACTTGAAGTCAAGTGAGGGGTTTGAATGATGAGTGAGTGGGTATAGTTGAGCAACGGGTGATGAGTCATTATATGGTTTAAGGATTCTAGGCTTTTAGCTTTTGTTCTAGTAGATGTTATTTGAGGTTCTTGGGGTTGGTGAGTAAAGAATTGATTCGTGGGTTGATGTAAATTGGGAAAGATGAAGCTTAGAGTTTAGAATTTGAGTTTTATAAGCAGTTCAAAATGTCCTTCTAGGAAGTTCAAGGGGTATATGGTAAAATGAAACAAAAAGAAGAAGAAGAAGAAGAGAACGTGGAGGTACTATTAGTTGGATTTCGTTACGGGTTTACCGAGGTCGCAAAGGAAGCATGATGCTGTTTGGGTAATCGTGGATCGTTTGACCAAAATCGCTCATTTTTTGCCTATTCGTGTTACCGATTCCGTAGAAACCTTGAGTCGTTTGTATACTCGGGAGATCATCCGTCTTCATGGGATTCCCGTATCCATCGTATCCGATCGTGATCCGAGGTTTACCGTACGTTTTTGGCAGAGTTTGCAAGCTGCTTTAGGCACCAATCTCTTGTTTAGCACCGCCTATCATCCTCAAACCGATGGACAATCCGAGAGAACGATTCAGATTCTAGAAGATATGCTTCGGGCTTGCGTGATGGATTTTCGGGGTAGTTGGGAGGATCACTTGTCGTTAGTCGAATTCACGTATAACAACAGCTATCAATCTAGTATCGAAATGGCACCGTATGATGCTTTGTATGGAAGACCGTGTCGATCGCCGGTATGTTGGACCGAATTGGGAGAAGCTACACTAGTGGGGCCGGATATGATCACGGAGACCTCCGAGGGTATGAGAGCTATTCGACAACGCCTTAAAGAAGCTCAAGATAGAACGACCGAACAAGTCAAGGTGATTCGCCAAAGATTATTGACCGCGCAAAGTAGGCAAAAGAGTTATGCCGATCGTCGTCGTCGCCCGTGTCCTTTGAAGAAGGGGATCACGTATTCCTTAAGGTATCGCCTCGTAGGGGATTATCACGTTTTGGGAAGAAAGGGAAACTATCGCCGCGTTATATCGGGCCGTTTGACATTATCGAGAAAATTGGGGAGGTTGCGTATCGCTTGGCCTTGCCACCGAAGCTAATGGGTGTCCATGACGTGTTTCACGTGTCTATGTTGAGAAAGTATGAACCGGATCCGTCGCATGTATTAGAGTGGTCCGAACTTGGGTTAGAGGCCGACGCGTCTTATGGGGAAGAACCGACACGTATCCTAGATTCGCGTGACCGAGTTTTGAGGGGTAAGACGATACCACTGGTGCGAGTCTTGTGGAGAAGTCAGAGTAGCGAGGAATCGACATGGGAAAGAGAGGACAAAATTAGGGAGAAATACCCGCACTTATTTCTGGAATGAGCCAATGTGAGTATTTACACTTTGAGCCTTTCGATAATTGACTTGTTGCATGATGATGAAATTGTGAATGTTGTATGCATGCATGATGCATTAGTGGTTAGCTTTGGCATGAAAATTTCGAGGACGAAATTTCTTTAAGGAGGGTAGAATGTAGAGACTCGTGTTTATTTTATCCATAGTTGATATTTATTAAATGCATAATTTTCGGAAAAGGATAATGGAATAATCGTATTTATGTGATTTGGGGTTAAAACGAAGGAATTGATTGTGGAAGGAGGTAATGTGTGATTTGTGGATTTAAGAGTATAAATAGGGGAGATGAGGGAGCATGGGATCATTTTCCCTCACCCTCACTCACGTCTCTCTCTCCCGGTCTCTCTCTCCAACGCCTCTCTCACTCTCTCTTGCTCTCTCACCAAAATCACTCAAAAACCCACCAATATAACCTTCAATCCTTCGACCTCTACGCGTATTGCGGCCCGTATCCCGTTCATTGGAGCTCGAGGAGGTCGTATCCCGTTCGAATCGAAGTTTTCGGTGAGCTAGGGCTCGTAACTTTGTGGGTTTCGTTCTTCGGCTTTGAGGTAGGGATTCTACCTCTCAATACATGTAGTTGAAGTGTTTTCCTTGCTTGAAATTGTATCCATTGTTGTTGTTGTTGTGGTTGTTGTTGAATTTCTGAAAATCTGCAGAAAAACTGCTCGTAAGCCTCCCGTATGGATACGGCCAAAAGTCTGTATCCATACGGAACAAGCTGTAAAATTCGTAACCAACCCGTATCCATACGGATTTTTTTCTCGTATCCATACAGTGAGCTTATCTCCAGATTTTACTGTTTTGTTCCGAAACCCATTGTTTTGACCCCCGATCACTTTCAACTCGTTCCAAGGACTTCTAAAACCCTCCTAATCATTGTTGAACACCCTTGTTGGGCTCTTGTGCGTTCTTGGCACTTCCTCACTTTCGTACGATGAAAGTTGTCTTAATTACCATGTGAACTTGAAATGGAACGAGACATTATGAAATTTGTGACATGCAAAACTTGTTGACACAACGCGTGAACACTCAAGGCCCATCGACGGGTGGGTGCTTGGCAGGGGATATCAGGGTCCATAAATAGCCTGGCAGGAGCTAATGCTCGTATTGATTATTCAAGGCCCAACCTTCGAGGTGGGTGCTTGGCAGGGATATCGGGGTCCCTTAACTCGCCTGGCAGGAGCTAATGCTCGTATTGATTATTCAAGGCCCAACCTTCGAGGTGGGTGCTTGGCAGGGGATATCGGGGTCCCATGAATAGCCCGGCAGGAGCTTCGGCTCATGACACATAACGCGAGACGGTTTGGATATGCGAGATATGATAATGGTTAAAGGTTGAGGGGTATTCTAAATCTCATGGCTTGTTTGTCGGATTGTTGAACCATTTTGATTGTTAGTTGCTTGGGCTATCCTTTGCATACGTCGTATTATCACTTTCGCATTTCTCTTGCATATATTGTCTGCGTAGCATTCCTACTGGGCTAGTGTAGCTCAAGCCTTATTTCTTTTCAGGTAATAACTCTGGACATTAGCGACCATGATTGGAGTGCTTGGGTATCGGACACAACGTTTTGAAAGCTAACATTGTAGAGTTACTTAGGCATCTTTGTAAATTCCTTTTGAAGATGTATTTGTAACTTAAGTGATGGTTCAATTGACTATGGGATATTTTGTAAACTCTAAACTCTTGACCTTTGATGTCTATTCTTATTTGGGGCCGTTGTGCCAAAGATGTAATATTTTTGAACTCTTGGGCTTGGAGTATGGTTATGGGTAATTAATGATATTTTGGTAAAGTGCGGATTATTGTGAGGTAATTGCTTAAGAAACTCTTTATATTTTATGTTGAAAATGGTGGTCGTGACATCTAAATTTTTTGATATCAAAAGGAAAAGTTTCTTGATAAAGGGTTCGACGACGAACGAATGGGAAATAAGAAAGAATGTGGTACCGAAAAAAGAAAATGGATTGGCGATAGTTGGATACTTGATCATGATAGTTATGTTTATCTCTGTTGTCATTTGGTTTCTATCATTTGTTCCTCCGTATTGCTCATCTGCATATAGAGTTTGCGTAGACTTTTCTACTGGGCTAGTGTAGCTCAAGCTTTATATCATTTTCAGGTGCTAATTTGGAACAATAGCTTGCATGTTTGGAATGCTTGGAGTGTGGACATGCCCTTTTGAAGGCTAACCAAAAGAGTTACTCATTCTTCTTGTAAATTTCTTTTGAAAGTTGTATTTGTAACTTAAGTTATAATCCTTTTGACTACGAAGTATTTGTAACTCTAAACTCTCATGACACTTGATACTTGTGTTAATTTGGGCCGTTGAGCCGGTGATGTAATATTTGGAAATCCTATGGACTTGGAAGTATTATTATGGGAATGAAAATACAGTAATCTTTTGGGTATTGTATGAAATATTGTGAGGATTTATTTATGAAAAATCTTTTATATTTATGTTAAAAATCGAAGGCGTGACATTCTCTCTTTTTTTTAGTACAAAAGTTCTCTCTTTTTTTTAACCATTACTAAAAAGGACCCTTAAATGTCAGGGCCTGCCCAAAGTATTTGGGTGCCCAAGGCTTGTTCTAATAATGGTGCCCTAAACGCTTGATAATTTTACGGGAAAAAAAATTAAACAGTCAGAGAAATCCAAAACTATAGTATTAAATTCCCTTGACTAATACACACACATATATATTATATTTCAAAATTTGAAATTTCCCCTTAAAACAATTTTAATTTTAATTCAAATACTTGTTGCTCACGTATTGCATTCACGTGCAACCACTCTGTGAGCAAGTAAAACAGGTGAAGTAAAGGGTTTTATAGGTGAGCACTTTGCTAAATTGAGCCTTTGCTCTGTCGATTGGGACAAATAAGTTGCAAAACAAAGCCTCCCACCTATAGTCCCACATCGCTAGGTGAAGGAAACAATGAAGGCAAAAAATCTTTTATAAGTAGAAAGTCCTACTGCCTCAGTACCAATGCTCGAGAGACTGGACCATGCTTCTGAAACTTAGACTGGGTCTTTCCTAAAAAGAGTACTACCCAAACCAAATACTAAAAAAAATTGGGGTGCCCCAAAAATTGGGTATCTTGGGGATGCCCAAGGCCCAGGCCTTGCGGGCCTTGTGCTTGGGCCGGCAGTGTTAAATATACCTCTTTTAGAGCATCTCCAACCTTCGCTTCAAATTTGAGGATGTCAATTTTGTTTTGAAAGGCTTGCGTGGCAATTTGACATCTAAAAGATACCCACTCTAACCATCATAACAATTTCATTATTTTAGGATGTTTTAGAGAGTAAAGTAGCAAAAGATAAATTTTGACATAAGAGAGTAGATGTCAAAACGACACATAAATATTTGAATAACGCTAGGGACACAACACTCCATCACAACACCAACCACACCTGCATATGTGGCACTGCATGATTGGTGGTTACAAGGTATTTTAAAGGGATTCTTCTCCCATTACCAATCATGCAGTGCCATGTAAGTGGGTATGGTTGGTGTTAAGTGGGGGAAATTGTGAGACCCTAGTCCCACATCGGTGGGAAGAGGAAAGTATGATTTATATACAAGCGATTCCAACCAGCTATTGTACAACCTGAGGTTAACCTTTTGAGGTTAATCTTTTTAGCCACGTGGTTAGGCTCAGGGTTAAGCAGGTCAACTGGCGTGGGCCTTTACAGTGTTATGTCCCTAGTATTATTGCATTTGACATTTTTGTTGGAGTTGTTTCACATGTTAATTCTTTGACTTGACATGCCATATCATATTTGACATCTTTGGTTGGAAATGCTCTAAACACCCTTTACTAAGGGTATCTCCAATGACAGAACCAAAATTGGATAATCAAAATTTGTCACCTCATCTTTTGGTTATCCATATAAGGGGCTGCTAAGATTAATAATGTGAAATCCCACAATGGTCCATAATCAGAAACAATTTTTTTGTATTTTTGTTGGGGAGAGAGAGAGAGAGTGAGTTGGGAATAAATGTAAGTGGGTAAGTCCATTGATAGTGATGAGAGAAAGAGAGAGAAGAGGTTGTTATTTTTGCTTATTCAAAGTAAAATTTTGATTATTGGTTAAGGGGTTGCTAAATTTGATTATACCATTGTGATATATATTTTGGACCAACGTTGCTAACTTTAGAAATTTTTGAGTTTTGGTTATGTCATTGGGGACACTTTAAAAACTATCTAGCACACAATTTTGGATCCCACCTTTTAACACTTTTTGTTATACAATACACCATTATAACAAAAGTTCAAATGGGGATGCTCAGATCTGGAGTCTAGGATTGGCTCCTGGATTTAGTCGATGTAGGCAACGGATTTCAGGGCTACCCATCTGTACCGGTGAAGGCATCTTGCGGCGGGAACGAGCTACAGCTGGATGCAGATCATGATTTATCCACCCACCTCTATGAACAAATCGGTGGGTTCCAATGCCGGAACTGTTTTTTTTTTTTTTGAATTCTTATTTGCATTTTGTTTTTGTTTGTATTTTAGGGACCATTGTGTCATTTGTAACAGTTTGTTTATGATTATGAATATAAGTTTTTCCTGACAAAAAAATATGGGGATCAGGGCCCAAAATGAGGCCCAATCACAGACTGATGTGGTAGTTCTTGTTGGGCTTTTGTGGACCCACTAAATCACCTCAAATGGTGGTTCAACTCATTTCTCCATTGTGGGCCATTATCCAGTTTAGCCCAAAGTTGTTTCTGTTTACTCCTCTTTTGCGCTTGTAATGTTATTTTGGGCTGTGGACCCAAAATTATAGCCTTACGAGTCCAAGGAAAGCTTAATTAGGCATCACACGGCGGATTTTGCAGTAAAAAAGCCGGTCCAGTCATCATCTTGTGTCAAATTAAGTACAGTACAAGACTTGTTTATAGCTGAATATATATTTTTTAAATATCCGTTTTCACTCTAATATTTCAATCAGGAATTTATAGGAAATAATTATGGCACCATTAAAATAACCTTGTTGAAATACACAATTTTGCCACTATATTTGTCGATGGAAAATAATTTTGTGAATGAAGGGGCCATGACCCCTTTCCGCCATCTCCGAAGTTCATGTCTGTTTTGGTTGAGAATAAAATACGAAAATAATTTTCACTCTCCTTTTTGTTCATTGGCACTCTTTTCTTTTCTTTTTAATCTTTTACTCATGTGAAATTACTAAGTTACCCTTGTTTCGTGAATCACTTTTTCAAAGTTTTTTAGTTTTTTTTGAGAAACCGAAACATAGCCAAATGAATAGCAATTTGGTACTCCATCCGTCCCTAAATAAGTGTCCGGCGTGCAAACCTAGGCCTTTAAAAATATGTATTTGTTACATTAAAATTTTTTTTTTTTACAAATTAATTGATAGCAACGAGTTCTTTTAGATTATGAAAAAAAATTAGATTTTCTAACTAAAAAAATGCATCTTTTGTAAGGCTTAAGTTTGTGCACCGGACACTTATTTAGGGACGAAGAGAGTAATTTTTCATGAATAAAAACAAAAATACAATGTCATTGAATAAAAAAGGAGTAGTATTAGAATCATTTCAAAAAAATCAGTATCTAGAGCATCCACAGTGGTATAATCAAAACCAAAAAGTTGTTAAGGTTAGCAACATTTGCTCAAAAAAAAGCTCACGTTGGAATAACCAAACTTAGCAATCTCTTAACAACCCATCAAATTTTGGCCATTGATAATCAAAACTAGCAACCTTTTGACAATAACCAAACTTAGTTGTCCCCACATTTCCTAAATCAAGTACACCATTATTACACAAAAACCTTCTCCCTTCTATTTTCAACATGTTTCTAAGAAAAATACTTGTAAAAACAATTTTTTTTAAAGTGTTGGGGTGCCACGGAGGCACCAAGCAAACATTTAAACGTGTTAGAGAAGAGCTGAGGCGCCATTCAAAGATTGAACAGCGCTGAGGCGCTACGGAAACCCTAAGGAACGAAGCGCCAGAAAGCGCCAAGGCTCTTAGGAAATGTAAACTCTCTTATCCAAAACTCAAAACTCATGCCCTAGATATTTTGCTTCATTCACTACAAAGTTATCCAATGCTCACACAAACATGCATTTAAAACTTAAAATTACCAACTAAACAAATGTCTAAGCTTTCTTAAACAACATGATTCAATTAAAAGCTAGACACAAACCTCACAAGATGCATGATTAAAGTTTAGACTAAATGGAAAATGAAGTGCAATGCAAATATACCTTTTCGAGTAACACTTCAGCGCTTAGAATTTCATAGGCTTCATAAACACATCTTGAGACACCGGTGGAGATTCTAGACTCAATCAAAACTAAAACTACCACCCAAAAACCCAATTACACATAAACAAAATGGCTTGACTTAATCCAGAAAATGCCAATTACATTAACATTAGGCCCCGTTCCGCTAAAGAAAATAAGTACTTATTTTTTGAATTAAAGATGATGTAGTGTGAGAGAATGACATGTTTCATAAAGCGAAAAATAAGTACTCAAAAAATAAGAACCTTAGCAGAACGAGGCCTAAGTAAGGGAAAAAAAGAGAGGTGATTATTGCTCCCTGTGCATTGAACAAGCACGATGTTTGTAACGACCCGCCTAACTCTTAATCTAACTATGTGGCTCAAAAGGTTAACCTTGAGTTGCACGTCTCTTTGCGGGACCTGCCTCACACCTCTGGTTGATGTAAGCTCTGTAACCACCTGTAATAACCCGCGTTAGCTGACCTACTTAACCCTTATAATCCCTCCGTCTCTTTTTTAGAGTCCAATTTTTCATTTTGGATTGTCCTTTAATAAGTGTTCATTTGTAAAGTAAATAGATAAAAGTTGGTATATTTTTTATTTTGCCCTTAAAAGTAGATTCCATTTTGAAAAGTTAATGAGTAAAAATGCATGTAATGATAATGTTTTCATAGAGGGTAAATATAAAAAGTGCGAGTACATTTTAGAGTATATTGATGATGTCTCCATAAAATATTAAATTTATGAAATCTTTGAAACGACTCTTAAAAAAGACGGGGAAGTAATTATAAACCTAACCACGTGGCACTACAGGTTAACCTGAATGTGTATAGTTAACCACTCACGAATCCTTATATACCCTTCAACGTCACTTTCACAATTAGCCGAGGTGAGACTTTACAATGCCAGTATGCATGTATATATGAGTGTGTATGTGTTGTGTAATGCCTGATGAATCGGATATGGTGTTTTTTTGATGCACGGGCCCCACATGGGTGCATGGATTAGGTTTGACTTGCATAAAGATAATAATTAGGATCAACACACATGTGGACATCATGATTCATGATTAAGGAGCCAAAAGCTACCACACTTGATTTTTCACTGTGATAGATATGTGCATATATGGTTTCAACTTTAATTATTCTTTTTTCAATATTGTATACATCATGAGAGGTTAGTGGGGGTATCGGAATTAGCACAGGAGGATCCAGATGGTATCCATAGCTAGCCTTGACCCCCAAAGATCCGTCTCCCGTGGAACTCAAACCCTGATCACCACTAGGGGGAGAGAGGTGAACAACCAATTTCATTAGAAAACATTACGATCCTGTTTTTTAAGCATTTCAATCCTGTTTTTTAGATGTTGTTAATTAATCTCACAGCACGATCATTTCTTTTCTTCTTTTCTTTTGACAAAACAGTACAATCCATCCTGTTTTTTAAGAATTTCAACCCGATCGATTATCCATTTTTTAACTTTCTCCATTTCTCTATTAATTCGAGAGTATAAAAATAATACAGTAGTATATTTTATTACTACAAAAGTGATTTTGAAAGAAAAGCCGACTCCAACCCAGTAAAACTACTTATTTCTATCTCCATTTTTCAACAATTAATTCACTTCAAATTAACCTCAATATCATTCACCATTTTGTACTCCAAAATTCAAATTATTTTGTTTCAAACTTTTACCAAAAAATAATTAATATTGGTCTTGTTGCAAAGGTATATTAATTGTTACTAATATCTTTTGAATGATACTACTAACTTCATGGTAAAGAAATGAACACATATTAGCACTTTTTTCTCTGCTACATAATTAGATAACTTGTTTATCAATAAGGAATTAAAGCATAAGATGAACATGCAGTTTACAGATGGAAAACAAAATAAATTGAACATGAGGTGGTTTCAATTGAAAAGAATTAATCATATATCCAGAACACAAGTCTCAAGAGAACTTAATTGAACATGCTGCTCTCTCTAATGCGAAAAACTTTAATTTGATTTTAAAATACAACAATTCCCCTCTAACAATTGGCTTATCGGTCGTCCTTGGCCTTTGTAAAAACTAATTAATACATTAGTTTTATGAGTACTGCAACAAATTACAAAACACCTCACAACAAATCGATCTATATATATAGTCTAGCTAAATGATGATTATTGATTAAATACCACATACGAGAAGCGATTATCGGTGTGTGTGAAATTTCTTGCAGAGTCGTCAATCACTTCTGAAAGCCATTTTATAAATTTTAATTAGCTCATTAGATAGTGTACTTATTAATTGAGGTTCCCAAAGTTATAGTGGAACTAGGTATGATTTAATTAACTTAATCTTATATGGACTAACCGGAAAACGACAAGAGAGCATTGGAGCTAGTATTGATCATAATCTCGCTTTTATATATATGCTATAAGATCAGCTTTCTAGTTTTATTTTTATTTTTATTTATTTTTATTACTATTATCAGCTTTCTAGTTGACTTGCCCCAGAAAGTCTGGCAAATTTAGAGGTGGGTAAAAGGGAATCCTATCCCCTCCCCACAAAGGAGAGTTATGAGAGGATTCTTTGTTAATGCATCTCTACTCATTTCAATGACTCTCTCTCTCTCTCTCTCTCTCTCTCTCTCTCTCTCTCTGGGATTCAAGTGTGTTCTTAAAAAGAGAGGGTGAAATGAAAAGCAGTCACTTTCTTGGTTCCTAGTTGGTGTTTTGTTGTGGGGAAGAGGAATAAAGTTTTTGCCATCTTGAAAAGATAGAGCATTTTTTTCCCCCTCTTTTAAAAGGATGTCTTTGAGGGATTAAAGTAATTGAGAGAAAGGAACTCCACTCGAGAGGTTAGAGATCATGTTTTTTTCTTTTAAAAATGAATGTATGTTGCTGCAGCTTATGAGCAACTCAACTAATTATTAGGCTCTGAAGTTAATGGCCAGACAAATTTTTCAGTGGTCTCAAAATTTAGAATGTTTAGACTCCGAGAGATTCGGACATGCGATCTCATGGACGACAAACTCATATTTGCTTTCTAATGTTAGAGATCACGCGTGATAGTATAGGTCTTTCTTTGTTTTTTGTTTTGAAAAACGTTGTGTCATGACCCGTTCTAATCATCATTAGTCTAGACTGTGTATTGTGTGGATGTTCCCAATGGGTTTCTACAGTATTTACCAAGAGAATGACGAAGAAAAATACTCCATTGTACATGCATGCTACCAATTTGACATGTCATGTTACCTTCTTTTTCTTTTTTCTTTTTGCACGCTTCTATTGGTCGAAAGTGTTGCATATAGATACTACGATGTTGCCCGGGTAGCATTGGGTATGCAAAGTGAATCATTTGATGCCCCCCAATTCTCAATCCATTCAAGATGGGGCAAGAAATTCTCCCACCACTTCAAAGCTTTGCATTAGTTTTTCAACCCACTAGTCCCACCATCTCAGCCCACCTTTGAAAACAGACGTAAATGGAAGAGTATATCTCAGATGGAATAACTAACATTCTTTTCTTTTTAACTTAAAAATAATATGTGTTCAGATTAGCTTACGCATATCTAAACTGAATTTTAGATAACCAATTAATCTCACTGTTTACTAACAAGAATTCAGTTAAAACTGGGACAAAGTCTTGTTTGAATTGGCCCTAGAAAAATTAATAGTGCCTACAAAATTTTAAACATGAAACCTAGGAGGGAGCAAACCTTTCATTTGAAGATCTTGACCACCAGGCAACCCATGTGGGAACCATTGGCGGACGCAGAATTAATTTGTGATTAGCAGGGGCCCAAACTACATATATTTTCATGTTAATAACAAAGAATGTATTTTACAAACATATATTGCTATTTGTGAGGTCCAAGGAAGAGAAGAGACACTACAAGAAAAATTGGATTTTATAGCGTTCGAAAAACGCTATCAAATGATATAGATAGCGTTTTTACGAACGCTGTATTAGCCGATGTTGTTAAAAGTCTTGAACATTAGACAGCGTTTTTAAAACGCTATAGAATGGTAGACTTTCAACAGCGTTTTTTAAACGCTATAGAATTGTAGACTTTCAACAGCGTTTTTAAAACGCTATAGAATGGTAGACTTTCAACAAGGTTTTGAAAACGCTATAGAATGGTAGATTTTCAACAAGGTTTTTAAAACGCTATAGATTGGTAGACTTTCTATAGCATTTTTAGAACGCTATAAATTGTAAAATTCCTATAGCAATTTAAAAACGCTATAAATTGTAAAATTTCTATAACATTTTGAAAACGCTATAGATTGTAAAGTTTCAATAACGTTTAAAGAACGCTATAAATTGAAAATTTCCCACAGCATTCAAGGAACGCTGTAAATTCAAGGTTTTCTATTATTCACTATAAGTTTTCGCCTCGCTGTCCATTGTAAATTTTTTACAACATTTTCAACCTGCTATTCCAACTGATATTTAGCAGATTTCTTGACTATACAACCTACAATCCAACCTGAATAGCAATCCACATAATAAGTTCATACAATGCTCAAAAAAAAGAAGATTGCGGCTCCAATAACTTCCTTGGCGATATATTTCACAATATTGCATACAAAACCAACAAAATATTTCCAAACATCAAAGCGATTACCATTACAAAAGAAATTCAATATACTAAATGTCCTTCCAATATTTCTATCTAATACAAGCCTTGTCACCAAATATCAACAAAAAGGCCTTCCAAAATATCTACGCATCCCAAAAGTGGAGTACAAGCCTTGTCACCAAAATATCAACAAAAAAGCCTTCCAAAACATCTATGTATCCTAATAGTGGAGTATAAGCCTTGTCACCAAAAATCGACAAAAAGGCCTTCCAAAACATCTATGTATCCCAAAAGTAGAGTTCAAACCTTGACACCAAAATATTAACAAGGCTTCAACCAAAACAGTCCTTCCAAAATCTATCCATCCCATAAGTATCAACAAAAAGGCTTCAACCAACCAAGCGATATTGACAGCCATCACACTAGCAAGATCATACCTACATCTTCAGCAAAAAGTCACAACAGCACTTCTTTATCAACCCATAAACCTACATATGGTAGAAGCAAATATTTCAATTTGATGGAGTCAACAATTTCTACTAAACATTTCAATTAGAAAGAGCATCTTCTTTCAAATTATTCGAAGGTGAGCTTGGTGTATCATGTTCAATTTTTTCCATATCATCCTAAAAATTGCATAATAAAAAATCATTGTAAATTACCAATGATACTATGAACATATAACAAGTAGAACACACAAATAACGAATGAGTCTAAATTTAATGCTCAAGCTGCCTCTAAAGCATGGATACTCTATTTTGGCCTCCGTACCACGTATCGGTATTCGATACGGATACCGATACTCTCGGATACTCTCCGTACATATCGTGTCCGTGTCCCGTATCCGTATCCGTGCTTCTTATCTTGGACTAGCAAGAGAGGTGGTGATGGGTATAACAAAGTCAAGCATGGCTCATGCATGGTAATTAATACTACAGTACGACTACTAGATTGGGCCGGTTGGTTATGACTCCTATCTTGATGCTTCCTTCCGAACACACAAATACTCAAACAGTGAGCACAACTTGGGTCTTAACCAAGGCGTGCGGACAGTCGTGATTCCCGTCCGGATGGTGCACATGGGATCAAAGAAAACTCAACAAAAACTTATGGATTATGATAGTCTTTCGGGTTTTCGAAAACTTCTTGTAGTTCTTATAAAAATAGAGTAGGTGAGGTCATTTGTAAGGTGAGTGGTAAGCACCAAGTGTAAGACTGATGAGAGCACAAGTGTGAGTATGACAAGTGAGTTCTTAAGTGTGAGTAAGATGCTAAAGTATTGTGTTTTCTATTGGTGTACCGGAAAGTATTTAGTAAAAAACTTGGTATATTTACATATGAAAGTGGCTATCCTATTGGCCAAAGGAGAACCAAGTAGAGATTTTAGGTTGGTCTCTAATCACTACTCTTAGCAAATCAAGTCAATTACTATTTCAACCCCACTCATCCCTTGTCACCAATTCTTTCAAAGAAAACTCAACAGTGTAAAGCTAAAACCTGTTACCTTTAGCATAACAGGTTTTTGAAAAAGCTGTGTGAGCACATGCACTATAACTCTAATCTAAAACTCTAATCTTTAACTTAAGCTATGTGTCTATTTAGGTAGTAAAACCCAGAACAAGGTGACCCATCACAATTTTTTTGGTATTCTCACTAATAACCACAATGTCCACTGGTGTTGACAGACTCAATCAATACCCCAATTTGGTATAACACCCTTCTCATCGATTCGAATTCCCTAAAACAAATCACAACACCCAACACCACCAAGCGTGCCCAGCAATTACCGAAACCCGTTAACCATCCGCGGCAACAAATCTCTAGGCTAGATAAGATCTTAGCAAAATCATTTGTTTCAAGCAAAAATGTGAATAACTGGACACCCTATGGCTGTAATGTGTTTATGATCCCATGAAATGACTCTTGGGGATCCCGGAAAGTTATCTGTTTAATTTGTTTGGACTCCAAGGAAGATTCTAAGTGTTAGACATTTAGGCCAACCTACATTTAGGCCATCCTTGCTGGGGGGAATAAGGTACCCAAAAAACAAACACAAATATCCAGCAAAACAGTCTTAAACTGAGCAAAAACCACAACAGAAATGCAGCAGAACAGAGCAGATTTTCTGCACACAAGTGAGCTACAAATGTGCAGTTTTTTCTAGCAATAAAACAGAGGAGGAAGTAGACTTATCTGGGCACAAGAAAACTGAATTTTCTTTCACAAATCCAAGCTTTACAAAGCTTACTTCACATCCAAAACATAGCACACACAAGACCACTCAAAACCCTTCTTTTTCTCTCTTTACGTTTTTCTATCTTCTTTTTCTCTTACAAAGACTAAAGACACGCACACAGAGCCACTTGATATACCCAAATTGGGTTTACACTTAACATATTTCTTACAAACCTTTGATTCAATACCATATTGATATACCCAAATTGGGTTTACACTTAACATACTTCTGAAACTTTTGACACAGCAGCACCCGTTTCGTCTGCTCTTGTGAAAGAGCAGGGAGTAATAACAGGCAAAGGAAAGCGGCATGCATTTAGAGGCCAGAGAAATGTAATTAGTGGGGACAATGATAAAAGTTCTTCTCAGGCTCCAGCCCCTGAGATAGTAGGTCAAATAGACAAAAGTAGTGCTGCAAAGGAAAACCAGACAACTTCTCAGTGGCAACCCAAATCCCAGGTCTATGCATTTCCTAATCAGAGGGCAAGCAGGCCCGGTGGAGGGCAAAGTGGTATTGCTGCTGAAGCCAGAAACCCTATCAAAAAGGATTCACACTCCCATGATAGGGTTCAAATGGCATCCGACCATAAAAAACAGAGAGCGGAACATACGGTGCAACCTTCAAATGAACAATCTGTTCCGGAACAGAAGAATGAGGTGGTAATACCAAATGAAGCGCATCAAGAGTCTAAGAGAGAGAAGAATTTAGCTTCATTCAGAGGGCAACCCAATCCCCCTAACCAAAACTCTGCTGTTAGCACAACTGATTTGGTTCCTCTGCTAAGTGGGGACACTGAAAATGAGCAGCAGCGATTCTCAATGTTCCTTTCAAAGCTATTAGCTGTTTTCTCCTAAAAATGACCTTATCATCAAGTTTTTGCATTCTCATCATGTTATGCCTACTAATGTCCTCCCAAACAGTTAACTGATGTTTCCTAGCCAAAATTAGACAACACTAAAACTAGGTATGCATAAATTTTGGTATAGCAATCTACCCTCCAACATGGAGATCATTAACACGGGCAATCAAACATATTTATCATCCGAGAGAAGAGTTCGATATGGAGGAGGGTAAAAGTACAATACCCTGGGGAAGAAGAGTCCAGAATAACAAAGTCAGCAGGCCATGCGATGGTACTTCCCACAGCATCTACGATATAGGTCATATCACTTGGAGCCCTCCACAGAAACTCTTCTGGTTTCTTTGCTACATCCACCCAAACTTTCATTGCATTAGGGCCGATCGGAACACAATGCGCACTGGAATGTGGATCACTTGAAGCCCAACGCCCCTCCGCAACTACGTCTCCCGTCCCCATCCAATCTAGTAACTTGCACTTGGTAGTGTCACTCTGTGGATGACATGTTACCGATGGAGAAACAAGGGGTGTAGTTGGTGTTGCTTCAGTTGTTGCCGGATTCTGAACCTAGAAAGTTCAACAATGGGAAACAAATAAAATGTCATTAATCAAACTAGTCTGAACTGACCACCAACAAAGAAAATGATAACCGACTTACTTGGCTTTTCTTTAACTCATCCATTGTATTTCGCATATCTGACATTTGAGACTTCATCTGAGCATTATCTTCACGTAATTCAACAAATTGACCATTCATTTCTGATAATATAGTTAATCTTGTTTGAGTGACTCCTTTTCCAAATGTTCGTACACGGCCATTCCTCTCGGCACCAAGCACTTTAGAAACAGCATCTTCTTTCAGATTAGTTGAATTCTGTCCATTCCGTTCGATTTTTCCCATATCTTCCTAAAAATGGCATAGTAAAAAAACAATGCAAATGACTAATGAGATTGTCAAACATATATAACAAATAAAACACACAAATAAAGAATGAGCCATGGCCTTTACAATCTTTTGTGCAACATTCTTGTTCTTGGGTTTTCCATTCTTGTCTCTATGTCCATCGGCCCAAACAACGGCTCTACTTATGGAGGCAACCTTTCTTTTCGCTTTCTAGAATAAAAACAAATATCTGATCAGAATTCAATTGAAGTTATAGTTTATAATATGAAGTCCAATGAATTTTGATAATGCACAAAAGAGGTATTACCAGCTCAGCAGACAACCGTGCATATCCCTTACGACTCATAGTATGCTGCAGCTCCAATTGTTTCTCTCTCATAGCTTTAAAGTTCTCGCTTTTCACCTAAAGTCAAGAATAAACCAAAATCAAGTCCTAAATGCAGCAGAGAAAAAGCCGTAGCAGCATGAAAAGCACACAAGGCTGAATAAGGTTACAGCAGAAACAGCAGCAAAACAGCCGCATAACAGGCAGCAATACAGAAGCAACCCAGCAAAGCCATAGCAGTAACAGATCAGTCCAACAAGGCGTAGCAGCAACATTACTGGACAGCCAAAATAATGCAGAAGCATGGATGGAAAGCACAATGCAGTCCTATTTTTGGAACATTCCACAAGTACACAAATGCCCAAACATTGTAGCCCATTGCAGAACCATAACAGTAGCAGCTGAAACAGAAAAATAGCCAAACATGGACCTCATAAAAGTAGCCAAATAGCAGCCAACACCCGCAAAATAATCACTATATAATAATGAAAGCAAATGCAGACTTGCATCTAGATTTGTAAAACATTGCACAATGGCAGCCTGCCTGCTTACTGCCACGTCATGATCTCTATTTTGCCAAGTCATGATTCGTGCAAGCTATGCTATGACTTATTGCATCAAAGCACCTTTTTTTAGTAAAGTTGTATGATTCCACCTTATCCCTAAGGTACCCAATGCAACATTTCCCGTTATTCCTCGTATATAACAGGATGAAGCTTATTTCGCATAGATACTTAGGCTGCTTAACTTCTAATCTGACCACAGCCCCACCCATTTGGACATTACTGCTAGTGATTGTAATGGTCTGGTGTAGAGTGAGGACCATACGCACGAATCCTTCTGGCCAAGCAAGCTTCAACAGTCCACCTCAAAACTTTAATCTCGGATGGCGCCACTTTATTCATCCTAAAAAATGTTGAGTGAGTCTACGACTCTACGTAATGCTCAATTTGAATTCTCGTTAATAGAATGATGAACAATTTTGTCCATGTTGAGTTAGGTGTACAATGAATGTCCCGTTCATGAAAAAGATCTCGTTCAACTAGTCCTTAAGCAGTGACAGTTCAGCTAGGATAGATGGTGATTGTGGTGTGCTGGCATGAAGAGAAGTGACAATCAAAGAGGGTAGGGAAAGAAGACCTAAGTATGCTTATTTAAGAAGTAGTTCTAAAAAAGCAGATTCCATACTCGATTTGCAAAACCACTCTTTATTAGTAATTGATCAGTGTTCGTCTGTACAAGATTGATACGGAGTATAAGCAAGAAAGCAGCATTTTCAGCTACAACCATTTTAGTAGTTCATCTAAACAAAGTAGATACAATATATTTTGTACGCTGAAACTAGCGAGATCATCTGAACAAAACACGAGTTCATTCCAGCAGCATTTTCAGGAATCAAGTGGTGGAGTGGGATGAACAGGGTGCACATACCTTGAATTCTTTACTAGTCTTTTCCTTCACAAAATCCTTCCAATCATGTAGCGATTTGACGTTATCAGGCTGTAGCTTTAGCCTTTCTTCCTCATTTGAAGCGTTTCTTATTTTTGTTACTAATATCGACTTTGAGGCTCTCCAATCTTCATTCATTTTCCGGAAAACCATTTGTCTATGCCATTCTTCATGAAGATTGAATCTTGCCTAAAATTTTGAATGTAACTTGCATGAAATTCTATAATTTTTACTTCCACAAGAGTAACTTAGGGAAAAAAAAGAGTTGAAGTCATGAGATTCTATCATGCAACTCTATGCCCTTCTTCATGAAGATTGGATCAGTCAAGATATGAAAAAAGAGAGTTGAAATTCTATTATCGTGTAACTAAAAGCATTATAATAGTTGGGCACTATGACATACCTTAATAGATTGCCATAGGATTTCTGCCATTCCCGAAGGAAGCTTTCGCCAATCCTTTAGTGTATATGGTACAATCTCTCGAACTAGAGGTCCCAAGAAAGAAGACAACTTGATTGATCCCTCACCTATAGGTTCACCATTCTCATCAAACTTAACTTTAATCCGACTACTTCCATCTATAGCAATGGTTTTCAGCTTGGTCGGGCCTCTTTTGCGTTTGAGATTTTGTGACGTTCTTGAAGGGATTGCAAGAGTTTCTATAGAATTTAGCATTGGATATGAATGTACTTCTAAAATATTACATAAAAAAAAAAAGTAAACAAACAAGAAATAAACTCATAATATTGTTTCTCACCCACACAGCCGACAACCGTATGTGGGCTGCAAAACATGTCAGTTTGTTCAGTAGGTGGTGTGGGAAGCTGCTCAGCTTGGGTTGCTCCGTGGGTGCTGCCACCTTGTTCTTGAGTTCTTTGTGATTTTCTCAGAGGTTGTGCACTAGAACAAGCCTTCTTCTTTCTTGGACCTGTGACATTCACCTGAAAATATGCAAGAAGCAATGCATGAATGAAGGGGAGTGAACAATATTGTAATGAGCATGTAAATTATAAAAAGAGCATGTATATGGAAAACATGTAGAAGTACATTAGTCTATCAAAGAGTATACTATACATCCTATAGAAACATCACCTCATTTGTTTTAGACCCCGAAGGATCATCATTGTCACTATTAGAACTCAGCCTTTCTTCACCATGAAATAGTACAAAGTCTTCATCACCATCGACTGCACGCCCAATGTCAACTTCTTCCTTATCATTAACTTTACTGTTGGCACTTTGATTTAAGCCCAACAATAACTTTGGCACATTCTTGATTCCAGCAGCCTTCAATTGTACCAAGTTTTGTTCCATTTTTTTCTGCTTTAACCTTTCATAGCCTGTCAACATTTTGGACAAGTGCCTCGGCTGGATATACATGTTACTGAATACATAAAAGAAACAAGTTAACAGAAAAAACAAACCAATCTGCACCAGTAACGTAGCAGCAACCAGAAATTAACTTAACGAATATCCAAGTATAATATGAACACCAAATTAAGGCACAATGGCAAGATACAAACCAAAAGATCCTGGGAGATGCCTTTAGTACAACATACCAAAAGTTACAAACCAAAAAAGATCCTAGCAAGATACAAACCAAAAAAGAAAAACCAAAAGTTACAAGGCACAATGACTAGAAATCCTCAATCCATGTACCCTCACAATCTCCTCTAACGTTAGTTATCCTTTCATCATCATCATCATCGTTCATACCAAGGGCTGAAACATCTTGCGGCCTAAAAGATGTATCCACAGTTTCTTCGTACATTTCCAAGTCATAAAATCCCCTAGGAGGTGCCTTTAGCACAACATACCAATTCGAAGATTCGGTTTCCCTTGAATAAAAAACTTGCTTTGCTTGGGATGCAAGGATAAATGGATCTTTGTCATATTGGGTCTGACTTTGATGTAGGTTAACAAGTGTAAAACCATCTTCCATCCTAACACCATGGCCAATGTTTGCCCAGTCACACTTGAACATTGGTAGTTGAAATGTGTGATAATCTAACAAAATTATATCTTTAATCACCCCGTAGTATGAAACTACATCAACGACTTGTGCATTGTCCTTCACACTTTATCTACACAGAGTTGCCGCGTCAATGGAAACACCACTATTTTGGGTTGATTTCTCAGCTTCCTTTGTGTGGAACCGCTGCCCATTGATGATATACCCCGTATAACTCATGGCATGCTTTCTAGGACCATTAGCGAGCCATTGTAGTATCTCCAATTCATTATTAGTGCATGCTTTTACCTGAATCTGTACAAGTATATGCAACCCAATTAATACTATACTAATTACAATATTAAACTTGATAAACCTCAAGCAAAATAAGTGGTAACCTTTTCCCTCAACCATTTTGAAAAGTTGTCAGCGTGCCTTTTCAAAAGTAAACTTTTATTTTTTTGAAGACCAAGACTGGCATCTGAGTTCTTTAACTCCTCTATATGCATCCTAAAAGAAAAAGAAAGAATGAGTAAGTGATTCACGTGTATAAGAATTTATGAATTCTGCAAGCAGAATTTCATCAAACTTACTCCAAATAAGGTTCCACTATGGCTGTATTGAATAACACATAACGATGTGCACTTTTTAAAACTTCATCGGTCAATGTGATGGAAGTGGCAGCTGATATTGGACGACCTTCGAGAATTACATCGTTCTCAAAATCTTGATTGCGAGGTCCCCTATTGGTTGTTTCCACAGATTTCATGTGTCGGCTGCAAAATGTTATACACTCGTGTACGAGGTAGCGTTCTGCTATACAACCTTCAGGTCGTGCATGATTCCCAACACTTCGTTTGTATATCTTCATATGTCTAATCATGAAGAAAAGTACATTCACATTATACAATCATAGATGATGGACAGAAACATAGATGATTATTCATTAAAAAAAACTAAAAGGGTTCACCTTTCAAAAAGGTACATCCAACGATATTGGACTGGCCCGCAAAGTCGTGCTTCTCGTCCTAAGTGAATTGTTAAGTGCACCATGATATCAAAGAACGAGGGTGGAAAGAACCTCTCAAGCATGCATAACGTTTCAACCACCTCATCCTCAAGGGATGCCATTTCTTTTTGATCAATAACTCTTTGACACAATCTATTGAAGAATGCGCAAAGGCGAAGTATCGCATTTCTGGGTCCAGTTGGTAGTAACCCCTTTAAGGCTACAGGCAACAACTGAAGCATTAGCACATGGCAATCATGAGATTTGAGACCTGTGACCTTCAATTCATCCATTGATACGCAATTCCCAATATTTGAACTATATCCATCAGGTACTTTTAAGTCAAACAACCGCTTGCAAAATATTCGCTTCTCATCCTTGGAAAGTGTATAGGAAGCTGGAGGAAGATATGTCCTAGACCCTCGATCTTCTGGATGCAAGTCATGCTTTATTTCCAAATCTTGCATATCCTTGCGAGCATTTAAACCGTCCTTGGATTTTCCGTTAATACCCAACAGCGTGCCAATAAGGCTCTCAATAATATTTTTAATGATATGCATGACATCTAAGTTATTACGTACTAGCAATTCCTACATAGAATAGTAGAGAAACAATCATAAACTATACTAAGATCAACATATATAAATATAAGATATAGATTGATCAAAATGCTGATTGATAAAACTTACCTCCCAATACTCCAAATCAAATAAGATTGACCTCTTTTTCCACCTTTGTTTATCTTCATTGTCCCGCTTTCGTTTTTTATTTCCTTCTCCACCTTTCCCCCAGTCATTCTTCATATCTTTCAGAGTTTCCAAAATTTGTTTGCCAGTCATGATTCTAGGTTTTTTCCCCTTTTCTTCCTTTCCATCAAACCATGATTTTTTCTTCCGAAAGGGGTGAGATGGTGGAAGAAAGCACCTATGGCACAAATATACAGTTTTCCTACTGAATTTCAGCCATAGAAAACGTGTATTTTCACCACATATAGGACATGCAAATTTACCCTTAGTCATACACCCGGCAACATTTCCATATGCTGGAAAATCATGCATTGTCCACATCAAAATTGCCCTCAGATTGAATGTAGAGTTAGTGAACCTGTCATAAACAGGTGCTCCATTGGTCCACAAAATCTGTAGGTCTTCGATAAGAGGTCGTAGATATACATCAATATCATTACCCGGTTGCTTAGGTCCTGGAATCAATAGTGTCAACAAAACATTTTCCTTTTTCATCCATAACCAAGGTGGCAAGTTGTACATAACCAGCATAACGGGCCAACAACTATACGTCGAACTCAAATTCCGGAATGTATTGAAACCATCGGTAGCAAGACCAAGTCTTAGATTTCGTGGGTCTACTGAGAAAGATGGCCACTTATCATCGATTGTTTTCCAAGTTGGTGAATCTACCGGGTGTCGCATCTTGGCATCACTACTTCTATGAGTAGAGTGCCATGTCAAATCTTTAGCTAATTCGAATGACCTATACATATTCCGAAACCTTGGAATTATAGGAAAATATCTCAATACTTTGGCAGGAACCCCTTTTTTTATTTTCTTTGTGCGTACGTCTACCTTCCATCTTGAACGACCACATTTTGGACAGTTCTCTAATTCTGCGTTCTCTTTCCTGAATAAGCAACAATCCTTCACACAAGCATGAATTTTCTCGTAACCCAATTCAAATCTTTTAAGGAACTTTCTAACTGCACGAACAGAGCATAGCATTGTATTATCTATGGGGAACATATCCTGAAGCTTCCCCAAAAGAATAGTGAAACTCTCATCTGTCCATTCATTTTCAGCTTTGATCTTGTACAAAGTAACAATTGCTGACAACTTCGTATATTTTTCACAACCAGGGTATAATGGAGTTTCTGCATCCTCTAATGCTTTTGCAAAGACCTCATCTCTAGCTTCGTCAAGTGGTTCAAGATGGTCTGCATCTCGTGCACAAGTCGCACTATATAAGTTATGCACATCTGACATTTCCACTTCTTTAGCTTTTTGTGCAGCACTTGGTTCCTCCCCATGATGAAACCAAGTTGTGTATGTAGGATCCATTCCATTTATGACCAAGTGTTCATAAACATCATCAACACAATGGTGACTCAAATTCCGACAATGTTTGCAAGGGCATAGAATCTTTCCTAAATATCCTGCGTTTTGATTAGCCATCTCCACAAAGTTCAATGCTGCGTTCATATACTCGTCAGTGCATCTACAAATGTACAAGCTAAGTGTGTTAAATGTTTTAAGAATATGTAACTAGTTTATCTATAGTTGTCTAAAAAAGTTTGTTCTATTACCTATTCAAACGCACCCAATCTTTGTCCACCATCTTAACAACACCAAGCTTGTTTCCTGATATCATACAATCGTACATGTAATACATAGGGTAAGTCTACTCATCTTGGAACAATAACCGAGAAGTATGCCAACAAAAATCCTAGATATTATCCCCCAAAATTCTTTATAGAGCTCTAGATTACAAATAGCATCAATAGGAAAAGAAACCTACAAACTACACCGTTAGCATAAGAAGCACCAATATAACAACCCTAAGAGATAATATCACAGCACAAGAAACCCCCAAATGGATTAAGAGAACCGAAAAATTGAAATGAGCAATTACAACACCACAAAACACTGGATTGATTTACATCCAAATGCAGCAATCTTACTCCATGAATCACATAGTGATATTCTGTCCCCTCATCCCAAAAAAGGCCTTTCTTTGACTAATTAGATTAGATAGCCTTATTTAGCTAACTTCTGGTCTATAACAAAGACCTTATAACAAGACCAATTATGCAGCCCTTTGTAACAAAACCAACAACCAATCAGTTAATTAACTTCAGACAAACACACACTACATGACCACTTTAAAGATTTTCTTTACAGTTGTTTCAGAAAAGGGAGGGTAGGACAACTTCTATAGCAGAAAACCTAAAGCTCCAAGGTATGAAAGAACAACTTCTATAGCAGAAAAGCTAAAGCTCCAAGGTACAGCCCCCCATGGTTTCCTGGAGCTGCACCTCACGGACTGCTCACAAACAGCAGTAGACTATACACCATAGGGAAAAGCAGCAAGATACACCATCTTGACATGAAAAACAGTTGCCATAACAGAAAATTAGCAGCAAAACAGCGACAGCAGCAGCCGTAGAAAAACAGCAGCAGCAGCAACAAAATAGCAGTAGCAATTACATTGCCCTATGATGCTCTATGATGCTTTCACATCCAAATCTGGATGCTCTATGATACGGCAGACACAGCAGCAGAAACATAGCAGCAGTAGCAGACACAGCAGCAACAGAAACACAGCAGCATATATACAAAATAATGCAACTTACAGATTCTTCACAGCAGCGAACAGTATGGTTTACCAGCAGAAAAAAAACATGACTCTTGTTGAAAATACAACCAAGACTAAAGTGGTTTGTAGTAGGAACTAACCCACTCCAAGCCCCTCTCTCTCTCTAACCTCTGCATATACTCATAAATGAACTACTCAACTACCCTTTGGAATTCCTGAAAAAGCAGGAGTGCCATATGTACAATATATTTACATAGGTCCAGCAGAGTCAAATCACGAGAATACCCAACCAACTTTGTTAGCATTAAATTATATGCTATCTAACTAGCTACCAATTCCTATTAAATTTAATGTTTTCTTTATCCGTGGGGTATAGCTGGAATTATGATCGCTAGAGAGCATGGGCTTAGTTGTAGGCACATGTATCCTTAAATTGGGCATTGTACAACTGTATTAATCAAACTACCTTACTCCTAATCCCCTTTCAAGTGTCCTAACATTATTCTAAGAATCTTGCCTAACAAAACGAATTCAATGTACTAGATTTCCTCTAGTCAATTGATGAGGTTTTAAAATGGGTTGTAGCTCGACTCTTTTACCAGAAAATGTGAATGTGATTTAGACTAATGTGGCTGAAACATGGCATCCCAAAAAGTTCATGGGATTCAGAGTAAAAAGTGAATGTGAATGCCAAAGTGTGAAAGTGAATGCTAAACAAAAAGAACACTCTCAAAACACATTCAAACAAAAGTGAATGAAACATAACTTATACCTGATTCAGGTTCAGCAGACAGTCTAAAGTAAAGAACTGTTAGTGCCAAAGCTTTTCCAGAGCTGTCCAAAGTAAGTGAAACAAATTCAGTGCAGATTCAACCAATAGAAATAGAGTCAATACAGTTCAAAAACATATTCAATGCAGTTGAAGCAACTGGAACAGATTGAATACAGATTCCCACAGTGCAGATTCAAGTAAAGCAAGTCCAACTAAAGAAGGTTCAATTACTGAGTATCTAACTTTCTCTAAGTTCATCCATTCATTCATTCAAAATGAAGAGGGACGAAGCTAAAATCACTGCATAGGAAAACCTTCAGAGGGCAAAAGCCAAGGCAGCAATAAGGAAACTAGAGATTCATTAAAACCTTTCCAGATAGCATGTGTTATGGAGTTATAGGTTCTGTGGAGAAGTGTCACATTACTTATCATCTTATGCACACAACATTACAAATAATTTTCAGAAATCTGTCAAGCAGGAATCAATAACTTATTAACAAACGTTAAAGTAAATAACTTTTTACCGAGGGAGAAATAATGGGTGTAGTTGGTGTTCCTTCCATTGCCGGAATAATAGATACCTCAATAAGTTCCTGACTCCACTCACGATAGTTGACATGAAGTTATGTTTAATAGTTGCCCCAACCGGTGGTGTAAATTACTGACTTAGAGCCAATTACAAATAAGTATATAACCAAGTTGTTACCAATTGCAAATCCTATCTTAGAAATAGCCACCGAAGTGCAATAGCCAAACTATCTTCAACTAAACCTATTGTTCTGATCCAAGATTATCTTCGAAATCTTGGACATGCTCATGTTCTAGTTTGTACAATGGGAGGTGATATGGTGGTGTTAACTTTCATAGATATTGCCGAAAGAAACTCAATGTTCAATGGGGGAAAGATGGCATGGTTTGTTGAGTGACAACTTATGCACAAGAAGTGGCGAGATAAAGAAGTGAACTAGCATACTACTGATATACAACATCCTAGGCCAGAAGTTGCTTTGTTTATAAACTCTACATGACGATCTTTAGAAATGTCAGGTAACACTGAAGGGGACCGAAAAGACTAGTGAGCGTAACGAGGAGTAATC
Source organism: Rhododendron griersonianum (assembly GCA_018127125.1). Taxonomy (NCBI): domain Eukaryota; kingdom Viridiplantae; phylum Streptophyta; class Magnoliopsida; order Ericales; family Ericaceae; genus Rhododendron; species Rhododendron griersonianum. The sequence continues at coordinate 28,403,293 of CM030790.1, read as the reverse complement.
AAACTCATGATCAAATAAAGTTAGTTAATTTACCAACCTTGGATCAGTTTGAACTCAAACTAAGATCCCCACCAAAATGTTAGGGATCAACTGAATATATTTTGCTTGACCATGTTAATTGACAGGTATTTCCAACATAATGAGTTTTGGAAGACTTTGAGTGAGAATCCCACAAAAACTTCCTTTGCATCAACTCTATTCAATCACTTGAAGAAAAGCGAAAAAAGTGCCAAAAATCAGAATCAACGAATCCAAAACAGTCGGGTGTCATCAATATCAGGTTCCTATCATCTTTCCAACTTCCATCTCCAGGAAAAGGTTGATAGAAAGAGCCAGATAGTCCCACAAGAAAATCAGGAGGGTGGCAATTGTATCTTAATTAGTGTTTCCAAAAATAGCTTTCAAAATTCAACATGATGTCTTGCCAGATTGTTACCAGCTTCACCATAGTACTTCCCCCAAAATAAAAAAGCAATTGTGGACCATCAGGGGATAGCCCTCCACTATACCACAAATCATCACAACCGCGACTGAAACAAATGATACCAGGTCTCTAATACGACTACCTAATGGAAAAACACAAAAACTAATATGCGCTCACTTGACTAATACGTATATAGTACATTTGACAGAACAATGATAATTAGGATGACACCCTCAGCATAAATAAACACATAGTGAAATCACTGAAATGTATGAGCATTGTGCGAAAGTTAGTACGGCTTGAAGACATGATATTTGAAGAAGATATCCAAAACAACATTTTCTTACTGATAGGATAGGCAATAACTTCCTGAGGTTATCACTAATGGTATATTGTCATGGTTGTTGAAGACACTGAATTCGCACATCTAAAGTCCTCATACTCTTGGGAGATGAGAATTATCATATGTAGCAATCACAAACAATTCCTCCACCGAGAGATAATCAGATAGATGTTCAACCTTTTTCACCCGGGAAAACCACTAGGACTAGTCTGAAATTTTCTTAAATCTTCTAGTATCTTGTCGTCTTGTGGGGTTACAAACTTTTAGTTGCTGAAACAAACCTTTGAGTTAAGGTAAGACTTTTATTTCATACTTAGTCATAGAAGCCTGGACCACCAGCTGGCAAAGATAGTAGTGTCTCCTGCCAATACCAGTAAGGATGGGCAGTTTCTAGATCACAATGGAATTGGTGCATGTGTGAGTTATAATAGATAGGGGAACGCATAAGTAGGCCTAACCGTTTCCTCACCACCACCCACCAACATACACACCCTCGCTTGTGTTGGTTGGACAGAATTAGTTGTGCAAACAAAAGTGTCCACAAAGCTTCCCATGTATCTCACTTCTGTCTCATGTCAACATCAAATCTTAATCCCTAAAACTAGATAACTTCTAAACTAAGACACTTTCTTATCTCTTTTCACAAATTCACTAGACAGAGGAAGAAAATAGTACATGAAAACAAAAAATTACCCTAAGCTAATAAGCTTTTCATTCATATCATCCAGTCACCACAGTTTATTATGGTCAAAACAAAATGAAATTAACACAACTGTGGAACTAATAATTAATTGGCATATAGTCACACCAAATGGGAACCTATTAAGGCCAAGGCAATAGGTATGAACATGAGGGTAGCCACTTCGTGCTTACAGTGACGAAAAGGTTAGGTTCTGTACCCTAGCCACTCCTTCCACATTGCCATTATAACTTGGGTAATTATCTACCATCATGAAGACATCATATGTTGCAACAATTAAAAAACAAAAATGCATCGCCATTTGAAAAATAAATAAAAAAGTAAAGAAAGGTTATCTAAACTAGAAATAGTAATTTGAGTGTCAGTTAGATTAGCATAACGTAACCATATATTTAAGATTAACTACAAAAAACCAAGAATGAGCATTACCTGGATGATTGCTTCCTTAAGCTTTGAATGAAGTCGAGATCCAGAATCTTTAACACTTTTCGGAGGCCATATCTGCAACAACAAATCATGGCTAGAAAATGAAAACCGTCCTTCAAATAAATTTACAACAAATCGTGACTTTCATAAACAATGCAGAATCAAAACCCCAAAAATCAAACCTTCAAAATGCTTAATCGTACATATATGTAGTCAAATAAACAAAAAAATTCGTTTTCGAAGGGGCTAGGGTTGTGCATGTTGAAAGCTTCTCACTCTCAAACTGGTCTGTGTTTCTGTCTTCGTTTTCTTTTCATAAAACGTGAATCTGCTGTTTGAAGGAACGAGAGGGAGAGAGAGAGAGAGAGAGAGAGAGAAGAAGACGAAGAACAAACCTGGTGCTCACGAGTGAAACCCTAGAATACCCAAAATCGACCCATTAGCTAGCAACAACAACTCGCACAACTTGAAATCCCTAGAACCAGTCGCACAAAATTATTAACAGATCTGGCGCCGATGATTTTCGTGTAACAATTGGAATAATCGATTGGGTTTTCTCTTACCTGAGTAAGCAGATGAGAAGGGAAACGATTCAGTCCGGGGATGAAACGATTCAGTCTGGGGATGAAGCGATTTAGTCTGGGATTTGGGAGCTATCGTGGGATGAAGCGATTCAGCATGGGATTTGGGAGCTATCGTGCAAGCACTGGGAACTGGGAGGAAATTAGAAATATTTGGGGAAATATCAGAGCGGGACGCGCGAAAAGTTGGGTGCCTTTTTTTTCCTGTGTTCTGGAACGCTATGGAAGGGGAAGAAAACGCTGTAGGGAGAGGAGTTTTAATGAAACGCTATTGAACTGGAAAGAAAAGGAACGGAAGCCCACTTATTATAGCGTGGACGGGAAAATGCTATAAAAAAATGCTATAATAGGCCTTATTTGTTGTAGTGAGATTGTTGTATCTGCGTAGACACCATTTAACTTTCTACATGCGACCTAAAAATAATTTATAACTTGAAATATTAGGGAGGTTTCCACAAGCGTACACAAATTTTTTTAAATTAACTTTAAAAATTAGTAAATATGCGCAAATATTGGTTTTGCAGGGTCCGCCACTGGTTGAAAGTTGAAACAACTAATATTCCATATATACTTCCATCGGGGAAAAAAAATCCATATATGCAGATAGGAGACATATTACAGATGAGAAAAATAGTGGGCAAGTTTGGCCTCACACTTCAAGAGATACTGGGATTTTCTTTTGGATGGTGGCATAGAGAATCATTTCAAAGGTCAAATTAGGGCACAAATCCAATAGAATATTCCCTTTTACTTTTCCCCCTCAGGTTCTTACAATATCAAAATAGCACCATGCACCACTAAATATTTGTATCATTTTAAGATACAAAGCAAAGATATGAAATTTAGTTATTACTTAGTCCTGCACGCAAGATATTTATTTTTTTGAAACGACAAAATATTATTAAGAAACTTGATAAGAGTGCATCAAGTGGGGAAGAGGGGAGGAAAATCCAACTACGGTTAGATAAACAAAGGGTAGAGCCCTACAACAGTACCTGAGGGCGAAGCGCCCGAACACCTAAGGGCCTCAAATGCCCAAATCAACACATACAATTCAAATAAAACAAAGGGCCTAAAAAATGCCCAGATTTGAAAATAAAAGCTAGAAAAAAAATGGGCCAAGCCCAACCCAAAATCTAACCCTACATAAAATACATCTCCCCACCGTCGCTACCCCTTGTAACGCCCCAAGCAGACCACTGGCCCAATATCCTGATTTTGATCCACAAGCCACACCACATGGCCCAAAAGCTTAAGCACAAGGTTTGTTATATGTCCAAGATCATCCATGTAGACTTTCGATGTGGGACGGGGTGTTACAATCTCCCCAACTTTATAGCCTCGCGCCCTCGCGAGGGGTTGAGCACTATAATCACCAATACTAATCAAACCAACAACCAAATCAAACCAAACTCCAAAGCCCACATGGTCGTGTACATGGATTACTCTGATACCACATGTAACGCCCCAAGCAGACCACTGGCCCAAAAGCTTAAGCCCAAGGTACTAGTAGTAGCCCACAAGGTTTGTTATATGCCCAAGATCATCCATGTAGACTTCTTATATGGGACGGGGTGTTACACCCCTAGCCGCCGGTCAACTCCACCCAGCTAGCAAACTACCACCACCCGAGAGAAATCCGCGTGCCCACGAAAAAATAGATCTCAAAAATGGCCGCCAAGATTTTGCTGATTCGAACCTCATAAATGGCTTGGGAAACAGTTAAATTGGACACCAAAAAAATACGTCGCAGCAAAGCTGTTGATAACCCCAAACACAATCGCTCCGAGCATAAGCAGCCCTGCCACGCCACCATTGGACACCACCCTCAACCGCACCCGCTCGGAGCGAAAAACCATGCTATCTGCATCTCCACTTGCCGTTAAGCCGATCCGATTATAACAGAAAAGAAATAATTGGCAGGAGACATGATCTTTTTTTTGGCAAGATACATGCATTTTAAGACAATACCAAATATTATCTGATCAATTTGATTTCTGGAGTGAAAATATTCCCGACGTGTTCTAAGAAGTGAACGATTTAGATCATTGATGCGGGCCTAGAAAAGACCGAGCCAAAATTGGACCATCCAATCCATTTATAGGACTACAGAGGATTCAATTTCCTTTTTTTTTTTTAAACTCAGGTGTCTGGGTCAGGTTATGTGCACTTCAACTAATCTTGGAGGCATAATTCCACCACCCACTTGCAAGGAGCCCAATTAAAGTCTAAGCAAAGCTCAGCATGTATGAACTGGGCTTATAAGAGTGGATAACACCTAAGAGGTTTCGAACTTGAGATCTTAGGAAGAAGTTTCGAACCTGAGATCTTAGGGGCCAACAAACCCCTAAATTCCAAGCTTTGACTACTAAATCAACTCCTTGGGATTGAGGTTTTCTTTTTTACATGCTTTTGACAAAATTCCACTTTGAATTTTCTTGCGACATTTATTTTTCTTGTGGAGTAATTGTGATCTTTTCCTTTTGACCAGATTGTTCAATAAATTCTGCTTACCTAACAAAATTCAAATTAACACACTTTGAAGTTTGAAGAATCCCGTAAATCTAGAAACGTTGCAATTCTAAGGCTGCGTATTTAACTTATTTTTTCTTCCCTTTTGCAACTTATATAAAAATAAGTTAAATTCATCCATTCTTCTAAACTTAAACTTTAGAGAAAATTTCTTTTATATCCCTTCGACTTTGACTAAAAAGTGATTTTGGTCCTTTATTTTTCAATTTCGGCATAAAAATACTTTGACTTTCCAATTTTTTTCAATGTCATCCTTTAGGGATATATACATATATACACGAAAAATAGGGTGTTTGGATCAAGCACCCTACACACATCGGATGCCATTGATTCCCACGTGAGCCCCCTCATTTTTTTTTATAGAATTTTTGGACAGCTCGGATCGGCCGTCCGGTGGTCGGAGACGGCCCGGCGTCCCTATAGCAGGACTCAAAGAAAAAAGATTCATTCTAAAGGATGACATTGAAAAAAATTGGAAAGTCTAAGTATTTTTATACCGAAATTGAAAGGTAAAGGACCAAAATGAATTTTTGGTAAAAGTCGAAGGGATATAAAAGAAATTTTCCCTAAACTTTAATTACAAATACTCCATAAGTTAAGGATGGAAAATAAGTTAAGTTGGAAGAATAGACTGAATTAAAAAAATAAGTAAAGTGTAAAAGAACACAACCTAATTATGCTTCTGTAGTTTATTTAAAAAAAACACACACACAATGTAGTGAATATTATTATATCATACGCAAGAGCATTTGCTTTCATTAATCTTAACATCTTGCGCGCACCACATCTTCGTCTCCTCCTCCCACTTCTTTTTATCTCTTCCCCCTCTCCCTTACCCTTGTATATCTCTGATCTACCGTCGTTATTCTTGGCGCATGTTCCCCTTCCTCAGGCCCGTCCGGTTCCTGCTTTGCCGAGAGCCTGATGGTATTTCCTCGTTAGTGTACCAGTTCGGCCTAACGGCAAGGTGCTTCCCGATAGTGAGATCTCGGCGTGGTTCGAGAGGGAAACACTGAATCGAAACTCATTTATCTCAAAAACAAATTTGAAATTATTGCACATGATTTCCGATATACTTGATTTTTGGCGTGGTACATTTGCTCGGCTTATTCTAAAAAAATAAATGGTTTGGATAATTGATGCATGCCTCAAAAACCCCAAAACGGGCCGATACTACACCGTCTAGTCCATTAAAAGGACTCGAGAGGATCGAAATAATAGTTAATAAATAAATAAATAAATAACCTCACTTACAAACTTACGTTTGTTGACGAAAAATGCAAGTCATATAAAAGATACCAAGCGCAATTAATTAATCATTTGACAACAGAGCTTCTGACTTAAAAAAAAAGAGCTTCTGACTGCACCAAAACTCCGTTATGAATATTTGACCGATAAACTCAAAAAAAAGCTTTAAACACATGCATTCAAAATTAAACATTCTTCTCAATTCGTTTTTTTTTTTTGATCCGCCTTCTCAATTTGTTATTCCAATTTATTTCCTCAGTCCTCTTATTTTTTTGTCCTTTTTCAAAAGTCTTGTTTTTCTTTAGATTAAGAAAAAGATAATTTTGCGGGTAGATTTTAAAATATTCTCATACAATTTGAACAATTAATTGAGTTTTTTTATTTGGTATAGCAAAAGTCAACAAAAGTGACTTATTTTTGTGTAAAAAATATCATAGCATTAAAAAAAAAAAAAAGGAAAAATTTATGGGACAGAGGTATTAGTGCTATATATATTAGAACAGAACATATTATCTAAGTTGGAAGGGTCAACAAGCTAGTAGAAAGAGCTACTAGTATTTTTATTTCAACCCTGCTACACACACAAAGATAATTTGTGCACAGATTGTATTGTGGGCTCCACCAAGAGTCCCACACAAATAATCTGAGCCGTTTATTAAATAGAAAATATTTTTTCGAGGGTCCTCGCGAAAAATTAGCTCAATCTGATACCTATAAATACTCGATCCGATCGTCTAACTTTTCATTATCCAAAAATCTGAATGAAAAGTTAGATGATTGGATCGAGTATCTATAGGTATCAGATTGAGCTGATTTTTCACGAGGGCTCTTGGTGGGTCCCACAACAAAATCTGTGCACAGATTGTACGTGTAGACAGACTTTCTGTTTTTATTTAGAGTGTCAGTCCAGTTTGCATTCACATTGGCTATTCTTTGGAAAACCAATTCGATCCGATCGTCCACTAAGGGGGCAGGTAAAGTCGGGGCAAAGTCTCGTATGAACGGGAGACCTTAGGAAGAAAACTAATCTTTAATTGTGATAATTTGACCCATTAATTGGTAGAGTATTTTGATAAATGAAGGGTGCGGACAAGCTTAAGCGCAACTCAATTAATTCTGTCGTTCACAACCAAGTGACCCAATCAAAATCGGCCATATTTTGAGTTTTTATTATTAGTAATAACATATGCCATGACATCCATCCATAGAACCATGGGGAATTGGGGAGGAATAGGATATGCTCACTCTAGGGAGGGAGGGAGGGAGTAATGCGCAGATGGTATGTATGCATGATCATGTCATGTGAAGAGGGCCGGGCCGCGGTTGTTGAACACCCCCACCCCACAAAGACAAGTCAAGTGGTGTAATGTAATGATGTGCACGTGTGGTGTGAGAGTACTTTTATTACTGTACTCTACTATCATCACCGCACCGCGCATGAATGTGGATCATTACCAAATCCCCCACAACCCCATTTTGACTTTTAACTACTATTTCCATTTCCATTTTTCTCTTATCTATATATTCCTTATATCATAAGCTAATCCCACTCAAGAATGAATTTCTACTTCTTTTCTAACTTAAAGAAATTATGTTGCGTTCCATTAATTGAAATTATAACACAAATAATTTCTTGTCACAGGATATATTCACTCGAAAGATATCGATTGCGTGACATTTATGTCACGTAATCTTTGAATAATATTCTTTGTTTTTGTTCTCAATTCTTGTTCTCATAAATTTTAAAACGAATTTATAGGAGTACTATTTTTAAAGTCGCTTTCACGTTTGCAATAGCACTTCCGTTCATGTACGTTAATGTTCACCCACGCGCATCATGCCACTTATGGGGGTTTTTTTTTTTTTTGATAAGATCATGCCACTTTGTTGGGACTTGAAAATCTGGGATCACGGTATTGAGGCTAGGTTTAGCTAATTAAAAAAAATTGAATTATTTTTTTATTTATATTTAATTTTTTTCACATTTTTTAGTTTGTGTCAAATTTTTGTTGATTATTTATTCATCTTGACGAGAGAAATCAAAAAAGTAAAAATTATGAAAAAAAACACTTGTTTTTTAGTAATAAAGACAAAATAAGCAAAAAAATCTGTTTGTTTTGGATTATTTGTCTTCAACAAACTTTTATAAGATTTTGATTATAATTTTGTACTTTTTTATTTTTTTCGTTGAGACGTACCAATAATCTAAAAAAAATTGACGTAAAACTAACAAATGCGAAAGAATTTAAATAAAAAAATATAATCCATATTTTTATGCATTTTCGCTATATTATTGGACTTGCAGACCTAAATAGTATTTTAGTTGATGTATGTGAGAAAATGACTGGCTTAAAAATCCGTAAAAATATGAATATATTTTAGGGTGTGTTCTACTAACTAAAATTAACTATTTTTATTTACAACTAAGTAATTTTTTTTAAATTAAAGGTGATGTATTGTAAGAGAATGAGTTGTCTTATAAAGCTGGAAATAACTACTTAAAAAATAGGTTCTGTTCCACTAATGTTCTTATTTTTTACATATTTATTTTCCGCTTTACGAGACAGGTCATCCTCTCACAATACATCACTTGTAATTCAAAAAATAAGTATTTATTTTTCTTAGCGAAACGGGACCTTTTGGCTTTGTTTGGAAGTTGTAGAAAGTAAGAGAAAAGAACATAAGGGAAAATGGGAGAAAATTGAGAAGAAAATGAGAGGAAAATGGTACTATTCACACTCCTAGATTTTTTCTATTTTCTCCCCGCATTCTCTCCAAACCAAACCAAGGTTATGAATCCCGTACCATACCGGCCGGTACGAACCGGTACGTACCAGTATTGTCCATATCCGGTACCCTACACTTCTAATTCCGTTCCGGCTCAAATACCGGTCGGTACCGGCCAATACCGAACGGTACCTGAGATACCGACCAATACCGGACAATATCGGACTACTTTTAAATTTATTTTTTTCTTCAAGTACAGGACAATACAGGTCAATACCGGACGGTACTGGGCAAATACAGGACGGTACCAGACAAATACCGGAATATTTTTTATTTTTTAAAAAGTGTATGTTATACTATAAATTCTTTTAGGGTAGGAAAATAACACTAATAGCGATCAATCTGAAACGGTACCCGATATCTCACCGATACCAGTATGTATCGTACTAGTAAGAAAATCGGTACTCTAACCGGTACGGTATTCAAAATCTTGAACCAAACAATAGAAGAGAATTTTTTTATAATTTTTTCTTCATTTCTCTCACCTTCCTCAATGTTAGGATCGAAACACACACGCACACGATTTACGAGTATAAACAGTAAAGAAATCAACACAGCAATATACGTGGTTCCCCAAAATCGGGTACGTCCACGGGAGCGGCTACTATTCTTATTATCACAGTTACAGTACTTTAGGGTTTTACAATAGAGAGCCTTATATACCCGCTCTATACAAACCCTAACCCGAACCAATCCGGTAGCGCTACAAGGAAACCTCTATAGCGCTACCCCTAGCCCGAACCAATCCGGTAGCGCTACACAGAAAACCATGTAGCGCTACCCACAGCTCTGTTCCCAACTCCAAAGAATGAGCCACACTTCCAACAATCTCCACCTTGGCGAATACACACTCGCCCCTTCATGAGATAACCCCCCCACTCCAATCCAGTCAACTCGTGGAGGGCGTCTCCGATTGCCTAGCACCTGGAGACATTAACCAAGTTCAAGCAATGCTCGAACTTGTCAACAGTAACCGTCTTTGTCAACATATCAGCTGCATTCTCAGAAGTATGCACCTTTTCCTGTATCAAATCACCTGCATCAATCAACTCTTTCACCTTGTGAAACCTCACGTCAATATGCTTGGTTCGAGCATGATACACCTGATGCTTTGCCAGATAAATGGCACTCTGACTATCACAATGCAACTGTACTCCACCTTGAACTATGCCAAGCTCCTTCACAAACCCTTTCAACCACAATGCTTCCTTAGCTGCCTCAGTCACCGCCATATACTCAGACTCAGTAGTAGATAAAGCCACCAGAGGTTGTACCATGGATCTCCAACAAATAGGCCCACCCACAAGTGTAAACACATAACCAGTTGTAGACCTTCTGTCATCCAAGTCCCCCAGCATAATCCGCATCCACATACCCAACAACTGAAATCTGATCCCGTTGCCTACCAAACATAATCCCACGATCCGAAGTACCTCTCAAGTATCTGAACATCAACTTGACTGCCTTCCAATGCTCTCTGCCTGGTTTGGCCATGTACTTACTGACTGTGCTAACTGCATGTGCCAAATCGGGCCTCGTACAAACCATTGCATACATTAAGCAACCCACTGCACTCGAATAAGGAACCCTTGACATATCCTCAATTTCTACATCTGACACCGGACACTGAGCTGAAGATAATCTGAAATGACTTGCCAATGGAGTGCTGACCGGTTTGGCATTATCCATACTAAACCTCTCCAACACTTTCACTGTCACGCCCTCGATTTTCAACATAATAATAGCTTTAAAAGGAAAATCCACTGCGATATACTCATATATACCCAAAAGACTTTCTCATGATCATTTGTTACATAATATCAAGTTCAAAAGATTGCAACAATGGCACTCCGGCCGCCAAATTGATATAGATGACCAGAAGATAAGTTATGTGACTACAATATTCCCAAATAAAAAGATTTGAACGAAAGTTACAATTACAACTTCCCAAAAGAGGGTTTACAAGAAAAGTGTCTGAGAAACTCTCCAATGTTATCTTTTAAAGAAGTTGCATGCACGACAAACACTCCATGCTAATACCCTCGAGTTGTACCTGAAAGAAAGATAGGGTTGAGCAAAACACGTGCCCAGTAGGAAAGTCTCTACAAACCTTGTATGCAAATGAAAAGATTTTGGGCATAAAAGAATAGAGTATGAGGCAACAAAAGTAAATGCAATGAATGTTAACAAAACTTTGGACTCAAAGAGTTCTTCACTTGACATTAATCGATCTAATCAATCTATGGTCCTCTTTTACAATTTCTCCTTTTATCCAATGCTTCATTCATACACTTCCACGCTAAAAGACTTACATTCCGGGTCTTAAGGACCCCGTACATCTCCATTATGAGCTCAAGTAGCTATTCCTTCGTTAACATACTAAACAGTAAGCTTAAGACATTTTCCGGGTCTCAGGGCCCCATATACCCACACTGCATTTCCGGGTACTCATGACCCCGTATATCCATTTTACATTCCGGGTACTCATGACCCCGTACATCCAATTCAAGTTCCGGGTACAAGACCCCGTATGCCGATTACCACTTCTTTGCATTTCATGCCATCAGATGTGTTTCTAAGGCTCTTATTACTCTATTGCAGATAAAGATATAGATTTCTATTAAGTGAACGGTCCACATGTCAATTCATACTTCTTCTTTTCTTTGTTTCCAAACTTGTTATCTCAACTCACTCTTCGTACTACCTGGCCTCAAGTGTCAAGTCCTCGTGTTACGTTTTATGATTCGCCCATCCTCTTATCTAACGTTCAACATAACCAACACCTATATATAACTATAACGAGTTCACTCCGTCTATCATACTATCACACAATATCACTAAAAGTTGGACGAAAACACTAACGAAGTATTAGGACGATAATTCATTCCATATGAGATTTGAGTTCAACGCAACGAGAACCGACGAATGAGGATGACCAAGGAATCGTGGGAGTACAAACAACCATGCTTGGAAGTGATTTAGAATGGCTAGAAATGATCGGAAACCAAAACGGTGAGAAATGAAACAAAACAGTGAAAGCTGGAGATAAGCAACAGGTATCGATACCTAACCCAAAGGTATCGATACCATTTGACCAAAAAGCATTCCAGACGAAAGGGTATCGATACCTTGAAGAATGGTATCGATACCAGAGTGCTACCTGGGATTTTTTTACACAATGGTATCGATACCTCGAGGTATGGTATCGATACCAGCTCATCTCGAGCAGATTTTCTGCAGGTTTTTCTCAAATCAAAACCCAACTCAAACGACAATACAAGGCACGAATCATGAACAAAACCAATTCAAGAACATACAAGGAGTAAGAGAAATCCCTACCTCAAACTTGGTGAACGAGCTCCAAACGAGAGATCGGGCCTTGGTCTCCAAAATCAACCCCGAGCCGAATACGAACCACCGAGCTCCTACGAACGCGATACGAGCCCCAATACACGAAGAGGTGAAGGTTTGGAGGTTGGTTGATGAAGGGTTGAAGTTGTATTGGTGGGTTTTTGGGTGAGAGAGATATAGAGAGAGAGAACCGAGAGAGAGAGTGCCGAGAGAGGGAGAGACCCGGAGATAGAGAGAGAGTGTGCTTTGGGATCTTTTTATCCCCTACACTCACACACACCTATTTATACTAGCACACACACTAATTACGCTTACATCCCTCTGCTAACAATCTTTCCACATTAACCCCAAATCATATAAACTCAACAAATTCCTTATCTTCCTCATTTATAATATCGAATAAACTTGTTAATAATTTCTGAAATTACGGGTCCTTACACCCTTCCCTCCTTAGAGAAATTTCGTCCTCGAAATTTGATAAACACAGTCTGCTCAAATCGTACAACACGTAGATACGCAAGGCCACAATGACAAATGCTATGCAACAATTCAATACTCACAAGAATCTACGTCATGCTCCCATCCATCAACTAAAGCAAAGCGAACATTGGACACATATCAGTCCCTTACTATAGGACACGTCGGTTTCTAACTCGAGCTTGGATCTTTTTAACACATGTAATGAATTTGTCTCGCATTTCCTCAATACCTAGGGATGAAGCGCATCACAAATATCCAAAAACCCAAGGCAACCATATCAAGCGGAAAGCGATTTATTAAGCATCCTCTTTATTTGCGACATCCCTACATACGGTTATCTATTTCAACGTAGGAATCTAGCCGTTAACTGTAACCCGATAGTCCAATTGACTTCCCGAGACTTCCATTTAGAAGGTGCGGTGATCAATCGCCTCTTCCAACTGGATTTCATCGGTTGTCGCCTGGATACCCGAAAGGTACACACCGTATCCGACACATAACGTATTCGTCTAACGATAAAAGCTCCCTCTTTTTCTGCTTCAAACAAAACGAATCTCAACGCGGCAATACTTACGAAAATGCGGGTTCTCCTGCTCCAAGTGACAATGGATGATGACAACGCTCAATACAATCCTTCGGCTATCTCAAACGAAACAAGTGAGCTCCAAAACTCAAACACCACCGATCAAAACTCAAAGAACGGGGGCGAGGTATCCGGAATTCAAAGAATACATGAAATCTTTAAAATCTCTAGGCAACAAACTCAACATACCAATTCCGGAATAATATGAGGAACTTAGAAATAATCGATCGTAACCTTCTTATTTCTCTACCAGCCAAATGAGTCTATGAATGACTTTTTGCAAACGACAAATTTCAACACTGAGGACAAATACATGGTAACAAGATAAGCCACTACATAAACAAACTGACGCGAGATCGATAACTTGTCCATTACCCAGGATAAGCAAAGCTTCTAACAAATTAGGATTTTTAGCAACATAGAGTGAGTGTTACGACATATGAACTTGAATAGAGTAGCAATCTTCAATAAATAGACTAGTAGCTGCAACAATGGAATCTAGACCAACCAATGAAGTCTAGGCACACAAACTGATACGAAGTGAAGGCAAATCCAAATCACATAATTCCAAGGTTGAAGGGTCATACTAACTGTGACGCAAAAGTAGGCGACAATGGCAACAAGGTCTGCATTTAACGGTTTGAACGAATTTTGCATAGCATGAACCATGTGGGACTCCCTTCATTTTTTTTTTTTTGAAACGACCACAAACTCAATGCACCAACTCCTAACAAACCCAAGATTTTAGAAAAGTAACTCCAATTTCCCTACTATTCTACGAATCTAGGGAACGAATACATACACCTTGATAAAAGAGTATCTTGATACAAATGACGAGCACGATGCAAAGATAAGGCAAAAACTGTCAAAAGACGCACAATCAAACTTAGACCAATATCAGAAGTTGCATGGCTCTTGATAAGCCGGAACGAAACAGTATAGAACAAACTACGTACCTCCAAGGTTGAGAATTATATCAATTTTTTTTTTTAAACGCCCGAAAGAGACCACAATCGCAGCAAGATTTGAAATTTGACAACACCAAAGGATACTATGTCACTGAAAACACCAATACTGACTTGGCTTTGATAGATAGAAGCCACAACATCAGAGATCAGGTAAGTAGCAACTATAAATGAAGAAATTTGTAACTATAGCAACAAATCCCAAATAGACTAGCGAGATTTTACACCATGTATCGTAACGTAAGGAGTAGAACAAGAGCATGAGATGGGAAATGTGAATTGATTGCAAAAACGGGTATATCAAAATCGATAGTGGGTACACCACTTGAGGTCTCACAATAAGGGTCAGCATAGCATAGAGTAGCACTAGAAATGATCGTGTGGTAATCGATGTAGATGTCATAATCTATTCTAGCAAATGAACAAACGACTTCACGGATAACTAGCTCAGATACGAATTTCAATCAAGATTCAACTAAACCATAGAGGAGAGAGCAGTGAAAGAAAAACTCGGATGGAGACATGCTCGACATATGGCAAACAATCACTGTGTAACCAATCCTTTCCCAAGACAAGACCAAACCTCGCCTCATGCGAAACATGGAGGTCAAGGATGAAAAGACAACTTGAAATAACCAACTCATAGTCTCGACAAATACTATCAAGAGGAGTTACTCAACAAACATAAATGGTCTAGGAATCCTCGGTGTTCAAATTCAAGTCAAGGAAAGATGCAACTCATGGTAAGACGATATGTTCCCAAATCGAAAGAATTCTAACAAAGGATTAAACAAGATAGAAGAAATTACCCCACACATCTGGTGTCTCTGAAGCCTGAGAAATGGTAGGACTCGCTCCTCGCTCAACATGTGACCCCTGACCCAAAGTAGACTGGAACTGTGAATGATGTCGAACAAAACTCTGCCCTGGTCTCACTGAACTAGGCCCATTACGCTCTCCTACTTTCTGAGGGCATCTTCTTGCAAGATGATCAGGTGCACCGCAAATGAAACACGCCTTCCGTTGTTGTGTACACTGAGCACGAAAGTGACCCGGCTGACCACACCGATGACACACAATTTGTGGTCTGACAGAAACTCCATGACTTCCCGATGAAGTAGGTGGTCTAAAACTCTGCTGAACCTGCAATGTTTGTTGTGGTTCTCGTTGTCTCTTCCTCCCTTGGCTCCCAGAACTTTCCAAAGGCAAACTTGCGCTAGCGGTCGATTGCTTAGGTTCCCACGCTTCCACATCTCTCTGTGCACTCACTGGATTCTCAACACTTCTTGCACATTCGACTATCTCGGAAAACCTCACAATGCGCTGGCTCACCACTAATAGCTTAATAGATGGGTGTAGTCCCTTCTCAAAACGCCTACACTTCCTTTCCTCTAACGCCACTAATTCTGGTGCAAAACGTGATAAAGATTGAAATTTTATAGCATAATTAGAAACGGTCATATTTCCTTGCTCTAACTCCTCGAACTGTCCTCTAAGTTTATCACGATACGTCTCTGGAAAATATTGATTCTCGAAGAGTTCTTCAAACTCTGCCCAAGTCAAGCTCTCTACATCTGGTTCATTCGTTCGATTAATCACCCTTGCCATTCTCCTAGCATCTCTTCTTGCTCCTAAAACTGATTCCCACCACTCATTCGCCTCACCGATAAGTTGAATGGCCACAATACTCACTCGAAGGTCGTCTTCCGTAATCTTAAGAGCATTAAATATTTTACGAATTTGTGATAGCCAATGGTCGGCCACAAGAGGATCACTACTCTCCCCATCAAACTGAGGTGGTTTCATACGGCAGAACGCCCTCATCGCTTCCATGGCACGGTCATTCGGATTACCCCTAAATGCTGGATTCAAAAGATTCGACTCGGCAAGTGCTGCTACAATCTCCCTAGCGAGGTTATTCTCACGTCTCGGTGGCATCGTGCTACAAGAATTGAGAGCATAACACAATCAACAACAACAATTATCAACGACGATAACTTTCAACGACTACCACGGCTCCATCGTGAGGTCAAACCTCCAACTTCATCAAGCGCAAGTCAACAACACCATAACAGTCTACATTATCATAAATGCAATGTCATGCCAATGTACTGACTCATTCATGCAAGCACATATGTCAAGTAAAAAGAATTTTGCTTTGATTTTGAACCCATGAGACTAAAGTCTCCCCACGGTCTCAAAGTGTTCAAACCTAGATGCTCTGATACCAAGTTGTCACGCCCTCGATTTTCAACATAATAATAGCTTTAAAAGGAAAATCCACTGCGATATACTCATATATACCCAAAAGACTTTCTCATGATCATTTGTTACATAATATCAAGTTCAAAAGATTGCAACAATGGCACTCCGGCCGCCAAATTGATATAGATGACCAGAAGATAAGTTATGTGACTACAATATTCCCAAATAAAAAGATTTGAACGAAAGTTACAATTACAACTTCCCAAAAGAGGGTTTACAAGAAAAGTGTCTGAGAAACTCTCCAATGTTACTCCCTCCGTCCCATAAAGTTTGGCACTTTCACTATTCCAGCCCTATGAAAAAATTAACTATATCTTTTAATCCGTAATGTTTTTTATAAGCAATATGGATCTTGTTTGATAGATTTTAATTTGTTCTATTAAACAAAGTTAAAAAAATCGCCTAAAACATTATAGATTGAAAGATATAAGCAATTTAAAAATGGCACGCATTCCTGAAAATGCCAAACTTTATGGGACGGAGGGAGTATCTTTTAAAGAAGTTGCATGCACGACAAACACTCCATGCTAATACCCTCGAGTTGTACCTGAAAGAAAGATAGGGTTGAGCAAAACACGTGCCCAGTAGGAAAGTCTCTACAAACCTTGTATGCAAATGAAAAGATTTTGGGCATAAAAGAATAGAGTATGAGGCAACAAAAGTAAATGCAATGAATGTTAACAAAACTTTGGACTCAAAGAGTTCTTCACTTGACATTAATCGATCTAATCAATCTATGGTCCTCTTTTACAATTTCTCCTTTTATCCAATGCTTCATTCATACACTTCCACGCTAAAAGACTTACATTCCGGGTCTTAAGGACCCCGTACATCTCCATTATGAGCTCAAGTAGCTATTCCTTCGTTAACATACTAAACAGTAAGCTTAAGACATTTTCCGGGTCTCAGGGCCCCATATACCCACACTGCATTTCCGGGTACTCATGACCCCGTATATCCATTTTACATTCCGGGTACTCATGACCCCGTACATCCAATTCAAGTTCCGGGTACAAGACCCCGTATGCCGATTACCACTTCTTTGCATTTCATGCCATCAGATGTGTTTCTAAGGCTCTTATTACTCTATTGCAGATAAAGATATAGATTTCTATTAAGTGAACGGTCCACATGTCAATTCATACTTCTTCTTTTCTTTGTTTCCAAACTTGTTATCTCAACTCACTCTTCGTACTACCTGGCCTCAAGTGTCAAGTCCTCGTGTTACGTTTTATGATTCGCCCATCCTCTTATCTAACGTTCAACATAACCAACACCTATATATAACTATAACGAGTTCACTCCGTCTATCATACTATCACACAATATCACTAAAAGTTGGACGAAAACACTAACGAAGTATTAGGACGATAATTCATTCCATATGAGATTTGAGTTCAACGCAACGAGAACCGACGAATGAGGATGACCAAGGAATCGTGGGAGTACAAACAACCATGCTTGGAAGTGATTTAGAATGGCTAGAAATGATCGGAAACCAAAACGGTGAGAAATGAAACAAAACAGTGAAAGCTGGAGATAAGCAACAGGTATCGATACCTAACCCAAAGGTATCGATACCATTTGACCAAAAAGCATTCCAGACGAAAGGGTATCGATACCTTGAAGAATGGTATCGATACCAGAGTGCTACCTGGGATTTTTTACACAATGGTATCGATACCTCGAGGTATGGTATCGATACCAGCTCATCTCGAGCAGATTTTCTGCAGGTTTTTCTCAAATCAAAACCCAACTCAAACGACAATACAAGGCACGAATCATGAACAAAACCAATTCAAGAACATACAAGGAGTAAGAGAAATCCCTACCTCAAACTTGGTGAACGAGCTCCAAACGAGAGATCGGGCCTTGGTCTCCAAAATCAACCCCGAGCCGAATACGAACCACCGAGCTCCTACGAACGCGATACGAGCCCCAATACACGAAGAGGTGAAGGTTTGGAGGTTGGTTGATGAAGGGTTGAAGTTGTATTGGTGGGTTTTTGGGTGAGAGAGATATAGAGAGAGAGAACCGAGAGAGAGAGTGCCGAGAGAGGGAGAGACCCGGAGATAGAGAGAGAGTGTGCTTTGGGATCTTGTTATCCCCTACACTCACACACACCTATTTATACTAGCACACACACTAATTACGCTTACATCCCTCTGCTAACAATCTTTCCACATTAACCCCAAATCATATAAACTCAACAAATTCCTTATCTTCCTCATTTATAATATCGAATAAACTTGTTAATAATTTCTGAAATTACGGGTCCTTACATTCACCACATAATTCTTTTGAGATAACCACAACTTACCAGCTGACCTATCTCTTCGAATCTCCATCCCAAGTATCTTTCTAGCTGCTCCCAAATCCTTCATGTCAAACTCTTTACCCAATAAAGACTTCAACCTGTTAACCTCAACCATACTCCTTGCAGCAATCAGCATATCATCCACATAAAGAAGCAAGAAAATATAGGAACCATCATCAAGACTCTTTACATAAACGCAACAATCATACTCACAGCGTGTGTACCCAATCCGTATCATGAAAGAGTCAAACCTCTTGTACCATTGTCTTGGAGACTGTCTCAGCCCATAAAGTGACTTCTTCAACTTACAAACAAGATGCTCAGTCTCTGGCTGCTTGAACCCCTCAGGCTGCTCCATGTAAATGACTTCCTCCAATTCACCATGGAGGAATGCCGTTTTCACGTCCATCTGCTCTAACTCAAGATCATAACCAGCCACCAATGCCAAGATAATCCTGATTGACGTATGCCTCACCACTGGAGAAAATACCTCATCAAAATCTATCCCCTTCCTCTGTGAATACCCCTTTGCCACTAACCGAGCCTTGAACTTTTCCCTCTCCTTTTCTGTTGCTGCTTCTTTCCGCTTGTATACCCACTTACAACCCACTGGCTTCTTTCTCATGAGCAGTTCTTTCAACTCCCAAGTCTTATTCTTATGCAAAGACTCCATTTCCTCCACCATGGCTTCCATCCATCTGTCCCTTTCAGAACTCGTGATAGCATCCTGAAAAGTAGATGGATCCCCACTGGTAGTAGTCAATGCATAAGAAACCAAGTCTTCAAACCCATACCTCACTAGTGGCTTGATAGTACGCTTGGTTCTCCCAGCGGCCAAGCTTTGCTGCTGCTCCTGTTGGTGCTGTTGATCAAGCTGTTCATCCGGTTGAGTATCACCCCTATCAATTTCCAACTCAATCTCTACACCCTGCTGTCTGCTGCTCACTTCCTCTGCCTCAGAAATTTGAACCTTCTGATGTGCCTTGATCATAGAGTCCTCATTAAATATCACATCCCTACTGATCACCACCTTCTTTGTCTCTGGATCCCAAAGCTTGTACCCTTTGACCCCTTTCTCATAACCAAGAAAGATACACTGTCTAGACTTCGCATCAAGCTTTGATCTCTCATCACTGGGAACATGAACATAGGCCGGACACCCAAAGATTCTCAACCCTGAGTAGTCAACCTCTTTCTCTGTCCACATCTCCTCAGCTACCTTCCCTTCCAAAGAAGCACTCGGTGACCTGTTTATAACAAAGCATGTCAAACTCACTGCTTCTGCCCAAAAAACCTTCGGAAGTCCCGCATTCAATCTCAAACACCGTGCCCTTTCTGCTATAGTTCTGTTCATCCTTTCTGCCACCCCATTCTGCTGTGGTGTCTTCCGAATAGTAAAGTGCCGCTGAATCCCATGTTCCTCACAAAATTTCAGAAAAGGCCCATTCTTGAATTCCTTCCCATTATCTGTCCTGAGGCACTTAATCTTTTTTCCTGTCTAGTTTTCCACTTCAGCTTTCCACACTCTGAACTTAGAAAAGACTTCAGATTTGTGCTTCATGAAGTACACCCAAACTTTCCTCGAAAAATCATCGATAAAGGTCAAGAAATACAGAGATCCTCCTTTCGAAGCTACCCTCACTGGCCCCCAAACATCTGAATGAACGTAGTCAAGAATTCCCTTTGTTCTGTGAGTTGCATTCCTAAACTGCACCTTACACTGTTTCCCCAGAACACAAAACTTGCAGAAATCCAGTTTACATGATTTAACCCCTTTCAGCAGATTCCTCTTATGCAGCTCTAACATCCCACGCTCTCCCATATGTCCCAACCGCATATGCCAAAGCATGGTATCATCAGTATCCTCAGTTGTGGTGGCAGCAGCAACTCCACCTACAATTGTAGTTCCTATCAAACGATAGATATTACCAGCAATCTTAATACCCTTCATAATCACCAAAGCACCCTTCGTTACCTTCATGACTCCACCTCCTGTTTTATACTCACAGCCATTAGAGTCTAAGGTTCCCAATGAAATCAAATTTTTCCTCAAATCTGGAACATGCCTAACTTCACTTAAGGTTCTTACAACACCATCAAACATCCTGATCTTAATTGTGCCTATTCTAATGACTTCACATGATACATCATTACCCATTCGAACATTATCACAATTTACTGACCTGTAGGTGTCAAACCACTCCCTGTTAGGCGTCACATGAAACGAGCATGCTGAATCCAGAATCCATGAGTCTGCCAGGTGATCCGAAGTTGCTGAAACCGAAAGCATGTCACCGTCATCTGATTCCTGCTCTACAAGATTCGCAGAACTTGATGACCCATCTTTCCTCTCTCCTGCCTTTCCTTTCTTCTTCCAGTCAGTTCCCTTTCCTTTTTGCGGACAGTCTTTCTTCATGTGCCCCGGTTCATGACACTTGTAACACTTGAACTCAAACGTGCCCTCGGACCTGTTCTTTGACTGAGACCTCCCACGCCCCGAAAATGATTTACCCCTGTCCTTCTTCCTGCCACGATCCTCGTACCCCTTAACCACCAGACCTTCACCCTGCAGCGACTCTGTTTGTTGCTTGCGTTGATTATACGCCAGAAGGGCTGCAGTGACTTCCTCCAGTTCTAGGGTTTCTTTCCCCCAGAGTAAGGTTGTAATGAGAGTTTCGAGAGAAATCGGTAGTGAACACAGTAACATCAGCGCTTGGTCTTCCTCCTCAAACTTTACGTCAATCCGTTGCAGGTCGCTCACAACCTGATTGAACGTGTTGATATGCTGAATAAGATCAGCACCCTCGGCCATCTTCAACCCAAACAGTTTCTGCTTCAGAAACAGTTTGTTCGTCAATGACTTCGACATATACCTGCTTTCCAGTTTAGTCCAGACCCCAGTCGGCGATTCATCACCCAACACGTGATACATGACTTCGTCTGCAAGACACAAACGAATCGTACTCACCGCCTTCATCTGGAGTTCTTCCCAATCGTCGTTTGACATGGCCTCTGGTTTCGCCTTCAGCCCCTTGTATAAACCCTGCTGCACCAACAGATCCTTTACCCGCTGTTGCCATAATCCGAAATTTGAAGTTCCATCGAACTTCATAACGTCGAACTTTGTAACAGACGAACTCGATGACATCGTTCTTCGCGTGATTAAAAAACAGCCTGAAGCTCTGATACCACTTGTTAGGATCGAAACACACACGCACACGATTTATGAGTATAAACAGTAAAGAAATCAACACAGCAATATACGTGGTTCCCCAAAATCGGGTATGTCCACGGGAGCGGCTACTGTTCTTATTATCACAGTTACAGTACTTTAGGGTTTTACAATAGAGAGCCTTATATACCCGCTCTATACAAACCCTAACCCGAACCAATCCGGTAGCACTACAAGAAAACCCCTATAGCGCTACCCCTAGCCCGAACCAATCCGGTAGCGCTACACAGAAAACCATGTAGCGCACCCACAGCTTAATTCCCAACTCCAAAGAATGAGCCACACTTCCAACACTCAACTTCCAAACATTCCACAGTCAAAACCATTTGAAGAATTAAGGAAGAGAAAACAGGGAGAAATTAGGAGAGAGAAACTGTACCATTTTGAAGGTAAATTAGGAGAGACGAGAAGGAGAATTGAGGAAGAGAAAACAGGGATATCAGCATAAAAGCATTTGCACCTTGCAAACTACTAATCGCCCCCCTCCTGTCATGCCCTCCCTGATGACTTTCCCATTTTACCCCCCAACCCCAACGTGCTCTCTCTCTCTCCCCCAACAGAGTCTCTCTCTCTCTCTCTCTCCCCCAACAGAGTCTCTCTCTCTCTCTCTCTCTCACTTATTTAATTTTTTAATAAAATTTTAAATATTAATAACTTTTTTTTCACGTATTTTTTTTAAATAAATTTTATATTTTTGAAATTTTCTGAACGAAACCTATCAAACGAGCCTAATATTGATGGTGAAATAACGTAAAACGGAAAAATTATATTTTTGTGGTAGTTTAAAAAGTCTAAAGAGGTTGAAAAATTAATTGTTCGAAATTTCAATCCGTTTGAATCGGTGAAAAGATTTTAATTTTCTGATCATTTTATCCTAAATGGTCATAATTAACTTTTGACTATAGGGCTCTCGTTGATTAACCCTAAGAAAGTCGAAGAGTTCGCGTGTAGTTATTTCATAATCAATATTAGACTTGTTTGATAGGTTTTGTTGAGTAGATTTCAAATATATAAAATTTATTTAAAAAAATACGTGATTTCAACCTCTTTATACAGTTTATATACTAAAAAATATGGTTAAAAAATTAAGTGTTCCAAATTTGAATCTGTTTGAACCAGTAGAAAGGTTTTATTTTTCTGATCATTTTATTCTAAATGGTCATAATTAAATTTTGACTTTAGGGCTCTCGTTGATTAACCCTAAGAGATATTTGACTCTACGACTTTTTTAGGGTTAATCAACGAGAGCCCTATAATCAAAAGTTAATTATGACCATCTAGGATAAAATGATCAGAAAATTAAAATCTTTTCACCGATTCAAACAGATTGAAATTTGGAACAATTAATTTTTCAACCTCTTTAGATAGTTTAAGCTACCACAAAAATATAATTTTTCCGTTTTACGTTATTTCACCATCAATATTAGGCTCATTTGATCGGTTTCGTTGAGTAGATTTCAAAAATATAAAATTTATTAAAAAAATACGTGAAAAAAAAAGTTAATAATATTTAAAATTTTATTAAAAAAAATCAAGAGAGAGACGGTTGGGAGAGAGAGAAAGAAAGCACGTTAGGGTGGGAGTAAAAGGGGAAGTCATAGGGGGGCCTGATAGAGGGGGGAGCCAATGTTCGAGTACCAGGCGCTACAGCGCTGAAGTAACCCATGCCATACTCCCAGGAAAAGCTCGAACGACCTTCAACAAAAGGGTACCTGTACCCGAAACCGACACAGGTGGGTAGGTAGAGAATACCTAGGGGCGCGGCAACTAAACACGAGGGTTGCGCTCGTTGCGGGACTTAACCCAACACCTTACGGCACGAGCTGACGACAGCCATGCACCACCTGTGTCCGCGTTCCCGAAGGCGCCCGATTAACAGCTCTCTTGCACCTTTCCTCTCGCCCCGTCTCTCTCTCTCTCTCTTTACTTTCATTCACGTTATTAATCAACTTTTACTCTCTCTCTCTCTCTCTCGCTCTCTCTTCACACCTCTCTAACAACCCAAAACCCAACTAATTCCAAGGTCAAAAACAGATCTTTCCGCTCTCTCTCATTCATGGCCGCCAAGAAGAAGACTAGTAATAAATCAACAACAACGACTCACCAATCCCCTCTATTTACGGCAACTCGGTCCTAGCATTCCACACTCAAAACCCACATAAATACCCAAACCCATCTCTCTCTCTCTCTGGGTTTGCGTGTTCCACTTCTATTAGTACTCCACATTTCCCGAACCCGCCCCTGTTCTCTTCTCTCTCTCCCCATAACTCTCCCGTCTCTCTCTCTAAAACCCCACCTCCAGCTCAAACAGAAGAGCATTCGGAGATCTGGGTTTGGGGCCTCTCACATGGGGAGCAAATGGAGGAAAGCCAAGCTCGCGCTAGGGTTGAACCTCTGCGTCTATGTTCCAACGACGGTGGGTGACGACGACTCCCCGCCGCCGTCCGACGCCGCTCTTCTCTCGCCGTCGGTGATGTCTCCGGCGACGTCGGTGACGTCACCCCACGGGCTCAGGCTGTCTAGGAGCTTCAGCAGGTCTTCTAACAAGGTTTGCGAAACCCTCATTTCTGTTTGTGGTATTGGCGCTTCTGTTTTTTTTTTTTTTTAACATGTGTAAGGAAGATTTTAGTACTCTTTACTGCTATTGCTCTTCTCACTGAAGCTTGTAATTTTGTGTCTGGTTATCTTTGTTCTTATTTTTTTTTTCTTTTGTTTTTTGTGTTTACTGTACTCTCAAAGGACTAGTTTTAGCATACTTTGGAACACAACTCCGGACACGTGTACTGTTCGATGCATGTGGACTAGTGTGCATCCAACAGTCCTGGATTCCCTGGATACAGACATGTTTAAAGTTGTGTGCCTAGCATTGCTCTTTTCGAAAACAGCAACTGTAAGTATGAGAGAGAGAGAGAGAGAGAGAGAGAGAGAGAGAGAGAGAGATTAGTTGAAGTAGTAGAAGGCTGTTTGTGAGTTAGGGTGTTGTAAGAGCATCTCTTATGGTTTGAGCCTTTTTTTAAGCCGAAGTTATTTTTTTGGCTTGCTACAGTACAATTTTGCTAAAATTTAGCAGATTTGCTCCATTTGTTCTAAATCTGTTTTTTTACGTTAATCAATCACAACCCTTGGACCACTTAAATCGTTCCGTAGATATTTGAACCAAAAAGCTGGCAACACCCAAGTGCTGATAGCCAAAATTTGGCTTTGGCTGCAAGAACACCCCACTGTTGGAGATGCTCTAATCCTTGTTGTGTATAGAGTATTATTCTTCCTCTCCGCCGTGAAAGTAGGCACTCTGTTGTGTGATTGTTTGGTTCTTCCTTTTGTTGTTTGTGTGGACTGGAATCGTCTTGTTAGCACATAACAGTTCTTGCTCCGTTTGGTTTCTGAGAAAGCTGCGGTAAACAAGTTATTCTTTATTTGTTTGCTTTACAGTAAAAACATAGATAGAGTACTTAAACTGATCAAGATGGTTAAAGCAGTAATATTTCATAGGAGTAGCCGAGTAGGGAATGTGTATGCTTCTCTCATGTTGTTAGTTATGAATGAGCATCGAACTTGGAGTTTCTAGGTGCTGATTGCCTGCTTATGCTTTTGCTGAAACCAAGAGGGGTGTGTAGGTTTTTGGAATTATCACTCACGTCGTTTTCACTGAATTTTGAAGTTTTTCATGATTATTCTTACTTTGTTCTTTACTTTAAAGCTTTGATAGTATGTTCATATATTTTGTAGGCAAGAAAACGGATTTTGCATATTTTTGGAAGTACCTCTTTTACTCCCTCCGTCCCATAATATTTGTCCGGTCTGCAAAACTACGACATAAAAATAATACAATTTTCGCGTGAAAAGTTCAAATTTTTTTCAACCATTTACTAGATGTCGATGAATTCTTTAAATTTATGAAAAAAATTTAGATTTTGTCTTGAAAGAAATGCATTATTTTTCAGTTTTCGTTTTGCGGATCGGACAAACTTTTTGGGACGGAGGGAGTATCATTTTCTCGATGTTTGTTTATCGGGTTGGGGAGAAATATACCCATTTGACTGGAACATATTCTTCGATTGTTCAATAATTTATGATTTTAATCCTTGTGTTCCTACTTGTTTCTGCAGAAAATATGTATTTCTTAATGTACCCCTGATGTTGTCACTTGCCTAATTAAAGTCCTCATATTGAGTAAATTTCTTTGTCCTGTATATTTGTATTTCATCTCAAATTGATGGAGTTAGGTATTGGTTGTCTTGTTTGCCACTCTGTCGATTCTATGATTAATTAACAAGTCCCTTTCAGGGCCCTTATCATTACGGGTTAATAGTTGAAGACGACTATATAATTACCTTTCCTTTTCCTCCTTTCCATGGAGTGAAAGTACCTTTATTTTGGGGCCAACATATGTTGACTATTGTTTTTCTCCATCTTTCCTGCTATTCACTGCATCAGCAAAAGTAAAATTGGGGCAAGGAAGAAGAAAGATGGCAGCAGTTCCTGATTCAACTTGCTGTGATCCATAAAAATTCGCCTAGTTTGTCCCTCAAAGACTAAAATGTGCTAGGACTTGATCACCTCTTAAAATACTTGGTGGATCATAAATCATTGACCGGGGCATGAGATTTATCCACTTTATTTATCTTTCGGTTTTAATTTATTTCCTGCTCTCTTTTTTCCTGTTCGGGGGTGGGGGAGGAATTATATTTGTCTTGTGAAATTTATATATATTTCTAGTCTTCCATGAGCGAAAAATGTAGGATTCCAAATCGTGATTAGCACCCTCATGGATGTCTTGTCTCCTGTATTGTGTGATGCATATTACTTGCCTCTTCTGTAACCTGTCAATAATCTTAAGAGCTTAATCAATCCAGCAAATGAAATTATAAGTCGTTACATTTCTTTGAAGAGTTAACATCCCTTAATGGTGTGACAACCCTATTAATTGTCTTTTTAATCCTCAGTGCAATTAGGTGATTTGTCACTTCCAGTTGTAGTCTGTACTCTGTAGAAGTGGTGTGTCATCTCCATTTCTTTATTCAATCGTCATCTGCAAGTGATGGAGGATCCTCTGGCATATGAGTTCTCGACGATCTGTTTTTCAACATTTTTCCCCCTAAAGTGAGACACGTCATATGGCTTTCTGAATTTCAAAATTTGCAGTACTACCTGCTGCTGTTAACTTTATGACAGTCAAAAGTATGTGATTACAGTGTTTGTTTGGCATTCATAGATTTCTTGTGTAATGTCAGTATTGATTATGACTCGCAAATTTGAACGATTATGGTTTTTATATGTGCCTGGTTATGTGGCGGATTTTGTTGATAATTCCAGATGTGAACTGTGATGCTCCCTTCTCATGGATTAAGATTTTCATCATCGTAGGTGCTTATTTGCTATCTATTTCGTAGTTTGATTCTACTTCCTGCTTCTGACTGCCATCTGGTCTGTACTTCCAGAAAACTTGCTCGATATGTTTAGCCACAATGAAATGTGGAGACGGCCATGCAATTTTCACCGCAGAATGTTCTCACTCCTTCCATTTCCACTGTATTGCCTCAAATGTGAAACACGGCAACCAAATTTGCCCAGTCTGCAGAGCAAAGTGGAAGGAAATCCCCTTGCAACAGGTTCCCCCTTTTGATCCTCTGCCTGAAAAGGCAAGAATCAGTCCGCTAGACTTGCCCCTAAATAACCCTTTGATGACAGTAATCCGCCGATTACCCTCTCGCCCAAATTCCAATCGGATCGTCCCTCCACTATTTCGAGCTCCTGAGCCAGCTGTCTTTGACGATGATGAACCCCTAGATCATCAAACCAATCTCATTGGCAGAAACTCATCAAATACAAAAGCTGCGGATGATCAAGGTTTCCAAAGGACGATAAAGATCCAAACATTCCCTGAAGTTCCAGCTGTCCCACGGTTCAATTCTCATGATAACTTCACCGTTCTAGTCCACCTCAAAGCTCCTCTTTCGATTTCAGGACAAAATCTCAACAGAAACCAAACTAACTATCCACAAATTTCTCGGACTCCTCGCACTCCAGTCGACCTTGTGACTGTACTGGACATCAGTGGCAGCATGGCGGGGACCAAACTCGCTTTGCTAAAGCGGGCAATGGGGTTTGTGATTCAGAATCTTGGCCCAAATGACAGGCTGTCAGTTATTGCCTTCTCGTCAACAGCTTGTCGCCTCTTCCCCCTCAGAAGGATGACCGAAACAGGAAAGCAACAAGCATTGCAAGGTGTTAACTCTTTATCTGCTAATGGTGGGACAAACATCGCCGAAGGGTTGAGAAAGGGTGCAAAGGTAATGGAAAACCGAAGGGAAAAGAACCCTGTTGCCAGTATTATACTGTTGTCTGATGGACAAGACACATATACCGTCAACAGTTCTGGCAGCAACAAACAAGAACCAAATTACCAGTTGCTTTTGCCTTTGTCCATTCATGGAAATGAAAATGCAGCGTTTAAGATTCCAGTGCATGCTTTTGGGTTCGGCATGGATCACGATGCTTCATCGATGCACTCAATTTCAGAGATTTCCGGAGGGACTTTCTCTTTCATAGAAACAGAAGCCGTGATGCAGGATGCGTTTGCACAGTGCATTGGGGGTCTTTTGAGTGTTGTGGTAAAGGAGCTACAAGTATGTATTGAGTGTGTCCACCCTAGTCTCAGCATAAGCTCATTAAGAGCCGGAAGTTACCCCAACCGTTTGATGCCTGATCGGTGCACAGGGTTTATAGATGTCGGAGACTTGTATGCTGATGAGGAGAGGGATTTTCTTGTCTCCGTCAATGTCCCAGCCGACTTCTCAAGCACGGAAACTTCATTGATCAAGGTGAGATGCGTTTGCAAGGATCCTTTTTCTAAAGAGACAGTAGCTTTAGAAAGTGAAGAAGTTAGGATTAAGAGGACAGAAATTGCTAGACAAGAGTCGGTGTCGATAGAAGTGGATAGGCAACGGAACAGGCTCCAAGCAGCTGACGCAATGGCGCGAGCACGATCGGCGGCCGAGCAGGGTGACCTTGCCGGTGCGGCCTCAATTCTCGAGAGCTGCCGTAGGGTTTTGTTGGATACCTTGTCGGCTAAATCCAATGACAGGCTTTGCATTGCGTTGGATGCTGAACTCAAAGAGATGCAGGAAAGGATGGCCAGCAGGCACCTGTATGAGGCGTCGGGAAGGGCTTACATCCTTTCGGGACTGAGCTCTCACTCGTGGCAAAGAGCCACAGCAAGGGGCGACTCAACAGACGGTTCAAGTCTCATTCGTGCGTATCAAACCCCGTCAATGACTGAGATGCTTAATCGGTCTCAAGCTACGTGGTTGGGGAGTCCATTAACTCAACGGCTTGTACGACCAGTATGGTCATTTGCCTCGCAACCGAAGCCGAGGTAATGGTTTGGGCCAGGGATGCTCTGTCTCCAAAATTCAATGTCCCTTGTCCCAGACCACTCCCAGATGCATTATGCAGTATATGGAGGGAATGTCTGAACTTGAGGCATAACCACACACCTTGGGAGTGTATTGGGACAAAAAGACATGGATTTGGGGGACCGGAGATGATCTTGTGCCATGTTTTGGGGTTCTGCTGTGGGGGCTTCATGGATTCAGATGCCTCCCTATTTTTGAAAGTATTTTTGTTTTGGGGTGGGGATAAATTGGAAAGATGAGTGTTTTTGACTGTCAATATTGTTCTTGTCTTGTATATGTGGGGGGATAAAGTGAGTAAAGGGTGTAAGGGTACATCTGTAAGTGGAGCAAAGGAGCTCTGGTTAGGACTTACAACTTCTTGTTTTGCATTTTTACTTGTCCTTTGTTGTTGTTGGGGGTGATGTACAAAAGAGGTTTTCCTTAGAGATGTGGGTATAAGTGTTTGTGCTATTTGTGGGGGATAGTTGGGGTTAAGTCTTCACCTTATGTATAAGATACCTGCAATGTGATTCTTTTCACAAGTTTATTATGTTGATGAATCAAGAACCCTGTCTCAAAATATTGATGTAAATGGGATTTGCATGAAAATGCCTAAAAAAGATGTGTTCCATGGGCAATTACATTTAAGGAGTAAGCTTTTAATGCGGACCTCCGCATCCAAGCAAAGTGCGGACCACCCCATTTCTCCCCTTTCCCGATGGAATTTTAATGATCCGAGCCGTTCAATGTGTTCAGAATGTGATTTTAAGGGTACTCGTGAGAAATAGGCAAAAAAAATGACCGGGAAGGGCTTGATTTGAGCAGTTTTTATTTGAACTGTTCAATAAAAAATAAACAAAAACTGCTCGGATAAAGCCCTTCCCGGTCTTTTTTTTTGCTGATTTCTTGCGGGTACCCTTAAAATCACGTTCTGAACACATTGAGCGGCTTGGATCATCGAAATTCGATCGGGAAAGGAGAGGTCCGCAATTTGCTTGGATGCGGAGGTCCGCATTAGAAGCTTACTCATAAGTTTTTAGGTAGATCCTAGAGATGAAAATATTTTCTTAAAAATCACCAATTTAAAGATTATATCCAATCAACTCCCTCTTTTGAATGATTATTTAATGCTCCAGGAGCGCTACCACATGGTGCTCTAGAAGTCTTTTTTACCACATATTTTTATGAAAACCATACACTTATAGGTAGAACCCACACAAATAGAGTGCGGTGTGCTCCATGAGCAAGTAACAATTTTCCCCCTCTTTTGCAACACCTGTGCAGTATGAAGGCCATATATCCGGAAAGAATATTTATCACAACGATTAGTAACTATCAACTAGGCTAGGTAAGGTAGATCAGAATTTGTTCGATAATATGCATCTGTATATAAGCGTATGTGTGCTCCATGAACACACGCACACTCATATAAGTGCCAATGATGTAACAATAAGTCTACGGCGCATGAAACGAGCCCATGCCAAAAACCACGACGCTAACGTGGACTGGGCCCCACGTCAGCTTGAAGTCAAAAAAAAAAAAAAACTAAAATCAAAAGACGCGTTCATCTGGTTCAAACAAAGAAAGAGAGGAGGAGGAGGACCAAACCAACACCACCACCGCGACTGCCACCAGCGACCGCCACCACCACCGGCGACCTTCCCTCCACCGCCACGCACCGACAAGGCAAAAATTGCCATTGGAGGGAAGGTCGCCGGTGGTGGTGGCGGTCGCGGTGTTGGTCGCCGGTGGCGGTCGCGGTGGTGGTGTTGGTCTGGTCCTCCTCCTCCTCCTCCTCTCTCTCTCTCTCTCTCTCTCTCTCTCTTCATTTGAACTAGATGAACGCATCTTTTGATTTTAGTTTTTTTTTTTTTTTTGGACTTCAAGCTGATGTGGGGCCAGTCCACGTCAGCGTCGTGGTTTTTGGCATGGGCTCGTTTCATGCGCTGTAGACTTATTGATGATGTAATATTAGCATTTCACGTCACTTGGGACGTAATTATGAAAATAAAAAATCCTTGGATTTAAGGCTTCTTCATTTCCTAGAACTCTCCGTTGACAAAGTTAATTCAATTGTCTGATATGCAAAACATATGTTGAACTGATCACTCGATTGTCTTTTCGATCTTGATCTGAGATACTGTTGTCCTCCTTCGCAGCCTTTCACAGCAAAAGTATGAGCGCTTAGCGCTAGACTGGATCGTAATTCAAAGTTTAAGTAGGCGGGGGAGCCTTAATTTGACTTCTAATCTAGCGAATGTGTGGCTTAGGAGTCAATCCACAAGGTGGTTCTTGCTTTGCCTCAATAAATTAGAGGACTATAAACTAAGAGCTTAAGAACAATGGGGATATTGAATTTAAACCGGAAAACTAATTTCATTCTCACTGAAATTAAAAATTTGAAAGTGGAAATCGAAATGGACAAGGAAATAAAGAACCATGTTTAGGCTAACTAGGCTTACGAAATGGAAACGAACTCAACGGGTTGAGTAGAATCGACACGACAATGAAAATCGATATGGAAAAGAGAAATATAAGTGCTGGACTTAAAATCATAATGAGAATTAAGTTCTTTCCGGATCAACCGGAAAGGGGCTGTCCGGACAGCCTGTGTGGGCCCTCTTCGCGTGTTTTTTTAGAAAATTTGAACCGTGCATCTTGTAGGGCCCGCAAAATAATGTATCTACGCAAAAAATCAGTTTGTCCGGACATCGACAGGTATGTCAAAAGTTGAGTTTATACACAGAAAATAGACGACCGTGATCTGTCAACTGTTTTTAAAGTTAAACTGTTCACGGTCGTCCATTTTTCCGTGTAAAAACTCAACTTTTGACATACCTATCGATGTCCGCACAAACTGATTTTTTGCGTAGATACATTATTTTACAGGCCCTACAAGATGCACAGTTCGGATTTTTCAAAAAAAACACGCAAAAACACGCGTAGGGCCTACACGGGGGCTGTCCAGACAGCCCCTTTGTCCGGTTGATCTGGACAGAACTTATTCTCAATGATAATACGAGTAAACCAATCCAAACCGAGCATCAATCAATACATACTATAAGTAAATGTTGTGCCGAACACGAAATTGAGAATATAACAAATCAACAAGAGATAAACAAGAACACAAGGATATACGTGGTTCCGCTCAAGCACAAAGCAAGAACGTACTCCACGGGGAAAAGAGCAAGAGGATTCACTATAAACAGGGAGAGAAACAAAGAGCCGGCTATACCCGTAACTCTACTTGAAGTACCAAACAGATATCTAGGGACAAATCTCTGGTGGAACCCAAAAGGGAGACACAAACCCTTGGTGGAACCCTAAGAGATGAACAAAACCCTAATATCTAAGCCCTTGAACAAAAGACCATAACCCTAGGAACCCCCAAGGTCCTTATTTATAGGAAAACACTAAATAAACCTAAACCAAATAGAAAAAGGAATCCTAGTCAATTTCCAACAGTAAATACGTTTTGTCTTCAAAAGCATCCAAATCCCAAATCCTAATTTGAGAGAGAGAGAGAAAGGAATCCTAGTCAATTTAGGAATTCTAGTAAATTTCCAACAGTAAATACGTTTTGTCTTCAAAAGCATCCAAATCCCAAATCCTAATTTGTGAGAGAGAGAGGGAGAGAGAGAGAGAGAGAGAGAGAGAGAGAGAGAGAGAGAGAGAGAGAGAGAGAGAGAGAGAGTGAGTGTGTGTGTGAATATGGAGGAAAAATTATTCTATGCCCATGGGACACCGCCACATAGTGCTTCATATTCATTTTTCACCACATGTCTTTCAATGCATAGAACGAGAGTTAGCGTGCATTGAACATGGGATCGTAAAAAAAAAAAACTATATTTTTACCAAATTGTGTTGTGTCCATTCGATACACAGGGCTGAAACAAAAGCCAATGTTTTTTTTTTCTGTGCATCGAATAGATTCAATATTAATTGTGTTCTAATCAATTGAGATCGGCTTGAAAATGATAATAGAAGTGTTGGACTTTAAACGATAGTAGTAATAGATAGGAGGGAAAATTGGTTAGGAGGACATACTACAGGGGGTTTTAAAGTAATAAGGACATGCTAACATTTCCTAACGGCGCCAGTACATTCTACACCAATTTTCCAACAATACCCCCACATTTAAACACAAGCGGCTGAAACGGTATCTCCATTTCAGTCGATCCCTGCCAGAAGAGAGAGAGAGAGCGAACGACAGAGAGACAAAAATCCTGATCACCGCCTTCGTTTTCCTTCATCGCCGTCTTCGTTTTCCTTCGTCGCCGCCTTCGTTTGGTTTCGTCGCCGTCGTCATCATCTACCTCATCATTTTCAAACAGAACTGGTACGTAAATATTACACATTCTTGTCTTCGTTAAGGTTTTGTAGTGCTCGCCATTGATTAGAGTTTGTATTTCGTTTCTACTACTCTTAGGGATTGGTAAGCATCTTGTAGTCCATTTAAAGTCTGTTGGTTCTTATTATGGTTACATTAGGGTTTGTAGACCGTTGATTAGGATTTTAGTTATCTGTGTAAGTTAGTGCTCTGGATTTTTGGTTGTTAAATAAATGTGGTTATCTTCCTATAGTTTAAGAGATAGTCTTAGATTTGTGCATTTTTGTAAATGTGGTTATCTTCCTATAGTTTAAGATTTTGTACTCTATTTCTATGTTTTTGCATTTTTGTAGTCCCTTGGTATTGATTGCGATCTGGTTAAGGTTAGGGTCTTGAGTCCGTTAGTTAGGGTTTGATCTGTCTTGCATTTTTGAAGTACATTTGCAGTTTGGTTGTACTGGTTAGGGTTTTTGTTAGCGTTTTGCAAACAATTTTGTTTGTGTTAAAGATATGGTTATATGTGTATTCTGACTTTGCCTGCTTAGTATTGTACTCTATTTTAACAGTTATAGTTAACTGTGATATTGTAAACTCTGGATTTGTTTGCTTAAACTTTAGAACACATATTGACTTTGCCTGATTTGGTTAACTGTGACTGTGTTGTATGCCAACAACTTCAATAGATAACCATAACTGTCAAAATGTGTTCTTTGAATGTCGATAAGAACACACAGATGTGGTCATCTGCTTGTATGTATACTCTGAATTTTGTATGTGTACTAAATGATTTGGTTAACTGTGACTGTGTTGTATGCCAACAACTTCAATAGATAACCATAACTGTCAAAATATGTTCTTTGAATGTCGATATGAACACACAGATGTGGTCATCTTCTTGTATGTATACTCTGAATTTTGTATGTGTACTAAATGATTTGGTTAACTGTGACTGTTGTATGCCAACAACTTCAATAGATAACCATAACTGTCAAAATATGTTATTGAATGTCGATAAGAACACACAGATGTGGTCATTTGCTTGTATGTATACTTTGAATGTCGATAAGAACACACAGTTATGGTTATCTGTTGGTAAAGAGTGTAGGGTTTTTGTAGTCTGTTCGCTTACTTCATATTTGCACTATGTTTTAACAGTTGTGGTTATCTCCTGATATGTGTAGAGGACATGACAAAACCAAAACAAAAAGGTAGAGAATTAATGGCCGTATGGGAAGCTCGGCCATTAAAAGTTATTTTGCCTTCACAAAAGAAGGTTTCCTCTTAAGAACAAGAAGAACAAATGGATGAGCAGCGTCCGACAAAAAGAACAACAAGATCTGCCACACAAGAGGTGAAAAGTCCCCAGAAGAAGAAAAAGAAGATGGAGATGGAGAAAGTGAAAGTGGTTAAAATAAAGAAAACAAAGGAAGAAGTGAAGAAACCGAAGAGAACAAGTGCAAGAATAGGAACATCATCATCATCATCAGAAGAAGATGAAGATGAAGATGATCAAAAAGAGCTGCAGAAAAAGGCTGCCCGCTCTAAATCCAGGTATGATTGTACTAAATGATTTGGTTAACTGTGGTTAACTTTGAATTCTGGACTGTATTGTATGCCAACAACTTCAGTAGATGACCATAACTGTTGAATTATGTTGTCTGAATGTTGATAAGAACACACAGATGGGTTAACTTTTCAATTCTAGTCTGTGTTGTATGCCAACAACTTTAATAGATGACCATAACTGTCGAATTATGTTCTCTGAATGTTGATAAGAACACACAAATGGGGTTAACTTTTCAATTCTAGTATGTGTTGTATGCCAACAACTTTAATAGATGACCATAACTGTCGAATTA
The DNA here is from genome assembly GCA_018127125.1 of Rhododendron griersonianum. Taxonomy (NCBI): domain Eukaryota; kingdom Viridiplantae; phylum Streptophyta; class Magnoliopsida; order Ericales; family Ericaceae; genus Rhododendron; species Rhododendron griersonianum. Next base: position 28,367,473 of record CM030790.1, on the reverse strand, counting down.
TGTTCTCTGAATGTTGATAAGAACACACAGATGTGGTTAACTTTGAATTTTAGACTATTTTGTATGCCAACAACTGCAATAGATGACCTTAACTATCAAACTATGCTAACAACTTCAATAGTAATCATTTATTTGATCCTATATGAATCCATACATATATCGACCAATAGTCTGAAAACTGAAACTCATGCAGGAAGCCTATTGAGAAAAAGAAAGAAGAAGTGAAGAAACCGAAGAGAACAAGTGCAAGAAGAAGTGGAAGAATGAAAAAAGACATTAAGAAAATTTCAAAAAAACGGAAAGAAGAAGTGGAAGAAGATGACGAGGAAGAGGAGGAAGAAGAGGCATCAGAAGAAGAAGAAGAAGAAGAAGAGGGGCCAGAAAAAGAAGAGGAGTCATCATCATCATCAGAAGAAGAAGATGAAGATGATCAAAAAGAGCTGCAGAAAAAGGCTGTGCGCTCTAAATCCAGGTATGATTATCAGTCAATCTGTGTACTAAATGATTTGGTTAACTGTGGTTAACTTTGAATTCTGGACTGTATTGTATGCCAACAATTTCAATAGATGACAATAACTGTTGAATTATGTTGTCTGAATGTTGATAAGAACAGACAGATGAGGTTAAGTTTTCAATTCTAGTCTGTGTTGTATGCCAACAACTTTAATAGATGACCATAACTGTCGAATTATGTTCTCTGAATGTTGATAAGAACACACAGATGTGGTTAACTTTGAATTTTAGACTATTTTGTATGCCAACAACTGCAATAGATGACCACCATAACTATCAAACTATGCCAACAACTTCAATTGAAATCATTTATTTGATCCTATATGAATCCATACATATATCGACCAATAGTCTGAAAACTGAAACTCATGCAAGAAGCCTATTGAGAAAAAGAAGGAAGAAGTGAAGATAATGAAGAAGGAAGTGGAGAAATTTCAGTATAGGTAATATAATCCTTGCTTTTTCACATACTTGAATTACTTGTTAGATAAGCTTTTGTATATTTAAATGTTTTAAATTATACATTATTTTGTTCAAATTTTGTGCAGGTCCAGCATGGTGTCTTTTGTCAAGCTTCTCAAAAATATAAAGTTCACAGAAACCCAAAAAAAAGAGATTAAAAAATCACCTTTTAGTAGTCTTATCTTGGCTATAGCGGATGCACAGTGGGATGACGCATATTTTAAAAAAAGTGATCATGATGCTTTGAAGCTTGTAGAACAATATGAAGGACATGAAGGACAACGAGGGAGGTTCAAGTTAGGAGCCAAATTGGTGAAGATAACGGCTAGAGAGTTTGGCCTTATATTTGGAATCAAATCTGGGCCCATTAGAATTGAACTATCAACAAAACCCAGGATACCAGAAATACCGTTTGCCTATGAAATTAGTGTGAAGAGGATAATGACAAATATTAGTCTGAGAGAATTCTTCAATACAAAAGTTATGGCGGGAGAAAGTGAAAAAGATGCAAAGGATGTAGCACGTGTGCTAACCCTCTATCTCATTTCAACGGTGTTTTTGCCAAGCACAGCATCGAGAATCAGTTGGAGTTACTTTCCGTTTATTGAAGACTTGGAGAAGTGCAGCTCTTATGCGTGGTCAACGTTTTTTACGGAAGAGCTGATTAAGCAGTTGAACACCAATTTTACAACACCAACAGTTGCAGGTGGATGCATCGTGGGTCTCTTGGTAAAAACCTCTACCATTTTCTGATCTAAAATAAAATGTTTCCTATTTTGTATCGTAAATGAATTTGTATTTTCATTGAATACAGTACTGGTTGTGTGAACATACAACCTTAATACAACAAGCAAAGCCAGATAATATGCCAAGGTTCATGAAGTGGAGGCTTTCTGACTTGACTGAAGCATTGGTGACACACCCGTTATGTTCTCTTGATGCAGAAAAGGTAAAATATAATCTATTGAATTCTGGATTGTGTGCTATACCAACATCAATGGATAGTCATAACTGTAAAAGTTTAAGCTCTGTATCTTGTTGTGAATTTCTGAAATGTTTGCTATGCCAACAACATCAATAGTTATGGTTATCTATTATTTTGAGAAATTTCAGTCCAATTTTCTTAATTTCAATGCAGGTGGAGGAATTAGAGTTGGAACCGAATGATGAAGAGCAAGAGTTCCTTGGACTTACCGAGGGTGATGAGGAGGAGAAGGAAACAAATGAAGCTACGAAGACTGAGGATGTGGCGCATAACGACACAAACAGAGAGCAAAACCGAATAAAAATCCTTGAAGACGAAATCAAGAGATTGAGAGAGGAAAATGAGCAAAAGGATAAGACCATTTGTGAGCTTAAGAAAAGGATTTTGGACCTTGAAGATGAAACAGTTCCTGACCTTAGTTTTGAAGTAGAGACCTCTCATGTTGAGAGGAATTTCATGGCAAACGAGGTTAAGGACAAGGAAGTGGAGATTTGTGAAATGCTTGTAGAAAATGAAATAATGGCTGACAAGCTTGAAAAGGCAGAGGAAAATTTGGACGACATGGCAGCACATTGTATTACCCAACAAGTCAAGGAGGGAAAAGAAGTAGAGCTCCCCGATGAACAAAGGAAAGACGAAGACGAGGAGATCTTTCCCAACGAAGGTGCCACCCTCTTAGACGAAATGGTCCCCGATGTACAAGTCGACAAGACAATCAATGAAACAGTACTTGACATTCTACATGATCAAGACAAACCCAAAAAGAAAACTGGGAAGACCCCATCATCTATGACAAACAGGGTCAAAGCAGTTTACACAAGAGTGGAGAAGAGGGACTCGAGTTATATCTATCCTGAGGATGGGAAGAAGAAGAAGGATACTGAGGATGAGAAGAAGAAGAAGAAGGATACTGAAATGTGGAAGGCTGAAAATACAAAGTTGGGCCATTTCCTGCCAGAAAAGGACATGAATTTGTTGAAACGCTTCCATCAGTTATATCAAGGACATGAGATGTAAGTAAAAGCTCTAACTCTGATATTCTAAATTTTTGGTATTCCAACATCAGTAGATAACCATAATTTTTATGCTTTTCACAGACACTGTGAACCTGTATGGCAAAACAACAAAACCAATGAAATTGTGCCTCTAAAGTCCATAATCAAGCTCTTGCAAGAAGGAGATGTGGGGAATCAGGTAAAGAAAATTTGTATTATCAATATAAATGATTATTTGTATTATAGTAATCCATTTATCTGTAGTTTCTGTAGATGAAATCTCAATCGTCCGTTTCTAAATGATTATCAGTCAATATGTGTACTAAATGATTTGGTTAACTGTGACTGTGTTGTATGCCAACAACTTCAATAGATAACCATAACTGTCAAAATATGTTATTTGAATGTCGATAAAGAACACACAGATGTGGTCATCTGCTTGTATGTATACTCTGAATTTTATATGTGTACTAAATGATTTGGTTAACTGTGACTGTGTTGTATGTCAACAACTTCAATAGATAACCATAACTGTCAAAATATGTTATTTGAATGTCGATAAAGAACACACAGATGTGGTCATCTGCTTGTATGTATACTCTGAATTTTATATGTGTACTAAATGATTTGGTTAACTGTGACTGTGTTGTATGCCAACAACTTCAATAGATAACCATAACTGTCAAAATATGTTATTTGAATGTCGATAAAGAACACACAGATGTGGTCATCTGCTTATGTATACTCTGAATTTTGTTTGTACACACAGATGTGGTCATCTGCTTGTATGTATACTCTGAATTTTATATGTGTACTAAATGATTTGGTTAACTGTGACTGTGTTGTATGCCAACAACTTCAATAGATAACCATATATGCGACTGTGTTGTATACTTTTTGTCGACCTTAATATATGACATGAAAAAATAAATTATGCAGGTGATTGATGGGTATACTGAAACGCTGAAAACACAGCAGGAACGTAAAGGCCAAGATCATGGAAACGTTGCGTACAACACATCCACTTGTTGGGTAATTATATCTCATTTCCCCACATAAGTTATGTATTTTTGATGCGTAATAACTAAATATTTTCAACAGACATTGATCACATCGGCAAATGAGTCACTCAATCATCACTTCCATAAGAAGATTGCAGAAATGCAAGAGGAAGTACAACAAAAGGGCAATGATTACTATAGATTAATTGTTTTCCCCATCAACTCTTTTGGAAAAAAGACTTCCAAAAATACCAGTCCATACCATTGGACAGTAGTCGTTTATGATGTTGAAGCAGAGGAATGGAGGCATTACAACTCCTTCCGATCAAGAAGAAAAGTTGATCCTTATCTTCAAGATACCATCACAGTGGTACGAAGTCTTGCCCTTTATTCCATTTCGCATAATGCATGTTTGAAATATAACAAACTGAAAAACAATATTTGTTTTGGAAACATAGAAAAACTGCGTAGAAGAGATCATGAAGGAGCTGGAATTAAAGAAGAAAGACCTTCCGCAGTTCAACCTCCTATCACAAGCAAGACCCATCTTTAAATTTGGTGCTCCGATAAAATCAGTGGATGAAACCCCACAGCAGAATGAATTATCGTAAGCTTCCAGCAAAGTTGCTTTATCGTAAGTTCCGATCATCATTCTTTCCTTTCTAACTTATTTTTCCTTGAATATGTGCAGCGTTGATTGTGGCATATTTGTGTGTTACATCATTAAGCGATTGGCAGAGAAAAGGGAGATACCACAAACACTACGGCCACGTGATGTCGCAGAATTCAGAGTACATATGGTTCGCAAATTTCTGAATGATGACCAAAGAACATGGACAGAAGATCTGTGGAAGGACCACCAACTGGCTAATGAGATAGAACAATAGAAAAAATTCTGTAAAATGGTAGTGTTTTGTCTAACAAGAGGGAAAAATACAAATAGTTGTGTTTTGTCTAGTTTTATGTAATTGATCGGCTCCAAACAATTGGAATTTACTGTACATGTTTCTTGGTGTCTGGTGCAAAACTGTTGATCTGTTGGGAAGTAAAATTAGTCTTTGTACAGGTTTTTTTGGTGTCCGGTGCTAAACTGTTGATCTGTTGAGAAGTAGAACATTGCAATTTATTCTACATGTTTCTTGGTGTCTAATGCAAAATTGTTGATCTTTTGGGAAGTGGAATTATTCTTATGGTTAGCTTCAAACCAATTGGAGTATAATGGTGCATGATTTGTTGGTTTATGGAATTACAATAACTGTGGAATTCTGGGCTGTGTTGTATGACAAATACATCAGTAGATGACCATAACTGTCAAAAGTTGTTCTCTGAATCTTGATAAGAACACAGATAGATGTGGTTAACTGGGAATTCTGGGCTGTGTTGTATGACAAATACATCAGTAGATGACCATAACTGTCAAAAATGGTTCTCTGAATCTTGATAAGAATACAGATAGATGTGGTTAACTGCTGGACTGTGTTGTATGACAAATACATCAGTAGATGACCATAACTGTCAAAAATGGTTCTCTGAATCTTGATAAGAATACAGATAGATGTGGTTAACTGCGGAATTCTGGGCTGTGTTGTATGACAAATACATCAGTAGATGACCATAACTGTCAAAAATTGTTCTCTGAATCTTGATAAGAACATAGATAGATATGGTTAACTGTGGAATTCTGGAATAACTGTATAACAGGCATGCACAGGTTATCAAATGATAATGCTATTTTATCTATTGCCAACAAAGCTGCAAAACATACTATGTTTATTTATCCCTAAATGAAAGACAATTACAAAGAGTATCCACAATTGTAACAATAGCAATCACCACATGACTCCTTACAAGTCTTTTTTATTCATCCTTAAATGGAAAACATTTACAAAGAGTATCCACAATTGTAACGATAGTCATCGAAAAATATCAATCACATGCCTCTTTACAAGTCCTCCTATTGTGTTTTCCTAATTTCCCACACCTCCCACACTTCAATTGCCTCACTTTCTCACCCCTTGATCGTATTCTCGCAACTTTAGGCCTCCCACGTGGCCTCCTTGTTTTGGGAGGAAGAATGATCGCAGACTCTTTTGTAACCACCGGTGCTCCAAGAGTGGGGATCGGGTTTATAGCAATTTCGTATGACAATTGGAAAGCCGCAACGGTATAGTAGGGATTAATATAGTTGCACAATTGACGTTCTGTCTTCTGAATAACTGTGACAGCATGCACACATGGAAAACAATGAAGCTCCCAACAACAACAAGTGCATGTCATCCTCTTAAGATCAACCACAACTGTTGGCAATGAATAAACTTCAAAAATATCATCGCTTGCTGCTGCCACATGCCAAGTACGACCTTTATCAAAACGGGCAATCAACTTTTTATCCATTACAGGACAAATAGAGCTATTCCACTTGCTCGACAGCTGTTTCCTCTCGCACATTTGCTCCATCAAAAGAACCCTTACTTTATCAACCAAATCACATATTGGCAAATGACGGAATTTCAGAATCTGGTTGTTAAAGGACTCAGCAGCATTTGAAGTCATGTCACCATATCGTTTACCTTTAAAGTACACGTTTGCCCATTTCTCAACAGGTAATGACTCAACAAAGTTCTTTACACTCGCTCCACCAACAGTACACAGTTCATCAAGAGCCTTCTTGAAAGTTAACACCGTAGGGGCATGTGCAACATCGTTGAACATATTGACTAAATTCTCCCTAAACCCATTTGATAATCGACCAGAAATTTTATCCCTTAGGTTTCCCTTCAAATGCTGCAAACAGTAAGAATGAAAGCCATTTGGGAAAACTGCAGGCACATACTTTAAAAGACCAGAATGACGATCCGATAAGAACGTGACAGACAGATCAGATACAATAACAGTTGACAACTTCTTCAAAAACCAGCACCAATTGTCATCAGTCTCAGAGTCCACAACACCAATAGCAAGAGGGAATAATCCTACACCAATAAAAGATAACAAAATATATATATATTCTCAGTACAACTTCAATAAATAACCATAACTGTCAAAATATGTTCTCTAAATGTTGATAAGAACACACAGATGTGGTAAACTGTGAAATTCTGGAATGTGTTGTATATGCCAACAACTTCAATAGATAACCATAACTGTCAACTTCAACTCTGCAATTTTCAAAATAAAGCAAGGAAAAAGTAACTAACCTTGATTAGCATCCTTTCCTATAGCTCCAAGAAGCGTTCCTTTGTATCTCCCCGTCAAAAAGGTACCATCAAGTGCCAAGATAGGGCGGCAATAGTTGAAACCTCTAATGCAAGCATCAAACGCCAGAAAGAACCTTGTAAAACGGCCTGTCTCAGTACAAAATTCCACATCCATGACTGTGCCTGGATTTTTCTCCTTTACTTCCGCAGCATACCACCGGAGTTTGTCAAAAGACAATTCAAAATCACCAAATAACTCCTTATTTGCCATCTCAACTCCTAACCATGCATGGTGATAACCTATCATACTACCATACCGTTTCTCAAAATGTCTCAAAGCCTGTATAGGTGCATAAGATGGATTCGAACGAATCTCCTCAAAAATCTCTTTGGAAACAATTTTTGACGTCATCCGAGGATTTTTGGAACTGAAAAATGTACCAACACAGTTGTGTTCTTTGTGAAGCTCTCTAACAACAAAAAACTGATTCGATCTTTCCAAAGTAGCATAAATAAACCATGTACAGCCATTTAGCTTCTTAGAACACTCAGCTGTTACTCTTGTTTGGTCATTTTTCAAATATTTAAAGTTGAATCCAACTTCAATGACGTATTTGGACAAACAAGTCCTAAACTCTAGTACACCATCTCTAAACTCCTGGCCAACATGGGAAATCAAATTAACCCAACCCGCAGAAAGACGTGCCGTCTCATAATGAGGACAAAATTTGACAAGGGGATCTTCTTCCTCTCCAACAAGACTACTACACTCACCATACTCAAAACTTCCACCACCTTCACCATTTTGTGTAGCCAAACTTTTACCACATTCAATGACAGAAGAAGAAATGATCCCAACAGAAACATCAATACAATTCACACCATATGCAGCAGCTAATGCAATCATGCAACCAAAATCTTCATCATTGTCCAAAACACAACTATGATGATCAGCAACCGCATATAAAAGCCCAAATTTACTAGAAGCCAAATTCTCCCACTTGTTACAAATGCTTTGCACAAGATCATTGAATCCAAAACCTTTTGTAACCATAACAACTAGAGTTACTTCACCATATTTGCACATTAGTAGAACAGAAGCAGCCATTGAAATAGTGTAATTCTACTCTACAAAATCAAACACGAACATAGGTATAAGAGGACAGATAACGTTATCTAGTACACTTTGCTATCTGTATCCATCTTAACTGTCAAACAGATAACATTATCTATTTCACTTTGCTCTCTCTATCATTCCTAATTACACTATCAAACACCAATAAAAAAACAAGATAAATGTTAGTACAACAACTGCAGCACAAAATGCTGAACAATGACAGATAACACAAATTATAGATCACACAAAGCATAAACACAATTACGAGAGAGAGAGAGAGAGAGAGAGAGAGAGAGAGAAAAGAATATCTTCCAATTCTCGCAGCAATGACAGATCAAATCAAACACAGAACACCAAACAAACAAAACATTGTGACAGAGAAAAAGAGAGATAGTTACGAATTAGAGAGGGGGAGAGAGAGAGAGATCACGAAACCCTAACCTGAACGCAGAGAGAGAGAGAGAGATCTCACCTCGTCGGGATCAGCAAGTCGCGATGATCAATGGCCAGAAGAACAGAGAGAGAGAGAGCGCAGCTGGTTTTTTGAAATCAGGTTTGAAAGAACGCATTTAAATACCGAAGGACACCATTGTCATTTCATGGACCTTGGACAATAAATAAACGGCGGTAATGGATTGGAAAGGCTACAAAAACTTGGGCTGGACTGGACTCTTATTTGGGCCTATTGTCTTGGACCTACGGCCAATTTTCTGTAGATAGGAGTGGTGGACTCTAGGTTTTGGAACCCTCATCCTGACTTGGATTCTTGTATTTATGGACCAAGTTGGAGGACCAATATATGATAGTAGTAACATAGCTGGCCATTGACTAGGCCGAATAACAGTTACATGCTCATGGTACTAGTCTCTCTGTTCCGCTTTTGGTTATTAAAAAATAAGTATTTATTTATAATTTTTAAACTTAAAAAAAGTAGGCATACTAAAATAAAAAATACACAATATGAATCTTATTTGATAGATTTCAATGAGATCTATGACATCCTACAAAAAAAAATTAAAAAATTATTTTTGTAAGTCCATTATTTTTAAGCTTGAAAATATGTCCTTATTTTTTAAGTACTTATTTGAGAAAGTGGAACGAGGTAGACCCCGTTCCAGAAACCTTCTTAAAAAATAGCAGCTTATTTCATATTTTCAAACTCAAAAATAATGTAAATGAAAAATAATTTTTCAATTTTTTTTGCATTGTTTAAAAGAGATCTTTCAAACAAGATCTATATTGCATATTTTTAGATTTCAATAAGTCCATAATTTTTTAGCTTAAAATTGCCTTCTTAAAAAATAAGGACTTTTTTTTGGTTCTGGAACGAGCCCGGCCCCATTCTAAAACTCTAATAAGCTGTTTATTTTTTTAAGAAGGCAATTTCAAGCTTAAAAATTATGTATTTAAGTAAATAATTTTCCTAGCAATATGGATCTTGTTTGATAGATTTCATTGAGATCTTTTAAACGGTGCAAAAAAATTGAAAATTTAATTTCCATTTACATTATTTTTGAGTTTGAAAATGAGAAATAGGCTGCTTATTTTTTAAGAGGTTTTTGAAACAGGTAGTTTGAAAATATGAAATAAGCTGCTTATTTTTTAAGAAGGTTTCTGTAACGGGGCCTACTTGTTGCGAAACAAATGAAGTTAATGTCCAATCTGGGCTTATTAATCTTTTTGATCTCTGAAGTATTGAGAAAAATCACAAATTCGTCCCCAATCTAAAAATTGGAGACATTTAGTCCTTATAGTATCAATTTTGTACCAATCAAGTCCCCAAGTCTAACGCCGTTAACTTCATCCGTCAAAATGAAGGACATTCTTGTCATTTAAAGTCCAACACTCCTATTATCATTTGTAATGACCACTTGGACCAGGGCAGGGCTCTGATACCATTTGTAACGATAGTAATAGATAGGAGTGGTGGACTATACAACGGGTCCATGGTAGCAGAGCGCATCCTACCCACCACTTGGACCAGAGCGGGGCTCTGATACTATTTGTAACGATCCGACTAACTATGGACCCCCTTTCGCCCCAACCCTTGGCCTAAAAAGATATACCTAAGAAGGTACCATGTAGCCCTAGGTGGGTGTTAATATACCACATGAGACTTTAGCTGCCAACTAATGTGCGACTAAATGCTCTCTAACCCCCAAATCCGGGGTATTACAATGTCAAACCTTGCAGGTGGATATTTGTATCCGACATATCGAATAAGTTAAGTGTACAGTCTTAAGGAAATTTTATAGATGTTGATTAAATATATTTATTGGTAATGTAATTTAATCAACAAGTATTTGTAATCTTAATATGGGAAGATTAATAAATATTTAATTGCATGGAGCTCAAAATATAATTGAGATAAGAATGATAGTGCAATTATAATTCTTTAGTGATGTGAATTATAATTTGTGAAATAAAAAAAATAGTCCTAGTGGAATTAAGATTTCTTATTGGCACAAGGAGCCCAAATTCATATCTCAAATCGTTATACTCTCTAGGTCTCACAAGTTTTTCATAACTCAGAAGGTGGGGGCTATAAGGGAGAGAACACAGAGGTCACGTAGGAGTCCGCACTCTGGTACGTGATCGAAATATAAGGGAATATTATTTTCGATTGACCAAAAAAAGAAACAAAGAAAGAAATATAAGGAAATACGACAGAAGATCGTGTAAGGTACAGTCAATCAGGGTTCGTAACGTACAACAATCAGTATGCTTTAGCAGTTTTTTTTTTATCAGCGGTATGCTTTAGCAGTTGAGTCTGTCAAGTTACACCTATAAGACTCTCAAATGCAGTTTAAAAAAAAATGACTTCTTTTTCAAAAATAAAGACTATCCATGGTTGAATAAGCGTTGCTCTCGAGAAGGATCAAGCAAATAAAATAAAACTTGTTTCTTATGTTACCAACTTCACATTATCATTCCTTTTTGTTTCCTATTCTCTTTTGATTTTTTAACATAGTGATGGCTTATCTGTACGACGGAAGGTACTGAAAAGAAAGTGCCATTTAAATCGATGCAGGAAAATTTCAGAGGAGTAAAGCTAAGTAAAATAAAAGGGAATATATTTTCAATTTTCATTTATTCATTTGATAAAAAAAATATTGTTACGAGGTTATTAGTTGTGTATAAAATAAATTCCAAAACAAGATTTTTGCTAAACCTCGTGTTATTTTTGTAGGACAGGTTTTAAGGGTACACTAATCTTAGTGAAAAAAAAATTAGAAATGTGAATCACTCAATTTTCTTGAGTCATTGCGTCGTTAGGGCTTCCCTTTAGAAATTGGCTGTGGTAAGCCGATGTTCAGCATACCATCACAAGCATGAATGCAAAACATTGGCATTGAAAAATTGTACTGGCCTAGTCGACAGCCATTGATGTTCTAATAATTCACAACCTCCCTCTCACAAATATAGTGCCCACTGTGCAGTCAAATCACTTGCAAAATTTGAGACACATAAACTGTAATAATATCATCATATTTTTCCATCCACAGTGGAATAGGGAGATTCAACTTTATTAGATGGATTATGAACCCTTTATAAATGAAATCAGAGAGAAAGCAAATTACTGCCCTAGACTCTAGAGGGACATACTCTCTGATTCCAAAATCTCTTTTGGGAAGCGACTAATAAACTGAGAAAAATCTCATTTTCAGCTCGGCTTTCCTTCATTTGGCTTTGGAATTTTCTTGTACTCGTAATTGTTAATGTCAACCTTCTCTTGCAAGGCCTGTAAAATAGAGCAATGTCATGATAAGATACAAAAACTAATCTATGTTGCTGATATAACATGCACAAGAAAGAAATTGCTTTACCTTAAGCTCCTCTTCCAATGATATCTTCTTCGGCTTATATGCCTCAACAGGCCCTGTTCTTGAAAGTGCTTTTCTTGTCTCAATGATCTCCCATTCCTGATCATCCTTTACCTTGGCAATATCCTTGCTGCAAACGGAATTTTCCCACATTCACAAAGAAGAACAAGAAAAATATGATACAGTAATAAAAACATGTAACAACTCCATTTGTTGCCATCCATAATGCATGAGCAATGCCACAAGAATAAGAAATTTTACAAAGTTAACTGCAGATTTCTCCTTATCTATTTTTTTCCCCCTTTGTTTTTCAACAACTGATCACCACAAAACCACAACCCCAGATTATAACAAACAGAAACACCATCCCTTATCACATCTGTAAGGGCTCACAGATGGCAATGAACCATAAAAGTGCAGACCTTCTACTGAAAGAACTACCTGTACACCCAGTGTGTAAACACCCTCCGTGTACCCAGTTCTACAGGTGAATAACACTTAAACAAGCTTCAGAGGCCGACGTCAACCTCCAAATTTTCCTTCAATAATGTGGTATACTGGTATTAGCACTCAGTATCTGCATTCCAGCTCAAACAATCTACCAAGTAAACATCTACAAACGTCCCCATGAAGTGATCCATTTGTCAGAGTTTCTCCAAAGAGAGAATCTAGCCGAACCCTCTATTAGAAACTTTGACAGGTAACTTTGTTTTCAAATGGGTGAGACGCACAGCCAATAGAGCGGCAGATGGTGTTGCTGCTCTTGCTTTGAGGGGTTTATTGTCTCCTGCTTGGATTTCTAGACCCCCTCCTTGTCTTCTTTGTTAGCTTTAGGTGTTCTTTCTGTGTAGCCTTCAGGCATTGTTTCCCGTTCATTAAAAAAATATATATATATATTGACAGGTAACTACTATTTCAAAATATTAGCAGCATTGGAAGCTAAAAGATGCATCACAAGAATGGAAGCAGTATCTCCAAAAATAAAACCAATCCAATCATCCAATTTTTATACATGGTGTTCTAAAACTCGGTCTACGTGGCCAAATAGTCGGCACCTAGGTGCAAGGTGGGGGTCCAACACCTAGATTAAAATCGGCCCAACCGCCGACTAGTCGCCGCTAGGTGCCCCTCTCCGCCCAACTAGCGCCTGACGACTTTTAGAACACTATTTATACAACCTAATCATCATCGACATAGATTCACAATCATATGCACATATTTAGCCGGTTATCACGTAATTGTCCAGTGTCCACAAACAGTACTCATCTCAAAGTAGAAATCCAGAGTTTTGTATTTCTACAGTTTTGTTACAACTACTACAGATCAATATTCTAGAGACTACACACATCAAAAAAAAAAAAGGAAATATATGCTAGATTGCTAAAACAAAACCGATACCATCATCAAGTACCTCTACAACCTAGTCATCATAGACAAATTTGAGCGTTTATCACATCAAGTCAACAAACCGAACTCAAATAAAACTAGAAATCAGTACCTACCTTATTAAACCAAACCAAACCAAACCGAGCCTTATGTCCCAATCAATTGGGGTCGGCTACATGAATCTTTTTTCTCTATTGAACTCTGTCAAGGACCACTTGTTCACTCAAACTCATTTGACTCATATCTTTGTGCACAATAGCATCTATTGTCAATTTAGGTCTGCCCCTCCCCGTAGCGTTGCTATCCAAAGCTATCATATCCACTCTTTTAACTACTGCATCTCCAGGTCTATGGTAGACATGCCCAAACCATCTTAGCCTATTTTCTCTCAACTTCTCCTCTATAGATGCTACACCTACCATCTCACGAACCATTTCATTTCTAATCCTGTCTCATCAAGTCTTACCACACATCCACCTCAACATTCTCCTATCCGCTACACTCATCTTGCTCACATGTTGTTTCTTAATAGGCCAACATTCTGTCTCGTAAAGCATCGCTGGTCTTATGGCAGTTCTATAGAATTTTTCCTTCAATTTTGTGGGTACCCTCTTGTCACATGTTACACCAGTAGCGCTCCTCCACTTGAACCACCCCACTTGGATCCTATGGGTCACATCCTTAGTTGCAGGAAATGCCTACCTTGGGGCCGCTCTTGCGCGAGAAACGCGAATCCCCGCTTCTCAGAAGCGCTATGGGAGCGCACTCCTAAGGGAGATGGGAGCGCACGATGAAGATGGAGAGAGAAGATCACAAATCTGCCATTACCGTTTCATGTTCTTCCCTTGTTTTTTCTATTTTGTAAAGGGAGAGAGAGAGAGAGAGAGAGAGAGAGAGAGAGGAATACGATTGACTTTGTATGGAGTATGTTTCTTCTACATGTGCATTCATCTTCTTGATCGATCTTTCATCTTCTTACCCTGTTTTTTTCTATTTTGCAAAGAGAGAGAGAGAGAGAGGGAAGACAAAGAGATACTCAACTTTTGTATATGTTTTTCGACACTTGTAGGGCCAATGACAGTGTATTGTTTTTGTTTTTTAAACCAGTTACACCTTTACTTGGATTTGGATGGTACATCTGTATAGTTGGAAGGTGGGAAAGTAATAAATTGGTACATCTTTGGGAAGTTGTGAAAGTAAATTGGAAAGTGGGAAAGGGAAATATTTTTTACTACTCATTTCCCCTCCTTTTTATGGGTAGTGAATGAAAAATTAAGCCAAAATCAAATTTTTGCAGGTAGATTCCGTGCATCTGTATGTATATGGATTTTTGCATGTAGATTCCATGCCAAAATCAAATTGTACATTTTTTTTTCCAGCATATTTAATTGTACATATACCAAATGTCTATTTAAAGTTTATCAAGTTAAGGTATTTTTAGTATTCTTCTAAAAATAAAATCATAGGCTAATTTTACATTTGGAAAGGAATTGAGAGGAATATTCATGCACCAAATAAATTCAAGTTATTCAACTAATTACAGGCTATCGTTTCCATTTTCAGTTTCGGGGGAGGTTATAATTTACGGTAATAGTAAAATACTAAAACATGAAGGGAATTGATTTCCACACTCCCCTTTTAGTCATTCACTCTTCTTCTTTTTTTTGGTCTCTATCCACTTGAATTTACTATTTTGCCCTTTTTTCAATACACTTCTTCACACATTCAAGGACAATATCGTAAATTCATATGAATAAAGACAAAAAAGAGTGTAGATGGCTAAAAGATGAGTGTAGATATCTTTTTCCAACATAAACTAGAAAAAGTAAATGCTCCTCAAAATTTAGAGACATTGCATCATAAAAATTAAATTGGCCTGCTCGAAACTTGGGCAATAATTGAAAAACAATACTTTAGTTTACTAGAATCTTTATATAGTAAAAATTATTCGATAAGAATTCTTATAACATAAATTGTCGTATCATTTTCAAATAATTAAAGCCTTGATGAGATGCTTTGAAATCAAAATACTAGGAGTCTAGAAAATATGATTTCGAGTGACCATATTTTTCAAAATAAGGACACAGATCATTCTCTCGCAATACATAGACTTTAATTCAAAAAATAAGGATCGGGGCCTAATTCTCCTACAAATTCAAATTGTAATCTCCCAACTCCGAATTTTTCTCAATTCAATGATTTCACGATCACAAATAATAATTTTGTTTGTCATCCTCCAACAAAGCGAAGTTCAATCTAACAAAACACATAAAATAATCTCCATTTGTCATACTAACCATGCTAAGTTCAACATGTAATGCCTACAGTCATGATCTCAGATGATCTCAGATAATGATCTCCCTTTGTCACACTCTAACAAAACACAATACAACTAACTAATCAGTACCACATCAAGTCTTACTCTATCTTAATCCTATGATTTCACGATCACATTAATAATCTTTGTTTGTCATACTAGTCATGATCATAGATAATGATCTCCCTTTGCCATACTCTAACAAATTAAACATGGCACCACTAAAACTAATCAACATTACATTGAATTTCACTCTATGTGACTTCATGATCACACATAATAATCTCCATTTGTCATACTCTAACCATGCTAAGTTCAACCTGTAATGCCTATACTAGTCATAATCTTAGATAATGATCTCCCTTTATCACACTCTAACAAAACACAATACAACTAACTAATCAGTATCACATTACATTTTACTCCATCTTAATCCTATGATTTCACGATCACATTAATAATCTCAGTTTGTCATACTAGTCATGATCATAGGTAATGATCTCCCTTTGCCATACTCTAACAAATTAAACATGGCACCACTAACTAATCAACATTACATTGAATTTCACTCTGTGACTTCATGATCACACATAATAATCTCCATTTGTCATACTCTAACCATGCTAAGTTCAACCTGTAATGCCTCTTAGATAATGATCACCCTTTATCACACTCTAACAAAACACAATACGACTAACTAATCAGTATCACATTACGTCTTACTCTATCTTAATCCTATGATTTCACGATCACATTAATAATCTCGGTTTGTCATACTAGTCATGATCATAGATAATGATCTCCCTTTGCCATACTCGAACAAATTAAACATGGCACCACTAACTAATCAACATTACATTGAATTTCACTCTATGTGACTTCATGATCACACATAATAATCTCCATTTGTCATACTCTAACAATGCTAAGTTCAACCTGTAAAGGCTGTAATGTCTGTACTAGTCATGATCTCAGATAACAAAAACAATACAACTAACTAAGCAACATCACATTGAATCTTACAATATCTCAATCCTATGATTACCCGATCACAAATAATAATCTCCATCATACACAAACCTAGCAAAGTTCAAGCTCTAGTGATCTCCGATTTTTCTCAACCCTCTAATTTCACGATCACAAATAATAACTCCGTATATCACAAATAATGAAATCAACTAATTGGCATATTTTTTGTCTTTCGGATCAAAATTGACTTAATTGACATAATTTTTCTTTTAAAAAAAGTTAAGCAAACGGGCACTTAGAATTTCTCCACTAAGTCATAATGAGATGCTGGTTATCTACACAAGTGCCAATTAGTGAAGTAGGTGGTAAGTGCAAGTGTTCAACGGCTCTTCTCGTAAAAGATTAAAATCATTAAATATTTAGCCACCAAGAAATTATCTCCACAGTCCACACTCCTCTTTATAAATTCATCACTAGATATTGCAGCAGAGTATCACCATCCCCACGTTTTTATATTAGCCTCTTAGGTATGTTGAGTTCCAGTTTCTTCTCAAATCTGAAACTTAAATTTGTAGTTTTATTTTATCTTCTATAAATTTTTGTGATACAGAGCATAAATCTACTTTCTAATTTGTGTTTTCATTTTTATCTCTTTTCAGAATCGCTATGGATCTTGACCGAAGCATCCATTCTGAGGAAGAAGATGATATTCAAGAGGATGATATTGAAGAGCCATCAGCTACTCCACTTTGGAAATATGTTACAAAAGTTCATGTTGAAAAAGGATCCAAAGGTGGAGGTGGATCAGCAAAGTTTATATGCAACTTTAGCTGCCAAGTTAAGCCTTACACCGGGTCTTATTCGCGAGTTCGGGCACACTTGATAGGCGTACCACCTGGACAGAAGAAACAAGGCGTGCAAGTGTGTGCAAAACTGACACACGACGATATTGAATTGCTGAAGAAAGAGGAATCAGATGCTAAACGGATATTCGGAAATTCTAAGGCCAGAAAAAAACTCCCCATTGAACAGCAGGTAAAGAGTTCATAGTTCATACAAATATGCAAAGAGACTGGTCTATAGTCTATATATTAATTTAAGGACAATACATATACATACATTTATGCTGTGTTTGGATTGGATTTTGAAAAATAGTAGGGGTAATAAGTGGAGAGAGATGGAGAGAGAAATGTTAGAAGTAGGGAGAATCTAGGGGGAATTTTTTGAAAAATTCTTTTTGAATTGCAAAGAGAACAAGGCATTAACATCTTAAATCATATTTCATGATATAGGTATGTGATCAAGCTACTGTCAAGGGAACAGTTGATAACATGTTCCATATTACTAGAAGAGAAGACGCTGATCAGAAGATTGCAAGCTGCCTTTATCAAAATGGCGTACCCTTTAATATTGAGAGGTCTCCGTCGTGGGCAGACTTGGTTCATGCAATCAACACCGCACCTAAAGGGTACAAATCCCCTAATTATGAAAAGGTCAGGACTTCCTTGTTGGACAAAGAGCAAATCAAGGTGCAGCAAGCCCTCACCACTTTGATGCAAGATTGGAGCACACATGGAGTATCCATTATTTCTGATGGCTGGTCTAATTTGAGGAATGAAGCCTTGGTTAACGTCATGGCTGTCTCAGGTGGTAGAGCCATTTTTATTAGTGCGTATGAAGTTTCTGCTGTGGAGAAAAACACAGCAAATATTGCTGAGTTGCTCTTCAAAGCCATTGATTATGTTGGCCCCTCAATGTGGTGCAAGTTGTTACGTTGTAACAGATAATGCTGCGAATTGCAAGGCAGCAGGAGGAATTATTCAACTGAAACATCCCCACGTATTCTGGTCCGGCTGCTTAGCTCACACTCTGAATTTGCTGGCGAAAGATATAGCAAAGTCCAAAGATCCGGCTGTCTTTTGTTGATGAGACCTATAAAAAAGGCAAAGAAGAGGTGAAGTACATAAAAAACCACAGCTCTTCTCAGGCCCTATTAAGTCTTTCTCTCAGCTACAACTTCTCAAGGCAAAGAAGACAAGATTTGGGCACCACTACATTGTGATGCATCGACTTGAGAAAGTGAGATCAGCTTTGGTTTCTATGGTTCTAAGCAGCCAATGGGGAAACTTGAGAAGGAGTTCATCAGCCCCGGAAGAGCAAGAAAATGTCCGAGATACAATAATGAATGATGATTTTTGGAGAAAAGCAAAGAGAATCCTCCAAATCACAAAGCCAATTTACAGAATGCCAAGGTTTTCAGACACAGACAAGGCTGTTATTGGTGAAGTTTATGAACAAATGGATACTACGTTGGGGCAAATCAAGGATATTCTTTCAAATGATCTAGTGGTTTATAACTTGATTCATACTCTGGTGGTGGCAAGATGGGACAGGATGAACATTCCCTTGCATTGCCTAGCATATGTTTTGGTTCCAAGATACTACACAAATGCTTGGCTTTTAAAGCCTGCTCCAGGTGGTGGGAGGAGGAAAAAACCTCATACCGATTCTGAGGTTCAAAGGGGTTATCTCGAAGCGATTGAGAAAATCATCCAGGATCCTATTGAAGCTGGTTTGATTAGGCAACAAATAAGTGATTTTGTGAGTAACAAAGGTGTTTTTGTGCAACCACAAGCGGTGCACGATAGAGCAACCATGACTGCATTATCATGGTGGCATTTATACAGCGGGGTAGCACCTACATTGCTCTCCCTAGCTCTCAAAGTCTTGTCTCAAAGTGTAAACACTTCGTGTGCTGAGAGGTGCTGGAGTACATACTCTTAAATTCACAGCATCAAGAGGAATAGGTTGAACACTGAGAGCTGAAAAGTTGGTATTTGTGCACTACAATCAGAGGTTGTTGTCAAGGTATAGAAATGATTATGAAAAGTATAAGAACTGGGATGTGTTTGGTGATGATGCCAATATTGAGGAGGATCTCTTGACAATGGAAGCAAGAGAAAATGTATAGCTTCTGAAAGTGAAGATGAAGCTGTCCCTAGTAACAACTCCATTCCTACACCAGCTTCTGCAACGTCTTCATCGTGTCCATCTCCAAGCCTCCCAAGTCCTTCGCCTGAGCAAACAGTAGCACAAAGGCAACTTGAAAGAGCACGTGGCAAAAAGCAAAAGAAATGAGGATTCTACTGATGACAAATGAGATCAGAGTGTGCCTTTTGGTGGGTCAGTGTCAGTTTTTGTGGGTCAATTCTCTTGTCTTTTGTTTTTTCTTTCTTGGGTCAGTTGTTATTTTACTGTTTTTTCTTTTGGGGTCAGTTTTCATATGCTCTCTTTTGGCTTCCCTTTGAGGATTGAACTATGATGGTGATTTGGCTATATGTAATCCATGTATGAGCATTATGTTTGCAATGGGAATTCTCAGATTTAAAGTTTTCTAAGTTGACCACAATATTCAATTTTTTTATTATATACTCATGTTTTAATATATATATAGCCGCTCCCAAACTAAGGAGCTTCTAAGCACCTCTGCTCCCCTGCCCCCGCTTCATGCAACTAAGGTCACATCATCGGCAATCTCTCCATCTTTACTAACAATTGAGCCTAAATACCTAAAATGGTCCCTCTTCGGTATCTCCTGATCTTGGATCTATCACTTTTTCTTCATGCACGCTACTAGTACCACTAAACTTGCACACCATATACTCAGTTTTGCTCCTACTTATCCGAAAACCGTTTGAGTCTAATGCTTCCCTCCAAACTTCTAATTTTGTATTAACGCCTCTAGCGGTTTCATCTACGAGGACAATATCATCTGCAAACATCATACACCATGGGATATCCTCATGAAACTGTTTAGTCAATTCATCTATAACTAAGGCAAAGAGGTACGGGCTCAAGGCTAACCCTTGATGCAATCCTACTGTGATTGAAAATTCACTTGTTTCCCCTTATTAGCATCTTAAATGAGCACTGGGCAAGACCATAATAAATCAAAAGACCTAGTTCCAAATAAAACTGACCTGCCTTGCAAGAGATGGCCGAGGCCAAGGGCTCCAACTTCCAAGCACTGTGAGCGAAATCATGGGAAGCCCATATCTGATGAATGGGGATTTCCTGCCCCATCGCTTGAACCCAGAAGCCGAATTCTGAAACCTAGTGTTTCCGACATTATTATCAATTTTCTTTGGCTGATCTACAGCTGTGTTGATGGTTGTCATGTCCACAAACCCAGAAAACAAAAACCTGCATATGATTGATATTCCAATTAAACTATTGAGTAGGCAGACCATATGAGAAGTCAAATAGCACTACCCAATTCAATCCATAAGTAACTAGCGAATTACTCGTGCCTACGTCAAATGATCCAAACCAAATAATATCTTGTTACATGATTATGATCTAAATTCAACAGCAAATGGGTCGACTATGTTGTTCCACGGGAAATGTCATTGAAAATTTGAGAACCAGAGTTGATGACTGCATACCTGTTAGGGTCGTTGCCCTGTGTTAGCTATTGTTCACCCTTTCACAATAAAGATCATAAAGTTTGGTCCGGATCCTCTCCCCATTTTTCTCTCTACACATCGTGTGGAGCTTTTGTTCTCAGACTGCCACCGCATTCATGAGGTAATCGGTCGGTTGTGAAGATGCCACCTCATTAATGTCCAAATGCTGCTTGAGAACGTCGTCGTTTGGAATTTCCCCAAACTCGAAATGATGTTAACGCTAACAGAGTCCACTCGTCTTCTCCCATCATTTTCTCTCTCTTCCCTCTCTGTTCTCTCTCATTCGATCCCTCTGTTTCAACCTTGAACTCGACCCAAGGTTGAACCTAAGAAGAACTGCCCCGTAATATATGCAGTCGCCATCAAGTAAGATTTTATTTATCCGATTTCAGTAGAATGAAATATACCGAATTCCATTCCATACTTTAGCTTTCTTTTTGCAATACACAAACAGATCCCATTTTTTGGGCTTAATCAAATAGATCTCATTGATTCTTGGTTCATGAATCATGAGCATCAAGGAACTTGGTTCTTAAACCATATTTTTCTATATGGGTTTACATAACTCTCTCTCACACCAAACTATATATCCAAGGCCCAAATCCAACATGAATCCTTCAATTCCTCATGTTTTAATCCTGGCACAGCATAAAAAAAAAGAAATAAACAAGAAAATAGCAGCCAAGAAGATAGGCAAGGGGAAGGAGAAATGCAGATATGGGTTTATACTTTATACCCTCTCCTGATAGAGAAGATAGGCAAGGGGATGAGAGAGAGAGAGAGGGGGGGGCCATCCAACTAAAGAAAAAGGGACGGCATTAGGTCCCGTTAAATCAAAGCATCTCAACTTTTAGGGGAAATCACAAAACGGAGTCGTTCCGTTGTCGAGGTCTGCTCATTAATGATGTGGCATCTTCAAAATCAACGGATTACCTCATTAATACTGTGGCAGTCTGAGAACAAAAGCTCCACACGATGTGTAGAGAGAAAAAATGGGGAGAGGATCCGGACCCATAAAATTCAACGTACCTAGGGGCGGGCAGATGCGAGAGAGTCATGATAGTGTAGGTAGTGTGCAGCACACTCATTCCAACTATGAAATCGGCTTCATAATTTTACGTTGGAATTGAAGTGCCAAAAATACATGAAACCTATTTAAGAAGATTATATCAAACATCTAAATTAAGCTAATGTTGAAATTGAGGTTCTGTGGATGCAAACCCAATCACCTATCCTCTCAGCAATTGCAAACCAGCATAGCTAGCATAGAATTGTGCATGCCTTTAAAAGCATGACCAATACATGACCAAACAACACTGTACTAAACATATCAAGCATCATCACACTACAGAATTTAAATCAGTTAGTCTCAAGGAAAATTAAAACCAACAGGAAAATTTGCTTTGACATGTCAAGAATCTTAAGGCATTATAAAGTAACTACTAACCAAATTCACATGTTAAGAGGATGAAGATGAGAGACAAAAACTGGTTTGTTTGAAGAGAAAAATCGAGGAAAGAAATATAAAACCCATTGAAAAAGAACTTTATTTGCAAAAGCTACCAAAGAGGAAGGAAAAAGATAAGCTGCATTAGATGCTTCAACTCCATCAAGAGTCGCCCCTTTGGGGATAGAATTTTCTTTTTCGAAAAAGGATCCACAAGAGCTTCCAAACTAAAAAAGAAGAAACTGCAAATGAAATTAATAGTTAGCCAAAAGCGACCCTTAAGTTTTATAGAGAAAGGAGCTAACTGAAATATATTTGTTATTATGCAAGACTACCTTTATGAAAACGAAACACAATCAAGAAATTGCCTTTTAGTTTTGGGCTTCAACCAAATATGGCCTTAGGGATGTCTTTTAATTAAAACTTGTCCTTTGGCTCCCTTGTTTAGATACTTGCATTGGAAATGCTCTGAAGCAAATTTACCCCCCACGAAAAATGCATTCTGAAATGCAAATTCGAGCCGCCGATTCAGCAATGATCACCAAAGTTCCTCTACCACAGTTGTTGACTTCAAATGGTGACAAAAAGACCTGAAATCGCCCCAGAATCATAACTTAACACCCAGCAAAAAAATATCTAGATTGCTCTTCCTGTTTTCTTTTGAATCAATCAACAAGTAACAACAAATGATTGCATCTCAGAATCAAGTTAGCCATTATTGCTTCATTAGCACAAACATCAAAAGTAGTGCATGCAGTTAAAATGGTGTTCAAAAAAATAAGTAACAGAAAAAGTCAAGAAACAAATGTATATTTTATTTATCAACGACAAATGGGTGTTCAGAAAACAACCAAATCGGATGCTCGCCATTTTGTAGTCATTTTTCTTGGGAAATAACACTAATTTGCAATAATGCTTTAAAATAAGTATCAAAATTTGAAGGTAATGTCATATAGTCCTTATGTGCAATGGTGATTCAATCGACTACCATCGTTGCTGCAGATTACCGTATAACAAATAAGCCCTGAAAATGGGTCAGCGGAGAAAAACTTAACTATTCTTCTACATATGGAATGATCATATTGTTACTGGATTAGTGTGAGATGGGGTTATTTTGCGTTTAGCTAGTCCTTTTAGAACAAGAGAATCCTCTATTGCCATCTAAAAGTAGATGAGAACGGATTGCATGGCCAGACTTTTAAGAACTAATATGACCACTAATAAAGAAATCTACCTTACTACCGTCCACGGTAAAAATAAGAAACAGAAGCAAAAAAAAAGTTCATGCATCCATCCTATGAAATAAAACAACACATGATACCTATAAAGGAACCTATCCCGTGCAAACCATGTTGGTAAAAAACAGAATTCGAGGAATCTATATATAGAAGGAAATGCAAATTGCACCAAGAGATTTTAAAACCCTTAAAATCTGCCTGGTAAAAAATGGAATTATAGGAATAAGTATATGAAAGGAAATGTAAATCACTAAATTGCACATATATCCTTCCTAATTTCCGAATTTTATGGTAAACCTACACATATCCTTTCAGAAGTTAAAAGAATATTATTTATGATGCTTTAGTATGAATACAACTTTAAAATTGGTTTGAAATATTGTACCTTTCATCTTCTATCTCAACTATTTCCTAATTCCTAATAACACTTTAAAATTGCTTTCAAAAGAATTATCCAAACTCATGCACCCAAAGATTTTTCCCCAATTCGTTAGAAGTCTCACACAACCCGAACTACAATCACACGAACTAAAAATTAATAATTCCAATAATGAATTGGGAGCCAAAAGGCAGCTCTCCCATGCTGATAAAAAAAATTAGAAAAAATTCCTTACCACAGCTTGGCCATCGAACTTAAATTGGTGTCATAAATCACAACAAAAATTGCCAAATTATTGAACTTTGAGTCTTCTCCACTACAATTCGGCTAAACTAAAATACTCCTTCACATTTCTATACCAAAAAAGCTCACAAATTATGTACCACTATTCCACTACAATATGGCTAAGCTAAAATACTCCTTCACACTTGTAGACCAAAAAAGATCACAAATCATGCATCACTGCCAACAGTCGAACAACATCACTATACAAACTGGGCTAGTGTGTGACAATTTGTGGTCTATACCATAACTTAAAATGAGGCCCCGGTATATATAGTCAATATGCTCTTCAGTCTTCTCAAATTCAAAAATAGTTAACTAAGTTTTAATGAATCCATGTCAACATATAAGTACGAATAATCCAATTAATCATCCTTGTGTCATAAGAAATCTTAATCTTTTTCGGCCGAGAGTGGGTTTCTTTTAGACACAGAAAAAATCATTTATAAAGAAAAATAGGACATGTACCTTATAAAGTTTTGAATTCATCATCAAACCCTAATTTTTTGTAGCTACATGGATGTGGCCATGGCTGTGCCAGCTATCTTATACTGCAGAAGCCTGCTAACACTATCGACGACCAGCTTTCACAATTCCAATTAGGAAAACAATGATCAAAATTTGATCTAAACAGAGAACTCTACTACTATCTTATTCGATTAAAACTCGATCTATACAAATGCAACCAATATATACACTCTTATGCAGGACGTTCAAATTCTATTTGATCCAGAATAACCACAAAAAGACCCCCTGAAACTTCAAATAATGACTAACAAGAGCAATCAATATGTAAGTACCTTGAAAGTTGAAACCGATTCAAATTGGAGTTGGATGAGACCCAATCAAAACCCCTAGTACCTAGGGTTATTCACTGGTGAGGTCTCGTGCGTGCATGAGAGAGAGGAGTCCGGCTCCTCTCCAATCCCTTTAAATGGATTGGAGAGAGCACTCTCTCCAATCTCGGCTCGGAAAAAACTTTTCCAATCACAGTTCAATGATCGGGACCGTTCATAATTTTTAATTCACTAAGAGCACATACCAAAAATCAGTTTGATCAATTATCGTTTGATATGATTTTGAAACAGATTTATATTGCAAAGAATTTAGAAAGGGGTTTTGTTTCAGTGTTGCAGTCTTATATTTTGCAAGATGATTCACCTTGTTTGGTTCAACTCTTATCTCATCTCATTTTTCTCTCTACACGTTTTTCAATACATTTTTCTCTCTATCTCTCTCCACTTATTACCACTCATTACATCAAAAATAACTTTCAAAAAGTTGAACCAAACAAAATGTGTTCCAAAATCATATCTAATGATGTCCAATAAACTTGATTTTTGGCATATTTCATGTTCTCAACGAGCAAAACAAAATGAACTATTTTGATCAATCTTTTTTTTGGAACGGCAAAAATTTATTAAGAACTTGGTAGGGGTACATCAAGTGGGGGAGAGGGGAAGGAGATCCAACCAAAAGGTTGGATAAAGGGCCAAGGCCCGAACACCTATAGGGAAAAGCCCAAACACCTATGAGCCTAATATGCCCAGATCAGACATTACAAACCAAATAAAAGGGCCTAACTGCCCAAAATATGAAAATACAGCTCACACCAAAGCGGGCCAGGCCCGGCCCAAAAAAGCCCGGTCCAGACCATCCCAAAACTAACCCTAACCAGTCCAGCCACCAATCACCACACAAAACCGACGCCACAGCCACAAATAAAAGGGCCTAACTGTTTCTATCATTGACTTGAGATTATAAAAAAAATTACAGGCCGAGATTAGAGAGAGTGTTCTCTCCAATGATTGGAGAGGAGCCGGACTCCCTGCAAGTAGGGATGATATCAGTTCGGTTCCTTCGGTTTTTTGCCGTATTTTGCACCCAACCGAACCAGTCGGTTTGTGAGAATGAGGAACCGACACCGACCGGTGGACGGAGAAAACCGTTCAGTTTGGTGGTGATGGAAGCGGTTCGGTTCGGTTGGTTTGTCGATTAGGAATGTTACAGACAACAACGACAAGAAGATCGAACATGAACTTGACTGCCAAACTTGGAAAAATACCAGATTTTGCATACAAAACATGGGGGGATGGTAAACAAAACCTATTGGAGAGAGTGTATTGACAAACTTTTCGATTACTCTATTTTGAATTTCGAACTTGCTATCTTCGATACGTTCTTCGTACGCGCAGGAGAGATAGACGGACAGAGTTTGCGATATGTTCTTCTTCGTGCGAGAGGGAGTGGTAGATCATGCCATGGCTGGATGGTTATGAAGAGTTATGAGAGAGAGAGAGAGAGTATTTGGGTTTCAGATTAGGGATTGCTGGATGTCTGGTTGGCGCTGGGAAGACGAAGAGGAGTATCAGACCTATCTCCTGATATCTGCTTCTTCTTTTTCCTTTTTTTTCCCCTGATGTTAGGTATTGTTTACACCCATTTTTTTGCCAAAATTAGAAAAAGGACAGAAGAATGGTCTTGGAGGTAGTTTTAGGCCTTGAAGCTTTATAAATCGGTCACTTGCAGAATTGAGCTTTTGGGAGAATTTAAAGTGGCCACAATTAGGCCAAATTGAGTTTGAAAAGGCAGGAGAGAGTTTGAAAAATTGATTAGGCCGCATTAATATTTGGAGCATGGCCTAATTAGTCAAGGCCCAAATTGATTTTCAGATCTAGGCCCATTTTCAGGCCTTGGCCCAACTAATCAAAGCTCGGACTAGTTTTTCAGGCCTATTTAGCCCAATAAGGCCAATATTCGTTTTTCAGGTCTGGGCCCAGTTTTCGGATTTATTCAGGCCTAAAACTGACCAAGTCAAGGAGGCCATAAGCTGCTTAGTCATGTTTGGGAAGCAAGCTGCTCACAAGCAGCTCAAAAGCCTAGAATGTTCTTGGTTGACAGATCTGGGTAAGCTGCTCACAAGCAGCTCAAAGGCCTAAAATGTTCTTGCTGGGCAGATCTGGGTAAGCTGCTCACAAGCAGCTCAAGGCCTAAGTCTCACTATCCTTCAGCATGAAGCAAGGCTTGGGACACATGGCAGCCATGCATGGAGACATCCCAAGCAGCTCACAAGGCATACAAGGTTCTCTCTAAAGCAGCTCAAAGGCCTAGAAGGTTCTCTCTAACATCACACAAGCTGCTCACAAGCAGCTCAACCAGGCCTGCGTTTTTGGCCTTGGTGGGCCCAAATATCCCTTTTTTACAAGCATCCATGCATACAAGCTGCTCACAAGCT
This sequence comes from Rhododendron griersonianum, assembly GCA_018127125.1. Taxonomy (NCBI): domain Eukaryota; kingdom Viridiplantae; phylum Streptophyta; class Magnoliopsida; order Ericales; family Ericaceae; genus Rhododendron; species Rhododendron griersonianum. The sequence continues at coordinate 28,339,660 of CM030790.1, read as the reverse complement.
GCTCAAAGGGCCTAGGGATGCTATGTTGCTGCAAATTCCTTTTGCTTTGACTGGTTTTTAGGCAAAAATGAAGCTTTTCAGACCTGCAGCCATTTTCTTGGAGTGGAAAGCAAGGCTTGGACGAATGGTAGCTTCCTATTGGAGCATTCAGAAGTAGCTCAAGCCTAAGCCTTTACCAGGATGACACTTGGCAGCCATGCATGAAGGCCCATGGAAGCAGCTCAAGCAGCTCAAGACCTGGAACTGCTGCCTATAAATACCAGTTTTGAAGGCCTTATCAAAGGTCCACGACCAAACAAGCCCAAGGCTTATTCAAATTACATTTCAATTATCTTTACATTTCCAATAAATGTCTTTACTTTTCTGTCCAATCTAGCCTAGCCTAGATTTTATTTCCTTTCATTTCCTTGTACCAACTTCGTTAAACCGTTAATGAAATTCTTTTAATTTCATCGCACCTTGTTTTCTTTCCTTTCCATTTTCTACACGATTAGGAAATTCTAAGTCCTTATCCCGACAAGGCAAAACCACGAACCACATACGGCCTCACCCCCTAGGTCGTATGCAATCGCCCTATAAGAAGTCAGATCTGAGGCATCCAGGCCTTAGCACGAAATTGGACTGCAATCCAGTCCTGGCACGCCCGCATAAGGCCTAGAACTGCACTACTCGCTGTTCCTAGGCTTGTTTTTAATTTGGAAACAAACAGGTATATATACTTTTGAAAAAAAATGATAGGTATATACCGATCCAAACCGAATTACAAAAATTTCAAAAAATCAAAACCGAACATAACCGACTCAAAATTAAAATTAAAACCGACCAAATTAAGCAAAAATTGTTCGGTTTGGTCCGTCTGTTAAATTTTTTGGTTAAATTTTTCATTCCTACCTGAAGTGTACAAAATTAAAAACATTAGTAATTTTTCCTAGGTCATGTGGCCACCCTGGGACATCATATATATTTTTTTATCTAAGATTGTATACATCGGCGGGACATCAACTAGGAGCAATTAAATGTGGATAATTCCCATTTATGCTTTTCTTTTTATTATTTGTATTTTTTTCATTTGTTTTTGCAATAAATAGTTGTCCGTGTATGAAATTGAACAAGTGAAACGACAAATTATATACTACTATAAAGACAAAAAAGAGTTTGTATAACTTCATCCGAAACTATAGTAACTTAATTTATATATAGAAAATTAGTCTTAGGTTTATTATGAACTTCATAAGCCCACAAGTTTACCTATTAATTTTGTAAGGTCTCAAGTCTATTTTAGGGTACCTTAAGGTTTAAGCACTTTCATAAGATTTTAGGGTGTACTTTTTTTATTATAGGATAGGGTACCTTAGGGTATGGTAGATTATCCTAGCGTAGGGTACCCTAGGGTTTATGCATTTTTTTAGAATTTTAGGGTGCAATTTTCTATTATAGGGTTTTAGTGATTTAGGCACTTTCTAAAGAACCCAAGGATTTAGGTTATGTGGACTTTTGACTTTAAAAAACTATTAGATGGATTTATGAACTTATAAAATGTCTATAATACGTCTATAATGAATCTATCACTAAATCTCCCATTTATATAAGCCTAGCTGAAAAGAGTTTGTATAACTTCATCTGAAATGTTAGAGGTGATGGAAGGTTTCAGATGAAGACTCGGTTACAGTTTGTGAATTGCAAATGCTAATAGGCGCCATGAAGCGCCGGATAAAAGTACTCCTACTTTTTTGTGTTGAATTTACCGGTTAGACAGGAATTCGGGCACCTGGGTTGTTGAATTTACCGGTTAGACAGGAATTCAGGCGCCTGGGTTTTTTACCGTACTCTGACGCATGGGGCCAACATTATTACGCATTGGATAGCTTTCAAAAATTACACTTTTAATCCGTATTCTTTATTTCACATAACATCATTGCCCATTTGATACTTTTACAAATTATACTCTTTACACATATTCTTTATTTCTCATTTATCCCATTTTTTCTTCTTCTCTTTTTGTCTTTTTTGAACGACTCCTCCATATTACAATAATAGTATACTAACAACTGTCCCTCCATACTAAAATAAGCACCCCTTTTGTAAGAACAATAAGTCTAGAATCACACTTATTTGCACATCCAGACACACAAGTGTGTAGGCTTTATACACAGTACACAAATCCAATATGTGTAGAGCTTTCACACTTGTGAGTGTGACTATACAAATGGGTATGCAAGTGGGTGTGGTTTTAGATTTTTTGTTGATGGTGTATTATATGTGAACCTCACACATTTATGTGAGTGTTTGTACATTTGAGTGTGTGTTTTGGGAGTGGTTTTAAACTTGTTGATTATTTAACCTATTCATATCTTGCCACCTCCACCTCTTTCCCGTCTGTCGGATGTATAAGGATTAGTGGACAAAGAAGAAGGGGTAATATGGTATAAGGGGAATTAGTTAAAAATGAGCGATTAGCTTATGCTTGATTTAGGTAGTACTCCGTAGTTGATATGGGTGGATAAGAGATAAATGTGGTGTATTATAATCTTACCCTTTTTTTTTTGGGGTAATGACCCCTGTTTTTTGCAGCCTTCTTTTCTTTGCCTTTTGACAATATATAAACAGTCTACAAAAATCAAGTACTCCAAATTTTAATCTGTTTGAATCGGTGTAAATATCTTATTTTTTTGATCAATTTATCCTAAAGGGACATTATTAATATTTGTCTTTAGGGCTCTCAATCCTAAAAGGTCATCTTATTTTTTGAATCTGTTTTTTTTTTTTTTGCTTTTTTATTCATCGATAAGAGGATTAAAACGGTAAAAAATTTGTGACAAAAATATAACAAAAAAGATACTAATGATAGAAGGAAAACAAAAAGAAAGACCATTTTTCTTTTTCTTGCTTGGACAAATTGAAATAAGGGTTTTGTTAACGTATGCCCCCTAGGCATATGATAAACACTATACATTCGATCTCCTTCATTTATTTCTTTTTGTATGGGAAATCTATGTTCCAAATACTAGCCATAAACTCTTCGTTTATTGTTTTTGAAATGATCAACTTTTTTGTTTTGGACTGAAATACCCCCATCAAATATACACCTTCCCTCCCAAAAACTTTTGGCTCATCCCCTCCCAAAATTAATCGGTTCCTTTTTCCCAATCAAATGAACCTCCAGTGGAAAACTAGTCGGGTAAAGGTTTGTGTATTCAAATAGTTTTTCTTTTTTCCCTCCACAATTCATTTGGCTCCTTCCATTTTTTTTTGCCTTTTCACATTCCATGGACTTTTGACATGCATCCACAGTTCGTTGTGTTGCAATATTATAAGGACATGTGTAGTCAAAAGCACAAGGTCTTGTGAGATGGTGAGAAGGCCACCTGTACATGCAAGCACTTTGAATTTTGGAGCATCATTTGCCGTCACATTCTAAGTATATTTCTTCACAAAGATTGCTACCGAATTCCACCGGCTTATCTATCACCTCACTGGTATCGTGAAGCATTATTAAGTGGAAAAGAGATGCGTCTGTTGAATGATCCAAATCTCGTCTGTTGAATGAGCCGAAAGTTTTGGAAGGGAAGATGTATATTTGATGGGGGTATTTCAGTCCAAAATAAAAAAGTTAATCCTTTCAAAAACAATAAATGAAGAGTTTATGGTTAGTGTTTGGAACTTAAATTTCCCATACAAAAAGAAATATATGAAGGAGAATATATAGTGTTTATCATATGCCTAGGGAGTATACGTTAACAAAACCCTTGAAATAATCAAGTACTTTGACAAAACCTTAAAAAAAAAATACTACTAACAACAAACATAAATTATTTTCAAAATAAATAAATAAATAAATTTAAGCTAAACTCAAGTTAACTTTTTGTAGGATTCCAAATTAATGTAGTAGTATGCGTATAATACAACTGCGTTTATGGGTGCTTTACCTTTATCAGGTGACCCGGTGTAATTTGTTAGGATTGGGTTTCAAATGTTGTTTAAGATAAAGGGAAAATAAGTAGAAGGGGTAAATGGAAAATGGAAATCACAACGTAGGGTTAATACTGTTATTTTGGAAGGAGTACAAAACAGCAACGATGGTTTCGAAAGCTGTGTTGAGGTTGGAGTAATGCAACAAATGGCCAAAGGCGCGTGAAGTCATAACTTGATGGTTGACAATATATTTTACAATTTTTTAAAGAGCGCTAGCATGCACCGGTTAGCACAACCGATTACTCCTAAATTACATGCTTTAATGAATGATTAGTTTCTTTGATTGATGGGGAAAATACAAATTAGTACTCCTACTATTTATTGATTCGTTTAACTACACAACGATTTGAAATAGGCAAATAAAAACGAACATTGAAAGTACCGTTTATGACGGCTGATGTTGTCAATCAAAAGACTATAAAGCAAGTTGTTGGGAGCGAGTTTGGATGACCCCAATTTTGTATACTTGTTAATCGCCTAATTCCATTTACTGTACTGAGTTCAAATTCCATTTACCATACTGAGTTCAGAAAATTACCTATACAGATAAAAAAGCACACTTTAATTTTCATTAAGGATCACCTCAGTTTTTATTTACCTCTAAAGATAATCTCATAATAAGATTACCATTTACTCTTCAAATATTAGTGAAATGTACAAAATACTCCCTTCGTCTAGATTTAATAGTCACTCGTTCAATTCTAACCGGATAAAAAATGAATTATATATTTAAATTGGTAATAAATTTTATATCAAATATGGATCTTGTTTGATAGATCTCAATTAGTTCTATAAGACAATGTTTTTAAAATTATATAAAATATTATAAATTACAAGATATAATCGATTGAAAAATGACATGAACTCCCAAAAAGGACTATTAAATCTGGATGGCTTATTTACCTTTTTGGTCCCCAAAGTATTAGTGAGTGGCCAATTTCGTCCCTAATCTAAACATTTGTCTAATTTCGTCCCCAACGTTAAAAATGTTTGTCAATTTGGTCCCCACCCCTAACGATGTCCCTCTTATCCGTTAAAATGGAGGGCATTAGTGGTATTTCACCCCAAACACTACAACAAAATGGGAAAAAAAAAACAACAGAAACAAAAAGATTCTCCCATTTCCCTCCTCTCCTCCTCTACTACCCTTGCCATCCTCTTACCATCACCTCCACAGTGTTAGAGATTTTCAAAATTAAAGAGTCGTCGTTTTGGTTTTGCAAAATTTCCTTGTTTCCTTAGAATGCTTGTTTTTTCCTCTTTGTGAGTTTTGTCCCACATTGGTTAGATGAGAGATGTTAGAGTGGTATATATTAGGGAACATTCCTAATATGTTTAAATAATGATCTTGTGTGGTGCAGCCCTATGGTGCTTCGCACCATACCAGCGGAGCCGGTGCTTCACACCAGTACACAACCACACGCGCACGTGCGCGCGGCGTGGGCTGTGGCGCTTTAGCGGTGCACTTTGCACTTAGCATGTCAGCGCAGGTAGCGCTGACGTGGATGCCGCGTGTCACACGGATGGCAGGTGAGTCACACGGAGCGGTTCCGATCGGGTGCAACTCGAGTCAACGGGTGCATTGGTTCGTGGGTTGCAATCGCAGCCGTCGGCCGTGAATGGTCACGATCCAACGGATTGGATCAAATCCGATTGGGTGTGAATGAAACAGTACACCAGTTCGATGTGACTGGTCGATTAAGACCGTAGGATCTAATCCAACGGTCAGACTAGATCGGGTGTGTACCCTTTCACAATGGGTGCGTATTGGCCTATAAATAGACCACTACTTAACAAAATCTGGACACTCACACATACATATGCCGAATTTCTCCCACATCTCTCTCTATATTTCCTAGCATTCATTCTGCATTCTGTTTTGCTGCAGAAAACCGAATTCAGTGGTTCTCGGTTCTTATATTCGATCAGCAGGTATTCTGTCCGTTTTGTTAGTGCAAACGCAAACGGTAGAACTTCGAGTTCGGGCTTTGATTTATCTTAAAGACAGATTTGCTGTAACCCTTTACATACCATCTGGTGAGGGCAAATACTGTCTTTAGGAAAGTGACATAGTCGTGACTCGAAGTGTTATTTCAGCGATTGTGGAGGTTTCGCCAACAGATCAGAATTTGCAGCAACGGTTTTTCCAACAATCTAAGACAGTATTTAGCGATGGTGTAACGACCCGCTCCATCTTTGTACAATATTGTCCGCTTTGAATGCCCAAAGCCCATAGACTTCCCAGTAGGTCACCCATCCCTGAACTACACCTGACCAAAACACAATAAACCAATTAGGTGATACAAACTCACGGGCAAAACTCACCCTTAAAAGCCGGCTTACAAGGGGAGGGTGTCCAAGAGCTTATGTACACAAGGCCAAGCCCATAGGCCCCATACTTGGGCGATGTTGGACATTGGGATCATAACATACCACCACGCTCTGCAACCAATGAGCAAGGCGGCCCACGACACTAACCCAATGGAGCTCTTTCTCTTGTTTTGGCAGCTCCATTCCCCTTTGTATCAGTATTCAATACTTTAAGTATTTTATTCCAGCCTATAAGTTGCCCTCTCCGTGGGTTTGAATTGCAACGCGGTGACCAGCTCTGATACCAAATAATACAAACTCACGGGTTGAACTCACCCTTGAAAATTGGCTTACAAGGGGAGGGTGCCCAGAGCTTATGTACACAATGCCAAGCCCATATTTAGGCGATGTGAGACATTAGGATTGGAACACTAGGAGTAAGGGGAGCACCAGAACAAGATAACAAAAACCCAGCAAAAAAAAATCTCCAATCACAACAATATACAGAATTGGCAAAAACTAAACAAGAACTCAGAACAATATTTGAGAACCAGAACACAATCAGAACAACTATAAGGGGAAAACCCATATACTCCTATTTTGGGCACCAGACAGAGAAAACAAAAACCAGCGACCAAACAGATCAGAAACCTTACCTCATGGAAGCTACAGACAGGGATTTCCTCAGTGATCCTCTTCCCAGTAGACGACTCAATATCAACTAATACATTTGGAACAACAACGCCATCAGAAACTTGAAGATCCCTTGTCTGTTGTTCATCAAGATGAACCAAACGAGACCCAGGAGCCCCTTTACAGTATAAAAGCCTGATATCAGAAGTGACGTCAAACCCTCGACCAAGTGCTTGGATGGAGTTGCACAGAGTTGTGAAGAGAGCATCTGAGATTGAGGAGCTGTTCCCTGCTAATGATGGGTCTTCCATGGAAAAATCCTTCATTGGGTAGAGCGAGGAACAAGGACGGATTTGGGGGGATTTGAGATTAACATTTTTACTATTAGTACAATGTTAGGTGGTGCGGTGTTGGAGTAGTTTTTTTTTTTTGATCATTGTGTTGGAGTAGTTTGATTTGGTTTTGTTTGGGTTGGTGGTGGGGAAGAGGTTTGACTTTTGGACTTTTTCTTAGTTCGTTGAAGGCAGCCAGCGAGCCTTTTGACCGTAATAAAATGGATTGATTCCAACGCGTTGTGCCTTTGTTTATGGATGATTTTGCGTTGACTGGTCTTCTCTTTCATTCTAAAAACGAGTTGAGTTTTTTCACCTTCTGCCTAAGAGGGTGAACATTATTTTTATTTCTATTGATTGAAATGGTATAGACTCATCACAAAGTGATGTCGTACTTATCAAAAAGTGTATTACATGATAAGTAATGAGAAAGAGGGTCACCATATTTTAAAGAGGGTGAACAAAATTGCAATCTCATAAAAACTACTCCCAAAAGAGCAAATCAAAAGTTCCGTCAAATTAGTTTTTGACTAGTTTTAGTTCAAACTATTCCATCCCAAAACTATTAGGGAAAATTTCAAAATGGCACTTGAACTTTAACCCAAATGTCGCATAAACACCTAAACTTCATTTTATTTCAATTAAACACCTGTACTATAAAAATCCCCAAATTTAAACACCTGCCGTCATATTCCGTCCAACTTGTGGTTAAATGTGGTGATGCGGCCATATTTTGTCGTTAAGTGCCTATTGGAACATAAGAGTGAGCCCAAACAATTGTAGCAAATCAAAAGCCCTCTCAATCTCTCTGCATATATGTATATATTTTGTGCGTGTTTGTGGTGGTGATTTGTTGAAGTAGATTGATCTTCTTCTTGTTCTTTCATTGTATCCGTTTATAATTTATGGGAAATTGCATTTCGCCCTCATCACTCCACAAATCCAGACTAGCGAAAATCAAACCCTAAACTATGTTCCATGAATGTAGAGGATCGTATACATTCCAAGGAAGAACTGAATGATTTTTTGATATTTACATCTCCAGAGCATTTGCCTGGCTTTTGAGAACCTGACCCGTTTTTTGGCGAGGTAACCCGTTTCTTCTCTCTCTCTCTCTCTCTCTCTCTCTCTCTCTCTCTCTCTCTCTCTCTCTCGCGCGCGCGCGACTGTGCTTGCAACCATGGTGGAGTCACTATTCTTGGCTTGGAGTAATGCAAGACGTAATGGTTTGATTATTACCAGTTGTAGGAAAGATTTGAAGATGTGGGAGAAGAATCCGAGGTTTACCTGTGAAGAGAAGTGGGCATGGAGTGGGTTCCCGATTGGGGTTTGGCAATTAGGGTTTATGATTGGGATTTGGGGAGAGAGAAGGGGTCGGCGATGGTGGTGGCTGCGGAGATACAGTTCTCGTGCTTGAGGGAGAAAAGGGTTTTCATTGTCTACAATTTTTTGGGCTGTTGTTGTGTGCTAATTGGGGAATTAACGGAGAAAAATGACACGTCACTGCACATTAGACGGAATATGACGATAGGTGTTTAAATTTGGGGATTTTTATAGTACAAGTGTTTAATTGAAATAAAATGAAGTTTAGGTGTTTATGCGACATTTAGATTAAAGTTCAGGTGCCATTTTAAAATTTTCCCAAACTATTACACAGTAGTCAGTACAATTTTTTGTAATTCGATTGATTTAAATGCAGTCTAATTATCCATGCCGTTAACAATCCATATTAGACTTTTAAAATGACTTTTACACTAATGTCAACTTGAATTGTAATGGTTCATTTCGTAGCTAGTCAAACGATCATTCACATGATTGAAAAATCGATTGTTCTAACTAAATTATATTATAAAGTAATCTTTATGTTGAAACTGAAAACTGAAAGTTGAAAAATTAAGAGTTGTTTGGTAACCTTTTTATTTTCAGTTCTTGGTTTTATTTTCACTTTTTTGAAAATTAAAATAAAAAACTTGTTTGATAACATATTTTTACTTTTTTGTTTTTATTTTCATTTTTAAGAATTTTTGGAAATTGTGAAAACTAGAAAAGGGTGTTTTACCCAATTTTGAAAACAGAAGTTCAGCTGGTCGCTCCCGATCCCGATCGTTTCTCTCTCTCGCGATTTCTGGTACGCTACTCCCTCCCTCCCTCTCTCTCTCTCTCTCTCGTCTCTCTCTCTCCATAACTCTCTCGTCTCTCTCTTCCCCTCTCTCCCAATCTCCTCCAAAACCCTAGATGGATCCCTTTGTAGATTAATTGAAGAATACAAATTTATTCAACCATTTTGAGGAGAATGTACGGCTATGTTCTTCTATTGTTACTGCTAGGTTATGCTATTGGTTTTGGGTAGTTCTGCTACTGCAATTATTCTGAAAATTTTGGTTGACAGTTGATGTTGCTGTTGTTATGTATCTGGTTGCTCTTCTAGATTTTGAGAATGGTTGAATCTGCTTAAGAACCCTGCATCCTTATAGGATGAAATTGCCTTGTGTCATATCTTATACCCCTGTAATATTGCGATCTCATTTGATCTCATCAGACCAATAACAAGACCTAAGACTAGCTTGAGTGGTCGTGCCTGAAGAATATTCCTGTAGTAAGGGTCATCATCGGGCCGGACCGGGCCGGCCCACCCAGCCAAGTCACTGCCCAAGCCCGCCCACGGGCTGGGCCGACCGGGCTTTTTCTTTTTTTCGAGCCTGGCGGGCCGGGCTACCTACCATAAATTGAAGCCCAGGCCTGGCCCACCGGCTACCCAATTGACGGGCCTGCGGGCCAATGGGCAGGCTTAAATTTCCTTGGGCCGAAACTAAATCAAGGGATAAAAAAGAGGATTTTGGGCTAATGGGCGGGCTATTGGGCGGGTACCACGGGCAGGCTCACGGGCCGGGCCGGGCCGCCCGTTTCACGGGCTCGGGTCGGGTAAAAGCCCGATGGGCCGGGCGGGCTTCGAACGGGCCGCGGGCCTTCGGGCTAAATGATGACCCTTATCCTGTAGTTAATCTAGGCCCTTCTCAGTGAATTTCCTCCTGTTTCTAAATGCAGTCCAATTGACTTTCTAGAGGAAGAGCCAGAATTTCCAAATGCAGTCCAATCAATTCTAGGAGTTAGATTTTAACAGCTTCTTTGCAACACCTATTTCCTCAATACCAGCACACACACTTCCCCTCCTTTTACCATGCCCCAACCTTTTCTCTCTGAAAGCATATGAGAATAATCTCTGAACGGTACTTTTTATGAAACAAAATCTCTCCCAAACTGGCACAGACCTACCAGAAGAAATGGATGAAGAATGGCTACAGTAGATATTCACTGAAGTTGAACTACCAGTTGATGTCTTCATTCCGTCTAAAAGAGCAGCCAAATTCAACAAAAGGTTTGGGTTTGTTAGATTTGCAACAAAAAAAGAAGGTTTGAGGGCAATACGTCTATGGAATGAGGTGATTATAAGAGATCACAGACTAATAGTCAAGTTTGCGTCAAAAGAAGGAGTTAGAGCAGAGAAACAGGACACTAGAATACCAAAGAAACCAGTCCACAAAAGAAAACAGATCATGTGCATATTTTATGAAGGTGAAAAGTCAATTCAGAAAGGAGGGGAAATCATATGCAGATGTGCTAAAGGATAAAGGAGCTGGATTACAAAAGGATAAGGGTACTGGTTTGCAAAAATCAAAATGGGTAGTAGCCAAAAATCTCTCAATTAGACTTAAGGAAATTGGTAACGAATGGCTACACAGAAGTATTGTTGCCAAATTAATTCCAATGCGATCTATTGCTCTGTTTCAAGATCAACTGAAAACTCTGGGCTACTTGAACATTGAAGTTAGGCCAATGGGTGGTGATTTTATTGTTCTTACTTTATCCAGTGTTGAGGTAAGAGATGCCAGTTTAAAAGATGATGAGTTATGGTTCAAAGATTGGTACATTGAGTTCCAGCGGTGGGAGGAAACAAAGCAAATTCAACCCTCCCGTTTAATATGGCTAAACTATTATGGTCTTCCTCTCCACCTCTGGAATTCAAATTCTTTCTCTGCTTTGGGTCAAAAATGGGGTAATGTAGTTCAAATTAGCGAAGAAACAGTAAAGGGTTTCTCCTATGTTGTTGGTAAAGTAATTATTTCCTCAAGAAGAATGGAACCACGCAATCAATGAAGTTGTTGTGGTGGAATGTAAAGGAAAGCTATTCCAAGTCAGAGTCATGGAGGAGCAAATGATGACCAACACCATTCTGAGAACAGAGTGCTCCTGTATTGGATGTCATCTTACCAATTCCATCAGTGTCACCCAAATCAAAGATCATCAAATATCGGAAACCATGTGGTCGAAAAACATTTAATAAGTCTAGAGATGAATTAATGTCTGATAATGCACCACTCCAACACTGCCTCAGGAACTTCTCCGCGATCGGAACCGTCTATCTTTTAAATTTAATAGAGTAGATCATTCACGTCCAAAATCAAGTAAATTGAATACCCATAACCACCTCATCAAATAGTTTAGTTTTGCAAAAAATGATTAGACTCGTCTATTTTTTTTATTTTTATATAAAAGTGTTTTGATGAAGTAATCGTAGGTGTCCGATCAATTTAAACTTTTGTATAGAGATTCAATTTGATGAGTTCTACAAGATAAATGGTTCGGATAATTGAGTGAAAAACGGGACGTCTCAAACATCTATCCTTCTGCAAATGTAAAAGGGCCTTGCTATTTGCAGCCACAAATTTTCTAAACGTAATCTGTGTACCATATTATAAACAGGTGTGTACCATAGTATATACATGCTACGTTCAGGAAATAAGTGGCTGCAAATAGCAAGGCCAATTTAAAAATATGAAACGAACAAAAACGGCACCGTTTCACATGAAAAGTATATACGATATATATGTACTTCTAGGGTTATTCTGCTTTCTTTGATTTCTTTCCAGCCCATTCCACCGTTTTTAAGAGAGAGAGAGAGAGAGAGAGAGAGGCGACCTCACTCTCATGCCACCGGTCTCCGGTCTTACTCTCCGACCACCCTCTATCGTCGTTCACCCACTTACGGCGTCGTTCTTCACTCTCAGGCCACCCCTAATCAAGCTGTTGCCTACACCTAATCTGACACTTAGACCACGTCGATCTTCCTCATTTTTTGGTAAGATATCTAACTCTTTCTCTGTCTATCCCTCTCTCGAACACGCACAGTCACACACACATAACTTCGATTTGATTTAGACGAACAACCTCGAACGAGGTTTCCCTTGGATTTGGCTGAGGGTTTTGTTTGGTGGATTTTATGGGTTTGAAACTGGATTTGGTCCTGAAACTGGGTTTTGGTTTCGGCGTAATATGATGAATCAAGTTTGTAGACCCTAAATCGTTCGCGTACGGACACCCAGATCGGAAACCCCGAATCGTTTCGTGTTTATTAGATAACTGTCCCCTCACAGACTCTCGAATAGAAATCATTTGCTAAATTATTATTGGTATAATCATGCTTTCAAGTTGGATTAATGTTTTATTGAAGACTTACTCAAGTCGTGTTTACTTCCTGCTCGTTGTATGTAGTGTACAAGTCATTATGTGCCCTGTTGACTGCTAGGATGCAGATATCATTTGATCTCTCTTTTAAAATGCAAGTATAGATCCATAGACATTTTAAAGTAACATTCTTGTTTGGTTGAAAACATTGCTGCTCTGCTGGTTGGATAATGCTGTTATTCAAGCTAATGTGTTGCTGGTGGTGTGATACTTGAAGCTGCTAGCAAGATATATAATTGTTTGTTCATTTCAATCTCTGGATCGCTATGGAAGAACTAATGTTTATTGGATGGCTAGACTACAATTGGATAAAAGAATCTTATTAACTGAGGGTGTAATTCCTATAACCAATGGAAAATAAAAAATGGATACTTTTATTTGTATTTCTATTGATTGTGGACTGAGTTAATATATCAAACTTAATTTGATGGAATATGATCTATTTTTCATACATATTTGATCATACATGTAACACAGCGATTCCAATTCTTTGCTAACTATTTGGTAGTTGCTAAATAACTAATGCTGCCATGTGTTTTTGTTTCAAACTTCAAAGGTTTATGTTCGCATATGCTGCTTTAGCATTGGAGTCTAAAGCCCTTTTTGAGTTCTTGTAGAATGGATATTGAGTCTCTGACATTGAAATTATTCCACAGGAGGTGGTTTTGCAGTCTCGTGGCCGAGATCAAGCTGGGGGCAACAAGGATGATGACTTCATTTGTGATGAAGAGGATGAGTCCATGGATGAGCAAAGTGACGAAGAGGAAGATATGATTAGCACTGACACTGAGGTAATATTCGATTGACTTAGAAATCTATATGCACACCTTCACCAGCCTATTTATGGGTTCTGTACATTATGCTACTGCTGCTGTTGCTGCAAAGATGTGTGTTTGGGAAGTGTAGTGTAGTACTGTAGTGTAGTGTGTGCAGGTGGATCACAAGTAAAGATGTGTGTGTAGAATGTTATCTGTGTGTGTAGTGCTACCATTTCGGTCCATTTTTGGAATTAAGTTTTAGTCTTGTAGATAGTAGACGAAGGATTATCCATATAGCAGTAGGGATACAGTTGAATAAATAATCAACATTACTTAGTGGAGTAGTCTATTGTCAATCTCTAGCTGGAGCTTTTGTTGTTTAGTTGGAGGATAGGGAAGGAGGTGATGAAAATGCACCTTCTTTCATAGAAAAAATTCAGAAACCGGACATCAGTGGTATTCATTTTAGCAAATTCGTGAGCTAGTAAAAAGACTTAAATTTTGCCATCTATGTTTGCCATCCCTTTAAACGGCTTGCACTTTGTCAGGATTTTCCACTTTGCTAAACATGAATACATTGGAAGAAGATAACTTTAATATAGGTTATTATCACTTTCTTTTACTTGTTGAACTTAGCTCATTTATACTCACTCTTGAAGTCATCTAGTGCAGAGCATAACGTATCGCGACACACGTAGGTAAATCTCATTAATGCATGATTAAGTTTTCTGTCTCATTAGGGAGTATGTGCTTAGTTGAGGGAGTAGGGTGGATCCTTATCCCTTAGTTTCTGAAAAAAGAAGAGAGGGAGGAGTGAGTTTCCGAGGGAGTTGATGGTCAGAACCTCATATTCCTAGGATATTAACTCCCGTGTTGTGTCCTCTAATAATGCTTTACATTGGATTAACTGTTCTAATAATCTCATTTCAGAAATTAGTTCTAGTTATTGATATCCCTGTTGTGTATGGGTGGTGTGCTATTGAAAAGTGACGTTGGAAAATGCATGTGCTAATGTCCCAGTTCTGATCCCAGTAGTTGTGCATTTGTGCTGGCATTGTCTGCATTTGGTGGACTTTCTTGTTGACTGCTAATTGTCTACCCGAACTGCTACCTTTTCTATTCTGTTGGTTAGTAGTTTTGCTAGTCCTGCTATGGCTGCTGCTACTTTGATGCTGTAAATGAGCTCCATGAGCTGAATTGCTCTTAACCTGCTCCTGTAATAGACCTCTCACTGCAGCTGATTATTAGTTGCTTGTAGATGATCAATAGTATAAGTAACTTCTAGCAGATTTTCATTTGATTTTGACCTATCCTTGGGGGGTTGCCCCTTGGAAAGTTTAAGCTTTTCTAGGGGGCATGTCCCTAGCTATTCATTGTCACTACTATGCTGTTATGTTGTGGATGCCTTTTCTGCTCTAGTCACTACCACTTGCTGCCATCTCTTCAAGCTATTGTGGCTGCTGTTCTCAAGCCAAGGGAATCTGCAGCTGCAAAGTTTGCTGCTGCTGTTCCGTTTATTCTTACTGCATTTTCTGATGGTATAGCCACGGCAGCAACTATTGTTGTGTAGCTGCTGCTGACCAGTGTTGTCACTGCCTGTTTGTGCCTGTCATGGTTGTTATTGATGCTACCTGCTGCTGCTGCTACTGTTTTGATGCTGTAATAGTAAGAGTTAGCTGTTGATCAGCTGCTGGTCATTCCTTTGGAAATGAGCTGAACTATTTATTTGATTCCCTAATGTTCTGATGCCTTTCGGCTGCTGCATTTCGGTCCAGGCAGGATAGCACAACTAAGTGATCTACTTGGTCGTATCTTATTTTGTTGCTATCATTTTGGCATTGTTTTCCTTCCCTCTTACTAGATGGATTGGAAACATCGCTTATCATCTAGCCATGTAGCCATTTGGCGTAGTTAATTTTATTTACTCTTGTTTGTTTTCTTCTTTTCTTTTCCTCCTGGGGTATGTTCCTTGTAGGCTGGATATTCGGTTAGCCTATTTTTTAATTTCAAGCTATTTTACCCAACAAAAAAAAAAGTTTTCTGTCTCAACATTCAACCAAGTCTTACCGCAATTGTGGTGTTACATAGTATTATATTTCTTTCCTTTATGATATATCATATATATGCATAACCAAATGTGGTGTTACTTGTGAAGTTGACATTCAACTATATTCTGAGAAAGTTGACCGTATGACAGTTTGATAACCTGTATTATTTAGTAGTATTTGAGAATCAGTGCCTGTATAAAATGTTATCTTCGATTCTGTCATGAAGTTTTAGATTAAGTATACATTCTGATAGGATTGCAGTCATAATATCTTTGTCGTCTAACTTTAATATTTTTGTCTATTTGCTAAATACACTACAGGATTTGGAGTCTCAAACTTCTTTCTCCTTCTCTTACATCAGGGTGCTCAGTCATGAGGATGAGAGACAGATCTTGTAAAAATTTAGATGTGAGTGATGTATGTTTGCACAACTTAGATCATGTTTTGTAAAGAATATTTCGGATGAATTTTATTCTTTTGATGGTTGTATCTAATTAGTTTGCAACAAGTTTTGGATACGCTTCCAATGGTGAATGGATGAATATTGTTTGTGGTGGAAGTTACAGAGCAGAGGCTAGATAATACAAATGGGTTAAAAACTATTCTACCCCATATATATTTTTTTTAAATGTTGGTAACTTTCGGTGACTAACATGTTTGGTCGCCGAAATGTTCTTTATGCGACTTAACTATTTTCGGTGACTCGTGTCTTTAGTCGCGAAAGATTAATCATTGGATACTAACAACTTCTTGTGATCGAAGTAGTTACTTGCCAAGACTTCAATGGTGACCAAAATGTAGTCACCAACTATAGACATTCGTTACCATTTTTTGGTCACCGAAACCTCTCAGTGACCAAGGTTCAACAACCAACGTTTCTTAGTCACCTAATGGTTTTGGTGACTAAATATGGATGTTTAGCGACTAAAATCTTAGCCACGAGTCACCGATGAAAGTCCCAGTTTGTGTTCTTTTGATGCTGTCCAGTTTGTATTCTTTTGAGGCTGTCCAAGTGATGCTATCAAGTCCCACCCGTTCATCTAGCACATCCAACCATCAGTTACCATCAGTTGGAAAGATTTTGTAAAGGCCTGTGGCATATTCAAGTGTAATTTTGTTTTGTAAAGGCCTGTGGCATTTTAGATTCGGTTGTTCTCGACCTGTTTTGCCCTTGGTTTTCTCCTTCATCTTGTAGATGGACTAGAAACCCATGGATAGGTCATTTCTATTCCCCTCTAGGTCTTTGTAGCCACTTGGCACAAGCATCTCCACTTTTCTCTCTTTCTTTTGTTTTTTTTCTTTTTTCCTCCTAGAGTATGCCCCTTGTAGGCTGTACATTCGGTTATCCTTTTTTCTATTTCAAGCTAATTTACCCAAAAAAAAAAAAAAATCTTAGCCACCAAAAGTGTAATTTCTTGTAGTAATGGAGTCCATTTGTTTTCCCAGTGGTGTACGAGATGTCTCCGGCAGATTTCTTTGAAACAGATCTAGCGATATCACGGCTTGCTTGGAGTATCCTTGCTTTGCGGGTTGGAGACGTGTGGTTGGGTTGGTAGCAGAAGCGATCTGACCCAATGTGTTCTCTTCTCCGCGATTTGCTGGCTTCTTGGTAGTTCTTTTGTCGGCGTTCGATATTTCCCACCGTGTGGTGGTTTTGGGCTGCTGAAGCGAGGTATCCAATTTCTTCTTACTCTTTGATTCACTACTCTTACTTGCTTGATGGTCATCTCCTTCTACTTTTATGTTGGGAGCTTTGGGGATTCCATATAGGTTCGTTGATTTTTGCTTTTAATTGATAACAAGTTAACAACCATGAGATTGTTGTTTCTTTTACTTTTCAAACCGAAATTTGTGTTTTTTCTATCATGGACTGTTTAGCATTGAACATCATGGCAGAAAACTGCAGATTTAACATAAGGGAAATACCGTTTGATGGTCTCTTGTATGAATTATGTTGTTTGATGGTCACTCGTGTAAAATTAACAAATGCTTGAAATGGTTATTGAACTTAATTATATCCCTTTTATCTTTCGGCCAAAAAGGAGAGATTTGGGTGGGATCACTTTGTTGCGTCCGACAACACCGCTCGATTGAGGAAGACGAGGGATTAAGCATCATAAAGTGTTTGATTTAAACAATTAAACTCAGAGAAACTTTGTATGGGTTTTGATTTCTTTGCTATGATACACCTAGCAGTAGTACATGTTAATTTATTTATAGCTAGAGGTAATAGAGGCCTTTTCTTTTGTTTCTTGTAGTTTAGAAAGATTACAACTGCATCCGTTGGACCATCCATGTACTGAAGTTCCTAACTCAAGTTATGGGTAAGGATATTTATTCAAGGTCACCATCGGATGTATATTGTGTTAAGGTAATAAGATGCAATAAAAAGTTACCTTATTCGTATTATATGCAAATCTCTTAATGCTTGTTGATGACCAAAACGTGCTTATATGTACTAAGTCATTATATGTCTTAAATGATTATCTTCTCACTTCCTCGATTATTGTCTTTGATTTTCCTGTCACAAGTTCTGCTTTGAATTGGTCTTTGTTGTGTGTAGGTGAAAATGTGCAACGTTCAAATGGCAAGGAGGGCTTTCACATAGGGTGATCCTGCTACTTTGTGTAGTCCAGGTAGCATAGGATTTCCCTCTTGCTTGGTTTAATTTCTCATGCTTTGTCTAATATTTTCATTCGCCCTTATAAGACGTCATTCCAATTCAATTATGTGTTCTCTTATTTTCCTTCTGAATTGATTATGTACTTTTATCTATTGAAAAGTGTTCAACAAACATGTATGCTTATCTTTGTATGAGATCATTGCTAGCTAAGTGGCTCCGTTGGTAGTTTTGGGCGTGTGGTTGAAGTTCCAGCTCATACTTCGTTTTTCATAGGGAAGGAGAAAGAATGCATTCTTTTCACTTTAGTTCCAAGTTCCAACTCTGTTAGATTTCAACTTTAGGTGTATTAGAGATTGTGCACAACTGCATCTGCCTTTGGTATGTTATAGCTCTCTATGCTAGAGATTGGGATGATAGTCCAAAAGATTTAGGGTCTTATCAAATCCTTATCATCTACAGCACCCGGCATTCTGAAGGCAATATTTTTCTATCTTTATTTGAATTCTTGTCCTTTGTTCTAGTTACAAAATTTTTGTATTCCTTAGACTCAAATATAACATGAACTAGATACTTTATTTTGCTTTTCCCATTCTGGTAGTGGATCAGCTATTAAGCTAATCAGACAGTTTCATGATTTTCATCACTAAAAATCTGCTTTGGAGATTATTTGTTGTTATTTAAGTTATAAATACTCGCCGGCCTTTCTTCCTACAAGTCCCATTTCTCTAAATCCTTTGCTAGTATGGGCTTAGCTATTAAATTCTAACTCAGCTAATTTTTTGATTTTTATAAATAATTGAATGACAACAACTTTTGCAGAATAAGTTTCAATGTATTTGTTTGGTTCTTTCTTTGGTCAATTCTTGTCTGGATTCCTTATGGTTACCTGTTTTACATTTGTGTTCTATGTTTGTGATGCAATTTATCGATTATTCAAGATATTCAAACCCTTTTGGTATAAAGTACAAGTTCCACATTGAGGTTACATTCCTCTCTGATTGTTAATACTCTTCCTTCATCTTGCAGGTGGATTTACATCTTTGTGACTAGTAGGACAAATCACATGGATATGGGGATTTGTTCAGGTAACCAATTTAACACCAATGTAAATTCCAGTATCGAATGTCTGAGGCTTTAAATAGCATTGGCTAATATAGCGTTTCGATGGCATTTTTGGCATGCTATAGTTTGTTGTAGTGAGAAGCTGAAGTAGCTTCTCCAATAGCTGTTTTTGATGTCTGGCTATTGAAAATTGCTGAAACTTACACTTCAGAGCTTGAACCATGTCTTCAAATGCTGAACCTATGAATTGGAAGCTAGAAACTGTATTCTTTTTGTTGCCAAAGATGTTTAAACCATATACATACATGCCAAGTGCTGAATATTAGTTAACGTTGAAAAATTATATGTAATATATAATGAATAAGGAAACACTCTAGCATCCCCTGCTTATTATGATTTTGGTTTTCTTAGTTCATACCATTCTGCTCCCACTTCAAGAAATTCGTGATCTCTCCACGGGTGTTTTAGAAACGGTTGAAAAAATTGTCAGTATGGATGGAGTCTACTAACAGTTTTGAAGACGTTACTAGAAATGGGACTTTAGTGGCGCTTTTTGTTGAACCGTTACTGGATTACCAATTTTTGGTAACGGCCCAAAATAAATTGTTAGTATAGGCCCTACCCTTTAGGCCCAACAAATATAACTCGCCCAATGTTTTCGCCCAAATATTTTGATTTCGTGCTATTAACCATTTCCCTCGAATGAACCCTAAGGCTTTGTTTGGAACTTAGGAAAAGTGAGGGAAAAGAAAGGAAAGTTAAAAAAATCTCCCTCAAATTGTTAGGATTGGAGAGAATAAAAAAATTCAGGTTTTGTGAATAGTAAAATTTCCCTCTCATTTTCCCCAAATTTCATTTTCTCTCACTTTCCATCACTTTCCCTAAGTTCCAAACATAACTTTTATGTCTTGTTCTCTCCCACAACTGGCACAATCGTAGTTCTCCTCTCCATCTCCATCTCTATCTCACAGAAGCTCTATCTTTTTGTCCTACCGCAGCGCAACCATCAAGCCATCTCCCTTGGTTTTCAACCATATGCGACCCCGTTCTTCTTTGTTCGTCTTGCGCCTTTCTGGTTCAACATCTTCTCTTAATCTTTGTTCTTCTTCTTCTCTAAATTTGATTCAGATTAAATCAATTTTTTAACTTTTGTTTCATGTTCTCTCTCACTGGTGTTCGTGACCTCTCCTGAACCTTTATGGTTGCTGCTCATCTTCTTCCATGGCACACTAGGTAAACCCCATCGCTTCTGTTCATTCTTTGATCCATCGTCATTTTTAACACTGAACACCGACAAACAATACAAAAAATACTATCGACTTAAAGGAGTCAAAGGCCTCCTTTACTTTGGCCTCACCTCCTCCATCCCCCGCATCTTCCACCACCCACCTGACTCCCCACACCATCCTCGTCGTCGACCTCTCGAGCCCCAAACCTAATCGCATTATAAAATTTGCCTTAAATGCAAGAAGAACGGCAGTAACCCCGAGAGATGCCTCAACAAAGGGCGTCAAGTCACTAGCTGCGTCGTTAGCCTCTAAGCGCATACATAGACATTCTATTTTATTGATATGGAGCTGGATAAAATGTTGGTTTAGGGCCTTCTTTGTTTTGAATTTCATTTTGAATTATGAAGGAGAAAGATTAGTAGTGAATTGAAGAAGTTCCTCTGAGTTTTGTACGTTTGGACAGAACAAGAGAATCTGATTAGATACAGAGTTGAACTTGGTTGTCATGTGATGATTTTGAGTCGTAATAAGATCATTTTTGTATGGTGAAGCATTGCGCTTATTGTATCTCTGTATTGATTGACCAAGTATTTGGAATAGTAGTTAGGGATCTGAGCTTATGATAAAGTAGGGAACACATGTTTTTGTTCATGTCTTCATGTGTTCTAAATGGCGCTTGGCGATAGTTGGGCGGCGACCCACTCCCAAGGCCGCCCAGGCACCACCAATTTTTTTTAAGGCAATATCCCTGTTACATCATGTAGTTAAAAACAAACAAGGCCACTGCCCTTCAACTTTCAAGAACCATTCCCAAAATCATATGTTCAAACTAGTATAACAACAACAAAGGCAATGTTCAAACTTCATGACATTACCACCACATTCAATGAATCACGGAGCAAAGTTCAATATTCAATATTCATTTTTCTAGCATGACTTAAAAGAGAGAAAAAGACAAGTTAGTTCTAGCATGACTTAATAGCCAGTAGCTCGCTCAGGATAGTCCTTTCACCTATGAGTAGCTTGAATTGCAACTCTGCTATCTATATAACAAGGGAGGGAGGAATAATAAAATGTCAAGTCTCACAAACTATCCTAATGTCATTTCTAATGTATGATTTTGTTGATTGAGATTTCCAAAAGGCCTTATATGCAACTTTGTCATGGATTCTGGTCATTTTTGGATTGAGATTTCCTAAATTTTTTGCAATTGAAAGAGTGTACTGTTGTCTATGTATGAAATGTTTCTAAATCAATTTATGATGTTTGATTTTTTCTTGTCGCAGGTCATTACCTAAAAGGTTCATCAGAACATTGAGGTACATAGTTTTTTTTTGGTTCAGATTTATTCTTTTATATTGTTTGGGTTTTTCCTATAGTGAATGAGGTTGATAGTAATTTTGGTTTCTTGTCCTTTCTTCGTGTACTCCATTGAGCATGTGTGTTCATGAATGTGTTTACTCACAACAAGTCCATTTACTTTTTGAATAGAAAAATAAGTCGCAACAAGTTCTTTTAGAACTCACAACACATTTAGGGGGAGGTGGGACGTGCCACCTATAGGGCGGTTAAGAAAAATAAATAAAAAGCCCTATTCCTCTTATTCGAAGTTTCCAAAGCTCAAAATGTTGAAGTCCTTCTCAGACTATCGTTGCAGCTCAAACTCGTCGTTGTCTGCGACGTCACCGTTCGAACATGCCGTTCTCTACGCTGTCGTCGGAGGCCATCCCAGTCGTAGAAAGTAGAAACGTAAAGTTGTATTGTTTGGTTTAGTATGATTCATACGATTCTCTAAACTCCGATTTCTCTGTTGAACACTATTGTCTGATTCTAATAAACTAAGACTCTTTAACACCAAACTTCTCTCACTCTTAGGTGTAATGTTAATTTTCTCTACTTTTGTTTTGTTTTCTTTTTCTTTTCCTCCTGGAGTATGCCACTTGTAGGCTGTATATTTGGTTAGTCTCTTTTTCTATTTCAAGCTGATTTACCCAAAAAAAAAAAATATAGTTTGGGAATTTGAAACCCACACAATCTAGATCACTTGTATTACATCTATATGCTATAGCAACTAAATATCTTACTTAATTCCTAACGTGTATTGTTTACTAATTAGTATTGTTTATTCTCTTCCACTGAACCAACAATGTGATGAAATTCTAAACAATATGGGAAGTACCAACAATCTTGTTTAATTTTTTTCAGTAGAAGCATAACTTATATTGATGACCAACCATTGACCACTCTTATCCTATAGTTTATTTTGATAATCATTTTTTATTCTGGATTTAGTGGTGCGACTCTGATCCCGATCTTATTCGTGGCTTTGAGTCTTTGTTTAGAGTTGATAATTCTATTTTGTTTATTTGCAGACTGATTCACGTCGATTTTGAGAATTGTTCCTTTGCTCATTCTTGTTGGTCACTGAGGTAATACTTAAATCTTTTTTTTATACTCTCTAAGGAGAAAGTGGGATACCCCCATTCGTTTACCCAAAAAAAGTGGGATACCCTTGCATCCCTCCTTGACATCAAATGTGTGAAATTTGTTTTGTTGTGGTGTTTGTCAAGGGAGAAAGTGCGATGCAATGGGTCCCCCCATTTTAATTACTTCGTATTGCTTATCTTCTTAATGGTTAGTTCTTTATTATAATCGCTAAGGGAGAAAGTGGTATCCCCTTGCATCCCTCCTTGACATCAAATGTGTGAAATTTGTTTTGTTGTGGGGTTTGTCAAGGGAGAAAGTGCGATGCAATGGGTCCCCCCTTTTAATTACATCGTAATGCTTATCTTCTTAATGGTTAGTACTTTTTTATACTCGCTAAAGGAGAAAGTGGGATACCCTTACAACCCTCCTTGACATTAAGTGTGTCAAACTTGTTTTGTTGTGGTGCTTGTCAAGGGAGAAAATGCGATGCAATAACTCCCCCCATATATATACTTCGTAATGGTTAGGTTTTTTTTTTTTAATACTCGCTAAGGGAGAAAAATAGGGAAACACGTGAAGGTTAATAGGTTTTAAGACTACTATGCTTGTGAAGAAAAGATTGTGAAACAACGACAGTTAGTATGTGTTTAGACTACTAGTCATGTGAAATGAGAATAGTGATACCTAGTAGATGAAAAGACTACTGATCACTAAGTGAAAAGAACTTTGAATGCGTGCAATTGAGATAACGAAATCGAAAAATTAGTGGTTTCAGTCCGTTTCATAAGGATTAAAAGTGTACGTAATAGATGAAAACATGCTAGTTGTCTCGAATCGATGTTGCTTGTTTCTACTTGTCATACGAATAATAATAGTGAAACACATGACGGTTAGTAAGTTTTTAGACTACTTGTCATGTGAAGAAAAGATGGTGAAACACATGACGGTTAGTAGGTGTTTAGACTACTAGTCATGCAAAAGTAAAATAGTGAAACAAGTGACGGTTAATAGATTTTTAGAGTATTAGTCATGTGAAGAAAAGATGAAGAAACACATGACGGTTAGTAGGTGTTTAGACTAATAGTCATGCACAAGAAAAACAGTGAAACACGTGACGGTTAGTAGGTTTTTAGACTACTGGTCATATGAAGAAAAGATAGTGAAATACATGACGGTTAGTAGGTGTTTAGACTACTAGTCATGGAAAAGAAAAAATAGGAAAACACGTGACGGTAAGTAGGTTATTAGACTACTAGTCCTGTGAAGAAAAATGGTGAAACGCATGATAGTTAGTAGGTGATCAGACTATTAGTCATGTGAAAAGAAAATAGTGATTCCTAATAGATGAAAAGACTATTGATCACTAAGTGATAAGAACTTTGAAAGCGTGCAATAGAGATAAAGAAATCAAAAAATTAGTGATTTCAGTTGGTTTCATACAGATTAATGTGTACGTTGTAAATAAAAACTTGCTTGTTGTCTCGAATCGATGTTGCAAGTTTCTGCAAGTCATACGAATAAAAATAGTGAAACACGTGACGGTTAGTAGGTTTTCAGACTACTAGTCATGTGAATAAAAGATAGGGAAACACATGACGGTTAATTGGAGTTTAGACTACTAGTCATGCAAAAGAAAAATAAGAAAACACGTGACGGTTAGTAGGTTTTTAGACTACTATTCCTGTGAAGAAAAGATGGTGAAACACATGACGGTTAGTAGGTGTTTAGACTACTAGTCATGCAAAAGTAAAATAGTGAAACAAGTGACGGTTAGTAGATTTTTAGACGACTAGTCATGTGAAGAAAAAAGATGGTGAAACACATGATGGTTAGTAGGTGTTTAGACTACTAGTCGCGTTCAAGAAAAACAGTGAAACACGTGACGGTTAGTAGGTTTTTAGACTACTAGTCATGTGAAGAAAAGATGGTGAAATATATGACGTTTAGTAGGTGTTTAGACTACTAGTCATGCAAAAGAAAAAATAGTGAAACACGTGGCGGTTAGTAGGTTATTAGACTACTAGTCCTGTGAAGAAAAAATGGTTAAACACATGATGATTAGTAGTTTGTTCAGACTATTAGTCATGTGAAAAGAAAATAGTGATTCCTAATAGATGAAAAGACTATTGATCACTAAGTGATAAGAACTCTGAAAGCGTGCAATTGAGATAAAGAAATTGAAAAATTAGTGGTTTCAGTCGGTTTCATACGGATTAAATCGTACGTTGTAAACAAAAACTTGCTTGTCTCGAATCGATGTTGCAAGTTTATACTAGTCATACGAATAAAAATAGTGAAACACATGACGGTTAGTAGGTGTTTTGACTACTAGTCATGTGAAAAGAGAATAGTGATACCTAGTAAATGAATGGACTACTGATCACTAAGTGATAAGAACTTTGCATGCGTGCAATTGAGATAACGAAATCGAAAAATTAGTGGTTTCGGTCCGTTTCATAAGGATTAAAAGTTTAGGTAATAGATGAAAATATGTTCGTTGTCTCGAATAGATGTTGCTTGTTTCTACTTGTCATACAATTAAAAATAGTGAAACACATGACGGTTAGTAGGTGTTTAGACTACTTATCATGTGAAGAAAATATGGTGAGACACATGACGGTTAGTAGGAGTTTAGACTACTTGTCATGCAAAAAAAAAATATTGAAACACGTGACGGTTAATAGAAATTTAGACTACTAGTCTTGTGAAGAAAATATATGGTGAAATACGTGACGGTTAGTAGGTGTTTAGACTACTAGTCATGCACAAGAAATGCAGTGAAACACGTAACGGGTAGTAGGTTTTTAGACTGCTAGTCATGTGAAGAAAAGATGGTGATATACATGACGTTTAGTAGGTGTTTAGACTACTAGTCATGCAAAAGAAAAAATAGTGAAACACGTGATGGTTAGTAGGTTTTCAGACTACTAGTTGTGTGAATAAAAGATGGGGAAACACATGACGGTTAATTGCAGTTTAGACTACTAGTCATGCAAAAGAAAAAAAGAAAAACACGTGACGGTTAGTAGGTTTTCAGACTACTAGTCATGTGAATAAAAGATATTGAAACACATGACGGTTAATTAGAGTTTAGACTACTATTCATGCAAAAGAAAAACAGAAAAACACGTGATGGTTAGTAGGTTTTAAGACTACTATTCCTGTGAAGAAAAAGAATGGTGAAACACATGACGGTTAGTAGGTGTTTAGACTACTAGTCATGCAAAAGTAAAATAGTGAAACACCTAACGGTTAGTAAATTTTTAGACTACTAGTCATGTGAAGAAAAGATGGTGAAACACATGACGGTTAGTAGGTGCTTAGACTACTAGTCATGCTCAAGAAAAGAACAGGGAAACACGTGACGGTTAGTAGGTTTTTAGACTACTAGTCATGTGAAGAAAAGATGGTGAAATTCATGACGGTTAGTTGGTGTTTAGACTACTAGTCATGCAAAAGAAAAAATAGTGAAACACATGACGGTTAGTAGGTTATTAGACTACTAGTCCTGTGAAGAAAAAGGGTTAAACACATGATGATTAGTAGTTTGTTTTGACTATTAGTCATGTGAAAAGAAAATAGTGATTCTTAATAGATGAAAAGACTATTGATCACTTAGTGATAAGAACTTTGAAAGCGTGTAATTGAGATAAAGAAATCAAAAAATTAGTGATTTCGGTTGGTTTCATACAGATTAATGTGTACGTTGTAAATAAAAATTTGCTTGTTGTCTCGAATCGATGTTTTAAGTTTCTGCAAGTCATACGAATAAAAATAATGAAACACGTGACGGTTAGTAGGTTTTCAGACTACTAGTCATGTGAATAAAAGATGGTGAAACACATGACGGTTAATTGTAGTTTAGGCTACTATTCATGCAAAAGAAAAATAGGAAAACATGTGACGGTTAGTAGGTTTTAAAACTACTATTCCTGTGAAGAAAAGATATTGAAACACATGACGGTTAGTAGGTATTCTGACTACTAGTCACGTGAAAAGAGAATAATGATACCTAGTAGATGAAAGGACTACTGATCACTAAGTGATAAGAACTTTGAATGCGTGCAATTGAGATAACGAAATCGAAAAATTAGTGGTTTCGGTCCGTTTCATAAGGATTAAAAGTTTGCGTAATAGATGAAAATATGCTAGTTGTATCGTATCGATGTTGCTTGTTTCTATTTGTCATACGATTAAAAATAATGAAACACATGACGGTTAGTAGGTGTTTAGACTACTTCTCATGTGAAGAAAATATGGTGGAACACATGACGGTTAGTAGGTGTTTAGACTACTAGTCATCCACAAGAAAAGTAGTGAAACACTTAAAGGGTAGTTGGTTTTTAGACTACTAGTCATGTGAAGAAAGATGGTGATATAAATGACGGTTAGTTGATGTTTAGACTACTAGTCATGCAAAAGAAAAAATATTGAAACACATGACGGTTAGTAGGTTATTAGGCTACTAGTCCTGTGAAGAAAAATTGTTAAACACATGATGATTAGTAGTTGTTCAGACTATTAGTCATGTGAAAAGAAATAGTGATTCCTAATAGATGAAAAGACTATTGATCACTAAGTGATAAGAACTTTGAAAACGTGCAATTGAGATAAAGAAATTGAAAAATTAGTGGTTTCAGTCTGTTTCATACGGATTAAAGAGTACGTTGTAAACAAAAACTTGGTTGTCTCGAATCGATGTTGCAAGTTTATACTAGTCCTACGAATAAAAATAGTGAAACACATAACGGTTAGTAGGTTTTCAGACTACTAATCATGTGAATAAAAAGACGGTGAAACACATGACGGTTAGTAGGAGTTTAGATTACAAGTCATGCAAAAAAAAAAGGGAAACACGTGACGTTTAGTTGGATTTAAGACTACTATTCCTATGAAGAAAAGTTGGTGAAACACATGACGGTTAGTAGGTGTTTTGACTACTAGTCATGTGAAAAGAGAATAGTGATACCTAGTAGATGAAAGGACTACTGATCACTAAGTGATAAGAACTTTGAATGCGTGCAATTGTGATAACGAAATCGAAAAATTAGTGGTTTCGGTCCGTTTCATGAGGATTAAAAGTTTACGTAATAGATGAAAATATGCTAGTTGTCTCGAATCGATGTTGCTTGTTTCTATTTGTCATACGATTAAAAATAGTGAAACACATGACGGTTAGTAGGTGTTTAGACTACTTGTCATGTGAAGAAAAGATAGTGAAACACATGACGGTTAGTTGGTGTTTAGACTATTAGTCATGCACAAGAAAAGCAGTGAAACACGTAACGGGTAGTAAGTTTTTAGGCTGCTAGTCATGTGAAAAAAGATGGTGATATACATGACGGTTAGTAGGTGTTTAGACTACTCGCCATGCAAAAGAAAAAATAGTGAAACACGTGATGGTTAGTAGGTTTTCAGACTACTAGTCATGTGAATAAAAGATGGTGAAACACATGACGGTTAATTGGAGTTTAGACTATTAGTCATGCAAAAAAAAATAGGAAAACACGTAACGGTTCGTAGGTTTTAAGACTACTATTCCTGTGAAGAAAAGATGGTGAAACACTTGACGGTTAGTAGGTGTTTAGACTACTAGTCATGCAAAAGTAAAATAGTGAAACACGTGACGGTTAATAGATTTTTAGACTACTAGTCATGTGAAGAAAAGATGGTGAAATAAATGACGGTTATTTGGTGTTTAGATTACTAGTCATGTTCAAGAAAAACAGTGAAACACGTGACGGTTAGTAAGGTTTTAGACTACTAGTCATGTGAAGAAAAGATGGTGAAATACATGACTGTTAGTAGATGTTTAGACTACTAGCCTTGCAACAGAAAAAATAGTGAAACACATGACGGTTAGTAAGTTATTAGACTACTAGTCCTGTGAAGAAAAATGGTTAAACACTTGATGATTAGTAGTTGTTCAGACTATTAGTCATGTGAAAAGAAAATTGTGATTCCTAATAGATGAAAAGACTATTGATCACTAGGTGATAAGAATTTTGAAAGCGTGCAATTGAGATAAGAAATCAAAAAATTAATGATTTCAGTTGGTTTCATACAGTTTAATGTGTAGTTGTAAATAAAAACTTGCTTGTTGTCTCGAATCGAAATTGCAAGTTTCTGCAAGTCATACGACTAAAAATAGTGAAACACGTGACGGTTAATAGGTTTTTAGACTACTAGTCTTGTGAATAAAAGATGGTAAAACACGCGACGGTTAATTGGAGTTTAGACTACTAGTCATGCAAAAGGAAAATAAGAAATCACGTGACGGTTAGTAGGTTTTAAGACTGCTATTCCTGTGAAGAAAAGATGGTGAAATAAATGAAGGTTAGTAGATGTTTAGACTACTAGTCATACAAAAGTAAAATAGTGAAACACGTGACGGTTAGTAGATTTTCAGACTACTAGTCATGTGAAGAAAAGATGGAGAAACACATGACGGTTAGTAGGTGTTTAGACTACTAGTCGTGTTCAAGAAAAATAGTGAAACACGTGACGGTTAGTATGTTTTTAGACTACAAGTCATGTGAAGAAATTATGTTGAATTACATGACGGTTAGTAGGTTTTAGACTACTAGTCATGCACGAGAAAAACAGTGAAACAGGTAACGGGTAGTTGGTTTTAGACTGCTAGTCATGTGAAGAAATGATGGTAATATACATGACAGTTAGTAGGTGTTTAGACTACTAGTAATGTTAAAGAAAAAATAGTGAAACACGTGATGGTTAATAGGTTTTCAGACTACTAGTCATATGAAGAAAAGATAGTGAAACAAATGACGGTTATTAAGTGTTTAGACTACTAGTATGCAAAAGAAAAAATAGTGAAACACATGACGGTTAGTACCATCGACTACTAGTCCTGTGAAGAAAAATGGTTAAACACATGATGATTAGTAGTTGTTCAGACTATTAGTCATGTGAAAAGAAAATAGTGATTCCTAATAGATGAAAAGACTATTGATCACTAAGTGATAAGAACTTTGAAAGCGTGCAATTGAGATAAAGAAATCAAAAATTAGTGATTTCAGTTGGTTTCGTACAGATTAATGTGTACGATGTAAATAAAAACTTGCTTGTTGTCTCGAATCGATGTTGTAAGTTTCTGCAAGTCATACGAATAAAAATAGTGAAACACGTGACGGTTAGTACGTTTTCAGACTACTAGTCATGTGAATAAAATATGGTGAAACACATGACGGTTAATTGGAGTTTTGACTACTATTCATGCAAAAGAAAAATAGGAAAACACGTGATGGTTCACGTGACGGTTAGTAGGTTTTAAGCCTGTTATTCCTGTGAAGAAAAGATGGTGAAACATATGACGGTTAATAGGTGTTTAGACTAGTAGTCATGCAAAAGTACAATAGTGAAACACCTGAGGTTAGTAGATTATTAGAATACTAGTCATGTGACGAAAAGAGAGTGAAACACATGACGGTTAGTAGGTGCTTAGACTACTAGTCATGCTCAAGTAAAACAGTGAAACACGTGACGGTTGTTAGGTTTTTAGACTACTAGTCATGTGAAGTAAAGATGCTGAAATACGTGACGGTTAGTAGGTGTTTAGACTACTAGTCATGGAAAAGAAAAAATAGTGAAACGCATGACGGTTAGTAAGTTATTAGACTACTAGTCCTGTGAAGAAAAATGGTTAAACACATGATGATTAGTAGTTGTTCAGACTATTAGTCATGTGAAAAGAAAATAGTGATTCCCAATAGATGAAAAGACTATTGATCACTAAGTGATAAGAACTTTGAAAGCGTGCAAATGAGATAAAGAAATCGAAAATTTAGTGATTTCAGTTGGTTTCATACAGATTAATGTGTACGATGTAAATAAAAACTTGCTTGTTGTCTCGAATCGATGTTGCATGTTTCTGCAAATCATACGAATAAAAATAGTGAAACACGTGACGGTTAGTAGGTTTTCAGACTGCTAGTCATGTGAATAAAAGATGGTGAAACGCATGACGGTTAATTGGAGGTTAGACTACTATTCATGCAAAAGAAAAATAGGAAAATACGTGACGGTTAGTAGGTTTTAAGACTGCTATTCCTGTGAAGAAAAGATGGTGAAACAAATGACGGTTAGTAGGTGTTTAGACTACTAGTCATGCAAAAGTAAAATAGTGAAACACGTGACGGTTAGTAGATTTTTAGACTACTAGTCATGTGAAGAAAAGATGGTGAAACACATGACGGTTAATAGGTATTTAGGCTACTAGTCGTGTTCAAGAAAAACAGTGAAACACGTGACGGTTAATAGATTTTAAGACTACTAGTCATGTGAAGAAAATATGTTGAATTACATGACGGTTAGTAGGTATTTAGACTACTAGTAATGCACAAGAAAAACAGTGAAACACGTAACGGGTAGTTGGTTTTCAGACTGTTAGTCATGTGAAGAAAATATGGTAATATACATGACAATTAGTAGGTGTTTAGACTACCAGTAATGCTAAAGAAAACATAGTGAAACACATGACGGTTAGTAGGTTATTATACTACTAGTCCTGTGACGAAAAATGGTTAAACACATGATGATTAGTAGTTGTTCAGACTATTGGTCATGTGAAAAGAAAATAGTGATTTCTAATAGATGAAAAGACATTTGATCACTAAGTGATAAGAATTTTGAAAGCGTGCAAATGATATAAAGAAATCGAAAAATTAGTGATTTCAGTTGGTTTCATAAAGATTAATGTATACGATGTAATAAAAACTTGCTTGTTGTCTCGAATCGATGTTGCAAGTTTCTGCAAGTCATACGAAAAAAAATTGTAAAACACGTGACGGTTAGTAGGATTTCAAACTACTAGTAATGTGAATAAAAGATGGTGAAACGCATGACGATTAATTGGAGTTTAGACTACTGTTCATGCAAAAGAAAAATAGGAAAATACGTGACGGTTAGTACGTTATAAGACGACTATTCCTGTGAAGAAAAGATGGTAAAACACATGACGGTTAGTAGGTGTTTAGACTACTAGTCATTTAAAAGTAAAATAGTGAAACACCTGACGGTTAGTAGATTATTAGACTACTAGTCTTGTGAAGAAAAGATGGTGAAACACATGACGGTTAGTAGGTGCTTAGACTACTAGTCATGCTCAAGAAAAACAGTGAAACACGTGACGGTTAGTAGATTTTTAGACTACTAGTCATGTGAAGAAAAGATGGTGAAATACATTACGGTTAGTAGGTGTTTAGATTACTAGTCATGCAAAAGAAAAAATAGTGAAACACGTGATGGTTAGTAGGTTATTAGACTACTAGTCCTGTGACGAAAAATGGTTAAACACATGATGATTAGTAGTTGTTCAGACTATTCGTCATGTGAAAAGAAAATAGTGATTCCTAATAGATGAAAAGACTATTGATCACTAAGTGATAAGAACTTTGAAAACGTGCAATTGAGATAAAGAAATCGAAAAATTAGTGATTTCAGTTGGTTTCATACAGATTAATGTGTACGATGTAAATAAAGACTTGCTTGTTGTCTCGAATCGATGTTGCAAGTCTCTGCAAGTCATAGGAATAAAAATAGCGAAACACGTGACGGTTAGTAGGTTTTAGACTACTAGTCATGTGAATAAAAGATGGTGAAACGCATGACGGTTAATTGGAGGTTAGACTACTATTCATGCAACAGAAAAATAGGAAAACATGTAACGGTTAGTAGGTTTTAAGACTACTATTCCTGTGAAGAAAAGATGGTGAAACACATGATGGTTAGTAGGTGTTTAGACTAATAGTCATGCAAAAGTAAAATATTGAAACACCTGACGGTATTAGATTATTAGACTATTAGTCATGTGAAGAAAAGATGGTGAAACACATGACGGTTAGTAGGTGCTTAGACTACTAGTCATGCTCAAGAAAAATAGTGAAACACGTGACGGTTAGAAGGTTTTAGACTACTAGTCATGTGAAGAAAAGATGGTGAAATACATGACGGTAAGTAGGTGTTTAGACTATTAGTCATGCAAAAGAAAAAATAGTGAAACACATGACGGTTAGTAGGTTATTAGACTACTAGTCCTGTGACGAAAAATGGTTAAACACATGATGATTTGTAATTGTTCAGACTATTAGTCATGTGAAAAGAAAATAGTGATTCCTAATAGATGAAAAGACTATTGATCACGAAGTGATAAGAACTTTGAAAGCGTGCAAATGATATAAAGAAATCGAAAAATTAGTGATTTCAGTTGGTTTCATACAGATTAATGTGTACGATGTAAATAAAAACTTGCTTGTTGTCTCGAATCGATATTGCAAGTTTCTGCAACTCATACGAATAAAAATAGTTAAACACGTTACGGTTAGTAGGTTTTCAGACTACTAGTAATGTGAATAAAAGATGGTGAAATGCATGACGGTTAATTGGAGTTTAGACTACTATTCATGCAAAAGAAAAACAGAAAAACACGTGACGGTTAGCAGGTTTTAAGGCTACTATTTCTGTGACGGAAAGATGGTGAAACACATGACGGTTAGTAGGTGTTTAGACTACTAGTCATGCAAAAGTAAATAGTGAAACACCTGACGGTTAGTAGATTTTTAGACTACTAGTCATGTGAAGAAAAGATGGTGAAACACATGACGGTTAGTAGGTGCTTAGACTACTAGTCATGCTCATGAAAAACATTGAAACACGTGACGGTTAGTAGGTTTTTAGACTACTAATCATGTGAAGAAAAAGATGGTGAAATACATGACGGTTAGCAGGTGTTTAGACTACTAGTCATGTAAAAGAAAAAATAGTGAAACACATGACGGTTAGTAGGTTATTAGACTACTAATCCTCTAACGAAAAATGGTTAGACACATGATGATTAGTAGTTGTTCAGACTATAGTCATGTGAAAAGAAAATAGTGATTCCTAATAGATGAAAAGACTATTGATCACTAAGTGATTAGAACTTTGAAAGCGTGCAATTGAGATAAAGAAATCAAAAAATAGTGATTTCAGTTGGTTTCATACAGATTAATGTGTACGATGTAAATAAAAACTTGCTTGTTGTCTCGAATTGATGTTGCAAGTTTCTGCAAGTCATACGAATAAAAATAGTGAAACACGTGACGGTTAGTAGGTTTTCAGACTACTAATCATGTGAATAAAATATGGTGAAACACATGACGGTTAATTGGAGTTTAGACTACTCTTCATGCAAAAGAAAAATAGGAAAACACGTGACGGTTAGTAGGTT
The DNA here is from genome assembly GCA_018127125.1 of Rhododendron griersonianum. NCBI lineage: Eukaryota > Viridiplantae > Streptophyta > Magnoliopsida > Ericales > Ericaceae > Rhododendron > Rhododendron griersonianum. The sequence continues at coordinate 28,305,516 of CM030790.1, read as the reverse complement.
TTAAGACTTCTATTCCTGTGAAGAAAAGATGGTGAAACACATGACGGTTAGTAGGTGTTTAGACTACTAGTCATTCAAAAGTAAAATAGTGAAACACCTGACGGTTAGTAGATTATTAGACTACTAGTCATGTGACGAAAAGATAGTAAAACATATGACGGTTTGTAGGTGCTTAGACAACTACTCATGCTCAAGAAAAATAGTAAAACACGTGACGGTTGTTAGGTTTTTAGACTACTAGTCATGTGAATAAAAGATGGTGAAATACATGACGGTTAGTAGGTGTTTAGACTTCTAGTTGTCACACCCTCGATTTTCAACATAAGATATAATAATTTCCGATAAACGATACCTCGCAATAATACAGATAATACCCCAAAATCATGTTCATTCCCATATTTGCAAATTAAGATTTCAAAGTTTCTAGTCAAGTTTGACGATCCAAATAACATGATAGAAAAGAAGTTTTAGGGTTTACAATCCTTCATGTTCAAATGATAGTCATACTAGAAATTAATATTACATTTCCAAGAGTTTTACAAAATGATGCCCAAGCAATTTCCATATCAGCTTTCAAAGGGATGATGTCAAAAATTCACGCCAAGCACTCAATGTCACTATCCTCGGGTGTACCTGAAGGAAAGAAAATAGTGATTCCTAATAGATGAAAAGACTATTAATCACTAAGTGATAAGAATTTTGAAAGCGTGCAATTGAGATAAAGAAATCGAAAAATTAGTGATTTCAGTTGGTTTCATACAGATTAATGTGTACGATGTAAATAAAAAATTGCTTGTTGTCTCGAATCGATGTTGCAAGTTTCTGCAAGTCATACGAATAAAAATAGTGAAACACGTGACGCTTAATAGGTTTTCAGACTACTAGTCACGTGAATAAAAGATGGTGAAACACATGACGGTTAATTGGAGTTTAGATTTCTATTCATGCAAAAGAAAAATAGGAAAACACGTGACAGTTAGTAGGTTTTAAGACTACTATTCCTGTGAAGAAAAGATGGTGAAACACATGACGGTTAGTTGGTGTTTAGACTATTAGTCATGTAAAAGTAAAATTGTGAAACACCTGACGGTTAGTAGATTTTTAAACTACTAGTCATGTGAAGAAAAGATGGTGAAACACATGACGGTTAGTAGGTGCTTAGACTACTAGTCATGCTTAAGAAAAACAGTGAAACAAGTGACGGTTAGTAGGTTTTTAGACTAATAGTCATGTGAAGAAAAGATGGTGAAATACATGACGGTTATTAGGTATTTAGACTAATAGTCATGCAAAAGAAAAAAAAATATTGAAACACATGACGATTAGTAGGTTATTAGACTACTAGTCCTGTGACGAAAAATGGTTAAACACATGATGATTAGTAGTTGTTCAGACTATTAGTCATGTGAAAAGAAAATAGTGATTTCTAATAGATGAAAAGACTATTGATCAGTAAGTGATAAAAATTTTGAAAGCGTGCAATTGAGATAAAGAAAACGAAAAATTAGTGATTTCAGTTGGTTTCATACAGATGAATGTGTACGATGTAAATAAAAACTTGCATGTTGTCTCGAATCGATGTTGCAAGTTTCTGCAAGTCATACGAATAAAAATAGTGAAACTGGTGACGGTTAGTAGGTTTTCAGACTACTAGTAATGTGAATAAAAGATGGTGAAACGCATGACGGTTAATTGGAGTTTAGACTACTATTCATGCAAAAGAAAAATAGGAAAACACGTGACGGTTAGTAGATTTTAAGACTACTATTCCTGTGACGGAAAGATGGTGAAACACATGACGGTTAGTAGGTGTTTAGACTACTAGTCATGCAAAAGTAAAATAGTGAAACACCTGACGGTTAGTAGATTTTTAGACTACTAGTCATGTGAAGAAAAGATGGTGAAACACATGACGGTTAGTAGGTGCTTAGACTACTAGTCATTCTCAATAAAAACAGTGAAACACGTGACGGTTAGTAGGTTTTTAGACTACTAGTCTTGTGAAGAAAAGGTGGTAAAATACATGACGGTTAGTAGGTGTTTAGACTACTTGTCATGCAAAAGAAAAAATAATGAAACACATGACGGTTAGTAGGTTATTAGACTACTAGTCCTGTGACGAAAAATGGTTAAAAACACATGATGATTAGTAGTTGTTCAGACAATTAGTCATGTGAAAAGAAAATAGTGATTCCTAAAAGATGAAAAGACAATTGATCACTAAGTTATAAGAACTTTGAAAGCGTGCAATTGAGATAAAGAAATCGAAAAATTAGTGATTTCAGTTGGTTTCATACAGATTAATGTGTAGTTGTAAATAAAAACTTGCTTGTTGTCTTGAATCGATATTTCAAGTTTCTGCAAGTTATACGAATAAAAATAGTGAAAAACGTGACGGTTAGTAGGTTTTCATACTAATAGTCATGTGAATAAAAGATGGTGAAACACATGACGGTTAATTGGAGTTTAGACTACTATTCATGCAACAGAAAAATAGGAAAACACGTGACGGTTATTAGGTTTTAAGACTACTATTCATGTGAAAAAAAGATGGTGAAACACATGACGGTTAGTAGGTGTTTAGACTACTAGTCATGCAAAAGTAAAATAAAGAAACACCTGACGGTTAGTAGTTTTAGACTACTAGTCATGTGAAGAAAAGATGGTGAATCACATGACGGTTAGTAGGTGCTTAGACTACTAGTCATGCTCAAGAAAAACAGTGAATCACGTGACGGTTAGTAGGTTTTTAGACTTGTAGTCATGTGAAAAAAGATGGTGAAATACATGATGGTTAGTAGGTGTTTAGACTACTAGTCATGCAAAAGAAATAATAGTGAAACACATGACGGTTAGTAGGTTACTAGACTACTATTCCTGTGACGAAAAATGGTTAAACACATGAAGATTAGTAGTTGTTCAGACTATTAGTCATGTGAAAAGAAAATAGTGATTTTTAATACATGAAAAGACAAATTAGTGATTTCAGTTGGTTTCATACGGATTAAAGCGTACGTTGTAAACAAAAACTTGCTTGTCTCGAATCGATGTTGCAAGTTTATACTAGTCCGACCAATAAAAATAGTGAAACACATGACGGTTAGTAGGTTTTCAGACTACTAGTTATGCGAATAAAGTGATGGTGAAACTCATGACGGTTAGTAGGAGTTTAGACTACTAGTCATGCAAAAAAAAAATGGAAACACGTGACGGTAAGTTGGTTTTAAGACTACTATTCCTGTGTAGAAAAGATGGTGAAACACATGACTGTTAGTAGGTGTTTTGACTACTAGTCATGTGAAAAGAGAATAGTGATACCTAGTAGATGAAAGAACTACTGATTACTAAGTGATAAGAACTTTGAATGCGTGCAATTGAGATAACGAAATCGAAAAATTAGTGTTTTCGGTCCGTTTAATAAGGATTAAAAGTTTACTTTATAGATTAAAATTTGCTATTTGTCTCGAATCGATGTTGCTTGTTTCTACTTGTCATACGATTAAAAATAGTGAAACACATGACGGTTAGTAGGTGTTTAGACTTCTTGTTATGTGAAGAAAAGATGATGAAACATATGACGGTTAGTAGGTGTTTTGACTACTAGGATGCACAAGAAAGCAGTGAAACACGTAACGTGTAGTAGGTTTTTAGACTGCTAGTCATGTGAAGAAAAGATGGTGAAATACATGACGGTTAGTAGGTGTTTAGACTACTAGTCAAGCAAAATAAATATAATGAAACACATGACGCTTAGTAGGTTATTAGACTACTAGTCCTATGAAGAAAAATGGTTAAACACATGATGATTAGTAGTTGTTCAGACTATTAGTCATGTGAAAAGAAAATAGTGATTTCTAATAGATGAAATGAGTATTGATCACTAAGTGATAAGAACTTTGAAAGCGTGCAATTGAGATAATGAAATCGAAAAATAAGTGATTTCAATTGGTTTCATACAGATTAATGTGTACGTTGTAAATAAAAACTTGCTTGTTGTCTCGAATCGATATTGCAAGTTTCTGCAAGTCATACGAATAAAATGGAGAAACACTTGACGGTTAGTAGGTTTTCAGACTACTAGTCATGTGAATAAAAGATGGTGGAACAAATGACGGTAAATTGGAGTTTAGACTACTATTTATACAAAAAAAAAAAAGGAAAACACGTGACGGTTAGTAGGTTTTAAGACTACTGTTCCTGTGGAAAAAAGATGGTGAAACAAATGACGGTTAGTAGGTGTTTAGACTATTAGTAATGCAAAAGTAAAATAGTGAAATACCTGACGGTTAGTAGATTTTTGGACTACTAGGCATGTGAAGAAAAGATGTTGAAACACATGACTGTTAGTAGGTGTTTAGACTTCTAGTCATGCAAAAAAAAAAAAAGGAAAACACGTGACGGTTAGTTGGTTTTAAGACTTTTATTCCTGTGAAGAAAAGATGGTGAAACACATGACGGTTAGTAGGTGTTTTGACTACTACTCATGTGAAAAGAGAATAGTGATACCTAGTAGATGAAAGGACTACTGATCACTAAGTGCTAAGAACTTTGAATGCTGGCAATTAAGATAACGAAATCGAAAAATTAGTGGTTTCGGTCCGTTTCATAAGGATTAAAAGTTTACGTAATAGATGAAAATATGCTAGTTGTCTCGAATCGATGTTGCTTGTTTTTACTTGTTATACGATTAAAAATAGTGAAAAACATGACGGTTAGTAGATTTTTAGACTACTTGTCATGTGAAAAAATTGATGGTGAAACACATGACTGTTAGTAGATGTTTAGATTATTAGTCATGCACAAGAAAAGCAGTGAAACATGTAACGGGTAGTAGGTTTTTAGACTGCTAGTCATGTGAAGAAAAGTTGGTGATATACATGACGGTTAGTAGGTGTTTAGACTACTATTCATGCAAAATAAAAAATACTGAAACACTTGATGATTAGTCGGTTTTCAGACAACTAGTCATGGAATAAAAGATGGTGAAACACATGATGGTTTATTGGAGTTTAGACTACTAGTCATGCAAAAGAAAAATTGAAAAACATGTGACGGTTAGTAGGTTTTAAGACTACTATTCCTTTGAAGAAAAGATGGTGAAATACTTGGCGGTTAGTAGGTGTTTAGACTACTAGTCATGCAAAAGTAAAATAGTGAAACACGTGACGGTTAGTAGATTTTTAGACTACTAGTCATGTGATGAAAAGATGGTGAAACAAATGACGGTTAGTAGGTGTTTAGACTACTAGTCATGTTCAAGAAAAATAGTGGTACACGTGACGGTTAGTAGGTTTTTAGACTACTAGTCAAGTGAAGAAAAGATGGTGAAATACATGACGGTTAGTAGGTGTTTAGACTACTAATAATGTAAAAGAAAAAATAGTGAAACACATGACGGTTAGTAGGTTATTAGACTACTAATCTTGTGAAGAAAAATGGTTAAACACATGATGATTAGTAGTTGTTCAGACTATTAGTCATGCGAAAAGAAAATAGTGATTCCTTATAGATGAAAAGAATATTGATCACTAAGTGATAAGAACTTTGAAAGCGTGCAATTGAGATAAAGAAATCGAAAAATTAGTGATTTCAGTTGGTTTCATATAGATTAATGTGTACGTTGTAAATAAAAACTTGCTTGTCGTCTCGAATCAATGTTGCAAGTTTCTGCAAGTCATACGAATAAAAATAGTGAAACACGTGACGGTTAGTAGGTTTTCAGACTACTAGTCATGTGAATAAAAGATGGTGAAACACATGACGGTTAATTGGAGTTTAGACTACTAGTCATGCAAAAGAAAAATAAGAAATCACGTGACGGTTAGTAGGTTTTGAAACTACTATTCCTGTGAAGAAATGATTGTGAAACACATGACGGTTAGTAGGTGTTTAGACTATTAGTCATGCAAAAGTAAAATAGTGAAATACGTGACGGTTAGTAGATTTTTAGACTACTAGTCATGTGAAGAAAAGATGGTGAAAAACATGACGGTTTGTAGGTGTTTAGACTATTAGTCGTGTTCATGAAAAACAGTGAAACACGTGACGGTTAGTAGGTTTTTAGACTACTAGTCATGTGAAGAAAAGATGGTGAAATACATGATGGTTAGTGTAGACACCCCAATTTGGCATAACGATTATTTCAAGTGACACCGTGGGACCATCCCGTTGATGAAATGGATACAGTGATTGCTGATTGCCTTCTTGAGAACCTTAGGACTTTCGGTAAGAACTTTGAGCTACATAGAGGACCCAATTCAGAGCCATACAGCCTTTCAGACAGAAACACAGAAGCCTAGGAGAATCTATCTGTCGGCCGTGACATCAATTCCATGTCCCTAACATCATTTCCTCACCCGAGCAACTTGTTGCTAGCAAAATCTCCCTGAGAGATCAATCCCTCGACCGCAAGATCTATCTTTCGGCCGAGACATCCAATCCTCGGCCGTGATATCCTTTACTCGGCCGCCAGATCGACCTTTTTTCCGACTCTGGAACATGTTCTGTCAGACGTTTGATCCAACTACACTACCTTCCCGATGCGTTCGGGCTACCCTCGGAGATTACGACGTAGAGTTAGAGATGCATTGCAATTGCAATTACCATCTCGTGATTTGATTGGCCGGAGTGAGTCACCAATTGTATATATAAAGGGCCTTTGGACTCCGAAAATATACACACGAAATTAATTAGAGAATACACTCTCTCAAGCCACGAAACTCTGGCAAAATACTCTCTCAAACCCATTCTTCAAAAGCTCTAACCTCTCGAAGGCAGCCGTCAATCCGGCGATCAAATCCTGAAGTTCAAACCCTAACCCTAGGGTTTTCAATCAAGCAATCAGTCAATCACAATCAAATCCAAAGCAATTAAGCAACTGAGGGATCAAGGTGGTGAGGCCCAACGGTCTCTGATTTGTTTTATTTATTGTTCTTACGCTTAATCATAACTTTCTGATTATCTGTTAATCTTTCTGTCTGGTGTGAGGAAGAACACCGACCGGGGTTTCGATCCCTCGGCTGGTACATCAAACCAGGAGGATCCCTCGGCCATGACATCCATTCACTGGCCGCGGGATCCATCTCTCTGGGACAGTTTGTTTGCTTTTTTGCTTTCTGACGCATGCTTTATTTATCACACTGGCTCACTTTACTTACTGTTTAAAGGAATAAATAAACAGACTACATGTTAGAATTAAACAAAGCATCAACATGTCTTATGTTGAACGGTTATGGGCCAGTCTCACGACTGGGCAAAGAGGTGTGCCTAACACCTTCCCCTCGTTGTACTTTTAGCTCCCGTATCCAGAATCTCTATCTGTTTTCTCAGTTTTAATAAACTGGGTGGCGACTCTGTTTTGATGATAACCGCTATCATGTGGCGATGTTCCTAGCCATGGAAATGTCCATGATTTTGGTTTACGAAGCAAGCAAGCAACCGAGCAAACAAACGTGATCAATCTGTATGGCGATGCCCCGTTTGGGAGGTGTCCACAGTTTTTGGCGACTCTGCTGGGGATATGAGAGCCATAACCAAAAAGTTCAACATAAGATTAATACATGCCTTGTCTAATTCATCTATCATATGCATCGAGCGGGCAACCCGTTGAGTTCACCTGATATCCCGGCATGACACGGGCTATGTTGGGGGTTCCAGCAAACTCCACAGTCACTCGTACCCAGTGGTATATCAAAAAGGGAATCACCCAATCACCGCTTATGATGGGCTGGTGAGAGGATTGGTGCCCTTTGATGACGGAGCACCCTGAGACTACCAAAACCTTGCATGTTCTAGAAAGCCATAGAACTTATCAAACTAAGACAGGAATCTACAGGCTAGGAGCCTACTTGCAAAAGTTCTTTCTCACACCTTGTATCATTTGTTGTTGTAATTAACTCTTTCTGTGCAGAAGGGTTGGGATTTTCAACCCGAATCCTAACCCTACACAGGCCGAATACTGACTTCCAGGTATTCTATTTTTCAAAGCAGGCACAATAGGTAGGTTAAAGAAGCAACCTCAGCCAGTTTTATACTCTTACAATACCCGAAGTCACACCAAACAGAGGTCTTTACAGTCATCTCATCGGTCACCTTCGCCTGTCAAGACACTCTCACCGCAACGGTCCCAATCAGTTTCAGGGGCTTCGTGGTCGTCTCCTCAACAAACCCGATTATCTACCCAATCCCAAGCCTCACTAAGCAATCCCTCTACCTACATCCCAAAAATGGCAGACAACGATGCTACTATTACCGAGCTCCGAGCCCAAATTGCTTATTTACAAGCCGAGAAAGCAGCAAGAGATGCTGAAGACAAGAAAAATGAGGAAGAAGCAGAAAATCCTCATGAAGTTACAGAAAACCCTGAATTGATCAAACAGGTCAAGGAGATCAAGCAAGTTTTGGCTCGTTCACAAGGAGACCAAATTCTAGATTTCGAAGGACTCTGCCTCTTTCCAGAAATCTCAACTGCCTGAACGGTTCAAAATGCCAAACATCGAGAAGTTCAACGGGACTGGTAACCCTACCAGCCATGTCCGCCATGTCATCAACACTCTGAAGCCTATGGGTTTGACCGACGAGCTTATCGCTCAGTTGTTTCAAAGAACTCTCACTGGAAGCGCCCTCGATTGGTTTCTCACTTTGGAATTTGTACACTATCAAACTTGGCCATAAATTGCCAACGCTTTTGTCAAACAGTACGCATACAATGTCCAAATTGAGCTAACTACCCGAGACTTGGAGATGACTAAACAAGAATCCAATGAAGACTTTGCTACCTTTGTGGCAAGATGGAGAGAAACGGCTGCTAAGATGAAAAGCCGCCCTTCCGAGGAAGATCAAGTGAGGATAGTTGTCAAGAACCTACAGCCTAAATACCTCACCCACATTTACACTCAGGCTATCACTGACTTCAAACGTCTACACGCCACTGGACTACAAATTGAAGATGGGATCAAGCTGTGCATCATTGGAAAAGAAGAAACCCCTCCACCCAGAAAAACCTTTCCAACCCGTGCATCTCCTGCCTCCGTTAACACCCTTAACTCAGTCTTGCCACAAGACCCTTTTCAAGCTAGCTCATCTAGAAACACGAATCGCCCTCGCCGCAATTTCAACCCACTCTATATGACTCCATCCCAAGCCTTAGCCATCCTAAGTCGTCAAGGGCACCTTAGGCTCTTGAATAATCCACCTCCTCAGCCACCTTATGGTCCAAGCTATGATGCCAATAAGCAATGTGCATACCACCAACACCCTGGACAGGAGACAGACCGCTGCATGCGTCTTCGTCATGACATCCAGGATCTCATTGATAGTCAAGCTATAAGACCTCCTAAGCCTAATGTACAAACCAATCCACTTCCCGCTCATAACAACGAACCACCGCCTCAAAATATCAATCTCATAAGCCTATCCAATAGCCCCACATATAATCCTACCCTACACATTATTCCAAATACCCAAGTCAAACCATCCCTAATCTTCTCTAAGAATGATGAATGCTTTGCAACAGGGGGAGAGCCCCACATCTATGCCATTGATGATGGGGATTGGTGGTTGGACATGCGTCAAGCCCTGCCAAGTGACTGGAAAGTTGGAAGAATTGAGCCTGCTGATCCTTGGGTACCCAAGAAGAAGAAGTGGGTCACCTCACCCTAAGCGGAATGGTGTATAAACCTCCTAAACTAAGTGGGGAAAGTTCAACCTCAACACGAGTAATGGAAGAAGAAGAAGGAGAAGAAAGCCAAAGGACCGAACCTGAGGAAGACAGGGTGCTAAGACAACTAAAGAAAATCCAAGCTGATATCTCTATTTGGGGATTGCTTATGTCCTCCTACGAGCATCGTAACTCCTTCTTCAAAACCTTGGGGAAAGCCAAAGTTCCCATCGACATCACCCCCGAAGAACTGGTGGGTTTCATAATGGCGTCAAAGGCTCCAAAACCGACGATAGCTTTCACTGACAAGGATCTACCTCCTGAAGGGCCTGCACACAACAAACCTCTCTACATTTCACTTAAATGTCTCACTAAATGGATCCCACTGGTCTTGGTGGATAATGGGTCTGCTTTAAACGTATGTCATCAAAGGACCCTCGACAAGCTAGGGGTAAGCACCATCGACGTACGCCCTTCAAGCCAGGGTGTAAGTGGGTATGACAATTCAAAGAGAAAAGTGGTTGGGTGTGTCACACTGCCAGTAGAAGTGGAGAAGATCAAAAGGGACGTGGAGTTCCATGTGATGGATATACCAGCCACCTTCAATCTTTTACTAGGAAGGCCTTGGCTACATGACGCTGGGGTAGTACCTTCCACTTTGCATCAGAAAGTCAAATTCGCAGTAGATGGAAGGGTCATAACCATTCTGGGGGATTCATCGATCCGAGCTCATTCTGATACGCCTGTCCAAGAGGTAGAAACCGAGTAAACCTTCCTTACTGGATTCAGTCTTGAGGAAACAACTGCTGTGCAAGCCTTAATGGCTGAGAGAAACTTCTACGTAAGCACCCCCGCCATATGGATGATGAAGAAGCAAAAATACCTCCCTGGGTTGGGTTTAGGCAAAAGATCACAAGGCATCCCGCAAATGATTGATCCTCCGCATAATCAATACGCCTTTGGTCTTGGCTACACCCCGACAGAAGCCGAGGTAGAAAAGAAGAGAAGCATGGAAAAGGCTAAAGCAAGAGGAAACAGGGTCAAAAAAGAGAAACTCGTGATCTCAAAAACACTCAATGGCTGGTTTGTAAGAGAAGGAGAAGACTTTCCATTCTGTGGCTTCACAGAAACATGGGAAGACGAAGTTACCAAGCAACGGTACCCTGGAATGAAAATCTTCTTTGATCAGGAATGGACTGACAATGTAACGTCCCCATTTTCGGGTTCGTTAATTAAACATTTTATTGAATAAAAAGACTAAGAGTCAAGCTCATTATTACAACATAAGTCTTACTAGAGTACTTTTTATTACACAAGGAGGGAATTTCTAGGGTATTCTACTACTCCGCTTCTTCTTCCATCCTAGCAAGCTCTTCGGCTCCAAAAGCCTCCAACACGTACTGCTCACCTTGCTCATCAATTAACTCTGACACATAATACCAGCGTCGCCCCCCAGTATAATATGTCAGGGTCACCAAAAAGGTAACACCGTGAGCTACAAGCCCAATAGAATAAACTATACCCACTAACTCTTAACTTAAAGCAAGGAAGCATATAAACAATTACACATGCTCATTCAACAACATAGATAAACAATGATACATTCGTATTCGATATCTTTTAGCGTTGGTGTCATGCCTTTTCGTGTTTCTCCTACGCGACTCATCGTAGACCGTGTCATCTTTTTCACCTTTACCAAAATCATAATTTTTCCACGTTTCTTTCACAAATTGCTACTAACGAGGCTACCAAGTCCGGCTCCGTTAGTAACACTCACGACGGCTACCAAGTCCGGCCAATCATGGTTTCACAAAACACATTCTTTCAAATCTTGCATTGGCTACCACGTCCGGCCAAGCCCCATTTCCACATGAGACTACCACGTCCGGTCCCATTGGAAATCTACGCAATGAGCTACCAAGTCCGGCTACATTACGGTTTTCGAAAACACTTACACAATGACTACCAAGTCCGGTCATTATGTACTTTCAAAACATTTTCCGCATGTTAATCCCATCCTTTATCCATATCAACCACATCCTAGGTGTCATGTTTCTACTTTCTCGATTTTTGTGTCTCGTTCGCATGCATAGACTCCGCGGTAATTCATTCCACAATTTAAGAAATCTTGAAACTAAACTAACAAGATCATCCAACTCTATACTATATAACATGCTCATTTTATCACATTATCATGCTCAACACTTAATTACACAAGGTTAAGCATAGTGCCACATGGACGGGCACCTTTGGAGTGATAAATCACTTATGCTTTATCAACAACAAGTAGTCAAATAATCACATAATCAAGCTCACATTCATTCTAAGATTAAAACAGCTTAATTCCTAAATCATGCTTTCTTAAGTTCAAAACAGCATATGTTTATTGAGTACTTCTAACGTTTAAGCTAATCATGCCATGGTTAATCAAGATAACAACTCTTAAACATTTCTAGTCATGCTTAAGGACAAGATAACCTACGTGTACTTAGAATTTCAAAGGTTTAGAATAATCCATAATCAGTTCAAATACGCATGCAATACGCTATACTTAGATCTTTGAAAGTATAGGAAAACTATACTATACGTAAGGAGTATTCTACATAAATACGTATACGTAGAGAAGAGTAGATATAGAATATCTACCGTTCTTCTTGGCGGTAGTCGGCTATGGATTAGGAAAATAGTTCGTCGGACGGAGTAACGGCTTAGGAATGGCTTCGATAGCTTCGAAAGAGAAAGGTTTCTCTCGAAACTTGATCTTGACTAATACTACTAAAACTTTTGGATCGGTAGGGTGGTGGAGTGGCGGCTTAGTGGCGGCACTAGAAGAGTTTCTTGAAGAACTAGGGAAGAACTTCAAGAACAACTAAGAACTAAGCAAGAACAACAAGAACAACAAGAACACTTAGACTTTCTAGAGAGAAGTTGGAGCAATGCTTGAAGGTGTGAGTTCAAAGGCTTGAAATGGCTTGCTATTTATAGGCCAAGTTGGTCTATTATCCAAGAGACAATATTTCCCCTAACATTTGTTATCCAATGGATCATAGATTGACTAGATTTGATTGTCCTTAGATTGGATGAGGTGTTGGGCAAAAGGACAATGACTAGGCCAGTTGTACACTTGCACACATCACACAAATCTCTCTCTCCCTCTCTCACTCTCTCCCAGCCTCTCTCTCTCCCATCTCTCTCGGCTCTCTCTCTCTCTCTTTGGTCCAAAGAAGGTACAAGAGTTGGAAAGACTACAAGATTTTCTTTTATTCTTTCTTTCAAACTAGGACAAGGTTTAGGTTTCCTTAATGGGGTTTGTGTCTAGTCTAGGATAGAAAATAAGATATGGTAGTCCTTTAGGATTGAAAGAATAAGAAACCCTAGATATGGTGGTACAAAGTGATGCAATAGGATGATGTAGGAAGATATGGGAGTACACTAGTCACACACATCACACTCTCTCTCCCTCTCTCATCCGATTTCTCTCTCTCTCTCTCTCTCTCTCTCTCGGCCACTCTCTCTCTCTCTCTCTCTCTCTCTTGGACACCTAATGGAGAAAGGACAAATGGTTGGTATTTGACTAAGTGAATGAGTAAGGTTAAACTAATAGTTTGTAAGAAGATTTTGTAAGAAAATCTAGTACTTGGTTATCTCTTAGGTCATCCTATTCTTCATCTTTCAAAGTACAAGTACTAATGTATATAGTATTAGGGTTTTGGTAGAAGAAGATCAAGGAAGGTACATGCAATATCTCTCTCTCTCTCTCTCCCTCCCTCATCTCTCTCTCTCTCGGCCTCTCTCTCCTCTCTCTCTCCGAATTCTCTCTCTCTCTCTCTCTCTCTCTCTCTCTCTTTCCTTGATTGATAGAAAGACTAGCAAAAAGGACAATGTACTATGTGATCTCATTTTGGATTTCTAAGTCAAACTATCCTATTAAACTATGTCAAAATGCCACCTATGTACTTGTAACTATATACTAATATATAGTATGCTAGGATGATGTAAACATATCATATACTTTAATCAAATTAGTACATATCATATCTAGGAAGGAATTAACTAATACTAACCTAGTACTATAGCTTGATATGGTTTTATGGACCAATGGATTATAATTCCCCTAACATTTATTAACCAATGGTTAAAGGATGAAGTACTAAGCTTACATAATCTATCTAATATAGTACAATGACTCATGGTGAATCTAATTAAACTAATGGACCTTGTACTAGGTGGAAAGGTTAACCTATCGTCCAATGGGTAATAAATCTCCTAACTTCTATCGTCCAATGGGTAAAGATGGTAAGTAATATATAATCTTATAAAGTGTACCTAGAAATCTTGTCACAATATCCAAGGGGTAAACCTATGGTCCAATGGATAAAGATTATCCTAGTATCTATCGTCCAATGGGTAATAGCTCAAGGGTTGACTTTTGGTCAAGGTCTCACTTAGGGTTCAAATGGTTCAAAGGTTCGATTAGGCTACTCTAATGATTAGTTGGAAGCTAGCTAGGCTTGCTAAATAGGACGACTTAGGGTTTACTATCTCACTTGTCTTTAGAAAATGACTAAATCGCAAGGCGTAATGAAATTAGGGTTTGAATCGAATAAATCTAATCATGACGGATTATTAGAAAATAAGGAATTTATAGAGTCAAAATAATAAACAACGAGATTTTTATATACTGAAAATCGGAGTTGTTACAGACAATGACATGGAAGAAGAACCAACCAATTCATCTCCTACTCCCGAAGACTGGATTGAGGTGCTAGCTGAATTTGACCTAAAGATTCTGTTTGGCAAAGAGGGTGAAGAAGAGTATAAAACTGCAAAAGGAAAAGGAGCCGCTCCCGAGATACTGCAGTAAATCGCATGACAAAAACATTGCTTTCATTTCCTAAAGACAAGTTAGGACATGTTTTAGGCCCTTGTTTGGGCATTATCTACAATTAAATGAATCCCCATTTTATCACCTTTATGCTTGCCAAATGATTCCATCTTTAAAATGTGATTGCTATACACTACAACCTCTCTGCCAAAGATAAAAGGATTTTAAGAATCTAATTCTTTATGTTACCGACAAAAGGAAAGAAGGGACAAACTCTGATTACTTAAAACTAGGTTTTTATCAAAACTCAGGAAGAAGACGCTATCTCCGTGAGAACACTTAGGGTTAGCTTACCCATTGTGAAAGTACAAACGCAACAGGAGATTCATAAAGACATCTCCATCAGATTCCTCTCCAAAACACTAAAAACCCTATTGAGAGGAAAATGCTCGTTGGGCAATCTATACACCCAAGCAAAAGTAAGAGCAGAGCCTGCTAGGACAAGAAAAAGCAAAAAAACACAGCCTAGGCAAAAATTAAGGCATTTGAAGGAAAGCTCGCTAGGGACTCAACCTCTATCAGGTAACCTAGGCAAAACTTAGAGCATGAGAGAAAGAAAAACCAAGAGTGAAAACCCAACCCCCAAAGGTGGTAATCTAGGAACTACGTAAAAAAAGGGCCAGATTCCCTGATTGGGATACGTAGGCAATCTCACATCGAGATGCGGCCCAAACATTTGGAGAGAAGAAAAACAAATATCAAAAGGTTTGTACTCAATGATAGGCATAGCTAACCCTGCATATTGAGCTCGCAAAAGATGAGTTAGTCATTTTCCAGGGAATTGGCAAAAACAAAGACACGTAAGAATCATCGCTCGTTCTCTCTGACTCAAAAGTCGTCAACATAAGGGACAAAGCATTCCAACGATCCCAAAACATGGCAAAGAGGTTGTAGAAACAGCAAAAGCAAATAAAGAGCATGAATCAAATTCAAGTGTAAGAGGGAGAAACGCCACTTGGCTAAAGCAAAAGTCCAGCTTCTTTGGGAAATAGAAGTAGCGGCCGAAGAATGGAATTCTCGGCCGAGCGATCCACTCCTCGGCCCGTGTTTAAATCTAACACCCACAAAACTTTGAACTATTGCATACAAGCCTGAAGTATCTCGAGACAAAGTACAAATTATAATACTTGCCCACACTCGCTGAAGTTGCTTCATAAAAATACAAATATCCATTGTCTGTTTTAGAACTAACAAATACAGGAAAAAGGAAAGCTACTGGCCACGGCCTCTCTTGGGTGCGGGGCGGGAAGAAGAAGGACGAAAGCACTCAGGAACAGGGACGCTAATCCTTTGTCCCTCACCTTCGCCATCAGCTCCATCACCAGCTTCAGCATCTCCGTCACCAGCTCCGGTACTCCCACCCTCACTAACTCCAGCACTATGAGTAACCGACACTGTCGGCACCCGCTCCGCTTCAAGCTGCAGAGACACAGGATATGGATATTCAGTTTCACATAAAACATGGGAAGGAAAAGGAAGAGATCAAAGGATATATACCGCGACTATCCGGCCTCGCTGCCGTCGAGCCAAGGCCTCTGCACTCTGGAATGCATGCAACCATTCTTGAACAACATCAGCAGGCACCTGCAGAGGAAGCAATTACACATATATCAAAGCAAGTGAAGAATACTGAAGGAAACCAAAGCAGAATCTACAATATTACCTGCTGAACTCCGGCAGGAAGCACGTAGAACTGCGTAGCACACGGTGTCAGCGTCAAACGCTCCTCTTCTCCATTTGCATTGTGGAAAGAGATAAAATTGGGGGCCCGTGGCCAAACAAGAGGAGCAGCAGCGGCAGTAGCAGTAGGTAGGGTCAGCGAGGCCAAACGGAAGGCCGAATAATCTCCCGCCCGAAGAAAGCTCACGGCTGGCTGTCTCTCAAGAGCAAGAAGCAAATTCTCCCCTGTCAATAGATGAGTAGATCTCATGCCAGCTGGAGGAGGAAGAGGAACAAGCTGCAATGCCTCAGAGAGTGGAAAGTACTGACTCACTACCCTCTCCCCAAGGTACCAATCTCTCAAAAAAGGCCCCTCCAAAAGAAAGTGTTGGCTGTCCAACGCCCGAGCTGAGGTCAACTCCAGAGGAGCATCATCAAGTAGCACACCCCACGGATCGAATCGCACCTGTAACAAGAGAAATAGCAGAATGAAGAAATTGCACGAAAATCAGGGGATAAAGAGATATTGTACTTGATCCACTGTCAGGCGGTCCAAAACTCGCCTCCAAGCTAGCAAATCCATGGCGGGCGACCGCGTCTTCCGGACCCCTTTCAGCCAACGGGCCGCTCGTGGAACAAACCTAGGCTCGATATGCCCAGTCGGAGGAGGGAATTGCAGCAAATGCTCAAAGGCCCAGAGCTACAAGATAAAGATGAACATGAGATATAGAACACGAGGTGATAAAGGAACAACAAAGAAAGCTAAAGTATATACCTCGAGAATGCGGTGATGCCCTCCCAGTGACAAACTAACACCTCGGGAACAGGCACTCAGGTGCCCATACAGCGTAGCTAAGGCAGGACCCCAATCAAACTCGGCTATAGTATCCAAATTGACCAAAGCGGCCAAGAACTGGACATGCACCGAATTCTCCTTGTTACAAAACAGAGTCTGCCCAAGGAGATAAAGGAGGAAAGCTCGTACCAGCTGAGAAAGGGAAACCTCCGTCAAGATATCAACTTGATCAAACTCTTCCCAAAGCCAGGAATAGGTGATGTGACCGCTCTCTGACACACGAGGGACCTTCCCCAAAAGGTAGTAAAAAACACCCTCTCGCTCATGAATCCGAGGGTCAATCGGAAGTGGATCACCACCAACTCTCAAGCCAGTAAGCAAAGCAAAATCACCTAGAGTAATCGTCATTTCTCCGGCCTCAGGATGATGAAAAGTGTTGGTTGTATCCCACCACCGTTCCACAAGCGTTGTGGTCAAGCCAAGCTCCGCCTTCGGAAGATGAAAGCCCCGTATTAGCTGCTCAAAGCCAGCCAAAGCAATCATGTCCTTAGCATCCTGAGGGAGCCTCTCGTGCCACTCAAAAACCTGGGGGCAGCTTCCCCACACACGCAACCTCTCATTCGCCTGACAAACATGCAAAGAAGAAATCAATACACAAAATATCGCCTATACAGGGGGCAACTTTTAGAACTTAAATATCAAATTATCACTCCGCAAAATCTCATATACAAAAATCATTTGATAGGATAAAATTCTACCTTCCTATTGGTGAAACCAAGGTGCTGCTCTGGCTCCCTGTGCAAGACCTTAGGTGGAACATCGCTGAGGGGAGGACGATATCGCAATGAACCACCACGCCCAACCATGTGAACCTGAGGGGCGTATGTGGCAACATCAAACGGTGGAAGAATATCACCACCTGCATCGGTAGAAACCTCGGGCTCTGTCTCAGGAGGAATGGGTTGCGAGGAGCTCCCTCCAACAGTGGCTCTGTGCCGACTCGAACATAAGACGCGGGAACTTGAAACCCCGCCAAGAATCGCGGCCTCAACAGCTGGAGCTTTGCCCGTGTCCCTAGGCACGACAGGAGCATCAGATGACGGAGGAGGAGGTGGTGGTGAAGCCATAACAGCCAAGGAAAAGACAGCCGGAACCGTGGTGGTCGGAAAACCGACGGCGAAGGGGGATGGCGGCGGCCGACGAGGAGAGAGAGGAGAGAGTGGCGGCGATTGTTTGAACGAGAGAAGAGGATGAGGGATAGAAAGGATGAAATGACCCGTGAGATCGATTAAGTTTAACTTAAATCGATTTTCTGACTTTTGGCTATCTCACGACCGAGACGTCGATTCCTCGGCCGAGACATCAATCCTTCGGCCGAGAGATTGATCTCCTGGCCTCCCAATCTATCTCCCTCAGCAACATCAGATTTTGCTCAGTACATCAACTCAAACGATTACGGACTTCTAAGTCCTCAACCAACCAAGTAGCCTTGGGGGCACCCCCGAGCCAACACAACATAATCAAAACTAGCCTTGGGGGCATGCCCGGGTATCAAAGATCCCTCTCTCTCTCCACAAACTGCTGGCCGAAGCAAGTCAAAACACCCAGCGGCTCTATGCCCATATCCACTACCAAAGAAATAAGCAGCTCCGTGCCCATATCAAACCACTCAGCAGCTTTATGCTTACTATCACAACAACAGGCTCTACGCCTGTACTCACACAACTCAGCAGCTTTACGCTTACTATCATAGCAATAGGCTCTACGCCCATCATCTCTATCAATTCAGCAGTTCTACGCTCGCTATTCCAGTAGCAGGCTCTACGCCTACAATCATACTCACACAACTCAACGGCTCAAAGCCCATCATCTCAACTGGCTCGAAGCCGTAGACAAGCAAATCTTAATAGGCTCTACGCCGCCCCAACAATCAAGACATCTATTCTCAGGCTCTACGCCTGAATGCTCAAAAATCTAACATTTTTGAATGCTCAAGCTCTACGCTTGGATGCCCAACCACTGTGTACTGGATGCTCAAGTTATACACTTGAATGCTCAAGCTCTACGCTTGGATGCCCAACCACTGCGTACTGGACGCTCAAAGCTTGTACTTTGAATGCTCGGATTCTGCCGTCCAAATGCTCGAGCTCTACGCTCTGAATGCTCAAGTCCGGAACTTGATAGAAGCTCTAAGCTTAAAAATAAACACACACGCACGGGCCCGTGCACATATTGCATTATCACATCGAGTCTGCATCATCATATCTGTTCACATCTAACAACCATCATCACACATATACACTCTGCATATCTCTCATGAAACAGGTCAACCCTGTAATTAACCGGCTCTACGCCTCGGTGTTATTGATCGGTTCAGCGCCTCGATCCTTTGGCTCTACGCCAACACTTATGATGAGAAAGCTCCGTGCACAGACCATGAGAATGCAACCAGCTCTACGCTTCGGTTCATATCACGTCAAGCTCTAAGCTCCGACACCTCAGGCTCTCGCCTTATGATCAATACCAGCTCCGCGCTGTAACAACTCCGATTTTCAGTAAATAAAAATCTCGTTGATTATTATTTTGACTCTATAAATTCCTTATTTCCCATAATCCGTCGTGATTAGATTCAAAACCTAATTTCATTTCGCCTTGCGATTTAGTCATTTTCTAAAGACAAGTGAGATAGTAAACCCTAAGTCGTCCTATTTAGCAAGCCTAGCTAGCTTTCGATTAATCGTTAGAGTAACCTAATCGAACCTTGGACCCTCGTGAACCATTGGAACCCTAAGTGAGACCTTGACCAAAAGTCAACCTTTGATCTATTACCCATTGGACGATAGATACTAGGATAATCTTTATCCATTGGACCATAGGTTTACACCCTGGATATTGTGACTAGATTCTAGGTACACTTTATAAAAATTATTTATTACTTACCATCTTTACCCATTGGACAATAGAAGTTAGGAGAATTATTAACCATTGGACGATAGGTTCACCTTTCTACCTAGTACAAGTCCATTAGTTTAATTAGATTCACCATGAGTCATTGTACTATTATAAATAGATTATATAAAGTTTAGTACTTCCATCTTTAACCTTTGGTTAATAAATATTAGGGGAATTATAATCCATTGGTCCATAAAACCATATCAAGCTATAGTACTAGGTTAGTATTAGTTAATTCCTTCCTAGATATGATATGTACTTATTTGATTAAAGTATATGATATGTATATGTCATCCTAGGATACTATATATTAGTATATAGTTATAAGTACATAGGTGGCATATTGACATAGTTTAATAGGGAATTTTGACTTAAAAGTCCAAGATGATATCATGTAGTACATTGTCCTTTTATTAGTCTTTCTTATTTTTGTTTATATATTAACCTAGGAGAGAGAGAGAGTGTGGCCGAGAGAGAGAGAGGGAGAGAGAGAGAGTGGCCGGTTGAGAGAGGGAGAGAGAGTGATGTGTGTGACTAGTGTACTCACCTTATCTCCTACATCATCCTATTGCATCACTTTATACCACTCAATCTAGGGTTTCTTATTCTTTCAACCCTAAAGGACTACCATATCTTATTTTCTATTCTAGACTAGACACAAACCCCATTAAAGAAACTTAAACCTTGTCCTAGATTGAAAGAAAGAATAAAGGAAAAATCTTAGTCTTTCAACCCTTGTACTTCTTTGGACCAGAGAGAGAGAGAGAGAGAGAGAAAGAGAGAGAGAGAGAGAGAGCCGAGAGAGATGGGAGAGAGAGAGAGAGGCCGGGAGAGAGGGAGAGAGAGAGAGATTGTGTGATGTGTGCAAGTGTACAACCAAGCCTAGTCATGTCCTTTTGCTCAACACCTCACCCAATCTAAGGACAATCAAATCTAGTCAATCTATGATCCATTGGATAACAAATGTTAGGAGAAATATTGCCTCTTGGATAATAGACCAACTTGGCCTATAAATAGCAAGCCATTTCAAGCCTTTGAACTCACACCTCTTCCAACCTCCAACTTCTCTCTAGAAAGTCTAGTGTTCTTGATGTTCTTGTTGTTCTTGCTTAGTTCATAGCTTGTTCTTGAAGTTCTTCATAGTTCTTCAAGAAACTCTTCTAGTGCCGCCACTAAGCCACCACTCCACCACCCTACCGATCCAAAAGTTTTAGTAGTATTAGTCAAGATCAAGTTTCGAGAGAAACCTTTCTCTTTCGAAGCCATCGAAGCCGTTCCTAAGCCGTTACTCCGTCCGACGTACTATTTTCCTAATCTGTAGCCGACTACCGCCAAGAAGAACGGTAGATATTCTATATCTACTTTTCTCTACGTATATATGTATATGTAGAATACTCCTTACGTATAGTATAGTTTCCTATGATTCTGAAAGATCTAAGTATAGCGTATTGCATGCGTATTTCGAAATGCTAGTGAATTATTCTAAACCTTTGAAACCTCGAGCATACATAGATTATACGAGCTACTTTCCCTAAGTATGATTAGAAATGTTTAGAAGTTGTTATCTTGATTAACCATGGCATGATTAGCTTAACGTTAGAATACTCAATAAACATATGTTGTTTTGAACTTAAGAAAGCATGATTTAGGATTAAGCTGTTTTAATCTTAGAATGAATGTGAGCTTGATTATGTGATTACTTGTTGTTAAAAAAGCATAAGTGATTTATCACTCCAAAGGTGTTCGTCCATGTGGCACTATGCTTAACTTTGTGTGATTAAATGCTGAGCATGATAATGTGATAAAATGAGCATGCTATATAGTATAGAGTTGGATGATCTTGTTAGTTTAGTTTCAAGATTACTTATATTGTGAAATGAAGTACCGCGGAGTCTATGCATGCGAACGAGACACGAAAACCGAGAAAGTAGAAACATGACACCTAGAGTGTGGTTGATATAAATAAAGGATGGGATTAACATGCGGAAAATATTTTGAAAGTACATAATGACCGGACTTGGTAGTCATTGTGTAAGCGTTTTCGAAAACCGTAATGTAGCCGGACTTGGTAGCTCATTGCGAAGATTTCCAATGGGGCCGGACATGGTAGTCTCATGTGGAAATATGGTTTGATCCTCCGCGAAAAGGGATCAATGCAAGATTGAATGGATTTTGGAAACCATGATTGGCCGGACTTGGTAGCCATCGTGAGTGTTACTAACGAAGCCGGACTTGGTAGCCTCGTTAGTAGCAATTTGTGAAAGAAACCTTGGAAATTATGATTTTAGTAAAGGTGAAAATGTGACACAGTCTACGATGAGTCGCGTAGGAGAAATACGAAAAGACATGACACCAACGCTAAAAGACATCGAATATGAATGTATCATTGTTTAACTATATTGTTGAATGAGCATGTGTAATTGTTTATATGTTTCCTTGCTATAAGTTAAGAGTTAGTGGATATAGTTTATTCTATTGAGCTTGTAGCTCACGGTGTTACCTTTTTGGTGACCCTGACATATTATACTGGGGGCGACGCTGGTATAATGTGTCAGAGTTAATTGATGAGAAAGGTGAGCAGTACGCATTGGAGGCTTTTGGAGCCGAAGAGCTTGCTAGGATGGAGGAAGAAGCAGAGTAGTAGAATACCCTAGAATTTCCATCCTTGTGTAATAAAAAATACTCTAGTAAGACTTATGTTGTAATAATGAGCTTGACTCTTAGCCTTTTTATTCAATAAAATGTTTAATTAACGAACCCGAAAATGGGGGCGTTACAAAACCCCTCTTCTCACATTGCAAAAACACACCCCTAAGAGCAAGTACCCTAGATGATGTATAATGCCTTTTTAGCTATTTTACCTAAGGCCTTATACCAGCTCCGCGCTTCGGTTCAAACACGACAAGCTCTAAGCTTCGACACCTCAGGCCTTCGCCTCACGACCACAGCAGGCTCTACGCCTCAATCTAATCACCTCAGGCTCTCGCCTTATGATCAACACCAGCTCCGCGCTTCGGTCCTATCAATCCAATCTCCTCAGGCCTCCGCCTCAAGACTACAACAGGCTCCACACCTCGATTCCATCACTCTTCAGGCTCTCGCCTCATGACTACAACCGGCTCTGCGCCTCGGTTCCCTCATTCCACAAAGCTCCGTGCTCCGGTTACTGGCCCTGTGCCCCCCATATCTCAAAAACAAACGGCGTCCGACTCATCCCAGCAGATGGTTTGGATTCCGCCCCATTACATCAATTCCTTCCAGCTCATTCGCAAGGATAGGCTACTCTACCGAGCTCCTTTCAGTCAAAGTAAGGATGATCAAGAAAAGCAAACGCACCTGCCGTGTACTGATCTACCCCAAAATACTAAGGAAGTTCTCCGCAAAAACTCCCCCGGCAGCCCCGCGCTCCTTCAACTACTCTTCGCCAAAACCCTGGCTCAGTCTAGGTATGTCACACTATGGCTTTTTAAGCCCTAAGGTACGTCTTCTGTCTCTAACCCTCCAAACTTTTACTTTTTCTTTATTGCCCGAACTACGATTGGTCTGAATTTTCCTTGCGGAATACGTAGGTAGCCTCCCGGCCCGACCATAACAAAACCTTTTTCAAAAAACCCCTTGGAATAGTGGTTAGACCAAATTGAGTTGCTTTTTACAGTTTTGACTCTTACTCAAACATGTCTCGCGATCCGTCTGAGTTCAGTCAAAGAGGGGCATCTGTAGACACCCCAATTTGGCCTAAAGATTATTTCAAGTCCCACCTTGGGACCATCCCGATGATGAAATGGATACAGTGATTGCTGATTGCCTTCTTGAGAACCTTAGGACTTTCGGTAAGAACTTTGAGCCACATAGAGGACCCAATTCAGAGCCATACAACCTTTCAGACATAAACACAGAAGCCTAGGAGAATCCATCTGTCGGCCGTGACATCGATTCCACGTCCCTAACATCATTTCTTCACCCGAGCAACCTGTTGCTAGCAAAATCTCCCAGAGAGATCAATCCCTCGGCCGCAAGATCTATCCTTTGGCCGAGACATCCATTGTTCGGCCGTGATATCCTTTACTCGGCCGCCAGATCGACCTTTTTCCAGACTCTGGAACGTGTTCTGTCAGACGTTTGATCCAACTACACTACCTTCCCGATGCGTTCGGGCTACGCTCGGAGATTACGACGTAGAGTTAGAGATGCATTGCAATTGCAATTACCATCTCGTGATTTAATTGGCCGGAGTGAGTCACCAATTGCCTATATAAAGGGCCTTTGGACTCCGAAAATATACACACGAAATTCATTAGAGAATACACTCTCTCAAGCCACGAAACTCTGCCAAAATACTCTCTCAAACCCACTCCTCAAAAGCCCTAACCTCCCGAAGGCAGCCGTCAATCCGGCGATCAAACCCCGAAGTTCAAACCCTAACCCTAGGGTTTTCAATCAAGCAATCAGTCAATCACAATCAAATCCAAAGCAATCAAGCAACTGAGGGATCAAGGTGGTGAGGCCCAACGGTCTCTGGTTTGTTTTATTTATTGTTCTTACGCTTAATCATAACTTTCTTATTATCTGTTAATCTTTCTGTCTGGTGTAAGGAAGAACACCGACCGGGGCTTCGATCCCTCGGCCGGTACATCAAACCAGGAGGATCCCTCGGCCGTGACATCCATTCACTGGCCGCGGGATCCATCTCCCTGTGACAGTTTGTTTGCTTTTTTGCTTTCTGACGCATGCTTTATTTATCGCACTGGCTCACTTTACTTACTGTTTAAAGGAATGAAAAAACAGACTACATGTTAGAATTAAACAAAGCATCTACATGTCTTATATTGAACGATTATGGGCCAGTCTCACGACTGGCAAAGAGGGGTGCCTAACACCTTCCCCTCGTTGTACTTTTGGCTCCCGTATCCAGAATCTCTATCTGTTTTCCCAGTTTTAATAAACTGGGTGGCGACTCTGTTTTGATGATAACCGCTATCATGTGGCGATGTTCCTAGCCATGGGAATGTCCATGATTTTGGTTTACGAACCAAGCAACCAACCGAGCAAACAAACGTGATCAATCTGTATGGCGATGCCACGTTTAGGAGGTGTCTACAGTTAGTAGGTGTTTAGACAACTAGTCATGCAAAAGAAAAAAAAGTGAAACAGATTACGGTTAGTAGGTTATTAGACTACTAGTCCAGTGAAGAAAAATGGTTAAACACATGATGATTAGTAGTTGTTCAGACTATTAGTCATGTGAAATGAAAATAGTGATTCTTAATAGATGAAAAGACTATTGATCACTAAGTGATAATAACTTTGAAAGCGTGGAATTGAGATAAAGAAATTGAAAAATTAGTAGTTTCAGTCGGTTTCATACGGATTAATGCGTACGTTGTAAACAAAAACTTGCTTGTTGTCTCGAATCGATGTTTCAAGTTTATACTAGTCATACGAATAAAAATAGTGAAACACATGACGGTTAGTAGGTTTTCAGACTATTAGTCATGTGAATAAAAAGATGGTGAAACACATGACGGTTAGTAGGAGTTTAGACTACTAGTCATGCAAAAAAAAAATGGAAACACGTGACGGTTAGTTGGTTTTAAGACTACTATTCCTGTAAAGAAAATATGGTGAAACACATGAAGGTAGTAGGTGTTTAGACTACTAGTCATGTGAAAAGAGAATAGTGATACCTAGTAGATGAAAGGACTACTAATCACTAAGTGCTAAGAACTTTGAATGCGTGCAATTGAGATAACGAAATCGAAAAATTAGTGGTTTCGGTCCGTTTCATAAGGATTAAAAGTTTACGTAACAGATGAAAATATGCTAGTTGTCTCGAATCGATGTTGCTTGTTTCTACTTGTCATACGATTAAAAATAGTGAAACACATGACGGTTAGTAGGTGTTTAGACTACTAGTCATGCAAAAGTAAAATTGTGAAACACGTGACGGTTATAAGATTTTTAGACTACTAGTCATGTGAAGAAAAGATGGTGAAACACATGACGGTTAGTAGGTGTTTAGACTACTAGTCATGCACAAGAAAAGCAGTGAAACACGCAACGGGTAGTAGGTTTTTAGATTGCTAGTCATGTGAAGAAAAGATGGCGATAAAAATGACGGTTAGTAGGTGTTTAGACTACTAGTCATGCAAAAGAAAAAATAGTGAAACACGTGACGGTTAGTAGGTTTTCAGACTACTAGTCATGTGAATAAAAGATGGTGAAACACATGACGGTTAGTTGGAGTTTAGACTACTTGTCATGCAAAAGAAAAATAGGAAAACACGTGACGGTTAGTAGGTTTTAAGACTATTATTCCTGTGAAAAAAAGATGGTGAAACACATAACGGTTAGTAGGTGTTTAGATTCTAGTCATGCTCAAGAAAAATAGAGAAACACGTGACGGTTAATAGGATTTTAGACTAATTGTCATGCGAATAAAAGATGGTGAAATATATGACGGTTAGTAGGTGTTTAGACTACTACTCCTGCAAAAAAAAATAGTGAAACACGTGACGGTTAGTGGGTTATTAGACTACTAGTCCTAAGAAGAAAAATGTTGAAACACATGATGGTTAGTAGGTATTCAGACTATTAGTCATGTGAAAAGATAATAGTTATTCCAAATAGATGAAAAGACTATTGATAACTAAGTGATGAGAACTTTGAAAGCGTGCAATTGAGATAAAGAAATCAAAAAATTAGTGGATTCAATCAGTTTCATACGAATTAATGTGTATGTTGTAATTAAACACTTGCTTGTTGTCTCGAATCGATGTTGCAAGTATCTACTAGTCATACGAATAAAAAAAGTGAAACTCGTGACGGTTAGTAGGTTTTCAGACTACTAGTCATGTGAATAAAAGATGGTGAAACACATGACGGTTAATTGGAGTTAAGACTTCCAGTCATGCAAAAGAAAAATAATAAAACACGTAACGGTTATTAGGTTTTAAGACTATTATTCCTGTGAAGAAAAGATGGTGAAACACATGACGGTTAGTAGGTGTTTAGACTATTAGTCATGGAAAAATAAAATAGTAAAACACGTGACGGTTAGTAGATTTTTAGACAACTAGTCGTGTGAAGAAAAGATGGTGAAACACACGACGGTTAGTAGGTGTTTAGACTACTAGTCATGCTCAAGAAAATAGGGAAATACGTGACGGTTTGTAGGTTTTTAGACTACTAGTCTTGTGAAGAAAAGATCGTGAAATACATGACGGTATTAGGTGTTTAGACTACTAGTAATGCAAATGAAAAAAATTGTGAAACACGTGACGGTTAGTAGGTTATTAGACTACTAGTCCTGTGAAGAAAAGATGGTGAAACACAAGACGGTTAGTAGGTGTTTAGACTACTAGTCGTGTTCAAGAAAAACAGTGAAACACGTGACGGTTAGTAGGTTTTTAAACTATTTGTCATGTGAAGAAAAGATTGTGAAATGCATGACGGTTAGTTGGTGTTTAGACTACTAGTCATGCAAAAGAAAAAATAGTGAAACGCGTGACGGTTAGTCGGTTATTAGACTACTAGTCCTAAGAAGAAAAATGGTGAAACACATGAGGGTTAGTAGGTATTCAGACTATTAGTCATGTGAAAAGCGAATAGTGAGTCCTAATAGATGAAAAGACTATTTATCAATAAGGGATATGAAGTTTGAAAGCGTGCAATTGAGATAAAGAAATCAAAAAATTAGTGGTTTCGTTCGGTTTCATAAGGATTTATGTGTACGTTGTAAATAAAAACTTGTTTGTTGTCTCGAATCGATATTGCAAGTTTCTAGTAGTCATACGAATAAAAATAATGAAACACGTGACGGTTAGAAGGTTTTCAGACAACTAGTGTGAATAAAAGAAGGTGAAACACATGACGGTTAGTAGGTGTTTAGACTAATAGTTATGCAAAATTAAAATAGTGAAACACGTGAAGGTTAGTAGATTTTTAGACAACTAGTCGTGTGAAGAAAAGATGGTGAAACACACGACGGTTAGTAGGTGTTTAGACTACTAGTCATGCTCAAGAAAATAGGGAAATACGTGACGGTTTGTAGGTTATTGGACTACTAGTCCTGTGAAGAAAAGATGGGGAAACACATGACGGATAGTAGGTGTTTAGACTACTAGTCGTGCTCAAGAAAAACAGTGAAACACGTGACGGTTAGTTGGTTTTTAAACTATTTGTCATGTGAAGAAAAGATGGTGAAATACATGACGGTTAGTAGGTGTTTTGACTACTAGTTATGCAAAATTAAAATAGTAAAACACGTGACGGTTAGTAGAATTTTAGATTACTAGTCATGTGAAGAAAATATGGTAAAACACAAGACGGTTAGTAGGTGGTTAGACTGCTAGTCATGCTCAAGAAAAACAGGGAAATACGTGATGGTTAGTAGGTTTTTAGACTACTTGTCATGTTAAGAATAGATTTTGAAATACATGACGGTTAGTAGGTGTTTCGAATACTAGTCATACAAAAGAAAAAATAATGAATAACGTGACGGTTTGTAGGTTATTAGATAACCAGTCCTGTGATGAAAAATGGTAAAACACATGATGGTTAGTAGGTGTTCAGACTATTAGTCATGTGAAAAGATAATAGTGATTCCTAATAGATGAAAATACTATTGATCACTAAGTGATAAGAACTTTGAAAGCGTGCAATTGGAGTTATCAGACTACGAATAAAAGATGGTGAAACACATGACGGTTAATTGGAGTTAAGACTTCCAGTCAAGCAAAAGTAAAATAATAAAACACGTAACTAATATTAGGTTTTAAGACTATTAGTTCTGTGAAGAAAAGATGGTGAAACACAAGACGGTTAGTAGGTGTTTAGAGTACTAGTCATGGAAAAGTAAAATATTGGAACACGTGACGGTTAGAAGATTTTTAGACAACTAGTCGTGTGAAGAAAAGATGGTGAAATACACGACGGTTAGTAGGTGTTTAGACTACTATTCATGCTCAAGAAAATAGGGAAATACGTGACGGTTTGTAAGTTTTTGGACTACTAGTCTTGTGAAGAAAAGATGGTGAAATACATGACGGTATTAGGTGTTTAGACTACTAGTAATGCAAAAGAAAAAAATTGTGAAACACGTGACGGTTAGTAGGTTATTAGACTACTAGTCCTATGTAGAAAAGATGGTGAAACACATGACGGTTAGTAGGTGTTTAGACTACTAGTCGTGTTCAAGAAAAACAGTGAAACACGTGGCGGATAGTAGGTTTTTAAACTATTTGTCATGTGAAGAAAAGATGGTGAAATGCATGACTATTAGTTGGTGTTTAGACTACTAGTCATGCAAAAGAAAAAATAGTGAAACACGTGACGGTTAGTCGGTTATTAGACTACTAGTCCTAAGAAGAAAAATGGTGAAACACATGAGGGTTAGTAGGTATTCAGACTATTAGTCATGTGAAAAGAGAATAGTGAGTCCTAATAGATGAAAAGACTATTGATCAATAAGGGATATGAACTTTGAAAGCGTGCAATTGAGATAAAGAAATCAAAAAATTAGTGGTTTCATTCGGTTTCATAAGGATTCATGTGTACGTTGTAAATAAAAACTTGTTTGTTGTCTCGAATCGATGTTGCAAGTTTCTAGTAGTCATACGAATAAAAATAATGAAACACGTGACGGTTAGTAGGTTTTCAGACAACTAGTGTGAATAAAAGAAGGTGAAACACATGACGGTTAGTAGGTGTTTAGACTAATAGTTTTGCAAAATTAAAATAGTGAAACACGTGACGGTTAGTAGATTTTTAGACAACTAGTCGTGTGAAGAAAAGATGGTGAAACACAAGACGATTAGTAGGTGTTTAGACTACTAGTCATGCTCAAGAAAATAGGGAAATACGTGACGGTTTGTAGGTTATTAGACTACTAATCCTGTGAAGAAAAGATGGTGAAACACATGACGGTTAGTAGCTGTTTAGACTACTAGTCGTGCTTAAGAAAAACAGTGAAACACGTGACGGTTAGTAGGTTTTTAAACTATTTGTCATGTGAAGAAAAGATGGTGAAATACATGAAGGTTAGTAGGTGTTTAGAGTACTAGTTATGCAAAATTAAAATAGTGAAAAACGTGACGGTTAGTAGAATTTTAGACTACTAGTCATGTGAAGAAAAAATGGTAAAACACAAGACGGTTAGTAGGTGGTTAGACTGCTAGTCATGCTCAAGAAAAACAGGGAAATACGTGACGGTTAGTAGGTTTTTAGACTACTTGTCATGTTAAGAATAGATTTTGAAATATATGATGGTTTGTAGGTGTTTAGAATACTAGTCATACAAAAGAAAAAATAGTGAATAACGTGACGGTTAGTAGGTTATTAGATAACTAGTCTTGTGAAGAAAAATGGTGAAACACATGATGGTTAGTAGGTGTTCAGACTATTAGTCATGTGAAAAGATAATAGTGATTCCTAATAGATGAAAATACTATTGATCACTAAGTGATAAGAACTTTGAAAGCGTGCAATTGAGATAAAGAAAATCAAAAAATTAGTGGTTTCAATCGGTTTCATACGGATTAATGTGTACGTTGTAAATAAAAACTTGCTTGTTGTCTCGAATCGATGACGCAAGTTTCTACTTGTCATACGATTAAAAAAAGATTAATACGTGACGTTTAGTAGGTTTTCAGACTACTAGTCATTAGAATAAAAGATGGTGAAACACATGACAGTTAATTGGAGTTAAGACTACCAGTCATGCAAAAGATAAATAGTGAAAAACCTGACGGTTAGTAGATTATTAGACTACTAGTCATGTGAAGAAAAGATGGTGAAACACATGACGGTTAGAAGGTGCTTAGACTACTAGTCATACTCAAGAAAAACAGTGAAACACGTGACGGTTAGTAGGTTTTTAGACTACTAGTCATGTGAAGAAAAGATGGTGAAATACATCTCGGTTAGTAGGTGTTTAGACTACTAGTCATGCAAAAGAAAAAATAGTGAAACACGTGACGGTTAGTAGGTTATTAGACTACTAGTCCTATGACGAAAAATGGTTAAACACATGATGATTAGTAGTTGTTCAGACTATTGGTTTCATACAGATTAATGTGTACGATGGAAATAAAAACATGCTTGTTGTCTCGAATCGATGTTGCAAGTCTCTGTAAGTCATAGGAATAAAAATAGCGAAACACGTGACGGTTAGTAGATTTTAGACTACTAGTCATGTGAATAAAAGATGGTGAAACGCATGACGGTTAATTGGAGGTTAGACTACTATTCATGCAACAGAAAAATAGGAAAACACGTGACGGTTAGTAGGTTTTAAGACTACTATTCCTGTGAATAAAAGATGGTGAAACACATGACGGTTAGTAGGTATTCAGACTATTAGTCATGTGAAAAGAGAATAGTGAGTCCTAATAGATGAAAAGACTATTGATCAATAAGGGATATGAACTTTGAAAGCGTGCAATTGAGATAAAGAAATCAAAAAATTAGTGGTTTCATTCGGTTTCATAAGGATTCATGTGTACGTTGTAAATAAAAACTTGTTTGTTGTCTCGAATCGATGTTGCAAGTTTCTAGTAGTCATACGAATAAAAATAATGAAACACGTGACGGTTAGTAGGTTTTCAGACAACTAGTGTGAATAAAAGAAGGTGAAACACATGACGGTTAGTAGGTGTTTAGACTAATAGTTTTGCAAAATTAAAATAGTGAAACACGTGACGGTTAGTAGATTTTTAGACAACTAGTCGTGTGAAGAAAAGATGGTGAAACACAAGACGATTAGTAGGTGTTTAGACTACTAGTCATGCTCAAGAAAATAGGGAAATACGTGACGGTTTGTAGGTTATTAGACTACTAATCCTGTGAAGAAAGGATGGTGAAACACATGACGGTTAGTAGCTGTTTAGACTACTAGTCGTGCTTAAGAAAAACAGTGAAACACGTGACGTTTAGTAGGTTTTTAAACTATTTGTCATGTGAAGAAAAGATGGTGAAATACATGACGGTTAGTAGGTGTTTAGAGTACTAGTTATGCAAAATTAAAATAGTGAAAAACGTGACGGTTAGTAGAATTTTAGACTACTAGTCATGTGAAGAAAAAATGGTAAAACACAAGACGGTTAGTAGGTGGTTAGACTGCTAGTCATGCTCAAGAAAAACAGGGAAATACGTGACGGTTAGTAGGTTTTTAGACTACTTGTCATGTTAAGAATAGATTTTGAAATATATGATGGTTTGTAGGTGTTTAGAATACTAGTCATACAAAAGAAAAAATAGTGAATAACGTGACGGTTAGTAGGTTATTAGATAACTAGTCTTGTGAAGAAAAATGGTGAAACACATGATGGTTAGTAGGTGTTCAGACTATTAGTCATGTGAAAAGATAATAGTGATTCCTAATAGATGAAAATACTATTGATCACTAAGTGATAAGAACTTTGAAAGCGTGCAATTGAGATAAAGAAAATCAAAAAATTAGTGGTTTCAATCGGTTTCATACGGATTAATGTGTACGTTGTAAATAAAAACTTGCTTGTTGTCTCGAATCGATGACGCAAGTTTCTACTTGTCATACGATTAAAAAAAGATTAATACGTGACGTTTAGTAGGTTTTCAGACTACTAGTCATTAGAATAAAAGATGGTGAAACACATGACAGTTAATTGGAGTTAAGACTACCAGTCATGCAAAAGATAAATAGTGAAAAACCTGACGGTTAGTAGATTATTAGACCACTAGTCATGTGAAGAAAAGATGGTGAAACACATGACGGTTAGAAGGTGCTTAGACTACTAGTCATACTCAAGAAAAACAGTGAAACACGTGACGGTTAGTAGGTTTTTAGACTACTAGTCATGTGAAGAAAAGATGGTGAAATACATCTCGGTTAGTAGGTGTTTAGACTACTAGTCATGCAAAAGAAAAAATAGTGAAACACGTGACGGTTAGTAGGTTATTAGACTACTAGTCCTATGACGAAAAATGGTTAAACACATGATGATTAGTAGTTGTTCAGACTATTGGTTTCATACAGATTAATGTGTACGATGGAAATAAAAACATGCTTGTTGTCTCGAATCGATGTTGCAAGTCTCTGTAAGTCATAGGAATAAAAATAGCGAAACACGTGACGGTTAGTAGATTTTAGACTACTAGTCATGTGAATAAAAGATGGTGAAACGCATGACGGTTAATTGGAGGTTAGACTACTATTCATGCAACAGAAAAATAGGAAAACACGTGACGGTTAGTAGGTTTTAAGACTACTATTCCTGTGAATAAAAGATGGTGAAACACATGACGGTTAGTAGGTGTTTAGACTACTAGTCATGCAAAAGTAAAATAGTGAAACACATGACGGTATTAGATTATTAGACTACTAGTCATGTGAAGAAAAGATGGTGAAACACATGACGGTTAGTAGGTGCTTAGACTACTAGTCATGCTCAAGAAAAATAGTGAAACACGTGACGGTTAGAAGGTTTTAAACTACTAGTCATGTGAAGAAAAGATAGTGAAATACATTACGGTTAGTAGGTGTTTAGACTATTAGTCATGCAAAAGAAAAAATAGTGAAACACATGACGGTTAGTAGGTTATTAGACTACTAGTCCTGTGACGAAAAATGGTTAAACACATGATGATTAGTAGTTGTTCAGACTATTAGTCATGTGAAAAGAAAATAGTGATTCCTAATATATGAAAAGACTATTGATCACTAAGTGATAAGAACTTTGAAAGCGTGCAAATGATATAAAGAAATTGAAAAATTAGTGATTTCAGTTGGTTTCATATATATTAATGTGTACGATGTAAATAAAAATTTGCTTGTTGTCTCGAATCGATGTTGCAAGTTTCTGCAAGTCATACGAATAAAAATAGTGAAACACGTGACGGTTAGTAGATTTTGAGACTACTTGTAACGTGAATAAAAGATGGTGAAACGCATGACGGTTAATTGGAGTTTAGACTACTATTCATGCAAAAGAAAAATAGGAAAACACGTGACGGTTAGTAGGTTTTAAGACTACTATTCCTGTGAAGAAAAGATGGTGAAACACATGACGGTTAGTAGGAGTTTAGACTAATAGTAATGCAAAAGTAAAATAGTGAAACACGTGATGGTTAGTATATTTTTAGACTACTAGTCTTGTGAATAAAAGATGGTGAAACGCATGACGGTTAGTAGGTGTTTAGACAACTAGTCATGCTCAAGAGAAACAGTAAAACACGTGACGGTTAGTAGGTTTTTATACTTCTTGTCATGTTAAGAAAAGATGGTGAAATACATGACGGTTAGTAGGTGTTTAGACTACTAATCATGCAAAAGAAAAAATAGAGAAACACGTGACGGTTAGTAGGTTGTTATACAATTAGTCTTGTGAAGAAAAATGGTGAAACACATGTTGGTTAGTAGGTGTTCAGACTATTAGTTATGTAAAAAGATAATAGTGATTCCTAATAGATGAAAAGACTATTGATTACTAAGTGATAAGAACTTTGAAAGCGTTCAATTGAGATATTGAAATCGAAAAATTAGTGATTTCAGTCGGTTTCATACGGATTAATGTGTACATTGTAAATAAAAAACTTGTTTGTTGTCTCGAATCGATGTTGCAAGTTTCTACAAGTTATACGAATAAAAATAGTGAAACACGTGACGGTTAGTAGGATTTCGAACTACTAGTCCTGTGAATAAAAGATGGTGCAACACATGATTGTTAATTGGAGTTTAGACTACTTGTCAAGCAAAAGAAAAGTAGGAAATCACGTGACGGTTAGTAGGTTTTAAGACTACTATTCCTGTGATGGAAAGATGCTGAAACACATGAAGGTTAGTAGGTGTTTAGACTACTAGTCATGCAAAAGTAAAATAGGGAAACACGCGACGGTTAGTAGATTTTTAGACTACTAGTCGTGTGAAGAAAAGATGGTGAAACAATGACGGTTAGTAGGTGTTTAGACTACTAGTTATGCTCAAGAAAAATAGTGAAACACTTGACTGCTTGTAGGTTTTTATACCACTAGTCATGTGAAGAAAAGATGGTGAAATACATGAAGATTAGTTTGTCACGTACTCGATTTTTAACATAAATAACAATACCATTTTAAATTCAAATTCTCACAATAGTACATATGATACCCCAAATTACAATACAGTCCCAAAATACTACAAATCTGTCAAACTGATACAGTAATCCAAAAATAGAGAAAATAGTACAATACAGTTTAATTTACGTAGGAAGACAAGTACTTCAAAAAAAAAAAAACTTTATCCTGTGATGTTTGCATGCACTTTACACCTTTCAAGACTGTGTCCCTGTAGTGTACTTGAAAATGATAGGTTGCGCTACATTAGCCCAGTAGAAAAATCTATACTCAAGCTATATGAAAATGCGATAAAGTATGCACAAAGAGTGAAAGAATTCGATAAATGAACATGAGAAACACGAGTTTATCACAACGGAAGACAAACTACAGCCAAAAAGTTCCAAACAGCTTGTAAGTATTCCTAACCGTTCACATGTCATGTAGAAACATTATTAAAATCACATCAATCAAACGTACTCACAATAGGTTCGCTACCATTTCGACACTTCTCATAATCTCAACCACTCTGCATTTCCACCCCTTGCGTTGCAGTCAACATCACCCATTATTTGGGTCTCTGCATTACCACCCCTTGCGTTGCTGGCACTTCCTCATTCCAATTCTCAATTACAGCCATTCGAATCCCAATAATCATACAACTCATTCAACAAACACTTCTCTAATCTCATGACACAATAAAACACGTCAATCAAACCAACTTATAGGTCAACCACGCATCAATAATCACATTTCAAAGTATTCCAAACGATTAATCATAACAGAACATCGACTGATAAATCAATACACTCCTTTTCTCTTAGTATATCACAATATCGAACCAACCTCATAGCGACTCTACAACATACTATCCGCTAATATTAATACTTAGATCTCATGGAACGAGCGTTAAAAGAGTTTAAAGGAATCGGAATGATCAACAAATTATTGGAACTTGAGTAATCAAGCTTAGGGATGGTTTAACGATGATTAAAAGGGGTTAGAAGTAACCGGGAGTCAAAACAGACGAACGAGGACTAACGGACCAAAACTGTCCTAGAGACCAGTCAATGTTCGACAATCCATTAAAAATTCCATACTCAATATTTTTCAATGATTCCAACGCCAAAACGTCACCAACTTACCAATCTTTCAAACCCATAAGGACCCATAACCAATAGGGTCTTTTAACCACAACAAACGATGAAAAATGCAGCGCTGTTTGCTGCCCGGATTTCCAGATTACAGCTCAATCTTCTATAAATCACTATAAATCGAGTTCTTAATACTTTTGAACGATTCTAGTCCCAAAAGTTGCGCGATTGAACGAAGCTTAAAAGGTATGAAGGAACCCTAGTCAAATCTGCACTCCAAGGATGGTTAAACAGGCATTTACTGAAGCAACACAATCAACGTGACAGATTGACACACCTCCATTCAAATGATCATAACTTTCGGTGTACTAAGAGTTTTAAGGCGATTCCAGTGGCAATACAAAGCTGACTTCAAGACCTTCGAATCAATATCAAATTTGCATGAAACGGACATCGGACGAGGAAGTTATGTCCGTTCGAAGTGGGCTCAAATCCAGAACACGAGACAGATTGCAGACCAGTTTTCTAAAATTCACCATAAATTCAATTCTCAACGGTTTCGGGTGATTCTTGCGGCATTAAAACGAGCTCTAAGTCTACTCTATTTCATACGCAGGAACCAAAATTCAAATCTGAGTTTAAAAGGGCGTAAAACCCCAAAAACGCAGTCCCTGTTCTGCTATTAGTCATGTGAAGAAAAGATGGTGAAATACATGACGGTTAGTAGGTGTTTAGACTACTAGTCATGCAAAAGAAAAAATAGTGAAACACGTGACGGTTAGTAGGTTATTAGACTACTAGTCCCAAGAAGAAAAATGGTGGAACACATGATGGTTAGTAGATATTCAGATTATTAGTCATGTATTAAGAAAATAGTGATTCCGAATAGATGAAAAGACTATTGATCACTAAGTGATAAGAACTTTGAAAGCGTGCAATTGAGATAAAGAAATCAAAACTTGGTTGTTTCAGTCGGTTTCAGACGGATTAATGTGTACGTTGTAAATAAAAACTTGCTTGTTGTCTCGAATCGATGTTGCAAGTTTTTACCAGTCATACGAATAAAAATAGTGAAACACGTGACAGTTCATAGGTTTTCAGACTACTAGTCATGTGAATAAAAGATTGTGAAACACATGACGGTTAATTGGAGAGTTAAGACTACCAGTCATGCAAAAGAAAAATAGGAAAACACGTGACCGTTAATGGTTTTAAGACTACTATTCCTGTGAAGAAAAGATGGAGAAACACATGACGGTTAGCAGGTGTTTAGACTACTAATCATGCTCAAGAAAAATAGTGAAACACGTGACGGTTAGTAGGTTTTTAGACTACTTGTCATGTGAAGAAAAGATGGTGAAATACATGACGGTTAGTAGGTGTTTAGACTACTAGTCATGCAAAAGAAAAAATAGTGAGACACGTGACGGTTAGTTGGTTATTAGACTACTAGTCATAAGAAGAAAAATGGTGAAACACATGATGGTTAGTAGGTGTTCAGACTATTAGTCATGTGAAAAGATAATTGTGATTCCTAATAGAGGAAAAGACTATTGATCACTAAGTAATAAGAACATTGAAAGCGTGCAATTGAGATAAAGAAATCAAAAAATTAGTGATTTCATTCGGTTTCATACGGATTAATGTGTACGTTGTAAATAAAAACTTGTTTGTTGTCTCGAATCGATGTTGCAAGTTTCTACAAGTCATACGAATAAAAATAGGGAAACACGTGACGGTTAGTAGGTTTTCAGACTACTAGTCATGTGAATAAAAGATGGTGAAACACATGACGGTTAATTGGAGTTTATACAACTAGTCATGCAAAAGTAA
Organism: Rhododendron griersonianum; assembly: GCA_018127125.1. Lineage (NCBI taxonomy): Eukaryota > Viridiplantae > Streptophyta > Magnoliopsida > Ericales > Ericaceae > Rhododendron > Rhododendron griersonianum. Next base: position 28,267,573 of record CM030790.1, on the reverse strand, counting down.
AATCGTGAAACACGAGACGGTTAGTAGATTTTTAGACTACTAGTTGTGTGAATTAGATTTTTAGACTATTTAACTTTTGCATGACTAGTAGTCTAAACAACTACAAACCGTCATGTGTTTCACCATCTTTTCTTCACAGGAATAGTAGTCTTAAAACCTACTAACCGTCACGTGTTTTTTCTATTTTTCTTTTGCATGAATAGTAGTCTAAACTCCAATTAACCGTCATGCATTTCACCATCTTTTATTCACATTACTAGTAGTCTGAAAACCTACTAACCGTCACGTGTTTCACTATTTTTATTCGTATGACTTGCAGAAACTTGCAATATCGATTCGAGACAACAAGCAAGTTTTTATTTACATCGTACACATTAATCTGTATGAAACCAACTGAAATCACTAATTTTTCGATTTCTTTATCTCAATTGCACGCTTTCAAAATTCTTATCACTTAGTGATCAATAGTCTTTTCATCTATTAGGAATCACTATTTTCTTTTCACATGACTAATAGTCTGAACAACTACTAATCATCATGTGTTTAACCATTTTTCGTCACAGGACTAGTAGTCTAATAACCTACTAACCGTCATGTGTTTCACTATTTTTTCTTTTGCATGACTAGTAGTCTAAACACCTACTAACCGTCATGTATTTCACCATCTTTTCTTCACATGACTAGTAGTCTAAAAACCTACTAACCGTCACGTGTTGCACTGTTTTTCTTAAGCATGACTAGTAGTCTAAGCACCTACTAACCGTCATGTGTTTCACCATCTTTTCTTCACATGACTAGTAGTCTAAAAATCTACTAACCGTCAGGTGTTTCACTATTTTACTTTTGCATGACTAGTAGTCTAAACACCTACTAACCGTCATGTGTTTCACCATCTTTTCTTCACAGGAATAGTAGTCTTAAAACCTACTAACCGTCACGTGTTTTCCTATTTTTCTTTTGCATGAATAGTAGTCTAAACTCCAATTAACCGTCATGCGTTTCACCATCTTTTATTCACATTACTAGTAGTCTGAAAACCTACTAACCGTCACGTGTTTCACTATTTTTATTCGTATGACTTGCAGAAACTTGCAATATCGATTCGAGACAACAAGCAAGTTTTTATTTACATCGTACACATTAATCTGTATGAAACCAACTGAAATCACTAATTTTTCGATTTCTTTATCTCAATTGCACGCTTTCAAAATTCTTATCACTTAGTGATCAATAGTCTTTTCATCTATTAGGAATCACTATTTTCTTTTCACATGACAAATAGTCTGAACAATTACTAATCATCATGTGTTTAACCATTTTTCTTCACAGGACTAGTTGTCTAATAACCTACTAACCGTCATGTGTTTCACTATTTTTTCTTTTGCATGACTAGTAGTCTAAAGACCTACTAACCGACATGTATTTCACCATCTTTTATTCACATGACTAGTAGTCTAAAAATCTAACAACCGTCACGTGTTTCAATGATTTTCTTGAGCATGACTAGTAGTCTAAGCACCTACTAACCGTCATGTGTTTCACTATCTTTTCGTCACATGACTAGTAGTCTAATAATCTACTAACCGTCAGGTGTTTCACTATTTTACTTTTGCAGGACTAATAGTCTAAACACCTACTAACCGTCATGTGTTTCACTATCTTTTCTATACAGGAATAGTAGTCTAAAAACCTACTAACCGTCACGTGTTTTCCTATTTTTCTTTTGCATGAATAGTAGTCTAAACTCCAATTAACTGTCATGCGTTTCACCATCTTTTATTCACATTACTAGTAGTCTGAAAACCTACTAACCGTCACGTGTTTCACTATTTTTAATCGTATGACTTGCAGAAACTTGCAATATCGATTCGAGACATCAAGCAAGTTTTTATTTACATCGTACAAATTAATCTGTATGAAACCAACTGAAATCAATAATTTTTCGATTTCTTTATCTCAATTGCACGCTTTCAAAGTTTTTATCACTTACTGATCAATAGTCTTTTCATCTAATAGGAATCACTTTATTTCTTTTCACATGACTAATAGTCTGAACAACTACTAATCATCATGTGTTTAACCATTTTTTCTTCACAGGACTAGTTGTCTAATAACCTACTAACCGTCATGTGTTTCACTATTTTTTTTCTTTTGCATGATTAGTAGTCTAACCACTTACTAACCGTCATGTATTTCACCATCTTTTATTCACATGACTATTAGTCTAAAAATCTAACAACCGTCACGTGTTTCAATGTTTTTCTTGAGCATGACTAGTAGTCTAAGCACCTACTAACCGTCATGTGTTTCACTATCTTTTCGTCACATGACTAGTAGTCTAATAATCTACTAACCGTCAGGTATTTCACTATTTTACTTTTGCAGGACTAATAGTCTAAACACATACTAACCGTCATGTGTTTCACCATCTTTTCTTCACAGGAATAGTAGTCTAAAAACCTACTAACCGTCACGTGTTTTCCTATTTTTCTTTTGCATGAATAGTAGTCTAAACTCCAATTAACCGTCATGTGTTTCACCATCTTTTATTCACATGACTAGTAGTCTGAAAACCTACTAACCGTCACATGTTTCACTATTTTTATTCGTATGACTTGCAGAAACTTGCAATATCAATTAGAGACAACGAGCAAGTTTTTATTTACATCGTACACATTAATCTGTTTGAAACCAACTTAAATCACTAATTTTTTGATTTCTTTATCTCAATTGCACGCTTTCAAAGTTTTTATCACTTAGTGATCAATAGTCTTTTCATCTATTAGGAATCACTATTTTATTTTCACTTGACTAATAGTCTGAACAACTACTAATCATCATGTGTTTAACCATTTTTCGTCACAAGACTAGTAGTCTAATAACCTACTAACCGTCATGTGTTTCACTATTTTTTCTTTTACATGACTAGTAGTCTAAACACCTACTAACCGTCATGTATTTCATCATCTTTTCTTCACATGACTAGTAGTCTAAAAACCTACTAACCGTCACGTGTTTCACTGTTTTTCTTGAGCATGACTATTAGTCTAAGCACCTACTAACCGTCATGTGTTTCACCATCTTTTCTTCACATGACTAGTAGTCTAATAATCTACTAACCATCAGGTGTTTCACTATTTTACTTTTGCATGACTATTAGTCTAAACACCTACTAACCGTCATGTGTTTTATCATCATTTCTTCACAGGAATAGTAGTCTTAAAACCTACTAACCGTCACGTGTTTTTCCTATTTTTCTTTTGCATGAATAGTAGTCTAAACTCCAATTAACCGTCATGCGTTTCACCATCTTTTATTCACATTACTAGTAGTCTGAAAACCAACTAACCGTCACGTGTTTCACTATATTTATTAGTATGACTTGCAGAAACTTGCAATATCGAATCGAGACAACAAGCAAGTTTTTATTTACATCGTACACATTAATCTGTATGAAACCAACTGAAATCAATAATTTTTCGATTTCTTTATCTCAATTGCACGCTTTCAAAGTTTTTATCACTTAGTGATCAATAGTCTTTTCATCTAATAGGAATCATTTTATTTCTTTTCACATGACTAATAGTCTGACCAACAACTAATCATCATGTGTTTAACCATTTTTTGTCACAGGACTAGTAGTGTAATAACCTACTAACCGTCATGTGTTTCACAATTTTTTCTTTTGCATGACTAGTAGTCTAAACACCTACTAACCGTCATGTATTTCACCATCTTTTCCTCACATGACTAGTAGTCTAAAAACCTACTAACCGTCACGTGTTTCACTATTTTTCTTGAGCACGACTATTAGTCTAAGCACCTACTAACCGTCATGTGTTTCACCATCTTTTTCTTCACATGACCAGTAGTCTAAAAATCTACTAATCGCCAGGTGTTTCACTATTTTACTTTTGCATGACTATTAGTCTAAACACCTACTAAACGTCATGTGTTTTACCATCTTTTCTTCATAGGAATAGTAGTCTTAAAACCTACTAACCGTTACGTGTTTTCCTATTTTTCTTTTGCATGAATAGTAGTCTAACCTCCAATTAACTGTCATGCGTTTCACCATCTTTTATTCACATGATTAGTAGTCTGAAAACCTATTAACCGTCACGTGTTTCACTATTTTTATTCGTATGACTTGCAGAAACTTGCAACATCGATTCGAGACAACAAGCAAGGTTTTATTTACATCGTACACATTAATCTGTATGAAACCAACTGAAATCACTAATTTTTTGATTTCTTTATCTCAATTGCACGCTTTCAAAGTTTTTATCACTTTGTGATCAATAGTCTTTTCATCTATTAGGAATCACTATTGTCACACCCGTCCCAGACATTTAGTATTTTAATTCGCGTATTTATTTGAATTATACGTCTCGGGGTAAAATTGCATACATTAGAAGAATGGGGACTTGTGTGTGATTTGTGGTTGAGTGTATACTAGCTTGTGGGCTAGCAAACACTTGATAATTTTACTCTTTAAGGTTATCAGCAGAGAACTAGTACGTGTTCTCTTTTCCTGTTCTTCGTTTATACACGTACGTAGAGAGAGAGGGAGAGGGAGAGGGAGAGAGAGAGAGAGAGAGAGAGAGAGAGGAAGCGGCAAGAAGAGAGGGAGGGAAGGCCAGGGGTGATTTTTCTTTGATTGATTCATAGTTCAAGGAGGTAATTATTTTGTTCTTGATTTTCTCTTGAATTGCATGTTTAAGATAGCTCTTAATCCTTCTAGTTTGGGGCTGATTTGGGTGTGGTTTGAGTTGTTGGAGATGGGTTTTGGTTGATTTTCGTGGGTCATGTGACTGCTGTTCCAAACCTAAAAAATCTGCAGAACTGGGTCTTGGTTTTTGGGGACTTTCACCTTCTTAAACTCAGAATTGAGTCTTGGTTCCTTCTTATGAAATAATGTAGACTTGAGGCTTGTTTGTTTGCCGCTGGAATCACTTGAATCCGATAAGAATTCAGTTTGTAGTGACTTATAGAAAACTGCTCTGTAATCTGGAAATCTGGCAGCATTCAGAGTTGAGTCTTTCATCATTTTTTTATGGTTAACCGATTCTTTTGGTTATGGGTTCTTATGAGTCTTTTAGATTGTTGAGTTGGTGATGTTTTAGCGCAAGAATCATCGAAAAGTATTAAGTGTATGATTTTTAATGATCTTTCGATCGCAGACTGTTCTGCTGAATTTCGTATTTGCTGCATTGACACATCTTGGAGAAAAGTGCATATCTCTTAGCTCGTGTAACGGATTTGCGAACCGGTTTTTGATTTGGAAACTAGACTCTTAAACCTTTCAGAACATGTAGGGTTTGTACCTTTAAATTTCGTAGGTAAATACAGATTTTAGTTCGAAGTTGGCTGCTCTGCAGAATCTGCAGATTTGTGTTTCTAATGGTGCGATTTCGGACGGTCATAACTTTGTCATCCGGAATCTATTTGGGACAAACTTTATATCGATATTGGTGTACTGGAAGTCTTCTTTCTAATGGTAGTGGCTTCATGATCCAATTCTAAGTCTATAAAATGCTACAGTCATTTAAAGATAGGCTGGTTGTAGAATGTCTTTTCGTGTTGGGGGTTTTTGTTGTGTTGAACTTCATGTGTGTTATGGTATACTTCTAGGTCTCTGAGATGGTTATACTTGCATTGTTTAGGCACCATTTAGGTTCTTATTAGCTTTATATTTTTGTGCTAATCGTTCGTTGAACTCATTGCTAATATGATTAAGCATGTGGCTAGGTAACGAGCTGTGTAATCAGGAGGTGCCGAAACCGTAGTTTGGCATTCTTCGGTCGACTCACAGGTGAGTGTGTTTGATATGTTATATCTTCAATAAGATGTGAACATGTTGTTGGTTGTGTAACAAGCTATTGTTGATTTAGCTATTGATGTGCATGTTGGTGTATGTTGATTGTACCCATACAAGGTTTGTGGAGTGAGTCACACCTTGTCGTGGGCCGTGCCGTTTTATTTATGGTGAATGGGAGCTTGGTGTGCGGGACACAATACCTTGGGTACATGGGATGTGACAGACGTGTCACTGCATGTGTTGTGGATATATAATTGTGGATGTTCAGTTAGTTGTTTATATTGAGTTTTATTGGATTTATTCTATATCTCACACACTCCTGGTTTTCCTTTGGGTTGCCAGATAGCAGGGTTCGTAGGATGGTCCACTACCGGTCGACGTTTTGGGGACACTTGGTTTAGTATCGAGTGCTAGTGTTTGTGGTCGAGTTGGTTGTAATGGGTCAAACTCTTGCTTTTGCTAAACTCATTTTGTGACAATGTTGTCAAGTACTTTATGACTTCAAGGTTGTAAATATGTTGGTTATCTTTTGTACAGTACAAGTTTGTCATTATCATAAACACCTTGTTTGTATTAATGTTAAGTCTTCCGCTGGCATTTTACTCTGTTTCATATATGGTTTGTCGTTTAGTGGTTGTTCTTTTGTGTGGAATGCCACGTGGCCGTGTCGGTTCGGGCCCACCTCGGGTGTCGTTCCGGGGCGGGGCGTGACAACAATTTTCTTTTCACATGACTAATAGTCTGAACAACTACTAATAATCATGTGTTTAACCATTTTTCGTCACAGGACTAGTAGTCTAATAACCTACTAACCGTCATGTGTTTCACTATTTTTTCTTTTGCATGACTAGTAGTCTAAACACATACTAACCATCATGTATTTCACCATCTTTTCTTCACATGACAAGTAGTCTAAAAACCTACGAACCGTCACGTGTTTCACTATTTTTCTTGAGCATGACTAGTAGTCTAAGCACCTACTAACCGTCATGTGTTTCACCATCTTTTCTTCACATGACTAGTAGTCTAATAATCTACTAACCGTCAGGTGTTTCACTATTTTACTTTTTTATGACTATTAGTCTAAACACCTACTAACCGTCATGTGTTTTACCATCTTTTCTTCATAGGAATAGTAGTCTTAAAACCTACTAACCGTCACGTGTTTTCCTATTTTTCTTTTGCATGAATAGTAGTCTAAACTCCAATTAACCGTCATGCATTTTACCATCTTTTATTCACATTACTAGTAGTCTGAAAACATACTAACCGTCACGTGTTTCACTATTTTTATCCGTATGACTTGCAGAAACTTGCAATATCGATTCGAGACAACAAGCAAGTTTTTATTTACATTGTACCCATTAATCTGTATGAAACCAACTGAAATCACTAATTTTTCGATTTCTTTATCTCAATTGCACGCTTTTAAAATCCTTATCACTTAATGATCAATAGTCTTTTTATCTATTAGGAATCGCTATTTTCTTTTCACATGACTAATAGTCTGAACAACTACTAATCATCATGTGTTTAACCATTTTTCTTCACAGGACTAGTTGTCTAATAACCTACTAACCGTCATGTGTTTCACTATTTTTTCTTTTGCATGACTAGTAGTCTAAACACCTACTAACCGCCATGTATTTCACCATCTTTTATTCACATGACTAGTAGTCAAAAAACCTAACAACCGTCACGTGTTTCACTATTTTTCTTGAGCATGACTAGTAGTCTAAACACCTACTAACCGTCATATGTTTCACTATCTTTTCGTCACATGACTAGTAGTCTAATAATCTACTAACCGTCAGGTGTTTCACTATTTTACTTTTGCATGACTAGTAGTCTAAACACCTACTAACCGTCATGTCTTTCACCATCTTTTCTTCACAGAAATAGTAGTTTTAAAACCTACTCACCGTCACTTGTTTTCCTATTTTTCTTTTGCATGAATTGTAGTCTAAACTCCAATTAACCGTCATGTGTTTCACCATCTTTTATTCACATGACTAGTAGTCTGAAAACCTACTAACCGTCACGTGTTTCACTATTTTTATTCGTATGACTTGCAGAAACTTGCAACATCGATTCGAGACAAGAAGCAAGTTTTTATTTACATCGTACACATTAAACTGTATGAAACCAACTGAAATCACTAATTTTTCGATTTCTTTATCTCAACTGCACGCTTTCAAAATTCTTATCACTTATTGATCAATAGTCTTTTCATCTATTAGGAATCACTATTTTCTTTTCACAAGACTAATAGTCTGAACAACTACTAATCATCATGTGTTTAACCATTTTTCGTTACAGGACTAGTAGTCTAATAACCTACTAACCGTCATGTGTTTCACTATTTTTTTTTACATGACTAGTAGTCTAAACACCTACTAACCGTCATGTATTTCACCATCTTTTCTTCACATGACTAGTAGTCTAAAAACCTACTAACCGTCACGTGTTTTACTGTTTTTCTTGAGCATGACTATTAGTCTAAGCACTTACTAACCGTCATGTGTTTCACCATCTTTTTTCTTCACATGACTAGTAGTCTAAAAATCTACTAACCGTTAGGTGTTTCACTATTTTACTTTTGCATGACTAGTAGCCTAAACACCTACTAACCGTCATGTGTTTCACCATCTTTTCTTCATAGGAATAGTAGTCTTAAAACCTACTAACCGTCACGTGTTTTCCTATTTTTCTTTTGCATGAATAGTAGTCTAACCTCCAATTAACCGTCATGCGTTTCACAATCTTTTATTCACATGACTAGTAGTCTGAAAACCTACTAACCGTCACGTGTTTCACTATTTTATTCGTATGACTTGCAGAAACTTGCAACATCGATTCGAGACAACAAGCAAGGTTTTATTTACATCGTACACATTAATCTGTATGAAACCAACTGAAATCACTAATTTTTCGATTTCTTTATCTCAATTGCACGCTTTCAAAGTTCTTATCACTTAGTGATCAATAGCCTTTTCATCTATTAAGAATCACTATTTTCTTTTCACACGACTAATAGTCTGAACAACTACTAATCATCATGTGTTTAACCATTTTTCGTCACAGGACTAGTAGTCTAATAACATACAAACCGTCATGTGTTTCACTATTTTTTCTTTTGCATGAATAGTAGTCTAAACACCTACTAACCGTCATGTGTCTTACCATCTTTTCTTCACAGGAATAGTAGTCTTAAAACCTACTAACCGTCACGTGTTTTCCTATTTTTTTCTTTTGCATGATTAGTAGTCTAAACTCCAATTAACCGTCATGCATTTTACCATCTTTTATTCACATTACTAGTAGTCTGAAAACATACTAACCGTCACGTGTTTCACTTTTTTTATCCGTATGACTTGCAGAAACTTGCAACATCGATTCGAGACAACAAGCAAGATTTTATTTACATCGTACACATTAATCTGTATGAAACCAACTGAAATCACTAATTTTTCGATTTCTTTATCATAATTGCACGCTTTCAAAATCCTTATCACTTAGTGATCAATAGTCTTTTTATCTATTAGGAATCGCTATTTTATTTTCACATGACTAATAGTCTGAACAACTACTAATCATCATGTGTTTAACCATTTTTCTTCACAGGACTAGTTGTCTAATAACCTACTAACCGTCATGTGTTTCACTATATTTTCTTTTGCATGACTAGTAGTCTAAACACACCTACTAACCGTCTTGTATTTCACCATCTTTTATTCACATGACTAGTAGTCAAAAAACCTAACAACCGTCACGTGTTTTACTATTTTTCTTGAGCATGACTAGTAGTCTAAACACCTACTAACCGTCATATGTTTCACTATCTTTTCGTCACATGACTAGTAGTCTAATAATCTACTAACCGTCAGGTGTTTCACTATTTTACTTTTGCATGACTAGTAGTCTAAACATCTACTAACCGTCATGTCTTTCACCTTCTTTTCTTCACAGGAATAGTAGTTTTAAAACCTACTCACCGTCACTTGTTTTCCTATTTTTCTTTTGCATGAATTGTAGTCTAAACTCCAATTAACCGTCATGTGTTTCACCATTTTTTATTCACATGACTAGTAGTCTGAAAACCTAATAACCGTCACGTGTTTCACTATTTTTATTCGTATGACTTGCAGAAACTTGCAACATCGATTCGAGACAAGAAGCAAGTTTTTATTTACATCGTACACATTAATCTGTATGAAACCAACTGAAATCACTAATTTTTAGATTTCTTTATCTCAATTGCACGCTTTCAAAATTCTTATCACTTATTGATCAATAGTCTTTTCATCTATTTGGAATCACTATTTTCTTTTCACATGACTAATAGTCTGAACAACTACTAATCATCATGTGTTTAACCATTTTTCGTCACAGGACTAGTAGTCTAATAACCTACTAACCGTCATGTGTTTCACTATTTTTTTTACATGACTAGTAGTTTAAACACCTACTAACCGTCATGTATTTCACCATCTTTTCTTCACATGACTAGTAGTCTAAAAACCTACTAACCGTCACGTGTTTCACTGTTTTTCTTGAGCATGACTATTAGTCTAAGCACCAACTAACCGTTATGTGTTTCACCATCTTTTCTTCACATGACTAGTAGTCTAAAAATCTACTAACCGTCAGGTGTTTCACTATTTTAATTTTGCATGACTAGTAGTCTAAACACCTACTAACCGTCATGTGTTTCACCATCTTTTCTTCACAGGAATAGTAGTCTTAAAACCTACTAACCGTCACGTGTTTTCCTATTTTTCTTTTACATGAATAGTAGTCTAACCTCCAATTAACCGTCATGCGTTTCACAATCTTTTATTCACATGACTAGTAGTCTGAAAACCTACTAACCGTCACGTGTTTCACTATTTTTATTCGTATGGCTTGCAGAAACTTGCAACATCGATTCGAGACAACAAGCAAGTTTTTATTTACATCGTACACATTAATCTGTATGAAACCAACTGAAATCACTAATTTTTCGATTTCTTTATCTCAATTGCACGCTTTCAAAGTTCTTATCACTTAGTGATCAATAGCCTTTTCATCTATTAAGAATCACTATTTTCTTTTCACATGACTAATAGTCTGAACAACTACTAATCATCATGTGTTTAACCATTTTTCGTCAAAGGACTAGTAGTCTAATAACATACAAACCGTCATGTGTTTCACTATTTTTTCTTTTGCATGAATAGTAGTCTAAACACCTACTAACCGTCATGTGTTTTGCCATCTTTTCTTCACAGGAATAGTAGTCTTAAAACCTACTAACCGTCACGTGTTTTCCTATTTTTTTCTTTTGCATGATTAGTAGTCTAAACTCCAATTAACCGTCATGCATTTCACCATCTTTTATTCACATTACTAGTAGTCTGAAAATCTACTAACCGTCACGTGTTTCACTATTTTTATTCGTATGACTTGCAGAAACTTGCAACATCGATTCGAGACAATAAGCAAGTTTTTATTTACATCGTACACATTAATCTGTATGAAACCAACTGAAATCATGTCACGCCCTCAATTTTCAACATAAATAAAATAGCTTTTCATAAATAAAACTCCTCACATTAGCATACATAATACCCCAAAAGAGTTCACCATGTCCTGGTCATTAAGTTACAAGTCCAACTCCAAGAGTTTGAATATATTACATCATTAAAAGAAATAGAGTTAAAGTTCTATTACATTCCCAAATCATGTTTTACCAAAATATCCACGAGTCTCCTTTACCACTTCTTCCGAAAATATGCACTAGAATGCATGCACTTCACTCCATGCTACCGCTCCGGGTTCACACCTGAAAATGATAGGTTGAGCTACACTAGCCCAGTAGAGAAATCTACACAACCATTATATGCAAATGGGATGACAGGTAGAATGAATAACAGGAATAAGGAACAGTATCTCAAGGGAGAAACAAAACACGACTAGTAATTATCCCAACGTCGATGACATAATTGAAGTACCATGACTACACATCAAGACTCTAGTTTAACCACGAGAACTTACTATCTATACGATTCTCTCATGACTGCCACTGCCTCTCATCTTATTTCAAATTACCAAACTGATATCTTAACTTATGAAACCATCATGCGCAAAGCCAATATCTCTCATATCAATCACACTTTCACAATGATACCCCTTTTTCATTCACATCGTATCACAATTCCTTTATCGTTCTGTGCCATGAGCCAAAAGCTCCTGCCGAGCCATTTAAGGGATCCCGATACCCCTACTAGTACCTCCCTCACTGATGGAGCTAATTCAAATCACATATCATAGGTCACCATACCACAATTCCTCAGATACACATTACAATTTCGTCATTCATCTCAATCACATATGATGAACTCACAATAAAGACTTATTCACGTAGAAGTGGTACGGATAAATTCCACTTCAGTCAACTCGCTATCGTTACGCCCTTAGTTTCTCATATCACCATTTAAGTTTGGTCGTACTATACATTAAAGGACACTTAGTCACAACGATTCATAGATTTCATTCTAGCAACCCTTAAGTTGTACAAGATACGAAAGAGATGTACCACACATCAATCATAAGGGAAATGTCTCACATACTTACTCCTAGCATTGTTCGATTTAGCAAAGTGTCCAACGTGTTCGCCTTTCACATCGCATGTCAGCATACGCAACCTTAGCCCGCCAACATTCCTTATGTTCTCTAAAATCTTATTTCGGTGTCAAAAGACTCATACGGAACCCAACGACCACTACAAACCCTAGTATACCACTAGCCTCGTCATACCATTCAATTAGATACTCAAGAGAACCTAGGAACATCCGTGTCTTTCCCAAACGATCCTAGGGAAAAAGGATTTCCCAACATATACGAACTTATCTATCTTATTTTGGCTACCAAACCTTAACGGTTAAGAATTGGGAGATGAGACCACCACCATTGGAAAGTAGACCTCCGGTACATGAATTTCGATATAAAATTTGCCCAAAACCGAGTTCGGATGAAAAAGTTATGCTCGATCGAAGTTTTTCCAAAAATGCTGATTTTTCAATGTCTACCGGTAGACATTAATCTCTACCGGTAGAAGACCCAAATTTCACAAACAATGACAGATTTTTGAATACCTACCGGTAGAGATTAATCTCCTACCGGTAGAAGACCAAAATTTCACAAAAGTGACACTCCTTGGACAGCGTTTCTACCGGTAGATTCCAAACTTCTACCGGTAGGACTTAGTTTTTCAGTGCTCGACTTTCAGATCTCACCAGAACATTTCTAACCACGAAACCAACGATCTAGGGTACGATTCAAACACCAAATCAACTCATAAACATATAATAGAAGTGAGAAATCCCTACCTCGAAGTCGAAGAACGAAACTCGAACTCAAACAAGCAAGCCCTAGCTTCCAAGATCCAAACCGAGCAAGGTACACCGAACCGAGCTCTATCCAACGAGGTACGAGCTCCAATACGCAAGTAGAGGATGGATTGGAGGTTGGTTAGTTCGGGTTTTGGGTGATTGGGTGAGAGAGACGGAGAGAGAGCAAGAGAGCCGAGAGAGATGAGAGAGCCGAGAGTGATAGGAAGAGGAAAACGGGAAAATGAAATCCCCTGCCACACACCCCACACATATATACGCCATATTACACTAACACCCACATTTCTCAAATCCTTGCACATTAACCCACAACCATATTTTCCACATTAAACCATCATTTATCTTTTTATGAAACATTAAAATTATATAGAGAAATTTACGGGTCTCTACATTCTACCCTCCTTAGAGAAATTTCGTCCCGAAATTTAAGTAAGGTAAAAGGAGGCACATTGTTTATGAATTTCATCTCAAAAGCTGTGTCCACTACACAACGCTTCGTGTCTGCCAATTTCGTGTCCAAAGCGCAAGAAAACTCTATAATGCCACAACTAACTAGCTTAGCTTCCTATCAAACAATCGCCAAGAATCGATGTTCATGCCCGTCAAATTGCCAAGTCACCGTATTCGTACAAATCATAATCACGTTACCAACTAATTCCAGTCTCACAAATCGCATCCATTCTCATTACTTCCGACTAACCAATTTCGGTTCCATGGACCGTGTCCAGACACAAGGAGAATTTCATAATGTCGTAATTCAACAACCTTCTCAAACAATACACAATCAACAAGTTCTAAGATTTACTCATCCAACCCAAGATTTACTATATTCTTCACGTACGCTTACAGGGAAATCAACCTTCATACATTTCTTTTCCACCTCGTTTCTTTACTTCCCGACTTACTCACACAAGTAGAGTTCTAATGAATTCCAACGCTAACTCAAAACAAACTCCCTCAAAAGACAAACGCCGAATAGATGTTAAGGTGTCCGACATGATGAAGTCTAGACTGAACAAGTTCATGAATTTTCCAACTTACATTTTTCCAAAGCAAAAGTGAAATGTTGGTTTTGAAAAAAATTTTGCCCCGTTGAGAGTTCTAGTTCGAATAGTTACAAAGCCACTGAAACATGCCCATGTGGCAAAATTCTATAGAATTTAAAAGGGAACGTTCATTTTGGAAAGACGTTATCAACGATTAATAACGAACACATCACTTGGTTAGTTGAAAACGATGACAATTTTGACAACATAGCAACGAACCATAATGTAGCCGACTCCAAGTCTGAATCGTTATCATTTTTGAAAATGAACTATGCAAAGATTCAGTTTTCACAAGGCATTATCCCTTTCAGAAAATTTTTGAGTTCAAGATATGTACATCTGTAAGTGTAACAACTTTCTAAAACAAAATTCACCACTCCACACGTTTTACTATACTTACGCGACGCCCCAAGTAAAGGACTCAATTCATGTTAGGCATATTTCTACAACGTCCAACTACTCTCGCTTATTCAATAACTTCACGAAGGATTAACCAAACTAGCAGTGGTCTCAACGAAACCATAATATAGAAATTGAAACACATCCAAAACTATAATCCATTCGTAAGCTACGACAAATAAGTAGTTGAGACAGGGATTCCAATTATCACATAATGTTACATCTAACTAAGAGGTCCAATTGCCCACACAAACACCTTCAATCAATTATCTATTTAACATGTAGCAAGTACCCACACACACATCATCATTTATCTAGTATTGCGTTCTAAAAGCAAATTCCACACGCTAAGATTACATCACAGGTCAAGCATGTAGATCGAGACTAAACAACAACCAATTTCACACACAGATACCATAATAGACCAATCAGCTGCAAACTCACTGTACGAATTAATGGCTTACGCAACACCGAACACATTTACGCATCAACGGGCTCACTCAGTACCCAATGCAACCACGGGCTCACACAGTGCCCAATACAACAACGGGTTCACACAGTACCCAATATAGCACGGGCTCACACAGTACCCAACACACTACGGGCTCACACAGTGCCCTATACACTACGGACTCACACAGTGCCCAATTCGACAATAGGCTCACACAGTGCCCAAAATACGAAAGGATAATGTTTTCCCTAGCCCCCCAAACAGAAATCCAAAATACCACAGCTCACAAGTGTCGGTGCATGTCCAATGACCAATCCAAAATACCACAGGCTCACACAGTGCCCAATTCCATCACGGGTTCACACAGTACCCCATACAATCACGGGCTCACGCAGTGCCCTGTACTTCATAACTCACGATTTCAAAAATTCAACAGTAATCAAGTTCGTTGCAATCTCGTAAGGTTTTACACGATTTCTATCCATTTTATCAACCTAGAATACTCTCATTCAGCTACTTTAGTTAGCACATTTATGTAGGTCTCTATCAAACAAAATCACATAGATCACTCCGCAGTGTTAATCGATACTAATATGGACCACAGACTTTCATTATGGCAGTTATTCAACAATCAAGCATCTCAAATATGTATAAGCAATCGTAACTCAAACATGTAAGCTTACGCTACCTCGCAATTCGGTATGAGATGTATGACTCGACTCCGTGGATCTCTACACGCTCCATCTGCTCGTCGGTTGTGGACAATCTACCGCTAAGTGCCCCGGATGACGACATCGATAGCAAACCCGAGGTGGTCTCTGACCATGATATTCCCTCTCCTGAGGACAGTCTACTGCACGATGGCCCGACTGACGGCACCGATAACACACAATCGTTGACCCCGATGAAACTCCTGACGTTCTGGTAAGATTAGGTGGTCCTGAACTATGCTGTCCCGAGGTGGACCGAAACTGTTCTCTCTGTCTTTTCCTCCCTTGGCTTCCAGACGCCTCTATAGATACACTCTTGTCAACGGTCTGTTGTCTCTGTCCCCGTACTTTCACTTCCCCTGGTGTTTCCTCCGTATACTCAATACTCCTAGCACACTCGACAATGTCAGAAAACCTTCCAATTCGTTGACTTACCACAAACTTCCTGATAGACGGGTCTAACCCTTTCTCAAAACGCCTACACTTCCTTTCCTCTAACGCCACTAATTCTGGTGCAAAACGTGATAAAGATTGAAATTTTATAGCGTAATCAGAGACGGTCATATTTCCTTGCTCCAACTTCTCGAACTGTCCTCGAAGTTTCTCACGATACGTATCTGGAAAATATTGATTCTCGAAGAGTTCTTCAAACTCAGCCCAAGTCAGGTTTTCTACATTTGGTTCATTTGTTTGATTAATCGCCCTTGCCATTCTCCTAGCATCTCTTCTTGCTCCTAAAACTGATTCCCACCACTCATTCGCCTCACCGACAAGTTGACAAGCAACTATACTCACTCGCAGGTCGTCCTCCGTAATCTTAAGTGCATTGAAGATCTTACGAATTTGTGCAGGCCAGTGATTGGCCACAAGAGGATCGCTACTCTCCCCATCGAACTGAGGTGGATTCCTACGGCTAAACTCTCGCATGGCTATCATGGCCCGACTGTCCACATTATCCCTAGGAGGTGGTTGCAAAAGATTTGTTGCCGCAAGTGCCGCTACAATTTCCCTAGCAAGTTGATTCTGCCCTGCCCCCATTCTCGGATTCCCAATCCTACCCCGTCTATTCTCAGGTCTCGGAGGCATCTCACTACAAAGAAACAATGAAGAGATCATCAAAAGCGATACACTACGAATCTCCAACTCCACCAATCCCGTCTAACAACTCTAAGCCAACCTACAACAACATAAATGCAATGCCACATAGATGAATGAATGCTACTCACACATATATGCACAAGTTTTGTTAAAATGCAATGATTTTGAACCCATGAGACTAAAAGTCTCCCCACGGTCTCGAGGTATTCTAAACTCACGCTCTGATACCAAGTTGTCACGCCCTCAATTTTCAACATAAATAAAATAGCTTTTCATAAATAAAACTCCTCACATTAGCATACATAATACCCCAAAAGAGTTCACCATGTCCTGGTCATTAAGTTACAAGTCCAACTCCAAGAGTTTGAATATATTACATCATTAAAAGAAATAGAGTTAAAGTTCTATTACATTCCCAAATCATGTTTTACCAAAATATCCACGAGTCTCCTTTACCACTTCTTCCGAAAATATGCACTAGAATGCATGCACTTCACTCCATGCTACCGCTCCGGGTTCACACCTGAAAATGATAGGTTGAGCTACACTAGCCCAGTAGAGAAATCTACACAACCATTATATGCAAATGGGATGACAGGTAGAATGAATAACAGAATAAGGAACAGTATCTCAAGGGAGAAACAAAACACGACTAGTAATTATCCCAACGTCGATGACATAATTGAAGTACCATGACTACACATCAAGACTCTAGTTTAACCACGAGAACTTACTATCTATACGATTCTCTCATGACTGCCACTGCCTCTCATCTTATTTCAAATTACCAAACTGATATCTTAACTTATGAAACCATCATGCGCAAAGCCAATATCTCTCATATCAATCACACTTTCACAATGATACCCCTTTTTCATTCACATCGTATCACAATTCCTTTATCGTTCTGTGCCATGAGCCAAAAGCTCCTGCCGAGCCATTTAAGGGATCCCGATACCCCTACTAGTACCTCCCTCACTGATGGAGCTAATTCAAATCACATATCATAGGTCACCATACCACAATTCCTCAGATACACATTACAATTTCGTCATTCATCTCAATCACATATGATGAACTCACAATAAAGACTTATTCACGTAGAAGTGGTACGGATAAATTCCACTTCAGTCAACTCGCTATCGTTACGCCCTTAGTTTCTCATATCACCATTTAAGTTTGGTCGTACTATACATTAAAGGACACTTAGTCACAACGATTCATAGATTTCATTCTAGCAACCCTTAAGTTGTACAAGATACGAAAGAGATGTACCACACATCAATCATAAGGGAAATGTCTCACATACTTACTCCTAGCATTGTTCGATTTAGCAAAGTGTCCAACGTGTTCGCCTTTCACATCGCATGTCAGCATACGCAACCTTAGCCCGCCAACATTCCTTATGTTCTCTAAAATCTTATTTCGGTGTCAAAAGACTCATACGGAACCCAACGACCACTACAAACCCTAGTATACCACTAGCCTCGTCATACCATTCAATTAGATACTCAAGAGAACCTAGGAACATCCGTGTCTTTCCCAAACGATCCTAGGGAAAAAGGATTTCCCAACATATACGAACTTATCTATCTTATTTTGGCTACCAAACCTTAACGGTTAAGAATTGGGAGATGAGACCACCACCATTGGAAAGTAGACCTCCGGTACATGAATTTCGATATAAAATTTGCCCAAAACCGAGTTCGAATGAAAAAGTTATGCTCGATCGAAGTTTTTCCAAAAATGCTGATTTTTCAATGTCTACCGGTAGACATTAATCTCTACCGGTAGAAGACCCAAATTTCACAAACAATGACAGATTTTTGAATACCTACCGGTAGAGATTAATCTCCTACCGGTAGAAGACCAAAATTTCACAAAAGTGACACTCCTTGGACAGCGTTTCTACCGGTAGATTCCAAACTTCTACCGGTAGGACTTAGTTTTTCAGTGCTCGACTTTCAGATCTCACCAGAACATTTCTAACCACGAAACCAACGATCTAGGGTACGATTCAAACACCAAATCAACTCATAAACATATAATAGAAGTGAGAAATCCCTACCTCGAAGTCGAAGAACGAAACTCGAACTCAAACAAGCAAGCCCTAGCTTCCAAGATCCAAACCGAGCAAGGTACACCGAACCGAGCTCTATCCAACGAGGTACGAGCTCCAATACGCAAGTAGAGGATGGATTGGAGGTTGGTTAGTTCGGGTTTTGGGTGATTGGGTGAGAGAGACGGAGAGAGAGCAAGAGAGCCGAGAGAGATGAGAGAGCCGAGAGTGATAGGAAGAGGAAAACGGGAAAATGAAATCCCCTGCCACACACCCCACACATATATACGCCATATTACACTAACACCCACATTTCTCAAATCCTTGCACATTAACCCACAACCATATTTTCCACATTAAACCATCATTTATCTTTTTATGAAACATTAAAATTATATAGAGAAATTTACGGGTCTCTACAAATCACTAATTTTTCGATTTCTTTATCTCAATTGCACGCTTTCAAAATTCTTATCACTTAGTGATCAATATTCTTTTCATCTATTAGGAATCACCATCTTTTCTTTACATGACTAGTAGTCTATAAATCTCTTAACCGTCATGTTTTTCACTATTTTACTGTTGCATGACAAGCTGTCTAAACACCTACTAACCGTCATGTGTTTCACCATCTTTTCTTAACATGACAAGTAGTCTAAACACCTACTAACCGTCATGTGTTTCACTATTTTTAATCGTATGACAAGTAGAAACAAGCATCATCGATTCGAGACAACTACCATATTTTCATCTATTACGTAAACTTTTAATCCTTATGAAACGGACGGAAACCACTAATTTTTCGTTTTCGTTATCTCAATTGCACACATTCAAAGTTTTTTTCAATTAGTGATCAGTAGTCCTTTCATCTACTAGGTATCACTAATCTCTTTACACAAGACTAGTAGTCTAAACACCAATTAACCGTCATGTGTTTCACTATCTTTTTCTTTACAGGAATAGTAGTCTTAAAACCTACTTACCGTCACATGTTTCTCTATTTTTTTTTGCATGACTAGTAGTGTAAACTCCTACTAACAGTCATGTGTTTCACCATCTTTTTATTCACATGACTACTAGTCTAAAACCTACTAATCGTCATGTGTTTCACTATTTTAATTCGTATGACTAGTAGAAACTTTCAACATCGATTCAAGACAACAAGCAAGATTTTGTTTACAACGTACGCTTTAATTCGTATGAAACCGACTGAATCCACTAATTTTTCAATTTCATTATCTTAATTGCATGCTTTCAAAGTTCTTATCACTTAGTGATCAATAGTCTTTTCATCTATTAGAAATCACTATTTTCTTTTCACATGACTAATAGTCTGAACACCTACTAACCATCATGTGTTTACCATTTTTTTTTCTTCACAGGACTAGTAGTCTAATAACCTACTAACCGTCACGTGTTTCACTATTTTTTCTTTTGCATGACTAGTAGTCTAAATATCTACTAACAGTCATGTATTTCACCATCTTTTTCTTCAAATGACTAGTAGTCTAAAAACCTAACAACCGTCATGTGTTTCACTATTTTTCTTGAGCTTGGCTAGAAGTTTTAACATCTACTAACCGTCATGTGTTTCACCATCGTTTTTTCACACGACTAGTAGTCTAAAAATCTACTAACCGTCACGTGTTTCACTATTTTACTTTTCCATGACTAGTAGTCAAATACCTACTAACCGTCATGTGTTTCACCATCTTTTTCTTCACAGGATTAGTAGTCTTAAAACATACTAACAGTCACGTATTTTTCTAATTTTCTTTTGCATGACTGGTAGTCTTAACTCCAATTAACCGTCATGTATTTCACCATCTTTTATTCACATGACTAGTAGTCTGAAAACCTACTAACCGTCACGTGTTTCACTTTTTTTATTCATATGACTAGTAGAAACTTGCAACATTGATTCGAGACAACAAGCAAGTTTTTATTTACAACGTACACATTAATCCGTATAAAAACCGATTGAATCCACTAAATTTTTGATTTCTTTTTCTCAATTGCACGTTTTCAAAGTTCTTATCACTTAGTGATCAATAGTCTTTTCATCTATTAGGAATCACTATTCTTTTTTCACATGACTAAAAGTCTGAATACCTACTAACCATCATGTGTTTCACCATTTTTCTTCTTAGGACTAGTTGTCTAATAACCTAATAACCTTCACGTGTTACACACTATTTTTTCTTTTGCATGACTAGTAGTCTAAACACCTGCTAACCGTCATGTATTTCACCATCTTTTTTCTTCACATGACTAGTAGTCTAAAAACCAACTAACCGTCACGTGTTTCACTATTTTTCTTGTGCGTGACTATTAGTCTAAAAATCTACTAACCGTCATGTGTATCACCATCTTTTCTTCACATGACTAGTAGTCTAAAAATCTACTAACCGTCACGTTTTTCACTATTTTACTGTTGCATGACTAGCAGTCTAAACACCTACTAACCGTCATGTGTTTCACCATCTTTTCTTAACATGACAATTAGTCTAAACACCTACTAACCGTCATGTGTTTCACTATTTTTAATCGTATGACAAGTAGAAACAAGCATCATCGATTCGAGACAACTAGCATATTTTCATCTATTACGTAAACTTTTAATCTTTATGAAACGGACGGAAACCACTAATTTTTCGTTTTCGTTATCTCAATTGCCCGCATTAAAACCTCTTATCACTTTTTGATCAGTAGTCCTTTCATCTACTGGGTATCACTATTCTCTTTTCACATGACTAGTAGTCTAAACACCTACTAATCGTCATGTGTTTCACCATCTTTTATTCACAAGAATAGAAGTCTTAAAACCTACTAAACGTCACGTGTTTGCCTATTTTTTTTGTATGACTAGTAGTCTAAATTCCTACTAACCGTCATGTGTTTCACCATCTTTTTATTCACAGGACTAGTAGTATTAAAACCTACTAACCGTCATGTGTTCCACTATCACTACAAGAGAAAATGCTTTTTTCGTCGATCTTTTTGCGTCGGCAAAAAATGCTGTCGCAAAAAAAATTAAATTTCGACAGCATGTCATCCCGACTCAAAAGTCGTCAATTTGCGTCCGCCACGTTGCCATCGCAAAAACCTAGTAGCAAATAGATTTTTTTTGCGTCTGCAAGGTACACCCTGATGCAAATAGTAACTTTTTAGGGCTAAAAAAGTGTACGCGCAATCGGGCGGGTAAGAAATGGCGGGGTGAAGGTGGCGAAAAGTTCTAAAATTTTTGGGAGAATTAAATTAATATTGTTTCCTTTTCCCCAAAACCCCAAATCAATATCTCTCCTAATTATTTTCCTGGGTGTGTTTTAATCGGTAAGAATCCTACCGAAACTCGTTTTCCCCAAAACCCCAAGTCGAACTCCTGCCTTACTTTGCTGGGATCGGCTTAAGAATCCTACAAAACCAAATTTATCTCGGTGTTTTCCAAGTCTTAATCAGTTGGGTGTGTTTCAATCGGCTAAGAATCCTTTCGAAACGAAATCGATCTCGGCAAAGAATCCTACCGAAATCAAGAGGATACACTCGTAAGTTTCTTAATCAGCTGGGTGTGTTTTAATGATTCTTCTTTTCTTGGTTCCGAAACCCTCTTGATTTTCTTGGTTCCAAAACCCTCTTGCATGTTTTAATCCTACCGAAACCCTCTTGATTTTATTTTTCTTTTGCCCTAACTTTTCTCTCATTGAAGATAACAGAGCACCAGAGCACCTCAACGACTACCACACGGGGTTTCCGACAAGACAATGAAGACAATTTCTCTCACGTACGTGATTCTACCAAGCAAACTCTCTAATGCTTCAATTTGAGGTTCAGGAGTCGATATTCCACCAAGCAAACTCTCTAATCCTCAACTCTCCCAAGAATCTTTTCCAGGGCTGAACACTACGTCCGTCTTCCCTGCTACCTCGTGATTCCACCATTGGTATGTACTAAGGGGACCTTTATTCTACTCGTTTATTTCCAATCTCTCACCAGTTGTGGTTGTGTGTATTTTGATTATTTATTGCTATTTATCACATGTATGCTACTCATGTTATTGGGAACCCAATTCGATTGGGAGTTATTTTAATCAGACCTAGAGAAGCCCCCCCCCCCCCCATGTGTGTGTGTATATATATTCATAACGAGTTTTTTAAGAATTTTTAGTATTTTAGTTTTGTTGTTGAGATTGAAGAATCCACTTAGAAATAGAAAAAATGTAAAATGTCAACATCATAAGCATGTGGATAATCTGGAATGTGACGTGGCTGTGGGGTCGGATACAAAAGAAATTCATGTTTATCTGTTGATAGTGAGATTAATAGTCTAATAAACTGCAATACGAGGAAAACATTTTTTTTTTATCAAAAGAAGCAAAAAAAAAACATAGGTTTTTCATCGAAAGAAACAAAATATAGAGCTAGGCTTAGAGTTTATGTTCCTCACAGGGACAAAAACCTAGGGCCTAGCCTAACATAAGCAACATGAAAAGCCATGAAGCAGAATGAAAGGCAATGAAAAGAGACAAACTTCCGAAGAATATGCTCTTCTTCAAAGGAACACCGTAGCATGCTGAACTGCTCCTTACAACACCACAGCTTATGTTGTGGGTGGTGTGGGGTGTGGAGCAGGGAGTTGAGGTGGGAGAGTGCGTTGGGGGAGATTTGGGGTATCAAGTGGTTTGGTCCAGGTTTGAAATGGAGGGAGGGGTATTCATTTTGGTTGGATTGGAGTCTTTTCAATAGAAGTTTTGTATGGTAGGTCAGGGGGCTAGAGTTAGCTTTTGGGATGTCTGTTTTGGTTAGTTCAAAGGTTTTATTTCTATAAGTTGGGCTTTGGGCGAGTGTTTATTGGGTGTGGGTGTTTTGTGGGCTTATGTTTTGCTTGAAAATGATTTCTGCTGTGGTTTTTTTGATGCTGCTGAATGCTACTGCTGTTGGTTGTTTACTAATATGTGAGGGTTTTGATTCTTGTTGGTGTCTTATGCGTTTTGATGCTTTGTCGCAAATTTTTGGTGTCTCCGCCGCTACTGATTTTTGTACATGGAATTCAATAGTTCTGTGTCTCTGTCAATAAAAAATGTGGATTGAAGACAAGAGTATGTTCCGTGAACATAATCTGTTGGAATGAATATATTGGACCTGCATTTTATTAGTGGTGTTTGGAATTTATGTAGGTCACAAAATCATCTCTACGCTTACGATTCGTTAAGATTAAAACGTTTTGGAAGTTCAATGAAGAATGTTTTTTCGTGTTTAATTGAAAATAATTACTGCTTGGCTAGAAAGTGCTTTCTATTTTCTAAATCCAGAAAACATTTACAACCCTAAAGTTACGAGGACAGTTCAAATTCTGTTCATGGCCTGGATTCTTGGGTAGAAGACTTAGCAGGCCTAGCTCTAAACCTCCATCAAGATCAAGACTTAGAAACGTTTATCTATTTCTGTGTATATGGTTAGGGGGACTGCTGGAACTCACGTGGGTTTGCGTGATTTTCTTAATATTGTGTCCTCTATTTGGCTTTTTTTTCCCATTCAAGTGTGACCTTTTTCATATGTTGCATTATCTCTCTTTATTTTTCTTTCCTCAACCAAGCGACTGAGAGCATACTTGATTTTTTTGGAGTAGGTGGCTAGTATGCATTTGTGTGTCTGTATATGCATAATGTACATGTTTGTTTACAGAAATAATTGAGGGAAGTAGAAACATGGACAAGACTTGGATTGATTTACCGAGGATGTCGAGGGACTACTTTGATGGGATTGACAGATTTCTTGAGTTTGCATACACTGATAAGCTTGATGATTCGTTCATTAGTTGTCCTTGTAGAAAATGTGAGAATCGCTATAGTTTTCCTCGAGCAGCTGTAAGGAAACATCTTTACTCTTGTGGATTTTTTAAGAAGTACAAAAATTGGACAAACCATGGGGAATCATATACTTTTCTTAATGGAGAGCAAGGTTACGGAACTTTTGAAAACTCAACAGTTGGGGACGATATGGTTGGAATGATAAGTGATGCTCTAAGGAATCAACATACAGGTACAAGTGTTGGGAATGATGAACGAATTCCAAATGATCCTCAAAAAGGGCCTGATGAAGCAACGGCAGCGTATCTCAAACTTCTTGACAATGCAAATACCGAGTTGTATCCTGGGTGTAAAAATTTCACATCATTGTCGTTTATTGTTCGACTTTTGCATATGAAGGTGCTTCATAAGTTGTCAAACAAGACAATTGACAAGTTTCTTACATTTTATCATGAGGCTTTCCCTGAGGCCTTGAATCTTCCGAATTCGTACTATGAAGCCCAAAAGATAACTGACGATTTGGGCTTTACGTACAAGACGTGGGATGCATGTCCTAGAAGTTGTATGTTGTTTAGAAACGAGCATGCAAATCTTGATGCTTGTGTCGTATGTGGTGAATCTAGATGGAAAGTGACTATCACTAGATCAAAAACTGGCAAGAAACGTGGTAAAAAAAGGGCTGCGAAACAGATGAGGTATATCCCTTTGAAGTCAAAATTGCAAAGGTTTTTTACGTCATCTGAAACAGCCAAGCTCATGAGTTGGCATGCTGATGGACGAACCAATGATGGTGTTCGTAGGCATCCTGCTGACGCTCTTGCATGGAAGGAATTTGATCGTCGACATGTCAGGTTTGTTGGTGATATTCGAAACATAAGACTTGGGTTAGCATCTGATGGATTCAATCCATATGGAACAATGACCATAACTCATAGCACTTGGCCTGTCGTGTTGGTCATGTACAATCTACCGCCATGGCTGTGCATGAAACAACCATTTTTTATTTTGTCTTTGGTTATTGATGGCCCGAAGGGACCAGGCGATAAGATTGATGTGTATTTACAGCCATTAATTGAGGAGCTATTGGAATTATGGAATGAAGGAGAACTCACGTTTGATGCATCAACCAACCAAATGTTTCAAATGCATGCAGCTTTGATGTGGACAATCAACGATTTCCCCGCATATGCCAACTTGTCAGGATGGAGTACCAAAGGAAAATTTGCTTGTCCTTCATGCAATAAAAACACAGTATCTTGCTGGTTGAAACATGGTAAAAAGCAATCCTACAGGGGTCATCGCCGATTCTTACCAAGTGATCATAAATTTCGAAAGGATAGAGTGTCATTTGATGGAACACGGGAATGGAGAAGCAAGCCTAAACCGTTGTCTAGATCTGAGTTGCTGAATCAAATTGAATCAGAAGGCATCCTTACCCAATACAAGATATTTGATCTTAAGGTACGGTTTGAGAGATTAAAAGCCAAGGAATCCGCTACATCTTCAGACCACAATTGGAAAAAGAAGAGCATATTTTTTGAGCTGCCATACTGGGAATTCAATTTAATCAGACACAACATTGATCTAATGCATGGGGAGAAGAACTTTTGTGACAATATATTATGGACAATACTTGGAATTGTAGGAAAATCTAAGGATAATCCTAGTGCCAGGCGTGATCTAGAATTTCTAAATATTAGAAAGTCGTTGCATTTGCAGTCAAGAGGGTCCAAGAAAGCATATATGCCACCGGCACAATTTACAATGAGCAAAGAAGAAAAAAAGATATTTCTCAAAGTATTAAAGGAAGTTCGAGTGCCAGATGGTTATGCATCGAATATCTCAAGACGTGTGCGCCTAGACGATACAAGTATTGGGGGACTTAAGAGTCACGACAACCATATTCTAATGCAACAACTTATACCTATTGCCATTCGAAAAGCGTTGCCTAAGAATGTGGTTGAACCCTTGATTGAATTGGGAAATTGTTTCAGACAATTGTGCTCCAAAGTTAATCGTGCTTCAGACTTGGAATATCTTGAAGATCGTTTTGTAGTGACGCTGTGCCAGCTTGAGAAAATATTTCCACCATCCTTTATTGATATAATGGAACACTTGGCTGTACATTTAGCTGAAGAAGCATTAATTGCTGGACCGGTTCAATTTCGATGGATGTATCCATTCGAGAGATTCCTTCTTATGCTGAAACAATATGGGCGGAATAAAGCTCATTCGGAGGCTTCAATAGTTAAAGGTTACTTGATGGAAGATTGTATGAATTTTTGTGCGCAGTATTTGAATGATGTGGAAACAAAATTGAATCGTCCAGCGAGGAACTATGATGGCGGTGACAGTATGGGTCGGGGTGTGGGGGAAAACACGATATTTCACCTTGATGATAGAGAATGGATACAAGCTCATCGATATATTTTGTTCAACACCAGTTCAGTTGCACCTTTCATTACGTATGTTTAACTACCCTCTTAATCCTTTGTTTTAAGTTATTTATTTTTGGTAGTTCTTAAATGTGTATTTTAACTTTACACAGGTAGCACCTTGAATTTCTCAAAAGTAAGATGCCTCGAGCTGATGATCATCAAATTCAACGGGAGCATTTTGAAACATTTCATGCTTGGTTCAAGGACCATGTATGTATTTTTCTATAAGTCACAATCAAACATAATTACACCCCTATATCATAATTTTTTAACTTCAACATGATTTTCAATAGGTCCAACTTATGCTGAGAACAAGCAACACCACATTTTCTGAAGAAATCCATAGGTTGGCTATTGGTCCTCATACCGTCGCAAGGAGATTTAGTGGCTATGTTATTAATGGGTTTCGTTTTCGTGTGAAATCTATTGATGACAATCGTTCAACTCAAAATAGTGGTGTAGTTTTGAAAGCAAATACATTGAGTTATGCGAGTAGGAAAGACAAAAATCCTCGGGTAGGAGCAGTATACTACTATGGATGGCTCACTGACATTGTGGAAATTCGATACACTAATGAAACAAAATACGTTATGTTCAAGTGTGACTGGATTGATAATATTCATGGGAAGAAAGAAGATGCCTTCAAATTTACATAGGTCAATTTCAACCATTTGTTGTACCGAGAGGATCAAGCTACCAATGAACCTTACATCTTGGCTTCCCAAGCAGAACAGGTTTGGTATGTTCCAGATCCGATCGAACCTGATTGGCAAGTAGTTATAAAGATGTCTCAGAGAGGACTGTATGATATGCATTCCGATGATCCCCAAGTAGATCCCTATTTGACCCAGCAATTGGAAGAGAACATAGGGCGCCAAGATGAAGATATTGGTTGGGTGAGGGAAAGAGAAGAAGGTGACATCATTGATGAAGATGTTTAGGCTTAGGGGGTAATGATTTTGGACGTAGGGATGTATGTTTTTTCTTCTCCTAATCATTTCTCTTTTTTTGAACAAGCTACCTTTCTTGTAGACCGTTAAGCTTATGGTATCTTTTTTTGTCTACTATTTGCTTTGATATGAGCATGTCTCAGACTTGGATTCAAATGACTTGACTTGTGGAGTATTGATTTTGAAGAGGGCTGTAGTGTTGGTATGAGAATCAAATTATATTGTGTTATATTTCTTGCATGTACATGTTATTGGTGTTTTTTTTTGGAGAGTGTGTTTGCCTTGCACCATTGTGTCTATGTAATCAATTATCATTTGCATTGGACAAAATTCTAACGTCGTTGTCAAGTCAAGATATTGTGGAAAGGCAGCCATGGCTAAGAGAAAGGCTAGTAAACGACCTCGCACAATGGATGAGGCAGTACAAATAAGTTTATCCAAGGTGGTACAGGAGGATCCAACACCGCGACCATTGGAGGATACACAACCATCTCAAGTAATGCAACCATCTCAGGCTCCACATCTGCCTCAGCCAATACAACCACCTTCAAATGAAACAGGTACGTAATATTTTTTTAGAATTGAAGCACATGATAGGCTCAATTTTTTTTTTGTTCTTTAACCTACTGAAAGTGAATGACATGGAAATCAAATTCAATGCTATGCCCCTTGATTATTACAAGTTACCACCAACTGAATTTTCAGCTCCTGAGACATCTATGAAGAAGTGTGGTCGAGGCAGTGCTAAGGGCATTCACCAGTGGGGTACTGGAACTAAACTAAAAGTCATGTTTGATAATGATTTCCAGCCATTGGGAGATGAAGGCAGCCGATTGAAAGGACAACTGGGCACAATGCTACGCAACCCCCATCGAGTTCCCTTGACTTATCTTGACTGGAATTCAGTACCTGAAGAGATCAAAAGTGCTATTTGGAAGGAGATTGAGGTATATGTCATATTTTTTGAATTTTTCTGTTTACATATATTTGATCTCTTCTTATATATGTAGTTGTGCTTCGTAGGATAACATTGAGGATTGTCCGGTAGAGTTTTAGCCAGTAGCCATGCGTTCTTGTAACAAATTATGGAAAGATCATAAGGCTAAGACAAAGGATAAATATTATACTAAACATGAAGAAGATCCAGATATATTGTTGAAAGTGCCTAAGAGAGTATTGCCAGATCAGTGGGAAGAACTTGTGAGCTATTGGAGGACTACGGATGCCAAGGTATATAATTGAGTAAATAGTTGTAAATTTATAAAATTGATTACATTAATTGTGTTTCAGTCTTGAGTAGGGTTTTCATATCGCAGTTAATAGCAACTAGGAACTCCAAAAATCGAGAGTGGCGTGGTCCAGATCATAGGACTGGGCGGACACATTTCTCCCAGATTAGGCATGAGGTATTGCATAGTTGACAAACTTATTTTACTTGGTTTTTTTGTCCCTACTAATAACATCTATGGGGGCTCAAGCTCAATGCCACTTTTTGTTATGTTGGATGAAATTAGATGAATGCAAACGGAGAGAACACAGACAAAATGAGTGTCTTCATCAAGACACGTGACGAAAATGACCCAGACGTGAAGGCCGTTGTGGTATGAGTGACCTTTTTAATTGTCTTTTTTTATTATGTCTAAATTATTACGTGACTTCACTTCTATGTTGTTGAATTGTAGGAAGAATTTAATCAAAACCTTGCTGAAATACCAGAGTCACTTCAGACAACAGAGGTTCGAAACAAGATTTTCCATGATGTGTTAGGAGAGGATGGACATGGTTATTGCAAAACCTATGGTGCCGGTGTGCCTCGGAGCGCAGTTTATGGTCAGTCTTCCCGGTCGTCACATGCCTCCTCTTCTTCCAATCACAATGAGATCACTAGGCAAGTACGTGAGGCCACTCAAGAGATTGAGCAAAGGCTAAGCAATGAGATAGAGAAAAGGCTAAGCAGTGAGATTGAACAGAGGCTCACAAGAGAGATTGAGCAGAGGTTCGCAGGAGAGATGGAGCGTATGCTTAATGAGAAGTTGATGGCTCATCTCGGGCGTATGGGGGCTCAAATGGCCTTATTTCAGACCTACGGAGGGACAAATCAGACTGAACAGGTGATTTCTAAATGTTTGAATTTTTTTTGTAAATAGATTTAAAGCATGTCATAGTGACAAATGGTATTTGGTATGTTATAGGTTTTGAATGACTTCCAAGATGGTGACCAAGGTTTCTCTCCTTTGCCAACACATTCTCCACAACTTGATGGACAGGTATGTTCAGTTTAAGTCCCAGTAAATGCATGTAAAGTTGAGCTCAGTTCAGTTCTTGCATTTTTGCCTAAGATGTAGTTTCATGTTGTACAAGTTTCCACTTCCTACTGACTTGCTTATAGTCGCTTGCAACAAGTAGTTTATGCCTTGCTGGTGATAAACCGGCCCATGAATTATTTTTGACCTTGTTGTCTGTTGCTTTTGGTCTAAAATTTGAGAAGTATCCTTCCCTAGTAACTTGCTTGGGTCAAGGGCAGGAATCTGTTACATTTAGATCACTCTTTCGCGTAGATGCCTTATTCTAAATTGCACAATGTTGAGCCATCTTAGACAACCTCATAGATATAGCAAAAGGAGAAGAGTAAGAAAAGAAAGTAGAAGAGAGAAAGGTGAGATGCATACAGAACGCGAAGTGCAATAAGCAATGCATGATGCTCGCCTCGTTCACGTCGTTTGTGTGAATATGGAATGCAAACCAGTTGAAAAGGACATTAAAAATTTTCCTGTCATCTAAACCTGCCAGTCCATGTTTCTTCAAGATTTTTTATCCCCTAGTGAAATGAATGTTCTGTACCCTAGTGAAATGAATGTTCTGTATTCCTCGCCTCATTCACGTCGTTTGTCAAGTCAGTTTTTTTCTTCGATTCAATGTTCATATATATATATATATATATAAACATCTACTATTCATAGTGTGTTGAGTCTTTCGTAAGCTCATGATCACAACGGATCCTGCTTCATGAAATTTATAGTATAGCTCTCCCATAGGATTGGCTGTTACTGGACACAACGATGAGCACTACATCCTCTTCCTGCGTGCGCATAACCAACCGCCGATATAATTTTGCCATTCTATACTACCCCGCTAAGATCAATGGTTCATCCCTCCGTTGGTCAGAAGGCAGAGATATAATCTGTCCTAGCTAGTAGCCTAATGAGCTTAGCGGCTACTGCTATAGTTGGATCCAACTAGTAAGACATTTTGCCCCTTATTAAACTGTGCGGCTAAATTGTAGAGTTGGTGTCTCTTTAAACAAAATGACCCCCCTACTTGTAGACAGTACAAGGATAAATTCAAAGCAAAACGAAAACAGAGAAAGGGAAACTAAGTATACAAAAATCTGGACGCTTAACCCCATGTGACCTTAATTTGCTGCATTTCCCATGGGGTCCTTTAGCATCACGATCATAATTACTTTGCTTGTATAATCAATTCTACACTCAGCTTCAATATACGTATATAAACTCGACAACTTGACCAGTTGCTCTTCAAACTTGGAACAGAACCAGCCACTTCAATCTTCAAGGTGGTTTTACATTGCCTTGATGATGGCACTTGAATCTTTGTCTAGCTGATTTCTTTTATCACTATGGTCTCTTATTTGCTAAGTATAAAAATGTGGGTACTAAACCTTGCTTCTGATTGTAGGATGGTCATGAAAAAGTATGCTTGGTGAGTTACACTATTCCAAAACACGATGTGGCAGAGGGAATTGTTGTTAGTAAGGACCCATTGGTGAAAGTAGACGGAAAGCCATTGGGTTCTGATTTTTGGAAAGTGCTCGTTAAAAAAGCAAAAATACCTAATGCTTCTTTGGAAAGACCTCGCAAAAAATTTCGCACAGTTGGAGAAGCTGTTGGCTGTGCTGTTGCTTGGAGGTCTTGTGATGTATGTTAATTACGATAAACCATTATTGTTTCATGTGATTGGAAATGCATATATCAGCATCTTATTCTTGTATATTTTCTTTTTCAGGTGTTTGACGAGGAATAAAGTGTGCAACGATGAACAAGCTAGATGCAATATTTTGGGTTCCGCTTATTTTGCATTCTAACCGAGGTTCCTATTTTGTCGAGGACTTAACTGTGCAACGATCAAGAAAATGCAATATTTTGGGTTTCACTTATTTTACATTGTAGAGTTAAACAAACTAAACTGAGGTTCCTATTTTGTTTGACGTACTATTGGCTATGTCTATTTTAGGTTTTATTTCCGAAACATATTACTCTTGGGAGTATTCGAGTACTGTTATATCTTTGGATCTCTTGGGATTGAATGAATGGGCAAGTTGTGAATATTAGCTGCGTTTTTTAATTGAATGATGGTTTTTGTATTATAAACATGTTTTGGATGGAGTGGTGGTGTTTGATATGTCTAGAAAATTATGCAGGCTAGCTTGTAATATTAGATGCCCGGCCAATGTACATAATTAAAGCTATCAGCTGAATGTTCACTTTTTTTGCGTCGGCATACCCCCGATGCAAATAGACAGGATATATCGTATATTTGAACCATTGGCGACGGCGTGGGCCGATGAAAAAAATGTTTTTAGCGTTGGCACGACCTCCCGATGCTAATTACCTTGTGATTTTCAAATTTTTTGAGTCGGGAAGAATGCCGATGCAAATAAACTATTAGAGACAGCATATGCCGATGCAATAACTATGCGACGGCACATGCCGACGCAAAAAACTTTTTGAGACCCCACCATTTTCGTCCCCCAAAATGCCGACGCGTTGCCAACGCAAAAAACAGGTCCCGTCGCAAAAGGTGTCCCTGACGACGCAAATAGGTTGACGCAAATAGCATATTCTCTTGTAGTGTATTTTTATTCGTATGACTAGTAGAAACTTGAAACATCGATTTGAGACAACAAGCAAGATTTTGTTTACAACGTACGCTTTAATCCGTATGAAAACGAATGAAACCAATAATTTTTCAATTTCTTTATCTCAATTGCACGCTTTCAAAATTCTTATCACTTAGTGATCAATAGTCTTTTCATCTATCAGAAATCACTATTTTCTTTTCACATGACTAATAGTCTGAACACCTACTAACCATCATGTGTTTCACCATTTTTCTTCACAGGACTAATAGTCGAATAACCTACTAACCGTCACGTGTTTCACTATTTTTTTTTTGCATGACTAGTAGTCTAAACACCTACTAACCGTCATGTGTTACACTATCTTTTCCGAACATGACAAATAGTCTAAACACCTTCTAACCGTCATGTATTTCACCATCTTTTCTTCACATGACAAATAGTCTAAAAACCTACTAACAAATAGTCTAAAAACCTACTAAACGTAACGTGTTTCACAGTTTTTCTTGAGCATGACTAGTAGTCTAAACACCTACTAACCATCATGTGTTTCACCATCTTTTCTTCACAGGACTAGTAGTCTAACAACCTACCAACCGTCAAGTGTTTCCCTATTTTTTTCTTTTGCATGACTAGTAGTTTAAACACCTACTAACCTTCATGTATTTCACTATCTTTTCTTCACATGACTAGTAGTCTAAAAACCTACTAATCGTCACGTGTTGCACTATTTTTCTTGAGCATGACTAGTAGTCTAAACACCTACTAACCGTCATGTGTTTCAACATCTTTTCTTCACAGGACTAGCAGTCTAAAAATCTACTAACCGTTACGTGTTTCACTATTTTACTTTTCCATGACTAGTAGTCTAAACACCAACTAACCGTCATGTGTTTCACTATCTTTTCAGAACATGACAAATAGTCTAAACACCTTCTAACTGTCATGTATTTCACCATCTTTTTTTCACATGACAAGTAGTCAAAACCTACTAACCCTCACGTGTTTCACTTTTTTTTTCTTTTACATAACTAGTAGTCTAAACACCTACTAACCTTCACGTATTTCACCATCTTTTCTTCACAAGACTAGTAGTCTAAAACCTACTAACCGTCACGTGTTTCACTATTTTTCTTGAGCATAACTAGTATGCTAAACACTTACTAACCGTCATGTGTTTCACCATCTTTTCTTCACACGACTTGTAGTCTAAAAATCTACTAACCGTCATGTGTTTCTCCATCTTTCCTTCCAAGGAAGAGTAGTCTTAAACGTACTAACCGTCAAGTGTTTTCCTATTTTTCTTTTGCATGACTGGTAGTTTGAACTCCAATTAACCGTCATGGGTTTCACCATCTTTTCTTCACATAACATGTAGTCTAAAAACCTACTAACCGTTACGTGTTTCACTGTTTTTTTGAGCATGACTAGTAGTCTAAACACCTACTAACCGTCATGTGTTTCACCATCTTTTCTTCACAGTACTAGTAGTCTAATAACCTACTAACCATCACATGTTTCACTATTTTTTTCTTTTGCATTACTAGTACCCTAAACACCTACTAACCTTCATGTATTTCACCATCTTTTCTTCACATGACTAGTAGTCTAAAAACCTATTACCCGTCAGGTGTTTCACTATTTTTCTTGAGCATGACTAGTAGTCTAATCACCTACTAACCGTCATGTATTTCATCATCTTTTATTCACCCGACTAGTAGTCTAAAAATCTACTAACCGTCACGTGTTTCACTATTTTACTTTTCCATTACTAGTAGTCTAAACACCTACTTACCGTCATGTGTTTCACTATCTTTCCTGAACATGACAAATAGTCTAAACACCTTCTAACTGTCATGTATTTCAACAGCTTTTTTTCACATGACAAGTAGTCAAAAACCTACTAACCGTCACGTGTTGCACTATTTTTCTTGAGCAAGACTAGTAGTCTAAACACTTACTAACCGTCATG
Source organism: Rhododendron griersonianum (assembly GCA_018127125.1). Classification (NCBI taxonomy): domain Eukaryota; kingdom Viridiplantae; phylum Streptophyta; class Magnoliopsida; order Ericales; family Ericaceae; genus Rhododendron; species Rhododendron griersonianum. The sequence goes on along the minus strand of CM030790.1, from coordinate 28,232,556 downwards.
TGTTTCACCATCTTTTTTTCACACGACTTGTAGTCTAAATATCTACTAACCGTCTCGTGTTTCACTATTTCACTTTTGCATGACTAGTAGTTTAAACACCTACTAACCGTCATGTGTTTCACCATCTTTCCTTCACGGGAATAGTAGTCTTAAAACCTACTAACCGTCACGTGTTTTCCTATTTTTCTTTTGCTTGACTGGTAGTCTTAACTCCAATTAACCGTCATGTGTTACACCATCTTTTATTCACACGACTAGTAGTCTGAAACCTACTAACCGTCACGTGTTTCACTATTTTTATTCGTATGACTAGTAGAAACTTGCAACATCGATTCGAGACAACAAGCAAGTTTTTATTTACAACGTACACAATAATCTGTATGATACCGACTGAAACCACTAATTTTTTTATTTCTTTATCTCAATGGCACGCTTTCAAATTTCTTATCACTTAGTGATCAATAGTCTTTTCATCTATTAGGAATCACTATTCTCTTTTCACATGACTAATAGTCTGAACGCCTACTAACTATCATGAGTTTAACCATTTTTCGTCTTAGGACTAGTAGTCTAATAACCTACTAACCGTCATGTGTTTCACTATTTTATCTTTTACATAACTAGTAGTCTAAACACCTACTAACCATCATGTATTTCAACATCTTTTCTTCACATGACAAGTAGTCTAAAAACCTACTAAACGTCACGTATTTCACTGTTTTTCTTTAACATGACTAGTTGTCTAACCACCTACTAACCGTCATGTGTTTCACCATCTTTTGTTTTTTTTTTTTGGGTAACTTAGCTTGAAATTAAAAAAGGTTAAGCGAATGTACAGCCTACAAGGGGCATACCCCAGGAGGAAAAGAAAAGGAAAAAAACAAGAGTGGCAAAAGTGGGGTAAACCATGCACAACCCGCATGGAGAGTAAGATAAAGTAAATACATAACAAAATACCATGTGTACTGAGATATGTGAAATTGAACTACTACCTGGCACAACTCGCCAGGCTAGGAAATGAAGTAAATAAAGTAGATAGTTATGGTCAACGGTGACCACATGATAACCAGCGCTGAGGAGAGATCCTCCTCCTCCAAGGCTGGGCTAAGAAAACCAAGAACCTAGACTTCCATCACCCCAAAGCTAGTATAATACCCACTCAATAGAAGTCAACTACTACAGGGGAACTCAGACTGAGAGAGGCTCAAACTGGAGATGTCGGCATCCGACAAGGCTACCCTGCTAAGCACCCTGCACACCACGCCCATTCCATCCAGACTACTACAACCTCGCCCAAATCCCCTAGGCTCGCTAACGACTGTAGGCGGAACAGGAAGAGGAACCACCAAAAGTAGCCACTCAAACCTCAAGTGGACCAAGCTGCTCTTTTCGATCAGTGCAAACCACTAAATCTAATCAGAAACAGACTGCGAAGCTACCCCTTTCGATCAGTGAACATCCACCAATCTAGTCAAAGACAGCTCCGGCAACTACCTTGCTCAATCAGACTCCATTCATAATCTAATCATCGGCACCCACAACTGCTGCTACTGCGAGACTACCCCTTAACTAGAACAGAATCTAATCTAATCAATAATAGCCACGACCACAAGAATACTACATAAAACCTCAGAGCTAAAAGCGTAGGCTCTAGGGATATAAAAGGCTCAACGAAGAGCCCGACCCCCGATTTCAGTCCAACAGACGCCTATCGGGGGTCGCAGAGACTAACAGCGAACTGGCCCATAAGTCCAGCAACAAGATGACAATAGATAGATAATTGCAAAGTGCAGTGCACTAACAGTAAACTTCCCCCACTGCCCGGGCCACCCAGCCGGTTTACCTGCCCGGGCTGGCCTGCCATCGGGCGGCTGCTGCCCGCTGCCTGCTGCTGCTACCGCCTGCTGCTGCCTGCTGCGGATGGCCTTTCCAGTGGCTGGACGAGGTTGACTCGAATCGCCCGGGCTGAAGCTGCTGCCTAGCCTCTGCCCGAGCAAAACAATCACTGGCAGCCACTGCTGCCCCTCGCCCGAGCCGTTCACGGATGGCCTGCCCGGGCTGGCTTGCTCGGCTGTTGAAGCCCCGACGGTTGATGATTCACTTGGCTGGATAGTTGACCGGACAAGAGAGATGGAGGGAGTGGCAGAGACCGGGCCTGCTGCTGCCCGCTGCTTGGCCCGGGCTGGCTGATTGCCCGGGCTTGCTGATTGCCCGGGCGGCTGGGCCCCACGGCGGCTATTGGGTCCACGGCGGGGGTTGGGGTTGAAGATGATGGCCGATGGCTGTGGAGCCACGGCTGTTGAGCCACGGTGGTCCGGATGGAAGACCGGACCAAAGCCTGCCCGAGATGGCCTGACCACGACCTGGTCTGACTGGACAGATCTGGCCGGAGAGGTCCATGACTGGCAGCGTGAGGGCGAGCCACACGGCGGCTGGGCCCCATGGCGGCTGTTGAGTCCTGCGGCGGGGTTGGGAATGGAGATGAAGGTCGATGGGGTGGATCCACGGCTGGATCTGATTTGTACCAAGCCAGAGGGGGCCGGCTGCTGATGATGGTCATCACGGCGGAGCTGGTCACCACGGCGGAGCCGGAGCTGGTCACCATGGCAACTGCTGCGCCCCACGGCGGGTTGTGGGTCGAGATGAAGACTGACGGGTAGAGCATGGCCGGACCAGATGGAGGCGGACCAGATCTAAACCGTACCTGTTGAAGCTTGCCCGACTGTGAAGGCCTGCTCTAGCATCGGCCGGGCCAGATCGGACCGGAGCGGAGACGGCGCTTGGCCGGACCAGATGGTAGCTGTCGACTACTCAACGGATGGTAGCTTGGCCGGACCAAATGAGCTTGAAGACCCATTTGAGATGCCAGGTTTGAGGACCGGATCTCCATTTGAATCAGATCTCAAGTCGGATAGTGTTAGATGGCCGGACCCGAGGGTTGCCTGATGTGGAACGGGCGGTCGAGGAGAGCCTCTATCGTGAGAGAGGCTCCCTTGCCCCCCTTTTAAAAAAAAAAAATCTATTAACCATCTTTTCTTCACATGACTAGTAATCTAAAAATCTATTAACCGTCACGTGTTTCACTATTTTACTTTTGCATGACTAGTAGTCTAAACACCTACTAACCGTCATGTGTTTCACCATCTTTTCTTCACTGGAACAGTTGTCTTAAAACCTACTAACCGTCACGTGTTTTCCTATTTTTCTTTTGCATGAATGGTAGTCTTAACTCCTATTAACCGTCATGTGTTTCACCATCTTTTATTCACATGACTAGTAGTTTGAAAACCTACTAATCATCACGTGTTTCAATCCTCCCATATATATTGCATACCGTTCCACCATTTGACTTAGCTCAAGTTTGAGAGCTCATTTCCTCTTGCGTTCTACCATTCATAACAGCCGTTCGATGACTTCTCTCTCTAGATTTAAAAGGACACGTGGTTACATCTACAGCGCACACGTATGATGAATGGCATCTTCGTAAATATTTGAAGATACTATTTCTTATCTTGTCGTATTGGTTCCACCATTCATAACAACCGTTAGATCGAGATGCTTACGTCATACACAATCCTTCACCGTAGATTATCTACTTACTAATAAACAAACCTTACAACAAACAAATAGCCCTAAAAAACATATCTGTATCAATAAATATTCTAAAACTTTACCGACCCATCTCGAAACCAAACAATATTCTCTCTTATAAATATCATTCAAAGTACTCAATTTTTGCAAATGGGTCACACAATATTAATTATAACATCCCATCCGACAATAGCCATTGTAATAGCATGTATGATGGCTTTAACCCTATTTTCACTTATTAGACTGCTATTTAGATGGTACATGCTTCGAACAGACCCAAATGCTATAAACAATACATAGCAGTATAAAACCCATATTCACAAAGCAACCCAGATTCAAACTCATCCCAATAGTCCCAACATCACTTCAACCCATGGAGATAGAAATCAACCCAGAAGTCGAAGGATCATTCCAATCCAGGACCGTAGAAGCACAGGCATCCACATAACTCCAACCAATTCAACTGACGTTCCCATCAAGGAAAGACCAGGCATTATCATCTATAATACACAGACGTCGGCTCTCCATGATCGTCGATAGATGCATAATCGACTACCGTCCACAATGTCCAATTAACTCAATAGGAAGGGTTAGGGTATATGTCTACGACACACGTCTAGACGGCCCTGATCAAGAACAGGCCCAATATGTGTTCCCAGTCAACTGTCCAATTGAACTATATTACTATGGAACATCATATGCATCATTACAAGACGATGTCTGCCCATGGATAGCGAAGTACAAATTGGAAGAATCGAACATCAGAAAAGATGTCCGATATTGCAAAATTAAAGCATACGTGAAGCTGTGCACGTCGAAGAACCCAAAAGAAATTGAATTCCGACCACCGTCTTTCAAAATAAAATCTAACAAGTTCAACGAGGAAGACGTGGACTGTTCTCACGTAGCACGTGCACCCAAACAACCCAAGTTGTGCAGGACTAGAAGCTCAGTAACAACGACTGAAAGGAACAGGCCACTGCTGTTACCAGGCCTAACATTCCAACAGGCCCGTTCGTTAGTAAGTTACCCAATTGAGCCCACTCCAATTCAGCCCATATTCAGTCAAGCCCAAGATCCAGGCCCATCAATATCTGAAGTGGGCTCCAACACTTCAAACACAATAGTTTTAGAGCCCAATGAACTCGTAAACATAGTGGGCTCAGCGGTAGCACAAGCAATGAAGGCCTCAACATCGGCACAGCCCGAAGAAAAGCCCAAAGTTTAATTACCGTTGTTTTATATTTGTAATCTCACCTGCGGTGCCAATATCATTAATAATATGAGTCATTCCAATGTTTTTATAAGTTCCCAATGCCCTTTTAAGTAAAGCAATCCCAAGACAAATGTTCTATTTTCTGTTTCCTCTTTGTTTTTATATATATATTTCCATAGGCAAATATATAAACCCTGAAAACCTTTATTAATAACAATACATTCAATGGAAATATACAATACGACTGTTTATGCTATATCGCAAAACAGAAGCAGCAGATGAATCCCACACCACAAACATAAATATAGCATTATCCCTAATATTTCCATAACGTCCACTGGTATTAACACCCATATCTTTGAAAGAGGTCACAAGACGATTACGACCATTGAACTTCAAGAACCGCTTCAGAGTAAACATGGTGCCAGAAACATTCTCATTAACATACTTCCGCTCCCTGACTAGAACTTTAAATCTGCTTAGTTGATCAACACGAACATGTTGGTCCAATCTCGAACCATCACTATTTGGTGATTCACCGAAGACATCGGAGAAGCTTGGAACACCAGTCGGTACAGGCATACGATCTAAAATAACAAAGATACCAACGTATCCTTCAATATTTTCGACCACAGGGTTCTGATCCTCCCCCATCGTTTGATCAATATTCCGAATGTGAAAGCGACCATTCAGATTCATAGACCATACTTTTACACGATTTGTATGTCTGGAATCAACACCTTGACCAAGACTTGGCAAATTAAAATAATCACTGTAATCACTACCATTAACAACACCATCTTTTGGTCTGAGTACCTCGTCCTTAATAGCTCTACTTGGGAAATTACGTTTACCATAATTGGATACCCCATAATTCCGAAGACGTCTCACACCCCTGTTTTTTAAACCTGAATATCGTTTATTACCAAACGTCTTATACCTTTTGTAATTTCCCTTATAAGAGGGAAATATCACAGAAGAACGTTTTTGCCCAACTCGGAACATGTTTCTGCAATCCTTAACGATTAAGTAACTACTTTATAAAGAATAGAGGGAAAACTGTTTGAATTGTATGAACAGTCTCCAGGAAAGTGCTAAATGTGTAGTGGGGTCCATAGTAATCATTATGCAACATATAAGGCCTAGGGCAAGCTCCTCAGTGCACCACGTGTCCCACTAACCCGACAAAAAGTACACATGTGGGGCCCACAATTCAAATTAAAGGGTACGGAAAAATCGGCCCGCACGGTAATATTATATACGTGCGGGCCCCGGTGAGCAAGTGGGAAGAGAGAGAAGGAATAGAACTTCTAGTCCACCCATATATATTGCATACCGTTCCACCATTTGACTTAGCTCAAGTTTGAGAGCTCATTTCCTCTTGCGTTCCACCATTCATAACAATTATCTTTTTACATGACTAATAGTCTGAACACCTACTAACCATTATGTGTTTCACCATTTTTCTTCACAGGACAAGTTGTCTAATAACCTACTAACTGTCACGTGTTTCACTATTTTTTCTTTTGCATGACTAGTAGTCTAAACACCTACTAACCGTCATGTATTTCACCATCTTTTCTTAACATGACAAGTAGTCTAAAAACCTACTAACCGTCACGTGTTTCACAGTTTTTCTTGAGCATGACTAGTAGTCTAAACACCTACTAACCGTCATGTAGTTCACCATCTATTCTTCACATGACTAGTAGTCTAAAAACCTACTAACCGTCACGTGTTTCACTATTTTTCTTGAGCATGACTAGTAATCTAAACACCTACTAACCGTCATGTGTTTCACCATCTTATCTTCACAGGACTAGTAGTCTAAAAATCTACTAACCATCTCGTGTTTCACTATTTTACTTTTGCATGACCAGTAGTCTAAACACCTACTAACCGTCATGCGTTTCACCATCTTTCCTTCACAGGAATAGTAGTCTTAAAACCTATTAACCATCACGTGTTTTCCTATTTTTCTTCTGCATGACTAGTAGTCTAAACTCCAATTAACCGTCACGTGTTTCACCATCTTTTATTCACATGACTAGTAGTCTGAAAACCTACAAACCGTCACGTGTTTCACTATTTTTATTCGTATGATTTGTAGAAACTTGCAACATCGATTCGAGACAATAAGCAAGTTTTTATTTACAACGTACACATTAATCCGTATGAAACGGAATGAAATCACTAATTTTTTGATTTCTTTAACTCAAATTGCACGCTTTCAAAGTTCTTATAACTTAGTGTTCAATAGTCTTTTCATCTATTAGGAATCACAATTATCTTTTCACATGACTAATAGTCTGAACACCTACTAACCATTATGTGTTTCACCTTTTTTCTTCACAGGACTAGCTGTCTAATAACCTACTAACTGTCACGTGTTTCACTATTTTTTCTTTTGCATGACTAGTAGTCTAAACACCTACTAACCGTCATGTATTTCACCATCTTTTCTTAACATGACAAGTAGTCTAGAAACCTACTAACCGTCACGTGTTTCACAGTTTTTCTTGAGCATGACTAGTAGTCTAAACACCTACTAACCGTCATGTATTTCACTATCTATTCTACACATGACTAGTAGTCTAAAAACCTACTAACCGTCACGTGTTTCACTATTTTTCTTGTGCATGACTAGTAGTCTAAACACTTACTAACCGTCATGTGTATCACCATCTTTTTCTTCACATGACTAGTAGCCTAAAAATCTAGTAACCGTCACGTGTTTCACTATTTTACTGTTGCATTACTAGTAGTCACACCTACTAACCGTCATGCGTTTCACCATCTTTTCTTACCATGACAAGTAGTCTAAACACCTACTAACCGTCATGTGTTTCAATATTTTTAATCGTATGACAGGTAGAAACAAGCATGAACGATTCGAGACAACTAGCATGTTTTTATCTGTTACGTAAACTTTTAATCCTTATGAAACGGACGGAAACCACTAATTTTTCGTTTTCGTTAAATCAATTGCACGAATTCAAAGTTCTTATCACTTAGTGATCAGTAGTCCTTTCATCTACTAGGTATCACTATTCTCTTTTAACATGAATAATAGTCTAAACACCTACTAACCGTCATGTGTTTCACCATCTTTTCTTCACAGGAATAGTAGTCTTAAAACCTACAAACCGTCACGGGTTTCCCTATTTTTTTTTGCATGACTAGTAGTCTAAACTCCTACTAACCGTCATGTGTTTCACCATCTTTTTCTTCACACAACTAGTAGTCTAAAAATCTACTAACCGTCTCGTGTTTCACGATTTTACTTTTGCATGACTAGTAGTCTAAACACCTTTAACCGTCATGCGTTTCACCATCTTTCCTTCACAGGAATAGTAGTCTTAAAACCTACTAACCGTCACGTGTTTTCCTATTTTTTTTTTGCATGACTAGTAGTCTAAACTCCAATTAAACGTCATGTGTTTCACCATCTTTTATTCACATGATGTAGACACCCCAATTTGGCCTAACGATTATTTCAAGTCCCACCTTGGGGCAATCCCGATGATGAAACGGATACAGTGATTGCTGATTGCTTTCTTGAGGACCTTAGGACTTTCGGTGAGAACTTTGAACCACTTAGAGGACCCTATTCAGAGCCATACAGCCTTTCAGACAGAAATACAGAAGCCTAGGAGAATCCATCTGACGGCCGTAACATCGATCTAACGGCCATAACATCAATTCCTCACCCGAGCAACCTGTTGCCAGCAAAATCTCCCTGAGAGATCAATTCCTCGGCCGCAAGATCTATCCTTCGGCCGAGATATCCATTCCACGGCCGCGACATCCTTTGCTCGGCCGCCAGATCGACCTTTTTCCATACTCTGGAACGTTCTGTCAGACGTTTGGTTTGATCCAACTACACTACCTTCTCGATGCGTTCGGGCTACGCTCAGAGATTACAACGTAGAGTTAGAGATGCATTGCAATTGCAATTGCCATCTTATGATTTGATTGGCCGGAGTGAGTCACCCCTATGCCTATATAAAGGAGCCTTTGGGCTCCGAAATAAACACGAAATTGATACACTTCCACACTCTTTCAAGCCTCAAAGCTCTGCCAAAATACTCTCTCAATCCCATACTTCAAAAGCCCTAACCTCTCGAAGGCAACCGTCAATCCGGCGATCAAACCCCGAAGTTCAAACCCTAACCCTAGGATTCTTAATCAAGCAATCAGTCAATCACAATCAAATCCGAAGCAATCAAGCAATTGAGGGATCAAGGTGGTGAGGCCCAACGGCCTCTGGTTTGTTTTATTTTCTGTCAATAATCATAATCTTAGCGTTTTGATTATTTATTAACGTTTCTGTCTGGTGTGAGGAAGAACACCGACCGGGGCTTCGATCCCTCGGCCGGTACATAAAACCAGGAGGATCCCTCGGCCGTGACATCTATTCACCGGCCGCGAGATCCATCTCCCTCGGACAGCTTGATTTGTTCTGCTTTCTGATGCATGCTTTACTTATCGCACTGGCTCACTTTACTTACTGTTTAAAGGCTTAATTAAACAGACTATGTGTTAGAATTAAACAAAGCATCTACATGTCTTATGTTGAATAACTATGGACCAGTCTCACGGCTGGGCAGAGAGGGGTGCCTAACACCTTCCCCTTACTGTACTTTTGGCTCCCGTACCCAGAATCTCTATCTGTTTTCCTAGTTTTAATAAACTAGGTGGCGACTCTGTTTTGATGATAACCGCTATCATGTGGCGATGTTCCTAGCCATGGGAATGTCCATGATTTTGGTTTATGAAGCAAGCAACCAATCGAGCAACAAACATGATCAATCTGTATGGCGATGCCCCGTTTGGGAGGTGTCTACAGTTTTTGGCGACTCCGCTGGGGATATGAGAGCCATAACCAGAAAGTTCAACATAAGACTAATACATGCCTTGTTTAATTGATCTATCATATGCATCGAGCGGGCAACCCGTTGAGTTCAACTGATATCCCGACATGACACGGGCTATGTTGGGGGTTCCAGCAAACTCCACAGTCACTCGTACCTAGTGGTATATCAAAAAGGGAATCACCCAATCACCGCCTATGATGGGCTGGTGAAAGGATTGGTGCCCTTTTGACAACGGATCACCCTGAGACTACCAAAACCTTGCATGTTTTTGAAAGCCATAGAACTTATCAAACTAAGACAGGAACCTACAGGCTAGGAACCTACTTGCATTTTTACTTCCAAGTTCTTCCTCACACCTTGTATCATCTGTTGTTGTAACATCTCTTTCTGTGCAGAAAGGTTAGGGCTTGAACTAAAAGCCCTAACCCTAAGTCTTTATAGCCAAGCACTAATGGCATAGCCTGCAAGGTATATTCTTGGTAAAAATCATCATTGCTTACTTAACACTCTCGCTTTACTTACAGCACTGCGAAGCGTGGATTTCTAGAACGAAATCAAACACTGGCTGCCCCGCCGGCAATTGAACTAGAGGTTGCTCTAGCAATCTTTGCCTTGCAAGGCTAAAGGAAAGAGGGAGTGTAAAGTAGTAGAGCAGGTTATGGATGATTGTATGCAAAGTCAATGATATTATGGATAGAACTTGCAATACTTATTTCTCCATTGGTGATTCAGCATGACAAGTGCAGGACTTTGGTTCCTATTTTCAAATCAACCTAGCAACCCATCTTTCAAAATTCAAAATTTTGAGCATACTTACCTCAATGAGCTGGTAAAATTTAGGAGGTTGTCAATGTGCTAGCAAATGATCAAGTGGATTTCAATTACCTCAATCACGTTTTGAGAAAGAATCTTCCTTAACTAAGAATTGAAAGAACTTTCAAAACTTTTTGCAATGCCTAGTCTAATGACAAGTTTTTCTGAAACATTCAAATAGCCGCTAGCACAGCGATGGACTCCGAGTCTATTTTCTGTTGTAGTCATATGCTCAACCTTTTCGGTTTGTCTCATAATATGGATTGGCTTGGAAGTGGGATCTTAAGTTGCAGCAACGAGTCTTAAGAATCATCCATATCAAAAATGGCTGGCTATCTATATTATCCGATAAACTCATGCATACAAACGAATTGCAATGCATGACTCATCCATAATCTGTGTAAGTAGCTGTGGTGCTATATATATATATATACATATCATTTTGATTGCCTCTTTCTAACTATGCAGGGGCCAAACCAAAAGAGGAGTCCATCCTCCTCATTTCCTTTATTTGTTCATCGCATGTCATTTGGTTGCACCACCACTAAGGGTAGTTTGCATATTAGAAAATGCGCCGCATGGACAATTAGTTTTGGATATCTCAACTTGAGCATGATTAGGTTTCTCCTTCTCTTAGATTTGGAGTTTGATCTCAGACATGATGGCAATGGCTAACGAAAAATTGAGGTTTTGATCCAACCAAGTTTTAAGCAATGGCAGCCATGTCCATCACGTCTTGGCTTAGATTTTTCATACCTAGCTAACTTTCACCGCCATTTTGGCCCATGTTTTGCTTCTCTTGAAAAATTGATATCATTTTGCTCATCATGGTATCTGGCCAATTGTCACACTCAGCATGAAATGTGGGTCTTAAATTCAAGTCTCCTCAAATATGAACTACGAATGGCCTGATTCTCTGTTGGGATACGTAGGCACCTTTTGGTCGGCCACAAATTTGAAAATGTTCCATCCTGTGCTAGTTTGCTGCCATAGAATGCTCATAATAACATCAAACGTTGAAAACAATCCTTAGGGATTTCAAAGTAATCTTATGACATCTTTTGGAAGACATCATAGTCACTTGAATTGTCAAAAGCGCAAAACGAGTTTTTCAAAGCTATGACCCGCGTCATTCTGTTGAGCTAAGAAGGAATTGACACATATCTGCACCCTCACAGAGATTGCTTGTAAGCAAAACATGCTGTTGAAGATGAAGAAGGAGAAAAGAAAAAGAAAAAAGAAAAAAATGATGAGCTCGCTGGATTGAAAACCCGTAAGGGCGGTCTAGGCAAAAGTTAGAGCACGAACAAAGTGAGAAATTAGCCGTGTCACCATGCATCTACTATGTGTCTCAAAGGATTGTCCTCAATCTTAGAAAATCCACTTGGTTAAACCTCGAAGCCCCTAATTTCTTGGTTAGGATCCTTTCCACTTTGTCGTGTGTTTCAAGATGAAGAAAGGCATTCATTTCTCTATCCCAAACACTTATCCCTTGCTAGCCACATCGAGCCTCTGGATAATTTCTTTGAACAGCCTGCTAGGCAGCCATCCCCTATACCGGGGCAAACACAAAAAAATACAAGGAGAGAGGAAAGAAAAATCAATGAGAGAACGAGCGCCCTGTCATACAAGGGGCACTTTGAAGGAAACATTTCTTCCAACACATACAAAGGACATTTTTGAAGAAACCAACTCTTTCACACAAAGTGAGGCAAGAGACAACAAGAGTTGATAAAAATGTTGAAGATGGCTGCTAGCTTTTAAAACCCAAGCGTGAGTAGAAATTAGGTTTGAGCCTTTACATCCGCTTCTTTTTCAAGCCAAAACCCCAAGCCTACATTATGGTCCATAATAAAGTCCTCTCAGATTGGGGAACACGACTTAGTAGCAAGGTCCTGACAGCCTTGGGCATCACCAGTGTGGGACTTAACACGAAGGGCAAGAATCCTGGAATTTGCATCATCTTGGCAAATCATACAACATGGAGAGTTACGTGAGACAAGGGGCATGGCTATGTTCCCCTTTATGCACTTCTCTCAAAAGTATCCAACCTCTCATGTGGGTCTCAGTAGGTACTTATCAATCCAATTCAAGTCAACCAAATCAAGCTCGAAGTAACAAACTCACCTAATTGACTAGGGGCATAGGTTTGCAAAATAGTTCTATGTCCTTTGATGATTGAATGACACGAGTGTGGAATAGGGATGAAATGATATGATTTTGAAATCCTTGAGGAAAAGTTCTCAAAGCTGATTTTATCCTAAGCATTCTTGACACAGCAAATACAAGCGCAGTCGCCTTTTTGCAAATTCTGAGGAAATAACATGGGTCTCTCATTCCATGAAGAGTGTAGCAATATGGCCCCTTGACCAAGCAATAAGTCACTACCAGTCTCCCTAAAGAGCAAGAGGAAGCATTTGATCAAATACGCGAAAGTTGAGATGTCCAGAATACATCGCAGATTTACATGCATATCAGTATCATCCTGTCTTTTGCATTGATCCCTTGATCCTAGTATTTCATGCGTATATCATTATGGCTGCTTAATGGAAGTGGTTGTTGCACAAACTAACCCCAAGTATGAAGCGTTTTTATACTCAAGCAAGGCAGGTCAATCAAGGCATCATGGCCATCGTCTTTATGCAAAGAGTGAAGTGAGCCATGGATCCAGTTGGGCAAACTTCCTGCAGCCGACAATCCACCTTGCCTTTGTTGCTAAGTTTACTAACAATTTTGCAGGGGCAATAAAGGAATACACTGTAAAGTCTACCTCCCTGTCAACACGCTTGGCCTTCAAAAAGAAGAAAGCTCAGCCTGAGGGGCATCAACTCTTTTGTGGAATGTTGTCACACAACATTGTCGAGACCATGCCAAGATCTCTTCCAATCAATAAGAGAAGCATTGCATTCATGTTCATTGTCGCATATATCGCATATCTCTGTACTAGGGGCAATTAGGTTGTCATTGTCATGCACAATTAAGCTAGAATCAAGCATCCATTCCCTAAACAGGGGGCTTCTACGTCTTCCTGAATGTTCAGTTCAGTATGCATATATGTGTTGCATTGCAATCTATGTCACCCAAAATCGTTCAAGCTCTTGAACTAGGGTTCCTCAAATGTGATGGTCTTGCCCCTAGCGGTCAGCATAAAAAGGATTTCGACCCGTGGTTGACTCCAAGCCTGTCGCATGTTGTTTTCCTATCCATTGCTGTTTTCTAAACTATTCAAATGTGGATGGTAGGATTCTCTTGGATTTCGGTCCTTGAACCGACCATACCAAGCTTTGTATCTATGACCGACAGAGCCAAGTCAAAGAAGCTAAAAGATAGCCTCGTCCAATCTCCACAGCTCCCTCTCAGCAGCAGCTCTACTCAGCAGCCCTGCACTTACTATCAGCAGCACCGTGCTTCAAGCTCCATATTCACTATCATGGCGGCTCCACGCCGACAAACTCATTGGCGATATGCCCATATTCACTTTCTCAGCGGCTCCACGCCCATACTCGAGCCATCTCAACACTCACCTAAGTCAAGATATCAACCTTCATAAAAGTCTTGATCAGCCAAGAGACGTCAACATGACTACGCGAGTGAAGAGGGGGCACCTTGCCCAAGAACCACTCCAAATCCCCTACTCGCTCCCAAAGCCTAGGGTTAACCCAAAGAGGAGCTCCACCTACTCATAGGCCAGTAAGCAAAGAAAAATCACCTGGCGTGATCGTCATCTCGCCAACAGAAGGAAAGTGGAACGTGTTGGGAGTATCCCACCCCCTTTCAACCAGCAAGGTCATCAACGACCAATCCATCTTCGGAAGATTGAGGCCCAAAACAAACGGCTCAAGACCAGCAGCGCATACTAACTCCCGAGCCTGCTCCGGCAACGTCACAAACCACTTGTGCAGTAAAGGCCTCCACCACGAGCCTTCAGTCTCCTGTTTCTCTGCCAAGGACAAAAAGGGAGAAGCTTACCAAAACATTGAGGATGCTCAAGTGCTGCTCAGCCGCTCTACGCCCACACCTCAACAGCCCTATGCCACGCTATGTGCACAACCTCGCGCTCAGCAGGCCAGCAAAACAATCCTGTGGCTTCCACTCAATGCACCCTCCAGAAGGCGTTTATATTGCTAGCTTCCAGAAAGCGTTTATGTTGCCAGCTTGCAGAAAGCATTTAGCCACCAGAAGACATTTGAGTCGCTAGAAGGCGTTTGGCCTCCGGAAGGCACTCCCAGCAGTGGAGGTAATGGAAATCTCCCTAGCAAACTGGAATATGGTCAAGAACTAGCCTTGGAGGCAATCCCGAGCATACTCAGAACTAGCCTTGGGGACAATCCCGAGCATGTGGAATCTAGCATTGGGGACAGTCCCGAGCATGTGAAATCTAGCCTTGGGGGCAATCCCGAGCATACGCAAAATTAGCCTTGGAAACATCCCAAGCATAAAGAACCAATCAAACCCCGTGGAAGATGGAAGATGGAATACTCAATAGCTCAGCAGTTCTACAAGCCCATCACCTCAACAGGCTCGAAGCCTGTATCTACTATCTCAAATGGCTCCAAGCCGTAACCATCACCTCAACAGGCTCGAAGCCTGTATCTACTATCTCGACCGGCTCAAAGCCGTAAACAATCAGTTCTCGACAGGCTCTACGCCCGCCGTTTCATCAACTTAGTGGCTCGAAGCCCACCATCTCAACTGGCTCAAAGCCGTAAACAATCGGTTCTCGATAGGCTCTACGCCCACCGTTTCGTCAACTCAGCGGCTCGAAGCCCATTACCTCAACAGGCTCGAAGCCTACGTCTACTATCACCCAGCGGCTTGAAGCCTTTTATCTCAGCAGCTTTGTGCTCGCTATCACGGCAACAGGCTCTACGCCTGTAATCACTCAACTCAGCGGCTCAAAGCCCAATATCTCAAATGGCTCCAAGCCATCACCTCAACAGGCTCGAAGCCTATGTTTACTATCTCAGCAGCTCTATGCTCGCTATCACAGCAACAGACTCTACGCCTGTTATCACAATCTCAGCGGCTCGAAGCCCATTACTCTAACAGGCTCGAAGCCTGTATCTATTATCTCAACTGGCTCGAAGCCGTAAACAAGCAACCGGCTCTAAGCCGCCCCAACAATCAAGACATCTATTCTCAGGCTCTACGCCTGAATGCTCAAAAATCTAACATTTTTGAATGCTCAAGCTCTACGTTTGGATGCCCAACCACTGTGTACTGGATGCTCAAGTCATACACTTGAATGCTCAAGCTCTACGCTTGGATGCCCAACCACTGCGTACTGGATGCTCAAAGCCTGTACTTTGAATGCTTGGATTCTGCCGTCCGAATGCTCGAGCTCTACGCTCTGAATGCTCAAGTTCGGAACTTGATAGAAGCTCTAAGCTTAAAACAAACACACACGAACGGGCCCGTGCACATATTGCATTTTCACATCGAGTCTGCATCATCACATCTGTTCACATCTAACAACCATCATCACACATATACACTCTGCATATTTTTCATGAAATATGTCAATCCTGCAATCAACCGGCTCTATGCCTCGGTTTTATTGATCGGCCCAACGCCTCGATCTTTTGGCTCCACGCCAACACTTATGATGGAAAAGCTCCGTGCGCAGACCATCAGAATGCAACCAGCTCTACGCTTCAGTTCAAATCACGTCAAGCTCTAAGCTCCGACAACTTAGGCCCTTGCCTCAAGACTGCATGCAGGCTCCACGCCTCGATCACTTCAGGCTCCACGCCTCAGTTCCTTCATCTCAGGCCCTTGCCTTACACCAACTCCGCGCTTCGGTTCATCACGTCAAGCTCAAAGCTCTGACACCACAGGCTCTCATCTTGATCAATACCAGCTCCGCGCTTCGGTCCCATCAAGCTCTAAGCTCACCTCAGGCTCTTGCCTTATACCAGCTCCGCGCTTCGGTTCATCACATCAAGCTCTAAGCTCACCTCAGGCCTTCGCCTCATAACCACAGTAGGTTCCACGCCTCAATCTAGTCACCTCAGGCCTTCGCCTCATAACCACAGCAGGTTCCACTCCTCAATCTAGTCACCACAGGCTCTCGCCTTATGATCAACACCAGCTCCGCGCTTCGGTCTTATCAATCCAATTCCCTCAGGCCTTCGCCTCAAGATTGCAACAGGCTCCACGCCTCGATTCTATCACTCTCCAGGCTCTCGCCTCATGACTACAACCGGCTCCGTGCCTCGGTCCCCTCATCACCAAAGCTCCGTGCTCCAGTTACTGGCCCTGTGCCCCTCACGTCTCAAAAGCAAGCCGGCATCCAACTCATCCCCAGTAGATGGTCTGGATTCCACCCCACTGCATCAATTCCTTCCAGCTCATTCGCAAGGATAGGCTACTCTACCAAGCTCCTTTCAGTCAAAGTAAGGATGATCAAGAAAAGCAAACGCACCTGCAGTGTACTGATCTACCCCAAAATAACTAAGGAAGCTTTCCGCAAAAGCTCCCCCGGCAGCCCTGCGCTCCTTCAACTACTCTTCGCCAAAACCCTGGCTCAGTCTAGGTACGTCACACTACGGCTTTTTAAGCCCTAAGGTACGTCTTCTGTCTCTAACCCTCCAAACTTTTTACTTTTGTTTTATGTCCCGAACTACGATTGGTCTGAATTTCCCTTGTGGAATACGTAGGCAGCCTCCCGGCCCGACCATAACAAAACCTTTTTCGAAAACCCCTTGGAATAGTGGTTGGACCAAATTGAGTTGCTTTTTCCAGCTTTGACTCTTACTCAAACATGTCTCGCGATTCGTCTGAGTTCAGTCAAAGAGGGGCATCTGTAGACACCCCAATTTGGCCTAACGATTATTTCAAGTCCCACCTTGGGACAATCCCGATGATGAAACGGATACAGTGATTGCTGATTGCTTCCTTGAGGACCTTAGGACTTTCGGTGAGAACTTTGAACCACTTAGAGGACCCAATTCAGAGCCATACAGCCTTTCAGACAGAAATACAGAAGCCTAGGAGAATCCATCTGACGGCCGTAACATCGATCTAACGGCCATAACATCAATTCCTCACCCGAGCAACCTGTTGCCAGCAAAATCTCCCTGAGAGATCAATTCCTCGGCCGCAAGATCTATCCTTCGGCCGAGATATCCATTCCACGGCCGCGACATCCTTTGCTCGGCCGCCAGATCGACCTTTTTCCAGACTCTGGAACGTTCTGTCAGACGTTTGGTTTGATCCAACTACACTACCTTCCCGATGCGTTCGGGCTACGCTCAGAGATTACGACGTAGAGGTAGAGATGCATTGCAATTGCAATTGCCATCTCATGATTTGATTGGCCGGAGTGAGTCACCCTTATGCCTATATAAAGGAGCCTTTGGGCTCCGAAATAAACACGAAATTGATACACTTCCACACTCTTTCAAGCCTCAAAGCTCTGCCAAAATACTCTCTCAATCCCATACTTCAAAAGCCCTAACCTCTCGAAGGCAGCCGTCAATCCGGCGATCAAACCCCGAAGTTCAAACCCTAACCCTAGGATTCTTAATCAAGCAATCAGTCAATCACAATCAAATCCGAAGCAATCAAGCAACTGAGGGATCAAGGTGGTGAGGCCCAACGGCCTCTGGTTTGTTTTATTTTCTATCAATAATCATAATCTTAGCGTTTTGATTATTTATTAACGTTTCTGTCTGGTGTGAGGAAGAACACCGACCGGGGCTTCGATCCCTCGGCCGGTACATAAAACCAGGAGGATCCCTCGGCCGTGACATCTACTCACCGGCTGCGAGATAGATCTCCCTGGGACAGCTTGCTTTGTTCTGCTTTCTGATGCATGCTTTACTTATCGCACTGGCTCACTTTACTTACTGTTTAAAGGCTTAATTAAATAGACTATGTGTCAGAATTAAACAAAGCATCTACATGTCTTATGTTGAATAACTATGGGCCAGTCTCACGGCTGGGCAGAGAGGGGTGCCTAACACCTTCCCCTTACTGTACTTTTGGCTCCCGTACCCAGAATCTCTATCTGTTTTCCTAGTTTTAATAAACTAGGTGGCGACTCTGTTTTGATGATAACCGCTATCATGTGGCGATGTTCCTAGCCATGGGAATGTCCATGATTTTGGTTTATGAAGCAAGCAACCATTCGAGCAACAAACATGATCAATCTGTATGGCGATGCCCCGTTTGGGAGGTGTCTACACATGACTAGTAGTCTGAAAACCTCCTAACCGTCACGTGTTTCACTATTTTTATTCGTATGACTTGTAGAAACTTGCAACATCGATTCGAGACAATAAACAAGTTTTTATTTACAACGTACACATTAATCCGTATGAAACGAAATGAAATTACTAATTTATCGATTTCTTTATCTCAATTGCACGCTTTCAAAGTTCTTATCACTTAGTGATCAATAGTCATTTCATCTATTAGGAATCACAATTATCTTTTTACATGACTAATAGTCTGAACACCTACTAACCATTATGTGTTTCACCATTTTTCTTCACAGGACTAGTTGTCTAATAACCTACTAACTGTCACGTTTTTCACTATTTTTTCTTTTGCATGACACGTAGTCTAAACACGTACTAACCGTCATGTATTTCACCAACTTTTCTTAACATGACAAGTAGTCTAAAAACCAACTAACCGTCACGTGTTTCACAGTTTTTCTTGAGCATGACTAGTAGTCTAAACACCTACTAACCGTCATGTATTTCACCATCTATTCTTCACATGACTAGTAGTCTAAAAACCTACTAACAGTCACGTGTTTCACAAATTTTCTTGAGCGTGACTAGTTGTCTAAACACTTATTAATTGTCATGTGTATCACCATCTTTTCTTCACATGACTAGTAGCCTAAAAATCTACTAACCGTCACGTGTTTCACTATTTTACTGTTGCATGACTAGTAGTCTAAACACCTACTAACCGTCATGTGTTTCACCATCTTTTCTTACCATGACAAGTAGTCTAAACACCTACTAACCGTCATGTGTTTCACCATCTTTTCTTACCATGACAAGTAGTCTAAACACCTACAAACCGTCAAGTGTTTCAATAGTTTTAATCGTATGACAGGTAGAAACAAGCATCAACGATTCGAGACAACCAGCATGTTTTCATCTATTACGTAAACTTTTAATCCTTATGAAATGGACGGAAACCACTAATTTTTCGTTTTTGTTAATCAATTGCACGCATTCAAAGTTCTTATCACTTAGTGATCAGTAGTCCTTTCATCTACTAGGTATCACTATTCTCTTCTAACATGACTAGTAGTCTAAACACCTACTGTGTGGCCCGTGATCCTCCGGTCCTCGATCCTTCGTAGGTGGTTTGATGGTGGATTAGCTTTCTTCTCCTAGCCTGCACAAGGAACGCACGACTAAGACCTGGCCGGGGGTTGTCCCGGCAAGGCCCTCCGGCGAGAGGATGAGTGTAGCGCAGAGAGGAAGCAGAAAGCTCTGGAGAGGGAGTAAGTGTGAGTATTGAGTAGCGTGTACCTGTTAGGGTTACCATCTCTAGGTATTTATAGTGCCTTCTGACTTGCCCTCCAAGTACCATCGCGTGCCTTCCACGGGCCAAGTGACATCATAGTGACGTCGAGAAATAGATCTGATAACCGTTTTCAGGGCTGAGCTGGCACACCCATGTGCGCCCGTGATCATCTTCTGTTGTAACCGCTTCTGCACGTGGCAGGACGCGTGGCTTTACAGTCAGCCGCCGTCGGCTGCATGCCGTGCTCTGAAGGTAGCCGACCGCGGGAACCGCCGAGCATAGCCATGCGTTCAATGAAGGAGGTAACGCCGCCGCGGACTCCGTCGACGGCACAATCCGAGCGCGGGTCTGTCCGCTGCCGAGCCTGAGGCAAACCGGATATACACGACGAGTCATTGTCGGCTTGCCGCGCACGAGGCCTGCGATCGGACCACGGCAGGTCAGGTCCGCGCCATGCGAACAAATCATGTTCGGCCCGCTACAATAGCCCCTCAATTCCTGCCGATGCTGTACGCATGGTAGGGATTGAATTTGAGCCTTAGGCCGAACTCGTCAAACCGCCGAGCGTACATTTGTTTGATGAAGATAAGTTCCAGCCGAGCCTGAACCGTTTCATCCTCAGGAGTAGTCTCGACCGTCGATGAAGTACTCCAATGGTTGGACGCCAGATGTCACCTTGTGGCTGGGTACGGCAGGCGAGAGGTGGGCTGGCAAGCCCCGCAAACCGTCTTATCAATGACACGTGTCGCGCGCCGAGTGGTCAGTCGTTCGGCGGTGCAATGATGGGCGGGATTTTCGAATTCCCAACCCTAGCCCTATATAAGGGGAGACGCGAGGAGAGAGAAAGCTCTCGTTCTCTCTCTCTCTCCAGACCTCCATTGTCAGAGCTCCAAAGCAACCGTTCGTCTTCCATCTTCGATTTCCAGCAGATCCTGCCACCAGATCTCGCCACAAATCTAGGTACGTGTTCGATTCTTGCTTCTCTTCACTTTTCTGCAGTTTTTAGGTGATTAATTTTTTGCTCTTCTGGGTTTTTGGGGCACTTTTTGTTCTGAGTGAACAGTGCACCTGGAGATGAACGGACTGTTCATCTCCTTCTTCAACCTGTTCTTCCGAGCACGGAGCCTCCACGGGGTTCTGGCCGTTGATGGAATGGGCCGAGCCCCAGCCTCTGTTGTTTGGAAGGTTCCTGGCTGAACACGTTTCGGCCGAGCCTTGAGAATGATGATGGGGTGGGCCAATTAGGGTACCGAGCGTAGTGAGACAACTGTTTTCTGGCCGACAACGAGGTCTCATGTTTTTTTGATTTTGACTTTGTTAGGTCTGGCTCCCCCAATCATCGTCATCTCATCCGACTCTGAAAGTTCAGGGGACGATTCTGCGAACCTTGTGATCCGAGAGTACTTGGCGTTACACCGAAGCCGACGACAAACTTCTTCCATCGCCTCAAACATGTCAGATTCTGGTGACTCCAACGCCGAGCAAGACTATGAGTACGGTGGTTTCAACACCGAGCCGGAGATAACCTTCTCTACGGAATCCGAAGCCGAACACGAACTTGGGCCGGAGGCTGAATCCAGAATTCGCTCCCAGGCCGGAGCCACGACTTCCTCACTCTCTGCTCCTGCTGAAACCTCGTCCGTGGATAGAGAGTTTGCCGACCTCTTCGAGCGAGGGCAAGTTTGCCCCCACGCCCACTACTTCAGTGGTCGTCCCAACGAGTATGCGGCCTTCTGCCGTACGTACAATATACCGATGATGTTGTTGTCCACCAGGTGGCTAGCGACAAGATTAGGGATAAGAGACAAGATCGTCCCGAGCACATAACGGTCCCTCTGATGGCCATTTGTGAGGCCGGACTCCGTTTCCCCCTTCATCCATATTTGAGGGAACTGTTGTCTAGGTTCGGTTTAGTTCCTCATTTTTTCTCGATAAATAGTTTTAGGATTGTGATGTCTGTAATTAGGTTGAAGGAACTTCACAACCTTGATTTCACCGTTGCCGACCTTTTCCACACGTACATTATGTCCAGGCATGGGAAGACCAACCGTAGGTATTTATCCACACGTAGTGGTAAGGAACCCTTGATAAATGGACTTCCCGACACTGATAAATGGGCCACCCTGTACGTCGAGGTCAGTGGGAATTATGAGTTCGGCGATCAGGCTGCGAGGATGCATTCTGTGCCGAAGATAACTGACTTCCGAGGTTTCCTTTTCATTCTTATTTCTGCCGGACATGATAAGTCTATTTGAATGAACTCGTCGATATTCTGACAATACATTTTTCTTTTGCAGATCACCGAGCGATCACCAGGACTCAGAACTCTTTGGCCGTAGACAGCCACGTTGAACTCCTAAGGGCTTGTGTCTGCCGCGACGCGCCGACGCTGCTTGGTTACGAGCCCTCGTACAAGGGAAAGTTGACGAAGAGGAAGAAGAAGGATAAGGAGGCAGGGCCGAGCACGAAGGTTAAGGGCAAAAAGTCAGCTGCAGAGGTAGGCGTTGGCGACGAAGTCCCAAATCCGAGCAAGAAGGCTAAACAGCCGAGGGTAAAATTTCCTACTTTTCAGAAGTCAGCCGAC
Organism: Rhododendron griersonianum; assembly: GCA_018127125.1. Lineage (NCBI taxonomy): Eukaryota > Viridiplantae > Streptophyta > Magnoliopsida > Ericales > Ericaceae > Rhododendron > Rhododendron griersonianum. The sequence continues at coordinate 28,209,980 of CM030790.1, read as the reverse complement.
TTCTGGTTTCAAGAAAGTCTGCCATCTGACATTCAAGGCATCCACATCCCACCAATCCGAACATTAATCCCTCATTTTGCCGACGACATGGGGAGAAGAAACGTGGTGAGGATGAATCTCAAGGAAGCAGCTGCTGCCAGCAAGAAGGTAGCCGCTCCTTCTCCCACTGAGAGTCCTGCTAAGAAGCAGAAGGTACATGACTTCTTCCCTGCTAGGCCGCCGACGCCAGTCACGAAGGAGAAGGACCAAACCGAGTCGTCGGCGGCTGGAGGTTCAAAGGTCGTGGAGATGGCAGCAGGTACTGATGGGCGGGTGACCGTCCCAGAGTTTGCACCATCCTTCGCCATGGCCGACGGTAGAGTGGTCACAGTGGATGACAGCGTTAAGGAGGAGCCTGGACTTGCTGTGACCATGCTGCATGGGCTTGCTCTTCCAAAGGATATGGGCAGGATTCCTGGGGAACTCCAGCCGAGCCTAGTTCACACTAGTGCATACCTCGTACAGGTACGTTTTTTGACTTGGTTTTCTTTTCAAAGTTTTTGATGCGTTGCCGAGGCTGATGATTTAGTTTTGTGTGTAGGCTGGGCAAGCTCTACTGCGGGCTTCTCGGCAAGCCGAGATCCTGGCCGCTGAGAGGACTCGTTACCGCGATGAAGCGAAAGCCGAGCGCGAGAAGGCGAAGGCTGCGAAGAACGGATTGAGGTTCGCCAAATCAAGGGTCGCCGAGCTTGAGAAAGAAAGGGATGAGGCCCTTGAAAATGCAAAGACGGCCGAACGCGAGCTCGGGCAGGTTGTCCGTAGAGAGAAGAGGAAGATGAAGGAAGTGGATGAGAAGGCGTTCCAGGCTGGGTACGACAGAGCCGGTGCCGAGTATGTGAGGGAGGCTCGCTCGATGGTCAATGAAGAGCTTGCAAAGAAGCTGCCGATCGCATACCGAACTGGGTACAAGGATGGGGTGAAGGCTGCGTGTGGGGTCATGCAGATGGAGCCGGACATGAATTTGATGAAGTCGATCCCCGTAGCTGATGTTCCCGAGCTCGTGCTGCCATACACGGAGGAGGAATGTGCTCCACTTCCTCCAGAGGAATTTTCTGAGGGCGATGATGATGTTGAAGATATGACTGTAGCCGATGCTCATGGTGAAAGAGATGGCTCCAGTGGGAAGGGGAGGGACGTGGCTGACAACGCTGAGCAGGCAACCGAGCAAATTGAGAAAAATGATGAAGTGGTCGTTGAAGCCGAGGACGATGCTGCTAGCCTTGCTGAGGCTGCAGCCGAGGGTGATCCGCCTCAACCTTAGAGTTTAAGGTTTATATTGAATTTTGAAGTTTTGTTGGACTGGACGGCTCCAAACTTGGGAGTTTTACCGTGCCAGATGTAATAGTTGTTTGAGGGTCGGCACCGAACGGTTTACTACGCCGTACCTTCCAGTTTAGGATCTTTCAAACACTTGTCTTTATAATGCATGGCTTCTTTCGCAGCGTCTCTATTATTGCCGAGCTTGTCTTGTTGCCTTCATGTCTTCATAGAAATTTTGTAGTCCTTGCATGTTTGTGAATGTGTAGTTGTCCGTAGCCCCCACTTTGGTTTGGGTTCGGCAGAATAGCTGAGAGTATATCGTGATCGAAATGGTTAAGTATAGATATTGCAGCCGAGCCCAGACCAAAGTATTATGGCCGTAGGTACTAGGTAGCCGAACATGGATTTGTTGTGGTCAGATTTGACCAATCCTTCGACTTAGTGTAAGAGTGTGAGTTGCCCCCTTGCCTTGTGGATGGGGCTCGGCTCATGAGTCAGCCCCAGGCCATAGCAGAGGGACGTTTGAGAGTAGTGATTGTTTGTGGGTGGTTTGCTCGCCAAATTGCGAGTGTAACCTTTCGGTGGCCGACCATAGTGTCTTGCCAATCCGAGCCAAAGCCTGAGTTCCAAAAGTGTATTTCAGGCTCGGCGGACCATATGTCCAGTGATTGCTTCTTTGGGCGGTGAAATTGACCGAAGCAAAGGGCTTTTTAAGGAGCCGTTTGGAGGGTGTGACCGAAGTCATCGTTTGTGTGTGGCATTCTTAGCCGAGAGTGGAATGAATGCATGAAATGTTATAGAAAGACTTTTGAATAAAAAAGATTGTCATTTCATTGATATTTCTACGAAATACAAGGAAAGTAGAAAAAAACAGTAATAGTGGGTCGAGGCCCTTCTTTGGAATGAAAAAGGAAAATGTAAAAGAGTTATGCCGATGCTGAAGAAAACAGAAACTCGGTATGCATGAAGTGTTGGCCGAAGGTAGCTGTCTGAGTGGAGCATCACATGTAGGCCTTTCTGAGGTTCTGGGCATTCCACGGGTTGGTGAGCACCTTGCCGTGCATGTCTTCGAGGGTGTAAGCCCCTTCACCAGCAACCTTCACGATACGAAATGGCCCTTCCCAATTAGGCATGAACTTTTTCTTTTTGCTTGCTTGGACAACCTTTCGCCAAACCAAGTCGTCGGGTTTGAACTTCTTGATTCTGACACTTCTGTTGTACCCCTTGGCGACAGTCTGTTGATACTCGGCAAGCTTTAGCCGAGCGTCATCGCGCTTCTCCTCAGCCAAAATTAATTCTTGCTCGAGGGCTTCGTCATTGGATTGAGGATTGAAGTTCTCCGTTCGGAGGGTTGGGAACCTTGATTCCAGTGGGATTACGGCCTCCATGCCGAACGCCATTGAGAACGGTGTTTGGCCTGTAGAACGGCGGGGAGTGGAGCGGTAAGCCCATAAAACCCTGGGGAGTTCCTCTGCCCATTTTTCCCTCTTTGAATTCAATCTTTGTTTCCCTGCACACACCGTCTTGTTCGAGGCCTCGGCTTGGCCGTTTCCTCTGAGGGTAGGCTGGTGTTGAGTTGAAGAATCGATGCCGAACTCCTCACAGAGACTTGTGAGGCCGTCGCCAACAAATTGAGTGCCATTGTCGGAGACGATGGCGTAGGGTACGCCGAACCTTGTCACGATGTTCCTCCATACGAATCGTCGGACGTCTGCTTCTGTAATGGTGACGAGGGCCTCGGCTTCTACCCACTTGGAGAAATAATCTGTTGCAGTGATCAAGAATTTGAAGCCCCCAGGTGCTGTTGGGAGTTTTCCGACGATGTCGAGCCCCCATTGGGCGAACGGCCATGGACTTGTGATTGGAGAGAGATTCTGAGCCGGCTGCTTTGGGATTGGGGAGAAGAGTTGGCACGGTCGGCACCTGCGAACAATTTCCTCGCTGTCTTTCTTCATGTTTTTCCAAAAATATCCTTGGCTCATTGCGCGTTGGCATAGCGAACGTCCACCAGAGTGGCAGCCGCAGCTTCCGGAGTGCAGTTCTTCCAGGATCTCGGCAACTTGATTTGGGTGGACGACAAGAAGATAAGGTCCTGAAATGGATTTTCTATAGAGCTGGCCACTCTCAGAGAGCCAGTAGTATGCGGCCTTGTTTCTGATTCGGAAGGCTTCCTTTTTGTCGTCGGGTAAGGTGTCGTTCCTGAGGAAGGCCACGATTTCATCCATCCAACTCGGACCAAGGTTGATGTTGAGTACCTCTGGAGTTGTATCGAAACTTGGGTTGTCGATGTTGCCAAAATTTATGGTTCGAAACTCAGATGCTTTTGATGCCGAGGCGAGGCCAGCAAGTGCGTCGGCGTGGGCGTTGTGCTCGCGGTTGATTTGCTCGATGTTGAAAGTTTTGAAGCGAGTAATGAGTTCTGCTGCCGTGGCCTGGTACTTCATCATCCGTGGGTCTCTAGCTTCGTAGTCCCCAAGTACTTGATTGACTATAAGTTGAGAATCGCAGAATACGGCCAAGTTGTCAACTTTCATTGCGATTGCCGAGCGTAGGCCAGCAAGCAAAGCCTCATATTCAGCTTCGTTGTTGGTGGCGGGGAAAATCGATGGTGATGGCACTTTCGTGAAGAGTTCCGCATGGAGAGACCAAAACGACTCCGGCACCGGCTCCGTTGTTGTTGGAGGCACCGTCGACTTGCATCCGCCAAGTGTCTCCCTGGAATAGGAGCCACCGGTCCTCTTTTGGTTGGTGTTCGGCAAACTGTTGGTTGGGAGGATTGTGTAGGATCTCCGAGTCTTCCGGTGTGAGTTCAGCAATGAAGTCGGCGAGGACTGCCCCTTTATTGCTGTCCTCGGTTCAAAACGGATGTCGAAGTTCGCTAGCTCGACCGCCCATTTTGAGACTCTGTTTGAGAGGTCGGCTTTTCGAAATAGGGCTTTGAGAGGGTGCTCGGTCAACACCGTTATGGTGTGCGCCTGAAAGTATGGCAGAAGTTTCCTCGCCGCGGAGACCAGGGCGAGTGCAAGTTTTTCCAGTGGAAGGTACCGAGTCTGGGCGGGGAGGAGTGTCTTGCTTGTGAAATACACTGGCATGTCGTCGGCCCCTTCTCGCCGAACAAGTGCTGAGCTAATTGCGTGGCTCGAGACTGAAAGGTAAAGATAGAGATTTTCGTACTCTTTGGGCTTTACCATTAGTGGTGATGAACTCAGGTAATCTTTAAGTTCGGCCAACGCTCTGTCGCAGATCCGGTGTCCACTCAAAACTTCGTCGGCTTTTCCCTTTGAGAGCGTGAAAGAAGGAGTGGCACTTGTCGGATGACTTGCTGATGAAGCGATTGAGAGCCGCTGCCATCCCAGTTAGTCGTTGTACCTCTCTGATTGATCGTGGTGGCCGAAGGTCTGCCACTGCCTTGATTTGGTTGGGGTCGGCCTCGATGCCCCTTCGTGTGACCAAATGGCCAAGGAATTTGCCGGCACTTACGCCGAACGCGCACTTCTCCGGGTTTAAACGGAGTTTGTGGAATTTAAGGATCTCGAAGACCTCGGCAAGCTCCTTCAAATGGTTGTGCTCCTTTTGGCTTTTGACGACGAGGTCGTCAATGAATGCTTCCAGGATGTTGCCTATTTGTGCATAGAGCATCTTGAAGATCGCTCTGTTGAATGTTGCTCCGGAGTTCTTTAGACCGAACGGCATCACCCTATAGCAGAAAATTCCATGTGGAGTTATGAATGCTGTCTTCTCCATGTCGGCCGGGTCCATAGCAATCTGGTGATAGCCACGGTAGGCGTCCAGAAAACTAAGCCGAGCATGGCCGGCAGATGCGTCTACGAGCTGGTCGATCTTCGGTAGTGGAAACCAGTCCTTGGGACAGGCGTCGTTAAGATTCGTGTAGTCGACGCAGACTCGCCACTTTCCATTCTTCTTTTTGACGACCACCGTGTTTGACAGCCAGGTTGGGTACTGCACTTCCTGAATGGCGTTGTTGTCTAGAAGCCGGTTGACTTCGTCTATCACGGCGTCGGCGTGCTCTGGTGCCGAACGTCGAGCCCGCTGAATGATTGGTTTGGCGTCCTTTTTGATGTTGAGGGAGTGGCAGATAAAGTTGGGATCTACTCCTGGCATTTCCTCCGGGGTCCATGCAAAAACTTCAAGATTTTGTTTGAGGAACAGGAACATCTCCTCTCGCTCGGCGTCAGAGAGTGAGGAGCCAAGCAAGAAGAAGCGTGATCCGTCCTCGTTGATGGGCATTTTCACCAGTTCCTCCTCCGCTTTGTCCTCGGCTCTTTGACTGACGTCTTCGATGACGGCCATGTCTGGGACTTCAACCCATTGCACTTGTTTTGCCTTTGAGGAGCTGTGGACGGCGGAGACATAGCATTTCTTGGATGCAATTTGGTCCCCTCGCAAGTCCTCTTGTCTGCCTGTTGTACCGATGAAGCGGACAACCTGGTGGTATGTTGACGCGATCGCTTGCATTTCATGGAGCCAGGTTCGGCCGAGGATGGCGTTGTATGGGCTCGGCACGTTGACAACTATGAATTCGACGGTAACAGTCTTTAAGCCGACGACGACGGGAGAAAGATTCGGCCGATCGGCCATACAGGAGCTCCGCTGAAGCCAATGAGGGGTACCTCGGTGGGTTGCAAAGCCAATTCTGGTAGGTCCAACTTCTTGAAGAGGTCATAGTACATAACCTCAGCTGAACTTCCCTGATCGATGAGTACACGTTTGACGTCATGGACGCCAATTTGGACGGTGACGACGAGTGCATCCGAATGTGGGGTCTGAACGTGTTCAAGATCGCGTTCGGTGAAGCTGATAGTCCATTTTGGTAGGTCTTGTGGTCGGGATCGTTTGGATCCGCAGCCGACGGAGAGTATCTCTTTTGAAGTTGAGGCTTGATCGATGTCGGCTCTGAGCGTGGTCTCGAATGCCTTTGTTACCGGTCCATGGATGACGTGGATCAATGGTCGTTGTTCGTTGGGGTTGGGATTTGTCTGCCGGGCGGGCGTCTTTGCTCGATCAATGTATTGATCGAGATGGCCTTGAGCGGCAAGCTTTTCAAGGAGAGCCTTGTATGGTGCACAAGCAGTCGTGTAGTGGCCGAGCTCGTTATGGTAAGTGCACTTCTTCGTTGGGTTTTGATCCGGTTGGCCGGTGTCAGTCCCGAGCTTGGCCGTCGGCCATTCAAACCACGGTTGTCTCATTATTTCCTTCAGAAAAGACTATATTGGTTCTTTGAAGTGAGTGGTTTCGGCCACGTGGTCGTGCTCCTTTGGCTGACGCTCCTTGCCCTTTTTAATGTTGTGCACTTGCTTCTTCGGCTGCACTTGTTGGGTCGCCGTTTGTACCGGCAGCTGGTGCACGGTTGAGGAGAACGGATTGTTAGAGCTCGGGATTCCCTGTGCGGCTCTGTCTGCATAGAGTTCTTCGAGAGCACAGAATCTTTCCACGACCCTCATTAGTTCACCCATGCCGTGTGGTGGACGGATGGCGAGTTCGTCTAAGATCTTGCTCCCGGTTTCGGCCGTTCTTGAAGGTGCGTGCGGCCCAGTACTCATCGATTCCAGGGATCTCATTAAACAACTGCCAGTAGCGCTCGGCATATTTTGAGTGTTTCCGATGATAGTTTCCTCATCTGAGACAGCGATTCGGGCTCTTTAGCCGTTTTGTTGCTTGTGATGAAGCGAGTGTTGAAGGCGCGTTCAAGGTCGGCCAGGGTCCTTACGGATCCAGCGGGCAATTTGTTGAACCACTGGAGCCCTAGGGAGCCGAGGCTGGACGGGAACGCCTTGCATTTCACCTCATCTTTACTCGTGCAGAGTTCGATGGTTTGTCTGAAATGGATGAGGTGAGTGTAGGCCTCACACGTCGACGGATCGAACTTCGTAAATTTGGGCAGGTGGAAGGTGGGCTCTGGCGGTGTGTTGATTATGTGGGAGGTGAATGGGGAGACGCCGAGATCTTTTAGCCGCCGTTCGAATCCGGGGCGCGGCGGTTTGCCGTGCTCGTCCGTCTTCGGTCGCTTTGAATCTCTTTCCTTGGTTTCTCTTGCCGACGTCTTCTCCGCTTCTTTTCGCCGAAGCTTGTCTCGCAGGTCTTTCTCTGTTCGGCGTGGGCCGTTGACAGTTTTGTCGTTGCGGCGTCGGGATTTCCTTTCGTCGTTCGCGCCTTCAACGCATACGTTTTTCCCGTTGCGCCGAGCGTAATGTTCATTGTCATAGTTTTCTATCGGGATGTTCCCCAGGCGCTCAGAGACATGGGGTCTGGTTCGGGCAGAGTCTCGGCTACGGTGCGAGGCCGTCGTGCGAGAGAACTCTGCTCGGCCAGTTGAGTACGTGCTGGTGAACGACTCGGTGTCCCTTGTCCTGGTTCCATCGTGATGGCTTCTGGAACGATGCGTCCCAGATACTGTGGGTTGCTTATAGAGGATCATTCCCCTGGCGTCATCTTGTGCTGGGGTGAAGCCTAGGCGGTCTTTCACTGATCCGCGTTGGCCTCCTTCGTTCTGACGCCCTTGCGGTGGTGGAGGTGGAGGTGGAGGCGGTGTTTGCCCACCTCTACCCCTGTCTCCACCAGATCGAGATGCGGCAGGAGTGGCGTCCTGCTGCAAATGTCGCTTCATTTGGGCCACTTCCGCCCTTAGTGCCGCAAGCTCGTTGTCGCGTTCGTCGTCGCGACGTTGCAGCAGGCGGATATAGGCTGAAGCGACGTCGTCCGAGACCGGTGAGAGCCCGGATCCAGGGGGGAGGGAAAGAGACATGTGCCTTTCAAGGATTGGCGTGGAATTGACGTTTCCAACTGCGTCTTTGGCCCCTGAGACGGTCGCGTCCGCTATCTCTCCGCCCATGGTGAGTGATTTGGTTGCTGTCTTACGGAGGAGTGAGGGAAGTTTGGAGGATGAGAGAGCCGCTATCAGAAGTGTTTCACGTCGGGTTCACCAATTGTGTGGCCCGTGATCCTCGGTCCTCGATCCTTCGTAGGTGGTTTGATGGTGGATTAGCTTTCTTCTCCTAGCTTGCACAAGGAACGCACGACTAAGACCTGGGCCGGGGTTGTCCCGGCAAGGCCCTCCGGCGAGAGGATGAGTGTAGCGCAGAGAGGAAGCGAAAGCTCTGGAGAGGGAGTAAGTGTGAGTATTGAGTAGCGTGTACTGTTAGGGTTACCATCTCTAGGTATTTATAGTGCCTTCTGACTTGCCCTCCAAGTACCATCGCGTGCCTTCCACGGGCCAAGTGACATCATAGTGACGTCGAGAAATAGATCTGATAACCGTTTTCAGGGCTGAGCTGGCACACCCATGTGCGCCCGTGATCATCTTCTGTTGTAACCGCTTCTGCACGTGGCAGGACGCGTGGCTTTACAGCCAGCCGCCGTCGGCTGCATGCCGTGCTCTGAAGGTAGCCGACCGCGGGAACCGCCGAGCATAGCCATGCGTTCAATGAAGGAGGTAACGTCGCCGCGGACTCCGTCGACGGCACAATCCGAGCGCGGGTCTGTCCGCTGCCGAGCCTGAGGCAAACCGGATATACACGACGAGTCATTGTCGGCTTGCCGCGCACGAGGCCTGCGATCGGACCACGGCAGGTCAGGTCCGCGCCATGCGAACAAATCATGTTCGGCCCGCTACACCTACTAATCGTCATGTGTTTTACCATCTTTTCTTCACACGAATAGTCATCTTGAAACCTACAAATCGTCACGTGATTCCCTATTTTTTTTTGCATGACTATTATTCTAAACTCCTACTAACCGTCATGTGTTTCACCATCTTTTCTTAACACAAGTAGTAGTCTAAAATCTACTAACCGTCTCGTGTTTCACGATTTTACTTTTGCATGACTAGTAGTCTAAACACCTACTAACCGTCATGTGTTTCACCATCTTTCTTTCACAAGAATAGTAGTCTTAAAACCTACTAACCGTCACGTGTTTTCCTATTTTTCTTTTGTATGACTAATAGTCTAAACTCCAATTAACCGTCATGTGTTTCACCATCTTTTATTCACATGACTAGTAGTCTGAAAACCTACTAACCGGCACATGTTAAACTATTTTTATTCGTATGACTTGTAGAAACTTGCAACATCGATTCGAGACAACAAGCAAGTTATTATTTACAACGTACACATTAATCCGTATGAAACCGAATGAAATCACTAATTTTTCGATTTCTTTATCTCAATTGCACGCTTTCAATGTTCTTATCACTTAGTGATCAATAGTCTTTTCCTCTAATAGGAATAACAATTACCTTTTCACATGACTAATTTTCTGAACACCTACTAACCATCATGTGTTTCACCATTCTTCTTCTTAGGACTAGTAGTCTAATAACCTACTAACCGTCACGTGTTTCACTATTTTTTCTTTTGCATGACTAGTAGTCTAAACACCTAGTAACCGTCATGTATTTCACCATCTTTTATTAACATGACATGTAGTCTAAAACCTACTAACCGTCACGTGTTACATAGTTTTTCTCGAGCATGACTAGTAATCAAAACACCTACTAACCGTCCTGTGTTTCACCATCTTTTCTTCACAGGACTAGTACTCTAATAACCTACTAACCGTCACGTGTTTCACTATTTTTATTCGTATGACTTGTAGAAACTTGCAACATCGATTCGAGACAACAAGCAAGTTTTTATTTACAACGTACACATTAATCCGTATGAAACGGAATGAAATCACTAATTTTTCAATTTCTTTATCTCAATTGCACGCTTTCAAAGTTCTTATCACTTAGTGATCAATAGTCTTTTCATCTATTAGGAATCACAATTATCTTTTCACATGACTAATAGTCTGAACACCTACTAACCATTATGTGTTTCACCTTTTTTAAACACAGGACTAGTTGTCTAATAACCTACTAACTGTCACGTGTTTCACTATTTTTTCTTTTGCATGACTAGTAGTCTAAACACCTACTAAATGTCATGTATTTCACCATCTTTTCTTAACATGACAAATAGTCTAAAAACCTACTAACCGTCCCGTGTTTCACAGTTTTTCTTGAGCATGAATAGTTTTCTAAACACCTACTAACCGTCATGTATTTCACCATCTATTCTTCACATGACGAGTAGTCTAAAAACCTACTAACCGTCACGAGTTTCACTATTTTTCTTGTGCGTGAGTAGTAGTCTAAACAGTTACTAACCGTCATGTGTATTACCATCCTTTTTTCACATGACTAGTAGCCTAAGAATCTACTAACCGTCACGTGTTTCAATATTTTACTGGCGCATGACTATTAGTCTAAACACCTACCAACCGTCATGTGTTTCACCATCTTTTCTTACCATGACAAGTAGTCTAAACACCTACTAACCGTCATGTGTTTCAATATTTTTAATCGTATGACAGGTAGAAACAAGTATCAACGATTCGAGACAACTAGCATGTTTTCATCTGTTACGTAAACTTTTAATCCTTATGAAACGGACGGAAACCACTAATTTTTCGTTTTCGTTAAATCAATTGCACGCATTCAATGTTCTTATCACTTAGTGATCAGTAGTCCTTTTATCTACTTGGTATCACTATTCTCTTTTAACATGACTAGTAGTCTAAACACATACAAACCGTCATGTGTTTCACCATCTTTTCTTCACAGGAATAGTAGTCTTAAAACCTACAAACCGTCACGTGTTCCCCTATTTTTTTTTGCATGACTACTAGTCTAAACTCCAACTAACTGTCATGTGTTTCACCATATTTACTTCACACAACTAGTAGTCTAAAAATCTACTAACCGTCTCGTGTTTCACGATTTTAGTTTTGCATGACTAGTAGTCTAAACACCTACTAACCGTCATGTGTTTCACCATCTTTCCTTCACAGGAATAGTAGTCTTAAAACCTACTAACTGTCACGTGTTTTCCTATTTTTCTTTTGCATGACTAATAGTCTAAACTCCAATTAACCGTCATGTGTTTCACAATCTTTTATTCACATGACTAGTAGTCTGAAAACCTACTGACGATCACATGTTTCACTATTTTTATTCGTATGACTTGTAGAAACTTGCAACATCGATTCGAGACAACAAACAAGTTTTTATTTACAACGTACACATTAATCCTTATGAAACCGAATGAAATCACTAATTTTTCGATTTCTTTATCTCAATTGCACGCTTTGAATTTTCTTATCACTTAGTGATCAATAGTCTTTTCCTCTATTAGGAATCACAATTATCTTTTCACATGACTAATAGTTTGAAGACCTACTAACGATCATGTGTTTCACCATTTTTCTTCTGAGGACTAGTAGTCTAATAACCTACTAACCGTCACGTGTTTCACTATTTTTTCTTTTGCATGACTAGTAGTCTAAACACCTACTAACCGTCATGTATTTCACCATCTTTTCTTAACATGACAAGTAGTCTAAAATCCTACTAACCGTCACGTGTTTCACAGTTTTTCTTGAGCATGACTAATTGTCTAAGCACCTACTAACCGTCATGTATTTCACCATCTATTCTTCACATGACTAGTAGTCTAAAAACCTAATAACCGTCACGTGTTACACTATTTTTCTTGTGCGTGACTAGTAGTCTAAACACTTACTAACCGTCATGTGTATTACGTAAACTTTTAATCCTATGTTTTCATGTTTCACTATGTTTTCATCTGTTACGTAAACTTTTAATCGTCATCTATTTTTCTTGTTTCACTATGTTTTCATCTGTTGCGTAAACTTTTAATCCTTATGAAACGGACAGAAACCACTAATTTTTCGTTTTCGTTAAATCAATTGCACGCATTCAAAGTTCTTATCACTTAGTGATCAGTAGTCCTTTCATCTACTAGGTATCACTATTCTCTTTTAACGGGACTAGTAGTCTAAACTCCAATTAACCGTCATGTGTTTCACCATCTTTTCTTCACAGAAATAGTAGTCTTAAAACCTACAAACCGTCACGTGTTTCCCTTTTTTTTTTTACATGACTACTAGTCTAAACTCCAACTAACCGTCATGTGTTTCACCATCTTTACTTCACACAACTAGTAGTCTAAAAATCTACAAACCGTCTCGTGTTTCACGATTTTACTTTTGCATGACTAGTAGTCTAAACACCTACTAACCGTCATGTGTTTCACCATCTTTCCTTCACAGGAATAGTAGTCTTAAAACCTACTAACCGTCACGTTCTTTCCTATTTTTCTTTTGCATGACTAATAGTCTAAACTCCAATTAACTGTCATGTGTTTCACCATCTTTTATTCACATGATTAGTAGTCTGAAAACCTACTAACCGTCACGTGTTTCGCTATTTTTATTCGTATGACTTGTAGAAACTTGCAACATCGATTCGAAACAACAAACATGTTTTTATTTACAACGTACAAATTAATCCGTATGAAACCGAATGAAATCACTAATTTTTCGATTTCGATTTCTTCTTCCTGACTTTAAGTTCCATTGGAAATGTAGCTCTACCAAACTTGTCAACCTCTGCTTTGCAGACGATCTTATGATTTTTTGCAAAGGTGAAGTAAGCTCTATCAGTCATATTAAGCAATCCTTGACTGAGTTTGAGGCCTTGTCTGGCCTCTCCCCCAGCCCTACCAAGAGTAACATTTTCTTTTCTGGTGTCAACCCTACCACCAAATCCTCCATTCTCAATTTATTGGGTTTTCAAGAAGGGTTTTTACCTGTAAGATACTTGGGAGTACCACTTCTATCTACCAAGCTCAAACACACAGACTGCAAAGTCATGGTGGATAGATAGTTGCCAAAACAAAATCATGGACCCTTAGATACCTGTCTTATGCTGGTAGGATACAATTGATCAAGTCAATACTCTTTTCTATGCAAACTTATTGGTCATCTCTCTTTATTATCCCTAAAAAGGTAATTAAGGAGATTGAATCAATCCTTCGAGGCTTCTTCTGGACTGGTCTTGACCTTAAGAGGACTGGTGCCAAAGTCTCATGGGAACACCTTTGCTCCCCTGTCAAGGAAGGTGGATTGGGCTTTAAATCTATGGAGATATGGAATAAGGCTGCTGTGGCCAAACACATTTGGTTCCTTGTCTCTGGGGGGAACAATCTATGTGGTGCCAATGGGTCAAATCTTATTTACTCAAGGGCAGAAGTTTCTGGAGTGTTAAAGCTCCAAGTGACCCATCTTGGGTTTGGAGGAAAATCCTCAACCTTAGACCATATGTCCAGCCTCACATTAAATACAAAATTGGGAATGGCCATTTAACCTCTCTGTGGTTTGACAATTGGCATCCCCTTGGGCCCCTCTTACCAAGATTTGGTCCTAGGATTGCCTATGATTCTGGGCTTACAAAGGATGTCACTGTGCAGGCAATCATTAGGGATAATCAGTGGGCCTTCCCTATGACTCAGTCTTCTGATCTTAATGAAGTGAGATATGAACTACAAACTGTCCAAATCAATACTGCCATAGATGATAGATGCATTTGGACTCTTACTACCTCTGCGAAATTTACTATCTCCTCTCTTTGGGAGCATTTGAGACCTCATTTCCCTGTTGTCACCTGGACTACAGTGGTTTGGTTTTCAGGGCATATTCCGAAATGTAGTGTGATATCTTGGTTGGCCATTCAGAATAGATTATCTACTGAGGATAGACTTGTTCTGTTTGGCATAAAATCCACATCCATTTGTAGTTTCTGTACAGGTGTAGAATCCCACGATCACCTATTTTTTGAGTGCCCCATAGCTACACAGATTAGAGGTATTCTTTCCTCTAAATGCCCTTCTATGGTAGGGTTGTCTTCTTGGCAGCAGTGGGTGAGTAAATTGTCCAATTTAAAAGGTAAATCCATGGCTGTCACAGTTGCTAAGCTAGTATTTACAGTCTATGTGCACCAATTGTGGCTTGAGAGGAATTTTAGAAAGTTCCAGAATCTTAGCTGCCCCCCGGGAGTGGTTGCTAACAAAATTTCACATGAGGTTAGATGCAGATTGTTATCTTTGTCTATTAAAGGACCGTCTCATTTACTATCTTTGTGGAATATTCATGCTTAAACTAAATACACTTGTTATATTGGGACATACTTCTACTCATATGATGACATTTGCAGGTTCTGGTTCAAGGGGGTTCAGCTTCAAAGCTTTGACCCCTTGATCCTATACGATTTCTTTCCATTCCAAGAGGTTGAGGTTCAATTGAGAATCCACATCACTCAAAGCAGGGAGTCAGCTTGCCAATATGGGCAGCACAATCAGAGATTATTCTAGTTCAGTTGGCTATATCTGCTATTACTTCTATTTTATCAGGTATATACCTTAATCCTTGATGACTGACATCTGAGTTACAATTTTGATGTGTGTACCTTCTTTGATGTGCCTCCTTCTTTCCTGTGAGCTGTGTGCTCGAGCCCCTGAGTTCTTGTAGAGTGGAGGTAATAGTTAGTGGGAGTCTTTGTGTAAGGGAGAGTTGAGGGTGTTCGGATCCCTTCTATTGCTTTTAGTTTTTTGGTGAGTTAGGTTTCGAGGGGGTAAGGTGGGGAGCAGATAAAGCAATAGGACTCTGTTTTGTTTCTGTTTCTGTTCTGCTGCCTACTACTCAGCCTTACTACTGTTATGGTTCTGTAGCCCTACTCTGCTATTGTTCACACTAGATTCTGTTATGATGCACAACACTTTTATGATGAGGATGCTGATTGTTTTGAGAGTGCTGACTGTCGGCTGATACTGCTGCTTATGGGATTTGTCTCCTTGTCAGTCTTTGAGCAGTATGGAATGGCTGTTATTATCTAAATGAGAGGGTCCTTTTCTGTTACTGCTGCTGCACCTGATTTCTGAGTTGATCATGCCTCAGTTTTCTGCTGCTGCACACTCCACACATGCCATTCAAGGCAGTCAAGGCATTCCACACTCCACACATGCCATTCAAGGCATTCTGCAGTTGGTTTACTGCTACTGCTGCTGCTGTTGTTGCTGCTAGCAACTGTTGCTGCTGTAGCTCATGTAGTTGTTGCTACCAGCTGTTGCTGATGTATTGCAGCAGTTTTGCTGTTCTGTGCTTGCTGTTTTTTGTGCCTAACCAACTGGGGATGTGGTTGGGATCTCCCTTCGCAAAGGGGGACGTCCTCTACATGTTGCATACTTATTGGGTTCTGATGTAGCTACTGCTACTGCACTTTTATGCTCTATTTTGCTATCCAGAAATAGTAGTTAGTTCTGCACTTTTATGCTCTATTTTGCTGCTGAAGTGGTATTAGTTTTGCTGCTGTCCAATTCTACTGTCCAGTTACACTCTGCTGCTGTCCAGTTCTACTGTCCAGCTCTGCTGCTGTCCATTGCAGGCCCAGATTTGAGGTTCCAAGTGGTTGTAACTGTCCTCAAAGTGGTTGTAACTGTCCTAGTGTTCACTAACAGTTGTTGAACACTAACATGTTAATTGGTTATTACCTGTGTAGCGGGCCGAACATAGATGTTCGCAGTAAGGCGGACCAGGCCCGCCTAGTGCCGAGCGTGAGCCTCGTGCACGGCTCCTATCGGCGTTTTCCATCGACACCCCGCTTGGCACGAGTTCGGCAAACGACAAGACCTTGCTCGGCCTCTACCCTCGGCGAAGTCCTCGGCAACTTTACCTCCCCCGACGGTCGCATGACCAGGTTCGGCCAGGTCCGTGCTCGGCCATCGCGGAGCATAGGATGGTGCCGACGACGACCTGCTGTTGGGCCACGCGTCCTGCCGTGTACAAAAGCGGTTATAACAGAAGATGATCACGGGCGCACATGGGTGTGCCAGCTCAGCCCTGAAAACGGTTATCAGATCTATTCTCTGACGTCACTATGACGTCACCTGGCCCGTGGAAGGCACGCGATCGTACTTGGAGAGCAAGCCAGAAGGCACTATAAATACCTAGTGATGGTAACCCTAACAGGTACACGCTACTCAATACTCACACTTACTCTCTCTAAGCTTTCGGCTTCCTCTCTGCGCTATACTCATCCTCTCGCCGGAGGGCCTTGCCGGGACAACCCCCGGCCAGGTCTTAGTCGTGCGTTCCTTGTGCAGGCTAGGGGAAGAAACCTAACCCATCATCGAGCCACTAACGAAGGATCAAGGACCAAAGGACCACGGGCCACACAATTGGTGAACCAGACGTGAAACACTTCTGACTTAAACGGCTCTCTCATCCTCCAAACCCCCTCACTCCTTCGTAGAACAACCACCGAATCACGTACCATGGGCGGAGATCTAACAGACGCAAACGTTTCGGGGGCAAAGACGCAAGCGGAAACGTCATCCCCACACCAACCCTCGAAAGGCACATGTCTTTGTCTCTCGCCCCTGGGTCCGGGCTCTCACCGGTCTCAGACGACGTCACCTCGGCCTACATCCGCCTACTGCAGCGTCGCGACGACGAACGCGACAATGAACTAGCAGCGCTAAGGGCGGAAGTTGCCCAAATGAAGCAACGCATGCAGCAGGACGCCACCCCCGCCACATCAAGATCTGGCGGAGGCGGAGGAAGAGGCATGCAAACTCCACCCCCTCCACCTCCACCACCACAAGGGCGTCAGAACGAGGGAGGCCAACGCGGATCCGTGAAAGACCGCCTAGGCTTCACCCCAGCACCAGGCGACGCCAGAGAAATCATCCTTTACAAGCAACCCACTGTATCTGGAACGCATCGTTCTAGAAGCCATCACGACGGAACCAGGACAAGGGATACCGAGTCGTTTACAAGCACGTACTCGACTGGTCGTGCAGAGTTCTCTCGCACGACGGCCTCGCACCGTAGCCGAGACTCTGCACGGACCAGACCCCATGTTTCCGAATGCCTAGGGAACACCCCGATTGAAAACAAGGACGATGAGCGCCACGCTCAGCGTAATGGGAAAGGCGTACATATTGAGGGCGCGAACGATGAGAACAAGTCCCGTCGCAACAAGGATAAAACCGTCGACGGCCCACGCCGAACAGCGACGGACCTACAAGACAAGCTTCGGCAAAGGGAAGCCGAGAAGACGTCGGCAAAAGAGCACAAGGAAAGGGACTCCAAGAGATCGAAAACGGACGAGAACGGCAAACCGCCGCGCCCAGGGTTTGAAAGGCAATTAAAAGATCTCGGCGTCTCCCCATTCACCCCCCACATAATCAACACGCCGCCAGAGCACACTTTCCACCTGCCCAAATTCACGAAGTTCGATCCGTCGACGTGTGAGGCCTACACTCACCTCATCCACTTCAGACAAACCATTGAGCTCTGCACGCTAAAAGATGAGGTAAAATGCAAGGCGTTCCCGTCCAGCCTCGGCTCCCTGGGACTCCAGTGGTTCAACAAATTGCCCGCTGGATCCGTAAGGAACCTGGCCGACCTTGAACGCGCCTTTAACACACGCTTCATCACGAGCAACAAAACGGCTAAAGAGCCTGAATCACTGTCTCAGATGAGAAAACTATCGTCGGAAACCCTCAGGCAATATGCCGAGCGTTACTGGCAACTATTCAACGAAATTCCGGGAATCGATGAATATTGGGCTGCGCGTACTTTCAAGAACGGCCTGGAAACTGGCAGCAAGATCTTAGACGAACTCGCCATCCGCCCACCACACGGCATGGGTGAACTGATGCGCGTCGTGGAAAGATTCTGTGCTCTCGAGGAACTCTATGCAGACAGGGCGGCCCAGGGGATCCCGAGCTCGACCAACCCATTCTCCTCGACCGTACACCAGCTGCCGGCACAGGTGGCAACCCAACAAACGCAGCCGAAGAAGCAGGTGCACAACATTAAAAAGGCGAAGGAGCGTCCGCCGAAAGAGCATGACTATGTGGCCGAAACCACTCACTTTAAGGAACCAATATGGTCTTTTCTAAAGGAAATAATGAGACAACCGTGGTTTGAATGGCCGACGGGCAAGCTCGGAACCGACACCGGTCAACCGGATCAAAATCCAAGGAAAAAATGCACTTACCACAACGAGCTCGGCCACTACACGACTGCCTGCACACCATATAAGGCTCTCCTTGAGAAGCTTGCGGCTCAAGGTCATCTCGATCAATACATTGATCGATCAAAGACGCCCGCCCGGCAGACAAATCCCAACCCCAACGAACAATGCCCGCTGATCCATGTCATCCACGGCCCAGTAACCAAGGCGTCCGAGACTGCCCTCAAAGCCGACATCGATCACGCCTCGACTTCAAAGGAAGTACTCTCAGTCGGCTGCGGATCCAAGCGTCAACGACCACAAGACGTGCCACAGTGGACGATCAGCTTCACCGAACGGGACCTTGACCACGTTCAAATACCGCATTCAGACGCCCTCGTCGTTACCGTCCAGATCGGCGTTCACGACGTCAAACGTGTCCTCATTGATCAAGGGAGCTCGGCCGAGGTGATGTACTACGATCTATTCAAAAAGCTGGAACTACCAGAATCGGCACTACTACCAACCGAAGTACCCCTCATCGGCTTCAGCGGAGCACCTGTTTGGCCAGTCGGCCGAATTTTCCTCCTTGTCGTCATCGGCACAAGAACACTCTCTGTTGAATTCATCGTTGTCAACGTGCCAAGCCCATACAACGCCATCCTGGGACGAAATTGGCTTCACGGAATGCAAGCCATTGCTTCCACGTACCACCAACTCGTCCGCTTCATTGGCACCACTGGAAGACAAGAAGACTTACGAGGTGACCAAATCGCCTCCAAAAAGTGCTACGTCTCCGCCGTACACAGTTCTTCCAAAGCAAAACACGTGCAGTGGGTTGAAGTACCAGACTTGGCCATAATCGAAGACGTCGGCCAAAAGGCCGAGGACAAAGCCGAGGAGGACCTGGTGAAAATGCCCATCAACAAGGACGGATCACGCTTCTTCTTGCTTGGCTCCTCACTATCTGACGCCGAGCGAGAAGAGATGTTCCTGTTCCTCAAAAACAATCTTGAAGTCTTTGCATGGACCCCAGAGGAGATGCCAGGGGTGGATCCCAACTTTATTTGCCACTCCCTCAACATAAAAAAGGACGCCAAACCAGTGGTTCAACAGGCTCGACGTTCTGCACCAGAGCACGCCGACGCTGTTATCGAAGAGGTCAACCGACTTCTCGACACCAACGCCATTCAGGAAGTGCAATACCCAACCTGGCTCTCCAACACGGTGGTCGTCAAGAAGAAGAATGGAAAGTGGCGAGTCTGCGTCGACTACACGAATCTTAATGACGCCTGTCCCAAGGACTGGTTCCCACTACCGAAGATCGACCAGCTCGTAGATGCAACAGCCGGCCATGCTCGGCTAAGTTTTCTGGATGCCTACCGTGGCTACCACCAGATTGCTATGGACCCGGCCGACATGGAGAAGACAGCATTCATAACTCCACATGGAATTTTTTGCTATAGGGTGATGCCGTTCGGCCTAAAGAACTCCGGAGCCACATTCAACAGGGCGATCTTCAAGATGCTCTATGCACAAATAGGCAACATCCTGGAAGCATACATTGACGACCTCGTCGTCAAAAGTCAAAAGGAGCACAACCATTTGAAGGAGTTGGCCGAGGTCTTCGATATCCTTAAATTCCACAAACTCCGTTTAAACCCGGAGAAATGAGCGTTCGGCGTAAGTGCTGGTAAATTCCTTGGCCACTTGGTCACACGACGCGGCATCGAAGCCGACCCTAACCAAATCAAGGCAGTGGCAGACCTTCGGCCACCAAGATCAATCAGAGAGGTACAAAAACTAACTGGGATGGCGGCGGCCCTCAACCGCTTCATCAGCAAATCGTCCGACAAGTGCCACTCCTTCTTTCACGCTCTCAAAGGGAAAAGCCGACGAAGTTTTGAGTGGACGCCGGACTGCGACAGAGCGTTGGCCGAGCTCAAAGATTACCTGGGTTCTTCACCGCTAATGGTAAAACCCAAAGAATACGAAAATCTCTATCTTTACCTTGCAGTCTCGAGCCATGCCATTAGCTCAGCACTTGTTCAGCGAGAAGGGGCCGACGACATGCCTGTATATTTCACGAGTAAGACACTCCTACCCGCCCAGACTCGGTACCTTCCACTGGAAAAACTGGCACTCGCCCTGGTATCTGCGGCGAGGAAACTCCTGCCATACTTTCAGGCGCACATAATAACAGTGTTAACCGAGCACCCTCTCAAAGCACTTTTTCGAAAAGCCGACCTCTCAAACCGAGTTTCGAAGTGGGCGGTCGAGCTTCCGAACTTTGATATTCGTTTTGAACCGAGGACAGCAATAAAGGGGCAGGTCCTCGCCGACTTTATCGCTGAGCTCACCCCAGAAGACTCTGAGATCCTACGCACTCCTCCCACCCAACCCTCTGCCGAACACCAACCAAAAGAGAACCGGTGGCTCCTCTTTCAGGGAGACACTTGGCGAATGCAAGTTGACGGCGCCTCCAACAACAACGGAGCAGGTGCCGGAGTTGTTTTGGTCTCACCATGCGGAACACTTCACGAGAGTGCTATCACCATCGATTTTCCTGCCACAAATAATGAGGCCGAATATGAAGCACTCCTTGCTGGCCTACGCTCGGCAATCGCAATGAAAGTTGACAACCTAGCCGTATTCTGCGACTCTCAACTCATAGTCAATCAAGTTCTGGGGGACTATGAAGCTAGGGATCCACGGATGATAAAGTACCAGGCTACGGCAGCAGAACTCATCACTCGCTTCAAAAATTTCAACATCGAGCAGATCAACCGCGAGCACAACGCAAACGCCGACGCACTTGCTGGCCTCGCCTCGGCTTCAAAAGCATCGGAGTTCCGAACCATAAATTTTGGTAACATTGACCACCCAAGTTTCGGCACAACTCCAGAGGTGCTCAACATTGAACTTGGTCCGAGCTGGATGGATGAAATCGTTGCCTTCCTCAGAAACGATACCTTACCCGACGACAAAAAAGAAGCTTTCCGAATCAGAAACAAGGCCGCCTACCATTGGCTCTCTGAGAGCGGCCAACTCTATAGAAAATCCATTTCCGGGCCTTATCTTCTTGTCTTCCACCCAACTCAAGTTGCCGAGATCCTTGAAGAACTGCACTCCGGAAGCTGCGGGTGCCACTCTGGTGGACGTTCGTTATGCCAACGCGCGATGAGTCAAGGATACTTTTGGAAAAACATGAAAAAAGACTGCGAGGAAATCGTACGAAGGTGCCGACCATGCCAACTATTCTCCCCAATCCCCAGGCAGCCGGCATTAGGAATCACTATTTTCTTAATACATGAGTAATAGTCTGAATATCTACTAACCATCATGTGTTCCACCATTTTTCTTCTTAGGACTAGTAGTCTAATAACCTACTAACCGTCACGTGTTTCACTATTTTTTCATTTGCATGACTAATAGTCTAAACACCTACTAACCGTCATGTATTTCACCATCTTTTCTGGCGAAAGTGTGGAGCCCACTTGAACCATCCGGGGATCGTTTTCATCTTTCAAATTTATAGAAACTATTTCTTCTTTTAATGGCTGAGCATGCCTTTCGTCCTCCCTTTCGATGAAGGCACGGATTTCCTTTAGAATGTCCCCATCAAAATCTATCCCTTCATCGTCAGGGTCGACACAGTTTATATAAAGATCATTGAAATAGTCAGAAGATGCCTCGTTCATTTCACAAGCCCCTGAAGGGTCACCAAGTACAAGAGAGTCAAACTCGAAATAAAAGCTATGACGTGGAGGGCCTAGAGGCACAAACTCCGACTCAGAGCTAGACTTAGAGGACAAAACAGAATCTGACTCAGACTCAGACCCAGACCCAGACTCAGACTCAGAAGTGTTGTCAATGCAAGTTAGGCGTGGCTTGAAAATGCAATTATTTAGAGAGCCCTTGGCTTCCATAATGAGAGAGGTGGGATCCTCGAGGGCGTCGGGCCCGAGCATGAGCACTTCGGCTTCTTCAGCTTCCCCAGCCAAACCCACTTGGGAGAATTCCTGAAATAGCAGCTCCAAATTTCCCTGATTTATAGATCCCAGCCAGTTAGTCTTGATCTTCACTTGATTAAGCTTCCTCTTGAATTCTTCCTTCGCCGGTTCATCATCACTGCTTGACCTGGTGTCATCAGCGAAAATCTCAAACCTAGGCAGCAGCTCCCAGGTTTCGAAATGAATAGAGGGCTCAGCCTGCCCGGTGTAAGCGGCATTTCCCACTTCACGCACAAATTTGGGACCGCCGTAGAGGGTTCGAGGTTTTCCCATATATTTCCTTCGCTTGGCATCTTTGGCAGAGGCGATATACCCCAAACCAAAGCGCCCCTCATTGAAAGGAAAAGTAGGGAACTCCGGGACCCCTTGACGGCGAGAACCTAAACCAATGCTCGGAAAATAAGACATCCTCCTCATAATGTCCAGCGCGACAGAGCTTATGAGGAAGTTCCCGTCCACATTGATGGCCATCACGGTGCCTGAAGTATCGAAAGAGAAACCTCCAAGATCGACGTCTTCTTCGCCGTGTTGAATTCCCAAAATAGGAGTCCCATCCTCCCTGAGCGGGCGGATGCCAGAGTCCCCGCAGATAGTTAAAGTACCAGTAGGTAGTCCCAAAATGACCTTTTGGTGGAGAGTAGATGGCACAGCCATGATGTCGGACCGATGAAGCCACGGCCTGCCCAACAGAAGATTGAAAGTCGCGGGAATGTCCACGACATGGAACTCCACGTCCATCTCAAAACCCTCAGCATCGAGTTTGAGCTTTAGAATACCCTCGACTACGCAACGGGTGCCGTCATATGCCTTGACAGCCAGATTGGAAGGTGCCAGATCCTTCTTGGTGAGTCCCAAATGATAAGCGACCCGCAGAGGGCAAACGTTGATGGCGGAGCCGTTGTCAATAAGAACAGTCGGGACCCAGAGTCCTCGACACTTGACGGTGATGTGGAAAGGGCGGTTATGGTTGACACCTTCGACTGGCAGATCCTT
Organism: Rhododendron griersonianum; assembly: GCA_018127125.1. Classification (NCBI taxonomy): domain Eukaryota; kingdom Viridiplantae; phylum Streptophyta; class Magnoliopsida; order Ericales; family Ericaceae; genus Rhododendron; species Rhododendron griersonianum. The sequence continues at coordinate 28,186,796 of CM030790.1, read as the reverse complement.
GTCCGTGAAGATCACTGTATGCTTGGAGGTTGGAGGGAGGATGAGAGATATCATCGCCTCTGGTGTGACGTTGGCTTGGACTTTAAGGCAGGATAGGGCGTGACACAGCCTCTGACGATGCTCCTTGGATGAACAGATCAGTCCCCAGATAGAAATTGCAGCAGGAATCCGCTCAAGTTGCCGTTGAACTAAATCAGGAACCGGATTGCCAGCTGATACCTCAAGAGGTGCAGACCTTGGGAAAGAAACAGGTTCGTTCCTTTGATTAGCAGGATTGGAAGAATTCCCAGCCTGCAGATTAGCAGGCTGAAAAATCCGTCCACTCCTTGTAACATTGTGAACGTTCCCCAAAGAGGGCACGACTTGAGGGTTTTCCTTCACATCCCAGAGATCAGCAGGGACATCTCCCAGTTTGCGCTTTCCCTTGTCAGTAGTTGGTGTAGAGATGGGCACTTTCATGTCTAAGCCCAGATCCTCAGCCAGATCTTTCATCAACAAGGAGTCCCAGAAGCTCAAGTCTTTTACAGCAGCAACTTCAGCAACAGGTTCCGGATTTGCAATAAAGGGAACATCCCAAAGACCAGTGTCAGCCAGGGTACGATTGACAGCCCAGACCTCATTTCCAACTTGGACATCCACTATGTCGTCCACTTCCCAAAGGTTAACGGGCGGAGCGCGGTCCGTGACCATGATACTGCAATCCCTGTTGCTTGGGTAAGGCACCTGAGGGCGCGGATTTTCCTCGTCGACAATGTAGGAACAGGGGTCATGGTCAGTGTCGGGATTAGTATCACAAACTGAATTAAAGATCGAACCAAAGAGGGAAATGTGGTCTCCCAAGGCCCGTGGATCTTCCTGGACAAGTTCGTCCTCTGCGTAGTGAAGCATGTAGCCCGGTGTGGCATAGCCTTGAAGAGGGTTGGGGTCAACGTCCATGGGAGCAAACCAGGTTGGCTCAGGATCCCAGTAATATTCTGCTTCGGGAACTGGAGGCTCGATTGGGTTGAACAACATGTACAAGGAGAAACCATCCAGAGGATCGAGCAGGGCTGCTTCATAACCAGCCAACCAGCCATCATACCAGGCTTGATCAAACGGGACATTTTCGATTCGTGGAGGAGTCCCGTCCATTTGCAAGCTTGACCACTCGTTGAGGAGAGGAGTGGCGTAGTCCCAATTGTCTGCTATGGCCCAGCCAGTAGCTTACATGTTATTATCCGAGGGAGGCACCCAAGGTTGGTAGGGATCAGGAAACGGGCCAGTGATGGCCGCATACGGGCTGTCAAGCGACGAGGCAGAATTGATCTGCACAGCAGGGATTGATTGATGGAAGAGAGAGCTGACAGATTCTTCGGAGACAGGCGATCCAACTTGTAAAGGTTCTGAAGGTGTATCCGTGTCAACAACCTGGCCTTCAATCACGTGTATATAAGAAATCTCGGCGGACGGTTCGAGCGGGAAAGGCACGATGGGCCTGGGTTGATCGGTTGAGGCTATATAGTCGGTGGGGTTAAATATGGTGGAGCTGAGGGATATCTGGCTAATATGCGGTACAGCGTTGTGTTTGGGAAGAGAGTTGGCAATGACATTGGGTTTCTGAGGTGGTGGAGGGGTTTCCAGCGTGCCATCGTCAATGAGATCCTGGATCGCATGACGGAGGCAAAAGCAGGAGTCAGTGAGATGACCCGCTCCTTGATGATAGGCGCAGTAAAGGTTGGCTTTGAAGCCGGGTGAAGGGTTCTTGGGTAGATGGGCTGGATCCAGGGGCTTGAGATGCCCTAATTTGACCAATTTTTCCAAAACCGAGGATAGAGGTGCCTCGATAGCGGAAAAGCTGCGGGGCTGGTTCCGAGGTCGGTTGTTCTGCGGAGTCTGGACTTGATTGACATCCACAATGTGATTAGCAGTGCTGGAGGAAGTGGCATTGGTGCCGGCGGTTGCCATGTTGGAGTAAGTCCCTGTCCCGAACAGCGCGTTTGCGTTTCCAGAATAAGCCCGAGGCTTTGACTTGGTGGCATGCGAGGATTCACCCTTTGATAGAATTCCACTCTGCAGAGCATCTTCGATGGCCAGGCCAGAGTCGAAGAAGGTTTCAAAGTTAGCGGATGCCTGAGCTAGGACCAGATGCCTAGCATAGTCCGTTTGGAGATTGTGGGAAATGATACGGAGCTGGTCCTTCTCACTCGGGCGATCAGTCATCTGCGCAGCTTTAGCTCTCCACCTTTTGACGAAGTCCGCAAAGGACTCCTTAGCTTCCATCTTGGTGGATTCAAGTTCCCGGGTAGTCATTTTCAGCTGAGAGTTGTAATTGTACTGCGAAATAAACGCAGTCCCAATGTCCTCCCAATGTCCTCCTTTTGGCAATGTCGAGTGACAAAAACCAATGGAAGGCCGGGCCTGAAAGAGTCTGGGGAAAGAGCTGTGACATGGCCTCCGGCTCGACAGACAGAAGTTTCATAGCGGCGTGGTAGCTATAGAGATGAGTTCTGGGGTCACCGCTTCCATCGAACTTAGCCAAGTCCGGCATTTTGAACTTTTCAGGAAGTCTGGCATTGGGATACAGGCAAAGGCGATCTAGATCGATCCCTCCGGCACTGATCTTTTCTGTCTTAGCGATGGATTCCTCTAGCTTGTCCATCTTGGCCATGAGTGCGACCACATCCGGGTTCTGAGTTGGCCCTTCTTGGTTTGGAGGCAGTCTGCCACCCGCAAGGTTTGCAGCGGGTCTGCGGCCTTCCCTCGGGTTTAGCACCATGAGACGTCCTGCGTGAAGCGGATCTGGAACCAAGATAGGTTGCTCCTGGTCAGACTCATCGTCCTCACCTTCTTCCTCGAGAGGGGGTGGAAGGCGAGTGTGGATGAGGTCATTCAGGCGGGCAATGTTAGCATCGGTCTGAGCTGCCCTCTGTTGCATGGCGGTGATGCTGTCTTGAAGGTTCATGAGCATGGTCTCCAAGGTAAGAGGTTTTGGTTGTGGCCGTTCCATCGTGACGGGTGGTTCAGAGCTGCTTGATGCGGATACTGGGGTAGTCGGATGCCCTTCCTGGTAAGACTGGGGGTGAACCTGGCTGAGAATCTGACTTTAGAGCAGTCAACAGAGTGTGCGGAGAGTCTTCCGTGGCGACTGACTGGGATTGTGACATGACAAGCCTTTGAACGGGATTCAGATGCAGACGTTCCCAAGCGGGTTTGGTGACTGGCCTCGATACTTTCCTTGGCGGTGCAATGATTCAGATCTTTGCTTGCAAGGTAAAAGGAGGTTTAATAAGGGTCCTGCAGTAACTTTAATCTAAATAAAGGACTAAAGCGGATGCAGCCAACGTCGTCAGTGTCACCCTAGACTCTAGAACCAGAAGACAAGTCTGTCTCACGACGCTTCGGACACTGTTTTAGGCCCTCAGAATTCTTTTCAAAGATGTATCCTTGTTTGGAACGAGCGGTCCTAAAGGATGTCAAAAGGAGTCTAAACCTTTGCCCATTTCGATGTTCGAGGTTTCAAGTTTTTGAAGCCAGAACGACTCGGTATGAATATCATGATGCCATAACTAGATTGGCGTGAGCAGCACTGTGCTATTAGCCGGGCGGTGTAAGTGACGAGGCACTTGTTACCTTTTGGTGTAAGCATCATGGTATTTTACTCCGTGGTTCCTCGTTTTTTGTTCGAAACCCTAAACAGGTACACGGGCAAAGGTGTAGAAAAGCTTCTGATTTCCTAAAGTCCCACCGTAAAAGGACTTAAAAGATGATAACACGCATCACTGAGATGCACGACTCCTCATCGGGCCATGACAGTGTCCTACTAAGCCTAAAGACAGACTCGGAACAGATCGAGAATCTAGGAGCCATCCTAGACATGCTTCTACGCTAAACGAGATGTATGTACAGTTCATGCGATAAGAAAAGTAGTAACACATAGCCATTTACAGGGTTAGATGCAAGTAGATCTTAACCTGTGGGTACCTGTCCTAGTTTGGAGAGTTCTAATGCTTTGTATATGCAAAAGGCCGGTTTTGGTTCGTAACAGGTTCCTCGGACTAGGGCCACAGATATACCTCCCGTTATCCGCGTATTCGCAGAGTAACAGTCGAACGGTAGCATGACCCATCATCGTCGAAGGTTGTTGGTCATTCGGGGTCCCCGGGCTCCGGTAAACTGTGTCGGATTGCCAAAACGATCCAATGAGGCTTTTCCCACATCGATGCAAATGAGATGCTAAAATTTGAAAGAAAAGAAGAAGAATCACAAAGTCGCAAAAATGTCTTTTCAAATTTGGCTCACTTTATTTAGTCCATCTTTAGAAGAAACTACGTAAGCGAACAATCGAAAAAGCCCCAGATTAGAATGGCCGGACACGAGGTCTTGTTAAATCACCGTTCCAACCTTCGGCAGCGCGAAGCTGACCGTTTTGACAGGCTTTTAAGGGATTGTTCCCAAACGTATTAAATTCTAAGTATGAATTAATATTGGTTCGATTTATCCCCAGCAGAGTCGCCACTGTGGGCAGCATGCCCTTCGGAGAGAAAAGGATTTCGTTCCTTCCCCTGCCGTTTGCGGCCCTTTTTCGAAAAATCGAGGGAGCGCGAGCGCCGGTGGCAAGCGCTCAAAAATACAGAGTCGCCACTTGAGTTTTGAGGGTCCGACACTCAAGGAACCGCATTTCGAAGCACCTGCCGCGCTGTTTTTGTTTGAAAAAGTTTAAGGAAACCAGTCCGTCATAACCATATCTGGGTTCGGGAGCCAGGTTACGAGAGGGGAAGGGTTTTAAGGCACCCCTCTCGCCCAATCCGGAGATCGGTCTCTACTTAGGCATTTTTATGAAAACTTTTGTGATTCTTCTTCTTTTAATTAATTTTAGCCAATTAGGGCGGGGGAACAGTTAATCGGGGATTTAAAACTGTAACAATTTGCAAGATGTGATCAAATGATAGCATGGATGGATGGTATAACGAGTAATAAATGGGATGAACTTAAAAACAGCGATCATATGCCAAAACTAGGCTCGGGGGAGATTTGCCCTGCACGATGGCCAACTTGCATGCATGAACAGATCTGCATGCAAGCCAACCATCGCGCGAGACACACTGACCCTCGCGCGAGTGTTGTCATCTCACCATAGTTCCAAGTTCATCCCATTCTGGGCTCTGGAAGGACCAGTGCACACACAGGAAGCAAACCAAGCAGTTTATATGGAACTGTAAAAATACTAATTATTACAGATTGCTTCAAAAGGAGCCAAATGAAATGAAACACAACCCCTAAACAGAGGGGGTATTAAAACAGAGACCAAAGGCCTAGTTGCCCTTGCAAGGGCTATTCATGGAAATCAGAGAACTGTCGCGCGACAGAGAGTGAGTCTCGCGCGACGTTCCTGACTGGACTTCCAGGAATTGCTTTGCATGCTTAGGGTCCTGAGACAGATTCAGGGGATCCCAAGGGCATTCCAAACTATTTAGAGTATCAAACTAAGCTACTATATTTTGTTTTTGCATGCATGACAGTGATCTAAAAATCAAAATAAAGTACAACAGGCATGAATATATTGCAAGACAGACAAGGGCTAGCCTCCCTTCCCCACGAGGTCCATTCTCTTGCTGACACAAGTGTCGCGCGAGTGTGGTGAACCATCGCGCGAGGGTGTAACTGCCACGAATTCTTGTACCTCTACTGGCTTTAGGACCAGGACATGGTATTAATTACCAGCCTTGGTCCTGTCAGCCCCCCTCAGGGATCAAAACAGAAACAGGTTAAATGTTATACCTTTGCTTGGAAAGGGTTTGGATTGATTGGTGTGGCCTTGCAACTAAGTGTACATTGAAACAATAAGTTTGGAAGATTAGGATGTGGTTTGGGGTTAGTAACTTTGTGCTAGCTAGTGTTTGCCTTGTAAAATGATGAGTGAATTTCTTAGTCAATTTCTTGGAACCCTTAACATGGAGGATGAAGGGGGGTATTTATAGGGGGAGTGCGAGGGCTAGGTAGTGACCAAACATGGCCTTAGGACCAGCCAACAAGGCTGGTCACAACTTGGTGGTGAAGCTAGCCAACAAGGTGAGTGGGAGTGGTTGTGAGGGTGTGAGGGTGTAGCCTGCCAGAACCCTGTTCAGCTGAGGAAAACGGGGTTCCAGCCCATGTGACACCCAATCATCACAAGTCCAGCTGGATTCTGTGATAGGGACAGGAGGGAACTGTCGCGCGAGTGTTAGAAACTATCGCGCGACGGTCAACAGTCAACAGTTTGACTTTGACCACACCTGGCAAACTGAGTATCGCGCGACGGACCCAAAGGGTCGCGCGAGGGTCAACTCTGACTCTAAGGTTTGACTGAAGGTTCAGAGAGGGTTCAAAAGGTTCAAGCAAGGTTCTAAGCATTCCAAGCTTAATCCATTCCCAATCCAAGCTCGTTTGATCCGATTTCATCATCGGGGAAACAAGAAAATCGTAAAACAAAGTAAAACGATTGGGAGATCCAGATTGGGGTGTCTACAGTAGTCGCTCTTTGACGGCACGCGGAGCACCATTGACTGGTACGGGTAACGTCAAAGATTTCTAGACACCCACCAAATCCACCCAAAAGCCGATTAAATGGAAAATGGAGACGAGTATATAAAAATACCGTGCACCAAGGGGAAATTGAAGACCGGACGGATAGATCGCCGCTGGTTGATCGGACGGATGGATCGTCGTTTGTTTGATGATTGGACGGATGGATCGTCGCTGATTGATTGATCGGACGGATAGATCGTTGCTGATCGATTGATCGGACGGATAGATTGTCACTGATTGAATGATCGGACGGATGGATCGCCGATGATTGATTGATCGGACGGATAGATCGTTGCTGATTTGAAATTGGACGGATGGATCGTCACCGATTGATTGATCGGACGGATAGATCGTCGCTGATTTGAAATTGGACGGATGGATCGTCGTTGATTTGAAATTGGACGGATGGATCGTCGTTGATTTGAAATTGGATGGATGGATCGTCGTTGATTGATTGATCGGACGGATAGATCGTCGCTGATTGATTGATCGGATGGATAGATCGTCGCTGATTTGAAATTGGACGGATGGATCGTCGCTGATTGCAGGCGGACCACTGCTGGGGATACAAAAATCTTTGGGTTTGAAGACAAAACTTTCAAAATGACCCTCAAATTTATTGTACAACATATCAAAAAGTCATGGACCCCAACGGAGAGGCAATTTAGATTGGGCCGGACTTAGAATCTAGATTGGGCCTGAGGCCCAAAACGAAGTGTCGCGCGACACTTGTTAACCATCGCACGAGGGTCTCGGGTTAGGGCTTGGATCTGAACAGGCCCAGACCCGGCCCAAATCCGTTCCAAACGTTTAAAATCCGCGGGACGTTACAGAAACTGTACAAAGCAGTTTCAAAATCTCAGAACTCCTCCCATCTCTCAAAACCCTCTCAATCCTCTCTTCATACTTTCGATTTCTCCACAAAACCAACACACCCATGCACTCCCATCGCTGCCATGGCAGACCGTGGTGACGAAGGCGGCGGGGGAGAGGTAGTTGATCAGTCGGAGGACCGAGGCGGTCCAATGGACACCAAAACAGGAGATCAAACGCCAGCAGAGGCCATTGCAGAGGCCGGTGCAGCGGCGGCGACGGGCGGAGATGGCGAAGGAGGCTGCGAACAGGAGGTTGGTAGCGGCGATGAGAGTCGCGTGACAGAGCTTGGGGCTCGCGCGACTGTGGATACAGGGGCCGTGGGCCACAACGTTGAGCGGCTGGACCCTAGCACGGCCGTAGAAGGGTCAGTGGTGGCCGGAGTGGGCCCAGGAGATGCAGGAGACACTGGTGCTGGAGAGCACCCTCGTGCGACAGAGGAGGAGCCTCGCGCGAGGGTTGATGCTGGAGGAGGCAGTAGTAGTGGGGGAGGAGATGACACTGTTGAGCCGTCCGGGTCCCCGCCGAGGGATTCGGCGAAGGGCAAAGGCGTTGTAGATGCAGAGGAGGAGGTCACAGAGACTCCGGTTGAGGTATGAGAAGAGGACATTTTGTTTCGGCCCGCGGTGACGTCGTCGAGCCATAGGCCGATTACAAGACACGACGTCGCCGAGTTTTTACCAGACGAGGCACTGGCGAGGCTTCTTGAGGACAACCCCCTGGTTGGGGAGTTGGTCCTAAAGGCTAGAGAGGATCGTGCCCGGGCCATTGAGGCATCGGAGGCCGCTGAGAGGGCCGATAGAGAGAGACAGGAGAGAGAGGAGCTTTTGAGAGAGGCAGAGGCCGAGGAGAGGGCCAGAGCAGAGGCACAGGGGCCTAGGGTCACGGCCGTGACGGAGGCGAAGAACACGAATCAGTCGGGCTTTTCAACGGAGGCATACGTGCTTCCTACACCGCACCTCTTTGTGCCGTCGGGCATTGCGACCCGCGTACCGTTGCAGAGAGACTACGACGACGAGTTGGTGTTGAGAGATCCTCGGGCTCACATTGCAGCGACGTGGATGGAGGTATATTCCCAAAAAAACACCCTTTGTAATTTGATTTCGATATTCCTGCTTTCCGTAGTTCTCATTCGATACTTGCTTTAGAACGTGCCTGAACTTTAGAACTTATAAGCCGAACCATGTTAAAAATATGTACTTCTTGTAACGCACACCCAACATGCAATAACTTGAACCAACCATCCGCTGCAGGCTTCATTGATTACCTAGAACTTGAAAATGAAATTCCTGTATACTGATTAGCCCTTTGCTGCTTGTCTTTGTATCTGAAACAGGCTGGAGCAGAACAGAGGGACATCCGCGGCTTCGGGGGCGCGTGCATGTCCTTGCAGCTGTACGAGGGGCTGCCGGAGAGAGTGAGACGGTTGGTGGACGAGGCAGGCTTCGGGGAGTTCGTGCGGACTTTGACCCCGGCAAGGATTGACCACGCCGTCCTCGTAGCGCTTGCTGAGAGGTGGAGGGATACCACCAATACCTTCCACCTACCTCCTGGGGAGATGACGGTGACTCCTGCAGACTTTGCAGCGATCACAGGGCTGAGGGTTGGAGGTGAGCCCATCCCGTTCGACTCGGGGATCCAGGAGGATCGGGCCGCTCTGGAGTGGTTTCTGGGCAAGGCGCCCAGGATAGAGGAGGGGATGGCGAGGTACGACCAGTTCAAGGACTACCTGAAGAAGGAGGTAACGAGTGACCGGGAGGCGGAGCAGATGGCCCGGGTATTTCTGCTATACCTGTTTGGTGCCACTCTGTACCCAAACAGACGAAGTAAAGTCCACCTCTCTTACTTCCCAGCTTTGAGGGACTTGAGGACGGCCTCACGCTTCGACTGGGGTGGAGCTGCTCTTGGGACGGCCTACCACTTCTTTGGCCACTCGTCGAGGACGGGCAAGAGCACTGCTGGCTACTGGAGGATCTGGGAGGTACAAATCTAACCTTTTATTAAGCACGATTTGATTATGCTCGTCCATTGTTTAGTCTGCTTGACTGTTTCAACTTCAAATACGGTATGCCTTGACTAATGCTTGAACTTGTCTAAACATTGCAGCTTTGGGCTTACGAGGTTTTGCGGATGTATCCGCCGGAGTGCAAGCATCCAGACCTGAGCACTCTCCCTCGCGCGCTGAATTGGAGCAAGGCAAGCACGGGGAAGAAGGAAGGGAGAGGTGAGCTCAACGCCTTCAGACTGTACCTGGACGAGCTCAGGGCCTCACAGGTATGAACACGTAATCATAAGCATCAGACATGTGTCCATTTCCTTGCTTTAATGCTGTTGCTGATCAATTGTTCGCATTGTTTGTTCGCCTTGAATTGCAGGTCAATTGGGATCCCTGGAGGAGAGCGGGACCAGAGCCAGAGTACTTGGCCCGGAGCAGGGTTGTTACAGCCAGCAGGGTGTTACTGGAGTCGGCCTTCGGTTGGCAGTGGTACTTGGGGGATCGAGTGACGCGCCAGTCGCTTGGTTACCCTGAGTTCTGGGTGCCAGGGCCGCTCCCACCTCGAGCTTCACACACGGGAGAGTACACACGGGCTGAGCTGGAGAGGTACACGAGGCCGGATACTGAGCTTGCACGCTACCTGCGTCCTGGTAGGGACTATGCTGTCTACCAAAGAGACTTCCTGGCGGGTCCACTGGGGATCCGTGGCCTGAGAGAGGTGAGGGGCCAGGTTGCAGGGGCTGCTGAGGAGAGGAGAGCAGCTGGAGAGGGACGGAGCGGAGGCGAGAGCCGGGCAAGGCGAGCCCCAAGCGGACCGGCAGTTGGTGGACTTCCTGCGCTGCTTTGGAGGATTCCTGTGGTTGACAGCCACGGGAATCCTGCAGAGTTACAGTTAGTGCCCGCGAGAGCGGAGCCTGCTCCTGTGACTGTTTCGGTAAGACCTAGCTTCCAATATTGCTTTTCAATTCCATATACTTGAATCATATGCTGAATAGCCTGATGAACTTGAATTGCATGCAGGTGCCAACTGAGTGGGTGAATGAGGCCGTTCGACGCATGCTGGCGTTGGAGAATGTGGTGAGAAGGGCGGCGAGCGGCATGCCATTGGAGTTGCAGTACCAGGTGCCGACACCACAACCGACTCAGCCAGCCGTCGTTCAGAGGACCCAGGTATGAAAAACGATACATTCCTACTTTCAATACATTTCTGCTTTCGATACATTCCTGCTTTCAATACATTCTTGCTTTGATAGCTTGATAGACTGTACCTGTTTTCAATACAGAAATACAATATGCACAATAGATACTCATGCTTTGAAATGAAATGCCAATGCAGGTGCAGGGGAAGATGAACCCTAGGAGGAAGAGTGCGCGAGATCCGCCACCGAAGAAGGTGGCGGCGAAGAAACCCACACCTCCGGCCACTACTACGCGGCGACAGACGAGGGGCTTACAGACGGCGCGCGCACGCGAGGAGGAAGACAGACGAGCCCCGAGCCAAGCTGAGCTTCGGTATCAACTCAAGAAGCGCGAGAAGCCAACATTGGAGGAGACGAGCCGGCAGAAGCGGCTAGTCTTGGGTCGTACTTCCGAGGATGAGGAAGAAGAGGACGCAGAGGAGGCAGAGGATGAGGAGGAAGGAGAGGAAGGAGAGGACGAGGAGCGTTCGTCCACTAGCAGTGGCTCCGACGACTCCATCGATGATCCGGGGTACAGAGACGATCCCCAGGAGCTACGGGACGGTGCGGATAGCGGTGACGAGCTTTGAGCGCGCAGAGGACAATGACAAAGGCTCCGTTACCCTTTCGTATGCTGTTTTTGCTTTTGATTACGGGCCTGTGTGCCCAAGTAGATAGCCTCTGACGGATACTTTGAGGGCCTGCGTGCCTTTTGACTAGCGGGCGCATGTGCCCTGACTTGACTTGGCGTTTTTAATTGGCCGAAGTGCCGTTGATATAGCAGTTGATATGGATAGTGTGTGGCCCGTGATCCTCCGGTCCTCGATCCTTCGTAGGTGGTTCGATGGTGGGTTAGCTTTCTTCTCCTAGCTTGCACAAGGAACGCACGACTAAGACCTGGCCGGGGGTTGTCCCGGCAAGGCCCTCCGGCGAGAGGATGAGTATAGCGCAGAGAGGAAGCAGAAAGCTTCTGGAGAGAGTAAGTGTGAGTATTGAGTAGTGTGTACCTGTTAGGGTTGCCATCACTAGGTATTTATAGTGCCTTCTGACTTGCCCTCCAAGTACGATCGCGTGCCTTCCACGGGCCAAGTGACATCATAGTGACGTCGAGGAATAGATCTGATAACCGTTTTCAGGGCTGAGCTGGCACACCCATGTGCGCCCGTGATCATCTTCTGTTGTAACCGCTTCTGTACGTGGCAGGACGCGTGGCTTTACAGCCAGCCGCCGTCGGCTGCATGCCGTGCTCTGAAGGTAGCCGACCGCGGGTAACGCCGAGCATGGCCATGCGTTTAATGAGGGTGGCAACGTCGCCGGGGACTCTACCGACGGCACAATCCGAGCGCGGGTCTGTCCGCTGCCGAGCCTGAGGCAAAGCGAAAATACACGACGAGTCATTGTCGGCATGCCGTGCACGAGACCTGTGATCAGTTCATGGCAGGTCAGGTCCGCGACATGCGAACATCTGTGTTCGGCCCGCTACAATAGCCCCTCAATTTCTGTCGATGCTGTACGCATGGTAGAGATTGAAGTTGAGCCTTAGGCCGAACTCATCGAACCGCCGAGCGTATATTTGTTTGGTGAAGATAGATTCCAGCCGAGCCTGCATCGTTTCATTCTCAGGAGCAGTCTCGACCGTCGATGAAGTACTCCAATGGTTGGACGCCAGATGTCACCTTGTGGCTGGGTACGGCAGACGAGAGGAAGACTGGCAAGCCCTGCAAATCGTCCTTTCAATGACACGTGTCATGCGCTGAGTGGTCAGTCGTTCGGCGGTGCAATAATGGGCGGGATTTTCGAATTCCCAACCCTAGCCCTATATAAAGGGAGATGCGAGGAGAGAGAAAGCTCTCGTTCTCCCTCTCTCTCCAGACCTCCATTGTCAGAGCTCCAAAGCAACCGTTCGTCTTCCATCTTTGATTTCCAGCAGATTCTGCCACCAGATCTCGCTACAAATCTAGGTACGTGTTCGATTCTTGCTTCTCTTCACTTTTTTGCAGTTTTCAGTCGATTTCTTTTTCCTTTATTTTTTTCTGGTGAACTTTTTTTTATGAGTGAACAGTGCACCCTGGAGATGAACGGACTGTTCATCTCCTTCTTCGACCTGTTCTTCCGAGCACGGAGCCTCCAAGGGGTTCTGGGCTTGGCCGTTGATGGAATAGGCCGAGCCCCAGTCTCCGTCGTTTGGGAGGCTCCGACCGAACATGGTTTGGTCGAGCCTTGAGAATGATGATGGGGTGGGCCATTTAGGGTACCGAGCATAGTGAGACACCTGTTTTCTGGCCGACAACGAGGTCTCATGTTTTGTTTTTGACTTTGTTAGGTCTGGCTCCCCCAATCCTCGTCATCTCATCCGACTCTGAAAGTTCAGGGGACGATTCTGCTAACCTTGTGATCCGAGAGTACTTGGAATTACACATAAGCCGACGTCAAACCTCTTCCATCGCCTCGAACATGTCAGGTTCTGACGATTCCAATGCCGAGCTTGACCACGAGTACGGTGGTTTCAACACCGACCCAGAAATAACCTTCTCCACGAGCACAGAATCCGAAGCCGAGCACGAACTTGGGCCCGAGGCCGAGTCCAGGCTTCGTCAACAGGATGGAGCCGCAACTTCGTCTCGTTCTGCCCCCGCCGAGACTTCTTCCGAGAACAGGGAGTTTGCTGATCTTTTTGAGAAAGGGCAGGTCTGTCCCCATGCCCATTACTTTAGTGGTCGTCCGGATGAGTATGCCAACTTCTGCCGAACGTATCGCATTCCTAGCGACGTCGTCGTCCACCAGGTAGCTAGTAATAGGATAAGGGATAAAAGGGCAGATCACCCCGAACACATAACAGTCCCTTTAATGGCCATCTGTGAGGCCGGGCTCCGCTTCCCCCTTCATCCATTTCTGAGGGAATTGCTGACTAGGTTCGGCATAGTACCTCATTATTTTGCCATCAATAGTTATAGGATTGTGATGTCCGTAATTAGGCTGAAAGAGCTGCATAATCTTGACTTTACCGTGGCCGACCTAATTCATACGTACATCATGTCCAGGCACGGCGGTACCGAGCGTAGGTACCTGTCTACCCGTGGTGGCAAGGAGCCCCTGATAAATGGGCTTCCCGATACTGATAAGTGGGCTAAACTCTATGTTGAGGTTAGTGGGAATTACGAGTTCGGCAGCCAGTCGATGCGGCTGCACTCTGTACCGAAGATAAAGGACTTCCGAGGTTCACTTTTGTCTCTTCGTATTGCCGAACATGATTTACCCTTTATGTTGCTGATGTTTTGCCAACGTTCTCGTTTTTGCAGATCACCGGTCAATAACCAAGACGCAGCAATCTTTATCTGTTGAGGCTCACGTCGAAGAGTTGAGAGCTCACCCCTGTCGCGACGCACCGACGCTGCTCAATTATATTCCCTCTTACAAGGGAAAGTTGAAGAGGAAGAGGAAGGATAAGGAGGAGGGGCCGAGCACGAAGGCTAAGGGTAGGAAGTCAGCTGCTGAGGTGGGTGTTGGTGACGAAGTTCCAAAACCGAGCAAGAAAGCGAAGCAGCCGAGGGTAAAATTTCCCACTTTTCAAAAGTCAGCCGACTTCTGGTTTCAAGAAAGTCTGCCATCTGACCTCCAAGGTATCCACATCCCTCCAATCCGAACCTTAATTCCTCACTTCGCCGACGATATGGGAAGGAGAAACGTGGTGAAGATGAACCTAAAGGAGGCCGCCGCTGCCAGCAAGAAGGTGGCTGCTCCTTCTCCTACAGAGAGTCCTGCTAAGAAGCAGAAGGTCCATGACTTCTTCCCCGCCAGGCCGCCGATGCCAGTTCCAAAGGAAAAGGACCAATCCGAGTCTTCGGCGGCTGGAGGCTCAAAGGCCGTGGAGAAGGCAGCAGATTCCGATGGGCGAGTGATCGTCTCAGAGTTCGCACCATCGTTCGCGATGGCCGACGGCAGAGTGGTCACGGTAGAGGACAGTGTCAAGGAGGAACCTGGCCTTGCCGTGACCATGCTGCACGGGCTTGCTCTTCCAAAGGACATGGACAGGGTTCCAGGGGAGCTTCAGCCGAGCCTGGTTCATACCAGTGCCTATATTGTTCAGGTACGCTTTTGACTTGGTTTTTCTAACTTATATTTTCACATATTGCCGAGGCTGAAGAGAAATTCTTGTTTTTTAGGCCGGGCAAGCTCTGCTGCGTGCTTCTCGGCAAGCCGAGCTCCTTGCCGCTGAGAGGACACGTTACCGCGACGAAGCGAAAGCCGAGCGCGAGAAGGCGAAGGCCGCGAAGAACGGCTTGAGGTTCGCCAAATCAAGAGTCGCCGAGCTTGAGAAAGAAAGGGATGAGGCCCTTGAAAATGCAAAGACGGCCGAACGCGAGCTCGGGCAGGCTGTCCGCAGAGAGAAGAGGAAGATGAAGGAAGTGGATGAGAAGGCGTTCCAGGCTGGATACGACAGAGCCGGTGCCGAGTATGTGAGGGAGGCTCGCTCGATGGTCAATGAGGAGCTTGCGAAGAAGCTGCCGATCGCATACCGAACTGGGTACAAGGATGGGGTGAGGGCTGCGTGTGGGGTCATGCAGCTTGAGCCGGACATGAACTTGATGAAGTCGATCCCTGTAGCTGATGTTCCCGAGCTCGTGCTGCCATACACGGAGGAGGAATGTGCTCCACTTCCTCCAGAGGAGTTCTCTGAGGGCGATGATGATGTTGAAGATATGATTGTAGCCGATGCTGATGGTGAAGGAGATGGCTCCAGTGGGAAGGAGAGGGACGTGGCTGACAACGCCGAGCAGGCAACCGAGCAAGTTGAGAAAAATGATGAAGTGGCCGTTGAAGCCGAGGACGATGCTGCTCGTCAGACTGAAGTTGTAGCTGAGGGTGACCCGCCTCAGCCTTAGGGTTTATAGCTTTCTTTCTTCTTTTGGACTAGACGGCTCCAAACTTGGGAGTTTACCGTGCCAGATGTGATAGTTGAATGAGGGTTGGCGCCGAACGGTTTACTACGCCGATCCTCCTAGCTTTGGATTTTTAACAACACTTGTCTTTTTGAATGAATGCATTGCTTCTATTGCAACGTCT
Organism: Rhododendron griersonianum; assembly: GCA_018127125.1. Taxonomy (NCBI): domain Eukaryota; kingdom Viridiplantae; phylum Streptophyta; class Magnoliopsida; order Ericales; family Ericaceae; genus Rhododendron; species Rhododendron griersonianum. The sequence continues at coordinate 28,171,142 of CM030790.1, read as the reverse complement.
CTATTTTTGCCGAGCTTGTCTAATTGCCTTCATGTCTTCATAAAATTTTGTGGGTCTTGCATGTTTGTGAATGTGGAGTTGTCCGTAGCCCCCACTTTTGGTTTGGGTTCGGCAGAATGGTTGAGAATATTTCATGATTGAAATGGTTAAGTATAGAACTTGCAGCCGAGCCCAGACCAAAGTAGTATGGCCGTAGGTACTAGGTAGCCGAACATGGATTTGTCGTGATCAGATTTGATCCATCATTCGACTTAGTTTAAGAGTGTGAGGTGTCCACTTGCCTTGTGGACGGGGCTTGGCCAGATTGTCAGCCCCTAGCTGTAGCAGAGGGACGTCTGAGAGTAATGATTTGTTTGTGGGTGGTCTGCTCGCCAAATTGTGAGTGTGACCTTTCGGTGGCCGACCATAGTGTCTTGCCAATCCGAGCCGAAGCCTGTGTTTCATCAGAGATGTGTGTTTTAGGCTCGGCGGACCATATGTCCGTTTTTTGCTTCTTTGGGCAGCGATGGTGGCCGAAGCAAGAGGCTGAAGAGCCGTTTGTGGGTGTGACCGAAGTCATCGTTTGTGTTTGGCAGATGTGCCAAGGGTGAGCTATTTGAGTAAGCCTCGCAGGTCGTCGGGTTGAACTTCATGAATTTGGGTAGATGAAAAGTGGATTCCGGCGGCGTGTTGATGATGTGGGAGGTGAAGGGAGAGACGCTGAAATCCTTCAGTTGTCTTTCAAAACCTGGGCGCAGCGGTTTGCCGTGCTCGTCCGTCTTTGATCTCTTGGAATCCCTTTCCTTGTTCTCCTTTGCTGATGCCTTCTCTGCATCCCTGCGTCGAAGCTTTTCTCGCAGGTCCGTCGTTGTTCGGCGTGGGCCGTCAACGGTTTTGTCCTTATTACGACGAGTTTTGTTGTCTTCGTTCGCACCCTCGGTGCGTACGCCCTTCCCATTTCGCCGTGCATGGTGCTCATCGTCTAGATTCTCAGGCGGGATGTTACCTAGACGTTCAGAGACATGGGGTCTGGTCCGTGCGGAATCTCGGCTATGGTGCGAGAGAACTCCGCACGACCAGTTGAGTACGTACTTGTAAATGACTCGGTATCCCGCTTCCTGGTCGCTCGTGACGGCTTCTGGAACGGTGAGTTCCAGATGCAGTGGGTTGCTTGTAAAGGATTATTTCTCTGGCGTTGCCTGGTGCCGGGGTGAAGCCTAGGCGGTCTTTCACGGATCTGCGTTGGCCTCCCTCGTTCTGACGCCCTTGTGGTGGTGGTGGTGGTGGTGGTGGAGGTGGAGGTGGTGTTTGTCTTCCCCTACCCCCGCCTCCGCCAAATCTTTGATGCGGCAGGGGTAGCGTCTTGCTGCATACGTTGCTTCATTTGGGCCACTTCCGCCCTTAGTGCCGCCAGCTCGTTGTCGCGTTCGTCGTCGCGACGCTGTAGCAGGCGGATGTAGGCCGAAGTGACGTCGTCCGAGACCGGTGAGAGCCCGGACCCAGGGGCGAGAGAGAGGGACATGTGCCTCTCGAGGGTTGGCGTGGAATTGACGTTTCCACCTGCGTCTTTTGCTCCCGAGATGGTTGCGTCTGCTATATCTCCGCCCATGGTGAGTGATTTGGTTGCTGTCTTACGGAGGAGCGAGGGAAGTTTGGAGGATGAGAGAGCCGCTGAGATCAGAAGGTTTCACGTCGGGTTCACCAATTGTGTGGCCTGTGATCCTCCGGTCCTCAATCCTTCGTAGGTGGTTCGATGGTGGGTTAGCTTTCTTCTCCTAGCCTGCACAAGGAACGCACGACTAAGACCTGGCCGGGGGTTGTCCCGGCAAGGCCCTCCGGCGAGAGGATGAGTATAGCGCAGAGAGGAAGCAGAAAGCTTCTGGAGAGAGTAAATGTGAGTATTGAGTAGTGTGTACCTGTTAGGGTTACCATCACTAGGTATTTATAGTGCCTTCTGACTTGCCCTCCAAGTACGATAGCGTGCCTTCCACGGGCCAAGTGACATCATAGTGACGTCGAGGAATAGATCTGATAACCGTTTTCAGGGCTGAGCTGGCACACCCATGTGCGCCCGTGATCATCTTCTGTTGTAACCGCTTCTGCACGTGGCAGGACGCGTGGCTTTACAGCCAGCCGCCGTCGGCTGCATGCCGTGCTCTGAAGGTAGCCGACCGCGGGTAACGCCGAGCATGGCCATACGTTTAATGAGGGAGGCAACGTCGCCGGGGACTCTGCCGACGGCACAATCCGAGCGCGGGTCTGTCCGCTGCCGAGCCTGAGGCAAAGCGAAAATACACGACGAGTCATTGTCGGCATGCCGTGCACGAGACCTGTGATCAGTTCATGGCAGGTCAGGTCCGCGCCATGCGAACATCTGTGTTCGGCCCGCTACAGATAGATCATGGTTGTTACCGAAATTTTGCATTTTTCAAGTTTATTGTTTCTCGTTACGAATAAGAGAAAGTAAAAGGGAGAATTTTTGATAGGTCCAATATAGCATGTTTCTAAACCATCAAATCCACTTCTAAAGGTCCTAACACCTCTAGTCCACTAATAATTTCAATGACAAAAATACCCTATATGAAAGAAACAAGGGCCTTGTTTGGCTAATACAAAAAAAGTATTTTTTTCATTTTTTTCAATTTTATTGCAACCACGTAACCACCACCACTACAACAACAATGACCACCACCACGTCGCCGCCACAACCACCACTCTGCAACCACCACCATTCCGCCCCCACCACCACACCCCCACCACCACCGCCACCACCACTCCACCACCATCACCCCCGCCAACACCGCCACCACCTTCACCACCATGATGCCTCCACCACCACACCGCCGCCATCGCCACCACCACCACAAACTCCACCACCACCACGCCGCCACCTCCACCACAATTACCACCGCCACTAAGCCGCCACCACAACCACCACCACGCCACCGTCATCACTCCACCACAACCATAATGACCACCACAACCACCACCACCACCACCACCACCACCACCACACCGTCGCCGCCACCACCACCACCACAACGCCGCCACTTCCACCCACTGCCACCTCCACCACCACACCGCCACCACCACCACGCCGCCACCACAACCACCACCACCACGCCCCCACCACCACCTCCACCACTACCACTTCACCACAATCACCACCACCACCACACCCCCACCACCACCTCCACCACCACACCGCCGCCGCCACCACCACCACCACCACAACAACGCCGCCACCTCCACCCACCACCACCACCAACTCCACCACCACCACAACGCCACCACAATTACCACCACCACTAAGCCGCCACCACAACCACCACCACCACCACCACCACCATCATAATGACCACCACACCGCCACCACAATCACCACTACCACCACGCCGCCACCACAACCACCACCGCCACTCCACCACCACCACCACCACAATGTCCCTACCACCACCTCCATCACCACCACCAACATCGCCACCACCTCCACCACCACCACCACGCCCCCACCTCCATCTCCACCACCACACCGCCGCCGTCGCCGCCACCACCACCACAACGCCGCCACCTCCACCACCACCACAACGCTGCCACCTCTACCCACCACCACCACCAACTCCACCACCACGCCGCCGCCGCCGCCGCCACCACCAAAACGCCGCCACCTCCACCACAATTACCACCACCACCAAGCTGCCACCACAACCACCACCACCATCGCCACCACCACCACCGCCATCACTCCACCACCACCACCACCACCACCACCACCACCATAATGACCACCACGCTACCACCACAACCACCACCACCGTCACCAACACCATCACCACCACGCCGCCACCACCACTGCTTCGTTCTCGATATATATCCAAGAGATCACCCCAAGCGTAGGGCATAAGCGTCCGATTGAAGCATAATAAATCCGGTAGTCCGGGATCGTACCCAAGGGATAAATAATACGGCTTGATAGATTGTAGATGCGAGTATGGTTTCCGGCTTTTAGTCAGCCAACTTGGTTTTTCTTATGCGGTGGAAAGTAAAAAGGCTATATTAAACGAGAATAAACTAGATAAAAAGAAGGTTAGGTCTAGGAATCACTAGGAGAACTGCTACAGGTACAGCAAAAGGGGTACAGCAGCCAGGTACAGATCTCGTTTGCACCCGTCTCGGGTCCCACAAAGATGATCGGAGCCGCTCATTTTGTTCAAAATATTTCGATTAGGGTCCCTGTAAAAAATCATCTCAATCCGATATCGGAAATGGTGTTTATGAATCATCCAATTTTGCTTCAATAAACACCATTTCCGATATCGGATTGAGATGATTTTTTACAGGGACCCTAATCGAAATATTTTGAACAAAATGAGCGGCTCCGATCATCTTTGCGGGACCCGAGACGGATGCAAACGAGATCTGTACCTGGCTGCTGTACCCCTTTGCTGTACCTGTAGACTTTTTGAATCACTAGCGCCCACGACTCAAGCAAAATCACATTTTTCACCCCATACACGGTTTTACCCGGAAGATAAGATGGTTCGAAAATCAAGCTAGCTATAGAATTCATTTAGCAAACACCTCGAGCGACAGAGCTCCAAGCATCATGTGTGGTAAGTAGGCGAAGCTCTTACCCACACATGATCAATGAGGTTATCACCTCGGTAATTTGACAAACAAATCCAAGCCCCACATCAATTTCCAAAACAAAGTTGCAAACTTTTTGGTGAAAAATGCAATTTTTACTCAAGTCATGGGGTGCTAATCACCCCATGACCCAACCTTATGAAACTACTCACACATATCTATGAAGATAAGAGCAAGCAAAAATCTACTTAGCATAAGTGTAAACACAAGCCTAAGAGAAAATTAGATAGAAAGATAGATCGGGAGAAACTAAACAACTTTAATTAAGGAGAGAGTAGCAAAAATTAACTTACAAGAGTTGAAAATGCAGAAATTAAGGGCTGGAAATTAAGAACACTCAAGAACACGAAGAACAATTTGAAATCTAAGTCTAGATCTAAAAACGAGTACAAATCTAATTTTCTATGTCTGGTAAGTACAAAATGACATCATAGGGTATTTATACTCCAAGGTACGCGCATGGGATATTCCTAAAAGATGCTCTGAAGATCCCCTCGTAAGCTCTCGGTACCGATGGCAACGGGCTTAAAAAGCTGATAAGCTCTCGGTACCGATGTCCCCATTATCTCCCATCGATGGCGAGAGCTTAACTGCTGTTGACGCGGATAGGAGCTCGGTACCGATGTCCAGCTTATCTCCCATCGATGGCGAGGCCTTATCTTCAGAACTTGGTCTTGACCGCGCGTTGACTTGCCTTGGCAGCCTTGCTTTGCTATTTTTGCTCGGGCCACGCCTTGGCCATTGCCTTGCCTCGCTTCCTTGGCACGCTTTCTAGCTTTGGCCACCGGGTCATCTTTTGAGCTTTGGATAACCTTGGAACGCTTTGGTCTTTTAAAATACCTGAATTAAAAGGTTTCTTTACAAAACAAAGCCAAAACACCTTACGAGCAAAAGTAACTAAAAACAACTAATTAAATGACAAAAGTAACTAAGGCTAGACACTAGCGCACCCTTTATTACATTCTCGGGTGCTTATCAACCACCATCACCAACACCACCACCATCGCCACCATGCCGCCGCCATCACTCCACCACCACCACTTCTGTAAACTTTGCAGTCTAAAGGTGTAAATTTGCAGTCTAAATTCTCATTGGCATTAGTGTACATTTAATAATTTGTTGCCTAAATTTATGTGTAGACAGCAAATTTGCACTTTTAAACTGCAAAATTTACAAAAGTGCCTTTATTTGCAATCTTAAAATGCAAATTTGCAGTCTAAATTTTCTCTGTTGTTGGTGTTCATTTAATAAATTTGCAGTCTAAATTCTCATTGGCGTTAGTGTTTATTTAATAATTTGCAATCTAAATTTGTGTGTAAACTGCAAATTTGCACTTTTAGACGGTAAAGTTTACAAAAGTGCCTTTATTTGCAGTCTAAAACTGCAAATTTGCAGTGTAAATTTTCTCTAGAGTTGGTGTTCATTTAACAAATTTGCAGTCTAAAAATGTATATTTGCAATCTAAATTCTCATTAGCTTTAGTATTCATTTAATAATTTGCAGTCTAAAATTTTTGTGTAGACTATAAATTTGAACTTTTAGACTGCAAAATTTACAAAGGTGCCTTTATTTACAGTCTTAAAGTGCAAATTTGCAGTCTAAATTTTCTCTGGTGTTGGTGTTCATTTAACAAATTAAAGTCTAAATTCTCATTGACGTTAGTGTTCATTTACTAATTTGCTGTCTAAATTTATGTGTAGACTGCAAATTTGCACTTTTAGACTGCAAAGTTTACAAAACTGCCTTTATTTTTCGTTTAAAAGTACAAATTTGCAGTCTAAATTTTCTCTGGCGTTGGTGTTCATTTAATAAATTTGCAGTCTAAATTCTCATTGATATTAGTGTTCATTTAACAATTTGCTGTCTAAATTTGTGTGTAGACTGCAAATTTAAACTTTTAGACTGCAAAGATTACAAAAGTGCCTTTATGTACAGTCTAAAAGTGCAAATTTGCAGTCTAAATTTTCTCTGGTGTTGGTGTTCATTTAACAAATTTACAGTCTAAATTCTCATTGGCGTTAATGTTCATTTAATAATTTTTATTTTAAATTTGTGTGTAGATTGCAAATTTATACTTTTAGACAGCAAAGTTACAAAAGTGTATTTGTTTGCAGTCTTTTTTCTTTTTTTTTTTCAATCTTGTTGCAATCACATAACCACCACCACTCCCCCACCACCACTCCACCACCATCACCGCCACCAACACCACCACCACCATCAACTCCACCACCACGTCGCCGCCGCCGCCGCCGCCACCACTACCCACCACCACCACGCCGCCACCTCCACCACATTTACCACCACCACTGCGGCCACCACGCCACCGCCATCATTCCACCACCGCCACAACGCCGCCACCACCACCATCACTCCACCACCACCACCACCACAACGCCGCTACCACCACCACACCGCCACCACCACCACCACTACCTTCACCAACACCATCACCACCACCACCGTCACCAACACCATCACCATCACCACTACCCCAATGACCACCACCATGCCACCGCCACCACTGCTACCGCCACCACCACCACCACCACCACCACCACTCCACCATCACCACCACCACCACCACCACGCCGCCATGACTCCACAGCCTAAATTTGCAGTCTAAAAGTGCAAATTTGCCGTCTAAAAGTGTAAATTTGCAGTCTAAATCCTCATTGGCGTTAGTGTTCATTTAATAATTTGCAGTCTAAATTTGTGTGTAGACTGCAAATTTGAACTTTTAGACTGCAAAGTTTACAAAAGTGCATTTATTTGCAGTCTAAAAGTGCAAATTTGCAGTCTAAATTTTCTCTGGTGATGATGTTTATTTAACAAATTTACAGTCTAAATTCTCATGGGCGTTAATGTTCATTTAATAATTTTTAGTCTAAATTTGTGTGTAGACTGAAAATTTACACTTTTAGACTGCAAAATTTATAAAAGTGTCTTTATTTGCAGTCTAAAAGTGCAAATTCGCAGTCTAAATTTTCTCTGGCGTTGCTGTTCATTTAACAAATTTGCAGTCTAAAGGTGCAAATTTACAGTCTAAATTCTCATTGGCGTTAGTGTTCATTTAATAATTTGCAGTTTAAATTTATGTGTGGACTACAAATTTTAAGTTTTAGACTGCAAAGTTTACAAAAGTGATTTTATTTGCAGTCTAAAAGTGTAAATTTGCAGTCTAAATTTTCTCTAGTGTTGGTGTTCATTTAACAAATTTACAGTCTAAATTCTCATTGGCGTTAGTGTTTGTTTAATAATTTACAGTCTAAATTTGTGTGTAGACTACAAATTTACATTTTTAGACTGCAAAGTTTATAAAAGTGCCTTTATTTGAAGTCTAAATTTTTTCTGTCGTTGGTGTTCATTTAACAAATTTGCAGTCTAAATTTTTTTTGGCATTGGCGTTCATATAGCAAATTTGCAGTCTAAATTCTTATTGGTGTTAGTGTTCATTTAATAATTTGCAGTCTAGATTCTTCTCGGCGTTGATGTTCGTTCAATAATTCGAAATCTAAACCTTAAATGCATAAAGTAAACCCAAAGTGACTATCCTACTTAAAATATTAATAAACCAAAATTAATTTTTTATTTAAAAATAATAATTCTCTTGACATTAGTCAAAAGTCCCATTTTGCAGTCTAAATTTGCCTAAATGTGCAGTTTAAATTCTCCTTGGCGTTAATGTTTATTTAACAATTTGCCGTCCAAATTTACATATTTGCCTAAATTTACGAAGTGCCTAAACCCTAAATACTAAATCTTAAACCTGAAGTGCGTAAACCCTAAACCATCTAAAATGCCTAAATTTGCAGTCTAAATTCTCCTTAGCCTTAGTGTTCATTTAACAATTCATAGTCTAATTTTTAAAAAGTGCTTAAATTTGCAGTCTCAATTCTTCTTTAGTGGTGGTGTTCATTCAATAATTCGCAGTCTAAACCATAAGTGTCTAAAACACAAAACGCCTAAACCATAAAGTGCCTAAATTTACAGTCTAAATTCTCCTTGACATTTGTGTTTATTTAACAATTCTCAGTCTAAATTTACAAAAGTGCCTAAATTTGCAGTCTAAAACATACCTATATATTCTCTTGTAAAAATCAAGAACCAATGTCAAAAGTGACTTAGTCCAAATTCTCCTGACCGTTGGTGTTAATTTAATAATTCACTGTCTAAATTTACAAAAGTTCCTAAACTTAAAGTATCTAAATTTGCTGTCTAAATTCTCTTCGGCGTTAATGTTCATTCAATAATTCGCAGACTAAATAATTGTAATATCGTGTCCTGAAGATTTGGGCCAATATGTTATTTTCAAAAGTTTACCTTAAAGGGTCCCATTTGTGCTCATAAAAGCCCTTGGGGCCACACTATTTCTTCTCAAAAAATTCAGGGGGTCAAGTGTAACTTTCCAAAGAACCTCAAAATCCTTTACAGTAGGTTCTGGTTTCTGGGGAACTCGCTAGCAGCATTCCGGGGGATGGTTTGCACAATTAATCAGTGGAGAGCGAAAAAGAGAGAAAGTACCGAGAGCGAGGGAGAGAGATCCGAGAGAGAGAGAAGAGAGGGGTTGGTGGTGGTCGGACGGGGAGCGGTCACTGGCATCCATGGCTTCCAGTTTGTGCACAGTGCGATCGAAACTAAAGATTGTGCTAGGTTCAAGGTCGAGAGAGAGAGAGAGAAAAGATGGAGGTGGAGGTGGCAAGGGATGGAGACGAGGGCTGCCAGACTTAGACTCGGTAGGAAATGGTGGGAAACGGACGAAGCCGAAGTCTGGTCGTCGTGGTCAAGCCTGAGCAGGAAGTGGCGAGAAGCAAAGGGCATCATTGTCTCATTAAAATAAAAGATGGACCTTACACCATATGAAAAATGTAAAACTGGACACGACACTTTACTAAAAAAAATAGGTGGAGTGGGCCTTGGTCAAACTCCTATAATGGACTTTACACTAATTTTTTAAAAGTAAAACCTGCCACTAATACCAAACTTGCATTGACAACACATCGAGACTATTCACAGACACATAGGAGCGTAAAAACTGGCCTAGCTCTGAAAGAAATGAGAAAGGTACCCTAGGATACGGCTAGGATACGAGGATACAAGAAATAATGAAACTTTGAGCATTGATACGCCAAAACTCACAATATTCTGTTAAAGACAAAACTGACACTCCAGACAGGTCGATGATGGTCAACATGACTTGTGTAAGTTCCTTATTTGTGGTTGGCTAATTCCGTGACATTTTTGTGTAATTGAAACCCTATGTAATCGCTAGTTAGTTATTTTAGTGTTGGGGTTGAAGTTTAGCTAGTAATCAGAGCCTCAACCGAAGTGCCCTTGTTTGTATTCCTGCGGCGGACAAGCGAAATTCATAGAGCATTAATTGACCGCTCAAGCATGCCATGCTAGGTCAGGAAAATCTATTTAAAGCATGTTATGCTTTCAGAATAAAAGGGGACGGCAGCCACAAAGTTTTGGAGAAAAAATTTCGTGAGATTCACTGGAATAATTTGTGGGTCGATTCCTTGAGAGATTTGATGAGATCTTAAGATCTATACACTTACATAATCTCTCTCAAGGTGTTTTGTTCATCTTCTACATCATGCCAAGTTCTTTGAAGGAGTTCAAAGGCGATTGGAGGTTGGTCTAAAGGAGGAGTCCTGCGTAGATCAAATATTCGAGGAGTCGAATACGAAGGAGTATTTATTAGAGCGGTTCATGAGGAGTCAGCAAAGAGATTCTTAGCCAATATTGAGGAGTCATAGCGTGGTTGTAAGAACTCTCTGTTTCCGCGTTTTGCGTATAGTGCTCTCTTCGCTCCCGTGGTTTTTTCCCCGTCTTGGGGTTTTCCACGTATATCTCTGTGTGATGCCTGCTTCTTTATTTATTGCGTTTATTATCTTGCATAATCACATAGATTAGGGTTTGATTAAATTAGTTGGTTAATTTAATTTGTTCTCCGTAGTAGTAAATCTCGAAGTGATCCGATCTTGGTTTTTCAATTGGTATCAGAGCGGGTTAATCAAAGTTTTTTTTAAAAAGAAAACTTTTTCAAAAATCTGAACATTGATTTACTGTTATGGAGATAAATAATTCCACTCCTCGTCCGCCTATGCTTGATGGTAATAACTTTGATTATTGGAAAGCTAGGATGAGAGCCTACTTAAAAGCTATTGATAGCGGTGTTTGGAATACTTGTCTTACGGGTTACACAATACCCACAGTTACGCTTGAAGGGAAGATAGTCCCTAAATCTGAGCTTAATAACGTTGAGAAAGCTGCTCGTCATGCTAATGATCGAGCGATTAATGCGATATTTTCTGCTGTTGATCTTAATGAATTTTCTCGCATATGTAATTGTGAAATTGCTAAAGAAGCTTGGGATATTTTGGTTACTACTCATGAGGGAACTGACACTGTTAAGCAATCCAAACTTCAAAGGGTCACTACTGACTTCGAGTTGATTAGGATGCAGGAAGATGAATCCTTCAATGAGTTTTATGCGAGACTTAATGCCATTGTCAACACAAGTTTTACCCTGGGTGAGCCTATGTCTGATTTTAAAGTTGTTAAAAAGATTTTAAGATCCCTGCCTAAACGATTTCGAACTAAAGTCACCATGCTTCAGGGTAAGAAAAAGCTTCCTAACATGTCTGTTGAAGAAATTGTCGGACTCCTTCAAACTTATGAAGCAGACATATTGCAGTATGACTCTGTGAATGATAAAACTAAAACTTCGGCTAAGTCGATTGCTTTTAAGAGTACTCAAGTTGATGATTCTGATTCAGACTGCAATAATGTTGAGTATGATACTAAAGCTATGGCTCTCTTTACTAAAAAATTCCAGAAGGCTTTTCAAAAAGGAAATTTTACTAAGAGATCTTCTAAAATGGAGTCAAAAGATAAAGGCAGTGGAAAAATTAATTTTGATTCTTCCAAAGATAAAGAAAAGAAAATTAGAAAAGGTCAATCCTTGGGTCCTCGGTGTTATGAATGTCAAGGCTATGGGCATATTGCTCAAGATTGTGGAAATAGAAAGAACAATAAAGTCTTGAATGTTAAGACTTGGGATGATGATAGTGACTCTAGTAGTTCTGATTATCTCAAAGAGGATAGCAGTAGTGATAATGAGAATGTTGTTGCTTTTGTTGCATCTTTTGAGTGTGCATCGTCTAACTCTGAAGATGATAGTGAGGAAGAGGAGGTGAATGAGACTTTAGATTTTGAGACATTGAAAGATGACTACAATAAACTTTATTTGAAGAGTTTGAAAATATCTCGCATGAATGTTAAGCTGGTGAGTAAAGTTGAATCTAGTGAGAAAAATGTTGTTAATCTCACACAAGACTTGGAGAAAGATCAAATCAAGATAAGTGAGTTGGAAGTCTCTTTGAAATCTAGTAATGATGAATGTGAAGTGTTAAAAAAAACAGTTTGTGATTTTCAAGAGAAAGAAAACAATCTTGTTGAATTAAACAAATCTTTAGAAGTTAAAATCAACAAGTTGAATTCTGAACTTAAAAATGCTGATGTTGTTTTTAAGCGTTTCAATGCAGGGTCTAAAGTATTAAATGAGCTTCTTGATATTCAAAGACCAACCAGTGACCGATCAGGACTTGGGTATCATGCCTCTTTTTTGCATCCAGATCAAGGAGAAAAGATACATGAAAAGAGTACGAAGGTTACATCAAAAGTTCCAGTAAGTGCCAAAATATATCAGACTCAGCATAACGAGGTAAAAGCTAAACCTATTCAAAATAATGCTAAGCCTCGAATGTTTGTTAAAATGCCTGGGTATATTCAAAGGTCTACTGCTAGTAAATTTATTCCTGTCTGTCACTATTGTGGTGCGAAAGGTCATATTCGCCCTAACTGTTTTCAACTTTATGGTTATCCTACTAATCATCACATTCACTGTAACAACACTAATGTTAATCAGAATGGAGGTAATCATAAAAGGCATGTGCACAGTAACGTCAAAGAAAAATCTGTTAGTATCAGGACTAGACCTATCTGGGTAAGGAGGTCAGATTTGAGACATCCTGTAGAATTGCCTTCCAATCCTCTAGATGATGCTAAATCATCCAGAGGCATTGACCTTGTTTTTTAATGCTTGGTATCGTGTCCATAGTCTAGGTTAATTTGCATTTTTTTATCTTCTACCTAGAGCTATGGTTGAGTCATTTTTTTTTCTTTGTGTATTCCTGTTTTTCTTATCTAGCTTCACTTGTTTAGTGCTGTTGGTTTTCATTTATGCAATACTTATGAAAATCCAAAAAAAAAAAATCTTTAAAATCATTTAAAAAAAAAAAATTTCTTGTTTACAATGAGCATGCTCGTGAGTCTTCAGTTGTTTACTATGGGTTTTAGGCATATGAGCATATTTGTTAATGCATGGATGTCTTGGATGATTTCATTCATGTGATGCATTAGAAAGTTAAGTGTGTCTTGATCCATGGCTCTGTGATTTCCACTTTTTTACACGTCAAAGATAGCCAGATTTCTTATAGAGGCTTGTCCCTTCCCATGTACTTTGCTCCTATGTCTTCTGTACTCCCTCCGCGATTGACCATTTAGCATATCAGTTTTGTTTTGGGGATACAACGTTCCATATGCCATGCTATGAAAAGAAAAAAAAAATTATGTATGTTATGTTTGAGTTGATAATGCTTATCCGGGCATTCACTGAGTAACCGGGCCTCTTGCCTCAGTAAGCAGTGAGTGTTCGCGTCAAAAGGTGGATTGACCTTGTGAAGGCATTTGTATTGGACCACTTGCCTAGTAACCGGATCCATTCGGCTCTATCCAGTCTGAACGTTCGCGTCAAACAGTAGTGGGGTAAAAGAGAAACACACTTTTGATGGTTACATAAAAAATATAAAATGGAGGGAGTATTCATTGGTTGAGGGGGAGTTGTGATCGTTCTTTGGCATTTAATGTGTATCGATGATTGCTTGGTTTGACTTCGTGAGGGGGAGACAATTTGACAGCCCAGAGTTACATGAGAAATCAAGGCACTTGAATGTTAATCTGAATAGCTTATGACGTGGTTCACACACTCACCATTTGTCACCGATTCATGTCTCATGGCACATTTATCTTCTAAATGAATCCGTGGGTTGGTTTCAAAAGAGGTTGTCCATGCATTTTTTAAATGTTCTCATATTCATTAAATCTCATATCCGGGAACTGAGTCCTCGTTGGTGTGTTGCATATTTTTAAATTAATTTTGTCATGGGAACGTCGTTATAGTCATATGTTTGCATTCATAATTAAGTTATGCTTTTGATATCTTGACTGTTCCTGGTACTTGAGTGTTGGTCGTTAACTATCTCTTTTACGGTGTCTTTTTATGCGTGCTATGATCTTTGTTATTCCGTGACAAAAAGGGGGAGAAATGTCTTGTTGCTAATGCTTAATTAGTTCCACAATGTTGGTTTTCGTGTTTCATGTGCTCTTGCGTGCAGGTATGGGGCTATTTGGTCTCTTGATTTCAGTGGATAGGATTTTCAATTGTTAGTCGATTTAGTTTTGTCTCGGAATTGCCAAAGGGGGAGATTGTAAGTTCCTTATTTGTGGTTGGCTAATTCCGTGACATTTTTGTGTAATTGAAACCCTACGTAATCGCTAGTTAGTTATTTTAGTGTTGGGGTTGAAGTTTAGCTAGTAATCAGAGCCTCAACCGAAGTGCCCTTGTTTGTATTCCTACGGCGGACAAGCGAAATTCATAGAGCATTAATTGACCGCTCAAGCATGCCATGCTAGGTCAGGAAAATCTATTTAAAGCATGTTATGCTTTCAGAATAAAAGGGGACGGCAGCCACAAAGTTTTGGAGAAAAAATTTCGTGAGATTCACTGGAATAATTTGTGGGTCGATTCCTTGAGAGATTTGATGAGATCTTAAGATCTGTACACTTACATAATCTCTCTCAAGGTGTTTTGTTCATCTTCTACATCATGCCGAGTTCTTTGAAGGAGTTCAAAGGCGATTGGAGGTTGGTCTAAAGGAGGAGTCCTGCGTAGATCAAATATTCGAGGAGTCGAATACGAAGGAGTATTTATTAGAGCGGTTCATGAGGAGTCAGCAAAGAGATTCTTACCCAATATTGAGGAGTCATAGCGTGGTTGTAAGAACTCTCTGTTTCCGCGTTTTGCGTATAGTGCTCTCTTCCCTCCCGTGGTTTTTTTCCCGTCTTGGGGTTTTCCACGTATATCTCTGTGTGATGCCTGCTTCTTTATTTATTGCGTTTATTATCTTGCATAATCACATAGATTAGGGTTTGATTAAATTAGTTGGTTAATTTAATTTGTTCTCCGTAGTAGTAAATCTCGAAGTGATCCGATCTTGGTTTTTCAACTTGTACCAATCAACGGAACTGAACAAAATGTCCCCAGAAAAGACTTATACCAAAAAACGTACAAAACGACGCAAAATGGCATAAAACCTCCAAGAAAGACTCGATTATGTTCCGGACTGAAACCGACACCTCCACACAGTCACTCAAGGTCCAGGCGACCTGTATGGCATGACCAAAATGGGCTAGAGCCTCCATGGCGAGGTTCGACCTCCCGAAACCTCGATTTGAACTAGAAACGGGCCTTCGAGGGTCCAAAATCTTCGTTGAGCACGGCATTCGGAATCCGATGCTTGGATACAGTCATAAATACTTATAATGACTTGCTGGAATCATTAAAAGTGCAAAAAGACCCTTGGAATGAAAATCGACCAAATTGGACAGTAGCTGTTGGAATCTGTCAATACTGCAGATCAACCATCGCGCGATGGTTTGGAACTGTCGCGCGATGCTTTGAGAGTGTCGCACGATGGTCAAGTCCTGTTAAGCTGCCTTGTTTTGACCAAATTATTGCCATTGCCCTGTTCATTGTTCCACGTCTTGGGGGTTGTTCTGGGGTTGCAGAAGGAGGTTGTCCTTGGCTGGGCAAGGTGGAGGGACACCTAAGCTCTAATCCCACCAACATTTTGGTTATAAGAAGAAAAATCTTGGGAGGAATGCAGTGTACACCCCTCTTTAATACCAAAATGGGAGATTCATTGATGGAAGCGCTCGACCCTTGGCTACTGAGGGAAGAAACCATAAACTGGGCGAGCCCCCGGTCCCGATGCTTGTCCTCAATTCGGGACCTCCGATTTGCTCGACCGTGCGTCGAGCTCCTCCAAGCCGCATTGCCTTTCTGGGACCCGATCGTGCATGTCTTCCGGTTCCGACAAGACGAGATGTGCCCGACCATAGAAGAATTCCAAACATACGCGCCAGGCTTTGCCAACCTGGACGTCCTTGCAGTGCCGCCCGTTCACGAAGACATGGGGCAAATCCTACGGGCAGAACTCAACATTCCCGAGGCACTGACAGCGAGTATCATTCAGAATGGCGAACTCAATGTCATCCGCCTGATTGAGCTGTATGGACCCGAGGGAGCCCTGGGAGATTATGTGGGGGAAGCTCACAGACGCTTCGTTTTGTCCATATGCGCACTGACCGCGTACATTCTGGTTCCTATTGATGGAGGGGTAAGTCCCAAATTGGCGAGCATTGCCTTACAAATGGTTAACGGGAAAAACATCATGCCCGTGGTTTTAGCGGAAACGCTCCTGGGCTTAGATATGCTGAAACTTGAGCAAGCTGACTCCTTCAGCGGATGCCCTATCCTGCTCCAGGTAAACTCCCATTCGGCACAATTTCTTGTATTTTCAGCTTCACCCCAAACACCTAGGCTGTATTTGATTTCTGACCTGTCCTCTGTTCTCATGCAGCTCTGGCTGGCGGACAAAGTGGGGGTTTTAGAAGAGCCACAGGCTGGCTTTGAAGAGTTCCCCAGATTTTTGGTCGAAAGACCGATGTTATTCCCCGACCTGACAGTGGACATATGGTTTACATTCTTGAACGATCTGCAATCTGAGGACATAGTCTAGAGGTGTCTTTGGTTAAACCTTCCAGCAATGACGCTCAATTCAGCCGGGTTCAAGAGAGTGATAATCGCCGGTCTATCGAGCTTCACATTTTACGTCCCAGGGCGTACACTCCGACAACTCGGGAGAAGCCAAGGATACAAGCGATACGGAGCGGAAGACTTCAACCTCCCCGTATTCACCTCATGGGACTTGCGTTGCTATAGAGACAACTGGGGCGATAGGACGTTGAAGGAGCCAATCCCAGAGTTCAGGACATGGCTGGAAAATCGTTACATAAGGTGGCTTCGCGTCGAAGTTGAAGCTAGGCAAAGGGGATATTTCTGAATCCCGTGGGAAAACGAGTTGTAATTAGTAAAACCATTAGGCTGAGCTTCTGGCTCCGCTTTTCAATACTCGCTTTGTAAACCGTACGACCCTTTGCCCGGCTTGACCGGCTGAATAACAACTTTAAATTATCCGGCCGTTATTCATTCGAGGGACCGAACTCGTCACTGAACGTGTAATTTGAACAAACAACGCTTCGACGTAGTCATAATCACCCATAATGATCTACTGAAAGCATCGGAATTTCAAAATCTGGCCCGAGTCAAAATCCGGAAAATAACCCCAAAAAGACAGTAGCCTGCCTTACTGTGCCGAATCTAAGCTTAACCCTCCCGCGAGTAAACAAAACCATCGCGCGATGGAGAACTCCTGTTACAGTGGCCAGCCTTGACCCATTCGGACAGAAAAAGGTGGCAGGCTTTGTCAGTAGGTCTGGGCGTGCAGGGGCTTCTGGTTCCTCCCAGAGGTGTTGCCTTGATCTTTAGTAAGTGGAGAGACACCTTGCATGGACACCTCATCCAAAGGAAAGACTTTACCTACTTCCTTGGTTTACAAAAGAGGAGTAGCTCCCTGAATGAAGGGTGTGCTCTCCGTGGAAAATTTCAGGCACTGTTCCCCAAATGGCAAATTATCTCCCCACATTAATCAGCCCGTGGCTCGAAGAGTTTGTTGCGAGCGATTGGCTATGCTTCCGTTCTCACGGGTTGGCCGCCTTTCGCTTCTTAAAAGTGTAAGGCTCCGCCCCGAAATCCTGAGAGCAGCCCTGCAGTTTTGGGACCAGGACGTCCACGTGTTCCGATTCGGGGACAACGAGCTGTGCCCGACCGTAGAAGAATTTCAGGCATATCTCCAAGGCTTTGCTTCGAGCGTGATTGTCGTGCCACCTTACAGGCAAAGCATGTCAAAGCTGTTGAAAACGTGTCTGAACATTTCTAGGGGTGCGGCGGAAGGCCTGCTGATCAGCGGACAGATAAGCGTCGTGCGCCTAATGGAATGGTACGGGCCTGACGGCGACCCAGCAGATATGGTTCTGCACGCTCGACGTCGATTCGCCATGTCAATTGGCATATTGGCCGCATACTTGCTGGTGTCTCCGCATGGACGGCCCGACCCCTCGCTGATTTACGTGGCTCCGGAGATGGGTGTTCGAAAGAACGTAGTTCCCCTTGTGCTTGCCGAAACGCTCATTGGTTTGGATTTGGTGGCCACAGGTCAGACAAACACGTTTGGCGGCAGTCCACTCCTGTTGCAGGTAAAATCTCACTCAGCTCACCCTTTTCTGGCTTTCACACAGTCTGTTTTTACCTCAACTCTCGGTTAAGGCTATATAGAAGCTCCTTACTTGTTTTGTTTCGCTCAGGCTTATGTGGCTCCTTACTTGTCTTTTCGTTCATACAGTTGTGGCTGTGCGACAAACTCGGACTAATCTCAGCTCCTGGAGCGAACTGGCCCCGTCTGCCCGGGCGGATGCACCAAAGGGGAATGTTGTACCCAGAGATGTCTGAGGAGGAGTGGTATACCTTCATGAGAGAGATGTCTCCGCGCGAGATCGTCTGGCGGCATGGAGCCCTGAACATCCCGGATATGGCTCTGCACTCTGCAGGTTTCGAGAGATTGGTGATTGCTGGGCTGTCCAGTTTCACGTTTTACATTCCAGGTCGTATCCTGCGGCAGTTAGGCATGAGCCAAGGCCTTCATCGAGCTGGGATAGAAGATTTCCAGATTCCAGCATTTACAGCCCAACATCTAGCAGGGTATGAGCATAACTGGGGCTTGAGAGAACTTGGAGGAGTGGAAGACGACTTCAGCACAAGACTCAAACGTCGCTATGTAGCATGGCTAAGAGAAGAGGTTGCAAGGAGACGAAACGCAGACTGACTCCTGACTCAACTCGAATGATCTAGAATAAACTGTGAGCCCGAGAGGACCTCTTAGCATTTCGTTCTGCTTTTGATGATTTACTGCTTTTCTTAGGGCTCTACTCAGCCTATGTAATAGAAATAATAGTTTTGAATAAAGGTGAAAGATTAAGAATTTTCCCCCTTTTGGTCCAAGTGTTGAACACCACATCGTTTGAACGTTGAGGTACACTTTGGAATAAAAACCCTGGATCGAGTTGATTGATTGTGATCGAATCTCACAGAGAGACTGCCTACGTATCCCAAGCTAGGGAATCAGGTCAAAACGTAGTTCAGGCTAAGGTTCGCTCGTGTATTTTGGCTCCCCTTTTGTGCTCTAATTTTTGCCTAGGACTGCCCTTGCAGGTTTCCAATCTAGCGAGCTTTGATTGAATGCCTATTTATTTTTGCCTAAACTGCCCCCTTGGGTTTTCAGTCTAGCAGGCTTGCTCTAATTTTTGCTTGGGACCGCCCACCCTTGTGGTTTTCGGCCCAACGAGCTTCTCTCAAGGATAGTAACGTTTAAGTTGATCCAGGTTGACCAGAGTGTTGAACTCGTTGCCGTCCAGATCAATGAGCTGAGCCGCCCCACCTGAGAGGATGGTCTTGATAATGTAAGGTCCCGCGCGTTTCGGGCGGAACTTACCACGTAGATCGAAGATTGGAGCCCGGATTTCCTTTGTGACCATGTCGCCCTCAGCCAAGTCACGAGACTTCACTTTCTTGTTGAACGCTCGAGCAATTCTGCGCTGATACCCCTGAACATGATACAAGGCACGAAGTCTTCTCTCATCAAAGAGCATAAATTCAACAAACCTCCCACTAAGCCATTCGGACTCCGTGAGTTCACATTCAGCCATGATCCTCAAAGTCGGTACTTCAAGCTCGATAGGAAGGACAACTTCCATCCCATAGACCAGGGAAAAAGGGGTAGCCCATGTTGATGTTCGAATTGACGTGCGCTACCCCTAAAGAGCTGGAGGCAGTTGCTCGTGCCAGTCCCTGGCGGACTCTGCGGACTTCTTGATGATAGTCTCGATGTTCTTGTTGGCTGCCTCAACCGCCCCATTCGTCTGAGGGCGATAGACCGTTGAGTGATGAACCTGGATCTGGAATTCCTCGAAAAGCTCTAACACCCTGCCTTTGAAATGGACCCCATTATCAGAAACGAACGCCTGTGGAACCCCATACCGATAAATGATGTTATTTCGGATGAATTGAGCAACCTGAACCGCCGTCAGGGTCTTGTAGGATTCAGCCTCGACCCACTTGGTGAAGTAATCTATCGCCACCAAAATGAACCGATGCCCGTTTGAAGCAGAAGGCCTGATCATGCCGATAACGTCGATACCCCAAACAGAAAAAGGCCAAGGCGATGTCATACCGAATAGTTTAGAAGGAGGGACATGCATGAGATTGGCATGGATTTGACACCTATGGCAGTGGCGCACATAATCCACACACTGAGATTCCATGGTAGACCAAAAGTAACCTTGTCGCAGGATTTTTCTGGCGAGCATGACCCCACTCATGTGAGGGCCACAAACTCCCTCGTGAATTTCCTCCATGATTTTGGTGGCCTCAGTACCATTGACACAGAGCTTTTGCATTCCGCAGTGAGATCTCCGATACAGCTTCCCTCCGCAGATAATGTATTGAGTAGCCAATCTTCGCAGCGCTGTTTGATCCTTCTTAGTGGTGTCAGGCGGGAACTGACCACTTTCAATGAAATTCCAAATGTCATGATACCAGGGTAGGCCATCATCAACATCGTCGACGGCGTTGATGTACTGATAAGCAGGCAAGTCCCGCTGTTCAATCAGAATAGGTCGAAGCTTGACACCTATCGGAAGCTCGACCATGGAAGCCAGAGTTGCTAGAGCATCAGCGAACTGGTTCTTCATCCGAGGGATGTGTGTGAACGTGACTTTGTTGAAACGAGGAATGAGGTCCTCCAGGTCTTGGTGATAAGGCTTTAATCTGTCCTCCCGAACTTTCCAGTCCCCGTTAGCCTGAGAAACGACAAGGTTGGAATCACCAATGACTTCGAGTTTCTCCACGCCGAGCGTAAGAGCGGCTTCCATACCAACGATGCAGGCCTCATATTCAGCTTGGTTGTTCGTAACATCAAAATTGAGTTTAAATGCCAACGGAATATGAGCACCTCCAGGGGTTATCAGCAAAACTCCAATCCCGTATCCCTTCTGATTGGCTGCCCCATCAAAATAAAGAGTCCAGGCGTCTTCGACAACCGCCATCACTCCTTCATCTGGAAATGCGAAATCCGAGTCCTCTGGCCCATCGACAGGATGATCAGCTAGAAATTCAGCGACCGCGCTCCCTTTGACAGATTTCCTAGTGACATATTCGAGGTCAAACTTTGCGAGCAAAAGCAACCAACGTGCTAGCTTACCAGTAAGCGCAGGCTTCTCAAACAGATACTTAAGAGGATCCATTCGAGAAATCAACTTCACTGGGTAAGCCAGCATGTAGTGTCTTAATTTCTTGGATGCCCAAACAAGAGCCCAACACGTCTTTTCGAGAGCGGTGTAGCGTTCTTCAGCGCCAACCATCTTCTCACTCTGGTAGTAAATGGCTTTTTCGACTCCCTTTTCTCCCTCTTGAGCCAGCAAACACCCCATAGACGAAGGATTCACAGACAAGTAAAGTATCAAGGGTTTCCCTGGCATTGGTGGCATCAAAACCGGAGGATTCTGCAGGTAGGTTTGAATGGAGGTGAAAGCCGCCTGGCACTTGTCTATCCAAACAAACGGAGTATTCTTCTTCAATAGACGAAACATCGGCTCGCAAGTTAGTGTCAACTTGGCGATGAATCTGCTGATGAACTGTACCTTTCCCAAAAAGCTTCGCACCCCCTTTTCAGAATCTGGTGGCTTCATCTCAAGGACTGCTTTGATTTTAGACGGGTCGACCTCAATTCCACGAGATGTGATCATGAAACCGAGCATCTTACCAGCTGTAACCCCAAAGGTGCATTTCTGAGGGTTTAGACGCATACGAAACTTTCGTAATCTCTCGAAGAATTTCCTAAGCACAGGAACATGACCTTCTCGAGTTTTGGATTTGGCGATCATGTCATCGACGTAGACCTCGACTTCTTTGTGTATCATATCGTGTAGGATGGTGGTAGCAGCTCGCTGATAAGTGGGCCCGGCGTTCTTCAGACCGAAAGTCATGACAAGATAGCAATAAGTCCCCCACTCAGTGATAAAGGTGGTTTTCTCACGGTCCTTGGGTGCCATGAGAATTTGGTTGTAGCCAGAGAAGCCATCCATGAACGAGAGCAAAGCGTGCCCCGCAGTATATTCCACAAGCACATCGATGTGTGGCAGGGGAATATCGTCTTTGGGGCTCGCTTTGTTCAAGTCCCGAAAATCAACGCAAACTCGAATTTGGCCATTTTTCTTAGGAACAGGGACGATGTTGGCGACCCATGTGGGATACTGAGAGACCATGAGGAAGCCAGCGTCAATCTGCTTGGTAACCTCCTCCTTAATCTTCTGAACCCAATCCGGCCTCATCCGTCGGAGTTTCTGCTTCACAGGTTTGGCATCCGGAAACAAAGGAATGTGATGCTCCACGATCTCGGGATCAATTCCGGGCATATCTCGATGAGACCACGCAAAAACGTCACTGAATTTGGTGAGCAGCTCTTTGAAATCGCGATGCTCCTCTGGCGAAAGTGTGGAGCCCACTTGAACCATCCGGGGATCGTTTTCATCTTTCAAATTTATAGAAACTATTTCTTCTTTTAATGGCTGAGCATGCCTTTCGTCCTCCCTTTCGATGAAGGCACGGATTTCTTTGGGAATGTCCCCATCGAAATCTATCCCTTCATCGTCAGGGTCGACACAGTTTATATAAAGATCATTGAAATAGTCAGAAGATGCCTCGTTCATTTCACAAGCCCCTGAAGGGTCACCAAGTACAAGAGAGTCAAACTCGAAATAAAAGCTATGACGTGGAGGGCCTAGAGGCACAAACTCCGACTCAGAGCTAGACTTAGAGGACGAAACAGACTCAGACTCAGACTCAGACCCAGACTCAGACTCAGAAGTGTTGTCAATGCAAGTTAGGCGTGGCTTGAAAATGCAATTATTTAGAGAGCCCTTGGCTTCCATAATGAGAGAGGTGGGATCCTCGAGGGCGTCGGGCCCGAGCATGAGCACTTCGGCTTCTTCAGCTTCCCCAGCCAAACCCACTTGGGAGAATTCCTGAAATAGCAGCTCCAAATTTCCCTGATTGATAGATCCCAGCCAGTCAGTCTTGATCTTCACCTGATTAAGCTTCCTCTTGAATTCTTCCTTCGCCGGTTCATCATCACTGCTTGACCAGGTGTCATCAGCGAAAATCTCAAACCCAGGCAGCAGCTCCCCGGTTTCGGAATGAATAAAGGGCTCAGCCTGCCCAGTGTAAGCGGCATTTCCCACTTCACGCACAAATTTGGGACCGCCGCAGAGGGTTCGAGGTTTTCCCATATATTTCCTTCGCTTGGCATCTTTGGCAGAGGCGATATACCCCAAACCAAAGCGCCCCTCGTTGAAAGGAAAAGTAGGGAACTCCGGGACCCCTTGACGGCGAGAACCTAAACCAATGCCTGGAAAATAAGACATCCTCCTCATAATGTCCAGCGCGACAGAGCTTATGAGGAAGTTCCCGTCCACATTGATGGCCATCACGGTGCCTGAAGTATCGAAAGAGAAACCTCCAAGATCGACGTCTTCTTCGCCGTGTTGAATTCCCAAAATAGGAGTCCCATCCTCCTTGAGCGGGCGGATGCTAGAGTCCCCGCAGATAGTTAAAGTACCAGTAGGTAGTCCCAAAATGACCTTTTGGTGGAGAGTAGATGGCACAGCCATGATGTCGGACCGATGAAGCCACGGCCTGCCCAATAGAAGATTGAAAGTCGCGGGAATGTCCACGACATGGAACTCCACGTCCATCTCAAAACCCTCAGCATCGAGTTTGAGCTTTAGAATACCCTCAACTACGCGATGGGTGCCGTCATATGCCTTGACAGCCAGACTGGAAGGTGCCATATCCTTCTTGGTGAGTCCCAAACGATAAGCGACCCGCAGAGGGCAAACATTGATGGCGGAGCCGTTGTCAATAAGAACAGTCGGGACCCAGAGTCCTCGACACTTGACGGTGATGTGGAAAGGGCGGTTATGGTTGACACCTTCGATTGGCAGATCCTTGTCCGTGAAGATCACTGTATGCTTGGAGGTTGGAGGGAGGATGAGAGATATCATCGCCTCTGGCGTGACGTTGGCTTGGAATTCAAGGCGGGATAGGGCGTGACACAGTCTCTGACGATGCTCCTTGGATGAACAGATCAGTCCCCATATAGAAATTGCAGCAGGAATCCACTCAAGTTGCCGTTGAACTAAATCAGGAACCGGATTGCCAGCTGATACCTCAAGAGGTGCAGACCTTGGGAAAGAAATAGGTTCGTTCCTTTGATTAGCAGGATTGGAAGAATTCCCAGCCTGCAGATTAGCAGGCTGAAAAATCCGTCCACTCCTTGTAACATTGTGAACGTTCCCCAAAGAGGGCACGACTTGAGGGTTTTCCTTCACATCCCAGAGATCAGCAGGGACATCTCCCAGTTTGCGCTTTCCCTTGTCAGTAGTTGGTGTAGAGACGGGCACTTTCATGTCTAAGCCCAGATCCTCAGCCAGATCTTTCATCAACAAGGAGTCCCAGAAGCTCAAGTCTTTTACAGCAGCAACTTCAGCAACAGGTTCCGGATTTGCAATAAAGGGAACATCCCAAAGACCAGTGTCAGCCAGGGTACGATTGACAACCCTGACCTCATTTCCAACTTGGACATCCACTATGTCGTCCACTTCCCAAAGGTTAACGGGCGGAGCGCGGTCCGTGACCATGATACTGCAATCCCTGTTGCTTGGGTAAGGCACCGGAGGGCGCGGATTTTCCTCGTCGACAATGTAGGAACATGGGTCATGGTCAGTGTCGGGATTAGTATCACAAACTGAATTAAAGATCGAACCAAAGAGGGAAATGTGGTCTCCCAAGGCCCGTGGATCTTCCTGGACAAGTTCGTCCTCTGCGTAGTGAAGCATGTAGCCCGGTGTGGCATAGCCTTGAAGAGGGTTGGGGTCAACGTCCATGGGAGCAAACCAGGTTGGCTCAGGATCCCAGTAATATTCTGCTTCGGGAACTGGAAGCTCGATTGGGTTGAACAACATGTACAAGGAGAAACCATCCAGAGGATCGAGCAGGGCTGCTTCATAACCAGCCAACCAGCCATCATACCAGGCTTGATCAAACGGGACATTTTCAGTTCGTGGAGGAGTCCCGTCCATTTGCAAGCTTGACCACTCGTTGAGGAGAGGAGTGGCGTAGTCCCAATTGTCTGCTATGGCCCAGCCAGTAGCTTGCATGTTATTATCCGAGGGAGGCACCCAAGGTTGGTAGGGATCAGGAAACGGGCCAGTGATGGCCGATTACGGGCTGTCAAGCGACGAGGCAGAATTGATCTGCACAGCAGGGATTGATTGATGGAAGAGAGAGCTGACAGATTCTTCAGAGACAGGCGATCCAACTTGTAAAGGTTCTAAAGGTGTATCCGTGTCAACAACCTGGCCTTCAATCACGTGTATATAAGAAATCTCGGCGGACGGTTCGAGCGGGAAAGGCACGATGGGCCTGGGTTGATCGGTTGAGGCTATATAGTCGGTGGGGTTAAATATGGTGGAGCTGAGGGATATCTGGCTGATATGCGGTACAGCGTTGTGTTTGGGAAGAGAGTTGGCAATGACATTGGGTTTCTGAGGTGGTGGAGGGGTTTCCAGCGTGCCATCGTCAATGAGATCCTGGATCGCATGACGGAGGCAAAAGCAGGAGTCAGTGAGATGACCCGCTCCTTGATGATAGGCGCAGTAAAGGTTGGCTTTGAAGCCGGGTGAAGGGTTCTTGGGTAGAGGGGCTGGATCCAGGGGCTTGAGATGCCCTGATTTGACCAATTTTTCCAAAACTGAGGATAGAGGTGCCTCGATAGCGGAAAAGCTGCGGGGTTGGTTCCGAGGTCGGTTGTTCTGCGGAGTCTGGACTTGAATGACATCCGCAATGTGATTAGCAGTGCTGGAGGAAGTGGCGTTGGTGCCGGCGGTTGCCATGTTGGAGTAAGTCCCTGTCCCGAACAGCGCGTTTGCGTTTCCAGAATAAGCCCGAGGCTTTGACTTGGTGGCATGCGAGGATTCACCCTTTGATAGAATTCCACTCTGCAGAGCATCTTCGATGGCCAGGCCAGAGTCGAAGAAGGTTTCAAAGTTAGCGGATGCCTGAGCTAGGACCAGATGCCTAGCATAGTCCGTTTGGAGATTGTGGGAAATGATACGGAGCTGGTCCTTCTCACTCGGGCGATCAGTCATCTGCGCAGCTTTAGCTCTCCACCTTTTGACGAAGTTCGCAAAGGACTCCTTAGCTTCCATCTTGGTGGATTCAAGTTCCCGGGTAGTCATTTTCAGCTGAGAGTTGTAATTGTACTGCGAAATAAACGCAGTCCCAATGTCCTCCCAAGTCCTCCTTTTGGCAATGTCGAGTGACAAAAACCAATGGAAGGCCGGGCCTGAAAGAGTCTGGGGAAAGAGCTGTGACATGGCCTCCGGCTCGACAGACAGAAGTTTCATAGCGGCGTGGTAGCTATAGAGATGAGTCCTGGGGTCACCGCTTCCATCAAACTTAGCCAAGTCCGGCATTTTGAACTTTTCAGGAAGTCTGGCATTGGGATACAGGCAAAGGCGATCTAGATCGATCCCTCCGGCACTGATCTTTTCTGTTTTAGCGATGGATTCCTCTAGCTTGTCCATCTTGGCCATGAGTGCGACCACATCCGGGTTCTGAGTTGGCCCTTCTTGGTTTGGAGGCAGTCTGCCACCCGCAAGGTTTGCAGCGGGTCTGCGGCCTTCCCTCGGGTTTAGCACCATGAGACGTCCTGCGTGAAGCGGATCTGGAACCAAGATAGGTTGCTCCTGGTCAGACTCATCGTCCTCACCTTCTTCCTCGAGAGGGGGTGGAAGGCGAGTGTGGATGAGGTCGTTCAGGCGGGCAATGTTAGCATCGGTCTGAGCTGCCCTCTGTTGCATGGCGGTGATGCTGTCTTGAAGGTTCATGAGCATGGTCTCCAAGGTAAGAGGTTCTGGTTGTGGCCGTTCCATCGTGACGGGTGGTTCAGAGCTGCTTGATGCGGATACTGGGGTAGTCGGACGCCCTTCCTGTAAGACTGGGGGTGAACCTGGCTGAGAATCTAACTGTAGAGCAGTCAATAGAGTGTGCGGAGAGTCTTCCGTGGCGACTGACTGGGATTGCGACCTGACAAGCCTTTGAACGGGATTCAGATGCAAACGTTCCCAAGCGGGTTTGGCGACTGGCCTCGATACTTTCCTTGGCGGTGCAATGATTCAGATCTTTGCTTGCAAGGTAAAAGGAGGTTTAATAAGGGTCCTGCAGTAACTTTAATCTAAATAAAAGACTAAAGCGGATGCAGCCAACGTCGTCAGTGTCACTCTAGACTCTAGAACCAGAAGACAAGTCTGTCTCACGACGCTTCGGACACTGTTTCAGGCCCTCAGAATTCTTTTCAAAGATGTATCCTTGTTTGGAACGAGCGGTCCTAAAGGATGTCAAAAGGAGTCTAAACCTTTGCCCATTTCGATGTTCGAGGTTTCAAGTTTTTGAAGCCAGAACGACTCGGTATGAATATCATGATGCCATAACCAGATTGGCGTGAGCAGCACTGTGCTATTAGCCGGGCGGTGTAAGTGACGAGGCATTTGTTACCTTTCGGTGTAAGCATCATGGTATTTTACTCCGTGGTTCCTCGTTTTTTGTTCGAAACCCTAAACAGGTACACGGGCAAAGGTGTAGAAAAGCTTCTGATTTCCTAAAGTCCCACCGTAAAAGGACTTAAAAGATGATAACGCGAATCACTGAGATGCACGACTCCTCATCGGGCCATGACAGTGTCCTACTAAGCCTAAAGAAAAACTCGGAACAGATCGAGAACCT
This sequence comes from Rhododendron griersonianum, assembly GCA_018127125.1. NCBI lineage: Eukaryota > Viridiplantae > Streptophyta > Magnoliopsida > Ericales > Ericaceae > Rhododendron > Rhododendron griersonianum. The sequence continues at coordinate 28,143,313 of CM030790.1, read as the reverse complement.
AGGAGCCATCCTAGACATGCTTCTACGCTGAACGAGATGTATGTACAGTTCATGCGATAAGAAAAGCAGTAACACATAGGCATTTACAGGGTTAGATGCAAGTAGATCTTAACCTGTGGGTACCTGTCCTAGTTTGGGGAGTTCTAATGCTTTGTATATGCAAAAGGCCGGTTTTGGTTCGTAACAGGTTCCTCGGACTAGGGCCATAGATATACCTCCCGTTATCCACGTATTCGCAGAGTAACAGTCGAACGGTAGCATGACCCATCATCGTCGAAGGTTGTTGGTCATTCGGGGTCCCCAGGCTCCGGTAAACCGTGCCGGATTGCCAAAACGATCCAACGAGGCTTTTCCCACATCGATGCAAATGAGATGCTAAAATTTGAAAGAAAAGAAGAAGAATCACAAAGTCGCAAAAATGTCTTTTCAAATTTGGCTCACTTTATTTAGTCCATCTTTAGAAGAAACTACGTAAGCGAACAATCGAAAAAGCCCCAGATTAGAATGGCCGGACACGAGGTCCTGTTAAATCACCGTTCCAACCTTCGGCAGCGCGAAGCTGACCGTTTTGACAGGCTTTTAAGGGATTGTCCCCAAACGTATTAAATTCTAAGTATGAATTAATATTGGTTCGATTTATCCCCAGCAGAGTCGCCACTGTGGGCAGCATGCCCTCTGGAGAGAAAAGGATTTCCTTCCTTCCCCTGCCGTTTGCGGCCCTTTTTCGAAAAATCGAGGGAGCGCGAGCGCCGGTGGCAAGCGCTCGAAAATACAGAGTCGCCACTTGAGTTTTGAGGGTCCGACACCCAAGGAACCGCATTTCGAAGCACCTGCTGCGCTGTTTTTGTTTGAAAAAGTTTTAGGAAACCAGTCCGTCATAACCATATCTGGGTTCGGGAGCCAGGTTACGAGAGGGGAAGGGTTTTAAGGCACCCCTCTCGTCCAATCCGGAGATCGGTCTCTACTTAGGCATTTTTATGAAAACTTTTGTGATTCTTCTTCTTTTAATTAATTTTAGCCAATTAGGGCGGGGGAACAGTTAATCGGGGATTTAAAACTGTAACAATTTGCAAGATGTGATCAAATGATAGCATGGATGGATGGTATGACGAGTAATAAATGGGATGAACTTAAAAACAGTGATCAGATGCCAAAACTAGGCTCGGGGGAGATTTGCCCTGCACGATGGCCAACTTGCATGCATGAACAGATCTGCATGCAAGCCAACCATCGCGCGAGACACACTGACCCTCGCGCGAGTGTTGTCATCTCACCACAGTTCCAAGTTCATCCCCTTCTGGGCTCTGGAAGGACCAGTGCACACCCAGGAAGCAAACCAAGCAGTTTATATGGAACTGTAAAAATACTAATTATTACAGATTGCTTCAAAAGGAGCCAAATGAAATGAAACACAACCCCTAAATAGAAGGGGTATTAAAACAGAGACCAAAGGCCTAGTTGCCCTTGCAAGGGCTATTCATGGAAATCAGAGAACTGTCGCGCGACAGAGAGTGAGTCTCGCGCGATGTTCCTGACTGGACTTCCAGGAATTGCTTTGCATGCTTAGGGTCCTGAGACAGATTCAGGGGATCCCAAGGGCATTCCAAACTATTTAGAGTATCAAACTAAGCTACTGTATTTTGTTTTTGCATGCATGACAGTGATCTAAAAATCAAAATAAAGTACAACAGGCATGAATATATTGCAAGACAGACAAGGGCTAGCCTCCCTTCCCCACGAGGTCCATTCTCTTGCTGACACAAGTGTCGCGCGAGTGTGGTGAACCATCGCGCGAGGGTGTAACTGCCACGAATTCTTGTACCTCTGCTGGCTTTAGGATCAGGGCATGGTATTAATTACCAGCCTTGGTCCTTTCAGCCCCCCTTAGGGATCAAAACAGAAACAGGTTAAATGTTATACCTTTGCTTGGAAAGGGTTTGGAAATGGATTGGATTGGATTGATTGGTGTGGCCTTGCAACTAAGTGTACATTGAAACACCAAGTTTGGAAGATTAGGATGTGGTTTGGGGTTAGTAACTTTATGCTAGCTAGTGTTTGCCTTGTAAAATGATGAGTAAATTTCTTAGTCAATTTCTTGGAACCCTTAACATGGAGGATGAAGGGGGGTATTTATAGGGGGAGTGCAAGGGCTAGGTAGTGACCAAACATGGCCTTAGGACCAGCCAACAAGGCTGGTCACAACTTGGTGGTGAAGCTAGCCAACAACAAGGTGAGTGGGAGTGGTTATGAGGGTGTGAGGGTGTAGCCTGCCAGAACCCTGTTCAGCTGAGGAAAACGGGGTTCCAGCCCATGTGACACCCAATCATCACAAGTCCAGCTGGATTCTGTGATAGGGACAGGAGGGAACTGTCGCGCGAGTGTTAGAAACTATCGCGCGACGGTCAACAGTCAACAGTTTGACTTTGACCACACCTGGCAAACTAAGTATCGCGCGAGGGACCCAAAGGGTCGCGCGAGGGTCAACTCTGACTCTAAGGTTTGACTGAAGGTTCAGAGAGGGTTCAAAAGGTTCAAGCAAGGTTCTAAGCATTCCAAGCTTAATCCATTCCCAATCCAAGCTCGTTTGATCCGATTTCATCATCGGGGAAACAAGAAAATCGTAAAACAAAGTAAAACGATTGGGAGATCCAGATTGGGGTGTCTACATACATCGGGAGGGCAACAAGAGTTCTGGAACTTTCTACAGTTCCTTTCCAACCAAATCTGATGAACATACACTGTGAAAGCCAGTTTTGCAATGGTGTTGGCTAAAGACTTACCTCTCAGATTAGAGAGACAGTCCACCCAAGACTGCCAACCCTGATGTCCACTCATATGGGGGGACTTAGGGGACAGGATACTCCTGATCTGGGAAGCCATAGGACATTCAAAAAAGAGATGGGCATGGTTTTCCTCAGCAGGGCAAAAGGTGCATTGGGATAAGGACTTGAGGCCAAACAGAACAAGCCTATCCTCAGTGTTTAACCTATGCAAAAGGGCCATCCAGGTGATTAGGCTGCACCTAGGAATATGGCCAGGAAACCACACAACTTTATGCCATGCAACAATAGGAAAGTGGATTCTTAGATTGTCCCAAAGGGATGAGATAGTGAATTTCCCTGAAGTATTAAGTGTCCACTTGCAAGAATCCTTGGTCATAGAATTGAATACAACCTTATGCAAATCAGCTCTGACCTCATTTAGCTCAAGAGTTTGAGTGCCCGGGAAGGCCCATTGATATTGTGAATTATGTCATGAACGGTTGCATCCTCAGTAAGCCCAGAGTCGTAAACAATTCTCTGGCCAAACTTTGAAAATAAGGGACCCAAGGGATGCCAATTATCATACCACAAAGAGGTAGACATTCCATCCCCCAGCTTGTATGTAATAAAAGGCTGAACAAGGGGCCTCAGAGATAGAATTTTCCTCCATACCCAGGAGGGATTACTGGGAGTCTTAATACACCAAAAGCTTCTACCTCTGAGTAAGTAGGATTTAACCCATTGGCACCACATGGATTGTTCTCCACCAGACACAAGGAACCAAATGTGCTTAACCACAGCAGATTTGTTCCAGATTTCCAAAGACTTAAAACCCAGTCCGCCTTCTTGAACTAGGGAGCAGAGGTGCTCCCAAGAGACCTTGGCTCCAGAAGTTTTGAGATCAGGTCCAGTCCAGAAAAAGGCTCTTAAAATTGCTTCCACCTCCTTAATGACTTTCTTAGGAAGGATGAAGAGAGAGGACCAATAGGTCTGCATGGAGAACAATATGGACTTGATTAGCTGAATTCTCCCAGCATAGGAGAGGTATCTATTAGTCCAAGATTTTGTTTTTGCAATAATTTTTTCCACCATAATCTTACAATCAGAGTGCTTAAGTTTAGTGGACAAAAGAGGGACACCCAAATACCTAACAGGTAAAGATCCCTCCTGAAAACCAAGAATGTGCATGATTGAAGATTTGGTGGATGAGTTGACACCTGAGAAGAAGATATTACTCTTGTTTGGACTAGGGGAAAGCCCAGATAAAGACTGAAACTCTTCCAAAGAGGACTTGATGTGTGAGACAGAACTTACATCCTCCTTGCAAAAAATCATAAGATCATTTGCAAAACACAGATGAACCAGTTTGGTGGATCCACATTTCCAATGGAAATTGAAATCCGGCAGTAGGGTTTTCTCCTTGAGAATACAAGTAAGTACCTCCATGACTTTAACAAATAAGTATGAGGAAAGGGGGTCACCCTGCCTTAAGCCCCTTTGACCAGGAATGTACCCAATGGACTCCCCATTGAAGCTTAGGGAGTAGTTGGCAGTGGTTACACATGCCTTTAACCACCTAATCATTTAGGGATGAAAGTTCATAGATGCAAGGACATCCCAAAGGAATTCCCACCTAACATTATCATAGGCCTTCATTATGTCAACTTTCATGGCACATCTAGGTGAGGGGGATTGCTTGTGGTACCCTTTCATCAATTCCTGTGTGAGGAAGATGTTATCTGCAATCCTCCTACCCTGCACAAAGCCGGACTGTGCTGGATCAATCAGGTGAGGAGGAGCAAATTTAATTCTATTAGCAAGAATCTTGGCAATACACCTGTAAATGAGGTTGCAACATGAGATTGGCCTATAGTCCCCAACTTTTGAAAGGTTAGGAATTTTAGGCACAAGAGCAACCAACGTTGCATTGGCTTTCTTAAGCAGTTGGCCAGATCTGAAAATGATTTAACTGCAGAGGTGACCTCATGGCCAATCACAAGCCAGGCTTTATGAAAGAAGGTAGCATTGTACCCATCGGGACCAGGGGCTTTTTGTGGGTTAAGAGACCAGAAAATGTCCTTAACTTCTTTGTCAGAAACTTCCAAAACCATATCAAGTCTCTGGGATGCAGATAATTTCCAAGTTATGAGCTGCTGGACTCTAGAAGTGCCATCATAGCTGCTTTGATGAGGGGAACCAAGCAGCTTGGAGTAGTAATTGATAAAAGAATTTTTGACCAACTCAATATCCTGGGTGACAGTACCATCTTCCAAGACCAAACTAGTAATCCTATTTCTATTCCTAGAATTACTAATGGATTTAAAGAAGAATGAGGTACATTGGTCACCCAGCTTCAGCCATTGAATTCTAGATTTTTGTCTTGCAAAGCTCTCCTCAAATCTTGCAAAAGTAAGGTACTGTTTACACAATACCTTCTCAGAAGCCTGATTGGCTGCATCACTAGGGTTTGAGCCTAGGGCATTCTGAATACCATCTAGTTGTTGCTTGGAGGAAGCAACTCTAGATGATAAGTCATTGAATTCATTGGTATTCAACTGTTTAAGATCCTTTTGTAGGATCTTCAACTTTTCACAGACACAAAACATGGGGTTACCAATGATTACTTTCCTCCAAATTTTTTTTTTTAGTTGGGTAAATTAGCTTGAAATTAAAAAAGGTTAACCGAATGTACAGCCTACAAGGGGCATACCCCAGGAGGAAAAGAAAAGGAAAAAAATAAACAAGATTGAAAAAAGTGCGATAACCCATGCACAACCCGCATGGAGAGTGTGGTAGAGTAAATAAGATAACAGAATTGCCATATGTGTTGAAATCATACCCCCGTTACACTATCCATCTAAGCGGAAGGATAGTACAACGGGGTATGATATGTAGTGATATGAGCAGTAATAACATTAAAGCGAACTACTGCCTGACACAACCCGCCAGGCTAGGAAATAAAATAAATTGTCACGATCAGAAATGACCAAATGATAACCTTCACTGAATAATTGCAGCTACATAGCACCTCAGCATCGGGGGGGGTTGAACTGCAACAACAGAGGAACTAGGCACCGAGAAGAGGCTTGATCCGGAGATGACGGCATCCGACAGAGGGCCCAACCTTGCACACCACGCCCATTCCATCCAGTCTAATACACTCTCATCCATAGTCCAAAGATCGCCAAAAACAACCCACCCTAAGCCAAAACCCAAAGCCACTAGTCTCCAGAGATGGATTAAACCGACCAAGATTCCAAAACTCCAACCTAGCACAGTAATAACAAGCAAAGCACCCACTTCTAAGGAACAGATATTGCAGAGGACCGGGCTCCGAGAAGAGGCTCGATCCAGAGATGCGACATCCGACAAGGCTACCTCCCAAGTACCTTGCACACCACGCCCATTCCATCCGGTCTAATACACTCTCGACCTAGTACACAAGGCTCACTATAACCTAAAAGTGGAACAGTACAAGGGCCTCGAAATAGACCGCCATTAACAGAGCATTACCTCCGAATCATCTGGCATCACAAATGAGGCACACAAAACTGCAGAAAGAACCATAACTATCCTTTTCAACCAGTGCATTACCACCAATCTAATAAGAACTATCACAGTCACAGTCATACTATGCTATAACAACCGGCCCAGAGGAGCAAAGAAACTAGGATTATAATTAGACCCAGCATAGATGCTAATAAAATTGGGGTGATCAGCCAGAAAGTTGAAGAATCTGAATGGCCTACATTTAAGGGGCAAGGTGGGGGCCAGTGAGACCAATGCTGGAGAGTGGTCAGAGGCTCCAGGGTTAAGGAAATGGGCATTGGACCAGCAGAGAGTTTTAATCCAACTCTCATTGACCAGGACTCTGTCCAATTTGGTGCTGATGTGGGAAGCCCCAACTTGCTTATTGGACCAAGTAAATTGGCAACCAGAGTATCTAAGATCAACAAGTTCAACAGATTGGAGGCACACATTAAGATCATCCATCCAAGGGAGCCAGTGCTTATCTCCTCCCACTTTCTCAGATGGAGACCTAATAGCATTAAGGTCACCAAGGACTACCCAAGGGGATGCTAGAGCCAAAGTTTGCAGATTAGACCAGAGTGTCTTTTGTTCAAGGTGGCAATTAACCCCAAAAACAAAGGTGGCTGCAAAAGAGTATTTGCCATCACTAGATTGCACATCACAGTGTATGAATTGGTTTGATTGAGAAAGAAGCTGGACAGAAAAGACAGAGGGGTCCCAACAAACCAAGATTCTTCCCATAGGGGAGTGGACATGGTTGCTAATAAAACTCCAATGAGGCAGGACGAGACTAACAATTCTAGTGGCCTTGGGCTCTTTGAGTTTATGTTCAATGAGCCCAACAAGAGACAATTTATTATGGGGAACCCATTTCTTAACCTCCCTTTGTTTAAGAGGATCATTGAGACCTCTCATATTCCAAAAACCAAAATGCAGTGGTGTGCTATCCATTTAGTTCAACAAAAAACTACCACAATGAGCTACAACTAATGAGTGTAAGAGTGATGCACAAGTTGAGCATTATTTAGATAATTGTGGACAAAAATGAGGAGAGATAAGTTACTTCCTTTGTTTATGGGAGCCTTTGGAGTGACTCCTTTGTTTGCCATTTTGACCAGCCTTGGAGGATCCTCCCAACAGTAGTTTAACATCAGGTATGTCATGGTGCAAAAAGTCAGGAGGTTTATCTTTTTCATCACCACCTGGCCTTTGGTCAAGAGAGCTGATCTTACTATTAGACCAAGCTGCTTTTGCAGCTTTGTTTGCTGCTTTGTTGGACTGCTTAGAGGGAGTATTCACTGGTGACTTGTTATTACTGATGGTAGGTGGAGTCATGATCCTTTGGGATGAAGGAACATGGATCACAGAGCTTACAACACCCTCCAAAACTTCCAGTAGATCTGCTTCTGAGTCATCAGACTCCTTCTCAAGGACTAGTGGCAGAACAGGGGAGGGAGGATCCTGAGGACCAAGGACATCCTTTTGAGGAGAAGACAGCTTCCCCTACTTCTGTTTACCATGACTCACAATCTTCCACTCCGAGTCTTCAGCTACTGGCAAGCTAGGGGAAGGAGTAGCAATATGTTTAACACATTTGGATGTGCTATGCCCAAATACATGACAGTGATAACACATAGGAGGGAGAACTTGGTATTCAATGGGTACTACCACTGTCTCACCTTGTACAGTCACTATGACTTCATCAGGAAGTTCTTGTTCTGCACTAATTTCAATACAAACGCGTGCTTTAGTGGTCTTGGTATGCAAAAGCCCTGGTTGCTTGGATGTTCTTGCAGTTGCCTGATCCACATGTATAGGTCGACCTACTGTACTGGCAACGCTACTGAGACATTCTTGGTTCCACAGCTCAAAGGGTAAGTCATGAAGCTTCACCCAAGCAGGTATTTTGGTAGGTTGTTCTAAGAGAGGTTTCATCATTCTGTGCCAATCTTTAAGAACTAAATATTTTTGGGAGAAAAAGTAAGGGCCCCCTTCTAACACTTGCATCTTGGCTTGCTCATCTTTAAATTCAAATAAGTAGAAACCTGAGACATCAGGTTTGATTGCCACAAATAAATCTTTCCATTGGTATCTAGTGATAAGCACCCAATATTGTAGATATTTGGTGCGCCTAGTCCCGTGTTATGTCTTTTGTTTTCTGTTTTAGTTGCCTTTTGTAGTGTTTTTGCGCATAAGATCTTCTTTTGAGCATTTCAGGTTTACGCGAATAAGTGTGCTTGTTGAGTTGATTGGACAAACCTCGAGGGTAAGCAAGTAGGCGGTGCCTCGAAGGATTCATCCGTCGGGTGTCAAGACAAGGCACAAGGGCTTGAGCTGCATGAAGAAGACACGGTATCGATACGGACTTCAGCGTATCGATACGGTTTGAAATCAGAAGGATCTCCCAGCTTCAGCGTATCGATACGGCAATCTGCGTATCGATACGGTTTTCTACGTATCGATACGGGTCATCTACGGAGAAACTTGGATTTTGAAGCAAGCCGTCTCGGTATCGATACGGGATTGGAGTATCGATACGAGAGAAGACCGACTTACGTTTTTGATAGCTGGTAACTTTCTTTAATTGGCAAGTTACCTCTTTATGCGTGAAAAAGATATTTCTGAGGAGAGAGAGAGTCTCTTGTATATAAATAGGACCACCTTTCTCCCTCATTAGGGGCGAGCTAATTACTTTCCTTAAACTTTCCTCCATTAATGTCTTGTTGAGTTTCAAAGCTTTTCTAGCCTAAATTTCTTAAGAACCTTGGTAAGTTTAAGTTGTTTGTTAATTTTACAAGTACTAAAGTTGTTGCTACGGTTTAGATCCTTAATAATATCTAGTTCGTTTTCAATTCTATCGGTTTAATATGTTTACCTTTCCTAGCATAATTTCTAGTCTTTTCAATATGTGTGAGTAGTCGTTTGGCTAAGTCTTGGGCTAATCTATCCCAAGGACTTAGGTGGTTATTCGATTCTCGAATCTTCGGGCTTAAAATCATGGGTTTCGGAATAGAGCCTAACTTGTATTTTTTTGGGTCTAAACTAGGGGTGTAAACTACTTGGTAAGGTGTTTGGTCAAGCGGCTTACCAAGGGATTGTGGTCCCCTATGTGTTTGATAAAAGTTTTCAACCAAGTTGGTTCGCCTCCGGTCAATCTCATCTTGTGACAAACGTAGTTTTAAAGTTAAATCTTCCGGGCAAGAGCGCGCGGTCGTGACTCTTGCTTGAGTTATCATTGGGAATCAGTAACGGCCTTAGTTCCGGGAGAGAAGATCCCTAGACTTGCCTTTTTAAGTTCATTAAAACTCATTTCTAGTCTTTCGTTTTAGTTTTTACTCCGCTCAAAGGAAAAACTCAGTTGGACGTCAAACGCCACCATCCATTACATAAACCTTCAATCCAATCTAAGCTGAATTCGATTCCTTGTGGGTACGATCCCGGACTTCCGGATATTATGCTTCCAACGGCTTAGCCCTACGCTTGGGGTTTAAAACCTTATCGAAGGCAAGGTTTACGGAGCTAAGCATCTAGCAGTGGAGACCAAGAGGGGATAAGCCATCTTCCCATCCAGGAAATGACCTATCAGATATCTAGACCACATCCCCACCTCAGTTAGTTCCACATCTATTTCAACTATAGCTTCCTTGCCTTTCTGAAGGTCTGGAAAGTATTCAAGTTTCATGTCCAGAGATGGACTTTGGGATTGAAGAAGAGATGCCCAGTTTTTTGGTTTGGGTTTGTTTTGTCCATTATGAGGTTTGGGGTAGGGGTGATGAGATTGAGGAGGCCGGTTGAAATTGGAAGGGGGTTGCCGAGATCTAGTGTCTTCTTCAGCATACCCTAGGTTTGGATCCCCTTCTACATAGGGATTCCCACGGGCTTGTCCAGGTTTAGAGGCCTCGACACCTGGATTTGAAGAGAAATGAGAAGGGGGTCGTCTGGGTTTAGTGTCCTCAATCAGAAACCCCATATTTGGGTCACCCTGTACGTATGGGATCCCACGAGCATTAATCAAAATCGTAGGGTTAGGGTTACAGTTTTGTACCTCTGATGGAGTACGCTGAAACTGGTAAGTGTTTCCATGGAGATGAGTCACCCGTGCAGCACTAGGGTTGGCATTTTGTACCTCAATACGCTGACTTACAGACTGGTTCGCGTTGCCATGGAGAAGAGTAGCTCGTTCCTCGGCTTCCAGCTTCTTGCTTTCCTCAAGAAAAACCTGCTGAAGCTTCCGAGAAGGGGAGGTTTTGAACGATTTGGGGCTATGAACCTCAAACCCAGTTGAAGAAGAGACGCGAACTGCTTCTCGTTGTTGATGATGAACATGTCGAGCACGCTTCTGAGCTTCCATTACCAAACCTTCCTCGAATAATGTTTGCTGTAGATTTGTTGCAGTTCTTGAGCTAGGGCTGCCACTTTGAACCCCCGTAGGAGAAGAGGAAGTGGGATTCTCTGGTATTGATGGCCGGACCTGAGAGCTAGAGTCAGACATCAATCCTTTGAAGTTAGTGTTTTCTGGTCCGAAGTCCAGATTTGGTGAAGTCTCGCTTGATTTCGTGGTTAATGGAGCGACAACCCCTTTGAGTTTCCTGTAGATTTCATTTGAGTCCAAGGCTTTGAGACCCAGACCATCCGCGATGGAGATGGTGCCGTCAGCCATGAATCACTGAATAGAGAGGATCGCCTCGGACCTGTCAGAAATCGCCATTGTCAAAGCTCCCTTCTGTTTGGTTGTTTTGTTGGGGATCCCTCTTCTCTCGGTGCAATCTATTATCATTTTGTTGGGCAAGTGTATGTTGTTTACTACTGCTATAGCTCTTCTTGCTGTTTTCACCTATCTAGTCGTTTTGATTTTGTATTGTCCTATCCTTGGGGGGTTGACCCTTGGAGCGTTAATGCTTTTCTAGGGGGGCTGTCCCTAGCCTTCTTTTGCACCATTTAACAGCTGTTGCTGCCTAGTACTTTGGCTGCATGTTCTGATGTTGCTACTACATAGCTGCTGCTGCAGCTGTCTATTTAGCCTTTCTGTTTTGCTGCTACTGGTGGTGTTTTTCCCCTGCTACAGCTGCCGTTTGCCTCATGCTGTGGTGCCTTGTTTTGCTGTTCAGTTTTAGTGGACTGTGCGAAGTCTGCTGTCTGCTATGGCTGCTAGTGGTACCAGCTAGCTGTTATGTTCTGTTAGGGTGTTGGGAGCTTCAGAATCCTGTTATTATCCTCTGTTTTGGCTACTTCCTGTTGCAATTCCTGATCTGCTGTCTCTGATGGACTGCTGCTGCCGTTCTGTGCTGGCTATTATGTTGATCACCAACATAGCAGCCTTGCTCCATGTACTGTCCCCAAGTCAGCAGCCGTTTTGTACCTTATCCAAGCTGCACCAGTTCTACTGATTCAAGTTATGCCTGATTCAAGTCACCTTGCTCCATGGTTTTCTGTTAGACTTGTGGTGTGGTTACATTTGTGCTGTACTTAGTGCTTCTTTGTAATTAACGACTTTATTCCATTTACATGGTTGCACGTTGCGCAACCCTTTTGCCGTTTGTTTTGTATCCCTCTATTAGATGGGTAGGAAACAAATGTTTCATTTTGTCTTAGTCCTTTGTAGCCTTTTGGCGTAGGCTCTCTCTGTCTTTATCTTTTCTTTTCTTTTCTTTTTCTTTTTTCTTTTCCTCCTGGGGTATGCCCCTTGTAGGCTGTATATTCGGTTAGCCTCTTTTTAATTTCACGTTGATTTACCCAAAAAAAAAAAACATTGAAAGCGTGCAATTGAGATAAAGAAATTGAAAAATTAGTGGTTTCAGTCGGTTTCATATGGATTAAAGCGTACGTTGTAAACAAAAACTTGCTTGTTGTCTCGAATCGATGTTGCAAGTTTCTACTAGTCATACGAATAAAGATAGTAAAACACATGACGGTTAGTAGGTTTTCAGACTACTAGTCATGTGAATAAAAAGATGGTGAAACACATGACTGTTAGTAGGAGTTTAGACTACTAGTCATGCAAAAAAAATAGGGAAACACATGACGGTTAGTAGGTTTTAAGACTACTATTCCTGTGAAGAAAAGATGGTGAAACACATGACGCTTAGTAGGTGTTTAGACTACTAGTCATGTGAAAAGAGAATAGTGATACCTAGTAGATGAAAGGACTACTGATCACTAAGTGATAAGAACTTTAAATGCGTGCAATTGAGATAACGAAAACGAAAAATTAGTGATTTTCGTCCGTTTCATAAGGATTAAAAGTTTACGTAATAGATGAAAATATGTTAGTTGTCTCGAATCGATGATGCTTGTTTCTACTTGTCGTACGATTAAAAATAGTGAAACACATGACTGTTAGTAGGTGTTTAGACTATTTGTCATGTTAAGAAAAGGTGGTGAAACACATGACGGTTAGTAGGCGTTTAGACTGTGTAGACACCCCAATTTGGACTTTTCAAAATTCCTTGATTTGTGGCCCGGAGGCTCCCCGATGATGACTTCGGATTGAAACAAGCCTGGTATCGATCGGGACATTGCTCCTTGAAAGATTTGAAGAGGGATTAAAAATGGTCAATAGCATTTTCAAGCGCTTGGGAGAAGTCCCGAGCGCTCAAAACCATTTTCCAAAAACCTCTGGCCTGGCTCTTTCTCGAGCGCTCGAGAGTGAAGTCCCAAGCGCTCGGGAGTGATCCCAAGCGCTCGAGACGTTTCTGTTACCCAATGGATGGCAGTATCACCCACTCACCTTGCAACTCATGATTATAACCACCTTGAGCCCGCCGATGGCTCAGTCCACACTCAACCTCTGGTGGCAGATATTCAGGCCAAAGATTTTCCTATTAAAAAAATGTTTTATCAAAACCATTTGATTTCAAAAACCATTTGATGTTTTGCCTATAAATATGACTGGTTTTTAGCTGAGAGACACGAAATTTTCATCCCACAGAACCCTTACTATCTGCTCTCTTTCTCTCTCTAGCTAAAGACCAAAAACCTCCAAACTCTCTTTCCAAACTCCAAAGGTTTTAGAAATCACCAAGGAAAAGGGCAAGAAATCCAGAACACTCTTCTGATCTCTTGCACTCTCCTCTCTTCATCCACATTTCAAAGTCATCCCAAGGAGCAAAAGTACAAGGAAAAGGTAGAGACTTTTACCTTTGATCACAACCAAAAAGGGCTGTTCATCCCTTATGAGGGGGGTCTCTCAGCCTGACCCAGTCTTCAATACTGGGTGCATGGTTGGGAGACCCTAGTGTAAAAACAAGAGCAATGGGGCACAAAAAAACGTTTTCATAAAACCCTTACTGGAAACACTCCCAAGCGCTTGAGAGTACTCCAGAGCGCTCGGGACTGTTTCAGCTTCCATGCATGGTCCTTTGTCACATAGCAGGTTGGAAAGGAGGTGCACTCTTAAGTTAAATGGTTTTATTTGGCATGCATGCACCATGAAGTCGTTTTCCACTAAAACAGAACCATTTTCTTACAAAGATTTCACGTGTGAACAAGGCTCCTTTCGTTTAAAGTTAAAAGAATCATTCATTTCAGAGAAACGTAAAAACAAGGGTGTTTGCATGTCAAATCAGTGCCATTTCCTGTTTGACAGTAAGTTGACATGCAGCTCACTCCCAAGCGCTCTTAACCATTTTAGAGCGCTCGGGAGTGCATGCATGCCATTGCTTCCTATTTTCCAGTCTGTTGTGTTATCTGGTTTCTGCATGCATAAGTGTGCCCTTTTGCTCTTTTAAATTTGTAGATTTAGTCTTATTAAGGCAGGGAGGCAAGATCTGAAAGATTGAGGATTCTTTCCAGTCTTTCAAATCCTCTGCTGAGCCAGTAGTGTACTTAATATCATTTCAGTTTCCAGTTTTAGCATTTTATTCTGTCTGTGCTAACAAAGCTTGCAGGTTGGGTGTCAGAACTCCCAAGCGCTCGGGACTGATCCCGAGCGCTCGAGAGTGAAGTCAGTGGCAGATTCCAATTTTCTGTCATTCATGCATTTGCTCACCGTTACTCCATCATTTCACTCCCCCCTGTACAACTGCACATGCATGCACTTCTTACCTGTTATAATTGCGGATACTCGCTAAATGATCTAATGAAACAAAATCCCTTTGAAAAAATCCCACAAACGTTTAGTAGAGACCGATTTCGAATCGGGCGAGGGGGGTGCCGTAAAACCCTTCCCCCCTCGTAACATGGCTTCCGGACCTTTGAAACTGATCTCTGGTTTTCAACTTCAAATCAACTGGTTTTCCAAACAAAACGGTTTCTCGGGTGATATACCGCAAATCCGGGTGGCGACTCTTCAAACGGCGTATTTCTCTCCAAAGCGGCGGGAAAATATAAAAGCAAAACCCTTTTTGTTTTTCGGGCAGGTAGCCCACAGACTGCTAGTCATGCAACAGTAAAATAGTGAAACACGTGACGGTTAGTAGATTTTTAGACTACTAGTCATGTGAAGAAAAGATGGTAATACACATGACGGTTAGTAGGTGTTTAGACTACTAGTCACGCACAAGAAAAATAGTGAAACACGTTACGGTTAGTAGGTTTTTAGACTACTAGTCATGTGAAGAAAAGATGGTGAAATACATGACGAAAGGCTTGTAGCGAGGATTTAGTTTCCTTGCAAAACAGCTGATTTCCTCGCAAAATGTATTTACGAGGACATTTTTTCTCGCCTGTTTCCTCGCAAAAAGGCTGTCGCAAAAAGAATTTGCGAGGAAAAAATTTCCTCGCCTATTATGACACAATTAGCGAGGAATTTTTTCTCGCTATAGTTTTTCCTCACTAGACTAATGCAATGTTTACAAAATAGGCGAGGAAATTTTTCCTCACTAGATTGATTTTTTCCTCGCCAATTATAGTTTAGGCTAGGAAATTTTTCCTCGCTAAAACTCTTGAAACTAAAAACAAGATAATTCTCCAGCTGTACCATTTAGGTGTGTTTTGGAACCGTATGTATGTTTTGGAAAGGTATTGTACCGTTTTGTAATGTTTTGGAACCGTATGGATGTTTTGCAAAGGTATTGTACCATTTTGTTGCGTTTTGGTAAGGTATGGATGTTTTGGTACAGTATTGTACCGTTTAGGTGTGTTTTGGAACCGTATGGATCTTTTGGTAAGGTATTGTACCGTTTTGGTGTGTTTTGAAACCGTATGGATGTTTAGGATGGTATTGTACCGTTTTGTTGTGTTTTGGTAAGGTATGGATGTTTTGGCACAGTATTGTACTGTTTAGGTGTGTTTTGGAGCTGTATGGATGTTTTGGAAAAGTATTGTACCGTTTTTTTTTTGGGGTAGTTTAGCTTGAAATTGAAAAAAAGAGGCTAACCGAATATACAGCCTACAAGGGGCATACCCCAGGAGGAAAACCGAAAAAAAAAACAAGATTAAAGAAAAGCTTATGCCAAATGGCTACATGGACTAAAAGATATGCGATGTTTCCAGTCCATCTATAAAGAGGGAGGGAAAATAACGCCTTAAAGGCACCAACAAAATAGCTTGAAAGCAGCTTGGTACATCTAAACATGAAAAAAGAACTTGCAAACTCTACAAAACACATTGGAACACTTCAACTGCTCGGGCAGTCTCTTGAGTCAGAGCTGCAGGACAGTAGCAGAATAGGAAATGGTAGAGGCATCATATACGAAGACTGGACATATATGAAGACTCAACAACCTGGGTAGACCCATAATCTGGACTTCGTATCGAAACTGGACAGCAGCTACAACAACCAACTGGATAGCAGCTTAACTGGACAGTAGTAACCTAACGGCACCCATCACAGAACATCAGCTGCCGTGGCAAAACAGGACCAGCCACTAACCGATCCAACACAGCAGCAGCAGTCATTACAGTTGACAACAGTGGCTAGCATCAGCAGTCATTACAGTTGACACAACTGAAGCAGCAGCCGTAGTGCACAGATGGCAGCTAGCAGTAGATTGAACAGATGCAATCTTCAATCTAGCAGCTAGCTAGTATAACAGACAGAGCAGAGCAGTCAAGGGTTTCCAGCATAACTAGCAACTAGCAACAACAGCAGAGACACAACTAGCAACAGCAGAACAGAAAGGACAGCTGCAGCAGCAGTTGGGTATGCAAAAGAAGCAGCTAAATGGTGCAAAAGAACAGAGCTACAGTAGAACCCCAGTAAGTATGCAACATGCAGAGGACGCCCCCCTCTGCGAAGGGAGATCCCAACGACATCCCCAGTTGGTTAGGCATAAATAACAGCAAAAAGAGCACCAAAACAGCTTGTGGACATCGGCTATAAACTGGACAGCCATATCAGAAACTGGACAGCTATAAACTGGACTGCCCTGCTATAGCAGAAACCAGGAACAGTAACAACAAACTGGACAGCCATATCAGTCATGTGGACTAACAGAATCTGGACAGCAACTACTAACAGAATATGGACAGTCATGTGGACTAACAACAAACTGGACAGCTCAATAGCTACAACAGCTAGCCTATCCTAAAGCTAGCTGGAAATGTACAAAAGCTGGGCACCAACAACTATACAACTGAACCATAATAGCAGATAGCAGTAGCAGATTACATATAGAGAACCAGTAATTAATCAGAGACAAGAGAGAAACTATTGTTACTCACCCTTCTCCACCCTCGAAACCTAGTTCACCAACATTCTAGAGACAAAAGGATGGGCCACAACTCCCTCATCTCTCCCTCACAAATGTGGTCCTGACCACCAACTCCCTCGGAAAACTCACTCGTCCCTCTCAACTTACTAAGGGATACGGATCCACCCTACTCCCTCCACTAAGCCTCTCATAATGCCCCCACTAATTATTACCTCCACTCTCAAAAAAAGATGAGGCCCAATCACACTCTCACAGGGAGACACAGATTGGAGTGAAAGCTAACAACTATACTCTCAAGACAAGTGCACCTTCAGTATCCAATAGAGACCAAAGGATAAGATAACTACCTATGTAAGTAGGAGTAATAGCAGACTTACTTTGCTGAATGATTGTGACAACCACCATTTGTGATTTGGCAGCTGAGATGTTGCTGTACAATACTTGAGTAAAGCAGCCAACACATTGACTGCTGAACCCTTCTGAAACCCCCTTGAACTATGACTGCTGAACCCTTCTGAACCAAAAGGGAGCTGAATGTGGATTCTCATTTGAACCCCAACCTCTTGGAATGGAATGAAAGCATATAGGGTCAAGGGGTCAAAGCTTTGAAGCTGAACCCCCTTGAACCAGGACCTGCAAATGTCATCATATGAGTAGAAGTATGTCCCAATATAACAAGTCTATTTATATCTTGTGCTTTTTGGAACTGTCAATATATTGTATAGGCCTAACCAACTGGGGCTGTCGTTGGGATCTCCTTTCGCAGAGGGGGACGTCCTCTGCAGGATGTATAGCTGCTAAAATTATGCTTTTCTACTATCTGCTGTTCTGCTGCTCTGTGCAGTCCAGCAGCTGCTGTTGTCTAATTAGTCACACTCATCGTGAAGTGCTACTGTCCAGCATGTGGCTGCTACCTCTGTTGGTTGCTGCAGTGGATGGAAATTGTCCAATTGGCAACGAACTGCTGCTGCTGAACTGCTGCTGTTGTATGGTTGCCTGCTGCTGCTGAATTATTGTATGTTTGCCTGCTATGGCAGTAGTTAGATGTTGGGAGGTTCTTAACTGCTGTTCAGTTACCCCTATTCTGTTTCGGATGCTGCTGTCTAGATACTACAACTGCTTTTGTGTGCTTGTGGGAGTAGTTACCTATCCCATTTGCTGCTGTCTAGATACTACAACAAAAACTTTTCTCAGATAACTCTCAGCAGGTTGTTGTTGATCCTTGGTAGCATGTGGATCAGTTTTTTGTGTTGATTCCACTGGACTGAATTCAACTTTGTATTTTCTTCATTGGCACGTGTTTCTCTCCCATCTCTTAGATGGAATTGAAACATGTAATTCGTTGGAGTTAGTTGATGTAGCCACTTGGCTTAGGTTATTTTTCTCAATCTTTTCTTTTCTTTTCTTTTCCTCCTGGGGTATGCCCCTTGTAGGCTGTATATTCGTTTATCCTCTTTTTATTTCAAGCTAATTTACCCACACACAAAAAAAGTCTATTTAGTTTAAGCATGAATATTCCACAAAGATAGTAAATGAGAGGGTCCTTTAATAGACAAAGACAACAATCTGCATCTAACCTCATGTGAAATTTTGTTAGCAACCACTCCCGGGGGGCAGCTAAGATTCTGGAACTTTCTAAAATTCCTCTCGAGCCACAATTGGTGCACATAGACTGTAAATACTAGCTTAGCAACTGTGACAGCCATGGATTTACCTTTTAAATTGGACAATTTACTTACCCACTGCTGCCAAGAAGACAAGCCTACCATAGAAGGGCATTTAGAGGAAAGAATACCTCTAATCTGTGTAGCTATGGGGCACTCAAAAAATAGGTGATCGTGGGATTCTACACCTGTACAGAAACTACAAATGGATGTGGATTTCATGCCAAACAGAACAAGTCTATCCTCAGTAGATAATCTATTCTGAATGGCCAACCAAGATATCACACTACACTTTGGAATGTGCCCTGAAAACCAAACCACTGTAGTCCAGGTGATAACAGGGAAATGAGGTCTCAAATGCTCCCAAAGAGAGGAGATAGTAAATTTCCCAGAGGTAGTAAGAGTCCAAATGCATCTATCATCTATGGCAACATTGATTTGGACAGTTTGTAGTTCAGATCTCACTTCATTAAGATCAAGAGACTGAGTCATAGGGAAGGCCCACTGATTATCCCTAATAATCGCCTGCACAGTGACATCCTTTGTAAGCCCAGAATCATAGGCAATCCTAGGACCGAATCTTGGTAAGAGGGGCCCAAGGGGATGCCAATTGTCAAACCACAGAGAGGTTAATTGGCCATTCCCAATTTTGTATTTAATGTGAGGCTGGACATATGGTCTAAGGTTGAGGATTTTCCTCCAAACCCAAGATGGGTCACTTGGAGCTTTAACACTCCAGAAACTTCTGCCCTTGAGTAAATAAGATTTGACCCATTGGCACCACATAGATTGTTCCCCCCCAGAGACAAGGAACCAAATGTGTTTGGCCACAGCAGCCTTATTCCATATCTCCATAGATTTAAAGCCCAATCCACCTTCTTTGACAGGGGAGCAAAGGTGTTCCCATGAGACTTTGGCACCAGTCCTCTTAAGGTCAGGACCAGTCCAGAAGAAGCCTCGAAGGATTGATTCAATCTCCTTAATTACCTTTTTAGGGATAATAAAGAGAGATGACCAATAAGTTTGCATAGAAAAGAGTATTGACTTGATCAATTGTATCCTACTAGCATAAGATAGGTATCTAAGGGTCCATGATTTTGTTTTGGCAACTATCCTATCCACCATGACTTTACAGTCTGTGTGTTTGAGCTTGGTAGATAGAAGTGGTACCCCCAAGTATCTTACAGGTAAAGATCCTTCTTGAAAACCCAATATATTGAGAATGGAGGATTTGGTGGTAGGGTTGACACCAGAAAAGAAAATGTTACGCTTAGTAGGGCTGGGAGAGAGGCCAGACAAGGCCTCAAACTTAGTCAAGGATTGCTTAATATGACTGATAGAGCTTACTTCACCTTTGCAAAAAATCATAAGATCGTCTGCAAAGCAAAGGTTGACAAGTTTGGTAGAGCTACATTTCCAATGGAACTTAAAGTCAGGAAGAAGAGACTTCTCCTTTAGAATGCAAGTCAAAACCTCCATTACAATCACAAATAAGTATGAAGACAACGGGTCACCTTGTCTTAGACCCTTCTGCCCAGGTATGTATCCTATAGCTTCCCCATTGAAGCACAAAGAGTAATTGGCAGTGGAAACACAGGTTTTCAACCATTGGATCATCTTAGGATGGAAATTCATGGAGGCTAAGACATCCCAGAGGAAATCCCATCTGACATTATCGTAAGCCTTCATGATATCCACCTTCACAGCACATCTAGGGGATGAGGAGTGTTTGTGATATCCCCTCATTAATTCCTGGGTAAGGAATATGTTATCACCTATCCTCCTACCTTGTACAAAGCCAGATTAGGCAGGGTCAATGAGAAATGGTAAGACAGGTTTTATTTTGTTGGCCAGGATTTTAGCAATACACTTATATACCACATTACAACATGAGATTGGTCTGTAATCCCCGACCTTGGAGGGATTGGGGATTTTAGGCACTAACGCTACCGAGGTAGCATTAGCCTTCTTCAAGAGTTGACCAGATCTAAAGAAGAGTTTAACAGCTGAAGTCACTTCATGGCCAACTACAGGCCAAGCTTTTTGGAAGAAAGCTGCATTGTAGCCATCTGGACCAGGTGCTTTCTGAGGATTGAGGGGCTAAAAGGTATCCTTGATCTCTTTATCTGTTACCTCAATCACCATTTCCAAACTTTGAGAATGGGATAGTCTCCTAGTAATAAGTTGGTCCACTCTGGAAGATCCAGAATAGTCAGTCAAATGCTTGGTACCCAATAGGTTAGTATAGTAGTTTATGAAAGTGTGCTTCACCAATTCAATGTCCTGAGTGACAGATCCATCCTCCAAAACCAAACTGGAAATTCTGTTTCTATTCCTAGAATTATTAATAGTCTTGAAGAAAAATGAAGTACATTGGTCCCCCAATTTTAACCACTGAATTCTTGACTTTTGCTTGGCAAAACTTTCTTCAGCCCTAGCAAAAACAAGGTACTGCTTACACAGTTCTCCTTTAATGGCCTGTTTAGAGGGGTCATTAGGGTGAGAACCAAGCTCTCTTTGGATGGCTTCCAGTTGTATCCTAAGAGAGGCCACCCTTGCTGACAAGTCACTGTACTCATCATTGTTCAATTTCTTGAGGCCCTCCTACAAGTGCTTAAGTTTCTCACAGACACAGTACATAGGATTACCAAGGATTACCCTCCTCCAGACCTGCTGGACCATTTCTATGAATTTAGGGTGTTCAGCCAAAAAATTAAAGAACCTAAAAGGTCTTTTCCTTGGAGGAGTGGTAGCTGACAAAAACACAACAGCAGGGGAGTGGTTAGACACTCCAGGGTTGAGAAAATGAGCATTGGACCAATAGAAATCTTTAATCCAACGCTCATTGACTAAAACCCTATCAATCTTGGTGCTAATGTGTGCATCTCCCAATTGCTTATTTGACCAAGTGTAGTAACAACCAGAGAATCTAAGGTCAACTAGTTCAGTTGATTGGAGGCAAGAGTTAAACTCCTCCATCCAAGGCGTCCAAGACCTATCCCCACCTACTTTTTCGATAGGAGATTTTATGGCATTGAAGTCACCTAATACCACCCAGGGATTGACAGTACAAAGGTGCTGTAAGTCAGCCCATAGCTGTTGTCTCTCCAGGTAACAGTTAGCCCCATAGATAAACGTGGCCACAAAAGAGTACTGTCCATCGCAAGTGAGTACCTTACAATGGACATACTGACTTGACTGACACAAAACCTGAACATGGAAGACCAAAGGGTTCCAACAGATGAAAAGTCTACCCAATGTAGAGCTAGGGTGATTGCTAACAAAATTCCAAAGAGGGAGCATAGATTTGACAATGCTAGAGACTTTGGGTTCTTTGACTTTATGTTCAATGAGTCCTACTAGAGATAATTTATTCTTAACAACCCAATTTTTTGCCTCCCTCTGTTTGAGAGGATCATTAAGACCTCTCAAGTTCCAAAAACCAAAATTTTTAGGTGAGCAATCCATAAAACAATACTAAGTACAACCACAAAGTTACAATCAGTAAAATAAGAGTGAATAGCAAAACACTTATATAACTATAAGTGGACAAAATACAGCTAGAGAGAGTTACTTCCCTGACTTGTGGAAAGAGTTGTTCGTAGAGCCCTTCTGTCTCCCTAACTGTCCAGCTTTGGAGGAACCCCCCATCTGCAATTTCATTGCACCAGGATCAGGTGGTTCCTTATTTCTGAGTTTTGCAGCCTTTCTTGCAGCATTCCTAGCTGCTGATCTGGAAACTTGAGTAGTAGGGGTAAGATTAACCTGCTGACTGGAAGGGTTTAAGTCCTCATCACTGTCATTCACCAATTGCTGAGACAATGTGAGAGTTTCTTCTTTGTTGTTAACAGTTAGAACAATTCCAGGCTGTGAAACTTCATGACAGCTTCTGACCACTCCCTCAAGAACTCCTAACAATTCCTCTTCAGATTCTGACTCATTCAAAAGGTCAACTGGACTGATAACATGCTGCTTCAAGGAAGGGCTACCCCTAGAGGAATCCAATGGCTCAACAGGTTTGTCAGTTGAAAAGGGTGTTTCAAGTGAGCTACTTACTGTACGCTCCAGTACCCTTTCTAATTCAATCTCTGAATCAGCAGCCACAGCTAGAGGAATAGTAGGGTTGGTTGAAGTTGCACTCAAAGTTGTGTCAGGCCTTTGTTTTCTATTACCCACTGTAGTCCATTCCTGATTGGGATTGGAAGTTGAGGATGGTGTCTTAGAGCATTGGGTGTTAGAATGACCAAAAACTTTGCATTCCTTGCACAATGAGGGTAACACCTGATATTCAATAGGGACCACAACTGAATTGTCCTCTACAGTAATTGTCACATCTTCTGGAAGGTCATGCTCAGCACTAATTTCAATGCAAACTCTTGCACTAGTTGACTTAGTCTGGAGAAGGCCTGGTTGTCTTGAGGTTTTGGCTGTGGCCTGGTCCACATGTAGTGGTCTGCCAATGGTACTTGCCACCCTACTTAAACACTCCTGGTTCCATAATTCCAAGGGTAAGTTATGCAACCTTACCCAGACCGGGATATGACAAGGTTGTTCCTTGACTAGTTGCATCATTCTATGCCAGTCTTTGAGGACCAGATATCTTTGGGAAAAAAATAGGGGCCCCCATCCAAAACAAGTTGCTTAGCCTGTTCGTCTCTAAATTCGAAAAGGTAGCACCTGCAACATCCGGTTTAACAGCCACAAACAACTCTTTCCACTGATTCCTGGCAGTGGAGAGAACCAAAGGGTAGGCCATTTTTCCATCTAGAAAATGACCTACTAAATACTTGTTCCACATCCCAACATCAGTAAGTTCAACATCAATTTCTACCTGAGCTTCTTTCCCTCGAAATAAGTCAGGATGAAATTCTAGTTTCACATCAACAGAAGGACTTTGCGATTGTAGTAAAGCTGCCCAATTTTTAGGTTTGGGTTTGGGACCATTCAGAACCTGTCTGGGTTTATTGGGAACTCGAGTACCATTTGACTGACCTATGGAAGTCCATGGCCGCCTGGGTTTGGTGTCAATTTCATCATACCCCATATTGGGGTCCCCCTCCAGGTATGGGGTTCCTCTAGGATTAATTAGGGTTTTTGGAGCAGGAATTGATGATACCTATTGTCGTTGCTGTTGTTGAAGAGGATCGCTTTGTTGTTGAGTCTGAGAGGAACTCCCATGGACGAGAATCACTTATGCTCCAGAATCGAGCACCTCGTATTGTTGTTTGCGAGCCCGTTCCTCAGCTTCCAATTTCAAACCCTCCTCAAAGAGCGCCTGTTGAATCTTCCTAGAGGGACTGGACTTCTTGTTTGGAGGAGCTTATTTTTCAGCTTTTCTCCATGACTGCTGTATACTTTGTAATTTGGCTGTAACCACATCTAGAACGAATGGATCTTCCGAAATGTTGAGCTCGTCCTCCAGATGACCCACGATTTCAAGCATTCGAGCTTCGGAATCCGAACGCATACCCTCCTTCTGCGTCACCTGTTGTGGCTGATGAACTGGTCTCGGCTGGTTGTACCTGGGACTGTGAACCCTAGATTTTTTGGCCGCGTTAGGATTGAACTCCCCAAACTCAGCTGGAGATGCAGAAGAAACAGTGCTTCGAACAGTAGATTCGAGTTTGGGATCTCCTGAAACGTTCAGTTTTAGGGCTTGCAGGTCCGACTGAATTGGATGTGACTGGAGGGATTGTGAATGCTCAGAGGACTGAGGGATGAATGGAAACTCAGAGGAGTGCTTTAGTTTAGAATCAGAATTCATGGGCGGAATTTGGGGTGGAGTTACAGAAACATCAACAACCGTGGATTCGAATGAAATGGATTTGGAATTGTTGAGATTTTGGTGAGTGGGAGTTGGACCACGGATCTTCCTTCGTAGTTCATTAGAATCAATAGCTCTGATTCCAATTCCATCAGCCATGGAGATTGTACCGTCCCCCATTATGAACAGTACCGAAATTGCCCAAATCGCCTAACCCATTCCGTTTTAAATCGTATTGCATTTTTGGTACTGTATCGTACCGTTTTGTATTGTACCATTTTGGTGTGTTTTGTAAACCGTATGGATGTTTTGGTAAGGTATTGTATCGTTTTGGTGTGTTTTAGATCTGAATGTTTTGGTAAGGTATTGGACCGTTTTGGTGTTTTGGACCTTATGGATGTTTTGGTAAGGTTTTGTACCATTTAGGTGTGTTTTGGAACCTTTTGTATGTTTAGGAAAGGTATTGTACTGTTTTGTTATGTTTTGGAACCGTATAGATGTTTTGAAAAGGTATTGTACCGTTTTGGTGTGTTTTGGAACTGGATGTTTTGGTTTGGTATTGTACCGTTTTGGTGTGTTTTAGATCTGAATGTTTTGGTAAGGTATTGGACCGTTTTGGTGTTTTGGACCTTATGGATGTTTTGGTAAGGTTTTGTACAATTTAGGTGAGTTTTGGAACCTTTTGTATGTTATGGAAAGTATTGTACCGTTTTGGTGTGTTTTGGAACTGGATGTTTTGGTTTGGTATTGTACCGTTTCGGTGTGTTTTGGAACCGTGTGGATGTTTTGGAAAGGTATTGTACCCGTTTTGGTGTGTTTTGGAACCGTATGGATGTTTTGGAAATGTATTTTTACCGTATTGGTGTATTTTAGAAGAGAATATTTTGGTAAGGTTTTGTGCTATTTTGGTGTGTTTTGGAATCGTTTGGAAGTTTTGGTAAGGTATTGTACCGTTTTGTTGTGTTTTGGACCTAATGGATGTTTTGGTAAGGTTTTGTACCATTTAGGTGTGTTTTGGATCCGTATGTATGTTTTGGAAAGGTATTGTACCGTTTTGTTATGTTTTGGAACCGTATGGATGTTTTGGTAAGGTATTGTACCGTTTTGTTGTGTTTTGGTAAGGTATGGATGTTTTGGCACAGTATTGTACCATTTAGGTGTGTTTTGGAACCGTAGGGATCTTTTGGTAAGGTATTTTACCATTTTGGTGTGTTTTGAAATCGTATGGATGTTTTAGGATGGTATTGTACCGTTTTGTTGTGTTTTGGTAAGGTATGGATGTTTTGGCATAGTATTGTACTGTTTAGGTGTGTTTTGGAGCCGTATGGTTGTTTTGGAAAGGTATTGTACCGTTTTGGTGTGTTTTGGAACCGTATGGATGTTTTGGCAAGGTATTGTACCATATTGGTGTGTTTTAGAAGAGAATATTTTGGTAAGGTTTTGTGCTATTTTGGTGTGTTTTGGAATCGTTTGGACGTTTTGGTAAGGTATTGTACCATTTTGGTGTGTTTTGGACCTTATGGATGTTTTGGTAAGGTATTGTACCATTTAGGTGTGTTTTGGATCCGTATGTATGTTTTGGAAAGGTATTGTACCGTTTTATTATGTTTTGGAACCGTATGGATGTTTTGGTAAGGTATTGTACCATTTTGTTGTGTTTTGGTAAGGTATGGATGTTTTGGCACAGTATTGTACCGTTTAGGTGTGTTTTGGAACCGTATGGATCTTTTGGTAAGGTATTGTACCGTTTTGGTGTGTTTTGAAACCGTATGGATGTTTTAGGATGGTATTGTACCGTTTTGTTGTGTTTTGGTAAGGTATGGATGTTTTGGCATAATATTGTACTGTTTAGGTGTGTTTTGGAGCCGTATGGTTGTTTTGGAAAGGTATTGTACCATTTTGGTGTGTTTTGGAACCGTATGGATGTTTTGGCAAAGGTATTGTACCGTTTTGGTGTGTTTTAGATCTGAATGTTTTGGTAAGGTATTGTACCGTTTTGGTGTGTTTTGGAACTGGATGTTTTGGTTAGGTATTGTACTGTTTCGATATGTTTTGGAACCGTGTGGATGTTTTGGAAAGGTATTGTACCCGTTTTGGTGTGTTTTGGAACCGTATGGATGTTTTGGTAATGTATTTTACCGTTTTGGTTTGTTTTAGAACTGGATATTTTGGTAAGGTATTGTGCGATTTTGGTGTGTTTTGGAACCGTTTGGACGTTTTTGAAAGGTATTGTACCATTTTGGTGTGTTTTGGAACCGTATGGATGTTTTCGTAAGGTATTGTACCGTTTTGGAACCGTATGGATGTTTTGGTAAGGTATTGTACCGTTTTGTTGTGTTTTGGTACCGTATGGATGTTTTTGTTCAGTAATGTCCCATTTTGGTGTGTTTTGGACCCGAATATATGTTTTGGTAAGGTATTGTACAGTTTTGGTGTGTTTTGGAACCGTTTGGATGTTTTGCCAAGGTATTGTACAGTTTTGGTGTGTTTTGGAACCGTATGGATGTTTTAGTATGGTATTGTACCGTTTAGGTGTGTTTTGCAACTGTATGGATGTTTTGGAAAGTTATTGTACCATTTTGGTGTGTTTTGGAACCGTATGGATGTTTTGGTAAGGTATTGTACCGTTTTGGTGTGTTTTAGAACCGTATGGATGTTTTTTTTTTTGTGGGGTAACTTAGCTTGAAATTAAAAAAGGTTAATCGAATGTACAGCCTACAAGGGGCATACCCCAGGAGGAAAATAAAAGGAAAAAACAAGATTGGAAAAAGTGCGATAGCCCATGCACAACCCGCATGGAGAGTAAGATAAAGTAAATAACATAACAAAAAATGCCATGTATGCTGAGATCATATCCCCGTTGTGGGGTATAATATTAAGTGATACAATTAGTAATAGTTGTAAATGATCTACTACTACCTGACACATCCCGTCTGGTTAGGAAATAAAATAAATAATCACAGTCAGAGGTGACCATATGATAACCAACACTGAGGATAAGCAGCAACACAGTAATACGGCTTCAAGGGAAGCTGAACGGCTACTACAGAGGATCATGGCACCAAGAAGAGGCTCGAAACAGAGATGACGGCATCCGACAAGGCTACCCTGCCAAGTACCCTGCACACAATGCCCAATCCTTCCGGCCTAATACTCCCTCATCCAAGCCTAAGGCTCGCTAAAACAACCAGCACTCAACCAACTACCAAAATCCACAACCTCCAGAGTTGGGATAAGCAAACCGAGAACCTAATACTTCCAACAAACCCAGAGAGCAAGCATAATACCCACTTCTAAGAGGACAGCTACTACAGAGGGACTAGGGACCGAGAAGAGGCTCGAATTGGAGATGTCGACATCCGACAAGGCTACCCTGCCAAGAACCCCTCACACCACGCCCATTCCATCCAGACCACTACACCCTCAACCTAAACCCCTAGGCTCGCTACCAACTACAAGAGGGACAGAAAGAGGATCCACAAGAAGTGGCCACTTGAATCGCTGGTGAACCAAGCAGCCCCTTTAGATCAGTACACAACCACCAATCTAATCCATGACTGCCTGCGAAGCTACCCCTTTCAATTAGTGCACGACCACCAATCTAATCAATGACAGCCCCGGCAGCTACCTCGCTCAATCAGAATCCAACCACTAAACTAATCAATGGCAGCCGCAAAGCTACCCCTTTCAATCAGCACAGACTCTAATCTAATTGTAGACACCTCCCAAACGGGGCATCGCCATACAGATTGATCGTTTGTTGCTCGATTGGTTGCTTGCTTCATAAACCAAGATCGTGGACATTCCCATGGCTAGGAACATCGCCACACAATAGCGGTTATCATCAAAATAGAGTCGCCACCCAATTTATTAAAACTGGGAAAAGAGATAGAGATTCTGGGTACGGGAGCCAAGAGTACAGTAAGGGGAAGGTGTTAGGCATCCCTCTCTGCCCAGTCGTGAGACTGGCCCATAGTTATTCAACATAAGACATGTAGATGCTTTATTTAATTCTAACACATAGTCTGTTTATTTAAGCCTTTAACAGTTGATAAGGTGAGCCAGTACGATAAACGAAAGCATGCATCAGAATAAACAGAAAACAAATATGTCCCAGCAAATAGATCCCTCGGCCGATGAATTGATGTCACGGCCGAGGAATCCCATTGGATCTATATATCGACCGAAAGATTGATTCCCCAACCGATGTTCTTCCTCACACCAGAATACGAACAGTTAATAAAAAGAACTAATTAAAAGCGAGAGACAGAAATTAAATCAAACCATAGGCCGTTGGGCCTCACCACCTTGATCCCTCAGTAATTGATTGCTTGGATTGCGATTGATTGTAGAAAATAGTGGTTGATTGCGGTAGTCAACTTCATAAGACCCTAGAACAAAGTGAGTTCTTTGGGGGTTTTTACTCTCGGATGCGGCTACTCACGGGAGGTTAGGGCTTTTGTAGAGGATTGATAAGAGATGATTTCTGTAGAGTTTGGGAACGAATCATGGAGTGGAGAGATGTGTATTTCGTGGTTGTTATTTTGAAACCCTAAGGCCCTTTATATAGGCAATTGGTGACTCACTCCGGCCAATCAAATGGCGTGAATCAAAGTGGAGTTCTAGGGCAATAAGACCTCTATGGTAAGTGTATTCGTAGCCCCGAAGTAATGGTTCGTGGCTGCTAGGGTTTGGGCAAACGGATTGAAAAGCTGCTGAACAGTCCAGAATCTGGAAAACATCGGTCTGCCGGTCGCCCAAAGGATTTCACGGCCGAAGAAAGGATTTCGCGGCCGCAGAAAGGATTTTCCAGCAAAAAGCCAAACTTCGCGGGCTCGCTCCGGACACTCCTGAACTTGGTTTTGCGGGTTCTTTGGACCGTTGGAAAGCTTGTTGAGTCTACTTTCTAACCCAAGTGGTTTGAATCAAATATATTTAGTACATCAAAAGATATGATGATTTTACCCTTAGTGGGTCAGAAAATGGATTGTTTTGGTAAAATTCTTGTATCTCCCTCGTTTCAAATTGGTTTAAGGCTTATTATATATCAATAAAGAGGGTTTTGAAAGTACTACAAGATGGTGGAATCCAACCACCAAAATAAGGAACTTTAGTTTATGAAAAATGGGCTAAAAGCAGACTTAATTGAAGATCGACGATGCTACTAAGGCTAAAACACGTTTCTATCCACTCTAAGTATCGCTCGGTACTCCTATCACCTATTTCAAAGTGTTCCTTAATCCCTTAAGAGTTCCACAAAGTTCCTAAGGCTTTCATGAAGTCAACCACAACAACCACATATCATATTCATCATCGGGATGGTCCCCAAGGTGGGATTTGAAATAATCGTTGAGCCAAATTGGGGTGTCTACAGATGCCCCTCTTTGACTGAACTTGGATAGATCGCGAGGTGTATTCAAGTAAAAGTCAAAGTTGTAAAAAAGCAACTCAATTTGGTCCAACCACTATTCCAAGAGTTTTTGAAAAAGGTTTTAGTTATGGTCGGGCCGGGAGGCTGCCTACGTATTTCACAAGGGAAATTAAGACCAATTGTAGTTCGGGACAACCAAAAACAAAAGCGCTTAGCTTTAGAGGAGGAATTTGCCATCGGGCCATACCAAGCCTTCGAGCGATGTACCTGAGCTATGCCAGGATTTTGGCGGAGAGTAGTTGAAGGAGCGCCGAGCTGCCGGGGAAATTCTTGCGGAGAGCATCTTCAGTATTTTGGGGTAGATCAATACACAGCAGGTGAGTCGTTTACTTTTCATGATCATCCTTACTTTGACTGAGGGGAGCTCGGTAGAGTAGCATATCCTTGCGAATGAGCTTGATGGAATAGATGTAATTGGGTAGAATCCAACTATCTTCTGGAGACAATCGGACGTCGATTCTGAGATGGGGGGGCACAAGGCCAGTAACTGGAGCACGGAGCATTTGGATGGGAGAACCGAGGCACGAAACCGGTTGCAATCATGAGGCGAGAGCCTGAGAAGTCAGAGCTTGGGGCTTGACGATCATAGAGCCGGTATCAATCATAAGGCAAGAGCCTGAGGAGTCGGAGCTTGGAGCTTGAAGTGATAGAACCGAGGCATAGAGCCGGTTGTAACCTGTTTCAAATGCAAACACAGGGTATAATTGATAGCAAAATGCACTCAACTAGTGAATCCTATGAGTGTATGTAGACACCTCCCAAACGGGGCATCGCCATACAGATTGATCACGTTGTGTTTAATCGATTGGTTGCTCACTTCATAAACCAAAATCATGGACATTCCCATGGCTAGGAACATCGCCACACGATAACGGTTATCATCAAATAGAGTCGCCACCCAGTTTATTAAAACTGGGAAAATAGATAGAGATTCTGGATACGGGAGCCAAAAGTACAATAAGGGGAAGGTGTTAGGCACCCCTCTTTGCCCAGTCGTGAGACTGGCCCATAATCGTTCAACATAAGACGTATAGATGCTTTGTCTAATTCTAACACATAGTCTGTTTAGTTATTCCTTTAAACAGTAAGCAAAGTGAGCCAGTGCGATAATTGAAGCATGCATTAGAAAGCAGAAAAGCAAACAAAATGTCCCAGGAGATCGATTACTCGGCCGGTGAATGGATGTCACGGCCGAGTAATCACACTGGTTTAATGTACCGGCCGAGGGATCGAAGCCCCGGTCGGTGTTCTTCCTCACACCAGACAGAAAGATTAATGGATAATCAAAAATGCTACGATTAATCAGAAAAGTAATAAATTAAGACAAACCAGAGGCCGTTGGGCCTCACCACCTTGATCCCTCAGTTGCTTGATTGCTTTGGATTGAGTGTGATCGATTGATTGCTTGATCGAGAACCCTAGAGTTAGGGTTTGAACTTCGGGGTTTGATTGCCGGATTGACGGCTGCCTTCGGAAGGTTAGGGCTTTTGGAGTATGGGATTGAGGGAGTATTTGTGCAGAGTTTCGAGGTTTGATTGAGTGTGTAGGTATCTCAATTTCTGTGTGTTAATTCGGAGCCCAAAGGCCCCTTTATATAGGCATAGGGATGACTCACTCTGGCCAATCAAATCACGAGATGGCAATTGCAATGCATCTCTAACTCTACGTCGTGATCTCCGAACGTAGCCCGAACGCATCGGAAGGGTAGTGTAGTTGGATCAAACCAAACGTCTGACAGAACGTTCCAGAGTCTGGAAAAAGGTCGATCTGGCGGCCGAGCAAAGGATGTTGCGGCCGTGGAATGGATGTCTCGGCCGAAGGATAGATCTCGCGGCCGAGGGATTGATCTCTCAGGGAGATTTTGCTGGCAACAGGTTGCTCGGGTGAGGGATTGATGTTGTGGCCGTGGGATCGATGTTACGGCCGTCAGATGGATTCTCCTAGGCTTCTGTATTTCTGTCTGAAAGGCTGTATGGCTTTGAATTGGGTCCTCTAAGTGGTCAAAGTTCTCACCGAAAGTCCTAAGGTCCTCAAAGAAGCAATCAGCAATCATTGTATCCATTTCATCATCGGGATTGTCCCAAGGTGGGACTTGAAATAATCGTTAGGCCAAATTGGGGTGTCTACAGTGTAGCACCAGGTTTCATTCAAGGGAATGTTCAGGCAAAATAAATCTAGTGACTCACAAACATCATCATAATGCATCAAGAGATACAACGCCATGAGGCATACAAGACAAGAGACGTAATTTTGATATATGTGCACTCTATTTGGAATTTAGAATGTAACACTCATTATGCTTCGAATCATTGGACATGTGATTAGCTTACGTCAAGTGACATGCAACAAAGACATCAACCACTGCAAGCCACATTATTCAAGACAATGGTGTAAGAGGTATGTGCACATTATTTTGTTGATAGAATGCTTAGAGTAAAATAGGTCATACCACAATTAAAGGATGCCAAAGGGAAAAATATGTCAAGAGACATAGTACACCACAATACCACATCATTTAGGGGCCAAGAGGCGCAACATGTCAAGAGACATAACATATCAAGAGATGCAAGGCCATGAGGCATACAGGTCAAGAGACTCAGGTGTCAAGGGACACAACACCGAGAGATGTATAAGTCAAGAGACCTAATACATCGAGAGATGCAATGCCAAGAGGCATAGTGGTCGAGAGACCTAATGTATCAAGAGATAGCGCCTATTTTTTCCTCTAGCCAAGAGGCGTCATACCAACAGATAATCAAACATATTCATAATGCAAGCAACATGTAGTAGTGAAGACAAAAATCAAGTATTAGATCAAGAGACCAATGCAAGACCAAATAATCACAACAGCCACAAAGACATGAAAGCGAATCAAATGCGCGGGCCAAAGAGGCCTAGGAAAATGTCTAGATAAGACTAAATAGTGAGGTGCTCATGTAGACAAATCAACTGTACGGGCCAAGAGGCCAATGCAACTGTCTAAACTACACATCAAGCAACCATGTGATTGTGGTGATATGCAAGCAAGTGTTTTGGGACATCTCAACTTTCGCGTACTCAAGCTAGTGCTTCTCCTACACCATAAGATGGCAATAAACTCTATACTAGCCAAATGGCTATGACAAAGAAGGCGATGAGATCCAAGAGGCTTGAAAGATTACAACACTCTAGCAACGCTGCTAACACACTGTATGGCCCAGGGACCTTCTAGCTACACTCCTCATGAAATGGGAAACCCGTATTATCTCCGTGAAAATTTACAAATAAGTAATTGTGCTTGTATTGCTATGTCAAAAATGCTTAGGATAAAATCAATTTTGAAAATTTCTCCTTGAGGATTTCAAAACCACATCATTTTACCTACATGATTCACATTCAAAACCACACAGTTGTCAAGAGACGCAAAACTGTTTCACGAACCCATGACCCTAGCGAGTTTACTGCTTCAGGGTGAATTGACTACTTTGAGTTGGATTGATAAGTGACCACCCTGTGCCTCATGAGAGATTGTGCGCTTCTAAAAGGGGGATGTAGTTGTGCCCCTTTGCTTCACACCACTTTTCCTTCCACATTGGTTATGCCCCTAGTATCTAGGACTTTTTTGCTAAGTTGCGTTCTTCAATCCAAGAGGACTTTATTATGGACCATATTGTAGGTTAGGGTGTTGGCTTAAGAAAGGAAGGAATATAACGGCTCAAACCTACTTTCTACTCATGCTTGGGTTCCAAAAGCTAGCAGCCATCTAATCGCTCTATTTTGTATGAGAGGGAGATGTTTCTTCAAAATGCCCCCTGTTTTTGGATTGGAAGGGATGATGTTTTTCTTTTCTTCTTTCAAAACCCCCTTGTGTGATGGGATGCTTACTTTCTGTTTTGTAGTCATCTCTCATTGCATTTTTATCTACCCCAGTGTGGGGGATGGCTGTCTAGCAGGCTTTACTTGAAAGAAACTATTCAGAGGCTCAATGTGGCTAGCAAGGGATAAGTGTTTGGATAGAGAAATGATGGCCTTTCTTCATTTTGAATCACACGACAGAGCAACTAGAATCCTAACCAAGAGATTAAGAGGCTTTGATGTTTTACCAAGTGGTTCTTCAAAATAGAGGATAAGTCTTGAGACTCAAAGTGGGTGCATGGAGACATGGCTAAATTTTCATTTTGTTTTTATGCTCTAACTTTTGCCTAGACCGCCCTTGAGGGTTTTCAATCTAGCGAGCTCATCATTTTTTTTATCTTCAACAACATGTTTCTCCTATGAGTGGCTCGATGAGAGTACACAAATGTTTCAACTCCCCCTCAACTCAACATGAATGACATGGGTCATAACTCAATCTTTGCGTTTGACAACTCGAGTGATTTACGATGTGTTTCAAGCGATATCATGAGATTACTTTGAAACCCTTGAGGATTGTTTTCAACACTTAATGTTATCATGAGTATTCTTTGGCAGCAAATTAGCACAAGAGAAAACATTTTTAACAATGTGGCCGACCCTAAGGTGCCTACGTATCTCTAAAGAGAATCAGGTCATTTGTAGTTCAAGTTTAAGGAGATTCATATTCTGGGAGGGATTCACATGTCATGTTGAGTGCAAAGAGTTGATCCAAAACCATGATGAACAAAATGGCTTTAATTTCAAGAGAAAATAAACTCAAGACTCGAATTCTAAAGGAGAACAAACTCGAGACTCAAATCCTAAAAAAAAGCAAATAAGGGTCAAAAGAAAGACCCAAAGATTAGCTAATTGAGACTCATAAAAAGAACTGACTCAAAACACATGACAGAATTTGGCTGCCGCTTCTCAATCATCCAGCTTGGTTGGATCAACTATCCCTTGATCGATGAGGTCTTGGACTGCATTCTTGAGAGCCCCACATTGTTCAATGGAATGACCAGTCACTTGGTGATACGTGCAATACTCCCCATCCTTCTGTGCAAGATTACTAGGAAATTTTGGTTGCAATGGTTTCAGATCGCCTGTTGCTTCTAAGATGTGGAATACATCTTCTAACTTCATTCCAAGAGGAACAAATTCCCTCTTACGCTTGTGATGAGATCTCACCATATTAATACCACTATCATTCTTGATATTTGTGCTTGTCTCTATCTTGTGGCTGACTTCTCCATTGTCGAGTAATCCTTGATTAAGGCCATCTTCTACTTGCAATCCAGTAGCATATAGGCACTTAAAAGTAGAAATTGCTTGGGAATACATGTGCCTCAGGAACTGTGGCTGTAAATTTCTTACCACCATTCTGATTTGGTCTTCTTCTGAGGGAAGAGTTTTCATCTATGCGGTTTTCTTTCTCCACCTAGTAAGAAAATTGGCAAAGCTCTCATTTGGCTTTTATTTGAGCATCTCCAAATCTCGAGTAGTTACCTCAATCTGGACATTGTAGGCATATTGATTGATGAAAGCATTGGCAATTTCTTGCCACCCCTTGTACTTAGTGAAGTCTAGAGTGAGAAACCAGTCGAGAGCACTGCCTGTGAGAGTCCTTTGAAAAAGTTGGGCAATGAGTTCATCATTCAGGCCCATGGGTTTCAGGGTGTTGATGATATGGCGGACATGGCTGGTGGGATTGCCGGTGCCATTGAACTTCTCAATATCGGGCATCTTGAACTTCTCTGGCAGTTTGGCATTTGGAAAAAGGCAGAGTCCATCAAAATCAAGGATTTGATCTCCTTTTGAGCAAGCCAAGGCAGCTTTGATGTCCTTGACTTGTTAGGCAAGCTCATGGTTTTCCATTATGATCACGACGCTATCAACCTCTGGAGGAAAGGGATTCTGAGAGATTGGCGGCCACAACTGTCACAGCTAAGTCCAAAAGCAAATCTAAAAGAAGCAAAAGCTCAATTACGTTTATGTTGAGACATCCCAAATCAAGTGATTGTGCAGTGCACCAACGCCTATTGCCCCCTAGAATGTAAGCTGCCCCTAATATGATGACCCATTTACCATGCATGCAACCAAGTGGTTGAACAACATATTAGTACTATGAAGTGATGTGATCAGGTAGTAATGCAATACAGCAAGTAATCATGCGACAGTTATACAATTAAGTGATCATATATACAATGTACCATGCAAGATAAAAGATTGATGAAATTCCCACATTTTCTTTTTTCTTTTTAAGATCCTAGGAAAAAACAAAGAAAGAAAGAAATTTATGAAAACCTAAAGAATAAGGAAATATATATATTTTTTTGTTCTTTTGACAAGATCCTAACAAAGATTGAAAGAGAGAGAAATAAAAAGAAAGATTCTTTTTTTTTGTTTTTGTTTTTGTTTTGAAAGAATCCTAGCAAGAAATAAATAAATAAAATCTAGAGATAAAAGAAGACTTTTGTTTTTTTGTTTTCTTTTGTTTTTTTTTCGAAACTCCTAACAGTATAAGACTATGACAACCTTCCACAAGTCAAAACTTATCTCAAAGAGAGACATAGTTATGCAAGGACTATCCTTTATCTCAAGAGAGATAGACTTCATCACAAACTCTTGATAAGATGAGCATGAATTCATTTTCTACAGCAATTAAAACTCTAATAAGTACTAATTATTGAATCAAACAAGAGTTTTGGATATAATGCAACACATAGTCCAAACCTGCTTGGGCTTTCCTGTCCTAATTTGGAAAGAGTTCTATGGCTTTCTAATACATGCAAGGTTTTGGTAGTCTCAGGGTGCTCCGTTGTCAAAGAGCACCAATCCTCTCACCAGCCCATCATAGGCGGTGGTTGGGTGATTCCCTTTTTGATATACCACTAGGTACGAGTGACTGTGGAGTTTGCTGGAACCCCCAACATAGCCCGTGTCATGCCGGGATATCAGGTGAACTCAACGGGTTGCCCGCTCGATGCATATGATGGATGAATTAAACAAGGCATGTATTAGTCTTATGTTGAACTTTTTGGTTATAGCTCTCATGTCCCCAGCAGAGTTGCCAAAAACTGTAGACACCTCCCAAACGGGGCATCGCCATACAGATTGATCGTTTGTTACTCAATTGGTTGCTTGCTTCATAAATCAAGATCGTGGACATTCCCATGGCTAGGAACATCGCCACACGATAGCGGTTATCATCAAAACAGAGTCGCCACCCAATTTATTAAAATTGGGAAAAAAGATAGAGATTCTGGGTACGGGAGCCAAGAGTACAGTAAGGGGAAGGTGTTAGGCACCCCTCTCTGCCCAGTCGTGAGACTGGCCCATAGTTATTCAACATAAGACATGTAGATGCTTTATTTAATTCTAACACATAGTCTATTTATTTAAGCCTTTAACAGTTGATAAGGTGAGCTAGTACGATAAACGAAAGCATGCATCAGAATAAACAGAAAACAAATATGTCCAAGCAAATAGATCCCTCGGCCGGTGAATTGATGTCACGGCCGAGGAATCCCACTGGATCTATATATCGGCCGAAAGATTGATTCCCCAACCGATGTTCTTCCTCACACCAGAATACGAACAGTTAATAAAAAGAACTAATTAAAAGCGAGAGACGGAAATTAAATCAAACCATAGGCCGTTGGGCCTCACCACCTTGATCCCTCAGTAATTGATTGCTTGGATTGCGATTGATTGTAGATAATAGTGGTTGATTGTGGTAGTCAACTTCATAAAACCCTAGAACAAAGTGAGTTCTTTGGGGGTTTTTACTCTCGGATTCGGCTACTCACGGGAGGTTAGGGCTTTTGTAGAGGATTGATAAGAGATGATTTCTGTAGAGTTTGGGGGATGAATCATGGAGTGGAGAGATGTGTGTTTCGTGGTTGTTATTTCGGAACCCTAAGGCCCTTTATATAGGCAATTGGTGACTCACTCCGGCCAATCAAATGGCGTGAATCAAAGTGGAGTTCTAGGGCAATAAGACCTCTATGGTAAGTGTATTCGTAGCCCCAAAGTAATGGTTCGTGGCTGCTTGGGTTTGGGCGAACGGATTGAAAAGCTGCTGAACAGTCCAGAATCTGGAAAACATTGGTCTGCCGGCCGCCCAAAGGATTTCACGGTCGAAGAAAGGATTTCGGGGCCGCGTAAAGGATTTTCCAGCAAAATGCCAAACTTCGCGGGTTCGCTCCGGACACTCCCGAACTCGGTTTTGCGGGTTTTTTGGACCGTTGGAAAGCTTGTTGTGTCTACTTTCTAACCCAAGTGGTTTGGATCAAATATATTTAGTACATCAAAAGATATGACGATTTTACTCTTAGTGGGTCAGAAAATGGATTGTTTTGGTAAAATTCTTGTATCTCCCTCGTTTCAAATTGGTTTAAGGCTTATTATATATCAATAAAGAGGGTTTTGAAAGTACTACAAGATGGGGGAATCCAACGACCAAAATAAGGAACTTTAGTTTATGAAAAATGGGCTGAAAGCAGACTTAATTGAAGATCGACGATGCTACTAAGGCTAAAACACGTTTCTATCCACTCTAAGTATCGCTCGGTACTCCTATCACCTATTTCAAAGTGTTCCTTAATCCCTTAAGAGTTCCACAAAGTTCCTAAGGCTTTCATGAAGTCAACCACAACAACCACATATCATATTCATCATCGGGATGGTCCCCAAGGTGGAATTTGAAATAATCGTTGAGCCAAATTGGGGTGTCTACACTAATCAACGATAGCCACGACCACAACCATACTACGCATAGCCACCGGGCTAAAGAAGCAAAGAAACTAGGGATATAAGGAGGCTCGACAAGAGCTTGAACGAACCCGATCTCAGTCCAACAGGTGACTGCCCATCGAGGTTCTCAGAGAATCACAGTAAACTGGTCCTTAAGTCCAGCAACAAATTAATAGTAAATAACCATATGCAAAGCTCATAATGAACAAGGATTGATAATTAATTGATACTGTGTTTTCCAGCCTTACCAGGTATACCGGGCTGGCCTGGCTAGGCTACTACGGTTGCAGGGCTGGCCTTCTTGGCCTGGCTGCTAGGAGTGGCAGTTAGCCTGGCCTGGCGCTCCGAGGCCGCCAACCCAGCTTGCTCAGGTCTCGAGTAGATCTGGAATGGTAGTGACCTTGAACCAGTACGCCGGTCCTCCGGTCATCCTCCAGTCGTCGAAGCAGATCTAGTTCAGCCCGTAGGGGACCTCTGCCCCAGCTCCGATGCTAATCGATTGGGCATCCAATCGGAAACCTTTGGATGAAGGGCCTCCGAGAAGGAATTTATTGGATTGAAACCCATAGAAACGAACTCCTCTGGTGTTGATTTGATCGGAGACTCCGATGACGTTGGTGGTTTCCCGATCGAGGAGATCGGGTTTTGGGACTGACCCAACTGAGGAGCCCCGATTGGAACTTGCTGTTCACTGGAACTCCCCTGAACGGAGCAGTGATAGATGGCCGGACCAGGGGTGGCCGGATATAGGTTGGCCGGACCAGGATATATCAATCCAACTCAACTTTCAATTTCAAGCTGGTTTAACCAAAAAAAAAAACACCAAAGATATTTTATTATTCTTGATATTTATATCCACTTTCTGTTTCCTCGTTATTTATTTTATTATACTTATATTCCGATTATTATTTACCAATTACCTTATTGATAAACTGGATAACAACAGATCCTGAAATTTGAGGAAATTTCATATATTTCGTTTTTACTTGTACGAAAAATCAATGGATATCGCCATTAATTCAGAGATTGAAGGTTCGTTCCAATCCAGAATGGTCGAGGCACAAGCGTCAACAGAACTGCAACCAATTAAACTCTTATTTCCATCATGGCTAGAGAAAGGGGTCCAAAAGGCTTGGAAACTATCAATGGTGGTCGACAGGTGCATAATTGCGTATTACCCACAGGTCCCAATAAACTCGACTGGACAAGTCAGGGTTTACATATACGACACCAGGCTCGACTCAACAGATCAAGAACAAGCCCAATTCGTCTTCCCGGTTGGATGCGGAATCGATCTATATTATTATGGAAGTTCATACGCGTCACAAAACGACCAAGTTTGTCCCTGGATAGCGAAATACAGACTGGAGGGATCAAACATCCGAAAGGGTGTTAATTATTGCAAGCTGAAGGCACATATCAAACTATGCACAAGCAAACACCCAGATGAAATACCATTCCGACCACTGGAATTCAAAATCCGGTCGAAGATGTTCACCGACAACGACGTAGACTGTACACACGTTGGATACGCAGAAAGACAACCACAACTATGTAGAACACGAAGCACAATCAAATCGAGGGGTGAACAAAGGCCCAAATTACTACCGGGCCCGACATATCAACAGGCCCGTTCATCGGTTAGTCTGCCAATAGGCCCAACGGCCCAATTCCAAAGACACGAGGACGAAGATCCAGGCCCATCTGTTTCCCAAGTAGGGTCCAACACGTCCAATACAATTCTCCTTGAGCCCAGTGAACTGGCCCAAATGGTGGGAAATGCTGTTGCCCAAGCAATGAAAGCAACTTCATCAACAGGAGAAGATCCAAAGAAAAAACTGGCGGTGTAACGTTTGACAATAAACGTTCACCTGCGGTGCCTGTAAACTTTTGTAATAGGTTTTCAGGGTTTATATATTATATCCTCTTGGTATTATGCAATTTTTGTGTTCAACCGTTAACAATATCCTCTCAATATTCTCTAACATCAACAACACCAATATAAACGAAACAGTTGAATATGTAAAACAAAATGACCCGACTTCTTATTAAAAAGGGTAACCATTACAAGGATCAAACAAACATGCTGACTAATGGAAATACACAATTCGACTATTAATGCTATAACGCATTATAGATTGAACAGCCGACTCCCAGATTACATATAGAACAACTGCATTCTCACGAGCGTTACCATATCTTCCACTGGTATTATCGCCCATGTCGTTGAATGTAGTCAAGATCTTGTTCCTTCCACTAAACTTGAAGAAGCACTTCAACGTTAACAGTGTACCATGCAAGTCAGTGTTCACATACTTTCGTTCCCTCATCAGTACCTTAAACCTGCTTAACTGATCAATTCGAGCAGGTTGATCAAGCAATGAACTAACATTATTAGGGGTGGGACCAAACACGTCAGCAAACAAAGGGATTTGGGCAGGATAGGGCATCCTATCCAAGACTATAAACACACCTACGTAACCTTTGATATTAGACAACTCAGAAGCTACAGCGGTTTCTTCTCCCATTAATTGGTCAGCTGGAGCAATATTAACACGACCATTCAGGTTAATAGTCCACACTTTAACACGATTAGTATGCCTACAATTGACACCTTGTCCCAAAGATGGAAGAGTCACGTATTCTCCTTTAGGGTTCGAACGACCCAATCCTTCTTCAGAGGCAAATACCTCATCCATCAAAGATCTAGATGCAAGAAATCGCTTTGCAGATCCAACTGCAAGTCGAGTACGCCTACCATACAACTGTTTATTTGCATAAGAAACTCTATTAGCACCATATCTAGGCCTCTTGTAAGTGATTTTCTGGGGTGTCTTAGGAGCAAAAGATCGCTTATAACCAGACCTATACATACTGTAATACACTTAATAATAACGAGTTGGGTCCACCTCGTAATTAATGGACATCACAAGCTCTTATAAATACTGGAACCTTCGAGGAAACAGGCATCATCACACCCTATAATACTATTAAGTGGGTCCAACAGTACTAAGAATAACAAACAATTAAGGTTTCTAGGAGCCCCCGCAGTCATTCTGGTCCCACGCACTCACACCTGTCCCGTGAGGTGGGGCCCACTTTTTCAAATTAAAGCGTACGGCAGGGACACGCGGCGGCGGCCCGCACGGTAATATTAGAGCGTGCGGGCCAGCTGCGCAGCCAACAGCAAACTAAAGGGACCTTAATGTAATTTAAAGTACACATGTGACGTCATAGAATTTGATGACATCAGCTATTTTGTCTTATGTATACACCAATACACCAATTGAAGGGGGGAGAGTTTTGAGGGGCAATTCCTTAAGGGTGTACACTGATTCACCACAGCCGTAGGATGATGTTCCTCTCTCTAGATCCAATGGTCAAAAAGCAACCAATGGCACGATCGTAATTAATTTACTCTCTTTTGTCTTTTTGTGTACACCAATTCACCACAGCCGTTGGATCTGAAGCCCGTACCCAAGTTTAATCCAACGAACACAATTCAATCGAACACTATGAACCCACTATAAATCCAACTCAACTTACATCCACAAAATATATCATCGAACAATATCTTCTTCAAATTCAAATGTTTCTTTCTCAAAACACCAAAGATATTTTATTATTCTTGATATTTATATCCACTTTCTGTTTCCTCGTTATTTATTTTATTATACTTATATTCCAATTATTATTTACCAATTACCTTATTGGTAAGATATTGTACCGTTTTTGTGTGTTTTAGATCTGAATGTTTTGGTAAGGTATTGGACCGTTTTGGTGTGTTTTGGACCTTATGGATGTTTTGGTAAGGTATTGTACCATTTAGGTGTGTTTTGGAACCTTATGTATGTTTTGGAAAGGTATTGTACCGTTTTGTTATGTTTTTTTTTTTTGGGTAACTTAGCTTGAAATTAAAAAAGGTTAAGCGAAGGTACAGCCTACAAGGGGCATACCCCAGGAGGAAAAGAAAGGAAAAAAAAACAAGAATGTCAAAAGTGCGGTAAACCATGCACAATCCGCATGGAGAGTAAGATAAAGTAAATACATAACAAAATGCCATGTGTACTGGGATATATTAAATTGAACTACTATCTGGCACAACCCGCCAGGCCAGGAAATAAATCAAATAAAGTAAATAAAGTAGATAGTCATGGCCAAAAATGACCACATGATAACCAACGCTGAGGAGAGCAGCTACAAAGCAATACGGCTTCTAGGCAGTCTGAACGGCTACTACAGAGGAACAAGGCATCAAGAGGTTCGAAGCAGAGTTGACGGCATCCGACAAGGCCCCCTGCTAAGAACCCTGCTCACCACGCCCAATCCTTCCAGCCTAATAGTCCCTCATCCAAGCCTAAGTCTCGCCAAAACCGCCTACTGAAACCAACTACCCGGTATCCTCCTCCTCCAAGGCTGGGTTAAGAAAACCAAGAACCTAGTACTTCCATCAACCCCAAAGCTAGTATAATACCCACTCAACAAGCAAGTGTGGAATGCAATTCAGGCCAAGCTACATGTGTTGTGACCGGAGATGTCGGCATCCGACAAGGCTACCCTGCTAAGTACCCTGCACACCACGCCCATTACATCCAGACTACTACAACCTCGCCCAAATCCCCTAGGCTCGCTAACGACTATAAGTGGAACAGAAAGAGAATCCACCAGAAGTGGCCACTCAAACCTCAAATGGACCAAGCTGCTCCTAACGATCAGTGCAAGCCACCAATCTAATCAGTAACAGACTGCAAAGCTACCCCATTCGATCAGTGAACAACCACCAATCTAATCAATGACAGCTCCGGCAGCTACCTCGCTCAATCAGAATCCATCCACCAATCTAATCAGTGGCACCCACAGCTGCTGCTACTGCGAACTACCCTTTTCAATCAGAACAGAATCTAATCTAATCAACGATAGCCACGACCACAAGAATACTACACACAACCACAGGGCTAAAAAGCACAGGATCTAGGGATATAAAAGGCTTGACCAAGAGCCCGACCCCCGATTTCAGTCCAACAGATGACCGCCTATCGGGGATCGCAGAGACTAACAGTAAACTGGCCCATAAGTCCAGCAACA
The DNA here is from genome assembly GCA_018127125.1 of Rhododendron griersonianum. NCBI lineage: Eukaryota > Viridiplantae > Streptophyta > Magnoliopsida > Ericales > Ericaceae > Rhododendron > Rhododendron griersonianum. The sequence goes on along the minus strand of CM030790.1, from coordinate 28,099,856 downwards.
AGTTGAAAATAGATAGATAAATGCAAAGCGCATTGCTAGCTAGTATAATACCCACTGCCCGAGCCACCCAGCAGGCTTACCTGCCCGGGCTGGCCTGCAATCGGGCGGCTGCTGCCTGCCTGCTGCCTGCTGCTTGGCCCGGGCTGGCTGGCTAGCTGTTTGCCCGGGCTGAGGTGGCCGGACCGTGACTACCCACCCAAGCCTGGCTGTTGAGCCCCACGGTGGCTGTGCCCCACGGCGGCTGTTGAGTCCCATGGCGGGGTTGACCAGATGGAGGCCGGCCACGATCTGTGATGCCCTAAATCTGTCCGGCAACCAACAGATCTGGGTTGGAAGTCGATCCGTGGCCGGAATAGCAGGACCCTAGGGGGCAGGACAAAAGAAGGCCGGTTTGAGAGGTGGGCGGTGGAGGAGAGGCTCCCTAGCGAGAGAGGCTCCCTTGCCCGAGTGCTGTCCGCCAGTGATGGCCGGACCAGAGTAGGCCTGCCACTGCTACCGCCCGAGCTGGTAACCACGGTGGCGGTTGAGCCCCACGGCGGGGTTGTGGTTGGAGATGAAGATGAATGGAACCGTATAGATGTTTTGAAAAGGTATTGTACCGTTTTGGTGTGTTTTGGAATTGGATGTTTTGGTTAGGTATTGTACCATTACGGTGTGTTTTGGAACCGTGTGGATGTTTTGGAAAGGTATTGTACCCGTTTTGGTGTGTTTTGGAACCGTATGGATGTTTTGGTAAGGTATTTTACCGTATTGGTGTGTTTTAGAACTGGATATTTCGGTAAGGTTTGTGCTATGTTGGTGTGTTTTGGAACCGTTTGGACGTTTTGGTAAGGTATTGTACCGTTTTGGTGTGTTTTGGACCTTATGGATGTTTTGGTAAGGTATTATACCATTTAGGTGTGTTTTGGATCCTTATGTACGTTTTGGAAAGGTATTGTACCGTTTTCTTATGTTTTAGAACCGTATGGATGTTTTGGTAAGGTATTGTACCGTTTTGTTGTGTTTTGGTAAGGTATGGATGTTTTGGAACAGTATTGTACCGTTTAGGTGTGTTTTGGAACCGTATGGATCTTTTGGTAAGGTATTGTACCGTTTTGGTGTGTTTTGGACCTTACGGATGTTTTGGTAAGGTATTGTACCATTTAGGTGTGTTTTGGAACCGTATGTATGTTTTGGAAAGGTATTGTACCGTTTTGTTTTGTTTTGGAACCGTATGGATGTTTTGTAAAGGTATTGTACCTTATTGTTGTGTTTTGGTAAGGTATGGAAGTTTTGGTACAGTATTATACCGTTTAGGTGTGTTTTGGAACCGTATGGATCTTTTGGTAAGGTATTGTACCGTTTTGGTGTGTTTTGAAACCGTATGGATATTTAGGATGGTACTGTACCGTTTTGTTGTGTTTTGGTAAGGTATGGATGTTTTGGAACAGTATTGTACTGTTTAGGTGTGTTTTGGAGCCGTATGGATGTTTTGGAAAAGTATTGTACCGTTTTGGTGTGTTTTGTAAACCGTATGGATGTTTGGGTAAGGTATTGTACCGTTTTGGTGTGTTTTAGATCTGAAAATTTTGGTACGGTATTGGATCGTTTTGGTGTGTTTTGGACCTTATGGATGTTTTGGTAAGGTATTGTACCATTTACGTGTATTTTGGAACCTTTTGTATGTTTTGGAAAGGTATTGTACCGTGTTGTTATGTTTTGGAACCGTGTAGATGTTTTGAAAAGGTATTGTACCATTTTGGTGTGTTTTGAAACTGGATGTTTGGGTTAGGTATTGTACCGTTTCGGTGTGTTTTGGAACCGTGTGGATGTTTTGGAAAGGTATTGTACCCGTTTTGGTGTGTTTTGGAACCGTATGGATGTTTTGGTAAGGTATTTTACCGTATTGGTGTGTTTTAGAACTTTGGGTTAGGTATTGTACCGTTTCGGTGTGTTTTGGAACCGTGTGGATGTTTTGGAAAGGTATTGTACCGTTTTGGTGTGTTTTGGACCTTATGGATGTTTTGGTAAGGTATTTACCATTTAGGTGTGTTTTGGATCCTTATGTATGTTTTGGAAAGGTATTGCACCGTTTTGTTATGTTTTAGAACCGTATGGATGTTTTGGTAAGGTATTGTACCGTTTTGTTGTGTTTTGGTAAGGTATGGATGTTTTGGCATAGTATTGTACCATTTAGGTGTGTTTTGGAACCGTATGTATCTTTTGGTAAGGTATTGTACCGTTTTGGTGTGTTTTGGACCTTATAGATGTTTTGGTAAGGTATTGTACCATTTAGGTGTGTTTTGGAACCGTATGTATGTTTTGGAAAGGTATTGTACCATTTTGTAATGTTTTAAAACCGTATGGATGTTTTGATAAGGTATTGTACCATTTTGTTGTGTTTTGGTAAGGTATGGATGTTTTGGCACAGTATTGTACCTTTTAGGTGTGTTTTGGAACCGTATGTATCTTTTGGTAAGGTATTGTACTGTTTTGGTGTGTTTTGGACCTTACGGATGTTTTGGTAAGGTATTGTAACATTTAGGTGTGTTTTGGAACCGTATGTATGTTTTGGAAAGGTATTGTACCGTTTTGTTATGTTTTGGAACCGTATGGATGTTTTGTAAAGGTATTGTACCGTTTTGTTGTGTTTTGGTAAGGTATGGACGTTTTGGTACAGTATTGTACCCTTTAGGTGTGTTTTGGAACCGTATGGATCTTTTGGTAAGGTATTGTACCGTTTTAGTGTGTTTTAAAACCGTATGGATGTTTAGGATGGTACTGTACCGTTTTGTTGTGTTTTGGTAAGGTGTGGATGTTTTGGCACAGTATTGTACTGTTTAGGTGTGTTTTGGAGCCGTATGGATGTTTTGGAAAAGTATTGTAGCGTTTTGGTGTGTTTTGTAAACCGTGTGGATGTTTTGGTAAGGTATTGTACCGTTTTGGTGTGTTTTAGATCTGAATGTTTTGGTAAGGTATTGGATCGTTTTGGTGTGTTTTGGACCTTATGGATGTTTTGGTACGGTATTGTACCATTTAGGTGTGTTTTGGAACCTTTTGTATGTTTTGGAAATGTATTGTACCATTTTGTTATGTGTTGGAACCGTATAGATGTTTTGAAAAGGTATTGTACCATTTTGGTGTGTTTTGAAACTGGATGTTTGGGTTAGGTATTGTACCGTTTCGGTGTGTTTTGGAACCGTGTAGATGTTTTGGAAATGTATTGTACCCGTTTTGGTGTGTTTTTGAACCGTATGGATGTTTTGGTAAGGTATTTTACCGTATTGGTGTATTTTAGAAGAGGGTATTTTGGTAAGGTTTTGTGCTATTTTGGTGTGTTTTGGAACCGTTTGGACGTTTTGGTAAGGTATTGTACCGTTTTGGTGTGTTTTGGACCTTATGGATGTTTGGTAAGGTATTGTACCATTTAGGTGTGTTTTGGATCCGTATGTATGTTTTGGAATGGTATTGTACCTTCTAGGAAGAGAACATCCATCTCTCTTCCTTTCGAAGCAATCCGGAGCCGTTACCCCGCCGATCCACCAAAACCGACGACCAATCCCTTAGATCGACCTACCGCCAAGAAGAACGGTATATTTCCATATCTACTTCCCTTAAATACAATTAGAAATATGTATACTTTTGAAACGTAGAATTATCTTTATACGCTTGATGAAAAATAATACCTTACTTATTGTCCAAATGCATGTTGATTAACAAACCTTATCCTCAATAAACATATGCTGTTTTGAACTTCCGTAAAAGAAAGAAAGAACGACTTTTAAAAGATAAGAAATTATCGCTTAGTTTCAATCATAAGGATGGTGATGAGCTTGTTGTATGATTGCTTGACTACTTGTTGTTGATAAGCATAAGTGGTTTACCACTCCAAAGGTGTCCGTCCATGTGGCACTATGCTTTAGTGTGTGTGTTAAATGTTCGAATATGATTAGAATGAGCATGCTAAGTAATATAGAGTTGAATGATCTTGTTAGTTTAATTCCAAGAAGTCAATACATACTGCCGCGGAGTCTATGCATGAATACGAGACACGAAAACGAGAAAGTAGAAACATGACACCTAGGGTGTGTTAAACAAGGTGTGTTTTGAAACCGCAATGTGGCCGGACTTGCCCATTGTGTGGTGTGTGTGCGTGCGTAAAATATTTTTGAAACTACATAATGACCAATGTGGGAATCATTATGTGAGTTGTGTGTGTGTGTGTGTGTGTGTGCCAATGGGAACCCGGCGCGGCGGAACCATTGTGAGGATACTCAAGAACCCGGCGTGGCGGAATCGAGGTTGGGTGTGTGGCTTGGTTATCCGTGGAGAGGAGCCAATGCAAGTTTTGTGTGCCAATGGGAACCCGGCGCGGCGGAACCATTGTGAGGATACTCGAGAACCCGGCGCGGTAGAATCGAGGTTGGGTGTGTTAAAATGATTTTCGAAATGTTAATTGGATAAAAGAAGTGAAATTGGCGACACGGTCTACGAAATGTTGCTTAGGAGAAACTCTGATGACAAGACACTTACGATAACTAAAGAATATGGATATGTTGTTGTTAAGTACGTTTGACTTGTACTGTATTGTTATCATTATCTGTATGCCTGCCATGTAAGTAAGTTATGGGTTAGCGGGTCTGGATTTCTCTATTGAGCGTTATAGCTCACGGTGTTACCTTTGGTGACCCTGACATATTATATTGGTGGCAACGCCGGTATAATGTGTCAGACCTCATAGACGAATAGGGGGAACTCTACACTTTGGAAGCCTTTTGGAGCCGAGGAACTGGCAAGAATGGAGGAACAAGAAGAGTAGTCGATAGGAACCCTAGTACCCTGCCCTTATTGAATAAAAGTACTTTTGCAAGGTTTATGATGTAATAATGAGCTTGACTCTATTTACCTTTCAATAAAATTATCCCTTTAACATACCCGAATTTGGGGGCGTTACACGTTCCTCCTTACCAAGAGAGCATGCTCGGCCTGTTAGCGACCTCGCTCGACATCTCCCGGGGTCTGGCCAACACCCTTCTTGCAGGTGGCCAGGTTAACATTATGCAGCTGATCGAGAGGTACAGTCCCGACGGTGATTAGGAAGATGTAGCACGGCAGGCTCGGCGTCGCTTTGCTCTGGTGATCTGTCTGCTCGCCGCTTACCTGCTTGTTCTCGCTGACGGGTGAGTCAGCCCCTTGCTGGTGAGCGTTGCTGCTCAGATGGGAGGACGGCACAATGTGATCTCTTTGGTTTTGGTGGAGACGCTCCAAGGCTTGGACCTAGTGTACACGAGCCAATCGAACACTCTCAGTGGTAGCCCACTTCTGCTTCAGGTAAACTCACTTAGCTCACATTTTTTCATTTTTTTCACTTTCTCGTTTTACCTCGGCACTCGGCTTAGGCCTTATCTAGTTTCTTACTTGTTTTTCCGCTCATGCAGTTATGGTTATCAGATAAGCTGAATTGGCTTCATCCACCGGCGGACGGCTGGAACCTTTTTCTGAAGAGGATCCATCAGAGAGAGATGAGGTACCCCGAGATGTATATCGAAGAATGGTACATTTTTATGCAGCAAATGCAGCCGAATGAGATTGTTTGGAGATGCCCGTGTTTAGAGCTGACGAACATGACCCTTCATTCTGACGGGTTTGATAGGGTGGTGATTGCTAGGCTGACAAGCTTCACCTTTTACATCCTTGGCCGCATCCTCTGACAGTTGGGCGTATCTCAGGAGAACAATCGTGTTAGTGTTGGGGATTTCCGCATTCCCAATTTCATTGCTCAAACGCTCAATGGGTATAAGAGGCGCTGGGGTTTGAGGGTTCTTCAGGCAGAGATGCCGGATTTCACCACCAAGCTGAGAAGCTGCTATAGACAATGGCTAAGAGCAGATGTGTTTGCAAGAGAAAACATCGACTGACTACGGACCACTTTGCGGTACTTAAAATAAGCTGTGAGCCGTTAGGCTTTTCAACCATTTTGTTCTGTTTTTCATGCTTAACTGTTTTTAGGCTTTTATGCTCAGCTGGTGTATCAGAAATAGTAATTTGGAATAAAATTGAAAGACGGAGGGTTTCCCCCTTCTGATTTTTCTAATGAAGCTTTGATTCGTTCCTCAACTTCTTTTGACCTTTGATATGGACCCGGAATATCAAACCATGGATCAACTTGATAGAATATGACCGGGTCTCAAGGTGAGACTACCTACGTATCCCTTTTCAAGGAATCAGGTCAAAACGTAGTTCAGGCCAAGGTTCACTCGTGTGTTTTACCTCTCCTTTTACGCTCTAACTTTTGCCTAGTGCCGCCTTTGCAAGTTTTCGGCCTAGCGAGCTATCGACTTTTGCCTATTTATTTTTGCCTAGACCGCCTCCTTAGGTTTTTGGTCTAGCAGGCTGCTCTAATTTTTTGCTTGGAACCGCCCACCCTTGTGGTTTTCGGCCCAACGAGCATCTCTCAGGGATAGAAACGCTTGAGCATCTCTCCATGGGTCCTCCCCGGTCCTCCGAACGATCAACTACTTCCCCGATGCCACCATTACCACCGTGGTCTGCCATGGGTGAGTGGGTAAGTTTGGCTTTGGTGATTTTGGAAAGAGATTCTAGGGTTTCGAGTGAGTTTGGAGAGAGTTTGAGAGGGTGTGGAGTTTTGAACTTCGAAACCGACTGAGAACTGTTTCTGTAATGTCCCCGGGAAGTTTAAAGGTGTGAGACAGGTTTGGACCGGGTCTGGGCTTGTTCAAGATCCAAACCCTGACAGGCCTTCCGCACGCGCGGGAGTGGCTTCATCGCGCGACGCTCAGTTGGGCCTTAGGCCTAATCCAGCTTCTAGCTTGGCCCACTCATGTTTTTCTCTTATTTTAGCACATGGATTTTTGTTATGGCATTTCAATAAGTGTTTGGGCCGACTCGGAACGTTTTATATCCCCAACAGTAATCCGCCCGCCCGCACTTAAAGTCCATTATCAATCAGCGACGATCCATCCGTCCAATTTCGAATCGGCGATGATCCATCCGACCAATTTCGAATTAGCGACGATCCATCTGTCCAATTATCAATCAGCGACGATCCATCCGTCCAATTATCAATCATCGATGATCCATCCGTCCAATGTTCAATCAGCGACGATCTATCCGTCCATTCTCAAATCAGCGACGATCCAACCGTCCAGTCTCATTTATTCCCCCAGGAAAGTTCATATGAACAATCGATCCGCTCTTCACCCCATTGGTGCACGGTATTTTTACATACTTGTCTACATTTTCCATTAAATCAGCTTTTGGGCAGATTTGGTGGGTGTCTAGGAATCTTTGATGTTACCCGTACTAGTTCAATGGTGCTCTGCGTGTTGTCAAAGAGGGACTACTGTAGACACCCCAATCTGGGTTTCCCAATTGATTTACTTCATTTTCGGTTTCTTGTTTCCCCGATGATGATTCAGATAAAAAACAGTCTTGAGAATGGAAAGGTTTGAACTTAGAATGATTGGAACCCCTTCTACCCCCTTTTGAACCCCAATACCCTAAGCCAAGACCCTAACCCTAGGTTTGACCAGCGTGCGTTGCACTAGCTTCCACGCGCGTCTCTCCACTTGCCAGGTGTTGGTCAAGGTCAAAGCTTTGACTGTTGACCAGCGCGCGAGTTGGTGGTACACACGCGTGCTGGACCTACTCTCACGCGCGCCGGTCAACACCTGTCCCTATCATGCTTGTCCAGCTGGATTTTATAATCATCAGGGGGTCTACAGGGCTATAGAACCTCGTTTTCGTCGATAGCACAGTATTTGCAGGGCTTGGGGTGCACCACCCTCACAACCTCTCCCATCACCTTTTTGGAACCCTTCACCACCAAGCAACCACAACCAGCCTTGTTACAACCTCTCCCATCACCTTTTTGGAACCCTTCACCACCAAGCAACCACAACCAGTCTTGTTGGCTGGTTGTATAGCCTTGTTCACCACCAACCTAGCACCCATCTCCTCCTCCAATAAATACCCCATTGGTCTTTCAAGTCCAAAGGTTACCAAAATTCAAGCAAAAAAGGTTACACAATCCCTAATACTCTTGCTATCTCATCACTCAAGCCATTTTCGTACACTCATTTGCCAAGCTCTACCACCTTGTTCAATCCATTCCAAAACCACTCAAGCAAAGGTATAACTTTGCTGCCTGTTTACTATTTTGATCCCTGAGGGGGGCTGGCACGGCCAAGGCTAGTAATCAATACCAGTCCTGGCCCTAAAGTCAGCAGGGTTACAAGAACCGTGAGACTGGTACTCCCACGCGCGTTGGACCCTGTGACGTGCGCGCCTGTCACAGGTTGCACGCGATGGTCCACGTGGGGATGGTGATGCTAGTTATTTCCTGTTTTTACAGTGTTATAAACCATTGTGATGCATGTTAAAAAAACTGATTTTCTGTTTTACATGTAAAAAATATTAGCTTAGCTTAGCATGCTTCCCTATTGCTTTGAAATGCCCCTGGGTTGCTTCTGAGTATGTTTCAGAGCCTAGGCTTGCGAAGCCAATTCCTGGAAGTCCAGTCAGGACAAGCGCGCGTTTGTCATTGACCCACGCATGCTGGTCATGTCATTTCCAGTGATTGGTTCTTGCAAGGCCAGCTTAGCCTCTGGCCCCTGTTTAAATACCCCCACTGTTTAGGGGTTGTATTCCAATTTTATTCCTTCTGTTTATAATAATTAATTACTTTCTGCATATATAAACTGCTTGGTTTGCCCCTGGGTGAGCACTGGTCCTTCCAGAGCCCAGAAGGGGATAAAATTCAACCTGTGGTGAGATATCAACACACGCGCGTGTGTATGGGTCTGGCGCGCGATGGAGGACTTGCATGCACGTAGATCCATGCATGCAAGTTGGCCATTGTTCACGTCAAATTCATATGGTGCACTGTTCTGGTATTTCTTCACAATGCTGGGTTTTATTCCATTTATTGTTTATCATCACATTCATCCATGCTATTCCAATCACATGTTGCATACTGTTACAGCTTAAATCCCCATTCCCCCCCTTAATTGGCTAAAAATCGATTAATAAAAGAAGAATCACAAAATGCCTAAGTAGAGACCAATCTCCGGATTGGGCGAAAGGGGTGCCTTAAAACCCTTCCCCTCTTGTAACCTGGTTCCCGAACCCAGATATGGTTATGACGGACTGGTGCCTTCATCTTTCCAAATTAAATAGCGCGGCAGGTGCTTCGAGATACGGTTCCTTGGGTGTCGTACCTTCAAACCCAAGTGGCGACTCTATATTCCGAGCGCTTGCTTCCCTGCTTGCACTCCCTCGATCCGGGCCCTTGCAATTTTTGGGAAAACAGAATTTCCTAAGGCCATGTTGCCCACAGGGTGATCATATTTTGATATATTAATAGACAAAACAATAACACTCCATGGCTTAGGTTGATCTTGATTTTCTCTCAATAAATCTTCATGTTTAGTTTGAAAATCAAGTTAGTTCATTTTTGTCTATCAAAACTCGGCGGTGTTAACCTCTTTGATCATGTGTAGGCAAGAGCGTGCTACTTGCCACATATGATGCTTGAAGCTATGTCACCCCTTGCATTTGCTAAATGAACTCTAGAACTTGCTCGGTATTCAAACTCCGTTTCTAGTCTAAAATGGGTTTAACACTAAATCCTCTGGTTTAAGAACCTTTGCCGCGTATCTCAAACCGAGAAAATTCAAAGAGAAGAGCTGATTGACTTGAGTTATAGGTGTTAGGATCCCCTAGACCTAGCCGCTCGTTTAAATAGTTTAAAACCTCATTTTATCGCCGTTTATTTTCTCCCATTTAAAAGCATCTAAAAGTTGGCCGTCTTAATGTTGTGACTCTCACATCTACAAATCCATTCAAGCCGTGATTGATATTCTCTTGGGTACTGTTAGACTTATCCCACATCGCTCATCTAAGCCACCCAAACTTGGGTAATAAATTCTAGAGGCTACTCCACCTATTACCAATTGGTTTTAGGTTGGAACCCTCCAAGAAAATCTAACATGTAAAATAAGATAGAAGAAATATTGTATTGAATTCAATAATAAACTGTACAATGAGGTTCCTATTTATACAAGGTGAGGGAGCCTAACTATGGAAAGAGAATCAATCTAATTACAATCAAATCATAATCAATTACAATAATAAGAGATCAAGAGAATCATATAATATCATAATCATATCATATCAAGATATGATTACGATATTATTTGTTTTGATATTCTAACATCCCCCCTCAAACTCAAGGTGGTAGTGCAGACACCAGCTTGAGTTTGGATACCAAGTCATGAAAACGGCCAGGAGGATGAGCCTTCGTGAAGATGTCCGCAGTCTGATCGGATGAGGAAACTGAAAGAAGGCAAACGCTACCCTGAACAACATGTTGTCGAATAAAGTGACAGTCGATCTCAATATATTTGGTGCGATCGTGAAATATATCATTGCGGGCAATCTGAACAGCACTCTAATTATCACAACAAAGTGTAGTAGCAGTGGAATGAATAACACCCATATCACTGAGGAGCCAGCGAAGCTATATCAACTCTTGAGTAGTGTTAACAATAGCACGATACTCTGCCTCAGTACTAGAATGAGAAATAAGAGATTGCTTCTTACTTCGCCAAGAGATGAGAGAGTCACCAAGAAAGAAGCAGTAACATATGGTAGAGCGACAATCTGTGGGGTCACCAGCCCAATCACCATCGGAATATGCACATAACTCAAGGGAGGAATGTGCTGAATAGTAGAGGCCATGAAATAGAGTGCCTTTGACATAACGAAGAATTCAAAGAATAGCCTGAAAATGAGTCGATCGAGGAGCAGACATGAACTGGCTAACTATGTGAACGGCATAGGCAATGTCAGGCTGGATGACAGTAAGATACACAAGACTACTAACCAATTGGCGATAAAGAGTGGCATCAAAGAGTGGTGTGCCATCCACAGGAGTGAGTCGGGTGGTTGGCTCAAGTGGTGTAGATGCAGTCTTGTTGTCGGTGATACCAGCACGACTAAAAAGATCAGAGGCATACTTAGCCTGAGTGAGATAGTAGCCATCGGATGTAGATGAGATCTCAAGACCTAAGAAATAGCTCACAGTACCCAGATCCTTCATCTGAAATTGCTTGCTGAGGAAGGCTTTAAGATCAGAAATACCAACGTTATCATCGCCAATAATAATCATGTCATCAACATAGAGAAGAAGAAAAATAATACCACGTGTACACTTCTCGATAAAAGTGCAGAATCATACTGGCTAGAAGTGAATCCAAAATTCTGAATAGTGGTGCTAAATTTGGCAAACCAGGCACGTGGAGCTTGCTTGAGACCATAAAGAGTGCGATTAAGTTTACACACTTTGTTCGGGGGATGATTATACCCAGGTGGAGGCTGCATATAGACTTCTTCAGTAAGATCACAATTGAGAAAGGCATTCTTGACGTCCATCTGATTTAGATTCCACTTGCGTACGGCAGCAATCTCAAGTAAACTCCGAACAGAAGTGAGACGAGCAACTGGCGCAAAAGTTTCCTCATAGTCAATACCATAATCTTGAGAAAAACCCTTTGCAACCAGACGAGCTTTGTAACGCTCTATAGAGCCATCAGAGTGAGTTGTTATCTTGTAAACCCACTTAGAACCAATAGCAGTCTTGCCAAGAGGAAGGTCAACGATATCCCAAGTGTGTGTTTTATCCAAAGCCAGTAATTCTTCTACCATTGCTTGCTGCCAAAGAGGGTTAGAACTTGCCTCACGGTAGGAGTGAGGTTCATGCTGAGAAAGAATAGTAGAGAAATAATGATAATCACGAAGATGAACATGTACTTCCCTTACCCGAGTAGAGTGATGAAGTGGTGAGTCATCAGATAGAGGTGGTGCAAGAAGCTCAGTAGGAGGAGAGCTGGGTACTGTGAAGGGCTCATTGGGAGCAAAAACAAAATGTGAAGGCTCGGGAAGGGATGAGCCAGAAGGTGTAGGTGCAGGAGTAAGATCATTAGACAAAATCGACGCCTCGAGATAGACCGTAGAAGAAAACTCAGAAGAATCTATATCAACATCATCAAGAAATATATCTACAGAAGGGTCAGTGAAGAACAATGAAGTAGACACAGGGGGTAAGTGAAACTTAGACATAGAAGAGAACATTTTGTGTTCCTAAAATATGACATGGCGAGAAATGCAAAGGCGTTGAGAAGAGGGATCCCAACATTTGTATCCTTTATGCTCAATCGAATACCCTAAGAAGCAACATAGACGAGCATGAGGTTCCAATTTTGTACGCTCATGGGGTTGTAAGAGAACAAAATAAGCACATCCAACAACCTTAAAAAGATCATAGGCGGGCAATATACCATATAATCGTTCATAAGGCGACTAATTCCCAATGGTAGGGGATAGGACACGATTAATGGTATAGACAACAGTGAGAACAGCCTCCCCCCAAAGTCGCTCAGGACAAGAGGCATCTATAAGAAGGGCACAGACAGTATCCAAAATGTGTCTATGCTTACGCTCAGCGTGACCATTTTGTTGAGATGTGCCAGAATATGACCTATGTGGCAAGGTTCTATTTTGGCGAAGATATTTTAAAAATTCTGTCTCTTTATATTTCATGGCATTATCAGCACGAAAAACTTTGATTAGGCGTGAAAATTGAGTGTGAATGATTTTGGAAAAATCATAATAAATCTGTTGTACTTCAGATCTATTCTTCATGAGATAAAACCATGTAAAACGAGAATAATCATCTATGAAAATAACAAAATATTTGGAACCGCCCATGGTAGTGTTCGGTGAAGATCCCCAAATATCAGAGTGAACTAAATCAAAGGGAGCAGAGGACAAAGAGTCACTCGAAGGAAATGGCAATGCTGGTTGTTTAGCAAGTTGACAAGAAAGACAATCCACGTGTTCATCTTTTACATGTCCTAAATGTCCATTTGAAACTAGGGTACGTATTTGACCAAAAGACGCATGACCCAATCGAGAATGCCAAATACCAAGAGAATTGGAGGAATTAGACGTAACAGAACATTTCAATTGACTCACGGAATGAGTGGGAGGTGCAATGGAATGAGATGGAATATGAAGATTGATGAGCTCATATAGGCGTCCAACCTTACGGCCTATCCCAAGAGTTTTTCCTATCCGAGGATCCTGCACATGACAACCAGTAGCAGAAAACATAACATTAAGCCCAAGGTCACATAATTGACCAACAAATATCAAATTCAATGTAAGTTTAGGGATCAAATATGTATCAGATAGAGATATGGTGGAAGTAGAGATATCACCAATGTGACTGGCATGTATGTGTGAACCATCAGCTGTTTGAATGGCTGGAGTGTGAGGGGCATGCGATTTGGAGAAAAAAATGGATGAATCAGAGGTCATATGATTACAACATGCGAAATCGAAGAACCATGATGACGTACCCATGGCAGCAGACAAGGCAATAGAATACTTACCAGACTCGGATAAAATACCTGACTTTGAGAGAATATCTTTAAACACATATGGCAATTCACTTTTGGTGAACCGAGTTGTAAGAGGGTACTGTATGAGACCTTCAAAAATGATACTATGAGACCTTCCAAAATGATACTAACATATGGCGTTATGGCGAATTGCTCCATAATGCGAACACAAACCGAAACAGCTCACTAGAGATCAGATGCTGCCAAAAAATAGAGATCACGGTTGGCGTGAGAAGGCCAACCCAATGTTGGTGTCGGTCGGTGAAAGAAGGGCGTCAAATGGGTTGAATTGAATATTGAAATAGCGGTGGATTTATGGCAGAGACGGATGGTGGTTTTGGAATTGATGGATTTAGACTTGAGTGGGTTTAGACTTGGTGGAATGGGGATGATTTTGATATAAATGGAACTGAGATGGGATAAAGCAATAGGTTGTGATTATGGTCGGCAAATTAGAAACTGTTGGCAATTGGTGACTTGGTGTAGTTGGCTGGGATAGTTGAAAAATCATGCAGTCTTCGAAATTGAGGAGACCGAGAAAAAGAATGATCGGTGACTGTGGAATGTTGAAAATGACAAGGGTAAGGCGGAAGCGACTGTGATGAAAAAGCTAAGTATGAAGCCTTAGCACTGATACCATGTAAAACAAGAGAGAAGAATTATTGTATTGAATTCAATAATAAACTGTACAATGAGGTTCCTATTTATACAAGGTGAGAGAGCCTAACTATGAAAAGAGAATCAATCTAATTACAATCAAATTGTAGACACCCCAATCCGGACCTCGGAGGTTCTTTAAACGCCCGATGATGAAATAAAGGAAACAATACCTTCGGGAGCTTAAATGAGGGACTCCCATAACCCAAAAAGCCCAAAAGCCCGAAAGCCCTGAACTGAACCTATAACGCTGCACGCAACACTTCTACACCGCGTGGAGTAATGAAATTTGTTACACCGTACGCGATCGTGAAGTAAACCGTACGGTAGTTTAGGTAAAGTTCTGACTGGCTCAGTAAGCTGTCGGCCACGCCCACTTAAGCCGTAGCTACAAAACGGCTTGGTAGAGAAAACACTTCTAGCCGGCCCAGAAAACACCTCCCCCATTTGTATTGATAATCTTTGGCTCTTGCCTATAAATACACTCCTCCACTCAAATAAAAGGGGTCCCTAATCTCTCTCTCACATCTTGCCTTTACACCCATTCTTTACTCTCAAGCTTTGAGAAAGTTGCTCTAAAAACATTCTTTGGGCTTTTCTTTCAAAACACTCCATTTTTCTCCTCACCTTTCAAAGCTTAGTCTTTTACTAACTTTAAGGCTCCACCCACTTAAACACCTAACAACCGCTCATATGCCCCCCACATACCCATACCTTCATCTACAACCACCCACCTTCGTTCAAGCTCAGGATCAAAGGTAAAAAGTAAGTTTCCTTGGGCAAAGTCCTATCTTGGCCTTGAGGGGACTTTTTTGCAGTCAGGCTTGACCCTTTGGTTAAGTACTAACTTAGAAAAATCATTTTCAGAAACTAAAATAGTCACTGCACTAGACATACCACACTGTGCGATTTTAGAATACTGTAGACACCCCAATTTGGCCTAACGATTATTTCAAGTCCCACCTTGGGGACCATCCTGATGATGAATGGATACAGTGATTGCTGATTGACTTCTTGTGAAGCTTATGACTTTCGGTAAGAACTTTTAGCCACTTAGAGGACCCAATCCAGAGCCAAATAGCCTTTTGTGGGCTGCATGCCCGAAAAATTAAATATATTTTTCCCGCGTTTGAAGAAAAATACATTGTTTGAAGAGTCGCCACCCGGATTTGTGGTGTATCACCCGAGAAACCGTTTTGTTTGGAAAACCAATTGATTTGAAGTTGAAAACCAGAGATCAGTTTCAAGGGTCCGGAAGCCATGTTACGAGGGGGGAAGGGTTTTACGGCACCCCCCTCGCCCGATTTGAGATCGGTCTCTACTAAACGTTTGTGGGATTTTTCAAAAGGGGATTTTGTTTCATTAGACCATTTAGCAAGTATGTACAGTTTATAGCAGGCAAACAGTGCATGCATGTGCAGTTGTACAGGGGAAAGTGAAGTGATGGAGTAACGGTGAGCAAATGCACAAATGACAGAAAATTGGAGACTGCCACTAACTTCACTCTCGAGCGCTCGGGTACAGTCCCGAGCGCTTGGGAGTTCTGACACACTGAACCTGCAAAATTTGTTAGTACGGACAGAATACGATGCTAAACTGGGAATTGAAATGACATTAAGTACACTACTGGCTCAGCAGAGGACTTGGAAGACTGAGCTAAGCCTTCTATCTTTCAAATCATGCATCCCTGCCTTAACAAAGTTAAATCTATGAATTTAAAAGAGCAACAGGTCACACCAATGCATGCAGAGACCAGGTAACACAGTAGACTGGGAAATGGGAAGCAATGGCATGCATACACTCCCGAGCGCCCTCGAACGGTTCCGAGCGCTTGGGAGTGTGCTGCATGTCATCTTTCTCTCAAACAAGAAGTGGTTCCATCTTGACATGCAAAAGCCCTTACTTTGATGTTTCCAAAGGGGAGAACATCTTTTAACTTTGACAGAAGGCAGTCTTGTTCACACATGAAAACTTGTGAGGAAATGTTTCTGTTCTTAGGGGGAAACCATTTTCTGTGCATGCATGTCAAAATGAAACCAATTCTTTTAATATTACACCTCGTTCCCAACCTGCCATGTGACAAAGGGGCAAGCATGAAATCTGGGACAGTCCCGAGCGCTCCAGAAGACTCTCGAGCGCTTGGGAGTGTGTCCAGTAAGGGGTTTTATGAAAATATTTTCTTGTGGCCCATTGCTCTTGTTTTTACACTAGGGTCTCCCAACCATGCACCCAGTATTGAAGACTGGGTCAGGCTGAGAGACCCCCCTCAGAAGGGAAGAACAGCCCTTAAGTTGTGACCAAAGGTAAGAGTTCTACCTTTTCCTTGAACCTTGCTCCTTGGTGTAGCTTTGAACTGTGGATGGAGAGAGAAGAGTGCAAGAGATCAGATGGATATTCTAGATTTCTTGCGCTTTTTCCTTGGTGATTTGCAAAACCCTTTGAAATTTGGAAGAGAGTTTGGAGGTTTTTGGTCTTTGGCTAGAGAGAGAAAAAGAGCAGAGAGTAAGGGTGCTCTGGAATGAAATTTTTCGTGCCTCCTTTCTAGCTGAAAACCAGCCATATTTATAGGCAAAACATCAAATGGTTTTTGAAAATCAAATGGTTTTGGTAAAATATTTCTTTAATAGGTAAATCCTTGGCCTGAAATTCTTCCTACCAGAGATTGAGTGTGGAATGAGCCATCGGCGGGCTGAAAGTGGCTGTAATGATGATTTGCAAGGTGAGTGGGTGATACAGCCATGCATTGGGCAACAGAAAAGTCTCGAGCGCTTGGGATTACTCCCGAGCGCTTGGGACCTCACTCTCGAGCGCTCGAGAAAGAGCCAGGCCAGGGGTTTTGTGAAACAGTTTGGAGCGCTTGGGATTGCTCCTAAGCGCTTGAAAATGCCTTTTTTACCATTTTTAATACTTCTTCAAATCTATCAAGGAGCAAAGTTCCAATTGGTACCAGGCTTGTTTCAATCCAAAGTCATCATCGGGGAGCCTCCGGGCCACAAATCAAGGAATTTTGGAAAGTCCAAATTGGGGTGTCTACACCTTTCAGACAGAAATACAGTATCTTAAGAGAATCTATCTGTCGGCTATGACATTGATCACATAGTCTCAACATCATTCTTTCACCCGTGAAACTTGTTGCTTAAAAATCTCCCTGAGAGATTGATCCTTCAGCCACCAGGTCCATCCTTTGGCCGCTTAATCATTTCCTCGGCCGCTAGATCTTTTGCCCGGCCGCCAGATCGTCTATTTTCCAGATTCTGGAATGTTCTGTCGATCGTTTGATCCGTTCACCAAAACCCTAGTAGCCTTTTTCCGATGCATTCGGGCCACGCAACAAAGAACGTTTAGAGGTCTTTGAACCCTAGAATTCCTTTTTGATTCACGCCATTTGATTGGCCGGAGTGAGTCATCAATTGCCTATATAAGGGGGCCTTTGGGTTCCGAAATTAAAGACAGAATACACCCTCTCAAGCCACAAAACTCTGCCAATTAACACTCTCATAACCCCTCTACAAAAGCCCTAACCTTCCGAAGGCAGTCTATAATCCGACAATCAAACCCCGAAGTACAAACCCTAACCCTAGGGTTTTCGAGAAGCAAATCAGTCAATCATAATCAATCCGAAGCAATCAAGCTACTGAGGGATCAAGGTGGTGAGGCCCAGGGGCCTTTGGTTCATTTTACTTTCGGTTTATGCATGTTAATTGTAGGATTTTGATTATCTGTTAATCGTATAGTCTGGTGTGAGGAAGAACATCGGCTGGATCTTCGATCCATCGACCGATACATTGAACCAGGAGGATCTCTCGGCCGTGACATCCATTCACCGGCTACGGAATCCATCTCCCTGGAACAGATTTGTTTTATTCTGCTTTCTGATGCATGCTTTCAATTACAGTCTCGGCTCACCATTAACTGTTTAATGGCTAATTAATCAGTTTACATGTTTAGAATTAAACAAAGTATGAGTTAATCTTATATAGAACAAATATGGGTCAGTCTAACGACTGGACAAAGAGGGGTGCCTAACACCATCCCCTTATTGTACTTTTGGCTCCCGTACCCGGAATCTCTATTTATTTTTCCTAGTTTTTATAAATTAGGTGGTGACTCTGTTTCGATGATAACAGCTATCGTGTGGAGATGTTCCTAGCCATGGGAATATCCACAATCTTGGTTTATGTAGCAAACAACCAATCAAACAGCAACGATCAATCTGTATGGCGATGCCCCGCTCCGGGTGGTGTCTACAGTTTTTGGCGACTCTGCTGGGGACTAGAGAGCCATAACCAGAAAGTTCGACATAAGACTAACACATGTTTTGTTTAATTCATTTATCATATGTATCGAGCGGGCAACCTCGTTGAGTTCACCTAATACCCCGACATGTCACGGGCTATGTTAGGGGTTCCAGCAAACTCCACAGTCACTTGTACCTAGTGGTATATCAAAAAGGATACTGTCTGATCGCCGCCTATGATGGGCTGGCGCCCTTTGACACTGGAGCACCATGAGACTACCCAAACCTTACATGTATTAGAAAGCCATAGAACTTATCAAAATAAGACAAGAACTTGTTGTGGGCAGCATGCCCTTAGGAAATTCCATTTTCCCAACGCAAGGCATAGGGCCTGGATCGAGGGAGCGCGAGCGCAGATGGCAAGCGCTCGGAATACAGAGTCGCCACTCGGGTTTGAAGGTCCGACACCCAAGGAACCGTATTTCGAAGCACCTGCCGCGCTGTTTGATTTGAAAAAGTGAAAGCACCAGTCCGTCATAACCATATCTGGGTTCGGGAGCCAGGTTACGAGAGGGAAAGGGTTTTAAGGCACCCCTCTCGCCCAATCCGGAGATTGGTCTCTACTTAGGCATTTTGTGAAAATATTTGTGATTCTTCCTTGATTAATCTATTCTTTAGCCAATTAGGGCGGGGGAACAGTTTAATGGGGATTAAAACTGTAACAGTTAGCAGGATGTGATCGATAGCATGGATGGCATGTTATGATAAGCAATAAATGAGATAAAGGCCAAATACTGCTCGGATGGGCCAACACAGTGCACAACTGGAAGTTGGCATACACAAGGGGCAAGCTTGCATGCTCTGTTCTGTTTCACGTAGATCACTACATGCAAGCAGACCTGCGTGCGCGAACCCCATATTGGCGCGCGTGTGTTAGCTTGCTCCAACAGTCTTTGGTTTTATCCTCCTTTGGGCTCTGGAAGGACCAGTGCACACCTAGGACAAACCATACAGTCTACCGGCAATCAATATACAGTTTAGGCAGTTTGAAAAGGCTACAAAGCCACAAAATGAATAAAACACCCCATAAACAGTTTGGGGATAATCATAGAGGCTAAGGCCTAGTTACCCATGCAAAGGCCAGCCATTGGTCATAGGTCAACCTGCGCGCGCGGGTTCAGGCCTGAAAACCAGTGCTTGGTTTTACATGTTTCTGGGTTTTGAGACATGTTCAGAAAAGCCCTAGGGGTATTCTATAGCAGCAGAGATACATATTGAAACTAAGGCTAGCAGTTCTAACAAAGAAAAGCAGTAATTTGGTTGTTAGCATGCTTACAGTGGTGAATAAATATGAAAAGGCATAAAAGAACTAGACACCAATCCCCACAAACGATCGGCGCGCGTTGCCATGGACTGGCGTGCGCGTTCTTATGATCGGCGCGCGCTAGTTCTAGCCACTACGATTTTTAAAACCTTGCTAGCTTTAGGGCCAAGGCATGGTATTGATTACCAGCCTCGACCCTGCCAGCCCCCCTTAGGGATCAGAACAGAGTAATACAAAGGTGTTATACCTTTGGTTTTTGGGGTTTGAAAGAGTATTGAGCTTTGATGTTTGAGGTTGAATGTGGTGTGAAAATGGGGGATAAGATTTTGTAACCTTTTTTCCCTTAACCTTTCTAACCCTAGATGTAGGAATTTTTTGAACCCTTTAAAAGATGAACAAAGGGGGGTATTTATAGGGCAAGACCCTTCCATTAATGGAAACCCTCCATTAATGGAAACCTTCCATTAATGGTAAATATTTTATTAATGGAAATTATTCCATTAATGGAAACATTCTAGAAACCTTCCATTAATGGAAACCTTCTAGAAACCTTCCAGAAATGGAAAGTTAAAGGTCGGTTGCAACTTTAACTAACGCGCGTGGGTTTCAAACACGCGCGCACAGGTAAATGATCACGCACTGGTCAACAGTCAATCAGGACCATTTGACCAACACCTAGCACTTTGAACCGCGCGCGCTGGTTCTCAACCATCACGTGCCAGTAGGGTTTTTGGCTTTTTAAAGTGGCTTAGGATTAGGTTAGGTTCAAGAGTTTTGCAAACACTCAAAGCTCAAACATGCTATCATTTCTGGGGTGTTCTTGATCTGTAGACACCTCCCAAACGGGGCATCGCCATACAGATTGATCACGTTTGTTTGCTCGATTGGTTGCTTGCTTCATAAACCAAAATCATGGACATTCCCATGGCTAGAAACATCACCACATGATAGCGATTATCATCAAAACAGAGTCGCCACCAAGTTTATTAAAATTGGGAAAATAAATAGAGATTCTGGGCACGGGAGCCAAAAGTACAATAAGGGGAAGGTGTTAGGCACCCCACTTTGCCCAGTCGTGAGACTGGCCCATAATCATTCAACATAAGACATATACGCACTTTGTTTAATTCTAACACATAGTCTGTTTATTTATTCCTTTAAATAGTAAGTAAGGTGAGCCAATGCGATAAGTAAAGCATGCGTCAGAAAGCAGGAAAGCAAACAAAACTGTCCCAGGAAATCGATTACTCGGCCGGTGAATAGATATCACGGCCGAGTAATCACACTGGTTTAATGTACCAGCCGAGGGATCGAAGCCCTGGTCGGTGTTCTTCCTCACACCATAATATACGATTAACAGATAATCAGAAAGTTATGATTAAGCGTAAGAATGATAAATAAAACAAACCAGAGGCCGTTGGGCCTCACCACCTTGATCCCTCAGTTGCTTGATTGCCTCGGATTGGGTGTGATTGACTGATTGCTTGATTAAAAACCCTAGGGTTAGGGTTTGAACTTCGGGGTTTGATCGCCGGATTGACGGCTGCCTTCGGGAGGTTAGGGCTTTTGAGGAGTGGGATATTGAGAGTATTTTGGTAGAGTTTCGTGGCTTGAGAGAGTGTATTCTCTAATGAATTTTGTGTGTCTATTTTCGGAGTCCAAAGGCCCTTTATATAGGCAATTGGTGACTCACTCCGGCCAATCAAATCACGAGATGGCAATTGCAATTGCAATGCACCTCTAACTCTACGTTGTAATCTCTGAGCGTAGCCCGAACGCATCGGGAAGGTAGTGTAGTTGGATCAAACATCTGACAGAACACGTTCCAGAGTCTGGAAAAAGGTCGATCTGGCGGCCGAGTAAAGGATATCACGGCCGAGGAATGGATGTCTCGGCCGAAGGATAGATCTTGCGGCCGAGGGATTGATCTCTCAGGGAGATTTTGCTAGCAACAGGTTGCACGGGTGAGGAAATGATGTTAGGGCCGTGGGATCGATGTCATGGCCGACAGATGGATTCTCCTAGGCTTCTATATTTCTGTCTGAAAGGCTGTATGGCTCTGAATTGGGTCCTCTAAGTGGCTCAAAGTTCTTACCGAAAGTCCTAAGTTTCTCAAGGAGGCAATCAGCAATCACTGTATCCATTTCATCATCGGGATGGTCCCAAGGTGGGACTTGAAATAATCGTTAGGCCAAATTGGGGTGTCTACAGATGCCCCTCTTTGACTGAGCTCAGACGGATCGCGAGACATGTTTGAGTAAGAGTCAAAGCTGTAAAAAGCAACTCAATTTGGTTCAACCACTATTCCAAGGGGTTTTCGAAAATGGTTTTGTTATGGTCGGGCCGGGAGGCTGCCTACATATTCCACAAAGGAAATTCAGACCAACCTTAGTTCGGGCAATAAAGAAAAAGTAAAAAGTTTGGTGGGTTAGAGACAGAAGACATACCTTTGGGCTTAAAAAGCCGTAGTGCAACGTACCTAGACTGAGCCAGGGTTTTGGCGAAGAGTAGTTGAAGGAGCGCTGGGCTGCCGGGGGAAGTTTTTGCGGAGAGCTTCCTTAGTATTTTGGGGTAGATCAGTACACGGCAGGTGCATTTGCTTTTCTTGATCATCCTTACTTTGACTGAGAGGGGCTCGGTAGAGTAGCCTATCCTTGCGAATGAGCTGGAAGGAATTGATGTAATGGGGTGGAATCCAAACCATCTGCTGGGATGAGTTGGACGCCGGTTGTTTTTGAGATGTGGAGGGCGCAGGGCCAGTAACTGGAGCACGGAGCTTTGGGAAATGAGGGAACCGAGGCACGGAGCCGGTTGTAGTCATGAGGCGAGAGCCTAAGGTGATAGTTTCTGATGTGATGGAACCGAGGCGCGGGGCCGGTTTTAGTCATAAGGCAAGAGCCTAAGGTGATAGCTTCTGAGGTGATGGAACCGAGATGCGGGGCCGGCTGTGGTTACAAGGCGAGAGCCTAAGGTGATAGGGTTGAGGCGTGGAGCCTGTTGCAGTGTTGAGGCGAGGGCCTGAGGTGAGCTTAGAGCTTGATGGAACCGAAGCGCGGAGCTGGTATTGATCATAAGGCGAGAGCCTGAGGTGTCGGAGCTTAGAGCTTGACGTGATTTGAGCCGAAGCGTAGAGCTAGTTGCATTCTGATGGTCTGTGCACGGAGCTTTCTCATCATAAGTGTTGGCATAGAGCCAAAAGATCGAGGCGCTGGACCAATCAATAAAACCGAGGCGTAGAGCCGGTTGATTGCAGGGTTGACCTGTTTCATGAGAGATATGTAGAGTGTATATGTGTGATGGTGGTTGTTAGATGTGAACAGATATGATGATGCAGACTCGATGTGATAATGTTGATGCAAATGTGCACGGGCTCGTGCGTGTGTGTTTGTTTTAAGCTTAGAGCTTCTATCAAGTTCCGGACTTGAGCATTCCGAGCGTAGAGCTCGAGCATTCGGACAGCAGAATCCGAGCATTCAAAGTACAGGCTTTGAGCGTCCAGTACGCAGTGGTTGGGCATCCAAGCGTAGAGCTTGAGCTTTCAAGTGTATAACTTGAGCATCCAGTACACAATGGTTGGGCATCCAAGCGTAGAGCTTGAGCATTCAAAATGTTAGATTTTGAGCATTCAGGCGTAGAGCCTGAGAATAGATGTCTTGATTGTTGGGGCGGCGTAGAGCCTGTTGCTTGTTTACTGCTTCGAGCCAGTTGAGACAATGGGCTTAGAGCCGCTGAGTTGTAATAGCGAGCGTAGAGCTACTGAATCGAGGGCTTAGAGCCGCTGAGATGGTTGTTACGGCTTCAAGCCAGTTTGGCAAATTCGGTAATGGACTTAGAGCCGCTGAGTGAGTGATAGCGAGCATAGAGCTGCTGAGTCGAGGGCTTGGAGCCGCTGAGTTGATTGTTATGGCTTCGAGCCAGTTGAATTAATGAGTACAGGCGTAGAGCCTGTTGCCGTGATAGCAAGCATAGAGCTGTTGAGATAGTAAACATAGGCTTCGAGCCTGTTAAGAACTTGATTGTGTACGGCTTCGAGCTAGGTGAAATGATGGACTTGGACCCACTGAGTCGATAGGTGGGGGCGTAGAGCCGTTGAGTTGATGAGTTGGTGAATTCGGGCATAGAGCCGTTGAAATAATGGCTTTGAGTCGTTGAAGTGGACTTGGAGTCATGGTGCTTGATGTAGAGCCGCTGAGTGTTCTGACTTGCTTTGGCCAGCAGTTTGTGGAGAGAGAGCTTCCTCATGCTTGGATATGCCCCCAAGGCTAGTTTTGATCACATTGTATTGGCTCGGGGATGCCCCCAAGGATACTTGTTTGGTTGAGGACTTAGAAGTCTGTAGTGGCTTTGAGTCAGTACATAGAGCAAGACCTGATATGGCTGAGGGAAATAGATTGGGAGGCCTGGAGATCGATCTCTCGGCCGAAGTATTGATGTCTCGGCCGAGGAATCGATGTATCGGCCGTGAGAAAGCTAAAAGCCAGAAAATCGATTTAAGTTCGGTTTAATCGATTTCACGGCCCATTTAATCTTTTCTCCTCCTCCTCTCTTGTTCTTCTCTGTTCCACTCGTTCGACGACCACCGTACGCCGCTGTCCTCCTCCACTACTGTCGGCCACCATCATCTCCGGCGACCATCCTCTCCGACCACTGCTGCCGTTGCTATCGGCTCTTGGTTTGTTTTTGGGAACCGTTGGTTTTCCCTCTTGATTCGGACGTGATGGCCACACCATCTTCGGGTGTTGCGGGTTCGTCCTCGCACCCTCCATGTAGGTGCGAGTATTCGTCTTCTGACGAGGAGGCGATTGAGGAGCCTGGTTTGTTTGATGCCGCTACCTACATTCTTCCTTCGCGTAGGTTGGGTTATGGCGGTTTCCTGCAGTACCGCCCTCCTGTTGGTGGCCCAGAGGCCAAGGTAGTTCGCAGAGAGCCTGAGCAGCACTTGAGTGTTCTAAATGTGCCGGTGAGTTTCCTGAAAAGTAAAAAGTTTTACTTTAGTTTGGAGTTTGGAAATCTTTGTATGTTTTAAGAATGAATTTTTTTGTTTCCGGGATGAGAATCCCTTTTGGCTAGGAGCGTGAATGAGAAGAACCCGTGTTAGGGTTGAGTTTGTTTTTATTTAAAGAAAATAACTGTGCCCCCTGCTTAGGCAATGCATGCTTTTGAATATTAATTGGAGGCTCCTAGCCTTTCCTTTGTTTATGCAATCATGAAATTAACTCCCTTTTTGGTCTCTGACAGAGAAACAGGAGGCTTGAGGCTCGCGGTGGAGGCAGGGAGGCACACAGGTGGTTTTTGACACTGCCAGAGCAGGTTCGGGAACTAGTATGTGCTGCAGGCTTCGAGGCGTTCGTTCTGGGCCTCAATGTTCCGAAGATGGATTGGTCGTTGATGACGTCGCTGGTTGAAAGGTGGTGGGATACCACCAATACCTTCCACCTTCTTTCGGCTGGCGAGATGACTGTCACTCCGGGTGACTTCTCTTTGCTGACTGGCCTGCGGGTAGGCGGAGTTGCTCTTCGAGTTGACCCCCGGCTTTGGGAGCGAGAGGGTGCTTTGCGGTTGTTTCTGGGCAAGGTGCCCCCTGTTCGTTCTCGGGGTCATATAGATCTTGCTTGGCTAAGCAAGACTTTCATGGTGGCTGACATTCTGACCCAGGTGAGTGTCGAGCAATTGACGCGGGCTTTCCTTCTTTACCTCCTTGGGCAAACGTTGTTTGCCAACAAGGATGGTTCGGTACACACGCAGTTTCTAGCTCTTTTGCAGCACTTGGGAGCTATTCGGGAGTTCGACTGGGGCTCGTCTGCTTTGGCCACTTTGCATGGTAGTCTTGGAGCTTGCTCGCAAGACAAGAGTCCCATTCTTTGTGGTCACTTTCGAGTGCTTAAGGTATGTATCGTTCCTTTGTACTTCTGTTTTCACTTTGGCTTTTTCTAGTTCTGAACTTGCTTTGGTTAACCTGCTTTTCAGCTCTGGGCTTTCGAGCACCTTCTCCAGTTTCCCCCTGAGACAAGGCATGGTGATGCGAACTGCATACCTCGTTACGGGCGATGGTTGGTTGGGCAACGGAGGCCACGGTCACCAGTTTTGAGCCTTCCCGAGTGGCGGCGAGTTTTGGACCGCCTGACAGTCGATCAGGTACCCTTTTCTTTGTACCTCTTGTCCTTTAGACTTCCATATTCTTGTGTTGGGGCTGATTTTGTCCTTGCTTTGTAGGTACGGTTTGACCCTTGGGGTGGTGTACCAGAGGATGTCTCTCTTGCACGTTGTAGAGTCCTGGATCGGACCCGCAGCTTGCTCGAGGGTCCATTTTGCCGAGCCTGGTACTTAGGCGATCGAGTGGCTAGTTAGTGGCGATCACGTGTTGAGGCTCTTCAGCTTGTTCCTCCTCCTCCTCCAGTATCTATGAGGTCCACTTCCTTGATGTCGAAGGAAGATCTGAAGAATGCTCGGATCAGAGATTGGGCGGGTTTACTCCTCCAGGCAGGTGACTATACGGAGTACTGCCGTCTTTTCTTGGCCTCCCCCGTTGCGGCTCCTCCCGTTATTCCTGTTTGGCCACGGGCTCCTTCGTTTGTCTCCTTCCACTCAGATGATGGGGAGGAGGAGCGTCTGGCGCTGACTCCTTGCACGACCCAGCTTTACACCTTACCAGCCGGGGCTTCACAGGTATCTTTAGCTTTCTAGCTTTCATCACCTTGTATTGTATTCCTTGCTTAGATGTTTGTAATGTTTGACTGTTCCACATGTACCTGCCGAGATAGTGCAGGAATGGCTTCACGCCTATCAGAGTGCAGAGATTTTGGTTCGGAGACAGCGCCGTAGGATCCTCGAGGTACGACTCTCTTCATGAATTTTATCTGCTATATATTATCCCTTGAGTCCGAATGTTTGTATCCCTCTTTGGCTGCAGCTCGAGGCTGAGGGAGTACCGGCTGCTGGTGGGGGGAATGTGGGGACCAGTGAGCAGCCCTCGCCCTCTTCTCAGAGATCGCCTAGCTTTTAGGGCTTTTCTTTTTCCTGTTCATAGTTAGTAAAAGATAGGCAGAAACTATATTTGTATAGTGAAAGCAACCACAACAATGATTTTGTAAACAAGTTTTTGTTCATGAAATGAGAAATGCTTTTTATGCCCCTAGATGTCTTGAGTTTGCATGCGATAGTCAGAACATGGCTTTTTGAACAAGTTTTTGCTGATAGACAGTAATTTGTGTGAAAACACTTGGCCGAAGAATCGATCACTCGGCCGAAGGATCATTGTTGCGGCCGAGGTATTGATTATCCGGCTGTTACGTCTATTTTCCCAAGGGAGCTAGGTTTTGCTTTAGCCAAGTGGCATCCTGTTTCACATTCCTTCATATGCTTAGTCTTTGATTTTCTGTCTCTTGCTTTTGCCATGCTCTATAGCCTGATTGTCAAACTTAAGAGTTTTTGAGGTATCATACTCATTGCGTTGATGACTTTTGGGTTAGAGGGGATGAACTATAATTCTTGTGTCTATTGCTTGTTGCCAATTCTTCAAAAAAAAGCATACTCATCTTTTGTGAGCTCAATACGCAGGGTTAGCTATGCCTATCATTGAGTACAAACTTGTTGATATTTTCCTCTCTCCAAATGTTTGGGCCGTATCTTGATGCGAGATTGCCTACGTATCCCAATCAGGGAATCAGGCCTTTTACGTAGTTCCAAGATCACCACCTTTGGGGGTTGGGTTTTCACTCTTGGTTTTTCTTTCTCTTATGCTATAAGTTTTGCCTAGGTTACCTGATAGAGGTTGAGTCCCTAGCGAGCTTTCCTTCAAACGCCTTAACTTTTGCCTAGGCTGCGTTTTTCGCATTTCCTTGTCCTAGCAGGCTCTGCTCTTACTTTTGTTTGGGTGTATAGATTGCCCAATGAGCATTTTTCTCTCAAGAGGGTTTTAGTGTTTTGGAGAGGAATCTGATGGAGATGTTTTTATGAATCTCCTGTTGCGTTTGTACTTTCACAATGGGCAAGCTAACCCTAAGTGTTCTCACGGAGATAGTGTCTTTCTTCTAAGTTCTGACAAAAACCTAGTTTATTAAGCAATTAGAGTTCATCCTTTCCTTCCCTTTTGTCGGGGACACAAAGATTTTGATTCCTTCGAATTTTCCCTTGTTTTGGCAATGAGAGTATAGCGCATAGCAATTGCAATTTAGGAATTTAGATTTACATAAGCATAATCTGGAAGATGAAAAAGAAATTCTCTTAGCGGAAATAAAATGCCCAAACAGGGGCCTAAAACTCGTTCTAGTTTGTTTTAGAAAGCAAAAACAATGTTTTAACGTTTTTTTTTTGCCATGTTGTGACTTCTCAGCTATTGCAGCATGTCGGGGTCATTTCCCTTGTTTTTTGCAAATTTGTACTCTTTCCCACCCTCTTCCTTGCCAAACAGAGCCTTTGAACTAGGTTCATCTTTGAAGTTTGCACGACGGCTACCTCCTTGAGCCATGAGTAATCCCCAGATGGATGTGTCGGTATGAATCTCCCTTTCTCTTTCCTCATTGATTGTGTGGTCATCAGCTATTTCCCCCTGATTGAATAGTGATGCTAAGGAGGTTTCATCGAGCGGATCATTGCACTCTTCTTTCATTTCATCAAAGTCGCTGTTTTATAGGGTTTTGTGCATATGAAATCTAGATCTTCTCTTTCCTCTATCCATTGACTATAGTGGCACTCGTCGTAAGGGTTGACCCATGGTTGCATTTGAAATTCCTCTACCTTCTCTATGAGATTGATTGTCTCCCAAACAATGGGCGGTGTTGGAATTTTGGGACGGTTGATGCGTACCACTATTTGGGCAAGCTCGAAGCGAGCGTGCCTTCTCATCATGATGATCCTTTCTTTTTCCTTCTTCCTATTCTCAAACCAGATACGAAGCCATTCGTCATCTTCTACAAATGGAATGTCTGGATCCTCCAAATTGTGTTTTGCCCAGGAATGTTCTTTCCATTTCCTTAGCTTTTCCCCCTCTGCCTGATCTTTGCTACTTATGTCGGGCATGTCAGCGTCGATTACTTCTGACTGATCAGAGTTATCATCCTCCTCCTCCTCCATCATAAAACACTCGTTCTCCTCGGGGAAGGTTAAGATTGGTTTGTTTTGGTTGTCTTGGACAATGTATTGGCTGGGATTGTATGTGGGGTTGTGAGATAGATTTATGAGATTGATACTTCGAGGTGGCGGTTCAGCATTATGAGTAGGGAGTGGGTTGGCTTGCCCATCAGGTTTTGGAGGTTTTATGGTTCGACTATCAATAAGGTCTTGAATGTCGT
This sequence comes from Rhododendron griersonianum, assembly GCA_018127125.1. Lineage (NCBI taxonomy): Eukaryota > Viridiplantae > Streptophyta > Magnoliopsida > Ericales > Ericaceae > Rhododendron > Rhododendron griersonianum. The sequence continues at coordinate 28,070,885 of CM030790.1, read as the reverse complement.
GACGAAGACGCATGCAATTGTCTGTTTCGTGCCCAGGGTGTTGGTGGTAGGCGCATTGTTTGTTTGGATCATGGTTTGGACCGTAGGGCGGCAGAGGAAGTGGTTTGTTTAGAGGTTTGAGATGCCCTTGACGGCTGAGAATGGTCAAGGCTTGGGATAAAGTCATGTAAAGAGGATCAAAGTTGCGGCGAGGTCGATTTGAGCTTCGGGATGGGCTGGTTTGAAAAGGGTCTTGAGACAAGGATGTGCCAAGGGCATTCACGGAGGCGTGAGATGTACGGCTAGAGAAGGTTTTCTTAGGTGGAGGAGTGGCCTCTTCTTTCCCAATAAGTCCTAGCTTGATTCCATCTTCGATTTGCAACCCAGTAGCATGCAAAGCGCTTGAAATCGATGATAGCCTGTGTGTAAATATGCCTGAGATATTTGGGTTGCAAATTTTTGACAACTATCCTCACTTGGTCTTCCTCGGAGGGGCGGTTCTTCATCTTGGCAGCCTTTTCCCTCCATCTTGCCACAAAGGTAGCAAAGTCCTCATTGGAATCTTGTTTGGTCATTTCCAAGTCTCGAGTTGTTAGCTCAATTTGGACGTTGTACGCATATTGTTTGACGAAAGCATTGGCAATTTCAGGCCAAGTTTGATAATGCACAAACTCCAAAGTGAGGAACCAGTCGAGAGCACTTCCGGTGAGAGTTCGTTGGAACAACTGGGCGATGAGCTCGTCATTCAAGCCCATTGGCTTCAGGGTGTTGATAACATGGCGAACATGACTGGTAGGGTTGCCAGTTCCATTGAACTTCTCAATGTTGGGCATCTTGAAATTCTCAGGCAGCTTGGATTCTGGGAAGAGGCAAAGTCCCTCGAAATCCAGAATTTGGTCCCCTTGTGAACGAGCCAAGGCTTGTTTGATTTCCTTGACTTGCTTGGTCAACTCGGGACTTTCTGCCAACACTACTTTATGGGGATTCTCGTCTTCCATTGATCTTTCCTCATCCTCAGCATCTCTAGCTGCCTTTTCTGCTAGTAGTGCAGTGATTTGAGCTTGGAGGTCGGCAATAGTGGCGTCGTTGTCAGCCATGAAGGTAGAAGGGTTGCTTGACGAAGCTTGGGATTTAGTAAATGACGGGGTCCGTTGAGGGGATGACCGGGAAGTTTCTGAAAGCGGTTGGGATTGTTGTGGTGGGGGTGTTTTGTCAGATGAGGACGATAGACGGGAGGGTTGCAGAGACCTCTGTTTGGCGTAGCTTCGGGTGTTATAAGAGTACAAAGTTGGTTGTGGTTGCTTCTTTGATTTACCTATTGTGCCTGCTTGAAAAATAGAATACCTGGAAGTCAGTATTCGGCCTGTGTAGGGTTAGGATTCGGGTTTAAAATCTCAACCCTTCTGCACAGAAAGAGTTAATTACAACAACAAATGATACAAGTTGTGAGGAAGAACTTTGAAGTAAAATGCAAGTAGGTTCCTAGCCTGTAGGTTCCTGTCTTAGTTTGATAAGTTCTATGACTTTCTAGAACATGCAAGGTTTTGGTAGTCTCAGGGTGCTCCGTTGTCAAAGGGCACCAATCCTCTCACCAGCCCATCATAGGCGGTGATTGGGTGATTCCCTTTTTGATATACCACTAGGTACGAGTGACTGTGGAGTTTGCTAGAACCCCCAACATAGCCCGTGTCATGCCGGGATATCAGGTGAACTCAACGGGTTGCCCGCTCGATGCATATGTTAAATGAATTAGACAAGGCATGTATTAGTCTTATGTTGAACTTTTTGGTTATGGCTCTCATAATCCCCAGCAGAGTCGCCAAAAACTGTAGACACCTCCCAAACGGGGCATCGCCATACAGATTGATCACGTTTGTTTGCTCGATTGGTTGCTTGCTTCATAAACCAAAATCATGGACATTCCCATGGCTAGGAACATCGCCACTTGATAGCGATTATCATCAAAACAGAGTCGCCACCCAGTTTATTAAAACTTGAAAAATAAACAGAGATTCTTGGCACGGGAGCCAAAAGTACAATAAGGTGAAGGTGTTAGGCACCCCTCTTTGCCCAGTCGTGAGACTGGCCCATAATCATTCAACATAAGACATATACGCACTTTGTTTAATTCTATTACATAGTCTGTTTATTTATTCCTTTAAACAGTAAGTAAGGTGAGCCAATGCGATAAGTAAAGCATGCGTCAGAAAGAAGGAAAGCAAACAAAACTGTCCCAGGAAATCGATTACTCGGCCGATGAATAGATATCACGGCCGAGTAATCACACTGGTTTAATGTACCGGCCGAGGGATCGAAGCCCTGGTCGGTGTTCTTCCTCACACCAGAATATTCGATTAACAGATAATCAGAAAGTTATGATTAAGCGTAAGAACGATAAATAAAACAAACCAGAGGCCGTTGGGCCTCACCACCTTGATTCCTCAGTTGCTTGATTGCCTCGGATTGGGTGTGATTGACTGATTGCTTGATTAAAAACCCTAGGGTTAGGGTTTGAACTTCGGGGTTTGATCGCCGGATTGACGGCTGCCTTCGGGAGGTTAGGGCTTTTGAGGAGTGGGATATTGAGAGTATTTTGGTAGAGTTTCGTGGCTTGAGAGAGTGTATTCTCTAATGAATTTCGTGTGTCTATTTTCAGAGTCCAAAGGCCCTTTATATAGGTAATTGGTGACTCACTCCGGCCAATCAAATCACGAGATGGCAATTGCAATTGCAATGCACCTCTAACTCTACGTTGTAATCTCTGAGTGTAGCCCGAACGCATCGGGAAGGTAGTGTAGTTGGATCAAACGTCTGACAGAACACGTTCCAGAGTCTGAAAAAAGGTCGATCTGGCGGCCGAGTAAAGGATATCACGGCCGAGGAATGGATGTCTCGGCCGAAGGATAGATCTTGCGGTCGAGGGATTGATCTCTCATGGAGATTTTGCTAGCAACAGGTTGCTCAGGTGAGGAAATGATGTTAGGGCCGTGGGATCGATGTCACGGCCGACAGATGGATTCTCCTAGGCTTCTGTATTTCTGTCTGAAAGGCTGTATGGCTCTGAATTGGGTCCTCTAAGTGGCTCAAAGTTCTTACCGAAAGTCCTAAGGTTCTCAAGGAGGCAATCAGCAATCACTGTATCCATTTCATCATCGGGATGGTCCCAAGGTGGGACTTGAAATAATCATTAGGCCAAATTGGGGTGTCTACATGAGCCAATTCATCATCGGGGAATCAGAAACCGAAAGTAAACTAATCTGGAAGCCCAGATTGGGGTGTTTACACCTGTAGGCTAGGAACCTACTTGCATTTGTTTGTAAAAGTTCTTCCTCACACCCATTGTATACATGTTTGTTGTAAAGTTTTCTTTTGCAGGTTAAACCTTAGGGGCCTCTTAAGATCAAAAGAAAGGAGGTAAGCCAAGCTAATCTAACTAAAGGAAAAAATTTCAGGTAAAAATGGCTGCATCACTGTTCATGTTCGATTCGCACTTTCAAGTCGTCACCAAGCTGTCTGGCCCGTTCCACCCTGCTGCCAAGATTTTTGACCCATCCAAATATATCACTCCGGTGGATCAACCAAAGCCTACAGTAATCATCACCGAAAACGATCATGTCATGTTCGCAAGAACAGTCGATGATGAAGAAGTGGAAGGCATTATTGAAGAAGAAGAGCTTCATAGGGTCCCAATCTATTTCTACGACCCTTATGCACCTACCGACGACTACTTGCCAATAGACGAGGTCGACAACCCCGAAGTTGGCAAAGAAGAAGAGCCTGTTGACAATGATCCACTAGACAAAATATCAATAAATCTACTCTTTGATAAGGGGGTCACCGACAATGAAATAAGGGTGATCCATCCTATCACAGATAGTTTTGGTAATTGGTGGGGATTTGTTGGCACACAAAGAGTCGACAGCAGCGACAAAGCAGAGATTGAAGCTCAACTGGAGGAAATAACGGCAATAGCATATCAAAAGGCCCTCCAAGACTTGTAGGGTGACAATGATGAAAGTGCGAATCAAGATAACAGTGACGTGCTGATGATCAACCTTGTTGAGGAAAAAGACTACTCTGAGTTGATTGTGGATGCTGAAAAAAGGGCTTACCCTAACTGGACCGTGGAACACACTCTAAAATACAAAATGAAAAATGCTGATTCTGATTTTAGTTCCGATTCCGATTCTGACTCCGAGTCAACTCAATCCGAGTCTAGCTTTTCATCTTTTCAAACTACTGAGTCTAGTAAGGAAAACCTGGTCAAAGCACCAAGGCATGATATTTATTTTGAATTTGACTCTGAAATGTCTTTTGACAATTTTAGCAATAAGAAGGAAGATTTAGGGTATTTCATTTTGCCTATGATTAACTGTGTGGATTCTGACAATCCAATTTTCGAGGAAGAAATTCTAAAACAAATTCTAGAATTTATCGAGAGAGAAGAAGAGAGGCACACTAAACCTTTTTATGAGAAAATAATCACAGCAAACATAGACTCTGAAAATGAGCCCAAACTGGTTAAAATTGGTGCAACACTATCTTCTCAAGAAAGTGAAAAACTAATCCTTTTGCTAAAAGAATACAAAGATGTTTTTGCCTGGTCTTACGAGGACATGCCTGGGATAGACCCCAAAATTGTTCAGCACAAAATTCATCTCCATGTAGACACCCCAATTTGGCTTAACGATTATTTCAAGTCCCACCTTGGGACAATCCCGATGATGAAACGGATACAGTGATTGCTGATTGCTTCCTTGAGGACCTTAGGACTTTTGGTGAGAACTTTGAACCACTTAAAGGACCCAATTCAGAGCCATATAGCCTTTCAGACAGAAATACAGAAGCCTAGGAGAATCCATCTGGCGGCCATAACATCGATCTAACGGCCATAACATCAATTCCTCACCCGAGCAACCTATTGCCAGCAAAATCTCCCTGAGAGATCAATTCCTCGGCCGTAAGATCTATCCTTCGGCCGAGACATCCATTCCACGGCCGCGACATCCTTTGCTCGGCAGCCAGATCGACCTTTTTCCAGACTCTGAAACGTTCTGTCAGACGTTTGGTTTGATCCAACTACACTACCTTCCCGATGCGTTCGGGCTACGCTCAGAGATTACGACGTAGAGTTAGAGATGCATTGCAATTGCAATTGCCATCTCATGATTTGATTGGCCGGAGTGAGTCATCCCTATGCCTATATAAAGGAGCCTTTGGGCTCCGAAATAAACACATAAATTGATAGACCTACACACTCAATCAAGCCACGAAACTCTGTCAAAATACTCTCTCAATCCCATACTCCAAAAGCCCTAACCTTCCGAAGGTAGCCGTCAATCCGGCGATAAAAACCCCGAAGTTCAAACCCTAACCCTAGGGTTCTCGATCAAGCAATCAATCAATCACGCCCAATCCAAGGCAATCAAGCAACTGAGGGATCAAGGTGGTGAGGCCCAACGGCCTCTGGTTTGTCTCAATTTACTGTATTTTTAACTAACCGTAGCATTTTGATTATCCGTTAATCTTTCTGTCTGGTGTGAGGAAGAACACCGACCGGGGCCTCGATCCCTCGGCCGGTACATCAAACCAGTGTGATTACTCGGCCGTGACATCCATTCACCGGCCGAGTAATCGATCTCCTGGGACAGTTTATTTGCTTTCTCTGCTTTTCTAATGCATGCTTATTTATCGCACTGGCTCACCTTACTTACTGTTTAAGGAATAAATAAACAGACTATGTGTTGGAATTAAACAAAGCATCTACACGTCTTATGTTGAATGATTATGGGCCAGTCTCGCGACTGGGCAAAGAGGGGTGCCTAACACCTTCCCCTTATTGTACTTTTGGCTCCCGTATCCAGAATCTCTATCTATTTTTCCAGTTTTAATAAACTGGGTGGCGACTCTATTTGATGATAACCGTTATCATGTGGCGATGTTCCTAGCCATGGGAATGTCCATGATTTTGGTTTATGAAACGAGCAACCAATCGAGCAAACAAACGTGATCAATCTGTATGGCGATGCCTCGTTTGGGAGGTGTCTACAGCTTTTGGTGACTCTGCTGGGGATTTGAGAGCCATAACCAAAAAGTTCAACATAAGACTAATACATGCTTTGTTTAATTCATCTATCATATGCATCGAGCGGGCAACCCGTTGAGTTCGCCTGATATCCCGGCATGACACGGGCTATGTTGGGGGTTCCAGCAAACTCCACAGTCACTCGTACCTAGTGGTATATCAAAAAGGAAATCACCCAATCGCCGCCTATGATGGGCTGGCGAGAGGACTGGTGCCCTTTGACAACGGAGCACCCTGAAACTACCTAAACCTTGCATGCTTTAGAAAGCCATAGAACTTATCAAACTAAGACAGGAACCTACAGGCTAGGAACCTATTTGCATTCTACTTCCAAAAGTTCTTCCTCACACCTTGTATCATCTGTTGTTGTAATTAACTCTTTCTGTGCAGAAGGGTTGGGATTTTCAGTCCAAATTCTAACCCTACACAGGCCGAGTACTGACTTCCAGGTATTCTACTTTTCAAGCAGGCACAATAGGTAAATCAAAGAAGCAACCACAGCCAACTTTGTACTCTTACAACACCCGAAGCTACGCCAAACAAAGGTCTCTGCAACCTTCCCGTCTATCATCCACATCTGACAAAACACCCTCACCACAACAGTTCCGACCGCTCTCAGAAACTTCCCGGTCATCCCCTCAACGGACCCCATCATTCGCTAAATCTCAAGCTTCGTCAAGCAACCCTTCTACCTTCATGGCAGACAACGACGCCACTATTGCCGACCTCCAAGCTCAAATCGCTGCACTACTAGCAAAAAAGGCAGCTAGAGATGCTGAAGATGAGGCAAAATCAATGGAAGACGAGAATCCCCATAAAGTGATATTGGCAGAAAGTCCTGAGTTGACCAAACAAGTCAAGGAAATTAAACAAGCCTTGGCTCGTTCGCAAGGGGATCAAATTCTGGATTTCGAGGGACTTTGCCTCTTCTCAGAATCCAAGCTGCCTGAGAATTTCAAGATGCCCAACATTGAGAAGTTCAATGGAACTGGCAACCCTACCAGTCATGTTCGCCATGTTATCAACACCCTGAAGCCGATGGGCTTGAACGACGAGCTCATCGCCCAGTTGTTCCAACGAACCCTCACCAGAAGTGCTCTCGACTGGTTCCTTACTTTGGAGTTTGTACATTATCAAACTTGGCCAGAAATTGCTAACGCTTTTGTCAAGCAATATGCATACAACGTCCAAATTGAACTAACAACTCGAGACTTGGAAATGACCAAACAGGATTCCAATGAGGATTTTGCTACCTTTGTGGCAAGATGGAGGGAAAAGGCCGCCAAGATGAAGAACCGTCCCTCCGAGGAAGACCAAGTGAGGATAGTTGTCAAAAATTTGCAACCCAGATATCTCAGGCATATTTACACACAGGCTATCACCGATTTCAAGCGCTTGCAAGCCACTGGGTTGCAAATCGAAGATGGAATCAAGCTAGGACTTATTGGGAAAGAAGAGGCCACTCCTCCACCTAAGAAAACCTTCTCTAGCCGTACATCTCACGCCTCCGTAAATGCCCTTGGCTCCTTGTCTCAAGACCCTTTCCAAACTAGCCCATCTCGAAGCTCAAATCGACCTCGTCGCAACTTTGGTCCTCTCTATATGACCTTATCCCAAACCTTGACCATCCTTAGCCGTCAAGGGCATCTTAAACCTCTAAACAAGCCACTTCCTCCACCGCCCTACGGTCCAAACCATGATCCAAACAAACAATGCGCCTACCACCAACATCCTGGGCACGAAACAGACAATTGTATGCGTCTTCGTCACGACATTCAAGATCTTATTGATAGTCGAACCATAAAACCACCAAAACCTGATGGGCAAGCCAACCCACTCCCTACTCATAATGCCGAACCACCACCTCGAAGCATCAATCTCATAAATCTCTCTCACGACCCCACATACAATCCCAGCCAATACATTGTCCAAGACAACTAAACCAAACCTACCTTAACCTTCCCCGAGGAGGACGAATGTTTCATGATGGAGGAGGAGGAGGATGAAAATTCTGATCAGTCAGAAGTAATCGACATTGATATGTCCGACATAAGCAGCAAAGAGCAGGCAGAGGAGGAAAAGCTAAGGAAGTGGGAGGAACACTCTTGGGCGAAACACAATTTGGAGGATCCAGACATTCCATTTGTAGAAGATGACGAATGGCTTCGTATCTGGTTTGAGAATAGGAAGAAGGAAAAAGAAAGGGTCATCATGATGAGAAGGCACGCTCGCTTCGAGCCTGCCCAAATAATGATACGCATCAACCGTCCCAAAATTCCAACACCGCCCATTGTTTGGGAGACAATCAATCTCGTTGAGAAAGTAGAGGAGTTCCAAATGCAACCATGGGTCAACCCTTACGACGAGTGCGATTATAGTCAATGGATAGAGGAAAGAGAAGATCTAGATTTCATGTGCACAGAACCCTATAAAACAGGGGAAAGCGACTTTGATGAAATGGAAGAAGAGTGCAATGATCCGCTCGATGAAACCTCCTTAGCATCACTATTCAATCAAGGGGAACTAGCTGATGACCACGCAATCAATGAGGAAAGAGAAAGGGAGTTTCCTGCTGACACATCCATCTGGGGATTACTCATGGCTCAAGGAGGTAGGCATCGTGCAAAAGATGAACCCGGTTCAAAGGCTCTGTTTGGCAAGGAAGAGGGTGGGAAAGAGTACAAAGTTGCAAAAGACAAGGGAAATGACCCCGACATGCTGCAGTAGCTGAGAAGTCACATCATGGCAAATAAGAAACGTTAAAACATTGTTTTTGCTTTAAACAAACTAGAACGAATTTTGGGCCCCTGTTTGGGTATTTTATTTCCGCTAAGGGAATTCCTTTTTCATCTTCCAGATTATGCTTATCTAAATCCAAATTTCTAAATTGCAATTGTCATGCGCTATGCTCTCATTGCCAAAACAAAGGAAGATTTCGAAGGGATCAAAATCTTTGTGTCCCCGACAAAAGGGAAGGAAAGGATGAACTCTAATTACTTAGAACTAGGTTTTTATCAAAACTTAGGAAGAAGACGCTATCTCCGTGAGAACACTTAGGGTTAGCTTGCCCATTGTGAAAGTACAAACGCAACAGGAGATTCATGAGAACATCTCCATCAGATTCCTCTCCAAAATACTAAAATCCTCTTGAGAGAAAAATGCTCGTTGGGCAACCTATACACTCAAGCAAAAGTAAGAGCAGAGCCTGCTAGGAAAAGAAAAAGCGAAAAACACGGCCTAGGCAAAAGTTAAGGCATTTGAAGGAAAGCTCGCTAGGGACTCAACCTCTATCAGGTAACCTAGGCAAAACTTAGAGCATGAGAGAAAGAAAAAACCAAGAGTGAAAACCCAACCTCCAAAGGTGGTGATCTTGGAACTACGTAAAACGGCCTGATTCCCTGATTGGGATACATAGGCAATCTCGCGTCGAGATACGGCCCAAACATTTGGAGAGAGGAAAACATCAACATGTTTGTACTCAATGATAGGCGTAGCTAACCCTGCGTATTGAGCTCACAAAAGATGAGTTAGTCCTTTTCCAAGGAATTGGCAAAAACAAGGACACATAGGAATTTCAGTTCATCCTCTCTAAACCAAAAGTCGTTAATGCAAAGGGTACGATCCTTTAAAAAGACTCTTAAAGTTTGGCAATCAAGCTGTAAAGCATGGCAAAGGCAGGAAGCAGAAAATCAAAGATTAAGCATAGGAAAGGATGTGAAACAGGATGCCACTTGGCTAAAGCAAAACCCATCTTCCTTGGGAAAATAGATGTAACGGCCGGACAATCAATACCTCGGCCGCAACAATGATCCTTCGACCGAGTGATCGATTCTTCAGCCAAATATTTTCGCACAAGTTAACTATCTATCAGCAAAAACTCGTTCAAAAAGCCATGTTCTGACTATCAAGACATTTAGGGGCATGAAAGGCATTTCTCATTTCTCAAAAACTTGTTTACAAAACTGTTGCTGTGATTGCTTTTACTATACAAATATAGTTTCTGCCTATCAACTAACTATGAACAGGGAAAAGAAAAACACTAAAAGCTAGGCGATCTCTGAGAAGAAGGCAAAGGCTGCTCACTGGTCCCCACATTCCCCTTAGCAGCCGGTGCTCTCTCAGCCTCAAGCTGCAGCCAAGGGAGATATAAACATTCAGACTCAAGGGATAATACATAGCAGATAAAGCTCATGAAGAAAGTCATACCTCAAGGATCCTACGGCGCTGTCTCCAAACCAAAACCTCTGTACTCTGATAAGCGTGAAGCCATTCCTGCACTATCTCGGCAGGCACCTGTGGAACAGCCAAGCATTACAAACATCTAAAGCAAGGATACAATGCGAAGTGATGAAAGCTAACATAGGAAGCTAAAAATACCTGTGAAGCCCCGACTGGCAAAGTATAGAGCGGGGTCATGCAAGGGGTCAGCGTCAGGCGCTCCTCCTCCCCATCGTCTGAGTGGAAGGAGACAAACGAAGGAGCCCGTGGCCAGACAGGAGCAACGGGAGGAGCCTCAACAGAGGGGGTCAAGAAAAGACGACAGTACTCCGTATAGTCACCTGCCTGGAGGAGTAAACCTGCCCAATCTCTGATCCGGGCATTCTTCGGATCTTCCTTCGACATCAAGGAAGTGGACCTCATGGATACTGGAGGAGAAGGAGGAACAAGCTGAAGAGCCTCAGCGCGTGACCGCCACTGGCTGGCCACTCGATCGCCTAAGTACCAGGCTCGGCAAAATGGACCCTCGAGCAAGCTACGAGTCCGGTCCAGAACTCTACAACGTGCAAGAGGGGCATCCTCTGGTACACCACCCCAAGGGTCAAACCGTACCTACAAAGCAAGGACAAATCAAGCCCGACACAAAAATATAGAAGTCTAAAGGAAAGGATAAGAGGTACAAAGAAAAAGGTACCTGATCAACCGTCAGTCGGTCCAAAACTCGCCGCCACTCGGGAAGGCTCAAGACTGGTGACCACGGCCTCTGTTGCCCCATCAACCATCGCTCGTAACGAGGTATGCAGTTCGCATCACCGTGCCTAGTCTCAGGAGGAAACTGGAGAAGGTGCTCAAAAGCCCAGAGCTGAAAAGCAGGTTAACCAAAGCGAGTTCAGAACTAGGAAAAGGCTAAAGTGAAAACATAAGTACAAAGGAACGATACATACCTCAAGCACTCGAAAGTGACCACAAAGAATGGGACTCTTGTCCCGCGAGCAAGCTCCAAGACTGCCGTACAGAGTGGCCGAAGCAGACGAGCCCCAGTCAAACTCTCGAATAGCTCCCAAGTGCTGCAAAGGAGCCAAAAACTGCGTGTGTACCGAACCATCCTTGTTGGCAAACAACGTTTGCCCAAGGAGGTAAAGAAGGAAGGCCCGCGTCAACTGCTCAGCACTCACCTGGGTCAGAATATCAGCCACCATGAAAGTCTTGCTTAGCCAAGCAAGATCTATATGACCTCGAGAACGAACAGGGGACACCTTGCCCAGAAACCACCTCAAAGCACCCTCTCGCTCCCAAAGCCGGGGGTCAACTCGAAGAGCAACTTCGCCTATCCGTAGGCCAGCCAACAAAGAAAAGTCACCCAGAGTGATAGTCATCTCACCAGCAGCAGGAAAATGGAAGGTATTGGTGGTATCCCACCACCTCTCAACCAGCGAGGTCATCAGTGACCAATCCATCTTCGGAAGATCGAGGCCCAGAACGAATGTCTCGAAGCCTGCAGCACGTACTAGCTCCCGAGCCTGCTCTGGCAGCTTCAAGAACCATCTATGCACCTCCTTGCCTCCACCGCGAGCTTCCAGCCTCCTGTTTCTCTGCCAAAGACAAAAGGGAGTTAATCTCATGATTGCATAAACAAAGAAAATGCTAAGGGGCATCAGATTAACATCTAAAAGCATGCATTGCCTAGACAGGGGGCATAGTTATTTTAGTTTCCTTAAACAAAATTCAACCCAAACATGGATTCCTCATATTCACGCTCCTAGCCAAAAGGGATTTTCATCCCGCAAGCAAAAAAATCTTATTCTAAATACAAGGATTTCCAAAACTCCGAACTAAAGTAAAACTTTTTACTTTTCAGGAAACTCACCGGCACGTTCAGGACGCTTAGGTGAAACTCAGGCTCTCGACTTACCACCTCGGCCTCTGGGCCACCAACAGGAGGACGGTACTGCAGGAAACCGCCATAACCCAGCCTACGCGAAGGACGAATATAGGTAGTAGCATCAAACAAACCGGGCTCCTCAATCGCCTCCTCATCGGAAGATGGATACTCGCACCTACATGGAGGATGCGAGGACGAACCCGCGACACCTGAAGATGGCGTGGCCATCACGTCTGAACCAAAATGGGAGGAAAACCAACGATTTCAAAACAACCAAGCCAGCAGCAATGGCAAACGGCGGCGGTGGGGATGATCGCCGGAAATGATGGCGGTCGACGGTAGTGGAGGAGGGCGCCGGCATACGGTGGTCGTCGGGCGAGAGGAATGGAGGAGAATAAGAGAGGAGGAGAAGAAAGGATTAAATGGGCCGTGAGATCGATTTAACTGAACTTAAATCGATTTCCTGGCTTTTGGCGTTCTCACGGCCGAGACATCAATTCCTCGGCCTAGACATCAATTCTTCGGCCGAGAGATCGATCTCCTGGCCCTCCAATCAATTTTCCTCAGCAACATCAGATCATGCTCAATGCACCAATCCAAGCCACTATAGACTTCTAAGTCCTTAACCAACCAAGTAGCCTTGGGGGCATCCCCAAGCCAATGCAACATGATCAAAACCAGCCTTGGGGGCATACCCAAGCATGAGGAAAATCTCTCTCCACAAGCTGCTGACCAAAACAAGTCAAAACATCCAGCGGCTCTATGTCCATATCCACTACCAAAGAAATAAACAGCTCCGTGCCCGTATCAACCTTCTCAGCGGCTCTATGCCCATATTCACTATCGAACACCGTGGCTCCAGGTCCACAGGCTCAAAGCCATTATCGACAGGCTCTATGTCTATATACGCTCACTCATTGGCTCGAAGCCATAACAATCAACTCAGCGGCTCGAAGCCCACTACCTCAACAGGCTCGAAGCCTATATCTACCATCTAAACTGGCTCGATGCCCATAACAATCAACTCAGCGGCTCGAAGCCCATTACTCCAACAGGCTCGAAGCCTGTACCTATCATCTCAGTGGCTCTAAGCCCTCAACACAGCAGGCTCTACGCCCGTTATCTCACCACAGCGGCTCCACGCCCACCAATTCAGCGGCTCCAAGCCGTAACAACCAATTCAGCGGCTCCAAGCCCACCGTTTCAACTGGCTCGAAGCCATAGCAATCAACTCAGCGGCTCGAGGCCCATTATCGACAGGCTCTACGCCTGTACTTATTCACTCATTCAGCAGCTCTACGCTTGCTATCACAACTCAGCGGCTCGAAGCCCATTACTTCAACAGGCTCGAAGCCTGTATCTACCATCTGAAATGGCTCGAAGCCATAACAACCAATCCAGCGGCTCTAAGCCCATTATCTCAACTAGCTCGAAGCCGTAAACAAGCAACAGGCTCTATGCCATCCCAACAATCAAGACATCTATTCTCAGGCTCTATGCCTGAATGCTCAAAAATCCAACATTTTTGAATGCTCAAGCTCTACATTTGGATGCCCAACCACTGTGTACTGGATGCTCAAGTCATACACTTGAATGCTCAAGCTCTACGCTTGGATGCCCGACCACTGCGTACTGGACGCTCAAAACCTGTACTTTGAATGCTCGGATTCTGCCGTCCGAATGCTCGAGCTCTACGCTCTAAATGCTCAAGTCCGGAACTTGATAGAAGCTCTAAGCTTAAAACAAACAGACACGCACGGGCCCGTGCACATATTGCATTTTCACATCGAGTCTGCATCACATCTGTTCACATCTAACAACCATCATCACACATATACACTCTGCATATTTTTCATGAAACAGGTCAATCCTGCAATCAACCGGCTCTATGCCTCGGTTTTATTGATCGGTTCAGCGCCTCGATCCTTTGGCTCCACGCCAACACTTATGATGAGAAAGCTCCGTGTACAGACCATCAGAATACAACCAGCTCTATGCTTCGGTTCATATCACGTCAAGCTCTAAGCTCCGACAACTCAGGCCCTTGCCTCAAGACTGCAGCAGGCTCCACGCCTCAATCTAATCACCTCAGGCTCCACGCATCGATTCCTTCACCTCAGGCCCTTGCCTTATACCAGCTCCGCGCTTCGATTCATTACGTTAAGCTCAAAGCTCTGACACCACAGGCTCTCATCCTGATCAATACCAGCTCCGCGCTTCGGTCCCATCAAGCTCTAAGCTCACCTCAGGCCTCCGCCTCATAAACCTCAGCAGGCTCCACGCCTCGATCCAGTCACCTCAGGCTCTCGCCTTATGATCAGTACCAGCTCCGCGCTTCGGTCCTATCAAGCTCAAAAGCTCCGACACCTCGGGCTCTCGCCTTATGATCAACACCAGCTCCGCGCTTCGGTCCTATCCAAACTCCTCAGGCCTTCGCCTCAAGATTGCAACAGGCTCCACGCCTCGATTCTATCACTCTCCAGACTCTCGCCTCATGACTACAACCGGCTCCGTGCCTCGGTCCCCTCATCACCAAAGCTCCGTGCTCTAGTTACTAGCCCTGTGCCCCTCACGTCTCAAAAGCAAGCCGGCATCCAACTCATCCCCAGTAGATGGTCTGGATTCCACCCCACTACATCAATTCCTTCTAGCTCATTCGCAAGGATAGGCTACTCTACCGAGCTCCTTTCAGTCAAAGTAAGGATGATCAAGAAAAGCAAACGCACCTGCAGTGTACTGATCTACCCCAAAATTCTAAGGGAGCTCTCCGTAAAAAACTCCCCAGGCAGCCCTGCGCTCCTTCAACTATCTTCCGCCAAAACACCTGGCTCAGTCTAGGTATGTCACACTACGGCTTTTTAAGCCCTAAGGTACGTCTTCTGTCTCTAACCCTCCAAACTTTTTACTTTTGTTTTATGTCCCGAACTACGATTGGTCTGAATTTCCCTTGTGGAATACGTAGGCAGCCTCCCGGCCCAACCATAACAAAACATTTTTCGAAAACCCCTTGGAATAGTGGTTGGACCAAATTGAGTTGCTTTTTACAGCTTTGACTCTTACTCAAACATGTCTCGCGATCCGTCTGAGTTCAGTCAAAGAGGGGCATCTGTAGACACCCCAATTTGGCCTAACGATTATTTCAAGTCCCACCTTGGGAAAATCCCGATGATGAAACGGATACAGTGATTGCTGATTGCTTCCTTGAGGACCTTAGGACTTTCGGTGAGAACTTTGAACCACTTAGAGGACCCAATTCAGAGCCATACAGCCTTTCAGACAGAAATACAGAAGCCTAGGAGAATCCATCTGGCGGCCATAACATCGATCTAACGGCCATAACATCAATTCCTCACCCGAGCAACCTGTTGCCAGCAAAATCTCCCTGAGAGATCAATTCCTCGGCCGTAAGATCTATCCTTCGGCCGAGACATCCATTCCACGGCCGCGACATCCTTTGCTCGGCCGCCAGATCGACCTTTTTCCAGACTCTGAAACGTTCTGTCAGACGTTTGGTTTGATCCAACTACACTACCTTCCTGATGCGTTCGGGCTACGCTCAGAGATTACGACGTAGAGTTAGAGATGCATTGCAATTGCAATTGCCATCTCATGATTTGATTGGCCGGAGTGAGTCAACCCTATGCCTATATAAAGGAGCCTTTGGGCTCCGAAATAAACACATAAATTGATAGACCTACACACTCAATCAAGCCACGAAACTCTGTCAAAATACTCTCTCAATCCCATACTCCAAAAGCCCTAACCTTCCGAAGGTAGCCGTCAATCCGGCGATAAAAACCCCGAAGTTCAAACCCTAACCCTAGGGTTCTCGATCAAGCAATCAATCAATCACGCCCAATCCAAGGCAATCAAGCAATTGAGGGATCAAGGTGGTGAGGCCCAACGGCCTCTGGTTTGTCTCAATTTACTGTATTTTTGACTAACCGTAGCATTTTGATTATCCGTTAATCTTTCTGTCTTGTGTGAGGAAGAACACCTACCGGGGCCTCGATCCCTCGGCCGGTACATCAAACCAGTGTGATTACTCGGCCGTGACATCCATTCACCGGCCGAGTAATCGATCTCCTGGGATAGTTTATTTGCTTTCTCTGCTTTTCTAATGCATGCTTATTTATCGCACTGGCTCACCTTACTTACTGTTTAAAGGAATAAATAAACAGACTATGTGTTGGAATTAAACAAAGCATCTACACGTCTTATGTTGAATGATTATGGGCCAGTCTCGCGACTGGGCAAAGAGGGGTGCCTAACACCTTCCCCTCATTGTACTTTTGGCTCCCGTATCCAGAATCTCTATCTATTTTTCCAGTTTTAATAAACTGGGTGGCGACTCTATTTGATGATAACCGTTATCATGTGGCGATGTTCCTAGCCATGGGAATGTCCATGATTTTGGTTTATGAAACGAGCAACCAATCGAGCAAACAAACGTGATCAATCTGTATGGCGATGCCCCGTTTGGGAGGTGTCTACACTCCATTCTGATGCAAAACCTGTTAAACAAAAGCTAAGACGTATGCACCCTGATTTGGTATTAAAGATAAAAGAAGGAGTCACTAAGCAAATCAACGCTTTCTCATGGTCATCGAGTATCCACAATGGGTAGCCAACATCGTTCCAGTACCAAAGAAAACTGGGGAAATCAGGGTCTGTGTAGATTTCCGAGATCTCAACAAGGCCAGTCCAAAGGATGACTTTTCATTGCCACACATAGATGAACTAGTGGACAACACTGCGGGGCATGCACTATTATCTTTCATGGATGGGTTTTCTGGGTATAATCAGATTTTGATGTCTCCCGAAGATAGAGAGAAGACCACCTTCACCACGCCATGGGGAACCTACTACTACCGAGTGATGCCATTCGGGTTGAAGAACGCTAGAGCCACTTACCAAACGATGGCAACAACATTGCTGCATGACATGATGCACAAAGAAGTAGAGTGTGGGTAGCATGCCCTTAAAATGGGAGAAGGATTCCGTTCCTTTCCCAAGGCAATGGGCCTGGATCTAGGGAGCGCGAGCTCAGGTGGCAAGCGCTCAAAAATACAGAGTCGCCACTCGGGTTTGAAGGTTCGACACCCAAGGAACCGTATTTCGAAGCACCTGCCGCGCTGTTTGATTTAGCACCAGTCCGTCATAACCATATCTGGGTTCGGGAGCCAGGTTACGAGAGGGGAAGGATTTTATGGCACCCCTCTCGCCCAATCCGGAGATCGGTCTCTACTTAGGCATTTTGAAAACGTTGTGATTCTTCTTTTATCAATCAATTTTTAGCCAATTAGGGCGGGAGAACAGTTAATCGGGGATTAAAACTGTAACAAATTTGTAGGATGTGATAGATGGCATGGATGAACAGTTAGTATAGGATGAGAACAGACTGCTGTGGGAGTTTAAACAGACTGGAAAGCTCCTGTCTTGGAGTGTCGTGCACAGGAAGAAACCAGTATGCACTGATCAAGTCAATGCATGCTGACCAAACCTGCGCACGCTACTACAAGACCTGCGCGCGCCAGTAAGCCTAAGCCCACAGCTCTTATTCTCAAACCCTCTAGGCTCTGGAAGGACCAGTGCACACCCAGGACAAACCAAGCAGTTTATAGCAGTCATAATATACAGTTTAAAGGCTGAAAAGCCCAACAAATAAACAAAACACCCCATAAACAGTGTGGGGACAAAATAATAGCCTAAAATCAAGTTAACTACGCAAGGCCAGCCACTGGTCGGGGACAAACAGTCGCGCGAGGGTTCCAAACCGTCGCGCGACGGTGCGCCCGGGCTTGCGATGGTTGCGCCCTTGCGCGCGATGGTGCGCCCTGGCGCACTAGTCAACGCTCCATTTGACCATCGCGCGAGGGTTTGGGTGCAGCGCGCGATGGTTCGAGCCAACTTTCCAGTGTCTGGTTTTTCACATCCTGGGTTCTGGGAGAGATCCAGAATGATCCCGGGGGTATTCCAACAGACCAGAAATGAATATTGAAATGCAAGCTAGCAATTTAAGCCCTAAGAAAAGCAGTAAACTGGTTATTAACATGTTTTACAGTGAGCTATATGCTAAGTAAAAATTACAACAGTCATGCACATAGCTAAGACAAGAAATGACCAGCCTCCCTTCCCCACGTGGTCCATTCTCGTGCAAACAGAACTGTCGCGCGAGTGAGTGGGACCATCACGCGAGGGTTTTCTTGGCCACGGCTTTTGAAACCTTGCTAGCTTTAGGGCCAGGACTGGTATTGATTACCAGCCTTGACCCTGCCAGCCCCCCTCAGGGATCAGAACAAAAAAAACAGTAGGTAAGCTATACCTAAATTGAGTTTGAACGGATGATTGAGCTTTGAATTGAGGTTGAGGTTGTTTGTGGTGTTTGAGTGGAAGAACAAGCTATGTTCTTAGGGAATCTTTGTATCTCTTTTTATTAGCTTAAAAGAGTACAAAGCAAAGACCCTTTGATTGCCAAAATTTGTTTAACCTCTTGAAAGATGAACAAAGGGGGAGGCAGGGTTTAGAGCCTTTATGCTTTTAATTTTTTGGAACCCTTTAATGGAAGAACCATGGGGGGTATATATAGGAGAAATGGTGGAAATGGTGTGTGGTGGAAAAAGAACCAACCAAGTAAAGGTTAAACTTGGCTTGGTGGCTAAATTGCATCCTTTGGAAAGGTAAGGTGATGCAAACAGAGAAGTTCAGCCAGTTCACGAGGTCTGGCTGAGGGTGGCATTGGTGGCCAAGTTCCTGCCACTGGAAAAGTAGGTGGGGACTGAACCATCGCGCGACGGTGCGCCCGGGCGCACGATGGTTGCGCCCTGGCGCGCATCAGTAGGGTTTTTGGTTTTTGGAAGTGGCTTAGGCTAGGTTAGGTTCTTGGGTTTTTAAAAAACTCCAAGCTCAAACACTCGACATTCCAGGGGTGTTCTAGATCCGTTTCATCATCGGGGAATCAAAAACCGTAAGTAAACTAATCTGGAAGCCCAGATTGGGGTGTCTACAGTAGCCCCCCTTTGACGGCACTTGGAGCACCATTGACTTGGTACAAGTAACGTCAAAGGTTTCTAGACACCCCTCAAGGCAATCCAGAGCAGAACATACTAGCAAAGTAGACAAGCATACTTACAGAACCTGATTGGTTGAATGGACGGACGGACCGTCGCTGGGGATGAAAGTGGACGATTGCATCGCCGCTTGTTGATCGAATTTGGACAGGACAGGCTGTCGCTTCAGATGTTGACGGGACCGGCCGTCGTTGCTGGGAATCAAGCTATCCTCGGCATAGAGTATTCCAACAAACACGGGTAGGTCGTGTCAGGCAGGTTGAATTCCATCTGTTGGGAATCAGTGCCAATCTCCTTATTAAAGACCATCCGAGACAGAGCAATAAGCCTGCTGGAAGATGCACTTGCGGCTAGACTGAGGGTGATTGTCGTTCGAGACAGGCCAAGATGGACTCTCCTAGGGAACAATCAGTTGCGGATGAACAGACCATCGAACGATGTTCTGGTTGTTGTTTGTGGATTTGACAGGACCGGTTGCCGTGAGGGCGGACGGAGAGATCAATGTGCCGAATGATCAAACCGTTGGAGAACTTTGGACGGGAGGATCATCAGTATAAATGATCGAGCCGTTGGGGGAATTGACAGGATCAGCTGTCAGTGAATGCGGACGGGGAGATCATTGTGCCGAGTGATCAGGCCGTTGGAGAAATTGGACGGGAGGATCATCAGTATAAATGATCGAGCCGTTGGGGGAATTGACAGGATCAGCTGTCAGTGAATGCGGACGGGGAGATCATTGTGCCGAGTGATCAAGCCGTTGGAGAAATTGGACGGGAGGATCATCAGTATAAATGATCGAGCCGTTGGGGGCCTGGAGATAAACGATATGGCTGACCGTCGTGGATGATATGGCTGACCATCGTTGAATGACCGATATGGCTGACCGTCATGGATGATTGGCTGACCATCGTTGAATGACCAGTATGGCTGACCGTCATGGATGATATGGCTGACCATTGTTGAATGACCGATATGGCTGACCGTCATGGATGATATGGCTGACCATCGTTGAATGACCGATATGGCTGACCGTCGTGGATGATATGGCTGACCATCAATGACCGATATGGCTGACCGTCGTGGATGATATGGCTGACCATCGTTGAATGACCGATATGGCTGACTGTCGTGGATGATATGGCTGACCATCGTTGAATGACCAATATGGCTGACCGTCATGGATGATATGGCTGACCATCGTTGAATTGGGAGGGCGGATCAATATACAAAGTGATCGAGCCGTTGGAAGTTGGACAGGACTGGCTGTCGTTGACTGGGAGGGCGGATCGCTATAAAAAGTGATCGAACCGTTGGAAGTTGGACAGGACCGGCTGTCGTTGACTGATACGGCGGATCGCTATAAAAAGTGATCGAGCCATTGGAAGTTGAACAGGACCGGCTGTCGTTGACTGATACGGCGGATCGCTATAAAAAGTGATCGAGCCATTGGAAGTTGGACAGGACCGGTTGTCGTTGACTGAGACGGCGGATCGCTATAAAAAGTGACCGAGCCATTGGAAGTTGGATAGGACCGGCTGTCGTTGATTGAGATGGCAGATCGCTATAAAAAGTGACCGAGCCATTGGAAGTTGGACAGGAACGGCTGTCGTTGACTGAGACAGCGGATCGCTATAAAAAGTGATCGAGCCATTGGAAGTTGGACAGGACCAGCTATTGCTGATTTGAACTGGGCAGATCAGTGTGCTGAAAGATCAAGCCGTTGAGAATTTTGACAGGACCGGCTGTCATTGATTGTTCCGCAGAAGATTGCATCGCATCCTTTGGCAAACAAATTATATGACGGCAACCATGCTGGCCATCTTCCTGCTTTCAACATTTAATACATACAATATGCAAAGGTATGTATAATGTATTGAAAATACAGATGCAAGCTAAGGGCGGCTCCTAGGAGGACAACGACGCCTACCACTGAGCCTCATTACTGTACTGTCTGTTACTTCTGAGATGCGCACCCAAATAGATAGACGCTGAGCGGGCCGGCGTACCCAGTTGATGCTTTAGTAGTGACATTGGGCCTACGTGCCCATTCTTCGATGCTTAGGCAGACGTGCCCCAGAGATGCTTTGCTTGGCCTTGGGCTGACGTGCCCTTGCTGCTTCAAGAGATTCCGCTGCTTGCGGATTACGGATACTAGGGTAGCAATGTAACAATTGCGTTTTCCAATTTATTGACTCTCTTTTACAAGTGTTGAAGAGAATGCAAAAACTAACCACTAATATCTAATTTGCATTTGACAAGTGCTTTGAATCGACACCCAGACGCGCGCACGTATGTACAGACTCGCCTAGCTCGAATGAAAAGGGAGAAAGAGTCCCAGGGTACCATGCGAACCTTTAGTCACACGGAATATAATGAAATTTTGGGCATTAATGTGCCAAAACTCACAACATTCCTTAGACAAGTGAAACTGACACTTACAATAAGTAAAAAAGGTACAAAGACCTGTAGAAATAAAATCGAGAAAAGCATCTCGACATGACAGTTGATTGAAAAACTGGAAAAATGTCGCAAAAACGGACATAAGACGCAGATTATGACTCGTATAGGCCCGGACTGAAACCGACACCCCCGTGCAGTCACATTAAGTCCATATGACTTGCATGGTTTGACAAGACTTGGCAAAAGCCCCTGGAACGACATTCGAGGGTAGTAGCCAACTGCTACTACCTGCTGCAAGAAGCGTGCACAGGTTTGAGACCAACGCGCATCACTTCGAACAAACGCGCTGCGGTTGCTTACACCAGACTTCGCTGAACTTAGAATAAACTATGAGCCGTTAGGCCTCGCCAGCATTTCGTTTTGTTTTTGATGCTTCAAATATTTTAAGACTTATGCTCAGCCTGTAAATTAAAGAAGTAGTTTGCAATCAAATTTGAAAGACAAAGGTTTTCCCCCTTCTGGTTCCTCCAATGCAGCTTGATCTTCGATCCTCTCCGACCTTTGATGTGTACCAAAACGTCAACCATGGATCCAATTTGATAGATTGTGACCGAGTCTCAAAGAAAGACTGCCTACGTATCCCAAGCTAGGGAATCAGGTCAAAACGTAGTTCAGGCTAAGGGTTAACTCTCGAGTATTTACCTCTCCTTTTACGCTCTAACTTTTGCCTAGAACCGCCCAACCTTGGGGTTTTCGGTCCAGCGAGCTTTGATTGATCGCCTATTCATTTTTGCCTAAACCGCCTTCATAGGTTTTCGGTCTGGCAGGCTGCTCTAACTTTTGCTTGGAACTGCCCAACCTTGGGGTTTTCAGCCCAACGAGCTTCTCTCAGGGAAAAGTCGCTTTTGACATGATCCAGGTATTGAATTTGTTGCTGTCGAGGTCGAAGACCTTTGGTTGCAGCCTAAGATAAATGGCTTTGATGACGCAGGGTCAAAAGTGCTTAGGTTGGAAATGCCTTGCTCCAGACTGTTTTGTAAATTTTCTCATTTGTACTTGGCGGAACGCCACTGTCGTCGCTTTTGAACACAATGCATGGCCCGGAGCCTTTGGTGCTTCTGCTTTTTGGATTGACACCTGGTAGCAGGGATTTGATGCTTCTTTATCTCAGGATCAACGCGAGGCGTGACTTGATGAGACCATGCCAAGACGTCGATGAAATCTTCAAGCCTGTCTAACCGGGTGCAATGCTCCTCTGGGAACAACTTTGAACCAAATATGAACCTTTCGGGAGGTTATACTTGTCTTTCAAGTTTATTTGAAATTACTTCTTCTTTTAATAGGCTGAGCATGCCTTTCGTCTTCCCTTTCGGTGAGGGAACACATTTCCTTGGGGATGAACCCATCGAAATCTATCCCTTCGTCGTTAAGGTCGACACAGTTTATATAAAAGCCAGCGAAGCATGTAGAAGCTAGACGATGCGTATCATAAAAACCCTCGGGGTTGCCAAGTATAGCAGACTCGAAACTTGAAACAAAAGCTACGACGTGGAGGGCCAAGAGGCACAACCTTCGACTCAGAGCTAGACTTAGACGAACGCAAAAGACTCTGTGTCAGACTCAGACAAAACGCCAATGCAAACTAGACGCGGTTTTGAAAATGCAATTGTTAAAAAGCTACCCATAGCTTCCACAAAAAGAGGTAGGATCCAGCGGGCGTCAGGCCCAAGCAACAGCACTGCGGCCTCCTCAGCTTCTTCGACCAAACCTACTCTGTGCTCCTTTGAACATCAGATCTCATCCAGTCAGTCCTCTCATTTGTAAGCCCCTCATCACTGTCAAACCAGATGTCGGCGGAGGAAGTCCCAATCACACAAACAGCAGCCAGCAGGCTGTCCTCGGGCTCGGACGGGATGGGTACAGTCGGCTTGGAGCTCGGGTTGAGTTGAGTAGAGTTGATAATTATATGACCAACCAGAGGGTTAGACTCGTGTTGAGGCGAGGAGTCGGAAATGACATCGGGCTTTAGTGGAACTTGAAACGTGCCATTGTCAATTAGGTCTTGTATCTCGTATCGGAGACGAAAGCACTTGTCCGTGAGATGGCCAGGCATTTGGTGGAAGGCACAGAAATGGTTGGCATTGTAACCAGTAGGTAAGACTTTGGGTGGGGAAGTTGGGGTCAAAGGTTTGAGATGCCCAGATTTGACGAGTTTCTCCAACACTGCGGATAGAGATGCCTCGAAGACAGAGAAACTCCGGGGTTGGGTTCGGGATCGGAGACTTTGAGCACTTCGTATTTGGTTGATATCGGCTGTTGATGGAGGTGGGGTTGTGATGATACCACAATCGATGAGATCTTGAACGGCATGACGAAGCCGGAAGCAAGCATTGGTAGAATGGCCAGGCATTTGATGGTAGGTGCAATAGAGGTTAGGCTTGAAATTGGGTGATGGATTTTTGGGTAGAGGAGTTGGATTGAGGGGCTTGATGGAACCAGCATCGAGGAGCTTCTCATAAATTGAGGCCAGAGGCGTAGAGAAACATGAGAAAGTCCTTGGTGGGTTCCGGCGAGTGAACTGAGAATCCGAAGCGGAACCCTTGTTTGCTTTGTTGTTGCAACACATTGCCTCATCAACAGGGTGCACTCCTTTGCCTTCAGGGCTGAATTAATCACTAAGAATGTCCTCCCCTTTGGCAAAGGCTTTGAACAAGGAATCAGCATCCTCCTTCGAGTGAGTCTTGGCCTCATGAAACTCAACCAGGTCTTTGAACATGTCTCCTGAGCACAGCTTGATTCCAACTGTTGGAGGGTGGTAGGCTCGAGGAAGTTCTTTGACTAGCCCCATATCTGGTTGCGAGGCTGTGGAGGTAACAAGGCCAACGAGTCCCTGGACCATAATCATCTGTTTGTCCATCTTGTGACCCAATTCCTCTATAGCTTTCCTCAGCTCAATTCCTCTATAGCTTTCCTGAGCTCAGCCAGCTCCATTTGTACTGCCATTCCGAATTGATGAACGAGGTAGGTGATATGACCTTGGAAGCAAAGGTGTAACAGCCCTGGCAGACTCTTCTAAGCAGGTTTGGCTCTTCTTTTTGGTACTTTCCGATGATGCAATGGCTCGAAACTTTGGCAGTAAAGTAATGAAAGCTCAGTGACGCCCTTTCAGCAGTTTATTGAAAGAATTGAAAGAACGAAAAATGCAGAGATCATCGTCGTCAGTGTCCTCCTAGACTTAAAAACTAGAGACGAGCTTGTCTCATGATGTTCGGATGCTGCCAGAATCCTCAGAATTCTTTTCGAGGGTGTATCCTTTGAATGGATCAAACTGATCCTAAGAGATGTCAAAACAGACTAAAACTTTGGCTAGTCCTTTTTGAAGATTCGACTTTGAATTAGAAACAACTCGGTATTGATGGCGTGACACCTTTACCGGGGTGGCGTGAGCGACAATGCGCTTTAGCCGGGGCGGTGTACGTGCGAAGCACGGTAACCAAAATGACATCAATATCACGACATCAATACTTTGTGGTTCCTTATTGTCGGTTGAATCCGCAATCAGGCATGAGCCAAGGATTTAGTAAGGTTTGATTTCTCGAAGTCTCGCTGATTTAAGGACTTTTGAAAAACTAAAAACGTGCACCATCAAGATGCACGACTCTTCATCGGGTCATAGCAGCATCCTAATAAGCATAAGACAGACTCGAAAGCGAGAAAACCTAAAAGCCGCCCTAAACATGCTCCTACGCAGAACATAATGTATGCATGTACAGTTCCAAAGGCGAGTTTGCCTCACAAGTTTCAGACATTGCCGGAATCCTCAGAATTCTTTTCGGCGATGCGACCCTGAGTAGATCGACAGATCCTAAAAGATGTCAAAATAGACTAAATCTTTGGCTAGTGCCTTTTGAAGATTCAACTTTGAATTTGGAACAACTCGGTGTTGATGTCATGGCACCTTAACCTTGAACACGGCGGTGTATAGTGACAACGCACTTCAACCTGGGTGGCGCCAGTGACACAGCATCACAACCTTGTTGTTCCTTATTTTCGGTTGAATCCTTAAACGGGCATGAGCCAAGGATTTAGTAAATTTTGATTTCTCAAAGTCTAATTGAACTAAGGACTTTGCGATTGATAACGAACATTCGACAGAATGAACGACTCCTCATCGGGCCCAACAACGTCTTAGACAGCGTAAGACAAACTCGAAAGAAAGAACCGCCTTAAGCATGCTCCTATGCAAAACAGTGCATGTACAGTGCATGTGATAGGGAAAGCAGTAACACATAGACAGTTACGGGTTTAGATGCAAATAGATCTTAACCTGTGGGTACCTGTCTTAGTTTGGAGAGTTCTAATGCTTTGTATATGCAAAGGCCGGTTTTGGCTTGTGACAGGTTCCTCGGACTAAGGCCACAGATATACCTCCCGTTGCCCGTGTAATCGCAGAGCAACAGTCGAACGGTAGAATCACCCATCATCGTCGAAGGTTGTTGGTCATTCGGGGTCCCCGGGCTCCGGTAAACCGTGCCGAATTGCCAAAATGATCCAACGAGGCTTATCCCACATCGATGCAAATGAGATGCTAGAAGTTGATTAAGAGAAAAAGAATCGCAAAATTGCAAAAATGCCTTTTCAAATTTGGCTCACTTTATTTAATCCATTTTTAGAGGAAACTACGCAAGTGAACAATCGAAAAAGCCCCAGATTAGAATGGCCGGACACGAGGTCCTGTTAAATCACCATTCCAACCTTCGGTAGCGCGAAGCTCACCGTTTTGACAGACTTTTAAGGGATTGTTCCCAAGCGTATTAAACTCTAAGTGTGGATCAATATTAGTTCGATCATCCCCAGCAGAGCCGCCAATGTGGGCAACATGCCCTTAAAATGGGAGAAGGATTCCGTTCCTTTCCCAAGGCAATGGGCCCGGATCGAGGGAGCGCGAGCGCAGGTGGCAAGCGCTCAAAAATACAGAGTCGCCACTCGGGTTTGAAGGTCCGACACCCAAGGAACCGTATTTCGAAGCACCTGCCGCGCTGTTTGATTTGAAAAAGTGAAAGCACCAGTCCGTCATAATCATATATGGGTTCGGGAGCCAAGTTACGAGAGGGGAAGGGTTTTATGGCACCCCTCTCGCCCAATCCGGAGATTGGTCTCTACTTAGGCATTTTGAAAACGTTGTGATTCTTCTTTTATTAATCAATTTTTAGCCAATTAGGGCGGGAGAACAGTTAATCGGGGATTAAAACTGTAACAAATTTGTAGGATGTGATAGATGGCATGGATGAGCAGTTAGTATAGGATGATAACAGACTGCTGTGGGAGTTTAAACAGACTGGAAAGCTCCTGTCTTGGAGTGTCGTGCACAGGAAGAAACCAGTATGCACTGATCAAGTCAATGCATTCTGACCAAACCTGCTCACGCTACTACAAGACCTGCGCGCACCAGTAAGCCTAAGCCCACAGCTCTTATTCTCAAACCCTCTGGGCTCTGGAAGGGCCAGTGCACACCCAGGACAAACCAAGCAGTTTATAGCAGTCATAATATACAGTTTAAAGGCTGAAAAGCCCAACAAATAAACAAAACACCCCATAAATAGTGTGGGGACAAAATAATAGCCTAAAATCAAGTTAACTACGCAAGGCTAGCCACTGGTCGGGGACAAACAGTCGCGCGAGGGTTCCAAACCGTCGCGCGACGGTGCACCCGGGCGCGCGATGGTTGCGCCCTGGCACGTGATGGGGCGCCCTGGCGCACTGGTCAATGCTCCATTTGACCATCGCGCAAGGGTTTGGGTGCAGCGCGCGATGGTTCGAGCCAACTTTCCAGTGTCTGGTTTTTCACATCCTGGGTTCTGGGACAGATCCAGAATGATCCCGGGGGTATTCCAACAGACCAGAAATGAATATTGAAATGCAAGCTAGCAATTTAAGCCCTAAGAAAAGCAGTAAACTGGTTATTAACATTCTTTACAGTGAGCTATATGCTAAGTAAAAATTACAACAGTCATGCACGTAGCTAAAACAAGAAATGACCAGCCTCCCTTCCCCACGTGGTCCATTCTCGTGCAAACAGAACTGTCGCGCGAGTGAGTGGGACCATCGCGCGAGGGTTTTCTTGGCCGCGGCTTTTGAAACCTTGCTAGCTTTAGGGCCAGGACTGGTATTGATTACCAGCCTTGACCCTGCCAGCCCCCCTCAGGGATCAGAACAAAAAAAACAGTAGGTATGCTATACCTAAATTGAGTTTGAACGGATGATTGAGCTTTGAATTGAGGTTTAGGTTGTTTGTGGTGTTTGAGTGGAAGAACAAGCTATGTTCTATGGGTGTCTTTGTATCTCTTTTATTAGCTTAAAAGAGTACAAAGCAAAGACCCTTTGATTACCAAAATTTGTTTAACCTCTTGAAAGATGAACAAAGGGGGGGGCAAGGTTTAGAGCCTTTATGCTTTTAATTTTTTGGAACCCTTTAATGGAAGAACCATGGGGGGTATATATAGGAGAAATGGTGGAAATGGTGTGTGGTGGAAAAAGAACCAACCAAGTAAAGGTTAAACTTGGCTTGGTGGCCAAATTGCATCCTTTGGAAAGGTAAGGTGATGCAAACAGAGAAGTTCAGCCAGTTCACGAGGTCTGGCTGAGGGTGGCATTGGTGGCCAAGTTCTTGCCACTGGAAAAGTAGGTGGGGACTGAACCATCGCGCGATGGTTCCAAACTGTCGCGCGAGGGTCAAAGGTCAAACTTTGACTTTGACCATCACGCGATGGTTCCAAACCGTCGCGCAACGGTGCGCCCGGGCGCGCGATGGTTGCGCCCTGGCGCAGGATCATTGCGCCCTAGCGCGCATCAGTAGGGTTTTTGGCTTTTGGAAGTGGCTTAGGCTAGGTTAGGTTCTTGGGCTTTTCAAACACTCCAAGCTCAAACACTCGACATTCCCGAGGTGTTCTTGATCCGTTTCATCATCGGGGAATCAAAAACCGTAAGTAAACTAATCTGGAAGCCCAGATTGGGGTGTCTACATAGAGGTATACGTCGACGATATGATAGTCAAATCAAAGAATAGGGAAGGACACTATAAAGCACTTCAGAAGTTCTTTGAGAGGATTAGGCAATACAAGCTACGTCTTAATCCTCAAAAATGCACTTTTGGGGTAACGGCTGGTAAAATGCTAGGATTTCTAATCACTCAAAGAGGAATCGAAGTAGACCCTTCCAAGATACAGGCTATCATGGAGATATTGTAAGTGGAGAAAAATGAAGGAGGCTTTGAACAACACAAGAGAGTAACGGCTACTCGTGCCTCTTTACCGGAATCCTAGCACGTCGTCGGAACCCTAATATGCAAAACAGACAAAGGGTGAGCGCGCACCTTTGCCTCTCGTGGCAAAGGCCCTTCGATGCCTAAGTTAGTATCACGTACTAGTAGAAAACCCTAGTTATTAGTAGGAGAATAATCGTATTGCAACGAATTGCGTACCTTTTACCTCTAGGTTTACCTCGTATTTATAGATGTTCGTATGCTTGCTTCCCAAGCATCCTAATTGCCCTAGGTTTCCTATCCCGTATAGGAAACCCAGAACACAATGGATTCTCGTTCCCTTATCAATTCATTACCTTAGTCCTTTTTAGGACTCTTTTCCATAGCAGGCCAAACATCCCATTTTCGTTGGGTATCTTCCCCAGATCCTATATTCTCGGGATCTTATTCCTTCACAGAATATCACTGTTCTGGAACCTTCTAGAGTGTTCCTTGCACCTGAGACTGCTTTCTCAAGAGTTCTCCTCCTATTCGGCCCTTTCGTTGCCGAACAAACTACTTGGACCAGTGACTTCACATGTCACTGTTCCTTTATCAATCTCTTGGTCCAACAACTTCTCATGTTTACTGGACCTTGACCCCGTACAGACTCCCTGGACCAATGACTTCTCATATCGCTGGTCCATATCACCGACCACAGTCTTGCACGGCGACTGTCCCTATCATAATTATACCATGGTCCCTCGTACCACGTGTTCGGGCCCCATTTGTGCCTATTCGGGAATATCTCCCTACAATTGCTCCCCAGCTTTACTCGTTATTTTTACTCAAATGACGAGCAAAGCTCCCAAATACCGAGCAGATTCATTCTGCTCCTGCACCTTGTTCCACAAAATTGGTGCAACTTTCATCATTAGTCCAAGCAAAACGTCTCATCGTTTGGGCTGGATAGGCCTTTCCCTGCCCTTACCTTTACATGTGGCGCACTTTGCATTGCCCACATTAAATGTGAATTAATGTCTTTGGGGAATGGAACGCCTAAACGGCGTCCGGGGTGACGTTTCACATACGCCACCCCACCCATTTAGGGAATACTTGGGTTTTCATCCCATTTTAAAACCCTCATTCTCTCTCTAGATTCCCTCTGCAGAAAGAGGATTCAGGCACACCTGCCATTGGAGCACTTTTCATTGCTTGGGCCCCAAACTTCTTCGTGCTTTGGGCCTTTATCTGACATTCTTCGCTTGTCATGATTCTAGCAATGTTCGATGCTCGGGCCTCAAACCTCTTCACGTTCGGGTCTTAGTTTGTGCACGACGCCCCTATATATCCTAAGTGTTTCGTACTTAGGATTAAGTCTTACATACTTATCAATCTTATGTATCTCGTGCATAAACTTAAGTAATTTTTGCGCCTAAGTGCTTCATACTTAGCAATTCTGCAGCATAGTCGTTGTTCTGCCAATTACATTTAGCAACTCACAGCAATGTTCATTACTATGGCCTAACTGTATTCGTACTTAGCCAAATTCGGAGTATGATCGTACTCGATCGGATTTAGGCATCATTCATTGCCATGGCCTAAGTTTATTCGCACCTGGCCAAATTTTGAGTATGATCGTACTCAAACTTGGAAAACTGCAATAGTCAAAGTTTAGCGTACTTAGTTAACTTTTGCTCGGCCCCTCGTGGCCATTGTGCTGGTGGCCCTTCGTGGCCAGTTGATCATGTTCAAGTTCTAAGTTTCACATACTTAGTTAACCATTATGCTCTCCAAGTTTGTTCATACTTGAGGATAACCAGCTAGGTTTAATCGTACTTAGCTGTGTTGTGCATGTTATCGTATGCACCTAAGTATTTCGTACTTAGAGAATTCTGCTACAAAGTTTCCCACACTTAGTTGGTGCCCAAATGTTTTCATATTTGGCAAAAATATGCAATTTTTCGTATGCATGCCAAGTGTTTCGTACTTGGACATATTCCTAAGTGTATTCATACTTAGGTAGTGTTGCATGTCCACGTATGCAACCCAAGTGTTTCGTACTTGATTGATATGTTCATATTCACGTATGCAACCCAAGTGTTTCGTACTCAAAAAATTGCGTAACTCGCAAATTTGTATGGACCCACTCTCAGCGCCCCAATACATAGGAAGGCTAAAGAATGAGTGCCTGGCTTCGTATTTAAGCACCCAGAAAGAAGTATAATGTCAAATTGCCAAAACATAACGTTTCTCAAACACAGAATTGCATTCCTAATCCAAAACTCAAGAGGGCGATACGCGTACCCCTTGCATCTAACAAAGAATAAAAAACAAGGGAATTTTATTCGTAATTCCCACACAATCACGATGTGCATCCTAAGACAAAATGAAAAACAAACTGAAGTTTTTCAAACGAAGAACTTCCTCAAATTATGGACATTCCAAGGCTTTGGCACCGGGTTCCCGTCCAAGTCAACCAATCGATAGGCCCCAATGCCCACTATCTCAATTACTCGATATGGGCCTTCCCAATTGGCCCCCAACTTCCCTTCGTTGGCCACCTTCGTACTGCCGAGCACTTTATGAAGCACAAGGTCTCCAATACCAAATTCTCGTGGGTGGACATTCTTGTTGTAGCTTTTCATCAGCTACTCCTGATATGATGCCAAATGCACCAGAGCCCTCTCTCTCCGTTCCTCGGCCATATCCAACTCGATCTCCAGGGCTCTGTCATTGCCTCCACTTTCAACCAAAGTGGTTCTGTTGGTCGGCAAACCCACCTCTAATGGAATAACAGCCTCTGTTCCATAAACTAATGAATAGGGGGTCTCTCCCGTAGACCTCCTAGGAGTTGTTCGGTGCGCCCATAAGACCAGTGGCAATTCATCGGGCCACTTCCCCTTTGCTGTAACGCCCTCAATCTTGGGTTCGTTAACTAATCATTTTTATTGATAGAACTAACAGAGTCTGGCTCATTATTACATCATTATTCTCACAAAGGAGTACATTTATTCAACCAAGGAAACTAAGGTTCCTAACTATAGCTCCGCCTGCTCTTCCATCCTAGCCAGCTCTTCGGCTCCAAAAGCCTTCAAAGTATACAGCTCTCCCTGTTCATCTATCAGGTCTGACACATTATACCGGCGTCGCCACCAATATAATATGTCAGGGTCACCAAAGGCAACACCGTGAGCTACGAAAGCTCAATAGAATAAACCATACCCACAAACCCTTAACTTATAACAACAAGGCATATAGGCAATTACACATGCTCATTCAACAACATAATTAGCAATGACACATCCACATTCGCTATCTTTCTATCGTTGGTGTCATGATTTTCCGTGTTTCTCCTACGCGACTCATCGTAGACCGTGTCACCAATTTCCATTTACAAAACCAAATCAACATTTCGAAAATCACATTTTTAACACACCCAACCTCGGTTCCGCCGTTCCGGGTTCCCGAGTATCCTCACAATGGTTGCGCCGTCCCGGGTTCCCATTGGCACACATTAGCATTGGCTCCTCTCCACGGATAACCAAGCCACACACCTAACCTCGGTTCTGCCGTTCCGGTCTCCCGAGTATCCTCACAATGGTTCCGCCGTCCCGGGTTCCCATTGGCACACACACACACACACACAACTCACATAATGACTACCACATTGGTCATTATGTAGTTTCAAAAATATTTTACCAAGGCAACGCCTTTAAACACACCCTAGGTGTCATGTTTCTAACTTTCTCGATTCTTGTGTCTCGTTCTCATGCATAGACTCCGCGGCAGGACTTTCTTATGACAAAATCATAAATGATTCATTGTAATCTTGAAACTAAACTAGCAAGATCATCCAACTCTATATTAAGTAGCATGCTCACTTTATCACATCATCATGCTCAACATTTAATCATACAAAGTAAAACATAGTGCCACATGGACGGACACCTTTGGAGTGGTAAACCACTTATGCTTTATCAGCAACAAGTAGACAAGTAAACACATACACATGCTCATAATCGTTCTAAGTTCAAAATACGAATACTTAAAGTTAAGCTACGAACATTATCTTTCAAATTCGTTCTTTCTTTCAAAAGTTCAAAACAACATATGTTTATTGAAAATCTACGCATACTTAGAGTACGTAAGTAGGGATAAGATCATTCTATACATACTTAGGAATAGTAAATATGGAAAATCTGCGTATACTTAGGAATAGCGGGGATGGAGAATTCTACCGTTCTTCTTGGCGGTAGTGACGATTATGGAGTAAAGATGGTACGTCGGCGGTCGAACGGAGTAACTTCCTACGGTAAGCTTCTGGTAGCTTCGAAAGAGAAAGGTTTCTCTTGAAACTAGATCTTGACTAACACTACTAAACTTTTTGGATCGAAAGGGTGGTGGAGTGGCGGTTTAGTGGCGGCCTTGGATGAGTTTCTTGAAGAACTTGGGAAAAACTTCAAGAACAAGCAAAGAACAAGCAAGAACACTAAGCTTTCTAGAGAGAGAAGTTGAAGTAATGAAGGTGTGAGTTGAAATGGGAAGGAATGGGTGCTATTTATAGCCAAAGGTTGGTCTATTATCCAAGAGACAATTTTTCCCCTAACATTTGTTGTCCAATGGTTAATAGATTGACTAGATTTGATGATACTTTGATGAGGTAGGATGATGGCCAAGATATTGTACTAGGATTGTGAGTACACTTGCACACATCACACTTTCTCTCTCTCTCTCCCTCTCTCTCTCTCGGCTTTCTCTCTCCCTTTCTCCTTCTCCCTCTCTCTCTCTCTCTTTCTTAGTACAATGTATATATATATTTAAGGACAAGGGTTGAAAGAGTAAGAGATTGTGTTGTAAGGCTTGTAAGAAAATCTTGTACCTTGAAATCTCTCCCATATCTTCCAATACTTCTTTTTCCACAAGTACAAGTACTTATATGTATATATAACTAGGATTTGGTAGAAGAAAATCTAGGGCTAGTGTACATCAATCTCCTTCTCTCTCCTATCTCTCTCTCCCTCTCGGCTTCTCTCTCTCTCCCTCTCTCAGATTCTCTCTCTCTCTCCCTTGTTTAATATATGTATATGTATGGATGACTAAGTAGGAAAGAGTACACCATGACCTCACTAGGTCTTTCAAGTCAAAATTCCCCATTAAACAATGTCAAATTGGCACATGTTCTTAGTATAAAATAATATTAGGGTACATAGGAAATCTAGGTACATATCTTTATATATATATATATGTATGTATATCATCACATGGTAGTTTAATAAACAATTGAAGCCTTGTACCTTGGCTTGACTTGGCCTTATTAACTAATGGATCAAAATTCTCCTAACATTTATTATCCAATGGGTAATGGATGGAAAGTACTATGCTTATATAATCTATTTATATATGTATATTGACACATGGCAATCTATTAAACTAATTGGTGAATCTATTAAACTAATAGATCTTGTACTAGGTGGTAAGACTAAGCTATGGACCAATGGGTGATATTTTCCCTAACTTCTATGGACCAATGGATAAAAGAGTAAAGTATAATATTGGGATATTATAAATACATCTATCAAACATGTGTATATAAGCCTATATAAGTGTACCTTGGTCAAATCTAATAAAATATCTTAGGTGAAAAGCCTATTGTCCAATGGATAAAGATTTTCCTAACATTTATCGTCCAATGGGTAAAGGTCAAAGATGACTTTGGTCCAAAGGGTTCCTTTAGGGTTTGGAAAGGTTTGAAAGGTTCAACTAGGGTTGAGATTGGTAGTTAGGTTATCTCAATGAATCGGTTAGAAGCTAACTAGGCTTGCTAAGTAGGATTTCTAGTCAAGAAATACGATTCTACGACTTCTCAATATGCTAGGCACTTGTCTTTAGAAAATGACCTTATTGCTTGGAGTGAAGAATCTTAATCATGACGGATTACTAAGAACGACTCAAAGTTTTGAGAGGGATTCATAAACCATTCAAGAATAATTAAAGACTTTTCGAATTAACAACGAAATTTTTATTTAGTAAAAATCAGAGTTGTTACATTTGCTTTGTCCAACCTTTTCTTGATCCCGTCAAGGATGGTTTTGTTAGACGCTTCTGCCTACCCATTACTCTGAGGGTAGGCTGGGGTTGAGTAATAATTCCTTATCCCATATTGGGCACAGAAGGCCTTGAACTTCTTTTGAAATTGGGACCCATTATCCATAATCAACGAATAAGGGACCCCAAATCGAGTAATAATACTCTTCCACACAAACCTTTCTATCATAGGTTCAGTGATCTTGGCCAATGGTTCTGCCTCAATCCACTTAGTGAAATAATCCGTTGCAACCAACAGAAATTTCCTATTCCCAGTTGCCTTGTGGAGTGGACCCAGGATGTCCATTCCCCACTATGCGAATGGCCAAGGACTTGTCAACGGCACTAGATCCCCGGCTGGTGTTCGGATCATTGGTGAGAATTTTTGGCACTTCTCCCAAATTTTCACATACACCTTTGCGTCCTCCTGCATGTGCGGCCACTAGTAACCCTGAGTGATTGCTCGGTGGGCAATGGACCTGCCCCCAGCATGGCTTCCACATGTTCCCTCGTGGATCTCGTGGAGAAACCTCTGCACCATTTCGGGATGCACATAGAGTAAATATGGTCCAGTGAAGGACTTTCTGTACAACTTTCCTTCAGGTGACAACCAAAACCGTGCAGATTTTGTCTTTATCTTGTGAGCCTCCTTTTTATCTGTGGGGAGTGCCCCATCTCGTAGGAACTCCACTATTGGATCCATCCAACTTGGTCCTTGGTTCACGTCCAAGACCAATTTCACGCTCCTTCCAATGCTCGGCTCAGCAAGATAATCCACTGCCACCCATCTCTTGCACTCTGTTGGCACAGCTGCAGCCAACCAAGCAAGTGAATCTGCATGGGCATTCTGCCCAGAACTTATTTGCTCGATGTACACCTTCTCAAAAGTGTTGAGCAAATCTTTGGCAGCCTCCACGTAGGCTGCCATCTTTTCATTCCGGGCTTCATATTCCCCGGACAACTGGTTCACCACGAGTTGTGAATCATAGTACACTCGTATTCTTTTTACTTTCAGGGTCCTTGCACTTCTCAAACCAGCTAAGAGTGCCTCGTACTCCGCCACATTGTTCGAAGCACTAAAACCCAGTCGAAGTGATAACTCCATCATCACTCCCTCAGGGGGGAAAAGTACAACTCCTATTCCCGAACCGGTATTACATGCCGAACCATCAACGAACAACTTCCATTCCAGAGGATCTTGCTCGGCCAATGCCTTACCCTTCCTGGTTGGTGGTTCAACTGGCTGCTCCTTTCTTGTAGGAGGTTGGGGAGCCACTGCAGGTGAAAACTCAGCTACAAAGTCTGCCAACACTTATCCCTTTATTGCAGTGCGCAGCTGATAGTCAATATCGTACTGACTTAACTCCACCGACCAGGTTGAAATACGTCCCGAGAAATCTGCCTTTTGTAGCAAAGATTTCAACGGAAACTTTGTGTAAACCACAGTTCTGTGACTCTGGAAATAATGGGGCAGCTTCCTTGCTGCTGTCCTCAATGCCAGGACTGTAACGCCCCCAATTTTGGGTACGTTAAATAGACATTTTTATTGAAATTTAAACAGAGTCTGGCTCGTAATTACATCATAACTCTCTCAAGAGGACATTTATTTAGACAAGGAAGGGAACTAGGGTTCCTAACTACAGCTCCGCCTGCTCTTCCATCCTAGCCAGCTCCTTGGCTCCGAAAATCTCCAAGGTGTACAGCTCACCCTGTTCATCTATAAGGTCTGACACATTATACCGGCGTCGCAACCAATATAATATGTCAGACCTTATAGATGAACAGGGTGAGCTGTACACCTTGGAGGCTTTCGGAGCCGAGGAGCTGGCTAGGATGGAAGAGTAGGCGGAGCTGTAGTTAAGAACCCTAGTTCCCTTCCTTGTCTAAATAAATGTACTCTTGAGAGAGTTATGATGTAATAACGAGCCAGACTCTGTTTAAATTTCAATAAAAATGTCTATTTAACGTACCCAAAATTGGGGGCGTTACAACTTGGTATCAGAGCTTTAGGTTCAAAACCTCGGCCATGGGTAGAATGGGTAGAACCATAAGATAGTTTGACCGTTGCACAAACGTGAATTTGAGTTTAAGTTTACCGTCCCAAATTGGGTGGAATCCTGACAAAACAATCTTCGGATTGAAGCAAGGTGTGGAAATTGGTAGTACCACCGAGCTGGGAATTCCCGAACAATTGGATGATGACTTAAATCAAGCATTGAGTGTGGAACTTAAAAACTCATAAGCTTTTCCTTAGTTGCTATTAAAACCTGTCTTAAGACGTTGCTAATTAAGGTTTAAAACTTTTCCTTGTAGATGAGCCATTTGGGATATCTAGTTGCCCTGTTGGCGGGAGCTCACCAACTCAAACTTGCCATAGAAACAATGACAACCCAACTAGTGGAGCACCCCGACTTTGTTGCTGCTGTTCTCGCCGAAAAGTGAGATTTCGCAAGGGTACAGCAAAACACCCCTATTTCCGTAGAGGAGGACCCGTGGTTTCCTATAATGTTCCCAATCCTATACGTCTTCCATGAGATTTTTGGTGTTCTACCCCCGATGCAAAACTTTGAAGTTGGAGATGAGAAGGTAGAAGTCAATGACAATGAGGACGCCGATGGGGTGACTGAGGAGGAAACCTTCCGGATGAAGGGGATCTCGAGGAGGACGAGGTCCTAGAAGATCTGTGAAAGCCAAGGATACTTCTTAGGCGCACCTAAATAAACCTAGCAATAGTTGTAACCCTTCGGGAGGTGGGATGTTAGAAATTTGGATCATTGTAGCTTGTCTAATGATTCCTAAGATGTACTATTGCTATGCTCGATAATAAAAGACTTGTATTTCTCTTTCATTACATGATCACTGTTTATGTGCGTACTTGTGTTTGATACGTGATTACCCCTTTACACCGTTAAGTCTAATATATAACCCTCTTATTGTTATAGATGTCAAGAACATGTCAAGGAGGATGCCCACCCTTTACCCCAAGAGTCTTGACCAACTATCGATCATTATTAGCACCAGAGTACACAATACCAACACCCCCATCTGAGGATGACATGGAACTCTACGAGGTCCCAATCACGTGGGAGGTACCCCCACCAGCTACGAACCCCGAGTACTTTCCACCTACCGAAGTCCCTGAGCCACCTGTGGAGAACTTCGAGCAACCATTTAGCTTCCGTACATTTGGCATAGAGACTGACCCTGAGTTGGAAGCTGTAATGCTGGACCTTTCCCAGTACTATCAAGAACCGTTAGAAGAACTACCCGTTCTAACAAAAGAGGAGCTGCTTGCGCAAGAACGTAAACTCCTCGAAGAAGCTGAGACCATAGTCGAGAAAAACCACAAAATATGGCTGAGGGAGATTTACGGAATTGTCTTACCCTAGAGCAAAATAGTAGCAACGCAATGTAGAATAAGGCTTAACAACAGGTGAACTTAGCAGTAGGAATATCATTTCAACTTGTACTAGGAAGAATCATATGTCTCTACTTGTCTTTTGTAGTAGAACTCTATGCTTATGATTGTAATCCTTTGATTATCTTTAAAAAGCTTGTCTTATTTTACTATGGCATACCATTTGTTATGTTACTTTCAATTTTAGGAGAGCCGTTTATAAACCGAAAACAAAAGAAAATCGTTAAGTAGGCTTAAACCTCCCCTTTTCAATTTCTACTCGTAGATGGTGAACCGACGCATCAGATTAGGATACGAAACCGGAGAATCCTCTAACGCGAACCCCAACCTAACCCAAATCATGCAAGCATTCGTCGCCGCTTTGAATGCCAATCGCCGAAACCAAAACCCCCATGACGGACCTATGTCCCGAACTCAAACAATGAACGAATTTTGCAAACGCCGACCCCCGACCTTCAACGGAGATACTAACCCCACCGTGGCTGAGACATGGCTGAAGGAGGTCAAGGTGATCCTAGACACTTTGGAGATTACTCGGGACAGAGATCGTGTAGCCTTAGCCACCTATCAACTGAAAGGAGAAGCCCGCTATTGGTGGGAATTGATGGAGGCAACCCATGCCATAGCCACCATGACATTTGCCGAGTTCGAGACCCTGTTTCTCAACAAATACTTTCCCACACCCCTTCGCCTTGCCAAGGAGCAGGAATTCCTAAACCTGAAACAAGGAACAATGACCGTTACCCAATACGCGGCCAAATTTGAGGAGCTATCCCGTTACGCCCCAAACGCCATAGCAACTGAAGACAAGAAGGCCAGAAGGTTCGAGTGGGGACTGACAACGGCTCGGAGGACTGTGGTAGCACAAGCCTTTACCACCTATACCGGTGTCGTAAAGTGTGCGCTCCGGCTTGAGAGTTAGGAGGCTGACTTCAAAACCCACTGGAAGAAGGTGACCGGCAGTACCGGCGGACCAATCCGAACCCACCCATCCAATAACAATCGTGGACCCTACCCCACCAAACCCTCTAACCCGTCTCAAAACAGCCAACCTTGGAGGACTACTACACCAGGACAGGGCGGACCGCAGAAGGGAGGCCGGAACATAGCGACGGTTCAGTACTTCAACTGTCAGGCTATGGGCCACTACAAGCGTGAGTGCCCCCAACCCCAGAGAGAGAGGAATGGGAGCTTTGGAAGTCAGAAAGCTCAAATACCTGGACAGGTTGGTTTTGTGAAGCAAAACCCTGGAGGTTCGTCACAACAGCAGAATGGGCAGGATAAGGGGAAGCAGCTCATGGAGAATCAGCAAAGCACCGGAGGGCGTATCTTG
Source organism: Rhododendron griersonianum (assembly GCA_018127125.1). Lineage (NCBI taxonomy): Eukaryota > Viridiplantae > Streptophyta > Magnoliopsida > Ericales > Ericaceae > Rhododendron > Rhododendron griersonianum. Next base: position 28,031,173 of record CM030790.1, on the reverse strand, counting down.
CATTGCAGACTGATGAGGAACAAGAGCAGGATCCCTCTGTGATCCAAGGTACGCTACTATTATATAGTACCTGCGTACAAGCCTTGTTCAACTCTGGTGCATCTCATTCATTCATATCTACTGCCTGCGTAACCACTCTAGCACTAGAAACAGAACCCCTAAGCACGAGTACAAAAGTAGCATCACCATTGGGGGGAAGTATAACTGTTAGTCTAGTGTGTAGAAGGTGCGAACTAGAAGTAACCAACTTACGACTGACTTGCGACCTCAGAGTGATTGACATGGCGGATTTCGACGTAATCTTGGGAATGGATTGGCTATCGGCACACCAAGCAGTCATAGACTGTCATCAGAAGACGGTGACGGCTTACACCCCAGAGGGAACTCGTTTCTGTTTTAAGGGGGATAGGCAAATGGCAAGTTCGATGACGAGGAGATCAAATTGGCAGAATCAACTGTTTGGATGGCTAGCTAGTCTCCAATTGGAAGAAGCCGATAGAATGGAAGTGGGATTACCACACATCGTTTGCGAGTATGCCGATGTTTTCCCTGAGGAACTTCCTGGCTTACCACCTCAGAGAGAGATAGACTTCTCTATAGAGCTCCAACCAGGAACGACACCAATCTCTATGGCCCCGTACCGCATGGCCCCTGCGGAACTAAAGGAGCTCAAGACCCAATTGCAAGAGCTGTTAGGCAAAGGGTTTATCCGGCCAAGTACGTCACCATGAGGAGCACCTGCACTATTCGTGAAAAAGAAGGAAGGAACACTTCGTCTATGTATCGACTATAGGAAGCTAAACCAAGTCACAATCAAGAACCGGTACCCCCTGCCTAGGATCGATGACCTATTTGATCAATTGAGAGGGGCAACATGCTTCTCAAAAATCGATCTCCGATCAGGTTATCATCAGCTTAGGATCCGGGATGAAGACATCGCCAAGACAGCCTTTCGCACCAGATATGGACACTACGAGTTTGTAGTGATGCCATTTGGGCTGACAAACGCTCCGGCAGTATTCATGTGTGTCTCATGAACAAGATCTTTCAACCCTACTTAGATAAGTTTGTAGTGGTGTTCATTGATGATATCTTGATATACTCCGCCAATAAGGAGGAGCATGAAGGACACCTTCGGATAGCACTACAAGTACTCCGAGATAACCAACTCTATGCCAAGGCAAGTAAATGCGAGTTTTGGCTGGAAGTGGTTAAGTTCTTGGGGCACGTAGTATCCAAGGACGGAATCGCAGTGGACGAAAGTAAGGTTGAAGTAATACTGAATTGGAAACAACCGACTTCAGTATTTGAAATCAGGAGTTTCTTAGGATTGGCTGGATACTACCAAAGATTTATACCAGACTTCTCAATCCTCGTCAAACCAATGACAAGACTCACTCAGAAAGGAGTGAAGCTGGATTGGAATGAAGCCTGTGAGAAATCCTTCAAGGAATTGAAGAAGAGACTGACTAGTGCGCCAGTACTCATCATTCCTGAGCGAGGCATAGATTATACAATCTACTGCGACGCGTCAAGAGATGGTTTAGGGTGCGTACTAATGCAAAATGGAAAAGTTGTAGCCTACGGAACTCGGCAACTTTGACCACACGAGAAGAATTACCCTACTCACGACTTAGAATTGGCTGCGGTAGTATTTGCCCTTAAAACCTGGCATTACTACCTGTGGGGAGAACAATTCGAGGTCTTTACCGACCACAAGAGCCTCAAGTACCTTTTCACTCAGAAGGAGTTGAATTTGAGGCAACGCCGTTGGATGGAATACTTGGAAGATTACAAGTTTACGCTGCAATATCACCCTGGCAAGGCCAACGTTGTGGCTGACGCTCTGAGTTGAAAGGACAGAGCATAGAAGGTCAAAACAGCCATCAAGGAATGGGAAATGATGGACACTCTCAACGAGTTCAACTTGCGACCATCATCGAAGGATGGGAATGCCCGGCTATATGCCCTCATTGCAGAGCTAGCACTTCACCAAGAAATCCTACTGGCCCAAACCTCTGAGCAAGATTGCGAGTTCATCCGGTACCGAGCCCGAGAAGGAAAGGTGCTACCAGGATGGACAATCGAGAAGGATAACAGCTTGAGATTCAAGGGAAATGTGTTCGTACCTAACATTGGAACCCTTTGAGAAGTTGTACTTCGAGAAGCTCATCATTCGAACTTCGCAGTCCACCCGGGCGGTACAAAGATGTACCACTACTTGCGAAGAACATACTGGTGGGAAGGAATGAAGAAGGATGTAGCCCGATTAGTGTCTACTTGCCTAGTATGTCAACAAGTCAAGGCTGAACACTAGAAATCGGGAGGAGACCTTCAACCTGTACCAATTCCGACCTGGAAGTGGGAGCATATCTCAATGGACTTCGTGACTGGACTACCAAGATCCGCCAAAACCAACACAGCTATTTGGGTGATCGTGGACCGACTCACCAAATCTGTGCATTTGGTGAGTCAGTTAAGATGACGGAGAACGTGGAACAGTTGAACCTGTTGTATATTCGAGAGATCGTACGACTACATGGAGTACCTATCTCGATAGTATCTAACAGAGACCCACGTTTTGTATCACATTTTTGGAAAGGATTGCAGAAGGCATTGGGAACGGATGTTAGACTTAGTACCGCCTTCCACCCTCAAACAGACGGACAAACAGAGAGGACAATACAAACGTTGGAAGATATGCTGAGAGCCTGCGCCTTGGATTTTTCTGGAAACTGGGAGCAGCACTTACCATTGGTAGAGTTCGCCTACAACAACAGCTATTAAGCAAGTATCGAAATGGCACCGTACGAAGCTCTATACGGTCGACCCTGTCGATCCCCAGTTTGCTGGACAGATGCTGGAGAAATGGGATTGATTGGACCTGACATAGTATGAGATACTACGGAGAAGGTCAAAACTATCAGGCAAAGGATCCAGACCGCTCAAAGCTGACAAAAGAGTTATGCGGACAAGAGAAACCGACCGTAAACCTTTCAAGTGGGAGATCATGTGTTTCTGAAAATTAGACCAAAGAAGGGAGTTATCAGATTTGGGAAAAAGGGAAAGCTGCCCCCATGCTACATCGGACCCTTCGACATCGTAGAGAAAATAGGAAAAGTTGCGTATCGTCTAGCCCTGCCGCCACAGCTATATAGAGTGCATAACGTGTTTCACGTTTCAATGCTCCGCAAATATCTCGCTTTACCCACACATGTTCTCAACTGGGAAGACATCACCATCGAAGAAGATGCGACGTACGAAGAGGAACCAATAGAGATTCAAGACCGAAGCGAGAAGGTAATCCGGAACAAGACCATCAAACTGGTGCGAGTTTTATGGAGGCACCGTGGAGCCGAAGAAACCACATGGGAGAGAGAAGAAACCATGAGAGCGAATTATCCCCACCTGTTCGAATTCGAGCGTGCACCTAATTTTGAGGATGTTATTGTTTAAGGGGATAGGTTGTAACAACTCCGATTTTTAGCAAATAAAAATCTCGTTGTTTTCGGAAATCCTTTATGAAATCTTGAATCGCTTTTTAGATAATCCGTCATAATTAGATTTTCTTCACTTTGAGCAATCTATTCATTTTCTAAAGACAAGTGTCTAGTATATTTTCCTAGTCATTGAGAAGAAGTCTTAGAATTACATTTCTTGGCTAGAAATCCTACTTGGCAAGCCTAGTTGGATTCCAACCGATCTTTGAGAAACCTAACTACCAATTCACCTAGTTACCTTCTCCTAACCCTAATGAAACCTTTGGACCTAGATTATTATTAGATACATATACACACACATATATATATGACTAGTCAATCTAAGTCATACTTGTCATCTTTGGTCTTTACCCGTTGGACGATAAAAGTTAGGGAAATCTTTATCCATTGGACAATAGGAAACCTAGATTTCTACCAAAAGTACTTAATTAGATTTTGTTAAAGGTACATACATACATAAATATTTATTTATATATAGTCATATATACACATGCCTAAAGTACATGTATATATTATTCAAGTATATATTACTTTACTTCTTTAACCATTGGTCAATAAATGTTAGGGAAAATATTATCCATTGGACAATAGAGTTAGTCTTCCAACAAGTACTGGGATTTATTAATTTAGTCAATTCCTAGATTCACCATGTGATTATATACTATATATATATATACCATAGATTTTGTACCAAAGATTCAAAAGTACATTGATATTATAAAATTCCATAAGACATGTGCCAATTTGGACTATTTTAATGAGGAATTTTGATTTGAAATATACCTAGATTGCATAGTACTTATTTATATATATATTACAAAGTACACATGTGTTTAATAGAATTGTTTATTAGAAAATATTGATATTTGAAAATCTATTAGATTATATTGTACCTTATGTACTTATATATATATATATACTTCCATAAGTACTAGTAATAGGAGAGAGAGAGAGAGAGAGAGAGAGAGAAAGAGGAAGAGAGGGAGATTTGGTGTGTACCTTGTTTTGATCTTCCATGATCTTATTACATACTTTCAATCTATGGTGATATACTTCTTCAAGCAAAATCCATCCACATTGTCCTTATGTGTACAATGGCCAATATAAAACCATGTACCATCCTCCTTTCTTCCACAAAATCTTTCCAAACCAAATCCAAAGTACTAAATCTAGCCATGCAAGCCTAGAACTAGGTCATGATCTTTCAAAGAAAGCTTGACAAGGTGAATAAAAAATGAGATATATATAGAGAGAGAGAGAGAGAGATTTCAGGTGAGAGGGAGAGGGAGACATGCCTTGGCCTATAAATAGCAAGCCATTCCAAGCTTAAACTCACACCTTTAAGCATTGCTCTCACTTCTCTCTAGAATTTCTAAGCTTTCTTTGTTCCAAAGTTCAAGTTCTTTCAAGTTCTTGAAGTTCTTGAGAGCTACCACCAAACCACCTCCAAAACCACCCCTAGATCTTTAAAGTAGCTTAGTTTAGTTAGCAAAGTTGTTTCTAGGAAGAGAAAGTTCATCTCTCTTCCTTTCGAAGCAATCCGGAGCCGTTACGCCGCCGATTCTCAAAACCGACGACGAATCCTCAAAAACCGACCAACCGTCAAGAAGAACGGTAGATTTTCCCTATCTACTATTCCTAAGTATATGTAGGATTTTCCTATAACTCTAAATAACGTATGGTATGAATGTAGATTGATCCTAAAGTTTAATAAACCTTCCTTACTCTAGTAAAATTAGAAGTTGGTATAATATTTGAATGTTAGAATGCATGATAGTTGTTAAACTTAATTGGCAAATGGAAGTATGAATATGTTAAATGACTACATCTTTTTACTTCAATAAACATGTGTTGTTTTGAACTTCTCAAAAAGAAAGGAAGAACGAATTTGAAAGATAACGTTTGTAGCCCGACTTTAAGTATTCGTATTTTGATCTTTAAGATGATTATGAGCATGTACACGTGTTTACTTGTCTTACTTGATTGACGTGTGATAAAGCATAAGTGGTTTACCACTCCAAAGGTGTCCGTCCATGTGGCACTATGCTTACTTTGTGTGTTAAATGTTGAGCATGATGATGTGATAAAATGAGCATGCTATCTAATATAGAGTTGAATGATCTTCCTAGTTTAGTTTCAAGATTTCAATGAATGATTTATGATTTTGTCATAAGAAGTCTTGCCGCGGAGTCTATGCATGAGAACGAGACACGGAAATCGAGAAAGTTAGAAACATGACACCTAGGGTGTGAAAAGACGTGTTGACTTGGTAAAATATTTTTGAAACTACATAATGACCGGACGTGGTAGTCATTATGTGAGTATGTGTGGGTGTGTGTGTGCCAATGGGAACCCGGGACGGCGGAACCATTGTGAGGATACTCAGGAGACCGGAACGGCGGAACCGAGGTTGGGTGTGTGGCTTGGTTATCCGTGGAGAGGAGCCAATGCTAATGTGTGCCAATGGGAACCCGGGACGGCGGAACCATTGTGAGGATACTCGGGAACCCGAAACGGCGGAACCGAGGTTGGGTGTGTTAAAAATGATTTTTGAAAGGTTGATTTGACTAATGAAGGTTAAAATGGTGACACGGTCTATGATATGCTGCGTAGGAGAAACACAGAGAATCGTGGACACCAACGTTAGTATGATAGTGAATGTGTAATTGTTAACTACGTTGTTGAATGAGCATGAGTAATTGTCTATATGCCTTTTTGTTGTAAGTTAATGTTTAGTGGGTATGGATTATTCTATTGAGCTTTTGTAGCTCACGGTGTTGCCCTTTGGTGACCCTGACATATAATATTGGTGGCGACGCCGGTATAATGTGTCAGACCTTATAGATGAACAGGGTGAGCTGTACACCTTGGAGGCTTTCGGAGCCGAGGAGCTGGCTAGGATGGAAGAGCAGGCGGAGCATTAGTTAGGAACCCTAGTTCCCTTCCTTGTCTAAATAAATGTACTCTTGAGAGAGTTATGATGTAATAACGAGCCAGACTCTGTTTAAATTTCAATAAAAATGTCTATTTAACGTACCCAAAATTGGGGGCGTTACAAGGACCAATTTTTTAGAGGCAGATATCTCGTTTCTACATCTAACAGCATCTTTTTTTTTTGGGGTAAATGAGCTTGAAAATAAAAAAAGGATAACCGAATATACAGTATACAAGGGGCATACCCCAGGAGGAAAAGAAAAGAAGAAAAACATAACAAGAGAGAAAGCCTACGCCAAATGGCTACATAGGACTAGAACCAAACTAAAACATCTGTTTCCTATCCATCTAAGAGATGGAAACGAAACAGATGGCAAAAGATCACAACGTGCGCTCAGCTTGAACAATGAACATAAAACTGTTTCCTAATCTACCTAATGCTTGGAAGAACTGCTTGAACCACCCAATGGCACAACAGGCAGTCCCAAACTGGACAGCAACAAGCCAGGAAGCAATGGATGTAACTTCACATGACTTGCATCTTGACTTGAATTAGGGAGCTCGATTGAGCATCACAACAGGCAGTCCCAAACTGCTATAACAGCAAATCTGGACAGTGCACGGAAGGCAGCAGCAGCTGCAACTGCTGCACAAGAGGACAGAACACCATTGCTGGACAGCAGATTTCTGCTGTAACTATAACAGAAGCAGCAGTCAAATTCAGCCACCAAACAACTCAGCCATAACAGAAAATGCAGTAGCTTATGTGCAGCCACCATTGCTTAACAGCAGAACAGAAACAACAAAACTATAGCAGCAGCCAATGGAACAGCGGATTCAGAACAATCAGAAGCAGTTGCAGTCGAGTAGGATCAGAACAGTCCGAAAGGAACAGCAGAAGAGCAGAACCAATTATCTAAGAGATGCTAGGGACAAGCCCCCTAGGAAAGCTTAAAACGATCCAAGGGACAACCCCCCAAGGATAGGAAAATGAGTGAACAAGCCTGCACTATACAAAATAGTAAACAGTAACAGCAGCAGCAGCAGGGCTGCAATCTAATCATATACAGCTAGCTATAGATACCAGAATAAAATCTGAGCAACTCATAAGAATCAAAACACTACTGGACTGCCAAGAGAACCACATGACAGTAATGTAATGAGCAGACATCAAAATAACTGCACACCATAGGAGAATGCAACCATAATCAGTAACAGAAACTGTAACAGAACAGCAGCCATTATAAGCGACTGGAAGTAAAGCTCTTGGTATGTATGTAGCTCACACTTCTACTCCCTTGAATTCTCACAACTCCCACTCTATTTTACAATACCTAGAGCTAGGGACCCTATTCTCCCTCCACTATTTCTCACAAGATTCCCCCTCTAATTATTACCTCCTCTCACAAAGAAGGATGGGGCTCTAGCACACAGCTGACATGGGTTCCCATAGTATAGTAAGATCACTCATGTATGCAGAAGTATCAATTCAATCTACTCGAAGTAAGATATCTTCCTGGATACTTAGAAGCAATAGAAGGCCCACATGAAGGCATCTGTGAAGTGTAGACACCTCCCAAACGGGGCATTGCCATACAGATTGGTCACGTTTGTTTGCTCGATTGGTTGCTCGCTTCATAAACCAAAATCATGGACATTCCCATGGAGAGGAACATCGTCACACGATAACGGTTATCATCAAATAGAGTCGCCACCCAGTTTATTAAAACTGGGAAAATAGATAGAGATTCTGGATACGGGAGCCAAAAGTACAATAAGGGGAAGGTGTTAGGCACCCCTCTTTGCCCAGTCGTGAGACTGGCCCATAATCGTTCAACATAAGACGTGTAGATGCGTTATTTAATTCCAACACATAGTCTGTTTATTTATTCCTTTAAACAGTAAGCGAAGTGAGCCAGTGCGATAAGTAAGCATGCATCAGAAAGCAGAATAAAACAAACTGTCCCAGGGAGATGGATCCCGCGGCCGGTGAATGGATGTCACGGCCGAGGGATCCTCCTGGTTCGATGTATCGGCCGAGGGATCGAAGCCCCGGTCGGTGTTCTTCCTCACACCAGACAGAAAGATTAACGGATAATCAAAACGCTATGGTTAATTAGAAATACTGTAAATAAGGCAAACCAGAGGCCATTGGGCCTCACCACCTTGATCCCTCAGTTACTTGATTGCTTCGGATTGGGTGTAATTGACTGATTGCTTGATCGAAAACCCTAGAGTTAGGGTTTGAACTTCGGGGTTTGATTGCCGGATTGACGGCTGCCTTCGGGAGGTTAGGGCTTTTGAAGTATGGGATTGAGGGAGTATTTCTGCAGAGCTTTGAGGCTTGAAAGAGTGTGTAGGTATATCAATTTCGTGTGTTTATTTTCGGAGTCCAAAGGCCCTTTATATAGGCAATTGGTGACTCACTCCGGCCAATCAAATCACGAGATGGCAATTGCAATTGCAATGCATCTCTAACTCTACGTCGTAATCTCTTAGCGTAGCCCGAACGCATCGGAAAGGTAGTGTAATCGGATCAAACGTCTGACAGAACACGTTCCAGAGTTTGGGAAAAGGTCGATCTGGCGGCCGAGGAAAGGATGTCACGGCCGAGTAATGGATGTCTCGGCCGAAGGATAGATCTTGCAGCCGAGGGATTGGTATCTCAGGGAGATTTTGCTAGCAACGGGTTGCTCGGGTGAGGAAATGATGTTAGGGCCGTGGGATCGATGTCACGGCCGACAGATGGATTCTCCTAGGCTTCTGTATTTCTTTCTGAAAGGCTGTATGGCTTTGAATTGGGTCCTCTAAGTGGCTCAAAGTTCTCACCGAAAGTCCTAAGGTTCTCAAGGAAGCAATCAGCAATCAATGTATCCATTTCATCATCGGGATGGTCCCAAGGTGGGACTTGAAATAATCGTTAGGCCAAATTGGGGTGTCTACAGATGCCCCTCTTTGACTGAACTCAGACGGATCGCAAGACATGTTTGAGTAAGATTCAAAACTGTAAAAAGCAACTCAATTTGGTCCAACCACTATTCCAAGGGTTTTTTTGAAAAAGGTTTTGTTATGGTCTGGCCGGGAGGCTGCCTACGTATTCCGCAAGGGAAATCAGACCAACCGTAGTTCGGGCAATAAAGAAAAATGAAAAGTTTGGAGGGTTAGAGACAGAAGACGTACCTTAGGGCTTAAAAAGCCGTAGTGTGACGTACCTAGACTGAGCCAGGGTTTTGGCGAAGAGTAGTTGAAGGAGCGCGGGGGCTACCTGCGGAGTTTCTTTGCGGAGAGCTTCCTTAGTATTTTGGGGTAGATTAGTACACTGCAGGTGCGTTTGCTTTTCTTGATCATCCTTACTTTGACTGAAAGGAGCTCGGTAAAGTAGCCTATCCTTGCGAATGAGCTGGAAGGGATTAATGTAATGGGGTGGAATCCAAACCATCTTCTGGGATGAGTTGGACGCCGGTTTGCTTTTGAGATGTAGGGGAGGCGCGGGGCCAGTAACTGGAGCACGGAGCTTTTGGAGATGAGGGAACCGAGGCACGGAGCCGGTTGTAGTCATAAGGCGGAGGCCTGAGGTGTGATAGATTTGAGGCGTGGAGCCTGTTGCAATCTTGAGGCGAAGGCCTGAGGACATTGGATAGGACCGAAGCGCGGAGCTGGTGTTGATCATAAGGCGAGAGCCTGAGGTGATTGATAGGACCGAAGCGCGGAGTGTAGACACCTCCCAAACGGGGCATCGCCATACAGATTGATCGTGTTTGTTTGCTCGATTGGTTGCTCACTTCGTAAACCAAAATCATGGACATTCCCATGGCTAGGAACATTGCCACATGATAACGGCTATCATCAAATAGAGTCGCCACCCAATTTATGAAAACTGGGAAAACAGATAGAGATTCTGGATGCGGTAGCCAAAAGTACAATAAGGGGAAGGTGTTAGGCACCCCTCTTTGCCCAGTCGTGAGACTGGCCCATAATCATTCAACATAAGACGTGTAGATGCTTTATTTAATTCCAACACATAGACTGTTTATTTATTCCTTTAAACAGTAAGCGAAGTGAGCCAGTGCGATAAGTAAGCATGCATCAGAAAGCAGAATAAAACAAACTGTCCCAGGGAGATGGATCCCGCGGCCGGTGAATGGATGTCACGGCCGAGGGATCCTCCTGGTTCGATGTACCGGCCGAGGGATCGAAGCCCCGGTCGGTGTTCTTCCTCACACCGGACAGAAAGATTAACGGATAATCAAAACGCTATGGTTAATTAGAAATACTGTAAATAAGGTAAACCAGAGGCTGTTGGGCCTCACCACCTTGATCCCTCAGCTGCTTGATTGCTTTGGATTGGGTGTGATTGACTAATTGCTTGATCGAAAACCCTAGAGTTAGGGTTTGAACTTCGGGGTTTGATTGCCGGATTGACGGCTGCCTTCGGGAGGTTAGGGCTTTTGAAGTATGGGATTGAGGGAGTATTTCTGCAGAGCTTTGAGGCTTGAAAGAGTGTGTAGGTATATCAATTTCGTGTGTGTATTTTCGGAGTCCAAAGGCCCTTTATATAGGCAATTGTTGACTCACTCCGGCCAATCAAATCACGAGATGGCAATTGCAATTGCAATGCATCTCTAACTCTACGTCGTAATCTCTGAGCGTAGCCCGAACGCATCGGAAAGGTAGTGTAATCGGATCAAACGTCTGACAGAACACGTTCCAGAGTCTGGGAAAAGGTCGATCGGGCGGTCGAGTAAAGGATATCACGGCCGAGGAATGGATGTCTCGGCCGAAGGATAGATCTTGCGGCCGAGGGATTGATCTCTCAGGGAGATTTTGCTAGCAACAGGTTGCTCGGGTGAGGAAATGATGTTAGGGCCGTGGGATCGATGTCACGGCCGTCAGATGGATTCTCCTAGGCTTCTGTATTTCTGTCTGAAAGGCTGTATGGCTTTGAATTGGGTCCTCTAAGTGGCTCAAAGTTCTCACCGAAAGTCCTAAGGTTCTCAAGGAAGCAATCAGCAATCACTGTATCCATTTCATCATCGGGATGGTCCCAAGGTGGGACTTGAAATAATCGTTAGGCCAAATTGGGGTGTCTACAGATGCCCCTCTTTGACTGAACTCACTCTTTGACTGAACTCAGACGGATCGCGAGACATGTTTGAGTAAGAGTCAAAGCTGTAAAAAACAACTCAATTTGGTCCAACCACTATTCCAAGGGGTTTTTGAAAGAGGTTTTGTAATGGTCGGGCCGGGAGGCTGCCTACGTATTCCGCAAGGGAAATTCAGACCAACCGTAGTTCGGGCAATAAAGAAAAATGAAAAGTTTGGAGGGTTAGAGACAGAAGACGTACCTTAGGGCTTAAAAAGTCGTAGTGTGACGTACCTAGACTGAGCCAGGGTTTTGGCGAAGAGTAGTTGAAGGAGCGCGGGGCTGCCAGGGGAGTTTTTTGCGGAGAGCTTCCTTAGTTATTTTGGGGTAGATCAGTACACTGCAGGTGCGTTTGCTTTTCTTGATCATCCTTACTTTGACTGAAAGGAGTTCGGTAGAGTAGCCAATCCTTGCGAATGAGCTGGAAGGGATTGATGTAATGGGGTGGAATCCAAACCATCTGCTGGGATGAGTTGGGCGCCAGTTTGTTTTTGAGAGGTAGGGGAGGCACGGGGCAGTAACTGGAGCACGGAGCTTTTGGAGATGAGGGAACCGAGGCACGGAGCCGGTGTAGTCATAATGCGGAGGCCTGAGGTGTTTTGAGTTTGATAGGACCGAAGCGCGGAGCTGGTCTTGATTCACAAGGCGAGAGCCTGAGGTGATGATTTCTGGCGTAGTGGAACCGAGGCGCGGAGCCGGTTGTTGTCTTGAGGCGAAGGCCTGAGGAGATTGGATAGGACCGAGGCGCGGAGCTGGTGTTGATCATAAGGCGAGAGCCTGAGGTGTCAGAGCTTTGAGCTTGACGTGATGAACCGAAGCGCGGAGCTGGCATAAGGCAAGGGCCTGAGGTGAAGGAATTGAGGCCTGGAGCCTGCTGTGGTTATGAGGCAAGGGCCTGAATTGTCGGAGCTTAGAGCTTGACGTGATTTGAACCGAAGCGTAGAGCTGGTTGTATTCTGATGGTCTGTGCACGGAGCTTTCTCATCATAAGTGTTGGCGTGGAGCCAAAGGATCGAGGCGCTGAACCGATCAATAAAACCGAGGCATAGAGCCGGTTGATTGCAGGGTTGACCTGTTTCATGAGAGATATGCAGAGTGTATATGTGTGATGATGGTTTGTTAGATGTGAACAAATATGATGATGCATGTAGACACCCCAATTTGGCCTAACGATTATTTCAAGTCCCACCTTGGGACATTCCCGATGATGAAATGGATACAATGATTGCTGATTACTTCTTTGAGGACCTTAGGACTTTCGGTGAGAACTTTGACCACTTAAAGGACCCAATTCAAAGCCATACAGCCTTTCAGACAGAAATACAAAAGCCTAGGAGAATCCATCTGACGGCCGTGACATCGATCTAACGGCCACAACATCAATCCCTCACCCGAGCAACCTGTTGCCAGCAAAATCTCCCTGAGAGATCAATCCCTCGGCCGCGAGATCTATCCTTCGGCCGAGACATCCATTCCACGGCCGCGACATCCTTTGCTCGGCCGCCAGATCGACCTTTTTCCAGACTCTGGAACGTTCTGTCAGACGTTTGGTTTGATCCAACTACACTACCTTTCCGATGCGTTCGGGCTACGTTCGGAGATCACGACGTAGAGTTAGAGATGCATTGCAATTGCAATTGCCATCTCGTGATTTGATTGGCCGGAGTGAGTCATCCCTATGCCTATGTAAAGGGGCCTTTGGGCTCCGAATTAACACACAGAAATTGAGATACCTACACACTCAATCAAACCTCGAAACTCTGCACAAATACTCCCTCAATCCCATACTCCAAAAGCCCTAACCTTCCGAAGGCAGCCGTCAATCCGGCGATCAAACCCCGAAGTTCAAACCCTAACTCTAGGGTTCTCGATCAAGCAATCAGTCAATCACACTCAATCCAAAGCAATCAAGCAACTGAGGGATCAAGGTGGTGAGGCCCAACGGCCTCTGGTTTGTCTTAATTTATTGCTTTTCTGATTAACTATAGCGTTTTGATTATTCATTAATCTTTCTGTCTGGTGTGAGGAAGAACACCGACCGGGGCTTCGATCCCTCGGCCGGTACAACAAACCAGGAGGATCTCTCGGCCGTGACATCTATTCACCGGCCGCGAGATCCATCTCCCTGGGACATTTGTTTGTTTTTCTGCTTTCTGATGCATGCTCGTTTATCGCACTAGCTCACTTTGCTTACTGTTTAAAGGAATAACTAAACAGACTATGTGTTAGAATTAAACAAAGCATCTATACGTCTTATGTTGAACGATTATGGGCCAGTCTCATGGCGAGGCACAGAGGGGTGCCTAACACCTTCCCCTTATGGTACCTTTGGCTCCCGTATCCGAATCTCTATCTATTTTCCCGTTTTAATAAACTGGGTGGCGACTCTATTTGATGATAACCGTTATCGTGTGGCGATGTTCCTAGCCATGGGAATGTCCATGATTTTGGTTTATGAAGTGAGCAACCAATCGATTAAACACAACGTGATCAATCTGTATGGCGATGCCCCGTTTGGGAGGTGTCTACGCCACTAGCGACGCTGGGGAATATGAGAGCCATAACCAAAAAGTTCAACATAAGACTAATACATGCCTCGTTTAATTCATTTATCATATGCATCGAGCGGGCAACCCGTTGAGTTCACCTGATATCCCGGCATGACACGGGCTATGTTGGGGGTTCCAGCAAACTCCACAGTCACTCGTACCTAGTGGTATATCAAAAGGGGAACCACCCAATCACCGCCTATAATGGGCTGGAGAGAGGATTGGTGCCCTTTGACAACGGAGCACCCTGAGACTACCAAAACCTTGCATGTATTAGAAAGCCATAGAACTTATCAAACTAAGACAGGAACCTACAGGCTAGGAACCTACTTGCATTTTCGCTTCCAAGTTCTTCCTCACACCTTGTACCATCTGTTGTTGTAATTAACTATTTCTGTGCAGAAGGGTTGGGATTTCCAGCCCAAATCCTAGCCCTACACAAGCCAAGTATTGACTTACAGGTACTCTACTTTTCAAAGCAGACACAATAAGTAAAGCAAAGAAGCAACCACAGCCAATTTTATACTCTTACAACACCCGAAGTCATGCCAAACAGAGGTCTTTGCAACCGTCCCGTCTGTCACTCTCACCGGCCAAAACACCTACACTGCTACGGTCCCAATCACTTCCAGGGACTCCACGGTCATCTCCTCAACAAACTCAATCATCTACCAAATCCTAAGCTTCATCAAGTAATCTTCCCACTCTCATGGTAGATAACGACGCCATCATTGCTAATCACCAAGCTCAAAAGTCGCTACCTTACTAGCAGAAAAAGCAGCAAGAGATGCTGAGAACGAAAAGAAATCGGTGGAAGATGAGAATCCTCAAGAAGTGGTATTGGTAGAAAACCCTGAATTGGCCAAACAAGTCAAGGAGATCAAACGTACTCTGGCCCGTTCACAAGGGGACCAAATTCTAGATTTTGAAGGACTCTGCCTTTTTCCAGATTCTCAACTACCTGAGAAGTTGAATAGTACTGGCAATCCCACTAACCATGTCCGCCATGTCATCAACACTTTAAAGCCAATGGGCTTGAATGATGAGCTCAGTTATTTCAAAGGACTCTTACTGAAAGCCCTCTCAATTGGTTTCTCACTTTGGAGTTTGTACACTATCATACTTGGCCAGGAATTGCCAATGCTTTTGTCAAGCAATATGCATACAACGTTCAAATCGAGTTAACAACTCGAAATTTGGAAATAACTAAGCAGGAGTCAAACAAAGAATTTGCAACATTTGTGGCTAGATGGAGAGAAAAGCCGCCAAGATGAAGAACCGCCCCTCTGAGGAAAATCAAGTGAAAATAGTCGTCAAGAGTTTGCAGCCCAAGTACCTCACGCACATTTGCACTCAGGCTATCACTGATTTCAAGTGCCTGCATGCTACTGGGCTGCAGATTGAAGATGGGATCAAGCTAGGCCTCATTGGGAAAGAAGAAAACTCCTCCACCCAAGAAAACCTTCCCAACCCGTACATCTCCTGCCTCCGTCAACACCCTTAACTTAACCTTACCATAAGACCCTTTTCAAATTAGCTCATCCCGAAGCTCAAATCGCCCTGGTCGCAACTTTGACCCTCTCTATATGACCTCATCTCAAGCCTCAGCCATTCTGAGCCGTTAGGGGCATCTCAAACCTTTAAACAAACCACTTCCTCAGCCACCCTATGGCCCAAACCATGATCCTAACAAACAGTGCACCTACCATCAACACCTTAGGCATGAAACAGATAACCGCATGCGTCTCCGCCATGACATTCAAGATCTCATTGATAGCCGAACTATAAAACTTCCAAAACCTGATGTGCAAGCCAATCCACTTCCTACTCACAATGCTGAACCACCACCCCGAAACATCGATTTCATAAACAACCCCACATACAATCCTGGCCAATACATTGTCCAAAACAATCAAGTCAAGCCAACCTTTACCTTCCCAGAGGAGGATGAATGTTTCATGATGGAGGAGGAAGAAAACAATGAGTCCTATCAATCCGAAGTGATCGATCCCGACTTGTCTGACAAAAGTAATGAAGAAGAACAAGCAAAGGGGAAAATGACTTTGACGAAATGGAAGGAGAATACAATGATCCACTCGATGGAATCTCCTTAGCATCACTATTCAATCAAGTGGAAATAGCTGACGACTACACAATCAATAAGGAGGAAGAAAGGGTGATGAAAACCCAGACCAACACTTCCATTTGGGGACTACTCATGTCTCAAAGAGGTAGCCACCGTGCAAGCAGTGAAGATGGATCCAGTTCAAAGGCCCTGTTTGGCAAAGAAGAGGGTGGAAAAGAGTATAAAGTTGCGAAAGACAAAGGTTTTGAAAACGACCTCGAAATGCTACAATAGCTAAGAAGTCACAACATGGCAAAGAACATTAAACATCGCTTCTAATCAAGCTAAAACATGTTTTAAGCCCCTACTTAGGCATTTAATTTCTACCAAGTGAATTCCTGTTTCATCCTCTAGACTATGCTTATTCAATGATTTATTTCCTAAATTGCAATTACCAATACACTATAGTCTCTTTGCCAAACAAGGGAAATTTCAAGGAATCAAGTTCCTTGTGTCGCTGACAAAAAGGAAGGAAAGGATGAACTCTAGTTGCTTAAGAAACTAGGTTTTTGTCAAAACTTAGAAAGAAGACACTATCTCCGCGAGAACACTTAGGGTTAGCTCGCTCATTATGAAGGTACAAACACAAGGGAGATTTAGAAAAATATCTCCATCAAATTCCTCTCCAAAACGCAGAAACACTCTTGAGAGAAGTGCTCGTTGGGTAACCTGAAAATCCAAGCAAAAGTAAGAGCAAAGCCTGCTAGGCCAGAAAATGCAAAAACGCAGCCTAGGCAAAAGTTAAGGCATTCAAAGAAAAGCTCGCTAGGGACTCAACCTCCATTAGGTAACCTAGGCAAAATCAAGAGCATATGAGAAGAAAAACCAAGAGTGAAAAACCCAACCTCAAAGGTAACGATTTTGGAACTACGTAAAAGGCCTATTCCCTAATTAGGGATACGTAGGCAATCTCACATCGAGATGCGGCCCATGCATTTGGAGAGAAGGAAAAACATCAACAAACTTGTACTCACTGATAGGCATAGCTAACCTTGCGTATTGAGCTCGCAAAAGATGAGTACGCTTTTCTCAAAGAATTGGCAACAACAATAGGCACAAGAATTATTGTTCATCCCCTCTAACCTGAAGGTCATTAACACAATGAGCAGGATACCTCGAAAATTCTCAAGTTTGGCAATCAGACTATGGAACATGGCAAAAGCAAAAGGCGAAAATCAAAACCAAGCATAAGAAGGAGGAGAAAATGGGATGCCACTTGGCCAAAACAAAATCTACCTTTGGATAATCAAGGTAACAGCCGAAGAATTGATACATTGGCCGCAACATCGATTCTTTAGCCGAGTAATCGATTCCTCAGCCAGTATTTCATTTTCACACAAATTACTGTCTATCGGCAAGTACTTGTTCAAAAAGCCATGTTCTGACTATCGCGTGCAAACTCAAGACATCTAGGGGCATAAAAAGCATTTCTCATTTCATGAACAAAAGCTTGCCTGCAAAATCATCACTGTGGTTGCTTTTACTATACAAATACAGTTTCTGCTTCTCTCTTTGCTAACCATGAACAGGAAGGAAAAAGAAAATCCTAAAGCTGGTCATGACGCCGTCTCTGAGATGAAGAAGGGGATTGCTGGCTATCCTCCCCACTAACAGCTGGTGCTCACTCAGCCTCAAGCTACAAGGAAAAGAACGCAAAATAAGGGACAAGCACCAAGCGCCTCTTCTCCGTCATCAGAATGGAAGGAGACAAAGGAAAGGGCCCGTGGCCAAACAAGAGCAACTGAAGGAACAACAGGCAAAACCAAGGAAAAATGGCAGTACTCCATACAGTCACCTGCCTAAAGAAGCAAACCCGTCTAGTCTCTGATCTGAGCATTCTCCAAGTCTACTTTAGACATCGAAGAAGTAGACCTCATCAACGCCGGAGGAGGAGGAGAAACAAACTGAAGATCCTCAGCACGCAGGCGCCACTGGCTGGCCACCCGATCACATAAGTACCAAGCTTAACAAAAGGGACCCTCAAACAGGCTACGAGTACAATCTAGAACCCTGGAACTCGCAAGAGGGGCATCCTCTGATACACCACTCTAAGGGTCGAACCTCGCCTGCAAACAGAGTCTAAATCAGCCACAGCATAGAGGAATGGAGATCTAAAAACAAGGAATGCAAGGGGTACCTGGTCAACCGTCAATCGGTCCAAAACCCGTCACCACTCAGGAAGGCTCAAAACTGGTGACCGTGGCTTCATTGCCCCACGGACCATTACTCATAGCGAGGAACACAGTCCGCATCCGCATGTCTAGTGTGAGTAGGAAACTGAAGAAGATACTCAAAAGCCCAGAGAGGAAAGGGGCTACCAGTTGGCCAAGGCAGATGATCCCTAATCAAACTCCTAAACAACCTCCAAATACTGCAAAAGGGGCTAGAGATTGTGTATGCGCTGAACTATCCTTGTTGGCAAACAACGTTTGCCCAAGGAGGTAGGGAAGAAAGGCCCGTGTCAGCTACTCAACACTCACCTGAGTCGAGATATCAACCTTCATAAAAGTCTTGATCAGCCAAGAGACGTCAACATGACTACGCGAGTAAAGAGGGGGCACCTTGTCCAAAAACCACTTCAAAGCCCCTATCCGCTCCCAAAGCCTGGGGTTAATCCAAAGAGGAGCTCCACCTACTCACAGGCCGGTCAACAAAGAAAAATCACCTGGCGTGATCGTCATCTCACCAACAAAAGGAAAGTGGAATGTGTTGGTAGTATCCCACCACCTTTTAACTAGCGAGGTCACCAACGACCAATCCATCTTTGGAGGATTGAGGCCCAAAATGAACGCCTCAAAACCAGCAGCACGTGCTAGCTCCCGAGCTCGCTCTAGCAACATCACAAACCATTCCACTGCGAGCCTCTAATCTCCTATTTCTCTGCCGAGGACAACAAAGGGAGTTAATCTCACGAATGCATAAACAAATAAAAAGCTAGGGGCATCAAATCGACGTTTAAAAAGCATGCATTGCCTAAACAGGGGGCACAGTTATCTTAGCTTCTTTAAACAGAACAGCTTCGACCCAACCACGGGTCCTTCTCATTCACGCCCCTGGCTAAGAGGGATCTCATCCCGCAAATCAAAACAAAAGAACTCACTTTTGATCATGCAAATTAAAACTTCGAACTAAAGTAACCCTTTTACTTTTCAGGAAGCTTACCGAAACATTGAGGACGCTCAAGTGCGGCTCAGCGGCTCTACGCCCACACATCAACAGCTCTATGCCACGCCATGTGCACAATCTCGTGCTCAGCAGGCCAGTAAAACAATCCTATGGCTTCCACTCAATGCACCCTCCAGAAGGCGTTTATATTGCTAGCTTCCAGAAAGCGTTTATGTTGCCAGCTTGCAGAAAGCATTTAGCCACCAGAAGACATTTGAGTCGCTAGAAGGCGTTTGGCCTCCGGAAGGCACTCCCAGCAGTGGAGGTAATGGAAATCTCCCTAACAAGTTGGAATATGGTCAAGGACTAGCCTTGGGGACAACCCCGAGCATATGGAATCTAGCCTTAGGGGCAATCCCGAGCATGTGAAATCTAGCCTTGGGGACAGTCCCGAGCATGTGAAATCTAGCCTTGGGGGCAATCCCGAGCATACTCAAAACTAGCCTTGGAAACATCCCAAGCATAAGGAACCAATCAAACCCCGTGGAAGATGGAAGATGGAATACTCAACAAAGCGGCCCTGTGCCTATCATCTCTATCAACTCAGTGGCTCCAAGCCCATTACCTCAACAGGCTCAAAGCCTTTGTCTACTATCACCCAGCGGCTCGAAGCCCTTTATCATAGCGGCTCTATGCCCGTATCAATTCAGCGGCCCTGTGCCCATCGTCTCTACACAACTCAGCAGCTCCAAGCCCGCTATCTCAACTGGCTCAAAGCCGTAAACAAGCAATCTCAGCGGCTCAAAGCCCATTATCTCAAAATGGCTCCAAGCCATCACCTCAACAGGCTCGAAGCCTATGCTCACTATCACAGCAACAGACTCTACACCTGTTATCACAATCTCAGCGGCTCGAAGCCCATCACTCCAACAGGCTTGAAGCCTGTATCTATCATCTCAACTGGCTCGAAGCCGTAACAACCAACCCAGCGGCTCTAAGCCCATTGTCTCAACTGGCTCGAAGCCGTACACAATCAAGTTCTTAACAGGCTCGAAGCCTGTGTTCATCATCTCAACTGGCTCGAAGCCGTAAACAAGCAACAGGCTCTAAGCCGCCCCAACAATCAAGACATCTAACAAGCAACAGGCTCTAAGCCGCCCCAACAATCAAGACATCTATTCTCAGGCTCTACGCCTGAATGCTCAAAAATCTAACATTTTTGAATGCTCAAGCTCTACGTTTGGATGCCCAACCACTGTGTACTGGATGCTCAAGTCATACACTTGAATGCTCAAGCTCTACGCTTGGATGCCCAACCACTACGTACTGGACGCTCAAAGCCTGTACTTTGAATGCTCGGATTCTGCCATCCGAATGCTCGAGCTCTACGCTCTGAATGCTCAAGTCCGGAACTTGATAGAAGCTCTAAGCTTAAATCAACACACACGCACGGGCCCGTGCACATTTGCATCATTATCACATCGAATCTGCATCATCATATCTGTTCACATCTAACAACCATCATCACACATATACACTCTGCATATCTCTCATGAAACAGGTCAACCCTGCAATCAACCGGCACTATGCCTCGGTTTTATTGATCGGTTCAGCGCCTCGATCCTTTGGCTCCACGCCAACACTTATGATGAGAAAGCTCCGTGCACAGACCGTCAGAATACAACCAGCTCCGCGCTTCGGTTCATTACATCAAGCTCTAAGCTCACCTCAGGCCTCCGCCTCATAAACCATAGCAGGCTCCACGCCTCAATCTAATCCCCTCAAGGCTCTCGCCTTATGATCAACACCAGCTCCGCGCTTCGGTCCTATCAATCACCTCAGGCTCTCGCCTTATGATCAACACCAGCTCCCATCAAGCTCTAAGCTCACCTCAGGCCTTCGCCTCAAGATTGCAACAGGCTCCACGCCTTGATTCTATCACTCTCCATGCTCTCGCCTCATGACTACAACCGGCTCCGTGCCTCGGTCCCCTCATCGCCAAAGCTCCGTGCTCCAACCTGGCCCTGCGCCTCCCTACATCTCAAAAACAAACCGGCGTCCAACTCATCCCAGCAGATGGTTTGGATTCCACCCCATTACATCAATCCCATCCAGCTCATTCGCAAGGATAGGCTACTCTACCGAGCTCCTTTCACCAAAGTAAGGACGATCAAGAAAAGCAAACGCACTGCCGTATCGATCTACCCCAAAATACTAAGGAAGCTCTCTGCAAAGAAACTCCCTGTAGCCCCGCGCTCCTTCAACTACTCTTCGCCAAAACCCTGGCTCAGTCTAGGTACGTCACACTACGGCTTTTTAAGCCCTAAGGTACGTCTTCTGTCTCTAACCCTCCAAACTTTTACTTTTCTTTATTGCCCGAACTACGATTGGTCTGAATTTCCCTTATGGAATACGTAGGCAGCCTCCCGGCCCGACCATAACAAAACCTTTTTCGAAAACCCCTTGGAATAGTGGTTGGACCAAATTGAGTTGCTTTTTACAGCTTTGACTCTTACTCAAACATGTCTCGCGATCCGTCTGAGTTCAGTCAAAGAGGGGCATCTGTAGACACCCCAATTTGGCCTAACGATTATTTCAAGTCCCACCTTGGGACAATCCCGATGATGAAATGGATACAATGATTGCTGATTGCTTCTTTGAGGACCTTAGGACTTTCGGTGAGAACTTTGACCACTTAGAGGACCCAATTCAAAGCCATACAGCCTTTCAGACAGAAATACAGAAGCCTAGGAGAATCCATCTGACAGCCGTGACATCGATCTAACGGCCACAACATCAATCCCTCACCCGAGCAACCTGTTGCCAGCAAAATCTCCCTGAGAGATCAATCCCTCGGCCGCGAGATCTATCCTTCGGCCGAGACATCCATTCCACGGCCGCGACATCCTTTGCTCGGCCGCCAGATCGACCTTTTTCTAGACTCTGGAACGTTCTGTCAGACGTTTGGTTTGATCCAACTACACTACCTTTCCGATGCGTTCGGGCTACGTTTAGAGATCACGACGTAGAGTTAGAGATGCATTGCAATTGCAATTGCCATCTCGTGATTTGATTGGCCAGAGTGAGTCATCCCTATGCCTATATAAAGGGGCCTTTGGGCTCCGAATTAACACACAGAAATTGAGATACCTACACACTCAATCAAACCTCGAAACTCTGCACAAATACTCCCTCAATCCCATACTCTAAAAGCCCTAACCTTCCGAAGGCAACCGTCAATCCGGTGATCAAACCCCGAAGTTCAAACCCTAACTCTAGGGTTCTCGATCAAGCAATCAGTCAATCACACTCAATCCAAAGCAATCAAGCAACTGAGGGATCAAGGTGGTGAGGCCCAACGGCCTCTGGTTTGTCTTAATTTATTGCTTTTCTGATTAACTATAGCGTTTTGATTATTCATTAATCTTTCTGTCTGGTGTGAGGAAGAACACCGACCGGGGCTTCGATCCCTCGGCCGGTACATCAAACCAGGAGGATCTCTCGACCGTGACATCTATTCACCGGTCGCGAGATCCATCTCCCTGGGACATTTGTTTGTTTTTCTGCTTTCTGATGCATGCTCGTTTATCGCACTGGCTCACTTTGCTTGCTGTTTAAAGGAATAACTAAACAGACTATGTGTTAGAATTAAACAAAGCATCTATACGTCTTATGTTGAACGATTATGGGCCAGTCTCACGACTGAGCAAAGAGGGGTGCCTAACACCTTCCCTTTATTGTACTTTTGGCTCCCGTATCCAGAATCTCTATCTATTTTCCCAGTTTTAATAAACTGGGTGGCGACTCTATTTGATGATAACCGTTATCGTGTGGCGATGTTCCTAGCCATGGGAATGTCCATGATTTTGGTTTATGAAGTGAGCAACCAATCGATTAAACACAACGTGATCAATCTGTATGGTGATGCCCCGTTTGGGAGGTGTCTACAATGCAGACTCGATGTGAAAATGTTGATGCAATATGTGCACGGGCCCGTGCGTGTGTGTTTATTTTAAGCTTAGAGCTTCTATCAAGTTCCGGACTTGAGCATTCAGAGCGTAGAGCTTGAGCATTCGGACGGCAGAATCCGAGCATTCAAAGTACAGGCTTTGAGCGTCCAGTACGTAGTGGTTGGGCATCCAAGCGTAGAGCTTGAGCATTCAAGTGCATAACTTGAGCATCCAGTACATAGTGGTTGGGCATCCAAGCGTAGAGCTTGAGCATTCAAAAATGTTAGATTTTTGAGCATTCAGGCATAGAGCCTAAGAATAAATGTCTTGATTGTTGGGGCGGCTTAGAGCCTGTTGCTTGTTTACGGCTTCGAGCTGGTTGAGATGATGAACACAGGCTTCGAGCCTGTTAAGAACTTGATTGTGTACGGCTTCAAGCTAGTTTGAGACAATGGGCTTAGAGCTGCTGGGTTGGTTGTTACGGCTTCGAGCCAGTTGAGATAATGGGCTTGGAGCCGCTGAAATTTGTTTGTTACGGCTTTGAGCCACTTCAGATGATAGATATAGGCTTCGAGCCTGTTGAAGTAATGGGCTTCGAGCCGCTGAGATTGTGATAACAGGCGTAGAGTCTGTTGCTGTGATGGTGAGCATAGAGCTGCTGAGATAGTAAACATAGGCTTCGAGCCTATTGAGGTGATGGCTTGGAGCCACTTGAGATAATGGGCTTTGAGCCGTTGAGTTGTGATAAAGGGCGTAGAGCCTGTCGATAATGGGCTTAGAGCCGCTAAGATGGTTGTTATGGCTTCGAGCCAGTTGAGATAGCGGGCTCGGAGCCGCTGAGTTGTGTAGAGATGATAGGCACAGGGCCGCTGAATTGATACGGGCTTCGAGCCGCTATAATAAAGGGCTTCGAGCCGCTGGGTGATAGTAGACGAAGGCTTCGATCCTGTTTGAGGTAATGGGCTTCGAGCCGCTGAGTTGATTGTTATGGCTTCGAGCCAGCTGAGATGGTAGATACAGGCTTCGAGCCTGTTGAGGTAATGGGCTTCAAACCACTGAGCGTAGAGCCGCTGAGCGTAGAGCCGCTGAGTGAGTGAGTATGGGCGTAGAGCCTATTGATAATAGGCTTCGAGCCGCTGCTGAGTCGATTGGTGAAGGCGTAGAGCCTGTTAAATTGTGGGTTGGGAGCCGCTGAGTTAGTAGGTGGAGGCGTAGGTGTCTTGTTTTGCCGTAGTAGGAGCGTCGGCCAGCAGTTTATGGAGAGAGATCTTTGATGCCTGGGCATGCCCCCAAGGCTAGTTTTGATTATGTTGTATTGGCTTGGGGATGCCCCCAAGGCTGATTTGATTTTTGCTTCTGTTGGTCATGAACCCAGAATTCCATAATGGCTCGAGTTAGTGCACTGAGCAAAATCTGCTGTTGCTGAGGGAATTTGATTAAGGGGCCAGGAGATCGATCTCTCGGCCGAAGAATTGATGTATCGGCCGTGAGAACGCCAAAAGTCAAGAAATCGATTTAAGTTTAGTTAAATCGATCTCACGGGTCATATCATCCTTTCCATTCCTCATTGTCTTCTCTCGTCCAAACAATCGCCGCCGATCTCTCCTCTCTCTCCTCGTCGGTCACCGCCATCCCCCACCTTACCGCCGTCGTCCCTTCCGACCACACGATTCCAGCTGTCATGTCTTCATCACCGCCTCCTCCTCCGTCATCTGATGTTCCTGCCATGCCTAGGGACACGGGCAAAGCTCCGGCTGTTGAGGCCGCGATTCTTGGTGGGTTTTCAAGTTCCCGCGTTCTTCATTCAAGTCGGCGCAGAGCCACTGTTGGGGGAAGTTCCTCGCAACCCATTCCTCCCGGGGTTGAACCCGAGGTTTCTACTGATGTAGGCGGTGATATTCTTCCACCTTTTGACGTTGCTACTTACGCTCCTCAGGTTCACTTGGTCGGGCGTGGTGGTTCTTTGCGATACCGTCCTCCCCTCAGCGACATCCTACCTGAGGTCTTGCACAGGGAGCCAGAGCAGCACTTTGGTTTCACCAACAGGAAGGTAGAAATTTATCCTGTCAAATGATTTTTGTATGTGAGATTTCGCAGAGTGATAATTTGATATTTTGATAGGGAGTTTGAGTTCTAGAAGTTGCCCCCTGTATAGGCGATATCTTGTGTATTTGATTCCTTCTTCGTATTTTGTCAGGCAAACGAGAGATTGCGCGTGTGGGGAAGCTGCCCCCAGGTGTTTGAGTGGTATGATAGGCTTCCTCAGGAAGCCAAGGATGCGGTTGCTTTGGCTGGCTTCGAGCCCTTGATACTTGGTTTCCATCTTCCGAAGGCGGAGTTGGGATTGACCACATCTTTGGTCGAGCGGTGGTGGGATACCACCAACACTTTCCACCTTCCGGAGGCTGGGGAGATGACGATCACTCCGGGTGACTTTGCTTTGCTCACAAGCCTGAGAGTAGGCAGCGATCCTCTTCCAATTGACCCGCGGATCCATGAGCGGAAGGGTGCCCTTGGATATCTTTTGGGGAAGGTTCCCATTGTGTCAGAGAGTGGCCATATCACATATACCTGGCTTCGGGAAGAGTTTGATCAAGTTGATATCCTGACGGAGATTCCCCTTTCTCAGCTGGTACGAGCTTTCCTGCTTTATCTCCTTGGGCAAACTTTGTTTTGCAACAAGGAGAATTCGGTACATGTCCAGTTCTTGGCTGCTTTGGTGCACTTAGAGACCATAGCAGAGTTTGATTGGGGAACTCCTGCCCTAGCCACGTTGTATGGACACCTCAGTGTTTGTTCCCGGGGAGTTAGTTTGTCGCTTGGCGGACACCATCGTATTCTTGAGGTATCCATTTTGATTTATGCATTATTCTCTTGTTGCTTCTATCTTTGTTATTCATGTTTTCCGTCTTTGCTTGTAGCTTTGGGCTTTTGAGCACTTGTTGCAGTTTCCTCCTCCGACTGGGCACAGAGACCCTAGGTTCGTTCCGCAGGTAGCCCGTTGGTTGAAAGGAGTTTGGAAGTCACGGTCGCCTGCCATGGACTTGCTGGCTTGGAGGCGAGTTTTGGATCGCCTAACGGTGGATCAGGTATGACATCTTCTTTATCCTCTGATTTTCGTGCAATTTCCTCATTCTGTCATTTTGATGCTATTTCCCTTGTTATAGGTGCGTTTTGACCCATGGGGCGTGCTACTTGATGATGCTCCTCTGGAGTTGACCTCAGCTCGGGCGTTGGACAGCCAGCACTTCCTTCTGGAGGGGCCATTTTCGAGAGCCTGGTATCTTGGAGAGACGGTAGCGAGCCAGTACTTTCCACATTCCGAGGCGTTGCAGCTTGTTCCTCTCCCTCCTCCTGTTGGCATGAGATCGACCCATCTTTTGATCGGGGAGGGCTTGCTACTTGCTCTTGAGAGACAGCCAGCCATGAGTTTTCTCGTAGTGGGAGATTACTCAGCCTTTCGTTCGGCCTCTTTGACCCTTCCTACCACTACTGCTGCTGTTGCTCCTCCTGTTTGGCCACGGGCCCCCAGTTTCATTTCTTTCCACAATGCAAATGGAGAAGAGGAGCGTTTGCCACTGACACCGTGTACTACGCAGTTCTACGTGCTTCCTGCCAGAATTCAGCAGGTAATATTGTAGATTCTGTTTTGGTTTCCTTCAGCATTCCTTGCTTACTTGATTGTATATGCAATTGCTTCCTCTGCAGGTGCCCGCTGGGGTGTTTCAGGAATGGTTGCATGCTTTCCAGAGTGCAGAGGCTTTGGCTCGACGGCAGCGCGGCCGAATAGCTGCGGTATGCATCCTTTGATCTTTTCTTTTTCCATCCTACGTTTCATGTGAAACTAAATGCCTATATCCTGTGTCTCTGCAGCTTGAAGCAGAGCGAGTACCAACAGTGTCGGTCACCTAGAGTGCTGGAGTTAGCGAGGGTGGGAGTACCGGAGCTGGTGATGGAGATGCCGTGGCTGGTGAGAGGGACAGAGGATCAGTGTCTCAGTTCCTGAGCGTTTTCGTCCTGCGCCCAAAGAGGGGTCGTGGGCAGTAGCTAGCCTTTCCTTTCTTGCACCTGTATTTGTTAGTTCTGAAAACAGATAATTTGTATTTTTTTTGTTTGTATTTGAAGCATCCTCAGCATGTATTAGATATTTATGCAATATTTTTCAAAGTTTTGTGAATGTCTGGATTTAAACATGGGCCGAGGAATGGATCACTCGGCCGAGGGTTCTATTCTTCGGCCGCTACTTCTATTTCCTAAAGAAGTTGGATTTTTGCTTTTAGCCAAGTGGCGTTTTTCCCTTCTTACACTTAAATTTGATTCAGGCTCTTTATTTGCTTTTGCTGTTCCCACAATCTCTTTGCCATGTTTTATTAGAATGCTTGGTCCCTTATGTCGATGGCTTTTGAGTCAGAGAGGACGAACGATGATTCTTACGTGTCTTTGTTTTTGCCAACTCCCTGGAAAATGACTAACTCATCTTTTGTGAGCTCAATATGCAGGGTTAGCTATGCCTATCATTGAGTACAAACCTTTTGGTATCATCTTTCTTCTCTCCAAATGTTTGGGCCGCATCTCGACGTGAGATTGCCTACGTATCCCAATCAGGGAATCAGGCCTTTTACGTAGTTCCAAGATCACCACCTTCGGGTTTTCACTCTTGGTTTTTCTTGCTTTCATGCTCTAAGTTTTGCCTAGGTTACCTGATAGAGGTTGAGTCCCTAGCGAGCTTTCCTTCGAATGCCTTAACTTTTGCCTAGGCTGCGTTTTTCGCTTTTTCTTTGTCCTAGCAGGCTCTGCTCTTACTTTTGCTTGGGTGTATATTTTACCCAACGAGCATTTTTCTCTCAAGAAGGTTTTGGTGTTTTGGAGAGGAATCTGATGGAGATGTTTTTATGAATCTCCTGTTGCGTTTGTACTTTCACAATGGGCAAGCTAACCCTAAGTGTTCTCATGGAGATAGCGTCTTCTTCCTGAGTTTTGATAAAAGCCTAGTTCTAAGTAACCAGGGTTCGTCCCCTCTTTCCTTTTGGTTGGTAACATATAGAATTAGATTCTTAAAATCCTTTTATCTTTGGCAGAGAGATTGTAGTGTATAGCAATCACATTTTAAAGGCAGAATCATTCGTCAAGCGTAGAAGTGATAAAATGGGGATTTATTTAATCGTAGATAATGCCCAAACAAGGGCCCAAAACATGTCCTAACTTGTCTTTAGGAAATGAAAGCAATGTTTTTGTCATGCGATTTACTGCAGTATCTCGGGAGTGGCTCCTTTTCCTTTTGCAGTTTTATACTCTTCTTCACCCTCTTTGCCAAACAGAATCTTTAGGTCAAACTCAGCTAGCACCTCAATCCAGTCTTCGGGAGTAGGGGATGAATTGGTTGGTTCTTCTTCCAAATCACTGTCGGTCCATTCCTGATCAAAGAAGATTTGCATTCCAGGGTACCGTTGCTTGGTGAGTTCGTCTTCCCATGTCTCTGCAAAGCCACAGAATGGAAAGTCTTCTCCTTCTCTTACAAACCAGCCATTGAGTGTTTTTGGGATCATGAGTTTCTCTTCTTTGACCCTGCTTCCTCTTGCCTTAGCATTTTCTATGTTTCTCTTCCTTTTTACCTCGGCTTCTGTCGGGGTGTAGCCAAGACCAAAGGCGTATTGATTATGCGGAGGATCAATCATTTGCGGGATGCCTTGTGATCTTTTGCCTAAACCCAACCCAGGGAGGTATTTTTGCTTCTTCATCATCCATATGGCGGGGGTACTTACGTAGAAGTTTCTCTCAGCCATTAAGGCTTGCACAGCGATTGCTTCCTCAAGACTGAATCCAGTAAGGAAGGTTTCCTCAGTTTCTACCTCTTGGACAGGCGTATCAGAATGAGTTCGGATTGATGAATCCCCCAGAATGGTTATGACCCTTCCGTCTACCGCGAATTTGACTTTTTGATGCAAAGTAGAAGGTACTGCCCCAGTGTCATGTAGCCAAGGCCTTCCTAATAAAAGATTGAAGGTAGCAGGTATATCCATCACATGGAACTCCACGTCCCTTTTGATCTTCTCCACTTCTACTGGTAGTGTGACACACCCAACCACTCTTCTCTTTGAATTGTCATACCCCCTTACTCCCTGGCTTGAAGGGCGTACGTCGGTGGCATTTATCCCTAGCTTGTTAAGGGTCCTTTGAGGACATACGTTTAAAGCAGACCCATTATCTACCAAGACCAGTGGGATCCATTTGGTGAGACATTTAAGTGAAATGTAGAGAGGTTTGTTGTGTGCAGGCCCTTCAGGGGGTAGATCCTTGTCAGTGAAAGCTATCGTTGGTTTCGGAGCTTTTGACGCCATTATAAAACCCACCAGTTCTTCGGGGGTGATGTCGATGGGAACTTTGGCTTTCCCCAAGGTTGTAAAGAAGGAATTGCGATGCTCATAGGAGGACATAAGCAATCCCCAAATAGAGATATCAGCTTGGATTTTCTTTAGTTGCCTTAGCACTCTGTCTTCCTCAGGTTCGGTTCTTTGGCTTTCTTCTCCTTCTTCTTCTTCCATTACTCGTGTTGAGGTTGAGCTTTCTCCACTTAGTTTAGGCGGTTTATACACCCTTCCGCTTCGGGTGAGGTGACCCACTTCTTCATCTTGGGTACCCCAAGGATCGGCAGGCTCATTTCTTCCAACTTTCCAATCGCTTGGCCAGGCTTGACGCATGTCCAACCACCAATCCCCATCATCAATGGCATAGATGTGGGGTTCTCCCCCTATTGCAAAGCATTCCTCATTCTTAGAGAAGATTAGGGATGGTTTGGCTTGGGTATTTGGAATAATGTGTAGGGTAGGATTATATGTGGGGCTATCGGATAGGCTTATGAGAATGATATTTTGAGGCAGTAGTTCGTTGTTGTGTGCGGGAAGTGGAATGGATTGCACATTAGGCTTAGGGGGTTTTATAGCTTGACTATCAATGAGATCCTGGATGTCATGACGAAGACGCATGCAACGGTCCGTCTCATGTCCAGGGTGTTGGTGGTACGCACATTGCTTATTGGCATCGTAGCTTAGGCCATAAGGTGGCTGAGGAGATGGATTATTCAAGGGCCTAAAGTGCCCTTGACGGCTCAGGATGGCTAAGGCTTGGGATGGAGTCATATAGAGTGGGCTGAAATTGCGGCGAGGGCGATTCGTGTTTCTAGATGAGCTAGTTTGAAAAGGGTCTTGTGGCAAGATTGAGTCAAGGGTGTTGACGGAGGCAGGAGATGCACGGTTCAGAAAGGTTTTTCTGGGTGGAGGGGTTTCTTCTTTTCCAATGAGGCCCAACTTGATCCCATCTTTGATTTGTAATCCAGTGGCGTGTAGCCGTTTGAAGTTGGTGATAGCTTGAGTGTAAACGTGAGTGAGATATTTGGGCTGTAGGTTCTTGACAACTATCCTCACTTGATCTTCCTCGGAAGGGCGGCTTTTCATCTTGGCAGCCTTCTCTCTCCATCTTGCCACAAAGGTAGCAAAGTCCTCATTGGATTCTTGTTTAGTCATCTCCAAGTCTCGGGTAGTTAGCTCAATTTAGACATTGTACGCATACTGTTTGACAAAAGCGTTAGCAATTTCAGGTCATTTGATAGTGCACAAATTCCAAAGTGAGAAACTAATCGAGGGCGCTTCCAGTGAGAGTTCTTTGAAACAATTGAGCGATGAGCTCGTCAATCAAGCCCATAGGCTTCAGAGTGTTGATGACATGGCGGACATGGCTGGTAGGGTTACCAGTCCCGTTGAATTTCTCGATGTTTGGCATTTTGAACCGTTCAGGTAGTTGAGATTCTGGAAAGAGGCAGAGTCCTTCAAAATCTAGAATTTGGTCTCCTTGTGAGCGGGCCAAAGCATGCTTGATCTCCTTGACCTATTTGGCCAATTCAGGGTTTTCTATAATTTCATGAGGATTTTCTGCTTCCTCCTCGTTTTTCTTGCTTTCAACATCTCTTGCTGCTTTCTCAGCTTGTAAATAGGCAATTTGGGCTCGGAGCTCGGTGATGGTAGCATCATTGTCTGCCATTTTTGGGGTGTAGGTAGGGAGATTGCTTGGTGAGGCTTGGAATTGGGTAGATAATCGGGTTTGTTGAGGAGACGACCGCGAAGTCCCTGAAACTGATTGGGACCGTTGCGGTGAGAGTGTCTTGGTAGACGAAGGCGACCGATGAGATGACTGTAAAGACCTCTGTTTGGCGTGACTTCGGTTATTGTAAGAGTATAAAACTGGCTGAGGTTGCTTCTTTAACCTACCTATTGTGCCTGCTTGAAAAATAGAATACCTGGAAGTCAGTATTCGACCTGTGTAGGGTTAGGATTTGGGTTTGAAAATCCCAACCCTTCTGCACAGAAAGAGTTAATACAACAACAAATGATACAAGGTGTGAGGAAGAACTTTTGCAAGTAGAATGCAAGTAGGTTCCTAGCCTGTAGGTTCCTATCTTAGTTTGATAAGTTCTATGGCTTTCTAAAGCATGCAAGGTTTTGGTAGTTTCAGGGTGCTCCGTTGTCAAAGGGCACCAATCCTCTCACCAGCCCATCATAGGCGGCGATTGGGTGATTTCCTTTTTGATATACCACTAGGTACGAGTGACTGTGGAGTTTGCTAGAACCCCCAACATAGCCCGTGTCATGCCGGGATATCAGGTGAACTCAACGGGTTGCCCGCTCGATGCATATAATAAATGAATTAAACAAGGCATGTATTAGTCTTATGTTGAACTTTGTGGTTATGGCTCTCATTTCCCCAGCAGAGTCGCCAAAAACTGTAGACACCTCCCAAACGGGGCATCGCCATACAGATTGATCGTGTTTGTTTGCTCGATTGGTTGCTCACTTCGTAAACCAAAATCATGGACATTCCCATGGCTAGGAACATTGCCACATGATAACGGTTATCATCAAATAGAGTCGCCACCCAGTTTATGAAAACTGGGAAAACAGATAGAGATTCTGGATGCGGGAGCCAAAAGTACAATAAAGGGAAGGTGTTAGCCACCCCTCTTTGCCCAGTCGTGAGACTGGCCCATAATCATTCAACATAAGACGTGTAGATGCTTTATTTAATTCCAACACATAGTCTGTTTATTTATTCCTTTAAACAGTAAGCGAAGTGAGCCAGTACGATAAGTAAGCATGCATGCATCAGAAAGCAGAATAAAACAAACTGTCCCAGGGAGATAGATCCCGCGGCCGGTGAATGGATATCACGGTCGAGGGATCCTCCTGGTTCGATGTACCGGCCAAGGGATTGAAGCCCCGGTCGGTGTTCTTCCTCACACCGGACAGAAAGATTAACGGATAATCAAAACGCTATGGTTAATTAGAAATACTGTAAATAAGGCAAACCAGAGGCCGTTGGGCCTCACCACCTTGATCCCTCAGTTGCTTGATTGCTTCGGATTGGGTGTGATTGACTGATTGCTTGATCGAAAACCCTAGAGTTAGGGTTTGAACTTCGGGGTTTGATTGCCGGACTGACGGCTGCCTTCGGGAGGTTAGGGCTTTTGAAGTATGGGATTGAGGGAGTATTTCTGCAGAGCTTTGAGGCTTGAAAGAGTGTGTAGGTATATCAATTTCGTGTGTGTATTTTCGGAGTCCAAAGGCCCTTTATATAGGCAATTGGTGACTCACTCCGGCCAATCAAATCACAAATGGCAATTGCAATTGCAATGCATCTCTAACTCTACGTCGTAATCTCTAAGCGTAGCCCGAACGCATCGGAAAGGTAATGTAATCGGATCAAACGTCTGACAGAACACGTTCCAGAGTCTGGGAAAAGGTCGATCTGGCGGCCGAGTAAAGGATATCACGGCCGAGGAATGGATGTCTCGGCCGAAGGATAGATCTTGCGGCCGAGGGATTGATCTCTCAGGGAGATTTTGCTAGCAACAGGTTGCTCGGGTGAGGAAATGATGTTAGGGCCGTGGGATCGATGTCACGGCCGTCAGATGGATTCTCCTAGGCTTCTGTATTTCTGTCTGAAAGGCTGTATGGCTTTGAATTGGGTCCTCTAAGTGGCTCAAAGTTCTCACCGAAAGTCCTAAGGTTCTCAAGGAAGCAATTAGCAATCACTGTATCCATTTCATCATCGGGATGGTCCCAAGGTGGGACTTGAAATAATCGTTAGGCCAAATTGGGGTGTCTACACGGAGCTGGTATTGATTCACAAGGCGAGAGCCTGAGGTGATGATTTTTGGCGTAGTGGAACCGAGGCGCGGAGCCGGTTGTTGTCTTGAGACGAAGGCCTGAGGAGATTGGAAAGGACCGAAGCGCGGAGCTGGTGTTGATCATAAGGCAAGAGCCTGAGGTGATTGATAGAACCGAAGCGCGGAGTTGGTGTTGATCATAAGGCGAGAGCCTGAGGTGATTGATAGGACCAAAGCGCGGAGCTGGTGTTGATCATAAGGCGAGAGCCTAAGGTGATTGATAGGACCGAAGCGCGGAGCTGGTGTTGATCATAAGGCGAGAGCCTGAGGTGACTAGATAGGACCGAAACGCGGAGCTGGCATAAGGCAAGGGCCTGAGGTGAAGGAATTGAGACCTGGAGCCTGCTGTGGTTATGAGGCAAGGGCCTGAGTTGTCGGAGCTTAGAGCTTGACGTGATTTGAACCGAAGCGTAGATCTGGTTGTATTCTGATGGTCTGTGCACGGAGCTTTCTCATCATAAGTGTTGGCGTGGAGCCAAAGGATCGAGGCGTTGAACCGATCAATAAAACCGAGGCGTAGAGCCGGTTGATTGCAGGGTTGACCTGTTTCATGAGAGATATGCAGAGTGTATATGTGTGATGATGGTTTGTTAGATGTGAACAGATATGATGATGCAGACTCGATGTGATAATGTTGATGCAATATGTGCACGGGCCCGGGCGTGTGTGTTTGTTTTAAAGCTTAGAGCTTCTATCAAGTTCCGGACTTGAGCATTCAGAGCGTAGAGCTCGAGCATTCGGATGGCAGAATCCGAGCATTCAAAGTACAGGCTTTGAGCATCCAGTACTCAGTGGTTGGGCATCCAAGCGTAGAGCTTGAGCATTCAAGTGTATAACTTGAGCATCCAGTACACAGTGGTTGGGCATCCAAGCGTAGAGCTTCAGCATTCAAAAATGTTAGATTTTTGAGCATTCAGGTGTAGAGCCTGAGAATAGATGTCTTGATTGTTGGGACGGCGTAGAGCCTGTTGCTTGTTTACGGCTTCGAGCCAGTTGAAATAGTGGGCTTTGAGCCGCTGAGTTGTGATAACAGGCGTAGAGTCTGTTGTTGTGATAGCGAGCATAGAGCTGCTGAGATAGTAAACATAGGCTTCGAGCCTGTTGAGGTGATGGCTTGGAGCCACTTGAGATAATGGGCTTTGAGCCGCTGAGATTGCTTGTTTACGGCTTTGAGCCAGTTGAGATAGCGGGCTTTGAGCCGTTGAGTTGTGATAAAGGGCGTAGAGCCTGTCGATAATGGGCTTAGAGCCGCTAAGATGGTTGTTATGGCTTCGAGCCAGTTGAGATAGCGGGCTCGGAGCCGCTGAGTTGTGTAGAGATGATAGGCACAGGGCCGCTGAATTGTGATAGCGAGCGTAGAGCTGCTGATTCGAGTAGAGGTACAGGACCGCTGAATTGATATGGGCTTCGAGCCGCTGAGTGAATCGATAATGGATATGGGCGTAAAGCCGCTGGGTGTTTCAACTTGCTTTGGCCAGCAGTTTGTGGAGAGAGATCTTTGATGCCTGGGCATGCCCCCAAGGCTGATTTGATTTTTGCTTCTGTTGGTCATGAACCCAGAATTCCATAATGGCTTGAGTTAGTGCACTGAGCAAAATCTGCTGTTGCTGAGGGAATTTGATTAAGGGGCCAGGAGATCGATCTCTGGGCCGAAGAATTGATGTCTCGGCCGTGAGAACGCCAAAAGTCAGGAAATCGATTTAAGTTCAGTTAAATCGATCTTACGGCCCATTTAATCCCTTATTCTCCTCCTCTCTCATTCTCCTCCGTTCCTCTCGCCCGACGACCACCGTACGTCGCCGCCCTCTTCCACTACCGTCGACCACCATTATCTCCGGCGATCATCCCCACCGCCACCGTTTGCCATTGCCGCTGGCTTTGGTTGTTTTGAAACCGTTGGTTTTCCTCCCATTTTAGTTCAGACGTGATGGCCACGCCATCTTCAGGTGTCGCGGGTTCATCCTCGCATCCTCCATGCAGGTGCGAGTATCCGTCTTCCGATGAGGAGGCGACTGAGGAGCCCGGTTTGTTTGATGCTGCTACCTATGTTCGTCCTTCGCGTAGGCTGGGTTATGGCGGTTTCCTGCAGTACCGTCCTCCTGTTGGTGGCCCAGAGGCCGAGGTGGTTCGTCGAGAGCCTGAGTTTCACCTGAGCGTTCTGAACGTGCCGGTGAGTTTCCTGAAAAGTAAAAAGTTTTACTTTAGTTCGGAGTTTTGGAAATCCTTGCATTTAAAAATTTTTTGCTTGCGGGATGAAAATACCTTTTGGCTAGGAGCGTGAATGTGAGGAACCCATGTTTGGGTTGAATTTATTTTTGTTTAAGGAAACTAAAATAACTATGCCCCCTGTCTAGGCAATGCATGCTTTTAGATGTTAATTTGACGCCCCTTAGCATTTTCTTTGTTTATGCAATCATGAGATTAACTCCCTTTTGTCTTTGGCAGAGAAACAGGAGGCTGGAAGCTCGCGGTGGAGGCAAGGAGGTGCATAGATGGTTCTTGAAGCTGCCAGAGCAGGCTCGAGAACTAATACGTGCTGCAGGCTTCGAGACTTTCGTTCTGGGCCTCGATCTTCCGAAGATGGATTGGTCACTGATGACCTCGCTAGCTGAGAGGTGGTGGGATACCACCAATACCTTCCACTTTCCTGCTGCTGGTGAGATGACCATCACTCCGGGTGACTTTTCTTTGTTGACTGGTCTGCGGATAGGCAAAGTTGCTCTTCGAGTTGACCCCAGACTTTGGGAGCGAGAAGGTGCTTTGAGGTGGTTTCTAGGCAAGGTGCCTCCTGTTCGTTCCCGGGGTCATATCGATCTTGCTTGGTTAAGCCAGACTTTTATGGTGGCTGACATTCTGACCCAGGTGAGTGCCGAGCAGTTCGCGGGCTTTCCTTCTTTACCTCCTTGGGCAAACGTTGTTTGCCAACAAGGATGGTTCGGTACACACACAGTTTTTGGCTCCTCTGCAGCACTTGGGAGCTATTCGGGAGTTTGACTGGGGCTCATCTGCTTTGGCCACTTTGTATGGCAGTCTTGGAGCTTGCTCGCGGGACAAGAGTCCCATTCTTTGTGGTCACTTTCGAGTGCTTGAGGTATGTATCATTCCTTTGTACTTCTGTTTTCACTTTGGCTTTTTCTAGTTCTGAACTTGCTTTGGTTAACCTGCTTTTTAGCTCTGGGCTTTTGAGCACCTTCTCCAGTTTCCCCCTGAGACCAGGCATGGTGATGCGAACTGCATGCCTCGTTACGAGCGATGGTTGATAGGGCAACGGAAGCCACGGTCACCAGTTTTGAGCCTTCCTGAGTGGCGGCGAGTTTTGGACTGACTGACGGTCGATCAGGTACCTTTTTCTTTGTACCTTTTATCCTTTTGGACTTCCATATTCTTGTGTCGAGACAGATTTGTCCTTGCTTTGTAGGTACGGTTTGACCCTTGGGGTGGTGTACCAGAGGATGCCCCTCTTGCACGTTGTAGAGTCCTAGACCGGACCCGTAGCTTGCTCGAGGGTCCATTTTGCCGAGCCTAGTACTTAGGCGATCGAGTGGCCAGTCAGTGGCGGCCACGCGTTGAGGCTCTTCGGTTTGTTCCCCCTTCTCCTCCAGTATCTATGAGGTCCACTTCCTTGATGTCGAAGGAAGATCTGAAGAATGCCCGGATCAGAGATTGGGCAGGTTTACTCCTCCAGGCAGGTGACTATACGGAGTACTGCCGTCTTTTCTTGACCCCCTCTGTTGCGGCTCCTCCTGCTGCTCCTGTTTGGCCACGGGCTCCTTCGTTTGTCTCTTTCCACTCAGATGATGGGGAGGAGGAGCGCCTGACGCTGACTCCTTGCACGACCCCGCTCTATACTTTGCCAGTCGGGGCTTCACAGGTATTTTTAGCTTCCTATGTTAGCTTTCATCACTTCGCATTGTATCCTTGCTTTAGATGTTTGTAATGCTTGACAGTTCCACAGGTGCCTGCCGAGATAGTGCAGGAATGGCTTCGCGCCTATCAGAGTACAGAGGTTTTGGTTCGGAGACAGCGCCGTAGGATCTTCGAGGTATGACTTTCTTCATGAGCTTTATCTGCTGTGTATTATCCCTTGAGTCTGAATGTTTATATCTTCCTTGGCTACAGCTTGAGGCTGAGAGAGCACCGGCTGCTGGCGGGGGGAATGTGAGGACCAATGAGCAGCCTTCGCCTTCTTCTCAGAGATCGCCTAGCTTTTAGGGCTTTTTCTTTTTCCTGTTCATAGTTAGTGGGAGATAGAAACTATATTTGTATAGTGAAAACAACCACAACGATGGTTTTGTAAATAAGTTTTTGTTTGAGAAATGAGAAATGCCCCTAAATGTCTTTGAGTTTGCATGCGATAGTCAGAACATGGCTTTTCGAACAAGTTTTTGCTGATAGACAGTTAATTTTATGTGAAAATACTTGGCCGAAGAATCGATCACTCGGCCGAAGGATCATTGTTGCGGCCGAGGTATCGATTGTCCGGCCATTACGTCTATTTTCCCAAGGAAGATAGGTTTTGCTTTAGCCAAGTGGCATCCTGTTTCACATCCTTTCCTATGCTTAGTCTTTGATTTTCTGTCTCTTGCCTTTGCCATGCTCTATAGCCTGATTGCCAAACTTAAGAGTCTTTTGGAAGTATCATACCCATTGCGTTGACGACTTGTGGGTTAGAGGGGATGAACTATAATTCTTGTGTGCCTTTGTTTTTGCCAATTCCTTGGAAAATGACTAACTCATCTTTTGTGAGCTCAATACGCAGGGTTAGCTATGCCTATCATTGAGTACAAACATGTTGATGTTTTCCTCTCTCCAAATGTTTGGGCCGCATCTCGATGCGAGATTGCCTACGTATCCCAATCAGGGAATCAGGCCTTTTACGTAGTTCCAGGATCACCACCTTTGGGGGTTGGGTTTTCTCTCTTGGTTTTTCTTTCTCTCATGCTCTAAGTTTTGCCTAGGTTACCTGATAGAGGTTGAGTCCCTAGCGAGCTTTCAAATGCCTTGACTTTTGCCTAGGCTGTGTTTTTTGCTTTTTCTTTGTCCTAGCAGGCTCTGCTCTTACTTTTGCTTGGGTGTATATTTTACCCAACGAGCATTTTTCTCTCAAGAGGGTTTTGGTGTTTTGGAGAGGATTCTGATGGAGATGAATCTCCTGTTGCATTTGTACTTTCACAATGGGCAAGCTAACCCTAAGTGTTCTCACGGAGATAGCGTCTTCTTCCTGAGTTTTGATAAAAACCTAGTCCTAAGTAATTAGAGTTCATCCTTTCCTTCCCTTTTGTCGGGGACACAAATATTTTGATCCTTTCGAATTCTTCCTTTGTTTTGGCAGCGAGCGTAGCGCATGGCAATTGCAAAAATATTTAGATTTAGATAAGCATAATCTGGAAGATGAAAAAGAAATTCTCTTAGCGAAAAATAAAATGCCCAAACAGGGGCCCAAAACTTGTTCTAGTTTGTTTAAAGCAAAAACAATGTTTTAACGTTTTTTGTTTGCCATGTTGTGACTTCTCAGCTACTGCAGCATGTCGGGGTCATTTCCCTTGTCTTTTGCGACTTTGTACTCTTTCCCACCCTCTTCTTTGCCAAACAGAGCCTTTGGATTGGGTTTGTCTTTGAAGTTCGTGTGATGGCTACTTCCTTGAGCCATGAGCAATCCCCAGATGGATGTGTCAGTTTGAATCTCCCTTTTCTCATTGATCGTGTGGTCATCAGCTAATTCCCCTTGTTTGAATAATGATGCTAAGGAGGTTTCATCGAGCGGATCATTGCACTCTTCTTCCATTTCATCAAAGTCGCTTTCCCCTGTTTTATAGGGTTCCGTGCACATGAAATCTAGATCTTCTCTTTCCTCTATCCATTGACTATAGTCGCACTCGTCGTAAGGGTTAACCCATGGTTGCATTTGAAACTCCTCTACCTTTTCTATGAGATTGATTGTCTCCCAAACAATGGGCGGTGTTGGAATTTTGGGACGGTTGATGCGTACCACTATTTGGGCAGGCTCGAAGCGAGCGTGCCTTCTCATCATGATGACCTTTTCTTTTTCCTTCTTCCTATTCTCAAACCAGATACGAAGCCATTCGTCATTTTCTACAAATGGAATGTCTGGATCCTCCAAATTGTGTTTTTCCCAAGAGTGTTCCTTCCACTTCCTTAGCTTTTCCTCCTCTGCCTGATCTTTGCTGCTTATGTTGGACATATCAATGTCGATTACTTCTGACTAATTGGAATCATTATCCTCGTCCTCCTCCATCATGAAACACTCGTCCTCCTCGGGGAAGGTTAAGGTACGTTTGGTTTGGTTGTCTTGGACAATGTATTGGTTGGGATTGTATGTGGGGTTGTGAGATAGATTTATGAGATTGATATTTCGAGGTGGCGCCTCAGCATTATGAGTAGGGAGTGGGTTGGCTTGCCCATCAGGTTTTGGTGGTTTTATGGTTTGACTATCAATAAGGTCTTGAATGTCGTGACGAAGACGCATGCAATTGTCTGTTTCGTGCCCAGGGTGTTGTTGGTAGGCGCATTGTTTGTTTGGATCGTGGTTTGGACCGTAGGGCGGCGGAGGAAGTGGCTTGTTTAGAGGTTTAAGATGCCCTTGACGGCTAAGGATGGTCAGGGCTTGGGACAAGGTCATGTAAAGAGGATCAAAGTTGCGGCGGGGCCGATTTGAGCTTCGGGATGGGCTAGTTTGGAAAGGGTCTTGGGACAAGGATGTGCCAAGGGCATTCACGGAGGCGTGAGATGTACGGCTAGATAAGGTTTTCTTAGGTGGAGGAGTGGCCTCTTCTTTCCCAATGAGTCCTAGCTTGATTCCATCTTCGATTTGCAACCCAGTGGCATGCAAGCGCTTGAAATCGGTGATAGCCTTTGTGTAAATATGCCTGAGATATTTGGGTTGCAAATTCTTGACAACTATCCTCACTTGGTCTTCCTCGGAGGGACGGTTCTTCATCTTGGCAGCCTTTTCTCTCCATCTTGCCACAAAGGTAGCAAAGTCCTCATTGGAATCCTGTTTGGTCATTTCCAAGTCTCGAGTTGTTAGTTCAATTTGGACGTTGTATGCATATTGCTTGACAAAAGCATTGGCAATTCCTGGCCAAGTTTGATAATGTACAAACTCCAAAGTGAGGAACCAGTCGAGAGCACTTCCGGTGAGAGTTCGCTGGAACAACTGGGCGATGAGCTCGTCGTTCAAGCCCATCGGCTTCAGGGTGTTGATAACATGGCGAACATGACTGGTAGGGTTGCCAGTTCCATTGAACTTCTCAATGTTGGGCATTTTGAAATTCTCAGGCAGCTTGGATTCTGGGAAGAGGCAAAGCCCCTCAAAATCTAGAATTTGGTCCCCTTGTGAACGAGCCAAGGCTTGTTTGATTTCTTTGACTTTCTTGGTTAACTCAGGACTTTCTGCCAACACTACTTTATGGGGGTTCTCGTCTTCCATTGATTTTTCCTCATCCTCAGCATCTCTAGCTGCCTTTTCTGCTAGTAGCGCAGTGATTTGAGCTTGGAGCTCGGCAATAGTGGTGTCGTTGTCTGCCATGAAAGTGGAAGGGTTGCTTGACGAAGCTTGAGATTTAGTAAATGACGGAGTCCGTTGAGGGGATGACCAGGAAGTTTCTGAAAATGGTTGGAATTGTTGTGGTGAGGGTGTTTTGTCAGATGAGGATGATAGACGGGAAGGTTGCAGAGACCTTTGTTTGGCGTAGCTTCGGGTGTTATAAGAGTACAAAGTTGCTGTGGTTACTTCTTTGATTTACCTATTGTGCCTGCTTGAAAAGTAGAATACCTGGAAGTCAGTATTCGGCCTGTGTAGGGTTAGGATTTGGGCAAAAAACCCCACCCCTTCTGCACAGAAAGGGTTAATTACAACAACAAATGATACAAGGTGTGAGGAAGAACTTTTGCAAGTAGAATGCAAGTAAGTTCCTAGCCTGCAGGTTCCTCTCTTAGTTTGATAAGTTCTATGGCTTTCTAAAGCATGCAAGGTTTCGGTAGTCTCATGGGGCTCCATTGTCAAAGAGCACCAATCCTCTCTCCAACCCATCATAGGCGGTGATTGGGTGATTCCCTTTTTGATATACCACTAGGTACGAGTGACTGTGGAGTTTGCTGGAACCCCCACCATAGCCCGTGTCATGCCGGGATATCAGGTGAACTCAACGGGTTGCCCGCTCGATGCATAGATAAATGAATTAAACAAGGCATGTATTAGTCTTATGTTGAACTTTTTGGTTATAGCTCTCAAATCCCCAGCAGAGTCGCCAAAAACTGTAGACACCTCCCAAACGGGGCATCGCCATACAGATTGGTCACGTTTGTTTGCTCGATTGGTTGCTCGCTTCATAAACCAAAATCATGGACATTCCCATGGCTAGGAACATCGCCACACAATAACGGTTATCATCAAATAGAGTCGCCACCCAGTTTATTAAAACTAGGAAAACAGATAGAGATTCTGGATACGGGAGCCAAAAGTACAATAAGGGGAAGGTGTTAGGCACCCCTCTTTGCCCAGTCGTGAGACTGGCCCATAATCGTTCAACATAAGACGTGTAGATGCTTTATTTAATTCCAACACATAGTCTATTTATTATTCATTTAAACAGTAAGCGAAGTGAGCCAGTGCGATAAGTAAGCATGCATCAGAAAGCAGAATAAAACAAACTGTCCCAGGGAGATGGATACCGCGGCCGGTGAATGGATGTCACGACCGAGGGATCCTCCTGGTTCGATGTACCGGCCGAGGGATCGAAGCCCCGGTCGGTGTTCTTCCTCACACCAGACAAAAAGATTAACGGATAATCAAAACGCTATGGTTAGTTAGAAATACTGTAAATAAGGCAAACCAGAGGCCGTTGGGCCTCACCACCTTGATTCCTCAGTTGCTTGATTGCTTCAGATTGGGTGTGATTGACTGATTGCTTGATCGAAAACCCTAGAGTTAGGGTTTGAATTTCGGGGTTTGATTGCCGGATTGACGGCTGCCTTCGGGAGGTTAGGGCTTTTGAAGTATGGGATTGAGGGAGTATTTCTGCAGAGCTTTGAGGCTTGAAAGAGTGTGTAGGTATATCAATTTCGTGTGTTTATTTTCGGAGTCCAAAGGCCCTTTATATAGGCAATTGGTGACTCACTCCGGCCAATCAAATCACGAGATGGCAATTGCAATTGCAATGCATCTCTAACTCTACGTCGTAATCTCTGAGCGTAGCCCGAACGCATCGGAAAGGTAGTGTAATCGGATCAAACGTCTGACAGAACACGTTCCAGAGTCTGGGAAAAGGTCGATCTGGCGGCCGAGGAAAGGATGTCACGGCCGAGTAATGGATGTTTCGGCCGAAGGATAGATCTTGCGGCCGAGGGATTGATCTCTCAGGGAGATTTTGCTAGCAACGGGTTGCTCGGGTGAGGAAATGATGTTAGGGCCGTGGGACCGATGTCACGGCCGACAGATGGATTCTCCTAGGCTTCTGTATTTCTGTCTGAAAGGCTGTATGGCTTTGAATTGGGTCCTCTAAGTGGCTCAAAGTTCTCACCGAAAGTCCTAAGGTTCTCAAGGAAGCAATCAGCAATCACTGTATCCATTTCATCATCGGGATGGTCCCAAGGTGGGACTTGAAATAATCGTTAGGCCAAATTGGGGTGTCTACATGAAGCCTTCAGAAACTGAACCCAATTGTTGCAGCCTTCAACCTTGAAGAATGGCCCATACACAACCTGCCATACACCATGGCCCATACACAACCTGCCAAACAAAACATAGATGCAAGATATAACTTGGAAAACAAAACTCAAGATCAAGCAACTGATAATCCAAACAAAAGATGATTATTCCATAGTTAGACCCCATTCTCTAATATATCTAGAATCATGTGAGCTATTGGGCAATTTGGGCAGAGACAGAAGTCGACCCTTAACCATGTTATAGATTTTGTGGACCACTACTTCCCATGTGCTAGTTGTATTTTGAAACTTCCTCATGTTTCGTTCAAGCCAAAGTTGATAGACTGAACCAGTAAATATCAATCTATAAACAATAGCCTTAAGGGATTTCCCCCTATAAGTGGAGAAGTGAGAAATCCAAGCTGCCCAAGACCGGGGAGACCACCTCTTATCAATCTTTGCTAAAATAGCCTTCCA
Source organism: Rhododendron griersonianum (assembly GCA_018127125.1). Lineage (NCBI taxonomy): Eukaryota > Viridiplantae > Streptophyta > Magnoliopsida > Ericales > Ericaceae > Rhododendron > Rhododendron griersonianum. The sequence continues at coordinate 27,987,505 of CM030790.1, read as the reverse complement.
ACTTGTTTGGAGAATACACAATTAAAAAACAGATGGTCATGGCTTTCACTACCATGGCAGAAGCTGCACTGAGAACTAGATTTAATCCCAAAAGAAACAAGTCTATCCTTAGTGGAAAGCCTACCTAGAATGGCAAGCCATGTAATGAAGCTGCACTTTGGGATATGGCCAGAAAACCAAACAGCTTTATGCCAAGTTACTTTGGGAAATGATTCTCTCCATTCCTCCCACAAAGAGGCAATGCTAAATTGTCCATTTGAGTTAAGAGCCCATCTAATTTGATCCCTAGAACCTCTCAAAGAGGGAAGTTGTTGTCTGATTTCATTCAACTCCCAAGTTTGTGTGGTTGGGAATGCCCAAACAGAACTGAGAATGATTTGGGACACTTTGGCATTCAAGGAGAGGCCAGAATCATATATAAACAGTTCTGGGACCATACCTATTCAACAAAGGGCCCAAAGGATGCCAATGATCATGCCATAAGGAAGTTTTATCCCCATTTCCAATGATATGAAGTATGAAGGGCTGGACAAAAGTTCTTAAATTAAGCAACCTCCTCCAAACCCAAGAGGGGTTACTTGGCATTTTGAGGCTCCAAAAGTTCCTTCATTTTAATAAAAATAGGATTTAATCCATTGACACCACATTGATTGTTCACCACTTGAAATCAAGAACCAGATATGCTTGGCAACTGCAGCCTTATTCCAAACTTCCATAGATTTGAAACCAAGACCACCCTCATCTTTAGGAGCACATAAATGCTCCCAAGCAACCTTAGCCCCAGTTTTTTTAAGGTCAGGGCCAGACCACAAAAAGGCCCTGAGAATAGATTCAACTTCCTTAATGACCTTTTTAGGTAAGATGAAGAGGGATGACCAAAAAGTTTGCATGGAGAACAAAATGTTCTTGATAAGCTGGACTCTCCCAGCATAAGTAAGATCCCTATTAGTCCAACTTTTAGTTTTTGCGGTGATACTATCCACCAATCTCTGGCAGTCAACAGCTTTGAGCTTGGAAGATAGTAATGGAACTCCCAAATATTTCACTGGGAGGGAACCCTCTTGAAATCCAAGCTCCTGTAGAATAGACTCTTTAACTCCCACACTGACACCAGAGAAGAATATGCTACTCTTCCCTAGGCTAGGGGAGAGACCAGAAAGAGCCACAAATTCTAACAAAGCATTTTGGATGTGTTTGATAGATGAAAGCTCTCCTTTGCAAAATATCATTAGATCATTAGCAAAGCAAAGATTTATTAATTGATTAGTCTTACATCTCCAATGGAAGTGAAAATCAGGGAGGAGAGATTTCTCTTTAAGCAAATTCGTAAGAACTTCCATCACAATAACAAAAAGGTAGGAGGACAAAGGATCCCCCTGCCTCAGACCCTTCCTACCTTTAATGTAACCAGTCACTTCCCCATTGATACAAAGTGAGTAGTTAGCAGAGGATACACAAGCACGAAGCCACTTGATCATGGTAGGATGAAAGTTCATAGCAGATAGAACATCCCATAGAAACTCCCACCTAACGTGATCATAAGCTTTCATAATGTCAACTTTCATTGCACACCTAGGAGAAGGTGATGGCTTATGATAACCTCTCATGAGTTCTTGGGTGAGGAATATGTTGTCTGCTATTCTCCTCCCCTTCACAAAACCTGATTGGACAGGATCAATAAGCGAAGAAAGAACAGATTGCAATCTCTTGGCCAAGATCCTAGAGATGCATTTGTATATGGTATTGCAACATGATATGGGTCTGAAGTCACCCACCTTGGAAGGGTTTGGAACCTTAGGGACAGGAGCCACAATAGTGGAGTTAGCTTTGGTGAGCATTTGACCAGACCTGAAGAAGTTCTGGACAGCTGAAGTAACCTCCCTCCCTATGACAGACCAGGCTTTCCTAAAAAACCCTCCATTGTACCCATCAGGGCCAGGTGCCTTGGAGGGATTAAGGGACCAAAAGGTCTCTTTGATCTCCAAATCTGAAACTGGAGAGACCATAAGCTAACTTTGCTCAAGACTGAGCTTGTTTCTAATTAATTGCTCGACTCTATTAGGTCCCAGGTGAGGAGTGGGATGGGGGGTACCAAATAGAGTTGTGTAAAAGTTAACAAACTCTTCTTTGATAACCTTGATATCATGAGTGATAGAGTTGTCACTCAGCACTAAACTTGTTATTTTGCTCCTGTTTCTCCTATTGCTCACGGCTTTAAAGAAATAGGAAGTGCACTGATCCCCAAGTTTCAACCATTGAATTCGTGACTTTTGCTTGGCGAAGCTTTCCTCCGCCCTAAGCAAAGAGATATATTGTCTATGAACCACCCTCTCTTGTTCAATGGCAGAGCTATTATTGGGATGAGAACCAATAATAGCTTGAATGTTTTCTAAGTCATGCTTAGTGGCACACACCCTCTCAGAGATGCCGCTGAACTCAGTCTTATTAAGCTGCTTCAATTCTTGTTCAAGGTGTTTTAGCTTCACACACACACAGAACATGGGATTACCAATTACAATTGACCTCCAAACTCTCTGAACAATAGCAAGGAATTGTGGATGGTCAGCAAGAAAGTAAAAAAACCTGAAAGGTTTTATTAACTTCCTTGGATTAGGCTGGACATAAACCACAGCTGGAGAGTGGTCAGATATCCCAGGAACCAAAAAATGAGCTGTGGATTGAGTAAAAGACTTCATCCAGGGCTCATTTACTAACACCCTATCAAGTTTGGAGGTCACAAAATTAGGAGGGACCTGTTTATTGGATCAAGTGAATAAACACCCAGTGAACCTAAGGTCATCAAGTTCAGAGGAATACAAACAATGATTGATGTCATCCATGTGTGGAGACCACTGAATAGTACCTCCAACTTTCTCTCTAGGATGTCTAATAGCATTAAAGTCACCAAGGACCACCCAAGGTGAAGAGGTCCTGAACTGAGTTAGACTTTGCCATAGAGACTTACGATCTAAATGAGAATTTGCCCCATAAACCATAGTTACCAAAAAGAGTGCACTCCCATCTTTGGGTTGGATCTCACAGTGGAGAAATTGATCAGACTCATCTAACACTGTAAGGGACAATACTCCAGGGTCCCAACCCACAAAAATCCTACCAGAAGCAGCACGGGAGTAATTATTCACAAAACTCCATTCAGGACAAATGAATTGAGTGACCCTGTCAGCCCAAACTGCCCTAATTTTATGCTCAAGAAAGCCAACTAGATTAAGATTATTAGATCTCACAAAGGATCTCGTTTCTTTCTGCTTAATGGGGTCATTAAGACCTCGGATGTTCCAAAAACCTAAATTGAAAGCTTGTAAAGACATAGGGAACAAAATCACAAAGTAACAAGTGATGCAGAGATAGAAAGTAGTAGTACTGCATATACTCAAAAGGATATCAAAAAGGATATCATTTAAGCTTGCTCTTGGAGGAGTGATTTATCAAATCCTCCTTAGCTTGCTTCTTCAACCGTTTCTTAGCAGTCTTGGAGAGATACTTGTTGAAATCCGCGCTACCTTTGGACACAAGTTCAGCAGCTTCTTCATTGACTCCTGAACCCAACGGATCAGGTGGCTTAGGGGCATGGGAGATATTTAGATCAGATTTGACTTTAACCAGAGAGACTTCTGTCCTTAAATGTTGATTCGATACACCTACCACTTGATTGCTACTCACCACTCCTTCCAAAACTTGAAGGAGCCCTTCTTCCGAATCACTGAGCTTTTCCCCCGTAGGATGAGTAACTGTAGATGAAATAATGGAGTGATGGAGTTGTTCACTGTCAACCTTATGTTTCCCACTCCCAACTTGAGTCACAACTTGAGCTGCAGGTTGTGGAGGAAGGGAAGAGGTGGAAGATTTGTTAGCACATTTGATTGTGTGATGGCCAAAGACATGGCATATGTCACACTTGGGAGGCAAGACTTGGTATTCCACTGGAACCACTACCGATTCCCCAGCAACAATGACTGTAACCTCATCAGGGAGAACCTCCTCAGCACTCACCTCAATACAGATTCTCGCCTTTGTGGATTTAGTATGAAGGAGGCCAGATTGCTTAGCAGTCCTAGCAGTGGCTTGATCAACATGAAGTGGCTTCCCTATTGTACTAGCTACCCTACTCAAGCACTCCTGATTCCAAAGCTCAAAAGGAAGATCATGAAGCTTAACCCAAACTGGAATTTTGGAAGGTTGGTCCAGAGCAGGCCTCATCATCCTGTGCCAATCTTTGAGAACAAGGTATTTTTGAGAGAAGAAATAAGGTCCTCCCTCTAGAACTTGCATTTTAGCTTGTTCATCTCTGAATTCAAACAAGTAGAACCCGGCTACATTTGGCTTGACAGCTACAAAGAGGTCTTTCCATTTGTTCCGAGCAGTGGAAACCAAGGGGGTAGGGCATTTGACCATCCAGGAAATGACCAACCAAGTATCTGTTCCATTTCCCCACCTCTGTCAACTCGATGTCTATCTCAACTACCGCTTCTTTCCCTCTCCGTAAGTCAGGGAAGAAATCCAATTTCATATCCACAGAAGGACTCTGTGATTGGAGAAGAGAAGCCCAATTTCTAGGCTTAGGTTTGAACTGATTCTAACCTGGTTTGGGTTTGAAATTGGGGTGGTGCGATTTGTTTTCGAGGCAAGAAGAGCGACTAGCAGGCCGAGGATTGGCATCCTCAAAACTGTAACCTAGATTGGGATCACCTTCCGCATAGGGATTTCCCCTAGTGTTGAACAAGATCTTAGGATTAGAGTTCGAAATTTGTACCTTTCCTGATGAAAGCTCGAGCTGAGAGTTATTATCAAGGAGGTTTGCTGCTCGCTCCTCCGCCTCTCTCCCTAACGCTTCCTCAAAAACCTGCTGGAGTTTCCGAGAAGGGCTTGTGTTCTTGGTTGATTTGGGACTGTGGATTCCGAACCCAGTTGAGGATGAACCGGGATCAACGCTTGTGCTAGTGAACTGTGGAGTTTGAAGCTTCTTCATGATCGGACTGCTAGGGTTATGTGTTTCAAGCTCCGTAGAGTTTGATCTGTTGAGGTTTCCATACTGTATGATCTTGGATTGGAGAGGGCTTAAAGGTTCAGAGATGCCTTTCTACTTCCTTCGGATCTCGTTAGAATCAATGGCTTTACACCCTAGCCCTTCCGCCATGAGAATCATACCATCTGCCATGAATCACTCGCTTGAACAGATGAAATCACAGGGCAGGTCTCGGAGAGTCGAGTTTCTCCAAGACTCTGACAGAATCGCCTGAATCGCCTACATGTCAGACCTATCATACCGTTTTTTTAGAGGGTCATAAGTTTGATTAATCTCTAACAGCATCTTGCTCACATAATAAACAGGGATTTGCTCGAATCCCTTATCCCTTAGTGATACCGCACTGATAGCATGTTCAGACACTGCTAAGTACAAAGTTAAAGACTCACCCGGTTCAGGAGTAGACAAAAGCGGGGCCACTGCCAAGTACTTCTTCAGGTCTTGGAACGCCTGTTCGCATTTAGCTCCCCATTCGTATTGTAACGCCCCCATTTTCGGGTACGTTAAATTAACATTTTTATTGAATTAAAAGACTAAGAGTCAAGCTCATTATTACAACATGGCTCTTACTAGAGTGTTTCTTTATTACACAAAGGACGGGAAAACTCTAAGGTTATCTATTGCTCCACTTCTTCCTCCATCCTAGCAAGCTCTTCGGCTCCAGAAGCCTCCAACGTGTACTACTCTCCCTGTTCGTCTATAAGATCTGACCCATTATACCGGCGTCGCCACCAATATAATAAGTCAGGGTCACCATAGGTAACACCGTGAGCTTATAAAGCTCAATAGAATAAACCATACCCACTAACCCTTAACTTATAACAAGAAGCATATAAACAATTACACATGCTCATTCAATAACGTAGCTAGCAATTACGCATCCACATTCGCTATCTTTCTAACGTTGGTGTCATGCCTTTCTGTGTTTCTCCTACGCGACTCATCGTAGACCGTGTCACCAATTTTTCACTTTATTAACACTTCCAAAATCATTTCGAAAATCACATTTTTAACACACCCAACCTCGGTTCCGCCGCGCCGGGTTCCCAAGTATCCTCACAATGGTTCCACTGCGCCGGGTTCCCATTGGCACACACTCAACCTCGATTCCGCCGCACCGGGTTCTCGAGTATCCTCACAATGGTTCTGCCTCGCCGGGTTCCCATTGGCACACAAAACACACCATACTCCCATAATGACTCCCATTCTTAGTCATTATGTAGTTTCAAAAATATTATACGCACGCACACACACCACATAATGGGCAAGTCCGACCACATTGCGGTTTTCAAAAAAACACACCTTGTCTTTAACACACCCTAGGTGTCATGTCTCTAACTCTTCTCAGTTTTTGTGTCTTGTCATCATGCATAGACTCTGCGGCAGGACTTTTCATAGTAATCTTGAAACTAAACTAGCAAGATCATTGAACTCTATATTAAATAGCTGCTCCAAGCCCATCATGGTCGCCGCCATCTCCCTAGCATATTCCGGAGTCACCTGTGCAATGAAAAGGTCAATTAGGACGTGCAGTGACAATAGCAAATATGCGAAGAATTAGAACACGTCTTACCCCCCAGCAAAGGACTCCGAAGGCTCCACCGCTGGACGCAGGATCTCCACCCAACCAAAGATACCCTGAGCAGTAACTACCTCCACCGTCCACGAAAGTGAAGGCAACCTGGCCCCGCTCTGGCCTGCGCCGTCACCGCGGCCTCCACCTCTTCCTCCATCACCTCTTCTTCCTCTTCCTCCTCTACCGCCTTGACCACCCCGTGCCTGCTGTGCCGCCTCCCAAGCAGCTCGTATCCCAAAACTCTTCATCAAGTACCGAGCCTGGTACTCTGCATAGTCACCGCCTGCCTGAAAGAGCGGCTCCAACTCAGGGTCAGGCTGTGTAAACCGCTCGATCTCCCCCAGAGTGTACTGACTCGTCCTCTGCACAAGAGGAGGGAGTGGCCCTGGGACTAAGAAGGCGTCCAACCTCAGCGACTAGCGTGACACCCGGTCACCCAGGTACCACTGCCAGCCGTAAAGGGACTCCAGAAGCACTCTCCCCCTCGTCACCTCCCTGCTCCGAGCAATGTATGGAATTTCAAAACGGTTCCAGTTGTGCCAGTAGACCTGCAATCAAGAGCGAGCAATATCAGCATATTATTCAAGTCAAAATGCACATCAAACATGTAAGGGTGCATTGGTACCTGATCGGGACACAGCTCGTCCAGGAAGAGGCGGTAGTCATTCAAATTGCCCTTTCCCTTCTTTACTCCCCGCTACTCCTTTGACCAACGCAGGGCTCGGAGTATCACGTCGTCAGGGCAAGTGGTCTCGGGAGGGTACATGCCAAGTACCTCGTATGTCCAAAGCTGCAGATCGAAGTGTCAAGAATTAGCACAAGATATGCAATAAACAAATGGAAAGCTAACTAGACATAAGAAAAGTCTTAAGATGTACCTCCGAGACTCTCCAGTAGCCGCCAAGGCTCTTCCCTGCCCCTCGAGAGAGAGACCCCATGAAGGCATAGCATGCCCCCAAAGCTACACTGCCCCAGTCAAAACGGGCAATCTCCCCGACGTTCCTCAGCGCCAGCAGGAAGGAAAGGTGTACCCGGTTGTGCCTGTTGGGAAACAGGGACGCGCCGATCATATACAGCAAGAAGCACCGAGCCATCTGCTCCTCCTGGACTCTGTCCACTGGAGGCTCCGTCCAAAACTCCAAAAGCTGGGCATACTGAGCATCCTCCTTCTCCGCCCTCAGGACTTGCCCCAAAAGCAACCTCTAAAACTCAGCATTCCTCCCCATCGTGGCATCATAGGGAATAGGGTCAACTTCGACCCTCAACCCAGTGATCGCCGAGAAGTCCAATAGCGTCACCGTCATCACACCGAAAGAGAAGTGGAACGAATTTGTCTTGTCCCACCACCTCTCAGCAAGTGCCCTCACCACCTGGCGATCGTTGCTCGCCCTCGTCAGCACCCCAACAAACTCTCCAAAGCCTGTCTCCCTCACTATATCCCTCACCGCCTCAGGGAGCCTCTCCCAAAACTTTGGTATGTCGGTCGCACCACCGTAGCACGAGATTGTTATTGCCTGTTACAGTAAATGACAATATTCAATAAACATGCATAATATTCAAGACAGGCATAATATTCAAAGTGAGGAAATGAAAGCATGATGCATTGAAATTGAAGTGTAGATATTTAAAATATACCTCATCTCGTCGCAAAGAAAGATGCTACTGTGGGTCCCTCAGGACCAAGGTCTCGTCGTACATAGGCCTTTCTGGCCTGTAAGCATCTAGAAGAGAAGGCACCACAGCATGTTGGAAGGGCACGTAAGTCGCCTCATTGTAAGCCCCGCGACCCTTAAGAGCCTCCACGCCTCATCGACAACACTCCTCCAAGGGACTACCTCACCCTCACCCCCACCCTCCTCCTCAGTCTATGGCTCCCCCGTCGCTCCAGTCTCAAGCTCGGCCTGGAGCTCCTTCTCGCGGGACTCAAGTAAAGCCTCCGCCAACCCAGGCACCCCTCGCAGAGTTTCTACCAGGTCCTCAAGGGACGCCGTCTCCAAATAGTAGTCTATCCCTATATGCCGCAACAACCCTGCACCCTCACCACTACCTACGAACATCGTCGGTGTCTCCCGTTCCTCCACTGGCTCCTCCTCGACAATGGGATCCTTCCCCAAGTCGGATCGAGGCTGTCGCATGGAAGAGGCCTCCGCTGCCCTCTCCAAATTGTCACCACCATGGGTCTCCGCGGCCCTCTCCTCCGAGCCACCTACAACCTCCGATCGGCCCGCGGCCTCGTCCTCACCCCTTGGCTCCATTACACCTGAGCCCTCCATAACCCGGTCACCACTGACCACTCCTTCATCACCACCGCCGCCGCTGCTCTCCACAGTGGCCGAGGCCGTGGCCTCCTCGGCCATGGGCGCCGAAACTGAAACCCCTTGGGTCTCCGAAACCACCCCGATCATTGTGTCACTCCACAGAGGGACCAGAGGTGGTGTAACCTCAACCCTTGGTGGTTGATCACCACCAGGTGCTTCACTATGCTCCTTGATCACAATGTAAAGAGAGAAAGAGCTGAGAGAGTGAGATGACTAAAAGAGAAGAGAGAGATGATCAGGAGAAAGAGAGATGGTCGAGGAATAGAGCCGAGAGAGAGAACATAGAGGGTCGAGAGAATAGAGAGGGGCGCGAGTTTTTGAACGGTGGGGGGTACTGTGTACGCCTGGCCCGTTTATATCCCCTCAAATCGGATTGCCGGGAGCCGATCTAGGACCGGGTTCAAAAACCATACCACCGCATGACATTCCATATAAAGCGCACGGCATATCAACCTAACATGCATAATTCTTGGGCCCTGAGCCCTGTTCAAAGATTGTTCGGACTTCTAAATTTCACTTTTGGACCCCGTGCCTATTTAATAGTGCATTTTCCAAGGATCAAACTGGATTTGGTACGTCGTGCGCTGTTTAATAGCTCCGCACGGCATCATCTTCGTTGCGATAGTTCGAATCCAGAAGAACAGTTTTCTAATGTTTGGGGCCAAGATGTTAGGTTCATTTGAGTTTTGTGAAGAAGTAGTAAAAGCAGGTAGGTATGAAGGAAAGGGGAATTTCATTTCACTCATTGATAAACCCAGGGCAACCCTGGGAATTTCATTACATACGATATAAAAAAGGGGAAGAAACAAAAAAAGAAAAAAAAGAAGAAGAAAGAAAGCTCCTATTGCCCCTCCCTTCCCTCCTACTTCTTCTTCATCCTCTGTCTCAGTCGCTCCCACCACCGGAAGCATCGTCGGCATCATCTGAACGATTGTCGGACCCGTTCGGATTCCCTTCGGAATCCTCCGCGGTATCGTAGGAGTCACGCCCCGGCACAAAATCAGGATCGTGTTTGTCATCCTGTGCGTCGAAAGCGAGGTCCTGGAGGTTGGAAACTGCACGGCGAAGGGTGCAGATGGTGGAAATCAACCTCGTGATTTGCGCGTTGAGTTGCTCGATCTCCTCTCGGTAGAAGGCCGTTTCGGCCTCAAGGGAAATCACGCACGCGATAAGGCTGCTGTCCGCCATACTTGTCCTTGGAGAGTTGTGAGTATAACCTATTCTCGAAAAGTGTGGAAGAGTATGAAGAGACTTGAGAGATTTTGATGGTGGTGCATGGAATGAGGCACCACCATGCATTATATAGGGACGTTAGTTGCCGAAGAGGCACGCCTACATTAATGGGTACCCTTAAACCAACCAACTGTTCTCGAAAATCGAAGAGTTGCATGGGAAGTTGAAACACCACACGGTATCATGCTCGACCGCACGGCATTATGGCTCCGCAAGATTAAATCATTTTTCTTGGGATTTGTTCAAGCCAGCCACCCATATCACCCTTGGGAATGACATATTCCGACCAATTTGCATTAAAAGTAAGATAGAATATTGTGTAAATGGGTCCCTTTTTCATCCTCCGGGACTCGCCGTATTTTTCGCCCTCCGGGACTCGTCATAATTTTTTGTCCTCCGGGACTCGTTGTAATTTTTCATCCTCCGGGACTCGCCGTAATTTCACCCCCTAAGGGCTTGTCTCGAATTTCGCCCCTGAGGGCTTGTCTCGAATTTTGCCCTTCGAGGGCTCGTCTCGTCTCAAATTTTGCCCCCTGAGGGCTTGTCTCGAATTTCGCCCTTCGAGGGCTTGTTGTCTCAAATTTTGCCCTTCAAGGGCTCGTCTCGTCTCAAATTTCGTCCCATGAGGGCTTGTCTCGAATTTCGCCCTTCGAGGGCTCGTCTCGAATTTCGCCTCCCTCGAATTTCGCCCCCTGAGGGCTTGTCTCAAATTTTGCCTTTCAAGTGCTCGTCTTGTCTCGAATTTCGCCCTTTGAGAGCTCGTCTCGTCTCAAATTTTGCCCCCTGAGGGCTTGTCTCGAATTTCGCCCTTCGAGGGCTCGTCTCGTCTCGAATTTCCCCCCTCCCCCCCGAAGGCCTGTCTCGAATTTCGCCCCTTAAGGGCTTGTCTCAAATTTTGCCCTTCAAGGGCTCGTCTTGTCTTGAATTTCGCCCTTTGAGGGCTCGTCTCGTCTCAAATTTTGCCCCCTGAGATCTTGTCTCAAATTTTGCCCCCTGAGGGCTTGTCTCGAATTTTGCCCTTCGAGGGCTCGTCTCGAATTTCGCTCTTCGAGGGCTCGTCTCGTCTCGGATATCGCCCTTCGAAGGCTCGTCTTTGAAATTACGCGGAAGTGTAAACTTGTCCTAGAGGGGGGGTGAATAGGACTATATATATATATATATATTATACTCTTTTTAAAAGCGTACTCCTGAAGTTAACCTTTCGTTGTGTGATTGGTTAATTTTCGTTCAGCCACCGTAAATGAACTAAAGGATTAGTATTTATAGAGCAAATTTTCGTGTAGATGAAAGAGCTATTTTGCTTGAGCAAAAAATAGTTATGCTTGAGCCAAATTAAAATCTCTTCTTTCAAAAAATCAAACACACACTCTAGAGCTAAATAAGCAGCAGAACATGAATAAGAGACATGACACACGATATACGTGGAAAACCTTAGGGTTCGAATAACCCTAAGACAAAACCACGGCCTAGTCCACTATTTTCTATTAACCAAAAAGGGTTACAAGTTGCGAAACAGATTACCTTAAGCCTTACCCTTAAGCGTTATCTATACTTGCCAACTTACGATGCTCCCCGAGCTTCTTTCTGATTCAATAGTCTGCCACGAACCTCAAGTTCGATCTCCGGAATCAACCGGCTCCGAATAGACTTCTCGTCAATCCGGCCAACAGCAACAAGGCACGAACGGATCACCAAATGAATGATAAATGATGTGCGGTATTAACAGGACAATCCAAAAACATTCGGATGGATGCAGGATGCAAGAACGTTGAGACAAGATCGTCACAAACACTCAATATGAGTTGATGTGGTTGTCAACTCATGAAAACTACGAAATCCAAAACCCTGTAATGATATGTTTCTGCAAAAGGTTCGGTGGACTCCAAAAACATGATTAAGGAGTATTTATATGATTTTCTAGTAAACAGAACCCTAATCAAAATAGGAAATAAAGAAATGGGGAATAATAGCCCATAAAAGAAAACAAAATCCTAGCCTCCAATCTTTTTCTATTCTAAAAAAAAGTCACCTTTAAAGATGTGTGTATCAAAGGAAAATTCGTGCAATACCAAAACTCTAAAATTGGTAACAAGATCCACTTAATATAAAAACTTGACCCAAACATGCACAACACGATTTTAATCAAATTTAAGCTTTTTGAACACAAATAAAATATTATGCATGATATGCCGTAAATGATTTTACCTTTGATAAACAGAACTGCTTCACAGGATCAAATGGGCGAAGGCAAGGGGAGGAGCATCACGCGAGAAACTGTAGACACCCCAATTTGGCCTAACGATTATTTCAAGTCCCACCTTGGGACCATCCCGATGATGAAATGGATACAGTGATTGGTGATTGCTTCCTTGAGAACCTTAGGACTTTCGGTAAGAACTTTGAGCCACTTAGAGGACCTAATTCAAAGCCATACAGCCTTTCAGACAGAAATACAGAAGCCTAGGAGAATCCATCTGACGGCCGTAACATCGATCTCACGGCCTTAACATCATTTCCTCACCCGAGCAACCTGTTGCTTGAAAATCTCCCTGAGAGATCAATCCCTCGGCCGTAAGATCGATTCCTCGGCCGCAACATCGTTTCCTCGGCCGCCAGATCATCAAATCCATTCCTCAGCCGTAAGATTGATTCCTCGGCCGCCAGATCGTCTTTTTCCAGAATTCTGGAATGTTCTGTCAGTCGTTTGATCGACGCACCAAAACCCTAGCAGCCTTTTTCCGATGCGTTCGGGCTACGAAGTAGATCGCGTCTAGATTTCTTTGAACCCTAGAACTCCTTTTTGATTCACGCCATTTGATTGGCCGGAGTGAGTCATCAATTGCCTATATAAAGAGGCCTTAGGGTTTCGAAATTTGCATTCAATTCCTCCATCTGATACCTCCAAGCTCTGCAGAAATCATCTCACATACTCCCTCTATAGAAGCCCTAACCTTCCGAAGGCAGCCGCATCCCAAACGATCAAACCCCGAAGTACAAACCCTAACCCTAGGGTTTTCGAGAAGTAAATCAGTCAATCACAATCAAATCCAAAGTAATCAAGCAACTGAGGGATCAAGGTGGTGAGGCCCAGGGGCCTATGGTTTGATCTCTTTTACGTTTTTATGCATTAATCATAGTGTTTTGAATATCTGTTAAATATCTGTTCTGGTGTGAGGAAGAACATCGGTTGGGGGATCAATCCTTTGACCGATATATCAATCCAGTGGGATCCCTCGGCCGTGAAATCCATTCACCGGCCGAGAGATCGATTTTCCTGGGACAGCCTGTCTGTTTTGTTTATTTCTGATGCATGCTTTCAATTACAGTCCTGACTCACCTTATTCACTGTTAAAGGCTTAATTAAACAGACTATGTGTTAGAGTTGAATAAAGCATGTACATGTCTTATGTTGAATAATTATGGGCCAGTCACACGACTGGGCAGAGAGGGGTGCCTGACACCTTCCCTTTACTGTACTTTTGGCTCCCGTACCCAGAATCTCTATCTATTTTCCCAGTTTTAATAAACTGGGTGGCGACTCTGTTTTGATGATAACCGTTATCGTGTGGCGATGTTCCTAGCCATGGGAATGTCCACGATCTTGGTTTACGAAGCAAGCAACCAATCGAGCAAACAAATGTGATCAATCTGTATGGCGATACCCCGTTTGGGAGGTGTCTACAGAAACTACCCCCTATATAACCTACCCTATTACAATTAAGTGAAAAAGAAATATCAGTGCGTTTTGGACAACCCCGGAAAGTGCCAAAAAAACTAACAATCTCCCCCTTTGGCATTTCTGGGACAAAACCACCAAATACACATAAACTACTGTTAGAGATTAAAAAGATTAGCTAGGATTAACTTAAGACTACTAACAAAAGCACCTTGATCGATAGACCACGAAACCTGCATTAAAAATCCACCAACAGGAAAACGCCACAATAGATATATCCACGAGAATCAACAGTATATTCAGGATAAGACGATTCTGATAAGCTAAACCAAAAGGATACGACATCAATAACTAATATAAGAACAGACTATCCAACCTTGATTTACCACGTCTAATCAAGCAAGTCAAGCCAGCTAATATCCAAAATAAAACAAACAAATATCCATGTAAAAACTCCGATTTTCAGTAAATAAAAATCTCGTTGTTTATTCGATAATCCTTTTATTCTTCTTGAGTACCCTTGTAAATTCCTTTCGATTCCTCTTAAAAACCTTGGATCGTTTTTAGTAATCCGTCATGATTAGATTCTTCACTCTAGCCGTAGGGTCATTTTCTAAAGACAAGCGTCTAGCATATTGAGAAGTCGTAGAATCGTATTTCTTGACTAGAAATCCTACTTAGCAAGTCTAGTTAGCTTCTGACCAATTCATTGAGATAACCTAACGACCAATCTCAACCCTAGTTGAACCTTGTGAACCTTTCCAAAACCTAAGGGAACCCTTTGGACCAAGATCATCTTTGACTATTACCCATTGGATGATAAATGCTAGGAAAATCTTTATCCATTGGACAATAGGTCTTTCACCTAAGTTATTCTATTAAGGTACATCTATAAAGTATTATATAGGAAGATGTATATATAATAATCCAATATTATACTTTGCCCTTTTATCCATTGGTCCATAGAAGTTAGGGAAAACATCGCCCATTGGTCCATAACCTAGTTTGCCACCTAGCACAAGATCTATTAGTTTAATAGACTCACCATGAGTCATTGTACTTATATACATACATTATGCAAGTCTAGTACTTACCATCTTTATCCATTGGATGATAAAAGTTAGGAGAATTGTTGCCCATTGGACAATAGGTTAGTCTTCTACCTAGTACAAGATCTATTAGTTTAAGTAGATTCACCATGAGTCATTGTACTAGTATAGATAGATTATATAAGCATAGTACTTCCATCCATTAACCATTTGATAATAAAAGTTAGGGGAATTTTGGTCCATTGGTCAATAGGGCCAAGTCAAGCCATAGTACTAGGTTTTGTTTAGTTAATTGCTTACTAGATATGATATGTACCTATTTACTTAAAGTATTAGATATGTATATGTCATCCTAAGATTTTAAGTCCTAGAATATAGTTTATAAGTACATAGGTGGCATTTAGGCTTCTTCTATTAGGAATTTTGACCTAAAGATCTAGGATAAGATCACATAGTACCCTTGTCCTTTATAGTTAGTCATCCTTAGGTATTCATATATTAATCAAGGGAGAGAGAGAGAGGGAGAGAGAGAGAATCCGAGAGAGAGGGAGAGGAGAGAGAGCCGAGAGAGATGGGAGAGGGAGAGAGAGAGAGAGATAGGAGAGAGAAGGAGACTAGGGTACACTAGTCTTGGATTTTCTTCTTTCAAATCCTAGTATATATATACTTAAGTACTTGTACTAGTGAAAGAAGAAAGATATGAAGATTTTGAGATAGATTTTAGGGTACCAAAATCTCTTACAACTTACACCACAATCTTATACTCTTTCTAAGTCAAAACACCAAACCCTTGTCCTTTCATGCTTAGGTGTACATTGGACTAAGAGGAGAGAGTGAGAGAGAGAGAGGCTGAGAGAGTGAGAGAGGGAGAGAGAGAGAGAGAGAGGCCGGATGGAGAGGGAAAGAGAGGGAGTGATGTGTGCACTTGTACTCACTCAACCTAGTCATAGTCCTTGGCCAATCTTCATACATCATATTGTACCACCAAATCTAGGGTTTTCTACTCTTTCATATCCAATCCAATCTTCCAAAGTACTAGACTAAACCAAAACCCCAATAGAATAACCTAGATTTGTCCTAGAATTGGAAGGAAAATCTTGTAACCTTTTCACCTATGTACTTATGCATTGTACCAAAGAGAGAGAGAGAGAGAGAGAGGCCGGGAGAGAGGGAGAGAGGGAGAGAGAGATTGTGTGATGTGTGCATGTGTACTCTTGAGCCTAGTCATGTCCTTTGATCCATCATCCTACCTCATCAAGGTACCATCAAATCTAGTCATTTTATGAACCCTTGGACAACAAATGTTAGGGGAAAATTTACCCCTTGGATAATAATCCAACCTTTGGCTATAAATAGCACCCATTCCTTCCCATTTCAACTCACACCTTCATTCTACAACTTCTCTCTCTAGAAAGCTTAGCATTCTCTCTTGTTCTTGGTGTTCTTGCTTGTTCTTGAAGTTCTTCCCAAGTTCTTCAAGAAACTCATCCAAGGCCGCCACTAAACCACCACTCCACCACCCTATCGATCCAAAAGTTTTAGTAGTGTTAGTCAAGATCTAGTTTCAAGAGAAACCTTTCTCTTTCGAAGCTACCGGAAGCCATCCTTACGAAGTTACTCCGTCCGACTACCGACGTACCACCTCTCCTCCGTAATCACCCCTACCGCCAAGGAGAACGGTAGACTATTCCATACACTCAAATCCTAAGTATAGATAATCGTGTATTCATATGGAATGATCTTATTCCTAATTACTTACTCTAAGTATACGAAAAATCTCAATAAATGTATGTTGTTTTGAAATTTGAAAAGGAAGCATGAGTTTTGAAAGATAACGTTCATAGATTAGCTTTAAGTATTCATTTTTTGATCTTAGAATGAATATGAGCATGATTATGTGATTACTTGACTACTTGTTGTTGATAAAGCATAAGTGGTTTACCACTCCAAAGGTGCCCGTCCATGTGGCACTATGCTTTATCTTGTATGATTAAATGTTGAGCATGTTGATGTGATTAAGTGAGCATGCTATTTAATATAGAGTTGGATGATCTTGCTAATTTAGTTTCAAGATTACTATGATTACGTGAAAAGTCCTGCCGCGGAGTCTATGCATGATGACGAGACACAAAAATCAAGAAAAGTTAGAAACATGACACCTAGGGTGTGTTAAAGACAAGGTGTGTTTTTGAAAACCACAATGTGGCCGGACTTGCCCATTGTGTGGTGTGTGTGCGTGCGTAAAATATTTTTGAAAGTACATAATGACCAAGAATGGTGTCATTATGGGTGTTTGTGTGCCAATGGGAACCCGGCGCGGCGGAACCACTGTGAGGATACTCGAGAACCCGGCGCGGCGGAATCAAGGTTGGGTGTGTGCCAATGGGAACCCGGCGCAGCGGAACCATTGTGAGGATACTCGGGAACCCGGCGCGGTGGAACCGAGGTTGGGTGTGTTAAAAATGTGATTTTCGAAATGATTTTGGAAGTGTTAATAAAGTGGAAAATTGATGACACGGTCCACGATGAGTCGCGTAGGAGAAACACGAAAAGGCATGACACCAACGTTAGAAGGATAGCAAACGTGGATGTGTAATTGCTAGCTATGTTGTTGAATGAGCATGTGTAATTGTTTATATGCTTCTTGTTGTAAGTTAAGGGTTAGTGGGTATGGTTTATTCTATTGAGCTTTATAAGCTCACGGTGTTACCTTTGGTGACCCTGACTTATTATATTGGTGGCGACGCCGGAATAATGGGTCAGATCTTATAGACGAACAGGGAGAACAATACACACTGGAGGCTTTTGGAGCCGAAGAGCTTGCTAGGATGGAGGAAGAAGTGGAGCTATAGATAACCTTAGAGTTTTTCCATCCTTGTGTAATAAGAGTACTCTAGTAGGAGCTATGTTGTAATAATGAGCTTGACTCTTAGCCTTTTTATTCAATAAAAATGTTTAATTAACGTACCCGAAAATGGGTGCGTTACAATCCACCAAATAACCAAATGACTATAAATCAAGCTCTTCTCACAAAACACTTCTCCCCCTTTTTGTCACGGAAAACAAAGGGGTCGACCTACTTCCCACAGAATCACATTGGACAAAGAGTTTCTGTAACGCCCCCATTTTCGGGTACGTTAATTAAACATTTTATTGAATTAAAAGACTAAGAGTCAAGCTCATTATTACATCATGGCTCCTACTAGAGTACTTTTATTACACGAAGGATGGGAACATCTAAGGTTATCTACAACTCTGCCTCTTCCTCCATCCTAGCCAGCTCCTCAGCTCCAAAAGCCTCCAAAGTGTACATTTCACCCTGTTCGTCTATAAGGTCTGACACATTATACCGGCGTCGCCACCAATATAATATGTCAGGGTCACCAAAGGCAACACCATGAGCTTACAAAGCTCAATAGAATAAACCATACCCACTAACCCTTAACTTACACATAGCAAGTCACATATAACAGCAATGAATCATACAGATAATGATATCTACGCAGTACGTGTTTATTCAACAGCTATCAACAATAACACATTTGCATTTTCTATTAACTATCGTTGGTGTCATGTCTTTTCGTGTTTCTCCTACGCGACTCATCGTAGACCGTGTCATCCTTTTCACCTTTACCAAATCCACATTTCCAAAGTTTCTTCATCAAATCGCTACTAATGAAGCTACCAAGTCCGGCTCCATTAGCAACACACACGATGGGCTACCAAGTCCGGCCACACCGCGGTTTTCACAATCCATTCAAATCTTGCATTGACTCCTCTCCGCGGATAACCAAGCCATATTTCCACATGAGACTACCACGTCCGGCCCCATTGGAAATCTTCGCAATGGGCTACCAAGTCCGGCCTCATTGCGGTTTTCGCAAGTCCACACAAAGGGCTACCAAGTCCGGCCACCTTGCGGGTTTTCACAACTCACATTGGGCTACCATGTCCGGCCACAATGTAGTTTCAAAAATATTTTATCCAAGACCAATTATTTCCTTTATCTTCGCAATGGACTACCAAGTCCGGCCACATTGCGGTTTTCAAAAACATACTCACATAATGACTACCAAGTCCGGTCATTATGTAGTTTCAAAATATTTTCCGCATGTTAATCCCATCCTTTCTTTAACCACACCCTAGGTGTCATGTTTCTACTTTCTCGGTTTTTATGTCTCGTTCGCATGCCATGACTCCGCGGTAATTCTTTTCACACTTTAAGAAATCTTGAAACTAAACTAACAAGATTATCCAACTCTATATTCACTATCATGCTCATATTAACACAAAATCATGCTCAATCACACTTAAGCATAACGCCACATGTACGGACGCCTTTGGAGTGATAAATCACTTATGCTTTAATCAACAACCACAAGTAATGTAAGTAAACATGTAGTCATGCTCATATCATCTTAAGATCAAAATACAATTACTTCAGCTTAATCCAAAATCATACTTCCTTAAGTTCAAAACAGCATATGTTTATTGAGCGATTCTAACGTTATACTAATCATGCCATGGTTAACCAAGATAACAACTTATACACATTTCCAGTCATGCTTAAGGAAAGTAGATAAGGTAATCTACGTATACTTAGAATTTCGAAGGCTTAGAATAATCTACAATCATTTCGAAATACGTATACAATACGCTATACTTAGGATTTGAGAAGTATAGGAAAATTCTACTATACTTAAAATTAGGGCGTAAGGAGTATTCTACATATACTTAGGATTCGAAGGTATAGAATAGTCTACATATACGTAGGGAAGAGTAGATATAGAATATCTACCGTTCTTCTTGGCGGTAGAGATGACTACGGAAGGTACGTTGACGGTTGGACGGAGTAACGTCTAGGAATGGCTTCCGGTAGCTTCGAAAGAGAATGGTTTCTCTCGAAACTAGATCTTGACTAACACTACTTGACTTTTTGGATCGAAAGGGTGGTCGAGCGGCGGTTTATTGGCGGCTTAGGATGAGTTTCCTGAAGAACTTATGAAGAACCTCAAGAACAAACAAGAACAAGCCAAGAACAACAAGAACACTAAGCTTTCTAGAGAGAAAAGTTGGAGGTTGGAAAGGTGTGTGTTGAATGAAAGCATGGGGTGCTATTTATAGGCAATTGGATGGCTCCCCCTCTCCCTCATGGCCGGCCCCTCTCTCTCTCCAAATCCCATGGATTTTGCTTCCCAATCTAGTAATGACAAGTCATGACATCACCCTAGATCTTCTTCTTCCAAACTAGGACAAGGTTTATGTTATTCTATGGGGTTTTAATCCAATCTAGTCCTTTGAAAGAATAGAAAATGAGATTTGGTTGTCCTTGGTTGATCAAAGTGTAAGAAAGACTAGATTTTGGTTGTACTTTGGATGATAGAATAAGAAACCCTAGATTGAGTAGTACATGGTGATGCAAGAAGATGATGTAGGAAGATATGGTGAGTACACTTGCACACACATCACTCTCTCTCTCCCTCTCTCAATCCGGCCTCTCTCTCTCTCTCCCTCCTCTCTCTCTTTCTCTCTCTCTCTCTCCATGGTACAATGTACCAAGTACAAAGGTTGAAAGACTATAAGACTTTCTTTGTTCTTTCTTCCACTCTAGGACAAGTGTAAGCAATTCTAAGGGTCTCCTAGTCTTGTCTAGTACTTAGAAGATTGGATAGGATATGAAAGAGTAGAAAACCCTAGATTTGGTGGTACAATGGTGAGGTATGAAGATTGGCCAAGGACTATGACTAGGCTTCAAAGAGTACAAGTGCACACACATCACACTCTCTCTCTCCCTCTCCCATCCGTGTTAGTAATTTATTTTAATCAACGGGTATCTGTAATCTTAACGTGGGGAGATTAATAAGTATTTAATATCATGGAGCTCGTAATATAATTGAGATAAGGATGGGAGTGCAATTATAATTCTGTAGTGGGGTGAATTATAATTAGTGAAATAAGAAATAGAATCCTGGTGGGATTAGGTTTTCTTATTTACACTGGGAGCCCAGACTTATTACTCCTTAGGTCCCTATCGTAGCCCTATATATACACGTTATGCTCTCTAGGTCAGTATGATGTTTTTTTGACGTTTCTATGATTCACAAAATAGAGGCAGATCTAGAGAGGGCAAACAGACCACGAAAGAGTCCACACTCGGTTCGTGTTCTAGGCGTGCAGGGAATACGATAGAAGATCGTAAGGTGCAGTCGAGCAGTATACGTGGCTTATAGCAAGACGTGCTATAACAAGTTCAACCAGCGTTCGTGTTCGCAGGGAGTTGAGGTAAAACCCTAATTCCGCCTTGTAGGGTTTTGCGGTTTTCTTATTGTTTAATCTGTACGCGTCATTACTGGTTTCTGGGAATCGTTTCCCAACAGTGGTTAAGATTACAGATACCCGTTGATTAAAATAAATTACTAACAATCTCCCACTTAATCAACATCTTAACTTGAGACTATCCGCTTAACTTATTCGATATGTCGGATACAAATATCCACCTGCAGGGTTTGACATAATCGAAACTTATAAACTTACTCAAGGGGTATCATCAATCCCTATCGGGACGTGGATTCCATTAATAATTAATAGTTGTCATATACATAATGTTGCGACCCAACTCACCGAGACTATTGACCGTATAAAGATCTCACCCTTTAATGAATCAAAATCAACAACATTAAATATATACATCTAATAATTATCTTTGGATTAAGAGCATAAGCATTCATAATAACCATGAGGTTCCAATTGTCTTATAAAGTTAGTACAAAGACAATTACCTCAATGCGGTCCCATTCAATACACACAAAGTGTATTAGCACAATGAGTTAGAACTAGACCGTTCCCTGTAGTCAAGACAGACCTACTAAACATTGTACTACAGTCCTACTAATGGTGTGTCCAGTTCCATCTAAGATTGTGAACCATATCTTATATTTTACAAGAACCGATGATCCAATCTTCTGTGTGTAAGCCGAACTCTACACACCGGATCATCTACTTTGTAAAATAAAAGACACATATGCACAACATACAATAATATTATGCAAATATTACCCATAAAAGATTCTCATCAAAAAAGGGATAAAACTGATTAATACATAACAATATTAATCCATCATATAAAAACATAGCTTTTACATAACCTCCTAACAAACTCCCACTAAGACTCAAAGTCATGTTGCCACGCATCTTACTCGCATTCTCTCTACTACGTGACTATCAAAAGTCTTAGCCTGTAAGCTGTACGTAAAAGAATCTGCTAGGTTGTTTACCGATGCGATCTTGGCCACAGCTACATCACCTCTCTGAACGATCTCTCGAATCAGGTGATACTTACGCTCGATGTGTTTTCCTTCTTATGAGTCAATGGCTCCTTAGAGTTAGCAATTCCACCACTATTGTCACAATAGATGTAATAGCTAATAGCACTAGAGGAATCACTTCTAGATCCATCAAGAAGTCTCTAAGCCAAAATGGCCTCTTTGGTTGCTTAAGAAGCTACCACATACCTGGCCTCCATGGTGGAATCAATCAATCCACGATTGCTTGATACTCCTCCAACTTATGGCTCCACCTCCTAAGGTAAACACATATCCGGAGGTAGACTTTCTGGAATTCCTATTTGACATAAAGTTTGAGTCTGTGTACCCATAAGGTACCAGACTATCTTATTGGAACACCAACATATGATCTCTAGTTCTTTTCAGATACTTGAGTATATGTTTCACTGTAGTCCAATGTTCTTGTCCTGGATTAGACTGAAATTTGCTAACCATGCCAACGGCAAAGCAAATATCAGGTCTAGTACACAACATAGCATACATAAGGCTTCCTACTACCGAGACATAAGGAACTGCCTTCATTTTCTCCATCACCTTAGGTGTTTTAGGACACTGATCCTTGGATAGGTTGATTCCATGTCTAAAAGGGAGGAACCCTTTCTTGGAATCCTGTATGCTAAATCGGGCAAGAATCTCATCGATATAAGTAACTTGTGATAAGCCCAACATCTTGTTCTTGCGATCTCGCATAAGCTTAATCCCAAAGATGTGACTGGTTTCTCCCAAGTCCATTTCGAATTGGTCGGATAACCACACTTTCACTGAAGACAATACTCCCACATCGTTTCTAATGAGCAGGATATCATCGACATATAGTACTAAAAACACCACCACTTTTCATTGCGCTTCTTATACACACATGAATCATTCGGACATTGATCAAAATCAAAAGACTTGATTGCTTGATCAAAACGGATGTTCCACGATCTAGATGTCTGCTTAAGCCCATAAAAAAACTTCTTAAGCTTGCACACAACATGTGCTCTTGACCTTTCGCTATGAATCCATCTGGTTGCACCATATAGATGCACTCATTCAGATTTCCATTAAGGAATGCGGACCTGATTAGAGTACATAGACTCCATCTCTGATTTCATAGCCTTTTGCCAAAGTTTCACATCTTTATCTTGAAGTGCCTCATTGTAGTTACAGGGTTCGGCATGTTGATCATCAGGGATCATTTCAAAAGACTCTCCCAACAACGTATACCGACTGGGTAGAATAATAACCCTCCCACTACGACGAGGTACCGGTGTGTCAATAAGTGCCTCTACAGATGTCACTTGTGGTGTTTCCTCCTGCACTACTGGCGGTAAAGAAGTTTGTGCCGATCTCTCTCCTCTCAATTCCACTAGAACAATTTTACTTCTGGGCTTGTAGTCTATCACATAGTCCTCCACTAAGTATCGGGCATTGGATCTAACAATGACCTTCTGATCCTTAGAACTATAAAATAATCTACATTTCGTTCCTCTAGGGTACCCCATAAACAGACAAACTTATGACCTTGATTCCAATTTATCTGCGTTCCCATTTAGCACATGTGCTGGACTACCCCAAACCCGAACATGCCACAGACTAGGTTTGCGCCTAGTCCATAGTTCTGTGGGCGTAGATGGTACTGACTTAGATGGTACCAAGTTAAGAATATACACTGTCGTTTCTAGTGCATGTCCCCAAAACGAAATTGGTAAATCTGAATAACTCATCATTGATCTTACCATATCCATAAGAGTCCTATTCCTTCTCTCTGCTACACCATTTTGTTGCGGCATACCTGGAGCTGACAACTGGGATGTAATCCCTTCAGCTGACAAGTAGTCCCTAAACTCTCCCAAGAGGTATTCTCCACCACGATCAGATCGCAGTGTCATGAGACGTTTACACAGACGCTTTTCCGCCCTATACTCCCTGAATTTCTCAAAGCATTCGGACTTACGGCGCATCAAATAAATGTATTCATACCTTGAGTAATCGTCAATGAAAGTGACAAAGTACTCAAAACCACCTCTAGCTTGGACATTCATAGGTCCACACAAATCAGAACGAAACCAATTCCAACGGCTCTTTGGCTCTATATCCTTTTGCTGGAAAAAAAGGCCTCTAGGTCATTTTACCTTCTAAATAGGATTCATAGACTGAAAGTTCCTCAACTTCCAATGAACCTAAAGGTTCATCTCTAACCATTCTAGAAATCCTATTCAGATTAATATGACCAAGACATAAGTGCCAAAGATACGTTTGGTTCAATTTAGAAGGCTACTGTCTCTTACATGGTAAATTATTAGTGTTATTCAATTCATGCAGTTACACTGTAGGAAATATAGGATTAATAATGTAGAGATTATCCACTAAATATCCATCCTTGATCAACTTAGAAACTGAAACCAAGTTTCTTCTAATAGAGGGAACATAAAGGCAATCTCTCAAAATTAAACTCCTATTACTACTAAAATTTGAAAAGACATTCCTACTGCAACTACTGCCACTCTCGTAGCATTTTCCACATGTAGATAAATCTCCCCATCACTGAGTCTTCTGGTTTCCTGGAACCCGTGCAACAAAATGCAAACATGATTAGTGGCTCCCGTATCTACACACCAGGTACTGGTAGATAACACCACTAAACGTGATTCAACAACTAGTGAAAAAAAAAATTTATCCTAATTGTTCACTTTATTGAGATAGAATGGACATTCCTACTTCCAGTGTTCTTTCTGCTTGTAGTGAAAAACACTTGCCCGCAGGCTTTTTTCACTCCACCTTGAGGCACATGAACTGTCTCCATAACCTTTTTCTGAGAATTGTTCTGCTTCTTCTTGCCTTTCAGCTTAGAAGTAGAAGCCTTCTCTGCCACTAACATTGAAGGTGGTTTCTTCACAACCAAAAGACCATCAGCTGCTTGGAGTTCCTTAAGAAGTTTCGCCAAAAATAAATACATTTTGTTCATATAATAATTCAGGCGAAATTACTTAAAACTCTCAGACTGCAGTGAGTTAAGAACGAAATCGATCTAAGTTTCCCCATCAATTTCAGCTCCAAGGATCTCTAGTTTATTAAGATGAGCTATCATCTTCAAAACATGATCCTTAATCGGGGTCCCTTCAACATGGGTGATACTCACCGATTTTTATAAAGTTTTGCTTCCTGTTATGTGGCATTCTCATCAGGTCTAGGAGGGCATACCTCAAACAACACAATATCCAAATTCCTTTTCCAGTCAATATAATTCGGTCTAGTAAGTTTATTAGCTTTGAGAATAATTGCAAGTGGATTGAAAAAGTCCATTTTTGAATATGAGAATCACATAACAACAATTATGAAGGGCAATAAAAACTTGAATTTCATTTTAATATTGGTTCCCTCAACCACGTGTTAAAAGAAAAACATTGGCAACCCTACACACCGTGAAGAGCATGCCTCGATGGGAAGGTCGTCTACTCTTCATCATTCGTGTAGATAGGCACAACCTTTTAATTTTACTATCTAGACACTATACCGTGCCAAGCAAAATTAAATAGCCAATATAGCTTCGGTCCTGTAAATAATAATAGTGACTCAGATGGTGAGGATATTATTATTTACAGCTAAGTGTATACCATTACCTAGCTTTTAGACCTATTGTTCCGTTATAAACCACCTCAGATGGAGAAGTGACCCACACAACAATTATCTTAGAGCTATCCCTTTAGGAAGTTTGTACCGATGATGCCACAATTAATTTTGTCCGATAGGGAGGAAGGTTCTGAAACCAACACACAAAATTAATTATATCACCTACGAACTAGCAATGGAGACCATAGGATTTATTCAAAATAAATTCCCTCTCCCACTTAGTTATTTAAAAAATTTGTGAGGGTTATCAAATTTTCGAGTTTGCAAAAAACCGTGATCTAGGTCAAAAGCCAAATATTACCATGTTGTCCCAATATGGTAAACTATCACATATGCAAACAATATGGAAACACAAATAATAAGGAAACACAAGATAAAGAATCCAGCTATTATGGTCAAAGATGTAATCCTTGAGCAATAAGGAATCCTTCCAAACTTGAAATCCTTAAGCAATAAGGAGTCTTTCCAAACTTGAAATCCTTAAGCAATCCTTCCAACCTTGAAATCCTTCAGCTATACTTGTGTGGAAGACTTAGACACTTTGAATCAATCAAGGAAACCAAAATCCAACCGTGCTTAGGCAAGAAAATTCGGATTTGATATATTCCCGCGTAAACTGCACAGTCTTCAGTATTTTGGCCATATCTTCCTCATCCGACCACCGATTGAAGTGATTCAAAATGGGTTGGATTCGAAATTCAATTATCTACAACTTCCGTGAAGAACAGATTTTCTAATTCCAACGTTTACTGGGTCGAAATAGCCCTGCAATCAGACCCTACGAATCTGGAAAAAAATTGTTGCGAGCCAAACAACTTGTATCTTCTATATCTCCCTTCTTCGATCTCCGAATAACCATCGAATGCTATTACAATCGAAGAAACATACATACATCGATCTTATGCCTCCATTGGAGTTCACATGCTACGTTAATTATTACAACCACGAAAAATAATCATGGCACCCAATAAATAACACATGCTACGTTAATTATTACAACCACGAAAAATAATCGTGGTACCCAATAAATAACAATATCCACACAAAAATTATGTGGGATCCAAATCAACAAAAAAACATGTGACCATAATAGCTGGGTAAGAACGCTGCAAAACAAGGGTTAGCACAGTTCTACGTTCTACCCTCTATAACCTACGGACAACATGGCCTGTTTAATCTATACGCGTGATTACAGCCTGCTCTGATACCACTGTTGGGAAACGATTCCCAGAAATCAGTAATGACGCGTACAGATTAAACAATAAGAAAACCGCAAAACCCTACAAGGCGGAATTAGGGTTTTACCTCAACTCCCTGCGAACACGAACGCTGGTTGAACTTGTTATAGCACGTCTTGCTATAAGCCACGTATACTGCTCGACTGCACCTTACGATCTTCTATCGTATTCCCCGCACGCCTAGAACACGAACCGAGTGTGGACTCTTTCGTGGTCTGTTTGCCCTCTCTAGATCTGCCTCTATTTTGTGAATCATAGAAACGTCAAAAAAACATCATACTGACCTAGAGAGCATAACGTGTATATATAGGGCTACGATAGGGACCTAAGGAGTAATAAGTCTGGGCTCCCAGTGTAAATAAGAAAACCTAATCCCACTAGGATTCTATTTCTTATTTCACTAATTATAATTCACCCCACTACAGAATTATAATTGCACTCCCATCCTTATCTCAATTATATTACGAGCTCCATGATATTAAATACTTATTAATCTCCCCACGTTAAGATTACAGATACCCGTTGATTAAAATAAATTACTAACAATCCGGCCATCTCTCTCTCTCTCCCTCTCATCTCTCTCTCAGCCTCTCCCTCTCTCTCTCTCCCTCTCTCCCTTGTACTATCTATATATATATATCTATATATAATCCTAAGATTATGTAAGTACATAAGTACTAATACACTAATAAGATATGGAAGGACAAGGAAATAATAAACTAATGGAGTTTTGAAAGAATAAGATTTTCTATTAAACAATGAAATAACACATGTGTTCTATCTCTATATAATAAAGGAGTAGGTGTACTAGTACTCTGTTATAATATATAAGTATGTACTAGAAGATCTAGGTAGATATCTAGTCAAAATTTTACAATATAATACTCCAATTTGGCACATGTACTATTATAATATAGTATTTAGTACATAGGGGATCCTAGGAATATATATTCTACTAGATATTCTCCTAATGCTTTAATAAGGGAATCCCATGGGATTCTAGTCATTGATTTAACTACAATATAATAGTACTAGTCCTATTATCCAATGGATAATAATTCTACTAACAACTATGGACCAATGGACACAGGTCAACGGTTGACTTTCGGTCAAAGGGTTCTACTTAAGGTTCAAGAGGTTCGAATGGTTGAATGGCTCGAGGAAGGTCAATGATTAAATTAGATTATCTCCAAGGATTAGGTTAGAAGCTAGCTAGGCTTGCTAAGTAGGATTTCTAGTCGAGACATATTTAGGCTTAAGCTCGATGATTAGGAGAATAGTCCTACACACTTGTCTTTAGAAAATGATCTTATTGCTCAGGGTGAAGAAATCTAGTTTTATAAGTCTAGATTTTAGTAACGACGGATTTTTGGATATTAGAAAGGAATTTTAAATGGAATCCAAGTAATTATAAAAAATTCAAATTTTTAACGAATTTTCTACTGACCAAAAATCAGGGTCGTTACAGTTTCGATGGATACTCGATTGATAGTTCGGTGAACCGAATTCTAGACAGAGAGTTTCGATGGATGCTCAATTGATAATCTGGTTGACTGACTTTACTTTTGAAAAGGCCTTTCAAATAGCCTGACCACCTTGACCAAAAATACTGTACTATTAATGACAAATATGACTTGATTTATGCAAGCGGGGCAAAGAAAAAAAATGAAAGGTTTGGATGTCTCACACAATGAAATCATACAGATGCAACGAGCATGTAATGCACACACTTGTTTCAAATAGCCTGGCCGACTCGTCCCAAAACGCTATACTGATAATGACAAATATGACTCCATTTAAAAAAAATGGAGTTTGATGTCGCACACAATGAATCATACGGATGCATCGAGAACATAATCCATACACTTCTTGTGAACAAAAGCAATGTTTGCCATTATCAAACACCTTATAATCAGAACAAACGAATTCGCAATGCAGTCATTCAGCAAAGAGATAGTTAGATGAAGAATGAAGCATAAAACAAGGCCGTATGACAAAGTGTGTGTGTGCATCACGTAAATAATGTCAAGCTTAACTCAGTTCGGGAGGAATATTCTCATGTACGCAAGGATTTTCAGGACAACTCCCCCTCAAAAAATCAAACCAAGCTAGGTCCTCAAAGTGAAACAAAGAAAAACACAAACTCCCCCTCAACAGAACAACCCCCCTTTTTTTTTTCTTTTTCTTTTTTTGTGTGTGTGGGGATAAAGACATCCATTATTACTCCACCGCTGTTTGACGCGAACACTCACTGCTTACTGAGGCAAGAGGCCCAGTTACTAGGCAAGTGGCCAGGAGTCATACGTACCTTCACAAGGTCTATCCACCTTTTGACGCGAACGCTTAGAGGGAGAATACCTCAACCCAGTTGTCCGGTTATTCAATGAACGCCCGGATAGGCAGAGAATATAAAAGTACCAAATAAGTTTTTGCAGGAGATAATGGTACAAGGTAATAAGAATCACTAGGGAATAGTTGCCAAAGGTCAATCTTAAGGGAGATGAACACATGAACATGTCCAAGTACATGAGAATAACCAAAAGGAGTTGAGGGAGCAATAAATCACGTATGTGATATAGTGGAAATCATAAAGCCATGAAATATGATGCATCCAAAATCTAAAGATTCTCAGGGATGAATGAGCACATTGAATACAAATATTCTGACTACAAGGGCCATGAACATGAAAAACAAAGAACATCTGTTCACAATTTTTTATTTTTTATTTTTTTTTAAAAAAATGTGCAGAACAAAAAAAAATGTGGAAGTAAAAATAAAAGAAAAAGTTTTACATGTCCACTCTAGAATGATGGCATACAAATTAAAGCATGCAAATAAGAGACATGCAAATCCAATAAATCTAATCCATGGAAACGAGACCAATCGACTTCCTAAGGTACTCAAACCTAAGGGAATCTAACGATTTTGTGAAAATATCAGCTTTTCGTTCATTAGTGGGTCCAAACTTGAGAGTAATGACTCCATCTTCTATAAGTTCACGAATAAAATGATAACGGATGTCAATATGTTTGGTTTGAGAGTGCTGAATGGGATTCTTAAAAATGTTTATGGCACTAGTGTTATCACAGAAAACACTCATTGCACCTTGTGACAAACTGTAATCTTTAGCATAAGTAGACTGTGACAAAAATATATCATCATCAAGCATAATACGATGGCACACATTAGAGTTAGAAGTCTCAACACAATAACAATTATTAGAAGATCGTATTCCTTTAACAACACAAACACCTGATGCATCTACAATCGAGCAACCAGTTTTTGAAAAATGAACTTCATGCATATTATCACAAAACTGGCCAATACTCAATAAGTTAGCTTTCAAACCCTCAACATATAAAACATTTTCCAAAAGAGCGAGATCAGGAGTAGATATAGTACCTTGACCTATAACTCTGCCTTTGTTTCCATCGCCAAAAGTGACAACACCACCATTATATTTTTCAACATTAATAAACACTGATTTGTCTCCAGTCATATGCCTAGAACAACCACTGTCTAAATACCAAGCACAAACGTTACTAGCTTTGAAAGTAGTGTGTGCTACATAACATGCCACATTAATTTTCTTCCATTCCTGCTTAGGAGGGTTCTGAAGATGAGATGAATCAAGCATATTTGTTCCTCTAGCAAACACAGACAGTTTTTTAATTTCTTCAACAACATGAGAAGTTTGATTAGCCAACTGATTCTATTGTTTCTCAAAATTTCCATTTAATTTCTCAGATTTAGACTGAAATAACTCACGTGGTTTTCCAAAATTAGAACCACTATGTTTCGGACCAGAATAAAACTTAAGAGTTTGAGACTTACCTTTTCCCTTTTTATTTTCGTTCATAAGCTTGTAGCAATAAGGACGAATATGACCAAGACTACCACAATGGTGGCAAGTGATAACGCGTTTCTCTGGGATAGGACAATCTAAGGTCTTAGGGACAGTCGAGGAGACATATTTCACAAATTTGGTCTCTGTGTTAGGTTTTTCACTAGTCTTAGGAGCAAGAGATGGCGGGTCGATGAAACCAAGGCCGGTTCTATTTTTAAAAGTACGAGTCAATTCAGCTATACGAGAAGTGCCACAGTCATTTCTTTTAATTGCCTCACTGGCCTCTTTTAAATCATGTTCCAATACTTTGACTCTCTCCTTAGATATCCCAAGAGCCTTCAAGGCCTCCAAACATTCTTTTTCAATTTTAGCAAATTTTTCATTGAACTTTGTTTGTTGTGCCTTTAACTCTTCTATTTCTTGAATCCTAGAATCAACATCAACACGAAGACCATTTCTCTCAATTTCAACCTTTTTAATGACAAGAATCAATTCTTTCTTTTTCTTTTTTAGTTTAACGCATTCTTTGAAAAGTTCATTATATGCATCATGAATAGATTCTAAGTCATCCTCATCATCGTTAACATCCTCATCACTAGATTCATAGTTATCCTCAATACTACACGTAGGTGTGGACACAAACGCTTTCGGTGATGTAGGAGATGTCACGCTAGCAACAAGGACCGTGTATCTTGGGACTTCATCAGTTTTATCGTGACTATTTTGAGAATCGCTCTCTTCCTCACTATCATCATCCCAAGTGACTTTGTACCCCCTATTGGATTTCTTTTTAAGTGTGTTGGCACATTCAGCTTGAACATGACCAAAACCATGACACTCATGACATTGAATTCCATGGGGTTGGTTAGATTTATCAGTAGAAAACTTCTTATCACCAAAACCTGAGTTGTTCATTTTAGGTCCATCATTAAAAGCTGAAGAGTTTCCTTGCTTATTATCTTTTCGAAACTTCACAAATTTTCTGAATTTTTTAGCAAAGAAAGCAAGTTCCTCTTCATCAAGTTCATCATCACTATCTTGGGAAACAAATTTTTCATTGGAAGTTTTAAAAGCAATACTCTTACTGGTCTTAGAGATGGGTTTCTTAGACAGATGATTTAACTCAAAAGTTTGGAGTTTTCCAACCAATTCCTCAAAAAGCATATTGTCAACTTTAGGCCTTTCTTCAATGGCCACAACTTTGGTTCTGAATCTTTCAGGAAGAGACCTAAGAACTTTACGGCAAACTTTGAGATTAGTCTTTCGGGAAGAGACCTAAGAACTTTACGGAAAACTTTGAGATTAGAAATGGGTTCACCTAATGCATGAAAAGAATTAACAATATCACTTAGCTTGGTGATAAAACTATCAAAATTTTCATCTTCAGACATTTTTAGTTCCTCAAAGCAAGTGGTCAGCATTTGAAGTTTAGAGGTCTTAACAGTTTTGGTGCCTTCATGGGTAACGCGCAAAATCTCCCATGCTTCCTTGGCGGTATTACATGCGGAGACGCGACTAAATTCAGTTTTACTTAAAGCACCATAGATAGCTCCTAAAGCACGGGAATGGGCCTCGAAACTATCATTATCCGCAGTGTTCCACTCGGTTCTTCTTTAGGTCTCATTTGCTTAGTAGTAGTGTCCTCTATTTTAGGAGTTTCATACCCGTACCTCACCGACCTCCAAACCCTAATCCCTAGGGAACTTAAGTGTGTCGTCATTCGTGCATTCCAATAGGAATAATCATTCCCATCAAAGTAGGGCGGCCTCGAGTTAGAGGCTCCCTCACGCGGTGCATTCATGTCCATGAACACAGGATCAAAACTCTGGTGATAAAACCAAAAAATTAAAAAAAAATGAGCAACTAGGCTCTGATACCAATTGAAATTACGCGGAAGTGTAAACTTGTCCTGGGGAGGGGGGGTGAATAGGACTATCTATATATATATATATATATATATATATATATATAAATTATACTCTTTTTAAAATCGTACTCTTGAAGTTAACCTTTCGTTGTGTGATTGGTAATTTTCGTGCAGCCACCGTAAATGAACTAAAGGATTAGTATTTATAGAGCAAATTTTCGTGTAGATGAAAGAGCTATTTTGCTTGAGCAAAAAATAGTTATGCTTGAGCCAAATTAAAATCTCTTCTTTCAAAAAATCAAACACACACTCTAGAGCTAAATAAGCAGCAGAACATGAATAAGAGACATGACACACAATATACGTGGAAAACCTTAGGGTTCGAATAACCCTAAGACAAAACCACGGCCTAGTCCACTATTTTCTATTAACCAAAAAGGGTTACAAGTTGCGAAACAGATTACCTTAAGCCTTACCCTTAAGCGTTATCTATACTTGCCAACTTACGATGCTCCCCGAGCTTCTTTCTGATTCAATAGTCTGCCACGAACCTCAAGTTCGATCTCCGGAATCAACCGGCTCCGAATAGATTTCTCGTCAATCCGGCCAACAGCAACAAGGCATGAACGGATCACCAAATGAATGATAAATGATGTGCGGTATTAACAGGACAATCCAAAAACGTTCGGATGGATGCAGGATGCAAGAACAATGAGACAAGATCGGCACAAACACTCAATATGAGTTGATGTGGTTGTCAACTCATGAAAACTACGAAATCCAAAACCCTGTAATGATATGTTTCTGCAAAAGGTTCGGTGGACTCCAAAAACATGATTAAGGAGTATTTATATGATTTTCTAGTAAACAGAACCCTAATCAAAATAGGAAATAAAGAAATGGGGAATAATAGCCCATAAAAGAAAACAAAATCCTAGCCTCCAATCTTTTTCTATTCTAAAAAAAAAATCACCTTTAAAGATGTATGTATCAAAGGAAAATTACGTGCAATACCAAAACTCTAAAATTGGTAACAAGATCCACTTAATATAAAAACTTGACCCAAACATGCACAACACGATTTTAATCAAATTTAAGCTTTTTGAAAACAAATAAAATATTATGCATGATATGCCGTGAATGATTTTACCTTCGATAAATGGAACTGCTTCACAGGATCAAATGGGCGAAGGCAAGGGGAGGAGCATCACGCGAGAAACTACCCCCTATATAACCTACCCTATTACAATTAAGTGAAAAAGAAATATCAGTGCGTTTTGGACAATCCCGAAAAGTGCCAAAAAAACTAACAGTCTTGTACTTATCCTGCTATTTGCGCTCGTTTTTAGTCCTCTGAGGACTTGTTTTAAAAAATTTCACTTGGCACTACAAGCACTCAATCTTCTCAAGTTTATTGCATGATTTCGTAATTTGTCCTCCAGGACTCGTTTTACTTGCATTGTCCCAACCGAACTATGTTGGTCTGATCCCTACAAACGGGGTATGTAGGCAGCTCCACAAGCGCGACCACCATCATCATTTGCTTGCACTTTGGTTTTCATGCGTTTTTGTCTCTGTTTAAAGACTTTAGAGCAACGGATTGGGATGCCTATTCTTTAAGCGTCACTTGTACTAACCAATGGTATTCGAGTTCCGTTAAAGAGGGACTACTGTAGACACCCCAATCCAAACCTCGGAGGTTCTTTAAACGCCCCGATGATGAAATAAAGGAAACAATACCTTCGGGAGCTTGAATGAGGGACTCCTATAACCCAAAAAGCCCAAAAGCCCTGAACTGAACCTATAACGCTGCACGGAACACTTCTACACCGCGCAGAGTAATGAAATTTGTTACACCGTACGCGATTGTGAAGTAAACCGCACAGCAGTTTAGGTAAAGTTTTGACTGGCTCAGTAAGCTGTCGGCCACGCCCACTTAAGCCGCAGCTACAAAACGACTTGGTAGAGAAAGCACTTCTAGCCGGCCCAGAAAACACCTCCTCCATTTGTATTGATAATCATTGGCTCTTGCCTATAAATACATCCCTCCACTCAAGTGAAAGGGGACCCTAATCTCTCTCTCTCACTCATCTTACCTTTACACCCATTCTTTACTCTCAAGCTTTGAGAAAGTTGCTCTAAAAACATTCTCTGGGCTTTTCTTTCAAAACACTCCATTTTTCTCCTCACCTTTCAAAGCTTAGTCTTTTACTAACTTTAAGGCTCCACCCACTTAAACACCTAACAACCGCTCATATGCCCCCCACATACCCATACCTTCATCTACAACCACCCACCTTCGTTCAAGCTCAGGATCAAAGGTAAAAAGTAAGTTTCCTTGGGCTAAGTTCTGTCCTGGCCCTGAGGGGACTTTTCTGCAGTTAGGCTTGACCCTTTTGGTTAACACTGACTTAGAAAAATCATTTTCAGAAACTAAAATAGTCACTGCACTAGACATACCACACCGTGCGGTTTTAGAGTACATCGCACGGTGTAGTATGTTCAGGTGCACGGTGTTTTATTGTTCATTGCTTATTTGTCATACTATTTGGATCATGGCCATTCATCATCAGGCCTATTTGTGTTGTTGAGATACTATCATCGGTGCATTTCAGAATGAGACCCTATCTACAAGCCATGTTTCATTTTCCAAATAAAGTTTTCTTGATCATTTCAAGTGATCAAGTGCATCAAAAGTTGTTTTGTATTCATGATTTGAAGAGATGGTACTATTCTGAAATGAGTCAAGAGTTACATACTGTCTGATGTCTTTGAAAACATCGCGCGGGATCTACAATGCCCTGGGCGTTGTTCTGGGTACTGATGATAGTCTAACAGCAAGGTAGATGCACCGCGCGGTGTATCATAAAGGCCGTGCACGACATTATGGTAAGCCGTGTGGGGATGGTTGTGATCTGGACAGTTTGCTGATTAGTTATTTCGTTTTGCATGATATCATCCACTCATCATTTCTGTACAGTGAACACCACGTGCACGCCAATGTGATATACCTTCCCATGCCCCTTCCCCCTTTACTTGTTTATTAAAGAGTTCGATTTTCCGAAGGATATTCAAAGTTTTCCCCTTTTAAAAATGTTTAGTAGAGACCGGCTTTGTCGGGCGAGCAGGGTGCTTTTTCAATAAAACCTTCCCCGGTCGTAACGTGGCTCCCAAACCCAAAGTCTTGACATTCTCGCTAGACCAAAAGCCTTTTTCAAATGAGTTCTCGGTTTCTCGGATCATCCATATCAAAAATCCAGGTGGCGACTCTCGAGGGCGTATCGGTTGGGTAGCCCACACAAATCATAATCAATTACAATAATAAGAGATCAAGAGAATCATATAATATCATAATCATATCATATCAAGATATGATTACAATATTATATGTTTTGATATTCTAACAGGTACGATACCCGGACTTCCGGATTATTATGCTTCTATCGACGTATTAGCCTTACAATTGAGGAGTTCTTATATCGATGGATAAGCAATTATCTCTCCTTCCCTTCTAAACTAGTAAAGGTGCACGCAAAAGTCTTGAAATTAATATCACAAATGACCTCGATACGTGTATAACTAAAACATTTATGTCACTTAGAGAAAGATAATTTGAGCGCTTATCTTTATTTCACCTCATTCCAAAGTTTCTAAGGGATTGGACTACTATCTCTATGGGACAGTTTTTTTGCAAAACTTTGTTATCCACAACCATATGTGCCTATTTCTGAACAAGGATTTTTAACATAGCATGTGAGTTTGTTTGTTATTTGTGTGTGTGCATGCAGTCAAGGACTGTGTTCCAATGAACAAGGTGAACACAGGCACGTTAAATAACCTTCAATTAATGTCAATACATTGTATTAGTACCTTAAATTTCGCAACAAGTGCTAAACGTACATGACAATCTACTTTTCCCAAAAAGTGCAAAATATAGAAAACTGTACCAAAGCAACAAATGAAAAACACAATCTGCCGTGATCAACCATTTGCAATTTAGTTGCACCAATAAACTTGATAAGGAACATCATTGGCCAACGACTTCAGTGTCTCCCCTCATTTTGGGGACACCGTAATTATGGCATAATAAAACCATTATAAGCATTACCAAAACCCATTAGGAGCATGACAAAACCATAATGAGGCATAACGAAACCAGTAACTTGCATAACCGAACGGACGGACCAGATTTTGCCACACCAGAAGTTTGACCAAAACTGACCGGTCAAAGCGGTAACTCCAGCAAGTCAAAAGTTGAGGTATAACGAAAACCATTAAATGGCATAACAAGAAACCCGAAAAGGCATAATACATGAATTGAATGGCATAACATAGGGTATAATATTTCCTAAACTGGTATAACATAAACCCCAAGTAGTCATAACGAAACCATTAAATGGCGTAACTGTTGAGTTATGCCAACATGGGCACACCGGAAACCATTAAAAAGCATAACCAATAACCACGGTTGGCATAACGAAAACCGTACAAGGCATAAGAATAACAGAACCACAAAAGTGCATAACAGAACCCCTGAAAGGCATGACCATAACCTCATGCTAGCATAACAGTACGACACCTGACGACCCCTGCCCCTGGTCCCACCTGTCTCCCGCCTGTCCGCTTTTTGTAATTAATTTTTTTTATTCTAAAATGTTCAACCCTGGGTTAAGTGGAAAAAATGGGAAAATTTTTAAAATGTATATGTGTTTTGCAATTATGTTGACTAGTAAAATGTAACGGACCTCAATAAATCATTAATTTTAATAATCAGGGCCGTTGATTTGGTTTTTATTGGTTATTTGGTTGTTTTTGGAAATTCTGGGCTCCATCCGATTTATTCTGGTTTATGAAGCTCTTCGATTTGTACAAAAATTCAACATAAGAATGATAACTTATGTCCGATAAAGCTTGTAACGATAAGCAATTTACTTTACTTTTGGTAGGAATGATGTAATCTCTGTTACGCACGAGATAGACGGTTTTGATTTTGAAGAAATAGATAAAGCGGTCATCGAGTTGTGAACTATAGGACTTTAATACCTACGTAAGCATATAATGTGTTCCGATCATGTGGTTGCTGACATCCGATTATCATAGAAGTTGGTGACAAACACATAATCGATAAGATGTGCAATCTTAACGGTTTAGATCGGTCATCAGGAAAAAATATTGAACACTTTCCTTGAACATTTATATGTCGAACCTTATTGTTCATAAACTAAGGTATTTTGCTTTAGTACTCGTACGATCGCAACACAATGACAACGATCGATACCGTCCATATTGTTTTGCTTGGTCTTTTAATTGTTCTCGTAAATTTTATGGTCTAACTGGTTTAGAATGCACCATTATTGGGATGTAGATTAATTATTAGAATGACATTTTACATCTGATCAAGTATGTATTGACAAGAGATTGAATTAATTTTTTGCAAAAATATTCCAATCTTTGTTGGCATGTTACGTAAAATAGAGACGATCCCGATGCAAGGAAAAAGTAGCCGAGATGGCCCGAGAGTTGTGCAGTATGGGACTATAACGCTTCTAGAACCACTTGGATGATGTGTTCCGATTATGTAGTTGCCGATGTCGGATTATTACCGATTTTGGTGGCAGTGATGAAATCAAGAAGATGTTAAATCCCATCGGTTTAGATCGAGCAGTTGAAAATATTAGTTGGTTACTGCCTTTAAAATCTATGCAATGAAGTTATGTAATTATCAACAAATGTCTTGTGTTGTAGGGTAATGTAGAAATGAGGATTATATATCACGACGATGAATATCGTTGGTTGTGTTTGGTTGACATTTTAGTTTAGTTTAGTTTTGGTAGTGGGTGGAGAGAGTGTAAACACCCCAATTTGGACTCTTTAAATTCCCTTAATTTGTGGCCCTGAGGCTCCCCGATGATGAATTCGGATTAAAACAAGCTTTGAATCAATCAGAGCAATGCTTCTTGAGGGACTTTGAAAGGAAAAATAAAGGGTCAAAATCAATCTCAAGTGCTTGGGAGCAGTCCTGAGCGCTCAAAACCATTGGCCTGGCTCACTCCCGAGCGCTCGAGAGTGGAAGTCCCAAGCGCTCGAGACCTCTGTGCTGCCCAATGGATGATAAAGTTTCCCACTATCCATGCAACCCATCATTACAGCCATTTGAGCTGGCTGATGCTTCAGGCAACACTCAACCTCAGTCAGAGAGGGTCAGGCCTGAAGATCTTCCCTCCAAGAAAAGATTTCATTTCAATTTCATTTCTCAAATGAACCCTTAGGTTATATTGCCTATATATATACCCTCACTTCTGCTGAGGGAGGGGAGGAAATCTCTCTCTCTAAAAACTCTCTCATTGTTCAAAAAAGGGCAAGCACTCTCTTTCCTTTCTTTTTGCAAAAAACTTCATTTTCAAAGCAAAGCTTGCAAGAAGAAAAGGATAAAAAAAAAAAAAAAAGATGTTGGGAGTTCAGAATACCTTTGGTCTCTGACTTCTGGCATTTTTCCCTCTTTCCTCACTTCTCAAAATCACTCAAGAAGCAAGGCTCTCATTGAAGGTAGAAATCTATCTACTTTGATTTCAAGCAAGAGACTGGTCTTCCCTTCTGAGGGAGGTCTCTCAGCCTGTCCCAGTCTTTAATACTGGGTGCATGGTTGGGAGACCTTAGTGTAAAAACAAGAGCAAATGGATCATGAAACATTTTTTTCAAAAACCCACTGGAAACTCTCTCGAGCGCTCGGGACTGTTTCCAGTTTCATTCCTTGCATTTTTGGTAGACAGTGGGAAGGGGTGAAGTGCATTCCTAAATGAAATGGTCTTATCATAGCATGCAGACGTAGAAAACCCACTTCCTCCAAGTGGAAATGTTTTTCACCAAAGTTCGAGCTAAAACAAGATTTCCCAAGGTTAAAAAGGAGATTTTATTCTTAGAAGATCAAAACTGGGATGTCTGCAGGCCAAAATAAGATCACTTCCTGTTTGAAAGCAAGCTGACATGAATCTCACTTCCAAGCGCTTGAGATCACTCCCGAGCGCTTGGGAGTGTCTGCATGCTACTGCAGTTCATTACTCCCCCCTATCTTGCCATGCGTCTGATATTTCATATGCAGGGACGTGTCCATTTGCCCTTAAGAATGCAGATCTGACCTTGCAAAGGCAGGGATGCATGGTTTGGAAGGTTGGGTCTCAATCCCAACCAGTCAAGCCCTCTGCTGAGCCTCTAATATGTTTAAAACAATCACTTCAATTTACAGTCTTAGTATCGTACCCTATTTGTGCTAACAAAACTTGCAGGTTGGGCATCAGCACTCCTCGAGAGTGAATTCAGTGACAGGATCTCAGTTCCTGTTATTTGCATTTCTTCCATTATCATTTTTGTCATCCCCCTGTACACATGCACCGGCATACACCTCTTATATGATATACCTATGGATAAATGCTACTTGTCTAATGAAATAAAATCCCTTTGAAAAATCCCACAAACATTTAGTAAAGACCGATTTCGTATCGGGCGAGGGGGGTGCCGTAAAACCCTTCCCCCTCGTAACGTGGCTTCCGAATCCCTCAAAAACAATCTCTGGTTTTCAATTCAAATTCAAATCAATCATTTTCAAATCAAAACGGTTTCTCGGATGGCTAACCATAAATCCGGGTGGCAACTTTTCAAAAAAATTTCGATTCGATTCGAAAACATGTGTTTTTCGGGCCGCCCCGATCCACCCGGGGCTGTGGTAGCCCACAGAGAGAAATAAGGTAATGATTGGAGAGAGGGGTAATGATTAGAGAGAGAAATGAAATTAGTAATTGGAGATATATGGTAATGGTTGGAGAAAGATATAGGGTAATGATTGGAAAACGAAAGTAAAACTAAAGTAAAATGGCAACCGAACAAAGCCGTTAATTTTGATGTTCTTGCTAGTTTTTGGGAAATGATTTCGCCACTCCTTTGCAAGTGTATTTTTGCACTAAAAATACATTGGTAAGGATGCAAAAATACACTTGCCTCTGTAGAGGTATTAACGAAAAAGGGAGTGGCAAAATCAGCCACCCACTTTGAATGTTCTCATAATTTTCGGGTCTAACAGATGTTGAAAGCTTATTCATCGGAACGCAGATTAAATATTTTGCGTCCGATGAAGTATGTAACTGTAGGAGAATCCCAAAAAATTTAAAATTACCTCTAAAAAATTGGACCACGTGGACTATCCTCGCCCAAGTTGAGGGAGAAAAAGGTTTTCGTTCCCCCCAAAAATTGTCCTCAAACGGCTCACCCTCAATCTTCCCCAGCACACCACCTGGTCTGTCCTCTAGTCCTCTAACCCGTCAATCTTCCTCAGCACACCACCGACTCCCTCCTCAACCCCTTAATCTTCCCCAGCACAGCAGCGATTGGGTCCTTTCCACAGTAGAGACGCCTCACCGCCATCACCATCCACACGACGGCGCCACCATCCTCACGACGCCGCGACCATCCGCCATCATCACCATCTCCACACGAGTGATTTCGTAGAAGCTATTGTGACCTAACTCTATTTCCATCCCCTCACCACTGAACCCATGCAGAAACTATGTACCTAAACTGAAGATCAGGCCAAAAATTCCCCAAAACCTCAACTCTCCACACTATCGACGGCTTTGAACTGTCCGCAGCCCCCACCGACATCACCACGCAGACGAGTCACGCATCCAACATTTGGCAGGTAAGTCAGTGTTATCCTATTTTTGAAACCATGCAGCATCTAAAGATATTGTGTCCCTCTATGTTGTTCATTCTGTAATGGACCAATTTTGTGTTTGGTCCATGTCACCTGAGTCGTAGTTGTAAAACGTGGTAGGTTTAAACAGCATTGTTTGTTTTATTTGTTACCCTTTGAAAAAGGGTTAAAAATTTGTCATCATAATGAATTGAAGCGAGGTTTTTGGTTATTTTAGATGTACAAACTTTTAAACGCCAGGAGTAGTAGAATAAATGGTAGGATTTGTCCTCATTTTTCGCAGAGATTCGGTTATGATTTTGATTGTTGTTTTATAAGGATATGGCTTGCAAAACTTAGAAATGTGAAACCACAGATGACTGTGTCTGAAGCTACGTGGTTGTTTACCATAGTGCATTGTGGTTTTTGGAGTGACTGATTTATGTACTTAGTTATTAGTGTGAAGGGTATCAACACTGTAGGCATGAATGAAAGCAACACAAATTGGTAGGCCAAATGAAGGTTACTATGAAGTAAAAGTTGAATAGGTGAAACAATAAGAATGAAACATAACTAAGAAACAAACAAACTATTTTTTATCGCATTTGTTGCTAAAATGAGCAGTGAGGCTGTATTAGAGTAGCATAAGAACATGAAGACGAGATTTAATAAGAGATATTCATAATGATTTGTTATATAGAATTGCACTTAGTCCCATTAGCTTGTCATTAAAGCGGCCCCAAGCATTAGTTAGAAGGATGTTTAATCAGTAGTTACTTGTGCCACTACTAGCATGTCCTTTTGCACTTATCACGGATTCTATTTCAAATTTAAGTTATACGTTTCCATTTAAAAATGGCGATTGAACAATTTTATGTGATTACTTTTTCGTCTGAATATATCATGTTGTAACATGGGCACTTATAAATATTGTATTTTCAGGATGACAGACCAGATCATTGAGAAGTATGCTTTGAAAGGGAGGGCGCCATCGGCCTTCATTCTATATAAGTATTCTTTGTTCATGGAAATTAAATTTATTTAATGCTGATTTAAGACTTAGTTATGAATTTTTTCCATGCCAATGTGTGACTACTACTATATGCTTGTGCAAGTAGCAATGAAGTCATAGCGAAGCTAAAAGACGCCGGGACCAATAAAAAATCAGGTCAAATAATAATCTTGACATGTGTTTTATTTGATTTGTTTGAACTGTACAATTTGTGATGTAGTTCCACCTACTTGGTCTAATGTTGTTGGTGACGAATGATAAAAGTTGCATGATTTGGTATGTATTGCAGACGAAGAGGGACATTGGTGACCAATGGAAAAGCCTGTACAATGAGGAGAGGCAAAAGTACAAAGATTTGGCTGAGGCGGCGAAAGAGGAACTTGCGAAGCATAAAGATTTATTTCTGGCAGAACCGAAGGAAGTACAAGTGAGTACAAATTGTTTGAACTTGTATAAGTAGGTGAACATGATTTGACCTAATTTTGGAGTGCCCTCTTATTATGTGCCTATGTTTTCAAATTGTAGAGAAAGCTACAGAACTGTATCTCCTTGAAGTCCATTGTTTGAATAGTTCAAAAGTTAAGTGCAGATCAACGCCGCGCAGTTGAGGAAATTGGGTTGGGTGAAATATTACAATTGAGGTGTAAGTTTCTGAACCATGCGCTATGTAAATGGTTGGTGGGGAAATTTGATCCTGTTTCTCAAGCACTAACTGTTCATGGACGGACTTTTGTTGTCACTGAGTCCCATGTTCATGAGTGCTTGGGCATTTAATGCCCAAGGCAACGTTATTGACCTGGAGGGGAATACGTCGGATTCATGTGAAGTTTGTCAAAACGTAGGAATGAGGAATGGGGTGGTCCAACTGAAAGACCTAAGAGAGTATTTGGACAAAACGGAGGAAGTACATGATGTTTTCAAGAGGAAATTTGCGTTGTACATCTTGGGATGCTTTTTATGCCCGAACACAAAAGCGGTGTTACTCGATCCCTTGTTAATGCTGTTAGTGATGCTGCGGTAATGGTGTAGACACCTCCCAAACGGGGCATCGCCATACAGATTGATAACGCTTGTTGCTCGATTGGTTGCTTGCTTCATAAACCAAGATCGTGGACATTCCCATGGCTAGGAACATCGCCACACGATAGCGGTTATCATCAAAACAGAGTCGCCACCCAGTTTACCAAAACTGGGAAAACAGACAGAGATTCTGGGTACGGGAGCCAAAAGTACAATAAGGGGAAGGTGTTAGGCACCCCTCTTTGCCCAGTCGTGAGACTGGCCCATAATCGTTCAACATAAGATATATACATGCTTTATTTAATTCTAACACGTAGTTTATTTTTAGCCTTTAAGTAGTAAAGGGTGAGCCAAGACTGTAATTGAAGCATGCATCAGAAAGCAGAGAAGCAAAACAAGTTGTCCCAGGGTAATAGATCCCGCGGCCGGTGAATGGATGTCACGGCCGAGGGATCCTCCTGGTTTGATGTATCGACTGAGGGATCGAAGCCCCGGTCGATGTTCTCCCTCACACCAGACAGAAAAATTAGCAGATGACTAAATGCTACGATTAATTGTAAATACGATAAGTAAAACAAACCAGAGGCCGTTAGGCCTCACCACCTTGACCCCTTAGTTGCTTGATTGCTTTGGATTTGATTGTGATGGACTGATTGCTTTTTGAAAACCCTAGGGTTAGGGTTTGAACTTCGGGGTTTGATCGTCGGATTGATGGCTGTCTTCAGGAGGTTAGGGCTTTTGAAGAGAGGGTTTGAGAGAGTATTTTTGCAGAGTTTCGGAGCTTGGGTGAGTAATTTCACTTATGAATTTCATGGTTAAAGGCCCTTTTATATAGGCATAGGGATGACTCACTCCGGCCAATCAAATGGTACGATTGCAATTGCAATGCAATTCAAACTCTTCGTTGCAATCTCTGAACGTGGCCCGAACGCATCGGAGAGGTAGCGTAGTTGGATCAAACGTCTGACAGAACGTTCCAAAGTCTGGAAAAAGGACGATCTGGCGGCCGAGTAATGGATTTGGCGGCCGAGGAATTGATGTTGCGGCTGAAGGATTGATCTTGCGGCCGAGGGATTGATCTCTCAGGGAGATTTTCTAGCAACAGGTTGCTCGGGTGAGGAAATGATGTTAAGGCCGTGAGATCGATGTTACGGCCGACAGATGG
This sequence comes from Rhododendron griersonianum, assembly GCA_018127125.1. NCBI lineage: Eukaryota > Viridiplantae > Streptophyta > Magnoliopsida > Ericales > Ericaceae > Rhododendron > Rhododendron griersonianum. Next base: position 27,942,819 of record CM030790.1, on the reverse strand, counting down.
ATTCTCCTAGGCTTCTGTATTTTCTGTCTGAAAGGCTGTATGGCTCTGGATTGGGTCCTCTAAGTGGCTCGAAGTTCTTACCAAAAGTCTTAAGGTTCTCGTGAAGGCAATCAGCAATCACTGTATCCATTTCATCATCGGGATGGTTCCCAAGGTGGGACTTGAAATAATCGTTAGGCCAAATTGGGGTGTCTACAGATGCCCCTCTTTGACTGAGCTCAGACGGATCGCGAGACATGTTTGAGTAAAAGTCAAAGCTGTAAAAAGCAACTCAATTTGGTCCAACTACTATTCCAAGGGGTTTTTGAAAAAAGGTTTTGTTATGGTCTGGCTGGGAGGCTGCCTACATATTCCACAAGGGAAATTCAGACCAACCGTAATTCGGGCATAAAAAAATAAAAAGTTTGGAGGGTTAGAGACAGAAGACGTACCTTTGGGCTTAAAAAGCCGTAGTGACGTACCTAGACTGAGCCAGGGTTTTGGCGGTGAGTAGTTGAAGTAGCGCTGAGCTGCCGGGGGAGTTTTTTTGCGGAGAGCTTCCTTATTATTTTGGGGTAGATCTGTACACGGTAGGTGCGTTTGCTTTTCTTTATCATCCTTACTTTGACTGAGAGGAGCTCGGTAGAGTAGCCTATCCTTGCGAATGAGCTGGAAGGAATTGATGTAGTCGTGGTGGAATCCAAGCCATCTGCTGGGGATGAATCGGACGCCAGTTTGTTGGGGGGCGCAAGGCCAATAACTGGAGCACGGAGCTTTGGGATGCGGGGACCGAGGCACAGAGCCGGTTGTAGTCATGAGGCGAGAGCCTGGGGTGATAGAACTAAGGTGTATAGCCTGCTGTGGTTTATGAGGCCTAAGGAGATTGGATTGAGGCGTGGAGCTTGTTGCAGTCTTGAGGCGAGGGCCTGAGGTGAGCTTAGAGCTTGATGGAACCGAAGCGCGGAGTTGGTATTGATCATAAGGCGAGGGCCTGATGTGTCGGCGCTTAGAGCTTGATGTGATTTGAACCGAAGCGTAGAGCTGGTTACATTCTGATGGTCTGTGCACGGAGCTTTCTCATCATAAGTTTTGGCGTAGAGCCAAAGGATCGAGGTACTGGACCGATCAATAAAACCGAGGCGTAGAGCCGGCTGATTGCAGGGTTGACCTGTTTCATGAGAGATATGCAGAGTGTATATGTATGATGATGGTTGTTAGATGTGAACAGATATGACGATGCAGACTCGATGTGATAATGGTGGTGCAATTGATGCAAATGTGCATGGGCCCGTGCGTGTGTGTTGATTTAAGCTTAGAGCTTCTATCAAGTTCCGGACTTGAGCATTCAGAGCGTAGAGCTCGAGCATTCGGACGGCAGAATCCGAGCATTCAAAGTACAAGCTTTGAGCGTCCAGTAAGCAGTGGTTGGGCATTCAAGCGTAGAGCTTGAGCATTCAAGGTATAAACCTTAAGCATCCAGTACACAATGGTTGGGCTTTCGAAGAGCTTCGAGCATTCAAGATGTTTGATTTTGAGCATTCAGGCATAGAGCCTGAGAATGATGATGTCTTGTTTGGGGCGGCGCAGAGCCTGTTGAGATAGTTGTTACGGCTTTGAGCCAGCTGTGACAATGGGCTTCGAGCCGCTGAGTTGGGCCGTTGAGATGATTGTTATGGCTTCGAGCCAGTTGAGATAGTGGGCTTTGAGCCACTGAGTGACAGGTGAGGGCGTAGAGCCGTTGAGTTGGTACGGGCATAGAGCTGCTAAGAAAGCGAATATGGGCGTGGAGTCGTTATGACAGTGGGCTTTGAGCCGCTGAGTTGGTGGTTACGGCTTCGAGCCCGAGTGACTTGATAGAGGTGAAGCCATTGGGGATGAGCTTGGAGCTGCTAATAGTGCAAGGAGCATGGTGTTGTCGAGCGACCTGTGCACAAGGTTATTGAGCGTGGAGCTGCTAAGTGTCTTGATTTGCTTCGGCCAGCAATTTATGGAGAGAGAATTTTCCTTATGCTTGGATATGCCCCCAAGGCTAGTTTTGATCACGTTGTATTGGCTCGGGAATGCCCCCAAGGCTGACTCGATTTTGCTTTTGTTGGTCATGGACCCAGAATTCCATAATGGTTTGAGTCAGTGCACTGAGCAAAATCTGATGTGGCTGAGAGAATTGATTGAAGGGCCAGGAAATCAATCTCTCGACCGAGGAATCGATGTCTCGGCCGTGAGAAAGCCAAAAGTCAGAAAATCGATTTAAGTTCGATTTAATCGATCTCACGGGTCATTCTCCCCTTTCTTCCTCCATCCTTTATTCTTCTCTCCCTTTCGAGCGACCGTTGCCGTCCCTCTCTTCCTCCACCGCCGTTCTCCACCTTACTGCCGTCGATCTTCCGACCACCACGGTTCCGACCGTCATTTTCCTCGGCTGCCATGGCTTCATAACCGCCTCCTCCTCCATCATCTGATGTTCCTACCGCGTTTCGGGACACAGGCAAAGCTCCGGCCGTTGAGGCCGCGATTCTTGGCGGGGTTTCGAGTTCCCGCGTTCTTCGTTCGAGTCTGCGCTGAGCCACTGTTGGAGGGAGTTCGCAACCCCTTCCTCCTGAGACTAAGCCCAAGGTTTCTACTGATGCGGGTGATAGTCCCCTACCACCATTTGATGTCGCCACATACGCCCCTCAGGTTCATGTGATCGGACGTGGCGGTTCGCTGCGATATAGTCCTCCTCTCAGTGATGTCCCACCTGAGGTCTTGCACAGGGAACCGGAGCAGCACCTGGGTTTCTCCAATAGGAAGGTAATATTTTATCCTGTCAAATGGTTTTTGTATATAAGATTTCGTGAAGCGATAATTTGATATTTGATAAGGAATTTGAGTCTCTAGAAATTGCCCCCTGTATAGGCGATGTTTTTGTATTGATTTCTTCGTGTTTTCGTCAGGCAAATGAGAGGTTGTGTGTGTGGGGAAGCTGCTCCCAGGTGTTTGAGTGGCACGAGAGGCTCCCTCAGGATGCTAAAGATATGGTTGCTTTGGCCGGTTTTGAGCAGCTAATACGGGGCTTTCATCTCCCGAAGGAGGAGTTGGGTTTGACTACAGCGCTTGTGGAACGGTGGTGGGATACCACAAATACTTTCCATCTTCCCGAGGCTGGAGAGATGACGGTCACCCCTGGTGATTTTGCTTTGCTCACAGGTCTGAGAGTTGGCGGTGATCCTCTTCTGATTGACCCACAGATTCATGAGCGAGAGGGTGCTTTTGAATACCTTCTGGGGAAGGTCCCTCTTGTGTCAGAGAGCGGTCACATTACCTATTCCTGGCTTCGGGAAGAGTTTGATCGAGATGGTATCCTGACGGAGGTTTCCCTTTCTCAGCTGGTACGAGCTTTCCTTCTTTATCTCCTTGGGCAGACTCTGTTTTGCAACAAGGAGAATTCGGTGCATGTCCAGTTTTTGGCCGCCTTGGTCAATTTGGAAACTATAGCAGAGTTCGATTAAGGGACTCCTGCCTTAGCTACACTGTATGGGCACCTGAGTGCCTGTTCCCGAGGTGTTAGTTTGTCGCTGGGCCGACATCACCGCGTTCTCAAGGTACATACTTTAGTTTTCTTTGTCGTTCCTTTGTCGCTTTGCTTTCCATATCTCATGCCTGTCTTTTATCTTGTAGCTCTGGGCCTTTGAATATTTGTTGCAGTTCCCTCCTTCGACTAGGCATATTGAGCCTAGGTTTGTTCCACGGGCGGCCCGTTGGCTGAAAGGGGTCCGGAAGACGCGGTCGCCTGCTATGGATTTGCTAGCTTGGAGGCGAGTTTTGGATCGCCTGACAGTGGATCAGGTACGATGTCTCTTTATTTTTTTGATTTTCATGCAATTTCTTTGTTCTGTTATTTTGATGTTATTTTCCTCATTACAGGTGCGATTCGATCCGTGGGGCACTTTGCTTGACGATGCTCCTTTGGAGTTGACCTCGGCTCAGGCTTTGGACAGCCAGCGTTTCCTTCTGGAGGGGCCCTTCTTGAGAGCTTGGTACCTTGGGGAGAGGGTAGCGAGTCAGTACTTCCCACGCTCTAAGGCGTTGCAGCTTGTTCCTCTTCCTCCTCCAGCTAGCATGAGGTCTACTCATCTTTTGACAGGAGAGAGTTTGCTTCTTGCTCTTGAGAGACAGCCAGCCGTGAGTTTTCTTCAGGCGGGAGATTATTCGACCTTCCGCTTGGCCTTGCTGACCCTACCTACTGCTACTGCTGCTGCTGCTCCCCTCGTTTGGCCACGGGCCCCCAGCTTTATCTCTTTCCACAATGCCAATGGAGAAGAGGTGCGTTTGACGCTCACACCGTGTGTTATGCAGCTCTATGTGCTTCCTACCGGAGTTCAGTAGGTAATATTGTAGATTCTGCTTTTTAGTTTCCTTCAGTATTCTTCACTTGTTTTGATGTATGTGTAATTGTTTCCTCTTGCAGGTGCCTGTTGACGTTGTTCAGGAATGGTTGCATGCATTCCAGAGTGCAGAGGCCTTGGCTCGACGGCAGCGAAGCCGGATAGTTGCGGTATATATCCTTTGAGTTCTTCTCTTTCCATCCCATATTTTATGTGCATCTGAGTGTCCTCAAACTATGTTTCGCAGCTTGAAGCGGAGCAGGTGCCAACGATGTCAGTTACTCAGAGTGCTGAGGTCAACGAGGGTGGAAGCACCAGGGCTGGTGACGGAGGTGCTAGAGATGGTGAAGGAGCTGATGGCGAAGGTGAGGGACAAAGAATTAGTGTCCCTGTTCCTGAGCGCTTTCGTCCTTCTTCTTCCCGTCCTGTGCCCAAAAGAGGCCGCGGCCAGTAGCTTTCCTTTTTCCTGTATTTGTTAGATCTAAAACAGATAATTGATATCTGTATTTTCATGAAGCAACTTCAACGTGCCTGGCAAGTATTATGATTTGTGTTTAAAGGGAACATGTTTCGTCCCGAGATACTTTTTGTAACAGATTAAAACATGGGCCGAGGAATGGATTGCTCGGTCGAGAATTCCATTCTTCGGCCGTTATTTCTATTCCCTGAAGAGGCTGGACTTTTTGTTGTTTAACCAAGTGGCATTTCTTCCTTCTTACACTTGAATTTGATTCATGCCTTTTATTTGCTTTTGCCGTCTCCACAGCCTATTTGCCATGTTCTTGATTTTAGAATACTTTGTCCTTTATGCTGACGACTTCTGAGTTTAGAGAGGACGAGCGATGATTCTCATGTGTCTTTGTTTTCGTCAATTCCCTGGAAAACGACTAACTCATCTTTTGTGAGCTCAATATGCAGGGTTAGCTATACCCATCGTTGAGCACAAATCTTTGGATGTTTTTTTCCTTCTCTCCAAATGTTTGGGCCACGTCTCAATGTGAGATTGCCTACGTATCCCAATCAGGGAATCAGGCCTTTTTGCGTAGTTCCTAGATCGCCACCTTTGGGGGTTGGGTTTTCACTCTTGTTTTTTTTTCTTTTCACATGCTCTAAGTTTTGCCTAGGTTACCTGATGTAGGTTGAGTCCCTAGCGAGCTTTCAAGTGCCTTATCTTTTGCCTAGGCTGCGCTTTCGCATTTTCTTGCCCTTGGGTATATAGATTACCCAACGAGCATTTTTCCTTCAAGAGGGTTTCGGTGTTTTGGAGAGGAATTTGATGGAGATGTTCTTATGAATCTCCTATTGTATTTTGTACCTTCATAATGGGTAAGCTAACCCTAAGTGTTCTCACGGAGATAGCATCTTCTTCCTAAGCTTTTGACAAAAACCTAGTTCTTAAGTAATCAGGGCTCATCCCTTCCTCCCCCTTTTGTTAACATCATAAAGAATTACATTCTTAAGACCCTTTCATCTTGGCAAAGAGACTGTAGCGTGTAGCAATAGCATTTTAAAGGTTGAATCATTAATCAAGCATAAAATGATAAAATGGGAATTTTATTTTATTGCAGAGAATGCCCAAACAGGGGCCCAAAATGTGTCCTAGTTTTGTCTTTAGGGAATGAAAGTAATGTTTCATGCGGTTTACTGTGGTATCTCGGGAGTTGCTCCTTTGCCTTTCACAGTTTTATACTCTTCTTCACCCTCTTCCTTGCCAAACAGAATCTTCAGGTCAAACTCAGCTAACACTTCGATCCAGTCTTTGGGAATAGATGTTGAATTTGTTGGTTCTTCTTCCATATCACTGTTAGTCCATTCTTGATCAAAGAAGATTTGCATTCCAGGGTTCCTTTGCTTGGTAATTTCGTCTTCCCATGTTTCTGCGAAGCCACAAAATGGGAAGTCTTCTCCTTCTCTTACAAACCAACCATTGAGTGTTTTTGGGATCGTGAGTTTCTCTTCTTTGACCCTGCTTCCTCTTGCCTTAGCCTTTTCCATGTTTCTCTTCTTTTCCAGCTCGGCTTCTGTCGGGGTGTAGCCAAGACCAAAGGCGTATTGATTATGCGGGGGATCAATCATTTGCGGGATGCCTCGTGATTTTTTGCCTAAACCCAATCCAGGGAAGTAGTTTTGCTTCTTCATCATCCATATGGCAGGGGTGCTTATGTAGAAGTTTCTTTCAGCCATCAAGGCTTGCACAGCAGTTGCCTCCTCAAGACTGAATCCAGTAAGGAAGGTTTCCTCGGTTCCTACCTCTTGGACAGGTGTGTCGGAATGAGCTCGGATGGACAGGTTTCCTCGGTTCCTACCTCTTCCATCTACTGCAAATTTGACCTTCTGATGCAAAGTGGAAGGCACCGCCCCAGCGTCGTGCAACCAAGGTCTTCCTAGTAAAAGATTGAAGGTGGCTGGTATATCCATCACATGGAACTCCACGTCTCTCTTGATCTTCTCCACTTCTACTGGCAGTGTGACGCACCCAACCACTCTTCTCTTTGAATTGTCATAGCCCCTTACACCTTGGCTTGAAGGGCGTACGTCGGTGGTGCTTACCCCTAGCTTGTCGAGGGTCTTTTGTGGACATACGTTTAGAGCAGACCCATTATCCACCAAGACCAGTGGGATCCATTTAGTGAGGCATTTAAGTGAAATGTAGAGAGGTTTGTTGTGTGCAGGTCCTTCGGGAGGTCCTTGTCAGTGAAGGCTATCGTCGGTTTTGGAGCTTTTGACGCCATTATGAAACTCACCAGATCCTCGCGGGTGATGTCGATGAGAACTTTAGCTTTCCCCAAGGTTTTGAAGAAAGAGTTACGATGCTCGTAGGAGGACATAAGCAATCCCCAGATAGAGATATCAGCTTGGATTTTCTTTAGCTGCCTTAGCACTCTGTCTTCCTCAGGTTCGGTCCTTTGGCTCTCTTCTTCTTCTTCTTCCATTACTCGTGTTGAGGTTGAACTTTCCCCACTTAGTTTAGGAGGTTTATACACTCTTCCGCTTCGGGTGAGGTGACCCACTTCTTCCTCTTGGGTGCCCCAAGGATCAGCAGGTTCAATTCTTCCAACTTCCCAATCACTTGGCAGGGCTTGACGCATGTCCAACCACCAATCCCCATCATCGATGGCATAGATGTGGGGTTCTCCTCCTGTCGCAGAGCATTCGCCATTCTTAGAGAAGATCAGGGAAGGTTTGGCTTGGGTGTTTGGGATAATGTGTCGGGTAGGATTATATGTGGGGCTATTGGATAGGCTTATGAGATTGATATTTTGAGACGGTGGTTCGTTATTATGAGCGGGAAGTGGATTGGTTTCCACATTGGGCTTGAGAGGTTTTATAGCTCAACTATCAATGAGATCTTGGATGTCATGACGAAGACGCATGCAGCGGTCTGTCTCATGTCCAGGGTGTTGATGGTACGCACATTGTTTATCGGCGTCATAGCTTGGGCCATAAGGTGGCTGAGGAGGTGGATTATTCAAGAGCCTGAGATGACCTTGGCGGCTTAGGATGGCTAAGGCTTGGGATGGAGTCATATAGAGAGGGTCAAAATTGCGGCGAGGGCGATTTGTGTTTCTAGATGAGCTAGTCTGGAAAGGATCTTGTGGTAAGGCTGAGTTAAGGGTGTTGACAGAGGCAAGAGATGTACGGGTTGGAAAGGTTTTTCTGGGTGGAGGAGTTTCTTCTTTCCCAATGAGGCCTAGTTTGATTCCGTCTTCGATTTGCAATCCAGTGGCATGCAGGCGTTTGAAATCGGTGATAGCCTGAGTGTAAATGTGGGTGAGATATTTGGGTTGCAGGTTCTTGACAACTATCCTCACTTGATCTTCCTCAGAGGGGCGGTTCTTCATTTTGGCAGCCTTTTCCCTCCATCTTGCCACAAAGGTAGGAAACTCCTCATTGGATTCTTGTTTGGTCATCTCCAAGTCTCGAGTGGTTAACTCGACTTGGACATTGTACGCGTACTGCTTGACAAAAGCGTTGGCAATTTCTGGCCAAGTTTGATAGTGCACAAATTCCAGAGTGAGAAATCAATCGAGAGCGCTTCCGGTGAGAGTTCTTTGAAACAGTTGAGCGATGAGCTCATCGGTTAAGCCCATAGGCTTCAGAGTGTTGATGACATGGCGAACATGGCTGGTAGGGTTGCCAGTCCCGTTGAACTTCTCAATATTTGGCATTTTGAACCGTTCAGGTAGCTAAGATTCTGGGAAGAGGCAGAGCCCTTCGAAATCTAGAATTTGGTCTCCTTGTGAACGAGCCAAAGCGTGCTTGATTTCCTTGACTTGTTTGATCAGTTCAGGGTTTTCTGTAACTTCATGAGGATTTCCTGCTTCTTCCTCATCTTTCTTGTCTTCAGCATCTCTTGCTGCTTTCTTGGCTTGTAAATAGGCAATTTGGGCTCGGAGCTTGGTGATAGTAGCATCATTGTCTGCCATTTTTTGGGATGTAGGTAGAGGGATTGCTTGGCGAAGCTCGGGATTGGGTAGATAATCGAATTTGTTGAGAAGATGACCGCGAAGTCCCCAGGATTGATTGGGACCGTTGCGGTGAGGGTGTCTTGACAAGCGAAGGCGACCGATGAGATGACTGTAAAGACCTCTGTTTGGTGTGACTTCGGGTATTGTAAGAGTATAAAACTGGCTGAGGTTGCTTCTTTAATCTACCTATTGTGCCTGCTTTGTAAAAATAGAGTACCTGAAAGTCAGTATTTGGCTTGTGTAGGGTTAGGATTTGGGTTGAAAATCCCAACCCTTCTGCACAGAAAGAGTTATTTACAACAACAAATGATACAGGGTGTGAGGAAGAACTTTTGCAAGCAAAATGCAAGTAGGTTCCTAGCCTGTAGGTTCCTGTCTTAGTTTGATAAGCTCTATGGCTTTCTAATACATGCAAGGTTTTGGTAGTCTCAGGGTGCTCCGTTGTCAAAGGGCACCAATCCTCTCACCAGCCCATCATAGGCGGTGATTGGGTGATTCCCTTTTTGATATACCATTAGGTACGAGTGACTGTGGAGTTTGCTGGAACCCCCAACATAGCCCGTGTCATGCCGGGATATCAGGTGAACTCAACGGGTTACCCGCTCGATGCATATGATAGATGAATTAAATAAGGCATGTATTAGTCTTATGTTGAGCTTTTTTGGTTATGGCTTTCATATTCCCCAGCAGAGTCGCCAAAAACTGTAGACACCTCCCAAACGGGGCATCGCCATAGAGATTGATCACGCTTTTTGCTCGATTGGTTGCTTGCTTCATAAACCAAGATCGTGGACATTCCCATGGCTAGGAACATCGCCACACGATAGCGGTTATCATCAAAACAGAGTCGCCACCCAGTTTACCAAAACTGGGAAAACAGACAGAGATTTTGGGTACGGGAGCCAAAAGTACAATAAGGGGAAGGTGTTAGGCACCCCTCTTTGCCCAGTCGTGAGACTGGCCCATAATCGTTCAACATAAGATATATACATGCTTTATTTAATTCTAACATGTAGTTTGTTTTTAGCCTTTAAGTAGTAAAGGGTGAGCCAAGACTGTAATTGAAGCATGCATCAGAAAGCAGAGAAGCAAAACAAGCTGTCCTAGGGTAATAGATCCCGCGGCCGGTGAATGGATGTCACGGCCGAGGGATCCTCCTAGTTTGATGTATCGACTGAGGGATCGAAGCCCCGGTCGATGTTCTTCCTCACACCAGACAGAAAAATTAGCAGATGACTAAATGCTACGATTAATTGTAAATACGATAAGTAAAACAAACCAGAGGCCGTTGGGCCTCACCACCTTGATCCCTCAGTTGCTTGATTGCTTTGGATTTGATTGCGATGGACTGATTGCTTTTTGAAAACCCTAGGGTTAGGGTTTGAACTTTGGGGTTTGATCGTCAGATTGATGGCTGTCTTTAGGAGGTTAGGGCTTTTGAAGAGAGGGTTTGAGAGAGTATTTTTGCAGAGTTTCGGAGCTTGGGTGAGTAATTTCACTTATAAATTTCGTGGTTAAAGGCCCCTTTATATAGGCATAGGGATGACTCACTCCGGCCAATCAAATGGCACGATTGCAATTGCAATTGCAATTGCAATTGCAATGCAATTCAAACTCTTCGTTGCAATCTCTGAACGTGGCCCGAACGCATCGGAGAGGTAGTGTAGTTGGATCAAACGTCTGACAGAACGTTCCAGAGTCTGGAAAAAGGACGATCTGGTGGCCGAGCAATGGATCTAGCGGCCGAGTAATTGATGTTGCGGCCGAAGGATTGATCTTGCGGCCGAGGGATTGATCTTTCAGGGAGATTTTCTAGCAACAGGTTTCTCGGGTGAGGAAATGATGTTAAGGCCGTGAGATCGATGTTACGGCCGACAGATGGATTCTCCTAGGCTTCTGTATTTTTTGTCTGAAAGGCTATATGGCTCTGGATTGGGTCCTCTAAGTGGCTCAAAGTTCTTACCGAAAGTCTTAAGGTTCTCGAGAAGGCAATCAGCAATCACTGTATCCATTTCATCATCGGGATGGTTCCCAAGGTGGGACTTGAAATAATCGTTAGGCCAAATTGGGGTGTCTACAAATGGGCAATCATAATTGGGCGAACCTAACCCTACATTTCTTATGTAAGGGTATACAGGAGCAACGTCATAAGCATCATGTACAACCAACTGGGTGCCTATTCCTCTTGGTGGTACGTATATATGTGTCATTACGCATTTATGCTTTTTATATTCATTATAAGTCTTATTTGACTATGGTTATTTTTTGGTTATGCATTATTCAATTCATTATTGCATAATGTAGGTTTTCTACTTGGAACGTGTCTCTCCAACTGTGAAGCCTTCCATTCGAAAATTCCCCTCATTAGTTGTTTGGGGTGATGCTGAAATGAAAATTGTGTTGCGCCAATTTGACAAAATTGGAGGTTATGACAGGGAGGGGGTGGTGGTGCATTTCACAGAGGTCGGGGAAGGAAGTGGCAATGAAGGTGGTGTGTCCCATATTTCAACTGCCAATGTATAGACCATGACAAGTACATTTGTAACCGTGGCAGGTCTGTTGCTACGGCAAAATATGTTCATGGCAAAGCTTATTGGGTCTGAAATTCAGTGTAATCCGCAAGCAGAAATGGCTCAAGGAATGGACGTAAACAATGTCCAACTTATGGGACAAGCGGCAACCCTCCTCAAGGGATTACATAGTTGTCAAAGTTCACCACCCACCGTGTTTGAAACCCCTGATCCTGCAATGAAAGATTCCAAGGGTTTGTCAACCAATCCCAGCCTTGGTAGGCACATTGGCTTTGAAATGCCGTCGCAGTCTAAGCTGGAACAAGATATGGCTCAAGAAATTGACCTGGACCCTGTCCACCCTTTTGCGAAATCCTCTCCCCAAGTAACGGCACGAAACATAAGTGAAATCCCAACACCCAACATGTTCAAAACCCCCCAACCAATGGTTCAAGAATTGAAAGGCCCTGACACTCGAACCGCTGCAAAGAGGAGGATACAAGTAGACATGGATGAGGATGTATGTTCACCTTCACCGGTGAAGGGGTTTAGGTCACTTGGTGGATTGAGTAGAGGTAGGAAAAGGAAGTTGCAAATTGGCAACCATGTCCCGTCTGTTAGTGGTTATGATAATGTGGAAGTGCATAATGAACCACCGCGGTTGCGACAGGCTGATCAGTGAAGAAAAGCCACTTTCAGCGTTCCCCCTTTACTGGATGGTGTGAAGAAGAGGAACCCTCCCAAGAAACAACCAGTGAAGGAGAAATTGGACAACTTGGATGTGAACGTTCCCACTGTGTTTATATTTTCCCCATTTACATATATTGCCCTTTACCAACTCAGGGCTCTTATATAGTTTTTGTTATCCAATGTAACAGTTCCGTGGACGGTTTGCTTCAAAGAAGGGTTTGCAATCTGTTGGTGTCCAACCGTTGAATCCACAAACCATGGTTAGTAGTCATTCCCAAATCTTCTCTACACTGTTGTACTGATTCTAACCTTTACATCCTTCCCATTTGTATATTGTAAAGGCGTATATTGAAGAAATGGCGGATGATGCAACGAAGCCAACCTATGAACCATTAACTGACCATGAAAAGTTGTTTACGGAGTTCATTTTTGATATTCGTGATCCATCTAATGGGTAAATTTTTTTTAATCATGCGTGTATATGTTGTTTTGTGATGTCAACTCAAGTACGATGGTTGTTTAAACGAAATCCTACTTGTAGGGATTCTTACGTGCACCTCAAATTGTTTGGCACCGAAAGATTCTTTGCAACCCAATTTGAATTGTGCAGCTTGAAACCCTGAATATGGATACTAGACACGGTGTGTGTCATATGATTTTCTCACTTAGTTAAAGTTGAACTAATTAATTTGTTATGACGTTTTGTAAATTTGTCAAATGTGGTCTTAGAATATCGTGTATGGTTGTAGATTTTAAATTTGGTTGCCGTTCAAATGACAAATGCGGAAAGATTGCACTATCCAGACAAGCGTCACTTGATGTGGTATTTGCTGGTTACTGTATCGGTGAGTATAATACATTTCCCATTTCTTAGTTGTACTTGTAGTACTCGTATTTTTAAAATACCGTCGTTCTTTGCAGAGGCATATATATTAGACAATCCGAACATGAGTGATTGTGATGTGAAGAAGTTATGTGATTGCTACTTCGGAGATACAAATTTTACTGGTGACATTCCCTCATGCTCGATGGTAAACAAATAAAAGTTTCAATAAGTTAGTAGTAAATAAATTATATGTTATGCTTTCAATTGTTGGGGAATGATGATTGTTTGCCTTTGGTCGCAGTTATACATACCAACTAATGATCGTGGGAGCCATTGGTTTTGCATTAAAATAGACATTGGTATTCGGATGGCCTGTATTTTTTATTCTAAGCCCGCAAGTCGATCCAATATATCCCGTAAGAAACTGACAAGGGCACTGGTATGGCGTACCTCGCATAGACCATGTTTTACGGTATGCCTGATTTGTATTCTAACAACTTGTTTTTTCGATTAGCTGGAGGGATTACATCGCGCGTTGGTCTTCCAATATGGAGACCTCTATCAGCTTGATGTGACAAAGTTTAACAATGCTAATGTTCAAAGGCAACCCCTGCAGCAAGATACGGACGAGTAATTTATGAAACATATATGATTGTCTACAATGTGTTAGCTGCCTTTGTAGTGGTTTACTTCAATCGTGTCTGCGCATTTGTAGATATGATTGTGGCCTATTTGTGATAAAATTCATGCAAGGGTTTAATTACCCATCAGGTGTACACAGGGTTAGTACTTGTAAATTGGCAACCATCGTAATGTTGTGCTTCTTTGGTTGTGATAGTGTAGGAAACGTAAGCTACCTTTTGGTTTTGTAGATGGACGATACTTAAAGGCCAAGGTTGTTGCTGGAATTGTGTGGTGACGAAAATAACCAGGATGCGTTGGAGGTTATGAAGAAATTTGAGGCATGGAAGGCAGGAAGAGGTACAACTGTGTTTCTGTAACAATTTTTCTCTGGACTACACCTGTCATTGTTTGGACTAGTTTGACAAAAACACATGTCTGTCATACCACAAGAACGTAACTTGACTTTTCTATAAATCGTACAGACCATGTTAATGGCAAACGTACCTACTTCATTGTTGAACGTAACAAGTAGTGTAGTATTCTGTGTTATATAGTTCTTTCTTGTTCAAGTGTCCTGATACACCTTTGTTTATTGATGCATGATTATGTCAGAGTTAATTGTGCAACACAATCGCAATGTAACCTTGCTTATTCATTTTCGGGGAAAACTAGTGCAAACACCTTTCAGTTATATTGGTGGCCAAGTAGGACAATGTATGCCTATTAGTGGTAGAATGTCCAATTATGAACTCCGGGATGTAATGAATGAAATTGGGTGTTCCAATCTAGTAAGGTTATTCTACCAAGTCACAACAACTAATGGAGAGATAAGGTTAGTTCTGATTGACGGAGATGTGGCTTTGACTGAAACGTTTGACCTGTATGGGCGAGAGGCTCAAATACATATTTATTTGGATAACCCTTTATGGTCAGATGACAGTGACAGTAACAGGGAACAAGGGATACCAAACCTAAGTGCACTACACACAACTGGTCAAGGAAGGCGAAGGGATGGTCAAAGCACAACTGCCAAAGGAAAAGGACGTGGTAGGGGAAGAGTTGGTCCCACAGGAAGAGGAGGTGGTAGGGGAGGTACTTTGCAATAGGAGCTGCAAGTGGCCAAGAGGTCCAATAAAGAGGTATCATTTAAAGCACCAATTAACACCAACATTTGTTTTATGCAATTCATTCAAGTACCAATTACGTAACATATACTATGTTGTACAGTTTACAGGGATGGGGTGCATCGTCCATTTGTACAGCAATGCATTAAATGGTATCCAACTGTGAAACAGAAAAATGGCTACCTTTGAATCAATTTTTGAGGCTTTTGGGGGGTTTTCAGAGTTGCCACAATGTTATGCATGTAATGGTGTTTCAAATTCGTTGTGTACAAACAAGACAGGAACTTTGATACTATGTGGGAGGGTAAAATTGTACAAAAGTGTGACCATGAACGTCCAGTACTTTGGTCTTTGGATATTCAACTGGACTGGACCTGTCATTGTTTGGCATAGTTTGACTGGAAGTAGTTGGGCTGGATTGTTATAATGTTATGCACATACCCAATATTGCAAATACTATAACTACAAACAAGACAGGAACTTGCATAATCCGTGGGAGGGTAAAGGGTACGAATGTGTACATAGACGTAGTGTATGACTTTTGGTTGGATTTGCAACTGGACTGGACCAGTCATTGTTCGGACTAGTTTGACTGGAAGTAGTTCGCCTGGATTTCACCACAATGTGGTTTTCATTGTCAGGACTTGGTTTGACTTACAATCGGTTCCTCTAGTGATTGTCCGGTTGTAAGTATTGTAATAGTAAGTATTGACCTACTGATTGTGGGGTTGTAAGTACCATGACAATTTGTTCATGATATGAATTATTCTTATTGTTTGTGGATGCCTTGTATTGTTAACATTGTCCAACTTGTACTGTAAATTCCGTCCACTTGTGGGAAATTTGTAACATATTTTTAAATCCGTGGCTTCAATTTGGCCGGAATGCTTTACAATGGCATTGACGGAAACGAATGAAGACAAACATTTGAATGATACATATTAAATTTCTTACAACAAAATAATTCACTTCTATAATCAAGTACGGAGTTTTCTTAAAGAGCAATACTACGAAGTAATAGATGGTTTTGGTTTGTACGGAGTACGGAGTTTTCTTAAAGAACATTGGTTTGTACATTTCAAATAAGTGTACATATTGTTTGTTTTACTTTATTTTTTGCCAACTTGGTATATCGTAAACACCAAACTGCATGCCACAGCATGCATGCTTTTTAACCCATTCTAAAGCTTCAACCAACCCACTTAAGGCCGTGTAAGGCGGGTTTTCTGGCCGTCCATTGTCGCACTTAGGGCTAGGATTTAATCTGAACTCCTATTCATCCGAGCCATCCCATTTTTGGGATTACATTCCAATCCGTCCATTTTGGGGATTAAATTCTGATCCGTCCATTGCTGAGATGAACGGCCCCGATGCGGCGTGTAGGGATTTCGGTTAGTTTATTTCTTGTTACAAAACTAGTAGTGCAAGGCATTCGGTTTGGTTTTCTTTGTCTAAAAAGGTACTACATCATTGGAACCAAGAACGTATATAGAGGGACATGACTTACGAAGGGGAACGAATATAGAGGGACATGACTTAAGGAGGGGAACGCTTACAGAGGGGCACGACTTACGGAAGGGAACGAGTAGTCACCACTGATGAAAAGAGAAAGAAGTGGGAACTGCTACCATCTGTACCTGCGTATCCACCTTTCCAGTTCCCAAACCCCCCCAACTTTCCACCTGCCATCTGGGGCGGTGCATGTCCTATATAAATAATACTCCTCCCCCCTCGCTCCCTTTACTCCTCTCCCTCTACTCCTGTCTCCCGTATTCTATCTGGTCTACCTTTCTTTATGGTGCTGTCCCATGGAGAAGAAAACAGGAAACATATCAGAGTCGTCCACAGATATTAGTGACTCAGAGACCAACGAGTACAAAGACAAGTCGTATGAGGAATTGAAGACAGGGAAATATAGGGTAAAAAATCGAGATGGTTCACTGAGGTGTCCGTTTTGTCCAGGAAAGAAGAAACAGCAGTTCAAGTACAGGGATCTTTTGCAACATGCTTCTAGAGTGGGTTCAAGTGCGGCATGGAGAAAGCCAAAACTGAAGGCCCAACACCTTGCTTTGGCCATTTATCTGACCTCTGACCTAGCAAACGAGGCAGAGGGGTAAGAGATTACGAGGTTTGATGTGGGTTCTTGTACGTAGTACTTAGGTTCGTATGGTATGTTTGGCTATGTAGGTATGTTTTGTTTTTATGGTTCATATGTTTGGTTGTGTACGTTCGGTAATGGTTGGTTTGTTTGGGTGTGTAGGTATGTTTGGCTTTTGTTTTGATGTTTCATGTCCTATTGTTTTGTTTTAATGGACAGAGTAGTCGGA
Organism: Rhododendron griersonianum; assembly: GCA_018127125.1. Classification (NCBI taxonomy): domain Eukaryota; kingdom Viridiplantae; phylum Streptophyta; class Magnoliopsida; order Ericales; family Ericaceae; genus Rhododendron; species Rhododendron griersonianum. The sequence goes on along the minus strand of CM030790.1, from coordinate 27,925,906 downwards.
CTATGTTGAAGGTTTTCTAACAATGTGGATGTATTGGGAGTACTCGTGGTTAATTTGGGCGTATTTAAATGGAACTATTTTTTGGATTGTCGTTTTACTTTACAATCCATTCACGTACTCATTGTTGCGTTGTAAGTATGACAAATTTTTCAACCGAAGATAGGTTGATGCCTGATGTTTTTAACATTGTCAAACTCCCTTACCTCATTTGCTAGATTTCAAATGTTTTATGAAAAATAAAAACACAGCCTTAGGCCATCCTTTGTCACACAACAATTCGTAGATTTAGCATTCAAACAACCATACTCCTCCTCATACCTGTAAATGAAATGCAACGTACCATTAATCGCATTTGATGCACCAAAAAGAACTCAACCGGTGGAAAATAAATTTGGGGTACCTCGTAACGGTTTTCTGTAAGGGCACATACGCTAGTACTCCCTCCGTCCCTTCAATTTGTCCGGTCCGCATAACAGGGTGTTAACAATAATACAATTTCTGGAACAGAAATTCCAAAGTTTTGAACCCAACTTACTACGGCACTTACTACTAATACAATGTAAGGGCACATACGCTAATACAATGTTTGCAAGAAAAAATCAAAAGTTTTTTAACAACTTACTAGATATTAATGAGTATTTTTAATTTATGAAAAAAGTTTGAATTTTTTCTTGAAAAAATTGCATTATTTTTAACACTCTGTTTTGCAGACCGGACAAGCATTTTGGGACAGAGGGAGTAGTAGATATCAATGACTATTTATGCCTTGTTCTCTTCCCTTCTCAAAAATATTAACTTAAAAAATTCCCCCTACTTTCAACATTTCTCTCTCTATCTCTTCCCACTTATTACCCCTACTATTTTTCGAAAAAATTTTTAAAACACAATCCAAACACAGCATTAATATTTGTAACAAAAGTTTGATTTTTGTGTTGAAAGAATTGTATTATTTTTAAGTAATCATTTTGCAGACTGGACAAATAATTTCGGATGGAGGTATACGTAAATATACATAAGTATTGAACTTATAGTCCCGCCATAATCGTAATTGGAAACTTCACTCGTACTACTCCCACATCCACCTCCTGGATAAATGCATAGTTTCCCGCCGATAATTTGAATTGAAATTTTGAAATCTATCCCCCACTTATAAATACTTGTTATGTAGCTCTCTCTCTCTCTCTCTGTCCGCGTCTTGAAGAAAAGATCCCCAGTTCAAAGTACACTTTTGGGTTAGACTGCCATCCGCCACCGCATAACATCGTAATACGGTAGCCTCATTACCAAGTATGAATCACGAACTAGTTGTTATCTATTGGGTGTCTGTAGGGCCCTCGGTTATCGGCTCGGTAACCGGGGTGCAAACCCTAAACCAGTGGCTAGGGTACGGGCCGAGGTCCTCTGACTAGCTCTCTTCGGGAGGCACCTCGGTCGTTGCCCGGGCTTCGGTTATTATCGACTTCGGAGCATCGGTTCACTGGATGCCCCCGAGCTTCCAGAAGCTTCCAGGCGGTAACAGTTTCCACGAGTGGGACCTATGGGGATCATGCCCCCCAGGCAGTTGGCACAATCATTGAGATCTGTCCCATGTGCTCCGTAACCACCTCGCCCCCCACGTCATATGTGACGTCACCCGAGGCGGTTACCCGAGCGTACTCACCACGCGCTAGCGTGAAGACCAAGCAAACCTAGGTCTATAAATACGAAGTGATACACACCTGAGAAAGGTACGCAATACTATCCTAACCCTAGACCTAAACACCTTCCCTGAGATCTAACTTGATCGTCGGAGGGTCACTGGGCAGCGAAAGCCCTAGTGACTTGTTGCAGGTCAGGCGACGGGCGAGCGGAGCAGCGGAGGAAGGAACCTAACCAGACACCACAGTCAAGGTCCCGATTAATCGAACCCCTACAATTGGCGACTCTGCTGGGGACCTAGCTGTTCTTCATTCAATCACTTCCTTCCTCACAAAGGTTCCGATCAAAGCTCTTCAATCCAACTATGGTGGAAATCAATGATGCACATCGCACCGAGACCCCCTTCGGCCCCGGAGATCTCGGGGACCCGGCGTCCGGCGGAACAGGCGCTCCTGGAAAGGCCCACATGTCCGTCGGACTCAGAGCAGGGACTTCGACTCAGGAGGCAGGGGCTCCGGCCGAACTCCAATCCTACATCCGCCACCTGGAGCGGAAAATCGACGACCTCACGACAGTGGTGGAGCGCGACAGAAGCGTCCGAGACGAGTTGGCGGAGATCAAACACCTCCTCCAAATGTCCCCGTCTCATTCCTCCGGAGGCCGAGGCGGAAGACGAAGCCACCACAGCCCTCCCCGAAGCCGTGACGGAGGACAGATGGTCGAACACCGATCCCGTCCTTCGGTCAAGGACCGCCTCGAACCACTAGGAATCAAGGACCGCCTCGAACCACCAGGCGAGGGTCGTAACGAAAGGGACGTTGAACGAAGGGACCGCTCCCGCTCTCCTAATCCAAAGGGTCCTCAAGGGAAGCGATCCGCCTTCGAAAGGCTTGGTGGCAGAAGCGTCTCCGCCTCCTCCACCCACCCAATCATATCCAAGGAGCGCCGCCGGGAGACCACCCCAAGTTTTGCTAACGAAAACAACGCCCTCTTGGAGTTCCAAACAAAAGGGTATCGTGAGCGACACAAGGGCCCTCGCTCAAAGAGTCCACTCATCCACCACCCCAAAGATGGTTACAAAAGGCTTGGTGGCGGAAGCCAAAATACTGAGCGCCTCGAGCCCTACGCTCGAGATAGCTACAAGAAGCAACGGTACGAAAGATCTCCCCAACGGTCAGGGAACTTCCAACCGAAGCGAAAAGAGTACGAAAGATCTCCCCAACGGTCAGGGAACTCCCAACCGAAGCGGAAGGAGTACGAAAGACAGGACCGACCGCAGCCGAAGAAGCATACCGCGACCGGGGGTCCAGACGGTCTCGACCGTTCGATCCGACCCCACCGGGACGCCCGTCTCGAGAGACTCACGACCTCCCCTTTCGTTAGGGATATTGACTCGGTCACCCCCCCGAAGGGCTTCACCCAACCCAAATTTGCAAAGTACGACGGTAAAACCGAGGCATACACTCATCTGGTTCAGTACAAGCTGGTCATGTCTCTTTTCCTTCGCAACGAGCCTTCGGACGACGCCTTCCTCTGTAAGGTCTTCCCCGCCAGCCTTGGCAACCTGGGCCTCACTTGGTTCAACCAACTTCCTGCCAGATCGATCTCTTCCTTCGATTCTCTCTGTGACGCTTTTATGGCTCGGTTTGTCACGAGCAACAAGCACGAGAAGGAGATCGACTCCCTTCTCGCCCTGCGCAAGCGGACCGACGAAACGCTCTGCCAATATGCCGGTCGCTATTGGGAACTGTTCAACGAAATCGAAGGATGCGACGGTGTCATCTCCGCCCGCGGTTTCAAGCTCGGCCTGACAGTCCAGGACGAGCAGGTCTATGACGATCTCGCCCGGCACAAGCCAAACTCCATGAAGGATCTCATGACTCGAATCGAAGGTTGGTGCCAGCTTATCGAAACCAAAGCAGAGAGGGGCATGGGGAAGTCAACGAGCTCCAAGGCACCGTTTACTCCGGTGTCCTCTCCGGCTCCCGCCTCGGCTTCAACACCCAAGAAACAAGTCAACAACATCAAACAGTCCCCGAGGAAGGTACCGAAGCAGGGAGACTTCAGTGCCGAGAAAACCGTCTTTACTATGCCTATCTACAAGATTATCGACCAAGTGAAGGACCAACCCTTTTTCTCCTTTCCCAACCAAAAACTCAGTACCGAGAATGGGAAAATCAAAAATCCGATAGTCCGATGTAGCTACCACAACGAGCAAGGACACTTTACAACCGCTTGCAGGCCCTTCAAGGCCTACCTGGAGCAGCTAGTCCTCGGTGGCCATCTCAACAACTTCATCGATCATGAGAAAACGAGAGCACAGGCGCAGAACGCCGAAACCAGGGCCGAAGAGGAGATCCAGACGATTAACGTTATCCACGGCCCTCTCAATTCCGAAGCCGCCCGTATAATCCGCGCCGAGTTGAACGACGCTTCCTCTTCTAAGCAGGTCCTGCTCGTCGGTCCCGAGCCCAAACGTCCTCGGACCAACGACGGGTCCAAATGGACGATCACGTTCACCGAGAAGGACCTTGCGCGAGTCCAACTTCCCCACAACGACGCCCTCGTGGTCACACTGCGCATAGGCACCTTCAATGTCCGACGTGTCCTCGTGGATCAGGGGAGCTCGGCCGAGGTTATGTACTACTCCTTGTTTAAAGATTTGAAGCTCTCAGACGCCGATCTCCGTCCCTCCGAGGTCCCCCTCATAGGTTTCAACGGAGCTCCGGTCTGGCCCGTCGGTTTGATCACCCTACCCGTCCGCTCCGGCTCGGTCGTGCTCGACATGGAGTTCGTCGTAGTCGATGTCCCAAGCCCCTATAATGCCATCGTTGGCCGCACATGGCTCCATAAGTTAAAGGCTGTTGCCTCTACTTATCACCAGGTGGTCCGGTTCATCGGTGCCAACGGACGACAGGAAGATCTGTACGGAGACCAAACCGCCGCCAAGCGCTGTTACGTCAACGCGGTCCGGAGCAGCAAACAGACTTCCAGGGTACACTTCATCGAGGTACCGGAGGCTCCGGTTCTCGAAGACGTCGGGAGGCCCGCTGACGAGAAGGCAGTTGAAGATCTTGTCACCGTCCCTCTAACCGAGGATGGTTCCCGTTTCTTCCTTGTCGGTTCCTCACTCTCGGAAACCGAGCGGAATGACATGGTGAATTTCCTTAAGAGCAACATTGAGGTCTTTGCTTGGACCCCCTACGAAATGCCCGGGGTCGATCCAAAATTCATCTGCCACGAGCTCAACATCGACCGAACCAAGCGTCCAGTCATCCAGAGAGCACGGCGATCCTCCCCGGTCCATTCCGATGTCGTTATCGACGAGGTCAACCGACTCCTAAACGCGGGAGCCATTCGAGAAGTGCAATACCCTAAGTGGTTGGCCAACACCGTGGTGGTCAAAAAGAAAAACGGGAAATGGCGAGTCTGTGTTGATTATTCAAACCTCAACGACGCCTGCCCAAAGGATTTCTTCCCCCTCCCCCGAATAGATCAGCTCGTTGATGCCACGGCTGGCCACGCCCGACTTAGTTTCATGGATGCCTACCGAGGCTACCATCAAATCGCCATGAGCGACGGCGACGTCGAGAACACTGCCTTCATCACCCCCCATGGCATCTTCGGTTATCTTGTCATGCCCTTCGGCCTCAAAAACGCCGGAGCAACCTTCCAAAGGATGATAACCAAGATGTTCGAGCGTCTGCTGGGAGATACTATGATGGCCTACATCGACGATATGGTGGTCAAAAGCATGATGGCCGGCGACCATCTCACCCACCTCGCCGAGGCATTTGAGATTCTCAAGACGCACAAGCTTCGCCTTAACGCCGAAAAGTGTGCCTTCGGTGTGAGCTCTGGCAAGTTCCTCGGGCATCTTGTCTCCCGCCGAGGTATTGAGGCCGACCCCGCACAGCTCACAGCAATCGAAAAACTCTCGGCCCCCCACAACAAGAGAGATGTGCAGCGTCTAACCGGCATGGCCGCCGCCCTCAACAGGTTTATCAGCCGATCTTCCGACAAGTGCAAACCGTTCTTTGCCCTCCTGAAGGGAAGCCGACGCAGCTTCAGCTGGACCGACGAGTGCGACCGGGCTCTACAGCAGCTGAAGGACTACCTCTCCAAGGCCCCTCTCCTCGTCACTCCTCGGCACCAGGAAGACCTGTTCATTTATCTCGCCGTCTCGGTGCACGCCATAAGCTCGGTCCTCGTCCGACAAGAGGGGCGCGACCATCAGCCGATTTATTATTCTAGCAAGATGATGACGCCCGCCGAGACACGCTATCTTCCCTTAGAAAAGCTCGTTCTCGCCCTCGTCTCCGCGTCTCGGAAGCTTGCACCATACTTCCAGTCCCACCGCATTATCGTATTGACCGAGTATCCTCTCAAGTCTCTCCTCCGAAAAGTCAACCTCTCCAACCGAATCTCTCAATGGGCCGTCGAACTTGGCAACTACGAGATCCACTTTCAACCAAGGACGGTGATTAAAGCCCAGGCACTCGCCGACTTTATCGCCGAGCTGACGCCGACCGACGTCCTCGCTTCAAATCCAGCCCCCCGCCCCGAAGCCGTCCTCCAAGCAAATCCCAGCACCGCCTGGAAGCTCTTCCATGGCGATGTATGGAATAGGTATGTTGATGGCGCCTCCAACAGCCGAGGCGCCGGGGCTGGAATCGTACTTCTTTCTCCCTCCGGTGTCTTACACGAAAGCTCTATCTCCATCAACTTTCCGGCCTCTAACAACGAGGCTGAATATGAGGCGCTCATCTCCGGACTCAAGACTGCCGAAGCCCTTGGAATTGAAGAACTCATCCTCTACAGCGATTCACAGTTGGTTGGCAACCAGCTCTCCGAGGAGTACGAGGCTCGGGACGACCGGATGCGTACTTACCTGAGCTCTGCTGTTCAGTTACTCAAAAACTTCAGAGCTATCCACGTCGAACACATCCCGAGAGACCAAAATGCTCATGCCGACGCCCTCGCCGGACTCGCTACGGCCTGCGCCGCTTCGGGACAACGCTCCATCTCCTTTAGCTCCATCGACAAACCTAGCTTCGAGCTTGAAGTACTCAGTCATGAGATATTAAACGTAGAGCTTGGTCCGAGCTGGATGGATGAGATCATCGGCTACCTACGCGACGACACACTACCAACCGACAAGAAGGACGCCCACTGACTCCGCAACAAGGCCGCCCTTTTCTGGCTCAACCCCAATGGAAAGCTCTACCGACGGTCGTTCACTGGCCCCTATTTATTGGTTGCACACCCCCACCAGGTCCCCGGGATCATCGACGAGCTACACGCCGGTGACAGCGGTTGCCACTCCGGTGGACGCTCCATCGCCCACCGACCAATTACCCAAGGATACTGGTGGCCAACAATGAAGAAGGACTCTAAAGAATTTGTGAAGCGTTGCCAGAAGTGTCAAATGTTTGCTCCCATTATACATCAGCCAGCTCGGGATCTCAGCCCCCTCACCAGTCCTTGGCCCTTCTCCCAGTGGGGCATGGACATCGTCGGCAAGCTACCCGTCGCTCCTGGAGGATTCAAGTTCCTCTTAACCGCCACCGACTATTTTTCTAAGTGGGTTGAGGCCGAACCACTGGTCACGGTTGAAGAGTCGGACATCATGCGCTTCGTGTGGCGAAATATAATTTTTTGCTTCGGTGTAACCTTCGCCATCTTAACCGACAACGGCAGCCAGTTCACCGGTCAAAAGTACCGAGCTCTCCTGGATGAATTTGGCATCAAATGGGACACTTCCACCCCGTACTACCCCCAGGGAAATGGGCAAGCCGAAGCTGCAAACAAAGCAATCTCATCAGGACTCAAACGCCGGCTCGAATCACGCCGGGGCAAATGGGCCGAAGAGCTCCCTCGGGTACTCTGGGGCTACCGTACAACGCCTCGGCGATCTACCAGCCGAACCCCCTTCTCCCTGGCATTTGGAATGGAAGCTGTAATTCCCCTCCAGGTCGGGCTCCCGACGATCCGAACCGAAGATTTCGACGAGACGGTTAATGATGAGAACATTGCTTTGGACCTCGATCTGGCCGAGGAAGAACGAGAGAATGCAAGGATCAAACTAGCATCTTATCACCAAGAGGTTGCCAAGGGCTACAACCGAAGCGTCCGCCTTCGGTCATTCAAACCGGACGACCTTGTCTGGAAAAAGGTGGTGGACAAGTCCAAAAAGAGGAAGTTGATGCCTAATTGGGAGGGCCCCTTCTGAGTCCTAAAACACCTCGACTCGGGAAACTACAAGCTGGAGAAGTTAGACGGTTCCCCAATCACCAAGACCTGGAACGCCAATAACCTGAAGAAATTCTATGGGTAGCCAGGCTTCGGTCTCTTCGGACTTATTTATTCGAACAATTTTTGTTTCTTGTCCAAATGTAATAAGAACCAAACTACTCTTGTAATGGCCTGATTTTTTTAATGAGAATCTCTTGTTTATCACTAGTCTAAATCTTGTCACTTACTCTTCGTACTCGGTCCGCCGTTGCGTGAACCGTTTTATCCTGACTTCAGGGACTGTCCTCCGCGGGATATTCCTCGGACAGATCCCTCACCAAGTCACCACGGCCTTTTCGGTCGTTTCAGACTTTCGGACGTCGGCGATAAGGACACTCGGTATTAATCCCGAGCCCCTTACACCGATCCCCCCCCCCAATAAGTCACGCTATTTAGGTTCGCTGCGTTCCGAAGTCATGGCCGACGCCATTCCCGCTTCAGGACCCTAGCCCTAATCTAAATCACTGCGCCCCAATGAGTTGCTTCGGTTTACTCCTTTCGGCTCGGCGTCAGCTAAAACAAAGCAGGGGCATGCAAAATTCAAAAAAATTGCTAACTACTTTGCTTCGTTTTAACTTACTCAATCCTATATAATGCCTTACTTCGGTTTGGAGTAAATTTTTGAAAACCTCCTCGGCTAATGCTTCGGCTAAAATCTGCTGATACTCCACAGCATTTCAACAGAAGCAGGGGCATGAGGCTCCCTTCGGTTACAAGCATAAAACCATTCGAGCATCTCAAAAATAAACAAGGCATTGAAACGAAATAAACCATTCATTCAAAAGCAGTAAAGAAGATTGCAAGTTTAAAGCCCAACAATACTTCAGTTATCTGTTCGGTACCTACTTAGCAAAAAACATTTACAAACCCTGGAGCGGTAAAATCCAAATGTTCGGAACCGTCCAGCCAAATGTAAAAACAAAAGAAAAGGTCAAATCCTAGGCACTGGGGGGCTGAGGGGTCTGAGTACCATCCTCGGTTGAAGCAACGGCAGCAGGAGCGGTCTGGGCACCATCCCCGATTGAAGCAACGACAGCAGGAGCGGTCTGGGCACCATCCTCGGTTGAAGCAACTGCAACAGAAGCAGTCTGAATACCCGCATCGGGGTTTGGCACCTGCTCGCCCTCCTCTTCTTCCTCCTCAGGCACTACAATCTCTTCGGGCGGCACCTCGGGAAGGACCCGGAGTTCAGAATCGGCTGGGAGATCGAGCTTACTCAAAAGAGTCTCGTGACCAAACCGAAGCCCGTCCACGAAACGATCCCTGTAAAGCTCGGCCTCAATCTCCCGAACCTGCTTCTGGTATTCCACCCCGGCTGCGAGCCAACCTTCGTCATAGCCCCTGTTCTTAGCAGCTTCAACCTCGGTTGCTCGGGTAACCCTCAAGGTGGTGACATCCTCCTCGGCCTTTGCAACTCGGGCTTCGGCTGCCACCCTCTCCCGGTCGCACCTTTGAAAGTCTGCAGGATAAAGATCGCAGGCCTCCCGAGCCACCTTCAGATCGTCCTCTCTCTGCTCAAGAGCCTTCTTCAGCTCACTCATCTCTCGCTCTTGATCTTTGCATCAGTCGTTTACAGCCAAAGCCCGAGCACCAGCCTGCGAGCAGAAAACCGAAGAAGAATCACAAGTATGGACTTAGCAGTCAACAAAAAAGTGGAGAGTAATAAACTTACAATGAAAAGGGCCTGTACTATCTCAGCGGTAATGTCCTCGGTCAACCCTTGGACAACCCTGGCGTCCCTTGGAAGAATGAAGCCTCGGAGCATCCCGTACGCTGTACCGAGGTTAGACACGCTGTCCGCGTGGTGGATCTGGCGCCCGGCGTAGTGGCAAAATTCTGGGGCCCAGGGCACCTCCGTGGCAGGGACCCAGGTTCCCCCCTCAGTCCCCTCTGCAGACCCTCGGCCCTGCTCCTCCGCCCTCTCCTCCCTCTCGGTAATCCGAGAAGTTTCCTTCTCCTTACCTCGGGCGCTACCTTCACCCTCGTGCCGAGTCCTCTTCGCTGAGGGCTCCTGCGGAGAGAGAGGGGTCATCCCCGAGGTCCCAGCACCAGGGGTACTGGTGGCTGAGCCTCGGCCTCGGCCTCTTGACGGCCGACGTCTGAGGTTTAGCACCTCCCGAGCTCCATGTTCCGACATCTCGTCGCTCAGTCCGGTCCTCTCAGGCGTCTCTCGGTCAACAGCCTCTCTTACGATACCTAGAGGCTCGGAGCTGCTACCCTCGGTCCCAGAAGCGTTTCCTCGGCCACCTCTCCCCGCTCCTCCGCCTCCCCTACGTCCTCCTCCTCATCCTCCTCCTCCCCCTCGTCCTGCCCTCGACACCCCTTGCTTCCTCGGTTTCTTCTTTAAGTAACTGGTGTACGAAGGGACGTAACCGAGAAGCTGAGGGGCGTAACGGTTGGTGATTGGGATTGCATAGGCGGCGGTTATCCGAGAACGGATGGCTCTCTCCCAAGCTCCTGAACGGTACCTTCGGCTGCAAAAGGTCGTCAAAACATGGAGAAATCAGTACAAGTTTACAAGAAAAAGCGTTTATTGAAATAAGCTCACTGCCGAAGGGTAAGTTACCGACCAGGAACTCCAATCTCGAATGGGACCGTGGTGACAATATCTATGCTCTCCCCGGGCCCGAACATGAAGTTCCCGGTGACCGAGACATAGATACTCGCCCACTCCTCGGAGTCCGGTAAGTGATAGCTCAAGAATGTGTCGTTTCCCGATCTGCAGGAGAGATAGTGTCGGTTGTGTCCTCGGTTTACCCCCAGAAGGTAGACACCGAAGAGCTCCTCAATACCGAACACCAGGTTAAACAGCCTCCTTAGCTCAATAATGCTGGTAATAATCCGATAAGAGTTCACCGTGAGCTGGGAGGAGGTAAGGTTGAGGGTTCGGAGCACTCGACGTACGAACTGGTGGAGGGGGAACCTGATTCCCCCCTTGCATATGGCCATCAGGGGGAAGTTCAACTCCCCTGGCCGATGCGGAAGTTTCTTTGGGTCGGTGACTTCTAGCAACAGAACCTCAATGTCAGGAGGGATGCTATAGAGCCTCTTAAACTCGGTGTAAGCCGCGGGGTCCCCGGTGAAGTATTTATTCTTAAACTTACAGGGCCTCATCGGTCTTCGGCGTCCCTGGATTTCTTCGGGTGCGTTTCCGAACGGCCCCGGCCCGTGGTCCGACGTACTTGGGTCTTCCATCTCCCAGGGGTCAAGGGAAGTAATCTCACGTGGGGCACGGTTAGTGTTGGCAGGCTCAATCTGGTCGACTGGGATTCGGTAAAACCTCTCCCTCCAAAGCCCTTGAAAATTAGCTTCTACCAGGGGATCGTCAGAACTACCGGAGTTGTCCGAGGAGAGCTCAATGACCATTCGCCCCTGCCTAGAAAACAAGGAAAAATATGCAAAACCCGTTAGCTATATGCCTAGGGGAGAGCAAAAGGTCCTAGCGCTCGGGACGAGATGGTCCTCACTCTTCGGGATCTATGGGTCTCGGTCTTTCTCAAAGACTCTTCCTTCCTCGGAAAGGGTCCTCGGTGGACTACAACTTTTTCCATTAGTCCAAAGGTTGAAGATAGACCTCGGGAAGAATCTAGGCCTCGGGAAGAATATGGGCCTCAGGAAGAGCAAGAACAGCAGCGGCGGGCGCCAGCGCCGCCGCGCACCAGACGGTTGCAAGTGGCGTCCCCGCCCCAATGCGCTCAGAAAACGTTGAAAAACGCGAAGAAAAGTACTAAAACTTGAAGATTGATTGACAAAGATCAACATACCCTAGTTTGGTGTAGAGATTCGCTGCCAAAATGCTCGAAATCGTGATCCAAAGCCTGCAAAACACGGCGGCGGCGGTTCGACGGCGTCAGAAGGTTTGAGTAGCTTTCTCTCTCCAAAGGCTCTGAATTTATAGTGGAGCGTACGAGGAGTCGCGCGGGAAACGAAGCGTCGCCAACCGAACCGTTGGATCTTCGACGCGTGTCTTCATCAAGCGGTCAGTAATCAGAGCTCTGAACCGAGGTCAGGTACGCCGCGTACCGAGCCATTCACGCCTCGACACGTGCCCTGGAAGGACGTTTCGTACCAATCATCTGGCATTTCACGTGCCGAGGCGACGTATGATGTCACTCATTTCGGCGATGACTGACACGTGGCTCCTAGGGCAAAAGCAGGCGGCTCGGCTCTCACAAAGGCCGCTCGGTTCTTCTCCAAAGCATTTCATCGGTTAAAAGCCCGGTCGCGCTAGTCCGTCAGAGGAATCAACTCCCCGAAGACCAGAATGGCACTCCGGAAGTTGAGGGGCTATTGTAGGGCCCTTGGTTATCGGCTCGGTAACCGGGATGCAAACCCTAAACCAGCGGCTAGGGTACGGGCCGAGGTCCTCTGACTAGCTCTCTTCGGGAGGCACCTCGGTCGTTGCCCGGGCTTCGGTTATTATCGACTTCGGAGCATCGGTTCACTGGATGCCCCCGAGCTTCCAGAAGCTTCCAGGCGGTAACGGTTTCCATGAGTGGGACCTATGGGGATCATGCCCCCCAGGCAGCTGGCACAATCATTGAGATCTGTCCCATGTGCTCCGTAACCACCTCGCCCCCCACGTCATATGTGACGTCACCCGAGGCGGTTACCCGAGCGTACTCACCACGCGCTAGCGTGAAGACCAAGCAAACCTAGGTCTATAAATACGAAGTGATACACACTTGAGAAAGGTACGCAATACTATCCTAACCCTAGACCTAAACACCTTCCCTAAGATCTAACTTGATCGTCGGAGGGTCACTGGGCAACGAAAGCCCTAGTGACTTGTTGTAGGTCAGGCGACGGGCGAGCGGAGCAGCGGAGGAAGGAACCTAACCAGACACCACAGTCAAGGTCCCGATTAATCGAACCCCTACAGTGTCCTTGTCTCGCCAAAACGACCTATGTTCTCAATTACGTTGCCAAAACCACCTCTTTTGGGCCATCCTTTTTCCATGATGCCTTTCGTAATGTCATATTTTCTGATTGATTGACCAATGGATTTTATGAAATGTAAAATGTTGTTGCGAGAGTTTACAGGAAAACGCAAGTTCGCTGTTCAATATTATACAATAGTTTTCAAGAAAACTAAACTTCTGGCCTTATAGTACCATGTGAACTATTCTTTATATGTTTTGCTTACATTTTTAGCGCCCAAATGTCATGTTCGAGCACTAATCGCAGGGGTGATGATGATGACGATCCTTTCGGTCCTCGTTATGACCCAACAACACCAAACTGTGATTGTGGGATGTGGGCAAACTTGAGGATTGCAAGGCCAAACTCAAAACACCCGGGGAGCTTGTACTTTTCGTGTTAAAAAAAATGGAAGGTGTGAATTCTTTAGGTGGTGTTTGCCCATATCCCAAAACGTTGAAGTTAGTAGAACAGACGGGAGCCATGTTGTTGTTCTTCAAACAAAGGTTCAGATGCTAGAAGAGCACGCTCGGGTCATGAGAACTATAAATCGTGGATTGGTTTGGTGTTTACTTGCTGCAATTGTGGTCATATTTGTTATTATGATCGATTGACAAATTACAAGTACTGTGCAGTTCATACGGTTGACGGATGTAATTGGTTATGAAGTACCATTGTCACGTTATGTATGCCCGTTCAACTGTATTTTGTACTATCCTTATTTTATATGCGGAATGTTTGGAACACAATGTGTAATGCGGCTAATGCCTAATCAAATGTTGTTTGTATTTATGTCCAGTATTGTGGTTGGGAAACAAATCTCCCAACCATGTCTGATTTAAACAAAAGTTATTTGTAATTTTATGACTGGTCGATCCCTTATGCTAAATAGTTACCTCTCATTATCTATAAAGGTTTGGCGCGCATTTGATTATACACGGACCCTCCGTATAGAATTTCTAATCTTCCCATATTCGTCAATATTTTTCATGTGATATAATTGAAATATGTAATGCACGATGAGTAAATGAATACAGGCTTGGGCAAAGTCACCTACAAAAATGGCGACTAACCAAGATTTCATTAATAACAATTGAATATCACCACTTATGCTAATATTTTCAATGTCAAACGCAATTAGTAAATTAAATAGGCAAGGGTTAATGGAAGTCATGATCCTTTGAGAAGCACTGGTGACGACGTGACTATAACTCCAACACCGGAATAGATGGTGTCCCACCATCTACCTTGACTAGCTGGCAGCAATCACCTTATTTGACTGATGACAAGCCTGGTAGTTATGTTGTTGTATTCCCCAAAACCTCCCATTTCGACAATAGCAACCCTTGCACCAAAGTAAATGAATATTGTCCCAACCCACACAAGCCAATACAACAACTTCAGTAAGGGGATATGAAGAGAAGGATATGAGGCCATGGTTGTATGGGGTTCGTTCATGAGAAACAACCCTGATCCCATACTTATAGTGATTTGGCATTTGGATTGGGGGAGTAATTCTGAAACTGTTAATTATTGAGTCACGTTCACTTGACCCGTGCATAATTGAGTATAGCTGGAATTATTGAGTCACGTGAACTACAGGACATAACTAGAAGATGAACTCTGAATCAATCGGTCATTCGGTCATAGGGGAAAGAGTGATTTTTGGCCTGCAATTCCACAAAGCTGGCCTGCAAATTCAATAAAGGTATGACATGACTACAATAATGTCCAACGTCGATAGAGCCATTATTGGCAATTTCAAGGAGAGAAAGCGGGGTAAAAGTTAATGCCTTGTTTTCTTTGCAATTGTAAAAGAATTTGTCAACAAATTCCCCCTACATGTCTGTTTCTATCGTTGTCCACTTATTACCCCTATTGTTTGTGCAAAAAAATTTTGATATCCAATCCAAACACACCATTAACCCTCAACTTTGCCTGCAGTTGAGGAAATAAAAGGGGAGAAAAGGAGTACAGTTTGGTCTGCACGCCATCTGGGGCATTATTGCCAGAGTGGGGACCATAAAGTCGTCGTATTCCGTCAATAATGCGTGTATATGAGGACCTGCCACTTAATCGATCATAAAGACTAGGAGTATAGTATGGATACTGTTAAGAGGGAGGCATGCTGTCAAACTTCATGTGGGGTGGACCCCATTGAGTCACGTGGTATTTACCAATATAGGAGATAAAATATGAGAACATCCTGCCTATTAATACCATTGGGACTTCTGCATATTGTACACTACAATGCCTCTCTATCTCCCTCCCTCTCTAACTCTCTCTCTGAAAGACCATACTATTACTACGCCAAAGCCTTTACCATTTTTCCCTGAAATAAAATACAACCCCATAGTATTCCGTTCATCGAAGACCATTATAGTATAATTAGTAAGTTTGATATGGTTCGGGGGTGGTGATCCGTAGTTGGACCATCGTAGTTCTCATGTCACGTCAGTTGGACCATCGTAGTTATCATGTCACGTGCCCCGTTCAATCATAACCATAAGGTAACGTAAACTCTCCACTCTTTATGATCGAATTTTGCTGTTGTCAACTTATGCAATGAAGTAAGTAAATAACAAGGTTGAGTTCATTTTGATATTTTTATTTCATAGTACTCCTTCCAACTCTGCTGAAAAAGCTAAAAAGCCACTGAGGTGAATTTATGTTCCCAAGTAAGGGTCAAATAATTGGACTACAAGGAGATGAAATTCTCACATACCCAAATAAGTTCAACAATTGGCTAACTAAAACACGATTTGTCGACACCCGTGCAATATAATGACAAATTACAGCAGATATTAAGTGCGGTCGAAGTACTTGCCAACGTATTTGTCCTCATCTGTATAAACAATTGGATCCCCATCGGTCGTTCAATCGGTCATAGAGCTTACCCCTTATGACGAACATGGCTTGGTCAGAATCACAGCACTCATAACTGTGGACAGGTAGAATATTTTTGAGTAAAGGACGGCTTTTTGTCTTCATGTGGGTACCATCTCCGCAACCACAAACTAAACCAAATGACTGTAAAAACAAAGCCCCTAACTCTGTCTTTAGGCTGTCTTTATCCATCCAAATTCCCGACTGCTTTATAACCTCTTTACTTCATTTGCATGGTCCATTTTTTATTTCGTATATATACATTAATTGTTTGATATTTGCTCTCTATCTCTGTATGTTGATTTTGTAACATTATACTATAATGCAGGGTTTGGTTAAGGGTGGTACGTGGCATACTTACCAGCATGGACATGCGGGCCTTGGTTCATCTGGTATATAAAGGATGGTATATGTGGGGATTTGCTCAATAATGGAATTACTACTGAGGTCCTCCCTAAGACCTCCCATTTTGAGCATATCTCACAACTTCGAACACCGAGTTTGATATAAGTGTGAAAACCAAGAAACCCATTTATTGTAATTCATAATATGTGACTTGAGGATTTACGAACGGCTTCGCATGACGCTGTATTTCTCCAAATTGAAGGATATAGTTTAATATGTCATTTGACAATCATATGACTGCAATTATGAAGCGGTACATCTATTTATTCTAATTCGCAACATGTGACTTAAGGATTTTCCAACTGCTTCGCATGAACCTGTAAGTCCAATCGATGTGTGCGGGAAATACGTTGAAAGACATAGAATAGGACCTACAACGACAATCGATAACCCAATCAGTCATATATAAGGTGAAAGAAAGATTGGCAAGTAAATAAAAAAATTTGCATATGCCATATGTTATGTGGTATCTATTTTTGCAGAAACTGTCCTTATAAACCTTTGTCCTTATGGATGTACTTTGCATTACAAAAGTTAAGAAAATAACCTAGTTGCTTTATCCGGTTAGAACAAAATCATTGCCTCTAATTTGTCCTCTGTTCAACTCTAAATCAAAATCTCCGAATAGCCAAAATTTGTGATTGGCTTGCATTGGAGTTTTATGTACTCGGTTTTCATGATTTCTGAAAAATACAGTGAAACTCCAAATTATAAATGGTCAAGAGCTGGACCGGGGACTTTCAAAGCACAATTACGAGCAAAGCTATATGTTCGTAATGAACAAAAATGGACCTGTAGCTGTTATAACACAATTGAAGCTGCATTATAAGATTGCCAGACAACACGTATGTGGTTTGTACTATTTCCATTTTCGGGCTAAACAGTAAAACTGCAATAAGCATGGGGGCTATACTAACACCATTCAACAATATAGGACCTACCACAATCGATCACCTAATCAATCACATTCTATATACTCACAGTGGCATGTACATATACGTAAACAACCACACACCACAATCACAACGTTTTGAACAGCCAATAAACGTGCACGATTACACGTGCACCATGTAAACAAAAGTAAGTCATTATATTATCACCAAAGTACGCAGGTAGTTTACGATAACATCCAAAAACCATAACAAAACGAGATCATAAATCAACATTAAGTGATCACCTATCCTGCAGAATTGTTTAGTTCAACCTTACCATCATCCATGCACGAAATACTACAGAATACGAAGTAGCCAACATAGTCCAAGGAACCAAACAACAAAAGTTCTCAGTTATGATTAAGTTTTGTTAAGTCACAGAGAGAAAACCAATGATGTCAACAAACCTGTCAGGCCCGTCTGCATCATTCATGAGAAGACGAGAAGGAGAGCACACAACGCACTCCACCTTTTTCAACTTTGCATAGATATCGAATTGATTTTCAAGAACAGCTTCCAACAATTCATGAATGCCTTCCAGAGTTGTAGGGTTCTTAACCTTCCGATGCAACTTGCTTTGGCCTTCGAATTTCCCAATTGTACCACGACCTATAACTGTAACTTATTTTTCAAACTTGTCCTGCATTAGGTCAGGTAATTTCTGTCGATTATGCACAAAACCAGTCAGCAAGTGGCCAAGAGGGAGGGATGCTTTCGGATGGTTGTTGGACCATGCTTCATATATTGTGTCCCACCACATACTCGCAATATCAGGCTTGAACCCATTGTAAACTACATGGAGCAACATCGCCTGGTTAGCATTAAGCTCACGGCGTGGGGACTTAGGCTTCACATTCCACCAAAATATATGGTGGAGGAGCACAAAGTCTTTCTTCAAGCCGTTCGAAAGGATGTTGGGATTGTCGTCAGCTGGCCAACTACCATGGCACAAGGTGTTCCAAATGTCATGCAAACTTGGGATTTCAACCCCAGGAAGATAGGGGTATTGTTTTTCTGTCTCAAGAGGTCGCTTTATGTGTTTATATTGGGCAAGCCTGTCCGGAGTTACTTTAATAGTATGGCCCCGTACTTTGGACACCATGATCCTTTTTTCCTTGTCAATGTTGAAAGGATCTATTCCGGCAAAGAACTCCCGAACAAGGGTCCAATTCGCCTTCGCTCTATAAGTGCAAATATGATTTAAGCCCAAATCTTTCAACAGGTCAGGAATGCGCGTAATTTTCTTCAACTTCCCAATCGCCACACTCCTCTCCTCAATTACTGGCCATGATACAAAGTTGGACAGGTTTGGCAGCTTGATTGCGCCCTCACTCTCACCATCACTCTCAGTCTGACCATCATTCTGACCATCATTCTCACCATCACTGTCACCATCACTCTCATTGTCAGCATGCGAGAAACTATTACTCATCTCCTCATTGTCACCACCAGAACGGACATTCATTTCGTCATCATCCCGACCATTGGTGGATTGGTCCACTGATAGTGTTGCAAGTCGTTTAGATCTTCGTAAACAAGGAGACCAAGCCGAATCAAGATTTTTCCTTTTCGTAAACATAATTGCAATATGTTGCAAAACAAGCACATAATACATATTTAATCAGACCAAACAATATGTATGTTAGAAATTTTGGCTATTGCAAACTAGTAGAACAGTTAATATTCCAAACATATGAAACATTATATTTCATATGTAAAGACAAAGTATCGTATCGTATGACATGCAAGTGATATTTTATAAGAAACGGATGGCCAAATATGAGTTGTATGAAGATCTGAACATATGATATACCAATATTCGAACAGAACAAAACTTACTAATTCAACTTACTAAGTACTACTACTACAAGATGATGAGCACCCAACATTGTAGATATTTGATGCGACTAGTCCCGCTTTATGTTGTTTTATCTTATGTTTATTTAGCTTTTATAGTGATATTGCACGTAAGGTAGGTTTTTGTGTATTTCAGGTAAAACGTGCAAATAAGGCGTAGTTTGACGCCATGAATGGCCCAAGTGCTTCCAAGTACCCGAAGACCCTGTTGACCCCTTAAAATCTGTCTAAGTATGGAAAAATGACTTTCTGAAAAAGTATCGATTTTCAAGATAAAAAATGGCGGTAATTGATCCTTGAATTTTTCTAAGAGTAACTACAAAGTTGCAAGGTTTTATTTGAAGAGCAAGGTCATGTTTCGAGCCTTTTTCTCTTGAGAAAATTGTGCAGTTTTATGTTTTGTACTAAAAGTGGGGGGGTTGACATTTTGATTTAATTGGAATCTTAAAATTCTGGTAATGCCATTGTTTCCAAATGGGGGGTACTTTCTTATTTTCATTAAATAAATTAAAGTAAAGAAAAGGTAAAAGAAAGGTTTAAAATGTCATCTTTACTTAACTTTAGAGAATGAAAATAAGATACTGCGGAGCTGTGGAAGTTGCTGGGAGCAGCCTGCTGAAGCTGGCCTGAAGATCTGGAGATAAGCTCCTGGTATCGATACAGCATAAATCTGTATCGATACGCATTAGCTTCGTGGGCTTCCAGGTTCTCCCGTATCGATACAGCCAAAATCCGTATCGATACGGGGACATTACGTGGGAAATGGCCATTTCAGGATAACAGCGTGGTATCGATACTTTGCCTAAATCTGTATCGATACGGGAGGCTTCCGGCAAGATTTTTGTTGCTTTTTGGACTTTCCATTTATGGAATAGTTGCTACTTTTGGTATGTTTTTAGGATATTTTGTAGAGAGGGATTTGTTTGTATAAATAGGTTGGAAGTCTTTCTCTCTCACAAGAGTAGGAAGTATTAGTTTAGGCTTTAAGTTCCATTGTTGTCTTCTCCAAGCTTTCTTAGTTAATTTTCTCAAGAACTCTAGTAAGTCCTTCTCGTTTATTGTTTTCTCGTTTATTAATGTTGTAGTTATGGTTGAGATCCTTATATAAATCAAGTTTATTTCTGTTTCTATCGGTTAAACATGTTTTCCATTTTTACCACGCTTTCTAGTCTTTTTAATATGTGTGAGTAGTCGATTAGGCTTGGCCATGGGGTGAATAACACCTTGTGATTTAAGTTAATTTTGCTCTTCTCAACTTAAGACTTGAGGTTTGGTTTGTAAATGTGAGTGGTTCACCTTTTATGTAACAAAACTTGGCGATGTTAATCTCCGGTGATCATATGCTCGCTCATATGGTTCTGTGAGCTATGTCTCGCCTCGTGTTTGCCAAAAGAACCAAAGAACTTGCTCGCTTTCCAAATTTCGCTTCTTGTTCTTGAACCTTGATATTTAGTTTGAATACAAGTCTTGGCGTTGTTAACCTCCGGTGATTATGTGCTTGTACACATGGTTCCGGGAGCGATGTCACGCCTTGTGTTTAGCTTGTTATTCAAACTCTATATCAAGTTTAACCATTTTCACCGCTAAATCTTCTGGTTGATAACCTATGCCATGTGATTCAACCGTGTTTTCGTTGAGAAAAGTTAATTGGCCTAAATTACGGGTGTCATGAACTTCTATGCCTTGCCGTTTTTAATTCTTAGTTAAAACTCATTTCTAGTCTTTTCCATAAGAGTGTTTCTCCACCTTTCAAAGGAAAACCGAAAGTTGGCCGTCTAAACGCCGGAAACCCTTACATCTACAAATCCTAACAAGCTATAGAGATTATCTCTGTGGGTACGATCCCGGACTTTCCGGTATTTATGCTGACAACGACCTAGCCCTACGCTCGGGGTAATTCAACCTTATTCGAAGGCGAGGTTGTGGATGAAGCACAAGACAAAAGTGAATACATTCAGGATACTTGGCATTATTACAATGAGGCCTTACGTTTACATGTTACACAACCAGTACACTTTTACATGAACTTATTTCAAATATAAAAATTTCACTACATAGGAAGGTCGTCAATTGGATGCCTTGATGACAACTTCGGACATGTCCTCTTATCGTGACCTCGGTACTTGCAATGGCTACATTTCCTAGGATTTGGATAATGTTGGGCAGATGAGTTCTTCCCTGGGTTGCCTTTGGTCTTCACCACAAGTGGATCACCCACACCAAATAATAATTGGCCATTGCTTGCTTCACCAATGTTGGTCTTGTTGTCCTTATTGTTTTTCCTCTCCCAACGCTTCCTCATCCAGGATGTCATTTCGTACTCCACTTCTCTAGCATCTTCAAATGAGTCAGGGCCATGCAACGCATAGAATGACATCAAATTGTAACCCGAACTCAATATCCCATACCTAGCCGTCTGGGTTGCAGTGCAAGACATTTGGCCAGGCTTTGGTTGTTAGGCCACAGGCAGAGCACACCTTGTCCATCTTCGCATGACTAAACTTGGGGGAATGGTCAGTAGGTGTTCATATTTCATGACCACAATCATGTGGCAACAAGGTAGACCAAATGACTCAAACATCATGCAAGAACAATTCATCCTGCTTTGAATTGCATAATACTCAACCATCCAATTGGACTCTGGATGGGAGTACATTTCAATGAAGTACAACCGACGCTCCACCTCATCAATGCGATGTGCCACAATCAATGCAGACGTGCGCTGTATTTCATCCTGAAACAATCTGAATATGTATCGTGTGTACACCTCAGTTCCATTCTTCTCTAAGGTTTTCAATTGCGTTATCAAGACAGGGGTACTGTGCTCCGTTGATGTCTCAGTCCCTGCATCGGCAATTCGCATCCTAGCCAGACCACGGTGGTACTTTTGGACAAATTCAAAAAGTCGTAGCCTTACTTTTAAGAACAGATTCATATAACAGTTCATACCTTCACATCGCTGAGTTGTCCTCATCCCGGCAAAGAAATGGCCGAGGAGATATGCCTCGGCCCATCTTTCGCGGTCCCTATAGTCTCTACCACCCAAGCATTTATCTCTAGTCCATAGTGTGAAACCATGTCAGCCCAAAGACTCTCAAATTCTTCAACCTCACATTCCATTTGCATCAACTTGGTAAAGTCATATACAAATTCCGGCATATGAACATTTTTTGCAGCATTTCGCTCCAAATGCCACGAACATAATCAACGCTGTAGACACCTCCCAAACGGGGCATCGCCATACAGGTTGATCACATTTGTTTGCTCGATTGGTTGCTTGCTTTGTAAACTGAAATCATGGATATTCCCATGGCTAGGAACATCGCCACATGATAACGGTTATCATCAAAACAGAGTCGCCACCTAGTTTATTAAAACTAGGAAAACAGATAGAGATTCTGGGTACGGGAGCCAAAAGTACAGTAAGGGGAAGGTGTTAGGCACCCCTCTCTGCCCAGTCGTGAGACTGGCCCATAATCGTTCAACACAAGACGTATAGATGCTTTATTTAATTCTAACACAGAGTCTGTTTATTTAAGCCTTTAAGCAGTAAAGGGTGAGCCAGTGCGATAATTGAAGCATGCATCAGAAAGCAGAAAATCAAACAAACTGTCCCAGGGAGATGGATCCCGCGGCCGGTGAATGGATGTCACGGCTGAGGGATCCTCCTGGTTTGATGTACCGGCTGAGGGATCGAAGCCTCGGTCGGTGTTCTTCCTCACACCAGACTATACGATTAACAGATAATCAGAAAGTTATGATTAAGCGTAAGAACGATAAATAAAACAAACCAGAGGCCGTTGGGCCTCACCACCTTGATCCCTCAGTTGCTTCGGATTAGGTGTGATTGATTGATTGCTTGATTGAAAACCCTAGGGTTAGGGTTTGAACTTCGGGGTTTGATCGCCGGATTGACGGCTACCTTCGGGAGGTTAGGGCTTTTGAGGAGAGGGATTGAGAGAGTATTTTGGCAGAGTTTCATGGCTTGAGAGAGTGTAATCTCTGATGAATTTCGTGTGTATATTTTCAGAGACCAAAGGCCCTTTATATAGGCAATTGGTGACTCACTCCGGCCAATCAAAGCACGCGATTGCAATTGCAATTGCAATTGCAATGCACCTCACTCTACGTCGTAATCTCTGAACGTGGCCCGAACGCATCGGAGAGGTAGTGTAGTTGGATCAAACAATCGATAGAACGTTCGAGAGTCTGGAAAAAGGTCGATTTGGCGACCGAGTAATAGATTACACGGCCGAGGAATGGATGTCCCGGCCGAAGGATAGATCTTGCGGCCGAGGCATTGATCTCTCAGGGAGATTTTGCTAGCAACAGGTTGCTCGGGTGAGGAAATGATGTTAAGGCCGTGAGATCGATGTTACGGCTGACAGATGGATTCTCCTAGGCTTCTGTATTTTCTGTCTGAAAGGCTGTATGGCTCTAATTGGGTCCTCTAAGTGGCTCAAAGCTCTTACCGAAAGTCCTAAGGTTCTCAAGGAGGCAATCAGCAATCACTGTATCCATTTCATCATCGGGATGGTCCCAAGGTGGGACTTGAAATAATCATTAGGCCAAATTGGGGTGTCTATAGATGCCCCTCTTTGACTGAACTCAAACGGATCGCGAGACATGTTTGAGTAAGAGTCAAAGCTGTAAAAAGCAACTCAATTTGGTCCAACCACTATTCCAAGGGGTTTTCGAAAAAGGTTTTTGTTATGGTCGGGCCGGGAGGCTGCCTACGTATTCCACGGGGGAAATTCAGACCAACCGTAGTTCGGGCAATAAAAAAGTAAAAGTTTGGAGGGTTAGAGACAAAAGACGTACCTTGGGGCTTGGAAAGCCGTAGTGTGACGTACCTAGACTGAGCCAGGGTTTTGGCGAAGAGTAGTTGAAGGAGCGCGGGGCTGCCAGGGAGTTTTTGCGGAGAGCTTCCTTAGTATTTTGGGGTAGATCAGTACATGGTAGGTGTGTTTGCTTTTCTTGATCATCCTTACTTTGACTGAAAGGAGCTCGGTAGAGTAGCCTATCCTTGCGAATGAGCTGGAAGGAATTGGGTGGAATCCAAACCATCTGCTGGGGATGAGTCGGATGCCGGTTGTTTTTGAGATGTGAGGGGCGCAGGGCCAGTAACATAGAGCACGGAGCTTCGGGGACGAGGGAACCGAGACACGGAGCCGGTTGTAGTCATGAGGCAAGAGCCTGAAGAATGATGGTCTCTGACGTGATGGAACCGAGGCGCGGGGCCAGTTGTAGTTACAAGGCGAGAGCCTAGGGTGATTAGAACTAAGGCGTAGAGCCTGCTGTGGTCGTGAGGCGAAGGCCTGAGGTGTCGGAGCTTAGAGCTTGTCGTGTTTGAACCGAAGCACGGAGCTGGTATAAGGCAAGAGCCCGAGGTGATAGAACTGAGGCGTGGAGCTTGCTGTGGTCATAAGGCGAAGGCCTGGGGAGAGCTTAGAGCTTGATGGAACCGAAGCGCGGAGCTGGTATAAGGCAAGAGCCTGAGGTGATGGAACTGAGACGTGGAGCCTGAGGTGTCGGAGCTTAGAGCTTGACGTGTTTTGAACCGAAGCGTAGAGCTGGTTGTATTCTGATGGTCTGTGCACGGAGCTTTCTCATCATAAGTGTTGGCGTAGAGCCAAAGGATCGAGGCGCTGAACCGATCAGTAAAACCGAGGCGTAGTGCCGGTTGATTGCAGGGTTGACCTGTTTCATGAGAGATATGCAGAGTGTATATGTGTGATGATGATTGTTAGATGTGAACAGATATGATGATGCAGACTCGATGTGTTAATGGTGATGCAATAGGTGCACGGGCCCGTGCGTGTGTGTTTGTTTTAAGCTTAGAGCTTCTATCAAGTTCTGGACTTGAGCATTTAGAGCGTAGAGCTCGAGCATTCAGACGGCAGAATCCGAGCATTCAAAGTACAGGCTTTGAGCGTCCAGTACGCAGTGGTTGGGCATCCAAGCGTAGAGCTTGAGCATTCAAGTGTATAACTTGAGCATCCAGTACACAGTGGTTGGGCATCCAAGCGTAGAGCTTGAGCTTGAGCATTCAAAATGTTAGATTTTGAGCATTCAAGCGTAGAGACTGAGAATAGATGTCTTGATTGTTGGGGTGGTGTAGAGCCCGTTAAGATTTGCTTGTTTACGGCTTTGAGCCAGTTGAGATAATGGGCTTGGAGCCGCTGAGTTGGTTGTTACGGCTTCAAGCCAGTTGAGATAGTGGGCTTAGAGCTGCTGAGTGAGTGATAGCGAGCATAGAGCTGCTGAGTCGAGGGCTTGGAGCCGCTGAGTGAGTGAACATGGGCGTAGAGCCTGTCGATAATGGGCTTGGAGTCGATAATGGGCTTGGAGCCGCTAAGTAATGGGCGAATATGGGCGTAGAGCCGCTATGATAATGGGCTTAGAGCCGCTAAGTTGGTTGTTACGGCTTCGAGCCAGTTGAAACGGTGGGCTTGGAGCCGCTGAGTTGAGTGATTACAGGCATAGAGCCTGTCGATAATGGACTTCGATCCGCTGAGGTGGTAGACATAGGCTTCGAGCCTGTTGAGGTAATGGGCTTCGAGCCGCTGAGATAGCAAGCGTAGAGCTGCTGACGGTGATCTGGGCTTAGAGTCGCCGAATGAGTGAATACAGGCGTAGAGCCTGTTGAGGTAATGGGCGTAGAGCCGTTGAGATAATGGCTTTGAGCCGCTAAGATGGCAGACGTAAGCTTAGAGCCTGTGGAGGTAGCAGACTTGGAGTCACTGAGATGGTCGATATGGGCGTAGAGCCTGGATGACTTGAGCGACCTGTGCACAAGGTTATTGAGCGTGGAGCTGCTGAAGTTTTGAGCTCAGGGCTGCTTGTTTTGCTTCGGCCAGCAGTTTGTGGAGAGAGATCTTCGATGCTTAGGTATGCCCCCAAGGCTAGTTTCGATTACGTTATGTTGGCTCGGGGGTGCCCCCAAGGCTACTTAGTTGGTCAAGGACCCAGAATCCATAATGGCTTGAGTTTGGTGCACTGAGCAAAATCCACAGGGGCTTGAAGAAAATTGATTGAGGGGCCAGGAGATCGATCTCTCAGCCGAAGGATCGATGTCTCGGCCGAGGGATTGATGTCTCGGCCGTGAGATAGCCAACAGTCAGAAAATCGATTTTAAGTTCGGTTTAATCGATTTCACGGCCCATTTAATCTTTTCCCCTCCTCCTCTCTCATTCTTCTCCGTCCCTTTTATCCGACGACCACCACCGCACGCCGCCGTCCTCTTCCACCACCGTCGGCCACCGCTTATCTCTGGCGACTATTCCCTCCGATCACTGCTGCCGTTGCTGCCGGCTCTTGATTATTTGGGAACCGTTGGTTTTCCTTCTTGGTTCGGACGTGATGGCCACGCCATCTTCGGATATTGCGGGTTCATCCTCGCACCCTCCATGTAGGTGCGAGTATCCGTCTTCTGATGAGGAGGCGATTGAGGAGCCTGGTTTGTTCGATGCTGCTACCTACGTTCTTCCTTCGCATAGGTTGGGTTATGGCGGTTTCCTGCAGTACCGCCCTCCTGTTGGTGGCCCAGAGGTCGAGGTAGTTCGCATAGAGCCTGAGCAGCACTTGAGTGTTCTGAATGTGCCGGTGAGTTTCCTGCAAAGTAAAAAGCTTACTTTAGTTCGGAGTTTTGATTTTGCATGAAAAAGTGAATTTCTATTTGGTGGGATGGAATCCCTTTAGCTAGGGGCGCGAATGAGAAGGACCCGTGTTTGGGTTGAATTTGTTTTTGTTTTAAGAAAATAACCGTGCCCCCTGCTTAGGCAATGCATGCTTTTGAATGTTAATTGGAGGCCCCTAGCCTTTCCTTTGTTTATGCAATCATGAAATTAACTCCCTTTTTGGTCTCTGACAGAGAAACAGGAGGCTTAAGGCTCGCGGTGGAGGCAGAGAGGTACACAGGTGGTTTTTGACACTGCCAGAGCAGGCTCGGGAACTAGTACGTGCTGCAGGCTTCGAGGCGTTCATTATGGGCCTCAATGTTCCGAAGATGGACTGGTCGTTGATGACGTCGCTGGTTGAGAGGTGGTGGGATACCACCAATACCTTCCACTTTCCTTCTGCTGGCGAGATGACTGTCACTCCGGGTGACTTCTCTTTGCTGACTGGCCTGCGGGTAGGTGGAATTACTCTTCGAGTTGACCCCCGACTTTGGGAGCGAGAGGGTGCTTTGAGGTGGTTTCTGGGCAAGGTGCCCCCTGTTCGTTCCCGGGGTCATATCGATCTTGCTTGGCTAAGCAAGACTTTCATGGTGGCTGACATTCTGACCCAGGTGAGTGTCGAGCAATTGACGCGGGCCTTCCTTCTTTACCTCCTTGGGCAAACGTTGTTTGCCAACAAGGATGGTTCGGTACACACGCAGTTTCTAGCTCCTTTGCAGCACTTGGGAGCTATTCGGGGGTTTGACTGGGGCTCGTCTGCTTTGGCCACTTTGTATGGTAGTCTTGGAGCTTGTTCGCGGGACAAGAGTCCCATTCTTTGTGGTCACTTTCGAGTGCTTGAGGTATATATTATTCCTTTGTACCTCTATTCTTACTTTGGCTTTTTCCTTGAACTTGTTTTGCTAATCCATATTTCAGCTCTGGGCTTTCGAGCATCTTCTCCAGTTTCCCCCTGAGACTAGGCATGGGGATGCGAACTGTATACCTCGTTACGAGCGATGGTTGGTGGGGCAACGGAGGCCACGGTCACCAGTTTTGAGCCTTCCCGAGTGGCAGCGAGTTTTGGACCGACTGACAGTCGATCAGGTACCTTTTTCTTTGTACTTCTTGTCCTTTAGACTTCCATATTCTTGTGTTGAGGCTGATTTATCCTTGCTTTGTAGGTACGGTTTGACCCTTGGGGTGGTGTACCAGAGGATGCCCCTCTTGCACGTTCTAGAGTCCTGGACCGGACCCGTTGCTTGCTCGAGGGTCCGTTTTGCCGAGCCTGGTACTTAGGTGACCGGGTGGCTAGTCAGTGGCGAACACGTGTTGAGGCTCTTCAATTTGTTCCTCCTCCTCCTCCAGTGTCTATGAGGTCTACTTCCTTGATGTCGAAGGAAGATCTGAAGAATGCTCGGATCAGAGATTGGGCAGGTTTACTCCTCCAGGCAGATGACTATACGGAGTACTGCCGTCTTTTCTTGGCCTCCCCTGTTGTGGCTCCTCCTGTTGCTCCTGTTTGGCCACGGGCTCCTTCGTTTGTCTCCTTCCACTCAGATGATGGGGAGGAGGAGCGTCTGGTACTGACTCTTTGCACGACCCAGCTTTACACCTTGCCAGCTGGGGCTTCACAGGTATCTTTAGCTTTCCATTCTAGCTTTCATTGCTTCGCATTGTATCCCTTGCTTAGATGTTTGTAATGTTTGATTGTTCCACAGGTACCTGCTGAGATAGTGCAGGAATGGCTTCACGCCTATCAGAGTGCAGAGGTTTTGGTTCGGAGACAGCGCGTAGGATCCTCGAGGTACGACTCTCTTCATGAACTTTATCTGCTGTATATTATCCCTTGAATCTGAATGTTTGTATCCCTCTTTGGCTGCAGCTTGAGGCTGAGGGAGTACCGGCTGCTGGTGGGGGGAATGTGGGGACCAGTGAGCAGCCCTCGCCTTCTTCTCCAAGATCGCCTAGCTTTTAGGGCTTTTCTTTTTCCTGTTCATAGTTAGTGGGAGATAGGCAGAAGCTATATTTGTATAGTGAAAGCAACCACAACAATGGTTTTGTAAACAAGTTTTTGTCTATGAAATGAGAAATGCTTTTTGTGCCCCCAGATGCTTTGAAATATGCGTGTGAAAGTCAGAACATGGCTTTAAAACACGTATTTACTGAAAATACTTGGCCGAAGAATCGATCACTCAGCCGAAGAATCATTGTTGCAGCCGAGGTATTGATTATCCGGCCGTTACGTCTATTTTCCCCAGGGAGCTAGGTTTTACTTCAGCCAAGTGGCATCCTGTTTCACATTCCTTCATATGCTTAGTCTTTGATTTTCTGTCTTTTGCTTTTGCCATGCTGTATAGTCTAATTGCTAAACTCAAGAGTTTTGAGGTATCATACTCATTGCGTTGATGACTTTTAGGTTAGAAGGGATGAACTATAATTCTTATGTCTATTGCTTGTTGCCAATTCTTCGAGAAAAGCATACTCATCTTTTGCGAGCTCAATACGCAGGGTTAGCTATGCCTATCATTGAGTACAAACCTGTTGATGCTTTCCCCTCTCCAAATGTTTGGGCCGAATCTCGATGCGAGATTGCCTACGTATCCCAATCAGGGAATCAGGCCTTTTACGTAGTTCCAAGATCACCACCTTTGGGGGTTGGGTTTTCACTCTTGGTTTTTCTTTCTCTCATGCTCTAAGTTTTGCCTAGGTTACCTGATGGAGGTTGAGTCCCTAGCGAGCTTTCCTTCGAATGCCTTAACTTTTGCCTAGGCTGCGTTTTTCGCATTTTCTTGTCCCAGCAGGCTCTGCTCTTACTTTTGCTTGGGTGTATAGATTGCCCAACGAGCATTTTTCTCTCAAGAGGGTTTTAATGTTTTGGAGAGGAATTTGATGGAGATGTTTTTATGAATCTCCTGTTGCGTTTGTACTTTCACAATGGGTAAGCTAACCCTAAGTGTTCTCACGGAGATAGTGTCTTTCTTCTAAGTCCTGACAAAAACCTAGTTTCTTAAGCAATTAGAGTTCATCATTTCCTTCCCTTTTGTCGGGGACACAAAGATTTTGATCCCTTCGAATTTTCCCTTGTTTTGGCAATGAGAGTATAGCGCATGGCAATTGCAATTTAGGAATTTAGATTTAGATAAGCATAATCTGGAAGATGAAAGAGAAATTCTCTTAGCGGAAATAAAATGCCCAAACAGGGGCCCAAAACTCGTTCTAGTTTGATTCGGAAAGCAAAAACAATGTTTTAACGTTTTTTTTTTCCATGTTGTGACTCCTCAGCTACTGCAGCATGTCGGGGTCATTTCCCTTGTCTTTTGCAACTTTGTACCCTTTCCCACCCTCTTCCCTGCCAAACAGAGCCTTTGGACTAGGTTCATCTTTGAAATTTGAACGACGGCTACCTCCTTGAGCCTTGAGTAATCCCCAGATGGATGTGTCAGTATGAATTTCTCTTTCCTCATTGATTGTATGGTCATCAGCTATTTCCTCCCGATTGAATAGTGATGCTAAGGAGGTTTCGTCGAGCGGATCATTGCACTCTTCTTCCATTTCATCAAAGTCGCTTTCCCCTGTTTTATAGGGTTCTGTGCATATGAAATCTAGATCTTCTCTTTCCTCTATCCATTGACTATAGTCGCATTCGTCGTAAGGGTTGACCCATGGTTGCATTTGAAACTCATCTACCTTCTCTATGAGATTGATTGTTTCCCAAACAATGGGCGGTGTCGGATTTTTGGGACGGTTGATGCGTATCACTATTTGGGCAGGCTCGAAGCGAGCGTGCCTTCTCATCATGATGACCCTTTCTTTTTCCTTCTTCCTATTCTCAAACCAGATACGAAGCCATTCGTCATCTTCTACAAATGGAATGTCTGGATTTTCCAAATTGTGTTTTGCCCAGGAATGTTCTTTCCATTTCCTTAGCTTTTCTTCATCTGCCTGATCTTTGCTACTTATGTCGGACATGTCCATGTCGATTACTTCTGACTGATTAGAGTTATTATCCTCCCCATGGATGTGTCTATTACTAAGAGATACAGAATCAATGGGTTCCCAGGGATGGGCGGTGACAGTACAGGTGGATTCTGAAGATATTCTTTGATTGCCTCGAACGCTTGCTGACAGTCTTGGCTCCATTCAAAATTAGTACCTCTCTTAAGTAGCTTGAAAAGAGGTTCACAGGTGGTTGTGAGCTTGGAAATGAACCTGCTGATGAACTGTACCTTCCCCAAGAAACTCCTTACTTCCTTCTCCGTCCTAGGTGGTGATATCTCCATGATAACCTGTATCTTGGAAGGGTCTACCTCGATTCCTCTTTGAGTGATGAGGAATCCCAACATCTTTCCAGCTGTTACCCCAAAAGTGCATTTTTGAGGGTTAAGACGTAGTTTGTAATTCCTAATCCTCTCAAAGAACTTTTGGAGTGCTCCATGGTGTCCTTTCATTTCCTTAAATTTGACTATCATATCGTTACATACACCTCGACCTCTTTGTGCATCATGTCGTGCAGCAGTGTTGTTGCCATCCTCTGGTAAGTGGCTCCAGCATTCTTCAACCCAAATGGCATCACTCGGTAGCAGTAGGTTCCCCAAGGCGTAGTGAAGGTGGTTTTCTCTCTATCCTCAGGAGACATAAGGATTTGATTGTACCCAGAAAATCCATCCATGAAGGATAGCAATGCATGGCCTGCGGTGTTATATACTAGCTCGTCTATGTGAGGTAATGGGAAGTCATCCTTTGGACTGGCCTTGTTGAGAACTCGGAAATCTACGCAGACCCTGATTCCTCCAGTTTTCTTTGGTACGGGAACGATGTTAGCTACCCATTGTGGATATTCGGTGACTATGAGAAAGCCGGCGTTGATTTGTTTAGTGACTTCTTCTTTTATCTTTAGGACCTAATCAGGGCGCATACGTCTCAGTTTTTGTTTAACTGGTTTTGCATCAGGATGAAGGGGAATTTTATGCTGAACAATTTCAGGGTCTATTCCAGGCATGTCCTCGTAAGACCAGGCAAAAACATCTTTGTGTTCTTTTAGCAAAATGATTAGTTTTTCACTTTCTTGAGGGGATAGTGCGGCACCAATTTTAACCATTTTGGGCTCGTTTTCAGAGCCTATGTTTGCTGTGATTATTTCCTCAGAAAAAGGTTTAGCGTGCCTTTCTTCTCCTCTCTCGATGAATTCTAGAATTTCTTTTGGAATTTCTTCCTCAAAGTTTGGTTTGTCGGAATCCACACAATTGATCATAGGCAAAGTGAAATACTCTAAATCCTCTTTCTCATTGCTAAGATTATCAAAAGACATTTCATAGTCGAACTCAAAGTAAATGTTATGCCTTGGTATTTTAACCAGGTTTTCCTCACTAGACTTAGTAGTTTCAAAAGATGAAAAGCTTGACTCAGACTGAGTCGACTCGGAGTCGGAATCGGAATCGAAATCGGAATCAGAACTAAGATCAGAATTAGCGCTTTTCATTTTGTATTTCAGAGTGTGTTCCACGGTCCAGTTAGGGTAAGCCCCTTTTTCAGCATCCACAATCAGTTCAGAGCAGTCTTTTTCATCACCAAGGTTGATCACCAGCATTTCACTGTCACCTTGATTCGCACTTTCATCATTGTCACCCTGCAAGTCTTGGAGGGCCATTTGATTTGCTATTACCGTTATCTCCTTCAATTGAGCCTCAATCTCTACTTCGTCGCTGTTGTCGACTCGTCGTGTGCCAACAAAGCCCCACCAATTACCAAAGCTATCTGTGATGGGGTGGATCACCCTTATTTCATTGTTGGTGACCCCCTCCTCAAAGAGTAGATTCAGTGATATTTCGTCTAGTGGGTCTTTGTCGACAGACTCTTCTTCCTTTGCCTCTTCAGTTTCGATGTTGTTGACCTCGTCTATTGGCCAATAGTCGTCGGTAGGTGCATAGGGGTCATAAAAATAGATTGGAACCCTGCGAAGCCCTTCTTCCTCGATCAGGTCTTCTACTTCTTCCTCATAAACCGTTCCAGCGAACATGACATGGTTGTCTTCAATGATAGTCACCATAGGCTTTGGTTGATTTACTGAAGTAATGTATTCGGAGGGATTGAAGTCTTCAACAGCAAAGTGGAGCGGACCAGACAGCTTGGTGACAACTTGAAAGTGCGAATCAGACATGAACAGTGATGCAGTCATTTTTCCTGAAAAGGTTTTTGCTTTAGTTAGATTGATTAATCTTACCTACTGTTTATTTGACTTAGAGAGATTCCTAAGATTTAACCTACAAAAGAGAAACTTTACAACATACACATATACAATGGGTGTGAGGAAGAACTCGGAAGTAAAATGCAAGTAGGTTCCTAGCCTGTAGGTTCCTGTCTTAGTTTGATAAGTTCTATGGCTTTCTAACACATGCAAGGTTTTGGTAGTCTCAGGGTGCTCCGTTGTCAAAGGGCACCAATCCTCTCACCAGCCCATCATAGGCGGTGATTGGGTGATTTCCTTTTTGATATACCACTAGGTACGAGTGACTGTAGAGTTTGCTGGAACCCCCAACATAGCCCGTGTCATGCCGGGATATCAGGTGAACTCAACGGGTTGCCCGCTCGATGCATATGATAAATGAATTAAACAAGGCATGCATTAGTCTTATATTGAACTTTTTGGTTATGGCTCTCATATTTCCCAGCGGAGTCGCCAAAAACTGTAGACACCTCTCAAACGGGGCATCGCCATACAGATTGATCACGTTTGTTTGCTCGGTTGGTTGCTTGCTTCGTAAACCAAAATCATGGACATTCCCATGGCTAGGAACATCGCCACATGATAGCGGTTATCATCAAAACAGAGTCGCCACCCAGTTTATTAAAACTGGGAAAACAGATAGAGATTCTGGATACGGGAGCCAAGAGTACAATAAGGGGAAGGTGTTAGGCACCCCTCTTTGTCCAGTCGTGAGACTGGCCCATAATCGTTCAACATAAGACATGTAGATGCTTTGTTTAATTCTAACACATAGTCTGTTTATTTATTCCTTTAAATAGTAAGTAAAGTGAGCCAGTGCGATAAATAAAGCATGTGTCAGAAAGCAAAACAAAACAAACTGTCCCAGGGAGATGGATCCCGCGGTCGGTGAATGGATGTCACGGCCGAGGGATCCTCCTGGTTTGATGTACCGGCCGAGGGATCGAAGCCCCGGTCGGTGTTCTTCCTCACACCAGACAGAAAGATTAACAGATAATCAGAAAGCTTTGATTAAGCGTAAGAATGATAAATAAAACAAACCAGAGGCCGTTGGGTCTCACCACCTTGATCCCTCAGTTGCTTGATTGCCTCGGATTGGGTGTGATTGACTGATTGCTTGATTGAAAACCCTAGAGTTAGGGTTTGATCGCCGGATTGACGGCTGCCTTCGGAAGGTTAGGGCTTTTGAGGAGTGGGTTTGAGAGAGTATTTGTGCAGAGTTTCGAGGCTTGAGAGAGTGTATACTCTGATGAATTTCGTGTGTCTATTTTCGGAGTCCAAAGGTCCTTTATATAGGCAATTGGTGACTCACTCCGGCCAATCAAATTACGAGATGGCAATTGCAATTGCAATGCACCTCTAACTCTACGTTGTAATCTCTGAGCGTAGCCCGAACGCATCAGGAAGGTAGTGTAGTTGGATCAAACGTCTGATAGAACACGTTCCAGAGTCTGGAAAAAGGTCGATCTAGCGGCTGAGTAAAGGATATCACGGCCGAGGAATGGATGTCTCGGCCGAAGGATAGCTCTTGCGGCCGAGGGATTGATCTCTCAGGGAGATTTTGCTAGCAACAGGTTGCTCGGGTGAGGAAATGATGTTAGGGCCGTGGGATCGATGTCACGGCCGACAGATGGATTCTCCTAGGCTTCTGTATTTCTGTCTGAAAGGCTGTATGGCTCTGAATTGGGTCCTCTTAGTGGCTCAAAGTTCTTACCGAAAGTCCTAAGGTTCTCAAGGAGGCAATCAGCAATCACTGTATCCATTTCATCATCGGGATGGTCCCAAGGTGGGACTTGAAATAATCGTTAGGCCGGGGTGTCTACAAGCGTGCCTTCTCATCATGATGACCTTTTCTTTTTCCTTCTTCCTATTCTCAAACCAGATACGAAGCCATTCGTCATCTTCTACAAATGGAATGTCTGGATTTTCCAAATTGTGTTTTGCCCAGGAATGTTCTTTCCATTTCCTTAGCTTTTCTTCATCTGCCTGATCTTTGCTACTTATGTCGGACATGTCCATGTCGATTACTTCTGACTGATCAGAGTTATTATCCTCCTCCTCCTCCATCATAAAACACTCGCCCTCCTCGGGGAAGGTTAAGGTAGGTTTGGTTTAATTGTCTTGGACAATGTATTGGCTAGGATTGTACGTGGGGTTGTTTTAGCAGATGAGGATGACAGACGGGATGGTTGCAGAGACCTTTGTTTGGCGTAGCTTCGGGTGTTATAAGAGTACAAAGTTGGCTGTGGTTACTTCTTTGATTTACCTATTGTGCCTGCTTGAAAAATAGAATACCTGGAAGTCAGTATTCGGCCTGTGTAGGGTTAGGATTCGAGTTGAAAATCCCAACCCTTCTGCACAGAAAGAGTTAATTACAACAACAAATGATACAAGGTGTGAGGAAGAACTTTTGCAAGTAAAATGCAAATAGGTTCCTAGCCTGTAGGTTCCTGTCTTAGTTTGATAAGTTCTATGGCTTTCTAAAACATGCGAGGTTTTGGTAGTCTCAGGGTGCTCCATTGTCAAAGGGCACCAATTCTCTCACCAGCCCATCATAGGCGGTAATTGGGTGATTCCCTTTTTGATATACCACTAGGTACGAGTGACTGTGGAGTTTGCTGGAACCCCCAACATAGCCCGTGTCATGCCGGGATATCAGGTGAACTCAACGGGTTGCCCGCTCGATGCATATGATAAATGAATTAAACAAGGATGTATTAGTCTTATGTTGAACTTTTTGGTTATAGCTCTCATGTTCCCCAGCAGAGTCGCCAAAAACTGTAGACACCTCCCAAACGGGGCATCGCCATACAGGTTGATCACATTTGTTTGCTCGATTGGTTGCTTGCTTTGTAAACTGAAATCATGGATATTCCCATGGCTAGGAACATCGCCACATGATAACGGTTATCATCAAAACAGAGTCGCCACCTAGTTTATTAAAACTAGGAAAACAGATAGTTTATTAAAACTAGGAAAACAGATAGAGATTTTGGGTACGGGAGCCAAAAGTACAGTAAGGGGAAGGTGTTAGGCACCCCTCTCTGCCCAGTCGTGAGACTGGCCCATAATCGTTCAACACAAGACGTATAGATGCTTTATTTAATTCTAACACAGAGTCTGTTTATTTAAGCCTTTAAGCAGTAAAGGGTGAGCCAGTGCGATAATTGAAGCATGCATCAGAAAGCAGAAAAGCAAACAAACTGTCCCAGGGAGATGGATCCCGCGGTCGGTGAATGGATGTCATGGCCGAGGGATCCTCCTGGTTTGATGTACCGGCCGAGGGATCGAAGCCCCGGTCGGTGTTCTTCCTCACACCAGACTATACGATTAACAGATAATCAGAAAGTTATGATTAAGCGTAAGAATGATAAATAAAACAAACCAGAGGCCGTTGGGCCTCACCACCTTGATCCCTCAGTTGCTTCGGATTGGGTGTGATTGATTGATTGCTTGATTGAAAACCCTAGGGTTAGGGTTTGAATTTCGGGGTTTGATCGCCGGATTAACGGCTACCTTCGGGAGGTTAGGGCTTTTGAGGAGAGGGATTGAGAGAGTATTTTGGCAGAGTTTCGTGGCTTGAGAGAGTGTAATCTCTGATGAATTTCGTGTGTATATTTTCGGAGACCAAAGGCCCTTTATATAGGCAATTGGTGACTCACTCCGGCCAATCAAAGCACGCGATTGCAATTGCAATTGCAATGCACCTCTAACTCTACGTCGTAATCTCTGAACGTGGCCCGAACGCATCGGAGAGGTAGTGTAGTTGGATCAAACAATCGACAGAACGTTCGAGAGTTTGGAAAAAGGTCGATCTGGCGGCCGAGTAATAGATTACACGGCCGAGGAATGGATGTCCCGGCCGAAGGATAGATCTTGCGGCCGAGGGATTGATCTCTCAGGGAGATTTTGCTAGCAACAGGTTGCTCGGGTGAGGAAATGATGTTAAGGCCGTGAGATCGATGTTACGGCGGACAGATGGATTCTCCTAGGCTTCTGTATTTTCTGTCTGAAAGGCTGTATGGCTCTGATTGGGTCCTCTAAGTGGTTCAAAGCTCTTACCGAAAGTCCTAAGGTTCTCAAGGAGGCAATCAGCAATCACTGTATCCATTTCATCATCGGGATGGTCCCAAGGTAGGACTTGAAATAATCGTTAGGCCAAATTGGAGTGTCTACAGACGCCTTGCATCTGGGAAAATGTTCCTAATTGCATTGCGCATCGCCAAATCACCATCTGTTAGCACAGAGATCGACCGTTTACCATCCATGGCCTCCAAAAAAGTTGCAAGCACCCAATTGTACGTCTCCTCTGTCTCCTTCGACAACAACGCACACCCAAATATGGTTGTCATAGAGTTATTTCTCACACCCGCCAGTATGACAAATGGCTTCTTGTAAGCATTGGTCCGATATGTCATGTCAAATACTAACACATCTCCGAATGCGGCATAATCCATCTGAGACCTCCCATCTGCCCAGAAAAGTGTCTCCAACCGGTCCTCCTCATCAACACTATACTTGAAGAAAAATAGCGGATCATTACTTACCTGAGCAGACAAGTATCCCAGTGCACCCTCAGCATCCCCATTTCTTATTTCTTGTGTACGCTCCCCTATGCAATTTGTTGCGCAAATCTGAAAAAGTGAACCCAACATTTTGGAATCCCCCAGACTGACTTGTCATATAGTCCATAATTTGGGATGGCTTCATGCCTACATTCCGCATGGCCATTAACTGAGCTACATCTGCATCACCCACGTGTCTGTACGATCGAAGAAAGGGAACACATTGCTGTGCTGCTAAGGGATGGTTGTGGGTACTCACAAACTCTATAACAACATAATTTTTGATGGTATTGCTCATACAACAGACCCGGAATTTAGCACCACAACCAGTTCTTGTTTCAGCTCTATGACGTCGTTTCCGATCAGTGCATTCTAAGTGCTTCTTGTTTCTTTTACCTTCCCTAGAACAAACCCAAGCCCTCCACTTTACATACCCTTCATTGCCTCTATGTGGTTTACTTTTATGTTTGCGTACACTAAAACCCATTGCCTTGGCATACGCATTGTAGAATAGACCAGCCTCTTCTTCAGAAACAAATTTCATTTGCACAATCTCTGTATCATTCAGGAAACGAAGACTATCATCTACACTAGAAACTGACCCTTCCCCTTCCCCTTCCCCTTCAACATCATTACCTCAAAATGTATTACTGTGCGAATCTTCCCTACTAGGCCCAGAGTCTGACTCAGAATTAGATTCCCAATCATACGACACACCCTTGCTATTGGTACTCCTATTGGGAGTGTCCATAACACCTAAATAATCAACCACATTGCCACAAGTTTTACTCCACTTATCGAGGTTAAATACGTTGCATTCACATGAGCTGTAACTAAAGTGATCAACAAACTTGTATGGACGCAAGCTCCAGTCCAAAGAATTGGATACAATCGCAACAAAATCATTTATCATTTATAAGACTTAAAAGGTTTACCGTTTATACATTGAATGTATTTCAGGAAGCCTACGCATAACACCATCCCATGAAGCTAAAATCGTAAATATGCCAAGTAGGTAGTACAGACCACAACCAAATAACTTAGCCCCACACCATGTACTATGACTAAGCTATGGCTGTTGGAGGAAAAAAATGAAAACTCCATACTACTACTATATACCTTTGAAACACATAAACAGTCATCAAATGTTTAAACCAAAGTACTACCTATTACAAAAACATTGACCCCTAAACCATAGATTCTGAATATCTTATCTACCAACCAGACAATTCTTCCAACATACACCAAATATATGTTTCCCTTCACTGACCCACAAACCACAGATTCTGAAAAATATACCTCTTAAAAGAAGAATCCAGCACATGCACATATTCTAATCCTAAGGGATGTAAACCAGCTCCGAACCTATCGAACATTCAAGGGACAACATACAATCCACACACCCACAGCCTCTCAAAAATCCACATTCCTCATTCCATGTTCTCAAAAAAAATACCCATGAATCCAATTCAGTATAACAAACTCACTTAACAACTACACATATCAATACCACAACAACAAAACCCTAACTTCCTAACTCAATGGCGACAAGGTTCCAGCATGGGCAGTAAAAATAAAAGATCAGACACGAATTTTATTTTTCAACAAATATGAACAAAAAGATATAGCGGGAAAATATATGCGCACTCAAAAAGATGCCCAGTAAAAATATTCCTGATTCCAACAAAAATCGCGACTAAAATAAATTCATTTCAACAAATACACCTACCAGATCTAACACAAATTATCACATTTCAACGAATGTAAATAAAATAGTTCTTAAAAGCAGCGAATAAATATTTACCAAAACTCAAATATTCGGTTGAGGTCCGCGAGATGTGTCGCCCTTCTTCTTGTCGTCGAACTTGGGCTGCGGATCGAAGGCGTTGCTGATGGGGTCGGCGTCGTTGGTGTTTGTCACGCCCTCGTTTTTCAACATAAATATTAAAGATTTTCCTTAAATAAAAATTCTCACAATAATACAAATATTACCCAAAAGCCATTTCTATTTCCCCTTGTTCATAAATCATTTCCAAACTCCAAAGCATTTCCAAATTTACATCCTTGGCCCAACGGCCTAAAACGACTAGATCACATTGAAAGAGAGTTAAGAGTTTACAGGAGTCCTTCATTTAAATAAGTAATAATAATATTACAATTTCTACATCCGAAGATAAAGTTTATAAGAGATACAAAATTAACTCTCTGAAGTCGCTTTCGAAATGATGATGACAGATGCATGTCAAGCACTCCATGCCAATGGCCTGCGATGTACCTGAAAATGGTAGGTTGAGCTAAACTAGCCCAACAGAGAAATCTATACTTGAGCTATATGTAAATGCGAAGAAATATGCACTAGGAATGAATAAGTTTTAACGAATGAACACTAGCAACGAAGGTTTACCAAACAAACAAGTGGACATCAACTTCAAAGCCTATACGTCTTATCAGGATTTCTATCGATACACCATTCAAATTAGAAGTTGTACTAAACTCACCTTAAACTGAACAACCTACAACGAATTCTCAACCACTTCATGTGTGGACCCGACAATCAATCTCGATTTCACATTCTCAATTACCAAATCTCTTTCCCATAAAACTTTCTTTTTTTGTTTGATTGCAAAATGATTTGTGAAAAACAAGACCAATACAGTCTCACTCTGTTGATTCGAGCTTGAATAGCCGGAGTCTGTTGATTTTGTGCACGAATATCGGAAACCGTTGATTCGCTCAAGAATACCGGAGGATTTTTAATAAAAACCCTCCTTCCAAAACCAAAATCCATCCTTAAACAAAATTTTGATAAAATCAATCATTTGTCCCTTTATCGATAAACAAACATCAACCCTTGTATCATAAATTGCTGGTTAGCAGAAACGCACATTGCATAACCGACCATTCGTCATATCATAAAATCGCTGGTTAGCGGTAACGCACATTGCATAACCGACCATTCGTCATATCATAAATCGCTGGTTAGTGGAAACACACATCGCTTAACCGACCATTCGTCATATCATAAATCGCTGGTTAGCGGAAACGCACATCGCTTAACCGACCATTCGTTTTCAGCCCGGTCATCTCACCGAATGGTGATACCCATAGTGTCAAATTCGTCATCTCCGTACGTGTCGATCAATCAATCATAATTTAATCATCTCAAACAGTTTTATCATACATAGGTTGCACTTCAAGCATTCTAAACGATCCACCACATTGATTACCTTTCGAAACGTTCAAAACTGTCAATTATATCATTACTACGACTAATAAATTAATACATGCCCTTGCCTTTAAGCATACCACACGTAACGTACCAACCCATCACCGCCCTACGGCATACCTCTCGCTAATATTAACACCTAGACCTCGTGGAACAAGCACCAAAGGAATTAGAAAAAAACAACGAAACAGATCATAAGAATACGAATTTCGGTCTTACCTTTCAATTCACTAGACAGACACCCATCTATCCCTTTCACACTCACCACAATGCCTCGCGCAACCTACGACATCCCTAAACAACCTTGCAACACATTCTCCGTTTACAACGATACCAAAATTTCGGTTAATGAGTGTCTAAGAAATGTAATCGAGTAACAAGATGTTGGAGGACGAGCAACCAAGTTTTAGGATGGTTCATTAACGTTTAAGAAGTATGAGAAATGATTAGAGGTTAAACTAATCAACGAGGAATCAACGATGTCGAATCTGTCCAAAAGAAGAATTGGTATCGATACCTATGAACCTGGTATCGATACCCACAAGGCTGGAGCCCGAATTGACGAGTTGGTATCGATACCTGACAAAATGATACCTGACAAAATGGTATCGATACCTGTAGGTTACAAGTGGCGATTTTGTGCAGAAATTCAACTGTTAGCTCAACAACAAAACCCAATGATCCACAGCACAAATAAGGCATAAAATCAACTCACAAACATATAATAAGAGTAAGAAATCCCTACCTCGAGTTTCAAAGCCGAACCCACGAGATTACCCGAGCCCTTGACTTCAAAACTCGAAATCAACCGGAAAACTTCGATCCAAGCTTAAACCCACTGAAATTGAAGTTGAAATCACATGTATAAGGTATATTTGAGGTTGAATTTCATGGGTCTTTGATTATTTGGAGTGTTTTTGGTGAGAACTTGAGAGAGAGAGAGAGAGAGAGAGAGAGAGATTCGGAGGAGAGGAGGTGAGAGAGACAGCCGAGGAAGAGAAAAGAAAGAAAATGGGGAAAGTTTCTCCCATGGAGAAATAATAAAGATGGGAAAATAATCTCATGCTCTCACACCACACACATACACATGCTCCTCTCGCCTAATTACTCTTATATCCTTCCACGAATACGCCCCACCGTAAAACCACACCATACATCTCGACAGGCCAAACATTTTTAAAAAATAAATAAATACGGGTCTCTACAGTGTTGCTGGTGAGGGCGGCGCCGACGTACACGGTGGACGTAAGGTCCGACGGAGCAAGAGAAGAGGAGGGACAGAAGAGAAGAGTAGGATGGGAGATGGAGATGATTCAATGAATGCTGGTATGTGTGGGATAAAGAAGTCGTGCAGATGGATCGACTTGTAAACATGAGAATGTGAGATGTAGAGAATAATATTCTTAACCGTGGTTAAGGGAGTGGGGTTGGAGTGGGAGTAATAAGGATGTGTGGCCCGTGATCCTCCGGTCCTCGATCCTTTGTAGGTGGTTTGATGGTGGATTAGCTTTCTTCTCCTAGCCTGCACAAGGAACGCACGACTAAGACCTGGCCGGGGGTTGTCCCGGCAAGGCCCTCCGGCGAGAGGATGAGTGTAGCGCAGAGAGGAAGCAGAAAGCTCTGGAGAGGGAGTAAGTGTGAGTATTGAGTAGCGTGTACCTGTTAGGGTTACCATCTCTAGGTATTTATAGTGCCTTCTGACTTGCCCTCCAAGTACCATCGCGTGCCTTCCACGGGCCAAGTGACATCATAGTGACGTCGAGAAATAGATCTGATAACCGTTTTCAGGGCTGAGCTGGCACACCCATGTGCGCCCGTGATCATCTTCTGTTGTAACCGCTTCTGCACGTGGCAGGACGCGTGGCTTTACAGCCAGCCGCCGTCGGCTGCATGCCGTGCTCTGAAGGTAGCCGACCGCGGGAACCGCCGAGCATAGCCATGCGTTCAATGAAGGAGGTAACGTCGCCGCGGACTCCGTCGACGGCACAATCCGAGCGCGGGTCTGTCCGCTGCCGAGCCTGAGGCAAACCGGATATACACGACGAGTCATTGTCGGCTTGCCGCGCACGAGGCCTGCGATCGGACCACGGCAGGTCAGGTCCGCGCCATGCGAACAAATCATGTTCGGCCCGCTACAATAGCCCCTCAATTCCTGCCGATGCTGTACGCATGGTAAGGATTGAAGTTGAGCCTTAGGCCGAACTCGTCAAACCGCCGAGCG
Source organism: Rhododendron griersonianum (assembly GCA_018127125.1). Classification (NCBI taxonomy): domain Eukaryota; kingdom Viridiplantae; phylum Streptophyta; class Magnoliopsida; order Ericales; family Ericaceae; genus Rhododendron; species Rhododendron griersonianum. Next base: position 27,883,078 of record CM030790.1, on the reverse strand, counting down.
TACATTTGTTTGATGAAGATAAGTTCCAGCCGAGCCTGAACCGTTTCATCCTCAGGAGTAGTCTCGACCGTCGATGAAGTACTCCAATGGTTGGACGCCAGATGTCACCTTGTGGCTGGGTACGGCAGGCGAGAGGTGGGCTGGCAAGCCCCGCAAACCGTCTTATCAATGACACGTGTCGCGCGCTGAGGGTCAGTCGTTCGGCGGTGCAATGATGGGCGGGATTTTCGAATTCCCAACCCTAGCCCTATATAAGGGGAGACGCGAGGAGAGAGAGAGCTCTCGTTCTCTCTCTCTCTCCAGACCTCCATTGTCAGAGCTCCAAAGCAACCGTTCGTCTTCCATCTTCGATTTCCAGCAGATCCTGCCACCAGATCTCGCCACAAATCTAGGTACGTGTTCGATTCTTGCTTCTCTTCACTTTTCTGCAGTTTTTAGGTGATTAATTCTGCCTTTCTGGGTTTTTGGGGCACTTTTTGTTCTGAGTGAACAGTGCACCCTGGAGATGAACGGACTGTTCATCTCCTTCTTCAACCTGTTCTTCCGAGCACGGAGCCTCCACGGGGTTCTGGCCGTTGATGGAATGGGCCGAGCCCCAGCCTCTGTTGTTTGGAAGGTTCCTGGCTGAACACGTTTCGGCCGAGCCTTGAGAATGATGATGGGGTGGGCCAATTAGGGTACCGAGCGTAGTGAGACAACTGTTTTCTGGCCGACAACGAGGTCTCATGTTTTTTTGATTTTGACTTTGTTAGGTCTGGCTCCCCCAATCATCGTCATCTCATCCGACTCTGAAAGTTCAGGGGACGATTCTGCGAACCTTGTGATCCGAGAGTACTTGGCGTTACACCGAAGCCGACGACAAACTTCTTCCATCGCCTCAAACATGTCAGATTCTGGTGACTCCAACGCCGAGCAAGACTATGAGTACGGTGGTTTCAACACCGAGCCGGAGATAACCTTCTCTACGGAATCCGAAGCCGAACACGAACTTGGGCCGGAGGCTGAATCCAGAATTCGCTCCCAGGCCGGAGCCACGACTTCCTCACTCTCTGCTCCTGCTGAAACCTCGTCCGTGGATAGAGAGTTTGCCGACCTCTTCGAGCGAGGGCAAGTTTGCCCCCACGCCCACTACTTCAGTGGTCGTCCCAACGAGTATGCGGCCTTCTGCCGTACGTACAATATACCAGACGATGTTGTTGTCCACCAGGTGGCTAGCGACAAGATTAGGGATAAGAGACAAGATCGTCCCGAGCACATAACGGTCCCTCTGATGGCCATTTGTGAGGCCGGACTCCGTTTCCCCCTTCATCCATATTTGAGGGAACTGTTGTCTAGGTTCGGTTTAGTTCCTCATTTTTTCTCGATAAATAGTTTTAGGATTGTGATGTCTGTAATTAGGTTGAAGGAACTTCACAACCTTGATTTCACCGTTGCCGACCTTTTCCACACGTACATTATGTCCAGGCATGGGAAGACCAACCGTAGGTATTTATCCACACGTAGTGGTAAGGAACCCTTGATAAATGGACTTCCCGACACTGATAAATGGGCCACCCTGTACGTCGAGGTCAGTGGGAATTATGAGTTCGGCGATCAGGCTGCGAGGATGCATTCTGTGCCGAAGATAACTGACTTCCGAGGTTTCCTTTTCATTCTTATTTCTGCCGGACATGATAAGTCTATTTGAATGAACTCGTCGATATTCTGACAATACATTTTTCTTTTGCAGATCACCGAGCGATCACCAGGACTCAGAACTCTTTGGCCGTAGACAGCCACGTTGAACTCCTAAGGGCTTGTGTCTGCCGCGACGCGCCGACGCTGCTTGGTTACGAGCCCTCGTACAAGGGAAAGTTGACGAAGAGGAAGAAGAAGGATAAGGAGGCAGGGCCGAGCACGAAGGTTAAGGGCAAAAAGTCAGCTGCAGAGGTAGGCGTTGGCGACGAAGTCCCAAATCCGAGCAAGAAGGCTAAACAGCCGAGGGTAAAATTTCCTACTTTTCAGAAGTCAGCCGACTTCTGGTTTCAAGAAAGTCTGCCATCTGACCTTCAAGGCATCCACATCCCACCAATCCGAACATTAATCCCTCATTTTGCCGACGACATGGGGAGAAGAAACGTGGTGAGGATGAATCTCAAGGAAGCAGCTGCTGCCAGCAAGAAGGTAGCCGCTCCTTCTCCCACTGAGAGTCCTGCTAAGAAGCAGAAGGTACATGACTTCTTCCCTGCTAGGCCGCCGACGCCAGTCACGAAGGAGAAGGACCAAACCGAGTCGTCGGCGGCTGGAGGTTCAAAGGTCGTGGAGATGGCAGCAGGTACTGATGGGCGGGTGACCGTCCCAGAGTTTGCACCATCCTTCGCCATGGCCGACGGTAGAGTGGTCACAGTGGATGACAGCGTTAAGGAGGAGCCTGGACTTGCTGTGACCATGCTGCATGGGCTTGCTCTTCCAAAGGATATGGGCAGGATTCCTGGGGAACTCCAGCCGAGCCTAGTTCACACTAGTGCATACCTCGTACAGGTACGTTTTTTGACTTGGTTTTCTTTTCAAAGTTTTTGATGCGTTGCCGAGGCTGATGATTTAGTTTTGTGTGTAGGCTGGGCAAGCTCTACTGCGGGCTTCTCGGCAAGCCGAGATCCTGGCCGCTGAGAGGACTCGTTACCGCGATGAAGCGAAAGCCGAGCGCGAGAAGGCGAAGGCTGCGAAGAACGGATTGAGGTTCGCCAAATCAAGGGTCGCCGAGCTTGAGAAAGAAAGGGATGAGGCCCTTGAAAATGCAAAGACGGCCGAACGCGAGCTCGGGCGGGTTGTCCGCGGGGAGAAGAGGAAGATGAAGGAAGTGGATGAGAAGGCGTTCCAGGCTGGGTACGACAGAGCCGGTGCCGAGTATGTGAGGGAGGCTCGCTCGATGGTCAATGAAGAGCTTGCAAAGAAGCTGCCGATCGCATACCGAACTGGGTACAAGGATGGGGTGAGGGCTGCGTGTGGGGTCATGCAGCTTGAGCCGGACATGAATTTGATGAAGTCGATCCCCGTAGCTGATGTTCCCGAGCTCGTGCTGCCATACACGGAGGAGGAATGTGCTCCACTTCCTCCAGAGGAATTTTCTGAGGGCGATGATGATGTTGAAGATATGACTGTAGCCGATGCTGATGGTGAAAGAGATGGCTCCAGTGGGAAGGGGAGGGACGTGGCTGACAACGCTGAGCAGGCAACCGAGCAAATTGAGAAAAATGATGAAGTGGTCGTTGAAGCCGAGGACGATGCTGCTAGCCTTGCTGAGGCTGCAGCCGAGGGTGATCCGCCTCAACCTTAGAGTTTAAGGTTTATATTGAATTTTGAAGTTTTGTTGGACTGGACGGCTCCAAACTTGGGAGTTTTACCATGCCAGATGTAATAGTTGTTTGAGGGTCGGCACCGAACGGTTTACTACGCCGTACCTTCCAGTTTAGGATCTTTCAAACACTTGTCTTTATAATGCATGGCTTCTTTCGCAGCGTCTCTATTATTGCCGAGCTTGTCTTGTTGCCTTCATGTCTTCATAGAAATTTTGTAGTCCTTGCATGTTTGTGAATGTGTAGTTGTCCGTAGCCCCCACTTTGGTTTGGGTTCGGCAGAATAGCTGAGAGGATATCGTGATCGAAATGGTTAAGTATAGATATTGCAGCCGAGCCCCGACCAAAGTATTATGGCCGTAGGTACTAGGTAGCCGAACATGGATTTGTTGTGGTCAGATTTGACCAATCCTTCGACTTAGTGTAAGAGTGTGAGTTGCCCCCTTGCCTTGTGGATGGGGCTCGGCTCATGAGTCAGCCCCAGGCCATGGTAGAGGGACGTTTGAGAGTAGTGATTGTTTGTGGGTGGTTTGCTCGCCAAATTGCGAGTGTAACCTTTCGGTGGCCGACCATAGTGTCTTGCCAATCCGAGCCGAAGCCCGAGTTCCAAAAAGTGTATTTCAGGCTCGGCGGACCATATGTCCAGTGATTGCTTCTCTGGGCGGTGAGATTGGCCGAAGCAAAGGGCTTTTTAAGGAGCCGTTTGGAGGGTGTGACCGAAGTCATCGTTTGTGTGTGGCATTCTTAGCCGAGAGTGGAATGAATGCATGAAATGTTATAGAAAGACTTTTGAATAAAAAAGATTGTCATTTCATTGATATTTCTACGAAATACAAGGAAAGTAGAAAAAAAACATTAACAGTGGGTCGAGGCCCTTCTTTGGAATGAAAAAGGAAAATGTAAAAGAGTTATGCCGATGCTGAAGAAAACAGAAACTCGGTATGCATGAAGTGTTGGCCGAAGGTAGCTGTCTGAGTGGAGCATCACATGTAGGCCTTTCTGAGGTTCTGGGCATTCCACGGGTTGGTGAGCACCTTGCCGTGCATGTCTTCGAGGGTGTAAGCCCCTTCACCAGCAACCTTCACGATACGAAATGGCCCTTCCCAATTAGGCATGAACTTTTTCTTTTTGCTTGCTTGGACAACCTTTCGCCAAACCAAGTCGTCGGGTTTGAACTTCTTGATTCTGACACTTCTGTTGTACCCCTTGGCGACAGTCTGTTGATACTCGGCAAGCTTTAGCCGAGCGTCATCGCGCTTTTCCTCAGCCAAAATTAATTCTTGCTCGAGGGCTTCGTCATTGGATTGAGGATTGAAGTTCTCCGTTCGGAGGGTTGGGAACCTTGATTCCAGTGGGATTACGGCCTCCATGCCGAACGCCATTGAGAACGGTGTTTGGCCTGTAGAACGGCGGGGAGTGGAGCGGTAAGCCCATAAAACCCGGGGGAGTTCCTCTGCCCATTTTCCCCTCTTTGAATTCAATCGTCGTTTTATCCCTGCACACACCGTCTTGTTCGAGGCCTCGGCTTGCCCATTTCCTTGAGGGTAGGCTGGTGTTGAGTTGAAGAATCTGATGCCGAACTCCTCACAGAGACTTGTGAGGCCGTCGCCAACAAACTGAGTGCCGTTGTCCGAGACGATGGCGTAGGGTACGCCGAACCTTGTCACAATGTTCCTCCATACAAATCGTCGGACGTCTGCTTCTGTGATGGTGACCAGGGCCTCGGCTTCGACCCATTTGGAGAAATAATCCGTTGCAGTGATCAAAAATTTGAAGCCCCCAGGTGCTGTTGGGAGTTTCCCGACGATGTCGAGCCCCCATTGTGCGAATGGCCATGGACTTGTGATTGGAGAGAGATTCTGAGCTGGCTGCCTGGGGATAGGTGAGAAGAGTTGGCATGGTCGGCACCTGCGTACGATTTCCTCGCAGTCTTTCTTCATGTTTTTCCAAAAGTATCCTTGACTCATCGCGCGCTGGCATAACGAACGTCCACCAGAGTGGCAGCCGCAGCTTCCGGAGTGCAGTTCTTCAAGGATCTCGGCAACTTGATTTGGGTGGACGACAAGAAGATAAGGTCCTGAAATGGATTTTCTATAGAGCTGGCCACTCTCAGAGAGCCAGTAGTATGCGGCCTTGTTTCTGATTCGGAAGGCTTCCTTTTTGTCGTCGGGTAAGGTGTCGTTCCTGAGGAAGGCCACGATTTCATCCATCCAACTCGGACCAAGGTTGATGTTGAGTACCTCTGGAGTTGTATCGAAACTTGGGTTGTCGATGTTGCCAAAATTTATGGTTCGAAACTCAGATGCTTTTGATGCCGAGGCGAGGCCAGCAAGTGCGTCGGCGTGGGCGTTGTGCTCGCGGTTGATTTGCTCGATGTTGAAAGTTTTGAAGCGAGTAATGAGTTCTGCTGCCGTGGCCTGGTACTTCATCATCCGTGGGTCTCTAGCTTCGTAGTCCCCAAGTACTTGATTGACTATAAGTTGAGAATCACAGAATACGGCCAGGTTGTCAACTTTCATCGCGATTGCCGAGCGTAGGCCAGCAAGCAAAGCCTCGTATTCAGCTTCGTTGTTGGTGGCGGGGAAATCGATGCTGATGGCACTTTCGTGAAGAGTTCCGCAAGGAGAGACCAAAACGACTCCGGCACCGGCTCCGTTGTTGTTGGAGGCACCGTCGACTTGCATCCGCCAAGTGTCTCCCTGGAATAGGAGCCACCGGTCCTCTTTTGGTTGGTGTTCGGCAAACGGTTGGTTGGGAGGATTGTGTAGGATCTCCGAGTCTTCCGGTGTGAGTTCAGCAATGAAGTCGGCGAGGACCTGCCCCTTTATTGCTGTCCTCGGTTCAAAACGGATGTCGAAGTTCGCTAGCTCGACCGCCCATTTTGAGACTCGGTTTGAGAGGTCGGCTTTTCGAAATAGGGCTTTGAGAGGGTGCTCGGTCAACACCGTTATGGTGTGCGCCTGAAAGTATGGCAGAAGTTTCCTCGCCGCGGAGACCAGGGCGAGTGCAAGTTTTTCCAGTGGAAGGTACCGAGTCTGGGCTGGGAGGAGTGTCTTGCTTGTGAAATACACTGGCATGTCGTCGGCCCCTTCTCGCCGAACAAGTGCTGAGCTAATTGCGTGGCTCGAGACCGAAAGGTAAAGATAGAGATTTTCGTACTCTTTGGGCTTTACCATTAGTGGTGATGAACTCAGGTAATCTTTAAGTTCGGCCAACGCTCTGTCACAATCCGGTGTCCACTCAAAACTTCGTCGGCTTTTCCCTTTGAGAGCGTGAAAGAAGGAGTGGCACTTGTCGGATGACTTGCTGATGAAGCGATTGAGAGCCGCTGCCATCCCAGTTAGTCGTTGTACCTCTCTGATTGATCGTGGTGGCCGAAGGTCTGCCACTGCCTTGATTTGGTTGGGGTCGGCCTCGATGCCCCTTCGTGTGACCAAATGGCCAAGGAATTTGCCGGCACTTACGCCGAACGCGCACTTTTCTGGGTTTAAACGGAGTTTGTGGAATTTAAGGATCTCGAAGACCTCGGCAAGCTCCTTCAAATGGTTGTGCTCCTTTTGGCTTTTGACGACGAGGTCGTCAATGTATGCTTCCAGGATGTTGCCTATTTGTGCATAGAGCATCTTGAAGATCGCTCTGTTGAATGTTGCTCCGGAGTTCTTTAGACCGAACGGCATCACCCTATAGCAGAAAATTCCATGTGGAGTTATGAATGCTGTCTTCTCCATGTCGGCCGGGTCCATAGCAATCTGGTGATAGCCACGGTAGGCGTCCAGAAAACTAAGCCAAGCATGGCCGGCAGTTGCGTCTACGAGCTGGTCGATCTTCGGTAGTGGAAACCAATCCTTGGGACAGGCGTCGTTAAGATTCGTGTAGTCGACGCAGACTCGCCACTTTCCATTCTTCTTTTTGACGACCACCGTGTTTGACAGCCAGGTTGGGTATTGCACTTCCTGAATGGCGTTGTTGTCGAGAAGCCGGTTGACTTCTTCTATCACGGCGTCGGCGTGCTCTGGTGCCGAACGTCGAGCCCGTTGATTGGTTTGGCGTCCTTTTTGATGTTGAGGGAGTGGCAGATAAAGTTGGGATCTACTCCTGGCATTTCCTCCGGGGTCCATGCAAAAACTTCAAGATTCTGTTTGAGGAATAGGATCATCTCGCTCGGCGTCAGAAAGTGAGGAGCCAAGCAAGAAGAAGCGTGATCCGTCCTCGTTGATGGGCATTTTTATCAGCTCCTCCTCCGCTTTGTCCTCGGCTTTTAGACCGACGTCGTCAATGACGGCCATGTCTGGGACTTCAACCCATTGCACTTGTTTTGCCTTTGAGGAGCTGTGGACGGCGGAGACATAGCATTTCTTGGATGCAATTTGGTCACCTCGCAAGTCTTCTTGTCTGCCTGTTGCGCCGATGAAGCGAACAACCTGGTGGTATGTTGAAGCAATTGCTTGCATTTCATGGAGCCAGGTTCGGCCGAGGATGGCGTTGTATGGGCTCGGCGCGTTGACAACAATGAATTCGACGGTTACAGTCTTTGAGCCGACGACGACCGGTAGAAAGACTCGGCCGATCGGCCATACAGGAGCTCTGCTGAAGCCAATGAGGGGTACCTCGGTGGGTTGCAAAGCCGATTCTGGTAGGTCCAACTTCTTGAAGAGGTCATAGTACATAACCTCAGCTGAACTTCCCTGATCGATGAGTACACGTTTGACGTCATGGACGCCAATTTGGACGGTGACGACGAGTGCATCCGAATGTGGGGTCTGAACGTGTTCAAGATCGCGTTCGGTGAAGCTGATAGTCCATTTTGGTAGGTCTTGTGGTCGGGATCGTTTGGATCCGCAGCCGACGGAGAGTATCTCTTTTGAAGTTGAGGCTTGATCGATGTCGGCTCTGAGCGTGGTCTCGAATGCCTTTGTTACCGGTCCATGGATGACGTGGATCAATGGTCGTTGTTCGTTGGGGTTGGGATTTGTCTGCCGGGCGGGCGTCTTTGCTTGATCAATGTATTGATCGAGATGGCCTTGAGCGGCAAGCTTTTCAAGGAGAGCCTTGTATGGTGCACAAGCAGTCGTGTAGTGGCCGAGCTCGTTATGGTAAGTGCACTTCTTCCTTGGGTTTTGATCCGGTTGGCCGGTGTCGGTTCCGAGCTTGCCCGTCGGCCACTCGAACCAAGGTTGTCTCATTATTTCCTTCAGAAAAGACCATATTGGTTCTTTGAAGTGAGTGGTTTCGGCCACGTGGTCGTGCTCCTTTGGCTGACGCTCCTTGCCCTTTTTAATGTTGTGCACTTGCTTCTTCGGCTGCACTTGTTGGGTCGCCGTTTGTACCGGCAGCTGGTGCACGGTTGAGGAGAACGGATTGTTAGAGCTCGGGATTCCCTGTGCGGCTCTGTCTGCATAGAGTTCTTCGAGAGCACAGAATCTTTCCACTACACGCATCAATTCACCCATGCCGTGCGGTGGACGGATGGCGAGTTCGTCTAAGATCTTGCTCCCAGTCTCCAGGCCGTTCTTGAAGGTGCGTGCGGCCCAGTACTCATCGATTCCAGGGATCTCATTAAACAACTGCCAGTAGCGCTCGGCATATTTTCTGAGAGTTTCCGACGACAGTTTCCTCATTTGGGACAGCGATTCAGGCTCTTTAGCCGTTTTGTTGCTTGTGATGAAGCGAGTGTTGAAGGCGCGTTCAAGGTCGGCCAGGGTCCTTAAGGATCCAGCGGGCAATTTGTTGAACCACTGGAGCCCTAAGGAGCCGAGGCTGGACGGGAACGCCTTGCATTTCACCTCATCTTTACTCGTGCAGAGTTCGATGGTTTGTCTGAAATGGATGAGGTGAGTGTAGGCCTCACACGTCGACGGATCGAACTTCGTGAATTTGGGCAGGTGGAAGGTGGGCTCCGGCGGTGTGTTGATTATGTGGGAGGTGAATGGGGAGACGCCGAGATCTTTTAGTTGCCTTTCAAATCCTGGGCGCGGCGGTTTGCCGTGCTCGTCCGTCTTCGGTCGCTTTGAATCTCTTTCCTTGGTTTCTCTTGCCGACGTCTTCTCCGCTTCTTTTCGCCGAAGCTTGTCTCGCAGGTCTTTCTCTGTTCGGCGTGGGCCGTTGACAGTTTTGTCGTTGCGGCGTCGGGATTTCCTTTCGTCGTTCGCGCCTTCAACGCATACGTTTTTCCCGTTGCGCCGAGCGTAATGTTCATTGTCATTGTTTTCTATCGGGATGTTCCCCAGGCGCTCAGAGACATGGGGTCTGGTTCGGGCAGAGTCTCGGCTACGGTGCGAGGCCGTCGTGCGAGAGAACTCTGCGCGACCAGTCGTACGTGCTGGTGAACGACTCGGTGTCCCTTGTCCTGGTTCCATCGTGATGGCTTCTGGAACGATGCGTCCCAGATACTGTGGGTTGCTTATAGAGGATCATTCCCCTGGCGTCATCTTGTGCTGGGGTGAAGCCTAGGCGGTCTTTCACGGATCCGCGTTGGCCTCCTTCGTTCTGACGCCCTTGCGGTGGTGGAGGTGGAGGTGGAGGCGGTGTTTGCCCACCTCTACCCCTGTCTCCACCAGATCGAGATGCGGCAGGAGTGGCGTCCTGCTGCAAATGTCGCTTCATTTGGGCCACTTCCGCCCTTAGTGCCGCAAGCTCGTTGTCGCGTTCGTCGTCGCGACGTTGCAGCAGGCGGATATAGGCTGAAGCGACGTCGTCCGAGACCGGTGAGAGCCCGGATCCAGGGGCGAGAGAGAGGGACATGTGCCTCTCGATAGTTGGTGTGGAATTGACGTTTCCACCTGCGTCTTTGGCCCCTGAGACGGTCGCGTCCGCTATATCTCCGCCCATGGTGAGTGATTTGGTTGCTGTCTTACGGAGGAGTGAGGGAAGTTTGGAGGATGAGAGAGCCGCTGAGATCAGAAGGGTTCACGTCAGGTTCACCAATTGTGTGGCCCGTGATCCTCCGGTCCTCGATCCTTTGTAGGTGGTTTGATGGTGGATTAGCTTTCTTCTCCTAGCCTGCACAAGGAACGCACGACTAAGACCTGGCCGGGGGTTGTCCCGGCAAGGCCCTCCGGCGAGAGGATGAGTATAGCGCAGAGAGGAAGCAGAAAGCTCTGGAGAGGGAGTAAGTGTGAGTATTCAGTAGCGTGTACCTGTTAGGGTTACCATCTCTAGGTATTTATAGTGCCTTCTGACTTGCCCTCCAAGTACCATCGCGTGCCTTCCACGGGCCAAGTGACATCATAGTGACGTCGAGAAATAGATCTGATAACCGTTTTCAGGGCTGAGCTGGCACACCCATGTGCGCCCGTGATCATCTTCTGTTGTAACCGCTTCTGCACGTGGCAGGACGCGTGGCTTTACAGCCAGCCGCCGTCGGCTGCATGCCGTGCTCTGAAGGTAGCCGACCGCGGGAACCGCCGAGCATAGCCATGCGTTCAATGAAGGAGGTAACGTCGCCGCGGACTCCGTCGACGGCACAATCCGAGCGCGGGTCTGTCCGCTGCCGAGCCTGAGGCAAACCGGATATACACGACGAGTCATTGTCGGCTTGCCGCGCACGAGGCCTGCGATCGGACCACGGCAGGTCAGGTCCGCGCCATGCGAACAAATCATGTTCGGCCCGCTACAAAGGATTTTTTTTTTTACCGGTTCTTTAGGTAACAAGTTTGTTTTGTTATACCTTTAGTTACACATTAACTGGTTTTGGTTATGCTTTCAGTGGTTTTAGTTATGCTTCCAGTGATTTTAGTCATGCCATTTCTTACGGTGTCTCCAAATCAGAGGGAGACACCGAAGCGTTATCCAACATCATTTACTTAGTTGCCCCCAAAAACAAAAAGCTATCATCTGCTTACAAGGAAACTAATGAGTACTTGTTACAGTTGCATTGCACCAATAGCATGCCTAGGAATGAAGGCTATATACCAACTCTGCTGGTTTAATATCTTCTAGACAAAAAGCGGTCAATTTGTGAATGGATTGAACATCCCACAACACTGTGACATCTTGTCAAATTTAAGCCTTAACTATAAAAATGACCATCTTTAGGAAGCACTACGATAAATTCCCAACCTGAAATACAATGACCAAATTTGATCAACTATATTTGTAGGCATAGGGTGCTATTGTTCTTGATTGAGCATTTCAAAGATTGTTTATCTTTACAATATAAGAGAATTACTTGGTTTCATAAATTATGTTATTGCACCCATTGGAAGAAAATACACTAAAAGTGATCCTATGTAGCCAACCGATAAAAGAGTTGTAGTTAAATATATGTGAGTCATAAAATTGTATAAGTGAAGAGATGCCATGGAACAAACTAACAACATGCCATCATGGAATCATTCAACCCTTCTTCCACGCATATAGCAAGCTATTATGTGTCGTAAACCTCAACTATTTAAAAGTTTGCAAGTAACCTTTTAAGACCCTACTTTTAAGGGTCAAGGTGACACACAAAATCTAGTGTACTATTGGAAGGGAATTTACCTGCTTAACGTAAGTGGACATGCATGAACTCAAATAGCTTTTCACAAATTTCGTTAACTTTTTCTAAATCGAGTTTAGATCTCATGCCTTAAAATACTCACAAGAGAAGTTGTATTGGTCAATTTTGGCCAACCTTCTAGCCATCCAAGAGTAGACCATTCCAACAAATTTATGCATTATTATAAATTTTAATATCTAAAAAAATTGAATTCAAATGGATTTGATTGCATAGGATTTTGATAAAAAAAAAATTGAATCTACTCCAATTAATAAGGGTTCTTTTTTAGGGTCCTTTTAATCTTTGTAATTTGTTTTCAAAGATTAATAAATTTCTTTTTTGCCTTTCAAAAAAATAAGGGTTCATGCCATTATTGAAGTAGTCATTGCCTTTATTTAAAAAATAAAGAGCTTTTGCATGAGAACAAATTTCAAATATAAAAAAGCTGTTGCATGCAACAAACTTGAGCTATTGGAGGAGAATATATTTTTTGAGATTTAACAGACAAAAAAGAGGGGGGCTATTTAATTGGAGGTAGTTATTTTAATTAATGAATTTTTAAATTTGTCCATAACACTACATGATTTCACTACCTCAACTTTTTTTTGTAGGAAAATGATAGAAATAGTTCACTACGTACCTCACTTAAGTAATTGAAATGAACTCTAAATTTAGCTATAAGAGCACTTTAACATGAAAAAATTCAACCAGCTTTTAAAAAATACATTCAAGCTTGGATTATTATTCACTTAACCATTCTCAATGAGCTTTAATCGAGTCAATTTTCAACAGCTTAAAGTTTTCTAGGCATCACAAGCCAAAGAAGTAAGAACCGAATAATATCTTATTAAAGGGACATTTTAGGAACAATCAATTTTCGCTGACCCTATCTCATTCTCTCTCCCCCTCTCTCAACCCTAGCCACCACAACTTCTCTTCTCCCTTCCCCTCCCCCCGTGGGTTCCATACCCGTGTGCGGCGGCGGGAGGGGAAGGCCATGGTACTATTCCGACCACTTTCTTTGGTTTTTCCTTTTTTTCTTCCATCTCTCCAAATCAACGACTTGTTGTCTGATTTGTGAGAGTTTTGTCTCTTGTTTTACGAGAGTTGTTAGTTTCGTCTTTGGACGAATTTTGTTTACAGATCGGGTTCTCTCAGTTGAGGTTGCTTCACAACGATATTCGTGCTTCAGCGTTCTATCCCTACACGATGTCTTTGGCGGGGCAACTCGTGGTGGCTTGGCAAATCTGTAGTTCTTGGGAGTTCATTGGTGCATTCATCCTTGGTTGGAGTGCATCTGATCGTCTGGGTATTTGGTGTCTTTATCCTTAACTTTTCACTTTTTCTCGTTTGAGACTCCTAATTAGATGTTAGGCAGTTTAAAAGTGTCACTATTGCGTCAAGCCATGCCTGAGTTAGGATGAAAGATATCGATTGCCTTGTGATTTACTCGTTTGAGACTCCTAAGTACCGCTGGGCGTTTATCAATACAATCTTTTCACTTTTGACAGGAAAAAAGGGGGCATTTCTGCTAAGCTAGAAATTGTGGACTACTTCATGTAGCTATTTGTAGTCAAATTGTTTCCACTAAATTAAAAATCGTAGAAAATGCAGGTGTTGGGTTACAGTAAAAGAAAATGTGTTCCACGTTTTAGTTCAGTAGAAATAACTCACTTTTGACACAAAAAATAATAATAATAATTTAGTCGGAGTATAAGTAATTTTACAAAAGTCAATAAATTATAGTGCAAAAGTGTACCCTAGTTTGTACCCTTATAACAAAATAAACCCTAGTTTTCCAAGTGTTTCAGTTTCAACCCTGTGCTTTTAAAATGGTTTTCAATCCCAAACAAACGGCACATGGGAATCTCTGATTTTTCAGAGTGGGGGAGGAGGGCATGATTAAAGAATCTTTCGAACTCTCTCTGACTCTCTGTTTCTCCACAAAAAGTGCAAAAATCAAATCGGCTTGAAGTTGCGGGCGTGCCAGGGCAGGATTGCTGCCCAAATTTGTATCAAGGCCTGGAAGCCTCAATCTGACTTCTAACTGGACGAAAGTGCACGGCCTAAGGGTGAAGACCGTGAGGAGGTTCGTGGTTTGCCTTAATGAAAAGGACTTAAAATTTCCTAATCGTTGTTAGAAAATGGAAAGAAAAATAGAACAAGGCCTAAAACGGAATTAAAGGGACTTCATTAACGGTTTAACAAAGTCTGGTTACAAGGAAATAAAACATCAACTAGGCATGGCTAGTGTGATGAAAGATAAAGACATTTACTGGAAATGTAAAGATAATTGAAATGTAATTTGAATAAGCCTTGGGCTTGTTTGGTCGTGGACATTTGCCAAGGCCTTCAACTCTGGTATTTATAGGCAGAAGTTTCAGGCCTTGAGCTGCTTCCACACGCCTTCATGCATGACTATCAAGTGTCCTCCTGGTAAAGGCTTAGGCTTGAGCTGCTTCTACTTCCTCCAATGAGTGATTGCCACCTGTCTAAGCCTTGCTTCTTACTCCAATAAATCAGCTGAGGCCTGAAAGGCCTGGAAAAAAAAAAACTCTCCTTTTCTGCATGTGCAAAATCTCCAAGCCTTTTGAGCTGCTTGTGTGAATGGATGCTTGTAAAAAGGGATATTCGGGCCCACCTAGGCCAAAAATGCAGGCCTGTTTGAGCTACTTGTGAGCAGCTTGCTAGGGAGAACCTTTTAGGTCTTTGAGCTGTTTGCAGCTGCTGGTACAGGCCTAAGCTGCTTGTGAGCTGCTTGGGATGTCTTCATGCATGGCTGCCATGTGTCCCAAGCCTTGCTTCATGCTGAAGGATAGTAGATACTCAAGCCTTGAGCTGCTTGTAAGCAGCTTACCTAGATCTGCCCAGTAAGAACATTCTAGGCCTTTAAGCTGCTTGTGAGCAGTTTGCTTCCCAAGCATGACTAAGCAGCTTGTGGCCTTCTTGACCTAGTCAGTTTTAGGCCTGAATAAATTCGAAAAAATGGGCCCAGACCTGAAAAACGAATCTTGGCCTTATTGGGCTAAAAAGACCTGAAAAACTAATCCGAGATTTGATTAGTTGGGCCAAGGCCTGAAAATGAGCCCAGATCTAAAAATCAATTTAGGCCTTGACTAATTAGGCCATGCTCCAAATATTAATGCGGCCCATGAATCCTTTTCAGCCCTTAATGCGGCCTATGTATTTTGGGCCATTAATCCATTAACAAATTCCTTTTTAGAATTTGGCAAAAAATGGGCGTAAACACTCTCTGCAACCGAAATCGAAACCTGTCTGGGAGAGAGAGAAAGAGATGCGGACGGTGCCGCTGGGAATCTCAGTGTCTCCAACCTCCGTCAATCGCCATTCCAATTGCAAGAAGCTCAAACCAACCTTTGCTTATAGGCTCTCTCGCTTCGATTCCCTTCTCTCTCATCTCCCCAATTCAGGTATAGTAGCATTTATGCTCTCTGTTTGGATTGATGGTTTTCCTGAACATTTTCTAGCTTGACTAATATCTATCGAATGGCTAATTGAATTGATGGTTTTCCCGAACATTTCCTAGCTTGACTACTCTTCTTTAGATTTTTATGGTTGTGTTGTGTTTCTGTATTATGTTCTCGTTCTTTGAATTTGTGGACGCGAATTGGATTTGACCTTCGTTTCTTTTTTCGGGGAAATAGTTTAAGCTCCTTTTATTAAGAATTTGGATTTGTTTTGCTCCTTGTGGTGTTTGTCCAATCGTTGACCTGGTTTTTTCAATTTCTTTGCCTAAGTAAGCTAAGTTGGTATCTACTACTTTTCTGCCGTTCAATCAGATTTCTGTTAGCTAGTAAAAGTAATTCTATGGGCTGATTTATGAGTTTTTGAATGGCTACGGTCCTCTTATGTATTGTAGTTTTTAATAGGCAAGGTAAATCTTAATATGGCTTGTTCTCCTTTGCTCTTGTTAATCTCGAAGTCTCTGGCTGATTGCAAAAAAGAAGTATAGTTCTTCAGGTTGTGTTCTTCCCACCCGACTGTGTTATTTTTAAATGTATCTGTAAACCTAGCTTACATAGACCAAAAAAATATAAAAATAAAAATTCCAATCTTACTGCAAGAGCTACTTCTAGCATAATATGATTTAGCATATATTGCCTGGAAGGTGCATGCTTAAAACCAGTATCTAGTCAGCAGGTTGCTCGAAAATGGCGCTTTTGTTGTCATTGGAACCGTTAGGTCACCAATTGTTCATAAAGCTCAATCTATTAGGAAAAAGTTCAACAATGTCTCTCTCTCTCTCTCTCTCTCTCATGCAAATGAGGGAACCGCATCTTGCGCGTGGAGATGCCATTATTCATAGATACAGGGAAACAAAGTGCAAGGGAGAGAAGTGGAATGCAAACCAAGAATAATTGCAAGTAGAGAGACACAGGACCTGTAAGATACCAAGACCCTGTTCGGTTTGGGTTTTGAGCGAGGTTTTTGAGAGTAATGAGAGGAGAGAGATAGAGAAATTTTTTAGGGCAATTGTCTGAAAAGCTAAAGCTGCCAGGAAATGCACCCAATGACATATATCGACTATACAAAAACAAATTTGGACAACCCTTTTTAACCTAATCACGATAACCTGGTTGGGAATTATAAGTTTCCTCTTCTTGTTGTCTCCCCCCCCCCCCCTTTTGGACTGAATTGTTGAAGAATCTCACTATCAATGTTCCTGTCTTTGGGTATAGGTTTGCTTTGCAGAGCCAGTCAAGTTGCTGAACTATTCCCTCCAACTGTATCGCCTGAAATAGTTGTTCGAGAAGCCAGGATAGAGGACTCTTGGGAAGTGGCTGAGACTCATTGCAGCTCCTTCTTCCCTGGATACTCATTCCCTCTAGATTTTGTGCTGAGAATTGACAGGTTGGTGGCAATGCTCTCTGGATTCTCTATGCCTCCGGGTTGCCGAAGAACTTGTTTGGTTGCTGTTACCAGTAGCTCGTTTCTTGATGCTTTCTTCTTTGGTAGTGAAGATTGTAAAATAGGAGGTCAAAATGGTGGATTTATTTTAAACAAGGGGAATGTGGCTGGGATATTAACTGTGGATACTGTGGCTGATTTTCTGCCAAGGAAAGGACCACTTCGGCAAAGAAGGTGAGATCAGTTTTTGCTGCTTTGTTCATGAATCTATTTATGAAAGCATTTGGTTTGCAATGTGTAATATTGCAAACATGTTTTCAGTCGGCTAGTTCAAAAACATAGTGCTTAACGTAACCCTCCCATGATCCCATCTAAGATGGAACAGCTGACCTGAATTTTCATTACCATCACTTATCATTTCACTTAGTGCGAAAGAAAAGAAAGAAAGAAAAGAGGAAAGAAAACCAGTGTTCTAAAAGTCAGCCTAGGCGGCCAACTAGGCGCTGGTCCGCCGCCTCGACTAAGGGCCTAGGCGTTGAATTAGGCGGCAAGACATTAGTCGGTTGATAGGCGGGATTAGTCGGCTACTAATCATCTAGGCGGCGATAATTGGCTTGGCGGGATTAGGCGGTTAGGAGGGATTAATTGGAGAATTAGCTGGCTAGGCGGGATTAATTGAAGAATTAAGTAGCTAATGCTAATAGGACAGCGGAAATCTAAGGGGTTAAATGTTGTGGTAATGTTGTAGTTTTAATATATAATATACATCTAATGCTAATAGGACAGCGGAAATATCCCATTGGGCTTAGTGTCCTTATGCAACTACCAGTAGGTTAAGCAAGTGAAGCTACCATCATAACCCTTTCGACTTTTGAACGAACTCTTATGAGAGCGATTGAGGCCAAAAAGACGGGGTTTCATGACAGAACCTGAAGCTTTGAAGCGACCCGCAGTGACAGCCATCAAAGAAAGAAGTAAAGGCTCGCAGGATCAAGTGGGAGAGAGAGTTAGGAATTATACAATATAAATGATCTATATCTAAACCTAAATCAATATAAATCATAGTTGTCAAAGGCGCGCTTAGGCGTGCGCCTAGGCCCAACGCGAGGCGAGGCGCACCCCCAGCGCCTTGCTGACCCCAGGCGAGGCGACTTGAAAAAAGCGAGCAAAAAGCGCAAAAAAACGACAAGGCGAGAAAAGCGACCAGGCGCAAAAAAGCGCGCTTCTTTCAGAAAAAGAACACAAAAAAGCGAGTTTTTTTTCAAAAAAGCACACATAACACAATTATTTTCAGAAATAATTATTTTTTTGCATAGTTGCGCCTCTCTTCAAAAAGGCGTGCGCCTCGCCTTGCGCCTCTTGCCTCAGGCCCAATAGAACTTTGCGCCTTGGTGCGCCTTTCGCCCTTGACAACTATGATATAAATATTATGTATACATCTATGCTATACGAAATAAATTGAAATTATGTGTATGTAGGCTCTATTTACTTTGTTTGGATGTGAATTAATGTTTTGCTGAACTTATGTTGTTATACTTCCTCAAAACTTGGGGAGGTAATATTTTTATTAAAAAAAATTAAAAAGGAAAAACTGACTAATCTCTAGGAGCCGATTAATCATGCCAGTGACTTTAGAACATTGAAGAAAATGAAAAAGAAGACACCATTGATGATCGCGATTCAGGGGGTAAGGTCTTTACTGAACCAAGATCGTAATTCCTTTCTAATTTGATTGACCTTACTCTTACTACACAATGGATGGATGACCAAGAGCAGTGAAGAGACCTAGACTGTTTTTCATGCATGTGGATAATACGCATTGTTTATTATGTTTGTATGGATGCATATGTGTGTGCACAATTGCACACTTGAAGAAATACAATACCACATGTGACCAGCGGCCACCAATAGAGTAGCATGGTTAAATAAATTTAACGGATGGACTTGTAAGTTCCATGTCTATGGGCTTCGAGTTGTTCATCTCCTCTTTCCTATTATCCATCCATCATGCTTTGACTTGACGACAATCTTTGAAATTCCTTCTGCCATACCACTGCTGGACCACCCCATTGCTTGATGCTTTTAACCTCGCATCATCACTGCCGCAGCTAACTTTCCTTCGCATTTCACTGTATGCTACCTCCACCGGATTTTGCAGTCACCAATAGGTTTGACATCCTGCTACCAAATGCAATAACATTTCCACTTTTTATCGCCAGGAGTACTAGCTATCAACCTTTTATCGCTAGCACTTAACACCACGGCCAACTTCAATAGTCGGTACCTTTACCATCTCTCTTCATGCTATCACCATCTGTTGTCCTCTGTGAGAGACTTATTATAGGACTGAAATATGTCAGCTTACGTAAATTTAAGGTCCAGAAGTCATGCTCTCTTTAGTATCAAACTCGATTCAATTCTCCTCCACAGGAGGTCAAAGTTTGAGTCTTGCCTCAGGCAAGACTTTCCCCTTTCCCAGACTACTACCTCCCTATGTACCCCAAAAAAACCCCTCACAATCTGCATGAACTTGAATTTTGGTGGTTATCTAGTTCACCAAGTTTAATCCCATTGGTATTCCATTATATTTTTGGAATGTCATTGAGAAGGTTTTCAAATGCATATTGACTATTTAATTTTATCACTAGAATTTTGTCTGTCAGGATGCACAAAGGGATAAGAATCACAAATCACCTCATATCTAGTGAATTTAAATGTGTTTAGGTACTACAAATAAATTCAGTTGAGTTGTGGAAATACTGTTGTAAGTTGCCTTAAGGCGCCTTCTGATCAGGCACAAAGCCACTAAATTACAACTTGATAATATCAAAACAAATGCCCTAGTTTTCACAGAAACTCCTGGAGTCTTGGACATTGTCTTCGATTCCCCTAAAACTCAAAGCTTTACACCTAACATCAAAAACGATCCTTTCTACAATAGATAAAGAGCTGTTAAATACATTCTCTCATACATCCTATTCTTCCTCTCTCCAAATGTGGTAAATAGTAGTAGCCCAAGCAAGCTTCTTTAAAGAAATGAAAAAATGAGTTACTTCTTACAACCCTATGAAGCACAGATACTCTATTTTAGCCTCCGTATCACGTATCGGATACCGATACTCTCGGATACTCTCCGGATACGTATCCGATACGTTTTTTTAAGTATCCTACTTTTAGAATTATTTTTTGGTATTCCGATGCGTTTCGGATACACGCGTATACGTATTGGATACGCTCGGATACATTTTGGATACGCGCAAGGGTAAATACATTTATTTTTTATTTTTTATTTTATAATCAAGGTAAATACGTTATTAATTAAATATATGGGTTAAAATTGCAATTAAAAGTTAGAACTATATTTTTCTTTTTCCCCCACCAATCGACACTAGAAACACACGAACGATATCCCATCTTTCGTCTCTCATCTCTCTCGACAACCTTGTCTCGTCTCTCTCTCTCTCATTGTGTGTATGTATATATGTATATATATAACTATATAGATACAATTAATATATAACTAAATGTAAATATATCTCTCTCGGCATGTGAAATGATGAATTTGTGTAATGGAAAACTTTAATCATTAATGGAATTTTAGGAATTAAAAATTATATATATAATATATTTTTTATTTACTTTTATATTCAACGTATCCCCTAACGTATCATATCCTTCTTTTTGGAAAAATCACGTATCCGCGTATCTGTATCGTATCGTGTTCGTATCCCATATCCGTATATGTGCTTCTTAGATCCCTCCGTTAACGCTGTTGTATAAAAAGCATCTATGTAAGCACGATTATATGACCAATTATATATGAAATTTCTAATTTTATCCCAAAGAATTCTTTTAGAATCTAGTTTACCAAATAAATTAATTAATTCCAAGTTTTGAAAAGATGAATAAACAGGTTTATAGATAAAAAACGCAAAAAATATTCCAAAATAGGCTATACTGACTGAAAAAATAGCATCTTGCCCAAATTCAGCCCAATCCGAAGAATTTTTTAAATTTTGATGCAAAAGATATCACTAGGATTTAGTCTGTCAGGATGCACTAAGGGATAAGAATCACAAATCACCTCATATCTAGTGAATTTAAATGTGTTTAGGTACTACAATTAAATTCAGTTGAGTTGTGGAAAATAATGTTATCGACTTCATCCGATCGATATCCACCTTCATCGCCAACCACTTAAAATGGGTGCTCTCTCTGTTGCTCTTTTCCCTTGCCTTAAGATTGATAATTAGATTGGTCGTTGCTTACCCTAAATTAATCTTCCACTTGGTACATGTTGCCGACCATTTCTCCATTAGTCTTGCGTCCAGTTTGTCATCGCAATTTTTATGTATCTAAGCAATGTTGGTGGCTTTGATGTGGGTTTGTGCCCTTGAGGAAATGACGTTCTCAACTCTTGTGGACTTCATATTTCCATATGCCAAAAGAGCATAGTGCAATCTGGCTACATTTGGTCGGATGTGAATGAATAGAATTACTTATCCGTTGATCTAATAGCAAACCATCTCTCCAGGGTTTTTGAATGAAGATTTAGATTCAAGATTCCTTTGTAACTATTACTCATAAGCTCAAGAGAGGACGGACTGTCAAAATAGTGTTTGATATTCATGCTAAAGTTAGGGGGTGGTGTGCAGAGTTCAATGTGTGTTCATATTGGGAGTGTTGTTAGAGAAAGAAGGAAAAGTGTATAGGGTGTTAACTAACCCTAACACAAGTGAGCTTTATTTATATTATGTGGCGACTAGTTACATAACATAAGCAACCAATGTGGGACTAAGTCCAACTCTATTCTAACACTCCCCCTCAAGCTGGAGAATAAATATCACAAAATCCCAGCTTGTTACGTAACAACTCTAAACGTGGTTTAAATAAAGGTTTGGTGAAGATATCTGCCAACTGAGCTCCTGTAGACACGAAAGGGGTAGCCAACACGCCACTATCTATCTTCTCCCGAACAATATGACAATCTACCTCAATGTGTTTGGTTCTCTCATGAAATACCGGATTCGAAGCGATATGTATTGTTGCCTGATTATCACAATACATAGGAATAGGTAACTGTACACCAAGCCCCAACTCCTCGAGCAAAGCTCTCAACCATACAACCTCGCATGTAGTATGAGCCATGGCACGATACTCTGCTTTAGCACTGGATCGAGCAACTACAGTTTGTTTCTTACTCTTCCAAGTAACTAAGTTTCCACCAACAAAAGTACAGTACCCAGTTGTGGACCGTCTATCAGATGGTGATCCTGCCCAATCAGCGTCGGTAAAAGCTTCAACACGTAAATGACCATTTGAACGATAAAACAAGCCACGTCCAGGATGAGCCTTAAGATACTTCACAATACGAAGACAAGCTTCCCAATGTGGAAAACGAGGGGCTGACATGAATTGACTTACCATACTGACAGCAAATGAGATATCAGGCCGTGTGTTGGTGAGATAATTCAGCTTGCCTACCAAGCGACGATAACGGTCTGGATGAGGAAATATCTCCCCCTGATCAACACACAATTTGACGTTTGGATCCATAGGAGTCTCCGCAGGCTTTGCTCCCAATAAACCAGTCTCCTCTAGAATATCTAGCGTATACTTTCTTTGAGATAGACTGATCCCTTCCTTGGATCTTGCTACCTCAATACTCAAGAAATATCGTAGCTTACCCAAATCTTTGGTGTGAAACTGACGCTGTAAGAACTGTTTCAGCTCATCAATACCTTTCTGATCATCCCCAGTAATAATGATATCATCCACATACACAATCAACACTACTCTTCCCCGATCTGACTGAATGGAGAAGACAGAATGATCAGAATGAGAGCGACGCATACCAAACTTCAACACAGCATCACTAAACCTGCCAAACCACGCTCGAGGGGACTGCTTAAGACCATAGAGGGCTTTGCGAAGGCGACACACCTGAGAACGCTCTCCCTGAGCAACAAACCCAGGAGGTTGCTCCATATACACCTCCTCGAGTAGGTCACCGTGTAGAAATGCATTCTTGACATCCAACTGAAACAAGGGCCAACCAAGATTGGCAGCCATAGAAATAAGAATGCGAACAGAGTTAATCTTGGCCACCGGAGAGAAAGTCTCAACATAATCAATGCCATACGTCTGGGTATAGCCTTTGGCCACAAGACGGGCCTTGTACCGTTCTACTGTGCCATCCGGATTATATTTGACGGTAAATACCCACCGACATCCAACGGTAGACTTTCCTGGCGGAAGAGAAACCAACTCCCAAGTGCCATTGTCATGAAGAGCAGACATCTCAGCCTCCATAGCTGTCCGCCACTCAGAAACAGATAAGGCCTTTTGAACAGTGTTAGGAACAAAAATAGACGAAACAGAAGTAGTAAAAGCACGAAGAGAAGGAGACAGGTGATCATAGGAAACAAACTGAGCAATAGGATGAGATGTGCAAGACCGAATACCTTTGCGAAGAGCTATAGAAAGACCAGGTGATGGCGGAGGGGGAGGTGGAGGTGGGGGTGGAGGTGAAGGTGCAACCGGATCTTGGGACGGAGGAGGCGTGGTGGCTGGTACTTGTGGGGCTGTTAATACGTTTTGCCGACGAACATACACCTGCAAGGGAGGACCAGATGGTACACAAATAGGAAATACAGACTCAGACTCAGGAAGGTCAACTGTAGTATTGTGACCTGAGTAAAAGGGCAATGATTCATTAAATGTGATATCAGCACAAACAAAATGACGACGAAGAGATGGTGAGTAACACTTATACCCTTTCTGAGTGCGCGAATACCCCAAAAAAATACACCGAATTGACCGTGGATCAAGTTTGTCCCGGTCAGGATCCAGAGCATGAACATAACAGGTGCACCCGAACACTCGTAAGGGTAATGAGTGGAGAGGGCGACCAAAAAATAAAACTGTATGGGGTATTTGACCACCTAGAACGTTGGATGGCATACGATTAATCAAGTAACATGCTGTTCATGCTGTAAGAACAGCATAACTCTAGTAAGACTTAGGAACTTGCATTTGAAATAATAGAGCAAGCATAACCTCTGATAAATGCCTAATCTTGCGTTCGGCAACTCCATTTTGTTGTGGAGTTCGAGCGCAAGAAGATTGGTGAATTATACCATGGTCATCAAAAAACTTAGAAAGAGAATTATGAAAATATTCACCTGCATTGTCAGAACGAAACATACGAATGCAAGTATCAAACTGAGTTTTGATTTCCATATAAAATGACTTAAAGATAGAAGACAACTCTGACCGCTCTTTCATGAGATAAAGATACGTAACACGAGAATAATCATCAACAAAAATAACATAATACTGAAAGCCAAAAACATTAGGAACACGCATTGGACCCCAAATATCAGAATGAACTAAGTGAAAAGGACGGGATACGCGACTCTCAACCCTAGGATAAAAAGACACTCTATGATGTTTACTAAACTCACAGACTTCACAGGGCAAAGCATCAACACGGCTACATGAAGGTACTAGCCGTTTAAGATTCTGAAGGGATGGATGACCAAGTCGACAATGATGTTGATAGGGTGACACAGAAGACTGAAGGGCAACAGAGCTAGGGTGAACATTGTCGGTAAAGTAATACAGACCACCACGCTCAGTACCACCACCAATTTTTCACCCCGTCTTAAGATCCTGAAACACACAACCATCAGGAAGAAATGTGACAGAGCAATTTAAAGATTTAGTAAGTTTACTAATAGACATAATATTTTAATGGAAAACGAGGAACGTGCAATACGGAATTCAAAGTCAAAGAAGAAGTAACAGAAACCGAACCCAAACCAGTAATATCAGTGGTAGAACCATCGGCTAAGATAACACGAGATGGTTTATCAATAGACTGATGGCCAGAAAGAATAGTAGAATTACCAGTCATATGATCAGATGCACTAGAATCAATAACCCAAGGAACAGAAAAACGAGAAGTTGGAATACAAGCACTAGAAGAACCTGTCTGAGATAGCGTAGCAATGGAGGAACTTGTCTGAAATGACACAAGGCGTTGGTACTCCTCCACAGAAATAGTCACCATAGCAGTGGAGCGTGCAACCTGCCCAATATCCTCGGAAGAAGTAACCTGATGAGCCTGAGAAAAACCATGTAGGTCATAGCAATGCTCCACTGTATGATTATTTCCCCCACAATAAGTACAAAGTCTAGAACCACGGCCTCGACTATGGCCACCTCTCCCTGACATGCGACCTGTACGACTAAATCCACAACGACCAGAATCATGACCACCAAAAATACGGTCAAAACGACCACTGTACCCATAATCACGGCCGCGACCAAAGCCACGGCTAAATGAAGAACCAAAATCACCAGAATCAGCGGAAGTAGAATCAAAACTAGATTTCATTGCAAACAAATCACCGTACAATGAGAGACAACTAGTTAACTACGGATAGATCAACTAACCAAATACTCCACCAACAAACTGCCAATAAACAAGAAATAAGGAACTGATTGACCGACTAACAACCAAGGGCACGACAACGCATGCATCCAACTACTTCAACAAAACCAAAGTAGCCACCGAACAACATAATCCCAATATCGAGCAACAACCAAGAGCTCATATGTCAACATAGACCAAATAACTCAACACAATTCAACAACCGAAATCAGACTTCAACATACCTAAATTACCATCTATTGGAGAGGATAAACGGTAGATTATTCGCATATGCAAATAACCGAAATCCAAATCCAAGTAAACTGTAGATCGACCAAAAATCCAAAATTACCAGAACAATCAATGCATAAGAGTGACGGAACGGTACCAAACAGCGATGAACAGTAACAACGATGAATAGTAATCGGGTGAACAGTACGACGGTAAACAGTACGTCGGTGAACAGTATGACAGTGAATAGTAGCACGGTGAACAGTACGGAGGCGAACAGTAGTGTCGGTGAACAGTATGACAGTGAATAGTAGCACGGTGAACAGTACGGAGGTGAACAGTAGTGTCGGTGAACAGTATCTGTGAACTAGGATTAGGTTAGGGTTAAGGCAGAGGCTAGGATTAGGATTGTGATTTTAGGGATTATGTACAGAGGCTAGGGTTTAGGCTAGGATTGTGGTGGTTTAGGATTAAGGTTAAGATCCCGCTCTGATACCATGTTGTTAGAGAAAGAAGGAAAAGTGTATAGGGTGTTAACTAACCCTAACACAAGTGAGCTTTATTTATATTATGTGGCGACTAGTTACATAACATAAGCAACCAATGTGGGACTAAGTCCAACTCTATTCTAATAGGAAGTATTTGATTTACAGTATTCGTCTCACATTTATGGTTTAGTAGATTAGGATACTGCACAAGATTTGAGGAATTTGAATAGTCTTGTCTCTTTTGTGGGTTCATGTGTTGGTTCTCGTTACTGTATTTTGTTAGATGACGCAATGTAGTGTTGTTGACTTCCTGCCTAGATGAAATGCCTTTTTGGTGATGCATGTAAACCTTGTGTTCTCGCTATCGTTCTTATAAAACTCAAAATTTGTCAAATGCATTCAGGCAAGACCCAACTTTTGGATCTCACGCAAGGTTGTATGTGCAAGTTACTTTCTGCTACCCTTGAATGCCACTTGTTAGTGCCAATCTTTTAGTGGTATTGCAGAATCCACATGGGAACTTTTACTTCCCACGTAAAACTCTTATGCCTTTTGTGGCCTACTGTTTTTACTGTACAGGCATCAACGTACACCATTACAATTTTGGGGAATGTGTATTCAAATTATAGTAGACTAACTGTGCTTTAATTGTTTTATAATCTGTTTTTCACACTTGCTGAACAATTTTTCTGTTACAAGTGAGGCATGTGTTAAATTTGCAGGACTGGAATTGCATACATATCAAATGTGGCAGTTCGGGAGAGATTTCGAAGGAAGGGGATAGCTAAAAGGCTCGTAGTGAAGGCAGAGGCTCTAGCCAGAACCTGGGGCTGCCGTGCAATTTCATTGCACTGTGACCTGAACAACCCTGGGGCATCAAAGTTGTACATTGGGCAAGGTTTTAAATGTGTCACAGTGCCAGAAGGTGCAAATTGGCCGCAACCAAAGACTTCTCCGAATATACAGTTCAACTTCATGATGAAGCTTCTCAAAACTTCGTAGGTTCTTTTGGAACAAACAAGTATTTAAAATGAATGCCGATAAAAAAAAAAAAAGTATTCAAAATGAAAAATCAGTCGAAATATCAAGGTTAAACTAGGATGTTTCAAGTTGTTGTATGTGTATATAAACTGAACGGGGAATAAGGTGCAGATTTTGGAGTTGATGTACTATTTATGGTGCTGTGATGATCAACCTGTGCATGTAACTTCTGTGTGAAGATACATCAGTTTGGCTGCTATACTGGTGGCTGTACTTGTGCTCTTCCCCCTTGCCTTGTTCAGTTGTATTGACTCATTTGGTTCACCTCCAGTTTTGAGCACATCAAGTTCTCTCTGATCAGAAAAAAGGAGCATATCATGTTCTCTCGCTTTCTCCCCTTTTGCTTAAAGGGCTTCACCTAAAGATTTCCTAAAATTGGTTTTATCGGTTTTCTCCTCCAAGATCCTAACGGGGAAAAAGGACTTGAGGGGAAGTTACAGGTGACTTTAGCATATGTTCTATCTAAGTGTGATTGTGAATTTGTGATGATTCTTCACCTAAGCGGAGTAATTTTCTGTGTCAATTTTGTAGAGCGAAAAGGTGGAGACGTTTGGTTCCGTTTTTTTTTTCCCCCTTCTCTTGTCAATGACCACTTAATAATCAAATCAGAAATGCTTTAGACATAGATGGGTTCCGAGTTTTTTGTTAGATGTGCGTTCATGGGGTCAAGTGCATCCAACGATGTAGGGTTTTGTATCTGGCTTCAAACACACTAGCAAGGGGATCTAGGGTCTCATCAGCAGTGTTGTTCACATGGGTCCCAACTCGTGTTCATAATTTGAGCCGTCCATTTTATTTGGCTCATCGACTGCTGAAAATTAGAGCTATCCATTTTATTTGGCTCATCGATTGCTGGAAATTATGATTGGGCATTTTGTATAAATATAAACGAAATATGTTTGTTTCAAGAAAAAGTTAACGGCCTAGTATGATTCTCTATTTTTGTATTTTTTTTTCAAGGGGTATACATAAGCGGGGGTTAAGGGCTAGTTAGTAAGTCAGTTTACAGGGGATCCAAAGGCTGTTCATAACTCTGAACCAGAGATGCTCCTGACAGGGCTCAAATCTTGGCCTCCCATAAGGGAAGAACTACAAGATACCATTGGGCTATAAGCCCTTAGCCCTATTGCGCATGATTCTCTATTCAAACCAACCTATTTGATACAGTATTTCATTTATACTTATCACTTTCCCCGGCCAGCTTAAATTTTTTTAAGCATCACCTACCCAGCCAGACGAACATAATGAACAATTGGAATCATTGTTTGGATCCGGGATCAGGTAGAGAAACGAAAATTTATTTTAAAAAATAGTCATTCAAGAATTAGTCACGGCCGTGTAATTTGGCCTGTGTGATGGTAAGTTTTTTTTTTCTTCTAAATTTTTGGTATTTGTGTTCATCTTTTCTGAATTTTTATTAAAAATTATGACCAAAAGCAAAAAAAAGTATGCTAAATTCTTGTCCAGCCCTAATTTTGGATTTCATGCCTGGGCAAATTCTCCCCCAATAGTATTTTTTGTCAAGTCCAACTATTGGTACTGAAAAAATGGGTACCAAAAATGTACAATGGCATATGAGGCCCATTTTTTAGTCTCACATGAATTATCCAAATCATTCATTAAATTTTTTACCAATATAATTTTATAAGCCTCCACGAGTCCACGATCATACCAAGAAATCAAACCACCCCGCATCAGTTTTTTTTTAAGAAGAAATTAAATAGCCACCCTGTTTGAGAAACTTATTTATGTTACCATCCCAGTGGGTTTGAATCATTAAGTTGTCATCCTCAAATTTAAATAAACCCCAAACCACCCTTCCTCTCTCCTAATTTTCTAAATATTTCTCTTTCCAAATCTTTCCTAATTTATCTCAATTTTGCTCTCCTGTCTTTCAAATCTTCTTCTTTCCCAATCTTTTAATTCTTTCTTTCTCCTAATCTTCTCTCCCCTAAAATCTCAAAACAAAATTTGAAATTAGATTCGTAAAATAATGAATTTGCAGAAATATTGCATTATAATACATGACGTATTTCAACACAAAAAATCATGCAAACCACACATTCAAAATCTACTATATTTATAATAAATTGCAATTGTCACGTCCTCGATTTTCAACATAAATAATAATACATTTTTTCATAGTTAAAACATCATCCTCTCACACATACATCTCAAAATGACCTGCCAAGGTTCTATACAAACTCAAATGTCCTTCACAATTTCACCAACAGTTATAAATCCTTTACATTCCTCCATAATCAAATGAGTTATGATTATTATTACATTTTCAATCAACCAAAAACATAATTTACATGAGATGATCGTGTAAACTAGGTAAGCTCTCAAAGAAACCCAAATGCATTCCAAGCTATACGCCATGGTGGGTACCTGAAAATGAAGCGGTGAGCATACACTTGCCCAGTAGGAAAATCTCAACTAAATCTACATGGGTATGAAATGATTATTGTTGGAAAAATGTATGCATATTAATTTGTTGGAAAATTATATGTATTACAATTATATATTTATTTTGATGATTGTCGAAAAATCAGATTAATTATTTTGATGATGTTTTATATTTATCGCCAAGTCATTTTCGGACTAATTTTCTCAACCTTGTAAAGATTGCTTAAAGTCTCTTGAATTCAAAGTTTAATATCTACAAAGACTTAGTAAGCTCAATACTGCTTTAACGGAATTATTTAGATGAATTTTTGAGCTACAGGTTGACGAACCGGCTGACAGGCCGGCTGTCTGAATAGAAGAGGTTGTCAACCGGAGTTCACCAGATGGCTTACCGGTTGAGAGAGCAGACGACCTCTCGGTTGACCGGCCGGACGACCGGTAGTACATTTCTGCAGATCAGTAAAGTTCCAACGGCTATATTTTTCCTAAATTAACTCTCCAACGGCTCCAATATTTTATTAACGGCTAGTAGGTGGATGGATAACTATATAAGGAATGAAGAATACATTGATGAGTACCAAGACAAGCACAATCAATCTATATCATTCCAAGAGCAGACTCTCCAAAGATCAAAGCCTACAAATCTCCTTGTTCTTCCACTTTCATATTCTTCTTGAGAGAAATTGTGTACAAGTTGTGAGCGATAATCTTTCATACTTTCTCCACAAACTTGTAAATCCTAAGTGAGTGTTTGAGTCAAACACTTGAAAGCTTAGAAGACCAAATTCGGATTGAATTTGGGTGTTATTGTTTTTAAGAGCTTTCGGAGAAAACTCTTATGGTTGCACTAGCTCCTCGGGAAAGCTAGGGGATAAGGTCGTTGTAAGCACCTGCAAGACTTACTACTTGTAATCTTTTTGAAGATTAGTGGAACCTTTAAGTAGTTGCTTGAGGAGAAGTGAACTAGGCCGAACCGTGGACAAATCCGGGCCGAACCACTATAATCGGGTTCTATCTCTCTAACTCTCTCTCTTTTACTTGCTCATATTATCTTGGATATATTGTTAGAGAATAATTTTTAAATTGGTAATTTCATTTACAACCCTATTCACACCCCCCCCCCCCCCCCTCCCTCCCCTCCTTCTAGGTTGTCTTTTTGGGTAACAATTGGTATCAGAGCCTCGGCTCTTGTTTATAAACTTGACCATCTAAGAGTTAAGATCCATGGCAACCACTAGTAGCATATCTTGCATCGAGGGTCAATCCTCAAATAAAAATGAGCTTTCCCACTTGTTGAAATTACAAATCAAGTTCCCCAAGTGCAATAAGTTACATCCTTGGCTCCGCGGCCTAAATTAAATTAAATACAAGCGCAAGGTATTTAGACTATTACAATCTTATGTCAAAAGATCTAACAAAAGTAAATTTAGTTACAATACCATCTCTATCCAAAAATAGACTAATACAAAGATGGATGAGTAACTATGTCATGTTAGCTTCCAAAAGTCTTCGTTTTCTTATACACCATGTCATGCAATCTACAGCCCAGCGTTCGAACCTGAAAAGAAGGATTTTGCTGAGCTACACTAGCCCAGTAGGAAAATCTCTACAAAATCTACATGCAATGAGATGATAAACATGGGTACCGCGAATCAATTTGAGTAACAAATTCAAACAATGCACACCAACACCCTTGGCAAGTATCATAACCATGCACACACATAAACACACACACACGGACCCACACACATACTTCCTCCAACAAATTTCCACCCCTGGCGATCTTGTGTTTCCACCCCTTGCGTCACAATATACTCCACCCCTTGCGATTTTGTGTTACCACCCCTTGCGTCACAATAAACTCCACTTTCACTTCGTATCAACAATCATATTATCGTCACAATCAACACCATAAACTCATTCCACACAAGACGACACAATCTACTACATCCCAAATAGCCAAAGGACCTTAGCATTCAAGACCACAATTCCATATTCAAACACAATCCTCAAGCCATAAAACATTCCATTCGACCATTTGTGACAAATAAACACTCGTAACCACGCATAATCACCACAAGACATGTAAAGGAAGTGAGAAATCCCTACCTAAATGGGTTTTGAGCAAAACCCTAGGTCCACCAAGAGCAACAAGCTTGAACCCGCCAAAATCAAGCTCCACCCGAGCTTAGATACAAGACCTAGAGTGGATACGACCCATAAACATGAATGACGAGCAATGATCAACCAATAATCGAGAGGAGAGAGAGAAAAACGTGGGTAAGCACCAAGGAGTGAGAACAATAACATAAAACTCACCCTTGGTTCACCAAATGCACGAATCTTGTGATTTTGAGGAAGAAAACCCTTGGATCTTAAAGATTTGAACTTAAAATCGAGAGGTTTGGGTGGGATTTGAGTGGTGTGGGTGAGAGAGGGTTTTGGGATCTGATTTCGTGGCTTTGGGAGTGAGAAATGACAAAAGGGGGGTATCTATAGTGTCCCAAAAGCGTGCTGAAAAATCTGTAGAAAACGCAGCGGGTACCGGTATTGGGAGACTCCCAGTACCGGTACTGGAGCCTTCAAAGTACCAATTTGATCAATGACTGGACAGTGGGTACCGGTACTGGGCAACAGCCAGTACCGGTACTGGCTAGGCAGAAATATGAAAAATTACGACGGACACCGGAACGAACCCAACTTGATACCAACACCTCCAAACATCGATACAACATCAAAACTAACATTTTACCATATTCCTAGTGTTCGATACACAACCGTAAACGTATATCCGTACACCCCCACAAATAAACGTACGATTTGACTAATAATACAACCTTTTCACGCATTAAACGGTATCCGAAATTAAAATAAATTTGCGAGTCTCCACAGGAGATTGGCAAGAATAGGTAAAGGCTTGGGTAAGATTTTTACTATTTCACAATCTGTACTTCTTTTTTATTAATAGAATAAATCAGTAGTGTTAGGCCATGGTTTTGGCTTAGGGTTATTTAGGACCCTAAGTTTTTCCACGTAAATCGTGCGTCTCTCGTATCAATTTTATTTTACTGCACTACTTGAGCTTAGGTTTGGATTAATCGATAATCAACCCGTTCATCTATATTAATTTTTAATCAGTGAATCTACTTTCAAATTGGTAATTTTTTTATTATCAAAACTCCTATTCACCCCCCTCTAGGAGTAGTTTGAACGCTTCTGCATAATTTCAATTGGTGTCAGAGCGGGTTGCTCTGTTTAGGTTTAACCACCTGAGTTTAATTCTGGTTATAATGGACATGAACGCACCACGAGAGGGAGCCTCAAACTCGAGGCCACCTTTTTTTGACGGTAATGATTATCCGTACTGGAAAGCCCGTATGACCACACATTTGAGTTCCCTAGGAGTTAGGGTTTGGAGATTTGTTAGGTACGGCTGTGAGGCCCCTACCATAGAAGACGCTACGACTAAACAAATGAGGGCTAAGGAGGACACTGAGTGGAATTCTGCTGACAATGATAGTTTTGAGGCAAACTCTAAAGCTTTAGGAGCCATCTATGGAGCAATGAGTAAAACTGAATTTAGTCATATTTTCGCGTGCACTACTGCAAAAGAGGGTTGGGATATTCTCCGAGTCACCCACGAGGGTACTAAGACTGTTAAAACTTCAAAACTCCAAATGCTTACAACACGTTTCGAAGATTTGAGAATGCAGGAAGATGAGACATTTGATAGTTTTATCACTAAGTTGAGTGACATCGTTAATTCCTTCCACGCATTAGGAGAACCAATCCCTAATCTTAAAGTTTGTCGAAGTGCTTAGGTCTCTTCCTGAGAGGTTTAGGGCTAATGTAACGACCCTTATTTTTGGTAAATAAAATTTCGTTAAATATTTGAATTTTTTTTAAAATTACTTGGGTTCCATTTAAAATTTCTTTTTAAATCCCAAAAATCAGTCGTTATCGATTCTAGACTTATAAAAATAGTTTTCTTCATATAAAATTATTTGGTCATTTTCTAAAGACAAGTAGGCTTACAAAAGCACTTGTATATTTTCCTAGTATTTGAAATAAAGTCTTAAAATTATGTTATTGGCTAAATATCCTACTTGGCAAGTAGAATTAGTTTCCAACTAGTTAGTTAGCCTAACCTAAGTACCAATTGACTTAGTTACATCCTCCTAACATCCTAGAACCATTGGATAATAGGAATCATCATGAGATGCCAAAAGTAGAACACATGGCTTGGAGTAATGATTGCTTTTATGACAAGATCACTTTCTAGGAAAGTAAGATTTCACCTTTAATCATTCCACCGCTTAGTCTTCCTTAGTCTTTCCATATATAGGCTTATATGTATATATGTACTTAGCCAAGTAAGAGAGAGAGAGAGAGGGAGAGAGAGAGGCCGAGAGAGAGTGGGGAGGAGAGAGAGAGATGTGTGCATGTGTGTGCTTTGAGGTTTGTACACTTGCACAAGCTACCTCTTTAGCCCTATTTAGCTTTAAGTCTATTTATTGACTTGACAACTCATTCTAGTCTTTCTCAAGCATAGAATCCTAGCCCTTAATCATCCTAGATTGCTTTCAAACTAGTCTTTAATCATCCTAGAACCTAACCTAATTACCCTAAAATTTGATGACAAGGCATGGCATGCTTAAAGAAGTGATTTGACTACACAATGGAGCAAATCCATGGGAAGAGAGAGAGAGAGAGAATTTCGGCTAGGAGAGGGAGAGAGAGAGGCCTAATGGGAGGGAGAGAGAGTGAGGTGTGTGCTTGTGTGTGGTACACTCCATCAAGCTACAAGCTTAGCCTTAAGCCTATTACTGTCACGCCCTCGATTTTCAACATAATAATAATAGCCTTTCAAAGAAAAATCATCGTCAAGATACGTCATAATACCCCAAAAGTTTTTTCATAGTCCATCCAATAGTACAAACATACTCAAAGTTTACAATAATGGCACACCTGCCCCAAATTCCATAGTTAAATAAAAGATGTTAAGTTTAGAAATTTCATAAATACAAATGTAAAGTTGCAATTACACCTTCCAAAAGTAAAGTTATACGAGATGCTAAGGTAACTTCTTCAATGTCAGCTTTCAAAAGAATGAAATCATATGCACGTCAAGCACTCCATATCAATGCCCTTGAGATGTACCTGAAAATAATAATAGGTTGAGCTACACTAGCCCAGTAGAGAAATCTTTGCTCAAACTATATGCATATGAGATAGACAATGCACCGAGAAGAACTTAGATACAAGAAAGTTCCCCACATGAACAAGGGCAAGAGAATAAAACTCAACAATCAACACCGTTCAAATTCACATTACTTAGGAATCTCTAAATTCTCCGTTTTCATCATATCAAGTGTTCTCGATTTCCTTTCCGGGCATTTTAGGATCCCGTGCATCCGAATTCATTCCGGTATCGCACCATTCGGTGGATCCGTGGCTTTCTTGTGCACTTCCGGGCATTTGGGACCCCGTACGTCCCATTTCCGGCATCACACCTTTTAGTGGATCCGTGGCTTCCTTCGTTCCGTTCTATCGTTCCAAATGGTGGTTTTTCGTTCCACAGGCCTCAATACCGTAAAGCATGGCATAAGACAAACCCATATGATTCATAAAATATATCACAACATTCACGTAACAATCCAAATGCTTAGACAAACACACAAGCTTCATATTCATTTAGTTTTACACTTCTCTTTGTTATAACGAGAGCCAAAGGAATGGGGACGATCAACAAATCCTTGGAACACGAACAATCATGCTTAGAGGTGATTAGTATGTGATTGGAGAGTGTTAGACATGATTGGGAATCAACACAATCGATGGATGATCAACAAGTTCAAAAATAATTTTCTGAGTCAGTGGTATCCATACCTCAAAAAGTTGGTATGGATACCAAACCACTCCAGTGAGCAACCCGAGACCAAGGTATGGATACCAAAAAAAGATGGTATGGATACCACTACATCGCAGAGCACGATTTTCAGAAAAAACCAAAAGATAGCATAACGTCGAATACAACCAATTAGAGCACGATATGGGCACACAATCAACTCATAAACATGTAGAGAGAGTAAGAAATCCCTACCTCAAGTCAAGAATCGAAACCCACGCGATTTGAGCAAGCCCTAGCTCTCCAAACTTTGAAATCAACCGAATACTCCTCCTCCGAGCGAAACCCACGAATTTCAAGTTCAAGACTATGATTGAGGGGTGGAATGGAGGTGAATTTGTATGGGTTTTTGGTGGATTTTTGTGTGAGAAAGGAGAGAGTGAGAAAGAGCCGAGAGGGAGTCGAGAGAGAGATCGGGAGATGAGAGAGAAAGGGTTTTGGGGAATTCTCTCCCCTACACTCACACCCACACACATATATACTCACACAATGACAAATTGCACATGCACCCCTCTACAAACAACCTTCCCACATTGACCCCAAATCAAATAATTCGATAAATTTTCACATTTTCCTCAATTTCTAACATTTGTAAAACTTTTAAATAATATCTGAAAATTACGGGTCCTTACATCCTTCCCTCCTTAAAGAAATTTCGTCCTCGAAATTTGATAACCATGCTCAATCAATTTACATATCTTATAAACATGACCAAATCACAACAACAATCATTATGCAATAACGGTAATGACTTAAAAGTTAATTTTAAACTTAGACACTCACATTGGTTTTTACGCCAGAAACAAGTGCGGATACTTCTCCCTAACCTCATCTTCTCGTTCCCAAGTCGACTCTTCTTTACCTTGGTTACTCCACAAGACTCGCACTAACGGTGTCGTTTTCCCCCTTAACACTTGATTGCGCGAATCTAGGATACGTATTGGTTCTTCCCCATAAGATCCGTCGGCTTCTAACTCAAGTTCGGACCACTCTAAGACGTAAGACGGATCCGGTTCGTATTTCCTCAACATGGACACGTGAAACACGTCGTGCACTCCCAAAAGCTTCGGTGGCAAAGCCAAGTGATATGCTACTTTCCCAATCTTCTCAATGATGTCGAACGGCCTGATATAACGTGGTGAAAGCTTCCCCTTTTCCCAAAATGAGACAAACCCCGACGCGGCGATACTTTAAGAAAAATGTGATCCCCTTCTTCCAATGATAATGGTCGGCGACGACGTTCGGCATAATTCTTTTGCCTACTTTGCGTGGTCAACAATCTTTAGCGAATCACCTTGACTTATTCCGTTATTCTTTCTTGAGCTTTCAAAAGGCGTTGGCAAATTGCTTTCATATTCTCAGGGGTCTACTCGATCTTATTAACAATCTAGCACTTCAATTACATACTAACAGATATCAGCTTTCACACATTGACCTCAGCACAACGCACAAGCACTATAACAATCTCAATCTTTCAGATTCTTTACGGCCTAACATCTCATCTAAAAGGGCACTTTACCACATATGGCTTAAGTCCAAAAACTACCAACAGTAACGATAACAACAACAACGATCGCAACCATAGCTACTACAAGAAGGTCAAACTTCTCTTTTTCTCAGACACAAACATCAGCTTTTCGTTGTTTCATGTGGACATAAATGCAATACTAGTTCAATGATGATCACACTTCAGTCATGCAAGCTCACACAGGTTTTGTTAAAATATGCAATGACTTTTTTTTTGAACCCATGAGACTAAGTCTCCCCACGGTCTCCAAGTATTCAAACCTAGATGCTCTGATACCAAGTTGTCACGCCCTCGATTTTCAACATAATAATAATAGCCTTTCAAAGAAAAATCATCGTCAAGATACGGCATAATACCCCAAAAGTTTTTTCATAGTCCATCCAATAGTACAAACATACTCAAAGTTTACAATAATGGCACACCTGCCCCAAATTCCATAGTTAAATAAAAGATGTTAAGTTTAGAAATTTCATAAATACAAATGTAAAGTTGCAATTACACCTTCCAAAAGTAAAGTTATACGAGATGCTAAGGTAACTTCTTCAATGTCAGCTTTCAAAAGAATGAAATCATATGCACGTCAAGCACTCCATATCAATGCCCTTGAGATGTACCTGAAAATAATAATAGGTTGAGCTACACTAGCCCAGTAGAGAAATCTTTGCTCAAACTATATGCATATGAGATAGACAATGCACCGAGAAGAACTTAGATACAAGAAAGTTTCCCACATGAACAAGGGCAAGAGAATAAAACTCAACAATCAACACCGTTCAAATTCACATTACTTAGGAATCTCTAAATTCTCCGTTTTCATCATATCAAGTGTTCTCGATTTCTTTTCCGGGCATTTTAGGATCCCGTGCATCCGAATTCATTCCGGTATCGCACCATTCGGTGGATCCGTGGCTTTCTTGTGCACTTCCGGGCATTTGGGACCCCGTACGTCCCATTTCTGGCATCACACCTTTTAGTGGATCCGTGGCTTCCTTCGTTCCGTTCTATCGTTCCAAATGGTGGTTTTTCGTTCCACAGGCCTCAATACCGTAAAGCATGGCATAAGACAAACCCATATGATTCATAAAATATATCACAACATTCACGTAACAATCCAAATGCTTAGACAAACACACAAGCTTCATATTCATTTAGTTTTACACTTCTCTTTGTTATAACGAGAGCCAAAGGAATGGGGACGATCAACAAATCCTTGGAACACGAACAATCATGCTTAGAGGTGATTAGTATGTGATTGGAGAGTGTTAGACATGATTGGGAATCAACACAATCGATGGATGATCAACAAGTTCAAAAATAATTTTCTGAGTCAGTGGTATCCATACCTCAAAAAGTTGGTATGGATACCAAACCACTCCAGTGAGCAACCCGAGACCAAGGTATGGATACCAAAAAAAGATGGTATGGATACCACTACATCGCAGAGCACGATTTTCAGAAAAAACCAAAAGATAGCATAACGTCGAATACAACCAATTAGAGCACGATATGGGCACACAATCAACTCATAAACATGTAGAGAGAGTAAGAAATCCCTACCTCAAGTCAAGAATCGAAACCCACGCGATTTGAGCAAGCCCTAGCTCTCCAAACTTTGAAATCAACCGAATACTCCTCCTCCGAGCGAAACCCACGAATTTCAAGTTCAAGACTATGATTGAGGGGTGGAATGGAGGTGAATTTGTATGGGTTTTTGGTGGATTTTTGTGTGAGAAAGGAGAGAGTGAGAAAGAGCCGAGAGGGAGTCGAGAGAGAGATCGGGAGATGAGAGAGAAAGGGTTTTGGGGAATTCTCTCCCCTACACTCACACCCACACACATATATACTCACACAATGACAAATTGCACATGCACCCCTCTACAAACAACCTTCCCACATTGACCCCAAATCAAATAATTCGATAAATTTTCACATTTTCCTCAATTTCTAACATTTGTAAAACTTTTAAATAATATCTGAAAATTACGGGTCCTTACAATTACTTACTTTCCAACCCATTTCTAGTATTTCAAAAGTACAACCTAGCCTTGCAAGCCAACCCATTCTAGGACAAGACTAGACCAAAACCCTTCATGAGAACCTAGTTCATTAGCCTTAAGCCTAAAAAGAGTTGGACAAGACAAGTCATGGAAAGCTTGGCATGCTTTCAAGCATGATTTGACAAAACAATGAGAGGTAGGAGAGAGGGAGAGATTTTCGGCCAAGGAGAGGGAAAGAGGAGCCAAATCTTTGCCTATAAATAGAACCCCCTCTTGCCATTCAACTCACACCTTCACTTCTTGCTCCAACTTCTCTCTAGAAACCATTTCTATTTTTCCAGACAGCCTACTGCCCTTTGTAAATCCTCATTATTCTCCAGCTTAGAGTAGTTTCTAGAACCAACTCCCTTCGGGAAAGTTGTAGAGCACTTCAAGAGCTTCAAGTTAGACCCAAGAACCACCCTAATCGGTCAAGAAACGACAAAGATATTGACATCCGAAGTTCAGTCAAAATTCGGATTTCCAGATTCCAGACAGCAAGCTGTCCCTTCCTTTATCACCATATTTCTCCTACCTAAAGTAGTTTCTAGGATCAACTTCCTTCACAAAAGTGGTAGAGCACTTCTAGAGCTTCGATGTCAACTCAAGAACGATCGTATTCGGCCAAATATTGACCGAGTTACTGCCATCCAAAGTTTGGTCCAGATTTAAGAGTTTCACCGCCCGTAGGATTTTCCAACTAGCTTATTCGGCCCCGACTAGTTTCGGATCAAGGTAGACTTCTCTTATACCTTTTAACTCTAAGTATAGCGTATGGTATGCGTATGATGTTAAACAAATGTAGATTTCCATATCTACTTTCCTTAAATATAATTAGAAATATGTATACTTTTGAAACGTAGAATTATCTTTATACGCTTGATGAAAAATAGTACCTTACTTCTTGTCCAAATGCATGTTGATTAACAAACTGTGTGGCCCGTGATCCTTGATCCCCGCTCCTCTGTCGATGGTTCGATGGTGGTTGAGCCTTCTTCTCCTAGCCTGCACAGGGAATGCACGACTAAGACCTGGCCGGGGGTTGTCACGGCAAGGCCCTCCGGCGAGGGGATGAGTATAGTGCAGAGAGAGGAAGCAGAAAGCTAGAGAGAGTATGTGTGAGTATTGAGTAGCATGTACCTGTTAGGGTTGCAATCCTTCAGTATGTATAGAGTCTCCTTGGCTTGCTCTCCAAGTGCGGGCACGTGCTTGGCACGAGCCATGTGACGTCATAGTGACATCAAGGAATAGATCTGGTAACCATTTTCGGGGCTGAGCTGGCACACCCATGTGAGCCCATGATCACCTTCTGTTATAACCGCCTCTGCACGTGGCGGGACGCGTGGCTCAACAGTTAGCCGTCGTCGGTAGCCAGCTGTGCTCTGCGGGTGGCCGAACACAGATAATGCCGAGCCTGGCTATGCGTCCAATGGGGGAGGTAACTTTTGCCGAGAACCTCGCCGAGGGCAGGGATCGAACACGGACCTGTCTTCTACCGAGCCCGTGGCGAGTGGGATATCGAATGATGAAACACCGACGGCAACCGTGCTCAAGACCGACGTTCGGTACGGGGCAGGTTCGGCCCGCACCGTTGCAAACTTCTATGTTCGGCCTGCTACAATAGCCCCTCAATCTCTGCCAATGCCGAACGCATGGTAGGGATTGAAGTCAAGCTTTGGCCGAACTTGTTGAATCGCCGAGCGTGGTTGTGTTCACCGAAGGTAAACTTCCGCCGAGCCTGTATCATCTTCTTTTCAGGAGTGATCTTGGCCATCGATGAAGGGCTCCAGTGGGGGAGTGCCAGATGTCACCTTGTGGCTGGGCACGGCTGACGAGAGGACGGCTGGCAAACCCTGCAAGCTGTCCTTTCTATGACACGTGTCATGCGCTGAGTGGTCAGTGGTTCGGCGGTGCAACGATGGGCGGGAGTTTCGAGTTCCCAACCCTAGCCCTATATAAAGGGCAGCGCGAGGAGAGAGAAAGGCCTCGTTCTCTCTCTCTCTAGAACTCCATCGCCAGAGCTCCACCAGCGACCGTTCATCTTCTGATCTTGATTTCCCAGAAATTTCGCCACCAGATCTCGCTGCAAATCACAGGTATGTGCTCGATTTTCACCTTTCTTCACCTTTCCGCAGTTTTCATGGCTTTTTCTTGTTCATTTTCTGGATTCTGGGGCATTTTTTGTTCTGAGTGAACAGTTCGCCCCTGGAGATGAACGAACTGTTCATCTCCCTCTTCAATCTGTTCATCCGAGCGTGGGACCTTCAAGGGGTTCTGGGCTTGGCCGTTGATGGAGTAGGCCGAGCCCCAGTCTCTGATGTTTGGTAGGCTTAGACCGAACATGATTTGGCCGAGCCTTGAGAACGACAATGGGGTGGGCCAGTTAGGATACCGAGCATAGTGAGAACCCTATTTTCTAGCCGATGACGAGGTCTCATGTTTTAATTTTTGCCTTTTGTTAGGTCTGGCTCACCCAATCATCGTCATCTCATCCGACTCTGAGAATTCAGGGGACGATTCTGCAGACCTTGTGATCCAAAAATACGTGGAGAGGCACAGGAGCTGACGCCAAGATTCTTCGATCGACTCGAACATGTCCAGTGATTCCAACGCCAAGCGTGACCATGAGTACAACGGCGGGTTCAATACCAAGCCAGAGATATCCTTTACTACCAGTGCTGAGTCCGAAGCCGAACATGAGCTTGGGCCCGAGGCTGAGTCTAGGCTTCGTTCCCAGGCCGGAGCCACGACTTCTTCCCGTTCTGCTCCCGCCGAGACTTCTTCCGATAACAGGGAGTTTGCCGACCTTTTTGAGAAGGGGCAGGTCTGTCCCCATGCCCATTACTTCAGTGGGCGTCCCGATGAGTATGAAAACTTCTGCCGAACGTACCACATCCTAGGCGACGTCGTTGTCCACCAGGTAGCTAGCAATAGGATTAGGGATAAGAGGGAAGATCATCCCGAGCATATAACAGTCCCTCTGATGGCCATCTGCGAGGCCGGGCTCCGTTTCCCCCTTCATCCATTTTTGAGGGAATTGCTGACCAGGTTCAGCATAGTCCCTCATTATTTTGCCATCAACAGTTACAGGATAGTGATGTCCGTAATTAAGTTGAAAGAGCTACACGACCTTGAGTTTACCGTGGCCGACCTCTTTCATACGTATATCATGTCCAGGCACGGTGGTACCGAGCGTAGGTATCTGTCAACGCGTGGTGGTAAGGAGCCCCTGATAGATGGGCTTCCTGACACTGACAAGTGGGCTAACCTCTATGTTGAAGTTAGTGGGAATTATGAGTTCGGCAGTCAGTCAGTGCGGCTGCACTCTGTGCCGAAGATAAAAGACTTCCGAGATTTAATTTTGTTTCTTTGATCTGCCGAGTACGATTTACCTTTCCATTGTATTTCTGATATCTTGACAACACAACACTTTTTCATTTTGCAGATCACCGATCAATAACCAAGACACAGCAGTCTTTATCCGTTGAGGCTAACGTCGAGACGTTGAAGGCTCAAATTTGCTATGACGCGCCGACGTTGCTCGACTACACTCCTTCTTACAAGGGGAAGTTGAGGAGGAAGAAGAAAGAGGCGGGGCCGAGCACGAAAGCTAAGAAAGCAGCTGCTAAAGAGCAAGGGGTTGGTGACAAGGTTCAAAAGCCGAGCAAGAAGGTGAAGGAACCCAGGCTGAAATTTCCCACTTTCAAGAAGTCAGCCGACTTCTGGTTCCAAAACAGTCAACCAGCCGACTTCCAAGGTATTAATATTCCTCCCATCCAAACTCTGATCCCTGAATTTGCCGACGACATGGGCAGAAGGAACGTCGTGAAGATGAACCTTAGAGATGGTGCCGCAGCTCGCCAGAAGGAAGCTGCACTGTCCGAGAATCCTGCGAAGAAGCAGAAGGTCACACACGACTTCTTCCCCACAAGGCCGCCGACGCCACTCCCGAGGGAGAAGGAG
Organism: Rhododendron griersonianum; assembly: GCA_018127125.1. Taxonomy (NCBI): domain Eukaryota; kingdom Viridiplantae; phylum Streptophyta; class Magnoliopsida; order Ericales; family Ericaceae; genus Rhododendron; species Rhododendron griersonianum. Next base: position 27,840,357 of record CM030790.1, on the reverse strand, counting down.
CAAACTGAATCATCGGCGGCAGCTGGGTCGAAGGCCATGGAGGCAGCGACGGGCTCGGGCGGTCAACCGATTGTGCAAGAGTTCGCGCCATCCTTCGCAATAGCCGACGGCAGGATCATCACCGTTGAAGACAGTGTAAAGGTCGAACCTAGGTTGGCCGTCACCATGCTTCACGGCCTCGCTCTGCCGAGGGATATGGACAGAGTTCCAGGGGAGCTGCAGCCGAGCATCGCGCATTTGAGCGCTTACCTTGTTCAGGTATTTGACTTGACTTTTGAATTTGAAGTTATTTTCCTTCCTCTGTTCGCCGAGCTTGATCGGTTTATCTTCTACAGGCCGGACAAGCTGCGCTGCGAGTGTCCAGCCAGGCCGACCTTTTGGCGGCCGAGAGAACGCGTTACCGCGATGACGCCAAGGCCGAGCGCGAAAAGACGAAGGCTGCAAAGGCCGCCCTGAAGCTGACCAAAGCCAAGGTAGCCGAGCTCGAGAAGGAGAGAGATGAGGCACTGGAGAAGGCAAAGAAGTCCGAGCGTGAGCTCGGCTAGGTTGTGAGGAGAGAGAAGAGGAAGATGAAGGAGGTTGACGAGAAGGCTTTCCAAGCTGGTTATGATAGAGCTGGTGCCAAGTATATCCAGGAGGCTCGGTCGATGGTCAACGAGGAGCTCACGAAGAAGCTGCCGATCGCGTACCAAATTGGGTACAAGGATGGGGTGAAGGCTGCGTGTGGGGTTATGCAGATGGAGCCCGACATGAATCTGATGAAGTCAATCCCCGTAGCTGAAGTGCCCGAGCTTAGGTTGCCGTACACTGACGAGGAGTGTGCTCCACTTCCTCCGGAGGAGTACCCCGATAGTGAGGATGAGGTTGACGATCTTACAGATGTCGGCGCCGAAGGCGATGGTGATGGCTCTGCCTGGAGGAAGACGGGCAATGCTGAGGGGGGGAATGGTGAAAACGCCGAGCATGGTGCTGCGCAGGCTGGGAAGGGCGATGAAGTGGCTGTTGACGTTGAGAATGAAGCTGCTCGGGCTGCTGAAGTCGCTGCAGAGGGTGATCCTCCCTAGCTTTAAAAGTTCTTGTTTTTAGGGTTTTGGCTTTGAACTTTTTTGAAGTTTTTGTTGGACTGGACGGCTCCGAACTTGGGAGTTTGCCGTGCCAGATGTAATAGTTAATTGGGGGTCGGCACCGAACGGTTTACTTCGCCATACTTCCCAGCTTAGGATCTTTGATAACACTTGTCTTTAAGTTTGAATGAATGCAAGGCATTTTTTGTAACGTCTCTGTTGATGCTGAGCTTGATTGATTATTTTCATTTCTTCACAAAATTTGAAGGTCTTGTGTGTTTTGAATGTGTAGTTGTCCGTAGCCCCCACTTTGGTTTGGGTTCGACAGAATAGTTGAGAGTCTTGTATGATTTGAATGGTTAAGTATAGAAGTTTCAGCCGAACCTTGACCAAAGTAGACTAACAATTCTAATAGGTCGCCGAACATGGGAGTATTGGAAGCTAACATGATTCAGCTTGTTTTGTTTGTAAGAATGTGAGGTGCCCATTGCCAGTGGCTGGGGCTCGGCCAAAGTGTCAGCCCCTAGCCATGGTAAAGGAACGTTGAGAGTAGCAGATTGATTTGTGGGTTTTTTGCTCGCCAAAATGCGAGTGTGGAGTTTCGGTGGCCAACCATAGTGTCTTGCCAATCCGAGCCGAAGCCTAAGTTCCATAAGATATGTGTATTTTAGGCTCGGCAGACCGTACGTCCATTGATTGCTTCTTTGGGCGGCTATAGTGGCCGAAGCAGAAGGCTTTTTGAGGAGCCTGTTTGTGGGTGTGACCGAAGTCAACGGTTGTGGTTGGCGTTGTAGCCGAAGGTGGAATGATGCTCGAAATGTTTTGAAGACTTTTAAACCAAAAAGCTTGTCGTTTCATTGATAGTTCTCGAAGTACAAGAAAAATAGAAAAAACAGTAGCAGTGGGTCGAGGCCCTTCTTTGAAACGTAAAAGAAAAACATAAAAGATTAAGGCCGAAGCCAAAGAAAAATGAAACTCTTTTGCAAGAAGTGTTGGCCGAAGGTAGTGTTCAGCCTGATGTGTTGTGGAAGAAGCGTCACATGTATGCCCTCCTTAGGTTCTGTGCATTCCATGGGTTGGTGAGCACCTTCGCTTTCATGTCTTCGAGGGCGTAAGCCCCTTCACCAGCAACTTTGACGATGCGAAAAGGCCCTTCCCAATTAGGCATGAATTTTTGTCTTCTTGCTTGCTTGTACGACCTTTCGCCAAACCAAATCGTCAGGCTTGAACTTCTTGATTCGAACACTCCTGTTGTATCCTTTGGCAACTTGCACTTGATATTCGGCAAGCTTTAGCCGAGCGTCATCGCGTTTTTCTTCAGCCAGAATTAGCTCTTGCTCCACGGCTTCATCATTTGTCTGTGGGTTGAAGGTTTCTGTTCAGAGGGTTGGGAACCTTGACTCCAGTGGGATGACGGCCTCCATGCCGAATGCCATTGAGAAGGGAGTTTGGCCCGTGGAGCGACGTGGTGTGGAGAGGTAAGCCCACAAAACTCTGGGGAGTTCTTTTGCCCATTTTCCTCTCTTCGAGTTCAATCTGCGTTTTATCCCTGCACAGACTGTCTTGTTCGAGGCCTCGGCTTGTCCATTTCCTTGAGGGTAGGCTGGGGTTGAGTTGAAGAAACGTATGCCGAACTCCTCGCAGAGACTTGTGAGGCCGTCTCTGACGAATTGGGTGCCGTTGTCAGAGACTATGGCATAAGGTACGCCGAACCTTGTTACAATGTTTCTCCATACGAATCGTCGGACGTCTGCTTCTGTGATGGTGACGAGGGCTTCGGCTTCTACCCACTTTGAGAAATAATCCGTTGCAGTGATCAAGAATTTGAAGCCTCCAGGTGCTGTCGAGAGTTTCCCGACGATGTCGAGCCCCCATTGCGCGAATGGCCAGGGACTTGTGATGGGGGAGAGATTCGCAGTCTTTTTTCATGTTTTTCCAAAAGTATACTTGACTCATCGCGCGTTGGCATAACGAACGACCACTAGAGTGGCAGCCACAGCTTCCGGAGTGCAGTTCATTAAGGATCTCGGGAACTTGGTTTGGGTGGACGACGAAAAGATAGGGCCCGGAAATGAATTTTCTATAGAGTTGACCGCTCTCAGAGAGCCAATAGTAAGCGGCCTTGTTCCTGATTCGAAAAGCTTCCTTTTTGTCGTCGGGTAAGGTGTCATTCCTCAAGAAAGCGACGATTTCATCCATCCAGCTTGGACCAAGTTCAATGTTGAGCTCCTCTGGAGTTGTGTCAAAACTTGGGTGGTCGATGTTGCCAAAGTTTATAGTTCTGAACTCAGATGCTTTTGAAGCCGAGGCGAGGCCAGCAAGTGCGTCTGCGTGAGCGTTGTGCTCGCGGTTGATCTGCATGATGTTGAAGTCTTGGAAGTGAGTAATGAGTTCTGCTGCTGTGGCCTGGTACTTCATCATCCTTGGGTCCCAAGCTTCGTAGTCTCCCAGCACCTGATTGACTATAAGTTGAGAGTCGCAAAGTACGGCCAAATCGTTGATATTCATTGCAATTGCCGAACGTAATCCAGCAAGCAGGGCTTCATATTCGGCCTCATTATTTGTGGCGGGGAAGTCGATGCTGATGGCACTTTCGTGAAGAGTTCCGCAAGGAGAGACCAAGACGACTCCAGCTCCGGCCCCGTTGTTGTTGGAGGCACCGTCAACTTGCAACCGCCAAGTGTCTCCTTGAAAGAGGAGCCACGGTTTCCCTTTTGGTTCATGTTCGGCCGAGGGCTGAGTAGGCAGAGGAGTGTTTAGAATCTCAGAGTCTTCTGGCGTTAGCTCGGCAATGAAGTCGGCGAGGACTTGCCCCTTGATTGCCGTCCTTGGCTCGAAGCGGATGTCGAAATTTGCCAATTCGACCGCCCATTTGGATACACGGTTTGAGAGATCGGCTTTCCGGAAAAGAGCTTTGAGAGGGTATTCGGTTAAGACTGTGATTGTATGTGCCTGAAAGTATGGCAGAAGCTTTCTCGCCGCCGATACGAGTGCGAGTGCCAACTTCTCCAGTGGAAGATATCGTGTTTGGGCAGGAAGCAGCGTCTTGCTTGTGAAATAAACCGGCATGTCGTCGGCTCCTTCACGGCGAATGAGGGCGGAGCTGATGGCGTGAGGTGAGACGGCTAGGTAAAGGTAAAGAGTCTCAAACTCCTTGGGTTTTACCATTAGGGGTGACGTACTGAGATAGTCTTTGAGCTCGGCCAATGCTTTGCCGCAGTCTGGCGTCCATTCGAAGCTTCGTCGGCTTTTTCCTTTAAGGGCGTGAAAAAAGGTGTGGCATTTGTCAGATGACTTGCTGATGAAGCGGTTGAGGGCTGCTGCCATCCCTGTGAGTTTTTGCACTTCTCTGATTGTTCGTGGTGGCCGTAGGTCTGCCACCGCCTTGATTTGATTGGGGTCGGCCTCGATGCCGCGGCGTGTTACCAAGTGGCCGAGGAATTTTCCCGCACTGACGCCGAACGCACATTTCTCCGGATTCAGACGGAGTTTGTGGAATTTGAGGATCTCGAAGACTTCGGCTAGTTCCGAGAGATGATTGTGCTCCTTCTGACTCTTGACGACAAGGTCGTCGATGTAAGCTTCGAGGATGTGGCCGATCTACGCATAGAGCATTTTGAATATTGCTCTGTTGAAGGTAGCACCTGAGTTTTTGAGGCCGAATGGCATGACTCTGTAGCAAAAAATGCCATGTGGAGTGATGAAGGTTGTCTTTTCCATGTCGTCTGGATCCATGGCTATCTGGTGGTAGCCGCGGTAGGCATCCAAGAAACTCAACCGAGCATGGCCAGCTGTTGCGTCGACTAGTTGGTCAATCTTCAGCAGCGGGAACCAGTCCTTTGGACAAGCGTCATTAAGGTTGGTGTAGTCGACGCAAACTCTCCATTTCCCGTTCTTTTTCTTTACGACGACAGTGTTGGATAGCCAAGTTGGATACTGAACTTCCTGTATAGCGTTGTTGTCAAGCAGGCGGTTGACCTCTTCGATGACGGCGTCGGCGTGCTCAGGTGCCGAACGTCTAGCTTTTTGTACCACCGGTTTGGAGTCCTTTTTGATGTTGAGGGAGTGGCAGATGAAGCTGGGATCCACCCCTGGCATCTCCTCTGGAGTCCAAGCAAAAACTTCTAGATTGTCTTTAAGGAACTGGAACATCTCATCTCGTTCTGCCTCGTTTAGTGAAGAGCCGAGTAAGAAGAAGCGAGATTCGTCCTCGTTGATGGGCATCTTTACCAAGTCTTCCTCTGCTTTGTCCTCGGCTTTTTGGCCGACGTCTTCGATTACGGCCATGTCTGGGACTTCAACCCATTGCACCGTTTTTGCCTTGGACGAATTGTGGACGGCGGAGACGTAGCATTTTTTGGAGGCTACCTGGTCGCCTCGCAAATCTTCCTGTCTTCCCGTGGCGCCGATGAAGCGGACGACTTGGTGGTACGTTGAAGCAATAGCTTGCATTCCATGGAGCCAAGTTCGGCTGAGGATGGCGTTGTATGGGCTCGGCGCGTTGATGACAATGAACTCGACGGTTAGAGTCTTTGAGCCGACAACGACCGGGAGGAAGATTCGGCCGAGCGGCCATACAGGAGCTCCGTTGAAGCCAATGAGGGGTACTTCGGTGGGCTATAAAGCCGACTCTGGTAGGTCCAACTTCTTGAAGAGGTCGTAGTACATTACCTCAGCTGAACTCCCTTGATCAATGAGGACGCGCTTGACGTCATGAACACCAATCTGGACGGTGACGACGAGTGCATCCGAATGCGGAGTCTGAACGTGTTCAAGGTCACGCTTGGTAAAGCTTATCGTCCATTTGGGCACTTCTTGTGGTCGTGAACGTTTGGATCCACAGCCGACTAAGAGTATCTCTTTTGAGGTTGAGGCGTGATCAATGTCGGCTTTGAGGGTGGTTTCGAATGCCTTTGTTACTGGACCGTGGATGACGTGGATCAGCGGTCGTTGTTCGTTGGGGTTGGGATTTGTCTGCCGGGCGGGCGTCTTTGATCGATCAATGTATTGATCGAGGTGACCTTGAGCTACAAGCTTTTCGAGGAGGGCTTTGTATGGTGCGCAGGCAGTCGTGTAGTGGCCGAGCTCGTTGTGGTAAGAGCATTTTTTCCTTGGGTTTTGATCCGGTTGGCCTGTGTCGGTTCCAAGCTTGCCCGTCGGCCACTCGAACCAAGGTTGCCTCATGATCTCCTTCAAAAAGGACCAAATTGGTTCCTTGAAGTGTGTGGTTTCGGCCACGTAGTCATGCTCCTTCGGCGGGCGTTTCTTTCCCTCCTTGATGTTGTGGACCTGCTTCTTGGATTGCGGTTGCTGGGTGATTACTGGTGTCGGCAGTTGAGGAGTGGTCGAGGTGAAGGACGATGTCAAGCTCGGGATTCCCTGAGCCGCCCTGTCGTCATAGAACTCCTCAAGAGCGCAAAATCTCTCTACTACGCGCATTAATTCTCCCATGCCGTGGGGTGGGCGGATGGCGAGTTCATCTAAGATTTTGCTGCCGGATTCCAGCCCGTTTTTGAAAGTGCGTTCGGCCCAATATTCATCAATTCCTGGGATCTCGTTGAACAGCTACCAGTAGCGCTCGGCGTACTGTCTGAGAGTTTTGGACGGTAGTTTCCTTAACTGAGATAGAGACTCAGGCTCTTTAGCTATTTTGTTGCTCGTGATAAACCGTGTTGAAGGCGCGTTCAAGGTCGGTTAGGTTCCTTATGGATCCAACGGGCAATTTGTTGAACCACTGGAGTCCTAAGGAGCCTAGGCTGGACGGGAATGCCTTACATTTAATTTCATCCTTTAGTGTGCAGAGCTCAATGGTTTGCCTGAAGTGGATGAGGTGAGTGTAAGCCTCGCATGTCGCCGGATCGAACTTCGTGAATTTGGGTAGATGAAAGGTGGACTCCAGCGGCGTGTTGATGATGTGGGAGGTGAAGGGAGAGACGCCGAGGTCTTTTAGTTGTCTTTCAAATCCCGGGCGCGGCGATTTGCCAGGCTTGTCCGTCCTTGATCTCTTGGAATCCCTTTCCTTGTTCTCCTTTGCTGATGTCTTCTCGGCTTCCCTTCGCCGAAGCTTTTCTCGCAGGTCCGTCGTTGTTCGGCGTGGGCCGTTGATGGTTTTGTCTTTGTTACGACGGGTTTTGTTGTCTTCGTTCGCACCCTCGGTGCGTATGCCTTTACCATTTCGCTGAGCACGGTGCTCGTCGTCTAGGTTCTCTGGCGGGATGTCACCTAGACATTCAGAGACATGGGGTCTGGTCCGTGCGGAGTCTCGGCTGTGGTGCGAAACCGTTGTGCGAGAGAACTCAGCACGACCAGTTGAGTATGTGCTTGTGAACGACTCGGTGTCCTGCGTCCTGGTTCTCTCGTGATGGCTTTTGGAACGGTGAGTTCCAGATGCGTTGGGTTGTTTGTAGAGGATGATTTCTCTGGCGTCGCCTGGTGCTAGGGTGAAGCCTAGGCGGTCTTTCACGGATCCACGTTGGCCTCCCTCGTTCTGACGCCCTTGTGGTGGTGGTGGTGGAGGTGGAGGTGGCGTTTGCCCTACTCGACCCTTGCCTCCGCCAGATCTTGATGCAGTAGGGGTAGTGTCCTGTTGCATATGTTGCTTCATTTGGGCCACCTTCGCCCTTAGCGCGGCTAACTCGTTGTCGCGTTCGTCGTCGCGACGCTGTAGGTCTACGGATGTAGGCCGCCGTTACGTCGTCCGAAACTGGTGAGAGCCCGGACCCAAGGGCGAGGGAGATGGACAAGTGCCTTTCGAGGGGTGGTGTGGAGATGATGTTTCCACTAGCGTCTTTGGCCCCCGAAGCGGCTGCGTCTGCTAGATCTCTGCCCATGGTAGGTGATTTGGTGGTTGTTTTACGAAGGAGTAAGGGGGTTTGGAGGATGAGAGAGCCGTTTGAATCAGAAGCGTTTCACGTCGGGTTCACCAATTGTGTGGCCCGTGATCCTTGATCCCCGCTCCTCTGTCGATGGTTCGATGGTGGTTGAGCCTTCTTCTCCTAGCCTGCACAGGGAACGCACGACTAAGACCTGGCCGGGGGTTGTCCCGGCAAGGCCCTCCGGCGAGGGGATGAGTATAGTGCAGAGAGAGGAAGCAGAAAGCTAGAGAGAGTATGTGTGAGTATTGAGTAGCATGTACCTGTTAGGGTTGCAATCCTTCAGTATTTATAGAGTCTCCTTGGCTTGCTCTCCAAGTGCGGGCACGTGCTTGGCACGAGCCATGTGACGTCATAGTGACATTAAGGAATAGATCTGGTAACCATTTTCGGGGCTGAGCTGGTACACCCATGTGCGCCCATGATCACCTTCTGTTATAACCGCCTCTGCACGTGGCGGGACGCGTGGCTCAACAGTTAGCCGTCGTCGACAGCCAGCTGTGCTCTGCGGGTGGCCGAACACGGATAATGCCGAGCCTGGCTATGCGTCCAATGGGGGAGGTAACTTTCGCCGAGGGCAGGGATCGAACACGGACCTGTCTTCTGCCGAGCCCGTGGCGAGTGGGATATCGAATGATGAAACACCGACGGCAGCTGTGCTCGAGACTGACGTTCGGTACGGGGCAGGTTCGGCCCGCACCGTTGCGAACTTCTATGTTCGGCCTGCTACACAAACTTTATCCTCAATAAACATATGCTTTTTGAACTTCCTTAAAAGAAAGAAAGAACGACTTTTAAAAGATAGGAAATTATCGCTTAGTTTCAATCATAAGAATGGTGATGAGCTTGTTGTATGATTGCTTGACTACTTGTTGTTGATAAAGCATAAGTGGTTTACCACTCCAAAGGTGTCCGTCCATGTGGCACTATGCTTTAGTGTGTGTGTTAAATGTTCGAATATGATTAGAATGAGCATGCTAAGTAATATAGAGTTGAATGATCTTGTTAGTTTAATTCCAAGAAGTCAATACATACTGCCGCGGAGTCTATGCATGAATACGAGACACGAAAATAAAAAAGTAGAAACATGACACCTAGGGTGTGTTAAACAAGGTGTGTTTTTGAAACCGCAATGTGGCCAGACTTGCCCGTTGTGTGGTGTGTGTGTGTGTGTAAAATATTTTTGAAACTACATAATGACCAATGTGGGAGTCATTATGTGAGTTGTGTGTGTGTGTGTGCGCCAATGGGAACCCGGCGCGGCGGAATCGAGGTTGGGTGTGTGGCTTGGTTATCCGTGGAGAGGAGCCAATGCAAGTTTTGTGTGCCAATGGGAACCCGGCGCAGCGGAACCATTGTGAGGATACTCGGGAACCCGGCGCGGCGGAACCGAGGTTGGGTGTGTTAAAAATGTGATTTTCGAAATGATTTTGTGTAAAAGAAAGATTTATGACATTGGATAAAATATTTTTGAAACTACATTGTGGCCCTTTGCCCAATGGGCATTGTGTGTGTGTGTGTGTGCCAATGGGAACCCGGCGCGGCGGAACCATTGTGAGAATACTCGAGAACCCAGCGCGGCGGAATCGAGGTTGGGTGTGTGCCAATGGGAACCCGGCGCAGCGGAACCATTGTGAGGATACTCGGGAACCCGGCGCGGCAGAACCGAGGTTGGGTGTGTTTTAAAACCTCAAGTGGCCGAACGTGGCAGCTCATTGAGTGGATGGATTTTGAAAGCAGCAATGTGGCCGGACTTAGTAGCCCATTGTGTGTGTGTCACCAATGAAGCCGGACTTGGTAGCTTCATTAGTAACTTGATTTATCTATACACTCAATAGGGACCTGGCGTGAAAGCCCTTGTGTGGATTTTGAAAACCACGATGTGGACAGACATGGTAGCCCATCGTGTGTAATATTTGAAAACCCCAATGTGGCCGGACTTGCCCATTGTGTGGTGTGTGTTAAAATGTGATTTTCGAAATGTTGATTGGAAATGAAAAGTAAAATGGCGACACGGTCTACGAAACGCTGCGTAGGAGAAACTCTGATATCACAGACACCAACGATAGTTAATAGAGAATGTGGATGTGTCATTGTTAATAGTTGAATAAACATATACTGCGTAGATATCGTTATCTGTATGGCTTGTTTTGTGAAAGTTACTGCATAAATATCGTAATCTGTATGACTTGTTTTGTGTAAGTTATGGGTTAGCGGGTATAAGATTATTCTGCTGAGCTCTTGTAGCTCACGGTGTTACCTCTGGTGACCCTGACATATTATATCGGTGGCGACGCTGGTATAATGTGTCAGACTTTGTAGATGATCAAGGGGAGCTGTACACCTTGGAAGCCCTTGGAGCAGAAGAGCTAGCTAGGATGGAGAAGCAGGCGGAGCTGTAGTTAGGAACCCTAGATTTTCTTCCCTTTATGTAATGAAGGCACTCTGATGGAAATTTGATGTAATAGTGAGCCAGACTCACCTTGATTATTCAATAAAATTGCCCTTTTAATGTATCCGAATTTGGGGGCGTTACAGCTAAGGTAGTTGCGATTGAAGAAAGTGATAAAGTTGATGACATTCTTTTTGAGGAACTTGTAAGTAAACTTCAAACGTTTGAATTGAATCATCTTTCAAAGAAACCTACATTAAAGCATAATAAAAGCATTGCTTTTAAATCATCTAGAGAAGAATCCTCTGTGACACAAGAGAGTGATGATGACCTTGACGAAGAAGAACTTGCTTACTTTGCTAAGAAATTCAAAAAATTTGTTAAATTCCGTAAGAATAATAAATCTAGAAATTTTTCTTCTTCGACTAGTGGAGGTAACAATTTTAATTATGTGGATAATGAAAAGAAATCTTCTATTGAAAAATCCAAGAAACCCCAAGGTATACAATGTCACGAGTGTCACGATTTTGGGCATGTTCAGGCAGAGTGTGCAAACACTCTTAAAAAGAAAGTGGCCAAGGGGTATAAGGCTACGTGGGATGATGATAGTGATGAGAGTAGTGATGGGAGTTCTGAAGCTCCTAGATATTCTGTGCTTGTTGCCAATGTTAGAGAATAATGTTACTTTATTAGACCTTATTAGAACTTAGTTTATATTGCATAGGGTACTTTAGTAATTCTCTTGTTTTATTGGTATAAATACAAGTGATGTATAGGAGCAGGATACGCTTCTATCTTTTTCCCTAATATATTTTTGTCTCTCTCTCTCTCTTCTTCGCCTCCTTCTTTGCAAACCCTAATTCATAGTTCAAAATTCAACTTGGTATCAGAGCAATCCGATCCAACTCTAAAACACATCTAATACATCTGGAGAACACAGAGCAATAGCCAAGACGTGCTGACGTCATCAACCGTACGATGACGTCGTTGTGATGTCATCATTCTGTACGGACGCCGACCATGGGTGATCACATGGCTGCATTCGTCTCCATCTCGTGGTGATTTTTGTATTTTTTTTTTTTACAGCCGTTGATGGTGTGTTCGATTTTTTGGAATATTTTCGTTTTCTTGGAGTCCTATTTTCATATCTGATTTTTGGTGGACAATCTGGGGTATTTGCTGCTCGAAAATGGTTCTATGGGCTGCGAAAATGACTGTTGGTGTTCGATTGTTGGCTGTTTTGTTGAATTTCTGAGTTTAGAACTCAGTTTTGAGCGAAACCTTGGTTCGGAACAGTGTTGGTGTGACGAACAGTGCTGTTTTTTCTTGGTTCTCTGGACTTGGGTAATCAGTTTTCTACTATATTGGATACTGTTTTGCTCTTATTTGTTGCTTTTTGGCTGATTGTCGGAGTATTTTTTTTTGGGCCATGACTGAGAGTAAATCAAAATCTGAGAGTAAACCACCATCTGGGTGGTCCCGCCATGATAACATACCTCGCTCTATTACATCGCAAAAGCTTGATGAGCACAATTACTTGTCATGGGCACATGCCGTGAAGGTTTATCTGCGTGGGCAACGCCAAATGAAGTATATCACATATCCTCCACCCTCAAAGGGGGATCCTACGCTTCCTGATTGGGAGGTAGAGGATTCTAATCTCATGGGACGATTCTGGCATAGTTTAGAACCACATGTTGCTACTACTGTTGAATTTTGTGATACATCGAAACAGATTTGGGATGCTCTTTCTGACTCTTTTTCACAACAGAGTAATGTTTCTAGAGTTTTTGAGCTGTATGAGAATTTTTACAACCAAGCAGTCTGGGAAGCCATTATCGAAGTATTATAGTAGTCTGAAGAGTTTGTGGGATCTGTTGCTGCAACATCGTCCTTTTACCTCAGATTTAGCACAACAGAAGCGTTATTGGGAGGATTTCATGCTTGCTTCATTGCTTTTTGGTTTAGACTCTGAGCTTCATGGATTTAAGGATCAGATACTTGCTAGTGAGACTCTTCCCACGGCTGCCAATGCATATTCTCGTCTCTCTCATTCTTCTTTGGGCCAATCATCTAATGTGTCTCGTAATGTTGCTCCTATTCCGGAGTCTTCGGCTTTCGTTTCTGTAGACACCCCAATTTGGCCTAACGATTATTTCAAGTCCCACCTCGGGGACCATCCCGATGATGAAATGGATACAGTGATTGCTGATTGCCTTCTCGAGAACCTTAGGACTTTCGGCAAGAACTTTGAGCCACTTAGAGGACCCAATCAGAGCCATACAGCCTTTCAGACAGAAAATACAGAAGCCCAGGAGAATCCATCTGTCGGCCGTAACATCGATCTAACGGCCTTGACATCATTTCCTCACCCGAGCAACCTGTTGCTAGAAAATCTCCCTGAGAGATCAATCCCTCAGCCGCAAGATCCATCCTTCGGCCGCAACATCCATTCCTCGGCCGTGTGATCTATTACTCGGCCGCCAGATCGTCCTTTTTCCAGACTCTGGAACGTTCTGTCGATTGTTTGATCCAACTACACTACCTCTCCGATGCGTTCGGGCCACGTTCAGAGATTGCAACAAAGAGTTCGAATTGAATTGCAATTGCAATTGCAATCGTGCCATTTGATTGGCCGGAATGAGTCATCCCTATGCCTATATAAAGGAGCCTTTGGGCTCCGAAATTAACAAGTGAAATTACTCACCCAAGCTCCGATACTCTGCACAAATACTCTCTCAAACCCTCTCTTCAAAAGCCCCAATCTCCCGAAGGCAGCCATCCATCCGAAGATCAAACCCCGAAGTTCAAACCCTAACCCTAGGGTTTTTCGAGAAGCAATCAGTCAATCACACCAAATCCAAAGCAATCAAGCAACTGAGGGATCAAGGTGGTGAGGCCCAACGGCCTCTGGTTTGTCTTACTTACCGTATTTATGACTAACCGTAGCGTTTTGATTATCTGCTAGGTTTTCTGTCTGGTGTGAGGAAGAACATCGATCGGGGCTTCGATCCCTCGGCCGATACATCAAACCAGGAGGATCCCTCGGCCGTGACATCCATTCACCGGCCGCAGGATCCATTACCCTGGGACATCTTTGTTTGTTCTGCTTTCTGACGCATGCTTCAATTATAGTTTTGGCTCACCCTTTACTGTTTAAAGTCTAAAAACAAACTACGTGTTAGAATTAATTAAAGCTTGTATATGTCTCACATTGAATGATTATGGGCCAGTCTCACGACTGGGCAAAGAGGGGTGCCTAACACCTTCCCCTCATTGTACTTTTGGCTCCCGTACCCGGAATCTCTATCTATTTTTCCTAGTTTTAATAAACTAGGTGGCGACTCTACTTTGATGATAACCGTTATCGTGTGGCGATATTCCTAGCCATGGGGATATCCACGATCTTGGTTTATGAAGTGGAACCAAACAAGCGTGATCAATCTGTATGGCGATGCCCCGTTTGGGAGGTGTCTACAGTTTTTGGCGACTCTGCTGGGGACTTGAGAGCCATAACCAAAAAAATTCAACATAAGACTAATACATGCCTTGTTTAATTCATCTATCATATGCATCGAGCGGGCAACCCATTGAGTTCACCTGATATCCGGGCATGACACAGGCTATGTTGGGGGTTCCAGCAAACTCCACCGTCACTCGTACCTAGTGGTATATTAAAAGGGGAATCACCCAATCACCGCCTATGATGGGCTGGTGAGAGGATTGGTGCCCTTTGACAACGGAGCACCCTGAGACTACCAAAATCTTGCATGTGGTAGAAAGCCATAGAACTTATCAAGCTAAGACAGGAACCTACAGGCTAGGAACCTATTTGCATTTTATTTGCAAGAGTTCTTTCTCACACCTTGTAACATTTGTTGTTGTAAATAACTCTTTCTGTGCAGAAGGGTTGGGATTTTCAACCCAAATCCTAACCCTACACGAGCCAAATACTGACTTCCAGATACTCTACTTTTCAAGCAGGCACAATAGGTAGATTAAAGAAGCAACCTCAGCCAGTTTTATACTCTTACAATACCCGAAGTCACGCCAAACAGAGGTCTTTACAGTCATCTCATCGGTCGCCTTCGCCTGTCAAGACACCCTCACCGCAACGGTCCCAATCAATTCTGGGGACTTCGCGGTCATCTTCTCAACAAACCCGACTATCTACCCAATCCCGAGCTTCGCCCAGCAATCCCTCTACCTACACCCCAAAAATGGCAGACAATGATGCTACTATCACCGAGCTCCGAGCCCAAATTGCCTATTTACAAGCCGAGAAAGCAGCAAGAGATGCTGAAGACAAGAAAAATGAGGAAGAAGCAGAAAATCCTCATGAAGTTACGGAAAACCCTGAACTGGTCAAACAAGTCAAGGAGATCAAGCACGCTTTGGCTAATTCACAAGGAGACCAAATTCTAGATTTCGAAGGACTCTGCCTCTTTTCAAAATCTCAACTGCCTGAACGGTTCAAAATGCCAAACATCGAGAAGTTCAACGGGACTGGTAACCCTACCAGCCATGTTCGCCATGTCATCAATACTCTGAAGCCTATGGGCTTAACCGATGAGCTCATCACTCAACTGTTTCAAAGAACTCTCACTAGAAACGCCCTCGATTGGTTTCTCGCTTTGGAATTTGTGCACTATCAGACTTGGCCATAAATTGCCAACGCTTTTGTCAAGCAGTATGCATACAATGTTCAAATCGAATTAACTACTCGAGACTTGGAAATGACCAAACAAGAATCCAATGAGGAATTTGCTACCTTTGTGGCAAGATGGAGGGAAAAGGCTGCCAAAATGAAAAACCGTCCTTCCGAGGAAGATCAAGTGAGGATAGTTGTCAAGAATCTGCAACCCAAATACCTCACCCATATTTACACTCAGGCTATCACTGATTTTAAACGCCTGCATGCCACTGGGCTACAAATCGAAGATGGAATCAAGATGGGCCTCATTGGGAAAGAAGGAACTCCTCCACCCAGAAAAACCTTTCCAACCCGTACATCTCCTGCCTCCATCAATACCTTTAACTCAACCTTACCACAAGACCCCTTTCAAGCTAACTTGTCTAGAAATACAAATCGCCCTCGCCGCAGCTTTGACCCTCTCTAAATGACTCCATCTCAAGCCTTAGCCATCCTAAGCTGTCAAGGGCATCTCAGGCTCTTGAATAATCCACCTCCTCAGCCACCTTATGGCCCAAGCTATGATGCCAATAAATAATGCGCTTACCACCAACACCCTGGACATGAGACAGACCACTGCATGCGTCTTCATCATGACATCCAAGATCTCATTGATAGTCGAGCTATAAAACCTCCCAAGCCCAATGTGCAAACCAATCCACTTCCTGCTCATAATAACGAACCACCATCTCAAAATATCAATCTCATAAGCCTATCCAATAGCCCCACATATAATCCTACCCGACACATTATTCCAAACACCCAAGCCAAACCATCCCTGATCTTCTCTAAGAATGGCGAATGCTTTGCAACAGGAGGAGAACCCCACATCTATGCCATTGATGATGGGGATTGGTGGTTGGACATGCGTCAAGCCCTGCCAAGTGATTGGGAAGTTGGAAGAATTGAGCCTGCTGATCCTTGGGGCACCCAAGAAGAAGAAGTGGGTCACCTCACCCGAAGCGGAAGGGTATATAAACAATCTAAACTAAGTGGGGAAAGTTCAACCTCAACACGGGTAATGGAAGAAGAAGAAGAAGAGAGCCAAAGGACCGAACCTGAGGAAGACAGAGTGCTAAGACAACTAAAGAAAATCCAAGCTGATATCTCTATCTGGGGACTGCTTATGTCCTACTACGAACATCGTAACTCCTTCTTCAAAACCTTGGGGAAAGCCAAAGTTCCCATCGACATCACCCCCGAAGATCTGGTAGGTTTCATAATGGCGTCAAAAGCTCCGAAACCAACGATAGCCTTCACTGACAAAGATCTACCTCCTGAAGGGCCTGCACACAACAAACCTCTCTACATTTCACTTAAATGTCTCACTAAATGGATCCCACTGGTCTTGGTGGATAATGGGTCTGCTTTAAACGTATGCCCTCAAAGGACCCTTGACAAGCTAGGAGTAAGCACCACTGACATACGCCCTTCAAGTCAGGGCGTAAGGGGCTATGACAATTCAAAAAGAAGAGTGATTGGGTGCGTCACACTGCCAGTAGAAGTGGAGAAGATCAAAAGAGACGTGGAGTTCCATGTGATGGATATACCAGCCACCTTAAATATTTTATTAGGAAGGCCTTGGTTACATGACGCTGGGGCAGTGCCTTCCAATTTGCATCAGAAGGTCAAATTCGCAGTAGATGGAAGAGTCATAACCATTCTGGAGGATTCATCGATCCGAGCTCATTCCGACACACCTGTCCAAGAGGTAGGGACCGAGGAAACCTTCCTTACTGGATTCAGTCTTGAGGAAGCGACTGCTGTGCAAGGCATGGAAAAGGCTAAGGCAAGAGGAAGCAGGATCAAAGAAGAAAAACTCATGATCCCAAAAACACTCAACGGTTGGTTTGTAAGAGAAGGAGAAGACTTCCCATTTTGTGGTTTTGCAGAAACATGGGAAGACGAAATTACTAAGCAAAGGTACCCTGGAATGCAAATCTTCTTTGATCAAGAATGGACTGACAGTGATGTGGAAGAAGAACCAATGAATTCAACGTCTATTCCCGAAGACTGGATCGAAGTATTAGCTGAGTTTGACCTGAAGATTCTGTTTGGCAAAGAAGAGGGTGAAGAAGAGTATAAAACTGTGAAAGGCAAAGGAGCAACTCCCGAGATACCGCAGTAAATCGCACTGTAGACACCTCCCAAACGGGGCATCGCCATACAGGTTGATCACATTTGTTTGCTCGAATGGTTGCTTGCTTTGTAAACTGAAATCATGGATATTCCCATGGCTAGGAACATCGCCACATGATAACGGTTATCATCAAAATAGAGTCGCCACCTATTTTATTAAAACTAGGAAAACAGATAGAGATTCTGGGTACGGGAGCCAAAAGTACAGTAAGGGGAAGGTGTTAGGCACCCCTCTCTGCCCAGTCGTGAGACTGGCCCATAATCGTTCAACACAAGACGTATAGATGCTTTATTTAATTCTAACACAGAGTCTGTTTATTTAAGCCTTTAAGCAGTAAAGGGTGAGCCAGTGCAATAATTGAAGCATGCATCAGAAAACAGAAAAGCAAACAAACTGTCCCAGGGAGATGGATCCCGCGGCCGGTGAATGGATGTCACGGCCGAGGGATCCTCCTGGTTTGATGTACCGGCCGAGGGATCGAAGCCCCGGTCGGTGTTCTTCCTCACACCAGACTATACGATTAACAGATAATCAGAAAGTTATGATTAAGCGTAAGAACGATAAATAAAACAAACCAGAGGCCGTTGGGCCTCACCACCTTGATCCCTCAGTTGCTTCGGATTGGGTGTGATTGATTGATTGCTTGATTGAAAACCCTAGGGTTAGGGTTTGAACTTCGGGGTTTGATCGCCGGATTGACGGCTACCTTCGGGAGGTTAGGGCTTTTGAGGAGAGGGATTGAGAGAGTATTTTGGCAGAGTTTCGTGGCTTGAGAGAGTGTAATCTCTGATGAATTTCGTGTGTATATTTTCGGAGACCAAAGGCCCTTTATATAGGCAATTGGGGACTCACTCCGGCCAATCAAAGCACGCGATTGCAATTGCAATGCACCTCTAACTCTACGTCGTAATCTCTGAACGTGGCCCGAACGCATCGGAGAGGTAGTGTAGTTGGATCAAACAATCGACAGAATGTTCGAGAGTCTGGAAAAAGGTCAATCTGGCGGCCGAGTAATAGATTACACGGCCGAGGAATGGATGTCCCGGCCGAGGGATTGATCTCTCAGGGAGATTTTGCTAGCAACAGGTTGCTCGGGTGAGGAAATGATGTTAAGGTCGTGAGATCGATGTTACGGCCGACAGATGGATTGTCACGCCCTCGATTTTCAACATAAATAAAAATAGCTTTTCATAGATAAAACTCCTCGCATTATCATATAAAATACCCAAAAGAGTTCACCATGTCCTAGCCATTAAATTACAGTCCCAACTCCAAGAGTTTGAATATATTACATCATAAAAAGAAATAAAGTTAAGGTTCTATTACATTCCCAAGCATGTTTTATCAAAATGTCCATGAGTCTCTTTTACCACTTCTTTCGAAAATATGCACTTGAAAGCATGCACTTCACTCCATGCTACTGCTCCGGGTTCATATCTGAAAATGATAGGTTGAGCTACACTAGCCCAGTAGAGAAATCTACACAACCATTATATGAAAATGGGATGACAGGTAGAATGAACAACGGAAATAAGGTACGATATCTAAAAGGAGAAACAGAACACGACTAGTAATTGTCCCAACGTCAACGACATAAATGAGGTACTGATACTACACACCACAACTCTAGTTCAACTACGAGGACTTTCTGCCTATACGATTCTCTCATGACTGCCTCTGCCCCTCATTTTATTTCAAATCTCCTATCCACTATATTGACTTATGAAACCGTCATAATCAAAGAGCCACAACTCCGATGTCTTTCATATCACTTGCACTTTCACAATAATAGCCCATTTCCAATATCATTATGTCGCAATTTCCTTTTTGTTCTATGTCATGAGCAAAAGCTCCTGCTGGGCTATTTACGGAGCCCCGATACTCCCCACTAATACCTCTCTCACTGATGGACTAATTCAAGTCACACGTCATAGGTCGTCGTACCCAAAATTCCTCCAATATACTTTACAACTCAATCGTTCATCACAACCACATATACTGAATTCACAACGAAGACTCACTCACATAGAAGTAGTACGGATAATTTCACCTTAAATAACTCGCTATCATTATATCATTAGTTTCTTATCACCATACAAGTATTCACATAACAAGCATAGGAAAACGTCTCATGTATCCACGCCTAGCGTTGTTTAACTCAAAGGAATGTCTTACGTGTTCGTTTTTCACATCGTATGTCAACACATACAACCTTCCCCCACCTATATTCCTTATATTCTCTAAACCCTCGTTTCGGTGTCAAAGGACTCATAAGGAATTCAACGACCACTACAAAGCCTGGTATACCCCTAGTTTCATCAAACCATTCAATTAAGTACTCAAGAGAGCCTAAGAACATTCGTGTCTCACCCACACAATCCTAAGGAAAAGGATTACCCGACGTTTACGAACGCATCTATCTTGTTTTGACTACCAAACCTTATCGGTTAAGGATTAGGAGATGAGACCACCACCATTGGAAAGTAGACCTTCCGTACATCAATTTCGATATAAAATTTGTCCAAAACGGAGTTCGAATGAAAAAGTTATGCTCGTTCGAAATTTTTCCAAAAATGCTGATTTTTCAATGTCTACCGGTAGACATTAATCTCTACCGGTAGAAGATCAAAATTTCACAAACAATGACAGATTTTTGAATACCTACCGGTAGAGATTAATCTCCTACCGGTAGAAGACCAAGATTTCACAAAAGTGACACTACTGGACAGCGTTTCTACCGGTAGGACCACAATTTCTACCGGTTGCAGTGCACGACTTCCAGATTTCACCAGAACGATTCCAATAACGAAACCAACGACCTAGGGCACGATTCAAGTACCAAATCAACTCATAAACATATAATAGAGGTGAGAAATCCCTACCTCGAAGTCGAAGAATGAAATCCAAGCTCAATCAAGTAAGCCCTAGCTCCGGAAACCTTGAATCAACCAAATACTCCTCTCCAAGCGAAACCCAACGAAATACGAGCTCAAGATCACGTGCGGAAGGTGGAATGAAGGTTAATCTTTGTGGGTCTCGAGTTTGGAGATGATATTTGAGAGTGTGAGGGAGAGAGATAGAGAGAGCCGAGAGAGAGCGAGAGAGCCGAGAGAGAGCGAGAGACCGAGAGATAGAGAGGAGAAATGGGAAAAATGATTTTCCTGTCACACACACCACACACATATATACACCATATTGCACTAACACCCAAAGTTTCTAAATCCTTGCACATTAACCCACAACCATGATCTCCATACTAATCCATCTTTTATTCTTTTATAAAATATCTAAAATTATTAAAAAAATTTACGGGTCTCTACATTCTACCCTCCTTAAAGAAATTTCGTCCCCGAAATGTACTATGCCAAGTCCAACCGAGTCACAAATCACATACCAAACCTCATACTGTCATCTCATAATCATCACATCATCCTCTCCTTTCTACGTAGACTTGTCTCATCTTGTTTACTCCACAAAACCTTTACTATCCGTATAGTTCTACCACTCGATACTCAATCACAAACCACTATTGTCTTCATCAAATCCTCGAGTCCTCTCATCTGTACAAAAGTCCTAGACTTCACATTTACCAACATGACAATCATACCAAAATCCAATGAATAGTCTCCTTACATTCCCCAAGTACTTCCCGAACTTCCTAGAAGGACAAATTAAACTGTTTATAAAAATTCGAATTCTAAACTCTAAGTTCTATCTTTCCTAATCAACATCACTCAAGAATCAAGCCTTTACTCACCAATTCATATAACCTCAAACATCTCCACTGGAACAAAACTAATAAGCCTCGAATCCTAAACCACATAATAACTCATCACCCTTTCCTCAGCTATAACATTCATTCATAGAGGTTAAACTCCCCATACTTCAATCTATTAATATTTCTCTCGACTTCAAGAACAAATACACCTCACAATTGATTTATACCATCAATACTGCTATTCATAAGCACCATTACCACTCTCTTAACAATTCTCAAACGGCCTCGTGCCTCGTGGCACTCACTTCCCTCTCATAAGGACACGATTAACCACCATTGGTACATCTACACACTTATAGCACAAAACTGCTAGCCACTACCTTTCCTTTAGTCCACCTAACATCATTATTGGTTTCTATTTTTGAAAATTCAAACTCGCTTCCATGGAAATACATCTCGTTACATAACTCGATACAACCAAGCTCACTATTCTCCTTAAACCCAGTTCTCCAAACACCATTGCTGCTACTCAAGGAAGGTACACACTCGTAGCAACTACCCACATAACCTTCACTATTTTTTCTACATTGTATACCAAAAGCAAATTTCACATATTGAGATTACATTACAAATCAAACATAAAGGTTAAAGCTAAACAACAACACATTTCATTAACGAAATATTTCAACAAACCCATGGTACAATTTAATAGCTCACACAACACCAAACACATTCATGCATTAACAGACTCACTCAGTATCCAGCAGGTTCACAGAGTATCCAACAAACTCACCAACTCACAAGGTGTCCAACGGACTCACCAAGTATCCACGGATTCACAAAGTATCCACGGACTCTCAAAGTATCCAACAAACTCACCAACTCACAAAGTGTCCAACGGACTCACCAAGTATCCACGGATTCACAAAGTATCCACGGACCCACAAAGTATCCAACGGACTCACAAAGTATCCACGGATTCACAAAGTATTCACGGACTCACAAAGTATCCATCGGACTCACCAAGTATCCACGGATTCACAAAGTATTCACGGACTCACAAAGTATCCATCGGACTCACCAAGTATCCACGGATTCACAAAGTATTCACGGACTCACAAAGTATCCATCGGACTCACCAAGTATCCAACACTTCACATTTCATGGCTCTAGAAAGCCCAATGGTAATCTCGTTCTTTTCAACTTTATAATACTTCTCACACTTTGTGTTCACCCATCAATCTAGAACACTTCCGTCAACTAGTCTACTCCAATCACATGTTTCCCATTTTCACAATCTCAAATATCAAATAACAAATACACAACATCAATATTGATCATTTCTCTATCAACATCACAATCACCCAAATGCCTACACAGTGTGTGCAATTGCTGCACTAACGAACTTCCACTACTATTGATTCTCTCGATACTAAAATTTAAACTCCAACGCAAGTACAGACAAGGTGACAGACTCCTTCCTAACTACCAACAAGACTCGGGGGTTGCAAACAACATCTCTATGCTTCTCATCACATCTTAAAATTCCAACTACTTCATCACGTAAGAATCAATTTCACTCACACCAATAACCTTTAACAGTTCCGCTCATGACAAGTTTTACGGCTCAAAATTTTCTCTCAACTAAGTAATCATATCAACCTCAATATTCCTCAAAGACATTCGCCACATCTACACTCGACCTTTAAAACAACAACTTCCATTACCACCACCATCTCTGCTATCATTGTCATTATCACTATTATCTCTTAATCTTTCTTAAACAAACTTATCATCCCCACGGCATATCTCAACATGTCCTATACTGTCATTAGTCTAACCTACATCCCCACATACCATACCCAATCTTTACGCTCAGATCCCTCAACTCACAATGCCACGTTTTCTCACTTGCCTGACACATTCAAGGTTTCTACCATTTCAATTCAGGACTCCTATCATACTCTGCCTCGTTATTAATCACAACAGTTCACATTCATATAGCCCTCACTTTAAACCAGTCTCTCACCACACACTGACATCAATCACACGACTCAGGTCACATCGATATAGTACACCTCAAGTCTTGTCTCTTTCACAAAACAATACTATCACTATTCTCTATCCTTCTATCATAATGATACCACTACGACATTCACCTTAATAATGAAGACTATAACATCATAACACTTCCCTCTTTCAATGAAATTCCTACGTCTAGCCATCTATCTCAAGCCTAGAGATCTAACCCTTATACACAATCCTAGTGTCCAGTTGACTTTCCGAGACTTCCATCTAGAAGGAGCGGTGATCAAGCGCCTCTTCTAACTGGATCTCATCAGTAGTCGCCTGGGTGTCCAGAAGACACATACCATATCCTGACATCCTACTTATAACCCTCATTTTCCTATATCAATCTTAGATACATATAAATCACTATGCAAGTTCAGCTTGCTCTACCTATGTTCACAATCACAACCTCAACAACTGTCACTACAACGACCAACCACGAATATTACCTCAATAAGCCATTACCTCTCTAAACATCTCAAGATACTTCCTAGCTCAATTCATAACATATACGTCATTCCCCTCGTTCTCATACTCAACACTACTCATATCTCACATGATTCACTCCACGCACGTAAACTTAACACATAATCCACACAATTCAAGTAGAAACATATCAAACATTCATCTCATATGTCACATCAATATTCTACATCTTTTATCACATGCTATCTCATATCCTGTTTCACACGTCAACATCGCCACAATTCACGACCACTACATTGAGGTCAAAGTCTCCCACCTTCCAACATGGGTCAATAACTCTATGTCACTATGACATAATACAAAATGCAACACTCCAATGATGTATTGACTCATTCATGCAAGCACACATGTGTTTTGTAAAAAGCATGCAGCGGATTTTGAACCCATGAGACTGAAAGGTCTCCCCACGGTCTATAGGTATTCTAAACCTATGCTCTGATACCAAGTTATCATGCCCTTGATTTTCAACATAAATAAAAATAGCTTTTCATAGATAAAACTCCTCGCATTATCATATAAAATACCCAAAAGAGTTCACCATGTCCTAGCCATTAAATTACAGTCCCAACTCCAAGAGTTTGAATATATTACATCATTAAAAGAAATAAAGTTAAGGTTCTATTACATTCCCAAGCATGTTTTATCAAAATGTCCATGAGTCTCTTTTACCACTTCTTTCGAAAATATGCACTTGAAAGCATGCACTTCACTCCATGCTACTGCTCCGGGTTCATACCTGAAAATGATAGGTTGAGCTACACCAGCCCAGTAGAGAAATCTACACAACCATTATATGAAAATGGGATGACAGGTAGAATGAACAACGGAAATAAGGTACGATATCTAAAAGGAGAAACAGAACACGACTAGTAATTGTCCCAACGTCAACGACATAAATGAGGTACTGATACTACACACCACGACTCTAGTTCAACTACGAGGACTTTCTGCCTATACGATTCTCTCATGACTGCCTCTGCCCCTCATCTTATTTCAAATCTCCTATCCACTATCTTGACTTATGAAACCGTCATAATCAAAGAGCCACAACTCTGATGTCTTTCATATCACTTGCACTTTCACAATAATAGCCCATTTCCAATCACATTATGTCACAATTTCCTTTTTGTTCTATGTCATGAGCAAAAGCTCTTGTCTATTTACGGAGCCCCGATACTCCCCACTAATACCTCTCTCACTGATGGACTAATTCAAGTCACACGTCATAGGTCGTCGTACCCAAAATTCCTCCAATATACTTTACAACTCAACCGTTCATCACAACCACATATACTGAATTCACAATGAAGACTCACTCACATAGAAGTAGTACAGATAATTTCACCTTAAATAACTCGCTATCATTATATCATTAGTTTCTCATCACCATACAAGTATTCACATAACAAGCATAGGAAAACGTCTCATGTATCCACGCCTAGCGTTGTTTAACTCAAAGGAATGTCTTACGTGTTCGTTTTTCACATCGTATGTCAACACATACAACCTTCGCCCACCTATATTCCTTATATTCTCTAAACCCTCGTTTCGGTGTCAAAGGACTCATACGGAATTCAACGACCACTACAAAGCCTGGTATACCCCTAGTTTCATCAAACCATTCAATTAAGTACTCAAGAGAGCCTAAGAACGTTCGTGTCTCACCCACACGATCCTAAGGAAAAGGATTACCCGATGTTTGCGAATGCATCTATCTTGTTTTAACTACCAAACCTTATCGGTTAAGGATTAGGAGATGAGACCACCACCATTGGAAAGTAGACCTTCCGTACATCAATTTCGATATAAAATTTGTCCAAAACGGAGTTCGGATGAAAAAGTTATGCTCGTTCGAAATTTTTCCAAAAATACTGATTTTTCAATGTCTACCGGTAGACATTAATCTCTACCGGTAGAAGACCAAAATTTCACAAACAATGACAGATTTTTGAATACCTACCGGTAGAGATTAATCTCCTACCGGTAGAAGACCAAAATTTCACAAAAGTGACACTACTGGACAGCGTTTCTACCGGTAGGTCCACAATTTCTACCGGTAGGACTTGGGTTTGCAGTGCACGACTTCCAGATTTCACCAGAACGATTCCAATAACGAAACCAACGACCTAGGGCACGATTCAAGTACCAAATCAACTCATAAACATATAATAGAGGTGAGAAATCCCTACCTTGAAATCCAAGCTCAATCAAGCAAGCCCTAGCTCCGGAAACCTTGAATCAACCGAATACTCCTCTCCAAGCAAAACCCAACGAAATACGAGCTCAAGATCATGTGCGAAAGGTGGAATGAAGGTTAATCTTTGTGGGTCTCGAGTTTGGAGATGATATTTGAGAGTGTGAGGGAGAGAGATAGAGAGAGCCTAGAGAGAGCGAGAGACCGAGAGATAGAGAGGAGAAATGGGAAAAATGATTTTCCTGTCACACACACCACACACATATATACACCATATTGCACTAACACCCAAAGTTTCTAAATCCTTGCACATTAACCCACAATCATGATCTCCATACTAATCCATCTTTTATTCTTTTATAAAATATCTAAAATTATTAAAGAAATTTACGGGTCTCTACATGGATTCTCCTAGGCTTCTGTATTTTCTGTCTGAAAGGCTGTATGGCTCTGATTGGGTCCTCTAAGTGGCTCAAAGCTCTTATCGAAAGTCCTAAGGTTCTCAAGGAGGCAATCAGCAATCACTGTATCCATTTCATCATCGGGATGGTCCCAAGGTGGGACTTGAAATAATCGTTAGGCCAAATTGGGGTGTCTACAGATGCCCCTCTTTGACTGAACTCAGACGGATCGCGAGACATTTTTGAGAAAGAGTCAAAGCTGTAAAAAGCAACTCAATTTGGTCCAACCACTATTCCAAGGGGTTTTTGAAAAAGGTTTTGTTATGGTCGGGCTGGGAGGCTGCCTACGTATTCCGCAAGGGAAATTCAGACCAACCGTAGTTCGGGCAATAAAGAAAAGTAAAAAGTTTTGGAGGGTTAGAGACAGAAGACGTACCTTTGGGCTTAAAAAGCCGTAGTGTGACGTACCTAGACTGAGCCAGGGTTTTGCCAAAGAGAAGTTGAAGGAGCGCGGGGCTGCCCGGGGAGTTTTTGCGGAGAGCTTCCTTAGTATTTTGGGTTAGATCAGTACACGGCAGGTGCGTTTGTTTTCTTGATCATCCTTACTTTGACTGAAAGGAGCTCGGTAGAGTAGCCTATCCTTGCGAATGAGCTGGAAGGAATTGATGTAATGGGGTGGAATCCAAGCCATCTGCTGGGGATGAGTCGGATGCCGTTTGTTTTCGAGATGTGAGGGGCACAGGGTCAGTAACTAGAGCACGGAGCTTTGCGGATGAGGGAACCGAGGCACGGAGCCGGTTGTAGTCATGAGGCGAGAGCCTGGAGAGTGATGGAATCGAGGCGTGGAGCCTGTTACAGTCTTGAGGTGAGGGCCTGAGGAGATTGGATTGATAGGACCGAAGCGCGGAGCTGGTGTAAGGTGAGAGCTTGAGGTGATAGGATTGAGGCGTAGAGCCTGCTGTGGTCTTGAGGCGAGGGCCTGAGGTGTCGGAGCTTAGAGCTTGACGTGATTTGAACCGAAGCATAGAGCTGGTTGCATTCTGATGGTCTGTGCACGGAGCTTTCTCATCATAAGTGTTGGCGTAGAGCCAAAGGATCGAGGCGCTGAACCGATCAGTAAAACTGAGGCGTAGTGCCGGTTGATTGCAGGGTTGACCTATTTCATGAGAGATATGCAGAGTGTATATGTGTGATGATGGTTGTTAGATGTGAACAGATATGTTTGTGCAGACTCGATGTGATAATGGTGATGCAATATGTGCACGGGCCCGTGCGTGTGTGTTTGTTTTAAGCTTAGAGCTTCTATCAAGTTCCGGACTTGAGCATTCAGAGCGTAGAGCTCGAGCATTCGGACGGCAGAATCCGAGCATTCAAAGTACAGGCTTTGAGCGTCCAGTACGCAGTGATTGGGCATCCAAGCGTAGAGCTTGAGCATTCAAGTGTATAACTTGAGCATCCAGTACCCAGTGGTTGGGCATCCAAGCGTAGAGCTTGAGCATTCAAAATGTTAGATTTTGAGCATTCAGGCGTAGAGCCTGAGAATAGATGGCTTGATTGTTGGGGCGGCGTAGAGCCTGTTGAGATTTGCTTGTTTGCGGCTTCGAGCCAGTTGAGATAGCGAGCTTTGAGCCGTTGAGTTGTGATAGCGAGCATAGAGCTGCTGAGTCGAGGGCTTGGAGCCGCTAAGTGAGTTGCTATGGCTTTGAGCCAGTTGAGATGGTAGATATAGGCTTCGAGCCTATTGAAGTAATGGGCTTCGAGGCGCTGAGATTGGTTGTCATGGCTTCGAGCCAGTTGGGATAGTGGGCTTGGAGCCGCTTTGATGAGTGATAGCGAGCGTAGAGCTGCTGAGTGAATGAGTACAGGCGTAGAACCTGTTGCTGTGATAGCAAGCATAGAGCTGCTGAATTGATAAAATGGCGGGCGTAGAGCCGCTGAGTTGAGTGATTGCAGGCGTAGAGCCTGTCGATAATGGGCTTCGAGCCGCTGAGGTGGTAGACATAGGCTTCGAGCCTGTTGAGGTAATGGGCTTCGAGCCGCTGAGATAGCAAGCGTAGAGCTGCTGACGGTGATCTGGGCTTAAAGTCGCCGAATGAGTGAATACAGGCGTAGAGCCTGTTGAGTTAATGGGCGTAGAGCCGTTGAGATAATGGCTTTGAGCCGCTGAGATGGCAGACATAAGCTTAGAGCCTGTGGAGGTAGCGGACTTGGAGTCACTGAGATGGTCGATATGGGCGTAGAGCCTGGATGACTTGAGCGACCTGTGCACAAGGTTATTGAGCGTGGAGCTGCTGAAGTTTTGAGCTCAGGGCTGCTTGTTTTGCTTCGGCCAGCAGTTTGTGGAGAGAGATCTTCGATGGTTAGGTATGCCCCCAAGGCTAGTTTCGATTACGTTGTGTTGGCTCGGGGGTGCCCCCAAGGCTACTTAGTTGGTCGAGGACCCAGAATCCATAATGGCTTGAGTTTGGTGCACTTAGCAAAATCCACAGGGGCTTGAAGAAAATTGATTGAGGGGCCAGGAGATCGAACTCTCTGCCGAAGGATCGATGTCTCGGCCGAGGGATTGATGTCTCGGCCGTGAGATAGCCAACAGTCAGAAAGGCTGTATGGCTCTGAATTGGGTCCTCTAAGTGGCTCAAAGTTCTTACCGAAAGTCCTAAGGTTCTCAAGGAGGCAATCAGCAATCACTGTATCCATTTCATCATCGGGATGGTCCCAAGGTGGGACTTGAAATAATCGTTAGGCCAAATTGGGGTGTCTACAGATGCCCCTCTTTGACTGAGCTCAGACGGATCGCGAGACATGTTTGAGTAAGAGTCAAAGCTGTAAAAAGCAACTCAATTTGGTCCAACCACTATTCCAAGGGGTTTTTAAAAAAAGGTTTTGTTATGGTCGGGCCGGGAGGCTGCCTACGTATTCCACAAAGGAAATTCAGACCAATCGTAGTTCGGGCAATAAAGAAAAGTAAAAAGCTTGGAGGGTTAGAGACAGAAGATGTACCTTAGGGCTTAAAAAGCCGTAGTGTGACGTACCTAGACTGAGCCAGGGTTTTGGCGGAAGATAGTTGAAGGAGCGCTGGGCTGCCCGGGGAGTTTTTGCGGGGAGCTTCCTTAGTATTTTGGGGTAGATCAGTACACGGCAGGTGCGTTTGCTTTTCTTGATCATCCTTACTTTGACTGAAAGGAGCTCGGTAGAGTAGCCTATCCTTGCGAATGAGCTGGAAGGAATTGATGTAGTGGGTTGGAATCCAAACCATCTGCTGGGATGAGTTGGACGCCGGTTGTTTTTGAGATGTGGAGGGCGCAGGGCCAGTAACTGGAGCACGGAGCTTTGGGAAATGAGGGAACCGAGGCACGGAGCCGGTTGTAGTCATGAGGCGAGAGCCTAAGGTGATAGTTTCTGATGTGATGGAACCGAGGCGCGGGGTCGATTGTAGTAATAAGGCAAGAGCCTAAGGTGATAGCTTCTGAGGTGATGGAACCGAGGCATGGGGCCGGCTGTGGTTACAAGGCGAGAGCCTAAGGTGATAGGGTTGAGGCGTGGAGCCTGTTGCAGTCTTGAGGCGAGGGCCTGAGGTGAGCTTAGAGCTTGATGGAACCGAAGCGCGGAGCTGGTATTGATCATAAGGCGAGAGCCTGAGGTGTCGGAACTGAGGCGTGGAGCCTGAGGTGATTAGATTAAGGCGTGGAGCCTGCTGCAGCCTTGAGGCGAGGGCCTGGGTTGTCGGAGCTTAGAGCTTGACGTGATTTGAACCGAAGCGTAGAGCTGGTTTCATTCTGATGGTCTGTGCACGGAGCTTTTCCATCATAAGTGTTGGCGTAGAGCCAAAGGATCGAGGCGCTGAATCGATTAATAAAACCGAGGCGTAGAGCCTGATTACAGGGTTGACCTGTTTCATGAGAGATATGCAGAATGTATATGTGTGATGATGGCTGTTAGATTGTGAACAGATATGATTGTGCATACTCGATGTGATAATGTTGATGCAAATGTGCACGGGCCCGTGCGTGTGTGTTTGTTTTAAGCTTAGAGCTTCTATCAAGTTCCGGACTTGAGCATTCCAAGCGTAGAGCTCGAGCATTCGGACAGCAGAATCCGAGCATTCAAAGTACAGGCTTTGAGCGTCCAGTACGCAGTGGTTGGGCATCCAAGCGTAGAGCTTGAGCATTCAAGTATATAACCTGAGCATCCAGTACACAGTGGTTGGGCATTCAAGCGTACAGCTTGAGCATTCAAAATGTTAGATTTTGAGCATTCAGGCGTAGAGCCTGAGAATATATGTCTTGATTGTTGGGGCGGCATAGAGCCTGTTGCTTGTTTACGGCTTCGAGCCAGTTGAGACAATGGGCTTAGAGCCGCAGAGTTGTAATAGCGAGCGTAGAGCTGCTGAATCGAGGGCTTAGAGCCGCTGAGATGGTTGTTACGGCTTCGAGCCAGTTTGGCGAATTCGGTCATGGACTTAGAGCCGCTGAGTGAGTGATAGCGAGCATAGAGCTGCTGAGTGGAGGTCTTGGAGCTGCTGAGTTGATTGTTATGGCTTCGAGCCAGTTGAATGAATGAGTACAG
Source organism: Rhododendron griersonianum (assembly GCA_018127125.1). Taxonomy (NCBI): domain Eukaryota; kingdom Viridiplantae; phylum Streptophyta; class Magnoliopsida; order Ericales; family Ericaceae; genus Rhododendron; species Rhododendron griersonianum. The sequence goes on along the minus strand of CM030790.1, from coordinate 27,809,761 downwards.
GCGTAGAGCCTGTTGCCGTGATAGCGAGCATAGAGCTGCTGAGATAGTAAACATAGGCTTCGAGCCTGTTAAGAACTTGATTGTGTACGGCTTCGAGCCAGTTGAAACGATGGACTTGGAGCCACTGAGTCGATAGGTGGGGGCATAGAGCCGCTGAGTTGATGAGTTGGTGAATTCGGGCGTAGAGCCGTTGAGATAATGGCTTTGAGCCGTTGAAGTGGACTTGGAGTCATGGTGCTTGATGTAGAGCCGCTGAGTGTTCTGACTTGCTTTGGCCAGCAGTTTGTGGAGAGAGAGCTTCCTCATGCTTGGATATGCCCCCAAGGCTAGTTTTGATCACACTGTATTGGCTCGGGGATGCCCCCAAGGCTACTTGGTTGGTTGAGGACTTAGAAGTCTGTAGTGGCTTTGAGTCAGTGCACTGAGCATGATCTGATGTTTGTTGAAGGAAACTGATTAGGAGGCCAGGAGATCGATTTCTCGGCCGAAAGATTGATGTCTCGGCCGAGGTATCGAATGATCGGCCGCTTAATCCCTTTATTTCCAGAGGCCTATAAAAGGCCATGGTGTTAACCATTTCATCTCAATTTCCTTTCTTTCTTTTCCTCTTCCTCTCCTCGTTTTAAGAGCCCCGCAGCAGAAGACTTCCCCTTCGTTTCTCCTCATTCCCGTCGACTGCGGGCCATGGAGGGTACACGGCCAGAGATTGTGGAGGGAGGCCGCACGGTTCTTGGTCCTATCTTCATGCTTGATTGGGGACCCTTGCATGGGTAGCTTTGATTAGGGACCCTTACATGGGTGACTTGCTTTCGTGATGCGGAGCTCTTGGCGTGGCGGTGGTACGCGGTGTGGTGATTTTTCTGGGCCATGTGGTGTCCCTTCTGCACCGTAGCACTCCTCTGGTATACACCGCCCCAGGGGCATCCTCTTCTTTTTTGCAACTGGTCTCTGGTGTTCGGACCACCAGAGAGTTCGGCATCCTCTTCTGCTTCCTCTTTTTGTTTGTTTCTGTTTCTCTTCCTGCATAGATTAGTTTGACAGGAAATCGATGTATAGTTTGTTTAGGAAATGTGGGATGATCCACCTTGTGATGTAAAAAGCTTTCGTTATATGACACAAAAACCTTTTATTCTGCTATTGTGATGGTGTATGCTAAATTTACGTTGTTTGCGTGTGATAACCTTGTTAATCCAATGAAACGAACTGAACCGTGGAAACAGTCTGTAAAACAGCCGTTCTGGCGGCCGACTGAATGACTACGCGGTCGATGCTTTGATCTGGCGGCCGAAGGATCGTTTTGTTTGCCTGGTTTTGACTTGTAGGTTAACCCTGATATTTACGGGCCGATGGATAGATCCTACTGCCGTCATATCGAAGTATCGGCCGAGAGACCGATTGAAATTCTGAGGATTAAGAATCCGATTTCGATTCGGACTAAGACTCGACTTAGTTCTATAAATACGCGTTCTACGAACCCGATAGCTTTGTCAGCAGCAATTCCTTACATATGGCACAACCAGTCCTTGATCAGTGGTTGATTTCCTTTAATGGCCTCGACCGTTTACACTTTAAGTCCTTTGGCTTGGACTTCCTCTTTTCCCTTCGTCAAATTCCTGTGAATTTTGCCTTCCTTAGGGCAGCCGCTAGTTTGTGGGACCCTAATTTTCACGTCTTTCGATTTAGGAGAGAGGAGTTGTGCCCTACTATCGAGGAGCTTGCGGCCATCATGGGTCATTCAGACAGAGAGGGTTTTGTTGTCCCTAATCCTTTATTCAACCGAGGTGATCTCCTGAAGGATTTACTCCAAGTTCAGAAACATGAAGTTAAATTCTTCCTAGTGAAAGGAAAGTTAGAAATTCTGCAACTTATTCAGCGTTTTGGTACAGCTGAGGCTCATCGTCAAGTTTCCCTACAGAAGGCGTGCTTTCATGCGTTGTGCATTTGTCTCCTTCATTATTATTTGCTTGGCCCTTCCTCTGGCCATGCTGATCCCGTGTTGCTTAACCTTGCTCAATAGATTGGAAACCGTGTGGGTTTCGCTGGCTTAGTATTGGCAAAGACCTTGATGGGTCTAGATGTGATGAAGGGTAGTCCTACAGCTCAGTTCTCAGGTAGTCCTTTGCTATTGCAGGTTCGCTCTTTTATTTGTTTATTTGTCAAGCTTATCTTTTCACTCATCACTCTTTGTTTTGACTCACATGTTCTCTCAACTCACAATTTTCCCTTGTTCTCTAGGTGTGGTTGTTTGAGAAGCTGAAGGTATGGGATGCGCCAGAGCGACTTCCTTATAATCCAGACCAATGCACGGAGCGTCACATGATTAAACAGTTCCCAACCGAGGCTGCTTGGGAAGCATGGATGAAGACTTGCAGAGGTGATGGGATTCAATGGGTTTGCCCCTGGTATGGTATCGAGAGTATGATTGGTATTACTCGAGTCGTTTTCTACTTTCCTGCTCGCTTTCAAAGGCAGTTCGGGACTGAACAAACCGCAATCCTGGGTGACCCTGAGTACACGGTCTCTAAGGTCCATGATGCCAGCTTCCGTCACAATATGTTGCGTCTTTGGCCAAATAGAGTGATGCAAGAGGTTGCTGAGAACTTCGTTGTCAAGCTATCGGGTTCTTACAAACGCTGGTTGAAGAAAAACCTTCTGGAGGATAGTAGTGCAAAGAGAAGGAAGACCTAGAAGCTGACGCTTTGCTTATGTTTTTCAAAAAGATGTTTGTTTGATTCTAGCTTTCATGGATTAAGAATTGTTTAGGTTTGCTTTGTCCTTTCCCTTTGGAAATAATAAAACATTTGGTCGTTTTATTTTAGAGATGTTATTGCCATGATTTGATAGTGAACATGCTTTAGGATAGACCTAGAAGTTTTGGAAGTGATGATGATAGCAGTGGCCGGATCTCAAATTTAGAGATTGCCTACGTATCCCATAGAGGGAATCAGGCCATAAACGTAGTTCCAACAAAGGGGATTTGTTTTGTTTTTAGTTAGGGTCCACTCGGGTGTTTTCCTCTCCTTTTGTGCTCTAAATTTTGCCTAGAACCGCCCTTGCGGGTTTTCGATCTAGCGAGCGTTTTATTTATGCCTTAGTTTTTGCCTAAGCCGCCCTTGCGGGTTTTCGACCTAGCTGGCTGCTCTAATTTTTGCTTGGATCCGCCCACCCTTGTGGTTTTCGGTCCAACGAGCATCTCTCATGGGTAATACTTCCTCAGCTTGTCAATGTTGACTGGCGTTGCGAATTCCATTCCATCCAAGTCTGCAATGTATGCTGCTCCTCCAGAAAGTATGCGTTTGATAAGGTAGGGGCCTCCCCAGTTTGGTCTAAACTTGCCCCTTGGGTTTGAGACGTGGCGACGAATTGCTTTGAGCACCATGTCTCCTACCTTGACGTCCCTAGGTTTCACCTTTTTGTTGAATGCTCGTGCAATGCGGCATTGATACCCTTGTAGATGGTATAACGCTCTCAGCCTCCTTTCGTCTAGTAGTACCAACTCATCGTGGCGATTTTGAACCCAGTCTTCTTCGATCATTCCAGTCTCAGCTAAAACCCTTAACGAAGGTAACTCCAGTTCGATAGGCAAGATAGCTTCCATTCCATAAACCAGAGAGTAGGGAGTAGCCCCAGTTGAGGTCCTTTCAGTTGTTCGATAACCCCATAGTGCCAGAGGTAGCATTTCTGGCCAATCTGTGTAAGTGTCGGTAGTCTTCCGCAGAATCCTCTTGATATTCTTGTTTGCAGCCTCAACTGCTCCATTAGTTTGAGGTCGGTAAGTAGATGACCGATGATTCTGTATCCCAAATTCGGCGAAAAGCTTCTTTGCCGCCCCCTTGAAGTGCGATCCATTGTCACAGACGAACTCGTGAGGTACACCATATCGATAGATGATATTAGTGCGAATGAATTTGACCACATGAGTGGCTTTGAGAGTAGCGTAAGAAGCTGCTTCTACCCACTTGGTGAAGTAGTCAATGGCCACCAGAACAAACTGATGTTTGTATTTTCCCTTTGGATTTATGCTTCCAATGACGTCTATCCCCCAAGTGGAGAATGGCCAAGGGGATGTCATGCTATACAATTCCGTAGGGGGTATATGCATACGATCAGCGTGAGTTTGGCATTTGTAACATCGGCGGACATAATCAGCGCAGTCGGCCTCCATTGTAGTCCAGTAATATCCCTAACGTAGGATCTTCTTTGCCATCGTTGCCCCATTCATGTGTGGCCCACAAATTCCTTCGTGTATTTCCTCCATTACCTTGCGGCTGTCCTCCGTTGTGACGCAAAGTTGACTTGGACCCAAGTGTGCCCTTCGATACAATGCTCCTCCACATATTACAAATCGGGCAGCAAACTTTCGCAGAGCCGTTTTGTCTTTCGAGGTGGCCTCGGATGGGTATTCTCCTTTTTCCAGGAATTCCTTCACGTCTTCGTACCATGGCTTGCCATCGTCTTCACCTTCCTCAGTAAAGGTGCATTCACATGCTGGTTTAACCTTTTGCTCGATCATGAGAGGCCGCATTGTGAATCCCATGGGTATTTTGACCATAGATGCTAATGTTGCCAGTGCATCTGCAAATCTATTGCTCACTCGAGGAGTGTGTGTGAAGATAACGGAATCGAATTGTGGAATTAGATCTTCCAGCATAGAGTGATATAGCTTCAGTGTATCTTCCTTGACCTTCCAGTCTCCTCTGGCTTGAGATACCACCAGGTTTGAATCCCCAGTGACTTCTACCCTTTTTGCCCCTAGCTCCAGGGCTGCCTCCATTCCAACAATACAAGCCTCGTATTCAGCTTGGTTGTTAGTGACCTCAAACCTCAGTTTATATGACAAAGGGATGTGGGAGTCGTTTGGGGAAACTAGCAATACCCCTATGCCATATCCACATCGGTTTGATGCTCCATCAAAGTAAAGTTGCCAGGTGTCGTCTAAGAGACATAAGATGTCCTCGTCGGGGAACATGAAGTCCTCTGCCTCGGCCTCTGTCACAGGGTGATCTGCCAAGAATTCTGCCACAGCTCTTCCCTTAACTGATTTCCTTGTCATGTATTTGAGGTCGAATTCTGCTAGCAACAATAACCACCTAGCTAGCTTTCCGATAAGTGCTGGCTTTTCGAAAAGATACTTGATTGGGTCTAAACGAGAGACCAGCACCACCGGATGTGCTAACAGGTAGTGCCTCAGTTTCTTTGTGGCCCATACTAGCCCCCAACAGGTTTTCTCGAGGGGAGTGTACCTTGTCTCATAGTCCATCATTTTTTTGCTGAGGTAGTATATGGCGCACTCTACTTTGGCGTTGTTTTCTTGTGCTAGCATGCACCCCATGGATGTGTCTATTACTGAGAGATACAGAATCAATGGCTTCCCAGGGATGGGCGGTGACAGTACATGTGGATTCTGAAGATATTCTTTGATTGCCTCGAACGCTTGCTGACAGTCTTGGCTCCATTCAAAATCAGTACCTCTCTTCAGTAGCTTGAAAAGAGGTTCACAGGTGGTTGTGAGCTTGGAAATGAACTTGCCGATGAACTGTACCTTCCCCAAGAAACTCCTTACTTCCTTCTCTGTCCTAGGTGGTGATATCTCCATGATAACCTGTATCTTGGAAGGGTCTACCTCGATTCCTCTTTGAGTGATGAGGAATCCCAACATCTTTCCAGCTGTTACCCCAAAAGTGCATTTTTGAGGGTTAAGACGTAGTTTGTAATTCCTAATCCTCTCAAAGAACTTTTGGAGTGCTCCATGGTGTCCTTTCATTTCCTTAGATTTGACTATCATATCGTTACATACACCTCGACCTCTTTGTGCATCATGTCGTGCAGCAGTGTTGTTGCCATCCTCTGGTAAGTGGCTCCAGCATTCTTCAACCCAAATGGCATCACTCGGTAGCAGTAGGTTCCCCAAGATGTAGTGAAGGTGGTTTTCTCTCTATCCTCAGGAGACATAAGGATTTGATTGTACCCAGAAAATCCATCCATGAAGGATAGCAATGCATGGCCTGCGGTGTTATATACTAGCTCGTCTATGTGAGGTAATGGGAAGTCATCCTTTGGACTGGCCTTGTTGAGAACTCGGAAATCTACGCAGACCCTGATTCCTCCAGTTTTCTTTGGTACGGGAACGATGTTAGCTACCCATTGTGGATATTCGGTGACTATGAGAAAGCCGGCGTTGATTTGTTTAGTGACTTCTTCTTTTATCTTTAGGACCCAATCAGGGCGCATACGTCTCAGTTTTTGTTTAACTGGTTTTGCATCAGGATGAAGGGGAATTTTATGCTGAACAATTTCAGGGTCTATTCCAGGCATGTCCTCGTAAGACCAGGCAAAAACATCTTTGTGTTCTTTTAGCAAAATGATTAGTTTTTCACTTTCTTGAGGGGATAGTGCGGCACCAATTTTAACCATTTTGGGCTCGTTTTCAGAGCCTATGTTTGCTGTGATTATTTCCTCAGAAAAAGGTTTAGCGTGCCTTTCTTCTCCTCTCTCGATGAATTCTAGAATTTCTTCCTCAAAGTTTGGTTTGTCGGAATCCACACAATTTATCATAGGCAAAGTGAAATACTCTAAATCCTCTTTCTCATTGCTAAGATTATCAAAAGACATTTCAGAGTCGAACTCAAAGTAAATGTTATGCCTTGGTATTTTAACCAGGTTTTCCTCACTAGACTTAGTAGTTTCAAAAGATGAAAAGCTTGACTCGGACTGAGTCGACTCAGAATCGGAATCAGAACTAAGATCAGAATTAGCGCTTTTCATTTTGTATTTCAGAGTGTGTTCCACGGTCCAGTTAGGGTAAGCCCCTTTTTCAGCATCCACAATCAGTTCAGAGCAGTCTTTTTCATCACCAAGGTTGATCACCAGCATTTCACTGTCACCTTAATTCGCACTTTCATCATTGTCACCCTGCAAGTCTTGGAGGGCCATTTGATTTGCTATTACCGTTATCTCCTTCAATTGAGCCTCAATCTCTGCTTCGTCGCTGTTGTCGACTCGTCGTGTGCCAACAAAGCCCCACCAATTACCAAAGCTATCTGTGATGGGGTGGATCACCCTTATTTCATTGTTGGTGACCCCCTCATCAAAGAGTAGGTTCAGTGATATTTCGTCTAGTGGGTCTTTGTCGACAGACTCTTCTTCCTTTGCCTCTTCAGTTTCGAGGTTGTTGACCTCGTCTATTGGCCAATAGTCGTCGGTAGGTGCATAGGGGTCATAAAAATAGATTGGAACCCTGCGAAGCCCTTCTTCCTCGATCAGGTCTTCTACTTCTTCCTCATAAACCGTTCCAGCGAACATGACATGGTTGTCTTCAATGATAGTCACCATAGGCTTTGGTTGATTTACTGAAGTGATGTATTCGGAGGGGTTGAAGTCTTCAACAGCAAAGTGGAGCGGGCCAGACAACTTGAAAGTGCGAATCAGACATGAACAGTGATGCAGTCATTTTTCCTGAAAAGGTTTTTGCTTTAGTTAGATTGATTAATCTTACCTACTGTTTATTTGACTTAGAGAGATTCCTAAGGTTTAACCTACAAAAGAGAAACTTTACAACATACACATATACAATGGGTGTGAGGAAGAACTCGGAAGTAAAATGCAAGTAGGTTCCTAGCCTGTAGGTTCCTGTCTTAGTTTGATAAGTTCTATGGCTTTCTAACACATGCAAGGTTTTGGTAGTCTCAGGGTGCTCCGTTGTCAAAGGGCACCAATCCTCTCACCAGCCCATCATAGGCGGTGATTGGGTGATTTCCTTTTTGATATACCACTAGGTACGAGTGACTGTAGAGTTTGCTGGAACCCCCAACATAGCCCGTGTCATGCCGGGATATCAGGTGAACTCAACGGGTTGCCCGCTCGATGCATATGATAAATGAATTAAACAAGGCATGCATTAGTCTTATATTGAACTTTTTGGTTATGGCTCTCATATTCCCCAGTGGAGTCGCCAAAAACTGTAGACACCTCCCAAACGGGACATCGCCATACAGATTGATCACGTTTGTTTGCTCGGTTGGTTGCTTGCTTCGTAAACCAAAATCATGGACATTCCCATGGCTAGGAACATCGCCACATGATAGCGGTTATCATCAAAACAGAGTCGCCACCCAGTTTATTAAAACTGGGAAAACAGATAGAGATTCTGGATACGGGAGCCAAGAGTACAATAAGGGGAAGGTGTTAGGCACCCCTCTTTGCCCAGTCGTGAGACTGGCCCATAATCGTTCAACATAAGACATGTAGATGCTTTGTTTAATTCTAACACATAGTCTGTTTATTTATTCCTTTAAATAGTAAGTAAAGTGAGCCAGTGCGATAAATAAAGCATGCGTCAGAAAGCAAAACAAAACAAACTGTCCCACGGAGATGGATCCCGCGGTCGGTGAATGGATGTCACGGCCGAGGGATCCTCCTGGTTTGATGTACCGGCCGAGGGATCGAAGCCCCGGTCGGTGTTCTTCCTCACACCAGACAGAAAGATTAACAGATAATCAGAAAGCTGTGACTAAGCGTAAGAATGATAAATAAAACAAACCAGAGGCCGTTGGGCCTCACCACCTTGATCCCTCAGTTGCTTGATTGCCTCGGATTGGGTGTGATTGACTGATTGCTTGATTGAAAACCCTAGAGTTAGGGTTTGAACTTCGGGGTTTGATCGCCGGATTGACGGCTGCCTTCGGAAGGTTAGGGCTTTTGAGGAGTGGGTTTGAGAGAGTATTTGTGCAGAGTTTCGAGGCTTGAGAGAGTGTATACTCTAATGAATTTCGTGTGTCTATTTTCGGAGTCCAAAGGCCCTTTATATAGGCAATTGGTGACTCACTCCGGCCAATCAAATCACGAGATGGCAATTGCAATTGCAATGCACCTCTAACTCTACGTTGTAATCTCTGAGCGTAGCCCGAACGCATCAGGAAGGTAGTGTAGTTGGATCAAACGTCTGACAGAACACGTTCCAGAGTCTGGAAAAAGGTCGATCTAGCGGCCGAGTAAAGGATATCACGGCCGAGGAATGGATGTCTCGGCCGAAGGATAGATCTTGCGGCCGAGGGATTGATCTCTCAGGGAGATTTTGCTAGCAACAGGTTGCTCGGGTGAGGAAATGATGTTAGGGCCGTGGGATCGATGTCACGGCCGACAGATGGATTCTCCTAGGCTTCTGTATTTCTGTCTGAAAGGCTGTATGGCTCTGAATTGGGTCCTCTAAATGGCTCAAAGTTCTTACCGAAAGCCCTAAGGTTCTCAAGGAGGCAATCAGCAATCACTGTATCCATTTCATCATCGGGATGGTCCCAAGGTGGGACTTGAAATAATCGTTAGGCCGGGGTGTCTACTAGCGTGCCTTCTCATCATGATGACCTTTTCTTTTTCCTTCTTCCTATTCTCAAACCAGATATGAAGCCATTCGTCATCTTCTACAAATGGAATGTCTGGATTTTCCAAATTGTGTTTTGCCCAGGAATGTTCTTTCCATTTCCTTAGCTTTTCTTCATCTGCCTGATCTTTGCTACTTATGTCGGACATGTCCATGTCGATTACTTCTGACTGATCAGAGTTATTATCCTCCTCCTCCTCCATCATAAAACACTCGTCCTCCTCGGGGAAAGTTAAGGTAGGTTTGGTTTGGTTGTCTTGGACAATGTATTGGCTGGGATTGTACGTGGGGTTGTTTTAGCAGATGAGGATGACAGACAGGATGGTTGCAGAGACCTCTATTTGGCGTAGCTTCGGGTGTTATAAGAGTACAAAGTTGGCTGTGGTTGCTTCTTTGATTTACCCATTGTGCCTGCTTGAAAAATAGAATACCTGGAAGTCAGTATTCGGCCTGTGTAGGGTTAGGATTCGGGTTGAAAATTCCAACCCTTCTGCACAGAAAGAGTTAATTACAACAACAAATGATACAAGGTGTGAGGAAGAACTTTTGCAAGTAAAATGCAAATAGGTTCCTAGCCTGTAGGTTCCTATCTTAGTTTGATAAGTTCTATGGCTTTCTAAAACATGCGAGGTTTTGATAGACTCAGGGTGCTCCATTGTCAAAGGGCACCAATCCTCTCACCAGCCCATCATAGGCGGTAATTGGGTGATTCCCTTTTTGATATACCACTAGGTACGAGTGACTGTGGAGTTTGCTGGAACCCCCAACATAGCCCGTGTCATGCCGGGATATCAGGTGAACTCAACGGGTTGCCCGCTCGATGCATATGATAAATGAATAAAACAAGGCATGTATTAGTCTTATGTTGAACTTTTTGGTTATGGCTCTCATGTTCCCCAGCAGAGTCGCCAAAAACTGTAGACACCTCCCAAACGGGGCATTGCCATTCAGGTTGATCACATTTGTTTGCTCGATTGGTTGCTTGCTTTGTAAACTGAAATCATGGATATTCCCATGGCTAGGAACATCGCCACATGATAACGGTTATCATCAAAACAGAGTCGCCACCTAGTTTATTAAAACTAGGAAAACAGATAGAGATTCTGGGTACGGGAGCCAAAAGTACAGTAAGGGGAAGGGGTTAGGCACCCCTCTCTGCCCAGTCGTTAGACTGGCCCATAATCGTTCAACACAAGACGTATAGATGCTTTATTTAATTCTAACACAGAGTCTGTTTATTTAAGCCTTTAAGCAGTAAAGGGTGAGCCAGTGCGATAATTGAAGCATGCATCAGAAAGCAGAAAAGCAAACAAACTGTCCCAGGGAGATGGATCCCGCGGCCGGTGAATGGATGTCACGACCGAGGGATCCTCCTGGTTTGATGTATCGGCCGAGGGATCGAAGCCCCGGTCGGTGTTCTTCCTCACACCAGACTATACGATTAACAGATAATCAGAAAGTTATGATTAAGCGTAAGAACGTTAAATAAAACAAACCAGAGGCCGTTGGGCCTCACCACCTTGATCCCTCAGTTGCTTCAGATTGGGTGTGATTGATTGATTGCTTGATTGAAAACCCTAGGATTAGGGTTTGAACTTCGGGGTTTGATCGCCGGATTGACGGCTACCTTCGGGAGGTTAGGGCTTTTGAGGAGAGGGATTGAGAGAGTATTTTGGCAGAGTTTCGTGGCTTGAGAGAGTGTAATCTCTGATGAAATTCGTGTGTATATTTTCGGAGACCAAAGGCCCTTTATATAGGCAATTGGTGACTCACTCCGGCCAATCAAAGCACGCGATTGCAATTGCAATTGCAATGCACCTCTAACTCTACGTCGTAATCTCTGAACGTGGCCCGAACGCATCGGAGAAGTAGTGTAGTTGGATCAAACAATCGACAGAACGTTCAAGAGTCTGGAAAAAGGTCGATCTGGCGACCGAGTAATAGATTACACGGCCGAAGAATGGATGTCCCGGCCGAAGGATAGATCTTGCGGCCGAGGGATTGATCTCTCAGGGAGATTTTGCTAGCAACAGGTTGCTCGGGTGAGGAAATGATGTTAAGGCCGTGAGATCGATGTTACGGCCGACAGATGGATTCTCCTAGGCTTCTGTTTTTTCTGTCTGAAAGGCTGTATGGCTCTGATTGGGTCCTCTAAGTGGCTCAAAGCTCTTACCGAAAGTCCTAAGGTTCTCAAGGAGGCAATCAGCAATCACTGTATCCATTTCATCATCGGAATGGTCCCCAGGTGGGACTTGAAATAATCGTTAGGCCAAATTGGGATGTCTACACGCACGAAAACATTACTTTCATTTCCTAAAGACAAGCTGGGACACATTTTGAGGCCCCTGTTTGGGCATCTTCTATAGCTAAATAAATTCCCATTTTATCATCTTATGCTTATGATTCAATCTTTAAATGCAATTGCTATACGCTACAGTCCCCCTGCCAAAAATAAAAGGATCTTAAGAAACCTAATTCTTTGTGTTGCTAACAAAAAGGAAGGAAGGGACGAGCCCTGATTACTTAAGAACTAGGTTTTTGTCAAAAGCTTAAGAAGAATACGCTATCTCCGTGAGAACACTTAGGGTTAGCTTACCCATTGTGAAGGTACAAATGCAACAGGAGATTTATAAGAACATCTCCATCAAATTCCTCTCCAAAATACCGAAACCTTCTTGAGAGAAAAAAATGCTCGTTGGGTAACTTAAATACCCAAGCGAAAGTAAGAGCAAAGCCTGCTAGGGCAAGAAAATGCAAAAACGCAGCCTAGGCAAAAGTTAAGGCATTCAAAGAAAAGCTCGCTAGGAACTCAACCTCCATCAGGTAACCTAGGCAAAACTTAGAGCATGAGAAAAGAAAAACCAAGAGTGAAAACCCAACCCCCAAAGGTTGTAATCTAGGAACTACGTTAAAAGGCCTGATTCCCTGATTGGGATACGTAGGCAATCTCACAACGAGATGCGGCCCAAGCATTTGGAGAGAAGGAAAAACATCAGCGAATTTGTACTCAACGATAGGTATAGCTAACCATGCGTATTGAGCTTACAAAAGATGAGTTAGTAATTTTCCAGGAAATTGACCAAAAACAAGGACACATGAGAGTCATCGCTCGTCCTCTCTAACTCAAAAGTCGTCAACATAAGGAACACGACATTCCAACGATCCCAAGGCATGGCAAAGAGACTGTGGAAATAGCAAAAGCAATCAAAAAGCATGAATCAAATTCAAGCGTAAAAAGGAAGGAATGCCACTTGGCTAAAACAACAAAAAGTCCAACCTCTTCAGGAAATAGAAGTACGGCCGAAGAATGGAAATCTCGGCCGAGCAATCCATTCCTCGGCCCATGTCTTAATCTATTACAAAAAGTATCTCAGGACGAAACATGTTCCTTTTAAAATAATACTTGCCAAGTACGCTGAAGTTGCTTCATAAAAATACAAATATCAATTATCTGTTTTGGAGCTAACAAATACAGGGAAAAGGAAAGCTACTGGCCGCGGCCTCTCTTGGGCACAGGGCGAGAAGAAGAAGGACGAAGGCGCTCAGGAATAGGGACACTAATCCTTTGTCCCTCACCTTCACCATCAGCTCCATCACCATTTCTAGCACCTCCGTCACCAGCTCTGGTACTCCCACCCTCACTAACTCCAGCACTCTGAGTAACCGACACCGTTGGCACCCGCTCCGCTTCAAGCTGCAAAGACACAGAATATGGACATTCAGCTTCACATAAAACGTGGGATAGAAAAAGAAGAGATTAAAGGATATATACCGCAACTATCCGGCTTTTCTGCCGTTGGGCCAAGGCCTCTGCACTCTGGAATGCACACAACCATTCCTGAACAACATCAGCAGGCACCTGCAGAGGAAGCAATTACATATACAGCAAAGCAAGTGAAGAATACTGAAGGAAACTAAAGCAGAATCTATAATATTACCTGCTGAACTCCAGTAGGAAGCACGTAAAGCTGCGTAGAGCACGGTGTCAGCGTCAAACGCTCCTCCTCTCCGTTGGCATTATGGAAAGAGATAAAGTTGGGGGCCCGTGGCCAAACGAGGGGAGCAGCAGTAGCAGTAGGTAGGGTCAACGAGGCCAAACGGAAGGTCGAGTAATCTCCCGCCTGAAGAAAGCTCATGGCTGGCTGTCTCTCAAGAGCAAGAAGCAAACTCTCTCCTGTCAATAGATGAGTAGACCTCATGCCAGCTGGAGGAGGAAGAGGAACAAGCTGCAATGCCTCAGAGCGTGGAAAGTACTAACTCGCTACCCTCTCCCCAAGGTACCAAGCTCTCAAGAAGGGCCCCTCCAGGAGGAAACGCTGGCTATCCAAAGCCCGAGCCGAAGTCAACTCCAAAGGAACATCGTCAAGCAAAGTGCCCCACGGATTGAATCGCACCTGTAATAAAGGAAGTAACATAAAAATAACAGAATGGAGAAATTGCATGAAAATTAGAGAATAAGGAAACGTCGTACCTGATCCACTGTCAGGCGATCCAAAACTCGCCTCCAACCTAGCAAATCCATAGCAGGCGACCGTGTCTTCCGGATCCCTTTCAGCCAACGGGCCGCTCGTGGAACAAACCTAGGCTCAATATGCCCAGTCGGAGGAGGGAATTGCAGCAAATATTCAAAGGCCCAGAGCTACAAGATAAAAGACGAGCATGAGATATAGAACACGAGGCGATAAAGGAACGACAAAGAAAGCTAAAATATATACCTCGAGAATGCGGTGATGCCCACCCAGCGACAAACTAACGCCTCGGGAACAGGCACTCAGGTGCCCATACAGCGTAGCTAAGGCAGGAGTCCCCCAATCAAACTCTGCTATAGTGTCCAAATTGACCAAGGCGGTCAAGAACTGGACATGCACCGAATTCTCCTTGTTACAAAACAGAGTCTGCCCAAGGAGATAAAGAAGGAAAGCTCGTACCAGCTGAGAAAGGGAAACCTCCGTCAAGATATCAGCTTGATCAAACTCTTCCCGAAGCTAGGAATAGGTGATGTGACCGCTCTCTGACACACGAGGGACCTTCCCCAAAAGGTAGTCAAAAACACCCTTTCGCTCATGAATCCGAGGGTCAATCGGAATAGGATCACCACCAACTCTCAAACCTATAAGCAAAGCAAAGTCACCTGGAGTGATCATCATTTCTCCGGCATCGGGAAGATGAAAGGTGTTGGTGGTGTCCCACCACCGTTCCACAAGCGCTGTGGTCAAACCCAGCTCCGCCTTTGGAAGGTGAAAGCCCCGTATTAGCTGCTCAAAGCCAGCCAAAGCAACCATGTCCTTAGCATCCCGAGGGAGCCTCTCGTGCCACTCAAACACCTGGGGGCAGCTTCCCCACACGCGCAACCTCTCATTCGCCTGACAAAAATACAAAGAAGAAATCAATACAAAAAATATATATATCGCCTATACAGGGGGCAACTTCTGAAACTCAAATTTTCTATCAAATATCAAATTATCACTTCACGAAATCTCATATAAAAACCATTTGACAGGGTAAAATTTTACCTTCCTATTGGTGAAACCAAGGTGTTGCTCTGGCTCCCTGTGCAAGACCTCAGGTGGGACATCGCTGAGGGGAGGATGATATCGCAATGAACCGCCACGCCCACCATCTCACTACATTAGCAGCTCTACATAAGATCGCTTAACAACGCCATGCTCCTCGACTCAGCAGCTCTACGCTCGCTATCACAGCAACGGGCTCTACGCCCGCTATCTCAATTGGCTCTAAGCCGTGCCAAACAACTGAACAGGCTCTAAGTCCAATCACTATCAGCAGCTCCACGCTTGCTACCTCAGCGGCTCAAAGCCCATCTCTACCATATCAACAGCTCCACGGTCAATAAACTTGTGCACAGGTCACTCAAGTCACCCAGGCTCTACGCCCATATCAACTCATACAGCAGCTCCATGCTTGCCACTCCAGCAACCGTATCACCATCAACTTACTCAACAAGCTCTAAGCATCATCAGCAGCTCTAAGCTCACTCAACAGCTCAGAGCTTATCATTATATCCACCGTCGTTTCAACGGTCCAACTCAGCGGCTCCAAGCCCATCAACTCAGCGGCTCCAAGCCCATCATCTCAGCGGCTCTATGCCTGTACTCACTCAGTGGCTCGAGGCCCGTCACCATATTCATTCACTCGGCGGCTCCAAGCCCACTATCTCAACTGGCTTGAAGCCGTAACAACCAACTCAGCGGCTCTATGCCCATGTTCACTCACTCAGCGGCTCCAAGCCCTCGACTCAGCAGCTCTACGCTCGCTATCACAACAACGGGCTCTACGCCCGCTATCTCAACAGACTCAAAGCCGTAACTATCTCAACAGGCTCTACGCCGCCCCAACAATCAAGACATCGTCTGTTCTCAAGTTCTACACTTAAATGCTCAAAATCAAACATTTTGAATGCTCGAAACTCTTCAAAAGCCCAACCACTGTGTACTGGATGCTCAAGTTCTACACTTGAATGCTCAAGCTCTATGCTTGGATGCCCAACCACTGCATACTAAACGCTCAAAGCCTGTACTTTGAATGCTCGGATTCTGCCGTCCGAATGCTCGAGCTCTATGCTCTGAATGCTCAAGTCCGGAACTTGAAAGAAGCTCTACGCTTATATCAAACACACACGCACGGGCCCGTGCACATTTGCATCACCATTCTCACATCGAGTCTGCATCATCATATTTGTTCATATCTAACAACCATCATCACACATATACACTCTGCATATCTCTCATGAAACAGGTCAACCCTGCAATCAACCGGCTCTACACCTCGGTTTTATTGATCGGTCTAGCACCTCGATCCTTTGGCTCTACGCCAAAACTTATGATGAGAAAGCTCCGTGCACAGACCATCAGAATGCAACCAGCTCCGCGCTTCGGTTCAAATCACGTCAAGGTCTAAGCTCCGACACCTCAGGCTCTCGCCTTATGATCAATTCCAGCTCCGCGCTTCGGTTCTATCAAGCCCAAAGCTCCAACCTCCTCAGGCTCTCGCCTCATAAACACAGCAAGCTCCGCGCCTCAATTCTATCACCTCAGGCTCTCGCCTTGTGACTACAACCGGCTCCGCGCCTCGGTTCCATCATGTCAGAATCCTATCACCTTAGGCTCTCGCCTCATGACTACAATCGGCTCCGTGCCTCGGTTCCCGCATCCCAAAGCTCCATGCTCTATGTTACTGGCCCTGCGCCCCCCATATCTCAAAACAACCGGCATCCAATTCATCCCCAGCAGATGGCTTGGATTCCACCTCAACTACATCAATTCCTTCCAGCTCATTCGCAAGGATAGGCTACACTACCAAGCTCTTCTCAGTAAAAGTAAGGATGATCAAGAAAAGCAAACGCACCTGCCGTGTACTGATCTACCCCAAAATACTAAGGAAGCTCTCCGCAAAAGTTCCCCCGGCAGCCCCACGCTCCTTCAACTACTCTCCGCCAAAACCCTGGCTCAGTCTAGGTACGTTGCACTACGGCTTTTTAAAGCCCGAAGGTACGTCTTCTGTCTCTAACCCTCCGAACTTTTTATTTTTCTTTATTGCACGAACTACGGTTGGTCTGAATTTCCCTTGTGGAATACGTAGGCAGCCTCCCGGCCGAACCATAACAAAACCTTTTTCAAAAACCCTTGAAATAGTGGTTGGACCAAATTGAGTTGCTTTTTACAGCTTTGACACTTACTCAAACATGTCTCGCGATCCGTCTAAGTTCAGTCAAAGAGGGGCATCTGTAGACACCCCAATTTGGCCTAACGATTATTTCAAGTCCCACCTTGGGGACCATCCCGATGATGAAATGGATACAGTGATTGCTGATTGCCTTCTCGAGAACCTTAGGACTTTCGGTAAGAACTTTGAGCCACTTAGAGGACCCAATCAGAGCCATACAGCCTTTCAGACAGAAAATACAGAAGCCTAGGAGAATCCATCTGTCGGCCGTAACATCGATCTAACGGCCTTAACATCATTTCCTCACCCAAGCAACCTGTTGCTAGAAAATCTCCCTGAGAGATCAATCCCTCGGCCGCAAGATCCATCCTTCGGCCGCAACATCCATTCCTCGGCCGTGTGATCTATTACTCGACCGCCAGATCGTCCTTTTTCCAAACTCTGGAACGTTCTGTCGATTGTTTGATCCAACTACACTACCTCTCCGATGCGTTCGGGCCACGTCCAAAGATTGCAACAAAGAGTTCGAATTGCATTGCAATTGCAATCGTGCCATTTGATTGACCGGTGTGAGTCATCCCTATGCCTATATAAAGGAGCCTTTGGGCTCCAAAATTAACAAATGAAATTACTCACCCAAGCTCCGATACTCTGCACACATACTCTCTCAAACCCTCTCTTCAAAAGCCCCAATCTCCCGAAGGCAGCCATCCATCCGACGATCAAACCCCGAAGTTCAAACCCTAACCCTAGGGTTTTTCGAGAAGCAATCAGTCAATCACACCCAATCCAAAGCAATCAAGCAACTGAGGGATCAAGGTGGTGAGGCCCAACAGCCTCTGGTTTGTCTTACTTACCGTATTTATGACTAACCGTAGTGTTTTAATTTTCTACTAGCTTTTCTGTCTGGTGTGAGGAAGAACATCGACCGGGGCTTTGATCCCTCGGCCGATACATCAAACCAGGAGGATCCCTCGGCCGTGACATCCATTCACCGGCCGCAGGATCCATTACCCTGGGACATCTTTGTTTGTTCTGCTTTCTGACGCATGCTTCAATTATAGTTTTGGCTCACCCTTTACTGTTTAAAGGCTAAAAACAAACTACATGTTAGAATTAATTAAAGCTTGTATATGTCTCACGTTGAATGATTATGGGCCAGTCTCACGACTGGGCAAAGAGGGGTGCCTAACACCTTCCCCTCATTGTACTTTTGGCTCCCGTACCCGGAATCTCTATCTATTTTTCCTAGTTTTAATAAACTAGGTGGCGACTCTATTTTGATGATAACCGTTATCGTGTGGCGATATTCCTAGCCATGGGGATATCCACAATCTTGGTTTATGAAGTGGAACCAAACAAGCGTGATCAATCTGTATGGCGATGCCCCGTTTGAGAAGTGTCTACAGTTTCCAGTACTGGTGTTCGTGGCAATTTTTATGGCCATGGTCGTGCCAATAGTCGTGGCGGCACTGGCCGCAATTTTCGCGGTAGTTCTCGTGGTGGTGGTCGTACTGATGGACGTGGTGATAGAAAATGTAATCATTGTCATGCTACTAATCACACTGAGCCTTATTGTTGGAAGAAGTACGGTAAACCAGATTATGTTCATCAGGTCACTGATAGCCCTCCATTGCCCGAACCTCACCTATCCGCTGCACCTTCCGGTTGTGTTCCCCCTACTGATTCTCATGATGCTCTCACTACTCAGGTTCATGAGTTGGTTCAGACATTGCGTACAGTCTTGCCTTCCATTTCCTCTACCGCTACTTTAGCAACTTCAGGTAATGTTGCATGTGCCACTTTTACACCTCCATCTTGGATTCTAGATTCCGACGCTAGCACCCACATGTCTGGTAATTCATCTCTTTTCTCTGAGTTGAATCATATTAATCATCATATTGTCTTAGCGGATGGTTCATCTCGCCCTGTTCACAGGAAAGGTGTTCTCCATCCCACTTGTTCTTTCACCCTACCTTCTAGTCTTTATGTCCCTGGTTTTCCATTTAATTTGTTGTCTGTTAGTCAACTGACTAAAACATTAAATTGTTCAATAACCTTCTCGCCTACCTCTTGTGTTTTTTAGGACCTCCAAACCAAGAAGTTGATTGGTTCGGGGCATGAGAAGGATGGGCTCTATTTTTTGGATGTTGATCGCAACTATCCTGTGACCCCCTCTGCTTTGAGTGCTACCATATCTCCTCTACAGTGGCATTTCCGCTTGGGTCATCCTTCCATGGCCAAACTTAAGTTGGCTATTCCTACTTTGAGTCGTGTGTCTAGTCTCGAATGTGAGGCTTGTCAGCTTGGGAAACATCATCGTAGTTCTTTCCCGAGTAGTAGTCATGGTCATCAAAAAGAGTTTTGATTTAGTTCATACAGACATATGGGGTCCTTCTAGAACTTTGAGTATTACTGGATACCACTATTTTGTTGTCTTTGTTGATGACTACTCTCGTATGACTTGGTTATTTTTTGTTGAAACAGAGATCTGAGTTACCATATGTTCTTTTTAAATTTTATAATGAGATTTTTACTCAGTTTTGGCAAGCGTATTAAAATTATTCGTTCTGATAATGCTATGGAATATATACAGTCTGTTGTTGATTCTTTTTGTGTTGACCGTGGAATTATTCATCAGACTAGTTGTACTCGTAGTTCCCAACAGAATGGTATTGCTGAACGTAAATTGCACCATTTGTTAGATGTTGCTCGTACCCTGTTATTTCACATGCAAGTACCAAAACATTTCTGGAGTGATGCCGTTCTTACGGCGTGTTACCTAATTAATCGTATGCCTTCTTTGATTCTCAATCAAAGGTCTCCCTTTTCGTTGCTATGTCCTGATAGTTCACCATTTTCTCTCACTCTTAGAGTGTTTGGTTGTGTGGCATTTGTGCATGTTCTTGATCCTGATCGTGAATCTCCGTGGGCTCGTAAATGTATTTTTCTTGGGTATTCTCGTACCCGAAAAGGATATAGGTGTTACCATCCCGAGTCTCGACGCTATTTTGTGAGTAGTGATGTCACTTTCTTTGAGTCGACCTCCTATTTTACCTCTACCGGGCATGATCTATCTTCTAATCTCATATGTGGCAGTGAGGGGGAGTCTTCCCACTTCTCTCCTACCCTTCCTATGCCTTCCCCACCCCTTCCTCCTCTGCAGGTTTATCAGCAATCCAAGAATAGACAGGTTGTTTCTTATGGCCCGGACACTTCATCTTCTCCGTCAGAGGTCCCTGCTCCCTCATTTGTTCCAGCTCATGATGATTTACCTATTGCCTTGCGCCGCGGTAAGCGTGCTTGTACTCGACATCCTATTGCTAATTTTATTTCTTATGATAAGCTTTCCCCCTGTCTTCATTCCTTTTCGTGCACCTTGTCGTCTATTTCTGTTTCGTCTTCTTATAAGCAAGCTGAGTCTGGATGGAAACATGCCATGGATGAGGAAATGAGTGCCCTTCATAAGAATCAGACTTGGGAGCTTACTAATCTGCCTCCCGGAAAACAAGCAGTAGGTTGTCGCTGGGTGTACACGGTGAAGTATCTCCCTGATGGTTCTGTTGAGCGTCTTAAGGCGCGTTTGGTGGCTAAAGGCTACGCTCAGACATATGGGGTTGATTATTTGGAGACTTTTTCACCAGTAGCTCGTCTCAACTCTGTTCGGATTCTTCTCTCGGTGGCTGTTAATCGTTCATGGCCTCTATATCAGCTTGATATTAAAAATGCCTTCCTTCATGGTGATCTCCGAGAGGAAGAATATATGGATCAGCCCCCTGGTTATGTCATTTCTGGCAATGAGCATCTTGTTTGTCGCTTGCGCAAGGTTCTGTATGGTCTCAAACAATCGCCTCGTGCTTGGTTTGATAGGTTCAGCTCGGTTGTACTTGCATATGGGTTTCGTCATTCTACTTCTGATCACTCAGTGTTTGTTCACCACTCTTCTGCTGGAACTATTGTTTTGATTGTTTATGTCGATGATATTATTATTTCCGGTGATGACTCTACCGGTATTGCTGATCTAAAATGCCATTTAGGTCAGCAATTTCATACCAAGGACTTGGGTTCTCTTCGGTATTTTCTTGGACTTGAAGTTGCTCGCTTCTCTAAGGGTATCTCTCTCTCAGCGAAAGTATGTACTTGATCTTCTTTCCGATACCGGTCTTCTTGGTGCTCGACCTGTTGACACTCCTATGGACTCTACTGTCAAGCTTGATGCTGAACATGGAGAGTATTTTCATGACGTAGGTCGTTATCGGCGGCTTTTGCCAAAGTACATGTAGATAGAAATCCCTCCATATATAGCATTCGAACACAAATATCACACGAAATCGCCATAATACATGTAGAGAAAGAGAGAAATCCCTACCAAAGTGGGTTTTGAGCAAAACCCTAAGTCTATCAAGTGGATTAAGCCCAAATCTTCCAAGAACAAGCTACTCCCAAGCTTTTCTACAAGATCTAGAGTGAATACAATCCAAAAACAAGATAAACAAACAAATATCAACAAGTGATTGAGAGGAGAGAGAGAAAAACATGGTAGAGAGCCAAAAAGTGAGAGCAAGAACACAAAACTTACCCCTTGTTCACCAAATGCAAGAATCAAGTGGTTTTGAGGAAGGAATCCCTTGGATCTCGAAGATTTGGGATTGAAATTAAGAGTTTTGAGTGAGATTGGAGTGGGGTGGGTGAGAGGGGGTGTTTCCAGGTTTGGTTCGAGGGTTTTGGGTGTGAAAAATGACAAAGAGGGGTATTTATAGTGGTCCAAAAAGCGTGCTGAAATTTCAAAAAAAAACACAGCGGGTACCAGTACTGGGCGATTCCCAGTACCGGTACTGGAACCTTCAAAATGTCAAATTGGCCAAGCTCTGGACACTGGGTACCGGTACAGGGCAAAACGCAGTACCAGTAATGGCTGGACAGAAAAATGAAATTTCACCGATAGTCACCGAATCAAATCCCAATCGCTACCAACACTTCCAAACATCATTTCAACCTCAAAATACGATCTCCCACATATTTAAACGATTAAAGAAATTAGAAAAAATTACGAGTCTCCACATTCTATCCTCCTTAAAGAAATTTCGTCCCGAAATTTACAATTCAAGGCAACCAAACTCATGCATCAAGTAAATATGTTCATGCCATAACAAGTATTATCAAACTGAGTTAACCATTATAAAATCAAAACTTAGCACTCACATTGGCTCAATTCGGAAATAGTTGCGGATACTTCTCTCTAACTTCGTCTTCCCTTTCCTACGTCGACTCTTCCTTTCCAAGGTTACTCCAAAGAACTTGCACTAACAGAATAGTCTTTCCCCTCAATACTTGCTCGCGCGAATCTAGGATACGTATCGGCTCCTCCCCATAAGATGCATCGGCTTCCAACTCCAATTCAGACCACTCTAGGACATGTGAGGGATCTGGCTCGTACTTCCATAACATCGATACGTGAAACACGTCATGAATGCCCGATAGCTTCGGTGGTAAGGCCAATCGATACGCAACTTCTCCAATTTTCTCGATAATATCAAACAGTCTGATAAAGCGCGGTGAAAGCTTCCCCTTTTGCCCAAAATGAGATAATCCCCGATGCGGTGAGACCTTAAGGAAAACATGATCCGCCACTTCAAATGATAACGGTCGGCGACGACGGTCGGCATAACTCTTTTGCCTACTTTGCGCGGTTAACAACCGTTGATGAATCACTTTGACTTGCTCTGTGGTTCTCTTTTGCGCTTCAAGAAGACGTTGACAAATCACTCGCATGCTCTCGGAGGTTTCTTTGATCAAATCCGGCCCAACTAACGTAGCTTCACCCAACTCAATCCAACAAACGGGTGATCGACACAGTCTCCCATACAAAGCTTCATACGGCGCCATCTCAATGCTAGATTGGTAACTATTGTTGTACGCAAATTCGACTAACGGTAAGTGGTCTTCCCAATTACCCCGAAAATCCATAAAGCAAGCTCGAAGCATATCTTCTAAAATTTGGATCATTCTCTCGGATTGCCCATCCGTTTGAGGATGATACACAGTGCTAAACAAGAGATTGGTGCCAAGAGCAGCTTGCAGACTTTGTCAAAAATGCGCGGTAAATCTTGGATCTCGATCCGACGCTATAGAAACGGGAATCCCATGAAGACGGATAATCTCACGGATGTATAAACGACTAAGCAAATCAATTGAATCCAAAACCTGAATAGGTAAGAAGTGTGTTGACTTGGTCAATCGATCAACTATCACCCAAATGGCATCATGCCCCCTAAGCGACCTCGGTAATCCGGTAACGAAATACATTGTCACATTCTCCCACTGTAGACACCCCAATTTGGCCTAACGATTATTTCAAGTCCCACCTTGGGACCATCCCGATGATGAAACGGATACAGTGATTGCTGATTGCTTCCTTGAGAACCTTAGGACTTTCGGTAAGAACTTTGAGCCACTTAGAGGACCCAATTCAAAGCCATACAGCCTTTCAGACAGAAATACAGAAGCCTAGGAGAATCCATCTGACGGCCGTGACATCGATCCCACGGCCCTAACATCATTTCCTCACCCGAGCAACCTGTTGCTAGCAAAATCTCCCTGAGAGATCAATCCCTCGGCCGCAAGATCTATCCTTCGGCCGAGACATCCATTACTCGGCCGTGACATCCTTTCCTCGGCCGCCAGATCGACCTTTTCCCAGACTCTGGAACGTGTTCTGTCAGACGTTTGATCCGATTACACTACCTTTCCGATGTGTTCGGGCTACGCTCAGAGATTACGACGTAGAGTTAGAGATGCATTGCAATTGCAATTGCCATCTCGTGATTTGATTGGCCGGAGTGAGTCACCAATTGCCTATATAAAGGGCCTTTGGACTCCGAAAATAAACACACGAAATTGATATACCTTCACACTCAATCAAGCCTCAAAGCTCTACACAAATAATCCCTCAATCCTATACTTCAAAAGCCCTAACCTTCCGAAGGCAGCCGTCAATCCGGCGATCAAACCCCGAAGTTCAAACCCTAACCCTAGGGTTTTCAATCAAGCAATCAGTCAATCACGCCCAATCCAAAGCAATCAAGCAACTGAGGGATCAAGGTGGTGAGGCCCAACGGCCTCTGGTTTGTCTTAATTTACTGCATTTTTTACTAACCGTAGCGTTTTGATTACCCGTTAATCTTTCTGTCTGGTGTGAGGAAGAACACCGACCGGGGCCTCGATCCCTCAGCCGGTACATCAAACCAGGAGGATCCCTCGACCGTGACATCCATTCACCGGCCGCGGGATCCATCTCCCTGGGACATTTTGTTTGCTTCTCTACTTTTTGATGCATGCTTCATTTATCGCACTGACTCACTTTGCTTACTGTTTAAAGGAATAAATAAACAGACTATGTGTTGGAATTAAACAAAGCATCTATACGTCTTATGTTTAACGATTATGGGCCAGTCTCACGGCTGGGCAAAGAGGGGTGCCTAACACCTTCCCCTTATTGTACTTTTGGCTTCCGTATCCAGAATCTCTGTCTATTTTCCCAGTTTTAATAAACTGGGTGGCGACTCTATTTGATGATAACCGTTATCATGTGGCGATGTCCCTAGCCATGGGAATGTCCATGATTTTGGTTTACGAAGCGAGCAACCAATCGAACAAACACAATGTGACCAATCTGTATGGCGATGCCCCGTTTGGGAGGTGTCTACAGTTTTTGGTGACTCTGCTGGGGATATGAGAGCCATAACCAGAAAGTTCAACATAAGACTAATACATGCCTTGTTTAATTCATCTATCATATGCATCGAGCGGGTAACCCGTTGAGTTCACCTGATATCCCGGCATGACACGGGCTATGTTGGGGGTTCCAGCAAACTCCACAGTCACTCGTACCTAGTGGTATATCAAAAAGGGAATCACCCAATCACCGCCTATGATGGGCTGGTGAGAGGATTGGTGCCCTTTGACAATGGAGCACCCTGAGACTACCAAAACCTTGCATGTTTTAGAAAGCCATAGAACTTATCAAACTAAGACAGGAACCTACAGGCTAGGAACCTACTTGCATTTTTACTTCCAAGTTCTTCCTCACACCTTGTATATGTTGTTGTAACATCTCTTTCTGTGCAGAAGGGTTAAGGCTTGAACTAAAAGCCCTTACCCTAAGTCTTTATAGCCAAGCACTAATGGCGTTGCCCGCATGGTATATTTTTGGTAAAAAGCATCATTGCTTACTTAACACTCCCGCTTTACTTAAAGCACCGCGAAGCATGGATTTCTAGAACGAAATCAAACACTGGCTGCCCGCCGGCAATTGAACTAGAGGTTGCTCTAGCAATCTTTGCCTTGCAAGGCTAAAGGAAAGAGGGAGTATAAAGTAGTAGAGCAGGTTATGGATGATTGTATGCAAAGTCAAAGATATTATGGATAGAACTTGCAATATTTATTTCTCCATGGATGATTCAGCATGACAAGTTTAGGACTTTGGTTCCTATTTCCAAATCGGCCTAGCAATCCATCTTTCAAAATTCAAAATTATGAGCATGCTTACCTCAACGAGCTGGTAAAATTTAGGAGGTTGTCAATGTGCTAGCAAATAATCAAGTGGATTTCAATTACCTCAATCACATTTTGAGAAAGGATTTTCCCTAACCAAGAATTGAAGGAACTTTCAAAACTTTTTGCAATGACTAATCTAATGACAAGTTTTTCTGAAACATTCAAATAGCCGCTAGCACAGCGATGGACTCCGAGTCTACTTTCTGTTGTAGCCATATGCTCAACCTTTTCGGTTTGTCTCATAATATGGATTGGCTTGGAAGTGGGATCTTAAGTGGCAGCAACGAGTCTTAAGAATCATCCATATCAAAAATGGCTTGCTATCTATAGTATCCGATAAACTCATGCATACAAACGGATTACAATGCATGACTCATCCATAATCTGTGTAAGTAGCTGTGGTGCTATATGTATACATATCATTTTGCTTGCCTCTTTCTAACTATGCAGGGGCCAAACCAAAAGAGGAGTCCATCCCCCTCATTTCCTTTCTTTGTTCATCGCACGTCATTTGGTTGCACCACCACTAAGGGCAGTTTGCATATTAGAAAAATGTGCCGCATGGACAATTAGTTTTGGATATCTCAACTTAAGCATGATTATGTTTCTCCTTCTCTTAGATTTGGAGTTTGATCCCAGACATGATGGTAATGGCTACGAAAAAAAAAGCTGAAGTTTTAATCCAACCAAGTTTTGAGCAATGGCAGCCATGTCCATCACGTCTTGGCTTAGATTTTAAAACAATCTTCTCGTACCTAGCTAACTTTCACCGCCATTTTGGCCCATGTTTTGCTTCTCTTGAAAAATTGATATCATTTTGCTCATCATGGTTTCTGGCCAATCGTCACACTCAGCATGAAATGTGGGTCTTAAATTCAAGTCTCCTCAAATATGAACTACGAATGGCCTGATTCTCTGTTGGGATACGTAGGCACCTTTTGGTCGGCCACAAATTTGAAAATGTTCCCTCCTGTGCTAGTTCGCTGCTATAGAATGCTCATGATAGCATTGAGTATTGAAAACAATCCTTAGGGATTTCAAAGTAATCTCATGGCATCTTTTGGAACACATCATAATCACTTGAATTGTCAAAAGCGCAAAATAAGTTTTTCAAAGCTATGACCCGCATCATTTCTGTTGAGTTAAGAAGGAGTTGACACATCTTTGCACCCTCACAGAAATCACTTGTAAGCAAAACATGCTTTTGAAGATGAAGAAGGAGAAAGAAGAAAAGAGAGGAAAAATACAGAGAAAAGAAAAAAATGATGATGAGCTCGCTAGATTGAAAACCCGTAAGGGCGGTCTAGGCAAAAGTTAGAGCATGAACAAAATGAGAAATTAGCCGTGTCTCCATGCATCTACTATGTGTCTCAAAAGATTGTCCTCAATCTTAGAAAATCCACTTGGTTAAACCTCGAAGCCCCTAATTTCTTGGTTAGGATCCTTTCCACTTTGTCGTGTGTTTCAAGATGAAGAAAGGCATTCATTTCTCTATCCCAAACACTTATCCCTTGCTAGCCACATCGAGCCTCTGGATAATTTCTTTGAACAGCCTGCTAGGCAGCCATCCCCTACACTGGGGCAAACACAAAAAAATACAAGGAAAGATGAAAGAAAAATCAATGAGAGAACGAGCACCCTGTCATACAAGGGGCACTTTGAAGGAAACATTTCTTCCAATACATACAAAGAACATTTTCGAAGAAACCAACTCTTCCACACAAAGTGAGACAAGAGACAACAAGAGTTGATAAAAATGTTGAAGATGGCTGCTAGCTTTTTAAACCCAAGCGTGAGTAGAAATTAGGTTTGAGCCTTTACATCCGCTTCTTTCTCAACCCAAAACCCCAAGCCTACATTATGGTCCGTAACAAAGTCCTCTCAGATTGGGGAACACGACTTAGTAGCAAGGTCCTAAACACTAGGGGCATCACCAATGTGGGACTTAACACGAAGGGCAAGAATCTTGGAATTTGCATCTTCTTAGCAAATCACACAACGTGGAGAGTAACGTGGGACAAGGGACAGGGCTATGTTCCCCTTTATGCACTTCTCTCATATGGGTCTCAATAGGCGCCTATCAATCCAACTTAAGTCAGTCAGATCAAGCTCGAAGCAACAAACTCACCTAATTGGCTAAGGACATGAGTTTGCAAAATAATTCTGCGTCCTTTGATGATTGAAATGACGTGAGTGTAGAACATATAGATGAAATGATATGATTTTGAAATCCTTAAGGAAAAACTTTCAAAATTGATCTTATCTCAAACAATCTTGACACAGCAAATACAAGCACAGTCACTTTTTGCAAATCTCTGAGGAAATAATATGGGTCTCTCATTTCATGAGGAGTGTAGCAATATGGTCCCTTGACCAAACAATGTTTTTAGTAGTGCCGCTAAGGCATTGCGGTCTTTCAAACACCTGGCTAGTAAATAAGTCACTATTGGTCTCCCCAAATCAAAGGGAAGCATTTGATCAAATACGCAAAAGTTGAGATGTCCAGAATACATTGCGAATTTACATGCATATCGCTATCACCCTGTCTTTTGCACTAACCTCTTGTCGTGATTGCACAAGCTAACTCCAAATATGAGGTGTTTCTTATGATCAAACAAGGCAGAATCATCAAGGCATCATGGCCATCATCTCTATGCGAGGAGTAAAAGAGCAACAAAGGGACGCACTGTAAAATCTACCTCCCTGCCAACACACTCGGCCTTCAAAAAGCTCAGCCTAAGAAGCGTCATATCCTGGGAGAACACCTCAACTCTTTTGTGGAAATGCTGTCACACAGCAATATCAGGGGCATGCCAAGATCTCTGCCAAACAGAAAGAGAAACATTGCACTCACATTCATTGCTGTTTACATCGCATGTTTCTATGCTAGGGGCAATTAGATCATTGTCATCATGCACATTTGAGCTAGGATCAAGCATTCATAGCCTAAACAGGGGGCTTGCGTTTCTTTTTAAATACTCAAATGCATATATGTCGCGTTGCAAACCATGTTACCCGCAATCGTTCAAGCTCTTGAACTAGGGTTCATTAAGTGTGGTGGTCCTGCCCCTAGCAGTCAGCATAAAAGGACTTTGGCCCGTGGTCGACTCCAAGCCTGTTGCATGTTGTTTTCTTATCCATTGCTGTTTTCTAAACCATTCAAACGTGGATTGCAGGATTCTCCTGGATTTCGGTCCTTGAACCGACCATACCGAGCTTGGTATCTATGACCGACAGAGCCAAGTCAAAGAAGCTGAAAGACAGCCCCAGCAAACTTTACAAATGGCACCATGCCAATAGCATTAAAGTGGCTTCGCACTTCACATCTCCATAGCTCCTTGCTTCGCGCTTTCATCTCCATCTTAGCAGCTCTGCCTTCATAAAAATCAGAAGCCTCACACTTGCTCTTCAGTAGCACCATACACGTGCCTTGTCGTATTCGCGGCCTTATCTGGCTTTTCAAGAACTCCGAGCAACTCTACACTCAGGCCTCGCTGTATAGCAGGCCAGCGAAACAATCCTGCGGCTTCCACTTAATACATTGAGTGAACAGCCAACGAGAAAAAGCACCTGTATAAAGCTTGCACACCCCAGCCCTTCAGAAGGCATCTATCCTCCAAAAAGGGCATCCGTGTTGATAAAGCCCTCCAGAAGGCGTTTATGTTGCTAGCTTCCAGAAAGCGTTTGTATAGCCAGCTTCTAGAAAGCATTCAGCCTCCAGAAGGCACCCCCGTTAATGGAGGCAATGGAAATCTCTGAAGTCATTAATGGCCGAAGCATTTAACAAACCTTATGGCACTTTGGATCAACAGGTCAACAAAGTCAAAGGGGAATATGATCAAGAACTAGCCTTAGGGGCAATCCCGAGCATACTCAGAACCAGCCTTGGGAGGCATCCCAAGCATGTGGAAACTAGCCTTAAGGGCACCCCAAGCACGTGGAATCAATCCTCTGAATCCTGGCGTTCCCACGCTCGATAAATCAACCTCGCAGCTGCTGCATCCTTCTTCAAAATCTCCTCTTTCAAAGGCAATCGATTTGAATCCAGGCTTGGGAGCATTCCTGAGCATGCATGATATCAAGCACCAGCGTCAGAATAAATCAAAAGCCTTGCATAAGCTGTCAAATGTCTGCCAGAAGCACCCAGTCTAAGACTCAAAAGCCTTGCAGGGGTTACCAAATGCACGCAATCTAGCCTTGGGGGCAATCCCGAGCAAGTGAAATATAGCCTTGGAGGCAATCACGAACATGAGGAATCTCAAGCACCAATGTTGGACCCGCTTCGGGACTTTTTCGGAGCTCTCTCTGAAGCAGCAAGTTCGCAACTACTGGTCACTTGACCTTTGAGGATTATAGACTGTGAACTCTTGCTCGCAAAACCCAAAAGATCCTTCAGACTCTACACCCCAGTTACTGTACTCCGGAAGTACGACAGCAATCACCAAGCTCTATGCTCATCGTCACCCAGTAACTCCATGTTCACGCCTACAGCAATCAAGACACTCGACGACTCTGCTATTCATCCCCATCAAGTCACTCAACAGCTACATGCTCGCTACTATCAAAGCCAGTCAATGGCTCCCCCGCCTCAGTAGTACCCCGTGCTCAATAGCTCCATACTTAAGCCACTCAGCAAGCTATCCCAACATCTCCATATCCAACAGCTTCAGCGGCTCTATGCCCATACTCGCTAGTGCCCAGCAGCTTTAGGCTCACTATCAGCAGCTATGAAGCTCACTCAGCGGCCCTATGCTCACCATCATGATCACTTAGCAGCTCCGTGTCCATTCAACAATTCTGCAACCAAGCCCCGAGCTCATTATCTCAACAGCCCTATGCTTGCTATCAGCAACACCATGCTCCTTGCTTCAAACTCCACAGCTTCAAGTTTGCCATCGCTCAACACAGGTTCTATGCCTGTAATCATCTTAGCAGCTCTATTCAACGGCTCCAAGCCCATCATTTCAACGGCTCCAAGCTTATCATCTCAGCAATACCGTGCTTCTCGCACCATCACCACTTCAGCAGCTCTAAGCTCGCTATCAAGCTATTTAATTGGCGCCACGCCCATCATCTCAGCGCATCGCCTAATATCGTAAGCTCAGCAGCTCCAAGCTCGCTACCACTCAGCTGTTACCAGCAACCCTATAGCTCCGTAGCTCCATCTGCTACAACAAGCTCCGAGCTCATCACTATCAAAGCAATCCAACGCTTACCTCAATGGCTCTGCACCTGTCAAATCGGCGGCTCCACGCCCATCTATCATACAGGCCCCTCGCCTATCATCCCAGCAGCTCCACACATGCTCCTCGCCTACCTTCTCGACGGCTCTATGCCCGTACCAATCATCTCAGCAGCTCCAAGCTCGCTACTCAGTGGTTCAACGCCCGCACCCAACTATCTCAACGGCTCCGTGCCTATGGTCACTCACATCAACTCATACAGCAGCTCTATGCTCGCTATCACTCATCTCAGCGGCTCTAAGCCCATTGTCTCAACTGGCTCGAAGCCGTACACAATCAAGTTCTTAACAGGCTCGAAGCCTGTGTTCATCATCTCAACTGGCTCGAAGCCCATTATCGACAGGCTCTACGCCTGTAATCACTCAACTCAGCTGCTCCAAGCCCACTATCTCAACTGGCTCGAAGCCGTAACAACCAACTCAGCGGCTCCAAGCCCATCATCTCAACTGGCTCGAAGCCGTAAACAAGCAGCAGGCTCTAAGCCGCCCCAACAATCAAGACATCTATTCTCAGGCTCTACGCCTGAATGCTCAAAAATCTATCATTTTTGAATGCTCGAGCTCTACGCTTGGATGCCCAACCACTGTGTACTGGATGCTCAAGTTATACATTTGAATGCTCAAGCTCTACGCTTGGATGCCCAACCACTGCGTACTGGACGCTCAAAGCCTGTACTTTGAATGCTCGGATTCTGCCGTCCGAATGCTCGAGCTCTACGCTCTGAATGCTCAAGTCCGGAACTTGATAGAAGCTCTAAGCTTAAAAAAAACAAACACACACGCACAGGCCCGTGCACATATTGCATCAACATTATCACATCGAGTCTGCATCATCATATCTGTTCACATCTAACAACAAACATCACACATATACACTCTACATATCTCTCATGAAACAGGTCAACCCTGCAATCAACCGGCTCTATGCCTCGGTTTTATTGATCGGTTCAGCGCCTCGATCCTTTGGCTCCACGCCGACACTTATGATGGAAAAGCTCCGTGCACAGACCATCAGAATGCAACCAGCTCTACGCTTCGGTTCAAATCACGTCAAGCTCTAAGCTCCGACAACTCAGGCCCTCGCCTCAAGGCTGCAACAGGCTCCACACCTCAATCCAATCACCTCAGGCTCCACGCCTCAGTTCCTTCACCTCAGGCTCCACGCCTCAGTTCCTTCACCTCAGGCCCTTACCTTATACCAGCTCCGCGCTTCGGTTCATCACGTCAAGCTCAAAGCTCTAACACCACAGGCTCTCGCCTTATGATCAACACCAGCTCCGCGCTTCGGTCCTATCCAATCTCCTCAGGCCTTCGCCTCAAGATTGCAACAGGCTCCACGCCTTGATTCCATCATTCTCCAGGCTTTCGCCTCACGACTACAACCGGCTCCGTGCCTCGGTTCCCTCATCTCCAAAAGCTCCGTGCTCCAGTTACTGGCCCTGCACCCCCCACATCTCAAAAACAACCGGCGTCCAACTCATCCCAGCAGATGGTTTGGATTCCACCCCACTACATCAATTCCTTCCAGCTCATTCGCAAGGATAGGCTACTCTACCGAGCTCCTTTCAGTCAAAGTAAGGATGATCAAGAAAAGCAAACGCACCTGCAGTGTACTGATCTACCCCAAAATACTAAGGAAGCTCTACGCAAAAACTCCCCAGGTAGCCCCGCGCTCCTTCAACTACTCTTCGCCAAAACCCTGGCTCAGTCTAGGTACGTCACACTACGGCTTTTTAAGCCCTAAGGTACGTCTTCTGTCTCTAACCCTCCGAACTTTTATTTTGTTTTATTGTCCGAACTACGGTTGGTCTGAATTTCCCTTGCGGAATACGTAGGCAGCCTCCCGGCCCGACCATAACAAAAACCTTTTTCAAAAAACCCCTTGGAATAGTGGTTGGACCAAATTGAGTTGCTTTTTACAGCTTTGACTCTTACTCAAACATGTCTCGCGATCCGTCTGAGTTCAGTCAAAGAGGGGCATCTGTAGACACCCCAATTTAGCCTAACGATTATTTCAAGTCCCACCTTGGGACCATCCCGATGATGAAACGGATACAGTGATTGCTGATTGCTTCCTTGAGAACCTTAGGACTTTCGGTAAGAACTTTGAGCCACTTAGAGGACCCAATTCAAAGCCATACAGCCTTTCAGACAGAAATACAGAAGCCTAGGAGAATCCATCTGACGGCCGTGACATCGATCCCACGGCCCTAACATCATTTCCTCACCCGAGCAACCTGTTGCTAGCAAAATCTCCCTGAGAGATCAATCCCTCGGCCGCAAGATCTATCCTTCGGCCGAGACATCCATTACTCGGCCGTGACATCCTTTCCTCGGCCGCCAGATCGACCATTTCCCAGACTCTGGAACGTGTTCTGTCAGACGTTTGATCCGATTACACTACCTTTCCGATGCGTTCGGGCTACGCTCAGAGATTACGACGTGGAGTTAGAGATGCATTGCAATTGCAATTGCCATCTCGTGATTTGATTGGCCGGAGTGAGTCACCAATTGCCTATATAAAGGGCCTTTGGACTCCGAAAATAAACACACGAAATTGATATACCTTCACACTCAATCAAGCCTCAAAGCTCTGCACAAATAATCCCTCAATCCTATACTTCAAAAGCCCTAACCTTCCGAAGGCAGCCGTCAATCCGGCTATCAAACCCCGAAGTTCAAACCCTAACCCTAGGGTTTTCAATCAAGCAATCAGTCAATCACGCCCAATCCAAAGCAATCAAGCAACTGAGGGATCAAGGTGGTGAGGCCCAACGGCCTCTGGTTTGTCTTAATTTACTGCATTTTTTACTAACCGTAGCATTTTGATTACCCGTTAATCTTTCTGTCTGGTGTGAGGAAGAACACCGACCGGGGCCTCGATCCCTCGGCCGGTACATCAAACCAGGAGGATCCCTCGGCCGTGACATCCATTCACCGGCCGCGGGATCCATCTCCCTGGGACATTTTGTTTGCTTCTCTACTTTTTGATGCATGCTTCATTTATCGCACTGACTCACTTTGCTTACTGTTTAAAGGAATAAATAAACAGACTATGTGTTGGAATTAAACAAAGCATCTATACGTCTTATGTTTAACGATTATGGGCCAGTCTCACGGCTGGGCAAAGAGGGGTGCCTAACACCTTCCCCTTATTGTACTTTTGGCTTCCGTATCCAGAATCTCTGTCTATTTTCCCAGTTTTAATAAACTGGGTGGTGACTCTATTTGATGATAACCGTTATCATGTGGCGATGTTCCTAGCCATGGGAATGTCCATGATTTTGGTTTACGAAGCGAGCAACCAATCGAACAAACACAATGTGACCAATCTGTATGGCGATGCCCCATTTGGGAGGTGTCTACACCCACTTCCACTCGGCCATTGGTAATGGTTGTAACTCCCCCGCAGGTCATTGATGTTCGGCTTTCACTTGTTGGCACGTAAGACATTTGGATACGAAGACGACGACGTCTCTCTTCATTCCCGGCCACCAAAACTATCTACGCAAGTCATGATACATTTTTGTTCCTCCCGGATGCACGGCTAACGGCGAATGGTGAAATTCTCTCAAAATTTCCTCCCAACACGATATGGGTACGAACAATTTTAATTCCTTGATCGGCATGAATCATCCACCCCTCTCGAGCATTTCTGCTAAGAAACTTGGCGCGAAACTCTCCCGCTTCTTCATCTTGCTGTTGGGCCTCAATTACTCGAATTGACAAGGTTGATTGAATAGTTAAGTTGCATAAGGTGACTCCCTCTCGAACTTCCTCAAAATGCAAGGCATAGGCGCCCAAATCGTTTGTCATCTTCCACTCATGAATGGCTAGACTCGCAAGGTGAGTAGATTTTCTACTCAATGCGTCCGCTACCACGTTCGCCTTTCCCGGGTGGTATTGCAACTCAAAATCGTAGTCTTCTAGGTGTTCCATCCAACGGCGTTGCCGCAAAGTAAACTCCTTTTGAGAAAATAAGTACTTTAGACTCTTATGATCGGAAAATACTTCGAATCTCTCACCGTATAAATAATGACGCCAACTCTTCAAAGCAAAGACGACAGCCGCGAGTTCTAAGTCATGGGTAGGGTAGTTCCGCTCGTGAGTTTTCAATTGCCGCGATCCATACGCCACCACTTGCCCCAATTGCATCAACACGCACCCTAACCCCTCTTTCGAAGCATCACAATACACCGAGTAACCGACTCCCCGTTCGGGCACAACCAAAACTGGTGCGGTAGTCAATCTTCTCTTCAATTCCTCAAAGGCCTTCTCACACGCGTCATTCCAAACAAAGCGAGTTCCCTTACGAGTCAATCTAGTCATCGGAGCCGCTAGACGAGAGAAATCAAGAACAAAACGACGGTAGTACCCGGCCAAGCCCAAGAAACTACGAATCTCAAACACACTCTTCGGTCGCTGCCAATTCATTACGGACTCTATCTTTCCCGGATCAACGGACACCCCATCCTTCGATACGACGTGACCCAAAAATTTGACCTCGGACAACCAAAATTCACACTTGCTAAGCTTGGCATACAAACAGTGTTCTCTCAAGAGTTCAAGAACGATAGAAAGGTGAGATTGGTGTTCCTCCTCCGAAGGCGAGTAGATAAGGATATGGTCCACAAAAACGACCACGAAACGATCAAGATAGGCACGAAAGATATGGTTCATTAAGTCCATGAAGGTCGCCGGTGCATTCGTCAATCCAAAGGGCATAACAACGAACTCGTAGTGGCCATAACGAGTACGAAAAGCGGTTTTAGGAATGTCTTCCCTCCGGACCCTCAATTGATGGTAACCTAACCTCAAATCAATCTTAGAGAAACAAGTTGCGCCTCGAAGTTGGTCAAACAAATCGTCGATTCTAGGTATTGGATACTTATTCTTAATGGTGACACGGTTTAATTTACGATAATCGATACATAGGCGAAGCGACCCATCTTTCTTTTGAGCAAACAAGGCCGGTGCTCCCCACGGTGATGTACTCGGGCGAATAAATCCCAAATTCTCCAATTCTTGCAATTGAGTCTTCAATTCTCTCAACTCAGCAGGCGCAAAATGATAAGGAGGTACGGAAATAGGAGCGGTGCCAGGAAGTAAATCGATAGTGAATTCAATTTCTCTCTCGGGTGGTAAACCGGGTAACTCCTTCGGAAACACATCCGAAAAATTGCAAACAATAAGAGGTAACTCCTCACACGCGGACACATCCTCATCTAAGGCCAAACTCGCTAACAAGGCATACATCGACTCTTGCTCCCGAGACCCACACAAATACGGCTCTAACGGTTCCTGACGCTCCCCGAAGAACTCAAAACAAGAACCCCCAGGTGGACAGATACGGACCCGACGCTTGAAGCAATCTATGGTAGCGTGAAACGTAGATAGCCAATCCATGCCCAAAATAAGGTCGAACCCCGACATATTCAACACAATGAAGTCAAAGGTAAAACGATGATCTCGAATAATAAGCTCCCAATCCCGGCAGATACAATCTAATGGCGCTCTACCTCCTATAGGTGTCTCAACAAACAACGGAGGACTAATATTCTCAATTTCCGATTCCAAAGCACAAGCAAAAGATGCAGCAATGAATGAATGCAATGCTCCAGAATCAAATAATACTCTAGCAAAGGAGTTAAACAGTAGAAATGTACCCCTCACAACCGAAGTCTCTGAGGCCTGAGGAGTAACAGGCAGCGGTGGAGGCGGAATAGCAAAAGTGATTGCAAAAGCCCTTCCCTGAGTCATCTGACTCTAAACATGACCACCCCGCTGACCGAAACCCTGAGTAGGCGTCGAAGAACTCGCTCCTCTCTCAACCTGAGATCCTTGAGCCAACGTTGTCTGACGGAAGTGAGGCTGCTGCTGCCTCTGGGTACCCCTAAATGATTGTCGACCAGAACTCTCACCACCCCTCAGTTGCTGTACCGAACCGGACTCACTTCGTGTCCCTTCCCCATGCGGACAATTCCTTGCAAAATGACCGATTTTCCCACAAGTAAAGAACATACCTAATAGCTGTAGACATCCCAATTTGGCCTAACGATTATTTCAAGTCCCACCTTGGGGACCATCCCGATGATGAAATGGATACAGTGATTGCTGATTGCCTTCTCGAGAACCTTAGGACTTTCGGTAAGAACTTTGAGCCACTTAGAGAACCCAATCCAGAGCCATACAGCCTTTCAGACAGAAAATACAGAATCCTAGGAAAATCCATCTGTCGGCCGTGACATCAATCTAATGGCCTTAACATCATTTCCTCACCCGAGCAACCTGTTGCTAGAAAATCTCCCTGAGAGATCAATTCCTCAGCCGCAAGATCTATCCTTCTGCCGCAACATCCATTCTTCGGCCGCCAGATCGTTCTTTTTCCAGATTCTGGAACGTTCTGTCAAACGTTTGATTCGATCACAAAACCCTAGCAGCCAAATTCCGATGCGTTCGGGCTACGTTAGAGGATTGCCATGAAGAGTTAGAATCACACTCTAACTCATTTTGATCGTGCATTTCGATTGGCCGGAGTGTGTCATCCCTATGCCTATATAAAGAAGCCTTTGGGCTCCAAAATTAAAAAGACAATACACCCTCATCAGTCACGATACTCTGCAAAAATACTCTCTCAAATCCTCTCTTCAAAAGCCCTAACCTCCCGAAGGCAGCCATCAATCCGACGATCAAACCCCGAAGTTCAAACCCTAACCCTAGGGTTTTCCAAAGAAGCAATCAGTCAATCACAATCAATCCAAAGCAATCAAGCAACTGAGGGATCAAGGTGGTGAGGCCCAACGGCCTCTGGTTTGTTTTATTTACTGTATTTATGCCTAATCGTAGTGTTTTGATTATCTATTAACTTTTCTGTCTGGTGTGAGGAAGAACACCGACCGGGGCTTCGATCCCTCGGCCGGTACATGAAACCAGGAGGATCCCTCGGCCGTGACATCCATTCACCGGCCGCGGGATCCATCTCCCTGGGACAGCTTGTTTTGTGTTCTGCTTTCCAACGCATGCTTTACTTATCGCATTGGCTCACCTTATTTACTGTTTAAAGGCAATTAAATAGACTATGTGTTAGAATTAAACAAAGCATCTATATGTCTTATGTTGAATAACTATGGGCCAGCCTCACAGCTGGGCAGAGAGGGGTGCCTAGCACCTTCCCCTTACTATACTCTTGGCTCCCGTACCCAGAATCTCTATCTGTTTTCCTAGTTTTAATAAACTGGGTGGCGACTCTGTTTTGATGACGACCACTATCGTGTGGCGATGTTCCTAGCCATGGGAATGTCCACAATCTTGGTTTATGAAGCAAGCAACCAATCGAGCAACAAACGATCAATCTGTATGGCGATGCCCCATCTAGGGAGGTGTCTACAATAGCCGCGGACACTGAGCACGAATGTGCCCCACTTGACCACACTCGTGACACACAATTGGAGGCCTAGCTATTAGGAACTCCCCGAGTCCCAAACGACGAAGAAGATGGAGGCCTAAAGCTTGATGGACCCTGCGAAGCCGTAAATTGATCTCTTTGTCTTTTCCTCCCCTGACTACCAAAGCTCCCTGAGGAAGAGCTCACACCCCCTACCAGTTGCCTCAGTTCCCAAACCTTAGGATTTCGTGGTGCCTCCTTAGGTGTCTCGATGATCCTCGCACACTCCACAACCTTGGAAAATTTCCCTTTGCGTTGTGCCATAACGAACTTCTTCACGGTGTCATGTAATCCCCTTTCAAACCGCCTACACTTTCTCTCTTCAGTTGCCACCAATTCCGGCGCAAAATGGGACAAAGCTTGAAATTTTAGAGCATATTCTGACACGGTCAAATTCCCTTGTTCCAACTTCTCGAACTCCTCCCTCAATTGCTCACGGCTAGTCTCCGAAAAGTATTGCTCCTCGAAGAGCACTTCAAACTTGGCCCAAGTTAAATTATCCACATCTGGCTCGTTCGCTTGAGCCGCGGTCCTTGCAGCTGTCCTCGCATCCTTTCTCGATTCTAAAACCGAATCCCACCACTCATTCGCTTCCCCAATAAGTTGAACGGCCACAATGTTGACTCGCAAGTCATCCTCCGTGATCCCCCAAAGCCCTGAAAAGTTTTCGGATTTGAGCTAGCCAATGATCGGCTACAAGAGGGTCACTGCTTGACCCATCGAACGTTGGTGGATTTCTACGACTGAATTCCCTCATCGCCGACAAAGCACGACTGTCTGCACTTTCCCTAAGAGCTGGGTTTAAAAGGTTCGCGGCCGCGAAAGCCGCAACGAAGTCCCTAGCAAAGGGATTTTGAACGATCGGTACTTCCTCTCCTCGACCACGTCTGGCCCCTTCCCCCGGATTCCCACTCGGATTTTCCCCTAGCTGGCTAACCTCATCCTCAATTGGCACCCCTCGGCCACGACCACGACCACCCCGACTTTCGGCCTCTCCTGCTCTAGCACGCGTTCTCGAAGGCATCTTACTACAAGTTATAAGAAAGAAAGGTTCATCAATATCAACATCATTTAATGAGGTTTAAGCCCCCCCCCCCCCCAACCATCCCAACACGGGCCCTAACAACTCAACGTCACTCTACTATATTGAAATGCAATGTCACGTAAGCCATGTAATGTCAATGCACACGTGTGTTATGCAAAAGGCGTGACATTTTGAACCCATGAGAATAGAAGTCTCCCCATGGTCTCAAAGTATTCAAACCTAGACGCTCTGATACCAATTTGTCATGCCCTCGATTTTCAACATAAATAAATAAACCATTTCGATAAAAGATCCTCGCATAAGATAAATAATACCCAAATGAGTTTCTCACCTGTTTAATTATAAATCAAGTCCCCAAGTTTCCAAATAATCAACATTGGTACACCGGCCCAAATTAACTTAGATACAAGTACAAAGTGTTCAGAATATTACAAACTTTAGTCAAAAGATAGTTCAAGAGTAAAATTAGTTACAAAGTCATCTTTAACCAAAAGTGAGTCTATTACAAAGATGAGCAAGTAACTAAATGAGGTAGCTTCCAAAAAATAATCTTCGTGTCCAAGCACACCGTAGCATGCAATCTATTGCCCGGCATTTGGACCTGAAAAGAAGGATTTTGTTAAGCTACACAAGCCCAATAGGAAATTCTTACAAAATCTATATGTAATGGAATGATAAGCATGGACACAGAGAATCAAGCTAAATGGCAAGTCCCTTATGCAAGAAGTAGATTATTAACTGTAGTGACTCACAAAATTATTTTAATTTTGGAAATCGTTTAATGCGCAAAAGAATCGTATTATTAATAAAGTTGTGCATTTATTTGTGGGGGTGTACGGAGATATGTTTATTGTTGTGTATCGGACACTCGGAAACTATCAAAATGTTAGTTTTGATGTTGTAATGTTGTTTGGAGGTGTGGGTATCAAGTTGGGTTCGATTCGGTGTCCGTTCAAAAATTTCATTTTTCTGTCCAGCCGGTACCGGTACTGCCTCTTGCCCAGTACCGGTACCCAATGTCCAGAGCGTGGCCAAATTGGCATTTTGGGGGTTCCAGTATCGGTACTGGGAATCGCCCAGTACCGGTACTAGCTATGTTTTTTTCTGATTTTTCAGCACGCATTTTAGCTCACTATAAATACCCCCCCTATACCTTTTTTCACACCCAAAACCCTCGAACCAAACCTGGAAACACCCCCTCTCACCTACCCCACTCCAATCTCACCCAAAACTCTTGATTTCAAGCTCAAATCTTCAAGATCCAAGGGTTTTCTTCCTCAAACTCACTTGAATCTCACATTTGGTGAACCGTGGGTAAGTTTTGTGCTCTTACTCTCACTTTTGGACTCTCACCCACGTTTTTCTCTCTCTCCTCTCAATCACTTGTTGATCTTTGTTTGTTTATCATGTTTTTGGGTTGTTTTCACTCTAGATCTTATATCTAAGCTTGGGTGGAGCTTGTTTTCTTTGATTCAAGCATATAACTCTTGGAAGACCTAGGGTTTTGCTTAAAACCCACTTAGGTAGGGATTTCTCTCATCCTCTACATGTTTTGTGGTGATTATGCGTGATATTGGTGTTTGTGTGCTATAAATGGTTCAAATGGAATGCTTTATGGCTTGAGGATTGAATATTCTTTTGAAAATTGCTTACTAGTCTTGATTGTTATGAGCCATGTGTAAATTGTGGTGTATTAAACAATGTCGGTGTGTGTGTGAAATGAGTTTGTGGTATCAGTATAGATAGTGGTGGTAGTGTGGTTGTCGTTGTGAAGTTGGAGGTGGAGTTATTTGTGATGCAAGGGGTGGGAACACGAAATCGCAAGGGGTGGAGTTTATTGTGACGCAAGGGGTGGAAACACAAGATCGCAAGGGGTGGAAAGTTGTTGGAGGAAGTGTACGTGTGTGTGTGTGCGCGCGCGTGTGTGTGTATGTGTGTGAGAATGCTATGATACTTGCAAATGGTGTTGGCATGCATTACTTGGATTTGCCGTTTAACTTGATTTATCGTATCCATTCTTATCATCTCATTACATATAGATTTTGTAAAGAATTTTCCTACTGGGCTAGTGTAGCTCAACAAAATCCTTCTTCTCAGGTCCTAATGTCGGGCAATAGATTGCATGCTATGGGGTGCTTGGATACGAAGATTATTTTTGGAAGCTGTAACATTTAGTTACTTACTCATCTTTGTAATAGACTTACTTTTGGTTAAAGATGACTTTGTAACTAATTTACTCTTGAATTATCTTTTGACTAAAGTTTGTAATATTCTAAACACTTTGTGCTTGTATTTAAGTTAATTTGGGCCAGTGTGCCAAAGTTTATTATCTAGAAACTTGGGGACTCGATTTGTAATTAAACAGGTGGGAAACGCATTTTGGGTATTATTTATTTTATGCGAGGATCTTTGATTGAAATGGTTTATTATTTATGTTGAAAATCGAGGGCGTGACATTAACGATTCAAGATCATTTGAATTTAAGGAAATGTAACGGCAAATCCAATAACCACATGTACTAACAACATTTACTAGAATCAAGCACACTCGCATACATACACACACATACTTCTTCCATCAAATTTCCACCACTTGCAATTTTGTGTTTTCACCCCTTGCGTCACAATAAACTCCACCCCTTGCGACTTTGTGTTTCCACCCCTTGCGTCACAATAAACTCTCCATTCAATCTCACAACAACGTCCATATTACCATCACTATCAATACCGTCACTATATACTCATTCCACACATACCAACATCATCCAACACGTCACAAATAACTCGTGGATCACAAGAATCAAGACAAAGACACATCATTCATAAAGATATGAAATTCTCAAACCCTAAGGTATTTCACCCGAACTATATATAGCATTCAAACACAAATATCACACGAAATCACCACAATACATGTAGAGAAAGAGAGAAATCCCTACCAAAGTGGGTTTTGAGCAAAACCCTAAGTCTATCAAGTGAATTAAGCCCAAATCTTCCAAGAACAAGCTACTCCCAAGCTTTTCTACAAGATCTAGAGTGAATACAACCCAAAAACAAGATAAACAAACAAAGATCAACAAGTGATTGAGAGGAGAGAGAGAAAAACGTGGTAGAGAGCCAAAAAGTGAGAGCAATAACACAAAACTTACCCCTTGTTCACCAAATGCAAGAATCAAGTGGTTTTGAGGAAGGAATCCCTTGGATCTCGAAGATTTGGGGTTGAAATCAAGAGTTTTGAGTGAGATTGGAGTAGGGTGGGTGAGAGGGGGTGTTTCCAGGTTTGGTTCGAGGGTTTTAGGTGTGAAAAATGACAAAGAGGGATATTTATAGTGGTCCAAAAAGCGTGCTGAAATTTCAGAAAAAAAACACAGCGGGTACCGGTACTGAGCGATTCCCAGTACCGGTACTGGAACCTTCAAAATGTCAAATTGGCCAAGCTCTGGACACTGGGTACCGGTACTGGGCAAAAGGCGGTATCGGTACTAGCTGGACAGAAAAATGAAATTTCACCGACGGTCACCGAATCAAATCCCAATCGCTACCAACACTTCCAAACATCATTTCAACCTCAAAATACGATCTCCCACATATTTAAACGATTAAAGAAATTAGAATAAATTACGAGTCTCCACATGCGGGCTGGACTGAGAAAATGACAGTGTCGAATATCGTCTATCCGAAACTTGTTTGGTATTTTTATTGCAACTTGGATGTTGATCGGAATGCTGATGAATATACTCTAGTCTCACGGGTTAAAGGAGTTGATTTTGTGCTAGATGTGAGCACCATGAGTAGTTTCCTGAAATGCTCAGTAGTTGAGAGGTATCAGTATGTGGCTAACGATGAAGAATTGGTAAGTGTAATAAATGATGTGTCTGCTTTCTACCAAACCATTACTGATGATCGTGTTATTGGTGGAGGTGTGTCTAAAAATGAATTGAAACAGCATCTTCGTCCCCTACATCTGTTTATTGCACACAATGTGGCCCCTCAGAAAGGACACTATGATGTCGTGTCCTCTCTTCATTG
Organism: Rhododendron griersonianum; assembly: GCA_018127125.1. Taxonomy (NCBI): domain Eukaryota; kingdom Viridiplantae; phylum Streptophyta; class Magnoliopsida; order Ericales; family Ericaceae; genus Rhododendron; species Rhododendron griersonianum. The sequence goes on along the minus strand of CM030790.1, from coordinate 27,766,387 downwards.
TCTAATTCTGCACAGTCTAGAGACGTGCAACTATTTGAACCTGAGTTATTTGATACTCAGAAAGATGGGCTCTTTTCTTCAAAACAATCATAAGGCCTTACCATATGGTGTATTGCTCACCAAACTATTTTTGAGTGCCAAAGTAAGGATTAAGGGAGAGCAAACTTTGAAAAATGACCCCGGGCCTATTAAAGATTATATGTTCTCTAGGGGGCATATCGGTGATGACGAGGAAGGTAATCCTCAAGTCAATAATGCGCAAGGACAAGAAGACATTGCAGGTCAGCAGGGTGAGCACTTGGCACAGCCACAGGTTGGAGGCGATTTTACTACGCAGATGTTTGCTAGGTTTGATGCTTTGCAAGCCTCGCAAAACCAAATGTTGGCAGAATTCCAACACTTTGACATTGCTCAGAATAGTCGGTTTGATAGAGTGGAGTATCGAATGGATCACATTGATCAAGCTCAGCAGCACTACTTCAACCACTACCATCAGCAGTACCCTAATTTCGTGCCTTACCCACCCTCACCACCTCAGTGACATCCTACCTTCCCGCCTCACGCCCTTGTTGATGATGTCTCAAAGGGGGAGAAAAGTCTTGGTTTTATGTTTTAACTCGTACTTGGTTCATTAGTCATACTTTTTACAACTTTGTTCTCTGTTTTACGAGCTGCATCGGTTGAACCTACGTTTAAGTTGTATTTGTCTAACTTATGTTTGAGACTTGCCTATGCTTTCATATTGCTAACTCTGATCATTAAGTTTGTGCACATCTTATGACATGTCTAAATATGCCTCGCTCATATCTATCTATTGACATGCTAACTTTGCAGGTATCACTTTGTCATCAACGTTTTTTAATACTCCTCATATTCCTTAAAAGATTTTATTAAAGGGGAGCATGTACTAAGGGGGAGATTTATTGGCATAATTTTTGCTCTTTATAAAAACTATCATTTTTGTGCCATCATCATAAAGGGGGAGATTGTTGGAAAAATGTATGCATATTAATTTGTTGAAAAATTATATGTATTACAATTATATGTTTATTTTGATGATTGTCGGAAAATCAGATTAATTAATTTGATGATATTTTTATATTTATCGCCAAGTCATTTTCGGACTAATTTTCTCAACCTTGTAAAGATTGCTTAAAGTGTCTTGAATTCAAAGTTTAATATCTATAAAGACTTAGTAAGCTCAATACATGCTTTAACGGAATTATTCAGATGAATTTTTGAGCTACAAGTTGACGAACCGGCTGACAGGCCGGCTGTCTGAACAGAAGAGGTTGTCAACCGAAGTTCACCAGATGGCAGACCGGTTGAGAGAGCGGACGACCTCCCGGTCGACCGGCCGGACGACCGGTAGTACATTTCTACAGACCAGTAAAGTTCCAACGGCTATATTTTTCCTAAATTAACTCTCCAACGGCTCCAATATTTTATTAACGGCTAGTAGGTGGATGGATAACTATATAAGGAATGAAGAATACATTGATGAGTACCAAGACAAGCACAATCAATCTATATCATTCCAAGAGCAGACTCTCCAAAGATCAAAGCCTACAAATCTCCTTGTTCTTCCACTTTCATATTCTTCTTGAGAGAAATTGTGTACAAGTCGTGAGCGATAATCTTTCATACTTTCTCCACAAACTTGTAAATCCTAAGTGAGTGTTTGAGTCAAACACTTGAATGCTTAGAAGACCAAATTCGGATTGAATTTGGGTGTTATTGTTTTTAAGAGCTTTCGGAGAAAACTCTTGCAGTTGCACTAGCTCCTCGGGAAAGCTAGGGGATAAGGTCGTTGTAAGCACCCGCAAGACTTATTACTTGTAATCTTTTTGAAGATTAGTGGAACTTTCAAGTAGTTGCTTGAGGAGAAGTGGACTAGGCCGGACCGTGGACAAATCCAGGCCGAACCACTATAATCGGGTTCTATCTCTCTAACTCTCTCTCTCTTTTACTTGCTCATATTATCTTGGATATATTGTTAGAGAATAATTTTTAAATTGGTAATTTCATTTACAACCCTATTCACCCCCCTCTAGGTTGTCTTTTTGGGTAACAAGCGTCATTTGGTGATAAGAATATGCAAACATGATAAGAGCAAGCACAATCAGGAGTGTCATTTGAATTCAGTGAAAGCACACATACGCACGTAGGTCATTTAAAGCTCAAACACAAGCAACTATAAGATTCCGAACCACTACTACAATAATCGTAAAAGATGACGCCTGGAAAAGTGAAAAGATGTCGCTTTTTGAAAAAACTGTAATGAAAAATATTACTATAAGTAAATAATGTCAGTCATCCAAAAAACTGTAATCTAATATATTTATGATGTCACTTTCTAAAAAACTGACATGGTTATTATTTCTTTTTAATGTCAGTTTCTCTTAAAAGTGTGATCTAATATATTTATAATGTCACTTTCTAAAAAACTGACATAGTTATTATTTCTTTTTAATGTCAGTTTCTCCTAAAGTGTGATCTAATATATTTATAATGTCACTTTCCAAAAAACTGACATAGTTATTCTTTCATTTTAATGTCAGTTTCTCCATATAAGTGACATTGAAAAATGAAAATTTGTTTTTTTGGGAGACGGCGCCATATGCGGAGCGCGGTACCTTAACCTAATTAATCCCGCCCAAATTAATACCTCAATCTAATTAATCCCGCGCGATGAAACCTCTTCCCATCCACGATCTCTCTCTCTCTCTCTCTCTCTCAATCTCTCTCTCTCCCCGATCTGGTACTAGCTTGCTCTCACTCTCAGCCTCCTTATCAGAACAGATCACGTTACTTCTGCAAGACAAGGCCGATATCTTTCGTAGTAGTCAAGGAGGGGTTTGACATCGTGTGGTGGCGGTGGAAGCTGTGATATTTGCCGTTGATTTATTGATCTTGGTCACCAGCCACTTGCTCCGCTATTGCTTTGGTCACCGATTGACTCGAAATCAAACAGGTATATAGACCCATGCCTTTGTTTAAACAGTTAACACAACTTTTTGTCTAATTTTTTCATTGTTGGATTTATGGGTGCTATTTACATGGTTCAAAACTTGTTTCAGTGTTGATTGAGTTGCTCGCATTACAGGTGTTTGATAATATGCTCGTGTCAATCTATGTCTTTTTTTTTTTGGTAACTAGTAAAATTAGGATGGGGCTAGGATTTGAACCCAAGTTCCCCAAATTCTATGTACATAGCCAAACCACGTTAAGCCACAAGTCATTTTGTAGTTCTTCCAATCGAATGAAACGGAACATAAGTTATCGATTCGATTGCTTTATTTAATGTGTTCCTGTTTTGTTAATCTGAATTCATTTGTTAAAGAAACAAGGCTGTGAATGTTAGGGCTATTATTCAAGTTTTGATTTCGGATGAGTTTAAGCTATTATTCCTGTTTTGTTGGTGTCGTATCCATTCCGTCAATTAGTTTTTTAGAACTCGATGGATCTACTCTCAAATATGAAATGAAGAGATTTGTTGAGATGAATGATTCTTAAGTGGTTGCTTTATGGATTATGTGCCCAATAAGATAGGATATTGAGAAGGTTGTAGTTCATGAAAAGTTAGAAGGATTTAGAAATATGGTGGGATTTAATGAATAATAATACTGTAATACTAGATGTTCATAACTGTAGAACAAGCCAAGCTTAATATAGCTGAGTTCTCCTATACTGAAATTCGCTGTGTTCAATTTACTAAGTTGGAGAGTTGGTCTGGAGCTCACTAAGTCCGGACAACGTGACCGAGCGGGCCGGGCTAGTTCCACACTATCGGTAAAGATATTGGTTATAATAGTTAATCAGTTATTTCTGTTTTGACTGAACCAAGTTAACCGATTCAACTTTAATTTTCCTGAAGTAGCGATTAGTGAATAACTTTTTTCTGTCTTTGTTGTGTTAGTTGGAAGAGAAATCCAGGTGCTCACTGTTGTTGGAGAGCTCCATTCGATCCAAATACACTTCTTGGTTAAATTGGGTGGGTTTAAATTTTTTTTTTTTGGGAACTTTCTATTAGGGAGCCTCAAAAAATTGTGAAGAGGTTGGCAATGAGGTAAATTATGCAATCGCAGCTTCATTAATATTCCTTATTTACGGTCTATATTTGTTAACCCTTGACATTTTTGAACTTAGGCTACTTCAAAAAATGTTGCCTGTGAAAAAAATCTGGAGTCCATTCGATCGTTCACTTCACTTGTCAAGCATCTCTTACCCCTTAAAGCAATAGAAATGAAAGTCGAGAAGGATTTATTTGGCGTGGATGTTGATTATCATCTACAAAAGGTAGACATGGGGTACATATGTGAACTGACAGAGCTATCCATTCAATGCATTGTGTTGTATATGAGGTAAGACTAGCAAGTTATGTCATGTAAGTAGATATATGTTTACATGTAATATTGCTAACAACTCTATTTGGTCAGCTATCTATATGAAGTTATGAAGGCCTCAAACATGCATAGAAGTTTTTTCTTTGTCAACCCATATGTTACAAGTGTAAAAAATAAGCCCGGTGATGACTCACATGAAGCATTGCTTGCACGTAGACTAGAGGATGCAAAGTCCGGTGAATTGGTTTTCGCTCCTTGTAATATTGGGTAATTTTGTCTTGGTTTAATATTTGTATTATTTTCCACATCCATTTGTGAAATGGCTTAATATGCTGGTACTTACTACTCCCTCCGTCCCTTTTTAAATGTCCTGCTTCGTAACTCCAACTTATTAAAAAGACATCATCATTATACCTTTCACATCAACTTTTTCCTCCACTTTCCCTACTTACCCATCATCATTACACTTTTACTCACTAACTTTTCAAAATGGAATCTACTTTTAGGGACAAAATAGACAATTCACCAATTTTTACCCACTAACTTTACAAAATAGACACTTATTAAGGGACAGCCCAAAATGGAATACTGGACTGTAATAAAGGGACGGAGGGAGTATATGATTATATATAGGGCCCACTGGGTGTTGTTAGTCATTGAAGAGTCTACTTCAACTGTATACTATCTTGATTCAATCAACAGTAAAGTCCCTTTGAACATTAAAATCCTAATTAGCATGTAAGTATTTTAAATTGTGCAGTATAATTTGACTATTTTTTATTATGTACATTGGTGCTAATTACAAGTATTGATTCCCTTTGTGAAGTGCATTCATAATTTATGAAGGAAACAAGGGAAATAGGAGGAGAAGTCTACACTGGAAAGTAGTTCAGGTATTGATGGGGCTCAATTTTTTGGGGGTGTTGCCAGTGATGTTGCTTATACGCCTCTTCTTTTGAAAATTGTGTACTTGTGTATATTGCCCAAAACAACTGACATATGTGGAATGCGGGTTCTACGTAATGATGTTCATGCGAGACTTGATTAAAGATCAGGGCATCGTAAGCAAAAATAATGTAAGATATATTTTTAGCTTTCTATTTTGCTTTATATTGCTTTTTGAGACCAACTTTTATATGCGTAACTCATAATTATGTGTTATGAAGTTCAATGGAAGGAACACATATATGAAAGCTGAAATTGATGAAGTGCGAGTCGAGTGGATAAACTTCGTCATGACAAAATATGAGCAGCAATTCTTTTAAGCTACACGGAGTACCCCTTATTACCCGTAAGTCTCTCAAAGTGTTTTCAAGCATCATATTCTTGCATTCCAGTTTTAGTTGGTGTATCTAGCTATATGCACACTCACACATGAATTGAAAAATATTACACGAATTACTATAGAGTACACTCTTATATATAGCATATAGTCTTTGTATCAATAAGCAACTTTGAGAATTGGTTGCAAACTTGCAAATATGGTACGTGCAGCATATGATGTGGATTAAAAAGTTTGGTTAATATTATCTGCACTAGTGAGGGTGTGTGTGTTGATGGAGTGTTCAGCTTATGATGTGGATGATGGGCTAAATTCTATTACCCGTGTGTGCTAGTTTCTGCACTTATGATGGCTCAATATACTCGATCTTTTTGGCAATATTCATCTTAGTTAAACAAGGAATATCTTGGTTAATGCAAAAGGAACATCTGCTGCTATATTAGTGTGGTCAATTGAGGAACAAGAACATCTGTCTGATCCTTATATTATGCTGTTGTTTTGAGGGTGTTGTGAGGGTTGTTATCTTTTGTTTAAGATCTTGTGTTTTACGAGTTGTATATCGTATTTAATGCAGGATACACGGTGAACAACACAACTTTTTGGATTGAAGAATACAGAGCTGATTTATTTTAACACTAGCTAGCTAGCTAGTCATTATTTATTTGTATTCCTTACATTTTTAATTAGCAATTCGTTTTTGAAAGATGATTGGGAACTTTGTGTACTAGAGAATGATTTTATGTTTTAATTATTAATATATAGAATTTTTTCTGTTAGTGGATGATTTTATTTTTTTGATTGTCTTAATATGATCTTGTCTTGGAACAAGAATGGTTGATTCTCTCATTTTCATATTTTTTAGATAATACAGAAAAGTGGCATCTCATGTATGTGTGTGTATATATATACAATGAAGAGATGACAGCTAATAAGTGTGATGTTAGGATTTTATATTACAGTTAAAACCCGTCATGACATAAAAGATGACAGTTTTAGACCACTTTTAATTACAGTTTGTCAATGTAATATTACACCTTCAATGACGTTTTATAACTGTCATCTTTCACTTTTTAATTACACTTAAACAACGTCATCTTTTCGAAATGACGGTTAAAAAGCGTCATCTTTATAGATATTAATGTCAGTTTCAAACTGTCATTTTTTCGAAAGATGACAATTTTAAAGCACTTTAATGACATTTTATAAATGTCATCTTTTACTTTCAATGACGTTTAAAAAGCGTCATCTTTATAGATATTAATGTCAGTTTCTAACTGTCATCTTAAGATTCAGACTTTTAATGACAGCTCCATAGATGACAGTTTCAAAACTGTCATCTTTCACGTTTAATGACAGTTTTAAACTGTCATCTTTTACGATTATTGTAGTAGTGAACATACACTAGGGCACTTTAGCTTAAAGTACAACAAACAACACCACCAAGCATTCAACATCAACTGCCCATACACAACCCTTCTGTGTTTCCACCCCTTGTGTCACAGTATTCATCACACAAATTGTATTTCTATATTTCCACCCCTTGCATTACAGCAAACATCACTCAAATGGGTTCTGTGTTACCACCCCTTGCGTCACACTAAATTCTACCCGAATGGGTTTATGCATTTCCACCCCTTGCGTTGCAGTGAATGTTACCCGAATAGACTTCTACATTTTCACCCCTTGCATTGCAACAACTTCCATGTTCTAACCACTGCATAACAACTACTTAGATCGCCTATTCTCATCCCCACAATAGACTAAAGGTAAGGAGTATCCACTATCACACCTCAGTACTATACAATCCCCACATTTACACAAAGAACTTTATGTTGCAAACGGAGTAAGAAAGACATACAAGCTCCAATTTACTCATATAATAAGTCAACCTTTTATCTGCATCTCATCAACAATTTATTGTTTAAACCAACTTACAATGCCACAAACGTGCCAAACATGCATTAATAATCTCATATCTTAACAATCTCGTACCCTTTCCACATTATTGTGTCTTAAATGCACAAGCGCATCACTTATATGATACTAGAACCCCAAAAAAAAAAAAACACTAAGCTGATCCCAACTTCATGTATTTCTCAAACTCTCAAGTAGATACAACTAAGAAACACGAAGGTGTGTTGAAAATAGGAACAAACCATGTTTAAGAACCTCGTCTAGGTGTGAGAATACTCAAGCATCAAGAACTCTAATCAAAATTTAGGATTTTCCAAGCAAGAAGTGGGGTTTTCTTCCAACATGGGAGAATCAACAACAATCGAGAATTATACCAAGGAATTTAGGAACCAAGCACATAATCAACACATACACAAGTAGAGAGAGAGGAGAAGTCCCTACCCAATGGGTTTTGCACAAAACCCTAAGCTCTCCAAGTGAGATAAGCTTGGATCTACCAAGAACAATCATCTCCCAAGCTTAGCTACGAGATCTAGAGTCAAGTTAATCCAAAGACAAGATAAACAAGTGAGGATCAACTTGTGTTTGAGAGGAGAGAGAAGAAAGAGCCGAAATCCATGGATCTTATCTCTGAGAGTGATAAACTCAAAGCCCGGTTGAGATTCAAGTGCTAGATGCTTGGATCTTGAAGTTTTGTTGGAGATTCATCAAGAAATCAAGAGATTTGAGAGAGATATTGAAGAGAGAAGAGAGAGGGGTGATTTTAAGGTTATTTCGTGGGTTTTGGTGTGAAAAATGGTAAAGGGTTATATTTATAGGGGTCCGGATCGCGTGCTGAGAATTCAGGATTTTTACAGGTTGTACCGGTACCGAGAAAATGCTATACCGGTACAAGTCTCAAATGAGTCAAAAACGGACAATCACTGATCAAGGTGTACCAGTACTGGAAAAATGCTGTACCGGTACAAGTCTGGAAATATTCAAAATTTTGCCAACATTCATCGAATTGAACCCCAATCGCTACCAACACCTCCAAACATCATATCGACATCAAAACTCATATTTCAATTATCCACCGGGCTATCGATACACAACGGAACACGTACATCCGTACAACCACACTAATAAAACGTAATTCCATTCGAAATACCACTATCCATATTCAAAATAATCACAGAATAGAGAATTAAAATTACGAGTCTTTACAGCAATTCTCTCTATCTCTCCAATTTTCCAAATATGATCAATTTTGAATATAATCCATGTTTTCTACAATCGATTTGCACAATGAAACTGTAACACCCCATATTTTTCTATTGATTTTAAAGAAGAAAATTGGATGAAAACATTAATTTTTTCTTATATATATATACTCAACCTGTCGGTAGGTTATTTTCATACGGTGCAAATATTTGGGTGGTTGGCTGCCATTATTTTGGAGAGGAATAAATCAATAAAAAATGTAGAATTACCAAGCTTCTACTAAGGGTGCCCTTAACTTGTTAAGTTAAGGACTTCTCCTTTTCCGATCAAATTTTGATGATCCGAACCGTTCAATGTGTGCAAAACATGATTTTAAGGGTATATACAGTAAATCGACCAAAAATACGACCGGGAATGGCTTGATCCAAATAGCTTTTCATAAAAATGCATTTATAGCGTTTTTATGAGAAACTGCTCGGATCAAGCCCTTCCTGGTCATATTTTTTGCCAATTTCTTGCGCGCACCCTTAAAATCACGTTTTAAACACATTGAACAGTTTAGATCATCAAAATTTGATCAGGAACAATGTCAAACTCATGAGGTCCTTAACTTGGTAAGTTAAGGATGCCCTTAATTTAGAAGGGGACTGTATAAGTGTATAAATATCTTTAAATGGCAGTGTACGTGGATGGCTAGGATGATAAAAGATAATTAATAGGGTAGGTTGCATTATGTAATTGGTGGTTGGGAAATAAAAGAGGAAGGTAAGTTTCAGTTTATAAATCCATGCAGTGGCTAGTTTTCATATGGTGGCAACCTAAGTCAGTAGCCTTTTGGCATTAGGAAATTATGCTTGGTGATGGTTAAGTTTGGAGGATTTCATTGCTTTAATCAAGCAATTCGATGGTTGGATGATCGAGGTCTAATATTAGGATCTTATTCTTAGAGTTGTAATCTTCGAATCAGGCAGTCACGATCGTAATTTGAGGTACCGGAAGTATACAATACTTTTCTAATTTCCGGAGCATTTCCTTCTCTATCTCGTCTTGTACTCCTTTTGATATTGTGCTTTTTATTGGATGTAGCGCCCCGATTTCCGGACACGTTAATTAAATCATTTTTAATTGATTTAATAATCCATAAAACTAATTTAAGAAAATAAAATTTTATTAATCAGAGTTTAGCAGCGAAAATCTCAAACTAAATTCAAAACTACTTAACTGTCTTACAACCCAACGAAATAAAACAGAGTTTGATAAATGTGATAACACTTATGAAAACTTAATTAAAAGTACGTCAAAACAGCAGAGCTTCTAAGGGTATGACCTCCAAGGCTCGACAAACTCCCCTTCCTCAGCTGGGAGGTCCTCACTCTGATACAAATCATCTTGCGGCGGAATCTGCCCTTCAGTCGCTTGATTACCTGGCATGAAATGCCAGGCCAATGGCACTATAATGAGTTTTGAAACTCAGTAAATAATCTCAACCCTACTACCCCCTTACTCTACAGTTAGCAGTTCAAAATAACAATAATATCACAATTGATAATACACAGAAGGTACAGAATAATAGCACATCATCTTTTTTCCTTTACTATCCATCAACTTACATGAAATCTAAGGATCATCTCCACGAGATCCTTTCCTCCCACATCCACTAACTACAAGCGTCTCATGGGTCCACCCTTCCTCTTGCTTGTCCTGCACCAGGGTCCTAGGTGAGCGCATCTAAGTTATGTACCGAGTATGTTCTCACTTAAAACCATAACAGGAGGATTGAGTCATCCCATGACGTATCGTACATTAGGGTCGCACCATTCCTAAGCCACTAACTATGACCGTGTCATGGGACAATCCCCCTTACTGGCCTTGCAAGGCACGATTACCCTTTGGAACTTCCCATGGCGTACCATACGTTAGGGTCACCACAATAGCATCACCGGGCCCCGCAGGTAACCCATTCAACACAGGGCCCCACAGGTTACCCTTGCTATCGCCATGGCTCAAATCACAATCCACAACTCACACTTCCAACACTTTACCATTTTCCATTTACTTATCATCGTCTACATGATTCACTACTCGTAACCACCCAGTGAACCTAGGTCCGACTAGCATGTACAATCATATATCTCCAATAACAACAGAATCCAACATGATATATTTCAATGAGAACACAAACAAAGCAATTCATAAATGCGAATAATTAAACATGTAGATGTTAGGATTGGGCCGAGGCCTTTCGAATTATTTAAATTTCACGACTAGCTTTCAGTTACGTTTCATTAACTCCACTGACCTTAGTTAGTAACTTAGTAGTTTAATAAATTCTTAGCGTTCAACGTATTATTAAGATTGGAAAAAAAAATATATATATATATATATATATGTATATTGTAAGTATCAGTTTATAAGTTTCTTATGTAACCCATAACATTTTAACTGTCCCAAGCCTTACCAGTACTTTACTTAACAAGATTTTACTATACAGTTTTACCTATATATATTGTTAACAATTGTTCCACTAATTTAATTAGTTCAATGGTTCATTCAAAGGAGTACTTGTGTTAGTTTAAGTTCTTAGAGTTATTTTATTTGTTCTTCGTAACTACTACTTTTCTAGTACCAAAGATCAAACCTAAAGTTTTTACTACCGATCCATTAAGGTAACTCACCACTGTAATTATTTTATAAAAATAAATAAATAAATAAATGAAAATCTTTATTTTAAAACAGTGCAGTTTAGTGAATGGTTACTTAAACATATCAAAACTTACATTAAGCAAGATCAGTTAGTATACAAATATTCTAAACACTATCATGTCACAACAGTAAAAGAGAAGAAATCAAGTCAAAACATAGTCTAGGGACAAATCCGAAAACTAAATACCTACAGGAGTCCAAGTGTAATACTAGCCTAGCATGTTATAAAAATTTCGTTCATACAACAGTGACTTTCAAAAGAAAACATAGTAGTAACTGGGTTTCCCAGTTTCGATCCGTGATTTCGATTCCTTCCATTAAATTCGTTTAAATCATCATACATGGACTAAATATACTTAGGAGAAAGTAGGGGAGCGATTAATCTACCTTAAATCCGGCCGAAAAAGCGGGTACTAGTTTGTGGACGATTTCGGTAAAATGAAAAAGACGGCGGCAGCGGCGGACTCGGGGTTGACTTCGGTTGAGCGGTGGTGGAGGAGTTCGGTGGTGATCCGGTTGTAATGGAGGAAGGAGAAGCAATTTCTTTGCCGAAGGAGTAAAAATAAGATAAAATCAATAATGGAAATTGGCAAATGGGTTTGCTGGAAGATATGGACGAAGGAGAAGAGATAAATAAGGGTGCTGGTGGTTATCCCTCCCTCTCTCTGCCGAAATTAAGGAGGAAGTGGGGTGGATGATTTTTGTAGAGATAAGAGTGGGGGAGGATAAGTACGAAGGTGGTTGAGTGTGGGAGGGAAGTAGAGAGTTAGTGGAAAGGTGGGGTGTGAAATGATAAGAGTGAAGGTGGTGGAATGTAGAAGGGAATTGAGGGAGAGAAAAATCAGGGAGAGATGAGGGAGAGGAGCTGCCGAGAGTGGGTGAGAGGAAATCCCATAAATCATGGGATGGAAAAATGTTATGGTGAGGTTGAGTTAGTTAGGAGAGAATACAAGATAATTATGGACATATACATATATATCTAAGGTTTAGTAATTATCTGGTATAAATACTTTTGACTAACTTTAGTTATACATTTAATCATGTAAATATATTAATGAACCTCATTAATTATTGAATTAGAAATTAACATTTCAAATTTGTATTAAAAAAAAAAATAGGGGAAAAAATCCGGGTTGTTACATTGGATCCGTGCCATTTTATTTGACCCCTGTGAAAGTTATCGTTGATGATATTATTTGTTGAATATGATTACGAGACTGAAAGCCGCGGATTTGATTGGTCTATGTACAAGCTCACCTTGGCTCACGGAATGGTTATGGATCGAGCAAGGTCATGATTAATTGGTTTATTTTTATGTGGCTAGTTGGCGCATAAAATGATTAGATCCTGGGTGGAGCTTGGCATAGTACCAAGATGATTCGGGAACGAAGTCCCGTATAATTAATCTGATATATCGTTGATTAAGCTAATTCCTTTGTTTTTAGACAATTCTTCTTGGTATTGTATACTCCCTGTGTAATTTGTGGTTTTAGGTACAAGACGGATTAGTGGCGGCCAATTATTGGAGAATTAAGAAATCTGGATTTAGGCGATTTCTTTGAAGTCTTTTGCACATTTTGTTTGTATTCGAAAAATTAGGGCCCATCGGTTGTAATATTTTGGAGCAGTATTTATTTTACGGCATTGTAAAAATTTGGGTCATCACAGAAACACACATATATACTCAACTCGACCATGATTATCACGTGATATTTTATGCACAATTATCATAATAATTGAGGACAGCCATTCCATTATTTATTTTTCCACATCTACCATCTATTATCATGAAATATTTTGGAATATGGTGGAATCAACCATGTTTTTCATGATTATTTCTGCAAAATTACACTTTTGTTCGTAAAAAAATTGATGATTGATATCATGTAGGGGTGTTGTTGCTTATGGGTCTCATAGGAATTTTTTGAAATTAGCCATGAATACAAATGGTAAATTTGTCCAGACGAAACTATCATAAACAGAAAGTATGATATAATTGTGAAATCGAAAGCAAAAGGTACTCAAATTCATGATAATTTTGTGAAATTGAAACAAAATAAACCAGAAATATGATACATGTCGGAATTATACTTATAGATTCGAGCCATGAAGGGTTACCATCTCTCTCTACACTTCAGATCCCTCCCCTGATTTCGGCGAGATCCAACGTCGTTGCCAGAGCAGTTCACCTATGTGCTCCTTTGTTCGATCTTCCTCACCGTGTGCTCTTCTTTCCGATTGTCCCGCAGTTCCATCGACGTTATCAGGCCGACCTCGTTCTTGTTGTTTTGGGCGTCGCATAGGTTTGCGCCCTAACGAGAGCGTAGTTTCTTGGGACAAAGGTAGCAATTGGTGGTGTTGTACGGTGAGGTGTGGCTGTTGTGGTGATCGAGGTTCTATTTCGTGACTTCTGCTATGTCTCGGCCAGCCTTGCAGCGACGGCGGCAGTGAAGGTCTTGATCGGCGTTTTTGGGTGGCTGGACTTAGGGGTGTGGATCTATTGTTTGCTCGTATGTTTTAATTTAGTTTTTGTTTGTTGTTTTTTTGTTGGTTTTCTTCCCTTGCGTGGAACTTTTTCTCACTCTTTTGGGTGTGGTTGTAATGGATTTTCTACGTTGTCTTGATAGCTTTTCAAGGTCGGAGACGAGTCTTATTTATCTGAGATCCTAAATGTTCATTTGTGAGTTTAAGCCTACTTTGTGGTTGCTTTCCTCCCTCGTTTGGGGTGGCTGCCCATTCCCGATGTATGATTTTCGTACAAATGAAAGTTCTGCTAAAGTTTAACAAACAAAAAAAAAGATTCGAGCCATTGGGTAATCGCCAATGCAATCCACAGTCTAGGCTTTCCAAGGGGGGTTTCATTGTGGTTGGGTTGGTATAGTTTGGGGATTTCCTTTGCCGATCATTTTCATAATAAGAAATGGGGGTTTTCCGTCTTGGGAATCGCTGGTACGACGTGTACACAGGCGAGGGCATCCTTGTTTTGAACGGAAAAGAATTGGTAAGTGGATTGATAGGGGGCGGGCCTTGTTCAGCTAAATAATCTAGGAACGGGGGTCAAAGAAACCTCACCAACAATCAAGGGATATTTCCATAAGATCAGAATTGGATAATAGAAATTGATCTTTGCGCTCCATTTTTATTGATAGCGCTCCAATTTTAACATGAAATTACTAGTAACTTTATGAACTAAGTGGAGCACCATCAATAAAAAGTGAAGCGCGAAAATTAGTTTCCTTAGATAATTCCATAAAATTTTGGTAAAACTCTAATTAAGGGTGAAATGGGAATTATTTGAAAGCCAGGATGTAGACATTTAACTCATAACGACACCGCATCTTTCCGGCTTCCTTCCGCTGCCTTTACCCGCTGCACCGAGTTCTCCATCTGTGTCTCGTTTGTTTGTGTGATCATCACGCAAATTGGACATTATAAATTCAAGTCTAGGGCTAGGGTTTCCCAATTCCACCTACCACCATCCCTCATCATTGAATCAGTCGCAGCCGAAGAAGAAGAAAAGATGATAGAGGTGGTGCTCAACGACCGTCTGGGGAAGAAGGTGAGGGTGAAGTGCAACGACGACGACACCATTGGAGACCTCAAGAAGCTCGTCGCCGCTCAGACCGGCACCCGTGCGGACAAAATCCGTATCCAGAAGTGGTACAACGTCTACAAGGACCATATTACCCTCAAGGACTACGAGATTCACGACGGCATGGGCCTCGAACTCTACTACAATTAATTAGGTCTGCAACTTCTCTCTTTCCTTCTTTTAATTTCTTTTTGTACCCTTCCGTTTTCCTATATTTCGAATCTTGTTCCCAGTTTGATCGCGTGATAAGGATGATGTCTCCTGATTGTTAGGTCAGGTCAGTTCAGAGGGTTTTAACTGGTTTTTTGTCGTTGAATTTGCGTGCTTAATTTGATTGACTGGTTGTGATGAGTTTTCAATGGGTTGGCGATTTTGGATAAATAGTAAATTTGTTCGTTGGTATTTGTACGATGTTATGATTTCTGCATTGTTGTCAAGAAGAGGAATTGTATATGGCCTCCTTTAGAAGCTATACGGGGATTCCTTTTAGTGATTCCTATTCGTGGTGATGCTTATTGGGTTGAGACGTTGTAAGGACGGAGCAAGGTATCTGAATTTGAATTTTGATGAGAAATTAGAACAGACTATTGACGATCAATGCAGAAAAGGTCAGAACTTGACAAGGATTCTTAAGATTACCTCGAACTTGTTCTTTTGTATTTGGTTTAAAAAGGTACTACTATTACTATATATGAGCATCCACATCAAGCTCTCTACATTTTGGACCAAATTACACCTTAAAAGGCCACTTTATTACTTTAGCTACTCACTTTTATGCATCAGACTCTCTATATTAAAACTATGCCATTAAAAATATTGTTTCTTTATTTTAAAGAAAAATGCAGCAAACCAAACCTTTCTCTCTCTAACTTTACCCTCTACCAGCTCAGCCCATCAAACCATTGTCAAGATCTACGGTTGCTAGTATGGAAGAGATTGAGGACGTTGATGAGAATCAGGAAATTGAGATGCAGAAAAGCATTGATTTTCCGATCAACCCCCAAGATCGAACTCAACCAGCAAACCAAACCACTTCCACCAGCCCCTTTCCGTTGATCTTCCGATCAAACCCCAAGATCGAACCTTGGAAGATCAACCACCAAGATCGAATCTCCCCCCCTCTCTCTCTCTCTCTCTCTCTCTCTCTCTCTCTCTCTCTCTCCTGCTACTTCTCACTCGATTTCCACGAGACTGGTAACGCAGGTTTTTTGGGGCTGGCTCGTTAGTTTAGAGTAGACAGAGGGAGTAGAGAGAGAGATGTGGATGCTCTAAGGGTATACTGTATACCAAGATAGCATTAGTTAGAAATCAATCACTCATCGTGGACGCGACATGAATTTACTTTGCTGTTGTTGCGGGAAGCTTATGAATTATTGAATTGTGATGTGTTGGGCATCTGTTATGATAATCATCTGTGCTAAAATTGTAGCAACTTAGTGCCTAAAAGTTGGATTGGATGGCGCTTTATTGAAGGATAATATTGCCCCAATTTTTGTCCAAGATGCTCGTACCAATAATCAAAATGTGCAATTTGCTCCCTTTGTAAGCTGTATGGCCCAATGTCATTTCCCTAAAAATTTGTGAGTTGGTTCTTTGCACACAGGGAATTTTTTTTTCTCTTAAACCATAATCAGTAGTTTTTGCTTTGGTATACCATGATGAAGTTGTGTTTATGAGACCTTTTCAAACAGTGAGAGATTTTTGCCTTAGTGTCAGTGTGCAAAGAATACTATTGTGATTTGGTACTTGTGAATCTGTGATGTTTCAGCCAGGTAATGTATTTACAGCTCATTTTATCTCTAAAGTTGAGTGGTTGCTCCTTATGTCTTTTTTTTTTTTTTGTGTGTACGCGGGACGGTATTGGAGTGGTAGGCGTTCACTCCTCTAAGAGTTTGGTCATTCAATTGTTGTATAGAAAAGACCCAAGTGTGGAACAATTCTATCTGTTTTTGAGAAGGAACAAACCAATCCTTTTTTGTAAACGGGTCGGTATTGGAGTGGTAGGCGTTCACTCTTCTAAGAGTTTGGTCATTCAATTGTTGTATAGAAAAGACCTAAGCGTGGAATGATTCTATCAGTTTTTGATAAAACCAATCCTGTACACCTTGACTATGCTATAATTATAGCTGATTGCAAATATTTGGAAAGAGCCACAGAATAGGAACTTAGAATAGCAACTGTTGGATGAGTTCAAGGACCAAAGCAACATGAGTTCGTTTTTTGTCAACAGTGCAGGCACGCTCTATACAATAGTTGTCATCATCTCATCTGGGTTTATTTGTAACTTTCTTTTTTGGTTGGGTCTACATACAAAATTGTTTTCTCTTATAAAAAATGATTTTTCTTACGACTTCTTACAAATTTCCTCTTTTGTGCTTATCTCTTGAAAGGTTTTGTTTACTGACATGGTGATACTTTCTATGAGCATATTGTATACGTGATCCAGTGAATTACTCACTACACTTACCTCGTGGTTTTCATCGTGTCATTGCATCTAGTTTGGACACTTTGTGTATATAGTGTTATATTGTTCTGCATATCCAGATAGGGATCTTATTCTATGCTTTTATTTTGTCCCTTTTGAGAAAACGTCTTTTTGTGTGAATTGTCCATGCTGTGTCGTGTCCTAATTTTTAGAAAGTTCCGTGTATGTTTGTCCATGTTGGGTCATATCCATATCCATGCTTCTTAAGCCAGGTAAAATCCAAAAATGCAATATCATTTAACTAAAACATAACTCCATTGAATGTAAAGAGTCTAAAGACTACTCATCTTTATAGCTTCTCGTTATCCTCTTATAAGAGTTAGGACTATGGTTTGCAAATATGAACTTGAAAACAGTGTAGTAATGCCCTGTAAATTTGGTTCGTTATTAAAATAATTTAGACAAAATCCAGAATAAATTCGAACTTTCAGATAGAATTTGTGCGGAAATTTAAATTACAATATTACGACCCAAATCTTTAATCGAATAAGTTTTTGAATTAACATTAGGTACAAGTTTACAAAATGATTTACAAGGGACGAGCCATCTAGTCTATTCGTAGATCCACGGCTCAACAAGTTCTTTGTCTTCGATGTTCTCCACATCCTTCACTGCGACTTTGTAGCGAACTCCGTCTCTATCCACACCGGGTGTAAAATGTCAGGGCAACGTACCACCATGAGTATTAGGCACTCCGTAAAATAAAGCAATCTACCCTTCTTCCACATATGCATGAAGTGGAAAAATGATGTATAGCGAAAAGCTGTAGTTCAAGTGCGGAAAATCAGCATGCAAGAGTTTTATGTACGGTTAACGTTGTTCTCAATAACCGAAAAATCCACTAAGTCAAACGTTGTGATGTTCCCATAAACTCCGATCCCATACACTAGGTTCCCATACGCCATGCCTACCTCACTCTAGAACATGACACGGCTCAAGTCATAGCACAGCTCAAGACATCTCTATACTTTGTGACTTAACTAACCTCTTGATTAAACAAAATCATGCATTGACATACTGAATGAAACTACAAGTTGCACATCTATGGAAGCATGGTACAACATCGCATGACATCAAATTTCTGACCTCCTTTGCTAAGTTTCATGTTCATTCGAAGTGTACACATGACACGTAAATTTCATGTGTTGTGTAACATAAATATCCATACAAGAGTTCATTCGAGTTCCGGGGGTCGAATCGGTCAGAATGTGCAACAAGGCAAGATGACCGTCTCAGCATAGCCTGGCTCCTACGGGGCCACAGATTCATGTATTGCAAATTTAACTTTTGACTATCTTGGAAGTATCGATACCTGATGGAAAATATACAGGAGGTTATAAAAAAATTGACCGGCCTATGAATCCGTTCCATAGCCCATTTTAGGTTAGTTTTGGTAATTTGTTGGTTCGTGATTCAAAATTTCCAATTGCAGTCACATGATAAGCTAAATTTCCATTTGATTTCTGCCCCAGCCTTTTAGTAGTTGAATTTCTCATGTGGTGCACCAAGGGAGGTCTTGAGGCCTTAGTTTAAGTTGAGGTACACAGCAAGTTGTATAGTTGCAAATTGTTAGTCACGCACACTATCTGATGTCTTTTCTTACTTGGTAAACATAGACCATTTCTACCGTCAAATATGCATTTTCTTATGAGATGTCCGCTGGCATTCAAGCATGAAACATATCGAGGTTGGTAACTGATCACGCCCTTTATTTTGCTTCAGGTATGGCATTTCATGTTCGACGGTATATGAATGCATGCATGAAGAATGAAGCAGGGTTTTAGTTCTATGAAGAGCCCCATTGCTCTGAAGTAGTTGCCTTTATGTGCTTGGTCTAATTACTTTTTACAAACAGATATCACTGGTATTTGTGTATTTGTACATCAAGACTTGTATGAAGTTGATCATCTATATGGGCATATAACTTGTTCTGTTACGTCATGATCTCTTTCATAACACTATTCTTTTTTATGGTTGTTTAGGGACTAAGGAGAAAATGAACAGATATGACAAACATCCTTTTATGGTTAAATAATTGGTCGTAAAATTTTGTGTTCATGTGAATCCATCTCCGTTTCTGTTATCTCTTCATCGATCAATTCGTGATCCAAGCATTTAGTCATTAAAGATCATGTGGATTATCATTGGCATATATAGGAGGGTAATTCTATCCCATTTGGATGCTTTTAGGAACATGCAGGCGAGGTGCACCAAATTCCTGATTATAATGGTACCGAGGAGACCTACACGCGCTGTTCACCACATATCCTAATTGGTTCAAGGGCGCTATAGATTTGTTATTAAGCAGCACTGTTCTTTTTAACACCGTTTCTACCTTCCGTTTGCTATTGCGCGTGAGTAAAAAGGGCTTTTCAAGGTTCTTATTGGAGCTCTCTCTCTCTCTCTCTCTCTCTCTCTCTCTCTCTCTCTCTCTTCTGTATTCCTCACCATGCTAAGATAAATTACAATCTTGACAATAGTAAATGGGCTTTTACAGTTATCCTCTATGTATTGGTTTGGTTTTTGGATCAAGCTTATGAGGGCACATATTTCCTTCCCTCAGAATGTGATGAATGGAACGGTTACCCCTCTTCATGAGGAGGAACCTGTTGTCTTCAATGATTGCTCCCTTCCTCATCAGTTCCGCCACCAAATCTGAATCTCATTCAATGACATTTTCCCCCCTGCGCAATTAGCAATCCTCTGTGAACTCCTCGTAGCTCTGCTTCCGAGCAATTGCATCCCTCTATTTTGCCTAAGTATCTGCAAACCCAATCACCATTATCCTTCCTGAATAACCCTCCAAAGCCAACTTTTCCTTCCAGCCTCCTTTGCCCTCCCATTAGTATTCATCTTGATCTTACTCGCAGGTGGGGGAGACCAAGTAATTAGTCTTGGTTCTCTATGAGTAGAGGTTATCAAGGTCCTGAAAGCCTCTTGAATTGTGCTAGGAGTGAGACTTTGTCACGTTTGCTTGGGCGTCAGTGATAATGTTTTCAAAAGCTTTCGAGTTTCTGCTTTTCCAAATCTGTCAATAAGAGAGAACAAAAATTATCCCCCAATTAAGTACTCCCTCCGTCCCTTTTTTTGAGTCCAGTATTCCATTTTGGGCTGTCCCTTAATAAGTGTCTATTTTGTAAAGTTAGTGGGTAAAAGTTGGTGTATTGTCTATTTTGTCCCTAAAAGGAGATTCCATTTTGAAAAGTTAGTGAGTAAAAGTGTAATGATGATGGGTAAGTATGGAAAGTATATGAAAAAGTTGATGTGAAAGGTATAATGATGATGTCTTTTTAATAAGTTGGAGTTACGAAGCAGGACATTTAAAAAGGGACGGAGGGAGTAATATTGTTACCAAAACATAATTTACTCTTAGCTCCAAAGCTTGCGGGCGGGTTCACAAACTTATCTTGCTTTGTGGCAGCTCCTAAACAGGTGTTCCATGTCCTCCAGTTTTCCATGCATATAGGTCCAATCTTTGATTTTGGGGAACTTTTATTTTTCATTTCTGATATCAAATAATTGTCAGTCAGGGCCATCAGAACCATCTCCAATGTAAAGAAGCGGAGGTAGAAAAAAAAATACCAGACTGGGAAACTCCTCCAATGAGGGCTTTTCAAAGAAAACAACAAAATTAGGGAGATGTATATTCAAATAGTTGCAGCAATTAATGTTTAAGTTCAAAACTTTGGGACACCAGTAGGGTATGCCAACCCACAATATCATCCATAAGGTCCTTGTCCTTGGTCATGCTAACCAATATTGCTATTAGGAGCAACCTCAACCAGGGGTCCATCACCAGACCACCCAACAATCTTCATGATTAGGATTTTGTAACCATGTCCCACTACCCATTCAAAAACCCTTTTTAAGAAGTTTTAGTTTTCAAAGTTCTTTTCCACACACAAGAATCTCTTTTTTCTTATTGGGCCAATTAAAAAGGGTAATCATCAATGTTGGTTTACTTAAAAACTTAGTACTTTCGGACCCAGGAGTTAATTGCTTGACGATTTAGACGTCGCTAGTTTTGAGTTTCCTAGTTTGGTCTTAGGCTAGGTGTTAACTTTATGCGAGGGACCAAGGATTATTTGTACCTAAAGAATTAATAGGGACGAAGTTCAGTGCACCCTCGTTGTAAAAATACTAATAATTGTATGATCTAGTAATTTTATAAACGTGTTTGGATCAAGAATTTGTAAAGAGATTTGCCAAAGGAAAAAACAAATACTCGGATACTGTTGTTAAATTTATGTTCTCTATAATAATCCCCTTTTGACTTTCCCCTTCCCTTTAGTAAATTCCGTCACAAATCAACTTTTAACCAGATCAAAATGAGAATCCAATTTTCTCACTCTCTCGTGAGATGTTTTCTAGTTTGTCTATCTGTCCAACTGATATGCAAGTGGAATTGGAAACAGATCATATGTAATGACAGGCCAAGATTGTATGATGAGGTCATGTAAAGATTGCTGTGTCCGTAAACTATGCATGGTTGGGTTTGTTTTGACAAGCACTTCATTTGACTTTTGAACCCAACCCTGTTCAAAAAAACTATATAAAAACGAAGACTTGTGAACCAATTGATCCAACAACCAACTGGCCCCATTGTTCCATGCTCCTTTATTTCTGTAACACCCCCCGCGATTGGTATGGTACTAGTAATTACTTGAGTAGTATTTAGGAGTACTACAGCACCACTCAACACCCTTCTCCACTGTACATTTTTATTTGACCCACCTATTTTTATGGCAATTATCGGTCTTACGGCACCGTCAAGGGGTGCCCCAACACCTTTCTCTACCATACATTTATGAGTAGTCAGATTTGAGCACCTCATGGCGGTGCCCCAAGACCATCCCTCATTCCCTCCAATATAAGTTTTCTTATTTCTAACTTCTTAATTACTACTCCCTCCGTCCCATTTTCATTGTCCTTTTTTGATGTTCATGTCAGTTTTCAATCGCTTATATCTTTCATTGTGAATCTCCAAAAATATGCAATATGGATCTTATTTGATAGATTTCAATTTGTTCTATAATACAAAGATGTCAAAATCATGAAAAATATTATAGATTGAAAAATATACGCAATAGACACAAAAGTAAGTAATGAACAATGAAAATGGAATGGAGGGAGAACTATGTTGCACGAATATATATATACTGAGATGTGTTTGTTTGTTTGTTTATGTGTGTCAATGTTATTTAAGATAAAGAGGGAAATGGAGGGACAAGATTGGGGAGTTCCCATATGGAAAACCTGATTTCTCGGGTTGGTTTTATGTGAACGTTGTTATTTAATAAAAAAAAATAAAAAATAAAATCTTGGATCTTGTGTTGGTTTTCACTAACTAATAGGAAATAAAAACTAGTAGAGTATTAAATTGGATCACAGCTTCAAATTCAAGTCATGGAAATATGCAACGACTTTCTCAGTTTCAACGCCTTGTGTCCTCGTGCACATTTTTTGCCTCATATGTACAGTATTTTGTATCGGGATGGTAAAAGAAAGGAAATTGATATTTACACTTCTTTTTTTTTTAGTATTAAAAGTGTATGTATTTTTTTTTGGTAAAAGACAAAAACGGGGTAAAAATATCAATTCCATAAAAGAAACCCTAATGCAAACAGGCAGGATCTGGATTTGTAAGAAATTTGGAGAATAGAATTTTTGAAACAGAAAGGTAAAAATAAAAAATTTACTTCTACCCAAATAACCGTAACTTCATTAAAAGAGGTTTTGACCCTTCGATAAAACCCACACCATTCACACACTTCCACTGTCAAAAGAATTTCTGCATACATACTTGTCACCGTAAAATTCTTTCACTTTTCCTGCAATTAATATGCTCAAACTTCTACCATTAAATTCTCGCCTTGCACTAAAAGTTGGAGTATCACACTTCTAAAGAGGTAATCAAAAGTTGGGTCCGTCTAAAATCAACCCACTGGGTGTAGAATTAAAAGAAGAGTGCTGCTAAGGGTACATACAAAATGTACATACAATGTACATATGGATTTTGTGGGGCTCAAATCGGGTCCCACAAAGATGATTCGAACCGTCCATTTTCTGATAATGGACGGTTCGAATCATCTTTGTGGGACCCGATTTGAGCCCCACAAAATCCATATGTACATTTTGTATGTACCCTTAGCATTTTTGTTAAAAGAACGGTAAAAAGAAGTTACTGCTGTGACTGAAAACGCACGTGCTTTTGTCTCAGTGCAAAATTCCCCAAAATTTTATCTGATGTAATCATCGCTCTTTCTTAGATCTACAAAAATACGATTTTGACCTCCAGCCTTTTAATAAATCTGTTTCCCAAGTAAATGCCTCTCTCTCTCTCTCTCTCTCTCATGTACCCCAGCAAGTAAAATGTTCGTTTTGGCTGCATTTTTTCCCCGGTTATTATATTCATTTTTCTTTCACATTTGTTAGTCTTGTATTAAATTTTTTTGGATTAGTGATTGTCTCCGTGAAAAAAATCTAAAAAAAAATCATTAAAGACAAAAATAATTCAAGAATTTTTAGATTATTTTTTGTCTTTGTTCAAAAATGGGCATAAATATGAGGTCAACCCTAAGTCACATAATGCGCGGACAGAGGCGAGTGCTGGAGCGCGAGCGTAGAACTTTCTTGTTTAAGTATGGATGAGTTTTTCCTAAAAAAATTATTTATAGTTTAAGAACTTTAGACAAATTGTTTCCGCTATATGAACGTTTAGTTGATGCATGTGAGGAGAATGACATTTCTTGAAATACGTATTTTTATGAGTTTTAGCTCATTTTTTTGTTACGCTATAGGAAAATACAAATATAAGAATTACATGAAATTAAAAATAACTTTCAATCATTATAAGCCTAACCCAACTACTAGCCCCCATTATTAGGAGAAATCAGTAGAAAGGAAATAACAGTCAAATGCAATTGTGAAATCGTGAAGATTCAGACCCCTGACCTCCAAGTAAAATGCAAAATTCTTGACCAACTACCTAACCACTATTAAGGGGTGTTTCCACTCAAGAAAAATTTTGAGGTTTTTTGTTGTTGAAAGTTGTTAGTTGTTTCTGATAATCAGTGTTCTAAAAGGCGGGCCGCATAGGCGCTAGGCGGTGGTTTGACGCCTAGATTAGATAGCCGACTAGTCGGGCACCTAGTTCCCGCCTAGGCGTTGGGTGCCCCTTTTCCGCCCAACTAGCACCTAGCGATTTTTAGAACATTGTCAATAGTGAATAAATTAGTGACAAATGTCAAATTGTTTTCCATAGTGAATAAACTATTGATATGTATGCGTGAAAAAAAAAATTGAGAAAGAAATTGTTGCTAAAATTTTTTTTTTTATTAATATGAGCAAGATGATAAAATATTGAAATTTATTGATTAATGTAAACGACTTGTAGAGCATCCCAAAGTTTTTTTCGTTTTCCTTTGTGGAAACACAGCCTAATTCGTTAGTTATATCAAGAGGAATCTGAGAAACCCAACCTAAATGGGTTTGTTAGCAGTATAATGTTTGGGTTATGAAAACTGTGGAGATGCATATTCTGTTGAGGATGGGTTGTTCTTGGGTCGCCAGTCCTTCAAAGGACTTCTGTAACCTCTTTGACCAGAAAATTTAGTTGCACGAGGAACGTGAAGAAACAATTAGGATTAGAATGAACAAGACTTGTTTATAGATTTCATATGTATAAGGTTGATGAACAGTCATAGTAGAGGTTAATATGAACAGTCATAGTAATTTTGCATGAAGCAGCTACTGCTTTTGCTGCTAGGGACATTCTTTTGAATATTTTCAGTGGGTTGTCTGTGCAGATTTCACAACCTTTTTCAGTTGGGTGTCCCTTGTTTCTACTGGGATGTTAGTGGTCTCCAATTTAATCTTACCTCTTCTTTTTTTTGAAACTAGGACTGTGTTGGAGCGATTGACGGTACCCACATATCGGCAAGTGTTCCGGCATCCGATCAAATACCATATCGTGGTAAACACACTGTTACGACCCAGAATGTAATGGCAGCTTGCTCTTTTGATATGCGGTTCACATATGTACTAAGTGGTTGGGAGGGAACTGCTAATGACTCGAGGGTCTTTTTAGAATGTGTTAATAATCCTGCTATGGGATTTCCCATGCCTCCAGAAGGTGAACTAGAAACTTGTTACAACTAAATCTTATTATCAATTCATTGATTAGGCTAATGGATAATATGACTTGCAGGTAAATACTATGTCGTGGATTCGGGTTACACTAATATGCCGGGTTTTTTTATCACCATATCGAGGAGAGAGGTACCATTTGAACAATTTCCGTGGCCATGGCCAACGACCAAAAAAGATAGAAGAGTGGTTTAACTTTCGTCATTCGTCTTTACGTAATGTTATCGAGCGATGTTTTGGAGTGCTAAAAGCTCGATTTCCTATATTGAAGCAAATGCCACCGTATAGTGTTCGAACACAAAAGTATATTCCCACAGCTTGTTGTACGGTTCACAATTGGATTAGGATGCATGATGACAATGATGATCTATTCAGAGAATATAGCCAAGAGAATATGGTGATGAGACAATGTCAAAGAGCTAGCGGGAGTAGTTCCCAAAATCCAGTTGAGATTGATATCACTCGTGGACAACTCCGTCGTATGTCCAATGTTCGTGATCGGATTGCTGAACAAATTTGGGCTAGTATGAATCATAGTGGATGATACCCTATGATTGATAGTGGATGAGACAATGTAATTATCATTATTTAAAACTATGTTACCCTTATTTGATGTTTGAACTCAAAGTGAACATTATTTGTATGTGATTGATGGATTTGAGTTTTGGTTTAAGTAAATGTCCTTATGCTTTTTGTTGATAAGTGTCTATGCAATTTCATTCAATTTGCAGAATAAAAACAAAAACAAAAATGATACTACCAAACATGTTTGTGTTTTCAGTTTTTGTTGTTTTCAAAAAGATTATTACCAAACATGTTTCTTGTTTTTGTTTTTATAAAAACAAAAACCTGTTTCTATTTCTAGTTTTTAAAAAACTGAAAATTGAAAACTGAAAAGGTTACCAAACACACCCTAAGGGTCCACCGCACCAATTGGGAGGAAAGAGGTATAGCCTATAGGGTTAGTTTGGTCATTTAACGGAAAAGAGTTAAGTTCAAGCCATACAACCTATCATTGCATCGGAATTGGTAAAAGTGGCTTTCAAATCAGGCGCGTGTGGAACACTATGGTCAGCTGGAAGGTAGATTCTCCCTAAAAAGTTAACACAGACCAGAAACAACAATGGAAAATTGGGGATTTTTTTTTTTTTTTGTGTGTGAAATAATTAGATATCATCGTTAACAATGAGACAAAAGAACGTACGTATATGTGTAGGGGTGAGCATGGATCGGATTGGTCCGGTTTTATAGTAAACCAATAACCAAACCACTACATACGGATTAAGAATTTGGAGAACCAAACCAATTCATAAAATTCATGTAACCAAACCATTAAAAGACGGTTCGGTTTCGATTTTGAACCACGGTTCGCTCAAAATTGAGATATCATCCCCATAGCTATTTGAAGTACTTAAAATTGAATACCAAAACTTATATTAAAACTAGCTAGTTATATAAAAATTACCAAAACTCACTAACATCAAATAACTAAGTAAGAGTAGAATACAAGTAATTAGCGAAGGAATAGAGCCATGGTATTAGATTAGAAAATTAGTAACTGAGCGAAAAGAGTGAGAAATTATTTGACTTAGTCGAACCTATGTTAGTGTATTGAAATTGTAGGAATAGGTTATCGCACATAGAAGTTTAGGGAATTAATTTGAAAGTAAAATAATAGGGTGGTGGAATAGAGAATTAGATTAGAAAAATAATTTTATTTAATGTATCTAAACATACAATATTATAGTATACGTGTGTGTTATACGGTTCGGATCGATTTGAAACCAAAACTATCAAAGTAAATCCACAGACCAAACCATTTAACACGGTTTCTAGATTTTTAAAACCAGAACCAAACCACATCACTAAAAAACCAAACCAAACTTGTCGGTTTGGATTGGTTTGGACTGGATTCACAGTTTGACGGTTATTTTGCTCACCCCTATATATGTGTATGCAAACCTTAAAGATTTAAAAAAAATTCGAAATTTCTAATAAAAGTAACAAAAAAAATAAAAAAAAGAAGAGAGAGGGTTTTTCCCTATCGTGGACAACGGGCCAAAACCCACGAAATAAATTAAATAGTTACTGTATTTGATCCTCTACTCTATCGGTACTTGTATTGGGAATGAGAAACAGGGGAGGAGATGATCCATCGATCCGACCATCAAAACGGCGCAACCTGTGGTCCAAAGCTGAGAGTTGACGCCGGACCCGCTACTCCATATTTATTTAGGGGAAATGATTTTGTAACTCCCTTTTTTGTTAAAGTCGCTGTTCTGCAAATATATTTTTAGTGTAAAAATACACTTACAGAGAAATGACGTTAACAAAAAAATGAGTGACAAAATCAGCAGCCTTATTTAGTATAGTATTTTACTCCTACATCAATAGCCACAACCTCTTTTATGAGCGGGTTCCACGTAATGGGGGAATGTGTCAGTGTCTCTTTTTTTCTTTTTATACGAACGAACGAACAAGAAATCAATAGAAGCATAGAGAGAATATGTTCGTCTGTATTTAGTATATATACTATATGTCAATCTTTGCTGTCTGTCTGTTCTTTTCTTCCTGTCCAATTAATATCCCCACACTGCACTGTCAAATTCAATCCCCCCACCCCCGCACACGGCCACACACAAAAACGATCCAAGATACGGAGTATATAACACTATAATATATGGAAAATGATTTTTACACTTTTCTTTTTATCACGTACGCTCCTTTTTTTATCTTTATCTGATGTGAATTTACTCTATTTTTCCTTAATATGTAAAAAAGTGAACTTACGAAATGGTAAAGAGGTAAATTCACATGAATAAGAACAAAAAATGGAATGTATGTGGTAAAAAGTAAAGTATAGAAGTCAATTCCCATAATATATCCCTATAAATCTATATAGCCACTATCAGGGGCGGATGAGAATAAGCGAGATCGTCTTTTAACTTTCCATTGAAACCACAATAATGTTTTTCTAATATTTTTAAGATTGCATTGTTTTAATTCAACGCCCGTCCAACCAAGATATTTTGAAAACCAACGTCTTATAGGACTAATACCTTTACGTACTATTTTTCTAAAACTATTTTGCTTTCTAAAATAAATATAAAGGTCTAACATTCTATGCAATTACAATCAATCATGATCATATCATATTAATTGAATAGATTGATCTAAACTATATATGACAATATTTGTTTTTTTTTGGCATTTTTACAATTGCTATTGATAATATTGTCTTCCAATATTATAAGTTCTTTTGAATGTTTATCACTCCAACCTCAAAATCTTGCATCCGTCCCTAGCCACTATTGAAATTAGGGCTGCAAACAAATCGAGTTGTTCGCAAGCAGCTCGAGCTCGAGTTTTAAGTTCGTGTAGTAAATGAGCCAAGCTCAACGCTCTAAAACTTGGTTTGTTTGTATAGGCTTGGCTCTTTTGTAGAGGCTTATTCAATAAATGAACTGGTTCGGCTTGTTTGCACCATTGGAAATAAGGGATTGATAGTGGACGGTAATCTGGATAATAAATAGTTAATCGAACACCATATGTTTGATCACTTTGAAGATATAAGTTAATTCAAAGCTCATATTTGGTCAAACAAATGGGTAAGCAGTTTGGTTTAGAATGCCATTGTCTTGAAGTCAAGCTTGATTAACCCATTACTCAGCTTGAGTTTGACTTGTCAAATAGAAGAGGAAGTGATTTTCAAAAAAATAGAAGAGGAAGTGATTACGTGTAAATACAATACTTGTTTTCTATGAAGTAATTAGAAGGAAGCGGATCGTTTCCAATTCATGTTTTGAATTGGAGGAGACAGTCAAAATCTGAACCGTTCAATAACGCAATCAATTATTCGAATTTGCTCAAAGACTCTTTGCTGGAAGAATTTGAATATGCTCCTTTGAGCACATCCGAATTCTCCATAGGTGGGGGAGAATGTCATGACTCAAGCATTTTTTATAAGCACTCGACATGCTTTCCACCAAGACAATAAGGTTTTTATGGAACTATCTAGAGTTTCCTAGAGCAATGTATCTAGAATTATTTCCCTCGAATAATCTAGAGTATTGTATATAATTCTAGAGTTGAGTGGTTGAGCTAGAGAATGTTCTACGTACACTTCTCTCTTCATGGATATAAATGGGTGAGGGCCTCATTTGGCCAAACCACTTGAAAACTTTGTACTAAAGTTCATAGTGAAAGCTCTTTCTCTCCCTACAAACTTGTCACTCTCGTACTCTTCCATCTTTTGGCTTACTTAGGTGCAAACAAAGGCGGGCGTAGCATCTAAAGCCACACAGTTGGCTTAGGAAATTCTAAGGCCGTGACAGCGAAGAGTCTTTGAGCAGATTTCAATGTATGGTTCAGATTTCGACGATTTCCTCCAGTCCAAGGCTCTGATCCCTAACTAAAAATATCATAAATTTATTAACGGTGCGTATCTGAGTTAATAGACAATGGATATGAATTGAAGTTTGATAAAAGGAAAAAACTGAAAAGAGAGAGTATAAATAGGTTTAGTTGAGAGTGAAACGCACGAACCAATTGACTAATGGATGTGGGATTGATCAAGCAGTTTTCTGACAACATAATCTTTGTGTTACCTTTTAAAAGCCTTGTGGTCAATCCTTCATATTAGGCTAATTAATAATCGGATTCAAATCCCAAAGATATATAACTAATCTATTTCCCTGTTCTTGCGGCACTAGTGCAGGCTCCCATGGTTGGATGTTGAAAACACTACAATTAAAGAGTGAGAAATGAGAATAACAATGCCCCCATGGTTGGATGTTAAAAACATTGCAATTAAAGAGTGAGAAATGAGAATAACTATTTTCAGGGTATGTTTGATTAGAATGATGGAAAGTAAAAACAAAAGAAAGTGAGATGATAGAAAAGAAAGTGAAAAAAAAAATTCTATATTTTTGGCAAGACTCTAGATTGAATGGGAAGTCTCGTAAGATTTGTTAACTTCCACAAGAAAATTAAATTTTCTGTAGCTTAAGTTGAGTTATATAAGAAAATTCAGTTTCTTGCACTATCCATTTTTTTCTTTTGCTTTCATTTTCTATCATTTTCATTCTAATCAAAAGAACCCAAAAAACATTTCTCCATCTTTTTCCCAATAAAGCCACTCTTTCAATGTGTAAATTGGATAGGGAACAAAGTCATAAGAAAAATATAAGTAAAATAGCTAATACTCCCTCCGTCCCTTTATTACAGTCCAGTATTCCATTTTGGGCTGTCCCTTAATAAGTGTCCATTTTGTAAAGTTAGTGGGTAAAAGTTGGTGAATTGTCTAATTTGTCCCTAAAAGTAGATTCCATTTTGAAAAGTTAGTGAGTAAAAGTGTAATGATGATGGGTAAGTAGGGAAAGTAGAGGAAAAAATTGATGTGAAAGGTATAATGATGATGTCTTTTTAATAAGTTGGAGTTACGAAGCAGGACATTTAAAAAGGGACGGAGGGAGTACTATTTGTTTCATAGGGCATACATTAAAAAATTGTAAGAAAATGAATAAGTATGTTGTCTTACTTAATTTTTTTTTTTTTTTAGGTTTTTGCATTCACATATAAGGATATGAATGTCATATATGACTACATCTCCAATAGTTCAGCAGTGAAATCCCAATTAAAACTTTATTTTATTGTCACATTCTCATTTCTCCTCAAGACTCCTGTCATCCAAACTAAGCCTAAAGGATTAGCGAATTTTTCCAATTCAAAGTAGTTTTTCAAATTTATTTTCTTGCACTTTTTATTCTTGTTTTTTCGTATCCTTGTTTTTTTTCTATTTTAATTTTCACATCTTGGAGGTTTAATCAGGAGTAAGTTTGGATGATGTAATACTTTTTTTTTTTGTGTGACTAATTTGGTTAGTTGAATTTTGTATGCTAGGGTAGATAAACCGAGACATATTGCTTCCACACGAGCTAAAGTCTTCAGGTACTTTTAACCCACTGATACAAAATTTTCACAACCAAAATAGGTTTTGAAGTTTGTGATATGGAGGATCCTATGAAGGCAACCACAGAGCATACACTTCAATTTTCTTTGTAGAAAAGATTTGAAGTAATATTGGAAAAGAAGTCCCCAGAAGGGGCTTAAGCTAGAAGGGTCATGGCTCTGATACCACAAGTGCAATCACGAAGAAGGGAGAGGATCAAGAAACACTGGAGAATATTATTGCAACCCTTATACCTCAAAACAGGAGAAACTCTATAAGTAATTTTAGATTTCTTTGACAAATGCAATCCAATTTAACTGGAATTCTTTTTCTTCTTCTTTTATATCTGAATCCAACTGGAATTCAGTAAGAAGAAGTAGAAGCTGGAGGTATTCCGATCTTTAAGTACAAAATGGACCTCTCTGCCTCAAAACTTGAGAAGTTGGAGAATTCATGTGGAAGAACACTTAATATTAACTCAAGCTTTGCATTGCCTTCTCATAAATGAAACAACGGGTGATTCTGCACGAAAGGAATGTTTTCAATACAGAACATTTCATCTCCGAACTTTGAACAATTTTTCACGAAACATGAGTAACTAAAAAAAACCCATCATTTAAAAGACCAATCGAACCGCAGCTACGAGTCTCAAACTAAAAACCGAAAATTGGTTGAAGTAGGCTTCTCCTACAACCCCCCAGAAACTTTAGGAAACAAACAAGAATCCTAAGCTATAGAATAGGTAATAGTTCAACTGTACATTTTAACAAGGTACAATCACATTTCTTTACCGCTCCTTCATCTACCTCCCCATGTTGTCGCTACCTGAATCCATTAGAATCGTTAGCCTTTTTGCCGTCTTTGAAAATTCACTGCAACCAACACCACCACAACAATACTTTTGTGAGAAGAACTTGTTGTGCACGCTCGCTACGCAAAACTCATAAACCAAACTCCCATTTTATTGTAATTAAAAATGGAGTACTTCACAGGAAATAAAGGAAAACACCAAAAAAACGACATTCACCTGAAGGGTTCATCTTCAATATGTTTAACAGCACCCGAAGCGTCCCGATACAGCACGTTGCTCAACATCTCCGATCGTTCTACGCTGAACATATTGGCCAGTTTTCTGTACAGCTCTTCATATGAACCGAGGGCAGTGAGATCGAGGGTCCGACCAACATCCTCTGATTCCATGAACACCTTACACTGACCCATCTCCAATCCAAATTCTGATTTATGGTTATCTTTGTACCAGGGGGACCCATCATCCGAGGAGTTCTCCGGTGGACCATTTTGGACAACTCCCGATCCCGAGCCATCAGAGAAATTTGGGGTCTTCTCTTGATTCCCATCAGATGAGCTCTGGGAAATCTGTTCCTTTGTATGAATAGGTTGACCAAAGAGCAAGAACATGGGTGCCTTTACTTCGTTAGTGTCCTTCGAATTTTGGGTAGAGACACCCATAGAGAGCAAAGAAGAAAGACTGTCGTTATCTTCGGTGGGAACCCTCGGTGGAGGTTGGGGAAACGGACCTGCCTGCAGTTTGTTGAAGTGGAGATTTGCTGAAGATGGTCCAAAGTGAGCATGCCTGGCTCCCTGTATGCCTGCAGGAATGTTGTCGGGCACACAACAAAACGGGTTGTTGGGCCTGAGGAGACTGCTTGGAAATGATGGTATCGGATATTGTCCAATAAAAGGGAAATCCGAGGGCTGTGGGACTCGCAGCTTCTTTCTTGGTGGTGAGAAAGGAGATAGATGGATGGCAGGCATGTTTGATACCACTTCAACCAACCATGGACTGACTTGTTTTACGTTTTGAAGTAAATCTGGTTCATCCCATGCTACCTGCAAGATGTTTTTTAAACAACACGAGTTAGAACCAACCACCAATTCACAAATCTCATCTTTCAAATGCAAATGTAGATTAGCACCATTGTCTGATTTGATAAATTTCCTTCCTCAATAAGTGTTATGGATTTATGATAAATACTGCAGGTTCAATTTGAAAAGTTTACAAAAACTACTTCTATGTTTTCATCATAGGGTCATCAAAGTGGTGCTCATAATAGGTCTTCGACAGAAATAAAAAATCAACTGGATGTATGGGGAAAGGAAGTACCATCAAGCAATTTGAAGTTATAAAAAGCATCAAGTCCCCCAATGTATGCATGATTTTATGGGAGGTCTTTATTTTATTGAAAGTAAAACAAGTCAAAGGTAGATAATCCAAAATATGGAGAAAAGAGCTATCAAGTCAAAGGCCAGGATACAAGAAATGTGAGCCTGAATTTTTCATCAATGTGGATTTCTCCTAACATGACATGTCACTTTGAAGTCCTAGATAACTAAAGATGGAAATGAAGAACAGGTAAAGAAGAGGGTAGAACTTGTAAAGTGTTATTCAGAATTAGGAATTTTCCATCCCTGTTTGGTAATTAGAAAAGAGGTGCGTGTGGTGCAATGACACAATTTCATGTCATTCTTTACTTTGTAGCACTAATCATTAAGAGGCAACAATGGATCAAATCATGAGCTGTGTCCTCCATTACCATAGAAACCTCTAAGATCCAAAAGATTATTACTGTTAAATAGTACTCCCTCCGTTCCAATTTGAAGGTCCAACTTTCCTTTTTTGGATGTTCCAAATTGATTGTCCACTTTCCAAAATTGACAACAATAAGTATCCTATTTTTCCTTTTTGCCCTCCTTGAAATTCAATTATTGGTTTTGCAGCTTTTGATTTGCATTCAAATTTGAATTCCTTTCTTTGAGACTTTTGGATGCCACCAAGTTTGCTCCCAATATTACCTATAAATTGGAGCCAATTTTGCCACCTGACATCTTGGGATTTGGTAATATTAAGGAAACAACTGGTACCAATTTAAATTGGTTTAAAAGTTACTACAAAAAATATGAGGGGCAAAAATGGAAAGTCCAAATTCTGTGCATGTAATAATTGAGCTCTCTTAAAAAGTTGGAATCCCGAAGCGGGACTCTCAAATTGGAATGGAGGGAGTAATAAAGTTCAAGCAGGAACCACCGAACCCAAGCAAGGTACACGCAGCATATGTCCCCACATAGAGAGATAATACTAAGTATCGAACTCAACAAGCAGCTTGAAAGACCACAAGAAAATTCTTTGACTACTTTCACAGAATGAAGTAAACTAAATACGACAGTAGTTGCCTTAAATAAACTACATGGAATCAGATCAACAAAAAAACTACTTGGAAGCAAATACAAAGTTCACAACAATAATAAGGCGCCACCAAACAAATAAAATACAAAGCATAGTGTAAAAATTTCTGGTGGAAGTTACCTGAAGGAGTCTCCATGGAGAACTAGGCCATCGGACAGGATCATCGACTTGAACAGAAGATATGGTCCCCATGAACCAACTTATACGAGATGAATCCTCCGTTTCGAAAGCCATTTTAAATCTCATCCCAGGACACCACTGAATCCGCATTGCAGCCCTTACAGCCGATGCCTTCACACAAAACTCCGGAGCACTAGCTCGTGGATAGTAAACCACCTCAAAAGGCTGTCCTTTAGCAGCCATAGTAGCTGCTTCAATAACAGACACACCCCTCACTCTTCCCTCCTTCCCCTTCATAGATCCATTCGCATTACCACCGCCTACACTACCACTTCGCGTAGATCTGGTCTCATCTTCTCTAAAGAAAGCCGAATATCCCACAAAAGGAGAGGCACAGTTTCCACCTAACGCATTCCATCCCGAAGGCGACTCAGGCCCGCCACCACCAATCCCCCTCTTCGCCCTTCGAATCCCGACACAAAGATCCCCATTATCTGCTCGCAAGAAAACAATGGAGTCGCCGGCAACTAGCTTCTTCTGATTCACGAAATTGCTCCACCCCGTCGTCAGAAGATGACGGCGCGGCGTCCCTCTGTAAATATGCCTAAATTTCCACACCTCTCCATGAACATCCTTCGCGAGGATCGTTTGAACCGGTGGTTCAGCTGAGTAATCCAACCGCGGAAAGATAGTCTCCGCGCAATACCTTGGCACTGAAAAACCCCCACCGTTATTTGCATC
The DNA here is from genome assembly GCA_018127125.1 of Rhododendron griersonianum. Lineage (NCBI taxonomy): Eukaryota > Viridiplantae > Streptophyta > Magnoliopsida > Ericales > Ericaceae > Rhododendron > Rhododendron griersonianum. Next base: position 27,730,698 of record CM030790.1, on the reverse strand, counting down.
AGATTGGGTCAAAGTTTTCGCAAAAGATGCCGGTTTTTCTTGGCTCTCAGTTTTATTCAATCCCATAAACCCATCATCATCCTCAAAATCAGAGTCGTTATTCATCAATGGAACCAGCCTGATTTTTGCAAAAACCTCATCAGTCTCAATGTCGGCCAAAAACCTGATACCTGAAACTCTACATAGTATCAGTGGGGGAACTCTTGAAAAATTCCCAAATTCAACTTTCTCGTGGGCATGTTCAGAGTGGCCTTGAGGGAAATAAAACACTTTCGAATCCACCGGCGGCATTTGCACCATGCCTCCGGCGCAGGCATGCCACAATTGAGAATCTAAGCACTTCTCCACTTCATTCATTGGTTTGGTCACTGAGTTCATTACAGTTATCATCGCTATTTTTAAGCCTCACAAGAATAAAAGGTCTCCTCTTTGCTTAATAGATTCAGTAAATTCTGCAAAGATGGATAAAAATCACACAAATTTTAGTCGAATCATAAAGAAAGGAAAGAACAAAAGGGTTTGTTTGGTTGCTGAGGCAAATGTATGAACACAAGTTTTTTTTTTCCTTTTTTGGATCAAGGTATGTATGAACACAAGTTTCGAACCTTGAAATTTTATTCCCAAAAAGTTAGTTCATCTCCAACACTTGACCAAACAACTTACCCAACAAATCCAACAAAGAAACACTAGAAGGAAGAAAAAAACCCCTCCACCAAACCTTTCATTAAATTTCAAAATTGCAGAAAAAGAGCTCCACTGGAAAGTTCTGCCACCAAATTACTTTTGGGGAAAAACAAAACTTCAAATTCTATGGGAATAAAAGATTTGACGAAGTACAGTAGATTTTTTTCCTCCCTAAAATGGTTGGGACAAAGTTGGGAAGTTTGTGAAAAAAGGATTTGATGAAGGGTACTGGGAGCGGTTAATTAAAACTCCTACTCCACAAATATATAAAGATTTTAGTAATTAAATTTCACAGCACATAAAGCCCAAAAAATGTCCTTTTGCATCATTTTCCTCTGTAGTAAGCAGCAAATCGAAAAGAAAGGGGAAGAGATTGAGATCTACTAGGCGTATTTTACCTTTCTACAAGGCCTCTCGAAGACGAAGAAATCAGAAGGTAAAACATAGATACTCCTATGATGATCTCTTCCGTATCCCCCTTCTAAGACCAAACGCGAAGCTGTGAATGGATCTCGCACCAGAAAAATCCTCTCTATCAATAAACTGGGGAGAGGGAGAGAGAATAGTAAATGGAGTATTTCTGCGAGGGTGGAGAGAGAGATAGAGAGGGTGAGTGAGACCACACACTGTATTTATGCAGTCTCACACACAGAGTGAGGAAGTTGCCGACCAGACGGTTGACAGAGATACAGAGAGAGAGATATGGGGGGGGGGGGGGGAGAGAGAGAGAGAGAGAGAGAGAGAAAATTCCTAAGGAGTTTTTTTGGTTTTGGGAAGAGCCAGGAGAGAGAGAGAGAAGGGGGGTGTTGGATTTGGGATGCAAAACATTTGACATTCTAGGTGCTCTTCTCTCTCCTTTTTTTTTTGGTAAAACTGTCTTTCCCTCTCTCTCCTCTGTTTCCCTGTTACAGTGTATTTCCTTCGAGAGATTATTCAGGGCCGGGCATATCTACGTGGTACCTGTTTGGCTCATCTGAGCCGTCCGATATATTTTTGAACGGTTCGAATTGAAACCGTTTCTCTTTTCTCACTCTAACGCTTTCTCTCTCCTTTTCTATCTCTAAAATTGAACCGTTCAAAAATGAAATAAACAGCTCAAATGTGTGAGCGAGCACCACGTGGTACCCGCTTGGCACTGAATTTTTTTTCATTTCCGACGTTAATCCTTTTCTTTTCGCTAATTCCTCTCTCTCCCTCTCTTCAGATCTGAATCTCCCCATTCGTAGCACTAACCCCACCCCAGTGTCTGCCGCGTTGTTCCCACATATCCCTATGAGTCCGACATTGGGTAAACGGTAAACCATATGGCATTGAAAAAAATTTAGTGACGGGTGGATACCGTATGGTGTCCGCTTGGCGCATTCGAGCGATCCATTATATTTTTGGACTGTTTGGATTTGGAGAGAAAAAAAGGAAAGAGAGAGTGTTGGGGTGGGAGGAGTAAGAGAGTTTCAATCCGAACTGTCCAAAAGTTTATTGGACGGTCCGAATGTGCCGAGCGGATACCACGTGGGATATTCCTACTTGGCACCGAAAAATTTCGGATGGTATACATACCGTATCGTGTGGGACCCACCTCGAAATCTTACACCAATAATCGGAATTGCTCAATTCAATTTAAAATTTTCTAAAGCACGTTATAAAAAAACAGTTCATGGTGGGTTTGGATTAAAAAGTAAGAAGTAACTCTTTTTTTTTCGTCTCTATACAATTTGTTTTTTTGCATTTGTCAGTTTTGTGTCAAACTTTTATAAATTTTTTTGTGGAACCTATAATTTTTTTTTGAAAAAGACCCAAAAAAAAAAAGAGGTCAACAAACTGTCTTTTTTACTTGTTTTTATATTTTCAAAAAATTATAAGTTTTGATCAAACTTTTTTTACTTTTTCGGTTCCTCTTGTCGAGACAAACCAATAAGTTACAAAAGTTTGATGCAAAACTAACAAATGCAAAAAAAAAAAAAATTTGAATAAAGACGAAAAAAGTCACTCCCTACTTTTTAATCCAAAGCCACCCTCAATTGAATATGGGTAAAAATCACCTGATTTTTTCTAGAAACCTTTTAAAAAATTAGTCTAAATAAATTGAATTGATCCGATCATTTATATTGGGACTCGAAGATGGATCCCACTTGGCACGGTGGACATTTGGAGTTTCGTTGTATCCCTCCTATTCCTGGTTTTTACGAGAAAAATTATTATGTGGTTCTGGACCCACCACATCACATATGTGTATGTGAGGCTCGAGACTGTGTATGAATCACTGAATAATTACTCAATTTTTACTCTTTTTTTATAGCCCGACTGTGAGTACACCAAAGTGTATATCGGGTTGTGTGACACTCTCCTCAGAATTTCATACAAATATTTCAAACCGGTCAATTTATTTCAAATATTTTTTATAAGTATCAATAAAAAAGAAACTCAATTGAATATCGATAACAGTCTGTCAATATTTCATTCAATTTATGGTCCTTGCAAATTCAGCCACCAAAAATCGAACAACTCCGACAAATAAAGCTTTAACAATATTCAATTGAGTTGATTATTATGTTGAAATGCTTAAAAATATTTTAAACAAATTAAACAGCTCAGATATTTGTTTTGAATTCCAAGATGAGTCTCATACAACCTGGTACATTTTTGGACAGCATAGTTTTTTTTCTTTTACTTATTTAGGGAGTGATTTTCACACTCTCTATTAGGAGTCCTATTTATAGTTTTTTATTCTTATTTATATAAAATTACGACACTATCCTTTTAATTACTTTATTTTTCATGTGTTATAGATTTGCTTGCAAAAGCAAATGAAAAAAAGTACTATGCAGGTGGTAAAAATGGAGTGTAAAATCGTTAGGAGTACTACAATGTTTTAAAAACTAAACTCATTTGTATCATCTTCATGATGTAAATGTATAGCATTGCCTTTTTAAAGTGTGAACTTTCTTACACGTGAAATAGCAGTATTGTAAATTCACATGCAAGAAGATAAAAGATGAGCGCAGACGAAAGGTGTGAAAACATTTTATTTTATTTTCTAATGTTTATAGAAAGTGATTGTCCAACGCCACCTTTGACCAAAAGTATTCTTTTTCTTGTTTTTAGTTTGTCAAAAAATTATGAATCAAACCCTTCTAACCTAATATTTTAAAATGCTTTTGGGAGTAAAGTAAAGAGGTTTTAGTCTTTCATAGTTTTACACGATAAAGACAGGTAAACGGATGTTTTCTGATTAGAAAGACTGAAATTTGTATTTACTGGCCGGTTACGGGCTAATATATAATGTCGTCTTTTTTTTCTTTTTTCTTTTTTTTAAGAGAGACACTCTTGATTAGTTACATAAAAATATTCCTGCAACATTTAAGGTAGCCTAGCCGGTGTAATTCATAAATAGACACTTGAAACAAGTGAGAAACACGCCCTCGACAGAGCTGAGTCAGTTGACATATATAGACAAGGCATGGCATGACATGAAATTTGTTATTGCAATATTACTTTTGTCAGTTACTTACTTGTAGGTTTGGATCTTAATATATATTATTTGGATTTGTCCCATTTTATTTGAGTTTTTAGTCCTTTTAGAAGTTTCGGTTTGTCTCATTGGGTTGTTCTTTTGTTGGCATCTTGTCAATTAAAGGATTGAGTCTCGGACTGGGCATACGTGCATGCCGTTCTCCTTATCCTCCTTGTTCAAAGATTAATAAAAAAAATGCACCATTCAAAAAAAAAAACTACATAGGCAGAGAAAATTTTAAACATTATAAAAACAATGAGCGGCGATTTTTGGGCGATTTCTCGCAGGTACCTTTAAAATCACGTTCTGAACACATTGAGCGGCTCGGATCGTCGCAATTTGATCGGGAAAGGGGAGTCCCTTACGGTAAGGCCGTAAGGGATCCCTCATAGGATCCTGACTATATATATATCGCGAGTCATTTGGGCTAACATTGAAATCAAAGCAACATTTAAGTAGTAACCACTGTTAGCCCTGTTCCGCTAACCATTCAAAAGATTTCATCGAGATCTATCAAACAAGATCCATATTGCACAAAAAAATTATTTCAATAAGTCCATTATATTTAAATTTAAAAATTGTAAATAAGTACTTACTTTTCAAGAACCATTAGCGGAGTCTTTGACTTTTGCAGTCTTGCTCTTGTCTCAGCCAGAGAAGACTCAGTTAACCCTAGTTAGTGGGGAGTTCGTTAACCATGGTCACTAATGTCTTTAAGAGTAACTAGTTGTTGGGATGTGTCCCTGATATTTTGGTTGGATGACCAGGTTTAGTGACATCAAATTTTAGGAAAGGATAGAGTGCAATTCTGTAAAATGAGTGATTTGACCCTTTTAAATGGAGAAATTATTCTCTGCTCTGTCAGATAGGCCATGTGGTACGCCATGTGAACCCCACATGTGTCGTAACGGGTAAAAACCGTGGAATTCCTAACTTTTTTATATTGATAAATTAAGAAATATAATGACATAAGGTGTGTTTTAATTTGTCTAGACCATTGTCCCGAGAGCACTCAATAACCTATCCTTTTGAATGTGGGCAATTCTGTTTTCTCAACCCCTTTTCCTTTTTGTCAGTCGCGCGAAAAGCCTTTCACGTGCATTGCGTCACAACCTTAGAATTTCCTAAGCCAACTGTGTGGCCTTAGATGCTACGTCTGCCTTAACTTGCACCTAAGTAAGCCAAAAAATGGAAGAGTAGGAGAGTGAGAACTTTGTAGAGAAGAAAGAGCTTTTACTATGAACTTGAGTACAAAGCTTTCAAGTAGTTTGGGCAAATGAGACCCTCACCCATTTATACACCAAGGAGCTAGAACTCTAGAACATACTCTAAAAGCTTCTCAACTACCCTACTCTAGAATTCTCTGCAATTATTTACACAAGTTTAGATTTATGTATAACACTCTAGATTATTTATTATGAGAGATGGTTCTAAATGTTCCCTAGAATCCTCTAAGGCTTCCACATTGCTCTAAAGAACTCTAGATTAATTGTTCGAGAAAAACCTCTTTGTATGAGAAGAAAATGCCAAGTGTTTGTCAATATGCTTGAGTCGTGATAATTGGGAGATCCAAAACGTTGTCTCTTCTACAATGCATTTAAATCCATCATACCTTTATCCCTATTGGAACAGCCTTGCCTCTTTCCAAGGTTTCTAATTTCATTGAAATCACCAGCCATGCACAATGGCTTAGAAAAACTTCTACCCATTTTTAACCAGAGAATTCCATAATATTATCAACAATCCCAATTTTGTATTGAATTTAGAGAGATCAATTGCTGATAACAATAGAAAGAATACGGAGAAGAGCACATGAAGATTGAAGGGATCTCAAATTGCTGCTCCTAGAACTACTCTCATGCGCGCTATTTCTATGGTTATGTGTAAACCACAAGACTAGCTCAATTCATAATCGACATAATGAAGGGTAGCCTGCCTAATCATTAAGTACAATGATGTTTAAAAACATTAAGACTTAATATGATCAAAACCGTTTCATATGATTCACCATTGAATTAAAACCAATACGTTTATTCACAAAATCAAGACATCCTGATTCAGCTTATAGGTTGTCGTTTCATAGCTTGAAGAACAACAAAATTGCAATCAATCTGAGAAGGCACTCTCATATCAACTCCTTTGGGGTCAGTCCATACAGAGTGTTGTTTTGACTTTAATTGGGACTTCCCGCAAGTGGGCGATGGGATTGGTCCCCCAAGATTAGTCGAGGTGCGCGAAAGCTAGCCTGAACGCTGAAGTTATCCAAAAAGACATATACGTGTTGACGTGTATCACATATTGTTTAAGAAGGGGGATAAGTTGATTAATTCTGTGAAATTGACCCTAAAATCAATCTTCAAAGGATCATTTGTACCAAATGAGTTGTTAGAAGTATAAATCTTATCAAATTTGAAAATAAATGTTTATTCCTTACATCATGAAATCTATAATTGATCTGACTGGAATTTACTTTGAAATTGTGCCACTTTGATTTTCAAATGCCAAAGACTTTCAGCTTAATTGTCATCTATATATGTGCTCTACAAGAGCAGTGACCTGTGCGCTTCACCTGTGGTCAAATCAAATAAGAATGTACCAAATTATATAATACTACTATGCCACGACCAAAATACATATATATATATATATATATATGTCCCTTTTACATGACTAAGTTATATTGGGTGCCTTCCACATGACTCTATCTCTCTCTCTCTCTAAAGAAACAAGGCAAAAAATTAGTTTGTGATTAGGAGGGGGTTGTAGAGAATCTTCAAACCATTTTAAAAACACATAGAAAGAGACGTTTTAACCGGACATGTGTGAGCAACAAATGGACTCGAAGTCTCCGACTCACCCTTCATTTCTTTATTTCTACAAACTTAGCAGGAACTTCATCTCCAATTAACCACTCTATAAAAAAACTTTCGTCGGTTGGGGTCCCTTTTTTCATTAATAATAATAAAATGTTATTTAGCTGATAAATAAATATAAAAAAAACCCCACATTCCCCACCCAGCCCTGTAGCCATTTCCTCTCTCCCTATACGGACCCACATATACGGGGTATCCAAAAAGATTTTCCTTCCGAGCCTGTCAATTACAAAGCATAAAAATCATATATTTTTTGCACTGTATCTGTACATATTTTCATAAAGTGTGTACAAATATTTCAAACAAATTAATGAAGACTGCTTTGATTTTAAAAAGGAAAATCCTAACTCCACACCCAAACACACACCCCACCCCTATTGTGTGTGTGGGTGTGTAAGTGGGTGTGTGTTTGGTGTGGAGTTAGAATTTGATGGTACTCCTTTAAGAGTCCGACTACTCACACAGATTTTATGTACACAGATTTTGCATAGATCACTCTGTGGGGCCCACTAAGGGTCCCACACAAACAATCCGAACCATTCATTAAATTTAAAACACTTTCTCAAATGCCTTTTCGAGAAATCAGCTCAATTAGATACCTATAGGTGCTCGATCCATATATCTAAACTTTTATTCAGAATTTAGGATCTAAAGTCTTAATGAAAGTTTAGATGTATGGATCGAGTATCAATAGGAATCGGATTGAGCTGATTTTTCACGGGGTCCTTTTGAAAAAGTGTTTTAAATTTAATGAACAGATCAAATCGTTTATGTGGGACCCTTAGTGGACCCCACACAGTGATCTGTGCACAATATGTGCACAAAAATCTGTGTGAGTAGACTTTCAGCTCCTTTAAGACATTGCTAACTTCATACTTTTCGGTGTACTTTTTGAAAGTTTAATGCCCCCAACGCATTTGTTTTACAATTGCACCAATAACAACCATGGCATTATTTATAAGTGAGTACTAGCTAGGGTGCTTTAGAAATTATCGAGGACTAATTTTGAAAAATGAACCCTAAGGCTCCGTTTGTTTCAATGTAAAATGTTTTACAATGTACAATATTTTTTCAGAAAATAAACTTTAAACTTTTATTTTTCGGTGTTTTGCTGGCACATAAAAAATATTTTCAGAAATCAACAAAATAGTGTAGAGAGTGGGGGGACTTAGCGGTGGAATTCAATTAATTTAGGAGAGAGGGAGCGGGGGAATTGAATGTGGGTCAGGTCTGACGATCTAAAGGAAACTGAATAGTGAAAATTGCAGTATAAGGCATCAAGTTTGTTTTGGAAAATAACTTACGAAAAATTTAAGGGTAAGTCATTTTTATCTAATTAATGAAAAATGTTTTATATGTAAAATATTTTTCTCATTTTTTATACAACCAAACACCGAAAATTAGGTAAAATATTTTACACCCAAACAAACAAAGATTAAGTCTCAAACTACCATCATGTTAAAAGGCAAAACCACCCCCCTTTTCTCTCTAAAACTCTTCCCCTTCTCTCTTCCCCTCAAATAGTTTTAGGGTTTTCCACAGGGGAGCCCCCCCCCTTCCTTCTCCTCTCTCTCTCTCTCCTTTGTTTCTCTTTCTTTCCTTCTTTTTCTCCTTTGTCGCTTTCCTCTCCCATTCCCCTCCATCATCATCATCCTCCCTCCTCTCTCCCGTTTTGCTCCGATTTCTCTCTAATTCGCTGTTGGTGTTACTGTTGAGTATGCCGGGTCTGGGCCTAATGGCACGTGTCAGATCTTGGCTGGTGTTGATCGAGGTTCCGGAGGTGGTTGTGGTTCGTTTATTCTTTGATTTTCCCTCGTATAGCCGCCGGAGTTACTGTTGGGTAACCTCGGGTCTGGGCCTAATGGCAATGGCTGTATCGGAGCTTGGAGTTGTGCTCGAACGATGGTCGGGCTGCGATTGTCGTTGCTGATGCTTTTGGTGGCTGCGATGGTGGGCGGCCTGAGGGTCTGCGGTGGTGGTGGTCTATTAGCGTTGCCAAGCTACTGGCCTCATCGGGTTGTTTTCGGCAGGCAGTCTCTAGTGCTGTTGTTTGGGCTTGGGCTAATTTGGGCTTATGTAGTGCTCTGGTGGCGGTTGCGGCTAGGCGGCGCTAGGGTTTTAGGTTTTTGGTAATGGCTACTTGGCCCTTTAGGTATGGGTGTATCTTGGGCTCGGCCCATTTGATGTGGGCTTGTCCTAAACAGGTGTGGGCTAGTCCCATTGGGTGTTTTCTTGGATGGTTTCTTGCTAATCTCGGGTTTGGGTCTTGGATGGGTATAGGATTATTCTTAGCTTTGTAACTCTAATGGTTCTCGGGTGAGGGATATCATGCCATCATTCCTTGTTCTTGTTAATCTTTGTAATAATTTCAGAGATTAATAACAAAAATTTACCTTTCAAAAAAAAATAAGCATGTATAGAATGTGCCTAACAAAAGAGTTTCAAAATAGAAGCTAAGAAGGTGTTTCCGGTAGTGAAAATGTAACGCCCCCATTTTTGGGTACGTTAAATAAAGACTTTATTGATAAAACCAAATGGAGTCTGGCTCGTTAATACATCATAACTCCCACAAGAGTTCATTAATTACACACGGGAGGAAAACTAGGATTCCTAACTACAGCTCTGCCTGCTCCACCATCCTAGCCATCTCTTCTGCTCCAAATGCCTCCAAAGTGTATAGCTCACCTTGATCATCTACAGAGTCTGACACATTATACCAGCGTCGCCACCGGTATAATATGTCAGGGTTACCAAAGGTAACACCATGAGCTACAAAAGCTCAGCAAAATAATCCCATACCCGCTAACCCATAACTTACAAACAATGAATCATATAGATAACGATATCTACGCAGTACATCCTTATTCAACAACTATCAACAATAACACATCCACGTTCTCTATTAGCTATCGTTGGTGTCCGTGACATCAGAGTTTCTCCTACGCAACGTTTCGTAAACCGTGTCATCATTTTCACTTTTCATTTACCAAATCAACATTTCAGAAAGTATTTTAACACACCCAACCTCGGTTCCGCCGTTCCGGGTTCCCGAGTATCCTCACAATGGTTCCGCCGCACCGGGTTCCCATTGGCACACAAAAACATTGAATTTGGCATTGGCTCCTCTCCACGGATAACCAATCCACAATTCAAACCCTCGGTTCCGCCGCTCCGGGTTCCCGAGTATCCTCACCATGGTTCCGCCGCTCCGGGTTCCCATGGGAAATTCCGAAAATCATTAAAACGATTGCGTTGGCTCCTCTCCACGGATAACCAACCCACAATTCATCCCTCGGTTCCGCCGCTCCGGGTTCTCATTGGGTTTTTCACAAATCTTTCTTTACACACGCACAGCACACAATGGGCAAGTCCAGCCACATTGCTGTTTCAAAACTTTTTCTCCTTTTCAAAACACATCTTGTCATTAACACACCCTAGGTGTCATGTTTCTAACTTTCTCGATTCTTGTGTCTCGTTTTCATGCATAGACTCCGCGGTAGGACTTTTCACACAAGTAAACATAAATCATTCATTGTAATCTTGAAACTAAACTAACAAGATCATCCAACTCTATATTACTTATCATGCTTAAATCACAACTTAAAGCATAACGCCACATGTACGAACGCCTTTGGAGTGGAAAGCCACTTATGCTTTATTAAATGCTTGCTGTCGAACCTCGCCTTCAAATAAGAGGTTGATAGATACCCGAAGCGTAGGGCTAGGTCATTGGTAGCATAGTATCCGGAAATCCGGGATTGTTCCCACAGAGAATTCGATTCTAGCTTGATTCGGATTATAGGTTTTGTAAGTAACGGATTGTGGCCTTGAAGACGGCTAACTTAGTTTTGCTTTGAAAAGAGACGACTTAAACGATAACTAGAATTACGCTCGATTAACTTAAAGAGGCAAGTCTCGGGGTCTTCTAACCCTTGACAAAGGCCATTACCGGTTCTCGATTATAACTCAGGCGAGAGTCACGACCCCGCGCTCACGCCGGGAGGATTTCACTTTAAAAGACTACGTTTAACAATAGATGTGATTTACCGGAGGCGAACCAACTTGTTTTTAATATTTGTCGAACACAAAGGAGGCCACGAGGCCTCGGTGAGTCACTTGCCAAGACCGCTTGACTAAGCTCCTTACCAAGGGGTTAACACCCCTAGTTTAGACCGAAAATGCAAGTTAAATCCTATTCCGGAAAATCATGATTTAAAGCCAGATGGCTCGAGAACCAAATAACAACCTAAGTCCTCGGGAAAGATTATCCCGAGACTCAGCCTAACGACTACTCACACATGGCTAAACCATAATCTAAAGCATAAAAACGAGACATAACTTTTAACCGATGAAATCGAAAATAAACTTGATATTATAGACAACCTTAACCGTACGAACAACTTTAATACACGAGAAATTAAACGAAACTAATTACTTACTTGAGAAAGTGGAAAGCAAAAGCTTGAAGAGCTTCTTCAATGGAGGAGAGACAAAATGACTAGAAATTAAAGAGAGAGAGAGAGACAAAGTGTAGTTGTGAGGGAGAGAGAGAGAAGGGAAGACTTAAAGGAGGGGGGGTTTCTCTCTCTACAAATATCCAAAAAGTAGAGACAAAACAAAATATCCCAAAAGCAAAAAGGTGAAAAAGTAGCCAAGTTCGGACAGAAAAATCACATCATGAACCGGTACATGGTTTTGGTCGTACCGGTTCATGGCCTTTGTAAATCTTCCAATCTTCCAAATCTGGGGCCCATGAACCGGTACATGGTTTTGGTCGTTCCGGTTCATGACTGGCAGAAAACTGATTTTTCCTTTGCTTTGATCCCACGGCCCAGCAACGGCCCAACGCTTCCTTGGCTCTCCAAAAATCACCCGACGGGACTTGACGGGGCAGTGCCACGTGGCCTCGAATACTGGAATTCTTCCGAGAGGAATCCTTGTCGTTCAAAAGCACCGAAATTACCACGTTTTACCTGAAACCATCAAAACGAAACCTTACGCGCAAAATGGGATAAAAAGGAATAAAAGGGAACGAAACGCTGCAAATAATAAGCTAAAAGCCCCCAAGATTATACAATCTTGGGTGCGGATCACGCCCCCCAACTTAAACGTTGCTAGCCCCTAGCAACCAAAAACAACCAACTAAAAGAAAACTAAATAAGCCTTCCGGAAAAACAACTACGGCACATGCTCGGGCAATCCTAGTTTACAAGAGTTCAAAACTAACCATTGAAATCCATAACAACTTGTAGCATGCTAAGAGCCGAGCAACTAAACACTAAGTACATAAATAACAAGCATCCAACATGCGTATCCAAGATCAAAAAGAGGATACGACACGGCCAAAAATCTTTTATGCAAAAGCAGCCACATCCCACAAAAGGTGCTCGAAGCTAGGCTCGGTGAACAAAAATTTCAAGCCTTATATATGGAGAGCACCAAAGAAAGAGAGCTAAACTATACCAAACATTAACCAGAAACAAATATGCCACAAACTAAACATGCCAATAAACGATAATTGAATCAAACCGGAATCAAAACGTACGAACGGTCAACTAAGGACTTTCTTGGCTTGTAACCAGGAACCGGTTGAAAGAAAAACCGTAAACCCCTTTCAATGATGAGCTCGATGATAGGATGATTACCAATCTTAACACGATCCACCTGCCGCTCGCAGGTGTAATTCCGACCCCTCAATTCCTTCTCCCATTTCTTCCTCGCCTCATCTTTCTTCTCTCTCTTTCTCTTCCTATTCTCCTCCTCTTGCCTTTCGGCCTGCTCAGCTTGTTTCTCGGGGTCAGCTCGTTTGTAATAGGATGTTTTCCCGGTTATAGCATCAATAGAAACCGTTGCATCACCCGGAAACTTTTTAGTTCTCCCCATCTTTCTGCGTTAACTCCCAAAACAGAGCAAAATAGAGCAACCCCCCAAACTACAGTTCAAACAACCACCTGCAGGCAATAACAGCACAATAACAGCCCACTAATTACAATCCAACTTCCAAATGCAATCCTCACAGCAGGGGGTTCAAAATTAAGGGTAGGGTTTAAGGGAAATTTCGGATTTGGGGGTAGGAAAGAGAAATTTTCGGATCCCTATTGATTTTTGGGGATCCAAGGGTCAAATCTTGCCAAAAACCAACAATGCAACTTGAAAACCCTTCACTTTGGTGGATTAATTCAATGCTTGACCCAAGAACTCAAGGGAAAGAGGGAAATTTTGAATTACCTTGGGTATGAACAAATTTCGGATAGAGAGAGAGAACCCACACTTGAAAACCCTTGAATCCTCCTTGATTCTTCAAGAATCCATGAAATGGTGAAGATTGGTGAAGGTTTTTGGTTGATTTGGTGGTAATTTGTGAGGGGAAACCGAAGAGGCAGGGGAGGAAGTCGGTTTTGGGTCGTGGGTTTGAAAGAAAAGGGGTTTGGGAAGTTATAAAGTGGGGTAGGAAAGAGAAGAAGGGCCCCCGAAAATTCCAAAATCTGGGCTCCATGAACCGGTACATGGTTTTGGTCGTACCGGTTCATGGCCCAGAATTTCCAGAATTCTTGAAATTTCTGCCGAGCATGAACCGGTTCATGATTTGGTCGTACCGGTTCATGCACTATAAAAACTGAAATTTTGTACACTTCATCCAATTGACCCCCGACGATTTCCAACTCCTTCTAAACATCCTCCGAACACCTCAAAGCATCCGAATACCATTCCCCACAACCCTCCTTACTCCGGTTCCCTAAGTTCATTGAATAAACGGTAGGACACGGACTAGGATACGAGATAGGACAAGGGGACACTTTGTGGTTTAGTCAAAGAAATAATGCCTTGTATCATCCCCTAAGTACGTCATAGATTCCGAAACGATTCAACAATGATATTAAGCACACGTAGGCATGACATAAGATGAATAACCTAAACTACGAACGAATTAAGAAAAAGAACGGGATATGGGTAAAACTTGCCCAAAACATACTCAACACCTAATTGCTCATCCTTAACATGCCAATGAGTTAAAATGGACGCACTACACGAAACATGAACCACGAACTCTTTGCCAAATAAGAAACACAAAGCATGTGCCAAGTTGCTTCAATCCACTAAATTTGTAATAACGGAAGGATTACCAAACTAAAAACAAAAGAAAACGAAAAATTTGTACAGAAAACAACAAACGAAAATATATCACAGATATATTCCCTCCCCCCAACTTAAGATATGCTATGCCCTCATAGCATGGAGAACAACAGTATTGAGAGGGAAAGGGAGAAAAGATGTTACCCACGGGGGAATGTCAACCCCCTTATACCTCGACCAAGTTGGAGGATTTTTGCCATTGCCCACTTTGATCCAGAGTTAGGTGCTTCCAGGGCTTCACTCCTTCGGCCGGAACCACCAGCTAGTCACACAGAGCCATAGTCAAAGCTTTTCGGACTAACAACCGCGACACGTAATCGCACCCATGCTTAGGGCTCCTGAATGCCTCACTCACTCTAGCTTTTAGACCTAAACCACCAAGGCTGGTGTGGTAGCATGCTTACCCTGCAAAAGACTTAAGAACCAACTACCTACTAAGAAGCAAATGACATTAGAACCACCCAGCTCGTGTTATCCGGGCTAAAAAGTAACCGAAAGTAAAACACAATCAAATCTTCACGCGATTATACGGGTACTACTTTTCTCCCCATTTCCCAAGCAAGAAACGGGTGGCTATACCAGACCAACAAAAGAGAAAAAAAAGAAAAGAGAAAGAAAAAGAAAGAGTTTATGTACGTTCAGCCAAACGCGGGCTTCGAACATTGATCATACCAATTAGAGCTAATAAAATGAATATGGCACTCCACTCCACACTATGCTTCAAAAATTGACTCCGACCATGCCACCAGAAAAGATACTTTGAATAGCGCATTTGCCGAATTCGTTTCATACATTTAAGTTCAACCAAGTGCGTATACAAAACTAGATTGATTTTCAAAGAGTTGACAAAATCCTTAATATAAGGATGGTAAACCAAATCAAATTCATCAACACCAACAAAATCAATCAATTCGACTTTTAAAAACTCTTGCGAAAGTGGCAACTCGGTAAGAGGGGTGGCATCATCAAAAGCCAAAACTATAGGATGGTTCAAAAGTTCTATGGATGGTATCTCCTCAAAGGAAGGAGACAAACTCTCAGGTCTATTCACATTCTTCCCATCCTGTTCATTTAGTAGAGCATACAAAAAGTCGACCTCCACATTCGTTTTCTCAACAATGAGAAATTTTTCCCCCGAATCGTCACACAAAGAGGGATCCAAAGGGGGAGAACACTGGACATCAGGCTCAAGATCCGGCTCATATCCCCATTCAGACTCTGAGAAGCTGTCAGAATCGATACTAACATCTTCAACAAAGATATGCGGCTCAATTCCCTCATCCATGGCATTTGTGTTGGACTCTTGACAAAGGTGAGCATACACCCGAGAATGTAAAATTTCGGCCAAATGATCAAAGAAATTTAAGGCTTGAGCAGGATCATTTTCAAAAAGTTTGCCATCACACATCTTGTCTAAGAATCGTTGACTCGTTGGAGAAAGTCCATCATAAAAATAGTTAGCAATTTGAAAATTTTCAAAGCCATGATTCGGGACCAAAATGAGTAAGTCCTTGTATCGTCCCCAAAATGCATAAAACGACTCATTCTCTCTTTCAACAAAGGTTTGAATTTGGTTTCTGAGATCAAGCCAATTGGAAATGGTCATACGACTTTTAAAAACATTGGCGTCATGAGTGGCTATGCAAGGGGGTGTGAAAATTTGATTCGGACAAAGGTACTCCAGCAAAGTCTTGTGGGGTGTGTTAATTAGAGTGGGACAAAGGTAGTCCCGCAAAGTCTTGGGATAAGCATGATCGGGATAAGAGTATTCCCACATAGGCATGGGGGCTATTTCCCCATTTGCCGCCTCCATTCTACTAGATAGATAAGACATGAAGTAAACAGGCTGGAGGGGCTATGCCGCCACCTCTTTCTCAAAATAGTCTCATGGAGTTATGCCACCACCACGGCTATAGAATTAAAAACGGTAAAAGGCAATTGATGCTCACTTTAGCTTCGTTACACCTCAAGTCGAATTGGTGGCTCAATTAGAGGTATCCGCTAATTCGAGTTCAAATTACACAAAGTAAAAATAAACGGAATACTTACAGTGGTTTGTCGAACCTCCAAATAAGCGAAATAAGATTCCCCGGCAACGGCGCAAAAAATGCTTACTGTCGAACCTCGCCTTCAAATAAGATTGATAGATACCCGAAGCGTAGGGCTAGGTCGTCAGTAGCATAATAACCGGAAGTCCGGGATCGTTCCCACAGAGAATTCGATTCTAGCTTGATTCGGATTATAGGTTTTGTAAGTAACGGATTGTGGCCTTGAAGACAGCTAACTTGGTTTTGCTTTGAAAAGAGACGACTTAAACGATAACTAGAATTACGCTCGATTAACTTAAAGAGGCAAGTCTCGGGGTCTTCTAACCCTTGACAAAGGCCATTACTGGTTCTCGATTATAACTCAGGCGAGAGTCACGACCGCGCGCTCACGCCCGAAGGATTTCACTTTAAAAGACTACATTTAACAATAGATGTGATTTACCGAAGGCGAACCAACTTGTTTTTAATATTTGTCGAACACAAAGGAGGCCACGAGGCCTCGGTGAGTCACTTGCCAAGACCGCTTGACTAAGCTCCTTACCAAGGGGTTAACACCCCTAGTTTAGACCAAAAATGCAAGTTAAATCCTATTCCGGAAAATCATGATTTAAAGCCCGATGGCTCGAGAACCAAATAACAACCTAAGTCCTCGGGAAAGATTATCCCCGAGACTTAGCCTAACGACTACTCACACATGGCTAAACCATAATCTAAAGCATAAAAACGAGACATAACTTTTAACCGATGAAATCGAAAATAAACTTGATATTATAGACAACCTTAACCGTACGAACAACTTTAATACACGAGAAATTAAACGAAACTAATTACTTACTTGAGAAAATGGAAAGCAAAAGCTTGAAGAGCTTCTCCAATGGAGGAGAGACAAAATGACTAGAAATTAAAGAGAGAGAGACAAAGTGTAGTTGTGAGGGAGAGAGAGAGAAGGGAAGACTTAAAGGAGGGGGGGTTTCTCTCTCTACAAATATCCAAAAAGTAGAGACAAAACAAAATATCCCAAAAGCAAAAAGCTGAAAAAGTAGCCAAGTTCGGACAGAAAAATCACATCATGAACCGGTACATGGTTTTGGTCGTACCGGTTCATGGCATTTGTAAATCTTCCAATCTTCCAAATCTGGGGCCCATGAACCGGTACATGGTTTTGGTCGTACCGGTTCATGACTGGCAGAAAACTGATTTTTCCTTTGCTTTGATCCCACGGCCCAGCAACGGCCCAACGCTTCCTTGGCTCTCCAAAAATCACCCGACGGGACTTGACGGGGCAGTGCCACGTGGCCTCGAATACTGGAATTCTTCCGAGAGGAATCCTTGTCGTTCAAAAGCACCGAAATTACCACGTTTTACCTGAAACCATCAAAACGAAACCTTACGTGCAAAATGGGATAAAAAGGAATAAAAGGGAACGAAACGCTGCAAATAATAAGCTAAAAGCCCCCAAGATTATACAATCTTGGATGCGGATCATTAAACACCAAATCAATTCATTCTAATAATCACGTATACATGCTCATAACCATCTAAAGATCAAAATACGATTACTTCTATTAGCATGCATTTGAACATACAAGTAAAATACCATTTTTCTTTGAGTTTAACGGATAAGGAAAATACTACGTATACTTAGAGATAGATGTTAAGATTAATCTACTGTTCTTCTTGGCGGTAGGTACGGCTACGGAAAAAAGTAAGTACGTCGAACGGAGCAACTTCCTACGGTGGCTTCCGGTAGCTTCGAAAGAGAAAGGTTTCTCTCGAAACTAGTTCTTGACTAAAACTACTAGACTTTATGGATCAAAAGGGTGGTTTAGGATGAGTTTCTTGAAGACTTTAGGAAGAACTTAAGAACAACTCAAGAACAAGAAGAACAAAGTAAGAACACAAGACTTTCTTAGAGAGAGAAGTTGAAGATTGAAGGTGTGAGTTGAAATGGTAAGAATGAGGTGCTATTTATAGAAAAACTTGGCTTATTATCCAAGGGATAAATTTTTCCCTAACAATTATTGTCCAATGGATAAAGGGACAATCATGAAAGGCATGGCTTGTCTTGTCCTAGGCTTTGCTTGCAAGAAAGAATCAAGTCATTGGCTAGGTTATGTTTAAAGTTGACTAGAAATGGGTTGTCAACTAGGATTAGGCTTAAGGGCTATTAGGCATGCTTATATTAGGCTAGGTTTACTTCTTATGGAAGCAAAATGATGGGATTTGGTTTTGACTAGTCTAGTCAAGTCTAAGCATTCATTGGCATGACTAACTTTTATTACCAAAGGAGTAAAAATTTTCCTAGCAATTATTGACCAAAGGATAATGAATTTCCTAGAAACTGTACTTAGACAATTAGGCATGATTATATTAGGTGTGCATGCATGGTACTTCCGAACCTTGCCTTCAAATATAAGGTTGATAGAAACCCGAAGCGTAGGGCTCGGTCGTTGTACGCATAATATCCGGAAGTCCGGGATCGTACCCACAGAGAATCGAATATAGCTTGCAATGGATTGTAGGTTTTATGGTAGGATTTCGGCCTTGAAGACGGCTAACTTGGTTTTGCTTTTAAACGGAAAGACTAAAATGAAAACTAGATAACCCTTGATTAACTAAAAGAGGCAAGTCTCGGGGTCTTCTAACCCTTGACAAAGGCCGTTACCGGTTCTCGATTATAACTCAGGCGAGAGTTACGACCGCGCACTCACGCCCGGAGGTAGAGGTGTAAAATGGGTCGGGTCGGCACGGGCACGGCACGTTTGAAGGCGGCACGGCACGGCACGGGCATGGAATAATCCTGGCACGGCACGGGAACGGCACGGTCTTAGTGGGCACGCGGCACGACACGGGCACGGAAGTGAGCGGGAACGACACGGGCGCGGCACGGAAGTTGGCCTGGCACGGCACGGCACGACACGGTCTTAGACGGGCACGGCATGGGCACGACACGGAAGTGGGATGGGGCACGAGTCACGACACGGCACGACACGGTTCTAGCCAGGCACGGCACAGGGACGCCGCACGGCACGGGCACGGAAGTGAGGGGGAACGACACGAAAGTTAGTCTGGCACGGCACGACACGGTCTTAGACGGGCACGGGCACGATAATCCAATAGTCTAGCACGACACGGTCTCAAATTATAGTTTACTTTTATTTCTGTGTATTTTTTGATAATCCAATAATTTATTAATCTTTTCCTTTTATTTAAGTAAAATAAGATTTTAAATTTTTTTATATGATTAAGAAATTTTGAATCAAAATTCAAACATAAAAATAATTGGGAGAGTGAATGAGAGGTGTTGTAAATCGTGACGGAAATAGTTAAAAATAAATTGCCTGATAATCTGATATATGAATAAAAATAAGGGGAATGGTTATTTTCTTCTTCTTTTTTTTATATATTTGCACTCTTTTTTGTTTATCTCGTGAATTTACCACAATATCTTTCCATTAATTTGTATGTACACACATCAAAAGATAAAGCAGTATTTAACATTGATAAGGTCTAAAAATATGAGTGCAAAACAATCCCAGCAAGACCCTTTTTTTTCATCTTAGTGGGGCAATTTCAGTTGGTAGTAGACTGTAGACTAGTAGTGTTTTATCTAATAAAGATTTTTTTTTAAAAGAGACAAAGAAAATAAATAAGAAAAAAACTAATTTTAAAAAAATAATTGGTTTAAAAAAAATAATCTCTATGGACTATGGGGTTCGAACCCAAGTCCTTGGAGACTTGACACACATCTCAAACCACTAAGGCCAACAATCTTTTTGTGTTTATAATTAGAACAAGTAATATATATTATATAATTCTATTCTATAAAAATGGGCTTCTTGTATGCTAGCCACACGATTGCGACACAAGTATGACGATCCATATCGTTCATTTTGTTGTTCTTGGTGTTTTAATCACTCTTGCAAATTTTCGGGTCTATCGGGTTTTAGAAGCCCTTTTATTGGGACGTAGATTTATTAATAGAGAGTTCTTGGGGGAAAAAAAGGTTAAAAAAAGTACACAACTACAACTAAAACGGGGCAACTACAACTAAAACGGGGACAAGACTTCAATTCTCATCCCATTGGGTTTGGACCCAACTTAAACAGATGGGAAAATAAGGTGGGAAATTGACTCTGTGTGAAGTTTTTTGCTCTAGGAAGTTGAAGACACAATCACGATGATCGATATTGTTCATCTTGTTTTTCTTGGTGTTTTAATCATTCTCATTAATTTTTTGGTCTATCGGATTTTGAAAACTCTTTCATCGGGACACGGAATCATTGTTTGAATGGTTTTTTTTACGTTCGAATCAGTCCGATCAAGTATGTAATGATAAATAATTTGCTTGATTGTTGACATGAATGATGTAATCCCTCCCACGTAAAAGGTAGACGGTTCCGATTTTCAAAAAATAACTCAAACGGCCCTAGAGTGGTCCATTATATGACTTTAATGCCTTTAAAAGAACAGAATGTGATCTGATCATGTGGTTACCGACATCCGATTATCTCCACTTTGGGCCAAAATGATATAATTGATAATACGTTAAATCGTAACGGTTTAGATCGAACATTCGAAAAAATGAGTCTATAGCTATCTTTCAAATCTATATACTGCACTTGGTTCTAAACAAAAGTATTCTGCTATAGTCTAATGTACGTTAGCCACACGATCGCAACACAACTATGACGATCCATACCGTTAATTTTGTTGTTCTTGGTGTTTTAATCACTCTCGCAAATTTTTGGGTCTATCGGGTTATGGAAGCCCTTTCATCGGGGCGTAGATTCATTAATAGAAATTTATTTGTTATGTGGGATCAAGTATATAACGATAACCAAATTACTTTATTTTTTGCACGAATGATATAATCACTCCCACATAAAAGGTAGACGGTTCGGATTTTCAACAAACAGCTCGGGTGGCCCTCGAGTGATGCATTATAGGACTCTACGAGAATTTTCGATAAGTTGGTGCATATGGATTATGGTGTCTCGTATGCACATGATCACAAAGATCATATAAAAGGAATGAGATGCTGCCCTAGCAGACATCTCATTCAGTCATTCTCATCTCCGATCTGGATCTCTCTCGAACTCTCTCTGTCTCTCTCAACGTCTCTCTGTCCTCTCAACTCTGACTCCTCTCAAGTTCTCAACGTTCGATTCCACCAGCACGCCTTATTTCTTCAGATTCATACATTCACTGAGACACCGAGTCATTCACTGATTCACCTCTCTCACTCTCTCAGTCTCAAACTCTCTCTCTCTCCCTCTGTCTTGCTGCTCACCTCTCTCTCTGTTTTTGACTTTCCGGTGACACAAATCTCGATTCTCAAACGGTGACTCGGTGAGACGGTGACCATCAGTCTCTCAACGTCTGTCTCTCCGACTCTCTCATCACGTCAGGTCCTCAGCTCACCGACTCACTCACATCAGTCACCGTATCCCTCTGAGCACAGGTACCTCTCTCACTTCCCTCTCCAGTCTCCACTTATGTACTGTAATTAGGGTTTTTGAAATTAGGGTTTTGATTTGACCTGGTTTTTGAAATTAGGGCTTTTGTTAATTCTTACTAATTAGAGCTCTTGTTAATTGTTACTAATTTATGAAATCAGGGTTACGAAATTAGGGCTTTTGTTACTAATTTCTGAAATTAGGGTTCTTGAAATTAGGGTTACGAAATTAGGTCTATGGTTACTAATTTCTTAAATTAGGGTTTTGACCAGTCAGGCCAGATCTGATGATTTTGTTACTAATTTCTTCTATTAGTATATTTTTGACAAATTTGTCAAAACTGATTTTGCAGTGATTAATCAGTCTAGTGTTATAATCAGTCTAGTGTGATTAACAGTCTAGTGTGATTAATCACTTCCCATGTGATTAGTCAGTCTAGTGTTGTTGCTGTTGCATATGATTTTGTCAGTCTGCTGTTATATTGTACCCACAGCCACTGAGCCACTAAGTAGGATCTGTGAAGCTATTTACTTGAATATTGCATTTAGGGTTACAAAATTAGGGCTTTCGTGTTTCCCCTTTAATAACCCCTGTTATGGTGCTTTTTTGTAGATGGCTCCTGGAAATGGGGAGGATCGTGACTCCCACTTAGGTTCTTCTGATGAACAACCACAAAACCCTATTGCACCACAGGGTATGAGTTCTGTAGGTGAGGAGGTTGCTTCAAACATTTTCGGTGGTGGAAGTGGAACAGGACCTTTAGGTTCTATTGCTACTCCTACAGCTGCAAATTCAAGCCTTAGTGTAGACACCTCCCAAACGGGGCATCGCCATACAGATTGATCACGTTGCGTTTAATCGATTGGTTGCTCACTTCATAAACCAAAATCATGGACATTCCCATGGCTAGGAACATCGCCACACGATAACGGTTATCATCAAATAGAGTCGCCACCCAGTTTATTAAAACTGGGAAAATAGATAGAGATTCTGGATACGGGAGCCAAAAGTACAATAAGGGGAAGGTGTTAGGCACCCCTCTTTGCCCAGTCGTGAGACTGGCCCATAATCGTTCAACATAAGACGTATAGATGCTTTGTCTAATTCTAACACATAGTCTGTTTAGTTATTCCTTTAAACAGTAAGCAAAGTGAGCCAGTGTGATAATTGAAGCATGCATTAGAAAGCAGAAAAGCAAACAAAATGTCCCAGGAGATCGATTACTCGGCCGGTGAATGGATGTCACGGCCGAGTAATCACACTGGTTTAATGTACCGGCCGAGGGATCGAAGCCCCGGTCGGTGTTCTTCCTCACACCAGACAGAAAGATTAACGGATAATCAAAACGCTACGGTTAGTAAAAAAGGACAGTAAATAAGGCAAACCAGAGGCCGTTGGGCCTCACCACCTTGATCCCTCAGTTGCTTGATTGCTTTGGATTGGGCGTGATTGACTGATTGCTTGATCGAGAACCCTAGAGTTAGGGTTTGAACTTCGGGGTTTGATTGTCGGATTGACGGTTGCCTTCGGAAGGTTAGGGCCTTTGAAGTATGGGATTGAGGGAGTATTTGTGCAGAGTTTCGAGGTTTGATTGAGTGTGTAGGTATCTCAATTTCTGTGTGTTAATTCGGAGCCCAAAGGCCCCTTTATATAGGCATAGAGATGACTCACTCCGGCCAATCAAATCACGAGATGGCAATTGCAATTGCAATGCATCTCTAACTCTACGTCGTGATCTCCGAACGTAGCCCGAACGCATCGGAAGGGTAGTGTAGTTGGATCAAACCAAACGTCTGACAGAACGTTCTAGAGTCTGGAAAAAGGTCGATCTGGCGGCCGAGCAAAGGATGTCGCGGCCGTGGAATGGATGTCTCGGCCGAAGGATAGATCTCGCGGCCGAGGGATTGATCTCTCAGGGAGATTTTGCTGGCAACAGGTTGCTCGGGTGAGGGATTGATGTTGTGGCCGTGGGATCGATGTTACGGCCGTCAGATGGATTCTCCTAGGCTTCTGTATTTCTGTCTGAAAGGCTGTATGGCTTTGAATTGGGTCCTCTAAGTGGTCAAAGTTCTCACCGAAAGTCCTAAGGTCCTCAAAGAAGCAATCCGCAATCATTGTATCCATTTCATCATCGGGATTGTCCCAAGGTGGGACTTGAAATAATCGTTAGGCCAAATTGGGGTGTCTACACTTAGTGGTTCAAAAAGGTCACGACGCTACTCATGGGTATGGAATCATTTCTCTATAGTTGATAACTTCAAGGATAACAGTGGTATTGACATAGGCCGTAGGGCTGTATGCCATTATTGTGACAGACATTATGTATGCAAAAGTTATAATGGTGTAGGGCCACATGGTAGACATATAAAAAATAAACATGCTGATAAAATTGCTGGTGCATCTAATAGTAATTTTGTTTATTCAAAAGAAAAAATGAGACATGGACTGGCCCTTTATGTAGCTGTAGCAGAACAACCTTTTACTTTTGGTGATGATATTAGATTTGAATATATTGTCAAAGATTGTCTGAATCCTTCATTTACTAAAGTTTCTAGAAATTCAACCCGTAGTGATACAAAGAAAGCTTTTAGTGAAGTTAAAAAAGATTTGATTAGTGAACTTGCAACTGTTGGTGCAATAGGTTTTACTTCTGATATGTGGTCTGGTATAAATAATCGTGGTTATATTTGTGTGACTGCTCATTATATAGACTCTAGTTGGACTTTGCAAAAAAAAATTATTGCTTTCCGTTTAGTGGAGTTTCCTCATGATGTTGAACAGATTTTTGAAAGTATTATGGGTGTTATTAGGGATTTTGAAGTTGTTGATAAAGTTTATAGCATTACTTTTGACAACCATAGCGCTAATAGTGCTACACTTCCACTGTTTAGAAGAAATTTGACGACTCCTTATTTTGGTGAATTATTGCATTTGCGATGTGTATGCCATGTCATTAACTTAGTTGTGCAAGATGGTTTGACACATATAGCTCCACAGATTAAAAGAATTAGAGATGCTATTCTTTTTATTGCTACTTCCCCATCTAGGCAACAAGAATTTGATAAAATGTGCATATCACTTTACAGTCTTAAACCCAAAAATATGAACTCTGATGTTCAAACTCGTTGGAATTCGACCTACATTATGTTAGAGTCTTGTAGGAAATATAGTGATGCAATATCTGTGTATGTTAATCAGAGGTATCGACCGTGTCGTGGTACTCCTTTAACTTCAGCTGATTGGGAAATGTAGACACCTCCCAGCGGGGCATCGCCATACAGATTGATCACATTGTATTTGCTCGATTGGTTGCTCACTTCATAAACCAAAATCATGGACATTCCCATGGCTAGGAACATCGCCACACGATAACGGTTATTATCAAATAGAGTCGCCACCCAGTTTATTAAAACTGGGAAAATAGATAGAGATTCCGGATACGGGAGCCAAAAGTACAATAAGGGGAAGGTGTTAGGCACCCCTCTTTGCCCAGTCATGAGACTGGCCCATAATCGTTCAACATAAGACGTATAGATGCTTTGTTTAATTCTAACACATAGTCTGTTTAGTTATTCCTTTAAACAGTAAGCAAAGTGAGCCAGTGCGATAAACGAGCATGCATCAGAAAGCAGAAAAACAAACAAATGTCCCAGGGAGATGGATCTCGCGGCCAGTGAATAGATGTCACGGCCGAGAGATCCTCCTGGTTTGATGTACCGGCCGAGGGATCGAAGCCCCGGTCGGTGTTCTTCCTCACACCAGACAGAAAGATTAATGAATAATCAAAACGCTACAGTTAATCAGAAAAAAGCAATAAATTAAGACAAACCAGAGGCCGTTGGGCCTCACCACATTGATCCCTCAGTTGCTTGATTGCTTTGGATTGAGTGTGATTGATTGATTGCTTGATCGAGAACCCTAGAGTTAGGGTTTGAACTTCGGGGTTTGATCGCCGGATTGACGGCTGCCTTCGGAAGGTTAGGGCTTTTGGAGTATGGGATTGAGGGAGTATTTGTGCAGAGTTTCGAGGTTTGATTGAGTGTGTAGGTATCTCAATTTATGTGTGTTAATTCAGAGCCCAAAGGCCCCTTTATATAGGCATAGGGATGACTCACTCCGGCCAATTAAATCACGAGATGGCAATTGCAATTGCAATGCATCTCTAACTCTACGTCGTGATCTCCGAACGTAGCCCGAACGCATCGGAAAGGTAGTGTAGTTGGATCAAACCAAACGTCTGACAGAACGTTCCAGAGTCTGGAAAAAGGTCGATCTGGCGGCCGAGCAAAGGATGTCGCGGCCGTGGAATGGATATCTCGGCCGAAGGATAGATCTCGCGGCCGAGGGATTGATCTCTCAGGGAGATTTTGCTGGCAACAGGTTGCTCGGGTGAGGGATTGATGTTGTGGCCGTGGGATCGATGTCACGGCCGTCAGATGGATTCTCCTAGGCTTCTGTATTTCTGTCTGAAAGGCTGTATGGCTTTGAATTGGGTCCTCTAAGTGGTCAAAGTTCTCACCGAAAGTCCTAAGGTCCTCAAAGAAGCAATCAGCAATCATTGTATCCATTTCATCATCGGGATTGTCCCAAGGTGGGACTTGAAATAATCGTTAGGCCAAATTGGGGTGTCTACAGATGCCCCTCTTTGACTGAACTCAGACGGATCGCGAGACATGTTTGAGTAAGAGTCAAAGCTGTAAAAAGTAACTCAATTTGGTCCAACCACTATTCCAAGGGGTTTTCGAAAAAGGTTTTGTTATGGTCGGGCCGGGAGGCTGCCTACGTATTCCACAAGGGAAATTCAGACCAATCGTAGTTCGGGCAATAAAGAAAAGTAAAAGTTTGGAGGGTTAGAGACAGAAGACGTACCTTAGGGCTTAAAAAGCCGTAGTGTGACGTACCTAGACTGAGCAAAGGGTTTTGGCGAAGAGTAGTTGAAGGAGCGCAGGGCTACCTGGGGAGTTTCTTTGCGGAGAACTTCCTTAGTATTTTGGGGTAGATCAGTACACTGCAGGTGCGTTTGCTTTTCTTGATCTTCCTTACTTTGACTGAAAAGAGCTCGGTAGAGTAGCCTATCCTTGCGAATGAGCTGGATGGAATTGATGTAATGGGGTGGAATCCAAACCATCTGCTGGGATGAGTTGGACGCCGGTTTGTTTTTGAGATGTAGGGGAGGCGCAGGGCCAGTAGCTGGAGCACGGAGCTTTGGCGATGAGGGGACCGAGGCACGGAGCCGGTTGTAGTCATGAGGCGAGAGCTTGGAGAGTGATTGATAGGACCGAAGCGCGGAGCTGGTGTTGATCATAAGGCGAGAACCTGAGGTGATTGATAGGACCGAAGCGCGGAGCTGGTGTTGATCATAAGGCGAGAGCCTTGAGGGGATTAGATTGAGGCGTGGAGCCTGCTGTGGTTTATGAGGCGGAGGCCTGAGGTGAGCTTAGAGCTTGATGGGACCGAAGCGCGGAGCTGGTATTGATCATAAGGCGAGAGCCTGTGGTGTCAGAGCTTTGAGCTTGACGTGATGAACCGAAGCGCGGAGCTGGTATAAGGCAAGGGCCTAAGGTGAAGGAACTGAGGCATGGAGCCCGAAGTGATTGAGGCGTGGAGCCTGCATGCAGTCTTGAGGCGAGGGCCTGAGTTTGTCGGAGCTTAGAGCTTGACGTGATATGAACCAAAGCGTAGAGCTGGTTGTATTCTGATGGTCTGTGCACGGAGCTTTCTCATCATAAATGTTGACGTGGAGCCAAAGGATCG
The DNA here is from genome assembly GCA_018127125.1 of Rhododendron griersonianum. Classification (NCBI taxonomy): domain Eukaryota; kingdom Viridiplantae; phylum Streptophyta; class Magnoliopsida; order Ericales; family Ericaceae; genus Rhododendron; species Rhododendron griersonianum. The sequence goes on along the minus strand of CM030790.1, from coordinate 27,703,235 downwards.
AGGCGTTGGGCCGATCAAATAAAACCGAGGCATAGAGCCGGTTGATAGCAGGGTTGACCTGTTTCATGAGAGATATGCAGAGTGTACATGTGTGATGATGGTTGTTAGATGTGAACAGATATGATGCAGACTCGATGTGAAAATGTTGATGCAAATGTGCACGGGCCCGTGCGTGTGTGTTTGTTTTAAGCTTAGAGCTTCTATCAAGTTCCGGACTTGAGCATTCAGAGCGTAGAGCTCGAGCATTCAGACGGCAGAATCCGAGCATTCAAAGTACAGGCTTTGAGCGTCCAGTACGCAGTGGTTGGGCATCCAAGCGTAGAGCTTGAGCATTCAAGTGTATAACTTGAGCATCCAGTACACAGTGGTTGGGCATCCAAGCGTAGAGCTTGAGCATTCAAAAATGTTAGATTTTTGAGCATCCAAGCGTAGAGCCTGAGAATAGATGTCTTGATTGTTGGGGTGGCTTAGAGCCTGTTGCTTGTTTACGGCTTCGAGCCAGTTGAGATAGCGGGCTTGGAGCTGCTGAGTTGTGTAGAGATGATGGGCACAGGGCCGCTGAATTGATACGGGCGTAGAGCCGCTATGATAAAGGGCTTCGAGCCGCTAGGATGGTAGGCATAGGCTTTGAGCCTGTGGAAGTAATGGGCTTCGAGCCGCTGAGTCGTGATAGCGAGCGTAGAGCTGCTGAGATAGTAATTATAGGCTTCGAGCCTGTTGAGATAATGAGTGTAGAGCCGTTGAGTTGAAGGCGTAGAGCCGCTGAGTGAGTTGATATGGGCGTAGAGCCTGCCAATAATGGGCTTGGAGCCGCTGAAGTTTTAAGCTCAGGGCTGCTGAGTGTCTTGTTTTGCTAGCCAGTAGTTTGTGGAGAGAGATTTTCGATGCTTGGGCATGCCCCCAAGGCTGGTTTTGATCATGTTGTGTTGGCTCAGGGATGCCCCCAAGGCTACTTGGTTGTTTGAGGATTCAGAAGTTTGTAGTGGTTTGAATTGGTGCACTGAGCATGATCTGATGTTTGTTGAAGGAAATTGATTGGCGGGCCAGGAGATCGATCTCTCGGCCGAAGGATTTATGTCTCGGCCGAGGAATTGATGTCTCGGCCGTGAGAACGCCAAAAGCCAGGAAATCGATTTAAGTTTAGTTAAATCGATCTCACGGCCCATTTAATCTTTTCCTCTCCTCCTCCCTTATTCTCCCCCGTTCCTCTCGTCCGACGACCGTCGTACACCGCCGCCCTCCTCCCTTACCGTCGGTCGCCATCTTCTCCGGCGACCATCCTCTCCGACCATCGCCGTCGTTGTCGTTGCTGCTGGCCTCGGTTGTTTTGGGGAACCGTTGGTTTTCCTTCTTGGTTCGGACGTGATGGCCACGCCATCTTCGGACGTTGCGGGTTCATCCTCGCACCCTCCATGCAGGTGCGAACATCCGTCTTCTGATGAGGAGGCGATTGAGGAGCCCGGTTTGTTTGATGCTGCTGCCTACGTTCTTCCTTCCCGTAGGTTGGGTTATGGCGGTTTCCTGCAGTACCGCCCTCCTGTTGGTGGCCCAGAGGCCGAAGTAGTTCGCAGAGAGCCTGAGCAACACTTGAGTGTTCTAAATGTGCCGGTAAGCTTCCCTGAAAAAGTAAAAAGTTTACTTTAATTCAGAGTTTGAAAAATCCGTGCATGATTTAAAGAGCGAATTTCTCATTTGCGGGATGACAATCCCTTTTAGCTAAGGGTGTGGATGAGAGAGACCCGTGTTTGGGTTGAATTGATTTTGTTTAAAGAAACTAAAATAACCGTGCCCCCTGTCTGGGCGATGCATGCTTTTAAATGTTAATTTGATGTCCCCTAGCGTTTCCTTTGTTTATGCAATCATGAGATTAACTCCCTTTTTGTCTTTGGCAGAGAGATAGGAGGCTGGAGGCTCGCGGAGGAGGCAAGGAGGTGCACAGATGGTTCTTGAAGCTGCCGGAACAAGCTCGGGAATTGGTACGTGCTGCGGGTTTCGAGACATTTGTCATGGGCCTTGATCTTCCGAAGATGGATTGGTCATTGATGACCTCACTAGTTGAGAGATGGTGGGACACCACCAACACATTCCACCTTTCCCCGGCTGGCGAGATGACTATTACTCCAGGGTGACTTTTCTTTGCTGACTGGGCTGCGAGTAGGCGGTGTTCCTCTTAGAGTTGACCCCAGACTCTGGGAGCGAGCAGGCGCTTTGGAGTGGTTTCTGGGCAAGGTGCCCCTTGTTCGTTCGCGAGGTCACATCGACCTTGCTTGGCTGAGCAGATCCTTCACGCAGGCTGATATCTTGACCCAGGTGAGCGTCGAGCAGTTGACACGGGCCTTCCTTCTTTACCTCCTTGGGCAAACGTTGTTTGCCAACAAGGATGGTTCAGTACACACGCAGTTTTTGGCTCCCCTGCAGCACCTGGGAGCCACTAGGGAGTTTGACTGGGGCTCGTCCGCTTTGGCCACCTTGTACGGCGGTCTTGGAGCTTGCTCGCGGGACAAGAGTCCCATTCTTTGCGGCCACTTTCGAGTGCTTGAGGTACGTATCATTCCTTTGTACTTCTGTTCTTACTTTGGCTTTTTCCGGTTCTGAACTTGCTTTGATTATCCTGCTTTTCAGCTCTGGGCTTTTGAGCACCTTCTCCAGTTTCCCCCTGAGACCAGGCACGGTGATGCGAGTTGCATACCTCGTTACGAGCGATGGTTGATGGGGCAACGGAGGCCACGGTCACCAGTTTTGAGCCTTCCCGAGTGGCGGCGAGTTTTGGACCGACTGACGGTCGATCAGGTACGTACCTTTCCTTTTGTACCTCTTGTCCTTGAGACTTCCGTATTCTTGTGTTGAGACTGATTTGTCACTGTTCTTACAGGTACGGTTTGACCTTTGGGGTGGTGTACCAGAGGATGCCCCCCTCGCACGTTGTAGAGTCCTGGATCGGACCCGTAGTTTGCTCGAGGGTCCGTTTTGTAGGGCTTGGTACTTGGGTGACCGAGTGGCCAGTCAGTGGCGGCCACGCGTTGAGGCTCTTCGGTTTGTTCCCTCTTCTCCTCCAGTATCCATGAGGTCCACTTCTTTGATGTCGAAGGAAGATCTGAAGACTGCCCGGATCAGAGATTGGGCAGGTTTACTCCTCCAGACAGGTGACTATACAGAGTACTGCCGTCTTTTCTTGACCTCCTCTGCTGCAGCTCCTCCCGTTGCTCCTGTTTGGCCACGGGCTCCTTCGTATATCTCCTTCCACTCAGACGATGGGGAGGAGGAACGCCTGATGCTGACTCTTTGCACGACCCCGCTCTACACTTTGCCAGACGGGGCTTCACAGGTATTTTTAGCTTCTTATGTTAGCTTTCATCACTCCGCATTGTATCCTTGCTTTAGATGTTTGTAATGCTTGGTTGTTCCACAAGTACCTGCCGAGATAGTGCGGGAATGGTTTCGCGCCTACCAGAGTACAGAGGTCTTGGTTCGGAGACAGCGCCGTAGGATCCTCGAGGTATGACTTTCTTCATGAGTTTTATCTGCTATGTATTATCCCTTGAGTCTGAAATGTTTATATCTTTCTTGGCTGCAGCTTGAGGCTGAGAGGGTACCGGCCGCTGAGGGGAATGTGGGGACCAGTGAGCAGCCTTTGCCTTCTTCTCAGAGATCGCCTAGTTTTTAGGGCCTTTCTTTTCCCTGTTCATAGTTAGTAGATGATAGGCAGAAACTATGTTTGTATAGTAAAAGCAACCACAGCAACGGTTTTGTAAACAAGTTTTTGTTTGAGAAAAGGGAAATGCCTTTCATGCCCCTAAATGTCTTGAGTTTGCATGTGATAGTCAGAACATGGCTTTTTTTGAACAAGTTTTTGCTGATAGACAGTTAAAAAATGTTTGGCTGAAGAATTGATCACTCGGCCGAAGGATCAGTGTTGCGGCCGAGGTATCGATTATCCGGCCGCTATGTCTACTTTCCCAAGGAAGATAGGTTTTGCTTTAGCCAAGCGGCATCCTGTTTCACATCCTTTCCTATGCTTAGTCTTTGATTTGCTGTCCCTTGCTTTTGCCATGCTTTACAACCTGATTGCTAAACTTTAAGAGTTTTTTGAAGGATCATACCCTTTGCGTTTGACAACTTTTGGGTTAGAAGAGATGAACGTAATCCTTACGTGTCTTTGTTTTTGTCAATTCCTTGGAAAATGACTAACTCATCTTTTGCGAGCTCAATACGCAGGTTTAGCTATGCCTATCATTGAGTACAAACATGTTTTTCTTCTCTCCAAATGTTTGGGCCGTATCTCGATGTGAGACTGCCTACGTATCCCGATCGGGGAATCAGGCCTTTTACGTAGTTCCAAGATCACCACCTTTGGGGGTTGGGTTTTCACTCTTGGTTTTTTTTTCTCTCATGCTCTAAGTTTTGCCTAGGTTACCTGATAGAGGTTGAATCCCTAGCGAGCTTTCCTTCAAATGCCTTAACTTTTGCCTAGGCCGCGTTTTCGCTTTTTCTTTGTCCTAGCAGGCTCTGCTCTTACTTTTGCTTGGGTGTGTAGATTGCCCAACGAGCATTTTTCTCTCAAAAAGGGTTTGTGTTTTGGAGAGGAATCTGATGGAGATGTTTTTATGAATCTCCTTATGTTTGTACTTTCACAATGGGCAAGCTAACCCTAAGTGTGCTCACGGAGATAGCGTCTTCTTCCTAAGTTTTGATAAAAACCTAGTTTTAAGTAATTTAGAGTTTATCCTTTCCTTCCCTTTTGTCGAAGACACGAGGATTTTGATCCTTTCAAGTTCTTCCTTTGTTTTGGCAATGAGAGCATAGTGCATGGCAATTGCAATTTAGAAATTTGGATTTAGATAAGCATAATCTTGAAGATGAAAAAGGAATTCTCTTAGCGGAAATAAAATGCCCAAACAGGGGCCCAAAACTCGTTCTAGTTTGTTTAAAGCAAAAATAATGTTTTAACGTTTCTTATTTGCCATGTTGTGACTTCTTAGCTACTGCAGCATGTCGGGGTCATTTCCTTTGTCTTTTGTAACTTTGTACTCTTTCCCACCCTTTTCCTTGCCAAACAGAGCCTTTGAACTGGGTTCATCTTTTGCACGATAGCTGTCTCATTGAGCCGTGAGTAATCCCCATATGGATGTGTCGGCAGGAAACCCCCTTTCTCTTTCCTCATTGATTGCGTGGTCATTAGCTATTTCCTCCTGATTGAATAGTGATGCTAAGGAGGTTTCATCGAGCGGATCATTGCACTCTTCTTCCATTTCATCAAAGTCACTTTCCCCTGTTTTATAGGGTTCTGTGTACATGAAATCCAGATCTTCTCTTTCCTCTATCCATTGACTATAGTCGCACTCATCGTAAGGGTTGACCCATGGTTGCATTTGGAACTCCTCTACTTTCTCAATGAGATTGATTGTCTCCCAAACAATGGGCGGTGTTGGAATTTTGGGATGGTTGATGCGCACTACTTTTTGGGCAGGCTCGAAGCGAGCGTGCCTTCTCATCATGATGACCCTTTCTTTTTCCTTCTTCCTTTTCTCAAACCAGATACGAAGCCACTCGTCATCTTCTACAAATGGAATGTCTGGATCCTCCAAATTGTGTTTCGCCCAAGAGTGTTCCTCCCACTTCCTTAGCTTTTCTTCTTCTATTTGATCTTCGCTGCTTATGTCGGACATATCAATGTCAATTACTTCTGACTAATCAGAATTATCATCCTCCTCCTCCTCTATCATGAAACATTCGTCCTCCTCGGGGAAGGTTAAGGTAGGTTTGGTTTGTTTGTCTTGGACAACGTATTGGCTGGTGGGATTGTATGTGGGGTTGTGAGAGAGATTTATGAGATTGATGCTTCGAGGTGGTGGTTCGGTATTATGAGTAGGGAGTGGGTTAGCTTGCCCATCAGGTTTTGGTGGTTTTATGGTTCGGCTATCAATAAGATCCTGAATGTCGTGACGAAGACGCATACAATTGTCTGTTTCGTGCCCAGGATGTTGGTGATAGGCGCATTGCTTGTTCGGGTCATGGTTTGGGCCGTAGGGCGGCGGAGGAAGTGGCTTGTTTAGAGGTTTGAGATGCCCTTGACGGCTGAGAATGGTTAAGGCTTGGGATAAGGTCATATAGAGAGGATCAAAGTTGCGACGAGGTCGATTTGAGCTTCGGGATGGGCTAGTTTGGAAAGGATCTTGAGGCAAAGAGCCAAGGGCATTCACGGAGGCATGAGACGTACGGCTAGAGAAGGTTTTCTTAGGTGGAGGAGTGACCTCTTCTTTCCCAATGAGTCCTGCTTGATTCCATCTTCGATTTGCAACCCAGTGGCATGCAAGCGCTTGAAATCGGTGATAGCCTGTGTGTAAATATGCCTGAGATATTTGGGTTGCAAATTTTTGACAACTATCCTCACTTGGTCTTCCTCGGAGGGACGGTTCTTCATCTTGGCAGCCTTTTCCCTCCATCTTGCCACAAAGGTGGCGAAATCCTCATTGGAATCCTGTTTGGTCATTTCCAAGTCTCGAGTTGTTAGTTCAATTTGGATGTTATACGCATATTGCTTGACAAAAGCATTGGCGATTTCTGGCCAAGTTTGATAATGTACAAACTCCAAAGTGAGGAACCAGTCGAGGGCACTTCCGGTTAGAGTTCGTTGGAACAACTGGGCAATGAGCTCGTCATTCAAGCCCATCGGCTTCAGGGTGTTGATAACATGGCGAACATGACTGGTAGGGTTGCCAGTTCCATTGAATTTCTCAATGTTGGGCATCTTGAAATTCTCAGGTAGCTTGGATTCTGGGAAGAGGCAAAGTCCCTCGAAATCCAGAATTTGATCCCCTTGTGAACGAGCCAAGGCTTGTTTGATTTCCTTGACTTGTTTGGTCAACTCAGGACTTTCTGCCAATATCACTTTATGGGGATTCTCGTCTTCCATTGATTTTTCATCATCTTCAGCATCTCTAGCTGCTTTTTCTGCCAGTAGTGCAGCGATTTGAGCTTGCAGGTCGGCAATAGTGGCGTCGTTGTCTGCCATGAAGGTAGAAGGTTTGCTTGACGAAGCTTGAGATTTAACGAATGACGGGGTTTGTTGAGAGGGTGACCGGGAAGTTCCTGAGAGCGGTCGGAATCGTTGTGGTGAGGGTGTTTTGTCAGATGAAGACAATAGACGGGAGGGTTGCAGAGACCTTTGTTTGGCGTAGCTTCGGGTGTTATAAGAGTACAAAGTTGGCTGTGGTTGCTTCTTTGATTTACCTATTGTGCCTACTTGAAAAGTAGAATACCTGGAAGTCAGTATTCGGCCTGTGTAGGGTTAGGATTTGGGCTGAAAATCCCAACCCTTCTGCACAGAAAGAGTTAATACAACAACAGATGATACAAGGTGTGAGGAAGAACTTTTGCAAGTAGAATGCAAGTAGGTTCCTAGCCTGTAGGTTCCTGCCTTAGTTTGATAAGTTCTATGGCTTTCCAAAGCATGCAAGGTTTTGGTAGTTTCAGGGTGCTCCGTTGTCAAAGGGCACCAATCCTCTCGCCAGCCCATCATAGGCGGCGATTGGGTGATTTCCTTTTTGATATACCACTAGGTACGAGTGACTGTGGAGTTCGCTGGAACCCCCAACATAGCCCGTGTCATGCCGGGATATCAGGTGAACTTAACGGGTTGCCCGCTCGATGCATATGATAAATGAATTAGACAAGGCATGTATTAGTCTTATGTTGAACTTTTTGGTTATGGCTCTCACATCCCCAGCAGAGTCGCCAAAAACTGTAGACACCTCCCAAGCGGGGCATCGCCATACAGATTGATCACATTGTATTTGCTCGATTGGTTGCTCACTTCATAAACCAAAATCATGGACATTCCCATGGCTAGGAACATCGCCACACGATAACGGTTATCATCAAATAGAGTCGCCACCCAGTTTATTAAAACTGGGAAAATAGATAGAGATTCCGGATACGGGAGCCAAAAGTACAATAAGGGGAAGGTGTTAGGCACCCCTCTTTGCCCAGTCATGAGACTGGCCCATAATCGTTCAACATAAGACGTATAGATGCTTTGTTTAATTCTAACACATAGTCTGTTTAGTTATTCCTTTAAACAGTAAGCAAAGTGAGCCAGTGCGATAAACGAGCATGCATCAGAAAGCAGAAAAACAAACAAATGTCCCAGGGAGATGGATCTCGCGGCCAGTGAATAGATGTCACGGCCGAGAGATCCTCCTGGTTTGATGTACCGGCCGAGGGATCGAAGCCCCGGTCGGTGTTCTTCCTCACACCAGACAGAAAGATTAATGAATAATCAAAACGCTACAGTTAATCAGAAAAAAGCAATAAATTAAGACAAACCAGAGGCCGTTGGGCCTCACCACCTTGATCCCTCAGTTGCTTGATTGCTTTGGATTGAGTGTGATTGATTGATTGCTTGATCGAGAACCCTAGAGTTAGGGTTTGAACTTCGGGGTTTGATCGCCGGATTGACGGCTGCCTTCGGAAGGTAAGGGGTTTTGGAGTATGGGATTGAGGGAGTATTTGTGCAGAGTTTCGAGGTTTGATTGAGTGTGTAGGTATCTCAATTTCTGTGTGTTAATTCGGAGCCCAAAGGCCCCTTTATATAGCCATAGGGATGACTCACTCCGGCCAATCAAATCACGAGATGGCAATTGCAATTGCAATGCATCTCTAACTCTACGTCGTGATCTCCGAACGTAGCCCGAACGCATCGGAAAGGTAGTGTAGTTGGATCAAACCAAACGTCTGACAGAACGTTCCAGAGTCTGGAAAAAGGTCGATCTGGCGGCCGAGCAAAGGATGTCGCGGCCGTGGAATGGATGTCTCGGCCGAAGGATAGATCTCGCGGCCGAGGGATTGATCTCTCAGGGAGATTTTGCTGGCAACAGGTTGCTCGGGTGAGGGATTGATGTTGTGGCCGTTAGATCGATGTCACGGCCGTCAGATGGATTCTCCTAGGCTTCTGTATTTCTGTCTAAAAGGCTGTATGACTTTGAATTGGGTCCTCTAAGTGGTCAAAGTTCTCACCGAAAGTCCTAAGGTCCTCAAAGAAGCAATCAGCAATCATTGTATCCATTTCATCATCGGGATTGTCCCAAGGTGGGACTTGAAATAATCGTTAGGCCAAATTGGGGTGTCTACAGGAAATTGGTTTTGAGTTCATGAAATTTTTGAAAGTGTTTTATGCTGCTACCGTAGCTTGTTCGGGTGTTCGTTATCCTACTTCTTGTATTGTGCTTTAGCATCTTTTCAATATCAGTGTCAATTTTCGTGAACATAGGGAACATCCAAATTTTGCACATGCTTGTATAGATATGGAAGGAAAATTCAAAAAATAATATGAGGAAATGCCACCAATATTTATGTTAGCTGCAGAAATGGACCCTAGGATGAAGTTACAAGGTGTTAGCTTGCTCTTAAGAGAGATTGGTACGAATTTAGGGATTGCTACTTTACCTTCTTCTGCTGATGTGAATGATTTATTGACTACCATGTATGCTAAATATGACTCTAAGTTTCGTTCTAATGCTGCTGCCTGTACTGCTGCTCCTTTAACATCTTCTACAAGTACCAATGATGAATTTTGGGATTTCATTAGTTCAAATTCAGGAATAGGAAGTAGCACTGTAACTTCACGCATTGAACTTGAGAAATATTTAGACCTAGAATCTATTAACGTGAATGACAGGCGTGATTTTGATGTCTTAGCTTGGTGGAAAAAAAATGAAGATAAATATCCCGTTCTTTCAATCATGGCACGTGATCTACTAACCCCTCCTGTGTCTATAGTGGCATCCGAATCTGCTTTTAGTGCAGGTAAAAGAGTTTTGGATGAGAGGAGGAGCAGACTAGCTCCAGACATTTTGGATTGGCTCATATGCTTGAAAGATTGGGAGGATGCACGCCTTGGAATTCAAATACGCTCAGCTAAAGATGAATTCAGAGGCTATTTTGCAGATTCTGATATAGACAGTGGTTAGGGGACCTGCTGGACCTGCTGGCATTTGGTTTGATTCTATTATTCATTTATTATGCTGGGGTTGTATCTGTGGCTTATTCATTTCAATATTGTGTTGTGGCAACTTATGAAGGCCTTATTCATTTCAGTAAGTGGGCTGAAGTGGATGTTGTGGCAACTTATGAAGGCCTTAAATGGCAACATGATGTTGCCCCTGCTTCAGTTTTTGGCTATGATGTATTTTCTTAACTAATATGCTGAGCCTAAGTTTTGCTGCATGCCTTGTGGTCTGTTTAGCTTCACTTAACTGAAGTGGATGTTGCCTGCATGCGTTGTGGTGTGTGTGTGTGTGGCAGTGTGGTTTTTTGTGGCTTATTCATTTCAGTAAGTGGGCTGAAGTGGATGTTGTGGCAACTTATGAAGGCCTTAAATTGTTGCCCCCGTTTCAATTTTTGGCTATGATGTATTTTCTTAACTAATATGCTAAGCCTAAGTTTTGCTGCATGCCTTGTGGTCTGTTTAGCTTCAGTAACTGAAGTGGATGTTGCCTGGATGCGTTGTGGGGTGTGTGTCAGTGTGTGTGTGTGTCCTTTTAGTCTGAAATGAATAAGCCACAGATACAACCCCAGTTTTTGGCTAAGCGAAGTGTGATTGTGTTGCAACTTATGAAGGCCGTAATGGCAACTTAACGTTGCCGCATCCATTTCAGTTTCCGGCTATGATGATAAAAAAAACACTAATGTCTGAGCCGTAGTCGTATTGTTATGAACTATGAAGTGGTGTTGCAACTTATGAAGGCCATAATGGCAACTTAACGTTGCACCCATTTCAATTTTCTACTATGATGATAAAAGGGACTAATATCTGAGCAGAATTCAATTTTCTTATTCATTTTCCTTGTTCATTTGGCTTTCATATACCTGTTTTCTGCTGCTGCTGGTGCTAGTTCTTGTTTTGTAGGACATCGTAGACGCCAATGACCAAACCATGTGAAGGCTGAAGTAAATTAATGCCAGGAAAATGTAGAAGGTGGATTTTCTCACTTATTTTTGTATCCATGGCTTTTTTATGATAACCTCAATTAAAGTAAATGGTGCTTACTACTTATGTGCTGGAAATAGTTTTAACCAGTTTTGTTGAGAAACTGAATGCTCCAATCCTTACTATTTCACGTATTTAATTTTGGTATTCAAACAGTTCAAACTGCGTATTTTGAATCTAAGAACAGTAAAGATTCGAATTTACCCAAAAAAAACAGTAAAGATTCGAGTAGTTTATGTGTTAGTAGCTCGTATTTAGCTTGGTGGATACCTCTAACCTGGTTTTATGCCAAACCTGAGGTGTAACGAAGCCAGGCTAAATATTGAGTTTGTTTTTTGTTAGTATAGCTAGTTTTATTTGATTGCATTGCTTAGCCGAGGTGGTGGCATAACCCCTCGCATATTCTATTTGCTGAGTTGAGGTGGCGGCCTAGCCCCTCCAGTCTGTTAGTTTGTTAGTTGTACTACCTTGGGACTTGGGTTGGCCTTTGCTTTGGCTATTATTAGGTAGTTTGCTGATCGAGCTGCTGTGTTGACTAGTTTGCTGTTTTCTGTTCAAGCAATAGTCAGCTGGTTTCCTTGTGCCTCAATAATCGAATGTGCTAGTCAGTAGTCACTGATTCTGTTTAGTTCAGTGGTGTTTTTGGCAGTGTTATGGCCATTTACATTTATCTTCCATTACCTGCTATGAGTGCTGCTTATTTAGGATACTTTTTCGACATACATGGTGGAGGGATGGATCTTATCTTCCCCCACCATGAAAATGAAATTGCTCAGAGTTGTGCTGCATGTAAGAAGAGTAATGTAAGCTACTGGATACACAATGGATTTGTAACCATTGACTCAGAGAAAATGTCCAAGTCACTAGGGAACTTCTTCACAATCCGGCAGGTAAAGTGATTTGGTATTTGTTATGTTTAAAAATGTCCCTTGTTTTCCTTCTAAGACTTATAATGTCAGAAACCTTAGTAAACAGGCTTCCAGTTTTTATGTTGTTTCAGTTTTTTTTTTGTCAATTCTGTTAAGTTACCAATTGTCACAAAAACCAAAGTTGTTAGGAATGGGCTGCAATACCAGCTGGAGATCTGTTACGGAAGGAAATATCTTCTAATAGTGAGAATGGGTAAGCATGCACAATTTTCTCTTGAGCATCATTTACTTATGATATGCTTTCAAACTGTGATGTCCTGTATTAACATTTAAATTTGCAATTGCAGTGCCATGATTCTTGAGACAATCAAGGAAGGAAATATTGTTCCTTCGGAACTGACAGTCAAACTGATCCAAAGGGAAGTTGAATCAAGTGAGAATGACAAATTTCTTATTGATGGATTTCCAAGAACTGAAGAGAACCGCCGGACATATGAACGTGTGGTGAGTGTCTCTCATATACCTTATTAAGGAAACTGCTTCCTTGATCTGTCTCTTAATGTTTTTGGAACTGTTTGGATCGTTTCTCTAAGAGCTTGTTTGTTTTGGTATTTGGATTTGTAGGTAATGAGTATAGAGAGATAGACTAATGATTGAAAATAGGGGTAATGATTAGAGAGAGATTGAGAGAAAAACGAGAGTAATGATTGGAAAGAAATAGGATAATAATTAGAATCCAAAATCCAAAACTCTTAAACGAACAAGGTCTAAATGTTTTGGGATTTGCGAATGAGAAGATGCAAGTAGCTGCTCATAAATGGAATAGTTTGGAACACTGGCTAGGATAACTCAACTGTCCGACTGAATAGATTGATAACTTTCAGTCTTTCTCTTAGTAGCTTAAATTGAATGCAGGTTGGAGCAGAGCCGAACATTGTGCTTTTCTTTGATTGCCCTGAAGAAGAGATGGTGAAAAGAGTGCTGAGTCGTAATCAGGTTTTTATTCTGTAAATTTTGTTTATTGCTTAGAAACCTTTAATTTTCTCTCTGTTCTTTCCTATTGAACTGTGGTTTTCTCTTTGAATTTAGGGGCGAGTTGATGATAATATTGATACAGTCAAGAAACGTCTTGAAGTTTTTAATGCTTTAAACCTTCCTATCATCAACTACTATTCTGAGAAAGGAAAACTGTACAAGGTATTCATTCAGTGAGTATTGACCATATGGAGTTCTCTTTTCCTGACTAGGAACATCTTGCTCATTGCTTTCTAGTTTTTGTGACAATTGGTAACTTACCCATTCTCACTATATGGTAATGATATCAATTCTTGTGTACTGCAGGTATTGCAGCAGCTGATGGAAAAGGCATTGAAGCGTGCAAAGCTGACCGAAGATCAAGTACTACAGAAGATTGAAGAAAGGACGAGTGCACGAATGAGCAAAGAGTATGAGAAGTCGGATTCAATTAGGAAAGAGTTGGCTGATGTGGGTATTGCTCACAAATAGACAGAATAAAAGTTTCTTTGGCGTTGTAATCTTTTTTTTTGTTTTTTTCTCGGCAACTTAGTTGTGATCTTTGGATACATTGCACTGTATCTTTTTTGCACTATATCTTTGGATAGTTGCTCCTAGAAATGATCCATTAATTGTTTTGTCTTGGAAAAACCCTTCCAGGGTCTCTATCATGCTGACATTATGTATATTCAAACATGAAGTGGATCGACTTCCCACAACTCAGGATGAATCAAATGTCTTGGTTTGCATCGATCAAATTTTTTTGTACATGCATATATAGATTCTTATAAAAAGATGGACACAGACAAGAATATCAAGGGTTCTAGACTTCTAGTGCTTTCTTTAATATCATGGTTTTGTTTTACATTTTTTTTTTTAATTACCGGGTGTTCGGAGAATCGGACTAATCGTTTGTTGACGACGCACTTTGACTAATTTCGAGGCCCTGAAGTTGATCGGAAAAATCTCCAGTGACCCTAAAGTTCGAAAAGTTTAGCAAAGATCATAGTTTAGTAAATTACTTGCATAAACTTTTACTTCTTTCAATTTGAAAAACTAAAATCAGGTATGAGCTCTGGATATACCTAATCAATTTGAGTAGGTAAGGTTTGTTTTTTTTAATAGAATAGAAATGGTACGATGACCATAGAACTCGGGGATCCGTAGAAATTTTGGCACCTCTAAACCAAACCACCAATCGCTCTCTTCCGTCTCTTAACCAAATTTCACATCTCCATCCCATCCCTCCAAGGCTCCAACCACCCCTTTTCTATTCGGATCTACCCAATATCCGAATGACCTTCCCCACCAATATCGACATGGGCTCAAAACTCTTTTACTAGTAAAAAAGCCCATGGGATGGGTTCAATTTCAATCAGGATCAACCAGACTTACCTCCCTCCCCCATTCCACTCCAACAAAACTCCAAATTCGATTACCCTATTATTGAGATCGATCTCCAACCCGATCGAATATCGCCCCCTCCTCACTCACACAACAAAAATCATGCAAACTTAAACAGACTTTATAATATAGGAAATTCAATTCAATGCACAAACAACCATCTCCACGATAACCAGCAAACATAAACATGAAGAAACTTTAGTATCACTCCATTATCTCCATATCTAAATTTGCGAAACGAGTAAACCATAAAGTGAAATCTTTTACAAGTTTAGCCGTTTAGGCTGTTTGCTAACCAAGTTTGATCCAAGTTCCCAAAAATGATAGAATAATTAATCGATGGCAAAACACGATTTAAAAAGGCACGGCACAACACGACACACGATTAAGTAAACAGGCCGGCACGACACGACAAAAAAGGCACGGCACAACCCGACAAAAAAAGCACGGCACGACGCCACATGATTAATTTAAAAAGGCATGGCACGACCCAACAAAAAAGGCACGGCATGACCCGACAAAAAAAAAAGGCACGACACGACACAACCTGATCAAAAAAGGCACGGTACGACCCGACCCGACAAAAAGGCACGGCACGACGCGGCACGATTAATTAATCGGGCACGGCACGACTTCAAAAAGGCACGGCCCGACAAAGCAAAATGGCCCACCATGGCACGGTACGGGCACGGCACGCCATGGCACGATGAAGTAAACGGGCACGGTACGGCACGATATGAAAACACGGTTGGCACGGAAGAAAATGGCACGGCACGGCATGACAGGCACATTTGACACCTCTACCCGGAGGATTGCACTTTAAAAGACTATGTTTAACAAAAGGTGTGATTTCCCGGAGGCGAACCAACTTGTTTTTAATATTTATCGAACACTTAGGAGGCCACTAGGCCTCGGTGAGTCACTTGCCAAGACCGCTTGACTAAGCTCCTTACCAAGGGGTTAACACCCCTAGTTTAGACCGAAAATGCAAGTTAAGCTCTATTCCGGAAAATCATGCTTTAAAGCCCGATGGCTCGAGAACCAAATAACAATCTAAGTTCTCGGGAAAGATTATCCCGAGACTTAGCCAATAAACTACTCACACATGGTAAAAAGACTAGAAAGCATGCTTAAGAGAGAAAACATGATTAACCGACGAAAACGGAAATAAACTTGATTTATGCGAAGATCTAAAGCGTAGCTACAACATTAATAAACAAGAAATTAACATAAGACAAATACTTACCAAGGTTCTTGAAGGAAAAAACTAGAAAAGCTTGAAGAACATTAATGGAAAAAGACTAGAAAATAAAAGACTTAAAGTGAAAATATAATGGAGAGAGAAGATGAGAGAGGGAGGCCCTATTTATACAAGGTGGCCTTACTCTCTCACAAAATATCCCAAAAATATCCCAAAACCAACCTAAAGTGGAAAATATCCCAAAAGTGGAAGGCTGGAAAAAGTAGCAAAACGTGCACATTTTCTGCAGCATGAACCGGTACACACTTTTCCCCGTACCGGTTCATGGCCTTGAAAAATCTGCCAAAAATAATGTTCTGATCAACATGAACCGGTACACACATTTCCCCGTACCGGTTCATGGCCGACAGATTTTTGGGCAAACTTCGCGGGCTCGCTCCGGACACTCCCGATCTCGGATATGGATGTTCTTTGGACCGTTGGAAAGCTCGTCGAGTCTACTTTCTAACCCAAGTGGTTTGGATCCAATATCATTTGTACATAAAAAGTTATGACAATTCTACCCTCAGCTGGTCGGAAGATGAGTAGCTTTGGTAAAATCCTCACTTCTCCTTCGATTCCCTTGACCCTTGGGCGACCCGAGCAACCTCCAAACCACCTCTTCATGACTCTTCGGGCACCACAACATGGTGGCATGTGGCCTTGAGCACTTGGTTGCATCCGGAGATTTCCTTGGCGTTCAAAACCGCCTTATTAGCACGTATTACCTGAAACACACAAAAACCTACCTTACGAGCAATATCGCTATAAAAGCTAAATAAGCACAAGTTAAACCAACATAAAACGGGACTAGTCGCACCAAACATCTACAATATTGGGTGCTCATCAATGGCAAGGCTAGGTTTGTTTCTTTTGGAAGCAAAATGATGGCTTCCTATGGTTCAAGGATTCTTAAGTGACTTGTCTTGTCATTCTAAGTATACATTGGCAAGACTAATTTCTATTAACCAAGGGGTAAAATTTTTAAAAAATTGGTCTAGGATCCACTATAGCATGTTTCTAACCCACTAGGTCCACTAATCAAGTTTCTAACCCACTAAGTCCACTAATATGTATTTGGTAAGGCATAAAGTCCACTGCATTTAAAAAGGGAAATAGTGCCTGACAGATTTACCCTTTCATTCAAATCCCATCCGTTTAGCCCATTATCCCCCATTATCACTTATACGTTTGAAATCACGCAAAATTCTCGGGAAATAACAGTTACGTTGGATCAGTTTCGTATCTAACGTTATTTTACTTATATAACGTTATATAACATTGTATATTCTGCTTTGTAGAGTTACATCTTGATCTCAACTGCTTTGTTGAATTTTTTTTGAGTTTTGCTGCACAAAAACTCTCATATAACATTATATTTTCATTTTATTGAATTGGTCCGCAGAGCGGCCTCAATGACTTGCTTCTAGTAACAATAATACACACAAAAAAACGTAATACATGTGACAAAAAATAATCATATAACCTTATAACGTTATACATGAGATTTTGTCCTTTCTAACTCTTAAAAAAGAAAAAGAGGAGATCTCGTAACTTCTTTCCATTATATTTTCACTTTATTGAATTGGTCCGCGCAGCGGCTTCTAGTAACAATAATACACACAAAAAAACGTTATACATGAGATTTTGTCCTTTCTAACTCTATAAAAATAAAAAGAGGAGATCTCGTAACTTCTTTCCCTTCGTCGCCGTCGCCTTCTTCACAGTCGACTTCACAGGTAACTTAATACTTTTCACCCCTTGAACAACTGCACAAATAACAGCATTTAACAAAATTAGTATGTAACCAACATTGATATAACCATATATACTATCAATCGAATCCCTAACTTAATTCAACCAGACCATACTGGATCAAAGATTGATATAACCACATATACTCGCAATCAAAACCCTATCTTAACTAAACCAATACGTAACCGATTAGAGTTTGATATAACCATCTATACTCGCAATCGAAACCCTAACTTAATCTAGCCAAACCATTCATATAACCATATATACGAGAAGAAACATACGTAGTGTATCAATAGCAATGTAGGATCACACACAGTTTACATTCGCAAACTATAACAAAATTCGAATATATATAACCAACCTTTATATAACCATATATACAAGCAATCAAATCCATAACTTAATTCAACCATAGCATACCGGATCAAAGATTGATATAAGCACATATACTCACAATCAAAACCCTATCTTAACTTAACCAATACCTAACCGATCAGAGTTTGATATAACCATATCTACTCGCAATCAAAACGCTAACTTAACTTAGCCAAAACCATTTATATAACCATATATACGATGGAAAACATAAACTGTTCAGAGCAGGGTCTGTGTATGAAACCCTCAATCACATGGGCAAATAACTTAGGGATATAACCTTATATACTCGCAAATAACAAAATGATATATGTAAACAACCAAAAAGAGAATATATAACGTCATATAATGTTACGCTATAACATTTAACATTACAATGTTATATGTTATAACCTAATGTTATATGTTTACATTTGAACTCATATATATATGTATTATGTATAAGCACAGACCTGAACATATAACCATATATATTACTCAACAGCAGCTTAACAAAAGTACAAAAAACATTTCAAAGCCAGCAAAAAAACCAGTTAACCCTACTCTGTTGTCCATTACCTATATTGAATTGGTCCGCGCAGCGGCCTCATTGACTGATATATGTTACCTAACAGCAACTAACGAAAGTACAAAAAATAAAACCCTAACAGATCTTAACATATAACCATATATGTTTCCAACAGCAGGTAAACAAAAGTACAACATACAAAACCCTAATAGATAGGCAAGAGCAGACATGGGATTGGACTGCAAAACACCAACCTAGCAAATATACATAACCATATATACCCAAAGTTCACTTTTAGTTTTTCTCAGAAACATACCGAATGGATCGAAGCAAACGGAGGAGATTGACGGCAACGGGGATGAATCGAAGGGTTTCGACGGTGACAAGGATGCAGAATGACGGAGATGAATCGAACGAAATCAGAGATTGATTGACGGCGACGAGGATGTGAAACAAAGGTGAACAACTGGGACAAGGATTTGACGGCGACGGCGACTGTTGGTGAACGAGGGCCATTGTTGGTGGACGACGGAGATCGGCTGACGACGACAACAAAGAACGCCGGCGATCGAGGAATGGAGTCTCGGTTTTTTCTCTCTGGTTCGTTTTGAAAAAGTCTGGTTCGTTTGTTTTTCTCTCAGTCTGGGGGGAGGGGGGGGAGCGGGGAGGGGTTTTATAATGGGAAAGATTTTTTCAGATTAGGGTTTTTTTGAAATGGCTGAAAAATGGGCTGAAAAAATGGGGCAAAACGTTTTAAAAAAAGTAGGGGTATATTAGACTAATTAGGGTTATTATATCCTTATTAATAGGTTAGTGGACTTAGGGGGTTATAGAATTTAGAAGTGGACTTATGGGGTTTGAAAAGTGGTATAGTGGACCTGAAAAAAATTCTCCCTAACATTTATTAACCAATGGGTAATGATGCAAGTCATGAGTGTGATCTTGAAATGACTAAACATGTAGTATGATGATTACTACTTTGGTCCAAAAGGGTTCCATTAGGGTTTGGAGGGGTTCACAAGGTTCAAAGAGGGTTAAAAAGGTCTATCTAAGGTTAGGAAAATGTAACTAGGTGAATCGGTAGTTTGGTTTCCTCAACTAATCGGTTGGAAACTAATTCTACATGCCATGTAGGATTTCTAGCCAAGAAATATAATTTTAAAGGTTTTATTAACTCACTAGGAAAATAAACAAATGCTTTTACAAGCATACTTGTCTTTAGAAAATGACTAGATCGTCCGGTGCAAAAAGATATAATTTTAGAAGTCTCAAATCTAATTATGACGGATTATTAGAAATTAAAAAGGAATTTTAAAAGCAATCCTAGTAATTAAAATAAAATTCAAAATTTTTAACGAAATTTTTATTTACCAAAAATCAGGGTCGTTACAGAAAAAATTTTAAATTTTTATTTATAGTTGAAAAGTTGTTAGGTTTTTCTGGCAGTAAGTTGTTTCCGGTAATGAAAAAGTTTTTGCTGGGTATGTGAGTGACAAAATTATTGAGTTGGTAAAAACTTTTTTGTCAGGAGAAATCAGTTGGTAAAATGCGTTAAATTTTTAACATTTTTTTGTTAATGAAAATGAGATGATAAAATGCGTTAAGTTTTAGTGTTTTTTATTAGTGAAAACGGGGCCATACACCACATTACCATGAGGTGTCCAAATCCCAGACCATCTGAAGAATCGTGCCCAAAAAGTAATACTCCCAGTAGAATCGTGTTTTGTATGTTTGAATTTCCAAAGCACCGAAAGAGAGAGAGAGAGAGAGAGAGAGAGTATAGAATCGTGCGCAAAATTAGTTGATTTAAACTAATTTACATGTTTATAAGGAGTTTAAATTAAATTATACACGGTCGGGGCCGTTTACACTGGGTAGTGTGGAAAACCAATAGCTAGTGGCCACGTCATCTAAATTGTGGGGCAGGTTAATGGCTCCTCTCCTCCTCGCCTCGGTTATGCTCTCTCAAACGTGTTTTTAAATTTTTGGAACTTTGTAGAGCAAAAATTCTTAGAGACAAAAATTAACTATGACACTTTAAAATAAAATGATTGAAAAATAAGATTTTCACATCGGTTCAAACGGATTTAAAATTGGAGAGCTTAATTTTTTTAGATTATTTATATATATTAAAAAATATGGTTAAAAAATTACTCCAATTTTCAATTCAATTGAACCATGCGAAGACCTTATTTTTCAGATCATTTTATCCTAAAAAGTTATAATTAATTTTTGTGTCTAGATATCTTATTATCAAGTTTCTGCTCTACGAAGTCCCCGTACAAAGAGCATATAGATATCGAGCATCTATATTCTGTCGATATCGGATTAAACTACTTTTTTGTTAGAGCCTTTGAAAAAATATTTTACATTTAATGCATGGCTCAAATTATTTGTATAGAACCTATAATGAGCTCCACGTCGTGGTATGCACAACTACTATGCACAATTGCTGTGTGGATAGATTTTCTGAAAAAAGGTCGCTCACCAGATGGACAAAAAGCAAGCAATAACAAATGTGGCCCATATGGACTGTCACCCTTAATTTACAATTTTACATGACATGAGTCTACTTTAGCTTAGCTTTTTGTAGCTTAGCTTTTTGTAAGACATTGATTTTCTTCACGTGTCAGACACCTAACCGGTGGCGGCTGCTGATGTGCCGCTCCGGTGGCCGCGCACGGCGGCCCCGCCTCTTTCTTTGCTGAGTTATGCACATTTACAGCTTACTCAGCATCTGGTCAACAATTTTGGGATCCCACGCATATTTAGGATCCTCTTGGGCTTTGAAGATCACTTTTTTCTTTTTTTAAGGAAAGAGACAACATAAAGTGAAGCGGAGTGCAGTTAGTATCTCCCTTATACTTCCATACATATTGGCAGGGTTCGATTTCCGTAAGCGTCCATCTCCCTCCCCAAGTCTCTTAGAATATAGTAGATTATGTTTAACGAATGACAAAAAAAAAAGAGGAAAAATAAAGGCAAACCATTCTCATAAACTTATTTTTCTTATTTGTTTTGTATGTTTTATTCTTCTTTTCTGAATTTTTGTTAGATTTGTGTCATTTTTTAGATTAATCATCGGTCTTGATGAGAGAGGTCTAAAAAGTACAAAATTATAAAGAAAAGCAAAAAAAAAAAGTTCATTAAAAACAAAAAAAGTATCAAACAGCTGTTTTATTTGTCTAAAGTACCGTTCTATTTGAATTTTTTCAACATCGGTCCATATATTCCGATTCGGCTTGTCAAGATGAACGATTAACTCCAAAAATTACGACGGAAAGCAACACAAAAAGTTACAATATATATATATATATATATATCGAAATAGTAAGTTTTAGACAGGGCTTACCAGGCGGTAAGCCTTGCAAGCCTGCGGGCTTGGAAAAAACCCCTGCATGGGGCAACAAAAAAATTGTAAATATAAAAAAATTAGAAATCCAGGAAAAAAAAAATAGGGGCATGATCCAAATTGTTTTTTGCAAATTCAAATTTTTTTTTTTTGATAAATATGTATAGTTTCCACCCACTTTAAAAAATTAAGTGGGTTGGCTATGGTCTCATGTGAAAATGAGTACTTTGATAAGTTAAAGTACGATGATTTAATTGAAAATTTTGCTTCAAAAAATACAAGGAGAAGTTGTTTTCTCTGAATCGAATCGTGCTAATCATAAAGCACTATAACCGGGTTTCATTTTGATTTTGAATTTTTGATGTAATTCAAGCTAAAGACACAATATTACCTTGTTTTTTTGCTTATATGTCTTTTTTAATTTTTTATACTTAATACTAAGTGAGCAACCAAATTTGAGGTCGGACTTTGACAACCCAAGTGTCAGGACGGACACTTGTTTCAGACTTATAAATTTACAAGAACGCAGGCAGTCTTAGTGGGGTTCGGGAAAATCAAGCTGTCGACAATCGACATGAACTAAGTCATTAGTGCTCTTTATCACCCGAGCTCAGTAGATTGCTAGCTAGTTAAGTTTTACATTTCTCCCTCACTTCATGGTTACACTCTAGATTTAGGCTCTGTTTGTTTGGAGTGAAAATATTTTCCGCAAAAATATTTTCCTAATTTTTGGTGTTTGGTAGCACAAAAGTTGGGGAAAACTCTTTACAAGTAAAGTATTTTACACCAAATCAGCGGAAAATAACTTACCACTGAAATCTCCGTAAGTTATTTTACGATTACTAATCACGACCCTCTCTTCCTCTAATTCAACAGTCACTTGCCAAGAATTGGAACTTTCAGTTTCATTCTCTCTCTAGATACACCTATTAGCTATCCCAGGCACCTCCCTCCCCCCCCCCCCCCTCTCTCATGTATTGTATATGTTTACATGTATCTGTCGGTATAAAGGATTTGTATCCAAATTGTTGCGGAGACATGATCTCCACATCCAACAAAACCCAATTTCTAACATTTCACATTTTATTCTTCCAAAATCTAATTATATGTTATGCAGAAAAATATGAAGACAAAAATTTAAGTGTGATATTATGTAATTAAGTTTTGTCGTGGGTTTTTTTTTGAAGAAGAAATAAATGGTTGCTTATCTTCTCTTTATGATATGCAAATATAAGACATTGCAATACTCCCTCCGTCCCTTTATTACAGTCCAGTATTCCATTTTAGGCTGACCCTTAATAAGTGTCCATTTTGTAAAGTTAGTGGGTAAAAAGTTGGTGAATTGTCTATTTTGTCCCTAAAAGTAGATTTCATTTTGAAAAGTTAGTGAGTAAAAGTGTAATGATGATGAGTAAGTAGGGAAAGTGGAGGAAAAAGTTGATGTGAAAGATATAATGATGATGTCTTTTTAATAAGTTGGAGTTACGAAGCAGGACATTTAAAAAGGGACGGAAGGAGTATTAATTTTTCTTGATTCAAACAATCCATTCTCTAAATTGCCTCCGCCTCTGCAGGGAGTTGTTCCTGCTATCTCAACTCCAAAAATGATTTTAATGGTCCAGATTACTTGCAAATTCTTAGGAGTATTTGCTACTTGTAAGAAAAATATTCGATCTATAATAATCGTCAATAAGCACGGAGAATTTGTTGTCGAGATGAGCGGTCGAGATGCAGCTCTTGGAGTACAAACCTATATTGCAATTTGCAAAGGAGTACGTCGCATCGTTACCTAATGCATCAATATGCGTCCAAAGACTAGCTGCACTACACGTATGCTGAAAGATTAGTGAAGGGCCCAGATATCCATCCACACGTTGAAATAAAATGGATTGCTTGCTTAAAGGCCTAACAAACTTTACTACCATCATACTAATTGGGACTTCGAAACGAAAGATTGGATCCCACATGCACTTCATTTGTTGCGTCGTAGGCTCCCACCACCTTACGTATAAGTCTAGAGTGAGAAATGTGTGCTAGGTGTTACAAAATTATTCAATAATACAAATGAGAAAAAATTGATATTTTGGTTGACATGCATTAATGATGCATAGCAGGGGAGGACATGCACAATTTGTTTTTCTTTTCCTGGTTGGAGGATTTTGTTGGAGAGAAGAAAGAAAGGTTCTTGGGCCAGCCTTTAAATTTTGGAATGGATAGAGGGACTTTTGAAGCCCAATAGTGGGTTTCCAGCCCAAAACCAACAAAGGACTTTTGGCCAGCTTTTGTTGGATATCTCTCTGAAACTTGAGCAAATCCAACTAATTCCCTCTTCTACATAAAACAAAAATCCTTATTTTATGAGTCTGGTACTATATATATTGGGGTGTGAAGCCTATACCATCCGAACGGCCGCGAGATCAATTAGAAACTAGAGCTTTCAGTATCTCCAATCCAAACGGGTGTGTTTTGC
Organism: Rhododendron griersonianum; assembly: GCA_018127125.1. Lineage (NCBI taxonomy): Eukaryota > Viridiplantae > Streptophyta > Magnoliopsida > Ericales > Ericaceae > Rhododendron > Rhododendron griersonianum. The sequence goes on along the minus strand of CM030790.1, from coordinate 27,679,258 downwards.
ATCCGGACAAGCACTACCCGGAGTCACGGACACACTTGTTTCTATATCCCTATTACAATTTTTAGGGTTAGAATTTCATATATTTTTCAGAGAGACTACTATATCTTGTGAGAAAGAACTTGTGAGTGTACTCCATCGATTAGTAATTACTAGTGAACTAGTGTGGCTCCCGAGGAGTAGACATGGTGTCTTCCTTTGCTTTTGTTTTGTTTTGTTTGTGTGATTTTGTGATTCATAGCTTTCGAGGATCAAGAGGGTCTGTGTGTTGGTGAAATTGAACTCGTAGCTTAATTTCCAACAACTAATATCAGAGCCGAGATCGCGAAGACGGGGTTTGAACAATCTAGGGGATACTACTATATGTCCCTGGGAGGCATCCTATCACTTATTAAACACAAACCTTAAATGACGCGAGAAATACTGCAAGCTTAGGGCATCCCTGAGCTTTTCAACACACGCATTCCCAGATGAAGTGGAATTCAGGCCACCACTTATCGAGGTTGACTCAAAAATATTCACGGCGAACAACGTGGACGTCTGGCACTACGAGAGGACGACATCAATCGCCAGATTATCAAGAACATCGTCCACAATTTCCCTTCCAAGAACTTCCTTCCTAACAGCGCCGATGGGCCAGTATGGGTCAACAATGACGGAGTTCATGGCCGCACGGCGGTCTACATCAGTATTAGAACATCCTATTATAGAGAACAACAATGAAGACCCCGGACCATCAGCAAGTCAGGTGGGATCACACAACAGCTGTGTAACCTTCGACGATCAACAGATGGAGAGGATCGTCAAGTCAGCGGTTAAGGCCGCCGTATCAGAACTCACATCTCCACTACCTGAGTCTGCGCAACCCAAGCATCTCTTGAATAGGCGTATTTAATTAGCCCACAATATATGTAATAATCCACGGTTGTACATGTCCTTCATATCTTGCATCAAATAATAATAATTAACAAACAGCTGCGCCTTACATTTATTCATTCAATGATAAAATTTTACACGCGAATTAATATTAAAAATTAACTGAGCACCGCTCCTACATTCCCAAACTACGTACAAAAGGAGTGCATTCCTACTTATGTTACTATAAGATCCCGTTGTACAATCATTTGAATCCCTAAACTCCGCAATCAGCTGACTCCCATACTTAAACTCCACATAATCAAATATGTGCAGCCGCGTGAGAGCACCAGGTTCCAAATTCTCAAACAGCATGTCAATGCGACGACGCTTGACAAGCTTGAAACGACCAAGCGCCAGACCGTATCAAAGAACCGATACGCGGATCACCAGACTTCCACTCAAACACGTCATGAAAATTGGGCTTAGAAACGGGGTTAGGATCCCGATCCAAAACCAAGTACATTTCGCAACCACCGTTATCCTTGGGCGGCCTAGCCGTTTCAACATCCATAGTAACGGACGGCACTTCACGCACCAAAAATCCCTCCATGTGGATGCTCCAAACCTTTATTTTCTTGCCACGGCGATCTGCATGTTTGTCACCCAGGCACGGCATGTCCACGGCCTGTGAATACGGTTCTGTGTAGGGCGCAAGGCCCCCTTCCTGAAAGACTTCCTCCAACAAACCCGAGTTTGCATGGGAAGGTCTGTTTACCTCCACGTCGGGAAGTCGTCCGCCGGTAGTACCGGCGACGGGTAGACGACGACGCCTCTTTCTAGAAATTAATTTTACGCTTAACATTTGCAACGGGAGTAAATGACCTGTACCTGCGAGCATATACATTGTTGCCTCTCATCATGTTGATGTGTACATTATTTCATGAATACCTAATGTATTTATATAGAGTGGAGGCCAATATTGTGGGGACCACATACCACATGGCCATTCTGAACCCAGACATGTGGGGGCCACGTAATGATGGCCATTTTGAACACACTTAATGTAATGCCAAGGGAGCCCTGCGGGACAAAACGTCCCAGTTATTCCCCAGCTGTACATCTCGACCGTCCATTCAAATTAAAGTAGCCCGCTTTAAATCGAGAGCGAGCATATGCTGCGCAAACACCTGGAACTCTTCCGTTCCGCCACGTGCCCGTGGGGCCCACTATAAATCCCTTGTGAGGGGGGGGGGGGGGGTGGGGGTATTCCCTTTTCCAACGGGAAATCGAAGATTGGTTAGTTCGAGGGTTCAAATTTTGTTTCGTGAAACGAAGATTGGTATATTCATAACTGGAAGATGATTGATTTGATTTGGTTATCGTTCGCGAAGTCCGTGGCACACCATATATATATATATATTGAAGAAGAAGAAGATCACGTACGTTCGATATCATGGCAGCTGTCGCAGAGATGCATGAGTAGCCTTCCACAGCAAACAAGGTTCATCTTATAAAAATGCTTTTCAATCTGAATATGCTAGAAGATTATTATTCGTTTATGTTGCATCTCAGTGAATTCAACACAACTGTAGTTCAGTTAGTATATGTTGGTATTGTGTTTGATGACAAGGTTCAAGTCAGGGGCCGAACTATATAGAGGGGCAGGGCGGCCTGCCCCACCTCTGATTAAAAAGAAATTTTACACTACTGAAACTCGATTAAGTACTCATCGATATCTGAACAATTGAATTTTTTAAACAATGCCAAAAAATAGCTATTTAACAAATTACTGTACCTCTTTGGATCATAAAAATAATATCTCAATTAGCTATTTAACAAATTACCTATTTGGATCATAAAAATAAGGAAATTGATTTTGGCACTCTAATTTTTACCACTGGCACTCCACTTTGTGTGTTAATCATGTCAGAAAATAAAACTAAAAGTGGAGTGCCATTGGCTAAATTTGAAGTGTCAAAATCACCTCCCTAAAAATAATATCTCAATGTCTTCTATTTAGAGACCATAAGAGTGCTGAATGAAACCATCATTATTTGTTTAACCAAACAAAGTCCAAGACAAAGTCTGATTTTAACTTTAACATTTCTCTTTAGGTTCTTACTAGCTAACAATATCTATACAAGGGGGAGTTTTTGAATCCAGACATAAATCCAATAGTACGAAATCATTTTGCCCTGAATGGATGGTCTAGATTGGTTAGAACCTTTTTACTCAAGGGTCGAGATTAAGGGCCAGATTTAGCAACGGCTGAGATGGATTTGACGTCTCCAATTTTTGGCACTCATCAGCACACACGGCAGTTCCCACATACATACCATGTCTTCTGTATCCCACCCCTCTCTCTCAACCGCTCCCCACACCCCCATGCCTCTCCTTCAACCGTTTCCCACACGCCCACTCCTCTCTCTCTCACCCACTCTTTCTCATCTGCTATGGCTTCCCCTCTTCACTCCTCCCTTCCTCTTCCACAGAGCTGCTACGCCAACCACCACCCCTCCTCTCTCTCTCTCTCTCAAATCTTCTACGGCAACCACCGCCTCACGTAACCACCGAAGTTCGAACCTGCTGCAAATATAGTTCCAACCTCAATCCGGGTAAACTATTCTCTCTGTCTCTCCTCGTCTGTTTTTTTAGACGCATTCCAGGTGTTCGATTAAATATTTTACGAACTGTGGATACGGGTGAGTGATATGGGTGATGGACAATATGGCCAAGTCATGGGTGATTGATACGGGTGCCTCGTTCCAAGTTCCAAGCAACTGCTAATAAGGGATTCTGAAGACTATGTAGCAGGAGACTTTGGGAAAGTGTTCTTGGGTGATGATGAGCCATGTAGTATCGTGGGTAGAGGTGACATGCAGATTGAGACACATGGGTACCGATGGTGTTTAAAAGATGTCTGACACGTCTCGCAGCCGAAGGGGAATCGTATTTGGGCAACTAGGAGCACCAGGTCATACTTCAACATTAACAGGTGACACGTGAAAAGTCTCCAATGGTACTGTGATGGTAGTTCATGGTTCTCTCTACTTGACTTCACAGGGGTGTGATTTACTTGTTATTGCAGATAGCAAGGTGAGTTCAAGTTTGTGTTACAATAGATTGGTACACATGAGTGAGGAGGGAGTGCAATTTTGTTCACCCTCCTTAAAAGAGGGTGAACATTACACTCTCTCTCACTGGTTGAAATGGTGTGGATCCCACAACAAAGTGATGTCATGCTTAGCATGCAATACACTTTTTGGTAAGCATGACATCACTTTGTGGTGGAATCCACCTCATTTTAACCAATAGAAAAGAGGGTGAACAAAACTCAACTCGTGAGGAGGGGATAAAAGTCATGCAGTCACATGGAAAACATGGATTGGATTGAGTCAGTTGATATTAAAAGGTGTGAGGATTGTATTTCCTACAAGCATAGATGAGTTAGTTTTCATAAAGGTGGCAGACCTCCTAGGTCTAACAAGATGGAACTTGTTCATATAGATGTATAGGATCCAACTACAACGTCTTCGCTTGGCAGTTTTAGATATTTTTTACCTTTAAACAATAATCATTCGAGGAAGTTATGGGTATATTAAATGAAGTACAGTACCGGTCAGAGGAGTCTGAAATATTCAAGAAGTGAAATGCTAGGGTAGAGAAGGAGACGGCTGACTTGAAGGTGAAGTGTGTAAGGTTAGGTAATAGGGGAGAGTATCATCGAGATTGTTTGAAAACCAACAAAAACTGGACATGACTTGACTGCAGCCTCTCTATACTGACAATTAACGACCTCTGTGAAAATATCAACAAGACTCTTTCTAATTGCATTCATTTACTCGTGAAGAGAAATCCAAATTCCAAGCATAGCATGACCATGAGAATTCACGAAGGTGAAAAAGTATCAACCATTCATCAATAGCCTATTTATCCAACATGTTGGATCTCAAAAACACTTCAGGCAAAAATCTCGAAGAAACACGGCTTTGATTTGTGAAGGGAATCCCGCCACAAATCCTAGATCATTTTGTGAAGAAAATCCCTCAACAAATCCAAGATCCCAACACAGTTGAAAGAAACAACCACACGAAAGTATGTAGAAGAAGCATCACCATTGATCGTACCCATTACCCATCTCAGAACTACCTGCTCACAAATTAACTGCAAAAGGACTTCCCAAAACTTGGGAAACAAAGTGTAACCGTAAAAAAGATGAAAGATACTACACTGACTTCAACACCTTTTCATCTTAAAAGATTGATACTTGGATACTCACTAAACCTCAAACCTACAACCTAAACATCCATTACTCCCTACTTCTTGAGTCCTCTCATTTCATTGCTTTCCTCTACTTAGTTAAAATAAGGCGATCTAATACTCATATCCCCCCATTACACTCTGTACAAAGAACAAATGGAAAACTGTAAGGGACATCACATAAGATTACCGAGGAAATCACAGTCGTGAAGAGCAGAACTCCAACTAGTAATCCAGTGAAAGCTTTCTGCTTGGAATGAGTTCTGGCTCGAAGGTCTTGGTTCTCATTTCAATGACCTTCTTGTGAGAATTGGAGTGCAATGATGGGATGAACGTTGGGCTTGCAGCAGGCCGGTACTCGGGGAACAGCCGACCCGACTTGTACCGGACCCCACACGCGTTGCAAAGGCTTTTGGGGCCCATTGGGCCTGCTCTCCATTGCGGCGTCTTTGTTATCTCGCAATGCATGCATTTCCTGACACTTTGTGATGGCGGATTTTGATTCATCGCCACAGGAGCCGACGGAAGCAACATCTTTACTTTCTTCTTCTTGTGTTCTCCCCCGGATGTCTTTGGTAACTTCTTCATAGAATGAGACTCCACAAAATTATGAGAATCCAAGGAAACTACTAGGGGAGCTAATAACTGGGGATTCTCGGTGAGAGAGGAAGTTGGAGACACGATTTGGATTGCCGGGCGGGGATTGAAAGTTGCAGGGCGTGGCCGCTTGCTTCTAGCACGGTGGAGACTGCGTTGAGTTGGGCTGAGTGTGGCAGGTTTCCCCACGGAGGAGGAGCTGCTGCTGCTGGTGGTGCTGCTCTCGAGAACAGAGACGGGACTGGAAGTCTGGAAATGGCTGTGAGATGAGTCCTTGTTAATGGAAGGGTTTTGTTTTTTGAGGGTCATGCCTCCACTGGAGAAAGAATCCTCCACAAACGTTGAAAGCCATTCGAGTTGTACAATGTCTTCATACTGAGAGAGAAAACAGAACATCAGAAACAATGGTAACAAAAAAAAAAAGAAAAAAAGAAAAAGAAAAAACAGGACTAGACGATTGAAGAGTAATCAGTTAAAACGACAAGATTTTGTTGAACGTGATGATGACCCAGCGTTAAAAGGGAGATCACAGGATTTTATAGTGCACGAGAGCTAAATGTCTTTAAACAGTTCAAGGTCGGGTAGAGCTAGCAATAGGTAATGCGATGATAGTATATCTGTATATGCACAATTGGGCACATTAATGATTCAGAGCCATTACACCAGCTACCACAAGTACATAGCGGGTACACCTTCAAGATGTTCTGCACCATTTTTGTTCAAATAGGATTATGCCCATAAATTTAGTATCCATGTCACTGGTGGTGGAACTCTCGTTGACTTTGTCCGACGGTGAGTTTGGCTTGCACTCGCAAAAACCAATTTGAAAACGGTACCCTGTCAAGTGCCAAAGGATGTACAAACTAAACAAGCAAACTCCATTTTGAAATGATTTCTAAACACCAGAATGATGTACGAGTAACATTTTCATTTTTTCAAACTATGACTTCTACGAATGCATCAGTTTTTATCAATACTCTGATATTTTTTAAGCAACCCCCCCCGGATTGAGAAATCTTGTAGTGCAAGGCCCTGCAAGGCACCCTGTAGGGCACGCACGGGTCATCGATCTTGACAATAAATGGTTGAGATATGATTTATAATACCCCCGAATCCCCCCCCCCCCCCCCCAAGTTTTCAAAAATTAAATTTTAAGGGAATAGAGATTCAAAACTTTTAAGTTTACACAGCATTCTTGATAAGAATGATGTAACATTGGCATTGGCAGACATATACGCTGCCTTGATTTGCATTAAAGTAATAATTTCAAGACTTGTGACATCATTTTCTATTCCAAGACTATTTTGCTGTTTGTATAGACTAAAAAATTACTCCTTCCCTACTTAATTTCAAGTAGGCAAAAGCAAAGATTTGGAATTTTGAAATCAAGCAAAGATTTGACTTTTGAGGGAAAAGATATTCAAATCTCGTAGGAGCAACATCGAGGTCAAATGCTAAAACCTAGGATCCATGATAAGTTTATAACCATCCTTTAAAAGCCATAAATACATTGACCATACAAAAAGATTATTTCACCATCGAGTGCAAATAAATACTCCCATGAAAATACTAGCAAAAAAGACCCGTTGTACAATTAATCATTCAAAAAGTATGTCGATGTATGTGAATTTCAATCAAATACATGATATATGTCCATAGGAATTTGGAACCCAACTTTTTCTTCATTCTTCATTTTGTTGAAATTTTATTCTCCTCACAGACACAGTTTGGGCCGTCAACAACATAATAGTAATGTTATCCAAATACTTACAAATTCATCATCAATTCAATACCGAGGAAAATTAGCGAAGTGCCACTAAATTAACAACAGCAAACTAGTTCAAGGGAGCCAAAACTTTAACTAGGCCAATGCATATAGTTAATTAACGACAGCCCAGTAAGCTCTTTTTAGCATCTTCCAAAACGGATTTAGTAATTCACAGGAGGATTTATTTATTTATTCGATCCGACAGGAGGATTTATTTACTTTTAGAGTACTTGTACTTCATAGATCAGAATTCATTACTAAGGAACGGTCCCTCCGTCCCATAATCTTTGTCCGGTCCGCGAAACAAGGACTATAAAATAATGTATTTCTTTCAAGAAAAAATTCATATTTTTTTCACAAGTTAAAAGAACTCATCGAGATCTAGTAAATTGTTGAATTTTTTTCCAACTTTTCTTACGAAAATAGTATTATTTTTACGTCTCTGTTTTGCGGACCGGACAAAGATTATGGGACGGAGGGAGTATTAGATTTCTTGTTTTGAGAACCTGGATGTAGCAATAGTTAGGCAATAGATAGTACTCACTTCGTCTCACTATTTTTGTCGTGCTTAGGTATTGACTACTGACATCTTTTGAATGGCATTAACAAAAAAAGAAAATTTTGAGTAACTTAATTTTTAAAAAAATTATTATAAAAGGTGGAATGAAATTCAAAGAAAAAAAGAATGGTATGGAGGGAATAAAATACAAGTAGAGTAATGTAATTTTTTTTATAGTGTCGACCACCACCACCACCATTTATCCCTCGAGTACCAATAGTGGTACCGACGAGTTTTAGACCGAAATCGTACCGATCGGCTCGCCGGGCCCACTCCGGCCACCGGACGGCCGATCCGAGCCGTTCAAAAATTCTAAAAAAAAAAAACGAGGGGGTTCACGGGAGAATCAACGGCATCCGACGCGTGTAAGGTACCCGATCTAAACACCCAATTTTCGTATATATATGCACACATGCATATATATATTAGAATTTTTGAACGGCTCGGATCGGCCGTCCGGTGGCCGGTGTGGGCCCGGCGAACCGATCGGTACGATTTCGGTCTAAAACTCGTCGGTCCCAATATCATTTAAGCTTTCTCCATCTTGATTTGAAGAAAATTGTGCTGATAAATACTCTGTAAATGAAAAATAAAATAATGCTCACCGGAACAGAGAGCTCAGCAGAGAGGTCGGAAGCACTGTTGCCATTATTGCCGGTGAAAATTGGGTCAGAACCCGGCAAACAACCCGAAGGGTTAGACCAAATGTTGGGAAAATCGTCGGCGCAGGAGCTGGGACCGCACCCATTGTCGGCGGGGAAATCGATTAAGTCATCAATTTGATCGAAGAAGCTGCCGCAGTCTATCTCCTCCGCGAAATCAGCAGGCCCCATCATTTTTCCTTTGCTTTAACTTTTCCTGAGAAACAAACTGGAAATGCCCAAAGGGAAAGTGAGGTAATGAGAGCGGGATAATGAACACACAGCTGTGATGCGGGCCACAAATGTGTCGATGATTTTGGGCATCACATGCGCCGTGTGGCGTATGTTAGCAAAAAGAGTTTGAGAATTGATATTCACGCTCCTTTTTTTTTAATGCAGACAGTCCACTTATTATCAATTTCCAGATTTTAGATAAAACCTTTTCTTTTCTTTTTGTAACTCTTTTGAATTTTCATTGCAGTTGAGAGATACTGAGAATCCCTTGAGTCTAAATTTACCAAATCTAATGAAGATTCTACATTTGAAACAGAAGAATCTCGGTGCTTTTTCTGGGTTTTCAAGATTATATCCTTTTTTGGTGGGATGGAAAACGGGGAGAAAAAAACGAAGGGAAGAGAAACTGTAATGCAAACCTTGAAAGAAGGGAGCTGGAATGCACAAAGAAAAACCCACCAAACTTCACTGCAACGAAGAAGGAACAGAGATATTATTATTAGAGGGAGACCTGCCCCCCCCCTGACACACACCCCCCCTGACACACCCCCCATTTCCCCTATTACCCCCGCCCCCCTCCCCTTTTTCCCCGCCCCCTCCCCTTCTTTCCCCCTTTTTTTTTTTTCCCCCAGTTTGAGTTTTTTTTTTTCCTCTTTATTTCCTCTTTTTTTTTTCCCAGTTTGAGTTTTTTTTTTTTCCTCTTTATTTCCTTTTTTTTTTTCCCAGTTTGAATTTTTTTCTCTTTATTTTCTAATTTTCAATTATTTTCTTGTAAGACAATTAAGAGAGATAGAGGTGGCAATCTCAACTCATATTTTTTTCTCCTGTTGTACGCATCCTGTACAAAACAAGAAAGGAACTATTTTTGCTGCCTGGAAGGCATTTTTAGTCTGATAAAAAAAAAGAGACTATTTTTGCTAGAAAAAAATCCAGTGAGATAAGTACGTACATCCTCTCTCTTTCTCTCTCCATTCCAAAGATAATCTCCAAAATCGATCACTCTGACAAGCCCCGTTCCGTTAAGAACTTTATCTTTTTAACATTTTTTGTTCTTATTAAAATTTTTTCGCCTTTATTAGTTTTACGCCAAATTTTTGTGAATTCTTGATTCGTCTAGTTGAGATGAATCGGAACAGTAAATAAAAATTACAGTTAAGGCTGCACGAGGCTGCACGCTTTTAATAAGTTTTACGCCAATTTCTTCCAAGTTTCAAACTCCAAAACACGACCCATGAATTGTGCACGCTTTCTCATATGTTAAAATATTAGGGTGAAAGTAAAAAAAAATATTACTTTTCTGATTCCTCTCGTCAAGACGATCAATACGGCTAAAAAGTTTGTTGCAAAATAATCCAATGCGAAAAAAAATTGAATTAGGACAAAACGGGAAAAAAAAAACAAAGGAGTTTTTTTGGTTATTATAGTATATATTTTAAATTTTGAAATCCACTTTTGTAATTATCTCCCGTAATTATTGTATTGAATTCCACTAAGAGAGCCCTGAAAGGCCGTTCGGCTAAATAAGCCAAGTGGCTTATTTTTTTGTCCTTATTCAAATTTTTTTCGTATTTGTTAGTTTTGCGTCAATTTTTTTGAGGATTATTGCATCTCCATGACGAGAGGAATCTAAAAAGTAAAAAATTTCGATCGAAACCTTTTTTTTTAATAAAGACAAAAATAAGCCAATTTTTTCGTCTTTATTCAAAAAAATTGGATTTCGATCATAATTTTTACTTTTTAGATTCCTCTCGTCATAGAGATGCAATAATCCCCAAAAAATTGACGCAAAACTAACAAATACGAAAAAATTAAGACAAAAAAATAAGCCACTTGGCTTATTTAGCCGAACAGCCCCTAAATAATGAGTCTTAGGGTGTTCGTTGAAAGGCTTAAGAGCAAAAAAATCATTATGGCCATTTAGAATAAAATGATCAAAAAAATACGATCTTCGCCCCGGTTAAACGGAATTGAAAATTGAAGCGCTTAATTCTTGAATTATATTGAACGGGTGGAACCACAAAATATATAGTTTTTCCATTTTCCATTATTTCACCATCAATATTAGGCTCGTTTAATAGGTTTCGTTGAGTAGATTTCAAAAATATAAAATTTATTTTAAAACAATACGTCAAAAAAAAGTTATTACAATTTAAAATTTTATAACAAAAAAATAAAATGAGAGAGAGAGAGAGAGAGAGAGTGGCTGGGGGTAATAGGGGAAAACCGGGGTGGGGTCGGGGGGGGGGGGGGAAAAGCAATTTCCCTAAGAAAAAGGGATAGGGATTTGGAGTGAAGCCTGTGACGGTAGGTGAGCATCCTCCTTCATTGCTAGCTGTCTTTTACTATCCCCACCCCCCATTTCTCCTCTGTCGTGATGTTTAAGTTTTCTTCTCTCTCTCTCCTCTGATTACTCTTTTTTTTTTTGTACTTCGTCTCCGACCCCCACACGGGTCCCCACCGCTCCCAATTTTAACGCATACGTATAGTACAAACGCATATGGAGTACATAATACTACATGTGAATGAATGTAATTTGTACAACAACAATAACAACAAGAGAAGAAGAAGAAGAAGAAGAAAAAGAAGGAAATCGAAATGGTTCGAGTATTTGGAACTTTTACCCTTTTTTCTGAAGAAAAACTGACGAAAGTCTGAAAGAATTTTAGAGGGGGGGGGGGCTGTATATATATATATATGCGCGCGTGGGTTTTGAAGTCTGTAACCGCAAATTGGTACTGAATGCTGAAAAATTAAGTACTGAAAGCTGAATGTTGAATTTTTTAAGCTGAAAAACTGTTTGGTAAACATATTAAGTACTGAATTAAAAAAATGATAAAATAATTTTAGTTCCGATTGATCTCTTTTAATTTACTAATGGTCAAAATGTACTTATAGTAAAGGTGGAATGATGATTCTGGTGGTGGAGTAGTGGTGGTGGTATAATGGTGGCAGTGAGTGGTGGTGGTATAATGGTGGTGGTGGCGGTGGAGTGATGATGGTATAATGGTGGCAATAAGTGGTGTCGGTGGAGTGATAGTTGTGCAATGGTGACATTGTGGTGGCGGCGGCGGCAATATGGTAGTGGTGGCGGCAGTGTGGTAATGGTGGTAGTGGTGGTGATGGAGTGATAGGAGAGTGGTGGTGGTGTAGTGGTGGTGGTGGAGTGGTAGAGGTGGTGGTGGGAGTTGTGGAGTGGTGGTGGTGGTAGTGAAGTGGTGGTGGAGTGATGGTGGTGGTGGTGGAATGGTAGAAGTGGTGGTGGTGGTGGTGGAGTGGTAGAAGTGGTGGTGGTAGAGTGGTGGTGATGGTGGTGGCGAAGTGGTGGTGGTGATGGTGGTGGAGTGGTTGTAGGAGTGGTGGTGGTTGTGGTGTTGGTATGGCGATTAAATGCAAGAACACAAAAATTCAGTCACAATTAAGTAGCTCAAAGCTACTTATTTTTTTTTCAACTTTTTAGCCTACATTTTAAGTAGCACTTAATTTGTTAAGCAATGTAAAATATCGTTATCAAACCCACTGAATCACTTATTACTTAATTGATTCAGTTTTAAGTGCTGAATTTAAGTTATCAAACAAGCCCTTATAGGCGACAGTTTTTTTAGTACTGTATTTTTTACCAATTCCAATTGACATTTTTAACCCTTAAATGCGGAATGTGTTGATGGAGTCAGGACAGTGTCGTTGCTTTGTTGGGCGCGTTTTATCGACGCTTGTAGTGATTCGGTGTGATTCTTTGTTTTCAAGTCATTCCATCCAACGAGATAACACCCTGGCTTGTTACTGAGCGCGTGATTCAGGGTAAATTTTGAACCTCCTCTGGGGTTCTTAAAATTACACTGACCTCCCTTATATTACAAGCTACGTAGTATTACTCCCTCCGTCCTTATTTAATTGTCCATTACATTTTGCGTACATTTTCAACGGCTTATATTTCTTGCCGTTTATTGCTAAAAATATACAATATGGATCCTGTTTGATAGATCTCAATTTTTTCTTTAAGACAATAATTTCAAAAATACAAAACATAATCTACGTCGAAAGATATAAGCCGTTGAAAATGTACGCAAAATCGTAATAGACAATATATAGGAACGGAGGGGGTACTTTCTAGTCCATCAAGTTCACATTGACACAATCATCTGGGACTAGCTCAATTGGTCAAGACTCTTGCATCTGATTAGAAGGTCAGGAGTTCGAATCTCTGCAGCACCTGCGACTTTTCTATTCTTTCTTTGTTTCTACCCTATAATGGGCTTATTTCTTGTATTGATTGAATTGTTGGGCTTAGTTATCTCATGGGCTCTCACAATTGATCTAGTGTCCCAGGTTTATACTTTGCACTTCATACATGATGTAAATTATCTCTTCTATCAATTGACCAAAAAGATAAGAGTTTACACAGACACCGTTAGTTTGCCACTAAATGACTAAATGCCATTGAATATTAGGTTAACTAAACAACCAAATCTTAGCTCTTTTTTTTTTCTCTTCTAATTGGATTTTTATTACTCCCTCCGTTTCATTTTCTTTGATTTTTTTCGATATTCGCACCATTTTTTAAACTCTTATATCTCTTAATTTATAATACTTTTTATAATTTTGAAAACTTTGTATTGTAGATCTAATCGAAAACTATCAAACAAGATTCATATTGCATATTTTTGAAAATTCATATTGGAAGATAAAAGAGTTTTACTAATGGCACGAATATAAAAAAAGTCCAAAGAAAATGGGACTGAAGGAGTATTATTATACTTAAAAAGCTTTTCTAATCATATTTGATCAAATTTGTGTAATTTTACTTAATTCTTACTCCCTTTGTTCCTAATTGTCTACGCCTTCGAAAATTTAACTTTTCAAAAGTACATGTAATCTATATTACAAATCACGACGGTGTGGTGGCCCACACATTTTCTCTGCATAAATCTTGGCCGTTTGATTTAGTACACATTTTTCTGTATAAATCTCCACCCTTGATTTCATCCGATGGTTGAGTTTCTTCCTCTTTTGGGTTCTTATAATCTTCCCTTGATTTCATCTGAGTTTTTGGTAATGATTTTTCAATTTCTGAACATAAAGAATTTATTTTTGGTAATGATAGTTGGGTTTCTACACTAAAAATTTTTGGGTAAAGAAGATACTCAGTTATCTCTCCTCACTCTTTTTTTTGGCCAAATCATTTCCAAATCAGAGCTTTTACGCATGGAATTAAGCCTTAGGAGATTAGATTTCACGCATGGAAACAGTATTGACATAAGGGAATTTGGTAATGATTTTTCAAGTTTTCTTAGTCAATCCAGTTTTCTTACCAGATCTACCTTCTCTCTCTCTCTCTCTCTCTCTCACCGACTCGGACTCGGCGTCCGCATCCGATTCTGACGCGGACAGACAAGAAACGCCGCTGCAGCGGAGTCGCAGCCACTTCAGCCGACGGTGCCGCGATTCTGATGATTCCGAGGATAGCGACGATGGCAAGGGGAGGAAGAGATCGTTTTCGAAGAAGATTACGGACCATGACGTTGCCGAGCACCTTGCCAAGAAAGCTCCGAAGAAGGTACCATTACTTGGATTCAATTGCTTCTTCTTCTTCTTTTTCCTACTTAGGGTTTTTATTTTTATTTTTATCAAACGGGCCTATAAAGTCTCGAGGAAATTAAAGGCGGTGTCTGGTTATTCAAACGATTCGAACCCCTTTGGTGATTCAATCTCAACGAAAAGTAAGTCTTTTTACTTTGGTTTATCTGTGTACATATAGAAGATTTGAAAAATTGTATCTGTGACTTCATTTCTACATCTATGTTTTACTTTTAATAGTTTTCCTATTAGATTAATTCTTTAAGTTGCAGTACGGATATGGAAATAGGCCATGATAGCCCAATATTTGTTTGTTTTCCAGTGTATTTTTGAGCCTACAACTATTAGGTTGTGACTATGGTTTGATAAACTTACGTTTATTTCTGTCCTGGACCGGTAAGGTATTTCAATTTTGGTTAGTTTGTTACCATTGGTGAACTTAAGATTTGATTTGTCATTGACGTATCCTCCATTGAGTCTCATTTGTTGGGCACCCCCATAGCTATGAATCCTGTGATTCCATGATTCATTATAGATTCACTTCTCAGTATTCTCATTGTTGATGTTAGCTGTAGTCTTAGTATCTCCATTTTCTTTTTATTCGCTTTTTTCTCAAGTCACTAAGATATCAATTTTCGAAGTTTTTCCTTTGAATATTAGTATATCCGAGTTGTTGGTGTATGTTTCTCAAGTCACTAGGGGAAGGGTATTCGTGCAAATCTCGACGATCTTTGAAACGGTAAGACTAAATCATACAAAAACAAACTGATAATTTTATTAATTACCTTTCCGAAATTTTACTAAAGCTTTGTCGATTTTGTATCATTTGTTAAATTTGTTGTGGGTTTGTAGGGCAAGTTTTTAGTATTTTTGGACTAAGGTATTATTGTCTCAAACCAACATCGTTGCCATTCTCTGCGTCTCATGAGAGCACCGTCACGGATACGGTATTTCTTTTTCTTTTCTATAAATTGAAAGGATTTAATTTATGCCAAAAGTAGCTGAGATCAGGTTAGCCATATATTAATTGATGAAGGTGAAAAAAGAGATGCAAAAGCAGGTGAAATTTTTGCTGGATATGACTTCCTGTTGATTGTTGATAGTTCTTAGGGGAAGGGGCTTGAGATTAGTATAGTTATTCATTATCATTGTGCGGGCAAAAAAAAAAAAGTTCGTTAGCATTACTTCACTACTTTTTAACTGGTTATGTGATCACAAACTTTTCAGTTGATCTTCAGAACATGGAGCATGAAACCAAGTCTTGCATCATTTTCCCCTTCTCTTTACCTCTTTGTTTCCCCTGCAACTTAAATTGGTCTTGGGCCAATTTTTACTGATAAAATGCCCTATGTTGCTTGGTGTTCATTGTGATCTAAGTACTCAATTACGTTTCCATCTTTATGACTTCCGAATTGGTAGGTGTTGCCTTGGTCCTCTACCAATCCAATCATGTTCTCATTGATGGGCAAAGAGGAAGCGAGCAATCAAGAAACACGATTATGGATGGCGTTCAGCAGAGGCTTATAGAGAAGGTTGTGAGAGACCACGAAGATGATGCTGCTGGATCTTCAAGTGATTAGGGTGCGGAACTAGGAATTGTGTTAAGTACTATTTATTTATATGGGTTCCTTTCGTATATATTTACAAAAGCTGAGATCCTGCTGAAATTAATTAGTTGTTGATGCTTTTATTTAAAAGTAGGCCTTAAAAACTGAACTGCAAGAAATAGCTAGGATGCTCAAGTTGGTATATAAGTACTGAAATTGATGTTCAGGCCATTATACTAGCTCAATGTTATTATAGATCCATCTTGCCCATGATTTTTTATTACTGAAGGTTGTTTTCAGTCATGGGAGGTTTATTGTTATTATATGGCAGCTTTGAAATCGTTGAAAAGCAAACTCGCCTGAAGTCAGGTTTGTTGATCAATAGTAGGGAAGGGTGGTTTAGTTCAGTTGCGTAAAGATCATGTCGCGCCGTGCCTTCAGGCACGGGCAATGCCTAGTCTATAATACAATTTGCGACGGTGTGGTGGTCCACACATTTTTTCTACATAAATCCTGAATGTTGGATCAATACACATTTTCCTGCACAAATCTCCACCCTTCATTCAACCCTTGGCATTGAATGGTTCAGATTGATTTCATCTGAAGGTTGAGAGTGATTTTTTCAGTTTTGGAAATGAGTTTTTCAGTTTGAATGTTCAAGTTTTGGAAATGTTCAGTCAATATTCAATCACGGGAATCTTACTTGACCCCAAAAAAAAAAATTTGGAAAGATATAATGGCAGATTTTTGGGTGACATTTTTTTATAGGAAGCTTGATTGGAAGCACCTAATTTACGAAAATTTTAATTGGCATGGCAAATTTTTGGAAAGATTTGATTTGGAGAAATAATATAATGGCAGATTTTTGGGTGAAATATTTTTACGGGCAGCTTGATTGGAAGCTTGATTTTTGGTAATGATTTTTTATTGCTGTTTTTTTGGTAATGAAAGCTTGATTGAGCAATATAGTCTTTGGTGTTTATTCTCATCATTTTCGATTTTCTCTCTCTCTCCCCCTTAACGTTTTCCTTCCAATTCTCTTTCCAATCTCCCTGACCCTCGCCTTCTCTCTGATTCTCTCTCCACAGATATGGCTCTTAGTTGTCTAGAAAATTAGTTCTTTGTCCTCCATCCATGGTGAGTTATTTTTTTTTTCCAGCCAATTCTTTGTTCTCTCTTCACGTTGTTTAGAAAAATTGGGAGTTGGAGTTAATCGAAAAATTCTTCGAACAACCATATTGCACGGGCATAAAATTTATTTTTTGATTGGGTTTCTCATATTTTGTGTTTCACATATGTGGACGGGCATAAGATTTATTTTTTTATTGGGTTTCTCATATTTTGGGTTTCGCATATGTATGTTTAAAGTTATCTTTGAAGCTTTAGCTTCAATTGCACATAAATGGATAGACTTTGTGACTGATTAACTAATAGAATTGTCGATTGTTGATTATGGAAAGTAAAAAAAAATAGTTAGTTTTTTATTTGGCAAGTTTCTACCCGTTTTATGATTCTTATTTTATTATGTCTACTTTTTATTCTGTTAAAAAAAATAGTTAGTTTTTTATTCGGCAAGTTTCTACCCATTTTATGATTCTTATTTTATTATGTCTATTTTTAATTCTGTTAAAATAAGACACCATTTGTTCGACTCTCTATTATTATTATTATTTTTTTGTGTGTTTGTCCAGAATTAATGACTGATTTTGGATTAAAAGACCTGTATGAACTGGTTCCAAAGTAGTAGATAGTACTTGGCATCTTTTAAATTTGATGGAGCAAACCCCGGAGGCCTTGACCATTTGCACATCCTTAGGGATCTAAAAATTGCAGTACAATTACATGATTGGAATTTGAATTCATGTACCTTAATTTCAAAGATGATTCATTTGATGACGTGAAAAACATTATGATCGGAGTGTCGTAGGCACGGGCAATGCTCTAGATTTTTATTTCTGTTGGTTTGACTTCTTTCTATGGTTTTCTATTTGCTTTGGCATGGTCAGGAAGTTAGTTGTTGCAATTTCTTTCACTACAAAGGGTGTCCTTCATTACTTTTACATGTGCAATGTATGGGTGTAAGAATACATTTTGTAACTAATAGTCTAATACCACTTGCACATGAGTTTCTTTGGTGCAGCTTGGTACCTCCATTTTGAGTTCCCTTAATCATAGGTGTAGACACTTCAATTTGGACATATTAATTATCCTTAATTTGTGCCCTCGAGGCTCCCCGATGATGAAATAAGGTCAAAACAGGCATTGGACAAACTTGGACGATGCTTCTTGGGCTTTTTCAAAACCAAAAGCCTGAGGGTAAAATAAGCACACATTTCAGCTTAAAAAATATATTTGAACGAAACCAATTGGGTTAGAAAGAGGACTCAACGAGCTTTCCAACGCTTTGAAAAACACCCAAAATCGAGTTCGGGAGTGTCCGTGGCGCCCTTTTGAAGTTGGGCAATCACTCCTAAGCGCTCGGAACCACTCTAGAGCGCTCGGGAGTGCTGTCAGGGCCAATGCATGTTGAGCTTGATCTTTGACCATGACTTTTCAGCCTTTTCAAACCTTTCAATGTTCAACCTGGTCCTGCCTGAGTATTCAGATGGGGCAGAAGAATAATCATGCCATTTTTCCCCCCAAAACCATTTTCCATTTCATTTTTCTTTTATTTTTCAAGTTTCAAACTCATTTTCTCCTCCTCTATAAATACCCCTTTCATTCTACATGCAAAGGACCACGAAATTTCTCCCTCTCAATCCCCTGTTTTCAGAAAACTTTGGCTCAAATACCCTAAAACATTTTTCAACTCAAATATTTTCCAACTTCCATCTTCAAACAATTTTCAAAGAAAATCCAAACATCACAAAAGCATTTGAAGTCTTAGACTTCATTTTCCCACTGTTTTTCAGCCCTTATTCAAGCATTCAAGTCAATCCAAGAAGTCTTGTCCAAGCAAAAGGTATTAAATCTGATTTTATACTTAGAAGCCTACTGTTTTCCCCTGTCTGAGGGAGATCAGTGGCTCATACCAATTCCTCATACTGGTTGTGAGCCACCTGATCTTGGTTTAACAACAAAAGCAAAAGGTTAGAAGGAGTTTTTCAGTACACTGGAATCACTCCTGAGCGCTCGGGAGTACTGTTATTTTGCTGCAACTTGTTTTTCCCCTTATATTGATGTTCATACAAGTTTCTGAGTACTGGGTGTGCGCTGGTCCTTCCAGAGCCCAGTAGGGTTTATTTACAGTTGTAGGGAAGCAAGGTTTGAATGGTTAAGACCAATTCTTAGCTGTTTAAACCTCTAGCTGAGCACGTCTGTACTTTTATTTCTTTGTGATTTTTCTGGCAGTACTAGCATGTGAATATGTCTAATGAAATTTGCAGGAGGTGTTGACTACACTCCCGAGCGCTCGGGACCACTCCCAAGCGCTCGAGAGTGATTCCAGTGACAGTTCATTCTGTTTTCTTACTTCATCATTCTATTGCACCTTATACACCTTTCACATGCATGCACTCCTTATTTGGTATATTTGTACATACTTGCTAGTAGTTTTCATGAAACAAAATATTTTCAGAATCCCACAAACGTTTAGTAGAGACCGATCTTGTATCGGGCAAGGGGGTGCCGTAAAACCCTTCCCCTCTCGTAATGTGACTTCCGAACCCTCAAGTGATCTCTGGTTTTCATATTCAATCAATCATATCGAATCAAAACGGTTCCTCGGGTGGCTAACCATAAATCCGGGTGGCGACTCTTCAAATTTTTCAAAACGATTCAAAAGCGGTGTGTTGTTTTTCGGGCCGCCCCGATCCACCCGGGGCTGTGGTAGCCCACAGTGGCGACTCCGCTGGGGAAAAGGTTTAATTAATACTTGAGAAAAAATTGGCATGTTGTCAAAACGGTCCGCTTTCTTTGAGCATCAATTAAACTTGTGAGCCAAGCTTGAAAAATGTTTGTGGGATTTTCAAACTTATTTTGTTTCATTGTCTATCTCTTGTATATGTATCTTGTGCAGCTTCGGTGTTGCGTTTCG
Source organism: Rhododendron griersonianum (assembly GCA_018127125.1). Classification (NCBI taxonomy): domain Eukaryota; kingdom Viridiplantae; phylum Streptophyta; class Magnoliopsida; order Ericales; family Ericaceae; genus Rhododendron; species Rhododendron griersonianum. The sequence continues at coordinate 27,659,187 of CM030790.1, read as the reverse complement.
GCAATCCTACCCGGCTTGCCGGTGATGGGGAATCCCGGAATGCTCAGCAACCCTCGACCGTGATGAGTCATCCCTATCGTTTGTACCATTATTGGGTGTACACTCAATAATGAGAGGTATACTTTGACTCTAGTCTGGGGAACCCTCTTCAAGCCAAAACCGGCCTTTGTACATGCTTAGCGAGCCATAGAACCTTCCAAACTAAGACAGGAACCTACAGGGTAGGTGTGGGCTACCACAGCCCCGGGTGGATCGGGGGGGCCCAAAAAACCACTAGTTTTTCGAATCGAATCGAAAAAGTTTGAAGAGTCGCCACCCGGGTTTACGGTTAGCCATCCGAGAAACCGTTTTGATTTGAAAAGGATTGATTTGAATCGAAAACCAGAGATTGCTTTTGAGGGTTCGGAAGCCACGTTACGAGGGGGGAAGGGTTTTACGACACCCCCTCGCCCGATACGAAATCGGTCTCTACTAAACGTTTGTGGGATTTTTCAAAGGGATTTTGTTTCATTAAGCATGTAGCAAGTATCCATAGGTATACCAAATAGACGTGCATGCATGTGCATATGTACAGGAGGTGATGAAATGGCCATGCATAAAATACAAGATAACAGAAAATGGAACCCTGTTACTGGATTCACTCTCGAGCGCTCGGGAGTGGTCCCGAGCGCTTGGGAGTGCTGACACTCTTCCTGCAAATTTTGTTAGTACCAACAGGATATAATACTAAACTGTAAACTGAAATAAATGTAAGCACATTACAGGCTCAGCAGAGGACTTGATGAACTGAGACAGAACCTCAATCTTTCAAATCATGCATCCTTGCCGTTGCATGATCAGACCTACATATTTAAAAGAGAAAATGGACACATCTATGCATGCAGAAAGTCTGAAAACACGGCAAATTGGGAGGAAAAATGGATTGCAGTGGCATGCATGCACTCCCGAGCGCTCGGGAATGGTTTCGAACGTTTGGGAGTGAGCTGCATGTCAGCTAATTTTCAAACAGGAAATAACATTATCTTGACATGCAGAGACCCTTGCTTTGATCTCTCCCAGGAAGAAATCTTCTTTTTTTGACCTTGGAAAATCCTATCCTTACTTGAAAACTTGGTGAAAAACGTTTCTGTTTTAGGAAAACTGATTTTCTATGTTTGCATGCCACGATAAAACCATTTTATTTTAGAATGCACCTCACCCCCAGCCTGCTGTTTACCAAAATGCCATGCATGGAACTGGAAACAGTCCCGAGCGCTCGGGAGCACTCTCGAGTGCTCGAGAGTGTTTCCAGTAGGGGTTTTGAGAAAAACGTTTCGTTGACCCCTTGCTCTTGTTTTTACACTAAGGTCTCCCTGCCATTCACCCAGTATTAAAGATTGGGACAGGCTGAGAGACCCCCCTCAGAAGGGAAAGACAGCCTCTTGTTTGAGATGGAAGTAGAAAGATTTTCTACCTTTGCTTGGAACTTTACTCCTTGACTGGCTTTGAAAAGTGAATGCAGAAGAACACAAGAGATCAGAAGCTAGGAGTGTTCTGGATTTCTTGCCTTTTCCTTGATGCTTTTGAAAACCTTTGAAGTTGGGAAAACAAGTTTGAGTTTGAAAGTCTTTGCTTTTAACAAGAGAGAGAGAGAGGAGGGGGGGGTTTAGAGAGAGAATTTTTGTGTCCCCTTCTCAGCTGAAACCAGGCTATATATATAAGCAATATAACCTATAGTTTTGAAAATGAAATGGATTTGAAATAAAATATTTTTAAAGAGGAAAAATCTTCTGGCCTGGTCCTCTCTAACTGAGGTTGAGTGTTGATTCAAACCTTAGCCGGCTCAAGACGGCTGTCATGATGAATTGCATGGATAGTGGGAAGCCCTGCCATCCATTGGGCAGCACAGAGGACTCGAGCGCTCGGGAGTGAGCTAGACCAATGGTTTTGGAAAATGGTTTTGAGCGCTTGGGACTGCTTCCAAGCGCTTGGGATTGATTTCGACCATTTTATTTCCTTTTCAAATCCTTCAAGAAGCAAAGTCTCAATTGGTACGAGGCTTGTTTCAATCCAAATTCATCATCGGGGAGCCTCAGGGCCACAAATGAAGGAAATTTGAAAAGTTCAAATTGGGGTGTCTATAGTTGCCCCTCTTTGGGAGACGCACGGCATCATGTCTGGATACGAGTGCCGTCCAAAGATTGAGACAACCCAATTCGAGCCAAATCAAACCCTCAATTCAAAAAATTGAATGCAAGTAAGAGCACTCAACGCACAAGGTCGCGTCCTTTCAGACTGCCTACGTACCCTTTTCTGCAGGGATCAGACCAGCGTAGTTCTTCGGGGCAAATGCAAACACGTGTAATGCATGCACAAGAAAGTATCGACAAGACTTTGATGAGATGAATGCACAGAGGGTCCACATGTTACTCTGTTTGGCGGACAAAACAAGGAAAAATACATCACCTGTTGGATGAAATATTTGCAAACATATTGATAGACCTAAAATAAGACTATCTTCATCGACCATGGAACGAAAATGCTCAATTATCAAGCACATCCCAAAAAAAAAAAAAACAGATTAATGAATAAAATTGGTGCCGATTGCTCTGTTTCGACATGGACAAATAATAGGACTGAGATTGATTTTGTAAAAAGCCTCGACATTGCAATAATCAACAGAAAGTGAAATAAACAGGGAATCGAAGATTTTGGCACGGCGACCGAAAAATAGAGTCGAGCGCTTGGGACCACTCCCGAGCGCTCGGGAGTGGTGTCGAGCGCTCGGGACCGCGACTGGGGCCCGCCACTCCTTCGTCTACCTTTTTTGAATCTGGGATCATACACTTACTCCCAAGCGCTCGAGAACCAAAGCGTCAACAGCTTTCCTATTCTCTCTGACTCTCGACGATCTCTCTCTCACTCTCCGACCATCTCTCCTTCTCCTGAAAAATCACGGACCGATTTCAAGACCTCGAGATCTCCTCGATCCTCGGGTGGGCAATCGTGTGCCAAGAGGTTTGAATCAAGGGGAAGAAAAAGCTACTGGAAGAAGAAGGAAGGGTAATGGCTAGCGGGGAGAATAGGGCAGCGGTGGGCGAGGCCCGCGGTGGTGCTGCTATGCCTGGCGACGGCGTGGCGGTGACTCCAGTCGCCGCGGCGGCGATGGGTGAGACTGGTGGTAGCGGGGTTGTGCCCAGCGACGAAGGGGTTACCAGTGGGAGCACGACGGCAGAGGGCGGCGCTGTTGTTGATCCTACAGTGGTAGAGGAGGCCCGGGGAAGTTCTACAGTGATTGGGGATGCCAGCGGGGTCGCAGCTGAGCCCGACGCTGGTGGGGGTCGGACCGACGATGGCGGAGATGCCACGGGCAGCCGGGGTGGTGCCACAGGTAGCGGGGGCAGAGCCGCGGGCGCTCTTCCTACTCCTACTGTGGAGGAGTTGTTCGCGGCCGCGGAATGGGACGGAGACGAGCGACGGGTCGAGGTTAGGAGCAAGATGGTGGTGGGTGGGCGCGTCGTCGCCACCCCCGCCTTGAGATCGACAACGGCGGTACAGAGGGGAGGAGACAGCGGGATTGGGGCCTCACGCCCCGTTCCCTTCGAGGAGGGGGATTTCCTGGATTCCGCGGAGCCGCGGGATATTCTAGACGCACTCGGCCTCGGCCCTAAGGTCGCGGCCGTGTTGAGAGGTGCTGAGACTCCGGAGGACCGGGCCTCAGCGCTGCTGTTAGGGGCTTTGCTGAGCGGCGCGAGGGCGTCGGATGTAGGAGGACACGGGGTTGAGGAGGAGGAGGCGGAGGAGATGGAGATGGAGGGGCCGGAACCGGCGGTGAACGTTGAGGCGCGGGTCACCGCAGTCGACGAGGTGAAGGCCTACCTGAGAGGGGAGCGGCCTGGGTTCGCGATTGCGACTTACGCTCCACGAGCTCACTTCTTCGAGCCCGTGGGGATGGACAGTTACGTCCCTGCTCGAGTCGACTACTCCGAGGACTTGCTTTTGCGCGATCCGGATTTGCACATCTCCTCGGGTTGGACCGCGGTGAGTTTTGACAGCTTTAACACTTGCATTTGATACTTGAATTGATTTGCAAATTGCTTTATTGATGTTGATGCCATTTCTTTGCTTTGTTGAAACAGCGCACGACATATGTATATGGCCACAGGGGTTCAGCCAGCTCGCTGAAGTACTTCAAGGCGCTGCCCCAGAGAGTACGAGAGTTGGTGGAGGCGGCGGGCTTTGGGCCGTTCATCCAGCTGATGACGGCGGTGAGGGTAGACCATGCTGTTCTTACGGCGTTGACCGAGAGGTGGTGGGACACTACCAACACCTTCCACCTCCGGTTCGGGGAGATGACGCTGACACCTCTCGACTTCGCAGCGATCACAGGGTTGAGAGTGGGAGGAGAGCCGATCCCCTACGACTCGAGCTTGGTGCTGGACGACGCAGCCTTGCGTTGGTTCCTCGGGCGGGTCCCACGGCACTGTGGAGGGATGGCGGCGTACGGGCAGTTCGTGGAGTACTGGGACCACGAGCCTGCAGACGACGAGGAGGTGGCGAGGATGGCCTGGGCGTACTTGCTATACCTATTCGGGGCTTCTCTGTACCTGAATAGGCGGTCGCAAGTGCACCTCTGCTACTTGGCGGGCCTGGTCGACTTGAGGACAACAGGGCGGTTCGACTGGGGAGGGGGTGCTCTGTGCCCCCTCTACTGCTTTCTGGGGGCTGCTTCTCGTGGGGTTGGTGACACGGTCGGTGGGTACTGGAGGATAGTCGAGGTACAATTTATGCTTTAGATTGCTTTCCATTGCTCATTCCTTAAAATATATGCTTGAAACTGGATTAACTTGAATTCGACCATTTGCAGCTTTGGGCTTACGAGGTTCTTGGGATGTTCCCGCTCGAGAACACCTGCAGGGATCCAAACTTACTTCCTCGCGGGCTAGCCTGGAGTAAGGCGTACAGGAGGGCGAAAGAGCGACGGGGAGAGGTGATGACTTTCCGGCGCTGGCTGGACAACCTGACGGGCGTCACGGTATGATTTGCATTCATTCCTTTTCTTTTCCTTGTTTCCGATGTATATCCTTATTAATGCTCCAAAATTTGAAATGCAGGTTCACTGGGATAGGTGGTTGAGGGTGGAGGCCGACTTCCTCCCGAGGAGTCGAGAGGTGATGAGGAGTAGGGTGCTGCTGGAGTGTCCCTTGGGCTGGCAGTGGTACCTGGGAGATCGCGTGACCCAACAGTCGCTCGGTCTCCCAGCCTTCGTGGTACCCGGGCCACTTCCTCCTCGCGTGTAGAGGACGGAGACTTACCCCCGTGCTGAGCTTGAGCAGTTCACGGTGCCTGACACCGACCTGGAGAGGCACCTCCGACGTACGCTGGACTACGCGGCTTACAGAGACAGGTACCTGGCCACAGACTTAGGGGTGGAAGCGGAGCTAGAGAGGCGAGTGGCTGAGGGAGGACGAGGTCCCGGTGCTAGAGGAGAGGCTAGAGTGCGAGGCCGTGGCGGCCAGTCTACACGAGGCAGGGGACGAGGTGGTAGACAACCTGTTGGCGGGCGAGGCGCTAGTCCACCAGGCGGAGGGGATAGTGGCACGAGGGTGCCATAGACGGCGGAGGCTTCAGCTCCGACCGTGCTGCCAAGGCTGGAGTGGACTATAGGCGTGACTGGGCCTAGTGGTGTGCGGGAGGTGATAGACGTCCCACGCCTTTCGCAGCCACCGATGCGGCTTCCTGCTCAGGTATACACGGATTCGCACTTTTGATTGCTTTGAATGATTGTTGCTTGCACAATCTGACTTTGAATATTACAGGTGTCGCGAGAGTGGGCTGAGACGGCCATAATGCTAATGGTGGGAATGCGCCATTTGCTGAAGGGCTGTGCGAGAGGGAGGGTCCTGCAGACTAGACTTGCTCCTGAGCCTGTTTCTCCTGCTGCTCCACAGGTATGAAAAATGCATGCATGTATAGTACTTTAATGAATCAATTGAGTTTCAAACATGTATAGAATGATTGCATGCTTGTGCTATGCAGGTGCAGCCACGACGTTCAACTAGGGCACGACCCCAGGTTACCACGAGCTCTCCGGCTTCCGCCAGCGCGAGATGACGGGGGACACAAAGTGTGTCACGGCCTGCTGCGGAGGCCAGGCAGTTCGAGGTGTTGCCCAGGGTGGCGTCCCAGCAAAGACTCGCTCGCGTGGAGTCAGAGGAGGAGACAAGGGAGGAGGAGGAGACAGAGGAGTCTTCTGAGTCACGCATTTTAGGGACGACGGACTCAGAGACCGCTTCTGGTTCTCCAGACGACGACGACGGCGGCGATGATGGCGACGAGAGTGAGAGCACGGAGCCCGAGGGCCACCAGCGGAAGAGGACTCGTCGAGACTGAGCCTTAGGTTTTTGCTTTGCTAGTTTTTCTTGTACATGGGCCTGCGTGCCAGCATAGTTGTAGTTTCCGGGCCTGCATGCCTTGATTTTGTTTGGGCCTGTGTGTCCCGATAGTTAGGATTGGGCATGTGTTTGCCCTAGCTTTTGTACCTCCTTCCTTACTCATTGTAAATACCGTATTTATTTATGAAAATTCGCACTTTTGTTCTTTTGCATTCGTTCGCACTCCCTTTATATAATTGTATTTTATGAAATATGTTCGTCTAGCCTTGAAAGAAAGTAAAGAGCACGCGAATTTCAACCGATACACTCAAAGTAAGAGTGAAAACTTGACATTGACACACAACGGCAAATTTTTGAGCGATCGACCGTGAAATTTAGATTTGAGGGCATTTGATCGTAACCGAGCGCGCTGTGCGGTTGACACTGAGTGTTGTGACCTTCGAGGACAGCTAGAATTTCCAAAACACCCTTGACACAAAGATTGACCATCGCTTACACTTGAAAACGATGCTCTAGGGACAATGAACGATGAAAACTTGAACTAAGAACATTAACGCGCATTTGATCATGTCATACAGTCACTAATGCACTTGGTGACTTATACGCATCGCTGGATTCAACCAAATACACTTAACGTGGATTTTGACACACTTATGGAAAAGAAACCTTGGAGATTTTGGGCTTTTTTCGAAGAAAACGGATGAATACACAAGAAAACACATAATGGAAACTGCTGTATTCCCTGGGAACACGATAGAAGTCTTCTGATCTGAGCTTCATGCAGTTACAATGTCGCATAGTGGTTGAAAAACTGAAAACCAAAACCTGCTGTAAACAGCAGCACTCTCGAGTGCTCGAGAGTTGTCTCGAGCGCTTGGGACTTCACTCCTGAGCGCTTGGGTACTGCTGCTACATGCAGCCCATTGCTGCTTCCCAATGCCATTCACCAGCTATTCCTATGTCATTTCCTTCTGCATGCACGTTTCCAAGGTGTTCAAGTGTGTAACGCCCCGATTTTCGGACACGTTAATTAAATCATTTTTAATTGATTTAATAGGTCATAAAACTGATTTAAAAAATAAATTTTATTAAACAGAGTTTAGCAGCGAAAATCTCAAATACCAAATTCAAAACTACTTAATTGTCTTACAACCCAACGAAATAAAACAGAGTTTGACAAATGTGATAACACTTTTGGAAATTTCAAATAACAATATTTTAAATTAACAGAGCTTTTAAGGGTAAGGCATCCAAGGCTCGACAAACTCTCCTTCCTCAGCTGGGAGGTCCTCACCCTGGTACTGATCATCTTGAGGAGGATTCTGTTATTCGGTTTCTTGATTACCTGGCATGAAACGCCAGCCCAAGGGCACTATGATGAGTTTTGAAACTCAGCAGATAATCCCAACCCTACTAACCCCTTACTCTACAGTTAGCAGTTCAACAATATAAGAATTGGTAATTCACAGAAAGTACAGAATAATAATAACACATCATCATTTTCTTTACTATCCATTAACTTACATGAAATCTAAGGATACTCTCCACGAGATCCTTTCCTCCCACATCCACTAACTACAACCGTCTCATGGGTCCACCCTTCCTCTTGCTTGTCCTGCACCAGGGTCCTAGGTGAGCGCACCTATGTTATGTACCGAGTATGTTCTCACTTAAGACCATAACAGGAGGATTGAGTCATCCCATGACGCATCGTACATTAGGGTCGGACATCACCTACCACTAACTATAACCGTCTCATGGGACCTATTCCCTCTCGAACAAAAGAAGCGAATTTTCCCATGACGCATTATACATTAGCGTCACAACATCTCTCAACACTGGGCCCCATTGGTTACCCATTTCAACACAGGGCCCCATTGGTTACCCTTGCCATCACCATGGCTCAAATCACAATCCACACAATCACACTTCCAACACTTTACCAATTTCCATTTACTTAACATCGTCTTCGTGAGTCACTACTCGTAACCACCCAGGTGAACCTAAGTCCAATCTAGCAAGTACATCATGGCAATTCCAATAACAATTCAATTAATAACATAATACATTTTAATAGGAAAGCAACTTGGCAATTGATACTGTGCGGGTAAGTAAACACATAAAGATTTGAGATTGGGCCAATGCTTTTTGATATTCTTACAATTTTTCTTTTTATCGGACGGTATGTTCAATAGTAATTTTATTAGCTCAGGAGCGTACTTATAAACATTCAGATAATTTAGTAAGCTCGTAGGGTATGATGAAGTGAACGTAAAATGTTTAATTTGATACGTTAATCTTTTAGGGTTTAAGTATGAAACTAGTATATATATTACTACTGTATCTTTTAGCCGTTTGTAATTCCAACATTGTGTAGTAATATTTTAACTTACTGTGACTTAACGAATTTTATTCATTACTTAACAAATTTTGTTCATTAGAATTACTTTACTGTATTTTTCTTTTTCTTAGATCTTCAAATTTTCTAAAACTGTTAATATTATTGAACGAGTTGTTTGTATTTATTGACTGCAATACTCTACTACGTTAACTGATCATGTTCAATGTTTTACTTAGTAAACAATCTTTTTAGTCCACATGTTCGTTATAACCATTTATTAAAGTATAATGGATTTCCACTAAGTTAAATTAACATTAGTATTATCATTAAGGATTTTTTTTGTTTTGTTTTTGTTAAGCTCATAAAAATGATTTTTATTAACTTTAACTACCACTGATATTTGGGTAACAACTACGAACATTCCGAGTAAAAACAATTATGACATGCATTTCACATTAAAAGGTAATAATACAGCAACAGCAGAACTAGAAGTATAGCAATTTTATTAATTCAACCCAATTTTTTTTTTCAAATAAAAAGATTTATTGGCATCTTGAATTTTATTAATTTAATTATTGTTACATCATAATTATTAAGTTAAGTAGTTAATTTAATAAACTAATTAATTAGCTATACATTTTTCTTCAATATTTGAAAAGAAAAATTCCTTCCTACTCATATATACACATGCACGTATAAAACAAAAAACAAAATCATGTGATGACTTTCAAACCCCAGATTTAAGGGATGCCAATAATTAAATTAATAAAATTGCTATACTTCTAGTTCTGCTGTTGCTGTATTATTACCTTTTAATGTGAAATGCATGTCATAATTGTTTTTACTCGGAATGTTCGTAGTTGTTACCCAAATATCAGTGGTAGTTAAAGTTAATAAAAATCATTTTTATGAGCTTAACAAAAACAAAACAAAAAAAATCCTTAATGATTATACTAATGTTAATTTAACTTAGTGGAAATCCATTATACTTTAATAAATGGTTATAACGAACATGTGGACTAAAAAGATTGTTTACTAAGTAAAACATTGAACATGATCAGTTAACGTAGTAGAGTATTGCAGTCAATAAATACAAACAACTCGTTCAATAATATTAACAGTTTTAGAAAATTTGAAGATCTAAGAAAAAGAAAAATGCTAGTAAAGTAATTCTAATGAACAAAATTTGTTAAGTAATGAATAAAATTCGTTAAGTCACAGTAAGTTAAAATATTACTACACAATGTTGGAATTACAAACGGCTAAAAGATACAGTAGTAATATATATACTAGTTTCATACTTAAACCCTAAAAGATTAACGTATCAAATTAAACATTTTACGTTCACTTCATCATACCCTACGAGCTTACTAAATTATCTGAATGTTTATAAGTACGCTCCTGAGCTAATAAAATTACTATTGAACATACCGTCCGATAAAAAGAAAAATTGTAAGAATATCAAAAAGCATTGGCCCAATCTCAAATCTTTATGTGTTTACTTACCCGCACAGTATCAATTGCCAAGTTGCTTTCCTATTAAAATGTATTATGTTATTAATTGAATTGTTATTGGAATTGCCATGATGTACTTGCTAGATTGGACTTAGGTTCACCTGGGTGGTTACGAGTAGTGACTCACGTAGACGATGTTAAGTAAATGGAAATTGGTAAAGTGTTGGAAGTATGATTGTGTGGATTGTGATTTAAGCCATGGTGATGGCAAGGGTAACCAATGGGGCCCTGTGTTGAAATGGGTAACCAATGGGGCCCAGTGTTGAGAGATGTTGTGACGCTAATGTATAATGCGTCATGGGAAAATTCGCTTCTTTTGTTCGAGAGGGAATAGGTCCCATGAGACGGTTATAGTTAGTGGTAGGTGATGTCCGACCCTAATGTACGATGCGTCATGGGATGACTCGATCCTTTTGTTATGGTCTTAAGTGAGAACATACTCGGTACATAACATAGGTGCGCTCACCTAGGACCCTGGTGCAGGACAAGCAAGAGGAAGGGTGGACCCATGAGACGGTTGTAGTTAGTGGATGTGGGAGGAAAGGATCTCGTGGAGAGTATCCTTAGATTTCATGTAAGTTAATGGATAGTAAAGAAAATGATGATGTGTTATTATTATTCTGTACTTTCTGTGAATTACCAATTCTTATATTGTTGAACTGCTAACTGTAGAGTAAGGGGTTAGTAGGGTTGGGATTATCTACTGAGTTTCAAAACTCATCATAGTGCCCTTGGGCTGGCGTTTCATGCCAGGTAATCAAGAAACCGAATAACAGAATCCTCCTCAAGATGATCAGTACCAAGGTGAGGACCTCCCAGCTGAGGAAGGAGAGTTTGTCGAGCCTTGGATGCCTTACCCTTAGAAGCTCTGTTAATTTAAAATATTGTTATTTGAAATTTCCAAAAGTGTTATCACATTTGTCAAACTCTGTTTTATTTCGTTGGGTTGTAAGACAATTAAGTAGTTTTGAATTTGGTATTTGAGATTTCCGCTGCTAAACTCTGTTTAATAAAATTTATTTCTTAAATCAGTTTTATGAATTATTAAATCAATTAAAAATGATTTAATTAACGTGTCCGAAAATCGGGGCGTTACAAAATGGCTTCAATTCAGCTGCTTCCTCAGATGAAGTGACTTCCCAAAGCTTGACTTGTGTTTTTCCAATACTTTTTCAAATTTCCAAAGTTTGAATTTTGAAAATGTCTTGAAAATATTGAATTTGATGATTTCCAAAGCTGGTGGGAAGTGGCATTGTCTCTCCTAGGCCTCTATAAATACCGAGTCTCGCTTTGGTAAGTCATTTACACTTCATTTCAGCGTTCACCTTTCAAAAACCTATCCTCCTCATGGCCTTGCTAAACCAAGCTTTGCTTCGTCCTTGGCTGGACAGCCTCGAAGGCATTGACTGGTTGAATTTCCGAGGGCACTGCCTTTACGCCCTAAGGCATCTCCGAGAGGTTGCAATCCGTTCGGCCTTGTTACATGCAGCGGCACGCTTTTGGGATCCCGAAGTGCATACCTTTCGTTTTGGCTCTCAAGAGCTGTGTCCTACTGTCGAGGAGTTCCATGCCTATCTTGGAAGTCATGACTCCGCTGAGCCAATTGTTCCAATGATCAGGGAGAGTATGAAGAACATTCTGAAAGCCAAGCTGGGTGTCAGTGGGAATACCGCTGAGTTTCTCACTCGAGGCAATGCCATTAACATCGTGCAGTTATACAAGAAGTTCAGTCCACCTGGAGACTTAACAGACTTTGAGTATCAAGGTCGTAGAATGATGGCTTGTTGTATTTGTCTCCTGGCAGCCTTCCTGCTGGTTCCGTCCGTTGGTCAGCCCAACTCCTTATTGGTGGGGGTTGCTGCTCAGATTGAGGCTCGCAAGGACGTTGCACCATTGGTACTTGCTGAAACCTTGATGGGATTGGATGCTGTTCATGCCGGTCGCACGAGGGTTTTTGGTGGTAGCCCGCTGTTGCTGTAGGTTAGGGACCTCACTCAACTCTCCTTTTTCTATTTCTCTCATTCATTTTACCTCAACGCTCGGTTTAGGCTTCATCTGGCTCCTTACTTGTTTTCTCTCTTTCCGACAGATGTGGCTTTGTGACAAATTGAATTTGCTAACACCCCCGGCCAATGATTGGTGGTATCGAGCAAGCGGATGGAACCGTCCCTTTCAGGTGATGTACGGGAGCGAAGATGATTGGGCTGATTTCCTTGCTTCTACGGAGGAAGATGACATTGCTTGGCGGTGCCATTGGCTGAGGCTTCCTGCCATGACTACTGGCAATATGGGTTCGACGCACGTGCTTGTGGCTGGCTTGACAGGCTTCTCATTCTATTCGCCTTTCCGCATTCTCCGTCAGTTTGGGCTTAGCCAAGAAGTGCCGCCGCCGGGCTCTGAAGTGCTTCGTCTCCCTCCCTTCACCATTCCGGGCCTTCGGAGTTATGTTCGATCGTGGGGGACTCGTAGGACTGAGCCAAGTGACCCACTCTTCTCTATTGTTTTGACCGGAAGGTACTGCAAATGGCTAAGGAGAGATGTGGAAGCAAGGATGGGTTGACCGCTTACTTTGCCATTCTTTGAAATAAAGATTGTATTTCAGATATGTGTTTTCCCGTTTTCATGCTCAGCTTGTAATAAAGAAATGATCTGAATAAAATTGACTGATTAAGGGTTTCCCCCTTTCGATTCATTAATCGCGTGTGCCTTTGAGAAAACATTCTGATTTGTCAATTTGGATTTTGATTCTTGAGATTTAGGACCGAACCTCGGTGTGAGATTGCCTACGTATCCCTTGAGAAAGGGAATCAGGCCCATACGTAGTTCGGGCTAGGGTTCGCTCGGGTATTAACACTCTCCTTTTGCGCTCTAAATTTTGCCTAGAACCGCCCTTTCGGGTTTTCGGCCTAGCGAGCTTTCTTTCGACTTTTTGCCTTAACTTTTGCCTAAGCCGCCCTTTCGGGTTTTCGACCTAGCAGGCTTGCTCTAATTTTGGGTTTTCAGCCTAGCGGGCTTGAGCTAGGCTCTGTCCTAGCCCTGAGGGGACCTTTCTGTCTTTAGGCCTAGCCCTTTTGGTTAGGATCTGACCCAAAACCTCTTTTACAAAACAAAACTAGTGTTCTGTGTAGAGTGTGCTACGCCGCGCGGCGCTTCAAAGCGTCGCACGGCGTAGTGGACTCATACGCACGGCATTTCAGAACACTGTTGTTTTCTTGTTCAAACTGTCTGGATCACGATCGTCTGTTGCTGGATCTGTTTCTGTATACCAAAAGCAGTCTCGAAATGAGACCATATCTACAAGCCATGTTTTAAACTCCATAGATCTTTTCAAAACAACGAATGTATCAAAAATGATTTTCTACTTGTGGCTTGAAAGAATGGTACAGATCTGAGATGATCTGATGACTGTGAGCTTTCTGAAGTTTTAAAAATAATACCGTGCGACGTAATGGATGCACCGTGCGAAGCTTTGCAAAACGATAAAAGTTTGGTATCAAGATCGGAACCACACAAGACATATCATTAAGCCGTGCGTTGTAAAGCGATATGCCGTCTGACGAGAGATGGTGATCCAGACAGCCCGTTTGTATATCTTTCTTGTTTATATTATCGCCATGACATCTTTATCATTTCTGTACAGCAAGCACCACTAGCACGGCAACGTGACATTTTTCATCTTGTTCCCCTTTCCCTCTATGTGTTTTTAAGGTTTTCCGAATGGTATTAATCCCCCCATTTAAAATGCTTAGTAGAGACCGGTTTTCATCGGGCGAGCGATGTGCTTTTCAACAAAACCTTCCCCGCTCGTAACCTGGCTCCCGGATCCAAAATCTCAACGGTTTCGCTAGATCAAAAAGCCTTTCTTTTCAAAACAGACTCTCGATTTCTCGGATCATCCATCTCAAAAATTCGGGTGGCGACTCTTCGAACTTCGCCTTCGGGCGCGGGAGCCCACAGTGGCGCCTCTTCTGGGGACTATATTTGTTCAAAACTTCTTTTTTTTTTTAAAAAAAAATATACATAAAGGAGTGTTGAATAATCAAGAGGGCCAAACTTGAAAGGTATTTTATTTGGGGGGCTTAATGCAATTTGGAAAACTTAAACTTTCTTTTACACTATGCACCGCACAAGCCGCGCTAGCGAGTTCTGGCTATCTTGCCCGGTTTACCGGTGACAAGCTCTCCCGGAATGCCTAGCAACCCTCGACTATGATGGGCCATCGTGCTGTTCGACCATTGTCTTGCAATACACTTGACATGGGGTAGTACATCTTGGCTCTAGTCCGGGGAACCCCTCTCAAACCAAAATCGGCCTTTGCACTTGTACATAACCATAGAACCTTCCCAACTAGGACAGGAACCCATGGCTAGGACTTACGTGATATATCCTGTTTATGTGTATTTCTTTTCTGTACATATATATCATTCACGCATCATTGCATCTTGCAGGCTAGAGGATTAGGCTTCCCTAGAATTCTTTAGGATTTGCCGGTCAGTCTAGGAGACTATAAATCCATGGAGGATGTGATACCTCTGGTGTTCGCCGTGCCCGAACGGCTCCCTTGACATGGGATTAACCTTGAAGGTGTGCGTATCTGGATTCTGACGGTCACATTACTCTGTCTCGGATGGTCAAGATAAGGAGATTGGCTCTGGTTCCGAAACAATCGGAATTTAACCTGCCTGACAGTACCTACCCGGACCGCCAAAAATCTTCTGTACAAATGTCTCAAGGGTAACTCAAGTCACGGTAGGTTATAGGACCTAGGAGACGCGTAGGGGGTAGGACGGGCATACAAGATGAGTTCTGAGTTGCTCCCTTTTGCCTTGTTGAAAGTTCAGAAACATTGGACACCTGCAAAAAGAAGAGGCTTAACCCAATTGGTTTCGTCCGTCTCGAAGACTGGTTCGCATAGATACCCTGGAAGAAACCCAACTGTTTGAGGTCCACATAGAACAGGAAGGGCAGTCGTCATTAGCAGTTTCGCCAAGCCCAGCAGTACAGGAGTCTCTGTCACCTGAAAATCCCTTACAAAAGCTGACCAAGGAAATGGGGTAGAAGAGCTTAGACAAAACATGACCACCATGGATACCCAGTTTAGGCAATCCCTTGCTGGCATGGATACACAACTCAAAGCCTTGGTTGCATCCATGAAAAACGACATGAACATGATAATGGAATCCATGCAGGAAATTTGCGACAAGCTCTTAATCAAGACTGACACGCCCAAGGGTGAGACACCAGCCAAGGATACACCAGCTATTGATCCCAATTTAGCCGCTCTTATGGCTAAAATTGGTAAGTTGGAAGAATCCGTGCAGGAAAATAATGAACAAATTGTGTTTGTTCCCCAACGCTAAGTTGCCAGAGAAGTTTAAGGGCGTGGATTTTGCAAAGTTTGACGGTACGGGAGATCCAAAGGCTCATCTTCAAGGGTACGTTGGTTCACTCACCATGAGAGGGATCGAAAAGGAAGCCATGGCCCAGCTATTCCATGAATCCCTATCGGGGCCAGCCTTGCAATGGTTTCTTACCCTGGAACCTTCCAAGAAAAGGACTTGGGAAGACATTAGGACGACATTTGTGGCTCAATATGATTTCAATGTCGATCTAAAGATGACCACGAGGGAACTAGAAAGCACCAAGATGGGAGAGAAAGAAGGTTTTGCCGACTTTGTGAAACGCTGGAGGGCTAAGGCTGCTCAGATGCAAAGCAAACCGGATTTGAACGAACAGATAAGGATCATCACCAAGAACCTGCCAAACTCTTTTGCCCCATACATGGTTCTCTCCCAGGCAGCCCCGAATTTCGAAAACTTTCTATGACTCAAGCTTGGCTGTAGAAGAGGCACTGTGAGACGGTACATTGGAAAAGAAGGAATCAGGTGCAAGGCCCAAAAGGGTGTATTCAGGGAACAACAACGTCCTTTTCGGGAATTCCAATCAGGCTGGAACTTCATCCACCAAGCCGGCAGAAGTAAACCAAATTTCCGAGAAACCAAAGTCCCAGCAAAGAGTCTTTACCCAATTTAGCACTCCTAGATCCACCTTACTCAAAAAGCTCACCGAGGTAGGAGTACTGAGTCCTCTCTTGCCACTACAAACTGTTCCACCAAACCTAAACCAAAATGTTTACTGCGAATTCCATCAAATGTACGGCCATACCACCGACAACTGTATCCGCCTCCGTCATGAGATTCAAAACCTCATTGACAATAAAGTCATTGATACTCCCCCTTCAGATAAACCAAACACCATCACAAATCCCTTGCCACAACATAATACCCCATTCCATATCAACCAAATCACCCAAGCCAAAAGCCAAGACTTTGATCCTACCTTTTTCATCATCCCTGATACCGAACCAAAGCCTGTTGTGGAAATTCCCGAAGAGACTGCCCTCTGTTACCTTTGGGATTGGGGAGATTTGATTGCTGATTGGGAGGAGTTTGAAGTCGCTAATTTCCAAGAAGACGTGAATCCGTTCTTTGAACCAGGATGGAAAGTTGATTGGCAAAATATTTATGCTGACCCTCTAGATGGGTTTTCTTTGTACATGACGTTCGAAAACCAGAATGAGAACTTGTCAGGGATGCCCGAATGGGAATGGAATCCAATCCCGGATGAATACCAACTCTTGGCCTGGAATGATCCTTTGGATACCTTCTCTATACCCATGCTGTTTGCAGAAGAACACCAACCACAGACGGTGACCTACAACTGGCCTGAACCTGCTCCGTTCCAACCGAATCTCTCCTACCTCCACGACCTCATGGCCAATGACCCGTACAACAATGTGGGTCTTGCTCCATATCCAGAGCCGCCGGGTCCCGAAGAAGATGTGGCTAGTAATGAGTTCAACCCAATGGACTACCTAGCCGATGAAGTTGAGTCAGAATCATCTGTTACTTTCCCAAAGGATGCTGATGTTGCCATGATGAATTTATGGGAAGATGAACCGGGAGCTAGGACAAACCTGTGGGGTAATACAGAAATTATCAACATAAAAGTGGGAAACGAAGAATGGACCGTAAACAGGGCAGTAGCAGAAGCTGAAAAATGGAAGCCTGAGGATCTGTGGGAAGACCTAGTTATCACTGATCACTTGGCCGCCAACCTCCAAGATACCACTATTGGAAACAAACACAAGGCCCTAGCTGATTTGTGGAATGAGGAGTCTAAGTACCAACAGATTGGTCAGTTGACCAGGAGTGGTCGAATTTATCAACCCCCTAATCTTCAAATTGGAGAATCCTCCAACCCTCTAGCTCCACCGACCAAAGAACCTTCTAACCCATTCTTTACCCTAATCAAAGATACTTTCCAACCCTTTGCCCCACCAGTTAAAGAGCCTTCACGCCCTGAGAAAAACCCTGAAGGGATGATCAAGCGCCAACTTGAACAGACTCAAGCCAAAATGTCTGTTTGGGACGTGCTTGTTCACTCCTCCCGCCATCGTGAAGGACTCATCCAAGCTCTTTCTCACCTAAAAGTTCCCTCCGCCATAACCCCTGACGAACTTGTAGCACTCATCAAGACCATACCCGTCAGACACGCTATCACCTTCACTGATCGAGATTTGCCCGCTGAAGGAACTGATCACAATCGACCACTCCATATCACCCTGAAATGCCACGGGAAATGGGTACCGGTAATTTTGATTGATAATGGATCAGCAATCAATGTTTGTCCACTCCGTGTTGCTTATTGCCTGGGATACAAAAATAATGATTTCTCTCCATCAGAAGTCAAAGTTCGGGCATATGACAACACCCGTCAGGATGTGATTAGGACCCTCATGCTTCCTATGACTTTCGGACCTTATCAAACGGATGTGGAGTTCCATGTGGTAAACATTCCCGCATCCTTCAACCTACTGCTGGGTAGACCCTGGATGCATAGGCCTGATATCATGGCAGTTCCTTCAACGCTCCATCAGAAAGTTAGACTGGGACTGGAGACTCGGATGCTCACCATTCATGGCGACTCTGGGATTCGTGCTCCTATAGAAGAAATGCCCCACTTTTGGAGATACAACATGGGGAAGAGGACGTTGCCCTGGGCGGCTTCTCTCTTGACACCTCTAATTCTGTTTTCACTGTCAAGATTGATGGCGACTTCGTCATTAGTAATGTTGCCATAAAGATAATGAAGAAAATGTCCTACATGCCAGGTTTGGGGCTGGGAAAGAATCTCCAGGGGCCAGCACAGTTTGAAGAACCAGGAACTTTAACCCGCATAACAGGCTTGGGATACCACCCTTCAGAGGATAAGAAAGAAAAAAAAGGGAGATAGATTGGAAGATTATTTTGTCAAAGAGAAGGCAAAACAGATTTATCAAGGACAGCCAGAACCATTCTGGGACAAAGAAAACAACACCTTCCTACCGGGATTTGAGATATTCGCTAATGATGTATAGCCTGAAAGTGATGAAGAATTGGAAGCAGTAATCAAACCAGCAAGGATGGCAGATTGGGTCGAAACTCTTGCCGTGGGTAGCCTAGCGACCTTATTCGAGGAAGACGAACCATTGGGTGTAGCCGTGGAAGCAGAAGTGTAGATGCTAGGGCAGGAGGCCCTCGAAGACCCGACTTCACTCATCATGGATGCCGCTGGAGATTATAAGAACTGGACTTTCATACCAAGTGCAACTAGTCATGAGCCTGAGTCTGAAACTGAGTCCTCTGAGTCCTCCGAGTCCCCTGAGTCCCCTAGGACTCCTAAGTCTTCTGAGTCTTCTGAGTCTGTTGAGTTTGAGTCGGTGCCTCTTGGCCCAACTCCTCAGAGTCTGTATTTTGAGTTTGAGTCTACCCGCGTGTATGGTGCCCCCGAGGCCTCTGCTTATGATGAAATAAATGAATCTGATTCCGCTTACTTCCCTGATTTTGAAATAAATTGTGTCGACCCCAATGATGAAGAGATCGATTTCGAGGGGGAAATCCCTGAAGAAATTCGGTCCCTAATCGAAAGGGAAGACGAAAGGCATGCTCAGCCTGTAAAAGAAGAAGTTGTTTCAATAAATTTAAGGGACGAAGGGAATCCCCGAATGGTTCAGATCGGTTCCGCGCTGTCAGAAGAAGAGCGTCAGGCTCTTGTAAATTTACTAAAAGAATTCGAAGATGTTTTTGCCTGGTCACACGCTGACATTCCCGGAATCGATCCTGAAATCGTGGAACATCGGATTCCCTTCATCCTGACGCGAAACCAGTAAAACAGAAACTGAGACGCATGAGGCCTGACTGGGTGCTTAAAATAAAAGAGGAAGTAACTAAACAAATCAATGCTGGGTTCTTAATGGTAACTAGATACCCTCAGTGGGTCGCGAACATTGTTCCCGTTCCGAAGAAGGATGGCAAAATCAGGGTTTGTGTGGACTTCAGGGACTTAAACAAAGCTAGCCCCAAGGATGACTTCCCTCTGCCGCACATTGACGTGCTAGTCGATAACACCGCAGGACATGCCTTACTTTCTTTCATGGATGGTTTCTCGGGGTATAACCAGATTCTCATGGCCCTGGAAGACCGAGAGAAGACCACGTTCATTACTGAATGGGGAACTTATTGCTATCAGGTCATGCCTTTTGGGCTAAAGAACGCTGGCTCCACCTATCAGCGAGCTGCTATAACCTTGTTGCATGATATGATTCATAGAGAGGTGGAGGTTTACGTTGACGACATGATCGTTAAGGCAAAAGAGCGAGAAGGCCACTTACCCGCGCTCAGAAAATTCTTCGAAAGGATAAGGAAGTACAGGATGCGCCTCAACCCGGCTAAATGCACGTTTGGAGTCACTACGGGGAAAATGCTTGGGTTCATGATCACCACTCGCGGCATCGAAATCGATTCATCAAAGATTAAGGCCATTCTGGAAATGGAACCGCCACGGACAGAGAAAGACGTAAGGAGCTTCCTTAGCAAAATACAGTTCATCAGCCGGTTTATTGCGAAACTGACTTCAACGTGTGAACCCATATTTTGCTTGCTCAAGAAAGGAACACCATTTGTGTGGAATGACTGATGTCAGCAAGCCTTCGAGGCCATCAAAGCCTATCTAAGGAATCCGCCAGTCTTGATGCCGCCTGAACCAGGAAAACCTTTGATCCTATACTTGTCAGTCACTCCGTCTTCCATGGGGTGCATGCTGGCACAAGAAGGAGACGATGGGGTTGAAAGGGCTATCTACTACCTTAGCAAAAAGATGGTCGGATCCGAGGAACGCTATACTCCCTTAGAAAAGACGTGTTGGGCACTCGTTTGGGCTTCCAGAAAGTTAAGACATTACATGCTGGCCTACTCGGTGAGATTAATATCCCGAATGGATCCTTTGAAGTATTTATTCGAGAAGCTAGCACTTACAGGAAGAATGGCACGATGGTTATTAATGCTAGCAGAATTCGAATTAAAGTATGTCAGTAGAAAGTCAGTGAAAGGAAGAGCCGTCGCTGAATTCTTGGCTGACTGTCCAGTCGAAGGAAAGGAGGATGCTGAATTCGAATTCCCGGATGAAGGCATAATGACCATAGCTGAAGACATGTGGCGATTGTATTTTGATGGAGCAACCAATCAAAAAGGATTTGGGATTGGCGTGCTGTTGATTTCGCCGGATGGGTCGCATATCCCACTTGCATTCAAGCTTAACTTCGAAGTCACCAACAATCAAGTGGAATACGAAGCTTGCATTGTTGGCATGGAAGCAACCATTGAAATCGGTATAGAAAAATTGGAGGTTGTGGGAGATTCAAACTTGGTCGTTTCTCAAGCAAACGGCGATTGGAAGGTCAAGGAAGAGAAGTTAAAGCCGTACCATCAAGACCTTGAAGATCTCATTCCCCATTTTAACAAAGTAACTTTCACTCATGTCCCGAGACTCAGGAATCAATTCGCCGATGCCTTGGCAACATTGGCCTCCATGGTCGAAATCCCTGTCGGCGTGAAGCTAAGGCCAATCGTGATCGAGCAAAGGGACACCCCGTTATACCAGCATGTCATGGCCATCGACAAACCCAAAGACGGTCACCCTTGGTTCTACGATATTTGGAGATTCGTGGAAAGGGGAGAGTACCCCTCTGAAGCAAGCAAGAAAGACAGGATCGCCCTTCGGAGTGTGGCAGCTCAATACATCATTTGTGGAGGAAATTTGTACCGAAGATCTCACTATGGTACCCACAAGCTATGTATTCGTGGAGAGGAGACAAAAAGGGTAATGGAGGAAGTCCACGAAGGAGTATGCGGTCCTCACATGAATGGTATGATGTTGGCCAAAAAGATTTTTGAGACAGGGCTACTTCTGGTCCACTATGGAGATGGAGTGTGTGGAATACGTACGACGTTGTCATAAATGTCAGATTCATGCTAACCTCACGCATGTCCCACCGCATGAGTTGCAGCAAACGACCTCGCCATGGCCTTTCTTGACCTGGGGAATTGATGTCATCGGAAGGATTGTGCCAGCAGCCTCTAATGGCCATAAGTTCATCCTGGTGGCTATCGATTACTTCACGAAATGGGTGGAAGCAGCCTCGTATGCAACCCTGACCGCAGTCCAAGTCGCGCACCTTATCAAGCAAAATGTCATTTATCGGTATGGGGTCCCACAGGCATTCGTATCTGATAATGGGGTTCATTTCAAAGGCCGAGCTAGGGAAGTCTTGGAGGAGTTTCAGATCTAAATACACAAGTCAACAACCAATACTACAATAATAGATAAATACCACACTAAGGAGGTTCACAAAGATCACGGTTTTCAGTGAAAGCGTGATAAAAAATTGTAGGCTAACTTTTTAATCTCAGTTTAAATCAAAAGCTGAGATAAAAAGTGGTGCTTAGCCACGGAAAAGAGCAAGATAATAGATCTCACTCTTGCAATGAGATAAAAGAAAAAAGATCTCACCCTTACAGTGTGATAGAAGACTTTAGCACGGAATAAAGATCTCACTCGTGCGGTGAGATAAAAAAAAAAAGATCTCACTCTTGCGGCGTGATAAAAAACTTTGGTGCAAAAAAGGGCGAGATAAAAGATCTCGCTTTTGTGGCGAGATAAAAGACTGATAAAATCGGGACTTCTGAATTTTTGCGCTCATTTAGTGCGCTTAGAAAAGGAAAAGTAATTGAAAGGGTGCTCAAAACTACGGCGTTTCAGTGTATAGCTGATTTTGATTTTCTTTCTTTGGTTGACCATTTGA
Source organism: Rhododendron griersonianum (assembly GCA_018127125.1). NCBI lineage: Eukaryota > Viridiplantae > Streptophyta > Magnoliopsida > Ericales > Ericaceae > Rhododendron > Rhododendron griersonianum. Next base: position 27,636,776 of record CM030790.1, on the reverse strand, counting down.
AGTCTGTTTTTGGTTTGCCTTGCATCTTTGTTCCACTTTAATTAATATTACGCTGTTACCTTTCCATGATTATTCCTTGAAGCTGAAATGGCAAGGAGACAAGCTTTGTTTCTTGGAGACTCTGAGTTCCAACAGTTGCTTCACATATTCAGGTATATTTGTTAAATGTTGGCTAGTTACTTGCCTTCCTATAGTAGAAACCCTGGTAGGCAGCCAGGCAGGTGTCTTGGCTTATACTTCTATTGGATTTTGGTTATGGTCCTGAAGCAATTTGGTCCGGGCCTATGCTATGCTATTTATTGTGTTATTCTAGAACTGATTGTACATAACATGTGGCTGGAATTTGGGCTGTTTTTTGGTGGGAATTTCCAGATTGCGTTCTTAATGTTGGATCCTGCTTTGCAACTATATTTTCCACTGAACTGAGAGAGTTTTATTTGATAGATTATTGAATTTTGTCACCTTCCTTTCTGTGTTATCAGAGTAATTTAGTATAGAAGTGGTGATTACTTTTCTAGAGTAACGAACTACCAATAGATTTTGTGATTTGAGTTTTGGGTGGGCAGGTAATGCTTATTGCCTTCCCCTTGAAATATCTATCATAATCTAAATTGAAGAGTAATACTAGAATATACAGATGGACACTTTGATGCTGAACACTTATTTCCCATCTGCTTGTTTGTTCGTCTGCTTTATTGTGTATCTCTTACTCAAATATAAATTAACAAAATGATTTTCTCTTGAATAGACATTTCCTGACGAGGTTCTTGACCTAGACAAATCTGTCCGAACTCTTGATTTGACTCACAACCCTATCTGTTTTGGAGTGTCTAGTCGCTTGGAAGCATGCACTTTGGATTCTGGGTATATAAGTAGGATCGATGAACCAAATTGTCTTTCCCATGATAATCATTTTGACTGAGCCTGTACAGTTATTCGTATCCTTGGTGTGAATGACTAAAAGGATCAAAGGAACATTCTCAGAATCACTCCTTGAGAAGGTGTTGATAAATTGAAACCAAGCCTACCCTACTGCACTACCACTGCGTTTGCTACTGCTCCTGACCTATTGAACGACTTTGAAGTCTTACTTACAGCCTTGTAGCTATAGTCAATGGATGAGGAAAACACCCCCTTTTGCCATAATGATGTTTGGAAAGTTGGTTGTTGCTTGATTTGTGCAGTCAAATAACCATCCTACTGGTAGTATTGAGAACTTCAAGGTTCAGTCAGTTGCCAGAGTTTGGTTCTAAAGATGTGTTTTTTGCTACTTTTTTCTTGGAGTTCTTGATCCTGCTACTTTTTATTTTCTGCTGGATTTAGGCATTGGAGTTCTTGATGCTGCTACTTTTTGTTTTCTGGTGGATTTAGGCATGCTCTGAGAATGACGAAGTGCTTGAAATTGGCTTCAGAGAATGACGAAGTGCTTGAAATTGGCTTCAAAGAATGAAGAATTCGTTGTAGCTTAGGACACAACTCCATGCTTGTGGTTCAATTAGTTTTCTTTGTCCTTTTTATTGTTGAAGCTTTTGTTCTGCATTTTGTATTCATTTTCAGAAATTTGATTGATGTTAGATTAATTCAAAGTAGGCTTTCCGGCATGATGTTTTTATCTATGACATGTGCAAGATGCAATATCAGTTATGCATATTTCGTATTGCTATGTCTTTTGTTTTGTAGAAGATATCTACGGGCTGAATACATATTTTACGTGTATTTATTATTAGTTAGAGATTCGGGCATTTTTAAAATGCACAAAAAAAAAAAGATGCATCTTTCAATCACATTTCTAGACTGTGATGATAAGAACATTTAATCACGGTTTTAGACGAAAACCGTGATCTAAAAACCAGAAAAGATCACACCTAACTATTTTCCATCTCATTTTTTAGCCATAATAGATCACAGTGTTTGGTGGTGATCGTTATCTACATATAATCACGGTTTTTCAGGAAGAGTGTGATCAAAACTTGGGAAAGAACACGGAAATGAGTTTCCATCTCGGTTTTGGCTAGAAACGATCACGCTTTTTGGGTGTGATTGTTTCTATCTTTCAATCACGGTTTAAAACCGTGATAAAAAAGAGTGACTTACAATCACACTCAAATCCATCACGGTAGGAGGAGTGTGATAGAAGATTAACTATCACTGCCAATAACCGTGATTGTTATGCTTTATTGTAGTAGTGAACCTACTGACCGCAGACCAATGGGGCCGTGGAAGCAGCCAACAAAACAATCAAAACCATCCTAGAAAAGACCATTCAATCTGCGAGGGATTGGCACGAACGACTACCTTTGGCATTATGGGGATATCGCACGTCTGTACGTACACCAACGGGGGCAACTCCGTACTCCTTGGTTTATGGCATGGAGGCCGTACTCCCCATAGAATTAGAGGTTCCATCCCTCCGAACTATGATCGAATGCAATGTCCAAGAGGCAGATTGGCTGAGCAACCGGTTTGAAGAACTTATGTTGTTCGATGAACGCCATTTGAGGGCACTTTACCACATTCAAGGACATCAAAGGAGAATTGTAATATTCCGAAATTTTTTAATAAAATAAAAAAATTCCGTAATATTAGTTTTTATTTAAATTCTTGTTATTCTTAGAATTTTTCGAAAACGAAAACCGGACGATCGAACACCACGCGACTCGTTTCTACGTATATTGGTACACTCTTTCACACTAGATTATTTTCCTCCAAATCTTCCACGTCAAGATTTTCTCTCTCTCATCTCTCTGCCGAAACCTCTCTCTCTCTCTCCTCTCCTTTCCTCCCCAATTCCTCTATAAATACTACCCCTCCCTCACCTCCAAAACCACAACTCCTCACTTCTCTCTCAAACCCCTGTCCAGTTAGGAGGCTAATAGAATAGTAGGAAAAAAAAAAAAAAAGAAAAGAAAAGCTTAAGCTCCTCCCATGGAGGATTAAAGGTGGGTTTGCTTTTGCACCACCTCTTAACCCGAATTAACCTCCCCAAACTTCCATACACACCTCAAACTTCCCAAAACATCCATCATCGGCCCTAAATCAATCCCGGACAGCCGTACTCCGATCATCTCTCCGGCGAACCGAAAAACTCAAAAACTCGTTTTAAGCTTGTTTTGATCAAAACCGAAAGTATGTACCTCTTCTCCCACTCTCCCTAAGTATAATAGAGTAGTTTTGACGTGTTTTTAGGGCTTAAAATGATCCCAAACGAAAAATATAGCTTACTGTCCATTTTCGGCCAGATTCATCGTTTTGATATTATTTATGGGCCCGACTATCTATTTGATATTATTCACGTTGAAGATGACCCTTATGATATTTATTTTACAACCTTTATGATATTATTATTATGAAAAACTACTGACTTGATATTATTTTTGACTGAGTAATATCAGTTTAGTATTAAACGAATTAGTTATATCAGTTTGATTTATCTAGTTGATTAAGTGGATAATTGGTAATAATTTTAGTTTATATGTGTGCTCAAATTTCTTTTTTTTTTTTTTTTTACTTGATGATTACACATATAATATCTTGAGATCGTAGATTAATAAATAAAAAATATTAAATTAATAATACTTTTATTTAGTAATTTTAGAAAGGAAATTAGTGAATAAAAGATATTCATATCCTTAACTTAATATTATAAGTGGTAATGAAATATTTCTCCAAATTATATTAAAGGATAAAACGATAGATTAATAAACCTTGTTAACTAATAATAGGATTTTCAAAAGAAAACGGTTTCCAATGTCCTACTAAAATTTAGTATGTTGCACAAAAAAGGAAAAGGAGATATTATCTTAGTATGATATTTAAACAAATATCATTAAGGATAGTATAGTATTTAAAGTAAATATTTATTAAAGAAATAACTATTCTTGTGATTAATCTTAAAAAGAAATTATTTTAAACTATTTAGTAATAGGTGGACTATTTTATAAATCATAAAAATTACTAATTTGTCATTATAAATAATCAACTGATTTTATCCCTAATAATAAATAAATAGTAAAAGAATATATAAAAAGGACGTTTTAATAATTAAGGGTACTAAAATTGTGAAAACGAATTTCATGAATTTCGATAAATTGTTATTGCCGTATTGTTGCTTCGTGAACGTAGAAATTGGACAATAGGTACCCCGGGCGGTATTCGCATGTTGGAATAAATTAATTAGACGTTAAATTCCTAGGGAAAGTGAAATTTTGTTTTGGTCAGGAGATAACCAAAGTGGCCGAGGACCGTGGGTTTCCTGAAAGATTGGTCGTCGGTATCGGCACTTGTGGTTAAAGACCGGTGAATTATCATCTTGCGAACCCTGAACATGGCACTATTGGATTTATCTTCCGGATATTCCGGGGGTGGATTTATTGGATGAAACCGGAGTATGGGTATCATTTCTCGCGGTTGGTTGGTTATCATTCGCTCCTTGTGATGGTACAGCCGAGTTTGACCCGACATGTAGCTTGGTCTTATTCGTCTGGGATCCCAGGCTGGGCAAGCAAGGAGAGGGTAAATCGACAGAGTCGCCATAGTTCAGAGGTTGTTCGGGAGGATTATTTCTCATGGTAGAGAAATCTAGAAATCACTTAAAGACAAGATAATCTCATAATATGCTCTTGATTGTTGTAACTTTATTCATTATGCTTATTATTATATTATTGTTTGTATTTTATGGGTTATGGATTTAGGGGTATCTACTGAGTGATTTATCACTCACGGATACGTTCGTATCCTGGTAAATCGATTGCTTCGGCGGTCAATTTGCCAGAAGCTGCAGGTAATGACGACATAGAAGAACAGGAACCCAGTTTGGAGCAGTTCATCACTGGAGAGATTCCAAGGACGGAGACTGAGCAAGAGTTCGCTTGGAATCCGTATCAGAACTAGAGTCGCTCTGGGTCTTTGCTCTGTGACGTCATGTCACCCAAGGGCCTCCGTACATGTGGGGTAGAGCATATTAACGTCATTCCAAACTGTAATAAAGAGATATGTTGCGGTGGTTTGTAATAAAAAGGATATTATTTATGCTAAGTATAATCTATTAATGCTTCCGAAATTCCTCAGAAAATCGGGGCGTTACAAGAATTGCGCGCGCATTCAATAAAAAGGTGAAGCCCAGGGACTTGGCGGAAGGCGACATGGTTTTGAAAGAAATCCGAGCACCAGTCTATGATCCCCGAGGAAAGTTCCGACCAAAATGGTCCGGGCCTTATATCATCAAGACTATCCTATCTGGAGGAGCTACGCAACTCATTGACCTAGACGGAAACGAATTCTCAACTCTAGTCAACCTGGATCAACTCAAGCGCTACTACCCCTGAGAGAAGCTCGCTGGGCTGAAAGCTGCAAGGGCAGCCAGTTCCAGGCAAAAATTAGAGCAAAAGCCTGCTAGGATGAAAACCCGCAAGGGCGTCTTAGGCAATAGTTAAGGCATACAATGAACGAGCTCGCTAGGCCGAAAATCCGAAAGGGCGGTACTAGGCAAAAAAATTAAAGCGTAAAAGGAGAGTGTCAAAACCAGAGCGAACCTTATTCTTGAACTACGTCATGACCTGATTCCTTCATTAAAAAGGATACGTAGGCAGTCTCGTTGTGGGACTCGGTCACGATCAATCAAAGCAAAAATCCAGGTTGACAGAATTCGGAAAAGGCAGAATCAAAGAGGGGGAGACCCTCTGTAACTCACTTTATTAAAATAACTGCTTCTAACACATAGGGCTGAGCATGATTTTTGAAAATAAAAGTGCAATACAATAAAAAGGAGGTCCATGATTTATTCAAAGGTCAGGGTAGTAAGATCGAGTCAGTTTCCTTGCGCTCTTGCCCTTGCAGCAATGTCCCTTTTGAGCCATTTCCTGTAACTCCCACGCACTGCCACGGAGGGGTAAGGATGGGCATCAGTCACCTCGCGAGACCTCCAGAATCGCTTGTAGTTGCAAAGAGCCGAATGACGAAAGAAAGGTAGAACTACATCCACCAGGACCTCTGCAGGAACCTCTTGTCTCAAACCAAGCTGACGCTGAATCCGATAGGGGATGTAGAAGGTAAAAGCCTCCAGGCTAGCAAGAACCACCCACTGAGAGCCCATATAATGCACAGTCATGGGTGGAAGGTCGAGCCATGAGCATCTCCAGGAAATAGTCTCAGCCCGCTGACGTTTGAAGAAGCTGACCCACTCGGAAGCTCGCCTGTCAGCAAATTCAAAGCACTGAGAGGATAGCAACCTAGCCTCATACACCAAGTTGCCAGGAGGGAGAGTCAGCACATTCACCTTGTCACAAAGCCAAATCTGCCAAAGAGGGAAAACAAGTGAGAAACCGTAGAAAGCCAAGCCCAATGTCGATGAAAAGAGAGAAGAGTTTGAAAAATGAAAGATGAGGTGAAAACCAACCTGTAAGAGAAGGGGGCTGCCTCCAAAAGTCTCGGTCTCTCCAGAACGAATCCTGTCCAAACCCATCAGTGTCTCAGCCAATACCATTGGAATCACATCCTTCCGAGCACCAATTTGCACCGCGATGCTGACCAATGCCGAGCTAACATGACCAGTGGAAGGAACCAAGAAGTAAGCAGCAAGTAAGCACATGCAAAGAGCGGCCATGCGCCGAGTGTGGTAGGTTGTGTCTGCCAAGTTACCAAGAGGAGAAAACATCTCAATAAGGCGCATCACGTTGAGGTGACCATTACTAACCAAGTAACGAGCAACACCGTCATTCAAACCGAGAGAAGCAGCTAAAACCTTGGACATGTTTTCACGCACGGGAGGGACAATGACATCTCCAGAGCCGAAGTCGCCAAGATAGGCGTGAAACTCTTCAATTGTAGGGCAAAGCTCTTGTTCACCAAAGCGGAATACGTGCACCTCCGGATCCCAAAGACTTGTGGCAGCCTTTAGGAGCTCGGGACGAAGGCGGATGTTACGAAGGTATCTCATAGAGTAGAGACCATGCGCCCGAATGTTGAGCCAATCGACCCCCTCCATAGAAATCAACCACGGCCGTAGTGAACCGGTAAGAGAAAGAGCCATTGAGAGGAGGTGAAGGTTTGAGGAAGAAAGATATGGTTAGTATGAGGCCTAAAGGTTTGAATTTATAGGAAGGGTAGAGGAGACAACTTCAACTTCCAAAAGAGCCTTGGGTTCCAAAAGTGCAGATTTTCCATGAGTCTTGCATAGGGAAAAGCTTGGTCATGCCCCAAAAAGAACAAAGCAAACATGCACTGGTTCGGAAATGATATAGAAACAGGTCAAACTTCAACCCTCGTGCAATCTGTCTTGGGAAGCAGCAAACGGTAGAATGTCAGGAAAATAGTGCCGCCCAGCATGATGGGGTAACGCACGGCACACCAAACCCAAGGGAAAGCCACGGCATAACACGGATACGCCGCAGGATCAGATAAAACCACGCGCGGCATTTTGAGGTCCCGTGCGGCATATCAAGTCTGCATTTCTGCAGATTTTGACAGCAGAGGTTTAAAACCAATTTGAGGCACTCGCAAGCATCACCAACCCTCAGAAAACACTTCAACGGGTATTTGGGACTTCGGGGAAGATCCGCTTTGAGTCAACTCTCGAAATTTGATGTAGCGGCACCAAAAGTCGATAAAATCCATTTCTCAAGTTGTATCGAGGTATCAAAGTCCGTTTTAAGTTGTTTCAAGCTGACCTTTCAAGGCCTACAGGTCATAAGGTCGAAAGTGACTTGGTCCAAGTTCCGTTTCGCGGTCAAAGTCAAAATTTGAGAATGTCACCCTCCAAAGTCAATGTTTTCTTGCTTTTCAGGCATGTTTTCAAAAAGCTTTCAGTTTTTCAAACGAGAGCTTGAGTTTTCTAGCCATGTGTCAAAAATCAAGGGTTGTTGTCCACGATAGGGGCATTTTTGTAAATTCTTGTACAAAGTGTCAATTTTTCAGAATTGTTCATTTACCTTCTTTGATTTCTATTCCAACGTCGACAGATCCTTACCCCAACATACTGCTCATCATAAAGCTTAAAGTTTACTTCAGCCTATGGCCAAAGACCAGTTGCATGCATTGAATGACAATAAGAGAAATTGAATAGCGTAAACATTGAAAGAATAAGCTTTTCTATATATAATCTCTAGAATATCCATGAGTCGAAGTACAAAAGGCGCGCAAGCCCAAAATCCTATCTACTGAGGGAAAACAGGCACCCTTCCAAAAAGAAGCACGCATGCTCCACAAAAAGGCAAAAGCAAAACAAACAAAAGGAGGAGCTCAACCCTCATCCTAGTCCTCGTCCTTACCCTCCTCGCCGTCCTCCCCAGAGACCTCCTCCGTCTAGGGACTAGCTGCGTCCTGGGTGCCTGTCACCCTAGGCACAGTACTCCCCGAGGTGTCCGCTAGGTCGACGTCCGTCGGCTCCTCAGTCTCGTCAGAAATGTCGACCGGCTCGTCCTCTGTCCCCCCAAATGCCATGGCCTCTTCGACGGAGGCTCTTCCCGAGAGCCAGCAGAGGAAGCCTGTGGCGCTTGCATGCGCACAGACTTCCTACGCAATCCGCGAGAAGCCCCTCCTCCAGCCTGCAATAACATGGTATTCATCATTTGCATTGTAATCATAGTATAAGCAATAGGAAGTAAAAGCAAAGGGTTCGAAAGCCTTACCATAGTCCCGCCAGCACGGAGAAGCACCTCTGGGGCGTGGCCCATGGCGTATTGCCTCACCAGCTGCTCTAGGCCCATCATGGCCCCGGCCATCTCTCTCACGTACTCTGGAGTCGCCTGCACGATAGGTCAATTGATTAGAACGTACGATGATAATAACAAGTGCATGCAAAGGGGCGAAAGAATGTAAATTGTACCTGAGCAAGGAACTACGGAACTGCAACTGTGGGACATGGCACCACCACCACACCAGAAACCCCCTGGGCAGTCGTCACGTCCACGGTCCAGGAGATTCGAGGCAAGCTGGCCCCGCTCGGACCTGCACCGTCACCTCGACCACCATCGCCACCCTCGCGTCCTCTTCCTCTTCCTCTCCCTCCTCTCCGTCCTCGTCCACCTCTACCGCCTGTACCACCTGACGCTCGAAGCGTCGCCCCCCAGGCAGCAGCCCGCACCCCGAAACTCGGCATCAAGTACCGAGCCCGGTACTCAGAGTAGTCCACGCCTGCCTGGAAAAGTGGCTCCAGCTCAAGGTCCGGTCGTACGAACCTCTCAACCTCCCCCCTGGTGTACAAGCTCGTCCTCTGCACCAGAGTAGGAAGGGGACCAGGGGCTCAAAAAATGTCCAACCTCAACAACTGACGTGACACCCGGTCACCCAGGTACCACTGCCAGCCGTAAGGGGACTCGAGAAGCACTCTCCCCCTCGTCACCTCCCTACTCCGGACCAAGTAAGGAAGCTCGCAGCGATCCCACACACGCCAGCGAATCTGCAATCAAAGATAAACCACATCAGCATGAGATTTGAATAAAAGCTATCAATAAATGAAAGCATGCGAGATGTAGTCATACCCTGTCAGGACGAAGCTCGTCTAGGAAGAGGCGGTAGGCGTTCAAGTCGCCCTTCCCCTTCTTCACTCCCCAGAACTCCTTGGACCAACGTAGGGCCCGGGGAAGTACTGTGTCGCTAGGGCAGGAGGTCTCGAGAGGGTACATGTCCAGTACCTCGTATGTCCACAGCTGCAGAATCAAACATCAAGGATTAGCACAGGATATGCAATAAGTGAATAGAAAGACAAATAAAATGCTAGAGAAGTTCGAAATGTACCTCCCAGACTCTCCAGTAACCGCCGAGGCTCTTCCCCGCTCCTCGGGAAAGAGACCCCATGAAGGCGTAGCACGCCCCCAAAGCTGCGCCGCCCCAGTCAAAACGGGCTATCTCCCCGACGTCCCTCAAGGCCTGCAAGAGCGAAAGGTGTACCCGGTTGCGCCTGTTAGGAAACAGGGACGCACCGAGCAAGTACAACAAAAAGCACCGTGCCAGCTGCTCCTCCTGCACCCTGTCAGTCGGGAGCTCCTCCGTCCAAAACCCCAGAAGCTGGGCGTACTGGGCGTCCTCGCTCTCTGCCCTCAGCACGTACCCCAGCATCTCCCGCTGGAACACTGCACTCCTCCCTGTAACAGCGTCGTAAGGGATAGGGTCGCCTCCAACCCTCAGACCGGTGATCGCCGCAAAGTCCAGCGGCGTCACCGTCAGCTCGCCAAAGAGGAAGTGGAACGTATTCGTCGTGTCCCACCACCTCTCGGCTAGTGCCCTCACCACATGGCGATCGTTGCTCGCCCTCGTCAGCACACTCACGAACTCCCCGAAGCCCGCCTGCCTCACTATCTCCCTCACAGCCTCGGGGAGCCTCTCCCAGAACATCGGCACGTCGGCCGCACCACCCTAGCACGAGATGGTGATCGCCTATTGCAATAAAATGATAACATTCAGTAAAGAGGTATACTATTCAAGGCAAATACGACATTCAAATAAGGAAATGAAAGTACGATACATTGAAATTTAAAATGCAAGTGTTTAAGGTATACCTCGTCTCGGCGCAAGGAAAGGTGCTGCTGTGGGTCTCTCAGAACCAGAGCCTCGTCATACGTAGGCCGCTCCGGCCTGTAGGCGTCTAAAAGAGTAGGGACCACCATGTGCTGAAAGGGCACGTAGGACTCCGCTACGTAAGCTCCTCGCCCTCTCAGGGCCACCGTCGCCTCCTCCACAACACTCCTCCGAGGGCCTGTCTCACCTCCAGCGGCCCCCGTCTCAAGCTCAGCCTGGAGCGCTCTCTCCCTAGCCTCAAGCCAGGTCCTCGAGAGACGCCTCCTCTAGGTAGTCACCTAAGCCTATAGGTCGTGACGACCCTGCACCCTCGCCGCTACCAACAAACATAGCCGGTGTCTCCCTCTCCTCCACCAACTCCTCCTCGACAATGGGACCCTTCCCCAAGTCCGTCCGGGGCTCTCTCACAGGAGAAGCCTCTGTCTCCACCTCCACTCCGTCTAGCCCCTCACCACCGCGAGCCTCCGTAGCCCTCTCCTCTAAACTAACTGCACCCTCCGCTCGGCCCGTGGCCTCGTCCTCACCCCTGGACTCCACTGCACCCGGAGTCTCCGTCTCTTGGCCGAAGTCGGCCGGCACCCTGCTACCACTATCACCACCGTCAACACTAGCCACCACGGCCGCCTCCTCGGCCAATGCCGCCTGGGCCGAGACCCCCACGGTCTCCAGCCCCTCTCCGACTGTCGCGCCACTCTCCGGAGCCACCGTGGCCGGTACAACCTCAACCCGCGAGGGGTGATCACCCCCGGGTATATCCGTGCCATCCATGGTGTAAGAGAGAGAGAGAACCGAGAGAGAGAATCGAGAGAGAGAAGAGAGGCAGCGAGAGAGAGAGAGCAGCGAGAGAGAGAAGAGAGAGCAGCAAGAGAGAGAGGGATGAGTGAGAGAGAGAGAGAGAGAGACAGAAGAGAGACGAGAGAGAGATGAGGGAATTTCGAACGGGGGCGTACTGTGTACGCCCCGTATATATATATATATATATCCCCTGAACCGGTTCGTCTGGAATTAAAAATGGACCGGGTTTGAAGAAAGGTGTGCCGCACGGCATATTGATAAGAGGCGCGCGCATAATAGCCTGACTGAATGAGATTTCACGAGTTGCCACGACGCACGGCATATCACACACTACTCATGGCATACTGGGCTAATTCGACAGTTTGGACTCTGAGGGCAGTTTCTGACAATGGTATTCGCGTTTGATTTCGTTCGTGTACAGAAAGCAGAAAAGAGCAGAAAAACAGTAGCAAGAAAGAAGGTTTTCCATTTCATAAAACCCAAGGTGATCCCCGGGATTTCCATTACATTGTTCAAAAAAAAAAAGAAGCAAACAAAAAAAAAATAGAAAAAATCCTACTGCCCCTTTCTTCTTCTTATTTTCTTCTCCTTCCGGATCCTCCACCTCAATCATCAGATGCATCGTTTGCCCCGTCCGAACGGTTGTCGGAACCATTTGGATTCCCTTCAGAATTCTCCGCAGTGTCGCTGGACAGGCACTCCGGTGCAAACCAAGCATCGCTTTTGTCATTTTGCTGGTCGTACGCGAAGTCCTGCAAGTTTGACACCGCGCGGCGGAGGGTACGGATGGTCGAGACCAACCTAGAGATTTGAGTAGTAAGCCGCTCAATCTCTTCTCGGTAAAAGCCCATCTCGATCTCCAGGGCTGTCACCCGTGTCGCCAAGTTGATGTTCGCCATGCTCGAGTCTCGAAAGTAACTTTTTTAGAATGAGGAAGAAGGTAGAGAGACTTAGGGAGAATGGTGCATGGAATGGGGGCACTACCCCCTTTTTAAAAGCAGTTCTGGCCGACGAAAGGGCACGCCTGTATTAATGAGCACCCTTAAACCAGCCTAGTGACCTCAGAAATCGAAGAGGTGCTTGGAAATTTGAAATGCCGCGCGCCGTATTGATAACCCGCACGGCATTATGGTCTCAGATGAATAAATGTGTTTTCTCAGAAATTGAGCACTCTAGCCACCAAAATCATCTCGAAAATCGAATACTCCGGCCGTTTTGCAGCAGAGATCTTATGGAATAACGTGCATTAATGATGGGATTATTCGATCCTAGTCCCTCGAGGACTGGTCGTATTCACATTTGCTCGCAGTATTTGCCGAATTCGCGCTGCTCGTCTCAAATCAAATTTCGCCTCCCGAAGGCTCATCTCAAATCAAATTTCAAATCAAATTTCGCCTCCCGATGGCTCGTCTCAAATCAAATTTTGCCTCCCGAGGGCTCGTCTCAAATCAAATTTCACCTCCCGAAGGCTCATCTCAAATTAAATTTCAAATCAAATTTTGCCTCCCGAGGGCTCGTCTCAAATCAAATTTCGCCTCCCGAAAATTCATCTCAAATTAAATTTCAAATCAAATTTCGCCTCCCGAGGGCTCGTCTCAAATCAAATTTTGCCTCCCGAAGGCTCGTCTCAAAATCAAACTTTGCCTCCCGATGGCCCGTCTCAAAACAAAATTACGCCTCCCGAGGGCTCGTCTCGAATTTTCAAAAAAGCTTACTTCTAATTTTTCGCATTGTTTGCTGCGATTGCATTGTCCCAATTGAACTACGTTGGTCTGATCTCTACAAACGGGGTACGTAGGCAGCTCCACGAGCGCGACCACCATTACCATTTACTTGCATTTTCGAGTATTTTTGTCTCTGTTCAAAGACTTTAGAGCAACGAATCGGGGTGCCTATTCTTTAAGCGTCACTCGTATCAAAACAATGATATCCGAGTTACGTTAAAGAGGGACTACTGTAGACACCCCAATCCGGACCTCGAAGGGTCTTTGTTCACCCCGATGATGAAATAAAGGAAACGGAACCTTTGCGAGCTTGAATGAAGGACTCCCTTAACCCCAAACGGATCCTCAGCCCAAATAAACCGTCAGCCCAAAACAAACCCAAAAGCCCTGGAGTGAACCTATAATGCCGCACGTGACACTTCTACACCGCACGGCGTATCAAAATTTAATACGCCGCACGCGGTCATGAGGTTAGCCGCACGGCATTTCAGGTAAAGTTCTGACTGGCTCAGAAAGCTGTCGGCCACGCCCATTTGAGCCACAGCTGCAAAATGGCTCAGCCGAAAGCACACTTCTGGCCCGCCCAGAAAATACCTCCAACATTTGAAATTCAAAATCCAAGGCTCTTGCCTATAAATACACCCCTCCACTCAAGGGAAAAGGGCCTTTGATCACTATTATACCCTTTCTCTCTCTTCTTGCTTTCACACCCACTTTCCCATTTCCAAGCCTTGAGAATGTTGTTCTCAAAAGACATTCTCTAGGTCCTTTACTCCATTTTTCTCTTCACCATTGAAGTTAGTTCCTTACTAACTTTGAGACCCCAACCACCCAATACACTCATCTACTACACACACCCATACATCTATTCTCTTTTCCAACCTTCCGACGTCCATACACCATCATCAACACTCATTCAAGCTCAAGACCAAAGGTAAAAACCAAGTTTCCTTGAGCTAGGCTCTGTCCTGGCCCTGAGGGGATCTTTCTGTCTTCAGGCCTAGCCCTTTTGGTTAGGATCTAACCCAAAACCTCTTTTACAAAACAAAACTAGTGTTCTGTGCAGGGTGTGCTACGCTGCGCGGCGCTTCAAAGCGTCGCACGGCATAGTGGACTCATACGCACGGCATTTCAGAACACTGTTGTTTTTTTGTTCAAACTGTCTGGATCACGATCGTCTATTGCTGGATCTGTTTCTGTATACCAAAAGCAGTCTCGAAATGAGACCATATCTACAAGCCATGTTTTAAACTCCATAGATCTTTTCAAAACAACGAATGTATCAAAAATGATTTTCTACTTGTGGCTTGAAAGAATGGTGCAGATCTGAGATGATCTGATGACTGTGAGCTTTCTGAAGTTTTAAAAATAATACCGTGCGACGTAATGGATACACCGTGCGAGGCTTTGCAAAACGATAAAAGTTTGGTATCAAGATCGGAACCACACACGGCATATCATTAAGCCGTGCGTTGTAAAGTGATATGCCGTCTGACGAGAGATGGTGATCCAGACAGCCCGTTTGTATATCTTTCTTGTTTATATTATCGCCATGACATCTTTATCATTTCTGTACAGCAAGCACCACTAGCACGGCAACGTGACATTTTTCATCTTGTTCCCCTTTCCCTCTATGTGTTTTTAAGGTTTTTCGAATGGTATTAATCCCCCCATTTAAAATGCTTAGTAGAGACCGGTTTTCATCGGGCGAGCGGGGTGCTTTTCAACAAAACCTTCCCCGCTCGTAACCTGGCTGCCGGATCCAAAATCTCAACGGTTTCGCTAGATCAAAAAGCCTTTCTTTTCAAAACAGACTCTCGGTTTCTCGGATCATCCATCTCAAAAATCCGAGTGGCGACTCTTCGAACTTCGCCTTCGGGCGCGGGAGCCCACAAATGGCTTGAGGAGATCACTTTCGACCAGCTTCTCAAACACTGCAGAGAGAGGTGCTGAGAATTGGGCGAATACACGGGGTTGGGACCGAGGTTGACTGGTTTGGGTTACAATCTGGTTGACAGGTTCGGCTTGGGCTGTGCTTGAGGAGGTGTTTGGGAGGTGAGTGTAGTTGGAGTTTCCAAACAGCGTGCTGCTGTTACCAGAGTAGACTTTCTTGGCTTTGGGTACGGGTTCGGGCTTGTCGAGGATTCCCAGCTGGACCGCTTCTTCGACGGCCAAGCCTGTACCGAAGAATGTTTTAAAATCTGAGCAGGCCTGAGCCATGACCATGTGCCGCGCAAGACTTGGCTGAAGGTTCGGAACAATCATCCGGATCTGATCTCTATCGGTTGGCCTGTCCTTCATCTGAGCTGCCTTCGCCTTCCACCTTTTCACAAAATCGGCAAAGGCTTCCTTGGCTTCCATCTTTGTTGACTCCAGTTCACGGGTGGTAACTTCCAGTTGAATGTTATAATCATACTGCGCTATGAAAGCCGCACATATGTCCTCCCAGGATCGTTTTTTCCTTTCGTCCAGCGAAGTAAACCAGTGAAGAGCGTGGCCCACAAGAGTCTGTGAGAACATCTGAGCCATGGCATCCTTTTCTACTCCCCACATGGATAGTGCTCCGATGTACCCAGTCAAATGTGCCTTCGGGTCCCCAGTTCCGTCGAATTTTGCAAAGTCGATTGGCCGAAATTTTTCTGGGAGCTTTGCGTTGGGAAACAAACAAAGATTGTTGATGTCAAAACCCGTCGAGGCTATCTTCTCATTCCTTGCTACGGACTGCTCTAACTGGGTGATCTTCGCCAAGACCTCTGCCATTTCAGGATTCTGCGGGGTTTCCATCTCGAGGACCATTTGTTCCGGGTTTGGATTCGGGTTAGGGTTAGGATTCGGGTTTGGATTGCCTCCGTTTGGGTTTGGGTTTGGGTTTGGGATTAGATTTGGATTTGGGTTAGGGTTTGGATTTGGATTTGGAGGTGGAAGCCGTCGTGCAACTCCGGTAATCATAAGCATGAGTTGGGCGATTTGGTTGTCGGTACGTTCGCCCAGACGTTGGATAGCCTGCCTGATCTGCCCCATTTCTCCATTTGGGTTCTCCGGGTTTGGTTCCGGGTTTGGATTAGGATTAGGATTTGGGTTAGGGTTTGGATTTGGATTGCCTCCGTTTGGGTTTGGATTGCCTCCGTTTGGGTTGAGGTTTGGGTTAAGGTTCCCGATTTGTAGATCCATCTCCACCCACGAGTCTGATACACTGACGGGATCTACCTGAAGTTGAAGCCGTTCCAATCTCTGTCCCAAGGGTCTGGTCCAGGAAGGTATGATATTCTTCTTCTTTGGCCCAACTGCTCAGAACTAACAGCAAAGCAAAAACTGTGCTCAGACGCGGTCCCTGTTTACATTTTATGAAATTTGTGCATAGCTTTCAGAAAATGTGCATCACCGTCACCGTCATCGACTCTGATTTTTCAAAAATGATGATTGAATATGGGAGGTTGCCTTGATCCTCGGATTTTTAGGATGTATCCTCATTTAGGAAGCGTCGTTTCCTAAAAGATGCTAAAATAAGTTAAATACTTGGCTAGCATTTCGTCAACAAATCGACCATCGGTTTGGAATGACTTGGGGTGAACAACGTGATACGATAACCGAAGTGGCGTAAGCAGTGCGTTCGCTTTTAGCCTGGGTGGTGTTGGTATCACGACGTTCTGCTTCCTTGTCATTCCTTCCTTTGGTTAATTCCCCGATTAAACACTAGTCAAGGACTTAACTAAATTTTAGTTTCCCTTAGGCTTTAGCTCGAGGACTCACGTGGTTAACAACACGCATTAGGGTGCGTGACTCTTCATCGGGTCTTGGCAACCTCCCAAAGACCGCGCGAGCGAGTCTCGAGAACCGTGGCTGCAGCATGATGATGCAAGATGAAATGCAGCACGTAAACAGGATATAGCACGTGATCCTACCCTGTAGGCTCCTGTCCTAATTTGGAGAGTTCTATGGCTTGCTAAGCATGTACAAAGGCCGATTTTGGCTTGAAGAGGGTTCCCCGGACTAGAGTCAACGTATACCTCCCACTATTGAGCGTACACCCAATAATGGTACAAACGGTAGGGATGACTCATTACGGTCGAGGGTTACTGAGCATTCCGGGATTCCCTATCACCGGCAAGCCGGGTAGGATTGCCGAAACACAACAACGGGGCTGCACAAGATATATATACAAGAGATAGACAATGAAACAAAATGAATTTGAAAATCCCACAAACATTTTTCAAGCTTGGCTCACAAGTTTAATTGATGCTTAAGGAAAGCGGGCTGTTTTATCAACAAACCAACTTTTTCTCAAGTATTAATTAAACCTTCTCCCCAGCAGAGTCGCCACTATGGGCTACCACAGCCCCGGGTGGATCGGGGAGGCCCGAAAAACCACTAGTTTTTTTAATCGAATCGAAAAAGTTTGAAGAGTCGCCACCCGGGTTTATGGTTAGCCATCCGAGAAACCGTTTTGATTTGAAAAGGATTGATTTGAATCGAAAACCAGATATTGCTTTTGAGGGTTCGGAAGCCACGTTACGAGAGGGGAAGGGTTTTACGGCACCCCCCTCGCCCGATACGAAATTGGTCTCTACTAAACGTTTGTGGGATTTTCAAAGGGATTTTGTTTCACTAAGCATGTAGCAAGTATCCACAAGTATACCAAATAGACGTGCATGCATGTGCATATGTACAGGAGGTGATGAAATGGCCATGCATAAAATACAAGATAACAGAAAATGGAACCCTGTTACTGGATTCACTCTCGAGCGCTCGGGAGTGGTCCCGAGCGCTTGGGAGTGCTGACACTCTTCCTGCAAATTTTGTTAGTACCAACAGGATATAATACTAAACTGTAAACTGAAATAAATTTAAGCACATTACAGGCTCAGCAGAGGACTTGATGAACTGAGACAGAACCTCAATCTTTCAAATCATGCATCCTTGCCGTTGCATGATCAGACCTACATCTTTAAAAGAGCAAATGGACACATCTATGCATGCAGAAAGTCTGAAAACACGGCAAACTGGGAGGAAAAATGGATTGCAGTGGCATGCATGCACTCCCGAGCGCTCGGGAATGGTTTCGAGCGCTTGGGAGTGAGCTGCATGTCAGCTAATTTTCAAACAGGAAATAACATTATCTTGACATGCAGAGACCCTTGCTTTGATCTCTCCCAGGAAGAAATCTTCTTTTTTTGACCTTGGAAAATCCTATCCTTACTTGAAAACTTGGTGAAAAACGTTTCTGTTTTAGGAAAACTGATTTTCTATGTCTGCATGCCACGATAAAACCATTTTATTTTAGAATGCACCTCACCCCCAGCCTGCTGTTTACCAAAATGCCAAGCATGGAACTGGAAACAGTCCCGAGCGCTCGGGAGCACTCTCGAGCGCTCGAGAGTGTTTCCAGTAGGGGTTTTGAGAAAAACGTTTTGTTGACCCCTTGCTCTTGTTTTTACACTAAGGTCTCCCAGCCATGCACCCAGTATTAAAGACTGGGACAGGCTAAGAGACCCCCCTCAGAAGGGAAAGACAGCCTCTTGTTTGAGATGGAAGTAGAAAGATTTTCTACCTTTGCTTGGAACTTTACTCCTTGACTGGCTTTGAAAAGTGAATGCAGAAGAACACAAGAGATCAGAAGCTAGGAGTGTTCTGGATTTCTTGCCTTTTCCTTGATGCTTTTGAAAACCTTTGAAGTTGGGAAAACAAGTTTGAGTTTGAAAGTCTTTGCTTTTAACAAGAGAGAGAGAGAGAGGAGGGGGGGGTTTATAGAGAGAATTTTTGTGTCCCCTTCTCAGCTGAAACCAGGCTATATATATAGGCAATATAACCTATAGTTTTGAAAATGAAATGGATTTGAAATAAAATATTTTTAAAGAGGAAAAATCTTCTGGCCTGATCCTCTCTGACTGAGGTTGAGTGTTGATTCAAACCTCAGCCGGCTTAAGATGGCTGTCATGATGAATTGCATGGATAGTGGGAAGCCCTGCCATCCATTGGGCAGCACAGAGGACTCGAGCGCTCGGGAGTGAGCCAGACCAATGGTTTTGGAAAATGGTTTTGAGCGCTTGGGACTGCTTCCAAGCGCTTCGGATTGATTTCGACCATTTTATTTCCTTTTCAAATCCTTCAAGAAGCAAAGTCTCAATTGGTACGAGGCTTGTTTCAATCCAAATTCATCATCGGGGAGCCTCAGGGCCACAAATTAAGGAAATTTGAAAAGTTCAAATTGGGGTATCTACAGTAGGGTTGTAACGCCCCAAATTTCGGGTACGTTAAAGGACAATTTTACTGATAAGATCAAATCAAACTCACAAGGAGTACATTTATTCAAAAGGGAAGGGAACTAAGGTTCCTAACTACAGCTCCGCCTGCTCTTCCATCCTATCTAGTTCTTCGGCTCCAAAAGCCTCCAAAGTGTACATCTCACCATGTTCGTCTATAAGGTCTGACACATTATACCGGCGTCGCCACCAATATAATATGTCAGGGTCACCAAAGGCAACACCGTGAGCTTAAAAAGCTCAATAGAATAAACCAAACCCACTAACCCTTAACTTACACATAGCAAGTCACGTATAACAGTAGTGAATCGTACAGATAATGATATCTACGCAGTACGTGTTTATTCAACAGCTATCAACAATAACACATCCGCATTTTCTTTTAACTATCGTTGGTTTTTGAAATATCAGAGTTTCGCCTATGCAGTGTTTCCCTAATCAACATTTTGAAAATTGCTAAGTAACCAGAAATTCACATAGACAATTACACAAGCTCAAACAACGATATAGTTAAACAATGACACATCCACATTCGATATCTTATTAACGTTGGTGTCATGCCTTTTTGTGTTTCTCCTACGCGACTCATCGTAGACCGTGTCATCCTTTTCACCTTTACCAAATCCACATTTCCAAAGTTTCTTTCACAAATCGCTACTAATGAAGCTACCAAGTCCGGCTCCATTAGCAACACATATGATGGGCTACCAAGTCCGGCCACACCGCGGTTTTCACAATCCATTCCAAATCTTGCATTGGCTCCTCTCCGCGGATAACCAAGCCTTATTTCCACATGAGACTACCACGTCCGGCCCCATTGGAAATCTTCGCAATGGGCTACCAAGTCCGGCCTCATTGCGGTTTTCGCAAGTCCACACAAAGGGCTACCAAGTCCGGCCACCTTGTGGGTTTTCACAACTCACATTGGGCTACCATGTCCGGCCACAATGTAGTTTCAAAAATATTTTTATCCACATGAGACTACCACGTCCGGCCCCATTGGAAATCTTTGCAATGGGCTACCAAGTCCGGCCTCATTGCAGTTAACCAAGCCATATTACCACATGAGACTACCACGTCCGGCCCCATTGGAAATCTTCGCAATGGGCTTCCAAGTCCGGCCTCATTGCGGTTTTCGCAGGTCCACACAAAGGGCTACCAAGTCCGGCCACCTTGCGGGTTTTCACAACTCACATTGGGCTACCATGTCCGGCCACAATGTAGTTTCAAAAATATTTTATCCAAGACCAATTATTTCCCTTATCCACACCCTAGGTGCCAGGTTTCTAACTTTCTCGGTTTACGTGTCTCGTTCTCATGCATAGACTCCGCGGTAAGACTTTCATGTAATCGTAGAAATCTTGAAACTAAACTAGCAAGGTCATCCAACTCTATTTCATATAGCATGCTCAATTATTCGTAAAGCATAACGTCACAAGTGCGGACGCCTTTGGAGTGATAATCACTTATGCCTTACTTAAAAACAACCACAAGTAATGTAAGTAAGCACATAACAAGTCTAATATCATCTAAACGATCCAAGTACAGTTACTTAAAATTAATTCACGACGTTAACCTTCAAAGTTCATTCTTTCTTTCAAGATGTTCAAAACAGCATATGTTTATTGAATTGCTATGCATATATCAGAATAGTGTCGATAAGGATCCTATGTTTTCACAAGAGGTGTCGATTAGATAATCTATGTGATCATGCCATTATCTTTATTCTAATCGATTCGAATCATGCATACGATATGCCATACTTTGGTGAAAAATCTATCTCATGTTCTTAGCCTACTTTAAAGTAAACCTTATTTGAAAAATAGTAAGGATTATCCATCTTTCAAAAGTATACACATTTCATTTGCAAATTGTTACTAACGAGGCTACCAAGTCCAGCTCCATTAGTAACACACACGATGGCTACCAAGTCCGGCCATATCATGGTTTTCAAAACATACTCTTTCAAATCTTGCATTGGTTCCTTTCCGCGGAGAACCAAGCCATATTTCCACATGAGACTATCACGTCCGGCCCCATTGGAAATCTTCGCAATGGGTTACCAAGTCCGGCCGCATTACGGTTTTCAAACACTTACACAATGACTACCAAGTCCGGTCATTATGTACTTTCAAAATATTTTCTGCATGTTAATCCTATCCTTTCTTTAACCACACCCTAGGTGTCATGTTTCTACTTTCTCGGTTTTTGTGTCTCGTTTGCATGCCATGACTCCGCGGTAATTCTTCACACTTTAAGAAATCTTGAAACTAAATTAGAAAGATCATTCAACTCTATATTAAGTAGCATGCTCACTTTATCACTTCATCATACTCAACATTTAATCACACTAAGTTAAGCATAGTGCCACATGGACGGACACCTTTGGAGTGATAAATCACTTATGCTTTATCAACAACAAGTAGTCAAGTAATCATATAATCATGCTCACAATCATTCTAAGATCAAAATACAATTTCTTCTATCCAAGTTAATCTTTCATAAAATTCATTCTTTCTTTCTTTAAGGAAGTTCAAAAGATCATATGTCTTTATAGAAGTAAAAGTCTATTATTCATCATGCTCGTACTTTCATTAGCATAACTATCATGCATTCTAACGTTCAAATGTGATACCATAAGTCTAGAGTTTTCTATAATCATTTCAACATTCGTATACCATGATCTATACCTAGATTATAGGAAAAATTCTACGTATACATAGGAATAGTGAAGACGGAGAATTCTACATGATCATACTACTATCTATACTTAGGGAAATGAGTAGAGATTAATCTACCTATAAACACGATTATCTATATTTCAAAGCAAACACATTTCTAATTATATTTAGAGTTCGAAAGTATAGGAAGATCGACATATACTTAGAGTGTAGGAGGTATAGGGAAAATCCTACGTTCATTTCAACAACAAAACTTATACACATCATATTTATAAGTATGGAATAAACTACATTTCAAGAGTAAACATAATTCTAATTATAATTAAGGGAAATAGATATGGAAATCTACATTCTTTTCAACATACGCATATCATACGTTATATTTAGAGTTTAGAAAGCATAGTTAAAATCTACATGTACTTAGAGTGTAGGAGGTGTAGGAAGATCCTACCATGATCCGAAACTAGTCGGGGCCGAATAAGCGAATTGGAAATCCTACGAGCGGTGAAACTCTCGAATCTGGACCGAACTTTGGATGGCAGTAACTCTGTCAATATTTGGCCGAATACGATCATTCTTGAGTTGAAATCGAAGCTCTAGAAGTGCTCTACAACTTTTGTGAAGGAAGTTGATCCTAGAAAGTACTTTAGGTAGGAGGAATATGGTGATAAAGGGGGAGACAGTAAGCTGTCTGGAAATCTGGAAATCCGAATTTTTGCTGAACTTCGGATGTCGATATCTTTGTTGTTTCTTGACCGATTAGGGTGGTTCTTGGGTCTAACTTGAAGCTCTCGAAGTGCTCTACAACTTTCCCGGAGGAAGTTGGTTCTAAAAACTAATCTAAGCAGGAGAATAATGAGGATTTACAAAGGGCAGTAGGCTGTCTGGAAAAACAGAAATGGTTTCTAGAGAGAAGTTGGAGCAATGCTTGAGTTTCTAGAGAGAAGTGGGAGCAAGAAGTGAAGGTGTGAGTTCAAGGCTTGAATGGCTTGCTATTTATAGGCCAAGGTTGGTCTATTATCCAAGAGACAATCTTTCCCCTAACATTTGTTATCCAATGGATAAAGAATTGACTAGATTTGATTGTCCTTGGATTGGGTGAGGTGTTTGGCCAAAGGACATGACTAGGCTTAAGAGTACCCTTGCACACATCACTCTTCCTCTCTCCCTCTCATCCGAAATCTCTCTCTCTCTCTCTCTCTCTCTCTCTCTCTCTCTCTCTCTCTCTCTCTCTCTCCATGGTACAATGTACATGAGTACATAGGTGGAAAGATTACAAAGATTTTTCTTGTTCTTTCTTCCAATCTAGGACTAGTGTAGGTGATTCTAAGGGCTTCCTAGTCTTGTCTAGTACTTGAAAGAGTAAGAAATCTAGATATGGTTGTCCTTAGGTGTACAAGTGCAAGAAAACCCTAGATTTTGGTGGTACATGATGATGCAAGAAGATGGTCCAAGGAGATTGACTAGATTTGGGGAAGTACACTAGCACACATATCACTCTCTCTCTCCCTCTCCATCCGGCCCATCTCTCTCTCTCTCTCCCTCCATCTCTCTCGGCCTCTCTCTCCTCTCTCTCTCTCGGCAATCTCTCTCTCTCCCCTTGTACTCCTATGTATAATATATGTACACTTACTAGATATGGAAGGACAAAAGAAGAATAAACAATTGGGGTTTAGAAAGAGTAAGATTTTCCTAATAAACAATTGGATTTGGCACATGAGTACTTCCTATATTTTAATAAAGGGTAGGTATACACTTGCCTTATTATAATATTTAGGTACATATAGAATCCTATGGAAATATAAATATAAGTATAAGTCTTATTCTTTCACAAGAGAATCCCATGGGAAAATTGGGTAATGCTACTAACCAACATACATTAGTACTAGTCCTATTATCCAATGAATAATAATTCCCCTAGTAGTTATTAACCAATGGGTCATAGTCCTCCTAACTTTTATTATCCGAAGGTTAAAGATAGAAAGTACTAGGCTTATATAATCTATCTATACTAGTACAATGACTCATGGTGAATCTACTTAAACTAATGGACCTTGTACTAGGTAGAAAGACTAACCTATTGTCCAATGGGCAACAATTCCCCTAACTTTTATTATCCAATGGATAAAGATGGTAAGTACTATACTTCCATAAAGTATGTATATAAGTACAATGACTCATGGTGATTCCATTAAACTAATTAGTCTAGTACTTGATGGAAGACTAACCTATTGACCAATGGGTAACAATTCTCCTAACATTTATGGACCAATGGGTAAAGAGTAAAGTATAATATTGGGATATAAGATATACATCTTTCAAATATGAGTACATAAGCCTATATAATACTATATAAGTATACCTTGGTCAAATTTAATAAAATAACTTAGGTAGAAAGCCTATTGTCCAATGGGTAAAGATTTCCCTAACTTCTATCGTCCAATGGTTAAAGATCAAAGGTTGACTTTGGTCAAGGTCTCACTTAGGGTTTGGAAAGGTTCAAGAGATTCAATTAGGGTTGGAAGTGCAACTGGTAGTTAGGTTACCTCAACGAATCAGTTGGAAGCTAACTAAGCTTGCTAAGTAGGATTCCCAGCCAAGAAATGTAACATTAGGGTTTACTATCTCACTTGTCTTTAGAAAATGACTATGTTGCATGGCGAAGAAATCTAATTACGACGGATTACTAGGGAAAATATACAAGTGCTTTACAAGTATATTTGTCTTGGAGAAATGACTAGAAAGTCTATATGAAGAAAACTATATTTATAAGTCTAGATTTTAGTAACGACGGATTTTTGGATATTAGAAAGGAATTTTAAATGGAATCCAAGTAATAAAATAAAATTCAAATTTTTAATGAAATTTTTATTTCCCAAAAATCCGGGTCGTTACAAGGGTTACGTGCTATATCCTGTTTACGTGCTGCATTTCATCTTGCATCATCATGCTGTCAGCCACGGTCCTCGAGACTTGCTCGCGCGGTCTGTAGAAGGTTGCCGAGACCCGATGAAGAATCGTGCACCCTAGTATACGTTGTCTAAACTACATGAGTCCTTGGAACAATGAGACTTTGGGAAATCAAAACATGTTAAGTCCTTGACTAACGCCTAATCGAAGATTCAACAGAGAATAAGGAATAACAAGGAAACGACGCCATGACGCCACGTCACTTACACCACTTCAGCTAATGGCACCATGCCACTGTCGCCACTCTGGTTATGGTATCACGCCATCTATACTAAGCTATTCTAAGTTCAAAATTGAAACTTCGAATGAGGACTAGTTGAATACTTAGTTCATTTTGACATCTCTTAGAACTTGTCGTTCTAAACAAAGGATACACCCTAAAAGAAATTCTGAGGAATGAGGCAACCTTCGAAAGACCGTAATCTTATCCCGCTTGCACATCGCACCTTGCATCTTATGTTGTCCGTTTGCTTTTGGGTAGAACTCTTAGACTCGCTCGCGTGGCTTGTTTAGGATTGCCTGGACCGATGAAGAGTCGTGCTTTTTAAAGGCACGTTGTGGGAATTAATTAGTCCTTGGAATGATGAGGTTTTGGGGATATCGAAATTCATTAAGTCTTCAATACATCTTTCAATCATGGATTCAATGAAGATTAACGAAACAATTAGGCTACAATGCCGTGATACCCACACCACTCAGGTTATAGTGCGAAGTCACTTACACTGCTTAGGCTAATGGCGCCATGTCACTTACGCCGCTCCGGTTATGGTATCATGTCATTTACGCCAAACGGTTTTTGAAACCAAAACAAAAATTTCGGATGAAAAGTGTTAAAGACTTAATTTGTCTTGATATCTCCCAACTCTTGTCATTCCTAATCAAAGGATACACATTCAAAAGAATCTCTGAGGACTAAGGCAATCCTTCGCAGGTTGTCATTTCTTGAGTCAGGGTCTAGGAGACCATAAATCCGTGGAGTTTGGGATAACTCTAGTGTTTGCCGTGCCCGAGCGGCTCCCTCTAGTTCAGTCTAGCCTTAAGTGCATCCTCCAGCAGTCTTATTGCTCTATCTCGGATGGTCTTAGATAAGGAGATTGGCTCTGATTCCCAACGTGCGGAATTTAACCTGCCTGACAACGTCCTACCCGTGACTGTTGGAACTATCCGTAAAGTCCGCTTCCTTGAGTCGACAATGACAACACGTGAATAACAATTCTTTTATTCATACACGTTTTTTTTTTCCAATAAAACATGAACAAGAAAACACGTATGAGTACGACTTCTTGCTTTGCTGTCAGCCCAAGAGCAATTGAGCCGAAAAAGAAAACCCTACCCTTATAGACTCAGAATTTGTGGGAAGATATGGAACAGCTAGTGGAAAATTTGAATGGGGAACATCTGAACGGGGAACAGCCAGCAGGGAATCCGAATGAGTTGGATCAAATCCGAACCTCTATCCAACAGATGGGTGAACGAATAGGCAACCATATTACCCAGTTGATGCTCATGATAACCCAAGTTGCCAGGCGACTTCCACCACCACAAAATCCAGAAACACCCCTCGAAAATAACCATGAACCACCCCCTGAATCAAACCCCCAAAGCCCAGAAATGGCCGCCATCAAAGCCAAATTAGCCCAACTTGAGCAGTCCTTAGCCAGAAGCGAAAGAATCACCTCAATTGGTTTCGACATCGACGAACTCTGCCTCTTCCCAAATGCCAGACTACCCAAGAAATTCAAGCCAATCGACTTTGCTAAGTTCGACGGAACCGGTGATCCAAAAGCACACCTCACCAGCTACATTGGGGCACTTTCCATGTGGGGCGTGGAGAAAGATGCCATGGCCCAAATGTTTGCTCAAACACTGGTTGGACATGCCTTGCACTAGTTCACTACCTCAGAAATGACAAAGAAGAAATCTTGGGAAGACATCTGTGAGGCTTTCGTGGCCCAATTCGACTACAACATCCAACTTGAGGTCACCATCCGAGAGTTGGAATCAACAAAGATGGAACCGAAGGAGTCTTTTATGAATTTTGTTCGAAGATGGACAGCAAAGGCTGTTCAGATGAAGGACAAACCCTCTGAGAAAGATCAAATTCGGATGATTGTCCGAAATCTCCAGCCCACACTTGCCAAGCACATGATCCTAGCTCAAGCCTCTTCCAACTTCAAGACATTCTTCGAAACAGGCCTGGCCGTCGAAGAAGCCGTCCAATTGGGCATCCTTGAAAATGTTGATTCCTTCCCCGAGATAGAAAATGTGGACCCCGACAGCAGTAGCACGCTGTATGGCAATGCAAGCTACACCAACCTGCCATCTAACCCTACAAATACCGATTCTGCCCGGACCGAGCCCGTTAGCCAGATCGTTGCTCAAACCACCAAGCCTAAACAACCTCGTGTCTTTTCCCAGTTTCCCGTACCACTATCCATGGTATTCGAAAGGCTTGTCGAGAGTGGAACCGTCAAACCACTCCTTCCAACTCCCCTACCTCAAAAGCTCCCAGCCTACCACAACCCAAATGCCTTCTGCGCCTTCCACCAAATGCCCGGTCACGCTACCAATGATTGTCACCGTCACAAGATCCAAGACCTAATTGATGATGGAAGCATCCCAATGCCGAACCTCAGATTTGGAGAAGGATTTTGGGTGCAGTAAAGTCAATCCATGAATGGAATTTCTCACGAGTCTGGGAAGTTTCTGAGTTTCAAGTCGAGTCTTCGTTTCAATTTCAAGTCAATTTGTATCTCGAGATTTTCATGTTTTTGTGTCTGTATGTTTTCAAATTCAAGTTTATAATCGAAGAAGAAAAACCAAAAGAGAGTCAGTTTCGTGGTCCTGAACTACATTATGACCTGATTCTTTTGCAAGAAGGATACGTAGGCAGCCTCATCCTGAGGCCCGGTCATGTTCATTTGAGTCGATTTCAAAATTCGGTCACGATCTTTCGAGTTGATCCTTTGTGGGTCAGTCCCGTCTTTTGAAATCAATGTGTCAAAATTGTGATAATAAACTTGTGTTTTGTGATAATCCCTTAACTTGGAATTGTTTTTCACCATCAATTGAGGAATTAAAACACGAGATACTTTGCCCTTGCAAGAAGAAGAATTTCATGGAACCGCTCCCTGATGCCGTCGAAAAGCAACACCTTGGCCCAAGAAAAAGCTCGCTAGATCAAAACCTCAAAATGTGATCTAGGCAAAAGTTAGAGCACACAAATCTCTTAACTTGCATCTAGGATTCAGTTATCAAGTTGTGCAATTCAAAATGAAGAAAGGCATTCTTTTCTTTTATCAAACACTTCAAAATATATATCCATTGATACCCCCTTTGAGCCTAAATCAGTTTCTTTGAAAGAACCCAGCTAAGCAGCTATCCCCCACACTAGGGTGAAATAAGGAAGACAAAAGTGCCAAACACCTGACCATCATCGGCGCATCAGAATTCAAAGTGCAAAAGTGCAAAATACATAGGCACGGTGAGATGCAAAACATCGAAGAAAAATAAGAGAAAGCTCAAAATCAATGAAAGTGCCAAACACATCGGCACAATAAAGTGTGAAGCAAGTCAAGTGAAAGAAGGCGCCCATCAAAAGCAAAAAGGGCACAAAAATATTCAAGATGGCTGCTAGCTCTCGAAACCCAAAGAAAATGAAAATTTCTGGGCCTATTTTCCTTTCTTTGTTAAGCCAAACCTTGGCCACGTTACAACCCGAATAAAGTCCTTTTAGATTGGAAAACACAACTTGATAACAAAAATCCTAGACAATAGGAGAAAGCAAGAAGGAGGGGCAAGGCATTTTTTGAATCCCGCAAAAATCCAAGCTGGGGCATTTTCTAAATCCATGGGTTGTCATCAGCAATCTGGGGCAAAGTTCGTGGTAAAAATCCTCGTGTTTTGACAAAATAAGATCAAAGAAAATCCTGAATGAGCATCACTTGATGGTGCTAAAACAATTTCAAAACCCCTAATGGGAAGATCACTGAAACTTGATTTTATCATAACAATTTCAAACATCAATTGTGGGGCACGCTTGCCATTTTTCAAACCCTCAAGTAATCATGCTCCTCGTCCAGTCAAATCAAACTCCTCGTCGAGTCAAGGTCATCATTGAGAGTCAATCCTCTGATAAAAGGTCTTTCTTGTCCTTCGAGTCATCTGGGCCTTGCCCAAATTCACACAAGGTCGTTCCCGGTCATCATCTAGTCAAGGCATATTGATCTTGAGGCCCCAACTCGTGAGAGAAATTCCAATACATGGAAGAACCCACGTTTGCACTCATGACGAAACTGGTTGCCGAAACTATCAGTGGAATCAAGGGAAAGAATCAGAACTAAGGTTCGTCACTCACTGGGGCACATCAGCCCAATGTCATCAATCATAGCAAGCATACAGCCAACATCAAGACTGGGGCATGAATGCTTAAAACTCAAGCCCTGATCAAAATCAAAGTCAAAAACTCCAGCCCAAGTCAAGCTCATGCTCAAATCCACACCCCAAGCTACAGCCCAAATCCCAAGGTCCTGAAAATACTAGCTCGCTGGCCAAAAACAGTAAAGCATAAAGGGTACTCGGACATGTCCTTTGTTTTTCAAAAAAAAAAAAAATCATCGTTGTTGTCAAATGTCGAAACACGGGTCTCACTTTCTAGCCTCGACCTCTTATGGTCGCCTTCATCTATCATATTTGTCAACATGACCGCTCGACTGCTGCCATAGATTTGGCATTGTCCTGAGGGACACCTTTCAATCGACTCCCGCCATAGATTTGGCATTGTCCTGAGAGACACCTTTCAATCAAATCCCGCCATAGATTTGGCATTGTCCTGAGGGACACCTTTCAATCGACTCCCGCCATAGATTTGGCATTGTCCTGAGGGACACCTTTCAATCGACTCCCGCCATAGATTTGGCATTGTCCTGAGGGACACCTTTCAATCAAATCCCGCCATAGATTCGGCATTGTCCTGAGGGACACCTTTCAATCGACTCCCGCCATAGATTTGGCATTGTCCTTCGGGACATCTTTCTATCATCTTCCACCATAGATTTGGTGTTGTCCTGAGTGGCATCTTTCAATCACCTTTCGCCATAGATTTGGTTATCATCCCTTCGAGACAAACTAACTTGTCCCGTTAGATGGCACCCCTCGCGGTGCATTCAATGTTTATCGTTTCGAGACAAACTAACTTGTCTCGTTGGATGACACCCCTCAGGGTGTATCTTATGTTCCTTTCCACCCGCTGAGACAGAGCAATCGGTGGGCGCTCATCAATCAATCTATCTTGTCAATCATTTGCTTGCATGTTTGCATGTTTGCATTTGCCCCAAAGAACTACGCTGGTCTGATCCCTACAGAAAAGGGTACGTAGGCAGCTTGGAAGAGCACGACCTCATGTTTTGAATGCTTGTACATCTTTACTTGCATTTGATTTTGAATTAAGGATTTAGTAGGGCTCGAATTGGGCTGTCTCAATCTTTGGACGTCACTCGTATCCAGACATGATGCCGAGCGCCATCCAAAGAGGGGCAACTGTAGACACCCCAATTTGGACTTATTAATTATCCTTAATTTGTGCCATCGAGGCTCCCCGATGATGAAATAAGGTCAAAACAGGCCTTGGACAAACTTGGACGATGCTTCTTGGGCATTTTCAAAACCAAAAGCCTCTTTTTTCCGACACCCTGAGGGTAAAATAGGCACACATTTCAGCTTAAAAATATATATTTGAACGAAACCAATTGGGTTAGAAAGAGGACTCAACGAGCTTTCCAACACTTCAAAAAAACACCCAAAACCGAGTTCGGGAGTGTCCGTGGCGCCATTTTGAAGTTGGGCAGTCACTCCCAAGCGCTCGGGACCACTCTAGAGCGCTTGGGAGTGACACTCCCAAGCGCTCGGAAGTGCTGTCAGGGCCAATGCATGTTGAGCTTGATCTTTGACCATGACTTTTCAGGCTTTTCAAACCTTTCAACGTTCAACCTGGTCCTGCCTGAGTATTCATTTTTTCCCCCAAAACCATTTTCTATTTCATTTTTCTTTTATTTTTCAAGTTTCAAACTCATTTTCTCCTCCTCTATAAATACCCCTTTCATTCTACATGCGAAGGACCACGAAATTTCTCCCTCTCAATCCCCTGTTTTCAGGAAATTTTGGCTCAAATATCCTCAAACATTTTTCAACTTAAATATTTTCCAACTTCCATCTTCAGACAATTTTCAAAAAAAATCCAAACATCACAAAAGCATTTGAAGTCTTAGACTTCATTTTCCTACTGTTTTTCAGCCCTTATTCAAGCATTCAAGTCAATCCAAGAAGTCTTATCCAAGCAAAAGGTATAAAATCTGATTTTATACTTAGAAGCCTACTGTTTTCCCCTATCTGAGGGAGATCAGTGGCTCATACCAGTTCCTCATACTGGTTGTGAGCCACCTGATCTTGGTTTAACAACAAAAGCAAAAGGTTAGAAGGAGTTTTTCAGTACACTGGAATCACTCCTGAGCGCTCGGGAGTACCTGTTATTTTGCTGCAACTTGTTTTTCCCCTTATATTGCTGTTCATATAAGTTTCTGAGTACTGGGTGTGCGCTGGTCCTTCCAGAGCCCAGTAGGGTTTATTTATAGTTGCAGGGAAGCAAGGTTTGAATGGTTAAGACCAGTTCTTAGCTGTTTAAACCTCTAGCTGAGCACGTCTGTACTTTTATTTCTTTGTGATTTTTCTGGCAGTACTAGCATGTGAATATGTCTAAAGAAATTTGCAGGAGGTGTTGACTACACTCCCGAGCGCTCGGGACCACTCCCAAGCGCTCGAGAGTGATTCCAGTGACAATTCATTCTGTTTTCTTACTTCATCATTCTATTGCACCTTGTACACCGCATGCACTCCTTATTTGGTATATTTGTACATACTTGCTAGTAGTTTTCATGAAACAAAATATTTTCAGAATCCCTGTGGAGGGCGTGGTCCGGCGGAGGGACCAGGGCGGTGGCCACGTCGCACCAATTAGCCGAACCAATGTGTTTACCACCCATGGGTCGGCGGGTTGGCTCAGTATCCGATCCGAGTCTTGCCGGACCCAGTTAAGTTAACCGTGGTGTTGATCCGAGGGAGAGTTTGATCTGGTTCGGCGGTTTCCTACCGAACGGGTAGGAGATTGCCCCTGGGGAAGCTGTCAGTGCCGTGCCGTCTGTCCGGCGGAACCTATGCTCACCGAGCCTCCTGCCCCTAACTTGAAGAGGAAGTTAGGATGAGATGGGCAGGAGCAGGCAACCTCGCGTCTTATCCCATCCCTTATCTTTAGGAGCGGACTATGGGGGATTGGATAGGTCCAAGATTGGGAAGTCTATCTGGGTCCGAAGTTGGCGGGTTCATCACACAGCGCATGATGGGCTTATGAGGGCCGAACTCTGCGCTCCCTTTGGCTATAAAAGGAGGGATTCCCCTCTAGAATGAGATAACACTTTCTCAAACCCTAAACTATACTCCGATATCTCCTCTCCTTTAACTGACTAGAGCGTCAGAGTGCCCACCCCGGACCACCACGCTCCGGGTTTGGGCACTAACGCGGTTGCTTCGTGCGCAGGGCTAACCCATCTTCGTGCAAACCACAACCATCCAAGCTACAAGGTCCAACCGGAGAAAGCTTGCCTCCACAATTGGCGACTCTGCTGGGGAGAGTAGTAACAAACACATCTTGTGGTGAAGCTTTCTTTCCGTTCTCTTTTCCCAGTTCAGAATGGCAGGCACAGACGGACGACTTCTCGGTCTCGCTCATTTCGATCCAAACCCCCTGGGTCACCACTCCTCCCAGCGGACGGGGTTAGGGCTGAATGGCACCCCCACTGGGGGACCCGGCGACTCCAGGGTGGCGGGTTCAAACATCCCTGCCCCTACCAACCAGGCTTTAGGAACGGCGGCGTTCCACATAGATGGTGTGCACCGCTCTACAGCAAGCCTCATAGTTCCCCTCCCCCGCCGGAGCTCTCGGTGAGCATGGCGGAGGAGTTGTTGCGACTGAGAACACAAGTACAAGAGCTCCAGGCACATCAGAGCGTCCCACCCGTTTCCAGGTCGCGGGAACGGCGACGGAGGAGGAACGCTACCCAGCCGACCCAAATGGCTGACACTGTTAGGGCCTCCGCCTTTACAAGGCTCGGCCCACTGTGTCGCATTGATGCTAGCGGCCATGTCCATCTGGAACCCAGACACCGAACCGATCAACAAGACGGTGCATCCGGAAACGACAATGTTCGCCGAGCATTGTTTCCAGCGACAAGCGCCACAGCGTCAAGCGCTCGTTCAAAGTCAAGGGGAAGGCTGGACCAGACACAAGGAATTCCTCGAATCGGTGACGGAAGAAATGACGCAGGAGATCCTCTTGATCTCCCTGTTGGGTCGCGAGGTCACCAGGACAATCAGAGAACGAACAGATCTGAGGGGCAGCGATACGAAGATCAGGAAAGGGGAACGAACACTCGGCTCCGACAGCGGTCACCGGGCCACTCTACCAGTCGCTCCCACCACCGGCCAAGGCAGTCTGACCAGGGTCACCAACGGCGATCGCCGGGTCGATCTGCCGGACAATCCAGACCCCAAGAGGAGGACAGCCAGGGGTTGCTACCGGAGGAGAGATGCGAGATCAGCGCTGGCGACGGGGCTTTAACAGTGGTAAATACTCGCACCGGCGAAAGAATCACTTACCGGGCCGCCCAGCGTCAGGAAGAACCCCCGGTAAAGGGAAACGGGAAGGCCTCGGGGTCGAAGCGGCGAACCCCCGAGCCAAGTGTCGGCGGCCGGGGGGTTCGGACCCCACCGACCCATAAGAGGTCAAGGGATGACGCTCGAGAGAAAAGCTTCGCCCCTTCGGCGGTCGTTCCGCCGAAGGAAGTGGTTGTAGCAACCTCTGCAAAGAGCGTCTCCCCCTTTTCCAAGGCCATAGCGGATGAGGTTCCCCCTCCCCATTTCAAGGTCCCCAAGTTCACCGTATACAATGCAAAGTCGGACGCGCCAACCCATGTGCAGCAATTTAAGTCCATGGCTGCGCTCTGCGGATTGAGTGAGCCAATGATGTGCCGAACGTTCTCGCTGAGCCTCCCGGACTCTGCCATGCTGTGGTATACGTAGCTAAAACCAGGTTCAATAAGCAGCTTCGGCGAATTGGAGCATTCGTTTACGGCGCGGTTTGTGGCAAGTAATCGGAGGCCAAAGACAATAGAAGCCTTAACGGACCTTCGGCGGAAGACCGGTGAGTCCTTGAAGGATTATTCTGAGCGCTTCTATAATGTATACAATATGGTTGAGAGCTGTGACAAAAAGACTGCGGCTACGTCGTTCAAGCGTGGACTGGATAGGAATTCTGACCTGTCCAAAGAATTGATGCTACGGCCGCCGAACGATATGACAGAACTCATGCATACCGTTGCCCGGTACATAGAGCTTGAAGAGTACATCGGTGGTTCCGATGTTACACCGGTGGCCGAGCAGGGTAAAACGGCGGCGAAGGAAGTGAAGAAGCAAGTTAATGTGGTGTCCAAGAAAGAGGGCGCAGGGTTCGGCGGAAACAAGGGAAGTGGAAAGGCATGGGATCGCCCACCGAGCGATGGGCGGGATCACCTCGCCATCACGACCTACTTCAAGGAGCCAATCTTCCGTATGCTCCGAGAGTGTGGACGGCTTCCTGGTTTCCAAAGGCCAACGCGGCGGAGAAGTTGGGAACTGCCGATGGCCGGGAACCGAACCAGAGGGTGTACTGCTCATTCCACAACGAACAGGGGCACTATACGACGGCATGCCAGCCGTACAAAGTCTACCTCGAAGAGATAGTCCAGCAGGGAAGGATGGATCGGTGGATCGACCGAACCAAGTCACCAAATTCAGGGATCCAGCCGAGAGCCCAAATTCTGGACGGCGTGGTACATTGCATTCACGGGCCAATGAACAGGGCCCGGGCCAACGAGCTCCACGAAGAATTGTACCGGCCTTCCCCGTCTGAGGTGATGGTGATTCAACAATCTTCAAAGCGAAAGATGGATGCTCGTAGTACGTGGGAGATCACGTTCACCGAGCAAGATTTGGAGGGGTTATCCTTACCCCACAATGATGCTTTGGTCCTCTCTATACCCTTCCAGCGGAAAATGGTTCGGAGGGTATTGGTTGATCAGGGTAGCTCGGCGGAGATCCTGTTCTATTCAGCGTTCAAGGCTCTTGGCCCTCTCAAAGGATCAATTGACCTCGGTGGAAGCCCCTTTAATTGGCTTTACTGGGATTCCGGTCTACCCGCTCGGCAAAATCGTACTCCCGGTATATGCTGGTTCGGTGAAGCTAGATGTGGAATTCATAGTGGTCAGTTCGCCGAGCCCGTACAACGCGATCCTGGGAAGAAACTGGCTGCACGGCATGAGGGCTGTGGCGTCCACACTTCATCAGTGTGTTCGATTCATTGGAGAATCTAGGAGACAGGAGACTATCAGGGGGGATCAGGTGGACTAAAGAAGTGTTTCGTTAACTCTGTCCGTGGAAATGGCAGAGCAAAGGAGGTACAGAATATAGAGGTACCCGGGTTGCTGGATGAGACCACCCCCGGAGAGGAAACGAAAGAGGCGCTGCAAGGGCCTGAAGAAGTTGGAAGACCGACAAGCGATAGGGCCATGGAAGACTTGGTTCGGATTGCGGTCAATGAGGATGGGACCCGCTCTTTTCTTGTTGGCTCGGCTCTTGATGATGCCGAGAAAGCACAGATGGTCGAGTTCCTCAAAGAGAACATTGAAGTCTTTGCTTGCACTCCATATGAAATGCCGGGTGTTAGCCCCGATGTGGTAAAACATTCGTTGAACGTTGATCCGGCTAGGAGGCCCGTTGTGCAGAAGCCGCAACGATCCTCGGCCCTACACGCCGATGCAATTAATGAAGAGGTAGAACGCCTCCTCGAGGCCGGAGCGATTCGGGAGGTCCAGTATCCGACATGGTTAGCAAATCCAGTGGTGGTCCAGAAGAAGAACGGCAAATGGCGCGTCTGTGTCGACTTCACCGATCTGAATGACGCGTGCCCAAAAGACTGCTTCCCTTGCCCATGGATCAATCAGTTGGTAGATGCTACCGCTGGGTACGCTCGGCTGAGCTTTATGGACGCATACAGGGGATACCACCAAGTTGCTATGGATGAGGAAGATCAGGAGAAGACAGCATTCATCACTCCCAGTGGTACCTACTGTTACCTGGTGATGCCGTTCGGCTTAAAGAACGTCGGGGCTACATTTCAGCGTATGATAGCTCTGTTGTTCAAGGGGATACTCGGTAGAATAATGGAGGCATACATTGACGATATGGTTGCCAAAAGTATGGACGCAGCCGATCATCTTCTCCATCTCGGTGAAATTTTTGGCGTTCTCAAGAGGTTCGGCTTGAAGCTGAATGCCGAAAAGTGTGCATTCGGCATTAGCTCTAGCAAATTCCTTGGACATTTAGTTACTCGCCAAGGAATTGAGGCCGACCCAAGTCAGATCAAGGCCATACAAGAAATCAGGGCTCCGGCCACGGTAAGGGAGGTTCAGCGTCTCGCCGGCATGGCTGCCGCCCTTAACCGCTTCATCAGCAAGTCTTCGGATATTTGTCGACCTTTCTTTCAATCGATAAAGGGCAACAGCCGAAGAAGCTTCGTGCGGACGCCGGACTGCGATGACACACTCGCCGAACTAAAGAGATGTCTGTCCCAAGCTCCTTTGCTAGTTGTGCCCAAGGAAGGGGATGAGCTCCACCTCTACCTTGCAGTTTCCGAACATGCCATTAGTGCTGTCCTGGTTCGGTAGGAGGTCTCAAAGAGTGTGACGGGCACGGACCAGCAGCCGGTCTACTACATTAGCAAGGCGCTTTTGCCCACCGAGACCCGCTACCTCCCAATAGAAAAGCTGGCTCTGGCGTTGGTAATGGCGAAGAGGAAGCTCCTGCCGTACTTCCAGAGTTTCACCTTATGGTCGTTACCGAGTACCCTCTGAGGGCGGTCTTGCGCAAGGCAGATCTCTCTAACAGGCTGTGCAAGTGGTCCTTGGAGTTGGCAAACTTTGATATCCGTTACCAGGCCAGAACGGCAATCAAAGGTCAAGTGTTGGCTGATTTTGTCGCCGAGTTCTCCCCTGGGGTGGAAGTAGGCGACGGCTGCGACGAGGTCCTGGCCAAAGACTCCATCGTGCTGGCCCTCGGACCTCGATCGAGCCATCCAACTCACAAAGAGTATATCACGAAGCGGCCCATCCCTTCACGCCGAGCGAGCTTGTTCACCGGGCACGCCTGGAGACTCCACATTGACGGAGCGTCTAATAACCGAGGGGCTGGCGCCGGAATTGTTCTAGTATCACCGAGAGGGACCTTACACGAGCATTCGTTGAGTATTGGGTTTCCAGCGACGAATAGTGAGGCAGAGTATGAGGCCCTCATTGCCGGGCTCAAATTGGCTAGGCAAATGGGTGCTGACGAAGTTCAGGTTTACAGCGATTCCCAACTCGTTGTTAATCAGCTCAATGATGATTACGAGGCCAAGGATGCTCGCATGAACAAGTATGTGAGCCACGTGGTCGCCTTGGCTGGCTCGTTCAAGAATGTATTTTTTGACCATATTAGGCGCGATCTCAATTCTCACGCCAATGCACTTGCCGGTCTGGGAGCCGTATGTGCCGATCAGGGAGGTGAAAGAACGATAGTCCTCGGTGAAGTTCCATCACCGAGCTTCGAGCCGGAGCTACAGGAAGTGATGGACATTCATCAGGCACCCAGCTGGATGGACCCTCTCGTCTCCTATTTGAAACATGTCGTGCTACCTGCCGACCGCAAGGAGGCCCATCAGATCCGTTGTCAATCTGCTTCTTATTTCATCGATCCCTCCGGCACTCTGTACCGCCGATCGTACACTGGTCCCGACCTCCGTGTGGTGCATGAGAAGGAGATTCCCGGTATCCTCAAGGAGTTGCATGGTAGAAGTGCTGGTTGTCACACCGGCGGCCGGTCCTTAGCTGACCGTGCCCTTTCCCAGGGTTATTGGTGGAAAAGAATGGTACATACGGCTACAGAGTTTGCCAAGCAATGCAAATCCTGTCAGAAGTATTCCCCCCTTCTCAACCAGCCGGCCCTACCTTTGCAGCCCGTTACCAGCCCTTGGCCCTTCTCTCAATGGGGGGTGGACATTATTGGCAAGTTGCCTAAAGCTACTGGCGGTTTCACGCATATCATTACTGCTACGGACTATTATACGAAGTGGGTAGAAGCCAAGGCGCTCATAACGATCACGGCCGCCGATGTGGAGAGTTTCCTTTGGAAACAAATTTTTACCAGGTTCGGCGTCCCGTACGCCATTGTGTCAGATAACGGTACCCAGTTCGTAGCCGACGCGATTAAGGCCTTGTACAAGAGGCGCGGCATACAAATGAGGACAGCTTCCGTCTCTTATCCTCAAGGAAACGGACAGGCCGAAGCTGCCAACAAGGCTATCTCCGCCGGCTTAAAGCGCCGGCTCACCAACAAGCGCGGCAAGTGGGCGGAAGAATTGCCTGATGTTCTATGGGGCTACCGCACCACTCCACGGCGTGGCACTGGTCAAACTCCTTACTCCATGGCGTTTGGCGTCGAGGCCGTACTCCATGTGGCTGTTACTCGACCCACGTCTCGAACTGCAATGTTTGATGTCCCAACGAACGATGCAATGCTAGCCGCCGAAGCAGATCGAGTAGATGAGCTTCGAGACAATGCCCACGTAAAGTACGCGGCTTATTAGCAGCAGTTGGCTCGGAGTTATAATAAGAATGTGCGGAACCGCCCTTTCAATGTGGATGATCTTGTCCATCGGCAGATAGTCCAGAAGAAGCATTTGAAAAAGTTCATGCCGAATTGGGAGGGTCCATTCCGAGTAGTTAAAAAAGTTGGCTACGGCTCATATGAACTCGCCGAGATGGATGGAACGGCGATTCCGAACCACTGGAACGCCCAGCTGCTTCGAAAGTTTTACGCTTAGATGTCTTTTGGCTTTTCGCCTCGGCTATGTGTTAAGCCTTCAATTTTAATTGAGTTGTTTGTTTCAATAAGACATGTTTGTTTTGTTTAAATGCGTGATCTGTTACCCCCGGCAGTATTATTATGCTCGTTGAGACCTGAAACTCCGAGGCACGCCTTTTCAGATTCTGTTCGGCAAAGACTTTGCATGCCATATCCTGAAGGGGGCATTCCCAGCTTCTATCGATCCTTTTGATCCGGCGGAACCAACCTCGGTGGTGTATTTCCTCCGGATCAGGGGCTGGGTATGGCAAGCTGGGGCGGATAATTGTTAAACCATGTGCATGAAGTGCAATACGTGGTCTTAACATGCATGAAGTGCGATTAGTATGGAACATGACAGGATACTTAGAAACTTTCATTATAAAAATAATAATACTGGTCCATTACAAAACAGGGGCTCGGCTCGACAAGATAGTTTTAGCCGACCCCAGATTCTACGAAATATGCAAAGG
The DNA here is from genome assembly GCA_018127125.1 of Rhododendron griersonianum. Classification (NCBI taxonomy): domain Eukaryota; kingdom Viridiplantae; phylum Streptophyta; class Magnoliopsida; order Ericales; family Ericaceae; genus Rhododendron; species Rhododendron griersonianum. The sequence goes on along the minus strand of CM030790.1, from coordinate 27,597,339 downwards.
AAGTTCTAAACTACGGTGGAGCCATCAGCAGACTTCGGCAGCTCGACGGTGGTTGGATTGGACTGCTCGGCGGGATTCAGCGGCTTGTCGGCGGTAGGATTGGGCTGATCGGCGGGATTCAGCGGCACGTCTGTGGTTGGATTGGGCTGTTCGGCTGGAAGCAGGTGCCCCGGCAGATCCACAGGTGGCACCACGGGAGGCTCCCTTCGGTGGTCATCCTTGGGAACCTCGGCATAGTCAAGACCGACCTGGTATCCGCGGAGGAAAGAGGAGGCATGAGCGTCATTGGTTCCTTTCAGCTCTCCGTCTCTGAAGGCCTTTTTAACGAGGGCTTCCACCTGCACCTGATAGTAGTCGCCGGCCTCGTTGTAACCAGCATCGCCGGCTTCCTCGAGCTTGGCCGGCAGCTCATCCTCCATCTGCTGCTTCTCCTCCTTTAGTCGGTCCCGCTCGGCTTCAACTTCCTTAAGCTGCAGCAGTAAGCGGTCCCTCTCTTCCAAACCAGTCGAGGCTTCAGCAACTTTTGCCTCCAGCGCCTCGATCTGGTCGGCGGCCTCTTTCACCTCCTTCCTCATAGCCTGGAGGTCTCCCCTTTGAGTCTTCTTGGTCTCGAGCAAGACATCCATGTCACTGAATGCTTTGCTGACACGTTGCCCGGCCTGCAAGAAAAGGGAATTAACACCTGGAAAGGGAAGTGAACTTTAAAAAGAAATAAGGGAAATCCATACCTTGGCAAGGAAGAGGCAGAGTTCGGCCATGTTCTTGGCCTTTGCTGACTCTAGGCTCTCCATGTCTTTTGGGAGGGCCAGGCCCTTCAGAAGGGTCATGGCCAGATGGGGTTCTCCTCCAGACTGTCGCCGACGGAGATCACATGCCCATCAGGGCACTGGAAGTCCGGAACAAAGAGCTCTGAAGATTCACCTTCGGCGAGGCCAGTGTTGAGGATCTCCGCGCCCCCTTCAGCGAGTTTAGCCTTCTTCTCAGCCCCCTGGTCCTCCCCCTCGGCGACCGGGCGCTTGTCTCTTTGGTGGGTGTTGCGGGGTTTCCCAGTAGGAGCGGGGATGGGCTGACCCTGGGGCTCCGACTTGCCGATGGGAGCTTACACCGTTTCCTCCTTCCTCTGTGGCAGCCCGGAGGATGAGAGATCTTGGGCCAAGTACTGCAACTGCAGTGCTTGCCCGGCAACAGAGGCCAGGTCGATAGTCTTCCTCACCATTTTCTCCTTGTCCTTTCGGTTAACGTACCCGTTGTAGAAAGGGGTGTAACCGAGGAGGGTCGGCGCGTCTTGATTTGGGCACCGGAGCAGGGCAATCAGGTTCGGCCACCTGCCCGTAATGAGGAGTCCCTTGTTCGGTGCGGAGCAATCTGCAATTAGGATAAGGAGATCAATATGATGTACAAAGGTAAATATGGAAGTAAGTTCAGAAAGGGAGATGAATACCAGGCTTGTCCCCGCTGCCGGGGAACCCTCGCACTCGAGGAATTCTGTAGGGCCTCTCGATCGCCGTACCTCTCCTAGTTGGAAAGGGATCGTCAAGTTAGGGGTTAATGGGACCCCACTCGAAGTTGCCGGACACTTTGACCAGAACCCCCCCACTTTTCAGTGTCATAGAGGCGGTCCACCAGGTGGTCAAAGTATTGGCGAGTGGTGAGGTAGTACTTGTCGTACTTGGGGTTCCTTGATACCATGTACATTAGCATCAGGTCCCCAAGGGTGAACAGCAGGTGGTTTAGCTCGGCTAGCCTTATCGCCGAGCAAAGGATGCGCCAGCTGTTGATCGCCACCTGGATCGGCGCGATGTGGTAATCAAACAGGAAGTAGCGGAGGAAAGGGTTCATTGGGAACCTCACCACTCCCTCGATGATGGCGTAGAGAGGAAGGACGATGAAGTCTTCGCCGAAGGGAATCCTCTCAGTGGTTACCCTTTCAACTAGGACGTCATCTGGAATCGAATATTTGGTCCGGAAGGCCTGTGTGAAACCACCTGGGCCGTCGCCGTAGAAATGGTTGTACGGCATGGGTCCGAGGCCTATTGGTAGCGGGGGGATGAGGTCAATGTCCCTCGGCGGGGGTGGTTCGGCACCTCCTTCAGCGTCAGAGGTGCTCGGCGGCGGACCAGCTGATGCCGATGTGCTGGCCTGGGCCCCAGTGGCTGCTCATTCCCTACCAGTCTCTTCCGGGATGGAGCCGTGTGTGTCGTCCTCTGCAGATTCGTCGGGGGAGTCACTCCGCCCGTAGAGTATGTCCCTGGAGGAGCTGTCATCCACCTGAAGGGGGACGTGGATGCCGGGGATGATTGGACCTCCGGCCCGCCGGGCAAAGTTGCTCGAGCTTTCGTTGAAGCTCCTATACTCTCTGCCGAGCTCCTGGATGGTCTCTTGGAGGCCTGGGTAAGCTTCGGGATCGATGCTCGATGAGTAGGAGTTTGGATCCACCATGCTGAAGACCTAGACAGAATAAGAAATGGAAAGGGTGATGAGAATTCCTACTTCAGCATGGCTACTCATGTGCATCTAATCCCTGCCGAGGGGGGTCCTCTGGGATCCTCCTCGGCGGAAGTCGTGGGTTCTTATCAAGTGTTGAAATTGGCACAGAGGAGGACCGCCGTTGTTGGCGGTCCAGACGGCGGGCTACGGCCGCGGGCGGCCATGGGAGATCGACACCATTCAAATGAAGAGTGCTTTTTGTGCAAACATGGGGGTGTGAGTGGTGTTGCATCTTGAAATGCTCATAGAATGAATCAAAAGGGATGGCGGAGTTACCTGGGAAATGCTGGGACTGGACAGCGGTGAGTGGCAGAGTAGCGGAGCCGATAGAAATGGCAGCAAAAGTTGGAGTTGCAGAGCGAGGAGGCGAGAGCAGAAAAGTGATTTTCTGTCCCACCTCCCCGCTTATATAGCAGATGGCTTGGAGGGGTGGAACCCTAAGAGTCGAACGCGGGAACCGAAGCGTCGCCGCTCCGCCCACTCTCGTCATGCCACGTGGAAAGCCTGCACCGTTCCGTACCTGCGTCGTTTCCCCTTTCACCACGTGGCACCCCACGCCGTTTCCGATTCAAGATTGACCGTTCGATCTCTGACTCCCAGCGGTCCCATCAGCCCCCGTTGCAACGGATACATCATTACCCTGGGATTCGAGAAGGCTCTTCACCTGCCCTCAATGGCCTGCCTAGGGAGGCTCGGCGTGTTTGCCTCATGACGCCCTCGGTAGAAAGTTCTGCTAGGATGGTCAACCCCTCCCACCTTTTGCAAGGGAGGAAGAGGTTGAGGGGCTATTGTGGAGGGCGTGGTCCGGTGGAGGGACCAGGGCGGTGGCCACGTCGCACCAATTAGCCGAACCAATGTGTTTACCACCCATGGGTCGGCGGGTTGGCTCGGTATCCGATCCGAGTCTTGCCGGACCCGATTAAGTTAACCGTGGTGTTGATCCGAGGGAGAGTTTGATCTGGTTCGGCGGTTTCCTGCCGAACGGGTAGAAGATTGCCCCTAGGGAAGCTGTCAGTGCCGTGCCGTCTGTCCGGCGGAACCTATGCTCACCGAGCCTCCTGCCCCTAACTTGAAGAGGAAGTTAGGAAGAGATGGGCAGGAGCAGGCAACCTCGCGTCTTATCCCATCCCTTATCTTTAGGAGTGGAATATGGGGGATTGGATAGGTCCAAGATTGGGAAGTCTATCTGGGTCCGAAGTTGGCGGGTTCATCACACAGCGCGTGATGGGCTTATGAGGGCCGAACTCTGCGCTCCCTTTGGCTATAAAAGGAGGGATTCCCCTCTAGAATGAGGTAACACTTTCTCAAACCCTAAACTATACTCCGATATCTCCTCTCCTTTAACTGACTAGAGCGTCGGAGTGCCTACCCCGGACCACCACGCTCCTGGTTTGGGCACTAACGTGATTGCTTCGTGCGCAGGGCTAACCCATCTTCGTGCAAACCACAACCATCCAAGCTACAAGGTCCAACCGGAGAAAGCTTGCCTCCACAATCCCATAAACGTTTAGTAGAGACCGATCTTGTATCGGGCGAGGGGGGTGCCGTAAAACCCTTCCCCTCTCGTAACGTGGCTTCCGAACCCTCAAGTGATCTCTGGTTTTCATATTCAATCAATCATATTCGAATCAAAACAGTTCCTCGGGTGGCTAACCATAAATCCGGATGGCGACTCTTCAAATTTTTCAAAACGATTCAAAAGCGATGTGTTGTTTTTCGGGCCGCCCCGATCCACCCGGGGCTGTGGTAGCCCACAATAGGTATGAGAATTTTGATACTTTTTGAAATCGATATTCATATTTGGTTCGGAAACACTACAGGCAATTTGTTACAGTGGGAAGCACTCGCCTCCTCTCCTGCAGCAATCCCTAGTACTATAAACGAAACACCTTTCTCTTGCAAGAATAGCTCATGGCCTACTTAAGTTTGATATGTGAATATAACAGAAGTTAAGTTTTATTTGTGGTTTTTTTCCTTAGGGTTATTTTGTCAAATCTGGTATAAATATTGGTAATGTCTACTTAAAAATGCAACATTCAAGTGTTAAAGCATCACAAAGATAAAGGGATGGATTAGAAGTGGAGTATAATGGGGGACCCTCAATGAAGTTAAGATTTCCATAAGTTAAGACGACCCTCAACGAAGAAAGGTAAATTAAGCACCAAAACGTACAATCGTTCAATGGTAGTCTTAGTTTTTGAGACTATCTTTAGGCACAATATGGTGGTAGGTAGGATGATATGAGCTCAATTCCTGAACCGCCAACCCAACTGTAGCACACCCAAATCAACCACATGACACGCCCGTTGCGGCTCTATTCTGGTTTAGGGACGTCACGACCGTGAACCATGATGTAAGTGAGGTATTTCATTGATTTTTATGCAATTTTCTTCCTTCTTAGGTAGCGGACTCCCTGTCTCCCTTATTTGTACTTTTTTTTGGGTACTCATTTGCTCTTTTTTTTTTTATGCATGGTGGGCAAACTAATGTCAATGGTGGGGTGATGAGCAACTGATTATGTGGTATGTTGAATTTGATGAGAGCTTTAATTATCAGATTATGAGATCCATCAGAAATTTAAATGTATAGAGATGGATAAAGTTACGACTCCTTTATCAATTGCGTTTCTTAATATTCTTAGCTTTGTTAATTAGCTTTTTCTATCAGGTGTAGATGAAGCGGGAGGCTGGTGTTTGTAGACACCCCAATTTGGCCTAACGATTATTTCAAGTCCCACCTTGGGACAATCCCGATGATGAAATGGATACAATGATTGCTGATTGCTTCTTTGAGGACCTTAGGACTTTCGGTGAGAACTTTGACCACTTAGAGGACCCAATTCAAAGCCATACAGCCTTTCAGACAGAAATACAGAAGCCTAGGAGAATCCATCTGACGGCCGTGACATCGATCTAACGGCCACAACATCAATCCCTCACCCGAGCAACCTGTTGCCAGCAAAATCTCCCTGAGAGATCAATATCTCGGCCGCAAGATCCATCCTTCGGCCGAGACATCCATTCCACGGCCGCGACATCCTTTCCTCGGCCGCCAGATCGACCTTTTTCCAGACTCTGGAACGTTCTGTCAGACGTTTGGTTTGATCCAACTACACTACCTTTCCGATGCGTTCGGGCTACGTTCGGAGATCACGACGTAGAGTTAGAGATGCATTGCAATTGCAATTGCCATCTCGTGATTTGATTGGCCAGAGTGAGTCATCCCTATGCCTATATAAAGGGGCCTTTGGGCTCCGAATTAACACACAGAAATTGAGATACCTACACACTCAATCAAACCTCGAAACTCTGCACAAATACTCCCTCAATCCCATACTCCAAAAGCCCTAACCTTCCGAAGGCAGCCGCTCCGGCGATCAAACCCCGAAGTTCAAACCCTAACTCTAGGGTTCTCGATCAAGCAATCAATCAATCACACTCAATCCAAAGCAATCAAGCAACTGAGGGATCAAGGTGGTGAGGCCCAACGGCCTCTGGTTTGTCTTAATTTATTGCTTTTCTGATTAACTGTAGCGTTTTGATTATTCATTAATCTTTCTGTCTGGTGTGAGGAAGAACACCGACCGGGGCTTCGATCCCTCGGCCGGTACATCAAACCAGGAGGATCTCTCGGTCGTGACATCTATTCACTGGCCGCGAGATCCATCTCCCTGGGACATTTGTTTGTTTTTCTGCTTTCTGATGCATGCTCGTTTATCGCACTGGCTCACTTTGCTTACTGTTTAAAGGAATAACTAAACAGACTATGTGTTAGAATTAAACAAAGCATCTATACGTCTTATGTTGAACGATTATGGGCCAGTCTCATGACTGGGCAAAGAGGGGTGCCTAACACCTTCCCCTTATTGTACTTTTGGCTCCCGTATCCGGAATCTCTATTTATTTTCCCAGTTTTAATAAACTGGGTGGCGACTCTATTTGATGATAACCGTTATCGTGTGGCGATGTTCCTAGCCATGGGAATGTCCATGATTTTGGTTTATGAAGTGAGCAACCAATCGAGCAAATACAATGTGATCAATCTGTATGGCGATGCCCCGCTTGGGAGGTGTCTACAGTGTTGCAGATGGAAAAAACTGCATGAGAGAGCTAAGGGAAAATATGGCAATGGAGGTGGATGGGTGCATGAGGATCACACGCAGTGGTTTCCAATTCCGAGCAAGATGGTTGCTAGGGATAGTCCAACTATTGCTAGAGGAAGATGAGAATTAGATAGGGATTTGACAAGGGTTGACTATGGGTTAGTAGGGATGAGAATCTAATAGAGAATTTACTGTTTTATAATTTGTTAGTCATACAATCATATTATTTTTGGATAAAGATGAGTCTATCTATAGTTTATGTTGTTTAATTATTAGACGATGTAGGCACGATCCGTTAGCTCATACTTAACTAAGGTCACTCGAAATCATATTGAATAATGAATTCTTCAATAATTCATTTTAATCATGTTCAAAAACATGTTGCACCGTGCCTTCATGCACGGGCAATTCTAGTGTTCAAAAACGTGTTGCACCGTGCCTTCAGGCACGGGCAATTTCTAGTCATTAAAATTACATCACATCTCAAGAAGTCATTTTCCAAAAGTATCCCTTATTGTAACTCACCTAAAATATAATCATAGATATTTATGAGGATAATTTTGGACAATTACACATACCATTACACAAATTCACTCACATCAAACATGGGGCCCACACACCCATGTTTAATGTGAGTGAGTTTGTGTAATGGTGTGTGGTTATAGCATAGCTGAATTTTGAAAACTTACCAATATTAGATTTTTAAATTTTCAAGAGGGCTAATATTTTGGAACATCCCAAAATAAAATAATCTATAATACAAATCGCGACGGTGTGGTGGTCCACATATTTTCCCTATATAAATCTTGACCGTTTGATTTAACACACATTTTTCTGCATAAATCTCCACCCTTCATTCAACCCTTGGCATTGAATGGCTCAAATAGATTTCATCCGACAGTTGAGAGTTGCTCAAAATGGTTTCAGTCGAATTTTTGGTAATGATTAAATTTTGGGTAATGATTGGGTGTACGAGAGTTGCTCATTACAGAAAGATTATATGAGCTATATTTCAGTCAAACAATGACTTGATTGGGTGCTATAAATCGGGTAATACTTTATACGGAATTTTTTGTAATTTCAGTCATACAAACAAAGACTTTATACGGGATTTCTGAAATTGCTGTTGATTGGCGTTAATTGGGTGAGAATATAATGACATGCTATAAATCAGGTAAAAGAATGTAATGACATGCTATAATGCCGTTGATTGGGTGAAGGAATTGGTAATGATTTAATTGCCGTTGAAAGAACAAATTTTTTGTTAAGTCTAATTTTGGGTGAACGAATTTTTCTCTCTCTCCCTAATCGTTTTCGTTCCGGTTCTCTTTCCTGTCTCCCTAACTCTTGCCCTCTCTCCAGTTCTATCTCCACAGGTATGACTCTTTATTCTATAGAGGTGCTCATGTTTGTTGTTTAGAAAATTAGTTCTTTATTCTCTACCCGCGGTGAATTCTCTATCGTTCTTCTTCTTCTTTTTCCCCATGTCTTGGAATATCGAAGCTTCCGACTTTAATATAAAGCACGGTAGGCGTCCGTATTCCCATTTCAATTTAGGTTAGTGTGTGCCCTTTTTTCCAAAGCAGGATTTTACGTACTCCAACGCAGGATTTTCCTCTATTCAATTGCTATGGAAGCATTTTACTAAGAAGTACTCGAACTAGGTACATATGGCTTAACCATGAAGAATCCATATTTTGCGATTAGAAATGAGAGAGTGAGAGCAATTATGCGATTACAAATGAGAGAGTGAATGCAGATATGCATTTTACTAAGAAATTAAAAAGAACCCATGAAACCCTTTGCTGATTAAATTTGCTTTCATGCCCATACCGTCATACCCCCAATGATTGGAGACTAGGTGGGTTATGTTATTGTTATTATTGTTACTTTTGTTGTGCAATAAATTTGCTTTCATATGTTTTGTTCTTCGAAGACGTTGCATTTGTTTTTTTCACAACGAATATCTCAACTTTGAGTTGCAAAATCATTGGATTTTACTTTATGCCGGCTTTATTCTTTGCATATAAATTATTTGACAAAATGCCTGAAAAACAGAATGTAGTGGATAATTAGGCATTAGGTTGTTTTTGGTTTTCGGTGGAGATTTGAATGTTGTTTGCTCAAGTGGTACACTGTTGACTGTCCATTAACTACAAACTCATTACTCAACATTTTTTGATTTTGGCAAGATGTTGGTTGGAGGTTGAATATTTTTTAAGTTTTTGGTACACTGTTGTATTCCATTGGCGTAATAAATGAAAGAATGGTAGGTAGAATCCATATGATTGATTAATTTTCATAAATTAGGAAATGGTTTGACAAGTTAATTGGATTCTAACTTTAACCTTGGTGTACTTAATTCTACTGTCCATATGGCGTATATATACATTCTAACTCTAACGTTAGGAGCACTAAAGGAATCCTTTGTAAAATTTGGTAATCTATCCCATGAGAAACGAGAATGCAGAGGCATGAGTTCGGACCAAGTTTTTTTTTTTTTACATTCCTCAACTGACTTTGTACATGCAGTTTCAACCTCTTCGAGACAAAAATATCAAAATTGTAATTCGTGATGAGCGGGACCACAATGTCAACGCCTTATTTGTAATCTGTGATGCCGTGATGAGCGATCACAAAGAACTTCATATTCAGTGATCACAACGAACAAGGATTTCATTCCTGTTGTGATATAATTTCATTCCTATTGTGTTTGTTTTTTTGTTCAAATGAAGAACTTTAAGTTTTGCTTCTTATATTTCTGCAGCTTATTCAACCAATAGATGCTGCCGAAGCTTTTTCGGCACTGCCGATTTTGAGTGAGTGTGAAATATGGGTCCTTGATTAACCCAACAGACGATGCCTATTTTGTGTATGTATAAATCCCAAGAACATTAGTTAAAACATATAATGGTCAGATATATTTGTAAGATACCCATGAACAATGCTCTTCTTAGATACTATAGAATTTTCAGTGTTCAAATGATTGTGTGGTGGTATGGATCTAGCGCAATATCTCATTCGATTAAAAACCCACATGATGGTTGGTTCTAATTTGTGGTCGGGACATTTAGTTAAGTAGGAAAATTGTGAAGCATTTTTTTTATACCGATATCTCCTTCAATTTTATGATTGTTGCATTTCATCATTGTTTCATTACTTTGGTTGGTTTCAATATTTTTTTGGTTTCATGTGCAGCTAATGGTGGTGTACCAGTAGCCAATTAATGTAGGTTTTTTAGGTTTTCACTCCATCTGCAGTAATTTGGAGCACAAATTAGAGTCGTGTTCACTCAATCTCACTACTCCACAATTTTATGTTTTTTAGTTATTTGTTTGGGAAGGTTATAGTTAGCCAATTTATGTTAGGTTAAGGTAACTCTGTTATGTTAATCAAATTGTGTTGAGTGCAATTAATAAGTTTTTGATAGTTGATAATTTTTCGTTATTTGTATTTCTCGCCTCTAATGTGGTAACGAAAAAATTGGGTATGGTAACATAAACACGTTGATATTGTTTCCATATGATTTAGGGTCTTGCAAAGTGTGTCTGTCATGTCACGTGTCTCCGAAGTGTCTGACACAGATACGGCAATCTCTAGAAGCGTCAATGTTACATGAAACTAAGCGACCCCTCGATGTTACATGAACATGATGATACTTTGTTCATAGATACAATGTTGATTTGCATGTGTTGATTGTTCGATCCATGCCTTCGGGTATGGACATGCACTAGAAGAACTCTGTTTGACTCTAATTTAAGAAAAAATATCTTGTGTAAATCAGCTTCGTTGACAGGGGTGGTCAATAGTTTCGTAATTCATTTTAGTTGTTTTCAAAATGCGTTGCGCCGTGCCTTCAGGCACGGGCACGGGCAAACCCTAGTAGATCAACAATTAGGAACAAAAGGGGAATTCCACTTATCATATTTGAACTTATGGTAAGCTTTAGTAACCACCAGATTTGCTATACTTGTAGACACCCTATTCTGAACTGTCTAGATTAGTTTACTTACGGTCTTTGATTCCCCAATGATGAATAAGATCAAGAACACCCCGAGAATGTTGGTGATACTTGAGCTTTGAGCATTCTAAAACCCTTTCAAACCCTTTGAACCAGAGCCGAAAAGCCTCAGCTAAACCCTACTTGCATACGCTGGTACTACACTGGCGTGCGCTGGTCCATTGCCACGTGTCAGTCATCGGTCAACTTTGACCATTGACCAGGCTTGGACTGGCACACGCAGGTCCAGTATTAGCGTACGCCGGTCATAGGTAGTCTCATCACTTTTATTCAGCCACGTTCACAAGACTTTTGGGCCACCCCAGTACACTGTACAGCCGTCTGAGAAGTGATCTCGGACAGGGGGATGTTCCCCCCTCTCTCTCAAGCCACCCATCACCCTTGTCACATGCATTTAATGCATGGAGACTTACACTCCAAGAGAACCAGCCCCATTCAGCTGGTTACTCCCCTCCTATCTCCTCTATATATACCCCTCTTGTATTTATGTGCAAGGGGTTACAAACTTCAAAGCTCAAGTTACAAGTTCTACCCCTCCACCTCTTGTTCATCATTTTATTTGCCAAAGGAAGTGACAAACATGCTTCATACACCCTCACTACTCACATCCACCCACATTCATTCTTTATACATCCATCAAACCTCAAGTTCAAAGCTCAAACACTCCAACAAACTCAAAGACCAAAGGTATACCACATTTGAAAACTCTCTGTTCTGATCCCTGAGGGGGGCTGGCAGGGTCAAGGCTGGTAATCAATACCAGTCCTAGCCCTAAAGCTAGCAAAGTTTCAAAGCTGTTCGTGGCTAGAACTGGAACACGCCGGTCCCAGGTAAGCGTACGCCAGTTATGGTGGTATGTGCAGTACTGGTGTGGGGATCAGTGTCTAGCTGTTTTCTGTCCTATATTCCATATTGATCATTGTATGCATGATAAAAACCAGTTTATTGCTTTCCATAGTTAGAACTGCTAGCTTTATTGTTCAATATTCATTTCTGCTGCTTTGAAATGCCTCTGGGATCCTTCTGGTCATGTCTCAGAACTCAGAAAATGCAAAGCCAAGCACTGGACAAGAGGTTAAAACTGGCGCATGGTAGTCCATTACCTGCGTGCGCCGGTTGGGCCCAGTCCAGTGGCTGGCCATTGTATGGCAACTAGGCCTTGGCCTCTGTTTATTTCCCCACACTGTTTATGGGGTATTCTGTTTATTTTGAGGCTCTGAGACCTCGTTTAACTGTCTATTACTGCTTATGACTACATATATATTGCATATAAACTGTTTGGTTTGTCCTGGGTGTGCACTGGTCACTTCCAGAGCTTAGAGGGTTGAGAATAAGACCTGTGGGTTTAAAATTACTGGCGCAAGCTAGTGAAGGAATGAGGTACGCAGGTGAAGTTAGCATGCAGTGATTTGATCAATGCATGTTGGTTTCTTCCTGCGCACGTCACTCCAGATCAGTGTATTCCAATCTGCTTAAAACTCCCACAGGAGTCTGTTTTCAATCTTTTCTATCTGTTTCAATAAGCAAGCGTGCCGTTTTATCACATCCTGCCTACACCCGCCCTAATTGGCTAAAAAATGATTAATGAGAGAGAAATGCAAACGTTTTACAAATGCCCTAGTAGAGATCGATCTCTAGATTGGGCAAGAGGGGTACTTTAAAACCCTTCCCCTCTCGTAACCTGGCTCCCGAACCTCAGATATCCAAAAGGTGACGACGGACCAGTCCACAAACCTTTTCCAATCAAAACGTAGCAAGCGTTTTAAGTTCGGTTCCTTGGGTGGTTTACCGCTAAAACCCGAGTGGCGACTATGAATTGAGCGTTTTGCCGCGCTTTTCCAAAAAGGGCGCACCTAATTTCACAAATTTTTAGAAGCGTGTGCCCACAATGCTCAAGAAGTTTTTTTTTTTTTTTGCTTAAATTCACTTGCTTCTTATGAATATGACCCAAATTTATCCTTGGAGATCATCCCTAAGGCTTTCTTTGGGATCTTGAATTCGGGGTGGAAAATAAAAAAAACGAAAGGGTATTCAATAATATTTGAAAGTTTTCTTTATGGGCTCCTCATTTTTTTTTTCCATCCATTGTCCAACCACCCTCTAAAATTTTCTTCCTCCCAGATACTGCGCATGTGTAAAATCATTGTGTGATCAGTTCCTATTTAGTATTTGAATGATGCTACTTGTGTGGCCCGTGATCCTCTGGTCCTCGACCCTTCGTAGGTGGTTCGATGGCGGGTTAGCTTCCTTACCCTAGCCTGCACAAGGAACGCACGACTAAGACCTGGCCGGGGGTTGTCCCGGCAAGGCCCTCCGGCGCAAGGATGAGTATCGCGCAGAGAGGAAGCAGAAAGCTTATGAGAGAGTAAGTGTGAGTAGTGAGTAGTGTCTACCTGTTAGGGTTACCATCTCTAGGTATTTATAGTACCTTCCATCTTGCCCTCCCAGTGCCATCGCGTGCCTCCCACGGGACCAATGACATCATAGTGACGTCGAGGAGTAGATCTGATAACCGTTTTCAGGGCTGAGCTGGCACACCCATGTGCGCCCGTGACCATCTTCTGTTGTAACCGCTTCTGCAAGTGGCAAGACGCGTGGTTTTACAGTCAGCCACCGTCGGCTGCACGACAGGCTCTGAAGGTTGCCGAACGCGGTAATGCCGAGCACAGCCACGCGTTTGGCGAGGAAAATAACGTTGACGGGGATCGTGCCGACGGCACGATCCGAGCGTGTGTTTGTTCACTGCCGAGCCTGAAGCAAACCGTACATGAGTGTCGAGCCAGCGTAGGCACGCCGTGCACGAAGCTTTTGATCGATTCATGGCAGATCAGGTCCGCACCGTGCGAACATCTGTGTTCGGCCCGCTACAATAGCCCCTCAATTTCTGCCGATGCCGTACGCATGGTAGAGATTGAAGTTTGAGCTTCAGGCCGATCATGTCGAACCGCCGAGCGTTTATCTGTTTGATGAGGATGGATTCCAGTCGAGCATAAATCGATTCATTCTCAGGATAAGTCCCGACCGTCGATGAAGCACACCATTGGTTGGGCGCCAGATGTCACCTCGCGGATGGGCACGGCAGACGAGAGGAAGGCTGGCAAACCCTGCAAACCGTCCTTTCATCGACACGTGTCACGCGCTGAGTGGTTAGCTATTCGGCGGTGCAATGATGGGCGGGATTTTCGAATTCCCAACCCTAGCCCTATATAAAGGGAGACGTGAGGAGAGAGAAAGCTCTCGTTCTCTTTCTCTCTCCAGACCTCCATTTTTAGAGCTTCGAAGAGCACCTGTTCATCTTCTGGTCTTGAATCCCAGTGATCTCGCCACCAGATCTCGCCACAAATTCAGGTATGTGTTCGTTTCTTGCTTCTCTCCAACTTTCTGCAGTTTTCAGTCCATTTACCTTTGATTTTCTGGGTCTGTGGGGCATTTTTTGTTCTGAGTGAACAGTGCACCCTGGGGATGAACGGACTGTTCATCTCCCTCTCCAATCCGTTCTTCCGAGCATGGAGCCTCAAGGGGTTCTGGGCTTGGCCGTTGATGGAATAGGCCGAGCCCCAGTCTCTGTTGTTTGGGAGGTTCTGACCGAACACGGTTCGGCCGAGCCTCGAGAATGATGATGGGGTGGGCCATTTAGGGTACCGAGCGTAGTGAGACAACTGTTTTTCTGGCCGACAATGAGGTCTCATGTTTTTGTTTTTAACTTTGTTAGGTCTGGCTCCCCCAATCATTGTCATCTCATCCGACTCTGAAAGTTCAGGGGACGATTCTGCGAACCTTGTGATCCGAGAGTACTTGGAGTTACACAGAAGCCGACGACAAACCTCTTCCATTGCTTCAAACATGTCAGATTCTGGTGATTCCAACGCCGAGCATGACTACGAGTACGGTGGTTTCAACACCGAGCCGGAGATAACCTTCTCCACAGAATCCGAAGCCGAACACGAACTTGGGCCGGAGGCTGAGTCCAGAATTCGCTCCCAGGCCGGAGCCACGACCTCCTCACTTTCTGCTCCTGCTGAAACCTCGTCCGTGGACAGAGAGTTTGCCGACCTCTTCGAGCGAGGGCAAGTTTGTCCCCACGCCCACTACTTCAGTGGTCGTCCCAATGAGTATGCGGCCTTCTGCCGAGCGTACAACATACCAGATGACGTTGTCGTCCACCTGGTGGCTAGCGATAAAATTAGGGACAAGAGACAAGATCGTCCCGAGCACATAACGGTCCCTCTGATGGCCATCTGTGAGGCCGGACTCCGTTTCCCCCTTCATCCATATTTGAGGGAACTGTTGGCTAGGTTCGGCATAGTACCTCACTTTTTCTCGATAAATAGTTTCAGGATAGTGATGTCCGTAGTTAGGTTAAAGGAACTTCACAACCTTGATTTCACCATCGCCGACCTCTTCCACACGTACATCATGTCCAGGCACGGGAAGACTAACCGTAGGTATTTATCCACACGTAGTGGTAAGGACCCTTTGATAAGCGGACTTCCCGACACTGATAAATGGGCAAACCTTTACGTCGAGGTCAGTGGGAATTATGAGTTCGGCGATCAGGCTACGCGGTTGCATTATGTGCTGAAGATAACTGATTTCCGAGGTTTCATTTTCATTTCATATCTGCCGAACATGATAAGTCTTTTTGACTGAACTCGTTGATATTTTGATAACACATTTCTCTTTCGCAGATCACCGAGCGATCACCAAGACCCAGAACTCCTTGGCCGTAGACAGCCACGTGGATCTGCTAAGGGCTTGTGTCTGCCGCGACGCGCTGACGCTGCTTGGTTACGAGCCCTCGTACAAGGGTAAGTTGACGAAGAGGAAGAAGAAGGATAAGGAGGCGGGGCCGAGCACGAAGGCTAAGGGTAAAAAGTCAGCTGTAGAGGTAGGTGTTGGCGACGAAGTTGCAAAACCGAGCAAGAAAGCTAAACAGCCGAGGGTAAAATTCCCTACTTTTCAAAAGTCAGCCGACTTCTGGTTTCAAGAAAGTCTGCCATCTGACCTCCAAGGCATCCACATCCCTCCAATCCGAACCTTAATTCCTCACTTTGCCGACGACATGGGGAGGAGAAACCTGGTGAAGCTGAATCTCAAGGAAGCAGCTGCTGCCAGCAAGAAGGTAGCTGCTCCATCTCCCACCGAGAGTCCTGCTAAGAAGCAGAAGGTGCACGACTTCTTCCCTGCCAGGCCGCCGACGCCAGTTCCAAGGGAAAAGGACCAATCCGAGTCTTCGGCGGCTGGAGGCTCAAAGGCCATGGAGAAGGCGGCAGACTCCGAAGGGCGAGTGATCGTCTCAGAGTTCGCACCGTCTTTCGCGATGGCCGACGGCAGAGTGGTCACGGTGGAGGACAGCGTCAAAGAGGAGCCTGGCCTTGCCATGACCATGCTGCACGGGCTTGCTCTTCCAAAGGACATGGATAGGGTCCCAGGGGAGCTTCAGCCGAGCCTGGCTCATACCAGTGCCTATCTCGTTCAGGTATGTTTTGACTTGGTTTTTCTAACTTAAATTTTCTCATATTGTCGAGGCTGACGAGAAAAATCTTGTTTTTAGGCCGGGCAAGCTCTGCTGCGTGCTTCTCGGTAGGCCGAACTTTTGGCTGCTGAGAGGACACGTTACCGTGATGACGCGAAGGCCGAGCGCGAGAAGGCCAGGGCTGCAAAGAACGGCTTGCGATTTGCAAAGTCGAGGGTCGCCGAGCTCGAGAAAGAGAGGGATGAAGCCCTTGAGAATGCGAAGACGGCCGAACGCGAGCTCGAGAAGGTTGTCCGCAGGGAGAAGAGGAAGATGAAGGAAGTAGATGAGAAAGCATTTCAGGCTGGGTACGACAGAGCCGGTGCTGAGTACGTCCGGGAGGCTCGGTCGATGGTCAATGAGGAGTTGACGAAGAAGCTTCCGATCGTGTACCGGGCAGGGTACAGGGATGGGGTGAAGGCTGCGTGTGGGGTCATGCAGTTGGAGCCGGACATGAATCTGATAAAGACGATTCCCGTGGCTGAAGTGCCTGAGCTTGTGCTGCCGTACACAGAGGAGGAATGTGCCCCACTTACTCCGGAGGAATTTCCCGACAGTGAGGACGATGTCGAGGATATGACTATTGACGATGCTGCAGGAGGTGTGGATGAGGCTGGGGAGAAGTTGGATGAGGCTGGGAAGAAGAAGGATGAGGCTGCCAATGCCGAGCAAGAAACCGAGCCTGCTCAGAAAAATGATGATTTGGCTGTTGGTGCCGAGGACGACGCTGCTCCTCTTAATGAAGATGTAGCCGAGGGTGATCCGCCTCAACCTTAGAATTTAGGGTTTATATCTAATTTTGTTGGACTGGACGGCTCCATACTTGGGAGTTTTTCGTGCCAGGTGTAATAGTTGTTTGAGGGTCGGCACCGAACGGTTTACTTCGCCGATCCTCCTAGCTTTGGATTTTAAACAACACTTGGAAGTCTTTTTGAATGAATGCACTGCTTCTTTTGCAATGTTTTATTGTCGCCGAGCTTTGTCTGATTGCCTGTCTTTACATAAATTTGTGGGTCTTGCATGTTGTGAATGTGTAGTTGTCCGTAGCCCCCACTTTTGGTTTGGGTTCGGCAGAATAGTTGAGAGTATTTCATGATTGAAATGGTCAAGTATAGGTATTTCTACTGAGCCCTGACCAAAGTAGTATGGCCGTAGGAAGTATCCTGCCGAACATGAATGGTTTGTGATCTGACATAATTCAACCTTGAATGATCCGACCTTGACTTAGTTTGGGAGTGTGAGTTGCCCCCTTGCCAGTGGATGGGGCTTGGCCCATGAGTCAGCCCCAGGCCATGGTAGAGGGACGTTTGAAAGTAGTGATTGTTTGTGGGTGGTTTGCTCGCCATATTGCGAGTGTAACCTTTCGGTGGCCGACCATAGTGTCTTGCCAATCCGAGCCGGGGCCTAAGTTCCAAAAGTGTATTTCAGGCTCGGCGGACCATATGTCCAGTGATTGCTTCTTTGGGCGATGAAATTGGCCGAAGCAATGGGCTTTGTAAGGAGCCGTTTGTAGGGTGTGACCGAAGTCATCGTTTGTGTGGCTTTTTAGCCGAGAGTGGAGGGAATGCATGAACTGTCTTTGAAGACTTGATGGATCAAGAAGGATTGTCATTTCATTGATATTTCTTCCAAGTACAGGGAAAGTAAGAAAAACAGTAACAGTGGGTCGAGGCCCTTCTTTGAAAAAAGAAAAATGTAAAATGGCGATGCCGAAGCTGAATAAAACAGAAACTTGGTATGCATGAAGTGTTGGCCGAAGTCTGATTGAGGTATCACATGTAAGCCTTTCTGAGGTTCTGGGCGTTCCACGGGTTGGTGAGCACCTTGCCGTGCATGTCTTCAAGTGTGTAAGCCCCTTCACCAGCAACCTTCACAATACGAAATGGCCCTTCCCAATTAGGCATGAACTTTTTCTTTTTGCTAGCTTGGACGACCTTTCGCCAAACCAAGTCGTCGGGTTTGAACTTTTTGATTCTGACACTTCTGTTGTAGCCCTTGGCAACAGTCTGTTGGTACTCGGCAAGCTTTAGCCGAGCGTCATCGCGTTTTTCCTCAGCCAAAATCAGTTCTTGTTCGACGACTTCGTCATTGGACTGAGGATTGAAGTTCTCCGTTCGAAGGGTTGGGAACCTTGATTCCAATGGAATTACGGCCTCCATGCCGAACGCCATTGAGAACGGTGTTTGGCCTGTAGAACGGCGGGGAGTGGAGCGGTAAGCCCATAAAACCCTGGGGAGTTCCTCTGCCCATTTTCCTCTCTTTGAATTCAATCTTCGTTTTATCCCTGCACAAACCGTCTTGTTCGAGGCCTCGGCTTGGCCATTTCCCTGAGGGTAGGCTGGGGTCGAGTTGAAGAATCGGATGCCGAACTCCTCACAGAGACTTGTGAGGCCGTCACCGACAAATTGAGTGCCGTTGTCGGAGACGATGGCGTAGGGTACGCCGAACCTTGTCACAATATTCCTCCATACGAACCGTCGGACATCTGCCTCAGTGATGGTGACCAGGGCCTCGGCCTCTACCCATTTGGAGAAATAATCCGTTGCAGTGATCAAGAATTTGAAGCCCCCAGGTGCTGTTGGGAGTTTCCCGACGATGTCGAGCCCCCATTGCGCGAATGGCCATGGACTTGTGATGGGGGAGAGATTTTGAGCCGGCTGCCTTGGGATTGGGGAGAAAAGCTGGCATGGTCGGCATCTTCGAACAATTTCCTCTCAGTCTTTCTTCATGTTTTTCCAAAAGTATCCTTGGCTCATCGCTCGTTGGCATAACGAGCGTCCACCAGAGTGGCAGCCGCAGCTTCCCGAATGCAATTCGTCAAGGATATCGGGAACTTGGTTCGGGTGAACAACGAGAAGATAGGGTCCTGAAATGGACTTCCTATAGAGTTGCCCGCTCTCAGAGAGCCAGTAGTACGCGGCCTTGTTTCTGATTCGAAAGGCTTCCTTTTTGTCTTCGGGTAAGGTGTCGTTTCTGAGGAAGGCCACGATTTCATCCATCCAACTCGGACCAAGGTTGATGTTGAGCACTTCTGGAGTTGTGTCGAAGCTTGGGTTGTCAATGTTTCCAAAATTTATGGTTCGGAACTCTGATGATTTTGAAGCCGAGGCGAGACCAACAAGTGCGTCGGCGTGGGCGTTGTGCTCGCGGTTGATCTGCTCGATGTTGAAAGTTTTGAAGCGAGTGATGAGTTCTGCTGCTGTGGCCTGGTACTTCATCATCCGTGGGTCTCTAGCTTCGTAGTCCCCCAGTACTTGATTGACTATAAGTTGAGAATCACAGAATACGGCCAAGTTGTCAACTTTCATTGCGATTGCCGAGCGTAGGCCAGCAAGCAAAGCCTCATATTCAGCTTCGTTGTTGGTGGCGGGGAAATCGATGCTGATGGCACTTTCGTGAAGAGTTCCGCAGGGAGAGACCAAAACGACTCCGGCACCGGCTCCGTTGTTGTTGGAGGCGCCGTCGACTTGCATCCGCCAAGTGTCTCCCTGGAATAGGAGCCACCGGTTCTCTTTTGGTTGGTGTTCGGCAAACAGTTGGTTGGGGGGATTGTGTAGGATCTCCGAGTCTTCCGGTGTGAGTTCAGCAATGAAGTCGGCGAGGACCTGCCCCTTTATTGCAGTCCTCGGTTCAAATCGGATATCGAAGTTCGCTAGCTCGACCGCCCATTTTGAGACTCTGTTTGAGAGGTCGGCTTTTCGAAAAGCGCTTTGAGAGGGTGTTCCGTCAACACTGTTATGGTGTGCGCCTGAAAGTATGGTAGAAGTTTCCTCGCCGCAGAGACCAGGGCGAGTGCCAGTTTTTCTAGTGGGAGGTACCGAGTCTGGGCTGGAAGGAGAGTCTTGCTCGTAAAATATACTGGCATGTCGTCGGCCCCTTCTCGCCGAACAAGTGCTGAGCTGATTGCGTGGCTCGAGACTGCGAGGTAAAGGTAGAGATTTTCGTATTCTTTGGGTTTTACCATTAGCGGTGAAGAACCCAGGTAATCTTTGAGTTCGGCCAACGCTCTGTCGCAATCCGGTGTCCACTCAAAACTTCGTCGGCTTTTCCCTTTGAGAGCGTGAAAGAAGGAGTGGCACTTGTCGGATGATTTGCTGATGAAGCGATTGAGAGCCGCTGCCATCCCAGTTAGTTTTTGTACCTCTCTGATTGATCTTGGTGGCCGAAGATCTGCCACTGCCTTGATTTGGTTGGGGTCGGCTTCGATGCCCCGTCTTGTGACCAAATGGCCAAGGAATTTGCCAGCACTTACGCCGAACGCGCACTTCTCCGGGTTTAAACGGAGTTTGTGGAATTTAAGAATCTCGAAGACCTCGGCCAGCTCCTTCAAATGGTTGTGCTCCTTTTGACTTTTGACGACGAGGTCGTCGATGTATGCTTCCAGGATGTTGCCTATCTGTGCGTAGAGCATCTTGAAGATCGCTCTGTTGAATGTTGCACCAGAGTTTTTTAGGCCGAACGGCATCACCCTATAGCAGAAAATTCCATGTGGAGTTATGAATGCTGTCTTTTCCATGTCGGCCGGGTCCATGGCGATCTGGTGATAGCCACGGTAGGCATCCAGAAAACTTAGCCGAGCATGGCCGGCTGTTGCATCTACAAGCTGGTCGATCTTTGGTAGGGGAAACCAGTCCTTGGGACAGGCGTCGTTGAGATTCGTGTAGTCGACGCAGACGCGCCACTTTCCATTCTTCTTCTTGACGACCACCGTGTTGGAAAGCCAGGTTGGGTATTGCACTTCCTGAATGGCGTTGTTGTCGAGAAGCCGGTTGACTTCTTCTATCACGGCGTCGGCGTGCTCTGGTGCCGAACGTCGGGCCCGCTGAATGACTGGTTTGGCGTCCTTTTTGATGTTGAGGGAGTGGCAGATAAAGTTGGGATCCACTCCTGGCATTTCCTCCGGGGTCCATGCAAAGACTTCAAGATTTTGTTTGAGAAACAGGAACATCTCCTCTCGCTCGGCGTCAGAAAGTGAGGAGCCAAGCAAGAAGAAGCGTGATCCGTCCTCGTTGATGGGCATTTTTACCAGTTCCTCCTCCGCTTTGTCTTCGGCTTTTTGACCGACGTCGTCAATGACGGCCATGTCTGGGACTTCAACCCATTGTACTTGTTTTGCCTTTGAGGAGCTGTGGACGGCGGAGACATAGCATTTCTTGGATGCAATTTGGTCCCCTCGCAAGTCTTCTTGTCTACCCGTTGCGCCGATGAAGCGGACAACTTGGTGGTATGTTGAGGCGATGGCTTGCATTTCATGAAGCCAAGTCCTGCCGAGGATAGCGTTGTATAGGCTCGGCGCATTGACAACTATGAATTCGACGGTGATTGTTTTCGTGCCGACGACGACAGGGAGGAAGATACGGCCGATCGGCCAAACAGGAGCTCCGCTGAAGCCAATGAGGGGTACCTCGGTGGGTTGCAAAGCCGACTCTGGTAGGTCCAACTTCTTGAAGAGGTCATAGTACATGACCTCAGCCGAACTTCCCTGATCGATGAGTACACGCTTGACGTCATGGACGCCAATTTGGACGGTGACGACGAGTGCATCCGAATGTGGAGTCTGAACGTGTTCAAGATCACGTTCGGTGAAGCTGATAGTCCATTTTGGTAGTTCTTGTGGTCAGGAACGTTTGGATCCGCAGCCTACGGAGAGTATCTCTTTTGAAGTTGAGGCTTGATCGATGTCGGCTCTGAGGGTGGTCTCGAATGCCTTTGTTACCGGTCCATGGATGACGTGGATCAAAGGTCGTTGTTCGTTGGGGTTGGGATTCGTCTGTCGGGCGGGCGTCTTTGCTCAATCAATGTATTGATCGAGATGGCCTTGAGCGGCGAGCTTTTCCAGGAGAGCCTTGTATGGTGCACAAGCTGTCGTGTAGTGGCCGAGCTCGTTATGATAAGTGCACTTCTTCCTTGGGTTTTGATCCGGTTGGCCGGTGTCTGTCCCGAGCTTGGCCGTCGGCCACTCAAACCACGGTTGTCTCATTATTTCCTTCAGAAAAGACCAGATTGGTTCTTTGAAGTGAGTGGTTTCGGCCACGTGGTCATGCTCCTTTGGCTGACGCTCCTTCCCCTTTTTAATGTTGTGCACTTGCTTCTTCGGCTGCACTTGTTGGGTCGTCGTTTGTACCGGTAGCTGGTGAACGGTTGAGGAGAACGGATTGTTGGAGCTCGGGATTCCCTGTGCGGCTCTGTCTGCGTAGAGCTCTTCGAGAGCACAGAATCTTTCCACTACACGCATCAATTCACCCATGCCATGTGGTGGGCGGATGGCGAGTTCGTCTAGGATCTTGCTCCCAGTTTCCAGGCCGTTCTTGAAGGTGCGTGCGGCCCAGTACTCATCGATTCCAGGGATCTCGTTAAACAGCTGCCAGTAGCGCTCGGCATATTGCCTGAGGGTTTCCGACGATAGTTTCCTCATCTGAGACAGCGATTCAGGCTCTTTAGCCGTTTTGTTGCTTGTGATGAAGCGAGTGTTGAAGGCGCGTTCAAGGTCGGCCAGGGTCCTTACGGATCCAGCGGGCAATTTGTTGAACCACTGGAGCCCTAGGGAGCCGAGGCTGGACGGGAACGCCTTGCATTTTACCTCATCTTTAAGCGTGCAGAGTTCAATGGTTTGTCTGAAATGGATGAGGTGAGTGTAGGCCTCACACGTCGACGGATCGAACTTCGTGAATTTGGGCAGGTGGAAGGTGGGCTCCGGCGGCGTGTTTATTATGTGGGAGGTGAATGGGGAGATGCCGAGATCCTTTAGCTGCCTTTCGAATCCTGGGCGCGGCGGTTTGCCGTGCTCGTCCGTTTTCGATCGCTTTGAATCTCTCTCCTTGTTTTCCTTAGCCGACGTCTTCTCTGCTTCCTTTCGCCGAAGCTTGTCTCGCAGATCTTTCTCCGTTCGGCGTGGGCCGTCGACGGTTTTGTCGTTGCGGCGTCGGGATTTGTTCTCGTCGTTCGCGCCCTCAATGCGTACGTCTTTCCCGTTGCGCCGAGCGTAATGCTCTTCGTCCTTGTTTTCTATCGGGACGTTCCCCAGGCGCTCAGAGACATGGGGTCTGGTTCGGGCAGAGTCTCGGCTACGGTGCAAGGCCGTCGTGCGAGAGAACTCTGCGCGACCAGTCGAGTACGTGCTGGTGAATGACTCGGTGTCTCTTGTCCTGGTTCCATCGTGATGGCTTCTGGAACGATGCGTCCCAGATACTGTGGGTTGCTTGTAGAGGATCATTCCCCTGGCGTCATCTTGTGCTGGGGTGAAGCCTAGGCGGTCTTTCACGGACCCGCGTTGGCCTCCTTCGTTCTGACGCCCTTGCGGTGGTGGAGGCGGTGTTTGCCCACCTCTACCCCTGTCTTCACCAGATCGTGATGCGGCAGGAGTGGCGTCCTGCTGCATGCGCTGCTTCATTTGGGCCACTTCCGCCCTTAGTGCCGCCAGCTCGTTGTCACGTTCGTCGTCGCGACGCTGCAGCAGGCGGATGTAGGCCGAAGTGACGTCGTCGGAGACCGGTGAGAGACCGGACCCAGGGGGGAGGGAAAGAGACATGTGCCTTTCGAGGATTGGCGTGGAATTGACGTTTCCACCTGCGTCTTTGGCCCCCGAGATTGTTGCGTCTGCTGTATCTCCGCCCATGGTGAGTGATTTGGTTGCTGTTTTACGGAGGAGCGAGGGAAGTCTGGAGGAAGAGAGAGCCGTTTAGATCAGAAGTGTTTCACGTCGGGTTCACCAATTGTGTGGCCCGTAATCCTCTGGTCCTCGACCCTTCGTAGGTGGTTCGATGGCGGGTTAGCTTCCTTACCCTAGCCTGCACAAGGAACGCACGACTAAGACCTGGCCGGAGGTTGTCCCGGCAAGGCCCTCCGGCGCAAGGATGAGTATCGCGCAGAGAGGAAGCAGAAAGCTTATGAGAGAGTAAGTGTGAGTAGTGAGTAGTGTCTACCTGTTAGGGTTACCATCTCTAGGTATTTATAGTACCTTTCATCTTGCCCTCCCAATGCCATCGCGTGCCTCCCACGGGACCAATGACATCATAGTGACGTCGAGGAGTAGATCTGATAACCGTTTTCAGGGCTGAGCTGGCACACCCATGTGCGCCCGTGACCATCTTCTGTTGTAACCGCTTCTGCAAGTGGCAAGACGCGTGGTTTTACAGTCAGCCACCGTCGGCTGCACGACAGGCTCTGAAGGTTGCCGAACGCGGTAATGCCGAGCATAGCCACGCGTTTGGCGAGGAAAATAACGTTGACGGGGATCGTGCCGACGGCACGATCCGAGCGTGTGTTTGTTCACTGCCGAGCCTGAAGCAAACCGTACATGAGTGTCGAGCCAGCGTAGGCACGCCGTGCACGAAGCTTTTGATCGATTCATGGCAGATCAGGTCCGCACCGTGCGAACATCTGTGTTCGGCCCGCTACACTACTGGTACAGATGAAAAATCTGTACCAGTGGGTACAAACCCTTTATCGGCTCATTTTGGGTCTCAAAAAAATGATCGGAGTCGCTCATTTTGTTTGAAATACTTTGTTTATGGTCCCTGTAAAAAATAAGCTCAATCCAATATCGATTAAGACACCTATAAAACGTCCAACTTTGTCTCAGAATTCAAGCCTAAATTCTAGAGCAAAGTTTGGATGTTTCCTAAACAAATTTTCATATTTTTTTTGATTACTTTAATTTATGAATTCTTTTTCATTTTTGGCAAATTGGGTTCGTTTGATCTTTTTATTATGATAGGTTGGCATTATTTT
Source organism: Rhododendron griersonianum (assembly GCA_018127125.1). Taxonomy (NCBI): domain Eukaryota; kingdom Viridiplantae; phylum Streptophyta; class Magnoliopsida; order Ericales; family Ericaceae; genus Rhododendron; species Rhododendron griersonianum. Next base: position 27,572,484 of record CM030790.1, on the reverse strand, counting down.
CTCGGTGCCACCATTGTAGGAGTTCTTGCAACTAACATTATTGATACCACCATTTAATTTTTTATATTGTTACAAGCGTTGTGCCCATTTGATGCATGAGAATAAAAAAAAATACTAATGTAAATTTTTTTTTATCCCGTGCATCGAACGGACACAATATTATAATTTATTTGTTTATGTGAATATTTGTGTGTGTGGCCCGTATTCCTTGATCCTCGTTCCTCCTCCGGTGGTTCAGTGGTCGCTTTGCCTTCTTCCCCTAGCCTGCACAGTGAGCGCACGACTAAGACCTGGTCGGGGTTGCCCCGGCAAGGCCCTCCGGCGAGAGGATAAGTATGTGCAGAGAGAGGTAGTAGATTGGAATTGTATCAGTATGAGTGTGTGTTAGCATGTACCTTTTAGGGTTGCCATCACTTGATATTTATAGAACCGTCTTAGCTTGCTCCCCAAGTACGGACACGTGCTTGGCACAAGCCAAATGACGTTATGGTGACATCATGGAATAGATCTGGTAACCGTTTAGGGGTGAGCTGGCACGCCCATGTGCGCTCATGATTATCTTTTGACGTAACCGCTTCAACACGTGGGAAGACATGTGACTCAGCGGGCAGCCGAGCGTCAGCAGCGGTCGTGCTTCGCGGGTGGCCAAGCCCGGCGTGCGACTATTGAGGAGACTGTGCCGACGGGGGCTTCCTGTCAGGAAGGTGGCCGAGCATGGGCTTTGTCTCCTCCGAGCCCGAGGCGAGTGTGTTGATGACAGGAGACTACCGGCGTGGAGCCGAACCCCAGGTTTGGGCACGGCTCAGGGCGGGTTCGGCTCGTACAAACGCGAACGATTATGTTCGGCGTGCTACATTGTGTATATGTTTGTGCATTTTGTTTGTGGCTCTAAACTTTTCGATAAAGAAAATGAGGTATATTAACGGGACCCAATAAAATGGTTCAAAGTCTAAACCATGGTTAGGTTTGCTGGGTTCTGAAATTAGGGTGTCCCCCGCGCTCTTCCGAGTCTTCTACAGCTGATGTGTTAACTATTTATTGGCTAGCCGTACAACACACAAACTATACATGTACTCCAATTTAAATCTCATGTTTGTTTTTCCCTTCCCCTTTGTTGGGAAAAGGTTATTCTCCTTGGTTTGTCACTGTTGTAAGTTTTCAATACCTTTAATCAAACCATAATCAAGAAACAGAAATGGGTTCTGCTAGTAAGTGGTTTTTTGCAACTAGGAATGGTTGGACGGGGTTAGTTTGGAGGCGCGCATTACAGGTTCAGCCTCGTTGAGCTCTCGTACAACCCCGTACGCCACCATTGCTAGCAATCGAATTTTGAAGGCAAAAGGGTTTGGATGCGTGATTTTACTCTCCGAGTTTTTCGATTCGTCTCCATCCTAACTTACGAGTGAGAATTGAGTCCGAAAACATAGAATAAGTATGACGGTCGGGTTGAGTGTGTGGAGACAAAAGTAAGCAGAGGCAATAATCACATAAGACCTTTATCAAAAAAAAATAGAATTGAGTCCGAAGCAAGAACATAGAATAAGTATGACGGTCGGGTTGAGTGTGTGGAGACAAAAGTAAGCAGAGGCAATAATCACATAAGACCTTTATCAAAAAAAAATATAATCACATAAGAGGATGATTTCTTGGGGCATCTCCAACAGCCTCAACCAATTCCTAGCTACTTTGGCAAGGAAAAATGCAATTTTCTTCTTTGGCTAGGCATCAAATAAGAGCCCTTCCCAACAGCCTAAGCAATTGACATGCCAAAACCTATTTTGTCGTCTCCCTACTCTCCCACAATCAGACCAAAATCCACGTTTTCACTCCGAAGAGGAAGCTGTACACACACAGGGAACAACGTAATAGAAATTGGCATGATATTGTCCATAATCAAACAAAATCACAAAAATAGGGCGTCGTTTCATTTGACTGGAGCTGTTTCGTTGTTTCATTTGACCGGAGCTGTTTCGTTATAACCGGCGTCGTTTGAAGCAAAATCACAAAAATAGGGCAGTCCGAAGTACCTCTAGTTGGATTGGAGGTTCAATTGGCGGTCGACCGCCCGGTCAATGGGCCTTTGATCCGGATGAAGCCCAGAAACAGAGCAGTCCCGGAAGACAAGTCAATATGTAACGCCCCCAATTTTGGGTACGTTAAATAGACATTTTTATTGAAATTTAAACAGAGTCTGGCTCGTTATTACATCATAATTCTCTCAAGAGTACATTTATTTAAACAAGGGAGGGAACTAGGGTTCCTAACTACTGCTCCGCCTGCTCCTCCATCCTAGCCAGCTCCTCGGCTCCGAAAGCCTCCAAGGTGTACAGCTCACCTTGTTCCTCTATAAGGTCTGACACATTATATCGGCGTCGCCTCTAATATAATATGTCAGGGTCACCAAAAGGTAACACCGTGAGCTACAAAAGCTCAATAGAATAATCCATACCCACTAACCCTTAATTTACAACAAAAGGCATATAGACAATTACACATGCTCATTCAACAACGTAGTCAACAATTACACATCCACATTCACTATCATACTAACGTTGGTGTCCATGATTCTCTGTGTTTCTCCTATGCAGCATTTCATAGACCGTGTCACCATTTTACCCTTCATTAGCCAAATCAACATTTCAAAAATCATTTTTAACACACCTAACCTCGGTTTCGCCGTTCCGGGTTCCCGAGTATCCTCACAATGGTTCTGCTGTCCCGGGTTCCCATTGGCACACATTAGCATTGGCTTCTCTCCACGGATAACCAAGCCACACACCCAACCTCGGTTCCGCCATTCCGATCTCCCGAGTATCCTCACAATGGTTCCGTCGTCCCGGGTTCCCATTGGCACACACACACACCCACACACATAATGGCTACCACGTCCGGCCATTATGTAGTTTCAAAAATATTTTACCATGTCTTTCATTAAACACACCCTATGTGTCATGTCTCTAACTTTCTCGATTTCCGTATCTCGTTCTCATGCATAGACTCCGCGGCAGGACTTCTTTTGACAAAATCATAAATCATTCATTGTAATCTTGAAACTAAACTAGCAAGATCATTCAACTCTATATTAGATAACATGCTCATATTATCACATCATCATGCTCATTTAACACACAAAGTAAGCATAGTGCCACATGGACAGATACCTTTGGAGTGGTAAACCACTTATGCTTTATCACACAACAAACAAGTAAGACAAGTAAACACGTATACATGTTCATAATCATCTTAAAGATCAAAATACGAATACTTAAAGTCAGGTTACAAACGTTATCTTTCAAATTCGTTCTTCCTTTCTTTTTGAGAAGTTCAAAACAACACATGTTTATTGAAGTAAAAGACTTGGTCATTTATCATGTTCATACTTCCATTTGCCAATTAAGTTTAACAACTATCATGCATTCAAACATTCAAATATTATACTAACTTCTAATTTTACTAGAGTAAGGAAGGTCTATTAAACTTTAGTATCAATCTACATTCATACCATACGTTATTTAGAGTTTAGGAGGTATAGGAAAAATCTTACATATACTTAGACTAGAGAGTAAGATTAAACTACATATACTTAGGAATAGTAGATAGGGAAAATCTACCGTTCTTCTTGGCGGTTGGTCGGTTTTGAGAATTGGTCGTCGGTTTTGCGAATCAGCGGCGTAACGGCTCCGGATTGCTTCGAAAGGAAGAGAGATGGACTTTCTCTTCCTAGAAACAACTTTGCCGACTAAACTAAGCTACTTCAAAGATCTAGGGGTGGTTTTGGAGGTGGTTTGGTGGTAGCTCTCAAGAACTTGAAAGAACTTGAACTTTAGAACAAGAAAGCTTAGAAATTCTAGAGAGAAGTGAGAGCAATGCTTGAAGGTGTGAGTTTAAGCTTGAATGAGCTTGCTATTTATAGGCCAAGCATGCCCTCTCTCTCCCTCTCACCCGAATCTCTCTCTCTCTCCTATCTTGGATTTTTGTCATGCTTTGATTGAAAGCTCAAGGGTTTGCTTGCACTTTTCTTCCTAGTTCTAGGCTTGCATGGCTAGATTTAGTACCTTGGATTTGATTTGGAAAGATTTTGTGGAAGAAAGGAGGATGGTACAAGGTTTTATATTGGCAATTGTACATTTAAGGACAATGTGGATGGATTTTGCTTGAAGAAGTATATCACCATAGATTGTATTCAAGTCAAAGTACAATGGAAAGATCAAGGCAAGGTACACACCAAATCTCCCTCTCTTCCTCTCTCTCTCTCTCTCTCTCTCTCTCTCTCTCTCTCTCTCTCTCTCTCTCTCTCTCTCTCTCTCTCTCCTAGTACTAGTACTTATGGAAGTATATATATATATAAGTACATAAGGTACAATATAATCTAATAGATTTTCAAATATAAAGATTTTCTAATAAACAATTCTATTAAACACATGTGTACTTTGTAATATATATATATATATAAGTACTATGCAATCTAGGTAGATTTTCAAATCAAAATTCCTTATTAAATAGTCCAAATGGCACATGTCTCATATAATTTTATAATGTCAAAGTACTTTGAGAATCTTAGGGTAGTAACACCATAATGGCAAAATCATGAGAAAATAATTTATATGAGCACTAACACCATCGTCTCAGAATGAGAAGATTATTTAGATCTGATAATGATAGAATTAAAAATTCCGAATTAGTGGAATATGCCAATGTGCAAGAACAATTGAATCACTGGACAATCCCTCCAGTACGTCCATCAACAATTTATGGACGAGGAACTTTTGAATTTAGAAGTACTTTGGCTATTAAAACCAAAGAAAAAACATAAAGCATAGAGCTTAATGATAAGATAATTAATCTTCTAGATAGAAGTGATCTTTTAGCTCATATGCGAAATTATAATTACATCCATATTGGTTTAGTGCAAATTGCTCTTAAACCTTCTGTTAGGAATGGATACCTGTCTCCAAGTAACCTTGAGAGATGGTAGATGTAATAATTGGAGATCCTCAATCATGGGGGCAATAGAGACCAGTTTATGTCATGGTCCTGTTTATTTTAATGCTTATCCTAATCTTACAATATCTTTAACAGATAGAAATATTGGTGAAGTCCTAAATTGCAGGATTCAAACAGAGGTTATGACTATTTACCTGGATCTGAGGTAATAGCTATAATTTATAGAATTTACTATAAGGTTATGAATACTGTGAATCCTAGGGTTCGTAATTTATCGTCCCCAGACCAAACGGTCTTAATAGAAACAAACATGTTAACTTCTAATATTGCAACCAATAGATTGATCAATTGGGAAGAAATTACTTTCCCTGAGAATTGGACTATTACTAATGTTGTCCCGCCTAGACCAATAGTCAACCAAATTGAACAAATAGTTCAGGATAGTGAAGGGACTGTTTCCCTAAACTTAAGAAATTCTCAATCAGGGAGATTTCTACGAAGTAATAGTACTAGAAGTAGTTTTTCTGCTACTCAACTACCTTATAGAGTGAGTGTTCCTCCAACTAGTAGACACTCAACTTCTGAAATTCCAGAATCAATGAATCCAAGTCCTGAGGAAATTAATATATCAGGAATAAGAATATCCCAAAATAATATTCCTCATGGGGTTTACAATGTTCCTCAAAACACAGTAGAATCACCTACTGCCAGTGAAATGAATTTTCCCAATTAATGACAATAATAGAACCTGAAGTTAGAAAAGAAATAAATTAGGAATTTTACCAACCTAGATATAAAGAATTTAGGGACTGGTATTTCTCAAAATATAGTGAGAATCAATTACAAGATTTTAAAAGGGAATTCTATGAGTGGCTTGAGTATTCCAAGAAAATAATCCCTTTTACCCAATGGTTCTCTGGAAAATATTTTCCTGAAATTTATAGATCTATTAATGTCATACAAGACTATCATAGGAATTGGAGAAATATGACAGGAACTGTGATTAGGGTAGTTCATCCCCCTACGATTCCTTTGTCTCTAGAAGGAAGTTCAGAATCTGAACCTTCACTTGAAACAATAGCGTTTATAAAACCTACAAATGCATATTTGAATGGAAAGCTGCATAAACAAAATAATTACACCAATCTCCACCTTACTACAATAGGAGAACAATTGGTTCGAATAGAAGACCAGGTAACCCAAATAAGAGAAGAAATTAAGAGTTCTCAATCTAAAGAGAAAGATGAGGAGAAAATCTCTCCTTCTAATATTCATCCACCTATTCCCATATACAAGTTTTAATTTAACCAATCCTAACAAAAATTCTGAATTGGTTAAAGAATTGCAAAAAAGGCTAAAGGGCCTTTCTATTAATGTAATCTCTGAAGAAATGGAGGAAATGAATAATCAAGAGATTTCAGAATTAGAAAGTTCTTTTCTTCAGAATGATACTATTAATAAAATCCAATATCCTCCACAAAGGCTCCCTTATGCAGGAGCAGATAGATATTACTATCCAAGACCTAGTCCTCAAGATATGTTATTCGAGGAAGCTGGTTTTCAAAGACAAATGTCGTACAGTGGAAAGACTATCTATGAATGGAACATAGATGGCATGACTGAATACCAGATTTTTGGAATAGTACATCAAATGATGATGTACAGCACAATTTGTGCTCAAAATAGAAATAGTGAAAGAGAAATTGCCAGTTGGATTACTGCTGGTTTCACTGGTATGATTAAGGGTTGGTGGGATAATATCTTAATGCAACCCAAAGAGCAGAAATTCTAAATACAGTAAAAATAGAAAATGATGAACAAAAATCAGATGCAGTGTATACTTTAATACACACAATAATCCTTCACTTTGTTGGTCATTGGGATAACCAACGTGAAAGAAGTAGAGAATTATTTCAAAATCTAAAATGCCCAACGCTAACTCATTTTCGTTGGTATAAAGATGTATTCCTTGCTAAGGTCATGCAAAGAAACGATGCTAATAGTGAGCATTGGAAGTCAAAATTTATTGATGGCTTACCCCATTTCTTTGCTGAGAAAATTAGGAAAAAATTGAAAGACCAAAACAATGGTATAACAATTGTTTATGATAATTACACTTATGGTCAATTGGTATCCATAATAATCCAGGAAGGATTAACTTTGTGTAATGACATAAAGTTACATAACCAGTTAAAAAAGCAACATCTAACTGGTAAACAAGAATTAGGTTAATTTTGCGACCAATTTGGTTATGATATGACTAAATATCCAAAACCAACTACCAGAAAAAGTAGTACTAAGGCTACTAAGAAAAATTCTAAAAGAAAGTCTTATAACAATAAGAAGAATAAAACTGAGCAATTCGGCTCAAAAGAATCCACTTCTAAGAGACAGAATAATAAAGCAGAAATCCACAGCTAAATGCTTTAAGTGTGGAAAAATAGGACATTATGCTAATAAGTGTAAAACTAAGAAAAAGCTTAATGAGCTGCAAATGGATGAAGGGTTAAGACAACAACTTTTCAAATTACTTCTTGATTCAAGTGAATCAGACTCTTCAGAGGAAGAACCAGAAAATCAGGTAAATGATATATCTGATCAAGAAGAAGACACTTCTTCTGATTCAGATGAAGAAGAAATCCCTAACAATTGCAATTGTAATAATCTTGAATGTTCAACATCCAATAATTACTGGAAGGCAATTGTTGAGATGAATGGTCTCAATATAAATGTTTTATCTGATAAACAACAAAGTTTACTAGACATCATAGATCAAATTAATGATCCTCAATTAAAAATAAAAATCATAGAAACTTGCATTTCTTCTAATAAAGAAGAAGAAGAGGAAACTAAGCCTCAAATCCCTAATGAAACTTACAGTCTAAAAAATGTTTTAGACAGAATAGAACAAAATGATAGTTACAAACCTGTAACAATTCCGGACCTAAAGGGTGAAATAAATATTTTGAAAACAGAAATAAGGATGTTAAAATCATTTCAGAATAAAGCTACCCAAGAAATCTATGATATGAATCAGAAGCTTGATTCTTTGGAAAAGAAAGGTAGCATAGGTCAGAAAGACCAGAATGTATCAATAATGTAGTTTACCAAAAATGGCATGTAAGGGTAAACTTAGTAATAAAAAAGGAATACACAATCAACAATATTATTGCTCTTGTTGACAGTGGTGCGGATATGAATTGTATTCAAGAAGGAATAGTTCCAACTCAATATTTTGAGAAAACTTCTCAAAGTCTCACTAATGCAAGTGGGTCTAAAATGATGATTAAATATAAACTGAATGAAGTTTACATTTGTAATAAAGAAGTTTGTTTGGAGACAACTTTTCTTTGCATAAGAAATCTCCAACAAGAATTGATTTTAGGAACTCATTTCCTAGCAATGTTAATGCCGATGCAAACCAGTACTGCTGGAATAACTGCCCATATTGATGGCCATGAAATATTCTTTGAATTTGTTTCTCCTCCTGTTTACAAAGAAATAAATGATATTATGAGAAAAATATCAAATAAAGATAAACAAATAAATTTTCTTCAAAAAGAAATCAGAATAATGGGGATTGAAGAAACTCTCCAACACCCCAGAATGAAAGAAAAAATTTCTCAAATACAAGAAAATTTCAATAATGAAATATGTAGTGATATTCCAAATGCTTTTTGGGATAGAAAGAAATATATTATTTCACTTCCTTATGAGAAGGATTTTGATGAAAGAAAAATTCCTACAAAGGCAAGACCTTCTCAAATGAAACAAGAATATTTGAAAATGTGTCAAAATGAAATTGACAGTTTACTAAATAAACAATTAATCAGAAAAAGCTATTCTCCATGGAGTTGTATAGCTTTTTATGTCAATAAAAATGCATAAAAGGAACGAGGTGTTCCTAGATTGGTTGATAAGATATCCCATCCCTAATAAAAAAGATTTGTTAGATAGACTGAATAAAGCAGTCATCTTTTCTAAATTTGATTTAAAATCAGGATACTGGCAAATTCAAATCAAAGAATTTGATCGTTATAAGACGGCGTTTACAGTTCCTTTTGGTCATTTTGAGTGGAATGTAATGCCCTTTGGTCTGAAGAATGCACCTTCGGAATTCCAAAATATTATGAATGATATTTTCTATCCTTATGCTAAATTTGCAATTTGTTATATCGATGATGTTCTAATTTTTTCTCAGAACATAGATCAGCATATTAAGCATCTTAGAATTTTTAAAGATGTCATTAAGAGAAATGGACTTGTTGTCTCTGCTCCTAAGATGAGATTGTTTCAAACAAAAGTCAGATTCTTAGGACACAATATTCACCAGTGGAAAATTATCCCCATTGACAGAAGCATAGACTTTGCTTCTAAATTCCCAGATGAGTTAAGGGAAAAAAAACCCAATTACAAAGGTTTCTTGGAAGTCTCAATTACATAGGAGACTATTATAGGGAACTAGCCCAGGATTCTGCACCCTTATATGAGAGACTAAAAAAGAATCCTCCACCATGGACAGAAATACACACTAAAGCTGTCCAAAAGATCAAACTAAAAGCAAAACAATTACCTTGTTTGGCAATTACTAATCCAGAATGGAGAAAAATAGTGGAGACAGATGCCTCAAATATTGGTTATGGTGGCATTCTGAAACAATACAATCCTAATACTTCTAAGGAAGAATTAGTCAGATTTACTTCTGGACTCTTCAAAAATGCACAAGCTAATTATAGCACAATAAAGAAAGAAATTCTTTCTATTGTTAAATGTATAAATAAATTCCAGGATGATTTGTTGAACCAACATTTCCTTCTTAAAGTTGATTGTAGTGCAGCAAAGCAGGTTTTAAAACAAGATATTAAAAACCTTGCTTCAAAGCAAATTTTTGCTAGATGGCAGTCTGAATTGTCTGCATTTGATTTTGATATAGAATATATTAAAGGAGAAAATAATTCTCTCCCTGATTTTCTCACTCGTGAATTTTTACAGGGCTAATGTTGCCAATCAGCCGTCAAAAGGCTGAAGAAATACATGCAAGCAATATGGATGAATCTTTCATCAAACAAGCATGTCCTTCCATAGCCCAATCTAGGCTAAAATTTATCATTGAAAAGGATAAAAAATTCAGGAAAGCCATGGATAGACACATCATGGCTAACAGGGAACAATATTTCAGGAGATATCTCCCAACTAGATTCTACCTGAAAAGATGGATTAATACTATTAAAGCCATCGACCAATTTTATCAAGAATATGGATATTTTCTGATGATGAGGAAGAAGATCTGATTGCCAATCGCAGTCATAATAAAAGAATACAACAGATTCAGAATAGACTGAATGTTTTATCTCGTGCATAATTTTGCAGATGAATAGACCGCCAGATCGTGGACGTGGTCGGGGAAATAGCCCTCGTGGCAGGGGTCGATCTTCCAAGGTCACCCATGCAGATATTGAGGCTTACTTGAAGGCCAACAAACTACAATTCCCATCACTACAGGAAGCTGCTTCTGCATCTTCCTCATCACTTTCAATGAAAGAAGTGATTCAGAATGAATACCTCTTCAAATCACTGAAGACAACCGACACAATTATGGTCTTGGAAACAAAAGACGAACAATGGAGAAATGATCCTTGGGAAATTAAGTCCCAATATTTGGATACAATGAGTTATCCAGTCCATGAAGGAAAATACAGATACATCTATGAAGCAATGCTCACGGAATCAGGATCAGTGGAAATTCGCCACACTTATGATAGCAAAATTGGACAAAAAAGTCCGATTAGCTATAGCAAGGCCGTAATTAAGATGGTCATTCCAATACAGAAGTGGGGAATTCACCCAAGCAAATCAAAATCTCTATCAATTAAATCGGAAAATGGAGTTCCGATCCAGTACAATTACTGGGATTATATTGAAGCTTTTATTATCAAAACCAGCAAAGAAAACATTCTTGGTTTCTAAAATTGTGTCCAAAGCTGATTGGACAAAATGAATTTCCAAATTGGTTTTTCGAATGGTGGTCCAAATTTGGACCTTTTCAAGACTATTTACCATCTGAAATTCAGAAGGAAATAGAACCTTTCCACAAATACTACTCCCAATTGAGGGGAGATATTCCAGAAAGAACTTTTTCTTGATACAATGACAATTTTCGGTATCCCTTGGATTTGGAAATGGGATCTTCAAATTGGTACAAGTCAATTGGGACTACCAATCCTCCAGAGGACATTCCAATATCGGTGGTGGAAGCAAGCAGATATGCAGAAAACCATCAATGATGTCAAAATTAAAACCCAGGAATTGAGTCAACAAATAAAGCAAAAGGATCGGTTGTCCGTCAAAAAACCGTTTTTAGAAATCTCAGCTCAAATCAGGGCTAAGTTTCCTAATTCCACGGATGATGAAATTGTCATGAAAACTATGGATTTCATGAAGGAACAATTCGTCCAGACTGCTCAGACTGATACAGCTGATGACGAATCTATGACATCAGCTAAATCCAAAGAAGAAGACAATAATCCCTTCACATGCCTAGCTGGGGAATCACAGGATCCCTACGAAGATGAGGCGAATATGGACACACCTACTCTAGGTGACTATTGGGACAGCATGGCTGAATTAATGGCAGAACGTTTGTCACAATCCAAAAAAGGCAAAGAAAAGCACCAATAATTTGGCAAAATGCCAAACAACTTTCGGTGAAAATGCAGACTCAATAGTGGAGCTGGTGACTCAATTATGGAGTCGAAATGATGGCACTCTACTTTCGGTGAAGAGTAATGCGACGATGGGGCCCCAAGTGTACCCGGCAGGACTCTTCATTTCAATTTGAGTGCAATTTGTATTTCATTTCATTTTCATTTAGATTTCCTATGAGTCTATAAATAGTTTGTGTCTGTAATGGTTTGAGGTAGGTTTTCAGGATTGTCCTCTCTCTCTCTCTCTCTCTCTAAAATCCTAGCTCTCCCTTCTCTCTTCCGCTGTACTCTCCTCCCCCACCAGTTGTAATATTGGCTTCGGCCTTCTGAATAATAAGGTCAGTTTTTCTGTACGATCCTTTACTTATCTAGGTTTTTCTATTGTCCAATGGATAAAGATTTCCCTAACTTTTATCGTCCAATGGGTAAAGATCAAAGATGACAAGTATGACTTGGATTGACTAGTCATATATATATGTGTATGTATATGTATCTAATAATAATAATCTATGTCCAAAGGTTTCATTAGGGTTAGGAGAAGGTAACTAGGTGAATTGGTAGTTAGGTTTCTCAAAGATCGGTTGGAATCTAACTAGACTTGCCAAGTAGGATTTCTAGCCAAGAAATGTAATTCTAAGACTTCTTCTTAATGACTAGGAAAATATACTAGACACTTGTCTTTAGAAAATGACTAGATTGCTTGGAGTGAAGAAAATCTAATTATGACGGATTATCTAAAAAGCGATTCAAGATTTCATAAAGGATTTTCGAATAAAACAACGAGATTTTTATTTGCTAAAAATCGGAATTGTTACACAATAACCCACTGGAAATCGAAAAACCTACCAGAAATCGTGAAATCGAAGACCACACCAAAAAAAAACCACCAACGACGGCGAGATCTGACTCGCCGGAGTACCTCAGCTTTTTTCCCCGACCGTTCGTTTGTTGTGTGATATAATCCTATTTTGTTTTCAAGCGCCGGATCCGGTGAAAGCAAGGAGAGAGAGAGAGAGAGAGAGAGAGAGAGAGAGAGAGAGAGAGAGAGAGGGAGATAAGTGAAGCGAGGGGTAGTACCTCGCTCACTGTGGCGAGGAGTTGGAGCGTGGGGGAAAAATGGCTATCATCGCGCGAGGCTGCTGGGAACAGGTTTTGGGCACTTTGGCTCGCCTCTTTGATCTCGCCGGAGGAGAAGGCGAGAGTCTCCTGGAGATGCTCTAAAAATACGTGGAACTAAAAAAACCAGTCGTGGAATTAACACCACCCAAAAATATATTTCTAGTTTAATCATTTTTTATTTTTTTTGGGTAAGTTAGTTTAATCATTTTCTTCTTGTTGTTCTTGGAATTAGTTAAACAATCATCCTATTTGGAGATAGCACGTAAGTTTTCATCTCTGTTATTTTTAGAGGTGGCAAACGGGCGATCTGGACGGGTTGAAACGGGTTGCGGGTCAAATATGGGCGGGTCGGATATAGGTCAAAAAGTAGACGGGTTGAAACGGATCGGGTCGAATATGGGTCAACCCAAACCCGCCCGGCCCAACCCGTTTCCTTTTTCTTTTTTAAAAAAAAAAAACTAATTCCCCTATATGAAAACTCAGACTTGCTAAACAAAAATACCACATCTACGAACCTTTCAGAATCAATAAGAAAAAAAACCCTAAGGCATGCCTAAAAAAACTCGAAATCGTCTCTGGTTTTACTATTAAAATCAATTATGCTTGTACAAGAATATGGTTAGTTTATGTATGCAGATAAAGAGACTTACAAAAAGCCGAAGCCATCTCTTAAGTTTGAATTAAAAAGACAAGTGGACTTCTTCTTTTTTTTTGTCTCTATTCAATTTTTTTTTTGTATTTGCTTGTTTTGCGACAAACTTTTTACCCTTATTAGTTCGTCTCGACGAGAGAATCGAAAAAGTAATAATTTTTTACTTTTTTGATTGGAGCAAATCAAAAATCGTAAAATACTTGTCGCAAAACGACAAACGCGGAAAAAGTTGAATAAGGACAAAACGAAAAAAAGCCCAAAAGAGGGAGAGGAGCTCAAGGGATTGATCTTGTAATTATATTATTTTTGTCTTTTTGAAAAAAAATTATGAATTTTGATAAAATAAAAAAATTTACTTTTCTGATTTCTCTCGTCGAGACAAATCATTAACTCACAAAAGTTTAACGTAAAATTAATAAATGCAAAAAAAATTCAAATAAGGACAAAAATAAGCCACTTATCTTTTAAATTCAAATCCACCCTAAATCTAGTGCGTTACTTTTTGAGTTTTGTTGCAAAAACAGTTAGAGAGAGAGAGAGATGGGTGAATTGGATTGGTTGTAGTGAGAGAATCAGAGAAGACGGGAGAGAATGCGGGCAAGAGAGAAAAAGGGATGCGGGCGAGAGAGAAAAAGGGGTGTTGGACCATTTTTAATTCTAGCCCATATTAAACCCACTCTCAACCCATCTAAATCCATAAAAATATGGGTTGATATGGGTTCAACCCATATCAACCCATTACACAATATGGGTGGGTTGGGTTGGGTTACAAGTGGACGGATTTGGGCAGGATAAGAAATATGGATTATGATTGTCACCTCTAGTTATTTTGAACAGTTATGCTTTTATCATTTTCCCTTGTTAAATACCAGATCTACCCTTATTTAGTGATGCTTATAAAAAAAATACATATATTTATTGTTGCCTAATTAGTAGTTAGGATTTCACCCGAAAAAATGGGAGAGATACAAATCGTGGGAGACATCGAAATAATAAGATAATCTTTTATCTATCTATCTATCTATCAATATACTATAGAAATGTAGTTGAAGTCAAAAGGTTCTAAACCCTCAATCCTAAATTTCTAAAATTTAGAGTTTTTTTTAAAAACAAATGAAAGAGAGAAAAGCCTGGGAGTGGGGAGAGAGAGAGAGAGAGGGGGGAACGCCCGGAACGTGGGAGTGGGAGTGGGAGAGGGGGAGAGACTTAGGAAAAATTATTCAATGTCCCAGCAGGGATACCGTCACATGGTACTCCAAATTCATTTTACATCACACATATGTCTACCAATGCATAGAATGAGATTAATGCTAGCGTGCATCAAATATAGGACAAAAAAATATTAAACTATATTTTTTATCACTAGCGTTGTGCCTATTCAATGCACGGGGTCGAAAAAAATCAATGTTATTTTTTTATCTCATACATTGAACGGATACAATTTTTTTTTTTTTGTTACAAATTAATTAATTTTATTTTTTTAAAGTAATTTAATTTGATTTAATATTCGTTGCAATTTGAGTCGTCCGTTGCCAAGCATGGACGGCCCGAATTGGACCAACACTCATGTTGTTCCTGAGGGACAACACGCACCCCGAGTTCCTTTTCTATCAACCAGCGTCGTTCCTGTTCGATGCATGAGACAAAATATTTGTGTGGCTCCGCTACAAAATATCGAGATCACACAAAATTTGTTATTTGTCCTGTGCATCGAACGGGAACGACGCTAGTCTTTCCAAAACTAACAGAACATCACGGTCCCCATGCTTTTGTGATTCAATTTGCATGTATGAAGAAATTTTGATAAAAACACATGTGCATAGCAGGAGTTATGGTAAATTTGTTATCGATGTAATAAAGTTGAATATGATCCATCATCCCTCAGGAATTATGGTAAAATTGAAGTACGTAATAGTAAAAATGATAAATTTTGGTCAATATACATTTTCCATAGGGGTCATGGTACAACAAAAACGATATTGGATCACATCATGATCACGGTACGTAAATCATGAACACTAATTTTTATTTTTATTTTTGTAATTACTACATTGGAATCACAACATCATCTATCGTCGTTAGGTAATAATCATTTTATGCTTCCTATGATTCCCCTTGCAAATGGTTATCGAGGTTCTATAAATTTTATTCGTCACTGGGAAGTTCATGGGCTATGTTGACCAATTATAGGACCTACAACCAATTATCATATAAAGTCATAGTAAATTACAAATCTATTGTGTTCCAAAAAAAATTACGAAATTTATTCTTATGAATGAGATGTACTTCACAACTGTTATAGAGATATGGTTAATTAGGGTCGTATGACTAATTTATCATATTAGTCATGGTAAATTATGAAATCCATTCTTAAGAATATATATGCATCACATATTCACGGTAGATTTCGTAACAACTATTGGAAAATTTCTGAAAATCCATCAAAATTTATAAATCTGAGACCAAAATTAATTCAAACACCATCATTTGCACACCTCATCAATAATCTGCAAAGAAATATGAATGATATACCCCAACACATTCAAAATAACCCAATCCAACATATGCCTGATCCCATTCGAAATCCCAACCAAATCATAGAAAATATATGAAATCTACTAAAATAGTTTCGCATACACCAATCGATTCATTAAGAGATCAAATGAACATGAATAAATAGAAGAATTCGCGATACTTATAAACAAGTTCGAACTCGGGCCACGGAAAAATCGTCTTATGGTCTATGCTTTTTTCCTGTTATTGACCATCGCGAGTTGCAGCAACACTTCCGCAACAATGGATTGTGGAGAGGATGATGGAGAGAATCGTGGAATATCCCATGAATAACATTTTGGACCCCAACTTTAAGATATCATCCCAAAATTCATTGTCTATATATGGATAGATTTATCACTGGAATAATGGGAAAAAGGGTAGTTGGGGGATTATTTTAATTTTAGGATGGAAACATAACCCCCATAATAAGTGGACAGAACTAACACATAACCTATACTATGGTGGAGGACCAATATTTAAGTGCCCCGTAAAAAGTTCTTGTCACCCAAACCGAGTCTTAGGGTAGTACCGTAATTGGTCTACAAAGTCAATTTGAGGTTGAAACTTCTAATCTGCGACCACATCGAAATTTTACCAATTTAGCAATGATATTTTATTAAATAATTTCAATTCATTATGATTATTGTACCATACATTACAAAAATTGTACCAATCCCAAATAATAAAAATTGAAGATAAAAAAGCCACAGCAAGGAAAAAGAGAACTTTACAATTTGAATTCCCCCCACCCAAATCAAAGAATCATCTGGCACTGTACATATCTGTCATCTTCACTTTGACCAAAACCTGTACATGAATAGCCTTCACGAGCATCACTTCATCGCTCTTGCCAATCTTATCTGTTTAACAGGAAACTAACAATCCGTCGTCTGGTGTAACCAACATGATCATGGTGTTACGACAACCGTTTTCGATATGTCCAGATGATTAAGACGACACATTCCGAGGAGACGTTCTGGGAGCTCTTCTTGTGTGTCGGCCTGGAAAATATATTTTCAGGTTAATACAATAGATATACGTGAAAGGATTCACTTCAAAATGTTGTTTCCCCAACGTATACTAAGACTAACATTCTCTATACAACTCACTATTTGCAGATAAAAAGTTCACATTTGCCAGATTTCTTAGCATTGGATTCTCCCTTTGTGAAGCATATTTCATTCAAACGTCTCAAAAATTTAAGCAGTTTGGCATAGACTCAACTTTGTATATTAAACTAACACTTCCCCTCACGTTTGACTATGTCTCGAACGTGGAGAGACAATTAGACTGATCTGCATGAAGTGCAGAGACACGAGTATTAGGGGTGATTGTGACCTAGGGGCAGAAGTATGTTCATCATACATACCGTGGCTCAACTAATCCCCTCATATTGAAATGTTGCAGGACTATTATTCATTTTCAAACCTGTTTTATTATTTTGAGGCCATCACTATAAATTGTAATTGCCCCCTACCCATTCTAGTTTTTTATCCCACTACCCAAAAAATTTGGCATCGCCGCTAAGGCATGACATGAACCCACAATCTCATGAAAACAAGATTCTGAACCCTATGTTGAATGGATCAAGAGTGTATCAAGCCAACAAGGTTATAGTTCGTTTACCTGTATCAAAAATGCCATCTCTATAACAAGATTGTTGAGGTATCCGAGAACAAGACTGACTACGCCCCTTGCCACAGTTGATGACCCCACATCGACCCCAAGCTGAAAATCCCAGGTAGGTTTCCAAGTTTAGCATATCCAACCAGGGTAAGCTAACCATATGATGAATTACCACAAACAGAGACATGTAATGACTCAACAAACACATACGAGAGAGAGAGGGAGAGAGAGAGTTATTCACTTCATGTTTTTCAGTTGTACTTTACCTCCAAGTAGTTCTTTCCCCGATGATAATTTATTTCTAGTGCTTGTCCCACCAAGCAAGCTTTCTTCCCCACACTTTGCTTTACTATCCATGATCCCTGCAAGGAAAAAATCACCACCAATGCACAGGACTCGTTGATTCCAAAAATTTAGAAATAATAAAAGCAACAAACTTACAAGTAAAAGAAAAAGGTGAAAAAATTGGTCTCATATATTGGATGAACAAAATGAGACTCATAGAGTGACTAGGGCGATTGTTTTATCTCAAACAATAATGATACTACACTGACCTTAGAAATGTACGGTATGAGCTTAAACCTTGAATTTCTATAGGCATCATCTCCATTTACAAAGCGCTCTAGTATAGGAGTTTCTTCCAAAGGAGTTTTCGTCATGAAATATAGTGCCAGCCCATATGTAGTTGATCCCGGAACCTGATTCGCGAAACATTCTACGTTATAAGTATACTGGTTCCAAATGATCTAATCAAAATCACATGAAAAGGTGCCAACAACAACAATTTCACCTGTATATTAACAATGAGGAAGAACTGAGGTCCACCTTGTGCTGCATATTTCTGCATATATCCAATAGAGGCATTTTGAGAAGAAATTTTGTTCGGTAATATAAGAATGATTTCTATGAATTCATAATGACAAGAGAGCCACAAGTTTTAGATCAAACCTGAACAATGCCCCCAGGACGGCTGCCAAGATCGTCTTCGCGTTTGTCAGATCTTATCCAATCTGCGGCAACCATTTGCATCAAGGAGCTTTTTGCCTTAACCTGGACAAAGAAAAAGATTATCTCAGAATCAGAATAGAAAAGCATAAAAGGCATATTTATGAGTACATCATTTAGTGAGTATCTTAACCCAGAAGGAGCCGTTTCAATAAATCAATCATACGAGTCAACTTTGAAGATGATAAATGCTGAAACCAGTATCACCTATGAGACTTCGGAAACCACGTGAAACACTCAGAAAAACATAAAATTATCAATTCTATTGCCAGTAACGCCTTTGCCTAATGTAGAAGGTCAGGGAGGTCAACTTCTATCTAGAAATTAAAGAAGCTTCAAAAGAAACCCCATGAAAAGGTATTATTTTCCTTCTCTGGATTGATTGCAATAAGTATCAAGTCGTTCATTCCCACAGGCAGCACCACATGAAGCTTGGTCAGTTGAATACCCTGAACTTAGAACTCTAGTACTGCAAGTTTCATACTCTTAACAGATGGCATGACTCTTAACAAGTGTTAGAACTCTAACACTTGTATTCCCCACGTTTCCTCGTTTTTGTTGGTACTCTCCACTTCATTCTCGTCATTGCTAGATTGGTAATCAACTTGGCTATTGATCTATTATATTTTTTATCCATGTGTTGGTTAAACAGACTGTCAAGTGCTACTGAATTTTGTACATATTTGGGTTGCGTAAATGATCAGGAGGCCACTTATTCAAAAAAAGAGCATGACCTCTTTTGTCTATAATATTTTTTTTTTTTTTGCATCTTCAAATAATGAAAAAAATGAATTTTGAGTTCAAATTAGAGTTAAAATGATTAATCAGTTTGAGATGAGTTATGGGAGTTGTTGACAGGTTTTCTTAATGACCGCCCTGACAAGAAATTCTGGAGCCGCCACTGCTCATTTCCATTTCCTCCCAACAGAGTTTTGCCAAACTTCTTTGACAGGGAAATACAAATGATAAATCAAATCAAAATGCAGTACAAATAAGCTTAGGTACATATAAATATGCCCATATGAAGTAGTAGCACTTTCAAAATGTGTTGTAGGTCATGAAATTTAGCACAAGACATAAGCCAAAAATTAGAATTACCATGTATGCCACATGGTATCAACCTTCCATGTTTCACCTTGTAATGTCCAATGTAGATTTATAACTTTCAATTCTTTCCAACTAAACAGAAGGAATTGGAGAAGTACCTTCTGATTGTCTTGTAAATAAGTTTCTCCTCGAATTAGAAATGTTGAAGGATCGGCAGTTGTCCAACTGCAGGGCAAATTACAACCTGGGTCTTTTGCAAGAGTGGCCCCATAGCTACGAGAAACATTTTCTTCCCAAGCCACTTCATGTAAGTCCATATAACCCTTCTTCTGAGCTGCATCAATGACAAAACAACAACAACAACAAAATCCATTTTTACATTGAGGCATCAACTTAAGATAGCTTTAGTTGTGTTAGCAGCACCCACCAGTAAGACCATGTAACTTTTTCACAAAACCAGCCGCAGATGATAGTCGAGGTTGGTATGCATCCTAAAAGCATAGGAGATAAAACGTGTCAGCATAGACACTTCTCAAAGACAATAGCAAGAAGAAATTCAAAAGTTCTGTGGTCAAGAGTTCAATTACTTCAGTTCACTTTGGAAGTTGAATACATTAGTAGGTCACATTAAGCAGAAACACCACCAAAAAACCATCAAATGATTACAGAAAGTCAGCAGTACAATCTGAAGTTGACAACTATTTTAAGCAAGTATTGAAGAAAAAATATAAAAGAAACAAAGACAGATTTTCGAAAGACAAAAAGGGTTCTTTCAAATTCCTGAGAAAACATAATGAACCACTTCAATTTTCAATGTCACATCAAAACCCCTAACAAGGTGTTCATATGGAGTCAGGAAGGTACTGCGTTACACACATTTGCAGCTATAGTCAACAAAACTATCAATAATAAAAGGGACAGCACATGAACCCAAAAAGTGAACCCTTTCCAAAGAGAGGAAAGAAAATATAGAGTTCAAAATGCAACACACTATGGGCTGACGGGTTCCCCTTAAAATATATGTGAAACACGATAGATTCTTTACATCTCATCGAGGTCCTTTTGGCTCCAAATCAAATGAAGAGAACGATGAGACCTGAGAGAGCTATAGTGAAAAGAAATTAATAGATGCTTGATTCTTGTTTATATCTACATGTGGGCTCCATTGACTCTGCAGCAAGATTCGACTCATAAATTAGGGAACACTTGGATTCAAGAACTGATAAAAGCCAATCCCAAGTTTGTAAAGTTAGGTTATGCTACTTGCACAAGTATGAGACAAGTTTGGTGAGTAGTAAGTACTGGATAGTGCAATTTCGGACTCAAATCAGGCAGCCATTCATGCTCGTGGTCATCATCCGATGGCTCAGGAACATCAAAGAACTCATCAGCTGCGTCATTCAGTCCCCGCAGACTTGAAGTCCCAGAAAGGACATTATTCTCTAGCTCAACTTCCATTTTACCTTCTTCTGTATCTATTATCTCTTCAGGCCTTTTAACTTCTGGTTTGACACTCTCTTTTTCACTCTGAGTCAATCCAATATCTTTAGTCATTTCCCCATATGAGAATTCATAAGAGTAGTAATTTCCTGCTTTTGCTGTAAACAGCTCCCTTAATGCTGCAAAATATAGAAACACAAAGGTGGCCTCCTTACACAACATATCCCAATCACAAAAAGTGTTAAATTGAGATTTTTTTTGCCAATCATATTTACAATTGGGTACAATACCGGAAACTCTCTCTAGCATACGGATAGTTACGGATCTCGCAGAAGCTTTTCTTATATAGGATCTCCAGAACTTCCAATCGATAGAAAGCATGTGTTTGACCACTGACTCTTTCCCTTGGTTTACAGGACGTATGACAAATCCTCCACCTGCATTATTTAAAAAAGAATAAACAATTATAAAATTAAAATAAGCAACGGTCAATCAAACAAAAAAATATGTAACATGTCCAAGATTCGTTTAGGAAAGTATAAGAGCATTAGTGTTCTAGGTACAGATAGGACGGTCAAGTTTCTAGAGATGATAAATAACCTAACTGTTGAGACCGAATCATCAACTGGTAGAAAGCAATCAATCAGCCATTTAAACTTTCGTAAATCATGCTTATCGCCGAGGATTCAACACCTTTTCAAAACAACAAAGCATCTAAATACTATTTTGGCCTTTGATCGCAATCTATATCACCTAACATTTGCTCTACACTGATGTTTTGTATGTTCAGTGTGTTTTTTGTGCAGCACTGGGGTGGTTAATCTTATCCCTACACTGATGTTTTGTATGCTAAGTGAGTTTTTTGTGCAGCACTTGTTCTTTCAATGTCCTTATTCTTCTCAACTTTGGCAGTCTATCCAAAGTAAGAGTAGATTTCTTTGCTCTTTCAATGACTTGGTCACATCATGGAATTTTGATGGCGCAGCATGGTTCTGGTTCTCAATTCCCATGCTTGGTGGCTAAGCTTTCTTTGGCTGCTTTGATATACCACATGTGTGCGTGTGGGTGGGTGGGTGGGGGACAGAATAGGAGGATCTTTCAGCATTATGGCATAAGTGTGCAGCGGTTGGAAGCAACAATGTTGACTGATATAAAGTTCTGTGCTAGTTCTTGGAGAAGAATCAAGAGGACTGATATGAAGTTGGCTCTTTGCTCCGCTTAGCTTATCCCAGTTAGTCTAAAGGATGTGAATGCTGTGTGTTGGTTGTTTGTTTTCTGCATTATGATTGGTTGATTGTCTGGATTTCTAGGTAGCAGTGTGCTTGGGAGTGTAGTGGTCTGTTTTTAGATGTTGCTCTTTGAGCTGGTTGTGCTGTTTCTGGGGTATGCCCCTGTGCTGTTGTTTGGATTTTGGTTAATAAAATTTAATTTACCAAATAAACAAATGTTTATAGAGCTTCCAAAGAGCAACAATGTGTTGTATGTTGATGCAAAAAGAAAAGTTTATGCTGCAAGTTCGAAGTGTTAACCATTAGGAAGACTCCCTTGTACCATTCGTTTTCATGAGATATATGCTAGATCAAGGATTTTCCTCTGAGTCTTTGATGCAATGTATTTACCTCCAACTATCCAATGGATATTGTCCATACCTCACTGTATTTCTGCCACATTTTTCAGTTTTTAGTTTCTTTTGCCGTTATTAAGATGATTCTTTCCGTACTCCTCAGTGAGGTTTAACGTGTATCTTGTAGTCCAAACACACCTTGTATTCAATTCCTTCAATTTGCAACATTCTATAATGACGAAGAAAATGAGAATTTAAAACCTACATGGTGATATGTAGAAAAGGAACATCAAAATAGAAGATTTTGTTCTCAAGCAAGTCAATCTTCTCAAATTTAAGCAACAGTATCAAATGCAAGCAACTGCCATCATAAATAGGTGCAGAGAGGCATTTCAAATTCTCAAACTTAAAGCATACGTTACTTTTAAGGTTGGCTCGGACATAGCCATTTTGTGGCGGGCACTTTCTATGAAACACGGAATGGTAAAGAATTACTGCAACAAAATCAGCAGAACAAAGTTAGCCCCTCCTTATAATGGTTGCCAATTTGTGAATAACCTTGAAACATTAATACCATATGTGCCGTCATCTTCCCTTCTCCAATAACGTCGCAAGAGTAAATCTCTTCTTTTCATCAACCTGCAAAACATACTCCATAAAATAATGGGACATAACTTAAGTGGCACAAATAAAGAGCTTAAAATCTAACCATGGCAGCCATTCATTGTTTAACTGCATGTGAATAATCTCTGTGTGGCCATCAAGGTGCTCGACCACACTAGCTCTGTGGAAACAGAAGTCCCATCTGCAAAAAAAACCATTGTAGTTCAACCTCTGGAATAAGAATAGTCCATTATCATGCAAGAAGCCTATTTGGATAGGTTTCTACTTTGAAGAAATCAAAGCTAATCATTGTAGTTGAACCTCTGGAATAAGATCAGTTCATTATCATGCAAGAAGCCTGTCTTGATGGGTTTATGCTTTGAAGAAATCAAATCTGGGGGGCGGGTGAAGGTCCCCAAAACGCTCCAAATCGAGAAAGGGGGTGTTCCAAAGTTGGGAATTCTCCATAGACGAAACAAACAACTACGTTGGAATGTTTGGTTCCCCAGTGTGAGAAGATCATGAAGTGCTTTAAACAAAGTAGTTATTTTCGACGGACTTTTTCATGTATATCAGTTGGGGGTTGGAAATGCCACCTAGTGTAGTAAAAAATCCAACCTCTTGTTTAGTGAACAGAACTCCTAATTCTTTTCTCTAAACATTGGCTGTTGCTATCCATTCAGAAAGGATATGAATACAAGTTGAAAACTCTCCAAAGACGAAACAAGCAAGTAGGTTGAAATATTTGCTTCTAGATTGTGAGAAGGGTATGAAGTGCTTTAAACAAAATAGTTCTTCCTCATACACCATTGTCTGTGGTTCTCTTTTTGGAAACAAAAAACCATATGTATGAACAACCTCGCATGTCTTAACTATTGGCTAGATTGGGATCTACGTAGGTTTTTTTTCTTTTTCTTTTTCTTTTTCTTTTTCTTGGGGGGGGGGGGGGGGGTTTGGGGAAGGGATCTATAGAGGTGAGAGGCTTATGGAAGTATATATGCATACTGGACGGCATCATTGCAGCCACATTCATAGCCTGCAAATCAAATTCAAACCCCAATTCTGGTTACTTCTGCTGTTGCACACCCTCAAGTTTAACATGTCCAAGCAACTCCCTGAAATGAGTCATATTAACTTGGGATCTAAATTAGATTTGTTCATTATCCAAGCCCAGCACTTCCAAGTTCCAACAGTAACTTCATGCTTTCCCTCATTTGAGATGCTTCTGCTCCAAAGGCATGAGTACTCTACTCCTATACGAGGGAGCTAAAAAGGCAATCTTAGAACCCACCACTAAAATTACCATCACTGTAAGAGTGACCCAGCAACTGTCGGATTGCATTCTGAAGTATTAGAATCTAAAAATATGAATATATCAGGGGAAGGCTCCAGAAATCTTACTCTGATCTTGATGGACCAAGAGACATAAGAGTGCGGAAAACAGACTCTGACGTTCCATCAACCACGCCAACTGCCATTATTGCTGGATGATCTTCCCAATTCTAGGCATCACATTTGTTTCAGCAACAAAAATAGGCCAAATCGATAATCGCTGTCTCCCAAAAAAGGAAAAAAGAAACCTACCCTTCCACCAGAATCTCTATTGTTTGCTTCTTTGAATAGCCGTAATCCTACAGAGCAGAAAGATATATGAATACCTGTGTAATTAGTTACTAGAAAAGCAAATAGGGAACCTAACACTCACCATTTTGACAGCCGAAAATTTCCCACGGAGAAGGTGCAATTACATCAGATGTCATTGCATACATATGCTTGCATGAGACAGAAGTCCATTCTATCGATTTCTTATGGGCTGCCCTTTTTGACATACTCATTCTGTAGAAACAAAAAAATACAGCTTAGTAGAATGGTTATTCTAGTGGTATTCTGATCTGTTCCTTCAACCATATTAGATATGATAATGGATCAGACTCTGTTGGGTATAAAACTATAACCAGAAGCTGCAGATGTTAAATAAGGATTGAGCTTCTGGAAAAAATATCTGGAATACTTGAAATTGTAGGTTTACATGTGGAAATTCAAACATTGTACAGTTGATTAGCACGATGCTTCAAATTCCAAGATTTTCACTACTGAACTATGGTACCTACTGTTTCCACAGTTCCACTGAACTGAATCAATACCACCTCCAAAAACTACAAAAATAAAAATAAAAATCTTCGATGCATGCAGTGGTCAATCTCTAAGCAGTCATGTTGTGTTTATTTCTGTTAGAGGATATCATATCTACGACATAAAGGCAAGTTGGCATTTTATTTCAAATTAATTCTAAGTTACTTTTGCAAGATTAAGAACTGCACAAAGAAGAAAACTCAGAAGGAGAACAGATCAGAACACTTATTTAGACACTACGGTTGCTCAAGTCTACATACCTAAAAGGTTGCCATTTTCTCTTAGAGCAAGCCGCCAAATTCTTTGCTGGGTTTATTGCAGCATCCTGCAATGAACGAATCCATCTAGCCGCTTCTTCCGGACTACTTGCTCCAAACTATACAAAGTTTGAAACTTCAGGGGTTACTACGATGATTATGACGTTAAAAGGAAGGCTTGACAAGAGAATTCCCACACCTTGAGCTGATCATTATGATTAGAAGTGTTATAGAGGCTGAAGATGAAGAACACCTGCAATTGCAAACACTGTCATGATTATAAACTAATATTGGAAGCAGTATCACTCTCTCAGAACCACCAAAGAGTGTATTTTCATTTCCCAATATATGTCTGGATAACAATAGATACGTGCAATTAAGCTGCTTACTTTTCTGTGAAAGCTCTCTCTTCCATTGTCTGTAACCCGAATGCAGGAGTCAATGATTGCACTTCTTACCGGCTCCTTATATTTAAGAAGAAGAAGAAAGTCCATTTAGGCGATCACTGAACTATGGTAATGATCAATGGAGTTATCGAGTTAATCAAATTACAGAAGTCTTATAAATCATATGATGCAAGTAAACTGACATTTATGATGCAACACCATTCTGGGACATGATTTCTATTTTCAAATGCACGGAAGTCCTTATTGAGCTTTCATTTGAGATATATGGCTATCTCAGTGTCCTTAAGGCTAAGCAGATATATTGTCATATATCATCCCAAACCATGGATTGACTGCTTAAGTTGGTGTATTTTTCCTGCGAATAGTTTTATGAAAAGGAACACCAGTATAAACCATAAAGCAGCCTGGATTGGCACGAAGGCCAGCTTCAGACTTGGTGAATTCATTTAAATAGCTATTCTTAGACTGTTAAGCGAGTTTCCACTAACAGAGAACCATATTCACAGAATTGAATGCTCAAGCACAACTTAAAGAGGGAGATTGCAATTCAAGTTTCAATCAGTTTAATTTGGTTATTCTAAACATGATGCCTTTTTGGCCTCCCAAAGACCTCGGTAGTATATGTTGATATTTGTGACATGGTGCTCTAAATCTCTTGGATGTGCATAGTTGACTTAAAGCAACATAAACTTCCCAGTTTCTACTCTTTCCATCCCAACGCACATTTTTGGAAACCCTACTAGTCCATTAGAGAAGCAATCAGCCCAACAAGCTCACAATGAGATAATAAAGAATTGATTTCCAAAAGTGTCTCCTCAAAGTAAAGTATTGGGCAGATCCATTCGCTTCGATCCAAAAATGTATCCTGGTGCAAAAATACAAATCATAAGATTTGACACCTTGATTGTCCTGAACATAGTACAGACGGCCTTGGGTCACCTGGAAATATAGAGCACCAAAACTTACACAAAATAGCTCATTGTTGTATTTCTGAAATACACGATTAGAAGAAAGAAACAATCCATTTTGTGATTCCTCGTTTTGAGGCCACGTACACGGTCTTACTCTTATAAGCCTAATTATGAAAACCACCGACTACATAACTTTTTCTCCCTTTGCTTTCCTCACAAGTCACATCTTCCACACCATTTTGTCAGTTCCCAAAACTCTCCACTCACTTACATAGTCAACGTAACAAGAGACCGTAATCACAAAATATGTGTTGCTTTCAAGTGAAAAAAATAGAGCGCTCCAAGTTGCACGATCAGTTGTTCTTTCTCATTTTATAGAAACCACCGAACCTATGGGGTTTAGTAAGTCCAAGAGTTTAAACCCCAGCCTTAAATACCAGAGAGAGATATCAAAAATCTAATCAAGAACGTATTCCTTGATTCGTTCTTTCATTATTGCATGCAGGGGATACCCTAGCACTATTTACACTCAAAATGTGTTCGGACAAATATGGGAAGTTGGTCAAGAACTAAACAAAAGTGTGCCGCAGATAACAATCAACGATTTGTAACATGTTTAAAATAAGCGAGTGAAACTTGACCAAAATACCTCAAACCATAGCTCCAGAAAGGGAAAAGCATTTATCTAACAATCAAATTGAAAAAGAAAAAAAGAAAGAAAGAAATTTCCGGCAAGGTGTATAGGCTGTATTGATTGTTCGGTCTCTGTAGGTATTCTCGACTTTTGCCATTTTGTTCTTCACTTTCAATTGTACATGGTTGGCATCCCTTGATGCCTTTTCAATAAATTTATATCTCTTATAAAATAAATTGAAAAACGATCAAGAACTCCATCAACAATAAATTAGCCCACAATGTCAGCACACAGAACCAATTAAGCCATAAAATTTCAAACCTAAAACAAATAAAGAGGGTAAAAAGAAGAGCTAATCATTAACAAACCAACCCAATGATTGTTATCACAAAAATCTTAAACAAGCAATCCAACAACAACGACATCAAACTCAATCATATGAAAACAATTAGGAATAACTAGAACAATGAGAGACAGACGCACATGCATATGCATAATACTTATATATGTATATCTCCATATATATATATACACACACATACACACACATGTATAATTGGAAAGAAACTCCAAAGAAGAAAGAGAAACAAATGAGAAAATTTTATTTACCTCCATATCCGAATTGGGTTTGGATTTGAAGCTTTTGAGGCAGTTATCCTCGAGAATGAAATACCTTTTACGTGAATATTGCAACCCAAATCGGTTGAACCGAATGAGGTAAAGCCACCCCTCCATTTTCCCATCAGCTTGTGGCATACCCATTTCAAGAAATCAATCAAACCTACCTTTTTTATTCCCCAAATGTGCTTATATATATATATATATCAAAATAACATATTCCAATCCATTGAATAAGTTTTTCAATTTGCACAAGGCTTCAATGGCCCAGAGGTTTCCATTCCAAATATGATTGTATATAATATATATTCGTATATAGTGATATATATATCTCTGTGGTACAAGGAAACTTTATTGGGGAGGGAAGAAGAAGATGATGATCCTCTGATCCCACCTAAGGGAGTCAGAGAATCAATCAATATTTTCTTGCAGTGTTCTTGTTTTGTTTTTTTACTTCCCTTTTTCAGGTTCCCCACCTCTGACAAATCGCCACTTTTGTATATGTATGAGACAGAGGGAGGTTGACAAGGCAGCTCCCTAGTGTAAAACTACTAAATTGCCCGTTTTCTGTTTTATTAACCTAAAAATAGAAGACAAAATTCCGGAATGGGAGAAGCTGCCAAGCACGGGTGCTTGGCAGCGGTGCTGAGCAGCCCATTTAGCCGCTCATCTTGACATCGTCAACATCGACATATTGAATTTAATTCAACTGCATTAAAATCTGGACTGCCGGTTGTTCGGACTAAGATCCAAGCCGTCGATTGCCGAGATAAGCGACCTCTCTAATTTTTAAGGTCCCCAGGTCCCAAAATTCCTACTTTTTAAGGTCTCTTATTTTTAACACATGGGACATTTTGACAATCATTGGTTCCTCTTGAACCCTTCATCCTATGCCTATTTCTTCGTTGGTCCATATTATTTAAAGGTTGACTTTAAATTCCAGTTCTATAACTTCAACAAAAAAATAGCATTCATTAACCTTCTCTTATACGTTTAGATAAGTCTCGTTGCGTGACAAGCTATGGATGTATCAAATCAACTCTATCTAGCGAACACAAAATGTTCTTAACCCAATACATCATAGCTTCCTTTACAATTAAATGCAACCATCATTAATATGATTCAAATACTGATATTTTTGCGTAGGGGTCATGCTAAAAAAAAAAATTCCTTTTCTATTTTTATTTCCTTGATTAATATATACAACTTGCTTCTTGAATGCATTGGTTTAATAAGCTTTAACTTTGCTTTCTAGATATTTTCATATTAATTCGTAGTCGCTTTGACAGGCAAGTAATCAAAAACAATATATAATTTTTAAATAGTTAATATTCAAACTAATACAATTATACGCCATGTGAAAGGGCAATACGGTAATATTCGGTACAATTTCTTTCTGTTCATTTGTCCAAGCCAATTTATTTGTCTCTCTCCTTACATCATCATAGATTCATTCATTGACCGCAACCTTAGTTGCATGGTTGCAGGCTGCACCATAAATTCGAATGCTCTTCCAAAGTTATTTTGCTTAAGTTTTCACTTGCAAGAAAGGCGGCTCAAAAATTTTTGCTCTTACCAAAACTCTGAGAGTCAAGTTAGATATTTGTGGTTGTTAGATGTTAAATTATCCGCCCTCCTTGCAACTTGAGTTAATCTTTTTGGGTTTTTTTTTTTTTTTGTGTTTCTTAATTGTTTCAGTTGTTTTTACCTTTTTTAGACTTACGAACCATATAGTTTGTATTTAGTTTGTAATAAAGATAGATAAATTACGTTAGTTTGTTTTTTTTTTCTTAGAAAAAAGAGTTGTTGAATGAAGAATAGAAAAAGATGACGTACACTGGTATCATTGTTTATTGTCGATCATGATTGATTAATTGTTAAATCAGATTGTGGTTTACACACATGCAATTATCTATAGTAGTTGTAATTTAGGAGGATTAGGAAGGCACTTCGGTTTATTGGTCGGTTAGGAGAGAAACTTCAGTACATGTCTTTTTGCTTAAGAATAACGTTTCTGGGATGTGGGGCCATCCAAGTGGATGGTTAGTTACCACTCTATTTGATTCCTTATTCCTTTCAAAGTTTTCCGATTGCTGTTGTACTTTCTCTTCCAATAGTCAGGGATGATTATATTCTACTCCTAACTTTTATCACAAAAATCAAATTGGGTTAACTCAATTAGCCAAGACTTCGGCATCTCCCACGGAGGTCAAGAGTTCAAATTTATCCACCTATGTATGGGTGTTAGGCCCCGTTCTGCAAACCTTCTTAAAAAATAAGTACTTATTCCTCTACTTCTTATTCAAAAATAATCCAGTCTTCTTATTTTTCCCAAATAAAACGTTCCTTCCACATTTTCAAACTGAAATATAACATAAATGAAAAAAAATAATAATAATTTTGCACCGTATTAAAGATCTCAATGAGATTTATCAAATAAGATCCATAGTGGTAGGAAAATTATTTGCGTAAACACATGATTTTTGAGTTTAAAGTTGCCGTATACAAAAAAGAGGACTGTTGGTATGAGAATGAGGGCCGGCGGACGGAAATCGTACCGGTAGCCGCGCCTAGCCATCTCCGGCCACCGGACGGCCGATCCGAGCCGTCCAAAAATTCTATAAAAACAAACCAAGGGGGCCTGCGTGGGAATCAACGGCATCCGAGGTGTGTAGGGTGCTTGATCCGAGCACGGAAAAGGGGTGCTCGGATCAAGCACCCTACACACCTCAGATGCTGTTGATTCCCGCGTGGGGCCCCCTTGGTTTTTTTTTTTTAGAATTTTTGGACGGCTCGGATCGGCCGTCCGGTGGCCGGAGACGGCCAAGCACGGCTACCGGTACGATTTCCGTCCGCCGGCCCTCATGGAACCTATATAATTTCTTCCAAGCCTTCTTATTTTTCAGGAACAGGGGTTCTTATTGGACAAAAAATAAGTACTTTTTCCATTTCTGAAACACAGCCTTATTCCTCTTGTATTTGCTGGCATTATCTTTCCCCTTAATAAGACTTCGATTTGAGCTTGTAGTTGTAGTAATTGTAAACTTGTTTTTAGTTTGATGATACTTTTTTATTTTTTCTCGGCAAAAACTAGTATTATAGTAGAATAGTAAAATTAGCATTTCAGAGGAATTCAACTCCTGAACTTAGTTCATACGAGATACAATTAGTTGGTCCCTTAAACCAGATACTAAAGTTAGTCTTTTAGTACTTAAAATTACACACCATACAAGTACTAAAAAATAAATTATGAAGTGAATTTACAAAAAAATTGGAGTGCAAAAGTCATTTTTATTCTCTCTAATGAGGTAATTTGAAGCCAAAACCTCTATACTTCTATACTATATACTATAAGAATGTAGTTACCTAAAATAAAACGAAACTCTCTCCTACATGAAATTTTCTCATTTTTCATCTTTTTATTCATTATTATTCTATACTTTTTACAAAAGTTCGATCAACAAATACTCTTTGAAACCTATCTTTTTTATTCATTTCTTTGAATTTTCTTAGTTATTTTGCGAGAAAGGGGAGTAAATTCTAAGAGTCATACGCGCTGATCCACTGATGTACAAGGACAACAAGAAAAAAGTTCTCACAGATATTTTTTTCCCGTCCCTGTGCATCTAACGGGTAGGATGCTAGTACTAAATAGATGAATGTTACCCCGCATCTCAACAAAATTAGAGTTCTCAGATAGATGCTTTGTATACTTCTTGTTCTTGTTCGCTGCAAGGACGGAGTCAAGAATTTAACTACACATAGGCGACCATGTATGCGAAACGTACTTTTTCTGTTAAATTGTTTTCTTGTCAAAGTGTCCAACCTAATGTTCCAAAAAGCAAAAATTGTCTAACCTAACATTATTTCCAACTCTCTCTCTCTCTCTCTCTCTCTCTCTCTCTCTCTCTCTCTCTCTCTCTCTCTCTCTCTCTCTCTCTCTCTCTCTCAATAGTCAGATTGGCATATTAGCACAAAGTGAAGAGACAGATTCTAAGATATCTTGTTTGCAGTTAAATGTTATAACGGGTTTGTAACTTGCGTTGTCAGTATAGCCCCAAGCGCAGTTCAAAAAAAAAATGAGTATAGCCACGAGCCAGTGGCAACTCCAAAAATTTTGAGGAAGGTGTTCAGAAATCTCAACTGTCTCTAAAAATAACAACTATATATACACAAAAGTTTATCTACAGTAATACTTTGGTTATACATTGGATAGAATTTGTGGGTGATTTTTGGGTTGCGTGTTCAAATATTTTTGGATAAAACTAAATTAAATAAAACTAAAAATATTTTTGTGGGTTGCGTATTCAAGAAGAGTTAAATTAAAATAAAACTAAAAATATTATATATATATATATACTACTGTAATAGAATACCGTGATCACACTAAGAAACTATTAGGAGTAGATTTTAAGTCAAGGGCAATGCATATGATGTGGTGCACTTTCTCCTAATTCTGAAGGAGGAACCTTAGTTTGATCCTACCCATTTTCCGATGTCATTCTGGAAACACCAAGTGAGATACAAGCTACTTCAAAACTGATACCAACGTCGTCCATACAGGACCAAAGTGAGTGCCGTAGAAAGAAAGCTAGAGAGAGAGAGTCTGGGTGAGGGATCCCGAGTCTCCCCCCCCCGCCCAGTTCTTTCCCGATTCCCTCTATTCTCTCCTTTCCTCTGCTCTCTTACCTCCATGGCTGTGAGATGGCTCCTTGGGGAGCTGAGATCTCCCACTCTCCCCATCATTTTTTGGACTCGGGAGCCAAGTCTAGGGTTCTAGATCTAGTTTCTTAGAACCAATTGAGCGGTGATGGTGGCTGCAGCTTCAGCCTTCAGCGGGAACGAGCTCAAGTTGGTGTGGCAGGTCCATCCAGGAGAGTTTGCTCTGTGTCTATACCTAACCACTCTATACTTGGCCACTCCAACCCCCCTTCACGAGTGTGATCGACGGATCCGATTTCGGCATCTTGGCTCCAAGCAACTTTTTTTGTTTTGTCTATTTGTTGTTTCTGTATTTTCAGACCGGTAGTGTCCGCTTTTATTGTACTGTTTTCTTATATAATACCTAACCTGTTTATGCGGAATCTGCTCGATTCGGATGAAGGATGCCCAAAAAATGTTCAAGAAGTATAATAATAGCATTTAAAATACGTGCAAAAGAAGTATGAGTTCGGTCTGCTGTAAACCTTTTCCTACCTTGATTCTCCCATGCAGCAACAAGAGAGGCGTAGCAGAACAATAGAATAGAAGTCAGAGAATCACCCAACAATTAGTCTTAAGCAAACTAGCACAATATAGTATAACATTACATAACATAAATCCATCATATTTTCTATCCTAAAACAAGCAGACATATATACTGCGTAAAGCAGAGAAACAGCATTATAGATTTGGATGGAATGGTAAAAAGAAAGCAATAAAACAACTTCTCCAAAATATCTGAGTACTCTATACTTGTCTAAATAAGGCAACAATCTAATGCTTCCCTTGATTGCAGGGGCCTACTTTAATCTCAATAAAAGAGCAAAATGTACAACCATCATTTTGCCAGCTCAAACCTATATGATTGGAAAATTTTCATAACTTCTAAATGTACCACAAAATTTGTTATCATGTTTGACTTCTGAAGAACTCCAGCCACCAGACAGTCATAATCCAAGTGGAAGGACTCAACAATAAAGCTACACAAGAAAGAAGAAAGTTTCAATAGATAGCAACATCAAGTCTAGATAAATATACCATTTTCTCAGTACCTTTGAGAATCCCTACTTTTTTCACTTCCGAATGGAAAGATCGATGTGCAGGTAAGCTACACAAGCAACAAAAAGGAAGAAAAAAACAGAAGCCAACATCAATGGCTCCGCGAGCATGAATATTGGGTTGAAGTTGTAGTAGACCTGCAAAAGAACATGCCAAAAAGCATAAATCTCATACCCATAACGAAACAAACAGCAGTCAGAAAGAGTAGAGAACTGCTCCACAGAAACACACACACATCAAGCCCACCAAGACCCACCCTTGTTCTTTTTAGCAAAGTTGGGATGTGAAGAAAACCCAATTGTCATGATCATACTGCTGGCACTCTTAATGATTACCAAACTAGTATTCTCGAGGCATGCCAATTCCGGTTTCTTGCTGTGGGAGTCCTCAACCCCCAATGAAAAGGGGCGTCAGCTCGTGCCAGTACCAGGTTGGCATGACTCTTCTTTTCCAGCAATTCAGAATTGTTCGTTGCCCATAAATTTCGCTTTCTTGGGTCATAACAAGATATTTCAGGCTTGGGAGCTAAGTTACGGGGGTAGGAAGGTCAGGTGTTAAGACACCCACCATCACTTGTTGGATATCAATCTTATTATCATATCAACTAAGTACCTCGGGAGGGGGAACATGCCAAGGGGATCAAAAGCGATAAACACGTAGCATGCATCATAATCAAACAGTGGATAGATACTGTACAGGAAACAAAACTGTTGCAGAGCCTTCTGTCGTGCGTAGCACAACATGCTGCACCTACAGACTGTAGTACGCAAAGAATTTTGTTGCGTACGGCAGCTTGTCTGACATGTTAAAATGAACAGAATGTTAAGAAGGCAGAGCATCATGCATATTATGGACAGGAAGCATAAATAAACGTAAAAATCTGCATCTTCAGCAAAACATGGCACATTCCAAAAAATACATGCCATGCGCCATATTTATTCTTGCGTCTGCAAGGTTCACTGTTGCGTATGCAAGGAGTCTGCTTTGCAGCTTCAACTTTTGTCGGTTCTGTTTTCAAGGTTGTTTGGGCTCAGGACACAGTATTGACCCTGTCCCTAGTCCAGATGTTCCCCTCAAAGGTTACATAGGAGATATAGAGGCTTTCTCACCTTTGGATCAAGCAATCTCTCTTCAAACACTCAAGACAACTTGAAACTGAAGTATCTATGTGCATTTACTACTAGACAATAGCCAAGAAACTCACAAGAATCCTTGACTATGCTTCTCAAAAACCAAGAGGCAAGAGTAAATGCCCTAGGTTTCTTTGTACGTGCATGCATCACTTCACTAACACTAATTGGAGTAGGAGTTCCTCTAACAAGAACATCCTAACCACCACAATATCTCAACTATAATGACTCTCCCTCCTAATTTTTGGTCTAGAGGCTCTAGCCTTCTTTACCCAAGGGTCAACGGTCCTATTTATAAGCAAATGGGATGTTTTTCCATTGGTCCGAAGACTCTCAAACCAGCTGGTTGGAGATTCCCGTGGTCTATGACCTGCACCTATGCACATAGATTATGCTGTCAGTGACACTAGCAAGACATTTCCGATAAAAGGTCGCATACGCAAGCTCCAACCTTGTGCGCGCTCCTTTGATCCTTGCATGCGCCAACTGGCTTGGTGTGCCAGATTCTCTGTTGTGTACAGTGTGCGGGTGCAAAAGGTCAAACATCGCATATGGCAGGTTTGACCAAGTAAACATTTGGGTTGACTTTGTGTCCTAAGACCTAATGTGCACAAGTCTTTATGTGTTTTAAAGGGCTCATAATCAATCCAATTGCACATCAAAGGCATTTTTCATCATTGGGGAAACGCTTGGAACACCTGCTTCAGGATCATCTGGTGGTCCCAAAATGGGGTGTCTACATTCACCTATAATACTAAATCCCCTATGTGGACTTGCAAATAAAACTTGAATTAAGGCCAAGAACTTTGGGGTGGCAGAGGCTACATAGGCCGGTTGAGGAGCCCTTTGAAAAGCATGGTGGGTGTTGAAATGACATTAGGGTGAGAGCTGACATCTTAGGAAGAGAAAGAGAGAGTGATAAGGATAATTGGAAGGGATGAATCAGAGTTTTGTTGTATAAGCAAAAGCAGGGTCAGGTGTACCAGTGTGGACAACGAACAGGTGGTGCTCTCTACTTGGCCCCATAACAAGCCTGTAAAGCAACCATAACTCAAGTGGTAAAATGTTTGAGCTCGACTCATTTTCAGACTTAACAACTAATTGAGAATCCAAGTCATTTGTTTGGTCTATCAAATGATGCAAAACCAACTACTACAATGTCAAGCTTGAGTCATGCCTCTGAAGTTCTTGGCTTGTTTTAAACCCAACTGTCCCAAGCTGGAGACTTGCAAATTATTGTTGTCAATTGAGAGGAAGCTTAGTACTTTCATGCATATTTGAGTCCACTTTTTTATATCCAAGTTCTTATGAAGTGTCTTGGGAACTTCACTATATATGTAAGAGGTGGAATGAGCCGAACAAAGCAAGTCAGGAGGATTTTGAGGCAATGCATGCTCTGACACTTGTTGAAGTATAACGTCCCTCTGACTAGCTATAGCAGTAGAGACCATTTAGGCATATGTTAACTTAGACCTTAAGCTGGCTAACCAGATAACTTGCAAAATGCAAGCTGGTGCTGGCTAAAGCAGAGGAGAAAAGGTAGTGGCTCGAGGTTGAGGCATATGAGCTTGGGGAAATGACTCGAGGTGAATTTGATTAGCGGCAGTATCCTAACAGGTCTATTTTGCGTTGGCAAAGAAAATCTTTTGAATTACTGGTTTCGTGAGACTATTACTTCCTGAAATTAAATCCTCTGGCTTCATGAATTCCTCCTGGCTTGGACATGTTCAGGTTCTATAAGTATCATAGTGCGACTATTTATGGTTGTATGATTCATATGATTTACAACTTGAAAAGATGTGCGGAAATAAAGAAATTTGCATCATCAATCTATGACTATATTATAACCTGGGAGAACACAAAGGAGGTATTGTTTAGGCTGAACTCAACCCAAAAGCTAGCTACTGAAGTGATGGTACCTCAACCTTATACAATGCACTTACTATTGTACCTAGATGACATGGAACTTCTATTTACACACTCCCTCACGCATAACGTGCTCACTCGGCATTAGGGCTGTAAGTGAGCCGAGCTACTCGCGAGCTTGGCTCGGCTCGGTAAGGCTCGACTCGACTCGGCTCGTTTAGTAAACAAGCCGAGCTCGAGCTCGAGTATTCGGCTCGTTTACTAAACGAGCCGAGTGGAGCTCGGCTCGTTAAGGGAGGCTCGACTCGATTAAAGAGGCTCGTTTAGTAAATGACTAAGCTCGGCTCGTTAAGGCTCGAGCCGAGCTCGAACTCGAGTTTTTGGCTCGTTAAGTAAACGAGCCGAGCTCGAGCTCGCCGAAGCTCGGCTCGGCTCGTTTACACCCCTACTCGGCATTACCTGCCATGTGCAAGCCATCCCTGCTACTCGGATTCTGACAGCATGTTACAATTACGGCTGTAAACGAGCAAAGCTTTGGTGAGCTCGAGCTCAGCTCGAGCCTTAACGAGCCGAGCTTAGTCATTTACTAAACGGCCTCTTTAATCAAGCCGAGCCTCCCTCAACAAGCCAAGCTTCTGTCGAACGAGCCGAGTGGAAGCCAAGCTCCACTTGACTCGTTTAGTAAACGAGCCGAAAACTCGAGCTCGAGCTCGAGCTTGGCTCATTTACTAAATGAGCCGAGCCGAGCCTTAATGAGCAAAGTTCAAGTCAAGCAAAGGTATAAACACCTTCACATTCTACTGTTTTCAAACTTTCTGAGGGGAATCAAAGGGCCCATACCAGTTCCTAGTTCCTCATACTGGTTATGAGCTTATTTGATTTTAGTTTAAGCAATAAAAGCAAGAGCAACACAAAGAAATAAAACCATTTTCTGGGCACTGTATTCAGTCCCGAGCGCTCGGGAGTGCTGCTGTCACTAAAATCCTATTTTGTCGTCAAACATGGCATCTCCTGTGTTTTAGTAAATAATGAGTGTGCATGAGCCCTTCCATAGCTCAATTAATTTTATTTTCAGTTGCAAGGAAGCAAGGTTTGGATGGTTTTTACAGCCCTAGTTACAATCTAAAGAAATGCAAAATACAAATGTATCGCAAAATTAATTGAAAAGTTACTTATAAAAGAGTAATGGTTGGTTATGGAGGTAAATCTTGACTATCCAAGGCAAACCCCGAAAAGACGGAGACTATACTACCCTTAACGACAGTAAGATAAAAAATTATTACCTTTCACAGTTATGCCATCTATAGAGTATAGAGATAGAAACAACACCAAACAATGCTATCATTGATGTAAGTTCTAAATATAACATGGTTAATTGGTTATACATCTTTAGGTGTCTTTTGTGTTCATCAAAATCCTGTAACATTTCTTAAAATATTCAAGTAGCAAACTGTTCTGCAAATTTAACTCCTTTCAATAACTTAATCTAACACTGTTATCGTTGGCATACCACTGCATAAATTTGTGTATCTCAAATCAAAACATATTTCCATCAACTAATTGAGATACAGAATGACTACGAAACAAAATTTGCTTTCCCCTAGAATTGGGCTCATGAGTTAAATGTGCCCACGGGAAAAATTTACTGAGCCCATCGTGAGTTCCTGGCACCCCAAAATCATGTAAAATGGCCCTCAAGAGGCTTGAAAGAACAAACATATTACAATCGTTAGTTGAAACCTAATCAGTACAACAGGTTGTCAAATTACCTGGAAAGGAGAGTTGTGCTCAGGAACTACATTCTTCTTCTCCAAAACTACAACAGTCCTTCCAACGACATCAAGGTATGAGTAGCTAGTCTGCAGAGTCAAGAAGAGAGGATTTTGTAGTTAAATTGGTCTTATTCAAATGAATTGGGCATGCATCAATAATAGGCATATGAGACAACATTGCAGTTAGATTGGTTGTATCCAAAACACTTGGGTACACATGTCTATCAAGGAACTAGCTTTGTGCTCATTCAGGACAACAGGGAAAAAGTATACATTGAAGTTTTTTTCAATTCCCGTGTATCGAACGGGGACAACGCTAGTAGTGGAAAAGGGAGAGATACAAAAGGCGTGAGAGAGAGATTGAGACTGGTGAACTCGTGAAGGATATGTGATGAAAGAAAAACAAACGGGGAAAATTATCAAGCCATGGGGAGTTCTCTAATCATGGGGAAAATTATCAAGCCATGGGAAGTTGTCTAATCATGGGGAGTTATCTGATAGGTGGTAGTTTTTTTGTTTTGAAATTGAAACCTACCAAATAAAAGGATAATTCTTGGATCTATGTACTAACAATTAAAAGGCTTCCCCAGAAATCAGGAGAAGGGAAAAAAGGAGAAAAAGAAAAAAGTGAGTTGAGAGGGGGAGGATTGCCACGTACGGTAGAGAAACCCAACTTTTAGGGAGGTTAAAGGATTGAGAATTTGGAGGCTTCGTAAAGCTAATACATTTGCATATAGTATAGATAGATTTGCTTGATAAAGAACTGTTGCAACTTCATGTTCATGAAAGT
The DNA here is from genome assembly GCA_018127125.1 of Rhododendron griersonianum. Taxonomy (NCBI): domain Eukaryota; kingdom Viridiplantae; phylum Streptophyta; class Magnoliopsida; order Ericales; family Ericaceae; genus Rhododendron; species Rhododendron griersonianum. Next base: position 27,532,946 of record CM030790.1, on the reverse strand, counting down.
TGGGTACTTGGAATATCTTATCCAGACCAGAATACTATTTCCTACTAATTTTTTGGATATATAATAAAGAATCAGTTGAAAAAGAACTGGTGCTTCAGGACAAATCAAAACAAGAGCATTAACAGAGACAAAGTACACAACAAGAGCTTCGACTCATATGCACAAATATTTTGTTACCAATGTCTCTGCAGATGACAACAATGGTATGCCATAATAACTTACCTCCAAGCTTTGTTCCACTGGAAAAGGAACAATGGCAAAAGGGTTTTTTGATCCCTCCGGCAACACCACCTAAAAACAGAAGCCCCTGGATTAGCATATATGCTCCAATTCTGACATGACACAGAGAACACAAGGGGAATCATTTCATCAAGCAATCTACATTCAAATAAGTGTACCCACTTTGATGGTCAATTTGTCCACAACTGTCTCTGCAAGAGGACATCCAAAGGTGAAGTTTAGATAACGCCTGCCATCAGATGACTCAAAAAGGAAGTCTTGCAATGGCAGCCCGTAGCCAATGACAAAAGTGGCCTTCCAGCCCCCAAATAAAGGATACCGCGGCTCTATTTCCAATTCTGACTGCAATGAAAAGAAAGAGAAAGTATCTCCCCAAAAAAAAGAGAGAGAGAGAGAGAGAACAAAGAGAAAGTTGTCAGTATATAGATATCAGCTGACAATAACATATGAGATTTGCCTGTTCTTTCTAACTGAAAACAATGTGAACTGAGATTTTTGTCCAAATGAAAAGACATAAGTCCATCAAGCGGAAAGTCGAAAACTAAAAAAACAACTACTGCAGACCAGTAGGAAACCTTTTCATGCAAAAGTTGAAGTTTTTGACAAGGAAACGCAATAGGGCCCCAGAAGTGTAGCCAGATCACAAAAAATAGCAAAGTGGTCAATCAGGTAATTTTTCATCCAGAATGCATACCACCCCCACATAAAATCAAAGTAGCATTTTCATCCAGATAGCTGATCCGTATTGGACAATGGGGATAAATAGAAATAAAATGTCCTCTTAATATGGGTAGCCAACAACATAAAATCATGGGAATAAAGACTCCTTCCAATTATTCCTTAATAAAAAAACCTTAAAAGTTGAGTAATGACTACGTTGAAGCTAATTTCAGAATAAAACAAGAAAGCTTAAAAAGCATATATATATTCAAGACAATTGTGGCAACCAAAGTTTTAGAGTTGCACTGGCTCTTGTTTTTCTACAGTTGAAAACAAAATATAGCAAACAATACTTACCTTCCTAGAATCTTTACGCAAATGTGATGATGAGATATTCCCTATTTCATCTCGGTAGTATACAGAGTGAACTCTAGGGGGTAATCTTGCAATCAGATGCTTGAAAGAAGACACCCCACTCAAAGACGGCCTAGATTGATAATCAACCCTACAAGAAGGAAGGTTCAGCCAAAACAGGTTCAAATAGGCAGTCAGATTCAGATACTATACACACAATATCCACATCTACTAGGACATTTTACTACATGATAGAAAATAGTAAGATTAGCAATAGGGGAAAAACAACCAAAAAATCCAGAGCAACAAAATATTGCAATATTCAAATGTATGGGATATTAGAAGGCTGAGAAAGAAAATAACACATGAAACAAGCATTAAACTGACCTTGAAAAGACACCTTTGTGTTGAGCCCCAGCATGGACCAGTTTGTAATGCTCTGTGATCTGAAGGCTTCCCCAGTGAGATATTTCCACCTCACGCACAAGCTCCTCAACAACAGCGAATGGGTTGTTATTCTCAAAATGAATGATTATGGGAGAAAAGGAATACGGAGAGCGGTCTTCATAGGGACCATATTTTAGTTCTGTACCAGCATGGTCAGTGGGTTCCACTCTCGAGAATGATTCCACCTTGGTACTTGGTGTCTTTATAACAGTTATTTGTTGTTTAATATGGTATGGTGACAATAGTATCGCACTATCATGGTAATAGACAAGTTGAGGCTCTGACTGGCTTATCTCCAATGGGAAAGGTTCAAGAGAGTGTGTCAATACATAAAGCACTTCAAGTGTTAAAGACTCTCCCACGCTTAACGGATTTAGCAACAAAACAGTGAAGAATTTAGTTTCATTTGGAGCCTCGGGCCCTTCAGATGGCTTCACATCAAGAGGCAAATAAGATTTCTTCTTCTTCTTTCCAACTGTGACAGCTGCTTTGAGCAGTGCAATGTGATCAACTTCTGTAGGTGGGAAAGCAAGAAGGATTTCTGAAGCCGGCGGAGAGGTCCCAGTATTTTCAACCTGAAATATCCACATATGAAAGTGCATGCTATGTTACTTGCAATTTACAGGAAAAAACACGAGAAAACTAGAACCATTTAACCATAGCTGATTGGGACATTTTAACCATTTAAAACTAGAACCTACTGAGTGAAAGTTCAACAATTAGCTCCAAACAATGAGCTGGATTAGCACCCTGAATTACGTTCGTTTTGAATGCAAAGACTCAACCATAACGCAAAATAAACCTTCACAAAACACATAATAGATACTACTTGTCATTATGGGTACCAGGATTACAATATGAATAAAAGTGAAACCCATACATTTCACGCAAGGCACATGGTCTCATAAACCATTCCCTTTTCTAAGCAACGAAACAACTTTCATATATTTACCATAAATGCACAAATAAAGTACAACTATTGGTCAAGATCAATCAGAATAATGTAAGAGTACCTTCAAAGTCAAATAAACCCTCGTGATATGCGATGTCAAGTCAATCTGCAACAATGATCAACCATATCAGCGTGACTGTGACATTCAGAAACACCGAACAAGTTTTATAGTTATATACCGCTAGCCAATTAACAAAAGCACTGATTGCAATTGGCAAACACTAATCAGTTAGATACCTGCATTTAATCAAATACGTTCCTTTTGATAAATTGATCATGTTTCACCATTGTAAAAGCAAAGAAAATACTAATAAGTATAGCTATGTTACATACAAAATCGTTAGAACAGCACACACGGTGATAAGACTGCTTGGTTGTGATGTGCCAAACCAACAACAACAATAACAGGACCCATGTAGTCCCCAATCATTGGGGGTATGGGCGGGGAGGATCGGAGACAGACCTAACCTTCGGCAATATGCACAAAGTGGCTGCTCTCAGAAAAATGTAACAAAAAAATAAGCATACAAACTTCGTATAGATACACAAGGAGAGTATATGTAAACATATGACAACAGTAAGAGCCTGCTTGGTTGTGCAAGTCAAATCCAGATAACTTGACTATTTGGCGTAAACATAGAAACATCTCTAAAACAAATTTATCAAATACATTTTAATCTGAAAAGAAAAAGAAAAATCAGATTTGTAATTCCAGACAGAATTGAAGCTCATCTAATAAAAGATCTCGAGATTCATCCGTAAAATACGCTACACAAATTGTGTGTGAAATGTTAACAAACTTCATAAATTGGTACTAACAAAATGCCACTAAAATACACAAAAGATCAAGCTCGGTAAACAAATTCTAAAACGAATTGTTGAAAGGATATACAAACAGATGATGAGATGAGAGACGATTGATGATCAGAGAGCTTACTCTGCGTTCTGCGCTGACGATCTGGAGGTCCTGTGAGGAGAGAGAGTACGATGTGGGTAGGAGAGATAAGTGGACCAAAACTGCGAAAACTAGGGCTAGTCGAAGTCCTGCCGGGGCTTCCATGGTTCTCTGCTCCTCTCACCAGTATGTTGACCAACTGGACCAGTCCAATATAAGCGTCGATGGTATTTTCGGTCAATATTTACCTGTCTCTCTTGAGATTTGCATTCTTTAGATTATTTCACCTCTTACTCAAATTTAAGTCACCCAAAATACCATTCTACTCCTTATTCAAATTTCACCCCAAATTTGGTTTAAACCAAACTCTTACTCAAATTTTGAAAATTATTTTTTCCCCTCAAATTTATAACTATGTCATTAATGAAATCTTTACTCAAATTTATGCCTAGATTTGCATTTGCCCATTGGATTGCTTCATATCAAATCAAGTTTTTATCCAAATTATTACTCAACTTTGGGTAAAAATTTAAGTGAGGAGTTGTGGAGCTCCTTACTCATATTTTTATCCAAATTTGAGTAAAAATTTGGATAAAAACATGATTTGGTATGAAGTCTTCTTCTCCTGAACTCATATTTTACTCAAATCTCATCTATTCACCACCCATCACCGCTGCCATTCCACCAAAATCCAGTTGCCTTTGATGTCTCTCTCTCTCTCTCTCTCTCTCTCTCTCTCTCTCTCTCTCTCTCTCTCTCTCTCTCTCTCTCTCTCTCTTACGGCTTCAAACACCTAGAACCCCAGCGTGAGGGTGTGTACTGGTGCGAAGCACCAACTCTGCCGGTATGGTGCGAAGCACCATAGGTGTAACAACTCCGATTTTCAGTAAATAAAAATCTCGTTGATTATTATTTTGACTCTATAAATTCCTTATTTCCAATAATCCGTCGTGATTAGATTTATTCGATTCAAAACCTAATTTCAGTTCGCCTTGCGATGTAGTCATTTTCTAAAGACAAGTGAGATAGTAAACCCTAAGTCGTCCTATTTAGCAAGCCTAGCTAGCTTCCAACTAATCGTTAGAGTAGCCAAATCGAACCTTTGAACCGTTTGAACCCTAAGTGAGACCTTGACCAAAGGTCAACCCTTGATCTATTACCCATTGGACGATAGATACTAGGATAATCTTTATCCATTGGACCATAGGTTTACACCTTGGATATTGTGACTAGATTTCCAGGTACACTTTATAAGATTATATATTACTTACCATCTTTACCCATTGGACGATAGAAGTTAGGAGAATTATTAACCATTGGACGATAGGTTAGTCTATCTACCTAGTACAAGGTCCATTAGTTTAATTAGATTCACCATGAGTCATTGTACTATTATAGATAGATTATATAAGTTTAGTACTTTCATCCTTTAACCTTTGGTTAATAAATGTTAGGGGAATTATAATCCATTGGTCCATAAAACCATATCAAGTTATAGTACTAGGTTAGTATTAGTTAATTCCTTCCTAGATATGATATGTACTTATTTGATTAAAGTATATGATATGTATATGTCATCCTAGCATACTATATATTAGTATATAGTATATAAGTACATAGGTGGCATTTTGACATAGTTTAATAGGAAGTTTTGACTTAAAAGTCCAAGATAAGATCATGTAGTACATTGTCCTTTTATTAGTCTTTCTTATATATGCATATATATTAACCTAGGAGAGAGAGAGAGAGAGGGGGGGAGAGAATTCGGAGAGAGAGAGGAGAGAGAGGCCGAGAGAGAAAGATGGGGGAGAGAGATAGGAGAGAGAGAGAGAGATAGTGTTGTACCTTCTTGATCTTCTTCTACCAAAACCCTAATTCTATATATATAAGTACTTGTACCTTGAAAGATGAAGGATAGGATGACCTAAGATATAATCAAGTACTAGATTTTCTTACAAAATCTTCTTACAAACTATTAGTTTACTCTTACTCTTTCAACCCTTGTCCTTTCTCCATTAGGTGTCCAAGAGAGAGAGAGAGAGAGAGAGAGTGTGTGGCCGAGAGAGAGAGTGGCCGGTTGAGAGAGGGAGAGAGAGAGTGAGGTGTGTGACTAGTGTACTCACCATATCTCCTACGTCATCCTATTGCATCACCTTGTACCACTCAATCTAGGGTTTCTTATTCTTTCAACCCTAAAGGACTACCATATCTTATTTTCTATTCTAGACTAGACACAAACCCCATTTGAATAGATTAAACCTTGTCCTAGTTGAGAAGAAAGAACAAGGAAAATCCATTGGTCTTTCAACCTTTGTACCTTCTTTGGACCAAAGGGAGAGAGAGAGAGATGGGAGAGAAAGAGGCCGGGAGAGAGGGAGAGAGAGATTTGTGTGATGTGTGCAAGTGTACAATAAGCCTAGTCATGTCCTTTTGCTCAACACCTCATCCAATCTAAGGACAATCAAATCTAGTCAATCTATGATCCATTGGATAACAAATGTTAGGGGAAATATTGCCTCTTGGATAATAGACCAACTTGGCCTATAAATAGCAAGCCATTTCAAGCCTTTGAACTCATACCTTCAAGCATTGCTCCAACTTCTCTCTAGAAAGTCTAGTGTTCTTGATGTTCTTGTTGTTCTTGCTTAGTTCATAGCTTGTTCTTGAAGTTCTTCATAGTTCTTCAAGAAACACTTCTAGTGCCGCCACTAAGCCACCACTCCACCACTCTACCGATCCAAAAGTTTTAGTAGTATTAGTCAAGATCAAGTTTCGAGAGAAACCTTTCTCTTTCGAAGCTATCGAAAGCCATTCCTAAGCCGTTACTCCGTCCGACGAACCATTTTCCTAATCCGTAGCCGACTACCGCCAAGAAGAACGGTAGATATCCTATATCTACTCTTCTCTACGTATATGTAGAATACTCTTTAAGTTTAGTATAATTTTACTATACTTTCAAAGATCTAAGTATAGCGTATTGCATGCGTATTTCGAAATGATAGTGAATTATCCTAAACCTTTGAAATCTCGAGCATACGTAGATTATACGAGCTACTTTCCCTAAGCATGATTAGAAATGTTTAGAAGTTGTTATCTTGATTAACCATGGCATGAATAGCTTAACGTTAGAACACTCAATAAACATATGCTGTTTTGAACTTAAGAAAGCATGATTTAGGATTAAGCTGTTTTAATCTTAGAATGAATGTGAGCATGATTATGTGATTACTTGACTACTTGTTGTTGATAAAGCATAAGTGATTTATCACTCCAAAGGTGTCCATCCATGTGGCACTATGCTTAACCTTGTGTGATTAAATGTGAGTATGATGATGTGACAAAATGAGCATGCTATCTAATATAGAGTTGAATGATCTTGTTAGTTTAGTTTCAAGATTACTTAAATTGTGGAATGAATTACCGCGGAGTCTATGCATGCGAACGAGACACGAAAACTGAGAAAGTAGAAATATGACACCTAGGGTGTGGTTGATATGGATAAATAAAGGATGGGATTAACATGCGGAAAATATTTTGAAAGTACATAATGACCGGACTTGGTAGTCGTTGTGTAAGTGTTTGAAAACCGTAATGTGGCCGGACTTGGTAGCTCATTGCGTAGATTTCCAATGGGGCCGGACGTGGTAGTCTCATGTGGAAATATGGCTTGGCCGGACTTGGTAGCCAATGCAAGATTTGAAAGAATGTATTTTGTAAAACCATGATATGGCCGGACTTGGTAGCCATCGTGTGTGTTGCTAATGGAGCCGGACGTGGTAGCCTCATTAGTAGCAATTTGTGGAAGAAACTTTGGAAAATTTTGGCTTTGTTAAAGGTGAAAAGGTTGACACGGTCTACGACGAGTCGCGTAGGAGAAACTCGAGAAAAGGCATGACACCAACGCTAATAAGATATCGAATGTGGATATGTCATTGTTTAACTATGTTGTTGAATGAGCATATGTAATTGGTTATATGCTTCCTTGCTTTAAGTTAAGAGTTAGTGGGTATAGTTTATTCTATTGAGCTTGTAGCTCACGGTGTTACCTTTTTGGTGACCCTGACATATTATACTGGGGGCGACGCTGGTATAATGTGTCAGAGTTAATTGATGAGCAAGGTGAACAGTATGCATTGGAGGCCTTTAGAGCCGAAGAGCTTGCTAGGATGGAGGAAGAAGCGGAGTGATAGAATACCCTAGAATTCCCCTCCTTGTGTAATAAAAAGTACTCTAGTAAGACTTATGTTGTAATAATGAGCTTGACTCTTAGTCTTTTTATTCAATAAAATGTCTAATTAACGAACCCGAAAATGGGGGCGTTACAATAGGGCTGCACCACACTAGATCATTATTTAAATATATTAGGAATGTTCCCTAATATATACCACTCCAACATCTCTCATCTAACCAATGTGGGACAAAACTCACAAAGAGGAAAAAACAAGCATTCTAAGGAAACAAGGAAATTTTACAAAACCAAAACGACGACTCTTTTATTTTGAAAATCTCTTACAATCCCCCACCATTTTCGAAATACAAATGAAATATTCTCAGTTCTTATTACAAGGTTTATGCATACATAAATAGTGTCTTGCGACTTCAACTATTCACTTAGTGAAAACATATCAAAGCTGGTCAGGGCAGCATAGTAGACGTGTCTTCGAACTAGTTGTCCTCTGTCGACCAACCGGACGTGTCTCACACATAACCCTCCAAATAATGCAGATATCCCAATCGGTTGACCCGTGAACTGGCCTTGGGTCTTTTGTCTTGATTTCATGAATGCTCTAAGGTCTAGCCCCTGTGACCTATAGGAAGCGGCACCACCTCCACACTCACATAGGTAGATCGCTATCCGTGCTCCTATAACATTAGCACAAAACAATCTATTAAGAACTAAGTAGTTCAACCTCCTTTGTATTCACATTATAGGTACAAAACACTTTACCTTGGAATGTGTAAAATAACCTTAAAGTGTTTTCCAATCACGACATGTGGTGTAATTTCTCATTGAACTCAATAGATTGAGAGTATCAACCGGTTGAGTTGAGTTTCCACCAAGAGTGATTAAACTAAGTGGGCAAAAGTCTCATTCCTCTTGATGTTTTCAACACTAAGTCCCTTGCAAGGCCTTTCGTAAAAGGATCCGCCAAGTTTTGACTTGACTTAACAAAATCAATGGTTATCACCCCATCATCAATCAATTGTCTTACATAGCTATGTCTAAGTCCTATATGCCTGGACTTTCCATTATACACTTGGCTATACACTCACGACAACGTAGCTTGACTATCACAATGCAGCGATATAGGTGGCATAGGCTTAGGCCACACTGGAATTTCCAGCAATAGATTTCTTAGCCATTTTGCCTCCTTACTACCAGAAGCTAATGCTACAAACTCGGTTGCCATGGTCGAGTTTGTTATCAGCGTTTGCTTCTTAGATCCCCAGGAGATTGACCCTCCACCAAGTGTAAATAACCAACCACTCGTTGAAGAGTGATCATTTCGCTCAGTAATCCAACTAGCGTCAGTGTATCCTTCTAGAACCGAAGGATATCCACTATAGACTATTCCATAATCTATAGTACCTTTGAGGTATCGCAATACTCTATGAACTGCGTGCCAATGCACATGCCCAAGACTATTAGTATACCTACTAAGCCTCCCCACCGCATATGCAATGTCTGATCTTGTACTTGTCATGGCGTACATCAAACTGCCAATCACTCTAGAATATTCTAGTTGTGCCAACGCTCTCCCCTCATTATGATCTAATGGCGATTGAGAGTCATACGGAGTAGACACCTGTTTGCTTTCAAAGTGATTAAACTTCTTTAAAATCTTCTCAATGTAATGTTCCTGGGATAGAATTAAATCACCACTACTTCTTTTAATTCTTATACCCAATATTACATCAGCAACACCCATATCTTTCATACTAAAGTTAGCAGAAAGAAAATCTTTTATACTCTGAATGCTTTCTTGGTCTGTACCAAAAATGAGCATATCATCTATGTATAGGGATGGCAACGGGGAGGGTCGGGGGTGGATACCACTATCCCCGTCCCCGATGCCTGAACCCAAACTCCTCCCCATCCCCGCCCCGATCCCCATCGGGGATTTATTTTTACCCTCCATCCCCGTCCCAAACGGGGAACGGGGATCCCCACGGGGAATCGGGGATCCAAAGATTCCAAAACTTTTTAAAAAAAATAGTCACCAGCCATTAGAAAATACAAACCATGAAACTAAATTCCAAAAAAAAAAACAACAACCTAGGCTACCATTACAAACCAAATGCCAAGGAAAACAGCCACAGTTGCTGCCATAGTGCCATTACAAACCAAATCGAAATGAAAACAGTCAGCAGATAACCAAGGAAAACAGCCACAGTTGCTGCCATAGTGCCATTACAAACCAAATCAAAATGAAAAGAGTCACATATCTGCTGCCGTAGTGCCATTACAGCAGCCATTACAAACCAAATTTAAATTAAAACAGTCACATAGCTGCTGCCATAGTGCATTACAAACCAAATTGAAATAAAAACAGTTTCAAACAAACAAGAGCAGTAGAGCATTGGGAACTCCAAAAAAACGAAGCACAAACAGTCGATTCCCAACATATGCAGTTACCAAACTTGAAGTGCCTAGACAGTAGAAACAAGAGCATCAGTACTTGAATAGTAGAATGAATGCCGAAAAAACATCTTAACTCGTAGAAAATAAGTTTTGTGTCCTGTTTGACAATAAGTAGCAATTCTTCCAAGTCAACAGTGCCGGCAAAAATATGGTCAGTATTCAGAGTGGATGGTCACACATGAAAATCCGATTGCCAAACTTACTGTATTGGGACAGGACAGATTAGTGATAAAAAATACGACAAAAAAAACAAAATATGTTAACTCTCTAAGAGAGATAGTGCCATTTTTTTTATATGGTATTTCAAACAGTCCTAATACTTAAAAATGGGTGGAAACATTTTTGTTAAGTCATTCAGATCGAAGTCTGGATTGCTTCACAAGTTACAATCATAATAAGGAACACCTTCTCATGTCAAGTAGCAATGTTCAAGAAAAGTTTCCCAGTTTGGAGCCCAACACTTAAAAGCTATGCTAATTTATAAACAATAAGGAGTACACCAGCATCACAGAAACTGGGGTCACCTAAATCAAACTATTTATGGAAATCATCATAGCCTTCAAAGAGGACCATAAACCACGACTTACTAGTTTTAACCCCATTACAAGAATCAATAACTATAACTCTTACCTGATCAATCATCACCAACATATGTTACACAACTTCCACCAGACACACATTCCTCTACGTCCTTATCATCATCATTGATAGTTGGAAAAGGATTCCCCGGTATTGTTGCTTCACCTTAAAATATAAAAGAAAACGAGTGATATATACCATATTAGCAAATAGCAATTGCAAATAAAAGTATGACGAGAAATAACTAATAAGACAATTAAAAATTACCTCCATTCTCAAGGGCAGCCAACCAACTTTGAGTACACATTAATGCTTCCAAAGTCTTAGGATTAAGTCTATTTCGATTTGGAGTAATCACTCTATCACCAGTGCTAAATGAGGACTCTGATGCAACAGTGGATACAAGCACGGCCAACACATCCCGAGCTATGGCTTGCAAAGTAGGGTACTTTAAGCCACTAGATTTCCACCAAGCTAATATATCAAAACTCTCATGTCTCGGTAGCAAATCATCCTCCAAATAATGATCCAATTCCAACTGCACATGTGCACTTTTAGATTTCTTTTTCGTGTTAAGAAACATTTCAAAACCATCAAAATTATTCACCTCCGTGGTAGAGGCTGGTGGCTTGCTTGCAGATGCGCCATCATTCTTGTTTTTGCCTTCGTAGATCGTAAGCAAATCAAAACAACGTCTCCTAATGCTCTCAATCATCTCATCACCACGCTCCCCATAAATACTTGAATAATAATACTCAATCAAGGACATCTTGAATCTTGGGTCCAACACGGCTGCCACTCCTAAAAATCCATGACTATTCTCCCAATACTTGGTCATATTTCTCAATCATTTTCAAGGCCATGTCCGACACCACAAAATTCTCACAAAGGACCCATTCCGACAATTTCATTTTGATCTCACACACACTTTTAAAAAATAAATTCGAAGTTGGATAACTAGTCCCACTAAACAACAAAGTGACCTCGTAAAATACTTTCAACCTTTCACATATATTATGGCCATGTTCCAATCATCATCATTTGGGCAACATTTGTATTGGGGATCCTTGAGTCTTAAATGGCCAAAAGCACTCCTATATTTAATGGCGGTTAAAAGCATCAAATAGGTCGAATTCCACCTAGTGGGACAGTCAAGAGACAACTTTTTACCACAAAAAACTCCCAATTGGCGAGTTGCATCTTCAAATTTCTCCTCTCTTTTTGGAGTTGCTATCCAATAAGCAACACTATCTATAACCTTCTCAATCGAAGACTTAATGACATCTAAACCATCCTTCACAATCAAGTTAAGAATATGGGCAGCACATTGCACATGAAAGAAACTCTTAAACCACAGATGATCACTTCCAAATTTTTCCAACAAAAGATTAATCATAGCATCATTGGTAGAACAATTGTCAACTGTCAAAGTAGATAACTTTTTATCAATATTCCACTCCAAAAATGTATCCATCATAACCTCAGACAATACCTATGCCGTGTGTGGACAAGGCACATACGCAAACCTAAATAGAACAATTACTATAATCATTGAAAGAAGTAGAATATATTTATAAAATTCCAAGACTCAAAAAGTAGCATAAAATTAATGTACGAACTGTAATGAACATTAAGAAATGTATTACCTAATAATGCGGCTTTGCAATTTCTAAGAATCATCGATCCAATGTGTTGTGATGACCATAAAGCCTCTTTTTTGGTTGCTAGCTGTCCACATGTCCGTTGTGAAGGAAACTCTACTTTGGTTTCTTTCCAAAAGCCTCATTGCCTTCATCCTCTCAACTTCATATATCATCAAAATATCCTTCTTGATAGTATTTCGACAAACCACAGGAAACAAAGGTTGTAGAGCATAACAAAATCTCTTAAACCCAAGATGTTCCACTATGCTGAGAGGGTATTCATGCATTATTATCATGTGAGCTAGTTGCTTCCTAGCATGATCAAGATTGAATGCATAAACTTGGAGTGTGCTACTTTTTCCCTCCCCCATCATAACACTAGGTGTTAAAAATGTTTGCTTACTATCAACCATTTTTTTTTCAAACAAGAGTTCGAGTGATCTTTCAAATGTGTTGTTCCACTCTTAGATTCCACACATAACTTTTTATTACAATACAAACACCTTGCTTTATATTGCGTCTTACCCCCCATTGTAACTTTGATCTTTTGAAAATTCTGCCATTGGAGACTCCTTAAGTTACTTGTATCCACCACTTCATCACCTTCAGAGTTATACTCACACTACAACAAAAAAGGTCAAAGACGACGAAACAAATTCTTCGCCAATTGCATGCTTTTCATCGCCAAAGTTGTTGCCGACGAAAAAAATTTGTCGTCCCATTCCTCGATCTTTGTTTCACGCAGAAGACCCCTTACGACGAAAAATGCATTTTCCTCGTCAATGACTCCCCATGGCCGATGAATTATTTCCTCGTTAATTTATTCCCATGGCGACGAAATTTTTCGTCGGTGATTGTGTTTGCAACGAAAAAAATTTTCCACCCCTATGCTCGCTTTTTTTGCGCCCAGTGGGTTTCAAACTCATGACCTCACACCTACAATACCCAAGCCCTTACCACTACACCAACACACCATCTATTACCAAAAGACTAATATTTATTATATATACTATTTCTAATTCGTTTTTTTTTTCCGAAACCACCACCACCATGACGTCACCACTACCACCACCACCACCACTATACCACTACCACCACCGCCACAATCACCACTCCGCCACCACCACCACCACAACAATCACCACTCCACCACCACAATCACCATTCCACCACCACAGCAACCATCACCGCAACCATCACCACAACTACACCACCACCACCGTTCCTACAAATCCACCCAGGCCACCCCACCATGCCGCCGCCGCCGCCGCCAATGGATAACTATCTAAATTTTTTAAACTAAACTATGTATAATATATATTACCTTTTCATGATTAAATTTTAAACTAAACTATGTATATTTTATTGAATATGTATATTTCTATTTATTTTTTATGCTAAATAATATAAAAAAATTAAAAATTAAAAAATAATCAGCCAAAAAATTCGGTCAATGTCAACGAATTCTAAATTTTGTCGCTAAAAGCCAACCTTTGTCGACGAATTTTTTTTCCTCACTAAATAGCTCCCCTGTGACGACGAATTTTGAATTCCTCACTAAAAAGCTGCCCTATGACGACGAATTTGGGATTTTCTCGCCAAAAATTTGCATTTGGCGACGAAATTATTTTCGTCGCCAAAAACTAAGCCTTTGATGACGAAATTTTTTTCCGTAGCCAATAGCGCCCCTTCGGCGACAAAAATAACTTTCGTCACTAATTTTCGTCGCCATAGACCAACTTTGTTGTAGTGTCACCTTGACCAATAACAGGAATTGATGACTCTGTTTCTGGTTCTATTTTTTCTGGTTCTGTTTCAGCTTGTGAGCTACCAAGTGTTGGTGGTCGCATTTCATTCGATTCCACTTGAGCTGACAGCGAGCGAGTTTCCCGAAGTGGTGGACTACAAGACGACATACATTACATTCAAAAATTATATCTAACACCATGCCATAACTTCTCACAGAAACTCTAAATTAGAGAGAGTAAAATGGTGAATGACTCCTTTGGCCATCTAGTTTACTTGTGGAAATATTTAGAGCTTTTTGGAGATTTCGAAATAGATGAACATGTCTAGCTATTGCACATCAGAATGCTGCTTTTTTCTTGAAACCTACTTACTTTCTTGGTTGATGACTTCCACTGCCTTGTTTGTTTGGTACTAATATTGAATTGATACATATATAAAATTCATTCAACAATACATCAGCTGTTCAAACTAACATCAATGTTTTCACCTTTTTTTTCTTTGGCTCCATTTACCGAGTGGGTTAATGCAATCAAACTACAAAGAATTGAACATGTTGTATGAAAAGTACAGAGACCAAGGTTTGTTCGTGGTTCCCCTTACCATTTTTCCAACTCTATCTATTTTTTGTATTTCAAATCAGGAAAAGGAATGAGAGTCAAGATCGAGAGAGATACCTTGACGATGGAGGGGATCTTAAGTGTGTCGATTTCTTCTCAATAATAGCAAACCTGGAACAAGAACACGAGCAAGAATGAGAGTCAAGATCGATCGATCGATCGATCGAGAGAGAGAGATGGGTATCATTACAAGTCCAAAATACCAGTTCTTGTGTGCTTTTTTATTTCTCCTTTCACTTCAAACCGAAGTTCTCGGCACCTAATACCAGGTTGGGGTTGGATTTCTGTATCAGTGTTCAGTCAAGAATCAAGATTCAGTAGAGAGAGAGAGAGAGATTACCGGAGTAGAGAGGAGTAGCCAAGTCGGGAACTGGATGGAGATTGGATGGAGAGTGGCCACTGCCGACTGGGAAGTGGGAAGGAAATCCTAACTTATGTATATATATAGTAGGCTAGTGGGGTCAAGGGTGGGGATCGGGAACCATAAGTTAATAAGTTATGTATATATAAATATAATTATTATATATAGGAGGCTAGCAGGGCGGGGATGGGGCGGGGCGGGTACTAACTCATATCCACCCCCTACCCGTTCCCCACTTTTTAAAAAAAATTATCCCCATACCCTACCCGATCCCCAAATAATCCCCAAATCCCCTACCCATTTGGGGCGGGGAACGGATCGGGTTGGGTCGGGTCGGCCGAAATTGCCATCCCTATCTACGTACAAACAGATAATGACTCCTCGTTTGCCATTAAACTTACTATACACACATTTATCAGATTGGTGTATTGTAAAACCATTTGACACAATTACTTTGTCAAACTTCTCGTGCCATTGCTTAGGCGCTTGCTTAAGTCCGTAAAGAGACTTTACAAGCTTGCAAACTTTGTACTCATAACCTTGTACAACGAACCCCTCTAGTTACTTCATATAGATTTCCTCATCTAACTCACCATTAAGGAATGCAGTCTTGACATCCATTTGGTGTATCTCAAACTTGTATATGGAAGCAAGATCAATTAAAACTCTAATTGTTGAGATTCTAGCAACCGGGGCACAGGTATCAAAGTAATCAATACCTTCTTTCTGGGTAAAACCTTTGGCTACAAGTCTAGCCTTGAACTTATCAATAGTTCCATCAATTTTCATTTTCTTCTTGAAAATCCATTTACAAGCAATTGGTTTAGAACCAGGTGGTAAATCCGCCAAAACCCATGTGTTATTACCCATAATAGAGTCCATCTCATCTTGGATAGCCTCTTTCCAGAAAGCCACATCTTGCGATTTCATTGCTTCCTCAAACGTTAAAGGATCATTTTCCACGTGAAGTGAAAATACATTTTGTGCACATGAAGTCTCTCTAGTACCTTCAACTAGATAAACTATGAAATCAGGACCAAAAGTTCTCTCTGTTCGAACTCGTTTGCTTCTTCTCAATTTGACTTGTTCCTCAGGTTCATTTCTTTCAACTGGAACCTCTAAAGGTTCATTTTCCTCTTCGGACATCAAAGGAAACTCTTCCGAATCTTTATTAGATTCCAAATCCTTACTAGACTTTAACCTTGGAATTCTGTCAAATCTGTTTTCATAAAACACTGCATCTCGAGATTCAATGATGGTGTTGATGGACACAACATCATTATGCTCAGCCACTAAAACCTATATGCTTTACTGTGCAAAGCATATCCAAGGAATACACACTCAATTCCTTTTGGGCCTAGTTTCTTCCTTTTAGGTCTAGGCAGCCTCACAATCGCCCTACACCCCCAAGTCTTAAAATAACTCAGGTTTGGTTTCCTTTTTTACCAGAGCTCGTATGGAGTAATGTTAGACTTTTTGAGAGGTACTCTATTCAAGATATAAGCAGCGGTAAGTATGGTTTCGCCCCACAAACCTTTACTTAATCCTGCATTGCTTAGCATAGCAACCACCATCTCAAATAAAGCTCTATTCTTCCTTTCGGCCACTCCATTCTGTTGTGTATAAGGTGCAGTTACTTCATGAATTATCACAATAATCAGGGAAGTGATATTCACCACCCATGTCAGACCTAATACATTTTATCTTCAAACCACATTGATTTTCAACTTCAGTCTTATATGCAACAAATTTATTAAGCACTTCATCTTTGGAATGAAGCAAATAAACATAGCAAAATTTCGAATAATCATCTATGAATGTTGCCATATAAAGTTTACCGCCTCTAGTAGGAGTGCTATGAAAATCACATACATCACTATGAATCAATTCAAGTAACGATGAAGTCCGCTCAATATTAGGAAATGGCAATCTGGTTATCTTTGATTCCAAACAAATCTTGCATTTATCAATCATATCATTATCAGATTTAGGAATTAATCCTGATTTAACCATGCAATCCATTTTCGTTGTACTGATATGTCATAAACGAGTATGCCATAAAGAAAAAGAGTCAAGCATATAAGCAGAAACAACTGTGTTATTAAAATTAAGCTTAAACATCCCCTCGGTTACATAGTCTTTGCCAACAAACACACCACTCTTGGACACAACAATTTTGCCCGACTCAAACACTACCTTAAAGCCATACTTATTGAGTAGACTTGCAGACACAAGATTCTTCCTAACTTCCGGTACATGATACACATCAGTAAGAGTCAGCGTCTTGCCCGAAGTGAACACCAAATCCACTTTGCCCTTTCCATTAACTGGTGCTGTTGATGCATTTCCCATGAACAGAACAATGCCATTCGCAACTGGACTATACTCAGTAAAGAACCTCTTCTCATTGCAGACATGCTTTGTTGCACCAGAATCAATCCACCAATCTCCAACATCTTCGAGGATATTCGCCTCGGAAATAACAGCAATGAATTTAGAATTCTTTGCCCCAGATGCTCCTGGATTTCCACCAGAGTTCTTCTTTTTCAGAAATCGGCAATCTTTCTTAAGATGCCCAGGTTTGCCGCAATGCCAGCAACCAGTGTCGGTAGGATCCAATTTCTGCTTCTTTCATTTACCAGAAGCCTTATCACCGCCTTTGTTCTTGCGTTTCTTGTTGGAACTTTCTTCCACCACATGAACTTTGGAAGTACTATTATCTTTACCCTCCTGACGCCTTGTCTCTTCCTCCACCTGAAGGTGTTGGGCCAACTAATTAATCAAGGGTAAATTCATCGGTCTTATGTTTGAGTTCCTTTTTGTAGTCTTTCCAAGATGTAGGCAGTTTGTCAATAACAGAGGAGACAACAATAGATTCATCCATATGCATATTCTTAACCTTAAACTAACTGAGGCTATACTGAATCTCATGTAACTGATCAATGACCGGCTTTGTATCAACCATGCGATAATTCATAAACTGACTAACAAGAAATTTCTTACTTGTAGTGTCATAAGAAAGATACTTATCGTTGAGTGCATCCCAAAGTTCCTTTGCCGTCATTGAATTCTGATAGACATCAAATAGTGAATCTGACAGCGCATTGAGAATGTGTCCTCTACAGATGTAGTCATCATTCTCCCATTTGCCCCTTTCACGAGCCTGCTCCATAGTTTCATCATCTGGCTCCTCCGGTATCATCGGACTCGGAGTAGTTAGAACATACACCACTTTCAGGGTGGTTAGCAAGAAGTGCATCTTCTCTTGCCAACGCCTGAAATTCCCACCTTCAAATAGCTCCAATTTCAGAAAGTCTTGCGTCATCTTTTATAGAGACATCGCCATCTGTGACACCCCGCTTTCCGGTGGCCGGCGGTACTGCAGGAAGCAAGCTCTGTTCGAACGGGAGGGGGCAAGTCATAGTTTATAAGAAAAGATCCCTTCTACTTGTACAAGGCCTTTTAAAGCCGTGAGGGCGGGCCAAAGCGCATAGGAACTTCACAGTTAAGCGTGCTCATCCTGGGGTAGTCTAGGGATGTGTAATACCCGCCCCGGATATTTCGGTATTTCAATTACTTATAATTGAACTATATGTTTTGAGGGTTAAAAACTATAAACAATGGAATATGCGAGGGTCTTGTGGGTGATTTATGATTGGAACATAAGTTAACATTAGGACTTGTTTGCACACAATAATATTCCTTAGGGGTTATTAAACTACAGTACGTGTTCTCTTCTCCTTCCCTTTGTTTATACACCGCTTGAGAGAGAGAGAGAGAGGCGTGAGGAGAGGAAGAAGAAGAGGAAGGGGAAAACCTAGAGAAGATTTGCTAGCTTTGAATTGAAGCTTAATTAGGTAATTTTTATCTCTTAAAGTGTTGAAATTCATGTTTTCCATGCTAGGTCTCATATTTTGTATCTTGCATGCTCTGAATTGGGTTCTTTAGAGAGAGGTTTAGAAGTTGGAGTTGGGTTTATCTCAGGGAAATTCGTATTTCATATGGTTGTGCTAACTGTGATTTTGGAACAAGTTGAATATGTCCTGTTATTCACGAATTTATTTAAGGTACCTAGAAACCTTCTAAAATCTTGAAATAAATCCTGAATGTTCATCTGTGAGTCTATTGCATCGTGTTAAATTTTCAGAAAATAACTCGAAGCGTGTTGGCCTACAAAATTCGTGGACTGAACTGGTGTCAGATTCGCGTCTGTGCAGACAGCACAGACACGTGTTGGAAAAACGGGCATAACTTCTTGCTCGGGTATCTATTTTGAGCACCGTTTCTTGATTCTGAAACTAGACTTATATATCTTTCTGAATATGTATGGGTTGTGCCGTGGTTCTTTCTAGATTATAGCAGTTTTGAAATTAAAGTTCAGGTTTTGGGAAGTTCTAGGATTCTGGACAGTTTTTGGCTTGTGTTCTTCATGAAATTCCTCAAGTTTAAGCATGCTGGTGGGCATGGGCTCTCATGAGTCTTAAACATGGATCAGTTGGTAAAGTTTTGGAGTTGGAATTATTGGAAATTATTGAGTAGGTGATTTTTAATGGGCTTTCGATCGCAGACTGTTCTGCTGAAACTGTGAGTTCTGTTTTAGTTGTGTAACTTCGTTTGAGCGTATCTTGGTCATTCAGACTCCGTTTAGGGCAAATTTTATTTCGAGATTGATGTTCTGAAAGTGTACTTTCTAGTGGTGGTGGTCTCGTGACCTAGTTCTAAACTCCGTTTAGGGCAAATTTTATTTCGAGATTGATGTTCTGAAAGTGTACTTTCTAGTGGTGGTGGTCTCGTGACCTAGTTCTAAACCAATAAGAAGTTATGGTCAGAATACGACAGGATGGCCATGGTTTTCAAACTGATTTTAAGAGTTATGTCATATTTATACTCTTACGTTTGATTGGGGGCACGTCTAAGCCTTAAGATGAACATATTTGTATTCGTTGGGTATCGTCTAATACCTTATTAGTTTTATAATTTGGTATCAAATGATTGTTAAATGGTTTAAGAGGTGTTGGTGGCCTTGTTAACTTTTTTGTCACTTGTTAGCATGGTAAATATATTATAGGGTGTATCATATATTTACTTAAACATTCAAAGGGATTTGTATGCTAATAGGAGTTAGCCTGTGACTAGGTAATGAGCTGGTCAGATAGGAGGTGCCGAGACCGTAAGTTTGGCATATCTCGGTCGATGCAAATGTGAGTGTGTTTGATATGGTTCTTCTCCATATAATACTGTTGTGGTGATGGGTGTATATCTTGCTAATCGTAGTTAGCTTTCGATTTGGTTATCTTTATGAGATATTGTTGTAGTGGTCATGCTATTGTGATTTAGCTTTGATATATTGTGAATGTGTGCGTGTGAGGCGCACCATGTCGTAAGCCACATCGTTCAATGGACGATGGTTGGGAGCATGGTGTGTGGGACACGAGATTTGGTATGATATGCGTGTTAGATGAATATGCATGTTGATGGGTGTTGATTGAACCGCCGAAGGTTGGTGTGTGAGGCATACCATGTCGTATGCCATGCCGACTAATTGTCGGTTGATGGGAGCATGGTATGTGGGACACCTCGTCTTGGGTACATGGGATGTGGCAGACGTGCCACTACATGTGATGTGATTACATTCATATTGTTGTGCATTGATTTTTATTGCCCAGTTGGGTGGATATGTTGGTTATAACTGTTGTATACATTATAGTATTTCAGTTACCTTGGTGATGTGTGTTCATGTTGATATTCCTTTGGATATTGTGGTATTATGTTGAGCACTTCTATATCTCACACACTCTGGCTTTTCTTTTTGGTCTGCCATGTAGCAGGTTGCTTAGAGTGGGTCCACTACCGGTCATCGTGTTGAGGAGTGTTTGGGCTAGCCTTGGATGTTGTGGATGGTCGAGCTTGTTGTGGGTAGTTGAAGAAGAAGTTATTTTGTTTAAGTTGTCGGTGGACATGTTGAAGTATGAAATTTTCTAAAGTGTTTTAAATTGAGATTGTAGTTGGTTGGTTGACACGTTGACTCATCTTTATGTTAAGGTGATAAGTCTTCCGCTGAGTGTTTATTTATGACAGGTTGTGAGGTGTGTTTTGGTCTTCGGTGGGGAATGCCACGTGGCCGCGTCGACTCGGGCCCACTTTGGGTGCCGTTTGCGGGGCGGGGCGTGGCAGGATGGGTGACCTACTAGGAAGTTTATGGGCTTTGGGCATCCAAAGCGGACAATATTGTACAAATATGGAGCGGGTCGTTACAAATAGTATCAGAGCCCTGCCCTGGGCAAAGTGGTAGGTAGGATGCGCTCTGCTACCACAGACCCCAGGGGAGGTTGTTGGGCCTGTGCAACGAGGACGTTGCATCCCTAAGGGGGGTAGATTGTGACACCCCGCTTTCCGGTGGCCGGCGGTACTGCAGGAAGCAGGCTCCGTCCGGACGGGAGGGGGCAAGTCATGGTTTATAAGAAAAGATCCCTCCTACTTGTACAAGGCCTTTTAAAGTCGTGAGGGTGGGCCAAAGCACATAGAAACTTCACAGTTAAGCGTGTTCATCCTGGGAAAACTGCAAGCTGGATACAGGGAGAATGCTGTCGTAGACTTGCGGTGTCGTGTAGAGCAAGAAAACCAACACCACCAACGGTAGAATTGAATTAGAAATTTAAATTCAAGGTCAAAAAATTATTTTTCATTATATTTGAATTTGAAATTACCTTCTTTCTTAAAAAAATGTTTAAAAAGAAAGCGGAACAACACCTAAATGTTCTCATCTTTTCTATTAAAAGAAAAGATATTCTTATTATTTGTCATTTCTTTCTTTTTTTTCCTTTGATGTTGAATGCATTATTGAAAAACTTCAAAAATAGAACCGCTTCTTTACTTTAATGGGCTTTTTTAGCTGATACCATGAAAGTTTTTTTGTCATTTAATTTCCCCATTGAATATTAACCAAAATCAAACCAAACCAAGCCTTATGTCCTATTGAATATGAACCAAAAGAGAAAAAAATATTAAAGAAAAATGTTCCACAACCCTCAAAAGTACTTCTAATTTGAATCAGTTAAATGTGAAGTAACATAGACCTATTTTATGTTATTTAATCTTTGTGATAAGCTTATTTTGAAATACCTTTTGTTGTTTTGAATTTCTTAAAGAAAAACGTATAGGCTAGGGCCCCATTTCGTAACCTCGTCTAGGGCACCGAAAGTCCCAGGGCTAACCTTGCACTTTGTTTTGAGTTTCACATGAATGTGTATTGTGAAGGAATCGGTTGTGGCAGCACACAGTGGCATCCAATAATTTGTTCTACTACTGGGAAAAATAATATAGAAAGACATCATTTCAAATCCTACTTACAAATTCTCCTATCTACAACAAATATGACTTTTAATAGCATAATACAATAGCATTCTTTTAAAAATGCTATAAAAAGTTACCAACAATAGCCTAATATAGCGTTCCACAAACGCGGAATAAATTGAATCGCGTTTTCATTGAAACCTCATCGTAATATACAGCGTTCAACCCAGGTCTACCCAAATGTTAGGCGGCAATCCTTGGCGCCCCACATACCCCTCTGAAATTTTCAATTCTCTTTGAAATTTTTGGTCGATATAGTTCAAAGTTCGAACTAACCCCAGATTTCTCAATCATTCCGTGCAAACTGGTTTGGATGGATTTGCTGTTGTTATAGGATTCTGTTCGTTTCAGGGTGGTTCATTTTTCTCAATCGTTTTTCTGAATTGTTTTTCTCTATGCATGCATGTTCTCAATCGTTTTCTGTGTGCCAGTCTTCACAAGTATTTTTCTCGTCGCTAGAGTTCTCAACCGTTTCAGCCTTTCAAGTATGTTCGTGTTTCTCTATTTTCCCTAATAGCTATTGAGTTATCAATGACCAACCTTGATTGTTGTTCTGCTCCCTCAATCTATCCCTACTCGGACAAGAATGACGCCATATTTGAAGAAGCCCTAACCAGGGTTGAGTCAATATATAGTTTTCTTAATTCTTGGCCATATACAAGCCTAGGGTTTTAATATTCATTCAGCATGTTATATCATTTTAGGTTACTACAACAAATAAGGTGATGTCTAATGCACAACATCTCATAAGAACCTCTGAAAATTTCATTCGTTAGCATGTCACATCATTTTAGGTTTTTGCACATATTATGCACTTATATGGTTTGATAGTCCTTGTTGGAGCTTAACGTTTTTAATTATTAGCATGTGTGATTCATGAGGGGGTGTGTCTGGACATTTTTAAAAGTTATGGGGTGTTCGTGTTTAAAATATATAGACGAGGGAGTCTTCATGTAATTTCACGGAGAAAAAATTAGAGGGGAAGTGGAGTATTTTTTTGTGACTAATAAAGTAAGAAAAGTTAAAGTAAATTATGAAAACAGAAGTTCACACTATATTTTGGGTATTTTTCCTTCTGATATTTTTGTCCACATTCTATGAATTTTTGTTAAATTCACATTTTTTTAATGAATTATTTTATGCAATGAGACTAAAAAGCAAAAAATTATAATCAAAAGTCAAATTTTTTTTTACTAAAGACGAAAAAATGCCAATTGATACCAAATAGCTGATATATTGTCTACATTATATGAACTTTTTTTAACTTCGGTCCACATTTTAGCACTTATTCAATTCCTCACATCGAGACGTGGATTCAGCTTGAAATAAGCAGAATAGGACCAATTCATAATGCAGAGTTCAATTCTTCTTGGCTTACATTCTTCTACCATTTAATGTAAGGGCCTGTTTGGATGGAGTAAAAATAAGGGGGGAAAAATAAGAGGGGGTAAATGGGGTGGGGCTCACAGTTTTGCCCTTGTTTGGGAACCAAATTTGGAGGGGTTTTAGTTTTCACCCCTTCTTCCTTTTCACCCATTGTAGGGATTGTCCGGTACAAATTTTGGGCACCTCTTGGCCTCCCCAAATTTAATCCGGCTGTTGAGGGGAAGAATGGGGAGGAATTTGGACGAAATCACCTCCGCTTATCCCCTTTCTCCAACCCGAAAGACTCCTTATTTAGTTTCAGGGCTCTCTTAGGGTGCTCATTGAAAGGCCTTAGAACCAAAAATCCATTATGACCATTTAAAATAAAATGATCAAAAAAATAAGATTTTCGCACCGGTTCAAACGGATTGAAAATTGGAACACTTATTTTTTTACACCATTTATATATTGAAAACTATAGTTAAAAAATTAAGTGTTCCAATTTCAATCCGTTTGAACCGATGCGAAGATCATATTTTTCTAATCATTTTATCTTAAATGATCATAATGGATTTTTGGCTCTAAAGCCTTTCAACGAGCACTCGAAGACTCCTTATTTAGTTTTAGGGCTCTCTTAGGGTGCTCATTGAAAGACCTTATAGCCAAAAATACATTATGACCATTTAAGATAAAATTATCAGAAAAATAAGATCTTCGCACTGGTTCAAACGGATTGAAAATAGGAACACTTAATTTTTTAACTATACTTTTTAATATATAAATGGTGTAAAAATGTTTTTTAATATAAAATTTTTAGAATAGACATTTTTTAATATTAATTTTTGAATTTATATACTTATTTTAATACATAATCAAATTTAACACTGCACATGGACAAAATGGTCATTTGACAGCTTTTCCCCACCATCCACCCCTTCTTATCCCCCCATTCTATAAACCATCCAAACAAAGTTAAATTTTATCCCCCTATTTAATACTCCATCCAAACCACATACTATTTTATCTCCCCTCCATAAACCATCAAAATTACATCCAAACAGGCCCTTAATTTCTACTATTTTCCCCTCTCACTTTTCAAGAGAGTATAGATTTATTTTCTCATCCATTTCCTTGTTCCAAACAGAGCATAAAATCATTTTTGTTTGGGAGAGAGAGAGAGGTACCATCCGTAGCTCGAACCCTGGCGTGGCAAATGCACCACAAGGGAAATCAAAGCTTTGGTATAAGAAGAGAAATTCTACAAATAGGGAAGGGCGCACTGCTGGCTTTGGTTTGATGCCTGTTGTAATCTGTAAAGCCAACTGGACTGACATCGCATACTTGTTCTGAAGCGAAGATCAACAACTGCTTTAGCTTTCTCTGGTCGTGAAAATCTCTCGGAGCTCTTTCTTGGGTTTTTTTCCCCAGTACAAAAGAGTTGTCAAATTAGGGTTTATTCTGCTACTAGTTTTTTTTTAGGTTGTAAACCAAACAGAGAGAACTCTAATGTCAGGTCTCCATAGATCTTCGAGCGCTCCTTTGAAGAACGGTCTCCCTCCTCAAGAACTCCTCGACGATCTCTGCAGGTTCATTTCTTCTGTTCAATCTCTTATTAATTCCGATTCATACGTGGAAATGTTTTTGTCTGTCAGTTGCACAAGTGTGTGGTAATCAAGTGATAGGTTTTATAGGATAATTGATGTGGAAACAAATTTGTAGGGATTCATTCCATTACACTGTCGACAAATGGGGACATATGTTTGTGTCTGAGTAGATTCTTTACAAATGTATGGACTGGCACGAGAAAATAGATCCAATCTGTTGGTTGTGTTGGAGTTCTGAAAGTGACTGAGATGCTGGCGGAATTCGTTTCCGGAATCACGGTGCAATAAGTGTGTTGTTGTTTCTCTTAATCTGACTGAGTGGGTTCATTGTATTCATTTGGCGTGATTATCTTCACAAACATCATGCACGTCGGTATTGTTTATTCTTTGCAAGGATCAGATAAGAAATTTTAAGAGCATCTCCAGCAGAATTTACAAAAGTTAGCTTCAAAATTGAACCTTACTACCTTTCTACGTGATTTGAAGGGTGTGTTAGTAGAGTGCACTTTAGAGGTCCTTCTTAATTTAATACTCCTAAAAAATTGACCTTTCTTTCTTTTAGAGAATACAATTTTTTGTTGCCATCTATCTATTAGTTGTCACCTCTTTGTTTTTTCTAAACTTACCTCTTGCCAACCCACATGTTGTGTATGTGGTTCAGAGGATTGAGAAGGAAGTTAAGATTGTCCATCATCAATACATGTAGGAAAATATATTTCTGGAATATAAGAACCATTTTTTGGAACATTTATGGAACTCATGAAGATTAAAACAAATCTAGGAGAGTGAAAAAGTTTTAAAAATTTGGTAGTCAAAAAACCCAAGAACAATTAGTATTCATAGGCATTAAAAAGTGGAAAAAGGATAAAAATAAATAGTAAATGCACATTCAATTTCTATTTGTATTCAAAAGTAAATGAAAAGGGAATAAAAAGTGTATTCTTTAATACTTGAAGGTTGTTTCTCAACCTTCAAATTTGTAGATAGAGGATAGAAATTTGAAGTGTGGGTTAACTTTTGAAGGTTTTGCTGTTACTCCTAAGACCTGACTGAACCTCTAAATCTCTTAATTTTGACATTTGCTACCTCTAATGAAGACGCTCTAAGAGCTTGAAAATGTGATTTAAAGTTTGTAGTGGGCCAAAATATCCGAAGGTTTAAAGGGTTCAGTGGGATAACCCTCCGGGCCCACAGTCCAGTTGCCTCAGTTCGTCTGTATGAAGGGAAGTCAAACTTAACACGTCATCCCAGTCATCAGCCGAGCGTCAGTTAGTCTTGCGGGTGTTCGCCGAAGAAAGATTGGCTCGCCGAGTGAACTCGTAACATCCTTGTTCGGAATAGGCCCAACTTACTCGGATGGGTAACCTCCTGGCTCGGGCGTACGGATCGACGAGTAAGTGTCATACTCGGCAGATCCTGTTCGTAAGTGTCCCTCGGCTAGGGCGGTTATGGAACATTCTAGAAATCTTTGCTGATAGAAGCAAAGATAAGCACGTTCACCTCTCTGATAACCGATGGGACGTATCTGACATAGGCCCACGTGGGTCCACATGGGTCTGCAGGTCTCGAAGGGCAGAATTGCTTGAGTGCCTCTGGCACGTGACGTCATCCGAGCGTAGCAACGCGCGTGCAATACACTTCCATCTTGCTCAACACTCCAAACCTCTGCCTATAAATAGCAGAGTGCCTCTTCTATGCAGAGGTCAGATATTCTCTCTCCCAAAAACTATTTCTTTCACCTAAACATCTTCTTCTTCCTGCCTCCTGTTCTAATTAGATCGTCGGAGCCTCTACCCGGAGGAACACCACCCTCCGGTTTGCAGGTACACAACGTCGCCGGTCAAGATTTCTACGGTTCAGGCATCGAGAAAGGGTTCAGGAGGTTCAAGGGTAAATCACGCCCCCACAATTGGCGACTCTGCTGGGGACAAGATCTTTTCCCTAGCATGGGCAATGATCCATCTTAGACCTCCTCTTCTCTCCACCGTGCACCACCGACCATTCTGATTATGACTCAACGCCTTCCCCCTCCTGGCCCGGAGAACTTCACCCTCGGTTTAGCTGGGTTTGGTTCGATAAACGCTGATCCCAGCCAAACCACAAGAACAACCTTGCCAGTTGCTCGGCAACTCTCTTATCCCCCAACCGAACTTGAGATTGCTCTGGCGGAGCAAAAGCGTCAAGCCGCAGTCATTGCACTCCTCCAGCAACGTCTAGAAGAACGGGACGGAGGTGTGGCCACTACTCCGGTGCATGGCCACCCTGCCGAACCCAGTCGACCGAAGAAACCTCACAAGCGCAGTAGGAAGTCGCGCCTGGAGCACGCCTCAGAGAGTGCGCCTGCCGAGCGACGTACCGTTTTTGATCGGCTCGAACATGCTCCTAGAGTCCAACCTACGGCTTCTCGCCATCGGTTAGAGAGCATAGTCCGTAACGAAAGCACGCGTTCCTCGGCAACAAGTTCCACGGCGGGGACGCGCAGAGCGGGGCCTTCGGGGAGAACACATGTTGCCTCTCGGCGGCATCGAGACCATGCAGATGGAAAGAGGCCCTTGGACCTTAATGATTCGCCTCGGCATGCTCGAACCCTTGAACGGCCCGGGAAATCCGAGCAATCAAGGTCTCGCACGCAACATTATCCGGGTGGAAGGCGCCCAACTGGCTCGTCTAGCCACCGCCGAGCGGAGAGTGGGGAACGACAGAGGCAGGATAACACCATTGTCCTGTACGACCAGTTTACAGGGATGCCAACGGTATACCAGCCGGTTGGCGAAAACTCCAATCCTCGGCAAACTCATCTCGAGGATCCGAGGACCGAGCAACTGGAACGTTCGGAAGACGTTAGGCATCAGCAGCGAGAACAGAATAAGCGGCAGCGACATTACCAAAGGGAACCTCGGGAAAACCGGACCGGCCACATTGAGGCTCCTCTGCCGATCGTACCGAGCACCCCGGAGCTGGTCGATAACTCCAAGCTCGGTAAAGCTAAGGCATCACCCTTCATCGACGCCATACAACAGGAGCGCCCTCCGGATCGATTTGTCTTGCCGAAGCTCAAGCGTTACGAGGCCAAAGAGGACGCAATCGCGTTCGTTTGCCGATTCCGACAAACGATGAGCCTCCACAATTTCACCGACGCGCTTATGTGTAAGATATTTCCTCTTACTTTAAGTGAGCCTATAATGTTGTGGTATAACCAGCTCAAGCCGAAGTCCATTAAATGTTTCAACGAACTGGAGTTAGAGTTCACCAAGCGGTTCGTAACGAGCAACATCCAGCCGAAGACGCTCTCAATGCTGGTAAATATGAAGAGGACACCAGGCGAAACCCTTCGGTTATACACCGAGCGATACTGGGAAGTGTACAACCTCATTCCCGACTGTGATCAGAGCGTGGCGGCCGAGTCATTTATGAACGGATTGGATCCAACCTCGGCAATGTTCAGAGATTTGTCCCGAAACCCACCGAAGACAATGGGGGAACTTATGCTGATTATTGAGAAGGATTGCGTACACGAGGAAGCGGTGGCCGAGCGTAATGTGCCTAAGGGGACGGAAACGTCGAAGACAATAGCTGCAAAGAAGCAAGTGGCTAACGTTCGGCAAGGGCAATCGGGTCAGAATGGAGCGGGGTCCAGTAAACCGAACAGTCGAAACAAACCACCCCAACATCCGCAGC
This sequence comes from Rhododendron griersonianum, assembly GCA_018127125.1. Classification (NCBI taxonomy): domain Eukaryota; kingdom Viridiplantae; phylum Streptophyta; class Magnoliopsida; order Ericales; family Ericaceae; genus Rhododendron; species Rhododendron griersonianum. Next base: position 27,503,806 of record CM030790.1, on the reverse strand, counting down.
AACAAGCTCAGTGGCAGCAGACGAAGAGGGAGCCAAGGCCGGAGGAGTATGTCGCCGAGCGAACTGCCTTCACCGAACCAATCTACAAATTGCTAAGTATTATCGGGCAGAGGCCGTTCTTCGTTTGGCCGACAGGATTCTTGGGAACAGCAGGCAACGGCCCTGGGATGTGCTCGTACCACAAGGAGCGAGGCCATTACACCACCCAATGCCAACCTTTCAAGCGTCACCTGGAGGAACTTGCGGCCGCAGGGCATCTCAATCAATGGATTGACCTTCGGCGGAATCCATTGCCCCCTCCTCCGCCTCCACCAGTTGGAAATCTTGTTGGGGTTATACAAGGCATCGTCTCCGAAGGACGAGCAGCCGAGCTCTACTCTGAAATCGACAAAGCTGTTGCCGCCTTGGCCGTCTGTAATGTTGGAGTCTCACCAAAGAGGAAGTGGGTTGATCCTAATCTGGATGGCCCGATAACCTTTACGTCTGACGATTTGCAAGGGGTTCAAACGCCACATGCCGACGCCCTTGTTGTCTCGGTCAAGGTAGGCGCTTCGACCGTCCAGCGAGTGCTTATAGATCAGGGCAGCTCGGCCGAAGTGATGTTCTACTCAACTTTCAAAAGTCTCGGTCTAAAGCCAGACCAGCTTCGGACGGCCAGCACGCCCCTCGTCAGCTTCACCGGAGCACCTGTGTGGCCTCAGGGATTGATCCCTGTGCGAGCCGGCTCCCGAGTGATTGATGTCGAATTTGTAGTGGTTAGTTCTCCCAGCCCCTACAACATCATCCTCGGTCGAACCTGGCTACACGGAATGAAGGCGGTCGCCTCTACCCTCCACCAGGTTATGAAGTTTATCGACTGGAATGGAAGGCAGGAGAGCCTTCGGGGGGACCAAATCCAATCAAAGAAGTGTTATGTCAGTACAGTGACTAACGAGCGGAATTTCTTGGAGGTTCAATGCGTCGACAGGGCCGATGTTCCGGAGCCTGAAGAAGTGGGGTTGCCCGCCGAACAAAGGTCCACCGAAGAACTTATACGAATGCCGATCACCGAAGATGGTAGCAGGTACTTCCTCGTCGGCAGTTCCTTGAGTGAATCCGAGCGTATGGACATGTTCAACTTCCTTAAAGCGAACATAGAAGTATTTGCTTGGACTCCTCAGGAAATGCCCGGGGTGGATCCGTCTTTTGCTTCCCACTCATTAAACGTGGATCCAAACAGACGCCCCGTCGTACAGAAGGTTCGTCGTTCGGCGGCTTCACATGTGGAAGCAGTCATGGCCGAGGTAGATCAACTGCTGGCAGCTGGAGCTATTCGGGAAGTATTATATCCAACCTGGCTTGCTAACCCAGTCGTTGTCCCAAAGAAGAATGGGAAGCTCAGGGTCTGTGTCGATTACACCAACCTTAACGACGCTTGCCCAATGGATCGATTCCCCCTTCCTCGGATTGAGCAGATGGTAGATGCGACAGCTGGCCATGAGCGTTTAAGTTTCATGGACGCATACAGGGGATACCATCAGATCGCTCTGGCCAAGGATGATCAAGAGAAGACGGCGTTCATCTCTCCCCGAGGGACGTTCTGTTCCAACGTCGTTCCCTTCGGATTGAAGAATGCCGGGGCCACCTTCCAACGAACAATCACGAATATGTTCCTTCTGAAGCTCGGCAAGACTCTGGAAGCATACATTGACGACTTGGTGTGCAAGAGCAGGTTCGGCGTGGACCATCTTCGGGATCTTGGGGAAATTTTTGACATCCTCAAGGAATACCGGCTTCGCCTCAACGTTGAGAAATGTGCGTTCGGAGTAGGCTCGGGCAAGTTCCTCGGATACATGGTGAGCCGCCGAGGGATAGAAGCTGACCCGACTCAACTTACCGCCGTGCAAAACCTCCGAGCTCCAACTACGATCAAAGAGGTCCAGCGATTAACAGGAATGGTTGCAGCGTTGAACCGTTTTATTCGGCGGTCGAGCGACCTTTGCAGACCATTCTTCCAGGCCATCAAGTCCAGTCGGCGCAGGTTTGAGTGGACCGAGGAGTGTGAGCGGGCTTTGCAGTCTTTAAAGGATTACCTTTCCCATGCTCCGCTCCTCGTTACTCCCGAGCCCGACGAGGATTTATATCTTTACCTTGCTGTTTTAGACCACGCAACGAGTGCTGTGCTCGTTCGGAAAGAAGGACTGGACCACTTGCCGATATTCTTTTCAAGCAAAACGATGACGGACTCTCAGACGAGGTATCTGCCTATGGAGAAGTTGGCATTAGCGCTCGTTTCAACTAAAACGAGCCTTATGCCTTACTTCCAATGCCATAGGATTGTGGTCCTCACTGAGTTTCCTCTCAAGGCCTTTCTTCGGCGAACTACCTCCTCCAGCAGAATCTTGAAATTCTCACAAGACCTTGCGAACTACGATATTCAGTTTGAGCCGAGGACCGCGATCAAGGCCCAAGCGTTGGTGATTTCTTCGCCGAGCTGACCCCTGGGTTGAAAGACGAAGAAAACGCTTTGGCAACAGCTGCGGAGGAGGCTCGGATCGCTAAGGAGAAGGAGTTTGTTGAATGGAGTACTCCTCCGCCCGAGCCTCGTCGGGCACGGTTCACTATGGGGACGAAGAGGCCGAGGAAAGAGTGGAAGCTATTCTCTGGGGATGCTTGGAAAATGACGATTGATGGGGCCTCGAATATGCATGGGGCTGGGGCTGGCATTGTCCTCGTTTCTCCGGCTGGAACAGTCCATGAGAGTTCAGTCTCCATCGGATACCCTGCCACGAACAATGAAGCCGAGTATGAAGCTCTCATTGCTGGCTTGAAGCTTGCCCTTCGGTTGGAGGCAGACTCAGTTCATGTCTTTTGCGACTCTCGGCTGGTTGTAGGGCATCTCAACGACGACTATCAGGCCAGGGATGAGCGAATGAACTCCTACGTCAGTCATGTCCTTGCCCTTTTCAAACAGTTCGGCCACGTCGAGATAGAGTGGATCGCTCGGGAACACAATGCACATGCCGACGCTCTAGCTGGCCTAGCTTCCGTGTACCGAACCTCGGGTACTCGAACTGTCGTTTTTGATGAAGTGGATTCCCCGAGCTTCGAAGATGTTCCATGCTCGGTGAATGTTATTACCTTCGGTCCGAGCCAGTTGGACCCCATCATCGCCTATTTAAAGCATCAAATCCTCCCTGACAACAAAAAGGAAGCCCACAAGGTTCGTTGCCGAGCAGCTAACTACTTCCTTGATCCGAACTACAATCTATACCGCCGAACCTTCACTGGGCCAGATCTGCGCGTCGTACATGAGGATCAAGTTGAAAGCATTTTTGATGAGCTTCACTCGGGAAGCCGTGGTGGACACTCAGGTGGCCGAACGATGGCGCAACGAGCTTTGACACAAGGCTACTGGTGGCCGAAAATGGTCAAGCAATCCGAGGAATATGTGAAACGTTGCGTTCGGTGTCAGAAGCATGCCTTCATTCCCCACCAGCCAGCGTTTCCTCTTAAAATGATCACCAGTCTTGGCCATTTGCTGTCTGGGGCTTTGATATAGTGGGAAAGCTGCCGAAGGCGCTAGGAGGATTCGAGTACATGCTTACTGCCACCGATCTGTTCACAAAATGGGTTGAAGCTTCTCCATTAGTGAAGACCACGGCTGGGGACGTCGAGCGCTTCATTTGGAAAAACATCATTTCCAGGTTCGGCGTTCCCTACGCTATTCTTTCAGATAATGGCTCTCAATTTGTTGCTTCGGCGATCCAGAATTTCTACCGAGAGCACCATTTCACCATCCACACATCATCCGTCGCTTACCCCCAAGGGAATGGCCAGGCCGAAGCTTCAAATAAGGCCATTACTCGGGGGCTGAAGCGTCGTTTGGATCGCAAACTTGGTAAATGGGTTGATGAGCTACCTCAGGTTCTATGGAGTTACCGCACCACCCCTCGGCGATCCACTGGCCGAACGCCGTTTTCAATGGTATATGGCATGGAGGCGGTTTTGCCTCTCTCAACGCTTATCCCTACAGCTCGGTCGGACAACTTCAATCCCGTGGACAACAATGCTTTGGTGGGAGCAGAGTTGGATTTTGCCGAGGAGCTGCGGGATAACGCTAACCTTCGGCACGCGGCGTATCAACAAGAGGTTGCTCGGGGGTATAACAAGAACGTTCGACCTCGGCCATTTAACGTCGGAGACCTGGTCCTTCGGATGGTTGTCGAAGCAAAAAAGTTGACGAAATTCAAGGATCCTTATGAAGGCCCTTACCGGGTGGTGCAGAAGATCGGCCATGGTGTTTACAAGCTTGCCGAGATGGATGGAACGCCGATCGCAAACCCATGGAACGCCCAAAAGCTTCGGAAATTCCATGGGTAGCTTCGGCGGTTCTCCTTTGGCTGGGTTTTCGTTTTTGTTTTTCTTCGGGTTGTAAGCCTTCGGGCGATTTTTGATAATGGATGTTTTTTTTTTTTTTTTTTGCTTTTCAATTGGTTGTTTCTTTGGATTATTCGTTCGGTTGATCGGGTATACTATCTCGCCCACACCCTTCGGGACTTGGCACTTCCACCTAACGTTCGTTCGGCTGTTTGGTTTGGGTGAAATTCTCTAAGCCTCGGTTCACCCACTTTCCTGCCTTCATGTCTTCCTGCTTTTACGCGGGTAATCCACTAAGGCAGGGGGGCTCCTATGGGTGAACATTACAAGAAAGCAAAGTTAAATGGGTGGCTTCCATCGTTCGGACCCCCTGAAAGATCCTATGTGTGAACATTACATGAAAGCAAAGTTAGAGGGGTGGCTTCCATCGTTCGGACCCCCTGAAAGTAAATTCATCCAAGTGGATGGCGTCCATCGTTCGGAGCTCCTAACGTTCGTTCGGTTAAAGAATCTATCGTTCGGGTAATGAACGAGCAATTTTACTTGTGAAAAACCTGGGAGATGTTGGCAGCTAAACATGCCAAAACTAAAACAATATATGTTGAGCAAAAATACTTGGACAAATTGGGAAATAAATCGTTGCGTAACATAAGTGTTTCCACCGAGCACCAAAACTTAAACGTTTCTAAACATTACTGCCAGGACAAGGCGAGTGGTACATCGTTCGTTGCCATCCCTGGGAAACGTTACCGAAGAGTGGCCATGGTAAATCGTTTTTGGCCATCCTCTACCTGTGTTAATTACATACGGTTCGGCTAAAACCAATTGTTCGGTGCCGACCGTTCCAAATGAAATTTAGAAAAACATAATGGAAAAACATAACATTAACAAGCTCTATCCCTCGGGAGTAGGGGTGACTGGGGGAATATCAGTGGAATCCGAGATTGGTGCTGCGGCATTCTCTTGCTCGGCTGGACTAGTCACAGCTTCATCAACGATCGATTCGTCGGCCACATATTCTTCGGCCGGGAGAGGAGGTAATTCGATGAGGCTTCGGCGCTCATCATCAGCCTCGACGCCAGCCTCGTCGAAGCCCATGTTAAATCCGAGCTTGAAGCTCACCTGGTGCTGCTTCTCCCTCATCTCAATCTGAATAGCCATGACCTGGTCCGCAGCATCCTCTTCAGCTTGATAATATCCCCTGTCAAACTCCTCCTGGAGCGACTTCTTCATCTCTTCCTCCATCTCCCTCCTCCCCAGAGCACGACCCTCCTCTAAACCCTCGTCTTTGCCCTCGGCCCTCGTTCGATCGGCAGCATCTTGAAGGCCTTTCACCAAGTCGTTCAAAGTTTTAATCTGGACCTCCTGTGCTCGGCGAACACCTTCGGAATGGTCCAGGCTCTTCTTGTGCTCCTCCAATGTCATCTGCCCGAGCTCCAGCTTCTGTTTCAGCAGTTTTGTCTGCTTGTCATGCTCGGAGAGATGCAACTGGGCACTCATGATGGATTGGGTCGCCTGTAAACGAAGAAAATATATAAGCTACGCAAGATGCAGGAACGACAAATGTGCAAAGGAAAGAAATAAGGGAAATTTGGACTTACTCTTCCAACATGAAAATAGTAGTCGCTCAGTGCTGTTTTCAGCGTTTGAGGAGCAACGATGTCCCTCGGGAGCATGAGCCCCGAGTGCAGTGTGAAGGCGAGGGAGGGGTCCTCTTGGAGGCTATCAGATTTAAGGATCTGTTTCTTACCTGGAATGGCGAAGCTCGGAGCCCATGGGACGTCAGTATCCGAGGAGATCCTCGTTTCGCCCTCGTCAGCCTTCTTCCCTGTCTCCTTGTCCTTTTCCCCGGCCCTCGGAATGCCCGCCCCAGTTGCTTTTTTGGCATGGGATTTGGTTCTCTTCGGGACCGGGGGAGCATCCTCGGTTGAGTGAGTGGAAGGGGAAGGTCGCTTTTGTGCTTGAGGCGCGGTGCTGGTGCTCTTGCTCGGACCGAGCCCGAAGCGCCGGGAGCGCCGTCCTTCTTTTGTTCGGCCAGCTGCTTTAGCTGATCATCAAGCCTCTTTTGTAGCACAGCCTTCATTCCTCGGGGAGGCATAGTTTCGTCTTCGGAGAAAAGTTCGGTGATTGGCACGCGTATTGTCCCTCGGAGCGGTTTCTCTTTGCTCGGAAGAAGTTCCTTGGGCAGCTTGACCTTCTTCCCTTCGAATTCTTTATCCGCTGCTTTCCCTCGGATCCTTCCACCGTATGTTGGGTCGTACCCGAGGATGGTAGGCGCGTCTCTTTCCGAGCTTGGGATCGTTAACAATGCCTCGGCCAAGCCACAACCTCTGGCTACTCTGAGGAGGTCCTTGTTGATCTTGCTCGTATCTGCCGAAGATAAACGGATGGGGAAATTAGAAGCGATATATTCATGATAAAAGTGAAGTAAAAGACTGTAAGAAAAACCGAACGTGAAGCATGTAGAGAGTAGTGCAAAAAAAAAAAAGAAAAAAAAAAAAAAAACTTACAGGGATCGCCCCTATGAGCTGCAACTTCAAATTGCCCGTATTCTTCGGGAGGGTATTGGAAGTTGCCTCGGACCTCGACATAATCCGAGGCCCATTTCTCCGAGTCATACATTCCCTCGGGAATGATTTTTTCCATATTCCTCCGAGAACACAAGTAATACCGAGAACGCCTGACGTTTCTCGACATCATGTAATTCTCGAAAATATGGTGGTACTCAAGGGGGAACATCTTTACCTCGGCAAGCTTGATGATTGAATGGATTATACGGTAGGAGTTTACGCTAAGTTGGCAAGGCGTAAGACCGAAGCGGTGGAGGATCTGTCTTAAAATTTTGTGCATCGGGAATCGAAGCCCACCCTCGGTAATTGCCATTAACGGGACGGTGACATGCTCGTCGCTGAATAATATCCGGGGTCCTTTCGCTGGAGTGAGCACAACGTCGTTCGGGATAGAGTAGTCCCACCGAAAGAGTTCGATCCCCCTTTGGTCCTCGAAACAATCCCAGTAGGGACATGGGTCCCTTCCCCTTCGGTCAGGGATTAGGTCTGGGTCTAGAGGAACGATCTTCCTCTTTACTTTCTTCTTCGGAGCTGCGGAAGATGACTCGCCGAGGGCGATCGTTTCCTCCTCCGGTCGACTGGAAGAAGCAGCAGGCGTGTCCCTTTCGGATTGTTCTTCTTCGTCCTCGCCAGCTGCTTCCTCGTCAGCGTCCTCTTCTTCATCAGGGTCTTCTCTCGCTTTCTCCGAGGAGTCATCGTCGTTAATTTCGACGATGTCTGGGCCCATTGACCGAAGAGGCGTCACGTTCGAGGGAAAGTCGATTCCCTCGATTCCGGCGTACGGCGATCCGGACCCTACGCGGTACTTCCGAGCTTCGGCCCTAATTGCTTCGGCAATTTTGGGGTCCATCTCACCAGAATCAGGTGCTTCGGAATCCACCGAGCGATAGGACTCTCCCGAGAAAGTTGGCGATGACTCCATACCTAAAACAGGTGCATGGGACAAGACCGTTAGCGATCAGCAAGGTCATTATTCCTAAGGTGCCTAAATTCAGGTGTTCTAATTTAACCGAGCAAGCACATCATTCCCGAACGACTATGTGTCATATGGGCTTCCGAGCGCGGTCATGCTTCGGAATCCATTGAGATGGTTACTTATCCGGAACTACGTTCGGAAAAATTCTTGGTTCATGTTCTTCGGAGATTTGTTTGTGTTCGGAAGAACTCGGGTTGAAGGTGTTCATGCGTTCGGAAGAACACATGAACGTGTTCAACCTATTCTACGGTGCATAGAAGAAAAACGGCCAGAATAAAAAGAAAATCCCATCTTTTATGGTCAAAAACATGCAAGAAGCAACTGAAAATGCAGAGAAACGCAGAGAAGATCAAAACATACCTGAATATCAAGAGAAATCTGTGATTTGGTGTGGAGAACTTCAGATTTCTGGCGATATTTGGGCGGAAACTGACGATGAAGCAGTTGAGACGTCTGAGAGAAGGAGAGAAAAAGTGATTTTCTCTCTCCTTCATCCCCTTTTATACCAAGGGGGGAATTCGAAACGGCACGTGACCCCCAGCCTTTGGATTGGAGCGGGAGATTGATGTTCCATGCGATGGTTGACACGTGGAGGCCGTTATACAGCGCCGTTTCATTACCCAGTGAACTAATGACACGTGTAACATTTGAAATCAGCGGTTACAGAGGCATTAAATGCGGGTTCAGAGCTTGTCTGCTTCGGGTAGCGCGAGCGGCTAATGTTCGGCATTGAGGGAAGCGAACGAAGGCGCCTATTTACCAGGGAAGCGTTGTTCGGCCACTACTGTCAACTCCTCCTTTCCTCGGATTGTACAAAGCAGGAGTTGAGGGGCTATTGTAGTGGGCCAAAATATCCGAAGGTTTAAAGGGTTCAGTGGGATAACCCTCCGGGCCCACAGTCCAGTTGCCTCAGTTCGTCTGTATGAAGGGAAGTCAAACTTAACACGTCATCCCAGTCATCAGCCGAGCGTCAGTTAGTCTTGCGGGTGTTCGCCGAAGAAAGATTGGCTCGCCGAGTGAACTCGTAACATCCTTGTTCGGAATAGGCCCAACTTACTCGGATGGGTAACCTCCTGGCTCGGGCGTACGGATCGACGAGTAAGTGTCATGCTCGGCAGATCCTGTTCGTAAGTGTCCCTCGGCTAGGGCGGTTATGGAACATTCTAGAAATCTTTGCTGATAGAAGCAAAGATAAGCACGTTCACCTCTCTGATAACCGATGGGACGTATCTGACATTGGCCCACGTGGGTCCACATGGGTCTGCAGGTCTCGAAGGGCAGAATTGCTTGAGTGCCTCTGGCACGTGACGTCATCCGAGCGTAGCAACGCGCGTGCAATACACTTCCATCTTGCTCAACACTCCAAACCTCTGCCTATAAATAGCAGAGTGCCTCTTCTATGCAGAGGTCAGATATTCTCTCTCCCAAAAAACTATTTCTTTCACCAAAACATCTTCTTCTTCCTCCCTCCGGTTCTAATTAGATCGTCGGAGCCTCTACCCGGAGGAACACCACCCTCCGGTTTGCAGGTACACAACGTCGCCGGTCAAGATTTCTACGGTTCAGGCATCGAGAAAGGGTTCAGGAGGTTCAAGGGTAAATCACGCCCCCACAAAGTTCTTGTGGGTTGCGGTTAACTGATCCTCAATTTGAAAGACTTTTAATTATTGTTTTCGATTTATATATAAACTTTGACCATTGTTTTTTTGGTGGTTGAACATACCCCACGTGTGGTTATGTGTTACCATTGATCGTTTAATGTGGTGGTCATTTCACACGTCATTAATTTATAGACCATTCTTTAGAACTGTAGTCCCCATCTCTCTCAGTCTAACTCACTTTCATCTACTGAAGTTTATGCTTTGAATGCTATTATCTTTTGTTGCTTTGCACTTATGTTTGGCAATCTGTGTATGGTTTCTGACTTTTTCATTATTCTTGTTATTATTTTCTTGTAGTCGGTTTGTTTTGAATGTCCCAAAAGAAGATCAACAGTCATTTGAGAGAATTTTGTTTCTGGTGGAGTATGCACATTGGTTCTATGAGGACAACTCAGTGGAAAACAATCCATCGCTGAAATCATTCACTCTGAAGGAGTTTACATCTTTAAGTATCCTCATCAGTGTCTATTTTCGGTTGTGTTTTCAATAAGGTTGTTACAGCATAATCTGATGACGTCCTTGTTGCATATTACTTCTTGTTTGGATGTACTTACGCTTAAAGTACCATCAAGAAGGCTGGCTAAAGTTTGTGATTTTATTTGCGTAGTTTTTTGCAAGCTTCTATTTTTATTTTAGAGCATATTTTGATTCTTTCATCATATAGATTTTGTTGAAATTCCCATTTCCCTTAATGAATTGCAGTGTTTAACAGCTGTGATGTTTTGAGACCTTATGTTGCTCACATAGATGACATATTCAAGGACTTCACTTCATACAAGGTTCGAGTTCCTGTCACTGGAGCTATCATTCTAGACGAATCATATGAACGGGTAAGGTGTTATTGAATGAAAGCTTGTATATACTTAACAAAATCGTTATAAGTACCGTTTGTTTTCGTAGCTTCAAGCTACTGACCATGATGTTGATCAACCACAGAGAGTCAGAGATGCATGTTTTTACTAGGCATAGAATAACTGGATGTAGGAAACCTCTCTAAAATGTTAAAGACAGTTCTATTCCTGGGTTGGATATACTTTTACGCACCCACATTCACTAAGTAGTGCATTGTCCTTCTTGTTTCTCGTACGAGCTACGACCTTCTCCACTTCTAGTAGGCGTTTCGTGGTTGACTCGGAACTAAATTGGAATAGTCTTAACTTATGTGTCCATGGATCCAGAAATGGTCAATGAAGTATTACTCCCTTTGTCCCAAATTTTTTCCATACTTCCTGTTGAATGTATAAGTAATAAAGTTACCCCTCTCTCTAATAGCTTAAGCTTTTAGATGAGTTGGTGGTTAACAATCTAATATGGTATCAGAGGCAATAGATTCTGTGTTTGAACCTCATCGCCTACCTAATATTAAAATATTTACACGTGTTTAGCCCGCTTATTGAGGAGAGCCTGGCTACATGTGAGGGGGCGTGTTGAAGGTATAGGTAATAAAGTTACCCCTCTCTTAACAACTTAAGGGCCCGATTGGATGCCGTATGTGTTTTGAGTGTATTATTTATGAAGGGGGATAAGATAGTAAGGGGTATTAGTTAAGAAGGGAGGGCCCACATTGATGTGATATTTATAGAGGGTGTATTAAAAAGTAGATGGTTTGGATGATGTATTAGAGAAGAGGGATAAAATAATACTTGGTTTGGATGGAGGATAAATTGGGTGTATAAGGGAGGGTGTATGATGTAAAAAGCTAATAAATGACTCTTTTGCCCTTGCGCATTATTAACATGGATAATTCATTAGATTAAATATATTATTACAAAATCCAATAAAATTAATTACTTTATCACAATTAATCAATAATAATTTATTTTACTAATAATTTAATTATTTTAATAATTTAAAAAACCCACCCACGGTTTTCAATCTCTAACAGTTACACGGTTTTAAAAAACCCACCTGGCATGATCAAAAAAAAAACCCACCTGGCCTCCCACCTCTCTCTCTCTCCCTACCCACCCACCTCTGTTCCAGACACGCCCCCCCCTCTCTCTACAACCCACTTCTGTTCCAGTCGACCATGGTTTTACAAAATCCGGCCATAACTTTTCCACCTCTGTTCCACCTCTCTCTCTCTCTCACGGTTTTACAAAACCCACCGGCAACAGCGACGTTGGGTACTACTTCTCTCTCTCTCTCTACTGTAAATGACAAATTTTTTTTTTGATCCGCTGTAAACGACAACTCCGGCCATAATTTTTCCTCTCTCTATTTTCCATTTTTTCCATTTTCCATTCTCTGTGCATGTGTGAAGAGGTGATGAAGAGGGGGGATTAGGGAGGGCAGAAATGGCAAGATTTCACCTGTATTGCCCCGGATTAGTTATGGCTACCTCCGGAGGTGGCCATAAATTAGTACCGTGAGGGCTGTGTTAACGAATACGGGGAGAAACGAATACAGGAGGAAAAAATGATACCAAACCGTGCAGCAACTGTCCAATCAAGAACCAATACACCTGGATTGCGCAATACACCCGATGGATACGGCGTCCAATCGGGCCCTAAGCTTTTAGATGAGTTGGTGATTAACAATCTAATACTTCCTTTTTTAGATCTTCCATGTTACTTGTCAATTTTGACTAGTCAAGGAATTTTTTTTGGAAACACTTTATTTATTGCCCTTCCTCCTCATAAGGGAAAAAATTCATGGATTTCAAATTTACCTCTGCATAGCTGAAGGGTAATCTTGGAAACCTTATACATTTTGAAGAGAATGATGGTGTCCCATTGAAATGTTGGATTCCCGAAAAGGGATCAAAATTTTTGAGATGGAGGGAGTACTTTTCAAATAATCGGAACTTGAATATTGCCAGGACAGTGGGGATTTGAACTAAAGGAGTATAACGGGTAAAGGAAATTAGGACCTAATTGGTTTCAAAAATAGGTTTGGACTTGTAATAGGGTGAAGATGAACTACGGAAAAAATGACCAGACAATTTATAACTCAAAATAATGCAGTAATTTGTGTAGACTGAAGAGTAGCTCTTGGTCATAGTCCTGAAACCCGGAGCATAATAAGCTTGTGTCGCTGGCAAAGAAGATTTTCCCAAATTTGCAGTTTCAAGCTGTTATTTTTTCGAGAAAAAAACATTGGACAAAATTTTTAACTGGATTGTCTTATGTACCGTTTCAGAAGTTAGAATTTTGAGAGTCTGTTTAGTGGAGTGATCTGCAGCTTGGAGTATGAAAACAAGCATTGGTTTCAATTCCAACTATGTGGTGGTAGTGGTACTCACAAAGCCTTATCTTAACCAAACAACCCACTGCTAAATAAATGTAAACAACCTCCCTGCTCCCTTAATGCATAATAACCATGCGTTTCTATTCTGCAACAGTACTAAATTGTAATACATGCTAAGTTTGTGAAATTTGCAGTGCTTATTAGTCAAGGGATGGAAGGGGACAAGTTGGAGTTTCCCCCGTGGGAAGAAGAACAAAGACGAGGAAGACCACACATGTGCAATCAGAGAAGTAATTTTTCTTTTTTCATTTGGTATTCCTAAATGTTCTCATATGTGCAGTAAATACCAATTCCTACCAAACACTAGTTTTTACAATAAGACTTAAACTAATGGAAATGAGCTCAAACAGGAGAAGTTTAATTTTTTTTCCTCGTTACTTTCTAGCTTTAGGCCAGAAAGAGGTCAGCTCGATTAAAAAGGTGATTTATGAAACAATATTTTCTTCATTGGTAAGACTTGTTTCGTCTGACTTCATGGTTGATACACTGATCATGCTGAAATGTTCTCGTTTCTAATTCTGTCTCACAAAGTCTTACCACACATCCATCTCAATATTCTCATTTCCTCTTACTTTGTAGTTTTATTATATTGCTAGATTCTTATATTTGAAAGGTTCCATCCCAGCTGAAAGCGAGGTTCTATCAGATGGTAGCGAGATTCTACTGGATTCTTCTTCTTAATCACAGAACATCGGTTATAATCATTAGGCAGCCTTTCTCGTTACCATCTTCTGATGAGCTAGTCAATGTCTTGTAGGCCGGTTGGAGATGTCTTGGAATTTATCCTTGGTCTTTATGTGAATTCTTATTTTCTTTTCCTCTGTGTGGTCATTTCACTGCCACCGTAGGATTACCACTGCCCTTGCTCCCATCACTGCTACCGTTGTGACTGCTACCACCTTGGTCACCATGGCTACCTTCATACACCCCAGCAATGTTGTTTCCGTTGCCCCCTCAACCACCATTCTGGAAGCATTTCACCATAATAGTCATTTTGAACAGGGTCACTACTACCATCGTAATGCTTTCATGAACCAACACATACTGCCTGCAGTCCTTTGCGACTGGATGTGTTATCCTTTCTGAGGTGTGTGGTTTTCCAAGCATTAGTTTTGAGTTCCCATTGCAGTAGGGTTATCTGCATGCAATAGTTCAACATTGTGTATGGTTTCACTGAGGTGTTATGGTGTTGGGGATTCAGCAGTGACAGCATTTTCAGGCTCCCCTAAGCAGGAGAATGTTTGCTTGAGTTCTGCCCGAGACCTTGTTCGATTTTCCGCGGAGGATTTTGTCCTTTGTTTGGGTTCTCGGAGAATCTTGGCTGGTATGCTCTTCTTGGATTCCTATTTTTGAATCATCTAAGGAAGGCATACCATCTTCTTGGAGCTTGTTTTCCACAGTTCTTTTAGTGTTACTATAACTTCTGAGTGGTTCTCAGCTGAATTGGTTCTCCTATTGAAGTGTAAGATGAATGGTTCTTGTTTTCTTCTGAATGGTTTTCCATATAAGATGGTGTGTATATGGTCATTTTGGGGTCCAAGGCTTTTGCTCATCAGATGATTCGTACCTAAGATATGGAATATCAGTACTTGTCAAAATTAAATAAGAGAAGACAACTGACCTTAAGGATCGAGGACTATTGGTCGAATATAATTTCCTGATATAAATTGCAGTTGACTGCTACCCATCTAGAAAATCAGAATGTCACATGGTAGCTGACATGCATCTCCCTCCCTAAAAGTTGCATTTCTGCTCTTAGATTCTGATGCTGCATTCGTCCTCTCCATTTAATGGCAGGTCCTTGAGGAAACAGGTTTTGATGTTTCAAAACTCTTAAACAAAGATGAATATATCGAGATGATATTTGGGCAGCAGAGGGTGCGGCTTTACATTGTTGCTGGCGTGAAAGATGATACCGCCTTTGCCCCACTCACCAAAAAGGAGATCAGTGTATGTGGTCTCTCCATCTAAACTGTCATGGTTGTGGAAAAAATTAAGTCTTTGAGTCCACTTCTATATTTTTTCCTTCGCATGATAGAAATTTCTCCTGAATTGCTCCTTTGGTATATTTTGTGGCCTTGTGGGTGTCTAATTTGATTGCAGCTTCTTTCTACATGTCGTAAACTAAAATTAATGCCTAAATCTCATGGTCAGCTCATCCTACGTGGGTCACCTGTAGGGTTTTTAACAGTTTTAACTTCCTGGTATATACACTGGTTTGTCTAAACAAATATTTTTTTACTTATCAAAACAGGAAAATTCTAGTTTTGCATTAAGTTTACCCTTGATACCTGAGAGAAACACTCAATGTTCCAAATGTGTTGAATTATGGCAACCCTGAGTGCAAGACCTGTTTGCGTGACCACAGAATTTGTAGATGGAAGTTGCGCAATTTTTTTGTTGACAGGACCTTTGAAGCTACGTGTCTTGATTTACATTCTTTTTCAGTAGGTCTCCCTATGTTTTTCAAAAAGACATGTCTAATATTTGTTGGTTTGAAATTCTTATCATCATTCAGTATATGACTTATGGGCCTTGGGTTAGCAGGCACAATTTTCTTCTTCCAGGCCCTGGGTTGATATTCTACTTGTGTTCAACTGGTTTATCTTTTTTGTTCTTATATGCCGGACGTTATACTTGTCCGTGAGAGAAGGAATATGTTGTTCATGTGTTGAATTGGTAGAAGTATGTGCACTTGCATAATTGAATCCATTCGGGTGATATAAATTAAATCTCCAAATTCTTGTCCCTATGATGTTTGCATTTGAGCTTCGTGTTGTCTGCTTCAGGAAATTGCATGGCATCGGCTTGACGAACTTCTACCAGCGAATGATGATGTTATATCTCGGGGGATTACTGGCCTGAAGCTTTACATGGTTGCTCCTTTCTTGGCGTAAGAACCTTGTCGATTGTCTCCGTAAAGCATCTCGCGAGTAACTGAGTTTTTTTTTTTACTTGGCACATTGGTATATGATTGCTTTGTTCTTCCAGATCTTTGAGAGCATGGATTTCAACACACCAGCCCCCAGTAGCATCGAAACCTAATATACCTTTGAAAGGTTTGTGGTCTCCTTTTCCCTTTAACTGCAAAACTTTCTCTCCTTATTTGTTTAGTTGCCTTAGTTACTAGCTAATTTGAGAAATGGAGTACAAGTTGACTAAGAAACTGGGACCTTTCCTTTGCCTTGTTTTTATTACAGTGACATGAATTGTAAAACCTCTAGTAACTAGTTCAGTTCATCTTGTTGATAGAAATAAGGCTGCAGTTGGCCAGGTTGAGTACAACCCTGGCTGTCCAACTTGGCAGTTGGGGGAGTTTTTAATTGTTTCGATTTTGAAAAAAGAATTGCATTTTGGTATAAAACATAGCCGTAAAGCTGGGCTGAGATTGGTTGATGTCTTTGTGATGCACGCCAAGTATATGCAAAAAAAAGGGCGGCTCTACCTGGGTTCAAAAAATGCACTGAAATTTTATATTCCATACATATAAATTTGTATTTTCTTTAATATAGTCAGCATTGGATCATTCGTATGAAGACAAATTAGATGAAAATTACTATCATTTGTGAGTAAGCAGACATTATAACTCAGCCAAACAAACTAAACCATACCCAATAAATTTTCAACTAAAATAAGTTTATATATTTTTTGTATAGAATTTTTTTTGTCACAGCTGAATTAAAATCCTAGAGCTGCCCTTTTGCAAAAACTATCAGATGTATGCGTTGAAGTGTTGGATTTATCTAATACTTGTGTCCAAGGACCTTAACTGGCACAAATACACTGGTAAGAAAGCGGTGTGTCTGTCTGTCTCTGTCCCCATGCTCCAGACATTATGATACACTAGTCTAATTGTGCTATTAAGACCTTATCTTGATACTTTGAAGCAGAAAGTAAGCTTTTGCGATTTTGATGTAGGAAATTAGACTTGTATTATATGTGTAAGAATGATTAGCTAGTAGTTTCAGGTACAAATAGAAGTATGTATGTCTGTTGTCATGTCCTTTCATGTAAAATGGTTATGCACACATGAGCCACTTGTCCAAAGTACTTCCAGCTATATTAAAATTGGAAGGAAAGTAGTTGGACTCATTGGACGAGGTACAACTAGTTTGGTGTCTCATATGGCCCAAAATGGAGCATGGAGGATAGCGTTGTAATGAATTGGAGAAAGCTAGAATGTTGAAGGTTTTCTGCAAGATGAACAAAAATCATCACGGTTGGGTATTAAAGCGGCCAATCTATGATTCATTTTGCTGACGATCTTTTCGTTTATTTTTTCCTGAAGGAATTAGTTTATGGAAGGCGAAGAACAGTTCCACAGGGAGCAGCTCAATGATAACAGAAAATCAACCAACTAAACCTGTAGTAGATACCAACTCCATGGACACAGGTCCTGGCAGAAGCTTCAGAAATTTCCGTTTCGATACCAATTTGATAATCCAAGCAATGGAAACTGCTTTCTTCTCGGGATGCTGAATCGCTGTTTGTACTGGACGAGTTTTATGCAACCACATGGTTTGTTGAGTTTGTAGCTGTTGCGTATGCATCTTTTCGACAGCATTTATGACCTCTTTATGTTTGCTTGGTAGCTGTGCCGACTTTGTTTTGTAAATGATTACAAGGTTAGAGATATATGTATATTCTGTGCAGAAACTCTTCTGGCAAATGCTTAAATCAGGTTTCTTTTGTTAGTTTCCAGTTTAGTAGCAAAAATGTCAGCTATTTGGTATCAATTGGATTTCTTGTGATTTTGTCTGCACAAATATCATCAAGAAGATTTCACATGGAATGCAAAATACTGATTCAGAAACCATTTGCTCAGTGTACCAAAAAGCATAGCTAATGAAAAAAGACAATTCCAGAAGGCACTACATGAATCACCACCCCATGGAGGGTAATGATAATCCCAAAACTGTTTTTGTACAAAAACTGATTTGGCATTATCATTTTCCCCTATGAAACCATAAACATTTATACTAGTGGCCCAATAAAAACTCTATAGCCACTACACCGGCTTAGAGAAAAATGACTTGGAATTGCGCTCTTAGATTCAGAAAAAGCCAATCCATAGAAGGAAAGATGCTTGAAGCAGAACAGGAACAACAAGAATAACGGCTATAAATCGAGAACTTTAGATTGGAATGCCATCCAATGCACAGCGACCCTTAAGGAACCTTAAATCACTGAAGTCACAATACTCAGAATGTTGGATCATCACCGCCACGGATTTACTGACCGAAATATAGCCATAACGAAAACAATATCCATACATACATTGCAAAACGTGGATATGTTTTCCAGTCTAGTAATCATGATTAGAAAAACAATAATTCAATCTAAACCGAGAGAGTCAAATCAATTTACCATAAACTGATTTGCCCAATCATCATACGCAAAACAGTATCAATATATACAGAAAGTGAACTGTAAGTTGCGAACCAAATGATCCGATTTTCTATAAGCAAGCATATAGTCCTCAAAGGAACCCTGTTTAAGAGATATGGGTCCTTGAGGCATTGCAGTGGTGCAAGTATCATATCTTTCATTTTCCTCAAACAAATCAAAATGACAATGCTATTTGTCAACTCCATCAAATAAAGAGGAGCCTATTAAAATATTGCAAATTGCCGAATTTTTAGAAGGTGATAGGCTGATAGCGGACCACAGGAGAGCCTCTTCCCGGTGGAGGAGCCTTTTTTTTTTCCTGGTAAGAGATCACGATAACAATAAAGAAGTCATGTCATATAGGATACCGTTCGTTGAAGATGCTCTTACGGATTAAGTTGTTAGCATCTCCAGCTTGGTGAAGTACGAAAGCAACTAGAACTAGAAAAACAGCTATAGTTTTCTATTCCTCACTCATCTTCATCTTAGTAGGGTTCAAATTCAGTTGGAACATACCCACCAGTCATCTTATTATG
Source organism: Rhododendron griersonianum (assembly GCA_018127125.1). Lineage (NCBI taxonomy): Eukaryota > Viridiplantae > Streptophyta > Magnoliopsida > Ericales > Ericaceae > Rhododendron > Rhododendron griersonianum. Next base: position 27,485,067 of record CM030790.1, on the reverse strand, counting down.
TATCTGGCAGTTTGGATATTCATTTTCTGAGGTGGACAGTACACAGTCCCAAGAGCTCGAAAACCCTAACAGAAGAAAATCGGAATGACTAAACCTACATAGAACCCACAACAGGTATAGAAAACAAAACCAGCATAAAACCTTAATACAGGTTCCTGCAATTCAAAACCTCCCTGCCTGCAATCAAATCTTCAACTCTTGCAACTCCTGTGTCACCACCACAGATTCCTTCTGGTTGTTCTGGACCTTGTTCTCCATATGCACCGAATTTCCAGCTTGCAGGATGGGAGGAGCTGTTGAAACAGGTGGCTCCTCTATACGAACTGGCGGAGCAGCAAAAACTGGCAATGTTGGCCTTATACAAACAGGTGGAGCAATACTAGCTGGTGAGGGCCGCCTCTGCTGTGGGGACTGGCTAGGTGGAGGAAGCGGTGGTGCAGAGAAAACTGGTATGGCATTTCTTATTGTCACTGGTGGTGCAATTCCATGGTATGCCCTGAACTTATGGACAGGAATGTAGGGTGCTGCTCCAGCTGCAGGAAACTTCAGAGGCTGGATTCTGGGGCTTTCTGGTGACGGTAGCGGGACATCATATGATGCAGCAATAACAGGTTGGCTTTCAGCTGGTGCCCTTGGAAATATGGTTTCATTCATTGTAGGGGTTAATGGTCTATTTTGAGGGCTGTTGCTTGGGCACATCAAGCTGTTGTTTACAGGTGTAATAACATGTCTGTTTCGAGCAGCCTTGGAGTATATGAGGGGAAGGATTTTTGATGCCCTAATAGGAGGGGGCTTTGTTGTGGTCAAGGGACTAGGGTTCTGTGTTGGAAACTGAATGGGAAAGGATACATCAAGCATTTTTGCCTTCCTAAGAAAATTCTGCAAAGCACGCGATACAGCGACATGCTCCTGAGCATCGGTATTCGCCTTCTTGGATGATGAACACTCAGATTGTTGTGCTACTGGACAAACAAAAAAAGAAGCATGTTATTTACATAGTTGACACTTCTAAATTCATTTTCAAAACTTCTGTTTACTTCAACCAGCCTTATACCTGTGGTCATGTTCTTAACGAGTTCATAAACATGCTTTTACTCAAAAGTGCCAAACTATATTTACCCTAGAAACATGGTAATGGGGAACTAGCATAGTCTTTAATTAAAGCCATGTTACATGGAATCATTATTAGTGTTGTGGTGGGTACATGTCTAAGTGTAAGGATTAATATAATTGTCATTTTGAGGACACAGGGACACTGCAAAATATTCATGTGTAATACATTTGATCCGACTTTCTTGGGTAAATATTGTAACAACGTGCAATAGAGCATTTCATGCATATTATGGTAGCTTTACACATAGCTCTACTTGAAACTTGAAGTACTAATAATTCTTCCCAAGAGTATCCAACTAAACTGTCCGACACATATCCTATACTGTACCAGTTGTTGAGTGTCCAACACGGGTAGTTTATACTTTCAGAAGGGTCCATGTTCATATCTGTAAAGCCTCTTGGAAGTGGGATGCCCTTCCTGTGTTTTGCAACCCATCACTATTACTGGAAAGGTTTGGCTCTGTCAAGTGTATAACTGAGGCTGGGTAAAGACTAAAAGGATGCATTGACAAACTACTTGGACTACATTGGTAAGATCTGTCCAGGCACATTGGTTGAAGGATCTTTAAGGATATGGAAAGGGTGTAAACACTTGGATGAAGATGGAAATATCTGCTAATACAAGATTTGTGATGTGAAACATAACTTGGCCTGAGGTTAATTGGATTCTACTAGATTCAGAAGTACCAAAAATAGCACCTTTTTACTAGGGAATACAATATCTCAATGCATCACACAAGTTCCACACTCCACCAGCTATAGTCAGATAGATACGCAAATAACCTAGAAAGCAAATTTAGAGGTAGAGAAAATGTGTCTTTCAGTTGCAGTCTGTAAGCGTAATGAACTGGGACAGTTTCTCGGCAAGGAAGTTAGCTTTGCGCAAACACAGGCCACTAGCTTTAAAACTTAAATATGTCCGTTTTTGAAATCACTACAACTACAAAAGATAGAAGGTAATGCCTTAACAACCACCCTTCCAACCTGGCAATACACAATCCCAAGGTTTACATATACTATCTTATAAATTCTGTCTCTATACGCATCTCTCTTCTTCTCTCATTCATACAACGCTTATTTAATTACGAGGAAATGCAATGTCAATATGCAAATGCACACGCATAAGATCGTTTCATCAACAATGGAAGCATGACAATCGTCTTGTGAATGTGTGTGGATTAGCCCCTATTGACCAAAAAACTGTCAACGAGTTCTTTTTTTTTTTTTTTGACAAGTAATTCAAAATAGTTCTTGGTGTTGGAAGAATTTTTTATTTTTCCTTCGACACAATATGCAAAACCAGATAGGCCATCCACTGAATGGGTGATGGATATTCGCAAACATTAACCATCATCCCAGCAGGTCCAATATGCATGCAAGCAAAACAGGAGCATTGAACATTAAAGATCCTACAAACGGGTTCAATATGCATGCCTGCAGCACTTTACTCCAGTAACACCGTAATTCATGAAATGTTTTAAGTATATACATCATCAGTGTGACCAAAAATTATAGAACCGAATTCCAGAAAATATTTCTGATAGCATATGTATTCGGCGACAACTATAACTGGAGCTCCTTTATTTTCCAAGGTTTCCGTGAAGTTTCTCATGAATACCATACGAGGCCAGGATTTTCCATTTGTTCCACGTGTATCTCGCTATTGGGAAGACGATTAAATCATTCTTAAGAAAAGCTTCTTGTGGCTACATCTCAATGCAAGGAGGACTTACGTAGTTTCAGAGATGACCAAGCTGTCATAGCCACATTTTTTTCAGCTTGTTTCTTGTTCTTGGCTGGTTCGCCAGTAAACCTAATGCCAGCCAACTCTACGGTGCAACTGAAAGGTAGGTGTCCAATGCCTGACCGGAAAGTTGTGTATATTGGCAAAGATGCTGCTACTCTTTGTGAAACCTCCTGCAAAAGATTCTTGTAGACCCCTGTCTCATCCTGTGAATAATTTCATATAGTCAGCTAAAAGACAGTTCACTACCAGAATGGTTGGAAGAATGTAAAATATGAAAAAACGCAATAACAATAGTCTAAGACTACGTTCCGGAAACCTTCTTAAAAAATAAGTACTTATTTCTCATACTTCTTTTTCGAAAATAATAAGGGTCTTCCACAAAATTCAAATACAAAATTTACTTCACATTTTCAAACTCAAAAATAATGTAAATGAAAAAAATAATAATAATAATTTCGCACCGTATTAAAGATCTCAATGAGATCTATCAAATAAGATCCATAGTGATATGAAAATTATTTGCGTAAACACATGATTTTTGAGCTTGAAGTTGTCGTATACAAAAAAATAAGACTGTTGCTATTGCGTTGGGTGCCGGTGGAGGGAAATCGTACCGGCGGCCGCGCCGGGCCGTCTCCGGCAAGGGGTGCTCGGATCAAGCACCCTACACACCTCGGATGCCGTTGATTCCCGCACTAGCCCCCTTGGTTTTTTTTTTAGAATTTTTGGACGGCTCGGATCGGCCGTCCGGTGGCCGGAGACGGCCCGGCGAAATCGGCCGGTATTTACCTATACAAATTCTACCAAAATAAGTACCCAGCTTCTTATTTTCAGGAACAACCCTTCTTATTCAACAAAAAATAAGTTCTTTTTCTTGTTCTGGAACACAGCCTTAAAATATAAGTCTCTGCATTAGGCGTTTAATTTTATATACGGCAACAACGAGCTGGAGCCTACTATGAAATCATGCCGCAAAAAAATACACCGTACATGGGTACCTTATGAAGTATACATTAGAAACACAGGATATCTCCATTTATATCTACAACAAGCACCATAGCCACAGCTGTAACTCAATCAAAATATATTACGTTCTGATTTCAAAACAACCTCTATGGTCAAATTAACTTTGATGCTACCTCTGTCTTAACAATCAAGCCTGTTACGAAGTTCTAGATAGGGTTTGAGCTAGTGATTAAAACATCAATTTCTCGATCTTTATTTGAGTAGAAATACCAGCATTGTGATTCAAGTTCTAACAGGAAGCCCGTCCCATGATAGAGTTTCAGAATTGTGAACCCGTATAATCTTAGATGGGAACAGAAAATAAAAAGAAGGAAATACTAAATCAAAAGAGGCAGGGCAAAACCATCTCTTGTTGGTTGCATCAACAGAAACCAACCAATTCCGCTTTGTGGGTTTTCATTACAATTCTCAAATTAGAACATGTAAAAATACCAGGATTCAGCCAGAAAAGCCATTCACCTAATCTCTCCTGAGAGGCTAAGACTGTCAAAAAAACGCTCCAGCAAAAGTTCAACAGATTAGTAGGGTAGTTGCAAAACCACATGGTTACGTATATTAGCAGTGCACAGCATAAGTAGCACACTGTGCACATAAGCATTGCTAATTTCTTTCCCCTTACCAATTTTTTGTTCACAAAATCCCCGCTGAAGTAAAAAACATGTGCATAACTCAACAATTTTACAGAAACTCTTAGCATTGTTAATTTCGCCCTTTCAAATTTCAACACTAGTTCAGTGTTCACCAAGTACCAACTAAAAGTAAACAACTCAGGAAAAAAAAAAAAACTAAAAGTAAACAAAATTAAATGAGTATGAACTCAATCAAACAGAACATCTTCTTAACGTCACTACTAATTTAACCCCAAGGGGTTGGCCTAGTGGTCAAGTCTTAGGACTTAAGGGTTTGCTCTCTTCAGGTCTCAGGTTCGAACCTCTCAGGTACTATCAACTTGTTTGGGGCCAGTCCTTACAAAGCTTTGCTCCGACACCCCGCAAGTGGGTGGTGGGATTGGGCCTCTTGGATTAGTTGAGGTGCCCGTAAGCTGGCCCGACACCTGAGTTATTAAAAAAAAAACATCACAACTAATTTCCCGCTTCTCAATTCCATCAGTGAATCATTACCTCTTTTTTTTTTAACTCAAACTCGAAATTTGAGTGGAAATCCCGAAAACCCCACTCCACTTTTTTCACCCAAACCTATACCAAATTAAGTTTTGCTCAAATCAAGGGAGACTCCAATTTTTGCAAGGGTTTTTTCTCCTTCTCAAATTTACTATCATTACATTAACGAAACTTTTACTCAAATTTGTGCCTAGATTTGGATTCTCCCATTGGAGTGCTTCATGCCAGAATGAAGCTTTTACTGGAATTTGAGTAAGGGCTGGAGATGCTTCACCTAATTACAACGGACGTAAACAAAATGACCATTAACAAATCTTAACGGAAAAATTGAGACGGAACCCTAACGTGAAAGCTCACCAGAATCCTGGCGGCAAGTGAATGCGAGGGTCCACTGACGGCGAGCGCATTGAGGGCGACCTCGGCGGCGGAGTGCTCGGCCTGCCTGAGCGTGGTGCAAAAGCTAGGGCTCTCGAAGGAATCCCCGTTGAAATTCACGACCGACTTGAACCTCGGCGCGTGATCCGGACCCTCCCTTATGCACGTGTACGACGGCAAGTTAAAACAGCTCCTCTGCGCCAGCTCCTGCAGCTGATTCTTATACATCTCTCTCTCTAGAACTCCGTGAAACTATTCAACTCTCTAGATCGGAGCGTCGAGCTCTCTGATTGTAATGCGGACCATCCAACTGGATCGGAGAGCTCTAGGGTTTCGATTCATACATATAGATTGAGCGGTAGAGTGAAAGAGTTCTTGAGAGCGAGCGGAGAGGGGGAAAGAGATTGGAGAGCTCAGCAAAAGAATGAGAGAGAGAGAGAGATTTGCAGCTTAGAAAACAACGAAGAGAAAGAGAGAAGAAAGTACAGTCTGTGTTTTTCTGTTTGTACTCGATTTCTGGTAAGTTAGGAAGTGGTCGCCCTCATGATAGGGTTTTGGGTTGATAGAACACTGACCGTTGGATTGATACAGTGTTGAGAATTGAAAGGGATTTGGTTTTGATGTAGGGTGGGAGCGAGTACAGGTGGATGTAGCTTTGTTTGTACATTGGCCTGTTCATTTTGAGGTCATGGTTTTTAATCGAAAATGATAGCTGTACCGACTTCCACCCCACCGAAATCGTACGGACAGCCCCGGTGGACCGTCTCCGGCTACCATAAGGCTGATCCGAACCGTTCAAAAATTCTAAAAAAATAAAACGAGGGGGTCTACGCAAAAATCAACTGCATCCGATGTGTGTAGGTGCTTGGATCAAGTATCCTATTTTTCATATATACACAAAAAATAGGGTGCTTGATCCAAGCACCTACACACATCGGATGCCATTGATTCTCACGCAAGCCCCCTTGGTTTTTTTTTATAGAATTTTTGGACGGTTCGGATCGGCCGTCCGGTGGTCGGAGATGGCCCACCGAAGCCGTCGGTACGATTTCGGTGGGGAGGCTGTAGGTACAGCTAGCATTACTCGTTTTTAATATGGAGTAACCGTTCGCTTTCTCCAAAAATCTTTTTTTTTCAAAAAAGAAGATAATTTTTACTCAAATATAACGAAAATAAAAATAATTTTTATTTTTTTTATATCGTTTAAAAGATCTCAATGAGATCTATCAAACAAGATCTATATTGATAGAAAATTATTTACGTAAACACATAATTTTTGACCTTGAAATTACCTTCTTTTTCTAATTTTTTTTTTAAAAAGTGGAATGGCCTCTAAATTTTTTCTATAATATTTCCCTCGTTTTATATTTAGAGTTCACTACGAAAAAATGTTATTTTTTAAATATAAAAATTAACTACTTTCGTGTATTATTTTTTTATTTTTTATTTGCACCAAATTAACGTATTAATCGAGATCTTTAATACGGTACAAAAAAATATACATGAATGTAGTTGATTTTTTTATTTGAAAAATGGTAATAGAGAGTATGAGACTCTCAATATGAAACAGGGAGAGTAAAGATTTTTGAAATACTGTAGGAGATAAGTTGGTACATGTAAATTACAGTGTTAGGAACTCGGACGTTACGACTTGGATACCTCAAGCAAATCTTAGGCAAAATGATTAGCAAAAGTGTAATTTTTTTCTTTGGCTAGGTGTCAAATAAGAGCATCTCCAATAGCCTCGTCGGAACCACCATCTCATCGGATTTAGAGGCTTTGCCAAGGGAAGGGGTTGAAAATGTGAACCAGCAGCCTCATCGGAACCCTTGCCACTTCCCCCTTTGCTACAGTAACTCATCACTCCCAACGAACCATTGTAGCACTCGTTCGAGCTCTCTCTCTCTCTCTCTCAAAGTAACCAGATCTGTGCCGCGAACAACTGCGTCGTCATCGCCCTTGGCTCTGGCAAAGGTAAGCACAGATTTCTGGCGGGGTTTGTGATTGTATGCGTTTTGCGATCTTCGACGTGTTTTGTGTTTTGTGATTGTATGGCTTGCTCCAGTGATTTTGATAGGTTTTTTGGTGGGTTTTGTGATCGACGAGTTTTGTGATTGTGGGTTTGGTTTTCGACTTTTCCGATGGATTTTCTGATTTCGGTAGGCGTGGGTTTTGTATTATCTGTTTTTTTTTTCTTTTCAAAAGAGGTTTTGTGATTTGAATAGACAATTGCTTAGGCTGCTAAAAGAGAGATGTATTTTGTGACTGGTTAAAGTAGAATTTTGAGTAGACAATTTGCTTAGAATCAAGTTGAGGCTGTTGGAGATGCTGAGCACTCCCCAAAAGCCAAAACCCTGATTTTAGATTTTTATTATATTTTTTTTAAGTAAAAAACAAAAACCAAATGTGAGAGGAGACGGGAAAGTTGAGGAGGGAAACCCAGCCGAAAAGAACTCTTCAATAGGAGATCTCCTTCAACAACCAAATCAACCAAGACCTTGGGACCGATTATTGGGTAAGATGTTAGTATATAGATATGATCATAGGAAATGTGCTCCCCCTTTTGGAAAGGTTGGGCGAGGAGCCACAAAGCCAATTTCTTCAAAGAAGCGAAAAATCATAAAACACAAACCTAGAGAGAGGGGGGGAGTAGGAAGATGTGCACCCAATTTCAAGTTGCAAGAGACCATGGCTGTGAGCAACAATGGCTTCCCAACAGTTGCTTTGCCAGAGAGAGGGAGAGAGAGGGGGGGAAGCTAGTGTGCAATACCTCGCCCAGAGTAGCGTGTTACTGTAGCACTGAGGCTAAATGCTGAGAATACATTGAGGCTGCTGGATTTGTGTTTTACTGTTTTTGGCGTTTAGGCTAAACAAAGTAGAGAAAAGGGGGAAATGCTGAGGCCCCGTTCCCGAACTCAAATAAGTACTTATTTTTAAGAAAGCAATTTTAAGCTAAAAAATAATGTGTTTATGCAAATAATTTTTTTAGCAAAATGGATCTTGTTTAATAGATCTCATTGAGATCTTTTGAATGGTATAAAAAAATTGAAAATTTATTTTTCATTTACATTATTTTAGAGTTTGAAAATGTGAAAATTTTGAAATATTAGTACCGACCATGTTGGAGATGCTCTACCACTACTTTTGTGTTGTATTATTGTAAAGCAAATGCTAAGAGTACTCATCATATGACGTACATACGGCGTACATCGCCGTGTGGGCATGTAAAAATGATTCGATTCATTGATAAATTGTAAAATATTTTCTCAAATCTTGGCAATTTTTTTTTCAAATGGCTTATAAAAAATACCTAACTTTTGAATGAAAAGTTAGAACATTGGATCAAGTACTTACACATATTCAATTGAGTTAATTTTTTGCCAATTGAAAAAATATTTCAAAATTTACCAACGGATTGGATCATTTGTGCGGAACTTATAGTAGGCTCCACACAATAATGTACGTCGTATGTACATCACATGGTCGGTACTAATAGCCGGCCTCGGGAAGTGAATGGGAGGATGACCCATTGGAAGAAAACAAGGCAAACGCTAATCTCATGAGTTCAGTAGACAATGGTTAATGCGTAAAAAAAATACATTGAGATCTGTGAAAAATGTGTAGATATTCAAAAAAATGCATTGATATTTGTGGAAAGTACATTGAACTTGTAGAGACCCGTAATTTTTGGAAACTATTAAAAAGATTTTTATTAATATTGGAATATTGAATAATTGTGAAATTTGTCGAATTATATGATTTGGGGTTAATGTGAGAAGGTTGTTTGTAGAGGAGTGCTTGTGTAATTATGTGTGTGCTAGTATATATATAGGTGTGTGTGAGTGTAGGGGATTAAAAAAAATCCCAAATCTCACACTCTCTCTCTTCTCCCGGTCTCTCCCCCTCTCTCTTGGCTCCTTTCCCTCTCTCTTGTTCCTCCACCAAAAATCAACCTCCGACCTCAAAACCTATACACAACGACTTCCAATCCCATCTACACGCATATTGAAGCTCGTATCTCGTCGGTGGGAGCTCGGTGGTTCGTATTTCACTCGGTTTGGAGTTTGGAAGCTAGGGCTCGATCTCTTTTTGGGTTTGCTCTCCAACTTCGAGGTAGGGATTTCTCTCACTCTTTGTATGTTTTTGAGTTGGTTTTGTGCATGAAATCGTGCCTGGTTGTTGTGATTGTTGTCGTAGTTGAAATCCTCGAAATCTGCAGAAAATCTGCTCGAACAGCATTTGTACCGATACGACTGTAAACCCGTATCGATACAACACTCGCTGGACAGCTTCGAAGCAAATTGGTATCGATACGCCTTTCCCTCATATCGATACAGTGAGCTTAAAACTAGTTTTCACTGTATTGCTCCGAAACCCATTGTTTTGACCTCCGATCACTTCTAGCTATCCTAAACTGCTTCCAAACTTAGTTGTTCGCACTCTAATGATTCGTTGGTCACTCTTGTTTGTGGGTTCACGTTGCGTCAATTATAAGCATCTTAGGGAGCCTATTATTATCCTAAGGTCATAATAGTCTGTTCGTTTAGCTATTAGGGATAAAGTGAGATGTTATGGTCGACGGAGTGAACTTGTTTAAACTAATTGTGTGTGTTGATAAGGAGGACTGTTAGATAGGATGATGGATAGATTATAGACGCACACGAGAACCTGACACTTGATGCTATGTAGTACGATGAGTGAGTTGAGACAACGAGTTTGGAGACAAGATGGAAACAAGAATTGACACGCGGACCGTTTACTTAATATCAATCTCCCTCCTTATCTTCAAATCGTGAAATCAGAGCTTTGGGAGCACATATGACAAAATGCAACACAAAAGGATTGTAATCGGCATACGGGGTCTTGATACCCGGAACTTAGAACGGATGTACGGGGTCATGAGCACCCGGAATGTAAAGTGGATGTACGGGGTCATGAGCACCCGGAATGTAAAGTGGATGTACGGGGTCACGAGCACCCGGAAATGTATGGTCGGGTATATGGGGCCCTAAACCCGGAAAGTTCCTAAATTCACTATTCGGCGTGTTAGAGGAGAAAGAGTTATTTGATCTTAACATTGGGAAATCGAAAGGAGACGTACGGGGTCCACAAGACCCGGAATGTGAGGCGCATAACGTAGAAATATGTGAATGAAATTTTGAATAAAAAGGGAGAATGTAAAAGATAACTAAGGGGTTGACTAGATTGATCGATGGTAAGTGACGTATTCTTAAAGTCCTGAGTTTTCTGACATGGAGTTAGCATTCGTTTGCATTCCTGTTTGTTGTCCCATACTTCATTCTTTTTATGCTATAATCTTCTCATTTGCATACAAAGCTTGTAGAGACTTTCCTACTGGGCTAGTGTAGCTCAAGCCTTATATTATTTCAGGTACTAACTTGAGACCGTAGCTTGCATGCTTGGGAGTGCTTGGACATGGAAAGCTCTTTTGATAGCTAATATTGAAAGTTACTTGTCCATCTTTGTATATTCTTAATGAACGGTGTATTTGTAACTTTAACCGTAAATCTTTTGACTAAAGGATATTGTAAACTCTTAGCTCCCTTTCGATACTCATTACTTATGTTAATTTGGGCCTCAAAGCCAAGATGTAATATTTTAGGGACTAATGGATGTTTGGAATGATATTATAGAAATGGGAATGTTATGTTATTTTGGGATATCGTACGGATTATTGCGAGGTTTAATTAATGAAAATCCTTTATATCTATGTTGAAAATTGAAGGCGTGACAGAACTCTAACTTCTTGGCATTAAGTGTGAATTATCCACTGCCTATAGAGAACAATTTTGTTCACTCTCCCCTAAAGAGGGTGACCATTACTTTCCCTGCGATTGGTGGAAATTGTATAGGAACTAGGGTCTACGGAATCAATACACTTTTTGATAATAATGGGTTAATTTGTGTAGACCCACACAATTTTCATCAATTAGAGGGAGAATAATATTCACCTTCCTTTAAAACTATTCTCCAGCCTATTAGGCTGAGATTAGCAAATCCGAAAACATAAGCGAGAGCAAGTTCACAATTGTGTCAAATATCATGCCGAAGTTAAGGTTTTAGCATCAAGGATGACAAAGCCTCTTCTTCATTTTTATGCTAACTTTAATGTCATTTCGATAATACCATTATTGACGTTAAAATTGGCGATTACCAAACTTGCCACTTTCACATGGTCACCTTTAAAATGTGAGAAAGGTTGTTGCATGCTACTACTAAATAAAAATTGGTTATGCTATAATGAGATTAATTAGATTGATTGAGCAATCTTGTTAATTTTTCTTACTACTGAACTGAAAATTAATTGGACAATGTTATTTTGACATCATCAAATGGACTATAGTATCGTTTTGCTTATTTTCTTGAGCAAGTTGAAAAATAGGTTACATAACGTACCATAGGACGGTATCCACCACAATCCATGTGGTACCTAATAATAGTGCTAAGGACACACATCGACTGTACAAATATTTTCACATTTTATCACAATAAGTAGGGCCTGCGCACTATACGCTCGTGCATAGTGTGAATGTGTGTCTACAAGTGTTTGAGTAATTTTGTGTGAATCCTTACCGTTTCTTGGTACTTAGATTTTTTTTTATCTGATCGATGGTACTTAGATTAAATCCGGATCGTACTATTGAAATGAATGAGTGTGAACAAGAATTTTGCATTTGCTAAGTTGGCATCATGATTGTTTTAAAGAGAAATTAGCTGTTGCTTATGGGTGTTTTATTGTCATCTAGTACATTTATGGCATTTGTAAAATGAGAGTAAATTCTATCCACCATGGGTGGAAATCCCATGGTTTCCACCACCGCCTATGGGCCCCACAAAATTGTTTTTGTTATAATCTAAATCGTTTATTTTGTAGGATAAGTAGAGTAGTATATCCACAAAAAAAAATCAACTTGATTGGATATTGATAGGTATATCAAAACTTGAATTTTGGTTTACAGAAGGAATGGTCATAGATTTTGAAGTTAAATTATCCATGACTGTTCATTTCCTAAATCGAAATTCAATTTTTAATATACCTATTGATGTCCGATCAAGCTCATTTTTTGCGTAAATATAACATTTTGCGAGCCCTACAAAATGAACGGTTCAGATTATAACAAAAAATGCCCGATGGAGCCCGTAACGGACGGTTGTGGAAAACTTGGAAAGAATTTTATCTCTTGTAAAATTTAGGTTAAAAGTTAGACATTAAAAGCTTTTGTTATTTTCATTAAATTTAGGTGGAAGGTGGAATCTTTTCTGTAAATAAAACAAGTAGAGTTAAACGTTAATGAGTTAAAACTTTGAAATGTTATTTAAGATAGTTTCATAAGCATTAGGGTAACATTTTTCAAAATGAGGTGGCACTAATGCCAATGCCACAACAAATTCTGTTATGAGTCACGACACTCTGTACTATTTGAATTTTGAAGTGAGCAAGGGCGGAGTTGTTCAAGGGTTGGGTGGGATCCGAGATGTAGCAAAACAGTTCTATGTAGAGCGTTGTAATGCACCACCACAATTGTTGAAAGTGTTTTTAATAGTCAGATTAAAAACGAACTCTTCCAGGAAAAAAATAACTATATGGAAGAGTTTGTTTTGGCTTTGGTGGCTGCTGTTGGAGCGGGGTTGTGATTGTTTGTGCTATCGATTGGTGGATGGGTTTGCGGTGCTGGCTGGGGTTTCGGTTTGGTCTGTATCTATGGGTTTTGAGGGGCGACGACAACGGTGCTTCGGTTTCTAGTTCTTTGGCGGGTTGGGCAGGGGTTTGTTCAGATGAGGTGACAGATCGGGAGTCAGGTGGCATTTCGGGTTTGGGGTGTTTTAGGATTTTGTTGGTCTTTGACCAGCGCGTGGGTCTCGGGTACCTATAAAGATTAAGTAATTTTAATTTTCTTGTGCCCTTGTCCTTTTAATCTCTGTAATTTTTGAATTCGATGATTAATAAAAAAAATTGCTGATATAAAAAGAGTGTTTTTAATCCGGACCATTAATTACCAAGATGAATGGTTCAGATGCGCTTTGCAGGATGATCTACAGAAAGCTGTTTTGCAGCATCCCCGGATCCGGGTTGGGTGGGGCCAGAGACCCCAACTTTATTATTATTACTTCTTCCGTTCCACTTTGTTGCGCCTCTATTGACTTTCCCTTAATTTAAGAAAACATCATAATTGCATTGACTTTTTGTCAATTTTACCATTTTACCCGTTTGACAGAATATTAAAATTATGTATATATATATAAAAAAAACTGAACCCAATTATGGTATTGGAGCCAAATCCAATTTGATAGGTTGTCATGTCATGAGGAGCGTGGCGCCATATTTGCTTCACATTGTGTCCTTTCAAATTGATTCAAAATTTGAATTTCTAACCTTTTTAAATGTAGAAGAAAATGAGGGGTAAAATGGTAATAAAGACATTAAAAAATGAATAGTTTTGAAATAAATACATCATTTTGGGACATTCCATAAAAGAATAACCACAATAAAGTGGGATGGAAGGAGTATTATTATTATGGGTAAATTGAGTAGGAGGACATAGTCTAGGGGTTTATGCCACAATTAGTCCATCTACTTTTTTCCATATAGTCTCCAGGACAATTGGCAATCAGTTTCTCAAAAATACCCTCGGAAGTCACCGGACGTTGACCAGCGTATCTGTTCATTTTTTGTCTATCTGTTGACTTTTTAATTTTTTTTTATTTTAACCAATGGCTGGCGTTGACCGGCGTTGACTGGTGCATCTGTTCATTTTTGGTGTATCTGTTGAATTTTTTTTTTTTTACCTCCATCACTCAACCACAACTTCTACCACCACCACCACGACGCCACCACCACCGCCATCATGCCGCCAAAACCTCCACCTCCACTACTACTCCATCACCAACACGCCACCACCTCCACCTCCACCACCACCATGCTACCACAACCTCCACTTCCACCACCACCTCTACCACCGCTCCATCACCACCACGCCACCACCTCCACCTCCACCACTCAACCACCACTTCCATCACCACCGCCACCATGCCGTCACAACCTCCACTTCCACCACCACTCCATCACCAACACGCCACCACCTCCACCTCTACCACCACCACTCAACCTTCACTTCTACCACCACCACCACCATGCCACCACAACCTCCACTTCCACCACCACTCCATCACCACCACGCCACCATGTCCACCTCCACCACCACTACCACCACGCCACCACCACCACCGCCACCACGCCACCACAACCTCCGCTTCCATCACCGCCACGCCACCGCCACCGCCTCCACCTCCACCACCACCACCACCACCACCATGCCACCACAACCTCCACTTCCACCACCACCTCTACCACCACTCCATCACCACCACGCCACCACCTCCACCACTTCCACCATTACCACTACGACGCCACCACAACCACCACCACCACCATGCCACCACAACCTCCACTTCCACCACCACCATGCCACCACTCCATCACCACCACGCTATCACCACCACCTTCACCACTCAACCACCACGACGCCACTACAACCTCCACTTCCACCACTACTTCTACCACCACTCCACCACCACCACCACCACCACCATGCCACCACAACCTCTACTTCCACCATCACTCCATCACCACCACACAACCACCTCCACCTCCACCACTCAACCACCACTTCCACCACCACCACTATGACGCCGCCGCCACCACCACCTCTACTTCCACCACTACCATGCCACCACTTTATCACCACCATGCCACCACCTCCACCACCACCTTCACCACGACGCCACCACCATGCCACCACAACCTCCACTTCCACCACCTCTACCACCACCTCCACCACCCCCATTAGCACTTCCATAACCACTCCACCACCTCTTAGTTCCACCACCACCACTCCAGTTCCACAATCATGTCCACTACTACCGCCACCGCCACCACCACCACAATACAAAACAAATACAGATATACCAGATACAAATACACCAAAATAGATACAATAGATATACCACAACAGATACACCAACACAAAACAGATACAGATATATCAACATCAGATGTACCAAAATAGATACAAATATACCAACAATATCTGCTGGAGTTTGCTCCGGCTTCTCTCTTGCAAAATTGGAGAGAGAAATAAGTTTTCTTTTATTTTTGGACGAAGGTTGACAGTAGGAGTTTAATTGATGAGTGTTTTTAATACTTCAAGTGTTTATATGATATTTCGATAAGGTCAGGTGTTTGTGTGATTTGCGTGAAAAGTCAGGTGCTAATATGAAATTTTTTCATACAGATATATCAATAGCAGATGTACCAAAATAGATACAAATATATCAACAATAAATACACCAAAATAGATATAGATATACTAAAACAGATACACCAACAAAAAAAAGATACAGATATACCAAGATATATACACCAACACAAAACACTTACAGATATACTTGCAACAGATACACCAACGCAAAACAGATACACTTATATCAACAGTAGATGTACCAAAATAGATACAAATAAACTAACAATAGATACACAAAAATAGATATAAATATACCTAAACACATACACCAACACAATACAAAACAAATACAAATATACCAATAAACCAAAACAGATACACCAGCACAAAACAGATACAGATATATCAACAACAGATATACCAAAATAAATCCACAACCTCCACTTCCACCACCACCTACACCACCACTCCATCACCACCATGCCACCACCTCTACATCCACCACCACCTCCACCACTCAACCACCACTTCCACCACCACCACCACGACGCCACCACCATGCCACCACAACCTCCACTACTATCACCACCTCTACCACCACTCCACCACCACCACCACCACCTCCATCACCACCATGCCATCATCTCCACCACACCACCACCACCACCACTCCACAGCCATCGCCACTGCCACAACCACAACAAAGTCTTTTTTGTTAGCCAAACAGATACACCAAAAATGAACAGATACACCGGTCGACGTCAACACCGGTCAATGATCAAAAAAATAAAAAAATTAACAGATACACCAAAAATGAATAGATACGTCGGTCAACGGTCAAAAAAATAAAAAAATCAACAGATATAGCAAAAATGAACAGATACACCAGTCAACGCCGGTAACACCTGTCAAAATAATAAAAAATAAAAAATAAAGACATTTTTATGTGAGCCAAACAAGGCCCTTGTCTCATTAAAGTCAATTTAAATGAAAAAAGATATTTTTTGTGTTAGCCAAACAAGGCCTTTGTCTGAAATTCCGTTTGACCGAAAAAAAAAAACAAGGCACTTGTCTCATTAAAAGTAATTTGGTCTTTTCACGGATCTTAAACTCTAAAATATTTTCATTAATGGACTTTACACATCATTGAAACTTAAGCTGGACTAAATCTGCTTTATGACCTCTTCTTTTGGACTTTAGACCAATTTGTTGTATTATTATACTTTTTTTTATAGATTATCTTTGAGAGGTGGAATACTGGAATAGAGCTGTCAAAGCTTCACGTATTTGCATGGGTTTATAGAAGTTGTACTGTAATATATAAGTTGCGACTTTAAAATTTTCATCTTCAAAACATAGAAACCCTCATCCAAAACCTCACATATTGCTGTATATATGGTTCGCCCTCTATGTTGTTAGTTACTAATAAATTGAGCAATGACATGCAAACACAACTTTAAAACATAGCCCGTACCTACAGTTCGATACACGAGTCTACATGTGTCGAACTATTTCAGACACAGTTGTGTCTAGAGTTGTATTTTAAAGTTGGGTGCAGTAGACTTATCGTAATAAATTTGCATGTTGATTATGTTTTCACCTCTTTGTATAAATGTCGTCGTTAGTTTAGTGCTATATAGTATACATGTGCTTATGTGATCTTCATAGCCAAAAGTTTTTTCTTTACTGAAGTACTCCCTCCGTCCCCATTTAATAGTCCCTCGTTTTATTCTAACCAATTAATTTTTTTTAAGTTGGTAATAAATTTTATATTTTAATATGAATCTTATTTGATAGATTTCAATTAGTAATTGTTCAATGTTTAGTCTAATAGAGGAATTGGGAATTACGTATACTTTAGCATTTTAGACGATTGGTTTGTTGATTTTGATGAGCATTATATGTCCCCCGGGTGAAATCTTAGCTCCGCAACCACAAGTGCAATTTGTGTCGACATTTAAGGCACGGCATCAAGTGATACCCGAATAGTTCCACATGCAATTAGTGTCATTTTCTGTTCACTTTATTGTGGTCTGTTCTGTTGGCTTCTGAAAACTCTCGTTTTTGACACAAGATGTGGATGCGATGAGCGCGGGCGTGCCAAGACTTGTAGCGCCTAACTTCTTGTGAAGATTCCCGTGAATCTTGACTTCTATCGTATGAGCGATCGTGTGTGACCCAAAGGTTAAAGATCACAGAGCGGTTCGTGGTTTGCCACACGGTTGTGGACTTAATATTTCCTAGTCGTATAAGAAATGGACGTAGAAACGTGAAAACGTAAACTCTATTACACCGGGATAATAAAGTTGGTACAGGAAAGTAAAAGATCCAAACAACTTGATGAAGTGTGTTTGAATGGGGTTTGAGCACGTAGTACTCGATAATCTACTTTGCTGAAAGTAGTAAAGTGTTTGCTTCGCTGGGAAGGCTTTTTGTTTAAGCGTTGAGCTTGATTGGTGTTGGACCTTTTTTTCAGCATTGTGAACTACTATTTATAGGGCCAGCAGCATCTGATTCAGGCCTGAATCCGAAAATCTGCATTGCTTCTATGGCTGCCAAGTGTCCCATGATCTCTTCCACCTTTTGTGCACATGTGATCATGGTCAGTTATTTTGCAGTTGATAGATCATGGATGACGTGGCATAACTTCCCATGATCTCCCTTCTCCCATGATTTCGACACATGCCCAATTGACTAAGTCAATTGGCCTTTGATTTTGAAATGAAAGTAACTGCCACGGGAATAACCACCTCCCTACAATCATGGGCCTTGCTCCCACGGACCAGCTTTCCATCTTTCTTCATGGGTCAACAGTGGGCCACAATATTCGCACCAGATTATTGTTTTCCACTGAAACTCAACCGTGGGCTAAACCAAGTGGACCAAATTAATTCCTTTTCTTACGGGCCCAGCCGTGGGCTCGCCCTCCAAACCAATATGGGCCGAATTCTGCTTGGGCCCAAGTGGGAAAAAAAACCATGGCCCAATGATTACCCAACTAATTACATAACTCTCGGCCCAATTAATTAAGGAATTAATAATCAAAAATCCAATCACGGCTGGCCCGATCCGCGGTGCCAAAAACGGGTATAAACATTGCCCCCCCCCACGCCTTGACTCTGTTAAGATTAAGGCGTTTGGAGAAGAACTGTTTTTGGCAGCCAAACAGACCTTGATGCATTGATATTCTGTCAGGCCGAAATGCAGCCTAACATTTTCCTTCTTGGAACAGCTGCAATCATTATCAGATCTCCATGTGGGGCTTTGATCAAGATGGATATCAGGACAGCTCTTCACCCAGACAGGGCTTCTTCATTCAGGAAGGCCCTCGACATCTTGGCCAGAACTCAAGCCTTCAGTGAGGCAGTTGAAACAACCCTGCAAAACTTTCACAAAGACTTCCCCGACATGCAGAAGTCTTATGATGGTGCAGCCCTTGAACTCTCGAAAGTTGACTCAAGCCTTACTGAAATTGACGACCTCCGCCAAGAGTTGAGCAAATGCGTAAATAGCTATGAAGCTTCGAAGACTCAAATCGAAGCCATTGAGGTGCAAAAAACCAATCTGGCCAACGACATTCAGACCTGGGAAGAAGAGATCCAAGAACTGAAGAGAAAGCAGGAGGATGCAGAGAAAAGCACGGTGGCCTTGGTGACCCAGCAGTCAAGCCTGGAAGCTCAACAGAAGGGACTGTTTGCCACTTCCAAAGCTATCAAGGTTAAGCTCCTTCCCTTGGTTCCCAATCAAGCAGGCCTCCAAACCTCAAAAGAAAGGTTAGAGGCCCAACTCAACAACCTTGCCGCATCTTGGAACAACCTTCGTTCAAGTACCCATGGTGAACTTTAGGCCGTTGTGGCCTTGTAATAACATAGTTTCTTTCCTTTAGCCCTGAACATTGATCCATTGGGCTATTGGTGCTTGCGTGGCCTGGACTCTAGGCCTTTTCAACTGTTTTGTTTTGATGACATAAACCAAATCCAGGCCTGGCTGATAGCCTAGACAGATTCAGTCCTTGATGGTGGCCTAAACTGATTCAGGCCTTGATCTATCAATTATGGTTTTGATGGCAGTTTTTCTTTAAAGTCTCTCATCTCCCACATTGTAGGATAATGATGCTTTAAAAACTTTCCATTGATAGTATGTTTATGCATTCCACCATTCAAATCCATTAAAAGATAAACATTACCTTCGAACACCTTGCAAATTTGATACGGCCCTTCCCACGTTGGAGACCACTTGCCGTATCTTGGGGTTTGAGCGCCCAAGGGAAGAACAACCTCCCAAACCAAATCTCCTTCGGTGAAGCTCTTCCTTCTCACTCTTCTATTATAGGCCCTAGCCACTTGACGCTTTTGAATCAACATATGGTCTAAAACAGCTAACCTTACCTCGTCAAGGTCTTCCATTTCCATTAACTTAGCTTGGCTATAATCAGCAGGACTTAAGCCATTTTGGTATGCAATCCTAGCCGATCTAACCGTTACCTCCATAGGAAGTACGGGGTCATGGCCATATACCAACATGTAAGGAGTAACATTTGTGGCTTCCTTCTTCGAAGTCCTATAAGCCCATAATGCATCGAACAGGAACTCATGCCAAACCCTTGGATTATCTTCCACCATCTTCTCAATAATTCCAATCAAGGTCTTATTGGTTGATTCAGCTTGGCCATTTCCTTGCGCATAATATGGAGTTGAGTGAGATAGTTGAATATTGAATTGGCTCGTAAAGGCTCTAACCTGTGCTCCAAAGAACACTGAGCCTCTGTCCGCCACAAAATGTTCCGGTATTCCAAACCTATGGATAATTCTCTCCTTCATAACTTTGATCACATCCTGTTGATCCACAGACTTTAACGGGATGGCCTCCGCCCATTTCGTGAAATAATCTGTGGCTACCAAGATGAACCTGTGTTGTTTCGATGAAGGGGGATAAATCATCCCAATTATATCTAAAGCCCAGCCTCGAAAAGGCCAAGGCTTCACCACAGCTTGATAATCCGTTGCAGGGGTATGATGGACTGGGCCGTGAGCTAGACAAGGCTGGCAGCCCTTAGAAAAACGTATACAATCCTCTAAGATAGTGGGCCAATAGTAACCATACCTTCTAATTAGTCACCTCATCTTGATACCGGACTGATGTGCCCCACAAATCCCTTCGTGGACTTCTGCCATTACCTTCATGGCCTCGGTATGGCATAAACACCTCAAAAGCAAGTCATCTTCAAGGCCTTTCTTGTACAACTCATCTCCAAGGAGCACATAACTCAATGCTCTTCTTTTGACCTTTCTACTAGCCCCCATATGAGGCCGCTTTAGGTAAGCAATAATAGGATCACACCAATCTTCCTTATCCTCATCTTCTTCTTCAACCGGAAGGTCTGAAGCAAATACTTCTAGGCCTAAACCTCTTCTCCTTACAGAAGGGAGTAGCCTTTTCTGGACTGTAATGATCTTATGAAGAGTTTCTGGTGAAAGCTTCAGGCCCGTTGAGGCCTGAGCCAGACTGTTTGCTTCTGTATTCTTACTCCTTGAGACGTGTTTGACAGTTACGTTATCGAAATCTTGAATTAATTGCACCGCTGCCATGTAATAAGGAGCTAACTCCTCACTATAGCATTTAAACGTACCTGCCAAGTGGTTGATTACGAGGTTTGAATCTCCTATGACCCTTACTTCTCGGGCCTCAAGATCCCTAAGGATTTCAAGGCCTATTACTACCGCTTCATATTCGGCTTGATTATTCGTACATGGAAAATCAAATTGAAAAGATAGCTCCGTTCTCAGGCCTTGGGGAGAGATAATGATAATCCCACAGCCTGAGACTTGTTGAGTTTTTGATCCATCAAAGAGAAGTGTCCAAGGAGTGAGCGAGAGTTCAAATGCACTCAGTCCTGAATCAGATTCTTCGCCGATATCCACACAAGGATGATCGGTAAGGAAATCTGCTAAGGCCTGGCCTTTTACAGCCTTTTGAGGGACATATTGAAAACTAAACTCCATTAAAGCCAACGACCATTTACCGATTCGGCCTCGCATGATTGGCCGAGAAAGCAAGTACTTAATCAGGTCTGTTTGACTCATAATGTAAACCACAACGGGAAGCATGTAGTGCCTCAATTTTATTGCTGCAAAGTACAAAGCAAGACATAACTTTTCAATAGGAGTATATCTCCTCTCACAAGGAGTTAACAACCTACTTAAATAATAAACAGCTTGCTCTTTCCCTTGCTCATTGTCTTGTGCTAAAAGGCATCCGATTGAGCTTTCCGCAGCCGAAATGTAGAGCTTCAAAGGCTTGTTTTTGATAGGAGGCATAAGAACTGGAGCCTTCGCTAAGTAGCCTTTGATCTCCTCAAAGGCCTTCTGGTGATCTGCCTCCCAAGCAAAAGTGTCTTGATCCTTCAGCTTCAAGAGTTGAGAAAAGACCTGAACCTTCCCCGCTAGGTTCGAGATGAACCTTCTCAAAAAGTTGAGCGACCCCAAGAGCTTCTGCAACTCCTTCTTGGTTGTAGGAGGCTTTGCTTCCATAATTGCCTTGGCCTTATTCTGATCAATCTCAATTCCTCTATTGTGGACCAAAAATCCTAGGAACTTGCCTGCGGAGACTCCAAAGGCGCACTTTAAGGGGTTAACCTTTAAGTCAAATTGTTGCATCCTCAAGAATGACCTCCTTAGATGTTCCAAATGTTCATCATAGGTTTGAGACTTGACCACAATGTCATCGATATAGATCTCCATGAAACGGCCAATGAAATCATGGAAAATGGCGTTCATTGCTCGTTGGAACGAAGCACCTGCGTTCTTTAGGCCGAAGGGCATCACGACCCACTCAAAGGTTCCCAAAGCTCCGGGACACCTAAAAGCAGTCTTAGCCGTATCGGCCTCATCGATGAAGATCTGATTGTAGCCCGAATGGCCGTCTATAAAGGATAAAACTTTATGACCCGAGGCCCCATCTACCAACAAGTCTGCAACGGGCATCGGATACTCGTCCTTCGGAGACGCCAAGTTTAGGTTTCTGAAGTCTACACAAACCCTAATCTTGCCATTCTTCTTAAGGACTGGCACAACGTTAGATAGCCAAGTTACATACCTAGCTGTGCGTATAAACCCGGCGTTAAAAAGGCGCTCGATCTCATCCTTGACTTGCAGATAGACCTCATTAGATATCCTCCTTGGCGGTTGCTTGAAAGGCCTAAATCCCGGCTGGATAGGCAACTCGTGTTCCACCAAATCCCTGGACAAGCCTGGAAGTTCGTCATAGTTCCAGGCAAAACAAGACTTGAACTCAGTTAAGAGCTGAATGAGCTTCTGTTTCACGTCCTCTGGCAGAAGTTGGCTAATATATATAGGCCTAGGATTGTCTGAATCTCCTAGGTTAACCTCTTCCAAAGGATCTTGAACATCGGCCTTTAAGTCATCCAACTTGGCCGGGGCTGCTTCAAGATCTTCCAAACGAATCTCATCCAAGTCTTCGATCAGATCTAAGTTCTCATTGATTACTTCGGCCGCATGGGCCGAATAACCTTCTTCTTCCTGCTCTTGTTCTTCTCTAAGCCTTTTCTCCAGCAAACAGGCTTCTAACTTTGTCAACGTGGCTCGCAAAGCCACGTCCTTCTCTTCTTCCGAGGGCCTTACTGACATTAAAAAGGCCTTTTGGTTGAAGCAGTGATCGGCCTACTTGATTCCGTGATCATAGGGCCGATTAGCTCTTGGTACAACGCCTTCACCACCTCCACTGACTTGTGGGCGGAGATAGGCACAATCTTGTGGCGGCCAAACTTATCAAGGCCTGCCACCTTCATTGGGCCGACATCCTCGTCATACAATCTTACCTCGGCATGATTGGTTGAGGCGAGGAACGGCCTACGATCTGCCCAGATCACTTCTACGTCTTCTTGGTTCCAAAAAACCACACATTGGTGCAAGGTTGACGGCACGGCTAGGCAGGCGTGAATCCAGTCCCTCCCTAACAAAATGTTGAACGAAGACCGCGAGTTCACGACGAAGAATGGAGTAGTGAGTGTTTTTGACCCAACGGTCAAGTTCATGATCAAAATCCCCAGACAGTTCGTTTCATGCCCAGTGAAGTCAGTCAACGTCGCCGTTGTTGACACCAAGTCCTGATCCGTCTTGCCTAGCTTGATCATGGTTGACCTAGGCATGAGGTTAGCTGCCGAACCATTATCGACAAGAAGTCGATTGATCGGCATTCCATCTACACATCCCGAGATATATAGAGGCTTGATATGCCTCGTCATCTTGGAAGTGGGTTTCTCGAATGTTACGCTCGCTGCTCGGCCTTCGGTACTATTCTCATCCTCGTCCTTCAGAATTATCACTGAAGGCCCGCCTCCATTCACGCCTGAATTGAGGGATTCGTGTAATATCTCGGCCGTCTAACCCATCTCCACCACATCGCCTTCCATGGCAGTGAGGTCATTGTTCTTTGCTTCTAGCTCAGATGGAAGAAAGACCACCATGTTGCATTGCATCTTCGAAGCCTGCCCAGGCCTGAATTCCTTGGCCTGTGGGTTTAATCGAGGCTTGCCCCCCGAGTCCTGCTTCTTCGGCTCAAGCGGCTGTTTCTTCAATAAAGTGACCTGTCTCGGAAGAGGCTTAATCCTAGCCTCCTCGAGGGTTTTTCCCAGTAAAGCCTTCTTCTCAAATTGAGGAACTTGCCCTGAAGAGGAACTGGCAACAACCTCTTTGTGGGTTCTTTCCAAAGGCTTGTATTCTCTCCTAGGCTTGACTGCCTCATCCTTCAACTTTTCTGTAGGCACTTCCATCACCATCTCTTCATTAGGGTCATCTTCTTCCATCATGTCCCCAAGCAGGTCGTCTTCCTCTTGAGCCCTCCTTTTCGCCTGCCTGAACCTTTGGCGGCGTCTTTTCTGAGATCGGGACAAAAGAGGCTGGGGAGCAGGAAACTTAGGATGTTCAACCTTATGCCACTCATTTGGAGGAATGACGGGAGGTTTCACAGTCCTAGGCTTCCCTCCAGTTGGGGCTGAAATTCTGAGATTATTGAGCTCATCCTCTATCTTCACCACACCTGGTCGAATCCTGTTGAAAACTGACTCATGCCTGATCTGGTTCTGGTTCTGTTTAGGCCTGCGTATCTCCTCAGGCCTGACTTCGGTTCTGCCCACAACTATGCTCTTCAACGCAGGTCTGGATGGAACAGCATGATGCCCACATTCAGTGCAAACCATTGAGCAACATGGTCTCTCCAACTTCCTATCTGCTTCGGGCTTGGACCACCAAGGCTTCTTCCTTTCAAATCTTTTCACCCTTTCAAAGGCCTGAACCGGGGTGCTTGCCCCCCGAATCGAAGTTCTTGGCCTCCTTACCCCCCAAGTGCGAGATGGAGTGAAATCTTCCTCAAAACATGGGTCCCAGTAATGATTCGACCTAGGCCTGAATGCTGCTCTCGATGGTGCTCCCAAGCTCAGTCTAGGCCTTGGTGTGGTTCTAGGCATGGATCTCATATTCACTGAGACCATGTTTACACTTAGGCCTGAAGGAAATGGGTTGCCATCCACTCCCATGGCCTGCTTGTCCTTCTCGGGAAACTTGAATTCTCCCCGATCAATCTTGTCTTGGATATCATTCCTAAACACAAAGCAATTATTGGTTGAATGACTCCAAGAGTTATGGTACTTACAATATTCCTTGCCCTTTAACTCATCCAATGCTGGGATCTTGTGACCAAAGGGCAACTTCAGCAACTTATCCGCCAAGAGCTGATCGAAAATAGCTTCCGCCTTGCTGATATCAAAGGTGTAGGCCCTGGTAGGCCTATTAAATGCTTCTTGGATGGGTTGCTTCGCGGGCTCCATCTTGACGAAGGCCTTGCAGACATAAGGCTTTCTATTGATGATTTCGGCCACATCAACATCGACACTAGCCTCTGCCTCAACCGTAGCCACGTCATAATTAGGGTCTTGATAGTACGTACCCTTGGAAGCCGACTTTCTATCCTTCTCTTCTTCCAAAAGCTTCTCATAACGCGAGGCCTTTGCAGACAGCTCAAATAAGTCTCGAAATTCTGTACCATGATACTTCTTCTTGAACTCGAAATCCAGGGCGTTCAGTGCTAAACGCACATATTCGGCCTCGGGCAAAGGAATTTTGCACTTGAAACGCGCTGTCTTGAATCGAGAGAGGTAAGACTCCACGCCTTCTTGTGGAAGTTGACGATAGCAAGACAAATCCGCCATCGTTATCTCCGGTTCAACCCTGTAAAACTGCTGGTGGAACATCTCCTCAATCTGGGCCCAGGTTTGGACAGAATTGGGTGGCAGATTGATATACCAAGTGAAGGCTGTTGCTGTTAGGGAATTTGGAAAAAGCCTTAACTTGAGTTTGTCATTCGTGCCCACCTCACCGCACTGCACTTGAAATCGAGCAATGTGTTCCACTGTGGACTGCATGTTCTCCCCCGTGAAGGTCTGAAATTCAGGAACTCGGTACCCCTTGGGAAAAGCTTCACCGTCAACCTCCGCCGTGTGAGGTTTCCTGTACATGGGTCTGCCCACAGGCCTGAATCCAGGCCCTAACTGTTCCTGGAGCAAATCCAAGACCTGATCTCTCCCAATCATGGCTGGCATTGGATGCGGCTGTTGGTCTGCCTCTTGTGCCTGCAGATTCACGCCTGGGTTTGCCCCCCCGAGCCTCTGGGACTGAATGAGCATGAGAACTGTTCTTGTCTTTAGCAGCACCTTGTCCTCCGTGAGGAGGCCTTTTGTCGGTCTTTTCAGGCCTGTTTGGGTTTTCCACCAAAACGGCCCTTTGTTCCTTGTTCATTGGAGGCGTCGGTCCTCCTCCAATAACCACTCCTTTGCTTCTATCTCCTGCCGGTGCAGGGCTGTTCGATGAAGAAGCTTGATAGAAAACTTATGGTGGCGGTGAAATTGAGTCCTTCAAACCTGTCTGTTCATGGCCGTTGCCATAGAATCCGAATTGAGGCATGACTGGTTGTTGAGGGACGAGTGGAAGCCTTTCTTTCATTGTGGCAATCATGTCATTGATTGCTAGAGTCATAGGCTCGACGGACTGAGAAATTGTTTGTGCCACGCTGTGTGAAATCTCTTGTCCTGCAAAAAACATATAATTCTTGACGCTATCCGTGGCGTCTTGAAGATCTTGTGCGCTGACTTGAGGAGCGGCCTCCTCGAGTACCGGGACGTTAACAGCAACTCCTTCAGGGCTGCCTGGAGGATCGGGCAGCGGTGGATCCGACTGTGGTGGGTCTGATTGTGACTGTCCGGTTCTTGTTTTCGGCGGCATGATTGAAACCTTTGTGAACAACTAGGGTCTGTTCTGTTGGCTTCTGAAAACTCTCGTTTTTGACACAAGATGTGGATGCGATGAGCGCAGGCGTGCCAAGACTTGTAGCGCCTAACTTCTTGTGAAGATTCCCGTGAATCTTGACTTCTATCGTATGAGCGATCGTGTGTGACCCAAAGGTTAAAGATCACAGAGCGGTTCGTGGTTTGCCACACGGTTGTGGACTTAATATTTCCTAGTCGTATAAGAAATGGACGTAGAAACGTGAAAACGTAAACTCTATTACACCGGGATAATAAAGTTGGTACAGGAAAGTAAAAGATCCAAACAACTTGATGAAGTGTGTTTGAATGGGGTTTGAGCACGTAGTACTCGATAATCTACTTTGCTGAAAGTAGTAAAGTGTTTGCTTCGCTGGGAAGGCTTTTTGTTTAAGCGTTGAGCTTGATTGGTGTTGGACCCATTTTCAGCATTGTGAACTACTATTTATAGGGCCAGCAGCTTCCTGATTCAGGCCTGAATCCGAAAATCAGCATTGCTTCTATGGCTGACAAGTGTCCCATGATCTCTCCCACCTTTTGTGCACATGTGATCATGGTCAGTTATTTTGCAGTTGATAGATCATGGATGACGTGGCATAACTTCCCATGATCTCCCTTCTCCCATGATTTCGACACATGCCCAATTGACTAAGTCAATTGGCCTTTGATTTTGAAATGAAAGTAACTGCCACGGGAATAACCACCTCCCTACAATCATGGGCCTTGCTCCCACGGACCAGCTTTCCATCTTTCTTCATGGGTCAACAGTGGGCCACAATATTCGCACCAGATTATTGTTTTCCACTGAAACTCAACCGTGGGCTAAACCAAGTGGACCAAATTAATTCCTTTTCTTACGGGCCCAGCCGTGGGCTCGCCCTCCAAACCAATATGGGCCGAATTCTGCTTGGGCCCAAGTGGGAAAAAAAACCATGGCCCAATGATTACCCAACTAATTACATAACTCTCGGCCCAATTAATTAAGGAATTAATAATCAAAAATCCAATCACGGCTGGCCCGATCCGCGGTGCCAAAAACGGGTATAAACAGCTTCACAACATAGGAATTCTCATATGACAGCAGGATTCAATTCAGAATTTGGAGGAAGCAATGGAACACTTAACCTTTTCCAATCCAAGTGATATTTTTGCAGAGCAACTCTTCTGGGCACAAGGGTAAAAAAAAAAGGGTCTGGTTGTAACATATAGTATATGGTGCATATGGGATCTACATGGATTGTACTCGATCAGGTATAGCATGGGTTCTCAAGGAGGAACATGGGAGATCGATCGAGTTGGTGGAACAAGAGGGCATGCAGTAACATTCTTAATTCGAAAGTCTGGCTTGCTTAGCGGCTTTGACGTGGGGTTTTGATAACAATTTTCTTCATTTCCGGGTGGCTAGCTTCTGATTCCTTACCTCTACTAACGTACAGTAGTAAGAAGTGGGCAAGCCTCTGAGTGGGCGCTGGTGCAATCAGTGACATATATAGATGGTATTAGGAATTTGAGAATAAGTTAGGTCGGTTGTTAATTTATTGTAATTGTTCTTTTCGCAAAATGAAATACGTAGCTAGGGATCAAGTGCATGAAGCATATGGAATATGCGGTAGGGTATAAGAGAGCTTACAACTCTCCTAGTCCTACTAGCTAGATAGGCCTAGGCTACTACTAGTACTGCCGTGTAATGTTTGGTTTATGTATATATATATATAACATATAACATATACTAGTAGCTAGTAGCTAGCTTGGTTCTAATTATTTTAGGGACCCACCATATTGTCAAATTCATGTTGTTGTATGTACAAGGCGTACGTACGTGCATAAGAGGTATGATTTTCATGAATCGAAATCATTAGAATTGTACAATTTGTTTTAATTCGTTTTATGCATGATAATTGCGTGAAAATGTAAAAGTGATGCCTTAGGAAAAAAGTTCTACAGACTACTATGACTATATACTGATTATAAGCTATATGGCAATGCTCGGTCCAGAGGTGACTCACATGTGTCTCAATCATCAATATTTTCAACCCGAATTAATTGGCAACATAAAACAATAATAAAGAGAAGAGGCCAAATTAGTTATTTCTCTCTGTCTCTCTCTCTCAATAAAGAGAATGAGTCGAATGACTATGACTCCCATCTTAACATTGGTAGACGAAACTCATTTGATTGGAAGCAGAAGTATACCCACCATCAACCACCAAATTATGTGCCGTTACGAATCCGGCATCATCACTGGCTAGATACAACACTGCGTGCGCCACATCCTCCACGGTCCCGCACCTCCCGCGCAACAAACTCCCCTTCTCCCCCACGATTCTACTCACTTCTTCCGATCCCAAATCTGTGTTCCCGAGGAACCTCCGGTACCCACTCACCAGCATCTCCGTAGGAACACCGTGTGGCGAAACACAGTTCACCCGAATCCCGTGCATGCCTAACTCGCACGCGGCGCTCCTCACTAAACCAATGATGGCTTCCTTGGAAAGCGTGTAAGCGTGGGCGGCTAGGCCCCCCTTGATGGCGGCTGAGCTCGACGTGCATATGATCGATCCGCCTTCCCCCCTACGGATCATGGCTCGAGCGGCATGCTTTATCCCGTGTACTATCCCGTTCAAGTTGATATCGAGCAGAGTCTTCAACTGGTCCATTTCGAGGCAGGCGATGCTGCCGTTGGGGCCCCCGACTCCAGCGTTGTTGAACATGATGTCTATTCGGCCTTTCCATGTCAGCGCTAGTTGCACCGCGGTTATCACGTCGGATTCCTTTGACACGTCGCAGTGCACGTACCGGCCTCTGATGGAATCGGCCAGGGTGGCCCCTAGTTCGTCGAGTATGTCGGCTATGACGACGTGGGCTCCGTTTCTAGCAAAGACCTTTGCTGTGGCTGCTCCAATCCCTCTTGCACCACCGGTTATAACTGCAACTTTTCCTGTCAATCTTTGAAAAATCAACGTATTAATTGAAGTTTGATTTCTCAGCAAGAAAAGAAGATCAGTCATAAGATAAGAAAGTCAACGCACTGTTGAGATTGGTACTTTCAAATTCCTTCTAGAACTGATCAATCTGTTACTCCATTTCACACAGGCATCAACACATCACTATGTGCATATATTTCAGTTTCTGACTGTTTCCCCCCCCCCCCCCCCCCTAGCTTTTGGGATAAGCCACATCACTGTTGTTTTTAAGGAGATATCATTGTTACATGATTTCAACATGTATTATTATCATGTAAAAGATTTCAAAATTTACCTGTTATTTTGAAAACACGGATCTATTGGTCAATTTTAATAAAGCAAGGATGAAAAATAAAAAGATCAATCAGAATTTAAACTTTGAGTACTACTTGTCAAAACAGACATGTATAAGGCATTGACATCCACAAATAAATAGAATAATAGACTAAAATTAGGAAACGGGCTGCTAGATATATTCAGCCAATTAAAGATAATCAAACCAGACCAACCTTTCCCCTGATAGACTCGGCTCACCAGCATTTACATGAGCATTTAGCTCCATGATGTCCTCAGAATTTTGTCAAGAGAAACTTGGTCATGACTATTATATATGGAAAATGGGTGAAAAAAGTAGGTAGTGTTTAGAGGAATGGGGAATTGTTTGCTATTACACACCCTTCTCATTTCCTCCAACTACTCTTGAGCTTGTTACTTACCTAATAGGTGAAGGAGTCTTTTAAATTGTAGGCAATTATTATATATAGTCACATGCAATTCCCTGACGAACTTCTCAGCTAAACATGGTCTTTGCACCCAACAATCTTGAAATTAATAAGAAGATTAAACAGTACTTTATCTAATTGTTTCAAGTCATGACATTGCCAATGCGGATAGGTTTGGTTACTTCGGTATTCATCGGTTTCGGGTGAAATTGGCATTCCTAATCGAAAGCCGGCTTGAACATTTATCCACTAAATTAAGTCGGAGAATAAGGCAAGAAAATAATTGTAGCTCAAATCGTATAGAAGAAGCCTTTCACACCAGAAGTCTGGAGTTAAAAAGGCTTGTGAGGAACATAAATTTGTTTTTTTAGAATGGTGCGCCTCAGATTGGTGCACCTTATTCCACATGTTCAAGAAGCAAAAGATCAATTTCCAATTGCAAGCAAAAATAACGTGGGTGGCTTCCTAATTCTTTATTTTTGGCTCGACAGGGTAGCTTCCTAGCTATTGGAATCACGTCATATCAATTTAATTTCTAGAATGCTATAACTTGGTACCGCTCCTGGAGCACCACCATATAGTGTTTTATAGGCCTTTATCATTACCCATTAATGTGAATTCCATACATTTAGTTCTGAATCCCGGGTGAATGGGTGGTATACTAGTAAAGGCTTTTGGAACACTGCATGACAATGCTCCAAGAACAAATAATTACCTCTCCGAGGAAGTTAGCTCTTGAATTGGCCATGAATTATCACTTCGTAATCCTCAACTCTCTCCGGGGAAGGGGCCATATTAAGGAGTTTTTATTTTTATTTTTTATTATTATTTTGGCCATGGTTTTATGGAGCAAAAATCTTATCCTCCCTCCATATAACGATTCAGAGCATCTCCAATCCATTTTTATTTTTCAAAGTAGAGAATGAATGTGACATATTGATAGAAGATTTTATAATGGCTGGTGATTTTGCCACTTCCTTTTTTGTTAATGTCACTCTCCTGCAAGTGTTTTTTTGGTGCAAAAATACACTTACAGATGAGTGGCGTTAACAAAAAAAGAGTGACAAAATCAACAGCCATAATTTTTTTCCTCTTTTCTTCACTTTATATACTTTATGGGAGAATTTTGGAAGGACCCATCGTCGTTTTATTGTTGCTAGTGGGCGAGTCTCTTTTTGTGGTGGCTGGGGTGTGAGTCCTTATTGGTGCCTTTTGTTAATAAATTACTCCGTAAGAGATCTAGAATAATATTGATATAAAATTTGTACTCTATGATATTGAACAAAATGTTTGACATCAGAGCTTGGAAGCCAAAATAGATTTTTATATCTAGGCGTGGCGTCCCAAGGGGGGAGGATGTGTCTGCTTTCAGGCCAAGTCTCGGGCTCTGGTCTGGTCAGTGCAACAGCGTACCGCTTTGTGTGCACGCGTATCGGAAAGTTTGAAATAAATCCGTTCAGGGTGACCACCGAGTGATTTTTCAGTGCCAAACGGGTATATCATACGTGGTATCCGTTCGGCGCATTCGAGTCGTCCAATACATTTTTGGACGGCTCGGATTGAAATTCTTTCTCTCCTCTCACTCCAACACTTTCTCTCTCCAAATCTGAGCCGTTCAAACACGCAATAGACGGCTCGGATGCGTGACGTGGTACCCGTTTGGCACTCAAAAAATTTCCGTGACCACCATAAGGTTTTGAGGCATTTTGAACGTCGTGGCGACGTCCGTTTTTCAAGATTACTTCTAAATTGGCGGAAAAATTGATCGCCTGATTCTCGTTTGATTTTTCAAGCGGTACATGTGATCGGAAGACCAAAGGAACTCCAAATAATCTGGAATTTGGCAAGGAGCTTCGTAACCATAAGAATGAATTCTGGTATGGCTGGATTGACAAAATTTAGTCTCAAAGTATAAGAACAAAATATTGCCCGATTTGGAAAATGTGATGTGTGTAAGAATATCAAACGAACTCCGTTATGCATGAAACTCGTCTGGAGGCCTTAGAATACCATAATATTACTGTACATGATGTTTGGTGAGGTCTGGAGAAGATTTGCCCTGATCAAGATCTTTTGAGTTCAAATTGGGTGTTTAACCGGTAGCCGGCAAATCGTAATGTTGATCCAACGATGAAACGTCCTCGGATAGTGACTTGGCATAACACTTAGAAATGATGAAATAAACACATCTAACTGTTTGGCCCAAATTAGGGTTACCGGAACCTTACTTTCTTGTTTGTTAACTAGAGAGGGGACTGCCTTTGTTCAAAGATGTCATGTCTCATAGCTTGGCTATGCACATTCAGATATTTTAGAATATTTGTCATACCAAGTGACCGTTGGACTTTCTGGTAGAAAACCTGGTTCGTCCGACGTCGTGTGGTGCTTATCGGTAGATGTGCATTTTCTTATGTTAGATGAGGGCTGACGCTCTTGGTTCGTAGTAGTAGTGAAATAGAGGGTGTGACAAAATCTGGTGCTTTCAAATTTCATGTAAGAGAGAGTTTCATTTTATTATAGATAACTATCTCTATCATAAAACAGAAGGGTGTGGGGAAAAGTTGTTAGAATGGTTGAGATTGAATTGATCTAAAGGTTGAGGTGAGATTTCCCTTTTATTAAATTGTCCAGCCTCTTTCATTTAATTACAAAATTGCCACCGATCAAAATTACACCCACTTTCAAATTTGAAACCCTACTGCAGAAGCATTCTCCTTCATCTTTTCTCTCTCTCTCTCTCTCTCCACTCTCATTGGTGTCACCGGCAAAATCCACTGGCATCTGTCACGCCCTCGATTTTCAACATAAATAAACATAGCTTTTCAATAATATAATTCCTCACAATATCTTACATAGTACCCCAAAAGAGTTCACCATGTCCTGGTCATTAAAATACAAATCTAACTCCAAGAGTTTGAACATATTACATCATTAAAAGAAATATAGTTAAGGTTCTATTACATTTCCAAACCACGTTTTACCAAAATATCCATGAGTCTCCTTTACCATCTCTTCCGAAAATATTCACTAGAATGCATGCACTTCACTCCATGCTACTGCTCCGGGTTCATACCTAAAAATGATAGGTTGAGCTACACTAGCCCAGTAGAGAAATCTACACGACCATTATATGAAAATGGGATGACAGGTAGAATGAACGACATAAATAAGGTACGATATCTAAAAGGAGAAACAGAACACGACTAGTAATTGTCACAACGTCAACGACATAAATGAGGTACCGATACTACACATCACGACTCTAGTTCAACTACGAGGACTTTCTGTCTATACGATTCTCTCATGACTGCCACTGCCCCTCATCTTATTTCAAATCTCCTATCCACTATCTTGACTTATGAAACCGTCATAATCAAAGAGCCACAACTCCGATGTCTTTCATATCACTTGCACTTTCACAATAATAGCCCATTTCCAATCACATTATGTCACAATTTCCTTTTTGTTCTATGTCATGAGCAAAAGCTCCTGCCGGGCTATTTACGGAGCCCCGATACTCCCCACTAATACCTCTCTCACTGATGGACTAATTCAAGTCACACGTCATAGGTCATCGTACCCAAAATTTCTCCAATATACTTTACAACTCAACCGTTCATCTCAACCACATATACTGAATTCACAACGAAGACTCATTCACATGGAAGTAGTACGGATAATTTCACCTTAAATAACTCGCTATCATTACATTATTAGTTTCTCATCACCATACAAGTACTCACATAACAAGCATAAGGAAAACGTCTCATGTATCAACGCCTAGCGTTGTTTAACTCAAAGGAATGTCTTACGTGTTCGTTTTTCATATCGTATGTCAACACATACAACCTTCGCCCACCTATATTCCTTATATTCTCTAAACCCTCGTTTCGGTGTCAAAGGACTCATACGGAATTCAACGACCACTACAAAGCCTAGTATACCCCTAGTTTCGTCAAACCGTTCAATTAAGTACTCAAGAGAGCCTAAGAACATCTGTGTCTCACCCACATGATTCTAAGGAAAAGGATTACCCAACGTTTACGAACGCATCTATCTTATTTTGACTACCAAACCTTATCGATTAAGAATTAGGAGATGAGACCACCACCATTGGAAAGTAGACCTTCTGTACATCGAGTTCGATATAAAATTTGCCCAAAACCGAGTTCGGATGAAAAAGTTATGCTCGTTCGAAATTTTTCCAAAAATGCTGATTTTTCAATGTCTACCGGTAGACATTAATCTCTACCGGTAGAAGACCAAAATTTCACAAACAAAGACAGATTTTTGAATACCTACCGGTAGAGATTAATTTCCTACCGGTAGAAGACCAAAATTTCACAAAAGTGACACTACTGGACAGCGTTTCTACCGGTAGATTTACAATTTCTACCGGTAGGACTTGGGTTTTCAGTACACGATTTTCAGACTTCTCCAGAACAATTCCAACAACAAAACTAACGATCTAGGGCACGATTTAAGTACCAAATCAACTCATAAACACATAATGGAGGTGAGAAATCCCTACCTTGAAGTCGAAGAACGAAACTCGAACTCAAACAAGCAAGCCCTAGCTTCCAAGATCCAAACCGAGCAAGATACACCGAACCGAGCCCTATCCAACGCGGTACAAGCTCTAATACGCAAGTAAAGGACGGATTGGAGGTTGGTTAGTTCGGATTTTGGGTGATTGGGTGAGAGAGACAGAGAGAGAGCAAGAGAGCCGAGAGAGATGAGAGAGCCGAGAGTGAGAGGAAGAGGAAAATGGGGATCAAGATCCCCTGCCACACACACCACACACATATATACACCATATTGCACTAACACCCACATTTCCCAAATCCTTGCACATTAACCCACAACCATATTTTCCACATTAAACCATCGTTTATCTTTTCATAAAACATTAAAATTATAAAGAGAAATTTACGGGTCTCTACAGCATCGGTCCTCAAGTCTGGGCTAAAAGCTATGTTTTGAAGGTAATTTGGGGAAACCAAACCTTCGAACCATTTTTGATTCTATCGTGCATACCCAATTGAACCATTTACTTTACTACCTCACTCCTTTTCCCATTTATATTTTTCCAGGTATTGCTCTCTTTCTTTTCATTTGTTGGGTGTCTTGATGGTGATTCCAAAATCCAAATCGACCCATTAGATGTTTTCACCCTTTACAGTATGGAGGCTTTTCTTTGTAGTAGTTGTAATTTTGTTATTGAAATTGCCTATTTAAAACGTAAAAAAAAAGTGGGTGTGACAGAGCTTTTCTGTGGTGATGCAAAGAGGTAGGAGGCGGGACTCCGTGCCGAAAACCCTCGTGACTCTGTGTGAAGGGGTTTTGTGTGGAGGGTTTTTTTTTAACGTTTTTGCTATGCATATTCATTAGAAGCTAAATTATTCATTAGATTGCAGAGTGGATGGATTTGTTTGCTTTCACTTCTTCATCTTTTTGTATTAGATTTTTTTTGTATATTAGGAAAATTTCACAATCTCCTGTAAACTTACTCAATTGTTAGGCTTTGTGTTCCAGTGAAAACTATTTTATCCTAACTGTCGCTTTGTGTACCAGTTAAATTTTCAACAATTTTAGCCACCATCAAGATTCAAAGAGTAATTCCAATTCCAATCGGGGTGGGTAGTGCCGTAGACACGGGCAAACACTAGTATACTTATAGTATATGGTATAAGTTTAAAATTTTATGACCTGAACGCTAGTGAATTCAAAAAAAAAGAAGAAGAAGGAAGAAATTCAGTTCATCTTCCCTCAAGTTCACCCAATAGAAAGATCAGGCGGTTCCGGGAACACTTAAAAAAACATCTAAAAAAACACCCCAAATCTCAATCTCATAGTTCCCGATTAAATTTTGAATGATCTGAGCCGCTCGATGTGTTCAGAACGTGATTTTAAGGGTACACGTTAGAAATCGGCAAAAGAAATTACCGGAAAGGGCTTGATTTGAGCAGTTTTTTATTGAGCCGTTCAATAAAAAACTATTCTGATGAAGTCTTTCCCGGTCATTTTTTTTGTAAATTTCTCGCAATTAACCTTAAAATCACATTCTGATTGCATTGAGCGGCTCAGATCATCAAAATTCGATCGGGAACTTTGATGTGTTTTTTTAAATGTTTTTTTAGGTGTCCCCGGAACCGCCCCGAAGAACGATATTAAATTCAGCCACTTAAATTTTATATAAATACACATATCACTCCTTAACTTAGCAGAGTCTAACCACATCATGCCAAAATCCAAGTGGAAAAAATTAGGAAAAAATATTTTAAACGGAAAGTTTTGAAAATATTCGACTTCAAAGTTTAGAAAATATTTCTTTCCTACTCTTACAGATTGAGAGGATTTTGGAATTAATTCGACATAAAAAATTAATCATTCTGTTTATGAATGGATTATTATAAATATCATAAATTCCAATCATGTAATCGGATTCGGCTTCTCTAAATTCAGGAGGTGTTTCTGGTAGTGAATTAGAGTTATTGTAGAAAAAAAGTTTTTGTTGATAACTTTTTTATTAGTGAAAACAAGATGGTAATATACTGAAATTTTTTTGTTAATGAAAACGAAATGATAAAATGCGTTACTCCACTATGATTTAATTGTCCACTACAAATTTACGTGCATTTTCAACGACTTATATCTCTCGACGTATATTTTATTTTATGTTCTTAAAATCATTGTCTTATAGAAAAAATTAAGATCTATCAAACAGACAAGATTCATATTGCATATTTTTAGTAATATACGTCGAGAGATATAAGCCGTTTGTCACGCCCTCGATTTTCAACATAAATAATAATCATTTGTAATAAATAAAATCCTCGCTGAAGTATAGATAATACCCAAATAACATTTTCTTTTTCCTGTTCTCAAATTAAATACACCTGTTTACTCCTGGCTCGAGGCCCCAAATTATCTCATATAAGTATCCGAAGCTAAATAACGTTACAATTTACAATAATTACTCTTCTGAACACTTCTCTTAAAAACCCTTCAATAACATGATCATGCATGTGCATCACGTACGCCAAGCCAACTCTTGAACTATACCTGAAATTTATAATAGGTTTGAGCAAACACGCGCCCAGTAGAGAAATCTTTGCACAAGCTATATGAAAATGCGATGAAATATGCACCAGAGATGAATGAGTTTCAATGAACAAGCACAAGCAACGCGGAATTACCACAATAGACAAACGGACATCGACTTCAATGTTCTAAGCATCATATCGGGACTCCTATCAAGCTCATGTCAAACTTGAAGCTATACTAAGTTCACAACAAGTCAGCAAACCTACAGTGGGTTCTCAACCACTTCATTTACTTCATGCGTGAACACCACCATCTGACTCAATTTCACATTACAGAAATCAAATCTCTTTCCTTTAAATCTTTCCTTTTGATTGCAAATGACTTGTGAAAACCAAATCAAACCAAACCAATACGAGTCAAGCTCCGTGATTCGAGCTTGACTACCGGAGTCCGTTGATTTGTGCCCAAATACCGGAAACCGTTGATTCGCTCAAGAATACCAGAGGATTTTCATCAAAATCCTTTAACCAAACCCAAAATCCTCTCGTTAACTTCGTAAACCAATAACGTGTCGTTAAGAGTCTGAGCCGAAGCTCCTGCCAGGCACTTACTCGGTAACGAGCCCTAAAGACAAATGATATGAGCATCTAGCTCCTGCCAGGCATTTACTCATTTAAGAGCCCTGAAAACAAATGATATGAGCATCTAGCTCCTGCCAGGCATTTACTCATTTAAGAGCCCTGAAAGCATACAATATGAGCATCTAGCTCCTGCCAGGCATTTACTCAGTTAAGAGCCCTGAAAAATCCTCTTTGTGTAACGCCCCGATTTTTGGAAATAAAATCGAAGACATTTAAGTATTTAATTAAAGAAAACATTTCCTAAATTTGAAGTTTGAAAAACAATTTAAAACAGAATTCTCAACATCGAGATTCACTTATTACAATCCACTGGGGAAATACTAAACTAGTCTTTGAAATATTGAAAAGGGACAATCAACAGAACCATCTTCTAGGTTTGGTAGGGATTCCAAGCGTACTCGGGTTCAGCTCCCACTTCCGGATTTTCCTCCACATAAAATTGCTCGCCCAAGGGGTTCTGTGTCTCTTCTTGGTACTGTGCTATTGCGAGATCCTCTCCATTGAATCTTGTGTCCTCTGGTAAATTGATCGCCGAAGAAATCGATTTACCAGGATACAGAAGTATCCGTGAGTGATAAATCACCCAGTAAAGTAATCTAACCCAACCACCCCTCTTACTTTACAGTTAGCAATCAAGCAAGATAAACATGGTACGAGGAATATAACAGAAGTATTTCATATCAATCAGTTTATTACTATTCATTAACCTGACGTGTGATCTAAGATCTCACCGCGAGATCTTTCCTCCCTCAACCTCTAGCCATGCTCGGTCCCATGGGATCACTTTATTTTGCTGTCGCGGATTGCACCTAAGTTATGTACCCAGTGTGTATCCCTCTCAATACAACAAAAGAAAGCTTACCATGCCTGAATCACAACTAGGGTTCGCCTATCTTATAAACCACATCGCAACCATTCCACAATCATCACTGGACACCCGCCAGTATATCAATTCATCACTGGACACCCGCCAGTTTCAATCTCATCACAATCTCATCACAACTCGAAATCACGCCTGCAGGCAATCTAAAAACAAAAAAAACTTTTCCAATTCATCCTTTAACTAACATCGTCTAAGTGATTTCTATTTCGCATACCACCCCATGTCTCTAGGGTCCAATCTATCAGATCAATCAGCAGTTGGAAACAATAATTAAGCAAACAGAATAATAATTGAAATAAACAATATGCAATAAATCACATAACCTTTTATGAATGGGCCGTTGCCCTTAGTCTTGTATGATCAACAAGTCATTAATAAGGTAAGGAACTTTTATTAAATAAAAGTTTTAATAAGAAGAATATAATCTAGGCTTGTATAAATTTATATTTAGGAAAATAAATTGATTAACGATCATAATAAATACAATAAGTAATTAATAATACTACGATAGGTAGCATGGCTCTAAAAGGGGTTCTAGGGTCCTACGTAACCTGTTCGAGTATCAACAAGTGGGTCCGAAGGGTTACAGAATTATTTTTAAAACAAAAATGATTTTTAAAGTTACCAAAGTAATATAAATAGATAATAAATTATTTAATAAATAAAATATGTCGAGATTAACAACATATCATCTTTAGGCTGTAAAGAATCTAAAAAAAATATTTCGGGAATTTATAAAATGGTTTATAAGGTCGCAAGGATTTTTCGTTTGAAACTTTTGATTGAAAATAACAAAAAAATAATTAAATAGATATTAAAATAAAAAAAATATGATATTAACAAGTTATGATCCTTGAGGTGTTAGGAGTCTAGGAAAAATAGATCGGG
The DNA here is from genome assembly GCA_018127125.1 of Rhododendron griersonianum. Classification (NCBI taxonomy): domain Eukaryota; kingdom Viridiplantae; phylum Streptophyta; class Magnoliopsida; order Ericales; family Ericaceae; genus Rhododendron; species Rhododendron griersonianum. The sequence continues at coordinate 27,444,944 of CM030790.1, read as the reverse complement.
CGTCGAAAACGGTGTTCGGGATGTCGAAAAGTCAGTTCGAACCATAACAGATCCTGCCGCAAGGTCTGACCGGGTTGACCTTGCGGCCGCGAGGTCAGAGGCCTGGTTCTTGCGGTCCGCAGGTTGCGGCCGCAAGGTTGAAAGCAGTTTCAATTTTTTTTGATTTTCTTCACTATTTTCGATGCATGGGATCATGGGGGACTGTGGGTTAGGCCTAAAAACGATAATTATACTTAGAGGGATGTTTGGAATGGATTAAAATACCTCGAATCGGATTGAATTGAAAAAAAAACGGATCTTGAACTTTTTGAAGAAGATGACTTCGGTTGGAGCGAACGGGGGACCTTGGGCTCGAATTTGACGATGCTTGCGGATGCTTGGGATTGTAGAAGAAGGTTGGAACGGTTAATTCGGATCTCGGGGGTTTCTAGAACGCAAACCCACTTTTCTCTCTCTCACTTTCTCTCTCTAGAACTCCATGTATTGGAGTCCGACTTCTATTGAATTCTCTCTCTTTTCTGGACTGATGAGGTGTGAATAATTTTGTGGTGAGTTCTAGGGTCGGGGCTATGAGGTATATATAGGAGGATTTCGATGATAAGGATGATGAAATCGTATTGGAATGGGATTCTAATTATTGGCTTAATATGGACGGGAATTATGGACGAAATTATGGCTAGGAGAGTGGTAGAGATTGAGTAGGAGTAGGAGATGGTGAGGTGGAAGAGTTTGCATGCATGCATGCAACTAAAAAAAATTAAAAGGGATAATTAAGAATAGGATAATTATTCTTTGTAATTATCAAGTAATTATCTAATAAAGAAATAAATAGGATAATTATAATTATCTAGTATTTATCTACTAAGGAAATAAATAATATTAGAACTAATAACATATTTTAAAATAATTCTTTTTAATGCTATTAATAATTACCGAAATTACGGGTTATTACAACCTATCCCCCTTAACAAAATTTCGTCCTCGAAATTAAAGTGTACCTTCTGGAGGAAATAGACTCGGATAGTTGGCGCGTATGGTATCTGCTCGTTCCCAGGTTGATTCTTCAATTCCTCGATGTCGCCAAAGAATTCGGACGAGTTGAATGGTTTTGCCCCGAATGCACTTCTCACTATAGTCTTGGATCTCCACTGGCTGTTCCTCTAAAGTGACGTCCTCGTTGAGTTCGATGTTTTCCCAATTGATGATGTGGGAAGGATGCGTCATGTATTTTCGGAGCATCGACACGTGGAACACGTTGTGAACTCGGTCTAATTGTGGCGGTAGTGCCAAGCGGTACGCCACTTCTCCAATTTTCTCTAGGATCTCAAAAGGTCCGATGTGTCGTGGTGATAGCTTTCCTTTCATTCCAAATCGGATAACTCCTCTTCGTGGTCGGATCTTTAGGAACACATGTTCTCCAACCTGAAAGGTCAATGGTCTGGTCCTCTTGTCGGCGTAGCTCTTCTGTCGACTCTGTGCTGTCAAGAGTCGTTGGCGAATGGTTATGATCTTTTCTGTCGTCTCTTGGACTAACTCTGGTCCTAGTAAGCTTGCTTCCCCCAGTTCAGCCCAACAAACTGGCAATCGACAAGGTCGCCCATACAAGGCTTCGTATGGTGCCATCTCTATGCTGGATTGATAGCTGTTGTTATAGGCAAACTCAACTAAGGGTAGGTGTCGTTCCCAACTTCCCTTAAAGTCCAAAGCACAGGCACGGAGCATATCTTCTAAGATTTGGATTGTCCTTTCGGATTGTCCGTCCGTCTGTGGGTGGAATGCGGTGCTAAGACGAAGGTCGGTTCCCAACGCTTTCTGTAGGCTTTCCCAAAAGGTCGATGTGAACCTTGAATCTCGATCACTTACAATGGATACAGGTACACCATGTAATCGCACGATTTCTCTAATCTAGAGTCTGCTGAGAGTGTCCATTGAGTCTGTCATCTTCATGGGTAAAAAGTGGGCAGATTTTGTTAAACGATCGACTATCACCCAAATGGCGGTGTTTGACTGTGGAGACCTAGGCAGTCCTGTCACAAAATCCATAGCGATGTGTTCCCACTTCCATCCGGGTATAGGCAAGGGTTGTAGGGTTCCACCGGGTTTCTGATGCTCCGCTTTTACTTGTTGGCACGTGAGGCATGTTGAAACGTATTTGGCTACGTCTTTCTTGATTCCAGCCCACCAGTACTGTCGGCGGAGGTCTTGGTACATCTTGGTGCTTCCTGGGTGGACTGCGAAATTGGAATGGTGGAATTCCTTAAGTACTGCTTCTCGGAGGGTACCGATGTCTGGTACAAAAATTCTTCCTTGGAAGCGAAGGCTTTTATCAGTGTGGATTATCCATCCAGCGGCAGCTTTTCCAATTGAGAGTTGGTGTCTGATGAAATCACATTCTTGTTCAAAGGTTTGGGCTAAAAGGATTTCTCGGTGTAAGGCTGGGGTTGCGGCTATGGCGAAAAGACAGGCGTTGATGCCTTCTGCGGTTGGCTGCAGTTTGAATCCGTTAAGATCCTCCATCATCTTCCATTCTCTTATAGCTAAACTAGCCACTTGTCCTCGGTTCTTGCGACTCAGCGCATCAGCGACTACGTTTGCTTTTCCAGGGTGATAGGACATCGTGAAGTTAAAATCCTCTAAGTATTCCACCCATCTCCTTTGCCTCATGTTTAGCTCTTTCTGGGTAAACAAGTACTTCAAACTTTTGTGGTCCGTGAATACCTCGAACTGCACTCCGTATAGATAATGTCGCCAAGACTTTAGGGCGAACACTACTGCTGCCAGTTCCAAGTCGTGCGTCGGATAATTCTTTTCATGCGGTCTCAATTGTCGGGATCCGTAAGCAACGACTTTTCCATTTTGCATGAGTACAGCTCCCAATCCATCTTTGGATGCGTCGCAGTATACTGTATACCCTGCGTCTCGTTCGGGAACGATCAATACAGGTGCACTGGTTAATCTCTTCTCTTGGAACGAATTCTCACATGCTTCATTCCATTCGAACTTAACTCCCTTTTGGGTTAGTCGGGTCATTGGCTTTCCCAAGATGGAGAAGTCTTGGATAAATCTCCTATAGTAACCGGCTAATCCCAAGAAACTTCTAATCTCGAACACCGAAGAAGGTCTTTTCCAGTCCATGACTGCTTCTACTTTACTGTTGTCGACTGAAATTCCTTTATCTGACACCACGTGTCCTAGGAATTTTACTTCTTTCATCCAAAATTCGCACTTGCTTGCCTTTGCATACAAATGATTGTCTCGAAGTACTTGGAGGACAATTCTCAAGTGGTCCTCATGTTCTTTCTCCGTGGGAGAGTAAATAAGAATGTCATCAATGAACACTACCACGAATTTGTCCAAGTACGGGGTGAAAATTTGGTTCATCAGACACATGAAAACTGCAGGTGCATTGGTTAGACCGAACGGCATGACTACAAACTCGTAGTGTCCGTAGCACGTGCGGAACGCCGTCTTAGGTATATCACCATCTTGAATTCGTAATTGGTGATATCCAGACCTTAGGTCAATCTTTGAGAAACAGGTCGACCCTCTCAGTTGGTCGAACAAGTCATCTATTCTTGGTAGGGGGTATCGGTTCTTGATTGTGACCTTGTTGAGTTGGCGGTAGTCGATACAAAGTCGAAGTGTTCCCTCTTTCTTCTTGACAAAAAGAGCAGGGGCTCCCCATGGTGAGGTGCTAGGTCGGATGAAACCCTTTTCTAAGAGTTCTTGAAGCTGCGTTTTTAACTCTCGCAGTTCTGCTGGCGCCATCCGATACGGGGCCATAGAAATAGGGGCTGTGCCAGGTTGTAACTCGATGGTGAAATCCAATTCCCTTGGCGGCGGTAACCCTGGTAACTCTTCGGGAAATACATCCTCGTATTCACAGACGATGTGAGGAAGACCCAACTCCTTTCGGTCCGTTTCCTCTAACATGAGGCTTGCTAACCAACCCGAAAGTTCTCTATGCCACTTTGTTTTGTGTGTGTTGGGTGCATAAGGGTCTTGTCTATCCCCCTTAAATTTGAAACAAGTTCCATCTGGTGAATAAGCTGTCACCATCTTTCGATGGCAGTCTATGACAGCTCGGTGTGCAGTCAGCCAGTCCATCCCAAGTATGACGTCAAAGTCCGTCATTTCGATTACTCGTAAGTCGCACGTTAATCGTAAACTCGATACTCCTAGTTCGCACCCCTTACAGATTAGTTCTACTGAAATCTTACCCCCAAATGGTGAGGTCACATGCATAGTTGTTTTTAGGGTTTCAGTTTCTAATCCAAGTGCAGTTACACATGCGGCAGATATAAATGAGTGCGAAGCTCCAGAATCAAATAGTGCTTGAACGCATGTAGTATAAAGAGTGAGGGTACCTTGGATTACTGCAGGGTCCATCTCTTCCTCTGTTCCTTGCAGCGCAAACACCCTTCCCGCATTGGGCTGGATTGGCCCGTTCGGTCCTCGGTTCTGAAAAGGGCGAGCTGGTGGTTGGTTCCACCCACCACGAGGCTGGTTCTGTCCTCCGGGTTGGTTACCATTCCAAACTGGCCTAGCTTGATTCTGATTCTGATTTCCAAGTCCTACAGTCCTGACCTGGTTTTGCGGCGGTCCTCCATAGTTTCCAGCGCCATTCCACTTCGGACAATTTCTCCTGATATGTCCCTCCTCATGACAGTAAAAACAACGGTGGTCTAGGTTTTGATTCTGGGGAAGGAGGTTGTGGTTTGGTCCAGGATTAGGGTTTGGGCCTCGGTTCGGTATTTGGATCTGGTTTGGGTATGGGTTCGGATTTCGATTGAACCCTGGGTTGGGGTTCCTCCATGCTGGGTTGAACTGTGTTGATTGAGGGCGAGGGTAGTTTTGGGGGTAGGGTTGAAAGGTTAGAGTACCCCTGTTGTTAGGGTTGGTGCGGATAGGTCCTCCAACTGCAGGTATGACCTTCTTTTGCTCACGCCTTGCCTTGAAATCCAGGTTTTCTCTCTCCATCTTAAGTGCGCATTGTACCACTCGTGAGTAAGTGGGAAGTGTCTGTGCCACCACTGCTCGGCGTGTCTCATTGAGCCCCCATTCAAATTTCCTTGCCTTGTCGTCATCCGTAGGTATGATTGTTGCGCCATAGCGAGACAGTTTTTCAAATCGGGCCGCGTACTGGGTCACGGTCATCGTGCCCTGTTCGAGGTTCATGAATTCTACGGCCAATGCTTGTTTTACAGGTGTTGGGAAATACTTGTCAAGGAAGATTTCCTCAAATCTTTCCCAAGTCATTGTTGCCACTTCATGAGTATTTTTCATCAGATTCCACCAATGCTGGGCTTCACCCTGCATCTGATAGGTAGCCAGTGCAATTCGATTGCTGGCATCATGGATGTCTAGGGTTTCGAGGATTTTCTTGATTTCCTCCAACCAAGCTTCTGCAGCTGTGGGGTTAGGTTCTCCTTGAAAATAGGGCGGGCGACGTTTGCAGAACTCATTTAGTGCCTGACTCCTGGTCATTGGTCCTTTATGTGTGTGCGGGGCTCCGCGTTGATTCTGGTTATTTGCAGTCGCAGCAGCAATGAATGCTTGCATGAGTTGGACAAGTTCGGGAGTCCCCATTTGGCCGTTGGCTCCATTTGGTCCATTGTTTTGCTCGTTATTCTGGTTGTTTCTTCCTTCCTCCATCTAGATACCGTTATGTTATATTTTATTAAGGGGAGGTTTATTATAAGAACATATATCTATTTACATTTATATAAACGGAAGCAGAAAATCATAAGAAACTTTCTTTTATTAACAAAATAAAAATAAACACAAAATTTCCTAAAATTTTACGATAAAGGAAAAACAATCAAGCTACTAAAAATCATGCTACTAAAAGTCACGATAGTTCCTACTACCACAATTATTTTCCTAAAACAAATGCTAAGGGAAATCGATCAATCGAAAAGCACTGGAAAATGTTCTGCTAGAAGACTCTGTTTTTCAATGGTATCCTCTGTGAGCCCGTAGCAACGCCATGTCACTCGCCATAGTGGTTCCTGTTGTTCTTCGCTAGGGTTTGGGTTGTTGTAGGGCTCTAGACGGATGGGTATCTCTGCGAAGGTAACGTGATCGGTGAAGTCGACATTCTCTGCAATGATACGGTGTTCCTGCTGGGGACGGGACCTTGCGACGCGAGAATAGTGGATGCGGTCGGTGTAATGCTCCTGGAATCCTCGGGGTACGGCAATGAGGTAGTAGCCATTATAGCATGGGGCTATGGTCCTTACTGGTCCTAAGTAAGCGGACTGTGCTCGGATCTTGAATGGGCAAGGGTATAGTGGCTCTAGTTGGATATAGACCCAAGTGTTCGGGTCATAACCGGAATGGTGTCCTACCCATGGAATTCCTGCAGGCCGGGTCATCTTAGGGCGAGGTGGAGGGTCGGCATCTATGACCTCACATTCACTGTCAGATTCTTCCATTGGTACAGGAGCTGGGGAAGGTGGGGGTTCCTGCATTTCGAGCCGTTGGCTTGTCAGCCACCACTGTAGCTCGGCATCCATATCTCTTGGTGCATCTATGGGTAAGAGCCAACCATAATCGTCCATCTCTAGTTCTTCCAAAAATCCATCTTCGCTGCCAGTGTTATTCCCTGCATCTCCTTCTGATCCAGGCTCCGCATTGTCCATTTCTTCCTCCTGGTTCTGTACCTGTTCTTCCTCAGGTACTACTGGTTCCTCCTGCTCTGGTTGCCAGGGTCCCAAACGGTAATCATGGTCAGATCCTGGAAACGGAGGCTCTTCTGGGTCTTCTTCCTCCTCAGCGGGTTCTTGTGGATCTTCTCCTTCCTCAGGGGGTTCCTCGGGATCTTCTTCTTCTTCAGGGGGTTCCTCTCGCGGTCCTAATTCCACTCCGAGAATGTAGGCTAGCATGTCTCGCCTCTCGCGGTCTTTAACTATGGTGTGAGTGATGGCGTCGACGAGAGTTAAAATCCTTTGGTGAGCCTGCCTCATTTGATAGAGGGTAGGAAACATTCCAGCCATGTAGTCGTCTCCCATCGGAAAGTCTGGGGTGGTGGTCATGAATGCCCTTAGACTTTCTACTTCTGCAGTTAGGTGGGTCGCCTCATCCTCTTCTTGAGTGTTGGGAGGGTTGAGTTGTTGGTTCGGGGTAGGAATCGGAGGCTGACTATCCATATCTCTATAGTGTGGATAGTAAGGGTCATTCCTAATGTCAAAGCCTGGTATGCTTTCCAAAATATCACGGATTTCCCTCTCGAGTCTAGCCCTTCTCCATGGGCTTGGATGCTGGGCTGTGTATACCTCCCTCTGGTTTGGCTGATTCGCCATCAGCTGCTGATACTGGGCGTACAAAATTGGGAACTCAGCAGGTACGTAAGGGTCTCGAAAAGAGAAGTCGGATCCTACGGTGTTCTCCAAAAGGTCTTGTAATTTGCTCCATTCGTCGGCTAGTTGGATTGCGAAGGTGGGGTCCATCTACAAAATAAAGAAAATATAATTATCGTTAGGTTTTTGGTATGTTTCAAATAGCGTTATCTTAATAGCGTAAGGGTAAACTCAATCTAATGTGAAACTACCCAATCTACCCAAGGCCGAGGGTTGAACCTAAGGCTCTGATACCAAGTTGTAAAGCCCCGATTTTTGGAAATAAAATCGAAGACATTTAAGTATTTAATTAAAGAAAACATTTCCTAAATTTGAAGTTTGAAAAACAATTTAAAACAGAATTCTCAACATCGAGATTCACTTATTACAATCCACTGGGGAAATACTAAAATAGTCTTTGAAATATTGAAAAGTGACAATCAACAGAACCATCTTCTAGGTTTGGTAGGGATTCCAAGCGTACTCGGGTTCAGCTCCCACTTTCGGATTTTCCTCCGCATAAAATTGCTCGCCCAAGGGGTTCTGTGTCTCTTCTTGGTACTGTGCTATTGCGAGATCCTCTCCATTGAATCCTGTGTCCTCTGGTAAATTGATCGCCGAAGCAATCGATTTACCAGGATACAGACGTATCCGTGAGTGATAAATCACCCAGTAAAATAATCTAACCCAACCACCCCTCTTACTTTACAGTTAGCAATCAAGCAAGATAAACATGGTACGAGGAATATAACAGAAGTATTTCATATCAATCAGTTTATTACTATTCATTAACCTGACGTGTGATCTAAGATCTCACCGTGAGATCTTTCCTCCCTCAACCTCTAGCCATGCTCGGTCCCATGGGATCACTTTATTTTGCTGTCGCGGATTGCACCTAAGTTATGTACCCAGTGTGTATCCCTCTCAATACAACAAAAGAAAGCTTACTATGCCTGAATCACAACTAGGGTTCGCCTATCTTATAAACCACATCGCAACCATTCCACAATCATCACTGGACACCCGCCAGTATATCAATTCATCACTGGACACCCGCCAGTTTCAATCTCATCACAATCTCATCACAACTCGAAATCACGCCTGCAGGCAATCTAAAAACAAAAAAAACTTTTCCAATTCATCCTTTAACTAACATCGTCTAAGTGATTTCTATTTCGCATACCACCCCATGTCTCTAGGGTCTAATCTATCAGATCAATCAGCAGTTGGAAACAATAATTAAGCAAACAGAATAATAATTGAAATAAACAATATGCAATAAATCACATAACCTTTTATGAATGGGCCGTTGCCCTTAGTCTTGTATGATCAACAAGTCATTAATAAGGTAAGGAACTTTTATTAAATAAAAGTTTTAATAAGAAGAATATAATCTAGGCTTGTATAAATTTATATTTAGGAAAATAAATTGATTAACGATCATAATAAATACAATAAGTAATTAATAATACTACGATAGGTAGCATGGCTCTAAAAGGGGTTCTAGGGTCCTACGTAACCTGTTCGAGTATCAACAAGTGGGTTCGGAGGGTTACAGAATTATTTTTAAAACAAAAATGATTTTTAAAGTTACCAAAGTAATATAAATAGATAATAAATTATTTAATAAATAAAATATGTCGAGATTAACAACATATCATCTTTAGGCTGTAAAGAATCTAAAAAAAATATTTCGGGAATTTATAAAATGGTTTATAAGGTCGCAAGGATTTTTCGTTTGAAACTTTTGATTGAAAATAACAAAAAAATAATTAAATAGATATTAAAATAAAAAAAAATATGATATTAACAAGTTATGATCCTTGAGGTGTTAGGAGTCTAGGAAAAATAGATCGGGCGTCGAAAACGGTGTTCGGGATGTCGAAAAGTCAGTTCGAATCATAACAGATCCTGCCGCAAGGTCTGACCGGGTTGACCTTGCGGCCGCGAGGTCAGAGGCCTGGTTCTTGCGGTCCGCAGGTTGCGGCCGCAAGGTTGAAAGCAGTTTTGATTTTTTTTGGTTTTCTTCACTGTTTTCGATGCATGGGATCATGGGGGACTATGGGTTAGGCCTAAAAACGATAATTATACTTTGAGGGATGTTTGGAATGGATTAAAATACCTCGAATCGGATTGAATTGAAAAAAAAAACGGATCTTGAACTTTTTGAAGAAGATGACTTCGGTTGGAGCGAACGGGGGACCTTGGGCTCGAATTTGACGATGCTTGCGGATGCTTGGGATTGTAGAAGAAGGTTGGAACTTTTAATTCGGATCTCGGGGATTTCTAGAACGCAAACCCACTTTTCTCTCTATCACTTTCTCTCTCTAGAACTCCATGTATTGGAGTCCGACTTCTATTGAATTCTCTCTCTTTTCTGGACTGATGAGGTGTGAATAATTTTGTGGTGAGTTCTAGGGTCGGGGCTATGAGGTATATATAGGAGGATTTCGATGATAAGGATGATGAAATCGTATTGGAATGGGATTCTAATTATTGGCTTAATATGGACGGGAATTATGGACGAAATTATGGCTAGGAGAGTGGTAGAGATTGAGTAGGAGAAGGAGATGGGGAGGTGGAAGAGTTTGCATGCATGCATGCAACTAAAAAAAATTAAAAGGGATAATTAAGAATAGGATAATTATTCTTTGTAATTATCAAGTAATTATCTAATAAAGAAATAAATAGGATAATTATAATTATCTAGTATTTATCTACTAAGGAAATAAATAATATTAGAACTAATAACATATTTTAAAATAATTCTTTTTAATGCTATTAATAATTACCGAAATTACGGGTTATTACACTTTTTGTCCATTTTACATTTACAGTCTCTCCACATTCCCATGTCACAAACATCAATCATTCAATCGAATCCAAAAGCCGTTCAATCAATCACAACTTAATCATCCCAAACAATTCTATCACAACGTCGATGAGACTTCAAGCATTCTAAACGATCTACCAATACACCACATTGATTATATTTCAAAACGTCCCAAATAGTCAACCATAGCATGACTCCGACTAATAAAGTAATACACATCCTTCCCTTTAAGTAAACTATAACACCACATGTTACGTACCAACCCATCACCACCCTACGGCATACCTCTTGATATTGTTGACACCTAGACCTCATGGGATAAGCACCCAAAGAGTTAAAAGGAAACAACAAGATGGATCATGAGAACATGAATTTCGGTCTTACCTTTCGGGTCACTAGACGGACACCCATCTACCCACTCGCACTCACCATCATACCTCGCATTACCTACGACACTCCAAAACAACCTTACGATGTATCATTCATTTACGACATTACCCAAAGATTACATTTTACGAGTGCTCGGGAATGAGAACGATCAACGAGTCACCAAAGGACAAACCACTAAGCTTATAGATGGTTTAAGGGTGTTTCCGAGGTGTTAGAAGTGATCGGGGGTCAAAACAATGGGTTTCGGAACAAAACAGTGAATTCTGGTGATAAGCTCACTGTATCGATACGGGAAAAATCCGTATCGATACGGGTTAACTACGAATTTGTCCAGCTTGTTCCGTATCGATACGGATTAAGGGCCGTATCGATACGGGAGGCTTTCGAGCAGTTCTACAGCAGATTTTCACGGATCCAACTCAACGACGAACACAACAAGCTAAGGTACGAACCAAGCATAAATTCATCACATAAACCCATAGAGTGTGTAAGAAATCCCTACCTCGGGTATCAAGCCGAACCCCAACGAGAGATCGAACCCTAGCTTCTAAAATCGACTCCGAGAGCGATACACCTCCACCGAGCACTTGCCAACGATGTACGAGCTCCAATACGCGCGTAGATGATGGATTGGAGGTTGGTTTACATGGGTTTTAAGTTTGGGGTGGAGTTTTTGAGTGATGGAGTGAGAGAGAGGGAGGAGCCGAGAGAGGGGAGTGAGATCGGGAGAAGAGAGAGAGTGGAGGAGTATTTTACTCCTCTACACCCACACCCACACATATATATACTAATACAATTATAAATTGCACTTACACCCCTCTACTAACAATCTTATCACATCGACCCCAAATCAAATAAACTCAACAAATTTTACATTTTCCTCATTTATTCCATATTCTAACATCAATAAATCCTTTAAACGATTTTAAAAAAATACGGGTCTCTACACCGTTGAAAATATACGTAAACCCGTGGTGTATAATTAAATAAGGACGGAGGGAATAAGTTTTGGCCTCGTTTGATAACAGTGATAGATGGATGAGATTCGTAAGGAGATGAGATTGGTAATAAGAAGGAATTGATAATGAGTATGTTTGTTTGAGATGAGATTATATGATATAATTATTAATATCATGTTTATTTGAGATGAGATTAGATGATGAGATTGGATTGATTGAAAAAATTGGTAATGAAAATGGATTGGTAATGAGAAGTGATTGGGATTAGATTATTAATACCAAGTCCCAAGAGGTATTCCTAATACCCCTAATGACCGACTTGGACATCCCAATGGACTAGGCCCTGTTCCAAAATTGAAAATAAGTACTTATTTTTTAAGAAGATAATTTTAAGCTAAAAAATAATATGTTTATGCAAATAATTTTCCTAGCAATATGGATCTTGTTTGATAGATCTTATCGAGATCTTTTATACTGTGCAAAAAAAATAAAAAATAATTTTTTATTTATATTATTTTTGAGTTTGAAAATGTAAAATAAATACTTATTTTTTAAGAACGTGTTCCGGAACGGAGCCTAATAGTCCGGACATTTTTTTTTGGTTACCAAACAGAATATTAATAATCAAATGGTCAACCATCGCAACTCTAAAACCTATTATCAAACGGTGCCTTAGTGAAAACGGGACCTCAGCCTTTCCAAAAACAGTCAACCATCCCTACGGTGACTCACACTTCACACGTGGCAATTTATTATTGGGTATCACTTTCTCGTAACCGCAACCCACGCCATTCCCACATAACCACGTCACAAGCATGCACTTTAGATCCCAGTCAACGTGCAAAGTGTGAGGGTGTCGCAACTCTCTCTCTCGCGTCTCTATAGTCCCATAGTCCCGTTATTACTTTCAAATCGATTTTCTCTCTACCTCTCTCTTTCTCTCTCTCTCTCCGTTGTCTGAAACCGCCAATCGCGATGGCGGCCAAAGCTCTCCTCGTTCTCTCCCTCTCACTCCTCATCCTACTCAACAGCTTCTCCTCCCTCACTTTCGCCAGCGACGACGACGAGGATCTCAGCTTTCTCGAAGAGGAAGACGACGCCGTTCCCTCCTCCGATCCAGATCCCTACGACCACAGAGACTTCGAGAATTACGACGATCTCGAAGACGATGAGGGCTCCGATTCTTCGGGCGATCACCACGGGTCGTCGTCGTATTCGATCCCAGCCGTTGACGAGAAGGACGTGGTGGTGCTGAAGGACTCCAACTTCAGCGAGTTCATCGAGAGGAATCGGTACGTGATGGTGGAGTTCTACGCGCCGTGGTGCGGGCACTGCCAGGCGCTGGCGCCGGAGTACGCGGCAGCGGCGACGGAGTTGAAGGGGGAGGGGGTGGTGCTCGCCAAGGTGGACGCCACCGAGGAGACTGAGCTGGCGCAGAAGTACGAGATTCAGGGGTTTCCTACTGTGTACTTCTTCGTCGACGGTGTTCACAGGGATTATCCTGGTCAGAGGAGCAAGTACGTATCCTTCTTATTTTTTTCTTTCTGTGCATTGCGTTTTGTTTGTTTTTTATTTTTTTAATCATCGCATTGCGTTTTTTGAATTGTGTTTGGACCCCGTTTCTTACCCTTAAAACCTGGAGTAACTTATTTAACTTATTTGTTTAACATAAATTGATCACTTGTTTTTTCAAAGCTTATTTGGACCCCGTTTCTTAGCCCTTAAAATCTGGAGAAACTTATTTAACACGTTTAACAAAAAAATATTTAATTCAAGAGTGCTTGTATAGAATAATTAAGGTCAAACTGTCAAATAGCTGTTTCTTGGTACTAATAATCTCAGTTTGAACTTCTATTCTAGATTACGAAAAGTTACACCAAACACATCTACAACTAATCAAAACAATCATAATCTGAAAATATTTCTTATAGATATTAGTAATAACAAGGCCTTAGTCTTGCTATCCACGGATTATGCGAAAATGGTGAAAGGATGAAAAACACAAATATTTTCTCTTATTTTTTTGGTTTGTGTAGAAAATTGCTGCCAAGTTAACAATGTGCGTCAAATCTAATCGAAATTCCGTCTCTAAAAATTGAGTAGATTTTGCTGCTGTGGAATAGCCTGCTTAATTTATCAATCACTGGTGGCTTAATGCTATGATCAATTGCAAAGTTAATCAATCTAGCTATGATCAAGCGATAATTGTCTGATAAATCACTAAGCTATTTCATATTAGCAAAACTAGTTTTCAGATAACATAAAAATAAAAATAAAATCTACTCAGTTTTAACTAGGAGAATTTAAGTTGGTATTAGAGCGGGTTGCTTGTTCTCTAATTTTTTTAATAACTCTGAGTATCCGGCCATCTTGTGTGCACCTCAACTAATTTTTGGGGACCAATCCCACCGTCTACTAGCGTGGGACAACTTAAAGCCAAAGCAAAGCCCCCATGGACTAGCCCTATAAGAGTTGATTGCACTAGGAGGTTTCGCACCTGAGAACTAGGAGGAACTAGAGAGCGAACCCTAAGTCTTAGACCTTGGTCACCAAGCCAACACCTTGTGGTTGCTTGTTCTCTAAATTTTAGTGAGAGCTCGATCCTAGTTGATTTGCCAAAAATTGATTTGCCCATGGAAGGTGATTCCACCATGAGGCCTCCTCAAAGGGCATTACTAGAGTAAGCAACTTATGAAATTGATAAGGTAGATGAGAGGGTGTCTAATTTTTAGTGTAAAATTGACTGTTATGAAGACCACTGGTAGTTGGTAGGGTCTTCATGTCATGATACTAACTGAAATTGAAAGTGCAATTCTAATCAATCACAGAGTGCGGGGATTCTATGCTTTGAATGACATTGAGATTTGATGTTTTTATTGTGAATTCTAAGGACTAGATCACCAGCTTGTTTTCTGGATATTGTTACACTGCCAAACTCAATGGTAGTTTTATAAGAAATGCCCAATAGAACTATTTCATTGCATCTAAACATGCCCTTATTTACTCAGGAATTAAATCAGTTATCAAAATAATCTATGCCCTTGTTGTGAAAGTTTGGGGGCAATATCCCTATGTAAAAATTTCTGTCAAGTATTTTCTTTTGGGAGAGGAGATTCATCGATTGCGATCAATGAATTATATTGATGATTTGTGAGCAAGTAGTCGCTTTCCTTTCACCTATTTGGTGGAATACAAATAATAGCTTGTTTTGCTTTCTTTTGTGCATAAACTTACAGTTAACTTTGTAGGGACGGTATTGTGACTTGGGTGAAGAAGAAGACAGGACCTGGTATTTACAACCTAACTACGGTAGGGGAAGCAGAGCAAGTACTGACTGCTGGATCTAAAGTAGTTTTGGCCTTCCTTGACTCACTCGCGGTATTTCCTCAATATCACCTGGGACTTCTATTTGTAGTTACGGAGTTGTGATTCCATTGACTAGCATATAGTTTCTTAGTTACCCATTTGGAATCTGCACAAGTTCTTTATCACTAATCTGCCACTCTTCTGCATGCTCTCAAACACCTTGACCATGCTGTGCCTGAGAGTCCAAATCAAAAGAAATACTAACATTGTGAATTTGATATTTTGCATTGACTATTGCTAATGCCTTTCCACAGTTTTCGCTTCTAATCTTCTGTTTTAATGGATTTTATCTGCCTTCAACTGTTCATCAGATTTTTATTTCCCACTTGGTAAGCAGGTCACCAACTTAACTGTGCCTATCTGTTGAGCGCGTATACTAATTAATCCTGATTTCAGGTGGGCTTTAGAAGTGCATTTCTTTGCTAACTAAAAGATTTTCCTAATTTGATATCTAAATCTCATCAGTTAACTAGCTGAATTATGGACTTGTTTAGTCAACTTTAACAAAACAGCCAATTTTAAATTGAAGGTTGTTCTAATAGGGTTGTTTTGATTGAATGTTTTTAAAGCCTTGGGAATTGGGAAACAATTAACAGCCATAAAAGGGTTCATTCTATAATGTACTGTATCAAAACATTCTGTCCTAAACTTTGAAATTTCAAAGTTGACAAATGCTATGAAGTGAATTATTCAGTGGATTGCTCTTTTCAGTATCTTGTCTCGAACCCCATTTTACAATATATGTAGGGTCCACAAGCTGACAAGCTGGCTGCTGCTTCAAGACTGGAAGATGATCTCAGCTTCTATCAAACTGCTAGTCCCGAAGTGGCAAAACTTTTCCACATTGACCCCCAAGTCAAACGTCCAGCTCTTGTCTTGCTGAAGAAGGAGGCTGAAATGATCAGCCACTTTGGTTAGTTTCGACATCCTCGTAATGATTGAAGACTCTTAAAATTTACAGTGCTCAATCATTTTGGTTACTCTTTCAATTGGGCGTACAGATGGTCAATTCACCAAATCAGCAATTGCTCAATTTGTTAAAGAGAACAAGCTTCCTTTGGTGACCGCTTTCACCAGGGAGGTTGCTCCAGTAATATTTGAAAATCCAATTAAGATGCAGGTGTTACCTTATACTAGTGTTACTTATCTTAAATATGGTGTTCTTAACTGTTCACTGGATTTAGGTACATATTTTTCCTGTTTCAGTTTCTGCTTTTTGCCACTTCCAACGATTCGGAGAATCTTCTACCTGCATTCCAGGAGGCAGCAAAAGGTTTCAAAGGAAAGGTAATTTTTATAGGATTTAATGTTTTCATATTCTGTTGCATGTTGATAAGGAATTTTTTGGTACATTTCTCCTATGTCTTTAAAGTCACACAATAACTATGGGCCTATGGTGCTGTCTCAAACCTGGAAGAAGAATACATATCAAATCTTACCCAACACCAACAGCCAAACTAGCAGACTTGCCTATCAAAATGCCTTGGGACATTGTTATTCAGTGAGAAATTTCCTCTTGTATTGGGTAGTTTGGAAATGTCAGAGGAAAATGACGGACTCTACTCTTGAGTCCACAAGTAGTTTAGTGATGTCTTTCATCGGCAACCCAAGTATAGGAGTGGTCACATTGCAGTTATAGTACCATTTTTTTATTGTGCTTTTTATTTACATCATTTCGAGTCATATTTTCATGGTTAGTCTTCAGTATTATCCATGGAGTCACATTACGGCTTAAAACAATTAGTCCAAGCTGCAAGCATACTTGCATGGTAAGAATCGGTTCTAAATGCAAACTTTGTGAAAAGGAATACGAGGCCACTGGTGGCCAAGGTAGTTTTTTATTTTTTTAATAATCTTTGATAGTATGAAGGCCAAGTCAATTCGAACTATTGCATTCCAGATTAGTCCTTTAGGTCAAAAGGGAAAGAGTCCCTGATCCTTTTTTTAAAAGCGTAAATTAGCGTTGAATATCTTGCTCTTTGCTTGATATTTGGGTGGGTGTTACCTGTGATGTTTTTGTTGGGAATCGGGTTTGTTGAGAAGTTTTTTTTTTTTTTTTTGGTAAAGAGAGATTCTATTACCAAAAAAGAGACATGAATACAAGAAACAAGGGGCATAGCCCAGAAAATGTCCAGCCACCTACTGGGAACAAGATAGGAAAAGCAACAACTAAAAAACAAAAGCCTAACTACTACTAGTTACAAATTTTTTTCTGATGTTCCATGCTCTACACAAAGCTCTATTAACAGGGCTATGACCAAATTCTGCCAAGAAGATGCCTATCCAGCACATCGGACCTTGACAATCATATCATAAATGGCAACCGAAGAGTACTGCTTGTTGCAAAAACAGTGTCATTCCTAGCCTTCCAAATGTATTACACTGTACCCGCCATTGCTAACTTGTAGAGGGCAGATGAAAGGCCTTTCTTCTTAGAGGTGCTGAATAGCCCAACCTATTTCTTGCCTCCGCTCTGTTGGACTTCTAGAAATGTCAAACATATTAAGAACTTTACCCTAAATGTAGGCTGAGAAAGAACAATAAAAAAAGAGATGCTTATGGGACTCATTCACATTAGAACATAGAACACATAGGGGATCCACCATCAGTCCCCAAGAGAGAAGTCTATCCTTTGTCGAAAGTCTACCCCAGCAAACAAGCCACATAATAAATGTCCATCTAGGAATACCTTGCTTGAACCAACAATCGGAGCCCACGGAACTTTAGGGAGAGGATTTCTAAGAGCCTCCCAAGCAGTTTTAACAGAGAACGTACCATTTGAGGCAGGAATCTAGATCACAGAATCATTAACACCTGTGTTAGGCCTGAGGTTTGAAGGGCACTCCTCATAATTTGCATAATGGCCCTATTTCTTTCTCTAGGCCAGCGCCACTCTCCATTTTGAATTATAGATGAAACCTTTGCCAGAAGAGCTGCCCACATTCTATGCCTTCACCAAACACTTTATAGAGAGGTCCTACATCATGCCAGTAATCCAGCCAAAGAAAAGTAGTGTTCCCATTTGCAATCAAATACTTTATGAGGGGCTGCACTACCTCTCTAAGATTAAAAAGTTTTCTAATGGTCCAAGAAGAGTCTTAACTCTTGAGGCAAACACAACTGCCAAAGACACTTTCTTTTTATAATGTATGAATGAATCCATCTAACCATAAAGAGTCAGATTTCTTGCTCAAAGCCCACAAGTGCCTAATCATGGTCTATGTAGCACTGGCACTCCTAGAGGCCGGCGTGTCCCTGTGTCCATCACGGGGACACAGCAAAATACGTATGGGACACGCCACTTGGTGTGTCCAATAAATTTACTTAATTTTTTTAGGGGGACACGGCAGGGAGACGCGAGGGACACGTATGGGGACATGGCAAGAGTTAAATATGCAATTTTTTTTTAAAACTTTGGGGGTTAAATGTGTAACTGCCTTCACTATTTTAGAATTACGATGTATATATGATGCTTGCTTATAAATATTGAAAGCTTCAAGTTTATACACCTAACTATATTTTCACTGGTATACAAGAAATATTATTTATTTATTTATTTTTGCCATGTCCCCTACCGTGTCTGTTTCCCCATTTTTTAAGAAATCCCGTGTCCCGTGTCTATGTCCGTATTCGTGTCCGAGTCCGTATCTGTGTCCATGCTACATAGATCATGGTTGCTTTATTCCAGACTTTGAGAGGCTTGAACCCCAAACCACCTTCACCTTTTGGAGTGCAAACCCATTCCCACTTAATTTTTGCCCCAGCCTGCCTTAGTTGAACTCCTGTCCACAAAAAGGCCCTGAGCAAACCCTCAAATTCCTTTAACAACTTTTGGGGGTGGATGAAAATCGAACACCACTTGCATGCTCCATAACACAGAACTGATTAATTGAGATTGACCCCCAAAGGACAACAGCTTTGTTGTCCAGCTGTTGATCCTTTGCAAGATTTTATCTTTGAGTTGAACACAATCAGAGTAGGAAAGTCTGGAAGTGATGAGAGGAACCCCTAAATACCTGACAAGGAAGGCTGCTCTGGGGAATGGGGAGAATAGCTTACAACACCACTTTAAGATCATTGCTCACACCAGAATAAAAGACAGCACTCTTATGGAGGTTGGGAATGTGGCCAGAAAAGGAATAGAAATCATCCAAGGCAGCTTTGACTGTAGTGAAATACCCCTGATCAGCCCCACAAAGGTCAAACAAATCATCTGCAAAAGCTAGATGGTGAATCTATATTTCTTTACACTCAGGTTGGAAGATAAAAGGGCCAGTTTTAGCCTTTGTGTGCAAGATAGAGTAGAAACCTTCCATAACTATTGGAAAAAGATAAGGTGGGATTGGATCACCTTGCCTTAACCCTCTTTCACCTTTGAAAAAGCCTTCAAGATCCCCATTTAAAGCCACTAAAAACCAAGCATTTAAGACAGTACATGATCCATTTTATGAATTGAGCTGGGAACTGCCTAGCAACCATCATTTCAGACAGAAAGCCCCATGAGACTAAAGTTGTCAAATGTCATTGTTCTCAAATGTCTTTGTACTTTTTTGGACTAAAGTTGTCCTCATTGTTAAGTTCCATTATTCTCAAAGCATATTACAGGTTCTCAATTTTGTCTCCTGTTTTTGAGATTTAAAATTCTCATAAAAAAGCCAGGTACCTATGTATCTTTTATCATATAAAAGTGAGGAGCATGGAAGGTTCGCCTCTCATGGTAGATTAGTAGAGTGGAATTTACCGTTGAGTCTGAAGTTAGCAGGTGTCTCATTGTTCATTAATGAAGTGAACTTTCATGTATCTCACTTTTTCCTCATAATTTCTCCTTCCATGTAATGTGAATATGATCTTAAGATCTCCATATGTTGGTTATACCCTGTTTTTGCAGTAACTGATTATCCATGTCATTATTGTTAAAACAAATGTTATATTCTATTTTATTTTGAAGCTTATCTTTGTCTACGTGGAAATGGACAATGAGGACTATGGGAAAGCAGTTTCAGAGTACTTTGGTGTTTCTGGAGATGCTCCAAGAGTGAGTTTTCCCACTCTTACTTCTTTAAATCACAAGTATTGTGCATCCTTGTTAATTGTATTTTCGTAATACAAAAATAAACATCAGTTTTGGTGTTTTGTCCGTGTATATGCAGGTTGTAGCATACACAGGAAACGATGATAGCAGGAAGTTTGTATTAGATGGAGATTTAACCTTACGCAGCATTAAGGTTCGTATGCGCAGTTCTTAATTTCTGTTGGATGAGTGGGTGAGGGACTAACTTATTGATAGTTTGCATCAACTACCTTGAATTTTCATTTTGTAAACATGGTCTTCATGATATGTTATCCTTGTCATGCTGTAGTCATTTGCGGAAGACTTTCTAGAAGACAAGCTTAAGCCTTTCTATAAGTCGGATCCAATTCCAGAGACAGTAAGTCATTGGACTTTAATCTTACTGGCATTTGATATGAATTCTCAAGCCTCTTGTCATATTTTCTACATGTAATGGTTGATGCAGAATGATGGGGATGTAAAAATAGTGGTTGGTAATAACTTTGATGAAATTGTTCTTGATGAGTCGAAGGATGTTCTTCTTGAGGTATATTTTTCATCTAAATGAAAGCGACTGTTGGGGTTTTTTTTGATGGCCGGTTATGACTATTGATTTCTGGTTCTTAAATCAGATATATGCTCCTTGGTGCGGGCACTGCCAAGCACTGGAGCCAATATACAACAAGCTTGGAAAACATTTGAGGGGCATCGACTCGCTTGTTATTGCCAAGATGGATGGGGTCACAAATGAGCACCCCAGGGCGACGGTACAGTTTTATTTTTTGTTCATTAATGAATGTCACTTTCTTTCCCGCTCGTGGCATTAATTTGTTTTACTTTCTGATTATTTTCCCATACATAGAAAGATAGGCTGACTAAGGTGATTCAATAGTTGGCTTGATTCATTATCAAATCTCCCTAAAATGCTTGCTGCCACTTGAACTTGAAATTTGACTTGCTGATTGACTTTTGGGTTTGACTGAACTGTTCCGATCGGGAATGGCAGAGGAATTTCCTTTGGGATGTTTTGCGATACTTGATTTTGTTTGGAGTTGCATTCTATCCAACAAGTTCTGCATATTTTGTAACTTTAAAGTTGTTTAATTTCTACGCCATTTTAAGTGACATGCTGACCATTAGCATTTGAAGGTAATTCCTGTCACTGATAATAAAATTTCTGTTACAATATGGAAATCCTGACAAGGGAGATCTTTTTATGTCTGCAGTTTTTTGTGAAAGGGGAAAAGTAGAAAGGATTTTAGGAATTTTGTTTGCTTTGCTTTTACAGCCTGATGGATTTCCGACCCTTCTTTTCTTCCCAGCTGGCAATAAGAGCTTTGACCCGGTTAGTGAAATTTTATTTCTTTCTGATACAAAATTTTTCGGTTGCTGATTTTCTTTTTCAAGTATCAGCATATCTTATAGTGACTACTTTTCCAATGTTGCCTTGTTTTGTGTTCTTGTTTTGCAGATCACCGTTGATACTGACCGAACAGTGGTGGCATTCTACAAGTTCCTGAAGAAGCATGCTTCGATTCCTTTCAAGCTCCAAAAACCAGCTGAAACACAGAAACCTAAGGACTCTGAAGACATTCAGACCCAAAAGAGCAGCGGTGAAGATGTAAAGGACGAATTGTGAGGTTTTAACATCATATATATCATTTTTGTTCTATTTTAGATAAGAAACCCTAAAAATGCTCCTCACATAGATGAAAGACTGAGTTGGGATGAGGTCGGGGTTGCAAATTTCATGCCTTTTTAACACCCCTCTTCTTGTTTCATTGCTTTATTTACAAATTTTGACTGCTCATTTCCCCTTGGAAGTTTCAATAAGATGATACAATAAAAGTTGGTCAACCCCAATAAGAACATGGCAGTGGTGCCGCTTTTAGGAACTTTCTTCTCAGTGTGAACAGACATTGCATTGGTATCATCATTAGAAGGAAATTACAAATGCCAACAGATTATGGGCTCTCAAACTTATGCTTCAATTTTGCTTCTCTTAATTAGCTTAGGTTTGTGTTTTTTTTTTTTTTTTGGCCATATTTTATAGTTAGCGGGGGTTAGTGTGAAGTTAGTCAATGAGGGAGCCCATAGACTATCCATAGCCCTGAAACCCCAAACCCTGCCCCTTGTGGGACTCGAACCTTGGTCTCCATGGAGGAGGATATGAGCAAACCATCTCACCAAGCATGGTTTCTCATAGGTTTGTGTTGAACTTGGTTAAACTGCAATTTCTGCTGGAGCTCCAAATGTCAACGAAAGCAGAATAACAGATTTGTGTAGGAGAACGAAAAGTTAAAATTGCTGAACTGGAAGTCTTAAACCACATACATATTCGTGCACTTAAACATACAAAGTGTGGGGCTCTAGATCTGGGTTAGGTAACCTCTCATGCCTCTGGTTCAGCTGTGGCTCGCACCTAGGTACCTTGCCTAACCTGCACAAGTAAGCACGACTAAAAGATCATGCTGGCTGGCTACCGGAATGACCCTCTGACGAGCAAGTCAGAAAGTGCGTAACAAAGAAAGGAAAGTATTAGGGTTTGTGGGTGGAAGAGATTGTACCTCTTAGGGTTACATCATTTCCTTTATATAGTGTTTTGACTTGCTCTCCAAGTACGGGCATGTGCCAAGCACGCTTAGTGCCTTTAGCTATGTCACTACTCACACCTGACGTCATGGACTAGGCAGTTGCTGCTCATGAGCTCCGGCTGTCACCCCATAACCGCTTTAAGTGACATCATCCCTGTCACTCTGGATTAAGTGGTTATATGCTCATGGGCAAGAGACCGATGCCCAGCCTACTAGCCGAGTTACTTACCCGAACGGAGGAAGATTGATCCATACATGAGATGAGCTAACAGCCCTCAATTGTCAATCCGAGCTCTAACGATGCTGAATCGTACGGCCGAGCCTATAAGCTGATTCAAAGGTTCGTTAGTTTTGAGTAGGACCTAGGAGCTAAACCCAGCCTTCTGCTGATCGTAGTGGCCGTGATTGAACCGTCATATTTGGTCCATTACACAGCCTAAGGGCTCTACACAATGCACTGGACATTGTTGCTCGGAGAATAGTCGAAACGAAATACCGTGCCAGTGTTAAGGCAAAAACCTCTCTCCCATGACGAATTTTCCAACTTCACAAAAACAATCACCTCTGAACTGGTGAGTTTTGTACTTCGCCTACATAACTGTGTATATCTCTCTTCCTCTTGCTTGTCCCCACCATTGCTTCTATCTTCTTCCAATTGGACCAATACTGCCAACTCTCTCTCTCTCTCTCTCTCTCCAAAAAATATCACAGTCAATGTTTCTTGGGCTATGGCACTTGTTCGGCTCCGAAACGGCTCAAGGGCTGAGCGGGCGTGCCAGGACTTGTCGCGTCCAACGCAAAGGACTGAGTGCCCCTTTTTCTGACTTCTAGATTTGTGAGGGCAAGAGTGCTGCAACCTAAGGGCTGGATTGCAGTGTTGGTTCGTGGTTTTGCCTCTACGAGCGAGGACTTAATAATTTCCTAACCGTGTAGGAAAAGAAGTAACAATGTAGAATAACTTTATTATGTCGTAATAATAAAGTTGGGGTACAAGAGAGATAGAAAACCCGAATTACTTGATGAAGTAATTGAGTGAATGTGAGAAAAGTGAGATAGTTGCTTCACTGGGAAGGCTTTGATTTTAAGCGTTGAGCTTGATTGGTGTGTGAATCCTTTTTTCTTCTTGACTTCTAGTATTTATAGGCAAAGAGCATCCACGGTTTTGCATGCAAGAGGATTTGTTGTCTTCACCTCGTGGCACCATGTGTCCATATAACCTCCACTTCATGGGATCATGGGTAGTTATTAGAGGTAAATAAAAATTACCCATGTGTTTCCTCTCAATCGTGGGTGTTACCAACAGTTACAAAGGTAATGGGCCACGTTGTTCTCCTTCTTTCATGGGCATGAGGGAATTAAGAGCCATTTGACTTCAAAAATGGTAAATGGCTTCAAAAATGGCCACTAAACATACCAAATTCATGGGCCCACTTCCCATTTGCTTCGGTTTCACCCAGAACCTCTCAAATAATTATTTCCGACCATGGGCCTTCGAATCCTTTTTAGATAATTAAGCCTCGAACACTTTTAGCCTGTGACCGGATCAAGTTAAAACCAATTGGGCCTAATTTAGTTAAACCTGGCCCATTGTTTTTAACCCAAAATAATTTTATTGCAGTCCAATTTAATTAAATAATAATTAAATGGCCCTCTAACGCTTGTCTTGGACTGGGTGCCAAAAACGGGTGTAAACAGCACTACAACTATGTAGTTACTTCATATTACTACTGCCTAGTCCACCACCATCAGTGGCGCCAAAGGCAACTCCACCACCTCCTCCTTTGCCTGCTGATGCACTGCCACAGTCGGGACCAAACGATTCAAAAGAAGGGTCTGGGTCACTGGGTGGTGGAAAGAAGGCTAGGGTTAAAAAATACGAGTAGAGGTTTTGCTGGAGCGGTGGCTGCGGTCAGAAGTGGTTCTATAGAGACGAGTACAAGAAGTCGTCCCTAGGGAGAATTAAAACTCTACAACTTGGAGCAAAATTCTATCACCTCTCTAGCAAGACTAAGAAATTTTACTTATCAAGAAAAATAAAAATTCTAAGAAATGTTATTTATAGTGTTTGGGAGGGGGGCCGCCGCCCCCCCTATCCTTTTCTCTCCCTCTCCCCACCGCCTCCCTTTCTCCTCTCCGTTCTTGGTGTATCTATTCTTGGTTTGTTTTGGCAGGTGGATGTAAGATCTAGGCATTCAAGCTTCCGATGTTCGGGCTTCTGGCCGGCGTTCAGTGGGCCTGTTTTCGATCGGACTCTGGCACTTCTTAGATCCGGTGATTAGTGGCCGGCGGCGAGGTAATAATAAGGTGTTGGGGTTAGGGTTTTTTCCTTCCTTTTACCGGTTCTTTCGGGTCTACTGGCTGGTCTCCCTAGCTTGATATTTGTACCGGTCTGGTTCCCAGATCCGGTGGGTTTGGTGGTGGATAAATAATTAGTTAGATGCTGCTGGTTTTGGTTTTCAGTGGTGGTGGTGTTGTATTAGTGGTTTGCTTGTCGTCGGTGTCCGTCGGCATCTTTCCCCAGCTGATATGGTGGACCGCGGTCGTTGTTCTGGATTTGGTGGTGGCAGAATAAGGCTCCGGGGCTTGGCCCTAGAAGCTGGATATCCAGTCTCAACTGTGGGGTGGTAATTCGCAGGGGAGGTTCATAGTCAACTGGTTTGATCGGAGTTTTAGCCTAGGTAGATTTCTACTTCGATCTCCGTGCCTGGAGCCTGCTCGTGTCAGCGGAGGCTTGCCGGAGAAGATTCTCCATTGCTTCGGTTCGATATCCAGTCGGTGCCGCCATCGTCGGCGTTGGGTGGCTTCCTCTCGGCTGGAGTTTGGCCGGCGTGCTCAGTGGAGTCCATCCGCGATGACCGTGTTTCTCTTCCTTGTTTGTAATTACCCCTAGTTCCATCGGTTCTGTATTTTTGTCTCTGATTGGGAACATGCACCGGGCCGGCTAGATTGGTAGATTGTTGGCCCCCTTGTGACCCGACCTTTTGAGGCGGTGAGACGCGCTTAGGATCTTGTCACTAGTTTTGTCCCTTTGTCACCTGCTTTTCATGTTATTCTTTCTGTGATGGTTTGTTTGTAGATTCTCTTTCTCTGTATTCGGATGGAATCGATATAATTGCCTTTTATGGCTTTTAATGAAATGTGTTTCAGATAAAAAAAAGAAAAGAAAAGAAAAGTTGATGGTAGCATTCATGTGGCGACGATACCATACGAACTGTGGGGGTCGGCCCATGGCAGGAAAATTATCCCCTACTATCATGCTATAATTCTCTTTTGGAGCACTAGTTTTTTTTTTTGAACTCAGAAACATATCATATATAAATATAAAAAGATACTACCGGTCCAAAATACAAAAAAAACAACCAGATCCTAGGCAATAGGGGTGTGCAAGGGTCGGTTTTGACCCCGAACCCGACCATATCGGGTAACAATATTTTAGGCTCGCAAACCGAACCGAACCGAACAGGTGGTAGAACCGTCCGCGAGCCCGATTCTTTACGTCGGGTCGGGTCCGACCCCACGGGTAAGGAACGCACCAACCCGAACCCCGAACCGAAAATTGATTTTTAACAGAAAGTGAACCTGCACCCCGTCCGAACCACATGTTCGACCCCGCCCAAGACCCTTCGGGTCGGGTCGGGTTGCAGATTTTTTGCACACCCCTACTAGGCAGGGCCAAAGCCGCTGACTGACGCCGCCACCGTTGTCGTTGAGCTGGTTCCAAAGACCCAGATCTAAAACCCTAGATCTGAGTCCAAAAATAACGGAAAGAATGGGAGATCTCATCTCCTTAAAGAGAAAATCTCAACCACCTCGCAACCATGGGCCAAGATAGGAGAGGGGAGAAGCGGAGAGATTCCGGAGATGGGGGATTGAGAGGAGGGTGGCGGAGGGGGAACCCATCCCAAACTTTCTCTCTCTAACCCATGAGACACTAGAGCACCAAATGATTTTCCAAGCTCCTAGTCTCTCTAACCCATGAGACACTTAAAGCACCAATAACGGTCTTGTAAACTTGAAAGATGTATTGATAGAGAGAGCTCTAGGGAGAGAGTGTGTACCCTGGGAGGGTCCTCCTCCTCCTCCCCTTTGTCATCGCCCTCTTTCCCGCTCCTGTACTCCCCCTCTTTTCTCTTCTCTTCTTGCCTCTCATCCTCTCAATCCCCCTCTCCTCCGATCTCTCATCTCTCCTCTCCTCTGTGAGATGGTCG
Organism: Rhododendron griersonianum; assembly: GCA_018127125.1. Taxonomy (NCBI): domain Eukaryota; kingdom Viridiplantae; phylum Streptophyta; class Magnoliopsida; order Ericales; family Ericaceae; genus Rhododendron; species Rhododendron griersonianum. The sequence goes on along the minus strand of CM030790.1, from coordinate 27,418,204 downwards.
AGATGCTCCCCTGTGGGTGAGCAAATCTCCCACTCTTTCCATCATTTTTGGGCTTTAGATACCCAGATTTAGTGTTCTAGGTCTGGGTTATGGCTCTTGCACGGAGATCCTGGTAAGCTTCTGTTTGGGCGGCGGTTTTCTGAGCTTTCCAACGGCAACGATGAAGGTGTCTTAATGCAGATCCGGTAGTGATCTTGCAGCGGGAGTAGTGATCTTGTGGCGTCTTAGTGCAGATTCAGTGACGATCCTCCACCCACCCACCTCTGTGAGCAGAATTCTGGGTCCGACATCGATACTAAGCAGCTTTTTGGTTTCGTTTCTTTGTTTTGTTTTGTTGATTCTTGTATTTTCAGACCGGTAGTGTCCCTTTTGTTCATTTCTTTCTTATATATGATATGTTTTTCGTTTCTAAAAAAATAAAAAGAAAGATGTATTGATTTGGTTCAATTTGGACTATTTTATGGGAGTAATTTCATTTAATTACAAAGTAACAATTTATTGTTTTTAATTTGGACAGATAATTATCCCAAAACAATACTATTACTATGTAAATTGAGATAATATATACGGAGTAATTTTTAGAGTATTGCTAGGTTCTTATTTCACAAAATGAAACGGAAGAAAACCAGAGAATTGTTGGATTTCAAATATTCAGTTTTACCAATAAGACTTTCTTTACATGTGGAACTGCACAAAAAGGACGATTTATCTCAGAGAAGTCTTTGGGATCCATTTATTTAAAATCTATTATTTCTATTTATATTGGCGAGATCAATCTAAATTGACCGTACACACAATGACAATATTTGAAACTTTATTTTTTCTATAAATTATAGATGGTAAGTGGTTTTTACTATGATATTATACGTATTTGTACTAGGCATTGCCCGTGCCTGAAGGCACGGCGCGACATGATCTTTACGAAACTGAACTAAACCACCCTTCCCTACTATTGATCAACAAACCTGACTTCAGGCGAGTTTGCTTTTCAACGATTTCAAAGCTGCCATATAATAACAATAAACCTCCCATGACTGAAAACAACCTTCAGTAATCAAAAATCATGGGCAAGATGGATCTATAATAACATTAAGCTAGTATAATGGCCTGAACATCAATTCCAGTACTTATATACCAACTTGAGCATCCTAGCTATTTCTTGCAGTTCATTTTTTAAGGCCTACTTTTAAATAAAAGCATCAACAACTAATTAATTTCAGCATGATCTCAGCTTTTGTAAATATATACGAAAGGAACCCATATAAATAAATAGTACTTAAAACAATTCCTAGTTCCGCACCCTAATCACTTGAAGATCCACCAGCATCATCTTCATGGTCTCTCACAACCTTCTCTATAAGCCTCTGCTGAACGCCATCCAGAATCGTGTTTCTTGATTGCTCGCTTCCTCTTTGCCCATCAATGAGAACATGATTGGATTGGTAGAGGACCAAGGCAACACCTACCAATTCGGAAGTCATAAAGATGGAAACGTAATTGAGTACTTAGATCACAATGAACACCAAGCAACATAGGGCATTTTATCAGTAAAAATTGGCCCAAGACCAATTTAAGTTGCAGGGGAAACAAAGAGTTAAAGAGAAAGGGGAAAATGTTGCAAGACTTGGTTTCATGCTCCATGTTCTGAAGATCAACTGAAAAGTTTGTGATCACATAACCAGTTAAAAAGTAGTGAAGTAATGCTAACGAACTTTTTTTTTTGTTGCCCGCACAATGATAATGAATAACTATACTAATCTCAAGCCCCTTCCCCTAAGAACTATCAACAATCAACAGGAAGTCATATCCAGCAAAAATTTCACCTGCTTTTGCATCTCTTTTTTTCACCTTCATCAATTAATATATGGCTAACCTGATCTCAGCTACTTTTGGCATAAATTAAATCCTTTCAATTTATAGAAAAGAAAAAGAAATACCGTATCCGTGACGGTGCTCTCATGAGACGCAGAGAATGGCAACGATGTTGGTTTGAGACAATAATACCTTAGTCCAAAAATACTAAAAACTTGCCCTACAAACCCACAACAAATTTAACAAATGATACAAAATCGACAAAGCTTTAGTAAAATTTTGGAAAGGTAATTAATAAAATTATCAGTTTGTTTTTGTATGATTTAGTCTTACCGTTTCAAAGATCGTCGAGATTTGCACGAATACCCTTCCCCTAGTGACTTGAGAAACATACACCAACAACTCGGATATACTAATATTCAAAGGAAAAACTTCGAAAACTGATATCTTAGTGACTTGAGAAAAAAGCGAATAAAAAGAAAATGGAGATACTAAGACTACAGCTAACATCAACAATGAGAATACTGAGAAGTGAATCTATAATGAATTATGGAATCACAGGATTCATAGCTATGGGGGTGCCCAACAAATGAGACTCAATGGAGGATACGTCAATGACAAATCAAATCTTAAGTTCACCAATGGTAACAAACTAACCAAAATTAAAATACCTTACCGGTCCAGGACAGAAATAAACGTAAGTTTATCAAACCATAGTCACAACCTAATAGTTGTAGGCTCAAAAATACACCGGAAAACAAACAAATATTGGGCTATCATGGCCTATTTCCATATCCGTACTGCAACTTAAAGAATTAATCTAATAGGAAAACTATTAAAAGTAAAACATAGATGTAGAAATGAAGTCACAGATACAATTTTTCAAATCTTCTATATGTACACAGATAAACCAAAGTAAAAAGACTTACTTTTCGTTGAGATTGAATCACCAAAGGGGTTCGAATCGTTTGAATAACCAGACACCGCCTTTAATTTCCTCGAGACTTTATAGGCCCGTTTGATAAAAATAAAAATAAAAACCCTAAGTAGGAAAAAGAAGAAGAAGAAGCAATTGAATCCAAGTAATGGTACCTTCTTCAGAGCTTTCTTGGCAAGATGTTCGGCAACGTCATGGTCCGTAATCTTCTTCGTAAACGATCTCTTCCTCCCCTTGCCATCGTCGCTATCCTCGGAATCATCAGAATCGCGGCACCGTCGGCTGAAGTGGCTGCGACTCCGCTGCAGCGGCGTTTCTTGTCTGTCCGCGTCAGAATCGGATGCGGACGCCGAGTCCGAGTCGGTGAGAGAGAGAGAGAGAGAGAGAGAGAGAAGGTAGATCTGGTAAGAAAACTGGATTGACTAAGAAAACTTGAAAAATCATTACCAAATTCCCTTATGTCAATACTGTTTCCATGCGTGAAATCTAATCTCCTAAGGCTTAATTCCATGCGTAAAAGCTCTGATTTGGAAATGATTTGGCCAAAAAAAAGAGTGAGGAGAGATAACTGAGTATCTTCTTTACCCAAAAATTTTTAGTGTAGAAACCCAACTATCATTACCAAAAATAAATTCTTTATGTTCAGAAATTGAAAAATCATTACCAAAAACTCAGATGAAATCAAGGGAAGATTATAAGAACCCAAAAGAGGAAGAAACTCAACCATCGGATGAAATCAAGGGTGGAGATTTATACAGAAAAATGTGTACTAAATCAAACGGCCAAGATTTATGCAGAGAAAATGTGTGGGCCACCACACCTTCGTAATTTGTAATATAGATATGACCCATCTCCTAGAATTTTCGGAGTCACCACTGGTACCATTTTCTCGGGACGTCGGTTTTGTCTTTCAACTAAGTATAAAACAAAGTAGTGCTTCAAACTGAGCCAAGTTTTTGGTGCTGCGTTTTCTTATTTCATGGTCTGGTCTTCATTCATCTTATTTGTCCCTTGTCTGGAAAATTATTGGGTGTTCTGATAGCACCACTTAGTGGTACCCCAAACGTCTTAATTATTATTGGCTCTTTACTCTTTAATCATCTTTAGGGTTTAGCAAGGGCATGCATGCTCATTCCAGATCCTTACACCGCTCTCCTATATATATATATATATACACACACACAAACGGTTGATTCTTCTGAAGGCATTGACAGGGAAAATACATGCGAACACGATATCTTATGCTAGTGCAATGCATTACTCGTTCTATTTCTCTATAAAACGGCCCTCCACAACTGTTAGCAAATCAGGGGTTCGAATCTTGCCACATTCCAGATTCCACCAAAAAAAGAAACAATAACATCAAAGTAGTCATGCTCTGTCTGAACTACCTTAGAAATGCAACATTGAGAGATCGTGAAAGATTTGCTCCAAAATGATCCCACACGCGAATAGCCCTACCCCGAGGAGCGCAGGCCTTGTGGTTGATATCGCCTTCTGGTCTGTTTTCTTCTCCTCATTTTCTCTGTTAGTCATAGCTGCCCAGGCCATCGCCGGTGGAAGAACTCCATATAACATTGTCATACAATAGCCACCCTGTTTCACATTTTCCTTCATGGCTTGTAGTATCTTCGAAATAACATCAGAAAGGAGCTACTGTGTCTCGTTGTTCCTTTTCGGCTTTTGCCCTGTTTTCCTTCTTCGTGTATCCATTTTCTCGTATTACTTTTGAAATACACATTAATACTGGTTGGCAATTATTATTTTTTAGAAGCATATTAATTCCATTTTTCAAGAAGCACCAAAAGAGATGTTTTCAAAATTTTGTAACTCTTTTCACGAAATAATGAAAACAAAATGGAGATTAAAAGTGTTTTTGCGCTTTTCTTAGCTTTTGTTTTCCACAAACAAGAAAAAAATGTAAAAGAAAAAGATTAATGAAGAAAACAAAAAAAAAATCAAGTATTTGCAAATCAAAAGTAAGTTGTGTTCTACCCACGATCTAACACTCCCACCATGGAAAAAGCTCATGCGTACATACGCAGAAAATAAACTTACAGCAATGTCAGTTGCGGCAGAAAATGCATCTGGAACTACTGTTGATACGAAGAGTGGTGGAGCAATGACCATGGCCGTTGCAGTGAAGCTAACTTTATTTCTTCCCCACCATTTTCTTAACCCGAATAGATGGTCTGGTGTCTGTCACAATAGTGCTTTTAAAAACAGAACAAGAAATGCCAGAAAAGTTATAACTAAAAAAATCCTTAATAAAACCCAATCGATCACTTACTTAGAGATGGAAAGGTGGGAAAATACCTGCGTTGAAGGAGAATTCAGTGAAATATTATTAAGTTGCTCCTTGAAGAACTCTGAAAATCCTAGGAGAGTGCCTATCATTGATGTCCCAACTGCCAGGAGAGAGAAGGCCTCTACCATGAACGAAACCCCGCCCAATCTCCCACTGGATTAGTGTCATGAATTTAGGGTTTGGCAACTTTTATATGCTAGAAACAATTATCATTCTAGTTGATTTCAGTAGAGGAGTCGATCACGAACCAGCTCAAGTACTTTGGTGCTTTTGTAGAGTATAAATTGATGGAGCTGCGTTAGAGCCTAACAAGTTAACTATGTTTTGGAAAGGTTGAAGTTACCTCATGATCAACAATTCCACGGGATCAGCAACTTGGTAATCAGATTGGGATGATAGGTTAAGTGCAATTGCATCCCAAACAAGCAATGCTAGCAATGGCACCACACTACCAAGCAAAACTGAAGCCCTTATCCTTCGCAAATCACCTTCCAAATAAGCGCATAGAACTGCAAGAAATCGCTTACCATAAAATCAAAACAGTTTCGAGCATCAGTTGATAAAATTAGTCGACTCAATTCAATGATAAAATTAACCATTACTTGACAAACAGAAAATCAAAATATGACGAATCTTTTGTTTTGTTTTTTTTTACCAGGAGCTAGATCATGATAGACCAAAGAAAATATGATCACAGGAATCGTAGGTGGAACTTTTCCCCAGTCACCGCCTCCCTCCAGTCCCGACCACCCTCCAAACACAACGGCTAGAACCTCAATTGCAACTAGCAAACCTGTTCAATATCAGTCGTTCATACAATGTGAATTCATGCCTTAGTCGTCTACTAAAAGAACAGAACATATTCACTTCTCGCATAGTATTCTACAGCTTCAATCTCCAACTCCAAGAGCCTAGGAAATGGCAATGTTGCGAGATTCGAAACCGTCTGGGTATTACAAACAAACACGAAGACATGTGCATGTAACATAAACCGAACATTAACATTTACCCAAAAAAAAAGAACATTAAACATTTACCCTAAAGCAGAAGAATTTGGTACGTACCTATCATGGAAAGTGTGAGCCACTGGTTGACTCGGTCAGTGGCTCGAGTCCCTCCAACTGAAATCAGAACAGTAAATAGGACAGTGAAGAAGAAGCCTGAAAACGACTCTGGAAGATTGATCAGATGATAAATGATCTCTCCGGACTTGGAACTGTATGCAACCAAGGAAGTGTAGCCCAAGAAAACATAGGTCACAGTAGCAAGAGTTCCACCCCACTCTCCAAGTGTCTCTTGGGCCATGGTTCTGAGGGAGATTACCTCCAACTGATCATCCTCTTCTTCTAGTACTGTCCTTTTTTTCTTTCTTAGAAGCCCGACGTTGATTTCTACTAGCAAAAGTGCTTCGATTACAAGGAAAGCCCAGCATATTGTCATAGTTATTGAACTTGGAAGTAACCCCTGTGCATTGTGGAAGAGATGTAAATAATTTGGATGGCAGGAATTAAGGGGAGTGGGATTTTTTCCGTCTTTAGTACATTTTTTTTTTTTGCCTTTTGTCATAATTTTAAGGGATCCCAAGCAACATGCAAGCAACACATGCCAGGTGGACAATAACTTCTCCAAATTATTCAAATCTATGGAAAAAAATTTGGTGCATATCGCTTCATTTGGATTTTTGTTAATCGGACCTTGTTCTAAATCACAAATTAATGTGGCCCATTAATTTTTACCCTGAGAAACTCATAAATATCAGCCCAATTTAGTTAATAGTTAATTAAATGGCCCTCCAGCGCTGGCTTAAGGTTTGGTGCCAAAAACGGATATAAACACTACTTTAAGATAATGTGAATACTAAAACGCTTTTTCTAATAGGGTTCTTGAAGAAATAGTTCAAAAGAAAGAAAATGAAGGTGTGTTAGATTCTTAAAAAAAAAGGTAGAAGACCTCTTGTTTTGCACAACAAAGTCGCATGTGTTGGATTGTTCAGCCACAGGTAGGAATCTCTGGCTATGACGCTGGTTACATACATAGTTGGGTTAGTACTGCTTGGCTGCAAACCCCATTCCTAAACATGTATCTCATTACTGTAGAGTGTAGTGTCAGATTTCTTTGTCCCAATGTTACGGAATGGGGGATTGATTCTGCCAAGCAGCGTCCTCAAAGCGGTGTAGAGCGGCCTTGCAAAGCGGTGTAGAGTGGCCAATCCGTTCGCTTATCTTGGCAATCGACGGCTCAGATCTTAACCAAGCAATGGAAGGTTCAAATGTGTATACGCTCAGATTTGATCCGAGTTGTCCATGCCGAAAATGAACGGCCGGATTGGCCGCTCTGCAACCGCTCGGCAAGGTCCCCGGGTCGACTGAGTTAGTAAGAGTCGCAACATGCCCTGATCCATTCTATTCTTGATTTTGAATAAATTGGTGACACAGTGTCACCGTTAAACCTAATAAATTTTTTTTTGGTTAGTGACCGTCAAACCTAATATTTGTTCCTAGATAAGGTCATCCACAAGTGGCCTAAAGTTGTTTCGGTCGTCATTCCTAGTTTATACTATGGTTTTTTGGTTCATGCAGGACGTCAATGCGAACATACCCCCATTGTAGGCACATATCGATGGTGTGTTTGATTGGCTGGATTAGCTACAGGTAAAGAGTATTAGGCTTCAAATTGGATTACGATTTATGAATCTCGTTGGGTTATAATTTCCGACGTTTGAAGTCAAAAATTAATTAATGGAGGGAATTCCATATCCAAGAGGGTCACTACATCCTAGAACCAATACTCATCCCAATATTATCGATTGAAAAATGGCAAAAACATTGAAAATGGAAGAACAAATTGGGTCAGAAGGAGTAATAGTTCGGCCAATCAAATATATATGGACAGAGAGCTAGAGAAAGAGATCAGGAAAAGTTACCGCGGGGGAAGTTTTCTGTGGGAGAGCAAGTATCCCAGAACCAATAGTAGTCCCGATAATTAGAGCGACTGCACCACCAATAGTTCCCTTTTTCTTGGACAAATTGGGAGGCTCCTCTCCCAATTTTGATAGACATTTCCATGTCGTCTTTGATCTACAAACTGAGAGCAATTTCCAACTTTTTGATGGAATTTTCCCTTGCAGGTGGCAGTAGGCACAAGCATTATGGTGAATGCTACAAGTAATTACAGACAACAAGCTTATCATATTTTTCCTGCATACTTTGTTGGAATGGAAGCTCCTGAAATCAGAGAGAGAGAGACATCATACATGCTGGATTTGAAGCTTAGAGTGATGCTCTGCTTATGATTACTTCTCCATGATGCACTTATATCTGGATACGAAGAACAAGGCATGCACCGTGTATTCATTTGAGAGAGAGAGAGGTGTCTAGCGGAGAGAATTCAATGGACCATGAATTCTACAGTCGTTCTACTCCTACTAGTCTGCCAAAATATCTTGTAAGTGGACCCCATAGAATCTGTTTGGTTAGTCCAGGATTTTTTTCCTACGAAAGTGACCGTGGCAATGTATGGTTATATTGGTTGGACCACGAGATATTTTTCCATGGGCAATAAACTTGTGCTGCAAATTCAAAACAATCAATGCAAGGCTATTTACATCTAGGATTTGCAAAATGCTTATAGAAAAGAGGGCAAAGTACGGATTATCTTCATGTTGTTTAACCGTTTGGCACATGATCTTCTTGAGATTTACTAATGACCAATTTGCCCCCTCATGGTTTTGGAGTTTTTTGCAACTCTAACTTCGTTAATGGAAATTATCAAATTACTTTAATGCCCTTGTATGCTTTTTCCCTTGGGTCAGTGATCCCTCTATTTGCTTCAAAGTTCAATCTACCTTCTCTTACCTCTCTCTCCACAGACCACGTGTATATACATACAAGGGTATGTATATATAGTAATTAGTTAATAATTCTTTACTAAGTTTTATTCCAATTTTTCTTAGATCCAAGTGAATTAAGATGTTAGTTTAATTTTGACCAAAAAATTTCTATACTCCTTATTTAATACTGTTGAAAAGAATCTAGTACAATTTTTCAGACACACATAAACAAATTATTTGCTTAATGTTTTCTATGTTTGTATTTCAATATTTCTTCTAACTTTTCTGGAAAAAAGTATTTCTTCAAATCACAACTCAAATTTTTGCTCATCTTTAAAAACTATAAACCTAACACAATTAAAACCTAATACAGCCCTTAACTTAAAATCCAATAATCCCACGAACCCTGAGAATCCCAATTTGAGATTGACTTCTATTAAAACGAAAAGATTAAGATTTAGTTGCTGCATATATATGGTCACTTACATATACAAATATACGTATGTGTATATAAATATGTATCACTTGCATTACAGACATAATCAAAGACTGGGATTTCAATCCCTCCCGCAGCTTCGCTACCTTTGGCGTTATCGCCAGAGTTAGTGGTGGATCAGCTCATTGTTGAAGAGTTGGAAAAGTCCCAGCTAGTTCAGCTATTCATATTGAGGCCTGGGCTCTTCGCATTGCATGTGCCACTGCTATGGAGATGGAGCTGTCTGAAGCAATCTTTGAATCTGATTGTCTAGAACTGGTTAATGCTGTTACGGATTCCAAAAACTCAGGTGCATGGGAGATTAGCACGTTGATTGAAGATATCAAAGAATGGGCAAAAGTCAGACGTTGGTCCTTTGTCTGGTGTGTTAGGGAACAAAACAAAGCTGCTCATTGTCTTGCTGATTTGTGCCTTAGGAAAAATCTTGTTTACCATTCAGGTTGTATTCCGCCTGAAGTTGGAATTTTGTTCGAAAAAGATGTAACTGGATGATTTGGTTTTAATGAGAACTCCCGTTATCTTGTCAAAAAGAAAAAAAAAGCCAAGATATCCAAACAACTTTTTGTGTCTGTACATGTGGGGAAATAAGCGATACACACATCCACAAATGTCACATATGTGAAGAATTACGCTTTTGGGATTGGACGGGTGGGTGATTCAAAGACAGTCGATTGTTGTATTCTACAATACATAAGCATTGACCCAAAGCCAGGTTCGTCTCTTATTTCATAGCAACCAAGAGAACACAACCTTGATTTCACAACCCATAACATCTACTGTTGGGTCCTCTTTGTCTTTCATTGGTTTCTCTTCGAAGTTAGATCTTGAACGTGATTTACCATCAGATAAGCAGAAAAGGAAAACACGTTATTTGTGAAACATGTTAGGATTATCCTCAATGCCAAGAGAAGCAATTCATCGAACACCTTAAGTGCAACAATTTTTCATTATGACCAATTACATTATGATCTAGAACTCAACATAGGATTAACACCTTTGGGGACGCTTACCGTGTGAAATTGTACAACTCCGGCTGCAAGAGGTTTTGGACGGAGGGCGATGGCAAATGCAGGCCTTACTGACCATTACTGACCATCGCAAGTGGGTACTGACCATCGCAAGTGGGTTGTGGAGAACCAGTGTAACTGATAGGTGTGGAAGAGGTATGTACTACTTCGGTTAAGATGCGCAGCAGTTGGGTCAATTCGTTTTGAAGTTGGGTGCCCTTAGAGAACAATGTAGATCAGAGGCATCCTTTGGTATTTGAGTGTCATCTTTAGTGAACGGTGCGAGCATTGTCTGTAACTTGGGGTGGACAAGTTATATCAAGTGTTCTTAAGGGGTATTTTGTGTAGGAAAAGTGTGGGAAACACTTTTGCATTTGTGGTTGTTGACGAATGACGACCAATAGACATAAAACTTATTTGCCATTACTTAGACATCCAATAGACATACTACAACAATCGATATGGAATATTTTGTGGATATGAGTTAGTACTTTTGAGTTACCTGTTTGAACAATGTAATACTTGCAAGTGGCTTGCTAAACCTTATTATGAAGCACAGCTCCGAGGTGTATTTGGGGATCTTGGTCCTTTATAGGTATAAGTTGTCGTTTTACTAGATTGCATAGGATATACTTCCGTTCGTTGCACACTTTATCCCTTCTGATTTTATGATTATGAGAAGTCGTATATTGGATATGGCCTGGTTATGGTTTCACCGGCTCTTTGTTACGGCTAAGATCTACAGGGACGGGTCAGGGTCGTTATAGAGGACGTTGTAGGGCCAAGGTGGGGAGATTGTAATGTCCCACATAGGCAATGTAAAGGAAAATTTTGTGGAATATAAGATAAGGCCCACTAGCTATTATTAACTTAAGGTTAACCTTTTGAGTCACGTGGTTAGGCGAATGGTTAGCAAATCAGCTGGCACAGGTCGTTATAGTTTATACATTTATACATTAGAAAATTAAGTGTTCCAATTTTCAATCAGTTTCAACCAGTGCGAAAATCTTATTTTTTTTATTTTTTTTATCCTCGAGAATCATAATTAATTTCTATCTCTAGAACTCTTATAATCAAGTATTAGCTCTACAAGGTCCCAAACAGGGCCTTACATGACATTTTTCATCAAAATTCCTAATTTTTGTTATTTATTGGACTAAATAGGTAACGGTATACTCTCTCCGTCCCACTTTGTTGCGCCCGTTTCCTTTTTTGGACATCCCAAAAAATTGTCTATATCTCACAATCTATAATGTTTTTTATGATTTCGAAAACTTAATTTAAAAAAATAAATTGAGATCTATCAAACAAGATCCATATTGAATATATAAAATATTATAGATTATGAGATATAAACAATTTTTTGGAACGTCCCAAAAAGAAAACAGGTGAAACAAAGTGGGACGGAGGGAGTAATAGTTGAGAGAATGAAATCGTCAAATTGATAGTTTATGGACTAAGGAGAAAAAATGTGCATAATTTAGGGGATAAGAAAAAACTCTATCATTAATGTATTTTTTAAAGAGAGATGAAGGAGGGAGAGAGATCAACTGAGAGGAGGGAAGGCGAGATCAACTAAGAGGAGGGAGGGAGATAGTTTTCAAAAAAAAAAAAAAATAGTTTAAGTAAAATTGTTTAGATAGTTTTGGGAATTTTAGAATGGGAGAGGCATATTTGTAACTTTTCTTGATTTTTTGGGGGTTGTATAGAGTAAATTGTGTTAATAGAAATAGGGGGTGAATTGTAAGGAGTAAATTGTATTGCATGAAGTAAATAGCGAATTGCGGCCCTCAATATATATTTATGACTTACACCTTCAAGAGATATACTTATGGTAGGGTAGGGTCGTGTGAATCTTAAGCTTCTATTTCCTTTTCATGGATAGATTTCATCAACCATACCAAATTTCTCAAATAGACATCACCCTAACAAGGGGTTTGATATTTGTAACCACAAATTTTCTAAACGTAACCTGTTTTAAACTGCACGTGCACTGTTCACCATGTTTTAAACAGGCTACGTTTAGAAAATTTGTGATTGCAAATAGCTCGCCCCCTAACAAACCTTTTGGGACCCGGGAAGGTTGCTGCCCCTAAGGGACAACAGCTTGTTGCTATGCCTCAAACTGTGCCGTTTTCAAGCACAAACGAAATGACACCATCTCCTTCATTTAATCCTTGTTTGGCTTGTCCTGATGATTTTGTGGGGTCCATTTCGGATCCCAAAAAATGATTCAAACCGCAAGTTCTTCTTAAAATATTTTTCTATGGGTTCATGTAAAAAATTAGCTCAATTCGACATCCATAAGGGCTTTTTCAGCATCCTTAGAGGCCCTACGAATTCTGAAAAAGCTTTACTGATATCATATTGAGCTAATTTTTTTCGAGGAACTAATGAAAAGTATTTTAAAATTAAGGAGCAGTTTGAATCATCTTTGTGGTTCTCGAAATGGGCCCCAAAATAAATCAATTAATAATCTAAAATTAAGTATGACTTTTTAAGAATTTGTAGGGTCCCTAAGAATGCTAAAAAAGATCTTACGGATATCGGATTTTGCAAATTTTTTACAAGAATTCATAAAAAAATTATTTTAAGAATAACTTACGATTTGAATAATTTTTTTGAGACCTGAAATGGGCCCCACAAAATTATGAAACAACATGCCCATTTATTAATTGATTGAGATCATAGCCATAAGGGCTTTTTAGATTATTGATTAATTTTTTGTGGGGCTCATTTCGGGGACCACAAAGATGATTCAAATTGCTTATTAGTTTAAATTAAGAATATTTTTCATTGGTTCCTCCTTGAAAAAAATTAGCTCAATTCAATATCAGTAAAACTATTTCAGAATTTGTAGAGCTCCTACGGATGCTGAAAAAGCTCTTACGGATATCGGACTGAGCTACTTTTTTACATGAACCGATAGAACAATATTTTAAGAATAACTTGCGGTTTGAATCATTTTTTGAAATCCGAAATGGACCCCGCAAAATCATTAAACATGATGTGGTGGGAAGAACAAGCCAAACAAGGATTAAATGAATAAGATGGTGTCATTTCTTTTGTGCATGAAACGGCACAGTTTGAGGCATAGCAGCAAGCTGCTGTCCCTTAGGGGCAGCAGCCCCACCGAGTCGGCGGGTCCCTAATTTTGAAGGGACCTTGCTATTTGCAGCCACTTATCTTTTGAACGTAGCCTGTATATACTATGGTACACATCTGTTTATAATATGATACACAGACTACTTCAGAAAATTTGTGACTGCAAATAGCAAGGCCCTTTTGAGGGAAGAAGAGGAAAGGTCCACTCCATTCCGAGTGTACCAAACCGCCTGGGATCGTCCCTCTCTCAAAACAAAAATAACGCTCCCCTTCCCCACTTTATGCGCGGCGTCGAAAATTTTAAACTACATTTAATCGGACGATTCTACCCCTCTCTGATACTCCTCCCTAAAAACACAGTCCAGGAAAGGAACGGCTTGGGGCATTTCTCTCTCTCTCTCCCCCAACGGTTCTTCTCAGTCGCCGCCCTCTGACGTCTTGAACTACAAGTCTACAACCCCTTCAGTAAGTCTCTGTATACATACATACAGGTTTATGCGCCGTTTGTGTGTATATCTATTTCTTTGGAAAGATTTGAATTATCTATGTAGGGTCTATCAATGTATCGTGTTCCTGGAATTTTGGGATGCTTTAGTTCGATTTTTTTTATTTTATAATTTGAATTCTGGGCAAAATCTTTGAAGTGAAACGGTAATTCATTAAATGGTAATTATCTTGCCAGAAGTGCAAATTGATAGCGGATAATAATTCGGTAAAATTCTTGAATTCCCTGTGGAATCATGTTTCTTCTGGCTTCTTGGGTGTTGCGAAAGAGCGTATGTAGTGAAATCATTTGTGTCTCGTTGATTGAAGCTAAAAAGAGAGAGGCGCTGCAAATTCGTAAGTATATCTTAGTTTTTGTTTTGGTTTTCCTTAAAAGTTTGAGAGGGATTAATGTAGTGGTGGTATAGAGTGGAATTCCACTCGTAACAATAGAAACTGTTTTGATTAGAGATAGAAAGAGAGAGACTTCATGTGATGGTTTGGAAATTTGTCTTTTGTTTTGTTGAGAGAATGAGATTACTAGAGTGCAATCAAATTGGTTATTCTTGAATTTGGTTACTTATAAAATTAAATATAAATATACTAGTTTGTGGGGAGAAGGACGTTTGTGTAGGGGTTCGATTAATCGGGACCTTGACTGTGGTGTCTGGTTAGGTTCCTTCCTCCGCTACTCCGCTCGTCCGTCGCCTGACCTGCAACAAGTCACTAGGGCTTTGGCTGCCCAGTGACCCTCCGACGATCAAGTTAGATCTCAGGGAAGGTGTTTAGGTCTAGGGTTAGGATAGTATTGCCTCCCTTTCTCAGGTGTGTATCACTTCGTATTTATAGACCTAGGTTTGCTTGGTCTTCACGCTAGCGCGTGGTGAGTACGCTCGGGTAACCGCCTCGGGTGACGTCACATATGACGAGGGGGGCGAGGTGGTTACGGAGCACATGGGACAGATCTCAATGATTGTGCCAGCTGCATGGGGAGCATGATCCCCATGGGTCCCACTTCACAGAAACCGTTACCGCCTGGAATCCTTTGGAAGCATGGGAACATGCAGTGAACCGAGGCTCCGAAGCAGATGACAACCGAAGCCCGGGAAACGACCGAGGTGCATCCCGAAGAGAGCTAGTCAGAAGACCTCGGCCCGTACCCTAGCCGCTGGTTTAGTGTTCGTAGCCCGGTTACCGAGCCGATAACCGAGGGCCCTACAATAGCCCCTCAACTTCCGGAGTGCCATTCTGGTCTTCGGGGAGTTGACCCCTCTGATGGACTAGCGAAACCGGGCTTTTAACCGATGGAATGCTCTGGAGAAGAACCGAGCGTCCTTTGGGAGAGCCGAATCGCCTACTTTTGCCCTAGGAGCCACGCGTCAGTCATCGCCGGAATGAGTGACATCATGCGTCGCCTCGGCAAGTGAAATGTCAGTTGATTGGTACAAAACGCCCAGTCAGGGCACGTGTCGAAACGTGAATGGCTCGGTACGCGGCGCGCCTGACTTCGGTTCAGAACTCTGATTGCTGACCGTTTGATGAAGACACGCGTTGAAGATCCAACGGTTCGGTTGGCGACGCTTCGTTTCCCGCGCGACTCCTCGTATGCTCCACTATAAATTCGGACCATTTGGAGAGAGAAAGCTATTGGAGCCTTCTGACGCCGTCGAACCGCCGCCGCCGTGTTTTGCAAACTTTGGATCGCGATTTCGAGCACTTTGGCAGCAGATCTCCTCTCTAGACTTGGGTATGTTGATCTTTGCTAATCAATCTTCAAGTCTTAGTACTTTTATTCGTATTTTTCAACGTTTTCTGAGCGCATTGGGACGGGAACGCCACCTGCAACCGTCTGGTGCGTGGCGGCGCTGGCGCCCGCCACTGCTGTTCTTGTTCTTCCCGAGGCCCATATTCTTCCCGAGGCCTATATTCTTCCCGAGGCCTATCTTCAACCTTTGGACAAATGAAGGATGTAGTAGTTTCCCGAGGACCCTTTCCGAGGGGGGAAGAGTCTTTAAGAATGACCGAGGACCGTAGATTCCGAAGAGTGAGGACTATCTCGCCCTGAGCGCTAGGACCTTTTGCTCTCCCCTAGGCATATAGCTAACGGGTTTTGCACATTTTCCTTGTTTTCTTGGTCAGGGGCGAATGGTCATTGAACTCTCCTCGGACAGCTCCAGTAGTTCCGACGATCCCTTGGTAGACGTCATCTTTCAAGAGCTTTGGAGGGAGAGGTTTTACCGAATCCCGGTCGACCAGATTGAGCCTGCCAACCCTAACCGAGCCCCTCGTGAGATTACTTCACTTGACCCTTGGGAGATGGAGGACCCGAGTACGTCGGACCACGGGCCGGGTCCGTTCGGAAATGCGCCCGAGGAAATCCAGGGACGCCGAAGACCGATGAGGCCCTGCACGTTTAAGAATAAATACTTCACCGGGGATCCCGCAGCTTACGCCGAGTTCAAGAGGCTCTACAGCATCCCTCCTGACGTTGAGGTTCGGCTACTCGAAAACACCGACCCAAAGAACCTTCCGCATCGGTCGGGGGAGTTGATCTTCCCCCTGATGGCCATATGCGAGGGGGGCATCAGGTTTCCCCTCCACCAGTTCGTACGTCGGGTGCTTCGAACCCTCAACCTTACCTCCTCCCAGCTCACGGTGAATTCTTACCGAATTATTACCAGCATCATTGAGCTGAGGAGGCAGTTTAACCTGGTGTTCGGTATTGAGGAGCTCTTCGGTGTCTATCTCCTGGGGGTTAACCAAGGCCACAACCGACACTATCTCTCCTGCAGATCAGGGAATGACACATTCTTGATCGATCATCTACCGGACTCCGAGGAGTGGGCGAGTATCTATGTCTCGGTCACCGGGAACTTCATGTTCGGGCCCGGGGAGACCATAGATATAGTCACTACAGTCCCATTTGAGATCGGAGTTCCTGGTCGGTAACCTACCCTTCGGTAGTGAACTTATTTTAATAAACGCTTTTTCTTGTAAATTTGTACTGAACCAAATGAGTGTATGCCTCGGTTTTGCCGTCGTACTTTGCAAATTTGGGTTGGGTGAAGCCTTTCGGGGGGGTGACCGAGTCGATCTCCCTAACGAAAGGAGAGGTTGAGAGTCTCTCGAGACGGGCGTCCCGGTGGGGTCGGATCGAACGGTCGAGACCGTCTGGACCCCCGGTCGCGGTATGTTTCTTCGGCAGCGGTCGGTCCTGTCTTTCGTACTCCTTCCGCTTCGGTTGGGAGTTCCCTGACCGTTGAGGAGATCTCTCGTACTCTCTTCGCTTCGGTTGGGAGTTCCCTGACCGTTGGGGAGATCTCTCGTACCGCTGCTTCTTGTAGCTATCTCGAGCGTAGGGCTCGAGGCGCTCGGTGTTTTGGCTTCCTCCACCCAGCCTTTTGTAACCATCTTTGGGGTGGTGGACGAGTGGACTCTTTGAACGAGGGCCCTTGTGTCGCTCACGATACCCTTTTGTTTGGAACCCCAATAGGGCGCTGTTTTCGTTAGCAAAACTTGGGGTGGTCTCCCGACGGCGCTCCTTGGATATGATAGGGTGGGTGGAGGAGGCGGAGACGCTTCCGCCGCCAAGCCTTTCGAAAGCGGATCGCTTCCCTCGAGGACCCTTTGGATTAGGGGAGCGGGAGCGCTCCCCTCGTTCAACGTCCCTTTCGTTACGACCCTCGCTTGGTGGTTCGAGGCGGTCCTTGATTCCTGGTGGTTCTAGGCGGTCCTTGACCGAGGGACGGGATCGGTGTTCGACCATCTGTCCTCCGTCACGGCTGCGGGGAGGGCTGTGGTGGCTTCGTCTTCCGCCACGGCCTCCGGAGGAATGAGACGGGGACATTTGGAGGAGGTGTTTGATCTCCGCCAACTCGTCTCGGACGCTCCTGTCGCGCTCCACCACTGTTGTGAGGTCGTCGAGCTTCCGTTCCAGATGGCGGATGTAGGATTGGAGTTCGGTCGGAGCCCCAGCCTCCTGAGCCGAAGTCCCTGCTGCGAGTCCGACGGACATGTGGGCCTTTCCAGGAGCGCCTGTTCCGCCGGACGCCAGGTCCCTGAGATCTCCGGGGCCGTAGGGGGTCTCAGTGCGGTGTACATCATCGATTTCCACCATGGTTGGGTTGGAGAGCTTTGAACGGAACCTTTGTGAGGAAGAAGGTGATTGAATGAAGAACAGCTAGGTCCCCAGCAGAGTCGCCAATTGTAGGGGTTCGATTAATCGGGACCTTGACTGTGGTGTCTGGTTAGGTTCCTTCCTCCGCTGCTCCGCTCGTCCGTTGCCTGACCTGCAACAAGTCACTAGGGCTTTGGCTGCCCAGTGACCCTCCGACGATCAAGTTAGATCTCAGGGAAGGTGTTTAGGTCTAGGGTTAGGATAGTATTGCCTCCCTTTCTCAGGTGTGTATCACTTCGTATTTATAGACCTAGGTTTGCTTGGTCTTCACGCTAGCGCGTGGTGAGTACGCTCGGGTAACCGCCTCGGGTGACGTCACATATGACGAGGGGGGCGAGGTGGTTACGGAGCACATGGGACAGATCTCAATGATTGTGCCAGCTGCATGGGGAGCATGATCCCCATGGGTCCCACTTCACAGAAACCGTTACCGCCTGGAAGCCTTTGGAAGCATGGGAACATGCAGTGAACCGAGGCTCCGAAGCAGATGACAACCGAAGCCCGGGAAACGACCGAGGTGCATCCCGAAGAGAGCTAGTCAGAAGACCTCGGCCCGTACCCTAGCCGCTGGTTTAGTGTTCGTAGCCCGGTTACCGAGCCGATAACCGAGGGCCCTACAGTTTGTTTTGTTTATTTTGTAGGCATCTAGGGTTTTGAGTGAAAGGGTCTTTTAGGTACTACTGTACTAGTGTTTTATTGGAAAAGGTGCGCTAAAAACGGTGAGGGGGTATATCTTATATATTTAATTGCAATTATGGGTCAGAGAGAAACACATTGATTGCTTCTTTTTTGGGGGTTCATGATTTCTGCCACAGCAACGAGGTTACTGAAATCAATGCTTCACTTTCTTCTCAGTCACTGAAATCAATAATTTAGTGCTAGTGGCGTATAGGTTCATATTTTGTTTTTTTTATCTCTCTTCTTTGAGGTTTTATATGTTGCCCATTGGGAGTGTTGAGCCTTTTGTTCTGTTGTTTAATTCTTGACAGGCCCCTTATATTATTTCTTGTTATTTTTACTGTACTTGTTTATTAAGGTTTGATTCGTCTTCCTGGTCTGCTGCTTTACAATTCATCTTTGCTTCAAGAATCTATTTTGGAGGAAGAGGTTCCGAATTACTCCTTCGAAATGCTATGAGTTGTTCTGGAACGTTGAGAGACCTTGTTCATATTTCTTATTTTTGGCACCGAATATTGTGATTATGATGTGTCCTTGAATGAAGTGACTGAATGGTGGGAATTGTTTCCTATTCTTTTCAGATGAGAAACATGAACATGCTCAAAATAGGCTTTTCTACGCATTATTCTTCCCTTGAGTGTTCTCTTTTAGGCTTCTTGTTGTGGGCTCTTTTATTGTATTTAGGTTCTCAATTTATCATCCCAAAGATTGCTTTTGTTAGAGCTTCCATACACATTTGATATTTTAGTAATACAATATGTATTATCACTACCAGAAACTAAGTATATGAGAAATTTTGTTACTGAAGTTCATCCACTAGGTTTTAATTTATCATTATCCTTGTTAATCTTAAATTTGTTTTCTTTTTGCTCACAACAGATCAGAGCTCAAGGGTTGGTGGTGGTTGTCTTGCAAAAATTTTCTTCTGACCTTCAGCCAGCAATTCCAGTTGAACACATAAAAAGATGAAGAAGCTCTTCTTTTTCAGATCTAGTGCTAACAACAATCCATCTCTCACTGGAGTAAATGATGATCAAGCTACTGACAGAGCCAGGAATAGTTTCCGAAGTCCCAGGGGTTCATCAAGAACTCAAAAACAAGTACTTGAAAACTCAACCTCTGGTACCAGTCCACGCCTTAGAAGGAGCCTTTCATTTTCCTCAGCAGCATTAGACGAAGGAGCGCTAGGACAGAAATATTCTTCTTTCTTCATTAATCAGAATGAGTCTCCTTGTAGTAGCAGTAACATTCCACGCAAGGGAGCAGATCGCCATTCATATCGGTGAGGGCTTTGATTGACACTTTTTTTCCAGAACATGGAGGCTGAACATATTTCATTTTCGAATCCTGTTTGTCTAAGGGGAGTCTGTCAAAACTTTCGATTTTACAAAAGCTGGTACTGAAAATCAGAATCTAAAAGCAGAGAAAACAATGATTCTCAGAATCAGCTTTTAAAGCTATTTCTGACCCAAAAGAAGAAACATAAGCAGAAGTTGAGGGAAATACAGTAGCACAGGTTCTGAAATGCCTCTATATAAATTCACCTTTCACAAACAAGTGCAAACACTCCCTAATTACATATGAACATGCCTATGGAATTCCTTGTTGAAACTAATTTTACTGTATTGTGACTTGTGTAGTCGTGCTCTTACTCCTGAGAGACAGTCCAGGTCAAAATGCCATGAAACAGCTGCTGTTCAAAATGCACATGTGGTAGATAAGCGTAGTTCTTCCTCAGAAAGCTCTTCATACTGCTCTAGTAATGTCTCAAATAAAGTTGTGGATCGGTATATAGATGGGGAACAAGATCATGAAAACCATGCATCAAATAACAATCCTTTCCAGAGGAATCAATTTGGAAATGGAAATGGCAACGGGAAGCGTCCTCCACGAGTTCAGCATACAGCACCTGCTTCACCAACTGAAAGTACGAAAGACAAATCAAGAGCTCATTCACTTAGGGAAACCAAGCGAACTCAACTTCATTTTTCGTCTAGTGTGGAGAATGGATTTGGCCATGAATCTCCTCGGAGTCTTGCGAAGCATGTGATTGAAAGACTTTCTCAATCTCATGTGTCTTCAAAAACAAGTTTAAAGGAATTTGACCCTGAGATGCCTATCACGATTGAGGATATCTATGGGGGATCCTTGAGTCGATGCCCGAGTTCAAATGCAGATGAAACATGTCGAGAAATCGCAGATTTTCAGAAGCGAAACTGTCTTTCTCGTGATAATTGTGGAGTTGCAAATCCTATGGAGCCTAAAGAGGAAATAGATGCGGAACTACTTAGAAAATCAAAGGAAGCGGAGGAGAGGTTCTTGTTACTTTTGGAAGAGATTGAGCAAGAGGACTTTCTTGAGGACAGAGGCTTCAGTGTTCTGGAATTGATTCAAATAATTAGAAACATGAATGAGGAGAGGGTAACCATGGCACATGAGGTTTCAGCTGTCCTGAATGCTCAAATTGCTGAGAGGGCTTCAGCCAGTGAAGAAGAAAGGTTTTTGAGGGCAGAATTGGATTCTAGGACCCGGAGACTGGAAAAGGAGAAAAATGAGCTGCAATCAGCATTAGAGAAGGAGTTAGACAGAAGATCAAGTGATTGGTCATTTAAGCTCGAGAAATATCGAATAGAAGAGCATAGGCTTCGTGAACGGGTAAGGGAGCTTGCGGAGCAGAATGTATCTCTCCAAAGGGACGTTTCTTCATTAAGCGAAAGGGAAATGGAGAGTAGAAGCAAGATTTCAGGTTCAGATTCAAAACTTAAGGAGCTGAGTTCAAGGGTGGAGGAAATAAGTGAGGAAAATGGAAATTTACAGAAAAAACTTTCCAAGTTAGAAGAAAAGTATAGAGCGGCAGAAGAAGATCTAGATTGTATCAAAAGGAACTGTGGAGAGAAGGAGAAAGAGTGCAAGGATTTGCACAGGTCTATTACTAGGTTACTGAGAACTTGTGGTGAACAAGAGAAGACGATAGATGGGTTGCGAAAAGGACTTCGCGAGGAAATTGGGAAGAAGGGTTCTTTAGAGAATTTTGATAACCAAACGGGGAAGTTGCAAATGGAGCAAATAAGGTTGACAGGCGTGGAGCAAGCTTTGAGGAAGGAGGTGGAGTCGTATAGGCTTGAAGTTGATTCTCTTCGGCGCGAGAATGTAAGCCTATTGCACCGTTTAAAAGTTTGCGGAAAAGGTGGCGACTTTTCGAATTTCAAGCTGGATCAAGAACTGTTGAGCTGCGTCTGTTGTATGCAAAATCAAGGGATGTCGTTGGTTAACCAGAGCAACCAGCTTTGTGCAAAGCTGTTGGAATACATCAAAGTGAAAGCAGGCCCAAATCCAGAAACTAAGCAGGGTATTGAGTTCTTGATGAATGGTTTCGATGGACAATTTATTATTGAATCCGAGGTGAAACTCCAAGGCTTCAAGAGGGGAACTGCAAGCCTTACCAGAAGTTTACATACAATTTCCAGTGCGCTGAATGAGAAGTCCAACCAAGTTGTAATGGATTCTCATTCACATTGTTCGGGGGATAAATCTGAACAACACATTGATCAGAGCTCAGAGGTATATTACTGCTAACATTTCTCTCCAGAGATAATTATTACAATTTCCTCTCAGGTTTCTGACGAAACAAGGTTCTCCCCCGTAGTCTATTTCTGATTAGATACGCTTCCCTTTTGTTAAATTAAAGGAGCCCCCTATAATCGTCAGAAACCTCAACTGAGGTCTCTAAATATCCTCACTTTTTAAAGACCGGTTTAAAAATGCAAAAATATAATGAAGTACTTTCGCTGCTTTTTACAGTTTCATACTACGAATGTTCTTTCATGTTGATCATGTACAGAGGGTTTGACATTTGACCCCCTTTTTTTACATGCAGGACCTTCTAAGGTCGGGGCTTAAAGCAGAAACTTTGCTAACAAGTTTATTGCGAGAGAAGCTGTACACCAAAGAAGTGGAGGTGGAGCAACTGCAAGCTGAACTGGCAGCTGCTGTAAGAGGTAATGGGATGCTCAGGTCTGAAGTCCAAAATGCAATGGATAACATTTCTTGCATGACCCATAAGATGAAAGATCTTGAACTTCAGGTAAGCCTATGAAGATGTCATTATCTCATATTCTAGAAGTTAATGGTCAGGGTCGTCATTTTATCTGTTGTGCAATAAAGATTTTGAACTTCAAGTAAGCCAATGACAATTAATGTCATTAGCTCATCTTCTAGAAGTTTATGATCGATATCCTATAATTTATTTTATGTGTGCTTATATGTAATTGCACTTGTAGCAAATACTGTATTGAGTGGAGCACTTGAGCCTCGAGAGTTTGCAATGGTTCCTGGAGAACTATTGAGCATACTTGGGAAGAGGGACCCCTGAGTATGGTGTTAGATTTTACTCTTCGTTTGATTTAGAAGACTAGTGCATTTTGAAGGCTGATTTTGTAATATCAAGATTAATCTAATAGAAGGGGATGGATAAGTGCATATTTGCTTAGGAGTTGAAAGAGGGAACAGTGATTAACATGAGGCTATCGATGGTGATTATTTTCATCTTTTCCGATAGTTTTTTTTTCAGTTACAAATCTTTTCAGATAGTTGAACGATGAGTTGCTTTTAGTATTCTTGATTACCGTGACACTAAGTTGAAGGTTAGAATGCTTGCTATCGATGGTAGGTTTAAATGATGGGTTAAGTACTTCACAAATGGGTGAAATATTTCTTAGTGGTGTATGCTGTTGGAGTTGAACTTGTGTTGCACTATACTTTCTTAATGGCTTCCTCAGAAGTGACTTATAAGTTGTAATGTTCGTGTAGTTTTGTTTTCTATTGCTACTTATCTTTTACTTTTCTTTTCCTTATCTATTGAACCTAATGATGGATTACGAAGTACAAACTTTTCCAATTGATGTTTGATACAATTGCTTAATTTCTTGTTCTTAGTGGTGTATGCTATTGGAGTTGAATTTGTGTTGCACAATATTTCCTTAATGGCTTCCTCAGAAGGGACTTACAAGTTGTAACGTTCGAGGTGTTTAGTTTTCTATTGCTACTCATCTTTTCCTTAGCTATTGAACCTAATGATGGATTACGAAGTACAAACTATTCCAACCAATTGATGTTTGATACAACTGCTTAATTTCTTGTGTTTCAATTCTGACTCGCTCTGTTCGAATAGATGATTAAGAAGGATGAAAAAGTAAATCAGCTTCAAAATGATCTCCAAGAATGCACAACAGAATTGACTATCACGAGAGGAATACTACCAAAGGTTTCAGAGGAGAGAAACTTGATGTGGGAGGAGGTGAAGCAGTACAGCGAGAGGAACATGTTGTTGAATTCCGAGATCAGTGGATTGAAGAAGAAGATAGAGGCGCTTGATGAAGATATACTTCTCAAAGAAGGCCAGATCTCTATCCTCAAAGACACCATAGGCAAACCTTTCGACCTTCTTGCCAGTCCAGATTGTATGTGAAGGTTTTTGGGGGATAAATTTTTTTTTTTTTTAATTTTATATCCTCTTGGGTTAGTTTGGTTTGATTAAAGGTTAATTACTGCTTCATACTTGTACAAGCAAGTTTGTTTGTTTCTTTAGTTTGTTAAGATAGCTTGGTGAATGGTGATGAACGGTGAGAGTTACTATATACAAACAATACCTTTGTAAACTGTGATCATAATGGGTTGGTTTTCTGTTTTGCCGAGAGGCAAGGAAAGTTGTTTTCCTTTTCGGGATTTGATTTACTTGGAAATCTGACCTTTTGCAATAAAGATAAGTAGGAGTATATCAAATTTCACCCTCTAGCAAGGGTGCCGTGATTTACTATTTTGGACCGTTGGGTCTAAATCTTTGTTTGAATCAGGCTCGTGATTTACTAGTGGCAAAACTATACTATATATTAGACTTTAATCGAAATGAGTTGTGAAAGGCCACATAAGAGGATAGAAGATTTTTTTTTTAAACTGCGAGAAGAGAGAAGATTGGTGGGTTATTTTTTTTTTTTCTTTTTTTTTATTCAGGGTGTTTTGGATGTATCAACTCCATATTTCTCTTTCTCTAAATAGTACTAGTACCAGTAATAAAAACAAATCAACTACTTATGAAAAAATAACAATCAGTATAGTTGGAGACGCAGGATTCTTATTGCGAGGGGACCAAATTACATGTATTCATATATTAACGACAAAATATCATCCCTGTAGAATTATGATACAATTTTGACGGACTTTCTTCATAGTAATTTTTACAAACAAAACCCAAAATGACTAGAAATAATTGGATGATTGGGAGGTGTGTGGGGACCCGGCCCTGCTTGCAACCTTGCACCCTTGGTCTGCCCCTAATCACTACACAAAATTTGTTAGGTGAGTTTGCCTAACTTTATTACTCCCTCCGTACCTTTTTAAATGTCATACTTCGTAACTCCAACTTATTAAAGAGACGTCATCATTACACATTTCACATCAACTTTTATCTCCACTTTCCCTACTTACCCTCTATGGAAATATTATCATTACACTTTTTACTCACTAACTTTTTTCAAAATGAAATTTACTTTTAGGGGCAAAATGAAAAATGCACCAACTTTTACCTACTAATTTTACAAAATAAACACTTATTAAGGAACAGTCCAAAATGGAATATTGGACTCTAAAAAAGGGACGGACGGAGTATTAGATTAACAATATTTCGACGACGAGAGAGAATTAAAAGTCTAAATTTATGATCAAAAATTAAAAAACTTACTAAAAACAAAATAATCAGAATTATGTATTTATTTTTATCTTTAATAAATACTTTTAACTCTCAATTACTATGTTAATTAATCATGAGTCCGAAGTGAAATGTTAGTGTAAGCTTTCATCCTAGTCCTAACACTGACTTAAGTTATCATCCTATAATTGAGTTCACCTAAAATATCATTCATCTTTGTATATTCGAATGTAGTGCATATTTTTTAATCGATCCTACTCCCTCCGTCCCTTTTTAGAGTCCAGTATTCCATTTTGGACCGTCCCTTAATAAATGTTCATTTTGTAAAGTAAATGTGTAAAAATTGGTGAATTTTCTCTTTTGCCCCTAAAAGTATATTCCATTTTGAAAAGTTATAAAAATGTAATGATGATATTTCCATGGAGGGTAAGAAGGGAAAGTGGAGGTAAAAGTTAATTTAAAAGGTGTAATGATGATATCTTTTTAATAAGTTGGAATTACGAAGCAGGACACTTAAAAAGGGATAGAGGGAGTAATTGATTTCATAACATTGATTGGTGAAATAACGAATCCCATTAATTGGTTGACAACAATATTCAATAGATTTGGAAATGATTATACCTCAATTAATGAGAAGAAGATTAATGAGAGAGAATAAAATTCAAATTTTAAACTTTGGAATATAAGTTTTCCGGAGCTGGGGTTGGTGCTGCCGGGCAGCACTGTGCTGTCCCCCGCGAGGTCCGCTCCAAGTTTTCCATAATATTATCCAGAGTAAGAGGTTCATTCCACAAGTCCTTCATCCTTTTTGCCTCACATTATGTATCTTGATCATGTTTTTTTTCTCGATAAGCCTTCATCCAATAAGTTGTTCATTCATTATTGAACAAAAGATGGTTGATTTGATAATCGTAATCAATGAGTTTGGCGACATTCACATTGTTCAAGCATGCTAATTTCCATTTTCCAGAAACTATGATATATTTGTTATGTACACCTAACTGTTGTATATATGAGCAGGTTGGATTGGATTATAGTGGGCAGAATTGGGCGTGTTAAAAAATATGGATTAGATTGCAACCTCTAGTTTCAACCGAATGAGCTCTCCCATAAGCTCTTAAGCACGTGTTCTCTGGTCCTATGTTACGAGAAAAAATAATAAGCTCTTTAGCACCTAGCTTTATCATTGAAAACAGATGTCAGAAAAGCTGGCCTATTTTGGCCTAATAAGTAAAATGGTTTATTTTTTTGTCCTTATTTAAATTTTTTCGCATTTGTTAGTTTTCCGTCGATTTTTAAGGGATTATTGCTTCGTCATAACAAGAGAAATTTTAAATCTAAAAAATTACAATCGAAATCAATTTTTTTAATAAAGACAAAAAAATTGTCTTTATTAAAAAATTGAGGTTCCGATCGTAATTTTACTTTTTAGATTTCTCTCGTCATGACGAAGCAATAATCTAAAAAAAAATCGACGAAAAACTAACAAATGCAGAAAAAAACTGAATAAGGACAAAAAAAAGAGAAGACATTAGGCCAAAATATTGAAAAGCAGTTGATTTCTTTCCTGCGTAACTAAAAAAAAACAACAGAAAACCAACCCCGTCCTTGGCCTCGAGAAGTGGTAAGCAGCACGGAACTCGAATCAATCAAATGGCATGGTTCCCATCAACTTATTGAAAGAGCAAGTGAATGACAACATCCCAATCCAGACAACATACCAAGTTATGAAATGAAAAATGACCTCTAAGAAACATATATATGAGCAAAAAGCAGTGGCTCACCCTAATACCTCAAATACCATAAAATATTCATGCAATTACGAGTGTAATTTAAACCAGCTTTGAACTTCCATCCGGGTCATCAGAAGCAACCACCTTCTTATTCAACACAAACCGGCAGACTTCCAGAACTCTGCAGGCTTACGATGCTGAGAAGGGTAAAAGTTAAAACCATAAGTTATTTACAGTGGGAAAAATGCAAATCTAAAGTGGATGCAGTGATACAAGGAAATGACATAATAATCTTAGCACATGTGAATCATATTCATCCGGTTATGGCCACCATGGATATATAAACAAATCTGTATAAACAAAAGCCTAGAGGCTGTAGTCTCTCTCCTGTATTGTTACAACTCAGCTCAACTGCATCCTGTTAAGCCACTACTCGGAGAAAACCCTATATTTATACCAGAATAGAATGCTGGTTTGAGATAAACATTGGTTCGGTTTCGTCCAAATATTGCCAAAGGTCAGATTTGTCTCTCATCTGATCCTTCCCAACAACTTCTATAAGTACGAGAACATTCCCATGGGTAAGCTTATTTCCTTCAACATACTGCAACACCTTCTTGTTAGTCATTTTAGACTCGAGGAAAAATGCCTGGTGGGTGCAGAATTAAGTGATAACAAAATTTGAAAATGCCGTAACTTACATCATATAATGCATATGTATTCACTACACTACCTTCTCTTGTGAAAAGCTTACAAGTTAGGTTGGTTAGGATAGAAATTAGATATTATGGCTAAAAGAGTGACAAATATGATAGGAACTCATGTAACAGTACCAGACATGCTATTTATATAAAGAATGCATTACAATTATGGGATTAAAATAGGACTATTTACCAGTAACAAAGACAACTAGGGCTATTATTAATATCTCATGACAAATGAATTTGGCATTGTGTTCAGGTAACAGTTTTACAAAATTGTACCTTGGAAATTGGCATCTTTGCTCTGACTGAATCGATCAATGAAAAATCGATATCTGCCACAGTAATACCCATTGATAGCCGATCTGAAACAGAAAAATCAAGAGTGACTGTGAGAGAAAAGGGTTTGCTAAAGTTGGCCTCATCCCATTACGAGTGCCACAAAGAACATTTGGCACAGAAAATTGCTTACCATACTCCGAGTGATCTGCAGATTTAAAAGATACCCAAATCCCAATTTATAGAAAGAGACATTTTTCTAAGCAGAGACAATAGCAATCCATCCCCGCAAGAGTGTAACTGTATATTTGATCGACCATTCACCATTGACTCTATTAGATCAAGTCCTAACTCCTAAGTGAATGAAGATCACATCTGCTGTTATTATTTGGTCGTTGACTGTAGCGGGAACAAGAAAAACATTAAAACCATTTTGCAAAAGATTGATCCATCCGTATGTTTTAGAGCTGCAAAGGTAACTAGTAGAGATAGTTCAAGAAACAATAGGTTGTTTCAAACTCCGCATAGAAAGTTTCCCAATCCTATCTCTCCCTCAGGGAGTGGCGGACTAAGGATTTGCCTCACATGGGGGCACATTGTACTAATAACCTTAAGCAAAAATCGAAATTAAGCGCAAAGCCACAAACTATGGGAAATTGAATTGTAAATTTCAATCAGTGAGTAAAAACCAAATAAAGAAATAAAGGTCTGGTTTTCCCAAACAATCAAAATATATATTACAAACTTAGAAGGAAAGAATAAAAAGTCCTAATTTATGTACCCAAATAAAAAGTCCTTTCAATAAAATGTTACTTTTGGCGATCAAAAATATATATGTAGCCCCAAATTTAATTGATGATTGGTGAGGGATACGGTGAGGTGACCGGCGACGACCATAGAGACAAGCGACCGGCAACGACGAAGTAAACCGAGCGTCCGTCGAGTTTTCTATGTGGGTTTTTTGTTCTCCCACTCATTTTGCCTAAAAAAAAACTTACTTTTGCCTAAAAAACAAACTGTAATTTTTTTAAAAAAGAAAAGAAAAGGGGGGATGAGGTGGGAAAAGTCCTTTCAATAAAATGTTACTTTTGGCGATCAAAAATATATATGCAGCCCCAAATTTAATTGATGATTGGTGAGGGATACGGTGAGGTGACCGGCGACGACCACAGCGACGAGCGACCGGCAACGACAAAGTAAACCGAGCGTCCGTCAAGTTTTTTATGTGGGTTTTTCGTTCTCCCACTCATTTTGGCTAAAACAAAAAACTCACTTTTGCCTAGAAAACAAACTGTAAATTTTTTTTTTTTAAAAAGGGGGATGGGGTGGGGGCACATGACCCCATGTGCCCCAAGGTGGGTCTGCCACTGCCCTCATGGCATAATTTAGCTCATGTTTCAAAGGTAAACCACTAGTGTTATATTAGCTCCAGTTAATATGGGCTTCCAAGGCAAATACAGTTCTAAGGAGCTAGTGTCATGAGGGGAAGAATTGAGAAAAGATACGAAGATAAAGAGGATTTTCCCCATACCAAATAGTACGATACATTCATAGAAAGAGCAGACACGAGTTACATATCAACACAACCATAGTCACAATTCAGCTTCAGCATTTTACAAATAGAGAACCCATTGCATCAAAAAGGACAACGGCAATACAATATCAAAAGCACAAACTTGTAGTTCACTTGTTGATATTTTTTACCGCCACCAATGTAGTTTCTGATGTGCTCCCAGCTCTTTAGAGAGCGATTTACAATTACAATTCTAAGAAGCAATACAAGAAACCACAAATGAAGCACCAAAATATGCAACTATGCAAGGGAAACAGCCTCACCAGGTAGCCGACCAACTACAGTCCCCCATGGATCAATTATCAAGGTGTTACCATAGCTTTCTCTTTTGTCATTATGCTTTCCAGCTTGTGCGGCAGCTATGACCTGTTTATGCGTTTATAATCATCATTTCCCGGGAAAAAAAAACACACCAATACAAAGAAAAGCACACATGAATGCTGGCTCCGAGCTAATGCCTGGCATAGATACAAAGAAATAAAAATGGTGGCCACTAGACAAAAGTGTGCCACAACGGGAGATCGGATACTAAATGATGTTTGTGCTACCCTGTACAAACACGAGTTGTTCTCTTTTACTGCTTTTGAACCCAACAAGGCCTTTGAAAGATTCCTACATGGAAATTTTCAGCATCTTATGCTATTACCTGATAACTTAAGCAAGAGTTTTCCAGCTAAGTACTTTTCATGCGGGAAATTTACTCAATCCTCAATTGCTAATCTTAAGAATATAAACCATTGGGAACATGAACAGAACAACTGCGAAGAAGCAGTAAGGGTGGAAGTACCAGCTCCATGAGCACAAGTTTTTAGTGGCTAGTCGGTACTTTAGTTGATAACTTGAGACTAAAAAATAGATACCAATGTTATGGGAAGCAATTAAAGTAACTTGTTAGACTTGCTTGCTTACAGCATCAGGGTCATCGGTCAGTAAAAGGCACCTACATTGCTATAGGTTCACTGGTCGAAGGAAATTTAGTTAAACGATACAGAAATGCTGTATTAAGCATATTTACAGGGATCAAAATCTAAAAAAAAAAAAATTCAAAAAAGTAATGTCTTGTGAAAAAAAACAATTCAAGCATGATTTCTTCATGAATAATGATACAAACAAAACAGATGATCGAAATTTCATACATAACATTGAGTTTCTATGGCACGCGCACGAAGAAGAATTTCCCAGTGTGCCTGACCAGTTACTTTTGTGAAAGCTGCTGGTACCAACAATACCTAGATATTGACAATCAGTCAATGTTAGGCACAAAAAACCCCTTACTCTAATAAAATAGAGGAAGTTCGTTTGCTTGTACCTGTGCTTCATGATTGAACCTCAACTGTTGATAGAGCTCTGGGAATCTCAAATCATAGCAAACAGTCACACCCAAACGTCCAAACGGGCTGTCTACCGCAACAATGTCCTTCCCTATAAAACTTCACCTCTTTGAATTGCTTGAATGGTAGACATAAGTTATGCCGGTCAATTATATTTAAGGGGATTGTTTTACCTGGAGAAACATGAAACAGAACACAAAGCACATTTATATGTAATTAAACAAGAAAATCATTCGACACAAAAACCCACACATTGGTTCTAGTACACCCACTTGCTCATTTATCACAGGTAGCATATTAGTAATGGTTAGACATCTTATACTCAGAAGGTATCAATATGTTTCAATAGTCTAGGAAAACCAAAGCATCAGAACATCTTTCTGTTAGCAATTATGTGTAGTTAAGCGATAGGTAGGCGGAGTTGGATTTTAGTGCATAGTTACTTCATCCACATGTTCATCTTTTCCAAGAGGCGTGCAAGAAAACCATAGAAATAAGTTATATGTATCACATGCATGGTGCAGAAAACTAAATTAACTGTTTTATTTTTTTATTTTTTATGTTCTTATATTCTAAAACAAAAGGAGGATTTCAGAAGAGGAAGAAATTCATCAAACCACCGGGGCATATCAGCTATATCGTGAATTAGTGCATACCTGCTTCTGTAAAGCTGCTCTCCTTGAATACCATACCACCAGGAACATCCACATCAAACCTTCAGAAATAACCAAAAATAGCTCTTGAATATCATGTCAATTCAGCTGTATATGGGAAGCAAAATCAACCTGGCTCTGATGAACGTGGTTTAACAAGCCAAAGACAGCATGTTTTCATGCTTAAATTCCATTTACACTACTAGAATGGAAAGAAAGAATCAATCGTGAAAAGTTTAGAACTGAATATCAAATATCTTACAAGAACATTTTTGAATATGTGCTCCTAATATTCCCAGCATCATCAATTAATACATGGGTGTTACGCAAGTGCGCATCATCGGATCCTTTTTCTTGGAATCCTCCAAGTGACAACCAAATGCTCGACTCCCTGCAAATTATGCGAGCTATGTGTTATTAGAAAAAGTCTGACAAAAACAAACCTACACGTAACCAAACTAGTTGTAGTCAGAAAAATTTAAGCTCTTGACAAAAATGACAGTCAAGAAGGCAACATTCATAGTTAACAATTCAAGTGACGAACTGACATACTAGAAAACAAACTCGTAAATTTGATTGAGCAACAAATGAACATAGCTTTAATACTCAGCTCTCAACCTTTTCTCTGGACAACCAAAGCTATTTCCATCTAGAAGTAAAAAATTCAGAGAGCGCTAAATTTACGAGAGTCTCACCTGGCAAGAGAACAATAACCTTTCATAATAGGTCCATCAAGGGATTCTGCAATCTTAAGACTATCCCCATCCTTGGCAGCTACATAGGAGAAATTCTCAGGAAAACACAGCAGCTTTGCCCCTGCAGCAGATGCTTCCTATGCAAATACAATTTCAAAACTTTGATCAGAAACGTCTACACTCTACATGCACACAAGTATGATCAGTTTGTCTAGCTGGTCAATATAATTGGACTCCACCAAATTTTATTTGATGGTATATTGGTATTTAAAACAAGATCAAAGAACTGATTAGAATACCAACTGTATTGGACCGGACCGATGGCCCATACCCGTTCCATTCAGTTAGGCCCATCCAAATTAAGAGGCTCTCAACCCAGCAGCTGAGCCCAGCCCAAACGGCAGGATGGCCATTCGGTCCATGGCATAGTGGGCCGAGCGAACTGTTTAGGTCAGGGAATTACAAGCCACGTACGACAGGATGCTGAGCCATGTCAGACCAGTCACCAATGGCATGGTTCGGCGGCTTCGGCCACTCATACTTGCCTACGTGGTGCTCGGCAATCGTCATGCATGACTTCAAACCGTGAGGTAGTTAGTCAAGACGTCATGGGAGGCACAAGCTCAACAAGAGCTAACTTGGAGGCTAAAGCAAGTCTTTCCCTATATAATTAACCGTTTGGAGGCACAAGCTCGACATGACCAGTCACCATTGCTAACTTACTGTTCACTCAAGAGTTTATTTTCCCCTCCTTAAGAGACTTACTTAGTCTTCAAAGTGCCTCAAGAGACTTACTTAGGAGCCGTTCCAGCAAGGCTTCTCTTTTTAAAAGTTCTTTTTCTTCAATTTTTAAACTCAAATATAATGAAAATAAAAAATATTTTTTTAATTTTTTTTGCACCGTTTAAAAGATCTCGATGAAATATGGTAGGAAAATTATTTGCGTAAACACATGATTTTTGGGCTTGAAATTACCTCTGTTTGGAAAAAAAGGAACTTTTTAGGAAACTGGAACGGCTCCTTAGTCCTCAGAGCGCCTCCTAGTTTACTAGGGCGGGTCAGGCACAGAAGGTGGTTCTTTTTTGCAAACCCAAGTAGAGGGAGGTCTAGACATCCAGATCCGTACTCGGAGGTCCCGAATAAACAAATTGGACAATTGGCCGAGAGCATAGCACACACATAGAGTGGCACAAAACTCTTCTTCTTTCATTACCTAAAATAAATACTTATTTTTTGAATTAAAGATGATGTATTACACTTACAAAATAAGAGCCTTACCGGAACGGGTTGGGTCTAAATTGCTCGAAAAAGCACGGGCAAACTAGATTGCCCTTACTTTATTCACACTTTTTCAATGCACCAGAATTAACGCTATTGATGCGTCGTTGACTTCTTTTTTTTAATTCGATCGTGCGATTAACATAAATCATAATTTATTTTTTGAAGTGTCTGCATCAATTTTTTGGAGTGCCAATATCATTTTCCTTTAAAAAAATAGCTCATAAAATCTGCGTGTGTGTGTGAGAGAGAGAGAGAGTACCTTGACAAGGCGAGAGCATGTGGCAAAATTGGCGGCTAGGTCGTTGATGGAGGTCATCTGAGCAGCGGCGACTCGGACTGAGTTGGCCATGGTAGACTCGCGGGGGGCGACGGCAAGTACCTGTACGGACCTGGGATGAGGATATAGACTGTTGGAGTTTGGGGTCGAACTTAATAGAAGACGAGACGAGGGCTGTTTGGCTGGGACTTGGGAGTAGAAACAAAATGCCATTCGTGCTCGGCTCGGAATGATAAAATTTCTAAAAGCAAGCTAGTGGTAAACAGTAAACACCAGTTTCGTTTCAACTACTGTACTATTTACCACGCGGTAAAGATAAAGAAAAAAGAGAATGAGAATTTTTTCCACCATTTTTTCTACTTCTATCCATTCCTATACATCTATAACAGTTTTTCCGTTCATCTTTATAGTACAAAATTGCAATATTAAATTAAAATGAAAAATAACTAAAAGAGAAGTGTGAAAATTCATTTAAGAAAAATACTTTCTAATATTAATATCAATTTGGTTTATAAGATGATCTTCTTTTTTTTTCTATGTCCAACTAAGTCGAGCTAAAATCATAAGAAAATTTCAAGAAGGAAAACTTATTCAAGTTGAAAACCACAACAAAAATTTATATCAGTATTAAAAAGTAAATTTAAAAAATATTAAGATACATGTGGTATAACAAACAAAAGGATGATGCTATGGTGTCCCTAGTCATTTTGGAGACACCATAATTTTTGGCATAATTTCACAATTATTAGCATGACTAAAACTCATTACAAGCATAACAGAATCCAAACAAGACATAACCAAGGAATATCCAAAAAACCAACCTAGGCATAACCAAACCCAATCAAGGCATAACAAACAAGTTATGTCTTGTTATGGTTCTGTTATGCTTGTAATGAGTTTTGCTTATACTCATAATGATTTTGTTATGCCAAAAGTTACGGTATCCCCAAAATGATTGGGGACACCGAAGTCATAAAATTTAGGATAAATTTCACTGACCCCCCTTTAGGTTTCTGTTTCTGACAAAAACAGGAATTTCTCCCAATGTATCTGAAATGTCATTCACCTCCCTCAACTAGAGCGACTGCCCTTTTGAAACCATATCCAAATAGTACAAAAACTTGAAACTTACACATCTATCTACACACAATAGATATAGGTCCCACATATATTGGTAGTGTGTGCCCACTTTTATTATGAGTGAGTGTGATGGTAGAATTGTGTATCTCTCCCCCACTCACACGGCCATACCTACAGGTCCCACACCACAGCCAATATTTTAGAAACATTTTCATGTGTACGTGACGGTAAACTCGCAAATTTGCATGTGACATTCCCCTTCCCTCCCTTTCTCTCTCTACTCTCACACTCTCGCTTGTGTTGGAGTGCGGCGCCAATCACTGCACTGAGAGCACGATCCTAGTCTCTCTCTCTCTCTCTCTCCTATTGGCTTTGGACAGACCAGACCAGACCAGACCAGACCAGACCAGTTCAGTTGCAGAAAATCAAGGGAAACTCGGAAGAGATCTACTGTATCACAATTTACAGTCTAATCCACCGACGATCTCACTGATACTCCAAAATCAAAGTCCGAAAATGAAGGCCAAGGCAGCATCTGCTGCATCATCAACAGCAGTCCTCACTCCCCCTCTACTCACTTTCGAACACAAGAGGTACCGTACTACTCCCCACAACGAACACAACTACCTCTCTCTCTCTCTCTCTCTCTCTCTCCACGCCTCTCTCTTTCTCTAGGTTTTTTTCAAACCCCTCTGTTCGATCTCTTTCCAATCTTCTCAATTGTGGCCAATTTTGATCTGTAGATTTTGATGTTGAACTGCGTTTGACTGCGGATTTTGATTTGTATGTTTATCTGGCCACTCTTGATTTTACTGAAGAGTAAGATCGGACTTCTATGTGGTTTCAATTGGAAGAATTTCTTCATGATAAACCTATGTGGGAGAATCGAAATAAAGACGCGACGGAAAAATTACTTACCTTCTGTCATGGTGTTCAAGTCTTGAGAAGTCCGAAAACCGTTTCAATCTTGAACCAATATGGTCTACCAACACTAACTCCCACTAATTGATTTTGGAGAGTAATGGATAGGATTTCCAATCTAATCTAATCTATTTAAATGTTCTTCACACATGTAACTTGATGGTTATCACAGGCTTTTATATAGATAGATCGTGATCCTTTCCTAACGGACACAACCTTTCGTACTTCCTTCCATCAAAGAAGTAATAAGGCACCTATTCATTAATAGTTGCAACCTTACACATGAATGGTCACTAAACCCATTCATGAATAGTCACCATATCTATTCACAAATAGTCACCAAACCTTTTCATGAATAGTCACCAACTATTTAGGCAATATTTCATTTAAATCTAATACCCATATTTTAGTTATGAACATATATACTATAAAATATAAATAGGATTGATGTGGCATGTGAGCCACATTAATAAACTCCAACATTCTCCCACTTGGCTCACATGACAAATTAACCAAAAAAAACTGCTTGCCTAATGTTCAAAGTAAGAGTATTTGGAGTTCCATCTATGCCGTTAACGGTTAGCATTTATCCGAAGATCCAATAAGGTTTCAATTAGCACCCTAAAGAAATTTGTAAAAAGACAGCCTTTTGTTGATAAGTAGAGACAAAGGTATGTTCCTTAAAGTTAGTGGGAGCAAGTGATCATGATATACAACATTAGAAGGCTACAAATAAAGGTTATGAGGTACTTATAAAGAACCAAGAATTTTAATTTGATTTACATGCATCCTAATCATGTCTCAAGTTGTTATTTTCTACGAATGTAGAAATTAGTGGGAGCTATGCATGAAACTAAATAGCATGTAATGTGCAATAAGGGTCTCAAGTTTGTCGATGTTATGTTGAGACCATTACTAAGTTTATTCTGGCTACAGTTTTGGTCTCTAAGATAAAGATAAAAGCCAAACAAAGAATATCGACATAAAGTACCTCATTAGGGGAGAGAAAGAGTTCATAAACACAATTCGTGACTATTGAGCTAGTTATTGCCGGCAAAGTGTTTATGTCATGTAGTGAATACATGACTTTTAGCTCATTTCATATTTGTTTTCTCTCATATTGATGCTCAATTAAAGTTTTTGTCACACTATAAGTGTTCTTAGAGAATAAAGACGTACATGTGCACATAAGGTATGAAGTACGTATATAGTTATCCGTTGGGATAAATAAAGCAGACCCTAAGTGACTATTAGTTAGTCATGATTTACAGGTGATACCACATAAAGTTTTGAGAGATTTGTCCATTGTAATACATGGAAGGAAATGCTTGCTCAAATAGCATAACCGCCATGGTTCGTACTCCACTGGTCATGCATATAGTACTCTGTATGAAGACATCTAGAGATCTAGTATCCAATTATCAAAACTTGGATTTATATGTCTTAACAGAAACAATGATAATGCAAGTAAGCATATGAAACATCATTTGTTTTGACCAATATATTCACTGTGAATAAATAACAAAACAGGAAAAGTCATTTTTTTTTTCCCGATGTCTCCTTTGCATATAGTAGGACAAAACATACCACATTCTTACTTAGACCAATCAATGTCTAAAAGCTACAGTGGTCAAACGGAATCACATTTACCCTTCAAGCATCCAAATTCTCAGTGATGGCAATAGAATAAAGAATGAGAAACAACAACACTAAAATTCTCATTCTCGAAAGTCACGTAAATTTCGGTGAGCAATTAAAGAAGCAAAACAAGTGCTTTGATTGACTTTATCGGCAAACCCATGATGCCCAAGATTAATATTGAAATGGATTGATACAAAAAGTATTTCGTCTACATGAATTCGAAATAGCAGTGAATGTTTCCGATAAGTTTCGATAATCAACTAATTCATACTAAACACAATGACATGAAGGTTTGCTCTGATACCAAATGATAAACCTATGTGGGAGAATCGAAATAAATACGCAACGGAAAAATTACTTACCTTCTGCCATGGTGTTCAAGTCTTGAGAAGTCTGGAAACCGTTTCAATCTTGAACCAATATGGTCTACCAACACAAACTCCCACTAATTGATTTTGGAGAGTAATGGGTAGGATTTCCAAACTAATCTATATAAATGTTCTTCACACATGACACATGTAACTTGATGGTTATCACAGGCCTTTATATAGATAGATCGGGACCCTTTCCCAACGGACACAACCCTTCGTACTTTCTTCCATCAAAGAAGTAATAAGGCACCTATTCATTAATAGTTGCAACCTTACACATGAATGGTCACTAAAACCATTCATGAATTGTCACCATATCTATTCACAAATAGTCACCAACTATTTAGGCAATATTTCATTTAAATCTAATACCCATATTTTAGTTATGAACATAAATACTATAAAATATAAATAGGATTGATGTGGCATGTGAGCCATATAAATAAACTCCAACACTTCATTCGTTGACGCTGAGTTGACTTGTTCATGGTATCTGGGGTTTTGTTTTTTTTTGTTTTTGATCCGCAATATCTGGGGTTTAGATGAGGGTTTAACAAGTAATGCATGTGGCGTGAAGTTAATAATTTTGACATTTGTTCTAATTGTTGAGGAGGCATTGAAAAGCGCGATGGGTTACCGTAGAATTGAGAGTCTACCCAGAACATGTTGTTGTCCAATGTAAGTCAGCAATCATTGGAGGCTGATGGCATGTAAATTAGGCTGACAGCTGGTGGGGGATATACATTTCTTTTTTTGTTTTTGTGTAAGGCGGTTAAAGCTTAAGCTTCAGTCCTATTGATGTAATTAGCAGAGAGTGATCTGAATGAACATGGGGATTGTATAGTTGGTAACTTAATAGTGTCATTGTTGTGTGCAGGGATGCGTATGGTTTTGCCGTAAGACCGCAGCATGTGCAAAGATACCGCGAATATGCTAATATATACAAGGTTTTTCTCTATTCTTGTACTCATATTTTTATTTTCTGACGTCAAAATTTTTATCTTGACAGAAACTGTATTCGATGACCCCCGAATCCTGAAAACAAAATATAGATGAGTTCTATGTGCTATGCTATGTGGTGGTGGTGTTTTTTTTGGTTCTTCTCTGTTATAAGAAGTGAAAAAGGGACCTTGTTTTTGAACAGCAGAAAAGGGGCCTTGATTAAGGCTAGTAGTTCCTTGAAGAATATATGCTGTTTTACCCTTCATTAGGCTTTGCCACAAATTTTGTGGAGTTTTAGTTAGAAAAGTATTTCCAAAGACACAAACTATGCCTACTTTCAGGAGGAAGAGGAGGAAAGATCAGATAGGTGGAATAACTTTCTGGAACTGCATGTAGAGTCTGCACAGTTGCCTGTAAATGGGTTTTCTTCAAAGGAAGATGACAAGACATTACCTGCCAAAGCTACTGAACAGGAAGCAAACCTTACTTCAGAGAAATCCCTGGCAGGAGATGATTTAAGTGGAAAGAAACCAATTTCTGATGCTTTGACTGAAAACATAAAAGAGAAGGATGGTTTGCCTGCAGCAACAGTGACAAAAACTCATAGAGTCCAACTATGGTCTGAGATTAGACCATCTCTTCGTGTCATTGAGGATATGATGAGTATTCGAGTGAAGCGGAGCAATGAAGCAAAAGATAAGCAAGATATTGGTATAGGAAAGCCTCTTCCTCCTGTTGTAGAGGTTATATCTGCAAAAGGAGCGTCAGAAGATGAGTCTGATGAGGAGTTTTATGATGTGGAGAGGTCAGATCCAATTCAAGATGTCTCTTCCAGTGACAGTGTAACTGTCCCTTCGCCTACCGCTGCCACTGTTATGGCCCCCTCTGAGTCTTTATTTCCTTGGAAAGAAGAGTTGGAGTCTCTTGTTCGTGGGGGAGTGCCAATGGCTTTGAGGGGAGAGGTACATCACACTTTTTGGTTCTAATTATATTCATTTTGCCATGAATAAGCTTCATATGTGATTTAGGATCTCAATAACAGCTTTGGCAAGCATTTGTGGGTGCGGGGGCTCGTAGGGTGGAGAATTATTATCAAGATTTGCTAGGTGAAGGAAATTATTCTAGTGACTGCATGGAACAAAAAAGTTTGAAATCGCATGACAGCATTGAAGGGTCAAATACAGATTCTATCTCTGTGCCTGAGAAATGGAAAGGGCAGATTGAGAAGGTTACTACATACCTGAGATTTGAACTTAATTAAGTTTGTATGTTTTATAGATTTGAACTTAGTACTGTACTTTTTCTGCGCAGGACT
The DNA here is from genome assembly GCA_018127125.1 of Rhododendron griersonianum. NCBI lineage: Eukaryota > Viridiplantae > Streptophyta > Magnoliopsida > Ericales > Ericaceae > Rhododendron > Rhododendron griersonianum. The sequence continues at coordinate 27,377,876 of CM030790.1, read as the reverse complement.
TGCCTCGAACTTTCCCAGGTCATCCTGCTTTGGATGAGGGCGGTAGAAATGCTTTGAGGCGTTTGCTTACAGCTTATGCTCGACATAACCCCTCTGTTGGGTACTGTCAGGTACCTGGGTTTTGAAGAATTTGTGGATAGTCTTCTAAATACTGATTTAAATGTATGCGTTAACATTATGGACCAAGAGTTTAAATCAGCATAATCAATTCCGTGAATGCTATACCACTTCGAATTCTCTCTTAATAATCTCTTTTCTGGTGTGCAACTTTTTTCGTTCAACTTCCTGTTCTATATTGAGCAGTTCTGGTGACCAAGACTAATTTAGTATTCAGGCTCGATATCCTCACACTGTTGAAGCTTGCTTTTAGTGTTAAATTTCACTCACTGCACATGGACAATCTGTGCAAGATGGCATCATATTTGCCAAGTTACGTCTGAGTTCTGAAAGTTCTGAAATTTACATGTGTAGGCCCTATGAAGCACGGTTATTTCAAAACTAGTTGAGTATGGGTATCAGATCTGTGTCGGACACCGATACGCACCCTATATGTGTCGGAGACGGAAAATAAGTATCCTGTATTTAAATTATATGATATATATTTTTTATTTCAGATACGTGAGGGATATGGAGAGATACGACGGGGATACAGCAGGGATTAAAATGACATTTTTTAAAGAATCAAGTAAAAATTATAGGCGGAAAACTGTAATAAAGTATAAACGTAATGTCATAAACTATAGACAATAGGAAATATATTGAGATTTGAGAGAATGGATAGATACATTCCCAGATCGTGGTTATCTAAATTCACAGATTCATTGATTTACAAGTACTCTGTCTCTCTCTCTCGATTGGTCTGTCTCTATCGATCGATCGATTGGTCTCTCTCTCGCGCTCATACACAGTCACACGTTCCCCACGTCCGTATAATTTGTGTAATATAAAGTTATACATGATATATTTGTATATATAGTGTTGTTGTATTCTATATTTGTATATGTGCGTTATGTGTTCATATATATAGTCTGTTTATACACTGACACACTAGCGTGCCTACTCATCCTTATGTACACAGTATGGTACATATGAAACACACACTGTGCCTTTAACTCTTTTACTTGGTATATTTTCATATCAAAACTTTGTATAGTAAATCTGATTTTTATAAATTATATGTCCCTATTGGTATATTACAATATATTATTGTCTCTCTTGCTATAATTATATGGTACTATATATATTTATGTATTTATATACACAATCCCCTTCTATTAAGGGCGCCCTTAACTTCCTAAGTTAAGGACCTCATGAGTTTGACATTGTTCCCGATCAAATTTTGATGATCCGAATCGTTCAATGTGTTTAAAACGTGATTTTAAGGGTACACGAGAGAAATTGGCAAAAAATATGACCGGGAATGGCTTGATCCAAACAGTTTTTCATAAAAATGCATTTATGATTCGGATCATCAAAATTTGATCGGGGTGATCAGTCCCCTTCTACTAAGGGCACCTTTAACTTCCTAAGTTAAGGACCTCATGAGTTTGACATTGTTCCAGATCAAATTTTGATGATCCGAATCGTTCAATGTGTTTAAAACGTGATTTTAAGGGTACACGCGAGAAATTGGCAAAAAATATGATCGGGAAGGGCTTGATCCAAGCAGTTTTTCATATATATATATATATATATTCACACTATTTGATACCTCAGGTGTCCGGGCCAGCTTATGCCCCTCTACTAACCCTGAGGGACCAATCCCACAGTCCACTAGCCGGGCCCCTTAGTATAAATAAGTGCCTATTATATACACATATGGTATTGTATTTCTTATTGTAATAATTTTATGCCTAGTAGAAGACTAATTGAGTGTTTAGTGTTAGGTTTTGATTGTCAATTGTTTTAATCATAGAGACTTGGAGAGTGAAAGAAGGATTATAGTGCGGTAATGAAGTTACAGAGTGATGACTGGGTCAATGGGCATAAAGATAATAGTTTTATGGTTCGGTGCAGTCATTAGAATTTGTATTAGGGCAAATTATTGCACACTTACCTTGAAAATACTGTATGTGAAATTGGAACTCTTTCTGTTGGTGTTGCATTAGCAGACCGAAACCAGAACAGACGACAAAGGAAGTCAAAGCATAAAGGACATAATGAAACATAAGTAACTATCCTTGCAGGGGAGATAGAGGAACAATGTATCCATGGACAACAGTACTTTCCCCTCCAGGAGAACCTTAAAAGGAGATATCATAGCGATTATATTTGCATTATCCATGATGTCTAGAGAGTTCGCCAAGTAGGAGGAGATTGTTTTAGGGTGATTCAGAGGACCACAGTTAAGTAATAGCCTCCCATCCTTGTCTGATAACTCCACTTATAGCTATTTTTCTCCTTTACGATGTATTGCCCATTAACCTTCTGAATTTCTAGGAACTATTTGTTGTAATTTAAGTTGGTAATGAGAAATTTATCTTTCCAATTGCCAGATAACTGTTATGTGCCAGAGATATTATGTTTGCTGTATATTTTTCCCTTTAATCTGACGTGCAACTTTTCCAATCATACACTGGGTTTTCTACTAATTGAAATTAGTTGTCCTTCACTGACAATCTAGCCTTGTCTGTTATGTTTGATTCAAATCGTGCAGGCCATGAATTTCTTTGCAGGCTTGCTACTCCTCCTAATGCCTGAGGAAAATGCCTTTTGGTGGGTTTAGAAACTTCTCAAAATTTTACGTTTGAGAATAGATAAATTATTGGGCAAGTTGTAGGAGAATGGTTTTGTAAAAGCTCCTACTTTCGTTCTGAGCATGGCTTTTTGTTCATGTTGCAAAATTTTCATGGAAAAAATGTGTCCCTTTTTGTCATCTACCTCTTCTGCTTCTTTAGTCTTCTCTTTTCATGATTACCTAAACTAAGTATAAAGCTATATAGCTACCTAAACCTTGGGGAATATACAGGACTTTGATGGGCATTCTTGATGACTACTTTGATGGCTATTATTCAGAGGAAATGATTGAGTCTCAGGTATTCTTCTTTCGTTTCCGTAGTCATTTGTTTTACCTTGCTGAATTTTTCATTAATTCCTTTTTCATTATGCCATTCATCTCTTGAATTGGATTTAGGAACATAGTCGAGTTAAGGAATGCAAATGAGTTATTAGTAACTGATTGGTGTGTTGGGAACCAAATCCCAGAACCCAGTAATTACGGATTAGATAACAAAAAAATGCAAAACCCTACGAGACAGAACTAGGGTTTTACCTAAACTCCCGCAACACGAACACTGGTAGACTTGTTTCTTTGAAGATTAAACAGACCCGATTTCTATACGTGATGAACTCCGATCGATCGTACCTTACGATCTTCTGCCGTATTCCCCTATACCTCAATCACGTAGCCTAGTGTGGACTTCTATGTGGTCTCCTTGTTCTCTCTCTCACAGCTCACCTATTGGTATTCTCAAACAGACCTAGAGAATATTACAGTATATTTATAGGGCTAAGGCAGGGGCCTAAGGAGAAATAATTCTAGGCTCCTTGTGCAAATAAGAAATCCCAACTCCACCAAGATTATATTTCTTATTTGACAAATTATACTTCGTACCGCTAAAGAATTATAATTTCACTCCTTTCCTTATTTCAATTATATTTCGAGCTCCATGTTATTAAATACTTATTAATCTCCCCACGTTAAGATTACAGATACCTGTTGATTAAATTAAATTAAATTACTGACAATTATATAAAATCAACATCTATAAAATTCCTTAAGACTGTCCACTTAACTTATTCAATATGTCAGATACAAATATTCACTTGTAGGGTTTGACATAATCGAAACTTATAAGCTTACTCAAGGGGGTATCATCAATCCCTACCGGGACGTGGATTCCCCTAATAATTAATAGCTATCATAGAAATAATGTTGTGACCCAACTCACCGAGACTATTGACCTTAAAGTGAATCTCACTCTCTAATGAATCAAAGTCTATCAACATTAAATATACACACACACTATCAATTATCTTTGGATTAAGAGTATAAGCATTCATAATAACCATGAGGTTCTAATTGTCTTATAAAGTCAGTACAAAGACAATTACCTCAACGAGGTCCTTGTCAACACACACAAAGTGTATTAATACAATGATTTGGAACTAAACCGTTCCCCGTAGTCAACACAGACCTACTAAAACATTGTACTACAGTCCTACCGATGGAGTGTGTCCAGTTCCATCTAAGACCGTGAACCATATCTTATATTCTACAATAACTGATGATCCAATCTTCTGTATGTAGGCCGAACTCTACACACTGGATCATCTACTTTGTAAAATAAAAGACACACGTGCACAACATACAATAATATTATGTAAACATTGTCCATAGATTCTCATCAAAATGGATGAAACTGATTAATAAATAAATAAATATCCATTACGTAAAAGCATGACTTTTAGTATAAATATCTAACAGGGTGATCCAAGATGGTTAAGATTTACCTTTTACTTCATTTTGCTTTCTCAGGTTGACCAACTTGTTTTCGAGGAGCTGGTGCGCGAGAGGTTTCCTAAATTGGGTTTGTTTCCTTTCTTCCTTTTTTGTTTTGTTTTTCTATGTGTGTGCCTTCCTCAACCTTTTCTTTTCCTAAAACCTGCTCGTTGGATTTATTGTTCCTTACTTGGCCATTGCAGTCAATCATCTGGATTACCTTGGAGTGCAGCTGGCATGGGTTACTGGACCCTGGTTTCTCTCTATTTTCATGAATATGCTTCCATGGGAAAGTGGTCAGGTTCTATTTTCCATCATGCATAATTCAACTTTTAATGTTTGTTTGCAAGGCAAATAGAATTGTCTGCGTAATTTGCCAAGACTTGGTCATAGAATCATTCTCTACATATACATTCTCAATTCATGTTAGGAGTTAATTGTTCCTTAGTCATAAGTTGGCCTGCTATCTGATGGGTTTCTCTTGACTTCAGTTCTTCGAGTCTGGGATGTTCTGCTTTTCGAAGGAAATCGTGTGATGCTATTCAGAACTGCCCTTGCCTTGATGGAGTTATATGGTACTGGGTAAAAGTTTTCAAATTTTCTGATTTTCATCTGTTTCAAAATGGGGATAAAAAGTAGGTTTCTTATTATGTATCTATCTTTTAGAATATATTTAATTCTCTTCAGTCTCATGCAGGTCCTGCACTGGTTACAACCAAGGATGCTGGGGACGCAGTTACTTTGCTGCAGTCATTGGCTGGCTCTACGTTTGATAGCAGTCAACTTGTTTTAACAGCTAGCATGGGTTATCACAATGTACATGAAGTTAGATTACAAGAATTGAGGAATAACCATCGACCAGCCATAAGAGCTTTAATCGAGGAAAGGTCGAAAGGGCTTCGAGCTTTGAGGGATTCCCAGGGTCTGGCATCTAAGCTATATGGTTTCAAGCGTGATCCTGGAACAATTATAGACACCAATAAATCAGACCAGTTAGCTGATACCCACACAAATGGTGATATATCTCATGCTCATTCTGGCTGTGATAATGTGGATGGATTCGTTATGGGCATGGCAGAGGATGTAGAGATAGATTCTGTCCCAGATTTTCAAGAACAGGTAGCTTAATGCCATATCCTTTCCTACAGTTTCAAATGTTTTTTGGGCCTTTATTTGAAGTCACGCCATTAAGCCTATTTTCAAATGACTGTAATTCTAGATTCATTGCTGCTGTAAATAATGCCAATAATTTGCATGTACTATCAAATGGTCACTTTATTAACAATCTTTGGTACACGGACTATTTTAAACATGTAATTACACGTGTCAGACACTCAACAATTGGGTGAGAGTGTGGGACATGTGTCCAACCCTCTTACCTAATTAGGCACTTGGATCCTCTTATTTTTGCAATTGGAGAAAAAAAAAAATGCTCACATTAGCTAGAAAGGAACAATTAACCAGTTTTTTTTTTTGTGTGGGTAAATTACAATTTACCTTTCACATAGATGGGGGAATAGAAATATTATAACCTTTCATGTGGATGAGAAATAGAATTCTGTACCTATTCTTTATCCCATTTGATTTCAAGTAGTTTTCTGTATGATGTACATCATATTATCGAAGAATTTTGGATTAACATGATGACACAAACTCCAACTAAGTATTGTAAGTTTTTTTTTTGATCGGCAACTAAGTATTGTAAGTTATCACTGTACACATCCACGGCTTTGGAAACATCCCAGTATCCTCAGATTAAGTTTAGGAATATCTAACGCTTGGACACGCACCCTATAGGCCGATACCCGTACCCGAGTCCAGATTGCGTAGTTCACAATTGACATCTATACACTTTAGGCTGGATATAGAGCTTCTGCTTCTGGAAATCCACAACAGTGAGTTTGCTTGGTTTTTATATTACATTGGCTAGCAAACTTACGTTTCTTGTCAGATCTTGTATAGATTTTACAATTCATGCTTACGTTGTCAGTAATATGGAGTACTAAAGAAAGTTTGGAAGGTCTTCTTTTGAGAAGAAACCTCTGGTGACCTATATTTGTAATTTATAGACTGAGTTTGTTGCAGCCCTTTTGTTTGTCTCTAAATGCAGCTAGTCTAATGGCTTAAACTTGCAAACAGTACAGTATACTACTGTCTAATTTTAAACATAAAAACTTTGTGCAGGTGGTGTGGTTGAAGGTTGAATTGTGCAAGTTGCTTGAGGAAAAGCGATCTGCAGTTCTCAGGTTATTTTATTGGATATTGTGTTCAGTTATCCTAACTCCTCAATTTGAAAGTATAATGCACCTTAGTGCTTCTATACTCCTTATTTTATATGCGATACTCCGGGGTTTTAGGTTTTGGGGGAGTGGTAGTCTTGGTTGACATGGATTTTGTCTCTGCATCCTCCTTAGCCTATTTGTAACATAGATTTTCATCTCTCCGCAGTGATTGCAAACTTGAGCTCGACATTGTGTGAAATGAATAGGAAATATTTATTTTTGACCTTTGAATCTAATTAATTCTTGTGAGATGGTCTTTCTCCATTGGAAGATGAGAAAGAAGTTTTGTCTATCATCATTTTTCCTTACAGCCACTCCAATGGTGAGTCAAAACAACTGCCTGTCTGCCAATGCCAAAATTTGGCAAGATGACACCGAAACAGCAGCTCCAACGGTGAGCCAAACTTCTTGCCATATTTTGACAGTGCCATTTATCATGCAAAATTTTAAAGCAAGGTTATTGCATAAATTCACATCAACCAACTGATCCTTCACATCAACCAACTGATCCCTCCCTAGGTTTACCTGTAGAATAACACAACCATGAAAAGAATCCAATGACTGGAGCTCACATCCAAGACAACAAGAATGAAAAGACCATGTTCATGAACTGATTTCAAAATTGAGTTGCAGAAATGATGAACTGATCTCACAACCAAGACCACAAATTTAATTCAATAATCTTTAGAAACAAAATACACAAACAAATTCAGCGATATGGCACCATGAGGGGTGCAGATTGCTGTTTTCGGGATTTTGATCTTGAAGAGACAGGGTTTGTTGCGCAGATTGTCATCACCATCGCCATCTCCAAATCTTTAGATTCATGTAAGAAAGGGTTAGGGAATGAGGTCGAGAGAGGGAGGACAAGTGACAGATGACCGTCCAGAGTTGCTAAGCCCTGAGGATGAGGATCAAGAGAGAGATGGGTGTAGCGCAGATATATAGAGAGACCTACCAATGAGACAACACGGAGGAGATTCCAGAAGCCTCTGCAATCTGATGTCTTCAAATGGTTATGATCGAAGGTAGAAAAATATTAGGCCCTAGAATGAGGTTGTTCAGAGCCTGAGGGATTTGATTCAATGAGATGGCCGGAAAGCTCTAGCTTCGAATGATGGAGAATCAACAGCTTCGAAGCAGGGGACTGGATCTTGACCTGGAAGAGATGCTACTAGATGTCTAGTGGTTCTTTGACCAATGGTAGAAACTAAATAGTTTGTGCTAGCATGCCAAATTATAGCTTTGGAATTTTCAAAATATTATGGACCAGTGGAAACTGGAGATGTGCTCTTAAGCAGATAACTTGATCGACAAGACTTGGAGATCTTTCAACAGGAAGGAATATTCTTGAAGTATAGAAATTATATGCTTCGGGTATTTAGCACCTAAGAAGCACATACACTTAAAAGAAGGTAGTGTGTCTGTGTCCGACACTCTCGGACCATGGCCGATACTCTTTTTTCTGTGTTCATTATTAGAAAATAAAAATCTTAATTTGGACACTCGGATTCTTTGCTGTGTATGATTAAGAAATATATATGTTATTGACACCTCTAGACACTTGCTAACTTGTAAGTTGTAATAATTAAAGATATCAGTTATTTGACGTTTCACTAAGATATGAAAAGTATGACAGATAGTTCTTACACCTAATTATATTTAAATTTGTTTGCAAATTCATAAAAATTTCTTGAAGAATCCTTACCGTGTTCTTGTCTTACTTTTTAAGGATTTCTTGGGTGTGAACTTATTGTATCTCATATGTTAAATAATTTGGGTTATGCTTATGGTACATACATAAACAATATATTTGATATATATAATTGGTCGTATCCCCACGTGGCCATGTCATACATTTTAGATAAATAATGTATCAACGTGTTTGTCCCATGTCTGTATCCGTGCTTCTTAGTTTAGCACATTTGGGAGTTGTATTCCTTATGAAATCCCTCTATCGACTTAAGGTGCCGTAAAGATCTCAATGGAGCTGCAACATTTGTCTTTATATTTTTTAGCCTTATTTTCTTTTCTCTTGTTTTCTTTCCCACGGAATTTAGGCTTTGTTTGGAAAATGTGGGAAGGAAGGGAAAGGGAAAGAAAGTTTAAAGATTTTCTCTTCCCCTGTTTGGTTGGAGAGGAAAGGGGAGAGAAAATGGCAAAATAGAGTTCTAGCCTTCTAGGAATAGTAAAATTTCCCCCCTCATTTTCTTTCTTAATTATTTTCTCTCATCTTCTCTTTCCTTCCACAAGTTCCAAACAGAGCCTTAGGGATATTCTCAAAAGGTTCCAACTTTGGCATGGACTCATTATGGAATACATGCTAATTCATGTAACTGAGATTTCGATGGATCGGCAACATCGCGTGGAATTTTGTATTTTTGTTGGTGGACGTTTGGAAAATCAGATTTAACTTATTTCCTAGTCGGGTATTAGAGCTACTAGATTGCTATATCTATGAGTGTATATATAGAACTTCCTAGGGTATAATGAGTTTTTGAGGTGGCATAGAACAATTTAAGAATGGGCGCTTAACATACCTAAAACCAATCACATGTCAAGGGAATTATTTTCTGCTAATAAAAAAGAAGGGATTTATTCTCCAATAATATAGCAAACTTTTATTGTGAGAAATGGTTAAGGTGCTATTAACATGATTAATGAAGAATGACGGTTATTATTGTGGTGTTTTTTATTCGTTTATAATGTTCTGTTAATTCAAGGTCGAGATACTGTCGGTCAACCAATTAATGTGCGTTGTGAAGTACTGGAATTACTAGGAGACAATCGAGTTCTAGCTATACCTAGAGCTTGATTGTCTTCCTATTGTCGTCTAATGATAGGAATGAAAGTATTTTGACATGGGAGCTCCTCTATATACTGAGCAGCAGATAGAAGAGGCTATTGAAAAAGAAATGAAAATGACAGTAGTACAGCTTAAACCCCCTTATTTCGGTTTCGATGACAGCGTATTCATCAAGTCACCGCTGTGTGTAGCGAGTAAGGCAATAAGGTTTCTATTAGTGCTATACTTTGTCGTTCATAGTAAGGCTTAGAAGATAATCCGAATCGACTTTCTGAGTAAAGGTTCAATTTTCTTGGTCCATAGATGATTTAGGAGCTACCATGGTATCATTTATTATGGAAACCCTGTTTACCTTTTTCTTTTTTGTTTTCTTTTTCTTTTTCAGAGCTGAGGAATTGGAAACAGCTTTGATGGAAATGGTCAAGCAGGATAATCGGCGGCAACTGAGTGCCAAGGTATATCGAAGTTTCTTTCTGGATGCTTTTCCTCTGCTTTATCTGTATATAATTGAGATTATGGGGATTGGTAGTGATTCTTTATGTGTCTGCTACTCTACACACTGGCTGAAGAGCTTTAAATTCGGACAATCTGTTTGAGATTCCCTGTTTTCATACGTCAGGAGGCTCTAGCATTTTCTGTTGTCCTGCTTAGCAAAAGAAAAAGAAAAAAAGATATATCTTTATGTAAAAGCTTGCATACTGACCTGATCTTCTTAGATAAATGGATAAGATTTTATTGGTTAAAGTTTACATACACTGTTGTGCATTTTGGCAAATAAATTGTTTCAGCTGCATCAGAAAGGTAACCTGTTTTCTTATTTTCTATTTTGTGCTCAATTTTGGCATAATTGATTGTTTATTTTTCCAGATTTCGCTGAGTTTCACCCAAAATTTCTCACCTTTTATAAAATGTATGTCATTTTCTTTTCCTCATCATATCCTGCGGTTGCAAATGGAGAAGGGAAAAAAAAATCTCTGGCATAGTTTTCACTTTTCTCTGCTCTAAGATTTTTTGGTGACTTGTTTGTCTGCTTTCAAGTTTTTTTTTTGGGAAATATGTCTGCTTTCAAGTTTCAACTTCCTTTCTCGTTAAGTTGATTAAGCATGACTCATTTAGTGGCTGAGTTCCTATTTATTACTAGTTTGGATTGTTGAGATTGAATACTTAGCTTATGAACTATCTGCTTATGAGCTTCAGGTTGAGCAATTGGAGCAAGAGGTTGCTGAGCTTCGTCAGGCCTTTGCCGATAAGCAGGAGCAAGAAAACGTCATGCTTCAGGTTTCATGTTGCTTTATTATGTACAAGGATTAAATAATTGAAAAGTTGGTCTACTCTTATACCGATGCCCGTTTATCATTGTATCTGCATTTGGTTTGTTTTATAGGTTTTGATGAGGGTAGAACAAGAACAAAAGGTAACGGAAGATGCTCGCAGATTTGCTGAGCAAGATGCTGCAGCACAGAGATATGCTGCTCAGGTGCTTCAGGTATTATTTTTGCCTTTCTCACATTTATGATATTGGTGTATCGCACAGATTTACAAATTATTCAAAGCATGGGAACACAAACTAATTAGCCTTTTAATGGTTTGGCTATGTTCAACCATTTAGCTTATAATTGATACTTAAAACTCACATGCTCTGTAATGCTTTGTCTCTTAAAACTTTTGCCCATAGCCTAAAACCTTATGGTTGAGTTTTCCTACCCTTCTTGTAGCACTCTTAGGTTTTCATATCGAATTGAAGCCCTTATGCACTACTAATATTCATGGGGAAATTATTTCATTCTGAGAATTGGTGCAACTTCTCATTTATGAAAATTATTGATTGAAGTCATTTAACTGCTTTTGCAGTCAAATTTTGTACCTAGCCAATCTGAAAAATTTCTGAACCAGATTTGGACTCGAAAACCTTCTTCGCCTGACATGATACTAATGATACTCATCTTGTAAAGTGGTACGATGAAATGCCAGTTCCATGAGTCTTGTTTTTGTAGATCATGCATTCATGCTGATGCCATCTTAATGCATATATAACCCTACTCCAAGTGTAAATCTTTCCTATATGTATACAGTTAAGGGAGATCAGTTAGATTGTGAATATTCTGGTAAAACAACTCTAACCATGCAGGAAAAATATGAAGAGGTGTCTGCTACACTATCTGAAATGGAAAAGAGGGTGGTAATGGCAGAGTCAATGTTGGAAGCTACCTTGCAGTACCAATCTGGACAAACTAAAGCACAGCCATCTCCACGGTAGGTAGTCAATTTATGGAAAGGTCCGGTTCTTTTCTTTTCTTTTTCTTATGCATGGTGCAACTTTCTAATTTCTTTTGACAAGACTAATCTCCATTCTGTTTTAGTATTTTCTTTTCTTATATTTGAACTGACTCATATTGTGATTCCAAAGACATAGTACTCTGCACTAATTTGCTTTGCTATTTCCGTTTGTTGTCTCTGTAATCAATCATATGTTCAGGCAATATGCTTGTTTTCCGGTGTTAATTTCTTGTAATCATGGTAACTGTGACTTGTAGATCTGTACAGCCAGAGCCTTCACCAGTGCAGAGCAATCAAGAACCCACACAAGTTCTACCAATGAGGACGATCGGTTTGCTTTCTAGACCATTTGGACTTGGTTGGCGTGACCGGAACAAGGTAAGCTGTTTACTGTTATAATAATTCTTCGCATACAATCGTACATCAAGTAAGATGATACTCGTTTCTAATGGAACCACAATTATCATGTGGGTGGGCCTTTTGACCAATGATATAGTCTGGACCAGCCATCAGTTGGTAGTGTAGAAGAAGCATTAAATATGCAAAGTCTATCTCAAGTGCTACTAATTGAAGATGTTAAGTATGCTGATTTGGTATGTGGGATCTTGAAGGATGTGTATAGGCCTGTCAATGGGCCGGATCCGATAAGACCCGAATCCGATAGTGGTAATCTGAAAACTTCGGATCCGAACTGAAAACTTTTGTACTTCAAAAATTTTAGCAAAAAAAAAAAAAAAAAAAATCAAAAAAATACAAATTTTTTTTCAAAAAAAAAATATTTTCCAAAAAAAATTAAAATAAAAAAATTAAAATAAAAAAACAACTTCTTAAACATTTTTTTTTCAAAATAAAAACTTTACAGTGTTTTAAAAAAATTTAAAAATTAAAAAAAATTAAGTTCGGATTCGGATTGATAACGGATTTAATCCGATCCGATCCATATTTGGATTACCGGATTCGGATTATCGGATCGACGTTATCGGATTCGGATCGGATCCGGTCCATTGACAGGCCAATAACATGCGTACCAACCAAAAATGCTTTGGAAAAGTTCCCCAATAACACACTTCGGCAAAAACTGCATTCTGCAGCATGCCAGCCGAATATAAGCATCCAATGATTGTGTGCCATGTTACCCTATTTAATCTCAAGGATTAGTACGTTGTCCTTTCTTTAAGCTACTAACAGTTATGCGCCCATATTTAATTGCACAAATTAAATGCTCCTAGGAATGCCAAATTACTATGTACTCAAGTGAGCAAAGCTGGAATTTTTCTCCCTTTTACAACCTGAGGCTGAACATCCCGGACCAAACTATGAGCTAGTTCCAGCCAAGCTCATTCGTTAGTCATGGAATTACGCATGCCCTTTGTAAGCTAGAAATATTTTACTCTTGTGCATTGCTGCAATCTTACTGTTTTCTGGAAGTTTGATTATGAAATTGTAAATTATTCTGCTGTCGATGAAAGGAAATTGTAAAACTATCAGGTGGGAGGTCTAATATGTAGGTGTCACTCAGTTCAACGAGTCCGAAAGGTATAGTTAACCAGTCAGGACTCCTAGAGGCTAATCATGTGGCGATGCTTGAATTGCTCACTCAATGAACTGCTTATCTCACTGTGTTACTATATTACCTTTTCTTGTGGTAGTTGGGCAACATTTGGTGCCTTATGATATAGTAACATTTCTTGATGATATAGCATTGTTCTCCTAATGGAACAGGAAAAGCAAAGTAATGCCGAGGAGCCGACTGATGCCAAGTCTATTTCTAGTGAGGTACAGAGTCAAATTGCCCAACAGAAAGACACTAATGGCCATCAAGTATAAAAATGCAAAGGTTAAAAGTTGATTCCCTTCTTTTCTCCCCGGAATTCTTTCATGATGTCGGCTTTGGGAAATATCCTTTTGTATCGATTTAGTTTTGGGGGAGCAGCACAGATTTTTAGTCTTCTTTTCTGTAATAGAATATGAAAGCTCATATCAAGTTATTGTTCATTTGTTTATTATAATAGTCAGAATAATAGCATAGGTGATAAAAGAAAATATAGAACAGAAGAGGAAATGAGGATTCATCATTCATGGTTATTAACTGTATACTCATTAACTTTATCTTCTTGTATTGCTTCATCTTCCTTGAAAAGTTGTATTTGGCCTTAAGTTGCCGCCTTTTTTTTGTGTGATCCTTAACCTCATCTTCAAGCTTATTTGTAAGGACTGTTGATATGATGTAAACACTTCTCTCTCTCTCTCTCTCCCCACCAATAAATTTAGGGCAAATTTCACTGACCTCCCCTGAGGTTTCTGACACCGACAGATACCTCCCCTGAGGTTTCTGAAATTTCACTGCCCTCCCCTCCTTTGGCTGACAATGCCAAAGGACCCCCCTCCGTTAATCTGCAGCTGGAACTTGGATGGAAAAGATGATGTCATTGTACACTAACTTATAATATACCCATTTTACCCTCACCCTTACTCTGCTTTGCAATTAAAATGGAAATAAGAAAGGAAAACAGAGAAAAAAATATTGAGGTATGAAACCTGCTGTGGTATAAAAATACAGAGGCAAAAACTTCATTCTCATCTCTCATCATTTTTCTTCCTCCTTCTAAAACCTGTGGTGCTCAAGAAACCATGGTTTCTTCAGCTTCAACTAAAAGATACAATCATATTAAAAAGAAAAAGAAAAAAAGATACAAGAATATGTACTGCATTTACAACCTGAAAGCAATTATCAAGGTAATAGATTCAAAGCCAAACAAAGGCAAACTAACTTCTTTGCCATCATATGCAAATTCCATACATCCAAGTAGCAGTCAAAAGACATAAGTTTGAAGTTTACAGTCATCCATATTACAAAAGAGGGCTAAATCACAGCATAATCATGGCTATACATAAATTTGTATCCAACAAAAGATCACAAAAGTACTGAATCTATTTTGCCCTATACAAAAAAGTGGTATCTAAATATACTACCACAGTAGCCCTATAGTACCATATACAAAAAGTTAGTCTTCAATATGTTCAATCAGCTCACAAAAAGTCTTAAACTTCATGTCATCTGCAAGGCAAAGTGTGTCTGGACTGTTACGAGATGAATTGAAAATAAATACATGCAATAAGCAATTGAAATACTTGCTACTCACTTAGAAAAGAGACCACTCTGATAGATGGCTTTGAGTGACACACTGTGAAGGTTGTGTCTGTGATGTACCCACTTGATTTCCCTAAATTCATTCCAATAGATATATAAGCACATGAAAACTATTACTTGCAAGTGATGAAATTAAGTACACTTGGTAAAAAAATAAAAAGTACTTCTTACTTGAGGTGTGGTAGTTGTGTTTCTGCCCCTTCCTCTGCTAGTGCCCCTCCCTCTGCTAGTGCCCCTCCCTCTTGATCCTCTGCCTCTGTTTATGCCCCTAGCTGTACCACTGCCATTACCAATGTTGATAGTATGTGTTTCCCCCACTTCATTGCCACTTGCAGAACCTCTCCCATTGTTTCCCCTACCTCTTTTGCTTGGTCCACCTCTGCCCCTAACTGGTCCTCTTTGACAAGTCCTTTTGTTATGCCCAAACTCTTTGCACCGCATGCACTTAACAGTTTGTGACCTCTTTGATTGACTTGTCCCAGCTGTAGGTTCATCAGCTGCTCTTTTCCTGGCTTTCCTTGGCCTACCCGCAGATCTTCTAAGGGGTGGTGGGTCTAATGGGTCACCTGGAATTATTGTCCACATTGAATGATCAAGGATTGGGTGTATCATACTTCCATGTGCTCTTAAGTACATCTCCTTAGAGTAGTATGAATGAACAAAGTCTTCCACATTCTTCCTATCCTTCATTATTGCAGCCATTGCATGCTTGCATGGAATCCCAGAGATCTCCCACTGTCTACACACACACACACACACACACACACACTCTATCCTCCCTAAGTCAACCAAGTGTCTGACCCCATTGTCCATCACATCATACTCTGTTCCACCACAATATTCTGCCTTACACTGCCTTGCTTCCCTCCCTACTTCGATCAACAATTTTTTTACGTTTGCTGTTATCCCATGTGTCCATGCCACCCCCTTTTGATGTCTAGTTTGGATTCTAGACATGACTTTACACCTTATACCCTCTAACATGGTGAGAATTGGCTTTCCTCTAAAATTGCCAAGCCAATTATTGAATGATTCAGCCCCATTATTAGTGATATGATCAGACCTCACCCTATCATCAAATGCATGCCTTGCCCATGAGCTGACTGGAAGTTTGACCAGATAACCATGTGCCTCTGTGTTTAACTCTTTAATTGCAGCCATTGCATCATTAAATTTCCTCTGGTTATAGGCCCTAGCAGCTATCCAAAATTGTTTTCTTAGAGCAAGGCCAGGGTATTTTGCCTTGAAATTATTAAACAAGTGTCTTGCACAGTTTCTATGTGAGGCCTCAGGTAATAAATGTGCAACAACCCCATCCAGTCCCTTTTGTTGGTCACTCATAATGGTCCAAGGCCTATTCTGTCCACTAGCCCTAATTATGGTCTGAATGTGTTCAAGAAAAAAACCCCAACTTTGATTATTCTCACTTTCTACCACTGCCACAGCAAGAGGAAATAGCCCATTGTTACCATCTAATGCCACAGCAGAAATTAGGACACCCCCATAAGGACCCTTAAGGTGACACCCATCCACACCTATGAAAGGCCTACATCCATTCAAGAATCCCTTTATCATACCAGCAAATGAAACAAATAGTCTCCCAAACATGGGATTTTGGGTGGGAAAAGGCCTATTATAGTCCATTTTGATCAAACTTCCAGGGTTGGTCTTCCTTACCTCTACAGCATAGGTTGGAAGAAGCTTATACTGGCCACCATGACTACCCTCAAGCACATCCATACACTTCCTTTTTGCCCTATAAAGTTGTATCTTAGATGACTCAATGCCAAACCTACTGTAGTGGGCCGAAATATCTGAGGGGTTCAAAGGGGTCAACAGGATGACCTTGTTGGCCCACAGTCCAGTTGTCTCAGTTTGTCTGTATGAGAAAAGTCAAACGTAGCACGTCATCCCAGTTACTCACCGAACGCTAGTCGGTCTTGCGGGCGTCCGCCGAGCGTAAGCTGGTTCTCCGAACGAAATCATAACGCCCTTGTTCGGCACTAGTCTTGTTTACTCGGATGGGCGTCCTCCCTGTTAGAAGGAATGGTTTGGCAAACAGGTCTTGTACTCGGCCGATCTTCTGCTCGGAGGGGTTCCTCGGCTGATTAAGGCGGCGGTGGAACGTTCTAGAAGCTTCTACTGATAGAGGCGAAGATAAGCACGCTCACCTTTCTGATAACCGATTTGACGTTTCTGACATTGACCCACATGGGTCTGCAGGTCTTGAAGGACGATATCCATCGAGTGCTTCTGACATATGACGTCATCCGAGCGTAGAAACGCGCGTGCAGTGCACTCCCTCCTTGCTTGACACTCCAGGTCTCCGCCTATAAATAGCAAAGTACCCCTTCTGGGGAAAAGGTCAGATATTCTTCTCCCCTAGCATATTTCTCCTACCAAACTCCTTCTTCTTCTTCCCTCCGATTCTAACTAGATCGTCGGAGCTTCTACCCGGAGGAACACCACCCTCCGGTTTGCAGGTACACGGCGTCGCCGGTCAAGGTCATCACGGTTCAAGCAACAAGAAAGGATTCAGGAGGTTCAAGGATAAATCACGCCCCCACAATTGGCGACTCTGCTGGGGAAGAACAAAGCTTTCCTAGCAAACACAGTGGGCCGTGGTCCATCTCAGGCCTCCTCCTCTCTCCACCGTACACCACCCATTCAGGTTATGGCACAACGTCTTCCCCCGCCAGGTCCGGAGAACTTCATCCTCGGTTTAGCTGGGTTTGGCTCTATAAATGTTGATCCTAGCCAAACCGCAAGAACCACCTTGCCGGTCTCACGGCAACTCTCCTATCCCCCAACCGAACTTGAGGTTGCCCTGGCAGAGCAAAAACGTCAGGCTGCGGTGATCGCACTCCTCCAACAACGGCTTGAAGAGTGGGACGGAGGCGTGGCCACGACTCCCGTGCATGGCCACCTTGCCGAACCGAGTCGACCGAAGAAAACTCACAAGCGTAGTAGGAAATCTCGCCAGGCGCACGCGTCCGAAGGTGCCCCTTCCGAGCGACGTACTATTTTTGATCGGCTCGAACACGCTCCCAGGGTCCAACCTACGGCCTCTCGCCCACGGTTGGAGAGTATCGTTCGCAACGAGAGCACTCGCTCTTCGGCGACGAGCTCTACAGCAGGTACACGCAGGATGGAAGCTTCTGGGAGAATGTACAATGCTTCTCGACGGCACCAGGAGCACGCGGATGGAAAAAGACCTCTGGACCTCAACGATCAACCTCAGCGAGTTAGGACGAGTGAACACCCCGAGCGATCCGAGCAGTCAAGGTCCAGCACGGAACGTAACCCAGGTGGATGACGCCCAGCTGGCTTGTCTAGCCACCGCCAGGCAGAAAGTGGGGAACGACAGAGGCAGGATAACACCATTGTTCTGTACGACCAATTTACAGGAATGCCTACGATATACCAACTGGTCAACGAAGATTCCGATCCTCGGCAAGTTCGTCTCGAGGATCCAAGAATCGAGCAACGGGAACGTTCGGAAGGTGTTAGGCCTCAGCAGCGAGAGCAGAATAGGCGGCCGCGACATCACCACAAGGATCCTCGGGAAAATCGAACAGACCGCCACGAAGCTCCTCTGCCCATTATTCCGAGCGTCCTGGAGCCAGGCGATAACTCCAAGCTCGGTAAGGCTAAGGCCTCTCCCTTCATCGAAGCCATACAACAAGAGCGACCTCCGGAGCGTTTTGTCTAGCCGAAGCTCAAGCGTTATGAGGCCAAGGAGGACGCAGTCGCGTTCGTCTGCCGGTTCCGACAAATGATGAGCCTCCACAACTTCTCTGACGCACTTATGTGTAAAATTTTTCCTCTTACACTGAGTGAGCCAATAATGTTGTGGTACAATCAGCCCAAACCCAAGTCCATTAAAGGCTTCAACGAGCTGGAGTTGGAGTTCACCAAGCGATTCGTAACGAGCAACATCTAGCCGAAGACACTCTCAATGCTGGTGAATATGAAGAGGGCACCAGGCGAAACCCTTCGGTTATACACCGAGCGATATTGGGAGGTTTATAACCTCATTCCCGATTGTGATCAAAGCGTAGCGGCTGAGTCATTTATGAACGGGTTGGATCCAACCTCGGCGATGTTCAGAGATTTATCCCGGAACCTGCCAAAGACGATGGGAGAGCTTATGGTGATTATCGAAAAGGATTGTGTGCATGAAGAGGCGGTGGCCGAACGTAATGCCCCGAAGGGAATCGACGCAGCGAAGGCAACTGCTGCTGCTAAAAAGCAAGTAGTTAATGTTCGGCAGGGACAAACAAGCCAAAATGGCACTGGAACGAGCAAGACGAACAATCGGAACAAGCCTCCCCAACACCCTTAGCAACAACTTTAGTGGCAGCAAACGAGCCGGAAGAGTACGTTGCCGAGCGTACTGCCTTCACTGAGCCAATCTACAAATCGCTGAGCATCATTGGACAAATGCCGTTCTTCGTTTGGCCGACGGGGTTCCTAGGGACAGCAGGCAATGGCCCCGGGATGTGCACGTTCCACAAAGAGCGAGGCCATTACACCACCCAATGCCAACCGTTCAAACGCTACCTAGAGGAGCTTGCGGCAGTGGGGCACCTTAATCAATGGATCGATCTTCGGCGGAATCCACTACCCCCTCCACCACCTCCTCCGGCTGGGAATCTGGTTGGTGTGATTAAAGGCATTGTGTCCGCAGGTCGAGCTTTACTCAGAAATCGACAGAGCAGTTGCTGCCTTGGCCGTTTGCAACGTTGGAATCTCACCGAAGAGAAAATGGGTTGATCCTAGCCTTGATGGCCCGGTAACCTTCACATCCGAAGATTTGCAAGGGGTTCAAATGCCACACACCGACGCTCTCGTCGTCTCGGTTACAGTTGGGACTTCCACTGTTCAACGAGTGCTAATAGATCAGGGTAGCTCGGCGGAGGTTATGTTCTATTCTACGTTCAAAAGCCTCGGTCTAAAGCCGAGCCAACTTCGGACAGCAAGCACACCCCTCGTTAGCTTCACCGGAGCACCTGTGTGGCCTCAGGGGTTGATCACTCTTCCTGTGCGAGTCGGCTCCCGAGTGATTGATGTTGAATTTGTGGTGGTTAGCTCTCCTAGCCCCTACAACATCATCCTCGGTCGAACCTGGCTACACGGAATGAAGGCGGTCTCCTCTACCCTCCACCAGATTATGAAATTTATCGGCTGGAATGGAAGGCAGGAGAGCCTTCGGGGGGACCAAGTCCAGTCGAAGAAATGTTATGTCAGTACAGTGACTAACGAGCAGAGCTTCTTGGAGGTACAATGCGTTGAAAGGGCTGACGTTCCCGAACCCGAAGAAGTGGGATTGCCTGCCGAGCAAAGGTCAACCGAAGAACTCGTGCGGATGCCGATCACCGAGGATGGGGGAAGGTACTTCCTCGTCGGCAGTTCCTTGAGTGACTCCGAGCGTATGGACATGTTCAATTTCCTAAAAACGAACATGGAAGTACTTGCTTGGACTCCTCAGGAAATGCCCGGGGTGGATCCGACCTTCACCTCCCACTCACTCAATGTGGATCCGAACCGACGCCCGGTGGTCCAGAAGGTTCGTCGCTCGGCTGCCTTGCATGTGGAGGCAGTCATGGCCGAAGTGGATCAACTGTTAGCAGCTGGAGCCATTTGGGAGATATTATACCTGACTTGGCTCGCTAACCCCGTCGTTGTTCCGAAGAAGAATGGGAAGCTTAGGGTCTGTGTTGATTACACCAATCTCAACGACGCTTGCCCAATGGATCAATTCCCGCTCCCTCGGATAGAGCAAATGGTGGACGCAACTGCTGGATACGAGCGATTGAGCTTCATGGATGCATACCGGGGCTATCATCAGATTGCCCTTGCCAAAGGTGATCAAGAGAAGACAGTGTTCATCTCTCCCCGAGGAACGTATTGCTACAACGTCGTTCCCTTCAGGTTAAAGAATGCCGGAGCAACCTTCCAACGAACAATCACTAAGATGTTCCTCCTCAAGCTCGGCAAAACTCTGGAAGCATACATTGATGATATGGTGTGCAAGAGCAAGCTCGGCGTTGATCATCTTCGGGATCTTGGAGAAATCTTTGACATCCTTAAGGAACACCGGCTCTGACTCAACGCCGAGAAATGTGCGTTCGGAGTAGGTTCGGGAAAGTTCCTCGGATACATGGTGAGCCGCCGAGGGATAGAAGCTGACCCGACCCAGCTTATCGCCGTGCAGAACCTCCGAGCTCCAACTACAATCAAAGAGGTTCAACGACTGACAGGGATGGTTGCAGCGTTGAATCGATTTATTCGACGTTCGAGTGACCTTTGCAGGCCCTTCTTCCAAGCCATCAAGACTAGTCAGCGTAGGTTTGTGTGGAGTGAAGAGTGTGAGCAGGCTTTACAATCTTTAAAGGATTACCTTGCCCACGCACCGCTCCTCGTCACCCCCGAACCCGACGAAGATCTGTATCTTTACCTTGCTGTTTCGGATCATGCGACGAGTGCTGTGCTCGTTCGGAAAGAAGGAATGGACCACTTGCCGATTTTCTTTTCGAGCAAGACGATGATGGACTCTCAGACGAGGTATCTGCCTATGGAGAAGTTGGCTCTAGCGCTCATTTCGGCTAAAACGAGCCTTATGCCCTACTTCCAATGCCATAGGATCGTGGTTCTCACTGAGTTTCCTCTCAAGGCCGTTCTTTGGAAGACCACCTCCTCCAGCAGGATCTTGAAGTTCTCTCAAGACCTTGCCAACTATGACATTCAGTTCGAGCCGAGGACTGCAATCAAGGGCCAAGCTTTAGCTGACTTTTTCGCCGAACTAACGCCTGGGCTTAAGGACGAGGAGAACGCATTGACAACTGCTGTTGAAGAGGCTCGGATAGCTAAAGAGGAGGAATTCGTTGAGTGGAGCAATCCTCCCCCCGAGTCTCTTCGGGCTCGGTTCACCTTGGGAACGAAGAAGCCGAGGAAGGAATGGAAGTTGTTCTCCGGGGATGCTTAGAGGATGACGGTTGACGGAGCCTCGAACATCCACGGGGCTGGGGCTGGCATTCTTCTCATTTCTCCGGCTGGAACGGTCCACGAGAGTTCGGTCACCATCGGCTATCCCGCCACGAATAATGAAGCCGAGTACGAAGCTCTCATTACTGGGTTGAAGCTTGCTCTTCGGATGGAAGCCGACTCGGTCCATGTCTTCTGTGACTCTAGACTGATTGTGGGCCACCTTAACGACGACTATCAGGCTAAGGATGAACGGATGAACGCTTACGTCAGTCATGTTCTTTCTCTGCTGAAACAGTTTGGCCGCGTTGAGATAGAGTGGATCGCTCGGGAACATAATGCACATGCTGATGCCCTGGCAGGTCTTGCCTCGGTGTACCGAACTTCGGGCGGTCGCACTATTATTTTTGATGAGGTCGAATCACCGAGCTTCGAACCTCTTACCTGCTCGGTTAATGTTATCACCTTCGGTCCAAGTTTGATGGATCCCATTGTCGCCTATTTGAGGTATCAGACCCTCCCAGAAAAAAAGAAGGAAGCTCACAAGATTCGTTGCTGAGCAGCGAACTACTTCCTTGATCCGAGTGACAATCTGTACCGCCGAACGTTCACCGGGCCGGTTTTGAGCGTCGTACATGAGGACCAAGTTCAGAGAGCTGTGGTGGCCACTCGGGTGACCGAACGATGGCCCAACGAGCGTTAACACAGGGCTATTGGTGGCCAAAGATGGTCAAGCAGTCCGAGGAATACGTGAAGCGCTGCGTTCGGTGTCAGAAGCATGCCTCCATCCCTCATCAACCAGCATTTCCTCTCAAGATGATCACTAGTCCTTGGCCGTTCGTTGTCTGGGGCTTTGATATAGTGGGCAAGCTGCCGAAGACGCTAGGGGGATTTGAGTACATGCTCACTGCTACAGATTTATTCACAAAGTGGGTTGAAGCTTCTCCATTGGTGAAGACTACAGCCGGAGATGTCGAACGCTTTATCTGGAAAAACATCATCTCCAGGTTCGGGGTGCCATATGCAATTCTTTCGGATAACGGTTCCCAGTTCGTTGCTTCGGCGATCCAGAATTTCTACCGAGAGCATCATATCACCATTCCTACTTCGTTCGTCGCTTATCCCCAAGGAAATGGCCAAGCCGAAGCTTCCAACAAGGCTATTACTCGGGGATTGAAGCGCCGTCTGGACCGCAAGCTCGGTAAGTGGGTTGATGAGCTGCCTCACGTTCTGTGGAGCTACCGTACTACTCCTTGGCGCTCCACGGGCCGAACGCCGTTCTCCATGGCGTATGGAATGGAGGCGGTCCTGCCCCTCTCTACCCTTATACCTACCGTTCGGTCTGAAAATTTCAATCCAATGGACAATAATGCTTTAGTGGGTGCGGAGCTGGACTTTGTCGAAGAACTTCGGGATAATGCCAATCTTCGGCACGCTGCCTATCAGCAAGAGGTTGCTCAAGGATATAACAAGAACGTTCGGGCTCGGCCGTTTAACGTCGGTGACTTGGTTCTTCGGATGGTCGTCGAGGCGAAGAAGTTGACAAAGTTCAAGGATCCCTACGAAGGCCCTTACCGAGTGGTGCAGAAGATTGGCCACGGCGTCTATAAGCTCGCCGAGATGGATGGTACGCCCATCGTAAACCCATGGAACGCCCAAAAACTTCGGAAATTCCATGGGTAGCCTCGGCCGATCTCCATCCTCTTGAATTTTGGTTCGTTTTGTTCGGGGTTGTAAGCCTTCGGGCATTTTCTTTTGTTAATAAAAGTTTTCTTTTTACATTCTTGTCTCTTCGGATTACACGCTCGGTTAATTGGGTATACTATCTTGCCCACGTTCTTCGGGATTTGGCACTTCCACCCTATATCTGTTCGGATACTCGGTTTGGGCGAAATTCTCTAAGCCTCGGTTCTCTCTATCATTGGGGCTCGGCACTCTATGTTCTTTTGTTTACCCACTTTCCTGCCTTCGTGTCTTCCTGCTTCTTCTTTGGTAAAACACTAAGGTAGGGGGGCTCCTATGGGTAAACTGCAAATGAACAAGTGAACAAATTCGCATGATTGGGAGGCATCCAATGTTCGGACCCCCGAGGAAACTAATTTGTATGATAGGGAGGCATCCATCGTTCGGACCCCTTAAATGTGTTCAGTTGGACGAGCAATTATACTTGTGATTATTTGTGTAAACTGATATGCGTTTGTGGGTATTTGAAGAACATTAAAACATTATAAAATGCTAAAGGCACATGCACCGAACACAAATACTTGAAAAAACTTGCAAATTACTAATATGAAATTGTTGCAAAAAGTGCATTCACCGAGCACAAACACTTGGGAATTTTCTAACAATGTCGCCAGGGCATGGCGGGTGGTGCATCGTTCGGTGCCATCCCTGGACAACCTTACCGAGGAGTGGCCATGGTAAATCGTTCTTGGCCACCCTCTACCTGTGTTAATTACATAACTACGGTTCGGCTAAAGCCAATTGTTCGGCGCCGACCATTCCAAATAAAATCTCTAACATCTAAATTACTAAAACAAAAATGAAAAATAACAAGTCTTATGCATCGGGAGTGGGAGTGACTGAGGGAAGAGTGGTGGAATCTTGTTCTGGAATTGCAGTGCTCTCCTGCTCGGTTGGGCTTGTCACAGCCTCGTTGACAATGGGCTCTTCGGCCGCAGCTTCGTCAGCAGGAAGGGGAGGCACTTCAATGAGGCTCCGGCGTTCATCATCAGGTTCAATACCGGCCTCATCAAAACCCATATTGAATCCGAGCTTGAAGCTTACTCGGTGCTGTGCCTCCCTCATTTCAGTTCGGAGGCCCATAATCTGATCCGCAGAGTCTTCCTCAGCTTGGTAGTACCCCTTGTCGAACTCCTCCTGGAGCAACTTCTGCATCTCTTCCTCCATCTCCTTCCTCCCCAGAGCTCGTCCTTCCTCCAGGCCCTCACCCTTGCCTTCGGCCCTCGTTAGCTCGGCAGCATCTTGGAGGCCCCTCACCAAATCGTTAAGAGTTTTGATCTGGGCCTCCTGGGCTCGGCGGACACCCTCCGAGTGGTCCAGATTCTTCTTGTACTCATCCGCCGTCATCTGGCCGAGATCCACCTTCTGCTTCAGCAATTTTGCCTGCTTGTCATGCTCGGTGAGGTACAGCTGGGCACTCATGATCGATTGTGTTGCCTGAAAATAAAGGGAATGTAAGTGGTTCAAGGTGCAGAAGCAACAAATGTACAAAGGAAATGAATAACGAAAACATTTGGACTTACTCTCCCAACATAGAAATAGTAGTCGTTTAGAGCTGTCTTCAGTGATGGGGGAGCAGAGATGTCCTTCGGAAGCATGAGCCCCGAGTGCAACGTGAAGGCAAGGGAGGGATCTTCCTGGAGGCTGTCAGATTTGAGGATCCGTTTCTTGTCAGGAGTGACGAAGTTCGGTATCCATGGACTCTCAGTATCCGAAAGAGCTCTTGCCTCTCCCTCGGCCGCCTTATTTTCTCCGTCTCCTCTACCCTCGGAAGGCCGACCCCGGATGACTTGGTGGCATGGGATTTGGTTCTCTTCGGCAGCGGTGGAGCGTCCTCGGACGAGTGAGTAGAGGAAGGAGGCCGCTTTTGTGCCTGAGGAGGAATGGGGCCGCTCTTGCTCGGTGCCGAGCCTGAAGCCCTAGGGGCACCGTCCTTCTTCTGCTCGGCCATCTGTCTCGCCTCGTCGTCTAGCCTCTTCTGCAACACGGCCTTCATGCTTCGGGGAGGCATCGTCTCGTCTTTGGGGAAGGGTTCGTCTTCGGTTGGCACTCTTATTTGCCCTCGGAGCGGCTTTTCCTTGCTCGGAAGGAGTTCTTCGGGGAGCACCACCGTTTTTTCTTTCTCCACCACCTTTCTTCGGATTCTTCCCCCGTAAGATGGGTCGTACTGAAGGATTGTTGCAGCGTCTCTTTCTCCACTCGGAATAGTCAAAAGAGTCGAAGCAAGCTCGCACCCTCTCGCTAACCTTAACAGGTCTTTGTTGAGCTTCGAAGTATCTGCCGATGTTAAAAAGTTGAACAAATTATGAACGTCAGTTGCAAGTTGGAAAACAGTGGAAAACATTACAAGAAGAAATAGAAAGCGAACTAAACAGTGCAAGATGCTTACAAGGATCTCCCCTGTGGGTTGCAATCTCGAATTGCCCATACTCATGTGGGGGGTATTGAAAGTTGCCCCGGACTTCGACGTAGTCCGAAGCTGTAGACACCCCAATTTGGCCTAACGATTATTTCATGTCCCACCTTGGACCATCCCGATGATGAAATGGATACAGTGATTGCTGATTGCTTCTTTGAGAACCTTAGGACTTTCGGTAAGAACTTTGAGCCACTTAGAGGACCCAATTGAAAGCCATACAGCCTTTCAGACAGAAATACAGAAGCCTAGGAGAATCCATCTGTCGGCCGTGACATCGATCCCACGGCCCTAACATCATTTCCTCACCCGAGCAACCTGTTGCTAGCAAAATCTCCCTGAGAGATCAATCCCTCGGCCGCAAGATCTATCCTTCGGCCGAGACATCCATTCCTCGGTCGTGATATCCTTTACTCAGCCGCCAGATCGACATTTTTCCAGACTCTGGAACGTGTTCTGTCAGACGTTTGATCCAACTACACTACCTTCCCGATGCGTTCGGGCTATGCTCAGAGATTACGACGTAGAGTTAGAGATGCATTGCAATTGCAATTGCCATCTCGTGGTTTGATTGGCCGGAGTGAGTCACCAATTGCCTATATAAAGGGCCTTTGGACTTCGAAAATAAACACACGAAATTCATTAGAGTACACACTCTCTCAAGCCACGAAACTCTGCCAAAATACTCTCTCAAACCCACTCCTCAAAAGCCCTAACCTCCCGAAGGCAGCCGTCAATCCGGCGATCAAACCCCGAAGTTCAAACCCTAACCCTAGGGTTTTCAATCAAGCAATCAGTCAATCACGCCCAATCCAAAGCAATCAAGCAACTAAGGGATCAAGGTGGTGAGGCCCAACGGCCTCTGGTTTGTTTTATTTATCGTTCTTACGCTTAATCACAACTTTCTGATTATCTGTTAATCTTTCTGTCTGGTGTGAGGAAGAACACCGACCGGGGCTTCGATCTCTCGGCCGGTACATCAAACCAGGAGGATCCCTCGGCCGTGACATCCATTCACCAGCCGCGGGATCCATCTCCCTGGGACAGTTTGTTTGCTTTTCTGCTTTCTGATGCATGCTTTATTTATTGCACTGGCTCACTTTGCTTACTGTTTAAAGGAATAAATAAACAGACTATGTGTTGGAATTAAACAAAGCATCTACACGCCTTATGTTGAATAACTATGGGCCAGTCTCACGGTTGGGCAGAGAGGGGTGCCTAACACCTTCCCCTCACTGTACTTTTGGCTCCCGTACCCAGAATCTCTACCTGTTTTCCTAGTTTTAAATAAACTAGGTGGCGACTCTGTTTTGATAATAACCGCTATCATGTGGCGATGTTCCTAGCCATGGGAATGTCCATGATTTTGGTTTACGAAGCAAGCAACCAACCGAGCAAACAAACGTGATCAATCTGTATGGCGATGCCCCGTTTGGGAGGCGTCTATAGTTTTTGGCGACTCTGCTGGGGACTATGAGAGCCATAACCAAAAAGTTCAACATAAGACTAATACATGCCTTGTCTAATTCATTTATCATATGCATCGAGCGGGCAACCCGTTGAGTTCACCTGATATCCCGGCATGACACGGGCTATGTTGGGGGTTCCAGCAAACTCCACAGTCACTCGTACCTAGTGGTATATCAAAAGGGGAATCACCCAATCACCACCTATGATGGGCTGGAGAGAGGATTGGTGCCGTTTGACGACGGAGCACCCTGAGACTACCAAAAACCTTGCATGTTCTAGAAAGCCATAGAACTTATCAAACTAAGACAGGAACCTACAGGCTAGGAGCCTACTTGCATTTTACTTGCAAAAGTTCTTCCTCACACCTTGTATCATTTGTTGTTGTAATTAACTCTTTCTGTGCAGAAGGGTTGGGATTTTCAAATTCTAACCCTACACAGGCCGAATACTGACTTCCAGGTATTCTACTTTTCAAGCAGGCACAATAGGTAAATCAAAGAAGCAACCACAGCCAACTTTGTACTCTTATAACACCCGAAGCTACGCCAAACAAAGGTCTCTGCAACCCTCCCGTCTATTGTCCTCGTCTGACAAAACACCCTCACCACGACAATCCCAACCGTTTTCAGAAACTTCCCGGTCATCCCCTCAACGGACCCCGTCATTTACTAAATCCCAAGCTTCGTCAAGCAATCCTTCCACCTTCATGGCAGACAACGACGCCACTATTGCCAACCTCCAAGCTCAAATCACTGCACTATTAGCAGAAAAGGCAGCTAGAGATGCTGAGGATGAGGAAAGATCAATGGAAGACGAGAATCCCCATAAAGTAGTGTTGGCAGAAAGTCCTGAGTTGACCAAGCAAGTCAAGGAAATCAAACAAGCCTTGGCTCGTTCACAAGGGGACCAAATTCTGGATTTCGAGGGACTTTGCCTCTTCCCAGAATCCAAGCTGCCTGAGAATTTCAAGATGCCCAACATTGAGAAGTTCAATGGAACTGGCAACCCTACTAGTCATGTTCGCCATGTTATCAACACCCTGAAGCCGATGGGCTTGAATGACGAGCTCATCGCCCAGTTGTTCCAGCGAACTCTCACCGGAAGTGCTCTCGACTGGTTCCTCACTTTGGAGTTTGTACATTATCAAACTTGGCCAGAAATTGCCAATGCTTTCGTCAAGCAATATGCGTACAACGTCCAAATTGAACTAACAACTCGAGACTTGGAAATGACCAAACAAGATTCCAATGAGGACTTTGCTACCTTTGTGGCAAGATGGAGGGAAAAGGCTGCCAAGATGAAGAACCGCCCCTCCGAGGAAGACCAAGTGAGGATAGTTGTCAAAAATTTGCAACCCAAATATCTCAGGCATATTTACACACAGGCTATAACCGATTTCAAGCGCTTGCATGCCACTGGGTTGCAAATCGAAGATGGAATCAAGCTAGGACTCATTGGGAAAGAAGAGGCCACTCCTCCACCTAAGAAAACCTTCTCTAGCCGTACATCTCACGCCTCCGTGAATGCCCTTGGCACATCCTTATCTCAAGACCCTTTTCAAACTAACCCATCCCGAAGCTTAAACCGACCCCGCCGCAACTTTGATCCTCTTTACATGACCTTGTCCCAAGCCTTGACCATTCTCAGCCGTCAAGGGCATCTTAAACCTTTAAACAAACCACTTCCTCCGCCGCCCTACGGTCCAAACCATGATCCAAACAAACAATGCGCCTACCACCAACACCCTGGGCACGAAACAGACAATTGCATGCGTCTTCGTCACGACATTCAAGACCTTATTGATAGTCGAACCATAAAACCTCCAAAACCTGATGGGCAAGCCAACCCACTCCCTACTCATAATGCTGAGCCGCCACCTCGAAGTATTAATCTCATAAATCTACCTCACAACCCCACATATAATCCCAACCAATACATTGTCCAAGACAACCAAACCAAACTTACCTTAACCTTCCCCGAAGAGGACGAGTGTTTCATGATGGAGGAGGAGGAGGATAATAACTCTGATCAGTCAGAAGTAATCGACGTTGATATGTCCGACATAAGCAGCAAAGATCAGGAAGAGGAGGAAAAGCTAAGGAAGTGGAAGGGACACTCCTGGGCAAAACACAATTTGGAGGATCCAGACATTCCATTTGTAGAAGATGACGAATGGCTTCGTATCTGGTTTGAGAATAGGAAGAAGGAAAAAGAAAGGGTCATCATGATGAGAAGGCACGCTCGCTTCGAGTCTGCCCAAATAGTGGTACGCATCAACCGTCTTAAAATTCCAACACCGCCCATTGTTTGGGAGACAATCAATCTCATAGAAAAGGTAGAGGAGTTTCAAATGCAACCATGGGTCAACCCTTACGACGAGTGCGACTATAGTCAATGGATAGAGGAAAGAGAAGATCTAGATTTCATATGCACAGAACCCTATAAAACAGGGAAAAGCGACTTTGATGAAATGGAAGAAGAGTGCAATGATCCGCTCGATGAAACCTCCTTAGCATCACTATTCAATCAGGAGGAAATAGCTGATGACCACACAATCGATGAGGAAAGAGAAAGGGAGATTCATACCGACACATCCATCTGGGGATTACTCATGGCTCAAGGAGGTAGCCGTCGTGCAAACTTCAAAGATGAACCTAGTTCAAAGGCTCTGTTTGGCAAGGAAGAAGGTGGGAAAGAGTACAAAGTTGCAAAAGACAAGGGAAATGACCCTGACATGCTGCAGTAGCTGAAAAGTCACAACATGGCAAACAAAAAACGTTAAAACTTGCTTTAAACAAACTAGAACGAGTTTTGGGCCCCTGTTTGAGCATTTTATTTCCGCTAAGAGAATTTCTTTTTCATTTCCAGATTATGTTTATCTAAATCTAAATTCCTAAATTGCAATTGCCATGCGCTATGCTCTCATTGCCAAAACAAGGGAAAAATTCGAAGGGATCAAAATCTTTGTGTCCCAGACAAAAGGGAAGGAAAGGATGAGCTCTAATTACTTAAAACTAGGTTTTTATCAAAACTCAGGAAGAAGACGCTATCTCCGTGAGAACACTTAGGGTTAGCTTGCCCATTGTGAAAGTACAAACGCAACAGGAGATTCATAAAAACATCTCCATTAGATTCCTCTCCAAAACACTAAAACCCTCTTGAGAGAAAAATGCTCGTTGGGCAAACTATACACCCAAAAGTAAGAGCAAAGCCAGCTAGGACAAGAAAAAGCGAAAACGCAGCCTAGGCAAAAGTTAAGGCATTTGAAGGAAAGCTCGCTAGGGACTCAACCTCTATCAGGTAACCTAGGCAAAACTTAGAGCATGAGAGAAAGAAAAACCAAGAGTGAAAACCCAACCCCCAAAGGTGGTAATCTTGGAACTACGTAAAAGGCCTGATTCCCTGATTGGGATACGTAGGCAATCTCGCATCGAGATACGGCCCAAGCATTTGGAGAAAGGAAAACATCAATAGGTTTGTACTCAATGATAGGCATAGCTAACCCTGCGTATTGAGCTCACAAAAGATGAGTTAGTTATTTTCCAGGGAATTGGCAAAAACAAAGACACGTAAGAATTATAGTTCATCCCCTCTAACCCAAAAGTCATCAACGCAATGAGTATGATACCTCAAAAAACTCTTAAGTTTGGCAATCAGGCTGTGGAGCATGGCAAAAGCAAGAGACAGAAAATCAAAGACTAAGCATAAGAAAGAATGTGAAACAGGATGCCACTTGGCTAAAGCAAAACCTAGCTCCCTTGGGAAAATAGACATAACGGCCGGATAATCAATACCTCGGCCGCAACAATGATCCTTCGGCCGAGTGATCGATTCTTCGGCCAAGTGTTTTCACACAAATTACTGTCTATCAGCAAAAACTTGTTCAAAAAAAAAAAAAAAAGGCCATGTTCTGACTATCGCATGCAAACTCAAGACATCTAGGGGCATAAAAAGCATTTCTCATTTCATGAACAACAGCTTGTTTACAAAATCATTGTTGTGGTTGCTTTCACTATACAAATATAGTTCCTGCCTATCTTCTACTAACTATGAACAGGAAAAAGAAAAGCCCTAAAAGCTAGGCGATCTCTGAGAAGAGGGCGAGGGCTGCTCACTGGTCCCCACATTCCCCCCAGCAGCCGGTACTCCCTCAGCCTCGAGCTGCAGCCAAAGAGGGATACAAACATTCAGATTCAAGGGATAATACACAGCAAATAAAATTCATAAAGAGAGCTGTACCTCGAGGATCCTACGGCGCTGTCTCCGAACCAAAACCTCCGCACTCTGACAGGCGTGAAGCCATTCCTGCACTATCTCGGCGGGTACCTGTGGAACAGTTAAACATTACAAACATCTAAAGCAAGGGATACAATGCAAAGTGATGAAAGCTAACATGGAAAGCTAAAGATACTTGTGAAGCCCCGGCTGGCAAAGTGTAAAGTTGGGTCGTGCAAGGAGTCAGCGTCAGGCGCTCCTCCTCCCCATCATCTGAGTGGAAGGAGACAAACGAAGGAGCCCGTGGCCAAACAGGAGCAACGGGAGGAGCCGCAACAGAGGAGGTCAAGAAAAGACGGCAGTACTCCGTATAGTCACCTGCCTGGAGGAGTAAACCAGCCCAATCTCTGATCCGAGCGTTCTTCAGATCTTCCTTCGACATCAAAGAAGTGGACCTCATAGATACTGGAGGAGAAGGAGGAACAAGCTGAAGAGCCTCAACACGTGATCGCCACTGACTAGCCACTCGATCGCCTAAGTACCAGGCTCGGCAAAATGGACCCTCGAGCAAGCTACGGGTCCGGTCCAGGACTCTACAACGTGCAAGAGAGACATCCTTTGGTACACCACCCCAAGGGTCAAACCGTACCTATAAAGCAAGAACAAAATCAGCCCTAACACAAGAATATGGAAGTCTAAAAGACAGGAGGTACGAAGAAAGAAGTACCTGATCGACAGTAAGCCGGTCCAAAACTCGCCGCCACTCGGGAAGGCTCAAAACTAGTGACCGTGGCCTCCGTTGCCCCACCAACCATCGCTCGTAACGAGGTATACAGTTCGCATCTCCATGCCTAGTCTCAGGAGGAAACTGGAGAAGATGCTCGAAAGCCCAGGGCTGAAATATGGATTAGCAAAACAAGTTCAGAACTAGGAAAAACCCTAAGTAAGAACAGAGGTACAAAGGAATAATATATACCTCAAGCACTCGAAAGTGACCACAAAGAATGGGACTCTTGTCCCACGAGCAAGCTCCAAGACTACCATACAAAGTGGCCAAAGCAGACGAGCCCCAGTCAAACTCCCGAATAGCTCCTAAGTGCTGCAGAGGAGCCAAAAACTGCGTGTGTACCGAACCATCCTTGTTGGCAAACAACGTTTGCCCAAGGAGGTAAAGAAGGAAGGCCCGCGTCAATTGCTCGGCACTCACCTGGGTCAGAATGTTAGCCACCATGAAAGTCTTGCTTAGCCAAGCAAGATCGATATGACCCCGGGAACGAACAGGGGGCACCTTGCCCAGAAACCACCTCAAAGCACCCTCTCGCTCCCAAAGCCGGGGGTCAACTCGAAGAGCAACTCCGCCTACCCGGAGGCCAGTCAGCAAAGAGAAGTCACCCGGAGTGATAGTCATCTTGCCAGCAGCAGGAAAGTGGAAGGTATTGGTGGTATCCCACCACCTCTCAACTAGCGAGGTCATCAATGACCAATCCATCTTCGGAAGATCGAGGCCCAGAACGAATGTCTCGAAGCCTGCAGCACGTACTAATTCCCGAGCCTGCTCTGGCAGCTTCAAGAACCATCTGTGCACCTCCTTGCCTCCACCGCGAGCTTCCAGCCTCCTGTTTCTCTGCCAAAGACAAAAGGGAGTTAATCTCATGATTGCATAAACAAAGGAAATGCCAAGGGGCGTCAAATTAACATCTAAAAGCATGCATTGCCTAGATAGGGGGCACAGTTATTTTAGTTTCCTTAAACAAAAACAAGTTCAACCCAAATATGGGTTCTTCTCATTCACGCTCCTAGCCAAAAGGGATTTTCATCCCGCAAACAAAAAAATTCATTCTTAAAAAATACAAAGATTTCCAAAACTCCGAACTAAAGTAAAATTTTTTACTTTTCAGGAAACTCACCGGCACGTTCAGAACGCTCAAGTGATGCTCAGGCTCTCTGCGAACTATCTCGGCCTCTGGGCCACCAACAGGAGGGTGGTACTGCAGGAAACCGCCATAACCCAGCCTACGCGAAGGAAGAATATAGGTAGCGGCATCAAACAAACCAGGCTCCTCAATCGCCTCCTCGTCAGAAGACGAATACTCGCACCTACATGAAGGGTGCGAGGATGAACCCGCAACACCCGAAGATGGCGTGGCCATCACGTCCGAGCCAAGAAAGGAAGAAAACCAACGGTTTCAAACAACCGAAGTTGGCAGCAACGGCGACGGCAACGGTGGCCGGAGGTGATGGTAGCCGGCGGCGAGAGAGGAGAAGGACGGCGGCGAATGGGAATGAACGTCGGAGGAGGAAAACGAAGGAGAAAAGTAGGGGGAGGGGAAAAGATTAAATGGGCCGTGAGATCGATTAAACCGAACTTAAATCGATTTTCTGACCTTTGGCTTTCTCACGGCCGATACATCGATTCCTCGGCCGAGACATCAATCCTTCGGCCGAGAGATCGATCTTCTGGCCTCCCGATCTATCTCCCTCAGCAACATCAGATTTTGCTCAGTACATCAACTCAAACGATTACGGACTTCTAAATCCTCAACCAACCAAGTAGCCTTGGGGGCATCCCCAAGCCAATGCAACATGATCAAAACTAGTCTTGGGGGCATATCCAAGCATGAGGAAAATCTCTCTCCACGAACTGCTGGCTAAAACAAGTCAATTCACTCAGCGGCTCTATGCCTATACTCACTCAGTGGCTCGAGGCTCGTCACCATGTCTATCCACTCATCAAGCACCGTGACTCCAAAGTCCATCTCCACAGGCTCAAAGCCCACTGACTCAACTGGCTCGAAGCCGTAACAATCAATCTCAACGGCTCGAAGCCCATTATCGACAGGCTCTACGCCCATATTCACTCACTCAGCGGCTCTAAGCCCACCGTTTCAACTGGCTCGAAGCCATAACAATCAACTCAGTGGCTCCAAGCCCTCGACTCAGCAGCTCTATGCTCATTATCTCACTCAGCGGCTCAAAGCCCATTGTCTCAACTGGCTCGAAGCCGTAAACAACCAATCTCAGCGGCTCGAAGCCCATTATCGACAGGCTCTACACCTGTAATCACTTAACTCAGCGGCTCCAAGCCCACTATTTCAACTGGCTCGAAGCCATAACAACCATCTTAGCGGCTCCAAGCCCATTATCAACAGGCTCTACGCCTGTTATCACAACTCAACGGCTCAAAGCCCATCATCTCAACTGGCTCGAAGCCGTAAACAAGCAAATCTCAACAGGCTCTAAGCCGCCCTAACAATCAAGACATCATTCTCAGGCTCTACGCCTGAATGCTCAAGAATCTAACATTTTTGAATGCTCAAGCTCTACGCTTGGATGCCCAACCACTGTGTACTGGATGCTTATGTTATACACTTGAATGCTCAAGCTCTACACTTGGATGCCCAACCACTGCGTACTGGACGCTCAAAGCCTGTACTTTGAATGCTCGGATTCTGCCGTCCGAATGCTCGAGCTCTACGCTCTGAATGCTCAAGTCCGGAACTTGATAGAAGCTCTAAGCTTAAAAACAAACACACACGCACGGGCCCGTGCACATATTGCATTATCACATCGAGTCTGCATCATCATATCTGTTCACATCTAACAACCATCATCACACACATACACTCTGCATATCTCTCATGAAACAGGTCAACCCTGCAATTAACCGGCTCTACGCCTCGGTGTTATTGATCGGTTCAGCGCCTCGATCCTTTGGCTCTACGCCAACACTTATGATGAGAAAGCTCCGTGCACAGACCATCAGAATGCAACCAGCTCTACGCTTTGGTTCATATCACGTCAAGCTCTAAGCTCCGACACCTCAGGCTCTCGCCTTATGATCAATACCAGCTCCGCGCTTTGGTCCCATCAAGCTCTAAGCTCTCCCCAGGCCTTCGCCCCATGACCACAACAGGCTCCACGCCTCAGTTCTATCACCTCGGGCTCTTGCCTTATACCAGCTCCACGCTTCGGTTCAAACACGACAAGCTCTAAGTTTCGACACCTCTGGCCCTCGCCTCACGACCACAGCAGGCTCTACGCCTCAATCTAATCACCTTAGGCTCTCGCCTTATGATCAACACCAGCTCCGCGCTTCGGTCCTATCAATCCAATCTCCTCAGGCATTCGCCTCAAGACTGCAACAGGCTCCACGCCTCGATTCCATCACTCTCCAGGCTCTCACCTCATGACTACAACTGGCTCCGTGCCTCGGTTCCCTCATTCCGCAAAGCTCTGTGCTCCAGTTACTGGCCCTGTGCCCCCCGTATCTCAAAAACAAACGGCGTCCGACTCATCCCAGCAGATGGTTTGGATTCCACCCCATTACATCAATTCCTTCCAGCTCATTCGCAAGGATAGGCTACTCTACCGAGCCCCTTTCAGTCAAAGTAAGGATGATCAAGAAAAGCAAACGCACCTGCCATGTACTGATCTACCCCAAAATACTAAGGAAGCTCTCCGCAAAAACTCCCCGGGCAGCCCAGCGCTTCTTCAACTATCTTCCGCCAAAACCCTGGCTCAGTCTAGGTACGTCACACTATGGCTTTTTAAGCCCTAAGGTACGTCTTCTGTCTCTAACCCTCCAAGCTTTTTACTTTTCTTTATTGCCCGAACTACGGTTGGTCTGAATTTCTCTTGTGGAATACGTTGGCAGCCTCCCGGCCCGACTATAACAAAACCTTTTTCAAAAACCCTTGGAATAGTGGTTGGACCAAATTGAGTTGCTTTTTACAGCTTTGACTCTTACTCAAACATGTCTTGTGATCCGTCTGAGTTCAGTCAAAGAGGGGCATCTGTAGACACCCCAATTTGGCCTAACGATTATTTCAAGTCCCACCTTGGGACCATCCCGATGATGAAATGGATACAGTGATTGCTGATTGCTTCCTTGAGAACCTTAGGACTTTCGGTAAGAACTTTGAGCCACTTAGAGGACCCAATTCAAAGCCATACAGCCTTTCAGACAGAAACACAGAAGCCTAGGAGAATCCATCTGTCGGCCGTGACATCGATCCCATGGCCCTAACATCATTTCCTCACCCGAGCAACCTGTTGCTAGCAAAATCTACCTGAGAGATCAATCCCTCGGCCGCAAGATCTATCCTTCGGTCGAGACATCCATTCCTCGGCCGTGATATCCTTTACTCGGCCGCCAGATCGACCTTTTTCCAGACTCTGGAACGTGTTTGATCCAACTACACTACCTTCCCGATGCGTTCGGGCTACGCTCAGAGATTACGACGTAGAGTTAGAGATGCATTGCAATTGCAATTGCCATCTCGTGATTTGATTGGCCGGAGTGAGTCACCAATTGCCTATATAAAGGGCATTTGGACTCCGAAAATAAACACACGAAATTCATTAGAGTACACACTCTCTCAAGCCATGAAACTCCGCCAAAATACTCTCTCAAACCCACTCTTTAAAAGCCCTAACCTCCCGAAGGCAGCCGTCAATCCGGCGATCAAACCCCAAAGTTCAAACCCTAACCCTAGGGTTTTCAATCAAGCAATCAGTCAATCACGCCCAATCCAAAGCAATCAAGCAACTGAGGGATCAAGGTGGTGAGGCCCAACGGCCTCTGGTTTGTTTTATTTATCGTTCTTACGCTTAATCACAACTTTCTGATTATCTGTTAATCTTCCTGTCTGGTGTGAGGAAGAACACCGACCGGGGCTTCGATCCCTTGGCCGGTACATCAAACCAGGAGGATCCCTCGGCCGTGACATCCATTCACCGGCTGCGGGATCCATCTCCCTGGGACAGTTTGTTTGCTTTTCTGCTTTCTGATGCATGCTTTATTTATCGCACTGGCTCACTTTGCTTACTGTTTAAAGGAATAAATAAACAGACTATGTGTTGGAATTAAACAAAACATCTACACGTCTTATGTTGAATAACTATGGGCCAGTCTCACGGCTGGGCAGAGAGGGGTGCCTAACACCTTCCCCTCACTGTACTTTTGGCTCCTGTACCCAGAATCTCTACCTGTTTTCCTAGTTTTAAATAAACTAGGTGGCGACTCTGTTTTGATGATAACCGCTATCATGTGGCGATGTTCCTAGCCATGGGAATATCCATGATTTTGGTTTACGAAGCAAACAACCAACCGAGCAAACAAACGTGATCAATCTGTATGGCGATGCCCCCGTTTGGGAGGCGTCTACAGAAGCCCACTTCTCCGAGTCATACATTCCCTCGGGAATGATCTTTTTCATGTTTCTCCGAGAGCACAAAAAATATCGAGAACGTCTAACGTTCCTCGACATCATGTAGTTCTCGAAGAGGTGGTGAGCCTCCAGGTGGAACATCTTCACTTCGGCGAGTTTAATCACCGAGTGAATGATGCGGTAGGAGTTCACGCTCAGTTGGCATGGCGTGAGGCTAAATTGATGCAGGATCTGTCTCAAGATCTTATGCATTGGGAACCGAAGCCCTCCCTCGGTGATTGCCATCAGGGGGACCGTGACGTGTTCGTCACTGAACAGGATTCGGGGCCCTTCGACGGGAGTAATCACAACGTCGTTCGGGATTTTGTAAGCTCGCCGAAAGAGTTCTTGATCGTAAAAATAGTCCCAGTAGGGGCAAGGATCCTTCCCTGTTTGGTCAGGAATCAAGTCAGGGTCCAGGGGAATGATCTTCCTTTTGATCTTCTTCTTCGGCGCTTTGGAAGATGATTCGCCGAAGATCACAGCCTCCTCTTTTGGGAGACTAGACGAGGCGACAGGAGTGTCTCTCTCGGATCGGCCCTCATCGCCCCCATCCACAGTTTCTTCTTCCACGTCCTCTTCTTCTTCGTCTGGGTCCTCTCCAGCGTTTTCCGAAGAATCTTCATCAATCTCGACGATATCAGGGCCCACTGACCGAAGAGGGGTCACGTTCGAGGGGAAGTCGATCCCTCAATTTCGACGTATGGGGATCCAGATCCCACGCGGTACTTCCGAGCCTCGGCTCTAATTGCTTCGGCTATTCGGGGGTCCATCTCGCCGAAGCCTGGAGCCTTGGAATCGGTCGAACGATAAGACTCTCCCGAGGAAGTTGACGACGACTCCATACCTAAAACAAGTGCATGGGATAAGACCGTTAGCGAAGGGTAAGGTCATTGCTCCTAAAGGTGCCTAATTTCAGTGCCCTATATTGACCGAACAAACGTGCCAATCCCGAACGACTACGTGTCGAGAGGGGATTTCGAGCGCAGTTATGCTTCGGAAGCCGGTGTGGTTGTTATTTATTCGGTATTTCGTTCGGAGAATTCTTGGTTAATTGTTCTTCGGAGTTAATTTGTGTTTGGAAGAACACGGGTCAAAGATGTTCATGGGCTCGGAAGAACACATGAACATGTTCAACCTGTTCTACAGCGTACAGGAACGAGAACGGGCAAAACGGGGAGGAAAAACCCACTTTTGTGGTCAAAACGTGCTCAAAAGACAATGAAAATGCAGGAAAGCATCAAGAGAAGCAGAATATACCTGAATATCAAGAGAAATCTGTGATTCGTGGTGTTGATCTTCAGATTTCAGGCGATGTTGGGGTGAGAACTGTCGAGGAGCAGTTGAGGCGTCTGATGGAAGGAGAGAAAGAGTGATTTTCTCTCTCCTTCCACCCCTTTTATACCAAGAGAAGAATTCGAAACGGCGCAGAGCCCCCAGCCTTTGGATTGGAGCGGGAGATTGATGCTCCGCGCGATGGCTGACACGTGGAGATCTTTGTACAACGCCGTTTCGCTATCCAATGAATTGATGACACGTATCAAATTTGAAATCGGCGGTTTCAGAAGCATTAAATGCGGGTTCAGAACTTGTCTGCTTCGGGTTACGCGAACGGCTAGTGTTCGGCAGACTTCTGTGTTCGGCCTGGGAGGAAGTGAACGAGGCGTCGATTGTTAGGACAAGAGTTGTTCGGCCACTATTGTCAACTCCTCCTTTCTTCGGACTACACAAAGCAGGAGTTGAGGGGCTATTGTAGTGGGCCGAAATATCTGAGGGGTTCAAAGGGGTCAACAGGATGACCTTGTGGGCCCACAGTCCAGTTGTCTCAGTACGTCTGTATGAGAAAAGTCAAACGTAACACGTCATCCCAGTTACTCACCGAACGCTAGTCGGTCTTGCGGACGTCCGCCAAGCGTAAGCTGGTTCTCCGAACGAAATCATAACGCCCTTGTTCGGCACCAGTCTTGTTTACTCGGATGGGCGTCCTCCCTGTTAGAAGGAATGGTTTGGCAAACAGGTCTTGTACTCGGTCGATCTTCTGCTCGGAGGGGTTCCTCGGCTGATTAAGGCGGCGGTGGAACGTTCTAGAAGCTTCTACTGATAGGCGAAGATAAGCACGCTCACCTTTCTGATAACCGATTTGACGTTTCTGACATTGACCCACATGGGTCTGCAGGTCTTGAAGGACGATATCCATCAAGTGCTTCTAACATATGACGTCATCCGAGCATAGAAACGCGCGTGCAGTGCACTCCCTTCTTGCTCGACACTCCAGGTCTCCGCCTATAAATAGCAAAGTACCCCTTCTGGGGAAAAGGTCAGATATTCTTCTCCCCTAGCATATTTCTCCTACCAAACTCCTTCTTCTTCTTCCCTCCGATTCTAACTAGATCGTCGGAGCTTCTACCTGGAGGAACACCACCCTCGGGTTTGCAGGTACACGGCGTCGCCGGTCAAGGTCATCACGGTTCAAGCAACAAGAAAGGATTCAGGAGGTTCAAGGATAAATCACGCCCCCACAATTGGCGACTCTGCTGGGGAAGAACAAAGCTTTCCTAGCAAACACAGTGGGCCGTGGTCCATCTCAGGCCTCCTCCTCTCTCCACCGTACACCACCCATTCAGGTTATGGCACAACGTCTTCCCCCGCCAGGTCCGGAGAACTTCACCCTCGGTTTAGCTGGGTTTGGCTCTATAAATGCTGATCCTAGCCAAACCGCAAGAACCACCTTGCCGGTCTCACGGCAACTCTCCTATCCCCCAACCGAACTTGAGGTTGCCCTGGCAGAGCAAAAACGTCAGGCTGCAGTGATCGCACTCCTCCAACAACGGCTTGAAGAGTGGGATGAAGGCGTGGCCACGACTCCCGTGCATGGCCACCCTGCCGAACCGAGTCGGCAGAAGAAAACTCACAAGCGTAGTAGGAAATCTCGCCAGGCGCACGCGTCCGAAGGTGCCCCTTCCGAGCGACGTACTATTTTTGATCGGCTCGAACATGCTCCCAGGGTCCAACCTACGGCCTCTCGCCCACGGTTGGAGAGTATCGTTCGCAACGAGAGCACTCGCTCTTCGGCGACGAGCTCTACAGCAGGTACACGCAGGATGGAAGCTTCTGGGAGAACGTACAATGCTTCTCGACGGCACCAGGAGCACGCGGATGGAAAAAGACCTCTGGACCTCAACGATCAACCTCGGCGAGTTCGGACGAGCGAACACCCCGAGCGATCCGAGCAGTCAAGGTCCCGCACGGAACGTAACCCAGGTGGACGACGCCCAGCTAGCTCATCTAGCCACCGCCAGGCAGAAAGTGGGGAACGACAGAGGTAGGATAACACCATTGTTCTGTATGACCAATTTACAGG
The DNA here is from genome assembly GCA_018127125.1 of Rhododendron griersonianum. Taxonomy (NCBI): domain Eukaryota; kingdom Viridiplantae; phylum Streptophyta; class Magnoliopsida; order Ericales; family Ericaceae; genus Rhododendron; species Rhododendron griersonianum. The sequence continues at coordinate 27,336,458 of CM030790.1, read as the reverse complement.
AATGCCTACGATATACCAACCGGTCAACGAAGATTCCGATCCTCGGCAAGTTCGTCTCGAGGATCCAAGAATCGAGCAACGGGAACGTTCGGAAGGTGTTAGGCCTCAGCAGCGAGAGCAGAATAGGCGGCCGCGACATCACCACAAAGAACCTCGGGAAAATCGAATAGACCGCCACGAAGCTCCTCTGCCCATTATTCCGAGCGTCCTGGAGCCAGACGATAACTCCAAGCTCGGTAAGGCTAAGGCCTCTCCCTTCATCGAAGCCATACAACAAGAGCGACCTCTGGAGCGTTTTGTCTTGCCGAAGCTCAAGCATTATGAGGCCAAGGAGGACGCAGTCGCGTTCGTCTGCCGGTTTTGACAAACGATGAGCCTGCACAACTTCTCTGATGCACTTATGTGTAAAATTTTTCCTCTTACACTGAGTGAGCCAATAATGTTTTGGTACAATCAGCTCAAACCCAAGTCCATTAAAGGCTTCAACGAGCTGGAGTTGGAGTTCACCAAGCGATTCGTAACGAGCAACATCCAGCCGAAGACACTCTCAATGCTGGTGAATATGAAGAGGGCACCAGGCGAAACCCTTCGGTTATACACCGAGCGATATTGGGAGGTTTATAACCTCATTCCCGATTGTGATCAAAGCGTAGCGGCTGAGTCATTTATGAACGGGTTGGATCCAACCTCGGCGATGTTCAGAGATTTATCTCGGAACCCGCCGAAGACGATGGGAGAGCTTATGGTGATTATTGAAAAGGATTGTATGCATGAAGAGGCGGTGGCCGAACGTAATGCCCCGAAGGGAATCGACGTAGCGAAGGCAACTGCTGCTGCTAAAAAGCAAGTAGTTAATGTTCGGCAGGGACAAACAAGCCAAAATGGCGCTGGAACGAGCAAGACGAACAATCGAAACAAGCTTTCCCAACACCCGCATCAACAACTTCAGTGGCAGCAAACGAGGAGGAAGCCGAGGCCGAAAGAGTACGTTGCCAAGCGTACTGCCTTCACTGAGCCAATCTACAAATTGTTGAGCATCATTGGACAAATGCCGTTCTTCGTTTGGCCGACGGGGTTCCTAGGGACAGCAGGCAATGGCCCCGGGATGTGCACGTTCCACAAAGAGCGAGGCCATTACACCACCCAATGCCAATCGTTCAAACGCTACCTAGAGGAGCTTGCGGCAGCGGGGCACCTTAATCAATGGATCGATCTTCGGCGGAATCCACTACCCCCTCCACCACCTCCTCCGGCTGGGAATCTTGTTGGTGTGATTCAAGGCATTGTGTCCGCAGGTTGAGCGGTCGAGCTTTACTTAGAAATTGACAGAGCAGTTGTTGCCTTGGCCGTTTGCAACATTGGAATCTCACCGAAGAGAAAATGGGTTGATCCTAGCCTTGATGGCCCGGTATCCTTCACATCCGAAGATTTACAAGGGGTTCAAATGCCACACACCGACGCTCTCGTCGTCTCGGTTACAGTTGGGACTTCCACTGTTCAACGAGTGCTAATAGATCAGGGTAGCTCGGCGGAGGTTATGTTTTATTCTATGTTCAAAAGCCTCGGTCTAAAGCCGAGCCAACTTCGGACAGCAAGCACACCCCTCGTTAGCTTCACCGGAGCACCTGTGTGGCCTCAAAGGCTGATCACTCTTCCTGTGCGAGCCGGCTCCCGAGTGATTGATGTCGAATTTGTGGTGGTTAGCTCTCCTAGCCCCTACAACATCATCCTCGGTCGAACCTGGCTACACGGAATGAAGGCGGTCGCCTCTAGCTGACCTAGATTGTTTCAATATTGTATCGCAAGACACGTGTACTAGGAGGAATAAAATGCATGATTTACTAAGTAACTAGGCCCTTGGAACTGAAAGAAGTGTTAATAGCCTTGAAGTGTAAGGAGTTTAACTTTGATGAGTTGGTGTTCATGATGGAACCGAGGATGATAAATCAGTCTGTAGTTGATCGTTGGATCTTGGGTTACTTACGAAACTAAGTTTAATTTGGATCCGTTCGGTGATTATGAACCTTGTTTGTAAGTTAGGTCATTCCTATTCTAAGAGTTTTAGTTCTTCCTTTTGACGAACCGTGCAAACTCAGCTATGATCTTGTGGGGATACCTTTGAATCTAGATGCCGCAAGGTGGAAATGTTTAAATTGGGGTTTTGAATTTCAAAATGGTTCTTGTGACTTCGGAGGATTTAATCTCATGCGATAAGAAAGAGACAAATTTCTGTTGTATGAAGCGTATAATAGATCAAGTGGTACCAGGTGATTAGATGACTTTTAAGAATTCACTCAAAATGCCAATAGGCAGATGAGAACTTCCTTGATTTTATTACGGTAGAGATTATTTGAGTACTCTAGTATAGTATGTGAAAATTCTGATTTATTGGTTGATGTTGATTGAGGAAGATGAGGATCGGAGTTTTTATGAACATTTTGATGCGTCCTTCATGGTAGGTTGAGTACTTATTTGAATAAGATACACGGAATAGGAATGCGAATGTAAGAATTTGGAGAACATGGGGGCACAAGTTGTTAGATCTCGATGTGATTACCGTATGATTATATGAGAATTAGAACTATTGTATAAATGTTCGAACTTGGGGTATCTGTGAACATCGTAATTTGATAAGGAAGATTAGAGGTTGACGCATATCATGAGGAGAAACCGACATGTATCCTAGATTCGCGCGAGCAAGTTTTGAGGGGTAAGACCATCCTGTTAGTATGAGTTCTTTGGAGAAATTGAGGTAGGGAAGAATCGACTTGGGAAAAGGGAAGACAAAGTAAGAGAGAAGTATCCGCAATTGTTTCCGAATTAACCAATCTGAGTCTTGAAATTTTAACCTTATGATTGTTAACTTGTTGCTTGGTAATATGTGTTGTTGCATGAGCGTGATTACTTGATGCATGATCTTATTGGGCTTGAGTGGTAAATTTCGGGACGAAATTTCTTTAAGGAGGATAGACTGTAGAGACTCGGATAATTTTAATTATTGAAATGCTTATTAAATGCCAAATTGGGAAAATAGGATTTTATTTGGTGGTTATTTGAATTGAGGATTGAAATGAGAGAATAGAAACTTAAGGGTGTGTGTGTGTGATTTAAAGATATAGGAGTATATATAGGAGTGTGTGTGTAGGAGATAATTATATCTCCCATTCTCTCTCTCTCTCTCTCACGCCGTCCTCTCTCTCTCTCTAGCCGTGTATCTCTCTCTCTCTTCCCCTCTCAAAACTCTTTCAAGACCTCAAGAATCTCAGAGATTAACCTCCCTTCAACCTTCCAATCGCATTCTTGAGCTCGAAAATCCTTGGGTCAAGCTTGGAGCGGAGCTTTGAAGTTCAAAGAGGCTAGGGCTCGTTCGAATCTCGTAGATCTTGGTTATCATCGCGAGGTAGGGACTTCTTTACCTCTTTTATGTGTTTATATGTTGCTTTGGTGTAAGAATCGGGCTTGGATCGTCTCCCTTCGTTCATTTCGAAAGCTATCGAAATCTGCAGAAAATCGCCCAAAATCGTGTAGGGATTGATCCCTAAACTTGGGGGATCGATCCCCCTTTTCATTTCTGGTCCAGCAAGACCAGGGATCGATCCCTGGTGATGGGGGGATCGATCCCTCCCCTCTCTGGAATTTCTGCTCGTCTTCCCAGTTTCAACCCAACTTCAAACGGCCATAACTTCTTTGTCCGATGTCTGATTCATGCAAACTTTATATCGATTCGAAGGTCTTGAAGTTACCTTTTCATTGCCACCAAAATCATCTAAAGAATCTAAGCATACAGAAAGTTATGACCGTTAGAGTGGAGGTGTGTCGGTCTCCCAACATCCGTTGGCTGCCCCTAAGATCCTCGTTCTATCGTTTTGACTTCCTATTATTAGTGAATGATATTCGTGACCCATTGGCCTTCCGTTCATGAGGAACGACTAAGGAATTACTTAGTTAAAACTTCGTTTAAATACTTTCTATTGATTGTTGGCACTTGTGAATGTTTATGACACATTTGTGATAACGTGGCATATTGTATGAAGTCTCATCTATGAATGTGAATATGGGGGAGTCTTAACTTGCATATTGTGTGAGAAGGTAGTTGTTTGAGTCGGAAGTTGGTTTAGGAAGTCTTGTAACGCAAGGGGTGGTAATACGGAGACTTAGACGGGTCTCGTAATGCAAGGGGTGGTAATACAGTGACTCGAGTCGTTTGGGATCACCGTGACGCAAAGGGTGGTAACACGGTAATCCTCGTAGTGTTATACAGTAATGCAAGGGGTGGAAATACCAATGGTGGGAGTTTGGGATAGCGAATTGTGTTGAGTTGGTAGAATGCATGTGTCTTGTGAATTGTGTGGCTTTTGTGATAATAGCATATCCTTGAGCGATCGTAATGAATGTCGATACACCTATGAGTTCGTTGTTATCTCTTGATTGAACTACATCTCCTTATCATCTCATTTTGCACTTGGCTTCATATTTATACATAGAATTGGTAAAGATTTTCCTACTGGGCTAGTATAGCTCAACCTAATCTTTCTTTTCAGGTTCGAACACTGGACAATAGTATGCATGCATCGTGTGCTTGGATGTGAAGGAGACTTTTGGAAGCTAACTTCGTTAATTACTTAAACATCTTGTAATTGGCTTTCTTTTGATAAAGATGGGTTTGTAACTATTTATTCTAAAATTTCCTTTTGACTAAACCGTTTGTAACTTATCAACTTGTTCGTACCTGTATCTTTGTTAATTTGGGCCATGGTGCCAAGGTTGTAATTCTATAATCTTGGGGACTTATTTTGTAAAGTTAAACAGGTGGGAAATCTATTGGGTACTATTTATGTTATGCAAGGTCTTTTTGTCTGAAAAAGAAATATTTATTTATGTTGAAAATCTAGGGCGTGACAATGTAATTGGGTGGAATCCAAACCATCTGCTGGAGACAATCGGACGCCGATTTTGAGATATGGGGGGCATGAGGCCAGTAATTGGAGCACGAAGCTTTGAGATGAGAGAAGCGATTCATAGAGCCGGTGTCAACTATGAGGCGAGAGCTTAAGGAGTCGGAGCTTAGAGCTTGAAGTGATGGAACCGAGGCATAGAGCCGGTTGTAGTCTGATGGTCTGTGCACGGAGCTTTCCCATCATAAATTTTGGCATTGAGCCAAAGGATGGAGGCATTGGATCGATCAAATAAAATCGAGGCGTAGAGCTGGTTGATTGCAGGATTGACCTGTTTCATGAGGGAGATGCAAGATATGTGTATGATGATGGTGGTTAGATGTGAACAGATATGGTGATGCAGACTCGATGATGACAATAGTGATGCAATTGATGCTTATGTGCATGGGCCCATGCGTGTGTGTTTGTTTTAAGCATAGAGCTTCTTTCAAGTTCTGGACTTGAGCATTCAGAGCGTAGAGCTCGAGCATTTGGAGGGTAGAGTCCGAGCATTCAAAGTACAGGCTTTGAGCATCCAGTACGCAGTGGTTGGGCATTCAAGCGTAGAGCTTGAGCATTCAAGTGTAGAACTTGAGCATCCAGTACACAGTGGTTGGACATTCGAAGAGCTTCGAGCATTCAAAGTGTTAGACTTTGAGCATTCAAGCATAGAGCTTGAGAATAGATGATGTCTTGTTGATTGTTATGGCGTAGAGCCAGTTGAGATAGTGGGCGTAGAGCCGCTGAGTTTTGTGGGCGTAGAGCCGCTGAGTGAGCTTAGAGCTGCTGAATGATAGTGAGCTTTAGAGCTACTGAACGTAGAGCTGCTGAGTGATGGTGAGTACGAAGCTGCTGAGATGGTGAAGTCGTTGAGTAGCTTGATGGCAGTGGGCATGAGCACGGAGCTACTGAGTGACTCAATGGGGATGGTGAGCATAAAGCTACTGAATAGTAGTGACAATGATCACTGGTCTGCGGAGTTTGAAATAGTGAGTTTATGGGCATGGAACCGCTAAGTAGTGAGCATGGAGCTTTTAGCATAGGACGTGATGGCTCTCGTACTTCCAGAGTACAATAATCTGGGCGTAGAGCCTGAACTTGATGCATCAAGATTCCTTTGGTTTTGTGAGCGAGAGCTCGGGGTTGACAATGGTCAAGCGACCAGTAATCGTGAGCCTGCTGCTACGGATAGAGAGCTTCGAAGAATTCCAAAATGGGTTTAACACCTTATGCTCGGGGATGTCCACATGCTCGGGATATTCTCAAGGCTATATTCCAGATGTTCCCTAGTGAATTGCACATGCTTGGGATACTTCCAAGGCTAGACTGAATGTATGCATTTGGTAGCCCTTGCAAGGCTTTGATTGATACTTGATCCTTCTTAAGCTTGGGAATGCTCCCAAGGCTAATTTCCTCATGCTTGGAATGATCGTAAGGCTAGACTGAGTGCTTTTGGCGAACATTTGACAACCTATGCAAGGCTTTTGATTCATTCTGATGCTGGTGCTTGATATCATGCATGCTTGGGAATGCTCCTAAGGTTGGACTTTATCATAAATTCTATTGGCCACGGGCCCAGAATACCATGAATGCTTTGTTGGTGCCTAGATTGCCTTTGAAAGGGGAGATTTTGCAGAAGGATGTGGCAGCTGAGAGGATTATTTATCGATCGCGGGAATGCCAGGAGTCAGAGGATCGATTCCACATGTTTGAGGTGCCCCCAAGGCTAGTTTTCACATGCTTGAGATTGCCCCCAAGGCTAGATTCAGCCACATTCCACTCGCTAGATTTAGCTACATTCCACTTGCTCAGAAGTGTCCCCAAGGCTAGACTCCTCATGCTTGGGATGCCTCCTAAGGCTGATCTGACCATAATCCCACATTGACTTCGTCGACTTATTGACCCATAATGCCATAAGGCTCGTTAAATGCTTTGGATGAAACCTGTTGGTCATTGTTGCTTTCAAAGATTTTCATTGCCTTCTTCAACTCAGTGTCATTGCCTCGACTAATGGGGTGACCCACACTTCCAATGCCTCTACTGACGGGATGGCTTCCGGAGTGTACACTGGGCCATTATCAGCTTTTATGCAGGTGCTTTTTCTTGCTGTCGACTTAGAACTGCATAAATGTTCACTCACTACATTAAGTGGGAGCCACAGGATTGTTTCACTGGCTTGGAAGTGGCGAGGCTACTTATTTTCAAGATTTGAGCTCGGGGTAGCTGAAGTAGGTGCTGTACAGTTGAGATTTGAACCTGCTGAGCGCGAGGCTGCTTAAGTGTAGAGTACTGTTGAGCGCGAGGTTGCTTGAGTGTAGAGTATTGCTGAGCGTAAGGCTGCCTGAGTGTAGAGTTGCTCGGGGTTTCATGAAGCTAGACAAGGTCGTGAATACGACAAGGCATGTGCATAGTGCTACTGAAGAGCAAGTGCGAGGCTTCTGAGTTATGAAGGCAGAGTTGGTGACATGGAGATGAAAGCGCGAAGCAAGGAGCTATGGAGATGCGAAGTGTGAAGCCACTTTAATGCTGCTGATATGGTGCCAATTGTAGAGTTTGCTCAGAACTAGTTACGAGACTATCTTCCAGCTTCTTTTGACTTGACTCCGTCGGTCATAAGCACAAAGCTTGATGTGGTTGGTCCTAATAACTTCAAGGACCAAAATCCAACCCAGTATTTCGATGTGGAGAATCCTGCAATCCACATTTGAATAGTTTAGAAAACAACAATGGATAGGAAAACAACATGCAACAGGCTTGGAGTCAACCACGTGCCGAAGACCTTTTATGCTGTCTGCTAGGGGCAGGACCACCACACTTAAAGAACCCTAGTTCAAGAGCTTGAACGATTTCTGGTGACATATATTGCAATGAGTACGTGTGCATATTAAACTGAATATTCAAGAAGAAATGCAAGTCGCTTGTTTAGGCTATGAATACTCGATCGTAGCTTGACTGTGCATGATGACAACAATCTAATTGCCCCTAGCATAGAAATATGCGATGTAAATAGCAACGAATGTGAGTGCAATGCTCTTTTTGTTGTTTGGAAGAGATCTTGGCATGCTCTTGACAATGCTGTGTGACAACATTTCACAAAAGAGTTAAGGTGTTCTCCCAGGATATGACGCCCCTCAGGCTGACAGTGCATTCCCTTGTTGCCCCTGCAAAATTGTTAGTAAACTCAGTAATGAAGGCGGGGCGGATTAGTTGTCGTAGGGAGCTTGCCCAACTGTATCCACGACTCACTTCACTCTTTGCATAGCGACGATGGCCATGATGCCTTGATGATCCTGCCTTGCTTGAGCATAAGAACACCTCATACTTGGAGTTAGCTCGTGCAACTAAGACAACTACTAGGATAATGATATACACATGAAATACTAGGATCAAGAGATCAATGCAAAAGACAGGGTGATATTGATATGCATGTAAATCCGCAATACATTCTGGACATCTCAACTTTTGCATATTTGATCCAATACTTCCCCTTGCCCTAGAGAGGCTGACAATGACTTATTGCTTACACTGGCCAGGTGTTTTGAAAGACAGGAATACTCTAGCGGCACCACTAAAAATATTGTTTGGCCAAGAGACCATATTGCTGCACTCCTCATGAAATGAGAGACCCATGTTATTTTCTCAGAGATTTGCAAAAAGTGACTGTGCTTGTATTTGCTGTGTCAAAATGTTTGAGATAAGATTAATTTTGAAAGTTTTTCCTCGAGGATTTCAAAATCATATCATTTCATCTATATGTTCCACACTTACGTCATTCAATCATCAAATGACACAGAACTATTTTGCAAACCCATCCCCTTAGTCAATTAGGTGAGTTTGTAGCTTCAAGTTTGATTTGGTTGACTTGAGTTGGATTGATAAGCGGTTGAGACCCACATAAGAGGCTGGATACTTTCAAGAGAAGTGCATAAAGGGGGACATAGTCATGCCCCTTGTCTCACGTAACTCTCCATGTTGTATGATTTGTCAAGATGATGCAAACTCTGGGATTCTTGCCCTTCGTGTTAAGTCCCACATTGGTGATGCCCCTAGTGTCTAAGACCTTGCTACTAAGTCGTGTTTTTCAATCCAAGAGGACTTTATTACGGACCATATTGTAGGCTAGGGTGTGGCTTTAGGAAAGAAAGGATATAATGGCTCAAACCTACTTTCTACTCATGCTTGGGTTTCAAAGGCTAGCAGCCATCTTCAACATTTTTATCAACTCTTGTCGTCTCTTGCCTCACTTTGTGTGAAAGAGTTGTTTTCTTCAAAAATGTCCTTTGTATGTGTCATGCCCTCGATTTTCAACATAAATAAATAATCTATTTCAATAAACAATCTCCGCATAATATAGATATTACCCAAAAGTTCCCAAATGGTCACTTACAAAACCAAGTCCCCAAGTTTAAGAATTACAATATTGGCACTACAACCCAAATCTCATTGTTGGTCAAGACGGTAAATTTAGAGGTTACATGATATCTAAAGTTAAAAGAAGTTCAAATGAATTTACAATTATGTCCTTTCAAAAGAACATACAAAATGATGGCAGAACCACTTCTCAAGGACGAAAACTTTCAAAGATGAGAGGTCAAGCATGCACTCCATGCACTTCGCATCTAGAGCCTTGCCTTTTACCTGAAAATAATAGGTTGAGCTACACTAGCCCAGTAGAGAAATCTATATGCAAATTATAAGAAAATTCAATGAGTTATACATCCAGAGTGAGTGAACTATGACGGATATGCCCAAGGTACGTATGACTATCAAAGAACCGCATGCTATGGCCAAAGGACTCTAGAAATCCTATGTGCGATACTCATCAACTCACACGTCTAACTCGAACCATTAACCTTCCCACATCAATCATAATAAACCAAATAACAAGTTCACAACCGTTTTACCACATCACACATTATTACACAATCGTTTCCCACTCGTCATCAAAATCCGTTTCATCCATCATCATGATCCTTCTTCAAAAAAAGTTCATTTATTTTCAAATAGATGCAATGTAGAGAAATACATGACCTTTCATGGCCAAACTCCGTTGATTCGAACTTGAATAGCCGGAATCTGTTGATTTGTGCCCAAATACCGGAACCGTTGATTCGCTCAGAAATACCGGAGGATTTTCATAAAAATCCTTTTTCCAAAACCAAATTTCTTTCTCGAATGAAACCTTGATAAAACCAACCTTTCATTCTCTTTTTTTTTTCGACAACCACAATCCCAAGTAACAAGCAATCCAAACATCAACATAGACTTCTAAAGTCAATCATAATTCCTGTAACGACCCTGATTTTTGGTAAATAAAAATTTTGTTAAAAATTTGAATTTTATTTTAACTACTTGGGTTCCATTTAAAATTTCTTCTTAAATCCCAAAAATCAGTCGTTATTGACTTATAAAAATAGTTTTCTTCATATAAAATTATTTAGTCATTTCTAAAAACAAGTATGCTTATAAAAGCACTTGTATATTTTCCTGGTATTTGAAATAATGTCTTTAATTATATTTCTTAACTAGAAATCCTACTTGGCAAGTAGAATTAGCTTCCAACTATTTAGTTAGCCTAATCTAAGTACCAATTGACTTAGTTACATCCTCCTAACATCCTAGAACCATTGGACAATAGGAATCATCATGAGATGCCAAAAGCAAGACATGGCTTGAGGTAATCATTGCTTTTATGGCAAGTTACTTTCTAGGAAAGTAAGACCTCACCTTTAATCATTTCACCCCCTTTAGTCTTTCCTTGTTCTTTCTATATATAGACTTATATATATTTGTACTTGGCCAAAGTAGGAGAGAGAGAGAGAGAGAGGAAGAGGGAGAGAGAGAGCCGTAGGTGAGAGAGAGAGGGAGAGAGAGAGGCCGAGAGGAGGAGAGAGGGAGTGAGATTGTGTGTGCTTGTGTTTGGTCACTCCAACAAGCAAAATCTTACTTTAGCCAACCAAAGTACAACCCTTTTATGACTTCTTTTGTTCTTTTGCAAGCCAACTCATCCTAGTCTTTCAAAAGCACAATCTAGCCTTGCCACTTGTCCTACCTTTTGAGACTAGTCCATAACCCTTCATGATAACCTAGATTTGGAGTCTAAAATTGGATGACAAGGCATGGCATGCTTGAAGGATGTGATATGACTACTCAATGGAGCAAAAATATGAGAGGGAGGAGATAGGAGAGAAATTCGGATGGAGAGAGAGAGAGAGGGGCCGAAAGTTGAGGGAGAGGGAGAAGTGTGTGCTAGTGTCTTTGGTCACTTCAACAAGCTACACCATAGCCTTAAACCTAGAAAGTTTGTCATCACAAGCCATGGCATGCTTCAAGCATGATGTGACAAGGCAATGAGAGAGAGAGAGAGAGAGAGAGAGAGAGAGAGAGAGAATCGGCCAAGAGAGGGGAGAGAGGGCCAAAAATGAGAGAGGAGGGAAGAGCATGCTTGTGCTTTTGCTTGGATACTTACACAAGCTACAAGCTAGCCTTAAGCCTATTATCCACTTTCCAACCCATTTCTAGTCTTCCAAAGTACAACCTTGCCAATGAGTAGATTCTTCCTTGCAAGCCAACCCATTCTAGGACAAGACAAGGCCATGAACCCTTCATGGTAACCTAGTTCATTAGCCTTAAGCCTAAAGAGATTGGACAAGACAAGTCATGGAAAGCTTGGCATGCTTTCAAGCTTGATTGGACAACACATTGGAGCATATCCATGGGAAGGAGAGAGAGAGAGATTTTCGGCCAAGGAGAGGGAAAGAGGAGCCAAGCCTTTGCCTATAAACAGCACCATTCACTTGCCATTTCAACTCACACCTCACTTGCTCCCACTTCTCTCTAGAAATTCAAGCATTGCTCCAACTTCTCTCTAGAAACCATTTCTGTTTTTCCAGACAGCCTACTGCCCTTTGTAAAACCTCATTTTCTCCTGCTTAAAGTAGTCCTTAGGACCGACTCCCTCCAGGAAAGTTGTAGAGCACGTCGAGAGCTTCAAGTTAGACCCAAGAACCACCCTAATCGGTCAAGAAACGACAAAGATATTGACATCCGAAGTTCAGTAAAAATTCGGATTTCCAGATTCCAGACAGCAAGCTGTTCCTTCCTTTATCACCATATTTCTCCTACCTAAAGTAGTTTCTAGGATCAACTTCCTTCACAAAAGTGGTAGAGCCCTTCTAGAGCTTCGATGTCAACTCAAGAACGATCGTATTCGGCCAAATATTGATTGAGTTACTGCCATCCGAAGTTCGGTCCAGATTTAAGAGTTTCACCACCCATGGAGTTTTCCAACTAGCTTATTCGGCCCCGACTAGTTTCGGATAAAGGTAAATTTTCTATATCTACTTTCCCTATGTATATGTAGAATATTCTCATACACTTTAACCCTAAGTATACGTAGATTAATCTTAACCTCTATCTCTAAGTATAGTAGATTATCCTTACCTATTTCCTAAGTATAGTAGATTTTCATATCTACTTTCTTTAAATATAATTAGAAATGTGTATACTTTTGAAATGTAGAATTCTCCAAGTATATGTAAATTATTTTGAAGTATGAGCATGTGGATTAATGAACTTTATTTTCCCAATAAACAAATGTTGTTTTGAACTTCCTTAAAAAGAAAGAAAGAACAACTTTTGAAAGATAAAACTTACCTAGAAGCATTCGATCTTAAGGACGGTGATGAGCTTATTGTATGATTGCCTGCATTACTTCTTGTGTGATAAAGCATAAGTGGTTTTCCACTCCAAAGGTGTCCGTCCATGTGGCACTATGCTTTAGCTTGTGTGTTCAATGTTCGAGTATGATTAGAATGAGCATGCTAAGTAATATAGAGTTGGATAATCTTGTTAGTTTAGTTTCAAGAAGTCAATACGTCCTGCCGCGGAGTCTATGCATGAAAACGAGACACGAAAACAAGAAAGTAGAAACATGACACCTAGGGTGTGTTAAAGACAAGGTGTGTTTTGAAACCGCAATGTGGCCGGACTTGCCCATTGTGTGGTGTGTGTTTTTAAACCACAACGTGGCCGGACTTGCCCGTTGGGTGGTGTGTGTGTGTGTGCCAATGGGAACCTGGTGCGGCGGAACCATTGTGAGGATACTCGGGAACTCGGAACGGCGGAACCGAGGTTGGGTGTGTTCCCATGGGAGACCGGACCGGCGGAACCATGGTGAGGTATGGCTTGGTTATCCGCGGAGAGGAGCCAATGCAAATGTGTGCCAATGGGAACCCGGTGCGGCGGAACCATTGTGAGGATACTCGGGAACCCGGAACGGCGGAACCGAGGTTGGGTGTGTTTTAAACCCTCATGTGGCCAAACGTGGCAGCTCATTGTATGGATAGATTTTGAAAGCAGCAAAGTGGCCGGACTTGCCCATTGTGTGGTGTTCGGTAGCCATTGTGTGTGTGTCACCAATGAAGCCGGACGTGGTAGCTCCATTGGTGACATGATTTATCTATACACTCAATAGGGACCTGGCGTGAAAGCCCTTGTGTGGATTTTGAAAACCACAATGTGGATGGACATGGTAGCCCATCGTGTGTAATATTTGAAAACCCCAATGTGGCCGGACTTGCCCATTGTGTGGTGTGTGTTAAAATGTGATTTTCGAAATGTTGATTTGGAAATGAAAAGTAAAATGGCGACACGGTCTACAAAACGCTGCGTAGGAGAAACTCTAATATCACAGACACCAACGATAGTTAATAGAGAATGTGGATGTGTCATTGTTGATAGTTGAATAAGCATATACTGCGTAGATATCGTTATCTGTATGACTTGTTTCGTGTAAGTTATGGGTTAGCGGGTATAGGATTATTCTGCTGAGCTCTCGTAGCTCATGGTGTTACCTCTAGTGACCCTGACATATTATATCGGTGGCGACGCTGGTATAATGTGTCAGACTTTGTAGATGATCAAGGGGAACTGTACACCTTGGAAGCCCTTGGAGCAGAAGAGCTGGTTAGGATGGAGAAGCAGGCGGAGCCGTAGATAGGAACCCTAGATTTTCCTTCCCTTATGTAATGAAGGCACCCTTAGGGGTAATGTGATGTAATAAAGAGCCAGACTCTCTTTGATTATTCAATAAAATTGACCTTTTAACGTACCCGGAAATTCAGGCGTTACAATTCCCTTCATACGAGACATTTAACTGTATTACCACACCTTGCGTTACAGTGAATTCTCTCCACTTAGGTTTCCGCATTACCACCCCTTGCGTAACGGGCCCTCTAGAGTCCTCGCATTACCACACCTTGCATTGCGGGACCCTCTTTTCAAATTCTCAATTCAATCTTACATACACAAAACATCGTTCAATGTATAGGAAGATAACATTTCCCAATTCACAATGTAATACAACTCGTAAACATGTCACATCGTATGTTGATAAATACCCTATAATCACTTATTCCTCTAAGTCTAACATGACGCCCTTCGTTACGTACCGAACCCACAAATGACTCCATGACACACCATCCACTAGGTTCTAAACGAGAATCTTATAGAACAAGCGTCAAAGGAACCTAGGAAGATCAACAAGACGGAGCTCGAGGATACGAATCATAATACTACCTATCGGATCACTAGACAAACTCATGTCTACCTATAACACTCACCACCTTGCCCTTTATAGCCCACAGTACCCTCATGAACCTTACGGTTCATTTAAATAAACTTACGGTACATTTTCCGTTTACAACGGTACTAAGATTACCTTTAACGAGTATCGTAGGGGTTGGAATGATCAACAAATCATTGGAACCCGAGTAATCAAGTTTAGAGATGATTAGAATGTGTTTGGGGAGTGTTAGAAGTGGTCGGGGGTCAAGACAATCGACGAACGGTCAACGAGGTTCAAAATAGTTTTCTGAGTCATTGGTACCAATACCTCAAAAAGTAGGTATCGGTACCAAATCAATCCAGTGAGCAATCAGAGTCGAGGTATCGGTACTTCAAAATTTAGGTATTGGTACCAAAGGTACCGGTACCTCAAAAAAGTGGTATCGGTACCACTGCATTACAGCAGGCGATTTTGCAGAAAATGAAGAATGAGCACAAAGTCAAAATCCAATTAAATAAGGCACGATTTAGACACATAATCATCACATAAACTCATAACAAGAGTAAGAAATCTCTACCTCGAAGCGTATACGCAAGGATCCAACCCAATCAAGCGAGCCCTAACTCCAAAAGCTTGAACGAACCGAAATACGCCTCTCCGCGGCTAACCCACCGAGATACGAACTCAAGACCGCTAGAGGAAGATGGATTGGAGGTTGTTCTTCATGGGTTTCATGCTTGAGGTGAGGTTTTGGTGTGAGAGAGTGAGAGAGAGAGAGAGACCGAGAGAGCGAGAGAGAGAGAGCCGAGAGGTAGAGAGAGAGTGAGATGGGATTTTTGATCCCCTACACACACACCCACATATATATACTAGTACATATACAAATTACACACACACTCTCTCAAATAACAATCCTATCATTTAAGACCCAAATCAAATAAACCCACAAATTTCTCTTTTATTCACGATTTCAGCATTTATAAAACCTACAAACCATTTTCGAAAAAATATGGGTCTCTACAGTATGTATTGGAAGAAATGTTTCCTTCAAAATGCCCCTTGTATGACGGGGTGCTCATTTTTTTCATTGATTTTTCTTTCATCTCTTCTTGTATTTTTTGTTTGCCCCAGCGTAGGGGATAGCTGCCTAGCAGGCTTTTTTAAAGAAACTTTATAAAGGCTCAACATGGCTAGTAAGGGAGTAATGTTTTGGATAGAGAAATGAATGCCTTTTTTCATCTTGAAACACATGACAAAGTGGCAAGGATCCTAACCAAGAGATTATGGGCTTTGACGTTTAACCAAATGGATTTTCTAAGATTGAGGATAATCCTTTGAGACACATAGTAGATGCATGGAGACATGGCTGATTTCTCACTTTGTTCGTGCTCTAACTTTTGCCTGGACCGCCCTTGCGGATTTTCAATTTAGCGAGCTCATCATTTTTTTTCTCATCATTTTTCCTCTCTTTTCTTCTTTGTCCTTTTTCCTACTCTTCATCTTCAACAGCATGATTTGCTTACAAGTGATTTCTGTGAGGGTACAGAAATGTTTCAACTCCTTTGCTCAGCAGAAATGACGCGGGTCATAGTTTTGAAAAACTCATTTTGTGCTTTTGACAATTCAAGTGATTATGATGTGTTCCAAAAGATGCCTGTAGACACCCCAATTTGGCCTAACGATTATTTCAAGTCCCACCTTGGGGACCATCCCGATGATGAAATGGATACAGTGATTGCTGATTGCCTTCTCGAGAACCTTAGGACTTTCGGTAAGAACTTTGAGCCACTTAGAGGACCTCATCCAGAGCCATATAGCCTTTCAGACAGAAAATACAGAAGCCTAGGAGAATCCATCTGTCGGCCGTAACATCGATCTCAAGGCCTTAACATCATTTCCTCACCCGAGCAACCTGTTGCTAGAAAATCTCCCTGAGAGATCAATCCCTCGGCCGCAGGATCTATCCTTCGGCCGCAACATCAATTCCTCGGCTGCCAGATCCATTGCTTGGCCGCCAAATCGTCCTTTTTCCAGACTCTGGAACGTTCTATCGATTGTTTGATCCAACTACACTACCTCTCCGATGCGTTCGGGCTACGTTTAGAGATTGCAACGAAGAGTTTGAATTACATTGCAATTGCAATTGCAATCGTGCCATTTGATTGGCCGGAGTGAGTCATCAATTGCCTATATAAAGAGGCCTTTAGACCACGAAATTAACAAGTGAAATTACTCACCCAAGCTCCGAAATTCTGCACAAATACTCTCTCAAATCCCCTCTTCAAAAGCCCTAACCTCCTGAAGGCAGCCATCAATCCGACGATCAAACCCCGAAGTTCAAACCCTAACCCTAGGGTTTTTCGAGAAGCAATCAGTCAATCACAATCAAATCCGAAGCAATCAAGCAACTGAGGGATCAAGGTGGTGAGGCCCAACGGCCTCTGGTTTGTTTTACTTACTGTACTTATGACTAACCGTAGCGTTTTGATCATCTACTAATTTTTTTGTCTGGTGTGAGGAAGAACATCGACCGGGGCTTCGATCCCTCGGCCGATATATCAAACCAGGAGGATCCCTCGGCCGTGACATCCATTCACCAGCCGTGGGATCCATTACCCTGGGACAGCTTTGTTTGTTCTGCTTTCTGATGCATGCTTTACCTATCGCACTGGCTCACCTTACTTACTGTTTAAAGGCTTAAATAAACAGACTATGTGTTAGAATTAAATAAAGTATCTATATGTCTTATGTTGAACAACTATGGGCTAGTCTCACGGGCTGGGCAGAGAGGGGTGCCTGTAGACACCCCAATTTGGCCTAACGATTATTTCAAGTCCCACCTTGGGAGCATCCCGATGATGAAACGGATACAGTGATTGCTGATTGCTTCCTTGAGAACCTTAGGACTTTCGGTAAGAACTTTGAGCCACTTAGAGGACCCAATTCAGAGCCATATAGCCTTTCAGACAGAAATACAGAAGCCTAGGAGAATCCATCTGTCGGCCGTGACATCGATCCCACGGCCCTAATATCATTTCCTTACCCGAGCAACCTGTTGCTAGCAAAATCTCCCTGAGAGATCAATCCCTCGGCCGCAAGATCTATCCTTCGGCCGAGACATCCATTCCTCGGCTGTGATATCCTTTACTCGGCCGCCAGATCGACCTTTTCCCAGACTCTGGAACGTGTTCTGTCAGACGTTTGATCCGATTACACTACATTTCCGATGCGTTCGGGCTACGCTCAGAGATTACGACGTAGAGTTAGAGATGCATTGCAATTGCAATTGCCATCTCGTGATTTGATTGGCCGGAGTGAGTCACCAATTGCCTATATAAAGGGCCTTTGGACTCCGAAAATATACACACGAAATTCATTAGAGAATACACTCTCTCAAGCCACGAAACTCTGCCAAAATACTCTCTCAAACCCACTCTTTAAAAGCCCTAACCTCCCGAAGGCAGCCGTCAATCCGGCAATCAAACCCCGAAGTTCAAACCCTAACCCTAGGGCTTTCAATCAGGCAATCAATCAATCACGCTCAATCCAAAGCAATCAAGCAACTGAGGGATCAAGGTGGTGAGGCCCAACGGCCTCTGGTTTGTCTTATTTACTGTATTTTTGACTAACCGTAGCGTTTTGGTTATTTGCTTATCTTTCTGTCTGGTGTGAGGAAGAACACCGACCGGGGCTTCGATCCCTCGGCCGGTACATCAAACCAGAAGGATCCCTCGGCCGTGACATCCATTCACCGACCGCGGGATCCATCTCCCTGGGACAGCTTGTTTTGCTTTGGTTTCTGATGCATGCTTCAATTACCGTCCTGGCTCACTTTACTTACTGTTTAAAGGATTAATTAAACAGACTATGTGTTAGAATTAAATAAAGCATCTATACGTCTTATGTTGAATAATTATGGGCTAGTCTCACGGCTGGGCAGAGAGGGGTGCCTAACACCTTCCCCTTACTGTAATTTTGGCTCCCGTATCCAGAATCTCTATATGTTTTTCCCAGTTTTAATAAACTAGGTGGCGACTCTGTTTTGATGATAACCGCTATCATGTGGCGATATTCCTAGTCATGGGGATGTCCATGATTTTGGTTTATGAAGCAAGCAACCAATCGAGCAAACAAACGTGATCAATCTGAATGGCGATGCCCCGTTTGGGAGGTGTCTACAGTGCCTAACACCTTCCCCTTTATTGTACCCTTGGCTCCCATACCCGGAATCTCCATCTGTTTTCCTAGTTTTAATAAACTAGGTGGCGACTCTGTTTTGATGATAGCCGCTATCGTGTGGCGATGTTCCTAGCCATGGGAATGTCCACGATCTTGGTTTATGAGGCAAGCAGCCAATCGAGCAACAAGCGTGATCAATCTGTATGGCGATGCCCCGTCTGGGAGGTGTCTACAATGCCATAAGATTACTTTGAAACCCTTGTGGATTGTTTTCAACGTTTGATGTTATTATGAGTATTCTATGGCAACAAACTAGCACAGAAGGAAAAAATTTCAAAATTGTGGCTGACCAAAAGGTGCCTACGTATCCCAACAGAGAATCAGGCCGTTCGTAGTTCAATTCGAAGGAGACTCAAATTCAGGATCAACATTTCATGCTGAGTGCAGCCATCAGCCAAAAACCATGATAAGCAAAATGATTTTAAATTCCACAAGGAAATGGATTCAAAGCTTAAAACTCCCATGAGAAAACAGATTCAAGACTCAATTTTTCAAGAGAAGCAAAACATGGGCCAAAAAATGGCGGCGAAAGCTAGCTAAGCAGGATTTTCCTGAAAAGATTATTTTAAAACTTAAGCCAAGATGTGATGGACATGGCTACCACTACTCAAAACTTGTTTGGATTAAAACTTCAATTTTCTCATCAGCCGTTACCATCACATCTAAGGTCAAACCCGAAATCCAGGAAAAGCAAAAACCCAATCATGCTCAAGTTGAGATATCCAAAACTAATTGTCCATGTGGTGCAAGCACGTCTATCATCCTTGATATGCGAACTGCCCCACGTATGATGTGGTGGCTCAACCAAATGATACCCAATATCAACACGTGATTATGCAATGTGTTATGAGAAGAAATGAGCGTGATGGATTCCTCTTTTGGTTTAGTCCCCTGCATGGTTAGAGAAAGGCAAACAAAATGATATACATAGCACCACATATATTATGGATGAGTCATGTGAATGCATAAGTTTATCGGATACCATAGACAACCAGCAATTTTTGATATGGATGATTCTTAAAACTCGTTGCTTACAAATACTGCATGACACTTAAGGCCCTACTTCCATGCCAATCCACGCTATAAGATAGACCAAAAAAGTCAGAGTCCGCCGCTGTGCTAGCGGCTATTTGAATGTTCCACCTTACACAACTTTTAGTTTTAAGAAAAACTTGTCATTTGAGGATATCATCAAGCAAAAAGTTTTGAAAGTTTCTCTCTCTCTTCCGATTCTTGGTTAGGAAAGATTCCCTTCACTCCACACAATGCTACCATGATCTTCTACCAGCTTTAGATTATTCATTCTGCAAATATTTTTCAAAGCACATCGGGGTTGATCTTTCAGAAACTCATTCAACAAGTTTTTTTTTCCTTTTCTTTCATTTTCTTAAAACATGATTGCGGTAATTGGGATCCACATGATCACCTGCCAGCACATTGATAAACTCCTATATCATACCGGCTCGTTGCAGTAAGCATGCTCAAAATTTTGAATTTTAAAGATGGGTTACTAGGCCGATTTGAAAATAGGAATTAAAGTCCTACATTTGTCATGTTGAATCATCCATCAAGAAATAAGTATTGCTAGTTCTGTCCATAATATACTTGACTTTGCATGCAATAATCCATAACCCGCTCTACTACCTCACCCCCCCTTCCTTTAGCTTTGCAAGGCAAAGATTGCTAGAGCAACCCCTAGCTCAATTGCTGATGAGGCGGCTTATGTTTTTTCCAGTGTTTGATTTTGTTGTAGAAATCCATGCTTCGCGGTGCCTTAAGCAAAGTGGGAGTGAGAAATAAGTAGTGATGCTTTTGACTTACCAGAAATATACCTTACAGGCAACGCCACTAGTGCTTAGCTATAAAGACTTAGGGTTAGGGCCGGCCTTTAGTTCAAGCCCCAACCCTTCTGCATAGAAAGAGTGTTTACGACAACATATACAAGGTGTGAGGAAGAACTTCTAGAAAAGATGCAAGTAGATTTCTAACATGTAGGATCCTGTCCTATTTTGATAGATTCTATGGCTCTCTAATACATGTAAGGTTTGGGTAGTCTCAAGGGTGCTCCGTTGTCAAAGGGTGCCAGTCCTCTTACCAGCCCATCATAGGCGGCAATCGGGTGATCCCCTATTTGATATACCACTAGGTACAAGTGACTATGGAATTTGCTGGAACCACTAATATAGCCCGTGACATGCTGTGATATTAGGTGAACTCAACGAAGTTGCTCGCTCGATGTATATGTGTAACGCCCCGAATTTTGGGAACGTTAAATAAACAGTTTTTTATTGAAAACTTAAATAGAGTCTGGCTCATTATTACAGTATAACTCCCATAAGGGTACTTTTATTGCACAAGGGAGGGGAACTAAGGTTCCTAACTACTGCTCTGCCTGCTCCTCCATCCTAGCTAGCTCTTTGGCTCTGAAAGCCTCTAAGGTGTAGAGTTCACCCTGCTCATCTATAAGGTCTGAAACATTATACCGGCGTCGCCCCCGGTATAATATGTGTAGACACCCCAATTTGGCTCAACGATTATTTCAAGTCCCACCTTGGGGACCATCCCGATGATGAATAGGATATGTGGTTGTTGTGGTTGACTTCATGAAAGCCTTAGGAACTTCGTGGAACTCTTAAGGGATTAAGGAACACTTTGGAATAGGTGATAGGAGTTCCAGACGACACTTGGAGTGGATAGAAATGTGTTGACACATGTTTTAGCATCGTCGATCTTTAATTAAGTCTGCTTTCAGCCCATTTTTCATAAACTAAACTTCCTTATTTTTGTGGTTGGATTCCACCATCTTGTAGTACTTTCAAAACCCTCTTTATTGATATATAATAAGCCTTAAACCAATTTGAAATGAGGGAGATACGAGAATTTTACCAAAACAATCTATTTCTGACCCACTAAGGGTAAAATCATCATATCTTTTGATGTACTAAATATATTTGATCAAAATTACTTGGGTTAGAAAGTAGACTCAACAAGCTTTCCAACGGTTCAAAGAACACGTAAAACCGAGTTCAGGAGTGTCCGGAGCGAGCCCGCAAAGTTTGGCCTTTTGCTGGAAAATCCTTTCCGCGGCTGCGAAATCCTTTCTTCAGCCGTGAAATCCTTTGGGCGGCCGGCAGACCAATGTTTTCCAGATTCTGGAATGTTCAGCAGCTTTTCAATCCGTTCGCCCAAACCCTAGCAACCACGAACCATTACTTCGGGCTATGAATACACTTACCATAGAGGTCTTATTGCCCTAGAACTCCACTTTGATTCACGCCATTTGATTGGCCGGGGTGAGTCACCAATTGCCTATATAAAGGGCATTAGGGTTCCGAAATAACAACCACGAAATACACATCTCTCCACTCCATGATCCGCCCCCAAACTTTACAGAAATCATCTCCTATCAATCCTCTACAAAAGCCCTAACCTCCCGTGAGTAGCCGCATCCGAGAGTAAAAACCCCCAAAGAACTCACTTTGTTCTAGGGTTTTGTGAAGTTGACTACCACAATCAACCACTATTATCTACAATCAATCGCAATCCAAGCAATCAATCTCTGAGGGATCAAGGTGGTGAGGCCCAGGGGCCTATGGTTTGATTAAATTTCCGTCTCTCGCTTTTAATTAGTTCTTGCTATTAATTGTTCGTATTCTGGTGTGAGGAAGAACATCGGTTGGGGAATCAATCATTCGGCCGATACATCGATCTAGTGGGATTCCTCGGCCGTGACATCAATTCACCGGCCGAGGGATCTATTTGCTGGGACATATTTGTTTTCTGCTTATTCTGATGCATGCTTTCATTTATCATATTGGCTCACCTTATCAACTGTTAAAGGCTAAAAACCAGATTATGTGTTAGAATTAAATAAAGCAAATATACATTGTATGTCGAACGATTATGAGCCAGTCTCATGACTGGGCAAAGAGGGGTGCCTAACACCTTCCCCTTATTGTACTCTTGGCTCCCGTACCCAGAATCTCTGTCTCTTTTTCCTAGTTTTAATAAACTAGGTGGCGACTCTATTTTGATGATAACCGTTATCGTGTGGCGATGTTCCTAGCCATGGGGATATCCACGATCTTGGTTTATGAAGTGGAACCAAACAAGCGTGATCAATCTGTATGGCGATGCCCTGTTTGGGAGGTGTCTACAATAAGTCAGGGTTACAACAGTAACACCATGAGTTACAAAAGCTCAGTAGAATAACCCTATACCCACTAACCCATAACTTACAAACAACAGGTTATAGAAATAGTATACTAGCTCATGTAAATCCAACGATTTTCAAATAGCACATGCATATGCAACAAGGCAATTAACAATGACACATCCACATTCACTATTCAACTAACGTTGGTGTCGGTGATATCTGAGTTTCTCCTACGCGACTCTTCGTAGACTGTCACATTTTCATTTACCAAATCAACATTTCGAAAAGAATTTTTAACACACCCAACCTCGGTTCTGCCGTTCCGGTCTCCCGAGTATCCTCACAATGGTTCCGCCGTCCTGGGTTCCCATTGGCACACACACACAAAAATCATTTTTACACACCCAACCTCGGTTCCGCCGTTCTGGTCTCCTGAGTATCCTCACAATGGTTCTGCCGTCCCGGGTTCCCATTGGCACACACACACACACACAAAATAGGTTTTACACCAAAAATTGTTTTTACACACCCAACCTCGGTTCCGCCGTTCCGGTCTCCCGAGTATCCTCACAATGGTTCCGCCGTCCTGGGTTCCCATTGGCACACACACACACACAAAATAGTTTTTACACCAAAAATCATTTTTACACACCGAACCTCGGTTCCGCCATTCCGGTCTCCCGAGTATCCTCACAATGGTTCCACCATCCCGGGTTCCCATTGGCACACAAAATTTGCATTGGCTCCTCTCCACGGATAATCAAGCCAGAATTTAAACCTCGGTTCCGCTGTTCCGGTCTCCCAAGTATCCTCACAATGGTTCCGCCGTCTCGGGTTTCCATTGGCACACACACACACACACACACACCACACAATGGGCTACTATGTCTGGCCACATTGTGGTTTCAAAACATTTCCCTTTTTCAAAACACGCCTTTTCATTATCAACCCTTAGGTGTCATGTTTCTAACTTTCTCGATTTCTGTGTCTCATTTTCATGCATAGACTCCGCGGCAGGACTTTTCACGTAAGTACACTATATACGGCGTCTCGTAAACATGCATCATTAATCGTAATCTTGAAACTGAACTAGCAAGATCATCCAACTCTATATTACTTTATCATGCTTATTATTATCGTATTAAATCACAAAATAAAGCATAGTGTCACATGGACGGACACCTTTGGAGTGGAAACCACTTATGCCTTAGCACACATCAAGACATGCAATCATAACAATCATAAACATACATGTTCATAACCATCTCAAATATCAAAATACGAATACTATCAATCAAACTATTGTTTCTTGTCTTTCAAAATCCGTTCTTTCTTCCTTTTTGGGAAGTTCAAAACAACATATGTTTTACGGAATAAAAAGTCGAGTTATTCAACATGATCATACTTCCTTTCGAAATTTTAGAAAAAATAGGTTTACTAGTTATTTTCTTTCATGCATTCCAACATACAAGCAATATACAATTTTTCTTTTATACTTAGAGATAGTGAGTACGGAAAATCTACCGTTCTTCTTGGCGGTTGGTACGGCTACGGGAAAAGTAAGTGCGTCGGCTATCGAATGAAGTGACCTCCTACGGTAAGCTTACGGTAGCTTCGAAAGAGAAAAGATAAAACTTTCTTTTTCTCTCGAAACTAATTCTTGACTAAACTACTAAACTTTTTGGATCGAAAGGGTGGTCAAGTGGCGGTTTAGTGGCGGCTTTGATTTAGTTTCTTGAAGAACTCAAGAACAAAGGAAGAACTTCAAGAACTACTTCAAGAACACTACACAAACACTAAGATTTTCTAGAGAGAAGTTGGAGGGTTTGAAGGTGTGAGTTCAAGGCAAGAGTGGGGTGCTATTTATAGCAAAAATTGGGCTCCCTCTCTCATCCCTTGCCTGGCCTCTCTCTCTCTCTCTCTTTCTCTCTTTCTCTCATTTTTTTTGCTCCATTGTGTTGTCAAATCTTGGCTTTAATCATGCCATAGCCTTCCCTCACTTGTCATTTCAAATTTTTTTTAGGTGCAAGACTATGTGATCATGAAGGATCCTAAGGCTTAAAAGAAAATCCTAGGTAATTATACCCTAGGTTGCAAGTCTTACAAGTACAAAGATAATGATAGCTAGGCTAAAAGAGTAGTCTTCCCATGTTTAGTCAATCCTAGGTCTAGGTTGTAAGTAAAATCTAGGATGATTAAAGGCTAGGTTTTATGATTCAAGTGGCCTAAAGATGGGTTGTAAAGTAGTGCTAGGCTTGAGTGTAAGGTTGGTTAAAGAGGTGTAGATTGCTAGAGTGTACAAACACATGCACACACTCACTCTCTCTCTCTCCCTCACTCTCTCTCTCTCTAGTATATATATATATATATATATATATAACTATACATATGTACACTTAGGTGCCAAGTCTAGGTTTGTATATATGATCACCTACAAAAATCTAGGAAAGTAAATCTTGGAGGGTAATTAGGTTCAAGGCTATTATTTTTAGGCTTGCATGCATGGCAAGTCTAAGAACACTACTTATGGAAGCAAAATGATTACTTTCTTAGGGTTAAAAGGTTCAACTAGGGCTTGGAATGGTTCATATGGTCCAAGGGTGGTTTAAAAGGTTCATCTAGAGTTAGGAGAATGGTTCATGTGGTTCAAGGATGGTTTGGAAGAATATCTCATTGAAAGTGACCTTTCAATGGAGAGAAAGAACAATGCACTTTCTAGAAAAGTGATTTGACTAAGAAAGTATAATGATGGGTTTAATTGTCATGAGTGGGGAAAATGACAAGTCAATGGTAAAAATGATTAAAGGGTTGGCTTTGGCTTTTGAAAATGACTTGTCAATGCAAAAAGAATGAATAAGGTTTCAAAGTAGCCTTTCTAGGAAATTTTAGGGTGATATATATATATATATATATATATATATATATATATGTATATGCATGCCAAGGTTACTTGTAGGAAGGAGAAAGGAAGTGATGATGAACTATGGACTTCTTGATGTGACAATACATAATCATGGTTGTTTGGAAGAATAAACTTGGTCTTGGTCTTGATTAGACAAGTCCATGGTAGTACTATTTTCTAGACAATAGGAAGTCTTATTTCTATTACTCAAATGATAGAAATTACCCTACGAACTATTATTCAATGGGTAAAGAGGTAATGGTGAGAAAATATATTCTTGGAAGAAGTAATGATGAGTAATAAAGTCTTGAAATGACCAGTCATGAAAGTACAATGATTTCCTAGTCTAGGGTTGAAGAGGTTCAATTAGGGTGTAGAAATGTTCACAATGTTCAAGGGTGGGTGAAGATGTTCACCTAGGAATTAGGAGGATTCATAAGAGTCATAAGGTTCAACTAGATGAAACTAGCCTTGAAAAGTAACTGGATTGGCCAAACTAGTTAGTTAGGAATTAACTAGACTTGCCAAGTAGGATTTCTAGCCAAGAAATGAAATTTTATAATTTAATAGAAATTTTCAAATATTTAACGAAATTCTTACTTACCAAAAATCAGGGTCGTTACAAACTATCCCCCTTAAAATAATTTTGTCCTCGAAATTGGTGTGTGACTACGGATTAGACATAGTCACTATACTGTCTTTGAATCATCGTCTATCCCCCTTAAAATAGAAGCAGGTCGCCATCAATCCCTTACTAGCGTGATGTTAAGGTGATCATTTTCATCATTTGTCAGTCATATGTTAGACACAGGTGGATATCGCCATCCCGTAACTTTCATAGACTAGGTTGACGGCTATTCTTCCTCCTAGAGTGACGGTAGGTTTAAGAGCGATCTTAAGCGTTCAGTTTCTAGCCCTATATAGGTACGCAGTGATAAACAGTTTAGGATGAACCTTCCCATTCAAAGGGTAGATTCTCAATTGGAAGAAGATGGGGAGTCAAAATACGCTACATGGGTATAGGTACCCTTGTAGTGTTGACCAGGCTTGGAATTTAGAATTTCAACTTATGATTGAATAGGGAGGAGTGATGCCAATGAACGAAAGAAATGCCCCTGCAAGTCAAAAATGACCATATTGGGTATTATAGGCATGTTTTAAGCCAATCAGTGATCTAAACAAGATTCAAATACTCTGGCAACGTACAAAAATGGTTTGGCACCACACGACCACTGTCTAAAGGCTCCGGCAGGTCCTAGAAGTATTTCGGAGTTGCACGACATCATTTAAGGCATCCCTCACAATCCTCTACATGTTTTGTTAATCGAATTAAGCCTTATCACTTGCTTAACAAGATGGGGTTGAAGTTGCTTCAGCCGTCGAACAATTTGCCTCGTTGTAGGCCTTTGATAGAGTTTCCACCATAAACGCCAACGTCAAATGTAAAACTTCTACCAAATCATCATGCGGACCTGTATCCCACAAACGTTTCCTTAGCACGTCCCTGCAAATCAGGATGCTTCCCCACCTAACGATATTAAACCCGTTTCCAAAAGTAGAAAACAACGGATTAACTCAAGCAGAATCACTCCATAATCATAAAGTATTAAAATAAGCACTCCATCCTCATTTAGGGGGAAATCGAATATCATCAAGCAAGCCCTAGGATATTCTAAAAGCTCGGATATTATTAGCAATGGCATTGAAAGAACCAATGCAGTCAGGGAAAACGAGCCTTTGGTAGCGTCAACTTCCGGCAATAATTTCAGAGGTACGGCAATCCTGAAAACAAATTTTCAAAATACATATCCAATCGTAGTTGTCCAAGATAACCCTAGGTGTAGGGATGGAAATGACTGATTTATGCCGCCCTTAGTAGCGCAAGCTATTTGATAAGGAGTTGATGATGTCTGGTTGGTTCAAGGAAGGGTACCCATCTCCTATGGAGATTAGTTTCAAACAAATTTGAAAGAGTTGTACTTGAAGGATCGTATCATGTGAGTGAAACAAGGAGTTTTCCGAAATGATTTGAGTATCATCAAGAGATGATCCGAAATTATTGATTACGGACAAAATGAAAAAGATATCAGTGATCGAATGGACCAATCATCAAATCCCAGTTATTGCGAAATGGCATTGCCGGTCAAAAAAATTGTATGGTTGTTATGATTCTCAAGGTTCAAAACTCAAGGGATCAATATCATAGAGTTACGAAAAAATTCGAGGGATAGAGAAAAGTTCTCTGGTAGGTGATAACGGTTAGGATCAGTAACACCATACGGTGCACCGCTGAGTTGAATTGCTGGCCAATAAGGTTGGGTCACAAAAGATACTCAAGATTACGCCACTCTTGTTAGTCAGTGTTGTAAGGAGTTAATATGGATGATTTCATTACTTGAAGTAACGAGAGTTTCCTTCCCAAGGATGTCAATTTCAAACAGAGATTTGAGAGAAGCAATGTAGTTGGGAAACGGTACAGATATGACTACTCGATTGATATATGCTTCCTGCTAAGATTTAATCAGCGAAAGTAATTGTCGTTCCCTTCGAGCATTCCTAACTTCAACGAACTCTTCGATCTAAGTGTTCTCGGTCTGTGTTCAGTATAGGTGGTTAGTGTCTGCAGCCCTCGAACAGTTTCATGCCTCCCTTTGTCGGTTTATGATTCTAAGGATTCTTACGATATTAGAGGTTAGAATGGGAGTTCTGGGAGTAATGGTTGATCTTGTTGGCTTCAGACGTTGCGTTGGGGTGCACTTTTAACTTCGGCATCGATGTCGCCCTTGTTGCTTGCGGTGGCGGCCCTGTCGTTGGTGCTGGTATCTTGACTTGCTCTCGTAGTCCTTCCTTTTTAGTGTTAGGAGGGTGTTATTCTTAATCTAGTTTCTCAGGGGCACGTAACTTGAGATCGCAGGGTTCTTACTCCTAGTGAAAGGACTATGAGGTGAGAAGAGACCATCGAGATTTTGAAACATCAATCAATTTTCGAAGCAGCAATAGAAAAGGTGAGCGAATTCTTTCATAGGACGCAATTGAATTCAGGCTATGGTTCCGGCTCCTTGGGCTTGGGGTTGGTTGGTGCTAAGAATGGCTATGATAACTTGGTTAGATCTATTTTGCGTTAATTGAGTGAAAATTTTAAAGGGGGATTCAGTCTACTAAACAAATTTCCTTTTGCAACTGGTGCATCACATAGTATGCAACAGTACTCTTTTTCAATAAAAACAAGTTTTTCATAGATAGGGAAAAGTACAATAGAATGCATAGAGTTCTACTACGATGACAAGTAGGGGCACAAGATGAGATTTTCCTAATACAAGCTTTGACGAAATGATCCTACATACTCCTACTACGTGGTTCTATAGGTTATCAGGCTTTAATCTACACCGCTGCTACTCCACTCTAGGGTAGAACAATTCTGTAAATCACTCTTAACCACATCATGTAGTTCCTTTCAGTAATGGTCTCGGCTTTCTCAAAGAACTCACACTCCTGCATAAGCAGCTCCTCCTCAGTTAGGTTGGGCGGCTCCTGATAGAAGTCATGAATGTAGGAAAATGTATAGGGGAAATAGGGATCTTCCACTAGTTGGTTCGTCATTGATCTTATGGTGCTTCTAAGTTGGCGAGCTTCAGCTAGTAGGTTGACTTGGTAGGGATTCAGGTGGTTCATCTACAAGGAAAGATTGTTAACCTCAATTAGTAATGTTTTAAGACAAGGATTTATTAACTTCTAGAAATTTCCAAATTCCACATTCGATCCTTAATTTAAGTCATCATCCAATTGTTCGGGAATTCCCAGCTCGGTGGTACTGCTAATTTCCACACCTTACTTCAATCCGGAGATTGTTCTGTCAGAATTCCACCCAATTTGGGATGCTAAACTTAAACTCATTTTACGTTTGTGCAACGGTCGAACTATCTTATGGTCTACCCATACTACCCATGGCCGAGGTTTTGAACCTAATACTCTGATACCATGTTGTAACGCCCCGAATTTTGGGAACGTTAAATAAACATTTTTATTGAAAACTTAAATAGAGTCTGCCTCATTATTACAACATAACTCCCATAAGGGTACTTTTATTACACAAGGGAGGGGAACTAAGGTTCCTAACTACTGCTCTGCCTGCTCCTCCATCCTAGCCAGCTCTTCGGCTCCGAAAGCCTCCAAGGTGTAGAGTTCACCCTGCTCATCTATAAGGTCTGACACATTATACCGGCGTTGCCCCTAGTATAATATGTCAGGGTTACAATAGTAACACCATGAGCTACAAAAGCTCAGTAGAATATCCCTATACCCACTAACCCATAACTTACAAACAATAGGTCATAGAAATAGTACACTAGCTCATGTAAATCCAACGATTTTCAAATAGCACATGCATATGCAACAAGACAATTAACAATGACACATCCACATTCACTATTCAACTAATGTTGGTGTCGGTGATATATGAGTTTCTCCTATGCGACTCTTCGTAGACTGTGTCACATTTTCATTTACCAAATCAACATTTCGAAAAGCATTTTTAACACACCCAACCTTGGTTCCGCTGTTCCGGTCTCCCGAGTATCGTCACAATGGTTCCGCCGTCCCGGGTTCCCATTGACACACACACATACAAAAATCATTTTTACACACCCAACCTCGGTTCTGCCATTCCGGTCTCCCGAGTATCCTCACAATGGTTCCACTGTCCTGGGTTTCCATTGGCACACACACACAAAATAGTTTTTACACCAAAAATTGGTTTTACACACCCAACCTCAGTTATTTGAAAATTTTATAAATGTTAGAAATTGAGAAAAATGTGAAATTTATTGAGTTCATTTGATTTGGGGTTAATGTGATAGGATTATTACTTGAGGGAGTGCAAGTGTGTTTTGTGTGTGTACTAGTATAAAAGGGTGTGTGTGTGTGTGTGTAGGAGATCAAATTCTCCCATCTCATTCTCTCTCTACCCGACGTCTCTCTCCTCTCTCGGCTCTCTCTCACTCTTTTCATCTCTCAACCAAAAACCCACCAAAATCACTTGGAACCTATACAAACCCACCTCCAATTTGTCTTCTATACGCGATTCCAACCTTGAATCTCGTGGGTTTCGCTTGGAGGAGGAGTACTCAGTTGATTTCAAAGTTCGGAGAGCTAGGGCTCGCTCAAATCAAGTGGGTTTCGATCCTTGACTCGAGGTAGGGATTTCTAACTTTCTCTATATGTTTATGAGTTGATTCAGTGTCCAAAACTTGCTTTGGATAGTTGTTTGGAAGCCTTGTGTTTGCCCTTGAAAGCTGTCAATTTGTGCTGAAAAACCCAGGTGCTACATGTACCAGTGTTTGCCCTGGTACATGTACCAAAACCCAGATTTCTCTGATTTCGTTCGTTAGGTACATGTAGCGCCCTTAATTGCTACATGTACCAAACTGGAAATTTCTGAAAAGTTTCTCCTTTCATGGTTTGGACTCCCGATCACTTATAATACCTTTTAAACGTCTTCAAATCACCTCTAAGCTTGATTGCTCGTAATCCGATGATTCGTTGATCATACCCACTCCTTTGGCTCTCGTTGTAACAAAAGAAAGTGTAGAATTAAATGAATATGGTACTCGTACATTATCTATGCATGTGGTTTATTGAAGTAGAGGTTATGTCATGTCTCAATGAGCGATATAGACTTATTAAGTGCTATGACGTGACGTGGTGATTGGCGAAATGGAAAAACGTCCCGTAGAATTGTTATTGAACATCGTAGGCTATGAAAGGCATATGTCGTGGGGTGTATAGTTGGTTGATGTGGGCCTGTCTAATAGTCCAATTGATAATAGGGTAACTTGTATCATCATGATTCGTCTCATTGATCTTCCCAGATTACTTGGCGCTCATTCTATAGGATTCTCATATAGCTAGGATCTAGTGGGTGGTGTGTTGTAAAGTTATTTGTGGGTTCAGTACGTTACGTTGGGCATGGTGTTATACTCAGGAAAATGTGTGAACTATGTATTTGTTGATTTATGACATGGTTGATTGTTTGTAATAAGATGGGATATGAATGACTGTTTGAGGTTACTGACACAATGAAAACTTGACACTACGGGTATCACCACTCGGTGGTGAGACGACCGGAATTGACACTATGGGTATCACCATGGACATTCGGTGAGACGACCGGACTATGCAAATGAATGGGTATCACCATGGACATTCGGTGAGATGATCGGACCACGAGCGATACATGCGAAAACCATAAATGATGATATGTGGAATAATGTGTGATTATTGGAAAAAGGATGAAAGATTGGCTTTTAATCATGTTTTTGAAAAGAGAAGGATTTGATTAAAAATCCTCCGGTATTCTTGAGCGAATCAACGGTTTTAGTATTTGGGCACAAATCAACGGACTCCGGTATTCAAGCTCGAATCAACAGAGCTTGATCTGGTTTCGTAATACTTTACAATTTTTTTTTTTAAAATCAGAAGGGAAAGTTTTATGGAAAAAAGGTTCGATGATGAACGAAGTGGAAACGAGAAAGATTGTGGTGTTGTATGAGAAACGATGAGATGATTGAGGATTGATTATTGGTTGATGTAGACTGATGCGAGTTTATTAATGTTGCTAGTTTGATATGTGAATAGCTAGGAATGCTTATAAGACGTCTAGAACCCCATAGTCGTAATCTGCTTGTTCGTTGTGGTAAACCTTTGTTTCTTGCGTTTGCTTATTGAAATTCACTCACTCTTGGCGCATGTTTCTTCGCATTTTCATATAGTTTGAGTTTAGAATTCTTTACTGGGCTAGTGTAGCTCAACCTATCAATTTCAGGTACATCTCAAGGATCTTGACACAGAGTTCATGGTGTGCATGCTTGATCCCATATCTTTGAAAGCCGTCATAGAGAAGTGGTCTCATCATCTTTTGTATGATATTTTGAAAGATGTAATCGTAAATTCATTTGAATTCTTTTAACTTTAGATATTATGTAATCTATAAATTTACTGTCTTTAACTAATTATGGAATTTGGGCCGTAGTGCCAATGTTGTAAATCTTTAAACTTGGGGATTTGGTTTTGTAAATGATCCTTCGGGAACTCTCTTTTGGGTATTATCTTTATTATGTGAGGATCATTTATTGAAATGGATTATTTATTTAGTTGAAAATCGAGGGTGTGACAATAAGGTATATAGGGTGAATAAGATCTCTAGACGAAATCTACTTCGTAGCTCGAACGCATCGAAATTTGGTTGCTAGGATTTTGGTGATCGGATCAAACGTATGACAGAACATTCCAGAATCTGGAAAATAGACGATCTGGCAGCCGAGCAATAGATCTGACGGCCGAAGGATGGTTCTGGCGGCCGATGAATAGATCTGGCTGCTGAGGAATCAATCTCTCAGGGAGATTTTCAAGTAACATGTTTTACGGGTGAAAGAATGATGTTGAGGCCGTGAGATCAATGTTACGACCGATGGATAGATTCTCCTAGGATTCTGTATTTCTGTTTGAAAGGCTATTTGGCTATGAATTGGGTCCTCTAAGTGGCTAAAAGTACTCACCAAAAGTCCATGGGTTTACGAGAAGTCAATCAACAATCACTGTATCCATTCATCATTGGGATGGTCCCCAAGGTGGGACTTGGAATAATCGTTAGGCTAAATTAGGGTGTCTACAGAAAGAGAAGTTTGTCGAGCCTTGGATGCTTTATCCTTAGAAGCTCTGTTAATTTAAAGTATTGTTATTTGAATTTTCAAAAGTGTTATCACATTTGTCAAACTCTGTTTTGTTTCGTTGAGTTGTAAGACAGTTAAGTAGTTTTGAATTTAGTATTTGAGATTTCCGCTGCTAAACTATGTTTAATAAAATTTCATTTCTTAAATCAATTTCATGAATTATTAAATCAATTAAAAATAATTTAATTAACGTGTCCAAAAATCGGGGCGTTACAATTTCTCTCTGTAAATTGATCATCTGGATCCTTATTCAATATTGGC
Organism: Rhododendron griersonianum; assembly: GCA_018127125.1. Lineage (NCBI taxonomy): Eukaryota > Viridiplantae > Streptophyta > Magnoliopsida > Ericales > Ericaceae > Rhododendron > Rhododendron griersonianum. Next base: position 27,302,671 of record CM030790.1, on the reverse strand, counting down.
AATGAATGTTAATTTAAAAAAAGAGAGAATAGAGCATCTTCAATCCTTAACCTTTTTTTTACCCAAATTTGGGTAGAGATTTGGGCCAAAAACTTGATTTGGATAAGACGGCAAGCCGATTGCTTGTCACTGGGCAAGGCAAGGCAAGACATTGCTCATGGCATGCCAAGACAAGGGGTGGCATCTCCAATGCTAAACCCATATTTTTATCCATATCTATTACTGAATGACACACTAGTAATTAATGAGTGACACACTTGTAATTAATGAGAGTAAAAAAAATGATTTGAGAAAAATGGGTATGGGTTTGAATCTCCCCAAATTTGGGTGAAAAAATGGGTAGAACTCAAAATAGGTAGAAAAATGGGTATAACATTAGAGATGGGTTTTTAGGCTTTATACTCAAATTTTGGGTATGAGTAATAAAATGAGTAAGAATTGGAGATACTTTTACCATATAGGTTCTTATTTTTTAAATACTTATTTTTTGTTTTACGAGACGTGTTTTTCTCTCACAATAATAAATCAACTTTAATTCAAAAAATAAATGCTTATTTTAAGTAGAAGAACACACTATTCGTGATTTGGAGAGTGGAAACCATTGAAGTGGTAATAAAACCGGGTATCCTCCACCTGCCGGTAATTCTCCCTAGAATTTATTCTCTACTTGAGATCAAAAGCAAACAACGAACTGCAGAGATGGTTACACGCCGGTGGGATCACAGGCGAGAAAGGCTATATAAATCCAAAAATACTAAGAGCATGGACAATTTGCAGGGATTCGTGCAGAGATAATTGCATTTGGCCCCATTTCGGTTCCCAAAAAAATCTAGAAAAATATCCACAAATTTTTAAATATTATTTTATGGGACCCTGTAAAAAATCAGCTTTTGCGGATATCGATAAGTATTACTTTTGAATTTATAGGGGCGAACTGCTCAATTTTTTGGGACCCGAAATAAGGCCAAATACAATGTTCTCTGCACGGATCCCTGTAAATTGTCCTTACTCGTGGCAGGACTCGTAAAAATCAGTCCAACTTCGATTTCTTTCTTACATCTGAACCGGTGGGAGAAATAAGACTTACATCTGGTAAAACCCTAAACCCTAAAAGCTGTTTGGAAGCAAATGGAGAATGGTAACCTGCTCGATCAAGCACTGGGAGGAGGTCTCATCGAAGACGCTTCTTCTGCTAGTCGGAGCGGCGGCGGCCGAGTGCTTCTCATCGAGGACTGCGTCGAGACCAGCGCCGCCTTCGTGCTTCACCACCTCATCAAGCGAACTCTCTCTCCTCCTCACTCCTCCGCCGCACTCATCATCTTCGCCGCCTTTGCGCATCCTTTTTCTCACTACGATCGCATTCTACGTAAAATGGTCCTCTCTCTCTCTCTCTCTGTGTCTCCATTTGTGATTTTGCTTCATTACATTTTCATTTCCGACTCTGTGAACGTGATAGTTCAAATGTTGTTATGGCCCTCATGGGTGTCAATTGTCAATGGATTTAGGAATTGGACTAGTAGTGTGATTATCATGCGTTGATGCCCTTCTTGTATCTTATGTCACACTCTTCAACTTTTCGTAGTCTTCGCAGTTCATGGAAATTAACTGGACATTTCACTTGATACTTGGAATTGTTATTATTTAACAATTTCTAATATACCGACTTTTAAATATGACAGGGTTGCAATTTAGCTGTTCAAAGGGATAATAAGAGGTTTGTTTTCCTCGATATGCTTACATTCGAATGTCCAGGTGAGAATCAGGTATAAATGGTTTCGTCCAACCCTGTCGCGCTTCTTTTTTCTGTCCAGATTCTTGGAGACGTAATTACTTGACTATTGGAAATCTATTCACGTAGTGAATCATTGGGCATAAGATAGTACCTACGGTAGCCAAGACGCGTGGCACACCTTTGTGATTTTTGGGCATAAGATAGTTTCGGGCTGAAATACCATGGCCTACATTTGTGATATTTCGTTACATGAGTAACACCCTTTGCCATTGTGTTTTTGACTAAGAGATTGTTGGCCCAAATTGTTTTGAATCTCGTAGGGGCATCTAATTTCTTGCAGTCTGTTATCTTTATCCAAATTGTACAAGTCAGATGAGCAAATAAATATGCAACTAAACAAGTTGAGTTTGTTCTTAAATTCAAAAGTTCCAGACTTCCAGTGGAAAATGATGAAATTATAGGTGGAAACCTTTTGATTTTGAATTGGTCAATTTAATAACAGAAGTCCTCTTTTCTTGAGTAATGTCAGATGGAGATGGAGGTGGAACTTTTGGAGGTGGACTTGTTGAATTGTATGGAAAGATCCAAAAAGCTGTGGAGGTTAGCATCGTAAATGGTGGAAGTAGGAGCATCAGTATTATGATTGATGATATTTCTCTTCTGGAGGTTGCTGCTAAAGGGTCTTCTAATCACGTGTTAGACTTTCTGCATTACTGTCACACTTTAACAACTGAAATTGTAAGACATTGTTGTGTTGATCAATTACTTTTTTTTCCACTTCCAATTGTCTCATCGTTGAGTCTTGCCCTTGTTATCTTTTTTACTTTGTCCCTCTCACAGGGTTGTTCACTAGCTGTTCTTAATCATGAGGATATATATTCAAGAATGGAGAGACCTAATCTTATTCTACAAATGGAGTACCTTGCAGAAGTTATCATAAAGGTAGAGCCTTTGGCCACTGGTTTGGCAACTGATGTGCATGGACAGGTATGATTTGTGTTTTTTGGCGTTTGTGCGATTTATCTTCTTATACTGCTTTATATACGATTAACAGTAGAAGTTAATATTTTTGAAGGGGAATAAATTATTGTTCATGTGGCATGGACAAGAACATGACTTGACACATGCAGTGGCGGACGCAGGATTCCTAGTGTGCGGGAATTAAATCACATGTATTCATAAATTAACAACAAAATATCATCCTTATATAATTGTAACACAATTTTGAAGGGACCTTTCTTCATAATTTTAACAAACAAAAGTCTAAAGTACACTAGAAATAATGAGATAATTGGGAAGTGTGCAGAGGCCTGGGACCCCGCTTGCACCCCCCTTGGAGTCCTGGACACATGCACTCAGTAGTCAGTACCACAATGAATGGTAAATAATGGGATAACAATTGTTCTGACCAGACTTGGATTTGTATATTTGTTGCAATCTCATTTCCAGTTTTCTTCTCAGAGAATTTTCCAAAGATTTTACATTATTTGCTAGTTGTCTTTTTTCTTCACAATTTACAATTGCAACTCAATGTTTAATGTATTGCTGCATATCTTAGACATGATGTGTTTGAGTTGTTGAATAGACTGTGTTTCAGAGACACAATTTGTCAGTAGGCAATTAGTCGACTTCTCGTGCCATCGACAATTTTGTCAATCTATGAATCTATTGCGAGCAAATTAGACAGCATCATTGAAATTCTAGAACGTTGGAAAAAATCACCAGAACCGTCGGGGTGAATGGGGTGGGTTGGGGGTAAGCAAAGCTATGAATTGAGAAGTAGAGTAGGCAAGAATTTGCAGATCATGGTTCATATGGTGATCTCAGTTTGAAAAAAAATGGTTATTTGTTTCTATTGTAATCCAGCATGTTGCGTCATCTAATTTATTTTGTTCGTAAGTATTCATTGTGTTTCACTTGTAACGTGTTGTATGGCAGCATAGCTTCTAAGATGATTCCTTTTAAACGCGTCTAAGGTTATGTCTTGTGTTAGTTTATTTGGGTTCTGTACTCGTGTCGAAGCTCTCTGTTGTGTTTTGAAAAACGTACTCCTATGTTTTTTCAGAAACCCAAATAACTACTCTATGATACTAGTGGTGCCACAATATCATGAGAAGTTTTGGGATTGTAATAGATATTAGTGGTTCTTAGTTACAATCCAATATTCTTTTGTGGTAGAGAGCAATGGACATCACAACTGGTTCTATTCTTGTCAGCACCTATACCAATATGAGTTTTACTTTTCTTTCAGTGACTTTATTTCCTGATAAATTTACCCTTTGTTATATTCAGTTGACAGTAATGAACAAGAGAAATTTTGACGGGCCCTTACGGAAGAAGTCTAACTTCCACTTCAGGGTCAAGGAAAATAATGTCGAATACTTCTATCCGGGGAGTCGGACTTGAAGATATCTTGGAGAATTCATTGTAGATATTCAACTCTCCCGACTCCACTTACTTTTTGGACATTGAGACTTTTACGCATGTAAGCTTTTAGTTAACTATTAGAAGCATCATTTGACAAAATGAGAATTTAAATATCATTGCTTATCAACGCTTGAGTTTTGAATAGGTTGGTGAATATTAATGCCTCTGGTTTATCTTTGTTTATAAAAACTATTGGTTTCCATCCTGTGTTGTCTACATGAGAATTTCTGTCAAATGGCTGAAATGTACATATTTGGTTTGGTTGAATTGAGTTCGAATATATGTGCCCAAAGAAAAAGAGAAAGAAGCAGCAAAATTGAGTTTTAGTGGGCATGGCAAGAGGAGGCGAATGAAGCTTCAATTTTTTTTAAAAATTTTGAGTTGTTCAAAAATTGAGCGCAAATCAAGTTTTTGGAAGTCAAGCGTAAGCCTACCCGAATGGGGTTTCTGGCATTCTGCATAATTATAAAAATGATGGAACGAAACTTGCACTCTGCTGTGTTTGGCTTATAAATTTGTTTTCTCATAATATGAACTTGCGGCGGGCATGCGTATGCAAGTTTTGATTTAGGAAAAACATTAATTAGACAAACATATTTGGAAGTGGTTGGCGCTAAGACTTCCACGCCAAGAGAGAAAAAGAGAAAGGGACGAATCTCAAATGTCAGGTGGATGACCTCCGATGGAGAAGGAAACTGCTATAGAACATGGATGCAGTTTTATGAAATTGGCAGGCCAATTTACCAATTAACCTTCAATTTTCTTAACTTGTATTTGTGGGTATTTTAGGAACTAAAAAGTGTGAGGCAGCCTCCCGAAGGAATCTACACCAGAGTGGTGCTCTTCCCTTTATATACTAGAGACTAGAATACTAGTGTAATGTTTGTGTTTCGCACGTATCTGCGTGCTCATTGGTTTAATTGGTATTCGGAAACTTAATATACATATGTTTTTTGTTCTTGTAGCGATGATAGTAGATTGTACATCAAAAGTGTATTTACAGTTTTATCCTATCTATTTGGAGTCCATTTCAGCCTCGCAAACTTTCCCACCACCATAGTGCAGGCCATTCCTCGGCGCTTGAGCAACAGAGAAAGAACAATAAATATGGCAACATACAAAATATTGAATAAATGACATAGAAGTAACACCGATTTTTGTCATTTTTGGTTAGATCCACTGCCAACTTAGAAGCTTTATAACGATGTCGATAACAAGTATATGGAGTAAGTTTTGCACACACCTGATCACCTGCATTGGGACCATCGGTGTTGAAGAGGATTGGCCGGTACCGCTTATCCTCATTCATCAAGCTTGAGTTCTGGAAATGGTCGATAAAAGCAGCATTTCCTTGTATGCGAGCATAAGCAAGTGATGCCACCTTTTCGCTGTTGAACTTATCCCATTTCTTTCCATTAAATGCCTGTAAAAATAAGTTTTATTCTGTATTAGCTTTAGGTAGACATAACAAGCTATAGTGACTACCAGAAACAAAAAGGGTGAAAGAAATGACATCTTCTTACAGCATGGATGAAACAAACCAGCTGATAGAACGGGATAATCAAGGAAGGATCATTCATGTTGATGAATGTGAAACCCTCTATTGCACTTGTTCTGCAGAAAAAAGGAAGGAAAATAAATTTCCCATGTAGGGGTGCCATGCCAAGATTCCTCGGTTATATCAAAATGGTTCTTCTCTGAACGAAAATTCGCTTGCCTTAAAATCGACGGGTAGATAAATGAAATCATATGTTCCCCGATGGCCTTCATCAATTGCAGCTAAAAGCATCTTCAAAGTATACCTACGATTGAAACCATGTCAACATAGAACCAATTAGTTCCTAGCAGAGAAGGTAAGGGGAACAAAAGAAAAAGAACATCCAATGCATCTGAAAAGATTTTTTTAACTTCAAACAACATAAATAAGAATATGCAAGACATATACTAAACAACCATTTTCTTCTTGACTAAGTAAAAGACCCCAACTAAAGATTAAAGAACAATATCCCTTAAATTAGGGAAAATAAAGATTTTTTTTGTAATAACTCCGATTTTTAGTAAATAAAAATTTCGTTAAATATTTGAATTTCTTTAATTAATTCTTGGATTGCTTTATAAATTCCGTTTTACTTTCTAATAGTCCGTCATAATTAATTTCATTCTTTGTAAAAATTGAATTACTATGCATCGGGCTATCTAGCCATTTTCTAAAGACAAGTGGGCTTATATATACACTTGTATATTTACTTGGTGACAAAAAAAATTTAATTTATAAAATTACATTTCTTGGCTAGAAATCCTACTTGGCAAGTCTAGTTAAATTCCAAACCCTAGTTGAGCTTTTTTAACCCTATAATATGTAATCACTTCTCTTCCAAGTGTAGTCTTTTCAAGAATTATGCCATATCTTCATCATCATCATTTTTTTTAGTCTTCCATGCATTAGTCAAATAAGCCACATGCACACATCACTTGACAAGTCAAAACCAAATCCCATCATTTCTTCCTAAAGTACTAACAATGATGACTTGGATTCCTTGTTGACCTTTTCAAATAAGACTAGTCAATCCAAAAGCCCATGATTGTACTCTTGTCCTCTTCCTAGCAAATGATTTCCTCGAACAAAGTCTAGTCTTATCCTTGAAAGACTACTTTGAGTAGTCATTTTCACCTTGTTGACCAAGTAAACTAGTTCTAGGGTAATCATGGCTTAATTTAGACTTGACTACTCATAAAACCCCTCATGATGGCCTAAGTTTGAAGTGACAAAAGATAGGAGTATGGGCCTTGCTTGTTGTAGGAGTTTTGAGCAAAAATCTAGTATCTTGACAAGACAAAATTGTGGGAGAGAGAGAGAGAGAGGGGGGGACCGGCCATGGAGAGGAGGAGGAGCCCTTCATTTTCCTATAAATAGGAGCCTCACTCCAAGCTTTCTTCACACCTTCAAGCATTGCTCTTCCTTCTCTCTAGAAATTCTAAGTGTTCTTTGAATGTTATTGATTGTTCTAAGGCTTATCCTTGAAGTTCTAAGCCTTGTTCTTGAGTTCTTCAAGAAACTCATCCAAAGCCGCCACCAAACCACCACTCAACCACCCTCTCGACCCAAAAAGTAGTTAGTAAAGTTCACATTTTTGTTTTTAGGAAAAGGAAGTCCATTTCTTTTCCTTTCGAAGCAATCCGGCGAACCGTTATTCTGACTGTCCGACGAACCGACCACCTTTTGATCCTAGCAAGCCTCCTAGTTCAAGATCAAGTTAGTTTCTAGAAAAAAAGAAAGTCTCTTCTTTTCTCTTTCGAAGCTACCGTAAGCGGTCACTCCGTTCAATAGCTACATTCACATTCCATAAGCCGATCACCTTCTTTTCTGTAGCCATACCATTCGCCAAGAAGAACGGTAGAATATTTCTACTCATTTTCTCTAGTAAAAATTTTAGTTATATTTTTTTGTGTGTGTTTAAAAATGCATGTTAAGTTAAAGTACTAAAAATAGCTAGCAAACTTGTTTTACTAAAATTTCAAAATGAAATATGATCATATTGAATATCTCGACTTTTATTCCGGAAAATATATGTGGTTTTGAACTTCCCAAAAAGGAAGAAAGAACAGATTTTTGAAATGTAAGAAATAATAGTTTGATTGGTAGCATAGTTACTTAGATTTTATTTGAAAGGGGTTATGAGCATGTATACATGTTTTTAGTTCTTAATTTACTTGTCTTGATGTTAAGCTATGTGCATATCTTGTTCAATTTATAGACTAGTCGATGGATTAAGCATGAAAAATACCATAGAGTTAGATCATCTTGTTGCTTTAATTATTCTAGTTTAGTTTCAAGATTACGATCAATGATGCATGTTTACGAGACACCGTATATAGTGTTCTTATGTGGAAAGTCCGACTGCGGAGTTTTTGCATGAAAACGAGACACGGAAATCGAGGAAGTCTAGAAACATGAAATGTAGGGTACTAGTAATGAAAAGGCGTATTTTTTAAGAAAGAAAATGTTTTTGCAACCGCAATGTGGCCGGACTTGATAGCCCATTGTGTGTGTGTGGGTTGCTAATGGGGTCGGACTTGGTAGTCTCATTAGAGGTTTGACTTGGTCATCCGCAGAGAGGAGCCAAAGTGATTGTGTGCCAATGGGAGCCCGGAACAGCGGAACCATTGTGAGGATACTCGGGAGTTCGAGACAACGGAACCGAGGTTGGGTATGTAAATGATTTTGAAAATGTTGATTTGGAAAATGAAAAGTGAAATCGTTAGAAAAAAAATGGTGACACGGTCTACGAAAATATTGCGTAGGAGAAACTCTGATTACATGGACACTGACGCTAGTTGAATAGTGAATGTGCATGTGTTATTGTTAATCTCTGAATTGGAAGTTGTTGAATGCACTTGTGTTACTGACATGTTATCGCAAAATATTTACTTGCTATAGTATGTTGCTACTATGTCCTGTTATTAGAATTTATGGGTTAGCGGGTATGGGATTATTCTACTGGGCTTTTATAGCTCATGGTGTTACTGTTGTAACCGTGACATATTATACTTGGGGCGACGCTGGTATAATGTGTCAGACTTTGTAGATGAGCAGGGTGAGCTCTACACCTTGGAGGCTTTCAGAGCCGAGGAGCTGGCTAGGATGGAGGAGCAGGTGAAGCAGTAGATAGGAATCCTAGTTTCCCTCCCTTTGTTGAATAAATGTACTCTTGTGAGAATTATGCTGTAATAATGAGCCAGACTCTATTTAGGTTTTCAATAAAAATGTTTATTTAACGTTCCCAAAATTAGGGGCGTTGCATTTTTTGTACCTCCTTTTCTTATTGACTAAGCAAAAGACTCATCACTGAAATGCCTAAAATTCCCCTATATCTCAACTCCACCATTGACAAATTACAAGGGTAATTCTGTCTTTTCATGATGTGGCTTGGCTATACATCCTTCTACCTTTTTATACAAGTTTATTGATATGTTACTCTAACCTTATTTTCTTTTCAAACTTGATTTGAGATGCTCCCCAAGCACTGGGCGAGCAGAACTTGAATACTTTACTACCATTGACTCTGCCGTGGGAAGAGCCGCTTCTTTCTTGCTTGATAGGGGGCTTGCATTCACCAGCGCAGACTAAAAGTGCTCTCCGAACTGTGCTGAATAGTCACCCATCACACGGCTCTCAAACCCAACCTTTGGTGGATCCCAAGGGACAAATTCAAAGCGCTTGATCTTTTGCCCCATACTTTGAGATGCTCCTCCCTATCGATCAAGCAGCGACGCTGCTCGTGATAGGCTTAGCTTTAAGCCGCTATGGTTGCTTAGCCAATAACCTTGCCTTCAAATAAGGTTGAAATACCCCAAGCGTAGGGCTAGGTCATCGATAGCATAGTAACCGGAAAGTCCGGGATCGTACCCATAGGGAATCGGTAATAGCTTGTTCGGATTGTAGGTTTTATGTGATGGATTTCGGCATTTAAGACGGCCAACTTTTGGTTTTGCTTTGAAAGTGGAATGACTTGCTAAAAGACTAGAAAAGAGTTTGATAAACTTAAAAAGGGCAAGTCTATGGATCATCCATCCCTTGACAAAGGTCGTTATTGATTCTCGATTATAACTCAAGCGAGAGTCACGACTACGCGCTCACACTCGGAAGATTTAGCTTTAAAGACTATGTTTATCAAAAGGTGTGATTTATCGAAATTAAACCAACTTGTTTTACTAATGAATTGAATGCATAGGAGGCCACGAGCTCTAGGCATACCGCGTGCCAAGACCGCTTGACTAAACGGCATGCCAAGAAGTTAACACCCCTAGTTTAGACAAAAAATGGCTAAGTTAATCCAATTCTGAAAATCATGCTTTGAAGCCTGAGGGTTCGAGAACCAAACATCAACCTAAGTCTTTGGGAAAGATTAACCCAAGACTTAGCCAAAAAGACTACTCAACCATAGCTAAAGAACAAAGCAAAGCATAAAAATAATACATAAGATTTAACCATAGGAAACGAAAATAAACTTGATATTAAGGAGAATCTAGTCCGTACAAATAACTTTAATAAACGACCAAATAACATCTACAAATACCTTAATGTGTTCTTAGGAGATTACACTTGAAAAAGCTTGAAAGCTATGGAAGAAAACTTAGAGAGGAAGAAAGACTTAAAGCATAAAGGTCTAGGTAATGAGATAAAGTGGAGAGAAGGGTATTTATACATGTCCACTTCTCTCTCCACGAATATCTAAAAACATACTAAAAGTAGAAAGTATTCCATAAGTAGAAAGTCCAAAAAGCAGCAAAAATTTGCAGAAAAAAGTCACCGTATCGATACAACCAAAATGATTGTATCGATACATCAATCCTTTGACATTTTCTTCAATCCCTCTGTCTTGCACCGGTATCGATACGATAGAAACGCCTGTATCAATACCGCCTTGATTCCTCCAGATTCCCAGCTTTTGGCCTTCTTCTCGGCACCCGACGATCCCCCAGCAACCCGACGATCCTCTGAATGCCTCAAAAGCCTTGCCAGCCGCGTTTCGTGTGGCCTCCGGAGCTTGGGCACACTCATGGGTTGATGTTGGTGTCAAAAAGCGGCATATTTTGCCGGTTAACCTGAAACACTTAAGAAAACATCTTACGTGCAAAATCACTATAAAAACTAAAGAAAACGCGAAATAACGCAACATAAATCGGGACTAAACGCACCAAATATCTACAATATTGGGTGCTTATCACACCCCCCAACTAGAACGTTGCTAGTCCCGAGCAACACAGAAATACTACTAACAAGAAACTACGCAATCCTTCCAAGAAAATAACTTAGCACATGCTCACCCCGAATCAAGCCAGTAAGAGTTCCAAAAGCAAATTTATTCGAACTCACAGCCAACAACTGAAAACTAGAATAGAAACTAAGCATTGAGCATATTCTAAGCAACTACAAAGGTCCGTATCCATGTTGAAATAGAAGGATACGGCTATCACATATGCAAATGCATGCTATAAATCATATCCCAGAGAAAGTGCTCGGAGTTAGGCATTGGAGAACAAAAAATGCCATGCCTTATATGAGGAGAGCACTATTAAACGAAGACCACATCTAAAAAAAAAACTGTAGAATAGATTATCGAAAAGAAAATATGTCACAAACTAAATATGCCAACTATCACAAAATGAAACAAGATGGAATAAACGCGCACTAAAGATCAACTAAGGACTTCATTAAGCTTTTAATGACATTGGTTCCAAAAGAAGGTTAGCAAAACGGGTGACAACCATATACTAGCTTGGTTATCTACCCGTTGGCCGCCACAAACACAAAATTACCAAGTCAACGGCCACAACAAAAAACTGTATATCTACTAGATAAGAGTTCAACTAACTAAAGACAATAAAAAAGATAAGATAAGAGGTGGGATGTCAACCACCATACACCCCGACCAAGTTGAGGGATTTCAAACTACTACCATCGACTACTACTACCTTCTTATCCCAGTATCACCTTACTCATCATCCTCTGATAACGGCTCGTCTCCAGTAAAATTGTCAGAATCCTCTGCTTGCTCAATAGGCGGCGGGGCGTAAGGCTCACTAGTTGACCCCTCTGCTCGGCGAGAAAGCCAATCCAAACGGTGGTCCATACGGTCTTGCTTTCGTGCCATTTCTCGCCTCTCCTTTTTATCCTTCCTCAAACTCTCAATAATCGCCACCCCTTGGCAAAACAATTTCTTGTACCAAACCGGCCTCGTTGCATCTCTAGGGGGCATTGAGGTCAAATAACTTCCGCCCGGTGCAGCCCTTGGAATCCGAGATTTGGACATGCTCTTTGTCAAAACCGTGCTGTTTATTATCCCAAGCTCAAGCTTGTCATTGTCCATGAATTTCCCGGTTGTCGCACCTTGAGCTCGGCAAATCTTAGAAATCAAGCAGGGAAAAGGCATCCTTGTGTTCGATGGGGCATTTGACTTAAACTCAACAATTTGTTTGAAAATATATGATGCCCAATCTACTTTCACTCCCAGTTGCATGAAAGCATAGAGAAGATTCCCCTTGTCCCAATACGGTTTGTTTTCAGTGCCATGTGGGTGTAAGTTGTGGTGCACGAATTGGTTAATCAATTTGTATTCCTCCTGAAACCTACCCGGCACATGAGTATCACCATGGTCCTCAGCATTACCATACATAGCTTGACGAATTTCATCAGCCGAAGCAAAATTAACCCTCGGGTAATTAATCTCATGTGGGGCCGGATGATTATACTCTAAAGGCTTTGCGATCAACTCACGGTCAATAAAAATAACCAATCGCCCGATTTTGGACGTGATCTCAGCACCGGGTTGATTGACAGTTTCAGAATCAGGCACAACCATTTTCTTATAAAATGCAACTACTAAACCCTTATTAAATCCCTGGCAATCATGCAGAAAATAAGACAAACCTTGATCGTTAATTCGCTGGATCGCCCGATGATGTGCCCCAATGCTCACCACGTCAACGTGGTGCTCATTCTTGACATTCCTCTTTGACATGCCATCCTCCCACTTCTTTTGCCTCGCCAATTGAACCTCTTCGGACGTTCGCTTCTTCCTCCGGTTAGGAGGAGGTTCAACCATCTCCTCCTCTTCCCCCACTGGTTGCACATTATCCTTGTCATTACTCTCGAAAACTCGAGAGGAGGAGGGTAAATACGGGCTCTTGCCATTGGCCTTTCTAGCAACTATCTTAACACGCTGAGCCATGGGTTTTTGAAACCAAAGGGTTTGGGTTAAAATTTTCGGATTTGAAGGGTTTTTGGGAGTGGATATGTAGAAGAATGGAGGTTTTGGTGTAAATATGTAGTGGAGAGTGAGGGATTCCGAAAATATAGAGAGAAAGGTGGGGTTTTTCGTGTAAGAGAGAGAGAAAAGGGTTTACCTTGAGACTTTTTGGATTAGCCTTGAAAACCTTGAAAACTTCCGAAATTGATGCTTGAATCTTGAAGAGGAGGTGATTTGGTGTAGGTTTGGTGAAGGAATCGTTGGATTTGGTGGAGGATTGAGTGTTTTTAGGGTTAGGGTTTGGAATGGGGTGGTGGTTATGGAGTTGTAGAGAGAGAATGAGGGAGATGGAATGAGATGGTCGTGCCCTAGGTCGACTGAAATACACCTGAAACTCGGTCGATATAGATACAGCTTAAAAGCTTGTATCGATACATCATTAAAATGCATTTTCCCCGTCCTTTCTGTTTCGTGCTGGTATCGTGCGGGCTCCCTGACCGGCGCGCTCGAGAGTCACCACCCGGGTTTTTGAGATGGATGATCCGAGAAACCGAGGGTTTGATTTGAAAAAGAAGGCTTTTGGCCTAGCGAAAACGTTGAGATTTTGGGTTCGGGAGCCACGTTACAAATGGGGAGGGTTTTGTTGAGAAAGCACCCCATTCGCCCGGTAAAAACCGGTCTTTACTTAACATTTTCAAAGGGGAAAACTTGGAATATCATTTGGAAGACTAAACTCTTAATGAGCAAATAAGGGAAAGGGGCATGGGATTGAATATATCGCTTTGGCGCCCGTGGTGCTTACTGTACAATAGATGGCAAATGAATGATGTGCAGAAATGAAATGACAGTATAACAACAATCTGCTTCAATCATAAACAACACTGCACGGTGTACCAAGATACTTCGCACGGTTTGATGGTACACCGCGTGGTGTTCCTTTTCACTGATAGCCCACTACTGTTACTCAGAACCTCGCACGGTATAACTGACTACATTGTACGTTTTTCCTCAAAACATCGTACAGTGTAGCTCAGGCATATTTCAGAAAAGCTACATATTTTTAAAATGAAGCAAACCATTGATCCAAACAACTTTCTTTATATCATTTCTATTGATTTTTCCATAAATCAGTTTGCAAACCCTTTTTGATGCACTTGATCATTGAGAATGATCATAAAAACCGCTTTTGGAAGACAAAAGACGTGGTTTTTAAATGAAGCTTCATTTTGAAATGCACCTACAATGATCTCTCAGTAACATTAGTATAGTCAACAGTGGATAGATATGATCGAGATAAACAAAACAAACGGATGATGAATCGGATAACACCGTACATTAGATCCCACTAAATCATGCGGTGTATTACAACACCGCACGATGTAGTGTTTCCAGTACAGTCACTGATTTTTGTTTTATTTTGCTTTTGAAAATGATTTTTAAGTCAATACTTAGCATAAATAGGTTAAGTGTGTCTGCAGAAAGCTCCCCTCAGGGCTAAGACTAGGCTTAGCCCAAGTAAACTTGCTTTTATACCTTTGGCTTTGAGCTTGGATGAGGATGGATATAAGTTTAGAGCTTTGGGGTGGTGGAGTTCTAAAGCTAGTAGTGTACTGAGCTTTGGAGGGGAAGAAGAATAGAATTTTTGTAGAGAGAGAAAGAATGTCAGAGTAACTTTCTCAAGACTTGGAGGGGTACCTTTCATCTAAAATGAGAGGTGTATTTATAGGCAAAAGCCAAGGAATATCAATGCAAATGGGGGAGGTGGCTTCTAGGCCGGCTAGAAGTTATATTCCCTACTAAGCCGTTTTTCAGTTATGGCTCCAATAAGCATGGCCGACAACTTTCTGAGCCAGTCAAAACTTTTCCTAGAAACACCGTGCGGTATACCTCAAGACCACGTGCGTTGTAGTAAAATTTACTACATTGTACGGTTTAGTATGTATCTTGTGCGGTGTTCCAGGTCCAATTCTGGGCTTTGGCTGGCTTTTTGGGCTTTTTTGGCTTTTCTAGCTTTTCGGGCTATGGGAGTCCACATTCAAGCTCTCAAAGGTATCGTTCCTTTATTTCATCATCGGGAAATTTAAAGAACCTTTGAGGTCCGGATTGGGGTGTCTACAGTAGTCCCTCTTTAACAGAACTCAAACACCAATGATTGGTACGAGTGATGCTTAAAGAATAGGCATCCCAATCCATTGCTCCAAAGTCTTTAAACTGAAACCAAATTGCACGCAAATAGCAATGGTGGTCATGCTTGTGGAGCTGCCTACGTACCCCATTTGTAGGGATCAGACCAACATAGTTCAATTGGGACAGTGCAAGTAAAGCGAGTCTTGGAGGACAAATTGCAAAAGCAGGTAGTAAACTTTGAGAAGATTGAGTGCGTGTAGTGCTGAGTGTCATGAAATTCCCTGAGACGAGTCCCTGAAGAATTAAAATGAGACGAGTCCCGGGGGGACTAAAGTGACTAAAAAGCGGGACGAGCCCCTGAAAGGCTGAAATGAGACGAGTCCCAGAGGGACTAAAGCGACTAAAAAGTGATATGAGCTCCTGAAATGCCGAATGAGACGAGTCCCGGGAGAACTAAAGCGACTAAAAAGTGAGACGAGCCCATGAAAGGCTGCAATGAGACGAGTCCCGGGGGGACTAAAACGACTAAAAAGCGAGACGAGCCCCTGAAAGGCTAAAACGAGACGAGTCCCGGGAGGACTTAAAGTGACTAAAAAGCGAGACGAGCCCCTGAAAGGCTAAAACGAGATGAGTCCCGGGAGGACTAAAGTGACTAAAAAGTGAGACGAGCCCCTAAAAGGCTAAAATGAGACGAGTCCCGGAGGACTAGAATGAGACGAGTCCTGGAGGACTAAAACAAAATGAGTCCCGGAGGACTAAACGAGCTTTTTAATAGAGGCACGTCGTTTTAATGATTTAATGCTTAAAACGCCAGCAATATGTCAATCCCGAGGACGATATGGGGGTGGGTCGAAAGGAGCCACATAATTAATTTAAAATCTGGAGGCTACAACGCCGTGTGGTGTACTAGAACGCAGCGCGGCGTTTCGATTTCTCAGGTGACTCTTCGTTTTCTGTGGACAGTTTCTTGTTCAGGTGTGACCATTAATGACAAGCAAGGGCGGTACTGTGTATGGGCTACAGTAGGCTGTAGCCCAGGTGGGTTTTGAAGAACAAAAAAAAATTATGTAGAAAACACAGCCCATACAACTTCTAACCCATTTAGCCCAACCCATTTTTCCACGGACATGACTACAGAGAATAATAATGGCAATTCAATTGGGAATTAGGTCGGCAATAGTAGCGTGGCCCACGCTAGCCACGCCCCACGGCTGGGAATTAGAATTAAAAAGTAGAGAAGGATTTTTGGCTCCATATATATATATTAATATATATAGATGCCCACGGAAGATAGGAAAGAGGGGACGGCTGCCGTGGAGTAGAACGGGGGCTGTCAAGATCTCTTTTTGTTCCATACTTTTCTTCCGAATTTAGTCCCTTTCAAGTTTTCAAGTTTTGTTCAATTATTCGCACTCAGGTAACTTGTTTTGATTTTTGTTCTTTATAAAAGTTGTTCGTTGATTCTTGTTTAACTTAGATTTTTTGTTTATTTTCTATCCCGTATTTAGAAGCATATTTCAAATTAGGGTTTCTCGTGTTTCTTATTCAATGCATAGTGAGTAGTTGGAATTTTGAGAATGCACAAGAATCCAAGACAATAGTTTATTCTCTTGCCCTTATTATTGTTGTTTATTCTCCAGTTGGCAATCCACTTGATAGTCTTGATTTGGAAATATTTATTAGTGCTTTGTAATTAGGGTTTTTTGATACTAAATTTAGGGCTTTTTAATTTGTGTTTAAGCTTATTAGAAATGAAATGCAGGACCCTTGGACTAGTATCTACTACACACTGCGGTCTCCCATTCGCTTGCGACGTTTAATATTTGTAAGTATTCACTTATTATGCAGAGCACTGGCTGGTGTGCTTAGATTTGCTCTTATGTTGTTAAATGCAGAGCACTGGCTGGTGTGCTTAAATTTTTACTGATTTAGTTGATGCAAAGCACTGGCTGGTGTGCTTATATTGGTTTTAATTGTTGGTTCTTACAATGTTACTCTTTTAGGTTTAAATTATAATGGAACAACAACAAAAAAGGGAGGAAAAACTCTTATGTCGTTCTTCAAACGAAGAGTGAATATATCAGAAAGTGATGCTCCTTCTCAGTTCAATGTTGATACTTCAATTAACGATGAGCAACCTCCGCCTAAAATCCAAAGAGTTGAATTTGATGATACTTCTCTTGTACGGGAGTCGGGGTTACGTTTTCCGATATGGGAACATCCCGTTAATCAACATGATGAGATTAGACGAGCTTATATTAAAGCGGGGCCATATCAACCTAATTATCCAGAATTTCCACGGTCCAAGTTTGGAATTCAATATCGTCAATTTCAATCCTCTTGGTTCAGCAATTTTCCTTGGTTAGAGTATTCCCCGCAAAAAGATGCAGCATTTTGTTTTCCATGCTTCATTTTTGAAAAGAAGACAGCAAACCGTTCTACATTAACTGGTGCGGGGTTTACAAATTGGAAGGTGGTTTTCGATGCCTTTTCGATGCATGTAGGAGGTCCTAATTCACCACATTCCAATGCTGTGAATTATTGTGATGATTTAATGAATGTTGGTCGGCATATTGACAAAGTAATGAATGCACAATCTTCAGAAGATATTCAGAAAAATAGGTTGCGGCTTATGGCAACTATTGAGAGTATTCGATGGCTTACTTTGCAAGGATGTGCTCTTAGAGGTCATGATGAATCTGTTGATTCAAAAAACCGAGGTAATTTCATTGAATTGATAAAGTCTGAGGGAAAATTGGATGATAATATTGCTGATGTTGTCTTAGAAAAAGCTCCAAAAAATGCAAAGTATACCTCACCATTAATTCAAAAGGAGATTTTGCATATTTTTGGTAACAAAGTGAGAAACAAGATTCGTGAGGAAGTTGGGGATGCCAAATTTTGTATTCTGGTAGATGAAGCAAAGGATGCATCTAATAGAGAGCAAATGGTAATTGTTTTGAGATTTGTTGATGTCCAAGGATTTTTACGGGAGAACTTTTTCCATATTGTGCATGTTAAAGACACCACTGCATTAACTCTGAAGAAAGAGATATCCGATAGCCTCACTCGTTACAATTTGGACATTCACAATATGCGTGGTCAAGGGTATGATGGTGCTAGCAATATGCGTGGTGCATGGAATAGATTACAAGCCTTATTTCTTAAAGATTGCCCGTATGCTTATTATATACATTGTTTTGCCCACCGACTACAACTAGCATTAGTTGCTGCTGCTGAAACTGAGAGCTCTATTTGGTTGTTCTTTTCGAAGTTGACTTCCATTGTCACTCTTGTTGATGCTTCTCCAAAACGACATACTGAGTTACAATCTGCCCAAGCCATTGAAATTGAACATATGTTAGATATCGGTGAATGTGAGACGGGTAGAGGGGCTAATCAGATTGGTACTTTGCATCGACCTGGAACAACTCGTTGGAGCTCTAATTTTGATTCTATTTGCAGCTTGGTTGACATGTTTACTGCAACTATTACAGTTCTTGAAATGATGTTTGAGAATGGATCCTTTAACTCTATACGTGGGGAAGCTAAAGGTGCTTTGCTTGCAATGAAGTCATTTGAGTTCATATTTATTTTGCATTTGATGCATAAAATTATGGGAATTACTGATTTGCTTTGTCGAGCCTTGCAACACAAATCTCTTGACATCATAAATGCCATGGACTTGGTCTCTACTACAAAAGCACTCCTTTACACCTTGAGAGAAGAAGGTTTTGACCCTCTTATGATGCATGTGAAATCAATTTGCACAAAGTACGATATTGATATGCCTGACATGAGTGTTCGTTACAAAACAGCTACGGGTCGTACTTGTTAGCAAAAGGATGTCCTCACAGTTGAGCATCATTACCACATTGATATATTCAACGCCGCAATAGATTTTCAGTTGGTGGAGTTGAATGACAGATTCAACGAGGGGGTAATGGAACTCCTTGTTCTTAGCTCGGCTTTAGAACCTAAGGATGGCTTTAAATCATTCAACGTTGATCATATTTGCACTCTTGCCGAGAAATTTTATCCTGATGATTTCACAAATCAGGAGAGACATTATTTGAGGTTACAGTTGGAACATTATAAGCTTGATGTACCTCGTCAACAGAAACTCCAGAATATGACCACCATTTCTGAATTATGTCGAGGATTAGTTGAGACAAAAAAGTCGGAGAGCTATCATTTGATCGAAAGGTTGATTCGCCTTGTTGCAACTCTTCCGGTTACCACGGCAACAGCGGAAAGAGCATTTTCAGCTATGAAGCATGTGAAAACTAATCTGCGCAACAAAATGGAGGATAATTTTCTAGCGGATTCTATGATTATGTACATCGAAAGAGATCTTGTCCAAGACATCGACTCAGATTCGATAATAGATTATTTCTATTCTGTGAAAGATCGTAGGGTACAACTTCGATAGTGTACATTTTTTTTGTACTTCTCTTTTATTTATTTTTGAACATTTACGTATTTATATATAAGTTTGCCTCTTTTTGGTTTATATATATGTAATTTGGGTTAGCCTAGGGTAAATTTAATTCCTGGTTCCGCCCTTGATGACAAGCGTGCCTCTCTGTAGCTGATGTCCTCTTTAAAAGTAGAGATGGTTCCTTATTCCATCCACCATCATAAAAATTTCTTCAAATCCCTTTGAATTCTTTCTTCACTTTCCAAAAAAAAGTCATTTTCTTCCTTCAACAATGGCTTATCCTATCGCTCGTGTCCTAGCCCTGGAGACAGAGATGATGATTTTCCGCCAGGAGATAGACCACCTCAATGGTCACATTGCGACGCTTCTCTCTACCATTTGCTCCCTTTGTCGGGCGATATCCAGCCTTCAAGATGCTACCTTTGGGGCGAAAAATGATGAACTTGACCTGGTGCTCAGAGGAGAGCAGGAGACTGACGGAACTGCGGAGATAGCGATGGCAACCCCAATGCCTCGGATGATCGTTCCGATGCTGCGAATGATGCTTCCGACGGAGCTAACTCTGGGGATGGAAGCGATGGTGGAGATGAAGTCGGTGACGATGCATTTGAAGTCTTCAACCGCGCTGACAGCGACTAAATGGTGGTGGACGAATCGAAAGGAGCAGTAGTATTTTTCCTTCTTCTTTTTCTTTTTCTTTTTTTTTTGTTTTTCGGTTGTACAAACTACCGGGTTTCTTGGTTTATTAATGAAACTATCCTTTACTTTCTGTCATATTACTCGCGTTAAAGCTTCATCCGAACAAGCACGAAACCTTAACTCTGAATGAAAACAAGTTTCAAAAACTGGAACGTCACAAAACAAATGACACCTCTCGGCGTTATAAAACCACACACAGTTTTCCAAATAACATCGTGCGGCGTACCAAATTGTCATTAAACTTTTACAGAACCTTGAGCAATGCAGAATTTAATAGGTACAGAGCCCAAAAGAGAGCAGCAGGATTCAAAACGTCTTCTAAATAGGGCTTAAAACTCAAAACACTATTTCCCGAGAAAGCACACCGTGCGGTGTATCTCATAAAACTGTGTGGTTTATTAAGATTTATACCTGACCCAGAACTAGTTTCAGGAGATTCGGTCGAAAGAGTATAAAAGGAGATGGGGCGTACACGGTACACCCCACGAGTTTAATCTCTCTCTCTCTCTCTCTCTCTCTCTCACTCTCACTCTCGCTCTCTCTTCGATTCCCTCTCTTGCTCTTGCCTTCTCACTCTCTCTCCCTCTCTGCCGCCTCCTCTCCCTCTCTCTCTACCGCTCATTCTCTCTCTCTCTCACCCTTTGACATTTGATCATGGATAGTAGCGAATCACTTAGTGGTGATCAACCACCACAGGTAGAGGTTACACCGCCTCTGATTCCTCCGGAGAGTGGTGCGACGATTGGAGGGACTCTGGAGGCCCCTACTGTTTCGATTTTGGTGATCACGGCTTGTAACGACCCTGATTTTTGGTAAATAAAAATTTCGTTAAATATTTGAATTTTATTTTAACTACTTGGATTCCATTTAAAATTTCTTTTTAAATCCCAAAAATCAGTCGTTATCGATTCTAGACTTATAAAAATAGTTTTCTTCATATAAAATTATTTGGTCATTTTCTAAAGACAAGTATGCTTATAAAAGCACTTGTATATTTTCCTAGTATTTGAAATAAAGTCTTAAAATTATATTTATTGGCTAAATATCCTACTTGGCAAGTAGAATTAGCTTCCAACTATTTAGTTAGCTTAACCTAAGTACCATTTGACTTAGTTACATTCTCCTAGCATTTTAGGACCATTGGTCAATAGAAACAATCATGAGATGCCAAAAGTAAGACACATGGCTTAGAGTAATCATTGCTTTTACGACAAGAATCACTTTCTAGGAAAGTATGATTCACTTTAATCATTACATCTTCCAAGTGTAACTTTTCCCTTTTACCCATGGTATTATAATTGTTAGGGAACTTCTTACCCTTTGGATAATAGAAATAAGATCTCCCATTTACTAGGTAATCATTATATTCCTTGACTAGTCATTCAAGCCCATGCCACCTTCTTTATTCCTTTAACCTTTGGTTAATAAATGTTAGGGGAATTTTTATCCCTTGGTCAATAGAAACTAGTCAAGCCAATGATAAAATTGACTAGACAAGTCATTGCCTTGCTTCCAAAAGAAGCAATCTTAGCCTTGCCATGCATGCAACCCTAGACTATATAGCCTTAACCCTATTTATGTTACTTTCCTAGATTCTCCAAGCCCATGTATGCTTTCTAGGAAAGTAAGCCTCCCTTTAATCATTGCACTTCTTAGTCTTTCTCTATATAGGTATATATATATAGTACTTGGAGAGAGAGAGAGAGAGAGAGAGGCCGAGAGAGGAGAGAGAGGCCGAGAGAGAGTGGGGAGGAGAGAGAGATGTGTGCATGTGTGTGCTTTTGGTTGTTCACTTACACAAGCTACTAATTAGCTTTAAGTCTATTTATTGACTTGACAACTCATTCTAGCCTTCCAAGCACAATCTAGCCTTGCCACTTGTCCTACCTTTTATGACTAAACCAAAAACCCCTTATGATAACCTAAGCCCTAACCTAAAAATGGAAGCCATGCTTTCAAGCATGATTTGACAAGACATGAGAGAAAGAGGGAGGTGGAGGATTCGGCCAAGGAGGGAGAGAGAGGGCCGAGAGTGAGAGGGAGGAGTGTGCTAGTGTCCTTGGTTACTTCCACAAGCTACCCAATAGACTTAAGCCTAAACCCCATGTGTCAACCATTCTAGTCTTTCCAAAGCCAATGATTAGATTCTTCCTTGCAAGCCAACCCATTCTAGGACAAGACAAGGCCTTGAACCCTCCATGATAACCTAGGATTTTAGCCTTAAGCCTAAAAGGTTGGACATGACACGCCATGGCATGCTTGCACGCTTGAAATGACAAGTCATGGAGCAAAATCCATGGGGTAAAGAGAGGGAGAGGTGGCCGGCCAAGAGAGGAGAGAAGAGAGCCCAACTTTTGATATAAATAGGACCTCACTCTTGCCATTCAACTCACACCTCCAACCTTTCAACTTCTCTCTCTAGAAAGTCTTGTCTCATTGCTTGTTCTTCTCTTGTTCTTGAGTTCTTCTTGTGTTCTTCAAGAAACTCATCCAAAGCCGCCACTAAACCACCACTCGACCACCCTTTCGATCCAAAAAGCTTAAGTAGTTTAGTCAAGATTTAGTTTCGAGAGAAACCTTTCTCTTTCGAAGCTACCGGAAGCTTACCGTAGGAAGTTACTCCGTCCGACGTACTATCTTTTCGTAGCCGCCCTACCGCCAAGAAGAACGGTAGACTTTTTCTATACTTTCTAACTCTAAATATATCGGATGATAAGCGTATGTTGAAATGAATGTAGACTTTTCCTATGACCTTTAACTCTAAGTATACGTAGTATTTTCCTTATCCGTTTAAAGAGAAATGATACGTTACTTGTATGTCCAAATGCATGATGATAAAATATTTTGCTAGAGGAAGCATGAACACGTTGAAATAATGGACTTTATTTCCGAATAAACATATGCTGTTTTGAACTTCCTTAAAAGAAAGAAAGAACGGATTTTCGAAATATGAACTTGATAAGAGGTATTTGTATTTTGATCTTAAGGATGGTTATGAGCATGTATATTTGAATACTTGGATTACTTGTTTAATGTGTGACAAAGCATAAGTGGTTTTTCACTCCAAAGGTGTCCGTCCATGTGGCACTATGCTTTAGATTGTATGCTAAATGTTTACGCATGATTACGGGAATTTAAGATAGGATGAACATGCTAAGTAATATAGAGTTGGATGATCTTGCTAGTTTAATTTCAAGATTACAATGGATGATTTATGTTTACGTACATGAAAAGTCCTACCGCGGAGTCTATGCATGAAAACGAGACATGAGAATCGAGAAAGTTAGAAACATGACACCTAGGGTGTGTTAATGACAATGTGTGTTTTGAAAAGGAAAAAAAGTTTTGAAACCGCAATGTGGCCGGACTTGCCCATTGTGTGGTGTGTGTGTGTGTGTAAAAGAAAGATTTGTGAAAAACCCAATGAGAACCCGGAGCGGCGGAATCATTGTGGGGATACTCGGGAACCCGGAGCGGCGGAACCGAGGGATGAATTGTGGCTTGGTTATCCGTGGAGAGGAGCCAATGCAAAGTTTTGTGTGCCAATGGGAACCCGGAGCGGCGGAACCATTGTGCAGATACTCGAGAACCCGGAGCGGCGGAACCGAGGGATGGCTTGGTTATTCGTGGAGAGGAGCCAATGCAAAGTTTTGTGTGCCAATGGGAACCCGGAGCGGCGGAACCATTGTACGGATACTCAGGAACCCGGAGCGGCGGAACCGAGGTTGGGTGTGTGTTTTAAAACCTCATGTGGTCGAACGTGGCAGCTCATTGTGTGGATAGATTTTGGAAGCAGCAATGTGGCCGGACTTGGTAGCCCATTGTGTGTGTGTCACCAATGAAGTCGGACGTGGTAGCTTCATCGGTGACATGATTTATCTATACACTCAATAGGGACCTGGCGTGAAAGCCCTTGTGTGGATTTTAAAAACCACGATGTGGCCGGATGTGGTAGCCCATCGTGTGTGATATTTGAAAACTACAATGTGGCCGGACTTGCCCATTGTGTGGTGTGCGTGTGTAAAAAATGATTTTTGAAATGTTGATTTGGAAAATGAAAAGTGAAATGGTGACACAGTCTACGAAACGCTGCGTAGGAGAAACTCTGATATCACGAACACCAACGATAGTTAATAGAGAATGCGGATGTGTTGTTGTTGTTGAATAAACACGTACTGCGTAGATATCATTATCTGTATGATTCATTGCTGTTATACGTGACTTGCTATGTGTAAGATAAGGTTAGTGGGTATAGGATTATTCTGCTGAGCTCTCGTAGCTCATGGTGTTACCTCTGGTGACCCTGACAAATTATATCGGTGGCGACGCTGGTATAATGTGTCAGACTTTGTAGATGATCAAGGGGAGCTATACACCTTAGAAGCCCTTGGAGTAGAAGAGCTGGCTAGGATGGAGAAGCAGGCGGAGCTGTGGTTAGGAACCCTAGATTTCCTCCCTTTATGTAATGAAGGCACTCTGATGGGAATTATGATGTAATAATGAGCCAGACTCTATTTAGAAATTCAATAAAATTGCCCTTTTAACGTACCCGAAAATTGGGGGCATTACACGGCTGGGGAGGCCGTGACCTTGGCCACCACGAAGGGTGGCGACAGTAGTGGTGTAGACACCCCAATTTGGCCTAACGATTATTTCAAGTCCCACCTTGGGGACCATCCCGATGATGAAATGGATACAGTGATTGCTGATTGCCTTCTCGAGATCTTAGGACTTTCGGTAAGAACTTTGAGCCACTTAGAGGACCTCATCTAGAGCCATACACCCTTTCAGATAGAAAATACAGAAGCCTAGGAAAATCCATCTATCGGCCGTGACATTGATCTCACGGCCTTAACATCATTTCCTCACCCGAGCAACCTGTTGCTAGAAAATCTCCCTGAGAGATCAATCCCTCAGCCGCAAGATCTATCCTTCGGCCGCAACATCCATCCCCCGGCCGCCAGATCCATTGCTCGGCCGCCAGATCGTCCTTTTTCCAGACTCTGGAACGTTCTGTCGATTGTTTGATCCAACTACACTACCTCTCCGATGCGTTCGGGCCACGTTCAGAGATTGCAACAAAGAGTTCGAATTGCATTGCAATCGTGCCATTTGATTGGCCGGAGTGAGTCATCCCTATGCCTATATAAAGGAGCCTTTGGGCTCCGAAATTAACAAGTGAAATTACTTACCCAAGCTCCGAAACTCTGCAAAAATACTCTCTCAAATCCACTCTTCAAAAGCCCTAACCTCCTGAAGGCAGCCATCAATCCGACGATCAAACCCCGAAGTTCAAACCCTAACCCTAGGGTTTTCTAAGAAGCAATCAGTCAATCACACCCATTCCGAAGCAATCAAGCAACTGAGGGATCAAGGTGGTGAGGCCCAACGGCCTCTGGTTTGTTTTATTCATCGTTTCTATACCTAATCATAGCGTTTTGATTATCCACTAACTTTTCTGTCTGGTGTGAGGAAGAACATCGACCGGGGCTTCGATCCCTCGGCTGATACATCAAACCAGGAGGATCCCTCGGCCGTGACATCCATTCACCGGCCGCGGGATCCATCTCTCTGGGACAGTTTGTTTTGTGTTCTGCTTTTCTGATGCATGCTTTAATTATCGCATTGGCTCACCTTATTTACTGTTTAAAGGAATAAATAAATAGACTATTTGTTGGAATTAAACAAAGCATCTACATGTCTTATGTTGAACGATTATGGGCCAGTCTCACGACTGGGCAAAGAGGGGTGCCTAACACCTTCCCCTTATTGTACTTTTGGCTCCCGTACCCGGAATCTCTGTCTATTTTCTCAGTTTTGGTAAACTGGGTGGTGACTCTGTTTTGATGATGACCGCTATCGTGTGGCGATGTTCCTAGCCATGTGAATGTCCACGATCTTGGTCTATGAAGCAAGCAACCAATCGAGCAAACAATCAAGCGATCAATCTGTATGGCGATGCCCCGTCTGGGAGGTGTCTAAAGTTTTTGGCGACTCCGCTAGGGACATGAGAGCCATAACCAGAAAGTTCAACATAAGACTAATACATGCCTTGTTTAATTCATCTATCATATGCATCGAGCGGGCAACCCGTTGAATTCACCTGATATCCCGGCATGACACGGGCTATGTTGGGGGTTCCAGCAAACTCCACAGTCACTCGTACCTAGTGGTATATCAAAAAGGGAATCACCCAATCGCCACCTATGATGGGCCAGTGAGAGGATTGGTGCCCTTTGACAACAGAGCACCCTGAGACTACCAAAACCTTGCATGTATTAGAAAGCCATAGAACTTATCAAACTAAGATAGGAACCTACAGGCTAGGAACCTACTTGCATTTTACTTGCAAAAGTTCTTCCTCGCACCCTGTATCATTTTTTATTGTAAATAACTCTTTCTGTGCAGAAGGGTTGGGATTTTCAACCCAAATCCTAACCCTACACAAGCCGAATACTGACTTCCAGGTACTCTACCTTTCAAGCAGGCACAATAGGTAAATCAAAGAAGCAACCACAGCCAAGTTTATACTCTTATAACACCCGAAGCTACGCCAAACAGAGGTCTCTGCAACCATCCCGTTTGTCGTCCTCATCTGCCAAAACACCCTCGCCACAACGATCCCAACCATTTCCGGAAACTTCCCGGTCATCCCCTCAACGGACTCCGTCATTTACTAAATCCCAAGCTTTGTCAAGCAAGCCTTCTACCTTCATGGCGGACAACGACGCCACTATTGTCGACCTCCAAGCTCAAATCACTGCTCTGCTAGCAGAAAAGGCAGCTAGGGATGCTGAGGATGAGGAACGATCGATGGAAGACGAGAATCCCCATAAAGTGATATTGGCAGAAAGTCCCGAATTGACCAAGCAAGTCAAGGAAATCAAACAAGCCTTGGCCCGTTCACAAGGGGACCAAATTCTGGATTTCGAAGGACTTTGCCTCTTCCCAGAATCCAAACTGCCTGAGAATTTCAAAATGCCAAACATCGAGAAGTTCAATGGAACTGGCAATCCTACCAGTCATGTTCGCCACGTTATCAACACCCTGAAGCCAATGGGCTTGAATGATGAGCTCATCGCTCAATTATTCCAAAGGACTCTCACCGGAAGCGCTCTCGATTGGTTCCTCACTTTGGAATTCGTGCATTATCAGACTTGGCTAGAAATTGCCAACGCTTTTGTCAAGCAGTATGGGTATAATGTCCAAATCGAGCTAACAACTCGAGACTTGGAAATGACCAAACAAGAATCCAATGAGGACTTTGCTACCTTTGTAGCAAGATGGAGGGAAAATGCTGCCAAAATGAAGAACCGCCCCTCTGAGGAAGATCAAGTGAGGATAGTTGTCAAGAACCTGCAACCCAAATATCTCAGGCACATCTACACGCAGGCTATCACCAATTTCAAACACTTGCATGCCACTGGGTTGCAAATCGAAGATGGAATCAAGCTAGGGCTCATTGGGAAAGAAGAAGCCCCCCCTCCACCTAAGAAAACCTTCTCCAGCCGTACATCTCATGCCTCCGTGAACACCCTTGGCACACCCTTACCACAAGATCCCTTTCAAGCTAGCTCGTCCTGAAACTCAAATCGCCCCTGCCGCAATTTTGACCCACTCTACATGACCTTGTCCCAAGCCTTGACCATCCTCAGCCGTCAAGGGCATCTCAAACCTTTAAACAAACCACTTTTGCAGCCACCCTACGGCCCAAATCATGATCCTAATAAACAATGCGCCTACCACCAACACCCTGGGCATGAAACAGACAACTGCATACGTCTCCGCCATGACATTCAAGACCTCATTGATAGCCGAACTATAAAACCTCCAAAACCTGATGGGCAAGCCAACCCACTCCCTACTCATAATGCTGAACCACCACCTCGAAATATCAATCTCATAAGTCTATCCCACAACCCCGCATATAATCCTAGCCAATACATTGTCCAAGACAACCAAACCAAACCAACTTTAACCTTCCCCGAGGAGGATGAATGTTTTATGATGGAAGAGGAGGAAAATAATGAGTCCGATCAATCAGAAGTGATCGATCCCGACATGTCTGACATAAGTAGCAAAGATCAATCAGAGGAAGAAAAGCTAAGGAAATGGAAAGAACATTCCTGGGCAAAACACAATTTGGAAGATCCAGACATTCCATTCGTAGAAGATGACGAATGGCTTCGTATCTGGTTTGAGAATAGGAAGAAGGAAAAAGAAAGGGTCATCATGATGAGAAGGCACGCTCGCTTCGAGCCTGCCCAAATAGTGGTACGCATAAACCGTCCCAAAATTCCAACACCGCCCATTGTTTGGGAGACAATCAATCTCATAGAGAAAGTAGAGGAGTCTCAAATGCAGCCATGGGTCAACCCTTACGACGAGTGCGACTATAGTCAATGGATAAAGGAAAGAGAAGATCTAGATTACATACGTGCAGATCCATACAAGACAGGTGTAATGACCTTGATTTTTGGTAAATAAAAATTTTGTTAAATATTTGAATTTTATTTTAATTACTTGGATTGCTTTTAAAATTTCCTTTTAATTTCTAAGAATCCGTCATAATTAGATTTGAGACTTATAAAATTATATCTTTTCGCATCGGACAATATAGTCATTTTCTAAAGACAAGTATGCCTATAAAAGCACTTGTATATTTTCCTAGTATTTGAAATAAGGTCTTAAAATTTTATTTCTTGGCTAGAAATCCTACATGGCAAGTATAGTTAGTTTTTAACCGATTAGTTAGCAAACCGAACTACCATTTCACCAAGTTACTTTCTCCTAACCCTAAATGAGCTTTCTTAACCCTCTTTGAACCTTGTGAACCTTCCTAAACCCTAATTGAACCATTAGGCCATTAGAGGTGATCATTTTACTCCTTGATTAGTCATTTTCAAGACCACACTCATGACTTACCTCATTACCCATTGGTTATTAAATGTTAGGGAAAATTTTACCCCTTGGGTAATAAAAATTAGCCATGGCCTAATCTCATCCTTTTGCTTCCAAGAGAAGTAAATCTAGCATTTGCCATGCATGCAAGCCTAGACGTCAATTAGCCCTAAACCTATTTACCTTCCAAAGTTATTTTCCTAGATTCTTAAGTACATAGATAACCATATATATGAGTCTCATAGCCTATAAACAAGTCTATATTATTAGGAGTGCACTTTCTAGGAAATTCATTACCCATTGGGCAATAGTTGTTAGGATAATTTTTATCCTTTGAGTAAAAGGACTAAGTCTTGCCATGAGTAACCAATTCTAGTCTTCCTAAGTACATTCTAGCCTTTGATTTGATTCCTTCTTGCAAGCAATCTCATTCTAGGACAAAACAAGCCAAGAACACTTGATTATGACCTAAGATATGGCCTAAAATAGAAGTGGCAAAGCATGCCATGCTTATGGTTGTGATTTGACTACACCATGGATCAAATCCATGGGGTAAAGAGAGGAGAGAGGGCCGGCCATGAGGGAGAAGGGGAGGCCAATGCTTGGCTATAAATAGCACCATTCACTTGCCATTTCAACTCACACCTCACTCCTTTGCTCTCACTTCTCTCTAGAAACCATTTTTCATTTTCCAGACAGCTTACTGCCCTTCACAAAACCTCATTTTTCTCCTGCTTAAAGTAGTCCTTAGAACCAACTTCCTTCGGGAAAGTTGTAGAGCACTTCGGGCCCTTCAAGTTAGACCCAAGAACCACCCTAATCGGTCAAGAAACGACAAAGATATTGACATCCGAAGTTCAGTAAAAATTCGGATTTCCAGATTCCAGACAGCAAACTGTCCATTCCTTTATCACCATATATCTCCTACCTAAAGTGGTTTCTAGGATCAACTTCCTTCACAAAAGTTGTAGAGTACTTCTAGAGCTTCGATTTCAACTCAAGAACGATCTTATTCGGCCAAGTATTGACCGAGTTACTGCCATCCAAAGTTTGGTCCGAAATTGTGAGTTTCACCACCCGTGGAATTTTCCAACTAGCTTATTCGGCCCCGACTAGTTTCGGATCAAGGTAGACTAATCTCTACTCATTTTCCCTAGTATAATTTTAGTTATGTTTGCTTATGATAAGGCTAGTTAAAGTATTAGAAATAACTCGCAAGCTCGCTATACTAAATTTTTTGAAATGAAGATACAATTTTGTAAACTTTCTTATACTTTCTATCTCGAAGTATATCGTATGATTCTTGTATGTAGTTTGTATGTTGATACGATTGAGGAAATTGAGAAGTGTTTTACTAAAGTTTTGAAAAGGAAGGGGAGTATGTTGTATATCCCGACATTATTTTCCAAATAAACATGTGTTGTTTGAACTTTCTTAAAAGAAAGGAAGAACGGATTTTTTTTGGAAATATTAACTTGATTGAAAGTATTGTAGACACCTCCCAAACGGGGCATCGCCATACAGATTGATCACATTGTGTTTGCTCGATTGGTTGCTTGCTTCGTAAACCAAAATCATGGACATTCCCATGGCTAGGAACATCGCCACATGATAGCGGTTATCATCAAAACAGAGTCGCCACCCAGTTTATTAAAACTGGGAAAATAGATAGAGATTCTGGATACGGGAGCCAAAAGTACAATAAGGGGAAGGTGTTAGGCACCCCTATTTGCCCAGTCGTGAGACTGGCCCATAATCGTTCAACATAAGACATGTAGATGCTTTGTTTAATTCCAACACATAGTCTGTTTATTTATTCCTTTAAACAGTAAGCAAAGTGAGCCAGTGTGATGAATAAAGCATGCGTTAGAAAGCAAAACAAAACAAACTGTCCCAGGGAGATGGATCCCGCGGCTGGTGAATGGATGTCACGGCCGAGGGATCCTCCTGGTTTGATGTACCGGCCGAGGGATCGAAGCCTCGGTCGGTGTTCTTCCTCACACCAGACAGAAAGATTAACAGATGATCAAAACACTACGGTTAGTCAGAAATACAGTAAATAAGACAAACCAGAGGCCGTTGGGCCTCACCACCTTGATCCCTCAGTCGCTTGATTGCTTTGGATTGGGCGTGATTGACTGATTGCTTGATTGAAAACCCTAGGGTTAGGGTTTGAACTTCGGGGTTTGATCGCCGGATTGACAGCTGCCTTCGGGAGGTTAGGGCTTTTGAGGAGTGGGTTTGAGAGAGTATTTTGGCAGAGTTTTGAGGCTTGAGATAGTGTATTCTCTATGAATTTTGTGTGTTTATTTTCGGAGTCCAAAGGCCCTTTATATAGGCAATTGGTGACTCACTCCGGCCAATCAAATCACGAGATGGCAATTGCAATTGCAATGCATCTCTAACTCTACGTCGTAATCTCTGAGCGTAGCCCGAACGCATCGGGAAGGTAGTGTAGTTGGATCAAACGTCTGACAGAACACGTTCCAGAGTCTGGAAAAAGGTCGATCTGGCGGCCGAGTAAAGGATATCACGGCCGAGGAATGGATGTCTCGGCTGAAGGATAGATCTTGCGGCCGAGGGATTGATCTCTCAGGGAGATTTTGCTAGCAACAGGTTGCTCGGGTGAGGAAATGATGTTAGGGCCGTGGGATCGATGTCACGGCCGACAGATGGATTCTCCTAGGCTTCTATATTTCTGTCTGAAAAGCTGTATGGCTTTGAATTGGGTCCTCTAAGTGGCTCAAAGTTCTTACCGAAAGTCCTAAGGTTCTCAAGGAAGCAATCAGCAATCACTGTATCCATTTCATCATCGGGATGGTCCCAAGGTGGGACTTGAAATAATCATTAGGCCAAATTAGGGTGTCTACAAGTATTCGTATTTTGATCTTTAAAATGATTATAAGCTTGTGTACATGATTGCTTGCATTACTTGTGGTTGTTTAAGAAAGCATAAGTGATTATCACTCCAAGGGCGTCCGTACATGTGGCGTTATGCTTCTAAGTGGGTTTGTACATGCTAAGTGATATAGAGTTGGATGATCTTGCTAGTTTAGTTTCAAGATTTCAATGAATGATTTATGATTTTGTCATAAGAAGTCCTGCTGCGAAGTCTATGCATGAGAACGAGACACGAAAATCGAGAAAGTTAGAAACATGACACCTAGGGTGTGTTTAAAGGCGTTGACTTGGTAAAATATTTTTGAAACTACATAATGACCAGTTGTGGAAATCATTATGTGAGTTGTGTGTGTGTGTGCCAATGGGAACCCGGTGCGGCGGAACCATTGTGAGGATACTCAGGAACCTGGCGCGGCGGAACCGAGGTTGGGTGTGTGGCTTGGTTATCCGCGGAGAGGAGCCAATGCAAAATTTTGTGTGCCAATGGGAACCCGGCGCGACGGAACCGAGGTTGGGTGTGTTAAAATACATTTCGAAATGTTGATTTGGTTAAGAAAGTGGAAATTGGTGACACAGTCTACGACGAGTCGCGTAGGAGAAACTCAGAAAAGTCACGGACACCAACGATAGTTAATAGTGAATGTGGACGTGTCATTGTTAACTGTTTTATTAGATAAGCATGTTCTGTGTAGATAACGTTATCTGTATGATTCATTGTTTGTAAGTTATGGGTTAGCGGGTGTGGGATTATTCTGCTGAGCTTTTGTAGCTCATGGTGTTACCTTTGGGGACCCTGACATATTATATCGGTGGCGACGCTGGTATAATGTGTCAGACTTTGTAGATGATCAGGATGAGCTGTAGACCTTGAAGGCTTTTGGAGCTGAAGAGCTGGCTAGGATGGAGGAGCAGGCGAAGCTGTAGATAGGAACCCTAGATTTTCCTTTCCTTTATGTAATGAAGGCACTCTGATGTAAATTATGATGTAACAACGAGCCAGACTCTATTTAGAAATTCAATAAAATTGTCCTTTTAACGTACCCGAAAATTGGGGGCATTACAACAGGGAAAAGCGACTTTGATGAAATGGAAGGAGAATGCGATGATCCACTCGACGAAACCTCCTTAGCATCGCTATTCGATCATGTGAAAATAGCTAATGACTGCACAAACAATAAGGAGAAAGAAAGGGTGATGAAAACCCAGACCGACACTTCTATTTGGGGATTGCACATGTCTCAAGGAGGTAGCCACCATGCAAGCTTCAAGGGCGGACCTAGTTCAAAGGCTCTGTTTGGCAAGGAAAAGGGTGGAAAAGAGTATAAAGTTGCGAAAGATAAAGGGAAAGAAGACAAACCCAAAATGCCACAGTAGCTGAGAAGTCACAATATGGCAAAGAACATTAAACATTGCTTTTGTTTTCTAAATCAACTAGAACGAGTTTTGGGCCCCTGTTTGGGCATCTTATTTCCGCAAAGAGAATTTCTTTTTCATCTTCCAGATTATGCTTATCTTAAATCTAATTTCCTAAATTGCAATTGCCATGCGCTATAATCTCTCTGCCAAACAAAGGAAAATTCAAGGAAATCAAGTTTTTCGTGTCTCTGACAAAAGGGAAGGAAAGGATGAACCTTAGTTACTTAAGAAACTAGGTTTTTGTCAAAACTTAGAAAGAAGACGCTATCTCCGTGAGAACACTTAGGGTTAGCTTACCCATTGTAAAGGTATAAATACAATAGGAATTCATAAGAACATCTCCATCAAATTCCTCTCCAAAACACCGAAACCCTCTTGAAAGAAAAATGCTCGTTGGGTAATCTAAGTACCCAAGCAAAAGTAAGAGCAAAGCCTGCTAGGACAAGAAAATGCAAAAAACGCAGCCTAGGCAAAAGATAAGGCATTCAAAAGCTCGCTAGGGACTCAACCTCCATCAGGTAACCTAGGCAAAACTTAGAGCATGTGAGAAGAAAAACCAAGAGTGGAAACCCAAACCCCAAAGGTTGTAATCTTGGAACTACGTAAAAGGCATGATTCCTTGATTAGGGATACGTAGGCAATCTCTCATCGAGATGTGGCCCAAACATTTGGAGAGAAGGAAAGATATCAAAAGATTTGTGCTCAACGATGGGCACAGCTAACCCTGCGTATTGAGCTCGCAAAAGATGAGTATGCTTTTCTCGAGGAATTGACAACAGCAGTAGACACAAGAATTATAGTTCATCCCCTCTAACCTAAAAGTCATTAACACAATGAGCATGATACCTCAAAAACTCTTGAGTTTGGCAATCAGATTATGGGATATGGCAAAAACAAATCAAAACCAAGCATAAGAAGGAAGAGGAAAGAGAATGCCACTTGGCCGAAGCAAAATCTACTTTTGGAAAACAATCAAAGAATTGATACATCAGCCGATCGATTCTTCGGCCAATACTCCATTTCACACAAGATCACTGTCTATCAGCAAATACTTGTTCAAAAAAAGCCATGTTCTGACTATCACATGCATTTAGGGGCTCGAAAAGCTCTTTTCATTTCATAAACAAAAGTTTAGTTACAAAATTTTCGCTGTGGTTGCTTTCACTATACAATCTCTGCTTGTCTCTTTTTACTAACTATGGACAGAAAGAAGAAAAAAAAATCCTAGTCATGACGGCGTCTCTGAGACGGACTCTGAGAAGGAAACTGCTCGCCGGTTCCTACATCCTCCCTACCAGCAGTTGGTGCTCGCTCAGCCTCAAGCTGCAGCCAAAGAGGATACAAACGTTCAGATTCAAAGAAATGACACAAAGCAAATAAAGCATATGAAGAGAATCATACCTCAAGAATCCTACGGTGCTGTCTCTGAACCAAGGCCTCTGCACTTTGATGGGCATGAAGCCATTCCTGCACTATCTCAGCAGGCACCTACAGAAACAGACCAGGCATCTCAAATATAGGAGCGACAGATACAATGATAAATCTGGGAAAGCAAAGTTCAGAAATAGGGTAATACTTGTGAAACCCCAGCTGGCAGCATATAAAGCTGACTCGCGCAAGGAGTAAGGGCCAGGCGCTCCTCCTCCCCATCGTCAGAGTGGAAGGAAATGAAAGAAGGGGCTCGCGGCCAAACAGGAGCAACAGGGGGAGCTACAACCGCTGGAGCTAGGTGAAGACGACAGTACTCCATGTAGTCTCTTGCCTGAAGAAGCAAACCTGCCCAATCTCTGATCAGAGCATTCTTCAAGTCCTCCTTAGACATCGAAGAAGTAGACCTCATCGATGTTGGAGGAAGAGGAGGAACAAACTGAAGCGCCTCAGCACGCGGGCGCCACTGACTAGCCACCCGATCGCCTAAGTACCAGGCTCGGCAAAATGGACCCTCGAGCAAACCACGGGTACGATCCAGAACCCTGGAACGTGCAAGAGGGGCGTCCTCTGGTACACCACCCCAAGGGTCAAACCGTACCTACAAAGCAAGGTCAAATCAGCCCCAACACAAGAATATGGAAGTCTAAAGACAAGAAGTACAAAGAGAAAAGTACCTGATCGACCGTCAGTCGGTCCAAAACTCGCTGCCACTCGGGAAGGCTCAAAACTGGTGACCGTGGCCTCTGTTGTCTCGCCAACCATCGCTCGTAGCGAGGTATACAGTTTGCATCTCCGTATCTAGTCTCAGGGGGAAACTGGAGAAGGTACTCGAAAGCCCAGAGCTGAAAAGCAGATTAACCAAAACAAGTTCAATACTAGGAGAAGTCAAAACAAGAAAGGAAGCGAGAGAGAAAGATATATACCTCAAGCACTCGAAAGTGACCACCAAGAATGGGACTCTTGTCCCGTGAGCAAGCTCCAAGATTACCATACAAGGTGGCCAAAGCAGACGAAGCCCCAGTCAAACTCTTTAACGACCTCCAAACGCTGCAAAGGAGCCAGAAACTGTGTGTATACCGAGCCATCCTTGTTGGCAAACAACGTTTGCCCAAGGAGGTAAAGAAGGAAGGCCCGCGTCAATTGCTCAATACTCACCTGGGTCAGGATGTCAGCCGTCATGAAAGTCTTGCTTAGCCAAGCAAGATCGATATGACCCCGAGAACGAACAGGGGGCACCTTGCCCAGAAACCACTCCAAAGCACCCGCTCGCTCCCAAAGCCTGGGATCAACTCGAAGAGAAACTCCGCCTACCCGCAGGCCAGTCAGTAAAGAGAAGTCACCCGGAGTGATAGTCATCTCGCCAGCAGAAGGAAAGTGGAAGGTATTGGTGGTATCCCACCATCTCTCAACTAGCGAGGTCATCAATGACCAATCCATCTTCGGAAGATCAAGGCCCAGAACAAATGCCTCGAAGCCAGCAGCACGAACCAGTTCCCGAGCCTGCTCTGGCAGCGTCAAAAACCACATGTGCACTTCCTTGCCTCCACCACGAGCCTCCAGCCTCCTATTTCTCTGCCAAAGACAAAAAGGGAGTTA
Source organism: Rhododendron griersonianum (assembly GCA_018127125.1). Taxonomy (NCBI): domain Eukaryota; kingdom Viridiplantae; phylum Streptophyta; class Magnoliopsida; order Ericales; family Ericaceae; genus Rhododendron; species Rhododendron griersonianum. The sequence goes on along the minus strand of CM030790.1, from coordinate 27,266,250 downwards.
ATCTCATGACTGCATAAACAAAAGAAATACTAAGGGGCATCAAATTAACATTTTAAAGCATGCATTGCCTAGATAGGGGGCACGGTTGTTTTAGTTTCTCTAAACAAAAACAAATTCAACCCAAACACAGGTCCCTCTCATTTGTGCCCCTAGCTAAAAGGGATTTCATCCCACAGATAAGAAATTCACTCCTAAACTCATGCGAAGATTTTCGAACTCCAAACTAAAGTAAACTTTTTACTTTTCAGGAAAGCTTACCGGCACATTGAGAACGCTCAGGTGCAGCTCAGGTTCCCGGTGAACCACCTCGGCCTCTAGGCCACCAACAGGAGGGCGGTACTGCAGAAAACTGCCAAAGCCCAGCCTACGCGAAGGAAGAACGTAGGTAGCAGCGTTGAACAAGCCGGGCTCCTCAATCGCCTCCTCATCGGAAGACGGATACTCGCACCTACATGGAGGGTGCAAGGACGAACCCGTAACATCCGAAGATGGCGTGAAAACCAACGGTTCCAAACAACCAAGAGCCGGCAGCAACGGCGACAGCAGCGGTGACCGGAGGGGACAGTCGCCGGAAATAATGGTGGCCGACGGTGGTGGAAGAGAATGGCGGCGAGCGGTGGTGATCGTCGGACGAGAGGAAAGGAGAAGAACAAGAGAGGAGGAGGAGAAAAGATTAAATGGGCCGTGAAATCGATTAAACCGAACTTAAATCGATTTTCTGACTTTTGGCGTTCTCACGGCCAAGACTTCAATTCCTCGGCCGAGAGATCGATCTCCTGGCCCTTCAAACTATTTCCCTCGGCAACAACAGGTCTTGCTCAGTGCACTGACTCGAACCATTATGGAATTCTGGGTCCATGACCAACAAAAGCAAAACCAAGTCAGCCTTGGGGGCATCCTCGAACCAATACAACGCGATCAGAACTAGCCTTGGGGGCATGCCCGAGCATCGAAGATCTCTCTCTCCACAAACTGCTAGCCGAAGCTCTTGCTATAGCAAAACCAAGACACTCAGCAGCACCATGCACATTGTCATAAGCTCCAAACCCTTTATCACGGCGGCTCAAAGTCATAACAACCATCTCAGCGGCTCAACGCCCATTATCATAGCGGCTCTACGCCCTCACCTATCACTCAGCGGCTCCAAGCCCTCGATTCAGCAGCTCTACGCTCGCCATCCTGACAGCAGGCTCTACGCCTATAATCATACTTAAGCAATCTCAGTGGCTTCAAGCCATCAACTCAGTAGCTCTACGCTCGCTATCCAAGCAACAGGCTCTAAGCCATGATCACCATTATCTCAAAACGGCTCTACGCCTAGTCACTCAACGGCTCTACGCCCGATTATTCAGCAGCTCCAAGCTCGCCCATTACTCAACTGGCTCGAAGCCGTAAACAATCATCTCAACGCCCGAATTTACCAACTCGTCAACTCAATGTCTCTACGACCACCAACTCAGCGGCTCTACGCCCTCACCTGTCAACTCACCGGCTCTAAGCCCACTATCTCAACTGGCTCGAAGCCGTAACAACCAACTCAGCGGCTCTAAGCCCATCATCTCAACTGGCTCAAAACCGTAACTATCTCAACAGGCTCTACGCCGCCCCAAACAAGACATCATCCATTCTCAGGCTCTACGCCTGAATGCTCAAAATCTAACATTTTGAATACGCGAAGCTCTTCGAATGCCCAACCACTGTGTACTGGATGCTTAAGGTTTATACCTTGAATGCTCAAGCTCTACGCTTGAATGCCCAACCATACGTACTGGACACTCAAAGCCTGTACTTTGAATGCTCGGATTCTACCGTCCGAATGCTCGAGCTCTAAGCTCTGAATGCTCAAGTCCGGAACTTGATAGAAGCTCTAAGCTTAAATTAACACACACGCACGGGCCCGTGCACATTTGCATCAACATTTTCACATCGAGTCTGCATCATCATATCTGTTCACATCTAACAACCATCGCGCACATACACTCTGCATATCTCTCATGAAACAGGTCAACCCTGCAATCAACCGGCTCTACGCCTCGGTTTTCATTGACCGGTCCAGTGCCTCGATCCTTTGGCTCTATGCCAAAACTTATGATGAGAAAGCTCCGTGCACAGACCATCAGAATGCAACCAGCTCTATCCTTCGGTTCAAACACGTCAAGCTCTAAGCTCCGACACCTTAGGCTCTCGCCTTATGATCAATGCCAGCTCCGCGCTTCGGTTCTATCAAGCTCCAAGCTCCGACCTCCTCAGGTCCTCGCCACATGACCACAGCAGGCTCCACGCCTCGATTCGATCACTTCAGGCCCTCGCCTCATGACCACAGCAGGCTTCATGCCTTAGTTTTATCCCCCCAGGCTCTCGCCTCATGACTACAACCGGCTCCGTGCCTCGGTTCGCTCATCCCCGAAGCTCCGTGCTTTAGTTACTGGGCTCGCGCCCCCCATATCTCAACCAGGCATCCGATTCATCCCCAGTAGATGACTTGGATTCCACCCCAATTACATCAATTCCTTCCAGCTCATTTGCAAGGATAAGCTACTCTATCGAGCTCCTCTCAGTCAAAGTAAGGATGATCAAGAAAAGCAAACGCACCTGCCGTGTACTGATTTACCCCAAAATACTAAGGAGGCTCTCCGCAAAAACTCCCCGATAGCCCAGCGCTCCTTCAATTACTCTTCGCCAAAACCCTGGCTCAGTCTAGGTACGTCACACTACGGCTTTTAAAGCCCTAAGGTACGTCTTCTGTCTCTAACCCTCCAAACTTTTTATTTTTCTTTATCGCCCGAACTACGGTTGGTCTGAATTTCCTTTGTGGAATATGTAGGCAGCCTCCCGGCCCGACCATAGCAAAAACCTTTTTCAAAAAACCCCTTGGAATAGTGGTTGGACCAAATTGAGTTGCTTTTTACAGCTTTGACTATTACTCAAACATGTCTCGCGATCCGTCTGAGTTCAGTCAAAGAGGGGCATCTATAGACACCCCAATTTGGCCTAACGATTATTTCAAGTCCCACCTTGGGGACCATCCCGACGATGAAATGGATACAGTGATTGCTGATTGCCTTCTCGAGAACCTTAGGACTTTCGGTAAGAACTTTGAGCCACTTAGAGGACCTCATCCAGAGCCATACAGCCTTTCCGACAGAAAATACAGAAGCCTAGGAAAATCCATCTGTCGGCCGTGACATTGATCTCACGGCCTTAACATCATTTCCTCACCCGAGCAACCTGTTGCTAGAAAATCTCCCTGAGAGATCAATCCCTCGGCCGCAAGATTTATCCTTCGGCCGCAACATCCATCCCCTGGCCGCCAGATCCATTGCTCGGCTGCCAGATCGTCCTTTTTCCAGACTCTGGAACGTTCTGTCGATTGTTTGATCCAACTACACTACCTCTCCGATGCGTTCAGGCCACGTTCAGAGATTGCAACAAAGAGTTCGAATTGCATTGCAATTGCAATTGCAATCGTGCCATTTGATTGGCCGGAGTGAGTCATCCCTATGCCTATATAAAGGAGCCTTTGGGCTCCGAAATTAACAAGTGAAATTACTCACCCAAGCTCCGAAACTCTGCAAAAATACTCTCTCAAACCCACTCTTCAAAAGCCCTAACCTCCTGAAGGCAGCTATCAATCCGACGATCAAACCCCAAAGTTCAAACCCTAACCCTAGGGTTTTCTAAGAAGCAATCAGTCAAACACACCCAATCCGAAGCAATCAAGCAACTGAGGGATCAAGGTGGTGAGGCCCAACGGCCTCTAGTTTGTTTTATTCATCGTTTCTATACCTAATCATAGCGTTTTGATTATCCACTAACTTTTCTGTCTGCTGTGAGGAAGAACATCGACCGGGGCTTCGATCCCTCGGCCGATACATCAAACCAGGAGGATCCCTCGGCCGTGACATCCATTCACCGGCCGCGGGATCCATCTCCCTGGGACAGTTTGTTTTGTGTTCTGCTTTTCTGATGCATGCTTTAATTATCGCATTGGCTCACCTTATTTACCGTTTAAAGGCTTAAACAAACAGACTATGTGTTAGAATTAAACAAAGCATCTACATGTCTTATGTTGAATGATTATGGGCCAGTCTCACAACTGGGCAAAGAGGGGTGCCTAACACCTTCCCCTTATTGTACTTTTGGCTCCCGTACCCGGAATCTCTGTCTATTTTCCCAGTTTTGGTAAACTGGGTGGCGACTTTGTTTTGATGATGACCACTATCGTGTGGCGATGTTCCTAGCCATGGGAATGTCCACGATCTTGGTCTATGAAGCAAGCAACCAATCGAGCAAACAATCAAACGATCAATCTGTATGGCGATGCCCCATCTGGGAGGTGTCTACAAGTGGCGGCATCAGCGATGGCGGTGACATGGTGGACGAGCCTCCTCTGAGCACGGAGGCTTGGGTGGACGGTAATGGGGGTTTTTTGGGCGCAGAGGCCCAAGTGGGTGGCGGTTCAAAGGAGAGGGTGCTGGAGGCCCCAGTTGACGGTTCGGGTGGTGGATTAGAGAAGAGGGTGCCGGAGGCCTCGCCCGTGAGATAGCCTCAGTTTGACTTGGGGAAGGGCCTGCTCATTGCGGAGGAGCCAATGGAGCTAGAGATATTGGCTGTTTTGTGGGTACAGGGACGAGTGTAGGATCGTCATGGCCCATAGGTATAGGTGACTTCTTGGAGGTAGTCAGTGTTGAGGACTTGGTTGAGTCCTTACGAGGTGAGCCCGGGCTAGCAGCGGTTTTGCTTGGGGTTCGCGAGGCGTAGTTACGGGCTGAGGTTGAGGCTAGGGTTGAGGAGGAGCGTCAGGTTGATGAGGAGGGTTTGTTGGTCCCTCGAAGGACGGTAGTTGAGCCGGAGGGGCTGGCCCTTCGCAGCCGGGGTTCTTTTGACGAGGTGACTTACGTGCCTCTCTTGCACGCAGTGGGGCCGTCCTTTATGGAGGCTTACAGACTGTGGAGGCCGACGTATGATGAGACACTGGTCTTGAGAGACTGCTCATCGCTGATTTGGCCGAAAATTTCTAAGGAACCACCAGCGGGTGCAAGTGTAAAGCTCCTGCTGACTTATGAAGTGAGGAATAACAATTTCGCCAAATTGACCACTTAACAAGGAGTGGTTGTGTTTACCAACCCCCTAACTTCCAAACTGGAGAATCCTCCAACCCTATAGCTCCACCAACCAAAGACTCTTCCCACTCTCTCTCCCTCTTTGCTGCCTGCCCTCTCCCTCTGCCACTCGTTCTCTCTCCCTCTCTCTCTCACCCTCCCTCATTTGATCGTGGATAGTAGCGAATCACTTGGTGGTGATCAACCACCACGGGTAGAGGTTACACCGCCTCTGATTCCTCCAAAGAGTGGTGCGACGATTGGAGGGACTCCAGAGGCCCCTACTGTTTCGGTTTTGGTGATCACGGCCGGGGAGGTCGTTGCCTCGGCCACCACGGAGGGTGGTAAAGGTAGTTGCGATGGCGGTGACGCGATGGACGAGCCTCCTCTGAGCACGGAGGCTCGGGTGGACGATAATGGGGGTTTTATGGGCACGGAGGCCCAAGCGGGTGGTGGTTCAGAGGAGAGGGTGCCAGAGGCCCCAGTTGACGGTTCGGGTTCTGAAGTAGAGGAGAGGGTGCCGAAGGTCTCGCCCGCGAGACAACCTCGGTCTGACTTGGTGTAGGGCCTGCTCATTGCGGAGGAGCCAACGGAGCCAGAGATACCGGCTATTTTTATGGGTACAGGGACAAGCGCAGGATCGTCATGGCCCATAGGTATGGGTGACTTCTTGGAGGCAGTTAGTGTTGAGGTGTAGACACCTCCCAAACGGGGCATTGCCATACAGATATCCTCTTTGATTGGATTCCCCTTCATAGACCAAGATCGTGGATATTCCCATGACTAGGAACATCACCACACGATAGCGGTCATCATCAAAATAGAGTCACCACCTAGTTTATAAAAACTAGGAAAAACAGATAGAGATTCCAGGTACGGGAGCCAAAAGGACAATAAGGGGAAGGTGTTAGGCACCCCTCTTTGCCTGGTTGTGAGACTGACCCATAATCATTCGACATATGATTTATGTTTTCTTTATTTAATTCTAAACACGTAATCTGATTATTAGCCTTTAACAGTTAATAAGGTGAGCCAAAATGCTTAATAGAACATGCATCAAAATAGACAAAACACAATAGGCTGTCCCAGAGAATGGATCCCACGGCCGGTGAATAGATGTCATGGCCGAGGGATCCTTCTGGCTTAATGTTCCAGCTGTGGGAATGATGTCCCAGCTGATGTTCTTCCTCACACCAGAATACAAACATTTAATCAAAAAATCAAAACTCTATGATAAAATGTTGAAACATAAAATAAATCAAACCATAGGCCGTTTGGGCCTTACCACCTTGATCCCTCAAGGCACGATTGCTTCGGATTGAGGGAGATTGATTGATCTTCTTCTCAAAAACCCTGGGGCTAGGGTTTGTACTTCGGGGGTTTGATTGTCGAATTGCGGCTGCTCACGAGAGTTTAAGGCTTTTTTAAAGGAGGTATGAGAGAGTATTTCTGCAGAGTATCATGACTAGAGAGGGTGAATTGTGGTTATTATTTTGAACCCTAAGTGCCTCTTTGTTTCGGCAATTGGTGACTCACCCCGGCCAATCAAATGGCGTGAATCAATAAGGTAGTTTAGGGTTGAAAGATCTCTGCTCGGAATCTATTTCGTAGCCCTAAAGAATCGGAGAATGGCTGCTAGGGTTTTGAGCACGGATCAAACGATTGATAGAACGTTCCAGAATCCTAAAAAAGACGGTCTGGCGGCCGCTAGAAGGATCTAGCGGCCGAGGAATCCATCTCGCGGGCGAGGAATCAATCTCTCAGGGAGATTTTCAAGCATCATTTTTAACGGGTGAAAGAATGAAGTGGGGGCGTGAGATTAATCTTGCAGCCGACAGATGTATTCTCCTAGAATGATGTATTTCTGTCTGAAAGACAATTTGGCTCTAAATTGGGTCCTCTAAATGGCTAAAAGTACTCACCAAAAGTCCATGGGTTTACGAGAAGTCAATCAACAATCACTGTATCAATTCATCATCGGGATGGTCCCCAAGGTGGGACTTGAAATAATCGTTAGGCCAAATTGGACTTGAACTTGGACAGGCCGCGAGGTGTGTCAAGTAAGAATCAAAGCCGTAAAACAACTCAACTTGGTTGAACTACTATTCCAGAGGTTTTCGAAAAAGGTTTTAATTATGGTCGTGCCGGGAGGCTGCCTACGTTTTCCTCAAGGGAAATTCAGACCAATCGTAGTTCAGGGCAATAAAAGAAAGATAAAAGAGTAGAGGGTTTAGGACAGAGGACGTACCTTCGGGCTTTTAAAAGCCGTAATGCAAATACCTGAGCTATGCCAGGATTTTGGCGGAGAGTAGTTGAAGGAGCGCGGAGCTGCCGGGGGAGTTTTTTGTGGATAGCATCCTCTGTATTTTAGGGTAGATCAGTACACATAAGGTGAGCTGATTGCTTTTCATGATCATCTTTACTTTGAGTGGGGGGAACCTCGGTTGGGTACCCTATCCTTGCAAATGAGCTTGATGGAATTGATGTAATTTGGGGTGGAATCCAAACCTTCTTCTGGAGACGATCGGATGCCGGTTTTGAGATAGAGCGGCATGAGGCCAATGATTGGAGCGCGGAGCTTGAGGTGAGAGAACCGAGGCACAGAGCCGGTTACAGTCATAAGGCAAGAGCCTGAGGGTTAGAGCTTAGAGCTTGAAGTAGCAGAACCGAAGCGCGGAGCTGGTTACAGTCATAAGGCAAGAGCCTGAGGGTCAGAGCATAGAGCTTGAAGAAATAGAACCGAGGCGTGAAGCCGGTTGTATGCATGATTGACCTGTTTCATGAGAGAGATGCAAAACATAGTATGTGTATGATGATGGTTAGATGTGATATTGATGATGACGTAGACTCGATGATGACAATGGTGATGCAATTGATGCTTATGTGCACGGGCCCGTGCGTGTGTGTGTTGTTCAAGCTTAGAGCTTCTTTCAAGTTCTGGACTTGAGCATTCAGAGCGTGGAGCTCGAGCATTCGGAGGGTAGAGTTCGAGCATTCAAAGAACAAGCTTTAAGCATCCAGTACACGGTGGTTGGGCATTCAAGGCGCGAATGTCACGCCCTCGATTTTCAACATAAATAAATAAACCATTTCAACAAAGAATCCTCGCATAAAGTAAATATTACCCAAAATGAGTTCCCACCTGTTTAATTACAAATTAAGTCCCCAAGTTTCAAAGTACTCAACATTGGCACTCCGGCCCGAGTTAACTTAAGTACAAATACAATTGAGTTTCGAATATTACAACTTAGGTCAAGACAATCCAAGAGTAAAATTAGTTACAAGTCCATCTTTAATCAAAAGTAAGTCTATTCTAAAGATGAGCTAATAACTAATCAAATTAGCTTCCAAAATGATCTTCGTGTTCAACTACGCTGAGTCGTGCAACCTATAGTCCTACGTTCGAACTTGAAAAGAAAGATTTTGTTGAGCTACTAGAGCCCAGTAGGAAATTCTCTACAAATCCTATATGCAATAAGGTGAAAAACATGGATATAATAAATCAAGCTAAATGGCGAATCTAAAATAACCCACGCCAATCCAATTTGCTAGCATTAAGCATTCACATATACAAACATACACACACTCTTCTCCTAATCACTTTCCACCCCTTGCGACTTGTGTTACCACCCCTTGCGTCACAATAAACTCCACCCCTTGCGACTTGTGTTACCACCTCTTGTGTCACAATCAACTCCACATTCAACTTCACGACAACTACTACATTATCAACACTACTAACACGTCACGAACGACTCATGATTCACAACAATCAAGCCCAAGATATGGTATCCATAAGCATATGCAATCCACAATTTATAAAGGGTTCCACCCGGACCACACATAGCATTTCAACGCTAATATCACATGAATCCACCATAAAACATGTAGAAAGAGAGAGAAATCCCTACCCAAGTGGGTTTTGAGCAAAACCCTAGGTCCACCGAGAGCAATAAGCTAGAATCCCTCAAAGACGAGCCTCACCCGAGCTTGGATACAAGATCTAGAGTGAATAGAGTCCAAAAACACGAAGAACAAGCAAAGATCAACCAATAATCGAGAGGAGAGAGAAAAAAACGTGGGTAAGCCTCAAAGTGTGAGAATAAGAACATAGAACTCACCCTTGGTTCACCAAATGCAAGAATCTTGTGAATTGAGGAAGAAAACCTTTGGATCTTAGAGATTCGAGCTTGAAATCGAGAGTTTTGGGTGAGATTGGAGTGGTGTGGGTGAGAGAGGATTTTGAGATCTAATTTCGTGGCTTTGGGAGTGAGAAATGACAAAAGGGGGGTATTTATAGTGTCCCAAAAGCGTGCTGAAAAATCTGCAGAAAACGCAGTGGGTATCGGTACTGGGTGACTCCCAGTACCGGTACTGGAGCCTTCAAAGTACCAATTTGATCAATGACTGGACAGTGGGTACCAGTACTGGGCAACAGCTAGTACCGGTACTGGCTAGGCAGAAATATGAAAAATTACGACGGACACTGGAACGAACCCAACTTGATACCAACACCTCCAAACAACAATACAATATCAAAACTTACATTTTACTATTCTCCGAGAGTCCGATACACAACCGAATACGTATATCCGTACACCCTCACTAACATATGCATAACTCTAATAATAATACGACTCTTTTATGCAATAAATGATTTCCCAAATTAAAATAAATTCGCGAGTCTCTACATTCCATCCTCCTTAAAGAAATTTCGTCCCGAAATTTACGATTCAAGTCACACAAGCTCATGCATTAAGTGAACATGCTCATATCACAACAAGTATCATCAAATGATAAGCTAACAATCATGAAACCGAAATTCGGACTCACATTGATTTAACTCTAGAATAGTTGCGGATACTTCTCCCTAACCTCGTCCTCCATTTCCCACGTCGACTCTTCCTTTCCGAGATGACTCCAAAGAACTCGCACCAACGGAATAGTCTTGCCCCTTAAAACTTGGTCATGCGAATCTAGGATACGTATCGGCTCCTCCCCATAAGACGCATCGGCTTCCAACTCCAATTCGGACCATTCTAAGACATGAGACGGATCCGGCTCGTACTTCCGCAACATCGATACGTGAAATACGTCGTGAACTCCCGATAACCTCGGTGGTAAGGCCAATCGATACGCAACTTCCCCAATCTTCTCGATAATGTCAAACGGTCCAATGAAACGCGGTGAGAGCTTGCCCTTTTGCCCAAAACGAGATAGTCCCCGACGTGGTGACACCTTAAGGAAAACATGATCCCCCACTTCAAATGATAACGGTCGGCGACGACGATCGGCGTAACTCTTTTGCCTACTTTGCGCGGTTAACAATCGTTGACGAATCATTTTGACTTGCTCAGTGATTCTCCTTTGTGCTTCAAGGAGTCGTAGACGAATCGCTCTCATGCTTTCGGAAGTCTCTTGAATCAATTCCGGCCCAACCAATGTAGCCTCGCCCAACTCGGTCCAACAAACGGGTGATCGACACGGTCTCCCATACAAAGCCTCATACGGTGCCATCTCGATACTAGATTGGTAACTATTGTTGTACGCGAATTCGACTAATGGTAGGTGATCTTCCCAACTTCCCCGGAAATCCATAACGCAGGCCCGAAGCATATCTTCTACAATTTGGATCGTTCTCTCGGATTGCCCATCCGTTTGAGGATGATACGCGGTGCTAAATAATAAGTTGGTGCCAAGAGCGGCTTGCAAGCTTTGCCAAAAACGCCCGGTAAACCTCGGATCTCGGTCCGACACAATAGAGACGGGAATCCCATGAAGACGGATAATCTCACGGATGTACAAACGGCTCAGCGTATCAATTGAATTCGAAACTTGGATAGGTAAGAAATGCGCTGACTTAGTCAATCGATCAACTATCACCCCAATGGCATCATGCCCCTTCGGCGACCTCAGTAATTCGGTAACGAAATCCATAGTCACGTTCTCCCACTTCCATTCGGCCACTGGTAAAGGTTGTAACTCCCCGGCGGGTCGTTGATGTTAGGCTTTGACTTGTTGGCACGTAAGACATTTGGATACGAATATGACAACGTCTCTCTTCATTTCCGGCCACCAAGACTGTCTACGCAAATCATGATACATTTTCGTTCCCCCCGGATGCACGGCTAACGGTGAATGGTGAAATTCTCTCAAGATTTCCTCCCGACACGAAATGGGTACGAACAACTTTCTTTGGTATCGCAAACTTTGATCGGCATGAATCATCCACCCCTCTCGAGCATTTCCGCTAAGGAACTTGGCGCGAAACTCTCCCGCTTCTTCATCTTGTTGTTGGGCCTCAATTACTCGAGTCAACAGGGTTGATTGAACGGTTAAATTACATAAGGTGACTCCCTCTCGAACCTCCTCAAAATGCAATGCATACGAACCCAAATCTTTCATCGTTTTCCACTCATGGATAGCTAAACTTGCAAGGTGTGTCGATTTTTGACTCAAAGCGTCCGCTACAACGTTCGCCTTTCCCGGGTGGTATTGTAACTCAAAATCATAGTCTTCTAGGTGCTCCATCCAACAGCGTTGAAGTAGATTAAGCTCCTTTTGAGAAAACAAGTACTTAAGGCTCTTATGATCGGAAAATACTTCGAATCTCTCACCGTAAAGATAATGACGCCAACTTTTTAAAGCAAAGACAACGGCCGCAAGTACTAAGTCATGAGTTGGATAGTTCCGCTCGTGAGTTTTCAATTGCCGCGATCCATATGCCACCACTCGCCCCATTTGCATCAGCACGCACCCTAACCCTTCCTTTGAAGCATCACAATACACCGAATAACCGACTCCCCGTTCATGCACGACCAAAACCGGTGCGGTAGTCAACCTTCTCTTCAATTCTTCAAAGGACTTCTCACATGCGTCATTCCAAATAAAACGGGTTCCCTTATGAGTCAATTTGGTCATCGAAGCCGCTAGACGAGAAAAATCAAGGACAAAACGACGGTAGTACCCTGCCAAACCCAAGAAACTACGGATTTCAAACACACTCTTCGGTCGTTGCCAACTCATTACCGACTCAATCTTTTCCTGATCAATGGACACCCCATCCTTTGACACAACGTGACCCAAAAACTTGACTTCGGGTAACCAAAACTCGCACTTACTAAGCTTGGCGTACAATTTGTGCTCTCTCAAGAGTTCAAGAACAATAGAAAGATGAGATTGGTGTTCCTCCTCCGAAGGTGAATAGATAAGGATATCGTCCACAAAAATGACCACGAAACGATCAAGATAGGCATGAAAGATGCGGTTCATTAAGTCCATGAACATTGCCGGTGCGTTCGTCAACCCAAAAGGCATAACAACGAATTCGTAGTGGCCGTAACGAGTACGAAAAGTGGTTTTTGGAATGTCTTCCATTCGAACCCTCAATTGGTGATAACCGGACCTCAAGTCAATCTTGGAAAAGCAAGTTGCGCCTCGAAGTTGGTCAAACAAGTCGTCGATTCTAGGCATTGGGTACTTGTTCTTAATGGTGACACGGTTTAACTTACGATAATCGATGCACAAACGAAGCGACCCATCCTTCTTCTGAGCAAACAAGGTCGGTGCTCCCCACGGCGACGTACTTGGACGGATAAACCCCAAACCCTCCAATTCTTGCAACTGCGTCTTCAATTCTCTCAATTCAGCGGGCGCGAAACGATAAGGAATCATGGAAATGGGGGCGGTGCCAGGAGGTAAATCGATAGTGAATTCAATCTCTCTCTTGGGTGGTAAACCGGGTAACTCCTTCGGAAACACGTCCGAAAAATTACAAACAATTGGGGGCAACTCCCCACGCGCGGATACATCCTCATCTAAGGCCAAACTCGCTAATAAGGCATACATCGACTCCTGCTCCCGAGACCCACACAAATACGGTTCTAACGGTTCCCGACGCTCCCCGAAGAACTCAAAACAAGGACCCCCAGGCGGACAAATACGGCCCCGACGCTTGAAACAATCAATAGTTGCATGAAACGTAGATAACCAATCCATTCCCAATATGAGATCGAAACTCGACATATTCAGCACAATGAAGTCAAAGGTAAAACGACGATCTCGAATGATAAGTTCACAATCCCGGCAAATACGATCTAACGGCGACCTACCTCCTATAGGTGTTTCAACGAACAACGGTGGACTAATATTTTCGGTTTCCAATTCCAAAGCACAAACAAAAGATGCAGCAATGAATGAATGCGATGCTCCAGAATCAAATAACACTCTGGCAAAGGAGTTAAACAATAGAAATGTACCCCTCACAACCGAAGTCTCTGGGGTCTGAGAAGTGATAGGAGGTGGTGGCGGAATAGCAGAAGTGATAGCAAAGGCTCTACCCTGAGTCATCTGACTCTGAACATGACCACCCCGCTGACCAGAACCCTGAGTGGGCGTCGAAGAACTCGCTCCTCTCTCAGCCTGAGACCCCTGAGTTGATGTAGTCTGACGGAAGTGAGGCTGTTGTTGCCTTTAAGCACCTCGAAATGATTGCCGACCAGAACCCTGACCACACCTCGGTTGCTGCACCGAACTGGAGTCACTTCGTGTCCCTTCCCCAAGCGGACAATTCCTTGCAAAATGGCTGGCTTTCCCACAAGTAAAACACGTACCCAGCAGTCGCGGACACTGAGCACGAATGTGCCTCGCTTGACCACACTCGTGACACACCACCGGAGGCCTATTAGAAACTCCCCGAGTCCCAAACGACGAAGAAGATGGAGGCCTAAAGTTTGAGGGACCCTGCGAAGCCGAAAACTAATCTCGTTGCCTCTTCCTCCCCTGACTACCAAAACTCCCCGAAGAAGAGCTCACACCCCCAACCGGTTGCCTCGGTTCCCAAGCCTTAGGATTTCTCGGCGCCTCCCTAGGAGTCTCAATACTCCTCGCACATTCTACAACCTCGAAAAACTTCCCTTTGTGTTGTGCCACAACGAACTTCTTCACTGTGTCATGCAAACCCCTTTCAAACCGCCTACATTTCCTCTCTTCAATTGCCACAAATTTCGGCGCAAAACAGGATAAAGATTGGAATTTTAGAGCGTACTCCAACACGGTCATACTCCCTTGTTTTAACTTCTCAAACTCCTCCCTCAACTGGTCACGGCTAGTCTTCGGAATGTATTGCTCCTCGAAGAGCACCTCAAACTCGGCCCAAGTTAAGTTTTCCACATCCGGGGTGGTCCTGACCCGGTTAAGTTGCTCACACCACCCCGGTTAAGGTGTCATGCCGTCAATACCGAGTTGTTTCAAATTCAAAGTTGAAACTTCGAAAAAGGAAAAGTCGAAGACTTAGTCTGTTTTGACATCTCTTAGGATCAGTTTGATCTATTCAAAGGATACACCATCGAAAAGATTTCTGAGGATTCTGGCAGCGTACGAACATCATGAGACAGACTCGTCTATAGTTCTAGAGTCTAGAGTTGACACCGACGACGATGACGTGTGCATTGCATTCTATCTGCTGCAGGAATGCCACTGAGCTTTCACTTACTTTACTGTCTAGCTTCGAGCCATTGCACCGAACTAGAGAGCACTGAAAAGAAGAGCCAAACCTGCTTGGGAACGTCTTCAGAATCCGGTTCAAAGACTTGTCAGGCTAGAAACCCAGTCAGTTGCAATGGAGGCTTCTCCGAGTTCATTGTTGGCCGCCCTACAGTCGGGTTCGCCATCAATTTTACAAAGAGCCACGCCGTCGGCTTCCCCTTCTTCAGCATCTTCAAGGCCAGCTATGGGAGACCAACCGCTCAGTCTAGAAGTCGTGCTCACAAGCCTTCAAAATAGTCTCACTGCTATGCAGCAAAGGGCTACCCAGACTGATGCTTCCATCGCCCGCTTGAATGACCTTATCAACACTCGTCTTCCACTAGTTCTTGATCAGGACGGCGAGGACGATGAGGATGTTCATAGAGAGCATGTCTTCATTCCAGATCCGAATCACGAGGGGCGTCTCATTATTCAGCCTATCCCTAGAGAGGCTCGTACGCCTGCTGTAAACCCAAATCCAGCGGGTGGTGGGGGACCTGTGCTGGAAGAGGCTGTCTCAAAATCCGAGAAGATCAATGTGGGTGGAATCGACTTGGATCGCCTCTGCCTATATCCTAATGCTAGGCTCCCTGACAAGTTCAAGATGCCTGACTTGGCTAAATTCGACGGAAGTGGTGATCCCAAGACTCATCTCTATGGCTATCATGCCGCAATGAAGCTGCTGGGAGTGGAAAGTGAGGCCATGTCTCAACTTTTCCCTCAAACTGTTCAGGGCCATGGTCTAGTAAACATGAGAAGTTATTGGACCGAGAGATTAATAGAGGATTAGTGACATGTGAAGTCACTGATCCAAGTAGCTTGTTCGGCGATGAAAGGGCCAAACAAGAGGAGAACTCTTGGGAAAACAGTCTCAGGTGCAAGGAACACTCTAGAAGGTTCCAGAACAGTGGAATTCCGTGAAGGAATAAGATCTCGAGAATATAGGATCTGGGAAAGATACCCAACGGGAATGGGATATTCGGCCAGCTATGGAAAAGAGTCCTAAAAGGACTAAAGTAACGAATTGATATGGGAACGAGAATCCACAATATTCTGGGTTTCCTATATGAGGAAGGAAACCTAGGGCAACAAGGATACTTGGGCAGCAAGCATCCGTAAATCTATAAATATGAGGTAAACCTAGAGGCTAAAGGTATGCAATACGTTGCATTATTCGATACTTCCTACTGATAATTAGGGTTTCCTGCTAGTACATGATACTAACTTAGGCATCGGAGGGCTTTTGCCACGAGAGGCAAAGGTGCACTCACCCATTGTCTATTTTGCAGGTTAAAGCTCCGACGACGTGTTAAGGTTCCGGTGAGAAGTTACGAGTGATCGTTGTTTTTTTGTGCTGTTCAAAGCCTATTTCATTTTTCTCCACTTACAATTGGCGTCGTCTGTGGGAAACGAAAGAGATCTCTTTGAAAAACGACCATGGTGGAAGAAGATCCAAAAACACCGCTTGATCCAAAGAACTAGTTAGGTGGGGGAGGTGATAAGTCCCCTCTAGATCCTCCGAGGGAGCCCGATGGCGGGCATACCAAGAGGACCACGAGCAAGGGCCACCCCTTGACTGTCCATGATGACTCCAAGAACAGGGAGGGCAGGACAGCCACGGAATCCATGAGAAGGAGTAAGTCCCATCGAGGGAGAGAGTTGGTTGCACATTCGAGGAATTTGCACAACAATGAGGATATCCTGGACAATAAGAGACATGAAATTGAGGAATATGCTCGTCTAATTAAGAGGCGTGAGTACGAGATTCAAGAGTTGCAACGGATACGAGAACATCTGGAAGATTCTGGACTTTCACGTCGAAATTCTAGGGGAGACAGGCTGGCTCTGGTTATACACCACAAGAAAGCTCCTTCATAGAGAAGGAGTAGCAGGAGAAGGAGCCCCACTCCAAGAAGGAAAAGGGTTTCTTCTCGGAAAAGAAGGAGCAGAAGTCGGAATCATACCCCCGAGGAAGGAGAGATTAGAAAACATCACAGGGATAGGTATGAGAGACCTAATTCCGATTGGGAGAAGAGTGCTCCTAAAAGAACGAGGGAACAAGAAGAGGGGACCATGTCTGCACGAGAGGCAGCGCTAAAAGCCCTTAGTAACATAGCATCCTCGCCCTTTGCGATGAGCTTGCAAGAGGTAAGGCTGCCGAGCAGGGTGAAGCACGGGATGTTCATCCTGTATGAAACAAATACAGATCCCGTAGCACACATACAGCATTACCAGCAGGCAATGTTCATGCATATGGGAGATGATGCAATCATGTGCAAAATGTTCCCATCAAGTTTGGGAAAAGTGGCTCTATCCTGGTTCCATAAGCTAGGCCCACGCTCCATACGAGGATGGGGGCAGCTAGACGAGGAGTTCATTACTCGGTTCCTAACAAGCAGAAAGGCACCAAAGACGTTTGAGAGCCTCTCCGTTATGAAACAGTGAGAGAATGAGCCGATCAGGGACTATGCTAAGAAGTACTGGGAGACTTTCAATGAGATTGAAAGTTGCAGTGAGGAATATGCGATAGCCACGTTCAAGACTGGGCTGCCTGTTCAGGGGGAACTACGTAAGTCCCTAAACATGAGTCCAGTAGGTACACTGGCAAAGCTAATGGAACGGATTGAGCAGCACGCTAGGAACGAGGATGACATACTACGAGAAGACGGCAAGGTGGTTGCCGAGCAGGCCAAGGGTCCTTCGAAGAAAGCAGATAAGCCAGAGCCCAAAACTTACAGGGAGAGGAAGGATTATGGGCAAGCCAAGAAAGAGCCGTATGGGGAGAAACATGCTCCGGACCCCAAGTCTTTCTTCTCAGTGACAACGGTTTGGAAGGAACCAATCTATCGAATTCTTTATCGAATAAAGAACCGCCCATACTTCAAGTGGCCCCCAAGGCTGGAAGGGGATAAAGATGCAAAGAGGGCTCGAGTCAGCATTGCAGTTACCACAAAGACTGGGGTCACATGACGGAAGATTGTGAGATGTTCAAACAGCACCTTGATGACCTAGTCTTGCGTGGTTACTTGAAAGAGTTCATTCAGGAAGAGTACAAAGGTGTAGAGAAAGTAATGGAGTTGGATTACGAGCAAAATCCAAGGGGCGTAATCCATATGATACATGGATTGGCCGCACCTTATATGAGAAATGAGGTGAGGTTGCTCCAGAGGCAAGTGAAGCACGACCAGCATGTGATGCAGTTGGGAAAGAAACAAGGACGTGAAGTAGAAGAATGCAACGACGGCATAGCCTTCACGGACAAGGACCTAGGAGGAGTCCAGGTACCACACAATGATGCTTTGGTCATAATCCTACGGATTGGGGAATATGACATGGAGAGAATCCTGGTGGATTTAGGAAGCTGTACGAAGGTGCTGTACTACGATGCATTTAAGAAGTTGGGACTGACACAGGCGGATTTGGTGCAGTCGATAACTCCTTTGGTCGGATTCAGTGTAGGAGCAGTCTGGCCGTTGGGCAAAGTATCTCTCCCCGTTCGGGCAGGAACAGTGGTGCTGTGAACCGACTTCCTGGTGGTGGATGTACCGTCTTCCTATAACGCGATTATAGGAAGAACATGGTTGCACAAGATAAGGGCGGTTTCCTCCACTTACCATCAGATGGTAAAATTCCCCGGGTCAAATGGCATTGAAAGAATTAAGGGAAATCAAAAGATTGCCCAGCAGTGCTTGGTTTCTATAATCAAGAAGGCACCCAAAGGAAAGTTGGTCCAAGCAATCGAGGTTTCAGACCAGCCGACCATCAAGGATGTCGGAGGGAACCCCACCGAGAAAGTGGTGGAAGGACTGAAGAAAATTTAGATCAACGAGAATGATCCAGAAAGGTATTTCTTGATTGGGGAAAACCTGAGCAAGGAAGAAGAGGAAGAGTTGGTGGGGTTCCTCAAGGAGCACATTGATGTGTTTGCTTGGGTACCCGAAGAGATGCCAAGGGTGGACGCAAATGTGATTTGCCACCACCTGAATGTGGATCCACAACATAAGCTAGTGATGCAGAAGAAAAGACGATCAGCCGTGCAGCACGTAGACGCTGTTATCAAGGAGGTTGACCGTTTGCTCGAAGTTAAGGCTATACGAGAAGTGTACTACCCAGAGTGACTGTCCAACACTGTGGTGGTAAAAAAGAAGAATGGGAAGTGGCGTGTCTGTGTAGACTTCACGGATTTGAACAAGGCATGTCCAAAGGACAGTTTCCCCCTCCCGAGGATAGACCAACTGGTTGATGCAACAGCAGGGTATAGGCGGATGAGTTTCCTTGACACATATCAAGGATATCACCAGATTGCCATGTACGGGCCCGATCAAGAGAAGACATCCTTTATCACTCCAAGAGGGCTGTATTGTTACAGCGTCATGCCTTTTGCTCTGAGGAACGCCGGGGAAACATACCAGAGGTTAGCAACGATTATGCTAAAGAAGTTGCTCGAGAAGACTATGGAGGTATACATAGACGACATGGTAGTCAAAAGCAAGGAGAAGCAAGACCATATAGCCGATTTGAAGGATGCGTTCGAGATACTGAAAAAGTACAAACTGAAGCTCAACGCCTCGAAATGTGCGTTCGGAGTAAGTTCAGGAAAGTTCTTAGGTCACATCGTGACCATAAGAGGAATAGAGGTGAATCCCGATCAAATAACAGCTTTGCAGAGACTCCAAAGTCCAAGGACTACGAAGGAGGTCCAACGACTGACGGGAATGGCAGCGGTCCTTAACAGATTTATCAGCCGGTCCAGTGACAAGTGTAGGCCCTTCTTTCAATTGTTGAAGAAAAGAGAGGGATACGAATGGGGAGCAGAATGCTAACAGGCGTTCCAAGACCTGAAGAAGTACTTGGCATCGGCCCCGCTCTTATCTACTCCTGAACCGGGTGAGTCCTTAACTTTATACTTAGCAGTCTCTGAACATGCTGTTAGTGCGGTATTACTGAGGGACAAGGGATCCGAGCAAATCCCTGTCTACTACGTGAGCAAAACATTGTTGGACGCAGAGACGAGATATCTGCCCCTCGAAAAGTTGGTCCTGGCATTAAGGACAGCAGCCAGGAAATTGCCCCATTATTTCCAGAGTCACAGAATTGTGGTTTACACTGAATTTCCATTGAAATCTTTGCTACGAAAGGCAGATTTCTCGGGACGTATTTCAACCTGGTCGGTAGAGTTGAGTCAGTACGATATTGACTACCAGCTGCGCACTGCAATAAAGGGGCAAGTTCTGGCAGACTTTGTAGCAGAGTTTTCTCCTATAGTGGCTCCTCGGCCTCCTACGAGATAGGAGCAGCCAGTTGAGCCATCAACCAGGAAGGGTAAGGAACCTGCCAAACAAGATCCCATGGAGTGGAAACTATTCGTTGATGGTTTCGCGTGTAATACAAGATCAGGGATTGGGGTTTTACTTTTCCCCCCTGAAGGAGTAATGATGGAATTGTCTCTTCGACTGGGTTTCAGTGCTTCAAATAATGTGGCTGAGTATGTGGCACTCCTGGCAGGATTGAGAAGTGCGAAGACCCTGAAAGTCAAAGAATACGAGTATACTGTGATTCACAACTCGTGGTGAACCAATTATCCGAGGAATACGAGGCCCGGAACGAGAAGATGGCAGCCTATGTGGAGGCCGCCAAAGATCTGCTTGATACTTTTGAGAAAGTGTATATCGAGCAAATAAGTTCTGGGCAGAATGCCCATGCAGATTCCCTAGCATGGTTGGCCGCAGCTGTGCCAACAGAGTTCAAAAGATGGGTAGCTGTGGATTATCTTGCTGAGCTGAGCATTGGAAGGAGCGTGGAGTTGGTCTTGGACGTGAACCAAAGACCAAGTTGGATGGACCCAATAGTGGAGTTCTTACAAGACAAGACACTCCCCACAGACAAAAAGGAGGCTCACAAGATAAAGACAAAATCTGCACGGTTTTGGCTGTCGCCCGAAGGGAAGCTGTATAAGAAATCCTTCACAGGACCATACTTGCTCTGTGTACACCCCGAGATGGTGCAAAAGTTTCTCCACGAGATTCATGAGGGGACATGTGCAAGCCATGCTGGGGGCAGGTCCATTGCCCACCGAGCAATTACCCAGGGTTACTGGTGGCCGCAGATGCAGGAGGATGCAAAGGTGTATGTGAAGATTTGTGAGAAGTGCCAGAAATTCTCACCGATGATCCAAACACCAGCAGAGGATCTGGTGCCCTTGACAAGTCCTTGGCCATTCGCACAATGGGGAATGGACATCGTGGGTCCACTCCACAAGGCAACTGGGAATAGGAAATTTCTATTGGTAGCAACGGACTATTTTACTAAGTGGATTGAGGCAGAGCCGTTGTCCAAAATCACTGAACCTATGATAGAGAGGTTCGTATGGAAGAGTATTATAACTCGATTTGGGGTCCCTTATTCGTTGATCATGGATAATGGGTCACAATTCCAGAAAAAATTCAAGGCCTTTTGTGCTCAGTATGGAATACGAAATTATTACTCCACCCCAACCTACCCTCAGAGTAATGGGTAAGCAGAGGCGTCCAACAAAACAATACTTGACGGGATCAAGAAGATGTTGGACAAGGCAAAGGGGAAGTGGCCCGACGAATTGCCACTGGTCCTGTGGGCACACCGAACAACCCCTAGGAGGTCTACGGGAGAGACCCCCTATTCTTTGGCATATGGAACAGAGGCTGTCATACCGCTAGAAGTGGGTTTGCTGACCAACAGGACCACTTTGGTTGAAAGTGGAGGCAATGACAGAGCCTTGGAGATCGAGTTGGATCTTGCCGAGGAACGGAGAGAGAGGGCTCTGGTACATTTGGCATCATACCAGGAGCAGCTGATGAAGAGCTATAATAAGCATGTCCACCCACGAGAGTTTGGTGTAGGAGACCTTGTGCTTTGTAAGGTGCTCGGCAACACCAAGGTGGTCAATGAGGGCAAGTTGAGGGCCAATTGGGAAGGCCCGTATCGAGTTACGAAGATTGTGGGCATTGGGGCTTATCGTTTGGCGGACCTGGACGAGAACCCGGTGCCAAGGCCTTGGAATGTCTACAACTTGAGGAAGTTCTTTGTGTAAAAGACTTCAATTTATTTTTTCGTTTTAGGATGCTGTAACGACCCTGATTTTTGGTAAATAAAAATTTCGTTAAATATTTGAATTTTATTTTAATTACTTGGTTCCATTTAAAATTTCTTTTTAAAATCCCAAAAATCAGTCGTTATTGATTCTAGACTTATAAAAATAGTTTTCTTCATATAAAATTATTTAGTCATTTCTAAAGACAAGTATGCTTATAAAAGCACTTGTGTATTTTCCTAGTATTTGAAATAAAGTCTTAAAATATTATTTTTACTAGAATATCCTACTTGGCAAGTAGAATTAGTTTCCAACTAGTTAGTTAGCCTAACCTAAGTACCCATTGACTTAGTTACATCATCCTAACATCCTAGAACCATTGGACAATAGGAATCATCATGAGATGCCAAAAGTAAGACACATGACTTAGAGTAATCATTGCCTTTTTGACAAAGTTACTTTTTACCTTTAACCTTTTTACTTTACTAGACTTTATTCTTCATCATTACATCTTCCAAAGTGTAACCTTTCCCTTTTACCCATGGTATTATAATTGTTAGGGAACTTCTTACCATTTGGATAATAGAAATAAGATCTCACATCTACTAGGTAATGATTATATCCATTGACTAGTCATTCAAGCCCATGCCACCTTCTTTATTCCTTTAACCCTTGGTTAATAAATGTTAGGGGAATCTTTATCCCTTGGGCAATAGAAGTTAGTCTTGACAATGAAAGCCTAGGCTTGACAAGACAAGTCACTTAAGAATCCTTGAACCATAGGAAGCCATCATTTTGCTTCCAAAAGTAGAACACATGCCCTAAAGTAATCATCACCTTTTAAAGCAAGTTACTTTCTAGGAAAGTTACTTTTAGAGAGTTACTTTTTACCTTTAATCATTTTACCTTTTTGCCTTTTCCTTGTTCTTTTCTATATATAGACTTATATATATATTTATAGACCTAACCAAGTAGGGGAGAGAGAGAGAGAGAGAGAGGGAAAGAGAGAGAGAAGCCGTGAGAGAGAGAGAGGCCGAGAGAGAGAGAAAGGGGAGAGAGTGAGGAAGATCTCACTTTAGACACTCATGCAAGAAAGATCCCACTTTAGCCAACCAAAGTACAAACCTTTTAAGATCTCTTTTGATCTTTTGCAAGCCAACTCACCCTAGCCTTTCAAAAGCACAATCTAGCCTTGCCACTTGTCCTTCCTTTTGTGACTAACCTCTCATGATAACCTAGGACCTAACCTAAAAATGGAAGCCATGCTTGACATACTTTAAGCATGATTTGACAAGGCATTGGGAGAGAGAGAGAGAGAGAGAGAGAGAGAGAGAGAGAGAGAGAGAGAGATTTCGGCCAAGGAGAGAGGGAGAGAGTGAGAGTGTGAGCCGAGAGGGAGAGGGAGAGAGAGAGTGTGAGGTGTGTGCTTGTGTGTTGGGCACCTCACCAAGCTACAAGCTTAGCTTTAAGCCTAGAATTCCATGTGTCACCATTCTAGTCTTTCCAAAGCCAATGATGAGATCTCTTCTTACAAGCCAACCAATTCTAGACAAGACAAGACCTTGAGCCTTCCATGATAACCTAGGATTTTAGCCCTAAGCCTAAAAAGTTGGAGATGACAAGCCTTGGCATGCTTGAAATGACAAGCCATGGAAGGCTAATCCCTAGACTTGTAAGTCTTGCATCCTAGACTATAATTACCTAGGATTCTCTCTTAAAAGCCTTAGGATCCTACATGATTACATAGCCTTAAGCCTAAAGATTTGATTGACTAATGAGAGAGTAGACTTAGCATGCTTTCAAAGCATGATTTGACAACACAATGAGAGGTAGAGAGAGAGAAGGGGGCCGGCCATTGAGAGGGGAGAGAGAGCCAAGACTTTTGCTATAAATAGGACCCCTCACTTGCCATTCAACTCACACCTTCACCCATTCAACTTCTCTCTCTAGAAAATCTAGTATTCTTGCTTGTTCTTGCTTAGTTCTTCCTTGTTCTTGAGTTCTTCTTGTGTTCTTCAAGAAACTCATCCAAAGCCGCCACTAAGCCGCCACTCAACCACCCTTTGAACCATAAAAGTTTAGAAAGTTAGTCAAGACTTAGTTTCGAGAGAAACCATTCTCTTTCGAAGCTACAGGAAGCTTGCTGTAGGAAGTTACTCTGCCCGTAGGATTTTCCAACTAGCTTATTCGGCCCCGACTAGTTTCGGATCAAGGTAGACTTCTCTTATACCTTTTAACTCTAAGTATAACGGTAGATTCCTATATCTACTTTTCTCTATGTATATGTAGATTATCCTTACCAATACCCTAAGTATTGTAGATTCCATATCGACTTTTCCTAATTATATGTGATTATTTTGAAGTATGAGCATGTTGATTAACGAACTTTATCCCCAATAAACATATGCTGTTTTGAACTTCCTTAAAAGCAAGAAGGAACGAGTTTTAAAAGATAGGAATTTATCGCTTGGTTTCAATTATAAGGATGGTGATGAGCTTGTTGTGTGATTGCTTGACTACTTGTTGTTGATAAAGCATAAGTGGTTTACCACTCCAAAGGTGTCCGTCCATGTGGCACTATGCTTTAGTTTGTGTGTTAAATGTTCGAATATGATTAGAATGAGCATGCTAAGTAATATAGAGTTGAATGATCTTGTTAGTTTCAAGAAGTCAAAACATACTGCTGCGGAGTCTATGCATAAATACGAGACACAAAAACAAGAAAATAGAAACATGACACCTAGGGTGTGTTAAACAAGGTGTGTTTTGAAACCGTAATGTGGCCGGACTTGCCCATTGTGTGGTGTGCGTGCGTAAAATATTTTTGAAAGTACATAATGACTAGTGTAAGAGTCATTATGTATGTGTGTGTGTGTGTGTGCCAATGGGAACCCGGTGCGGCGGAACCATTGTGAGGATACTCGGGAACCCGGAACGGCGGAACCGAGGTTGGGGGTGTTCCCATGGGAGACCGGACCGACGGAACCATGGTGAGGTATGACTTGGTTATCCGCGGAGAGGAGCCAATGCAAATGTGTGCCAATGGGAACCCGGTGCGGCGGAACCATTGTGAGGATACTCGGGAACCCGGAACGGCGGAACCGAGGTTGGGTGTGTTTTAAACCCTCATGTGGCCGAAAGTGGCAGCTCATTGAGTGGATGGATTTTGAAAGCAACAATGTGGCCGGACTTGGTAGCCCATTGTGTGTGTGTCACCAATGAAGCCGAACTTGGTAGCTTCATTGGTAACTTGATTTATCTATACACTCAATAGGGACCTGGCGTGAAAGCCCTTGTGTGGATTTTGAAAATCACGATGTGGACGGACATGGTAGCCCATCGTGTGTAATATTTGAAAACCGCAATGTGGCCGGACTTGCCCATTGTGTGGTGTGTGTTAAAATGTGATTTTCAAAATGTTGATTTGGAAATGAAAAGTAAAATGGCGACACGGTCTACGAAATGCTGCGTAGGAGAAACTCTGATATCACAGACACCAACGATAGTTAATAGAGAATGTGGATGTGTCATTGTTGATAGTTGAATAAACATATACTGCGTAGATATCGTTATCTGTATGACTTGTTTTGTGTAAGTTACTGCGTAGATATCATTATCTGTATGACTTGTTTCGTGTAAGTTATGGGTTAGCGAGTATAGGATTATTCTGCCGAGCTCTCGTAGCTCACGGTGTTACCTCTGGTGACCCTGACATATTATATCGGTGGCGACGCTAGTATAATGTGTCAGACTTTGTAGATGATCAATGGGAGCTATATACCTTGGAAGCCCTTGGAGCAGAAGAGCTGGCTAGGATGGAGAAGCGGGCGGAGCTGTAGTTAGGAACCCTAGATTTCCTTTCCTTTATGTAATGGAAGTACTCTGATGGGAATTATGATGTAATAATGAGCCAGACTCTATTTAGAAATTCAATAAAATTGCCCTTTTAACATACCCGAATTTGGGGGCGTTACAGATGCACATCGTGATTGTGTGGGAATTACAAATACAATTCCCTTGTTTTTATTCTTTGTTAGTTGCAAGGGGCACGCGTAACGCCCCCATGAGTTTTGGATTATGAATAAAATTCTAAGATTTTGGTGAAAAGAACTGTCTTTCGCAATCTTTTTTATAAATTGAATACAAAGTTAGGCCTTGTTCTATATCCTCACTTCGTATTGGGGAGCAGAGGTGTACGGTTTGTGTAAAATTACGAGCAATTCAAAAACTTTGCAAGTACGATTACACTTGGTCGTTTGTACGGGAATGAATACACTTGGAATGCATACGTGAACATGCACACTTTTGCCAAAATATGAACACATTTGGGTAACCTAAGTATGAATACACTTAGGAATCGGTCCAAGTATGAAGCACTTGGCATGCATATGATAAAATGCATACTTTTACCAGATACGAATACAGCTGGGCACCAAACTAAGTATGAAAAACTTAGAAGCGACATTTCCTAAGTACGAAATACTTAAGTGCATACGAGAACATGCACATAATAGCTAAGTACGAGCAAACCTAGCCGACTATCCAAAGGTATAGATAAATCCAGTAAGATATACTGCACAAGCATACGAAAAATATGCAAAATTGTCTACATACTGAAATACTTAGATGTTGAACCTGAACATGATCAATGGCCACGTGGAGCCAAGCAAACCAACAAATATCCGGGCCAAGCAAGGCCACAAGATCGAACCAGTGTTGTGCCACGAAGGGCCAAATACCTGTGTTAAACATGTTTTAGAAATGTACCAGTGCCACGCAGGGCAAAATCCATGACCACGCAGGGCCAGTGAACTGTTCAGGGAGGAAATCAAGCTGTGGGCAGCATGCCCTTGGAAAAAGGATTCCGTTCCTTTCGCCATTGCGGCCCTTTTTTGGAAATTGAGGGAGCGCGAGCGGAGAGACAAGCGCTCGTAAAATACAGAGTCGCCACTTGAGTTTTGAAGGTCTGACACTCAAGGAACCGTATTTCGAAGCACCTGCCGCGCTGTTTGATTTGAAAAAGTTAAGGAACCAGTCCGTCATAACCATATCTGGGTTCGGGAGCCAGGTTACGAGAGGGGAAGGGTTTTAAGGCACCCCTCTCGCCCAATCCGAAGATCGGTCTCTACTTAGGCATTTTTATGAAAACTCTTGTGATTCTTCTTCTTTTTGATTATTTTTAGCCAACTAGGGCGGGGGAACAGTTAATCGGGGATTAAAACTATAGCACGTTTGCAGGATATGACCAAATAATAGCATGGATGGATGGAAAATTGAATAATAAATGGGATAAAACCCAAAACATTGATCAAACACCAAAACAGTGCCTTGGCATGGTTTTATCACAAACAATAGCCAACTTGCATGCATGGATGAACCTGCATGCAAGGGAACTATCGCGCGATAGAACCACACACTCGCGTGAGTGTTGATGTCTCACCAACAGTTTGAATTTCATCCCCTTCTGGGCTCTGGAAGGACCAGTGCACACCCAGGGGGTAAACCAAGCAGTTTATATGTAATGAATCTAAACTAAATATTACATACTGATTGAAAATGAAACTGAAATAAATGGAAATGCAGCCCCTAAACAGTGGGGGAATAAATAGAGGCCAGGGGCCTAGCTGCCCATGCAAGGGCCATTTCTGGAATTCAAAGAACCATTGCGCGACAAAGAAAGAGTCTCGCGCGATGCTCCTGACTGGACTTCCAGGAATTGCTTCGCATGCTTGGGGTCCTGAGACAAGTTCAGGGAATCACCCAAGGGCATTCCAAACTATTTAAAGTAGCAAGCTAAGCTACTGTACTTATTTTTGACATGCATCACAGTGATCTATATTGGAAAATAAATTACAACAGGCATACTCATAATGAAAACAATAAATGACCAGCCTCCCTTCCCCACGAGGACCATTCTCTTGCTGACAGAACTGTCGCGCGAGTATAATGGACCATCGCGCGAGGGTTTGGCTGTCAACAGCTTCTTGTAACTCTGCTGACTTTAGGACCAGGATTGGTATTGATTACCAGCCTTGGCCCTGTCAGCCCCCCTCAGGGATCAAAATAGAAACAGGCTAAATGTTATACCTTTGCTTGAAAAGGGTTTTGGAAAATGGATTGCTTGAGTGGTGTAGCCTTGCAACTAAGTGTGTATTGAACACTAGATTTGAAAGACTAGGAAGTGGTTTGGGTTAGTAACTTTGTGCTAGAAAGAACTTGTTTGCTTTGTAAAATAGTAATTAACCTTGTTAATCTTTTTTTTTTGGAACCCTTAGCATGGAAGACCAATGGGGGTATTTATAGGGAGAGTGAGTGGGCTAGGTGGTGGCCAAACTTGGCTTTGCAACCAGCCAACAAGGCTGGTCACAACATGGTGGAAAAGCTAGCCAACAAGGTGGTGAAGTGGTTGGGAGGGGGCATGTGCCAGGAACCTGCCAGCACACTGTTCAGCTGAGGAAAACGGGGTTCGCCACATAGGGACCCATGTGACATCCAATCATCACAAATCCAGCTGGATTGTGTGATAGTGACAGGGGAGAACTGTCGCACGAGGGTTCGGAACCATCTCGCTAGGGTCAACAGTCAATAGTTTGACTTTGACCACACCTGTCAAGCTGAGCATCGCGCGAGAAACAGGAAGAATCGCGCGATGGTCAAACCTGACTCCAGGGTTTGACTGAAGGTTCAGAGGGGTTCAAAAGGTTTAAGAGAGGTTCAAGAAAGGTTCCAAACACTCCAAGCTCAATCCATTCCCAAACTCAAGCTCATTTGATCCGATTTCATCATCGGGGAAACAAGAAAACCGTAAAATAAAGTAAAACAATTGGGAGACCCAGATTGGGGTGTATACAGTAGTCCCTCTTTAACGGCATGCGGAGCACCATTGACTGGTACGGGTAACGTCAAAGATTTCTCGACACCCACCAAATCCGCCCAAAAGCCGATTAAATGGAAAATGCAAACAAGTATGTAAAAATACCGTGCACCAGGGGGGAAGCTTGAAGATCGGACGGATAGATCGTCGCTGATTGATGATGGGACGGATAGATCGTCGCTGATTTGAAATCGGACGGATAGATCGTCGCTGATTTGAAATCGGACGGATAGATCGTCGCTGATTGATGATCGGACGGATAGATCGTCGCTGATTGATGATTGGACGGATAGATCGTCGCTGATTGAAATCGGACGGATAGATCGTCGCTGATTGAAAGCGGACGGATAGATCGTCGCTGATTGAAATCGGACGGATAGATCGTCGCTGATTTGAAATTAGACGGATAGATCGTCGCTGATTGATAATCGGATGGATTGATCGTCGCTGATTGCGAGCGGACCACTGCTGGGGATACAAAATTCTTCGGGTTTGAAGGCAAAGCTTCCAAAATGACTCTCAAATTTATTTTAGGAATATATTGCTGATTCGTGAACCCGAAAGATGGGTAAATGAGACCGAGTCAGACCTAGAATCTGGATTGGGCCTGAGGCCCAAAAGAAGTGTCGCGCGACACTCAAAAACCATCGCGCGAGGGTTGCTAGTTGGGGCTTGGATCTGAACAGGCCCATACCCGGCCCAAACCTGTTTCAATCGTTTAAACTCCACGGGACGTTACAGAAACAGTGCGAGGCAGTTTCAAAGTTCAGAACTCTCTCAAACTCTCGTCTCTCCTCTCAAATCTCTTTCAAACTTCGATTTCTCCCACGAAATCATCAAAGCCACTCTTGATCATCCATCCATGGTTGACCACGGTAACGGGGAAGGTGGGGGAGAAGTTGTTGACCGGTCGGAGGACCGAGGAGGTCCAATGGTTGTCGAAATAGGGGATCAACCACCGGCGAAGGCCATCGCAGAGGCCGGTGCAGTAGTTGCAGGCGGCGAAGATGGAGAACAAGGCCGCGAGCAGGAGGTCGGTGGTGGAGACGAGCACCGCGCGACAGAGCCAGAGGCCCGCGCGACGGTTGATGCTGGGGCCGTGGGGGCTGCTGTCGAGCAGTTGGACTCGAGTATAGCCGTGGAAGGCTCGGTAGTGACCAGAGGGGGCTCCAGGGAAGCAGGTGGCAGTGGTGCCAGAGGCGATGATATTGAACCGACCGGGTCCCCGCCGAGGGAGTCGGCGAAGGGTAAAGGGGTTGTAGAGGAGACCACGGAGGTTTCGGTTGAGATCCGAGAGGAGGATGTGCTGTTTCGGCCAGCGGCGACGTCGTCGAGTCATGTGCCGATTACGAAACACGACGTCGCCGAGCACTTGAGCGACGAGATATTGGCAAAGCTGCTTGAAGATAACCCCGCCATTGGGCTATATGTGCTGCAAGCCAAAGAGGATCGAGCGAGAGCCATTGAGGCCTCGGAGGCGGCGGAGAGAGCCGAGAGAGAGAGACAGGAGAGAGAGGAGCTTTTGAGAGAGGCGGAGGCCGAGGAGAGGGCCAGAGCAGAGGTGCAGGGGCCTAGGGTTACAGCCGTGGCGGAGGCGAAGAACACAGGACGGCCTGGTTTTTCGACGGAGGCGTATGTGTTTCCCACACCACACCTTTTTGTGCCATCGGGAATCGGGGCATACATACCGTTGCGGAGGGACTACGACGATGAGCTCGTGCTGAGAGATCCCCGGGCTCACATTGCAGCGACATGGATGGAGGTATATTCTTAGAAAACACCCTTTGCAATTTGATTTCAATATTTTGCTTTCCATAGTTCAATTTCGATACTTGCTAGAACATGCTTGAACTTAGGATTGCATAGATGACCTGTGAGCCAAACCATGCCAAAACTATGTACTTCTTGTAATGTACGCCCAGCATGACATAACTTGAACCAACCATCCGTTGCAGACTTCATTGATTACCTAGAACTTGAAAATGAAATCCCTGTATACTGAGTATAATTTCCGTTGTATTGCTTGCCCTTGTGTCTGAAACAGGCTGGAGAGAGGCAGAGGGACATCCGCGGCTTCGGAGGAGCGTGCATGTCCTTACGGTTGTACGAGGGGTTGCCAGAGAGGGTGAGGCAGTTGGTGAATGAGGTTGGCTTCGGGGTGTTTGTGCGGACTTTGACCCCGGCGAGGAACGACCACGCTGTCCTAGTAGCACTTGCTGAGAGGTGGAGGGATACCACCAATACCTTCCACCTACCACCTGGGGAGATGACAGTGACACCTGCAGACTTTGCGGCGATCACGGGACTTAGGGTCGGAGGCGAGCCCATCCCATTCGACTCGGGGATCCAGGAGGATAAGGCGGCGCTGAAGTGGTTCCTGGGCAGGGCGCCCAAGATAGAGGAGGGGATGGCGAGGTATGATCAGTTTAAGGATTACCTGAAGAAGGAGGTGACGAATGACCGGGAGGCGGAGCAGATGGCCCAAGCGTTCTTGCTATACCTGTTTGGTGCCACTTTGTACCCGAACAGACGAAGCAAAGTGCACCTCTCCTACTTGCCGGCGCTGAGGGATCTGAGGACGGCCTCGCGCTTTGACTGGGGCGGGGCTGCTCTTGGCACAGCCTACCACTTCTTCGGTAACTCGTCGAGGACGGGCAAGAGCACGGCTGGCTACTGGAGGGTCTGGGAGGTATGATTCTAACCCTTTGTAAGCACAATTTGATTATGCTTGTCCATTTATTTGTTTAGCTTGCTTGACTGCTTCAATTTCAAATACCGTATGCCTTGTGACTAATGTTTGTACTTGTCCAAACATCGTGCAACTTTGGGCCTACGAGGTGTTGCAGATGTATCCGCCGGAGTGTAAGCACCCAGACTTGAGCACCCTCCCCCGCGCACTAAAATGGAGCAAGTCCAACATGGGGAAGAAAGAAGGGAGAGGTGACCTCAACGCCTTCGGACTGTACCTAGACGAGCTCAGGGCTTCACAGGTATGACACGAATCATAATCATTAGACATGCATTCGTTTCCTTGATTTAATGCTGTCGCTGATCAATTGCTCATATTGCTTGCTTGTCCTGAATTGCAGATCAATTGGGATCCCTGGAGGAGAGCGGGGCCAGAGCCAGAGTACTTGGCCAAGAGCAGAGCCGTTACAGCCAGCAAGGTGCTACTGGAGTCAGCCTTTGGTTGGCAGTGGTACTTGGGAGACCGAGTGACGCGCCAGTCGCTTGGTCACCTTGAGTTCCAGGTGCCAGGGCCACTCCCACCCCGAGCTTCACACACAGGAGAGTACACACGAGCTGAGCTGGAGAGGTACACGCGGTCGGACACTAAGCTTGCGCACTACTTGCGTCCTGAAAGGGACTATGCCGCCTACCGGCGAGAGTACCTGGCAGGTCCACTGGGGATCCATGGCCTTAGAGAGGTGAGGGGCTAGGCCGCAGGAGCCGCTGAGGAAAGGAGAGCAGCCGGAGAGAGACAGAGAGGAGGTGAGGGCCGGGCAAGGCGAAACCTGAGCGGACCGGTGGCTGGTGGACCCCCTGAGCTACTTTGGAGGATTCCCGTGGTTGACAGCTAGTGGAATCCTGCAGAGTTGCACCTAGTGCCTGCGAGAGTCAAGCCCACTCCAGTGACCGTTTCGGTAAGACTCAGCTTCCTTTATTGTATTTCAATTCCAAATACTTGAATTATCTGCTGAATAGCTTGATAAGTCCAAACTGCATACAGGTGCCAACTGAGTGGGTGAACGAGGCCGTTCGACGCATGCTGGCTTTGGAGAACATAGTGAGGAGAGCGGCAAGCGGGATGCCACTAGAGCTGCACTACTCAACGCCTGCACCACAGCCGGTTTAGCCAGCCATTGTTCAGAGGACCCAGGTATGAAAAACGATACACTAATGCTTTCGATATGTCTTGCTTTCGATACATTCCTGATTTGATAGCTCGGTAGACTGTACCTGCTTTCAATACTTTGAAATACAATATATACAATGCATAATTATGTTTTGAAAGGAATTTGACAATGCAGACACAGGGGAGGACGGCTCCTAGGAGGAAGAGCGCGCGAGATCCGCCACAGAAGAAAGTGGCGGCAAAAGAACCCACACCTTCGGCCACCACCACGCGGCGACAGACTAGGAGTACACGCCAGGAGGGGGCTAGACAGACCGAGAAGCGCGCTGAGCTTCGGTACCAACTCAAGATGCGTGAGAAGCCGACACTAGAAGAGCCGGCCCGCAGGAAGCGGCTTGTCTTGGGTCCAACCTCCGAGGACGAGGAAGAAGAAGGAGAAGAAGAAGAAGGAGAGGAAGAAGAGGACAAGGAAGAAGAGGACGAGGAGCACTCGTCCACTAGCAGTGGCTCTGACGACTCCGTTGATGACTCGGGGTACAAAGATGACCCCCAGGAGCTATAGGACGATGCAGGTAGCGATGACTGGCTCAACGTGCACGGAGGGTGACGATGAAGCCTCCATTACCCTTTTGCATTCCGCTTTTGATTTCGGGCCTGCGTGCCCAAGTAGATAGCTTAGCTGATAGCCATTTTGAGGGCCCGCGTGCCTATTGATTAGTGGGCGCATGTGCCCTGACCTGATGACGTTGGTTGGCCGAAGTGCCGCAGATACAGTAGTTCTTTTGCTTCTGACATGGGTAGATCACGTTTGTTATAAAAGTTTGCATTTTCTGAGTTTATTGTTTCTCATTATGAACAAGAGAAAATAAAACCCACCACTAATACCAAACTTGTATTGACAACACACCGAGACTGCTTACAGACACATATGAATGTATAAACTGACCTAGCTCTGAAAGAAAAAGGAAAGGTACCCTAGGATACGACCAGGATACCAGGATACGAGAAATAATGAAATTTTGGGCATTAATACGCCAAAACTCACAATACCCTGTTGAAGACAAAACTGACACTCCCAAAAGGTCAAACATGGTCAACATGACCTGTACCTATCAACGGAACTGAACAAAACATCCCGAAAATAGACTTATACCGAAAAATGCTCAAAATAACGCAAAAATGGCATAAAACATCTAAGAACGACTCAATTATGTCCCGGACTGAAACCAACACCTCCATACAGTCACTTAAGGTCCAAGTGACCTGTATGGCATGACCGAGTTGGGCTAGAGCCTCCATAGCGAGTTCCGACCTCCTGAAACCTTGGTTTGAACTTGAAATGGGCCTCCGAGGGTCCAAAATCTTCGTAGAGCATTACATTTCGAATCCGATGCTTGGATACAGTCATAAATAGTTATAATGACTTGCTAGAATCATTAAAAGTGCAAAGAGACCTTTGGAATGACAAACGACCAAAATTGGACAGTAGATGTTGGAATCTGTCAAAACTACAGACAAACCGTCGCGCGATGGTGTGAAACTGTCGCGCGAGTGAGCCTCTATCGCGCGATGATTTGGAACTGTTGCGCGACAGTCAAACCCTGCTAAGCTGCCTTTGTTTGACCAAATTACTGCCATAAACCTATTCACTTCTCCACATCTTGGAAGTTATTCTGAAGTTGCAGAAGGGGGTTGTCCTTGCATGGCAAGGTGGTAGAAGACCTAAGCTTCAATCTCATCCTTCGGTGCGAGAACCGAGGACGATATTTCCAATATTTTGCCTATAAGAAGAAGGCATTAGGAGTAATGTAGGGTATACCCCTCCTTGTTACTGAAAATGGGAGATTCGTTAATGGAAATACTCGATCCTTGGCTAATGAGAGATGAAACCATAAATTGGGCGAGCCCCCGGTCTCGGTGCTTGTCCTCAATTCGTGATCTCTGATTCAGTCGACCGTGCGTCGAGCTTCTCCAAGCTGCATTACCTTTCTGGGACCCGACTGTGCATGTTTTCCGGTTCCATCAAGACGAGATATGCCCAACCATGGAAGAATTCCAAGCATATGAGCCCGGCTTCGCCAACTTAGACGTCCTTGCAGTTCCGCCACTTCACGAAGACATGGAGCAGATTCTACAGGCAAAACTCAACATTCCTGAGGCACTGACGGCCAGCATCATTCAGAACGGCGAACTCAACATCATTCGACTGATTGAGCTGTATGGCCCCGAGGGAGCCCTGGGAGATTACGTAAGGGAAGCTCACAGGCGCTTTGTATTATCCATAAGCGCACTGGCTGCCAATATGCTGATTCCCATCGAAGGAAGGGTGAGTCCCAAATTGGTGAGCATGGCCCTACAAATGGATGCCCAGAAAAACATCATGCCTGTGATCTTAGTGGAAACGCTCCTAGGCTTGGATATGGTGAAGCTTGAGCAAGCAGATTCATTCAGTGGATGTCCTATCCTGCTCCAGGTAGATTCTTACCCAACTCATTTCTCGCATTTTTGTTTTTACCCGGACACTCAAGCTGTATTTGATTTCTGACTTGTCCCCTACTCTCATGCAGCACTGGCTGTCGGACAAAGTGGGAGTTTTAGAAGAGCCACAGGCTGGCTTTGAAGACTTTCCCAGGCTTTTGGTCGAAAGACCGATGATATTCCCTGACCTGACGGTGGACATATGGTTCGCATTTCTGAATGACCTGCACCCTGAAGACTTAGTCTGGAGATGTCCTTGGTTAAACCTTTCGGAAATGACGATCAGTTCGGCTGGATTCAGTAGAGTGGTAATCGCTGGCTTAACAAGCTTCACCTTTTACATCCCAGGGCGTACTCTTCCTCAACTCGGGAGAAGCCAAGGGTACAAACGCTATGGAGCGGAAGACTTCGAAATCCCCATATTTGACTCGTGGAATCTGCGCTGCTACAAAGGCAACTGGAGCAACAGGGCTTTGAAAGAACCGATTCCAGACTTCAATACATTGCTGGACAATCGCTATGTAAGATGGCTTCGTGCTGAAGTTGAAGCAAGGCTAAGGGGATATTTCTGAATCCCGTAGAAACAAACTTGTAACCAATGTGTGCCTGGAAATCGTTACGTTATCTGAGCTGTTGTCTTTTAATCTGTATGCTCTGTAGACACCTCCCAAACGGGGCATCGCCATACAGATTGATCACATTTGTTTGCTCGGTTGGTTGCTTGCTTCGTAAACCAAAATCATGGACATTCCCATGGCTAGGAACATCGCCACATGATAGCGGTTATCATCAAAACAGAGTCGCCACCCAGTTTATTAAAACTAGGAAAACAGATAGAGATTCTGGGTATGAGAGCCAAAAGTACAATGAGGGGAAGGTGTTAGGCACCCCTCTCTGCCCAGCCGTGAGACTGGCCCATAGTTATTCAACATAAGACATGTAGATGCTTTGTTTAATTCCAATACATAGTCTGTTTAATTAAGCCTTTAAACAGTAAGTAAAGTGAGCCAGTGCGATAATTGAAGCATGCATCAGAAAGCAAAACAAAACAAACTGTCCCAGGGAGATGGATCCCGCGGCCGGTGAATGGATGTCACGGCCGAGGGATCATCCTGGTTTGATGTACCGGCCGAGGGATCGAAGCCCCGGTCGGTGTTCTTCCTCACACCAGAATATACGTTTAATAGATGATCAGAAAGTTGTGATTAAGCATAAGAACGATAAATAAAACAAACTAGAGGCCGTTGGGCCTCACCACCTTGATCCCTCAGTTGCTTGATTGCTTTGGATTGGGCGTGATTGACTGATTGCTTGATTGAAAACCTTAGGGTTAGGGTTTGATCGCCGGATTGACGGCTGCCTTCGGGAGGTTAGGGCTTTTGAAGAGTGGGTTTGAGAGAGTATTTTGGCAGAGTTTCGTGGCTTGAGAGAGTGTGTACTCTATGAATTTTTTGTGTTTATTTTCAGAGTCCAAAGGCCCTTTATATAGGCAATTGGTGACTCACTCCGGCCAATCAAATCACAAGATGGTAATTGCATTTGCAATGCATCTCTAACTCTACGTAGTAATCTCTGAGCGTAGCCCGAACGCATCGGGAAGGTAGTGTAGTTGGATCAAACGTCTGACAGAACACGTTCCAGAGTCTGGGAAAAGGTCAATCTGGCGGCCGAGTAAAGGATATCACGGCCGAGGAATGGATGTCTCGACCGAAGGATAGATCTTGCGGCCGAGGGATTGATCTCACAGGGAGATTTTGCTAGCAACAGGTTGCTCGGGTGAGGAAAAGATGTTAGGGCCGTGGGATCGATGTCACGGCCGTCAGATGGATTCTCCTAGGCTTCTGTATTTCTGCCTGAAAGGCTGTATGGCTTTGAATTGGGTCCTCTAAGTGGCTCAAAGTTCTTACCGAAAGTCCTAAGGTTCTCAAGGAAGCAGTCAGCAATCACTGTATCCATTTCATCATTGGGATGGTCCCAAGGTGGAACTTGAAATAATCGTTAGGCCAAATTAAGGTGTCTACAGATGCCCCTCTTTGACTGAACTCAGACGGATCGCGAGACATGTTTGAGTAAGAGTCAAAGCTGTAAAAAGCAACTCAATTTGGTCCAACCACTATTCCAAGGTTTTTTCGAAAAAGGTTTTGTTATGGTCGGGTCGGGAGGCTGCCTACGTATTCCACAAGGGAAATTCAGACCAATCGTAGTTCAGGCAATAAAGAAAAATAAAAGTTTGGAGGGTTAGAGACAGAAGACGTACCTTAGGGCTTAAAAAGCCGTAGTGTGACGTACCTAGACTGAGCCAGGGTTTTGGCGGAAGATAGTTGAAGGAGCGCGGGGCTGCCGGGGGAGTTTTTGCGTAGAGCTTCCCTAGTATTTTGGGGTAGATCAGTACACTGCAGGTGCGTTTGCTTTTCTTGATCATCCTTACTTTGACTGAAAGGAGCTCGGTAGAGTAGCCTATCCTTGCGAATGAGCTGGAAGGAATTGATGTAATGGGGTGGAATCCAAGCCATCTGCTGGGATGAGTCGGACGCCGTTTTGTTTTTGAGATATGGGGGGCACAGGGCCAGTAACATAGAGCACGGAGCCGGTTTGTAGTCATGAGGCGAGAGCCTGGAGAGTGATGGAATCGAGGCGTGGAGCCTGCATGCAGTCTTGAGGCGAAGGCCTGAGTTGTCAGAGCTTAGAGCTTGACGTAACCGAAGCGTGGAGCTGGTATTGATCACAGGGCGAGAGCCTGAGGTGATTAGATTGAGGCGTGGAGCCTGCTGTGATTATGAGGCAAGGGCCTGAGGTGAGCTTAGAGCTTGATGGAACCGAAGCGTGGAGCTGGTATTGATCATAAGGCGAGAGCCTGAGGTGTCGGAGCTTAGAGCTTGACGTGATATGAACCGAAGCGTAGAGCTGGTTGCATTCTGATGGTCTATGCACGGAGCTTTCTCATCATAAGTGTTGGCGTGGAGCCAAAGGATCGAGGCGCTGAACCGATCAATAAAACCGAGGCGTAGAGCCGTTTGATTACAGGGTTGACCTGTTTCATGAGAGATATGCAGAGTGTATATGTGTGATGATGGTTGTTAGATGTGAACAGATATGATGATGCAGACTCGATGTTGATGCAATATGTGCACGGGCCCGTGCGTGTGTGTTTGTTTTAAGCTTAGAGCTTCTATCAAGTTCCGGACTTGAGCATTCAGAGCGTAGAGCTCGAGCATTCGGACGGCAGAATCCGAGCATTCAAAGTACAGGCTTTGAGCGTCCAGTACGCAGTGGTTGGGCATCCAAGCGTAGAGCTTGAGCATTCAAGTGTATAACTTGAGCATCCAGTACACAGTGGTTGGGCATCCAAGCGTAGAGCTTGAGCATTCAAAAATGTTAGATTTTTGAGCATTCAGGCATAGAGCCTGAGAATAGATGTCTTGATTGTTGGGGTGGCATAGAGCCTGTTGCTTGTTTACGGCTTCGAGCCAGTTGAGATGATGGGCTTTGAGCCATTGAGTTGTGATAACAGGCGTAGAGCCTGTCGATAATGGGCTTGGAGCCGCTAAGATGGTTGTTATGGCTTCGAGCCAGTTGAAATAGTGGGCTTGGAGCCGCTGAGTTGAGTGATTACAGGCGTAGAGCCTGTCGATAATGGGCTTCGAGCCGCTGAGATTGGTTGTTTACGGCTTCGAACCAGTTGAGACAATGGGCTTTGAGCCGCTGAGTGAGATAATGAGCATAGAGCTGCTGAGTCGAGGGCTTGGAGCCGTTGAGTTGATTGTTATGGCTTCGAGCCAGTTGAGACAAAATGGCTTCGAGCCAGTTGAGACAATGGGCTTAGAGCCGCTGAGTTGTAATAGCGAGCGTAGAGCTGCTGAATGAATGAGTACAGGCGTAGAGCCTGTTGCTGTGATAGCGAGCATAGAGCTGCTGATAGTGATTAGGCTTGTTTTGGCCAACAGTCTGTGGAGAGAGAGCTTCCTCATGCTTGGATATGCCCCCAAGGCTGGTTTTGGTTATGTTGTGTTAACTCGGGGGTGCCCCCAAGGCTGACTTGATTTTGCTTCCGTTGGTCACGGACCCAGAATTCTATAGTGGCTTGAGTCAGTGCACAGAGCAAGACCTGATATGGCTAAGGGAAATAGATTGGGGGGCCTGGAGATCGATCTCTCGGTCGAAGGATTGATGTCTCGGCCGAGGAATCGATGTATCGGCCGTGAGAAAGCCAAAGGTCAGAAAATCGATTTAAGTTCGGTTTAATCGATCTCACGGCCCATTTAATCTTTTCTCCTCCTCCTCTCTTATTCTTCTCTGTTCCACTCGTTCGACGACCACCGTACGCCGCCGTCCTCCTCCACTACCGTCGCCGGCTGCCATCATCTCCGGCCACTGTTGCCATCGCCGCTGCTGCCAACTTTGGTTGTTTGAAACCGTTGGTTTTCTTTCCTTTTTGGTTTGGACGTGATGGCCACACCATCTTCAGACGTTGCGGGTTCATCCTCACATCCTCCATGTAGGTGCGAGTATCCGTCTTCTGATGAGGAGACGATTGAGGAACCTGGTTTGTTTGATGCCGCTACCTACATTCTTCCTTCGCGTAGACTAGGTTATGGTGGTTTCCTGCAGTACCACCCTCCTGTTGGTGGCCCAGAGGCCGAGATAGTTCGCAGAGAGCCTGAGCATCACTTGAGCGTTCTGAACGTGCCGGTGAGTTTCCTGAAAAGTAAAAAGTTTTACTTTAGTTCGGAGTTTTGGAAATCTTTGTATTTTTTTAAGAATGAATTTTTTTTTTTTTGTTTGCGGGATGAAATTCCCTTTTGGCTAGGAGCGTGAATGTGAAGAACCCATGTTTGGGTTGAACTTATTTTTGTTTAAGGAAACTAAAATAACTGTGCCCCCTGTCTAGGCAATGCATGCCTTTAGATGTTAATTTGACGCCTCTTAGCATTTCCTTTGTTTATGCAATCATGAGATTAACTCCCTTTTGTCTTTGGCAGAGAAACAGGAGGCTGGAAGCTCGCGGTGGAGGCAAGGAGGTGCACAGATGGTTCTTGAAGCTGCCAGAGCAGGCTCGGGAATTAGTACGCGCTGCAGGCTTCGAGACATTCGTTCTGGGCCTCGATCTTCCGAAGATGGATTGGTCATTGATGACCTCGCTAGTTGAGAGGTGGTGGGATACCACCAATACCTTCCACTTTCCTGCTGCTGACGAGATGACTATCACTTCGGGTGACTTCTCTTTGCTGACTGGCCTGCGGGTAGGCGAAGTTGCTCTTCGAGTTGACCCCCGGCTTTGGGAGCGAGAGGGTGCTTTGAGGTGGTTTCTAGGCAAGGTGCCCCCTGTCCGTTCCCGGGGTCATATCGATCTTGCTTGGCTAAGCAAGACTTTTATGGTGGCTGACATTCTGACCCAGGTGAGTGCCGAACAATTGACGCGGGCCTTCCTTCTTTACCTCCGTGGGCAAACGTTGTTTGCCAACAAGGATGGTTCGGTACACACGCAGTTTTTGGCTCCTCTGCAGCACTTGGGAGCTATTCGGGAGTTTGACTAGAGCTCGTCTGCTTTGGCCACTTTGTATGGCAGTCTTGGAGCTTGCTCGCGGGACAAGAGTCCCATTCTTTGTGGTCACTTTCGAGTGCTTGAGGTATGCATCGTTCCTTTGTACTTCTGTTTTCACTTTGGCTTTTTCTAGTTCTGAACTTGCTTTGGTTAACCTGCTTTTCAGCTCTGGGCTTTTGAGCACCTTCTCCAGTTTCCCCCTGAGACTAGGCATGGTGATGCGAACTGCATACCTCGTTATGAGCGATGGTTGGTGGGGCAACGGAGGCCACGGTCACCAGTTTTGAGCCTTCCCGAGTGGCGGCGAGTTTTGGACCGATTGACGGTCGATCAGGTACCTTTTTCTTTGTACCTCTTATCCTTTAGACTTCCATATTCTTGTGTTGGGCTGATTTGTCCTTGCTTTGTAGGTACGGTTTGACCCTTGGGGTGGTGTACCAGAGGATGCCCCTCTTGCACGTTGTAGAGTCCTGGACCGGACCCGCAGCTTGCTCGAGGGTCCATTTTGCTGAGCCTGGTACTTAGGCGATCGAGTGGCTAGTCAGTGGCGATCACGTGTTGAGGCTTTTCAGCTTGTTCCTCCTTCTCCTCCAGTATCTATGAGGTCCACTTCTTTGATGTCAAAGGAAGATCTGAAGAACGCTCGGATCAGAGATTGGGCGGGCTTACTCCTCCAGGCAGGTGACTATACGGAGTACTGCCGTCTTTTCTTGACCTCCTCTGTTG
This sequence comes from Rhododendron griersonianum, assembly GCA_018127125.1. Lineage (NCBI taxonomy): Eukaryota > Viridiplantae > Streptophyta > Magnoliopsida > Ericales > Ericaceae > Rhododendron > Rhododendron griersonianum. The sequence continues at coordinate 27,225,078 of CM030790.1, read as the reverse complement.
CGGCTCCTCCCGTTGCTCCTGTTTGGCCACGGGCTCCTTCGTTTGTCTCCTTCCACTCAGATGATGGGGAGGAGGAGCACCTGACGCTGACTCCTTGCACGACCCAGCCTTACACTTTGCCAGCCGGGGCTTCACAGGTATCCTTAGCTTTCCATGTTAGCTTTCATCACTTCGCATTGTATCCCTTGCTTTAGATGTTTGTAATGTTTGACTGTTCCACAGGTACCTGCCGAGATAGTGCAGGAATGGCTTCACGCCTATTAGAGTGCGGAAGTTTTGGTTCGGAGACAGCGCCGTAGGATCCTCGAGGTACAGCTTTCTTCATGGATTTTATTTGTTGTGTATTATCCCTTGAATCTGAATGTTTGTATCCCTCTTTGGCTGCAGCTCGAGGCTGAGGGAGTACCGGCTGCTGGGGGGAATGTGGGGACCAGTGAGCAGCCCTCGCCCTCGCCCTCTTCTCAGAGATCGCCTAGCTTTTAGGGCTTTTCTTTTTCCTGTTCATAGTTAGTAGAAGATAGGCAGAAACTATATTTGTATAGTGAAAGCAACCACAACAATGATTTTGTAAACAAGCTTTTGTTCATGAAATGAGAAATGCTTTTTATGCCCCTAGATGTCTTGAGTTTGCATGCGATAGTCAGAACATGACTTTTTGAACAAGTTTTTGCTGATAGACAGTAATTTGTGTGAAAATACTTGGCCGAAGAATCGATCACTCGACCGAAGGATCATTATTGCGGCCGAGGTATTGATTATCCGGCCGTTACGTCTATTTTCCCAAGGAAGCTAGGTTTTGTTTTAGCCAAGTGGCATCCTGTTTCACATTCTTTCATATGCTTAGTCTTTGATTTTCTGTCTCTTGCTTTTGCCATGCTTCACAGCCTGATTGCCAAACTTAAGAGTTTTTTGAGGTATCATACTCATTGCGTTGATGACTTTTGGGTTAGAGGGGATGAACTATAATTCTTACGTGTCTTTGTTTTTGCCAATTCCCTGGAAAATGACTAACTCATCTTTTGTGAGCTCAATACGCAGGGTTAGCTATGCCTATTGTTGAGTACAAACCTGTTGATGTTTTCCTTTCTCCAAATGTTTTGGGCCGTATCTCGATGCGAGATTGTCTACGTATCCCAATCAGGGAATCAAGCCTTTTACGTAGTTCCAAGATTACCACCTTTGGGGGTTGGGTTTTCACTCTTGGTTTTTCTTTCTCTCATGCTCTATGTTTTGCCTAGGTTACCTGATAGAGGTTGAGTCCCTAGCGAGCTTTCCTTCAAATACCTTAACTTTTACCTAGGCTGCGTTTTTCGCTTTTTCTTGTCCTAGCAGTCTTTGCTCTTACTTTTGCTTGGGTGTATAGTTTGCCCAACGAGCATTTTTCTCTTAAGAGGGTTTTAGTGTTTTGGAGAGGAATCTGATGGAGATGTTTTTATGAATCTCCTGTTGCGTTTGTACTTTCACAATGGGCAAGCTAACCCTAAGTGTTCTCACGGAGATAGCGTCTTCTTCCTGAGTTTTGATAAAAACCTAGTTTTAAGTAATTAGAGTTTATCCTTTCCTTCCCTTTTGTCGAGGACACAAAGATTTTGATCCCTTTGAATTTTTCCCTTGTTTTGGCAATGAGAGCATAGCGCATGGCAATTGCAATTTAGGAATTTAGATTTAGATAAGCATAATCTGGAAGATGAAAAAGAAATTCTCTTAGCGGAAATAAAATGCCCAAACAGGGGCCCAAAACTCGTTCTAGTTTGTTTTAGAAAGCAAAAGCAATGTTTTAACATTTTTTGCCATGTTGTGACTGCTCAGCTACTGCAGCATGTCGGGGTCATTTCCCTTGTTTTTTGCAACTTTGTATTCTTTCCCACCCTCTTCCTTGCCAAACAGAGCCTTTGAATTGGGTTCATCTTTGAAGTTCGTACGATGGCTACTTCCTTGAGCCATGAACAATCCCCAGATGGATGTGTCAGTCTGAATCTCCCTTTCCTCATTGATTGTGTGGTCATCAGCTATTTCCTCCTGATTGAATAGTGATGCTAAGAAGGTTTCATCGAGCGGATCATTGCACTATTCTTCCATTTCATCAAAGTCGCTTTCCCCTATTTTATAGGGTTCTGTGCATATGAAATCTAGATCTTCTCTTTCCTCTATCCATTGACTATAGTCGCATTCGTCGTAAGGGTTGACCCATGGTTGTATTTGAAACTCCTCTACCTTTTATATGAGATTGATTGTCTCCCAAACAATGGGCGGTGTTGGGATTTTGGGACGGTTGATGCGTACCACTATTTGGGCAGGCTCGAAGCGAGCGTGCCTTCTCATCATGATGACCCTTTCTTTTTCCTTCTTCCTATTCTCAAACCAGATACGAAGCCATTCGTCATCTTCTACAAATGGAATGTCTGGATCCTCCAAATTGTGTTTTGCCCAGGAGTGTTCCTTCCACTTCCTTAGCTTTTCCTCCTCTGCCTGATCTTTGCTGCTTATGTCGGACATATCAATGTCGATTACTTCTGACTGATCAGAGTTATTATCCTCCTCCTCTTCCATCATGAAACACTCGTCCTCTTCGGGAAGGTTAAGGTAAGTTTGGTTTGGTTGTCTTGGACAATGTATTGGCTGGGATTATATGTGGGGTTGTGAGGTAGATTTATGAGATTGATACTTCGAGGTGGCGGCTCAGCATTATGAGTAGGGAGTGGGTTGGCTTGCCCATCAGGTTTTGGAGGTTTTATGGTTCGACTATCAATAAGGCCTTGAATGTCGTGACGAAGACGCATGCAATTGTCTGTTTCGTGCCCAGGGTGTTGGTGGTAGGGGCATTGTTTGTTTGGATCATGGTTTGGACCGTAGGGCGGCGGAGGAAGTGGTTTGTTTAAAGGTTTGAGATGCCCTTGACGGCTGAGAATGGTCAAGGCTTGGGACAAGGTCATGTAAAGAGGATCAAAGTTGCGGCGGGGTCGATTTGAGCTTCGGGATGGGCTAGTTTGGAAAGGGTCTTGGGACAAGGATGTGCCAAGGGCATTCACAGAGGTGTGAGATGTACGGCTAGAGAAGGTTTTCTTGGGTGGAAGAGTGGCCTCTTCTTTCCCAATGAGTCCTAGCTTGATTCCATCTTCGATTTGCAACCCAATGGCATGCAAGCGCTTGAAATCGATGATAGCCTGTGTATAAATATGTCTGAGATATTTGGGTTGCAAATTTTTGACAACTATTTTCACTTGGTCTTCCTCGAAGGGGCGGTTCTTCATCTTGGCAGCCTTTTCCCTCCATCTTGCCACAAAGGTAGCAAAGTCCTCATTGGAATCTTGTTTGGTCATTTCCAAATCTCGAGTTGTTAGCTCAATTTGGACATTGTACGCATATTGCTTGACGAAAGCATTGGCAATTTTTGGCCAAGTTCGATAATGTACAAACTCCAAAGTAAGAAACCAGTCGAGAGCACTTCCAGTGAGAGTTCGCTGGAACAACTGGGCGATGAGCTCGTCATTCAAGCCCATTGGCTTCAGGGTGTTGATAACATGGCGAACATGACTGGTAGGGTTGCCAGTTCCATTGAACTTCTCAATGTTGGGCATCTTGAAATTCTCAGGCAGCTCAGATTCTGGGAAGAGGCAAAGTCCCTCGAAATCCAGAATTTGGTCCCCTTGTGAACGAGCTAAGGCTTGTTTGATTTCCTTGACTTGCTTGGTCAACTCAGGACTTTCTGCCAACACTACTTTATGGGGATTCTCGTCTTCCATTGATTTTTCCTCATCCTCAGCATCCCTAGCCGCCTTTTCTGCTAGTAGTGCAGTGATTTGAGCTTGGAGGTCGGCAATAGTGGCATCGTTGTCTGCCATGAAGGTAGAAGGGTTGCTTGACGAAGCTTGGGATTTAGTAAATGACGGGGTCCGTTGAGGGGATGACCGGGAAGTTTCTAAAAGCGGTTGGAATTGTTGTGGTGAGAGTGTTTTGTCAGATGAGGACAATAGACGGGAAGGTTGCAGAGATCTTTGTTTGGCGTAGCTTCGGGTGTTATAAGAGTACAAAGTTGGCTGTGGTTGCTTCTTTGATTTACCTATTGTGCCTGCTTGAAAAGTAGAATACCTGGAAGTCAGTATTTGGCCTGTGTAGGGTTAGGATTCGGGTTGAAAATCCCAACCCTTCTGCACAGAAAGAGTTAATTACAACAACAAATGATACAAGGTGTGAGGAAGAACTTTTGCAAGTAAAATGCAAGTAGATTCCTAGCCTGTAAGTTCCTGTCTTAGTTTGATAAGTTCTATAGCTTTCTAGAACATGCAAGGTTTTGGTAGTCTCAGGGTGCTCCGTTGTCAAAGGGCACCAATCCTCTCTCCAGCCCATCATAGGCGGTAATTGGGTGATTCCCCTTTTGATATACCACTAGGTACGAGTGACTGTGGAGTTTGCTGGAACCCCCAACATAACCCGTGTCATGCTGGGATATCAGGTGAACTCAACGGGTTGCCCGCTTGATGCATATGATAAATGAATTAAACAAGGCATGTATTAGTCTAATGTTGAACTTTTTGGTTATGGCTCTCATGTCCCCAGCAGAGTCGCCAAAAGCTGTAGACACCTCCCAAACGGGGCATCGCCATACAGATTGATCACGTTTGTTTGCTCGGTTGGTTGCTTGCTTCGTAAAGCAAAATCATGGACATTCCCATGGCTAGGAACATCGCCACATGATAGCGGTTATCATCAAAACAGAGTCGCCACCCAGTTTATTAAAACTAGGAAAACAGATAAAGATTCTGGGTACGGAAGCCAAAAGTACAATGAGGGGAAGGTGTTAGGCACCCCTCTTTGCCCAGCCGTGAGACTGGCCCATAGGTATTCAACATAAGACATGTAGATGCTTTGTTTAATTCCAATACATAGTCTGTTTAATTAAGCCTTTAAACAGTAAGTAAAGTGAGCCAGTGCGATAATTGAAGTATGCATCAGAAAGCAAAACAAAACAAACTGTCCCAGGGAGATGGATCCCGCGACCGGTGAATGGATGTCACGGCCGAGGGATCCTCCTGGTTTGATGTACCGGCCGAGGGATCGAAGCCCCGGTCGGTGTTCTTGCTCACACCAGAATATACGTTTAACAGATGACCAGAAAGTTGTGATTAAGCGTAAGAACGATAAATAAAACAAACCAGAGGCCGTTGGGCCTCACCACCTTGATCCCTCAGTTGCTTGATTGATTTGGATTGGGCGTGATTGACTGATTGCTTGATTAAAAACCCTAGGGTTAGGGTTTGAACTTCGGGGTTTGATCGCCGGATTGACGGCTGCCTTCGGGAGGTTAGGGCTTTTGAAGAGTGGGTTTGAGAGAGTATTTTGGCAGAGTTTCGTGGCTTGAGAGAGTGTGTACTCTACGAATTTTTTGTGTTTATTTTCGGAGTCCAAAGGCCCTTTATATAGGCAGTTGGTGACTCACTCCGGCCAATCAAATCACGAGATGGTAATTGCATTTGCAATGCATCTCTAACTCTACGTCGTAATCTCTGAGCATAGCCCGAACGCATCGGGAAGGCAGTGTAGTTGGATCAAACGTCTGACAGAACACGTTCCAGAGTCTGGGAAAAGGTCGATCTGGCGGCCGAGTAAATGATATCACGGCCGAGGAATGGATGTCTCGGCCGAAGGATAGATCTTGCGGCCGAGGGATTGATCTCTCAGGGAGATTTTGCTAGCAACAGGTTGCTCGGGTGAGGAAAAGATGTTAGGGCCGTGGGATCGATGTCACGGCCGTCAGATGGATTCTCCTAGGCTTCTGTATTTCTGTCTGAAAGGCTGTATGGCTTTGAATTGGGTCCTCTAAGTGGCTCAAAGTTCTTACCGAAAGTCCTAAGGTTCTCAAGGAAGCAATCAGCAATCACTGTATCCATTTCATCATTGGGATGGTCCCAAGGTGGGACTTGAAATAATCGTTAGGCCAAATTGGGGTGTCTACATGCTCGCCTTGTAAATTACACGTCCCGTTGCCCGGCTCGACCGGCTAAATAAAAACTTTGAATAAGAACAATCCGGACGTTATCCACCCGAGGGACCGAACTTATCATCGAATGTGCGATTTGAACGAACAATGCTTCGACGTAGTCATAATTGCCCGTAATGATCTACTGGAAGCATCGGAATCCCGAAATCTGGTCCGAGGCAAAATGCGACAAAATGCCTCCCAAAAGACAGTAGCCTGCCTTACTGTGCCGAAATAAACTGAACCCTCGCGCGAGTAAGTGAAACCATCGCGCGATCAAACTCAGTCGCGCGACACTCCTGAACTGTCGCGCGATGGAGAATCTCTGTTACAGCTGCCAGCCTTGACTTATTCAGAAAATAAAGTGTGGCAGACCCTGCCACCAGTTCTGGACGTGCAGGAGCTTCTGGGTTGTCATAGAGGTGTGCCCTTGATTTGGAGAACATAGGGGACACCTTGCATGTATATTTTATCCAAGGCAAAAGGCATTTCACCCTTCCTTGGCTATAAAAGAAGAGTAGCCCCCTTAATGAAGGGTATGCTCTCCGTAGAAAATTTCAGATACTTTTCCCCCAATGGCAAATCATCTCCCCACATTAATCAGCCCGTGGCTCGAAGAATTTGTTGCAAGCGACTGGTTATGCTTCCGTTCTCACGGGCTGGCCGCCTTTCGCTTCCTAAAAAGTATAAGACTTCGCCCCGAAATCCTGAGAGCAGCTCTCCAGTTTTGGGATCGGGACGTCCATGTGTTCCGATTCGGGGACAACGAGCTGTGCCCGACTGTAGAAGAATTTCAGGCATATCTCCAAGGCTTTGCTTCGAGCGTGATTGTCGTGCCACCCTATAGACAAAGCATGCCGAAGCTACTGAAAACCTGTCTGAATATTTCAAGGGGTGCGGCGGAAGGTCTGTTGATTGGCGGACAAATAAACGTCGTGCGCCTGATGGAATGGTACGGGCCCGACGGCGATCCAGCGGATACCGTTCTGCAAGCCCGACCCCGATTTGCCCTGACAATTGGCATACTAGCCGCATACCTGCTGGTGTCTCCGTATGGACGACCTGACCCTTCACTGGTGGATGTGGCCGCACAGATGGGTGTTCGAAAGAACGTAGTTCCCATGGTGCTCGCTGAAACACTCATTGGTTTGGATTTGGTGGCCGCCGGCCAAACAAACACGTTCGGTGGCAGCCCACTCCTGTTGCAGGTAAATTCTCACTCAGCTCACCTTTTTCCGGCTTTCACACAGTCTGCTTTTACCTCATCTCTCGGATAAGGCTAAATCGGAGCTGCTTACTTGTTTTTTCGCTCAAGTCTTATGTGGCTCCTTACTTGTCTTTTCGCTTATATAGTTGTGGCTGTGCGACAAACTCGGGCTAATTACGGCTCCTGAAGCGGACTGGCCCCGTCTGCCCGGGCGAATGCATCAAAGAGGGATGTTGTACCCAGAGATGTCTGAGGAGGAGTGGTACGCCTTCATGAGGGAGATGTCTCCGCGCGAAATCGTCTGGCGGCACGAAGTCCTGAACATCCCGGACATGGCTCTGCACTCTGCAGGTTTCGAGAGGATGGTGATTGCTGGGCTATCCAGTTTCACGTTCTACATTCCAGGTCGTATTCTGCGGCAATTAGGCATGAGCCAAGGTTTACATCGAGCTGGGATAGAAGATTTCCAAATTCCAGCATTTACTTCCCAACATCTGGTCGGGTATGAGCACAATTGGGGCTTGAAGGAACTCGGAGGAGTGGAAGACGACTTCAGCACGAGACTCAAACGCCACTACGTAGCATGGCTAAGGGAGGAGGTTGCAAGGAGACAAAACACAGACTGACTCCTGACATGACTTCCAATGAACTAGAATAAACTGTGAGCCCATGAAGGCCTCTAGCATTTCGTTCTGTTTTTGATGCTTTACTGTTTTTTTAGGACTCTGCTCAGCCTATGTAATAGAAATAATAGTTTTGAATGAAAGTGAAAGATTAAGAATTTTCCCCTTTTTTGGTCCAAATGTTGAACATCACGTTGTCTTGAACATTGAAGCTCACTCTGGAATAAAAACCATGGATCAAGTTGATTGATTGTGACCGAATCTCACAGAGAGATTGCCTACGTATCCCAAGCTAGGGAATCAGGTCAAAACGTAGTTCAGGCCACGGTTCGCTCGTGTATTTTGGCTCTCCTTTTGCGCTCTAATTTTTGCCTAGAACTGCCTTTGCAGGTTTCCAGTCTAGCGAGCTTCGATTGATTGCCTATTTATTTTTGCCTAAACTGCCCCCTTGGGTTTTCAGTCTAGCAGGCTTGCTCTAATTTTTGCTTGGAACCGCCCACCCTTGTGGTTTTCGGTCTAACGAGCTTCTCTCAGGGATAGTAACGTTTAAGTTGATCCAGGTTGACCAGAGTGTTGAACTCGTTGCCGTCTAGATAAATAAGCTGAGCCGCCCCACCCGAGAGGATGGTCTTGATAATGTAAGGTCCCGCGTGCTTTGGGCAGAACTTACCACTTCGATCGAAAATGGGAGCCCGGATTTCCTTCGTGACCATGTCCCCCTCAATCAGATCCCGAGACTTCACTTTCTTGTTGAATGCTCTAGCAATTCTGCGTTGATACCCTTGAACATGATACAAGGCACGAAGCCTCCTCTCGTCAAAAAGCATGAGTTCAACAAACCTTCTGCTAAGCCATTCGGACTCCGTGAGTTCACATTCAGCCATGATCCTCAAAGTTGGCACCTCGAGTTCAATGGGAAGCACAGCCTCCATCCCGTAGACTAAAGAAAAGGGGGTTGCCCCCGTTGATGATCGAATTGACGTACGATACCCCCAAAGAGCTAGAGGCAGCTGCTCGTGCCAGTCCCTGGCGGACTCTGCGGACTTCTTGATGATAGTCTCGATGTTTTTGTTGGCCGCTTCGACCGCCCCATTCGTCTGAGGGCGATAAACCGTTGAATGGTTGATCTGAATTTTGAACTCATCGAAGAGCTCCAAAACCTTGCCCTTGAAGTGAACCCCATTGTCCGAAACGAATGCCTGTGGAACCCCGTACCGATAAATGATGTTCTTTCGGATGAACTGAGCGACCTGAACCACCGTCAGGGTCTTGTAAGATTCAGCCTCGACCCACTTGGTGAAGTAATCTATTGCCACCAAAATGAACCGATGCCCGTTCGAAGCCGATGGCCTGATCATGCCGATGACGTCAATACCCCAAACAGAAAAGGGCCACGGCGATGTCATGCCGAACAGCTTAGAAGGAGGGACATGCATAAGATTGGCATGGATTTGACACCTATGGCAGCGGCGTACATAATCCATGCATTGAGATTCCATGGTAGACCAAAAGTAACCTTGTCGCAGGATTTTCCTGGCGAGCATGACCCCGCTCATGTGAGGGCCGCAGCCTCCCTCATGAATTTCCTCCATGATCTTGATGGCCTCAGTGCCACTGACACAGAGCTTGTGCATTCCGCAGTGAGATCTTCGGTACAGCTTCCCTCCACAGATAATGTATTGAGCAGCCAACCTTCGCAGTGCTGTTTGATCCTTCTTAGTGGCGTCGGCCGGGAACTGACCACTTTCAATGAAATTCCAAATGTCATGATACCAGGGTAGGCTGTCATCGACATCATTGACAGCGTTGACATACTGATAAGCAGGCAAGTCCTGCTGTTCAATTAGAATAGGGCGAAGCTTGACACCAATCGGAAGCTCGACCATGGAAGCCAGAGTTGCTAGAGCATCAGCGAACTGATTCTTCATCCGAGGGATGTGCGTGAATGTGACTTTGTTGAAACGAGGAATGAGGTCCTCCAAGTCTTGGTGATAAGGCTTCAGCTTGTCTTCCCGAACTTTCCAGTCCCCGTTGGCCTGAGAAACGACAAGGTTGGAATCACCAATGACTTCGAGCTTTTCCACACCCAGCGTAAGAGCAGCTTCCATGCCAACAATGCAGGCCTCATACTCAGCTTGGTTGTTTGTGACATCAAAATTGAGTTTAAACGCAAGCGGAATATGAGCGCCATCAGGGGTTATCAGCAGAACCCCAATCCCGTATCCCTTCTGATTGGCTGCTCCATCAAAATAAAGAGTCCAGGTGTCTTCGACAACTGCCATTACCCCTTCGTCTGGAAATGCAAAATCCGAGTCCTCTGGCCCATTAACAGGATGATCAGCCAGGAATTCGGCGACCGCACGCCCCTTGACGGACTTCCTAGTGACATATTCAAGGTCAAACTCTGCGAGCAAAAGCAACCAACGCGCTAACTTACCAGTAAGCGCAGGCTTCTCAAACAGATATTTGAGAGGATCCATTCGAGAAATCAACTTTACTGGGTCAGCTAGCATGTAGTGTCTTAATTTCTTGGATGCCCAAACAAGAGCCCAACACGTCTTTTCAAGAGCGGTGTAGCGTTCTTCAGCACCAACCATCTTCTTACTTAGGTAGTAAATGGCCTTTTCAACTCCCTTTTCTCCCTCCTGAGCTAGCAAACATCCCATAGACGAAGGATTTACAGACAAGTAAAGTATCAAGGGCTTCCCAGGCACTGGTGGCATTAAAACCGGAGGGTTTTGCAGGTAGGTTTGAATAGAGGTGAAAGCCGCCTGACATTTGTCTGTCCAAACAAATGGAGTATTCTTCTTCAATAGATGAAACATCGGCTCGCAAGTTAGAGTCAACTTGGCGATGAATCTGCTGATGAACTGTACCTTCCCCAAAAAGCTTCGCACCCCCTTTTCAGAATCTGGTGGCTTCATATCAAGGACTGCTTTGATTTTTGAGGGGTCGACCTCAATTCCACGAGAAGTGGTCATGAAACCAAGCATCTTACCAGCTGTAACCCCAAATGTGCATTTCTGAGGATTAAGACGCATACGAAACTTTCGTAACCTTTCGAAGAACTTCCTAAGCACAGGAATATGGCCTTCTCGAGTTTTGGATTTGGCGATCATGTCATCGACGTAGACTTCGACCTCTTTGTGCATCATGTCATGCAAGATAGTTGTAGCAGCCCTTTGATAAGTGGGTCCGGCATTCTTCAAACCGAACGGCATGACCAAATAGCAATAAGTCCCCCACTCAGTGATGAACGTGGTTTTCTCACAGTCCTCGGGTGCCATGAGAATTTGGTTGTAGCCAGAAAAGCCATCCATGAACGAGAGCAAAGCGTGCCCTGCAGTATTATCCACAAGCACATCGATGTGTGGCAAGGGAAAATCGTCTTTGGGGCTCGCTTTGTTCAAGTCCCGAAAATCAACACAAACTCGAATTTGCCCATTTTTCTTAGGAACAGGGACAATGTTGGCCACCCACGTGGGATACTGAGAGACCATGAGAAAGCCAGCGTCAATCTGCTTAGTAACCTCCTCCTTAATCTTCTGAACCCAATCCGGCCTCATTCGTCTGAGTCTCTGCTTCACAGGCTTAGCATCCGGAAGCAAAGGAATGCGATGCTCCACAATCTCGGGATCAATTCCAGGCATATCTTGATGAGACCATGCAAAAACGTCGCTGAATTCGGTGAGCAGCTCTTTGAAATCACAATGCTCCTCTGGTGAAATCGTGGAGCCCACTTGAACCATCCGGGGATCGTTTTCATCTTTCAAGTTTATAGAAACTATTTCTTCTTTTAAAGGCAGAGCATGCCTTTCGTCTTCCCTTTAGATGAAGGCACGGATTTTCTTGAGAATGTCCCCATCGAAATCTATTCCCTCATCGTCAGGGTCGACACAATTTATATATAGATCATTGAAATAGTCAGAAGATGCCTCATTCATTTCACAAGCCCCTGAAGGGTCGCCAAGTACAAGAGAATCAAACTCGAAATAAAAGCTATGATGTGGAGGGCCTAGAAGCACAAACTTCGACTCAGAGCTAGACTTAGACGACTCAACAAACTCTGTATCTGACTCAGACTCAGACTCAGACTCAAAGGTGTCATCAATGCAAGTTAGGCGTGGTTTGAAAATGCAATTTTTAATGCTACCCCTAGTTTCAACAATGAGAGAGGTAGGGTCCTCGAGGGCGTCGGGCCCGAGCATAAGCACTTCAGCTTCTTCAGCTTCCCCAGCCAAACCCACTTGGGAGAATTCCTGGAACAGCAGCTCCAAATTTCCCTGATCGACGGATCCCAGCCAGTCAGTCTTGATCTTCACCTGATTAAGCTTCCTCTTGAATTCTGCCCTTGCTGGCTCATCATCACTGCTTGACCAGGTGTCATCAGCAAAAACCTCAAATCCAGGCAGCAGCTCCCCAGTTTCAGAATGAACAAACGGCTCAGGCTGTCCAGTGTAAGCAGCATTTCCCACCTCGCGCACAAAGTTGGGACCACCGCAGAGGGTTCGAGGTTTTCCCGTATATTTCCTCCTCTTAGCATCTTTGGCAGAGGCGATATACCCCAAACCAAAGCGGCCTTTTGTTGAAAGGAAAAGTAGGGAACTCCGGGACCCCTTGTCGGCGAGAACCTAAACCAACGCCCGGAAAATAAGACATCCTTCTCATAATGTCCAACGCGACAGAGCTTATGAGAAAGTTCCCGTCCATGTTGATAGCCATCACAGTACCTGAAGTATCAAAAGAGAAACCCCTAAGGTCGACGTCCTCCTCGCCGTGCTGAATTCCCAGGACAGGAGTCCCATCCTCCTTGAGCGGGCGGATGCCAGAATCCTCGCAGATGGTTAAAGTACCGGTAGGTAGTCCCAGAATAACCTTTTGGTGGAGAGTAGATGGTACAGCCATGATGTCGGGTCGATGAAGCCATGGCCTGCCTAGTAGGAGATTGAAGGTTGCGGGAATGTCCACGACATGGAATTCCACGTCCATCTCAAAACCCTCAGCATCGAGTTTGATCATCAAAATACCCTTGACTACGCGACGAGTGCCGTCATATGCCTTAACAGCCAGGTTGGAAGGTGCAAGATCCTTCTTGGTGAGTCCCAAACGATAAGCAACCCTCAGGGGGCAGACGTTGATCGCCGAGCCGTTATCAATAAGAACGGTCGGGACCCAGAGTCCTCGACACTTGACGGTGATGTGCAAAGGGCGGTTGTGGTCAACTCCTTCGACCGGTAGATCCTTGTCCGTGAAGATTACAGTGTGCTTGGAGGTCGGAGGGAGAATGAGAGATATCATTGCATCAGGCGTGACATTGGCCTGAACCTCAAGACGGGATAGAGCATGACAAAGCCTCTGACGATGCTCCTTGGACGAACAGATCAGTCCCCAGATTGAAATAGCGGCCGGAATGCGCTCCAGCTGTCGTTGAACAGAATCAGCAGTTGGTGACCCAGTCAAAACCTCATGAGGTGCAGACCTTGGGAAAGCAATGGGTTCGTTCCTTTGATTAGAAGGATTGGATGAACTCCCGGCCTGCAGATTAGCAGGCTGAAAAATCCGTCCACTCCTTGTAACATTGTGAACGTTCCCCAAAGAGGGCACAACCTGAGGGTCTTGATTCACATCCCAGAGATTAGCAGGAATATCTCTCAGTTTGCGCTTTCCTCTGTCAGTGGTTGGTGCAGAGACAGGCACTTCCATGTCTAAGCCCAGGTCCTCGGCCAGATCTTTCATCAGTACAGAGTCCCAGAAGTTCAAGTCTTTCACGGCAGCCACTTCAGCAACAGGCTCCGGATTTGCAATGAAGGGAACGTCCCAAAGACTAGTGTCAGCCAGGGAACGATTGACCGCCCAGACTTCATTTCCAACTTGGACATCCACTATGTCATCGACTTCCCAAAGATTGGCAGGCGGGACAAGGTCCGTAACCATGATACTACAGTCCCTGTTGTTCGGATAAGGCACTTCCGGGCGGGAGCATTCTTCGTCAACAATGTAAGAGCAAGGATCGAAGTCAGTGTCGGGATCAGTATCACAAACTGAATCAAAGACCGAACTGAAGAGGGAAACATGGTCTCCCAGGGCCCGTGGATCTTCCTGGACAAGCTCGTCCTCTGCATAGTGAAGCATGTAATCCGGTATAGCATAGCCTTGAAGAGGGTTAGGGTCAATGTCCACAGGAGCATACCAAGCTGGCTCAGGATCCCAGTAATACTCTTCTTCCAGAACCGGAGGCTCGACTGGGTGAAACAACATGTATAAGGAGAAACTATCCAAGGGATTGAGCAGAGCTGCTTCATAACCGGCCATCCAGCCATCGTACCAAGCTTGATCAAACGGGACGTTTTCAGGTTGTGGAGGAAAGCCCTCTACTTCGAGGTGTGACCACTCGTTGAAAATAGGGAGGGCGTAGTCCATGTTGTCTGCTATGGCCCAGGCAGTGGCCTGCATGTTGTTGTCCGAGGGAGGCACCCAAGGCTGGTAGGGATCAGGAAACGGGCCAGCGATGGTTGCGTACAAGCTGTCAAGTGACGAAGCCAAATTTAGCTGCACAGCAGGGATTGACTGATGGAAGAGAGAGCTGACAGACTCATCGGAGACAGGTGATTCACTTTGCAAAGGTTCCGAAGGCGCATCAGTGTCAACAATCTGGCCTTCAACCACGCGTATATAAGAAACCTCGGAGGAAGATCCGAGCGGGAAAGGTACAATGGGCCTAGGTTGATCGGCTGAGGCTATATAGTCAGTGGCGTTGAATATGGTGGAGCTGTGGTCAATATGAGTGGAGCTGAGGAATATGTGGTTGACGTGGGAAGCAGCATTGTGCTTGGGAAGGGAATTGGCAATGACATTAGGCTTTTGAGGAGGCGGAGGGGTTTCCAGCGTGCCATCGTCAATGAGATCCTGAATTGCATGACGGAGGCGAAAGCAAGAGTCAGTAAGATGACCTGCTCCTTGATGGTAAGCACAGTAGAGGTTGGCTTTGAAGCCAGGTGAAGGGTTCTTGGGTAAAGGAGTTGGATCCAGGGGCTTGAGATGCCCTGATTTGACCAATTTTTCCAAGACCGAGGACAAAGGCACCTCGATAGCGGAAAAGCTGCGGGGTTGGTTTCGAGGCCGGTTATTCTGCGGAGTCTGGACTTGATTGACATCCGCAATGTGATTGGTTGTGTTGGAGGAGGTGGCATTGGAACCGCTGGTTGCTGTGTTGGAGTAAGTCCCTGTTCCAAACAGCGCATTGGCATTCCCAGAGTATGCCCGAGTCTTGGTTTTAGGAGGATTAGAGGATTCCCCCTTTGCTAGAATCCCACTCTGCAGTGCATCCTCGATGGCCAGGCCAGAATCGAAGAAGGTTTCAAAGTTCGCAGATGCTTGAGCAAGCACTAGATGCCTAGCATAGTCGGGCTGGAGGTTGCGGGAAATGATACGGAGCTGATCCTTCTCGCTGGGGCGATCAGTCATTAAGGCGGCCTTGGCCCTCCATCTCTTGACGAAGTCAGCAAAAGACTCCTTAGTTTCCATCTTGGTGGGCTCAAGTTCCCGGGTGGTCATCTTCAGTTGGGAGTTGTAGCTGTACTGCGAAAGAAACGCAGCCCCAATATCTTCCCAAGTCCTCCTTTTGGCAATGTCGAGCGACAAAAACCAATGGAAAGCAGGGCCGGAAAGGGTTTGAGGGAAAAGCTGAGACATGGCCTCTGGCTCAACAGAGAGTAGCTTCATAGCGGCATGGTAGCTGTAGAGGTGGGTTTTGGGAACACCGCTCCCATCGAACTTAGACAAGTCAGGCATTTTGAACTTCTTGGGAAGCCTGGCGTTAGGATATAGACATAGGCGGTCCAAATCAATCCCTCCAGCGTTGATCTTTTCGGTTTTGGAAATAGATTCCTCCAACTTGGTAATCTTTGCCATAAGTGCGGTCATGTCGGGGTTCTGAGCTGGCACCTCTTGGTTTGGAGGAAGTCTACCACCTGCGAGGTTTGCAACGGGCCTACGGCCTTCCCTTGGGTTCAGCACCATGAGACGTCCTGCGTGGTTCGGATCTGGAACCAAAATGGCTTGTTCCTGGTCAGACTCATCGTCCTCGCCTTCCTCCTCAAGAGGGGGTGGAAGACGAGTGTGGATAAGATCGTTCAGGCGGGCAATGTTAGTATCTGTCTGAGCTGCCCTTTGTTGCATGGCGGTGATGCTGTCCTGAAGGTTCATGAGCATGGTCTCTAAGGTAAGAGGTTCTGGCTGTGGCTATTCCATTGTGACAGGAGGTTCGGAGATGCTTGATGCGGATGATGGGGTAGTTGGATGCCCTTCCTGTAAGATCAGTGGTGAACCTGACTGAGAATCTGAGTGCTGTGCTGCCGCAGGTGAGCGCGGAGAGTCTTCCGTGATGACTGACTGGGACTGTAACCTGACAAGCTTTTGAACCGGACTAAGTTGCAGACGTTCCCAAGCGGGTTTGGCAACTCGCTTCGATACTTTCCTTGGCAGTGCAATGATTCAGATCTTTGCTTGCAAGGCAAAAGGAGGTTTAATAAGGGTCCTGCAGCAACTTTAATCTAAATAAAAGACTAAAGCGTGAATGCAGCCAACGTCGTCAGTGTCACCATAGACTTTAGAACTAGAAGACAAGTCTGTCTCAAGACGCTTCGGACACTGTTTAAGGCCCTCATAATTCTTTTCGAAGATGTGTCCTTGTTCGGAACGAGCGATCCTAAAAGATGTCAAAAGAAGTCTAAGCCTTCGTCCATCCCGCCGTTTGGGATTTCAAACTTGAAGTCAGAACAACTCGGTATGAATATCATGATACTATAACCAGGTTGGCGTGAACAACACTGTGCTATTAGCCGGGCGGCGTAAGTGACGAGGCACTTGTTACCTTTTGGTGTAAGCATCATGATGTTTACTTTGTTTGTTCCTCGTTTTCTGTTTGGAATCCTAAACAGGTTTAACAGATGAAGGTGTAGAAAGGCTTCTGATTTCCTAAAGTCCCACTGTCCGAAGGACTGGGAAAACTGAAAACGCGCATCATTGAGATGCACGACTCCTCATCGGGCCATAATAGTGTCCTAATAAGTCTAAAGACAGACTCGGAACAGACCGAGAACCTAGAAGCCGTCTAAAACATGCTTTCTACGCAGAACGAAATGTATGTACAGTTCATGCGATGGGAAAAAGCAGTAACACATAGGCATTTACGGGGTTAGATGCAAGTAGACCCTAACCTGCGGGTACCTATCCTAGTTTGGAGAGTTCTAATGCTTTGTATATGCAAAAGGTTGGTTTTGGTTCGTAACAGGTGCCTCGGACTAGGGCCACAGATATACCTCATGCTGCCCGCGTAACCGCAGAGCAACAGTCGAACGGTAGTATGACCCATCATCGTCGAAGGTTGTTGGTCATTCGGGGTCCCTGGGCTCCGGTAAACCGTGCCGGATTGCCAAAACGATCCAACAAGGCTTATCCCACATCGATGCAAATGATATGCTAAACTTTAATAAAAAAGAAGAAGAATCACAAAATCGTAAAAATGTCTTTTCAAATTTGGCTCACTTTATTTAGTCCATCTTTAGAAGAAACAACATAAGTGAACAAATGAAAAAGTCCCAGATTAGATTGGCCGGACACAGGGTCCTGTTAAATCACCATTCCAACCTTCGGCAGCGCGAAGCTCACCTTTTTGATAGACTTTTAAGGATTTGTTCTCAAATGTTTTGAATTCTAAGTATGAATAAATATTGGTTCGATTAATCCCCAGCAGAGTCGCCACTGTGGGCAGCATGCCCTTGGAAAAAGGATTCCGTTCCTTTCGCCATTGCAGCCCTTTTTTGGAAATCGAGGGAGCGCGAGCAGAGAGACAAGCGCTCGTAAAATACAGAGTCGCCACTTGAGTTTTGAAGGTCCGACACTCAAGGAACCGTATTTCGAAGCACCTGCCGCGCTGTTTGATTTGAAAAAGTTAAGGAACCAGTCCGTTATAACCATATCTGGGTTCGGGAGCCAGGTTACGAGAGGAGAAGGGTTTTAAGGCACCTCTCTCGCCCAATCCGGAGATTGGTCTCTACTTAGGCATTTTTATGAAAACTCTTGTGATTCTTCTTCTTTTTGATTATTTTTAGCCAACTAGGGCGGGGGAACAGTTAATCAGGGATTAAAACTGTAGCACGTTTGCCGGATATGACCAAATAATAGCATGGATGGATGGAAAATTGAATAATAAATGGGATAAAACCCAAAACATTAATCAAACACCAAAACAGTGCCTTGGCATGGTTTTATCACAAACAATAGCCAACTTGCATGCATGGATGAACCTGCATGCAAGGGAACTATCGCGCGATAGAACCACACACTCGCGCGAGTGTTGATGTCTCACCAACAGTTTGAATTTCATCCCCTTCTAGGCTCTGGAAGGACCAGTGCACACCCAGGGGGCAAACCAAGCAGTTTATATGTAATGAATCTAAACTAAATATTACAGACTGATTGAAAATGAAACTGAAATAAATGGAAATGCAGCCCCTAAACAGTGGGGGAATAAATAGAGGCCAGGGGCCTAGCTGCCCATGCAAGGGCCATTTCTGGAATTCAAAGAACCATCGCGCGACAAAGAAAGAGTCTCGCGCGATGCTCCTGACTGGACTTCTAGGAATTGCTTCGCATGCTTGGGGTCCTGAGACAGGTTCAGGGAATCACCCAAGGGCATTCCAAACTATTTAAAGTAGCAAGCTAAGCTACTGTACTTATTTTTGACATGCATCATAGTGATCTATATTGGAAAATAAATTACAACAGGCATACTCATAATGAAAACAATAAATGACCAGCCTCCCTTCCCCACGAGAACCATTCTCTTGCTGACAGAACTGTCGCGCGAGTATAGAGGACCATCGCGCGAGGGTTTGGCTGTCAACAGCTTCTTTTAACTCTGCTGACTTTAGGACCAGGACTGGTATTGATTACCAGCCTTGGCCCTGTCAGCCCCCCTCAGGGATCAAAACAGAAACAGGCTAAATGTTATACCTTTGCTTGAAAAGGGTTTTGGAAAATGGATTGCTTGAGTGGTGTAGCCTTGCAACTAAGTGTGTATTGAACACTAGATTTGAAAGACTAGGAAGTGGTTTGGGTTAGTAACTTTGTGCTAGAAAGAACTTGTTTGCTTTGTAAAATAGTAATTAACCTTGTTAATCTTTTTTTTTGGAACCCTTAGCATGGAAGACCAATGGGGGTATTTATAGGGAGAGTGAGTGGGCTAGGTGGTGGCCAAACTTGGCTTTGCAACCAGCCAACAAGGCTAGTCACAACATGGTGGAAAAGCTAGCCAACAAGGTGGTGAAGTGGTTGGGAGGGGGCATGTGCCAAGAACCTGCCAGCACACTGTTCAGCTGAGGAAAACGGGGTTTGCCACATGGGGACCCATGTGACATCCAATCATCACAAATCCAGCTAGATTGTGTGATAGTGACAGGGGAGAACTGTCGCGCGAGGGTTCGGAACCATCGCGTGAGGGTCAACAGTCAACAGTTTGACTTTGACCACACCTGTCAAGCTGAGCATCGCGCGAGAAACAGGAAGAATCGCGCGATGGTCAAACCTGACTCCAGGGTTTGACTGAAGGTTCAGAGGGGTTCAAAAGGTTTAAGAGAGGTTCAAGAAAGGTTCCAAACACTCCAAGCTCAATCCATTCCCAAACTCAAGCTCATTTGATCTGATTTCATCATCGGGGAAACAAGAAAACCGTAAAATAAAGTAAAACAATTGGGAGACCCAGATTGGGGTGTCTACACAAGCTTACTCATCAACCATTAGGATTGGAGGAGAAGAGGGCTGTGTAAATATGTCTTCCGCAGCGGTGCTCCCATCTGTTGGACCACCACTGGCTTCCTTCTGGCCAGGGTTGGTCGTTTTACCATCTTGATCGACATCCGCACCATGCTGCTCGGAGGCATTGGCATTGAGCTCCTTGTCCAGGCCATCTTCCTCCTCCACAACCTCTTCCCCATTCGAAGTTACTATGGTGCTTGGGAGGTCATTTTCTGTCCACAGCGGGGATGACTCAGCTGTACCAGATTTCTTGAGACATGCAGCCCAAGTAATTGCCCATATATGATCTTGAATTTCGGGCATTTGGGCCTTGTAGCTTTTAGTGGCTACGTTGATTCTCTCATTGTACCCCTATTGGTACACAACCTTGGCTTCATTTTTGCTTGTCTCCAGCTCCATAAGAGTCTGGTTCAAACTGTCTTCGGCTCCGTCAAGCTTGCTTTTCAGCTCATCCACCTCACCACGAGCTTGGTCTCTTTCTCTCTCGAGCTTGATTATTGTGCGTCAACTGGGCATTCTCATTCGCCAGCTTGGCGCGCTGGGGCTCAGAATGACCCAGCTTTTGAGCCATGGCCACCATCTTTTGAACAGCCTGGACAAAATGTGAAAACATTAATGATAGATGACAGGTTCTACGGACAGTGAAGGGGAAAGTATGGGAACCAAACCTTAATGCTATTGACCATGAAGGTACTGAGGAATTTGTCGGGTGTGTTCTCTACTTCCTTCTTCATATCATTGGGGAGTAAGAAAGCTTGGGAGAGAGCCAGGGCAGTCTCTTCTGATTCTGCACTGTCCCGCATGCTAACATGACGATTTCCATGTACCAATCGAGGGGTCCATGATGGGATAGAGACAGCGGGTCTTCGCGTGGTAAGGGTACCTTCAGGCGAAGCAGTACCAGTAAAGGCGGAGTTGAGGTGTGGACGCTTGTCACGAAGGGCCTCGGCCACCTCACTGGGAGAAAACCCCGGAGGTGCATCCATTTGAATGTGGGCCCGACGACCATGCCCCTGGGGACTGCCGTGGCTCCGAGCAATGCCACGACCCCGTCCAGCGCCAGGAATGGTTAGGAGGCTGTTGAGATTGATCGGTTAGTTCATCTCTTGAGGTGTAGGGATAGGAGTGTAACCGCTGGAGGTGGAAGTAGAGGCTTCTTCGGCCAAAGTGATTGGCTCGTTAGGAATTAGAGGGGTATGAGAACGCCTTTCTCCTTCTTGTTCGGGGTGTGAAGTGGAAGGACCAGGAAGTGATGGGTTATCAAGCTGCACGGGTGCGCCAATCAATGAACCCGCCATATGAAGCTCTGTAGCTCAAGAGCACTTGGGCTGCTCTTGCTCGGCCAGCAAGATGAGTACCTTGCCAGTTGAAAGCTAACGCCCGATCGATATCCGCAATGTGGACTTGTGGGGTAATGATGTCGTAACCTTGGTTGACATTTCTGGTTCACAAACTAGGTACAAGTAAACCTTTCATTGTTAAAAATACAATGAACAATATAGCAAGTGAAAGAAACTAACGTGGGCGCCCAAATCTGTGAGGGGCATGAAAGCCGATCACCCTGTCATCCTTATCTCTGGGCTCGAAGTTCCCCGTGACGACGAGGAAATCGTCATCATCTCCTCAGGCGGAATCAGGAAGTTCAAGCACGAGTTTTTTTCTCGAATCCCTACTTTTTTAAGTAGTAGGTGAAGGGCATCTTTGGTCCTAGAAATACTGTATAGGTGGTGTATGTCATGCAATCCTAAAGATGTGCCTAGCATGTGATTTATGACATTGATGCCCATGACAACCCTGAAGAAATTAGCAGAAACTTACATTGGAGAAAGCCTGTAGTGGGCTAAAACTTGGTGAAGTAGGGGGGCCAGAGGGAATCTGACCCCGCCTTCTACAATGGCGACTACAGGGATATGGAGGGTGTCGTTGTCAGGACTTTGGCGAATAGCGTTCTCATGGGCCAGTGCAATGGCAACGTTGTCAGGAATCTCATAGCGCGATCTAAACGTAGACATGGCCTGGGGGGTGTTACAGTGGCGTCTAAACCTCCCCATTTACGAACAATGGAATTACAGATGCAGACAAGGGGGTACCAAGGAAACCCTAAAACGAGAGAAAAAGCCCCAAATCGCAGATAATGGGGAAGAGTAGAGGAACGACGACTTACGGTGTGGCGAATGAAGTTTCTAGACGCAGAAAGGAAGAACCACAAGACGGTGCGCAGTGTTCCAATGGCGGGTATGCTCAAATCTCCTTTCTGCAGTGGAAGCCAAGAGAGAGAAAGTGGTTTTTGAAATGGGACGAAAACCCAAATATACCCTAATGATTGGGGTGGCGTATGTGAAACGTCACCCCAGACGCTGTTTGGGCGTTTCGTTGCCCAAAGATGCCTGTAAGCATTAAATGAGAACAAAATGGGGCTAGCCATGTGTAAAGGTTGAGATTGGAAAAGCCTATCCAGCTCAAACGATTGGACGTTTTGCCTGGATTAATGATGAAAGTTGCACCAATTACGTGAAATGAGATGCAGGAGCAAAATGAATTTGCTCGATTCTGGGGAGCTTTGCTCGTCATTAAAATAAAAATGACAAGTAAAGCTGGGGAGCAATTGTAGGGAGGTATTCCCGAACAGGCTCAAAGAAGGCCCGAACATGTGGTACGTGGGACCATGGTATAAATACGACAGGGACAGTTGCCGTGTAAGACGGTGATCGGCGATATGGACCATTGACATAAGAAGTCATTGGTCTAGGAAGACTGTTCAGGGCCATGGTCCAGTAAACACGAGAAGTTATTGGACCGAGAGACTAATAGAGGAACAGTGACATGTGAAGTCACTGGTCCAAGTAGCTTGTTCGGCGACGAAAGGGCTGAACAGGAGGAGAACTCTTGGGAAAATAGTCTCAGGTGCAAGGAACACTCTAGAAGGTTCCAGAACAGTGGAATTCCGTGAAGGAATAAGATCTCGAGAATATAGGATCTGGGAAAGATACCCAACGGGAATTGGATGTTCGGCCAGCTATGGAAAAGAGTCCTAAAAGGACTAAAGTAATGAATTGATAAGGGAACGAGAATCCACAATATTCTAGGTTTCCTATACGAGGTAGGAAACCTAGGGCAACAAGGATACTTGGGCAGCAAGCATCCATAAATCTATAAATATGAGGTAAACCTAAAGGCTCAAGGTACGCAATACGTTGCATTATTGTAGACACCTCCCAAACGGGGCATCACCATACAGATTGATCATGTTTGTTTGCTCGATTGGTTGCTTGCTTCGTAAACCAGAATCATGGACATTCCCATGGCTAGGAACATCGCCACATGATAGCGGTTATCATTAAAACAGAGTCGCCACCCAGTTTATTAAAACTGGGAAAATAGGTAGAGATTCTGGATACGGGAGCCAAAAGTACAATGAAGGGAAAGTGTTATGCACCCCTCTTTGCCCAGTCGTGAGACTGGCCCATAATCGTTCAACATAAAACATATAGATGCTTTGTTTAAACCAACACATAGTCTGTTTAATTAATCCTTTAAACAGTAAGTAAAGTGAGCCAGGACTGTAATTGAAACATGCATCAGAAAGCAGGAAACAAAGCAAAGTTGTCCCAGGGTATGGATCCCACGGTCGGTGAATGGATGTCACGGCCGGGGGATCCTCCTGGTTTGATGTATCGGCCGAGGGATCGAAGCCCCGGTCGATGTTCTTCCTCACACCAGACAGAAACATTAACAGATGATTAAATGCTACGATTAATCATAAATGCGATAAGTAAAACAAACCAGAGGCCGTTGGGCCTCACCACCTTGATCCCTCAGTTACTTGATTGCTTTGGATTTGATTGCGATGGACTGATTGCTTCTTGAAAACCCTAGGGTTAGGGTTTGAACTTCGGGGTTTGACCGCTGGATTGATGGCTGCCTTCAGGAGGTTAGGGCTTTTGAAGAGGGGGTTTGAGAGAGTATTTTGACAGAGTTTCGTGGCTTGAGAGAGCGAATTCTGTTATGAATTTCGTGTGTTTATTTTCGGAGTCCAAAGGCCCTTTATATAGGCAATTGGTGACTCACTCCGGCCAATCAAATCACGAGATGGCAATTGCAATTGCAATGCATCTCTAACTCTACGTCGTAATCTCTGAGCGTAGCCCGAACGCATCGGGAAGGTAGTGTAGTTGGATCAAACGACTGACAGAACACGTTCCAGAGTCTTGAAAAAGGTTGATCTGGCGGCCGAGTAAAGGATATCACGGCCGAGGAATGGATGTCTCGGCCGAAGGATAGATCTTGCGGCCGAGGGATTGATCTCTCAGGGAGATTTTGCTAGCAACAGGTTGCTCGGGTGAGGAAATGATGTTAGGGCCGTGGGATCGATGTCACGGCCGACAGATGGATTCTCCTAGGCTTCTGTATTTCTGTCTGAAAGGCTGTATGGCTTTGAATTGGGTCCTCTAAGTGGCTCAAAGTTCTTACGGAAAGTCCTAAGGTTCTCAAGGAAGCAATCAGTAATCACTGTATCCATTTCATCATCGGGATGGTCCCCAATGTGGGACTTGAAATAATCGTTAGGCCAAATTGGGGTGTCTACAGATGCCCCTCTTTGACTGATCTCAGACAGATCGCG
Source organism: Rhododendron griersonianum (assembly GCA_018127125.1). Taxonomy (NCBI): domain Eukaryota; kingdom Viridiplantae; phylum Streptophyta; class Magnoliopsida; order Ericales; family Ericaceae; genus Rhododendron; species Rhododendron griersonianum. The sequence continues at coordinate 27,200,833 of CM030790.1, read as the reverse complement.
AGACATGTTTGAGTAATAGTCAAAGCTGTAAAAGCAACTCAATTTGGTCGAACCACTATTCCAAGGGGTTTTCGAAAAAGTTTTGTTATGGTCGGGCCGGGAGGCTGCCTACGTATTCCACAAGGGAAATTCAGACCAACCGTAGTTCGGGCAAAAAAGATTTTGTTATGGTCGGGCCGGGAGGCTGCCTACGTATTCCGCAAGGGAAATTCAGACCAATCGTAGTTCAGGCAATAAAACAAAAGAAAAAGTTTGGAGGGTTAGAGATAGAAGTCGTACCTTAGGGCTTTAAAAAGTCATAGTGTGACATACCTAGACTAAGCCAGGGTTTTGGCGAAGAGTAGTTGAAAGAGCGCGGGGCTACCTGGGGAGTTTTTGCGGAGAGTTTCCTTAGTATTTTGGGGTAGATCAGTACACGGCAGGTGCGTTTGCTTTTCTTGATCATCCTTACTTTGACTGAAAGGGACTCGGTAGAGTAGCCTATCCTTGCGAATGAGCTGGAAGGAATTAATGTAATGGGGTGGAATCCAAACCATCTGCTGGGATGAGTCGGACGCCGTTTGTTTTTGAGATACGGGGGGCACAGGGCCAGTAACTGGAGCACGGAGCTTTGCGGAATAAGGGAACCGAGGCACGGAGCCAGTTGTAGTCATGAGGCGAGAGCCTGGAGAGTGATGGAATCGAGGCGTGGAGCCTGTTGAAGTCTTGAGGCGAAGGCCTGAGGAGATTGGATTGATAGGACCGAAGCGCGGAGCTGGTGTTGATCATAAGGCGAGAGCCTGAGGTGATTAGATTGATAGGACCGAAGCGCGGAGCTGGTGTTGATCATAAGGCGAGAGCCTGAGGTGATTAGATTTGAGGCGTAGAGCTTGCTGTGATCGTGAGGCGAAGACCTGAGGTGTTGAAGCTTAGAGCTTGTCGTGTTTGAACCGAAGCGCGGAGCTAGTATAAGGCAAGAGCCCGAGGTGATAGAATTGAGGCGTGGAGTCTGCTGTGGTCATGAGGCAAAGGCCTGGGGAGAGCTTAGAGCTTGATGGGACCAAAGCGTGGAGCTGGTATTGATCACAAGGCGAGAGCCTGAGGTGTCGGAGCTTAGAGCTTGACGTGATATGAACCGAAGCGTAGAGCTGGTTGCATTCTGATGGTCTGTGCACGGAGCTTTCTCATCATAAGTGTTGGCGTAAAGCCAAAGGATCGAGGCGCTGAACCGATCAATAACACCGAGGCGTAGAGCCGGTTGATTGCAGGGTTGACCTGTTTCATGAGAGATATGCAGAGTGTATGTGTGTGATGATGGTTGTTAGATGTGAACAGATATGATGATGCAGACTCGATGTGATAATGCAATATGTGCACGGGCCCATATGTGTGTGTTTGTTTTAAAGCTTAGAGCTTCTATCAAGTTCCGGACTTGAGCATTCAGAGCGTAGAGCTCGACCATTCGGACGGCAGAATCCGAGCATTCAAAGTACAGGCTTTGAGCGTCCAGTACTCAGTGGTTGGGCATCCAAGCATAGAGCTTGAGCATTCAAGTGTATAACTTGAGCATCCAGTACACAGTGGTTGGGCATCCAAGCGTAGAGCTTGAGCATTCAAAAATGTTAGATTTTTGAGCATTCAGGCGTAGAGCCTGAGAATAAATGTCTTGATTTGTTGGGGTGGCGTAAAGCCTGTTGAGATTTGCTTGTTTACGGCTTCGAGCCATTTCAGATGGTAGATATAGGCTTCGAGCCTGTTGAAGTAATGGGCTTCGAGCCGCTGAGTTGTGATAGCGAGCGTAGAGCTGCTGAGTTGAGGGCTTGGAGCCGCTGAGTGAGTTGACTTGTTTTGGCTAGCAGTTTGTGGAGAGTGAACTCCCTCATGCTTGGATATGCCCCCAAGGCTAGATTTGTGTATGCTCGGGATTGTCCCCAAGGCTGGATTTCCACATGCTCGGGATTGTCCCCAAGGCTAGTTCTGAGCATGCTCGGGATTGCCCCCAAGGCTAGATTTACACATGCTCGGGATTGTCCCCAAGGCTAGCTCTGAGTATGCTCGGGATTGCCCCCAAGGCTAGATTTCCACATGCTCGGGATTGTCCCCAAGGCAAGCTTTTGACCATATTCCACTTTGTTAAGGAGATTTCCATTACCTCCACTATTGGGAGTGCCTTCCGGAGGCCAAACGCCTTCTAGCGACTCAAACGTCTTCTGGTGGCTAAATGCTTTCTGGCAACGTAAGCGCTTTCCGGATGCTAGCAACATAAACGCCTTTTGGAAGGTTGTGCACTAGGTTATTGTAAGCTTCATGCAGGTGCTTTTTTGTCACGCCCTCGATTTTCAACATAAATAATAACCATTTGAGATAAATAAAATCCTCACTGGAGTACAGGTAATACCCAAATAACATTTCTTTCCCCAGTTCTCAAATTAAAAACAAATATTACAATCCGGGCTCAAGGTCCCAAGTTATACAAGTTACCAAATTAGTATTACAGTTTACAAAGATCATCCTTCAAAAATACATCTTTCAAGGTAAAAGCATAAAATCGCCCCTCTATACCTTTGAAACCCATGATCTACAAGCACGAGATGCACGTCATGCCAACTTCCTTGCTTTTTTTACCTGAAAATGATAGGTTGAGCTACACTAGCCCAGTAGAGAAATCTATACTCAAGCTATATGTAAATATAATGAATCATGCACTATGAATGAGTGAATACTGACAGATACGCTCAAAGTACGAACGTTTACCAACGAGCTGCACACTATCGTCAAAAGATTCTAGACTTCACATAGATACCACTGACTGTTTTCCTCTAAGACTAGATACGTTAATAAACTCACGTCAATCCACATTAGACTATAACCAATTCAAATTCATCTTATCATTCATTGTACGATACTATAATCTCTCTCGTGTCTGCATTTATCATCATCAAATTCCTTCATTACAAAACCCTTCATTTTGATTTCAAAACAATTCAAAGAAAACTCAAGACCATTGTAGGCCGAGCTCCGTTGATTCGGGCTGAATACCGGAGGATTTTCATCAAAATCCTTTAACCAAAACCAAAATCCTCACATTAACTTCATAAACCAATTACGTGTCATTAAAAGTCTGAGCCGAAGCTCCTGCCAGGCACTTACTCGATAACGAGCCCTGAAGACAAGTGATATGAGCATTTTAGCTCCTGCCAGGCATTTACTCACTTAAGAGCCCTAAAAACATACGATATGAGCATTTAGCTCCTGCCAGGCATTTACTCACTTAAGAGCCCTGAACACATACGATACGAGCATTTAGCTCCTGTCAGGCATTTACTCACTTAAGAGCCCTGAACACATACGATACGAGCATTTAGCTCCTGCCAGGCATTTACTCACTTAAGAGCCCTGAAAACATACGATATGAGCATTTAGCTCCAGCCAGGCATTTACTCATTTAAGAGCCCTGAAAGTTCTCTTAATGACCATTTGTCATCCACATTCATTTCACGTTTCCATTTCACAAACATCAAATCATTCAATTGAATCCAAAGCCATTTAATCAATCACATGGCAATACCAATCCGTATCCAAAAAGACAGCATTTTCCCAAGGTCACATTCGTTCATACATCATCAACAATATATTGCAAACTCATAAGCATGCCCTATTGTACATTGATAAATATTTTAAGTCCACGTTATTCCTCTAAATCTATCACAACGCCCTATGCCACGTATCGAACCCGTAATGATTCCACGGCACATCACCGACTAAGTTCCAAACGAGAATATTATAAAACGAGTGCCAAAGGAACCTAGGGAACTCAACAAGACGAGGCACGAGGATACGAGTCTCATTAAGACACAAGTAATCATACTTGAGAGTGACTTAAACACGTCTAATCATATAGGGAGTCCTAATACGGAACGAATACAACTTAGGAATAGCCAGCAGACATTGGCAGACCGACACACCTTCACTCTAATAATCATAACTTTCTGTGTACTAAGACTTTTAAGGCGATTCCGGTGGCGATGGAAAGCTGACTTCAAGACCTTCGATTCGATATAAAGTTTGCATAAAACGGACATCGGACGAGAACGTTATGTCCGTTCGAAGTGGGCTGAAATCCAGAACACGAGACAGATTGCAGACCAGTTTTCTAAAAATCACCATAAATTCAATTCTCAACGGTTTCGGGTGATTCTTGCGGCATTAAAACGAGCTCTAAGTCTACTCTATTCCATATGAAGGAACCAAAATTCAAATCTGAGTTTAAGAAGGCGTAAAACCCCAAAAACGCAGGCCCTGTTCTGCTGATTTTCGGAAATGAAAAAAACAACCTCAAGCAACGAAACAAGACACGATCTAAGTACATAAACACCGTATAAACGCATAACGAGAGTAAGAAATCCCTACCTCAAGGGTTTTGAGCAAAACCCGGCCCTTTGACCAAGTCAACCGTAGCTCCACGAGATCCGATCATGAATTTTCTTGGATATTCGGAAAGCCCGTGCTCCGTATAGCAACTTTAATTCTTGAACCTTATCCGGAATCACGACCTAGGTTGATGAAATCGAAGAGAGAAGAGAGAGTGGAGTTTTCGGATGGAGAGGAGAAGAAAGAGAGCCGAGAGTGAGAAAGAGAGAGAATGAAGATTATTCTCCTCCTGGGGAAATAAAAGAGGTGGGGGAGTAATCCCCTACTTCTCACACCACACACTCACACGTGCACCCCTCGCTCAATTAACCTTATTTCCTTCCACGAATAAGTCACACCGAATATCTGCACCGTCTATCTCGACGGGCCATACGTTTACAAAAGAAAAAAAAATACGAACTCAAAAATACGGGTCTCTACATTCTACCCTCCTTAAAGAAATTTCGTCCTCGAAATTCGCTCACCTAAGTCCAACTGAGTCACCAACCGTAGTATCAAACCTCATACTGCAACTCCGTAATCATAGCGTCATCCTCTCTTTCTACTTAGACTTTTCTTATCCCGTTTGCTCCTCTGAACCCTCATTAATGGTATAGTCTTATCACTCAACACTCAGCCATGAACCTTCATCATCTTTATCATAATTTCAAGTCCTAACATCTACACCAGAATTCTAGTCCCCACATATCTACATGACACTCACACCGAGATCCAACAGATTATAATCTCATGTTCTTCGAACTCTGAAATTCCTCATTCTCATTCTTTGTACCTTATTCCACTAAGTATCTCTTGAACTTCCCAGAATGACATACTAAACCGTTTATAAAAAAAACTATAATTCTAACACTCTAAGTTTCATCTTCCCAACACCAACTGATAGATCAATCCATCAATAATAATTTTTTTTTTTGAATACCCAAACACTCTCCATTGTAATAAATCCAAGAAACCCAAAACCCAATAATTTGACTACATAACGATCATCACCATTTGCTCAATTTTAACACCAACTCACCCTAGTTAAACGTCTCACATCTCAAAGCTATTAATACCTCTTTCGTCTCCAAAAATTAACACACCTCACAACCGATTCAATTCTATCAATACCACTAGTAATAGACTGCTGCACCATTCCCTTTAACAATCTCAATTTTTTTCACGCACCTCGATACCCACTTCCCTCTCTTAAAGACATGGTTCACCTCCCTTGGTACGACGAAACACACCTATCACAAAATCGTCAACCTTTATCTCTAACTCACACTTCTGTTTACCAAAACAACTTTATATCAACTCCGCACAAGTCTCAAACGCTATTTCGTCCATTTAACATTCAAACACAACTAAGAATCCAACACTACTTCACATTCCCTAGCCCACTCTGAATCACTATCGGTTTCTATTTTCGGAAATCCAAATTCACTTCTATTGTAATGCGTCCCTTCTACATAACTCTTCACAAGACACATTAAAACCATTCTGGTAAACTATCAATCCACTATTTTCTTAAACCCAGTTCTCCAAACATCGTTGCTGTTACTCAAGAAAGGCATACACTCGTAGTAACTACCCACATAATCATCACTGTTTATTCTACATCATATACTAAAAACAAATTTCACGTATTGAGATCACATAACAAATCAAACATGTAGGTTAAAACTAAACAACAGCACATTTCATTCACGAAATATTTCAACAAACCCACGGTACAATTTTAATAGCTTACACAACATCAGACACATCCACGCATTAACAGACTCACTTAGTATCCAGCAGACTTACCAACTCACAAAGTACCCAACTGACTCTCAAAGTATCCAACACTTCACTATTCATGGCTCTAGAAAGCCCAATGGTAATCTCATTCTTTTAACCTTCATAATACCTTTTACATTTTCTGTTCACCCATCAATCTCGAATACTCTCGTTAATTAGTCTACTCAAGTCACATGTTTCCTATTTTCACAATCTCGAATATCACATAACAAGTACACAGTATCAATATTAATCATTTCTCTATCAACTTTATAATCACACGGCATTTCATCACCCAAATACCTACACAATGTGTGCAATAGTTGCACTAACGAACTTCCACTACTATTGATTATCGCGATACTAAAATTTAAACACCAATACAAGTACAAACAAATTGATAGACTCCTTCCTAAATACCAACAAGACATCGGGGTTGCAAACAACATGTCTATACTTCTCATCACATTCTAATATCCCAACTACTTCATCACCTAAGAATCAATTCTCTCGCACCAATATCTTCTGACAGTTCCGCTCACCATAAGTTTCACAGCTCATAAATTTCTTCTCTCAACTATGTAGTCATAACGACATCAATTTTTCTCAAAGATATTTACCACAATTGCACTCAACTTCAATAATATCAACCACACTATTCTCATCACCATCACCATCACCATCACCATCACTGCTATCACTACCACTATTTAAACATTAATCCCTCTCAAATCTATCACCTCAAGTCTTTTTCTTTTTTTTTCTTTTTCCACGCCATGCTATCACTATGTTTTTTTTGTTTTTTTTGCCATCCTATCAAAATGACACCACCATGACACTCACCTCAACAATGAAAACTACGACACCATAACACTTCCCTTTTCTAAGAAATTCCTACGTAGAGCCATCTATCTCAAGCCTAGAGATCTAACCCATATACACAATCCTAGGGTCCAATTGACTTTCCGAGACTTCCATCTAGAAGGAGCGGTGATCAAACGCCTCTTCCAACTGGATCTCATCGGTAGTCGCCTGGGCGTCCAGAAGACACATATAGCATCCTGACACCCTACCTATAACCCTCATTTTCCTATCTCAACTTTAGATACTTATATCTCCTATGTAGGTTCGACTTGCCCTACCTATGCTTACATTAACTGTCTCAATAACTACCACTACAATAATCAACTATAATTATCACCACAACAAGTCTTTACCCTTTCCAAACACATTCAAGACACGCACTAAAATCAATTCCCATCGCACATATTACTCACCTTATACTTATACCCTATACAGTTTATCTCCCATAGGCTTAACTTAACATATTTGAAACTTAACACATAATCCAAGCAATTCAATAACACATTTAACACTCATCTCATGAGTCATATCAACATTCCATCCCTTTTAACACATGCTATCTTATATTTTGCTTCACACGTCAACATAGCCACAATCACAATCACTACAATGAGATCCAAGCCTCCAACTTCTCAATGCAGGTCAACAACTCAATGTCGCTCTACCATAATACAAAATGCGACATCTCAATGATGTACCGACTCATTCATGCAAGCACACATGTGTTTTGAAAAGAATATGCATGGATTTTGAACCCATGAGACTAAAAAGTCTCCCCACGGTCTCTAGGTATTCTAAACCTATGCTCTGATACCAAGTTGTCACGCCCTCGATTTTCAACATAAATAATAACCATTTGAGATAAATAAAATCCTCACTGGAGTACAGGTAATACCCAAATAACATTTCTTTCCCCAGTTCTCAAATTAAAAACAAATATTACAATCCGGGCTCAAGGTCCCAAGTTATACAAGTTACCAAATTAGTATTACAGTTTACAAAGATCATCCTTCAAAAATACATCTTTCAAGGTAAAAGCATAAAATCGCCCCTCTATACCTTTGAAACCCATGATCTACAAGCACGAGATGCACGTCATGCCAACTTCCTTGCTTTTTTTACCTGAAAATGATAGGTTGAGCTACACTAGCCCAGTAGAGAAATCTATACTCAAGCTATATGTAAATATAATGAATCATGCACTATGAATGAGTGAATACTGACAGATACGCTCAAAGTACGAACGTTTACCAACGAGCTGCACACTATCGTCAAAAGATTCTAGACTTCACATAGATACCACTGACTGTTTTCCTCTAAGACTAGATACGTTAATAAACTCACGTCAATCCACATTAGACTATAACCAATTCAAATTCATCTTATCATTCATTGTACGATACTATAATCTCTCTCGTGTCCGCATTTATCATCATCAAATTCCTTCATTACAAAACCCTTCATTTTGATTTCAAAACAATTCAAAGAAAACTCAAGACCATTGTAGGCCGAGCTCCGTTGATTCGGGCTGAATACCGGAGGATTTTCATCAAAATCCTTTAACCAAAACCAAAATCCTCACATTAACTTCATAAACCAATTACGTGTCATTAAAAGTCTGAGCCGAAGCTGCCAGGCACTTACTCGATAACGAGCCACGAAGACAAGTGATATGAGCATTTTAGCTCTTGCATGCATTTACTCACTTAAGAGCCCTAAAAACATACGATATGAGCATTTAGCTCTTGCATGCATTTACTCACTTAAGAGCCCCGAACACATACGATACGAGCATTTAGCTCCTATGCATTTACTCACTTAAGAGCCCCGAACACATACGATACGAGCATTTAGCTCCTCATGCATTTACTCACTTAAGAGCCCCGAAAACATACGATATGAGCATTTAGCTCTTGCCATGCATTTACTCACTTAAGAGCTCTGAAAACATACGATATGAGCATTTAGCTCCAGCCAGCATTTACTCATTTAAGAGCCCGAAAGTTCTCTTAATGACCATTTGTCATCCACATTCATTTCACGTTTCCATTTCACAAACATCAAATCATTCAATTGAATCCAAAGCCATTTAATCAATCACATGGCAATACCAATCCGTATCCAAAAAGACAACAGCATTTTCCCAAGGTCCCATTCGTTCATACATCATCAACAATATATTGCAAACTCATAAGCATGCCCTATTGTACATTGATAAATATTTTAAGTCCACGTTATTCCTCTAAATCTATCACAACGCCCTATGCCACGTATCGAACCCGTAATGATTCCACGGCACATCACCGACTAAGTTCCAAACGAGAATATTATAAAACGAGTGCCAAAGGAACCTAGGGAACTCAACAAGACGAGGCACGAGGATACGAGTCTCATTAAGACACAAGTAATCATACTTGAGAGTGACTTAAACACGTCTAATCATATAGGGAGTCCTAATACGGAACGAATACAACTTAGGAATAGCCAGCAGACATTGGCAGACCGACACACCTTCACTCTAATAATCATAACTTTCTGTGTACTAAGACTTTTAAGGCGATTCCGGTGGCGATGGAAAGCTGACTTCAAGACCTTCGATTCGATATAAAGTTTGCATAAAACGGACATCGGACGAGAACGTTATGTCCGTTCGAAGTGGGCTGAAATCCAGAACACGAGACAGATTGCAGACCAGTTTTCTAAAAATCACCATAAATTCAATTCTCAACGGTTTCGGGTGATTCTTGCGGCATTAAAACGAGCTCTAAGTCTACTCTATTCCATATGAAGGAACCAAAATTCAAATCTGAGTTTAAGAAGGCGTAAAACCCCAAAAACGCAGGCCCTGTTCTGCTGATTTTCGGAAATGAAAAAAACAACCTCAAGCAACGAAACAAGACACGATCTAAGTACATAAACACCGTATAAACGCATAACGAGAGTAAGAAATCCCTACCTCAAGGGTTTTGAGCAAAACCCGGCCCTTTGACCAAGTCAACCGTAGCTCCACGAGATCCGATCATGAATTTTCTTGGATATTCGGAAAGCCCGTGCTCCGTATAGCAACTTTAATTCTTGAACCTTATCCGGAATCACGACCTAGGTTGATGAAATCGAAGAGAGAAGAGAGAGTGGAGTTTTCGGATGGAGAGGAGAAGAAAGAGAGCCGAGAGTGAGAAAGAGAGAGAATGAAGATTATTCTCCTCCTGGGGAAATAAAAGAGGTGGGGGAGTAATCCCCTACTTCTCACACCACACACTCACACGTGCACCCCTCGCTCAATTAACCTTATTTCCTTCCACGAATAAGTCACACCGAATATCTGCACCGTCTATCTCGACGGGCCATACGTTTACAAAAGAAAAAAAAATACGAACTCAAAAATACGGGTCTCTACATTTTTCTTGTTGGCTGTTGACTCAGAACTGTATAAATGTTCACTCACTGCATTGAGTAGAAGCCGCAGGATTGTTTTGATGGCCTGCTGAGCGCGAGGCTGTGCACATGGCGTGGCATAGAGCTGTTGAGGTGTGGACGTAGAGCCGCGAGGCGTTCATTTTGGGCCTCAACCTTCCAAAGATGGACTGGTCGTTGATGACCTTGCTGGTTGAAAGGTGATGGTATCAACACATTCCACTTTCCATCTGCTGGTGAGATGACGATCACACCAGGTGACTTTTCTTTGCTGACCAGCCTGTGAGTAGGTGGAACTCCTCTTTGGGTTAACCCCAGGCGTTGGGATTGGGTAAGGGATTTGGAGTGGTTCTTGGGCAAGGTGCCCCCTCTTCACTCGCGTGGTCATGTTGACGTCTCTTGGCTAATCAAGACTTTTATGAAGGTTGATATCTTGACTTAGGTAAGTGTTGAGATGGCTTGAGTATGGGCGTGGAGCCGCTGAGAAGGTGAACATGGGCATATCGCCGATGAGTTTGTCGGCGTGGAGCCGCCGTGATAGTGAATATGGAGCTTGAAGCACGGTGCTGCTGATAGTAAGTGCAGGGCTGCTGAGATAATGGGTGCGGGGAGCTACTGAATAGAGCTACTGGGAGGAGTGGAACTGCTGAGAGGGAGCTGTGGAGATTGGACCTGCTGAGCGCAAGGCAATATGGAGATGAAAGCGCAAAGTAAGGAGCTATGGAGACGTGAAGTGCGAAGCCACTTTAATATTGTCGACATGGTGCCAATTGTAGAGTTTGCTGAGGCTATATTTCAGCTTCTTTGACTAGGCTCTGTCGGTCATAGATACCAAGCTTGGTATGGTCGGTTCAAGGATCGAAATCCAGGAGAATCCTACAATCCATATTTGAATAGTTTAGAAAACAGCAATGGATAGGAAAACAACATGCAACAGGCTTGGGATCGACCACAGGCCGAAATCCTTTTTATGCTGACTGCTAGGGGCAAAACTACCAAGTTCAGGAACCCTCGTTCAAATGTTGAACCACTGCGGGTGACATAGTTTGCAACGTGACATATATGCATATTGAACTGAACATTCAGGAAGAAATTGACGCCCCCTGTTTAGGCAATGGATGCTTGATTCTAGCTTATCTGTGCGTGACAATGACAACCTAATTGCCCCTATGTATGCGACAATGAACATGAATGCAATGTTTCTCTTTCTGTTTGGCAGAGTTCTTGGCATGCCCCTGACAATGCTGTGTGACAGCATTCCACAAAAGAGTTGAGGTGTTCCCCAAGGATATGATGCTTCTTAGGTTGAGCTTTCTTCAAGTGTGCTGGCAGGGAGGTAGACTTCACAGTGCATCCCATTGTTGCCCTTTATTCCTTGATGGCCATGATGCCTTGATGAACCTGTCTTGCTTGAGCATAAGAACACCTCATACTTGGAGTTAGATCGTGCAACTAAGACAACTACTTCCATTAAGCAGCCATAATGACATACACATGAAATGCTAGGGTCAAAAGATCATGTAAAGGACAGGGTGATAAGATAAGCATGTGAATCCGTAATGCATTCTGGACATCTCAACTTTCGCGTATTTGATCAAATGCTTCCCCTTGCCCTAGGGAGACTGATAGTGACTTATTGCTTATACTAGCCAGGTGTTTTGAAAGACCGCAATGCCTTAGCGGCACTACTGAAAACATTGTTTGGTCAAGGGACCATATTGCTACACTCTTCATGAAATGAGAAACCCATGTTATCTCCTCAGAAATTTGCAAAAATTGGTTGCGCTTGTATTTGCTGTGTTAAGAATGCTTAGGACAAAATCATCTTTGAAAACTTTTCCTCGAGGATTTCGAAATCATATCATTTCATCTATATGTTCCACACTCACGTCATTCAATTATCAAAGGACACAGAACTATTTTGCAAACTCATGCCCTTAGTCAATCAGGTGAGTTTGTTGCTTCGAGTTTGATTTGGTTGACTTGAGTTGGATTGATAAGTGCCTACTGAGACCCACATAAGAGGTTGGATATCTTCAAGAGAAGTGCATAAAGGGGAACATAGCCATGCTCCTTGTCTCATGTTGTGTGATTTGCCAAGATGATGCAAACTCCAGGATTCACTACAACACGAATGACCTGTAGCGAGGAAAATTAGCGAGGAAAATTTATTTTGTCGCTAAAGAATGACAATTTGCGAGGAAAACCAAATTTCCTCGCAGAATCCATTTGACAAGGTAATAATAGCGAGGAAAACAGGTTTTGTCGCCAAAGATTCATTATGGCGAGGAATTTATTTGTTTGGATGCAAAGGCGAGGAAAAAATTCGTCACTAATTTTTTCCCAATTTTTTGGCGCCACTCGGGGGAAAAAAACTGATGGGTTGGCGGGACTCCAGATTTCTGTACACGGGAAAAAATTATCCCAAAAAGTAAATGACGTCATTTGAGGGGGTTAGGTTAAGGAATTGGAAAAGTCCAGCCTCACAATTTCTCTTCCCCTTTTCGCACATCTCTGGCCCTCTCTCTCCGAAGCGACGATGATTCCGAAGTCGACAATCTGAGCTCCACAAGCCGGACGATCTCAGAAATACAGGTATAATCCACTCCCTCTCTTATCCTATGCCACGGTAGGTTTTTTCTTTTGTAGAAATCGTTTTGTTGGACGATGATTCCGAAGTCGACGGTATGGGTAGCGGGTTTTTTTCTTTTTTAAAAATTGGTCTTCAATTCGTTGTTCTCCCTCTCTTATCCTATGCCAAGGTGGGTTTTTTCTTTTGTAGAAATCGTTTTGTTGGACGATGATTCCGAAGTCGACGATATGGGCAGTGGGTTTTTTTCTTTCTTAAAGATTGGTCTTCGTTGTTCTTGATAGAGCTGGAACTAGCTACAAAGAAGAAGTTTTGGCTGATTTGGGTACTGAAGAAACAATATTTTTAGTTTAAAACCTAAATCCCCCAAAAAAGGGGGCCGGCAGCTCTTCGTTATTGTTCTTGAGGGAGTTGGAACTAGCTGCGACGAAGAAGTTTAGGCCGATTTGGGTAGTGAAGAAACAATATTTTTTAGTTTAAAACCTAAATCCCAAAAAAATGGGACCAATCGCTTCGCTTCGAACTCAACCACTGGGGGTCAGAACACACTGCCACGGAAATAGAACATCGAACACTTCTAGGAATGAGTATTTTATTAGATAAGTTTGTGCTATTGTTTTGTTTGTGTCATTCTCACAACTCTGCGGCTAAGGAATCTTCAAAGGAGGGACCACTAGAGTATAAACAAGTACCAGTGGTAATATTATGTTAGAAAATCGGCCCTTGTTGTCCGCCATAAGTTATAATATATTACATGTTTAGTTTATTGCCTTTCAACTTTTCACTCCTGTTTCGTATTCTATTCATCTTTAGCCAAAGAAAAAAAGAAGAGGGGTGATTTGGTTATGACTTTTGGACTCACCAATCCCCCTGCCACGTTCTGCACCCTCCCTGGCCATTTTGGCTGTCGTTTGAATCGGAACCTTTGTATGCGTTGGTAGGCTTTCAATCTGGAACCAAAAAGTGACCTCTTTATATTTGTCGAAGAAAAGCTAACCAAGGGAATACAACTCCCACTCTTTGTCACCCTCCTCTTTCTTTTCATAGTTATTAACTATAAGTTAGATATGCGTGTTTTGTAAATGAAAATATGGATAATATAAAAAGAAAGGGGCGTAAAAAGAAAAGAGATAAGAAAAAACTATGCAAACTTGACAAGTATTGCTTCTTAAAAAATATTTGCAACTCAACGTGTCTTTTATCGGAGAAGCGGAGGACTAAAGGCTAAAAGTTCAGCAAAAAGGTTTACTCTCGAATACTTTATATGCTTCGGGGTAGGCCAGCTTTACTTTGTTGGATGGCAAATCTTGGCCTTCAAACACTTAGTTAAAAACCAAATGGTTGTAAAATAGCTAGTTTTGAAAAGCCAGGGTGTGAAGGCTCACGGGCTTATCCAGACGGTGGTAACATGGTGTTTGACCTAATGCTTATGATGCTTATGATGTTTGTTTGGCTTGGCTTGGTTATGGAGGTCACTACTTGTTTCCAAACTTCTACTGTCATGATTTTTACCGTTTCCATCTTTTCCTTTCTTATCTGGGTGTCTCGATATCTATATGTACATTGTGATTTGAGTTGTAAGTCGTGTGGGCCTTCTTCCTAAGGATGTTAGTCTGTCAACTAAAAGAGCTGGATACAAATGAACACATTCTTGCGAACCTACTAGGATGGAGTGATCAAGTCAAATTTAACAAATCATAGATGCATTTGGTCAACAGTTGGGGTAATGCTCAGTGGTAGAAAAAATAGTTATTGTGGTGTGATGTCCTAATATGTTTAGGGAAAACATACACAACCAAATGGTTTTAAAGCAAGATAGTCAGGTTTGGTATGAAAGAGAAGAACATGAGGTACTTGAAAGTTTAAAAGGAATGGGGAAGTCTGTTAGCTAAGTAGACAGTAGTGATTAAGGCTTCAAGCCAAAACTGACCTGGCATGCCAGCTTGATCAAGCAAAGTGAGAGTAGTGTCCATAAGATGAGGCCCTGGTGACATGGTCCCTTGAAGAGAACCTGATGAGTATTGTTGTTCTGGATAACATAACCAGCAGAATTGAAGGTTAGAGAACAATTGTTATCTTTAGCTAACTGAAAAACTGAGAGAAGATTATGAGTTATGGCAGGAGTATGAAGCAAAGTTTTCAGAGGCGAAAGCGCAAGGCGAGGCGCTTGACCCTCCATGGGGCGAGGCGTAAGCCTCGAAGCATTGAGGCGTAAGCCTTTTGATTTTTTGTTTTTTAAATAATTAAATTAATAAAATACAAAATACAAAAAATGTGCAGTTCATAAAAGATAGATTAATACAAAAAGATAGCATAAAGTAGATTATCAGTTTGTGACATTATTACCTTATCAGTTAATAACTAATTGAGAAACCCTATAACATCACTTTATTAGTTAACTTTTTATCTTATTAACTTATCATTTTATTAGCTATTAACAAAGCACATCAGTTCATCACTTAGTAAAGAAAAACAGAGCACGACTGTAGATGATGATCGACTTCAACAAGGCAACAGAGAGAGGGTTTGAATTAGGAAATTACAAAAATTAGATTAGGAAAATTTCTCTCCTAAGGCTTACGCCTCACCTATTGGGGCGTAAAAGGCGACTGAGGCGTATGCCTCAATGCGCCTAAGGAAATTAGGCGATTGCCTTTGTGGTTCACCGCCCAAATTTTCACGTCTTGAGGCGTTTTGGCATTGCCTCACTGCCCCAACGCCCCAAGGCGAGCCCAAAAAACGCCTTTGAAAACACTGGTATGAAGTACATTAGTAAGGTGGAAAGTCCATGGAAAGTCCAGAGGACAGAGCCCATGGAAAGTCCATGGCTCTTATTTATTATTCTGATTCATGGCAGTGGTGGGCCCAATTTGCAAAAACTACCGGCCCCACTACATGGAACAAATGAAAGTAACCTTAGGTGGGGTTGATGGTTGCTCTTCTGAAGAGCTAATTTTGGTTTCTATTTGGATCTTGTTGAAGTTTTTCTGTGTTCCAGACACCCAACCACCACAATTCATGTCATGTTCTTTCCATAAAAAGGTAATTAAAGTTTCAACTACTTCGATGTTGCTTTTTATTATTTTGTCTGTTGAATGTTACTTAACGTGTATGTCGCTCGTAGAAGATTTCTCATTCAAATGCGGACACTTTGTCCCCCAAGTCACTGATGCCCAAAATCCGTATCCTTGGTTAATCATTGCTTCACATCACTTCTCTGAGCCTTACCCTCTTGTTAATGAGATTGACCTGCTCTGTGTTGCAATCATGGATCACTTAATCCAGTTTGCTTACCATCCTTATCTGGTTACGGTAAGTTCACAATTTCCTTTACCATGAAGCGATCTTACGGAGAGGAGATCTCATTTAGGCTAGGTGATGCCATCCCCTTGACTTATCCAGATTGTAAGTTAATTCCAAAGAGTGAGGTCTATGATCTAATTCTAAAATAATGACACTTTTTGACTGTTGTCCATTGGTTTTTGGGGGTGTCCAATGGGTGTTTCTGTTTTGGTGTCTGACATGAACATGACACCTCGGAAGTGTCCATGCTGCTTAGATCACTACTTATCCCAAGATTCTAAGTTGTTTGGAGAGGGGCCAAAAAATGCGTACCAATCTTTCCGGCATCGTATATCTACACTGGTTTCAGTTTTGATGATGACTAAGCTTAGTCAAAATTTTTGATATGTCTCTGGCGCACTAGGAACTCTGTTGTGTGAAGGTACTTTCAGCTTCGTGTTGGGCTTTGATTGAAGTGCTTTTGATAAAAGACTTAATGCCACTGTTTTCCCTTTCCTAGCTGATTATATTACAAAGGTGGTTCGATGTTTCTTTACTCATGGTGTTATTTAGGATTATGCAATGATGGATTATGAATCTTTTGTGCTGTTCATATTGTGCAAGTGTGTGTATATATATATATAACTGCATATTTGATGGTTTCTTACTTTCTTTGATATGTTTACTATTTTTTTTCTTGGCAGCGTGTAAGATCGATGTTCTTTTTGGAGTTCGTGGTTGTGGGAGATGGAATGCAAAGAAGGATACATTGCAAAAGTTGGCCCCGAGGTGGTGTAGTATTTTGGAAAGATCCATGATGCTTTTTGAGAATCCTAGAGCACAAGTAGTGGTAAACTTGATATTTTGTTTCCTGGGGCTAAACTTTGTTTTGATGGTTTGAACAATGATGTAATTATTATGTAGTTGGAAGGATTTGGCTAATGTTTCAGTAATGACAATTTGTTTACTTGAAAGCAAACAGATTTTTGCTATTTATGGTTATGACTGTCCTTGGTTGTATGAGGTGGTGATAGATTCTAAATATGAGCAGGGAATGTATAAAATATGTTTGCAAGAAGAAATATTCATTGCTTGCAATAGGCTGTTGCGTATATGTAACATTAGCGAGGAAAAAATTTGTCTCTGAAGGCCTACAATAGGCTGCTTTTTGCGAGGAAATTACTTTGGCAGCGAGGAATTTATTCCTTGCCTATTATTTTCAGTCATGTCTGGTGTTTGAGCAAGGAATTTTGCGTTTTTGGCGAGGACTTTTTCCCTCGCAAATCATTTTTGGCGAGGAATTTTTATTTTCATTCATTTCCTGTCTACAGTTTGGCGAGGAATTTTTATTTTTGGCGAGGAATTATTTCCTCGCAAACCATTTTTTGGCGACGAATTTTTTCCTCGCAAATTGTTGACAATTTGCGAGGAAATTTATTTTCCTCGCTATAAGTTTCTGCGACAACGTTTTAGCGAGGAAAGTTGGCGACAAAAATATTCATCGCTAATACATTCAGCGAGGAAATTTATGATTTAGCGACGAAATATTTTTCCTCGCAATAGGTTGTTCGTGTTGTAGTGATTCTTGCCCTTCGTGTCAAGTTCCACATTAGTGATGCCCCTAGTCTCTAGGACCTTGCTACTAAGTCGTGTTCCCCAATCTGAGAGGACTTTGTTATGGACCATAATGTAGGCTTGGGGTTTTGGCTTGAGAAAGAAGCGGATGTAAAAGGCTCAAACCTAATTTCTACTCAAGCTTGGGTTTTAAAAGCTAGCAGCCATCTTTAACATTTTTATCAACTCTTGTTGTCTCTTGCCTCACTTGTGTGAAAGAGTTTGTTTCTTCAAAGATGCCCTTTGTATGTATTGGGAGATGTTTCCTTCAAAATGCCCCTTGTATGACGGGATGCTCATTCTTTCATTGATTTTTCTTTCATCTCTTTGTGTTTTTGCGTATGCCCCAGTGTAGGGGATGGCTGTCTAGCAGGTTTTTCAAAGGAATTATCCAGAGGCTCAACGTGGCTAGCAAAGGATAAGTGTTTGGGGTAGAGAAATGAATGCCTTTCTTCACCTTGAAACACACAACAAAGTGGCAAGGATCCTAACTAAGAAATTAGGGGCTTCGAGGTTTAACGAAGTGGATTTTTCTAAGATTAAGAACAATCCTTTGAGACACATTGTAGATGCATGGAGACATGGCTGATTTCTCACTTTGTTCGTGCTCTAACTTTTGCCTAGACCGCCCTTGTGGGTTTTCAATCTAGCGAGCTCATCATTTTTTTCTCTTCATTTTTCCTCTCTTTTCTTCTCCAACAGCATGATTTGCTCACAAGTGATCTCTGCGAGGGTGCAGAAATGTTTCAACTCCTCAGCTCAGCAGAAATGACATGGGTCATAGTTTTGAAAAACTCATTTTGTGCCTTTGACAATTCAAGTGATTATGATATGTTCCAAAAGATGCCATAAGATTACTAGGAAACCCTTGTGGATTGTTTTCAATGTTTGATATTATCATGAGTATTCTATGGCAGCAAACTAGCTAGCATAAGAGGAAACATTTTCAAAATTGTGGCCGACCAAAAGGTGCCTACGTATCTCAACAGAGAATCAGGCCATTCGTAGTTCATATTTGAGGAGACTTGAATTTAAGACCCACATTTCATGCTGAGTGTGACAATTGGCCAGAAACCATGATGAGCAAAAGTGATATCAATTTTTCAAGAGAAGCAAAACACGGGCCAAAATGGTGGTGAAAGTTAGCTAGGTACGAAAAGATTGTTTTAAAATCTAAGCCAAGACGTGATGGTGTAGACACCCCAATTTGGCCTAACGATTATTTCAAGTCCCACCTTAGGACAATCCCGATGATGAAATGGATACAGTGATTGCTGATTGCTTCCTTGAGAACCTTAGGACTTTCGGTAAGAACTTTGAGCCACTTAGAGGACCCAATTCAAAGCCATACAGCCTTTGACAGAAAATACAGAAGCCTAGGAGAATCCATCTGTCGGCCGTAACATCGATCTCACGGCCATAACATCATTTCCTCACCCGAGCAACCTGTTGCTAGAAAATCTCCCTGAGAGATCAATCCCTCGGCCGTAAGATCGATTCCTCGGCCGCCAGATCGATTCCTCGGCCGCCAGATCTATTCCTCGGCCGCCAGATCGTCAAATCCATTCCTCAGCCGTAAGATCGATTCCTCGGCCGCCAGATCGATTCCTCGACCGCCAGATCCATTCCTCGGCCGCCAGATCGTCCTTTTTCCAGATTCTGGAACGTTCTGTCAAACGTTTGATCCGTTCACCAAACCCTAGCAGCCAAATCCCGATGCGTTCGGGCTACGCCAGAGGATTGCCATGAAGAGTTAGAATCACTCTCTAACTCCAATTTTAATCGTGCATTGTGATTGGTTGGAATGAGTCATCCGGTGCCTATATAAAGGAACCTTTGGGTTCCGAAATTAACATTCAATTTCTCCATCTCATACCTCCAAGCTCTGCAAAAATCATCTCACATACTCCCTCTATAGAAGCCCTAACTTTCCGAAGGCAGCCGCATCCCGAACGATCAAACCCCGAAGTACAAACCCTAACCCTAGGGTTTTTGGAGAAGTAAATCAGTCAATCACACCCAATCCGAAGCAATCAAGCAACTGAGGGATCAAGGTGGTGAGGCCCAGGGGCCTATGGTTTGATCTCTTTTACGTTTTTATGCATTAATCATAGTGTTTTGATTATCTGTTAAATATCTGTTCTGGTGTGAGGAAGAACATCGGTTGGGGGATCAATCCTTCGGCCGATATATCAATCCAGGAGGATCCCTCGGCCGTGACATCCATTCACCGGCCGCGGGATCCATTACCCTGGGACATCTTTGTCTGTTTTGTTTATTCTGATGCATGCTTTCAATTACAGTCCTGGCTCACCTTATTCACCGTTAAAGGCTTAATTAAACAGACTATGTGTTAGAGTTGAATAAAGCATGTACATGTCTTATGTTGAATAACTATGGGCCAATCAATTACTGGGCAGAGAGAGGTGCCTAACACCTTCCCCTTACTGTACTTTTGGCTCCCGTACCCAGAATCTCTATCTATTTTCCTAGTTTTAATAAACTAGGTGGCGACTCTGTTTTGATGATAACCACTATCGTGTGGCGATGTTCCTAGCCATGGGAATGTCCATGATTTTGGTTTATGAAGCAAGCAACCAATCGAGCAATCCATGATCAATCTGTATGGCGATGCCCCGTTTGGGAGGTGTCTACAGCCCCGACTCTGCTGGGGAATATGAGAGCCATAACCAGAAAGTTCAACATAAGACTAATACATGCCTTGTTTAATTCACTTATCATATGCATCGAGCGGGCAACCCGTTGAGTTCACCTGATATCCCGGCATGACACGGGCTATGTTGGGGGTTCCAGCAAACTCCACAGTCACTCGTACCTAGTGGTATATCAAAAGGGGAATCACCCAATCACCGCCTATGATGGGCTGGTGAGAGGATTGGTGCCCTTTGACAACGGAGCACCCTGAGACTACCTAAACCTTGCATGTATTAGAAAGCCATAGAACTTATCAAACTAAGACAGGAACCTACAGGCTAGGAACCTATTTGCATTTGCTTGCAAAAGTTCTTCCCAACACCTTGTATCATATGTTGTTGTAATATCATTTTCTGTGCAGAAGGGTTGGGGCATGAACTAAGAGCCCTAACTCTAAGTCTTTATAGCTAAGCACTGAAGCATAGCATTGCCTGCAAGGTATGTTTTTAGTAAGTTGAAAGCACCACTGCTTATTTCTCACTCCCATTTTGCTTGAAGCACCGCGAAGCATGGATTTCTAGAACAAAATCAAACATCAAAAAAAAAAAGGCGCCGCCCCGTCGGCAATTGAACTGAGGTTACTCTAGCAATCTCTGCCTTGCAAGGCTAAAGGAAAGTGGGAGTGTGAGGTAGTAGAGCAGATTATGGATGATTGTATGCAAAGTTAAGGATATTATGGATAGAACTTGCAATACTCATTTCTCGATGAGTGATTCAACTTAGGACTTTGATTCCTATTTCCAAATCGGCATAGCAACCCATCTTTCAAAATTCAAAATTTTGAACATGCTTACCTTAGCAAGCTGGTAAAATTTAGGAGGTTGTCAATGTGCTAGCAAATAATCAGGTGGATTTCAATTACCTCAATCACCTTTTGAATCTTCCCTAACCAAGAATTGAAAGAACTTTCAAAACTTTTTGCAATACCTAGTCTAATGACAAGTTTTTCTAAAACATTCAAATAGCCGCTAGCACAGCGATGGACTCCGAGTCTACTTTCTGTTGCAGTCATATGCTCAACCTTTTCGGTTTATCTCATAATATGGATTGGGTTGGAAGTGGGATCTTAAGTGGTAGCAACGAGTCTTAAGAATCATCCATATCAAAAATAGCTGGCTATCTATAATATCTGATAAACTCATGCATACAAACGAATTGCTATGCATGACTCATCCATAATTTGTGAAGGTAGCTATGGTGCTTTGTATATCATTTTGCTTGCCTCTTTCTAACTATGCAGGGGCCAAACCAAGAGAGGAATCCATCACCCTCATTTCTTCTTATAGCACATTGCATGATCACGTGTCAACATCGATTATCATTTGGTTAAGCCACCCCATCATGCTAGATTTGCATTTTAAGGGCAATAAGTGTGTTTGATGTGTGCATTACATAGACACTTGATTTTGGGCATCTCAACCTAAGCGTAGCTAAGTTCTTGCTTTTTCTAAATTTTGGGTTTGGTCTTAGACGTGACAGCAATGACTGACAAGAAGATTGAAGCTCTGGCTGCTAAAGTTGATGTATTGGCTGAATTAGTGGCTGCCCTAGCCACCATTGTTCACAGTTTGCAAATAAGTCCTTCACAAGCTTCACCTCCACCTCCCCCTACTAGATGGACGAAAAACGCAGCTCAGAAAGGAACTTATCCCGCTAAGGACAACCAAATTGAAATGGCGGTGAATGATCTGCAACAGCAACATGAAAATCAACTTCTTCTCAATACCATCGATCTAAACCAGGAATCTCTCAAAGGGAAAAACAGCTGTAAGATGAACATAAGCAACAGTAATATTAAAATGGTGGGATCCCATCTCGACCGCAGGCAAAAGAGAAACTTTGTTCCTCTTAGAATGAACTTGGAAAAGGTGTTCTGTATCTTGGAAGCAAAAGGGGTATTGAAGCCGTTACAGCCAAAGTTTCCAAACTTTATACAAAAAGGCGGAGGGTATTGCAAGTACCACCAAGTAAGTGGTCACTCTATCAGAGAATGCGGGGCTTTCAAGAATGTGATCCAAGACCTCATCGATCAAGAGAAGATTGATCCAGCTGAGTTTGATCACTGGGCAGCAGTAGCATCCATGCCTGTCACGTCTTAGGCTAAGAGTCAATCTTTTGAGGAGTCTTATCTAGCTATTTTTGGCTACTATTTTGGTCCATATTTGTTTCCTTTTTAAAAGGTCTACGTCTTGAGTTTATTTTGGTCATAAATCCGCTTGTTGCACCTAGCATGAAATGTGAATCTCCTTAGACTTGAACTACGAATGGCCTGATTCTCTATTGGGATACGTAGGCACCTTTTGGTCAGCCACAAATTTTGAAAATGCTTTCTCCTGTGCTAGTTCGCTGCCATAGAATACTCATGATAAATCAAATGTTGAAAACAATCCACAAGGGTTTCAAAGTAATCTTATGACATCTTTTGGAACACATCATAATCACTTGAATTGTCAAAAGCGCAAAATGAGTTTTTCAAAGCTAAGACCTGCGTCATTTCTGTTGAGGAGTTGACACATCTTTGCACCCTCATAGAGATCACTTGTAAGCAAAACATGCTATCAAAGATGAAGAGTAGGAAAAAGGAGAAAGAAGAAAAGAGAGGAGAAAAAAATGATGAGCTCGCTAGATTGAAAACCTGTAAGGGCGGTCTAGGCAAAAGTTAGAGCACGAACAAAATGAGAAATCAGCCATGTCTCCATGCATCTACTATGTGTCTCAAAGGATTGTCCTCAATCTTAGAAAATTCACTTGGTTAACATCGAAGCCCCTAATTTCTTGGTAAAGATCCTTGCCACTTTGTCGTGTGTTTCAAGATGAAGAAAGGCATTCATTTCTCTATCCTAAACACTTATCCCTTGCTAGCCACATCGAGCCTCTGGATAATTTCTTTGAACAGCCTGCTAGGCAGCCATCCCCTACACTGGGGCAAACACAAAAAAATACAAGGAGAGATGAAAGAAAAATCAATGAAATAATGAGCATCTCGTCATACAAGGGGCATTTTGAAGGAAACATTTCTTCCAATACATACGAAGGACATTTTTGAAGAAACCAACTCTTTCACACAAAGTGAGGCAAGAGATAACAAGAGTTGATAAAAATGTTGAAGATGGCTGCTAGCTTTTAAAACCCAAGCGTGAGTAGAAATTAGGTTTGAGCCTTTACATCCGCTTCTTTTTCAAACCAAAACCCCAAGCCTACATTATGGTCCATAATAAAGTCCTCTCAGATTGGGGAACACGACTTAGTAGCAAGGTCCTAGATACTAGGGGCATCACCAGTGTGGGACTTAACACGAAGGACAAGAATCTTGGAATTTGCATCATCTTGGCAAATTGCACAACATGGAGAGTCACGTGAGACAGGGGGCATGGCTATGTTCCCCTTTATGCACTTCTCTCAAAAGTATCCAACCTCTTGTGTGGGTCTCAGTAGGTGCTTATCAATCCAACTCAAGTCAACCAAATCAAGCTCGAAGCAACAAACTCACCTAATTGACTAGGGGCATAGGTTTGCAAAACAATTCTACGTCCTTTGATGATTGAATGACGTGAGTGTGGAACATGGATGGAATGATATGACCTTGAAATCCTCGAGGAAAAGCTTTCGAAGATGGTTTTATCCTAAGCATTCTTAACATAGCAAATGCAAGCGCAGTCACCTTTTTGCAAATTTCTGAGGAAATAACATGGGTCTCTCATTTCATGAAGGGTGCAGCAATATGGTTCCTTGACCAAACTATGTTTTCAGTGGTACTGCTAGGGCATTGCGGTCTTTCAAAACACCTGGCTAGTATAAGCAATAAGCCATTATCAAATACGCGAAAGTTGAGATGTCCAGAATGCATTGCGGGTTCACATGCATATCATCATCACCCTGTCTTTTGCACCTAGTATTTCATGTGTACATCCTTATGTTTGCTTAGCAAAATTAGTTGTCTTGGTTGCACGATCTAACCCCAAGTATGAGGTGTTCTTATGCTTAAACAAGGCAGGTTCATCAAGGCATCATGGCCATCAAGGAATAAAGGGCAATAAAGGGATGCATTGTAAAGTCTACCTCCCTGCCAACACACTTGAAAAAAAAGCTCAGCCTGAGAAGCGTCATATCCTGGGGGAACACCTCAACTCTTTTGTGGAATGCTGTCACACAGCACTGTCAAGGGCATGCCAAGACCTCTGCCGAACGGAAACATTGCACCCACGTTTATTGTTATTCACATTGCATGTTTCTATGCTAGGGGCAAGTAGATCATTGTCATCATGCACGATTGAGCTAGGGTCAAGCATTCATGGCCTAAACAGGGGGCTTGCATTTCTTTTTAAATACTCAAATTAACATGCCTATGTATTGCATTGCAATCTATGTCACCCAAAATCGTTCAAGCTCTTGAACTAGGGTTCTTTAAAAGTGATGGTCCTGCCCCTAGCAGTCAGCATAAAAGGGTTTCGGCCCGTGGTCGATACCAAGCCTATTGCATGTTGTTTTCCTATCCATTGCTATTTTTCTAAACTATTCAAATATGGATTGCAGGATTCTCCTGGATTTCGGTCCTTGAACCGACCATACCAAGCTTGGTATCTATAACTGACAGAGCCAAGTCAAAAAAGCTGAAAGATAGCCTCAGCAAACTCTACAATTGGCACCATATCAACAGTATTAAAGTGGCTTCGCACTTCACATCCCCATAGCTCCTTACTTTGCATCAGCAACTTTGCCTTCATAACTCAGAAGCCTCACACTTGCTCTTCAGTAGCACCGTACGCATGCCTTGTCATATTCACGACCTTGTTGGGTTTCATAAGCTCCGAGCAATTCTATGCACAGGTCGCCTTGCGCTCAGCAGGTCCGATCTCCACGACTCCCTCTCAACAGTAGCTCAATTCAGCAGCTCCCTGCACCTATGATCTCAGCAGCTACATGCTCGCTACCATCAAAACAAGTCAATGGCTCCCCCACCTCAGTAGCACCCCGTGCTCAAAAGCTCCATACTCAGCCCTATGCCCAAGTCACTCAAACAGCTCTGCACTCACCTCAACAGCCTCATGCCTACTAGTCATTCAGCAGCTCTGTAGCTACCCCGAGCTCACATCTTGAAGATAAGCAGCCTCACCACTTCCAGGCCGGTGAAGCAATCCTGTGACTCCCACTTAATGCACATTTATGCAGTTCTGGCCCAGCACACACTTCGGAAAGCATCCCTTCAGTAGGGGAGTTGAAAGTCTGCTTAACAAGGTTGAAATTAGGAGGCGAAGGAAATCTCCTAGGCGTGCATGAGGATCATCTTGTCAGCAAAGACGATGGAAATCTCTGAAGACATTAATCACCGAAGCATTTAACAAATCTTATGGCACTTTGGGTCAACAAGTCAACGAAGTCAAAGTGGAATATGGTCAAGAACTAGCCTTGGGGGCAATCCTGAGCATGTGGAATCTAGCCTTGGGGACGATCCCGAGCATACTCAAAAAACTAGCTTTGGGGGCAATCCCGAGCATACTCAGAACTAGCCTTGGGGACGATCCCGAGCATACTAAAAAAAAAACTAGCCTTGGGGGCAATCCCGAGCATACTCAGAACTAGTCTTGGGGACAATCCCGAGCATACTCAGAACTAGCCTTGGAAGCATCCCGAGCATGTGGAAACAAGCTTTGGAAACATCCCAAGCATAAGGAACCAATCAAACCCCGTGGAAGATGGAAGATGGAATACTCAACAGCTCAGCAGTTCTACAAGTCCATCACCTCAACAGGCTCGAAGCCTGTATCTACTATCTCAAATGGCTCCAAGCCGTAACCATCACCTCAACAGGCTCGAAGCCTGTATCTACTATCTCAACTGGCTCGAAGCCGTAACAACCAACTCAACGGCTCTAAGCCCATTGTCTCAACTGGCTCGAAGCCGTACACAATCAAGTTCTTAACAGGCTTGAAGCCTGTGTTCATCATCTCAACTGGCTCGAAGCCGTAACAAACAATCTCAGCGGCTCCAAGCCCATTATCTCGACTGGCTCAAAGCCGTAAACGAGCAACAGGCTCTAAGCCGCCCCAACAATCAAGACATCTATTCTCAGGCTCTACGCCTGAATGCTCAAAAATCTAACATTTTTGAATGCTCAAGCTCTACGTTCGGATGCCCAACCACTGTGTACTGGATGCTCAAGTTATACACTTGAATGCTCAAGCTCTTCGCTTGGATGCCCAACCACTGCGTATTGGATGCTCAAAACCTGTACTTTGAATGCTCGGATTCTGCCGTCCGAATGCTCGAGCTCTACGCTCTGAATGCTCAAGTCCGGAACTTGATAGAAGCTCTAAGCTTAAAACAAACACACATGCACGGGCCCGTGCACATATTGCATCAACATTATCACATCGAGTCTGCATCATCATATCTGTTCACATCTAACAACCATCATCACACATATACACTCTGCATATCTCTCATGAAACAGGTCAACCCTGCAATCAACCGCCACTATGCCTCGGTTTTATTGATCGGTTCAGCGCCTCGATCCTTTGGCTCCATGCCAACACTTATGATGAGAAAGCTCCGTGCACAGACCATCAGAATACAACCAGCTCCGCGCTTCGGTTCATTACGTCAAGCTCAAAGCTCTGACACCACAGGCTCTCATCCTGATCAATACCAGCTCCGCGCTTCGGTCTCATCAAGCTCTAAGCTCACCCCAAGCTCTTACCTCATGATTACAACCGGCTCAGCGCCTCGGTTCCCTCATTCTAACGCTCTGTGCTCCAGTTACAGGTCCCGAGCCCCTCATACTCAAAACGGCATCCGACTCATCTCCAGAAGATGGCTTGGGTTCCACCCCATATCTCAAAAAAGGTGTCTGAATCATCCCCCGCAGATGGCTTGGATTCCACCCAATTACATCAATTCCTTCCAGCTCATTCGCAAGGATAGGCTACTCTACCGAGCTCCTTGCAGTCAAAGTAAGGATGATCAAGAAAAGCAAACGCACCTGCAGTGTACTGATCTACCCCAAAATACTAAGGAAGCTCTCCGCAAAGAAACTCCCCAGGTAGCCCCGCGCTCCTTCAACTACTCTTCGCCAAAACCCTGGCTCAGTCTAGGTACGTCACACTACGGCTTTTTAAGCCCTAAGGTACGTCTTCTGTCTCTAACCCTCCAAACTTTTTACTTTTGTTTTATATGCCCGAACTACGATTGGTCTGAATTTCCTTTGTGGAATACGTAGGCAGCCTCCCGGCCCGACCATAACAAAACCTTTTTCGAAAACCCCTTGGAATAGTGGTTGGACCAAATTGAGTTGCTTTTTACAGCTTTGACTCTTACTCAAACATGTCTCGCGATCCGTCGAGTTCGGTCAAAGAGGGGCATCTGTAGACACCCCAATTTGGCCTAACGATTATTTCAAGTCCCACCTTGGGACAATCCCGATGATGAAATGGATACGGTGATTGCCGATTGCTTCCTTGAGAACCTTAGGACTTTCGGTAAGAACTTTGAGCCACTTAGAGGACCCAATTCAAAGCCATACAGCCTTTGACAGAAAATACGAAGCCTAGGAGAATCCATCTGCCGGCCGTAACATCGATCTCACGGCCATAACATCATTTCCTCACCCGAGCAACTGTTGCTAGAAAATCTCCCGAGAGATCAATCCTCGGCCGTAAGATCGATTCCTCGGCCGCCAGATCGATTCCTCGGCCGCGAGATCTATTCTTCGGCCGCTGGATCGTCAAATCCATTCCTCACCGTAAGATCGATTCCTCGGCCGCCGATCGAATTCTCGACCGAGAGATCCATTCCTCGGCCGCCGGATCGTCCTTTTTCCAGACTCTCGAACGCTCTGTCAAAAACGTTTGATCCGTTCACCAAACCCTAGCAGCCAAATCCCGATGCGTTCGGCTACGTCAGAGGATTGCCATGAAGAGTTAGAATCACTCTCTAACTCCAATTTTAATCGTGCATTGTGATTGGTTGGAATGAGTCATCCGGTGCCTATATAAAGGAACCTTTGGGTTCCGAAATTAACATTCAATTTCTCCATCTCATACCTCCAAGCTCTGCAAAAATCATCTCACATACTCCCTCTATAGAAGCCCTAACTTTCCGAAGGCAGCCGCATCCCGAACGATCAAACCCCGAAGTACAAACCCTAACCCTAGGGTTTTTGGAGAAGTAAATCAGTCAATCACACCCAATCCGAAGCAATCAAGCAACTGAGGGATCAAGGTGGTGAGGCCCAGGGGCCTATGGTTTGATCTCTTTTACGTTTTTATGCATTAATCATAGTGTTTTGATTATCTGTTAAATATCTGTTCTGGTGTGAGGAAGAACATCGGTTGGGGGATCAATCCTTCGGCCGATATATCAATCCAGTGGGATCCCTCGGCCGTGAAATCCATTCACCGACCGAGAGATCGATTTTCCTGGGACAGCCTGTCTGTTTTGTTTATTTCTGATGCATGCTTTCAATTACAGTCTTGGCTCACCTTATTCACTGTTAAAGGCTTAATTAAACAGACTATGTGTTAGAGTTGAATAAAGCATGTACATGTCTTATGTTGAATAACTATGGGCCAGTCAAACGACTGGGCAGAGAGGGGTGCCTAACACCTTCCCCTTACTGTACTTTTGGCTCCCGTACCCATAATCTCTATCTATTTTCCTAGTTTTAATAAACTAGGTGGCGACTCTGTTTTGATGATAACCACTATCATGTGGCGATGTTCCTAGCCATGGGAATGTCCATGATTTTGGTTTATGAAGCAAGCAACCAATCGAGCAATCCATGATCAATCTGTATGGCGATGCCCCGTTTGGGAGGTGTCTACAGATGGACATGGCTGTCATTGCTCAAAACTTGGTTGGATTAAAACTTCAATTTTTTCGTCAGCCATTACCATCATGTCTGAGATCAAACTCCAAATCTAAGAGAAGGAGAAACCTAATCATGCTCAAGTTGAGATATCCAAAACTAATTGTCCATGCGGCGCATTTTCTAATATGCAAACTGCCCTTAATGGTGGTGCAATCAAATGACATGCGATGAACAAAGAAAGGAAATGAGGGGGATGGACTCCTCTTTTGGTTTGGTCCATGCATAGTTAGAAAGAGGTAATCAAAACGATATGTATAGCACCACAACTACTTACACAGATTATGGATGAGTCATGCATTGCAATTCGTTTGTATGCACGAGTTTATCGGATACTATAGATAGCCAGCCATTTTTGATATGGATGATTCTTAAGACTCGTTGCTACCACTTTAAGATCCCACTTCCAAACCAATCCATATTATGAGACAAATCGAAAAGGTTGAGCATATGGCTACAACAGAAAGTAGACTCGGAGTCCATCGCTGTGCTAACGGCTATTTGAATGTTTCAGAAAAACTTGTCATTAGACTAGGCATTGCAAAAAGTTTTGAAAGTTCTTTTAATTCTTGGTTAGGGAAGATCCTTTCTCAAAACGTGATTGAAGTAATCGAAATCCACTTGATTATTTGCTAGCACATTGACAACCTCCTAAATTTTACCAGCTCGTTGAGGTAAGCATGCTCAAATTTTTGAATTTTGAAAGATGGGTTGCTAGGCCGATTTGGAAATAGGAACCAAAGTCCTACACTTGTCATGCTGAATCATCCATGGAGAAATAAGTATTGCAACTTCTATCCATAATATCCTTAACTTTGCATACAATCATCCATAACCTGCTTTACTACTTTACACTCCCTCTTTGCTTTAGCCTTGCAAGGCAAAGATTGCTAGAGCAACCCCTAGTTCAATTGCCGGCGGGGCGGCCAGTGTTTGATTTCTTTCTAGAAATCCATGCTTCGCGGTGCTTTAAGTAAAGCGAGAGTGTTAAGTAAGCAATGATGCTTTTTACCAAAAATATACCTTGTAGGCGACGCCATTAGTGCTTGGCTACTTAGGGTTAGGGCTTTTAGTTCAAGCCCTAACCCTTCTGCACAGAAAGAGATGTTACAACAGCAGATGATACAAGGTGTGAGGAGGAACCTGGAAGCAAAATGCAAGTAGGTTCATGTCTTAGTTTGATAAGTTCTATAGCTTTCTAATACATGCAAGGTTTTGGTAGTTTCAGGGTGCTCCGTTGTCAAAGGGCACCAATCCTTTCACCAGCCCATCATAGGTGGTGATTGGGTGATTCCCTTTTTAGAATACCACTAGGTACGAGTGACTGTGGAGTTTGCTGGAACCCCCAACATAGCCCGTGTCATGCCGGGATATCAGGTGAACTCAACGGGTTGCCCGCTCGATGCATATGATAAGTGAATTAAACAAGGCATGTATTAGTCTTATGTTGAACTTTCTGGTTATGGCTCTTATATTCCCCAGCAGAGTCGCCAAAAACTGTAGACACCTACCAAACGGGGCATCGCCATACAGATTGATCATGTTTGTTTGCTCGATTGGTTGCTTGCTTCATAAACCAGAATCATGGACATTCCCATGGCTAGGAACATCGCCACATGATAGCGGTTATCATCAAAACAGAGTCGCCACCCAGTTTATTAAAACTGGGAAAATAGGTAGAGATTCTGGACACGGGAGCCAAAAGTACAATGAGGGGAAGGTGTTAGGCACCCCTCTTTGCCCAGTCGTAAGACTGGCCCATAATCGTTCAACATAAAACATATAGATGCTTTGTTTAATTCCAACACATAGTCCGTTTAATTAATCCTTTAAACAGTAAGTAAAGTGAGCCAGGACTGTAATTGAAACATGCATCAGAAAGCAGGAAACAAAGCAAAGTTGTCCCAAGGTAATGGATCCCACGGCCGGTGAATGGATGTCACGGCCGAGGGATCCTCCTGGTTTGATGTATCGGCCGAGGGATCGAAGCCCCGGTCGATGTTCTTCCTCACACCAGACAGAAACATTAACAGATGATTAAATGCTACGATTAATCATAAATGCGATAAGTAAAACAAACCAGAGGCCGTTGGGCCTCACCACCTTGATCCCTCAGTTGCTTGATTGCTTTGGATTTGATTGCGATGGACTGATTGCTTCTTGAAAACCCTAGGGTTAGGGTTTGACCGTTGGATTGATGGCTGCCTTCAGGAGGTTAGGGCTTTTGAAGAGGGGGTTTGAGAGAGTATTTTGACAGAGTTTCGTGGCTTGAGAGAGCGAATTCCGTTATGAATTTCGTGTGTTTATTTTCGGAGTCCAAAGGCCCTTTATATAGGCAATTGGTGACTCACTCCGGCCAATCAAATCACGAGATGGCAATTGCAATTGCAATGCATCTCTAACTCTACGTCGTAATCTCTGAGCGTAGCCCGAACGCATCGGGAAGGTAGTGTAGTTGGATCAAATGTCTGACAGAACACGTTCCAGAGTCTGGAAAAAGGTCGATCTGGCGGCCGAGTAAAAGGATATCACGGCCGAGGAATGGATGTCTCGGCCGAAGGATAGATCTTGCGGCCGAGGGATTGATCTCTCAGGGAGATTTTGCTAGCAACAGGTTGCTCGGGTGAGGAAATAATGTTAGGGCCGTGGGATCGATATCATGGCGACAGATGGATTCTCCTAGGCTTCTGTATTTCTGTCTGAAAGGCTGTATGGCTTTGAATTGGGTCCTCTAAGTGGCTCAAAGTTCTTACCGAAAGTCCTAAGGTTCTAAAGGAAGCAATCAGCAATCACTGTATCCATTTCATCATCGGGATGGTCCCCAAGGTGGGACTTGAAATAATCGTTAGGCCAAATTGGGGTGTCTACAATTATTCGATACTTCCTACTATTAATTAGGGTTTCCTGCTAGTACGTGATACTAACTTAGGCATCGGAGGGCCTTTGCCATGAGAGGCAAAGGTGCGCTCACCCATTGTCTATTTTGCAGGTTAAAGCTCCGACGACGTTTAAGGTTCCAGCGAGAAGTTACGAGTTACCATTGTTTTCTTGTGCTGTTCAAAGCCTCTTTCGATTTTCTCCACTTACACTAAGGACTTTTGAAAAATTAACAACGTGCACCATCGAGATGCACGACTCTTCATCGGGTCATAGAAGCGTCCTAATAAACATAGGACAGACTATAAAGCGAGAGACAACCTAGAAGCCGCCCTAAACATGCTCCTATGCAAAACGGAATGTATGTATAGTTCCTGAGACGAGTTTGCCTCATGAATTTCAGACGTTGCCGGAATCCTCAGAATTCTTTTCGGCGATGTGTCATTGAGTTGATCAACAGATCCTAAAAGATGTCAAAATAGACTAAATCTTCGACTAGTCCCATTTGAAGCTTCAACTTTGAACTTGGAACAACTCTGTATTGAAGTCATGGCACCTTAACCTTGAACACCGCGGTGTATAGTGACTACGCACTTCAACCTGGGTGGCGTTAGTGACACAACATAACTACTTTGGTGTTCCTTATTTTCGGTTGAATCCTCAATCAGGCATGAGCCGAGGATGTAGTAAATTTTGATTTCTCAAAGTCTCATTGAACTAAGGACTCTGCGATTAATAACGAACATTCGGCAGAATGAGCGACTCCTCATCGGGTCCAACGTCTTAGACAGCGTAAGACAAACTCGAAAGAAAGAACCGCCTTAAGCATGCTCCTATGCAAAACAGTGCATGTACAGTGCATGCGATAGGGAAAGCAGTAACACATAAACAGCTACGGGGTTAGATGCAAAAATATCTTACCCTGTAGGTACCTATCCTAGTTTGGAGAGTTCTAGTGCTTTGTATATGCAAATGTCGGTTTTGGTTTGTAACAGGTTCCTCGGACTAAAGCCAAAATATACATCCTGCTGCCCGCATAACCGCAGAGCAACAATCAAACGGTAGAATGACTTATCATCGTCGAAGGTTGTTGGGCATTCGGGGTACCCGGGCTCCGGTAAACCGTGCCGGATTGCCAAAATGCTCCAACGAGGCTATCCCACATCGATGCAAACGAGGCTATCCCACATCGCAAAATGCCTTTTCAAATTTGGCTCATTTTATTTAATCCATCTTTAGAGAAAACTACACAAGTGAACAATCGAAAAAGCCCTAGATCAGATTGGCCGGACACGAGGTCCTGTTAAATCACCATTCCAACCTTCGGCAGCGCGAAGCTCACCGTTTTGACATACTTTTAAAGGATTGTTCCCAAGTGTATTAAGCTCTAAGTGTGGATCAATATCGGTTCGATCATCCCCAGCAGAGTCACCACTGTGGGCAGCATGCCCTTAAAAAGGATTCCGTTCCTTTCCAAAGCAAGGCCCTCGGATCGAGGGAGCGTGAGCGGGGAAGCAAGTGCTCGGAATACAAAGTTGCCACTCGGGTTTGAAGGTCCAACACCCAAGGAACCGTATTTCAAAGCACCTGCCGCGCTGTTTGATTTTAAAAAGTGAAAGCACCAGTCCGTCATAACCATATCTGGGTTCGGGAGCCAGGTTAAGAGAGGGGAAGGGTTTTAAGGCACCCCTCGCCCAATCCGGAGATCGGTCTCTACTTAGGCATTTTGTGAAAACTTTTGCGATTCTTCTTTTATTAACCAATTTTTAGCCAATTAGGGTGGGGGAACAGTTAATCGGGGATTAAAACTGTAACAGTTTGTAAGATGTGATAGATAGCGTGGATGCACAGTTAGTATAGGATGAAAACAGACTCCTGTGGGAGTTTAAAGAGACTAGGAGGGCACCTGTTTTGGAGTGACGTGCGCAGAAAGAAACCAACATGCACTGATCAAGTCACTGCATGCTTATCACACCTGCGCGCGCCACTACAAGACCTGCGCGTGCTAGTAAGCTCAAGCCCACAGCTCTTATTCTTAACCCTCTGGGCTCTGGAAATAACCAGTGTACACACAGGACAAGCCAAGCAATTTATAGGAACCATAATATACAGTTTAAAGGCTGAAAAGCCCTACAAATTAACAAAATACCCCATAAACAGTGTGGGGATAAAACAGTGGCCTAAGGCCAAGTTACCAAAGCAAAGACCACCCACTGGTCAAGGACTGACAAGCGCAAGAATGTTGCGCCCTGGCGCGCGCGGGTATGAGTCAAACTTTCAGTGTTTGGTTTTGCTCATCCTAGGTTCTGGGACAAGTCCAGAAAGATCCCAGGGGTGCTCCACAATAGCAGATATGCATATTGAAATACAGCTAGCATTTCTAACAAAGGAAAGCAGTAAACTGGTTATTTACATGCTCACAGTGACCTATATACAAAATTAAACACAAAATAATAAGGCACCAATCCCCACACAAGACCTGCATGCGCTGCCACAAAGTGGCGCACGCGTACTAACGATCGGCGCGTGCTGGTCCTTGCCACTTCGGTTTTTGAAACCTTGCTAGCTTTTTGGGCCAGGACTGGTATTGATTACCAGCCTTGACCCTGCCAGCCCCCCTCAGGGATCAGAATAGAGAGCAGAACAAAGGTAAGCTATACCTTTGGTTCTTAAGGTTTGAAAGGTGTTTGAGCTTTGAGTTGAGGTTGAGATTGTTTGGGGTGTTTGAGTTGTTGCGTGGAGGAAGAACAAGCTATGTTCTTGAGGGTGTATGAGTAATAGAAACAAGGGAACAAGATAGCTTGATAGAAGCAAGGAACCCTAGGTGCAAAATTTTGTAACCCTTTAGAAGAAAGAGTGAAGGGGTATTTATAGGAGTAGAAGGAGTTAGGTCTGGTGGCAAAGAGATGAGCTCAGCCAGTCCACGAGCTGGCTGAGGGCTGCTTGGTGGTTAAGCTTACCAACCCATAAAGGTGACGGGGACAGGCTTTGTCTGGCGCGCGCGCATTACACCCTGGCGCGCGTGGGTCAACGGTCAAACTTTGACTATTGACCAACACCTGTCAATTTGACCCGCGCGCGCTGGTTCTCAACCAACGCATGCCAGTTGGGCTTTTGGCCTTTTGAAGTGGTTTCGGCTAGGTTAGGTTCAAGGGTTTTGCAAACACTCAAAACTCAAACACTCGACATTCCCGGGGTGTTCTTGATCCGTTTCATCATCAAGAAATAAAATAGCGTACGTAAACTAATCTGGAAGCCCAGATTGGGGTGTCTACAGTGTTGAACAATTATGAGCTAGTCTCACGATTGGGCAAAGAGAGGTGCCTAACACCTTCCCCTTATTGTACTCTTGGCTTTTGTACCCAGAATGTCTACTTGTTTTTCCTAGTTTTTATAAACTATGTGGCAACTCTGTTTTGATGATAACCGTTATCGTGTGGCGATTTTCCTAGTCATGGGAACATCCACGATCTTGGCTTATGAAGTGGAAAGCAAACGAACATGATCAATCTGTATGACAATTCCCCATTTGGGAGGTGTCTATAGCGGGATACCGTGTGATCTTTTGCCTAAACCCAATCCAGGAAAGTAGTTCTGCTTCTTCATCATCCGTATGGCGGGGGCACTTACGTAGAAACTCCTTTCAGCCATTAAAGTTTGCACAGCAGTTACTTCGTCAAGATTGAACCCAGTGAGAAAAGTTTCCTCTGCTTCAGTCC
The DNA here is from genome assembly GCA_018127125.1 of Rhododendron griersonianum. NCBI lineage: Eukaryota > Viridiplantae > Streptophyta > Magnoliopsida > Ericales > Ericaceae > Rhododendron > Rhododendron griersonianum. Next base: position 27,164,724 of record CM030790.1, on the reverse strand, counting down.
CCACCTATCACGCCCTCAATTTTCAACATAAATAAATAAACCATTTCGATAAAAGATCCTCGCATAAGATAAATAATACCCAAAATGAGTTTCCCACCTGTTTAATTACAAATCAAGTCCCCAAGTTTCTAGATAATCAACATTGGCACACTGGCTCACATTAACTTAGATACAAGCACAAAGTGTTTAGAATATTACAAACTTCAGTCAAAAGATAATTCAAGAGTAAATTAGTTACAAAGCCATCTTTAACCAAAAGTAAGTCTATTACAAATATGAGTAAGTAACTAAGTGAAATAGCTTCCAAAAATAATCTTCGTGTCCAAGCACACCATAGCATGCAATCTATTGCCCGGCATTTGGACCTGAAAAGAAGGATTTTGTTGAGTTACACGAGCCCAGTAGGAAATTCTCTACAAAATCTATATGTAATGAGATGATAAGCAGAAATACGGTGAATCAAGTTAAATGGCAAATCCAAATAATGCATGCCAACACTCTTTGCTAGAATCATAGCGTTCTCATACACATACACCCACACACACACACATGCACACGCACACACACACACTTCTTCCAACGACTTTCCACCCCTTTGCGTCACAATAGACTCCACCCTTTGCGATTTTGTGTTCCCACCCCTTGCGTCACAATAAACTCCACACTCAACTTCACAACGACAACCACACAATCATCACAGTCAATGCCAACGCCATAAACTCGTTCCACACACACACGCCGACTTTATCAAATACGCCACAAATAGCTCGAGGATCATAACAATCAAGACCACTACATAACTTTCAAAAGAATGTGCAATCCTAAAGCCGTAAAGTATCCCATTCGACCATATATAGCAAGCAAACACCCATTGTAGGGAGGTATTCCCGAACAGATACAATTAGTAGCCGAACACGTGGTATGCCAGATCCGTGTAATGAGGAAAGTGATATGGGACTCCATACAAGATGAAGGACGGCGATAAGATCCGGTGGTACGAGAAGTCATCGGATCAGATAGTCTGTTCGGCTGAAAGGGACCAACGACATGAGAAGTCATTAGTTGGTGCAGTCTGTTCGGCAATGAAGAATCAAAGACATGGGAAGTCATTGGTAAGTGCAGACTGTTCGGCTAAGGTGTGTACCGGACAGATATAGTCATATGAAAGAACGTAGTCTTAGGAGATAAGGCAATAAGAGTGTTCTAGAAGAAAAACCCAGTATCCAGTAAAGATAAGTGAGGAGACAGTCCTATGATAGAACGAGTTCCGTAAAGGGAAGAGTCCCTATGAGTAAGGGATCTCGGTTGATTGGGCAAGAGAATCCCCGGAAAGGCTAGGTTTCCTATACGGGGTAGGAAACCTAGGGCAATGAGGATGTTTGAAGAGCAAGTAAACATATGATTATAAATACAAGGTAAACCTAAAGGTAAAAGGTACGCAATACGCTGCACTATTCAATACTTCCTACTGATAATTAGGGTTCCCTGCTAGTACGTGATACTAACTTAGGCATCGGAAGGCCTTTGCCACAAGAGGCAACGGTGCGCTCACCCCTTGTCTGTTTTGCAGGTTAGGGTTTAGACGAAGGCATTAGGGTTCCGATCGGACAACACGTGAAGAAACGAGATTCAGCGCTGTTCTAGGTACTATTTGTTTTTCTCCACCTACACCCATATCACACATAATCACCACAAAATATGTAGAGGAAGAGAGAAATCCCTACCTAAGTGGGTTTTGAGCAAAATCCTAAGAGAATCAAGTGGATTAAGCCCAAATCTTCTAAGAACAAGCTACTCCCAAGCTTTTCTACAAGAACTAGAGTAAATATAACCCAAAAACAGGATAAATAAACAAGGATCAACAAGTGATTGAGAGGAGAGAGAGAAAAACGTGGGTGAGAGACAAAAAGTGAGAGCAAGAACACAAGACTTACCCCTTGTTCACCAAACGTGAGATTCAAGTGAATTTGAGGAAGAAAACCCTTGGATCTTGAAGATTTGATGTAGAAATCAAAAGGTTTGAGTGAGATTGGATGGGGTGGGTGAGAGGGGGTGTTTCCAGGTCTGGTTCGTGGGTTTTGGGGTGTGAAAAATGATAAAGAGGGGTATTTATAGTTGTCCAAAAAGCGTGCTGAAATTTCAGAAAAAACACAGCGGGTACCGGTACTGGGCGATTCCCAGTACCGGTACTGGAACCCCCAAAATGCCAATTTGGCCACGCTCTGAACACTGGGTACCGATACTAGGCAAGAGGCACTACCGGTACTGGCTGGATAGAAAAATGAAATTTTCGAACGGTCACCAAAATGAACCTCAATCGCTACCAACACTTCCAAACAATATTACAACATCAAAAACGCATATTTTACTATTCTCCGAGTGTTTGATACACAACAGTAAACGTATATCCGTACACCCTCACAAACAAACGCACAACTTTATTAATAATACTATTCTTTTACGCGTTAAACGATTTCCGAAATTATAATAATTCATGGGTCTCTACACCACCTCTTGCCAATTACTTCACGTCACAACACGTTCAAAAATGTAATTGAAATATTCTAGGCCTTCTCGATCGTGAGTTGGCCCATATAGGTTTAGAATCAGTTCGGGGTCAATACGAATGTAACATCCCTATAACCAAATTGATCAAAGAACTAGGCTCTTTGCATATGTAAAATATATATGTTTATAATTCCAGTAACTAGCAGAACTTTAATTAATTGAGGATACAAGGTTCTAGTGATTTAATCCAAACAGAACTAATATTTAATTAGAAACTAACCTAATATCCATATTCTGATATATACACATCTAATCTCACAAGTGCAAAACTCGATTATATATATACGTCCACTGCTTTCTTCCTTTTTGGTTCAAATGCACATATATACATCTAATTCACACATGTACACACAGCTTAGCCATCACACCCCCACGGCACATCACAGTAGCCTAACTTTTCCTCTTCTTTTTTTTTTTTAACAAAACAATCAACTCTACCTAGATTCTTATTATTCTTGATTTGTATGAATACTACCTACCTAGCGTGCACATCAGCTGCGGCACAGCCACAACTGTTCCGGCCATGTACAAGAGAGAGGGGAAAGGGAAAATAAAAGGGCCGGTGATTATACCCGACGCCACGAGCGGTGATCATGTAGGGAGAAGAGGAAAGAGGAATTTACCCAAAGGATCTTCGGAACGACAAGCGGTGGTGCGGAAAGACGTACTATCAGGAGGAAAGGGTTTGCTGCACTAGTTCTCCTTCTACTCCTTTCTACTGTTTGTATCTCTTTTCTTTTTCCTATTTCTTTATTACAACATATATGGCTATTAGTCATTCTTACCTTAGGGAATACGTGGACACATGCAACAGTTAAGACTTCCTAGCCTAGACACGTGTGGTGCTAGGATAAATGGAGTACTAAACTCCATTTTGCTATCTACTAAAAAATTGTTCTGATTCCACAATTCATGTCCGGGTTCTGATTTCTTACAAATTACATTGTAGATTAATAAAAATGTGTGGACCATTATGGTGTCGTTTGCTTCCTAAAGAAAAGTACTGAACCCCTAAAATTATATCATGCTATCCTCGTGTCCTAAAAACGTAGACTGAAAATATCCACTTAACCTTAGTCCCATTTCTTTTAAAATACTGTAACCTAATTAGAGTCACGTAAGTGCATTTTTAGAAACTGGGCTTTACACATACACCCCCACACACACTTCTTCCAATGACTTTCCACCCCTTGTGATTTTATGTTTCTACCCCTTGCGTCACAATAGACTCCACCCCTTGCGATTTTGTGTTCCCACCATTTGCGTCACAATAAACTCCACACTCAACTTCACAACGACAACCACACAATCATCACAGTCAATGCCAATGCCATAAACTCGTTCCACACACACACGCCGACTTTATCAAATACGCCACAAATAGCTCGAGGATCATAACAATCAAGACCACTACATAACTTTCAAAAGAATATGCAATCCTCAAGCCGTAAAGTATCCCATTCGACCATATATAGCAAACAAACACCCATATCACACATAATCACTACAAAACATGTAGAGGTAGAGAGAAATCCCAACCTAAATGGGTTTTGAGCAAAACCCTAAGAGAATCAAGTGGATTAAGCCCAAATCTTCCAAAAACAAGCTACTCCCAAGCTTTTCTACAAGATCTAGAGTAAATATAACCCAAAATCAAGATAAACAAACAAGGATCAACAAGTGATTGAGAGGAGAGAGAGAAAAACGTGGGTAAGAGCCAAAAAGTGAGAGCAAGAACACAAGACTTACCCCTTGTTCACCAAACGTGAGATTCAAGTGAGTTTGAGGAAGAAAACCCTTGGATCTTGAAGATTTGAGGTAGAAATCAAGAGGTTTGAGTGAGATTGGATGGGGTGGGTGAGAGGGCGTGTTTCCAGGTCTGGTTCGTGGGTTTTGGGTGTGAAAAATGATAAAGAGAGGTATTTATAGTGGTCCAAAAAGCGTGCTGAAATTTCAAAAAAAACACAGCGGGTACAGGTACTGGGCGATTCCCAGTACCGGTACTGGAACCCCCAAAATGCCAATTTAGCCACGCTCTAGACACTGGGTACCGGTACTGGGCAAGAAGTAGTACCGGTACTGGCTGGACAGAAAAATGAAATTTTCGAACGGTCACTGAAACAAACCTCAATCGCTACCAACACTTCCAAATAATATTACAACATCAAAAACTCATAGTTTACTATTCTCCGAGTGTCCGATATACAACAGTAAACGTATATCCGTACACCCCCACAAACAAACGCACAACTTTATTAATAATACGATTCTTTTACGCATTAAACGATTTCCGAAATTATAATAATTCATGGGTCTCTACACCACCTCTTGCACAGGTGTATCGGAATGAGGTCGTGTTACCCAAAAAGGCAACTTAGAGAAGGGGTGAATAGGGTTGCTAAGTAAAAAAGCCAATAAAGATTATCTCTAACAATCTTTTAATCAAAATGATATGCGCAAATAAAAGAGAGAGAGAGTTAGAGAGATAGAACCCGATTATAGTGGTTCGGCCCGGATTTGTCCACGGTCCGGCCTAGTCCACTTCTCCTCAAGCAACTACTTGAAGGTTCCACTAATCTTCAAAAAGATTACAAGTAGTAAGTCTTGCGGGTGCTTACAATGACCTTATCCCCTAGCTTTCCCGAGGAGCTAGTGCAACCGCAAGAGTTTTCTCCGAAAACCTCTCGAAAATAATAACACCCAAATTCAAACCCAAATTTGGTCTTCTAAGCTTTCAAGTGTTTGAATCAAACACTCACTTAGGAATTACAAGTATGTGGAGAAAGTATGAAAATTATCGCTCACGACTTGTACAAATTTTCTCTCAAGAAAAATATGAAAGTGGAAGAACAAGGAGAATTTTGGACTTGATCTTTTGAGAAATTGCTCTTGGAATGATATGGAATGTTGTAGCTTAGATTGATTGCTCATCAATGAGCTCTTCATCCCTTAAATAGCCATCTATCCACCTTCTAGCCGTTATTAAAGAGTTGGAGCCGTTGGAGAGTTGATCAGACAAATATAGCCGTTGGAACTTTTACTGATCTGCAGAATAACACTACCGGACTTCCTCCCGGACTTCCGGCCTGTCAACCGGCGCACTCCGGTTGTCATTGCTCTCTGTAAAGACAGCCGGCCTGTCATCCGGTTCGACAACCTGTAGCTCAAAACTTCATCTCAATAAATTCGTTAAAGCATGTATTGAGCTCACTAAGTCTTTGTAAGATTTAATCATTGAATTCAAGAGACTTTATGCAATATTTCAAGGCAAAGAAAAATTAGTCCGAAAAAGGACTTTGCGATAAAAGATTTTCTTTTTGCCAAATAATAAAAACTTCATAAATATAATCATCAAAATAATAAATAGTAATGCATATAATTTTCAACACATTATCATGCATATATTTGTCAACAGGTCGGATGGATGAATCCCCCAAAATGGTCACAACTCTCCCATCTGCTGCAAACTTAACCTTTTGATGTAAAGTGGAAGGCACCGCCCTAGTGTCATGCAGCCAGGGACTTCCCAGCAAAAGATTGAAAGTGGCCGGTATGTCCATCACATGGAATTCCACATCTCTCTTGATCTTTTCCACTTCCAACAGCAGGGTGACACAACCAACTACGCTCCTTTTGGAATTATCATACCCTTTCACCCCTTGGCTTGATGGGCGTTTCTCAGCAGCCTTAACCGCCAGCTTATTAAGAGTTATGTGAGGGCATACATTTAAAGCGGACCCGTTATCTATCAGAACTAGTGGGATCCACTTAGTGAGACATTTCAGGGAGTTGTATAGAGGTTTGTTATGTGCAAGACCTTCAGGTGGCAGATCCTTGTCAGTAAAAGCTATTGTTGGTCTTGGGGACTTGCAAGCCATTATAAAACCCACCAAATCCTCAGGAGTGATATCAATGGGAACTTTGGCTTTTCCCAAAGTTTTGAAAAAGGAATTACGATGCTCATAAGAAGACATGAGAAGTCCCCAGATAGAGATATCAGCTTAGATTTTCTTCAATTGTCTTAACACCCTATCTTCCGCGGGTTCTACCCCTTGACTTTCTTCTTCCTCTTCTTCCATCACTCGAGTTGTGGCCGAGCTTTCTCCACTAAGCTTGGGAGGCTTGTACACTCTTCCACTTCAGGTGAGATGACCTATCTCCTCTTCTTAGGTGCCCTAGGGTCTGCGGGCTCAATTCTTTTAGCCTCCCAATCACTTGATAGAGCTTGGCGCATTTCCAACCACCAATCCCCATCGTCAATTGCATAGATATAAGGGAAATCGGACACCTTTTCAGACAAATCCTCTTTCGTCACTAGACACCCATCCTCCTCGGGGAAGGTCAAAGTTGGCTTTATTTGGGTAATTGGGACGATGTATTGGCTAGGGTTGTATGTGAAGTTGTGAGATAGGCTTATAAGGTTGTTGTTTTGGGGTGCTGGTTTAGCATTATGAGTGGGGAGCGGGTTATCTTGCACTTTGGGTTTGGGTGGCTTTATGGCTTTATAGACAACCCAATTTGGCCTAACGTTTATTTCAAGTCCCACCTTAGGGACCATCCCAATGATGAATGGATACAGTGATTGCTAACTGACTTCTCGTAGACCCATGGACTTTTGGTGAGTACTTTTAGCCACTTAGAGAACCCAATTCAGAGCCAAATAGCCTTTCAGACAGAAATACAATATTCTAGGAAGATACATCTGTTGGCCGTAACTTTGTTCTAATGGCCCCAACTTCATTCTTTCACCCGTGAAATGTGTTGTTTGAAAATCTCCTTGAGAGATTGATCCCTCACCCGCGAGAACCATCCCTCGGCCGCCAGATCGTCCTTTTTCGAGATTCTGGAATGTTCTGTCAATTGTTTGATCCGATGCTCAAAACCCTAGCAGCCATTTTCCGATTCTTTCGGGCTACGAAAGGAGATTCTGATAAGAGATCTTATGCTCATATACTTCCTATTAATTCGTGCATTGTGATTGGTTGGAGTGATGTCATCTGTGGGTAGCATGCGCTTAGGAAATTTTGGTTTCCCAAAGCAAGGCATAGAACCCGAATCGAGGGAGCGCGAGCGCAGATGGCAAGCGCTCGGAATACAGAGTCGCCACTCGGGTTTGAAGGTCCGACACCCAAGGAACCGTATTTCGAAGCACCTGCCGTGCTATTTGATTTGAAAAAGTGAAGGCACCAGTCCGTCATAACCATATCTGGATTCGGGAGCCAGGTTACGAGAGGGGAAAGGTTTTAAGGCACCCCTCTCGCCCAATCCGGAGATCGGTCTCTACTTAGGCATTTTTGTGAAAACTTTTCTGATTCTTCTTTTATTAATCAATTTTTATCCAATTAGGGCCGGGGAACAGTTAATCAGGGATTAAAACTGTAACAATTTGCAGGATGTGATCGATATAGCATGAATGGATGGAATGTTGAAAAATAAATGGGATAAAAGTCCAAACTGTGATCAATCACCAAAACAGTGCCTTGTATGTGTTTGGCACAAACAATGGCCAACTTGCATGCATGGATCTACATGCAAGTACACCAGCGCGCGCCAAACCCATACACACGCGTGTGTGTTGGTGCTCCACCAACAGTTTGAATTTTATCCCATTCTGGGCTCTGGAAGAACCAGTGCACACCCAGGGGCAAACCAAGTAGTTTATACATACAGCAAGTAAATAATTATTTCAAACAGAATGAATAAAATTGACATACGACCCCTAAACAATGGGGGTATTAAACAAAGGCCAAGGGGCAAGTTGCCCATGCAAAGGCAGTCCCTGGAAAGAGACTGACCAGCGCGCGACAAAGTGATATACACGCGCGTCGGTCATGACTGGATTTCCAGGAATTGTTGTTGCATGCCTGGGCTCTGAGACATATTCAGAAGCGACCTAGGGGCATTCCAAAGCAAATAAACAAGCTGTCTAAGCTAAGCTATGGATTTTAACATGCAAAATAGCGAACCAGTTGTTTAGCATGCACCACAGTGACTTATAACATAGTAAAAACAAGAAATAACTGGCATCACCATCCCCGCATGGACCGTCGCGTGCAACCTATGATAGTCGCGCGCGTATATAGGTCCCTCGCGCATGTGTAAGCCAATACACGATTCTTGTAACTCTGCTGACTTTAGGGCCATGACTGGTATTGATTACCAGCCTTGGCCCTGCCAGCCCCCCTCAGGGATCAAACAGTAAACAAACGGTAAATTTATACCTTTACTTGAGTTGTTTGGAAATGTATTGAACAAGGTGAAAGGGCTTGTGAAATGAGTGTATGGAAGTGGCTTGAACAATGGAGTAGCAAGAGTATTTGGGATTGTGTAGCATTTTGTGCTTAATTTTTGGTAACCTTGGACTTGAAAGACCAATGGGGTATATATAGGAGTTTGGAGAGTGTAAGGTTGGTGGAGGGCTAGGCCAAGCAACCAGCCAACAAGGCTAGTTGGCCTCACTTGGTGGAGAATGGCTCTAACAAGGTGATGGGAGTGGTTGTGTGGGTGGTGCACCCTAAACCTGTAGAACACTATGCTGTCGACGAAAACAGGGTTCCACAGCCCCATAGGCCACCTGATGATTACAAAATCCAGCTGGAAAAAGGTGATAGGGATAGGTATTGACCCGCGCGCGTTGTACTGGCTTCGTCGCGCGTCTGTGATATTAATCACGCGCTGGTCAACGGTCAATGCTTTAACCTTGACCAACACCTGGCAATCTCACGGGAGCCATTGCAACACACGCTGGTCAAACCTTGGTTAGGGTTTTGACTTAGGGTTTTGGGGTTCAAAAGAGATAGAAGTGGTCCCACTCGCTCCAAGTTCAATCCTTTCCTCACTCAAGACTGTTTTTGATCTGATTCATCATCAGGGAAACAAGAAACCGAAAAATGAAGTAAAACAATTGGGAGACCCAGATTGGGGTGTCTACAGTAGTCCCTATTTGACGGCACGCGGAGCACCATTGACCGGTACGGGTAGCGTCAAAGATTTCTAGACACCCATCAGATTTGCCCAAAAGCCGATTAAATGGAAAATGCAGACAAGTATGTAAAAATACCGTGCACCAAGGGGGGCGAAGAGCAGATCGAATTTTGATGCAAACTCTCCCAGAGAATAACTAAATTGGACGGATGGATCGTCGCTGATAAAAGACTGGACGAATGGATCGTCGCCGATTGAAAATTGGACAGATGGATCGTCGCTGATTGAAAAGTTGGACGGATGGATCGTCGCTGATTAAAAAAGTTGGTCTTAAACGTGCACGGGCAGACCACTGCTGGGGATATAAAATGCTCCAGATTGAAGGTAATATTTCCAGAATGATCCCCAAACTTGTTGTATGGCCATAATAAGATCCCACAGGCCAAAATAAGGGATAAATGAGATCGGGCCGGGCTTAGAAGCTGGATTGGGCCTGAGGCCCATTATGTCCATTGCGCGATGGAGCCACTCCCACGCGCGCGGGAGGTTTGTCAAGGGCTGGATCTAGAACAGGCCCAAACCCGGCCCAAGCCTGTTCCACGCCTTATTCTTTCGCGGAACGTTACAGAAACAGTTCCCAGTCGGTTTCGAAATTTCAAACTCCTCTCAACTCTCAAACTCTTTCAAATCTCTCCCAACACCTAGTTTTGCTTCCGAAATTGAACCAAAACCCACATACACAAACATCCATGGCAGACCATGGCGACAACGGTGGTGGAGGAGAAGTGGTTGATCGGCCGGAGGACGCGGGAGGTCCAATGGAGATCGAAGCAGAAGATCAGCAGCCAGTGGAGGCTGTTACGGGCCAGGGTGCAGTGGTAGTAGGAGGTAGGTGGTGAAGACGTCCAGCGTACGCCGGAGGGGGAGGAGCGCGCGGCGGAGGAGGCTGGGGCCGTAGAGTCCGTTGTTCGGCCACTGGACCCGAACATGGTCGTGGAAGGCTCAATGGTGTTCGGTGGCAGTTCTGGAGGAAGTGGTGGCAGTGGTGGCGGTGGTGCCGGTGGTGACGATATTGAGCCGAACGAGTCTCCGCCGAGGGACTCAGTGAAGGGCAAGGGGGCTGTGACCGAGGAGGAAGAGACCACGGAAACCCTGTTTGTGTATCGGGATGAAGACGTCTTGTTTCGGCCAGCGGTGACGTCGTCGAGCCATAGGCCAATTACAAAGCACGACGTTGCCGAGTACTTGAGTGACGAGGCTTTGGCAAGGCTCCTTGAGGAGAAACCCGCGATTGGAATCGCGGTTTTGGAGGCCAAGGAAGAACGGGCCAGGGCAATAACTGCGTTGGAGGCGGCGGAGAGGGCTGAGAGGGAGAGAAATGAGCCTTTGAGAGATGTGGGGGCCGAGGAGAGAGGTGGAGCAGAGGCACAGGGGCCTAGAGTGACTGCAGTGGCGAAGGCGGGAGCCGTGACACGCCCTGACTTTTCAGCGGAGGCATATATGCCTCCCATACCACATTTGTTCGTGCTGTCGGGCTTCGCGGCTTACGCGCCACAGCGAGCAGAGTACGACACTGAGCTCGTGCTGAGAGACCCCGAGACTCACATTTCAAACACCTGGACAGAGGTATATTCTTGGAAAAACCCCCCTTTGTAGTTCAATTTGTATTTGCTTGCATGTACTTGAAATGAATTGAGAATAGCACACGATACTTCCGAGGTGAAACATGCCATGATGATATACTCCTTGTAACGTACACCATGCATATAATAACTTGAACCAACCATCTGTTGTAGACTACATTGATTACCTAGAACTTGAAAATGAAAGCCATGTATGCTGACATTATTCCCTGTTGCTTGTCTTTCCGTTTGGAACAGGCGAGAGCGAGGCAGAGGGACATCTGCGGCTTTGGAGGCGCGTGTAGTTCCCTAGAGCTATACGAGGAGCTGCCGGAAAGAGTGAGGCGATTGGTGGATGAGGCGGGCTTTGGCGAGTTCATCCGGACTCTATCCCCGATCAGAAATGACCATACAGTTCTGGTAGCACTTGTCGTGAGGTGGAGGGATACCACCAATACCTTCCACCTACCTTCTGGGGAGATGACAGTGACGCCCACGGACTTCGCGACGATCACCCAGGTGAGAGTTGGAGGAGAGCCTATCCCGTTTGACTCGAGAATTCACGAGGATCGAGTGGCTGGAACAGGCGAGAGCGAGGCAGAGGGACATATGCGGCTTTGGAGGCGCGTGTAGTTCCCTAGAGCTGTACAAGGGGCTGCCAGAAAGAGTGAGGCGATTGGTGGATAAGGCAGGCTTTGGCGAGTTCATCCGGACTCTATCCCCGATCAGAAATGACCATACAGTTCTGGTAGCACTTGTCGTGAGGTGAAGGGATACCACCAATACCTTCCACCTACCTCTTGGGGAGATGACAGTAACGCCCACGGACTTTGCGGCGATCACCCAGCTGAGAGTTGGAGGAGAGCCTATCCCGTTTGACTCGAGAATTCACGAGGATCGAGTGGCTCTGAAGTGGTTTTTGGGAGGAGTGCCAAAGATTGAGGAGGGGATGGTGAGGTATGACCAATTCAAGAGATACTTGCAGAAGAAGGTGACCACGGACCAGGAGGCGGAGCAGATGGCCAAAGCATACCTGTTGTACCTCTTTGGTGCTTCCTTGTACCCGAGCAGGCGGAGCAAGGTGCACCTATCATACTTGCCGGCGCTGAGGGACCTGAGGACAGCCTCACGCTTTGACTGGGGTGGTGCAGCACTCGGTGCAACCTACGACTTTCTGGGGGACTCGTCGAGGACAGAGCAGGGCGCCACTGGCTATTGGAGAATCTGTGAGGTATGATTTCAACATAACAAAGTACAATTTCCATTCTACTTGTCCATTTGATTGCATAGCTTGCTTGACTGCTTGATTTAGATTATTGTATATCCTGTGACTGACATTTATGCATGTTTGAATATTGTGCAGCTCTGGGCCTATGAAGTGTTGTGGATGTATCCGCCGAAGTGCAAGCATCCTGACTTGAGCACCCTCCCACATGCGCTGATATAGAGCAAGGAGAACATGGGGACAAAGGAAGGGAGAGGCGATCTCAATGCCTTCAGACTATACCTGGACGAGCTCAGAGCTTCACAGGTATATTGTAAACCCCAATAATTAAACATGCATTCCTTTCATTGCTTTAATGTTGTCGCTGATCAATTATGTGCATTGCTTGCTTGTCTTGTCTGCAGATCAACTGGGATCCTTGGAGAGTAGTAGGGCCGGAGCCTGAATACTTGGCCAGAACCAGGACTGTTACGGCTAGCAGGGTGCTGCTAGAGTCGGCCTTTGGCTGGCAATGGTACTTAAGGGATTGAGTGACTCGCCAATCACTTGGTTACTCTGAGTTCCAGGTGCCAGGGCCACTTCCACCCCGGGCTTCACACACAGGTGAGTACACGTGGGCCGAGCTAGAGAGGTTCACACAGCCTGACACTGAGCTGACACGCTTCCTGCGTCTTGAGATGGACTACGCCACCTACCAGAGAGACCGTTTGGCAGGGCCGCTCAGGATTCAAGCTTTCAAAGAGGTGCGGAGCAAGGCTCACGGAGCTGCTGAGGAGAGGAGGGCTGCCACGGAGAGACAGAGAGGAGGCGAGGGCCGAGTGAGGCGGAGCTTGAGTGGTCCAGTGGTAGGTGGACCACCTGAGTTGCCATGGAGAATCCCAGTGGTGGACAACCAGGGGAATCCAGCGAAGATACACCTCGTGCCAGCCAAGGTTGAGCCTACACCAGTGACTGTTCCGGTAAGACTTAGCTTTCATTATTGTAGTTCGATACACTTGAATCATTGTTTGAACAGCTCGATAACGCCAAAATATACTTGCAGGTGCCAACTAAATGGGTGAACGAAGCTGTTCGTCGCTCGCTAGCGATGGAGAACATAATCAGAAGAGCGGCAAGTGGCATACCTTTGGAGTTGCACTACCTAGCACCGACCCCACTACCGGCTCAGCCAGCAGCTGTTCAGAGGACTCAGGTATACATTTCGAAAAACGATACATTCCTGCTTTCGATATATATGATATGCACCTGCTTTTGATACATGTATGCTTTGATAGCCTTCGACAATTGATAAAATGTACCTGTTTTCAGCATTGATACACAATACGCACAATGTATACTAATGCTTTAAATAACAATGCAGGAACAAGGAAGGGCGACTCCTAGAAGGAAAAGCGCACGGGACCTCGCACAGAAGAAGGCAGTAGCGAGAACTCCTGCACCTCAGGTCACCACCCGTCGACAGACGAGGAGCTCACAGCCAGCAGCTGCTGCTAGCCAGAAGGCAGTCAGAGAGGCCGTGGCACACGCAGAGCAGCAGTACCAAATCAAGATGCGCGAGAAGCCATCCCAAGATGAGCCGGTCCACAAGAAGCGGTGGATTCTGCCTGAGTCCTCCGAAGAAGAGGAGGAGAGAGAAGAAGAGGGAAAAGAAGAAGAAGGAGAGGAAGAGGGAGAAGAAGAGGAGGGAGAAGAGGAGGAGGAGCGCTCGTCCACTAGCAGCGGCTCCGATGACTCCGTTGACGATCCAGGGTATAGGAAAGATGTCAAGCCCTCGATTTTCAACATAAATAATAATCATTTTCAATAAATAAAACTATCACTGAAGTACCAATAATACCCAAATGACATATTTTCCCTTGTTCTCAAAGTTAAATTTAAAAGTTACAATCCCGACTCGAAGCCCCAAGTTATACAAATACCAAAATAATATTACAATTTTCATTAATCATTCTTCTGAATACCACTTTCAAATAAAATGCAAATTCAACTCCTCCTTTATACCTCTGAGACCCATGATCAACAAGTATGAGATGCACGCCATGCCAAATTTCCTTGCTTTGTACCTGAAAATGATAGGTTGAGCTACACTAGCCCAGTAGAGAAATCTATACTCACGTTATATGAAAATGAGATGAAACATGCACCACACGCGAATGTGATTCAACAAGTGAACATGAGATACAAGAGGGGTTACCAAAATGAACTGACGAATTTAGATTTGCGGGATTCCGGACGTCTTAGAACTAACCCTAACTATTCACATGTCAACTAGAAGCAGCATTTAAACTAATATCAATTTGACAAACTACAACAGCTATGCAACCATTTAATAACTTTCCATATGAATGCCACATTCAACTTCCTCATTTCATACTTTTCACCATAGAGCCTCACTTCATAAAACTTTCCTTTTTGATTTCCAAAACAATTTAAAGAAAACTCTAAACCATTACGGGTCAAGCTCCGTTGATTCGAGCTTGAATGCCGGAGTCCGTTGATTTGTGCCCAAATACCGTCTCCGTTGATTCGCCCAAGAATACCGAAGGTTTTTTTAATAAAAATCCTCTTTTCAAAACCCAAATTTCTTTCTTTAATAAAACCTTGATAAAATCAACATTTCATTCTCTTTTTCGACAACCACAATCCCAAGCAACAAACAATCCAAACATCAACACAAACTTCCAAAGTCAATCAAAATTCTCTTCATCATGCGAGACATTCAACTGTGTTACCACCCCTTGCGTCACATTGAATCCTCTCTACTTGGGTTTCCGCATTACCACACCTTGCGTTGCAAGACCCTCAATTCAAATTATCAACTCATACAAACACACATACATTATCCATCCATATACAAGAAGACAACATTTCCCAAGGTCACGTTCTTTCATTCATCATCTCATAACGTATTACAAACTCATAAAGACGTCCCATTGTACATTGGAAAATACCTTAAGTTCACATTATCCCTCAAAGTCTATCATGACGTCCCTCGTCACAAACCGAACCCACAACGACTCCACAACACACCACCCACTAGGTTCTAAACGAGAATCTTATAGAACGAGTGCCAAAGGAACCTAGGAAGATCAACAAGGCGGAGCACGAGGATACGAGTTACCTTATTCTCATCCGGACCACTAGGCAAACCCCCATCAACCAATTACGCATCCCACGATATACCATATAGCTTACGATGTTCGATAACCTCTTTACGATACGTTTTTCCATCCCATCATTCACCACGTCAAGTCATAGCACCTAACATGTATACATCGTTCATCAAATCATGCCACAATGTTCACGTACTCATTCTAAGACATAAAAGGATGGATAGGTATCGTACTCATAGGATTTGACACGTTCTTCTTGCACAACGAGAGTCAAGGAGATAGATCAATCAATGAATCACTTAAGGTACGAACAATTAAGTTTAGAAGTGGTTTGGAGGTGTTCAAAGAGTGTTAGAAGTGATCGGAAATCAACACAGTCGAATCGTAAACAACATGGGCAAAACTGCCTAGAAAGCCAAGGAGTATCAATACAAAAACTTTTGTATCGATACGGCAAAGTTTGGAGTATCAATACGAAAATTATTGTATCGATACGGTTACGTTATGGCAGATTCTGATGCTACTGGAATGCAGATCCTCTCAGCGTATCGATACACTAGCACTTGTATCGATACAGGGACAATACGAGCAGCGATTTGTGCAGGAATTCAAAGGAGAAACACAACTCATAAACACATAACAAGAGCAAGAATCCCTACCTCAAAGTTGGAGAGCAAACACGCAAAGAGATCTGGCCACGCGAACCCTTGAACTCGAACTTTGAAATACGCCCAAAATACTTCTCTCCGAGCCAAACCGGACAAGCTACGAACTCAATAGCACGCGAGGAAGGTAGAGAGAGGGTTGGGTTCTTTGGGTTTCGAGCTTTGGTGGTGTTTTCGGTGGGAAAGCAAGGGAGAAGAAGGGAGCCGAGAGAGGGAGACGTGAGGAGAGAGAGAGAGATATATATATGGGATTTTAATCCCCTACACACACACACCCCCCTCTATATATACTCACACACCCACCAAATTATACTAGCACTCCCTCCAATTTCAATTCCATCATACAAACCCCAAATCAAATCAAATCAACTCCACAAATTTCACATTAACCCCAATTTCACATAAACTTAACAAAAATCATATTTTCCTCAATTTCCAATATCATATAAACCCTTAAATATTTTTCAGAAATTACGGGTCTCTACAAAAGACCCTAGAGAGAGAGACGACGATGATGACGACGGTGACTGGCTTGTAGAGGACTGAGGACTACCGTCGAGCCTCCTTTTACTTTCTGCACTTT
Organism: Rhododendron griersonianum; assembly: GCA_018127125.1. Classification (NCBI taxonomy): domain Eukaryota; kingdom Viridiplantae; phylum Streptophyta; class Magnoliopsida; order Ericales; family Ericaceae; genus Rhododendron; species Rhododendron griersonianum. The sequence continues at coordinate 27,148,024 of CM030790.1, read as the reverse complement.
TGATTTTTGCTTTCGGGCCTGCGTGCCCAAGTAGATAGCTTGATAGAGGGCCAGCATGCCCTAGGTTGACATTAGATAGTAGTTTTGGGGCTTGCATGCCCTTTTGACTTGCGGGCGGATGTGCCCATGTAGACATGATGCTTTTGATCGGCCGAAGTGCCACGCATACAGTACAACTTTATGGATATAGCATAATAGTTATAAAATTTGCATCTTCAAGTTTGTTAACTCTTGTAATGGATAAGAGAAAATGAAAGGTAACCGCTAATACCAAACTTGCATTGATAACGTACTAAGATTGCGCACAGACACACATATATGTACAAATATGACTAGCTCGAAGGAAAATGGGAAACGTGTCCTGGGATACGACCAGGACACGAGTATATGAGAAATATAATGAAATTTTGGGCATTAATGAGCCAAAATCCGAAATACTTCACTTTAGACAAAATTGACACTTCTGAAAGGTCAAACATGCATGACGTGACCTGTACAAATCGACAGAACTGAAGAAAACATCCCGGAAATAGATTTAAACCAAAAAATGCTCAAAATAACGCAAGAACGGCACAAAACCTCAAAAACGACTCAAATATGTCCCGGACTGAAACCGACACCTCTATACAGTCACATAAGGTCCAAGTGACTTGTACGGCATGATAGAACTTGGGAAAAACCCTTAGAATGAATTTCGACCTCCCGAAACCTTGATTTGAACTTGAAACGGGCCGCCGGGGGTCCAAAATCTTCGTTCATCGGGCCATAGCAGCGTCCTAATAATTATAAGACAAACTCGAAAGAGAGACAACCTAAAAGCCGCCCTATCATGCTCCTACCAAAACAGTATGTATGTACAGTGCATACGATAGGGAAAGCAGTAACACATAGACAGTATATAGAGGTTAGATGCAAATAATCTCACCCTGCAGGTTCATGTCCTAGTTTGGAGAGTTCTAGTGCTTTGTACATGTAGAGGCCGGTTTTGGTTTGAGGGGGTTTCTCAGACTAGAGCCATGATATACCTCCCACTACAATGCGTATTGCAGAGCAACGGTCGAACAGTAGTACGACTCATCATCGTCCAAGGTTGTTGGGCATTCGAGGACCCCGGGCTCCAGTAAACTGTGTCGGTTACCCAAAACACCTCAACGAGGCTTGCCAACATCGATGCTTATGAAGAATGCCAAAGGAATGATTAATGAGAGAGAATCACAACGTTTGCAAAATGCCTTTTAAAGTTTGGCTCACTTTTATTATTCAATACTTGGAGAAAACTACATAAGTGAACAATCGGAAAAGTCCCAGTTCGGATTGGTCGGATACGGGATCCTGTTAAGCCACCATTCCGTTCTTCAGCAGCACGGAGCGTACTGTTTCGACAGACTTTTGAAGGATTGTTCTCTTAAGTGTATTAATTTCCAAGTATAGACTAATGCAATAAATCCCCAGTAGAGTTGCCATTGTGGGCACACGCCCCTAAAAATCTGGTTTGTTGGGTGCACCCTTTTTGGACAGCGCGGCGAAACGCTCAATTCAGAGTCGCCACTCAGGTTTTAGCGGTGAATCACCCAAGGAACCGAACTTGAAACGCTTGCAACGTTTTGATTGGAAAAGGTTTTGTAGACTGGTCCGTCGTCATCTTTGATATCTGAGGTTCGGGAGCCAAGTTACGTGAAGGGAAGGGTTTTAAAGCACCCCTCTCGCCCAATCCGAAGATCGGTCTCTACTCGAGCATTTGCAAAACATTTGTTATTCTCTCTCATTAATCATTTTTTTTAGCCAGTTAGGGCGGGGAACAGTTAAAAGGGGTTAAAACTGTAACATGTTGGCAGGATGTGATAGATGGCATGCTTGCTTATTATAACAGTTAGTATAGATTGAAAACAAACTCCTGTGGGAGTTTTAAACATAGTGGATGACGCTGTTCCTGAGTGTCGTGCGCAGGAAGAAACCAGCATGCACTGATCAAGTCACTGCATGCTGATCAAACCTGTGTACGCTACAACCACACCCGCGCACGCCAATAAGTTTAAACCCACAGCTCTTATTTTCAACCCTCTGGGCTCTGGAAATGACCAGTGCACACCCAGGACAAACCAAACAGTTTATATAGCAGTTTATATACAGTTATAAGCAGTTAAAAGGGGCAATGGAGCCACAAAAGAATAAAACACCCCTTAAACAGTGAGGGGACAAAAGCAGAGGCCAAGGCCTGGTTACCATGCAATGGCCAGCCACTGGCCTAAGACCGACCAGCGTGCGCGGGTAGCCCACTGCTGCACATTGGTTTGTGTCTTTTGGTCAGTGTTTGGCTTTGCATTTTCTGGGTTCTGGAACATGACCAGAAGGACCCCAGAGGTATTCCATAATAGCAAAAACGAATGCTGAGAAAGTAAAACTAACAACTTTGACTATAGAAAGCAGTAAACTAGTTTTTAGCATGCTCACAGTGAGATATAGGAACTGAAAGACACAAAACAACTAAACACTGATCCCCACGCCAGTACTGCACGTACAGCCATGACTGGCGTGTGCGTACTTGGAACTGGCGTGCGCCAGTTCTAGCCATGAACAGCTTTGAAACTTTGCTAGCTTTAGGGTCAAGACTAGTATTGATACCAGCCTTCACCCTGTCAGCCCCCCTCAGGGATCAAAATAGAGTATTGATCAAAGGTGGTAAACCTTTGGTTTTGAGTTTGTAGGAGTGATTGAGCTTTGAACTATGGCTTGGATGAAGAATGTGGATGGATGGATGTGTGTAGTGGGGATGTATGAAGCTTGTTTATAACTTCCCTTGACAAGGAAATGATGAACAAGAGGTTGAAGTTTGAACTTGTAACTAGGACCTTAGAACTTTGTAACCCCTTTCACATAAATGTAAGGGGGGTATATATAGGAGAAGGTGGTGAAAGTGGGGGGAGTAACCAGCTGAAGTTGGGGCTAGTTGGTTTGGAGGGAAAGTCTCCATGCATTAAATGCAAATGACAAGGTGATGGGGGGTGTATGAGAGAGGGGGGAACATCCCCCTGTCCGAGATCACTTCTCAGACGGATATACAGAGTACTGGGGTTCCTCAAAAGTCTTGTGAACGTGGCTAAATAAAGGTGATGGGACTACCTTTGATCGGCGTACGCCAGTCTCGAACCTGCGTGCGCCAGTCCAAGCCTGGTCAATAGTCAAAGCTGACCGATGACTAACACATGGCAATGGACCAGCGCACGCTGGTGTGGGACCAGCGTGTGCAGGTAGGGTTTTGCTGTGGCTTTTTGGCTCTGGTTTAAAGGGTTCGAAAGGGTTTACAGGGGTTCAAACTACTCAAAGCTTAAACACACTTAACATTCTCGGGGTGTTCTCGATCACATTCATCATCGGGGAATCAAAGACTGTAAGTAAACTAATCTGGACAGCCCAGAATAGGGTGTCTACAAAGGCGAATTAACTTATCCCCCTTCTTGTTTAATCCGGCTTATTCTGGATTCGGGGCCATATTTTTTGGACACCATCTCACCTGAGCAAAACTAACCCGCCTTTATCCCCCTAGTTTTTTTACCCTTTCGCCCCTCCTCATCCACCCTCTTCATCACACATAGTCACACACACCCATATTGGAAAAAAAATGGAGAAGAGAGAGAGAGGGGGGGGGAGAGAGAGAGATGTACCTTGACGACGGCGGCGGCGCTCCGATCGTGAACCCCCCTAGTTTTTTTAACCCTTTCACCCCTCCTCATCCACCCACTCCATCACACAAAGTCACACACACCCAGATTGGAAAAAAATGGAGAAGAGAGAGAGAGAGAGATATGTACCTTGGACGATAGCGGTGAGCCACCAGACTCCGATCGTGAACCTCTGTTGAAGTAGGTTTGGGTAGCAAAAACCTTCGTTCGTCTGTTGTGGTGAACCGGTGGGGTTTGGACGGCAAAACCTTAGTATATAATTAGGTAAATTACACTAAAGGCCCTTTGTATTTTAAGGTAGTGTTCCGGTTTACCCCTTAAAAAAAGTACTTATTTGCAATTTTCAAGCTTAAAAATAATTAGCTTACTGAAATCAAAAAATATGCAATATGGATCTTATTTGATAGATTTTGATGAGATCTATCAAACCCTGCAAAACAAATTAAAATATTATTTTCGTAAACTTATTATTTTTAAGCTTGAAAATAGGTCCTTATTTTTTAATTTTTAAGTACTTATTTTGGAATACAGAACGGGGCCTAATACTACCACATATCAAGGCCCTTCCATTTCATATTTTCAAAAAAAAAAGTACAATAAAAAATTATATTTTAAATTTTAAATTATTACATTAATTATTTTGTTAGTAAACTTAATTATTAAACCATAATTGTGAAAAAGTAATTAAATTTGCATTTAAATATTTAATGTAATACATAATAAAATTTGAGATTGTACAAGGGCAAAATGGTCATTTGATAGCTTTTCACATTTTCCACCATTCTTTATCCACCCACTTTATCCATCATCCAAACCAAGTATTATTTAATCCCCTTCTCTAATACCTCATCTAAATCAACTATTTTTTAATACACATTAATTTGTCACACCTCAACCACACCCCTCTCACATACATGTGGGTCCCTAGCGAGTCCCGAGCATATATTATGAAATTTTCACACATGCATGTAAGAGAGGTGTGGTTGAGTGTAACACATTAATGTGTCCCTAACATTTCCTGTTATGGATCTCTCCTCTAAAAAAGTCACATTAATATGAGCCCACCTTCATAATTAATCTCCTACAATCTTATTCCCTTTATAAATAATCCCTCTTAAACTTATCCCGCACCCAATCTGGCCCTTAATCTCTCTTAAAAAGTAATTAAATTTGCATTTAAATATTTAATGTAATATATACATAATAAAATTTGAGATTGCATAATGGCAAAATGGTCATTTGATAGCTTTTCACATTATCCACCATTCTTTATCCACCAATTTTATCCCTCATCCAAACCAAGTATTATTTAATCCCTCTTCTCTAATACCTCATCCAAACCAACTATTTTTTAATGCACATTAATTTGTCACACATCAACTACTCCCCTCTCACATACATGTGAGTCTGTAGCGGGTCCCTAGCATATATTATGAAATTCTCACACATGCATGTAAGAGATGTGTGGTTGGGGTGTAACACATTGATGTGTCCCTAACATTTTCTCTTCTGGATCTCTCCTCTATAAAAGTCACATTAATGTGAGCCCACCTTCATAATTAATCCCGTACAATCTTATCCCCTTTATAAATACAGTCATGCTACTTGCACATACATTTTTATACATATCTTGCACATACACTTTTATGGGGCCCACCTCGGATCCTACCAATATGATCCGAACCGCTCATTATTTTTAAAATAATTTTTTAAGAGTTTCTGTAAAAAATCAATTCGATAGGATATCGGTAGCTGAAGATATGTGTAAAAATAAAAATGTATGTGTCCTTCGATTTATTGTTATAAATAATCTGTAGACACCTCCCAAACGGGGCATCGCCATACAGATTGATCACGTTGTTTGCTCGATTGGTTGTTTGCTTCGTAAACCAAAATCATGGACATTCCCATGGCTAGGAACATCGCCACATGATAGCGGTTATCATCAAAACAGAGTCGCCACCCAGTTTATTAAAACTGGGAAAATAGATAGAGATTCTGGATACGAGAGCCAAAAGTACAATAAGGGGAAGGTGTTAGGCACCCCTCTTTGCCCAGTCGTAAGACTGGCCCATAATCATTCAACATAAGACGTGTAGATGCTTTGCTTAATTCCAACATATAGTCCGTTTATTTATTCCTTTAAACAGTAAGCAAAGTGAGTCAGTGCGATAAATGAAGCATGCATCAGAAAGCAGAAGAGCAAACAAAATGTCCCAAGGAGATGGATCTCGCGGCCGGTGAATGGATGTCACGGCCGAGGGATCCTCCTGGTTTGATGTACCGGCCGAGGGATCGAAGCCCCGGTCGGTATTCTTCCTCACACCAGACAGAAAGATTAACAGATAATCAAAACGCTATGGTTAGTTAGAAATACAGTAAATAAGGCAAACCAGAGGCCGTTGGGCCTCACCACCTTGATCCCTCAGTTGCTTGATTGCTTTGGATTGAGCGTGATTGACTGATTGCTTGATCGAAAACCCTAGGGTTAGGGTTTGAACTTCGGGGTTTGATCGCCGGATTGACGGCTGCCTTCGGGAGGTTGGGGCTTTTGAAGTATGGGATTGAGAGAGTATTTGTGCAGAGTTTTGAGACTCGGAAGAGTGTGAAGGTATATCAATTTCGGAGCCCAAAGGCTCCTTTATATAGGCATAGGGATGACTCACTCCGGCCAATCGCAATGCACGATAAAAATTGGAGTTAGAGTGTGATTCTAACTCTTCATGGCAATCCTCTAACGTAGCCCGAACGCATCGGGAAGGTAGTGTAATCGGATCAAACGTCTGACAGAACACGTTCTAGAGTCTGGGAAAAGGTCGATCTGGCGGCCGAGTAAAGGATATCACGGCCGAAGAATGGATGTCTCGGCCGAAGGATAGATCTTGCGGCCGAGGGATTGATCTCTCAGGGAGATTTTGCTAGCAACAGGTTGCTCGGGTGAGGAAATGATGTTATGGCCGTGGGATCGATGTCACTGCCGACAGATGGATTCTCCTAGGCTTCTGTATTTCTGTCTGAAAGGCTGTATGGCTTTGAATTGGGTCCTCTAAGTGGCTCAAAGTTCTTACCGAAAGTCCTAAGGTCCTCAAGGAAGCAATCAGCAATCATTGTATCCATTTCATCATCGGGATTGTCCCAAGGTGGGACTTGAAATAATCGTTAGGCCAAATTGGGGTGTCTACAGATGCCCCTCTTTGACTGAACTCAGACGGATCGCGAGACATGTTTGAGTAAGAGTCAAAGCTGTAAAAAGTAACTCAATTTGGTCCAACCACTATTCCAAGGGGTTTTCGAAAAAGGTTTTGTTATGGTCGGGCCGGGAGGCTGCCTACGTATTGCACAAGGGAAATTCAGACCAATCGTAGTTCGGGCAATAAAGAAAAATAAAAGTTTGGAGGGTTAGAGACAGAAGACGTACCTTAGGGCTTAAAAAGCCGTAGTGTGACGTACCTAGACTAAGCCAGGGTTTTGGCGAAGAGTAGTTGAAGGAGCGCGGGGCTGCCAGGGGAGTTTTTCGGAGAGTTTCCTTAGTATTTTAGGGTAGATCAGTACACTGCAGGTGCGTTTGCTTTTCTTAATCATCCTTACTTTGACTGAAAGGAGCTCGGTAGAGTAGCCTATCCTTGCGAATGAGCTGGAAGGAATTGATGTAATGGGGTGGAATCCAAACCATCTGCTGGGATGAGTTGGACGCCGGTTTGCTTTTGAGATAGGGGGCGCAGGGCCAGTAACTGGAGCATGGACCTTTGGTGATGAGGGAACCGAGGCACGGAGCCGGTTGTAGTCATGAGGCGAGAGCCTGAGGTGTGATGGAATCGAGGCGTGGAGCCTATTGCAGTCTTGAGGCGAAGGCCTGAGGAGATTGGATAGGATCGAAGCGCGGAGCTGGTATTGATCATAAGGTGAGAGCCTGTGGTGTCAGAGCTTTGAGCTTTGACGTGATGAACCAAAGCACGGAGCTGGTATAAGGCAAGGGCCTGAGGTGAAGGAATTGAGGCGTGGAGCCTAAGGTGATCAGATTGAGGCGTGGAGCCTGCTGCAGTCTTGAGGCGAGGGCCTGAGTTGTCAGAGCTTAGAGCTTGACGTGATTTGAACCGAAGCGTAGAGCTGGTTGCATTCTGAGGGTCTGTGCACGGAGCTTTTCCATCATAAGTGTTGGCGTGGAGCCAAAGGATCGAGGCACTGGACCGATCAATAAAAACTGAGGCATAGAGCCGGTTGATTGTAGGGTTGACCTGTTTCATGAGAGATATGCAGAGTGTATATGTGTGATGTTTGTTGTTAGATGTGAACATATATGATGATACAGACTCGATGTGATAATGCAATATGTGCACGGGCCCGTGCGTGTGTGTTTGTTTTTAAGCTTGGAGCTTCTATCAAGTTCTGGACTTGAGCATTCAGAGCGTAGAGCTCGAGCATTCGGACGGCAGAATCTGAGCATTCAAAGTACAGGCTTTGAGCGTCCCGTACTCAGTGGTTGGGCATCCAAGCGTAGAGCTTGAGCATTCAAGTGTATAACTTGAGCATCCAGTACACAGTGGTTGGGCATCCAAGCGTAGAGCTTGAGCACTCAAAAATGTTAGATTTTTGAGCATTCAGGCGTAGAGCCTGAGAATAGATGTCTTGATTGTTGGGGCGGCTTAGAGCCTGTTGCTTGTTTACGGCTTCGAGCCAGTTGAGATGATGGGCTTTGAGCCGTTGAGTTGTGATAACAGGCGTAGAGCCCGTCGATAATGGGCTTGGAGCCGCTAGGATGGTTGTTATGGCTTTGAGCCAGCTGAGACGATAGATACAAGCTTCGAGCCTGTTGGAGTAATGGGCTTTGAGCCGCTAAAATTGTGATAGCAGGCATAGAGTCTGTCGCTGTGATAGCGAGCATAGAGCTACTGAGATAGTAAACATAGGCTTCGAGCCTGTTGAGGTGATGGCTTGGAGCCATTTGAGATAATGGGCTTTGAGCCGCTGAGATTGCTTGTTTACGGCTTTGAGCCAGTTGAAACGGTGGGCTTGGAGCCGCTGAGTGAGTGATAGCGAGCATAGAGCCGCTGAGTCGAGGGCTTGGAGCCGCTAAGTTGATTGTTATGGCTTCGAGCCAGTTGAAACGGTGGGCTTGGAGCCGTTAAGTTGATAGATGAGGGCGTAGAGCCGCTGAATGAGTTGATATGGGCACGGAGCTGCTTGATTCCTCGGTAGTGGATATGGGTATAGAACCGCTGAAGTTTTGAGCTCAGGGCTGCTGAGTGTCTCGTTTTGCCGGCTAGCAGTTTGTGGAGAGAGATTTTCCTCATGCTTGGGTATGCCCCCAAGGTTGGTTTTGATCATGTTGCATTGACTTGGGGATGCCCCCAAGGCTACTTGGTTGGTTAAGGACTCAGAAGTCTGTAATGGCTTGAGTTAGTGCACTGAGCAAAATCTGCTGTTGCTGAGGGAATTTGATTAAGGGGCCAGGAGATCGATCTCTCGGCCGAAGGATTGATGCCTCGGCCGAGGAATCGATGTATTGGCCGTGAGATAGCCAAAAGTCAGGAAATCGATTTAAGTTCAGTTAAATCGATCTCACGGCCCATTTAATCTTTTCTTCTCCTCCTCTCTCATTCTCCTCCGTTCCTCTCGCCCGACGACGCGCGCCGCCGTTCTCCTTCACTACCGTCGGCCGCCATCATCTCCGGCGATTATCCCCACCGACCATCGCCGCCGCTGCCGTTGCTGCCGGTTTCGGTTGTTCGAAACCGTTGGTTTTCTTTCTTTCTTGGCTTGGACGTGATGACCACGTCATCTTCGGGTGTTGCGGGTTCATCCTCGCATCCTCCATGTAGGTGCGAATATCCGTCTTCCGATGAGGAGGCGATTGAGGAGCCCGGTTTGTTTGATGCTGCTACCTACGTTCATCCTTCGCATAGGCTGGGTTATGGCGGTTTCCTGCAGTATCACCCTCCTGTTGGTGGCCCAGAGGCCGAGGTGGTTCGTCGAGAGCCTGAGTTTCACCTGAGCGTTCTGAATGTGCTGGTGAGTTTCCTGAAAAAGTAAAAAAAGTTTTACTTTAGTTCCTTGTATTTTTTAGAATAAAAATTTTGCTTACGGGACGAAAATCCCTTTTGGCTAGGAGCGCGAATGTGAAGAACCCATGTTTGGGTTGAATTTATTTTTGTTTAAGGAAACTAAAATAACCGTGCCCCCAGTCTAGGCAATGCATGCTTTTAGATGTTAATTTGACGCCCCTTAGCTTTTTCTTTGTTTATGCAATCATGATATTAACTCCCTTTTGTCTTTGGCAGAGGAACAGGAGGCTGGAAGCTCGCGGTGGAGGCAAGGAGGTGCACAGATGGTTCTTGAAGCTGCCAGAGCAGGCTCGGGAATTAGTACGCGCTGCAGGTTTCGAGACATTCGTTCTGGGCCTCGATCTTCTGAAGATGGATTGGTCTTTGATGACCTCGCTAGTTGAGAGGTGGTGGGATACCACCAATACCTTTCACTTTCCTGCTGCTGGCGAGATGACTATCACTCCGGGTGACTTTTCTTTGCTGACTGGCCTGCGGATAGGCGAAGTTGCTCTTCGAGTCGACCCCAGGCTTTGGGAGCGAGCAGGTGCTTTGGAGTGGTTTTTGGGCAAGGTGCCCCCTGTTCGTTCACGAGGTCACATCGACCTTGCTTGGTTGAGCAAGTCTTTCACGCAGGCTGATATCTTGACCCAGGTGAGCGTCGAGCAGTTGACACGGGCCTTCCTTCTTTACCTCCTTGGGCAAACGTTGTTTGCCAACAAGGATGGTTCGGTACACACGCAGTTTTTGGCTCCTCTGCAGCACTTGGGAGCTATTCCGGAGTTTGACTGGGGCTCGTCTGCTTTGGCCACTTTGTATGGCAGTCTTGGAGCTTGTTCGCGGGACAAAAGTCCCATTCTTTGTGGCCACTTTCGAGTGCTTGAGGTATGTGTCGTTCCTTTGTACTTCTGTCTTCACTTTGGCTTTTTCTAGTTCTGAACTTGCTTTGGTTAACCTGATTTTCAGCTCTGGGATTTTGAGCACCTTCTCCAGTTTCCCCCTGAGACTAGGCATGGTGATGCGAATTGCATACCTCGTTACGAGCGATGGTTGGTGGGGCAACGGAGGCCACGGTCACCAGTTTTGAGCCTTCCTGAGTGGCAGCGAGTTTTGGACCGCCTGACGGTCGATCAAGTACCTTTTTCTTTGTACCTCCTATCCTTTAGACTTCCATATTCTTGTGTTGGGGCTGATTTGTCCTTGCTTTGTAGGTACGGTTTGACCTTTGGGGTGGTGTACCAGAGGATGCCCCTCTTGCACGTTGTAGAGTCCTGGACCGGACTCGTAGCTTGCTCGAGGGTCCATTTTGCCGAGCCTGGTATTTAGGCGATCGGGTGGCCAGTCAGTAGCAGTCACGCGTTGAGGCTCTTCAGCTTGTTCCTCTTTCTCCTCCAGTATCTATGAGGTCCACTTCTTTGATGTCGAAGGAAAATCTGAAGAATGCTCGGATCAGAGATTGGGCGGGATTACTTCTCCAGGCAGGTAACTATACGGAGTACTGCCGTCTTTTCTTGACCCCCTCTGTTGCGGCTCCTCCCGTTGCTCCTGTTTGGCCACGGGCTCCTTCGTTTGTCTCCTTCCACTCAGATGATGGGGAGGAGGAGCGCCTGACGCTGACTCCTTGCACGACCCCGCTCTACACTTTGCCAGTTGGGGCTTCATAGGTATTTTTAGCTTCCTATGTTAGCTTTCATCACTTCGCATTGTATCCTTGCTTTAGATGTTTGTAACGTTTGACTATTCCACAGGTGCCTGCCGAGATAGTGCAGGAATGGCTTCGCGCCTATCAGAGTACAGAGGTTTTGGTTCGGAGATAGCGCCGTAGGATCCTTGAGGTACGACTTTCTTCATGAGTTTTATCTGCTATGCCTTATCCCTTGAGTCTAAGCGTTTGTATCCTTCTTTGGCTGCAGCTTGAGGCTGAAGGGGTACCGGTTGCTGGTAGGGGGAATGCGAGGACCAGTGAGCAGCCTTCGCGTTCTTCTCAGAGATCGCCTAGTTTTTAGGGCTTTTTCTTTTTCCTATTCATAGTTAGTGGGAGATAGGCAAAAACTATATTTGTATAGTGAAAGCAACCACAACAATGGTTTTGTAAACAAGTTTTGTCTCTGAAATGAGAAATGCTTTTTATGCCCCTAGATGTCTTGAGTTTGCATGCGATAGTCAGAACATGACTTTTTGAACAAGTTTTTACTGATAGACAGTAATTTGTGAAAACACTTGGCCAAAGAATCGATTACTCGGCCGAAGGATCATTGTTGCGGCCGAGGTATTGATTATTTGGAAGTTACGTCTATCTTCCCAAGGAAGCTAGGTTTTGCTTTTAGCCAAGTGGCATCCTTTTTCACATTCTCCCTTATGCTTAGTTTTTGATTTTCTGTCTCTTGCTTTTGCCATGCTCTATAGCCTGATTGCCAAACTTAAGAGTCCTTTTTGAAGTATCATACCCATTGCGTTGACGACTTTTGGGTTAGAGGGGATGAACTATAATTCTTATGTGCCTTTGTTTTTGCCAATTCCTTGGAAAATAACTAACTCATCTTTTGTGAGCTCAATACGCGGGGTTAGCTATTCCTATCATTGAGTACAAACATGTTGATGTTTTCCTCTCTCCAAATGTTTGGGCCGTATCTCGATGCGAGATTGCCTACGTATCCCTATCAGGGAATCAGGCCTTTTACGTAGTTCCAGGATCACCACCTTTGGGAGTTGGGTTTTCTCTCTTGGTTTTTCTTTCTCTCATGCTCTAAGTTTTGCCTAGGTTACCTAATAGAGGTTGAATCCCTAGCGAGCTTTCCTTCAAATGCCTTGACTTTTGCTTAGGCTGCGTTTTCCGCTTTTTCTTGTCCTAGCAGGCTTTGCTCTTACTTTTGCTTGGGTGTATAGATTGCCCAACGAGTATTTTTCTCTCAAGAGGGTTTTAGTGTTTTGGAGAGGAATCTGATGGAGATTGTTTTTATGAATCTCCTGTTGCGTTTGTACTTTCACAATGGGCAAGCTAACCCTAAGTGTTCTCACGGAGATAGCGTCTTCCTCCTGAGTTTTGATAAAAACCTAGCTTTAAGTAATTAGAGTTCATCCTTTCCTTCCCTTTTGTCGGGGACACAAAGATTTTGATCCCTTCGAATCTTTCCTTTGTTTTGGCAATGAGCATAGCGCATGGCAATTGCAATTTTAAAAAATATATTTAGATTTAGATAAGCATAATCTGGAAGATGAAAAAGGAATTCTCTTAGCGGAAAATAAAATGCCCAAACAGGGGCCCAAAACTCGTTCTAGTGTGTTTAAAGCAAAAACAATGTTTCTTATTTGCCATGTTGTGACTTCTCAGCTACTGCAGCATGTCGGGGTCATTTCCCTTTGTCTTTTGCAACTTTGTACTCTTTTCCACCCTCTTCTTTGCCAAACAGAGTCTTTGGATTGGGTTCATCTTTGAAGTTCGTGCGATGGCTACTTCCTTGAGTCATGAGCAGTCCCCAGATAGATGTGTTAGTCTGAATCTCCCTTTCCTCATTGATTGGGTGGTCATCAGTCATTTCCTCCTGATTGAATAGTGATGCTAAGGAGGTTTCATCGAGCGGATCATTGCACTCTTCTTCCATTTCATCAAAGTCGCTTTCCCCTGTTTTATAGGGTTCTGTGTATATGAGATCCAGATCTTCTCTTTCCTCTATCCATTGACTATAGTCGCACTCGTCGTAAGGGTTGACCCATGGTTGCATTTGAAACTCCTCTACCTTTTCTATGAGATTGATAGTCTCCCAAACAATGGGCGGTGTTGGAATTTTGGGACGGTTGATGCGTACCACTATTTGGGCAGGCTCGAAGCGAGCGTGCCTTCTCATCATGATGACCATTTCTTTTTCCTTCTTCCTATTCTCAAACCAGATACGAAGCCACTCGTCATCTTCTACAAATGGAATATCTGGATCCTCCAAATTGTGTTTTGCCCAGGAGTGTTCCTTCCACTTCCTTAGTTTTTCCTCATCTGCTTGATCTTTGCTACTTATATCGGACATATCAATGTCGATTACTTCTAACTGATCAAAGTTATTATCCTCCTCCTCCTCCATCATGAAACACTCGTCCTCCTCGGGGAAGGTTAAGGTAGGTTTGGCTTGGTTGTCTTGGACAATGTATTGGCTGGGATTGTATGTGGGGTTATGAGATAGATTTATGAGATTGATATTTTGAGGTGGTGGTTCAGCATTATGAGTAGGGAGTGGGTTGGCTTGCCCATCAGGTTTTGGTGGTTTTATAGTTCGACTATCAATAAAGTCTTGAATGTCGTGACGAAGACGCATGCAATTGTCTGTTTCGTGCCTAGGGTGTTGGTGGTAGGCGCATTGTTTGTTTGGATCATGGTTCGGACCGTAAGGCGGCGGAGGAAGTGGCTTGTTTAGAGGTTTGAGATGCCCTTGACGGCTAAGAATGGTCAGGGCTTGGGACAAGGTCATGTAAAAAGGATCAAAGTTGCGGCGAGGCCGATTTGAGCTTCGGGATGGGCTAGTTTGGAAAGGATCTTGAGACAAGGATGTGCCAAGGGCATTCACGGAGGCGTGAGATGTACGGCTAGAGAAGGTTTTCTTAGGTGGAGGAGTGGCCTCTTCTTTCCCAATGAGTCCCAGCTTGATTCCGTCTTCGATTTGCAACCCAGTGGCATGCAAGCGCTTGAAATCGGTGATAGCCTGCGTGTAAATATGTCTGAGATATTTGGGTTGCAAATTTTTGACAACTATCCTCACTTGGTCTTCCTCGGAGGGGCGGTTCTTCATTTTGGCAGCCTTTTACCTCCATCTTGCCACAAAGGTAGCAAAGTCCTCATTGGAATCTTGTTTGGTCATTTCCAAGTCTCGAGTTGTTAGTTCAATTTGGACGTTGTACGCATATTGCTTGATGAAAGCATTGGCAATTTCTGGCCAAGTTTGATAATGTACAAACTCTAAAGTGAGGAACCAGTCGAGAGCACTTCCGGTGAGAGTTCGTTGGAACAACTGAGCGATGAGCTCGTCATTCAAGCCCATCGGCTTCAGGGTGTTGATAACATGGCGAACATGACTGGTAAGGTTGCCAGTTCCATTGAACTTCTCAATGTTGGGCATCTTGAAATTCTCGGGCAGCTTGGATTCTGGAAAGAGGCAAAGTCCCTCGAAATCCAGAATTTGGTCCCCTTGTGAACGAGCCAAGGCTTGTTTGATTTCCTTGACTTGCTTGGTCAACTCAGGACTTTCTGCCAACACTACTTTATGGGGATTCTCGTCTTCCATCGATTTTTCCTCATCCTCAGCATCTCTAGCTGCCTTTTCTGTTAGTAGTGCAGTGATTTGAGCTTGGAGGTCGGCAATAGTGGCGTCGTTGTCTGCCATGAAGGTAGAAGAGTTGCTTGACGAAGCTTGAGATTTAGTACATGACGGAGTCCGTTGAGGGGATGACCGGGAAGTTTCTGAAAGCGGTTGGAATTGTTGTGGTGAGGGTGTTTTGTCAGATGAGGATGATAGACGGGAGGGTTGCAGAGACCTTTGTTTGGCGTAGCTTCGGGTGTTATAAGAGTACAAAGTTGGCTGTGGTTGCTTCTTTGATTTACCTATTGTGCCTGCTCGAAAATTAGAATACCTGGAAGTCAGTATTCGGCCTGTGTAGGGTTAGGATTTGGGTTGAAAATCCCAACCCTTCTGCACAGAAAGAGTTAATTACAACAACAAATTATGCAAGGTGTGAGGAAGAACTTTTGCAAGTAAAATGCAAGTAGGTTCCTAGCCTGTAGGTTCCTGTCTTAGTTTGATCAGTTCTATGGCTTTCTAAAACATGCAAGGTTTTATGGTAGTCTCAGGGTGCGCCGTTGTTAAAGGGCACCAATCCTCTCTCCAACCCATCATAGGCGGTGATTGGATAATTCCCTTTTTGATATACCACTAGATACGAGTGACTGTTGAGTTTGCTGGAACCCCCAACATAGCCCGTGTCATGCCGAGATATCAGGTGAACTCAACGGGTTGCCCGCTCGATGCATATGATAGATGAATTAAACAAGGCATGTATTAGTCTTATGTTGAACTTTTTGGTTATGGCTCTCATATCCCCAGCAGAGTCGCCAAAAACTGTAGACACCTCCCAAACGGGGCATCGCCATACAGATTGATCACGTTGTTTGCTCGATTGGTTGTTTGCTTCGTAAACCAAAATCATGGACATTCCCATGGCTAGGAACATCGCCACATGATAGCGGTTATTATCAAAACAGAGTCGCCACCCAGTTTATTAAAACTGGGAAAATAGATAGAGATTCTGGATACGGGAGCCAAAAGTACAATAAGGGGAAGGTGTTAGGCACCCCTCTTTGCCCAGTCGTAAGACTGGCCCATAATCATTCAACATAAGACGTGTAGATACTTTGCTTAATTCCAACATATAGTCTGTTTATTTATTCCTTTAAACAGTAAGCAAAGTGAGTCAGTGCGATAAATGAAGCATGCATCAGAAAGCAGAAGAGCAAACAAAATGTCCCAGGGAGATGGATCTCGCGGCTGGTGAATGGATGTCACGGCCGAGGGATCCTCCTGGTTTGATGTACCGGCCGAGGGATCGAAGCCCCGGTCGGTGTTCTTCCTCACACCAGACAGAAAGATTAACAGATAATCAAAACGCTATGGTTAGTTAGAAATACAGTAAATAAGGCAAACCAGAGGCCGTTGGGCCTCACCACCTTGATCCCTCAGTTGCTTGATTGCTTTGGATTGAGCGTGATTGACTGATTGCTTGATCGAAAACCCTAGGGTTAGGGTTTGAACTTCGGGGTTTGATCGCCGGATTGACGGCTGCCTTCGGGAGGTTGGGGCTTTTGAAGTATGGGATTGAGAGAGTATTTGTGCAGAGTTTTGAGACTCGGAAGAGTGTGAAGGTATATCAATTTCGGAGCCCAAAGACTCCTTTATATAGGCATAGGGATGACTCACTCCGGCCAATCGCAATGCACGATAAAAATTGGAGTTAGAGTGTGATTCTAACTCTTCATGGCAATCCTCTAACGTAGCCCGAACGCATCGGAAAGGTAGTGTAATCGGATCAAACGTCTGTCAGAACACGTTCCAGAGTCTGGGAAAAGGTAGATCTGGCGGCCGAATAAAGGATATCACGGCCGAAGAATGGATGTCTCGGCCGAAGGATAGATCTTGCGGCCGAGGGATTGATCTCTCATGGAGATTTTGCTAGCAACAGGTTGCTCGGGTGAGGAAATGATGTTATGGCCGTGGGATCGATGTCACGGCCGACAGATGGATTCTCCTAGGCTTCTGTATTTCTGTCTGAAAGGCTGTATGGCTTTGAATTGGGTCCTCTAAGTGGCTCAAAGTTCTTACTGAAAGTCCTAAGGTCCTCAAGGAAGCAATCAGCAATCATTGTATCCATTTCATCATCGGGATTGTCCCAAGGTGGGACTTAAAATAATCGTTAGGCCAAATTGGGGTGTCTACATAATCTATCTTAAAACTTATCCCGAACCCAATCGGGCCCTTAGGGGCTGTTTGATAAAACTGAAAACTAAAATTGAAAGCTGAAAAATTAAATACTGAAACCTGAATGCTGAATTTTTTAAGCTGAAAAACTGTTTGATAAATATAATCCCCTCCGTCCTAAAATATTTGTCCGGTCCGCAAAACGGAGTGTTAAAAATAATACAATTTTTGCAAGAAAAAATCAAAAGTTTTTTAACAACTTACTAGATATCAATGAGTATTTTTAATTTGTGAAAAAAATTTGAATTTTTTCTTGAAAAAATTGCATTATTTTTAACACTCCGTTTTGCGGACCGGACAAATATTTTGGGATGGAGGGAGTATTAAGCACTGAATTAAAAAAAATGATGAATTAATTTTAGTTTCGATTCTCTCTCAAATTACTAATGATTACAATGTACTTATGATAATGGTGTCGTGGTGATTGTGGTGGTGATGGTGGTGGTGGGTTGGTTGTGATGGATCGAGAGTGGTGGTGGTGGTGGTGGAGTGGTGAGGTTGGGGATGGAGTGGGAGTGGTGGTGGTGTAATGGTGGGGTGGCGGTGGAGTGATGGTAGTGTAATGGTGGCAGCGAGTGGTGGTTGTGCAATGATGGCGTTGTGGTGGCGGCGGCGGCGTGGTAGTGGTGGTGGCGGTATGGTGGTGGGCTGGAGTGGTGGTGGTGGTGGTTGTGCAATGGAGGCGACGGCATGATAGTGGTGGTGGTGGATTGATGGTTATGGTGGTGAAGTGGTGGTGTTGGGGTGGTAGTGGTGATACAGTGGTGGTGGTGGTGGAGTGGTGAGGGTGGGGATGGAGTGGGAGTGGTGGCGGCAGCGTGGTGGTGAGCTGGAGTGGTGGAGTAGTGGTGGTGGTAGTAGTGGTGGTGGTGGTAGTGGTGGTGGTGGTTGTGCAATGGAGGCGGCGGCGTGATAGTGGTGGTGGTGATGGGCTGGAGTGGTGGTGATGGTGGTAGATTGATGGTTATAGTGGTGCAATGGTGGTGGAGTGTTGGTGTTGGTGGTGGTAGTGGTGGTAGAATGGTGGCAGTGTTGGTGGTGGAGGTGGCGGTGATGGATTGGTTGTAGGAGTGGTGGTGGTGGTGGTTGAATGTAAATACACAAAAATTCAGTCAGAATTAAGTAGTTTAAAGCTACTTATTTTTTTCAATTTTTTTGCCTACATTTTAAGAAGCACTTAATTTGTTAAGCAATGTAAAATATGATTATCAAACCTACTGAATCACTTATTACTTAATTGATTCAATTTTAAGCGCTGAATTTGTTTGATAACCTAAATTCAGCACTTAAAATTGAATCAATTAAGTAATAAGTGATTCAGTAGGTTTGATAACAAAATTTGACATTGCTTAACAAATTAAGTGTCACTTAAAATGTAATAATTTGTCACTTAAAATGTAAGCTAAAAAGTTGAAAAAAATTATTGTGTTTGGTCGGCATTTTAGTTTAGTTTAGTTTTGGTAGTGGGTGGAGAGAGAAATAGGGTAATGATTGGAGAGATGGGTAATGATTGGAGAGAGATAGAGAGAGAAATGAAATTAATAATTGGAGATATAGGGTAATGATTGGAGAAAGATATAGGGTAATGATTGGAAACAAAACTAAAACTAAAACTAAACTAGGAACCGAACAAAGCGTAAGTAGTTTTGAGCTACTTAATTCTGGCTGAATTTTGTGTACTTGCATTCAACAATAAATTTTGTGTACTTGCATTCAACAATTATACCACTACCACAACCACTCCTACCAACACCTCCACCACTCCACCACCACCACAACCACTCCCACCAACACTTCCACCACTCCATCACCACCACCACCACCACCACTCCTCCACCACCACTCCACCACCACTACCACCTCCACCACCACCACTACAACCCCACCACCACCACTTCCCACCATCACCACCACTCCTCCACCACCACATCACCACTTCCACCTCCACCACCACCACCACTCTACTACTACCACTCCACCACAACCACATCACCACCACTACTCCACCACCACCATCACTATTCCACCACCACCCTCCACCTTCACCACTCCACCACCACCCTCCACCTTCACCACTCCACCACCACCAGCTCCACCATCACCACCACTCTACCCACCACCAGTACCATCACTACACCACTACTCCACCCACTACCACTACCACTACCATCACTACATCACCACCACCGCTCCACCATTACCATAAATATATTGTGACTATTAGTAGATTAAGAGAGAATTAAAATAAAATTAATTCATAATTTTTTTATCAATGCTTAATATATTTATCAAACAGCTTTTCAGTTTAACAAATTCAACATTCAACTTTCAGCTTTCAATTTTCAATTTTATCAAACACCCAATTTTTAGGTTATCAAACAACCGGAGTCTCTCTCTTATTTTTCGTATGAACCGAACACTACGAGCCGCAGCAACATACAACGAACACAACGAAGTAAAATCCTAGCTGCAGGTCTGGATCGTCGATACACAACTACACATACACGAAGCGGAGGAACGGCGAATCGTTGGGGGGACAGAGAGAAACTGCGAAGAAGAGAGTACAGGTGATTCGTCTCTCGATCGAACTTTCAAGCCTCGATTCAGCATCTCCATTTACGCAGACCCATCGAATCAGGTAAACACATGAACAGAACCTTGATTCTCCCGTACCTGATGCCGTACCCATGGTTTCCCGAAGCCGTCCCCAAATACCGCATCATACCCCATTTTTGCCTTACCCGTACGCGTACCGGTACCGTACACATACTGGCGACTTTTCACCGTGCTTCATAGGTTTTGATTTAATATTGGAAATATGACGTCTATTTAATGTTTGATTGCTTTTTCCTGCACAATACCTTTTTTTCTTGTAACTTTCCATGGGTTTCATTAAAGAGGTTTGCTTCCTTTGGATTTGTTTTCGCTTGTCAGTCTCGTCAATTCGTTTTCCTTGTTAACAGGTAATTATCGCTAGTATCTCTATAGGAATATGGATCAGCCTGAGGATGAATGTCAGGTGGGGGGTGAACATCATGGCAAGCAAGATGATGAGGTTAGCTTGGTCTAGTTGATATGGTTAGAATATTTCTATTAGTTATGACTTGAATTCTCAAAAGTTTGTTCAGTTTCACTGTACATTCAATCTATGTGGTTATTATCATTTCTACGTTCTTGAATACCGGTTAGAGAGGATTTTTCCTGTTCAAATATTGTAGGCACCTTTTAAATGACGAGTAGATTTCTTGTCAAATTGGCCCTCTAAGTTGATTTTAAATGTTTGTTGGACTATGTGCTAGGCAGCGATGGTTAGACGTTTCAGCTATTATGGTTGTTTGATATTAAGTTTTAAGTATGTCCTGTTCTCTCACACTTTTCAAATGAGAGCTTATGTATTTCTATTCTACAAGCCTAAAGGCTAAAATTTTAGAGATTTTTACCTCAAATACAGAAAAGTGAAACTTAATTCCCATTAAGGAGAGATGAAATACTTAATTATCACTAGGTCCACTTTTACAAAAATACATTTACCATTAATGAAAGTGTCACCCTAGGGTTTTAGGGTACCCACTAGGGTACTCTAGTACCATTGGGTACCCTAAAATCTTAGGGTACCCTAGGGGTTTAGGGTTTAGGATACCCTAGGGTTTAGGTTTAGGCGCTTTCATAGAGCCATAGGGTTTAGGTTTAGGTTTAGGGTTTTAGGGTGCACTTTCCTATTATAGGGTTTTAGCAGTTTAGGCACTTTCATAGGGTACTCTAGGGGTTTAGGCATTTTTATAGGGTACCCTAGGGTTTAGGCACTTTCATAGGGTGCCCTAGGGGTTAGGCACTTTCAGGGTTTAGGGTTTTAGGCACTTTCATAGGGTTTCAGTGTTTCATTAAGTAGGAATTACTTTCTATTTTCTGGACCTAGAGGTAAAAAGCCCAAAATTTTACTGTACCACTTTTGTGATCTGGAAATTTACTACTATTTATGTTTGATCTTTTATTTTTTTTGTTTCAGGATGCTGTTGCACGACAGGAGGAATTTAATAAGTCAATAGAAGCAAAAATAGCTCTTCGTCAAAGTAACTTGAATCCTGAAAGGCCTGGTTAGTAGTTGTTTTAGTATTTTCCTTATATTGAATGTTACCCACATATCTGATATTGTCACGAGTTGATTGTTTTTTGCAAAATCGGATGTCCATAGTGATGCCCAATCTCTTCATGTATTGTTCGACTCTGATTTGTTATGCTTTTGGGAGTGCATTCAAAGTTGTATGGTGGTTAGTGGGAAGCATCAGATGCGCTGGAACGTTTGGTACTTATCCAGAATTGTACCATTACTGTTGTCAGCAAAGGTAGATACTGTGGACAGCTGATTGGAATTATAGAAAACAATGTTGGTCATAGAAATAGGGTTAGATCAAGAAAATAAAGTAGGTGGTTAAGTGCTTAAGAAGATGTTGGAAATCCTACATGTCTGCGCTGTGATATAATAAGAAGCCATAAACCCCATAGTGCTGTATGATAGAATATAGGGTACCTTGAAGATGACTACTCCATCAGTTTAGTGTAGTGGGAAAGAGGAAGTTGTAATGAGTGATATGATTGGAAATCAGGGTGTTCTAGTTCTTAAAAGAAGTTAATAGAAGATTTTCTGAATTTTTTTAAGTTGGTCCCAGTGGGTGCGAATCTTTCAATACTTTTTTCTTGATTAGTTAATTGAGTAATAGTGTAGTAGAGTAACCTCTTGATTACTTTTTCTATTGATGAGACTGTTGAGAGTTTCTTATAATCACAATTGCAGAGGTGCTTTTTCTCCATTTTTACTTGCTGAAAATACCCTTTTGGATGCTACAAAGGTTTTCTTTTAAATGCAGTAAGTTTGCATATTAGAGAGGAAAAAAGACTTTTAGCAGAGAGAACAAAGGCATTGAGTGCCGAAAAAATTGAGGGTATTGTCGACTGATAAAAGCGTAGATTTTTTTTGTACAAAGTTAGTTCCACAATTCATTTGTTGGAATGATGTATATATTTCAAGTTGCTTGTTAAGCTCAACAAATGACTACTTGACTACATAATAAGTCAAATGAGATAAAGTAAGATAATACAAGCAAATCTATACATGCCATATTCCTTTTCTTTTTGTTTGTTTTTCCAAGATCACAAATTATGCCGCCCAACTAGAAAATGTGATTGTTGTATATATGTGATTGTTGTATATTTCAGCACAACATATTAATATCTTGGACATGGGATGGTTTTTCGCACACATCGTTACTATATTCTCTTGGCTGCAGACTCTGGTTTTCTCAGGACATTAGATTCCAGCATTAAGCGCAACACGGCAGTTATCAAGAAACTCAAGCAGATTAATGAAGAGCAACGGGAAAGTTTGATGGATGATTTGCGAAGTGTCAACTTAAGCAAATTTGTTAGTGAAGCAGTTACAGCTATTTGTGATGCCAAGCTTAGATCTTCAGACATACAAGCTGCGGTTCAGGTACATGTTGATTTGAGCTGCTGCATTTTGTACAATACGAGTTATGGTTTTTTTCCTTCTCACAAGTCTGTCTTTTTTCTCCCTTAAAGTCCTCATTTTCTGAACTTCTGCTAAAGTTGTTTCGTTCCGTTACATCCGATCACTAAGAATTACACTCTGGGTTCCATGCCGAAGCTTAACCACTGTGCTACCATCTGCGTTTACTACTGAGAACTTTTTATTTCCCTGGAACTGTGTCCAAAAACTTTAGTGAGGTCTTCCTCATTTTCTGTATCAAGCATGTGTGTTTACTTCAGTTTTTTCCCTTTGTTTCCCATTGTAGATATGTTCTTTGCTTCATCAAAGGTACCAAGAATTCTCGTCAAGCTTGGTTCAGGGCCTCTTAAAAGTCTTCTTTCCTGGGAAGTCTGGGGATGATTCTGAGGCGGACAGGAATTTAAGAGCCATGAAGAAGCGCAGCTCTTTAAAACTCCTTTTGGAACTTTTCTTCGTTGGAGTCACAGAAGACAGTGGCATTTTCGTTAATATCATAAAGGACCTTACTAGCGTAGATCACCTGAAGGATCGAGATGCAACTCAGACAAATCTCTCTCTTCTTGCCAGTTTTGCACGACAAGGGAGAACTTTCCTGGGACTTCCACAGTCTGGACAAGAACTTCTTGAGGAGGTGCAATATTTCTTTCACTTTATTTTTCCTTTCCTTTTTCTATTTCTTTGCCTTATGATTTGTCTAAAGTTGCTTCATTGTGGATGATGTTTCATGGTTATAAATTTCGTTTCTCATTTCGTTCATTCTGGATCTGGATCTTTGGGTGGAGCTAACTTTTTTTATGAGAAGACGTAGTACAATACTTGTGTTTCTCTAAACTGAAGACTAGGACCAGTGCTCTATATTCAACTCTGGAAGGTGCTCCATACCCTTAAGAATACTCAGCTTTGTTTGTATGATTCACGATTAACTTAAGTATCTGTTAGTCAGTTCTTGCCAATTTGGATTCATCTTAACCTTATGTCTCCACTGTTCTTAAAGCTGAAATTTTCCTGCTGATAAATGCTTCTGATTTTGGGGTTTTTTCCCCCTTCCTTTCAACTGTTCTGCAATTTTTATAAACAAATCAAGGGTTTTTGAATGCATATTATGCACATCTATTGAAAGTCCAAGGTAAGCAATAAGCATACAATATGCACAGCTCTGTTGTTATCTCCATTGACATCGAGTGGCCTTTTGTCTTTGGGTTTCTCTTACTAGGTATTCTGCTATGCTGTACTATCAATCCTGACAAATTATTGCAGTTTTTCAAGGGCCTCCATATCACTGTCGATCAGAAGAAAATTTTCAGGAAGTCATTGTGTGCATATTATGAAGCAGCTGCAGGACTACTTCAGTCAGAGCATAGTGTAAGGCGTTGATCGCATTCTGAAAGTTTTCCCCTCATTTTCTAGGTTAAGGTGCTAAGAAGATTTGTTGGTTGATGTCCCTTTTTGATTGGAGAATCTGGTCTCTTTCCCTGCATGTTATAGTCTTCTTTTAACTGGTGTGATTGTTTTTGTTCCCCCACCACGCTGAACTGAAGTCTCTTCGTCAAATGGAGCATGAAAATGCAAAGATCTTGAATGCAAAAGGAGAGTTAAGTGATGAAAATGCCAGTTCATATGAAAAGCTGCGAAAATCTTATGATCATCTGTATCGTGGTGTGTCAGCGTAAGTTTTTCGTTCTTTTGATTCATGCCGTACCTATTAAAATGTACCTACTCTTCTGAACATGTTAGCGCATGAGGACAGAAGTTTGAAAGCTTATTAGTCACATCACAGAATTGGAAACTGGCTCACCATGCCACCCCCATTAGATGAATCAGGTTAAAGCCGTTACATATAAAGATTGGATTTGTGTAACCTTTATTTGGCGCAATGTACTGGCAAGCAGGGTGCCTTGTGGCAGCCTGACCATGCCCGTGAGGCAAGCATGCTTGGGTCTTGACATTTGAGCTGGTCATTATGAAATTAGTTGTCTCAATATTTCATGGTTGGTACTTCTTTTTAAGTCTATGATGTCCTCATAAATAGATCTCTCCGGAATAGTTCTTGATGACCACGGTCTGAAAACTTATTCATCTTGTTGCGCTGATTATATTTTGTTAGTGCTAACACAAATGAGAATTGGAGTTTTAAGATACTTAGATATCTTGAACTTAAGTAATGATATGTGACTGGAGCGTACAGATAGACTGAGTTTGGTTCTTTTACTAGCGTATATTAAAGTCATATGAAAGACTAAGGAAATTGGAACCCCTTGATTGTTTGGCCTACATGGATTCTGAAGATTGAAATTACATGGATGCGGTATATTGGTTCTATATTGAGGCTAATGTCATGATGTTTTTGATAAATAAGTATATATGTATATGTGTACAACAAGAGACCACGGGGGTGTCATCCTATTAAAACAAATGGGGAAGCTGTATATAAAAATTTGAACTTTTAAACCCTCTCCAAATTGAAGCTCTCCTAGAAAGTCAAGTAAACATGGAGGAGGTTGGACGTAGATCTGACTTAAGCAAAAAATGTGAGGTCCTGGTGAATAACAGCTAGAGCATGTGAATAGCTGTGGACATCCTCAAAGGTCTTTCTAATCCTGTCCTCGATAGATATAAAGGAGCCAGCTCTCCAAGCCTTCTTGGTCCTCTTCAATCAACACCGTGCATTCCAACACTCGAGATCAATTGGAGGATCGATGTTGGCATTGGTGGTTTCTGTAATGTGATCTCTGATTTGACCATTTTTTTTATTCTTTATTTATTGGAGATGTTTATAGTGTCCTAGTTCTTACATAGTTTTGTTTGCTTGGAGTTATTACTGTGAAAGAAAATCCAGAAAGGCAATTGATCATTCTAGTTGATGAGAATTCCATGAAAATTAGAAACTATATTGAGAAAATTGTCCTCTTAAAAACACGAAGGGAGTAATTTTTATGTGGGTCCGTTATCTCCTCAGAATGTCACCTATAATTATTTGTCAGTTACATTTTCCCATTTCCTATAATTCATTTGGTGGTTGTATTTCTTCATGTTGCAGTTTAGCTGAAGCTCTTGACATGGAACTTCCGGTGCTGCCAGAGGATGGTCACACAACTAGGGTCACAACTGGGGAGGACACATTATCACCTGGTTCTGGAAAAGATTCTTCAGTTCTTGAAGCAATGTGGGATGATGAAGATACTAGGGCTTTTTATGAAAGCTTACCAGATCTCAGGTATATAATTGTCGCACAACTGTATCAACAGTAATTCATGTTAAAAAAGTAAAATCTTTTGTTTGGTTAGATAGTTCTAGTTGGTGGCAATGGCACTTTAAGTGAAGTGTCTCCAACTTGAGGTTACTGATACACATGACCAGTGGTGACTCCAGAACTTGGCGACCATGGGGTCGTTCATTGTGTTGCAAATGAATCAGCCATCCTCGAGCTTGACTCGGTATGGCTCATCTCGCCTTGTGCTCTACCTGGTTTGTAAGAACGAGCTTGAGCCAGCTGAATATCAAGCTTGACTGGTAAATGAGCTGAGCTCAACTTGGTTCGGTTCAGTTCAATAGAGGATCGATCTGCTCAATAAAGGCTGGATAAGCACTTGATAAGGGTTCAATAAGATCTCCGCAAGGGTTTGATAAGGTTGAGTAATTAATGTTCCGATGTACAACCTTATTAAAAAAACAGTAGAATTTTAGGCTTTTCAAAATAGATAGTATTTTTTTTACTAGGTATGCACTTATATATGTACCTAATGCAAATTTTATTTGTCGTCGTGGACCCGTATGTAAGCAGAAATGTGGTCCCTCCATTCCAAAAAGATTGTCATTTTGCATATCACTAATCTTTATGGAATGGAGGTAGTATGATATTTTGACTTGTTAGGGCTTGTTTTTCATTTTTTGAACCACTAATCTTTTTGGAATGGAGATGGTATGATATTTTAACTCGTTATAGGGCTCGTGAATTACGAAGGCTATGCTTTACTTTTTATTGGTCTGCGTTTTGAGCGATATTTTAAGAGGTGAATTTTAAGCGAGAGAAATAATCTATTGTGGTGTCAACTATGAGTTTTAATGGGGTCATTTACTAATTATGAAAAATCTCAGTACAATAGAAGTCAAAAAAATATGTTTCCATGAGGTTGTATGACCCCATAGCCAATACACTGCCATCGCCATTGTACACATCTTGTGTTTTTTTCCCCAGAGCATTTGTTCCTGCAGTATTACTGGGAGAAGCAGAACCCAAGGTGAATGAGCAATCTCCGAAGACACAAGAACAACCATGTGTAAGGAATTAGCTTCCTGCTCATTTTACAGCCTTAATTTTTCTTCCGTCACTTAGAACCTATATAGCTGATTGTATTTTGAATTTGGCTTTCTCTAATAGCTTATGGTAGCTCACATTATTGAATCAGTTTATCATGTATTGGCAACTTATTCTTTGTCATCTATGGATTGCTCACAATTTCATCCAGGATAGCATCAGCAATGTATTCCTTGGCTTCAAGCATTTGTTTTTCTGAATACATCGTCTTACTTTTCAGTTATTTTTGCTTCAAGTCTCCACAATTTTGTAGGAATTTCTAAAAATTGTATCTGGATTTTTGTTTCTTTTTTCTGAATAATTCCTGATTTAGATAGAATAAAATGGTCGAGAGTGTCAGAGTGTTCTGTGTGAAGACCTACCACCAGCATGGCAGAATGTATTTTTGTGACCTGCCCTTAGTTTTTTTTCTTTCTCCGTGTGCACATGCAAATGTCCTGCATAGTAGCTGCTTTGCCATAACCACTTGTGAAGACCAATCTGTTGCAGGCTTTCTCGGTGTCTTGATCTTTCTGAAGTTTGTCATTTTCCGTTAGCTTATCTGTAAATTTGCTTTCGTTCCCAATCTGTTGTTGCCCCTGCACATCAACACGATTTTTTTTCATGTGCATGTTACAAATTGAAGAAATAAAGGAACCACGGAATAACAAATATAAATGAACTATCAAGAAAATGATTGTTCTCCTGGACTAACCATAATATTATTGACATATTTCTCTTAATCTCGTTCGTCATTCTTTACAATAGTAGCTCTCTATGTTATTGAATGAATGAAACTAAGAACTGAAGTCCCTTTTTATAGATGAAGTTCCAGGGACTAAACTTGTAAGTACAGAATACCACAGGGACTAGAACCGTATATAATCCACCACCTGCAGAAGTGTTCTGCTACCTCACCGCTTCAAGGGTGAGGTCATCCATAGGACATCAGTTGTTTAATACATTATCAATTCTCGTTTTACGTGGGCGATGATTTGCCTCTTATGTTTTCTAACAGCCCATTTGAATTTTGAGAAAATAGTGTTAAAAGGGAAAAAAGGGGGAATCCTACCATGATGAATAAAAAAGGTGAGAAATGGTAAGCAGTGATAGGTTTTTATTGGCTCGTTTTTGTTTCTCACCAACTCCCACCCCCCAATACTTTATTTTCTCCCCATTTATTACACACCAAAGAGATTCTAAGTGCTGCTGGAAAGATGCTGTCCATATTTGTACTGAACCATTATGTCTGGATTTTGTCTGTGTTTCAATGTATATATATGCTGCTTTTGCTTCTGCATTGCAGTTGTTAATGCCATTTAATGTTGAAAAGATCTGTTATCATGGAAGTTGTGTATGGGAGATGGTCTAAAATATGTTGAAGTTTTTATTCTATCTTCTATAAGATTCTCGTGTAGCTACTTATACAGAAAACTTCAATTTGTAGGATTCGCCACCTGAATCAGACCAAGGCCAGATGGCTAGCCTAGATTCGGCAGAAGTTTCTGCAGATCCTGGAACTTCTCAGGAGGGAGCAAATGAGAAAGGTAAAGACAAAGATGAAAAGGATAAAGAAAGGACCAGAGACCAAGACAAAGAGAAAGGAAAAGGCAAAGATGCTGAAAGAAAGGGCGAAACTGAAAAGGAGAAAACTAAAGGTCTCGAAGGGACAAATTTGGATGGTCTATTGCAGAGGCTACCCAGTTGTGTTAGCCGTGACCTTATTGATCAGTTGACTGTAAGGACCCATTCTTGCTTAAGCCTTACAGTTTATGTTTTTTTCCCGTTCTGCTTTCTAAAACGTATGCCATCTATCTCTACACCTTACTGTTAGATAATGTTATTTTGTCAGGTGGAGTTTTGTTATTTAAATTCCAAATCAAACCGGAAAAAGCTTGTGAGGGCTTTGTTTAATGTTCCAAGAACATCTCTAGAACTGCTGCCATACTACTCACGGATGGTTGCCACTCTGTCAACTTGCATGAAGGATGTCTCTTCCATGCTCTTGCAGTTGTTGGAGGAAGAGTTCAACTTTTTGATAAATAAGAAGGTCTATTCACTATCAATGCCTTTTCTTGATAAAAGTGGCTGCTTTTAATAGTGGCTATGTTTTGTTTCTTGATTTACCAACCATGACATTATAGTGGACTGCAATTTTATTCCAGGATCAAATAAATATTGAGTCAAAGATCAGGAATATTCGGTTCATTGGAGAACTCTGCAAGTTCAAGATTGCTTCAGCTGGCTTTGTTTTTTGTTGTTTTAAGGTATTACTGGAAGTGGTTCTTCAATAGTGCAGTTGTTGCAGCTTTGCAATAGATGCATGTCTCCTGTTAAAACTGAGACCAATTAGTCTATCGCAGACCTAAGCTGCACATGGGGTGGATTGCACTTTTTGTTGGAAAATTAATCGGAAGTTTGAGTCAATTGGGATTTGAGAAAGATTTGTACTTTTAGCCTATTAGGTTGAGACAAGACAACTAGTTAGTATTGCTGTTGTACTTTTTTATTTTTTGATCGGCAAAGAGAATTTCATTGATCATAAGTGATAAAAAAAAAAAAAAGTGATATCGTGTACAATAGGAAATAAAATGCATGAGAGAGCTTCGAAAAGTAAATGTACTTTTCTAGTGCTGCTACTCTCAAAAACACAACCTAACTCTCTGCCTCACCTTTTACTAACTAAAATGATATAATAAAAAAAGATGGAAAGAGGCCAACTAAAAGAAAAAAACAGTAAAGGTAATGCTTGACTACCCAACAAAAACCACAACCAAATGCCCAATAACACCAAAGCCTATAATGTACTGCTGCTGTACTTGTGTTATGGCTGACAGTGGTTGTCTTTTACCAGACTTGTTTGGATGACTTTACTCATCACAACATTGATGTTGCCTGCAATCTTCTCGAGACATGTGGTCGTTTTCTTTACCGGTCCCCTGAAACTTCTGTACGCATGGCCAACATGCTGGAGATTTTAATGCGCTTAAAAAATGTCAAAAATTTGGATCCTCGTCACAGTACACTAGTGGAAAATGCATACTACTTGTGCAAACCACCGGAAAGATCTGCACGAATCTCAAAAGTCCGTCCTCCATTGCATCAGGTATAAATTATATTTTGGTTCAATGATTTTGCATCTTATATGACTTGATATCACTGATCATTGAGTGGCTTTTCTGGTAACCATTGTAGTACATCAGAAAACTACTTTTCTCAGATCTCGATAAGTCCTCCATCGAGCATGTGCTAAGACAGCTTCGTAAACTACCATGGAATGAATGCGAGCCCTACCTTGTAAAATGCTTTACGAAGGTTCACAAGGGCAAGTATGGTCAGATTCACTTGATTGCTTCACTTACTGCTGGCTTGAGTCGCTATCATGATGAATTTGCAGTTGCTGTTGTTGATGAGGTTGGTTCCTTAAAATCTTATTGGTGAGCATTTGGTTTCTTCTCTTATAAACATGTTAACTGCAATAGGGTGAGATTCCTTCTTTTGCACTTTGAACATGTCCCCCACTTTGCAGTACCAAGAAGATGCTCCTTTTATTGGGTGATCACCATTAGTTAAAGGCCTTTCCAAGCATTGTACTTTTATATTCTTTTTTCATATATAAGTTCTGTGCACTATCATAATGTAGCTCAACCATGATGCTTGCACCTCATCTAAGACTAGTTTTTGAGTATGCATTTGAGTTGCATGATCTCTTTGACCAAAGAAAATAAAAACGTTGCTGCATCACTATGCTCATTTTGTCATATTTTTCAATCAATTTGTGCTTTGGTAGTAACTTCAACTTGTTTTACTGTCAGGTCTTGGAGGAAATCAGGGTGGGACTAGAGTTGAATGACTTTGGGATGCAACAACAACGCCTTGCCCACATGCGGCTCTTAGGGGAGCTGTACAACTATGAGCAATTGGAATCGTCTGTTATTTTTGACACACTCTACTTGATTCTCATTTTTGGCCTTGGGACCTTAGAGGTATGGCATTACTAATATCTTATTTTAGAACATTTTGGTAGTAGTTATGGATAATGTCCTGTATGTGCTCAATTTTTTTCAGTCAAGGCCAAAGGGTAGAGTGCCAAGAGTGGACAATTGCCTCCACCGACCTTTTGAGAAATGCACTGTTACCTTTAGTTTTGTAAGAGGTTCTTCAAAAGTTACCCATTGAGATTGTACCCAATTCCCACATCTTGGTTCAATTCCCTCCTTTTTCTTTGGTAGTGTACCAGTTTTTCTATCCCTCTTTTCAAATTACCCATGTCAACTTCAAGTAGTGCATACTTTCGAAGACCTGGGGCTCTCTTGCTTTAACCTATATATCCTAGTGAACAATTTTTTTCCCAGCTATGGAAAAGAATATTGTCCATACAGTTATGTATGGAGCTGAATGGCCCGGGGGGAGATATATATATATATATATATATATATATATATGATTTTGTTTGGTCTGAACTCCTTTTTTATATTTCTTGAATTGGTTTTATTAAATTAACGTGCATCTGAAATGGTGTAGTTGATGGTTTGAAAGGAGAGTCTAATTTGGCTTGCATTTGCTGTATAAACTGCACTCTAACCTTTTCTCTTCAAAAGTAGATTCTGATATGCTTTCACCTGTCCCGATCCCTACATACTCTCTGTGAGCTAAATCAATGGGCTATGGTAGCCCTGGAGGTGATCCGGGATACCAACGAGATCCTGAGGGCTCGGGGTGCCGAAGGCAGAGGAGGAGAGAGCCCAAGGCAGATCCTAGAGAGAGAGTGGCATTAGAGAGACCAAATATTGCTCTGGTCATGGCTTGAACCAAGAGTAATGTGTGTAATGTGTTGAACAAAGGCAATGGTCCTTTATATAGGAGAGAGATGGCCTGAAGTCCAGTTGGACTAAGGACAGGTGGAAGGTCGTCTGAAGGCTGCAAGCCTATGAGGCCAGAGGTCATAGAGATGTGTCACATATAGGGGCTGAAGCTTGCAGAAGGTAGGTAGTAGTCATGTGAGGTCTAGGCCATAGGCCTACGGGTCTACTGATCAGAAGTCAGTGATAATGCATAGACCGAGGAATTGTCCTTCAGTCAACAAGTCTCTCTCTCTGGTCTAAAGTCCGAAGTCTTGAAAAGAGCTTGGGCCTTCAGACGATCCATTGAAGCTCAAGCCTCCATTCCACAGTCCTCCATTCCATGCCTCAACCCAAGTATAAGCCGCCAACCTCAGGAGTGGGTTGTCCTTTAGCCAGCCAGCCTCTGGGCTGTCCTTTAGCTGTGACAACCTTCGCTCATGAGGTTACCTTGTTTCCTTCAGTCCTTCGGACTTGGTGCCATGTACCCACAATGGGTTGCCCTTCAGCCCGGCGACGACCCTTCACTCCTGAGGTCATCCAATCCCCTTCAGACCTGAAGGCTTCGTATCATGTACCTACTCTTTCCATACTTAGAAAATACTGGAGAAATCTGAAACAGAACAGGAGCATGTGATTGCTACTGTCAGTCACGTGATTTCGTTATTTAGAAGTTGGAAAATTACGTTTGGATTAAATAGTCTGTTACAACTAAGTACATTCTGTTATAACTAAGTACATTAAAGTGTTCTTCATTAAGGGTTTTTAGGAAAGAAGAGGTAGAGAGAAAAAGAGATGGAAGCAATAATTGCTCCTACATCTCACATGTCTTTAGACTTAAAATGAATAAACCAAGAGAACTACAAAAAGGTAGTTGTCACAGCTGTTGTCAAGTACGGAGAGATTTTTCAATTGTAGGGAGGGAGCAGTCTTGTAGAATATTGGGAAGTAGACATAGTTCAGGCATAGCAAGAGTGATTTGGCAAGACCGGGATCGTACCAACTAAATGACAGCCATCCAAAAGTGCACCCTTTTTCCTGAACAAAAAAGACAATAGGAAGAAAGATAATAGACTCCAGTCAACACACCTTTTCCAGTACGATCTTTGCTTTATCTCTGTTCTGTTTTGCTTTCAGAATTTTGTGAAGTCCTAATAGTGTGTACATATTTTTGCTTTCCATTTTATCAGCAAGATGTGTTGGATCCGCCCGAAGATTTTTTTCGTGCCAGAATGGTCATTACACTTCTGGAAACTTGTGGGCATTATTTTGATCGAGGTTCTTCGAAGAGGAAACTCGATCGATTCTTGATTCATTTCCAGAGGTACATCCTTAGCAAAGGCGCATTACCACTCGATATTGAATTTGACTTACAGGTCAGTCTTACATATCTTTGGCTCCATTTAATGTTTCCCTTTATTGCTGTAGCCGTTAAGATTATATTTGCTGAAAAAACCCACCTTTTTGGGGGCTGGGGGTGAAGGTTGTTGGCCCGGAAAAGCCAAAATTCAATTTCATTTTGGTTCCAGTACCCTTGATAGTTTTTTAGTCTGTTTCTCTTGTTTCATGCATCTTCTCCTGCTTCCCTTTCCCCTTTTGTAGCTATTCCTTCAATGAAATAGAGGTTGGGTCATGTCGTAAGACCTTAGATTTTCGAGAAAGAAATAGAGGGGTGACGCAACTTTGTTTTCGTTTTATGAAAGCAATGATAGGACCGCTGGATCGAGAATATCTCATTGTCAATTGCGCTAGGATTACAATGCTAAACATAGAATTAACAGTGACAACTTACCACGAAAGATGGTCCAGTGGACTCGGGCGACTCCCGGATTTTCGTTCAGCAGTGACAAAGACATAAAGAAATTTTTTGTAGACGAAGCACTATAGAAAATGGATATATGTATTTTGGTTAGAATTTTATTGGGCCTAGTGTATTTTGTTTTGTTGAGCTATATTATCAACTTACTTACAAATTTAAGTGAATTTTCATTTACTTAGGCTCTATGAATAATTTAGTGCTGATAATATTAAAGAAAAATAAAATTATTTGTATATAAAATGCAAAGTTGTAGGGCATTTTTTGAGTTCAAAGGGTTCACTTGAACCCCCTCAAACACAAGTGCCACCGCCCTTCCTAAGTTGCCCCCATAGGATATGGAGGTCCCAAGGTGATAAGTGTCTTGAAGGGGGTTACATCCTATGATATATTGGTTTGAGTCTGTGATTTCAATGGGCTCTCGTTGCAGTGCTACTCTGACCTATTGTTGGGTTCGTAGTGTGAAGTAAGCCTTCTTGCAGCAGGGTCTGGCTATGGGCCTTTTACCCGCACAGGACACAACCTCAGACTATCCCCTCCTGC
Organism: Rhododendron griersonianum; assembly: GCA_018127125.1. NCBI lineage: Eukaryota > Viridiplantae > Streptophyta > Magnoliopsida > Ericales > Ericaceae > Rhododendron > Rhododendron griersonianum. The sequence continues at coordinate 27,113,774 of CM030790.1, read as the reverse complement.
CCTTTTCACAAAACAAATATCATAATAACTCTCTTTCTGTAACCATAATTGAAAGTGGACTTGATAGATGCTGAGGATCTTCTATTGAAGACATAGGATACTTTGGATTTGATCTCCTTTGAGGAACATGTACTGACCAGGAAAGCCTGTCACTGGAACAGTAATCAACTTTGGGAATTTCCAACTCTAAAACCCAATGCCTGAATCCAAGCGGCCAAACACAGCAAGAAATAAGAATCAGGAATGGTTGCTTGTGCCATAGTAGCCAATTATCACAGGAATTTAGTGGGGCTTTAAAGTTTCCCTTGAAAAGTTGCGTCGATGACACAGGAACTTGCGCCTTTGCAAGTAGTTAGAATTCCAGGCTCTTTCCCCAATATTCTTCTTTATACTTTCATCCCCGAAAGAAAGATGGGGTAAAAAATAGCTGATGTGTGATTATTCTATACTTTTGTTTGTAAGAACAACTCGCTTTTTCTATTAGGTGGTTCTTATAGTTGAAATTTGCAGGACTTATTTGCAGATTTACGCCCAAAAATGACACGATATTCATCTGTTGAAGAAGTTAATGCAGTTCTGATTGAACTTGAGGAGCATGAACGTACTGCATCCACAGATAAGGCCTACAGTGAGAAGCACTCAGACATAGAAAAACTTCCAAGCAGTGCTACATCTGGCAGCATCTCAGTGAATGGACAAAACCTTGTGAATGGTATTCTTGAGGAAAATGGGGGAGGTCATGAGGGAATTCCGGACAGTGACACTAATTCAGAGAGTAGTACCATTGACCCAGAGGGACACGACGAGGAAGAAGATTTGGATGAAGAGAATCATGATGATGTGGGCGACAGTGAGGACGATTATGATGATGGTGACGGAATAGAGGATGATGAGGATGAAGAAGTTCACTTTCGGCAGAGGGTCATAGAGATGGACCCTCTGGAGGAAGCTGAGTTTGAAAAAGAACTCAAGGCTCTGATGCAGGTAAGGTGTAGGGATTTGCTTTTCGTGACAGTTCTTGTGGCATTTTCTTTTGCTTGTAATTGTAATATAGAAGAAAGACAATTTCAAGTTCTCATTAATTTAAGAGGCAGGTAGGTGTAGGGATTTGCTTTTCGTGACAGTTCTTTTGGCATTTTCTTTTGCTTGTAATTATAATATAGAAGGAAGACAATTTCAAGTTCTCATCAATTTAAGAGGCATGGACACGGACTAGTGATACGACACGTAGACGTGTAAGTTTTCAAAGAGTAGTATACGGCCATGGAGGACATCCACAAAATATTATTCTTTTCATAATTGTGGTATGTCATAGTTGACAATAACAATAATGATTTGTCTGGTAATGAATTATTTAATTAAAATGAAAATATTGAACAGTTATGTAACACTGCTTTCTGAAGTCTGAGGGGGTGAATATGTACGAAGTTACTTCGTAGTTTTTTATCCTTGTATTCCAAGTTAACTTTATATTGTGTCTTCTGCATTAGATAGACAGAAGTGGTCGCTCAGTGTATGAAGCACATCCAAAGTTTCAACAATGTTAGAGAAAAAAAAAGAAGAAAAAAATAGGGGGATATCATGATATGTTTGGACGTGTGTCCAAGCATGCATCTGGAAGTTTCAGTGTCCTAGATCCTATCGTGTCGGTCCACCTTCTTAGAAGTGTGTGTGCTTTTTAGGTTGAGATACTATTTAGCAAGCGATATCAAAATTTCTCTACAACCGTCGATCGTTTTAGTTAAACCATAACGTGGTCATTAAAGCAACTTGGCTTGATGTTCTTGATGGTATTATGTTCTATCCAACCTACAAGTGACTTGTGGGCTTGCTGTTGAAGGTTACTGAACCATTGTTTGAACTGTAAATGCAGGAGAGCTTGGATTCACGAAAGCTAGAATTGCGAGCCCGACCAACACTTAACATGGCGATACCAATGAATATCTTTGAGGGCCCCGCAAAGGATCATCACGGAAGGGGGGGCTTCGAGGTGGAAAACGGTGACGAGACGTTGGACGAGGAGCCGGGTGGAAGCAAGGAGGTTAGGGTGAAAGTTCTCGTGAAGCGAGGGAGCAAGCAACAGACGAAACAGATGTACATTCCTAGGGATTGTTCACTCGTGCAAAGCACCAAACAGAAAGAAGCAGCTGAGCTGGAAGAGAAACAAGACATCAAGAGATTGGTTTTGGAATATAATGATAGGGAAGAGGAGGAGCATAACGGGGTGGGGACACAACCGACAGGATGGATGCAAAGTGGCGGGGGAAGCAGAGTTTCAGGTCGGGGCCACGCGTGGGATGGACACAGTGGAAGGGGGAGTGCTGGATCGCGGAACCGTTATTTTCAGCATTATTCAGGTGGTGGAGTCTATTATAGTAGAAGAAAGTGAATCTAGAACCTTACTAATAAAGCTTGAGAGATGATTCTGCACCCTGAAAGATACATCGGTTGCAGATACATATACATGAAGAATATGTATATGTGTATATACGTGTCCCTGTGGTGGTGATGAATTCCTACTGCCTAGTTTGGTTTCAAAGAAAGTGGAAGGATCTGTCTTGATATTTCTCATTATTTGCTGACGATTTCTTCCATTGGAGATGCTGATGATCCATGCCATCTTTGCCTTTGGTATAAGAATAATCGGGAAATGTTATAATCTTCTACTGCTATAGCCACAAGAGTAAAAGCCGAGGGTACGTCTTCAGGAGAGAAGATAGATTCTCCTCAAACGCTTCATCAAGGTTAGAATCGTATTTTCAGGTGTTACTGTAATTAGAAGGTAACATTTTGGAAGAGTTCGATGACTCATCCATTTGTATGGGTTTTGTGGTGGCTAAAATTATCTCGCCCAGAACTTTTCAGAACCTATATTTGCCTATGTAGTTTGTATGTATGTATGTAATAAAGGTTGGATACAGAGTAATTTTTGAGATTTCCAGTCGCCTAATAACTTAGACCAAGAGTTTACTTATCAAAAAAAAAAAACTTAGACCAAGAGTTTGAGTCTTGACATTGTACGGAAAATGTTAAAATACCCTCCAAACTTTAACCTCAATGTCTAATAGATACCCAAACTTTTGTAACTTTTAATTTTACAGCCATACTTTCATAAATTTCAATTTTACACTAAAAAATTTGTATACTTCAATACCACCCCAAATTTTTTTCCAGTGTAGTGTGACGGTGACCAGTAGGTCAAGATGTACTCATGACCTCTTTCTTGTTTTTGATGTTCATGAGCAATGGGAAAATCCTGCAGTGCAGCCCGCACTGCAAGGTTGTAGGGCGGCCGATCCGGTCGTCCATTTTGACGCCGACGGGCTTAGATTTAATCCGAGCTCCTATTGATCCGAGCTGTCCATCACCGAAATGGATGACCATTGGGTTCGTTTCTTCTCTCTGTACAACTTGTCAGCTCACATGCTTCACCATCTCTAGCGTTGTAATGTCATGGGATTGGATAATCTGTCTGGAATTTCCGTTCCTGTTCCAGCTCCATCTCTACCACATAAGCGGACTAGAGAGCTACGCCATGTGGGAGAGAAGAATTTTTGTTTAAGGGAGAAATGGGACAAGGTTTCAATATGGCACCATTACCATTACAATTTCATCGAGACTAGATTTTCGCCCTAACGTCAATATCAAAGTTGGACCCCCACAACTCACAAAGTCTGGTTGCACCCTCGCCCGTGCCCATTCCCTTGTGTTTTTTTTATTTCGTGTGTGGGGTAACGAAGTTATATTTGTATTGTGGATTCCAAAACAAGGAGCGATTTTTCACTTAAATAGGAAACGTTACTTTCTAAGTCCCCTAGAAAGTAGTCCCTCGGAAAATAGAAATTGCAATGAGAAAGTAGAAACAAGACAATGGAAAATTATTACTTGCACCGTCAAGGCCTTCTTCACCACACATTTATGTGGTCTATGTAGGGGTTCGATTTATCGGGACCTTGACCGTGGTTCTAGTTGGGTTCCTTCCTCCGCTGCTCTGTTGCTTCCTCCGCCTGACCTGCAACAAGTCACTAGGGCTATGGGAGCCCAGTGACCCTCCGACGATCAAAGTTAGATCTCAGGGGTAGTGAGTAGGTCTAGGGTTAGGGAGAAGAATGGCATACCTCCTCAGGTGAGTGTCCCTTTGTATTTATAGAGTACGCTCGGGTAACCGCTTCGGGTGACGTCATATATGACGAAAGGGATAAAGTGGTTACGGAGCACATGGCCAGGTCAGCCCTTCGCGAGGATTCTTCTCGATGCTGTGTCTCATCAAGCGCAGGGGGCTTGCACGGGAGCCCTCGGTGCTGCGCTTCGGGGGTCGGTACAAAGCCCTCGGATGCCCTCAGTAATATGGCTCGGGGGGTCGGTACGGAGCCCTCGATAGTAGAGGAGTGCAAAAAAACCGTTTACCCGCGGACCCGGCCCGGCCCGACCCGAAGGGTTTCGGACGGTTTCGACCAGCTGGTTCGGTCGGGTACGGGTTGTATTCTGTTTAAAAAACTATTCTCGGGTCGGGGTTCGGGTTTATATGTATTTTATCCGCCAGGTCTGACCCGACCATTTTATATACATATACATGTGTATTACATCCTACACCATTTAAAGCTGCTGCAGGTTCCAAAACGCACGCCAGCTGTCCCTAAAAAGAAGTTCACCTTTATCTTTAATACCCTCTCTCTCTCCCTCTGTGTCGTTCTCACTTTTCAAGAGATAGATATGAATGAATCTCTCTCCTCTTCACTTCTTATCACAATATCCCACAAAAAAATGGACCAGCCGCCCCAAAACTCCACGACCAAAATTTCCAGATCCAAAAAATGATGCCAGCAAGGGCCTCCGACGCACACCGGCGTCCACTCCAGTCCGTTCACACTCCACCGTCTCTCTCTTTCACACACCGTCCGCACTCCACCGTATCTGAAAAATGAAGAGGAGAAACCAACGTGATCTGAAAAATGACGCACATCGTCTCTCTTGCTTCTCTCTCACGTCCGGCGGCTCTCTCTCGAACCGTAAATCAGTCCAGCTCTTGCTCTCCCTCTCTCTCGTAATTTTTTGTGAGATTTTATTTATGAGTTGTGGGCAACCCGACGGACCCGAACCGACCAAAACAATCGGTTTCACGGACGGTTTGGGCAGTCCTGCGGATCGGTTACGGGTTCAAAAATGGTCAACCTGACTGGTCGGGTCGGGTTGCGGGTTAGGGTCAAACCCGACCCGTGCCGACATGTGCACACCCCTACTCGGTAGTATGTCTCCGGGGTCGGTACGGAGCCCTCGGGTGCCCTCGGAAATATGGCTCGGGGGGTCGGTACGGAGCCCCATTTATCCGGGCCACTACAGTGCCACCCCGCTCTCTGTCACAGGAGGAGGAAGCCCTCGGGTGCCCTCGAAAATATGGCTCGGGGGTTCGGTACGGAACCCCATTTATCCGGGCCACTACAATAGCCCCTCAACTTCTCCCGACATCTTATTGGTTTGGGAGGAGTTGACAAGTAGTATGGCTGAATGTTCTGATGTGTACCAAGCCCTGGAGAGATGTGTCGATCCTCATACCCGTTGTTCGTCGATTCGTGGCTTCGGCTTCGGGAAACCGAGGCGCGAAGGAGGCACGGAAGGGTTCCGTCAGTTCGTAGGTTCGGCTTCGGGAAATTGAGGCATGAAATGAGGCACAGAAGGATTCCGTCGGTTCGTAGGTTCGGCTTCGGGAAATCGAGGTACGAAGGAAGCACGGAAGGGTTCCGTCGGTTCGTAGGTTCGGCTTCGGGAAACCAAGGCACGAATGAGTTCCGTCGGTTCGTAGGTTCGGCTTCGGGAAACCGAGGTACGAAGGAAGCACGGAAGGGTTCCGTCGGTTCGTAGGTTCGGCTTCGAGAAACTGAGGTACAAAGGAAGCACGGAAGGGTTCTGTCGATTCATGGGTTTGGTTTAAGAAAACCAAGGCACGAATGAGGCACGGAAGGGTTCCGTCGGTTCGTAGGTTCGGCTTCGGAAAATCGAGGTACGAAGGAAGCACGGAAGGGTTCCGTCATTTCGTAGGTTCGGCTTCAGGAAACCGAGGTACGAAGGAAGCACGGAAGGGTTCCGTCGATTCATGGGTTTGGTTTAAGAAAACCAAGGCACGAATGAGGCATGGAAGGGTTCCGTCGGTTCGTAGGTTCGGCTTCGGGAAACCGAGGTACGAAGGAAGCACGGAAGGGTTCCGTCGTTTCGCAGGTTCGGCTTCGGGAAACCGAGGTACGAAGGAAGCATGGAAGGGTTCCGTCGTTTCGTAGGTTCGGCTTCGGGAAACCGAGGTACGAAGGAAGCACGGAAGGGTTCCGTCGATTCATGGGTTTGGTTTAAGAAAACCAAGGCACGAATGATGCACGGAAGGGTTCCGTCGGTTCGTTGGTTCGGCTTCGGGAAACCGAGGTACGAAGGAAGCACGGAAGGGTTCCGTCGATTCATGGGTTTGGTTTAAGAAAACCAAGGCACGAATGAGGCACGGAAGGGTTCCGTCGGTTCGTAGGTTCAGCTTCGGGAAACCGAGGTACGAAGGAAGCACGGAAGGGTTCCGTCGTTTCGTAGGTTCGGCTTCAGGAAACCGAGGTACGAAGGAAGCACGGAAGGGTTCCGTTGATTCATGGGTTTGGTTTAAGAAAACCAAGGCACGAATGAGGCACGGAAGGGTTCCGTCGGTTCGTAGGTTCGGCTTCGGGAAACCGAGGTACGAAAGAAGCACGGAAGGGTTTCGTCGTTTCGTAGGTTCGGCTTCGGGAAACCGAGGTACGAAGGAAGCACAGAAGGGTTCCGTCGATTCATGGGTTTGGTTTAAGAAAACCAAGGCACGAATGAGGCACGGAAGGGTTCCGTCGGTTCGTAGGTTCGGCTTCGGGAAACTGAGGTACGAAGGAAGCACGGAAGGGTTCCGTCATTTCGTAGGTTTGCGGCGACCCTTCCCGATCCTGACTGAGTGGGTGGAGGAGGCGGAGACGCTTCTGCCGCTGAGCCTTTCGGAGGCGGATGGCCTTCCGCGAACTCCTTTGGGGTTAGGGGAGCGAGAACGTTCCTTGCGCCCTATATCCTTTCTGTTGCGACCTTCCTCTGGTGGTTCGAGGCGGTCCTTAACCGACGGACGCGTTCGATGTTCCAACAGATGGCCTGCTTCGCGGCTGTGAGGAGGGCTATGTTGGCTTCTTCGTCCGCCACGGCTTCCAGAGGAATGAGATGGGGAGATCTGGAGGAGATGCCTGATCTCCGCCAACTCGTCACGGATGTGCCTATCTCGCTCCATAACCGTTGTTAGGTCGTCGATCTTCCGTTCTAGGTGGCGGATGTAAGTGTGGAGCTCGGTGGTGGCTCCCACCTCCTGGGTTGAGGTTCCGACTCAGCCTCCGATAGACATGTGAGCTTTTCCCAGGGCGTTGGCTCTGCCAGAGGCCAGGTTGCCGTCTCCGAGGGGGCCGAGCCCCAGGGTGGTTTCGCTAGGATGCGGATCTTCAACTTCCACCATGACTTGAACAAGAAGCTTTAACGGAGCTCTTTGAGAAAGAAGGAGGTGGTTGGTTGAGAGAGACGGTTAGGTCCCTAGCAGAGTCGCCAATTGTAGGGGTTCGATTTATCGAGACCTTGACCGTGGTTCTAATTGGGTTCCTTCCTCCGCTGCTCCGTTGCTTCCTCCGCCTGACCTGCAACAAGTCACTAGGGCTATGGGAGCCCAGTGACCCTCCGACGATCAAGTTAGATCTCAGGGGTAGTGAGTAGGTCTAGGGTTAGGGAGAAGAATGGCATACCTCCTCAGGTGAGTGTCCTTTTGTATTTGTAGACCTAGGTTTGTGTGGCCTCCAAGCTAGCGCGTGGAGAGTACGCTCGGGTAACCGCTTCGGGTGACGTCATATATGACAAAAGGGATAAGGTGGTTACGGAGCACATGGCCAGGTCAGCCCTTCGCGAGGATTCTTCTCGATGCTGTGTCTCATCAAGCGCAGGGGCTTGCACGGGAGCCCTCGGTGCTGCGCTTCGAGGGTCGGTACGAAGCCCTTGGATGCCCTCGGTAATATGGCTCGGGGGGTCGGTACGGAGCCCTCGGTAGTATGTCTCCGGGGTCGGTACGGAGCCCTCGGTAGTATGTCTCCGGGGTCGGTACGGAGCCCTCAGGTGCCCTCGGAAATATGGCTCGGGGGTTCGGTACGGAGCCCCATTTATCTGGGCCACTACAGTCTATAACACCAAATGTGTGGTGGAAAAGGCCATCGATCGTCATGTGGCGGAACTCTAAGAGCACTGAATAATCACTCAATTAAACTAAACAGTGGCTTATCCTTAGTGGAAATTGGATGTGAGAGAGTGATACACTGGTGAGGTGAGAGAGAATCAATGAAGTTGAGTTCGAGCTCCGGTTGGGACGCTCCTCCTCCGGTTGAGTTTTTTGTAACTATTTGTTATTAATAGATGAAATTTTCTCTGGAAATCTTGTATTTCTCTCGTGTTTGATTCGTATGTGTTAGTGTGTTTGGTTTGAGGTCCTGAGTGTGAGCACAACAATTGGTATCAGAGCAAGGGAGCCTCGGAACGCCGAAAAACACATGGAACCTCTATTGTTACGCACTGGTTCAAGAACTAGTCTGAATCGAAGTTGCTCAAAAATTCAATTTCACAAGTGGGTTTTGTGCACCTCACTGAGACAATTGCAACGGTGGGTGCGCGATAGTGGCTAGTCATCGGATAAATCCGTACGCATGGTTTGAATGGTGGCACATGGAAGCAGTGGTTCTGGTCTAGCTCAGATTAGAAGTGTTAGAAAAACAAGTTTTGAACACTGGGTTTTGTTCGTCTGGTCGAGATGATCACGAATCTGTGTAGTTTGTCGCCGAAGTTGATGGGGTGGCCCTCACGCGCTGGTCAAAGAAGGCGCTTGAAAGAAGTCGTTGCGCGAGGGATTCACGTGCCGCACTCGTGAGGTCAGGGAAGACGACGCTGACGTAGCACCACATCAGCAGGTGGAGGTCCAATCAGCAGCACAGTTGTGTGCTGAGTCATCCAAGACGTGTTGGTCCGTCTCGCGATTTTTGGGCCAAGTCATATGCAGAGAGGATTATCGGCTGGTTCAGGCCAATATTGACCAATTTATGGCGATTCTGGAAAGCGTTCGATGATCCAAATCCAACCCTGTGGTCCGTTTTTCGAGATTCAACTCCGACAGTTCTGGTGTGGAAGATTTATAGCTGGTTCGGGCTACATTTTGGAGTTTTGAGTCAATCAAGAGCCCAGGGATCTTTTGTTTCTGTGGTATCTTGCTGTGAGGGGTGCTGGTGGATGTGAGTTTGAGCTCGATGATCCTGTTGACAGCAACCAATTATGCGATTTGGAAGCCGAGGATGGAAGATATGCTCTACTCCAAGGATTTGTTTGATCCTATTGAGCTTGTTGGAGTCAAACCGATAGAAATGAAGATGGAGGATTGGAAGAAGTTCAATTAGAAAATGATTGGACTCGTCAGACAATGCATTGGATAGGAGGTGTTTCACCACATAGCTCAGGAGACCAACGCCTATACTCTTTGGACAAAAAGAGACGATGTACTAGTCAAAGACGTCGCGGAACAAGGCGTTGCTATTGAGGAGGCTGGTGAATTTGAAGCTTAAGAGTGGGAATTTTGTTGCCGTACGTATGAGCGAGTTTTAGAGTTTGGTGAATTAATTAGCTGGCCAGTGTCGATTTGAAGTTCGACAATGAGACGCAGGTCCTTCTATTGCTCAGTTCTTTGCCAGACGACTGGGAGATGTTGGTGGTTTCTCTCAACAGTGCTGGATGGGAAGTTGACCATGAGCATAGTCAAGGATGCGCTGTTCAACGATGAGGCAAGGAGGAAAGAGATGGGCACAATAAGTTAAGGCGGCATGCAGGCCCTCGTAGGAGACGGGCAAGGTAGATCTCAAGAAAGAGCCGGCAGAAGTTCCAATTGAGGAAGATATGGTTCTAGAGGTCGCAAGTTTACTGCTATCGTTGCGGCCATGAGGAGCATATTCAATGGAATTGTCCGAAGAACAAAGCAGGCGATCGAAATGACAACATTTCAGAGGCAGCAAGCATCTCAGATGTTGACGAATGGGCGGAAGCATTACTGGTTACTACAGGCATGAAAATCGGGAGATGAGTGTTAGACTTAGGGTCCACAGCCCACATGTGCGCGGAGAGGAAGAGCTTTGCGGATTACAAGGCATGCGATGGAGGGGGTGTTAGGATGGCCAACGGAACAACTAGCAAAGTTGTTGGCAAAGGGACAGTTCGGTTTCGTATGTCAAACAGCAGGAGGGTGAAGCTCACAGATGTTCAACATGTTTCGAGGATGAGGAAGAATGATACTCCCTCCGTCCCAATTTAACAGTAATTTTTGGGAGTTCGTGAAACTTTTTAATTGATTATATTTCATAATTTATAATGTTATATGTGATTTTGAAAACATTGTGTTATAGAACTAATCGAGATCTATCAAACAAAATTCATATTGGATATAAAATTCATTACCGATTTAGAGATATACTTAGTTTTTTATCTGGTTAGAATAGAATGAGGAACTATTAAACTGGGACGGAGGGAGTATTTCTCTTGGAGTGCTGGATTCAAAGGGTTACAGTTTCTCAGAAGTGCTAGAGTTACCACGGAAAATGGTGGAGGGCTGCAGGGGAAGAAAGTTGGTCAGCTATATATACATGTTGGAGGGGAGTATTTGGATAGGTGGAGCTACTGGCCTACTGCCAGGCACGGGTCCAGCGGTACAGAAAAGAAATAGGGTAAACGGGGAGCAAAGAAGTTAAAACAACGCACATTGAATAGGCGCAAGAGAAATTGGAGGGCCCAAGGCGATTCTCAGGCGCGGACAATAGCTACAGAGGGTGTACGAGGGCTCTAGAAATTTACAAGAAAGTTCAGGGCATTGAGAAGAGGTCATGTTTGAAAAGCTGTACAACACCGGCAACCACAAAAATGACCAAGAGAAGTCTTATTTGCTCCAGGATTAATCAGTGACGGATACACCTCTAGAAGAATGCATGCAGGTTTCGGGGAGGTGGGGTCACATTCGGCAAAGAGATGATCTTTGAGCGGCACCTCGGGTGGGGGTGGGGGCGCCCAACGGCGAAGGGCATAGGACGTCACTGAGGGCACTCTGGATCAGGTAGAGTGCGATTAATGGTGTTGGAAAAATTTGGGCATATACAGAATTATTCCAGAGAACAATTTCATTGAGAGACCCTCCGGTAGCCCCGATTTCATTCATCTGAAATTCCGTAATATTTCCAACAATCCACCCCATGAATGGAATTGGCAGGCATACTGGTGCAGAGTACAAAGCTGATCCGAGAGAGTGACAATGGATAATTCCTGCATAGGATAGGTGGCTTTTGGCCTGGAACCTTCCCTTGTGATAGCCTATCGGGTTTACTAGCAGACCAGTGTGCGGTCCCGCTTTGAACTGTTCCACCGCCGATGTAAACCGAGACAACAGACATCAAACAAGACTTCTCCTGATGTAGTTCAGTTCTCACTGTTGGGTTCATTTTTGCCATGACACCCCCTTCCTGGTTCTGCGAGTATTTTCTCGAGAATCTCGCCACAATTCTCAAAGAAGCGGCCCCACTTCATACTAACATAGGCGACCTTCCTATAAAGGGTATCCTGCTATACCCCGCCTAGCAACCCAGCGCATAGGAGTCATTAAAAGCAATGCTTAACCTCTTTCCATCTGCAGGTATCACTATTCTACACCATAGGAATGGGCAAGAGACCGAATATCCTCAGTGATCATTCTCGGCTACTCGCGAAAGATAGTTTCATTGAACCTAGATCTTGGGATCTTCAGTCAACTAGGTTGGCTACCCCCACAGTAACTATGAGCGTAGTGGCTTTAGCCCCATCCCTTTCGATGCTTGCTCAACTAACTCTCGGTTTAACCCTTTGGTTAGCGGATCTGCAATATTGTCCTTTGACCTCACATGGTCAATAGCGACAACTCCACTTGAGAGTAGTTGCCTAATGGTATTATGTCTACGTCGAATATGTCTATACTTACCATTATACATATTACTCTATGCCCTACCAATTGCAGATTGACTGTCGCAATGGATACTAATCGGTGGCACAGGTTTCGGCCATATTGGAATATCCTCCAAAAACTAACGGAGCCACTCAGCCTCCTCAGACGCTTTATCTAGAGCGATAATGTAGAAACCCCAATTTGGCCTAACGATTATTTCAAGTCCCACCTTGGGGACCATCCCGATGATAAAATGGATACAGTGATTGCTGATTGCCTTCCTGTGAACCTTAGGACTTTTGATAAGAACTTTTAGCCACTTAGAGGACCCAATCCAGAGCCAAATAGCCTTTCAGACAGAAGTACAGTATCCCAGGAGAATCCATCTGTCAGCCGCGACATTGATCACACGGCCCTAACTTCAATTCTTCACCCGTGAAGCCTATTGCTTGAAAAACTCCCTGAGAGATCGATTAGCCGGCCGCCAGATCTATCCTTCGGCCGCAATATCATTCCTTCGGCCGTTACATCCTTTGATCGGCCGCCAGATAGTCTATTTTTCAGATTCTGGAACTTTCTGTCAATCGTTTGATCCGTTCACAAAACCCTAGGAACCTTTTTCCGATGCGTTCGGGTCACGTTTAGGGATCACTATGAAGAGTTTGTATCACTCCCCAACTCCAATTCCCACCGTGCGTTTTGATTGGACGAGTTGTGTCATCCGTAGTGCCTATATAAAGAGGGCTTCGGCTCCGAAATTGAGAGACCAACACACCCCCATCAACCACGAAACTCTGCAGAAATACACTCTCCTATCCCCTCTACAAAAAACCCCAACCTCCCAAAGGCAGCCATAATCTGACGATCCAAACCCCGAAGTTCAAACCCTAACCCTAGGGTTCTTAAGAAGCAATCAGTCAATCACCCTCAATCCGAAGCAATCAAGCTACCGAAGGATCAAGGTGGTGAGGCCCAGGGCCTTTGGTTCAATTTATTTTCTGTTTTATGCTTAATCATAGCTTTTTGATTGTCTGCTAATCGTCTGGTCTGGTGTGAGGAAGAACATCGGCTGGGGAATTAATCCCTTGGTCGATACATAGAACCAGGAGGATCCCTCGGCCGTGACATCCATTCACCGGCCGCGGGATCCATCTCCCTGGGACAGTTTGTTTTATTCTGTTTTCTAATGCATGATTTACTTATCGTCTCGACTCACCTTATTCACTGCTAAAGGCTAATAAACAGACTATCTGTTAGAATTAAATAAAGCATGTTTTGAATCATATGTCGAACAACTATGGGCCAGTCTCACGACTGGGCAGAGAGGGGTGCCTAATACCTTCCCCTCATTGTACCTTTGGCTCTCGTGCCCAGAATCTCTATCTGTTTTTCCTAGTTTTCTTAAACTAGGTGGCGACTCTGTTTCAATGATAACCACTATCGTGTGGCGATGTTCCTAGCCATGGGAATATCCACGATCTTGGTTTATGTAGCAAACAACCAAACAAACAGCAACGATCAATCTGTATGGCGATGCCCTGCTCCAGGGAGGTGTCTACAGTTTTTGACGACTCTGCTGGGGACTTGAGAGCCATAACCAGAAAGTTCGACATACGACTAACACATGCTTTGTTTAATTCATTTATCACATGCATCGAGCGGGCAACCTCGTTGAGTTCACCTAATACCCCGGCATGTCACGGGCTATGTTAGGGGTTCCAGTAAACTCCACAGTCACTTGTACCTAGTGGTATATCAAAAAGGAAATTGTTCATTCGCCGCCTATGATGGGCTGGCAGAAGGGCTGGTACCCTTTGACAACGGAGCACCCTTGAGACCACCCAAACCTTACATATGTTAGAAAGCCATAGAACTTATCAAATAAGACAGGAACCCACAGGTTAAGGAATTTTCCTGCATTTCGTCTCCAAGTTCTTCCTCACACCCTGTAAACATTTCTTGTTGTAACATTTCTTTCTGTGCAGAAGGGTTGGGATTTTCAGCCCAAATCCTAACCCTATACAGCCAAGTACTGACTTACAGGTATTTTATTTTTCAAGCAGGCATAATAGGTAAGCCAAGAAAGCAACCATAGCCAATTTTATACTCTTACAACACCCGAAGTCACGCCAAACAGAGGTCTTTGCAGCCATCTCGCATGTCACCTTCGCCTGCCAAAACTCCTTCCCCACAACGGTCCCGATCACTTCCAGGGACTTTGCGGTCATCTTCTCAGCAAACCTGGTCATCCACCAAATCCTAAGTTTAACCAAGCAATCCTCCCACTTCCATCCCAAAAATGGCAGACAACGACGCCACTGTTGCCGATCTCCAAGCTCAAATCACTGCTTTGCTAGCAGAGAAAGTAGCAAGAGATGCTGAGGATGAAGAAAAATCAGTAAAAGATGAGAATGCACTTAAAGCAATAACAGTGGAGAGTCCAGAATTGGCCAAGCAAGTCAAAGAAATCAAACATGCTCTGGCTCGTTCACAAGGGGACCAAATTCTAGACTTTGAAGGACTGTGCCTCTTTCCGGATTCCCAATTGCCCGAAAGATTCAAAATGCCAAACATCGAGAAGTTCAATGGAACCGGTAACCCTACCAGCCATGTCCGTCATGTCATCAACACCCTGAAGCCGATGGGCTTAAATGATGAGCTCATTGCTCAGTTGTTTCAAAGAACCCTCACTGGAAGTGCCCTCGATTGGTTCCTCACTCTGGAATTTGTGCATTACCACACCTGGCCAGAAATCGCCAATGCTTTTGTCAAGCAATATGCATACAATGTCCAAGTTGAGTTAACCACTCGAGATTTGGAGATGACCAAACAAGAGTCAAACGAAGATTTCGTTACCTTTGTGGCTAGATGGAGAGAAAAGGCTGCCAAGATGAAAAACCGTCCTTCCGAGAAAGATCAAGTCAGGATAGTTGTCAAGAATCTGCAATCCAAGTATCTTAAGCATATTTACACACAGACCATCACAGATTTCAAACGCCTGCATGCCACTGGGTTACAGATTGAAGAAGGGATCAAATTGGGACTCATTGGAAAAGAAGAAGCTCCTCCACCTAAGAAAGCCTTCCAAAGCCGTACATCTCATACGTCTGTAAACGCTCTTAACTCGACCTCACCACAAGACCCTTTCCAAGCCAGCCCTTCCCGAAGTTCAAACCGGCCTTGCCGCAATTTTAGTCCTCTCTACATGACTCTCTCCCAAGCCTTAACCATTTTGAGCCGTCAGGGGCATCTTAAACCTTTAAACAAACCACCTCCTCAGCCACCCTATGGCCCAAACCATGACCCCAACAAGCAGTGTACCTACCATCAACACTCTGGGCGTGAGACAGACAACTGCATGCGTCTACGCCATGACATTCAAGATCTCATTAATAGTCGAACCATAAAACCTCCACAACCTGATGCACAAACCAAACTACCCCACAATACTGAACCACCCCAAAATGTCAATCTCATAACCCTATCTCACAATCACATATACAACCCTAGCCAATGCATCGTCCAAAGCACCCAAGCCAAGCTAACCTTGACCTTCTCGGAGGAGAATGAATGTCTCATGATGGAGGAAGAAGAAAACAATGAGTCCGATCAGTCAGAAGTGATTGATCCCGACATGTCTGACGTAAGTGACAAAGAAAAACAAGCAAAAGAGGAAAAGCTAAAGAAATGGAAAAAGCACTCTTGGGCAAAACACAATTTGGAGGATCCCGACATTCCATTTGTTGAGGATGACGAATGGCTGCGCGTCTGGTTTAAGAAAAGGAAAAAGGAAAAGGAAAGGGTCATCATGATGAGGAGGCATGCCCGCTTCGAGCCTGCCCAAATAGTGGTGCCCATCAATCGCCCAAGAATCCCAATGCCTCCGATCGTCTGGGAAACAATCAATCTTATAGAAAAAGTTGAGGAATTCCAGATGCAACCGTGGGTCAATCCCTACAAAGAATGTGACTACGGTCAGTGGATAGAAAAAGAAGAAGGTCAAGACTTCATATGCACTGATCCGTACCAAACAAGGGAAAGTGACTTTGACAAAATGGAAGGAGAATACGACGATCCGCTCGACGAGATCTCTTTGGCATCACTATTCAATCAAGTGGAAGTAGCCAATGACTGCTCCACCAACAAGAAGGATGAAGAGGTGATGGAAGCCCAGGCTGACATTTCTATTTGGGGACTGCTCATGTCTCAAAGAGGTAGCCACCGTGCAAGCTGGAAAGATGGACCCAGTTCAAAGGCTCTGTTTGGCAAAGAAGAGGGTGGGAAAGAGTATAAAGTTGCAAAAGGCAAAGAAAATGACCCTGGCATGCTGCAGTAGCTGAGAAGTCACGACATGGCAAAACATTGAACATTACTTTCATTTTAAGAACATGTTTTGGGCCCCTGTTTGGGCATTTTGTTTCTGCTAAGTGAATTCCTATTTCATTTTCTAGATTATGCTTATTCAAATTACAATTGCCATATGCTATCATCTCTTTGCTAAATAAGGGAAACCATAAAGGATCAAGTTCTTTGTGTCGATGACAAAAGGAAAAGAAAGGATGAACTTTAGTTGCTTAGAACTTTCTTGTCAAAACTTAGAAAGAAGACGCTATCTCCGTGAGAACACTTAGGGTTAGCTTGCCCATTACAAAGGTACAAAACACAAAGGAGATTCATAGAAATGTCTCCACCAAAGGAGTCTTCAAAGCACAGAAATCCTCTTGAGAAACGCTCATTGGGTAACCCAAGCAACCCAAGCAAAGTAAGAACAAAGCCTGCTATGGCAAGAAAACGCAAAAGTGCAGCCTAGGCAAAAAAACAAGGCATTCAAAGAAAAGCTCGCTAGGGACTCAACCTCCATTAGGTAACCTAGGCAAAATCAAGAGCACGTGAAAAGAAAAACCAAGAGTGAAAACCCAACCCCAAAGGTGGTAATTTGGAACTACGTAAAATGCCTGATTCCCTGATTGGGATACGTAGGCAATCTCGCTTCGAGATGCGGCCCAAATAGTTGGAGAGAAGGAAAAGCATCAAGAGATTTGTACTCAATGATAGGTGTAGCTAACCCTGCGTATTGAGCTCACAAAAGATAAGTATGCCTCTCTCGAGGGATTGACAATAGCAAAAGACACAAGAACTATCGTTCATCCCTTCTGACTTAAGAGTCCTTGACACAACAAACAAGATACCTCAAAAACTCCCGAAATTGGCAATAAGGCTATAGGATATGGCAAAATCAAAACCAAGCATAAAGAGGAAGAGAAAGGAGGGAGCCACTTGGACAAAATAAAACAGAAGTAACAGCCGAAGGATGGATTCCTCGACCGCAACATCCATTCCTCAGCCGCGTGATCAATTCCTCGGCCGATATTTCATTTCACAAAGGTTTCTGCAAACTCTGGGTTAAAACAGCAATTACTTGTTCAAAAAGCCATGTTCCGACTATCGCATGCATAAGGCATTCAAGGGGCATGAAAAGCTTTTCTCATTTCATAAACAAAATTGTGGTTGCTTTCACTATACAAATACAAGTTTCTGTTTGTCCTTTTGCTAACCATGTATAGGAAAAGAGAAAAAAGAGAAAAAAAAATCCTAAAGCTAGTCATGACAGCACCTCTGAGATGACTTCTGAGGTGAAAATTGGAACTGTTCGCTAGCCCCCACATCCTCCTTACTAGCAACTGGTACACGCTCAGCCTCAAGCTGCAAGGACAGGCATGTGAACACTCAGATTCAAGAGAAGAGCACAAACGAATGCATAAAGAAAAAAATCGTACCTCAAGAATCCGACGGCGCTGTCTCCGGACCAAACCTCCGCGCTCTGATAAGCGTGCAGCCACTCCTGTGCTATCTCAGTAGGCACCTTTGAAAACAAACCAAGCATTTCAAACGCTGGAACACCAGATACAACAAGGAAACAAAGTTCAGAAATAGGGTGATACCTGTGAAACCCCAGCTGGCAACGTATAAAGCTGGGTCGTGCAAGGAGTAAGCACCAATCGCTCCTCCTCTCCATCATCTGAGTGGAAAGAGACAAAAGAAGGGGCCCGTGGCCAAACAGGAGCAACTGGAGCAGCAGCAGGAGGAGCCAAGAAAAGACGGTAGTACTCCATATAATCCCCCGCCTGGAAGAGCAAGGCCGCCCAATCTCTGGCCCGAGCATCCTTCAAATCAGCCTTGGACATCGAAGAGGTAGATCTCATTGACACAGGAGGTGGAGGTGGAGGAGGAACGAACTGAAGAGCCTCAGCACGCGGGCGCCACTGGCTAGCCACCCGATCCCCTAAGTACCAGGCCTGACAAAAAGGACCCTCAAGCAAGCTGCGAGTGCGGTCCAAAACTCTGGAGCTCGCAAGAGGGGCGTCCTTGGGCACGCCACTCCAAGGGTCAAACCTCACTTGCAAGCAAAGCTAAATCAGCCACAATACGAGGATATGGAAATCTAAAGACAAGGAATACGAAGGGAGAAAAGAGGTATCTGGTCGACCGTCAACCGGTCCAAAACTCGCCGCCACTCGGGAAGGCTCAGAACAGGCGACCGCGACTTCCGTTGTCCCGCTAACCATCGCTCGTAGCGAGGAATACAATTTGCATCCTCATACTTCGTGCCAAGGGGAAACTGGAGAAGATGCTCGAAAGCCCAGAGTTGGAAAATGGATTAGCAAACAGAGTTCAATACTATGTGAAATCAAAACAGGAAAGGAAGCAAAGGAAAAGTGTGAATACCTCAAGCACCCGGTAGTGACCGCCGAGGATAAGACTCTTGTCTCGTGAACAAGCTCCAAGATTGCCATACAGGGTAGCCAAAGAAGACGCTCCCCAGTCAAACTCCTGAATAGCCTCCAAGTGCTGCAGAGGAGCTAGAAATTGCATATGCACCGAACCATCCTTGTTGGCAAACAACGTTTGCCCAAGGAGATAGAGAAGGAAGGCTCGTGTTAGCTGTTCGACGCTCACTTGAGTAAGGATGTCAGCCTTCATAAAAGTTTTGCTCAACCAAACGACGTCAACGTGGCCTCGAGAAAGAAGAGGGGGCACCTTGCCTAAGAACCACTCCAAAGCCCCTACTCGCTCCCAAAGCCTAGGATCAACCCAAAGAGGAACTCCACCTACTCGCAAGCCAGTCAGAAGAGAAAAATCGCCCGAAGTAATCGTCATCTCACCAGCAGATGGGAAGTGGAATGTGTTGGTGGTGTCCCACCATCTCTCCACCAACGAAGTCATCAACGACCAATCAATTTTTGGAAGATTGAGACCCAGAATGAACGTCTCAAAACCCGCAGCTCGCACTAACTCTCAGGCTGGCTCCGGCAATGCCAAGAACCACTTATGCACCTTTTTACCTCCTCCACGAGCCTCCAATCTCCTATTCCTCTGCAAAAATCCACCAGGACAAAAGGGAGTTAATCTCATGATTGCATAAGCAAATAAAAGGCTGGGGCATCAAATTAACATTTAAAAAGCATGCATTGCCTAAACAGGGGGCACGGTTATTTTAAATCTTTTTAAACAAAACAATTCCGACCCAATCACGGGTCCTTCTCACTCACGCCCCTGGCTAAAAGGGATTTCATCCCGAGAATGAAGTTCATCTTTAAATCATGCAATATTAAAATCCGAACTAAAGTAAAATTTTTACTTTTCAGGAAACTTACCGGAATATTAAGGATGCTCAAGTGCTGCTCAGGCTCTCTGCGAACTACCTCGGCCTCTGTGCCACCGACAGGAAGACGGTACTGCAAGAAACCGCCAAAACCCAACCTGTGCGAAGGGAGAACGTAGGTAGCAGTGTCGAACAAGTCAGGCTCCTCAATCGCCTCTTCATCAGACGAAGGATACTCACACCTGCATGGAGGGTGCGAGGAAGAGCCCGCTGTATATGGTGGAACATCGGTAGAGGACGACGGTAGTAAGTCGGTGAACTCGAAGGAAGCCATCGAAAAAAGAAAAGAGGAACAATGGTTATGGCAGCCAAGAACGACGGCGAACGGTGGTGGTCGGAGGAATGATGATGGCCGAACAACGGTGGTCGGAGAAACGGGGACGGAGAAGTCTCGGACGAGAGAGAAAAGAGAACGAAGGGAAGAGAAAAAATGAGCTGTGAAATCGATTAAACTGAACTTAAATCGATTTTCTGACTTTTGGCTTTCCCACGGCCGAGACATCGATTCCTCGGCCGAGACATCAATTAATCGGTTGAGAAATCAATTTCCTGGCTCCCTAATCAATCTCCCATAGCAGTATCAGATTTTGCTTAAAACACCAATTCAAGCAATTATGAAACTCTGGGTCCATAACCAACAGAGACAATGATTAAAGTAGCCTTGGGGGCATATTCAAGCATAAGGAAGCTTTCTCTCCATAACAGCAAGCTCACAGCTGCTAATTGTCACACCCTCGATTTTTCAACATAATAATGAATAATTTCCCATAAAGAAATTCTCACAAAGATACATATGATATTCCCCAAAAGAGATTTTTAGTTCGTGTTTGTTTCTTGTGGTTTCAAACATTCCAAAATATTACATCGTTGGCACACTGGCCCAAAATAATACCAATATTTACTAATAAAGTTTGGAATTTACAACAATTCTTCAGAAGCAAAAAAAAAAAAAAAAAAAACTTAAGATTACAATCACATCTTTCAAAAGAAATTTACAAAGATGAACAAGTAACTCCTTTGATTAGCTTTCAAAAGTAATGTCCACAATCCAAGCACTCCAGGCATGCAAGCTATTATCCCGAGATAGCACCTGAAAATGATGTAAGGTTTGAGCTACACTAGCCCAGTAGAAAAGTCTACGCAAACTCTATATGCAAATGAAATGAGAGATGCCGAGGAAACACAAACTTTCGGATAACAGAAGAGCATAGATAAGACACAAGCACTATATCAGAATTTAAGAACTTAAACAAACACTTCATTCTTGCTGATCAACCTATTATTGTCTTTTGAATTCTTCTTCACTCCAATCCCGATCTGCTCACATCCACCATATGCAGTTTACAATCCAACAGCTTAGTATCCCATATGTTCCCTATGGATCTCAGATTGGCACACTAGAAACTTTTCATCCATGTCACACCACATGATAGATCTAGAGACATTCCGGGCATTAGGACCCAGTATACCTAGTCTACATTCCGGGTGATCATGACCCCATACGTCCAATTCTCATTCCAGGTTCTCGGGACCCCATATATCCAGTTTTCATTCTGGGTTCTCAGGACCTCGTATATCCGATTGATGTTCCGGGTACTTGGGACCCCGTATCTCCAACTCATATTCCGGGTACGCAGGACCCCGTATATCCGATTCATACATTTGGTTTCCAACTTCAAGTTTAGATGATATCAACTTTTACGCCACATGTTTCTCATTTCAGCGAATGGCTACCCATTATGTCATTTGTGCTAATAATTTATCACTAGACGTCACCTTGCATTTCCACATCGTGTAACCACGCTTCAATCAAATACTAAAGAGCTCACGATTGTTGTCTTGATCTTTGTCCATATATAAACTGTCATTAATTTCCCTTAAGCAATCTACTGATTTAAATGGGATCTGAGATGGGAGAAGAAACAAAGTTAACTGGATAGACCCATGCGTAAAATACTGGCTTGAGCTACAATGAATCCTTGGAGAGGTAGAATGAAAAGGGTTTTTGGTCTGAGAATGGGGTTGAAGACAGGAAGTGGGGATGGAGAACAAACAGAGGTGATGCTGGGTTTTCCGTTTCTTTCTCCGTTTGTGCTTTTGATGCTAAACGACGTCGTTTAGTGTTAAAAAAAAGAGTGCCTTGTTTTGTGCCATTGGATCACTTCATTTACGTAGTGACAGTCTTCCATTAAAACCCTCACATGATCCTCATAGACAAATCCTCATAGAGGATCCGGTTTTTTCATTTTTTATTCTCTAACTAACACCCTAAAAATATCCTAAGAGCATCCAGCAAAATTAGAAGTCTTTTAGCAAATAACTAAATTCCACCCATTCCATAACCAAAATTAACAACTTTTTACCAATAACCAAAACTCAATAACTCAAAAACACCCCACATTGGAATCGTCTCATCAAAACAAATAATTTGGTGTGGTCGGGTGCATGATTGGAACTCGTTTGTGATTGGACATATGTGCATTGTGTATTGTGTGATTTTTTTTTGTTAGGGATACAAAAATAACTAATGTGGAGGTAGAGATTGTTAAGTTTGATTATAATCTAAATGGATAATCAAATACCGATGTAGCACATTTTAGTTATTGGTTTTGATTATTCCCATTGCAAATGCTCAAACAATTCCAAATGTGTCACTTTAGCCTTCTTTATCTAACTCCCAAACACACAATTTTTGGGTCCCAGTTTTTACACTTTTTTCATATAATACACAAAATGTTAAAGTCTCAAATGCGAATGATCTAAGGCCCCATTTCCACTAAAACTTTTGCACTACTACTTATTGGTTTTTGTGAAGTTGCATACTAAACTAAATTTTTTGTCAAAATTGAAGTTTTTTGCACTAAACTAAAACATTCAACACATTTTCTACAATATTTAGTTTAGTAGAAACAATTTGATTAAAAATAACAATTAGTGGTTTTCCACAACTTATAAGAGCATCCACATGTCCCTCTCTACTCCTTCTTCTAAACTAAAGTAGCGAGCCATCTCCAAGAAAACCACCAAAAACCTTGCGTTATCAGGTTAGTGGAAGTCGCCTAAGAAGTAGCAAGAGCTACAGTTCCATGAGGAACTGTTCACTCGTTTGCCAATAAAATATTGTAATATATGCAAACTCTCATTCGTTCGACTCAGAGAGAGAGAGAGAGAGGGGTTCAAAGTGATCCATGATGGATCGATTTGACCTTCTTCTTAGATCTGGTACTGGGGGAGTTGGAGCCCAACGATCGAGGGCTATTTGATCCTTCTGGGCTTGATGGGTCTGATTTTTTCGATGAGAAGAACCTGCCACCAGGGCTGCGTTTTGTTTGCTGGTTTTTTTGGGTCGTGGGTTGAGAAGAAGAGAGAGTAAAAGTTAGAGAGAGAGGGGGGAACATTGTTTGCTGATTTGGTTGGTGAAAATGGTTTTGCCCACTTTTCTTTCCGTTTAACCAGAAAAAGAAAATGGTTTTCACTTTATTTTTACTGACTTCTTTTTTTAGAATAAAGAAACATTATTTTTAATGGGATAGTTTTAATACATAGAATCTGATGTAGTAGACATTTTAAAACTGAATAGCTAAAGTAATAAAGTGGCTTTTTAAGATGAAAATTGTTCTAAAATGTAAAGGTGAAAATTGG
Organism: Rhododendron griersonianum; assembly: GCA_018127125.1. NCBI lineage: Eukaryota > Viridiplantae > Streptophyta > Magnoliopsida > Ericales > Ericaceae > Rhododendron > Rhododendron griersonianum. Next base: position 27,090,456 of record CM030790.1, on the reverse strand, counting down.
TCTAAAATGTAAAGAGCCTAATACGGATGCTCTAACTTTGCGGAAACGCTCTCCTAAGTAAAAAATAATCTGCTGACTTTGTCTGTCCATAGTCATAACGTGGCAAATTGTGATGCAACCCAATTACCGTCTGAGCCCTCTTTGCAAGTTTAATTCCTTGAATTTTGTGTTGGAGTACAAAATCATTTACATGGTGCCTTTACTTTTCCTTATTCCAAATCAACCTATTCTTCTTGGAGAAGGATTCAGCAAAAAGTAGTGAAATTCGAATTCAGCCGAATAGCTGAATAAAGCAAGACTTGTGAATTCAATTTCCCCAAATGTCAACTCCCCTTAATTCCCAAATGCATGCGCCCTATAAAATCCCATTTTCCTATCAGACCACCCCCACCAGTTCCACCACTCCCTAATAAGGTCATACCCCAATGGAGTCCCTAAAACTGTTTTTAGTAATCTTACTAACTTTTGCTAGTTCTTTTGATGCAGCGTCGGACCCGAAAATCCCACCGGTCACTTACACTTGTGACAACTATCCACAAATTTGTCAGGTGAAGGGAAGCGTTAAGAATCACTGTTGCGAGAAGGCATGCGTGGACGTCAGGACAGACCTGCTCAACTGCGGAGCGTGCGGGCATAAGTGCGGGTACGGCGAGCTCTGTTGCGACGGGGATCGCGTTAGTGTCATGACGAATCGAAAAAACTGCGGGATGTGCGGCAACAAGTGCAAGGACAAGGAGAGGTGTTGTAATGGGAAATGCGTTAATAAGAAGACGGACCCGTTGAACTGCGGGAAGTGCGGGCATAAGTGCGGGTACGGCGAGATCTGTTGTGAAGGGCATTGCATTAATGTCATGACGGATAAGAAAAACTGCGGGATGTGCGACAATAAGTGCAAGGACAAGGAGATGTGTTGTAACGGGAAATGTGTTAATAAGAGGACAAACCCGTTGAACTGCGGGGAGTGTGGGCATAAGTGCGGGCAAAATGGGAGCTGTTGTAAAAGCAAGTGTGTGAATTTGAATACTAATAAGATGCACTGTGGTGGGTGCGATAAGAAGTGCAAAAAAGACGACGTTTGCGAGTTTGGGATGTGCAATTATGCATGATCAATGTTTAATCCAGAGTTGGGGGATGTTACAATAAAAAAATTATACACAATAAATGTGCTGTTGCATGTCTTGCTTTGTAATTGGAGCCATAGTGTATCTTTAACTGATTAATTATTCCGTTGTCTTGGGGCACTGCCGCATGGTGCGCGACACCCTTATCCACAGAAATATCACTAAAGATCAATTTTTCATCATTAACCACGGATGAAACCAAAAATTAGAATTCCGGGGAGACAAATTAAATTAGTGTAGTAGAACAAAATAGGTCAATTACCTTGGGATCTATTGAATAGGAGAAACGACTTGGGTCAATTATTTATTTGCATTCGATAGATAATCTTAAACGTAAAAAATTATGACAAGAAGCTTGAAAAAATTCATGGATGACAAAAATAATCCAAAACAGGCATAATTTTTTTTTTTTTTATCTTTCATTGACTTTTTCAAGTGTAGTTTTTTTTATATTACTTTTTTGATTTCTTTCGTCGAGACAGTTTATGTAATTAGACTACAAAATTAGGCCAAAACTTCATTCAACACAAGGATAAAAAAAAAATGAAACCAGTATAAAGAGAATTAAAGCATTGAGAGAGCGTCAGAGAGTGCACTATACTATCCTACTCAGGGGACGAAGCCAGGAATCGAACTTCGAGATGGCCAAGATTAATAATATTGTAAAGAAATAGAGATCAACTTACAAAGGAAAATAACTTTTATATAGAAAATAATGTGATAATTATCTTATAACTGCAATTGAAACAATTATAAAACATGTGAATAATTGGAGTGGTGCCATATTTTTGGAGGAAATACTCATAGGAGAGAGAGAATTAATGGTAAAAACTTAGGAGGCAATTTCATTTACTTATATGAAAAGTTGCCAAATATCTTAGGGGTATGGTAGTAGTATTCCCTCTATCTCTTTTTTAGAGTTCAGTATTTTATTTTGGGCTGTGACCATTTTGTAAAGTTAGTGGGAAAAAAATAGGTACTTTTTCCATTTTGCATCTAAAAGTAGATTCATTTTTAAAAAGTTAATGGGTAAAAATGTAATAATAATGTCTCCACAGAGTGTAGTTATGGAAAGTAGAGGTAAAAGTTGATGTGAAAGGTGTAATGATGATGTCTTTTTAATTATAAATATATATAATACAATTCACGACGGTATGGTGGCCCACACATTTTCCCTGCATAAATATTGGCTGTTTGATTTAGTACACATTTTTCTGCATAAATCCTACCCGTTGATCAGTTGCTCAATATGGTTTCACTCGAATTTTTGGTAATGAGATTCAGTCATTATAGTCTTGATTGCCGTTGCTATAATGACTATAATTGCCGTGCCATCAGTTATCATGGACTATAATTGCTGATTCTTTTAGTCTAGGCAATTTTTGGTAATGAGATTCAGCACAATCGGAAAGGGTTTTGGTTTCCTTCGAAAAAGGAACTCTCGACTGAGTAGGAAAAAAAATAAAACACTTCCCATATATAATTTGAGCAAGATTTGCCATCTACATAACAATTGATTTTGGGAAATAGCCGACTTCCGTTTCAAAATTTAAAATTGAAGGAAACACTTCCATATATATTATTTTCTCCTATATATTACCTCTCGGAAGACATTCTTTTTTTTTTTTGGCCGCCTCGCTATTGCTTTCTCTTCGACAATAGTTTCTCCTATTTTTCCCCCTGAAAATGTATAGGTAGGTTTGATACATTGATTCTCAATCTCTTGAATTTTGTTTCTTTTGTTCGACTTTTTTGTATTATGCAGGAGTGGTTCAACTTTCTGATGAGCAATATTGAGACTGAATCTTTGAAAAACTACTTAATGTGAGTAGTTTGATCATTGGTTTCGTTTCTATGTTTTATTTTAACATTTGTTTTGTAGATAGATTCAATTGGTTGGATTTTCTTTTTTACTATTTCTCTGATATTTTCTTTTTGCAAGAGAGATTATCATATCGATCAAGAGCAACCAGAGGGAAAATGTGAAAAACCATATCATACGTTATTTCCTTTTTGTTTTCTCTCTATCAATAATAGATTAACAAATTCCTTCAATTTATCATTTTTTTCTTCTGTGTAACTCTATCCTTTTCTACTCTTTTGCAGAGGATATTACAGGACGTCGTCTCAGATCACGTGCATTGTGTTGACTCTCCTTCATTAACTTTAATTTTAAATATGTTGATAAAACTGATAAAACCTAATTTGTGGATGAATACGTTTCTGTTTCTCATTACTTTTCCAAAGACATATTACAAGCATTATATAAGAAAGGATTACAACTAATTAGGAAGGGATTGATTTGGAAGGAGAATAACTCTCCTACAATTATGGGATTGAGTAGTGATCCTAATTGATTTATTGCTGCGTAGAGTCCTTGGAGATCTTGGACCGCTAATACTCCCCCTCAAGATGGAGCATGAAGAGACGTAATGCATGCGTTGTTCGACACCTAAGGCCTTGGTGAAAATATCGGCTAACTGGTCAGCGGAGGCAATGTGATGAAGCTGAAGAAGGCCTTGTTGGACTCGTTCACGAATGAGGTGACAGTCGATTTCAATGTGCTTGGACCGCTCATGAAAGACTGGATTCCGTGCGATATGCAAAGCGGCTTGGTTGTCGCAATAGAGCGTGATCGGTGAGGATAGAGGGACCGCTAAATCACGGAGTAAATTCCGAAGCCACAATAACTCGTAGGTGGTGGAAGCCATGGCCCGATATTCGGCTTCGGCTTCAATAGAGCAAACATGCTTTCTATCACATCCTGCAAAGTGTTACAGTTTTAATCCCCGATTAACTGTTCCCCCGCCCTAACTGGCTAAAATTGATTAATAAAAGAAGAATCGCAATATTTTCAAAATGCCTAAGTAGAGACCGATCTCCGGATTGGGCGAGAGGGGTGCCTTAAAACCCTTCCCCTCTCGTAACCTGCTCCCGAACCCAGATATGGTTATGACGGACTGGTTTCCTTCACTTTTTCAAATCAAACAGCGCGGCAGGTGCTTCGAAATACGGTTCCTTGGGTGTCGGACCTTCAAACCCGAGTGGCGACTCTGTATTTACGAGCGCTTGCTTTTCCGCTCGCGCTCCCTCGATCTGGGCCCATTGCCTTGGGAAAGGAACGGAATCCTTCTCCCTTTTTCCAAGGGCATGCTGCCCACAGTGGCGACTCTGCTGGGGATAAATCGAACCAATATTAATTCATACTTAGAGTTTAAAACATTTGAGAACAAATCCTTAAAAGTCTGTCAAAACGGTGAGCTTCGCGCTGCCGAAGGTTGGAATGGTGATTTAACAGGACCCCGTGTCCGGCCAATATAATCTGGGACTTTTTCATTTGTTCACTTATGTTGTTTCCTCTAAAGATGGACTAAATAAAGTGAGCCAAATTTGAAAAGGCATTTTGCGATTTTATGATTCTTCTTGTTCTTAATTATTTTCTAGCATCTCATTTGCATCGATGTGGGATAAGCCTCGTTGGATCGTTTTGGCAATCCGGCACGGTTTACCGGAGCCCGGGGACCCCGAATGACCAACAACCTCCGACGATGATGGGTCATTCTACCGTTCGACTGTTGCTCTGCGGTTACGCGGGCAATGGGAGGTATATCTTTGGCCTTAGTCCGAGGAACCTGTTACAAGCCAAAACCAGCCTTCGCATAACAAAGCATTAGAACTCTCCAAACCAGGACAGGTACCCACAGGGTAAGATCTATTTGCATCTAACCCCATATACTATCTATGTGTTACTGCTTTCCCTATCGCATGTACTGTACATGCACTGTTTTGCATAGGAGCATGCTTAAGGTTGTTTTGTCTTTCGAGTGTGTCTTGCGCTGTCTAAGACGTTGTTGGGCCCGATGAGGAGTCGTTCATTCTGTCGAATGTTCGTTATCATTTGCAAAGTCCTTAGTTCAATGAGACTTTGAGAAATCAAAATTTACTACATCCTTGGCTCATGCCCGATTAAAGATTCAACCAACAATAAGGAACAACAGAGTAGTGATGCCGTGTCACTGGCGCCACCCAGGTTGAAGTGCGTAGTCACTGTACACCGTGGCGTGCAAGGTTAAGGTGCCATGTCATGAACACCGAGTTGTTCCAAATTCCAAGTTTAATATTCAAATGGGACTAGTCGAAGATTTAGTTTATTTTGACATCTTTTAGGATCTGTAGATCTACTCAAAGACACATCGCCGAAAAGAATTCTAAGGATTCCGGCAACGTCTGAAACTTGTGAGGCAAACTTGTCTCTGGAACTGTACATACATATATTCTGTTTTGCGTAGGAGCATGTTTAGGGCGGCTTCTAGGTTGTCTCTCTCTTTCGAGTCTGTCTTATGCTAATTAGGATGCTGCTATGGCCCAATGAAGAGTCGTGCATCTCGATGGTGCACGTTGTTAATTTTCAAAGTCCTTAGATCAGCGAGACTTTGAGAAATCAAACCTTATTAAGTCCTTGGCTTATGCCCGATAGAGGTTTCAACCAAAAATAAGGAACCACAAAGTATTGATGTCGTGATATATTTATCATTTTGGTTATTGTGCTTCGCACGTACACCACCCCGGCTAAAGCACTAAGTTGCCCACGCCACCCCGGTAAAGGTGTCAATCCATCAATACTGAGTTATTCCAAGTTCAAAGTTGAAATTTCAATAGGGACTAGCCAAAGATTTAGTCTGTTTTGACATCTCTTAGGATCAGTTTGATCTTTCCAAAGGATACACCCTTGAAAAGATATTTGAGGATTCTAGCAGCGTCCGAACATCATGAGACAAGTTCGTCTCTAGTTTTAAAGTCTAGGAGGACACTGACGACGATGATCTCTGCATTTTCGTTCTTTCAATTCTTTCAATAAACTGCTGAAATGGTGTCACTGAGCTTTCATTACTTTACTGTCAAAGCTTCGGGCCATTGCATCGTCGGAGAGTACCGAAAAGAAGAGTCAAACTTGCTTGGGAGAGTCTGCCAGGGCTGTTACACCTTTGCTTCCAAGGTCATATCACCTACCTCGTTCATCAAATCAGAATGGCAGTACAAATGGAGCTTGCTGAGCTCAGGAAAGCTGTAGAGGAATTGGGTCATAAGATGGACAAACAGATGATTATGGTCCAGGGACTCGTTGGCCTCGTTACCTCCACAGCCCCGCAGCCAGATATGGGGCTAGTCAAAGAACCTTCTCAAGCCTACCACCCTCCAACGGTTGGAATCAAGCTGTGCTCAGGAGACATGTTCAAAGACCTTGCTGAGTTTCATGAGGCCAGGACTCACTCGAATGAGGATGTTGATTCCTTGTTCAAAGCCTTTGCCAAATGGGAGGACATGCTTAGTGATGAATTCAGCCCCGAAGGCAAAAGAGTGCATCTTGTTGACGAGGCAATGTGTTGCAACAACGAAGCAAACAAGGGTTCCGTTTTGGATTCTCGGTTCACTCGCCGAAACCCGCCAAGGACTTTCTCATGTTTCTCTACGCCTTTGGCCTCAATTTATGAGAAGCTCCTCGATGCTGGTTCCATCAAGCCCCTCAGTCCAACTCCTCTACCCAAAAATCCATCACCCAACTTCAAGTATAATCTCTATTGTACCTACCATCAAATGCCTGGCCATTCTACCAATGCCTGTTTCCGGCTTCGACATGCTATTCAAGATCTCGTCGATTGTGGTATCATCACAACCCCACCTCCATCAACAGCCGATATCAATCAGGTTCAAAACGCTCAAAGCTTCTGAGCCCGAGCCCAACCTCGGAGTTTCTCTGTCTTCGAGGCACCTCTATCTGCAGTAATGGAGAAACTTTTCCAATCCGGGAATCTCAAGCCTTTGACCCCAACTTCCCCACCCAAAGTCTTACCAGCCAACTGCAATGCCAACCATTTCTGTGCCTTCCACCAAATGCTTGGCCATCTCACAGACAAGTGCTATTGTCTCCGACACGAGATACAAGATCTTATTGACAATGACACGATTCAAGTTCCACCAAAGCCCAACGTCATTTCCAACTCCTTGCCTCAACACGAGTCTGACCCTCTGGTTGGTCATATATCAATCAACTCTACTCAAATCAACCCGAGCTCCAAGCTGACTGTACCCATCCCGTCCGAGCCCGAGGACAGCTTGCTGGCTGCTATTTGTACGATTGGGACTTTCTCTGCCGATATCTGGATTGACAGTGATGAGGGGCTTGCAAAGGAGTGGACTGACCAGCTGAGGTCCGTTGATCAAAGGAGCACCGAGTAGGTTTGGTTGAAGAAGCTGAAGAGGCCGAAGTGCTGTTGCTTGGGCCTGACACCTGCTGGATCCTATCTCTTTTTGTGAAAGCTACGGGTAGCTTTTTAACAATTGCATTTTCAAAACCGCGTCTAGTTTGCATTGGCATTTTGTTTGAGTCTGACACGGAGTCTTTTGCGTTTGTCTAAGTCTAGCTCTGAGTCGGAGGTTGTGCCTCTTAGCCCTCCACGTCGTAGCTTTTGTTTCAAGTTTTGAGTCTGCTGTACTTGGCAACCCCGAGGGTTTTTATGATATGTTTTATCTTGCTTCTAAGTACTTCGCTGGCTTTTATATAAACTATGTCGACCCTGACGACAAAGGGATAGATTTCGATGGGATCATTCCCAAGGAAATGTGTTCCCTCGCCGAAAGGGAAGACGAAAGGCATGCTCAGCCTATTAAAAGAAGAAGTAATTTCAAATAAACTTGAAAGACAAGTATAACCTCCCGAAAAGGTTCAGATTTGGTTCAAAGCCGCCCCTAGAGGAGCATTGTGCCCGGTCAGACAAGCATCAACGTTTTGGCATGTTCTCATCAAGTCACGCCTCGCGTTTGATTTTGGGACAAAGAAGTATTAATCCCCTGCTACCGGGTGCCGATCCAGAAAGCAGAAGCACCGAAGGCTCCGGGCCTTGTACCATGTTCAGAGCAGCAACAGTGGCGTTCCGCCAAGTACAAATGAGGAAGTGTACAAAACGGCCTGAAGTAAGGTATTTCCAGCCGTAGTGCTCTGGATCCTTCATTATCAAAGCCATTTTATCTGGGGCTGTGGCCAAAGGTCTTCAACCTCAATGGCAACAAATTCAATACCCTGGGTCAACCTGGATCAATTCAAAAGTTGTTTTTCCCTAAGAGAAACTCGTTGGGCTGAAAACCCCAATGGTGGGCAGTTCTAAGCAAAAGTTAGAGCAGGCTGCTAGACCAAAACCTATGAAGGTGGTTTAGGCAAAAATGAATAGGTAATCAAAGCTCGCTAGACCGAAAACCCGAATGGGTAGTTCTAGGCAAAAGTTAGAGCGTAAAAGGATAGGTAAATTCTCGAGAGTTAACCCTTGGCCTGAACTATGTTTTGACCTGATTCCCTAGCTTGGGATACGTAGGTAGTCTCTCTTTGAGACTCGGTCACAATCTATCAATTGGATCCATGGTTGACGTTTTGGTGCACATCAAAGGTCGAAGAGGATCGAAGATCACGACAAGCTTCCTTGGAGGAATCAGGAGGGGGAAAACCTTCGTCTTTCAATTTTATTACAAACTACTTCTTCAAATTACAGGCTGAGCATAGGTCTTAAAATATTTGAAGTATAAAAAATAGAACGAAATGCTGGCGAGGCCTAACGGCTCACAGTTTATTCTAAGTTCAGCGAAGTCTGGTGTAAGCAACCGTAGCGCGTTTGTTCGAAGTAATGCGCGTTGGTCTCAAACCTGCGCACGCTTAATCAATTCCTGCAGCAGAGTGTAGCAGTTAGTTACTGCCCTCGAATGTCGTTCTAGGGGCTTTTGTCAAGTCTTGTCATACCATGTAAGTCATATGGACTTAATGTGACTGCACGGGGGTGTCGGTTTCAGTCCGGGCCTATACGAGTCATCATTTGAGTCTTATGTCCGTCTTTGCGACATTTTTCCAGTTTTTCAACTGTCATGTCGGGATGCTTTTCTCGATTTTGTTTTGTCTGTACAGGTCTTTGTGCCTTTTTGCGTCTCTCGCAAGTGTCAGTTTCACCTATTTAAGGAATGTTGTGAGTTTTGGTACATTAATGCCCAGAATTTCATTATATTTCGTGTGTCTAAGGGTTCGCATTGTACCCTGGGCTCTTTCTCCCTTTTCGTTCTAGCTAGGCGAGTCTGTTCATGTGCATGCTCTGTGTGTCAGTTCAGCACTTGTCAATGCAAAATAGATATTAGTGGTTAGTTTTTGCATTCTATTCAACACTTGCAAAGGAGAGTCAATAAACTGGAAAACACAATTGTTACATTGCTACCCTAGTATCCGTAATTCGCAAGCAGCAGAATCTCTTGAAGCAGCAAGGGCACGTCAGCCCAAGGCTAAGCAAAGCATCTCTGGGGCACATCTGCCCAAACATCAAAGAAAGGGGCACACAGGCCCAATGCCGCTACTAAATGTCAACAAGGGGCATGCCGGCCCGCTCAACGTCTATCTATCTGGGTGCGCATCTCAGAAGTAACAGACAGTACAGTAATGAGACTCAGTGGTAGTCCTTAGGTGTCGTTCTCCTAGGAGACGCCCTAAATTTGCATTTGCATTCTCAATATTATACATGCCTTTGCATATTGTGTATTTTAAATGTTGAAAGCAGAAAAGTGCCAAGAATGGTCACCATCTCGATTTGTTTGCCAAGGGATGCGATGCAATCTTCTGCGGAACAAATCAATGAAATCCTATCAAATTTCTCAACGGCTTGATCTTTCAGCACACTGATCTGCCCAGTTCAAATCAACGACAGCTGGTCCTGTCCAATTTCCAATGGCTCGGTCACTTTTTATAGCGATCCGCCGTCTCCATCAACGACAGCCGGTCCTGTCCAATTTCCAATGGCTCGATCACTTTTTATAGCGATCCACCGTCTCCATCAACGACAGCCGGTCCTGTCCAACCTCAATGGCTCGATCACTTTGTATAGTGATCCGCCCTTCCAATTCAATGACGGTCAGCCATATCAGTCATTCAACGATGGTCAGCCATATCATCCATGACGGTCAGCCATATCGGTCATTCAAAGATGGTCAGCCATATCATCCATGACGGTCAGCCATATCGGTCATTCAACGATGGTTAGCCATATCATCAAGGATGGTAAGCCATATCAGTCATTCAACGACGGTCAGCCATACCGTCTATCTCCACCAAATCAACGACAGCCGGTCCTGTCAAAGTTCCTCAACGGTTTGATCATTCGGCACATTGATCTCTCCATCCGCATTCATGATAGCCAGTCCTGTCAAATCCCTCAACGGCTTGATCATTCTGCACACTGATCAGCCCGTCTCCTGTCAAATCCCTCAAATGGCTTGATCATTCTGCACACTGATCTCCCCGTCCGCCTTCACGACAGCCAGTCCTGTCAAATCCACAACAACGACCAGAACATCGTCCAATAGTTCGTTCATCTGCAACTGATTGTTCCCCAAGAGAGTCCGCCTTGGCCCTTCCCGAACGACAACCACCCTCAATCTAGCCTCAAGTGCATCCTCCAACAGGCTTATTGCTCTGTCTCGGATGGTTTTTGATAAGGAGATTGGCTCTGATTCCCAACAGATGGAATTCAATCTGCCTGACACAACCTACCCGTGTTTGTTGGAATACTTTGTGCTGAGGATAGCTTGATCCCCAGCAACGACGGCCTGTCTCGTCCGCATCTGCAGCGACAACCTCTCCTGTCCAAATTCGATCAACAAGCGGCGATGCTTTCGTCCACTTCTACTTCCATCCCCAGCGACGGTCCATCCGACAATTCAACCAATCAGATTCTTTAAGTATTCGTGTCTACTTTGCTAGCATGTTCTGCCCTGGATTGCCTTGAGGGGTGTCTAGAAACCTTTGACGTAACTTGTACCAATTCAATGGTGCTCCAAGTGCCGTCAAAGGGGGGCTACTGTATACACCCCAATCTGGGCTTCCAGATTAGTTTACTTACAGTATTTGATTCCCCAATGATGAAACGGATCAAGAACACCCCAAGAATGTCGAGTGTTTGAGCTTTGAGTGTTTGAAAAACCCTTGAACCTAATCTAGCCTAAGCCACTTCCAAAAGCCAAAAACCCTACTGACGCGCGCCAGGGCACAACCATTGTGCGCCAGGGCGCAATCATCTCGCGCCAGGGCGCACCGTCGCGCGACAGTCTGGAACCATCGCGCTATGGTCAAACTGCCAGGTGGACAAAGTTTGACCGTTGACCATCGCGCGCGACGGTCCCACTCCATCGCGCGATGGTCAGTCCCCACCAACCTTTTCCAGAGGCAGAAACTTGGCCACCAATGCAACCTTCAGCCAGTCTCGTGGACTGGCTAAACTCCTCTCTTTGCAGCTCCAACCCACCTCCATATCTCCTTATAAATACCCCATGGTTATTCTTTCAAAAGGGTTACCAATTTTAGGTCCAAGGAAGGATTACACACTCCATCCTCCATACAAACTCTAATACCAAGCAACAAGCTTCTTGTTCTTTGCTTCTACCACTCAAGAGGCTTCCATCTTCCAAATCTCAAACACATCAAAGCTCAATCATCCGTTCAAACTCAATTTAGGTATAGCATACCTATTGTTTTCTGTTCTGATCCCTGAGGGGGGCTGGCAGGGTCAAGGCTGGTAATCAATACCAGTCCTGACCCTAAAGCTGGCAAGGTTTCAAAAACTGTCTTGGTAGGAACCAGCGCGCGACGATCCCACTCTCGCGCGCGGCACTCCGTTGCTGAGCATGCTAGACCGCGTGGGGATTGGTTTCCTACTATTTTACGTCCTTTTGTTCATATAGATCACTGTAAAGCATGTTAATAACCGGTTTACTGCTTTCCTTCGTTAGAAATGTTAGTTTTACATTTCAATGTTCAGTTCTGTTGCTGTGGATTACCCCTGGAATCATTCTGGACCTGTCCCAGAACCCAGAAATGTGAAAAATCAGACGCTGGGAAATTGGCTTGAACCATCGCACGCCAGGGCGCACCCTCGCGCGATAGTTTGGCTCCCGCGCGCGATGGTCAGCCTATTTCCAGTGACTGATTTTGCACGGGTAACTAGGCCTTGGCCTCAGTTTTGTCCCCACACTGTTTATGGGGTGTTTTAACCATTTTGTGGCTTTGTAGCCCATTCAAACTGCCTTTAAACTGTACATTAACTGCTATAAACTGCTTGGTTTGTCCTGGGTGTGCACTGGTCCTTCCAGAGCCCAGAGGGTTTGAGAATAAGAGCTGTGGGCTTAGGCTTACTGGCGCACGCAGGTCTTGTACTAGCGCGCGCAGGTATGATCAGCATGCATTGACTTGATCAGTGCATACTGGTTTCCTCCTGCGTACGACACTCCAAAACAGGGGCTTTCCAGTCTGTTTAAAACTCCCACAGCAATCTGTTCTCATCCTATTCTAACTGTTTCAATAGAGCAAACTTGCTTTCTATCACATCCTGCAAAGTGTTACAGTTTTAATCCCCGATTAACTGTTCCCCCGCCCTAACTGGCTAAAATTGATTAATAAAAGAAGAATCGCAATGTTTTCAAAATGCCTAAGTAGAGACCGATCTCCGGATTGGGCGAGAGGGGTGCCTTAAAACCCTTCCCCTCTCGTAACCTGGCTCCCGAACCCAGATATGGTTATAACGGACTGGTTTCCTTCACTTTTTCAAATCAAACAGCGCGGCAGGTGCTTCGAAATACGGTTCCTTAGGTGTCGGACCTTCAAACCCGAGTGGCGACTCTGTATTTACGAGCGCTTGCTTTTCCGCTCGCGCTCCCTCGATCTGGGCCCATTGCCTTGGGAAAGGAACGAAATCCTTCTCCCTTTTTCCAAGGGCATGCTGCCCACACATAATCTGACGATCCAAACCCCGAAGTTCAAACCCTAACCCTAGGGTTCTCAAGAAGCAATCAGTCAATCACCCTCAATCCAAAGCAATCAAACTACTGAGGGATCAAGGTGGTGAGGCCCAGGGGCCTCTGGTTCAATTTATTTTCTGTTTTATGCTTAATCGTAGCTTTTTGATTGTCTGCTAATCGTTTGGTCTGGTGTGAGGAAGAACATTGGCTGGGGAATCAATCCCTCGGTCGATACATAGAACCAGGAGGATCCCTCGGCCGTGACATCCATTCATTGGCCGCGGGATCCATCTCCCTGGGACAGTTTGTTTTATTATGTTTTCTAATGCATGATTTACTTATCGTCTCGACTCACCTTATTCACTGCTAAAGGCTAATAAACAGACTATGTGTTAGAATTAAATAAAGCATGTTTTAATCATATGTCGAACAACTATCGGCCAGTCTCACGACTGGGCAGAGAGGGGTGCCTAATACCTTCCCCTCATTGTACCTTTGGCTTCCGTGCCCAGAATCTCTATCTGTTTTTCATAGTTTTCCTAAACTAGGTGGCGACTCTGTTTCGATGATAACCACTATCATGTGGCGATGTTCCTAGCCATGGGAATATCCACGATCTTGGTTTATGTAGCAAACAACCAAACAAACAGCAACGATCAATCTGTATGGCGATGCCCTGCTCCAGGGAGGTGTCTACAGATAAACTCTGATTCCATTGCTAAACGTGCAATACACGTCTGTTTGGAGGATTTCCAAGAAACAGCTGCACCACCAAGTATAAAGACATATTCACTTGTGGATTTAGAGTCCTTCATATCTGATATTCAGTTCGCATCATAATACCCTTCCAGTACTGCTGGATATCTGATGTAGTGCAACCCCAAATCACGAGTATACCTCAAATAGTGTAGAACCGTGACTATTGCCTTCCAATGATCACGACCTGGATTACTCGTGTATTTGCTCAGTCTGCTAACTGAATAAGCTATATCGGGCCTTGTACAACTCATCAAGTACATTAGGCTCCCAATTATCCGAGAATACTCTAATTGAGATATGCCTCCCCCCCCCCCCCCAATTATTGGATAAATGTAGACTTAAATCCACAGGGGTTCTTGTAATGCTTGAATCAGACGGGTTGAACTTCTCAAGAATCTTGTCAACATAGTGTGTCTGAGACAACGCAAGTCCAACAGATGTTCTGGTGATCTTGACACCCAGAATGACATCTGCAAGGCCCACATCCTTCATATCAAACTTCGAGTTTAACATATCCTTGGTAGATTGAACGACCCTTTCATTGCTACCAACAATGAGCATGTCATCAACGTAGAGACACAAAATGACGTACCCTTCGTCTGTGTCTTTGACATAAACACACTGTCACATTCGTTGATCTTGAAACCACTTGACAACATAGCATTGTCAAATTTCTCATGCCATTATTTTGGTGCTTGCTTTAGCCCATACAAAGACCTAACAAGCCTACATACTTTCCTTTCTTGGCCTAGTGCGGAAAAACCCTCGGGTTGTTCCATGTAGATCTCTTCATCTAAATCGCCGTTCAGGAAAGCTGTTTTGACATCCATTTGATGTATCTCAAGGTTACGCAAAGCTGCGGTTGCGATGATCATTCGGATGGAAGTAATCCTCGAGACTGGTGAGTAAGTATCAAAGTAATTTAGGCCTTCTTTTTGTCTGTATCATTTGATAACAAGCCTAGCTTTGTACTTATCAATTGACCCATCTGCTTCCATCTTCCTTTTGAAGATCCATTTGCAGCCGAGAGGCTTACTACCTGGTGGCAAATCCACCAGTTCCCATGTTTGGTTTTGCAGTATGGAGTCAATCTCACTCTTAATGGCCTATTTCCACAAAGGACCCTCAGGGCAACTTACAGCTTCCTAGTACGTCCGAGGCTCATTTTCTACCAGATAAGTCAAAAAATCTAGACCAAAAGATGTTGATGTTCTAGCTCGCTTGCTATGTCGTGGTTCAACATCAACTTCCTCTTCTTGGCCTCATCTGCTTTCATTAGCCGGATACAAAGTCTGTTTAGCAGAACTTGACTCTCCAATGGATCTATAAAGGAATATGTGTTCAAAAACAACACATTCCTAGATTCCATATTCTTATTTTTGTGAATATCTAATTCTCACATTAAGACATAATACAAGTTGCTATTGTGCACACACAATCAACAATTGTTAGGACTATTCTCTCCTTCTTAGGTGTAGGTACAACCACTTTTTGCAAGACACCCCCACATTCGTGAGAATTTATAGGAAGGGATTGGCCCCCACAACTTTAGGGTTTTATCAACTTTCTTGCAGGATACCTCGTTAAGGCCATCATGTTTGGAGGGAAATGCTTCACTCCATCAACATAGCATCAATCATAGCCTCTTAGGGATGACATAGCCTTTGCTAAAGCAAATTAAATAAGGTGTAGTGGTTTGGTGAACTACTTTTTACTAGGCACAAGTTCCACCAATGGTAATTTGAATTTACCACCTCAGTCACAATCCACCACCTTATTCTTAGCTAAGTTGATGTCCAACTTCATTCTTAACAAGAACGAGCTTTATCCAATATTGTGTTCTTGCTCTCGAACAAGTACACGTAGCAATATTTCATGCTAATATTGACAAAAGTAACAAAATACTTTTTGTCACCTCGTGTTTGGATGAATTCCAAATCGCACACCTCAGTGTGGATTATGTTCAATGGTTCAATTCTTCTCTCAACCTATTGAAAAGAAGTCCTTGTCACTTGAACCTTCACAACGGCCACCACTTGCCTGTCCTGCTCATTTTCCCAAACGAGAGGAACATGTTCCGTAGGAACCACTGCTGGCGCACCAGACAGTTGTGGTCAAACCACTTGGGACAATACCATCACAAGTATTCCCATTGTTAGAACCATTTGAGATCTCCATCAACATATATGCATATAGTGTGCAAAGATGTCAAATGCGACCAGTTTCTTGAACCATATAAAAGTTCAAGCTTATACAAATATCTCCATATTTCCCATTTACACGTGGAAAACCTTACAGAATTCACATATTAACATAGAATCATAGAATCTATTATTCTCAACATAGCATAACTGACTGATATTTATGCTAAACAAAAAGGGTGAACTCCAAAAGTTTTCGGCTTTGCATCAATAAAAAACATATACGGAGTACTATGTTTTTTTGTTTTTTGTTTTCCAATGGAAAAATAAACCTTACTATCTGACAAGAAAAGGACAAAACCAATTGTTATAGTGTGGAGACTTGCGAATTTATTTTAATTTCAGAAATCGTTTATTGCATAAAGTAGTTGTATTGTTAGTAAAATCGCTCGTATGTTGTGGGGTGTACGGAGATACGTATTCGGGTGTGTATCGGACTCTCGGAGGATGGTAAACTATTAGTTTGATGTTGTAATGTTGTTTGGAAGTGTTGGTATCAGGTTGGGTTCGTTTCGGTGTCCGTTGGAAAATTCTTTTTTTCTGCCCAACTTGTACCGGTACAGCCTTTTCCAGTACCGGTACATGATGTCCAGAGGATGTGTTTTCTGGCATTTTGAAGGCTCCTGAACCGGTACTGGGAGTCGCCCAGTACCGGTACATGCTGTGTTTTCTGCAGATTTTCAGCACGCTTTTTGGACCACTATAAATACCCCTTTATGTCATTTCTCACACCCAAAGGCCATGAAATTAGATCTCAAAACCCTCTCTCACCTACCCAACTCCAATCTCACCCAAAACTCTTGATTTCAACCTCAAATCTTCAAGATCCAAGGGTTTCCAACCTCAAAATCACAAGATTCTTGCATTTAGTGAACCAAGGGTGAGTTTTATGTTCTTGTTCTCACTCCTCGATACTCACCCACGTTTTTCTCTCTCTCCTCTCGATTATTAGTTGATCTTTACTTGTTATTCATGTATTTGGGCTTTATTCACTCTAGATCTTGTATCCAAGCTCGGGTAAGGCTCGTCTTCGAGGGCTTCAAGCTCGTTGCTTTTGGTAGACCTAGGTTTTGCTCAAAACCCATCGTGGTAGGGATTTCTCTCTTCCTCTACATGTTTTGTGGTGATCATGTGTGATTTAGGTGTGTGTTTACTATACATGGTTGAATAGAATGTTTTATGGTTTAAAGATTGCATATTTATCGATAGTGGTATTGTGGTGGCGAGTGCCATGGTCCAGGAATGAAATGTGTCGTATTTGATAATGTTGGTGTGTGTGGAATGAGCCTATGGCAATGGTATTAATTGTGACGATTGTATGGTTGTTGTTGTTGTGAAGTGAATGGGGGTTAGTGTGACGCAAGGGTTGGAAACACACGGTTCGCAAGGGGTGGAGTCTATTGTGACACAAGGGGTGGGAACACAATCTCGCAAGGGGTGGAAGTTTGTTGGAAGTAGAGTGTGCGTGCGTGTGTGTGTACGTATGGGTCTGTGATTGGGAATTGTTGTGATATTTGAAAATGAGTGTTGGTGTGCATTGTTTCGATTTGTCGTTTAATGTGATCCACTTTCATTTTCATGCTTATCATCTCACTGCATGTAGATTTTGTAGAGAATTTCCTACTGGGCTCTAGTAGCTCAACAAAATCCTTCTTTTCAGGTTCGAACGCAGGGCAATAGGTCGCACGACTCGGCGTAGTTGGAAACGAAGATTATTTTGGAAGCTAGCTTGATTTAGTTACTTGCACATCTTTAGAATAGACTTACTTTTGATCAAAGATGGCCTTGTAACTAATTTTACTCCAGAATTATCTTTTGTCTAAAGGTTGTAATATTCAAAACTCAATAGTATTTGTGTTTAACTAAATTAGGGCCGAGATGCCAAAGATGTTTTTGTAAAAACTTGTGGACTTGGTTGTAATTAAGCATGTGGGAAATTCGTTTTGGGTATTATCTAGATTACGCGAGGTTTCTTTATAGAAATGATTTATGAAATTATGTTTAAAATCGAGGGCGTGACATATAGAAAGCTAAAAAACCACGTGCATAGTTTACACTATCAAAATCCATTTCTGACTAGTAACTCCAGCCATCATTAAGAACCATAAACCCAATTCTTAAAAACTCCAATTTTTAAGAATATACAATGCACCACCAATACACAAACGTGGGGTATTAATGGTATTGTTACTGGTTGATTAATCCCAATCTGCTTTTGTCCGAAAACAAGAACTTATTTTCCGAAACAAATCCGGAATGACCACGCATGGTCCAAGCGGAGTAGGCCACCCCAAAAGCCGTATAAACTATTGATTTGAGGTCAAGTCGCGCACGATTGACCGAGGCCGTAGCCTATCTGTTATCAACATCCGTGATTGAGTCACGCACGACTAATCGAGGCCGAAGCCAAACAGTTTTACCACAAGACTGATCCAAGGTCGAGTCACGCACGACTGACCGAGGCTGTAGCCCAATAGTTTTCACAAAACCCATACAAGGCCCAGTCGCACACGACTGTTCGAGGCCGAAGCCAAACTGTTTTTTTTTTCCTTCCAACATCCACAAAGCGATCTACTATCAAGGCCAAAGCCAAGCAGATTACTCTAATCTCGCACACAAGTGAGACTCCACCATGCTAGGCAGTGCCAGCCCCGGCATTTGGATTGTCCTAGCCCAACATCATGCTTTGTTGCCTACTTACTATAAAGTCATACAAAATAAAAATAAAAATATTCAAGTACAAAAAAAAAAAATGACATCGTTTTTTAGCTTGAATTACATCAAGAAAATCAACATTAAAATGTAAATCTCGTTTATAGTGCTTTATGATTAGCACGATCCGATTTAAAGAAAATAACTTTTTCTAGCATTTTTTGAAGCAAATTTCTTAATTGAGTCATCGTACTTTACTTATCCAAAAACTCTGGGGCCATTTCGCTATCTTTTGTTTTTTGGGTTTTATCGTTGATATATGTGAAGAGAATTGTCTGTCTTGAAAAGCAGAAGAAGTTAAAATAGCCCCAAATGTCCAAAAATATTCTTAGTGGAATTGTGCCTCATGATCATTGCCAATCTCTTTAATCTTATATTGCGAAATGGTAGTTCGAAAATAAAAATAAGAACCATGTTAACTTGCTCTATTTATTTAGCTATGACTTTTTTTAAATCAAATGTAAGAACATACTGTATCATTTATAGATTATCGTTGGAAGGGAAACAAAAAGAGATAAAACAAAAATTGTGGATTGGAGGAAAACAAAAAGAGATAGAAAAAGAATAGAGGAAAAATAAGAAAGGAGCTGCCTGAGAATCGAACCCTAGAGCCATGGCATCTTTGACCATTGCAGCGACCATTACAACAAGCAAATGGTTGTGTTACTATGGGAAACTCTTCATATTTTATAATCTAGCTCGAAAACTTTTTTTTTTTTTGGTTGCCCCAACCCGGGGGTTGCCCTAGACCGAGGGCTTGCAGGGCTTACCCCGGGGCCGGCCCTGATGCTAGGTGTGTACCATCCTTCAATCACGAACACCGACCAACCGCATGCTATCCACCATCCTATGGAAACAATCTCCAAAATTTCCATCCACTAAAGTTATGCCCAAATATGGATTAAATTAAACTATTCTAAAAATAATAAGTTTCGGTCCTCCAAACCGAGATCAGACACAAAATAGGAAAACAAACATTTTCCCAAGCAACCCGAAACTGGCTTGATTACTGATCCTGTTAACGCACAACACCCATTGAGCAAACAGTAATGTCAAACTTAACCGGGTTCATAATTCGTAACCAGGATAACTAGAATCCTCCATTGATTCAAAGTGTTAGTCCAAAAGTCAAATATCAAGCCAAGTAACAGAGTCAAATTGGTCACATGTGCAAAGGTACCATAGAATAATAGTACTCCACTAACAAGTGCAAAATACAAATACGTCGGTGACTCATCATTAGGCCACGTTCACTGCATCTGAATCCCAAACGGCATAACTGAATATCCCCTTTCGAACAAAACCGAAACTGTTCTTTATAGGAATAATTGCCAAACGAACAAAACTACCAGGCTGTTTTCCTTCGTTCGAGAACACTACTGATCTTAGAAACCACAGACTTCTTTCCACAAGTCTGTGAAACGAAAAATATTAACCCATAGCATAAACCACAACTTTTAAATTTATATGGGAAAATAACTGTATTTTATGAGCTCTTAAACCAAATCAGTAGAGTTCCCAAAGAAAGTACCTTGTCTAATTAAAGGAAAGGAAAAACTCCACTGCATCAAAGAGTACGTTAGATCAAAACCAACTAGCAACGTTTGCTTGCATATATCATGATCATCATTACCAACAGTGTAAACATGCACTGCCACCGCCCAAAAGTAACCCCAACTATCACTACAGTAATACAGATACCGTAGATAATAATTTGGCGTGCATGACATGCATGTGGGTGAACTGAGAGTCACCAATTCGTGACAGCGGGCGAATGAATTGGATAATTAATCTGCCATGAATCTGTTCTTGCAACCCAAATATTAGTCCATAATAGAAACTATTTTCTGGAATCTTTGCCGATCGGAGATCAAGATCTTTCTTAAGCTTGTTGGAGAAATTTCGGCATATACAGAATTATTCCAGAGAACAATTTCATTGATAACAATACAATACATGATCGAACAAGTTACAGTTTACATAAGCAATAGATAGATGATAAAGAACGAGATATAAACAGAGTTTTTAGGATCGAAATCGAGTCCTGTGTGATACTACAGTCTCCTTAAGAAAGATTCGCCGTCTACCGTGGGTGTTGTAGGATATCGTTCAGCGTCTTCCTCCCAGGGTTGGCTCGGCTAAACCGCAAGCCGTCGAAACACCACCGTCGACCGCCTTGGCAAACTGACTACCGACTGTCTCTCTCTCTCAAAGAACAATATGATGAAAGATATAGAAGCACACTTGAATTTCTGATACTCTCTCCAAAAACGTGGGCCTCCTTTATATAGAGTGAAGGAGGTATGAGAGGTGAATGCTGTCATGAATTCAGTCATTATGCTGCCATCAAATGCTAATATGAATTCAGCCATTTGAATTAGGGAGGTTACAAGAGTGAATGACCATCATGGTGAGGGGTTACGGGAGTTACGAAATCCACACATCAATACGTCTATTGATTGTGGTGCGTCCAGATACAACAAACCCAGAACATGCACGGTTGCCTCGAGAGACCCTCCGGTAGCCCCGATTTCATTCATCTAAAATTCCGTAAAATTTCCAACATATGGTTCTCTGGATATCACCAATTTGTGGATTTATTCGCCAATGTAGAGATTGTGAGGATTGGCTCACAATCCAATGGCTTCTAGAAGCAGTGGTGTAATTTAGATGCAGGTGCAGTAGCTCAGAGATGCAATCGGGAGCATTGAAGAAGAATAGGGTTGTGTGTCATATCCTGCCGTTGGTGTTGGAAGTAATTCACGCTCCTCCCCTAAGTGCCTAAATAATGTGATATTGTATAGTAGTTAGGATGTGGCAATCACAGTGGAAATTGGCTGTGAGGAAGAGTGATACACTGGTGAGGTGAGAGAGAATCAGTGGAGTTGAGTTCGAGCTCCGGTTGGGACGCTCCTCCGGTAGAGTTTTTTGTAATCTACTCGTGATTAATAGATGAAATTTTCTCTAGAAATCTTGTGTTTTTCTCGTGTTTGATTCGTGTGTGTGAGTGTGTTTGGTTTGGGGTCTTGGGTGTGAGCACAACAGTGCATCCCGTCAGAAGGCGTCATCACCGGTCAGTCGGTCAGGGCGTGTAACATCGTCTGTCTGTGGGTCTCTCTTTTGTTCCTCTCACAGCCGAACTTGCCATTAATTGTCTTCATAAACTGACCTCTGCTGGCCGTTGGTGTTCTCATCTCTGGAAAAACTAGTTTGTCTTCAACGCCGGACTCCTAGCTATGTGCGAGAATGGTTGAACGACTCGGACGAGAACACCAAATAGCTAGTTTGCATAACTCAACATGAAAGATGTGGATTGCTTCTTGCCATTGTCTTCAATGCCGAACTCATTTGCTCGTGCTCTATTTATATAGCAGTGGGAGAGTTACGACATATGGCAATATATTTTAGATTTGGAAACCTTCCACATTCAAAGCAGTGGATTTGGAAGAGAAGTAAACAATGGAATGAATTAGCTAAAGATATTTCTTTTGGATCACTCCCCGAGAGAAGAAATTAAGGAAGAAAAATTGCACATCGAAAGCTTGACCAATCTTGGTGGGGTTAGTAAGGACAAAATCTCATCATTAACTCCGGCAAAGGGAAAATGTGTGTGGCGTGCAAAGCCGCGTGCCAAGCTAAGTACCAGGCCGAATGTTACTTCAAGCCTCGCCTTCCATGCACACTCGCAAGCAAGCATTCGCCTCGGCCTTGAAGTATGGGCAATTTGTAGATACTAAACTTTAGGCATAACTTTATCGCCGTTTAATTAATTGAGACAAATAAATAATATTAATTAATTAAAGTCAAATGGGTCAAGAAATTGGGCTAGCCCAAACATGCGGGCCCAATCAATTTTTTTCGTAGGTCAAAATAATAATATATTTTTTATCTTATTATTATTTATATTGACCTAAATTCATTTCCATAAGCTGAGGCTAATTTACCCTAGTTTGGAAATAAAATTAATCAAGGAAAACTTTCCAAATTAAGATTGCTCTCCTTGAGCCTATAAATAGAGGCTCTCATTAAGAAGGGACCTTTTGCTTGACATTCTGCAATAGCTCTCAAGCGCATTCAAGAAATCAAGCACTCCCCAACCCTTTGATCAAGAGAATTCAATATCTCTCAAGCATTTCTCAAGGCTCTCTCAAAGGTCTTCTCAAATCCCTCTCAAGTTTTTGTAGAGAATCAACAAGCACTCAAGCTACTTGCCAATACGACAACAACAATCTACACGTCGAATCCTGCGAAGATCGCGCCTCAAACTCATCGTTTGTTTGAGATAAAACCACTCAAACCCTAACAAATTAAAATCATTCTTCAAGCTTCTCAACTCGAGGATTTGATGGAATTACCTACAATTTCAATCCTACAACAAGCTTCTGAAGTCGCTGGATTGAAACTTCAATCACAAAGATGATTTTGTTTCCTTGTAAAATAGCATTTATTAGAGGATTGTACCCTTTTATTAAATTCAAATCAATAAAATATTATTTTGTGCATCATTTACACCCTTTTTTATTATAGGACTTGAATTTGTGTGTTACAGTTTTTTAAATAATATTTTTAAAATCACCTAAAACATTATACTGTAGATTACAAAATATAATCAATTGAGAGGTGATACAAATTCCCAAAAAGGATAAGTAAGTTAGGACAGAGGGAGGGAGTAAAATAATTGAACATCTTGAATACTGATTGGTGAATGAAGTCGTAGAAATAAAAAGGGTTAGTATTTTCTTGTCGACAATTATGGACATTGGCTACTTCTGAGCATGGTTGTACGTCGGTGCTCAAGTTCGTTGTGTGTAGGCTAGCACAATAGTGACAATACCAAGGCGCAAGTAAGGCCAGTGTACCAAAAAAAAAAAAAAAAGAATGCCCCATCGAAGAACACTTGCCTAAACTTTCTCCATCCGTCCAAGGGCTAGAAATTTGCAATCCATCTCTTCTTCTAAAAAAGACAAGAAGCAAATACACTAGTAGGCACTTTATTTTCCGAAGGCCCATGTAAAGCAGAGCATAGACGTATTGATTGGTGGAAGTAGTAATGAAAAAAGACTGGTTGGTACATCCACCAAACTCCATTGAGGGCACCAAAGAATCCCACAGTGCGTTAAGGTCATGGATTCGTGAACGGATTAATGGATTGCAGAAAGGAGGTAAGACAAAGACAAGAAGAAACTCAAAGTGAAGCTGTATTAGTAATTTCTTTGGTGCCCTCCTACCAATTTCCTATCTCCCCTGATTGAACGGGATAGCAATAAATCCATGATCCAAAACAAACTTACTGACGATAATATGCGATCATATTAACCCACTTTGATTGCCTTGCACAAACAGTTAGTTACACCAAGGGGGTAATCTTGACAACCAGAAACATTACTACACTGCCATTACATTCACTTTCAAACAAAGAAATAAGCATTTTTTCACAACCCATACACCCGATTGTATACATCACCCGTGCTGGGCATCTGCAACATTAAATCCCCGCCATACCCTGGGAAAAACTTGTTCAATCCTAATCTCTCATTTCTCTGAATCTCTGCTGTGCCCATTTCGTTTCTTAGTCTGGCCTCATTCAAACTTACCCCACCATAACTATTTGACATGTGTCCATTACTGTATTTCTGCTGACACAACTGTGGAACAGGAGAGGGATTATAGGAATGGTGAGGATCCATAAGCATTGAAGTAAGCCCAAAAGTATCGCCCGTGGGAGAAAAGCCGTTTCCAATTCGACCCGGGCATATGAGGCCCTGATGAGCAGTTGGAGCCTCTTGCACAAAGGTTGAAGGAAATGTAGGGTCCTGATGTGTAGCGGATGCAGATTGTTGCATCAGGAGCCAAAGTCTTGCCTCGTGTTCGTAGGTCTGTGGAGTAGGACTGGGTCTTGCTTCAAAGCTTGAGTTACTATTCATTATGTTTGTTGATTTACCCCTCCCAACAACCATTATAGCAGGATCGACAAAATCGAAATCACGATTGTTGGTAATATTTGTCATGGACCCCACAAGGTACTGACTGTTTGGCAAGGAAGAGGTCTTGACCAAATGATTCCCTGAAATGAAAAGGAAGTATAGGAAGCAGAGAAGTTTAGTTTGTACTCAAAGAAGACAAGTCATGGCATAAGCCTCCAAGGACCCATTTAATTAGACAGATTAATAGGATTAGATTAAAATCTGATGGGCACTCCCAGCAAAGATAGGACATACAACAGATCAAGGGATGTGGTGTATGTACTCCTGCCACTCTTCGTCTGGTGGGATACCTCATCCCATGACATTGTGTATCCCCTCAGACATAGCCCAGCCAATCAAACACGGCCTAAGAGAGAAAGAGAGAAGTATACCAGAGGTGACACTCAGAGCTTGGTGTGCTCTCTCACGTGGAGGAAAACCAGGAGGTGGTTCTCTGGATGGAACTGAAAATCCTGGTGGAATCAAACTTTGAGCCATGGACACTGTAGTAGAAATCACAAGGAAGAAAAAAGTGTCAAGAATAGAATCCAAAGGGGCAATCTAAAGCTTAAATGCCCAAGAGGATTCACAATCAGGAGTTCTAACAGAGACCTGTAATCATTGCATTTAAATTTAAATTGGAAGGTACTAATCCCAATAATGCCCCTGAATTCTCTCTTGTGAATACATTTAAAACAATTACTAAGAGACAGTATTAGAACACTAGAAAACCTACAGATTAAATTCTCAAAGAGGGATTACGATTTAGGACATCTCTAAATGCAAAGATGGCCCATCAATTAGGAGTGTAGGGGGGTAGCATTTAAAAGAGACACATGGGAGGTGGGACCAACAATGCGTATAATATCTTACACCTATTACATGGAATACATGAATAGATAGAAAAATAATGGGAAAAAGTCTCAAAAAAAAAAAACAAAGAGAAGAAATAACAAGGTCATAAATGGACAATACAATCTAGACCACCATAAAAATTTTCACAACTGACAAACTAAGAAAAGCACTTGTTTTCTAGTCACATAATGTTATGGACTTTTCACAATGGGATTGGGATTGGGATTTTTTCGAAGAAAGTTTTATACACTACTATACGCGCAGTGACTTGACCAATTTAGTGACAAAGAAGCAATAGTCAGTTACTAACTTGACTTATGGTAAGATAATAACACTGCCTGTATTTTTAGGGATGGTGGGTTGGACAAGGGAAATCTAGATGAACTAGATTGAGAGAATTAACCACATAACATGAGAACAGTAAATTTTAAAAAGATGATAGCGATTACCATGATTCTGAGGTCCCCATAAGTAGTGTTCCTCCTTTTCCATGGAATCTGGTAGGGAGGAATATTTCTTTGACGCCTGACCAATGCTACTGAATGATGAGTCCAAATCAGGTTCTTGATTCACAGAATTCCCTTTTTTGGCGAATGAGAACCTTGATTCCTCACTATTACGAAAATTCCAAGACCCACGCCGCCCACCAGTTCCGTCCAACAATTCAGCTAAGCTGTGAGACGAGGTCAAGGAATCATCACAGGAGTCAAAGTCCATTGACAAGATATTTGAGATTATACTGCTTTCAACCACATCCAATGCAGAGGTGTCACCGTCATTGGCAATGTCATTACCGTCAAGCCTTCTCAAGTGTTCCACTATTTCCTCATTGGAAAATGAATTAGAAGGTCTCAAATTTCTATCAAGTTCAGTAGAACTTTGGAAGTTCCTCTCATTGTATCCATCAATCAATGCAGAATTTGCATATGTAAATGGTATAGAAGCATCATCAACATGATTATGTACGGTGCTCCGCTCCATATTGCAATCGCTAAAAGTATGAGTTTCTTTACGCTGCTGAGCATGATCATTAGAACGGTCAGGAATCCTAATAGGATAAGACGAAGAAAGAACAGAAGACCCCTGACTTAAGCTGTCAGAACCCTTTGATCTCTGATCATCAAAAGATAGAAAATCTTCCCGCACTTCACTGCATGAACCGGGCAAAACTTGTCTTTCTGAATCAGACATTAAAAAAGAATGTCCATTTCCTATGCATGCATCACTCGGTGGAAAATAAGGTCTCTCAAACACAGAAAATTTTGAAGATTCTCTAAATGGTTTGACGAAATATTCCTGAGAATCTTTATCTCCGGGTAACTCAATGGGCAGGTGAGACGAAGATGAAGCCTTCTTAAACATAGAATCGGAGTATTCAGTCTCCAGATGATTGGCTTCTTCGATGGCCACTGAAGAGAAGTCAGAGCACAAGTTCAGTATCTTAATATCTTCAGCAACCCTACCATCTCTTTCTGGAACACAACTAGAGCCTCCGACAATATCCACAAAAGTTTTGTTAGGTGTCTTAATGCGTCCATCCCTATCTTTAGATGAAAGCGAACAATTCAAGTGGCCGTTGGAAATTAGTGCCACATGGGCAGTGTCCTGACAAACCGCAGAGAACACATTAGATAAGGCCATCCATAACAGTTTCAATCATCTTACTCAGAATAATAGAGGTGGCATGGAAAAGATTTGACCATTGCAGAGCTTGCATGGGATAAAATCTTACTTTTAGGGCACTTCCGACTATTGCATTGTCAGTAGTAACTCCATTGCCATTTAAGGGATCATCAAGTGGGGGAGGCAACATATTCCCCGAGCGCCGTTGCATATTATGAGTGGCACCCACTATTTGGTGAACTCTATTTCTGTGAAAACACAACACAAGTTGAATTAACCAAACAGCGAGGATGGTACAAATTCCTACAGAATACAGCAAAAGGGAAGGAACCAAACCAGTGAAGTGTACCTGATGAATACATTTGTTAAGCGAAAACACTAATATCCTAGCTAAAACAATCATCAGTTAAAAGCATTGCCTAAAACTTTTCCTTTTTCCAGAGTACCAAATTTTCTCACAAGTGTTGCAAAATAGTTAGCTGTTATGCATTGCAAGGGCATGGTGAAAGCAAGCTCACAATCTAATAGAGTCAGAACAAATAAACAAAGTACACACAAAACCACACAAAATTAATAAGGAGAGATGGTGCAAGGGATGAAAACTGCTGTATAAACCATGTTATTCAAGTGGGGGGAGTCATCTTCTCATAACTACTATAAGATTCGATTTTGAAAGTTATCACATATTGGCCATTCCTTCAAGTTCAGTTATATCTTAATTAAAACAGTACTAAATTGGATTATGAGAATCTCCCAATAAGATAATTTGTCATGACTGGCTAAACAAAAACCACAAGACCATTCAATATAAGCTATCAGTGTAATATGCAGTAGCTTTCTACAACATTGAAGAAGCCTAGTACAACTTGCAAAGTGTTAAAAGGTACATGTTTGAAGTCAGTAAGTATGCAGCAAGTTGTAGTCCGCATAAAATTTTCGATTGGGTCATGCCAAGTGTGATTCCGATTCCAAGATAACCGAACACCAAGTAGTGAGCTTTGAGGGAGCTGGGATTAAGTTTGCAGCAAATCCAAATCAGTCACCACTTGAAGTAAAATGGACAGTGTTACTTCAGTTTCTTGTTCAGTTTCTCAACTAACAAGAGAAGCTAAATTTGAAGATGATCTTAACGAGTCTACTCCTCAAATTTTTTACCTCAAAACCACATAAAAGACTTATTCTGTTACAAAAATACATCAATCCAGGCAGGTTTTTCCAAGCAATGTGGAGATATTTGAGAGAAACAAAACTTCTGTATGTATGTAATACCTTGTATGAACTGCAGCTTCTTCATCTTTACTGAAACTATCTTCTTCAGCACCAATGCTATGTAAGTATAAACAAGCAGCATTGGTACAAGGCTGGACCAACAGAAACACCATTCTCAGTGAAAAGAACAGTTTAAATGACCACACCACATACAACAAAATATGACAGCCATCACAAAGTAACTCATGTTCCTACCAAGTTTCTCAACCATGCATGGCAATACTTAGCAGTTCCAAAAGATGCTCTGCAAAGGCAGATTTCCAAAGGTCATCCAAACAATAACTAACACATAGCATGTTTTAAGCAATTATATAGGAGGAAAAAAGGCCATGTCCTTACCTTAAAAACCTACCTTCCAAAACAAAACCATGAATTGATTGAATACACCGAATGGCCTCCTCCTCTTTCGAATAAGTAACGTATCTGCAGAAAAACACAAAGGTAGCAGAACAATTTAAGACAACAAGCATATATCCTGCAACAAATTCCACGGATCCTATTGTGAAACTAATTATAACCACTACATTCCAGTTTTCTCCTCTTCCAAAATGAACCAAAAAGAGAAAACAACTAAGCTTCTTCTTCATTTTCTTTTCCTTTACCTTTTGAATTCTCTCCCTAAATCTAAGAACATAGAAGTATCAAGCTATCAATGGAATCCTGAGATATGACATTACTAATTATGTGATAACAAAGTCTAAAACCGCTTTTATTATTGGTACATTCCATACTGGAATTGCTATGTTTGCAAAATTTAATGTACCTTAATTCATATAATTTATACTGAATATTTCAACAATCTCACTTTAAAAACTTATCATCTTAACCAAAGCTAAAGAGAGAAAAGCATACAGCATCAACCAGAGTTTAAATAAAATCAGTTTAGAGAAAAGCATACAGCATTCGTTACTCATGCTCAAGGTTCTGAATACCGTACCAACAAGGGTACTGGTTTTCCTACTGGTATGGTGCCGGCTACCATTTCGGATTTAGCGCAATTACCGATATATAGTTATACATTCATTATTTTCGTCACGAAGAAGGAAAAACACTCCCATAACTATCAAAACCCATCTGGCAAAACCCATTTCCACTTTCTCAGGCATTTTTACTCTCCCTCTCCCTCTCCCTCTCCCTCTCCCTCTCCCTCTCCCTCTCTCACTCTCACTCTCACTCTCACTCTCAGTACATCATGCTCTGGTGGACGGCGGCGGTGACACTGTGCAACTCAAGAATCTCGCGGCAGGATGCTGTAACCAAATCAGTACATCAAGAATATGTATGCACAGATTTCCCCCAGCTGATATGAAAAGGGCTTTAATACACGGATTTGGATTAACTGTAAGTAATAAGTATAGCAGCTCTTCTCTCTTATCTATAAGAGCTGGGTCATGTTTGGTGGGGTTTAATTCTCTCTGGTTGCGACTGACCGAGAAGCACTTGTAAAAGCCTACTGCCAGTTTAGCAAAATACCGGACGAAATTCCCGGTAACAACATCTCGGCCAAGGTTTGCCGGATTCTCCGGTACCGACCGGTGAGTCCTGGTATTGAGGCCGGGACGGTATCATAGGGTCACAGCACCGTTTTCTCACCAATCCAGCATGTACCAGCCGAAACAGTACGAGATTCACAACCTTGCTCATGCTCTAGATTTTGAATGAGGGAAGCAACATAATGAGCACAGAAATTGGATCACGTCTCTAGGCCTGCCCCCTCTGGTGCCTTCCGGCTTTGTTTTGAGGGCATGGTTTTACGACATAGCGTCCCTTAAGTTCCTCGCTATTTCAGTGGTAGAACTTTCTGAGAGCAACTACTTTGTCCATGCCTCAGGTTAGGTCTATCTCTAGTCCTCCCCCACCCATACCCCCATCTGACTGGGCATTATGTGGTACTATTTACTATTCTGTTATGTAATTGTCTTGTCGTGTCATGTAGACCTATCAAGTAGTGGTCTGTGCAAGACAACCTCATGCTACCATCCTTACTAGTTGGTAGCCAGGCATAACATGCACGTAAGAACAGTGCATCTGGCCTTGCAAGATTGTAAAAAGTGGAATAGAATAATGTGATGAACCGGCTTCGACAGAAGTATCTATGATACCGCAAACAATCTTTGACTTCAGTAGCAGCCGGTACAAATCGTATCGCCGCAAAATAGGTGAACATTTCGGTACAAACCATAAAATTAGGCAAAATAGAACTCAATGTACACCCGACTGTTTTTCCTCTCGCCCGGTATTGCCCGGTACAGAATTTAGGTCATAACATTGGTCAAATAATGTCATTGCCTCATCATATACTAACTGTGAGAAAAAAAATTACGGTAACATCAACTTAGGCAGCCACGATTGTTGTTATTTTTTCAGTTGTTCTACCCCCTTCCAGTCTGATTTCTCGAAAGAGGCCTTGTGAAAGCCCTCAGTTCTCTGAAAATAAGTACGCCTCAAAGACCTGAAGGTTCATCCAAGCTTATGCTCTAGTCCCATGCCTGACAAGCAGAAGGGGACCTTGCGGGTAACCCCACCAATACATTTGAGATAAGCGGGTACTAAAATCAAGCCTAGACATCCTTTAACAAGAATAGTTTCAGAAACATATAATGCAAAGTTAATAGTCCAGCTATATTAGTAACACCATGAGGCTCAAAATCAAGCTTCTTTGGACACAGTAGAGGTCTGCCTACCGATGGGCTAAGAGCCTCGTCTAACGGAAGCGCGTTTAACTGCCTAAAGGAACCACATATGCCTTAACTGCCTAGTCCAATTTTAAAAACATTGACCGCAAGCAACATGGAGTTATAGCATTAGATATCTCTCATCAGATAAGGGAAAACGAACACCAAAAAAGCAGCTGCATCAAGTACCAGCACACTTCGACATTACGAAAAAGATCTGTGATACCAACCAATTTGTGGCTGCCCTTACAATGTACAGTAGCAGCAAGTACATAAAACTAATGGATGCAAAATGAAGGCAGGCATTAACAGCACTCAGAAGCAAAGGCAGAGAAAAGTATTAGTGGGTTCTATGGTAAACAGGAAACCACATCAACTTAAGGTAATTTGAGCACACATGAAGCCTTGAATCAGCATAAAGGAACAATGACTCTGGACAACGATGATATCTAACAGAAATCATTTGGAGGAAAGACAAACAATGCAAAACTACTCATGACTAAGAATAATAATGAGGAAATCATATGAGACTAACACTTAAATCCTCAAGTTGCATCTATTTAGGTTGAGCCAACCGAAACTTACACACTACAAGTTTCATTAATAAATTGCTGAATAGCCCCACCGGCCGTCCGAGATAGGGAAACCTTTGAAACTTTTCCATACTGGCCAAAAAACTCCTTCCGCCGTAGAAGCTGCTCAAAACCAAAAAAATTGCTATGATACCAAGAGAAAGAACAAAAATTCCAATCAAAATGACCAAGACGATATAATGAAGGAGAAACAAGAATAGAGAAACTCACATTTTCATCAGCTAGACTAAGGGGAAGCCCAATTACGTATGCCATTTTCCGCTGGATCACTCTAACACCACTTAGGTCGTTACTTACTTCAGGCTTTTTTGGCTTTGCCTTCTGTGGCTTATTTTTTTTATCTTTCTTTGTTGCCACCACCCTAATCAGAAGAAGATCAATGTAAGAATTTTGATTTCTGACACACTGATAAACTAGTCACAATCAGAAGAAGATCAATGTAAGAATTTTGATTTCTGACACACTGATAAACTAGTCACAGAAGAAGAGCAACCTTTTACAGTTTGCTTCCATCCCTACAACTCGTTCCTTGTCATAAGGTGTTCGGCACGCAGGACATCGCCCTTCAGTCTCATCTTTCTCTGCCATTTCCATTATGTGGTGCCAACACCAAACACAAACCTGATGTAAATAGAACCACAAAATGATGTCATCACCAAGGCCGTATGACAAAAATCACAAAGAAGTATACACTTCCAAGTTAGATATACCTGCAAATATGCATATCGCCTATAAATAGCAATCATACAGAACTTTTTGAGACAAATATACACATTCAAAATTTAAAAGTAGAAAACCTAAATAAATAACCATAAACTGCAATTGGACAACGCCAATCCCAATCTGTGTCCATTTCAAGCTACAAGTTTCAATTGCTGCTTGATTCTTGGGATCTATCACAGGCCAGAATTAAAGTCGGTCAGAAGTGACTCATAAGTCAGAACAGCCAACCATCTCAAGCCTAGAAGCCGAAATCATGACCTCAAATGAATTGGCAAAATGAGACATTCATAGGAAGACTAATAAGATTTCATACACAATCAAGTGCAGCTCTAAGAATGTCCGATCGGAGTTCACCATTACTAAAATGGACAAGATGAATATATGCAGAAGCAGAACCAACACCATTGCAAATTAAGGTCTTGAAACTTTGCTTGCAATGTTTGATAGGTTTGAGAAACAAATAATAGAGGAACCACAGAGCTTTTTGAGAGGTTTAATTCCTCCTTTAACATTTTTTTTCCTCGCATTCCTCCTTTAACCTTAAAAGCTGCATCTGGGCAAAAAGCAGAACCTGTTGCAAATAAACTGGAACAGATTCGGAGGCGCCAGAATCTAAAATCACCCCCTCAAAAGCTATTGCAAGCACCACAGTAAGGATTCCTTGCCGAGGGCCTTAATTGCAATTTCCTAATACAACATTATCTCTTCCTGTTTTGTGAACTAATACCTTTCTCTTCACCCCATGCAACAATTTCTTAGATCGAAAATACACCAAGCCTTTCTGTAAAGCGTTCCTTAAATGGTGTCATTGCAAGTAATAAATACTCCACCACATATAAATGCCAATAAAATTTCAAAGAGCAGCAGGCAAGTTAAAAGGAAGAAAGAAAGAAACTTTTTCCGTGGGGATTTCTGGTAACTTCACAAACACTGCCAGGGACAAGTAAATGACCCTCAAACAGTAGTAGACATTTTCTTCTCAGAAATATATGGAGGTAAAAAACAATTTGGAGATCGTTATTGTTTCGAGCTTCTAAGATATCTATGAGATAAGCAGATCTCAGAATATAGAAACCAAGAGGGAAGGTTTATCTGTATACTATCCTGGTTACTACATTTGATATAAAAAATAAGTGTCAAATTCGAATTTCCCATTTCAAACCACGAGAGAGAAAGAGAGAGAGACCACCACAAGGTTTGAGGTGTCATCAGAGAACAAAAAGGGTGATTAAGCTAATCTTAAGAGACCCTGAAACCAACTTTACATTCAAGACTTTAGCACCCACAATTGCTGTGAATTGCCCATTCCTATCCAGTCTTTATGGGCAATATACAAAATAGCACAGCATTATCAAAATGTCATAGATCGCTTACAAGTGGATACATTCCTCCTCAAGACATAAAATAAGCTGCATTCTCTGAGACAACCTGTAAAGAACATCACGGGGAGATTCCCAATGGTAGAGGCCAAGGGAAATCATTGACATGATACCATATCAAAGGTGCATATTTGATTGCTAAAGCGATATGTATCAAGTAGATTTCTTAAATTTCACAAGTATGTTAATGTCTGATAGATGATGGTGCGGAACATTTGTTGAGCACATGAGAACCTATGCTAGGCTCCTAAAGGACAATCCCTTTCACCATTTTATTGAAAGGACCATTAACTTGATATTAGCTCACCATTCTTTGTTAGCAAAATCTAACACAAATTGCTTTCAGAAACTTATTATCGCTAAGTGAGTTTAATTGGTAATTAATCCTAAAACAAATATATTGGCATCTAAGAACAATGCCATCGTTCATGAAAAACAAAACAAACAATTATTTCTATACGATGTTACAAAAGGATAGAGTAACATATCCTGCTTACTAAAAGTAATTGTCTTTAACTGTAGTTGGTTTAAAATAAATCGAAAACAAAACTGAGCATAAGAGGGCCACCAAAAAGTTTACAAACTAATGCAGAGAAAAACACGAAAGTAAAATAAAAGCAATTTCCATGTGTAAAGTGATGATTTGAAGTCCTAAATTCCCAAACCTCTACTTAGTTACAGTTATTGAAAAGTCCTAACTTTATACGATGTTAGACAATCTTCTTCCCACCTGATGTGGGGTAGAATGTTACAATCTACCACCTTAAACATGTGACGTCCCTGCTCCATCACGTTGACCATGTTCTTCCCCTGTCTAGAATTACGGGGTAGCAGGTCATCTGAGACCATAAAGCAGCCCATAAGCCTGCACAGGGTATGCTACCTCAGGACTCTACTCCTCTAACCACATGGCCACCGAGCCCACCACTGGACTAGGGTTTGATATTATACCAAATCCGTTGTGACAGATGGTACCCAAACCCACATTTTAGAATTTAGTTCACGATCGGTGCAAAGCGCGTCGCCATAGAGTCACGCCCACATGGCCAACGATGGCTTTGTTCCCCACGAGTTTCCTTGGATAGGCATTGTACTAGGAAGATCATACGCCTTCCCTTATATAGCAGTAGTCATTTGCCTTTCCACCGCAACGTGCTCAGGTGTATTGCAATCTCCAGTCTCCACTGCATATTAGGAGACGGCTAAAGAAGAAATGTTTATTCTAACGTCAAAATCAGGTGTGGATATATGTAGAAAACTGTGCAAAATGGAGCAGACGCCGGGCCAGAATCAAACATGATGGACGGTGCATGCCAAATTACCAAGGCAGAGTTGTAATTATCGCATTAACTTCCATTTAGAAGGAATCACATGAAATGTGAACTAAAACAATCAAGGTAATAGAAATAAGGGTCGAGATGTAAAGAAGCCACAAAATAAAAATCCAATTAAATGTACAAGTTATGGAATTCTAAAGTCTGCATTCGTTGACTCTTTTCATTCCAGCCACAAACGACATTGTCAAATCAAATAATGCAAGAGCGGACATGATCACACTAAATAGAAACCCTAACCACACGGGGGATACTCTAATAAACAACGTGGCAAATCCAAAGTGCAAAATAAAGGTAGTTTCTCACAAACCTCATAGCCACATTTGCAGGGCTTCAATTGCTGATCCGTCCAGTCCATCTCTTCGGCACATAGAGGACATTTCTTTTCTTCTTCGTTGTTCATGATTGCCCCTGTTTTATCCAATGCGATAAACATACACCAAATCAAAATTTTGAAAAATGAACGTTCACATTTGCATATACATGCAGACAAGCGTAAAGATATAGGAACCCTAATCTTGAAAATAAATTGCAATCTAAATCATCATTTTCCTAGTCGGTTGAGAATCTTGAAAAGAACATAATGCATTTCATATATAAATCAAAGAACAAAAATGCCAGTCAATTCGAAAACAATAGAAACGAAACAAAAAGAAAAAAGAAAAAAATCAAGAACGAAAAATGAAGAATTTTTTTAAAAATACCTAATGCTGCAGAATAAACCTGCACATAAATTGGTGTATATATGTGCGTGTAGAGAGAGAGCGCGGTCTCATTGAAGGGGTAGAGGAAGGAAATGGATTGAAATGGCTAGGGTTTTGAAATCCTGAAGAGGCTTTTTGTCCTTCGAGTTTACAGTGTTGGGGGGTCGATTATCGAAAACAGGACAGGAAGAGAGAGAAAGGGTGGACGGAGAGAGGAGAGAGGAGAGAGAGAGAGCGCAGAAGTACGGCAAATGTATTGAAAACCACAGGATTGAGACGGACTTTATGGATGGATGGCTTTTTGTTTATTGAGAGATAGCTGTCTCTCTCTAATGTACTCCAAGTAAGTATGTTCTGGGCCTTCGCCAGATAAAGATCCGGGTGGTCTACATACCCATTACCCACCCTATAGCTTTACCACGGCCCAATGTCCAATGTTTACTCACAAGTTGTCTGTAACTCATATGGGGAGGGAGGGGTTCGGCTTCCTCTCTTGTGATCTTTTTTTTTTGTTTTTTTGGGTAAAACAGGAAATTTCATACTAAAACTTAAACTCACCAAAGTAACAGATCTAGGGTATTGCAGCCCTCTTGCATCATTTAACAGAAGATGCTTCTTTTTTAATACAAAATTAGGAGCGGAAATTAAAACAACTAGACTCTCTTTAGATAGTTCATCCATCCGCGCAAGCGTTGGCTTCTCTAAAAATGTGCCAGACCTCCGTCCTCAGTTGCCGCAGCAGGGACCTACAATCACAAATGATGTTGTTAAGATAATGATTGCCAATAGTAAAAAAAATTCAGTAGAAAGGAATTTCTTCAGACTCCACAATGATATCTGGAGCATGTATATCAAGGGCTAACTGAAGCCCATCCATCCCTAAGAGCCCAAAATTCGGCTGTCAAGCTATTACAGGGGCCCAAGGGTCTGCAGAAGCCCATGACCCAAGGCTTATTAAAAACGTAGAAGAATTGTGTGTATTCTTATAAAAAAAAAAAGGTTGTTTTCTACTTCTTCCCCCCTCTCTTTCATTATCTCTGAACGTGAGATTTGGTTTTTTTTTTTTTTGGGTAAATCAGCTTGAATTTAAAAAAGAGGCTAACCGAATATACAGCCTACAAGGGGCATACCCCAGGAGGAAAAGAAAAAAGAAAAGAAAAGAAAATACAGAGAGAGCCTAAGCCAAACGGCTACAAAGGACTAAGATAAAATGAAACATTTGTTTCCTATCCATCTAATAGAGGGATACAAAACAAACGGCAAAAGGGTCGCGCAACGTGCAACCTTGCAAATGGAATCAGTACAACATGAATCAGTAGAACTTGTGCAACCTTGAAGTACATCACAAATGTAACAATAGAAAACTTGAATGAGGTACAAAACGGCTGCTGAAACTGCTTCTAAAGTTGCAGCTTCAGAACTGGAAAGCAGCTTCAGAACTTGACTTGATTGGGCTCAATTCAGCAGCTTGGACAGCACAACTTGGACAGCAGTCAACTTGGACAGCAGCAACAGCAATTCAGAGGACACAACATCTGATGCAGCTTGATCTCATTTCAATATCTGATGCAGCATGGGGACACAACATGGACAGACAAAACCATCTGAACCTATACAATACTATACAGAGGACTTCCCCCTCTGTGAAGGGAGATCCCATTGACAGCCCCCGATGGTTAGGCATAATGTAAGTAAAGCTACCACAGAACTTGGCTTGAATTGAAGTAGTAACTCAACAGGAAAATAGACTATCAACATGGTCTATCGACTGTCATCAGTAAATCAGTCATCACAGTCATCACAAAACAGTTCAGCAAACAGCTACAAATGCCAGTCCAGAAATTGATTATGTCCAAAAGAGATCAAAACAAAATGGACAATGAACAAGTTATGAATCAGCCCCTTGGCAACATCAGCAATAACAGAGTATGGACACAAGTGTATCCTGGGCACAAGTGTATCCTCTGACTTGGGACTTGGGGACACAACATGGACACAACAAGAAGCAGAGGACGTCCCCCTCTGCGAAGGGAGATCCCAATGACAGCCCCTATCGGTTAGGCGAATGTTAGAAATGGACAACTACTAAAAAAAATTCATACAACTTCTGAAGTTTGGAAGTTCAGAAGATGGCTGGACCACAATAACAGACAAGTTCAGAAGTTGTATGAACTTCCACAGCAGCAGGTAAACCACAGCAGCAGTAAACCACAGCAGCTAATGGTCATCTACAAACAGTTAAGAGATAACAGCAGTAGCAGTAAGCAGATTTGGTACCCCTGCACATAGGAGACCATCAAAGCAGTAGCAGCACCTTACCCCTACATATATCTGCTCCCCACCTTACCCCCTCGAAACCTAACTCACCAAAAACTGAAAGCAATAGGTGGGATCCGAACACCCTCAACTCTCCCTCACACAAAGTCTCCCACTAGCTATTACCTCCACTCTACAAGAACTCAGGGGCACGAGCACACAGCTCACAGGTCACAGACCTAAACAAAATAGTGGGAGTTCCAAAAGGACAAGAAATTACAGCAGCTACAACAGCAGCTTACAACTGAATAACATCCCAACTGAAAAACAGCAGTACAGCAGCTAAGTTATCAGCTTACTGCAGCAGCCTGGCACAGCTGAACCGAGGATTCATCAAAATTATCAGCTTACAAAGAGTAATCCTACAAAGAGTAAGGTAACTCCCTGAGTATTTAGCAGTAATAGGAGGCCCAAGTTTGCGGATCTGCTGAGACAGGAATGACTCCTGTCCTCCTTCCTTGAACTGTGAATGAGTTACTGAACTTGTGCTATTTGAGCCACTTGTGCACTGCTCCCTGCAAATAGGAGACATCAACCAACCCCCCAGTTGATCCCATGTAGCTCCTGACTTGGCATACAAATGATGATAACATGCTAAAATTCCATGCAAAATTTATTCACAGTTCCATGCAAAATGATGATAACATGCTAAGTAGCTAGAAGAAACAATTAATTTCCAACAAAATTCCATGCATTCACAATCTGATCTGCCTGAGACTGTGGCAGTTTGGGTAAAGTTAGAATCCTTGTTCTCACCATCGAACAAATCTTATGAACAACTACTCCCCAGGTAGAGGAATTCCCTTGGAATTTCCTCACATTTCTTTCGATCCAAATATGGTAAACTGTGATTGTAAAACTCAATTTAGTGAGGACAACTTGAATAGATCTCCCTTTTGTGCTCGTGAGAAGGGAGACCCAATCAGACCAAGTTCTAGAGGTCCAGGAGACATGGAGCTTGGATTGAATATAGCCCCACACTTGCTTGGAAAATGGGCAATTAAAGAATAGATGATCATGGCTTTCACTCTCAGGACAGAAACTACACTGAGCTGAGAGGGGAAGACCAAAAGACACAAGCCTATCAGCCGTGGAAAGCCTAAACTGTATAGCCAACCAGGTGATAAAACTACATTTGGGAATGTGCCCAGAGAACCACACCAATTTGTGCCATAACACCTTGGGGAAGGGAGTTCTTAATTTGTCCCAAAGAGAGGTGACTGTGAATTGGCCATTAGAATTGAGGGACCATTTAAATTGGTCATTCTCATTCCTTCTGGATGGCATTAAGTTTGGCAGGGCATTTCTAATCTCATTGAGCTCCAATGTTTGAGTAATTGGAAATGCCCAACTTGAATTGTGGATAATGTGAGACACAGTTGCCTCTCTTGGTATTCCAGAGTCATAAACAACCCTATGACCAAACTTGGCGGACAAAGGGCCTAAAGGATGCCAATTGTCATACCACAGGGAGGTAGTATGACCATTACCTACTACACTAAGCACATAAGGCTGAACTTTATGTCTAAGATTCAAAAGTTTTCTCCAAACCCATGTGCAATCACCTGGAATCTTCAAGTTCCAGAATATGCATTTGTGTTTGAATAACGTGAGATTTGGTTGATTTTGAATATGCATTTGTGTTTGAATAATCAAATCAAATACAAATAAATGAGCAGAGAGATTTCAAATATAAAATTGAGCAAGGTTTATAAATTTGAAAAATATATAAAATATTGGACAAAAAGTACCTCACTAAGCAATATTATGACTTATTATCCTTCCTTTCGAGACGTTTCCTAATTTAATTAGAGCATAAGGAAAGAAAATTTTGGACATTCTATCTTCAAAGAGTAATTGGCCAGTTTGGTATGAGGATGTGAATGAAATTGATGAATTAGTAAATCTTCTGTTCAAGAATGATTTATTGTCATCCCTTCCATTTCAACCAACATAATTAGTACAAATCATGGGATCACTGTAATCACGTGTAATTTTTTTTTAGATTAGTGTAAGTGTATATAATAGGAAATATGATTTATTCAATCCAACGATTATAAACTTATCAGAAAATACGATCGAACGGCTATAGATGCTACTTTGTTTGTATGCCAAGACATTTTTCAACAGAAAACCGCTCTATTTTATAATATAGATACTGGAGACTTAAAAATCCATCCTCAAATCTCATCCAACTTAAGTATTCATCCTCCATTTTTGGAATAGTTATGTTTTCATCCCTGTTTTATATATATATGTATATATATATAGAGCAGAAAAATTAGGGACGAGAACTTTAGTCCTCCCGTCCCCGCGATTATTCCGGCCATTAATCCCCCATTGATTTCGCCTTCCAATCTCGGAAATCTCTACAAAAATGGGAACCATTCCATTTGAACTTTGGGCTCCCCATTTTTTTGAAAACCATTCCATCTGCAGTCCTCCGTCCAAACTCAATCGCGACAACGAAGACAGAAAAATCGTCCATGATCTCACACGTCCCCACCACTGCCGCCGCCGGTTCCCTCCTCCCTCTCGCCGATCAATCATCCTCCGTCGTCATCAATGAAACCAACAGAAATCTCCCTTCGGTACCGTCACTATCTACCGATTCCCTCCTACCTTTCGCCAATCAATCATCTTCTATCGTCAATGAAGTTTGATAAGCCCTCAATAGTGTAAATAACCGGGCTTATCTCGCTCATTTTTGCCACGCTCACGCGCATAACTCTTTGTTTTTGTTTGATATTGCGCGAAAGGTGCGTTTTTGGTGATTACAGGTTTTCCGTGTGAATAAGGCTTGATTAAAGCCAAGTTTCGCTCCAACAACGTTCGGTGATCCGAGGGCTCCAATCGGAGCGATTCCGGAGCTTGGGGATTGTCGTGGAAGCCCCGGAACAAAGCTTGACATGAGCTGACATGAGCTGCTGTGGAAGGCTGGCAGACACAATGTCTACCGGTAGACATTCAATGTCTACCGGTTCAATTCCAGATCAGTGAGGACACCATTTTGCATCATTCTGAAACGACCAATGTCTACCGGTAGATATTCAATGTCTACCGGTAGGCATTCCCAAATTTCTGCTTTTTTTTGCCCGACTGTTGGACATTTCAGGGGTAGTTTAGACTTTTGTATCCCGAATGTTTGGGACTATAAATAGATTTTAACCTCATTTTGAGAGGATATCTTTCATTATCAGCCCTAGGAACTTCTCTCTCTACCTCCCTCTCCTCTCAAACTCTTCATCTCTCTGGAGATTGAAGAGTTGGGTTTTGAGGTATTTCGTCTTCATTAATGTTGTAGGTACGTTTGAGATCTTTCGTAATCTTAAGTTTATTTTCGTTTTCATCCATGAATCGTATTTATCTTTTTATGCTTGTTCTTCGTTCTTGTTCTATGGTTGAGTAGTGATAAAGGCTTGGTCATGGGGTGATTTCTATCTCGTGACTTGGGTAGTTTAATGGCTTCTCTCATTTCTTGTGCTTAATGTGGTTTGTGAATGGACTAAGTTCATTTTTATGTACCAAAACCTAGGGTTGTTAACCTCTTTGATTATGTGTAGGCAAGGACTCGATCTCTTGCCACATTTAATGCTTGGAGCTATGTCACTCTAGGTGTTTGCCAAAATCCCTCAAAGAACTTGTTGAACTCTAATCTTTGGTCTAAACTTAGGGTTGTTAACTTCTTTGATTGGGTGTAGACAAGTCTCCTTGGCACACCCAATGCTTAGAACCATGGCACTCTATGTGTTTGATAAAATGCCTAAATGAGTTCCTTTCCATTTCCAGACCCCGTTGTATGAGTTAAACTTGATTTTTATGGTTGAATCTTCCGAGTGAGATCAAATGACAATGACTCTCACTTGAGTTATCAAAGAGAAGCATTGAACGGCCTAAGTTATGGGCGAAATGAACCCCTAGACTTTGCCTCTTTTAATTTCTAGTCAATCTTTGTTTTCAATTAAAGTTAGGAGGTAGAGAGAATTTCCATCACTCAAAAGTTGGCCGTCTCAAAGCTGAACTAAAGGTTGGCGGTCCTAACGCTAAAAATCCTTCGTAAATCAAACCTCCGGCCTAGCTCCATTGGCTCCCTGTGGATTCGACCTCGGACTTCCGAGTTTATTATGCTGCAACCGACCTAGCCCTACGCTTGGGGCGCTCTTTACTGCGACACACTTTGGTTGGGCAAGCATTTTTGGCGCCGTTGCCGGGGAATCAATTGGTAGCTAACTTGGAGGTATTGCTTTACACCGCACTGTAAGTATTCCATCTTTTGTTTTTAATTTATTTTTTTTATCTTTGTAGTAGAATGGCGGCGTCAAATGAGGAAATAGTCCCTCCTACCGCCAGTGTTTTTAGTGCTAAGCCGAGCATGCTTCAAGTATTGCCCCCTTTTCATGGCTTAGCCTCTGAAAATTCTTGTGCGCACATCTTAGAACTTAAGGAGCTTTGCATGAATGATAAAGTGGCCTTATTTCAGATATTTCCATTATCTTTGAAAGATAGGGCTAAGAGTTGGTTTCATTCATTGAACCCATGATCAATAGATACATGGCAAGATATGGAAAATCAATTTTTCAAAAAGTTTTCCCCAATACATGAGACTCATATGCTACTATGTGAAATCGTAAATTTTTGTCAACTTGAAGAAGAGTCTTTTGCGTGTTGTTGGTGGCGGTTTAGATATCACATACTCTATTGGTCGCAACATTGCTGTGAAACAAGGCACCTTATTCCCATTTTCTATAAGAGTTTAAATTCTACAACGCGTCAGCTTGTAGATAAGATGTTCGATGGTGCATTTTTGGATAAAACCGCAATTGAAAGTTGGGATTACTTTGATCAATTGGTTGAAAACTCTGAATCTTGGGTTTATAATGTCATTGTTGAAGATGCCAACTTAAATGTTGAGAAAGATGAAAAAGAGCTGCTTTTCATTTTTGAAGAGGTTGGTTTAGATTTGCAAAAACCTCGGAGCTTGGATACCGTGATGAGCTTAATGTTCAATGTTCTCCTCATGAGAATTCGGTAGATGTTGTTGGCACTCTTGTTAAGTCTCCACCATTCCAAGATTTTGTGGGAGTGGAACTAATTGATTTTCTTGGTGTTGATGACTTTGATTTGGTTTATCATCCTTACATTGTAGATTTTGTCAACAGTTTGAAAATCAATCTAGTTTGGAATGCTCATTTGGTTGAATTTAAATGTCTTAAACGAATTCGGCAATTGCGCTACTCAAAGTATCTTATTTTGTGGTATGGCCGAATTCAATTTTTGACCAAGATTTTGGAGTGGAGTGATGTGCTCATGTTAATAGCTTTTGATGGCATAATCAATGTTCGAAATCCACGTTTGGCTGAAG
Source organism: Rhododendron griersonianum (assembly GCA_018127125.1). Taxonomy (NCBI): domain Eukaryota; kingdom Viridiplantae; phylum Streptophyta; class Magnoliopsida; order Ericales; family Ericaceae; genus Rhododendron; species Rhododendron griersonianum. Next base: position 27,047,053 of record CM030790.1, on the reverse strand, counting down.
ACGTTTGAACTTGGCTTTCCATTTTTTTGTTTTATTTTTTCTATTTCGCTTTTGTGGTCCGGTATAGCCACCCGTGTCGCGCCTAAGATGTTGTATGACTAGCTCTGCGGCGCCTTAAGCGAGACACGGGGAGAAAAGTAGTACCCGTTTAATCACGTGACGATTCGGTGGTTTAAATACTTGTTGATAATAATTTTTGTTGCCGGGCTACCACGAGCCGGCGGTGCTAATGTCATTGTCTCCAAGTAGGGGGTTGGTTCTTAAGCCTTTTGCAGGAATGAGCCTTGGAAGCTTTACTGATGACGAACGGCGGCAATGACGATAAATCCTCCAACTTGGTCGAGGTATCGGGTGGTTGACATTCCACCCAATCGGTTTGTTCTATCCCTCTCTTATTTACCGTCTTTTGCATTGAGGACACTGCATATTTCAAGTTGGGGGGATGGTTTATGCTTTAAGTTTATTTCGTTCTCGGTATTGCATAGAAAATTTTAAATTTTTGTGCAATTTTCCCTTATAATTAGTGATTTCTAGTGCTAGATACTTAGATTATGCTTAATTTTTCCTAATAATGGCAAGAGTTGTGCACCCCGTCGAATTTGATTATGTGTTGAATCCATGCTGCATGCATATACGTGAACTTTGTTGAACAAATTGAGCTCCAATGTGTGTCAAGTAGTATGTATCACTTAGAGTTGAAGTTCTTTTTGAAGCATCCCATGCTTGTTTGTCTCTTTTTCTGCACTTGCGTAAATAATATCCGTTTGTTCATACTTGAGTAGTTTAGATATCTTTTATGCATCATATTGGAGTTGATTGGCGTACGTAGGAAATGATAGAAGGCAATTTTTGCATGGTAAAACCACAAATGTGTCCCCTTGTCCTAAATTGTTGAACCATTGTCCGAGTCTCCGTTTTTGTTCAAACTTAGGTAACCGGATGTTTGGAGGGTTGTGTGAAATTGATTTTCAATGATTCAAGGAGGTTTGGGGGTGGTGTGAATGTGATAGAAGTGGTTGGGATGAAGAAGGGCGAAGAATTGATATGTGATTCCCTATCTCTCCTCTCCCACTACAAAAGCTAAAACCCCAAATTTTCATCTCCCTCTCCAAAGCTCTCGAAATTGGACCCTCAATCTCTCTTACTACAAATCTCACCTCAAATGACCCTATTCCTCAATGAAAAATCAAAGAAATGCTATGAAAGAGCAAAATCGAATTCGAAAGAGAGTTGAATACTATGATGAGAGACTTGGTTAGACATCCGGGCTAGCATACATTCCAGATGAGAAGGAGTTCGATGAGAAGGGAGAGCACGAGGCTAAATACCGCGAGGAGCCGGATGAGGACGACAGTGTGGTGGAGTCGGTGGTAGTAGTTTAGTAGGATTAATCTAGTAGATTTTCTTTATTTCTTCTTCATAACTTTGTTTGGTGATTGGCCGATACATGTGGCCGTGCCTTGGGTAATCTAGGGGATGGTAGTGGCCAAGGGTAGTTGAAACCAAGCAAAGTTATGGCCGCTACCCCTTTTGTTTCCCTTTTCTTGGCACCAAGGTCATTATAAGCTACTAAAGTCCTTAGTTGATCCTAATGTACGCTCGTCTAACTCCTTTTGATGCATGATCGATATTTAATGCTAATCTAGTATGAAATTTCTGTTGACTTTGTTTGTTGTGAATAATTACTTAGCTTTTTTTCTGCTCGGCGCTCTTTTGATTAGCATGCATAGCTTTTTGTTTCCTGCTATTGCGATTCTTGCTAGCGCTTATCATGGGATGCTATAGTTTATTACTTTGTGCAAGTTCATTTTGATGTATGCTCTTTTGAGTCCTGGAATTGAAATTCAAGGTGGATGTATTTTGCTTGGCCGTTGGCATAATTTGTTCACCTTAGTTCATTGTATGCATGTGCGTGGGTTGCATGTGATTGAGTTTGAAGGGGTGTTGATTGTGAACTCTTGCCGTATCCTTTGTTGAGCATAATTGTCGTATCTTATTTTAGGGGAAAATTGCATAGCATTAGTTATATATTTTTATTTTAGTTTTGCTAGGGACTAGCAAAGTCCAAGTTGGGGGGTGTGATAAGCTCTCAATAGTGTAAATAACCGGGCTTATCTCGCTCATTTTTGCCACGCTCACGTGCATAACTCTTTGTTTTTGTTTGATATTGCGCGAAAGGTGCGTTTTTGGTGTTTACAGGTTTTCCGTGTGAATAAGGCTTGATTAAAGCCAAGTTTCGCTCCAACAACGTTCGGTGATCCGAGGGCTCCAATCGGAGCGATTCCGGAGCTTGGAGATTGTCGTGGAAGCCCCGGAACAAAGCCTGACATGAGCTGATATGAGCTGCTGTGGAAGGCTGGCAGACACAATGTCTACCAGTAGACATTGAATGTCTACCGGTTCAATTCCAGATCAGTGAGGACACCATTTTGCATCATTCTGAAACGACCAATGTCTACCGGTAGATATTCAATGTCTACCGGTAGACATTCCCAAATTTCTGCTTTTTTTTGCCCGACTATTGGACATTTCAGGGGTAGTTTAGACTTTTGTATCCCGAATGTTTGGGACTATAAATAGATTTTAACCTCATTTTGAGAGGATATCTTTCATTATCAGCCCTAGGAACTTCTCTCTCTACCTCCCTCTCCTCTCAAACTCTTCATCTCTCTGGAGATTGAAGAGTTGGGTTTTGAGGTATTTCGTCTTCATTAATGTTGTAGGTACGTTTGAGATCTTTCGTAATCTTAAGTTTATTTTCGTTTTCATCCATGAATCGTATTTATCTTTTTATGCTTGTTCTTCGTTCTTGTTCTATGGTTGAGTAGTGATAAAGGCTTGGTCATGGGGTGATTTCTATCTCGTGACTTGGGTAGTTTAATGGCTTCTCTCATTTCTTGTGCTTAATGTGGTTTGTGAATGGACTAAGTTCATTTTTATGTACCAAAACCTAGGGTTGTTAACCTCTTTGATTATGTGTAGGCAAGGACTCGATCTCTTGCCACATTTAATGCTTGGAGCTATGTCACTCTAGGTGTTTGCCAAAATCCCTCAAAGAACTTGTTGAACTCTAATCTTTGGTCTAAACTTAGGGTTGTTAACTTCTTTGATTGGGTGTAGACAAGTCTCCTTGGCACACCCAATGCTTAGAACCATGGCACTCTATGTGTTTGATAAAATGCCTAAATGAGTTCCTTTCCATTTCCAGACCCCGTTGTATGAGTTAAACTTGATTTTTATGGTTGAATCTTCCGAGTGAGATCAAATGACAATGACTCTCACTTGAGTTATCAAAGAGAAGCATTGAACGGCCTAAGTTATGGGCGGAATGAACCCCTAGACTTTGCCGCTTTTAATTTCTAGTCAATCTTTGTTTTCAATTAAAGTTAGGAGGTAGAGAGAATTTCCATCACTCAAAAGTTGGCCGTCTCAAAGCTGAACTAAAGGTTGGAGGTCCTAACGCTAAAAATCCTTCGTAAATCAAACCTCCGGCCTAGCTCCATTGGCTCCCTGTGGATTCGACCTCGGACTTCCGAGTTTATTATGCTGCAACCGACCTAGCCCTACGCTTGGGGCGCTCTTTACTGCGACACACTTTGGTCGGGCAAGCAAAGTTTAATGGAGAAGTGGGCGTTATTGTGGTCGCCGTCGATTTCGCCGGAGCAAATCTTCAAGATGTAGTCTTCGAGGTTCTTAGCGAGATCGACGGCCCAGTTGGTTTTCCAAGTCACGAAGGGGTTGCACCATGTGAAATTGCCCATAGCTGTTGCTAGCTTCTCCTAGCCCATCCCGCCGCCGTCCTCCATCGCCATCCCACGGAGATTACGAAAGAGTTGGTATTCATGGTTTATTAATCATGAATCGGCGATTGAATATTCACGTTTTTTTTCCTCATCTTGTTTGTTGATTTTTTTTTTGATTTATGGCTTGTTTGGGTATTCATACCATGATTATTAATGGAGATTTCCATGACGATACACAGATTGAATGGTTTTCTGTTTATGGCTGGTTTGGGTATTCATGGTTAATAAACCATGAATCAGTTGAGCTCCTCCAACCAGACATTTTTGCATGTATTGATCATGATAAGTTGACCACATTATTCCATGGAATATGGTTAAATTGCCATCAACATAAGTGTTATCGTGATCAGCGTTTCATGGTTAAATTACCATGTCGATTTCAACGTTTCATGACCATTCGTAATCTAGCTTGAAACCGATTTAATATACATGACATAATCAATCATATTAAAAAAATTACCAAAAAATCATGAATTATGATTGTTTCGATGCGATTTAATTTGAAATATAAAAAAAAATTGGATAAAAAAATAAAAGTAATCAATCATATTTAAATTTACCAAATCCCATTGAATTAGGAAAACAATCCAATCCAATCCCACTAAATTAGGAAAATAATTCAATCCAAACCAACTAAATTAGGAAAGCAATAAACACAATATATTTATATCATAGTGAAAGGGTAAGAAAGGTAATTCACACACTAAGAGGATGAAAACATAAGCATGAAAAAAGGGTGGGATGAATTCTTACATAGCATGGATAAAGAGGATGGATATTTAAATATTCCTACTTTTATGCACTAGAATTTTGCCGCAAATAAAAACAATTTGGATATTATCATCTCCATTCTTTTATTGTTTGCAACTGTTTCCAAAATGACTTTAATGGTTTCCTCTAACAAAATACTCTTTCTTGGAACCAATATCACCCATTTAAAAAAATAACCACTCTTATTCCATGAACTAACTTCAAAGGATATTCATTTAAGTCTAAGAAGAAAGAAGATCATACATTACCCACAATGAGCAATTATCCTAGTCTAAGAGGAAAGTATATGTAGACTTAGTCTAGTTAAGTTTACATATACTTGTTCCAAAAATGATTTCCTTTAAGAAAAAATGTTATTTTTTTTTGGACTAAGGGGTGCTTGGGAGCATTTTGCATGTTTGTATTAGAGCATTTTACTTGTGGTCATAAATAATGGAATCTCAAAAATCAATTGAAACATGCAGAATTAAAAAATCATTCGTCTTCCAAAATTTTAGGAGCCTTTTGAATTTTCTATACCATTTAATAATTAGCAAAATTACAATTTTTTTACTTAAAATTAATAAATAATTGGCCCCCAATCACCCCAATCCTCTGTTTGGAAGAGAGGTTTTTGAGTAATGAGTGAAAATAAATCGATAGAGAAATAAGAATAATAATTTGAATTAAAACTTAAGGCCTGTTTCGCTAAGATTTTTTTTTAAAGTATTTATTTTTCGCTTTGTGAAACAGGTCTTTCACTCACAATACTTCATCTTCAAGGATAGTGATAATGTCAAAATTGACTTTTCGTGCACTAAAATTTTGACACTAACAAAAATAATTTTGATATTAACACTACGCTGAATAAAAAGAATTTTAGTGTAACGTTCAATACAATTTCCTAACTTCCATTTCCCTGAATTATTATTATTACTTATTATTATTATTATTATAAAAGAGAAGTGATCGAGATTCTGTCCACAGCATCGTCGGAGTTACAGACAAAACTAATACTATACTATACAATCGTCGGAGATGCTCATATGAAGATGTGGCGGCACCGTTCAATCCCCTCTCACATGAAGACTCTCTATCTACTTCCTTATCTATCCTCCTCCTCCTCCACCTCGCCATCATCATCAACAAACACAATCAAGGCCATTCGAACACTCTTCTCACTCTCCTCCAACCCTAGTTCTTCTACTCTTCTCCCACCCTCGCCTCACTCTCTCTCTCTTCCCCAAACCCTAATTCTCCGCCCAACTTCTCACCCTTCCAACTTCTATCCGCGAATCACTCACGGTTTCGGCGTCCTCCTCGCAAAATGCGTTTCGTCGATCTCGTCGGCGCATACAGTGGACTGGAACGAGCCGGTCACCTACTCGGAGGACGGGGATTCTAACAGTGGAGGTGTGAGTGAGGAGGACACCAAGTCCTCTATTCCTGTTAGGGCTTTTTTCTTCTCTACAAGGTTGGTTTGTTGTTGCTGTTTTTTGTGTGGAAATTGATTTCGGCACTCAAGTTTTAACCACTGGCACTGCACTTTGTGTCTTGATCATGTGAGAAAACAAAACTCTAAAAGTAGAATGCCAAAATCACATCTTTTTGTATATATAAGCTTTGTCTTTTTTGTTCCATGTGGTTGGATAGTCACGTTGATACAAACTCATGGATAGAACTCACACTTGAAAACCGGCTGGCGCCCAAGAGCTTGTGTACATAATGACAAGCCCATACTTAGTCGATGGGACATTAGGATCGTAACACATGTCTTTACTTTCTTTCTTTTTTCCCTTTCTGGTTTATAAATAATTTAGGGTTGCAAACGAACCGAGCAGTTAACGAGAAGCTCGGCTTGGCTCGTTATGGTTTGCTTGACTTGGCTCGGCTTGTTAGTAAACGAGTCAAGCTCGAGTTTTAAGCTGGTTTAGTAAACCAGCTGGCAGCCGAGCTTGAGCTGGGCTTGTTTATAGAGGCTCGTTTAATAAATGAATCGAGCTCAAACACCTCGATGCTGTACCATTCGAGCTCGAGCCAGACTAGTTTTGAACGAACCGAGCTCGAACACTTCAAAGCTATGCTCGCTCGGCTCGGCTTGTTTACAACCTTATAAACATTAAACTAATTACAATGTATGAAAGACAGAATTGTAAGACAGGTGTTAGGCCAAACCAGCCCTTTACTCAATTGTCTGCTTAATTTGAGTAGAAGTTTGACGAAATACTTCAATTGTTTTGAAACACTCCAATGTAAACCCAGATGAGATGTAAACTTAAAATGGACTAAAAACTTCATTAAGCTACAGAGTTTCGTTAAAGAAATTTCTAATTATAAGAGTCTCTCTTGACTTGAGTAAAACTAAGAGTAAAAGTGATATTCATACGAGTTTGAGCACAATATAGCAAAGTATTTCTTGTAACTCAAGTTTATGGATACAAAATCGATATTCTATGGCCATGATTGTTCCGTATTTCACTTTGATATTGTTTAGCACCATAACTTTGTTTTCATATTAGAAACTTGGTCTGGGATTATTTGTTGTTGTGCAAATTATCGGAAGTTGACACTGACACTTATGCTGGTAGTGTAGTGTGGATTTGAGGAGATTAGTGGAGCAGAACAAACCCAATTTCATTCCACCTACTTCTCGCATGACTAATTATGTCGTGTTAAGGTTTGGCAATGAAAAACCTGGTCCCAATGTAAGTTCTTCTTCTAGCCTCCTTGATTTAGATACATTTTGCTGGCTGATTTTAGTTGTTAATGATACATTGGATGTTGACTGTTGTGATATGTTAATATTCACTTTTTTTTGAACGGCAAAAAAATTTCATTAATCTTGAAATTGTTACAAGACTAATAGGAGCAAGGGAATAGCATCATGCTCAAAGAACAATCATCTGCCCAATCCAAGACCCAAACCTACGATTGGCAAGAAGCCAATAAAGGACACCCTTTGGGTCGAAGCCCACCTAAAGGCCGAAGCCAAAACACCCCAATGGGTCTGAATAACCCAGATAATACAAAAAAAACAGCCCTAACAGCCCCAGCAACCCAAACAGCCCCGTCATCGGAAAGATGCATCCTTGCCACCACCGGAACCCGGGGAACCTGGAAACATGATTTCTTGGTAGTCTGTTTTATTTCCTCTTCCAGTGTGAATTATTGTTTGTTGTTTTTGTGCCATGCTCAGAATGTCTGTTGTAATCTGTGTAGCCATTTATTCTGTTTATAGTAGTTCTGAAAAGAAGTTGAATTATAAGGTGTTGAACACTTGCTTAATCTTGGTGGGGAGTGACTACCTCTGATTCTATAGCAGTCATAAATAGTCTTCATGTGTTGCTCCTTGCCGGGATATTCCTTTTTAGATAAATCTTCCTGGAAAGGTAGGTTAGCTATTCCGCCTCATCAACTCCTTCAGACCCTTATCCTCTGCAAAAGCGAAAGCTTTAGCTGTCTTCTACTCTTTTTCTTCATCTGCCTGCTTCACGTGCTTTATCAGATTCATCAGAATTGGCTTCGGTTCTATCTCTTAATTCTTCTGCTTCCCCATCCGATCCAACAAACCTTGCCCGAGCGCCCCTTCTGCTTAAGACTTTGGATATGGAAATTCCTAAAGGAAAAGTCGAAGGCAGGTAAGTCTGACTGGAGAAAGAAAAGAAGAAACGAATAAGTCAAAGTAATCCGATCTCCATTGCTCGAGACATTCTATTAGGCTCCTTGCTCGCCTCAATCAATAAGCTTTGGCTTGAAAGCGAGTCTGATGTTCTTTCTCGGTCTTTTCTTCCAATGCCTGTTATAGGCCCTGAAACAGCATTCTTGGATAACTTTTGATACCTGCTTGTACATTCTCTGTAGCTCGGTCATCGTGGCCCAGGTCAATGAAGTAAATCTCCCCATTTGGTCTCTACATTTTCATAATTTTGTCATGGAAAATTTTGTACCCACTGTCTTATCCAGAACCTTAACGATAAAAGACTTCCTCGTTGAAATATTATGTACCCAACTGTCTTATCCAGAGCCTTAACTATTTCCTCCTTGAAAGCATGTCACTAACTTCTAATTGTATGCAACTGGATAGTCCTTTTTCAGCATTGACATTCCGTCAAATAAATTTGAGTTAAGCACTTAAGCTGTTAGTATATTATCCTTCAACTAATAGTTGGTTTTGGTTATATTAAAGAACAGAGCTTGCCCTTATTTGAAGGAAGTGCCTTAACTTTAAGGTTTTCATTTTGTGTATTGTTGCTTCCCTCATTTCGTTATTGCATAGCAGTAACACCTAAGCTGAGACCGTGCAATGTTGAAATACGTTCTTTCTAATGAATCACACCCACAAAATTCAAATTCGCCTGTGCATGATTCGACGAGTTGGATGCCCATTGTAAATCTATGCTATGTTTTTCTTGTCAGGGTTTGGGTGCCAATTTAAGCGGAAGTGACTGCTGTTTCATGGTAGTTTTTCAGTATGGCTCAATCGTCTTGTTCAATGTACGTGATCACAAAATTGATGGATATCTGAAAATAGTGGAGCAACATGCTTCTGGGTTGCTCCCTGAGATGAGGAAGGATGGTAAGCACTGATGTATAGTATTTCATTGCTTGATTATGGAATTAAAGTATTTTGTACCAATTCGTTCAATTCCTTGGAATGCTTCCCTTTTACTTGAGATGTCATATGTAGGAAACATTCATAGGATACAGGATAAGAATACGATACTAGTGACATGGTGGAATCTATACAAGTAGGATACAATATGGCAAGAATACCTTGTAAAGGACATTTTCTTAAAATTTTGACATTGTAGTTTGTAGAAAGATAAAACCAAAAGCAAGAATACATTCATTTTGTTGTAAATGTCTAGCATCCATTGATGCCAAAACCAAAACTAACAGCACTAAGCAAGGTAATAAAAAACTCATATCCTAGGGATGAAATCGGTTCAGTTCGGTTGTTTTTTCGTCGATTTTCCCACCAAACCAAACTAGTTGGTTTATGAAAGTTTGAAACCGACGCCAACCGATTGAGAGAAGAAACTGTTTGGCTCAGTGGTGATTAAATTGGTTCGGTCCGGTTGGTTTGATCGGTCTAGCGAGTGGGATTTTTCAAATGAAAACTAAAAGATCAAACCATGAACTTGGCACTGGAGAAAGCGAGAACTGACGAGGAACCACCGGCGAGGCAACACAAGCTACACAAAGATCTATGTCTTTTGTTCAACGACTCCATGATGGCTATTTATGTTCTTCGTTCAAAGAGATTTTCCTGTGGAGAGAGAGAGTACTAGGCTGGGTTGGATTAAAAACAGGTGCTTTTAAAAAAAAAAAAAACTATAAAATTCAAAACTGAACTGACTTACATATAAAACCGACCGAAATTGCAAAAAAATGATCGGTTCAGTTTTGTCGGTCAAACTTTCATCCCTAGCATATCCTTGGTATCCTTTCAGTGTTCTAAATGGCGGCCAAGGCAGCCGCCTAGGCAGCCGCCTAGGCGCTTGGCGCCACCCTGCCGCCACTATTATACCCCTTGGCGTTTGATTTGGCATCCTAGGAGGCTTGGCGGTGTTTGGCGGGCTTGGTGGACTTGGCGGTCTTGGCGGGCCTTGGCGGCGTCGTTGGAGGCCTTTGGCAGCCTAAAATGTGTTGTATTAAACTAAAAGGGCTTAATATGTAATTTTTACAAAATCATATATATTTACTACAATTAGACAATTACAGATTTTACTCCCACACCCATCCACCAGTCAATCGAAGCCCTAGCCCCAACCCAGTGAACTCTAGGCGAGGTCCCATCGTCCATCGTAGTCGGCGCCGGTCAGTTGCCGACTTGCCGGTATGTCTCGTCTCTCTCTCTCTCTCTCTCTCTCTCTTTCTCGTCTCTTTCTCTCTTGCGTCTTTCTCTCGCTTTCTCCCGTCTCTCTTCTGTCTCGTCTCTCTCTTCTCTCTCCCTTGTCTATGGCTGTTGAGTGCTGACTGTATATGTAATTGGTTCTCCTCTGTATAAAAAAACAGATTGTAGCCTTGCAAGCCTTTTAGTGTACATATGGCTCTCCTCTGTATATCTTACCATTATTATTAAAAAAGAGAGACTGTGTTGTATTAAAAAAACAGAATGCTGCTGAATGTGTTGTATTAAAAAAAGTAAAATCAGGTTAGAGTTCACAAAAACTGCACAAAAGATTTATAAAAAAAAAAAAAAACGCCAAATGGCTTGGTGGCGCCTAGGCGGGCTAGGCGCTTGGCGGTGGGTCACCACCTGGCTGGCGCCAAGCGCCATTTAGAACACTTTCCTTTGATGAATATGCAACTTTTCATTTTGTACAGGCCAAAGATAATATAAGCAAAAGTTTTCGGGGCAAAGTGTGATTTAATCTTTAGCATCTCTTTTAGAGTTGTTAACTTGAATCACATTAATATCTTGCAAAAATTAGGGGTTAGCCTCGCTGTATCTGAAAGGTAGCCTTGCCGTATCCTTCCTGTATCCCACCATGTTACACCGTGTTTGCTACAACTCAACCCAAATGCTAGCTGTTGAGACGAGGGTTCCCCATGCTTATATACTGAATATTGTTTTTGTATTGACTATTGAGGCAATGTGGAACTTCCCTTACAAAATCCCTGCTGTATCCAAAATAGAAAAAAGTTCAAGTAATTTGCGAATATCGAGGGTGATATCTTCTTTGTCAATACTTAATATGCATGTGACTTTTGTGTCCTTTCACATTGTATCGAATGGAAGAATGTTTTAAGTTTCATGTGGTACCGGAAGTGGATAAGTATGGGACATGGCTTACTCATCTTGCTCACCCCTGCTAGGAACAACCTTACCTCTCTCATACGGATGTTGGCAAAAGGCTATCCCATCCCTGAACATGGGCATTGTAGGAGAGCGGTTCTAATGTTTCAAGTTTCAAGTGGTACCGGAAGTGGATTAGTATGGGACATGGCTTACTCATCTTGCTCTGCCTTGCTAGGAACAACCTCACCTGTCTCATACAGATGTTGGCAAAGGGCTATCCCATCCCTGAACATGTGCATTGTGGGAGAGCACTCATTTAACCCATTATGTCCTGCTGAAGATAAACCTCACCTGCCTCATGCAGACCCTGGGTCCTGGACTTGGCTTTTCCACCCCAAACCTGCCCGTATTCTCAAGAGTCTAGCCCTAGTTGCTAATGACACACCGAGTTTCCGCATAAAGAAAACTGGGTTGCAGATGATAAGGGTCGGAACATACTTGGAGTACATAGCAACCAAAAGATTATTATTTCTGCAGTTAGTAAAGTGAACTTCGTATATCTTCTTCGCTGCCTGGCCCACTGGCCTTTTCCTAGAGACCATTGCAAAATCCATGGAAAAATTTCCAATATTCCAGATAGTTTCAAGTTTTGACCCCTCTGTATGTTGGTATGACTCTGTTGGAGAGTAAGGGAGCTACATGTTGTGCTGGAAGTTCTGTTACAGTTAGTACCGTAGTACTAATGTGCTTTCTTGTTAAATAATTTAAATGAAGGAATCGTTTTATTGGACTGGGCAATACATGGACCACTGGACTAGAACGGTATATTATTGACAAACTGGAGGGTAGAACATATAGATGAATGAAACAAGTTGAAAGTTCTGTTAGGAGCATTTTTGTGCTGATCAATGTTGGTCCCATGCTGTGTACGGTCTGCGTTTTGCACAAGTGCTTCGCCCTATAGTTGACTGATTCATTTGTGTCGTTGGTTAATTTGACAACTCAATGCCGATCTTACTGTTCAATTAAGTTTGACTTTTGATAGAACTTGTTTGTTGACTTCATATATTGCGATAATGAATTTATGCAACTTGGAAAGGAATCAAGAGAGTTGCTTTAATTTTTTTGACAAGTAAAAGATTATTCTACGGTTATTACCAAAAAGGCATTAAGGGAATGCCGCCCGTATACAATAAAAGGCCACAAGACAAAAAGGAAGGCCCTATACACTTGCACTCCTATGCAACTGAAAAAGCCCAAACCAATCTAAAAATTGGTAAAACAATCATTCTTGTCCCAACTAAGCAAGCTACAGTTGCTTTAATGATTAGGGGAAGGCAATGCCTTGCCCTCTAGACCTGATTAGATCTGTCAAAGAGTTGCATTTCGTACATGTAGCTACTATTCACTATCTATTCTGGTGTCGTCAATGTTTGTCTAGAGTATGCTATAATTTGAGAAACCAGGCTTGGTTCACCACTTGACCATCATGGCCGCTCCTTTTGCTCATTGTTCAACTTTTTGTGGCCATATCAGTCAGTTTTTACCATAACATGCCCCTACATGTTGTTAGCTTGCTAGATGCTTCCACTTTAATGCGGCAATGAGCAATCTACTATAGTCCTTTAAAGGCCCCCCTTGGTATTTATGCAACTTTTCATTTTGTACAGGCCAAAGATAACATAAACAAAAGTTTTTTGGGGCAAAGTGTGATTTAATCTTTAGCATCTCTTTTAGAGTTTTATTTATTTATTTTTATTTTGCAGTTTGACCCTTATTAATATCTTGCAAAAATTTTGGGTTAGCCTCGCTGTATCCTAAAGTTAGACTTGACGTATCTGTCGGTTGGGATATTTATTTAGCTGTTTTCTTTTTGCATTCCATTCCTTTTTAAGTTGCTGTTTATACACTTTTGGTTTTTATTAAGTCAAATAGTTGATGGCATGTGTGGCTTATCATCCAAAGCATATTTTGAGTATTTTGTACTCATCATGATACTGGGCCAAGCATTTCATCCAGTTGTTTATATAGTCTTCAATATGAGTTGTATGATGGCTTGATGTTGAAAATGATGTTAGATGGTTGCATTTTATTTTGTGGATTAAACATTGTCTCGTGGTTGAGAATGTAGAGTATGAGGTGAGAGAGAAGCCGGCTTTAAACACATGGATGGAAGGTGGATTAGATTATATAATGTTGCAATACTTGAACATTGATGGAATCCGTACTGTTGGCAGTGTTCTTGGTCAAAGCATTGCGCTTGATTACTATGTCCGCCAGGTTAGTATCTTGTTGGCTTATTGGCTTCTAGATTGTTCAAAGGGCTTCCTAAAGTCGTGACATTTCTTGTAGGTTGATGGGATGGTTGCAGAGTTCACTGACATCAATCGTGGGATGGAGAAAACTGGAACCTTTACAATGGAAAGGAAAAAGCTTTTTCAGTTAGTGGGCAAGGCAAATTCTAACCTAGCTGATGTGATTCTTAAGCTTGGACTTTTTGAGAGGTAATTGTTGAATCGGAAAGACTGAAACGAAATGATTTTTTTATCATGTTTTTCTAAAAGGCAAATGCTTTCAACATTCTGAAAAGCGGGTTTACAGAGGGACTGCTTAGTCAAATGTTAAGAATTTCTTATCTCATTCTCGTTTTTCCACCCATCTCGTGTTTCCCAAATCCAACCGGATTGGGGCAACTTTGTTTCCACCAATCTAGTCTATTTTTTTATTGTCTCCAAGAAAGTATTGTTCTCTTCTTTTGGGGTCTGAATCTATGAGGTGGTTGAAGTTGCTATTTAACGGCTGAAGTTGAATGGTCCTCCCTGTGGCTTGATCTAATTTGTTTCATTAACCTCAAACCGCTAGAAGGAGGAAGATAACAAGATTTGGAAATGTTGAGCCCCAAGATGCTTTCTGTGGAGAAGATTGGGAACCCAACCTGTTGTCCTTTTAGCCTAAATGTTTTGCTGTGCCTTCCCTGTAACCTTTTATTTTTAGCTATTAACATTTTGGTTTCATTGTTATTGTAGCATTATATTACAAGCCCATTTGGTGTCTAGTACTGGTTAAGGATATTCGTTTGCATGTTTAAAACTTCGCTTTTTTAGTTGCTCTTCATTTCATAAAATTGTGATACTTTTTGGCTGTGTATCTGTGGTTTATTGCTAATAAAATAAGTTGGCTCTATTCAGATCAGACATAGCATGGAAGGATGCGAAATATGCTCAGATTTGGGAGTATCTCAGAGATGAATTTGAATTAACTCAGAGATTTGCAAGTCTTGATTTTAAGTTGAAGTTTGTGGAGGTACTGTATTGCCTGTATTAAGGAGTTGTTCAGTCAATGTTTGTCAGTTTTGGATTTGCCATCTAAATCTTCTTCCTCTTCCTCTTCTTCTTGTTCTTTTTTTCCCCCCTGGTTAGATAATCTGGAGAACCGCCTTCCTGATGACATGCTATGTTCTGACTGTTTGATATTTCCTTGCAGCACAATATCCGCTTTCTTCAGGAGATCCTTCAGAATAGGAAGTCAGATTTTCTGGAGTGGCTCATTATTATATTGATTAGTGCTGAAATCCTTATATCCGTGTATGATATCGCCCATAGGTCTGCAATTACACATCTATAGCTTTAGCTTCCAATGATGCTTGAAAGTGGAGCTGAATTAATTTCTAAGTGAGGGCAATTGCTGTGTATATACTCTCCGTGTGGATCAATATACAAACCAGATAATGCAAGTCTCTTTTGTCTCCTGAAAATTAGGATTTTGAGTGTCCTAAGTTCAGTTTTGCTTTATTCTTGTCACATGAAGAAGATAGATCCTGTCATTTGCTTCAAAATTAGTCTTATTCCTTTTCCATTTCAAATCTGTATCCCACAAATAGTGGGGAATGTGAATCAAAGCATTTGTTTCCTTCTTGTAGCCTGATTTCCCGAGTATGTCAATTGCTACTTTTTGCAAGGTGATAAGGCAGGGTTCCTTGTTTCTTTCCTTATGATCAGCCTGTTTATTTTGAGCTTTGTTCTGTCTCAGTATTATATTTGCACCGGCCTTTATCCGTTGTTTACCTTCATTTGCTTGGAAGTTCTATTTTACTTTTTTTCTCTGCAACTGAAGGCTAAATGTACAGATCACTATGCTTTAATACTTTGGAGGTCAATCAGTTAGTGATGAGTCAGCTCCAAGAAAGACGAACATCTCCTGCATTAGCACAGTTGATTTGTGAATGATAATTTGTGGTACTTTTTGGTATTTCTGTAATTGTGGGGTGGTGGTTTGAGATCACTCCATGGGTAGATCAGATCTGAACCCCTCCTCCTTCCTAGCGCTTGCCTGCGAAAGGAATAACTGTTAGTGTCATGAGGTATGGAGTGGCCCCAAAAGCTGAAGATGAAGTGGCCCCAAAAGTTGAAGCGGGAGCAAATGCTATGTATGAATTGGTCTCAAATGAATAAATAGCACCTGAGACGTTAGGAAATGAGGAAAACTCCCAAGTCTTAACCACCATGCCAACCCCTTGGGATTTGAAGCAAATTAAGAGTGGTGCTATCACGTTGATTTCTAGGAACTAAACCAAAAACCACCAACTAGTAATCTTATTTTTTCCCCGGCAAAAGATAATTTTATTGTATACTCGATAATGTTTTTATTGTATACTCAATAAGGTACACTGAGGAGAAAGACAAGAAAAAAAAAAAAGAGAGGAAAGAAAAAGGAGTGAAACTGCATCAACGCCAAAGAAATGCATCTCAACTAGCTAGTTTTTTCTTATCTGAAGCACATTGCATTCATGAAAAAACCATCTGAATACAGACAAAAGAATTACAACCAAACTCAAAAAGAATACAGACAAAAGAATTACAACCAAACTCAAAACTAATGGTATACATGAAACACAAAGAGACGAAGCTAATGTTTACATCCTAAACACGAGCTGAGCCTGACGCTCTCTTCACACTATCAACATGAATCGGTAAAGTGGAGTTAGAAATCCAGACAATAGAGCATCGATGGAGATCAACCCGAGAAACCAACCACAGGCGAAACAGAAAATGAAGGACTGCTACCATACTGTCAGACTTCGGCAAAGCTTTGGCCGGGAGAAATTCACACCAAGATAAATATATCCTAACAAAATATTTTTTTTGAGCGGCCATCCTAACAAAATATTGAAAGGATACAAACCAAGAAAAAACACCAAAGCATCAAGATGTAAATTGAAGTTCCAATTTCGCAATCAAACCATTTGACAAGCGAAGCAATAGGAATTGAATAACGACAATGAACACCATATATACGTGGAAAAATGCTAAATGAATAAAAACCACGAGAATGATTCAAATACTAATTGACCCGAGACCGATTTGCCGATTCCTCGTTCACCATACCAATTGTTTGGCTGCCGTTATCTTGAATCCAAAACCCTTCAGAAATCCACCGAAAAACAACTCAAATAAGTTAGAACCAAAGTTTTAGACACCTCTTGGAGATAAATTGAACTCTTAATGATCCATAGATCGAATATATGCTCCAAGATACAAAGTGAAAAACCCTCAGGGGTGTATTTCTGCTCTCAAATAAATGTGCGGCTGCTGTGATACGCTGTATCCTTTCTGACCTAACTGATCGATATATATATATATATATAAAAGTGATGTTGAATATCGCTAAAGTCACTCGAGAGAAGTAGAAGTCCCTCAGAGCAAAATGGAAGACACTCGAGCGATTTGTCTAGCGATATGTCTAGCGACTTCATTCTAGTCCGGTCTGCTCGACATGTCGCCTTAGAGCATCCGCACCAGTCTCTCCAAATTTTGGACCAAATTAGAGAGGAAAAAATCACTTTATTACTTTAGCTACTCATTTTTAAAATGTCTACTGCATCAGACTCTCTATATTAAAACTATCCAATTAAAAATATTAATTTCTTTATTCTTAAAAAAAAAAAGGCAACGGAGTATTCACCAAAACAGCAGCTATCCCAAAACAGAAAACATTAAATTAATGTTTAACTTGTGAACAGTCCCTCTTTATCTTCCACTAGGGACTGTAGCAATATTAGTTTGATGCCAAGCAGAGGCGAGACTGATGCAAGACCATTTTCCTCCTTTGGCTGGTTACTATAGCGCCAGATGGGAAGTGGCGACACTAATGCGGATGCCCTTATAGTAGCTCAAGCCCAATTCTGACTGCTTTGTCCCCTCAATAGTGAACACCCAAAACTCGACCAAAACCTATCGTTACAATTGCTCAATACATTATACAATGATTCCATTTCACATGCCTAAACAAACATTCTAAAAAATGAACCGCTTCGTAAAGTAAGTTTCTGCAGTGGAAGTCTGCCTCTCGGATCAGAGTGGGGTTGGCTATTTGGTAGTCTTCTCCTCCCCATCTGTCAGTAAGAAGGTTGCGCCGAAGCCTAATTAAAATTACAACCCAATAGAAATAGGAATACAAATGAATGTGAGTTGTGACATGAAATTACCAATTACGAAAGAGCTTGGCCTATGAAACTTACATAAACCTCCTAAATTATGATTCTTCTAACATGATCAAGATTCCATTTGCAGTCCTCCACCCCGTAAAAAATTAGGTATCCAATTTTGTCTTTACTAATTAGCCACCCTTGTCTTGATTAAGTCCTCAACTTCACTTTATTTGGATTTAATTTGTTGTTGAACACTAGATTGTTTCTTGCTAACTAGATGGCAGCAAAAAAAGTGTGTGTATATATATATACACAATCTGGTTCCCCTGAGGGATCCCGGATGGCCAAATGGTGCGAGACGCGTCTGTCCACCGTTGGATTTGATCCAACGGCCAGGATAAGAGAAGGCAATAAAAACGCGACTAATTACACTTTCCCCCCTAAAACCCTCACACTTCCCCCCTTCACGGCTTTCACGCAGAACAGAGAGAGAGAGAGAGAGAGAGAGAGAGAGAGAGAGAGAGAGAGAGAGAGATATATATATATATATATATATATATATATAGATCTGGTTAGGGCTGGTTTTGCGGAGTCTGGTTTAGCAAAAATTAGGGCTTTTTTTGCCGATTGGAACCTAGCTCTCTCTCTCTCTCGATCGATTTCTGCATTTTCTGCAAAAACCAGAACGGGTGTTAGGGTTTTTGGAACTTGAACCAAAAAGAGGGCTTTTGAATGAAGTATGAATGAAGTATTTTTTTTTTTTACCGATGTGTATGAATGAAGTATTTTTGCCATGTCTATTTCTTGATTTCTTGTGAATCCTCATGTTAGCATATCTCAATTTTTTCATTTTATTAATTAATTTAATAAATGGGTGGTTCAGATCATTTACTTTTAAATCTGAGAGTTTAAAACCATAGTGTGTACGGTACACCCCCTTAATAAGGGGTGTGTACCATAGGACTTCCCTTAAACTAGAGGGATGGACAAGTCTATTAATTTGAGATGCCTGACAGACACATACATAATCTTTGACTGGTTGACCGAATTCTTCACGAGATCGAATTGGAAGTATAGTTACGTCGAAGGTGAGTAATTTAATTTGGTGTTTCCTACAGAGGTTTTGCAAATTGTCAGGATGATATATACAGTACTATATCTTTCTTCTCAAAAGGACTGATTTGGTTGCAACCTTGTTTTGAACAGCCAAGCAAAAATCCCTACCTTTAATCCAGACTTTTTCAGTTTGACCTAATTATATCAAAGTTTTCTTAACGAAAATTGGATAATGGTTAGGTTTGTTCGAAATGGTCTGATTAGGGAGTCAATGTGTGTGTATATATATATAGCACCGCGCCCAGTGGAAATGGAACCTAGCTTGTGCATTTCTAACTATATATAGGGGAAAAAATTGAAATGGTCCCTGTAGTTTAGTGTTTGTGTCAACTTGGTCCCGGTAGTATGAATTGGTTCGATTTACATTCTGTAGTTTCCATTTTACTCCAACTTGGTCTAATTACTAACTGCCGTTAGCCTCCGTTAACCCCAGACACAAATGGGTCCCTTTTCTAGTGAATTACCGAACCATTTCTTCTCTAACCTCGCAAACCTAAAGCCTTTTCCTAAAAAGTAAAATGGAGTCAATCTTTTCTAAAAATCGAGTTCTCTGACCTGTATTCTTTTTTCTAAAATATTTGAACTATTCTTCTGATATTCAAGAGGTGACCAGACACACTTAAACTCTATGCCCGGTGAAGACTCTAAGTTTTTTTCTAAACTCTTTTTGTGGCCCGAACCACAGCCGGATCAGATCCTCCTTTACCTGGAGATATGTAGGCAGCTTGATGAAAGCTCGAACCCTTTTTAAAATAAAACCCACTTCATTTTCTAAAATTCAAACATTTTTCAAAAATATCCGAACCCCTTTTATAGAATACAAAACTTATCATTTTTCCTTTCTTTTCAAGAACCACGTCGCAATCCATAGGAATCAGATCACTTATCCAGGCCCAAATCCCTCTCGCTCCTTCCCCCTGAAGGAGAACGAGATACGTTTCGGTCGAAGGTAAAATCCTGGGCGCGACAAATGGAGAATGGAAGCCGTGAAAAAAAATGGAGAATGGAACAATGAGACTATGTGTTTTGGTTCAGAGTTATATTAGGGCAAGAGGAGAATGACAGATTACAGTTTTAACCCTAGAAAAGGGGCCCATTCCTGTATGGGGTTAACGGAGTCTAACAGCAGTTAGTAATTGAACCAAGTTGGAACAAAATGAAAATTACAAAGTGTAAATCGAGCCAATTCAAACTGTAGGGACCTAATTGACACATAGACTAAACTACAAGGACCATTTCGGTTTTTTCCCCATATATATATATAGTCGCACAATAGGCCGGAAAGGGGTCAAACTGTAAATACATTCGCGAAATACATGCTACAATTATACGCGCGTGCGTCCCAGTTTAAAGCAGCAGTGATCGAACCGTTGCATACTTGCATCTGAAAACCCAAACTTGAAACTCCTCCTCCCCAAATTCGCGCCCTTTCGAAATGTCTCTTCAAACCCCAAAAGCCACCGCTGCACCGCATGCATGCATGCATGTCTCCTCCCCACCGGCCTATACATATCTATCTATCTATGACTATCTATATATATATATATGGGAATGGTTCCACTCACACCCATTTTGACACCTATTTTGACACCTCACCCTTTCGGGTCTCACTGTGCAATTCTGAACCGTTGATCTTGTTTAAATGAGTAAAATAGAGGGCCTTGCAAAAATTTAGCTCATTTTGATATCGGTAAGGACTTGATCCAAACAGTTTTGTAAACACCAGTTCCTGTCACAGTTTCTGTAAAACTGTTTGGATTAAGCACTTACGGTTATCAAAATGAGCTGAATTTTTGCAGGGCCCCATATTTTACTAATTTAAACAAGATTAACGGTTCAAATCATCACAATGGGGCCCAAAACAAAAGCGGGTGTCAAAAAGGGTGTCAAAATGGGGTGTGAGCGGAACCGGCCCCTATATGTATATATATATAAACATCACTCAATTTATATGCATATCATCATCATCATCACTCTACTTACTTAAAAGACAAAAAAAATGTCTACTATTTCCCCACTGATCAGGAACACCCCCTCCTCCTGCCCCCCAATCACCACCGAAGAATTCAACACCTTTCACGCCATCGACCGGGCCCTCTACACCCTACTCATTTTTGCACTCGGTCGCGACCCGGCTGAGTCCATGCGGGTCATGGGCCTCTTGCTATGGCTCGAGCGAAACGGGCCCGACTTCCGTCTAGTCAAGAGGATGCTCTCCATGAAAACTTCTTTGGTTAATTCGGTCGCCAACGAATCCGTGCTGTGCTTAAACTGCGTTGAGACTGACGGGTGGTTCCGGTTCGACCCACATGGAAATGACCTCCCGTTGCTTCGGAGCCTGTTGGGGAGAGATTTGAGTCTCCGGTTTTTTCATGAAAATCGGGTTTCGGTGTTGTGTGGGGTTACAAAGATCGTTAGTGAAGTGTGCGCGAGAGCGTTTGAGGATATAACAACACATATTTTAGGACATCGTAACCCCATTTTTGTGGGTTCTTCTAGCAGTCGTGGTGTGCCGCCGCTGGTGGTGGCGGGTGGTGGTGGGGCTAGTGGCGATTTGAGCGTTCCATATTATCCTGGCATTGCAGTGGCGTCTAATATGGGTTCTGGTGGATTAACAGGCAATGTTTTTTGTTTTATTTGTTTATGTTTCATGTATTTTGCAAAGGAAAAATTAAACAAAAATGTGGTAAGCATTTTGAAAAACAAGTGGTATCTTAAGCTTTATATATATATCAAAAGAAAATCATATTCATATATGCATAGTGTAATTCGATCTAACATGCAGTGCTCAAATTATATAATCTACAAGACACAATAAATAGCAAGATGAACCACACGATGCCATGCTCCTAATTCTGTGTTTATTAGTACGAAATAGACATATTTTCTAGATTATTGTATTATTGAGTAATAACTTTAGTGTTTTTTCTTTAATTTTTTTTATCATAGTAATAATTTTTTGCTTTTTAGATAACAAATAATTAGAAAAAAAATGACGCAAAATCAATAAAGATCATACAAGACGAAACTTACGAAAAATAATCCCATAAGAATTTAAAGTTGGATCAAACTCCACCTTGCCTATAATCCATAATATAATGTAATTGATCATTTCGTGAAACTTCGTTGTATATATGTAGGCATATTGTCTTAAGTAATAGTACAGCAGTGTTAGGGACACACACAATTACCTTGTTTGGTTCAACTCTCATCTCATCTCATTTTTCTCTCTACACGTTTCTCAAAACCTTTTTCTCTCTATCTCTCTCTACTCATTATATTAAAAATAACTTTCAAAAAATTGAACCAAACAAGGTGAATGTCTGGGGGCCTATAGTGCAGTTTCTCGGCCGGGCCTCAAATCATTTGTGTAGAAAATGTTTGTGTCCTAAGTGTTTGCCTTAAGTTATATGTAGGTCAACTCATAATAAGGGTTATGGCAGAGATTAACATGCATGCAAAATTGCAATGTTTTCTTTCCTTTTTGTATGATCTTGATTGACCGAAAAGATTTCACGATATGCAATACAAATGGACCCGACTTTTATTTACCCATAATGAATATATATATATATATATATATATATATAGTATTGCCAACCCAATTTATTTTATATAATTTATTATGAAGGGATCTTATTTTTGTTAAATAATAATTTAGATTATGCACGTAGACTCACATGGTTTATGGATTATATATACATATTAACAGGGAATGCTGCACAAACTGTGCCTTTTATGGCTACTACTACTCCTCATCATGGGGTTTCGAGGGAAGAGAATATTGGAGTTGTTAATTACCAGATGGTTCCTAGAGGAGGAAGAGGAGTACTGGCGGTTCAGGGTTATGATAGTAATTATATTAATAATGACGTGAATGATCAGCAGAGGCGGTTTTTGAACGAGGAAATGGGAGAGTTGTTCGGGAGTCTTAGCCTGCAGGGTGAGGGTACTGGCGGTGGAGAAGAAACACAAGTTCCACCGGATGATAGGACTATCTTCTTGACCTTCTCCAAAGGGTACCCTATATCTGAAAATGAAGTCAGAGAGTTCTTCACCAGGTTCTCTCTATCTCTAGCTCTCTCGTAAAGTGACTGCTATACAACTTAACTTTTTCATGAGATGCATGTGATTTATGCGGAATCGAAAATCCTTCAGGGCGCTTCCCTGTACGTAGTGCACCCTGCAGGGCGCATCTAAATCGTCTATCTCAGTAATCAATGGTTTAGATATGTCGTAAAATATAACAAACATATCTGAATCATTGATTGCCGAGATAGACGGTTCGGATGCGCCCTGCACACTATACTCTTGCAAAAAACGATGGTCGATCCTATGCATTTGGAGGACCTAGGCGAACTTGAACATGGGGCCCTCTTTTTCTTATTAAATGTAAAAGCAAATTGTTCGAATATTTATGGACCTATAAATAACATTATTTATCTTGTTAGTGTATCTCATTTGAGTGTGTAAAAAACCTTAAATGAAACATAAGGTACAATTTTAAAAAATGAACTATATATAACACAATTCTTGCATTTCTACCTAAAAGTATGGCTATAGTAATTTATATTATTGTAGAGAATGGTATGTTGTGTTAAAGCTAGCTTTGTGGTACCAATGGTAGATCGATTTTTTTTGGCTGAGGTTCAAATCTTAGAGGTTTAATTAATTGCGTGAAAAATACACATTTTCAACCATTAAAATGGGAGATTCAGAGCACAAGACTCAACTTGCGACCATGCGCGAAAGGGTCCTAGCGTTAGGCCACTGGCATACAAGAGCAGGTTAATTTGGCAAATTGACGCACCCTCCCTCCGGTCGCCGGCGCCCTCGATTTGCTGCCACCACCAATGAAGCAACATGCGGTCGATGCCGATGAAGAAGGACGACGAGGTGCAAGTGGTGCATGTGACATACAAGGGTTGAGATCGACTCGAGAGTTATTCTTCCCCATGGAAATCAATTCCTTTGATTTCCGACTTCCAGTTCTCGGTAACTTTGAAGCGGCTGGCACGTGGTTTTTTTTTTCTCCAGATCTTTGAATTGGTTCACAAATAAGGAGGTGCCTCTTTCTGTTAGAATTTTAATAGAGAAAGCAAATGAGTATGAGATAGAATTTCGGTCGGCCCATTTCTGTTAAGACTTTTTTCTTCTTGATTGATATTCATGGGCACATGCAGTGGCAATTTAGGGGTAATTAGGTACAATAAACAATAATCACCCCTTTCATTGCCGATATAAAAAGAACAATAAACAATATCTATATTAATTAATATATAACTAGGGGTATAATGTTAGTATTTTGTTAACAAATATTTATTTATCACAAGAATTATTGGTACACATAAATATAAAACTACAAGAAGTAGATACGAGAGAATATGCAAGTAGTGAAAGTAGGAAAGATGTTGCCTGTGAGAATGAGAGTCGTGTAGTCACTGTCTTAAGGCTAATATTCCTCCCCTCGTGAAGGTTCCACCGGAGTGTACTAGCCCCAAGATTAAACCCAAGAGCTCACAAGCATTCCTCATCCGATGTTCACGACCACCGAGAGGTTTGAACGAGTCACGAACCGAGTTGCCCAACTCTATTGAAAATAGTACAAGAATATTCTAAAACTCTTCTTCATTATTTATGTGTACTCTCCAAAATACTTTCTTCACTTCCTCTTTTTTCACACACTTGTCAAAACCCATATATATAGAGGTTATTGGATTTAAGTCTCATTTATAATGATTGGAATAAATATCACTTTTATGTTTTGTAACCGACAACAATTATGCACTAATATTGTAACGGAAAAGTAATGATAGGTAATAAGAATTCTAATTTATTTTTATTAAAATCTTTCAATGTTCCAACAATCCCCCACTTTTAATAAAAATAAATAACATTTTTTTGGGTTTAAAATGTGATTATTTAGTATACGTAATGTATAAGAAAATTTGGGCAACTATATACTGTGCAATAGGTGTAGGTGTCTTCCGGACTTGAACCTCACTTAGTGTTAATAGTTTATCCCTGAAGGATCATAGTGAACTATGTCTTGAACTAGATCCTTTTAGTCAGAGTTCAACATATCACACGCACAGTACCGATATTGGACTTTCGTTCGCGGGTTAGTGCTATTAATGGCCATGCACTCGATCTTGATTCTCATGGGAATTTCTATAGGCTAGCCCAAGCCTCATAGTCGCGGCCTCACGACAACTCTCACTTAGGTGAATCCTCCAAGGGTACAGTGACGGAATGTACCTTGCGAGAAAATCCTCGCCTTGGATTCATTAAGGGTTAAAACCCATCCTCAACCTGTCACTTCTTCAGCACTGTGCCTTAGGAATGAGCAGGAGAACAACACTATATGATGTCTCTTAATTTTTCTTTAGTGCTGGTATCAAGTCACGCAATATGGATTGTTTTTACCCATTGAATCTCCTTCATGGGATCTCCAGTCACAGAGATTGGGTTACCTCCCTAGGTGACTTCCTATAGGCTTTGCTCATTCCCCTCGACAATTTTTAGGATCTAGCCTCGTGCTAGTCCAGAGGCAACAACTCCTCTTGGGAGTTCAATAAACGCCTCAATTTTTATTTTACTTTGCATGCATGCTTTGGCTTCTCAAGCCTTTATTCTCCTTATAATGGTGCACATTTCAAACTTCATCTTGTTGGCTTATAGAATGCACCTGTATAAATTTCAAACACAACTCGCCAACACAAAAATTAGTATTATGAATTTCTCAGTAAGAAATATCCAACCAATATTCACAAAAATTAGAAACCCCACATGCATTACCTATTTTCCTTAAAAGGAATAAAGCAAGGGCAAGTTGATATGAGCAATCAAACTGGTTGCTAATCTTATAAACAAAATTCACAGTCTATCAAAATTAATATGCCCCCACAAAACACTAGCAATATACTTTCAATTCCTATTAAAGAGAGTATTGTGTTCCTTCTTCTTTTTTTAAAATAATTGGCCAATACATCTCCAATAAAACTCTCATAGGGGTTGTATCCTATGCAACTGGAAATTTCTTATTTCACAAATGAAATTGGATTAACTAACCACTTATTTCATCACAAAATGCATCATCGACACAAGGATTTTGACGTACGTTATTCAGAGTACTCCTCTATAAATGGCGAGTAAAACTCAACCTAATCCAAAGACATATGTCTCTTATTGATGTTATAAATCTTGAAAATGCATGTTCTCAAATTATTACATAAATATTGTCCAAGGGAAACCTTTTTTTAAAGCCTCAAAACTAAAACATTTGGAACCTTTTAAGTGATAAAAACTTAACCCTTGAATTCTCCACCTAAGACATTGAAAACATTTTCAAAGATAAAAATCCCTTTATTTCTTTCCTCAAATGCCCAAACATTGTTGAGAGCTTTATACAATTACACAAATTCACCAAGAATACAGAACCCACTTTTTTTATAAATAACCCCCACATTCCCATCCATAGGTACACAACTAGCTTTTGTTAAAGGGAAAACTCGATTACTGAAATATTTTTTCGAGAACGTATACAACAGTTTTAAGAATCAATAAATTCATATAATAAGTTTTGAAACTTACACAAAATAATTAAGTTTGACCATCCCCCACAAGTTTCAAAACTTCAATCAACCAATGAGACTCATACTAGTAGATATGGTAGAAAATACATAGCCTTATTAAAAAGCAATTTAAACATATGCTCACAAATGGTCACAAAATAATACGAGCATTTATAACCATGGTTTAAAATCTCGTTAATGAGGTAGCAACTAAAATCGATCTATTAACAAAGCTTAATCCTGACAGCTGCGGTTGTAATTTATTTTGCCTTTCTACAAAACAATATATGAAAACTAATCACCTATTCAAAACAAAAGGCTTTTGAAAAACCAAGTTTACAAATCTCTACCCAAACAAAACACGTTACTCATGACAACAAAAGGGTCATGAAATATGAAATATGAACATGACATTTATTTTTTTTCCTTAAAGAGATATCATCTATAGACATAAATCTTTTCCACCGAATTGGGAAACCAAATCCAGCACAAGACTTGGAAAAAGTAACCGCATACATGTGCTTATTACAATGTGGATTCAGACAACCACATGCAAAGCAATAGTTTTAACCCACTGATAGTGAACACAAAAACCTTGTCCATACTTCTACAAGTAACCACCAAAATAATTTCCCCCCACTGGGTTCTAACAGATCAAAACCTTCAACTATTGTTAGAACTGGGCACTAAGATGATAAAGTACCAAAAAAGCCACACGAATAACCTTTTGTCTTCTTACAAGGAAAGCAGAATTAAGAGGGACTTGGAATATAAAATATACAAAACCTTTTACTTATAACCATGATAACCCATGAGCCATCACGCTCTAGGTGATATCAAACGGTAATTCCATGGCTACAACCTGTGAAATCAATCACCAAACACTGCCACCAACAAAAGGTAAGTCCAAATTTGGATCTAAGGAACCCCTCATTTTTTATTTTAAAAACACAGAATACACAAAGGTTTTTTTTTTTTCCTTTTTTTCCTTCCAAGGAACCCAAACTAGTGGGGGTTCTCCAAATCTCGTAATCAGGGAGCACCAGTAAAACTAAATTCCCAAACATTAAACTCCAATTCGAAAAAGAAGTTAGCATAATGCAATGAGCAAACTCAACCATGCTATTATTACATATAATTCTAAAATAATAACGCTTTGCATACTTGAGGAGCAGAGATTGAACCACCCAAAACACAATTGATTAACATATCATGTAAATACAATCACAGAATTAATCAAGCATCAATCTAATGTTTGTAACGGCCACAATAAGCGACATTTATATGCCAATTATCACCCACATGCATCTATACATATAAAAGATGTCTTGTCAGTTACTCTTCTACTTATCTGTTGATCATGAAGGAGTCCAAAAATTTTATTAACAACCGCCACTTTGACATTTCACATGAAACTGTTATCTTCTCCTATTAAGTATGAACCAATTCCAATAACTACGTCCACAAATTAATTGCAATCATAAAATAAATGCAATAACCATAACCCATATAACTTAGACAAAGACAAGAAACTTAGCAAGTTTCCTAGAGTTTTAAGCAACACTTCGAAAGGAAATCTTTCTAAAAACTTGAATCCAATTTTCTTTTCCTACGGAAACCAAGTTTCTTTTCCAAGGAAATCCAAAACTATTCTAAGTTTTTTTTTTTCCCCGAAACATTATTAGACCACCATTTATTTACTCTCAAACTTTGTTTAAAAAGTTGGTACGTACTGTACTAGAACTAGCTAATCATACTAGTAATAACAAAGTAACGTTCTCAATATAATTTTGTGAAAAGGATACTGTTAACAAGATACAAACAAAGCTTATTAACCATTTATTCCAACAAAGCTTTTTTCCATCAAGGGAAAGGGAAAACAAATATCTCTGTTTTATTTTTCCTTTTGTTCCACCCTTAGGATCTCGGTGAGATAGTATAATGCAAAAATAAAACCAACCAAACTCTTGTACTAATAAGTTGTCATTTTTTTTTCCAACACTAATTGGACCACCTCAGTATATGCATCATTGAGATAATGCCATTAGCAAATATCATGTGAATGTGAGTCACCTTTACTCACATGCAAAAATTGATTAGAAGGTATGAATGTCTCATAAATGTAACCATAAAGCACATGTCAAGAATTGTCAAAATATAACGGTCCAAACATTAAGTTGCAATAGTGCAATAATTGTAAATCATGTTTTAAACAAAACGGAAGTCATTATAATTATTCAAGAGCCTAGACCTTAACTTTCACTATGGTAACCGAAACTTAAGTGAGTTGATTATCATTCCGGTGCCTATAGCTATTGATCACAAATTTACTACTCCCAATAAACAAAGAGAGGCACCGAATTCTAGTGGCTTAGAATATTTGGTTATGAATTGAGGTTAATAATAACAATGGATTCATATCTTTAATGGCTACACAATGGATATGTGTATTATAAGATTCAACCACCGTGTCCTTGAAGTAAAATTTTGCAAGAACAGCCATTTGATCGAGCTTTTAAGCAAATAGATATACACATGCAATAGATACAATATTTCATTTGGCTATTTGGTTAAGGATGTTAAGCTCAATAGATACACAATATCAATTTCCTAATTCATCGAGGGTAAATATAATATTAGCCTTAACTGTTAGTATTTTGTTAACAAATATTTATTTATCACAAGAATTATTGGTACACATAAATATAAAACTACAAGAAGTAGATACGAGAGAATATGCAAGTAGTGAAAGTAGGAAAGATGTTGCCTGTGAGAATGAGAGTCGTGTAGTCACTGTCTTAAGGCTAATATTCCTCCCCTCGTGAAGGTTCCACCGGAGTGTACTAGCCCCAAGATTAAACCCAAGAGCTCACAAGCATTCCTCATCCGATGTTCACGACCACCGAGAGGTTTGAACGAGTCACGAACCGAGTTGCCCAACTCTATAGAAAATAGTACAAGAATATTCTAAAACTCTTCTTCATTATTTATGTGTACTCTCCAAAATACTTTCTTCACTTCCTCTTTTTTCACACACTTGTCAAAACCCATATATATAGAGGTTATTGGATTTAAGTCTCATTTATAATGATTGGAATAAATATCACTTTTATGTTTTGTAACCGACAACAATTATGCACTAATATTGTAACGGAAAAGTAATGATAGGTAATAAGAATTCTAATTTATTTTTATTAAAATCTTTTAATGTTCCAACATATAATGGGGTAAGAATGCATTATGAGGATGGACGTACACCTAGAATAAGTACTACTCTTCCATATAGGATGTGTATTCAATTTCTTTCTATATATATATATATATATATATATATATATATATATCTCAACACATGCAGGAAATATGGAGAGATTTTCGAAGCAATACACATGCAAGAAGTAGGAGCAGAAGAGCAAATGCTGTACGCTAGACTCGTGGCTCGATCGGCTTCTAGCATTGGAGTGGTACTTGGTGGTCAGAGAAAAGCAAGGTTCTCTATCAATGGAAAACATGTTTTGGCTCGCAAGTACATTAAGAAGCATCCTAAATCTCCACTCATCACAACCACCGCAACTACTAGTAGTGCTACTAATTCACCAACACATGAGCCTTCATCTCTGGCCGCCGCCGCACCGCCCCACAACCGTAATTTATTTTTATGAGATCCAAGAGTCCTTCTAAATGAAAAAATTATTTGAGTTTCTAATATTATTGCTTTTTTTGTGTGTGTGTGGCTAATAAGAGGGTGTAAACGGTTATCACCTGTTTCTAGTTACAATGTTTTGTGTTTGTTGACTGTATCAGCGTAACATTGAATTTATGTATGTAGTTTTCCATCAGAATTTTTTTAGGTCAAATCTTGATTTTCTAAAGTATTACTATCAAAAAGTTGTGAGTTGTCAAATCAAAATTCCCATCACTTTCTTTACATTTAGTGATCGAGGAACAACCATTGGTGAATTTTTGAAAGTACCACTCTAATATTCTGTTTGAGTCTTAAATTTGTGAATGGTTTTGCAGAGATAATAATAAAAACGAAAGGAAGAATGAAAATAGTACTTGAATATAAACATGCAATTCTACAATAGATTTTAATTTCCTCCAAAAATCCTTCTCAACTTCAAAATCACAATCCATTCCCTGAAAAGTTGTTTCGTCATGAGAACTAGGCATTGTTCAGTTAATTGTAATGTAACGCCTCGATTTTTGGAATAAAAATATGAGGCATTAAATATTAATTTTTGAAAAATTTATTTTATTAAAGTTCAAAATCCAAAACAAATAATTCGACATAAGGATTCATTTATTACAAACCAATGTGGAAATACTAAATAGTCTTTGTGGTAATGAAATAAACAAAACACAGAGCCGACTTCTAGGCTTGATACGGATCCCAAGCATACTCTGGCTCAACTCCCATCTCCGGATTCTCCTATGCATAGTACTGCTCGCCTTCAAGGTTCTATGTCTCTTCTTGGTTTTCTGCAAAATCTGGCATGCATGTCAGGCAATCCGTACCTGAGTGATAGAGTTCACCCAGTAGAATAATCCAACCCAACTACCCCTCATACTTTACAACTAGCTGAAAGCAAAATAATATTGATGCGAAGAAGTAAAACAGATATTTTACACATAAACCGGTTTATTACTATCCGTTAACCTAACGTGTGATCTAAGATCTCCTCCGCGCGATCTTTTGTAGAGACCCGTCCCTAATTTTAATTTATTTTATTTAATAATGCGGTTAGGAGTAAGTATTAATAATTTTGTGAGCCATGGGTATTTATTTTATGTATATAGGTGCATATACATGTGTAAGCGTACTCGATTGATTGTGTTCAAGTTCGTGGACCGTGTGTGTAAGCTCCTTTAATTTGAAGTTGGTTATGTAATTAATTGGTGGTAATAGGGTCCCTAGTGTAATGGTTATGCAACTTGTGAGAGATGGTGCAATAGCGAGATACTTAGAAGGGCTCTAGTGTAATTTTTGCACTTAAAAAGCAAAAAACATGAGAACCCCCTTCTCATTATTTTATGGCAGGCCCTTTTCTTTCTTTCCTGCGCCTCTTTCTCTATCTACAACTCCATACAAACCCTTATGCTTCAAACCCAAAATTGAAGGCCAAGACTCACAAATCTCGCAAAAAGGCATGAGGAAAAGTTGATATACGGACAAAGGGCTACGCACTGATCCTAACAAAATCTCGATCGGCCAACTTTGGAGTTCCTAGCTTTTTTGAAATTTGGCTCTTTTGAGGTAGGATACATGACTAACACTCTTGATATGCTTATTTTTAGTATAAATGTTGTGAATTTGTTATAGAACATGAATATTCTTTAGATTATGTGAAAATTTGTGTTAGGATTTTAAGATTTCACATAAGGAGTATGGGTTCTTGTTGATACTTGTTAAATTCTTGAAATTTATACTCCCTTCGTCCCTTTATTACAGTCTAGTATTCCATTTTGGGCTGTCCCTTAATAAGTGTCCATTTTGTAAAGTTAGTGGGTAAAAGTTGGTGAATTGTCTATTTTGTCCCTAAAAGTAGATTCCATTTTGAAAAGTTAGTGAGTAAAAGTGTAATGATGATGGGTAAGTAGGGAAAGTGGAGGAAAAAGTTGATGTGAAAGGTATAATGATGATGTCTTTTTAATAAGTTGGAGTTACGAAGCAGGACATTTAAAAAGGGACGGAGGGAGTATGTTATTGGAGTGTAGAGTTGTTTAGTGTTGGGAATATACGAAGTTTATTTGAGACCTTGTATCCATGTTGCGTGTTGAACATCTAGAGGAAAAAAAAATGTTTACTTGAGGAATTAAGATTGGTTTGAGATGCAAATACGATGACACTTGCACTTTTTGATTTTATTTTCTTATGACTTGTGAAAGTTACTTGTGTCAATTTGGAAGAGTTCGTGTTTGGTTAAAATTTATTGAATGCTTGGGGCTTGAATACTTGGTTAGGACTTATGTGGACGATGTTTTGATATGAATTATCTCGTTCGGAGAGATAGGTTGAGATGACTGTGTTTGCATTATGTTGGTCTAGATCTAGATGGTGCACCTAGGAAAAAGCAAGCTGGGCTTGGCGAGCTCCTCGGTGAAAGACCGAAAATTGATGGGGTGATACTCTATACCAGATTACCCCGATGCAAGAGTGGTGCTTGTACCCGATTACCTCAGTTTATGGGGTGGCACTTGTACCCGTCTACCCTTGGTTTGTGAGGGTGGTGCTTGAACCCGATTACCTCGGTTCATGGGTGGTATTGGTGCCCGGCTACCCTCAGTTAGATATTAGAGTTAGCGTATGGCTATGAATTTGGATTGAACCTAGGAATGTTGGGCTAGGTTGATTAGGCGGGGAACATATGAGATCATTAATATGGTAAATTTATTGACACTTGAGAATTATGTGTGGATTTTTAACTTGTGCTTGTTTCACAGCATTTATGTTAAACTTGAACATATTATTTGGTTTAGTCTTATTTTCTACAGGCTCCGGCTCATGTTGTTTAAACCATTTTAGGTGACAATGAAGTGCTGAGTACTTAGAGAAGTGTAGCTACATGGAGTCTCTTTTGCGTTGTTATTTTGTTAGCATATGTCATGAAACGTGGGAAGCTATGTACTCATCTTTTGTACATAGTATTTATGTTAAACGTGGAGTCTCTTTAACTTGTGCTTGTTTCACAGCATTTATGTTAAACGTGGTTTGATACAATGTCTTTTGTAGTTTGATTGTGGAACCGAAAACTTAATTTATTATATTGGAATTGTGAAATTAGGAGTTATGTACTCATCTTTTGGGAAGCTTATCTTATGGCTTGTAGAATTTCTCTTTGGCACTAAAGATTATGTAAAGAACATGTTGTTTTGGAGACATATGGGAATAAAGTTATATGGTTTGATTATAAAGAGTTATGATTGATGAAATATCCTTCAAGGCATAGAAAACTTGTTAGTTTTGTGAAAAAATATATTCAAAAAAGATAAATTGCTTTAAGGTTTTAAAGAAAGAAAAGTCTTTAATTTGGTCAATCCTTCCAATGTTTGACGAATTCTTGACTTTTCAACGCGATATTTATGCATTTATGGCTTGTTAAGGTTGAATTTTTCGGGGCGTTTCATCTTTCCCCCCCAACCGCTAGTCATGCCCTGTCCCATGAGATCACTTCTTTTTGCTGTCGCAGATACACCTAAGTTATATACCCAGCGTGCATCCTAATAACTACAAACAAAGGGAAAGCTTATCATGCCATGACATAATTAGGGTTCGCCTATCTTAATCATCACTGGACTCCCACCAGTTTCAAATCATCACTGGACTTCCCGTCAGTTTGGAGACTGGGCCTCCGTTAGCACCCATCTCAATTCACATCTCAAAATCCCGCCCGTAGGCAATCTCTAGCATCTCAAAACTTTTCAATTTATCCATTACCTAGCATCGTCTAGATGAATTCTATTCGCATACCATCTCATTTATCTAGGGTCCAATCTAGCATTTAAATCAAGAATCGGTGCATTATACAATTAATCAAAATAACAATTGAAACAAATAACAAGCAAAGCAAACATGTAACTTTTTATGAATAGGCCGTTGCCCTTAGTCTTGTATGGCCAAGAAGTTAATTTTATTAGCAGCAATCCTTGTTTAAAAAAAATAATAAATAATTTTTTTGTACAATTACTCATGAGTCTAGGCTTATTTTTATGAAATTAGATTTAATTAATAACTAACTTAAATGCCTTAAATAGATAAAATATTAGAATAATTAACATGACCTTCATAGGAGTCCTAACGGTCTATTTAAGGCATAATAGATTTAATTAATAACTAACTTAAATGCCTTGAATTTTATTTTAATTACCTGGATTTGCTTAAAAAAAAAAAAAAAATCCCTTTTTAGTCTTTAATAATCCGTCATAATTAGTTTTTAGTCCTTTAAAATTATATTTCTTGGCTAAAAATCCTACTTGGCAAGTAGAGTTAGTTTTCAACCGATTAGTTGGAGGAACCGAACTACCACTTCTCCTAGTTACAACCTCCTAACCCTAGATGGACCTTTTAACCATCTTTGAGCCTTATGAACCTTTCCAACCCTACTTGAACCTTTTAGACCATTAGAGGTAATCATTTTTACTCCTTGATTAGTCATTTTCAAGACCACACTCATGACTTACCTCATTACCCTTTGGTTAATAAATGTTAGGGAAAATTTTACCCCTTGGGTAATAAAAATTAGCCATGGCCTAATCTCATCATTTTGCTTCCAAGAGAAGCAACCATAGCTTTGCCATGCATGCCACCCTAGACTAAATAGCCCTAACCCTATTTAAGTTACTTTCCTAGATTTTCTTTAAGCTTATATATAAGTATATATACCTATATACTTGGATAAAAATTTCCTAGGAAATTTTTAACCTTTGGTCATTGTTTACACTTGAAAGCCTTAGCTTTTGTCATTACTTTTCTTAGGCCATACCATCTTCATTATTTTTTCTTATCCTTTGGTCAATAATTGCTAGGGAAAATATTATCCCTTGAGTAATAGTTATTAGGCATGCCGAAGAACACTTATGGACAAGACAAGCCATAAAACCCTTCATGATTTCCTAAGTAATGGCCTAAAATGGTTTGACATGACCTTGGCTTGATTAAAGGAGTGATTGGACAATGCAATGGAGCAAAAAGATGAGAGAAAAAGGGAGAGGGAGAGGCCGGCTAGGAGAGGGAGAGAGAGAGAGGCCGAATGGGAGAGAGAGAGTGTGAAGTGTGTGCTTGTGTTTGGTCACTCAAGCAAGCAACCTTTTAGCCTTAAGCCTATAAACTACTTTACAACCCATTTCTAGTCTTTCTTTTGTTCTTTCTTGCAAGCAACCTCATCCTAGGGCAAGACTAAACCAAAACCCTTCATGATCACATAGCCTTAAGCCTAAAAAGATGGATTGACAAGTTAAGGAAGGCTATGCCATGCTTAAAGATGTGATTTGACCAAACAATGGAGCAAAATCCATGGGGTAAAGAGAGGGAGAGTGTGGGCTCCCGCGCCCGAAGCGCGATTAGACAGAGTCGCCACCTGGATTTTTTGAGATGGATGATCCGAGGAACCGAGGGGTTTTGTTTTGAAAAGAAAGACCTTTTGATCTAGCGAAACTGTTGAGATTTTGGATCCGGGAGCCAAGTTACGAGCGGGGAAGGTTTTGTTGAAAAGCACTCCGCTCGCCCGGTGAAAACCGGTCTCTACTAAGCATTTTAAATGGGGGGATTAATACAATTAGGAAAACCTTAAAAACACATAAGGGGAAAGGGGAACAAGATAAATCATAACACGTTGCCGTGCTAGTGGTGCTTGCTGTACAGAGATGATAAAGATGGCATGGCGATAATATAAACAAAGAAAGATATACAAACGGACTGTCTGAATCACCATCCTTCGTCAGACGGCATATTGCTTTATAACGCACGGCTTACTGATACGCCGTGCGTGGTTCCGATCTTGATACCAAACTTTCATTGTTTTGTAAAGCTTCGCACGGTGTACTCATTACATCGCACGGTGTTATTTTAAAACTCCAGGCAGCTTACAGTCGTCAGATCATTTCGGATCTGCACCATTCTTTCAAGCCATGAAAAGAAAACCATTTTTGATACGTTTGCTTGCTTTGAAAAGATCTATGGAGTTTAAGACATGGCTTGTAGATATGGTCTCATTTTGGGACTGCTTTTGGTATACAGAAAAGATCCAACAACAGGCGATCGTGATCCAGACAGTTTGAACAAGAAAACAATATCATTTTGAAATGCCGTGCGTGCAAGCTTACTACGCCGTGCGACGCTTCAAAGCGCCGCGCGGCGTAGCACACTTTTGCACAGAACACTGGTTTTGTTTTGTAAAAGAGGTTTTGGGTCAGATCCTGACCAAAAGGGTTAAGCCTGAAAATAGAAAGGTCCCCTCAGGGCCAGGACAGAGCCTAGCCCAAGGAAACTTGGTTTTTACCTTGGATCAGGAGCTTGAATGAGTTTTGATGAAGGCGGATGGACGTCGGAAGGTTGAAAAAGAGAGTAGAAGTATGGAGGTGTGTAGTAGATGGGTATATTGGGTAGTTGGGGTCTCAAAGTTAGTAAGGAACTAACTTCAATGGTGAAGAGAAAAATAGAGTAAAAGGCCTAGAGAATGTCTTTTGAGAACAACATTCTCAAGGCTTGGAAATGGGAAAGTGGGTGTGAAAGCAAGAAGAAAGAGAAAGGGTATAATGGTGATCAAGGGCCCTTTTCCAATGAGTGGAGGGGTGTATTTATAGGTAAGAGCCTTGGATTTTGAATTTCAAAAGTTGGAGGTATTTTCTGGGCGGGCCAGAAGTGTGCTTTCGGCTGAGCCGTATTGCAGCTGTGGCTCAAATAGGCGTGACCGACAGCTTTCTGAGCCAGTCAGAACTTTACCTAAAATGCCGTGCGGTTAACCTCATGAACGCGTGCGGCGTATTAAATTTCGATACGCCGTGCGGTTTAGAGATGTCACGCGCGGTATTTCAGGCTCGCTCCAGGGCTTTCGGGCTTTCTGG
Source organism: Rhododendron griersonianum (assembly GCA_018127125.1). NCBI lineage: Eukaryota > Viridiplantae > Streptophyta > Magnoliopsida > Ericales > Ericaceae > Rhododendron > Rhododendron griersonianum. Next base: position 27,010,075 of record CM030790.1, on the reverse strand, counting down.
GCTTTTGGGCTTTGCCTTGGGCTGACGGTTTATTTGGGCTGAGGATACATTTGGGGTTAAGGGAGTCCCTCATTCAAGCTCGCAAAGGTTCCGTTTCCTTTATTTCATCATCGGGGTGAACAAAGACCCTTCGAGGTCCGGATTGGGGTGTCTAAAGTAGTCCCTCTTTAACGTAACTCGGATATCATTGTTTTGATACGAGTGACGCTTAAAGAATAGGCATCCCGATCCGTTGCTCTAAAGTCTTTGAACAGAGACAAAATACTAAAAAATGCAAGTAAATAGTAATGGTGGTCGCGCTCGTGGAACTGCCTACTTACCCCGTTTGTAGGGATCAGACCAACGTAGTTCAATTGGGACAATGCAATCGCAGCAAACAATGCAAAGAAAAAGTTCGAAGTAAGCTTTTTTTTGAAAATTCGAGACGAGCCTTCGGGAGGCGAAATTTGAAATTTGATTTGAGACTTGATTTTGAGACGAGCCTTCGGGAGGCGAAATTCGATTTGAAATTTGATTTGAGACTTGATTTAAGACGAGCCTTCGGGAGGCGAAATTCGATTTGAAATTTGATTTGAGACTTGATTTAAGACGAGCCTTCGGGAGGCGAAATTTGATTTGAGACGAGCCTTCGGGAGGCGAAATTTGATTTGAGACTTGATTTTGAGATGAGCCTTCGGGAGGCAAAATTTTGAAATTTGATTTCGAGACTTGATTTGAGACGAGCCTTCGGGAGGCGAAATTTGATTTGAAATTTGACTTGAGACTTGATTTGAGACGAGCCTTCAGGAGGTGAAATTCGAAATTTGATTTGAGACTTGATTTGAGACGAGGAACGCGAATCTAGCAAATACTGCGAGCAAATGTGAATACGACCAATCCTCGGGGGACGAGGAAATCTTGCGAGTCCCGGGGAATTAGGATCAAATAATCCCATCATTAATGCACGCTATTCCAAAGGATTTCTGCTGCAAAACGGCTAGAGCTTTTTGGTTTCCGATATGATTTTGGTGGCTAGAGTGCTTAATTTCCGAGAAAACACATTTATTCCTATGAAGCCATAATGCTGTGCGGGCGTTCGATGCGGCTTGCGGCATTTCGATTTCCCATGCACCTCTTCGATTTCCGAGATCAGTTGGCTGGTTTAAGGGTGCCCATTAATACAGGCGTGCACTTTCGTCGGTCAGGACCTTTTTTAAAGAGATGGTGATGCCTCATTCTATGCACCATTCTCCCAAGTCTCTCTAGATTCCTGAGTTCATAGACTACTCTCAGGACATGGCGGAAGGCGACTTGGCAGCGCGGGTGGTCTCTTTGGAAGCAGAGATGGGTTTTTATCGTGAAGAGATCGAGCAACTGAACCGTCAGATTGCGAGGCTCATATCAACGATCCGCACTCTTCGTCGCGCGGTGTCCAACCTTCAGGACTTCGCTTTTGATGAAATGGACAACAAACACGACCCGGAGTATGCGCCGGGGCGTGATTCGGACGGGGCTGCAGAGGACTCGGAAGGGAATTCGAATGGCTCGGACGATCGTTCTGGTGAAGGGGACGGTGCGTCCGGCGGAGGAAGCCGACTGAGGATGAGGGTTGAGGAAGAAGAAAGGTGGCAGTAGAATTTTTTTTCTGTTTTGATTTTTTTTCTCTTTTTTTTGTTTGAACGATGTAATGAAAATCCCGGGGGATTACCTTGGGTTTCGTGGAATGAAAAATCCCCTTTTCTTGCCATCGCTTGTCTGCTTTTTCTGCTTATACTATACACGAACGAAATCGAATGCGAATACAATTGTCAGAAACTGTCCTCAGAATCTAAACTGTCGAATTAACCCAGTATGCCGTGCGCAGTATGGGTAACGCCGTGCGTCGTGGTAACTCGAGAATTCTCATCCAGTTAAGCTATTATGCCGCGCGCTTCTCTCCAATATGCCGTGCGGTACACCTCTCTTTAAACCCGGTCCATTTAAAGTCCAGACGAACCGGTTTAGGGGATATATATATATATATATATATATATATATATATATATATATATATATATATATATATATATATATATACGGGGCGTACACAGTACGCCCCCGTTCGAAAAATTCCCTCCTCTCTCTCCTGTCTCTCTCTGGTCTCTCTCTCTCTCTCCCGATCATCTCTCTCTCTCTCTCGCTGCTCTCTCTCTCTCCCTATTCTCTCTCTCTCGTCTCTCACTGCTCTCTCCCTCTCGTCTCTCCCTGCTCTCTCTCTCTCGTCTCTCCCCTCTTCTCTCTTATACCATGGAGGACACGGATACACCCGGGGGTCATCCCCCGCGTGTCGAGGTTGCACCGGCCACGGTGGCCCCGGGGAGTGGTGTGGCAGCCGAGGTGGGGCCGGAGACCATGGGGGTCTCGGCCCAGGCGGCATTGGCCGAGGAGGCAGCCGCGGTGGTTGGTGTGGACGGCGGCGACAGCGGTAGTAGGGTACTGGCCGGCTTTGGCCAGGAGACGGAGACTCCGGGTGCAGTGGAGTCCAGGGGTGAGGAGGAGACTACAGCCCGAGCGGAGGGTGTAGTTGGTTTGGAGGAGAGGGTTACGGAGACTCACGGTGGTGACGGGTCTGACGGAGCGGGGGTGGAGACAGAGGCTTCCCCTGTGAGGGAGCCCCGGACTGACCTGGGGAAGGGCCCTGTTGTTGAGGAGGAGTTGGTAGAGGAGAGGGAGACGCCGGCTATGTTTGTTGGTAGCGGCGAAGGTGCAGGGTCGTCGCGGCCCATAGGCTTAGGTGACTACCTTGAGGAGGCGTCTCTCGAGCACTTGGTTGAGACCCTACGGGGGGGTGCCTGGACTGGCGGCGGCTTTACTTGAGGCTCAGGAGAGGGTGCTCCAGGTCGAGACGGGGGCCGCTGGAGGGCCGCAGGGAGTAGAGGAGGAGGCCGCTGGAGGTGAGACAGGCCCTCGGAGGAGTGTTGTGGAGGAGGCGACGGTAGCCCTAAAAGGGCGCAGAGCTTTGTAGACACCCCAATTTGGCCTAACGATTATTTCAAGTCCCACCTTGGGACAATCCCGATGATGAAATGGATACAATGATTGCTGATTGCTTCTTTGAGGACCTTAGGACTTTCGGTGAGAACTTTGACCACTTAGAGGACCCAATTCAAAGCCATACAGCCTTTCAGACAGAAATACAGAAGCCTAGGAGAATCCATCTGACGGCCGTGACATCGATCTAACGGCCACAACATCAATCCCTCACCCGAGCAACCTGTTGCCAGCAAAATCTCCCTGAGAGATCAATATCTCGGCCGCAAGATCCATCCTTCGGCCGAGACATCCATTCCACGGCCGCGACATCCTTTCCTCGGTCGCCAGATCGACCTTTTTCCAGACTCTGGAACGTTCTGTCAGACGTTTGGTTTGATCCAACTACACTACCTTTCCGATGCGTTCGGGCTACGTTCGGAGATCACGACGTAGAGTTAGAGATGCATTGCAATTGCAATTGCCATCTCGTGATTTGATTGGCCGGAGTGAGTCATCCCTATGCCTATATAAAGGGGCCTTTGGGCTCCGAATTTAAGACACAGAAATTGAGATACCTACACACTCAATCAAACCTCGAAACTCTGCACAAATACTCCCTCAATCCCATACTCCAAAAGCCTTAACCTTCCGAAGGCAGCCGTCAATCCGGCAATCAAACCCCGAAGTTCAAACCCTAACTCTAGGGTTCTCGATCAAGCAATCAATCGATCACACTCAATCCAAAGCAATCAAGCAACTGAGGGATCAAGGTGGTGAGGCCCAACGGCCTCTGGTTTGTCTTAATTTATTGTATTTTTGACTAACCGTAGCATTTTGATTATCCGTTAATCTTTCTTCTGGTGTGAGGAAGAACACCGACCGGGGCTTCGATCCCTCGGCCGGTACATTAAACCAGTGTGATTACTCGGCCGTGACATCCATTCACCGGCCGAGTAATCGATCTCCTGGGACATTTTGTTTGCTTTTCTGCTTTCTAATGCATGCTTCAATTATCGCACTGGCTCACTTTGCTTCTTGTTTAAAGGAATAACTAAACAGACTATGTGTTAGAATTAGACAAAGCATCTATACGTCTTATGTTGAACGATTATGGGCCAGTCTCACGACTGGGCAAAGAGGGGTGCCTAACACCTTCCCCTTATTGTACTTTTGGCTCCCGTATCCAGAATCTCTATCTATTTTCCCAGTTTTAATAAACTGGGTGGCGACTCCATTTGATGATAACCGTTATCGTGTGGCGATGTTCCTAGCCATGGGAATGTCCATGATTTTGGTTTATGAAGTGAGCAACCAATCGATTAAACACAACGTGATCAATCTGTATGGCGATGCCCCGTTTGGGAGGTGTCTACAGTTTTGGCGACTCTGCTGGGGATGTGAGAGCCATAACCAAAAAGTTCAACATAAGACTAATACATGCCTTGTCTAATTCATTTATCATATGCATCGAGCGGGCAACCCGTTGAGTTCACCTGATATCCCGGCATGACACGGGCTATGTTGGGGGTTCCAGCAAACTCCACAGTCACTCGTACCTAGTGGTATATCAAAAAGGAAATCACCCAATCGCCGCCTATGATGGGCTGGCGAGAGGACTGATGCCCTTTGACAACGGAGCACCCTGAAACTACCTAAACCTTGCATGCTTTAGAAAGCCATAGAACTTATCAAACTAAGGCAGGAACCTACAGGCTAGGAACCTACTTGCATTCTACTTGCAAAAGTTCTTCCTCACACCTTGTATCATCTGTTGTTGTATTAACTCTTTCTGTGCAGAAGGGTTGGGATTTTCAGCCCAAATCCTAACCCTACACAGGCCGAATACTGACTTCCAGGTATTCTACTTTTCAAGCAGGCACAATAGGTAAATCAAAGAAGCAACCACAGCCAACTTTGTACTATTATAACACCCGAAGCTACGCTAAACAAAGGTCTCTGCAACCCTCCCATCTATTGTCTTCATCTGACAAAACACCCTCACCACAACGATTCCGACCGCTCTCAGGAGCTTCCCGGTCACCCTCTCAACAAACCCCGTCATTCGTTAAATCTCAAGCTTCGTCAAGCAAACCTTCTACCTTCATGGCAGACAACGACGCCACTATTGCCGACCTCCAAGCTCAAATCGCTGCACTACTGGCAGAAAAAGCAGCTAGAGATGCTGAAGATGATGAAAAATCAATGGAAGACGAGAATCCCCATAAAGTGATATTGGCAGAAAGTCCTGAGTTGACCAAACAAGTCAAGGAAATCAAACAAGCCTTGGCTCGCTCACAAGGGGATCAAATTCTGGATTTCGAGGGACTTTGCCTCTTCCCAGAATCCAAGCTACCTGAGAATTTCAAGATGCCCAACATTGAGAAATTCAATGGAACTGGCAACCCTACCAGTCATGTTTGCCATGTTATCAACACCCTGAAGCCGATGGGCTTGAATGACGAGCTCATTGCCCAGTTGTTCCAACGAACTCTCACCGGAAGTGCCCTCGACTGGTTCCTCACTTTGGAGTTTGTACATTATCAAACTTGGCCAGAAATCGCCAATGCTTTTGTCAAGCAGTATGCGTATAACGTCCAAATTGAACTAACAACTCGAGACTTGGAAATGACCAAACAGGATTCCAATGAGGACTTCGCCACCTTTGTGGCAAGATGGAGGGAAAAGGCTGCCAAGATGAAGAACCGTCCCTCCGAGGAAGACCAAGTGAGGATAGTTGTCAAAAATTTGCAACCCAAATATCTCAGGCATATTTACACACAGGCTATCACCGATTTCAAGCGCTTGCATGCCACTGGGTTGCAAATCGAAGATGGAATCAAGCTGGGACTCATTGGGAAAGAAGAGGTCACTCCTCCACCTAAGAAAACCTTCTCTAGCCGTACATCTCATGCCTCCGTGAATGCCCTTGGCTCTTTGCCTCAAGATCCTTTCCAAACTAGCCCATCCCGAAGCTCAAATCGACCTCGTCGCAACTTTGATCCTCACTATATGACCTTATCCCAAGCCTTAACCATTCTCAGCCGTCAAGGGCATCTCAAACCTCTAAACAAGCCACTTCCTCCGCCGCCCTACGGCCCAAACCATGACCCGAACAAGCAATGCGCCTATCACCAACATCCTGGGCACGAAACAGACAATTGTATGCGTCTTCGTCACGACATTCAGGATCTTATTGATAGCCGAACCATAAAACCACCAAAACCTGATGGGCAAGCTAACCCACTCCCTACTCATAATACCGAACCACCACCTCGAAGCATCAATCTCATAAATCTCTCTCACAACCCCACATACAATCCCAGCCAATACGTTGTCCAAGACAACCAAACCAAACCTACCTTAACCTTCCCCGAGGAGGACGAATGTTTCATGATAGAGGAGGAGGAGGATGATAATTCTGATCAGTCAGAAGTAATTGACATTGATATGTCCGACATAAGCAGCGAAGATCAAATAGAAGAAGAAAAGCTAAGGAAGTGGGAGGAACACTCTTGGGCGAAACACAATTTGGAGGATCGAGACATTCCATTTGTAGAAGATGACGAGTGGCTTCGTATCTGGTTTGAGAAAAGGAAGAAGGAAAAAGAAAGGGTCATCATGATGAGAAGGCACGCTCGCTTCGAGCCTGCCCAAAAAGTAGTGCGCATCAACCATCCCAAAATTCCAACACCGCCCATTGTTTGGGAGACAATCAATCTCATTGAGAAAGTAGAGGAGTTCCAAATGCAACCATGGGTCAACCCTTACGATGAGTGCGACTATAGTCAATGGATAGAGGAAAGAGAAGATCTGGATTTCATGTACACAGAACCCTATAAAACAGGGGAAAGTGACTTTGATGAAATGGAAGAAGAGTGCAATGATCCGCTCGATGAATCCCCCTTAGCATCACTATTCAATCAGGAGGAAATAGCTAATGACCACGCAATCAATGAGGAAAGAGAAAGGGGGTTTCCTGCCGACACATCCATCTGGGGATTACTCACGGCTCAAGGAGGTAGCCATCACGCAAAAGATGAACCCAGTTCAAAGGCTCTGTTTGGCAAGGAAAAGGGTGGGAAAGAGTACAAAGTTGCAAAAGACAAAGGAAATGACCCCGACATGCTGCAGTAGCTGAGAAGTCACAACATGGCAAATAAGAAACGTTAAAACATTAATTTTGCTTTAAACAAACTAGAACGAGTTTTGGGCCCCTGTTTGGGCATTTTATTTCCGCTAAGAGAATTCCTTTTTCATCTTCAAGATTATGCTTATCTAAATCCAAATTTCTAAATTGCAATTGCCATGCACTATGCTCTCATTGCCAAAACAAAGGAAGAATTTGAAAGGATCAAAATCCTCGTGTCTTCGACAAAAGGGAAGGAAAGGATAAACTCTAAATTACTTAAAACTAGGTTTTTATCAAAACTTAGGAAGAAGACGCTATCTCCGTGAGAACACTTAGGGTTAGCTTGCCCATTGTGAAAGTACAAACACAAGGAGATTCATAAAAACATCTCCATCAGATTCCTCTCCAAAACACAAACCCTTTTTGAGAGAAAAATGCTCGTTGGGCAATCTACACACCCAAGCAAAAGTAAGAGCAGAGTCTGCTAGGACAAAGAAAAAGCGAAAACGCGGCCTAGGCAAAAGTTAAGGCATTTGAAGGAAAGCTCGCTAGGGATTCAACCTCTATCAGGTAACCTAGGCAAAACTTAGAGCATGAGAGAAAGAAAAACCAAGAGTGAAAACCCAACCCCCAAAGGTGGTGATCTTGGAACTACGTAAAAGGCCTGATTCCCCGATCGGGATACGTAGGCAGTCTCACATCGAGATACGGCCCAAACATTTGGAGAGAAGAAAAACATGTTTGTGCTCAATGATAGGCATAGCTAAACCTGCGTATTGAGCTCGCAAAAGATGAGTTAGTCATTTTCCAAGGAATTGACAAAAACAAAGACACGTAAGGATTACAGTTCATCTCTTCTAACCCAAAAGTCGTCAAACGCAAAGGGTATGATCCTTCAAAAAACTCTTAAAAGTTTAGCAATCAGGTTGTAAAGCATGGCAAAAGCAAGGGACAGCAAATCAAAGACTAAGCATAGGAAAGGATGTGAAACAGGATGCCGCTTGGCTAAAGCAAAACCTATCTTCCTTGGGAAAGTAGACATAGCGGCCGGATAATCGATACCTCGGCCGCAACACTGATCCTTCGGCCGAGTGATCAATTCTTCAGCCAAATATTTTCACAGAAGTTAACTGTCTATCAGCAAAAACTTGTTCAAAAAAAGCCATGTTCTGACTATCACATGCAAACTCAAGACATTTAGGGGCATGAAAGGCATTTCCCTTTTCTCAAACAAAAACTTGTTTACAAAACCGTTGCTGTGGTTGCTTTTACTATACAAATATAGTTTCTGCCTATCATCTACTAACTATGAATAGGGAAAAGAAAGGCCCTAAAAACTAGGCGATCTCTAAGAAGAAGGCAAAGGCTGCTCACTGGTCCCCACATTCCCCTCAGCGGCCGGTACCCTCTCAGCCTCAAGCTGCAGCCAAGAAAGATATAAACATTCAGACTCAAGGGATAATACATAGCAGATAAAACTCATGAAGAAAGTCATACCTCGAGGATCCTACGGCGCTGTCTCCGAACCAAGACCTCTGTACTCTGGTAGGCGTGAAACCATTCCCGCACTATCTCGGCAGGTACCTGTGGAACAACCAAGCATTACAAACATCTAAAGCAAGGATACAATGCAGAGTGATGAAAGCTAACATAAGAAGCTAAAAATACCTGTGAAGCCCCGTCTGGCAAAGTGTAGAGCGGGGTCGTGCAAGGAGTCAGCATCAGGCGTTCCTCCTCCCCATCGTCTGAGTGGAAGGAGATATACGAAGGAGCCCGTGGCCAAACAGGAGCAACGGGAGGAGCTGCAGCAGAGGAGGTCAAGAAAAGACGGCAGTACTCTGTATAGTCACCTGTCTGGAGGAGTAAACCTGCCCAATCTCTGATCCGGGCAGTCTTCAGATCTTCCTTCGACATCAAAGAAGTGGACCTCATGGATACTGGAGGAGAAGAGGGAACAAACCGAAGAGCCTCAACGCGTGGCCGCCACTGACTGGCCACTCGGTCACCCAAGTACCAAGCCCTACAAAACGGACCCTCGAGCAAACTACGGGTCCGATCCAGGACTCTACAACGTGCGAGGGGGGCATCCTCTGGTACACCACCCCAAAGGTCAAACCGTACCTATAAGAACAGTGACAAATCAGTCTCAACACAAGAATACGGAAGTCTCAAGGACAAGAGGTACAAAAGGAAAGGTACCTGATCGACCGTCAGTCGGTCCAAAACTCGCCGCCACTCGGGAAGGCTCAAAACTGGTGACCGTGGCCTCCGTTGCCCCATCAACCATCGCTCGTAACGAGGTATGCAACTCGCATCACCGTGTCTGGTCTCAGGGGGAAACTGGAGAAGGTGCTCAAAAGCCCAGAGCTGAAAAGCAGGATAATCAAAGCAAGTTCAGAACCAGGAAAAAGCCAAAGTAAGAACAGAAGTACAAAGGAATGATACGTACCTCAAGCACTCGAAAGTGGCCGCAAAGAATGGGACTCTTGTCCCGCGAGCAAGCTCCAAGACCGCCGTACAAGGTGGCCAAAGCGGACGAGCCCCAGTCAAACTCCCTAGTGGCTCCCAGGTGCTGCAGGGGAGCCAAAAACTGCGTGTGTACTGAACCATCCTTGTTGGCAAACAACGTTTTCCCAAGGAGGTAAAGAAGGAAGGCCCGTGTCAACTGCTCGACGCTCACCTGGGTCAAGATATCAGCCTGCGTGAAGGATCTGCTCAGCCAAGCAAGGTCGATGTGACCTCGCGAACGAACAAGGGGCACCTTGCCCAGAAACCACTCCAAAGCGCCTGCTCGCTCCCAGAGTCTGGGGTCAACTCTAAGAGGAACACCGCCTACTCGCAGGCCAGTCAGCAAAGAAAAGTCACCTGGAGTAATAGTCAGCTCGCCAGCCGGGGAAAGGTGGAATGTGTTGGTGGTGTCCCACCATCTCTCAACTAGTGAGGTCATCAACGACCAATCCATCTTCGGAAGATCAAGGCCCAGGACAAATGTCTCGAAACCCGCTGCACATACCAATTCCCGAGCTTGTTCCGGCAGCTTCAAGAACCATCTGTGCACCTCCTTGCCTCCTCCGCGAGCCTCCAGCCTCCTATCTCTCTGCCAAAGACAAAAAGGGAGTTAATCTCATGATTGCATAAACAAAGGAAACGCTAGGGGACATCAAATTAACATTTAAAAGCATGCATCGCCCAGACAGGGGGCACGGTTATTTTAGTTTCTTTAAACAAAATCAATTCAACCCAAACACGGGTCTCTCTCATCCACACCCTTAGCTAAAAGGGATTGTCATCCCGCAAATGAGAAATTCGCTCTTTAAATCATGCACGGATTTTTCAAACTCTGAATTAAAGTAAACTTTTTACTTTTTCAGGGAAGCTTACCGGCACATTTAGAACACTCAAGTGTTGCTCAGGCTCTCTGCGAACTACTTCGGCCTCTGGGCCACCAACAGGAGGGCGGTACTGCAGGAAACCGCCATAACCCAACCTACGGGAAGGAAGAACGTAGGCAGCAGCATCAAACAAACCGGGCTCCTCAATCGCCTCCTCATCAGAAGACGGATGTTCGCACCTGCATGGAGGGTGCGAGGATGAACCCGCAACGTCCGAAGATGGCGTGGCCATCACGTCCGAACCAAGAAGGAAAACCAACGGTTCCCCAAAACAACCGAGGCCAGCAGCAACGACAACGACGGCGATGGTCGGAGAGGATGGTCGCCGGAGAAGATGGCGGCCGACGGTAAGGGAGGAGGGCGGCGGTGTACGATGGTCGTCGGACGAGAGGAACGGGGGAGAATAAGGGAGGAGGAGAGGAAAAGATTAAATGGGCCGTGAGATCGATTTAACTAAACTTAAATCGATTTCCTGGCTTTTGGCGTTCTCACGGCCGAGACATCAATTCCTCGGCCGAGACATAAATCCTTCTGCCGAGAGATCGATCTCCTGGCCCGCCAATCAATTTCCTTCAACAAACGTCAGATCATGCTCAGTGCACCAATTCAAGCCACTACAAACTTCTGAATCCTCAAACAACCAAGTAGCCTTGGGGGCATCCCCGAGCCAACACAACATGATCAAAACCAGCCTTGGGGGCATGCCCAAGCATCGAAAATCTCTCTCCACAAACTACTGGCTAGCAAAACAAGACACTCAGCAGCCCTGAGCTTAAAACTTCAGCGGCTCCAAGCCCATTATTGGCAGGCTCTACGCCTATATAAACTCACTCAGCGGCTCTACGCCTTCAACTCAACGGCTCTACACTCATTATCTCAACAGGCTCGAAGCCTACAATTACTATCTCAACAGCTCTACGCTCGCTATCACGACTCAGCGGCTCGAAGCCCATTACTTCCACAGGCTCAAAGCCTATGCCTACCATCCCAGCGGCTCGAAGCCCTTTATCATAGCGGCTCTACGCCCGTATCAATTCAGCGGCCCTGTGCCCATCATCTCTACACAACTCAGCGGCTCCAAGCCCGCCATTTCATCAACCCAGCGGCTCAAAGCAACAGGCTCTAAGCCACCCCAACAATCAAGACATCTATTCTCAGGCTCTACGCCTGGATGCTCAAAAATCTAACATTTTTGAATGCTCAAGCTCTACGCTTGGATGCCCAACCACTGTGTACTGGATGCTCAAGTTATACACTTGAATGCTCAAGCTCTACGCTTGGATGCCCAACCACTGCGTACTGGACGCTCAAAGCCTATACTTTGAATGCTCGGATTCTGCCGTCCGAATGCTCGAGCTCTACGCTCTGAATGCTCAAGTCCGGAACTTGATAGAAGCTCTAAGCTTAAAACAAACACACACGCACGGGCCCGTGCACATTTGCATCAACATTTTCACATCGAGTCTGCATCATATCTGTTCACATCTAACAACCATCATCACACATGTACACTCTGCATATCTCTCATGAAACAGGTCAACCCTGCTATCAACCGGCTCTATGCCTCGGTTTTATTTGATCGGCCCAACGCCTCGATCCTTTGGCTCCACGTCAACATTTATGATGAGAAAGCTCCGTGCACAGACCATTAGAATACAACCAGCTCTACGCTTCGGTTCATATCACGTCAAGCTCTAAGCTCCGACAAACTCAGGCCCTCGCCTCAAGACTGCATGCAGGCTCCACGCCTCAATCACTTCGGGCTCCATGCCTCAGTTCCTTCACCTCAGGCCCTTGCCTTATACCAGCTCCGCGCTTCGGTTCATCACGTCAAGCTCAAAGCTCTGACACCACAGGCTCTCATCCTGATCAATACCAGCTCCGCGCTTCGGTCCCATCAAGCTCTAAGCTCACCTCAGGCCTCCGCCTCATAAACCACAGCAGGCTCCACGCCTCAATCTAATCCCCTCAAGGCTCTCGCCTTATGATCAACACCAGCTCCGCACTTCGGTCCTATCAATCACCTCAGGCTCTCGCCTTATGATCAACACCAGCTCCGCGCTTCGGTCCTATCAATCACCTCAGGCTCTCGCCTTATGATCAACACCAGCTCCGCGCTTCGGTCCTATCAATCACTCTCCAGGCTCTCGCCTCATGACTACAACCGGCTCCGTGCCTCGGTCCCCTCATCGCCAAAGCTCCGTGCTCCAGCTACTGGCCCTGCGCCTCCCCTACATCTCAAAAACAAACCGGCGTCCAACTCATCCCAACAGATGGTTTGGATTCCACCCCATTACATCAATTCCTTCCAGCTCATTCGCAAGGATAGGCTACTCTACCGAGCTCCTTTCAGTCAAAGTAAGGATGATCAAGAAAAGCAAACGCACCTGCAGTGTACTGATCTACCCCAAAATACTAAGGAAGCTCTCCGCAAAGAAACTCCCCAGGTAGCCCCGCGCTCCTTCAACTACTCTTCGCCAAAACCCTGGCTCAGTCTAGGTACGTCACACTACGGCTTTTTAAGCCCTAAGGTACGTCTTCTGTCTCTAACCCTCCAAACTTTTACTTTTCTTTATTGCCCGAACTACGATTGGTCTGAATTTCCCTTGTGGAATACGTAGGCAGCCTCCCGGCCCGACCATAACAAAACCTTTTTCGAAAACCCCTTGGAATAGTGGTTGGACCAAATTGAGTTGCTTTTTACAGCTTTGACTCTTACTCAAACATGTCTCGCGATCCGTCTGAGTTCAGTCAAAGAGGGGCATCTGTAGACACCCCAATTTGGCCTAACGATTATTTCAAGTCCCACCTTGGGACAATCCCGATGATGAAATGGATACAATGATTGCTGATTGCTTCTTTGAGGACCTTAGGACTTTCGGTGAGAACTTTGACCACTTAGAGGACCCAATTCAAAGCCATACAGCCTTTCAGACAGAAATACAGAAGCCTAGGAGAATCCATTTGACGGCCGTGACATCGATCTAACGGCCACAACATCAATCCCTCACCCGAGCAACCTGTTGCCAGCAAAATCTCCCTGAGAGATCAATATCTCGGCCGCAAGATCCATCCTTCGGCCGAGACATCCATTCCACGGCCGCGACATCCTTTCCTCGGCTGCCAGATCGACCTTTTTCCAGACTCTGGAACGTTCTGTCAGACGTTTGGTTTGATCCAACTACACTACCTTTCCGATGCGTTCGGGCTACGTTCGGAGATCACGACGTAGAGTTAGAGATGCATTGCAATTGCAATTGCCATCTCGTGATTTGATTGGCCGGAGTGAGTCATCCCTATGCCTATATAAAGGGGCCTTTGGGCTCCGAATTTAACACACAGAAATTGAGAAACCTACACACTCAATCAAACCTCGAAACTCTGCATAAATACTCCCTCAATCCCATACTCCAAAAGCCCTAACCTTCCGAAGGCAGCCGTCAATCCGGCAATCAAACCCCGAAGTTTAAACCCTAACTCTAGGGTTCTCGATCAAGCAATCAATCGATCACACTCAATCCAAAGCAATCAAGCAACTGAGGGATCAAGGTGGTGAGGCCCAACGGCCTCTGGTTTGTCTTAATTTACTGTATTTTTGACTAACCGTAGCATTTTGATTATTCGTTAATCTTTCTGTCTGGTGTGAGGAAGAACACCGACCGGGGCTTCGATCCCTCGGCCGGTACATTAAACCAGTGTGATTACTCGGCCGTGACATCCATTCACCGGCCGAGTAATCGATCTCCTGGGACATTTTGTTTGCTTTTCTGCTTTCTAATGCATGCTTCAATTATCGCACTGGCTCACTTTGCTTCTTGTTTAAAGGAATAACTAAACAGACTATGTGTTAGAATTAGACAAAGCATCTATACGTCTTATGTTGAACGATTATGGGCCAGTCTCACGACTGGGCAAAGAGGGGTGCCTAACACCTTCCCCTTATTGTACTTTTGGCTCCCGTATCCAGAATCTCTATCTATTTTCCCAATTTTAATAAACTGGGTGGCGACTCTATTTGATGATAACCGTTATCGTGTGGCGATGTTCCTAGCCATGGGAATGTCCATGATTTTGGTTTATGAAGTGAGCAACCAATCGATTAAACACAACGTGATCAATCTGTATGGCGATGCCCCGTTTGGGAGGTGTCTACAAGCTTACGTGGCGGAGTCCTACGTGCCCTTTCAGCACGTGGTGGTCCCTACTCTTTTGGACGCCTATAGACCGGCGCGGCCCAAGTACGACGAGGCTCTGGTCCTGAGGGACCCACAGCAGCACCTTTCTTTGCGCCGGGACGAGGTATACCTTAAACACTTGCATTTCAAATTTCAATGTATCGTACTTTCATTTCGTTATCTGAATGCTGTATTCGCTTTGAATAGTATACCTGTTTACTGAATGTTATCAACTTATTGCAACCGGGGCCATGATGGGCCTAGAGCAGCTGGTGAGGCAGTACGCCATGGGCCACGCCTCAGAGGTGCTTCTTCGTGCTGGTGGGACTATGGTAAAGCTTTCAAACCCTTTGCTTTTATTTCCTATTGCTTATACTATGATTACAATGCAAATGACGAATACCATGTTATTGCAGGATGGAGGAGGGGCTTCTCGCGGGTTGCGCAGGAAGTCTGTGCGCACGCAGGTGCCACAGGCTTCCTCTGCAGGCTCGTGGGAGGAGCCTCCGTCGAAGAGGCAGCGGTTTTCTGGGGGGATAGAGGACGAGCCGGTCGACGTCTCTGACGAGACTGAGGAGCCGACGGACGTCGACCTCGCGGACACCTCGGGGAGTGCGGTGCCTAGGGTGTCAGGTACTCAGGAGGCAGCCGATTCTCAGGCAGAGGAGGCCTCTGGGGAGGACGGTGAGGAGGATGAGGACGAGGATGAGGACGAGGACGAGGATGAGAGTTGAGTTCCCTTTTGTTTTGTTTTTGCCTTTTGGTGGAGCCTGCGTGCCTTTTTGGAAGGGTGCCTGTTTACCCCCAGTAGATAGGATTTTGGGCTTGCACGCCTTTTTGTACTTCGGCTCATGTATATTTTTGGAGATTATATATAGAAAAGCTTATCATTTCAATGTTTATGTCATTCAATTTCCCTTATTGTCGTTTGTCTAAGAAAGATTGAATAACAGAAACACTAACCAATGCATGCAACTAGTCCTTTTGGTCACAATCTGAAGCAAACTTGAGTTTTATGATGAGCAGTATGTTGGGGCAAAGATTTATCGACATTGGAATCGAAATCAAAGAAGATAAATGAATAACTCTGAAAAACTGATCCCTTTGTGCAAGACTTTACAAAAATACCCCAGTTGCGGACTCTTGTTTATCAGCGATGACCCTAGATACTTGACACGTGACTATGAAACTCAAGCTCTCATTTGAAAACTGAAAACCGCTTGAAAACATGCATGAAAAGCAAGAAAACCTTGACTTTGGAGGGTGACATTCTCAGATTTTGACATTAACCGTGAAACGGAACTTGGACCAGGTCACTTTTGGCCATTATGACCTGCAGGATCCGAAAGACCAACTTGAAATGGCTTGAAACGGACTCCGACGCCTTGACATGACCTAGGAAATGAGTTTTATTGACTTTTTGGTGTCCTCACGTCGAATTTTGAGAGTTGACTCGAAGTGGGAGTTCCCCGAAGTCCCAAATACCCATTGAAATGTGTTCTGAGGGTTGGTGATGCTTGCGAGTGCCTTGAATTGGTTTCAAACCTCTGCTGTCAAAGTTTGCAGAAATGCAGACCTAATATGCCGTGCGGGGCTACAAAGCGCCGTGCGTGGCTTCATCTGATCCCACGGCGTATCCGTGCTATGCCGTGGTTTTCTCCTGGTTTTGTTATGCCATGCGTTGCCTTACTATGCCGCGCGGCACTACTTTCCTGTCACTCTGCCGTTTGCTGCTTCCCAAGACAGATTGCACGAAGGTTAAAGTTTGACCTGTTTCATAACATTTCCGGGCCAATGCATGTCTACTTTGTTCTTTTAGGGCATGACCAAGTCTTTCCCTATGTAAGACTCATGGAATATCTACACTTTTGGAACCCAAGGCTCTTTTGAAAGTTGAAGTTGTCTCCTCTATCCCTCTATAAATTCAGGCCTTAGGCCTCATACTAACCATATCTTTTCTTCCTCAAAAACCCTCATCTTCTCCCAATGGCTCTTTCTCTCACCGGTTCACTACGGCCGTGGTTGATTTCCATGGAGGGGGTCGATTGGCTCAACTTTCAGGCGCATGGTCTCTACTCTATGAGATACCTGCGTAACATCCGCCTTCGTCCCGAGCTCCTAAAGACTGCCATAAGTCTTTGGGATCCGGAGGTGCACGTATTCCGCTTTGGTGAACAGGAGCTTTGCCCTACAATCGAGGAGTTTCGCGCCTATCTTGGAGGCTTCAGCTCTGGAGATGTCATTGTTCCTCCCATGCGCGAGAACATGTCCAAGGTTCTTGCTGCCTCTCTAGGTCTGAATGACGGTGTTGCTCGTTACTTGGTTAGCAATGGTCATCTCAACGTGATGCGCCTCATTGAGATGTTCTCTCCTCTTGGTAACCTGGCGGACGCAATCTACCACACTCGGCGCATGACCGCTCTTTGTATGTGCTTACTTGCTGCTTACTTCTTGGTTCCTTCCACTGGTCATGCTAGCTCGGCATTGGTCAGCATTGCAGTGCATATTGGAGCTCGGAAGAACGTGATTCCAATGGCATTACAGGTTAGTTTTTGCCTTATCTTTCCTCTTTCCAGCTCTTCCTATTTTCTTTAACGTTGGACTTGGCTTTCTACGGTCTCTCACTTGTTTTCCCTCTTTGGCAGATTTGGCTGTGTGACAAGGTGAACGTACTAACTCTCCCTCCTGGTAATTTGGCGTATGGGGCTAGGTTACTGTCCTCTCAGTGCTTTGAATTTGCGGACAGGCGAGTTTCCGAGTGGGTCAACTTCTTCAAACGTCGGCGGGCTGAGACTATTTCCTGGAGATGCCCATGGCTTGACCTTCCGCCCATGACTGTACACTATATGGGTTCCCAGTGGGTGGTTCTTCCTAGGCTGGAGGCTTTCACCTTTTACATCCCCTATCGATTTCAGCGTCAGCTTGGTCTGAGGCAGGAGGCTCCTGCAGAGATCCTGGTGGATGTAGTTCTGCCTTTCTTCCGCCATTCAGTTCTTTGTAACTACCAGCGATTCTGGAGGTCTCGCGAGGTGACCGATGCTCATCCTTACCCGTCTGTTGCAGTGCGTGGGAGTTACAGGAAATGGCTCAAGAGGGACATTGCTGCGAGGGCGGGTGCCCAAGGAAACTGACTCGATCTTACTACCCTGATCATTGAATAAATCATGGACCTCCTTTTTATTGTATTGCACTTTTTATTTTTGAAGATCATGCTCAGCCTTATGTATTAGAAGCAGTTATTTTAATAAAGTGAGTTACAGAGGGTCTCCTCTTCTCTGATTCTGCCTTTCTGGATTCTGTCAACCTGGATTTTTGTTTCGATTGATTGCGACCGAGTCCCATAGTGAGACTGCCTACGTATCCTTTTTGATGAAGGAATCAGGTCATGACGTAGTTCAAGGGTAGGGTTTGCTCTGGTTTTGACACTCTCCTTTTGCGCTCTAATTTTTGCCTAGCACCGCCCTTTCGGGTTTTCGGCCTAGCGAGCTCGTTCATTGTATGCCTTAACTTTTGCCTAAGATGCCCTTGCGGGTTTTCATCCTAGCAGGCCTTTTTGCTCTAATTTTTACCTGGAACTGGCTGCCTTTGCAGCTTTCAGTCCAGCGAGCTTCTCTCAGGGGTAGTAGCGCTTGAGTTGATCCAGGTTGACTAGAGTTGAGAATTCGTTTCCGTCCAGATCGATGAGTTGCGTAGCTCCTCCAGATAGGATAGTCTTGATGATATAAGGCCCAGACCATTTTGGTCGGAACTTTCCTCGTGGATCATAGACTGGTGCTCTGATTTCCTTCAAAACCATGTCGCCTTCCACTAAGTCCCTGGGCTTCACCTTTTTATTGAATGCACGCGCGATTCTCCTTTGATATCCTTGAATGTGGTAAAGTGCCCTTAAGCGGCGTTCATCGAACAACATAAGTTCTTCAAATCGGTTGCTCAGCCAATCTGCCTCTTGGATATTACATTCGATCATGGTTCGGAGGGATGGAACCTCTAATTCTATGGGGAGTACGGCCTCCATACCATAAACCAAAGAGTATGGAGTTGCCCCTGTTGGTGTACGCACAGACGTGCGGTATCCCCACAATGCCAAAGGTAGTCGTTCGTGCCAATCCCTTGCAGATTGAATGGTCTTTTCCAGGATGGTTTTGATTGTTTTGTTGGCTGCTTCCACAGCCCCATTGGTCTGCGGTCGGTAGGTTGTTGACTTGTGTATTTGGATCTGAAACTCCTCTAAGACTTCCCTAGCTCGACCTTTGAAATGAACCCCATTATCGGATACGAATGCTTGTGGGACCCCATACCGATAAATGACGTTTTACTTGATAAAGTGCGCGACTTAAACCGCGGTCAGGGTTGCATACGAGGCTGCTTCCACCCACTTTGTGAAGTAATCGATAGCCACCAGGATGAACTTATGGCCATTAGAGGCTGCTGGCACAATCCTTCCGATGACATTAATTCCCCAGGTCGAGAAAGGCCACGGTGAGGTCGTTTGCTGTAGCACATGCGGTGGGACATGCGTGATGTTAGCGTGAATTTGGCACTTATGGCAACGTCGTACGTATTCCACACATTCCGTCTCCATGGTGGACCAGAAGTAGCCTTGTCTCAAAACCTTTTTGGCAAGCATCATGCCATTCATGTGAGGACCGCATACTCTTTCGTGGACTTCCTCCATCACCCTTTTTGCCTCCTCACCATGAATACACAACTTGTGGGTTCCACAGTGAGACCTTCGGTATAGATTTCCTCCACAAATGATGTACTGAGCTGCCATTCTCCGAAGGGCGATCCTGTCTTTCTTGCTTGCTTCAAAGGGGTACTCTCCTCTTTCCACGAACCAAGGGTGACCGTCTTCGGGCTCGTTGATGGCCATGACATGTTGGTATACTGGGGTGTCCCTTTGCTCGATCATAATTGGCCTTAGCTTCACACCGACAGGGATTTCGACCATAGAGGCTAATGTTGCCAAGGCATCAGCGAATTGATTCCGGAGTCTCGGGACATGAGTGAAAGTTACTTTGTTAAAATGGGGAATGAGATCTTCGAGATCTTGATGGTACGGCTTTAACTTCTCTTCCCTGACCTTCCAATCACTGTTTGCTTGAGAAACGACCAAGTTTGAATCTCCCACAACCTCCAATTTTTCTATACCGATTTCAATGGCTGCTTCCATGCCAACAATGCAAGCTTTGTATTCCGCTTGATTGTTGGTAACTTCTAAGTTAAGCTTGAATGCGAGCGGGATATGCGACCCATCCGGCGAAATCAATAGCACACCAATTCCAAATCCTTTCTGATTGGCCGCTCCATCGAAATACAACTGCCATTATGCCTTCATCCAGGAACTCGAATTCGGCATCTTCCTTTCCTTCGACTGGGCAGTCGGCCAAAAATTCAGCGACAGCTCTTCCTTTCACTGACATATTTCAATTCAAATTCTGCCAGCATCAATAGCCATCGTGCCATTCTTCCTGTGAGTGCTGGCTTTTCGAACAAGTACTTCAGAGGATCCATTTGGGATATCAATCTTACCGAATAGGCCAGCATGTAATGTCTTAACTTTCTGGAAGCCCAAACAAGTGCCCAACACGTCTTTTCTAATGGAGTATAGCGTTCTTCAGACCCGACCATCTTTTTGCTGAGGTAATAGACAGTCCTTTCAACCCCATCGTCTCCTTCCTGTGCCAGCATACACCCCATGGAAGACGGAGTTACTGACAAGTATAGGATCAAAGGTTTTCCTGGTTCCAGCGGCATCAAGACTGGCGGATTCCTTAGATAGGCTTTGATGGCCTCAAAGGCTTGCTGACATCTGTCATTCCACACAAATGGTGTTCCTTTTTTGAGCAAGCGGAATATGGGTTCACACGTTGAAGTCAGTTTTGCAATAAACTGGCTGATGAACTGTATTTTGCCAAGGAAACTCCTTACATCTTTTTCTGTCCGTGGTGGTTCCATTTCCAGAATGGCTTTAATCTTTGATGGATCGATTTCGATGCCGCGAGTGGTGATCATGAACCCGAGCATTTTCCCTGTAGTGACTCCGAACGTGCATTTAGCCGGGTTGAGCCGCATCCTGTACTTCCTTATCCTTTCGAAAAACTTCCTCAACGCGGGTAAGTGGCCTTCTCGCTCTTTTGCCTTAACGATCATGTTGTCAACGTAAACCTCTACCTCTCTATGAATCATATCATGCAACAAGGTTATAGCAGCTCGCTGATAGGTGGAGCCAGCATTTTTCAGCCCGAAAGGCATGACCCGATAGCAATAAGTTCCCCATTCAGTAATGAACGTGGTTTTCTCTCGGTCTTCCGGGGCCATGAGAATCTGGTTATACCCCGAGAAACCATCCATGAAAGAAAGTAAGGCATGCCCTGCGGTGTTGTCAACTAGCACGTCAATGTGCGGCAGAGGAAAGTCATCTTTGGGGCTAGCTTTGTTTAAGTCCCTGAAGTCCACACAGACCCTGATTTTGCCATCCTTCTTCGGAACGGGAACGATGTTGGCGACCCATTGAGGGTATTTAGTTACCATTAAGAACCCAGCATTGATCTGTTTAGTTACTTCCTCTTTTATTTTAAGCACCCAATCAGGCCTCATGCGTCTCAGTTTTTGTTTTACTGGTTTTGCGTCAGGGTGAAGGGGAATCCGATGTTCCACGATTTCAGGATCAATTCCGGGCATATCAGCGTGTGACCATGCAAAAACATCTTCGAATTCTTTTAACAATTCTACGAGAGCCTGGCGCTCTTCTTCTGACAGTGCGGAACCGATCTGAACCATTCGGGGATTCCCTTCATCCCTCAAATTTATTGAAACAACTTCTTCCTTTACAGGCTGAGCATGCCTTTCGTGTTCCCTTTCGATTAGGGACCGAATTTCTTCAGGGTTTTCTCCCTCGAAATCGATCTCTTCATCGTTGGGGTCGACACAATTTATTTCAAAATCAGGGAAGTAAATGGAATCAGATTCATTTATTTCATCATTAGCAGAGGCCTTGAGGGCATCATACACACGGGTAGACTCAAACTCAAAATACAGACTCTAAGGAGTTGGGCCAAGAGGCACCGACTCAGACTCAACAGACTCAGAAGACTCAGAAGACTCAAAGGACCCAACTTCAGATTCAGACTCATGACTGGTTGCACTAGGTATGAAAGTCCAATTCTTATAATCTCCAGCGGCATCCATGATGAGTGAAGTTGGATCTTCGGGGGCCTCCTGCCCCAGCATCTGCACTTCTGCTTCCACGGCTATACCCAACGGTTCATCCTCCTCGAATAAGGTGGCTAGGCTACCCATGGCAAAAGTTTCAACCCAATCTGCCATCTTTGTTGGTTTGATTACTACTTCCAATTCTTCATCACTTTCAGGCCAGACATCATTAGCGAATATCTCAAATCCTGGTAGGAAGGTGTTGGTTTCTTTGTCCCAAAATGGTTCTAGCTGTCCTCGATAAATCTGCTTTGCCTTCTCTTTGACGAAATAATCCTCCAATCTATCTCCCTTCTTTTCCTTCTTATCCTCTGAAGGGTGGTATCCCACACCTGTTACACGGGTTAAAGTTCCTGGTTCTTCAAACTGTGCTGGCCCCTGGAGATTCTTTCCCAGCCCCAAACCTGGCATGTAGGACATTTTCTTCATTATCTTTATGGCAACATTACTAACGACGAAGTCGTCATCAATCTTGTCAGTGAAAATAGAATTAGAGGTGTCAAGAGAAAAGCCACCTAGGGCAACGTCCTCTTCCCCATGTTGTATTTCCAAAAGTGGGGCATTGTCTTCCACAGGAGCACGAATCCCAGAGTTGCCATGAATGGTGAGCAACCCAGTCTCCAGTCCCAGTCTAACTTTCTGGTGGAGCGTTGAAGGAACTGCCATGATGTTAGGTTGATGCATCCAAGGTCTACCCAGCAGTAGGTTGAAGGATGCGGGAATGTTTACCACATGGAACTCCACATCCGTTTGGTAAGGCTCGAAAGTCATAGGAAGCATGAGGGTCCCAGTCACATCCCGACGGGTGTTGTCATATGCCCGAACTTTGACTTCTGATGGAGAGAAATCACTGTTTTTGTATCCCAGGCAATAAGCAACACGGAGTGGACAGACATTGATTGCTGACCCGTTATCAATCAGAATTACCGGTACCCATTTTCCGTGGCATTTCAGAGTGATATGGAGTGGTCGATTGTGATCAGTTCCTTCAGCGGGCAAATCTCGATCAGTGAAGGTGATAGCATGTTTGACGGGTATGGTTTTGATGAGTGCCACAAGTTCGTCAGGGGTTATGGCGGAAAGGACTTTTAGGTGAGAGAGAGCTTGGATGAATCCTTCGCGATGGCGGGTGGAGTGAACAAGCACGTCCCAAACAGACATTTTGGCTGGCGTCTGTTCAAGCTGGAGCTTGATCATTCCTTCTGGGTTTTTCTCAGGGCGTGAAGGCTCTTTAACTGGTGGGGCAAAGGGTTGGAAAGTATCTTTGATTGGGGTAACGAACGGGTTAGAAGGTTCTTTGGTCAGTGGAGCTGAAGTGTTGGAAAATTCTCCGATTTGAAGATTAGGGGGTTGATATATTCGACCACTCCTGGTCAATTGACCAATCTGTTGGTACTTGGACTCCTCATTCCACAAATCAGCAAGGGCCTTACGCTTGTTTCCAATAGTGGTGTCTTGGAGGTTGGCAGCCAAGTCAGCGATAACCAGGTCTTCCCACAGATCCTCGGGCTTCCATTTTTCAGCTTCTGCTACTGCCCTATTTATGGTCCACTCTTCATTTCCCACCTTTATGTTGATGATTTCCGTATTACCCCACAGGTTTGCCTTAGCACCCGGTTCATCTTCCCATAAATTCATCATGGCAACATCGGCATCTTTTGGGAAAGTGACAGATGACTCCGACTTAACTTCATCAACCAGGTAGTCCATTGGGTTGAACTCATTACTAGCCACATCTTCTTCGGGACCTGGCAGTTCTGGGTATGGAGCAAGACCCACGTTGTTGTATGGGTCGTTAGCTATGAGATCGTGGAGGTAGGAGGAGAGGTTTGGTCGAAATGGAACAGGTTCAGGCCGGTCGTAGATCACCGTTGGTGGTTGATATTCTTCTGCAAACAGCATGGGTATAGAGAAGGTATCTAAAGGATCATTCCAGGCCAAGAGTTGGTACGCATCCGAAATTGGATTCCACTCCCATTCAGGCATTTCCGGCAAGTTCCCATTTTGACTTTCGAACATCATATTCAAAGAAAATCCATCAAGAGGGTCAGCATAAATGTTTTGCCAATCAACTTCCCATCCTGGTTCAAAGAACGGATTCACATCTTCTTGGAAATTAGCGACTTCAAACTCTTTCCAATCAGCAATCAAATCTCCCTAATCCCAAAGGTAACAGAGGGCAGTTTCTTCGGGAATTTCCACAACAGGCTTTGGTTCGGTATCAGGGATGATGAAAGAGGTAGGATCAAAGTCTTGGCTTTTGACTTGGGTGATTTGGTTGATATGGAATGGGGCATTATGCTGTGGCAAGGGATTTGTCATGGTGTTTGGTTTGTCAGAAGGAGGGGTATCAATGACTTTATTGTTGATGAGGTTTTGAATCTCATGACGGAGACGGATACAATTGTCAGTGGTATGGCCATGCATTTGGTGGAAATCACAGTAGACGTTCTGGTTTAGTTTGGGTGGAATGTTCTGTGGCGGCTGAAGAGGATTCAACACTCCTACTTCAGTAAGCTTTTTGAGCAAGGCGGATCTAGGAGTGCTAAATTGGGTAAAGACTCTTTGTTGGGACTTTTGTTTTTCAGAAATTTGGTTTACTTCTGCCGGTTTGATGGATGAAGTTCCAGCCTGATTGGAATTCCCGAAGAGGACATTGCTGTTCCCTGAATACACCCTTTTGGGCTTTGCTCCTGATTCCTTCTTTTCCAATGTACCGTCTCGCAGTGCCTCCTCTACAGCCAGGCCCGAGTCGTAGAAAGTTTCAAAATTTGGGGCTGCCTGGGAGAGAACCATGTATGGGGCAAAAGAGTTTGGCAGGTTATTGGTGATGATCCTTATTTGTTCTTTTAGGTCCGGTTTGCTTTGCATTTGAGCGGCTTTAGCCCTCCAGCGTTTTACAAAGTTAGCAAAACCTTCTTTCTCACCCATCTTAGTGCTTTCTAGCTCCCTCGTGGTCATCTTTAGATCGACATTGAAATCGTATTGAGCCACAAATGCTGTCCCAATGTCTTCCCAAGTCCTTTTCTTAGAGGGTTCCAGGGTAAGAAACCACTGCAAGGCTGGCCCTGACAGGGATTCGTGAAATAGCTGGGCCATGGCTTCCTTTTCGATTCCCCTCATGGTGAGTGAACCAACATACCCTTGGAGGTGAGCTTTTGGATCTCCAGTACCATCAAACTTTGCGAAATCCACACCCTTAAACTTTTCTGGTAACTTAGCGTTAGGAAACAAGCACAATTTGTTCATGTCAATCTCTCCTCTCCCTAATCGCTTATTTTCTTGCACAGATTCTTTCAATTTACCAATTTTAACCATAAGGGCGGCTAAATTGGGATCGATTGCTGGCGTGTCTTTGGCTGGCGTCTCCTCCTTGGGTATGTTAGTTTTAACCAAAAGCTTGTCATAAACCTCCTGCATAGACTCCATTATCATATTCATGTCACCTTTCATGGATGCAACCGAGGCTTTGAGTTGCGTATCCATCCCAGCAAGGGATTGCCTAAACTGAGCATCCATGGTGGCCATGTTCTGCCTAAGCTCTTCTACCCCATTTCCTTGGTCAGCCATTGGTAAGGGATTTTCAAGTGACAGAGGCTCCTGTATTGTCGGGCTTGGCGAAACTGCAAATGACGATTGGCCTTCCTGTTCTATGTGGACCTCAACCAGTTGGGTTTCTTCCAGGGTATCTATGCGAACCAATCTTCGAGACGGACGAAACCAATTGGGTAAAGCCTCTTCTTTTTGCAGGTGTCCAATGTTTCTTAACTTGTAACAAGGAAAAAAGGGAACCACTCAGAATCCGCCCCGAGTGTCTGTCCTACCTTCTACGTGCCTCCTAGGTCCTAAAACCTACCGTGACTTGAGTTTCACTTGGGGCATTTGTACAGAAGATTTCTGGCGGTCCGAGTAGGTACTGTCAGGCAGGTTAAATTCCGATCGTTTCGGAACCAGAGCCAGTCTCCTTATCTTGACCATCCGAGACAGAGCAATGTGACCGTCAGAATCCAAATACGCACACATCCAAGGTTAATCCCATGTCAAGGGAGCCGTTCTGGCACGGCAAACACCGGAGGTATCACAACCTCCATGGATTTATAGTCTCCTAGACTGACTGGCAAATCCTAAAGAATTCTAGGGAAGCCTAATCCTCTAGCCTGCAGGATGCAATGATGCGTGAATGGTATGTATGTACAGGAAAGAAATACACATAAACAGGATATAACACATAAGTCCTAGCCATGGGTTCCTGTCCTAGTTGGGAAGGTTCTATGGTTATTTACAAGTGCAAAGGCCGGTTTTGGTTTGAGAGGGGTTCCCCGGACTAGAGCCAAGATGTACTACCCCATGTCAAGTGTATTGCAAGACAATGGTCGAACAGCACGATGGCCCATCATAGTCGAGGGTTGCTAGGCATTCCGGGAGAGCTTGTCACCGGTAAACCGGGCAAGATAGCCAGAACACGCTAGCGCGGCTTGTGAGGTGCAAAGTGTAAAAGAAAGTTAAGTTCTCCAAATTGAATTAAGTCCCCCAAGTAAAATGCCTTTCAAGTTTGGCCCTCTTGATTATTCAACACTTCTTTATGTATTTTTTTTTAAAAAAAAGAAGTTTTGAATAAATAGTCCCCAGCAGAGTCGCCACTGTGGGCTCCCGCGCCCGTAGTGCGATTTAGACAGAGTCGCCACCCGGATTTTTTGAGATGGATGATCCGAGGAACCGAGGGGTTTTGTTTTGAAAAGAAAGGACTTTTGATCTAGCGAAACTGTTGAGATTTTGGATCCGGGAGCCAGGTTACGAGCGGGGAAGGTTTTGTTGAAAAGCACCCCGCTCGCCCGGTGAAAATCGGTCTCTACTAAGCATTTTAAATGGGGGGATTCATACCATTCGGAAAACCTTAAAAACACATAAGGGGAAAGGGGAACAAGATAAATCATAACACGTTGCTGTGCTAGTGGTGCTTGCTGTACAGAGATGATAAAGATGGCATGACGATAATATAAACAAAGAAACATATACAAATGGACTGTCTGAATCACCATCCTCTGTCAGACGACATATCGCTTTATAACGCGCGGCTTACTGATACGCCGTGCGTGGTTCTGATCTTGATACCAAACTTTCATTGTTTTGTAAAGCTTCGCACGGTATACTCATTACATGGCACGGTGTTATTTTAAAACTTCAGGCAGCTTACAGTCGTCAGATCATTTCGGATCTGCACCATTCTTTCAAGCCATGAAAAGAAAACCATTTTTGATACGTTTGCTTGCTTTGAAAAGATCTATGGAGTTTAAGACATGGCTTGTAGATATGGTTTCATTTTGGGACTGCTTTTGGTATACAGAAAAGATCCAACAACAGGCGATCGTGATCCAGACAGTTTGAACAAGAAAACAATATCATTTTGAAATGCCGTGTGTGCAAGCTTACTACGCCGTGCGACGCTTCAAAGCGCCGCGCGGCGTAGCACACTTTTGTACAGAACACTGGTTTTGTTTTGTAAAAGAGGTTTTGGGTCAGATCCTGACCAAAAGGGTTAAGCCTGAAAACAGAAAGGTCCCCTCAGGGCCAAGACAGAGCCTAGCCCAAGGAAACTTGGTTTTTACCATGGATCTGGAGCTTGAATGAGTTTTGATGAAGGCGGATGGACGTCGGAAGGTTGAAAAAGAGAGTAGAAGTATGGATGTGTGTAGTAGATGGGTATATTGGGTAGTTGGGGTCTCAAAGTTAGTAAGGAACTAACTTCAATGGTGAAGAGAAAAATGGAGTAAAAGGCCTAGAGAATGTCTTTTGAGAACAACATTCTCAAGGCTTGGAAATGGGAAAGTGGGTGTGAAAGCAAGAAGAGAGAGAAAGGGTATAATGGTGATCAAGGGCCCTTTTCCCTTGAGTGGAGGGGTGTATTTATAGGCAAGAGCCTTGGATTTTGAATTTCAAAAGTTGGAGGTATTTTCTGGGCGGGCCAGAAGTGTGCTTTCGGCTGAGCCGTATTGCAGCTGTGGCTCAAATAGGCGTGGCCGACAGCTTTCTGAGCCAGTCAGAACTTTACCTAAAATGCCGAGCGGTTAACCTCATGAACGCGTGCGGCGTATTAAATTTCGATACGCCGTGCGGTTTAGAGATGTCTCGCGCGGTATTTCAGGCTCGCTCTAGGGCTTTCGGGCTTTCTGGGCTTTTGGGCTTTGCTTTGGGCTGACGGTTTATTTGGGCTGAGGATACATTTGGGGTTAAGGGAGTCCCTCATTCAAGCTCGCAAAGGTTCCGTTTCCTTTATTTCATCATCGGGGTGAACAAAAAGACCCTTCGAGGTCCGGATTGGGGTGTCTACAGAGAGGTGGCCGGCCATGAGAGGGGGAGAGAGAGCCAATTTTTTTCTATAAATAGGCACCCCACTCTTGCCTTGAACTCACACCTTCACCAATTCAACTTCTCTCTCTAGAAAATCTAGTATTCTTACTTTGTTCTTGAAGTTCTTCCTTTGTTCTTGAGTTCTTCTTGAGTTCTTCAAGAAACTCATCCTAAGCCGCCACTAGACTGCCACTCGACCACCTGCTTACGCCACAACCTCGCCTTCAAATAAGGTTGAAACACCCCAAGCGTAGGGCTAGGTCATCGATAGCATAATAACCGAAAAGTCCGGGATCGTACCCACAGAGAATCGAATATAGCTTAATCGGATTGTAGGTTTTATATGGTGGATTCGGCGTTTAAGACGGCCAACTTGGTTTTGCTTTAACGGTGAAAATGCTAGAACAAGAGACTAGAAAGACTTAATGAACTTAAAGAGGCAAGTCTAGGGATCGTCTAACCCTTGACAAAGGCCGTTACCGGTTCCCAAATATAACTCAAGCGAGAGTCACGACCGCGTGCTCACGCCCGGAAGATTTAGCTTTAATGACTACGTTTATCAAAAGATGTGATTGAACGGAACTAAGCCAACCTATTTTTGCTAATGTATCTAACACGTAGGAGGCCACGAGCCCTCGGTATGTTGCTTGCCAAGACCGCTTGACTAAGCTTCATATCAAGGAGCTAACACCCCTCGCTTAGACCAAAATGGCTAGGTTAATCCAATTCCGAAAACCATGATTTTAAGCCCGAGGGTTTGAGAACCAAATAACCACCTAAGTCATTAGGAAAGATTAACCCAAAACTTAGCCAAAAGACTACTAAACCATAATAGAAAGACTAAGCATAAAGCTAGAAATGACAAACATGATTTTACCAACGGAAATGAAAACAAACTTGAAATTAATAAAGATCCAAGCCGTAGCTACAACATTAATAAACGAGAAAGACTTACAAGTGTTCTTGAAAGATTTAACTAAGAAAGATTGGAAGACATTAATGGAGAAAGACTAACCTAAACTAACTAACTACTTTCTCCTACAAGTGAGAGAGAGAAGAGTATTTATACAACTCAACTTCTCTCCCAACAAATATCCTAAAAACATACAAAAAGTAGTAACTATTCCATAAATGGAAAGTCCAAAAAGCAGCAAATATCTGGCCGAAGGCTCCCCGTATCGATATGGATTTAGGCAAAGTATTGATACCACGCTGTTATCCTGAAATGGCCATTTTCCACGTAATGTCTCCGTATCGATACGGGAAAAGGCCGTATCGATACGGAACAACCTGCCTTCCCACGAAGCTAATGCGTATCGATACAGATTTAGGCTGTATCGATACCAGGAGCTTATCTTTAGATCTTCAAGCCAGCTTCAGCAGGCAGCTCCCAACAACTTCCAGCTCCTCAGCATCTTATTTTCATTCTCTAAAGTTAAGTAAAGATGACATTTTAAATCTTTCTTTTACCTTTTCTTTACTTTAATTTATTTAATGAAAATAAGAAAGTACCCCCATTTGGAAACAATGGCATTACCAGAATTTTAAGATTCCAATTAAATCAAAATGTCAACCCCCCACTTTTAGTACAAAACAGAAAACTGCACAATTTTCTCAAGAGAAAAAGGCTCGAAACATGACCTTGCTCTTCAAATAAAACCTTGCAACTTTGTAGTTACTCTTAGAAAAATTCAAGGATCAATTACCGCCATTTTTAATCTCGAAAATCGATACTTTTTCAAAAAGTCATTTTTCCATACTTAGACAGATTTTAAGGGGCCGACAGGGTCTTCGGGTACTTGGGAGCACTTGAGCCATTCATGGCGTCAAACTATGCCTTATTTGCACGTTTTACCTGAACCACACAAAAACCTACCTTACGTGCATAGATCGGCGCACGTGGCCCACTTTCGAGTTCCGCACAAATGATTCAAACTGTTTATTAATTTTAAAATATTTTTTGAGTGGTTCCGTTAATAATCAACTCAATCAAATAACTGCAAATTTTTGATCCAATGTACCAAATTTTCATTCAAATTACACAGGATCCTATATTCTGAATAGAAAACTAATATATTGGATCAAGCACTTGCAGTATCAGATTGAGCTAATTTTTCTTGGGATCACTCGAGAAAATATTTTAAAATTAATGAATGATTCAAACTTTTTGTGTAGGACCCAAAAGTGGGCCCCATTGGCCAATCTGTGCACTATCGAAATCTCGCAAGTTATCATATTAATAATTGTAACAGATTTGCTAATGGGTACTGATGATGAGTACAGATTATGTACATGGGTGAGGTGCTTAACCTCTATGTCGTTAAAATTAAAAATTGCTGATAATTTGTTTACCAAAAATTACAGTGCAACTAAAAATACGAAGGAAGAGCTCACGTTTAAATTTTTTTCTTTCTCGGCAAAAGTTAGTAATGTTAGTTCGAAGTTTGTAGAGGGTAAAAAATATCCGGACAAGTGGCCCGCTCCTCGAACGACCCGTGGAATGAAAAAGGCCACATGGCCGCGGGACCCATGGTGTTATTAGAAGATTCCAATGATGTTATTAGAAGGAAACAAAGGGCTTCCAATGCTTCCAACCAACAGATTTCAATTCCCAATTCCACATATCTCAACAACAGTTTCTCAAAAGGTACTAGAAACCCTAACAGTTCATTTGTTTTCAGTGCTGTGATAAGCACACAATATTGTATATTCTTGTGCTTAATACCTTCCATTTTGTTAGTAATTTATTTTAATCAACGGGTATCTGTAATCTTAACGTGGGGAGATAAATAAATATTTAATATCATGGAGCTCGTAATATAATTGAGATAAAGACGGGAGTGCAATTATAATTCTGTAGTGGGGTGAATTATAATTAGTGAAATAAGAAATAGAATCCTAGTGGAATTAGAGTTTCTTATTTACACTGGGAGCCCGGACTTATTACTCCTTAGGTCCCTATCGTAGCCCTATATATACACGTTATGCTCTCTAGGTCAGTTAAACGTTTTCTATTGTTCACGAAATAGAGGCAGACTTAGAGAGAGCAAACAGACCACGAAAGAGTCCACACTCGGTTCGTGTTCTTGACGTGCAAGGAATACGATAGAAGATCGTAAGGTGCAGTCGAGCAGTATATGTGGCTTATAGCAAGTTGTAGACACCCCAATTTGAACTTGTCAAATTTCTTTGATTTGTGGCCCGGAGGCTCCCCGATGATGACTTTGGATTGAAACAAGCCTCACACCGATCGAGACTTTGCTCCTTGAAAGATTTGAAAAGGGAATAAAAATGGTCAAAAGCATTTCCAAGCGCTTGAGAGTAGTCCCGAGCGCTCAAAACCATTTTCCAAAACCTTTGGCCTAGCTCACTCTCGAGCGCTTGGGACTGTTGTGTGGCCCAATGGATGGCAGTATCACCCACTACCCATGGAACTCATCATTACCACCATCTTGAGTCGGCTGATAGTTCAGTCAACACTCAACCTCTGGTGGCAGAGATATTCAGGCCAAAGATTTTCCCATTAAAAAATGTTTTATTCAAAACCATTTGATTTCAAAACTATAAGTTATTTTAGCCTATAAATAAGAGGGTCTGGTTTCAGGGCAAGAGGGCTACGAAATCTTCTCCTGGAGAACCCTATTCTCTGCCCTCTTTCTCTCTCTTGCTAAAAACCAAAAACTTCCAAACTCACCTTCCAAACTTCAAAGGTTTTAGAAATCACCAAGGAAAAGGGCAGGAAATCCAGAACACTCACTGCTTCTGATTTCTTGTACTCTTCTCTCTGCATCCACCTTTCAAAGCTATTCCAAAGAGCAAAGTTCAAGCAAAAGGTAGAAACCTTTACCTTTGATCACAACCAAAGAGGCTGTTCTTCCCTTCTGAGGGGGGTCTCTCAGCCTGACCCAGTCTTCAATACTGGGTGCATGGTTGGGAGACCCTAGTGTAAAAACAAGAGCAATGGGGTACAAAAAAATATTTTCACAAAACCCTTACTGGAAACACTCCGGAGCGCTCGAGAGTACTCCGGAGCGCTCGGGACTGTTCCCAATTTCATGCATGGTCTATTGTCACACAACAGGCTGGGTATGAGTTACACTTTTAAAGGAAAGCATCTCATCTTGGCATGCATGCACAGAAAATCGTTTTCCCCTAAAACAGAAACATTTTCTCACAAGTTTTCATGTGTGAACAAGGCTCCTTTCTTTTAAAGTGAAAAGAATCATTCTCTTCAGGGAAAAATCAAAACAAGGGCCTTTGCATGTCAAGATAGTACTATTTTCCATCTGAGAGTAAGTTAGCATGCAGCCCACTCCCAAGCACTCGGAACCGTTCCCGAGCGCTCGGGAGGGCATGCATGCCATTGCGTTCCATCTTCCCCAGCTTGTTGTGTCGTATACCTTTCTGTATGCATAAGTGTAGCCTGTGGCTCTTTTAAATTTATAGATCTAGCCTTGTTGAGGCAGGGATGCATGATCTGAAAGATTGAAGGCTTAGCTCAGTCTTTCAAGTCCTCTGCTGAGCCATTAGTGTACATAATATCATTTCAGCTTCCAGCTTTGCATTATATTCTGTCTGTGCTACTAAGTTTTGCAGGTTCAGAGTGTCAGAACTCCCAAGCGCTCGGGACCACTCCCGAGCGCTCGAGAGTGAATCCAGTAACAGGGTTTCATCTTCTGTTATTTTGTGTTGCGTGCACAACCATTTCACCCTCTACTGTACACATGCACCAGTATACACTTCTTATGTGTTATAACTATGGATATTTGCTAAATACTCTAATGAAACAAAATTCCTTTTAAAAATCCCGTAAACGTTTAGTAGAGACCGATTTCGAATCGGGCGAGGGGGGTGCATTAAAACCCTTCCCCCCTCTTAACATGGCTTCCGATCCCTCAAAACGATCTCTGGTTTTCAATTTTAAATCAATCATTTTCAAAATAAAACGGTTTCTTGGGTGATATACCACAAATCCGGGTGGCGACTCTTCAAACCAATTTTTCTTCAAAACGGAAATATATTTTTCGGGCTGGTAGCCCACAGTGGCGACTCTGCTGGGGAAGTTTAATTAATACTTGAGAAAAGTTGGTTTGTTGATAAAACGGCCCGCTTTTCTTGAATATCAATTAAACTCGTGAGCCAAGCTTGAAAAACGTTTGTGGGATTTTCAAAGGGATTTTGTTTCATTGTCTATCTTTTGTATATATCTTGTGCAACCTCGCTGTTGTGTTTCGGCAATCCTACCCGGCTTGCCGGTGATGGGCAATCCCGGAATGCTCAGCAACCCTCGACCGTGATGAGTCATCTCTACCGTTTGTACCATTATTGGGTGTACGCTCAATAGTGGGAGGTATACTTTGACTCTAGTCCGGGGAACCCTTTTCAAGCCAAAACCGGCCTTTGTACATGCTTAGCAAGCCATTGAACCTTCCGAATTAGGACAGGAACCTACAGGGTAGGGTTATGTGCTATATCCTGTTTACGTGCTGCATTGCATTTTACACCCTCATACCATCAGCCACGATTCTCGAGACTCGCTCGCGCAGTCTTTGCGAGGTTGCCAAGACCCGATGAAGAGTCACGCATTCTATGTGCGTGTTGTTTAACTACATGAGTCCTTAGAACAAGGAGACTTTGGGAAATCAGAATATACTAAGTCCTTGACTAACGCCTAATCGAAATTTCAACGGAGAATAAGGAATAACAAGGAAAACGACGCCGTGATGCCACTTTACTTACACCACTCTGGCTAATGGCACCATGTCACTGACACCACGATGGTTGGGGTATCACGTCGTCTATACTAAGTTATTCCAAATTCAAAATTGAAACTTCGAACGAGGACTAGTTGAATACTTAGTTCATTTTGACATCTCTTAGAATTTGTCGTTCTGAACAAAGGATACACCCTAAAAGAAATCCGAGGATCAAGGCAACCTCGCGTGAAGGATACTCGATCATTCTTGGAAAATCAGAGTCGATGGCGGTGACGATGATGCAATCATTTTCAAAAAAAAAAATGTACATATTTCATGAAATATAAACAGGAATCGCGTCTGAGCACGGTTTTTGCTTTGCTATCACTACTGAGCAATTGGGCCGAAGAAGAAGGACACCATACCCTCCTGGACCAGACCCTTGGGACAGAGATTGGAACGGCTTCAACTTCAAGCAGATTCTGTCAGTGCATCAGATTTGAGGGAGGAAATGGATCTATTGATCGGGAACCTAAATCCAAACCCCAATCCAAACCCAAACGGGGGCAACCTAAATCTGAATGCCGGCAATCCGAACCCGAACCCAAACGGAGGTAACCCGAACCTAAACCCAAACGGAGGCGAGCCAAATCCAAATCCCAACCCCATTCCTAATCCAAATCCAAACCCTAACCCAAGTCTGGAAAACTTGTACGGAGAAATGGGACGGATAAGGGAAGATATCCAACGTCTAGGCGAGCGCACTGATAACCAAATCGCCCAGCTTATGATGATGATTACTGGGGTTGCACGACGTCTTCCACCACCAAACCCGAATCCGAATCCTAACCCAAACCCGAATCCGAATCCGATCCCAAATCTCAATCCGACTCCAAATCCAAATCCAAATCCTAACCTCAACTTAAACCTCAATCCTAACCTCAACCTGAACCTCAATCCAAACCCTAATCCGAATCCGATTCCGAACCCGGAGCTGATCGTTGAATTGGAAACCCCGAAAAACCCCGAGATGGCTGCAGTATTGGCGAAGGTCACCCTGTTAGAGGAGTCTGTGGCGAGAAACGAGAAGATAGCATCAACCGGTTTTGACATCCACAAGCTTTGCTTGTTTCCTAATGCAAAGCTTCCGGAAAAGTTTAGGCCGATCGACTTCGCTAAGTTTGACGGGACAGGAGACCCAAAGGCTCACTTGATCGGATACATCGGAGCACTTTCCATGTGGGGAGTGGAGAAGGATGCTATGGCACAGATGTTCTCGCAGACTCTGGTGGGGCATGCTTTGCACTGGTTTACCTCCCTGGATGAAAGGAAGAAGCATTCATGGGAGGACATATGCGCGGCTTTTGTGGCGCAATATGATTACAACATTCAGTTGGAGGTGACCACTCGTGAATTAGAGTCAACGAAGATGGAAGCAAAGGAGGCCTTCGCCGAGTTCGTAAAAAGGTGGATGGCTAAGGCCGCACAGATGAAGGACAGACCAAGCGATAGGGACCAGATCCGGATGATTGTCCGGAACCTTCAACCAACTCTCGCACGGCACATGGTTATGGCTCAAGCATGCTTAGACTTTAAAACATTCTTCGACACAGGCTTAGCCATCGAAGAAGCAGTTCAATTGGGGATCCTTGACAAACCCGAGCCTGCTCCCAAACCCAGGAAGGTTTACTCCGGAAACAGCAACGCCCTCTTTGGCAACTCAAACTACACCAACCTCCCAAACACAACTCAAGCCGAACCCGTCAATCAAATTGTGACCCAAGCTAGTCAACCCCGTACCCAACCCCGCACTTTCGCTCAATTCTCGGCACCCCTCTCTGCCGTGCTTGAGAAGTTGGTCGAAAGTGGCATGCTTAAACCACTTACCCCTACCTCAAAAACTCCCTGCATCCCACAACCCTAACGCATACTGTGCCTTCCACCAGGGCCCGGGCCATTCAATCGACAACTGCTTCCGCCTGCGCCATGCTATCCAGGATCTCATAGACAACAAAACTCTCCCCACACCACCACAAAAACCAAACACCGTCTCAAACCCGCTCCCGAAACACACTAACGCCCGCACCAACCATATCTCCCTAGACCATCCCTTTGACCCGAGCCTCTACATCCTCCCTACCACCCAACCCAAACCAATTGTCGAGTTGCCAACCGAGGATATCGTCTGTGCCCTTGAATCTGCGGATTGGGATTTCCAAAGAAGGTGGGAAGAGTTGGCAAGTGATTTTCTGGCGGTGGAAAACCGGGCTATCGTAACTGGGATATGGCCCGTGGCTCTCGATGCTCACCAAGTCGCAGAATTGGAACATGGCAATTGGAGGCAAGAATTCGAAGAAGTGATGACCGACCCATTGGATGGGTACTCCCTATTTGCTCTGTTCTTGGAGCCAGAA
Organism: Rhododendron griersonianum; assembly: GCA_018127125.1. Lineage (NCBI taxonomy): Eukaryota > Viridiplantae > Streptophyta > Magnoliopsida > Ericales > Ericaceae > Rhododendron > Rhododendron griersonianum. The sequence continues at coordinate 26,973,715 of CM030790.1, read as the reverse complement.
CCGATTGAAGAAGAGGATGAATGGGCATGGGAGCTCGAACCCAACGGGTGGCATTGGATTGATGATTCCGACCCGTTAGACGAAACGCCATTGGCATACCTTTTCCTAGAGGAAGAAGTTCGTGAAGAAATGAACCTCATGAACCCCCGCATGTTTTCGGGGCTCACTGTCAGCGCCATTATTAATATCACTAGAGGATCCGACGCTCTGGACCATATCATGGATCAAGCCTTCATCCCGCAGGATTACATTATTGGGGAGCACCTTCCGCAGCCCGTAGTCGAAACCCCCAATGAGCCCGCTATCTGTGTACTAGACCCTGAAGATCTGTGGGGAAAATCTGAATTGGTGAATGTGTGGATCGATGGCGAGGAACTGACCGTCAATAGAGCCATTATAGATGAAGGCTCTCTGCAGATTAGCAACAACAGCAACAACAGTAACAACAACAGCAACAACAGTAATAACAACGGCAATAACAACGTCAACTTTTGGAACTCCCTAGAGGAAGGAAATATGTGGCACGCTCTGGAGAGGGAAGCCCTCAACGAAACCTTGGAGAAAACGGCACTTGACAAAGGAAAACGTAAGGCTGACCCTTGCAACTCTGACTTCTCCAACTTTTGGGAGGGTACTTGGTGGGAGCCCATTCCCAAAACAGTTAGCAACCTTACCAGGAGTGGGAGAGTGTACCAGCCAACCAACCTCCAGCGGGGAAGCTCGTCCCGAGCCCCTCCGCCGCGGCAGAACAACCCCATCAACTCGGCAAGCCCGGACACCACTCAAGCTCCATAACACAACCCTCCTAACTCCACAAACCCGCCACCTCAATCTAACCCACCAGTCCATCTCAACCCTTTCATGAGTTCGAACCCTGACGTCTCCCAACAACAAAACCCAGCTGCCATCGCTGACCCTATTATCCGACAACTCCAAGAAACCCCTGTTCGTATGTCTATGTGGGGAGTGTTAGCTGCATCCCGCGAGCACCACCGCAGGCTCGTAAACACTCTTTCCAAATTCGAGGTCCCCTATGATATAGCCCCAGAAGCCCTTATTGCCCTTATAACCCCGATGAACCTCACCCAGCACACCCTGTCGTTCACAGAAAAGGACCTCCCGCCGGAGGGAGCTGACCATAACAAGCCACTACACGTGACGATGAAGTGTCTCGGAAAATGGGTCCCTGCAATTCTCATCGACAATGGTTTAGCCATCAACGTGTGCCCACTTCGCACCGCTTATTGCCTGGGCCTCAAGAACAAGGACTTTGCACCATCGAATCTAGGTGTCCGCGCCTATGATAATACGCGCCGCGATGTTTTGGGGACAATCAACTTGGAACTTGTGACGGGGAAGTTTAAAACCACTGTCGAATTCTGTGTGTTAGAGATACCTGCGTCGTTCAACCTCCTGCTGGGGAGGCCATGGCTGCACATGTCGGATGTCATGGGTGTGCCCTCAACGTTGCATCAGAAACTCATCCTGGGTTTAGATTCTGGAACCCTCATCATCCATGGAGACTCAGGCATCCGTCCACACTCTGAGGACAACTCCCCACTGCTAGAGATTATGCATGGAGATGAGGATATTGCCATGGGGGGCTTTGCGGTTATGACTTCGAAAGTGTGCACCATCCGGGCCTAGGACGATTTCTTGGTGAGCTCCGTAGCGCTGGAAATTATGAAAAGGATGAAATATCTGCCAGGCAAGGGTTTGGGGCTTTATGGTCAAGGAGTCCCGGAATTCCCCGATTTCCCTGGAAGTAACGAGCGCTTTGGTCTAGGATATGAGGCCAAGAAGAGCGATCCAGCAAAGAGGTGGCGCAACCGCGCCCAGGCTCATACAGCCGGGGTTAAACCGAAAGTGAAAGAGGCATTGTACTAAGGGGAGCCCTAGCCCTTTGTGGATCTTGAAATGAAAATGAAGTATCCGGGGTTTGAAATCTTTGCCAACGACACTTGGGAAGATGATGAAGTAGTGACCAAGGTGGAAGAGGTATCTGAGGCACTCGACTGGCTGGAGGCTTTTGGTTTGGGCAGTCTCCAACTCCTGTTTGAAGGTGAGGATCCGGAGGGTATGGTCGAAGACGCTGTTGTGCTTGTGCTTGGAGAGGAAGAGGAGGTTGAAGATCCTTCCAAACTCATCGTGGAGGCTGTAGGCGTTTATGATAATTGCACTTTCATACCACATGTAACTCGCACTCATAGCACTTACACTGAGTCTGAGTCCGACACTAGCTCGTCGTCTAGCACAGAGTCGGAGTTTGTGCCTATTGGCCCTCCACAGCGTAGCTTTTACTTTGAGTTTGAGTCAACCGCTGTATTTCCCCCTTCTGAGGAGGCTGCTAATGAAATGAATGACGCTTTCGCTTACTTGCCGATTTTTGAAATAAATTGTTTAGATCCCAACGATGAAGGAATAGATCTCGATGGGGACGTCCCCAAGGAGATCCGTTCCCTCATCGATCGCGAAAATGAAAGGCATGCTCAGCCTTTAAAAGAAGAAATAATCTCTATAAATTTGGGTGATGAGGAGAACCCTCGATTGGTTCAGGTCGGTTTCGGGCTGTCCCCCGATGAGCTTCAAGAGCTCATAGATTTACTAAAGGAATTCAAAGAAGTTTTCGCTTGGTCTCACGCGGACATGCCCGGAATCGACCTGGAGATCGTCGAGCACAGGATCCCTCTCTTCCCCGACGCAAAACCCGTTAAGCAGAAACTGAGAAAAATGAGGCTCGATTGGGTGCTTAAGATAAAAGAAGAGCTCACAAAACAAATTGACACCGGTTTTCTAATCGTAACGGAATACCCCACTTGGGTCGCAAACATCGTTCCGGTCCCCAAGAAGGACGGAAAAATCAGAGTGTGCGTCGATTTCAGAGATCTGAACAAAGCAAGCCCTAAGGACGATTTCCCATTGCCGCATATAGACGTACTTGTTGATAACACTGCAGGGCATGCTCTACTATCCTTCATGGATGGTTTCTCAGGGTACAATCAGATTCTCCTAGCTCCGGAAGACAGGGAAAAGACAACATTCATCACCGAGTGGGGGACATATTGTTATCGGGTTATGCCATTTGGGTTGAAAAATGCCGATCCTACATATCAAAGGGGTGCCACGACACTACTCCACGACATGATTCATAAGGAGGTCGAAGTATACGTCGATGACATGATAGTGAAAGGAAGGAACGGAAAGATCATCTCCCGGCATTGAAGAAGTTCTTGGAAAGGATTCAGAAATACAGGATGCGTCTCAACCCGCAGAAATGCACGTTCGGAGTCAAGGCCGGAAAGATGCTTGGGTTCATGATCACAACCAGGGGGATTGAGGTGGATCCTTCTAAGATCAAAGCCATTCTCGAGATGGAGCCACCTCGGTCCGAGAAAGAAGTCCGGTGCTTCTTGGGGAAAATTCAGTTCATCAGTCGGTTCATCGCTAAGTTGACCTTGACCTGTGAACCACTCTTTTGACTACTCAAGAAAGACGTGAAATTCGAATGGAATGACAAGTGTCAGAAAGCTTTTGAAGCAGTGCGGACTTATCTCCAGAATCCTCCAATCTTGATGCCGCCCATCCCGGGAAAACCTTTGATCCTATACTTGTCCGTCACGCCCTCGTCAATGGGGTGCATGTTGGCACAAGAAGGAGAAGATGGGGTTGAAAGGGCGATCTACTACTTGAGCAAGAAGATGGTGGGAAGCGAAGAGCGGTACACCTCATTGGAAAAGACGTGCTGGGCACTGATATGGGCCACAAAGAAATTGAGACACTACATGCTGGCTTACTCGGTGATACTGATTTCTCGGATGGATCCTCTCAAATATCTATTCGAGAAGCCAGCGCTTACCGGTAAGTTAGCACGTTGGTTGCTCTTATTGGCCGAGTTCAAAATCAAGTACGTCACTCGCAAGTCAGTGAAAGGAAGAGCGGTGGCAGAGTTCTTGACGGATCGTCCGATTGAGGGCCCGGAACACACTGAATTTCAATTTCCCGACGAAGATGTAATGACAGCAGTTGACGAAACGTGGATGTTGTACTTCGATGGAGCCGCTAATCAGAAGGGCTTTGGGATTGGCATACTGCTAGTCTCGCCTGAGGGGTCACACATTCCCCTCGCATTCAAACTAAACTTCGAAGTCACAAACAACGAGGCAGAATACGAAGCATGTATTGTGGGAATGGAAGCTGCATTGGAGGTTGGAGTCAAGGTACTGGAAGTTGTCGGAGATTCCAACTTGGTCGTATCGCAAGCGAATGGGGAATGGAAAGTTAGGAGTGAGAAAATGAAGCCGTATCATCAGCAATTCGACGAGCTTATCCCGAACTTTCAGAAGGTGACCTTCACGCACGTACCGAGGATGAAGAATCGCTTCGCGGACGCACTGGCTACTTTAGCGTCCATGCTGGAACTTCCAATCGGGGTAAAGCTAAGACCTGTCATGATTGAGCAAAGGGGGAAACACGTGTACGACTATGTCATGAACATCAACGAACCAGACGATGGCCTCCCTTGGTTCCATGATATTTGGAATCTCGTCGAGAAAGGGGAATTTCCTGCGGATTCAACTAAGAAGGATCGGATCGCCTTGCAGCGGCTCGCATCTCAATACATCATCTGCGGTGGGAAATTGTACCGGCGATCTCCGTGCGGGGTTCATAAGTTGTGTGTTCACGATGGGGAGTCGAGGGCAGTAATGGAAGAGGTACATGAAGGCGTTTGTGGACCCCACATGAATGGAATGATGCTAGCAAAGAAGGTTCTGAGGTTGGGATACTATTGGTCAACCATGGAAACAGATTGCATCGAGTATGTGCGTCGATGTCATAAGTGCCAGACTCATGCCAATCTTATCCATGTCCCGCCCTCGGAATTACACTCAATGGCGACACCATGGCCATTCTCCGCCTGGGGCATCGATGTTATTGGAAAGATCACTCCCGCGGCTTCCAATGGTCACAGGTTCATTCTAGTAGCAGTGGATTACTTCACCAAATGGGTCGAGGCAGCTTCGTATAAGACATTGACGGCCATTCAAGTGGCTCATTTTATCAGGCAAAACATCATTTATCGGTATGGGGTCCCTCAAGCCTTCGTGTCTGATAATGGTGTTCACTTCAAGGGAAAGGTTTTGGAACTCTTCGACGAGTTCAAAATTCAAGTGCATCATTCAACCACCTATCGGCCACAAACGAATGGGGCAGTTGAGGCCGCAAACAAGACGATCCTCGAAAGGACTACTCAGTCAGCTAGGAATTGGCACGAACAATTACCACTAGCTTTGTGGGGATACCGGACGTCTATTCGTACACCGACGGGGGCAACACCCTATTCTTTGGTGTACGGTATGGAAGCCGTTCTCCCTATCGAGCTAGAAGTTCCATCGCTGAGGGTCATGGCTGAGAGCGGAGTGAACGAGGCTGAATGGATCAGTGGGAGATTTGAAGAACTCATGTTATTCAACGAAAGAAGGCTACGGGCGTTGTACCACATTCAGGGCTACCAGCGAAGGATCGCCCGGGCATTCAACAAGAAAGTGAAGTCGAGGGACCTACAAGAGGGGGACATGGTAGTTAAGGAAATTCGTGCGCCGGTGTTTGATCTACGAGGAAAGTTCCGACCTAAATGGGCAGGGCCGTACATCATCAAGACCATTCTCTCTGGAGGAGCGGCCTCAATCATCGACCTCGACGGCAACGAATTCTCAAATCTTGTCAATTTGGATCAGCTTAAACGGTATTACCCCTGAGAGAGCTCGCTGGGCTGAAAACCGCAAGGGCGGGCGGTCCCAGGCAAAAATTAGAGCAAGCCTGCTAGGTCGAAAACCCGAAAGGGCGGCTTAGGCAAAAGTTAAGGCAAAAGTTGAAAGAGAGCTCGCTAGGCCGAAAACCCGAAAGGGCGGCTCTAGGCAAAATTTAGAGCGCAAAAGGAGAGCGTTAATACCCGAGCGAACCCTAGCCCGAACTACGTATGGGCCTGATTCCCTTTCACGAGGGATACGTAGGCAATCTCGCGCTGAGGTTCGGTCCTGTATCTCTAAAATAAAAATCCAAATTGACGAATCAGAACGTTTTCTCAGAGGCGCATACGATTAACCAACCAAAAGGGGGAAACCCTTAATCAACCAATTTTATTCAGATTATCTCTTTATTACAAGCTGAGCATGAAAACGAAAAACGCACATTTTTTAACACACTCCTTTTATTTCAAAAAAAACGGCAAAGTAAGCGGTCAACCCATCCTTGCTTCCACATCTCTCCTCAGCCATTTACGATACCTTCCGGTCGTAGCAATAGAGAAAAGTGGATCACTTGGCGCAGTCCTGCGAGCCTCCCACGATCGAGCATAACTCCGAAGGCCCGGAATGGTGAAGAGAGGGAGACGAAGCACTTCAGAACCCGGCAGCGGCACTTCTTGGTTTAGTCCAAACTGACGGAGGATGCGGAACGGTGAGTAGAAGGAGAAGCCTGTCAAGCCAGCCACAAGCACATGTGTCGAACCCATGTTACCAGCAGTCATGGCAGGGAGCCTCAGCCAATGGCACCGCCAAACGACGTCATCTTCCTCGGCAGAAGCAAAGAAATCAGCCCAGTCATCCTCGTTGCTGTACGTCGCTAGAAAAGGACGGTTCCATCCACTTGCACGATACCACCAGTCATTCGCCGGAGGTGTCAGCAGGCTCAACTTGTCACAAAGCCACATCTACCCAAAGAGAGAGAAAACAAGTAAGGAGCTAGATAAAGCCTGAGCCGAGTGTTGAGGTAAAATGAATGAGAGAAATAGAAAAAGGAGAGCTGAGTGAGGTCCCTAACCTGCAGCAACAGCGGGCTACCACCGAAAACCCTTGTGCGACCAGCATGGACAGCGTCTAGCCCCATCAAGGTCTCGGCAAGGACCAAGGGTGCAACATCCTTGCGAGCCTCGATCTGAGAAGCGACGCCCACCAATAGAGAACTGGGCTGACCAACTGAAGGAACCAACAGAAAAGCCGCCAAAAGACAAATGCAACAGGCTGTCATTTGTCGACCTTGGTATTCGAAGTCTGTCAAGTCCCCGGGTGGACTGAATCTCTCGTACAGTTGCACGATGTTGATGGCATTGCCCCGAATGAGAAACTCAGCAACATTTCCACTAACACCTAGCTTAGCTTTCAGAATATTCTTCATACTCTCTCTAAGCATTGGGACAATGGGCTCCGTGGAGTCATGACTTCCAAGGTAAGCATGGAATTCCTCGACGGTGGGGCATAGCTCTTGAGAGCCAAAGCGAAAGACGTGCACTTCGGAATCCCAAAAGCGCATCGCCGCATGTAGCAAGACAGGACGGATTGCGATCTCCCGAAGATGCCTAAGAGCGTAAAGTCAGTGTCCTCGGAAGTTCAACCAGTCGATGCCTTCGAGGCTGTCCAACCAGGGACGGAGCAAGGCTTGGTTTAGCAAGGCCATGAGAGGAATGGGTTTTTGGATGGAAAAAGGGTTTTTGGGAGGAGAAGAATGGAATGAGGTGTGAATGAATGGCCAAGGCAGGAGCTCTCTATTTATAGAGGTCTGCAGAATGCCATGCCAACCCTCACTAGCCTTGGAATTCTTCAAGCTCAACATTTTCAAGACAATTTCAAAATTTCAAACTTTGGAAATTTGAAAAAATGTTGGAAAAGCCCAAGTCTTGCTTTGGGAAGTTGTTTCTGTTGGGAAACAGATGGTGCAGAGTTACGAGACGTCTTGGAAGTGTGCATACAAAAGAAAACGACATGGGAATAGCTAGTGAGTGGCATTGGGAAACAACTCTGAACTGCCAGTGACAGAAGTCCCGAGCGCTCGGGAGTGAAGACCCAAGCGCTCGAGACCACTCCCAAGCGCTCGAGAGTTCTATTGTTGTACAGAGGGTTCTGATCCCAGTGTTCCGGCCTCAGTTCAACGCCACAAATACGTCCAACTCCAATCAGAAGGTTCTCAACATGTTCTCAGGGGATACAGCGGTTTCCATTACATGTTTTCTTGCATATTTGTTCTTGATCTTTGAAAAATACTAAGATTCCCAGGGCTTTCGTCCCTCGAGTACGTCAAATACCACGTTAAGCGTGTTTTATTGAACCCAACGATACGTATAAGTCGCAATGTGCATTACTAACTGTGTATTGATGTCAGATTTTCGTTCCTGCTTTGAGAGTATCGGTTGAAATTCGCGTGCTCTTTACTTTTCTTTCAAGCTAGACGAGCATATTTCATAAAATACAATTCTTGATAGGGAGTGCGAAACGAATACCAAAGAGTGAAATACAAGCTTTCATAAACAAGTACAGTATTTACAATGAGTAAGGAAGGAAATACAAAAGCTGGGGCAAGCACCACCCAATCCTAACTATTGGGGCACGCAGACCCAAACAAAATCAAGGCACGCAGGCCTAGAAGCTACAACTACGCTGGCACACAGGCCCATGTACAAGAAAGCTAGCAAAAAGCAAAGCCTGAGACTCAGACGCGACGAGTCCTCTTCTACTGGTGGCCCTCGGACTCTGTGCTCTCACTCTCGTCACCGTCGTCGCCGCCGTCTGCGCTAGGAGAACCGGAAGCAGTCTCTGAGTCCGTCGACCCTAACACACGCGACTCGGACGACTCCTCTGTCTCATCCTCCTCCTCCGACTCCTCCCCACGAGCGAGTCTCTGCTGGGACCCTGCCCTAGGAACAACCTCGAACTGTCTAGCCTCTGCAGCAGGCCGTGACACTCCCTGTGTCCCTCGTCCCCGTGTGCTGGTGGAAGCTGGAGGTCGTGCCCTAGCTGAACATCGTGGCTGCACCTGCGTATCACAAGCATGCGATCATTCTATGCATATTTCAAAATTCAGCTGATTCATTAAAAGTTCTATACCATGCATTATCATACCTCTGGAACGACAGGAGAAACAGGCTCAGGAACAGGTCTGGTCGGCAAGACCCTCCCTCTCGCACAACCCTTCAGCAGGTGACGCATTCCCACCATCAGCATGATGGCTGTCTCGGCCCACTCTCGCGGTACCTGTAATGTTCAAGTATCAGAAACGTGCAAGCAGTAATCATTCAGAGCAATCAGTAGTGCGAATTCATTTATACCTGAGTAGGAAGCCGCATCGGCGGCTGCGGAAGGCGCGGAACGTCTATCACCACCCGCGCCCCCGAAGAGTCTGTCGCCCCTACTGTCCACTCCAGCGTGGGTAGCGCCGTCGAGCCTGAGGGCTCTGTCGTCTCCGGCACCCCCGTGTCACCCTCTCCTCTGCCAGGCGGGCTGGGACCTCGATCGCCTGCAGGCTGCCTACCACCTCGACCTCTACCTAGTGCGGACCGGCCGCCACGGCCCCGCGCTCCAGCCTCTCCTCCAGCACCAGGGCCTCGCCCTCCCTCGGCTACCCTCCTCTCTAGCTCAGCCTCCACCCCTAGTCTCGTGGCCAGGTACTGGTCTACGTAAGCTACGTAGTCCAGATCGCGTCGTAGGTGCCGCTTCAAGTCTGTGTCAGGCACTGTGTAGAGCTCCAACTCCGCACGAGTGTACGTCTCAGTCCGCTGCACGCGTGAAGGAAGCAGCCCAGGCACTACGAACGCTGGAAGACCGAGCGACTGCCGAGTCACTCGATCCCCCAAGTACCACTGCCAGCCCAGTGGGCACTCCAGCAACACCCTGCTCCGTGTCACCTCGCGACTCCTCGGAAGAAAGTCGGCCTCAACTCTCGACCACCTGTCCCAGTGAACCTGCATATCGAATTTGGAAGCATCAATAAAGCATACGTCGAATACGGAAAAGAGAAACGGAATAGGAGCAGATCATACCGCGACTCCAGTCAAGCTGTCTAGCCAGCGTCGGAAGGTCATCACCTCCCCTCTCCTCTCCTTTGTCCTCCTATAAGCCTTACTCCACGCGAGCCCGCGAGGAAGCAAACCAGGATCCCTGCAGGTGTTCTCAGGCGGGAACATCCCGAGAACCTCGTAAGCCCAGAGCTGCATATGGTCAAGTTCAATTCAGTTCAAGTTCAAGCATACATTCCAAATCATTAAGCAGTCGATAGTAGTATTAAAGTGATAATTTGAACCATACCTCGACAATCCTCTAGTAACCTCCCACCGTGTTGCCCACTCCGCGTGAGGCAGCCCCTAGAAAGCATTAGAGGGTGCACAAGGCACCCCCTCCCCAGTCGAACCGTCCTGCAGTCCTCAGGTCAACCAGGCCCGCCAAGTAGCAAAGGTGCACTCGCGACCGCCTAGTCGGGTACAGAGAAGCGCCGAAAAGGTAGAGCAGGTACGCCCGGGCCATCCTCGCCGCCTCCTCGTGGTCTGCGAGCTCGTGGAGTGCCCGTAAGCCGCCATCCCTCCACTGTGCCGTGAAACCCGCCCGAGGAACCACCGCAAGGCCGCGTCATCCAGCACCAAGCTTGAGTCGTAAGGAATCGGCTCTCCTCCCACTCTCAACCCTGTAATCGCTGCAAAGTCCAACGGTGTCAGTGTCATCTCCCCGAACCGAAGGTGGAAAGTGTTGGTGGTATCCCACCACCTCTCGGTCAGCGCTGTAAGCACATCGCGGTCCACCCTCACCGACGTCATCAACTGGATGAACGGCCCGAATCCCGCCGCCTCCACTAACTCTCGTACTCGCGCGGGCAGCCCCTTGAAGGACTTCAGCAAGCTAGCTGAGCCTCCGTGGCTGTAAACGTCCGTCGTGCGCTGTTTCAACAGATTAAAGAAATAGCATCAGCATCAGCAATCAGTATGGCAATTCATGAAATAGCTCGAGTGTCGAAAGGTTCAAAATTGTTGAAAGCTTACCGTGGTCCAACCCGTGGAGATGTGCGAGTCGCGGTCTCGGAGGAGCAAGTCCTCTGGGTAGTCAGCCCGAGCGGGAGTGTAGCTGTCTATCCCCACAGGCACGAAGAAGTGAACCCGCGGAGCGTAGGTCGCAATCGCGAACCCAACACGCTCTCCTCCCAAATAGGCCTTCGCCTCGTCAACCGCGGTCACCCGCACCTCGGCAGCTGCCTCCGGCTCTGGTCCCTCCATCTCCATCTCCTCCATCTCCTCCTCCTCAACCCCGCGTCCTCCTGCGTCCGACGCACCCGCGCCACTCAGCAAAGCTCCCAGCAGTAGCGCCGCAGCCCGGTCCTCTGGAGTCTCAGCACCTCTCAGCACGGCCTCGACCCCCAAGTCAAGGCCAAGCGCGTCTAGTATGTCCCGCGGCTCTGCAGAGTCCAGGAAGTCACCCTCCGCGAAGGGAATGTGGCGTGAGGCCCCAATCCCGCTATCCTCCCTCCTCGGTAGCGCCGCCGTCGACCGCAAGGCGGGGGTGGCTGTGACGCTACCACCCACCACCACCTCGTCAGCCAGTCCCTCGTCGCGGGCCTGATCCACGACCGTGAACAACTCCTCCACAGTAAGAGTGGGAGGAGTACCCGTGGCTCTACCTCCACTGCCCGTGGCACCACCCTGGCTGCCCGCGGCATATCTACCACTATCCGCCTGGCCCCCACCAGCGTCGGGCTCGTCCCCAACTCCATCACCAGCTGCACCACCGTGGGCTTGGCCCACCGTCGCCCCCCTTCCCTCTACCACAGCCGTAGGTTCACCCACACCGCCACCCGCTGCCGCTGTAACCTCGCTGGTAACCCCCTCATCCCTGGCAACACCTCTTCCAGCACCAGTGTCGCCCATTGCCACCGCGACAGCTGCAGCCGCCGCCGCGCCGTCGCCAGGCGTGGCCGCACCACCGCGGGACTCACCCGTCGCCGCCCTATCCTCCCCGCTGGCCATTACTCTTCCTTCTTTCTCCCTAGACTTCTTCTTCCCCCAGATTCGAACCTCCTGGCACACGATTGCCCAGTGGAAGATCGACAACACCTTGAGGTTTTGAAATCAATCCGTGGTTCTTCTAGAGAAAGAGAGATCGTGAGAGAGATTCTGGGAAGTGAGAGAGAGAGAGTTTGTCGAGAGTTGATGAGAGAGTTCAGAGCTGTTGACTGTCTGGTTCTCGAGCGCTCGGATTTGGGTTTTGAAACCCAGACCTAGAAAAGGAAGACGAAGGAGTGGCGGGCCCCAGCCGTGGTCCCGAGCGCTCGACACCTCTCTCGAGCGCTCGGGAGTAGTCCCAAGCGCTCCACTCTGCTTTAAGTCGCTTTGCCAAAATATTCGATCCCCTGTTCATTTCTCTTTCTGACAATCATTGCGATGTCGAGGCTTTTTACAAAATCAATCTCATTCCTGTTTTCAATACGTATTATACAGAGCAGTTGATCACAAACTTCATTCGGTTATCCACATCCGGTTCACGTTTGAAAATTGGTACTTTATGTCGAAATCGGTCAAAAGGTCTATTTATTTCATTCGCAGAAGGTTTCATTCGCAGAAGGTTTTAGCCTTGCGTTGTCCGCCAAACAAAGCAACAGGTGGATTTGCATTTGTCCCTTATCCTTGTTTTGTCCGCCAAACCGAGCAACAGATGGATTCTTCGCTTCATCTCCCCGGTTTTTTCCAGGTTATCCGCCGCCATAGATTTGGCACCGTCCTAAGGGACATCTCCCCGGTTTTCTCCAGGTCATCCACCGCCATAGATTTGGCACCGTCCTAAGGGACTTCATCCCCGATTTTCTCTAGGTCATCCGCCGCCATAGATTTGGCACCGTCCTAAGGGACTTTATCCCCGGTTTTCTCCAGTTTCTCCGCCGCCATAGATTTGGCACCGTCCTAAGGGACTTCATCCCCGGTTTTCTCCAGTTTCTCCGCTGCCATAGATTTGGCACCGTCCTAAGGGACTTCATCTCCGGTTTTCTCCAGGTTATCCGCCGCCATAGATTTGGCACCGTCCTAAGGGACTTCATCCCCGGTTTTCTCCAGTTTCTCCGCCGCCATAGATTTGGCACCGTCCTAAGGGACTTCATCCCCAGTTTTCTCCAGTTTCTCCGCCGCCATAGATTTGGCACCGTCCTAAGGGACTTCATCCCCGGTTTTCTCCAGTTTCTCCGCCGCCATAGATTTGGCACCGTCCTAAGGGACGTCCCCTTTCCGCCATTTGCTTGCACCTGCATGTTTGCATTTGCACCGAAGAACTACGCTGGTCTGATCCCTGCAGGAAAGGGTACGTAGGCAGTCTGAAAAGACGCGACCGCATGCATCAAATGTTTGTGTCTTTACTTGCATTTGATTTTGAGTTGAGGATTTGATTTGGCTCGAATTGGGCTGTCTCAATCTTTGGACGGCACTCGTATCCATGCATGATGTCGAGCGTCGCCCAAAGAGGGGCAACTATAGACACCCCAATTTGAACTTGTCGAATTTCCTTGATTTGTGGCCCGGAGGCTCCCCGATGATGACTTTGGATTGAAACAAGCCTCACACCGATCGAGACTTTGCTCCTTGAAAGATTTGAAAAGGGAATAAAAATGGTCAAAAGCATTTCCAAGCGCTTGGGAGTAGTCTCGAGCGCTCAAAACCATTTTCCAAAACCTTTGGCCTGACTCACTCTCGAGCGCTCGGGACTGTTGTGTGGCCCAATGGATGGCAGTATCACCCACTACCCATGCAACTCATCATTACCACCATCTTGAGCCGGCTGATAGTTCAGTCAACACTCAACCTCTGGTGGCAGAGATATTCAGGCCAAAGATTTTCCCATTAAAAAAATGTTTTATTCAAAACCATTTGATTTCAAAACTATAGGTTATTTTAGCCTATAAATAAGAGGGTCTGGTTTTAGGGCAAGAGGGCTACGAAATCTTCTCCTGGAGAACCCTATTCTCTGCTCTCTTGCTAAAAACCAAAAACTTCCAAACTCACCTTCCAAACTTCAAAGGTTTTAGAAGTCACCAAGGAAAATGGCAGGAAATCCAGAACACTCACTGCTTCTGATTTCTTGTACTCTTCTCTCTGCATCCACCTTTCAAAGCTATTCCAAAGAGCAAAGTTCAAGCAAAAGGTAGAAACCTTTACCTTTGATCACAACCAAAGAGGCTGTTCTTCCCTTCTGAGGGGGGTCTCTCAGCCTGACCCAGTCTTCAATACTGGGTGCATGGTTGGGAGACCCTAGTGTAAAAACAAGAGCAATGTGGTACAAAAAAATATTTTCACAAAACCCTTACTGGAAACACTCCCGAGCGCTCGAGAGTACTCTGGAGCGCTCGGGACTGTTCCCAATTTCATGCATGGTCTATTGTCACACAACAGGCTGGGTATGAGTTACACTTTTAAAGGAAAGCATCTCATCTTGGCATGCATGCACAGAAAATCGTTTTCCCCTAAAACAGAAACATTTTCTCACAAGTTTTCATGTGTGAACAAGGCTCCTTTCTTTTAAAGTGAAAAGAATCATTCTCTTCAGGAAAAAATCAAAACAAGGGCCTTTGCATGTCAAGATAGTACTATTTTCCATCTGAGAGTAAGTTAGCATGCAACCCACTCCCAAGCGCTCGGAACCGTTCCCGAGCACTCGGGAGGGCATGCATGCCATTGCGTTCCATCTTCCCCAGCTTGTTGTGTCGTATACCTTTCTGCATGCATAAGTGTAGCCTGTGGCTCTTTTAAATTTATAGATCTAGCCTTGTTGAGGCAGGGATGCATGATCTGAAAGATTGAAGGCTTAGCTCAGTCTTTCAAGTCCTCTGCTGAGCCATTAGTGTACATAATATCATTTCAGCTTCCAGCTTTGCATTATATTCTGTCTGTGCTAATAAGTTTTGCAGGTTCAGAGTGTCAGAACTCCCAAGCGCTCGGGACCACTCCCGAGCGCTCGAGAGTGAATCTAGTAATAGGGTTTCATCTTCTGTTATTTTGTGTTGCATGCACAACCATTTCACCCTCTACTGTACACATGCACCAGTATACACTTCTTATGTGTTATAACTGTGGATATTTGCTAAATACTCTAATGAAACAAAATTCCTTTTAAAAATTCCGCAAACGTTTAGTAGAGACCGATTTCGAATCGGGCGAGGGGGGTGCCGTAAAACCCTTCCCCCCTCGTAACATGGCTTCCGAACCCTCAAAACGATCTCTGGTTTTCAATTTTAAATCAATCATTTTCAAAATAAAACGGTTTCTCGGGTGATATACCACAAATCCGGGTGGCGACTCTTCAAACCAATTTTTCTTCAAAACGGAAATATATTTTTCGGGCTGGTAGCCCACACAAGTTGTGCTATAACAAATTCAACCAGCGTTTGTGTTCGCAGGGAGTTAAGGTAAAACCCTAATTCCGCCTTGTAGGGTTTTGCAATTTTTTTGTTGTCTAATCTGTACGCGTCATTACTGGTCTTGGGGATTCGGTTTCCCAACAGTGGTATCAGAGCCAGGCTGTAATCACGCATATGGATTAAACAGGCCATGTTGTCTGTAGGTTATAGAGGGTAGAACGTAGATCTGTGCTAACCCTTATTTTGCAGCGTTCTTACCCATCTATTATGGTTACATGATTTTTGTTGATTTTGTGTGATTGGATTCCACGATATTTTTTGTGTGGTTATTGTTATTTATTGGGTATTACGATTATTTTTCGTGATTGTAATAATTAACGTAGCATGTGTTATTTATTGGGTGCCGCGATTATTTTTCGTGGATGTAATAATTAATTAACGTAACATGTGAACTCCAATGGAGGCATAAGATCGATGTATATATTTTTCTTCGATTGTAATAGCATTCGACGGCTACTCGGAGATCGAAGATGATAGATACAGAAGATACAAGTTGTTTTGGCTCGCAACAGATTTTTTTCAGATTCGTAGGGTCTGATTGCAGGGCTATTTCGACCCAGTAAACGTTGGAATAAGAAAATCTGTTCTTCACAAAAGTTGTAGATAATTGAATTTCGAATCCAACCCAATTTGAATCGCTTTAATCGGAGGTCGGATGAGGAAGATATGGCCAAAATACTGAAGGCTGTGCAGTTTACGCAGGAATATATATCAAATCCGATTTTTCCTGTTTAAGCACGGTTGGATTTTGGTTTCCTTGATTGATTCAAAGTATCTAAGTCTTCCACACAAGTATAGCTGAAGGATTTCAAGTTTGGAAGGATTGCTTAAGAATTTCAAGTTTGGAAGGACTCCTTATTGCTTAAGGATTTCAAGTTTGGAAAGATTCCTTGTTGCTCAAGGATTGCATCTTTGACCATAATAGCTGGATTCTTTTATCTTGTGTTTTCCTTATTATTTGTATTTCCATATTGTTTGCATATGTGATAGTTTACCATATTGAGACAACACGGTAATATTTGGCCTTTGACCTAGATCACGTTTTTTGCAAACTCAAAAATTTGATAACCATCACAAATTTTTTAAATAACTAAGTGGGAGAGAGAATTTATTTTGAATAAATCCTATGGTCTCCATTACTAGTTCGTAGGTGATATAATTAATTTTGTGTGTTGGTTTCAGAACCTTACTCCCTATCGGACAAAATTAATTGTGGCATCGGTACAAACTTCCTAAAGGGATAGTTCTAAGATAATTGTTGTGTGGGTCACTTCTCCATCTGAGTTGGTTCATAACAGAACAATGGGTCATGGGGCTAGGTAATGGTATACACTTAGCTATAAATAATAGTATCCTCACCATCTGAGTCACTATTATTATTTATAAGACCGAAGCTATATTGGCTATTTAATTTTGCTTGGCATGGTATAGTGTCTAGATAGTAAAATTAAAAGGTTGTGCCTATCTACACGAATGATGAAGAGTAGACGACCTTCCCATCGAGGCATGCTCTTCATGGTGTGTAGGGTTGCCAATGTTTTTCTTTTAACACGTGGTTGAGGGAACCAATATTAAAATGAAATTCAAGTTTTTATTGCCTTTCATAATTGTTGTTATGTGATTCTCAGATTCAAAAATGGATTTTTTCAATCCACTTGCAATTATTCTCAAAGAAAATAAACTTACTTGATCGAATTATATTGACTGGAAAAGGAATTTGGATATTGTGTTAACTGCTGAGGGGCACAAATTTGTGTTGTCTGAGGTGTGCCCTCTTACACCTGATGAGAATGCCACATAACATGAAGCAAATTTTTATAAAAATTGGTGAGTATCACCCATGTCAAAGGGACCCTGATTAGGGATCATGTTCTAAAGATGATAGCTCTTCTTAGTGAACTAGAGATCCTTGGAGCTGAAATTGATGGGGAAACCCAGATCGATTTCATTCTTAACTCACTGCAGTTTGAGAGTTTTAAGTAATTTCGCCTGAACTATTATATGAACAAAATGCATTTATTTTTGGCGAAACTTCTTAAGGAACTCCAAGTAGCTGAGGGTCTTTTGGTAGGGAGGAAACCACCATTAGTGTTAGTGCTAGAGAAGGCTTCTAGTTCTAAGCTGAAAGGCAAGAAGAAGCAGAAAAAGTCTCAGAAAAAGGTTGTGGAGGCAGTTTATGCGCCTCAAGGTTGAGTGAAAAAGTCTGCGGGCAAGTATTTTCACTACAAGCAGAAAGAACACTGGAAGTAGGAATGTCCATACTATCTCAATAAAGTGAACAATTGGGATAATTCTTTTTTACTAGTTATTGAATCACGTTTAGTGGTGTTATCTACCAGTACCTAGTGTGTAGATACGAGAGCCACTAATCATGTTTGCAATTTATTGCATGGGTTCCAGGAAACCAGAAGACTCAATTATGGAGAGATTTATCTACATATGGGAAATGCTACGAGAGTGGCAGCAGTTGCAGTAGGAAATATCATTTTAAATTTGAGTAGTAATAGGAGTTTAATTTTGAGAGATTGTCTTTATATTCTTTCTATTAGAAGAAACTTTGTTTCAGTTTCTAAGTTGATTAAGAATGGATATTTGGTGAATGATCTCTACATTATTAATCCTATATTTTCTACAGTGCAACTGCATGAATTGAATAACACTAATAATTTGCCATGTAAGAGAAAAGAGCCTTCTAAAATGAACCAAACGTATCTTTGGCACTTACGCCTTGGTCTTATTAGTCTGAATCGAATTTCTAGACTGGTCAGGGATGGACCTTTAGGTTCATTGAAAGTTGAGGAACTTCCAGTCTGTGAATCCTGTTTAGAAGGTAAGATGACCAAGCGGCTTTTTTTCCAGCTAAAGGATATAGGGAAAAAGAGCCGTTGGAATTGGTTCACTTTGTTTTGTGTAGGCCTATGAATGTCCAAGCTAGAGGTAGTTTTGAGTACTTTGTCACTTTTATTGTTGATTACTCAAGATATAGATACATTTATTTGATGCGCCGTAAGTCTGAATGCTTTGAGAAATTCAGGAAGTATAGGGCGGAAACGGAAAAGTATCTGGGTGAATGTCTCAAGACACTACGATCTGATCGTGGTGGCGAATACCTCTTGGGAGAGTTTAGGGACTACTTGTCAGTTGAAGGGATTACATCCGAGCTATCAGCTCTACGTATGCCACAACAAAACGGTGTAGCAGAGAGAAGAAATAGGACTCTTATGGATATGGTTAGATCAATGATGAGTTATTCAGATTTACCAATTTCATTTTTGGGGACATCCACTAGAAATGACAGCATATATTCTTAACTTGGTACCATCTAAGTTGGAATCAAGGATAGAAGTTTTCCTGTTTGTGGGATACCCTAGAGGAACGAAAGGAGGTCTACTTGATAGTCCTACAAATAAGAAGGTATTTGTTAGCACTAATGCCCGGTTCTTAGAAGAGGACTATGTGATAGACTACAAGCCTAGAAGTAAAAATTGTTCTAAAGGAATTGAGAAGAGAGAGATCGGCACAAACTTCTTTACCACCTGTAGTGCAGGAGGAAACACCGGCCATAAGAGACATCTGTAGAGGCACCTATTGACACACCGGTACCTCGTCGTAGTGGGAGGGTTATTGTTCCACCCAGTCGGTATATGTTGTTGGGAGAGTCTTTTGAAATGATCCCTGATGATCAACATGCCGAACCCTGTAACTACAACGAGGCACTTCAAGATAAAGATGTGGAACTTTGGCAAAAGGCTATGAAATCAGAGATGGAGTCTATGTACTCTAATTAGGTCTGGGATCTTGTAGAACCACCCGAAGGGATTAAACTCATTGGATGCAAGTGGATCTACAAGAAGAAGAGAGGGATGGACGGGAAGGTGCATACCTTTAAAGTTAGGCTTGTTGCGAAAGGGTATATTCAAAAAAAGGGATCGACTATGAGGAAACTTTTTCGCCAGTAGCCATGCTTAAGTCCATCCGGAATCTCTTGTCCATTGCGGCTCATCTCGATTACGAGATTTGGCAAATGGATGTCAAGACTGTGTTCCTTAATGGAAATCTAGATGAATGTATCTATATGGTGCAACCAGATGGATTCATAGCAAAAGGTCAAGAGCATATGTTGTGCAAGCTTAAGAAGTCTATTTATGGGCTTAAGCAGACATCTAGATCGTGGAACATCCGTTTTGATGAAGCAATCAAGTCTTTTGATTTTGATCAATGTCCGAATGATTCATGTGTGTATAAGAAACGCAACGGAAAAGTGGTGGTGTTTTTAGTACTATATGTTGATGATATCCTGTTCATCAGAAACGATGTGGGAGTATTGTCTTTAGTAAAAGTGTGGTTATCCGGCCAATTCGAATAGGACTTGGGAGAAGCCGATCACATCCTTAGAATTAATCTTATGCGAGATCGCAAGAATAGGATGTTGGGCTTATCACAAGCTACTTATATCGATGAGATTCTTGCCTGTTTTAGCATACAGGATTCCAAGAAAGGGTTCCTCCCTTTTAAACATGGAATCAACCTATCTAAGGACCAGTGTCCTAAGACACCTGAGGAGATGAAGGCAGTTCCTCATGCCTCGGTAGTAGGAAGCCTCATGTATATTATGCTGTGTACTAGACCTGATATTTGCTTTGTCGTTGGCATGGTTAGTAGATTTCAGTCTAATTCAAGGCAAGCGCATTGGACTGCGGTGAAACATATACTCAAGTATTTGAAAAGAACTAGAGATCATATGTTGGTATTCCAGTCACAGAGTCCGGTACCTTGTGGGTACACAGACTCAAACTTTATGTCAAACAAGGATTCCAGAAAGTCTACCTTTGGATATGTGTTTACCTTAGGAGGTGGAGCCATAAATTGGAGGAGTATCAAGCAATCGTGCATTGATTGATTCCACCATGGAGGCCGAGTATGTGGTAGCTTCTTAAGCAATCAAAGAGGCTGTTTGGCTTAGAAACTTCTTGATGAATCTAGAAATGATTCCTTTAGTGCAATTAGCTATTACATCTATTGTGACAATAGTGGTGGAATTGCTAACTCTAAGGAGCCATTGACTCATAAGAAGGAAAACACATCGAGTATAAGTATCACCTTATTCGAGAGATCGTTCAGAGAAGTGATGTAGCTGTGACCAAAATCGCATCGGTAAACAACCTAGCAGATTCTTTTACGTACAGCTTACAGGCTAAGACTTTTGATAGTTACGTAGAGGGAGTATGAGTGAGATGCGTGGCAGCATGACTTTGAGTCTTAGTGGGAGTTTGTTAGGAGGTTATGTAAAAACTATGTTTTTATATGATGGATTAATATTTAATTATTAATCAAGTTTATCCCTTTTTTATGAGAATATTTTATGGGCAATATTTGCATAATATTTTTGTATGTTGTGCATGTGTGTCTTTTATTCTACATAGTAGATAATCCAGTGTGTAGAGTACGGCTTACACACAAAAGATTGGATCATCGATTCTTGTGGAATATAAGAGATAGTTCACAGTCTTAGATGGAATTTGACACACCATCGGTAGGAGTGTAGGACTGTAGCACAATATTTTAGTAGGTCTGTCTTGACTACAGGGAATGGTACTAATTCCAACTCATTGTGCTAGTATACTTTGTGTGTATTGAACGGGACTGCTTTGAGGTAATTGTCTTTGTACTAACTTCATAAGACAATTGGAACCTCATGGTTATTATGAGTACTTATGCTCTTAATCCAAAGATGACTATTAGAGGTATATATTTAATGTTGTTGATTTTGATTAATTAAAAGGTGAGATCTTTTATACGGTCAATAGTCTCGGTGAGTTGGATTGCAACATTATGTATACGATAGCTATTAATTATTGATGGAATCCATGTCCCAGTAGGGATTGATGATACCCCCTTGAGTAAGCTTATAAGTTTCGAATATGTCAAACCCTGCAGGTGGATTTTGTATCCGACATATCGAAAAGTTAAGCGGATAGTCTCAAGGTTAAGATGTTGATTAAGTGGGAGATTGTTAGTAATTTATTTTAATCAACGGGTATCTGTAATCTTAACGTGGGGAGATAAATACGTATTTAATATCATGGAGCTCGTAATATAATTGAGATAAAGACGGGAGTGCAATTATAATTCTGTAGTGGGGTGAATTATAATTATTGAAATAAGAAATAGAATCCTAGTGGGATTAGAGTTTCTTATTTACATTGGGAGCCCGGACTTATTACTCCTTAGGTCACTATCGTAGCCCTATATATACACGTTATGCTCTCTAGGTCAGTTAGACGTTTTCTATTGTTCACGAAATAGAGGCAGACTTAGAGAGAGCAAACAGACCACGAAAGAGTCCACACTCGGTTCGTGTTCTTGACGTGCAGGGAATACGATAGAAGATCGTAAGGTGCAGTCGAGCAGTATACGTGGCTTATAGTAAGTCATGCTATAACAAATTCAACCAGCGTTCGTGTTCGCATGGAGTTGAGGTAAAACCTTAATTCCGCCTTGTAGGGTTTTGCAGTTTTCTTGTTGTCTAATCTGTACGCGTCATTACTGATGTTGGGGATTCGGTTTCCCAACACATTTATCATATCATTATGTTTATTATTAAGTGTTTTAGATGATATTACGCATAAGGTATTTTCTCTTGATTTCAGGTAATTTTAGATAAAGCGTATCAGTTGGACCCAAATTTGACTTAATCACTCGAGCACAAAAAAATGACCCCGATTAGAGACCGTTATAAATCAATCAAGAGCATCGCACAACACTGGGTGTGCGAAACAATTCACGATGCCCATGGCTTGCTCCTGTACGTTCATTCAATTCATTTGAAATGGTCAAAGAAGAATTGGGAAGTTGACTACTCGAAGGGCCGGGAATTCAATTGCTAAGTGTTGAAATTGAGAGTTTAATACTCAAAATATCAGTGGAATGGATAAGAATTGAGTTAGAAATAATAGAATTAAGTCTATAAAAGGCAGTCGCTGTTCTAATACCAAAGCGGAGGAGGAACTCGGCAGAAGGCCAAGTGAAGGAAAAAATAAGAGCTGTGCTCCAAGGCAGGAGCAGTGTTCCAAAATCTGTAACACTGCTCTTCCATTTTATTCTTGGAATGTAGATGAAATCCTGGCCAAGTAACTTTACTTATTGTATTTTATTTCTGGTTTATCTCAGTTTGTTCAATTAATTGTATGGCTATTTATCTTTCATTTTGCTAAATGATTTTATTGAGTATCTAAGATCGGGTGTTTGTTTTCTTGCGATCTCAAACACTACGCCATACAAAAATTTTCATAGAATATATAATTGAGAAATGATATAGTCTATGCTTGAGGAGACGGGTCGTGCTTTGACAATTTTAGTTTAGTGTAGCATAGTGTAGTGTAGAATCGAAGACGATTAGTGACAGATTGTTCTTAGATTACCTAGTAAATAGTTGAAGCCGATTAGTGACAGGTCGTGCTTAGAGTCAGAGACGGTCCGTGCTTTTCAAGATAGGTTATGTCGATGATTAATTATATTTATCCTCTTGGCGATTTTAGTGGGGCTGGTCGCTACCACGGATCACAGTTGAATGAATGGATTAAGACCTTAAACTAATACAATACTAATGTTACAAAGCCAGGGTGGAATCGAGAGTCCAAGATCTTCTCTATCTCTTATCTTTGTACTCCATTTCATTTTATGTTATTTCACTTTGTGCATCTTATATTTAAATATCCAAAAATCATTTATCTTTTGCTCGGACTAAAGTAGAAATTAATTTTGGCAATTGACACACTTATTTCCCTGTGGATCGATTTGGACTTCGACACTATACTATGCAAATCTTTAGTTGTAGTCCGGTTAATGTAAATAAATAATTGAATTTGACGGCCGTTTGATAAACTTCAACGACTACCGAATTGGTCCATCAAATTTTGGCGCCGTTGCCGGGAAAATAAATGTTGTGTTATTCTCAAGATTAATCTCTATTTTAGTTTTGAATTATTATTATTATTATTTTTAACATTTTCTTTCTAGTGCAGATTGTTCGATTTGTTGGGAGATTGAGATTTATAGTGAAATGGAGCCTTGGGTATACCACTCTTATGTACGGCTAAAGGACTTCGTGCACGCATCACTATGAATTTTTCGCCATTCATGCATTTAGTCAATTAGCACTATATTTCCTTTCCGTTAAAAAAAATCTTCAAAAAAAAAAAGTGAAAGTGTTAAAAACAGAACAACCCCTTGTGGAGTACAATTTTTCTATGATGCCCCAATGTGGTATTGGGGCATGATGCCCCCATTTAATATGGGCCTTTAGATCAGATTTTAGGTGAATCTGAGCCATTGGATCAAAACCACCCCCAAAAAGTATGGTGGTTTTTGTAAAGACCCGTATTTATTTTATCCAAAGTTGATATTTATTAAATGCATAGTTTTCGGAAAAGGAAAACGGAATGTTTGGCTTTATGTGATTTGGGGTTAAAGTGGTGGAATTGAATGTGAAAGGGTGTAATGTGTGATTTGTGGATATATGAGTATATATAGGGGAGATGAGAGAGCATTGAATCATTTTTTCCCTCATCCACTCTCACGTCTCTCTCCCGGTCTCTCCCTCTCTCACGGTCATCTCTCTCTCTCTTGCTCTCCCACCAAAATCACTCAAAAACCCACCAAAATAACCTTCAATCCTTCGACCTCTACGCGTATTGTGGTCCGTATCCCACCGGTTGGAGCTCGGTGGAGTCGTATCCCGTTCAAATCAAAGTTTTCGGAGAGCTAGGGCTCGTGTCTTCTTGGGTTTCGTTCTTCGGCTTCGAGGTAGGGATTCTACCCCTCAATACATGAAATAGAGGTGTTTTCCTTGCTTGAAATCGTATCCATAGTTGTTGTTGTTGTGATTGTTGTTGAATCTCTGAAAATCTGCAGAAAAACTGCTCGTAAGCCTCCCGTATCGATACGGCCCTTAACCCGTATCGATACGGAACAAACTGTACAGATTCGTAGTTATCCCGTATCGATACGGATTTTCGCCGTATTGATACGGTGAGCTTATCACCAGATTTTACTGTTTTGTTCCGAAACCCATTGTTTTGACCCCCGATCACTTTCAACTTGTTCTAAGTGCTTCTAAAACACTCCTAACCGTTGTTGATCACCCTTGTTGAGCCCTTTGTGCGTTCTTGGCATTTCCTTACTTTCGTTCGATGAAAGTTGTCTTAATTATCGTATGAACATGAAATGGGACGAGACGTTATGAAATATGAGACACGTGAAACTTTGTTGACACAACGCGTGAACACTCAAGGCCCATCGACGGGTGGGTGCTTGGCAGGGGATATCAGGGTCCCATAAATAGCATGGCAGGGGCTAATGCTCGTATTGATTATTCGAGGCCCAACCTTTGAGGTGGGTGCTTGGCAGGGGATATCGGGGTCCCATGAATAGCCCGGTAGGAGCTTCGGCTCATGACACGTAACGCGAGATGGTTTGGAGATGCGAGATATGAAAACGGTTAATGGTTGGGATGTATTCAGAGTCTCTTGGCTTGTTTGTCGGATTGTTGAACCGTTTCGATTGTCAGTTGCTTGGGCTACCCATTGTTCATGTCGTTTCATCGTTCCTGCATTTCTCTTGCATATATTGTCTGTGTAGCATTTCTACTGGGCTAGTGTAGCTCAAGCCTTATTTCTTTTCAGGTACTAACTCTGGGCGGTAACGAGCATGATTGGAGTGCTTGGATGTTGGACACGTTTTGAAAAGCTAACATTGTAGAGTTACTTAAGCATCTTTGTAAATTCCTTTTGAAGATGTATTTGTAACTTATGTGATAACTCAATTAACTATGGGACATTTTGTAAACTCTAAACTCTTGACCGTTGTTGTCTAATCTGATTCGGGGCCGTCGTGCCTTAGATGTAATATTTTGAACACTTGGACTTGGAGTGTGGTATGGGAAGTTAATGATATTTTGGTATCGTACGGTTTATTGTGAGGTATTTGTTTATGAAATTCTTTATATTTTATGTCGAAAATGGAGGACGTGACAACTTGGTATCAGAGCAATAGGTTTAGAACACCTAGAGACCGTGGGGAGGCGTTTCGTCTCATGGGTTCAAAATGTCGCGCCCTCTAACATAAATTGTGCATGTTTGCGTGACTAACATTTATGTGACTACGTGGCATTGTGTTTTTGTTGTCGTAGAGTGGCGTAGGGTTAGTTACCTATGTTAGGAAGTTAGGGCCTTGATCCCTTAGCTTTACTGTTGTGGTTAATAGTCTTTCTTTCTTATATCCTTGTAGTAAGATGCCTCCGAAGACGCGCGGTAAGCGGAGCGGGGTTGGAAACCGGGGTGGTCGTGGCCGTGGCCGTGGCCGTGGGGCGCCTCCCGAGGATGAGGTTAGTCAGCATGGGGAGAACCCAGGTGGGAACCCGGGGGCTGGGGCCGGTCGAGGTGCAGGTGTGCCTCTGAATCAGAATCAATTCGCTAGGGATCTTGTCGCAGCTCTTACGGCTGCAAATCTTTTGAACCAAGCTCCGAGAGAGAATGCTGAGGACCGAGCCATGGTGGCAATGCGAGAGTTCAGCCGTAGGAACCCTCCAGTGTTTGACGGGACAGATAGTGACCCATTGGTAGCCGACCATTGGCTAACCCAAATCCGTAAACTCTTCCGAGCCCTTAATATTACGGAGGACAACATTAGGGTGGGAATCGTGGCCGTTCAGTTAGTCGGGGAAGCAGGTGAATGGTGGGAAGCAGTGTTGGAAAGTAGGAAAGATGCTAGGAGAGCGGCGAGGACCGCGGCACAAGTAGATGAGCCGGATGTTGAGAACTTGACGTGGGCTGAGTTTGAAGCGCTCTTTGAAGAGCAGTATTTCCCGGAAACCTCACGTGACACCATGAGAGATCAGTTTGAGAAACTAGAACAGGGTAATATGACTATCTCAGAATATGTGTTGAAATTCCGATCTTTGTCTCGTTTCGCTCCGGAGTTGGTGGTGACGGAGGAGAGGAGGTGCCGACGATTTGAGAAAGGGCTGAACAACACCTTCAAGAGACTGGTGACTGTCCAACGTAGGACGAAGTTTTCTGAGGTTATAGAATGCGCAAGGAGTATCGAGATACCGAAAGAGGCGCAACGAAATAGGGGAGTTTGGGAACCGAGGCAATCAAACGTGGGTGTGAGTTCGTCGTCGGGGAGTTTTGGAAGTCAAGGACGGAAAAGACCAAGGGAACCATCTCAGACACCGCTGGGTAGCTCATCGGGCTTCAGGCCACCATCTTCAGGGACTCGGGGTGCGTTGTCTAGGCCTCCACCTGTATGCTATAAGTGCAATCAATCGGGACACGTGCGTGCTCAATGTCCACATCTTGAGAAGGCTTGCTATACTTGTGGGAAGATGGATCATCTTGCGAGAAATTGTCTTCAGGGTTCTGGAGCACGTAGTGAGTCGGGATCCGTGCAGCAGCCGGGAATGGGGCGTAGCGTAGGCCAACAGTTTCGGGGTACCCAGAGGCAGCAGCAGCCTCACTTCCGCCAGACTACGTCGGCTCAGAGTTCCGGGGTTGATAAGGGGGCGAGCTCTTCCGCGCCTGCTCAGAGTACAGGTCAGGGTACTCAAGGGCGAGTCTACAACATCACTTCGGCCATTCCATCCACCACTTCTCAGGCTCCAGAGACTCCTGTCGTGAGGGGTACATTCCTTTTATTCAACTCCTTTGCTAAAGTTCTCTTTGATTCTGGAGCATCACATTCATTCATTGCTGCATCATTTGTGTGTGCTTTGGAATTGGAAACAGAGAGTCTTAGTCCTCCCTTGTTCGTTGAAACACCTCTAGGGGGTAGGACGCCGCTTGATCGTATCTGTCGAGATTGTGAGTTGATCATCCGTGACCGTCATTTTGTGTTCGATTTCATTGTTCTGGGAATGTCAGGGTTTGATCTTATCTTAGGAATGGATTGGCTATCCACATTTCATGCTACCATTGATTGTTTCAAGCGTCGGGTTCGTATTTGTCCTCCTGAGGGTCCTTGTTTCGAATTCTTTGGAGAGCGTCGAGAACCGTTAGAACCGTATCTATGTGGACCTCGAGAACGCGAATCGATCTATTCTTTGTTGGCAAGTTTGATGTTAGATGAGGATACCTCCGTGCGTGGGGAGTTATCCTTAGTGGTTTGTGATTTCCCGGATGTGTTTCCGGAAGAATTGCCTGGTTTGCCTCCTGAGAGAGAGGTTGAGTTCACCATTGAATTGCTTCCCGGTACTGCTCCTATCTCCATACCTCCGTATCGTTTCGCGCCCGCTGAATTGAGAGAGTTGAAAACTCAGTTGCAAGAACTGGAGAGCTTAGGTTTCATTCGTCCAAGTACGTCGCCGTGGGGAGCACCGGCCCTTTTCGCGCAAAAGAAGGATGGATCACTCCGTTTGTGTATTGACTATCGTAAGCTAAACCGAGTCACCATTAAGAACAAGTACCCGAAGCCTAGAATTGATGATTTGTTTGATCAACTACGAGGTGCCACTTGTTTCTCCAAAATCGATTTGAGGTCCGGTTATCACCAGTTGAGAGTTCGGAGAGAGGATATTCCAAAAACCGCGTTTCGTACTCGTTATGGCCATTATGAATTCGTTATTATGCCTTTTGGGTTGACGAACGCTCCAGCTACTTTCATGGACTTAATGAATCGAATCTTTCGTGCGTATCTTGATCGTTTTGTGGTCGTATTCGTCGACGATATCCTTATCTATTCGCCAACGGAGGAGGAACATCAATCCCATCTTGCCATTGTTCTAGAACTCTTAAGAGAGCACCAATTGTACGCTAAACTTAGTAAGTGCGAGTTTTGGATGTCCGAAGTCAAATTTTTGGGTCATGTGGTATCGAAAGGTGGCGTGTCCGTTGATCCGGGAAAGATAGAGTCTATCATGAATTGGCAGCGACCGAAGAACGTGTTTGAGATTCGAAGCTTTCTGGGGTTGGCCGGTTACTACCGTCGTTTCGTTCTCGGTTTCTCTCGTCTGGCGGCATCGATGACTCGATTAACGCGTAAGGGGACTCGTTTCGTATGGAGCGACTCGTGTGAGATGGCTTTTGAAGAACTAAAGAAGAGGTTGACTACCGCACCGGTTTTGATTGTGCCCGAACGTGGAGTTGGCTACTCCGTGTATTGTGATGCGTCTAAGGAAGGGCTAGGATGCGTTCTAATGCAAAAGGAGCGAGTGGTAGCGTATGGATCGCGGCAATTGAAAACTCATGAACGAAATTACCCGACACACGACTTGGAGCTTGCGGCCGTTGTTTTCGCTTTGAAGAGTTGGCGTCATTACTTGTACGGTGAAAGATTTGAAGTCTTTTCCGACCATAAAAGTTTGAAATACTTGTTTTCTCAGAAAGAGCTTAACCTTTGTCAACGTCGTTGGATGGAGCATTTGGAGGATTATGACTTCGAGTTACAATACCACCCGGGGAAAGCGAATGTTGTAGCGGATGCACTAAGTAGAAAACCCACACACCTTGCGAGTCTAGCTGTTTATGAGTGGAAGATGATAAATGATTTGGGCTTTTGTGCTTCGCATTTCGAGGAGGTTCGGGAAGGAGTAACGTTATGTAATTTGACTGTGCAATCGACCTTATCGACTCGAGTGATTGAAGCTCAACAACACGATGAAGAAGCGGAAGAATTTTGTGCTAGATTCCTTAGTGGAAATGCTCAAGAGGGGTGGATGATACACGCCGATAGAAGTTTGCGTTATCAAGGGAAGTTGTTCGTACCCATTTCGTGTCGGGCGGAAATCTTGCGAGAGTTTCATCATTCTCCATTAGCCGTTCACCCGGGAGGGACGAAAATGTATCATGATCTACGTAGGCAATTTTGGTGGTCCGGAATGAAGAGGGACGTTGTGATTTTTGTTTCCAAGTGTCTTACGTGCCAACAAGTAAAAGCCGAACATCAACGACCCGCAGGGGAGTTACAACCATTGCCTGTGGCCGAATGGAAATGGGAGAATGTGACCATGGATTTCGTTACGGGTTTACCGAGGTCGCCAAAGGGGCATGACGCTATTTGGGTGATCGTGGATCGTTTGACCAAAACCGTTCACTTTTTACCTATGCGTGTTACCGACTCCGTGGAAGCACTCAGTCGTTTATATATTCGGGAGATCATTCGTCTTCATGGGATTCCCGTATCCATCGTATCTGATCGTGATCCGAGGTTTACTGCGCATTTTTGGCAGAGTTTGCAAGCTGCTTTAGGCACCAATCTCTTGTTTAGCACCGCCTATCATCCTCAAACCGATGGACAATCCGAGAGAACAATTCAAATTCTAGAAGATATGCTTCGGGCTTGCGTGATGGATTTTCGGGGTAGTTGGGAGGATCATTTGCCGTTGGTAGAATTCGCGTACAACAATAGCTATCAATCGAGTATCGAAATGGCACCGTATGAAGCCTTATATGGAAGACCGTGTCGATCGCCAGTATGTTGGACCGAATTGGGAGAAGCTACGCTAGTGGGACCGGATATGGTCACGGAGACGTCCGAGAGTATGAAGATTATTCGCCAACGCCTTAAAGAAGCTCAAGAGAGAACGACCGAACAAGTTAAGGTGATTCGCCAAAGATTGTTGACCGCGCAAAGTAGGCAAAAGAGTTATGCCGATCGTCGTCGCCGCCCGTTGTCGTTTGAGGAAGGGGATCACGTATTTCTTAAGGTATCGCCTCGTAGGGGGTTATCGCGTTTTAGGAAGAAAGGGAAGCTATCGCCGCGTTATATCGGGCCGTTTGACATTATCGAGAAAATTGGGGAGGTTGCGTATCGCTTGGCTTTGCCACCGAAGCTATCGGGTGTCCATGACGTGTTTCACGTGTCTATGTTGAGAAAGTACGAACCGGATCCGTCACATGTATTAGAATGGTCCGAGCTTGAGTTAGAGGCCGATGCGTCTTATGGGGAAGAACCGATTCGTATCCTAGATTCGCGTGATCAAGTTTTGAGGGGTAAGACGATACCGTTAGTGCGAGTCTTGTGGAGAAGTCAAGGTAGTGAGGAATCGACGTGGGAAAGAGAGGACGAAATTAGGGAGAAATATCCGCACTTATTTTTGGAATGAGCCAATGTGAGTATTTACACTTCGAGCTTTTCGATAATTGACTTGTTGCATGATGATGAAATTATGAATGTTGTATGCATGCATGATGCATTAGTGGTTAGCTTTGGCATGGTAATTTCGAGGACGAAATTTCTTTAAGGAGGGTAGAATGTAAAGACCCGTATTTATTTTATCCAAAGTTGATATTTATTAAATGCATAGTTTTTGAAAAAGGAAAACGGAATGTTTGGCTTTATGTGATTTGGGGTTAAAGTGGTGGAATTGAATGTGAAAGGGTGTAATGTGTGATTTGTGGATATATGAGTATATATAGGGGAGATGAGAGAGCATTGAATCATTTTTTCCCTCATCCACTCTCACGTCTCTCTCCCGGTCTCTCCCTCTCTCACGGTTATCTCTCTCTCTCTTGCTCTCCCACCAAAATCACTCAAAAACCCACCAAAATAACCTTCAATCCTTCGACCTCTACGCGTATTGTGGTCCGTATCCCACCGGTTGGAGCTCGGTGGAGTCGTATCCCGTTCGAATCAAAGTTTTCGGAGAGCTAGGGCTCGTGTCTTCTTGGGTTTCGTTCTTCGGCTTCGAGGTAGGGATTCTACCCCTCAATACATGAAATAGAAGTGTTTTCCTTGCTTGAAATCGTATCCATAGTTGTTGTTGTTGTGATTGTTGTTGAATCTCTGAAAATCTGCAGAAAAACTGCTCGTAAGCCTCCCGTATCGATACGGCCCTTATCGATATGGAACAAACTGTACAGATTCGTAGTCATCCCGTATCGATACGGATTTTCGCCGTATTGATACGGTGAGCTTATCACCAGATTTTACTGTTTTGTTCCGAAACCCATTGTTTTGACCCCCAATCACTTTCAACTCGTTCTAAGTGCTTCTAAAACACTCCTAACCATTGTTGATCACCCTTGTTGAGCCCTTTGTGCGTTCTTGGCATTTCCTTACTTTCGTTCGATGAAAGTTGTCTTAATTATCGTATGAACATGAAATGGGACGAGACGTTATGAAATATGAGACACATGAAACTTTGTTGACACAACGCGTGAACACTCAAGGCCCATCGATGGGTGGGTGCTTGGCAGGGGATATCAGGGTCCCATAAATAGCCTGGCAGGGGCTAATGCTCGTATTGATTATTCGAGGCCCAACCTTTGAGGTGGGTGCTTGGCAGGGGATATCGGGGTCCCATGAATAGCCCGGCAGGAGCTTCGGCTCATGACACGTAACGCGAGATGGTTTGGAGACGCGAGATATGAAAACGGTTAATGGTTGGGATGTATTCAGAGTCTCTTGGCTTGTTTGTCGGATTGTTGAACCGTTTCGATTGTCAGTTGCTTGGGCTACCCATTGTTCATGTCGTTTCATCGTTCCTGCATTTCTCTTGCATATATTGTCTGTGTAGCATTTCTACTGGGCTAGTGTAGCTCAAGCCTTATTTCTTTTCAGGTACTAACTCTGGGCGGTAACGAGCATGATTGGAGTGCTTGGATGTTGGACACATTTTGAAAAGCTAACATTGTAGAGTTACTTAAGCATCTTTGTAAATTACTTTTGAAGATGTATTTGTAACTTATGTGATAACTCAATTAACTATGGGACATTTTGTAAACTCTAAACTCTTGACCGTTGTTGTCTAATCTGATTCGGGGCCGTCGTGCCTTAGATGTAATATTTTGAACACTTGGACTTGGAGTGTGGTATGGGAAGTTAATGATATTTTGGTATCGTACGGTTTATTGTGAGGTATTTGTTTATGAAATTCTTTATATTTTATGTCGAAAATGGAGGACGTGACAGTTTTGCCTTTTTTTCCAGAAAAAAATGTTATTATATTTACCATGAACACTGGCTCTACTTACCATAGTTTATGCTGACACTTACCACAAAAATATTGTATACTTACCACAACAAAAGACTACACTTCAACGGTTTTTCCCTTTCTCTCTAACTTGTTCTCTAGGTAGCCGGTTTGGCGGGAAAATAATTTGTTTTGGCGGGAAAATGTATTTTTTTGCAAGAATTTTTTTAATTATTGAAAATTTATAAGTTCACACCACTTTTTGTCATATTCACTCTACTTTTTGTCATTTTCCTAATCATTTGTGTAATAGACTATCAAATATTGGGTGAAAGTATAAATTTAATTTGTAAACAAATTTTTTATAACAAATTTTCGAAATTAAATATTTAAGCCAAAAAATTGCCTTGATTTTAGATTCATGTTGTTAATATATTTCATTAAATTATTTTTAATTAAAAAGTATTTTACAAATATTACTGAGAAAACATTTATTCATTTATTGTTTTGAATAACTTACAATTAATGTTGTTAATATATTCCATTAAAATTTTACTTTGTGTATATATGTTTCTTATAACAAATTTTTAAAAATAATAAATATAAACCATATTATTTTAATAATCTCCTAATTATATTTAAATTATTTATTTGAAATGATTTTTGCAATCGATTAACGTGATATTGTAACAATTAGTAATGATTGACTATAGTAGCCAGAGTCATTGGCAAATTGTATTAATGCTATAGTAATGGTTGAGCATTAATACAATTGACTAAAATGAATTGGTTAATGTAGATTGATAGTGATCATGTCATTAGTAGATGACATGATCACTATCATGTCATACTCAATGAGTGATGATTGACTATAGTAGTTAAAATCATCGGCCAATTGTATTAACGTTATAGTGATGGTTGAACATTAATACAATTGGCTAAAATGAATTGGTTAATATAGGTTGATAGTGATCATGTCATTAGTAGATGTAGTAGTTAACAATAGTGTTGGTTGTGATCAATGAGTGAATGCTACCATTGGCTAATATATGAGTAACTACTAATTATTGATCCATAATGGTCATTCCATAAATTATTTAGTTTTATTAATCATTGAGGTATTATGCTTTAATTACAAGGTAATACAAATTAAGTAAAATTAAGTGACATTAAATTTATTATGTTAGTTACCTTTTTAACTACACTTATTATGATCCATTAGTTACGTTACATAAATTTATATCTACCCGTCATTAATGTCATACTTACCATAGAATAAGGCTACGCATACTGTAATACCTGATCATTGTTACCACCATGACATTCGGTTGTTACTTCATGATGTGAATATCCCACGGTTTATGCCAGTACTTACTTTTGAAAATGATATACTTACGACATATTCAGACTTTTTTGCCAACTTCTTATGTGCAACAAGTCTAAAGTCTTGCTTACCATCCTTACCATAGTATAAGGCCACGCTTACCACAAAAATGATCAAACTTACTAATTAGTAACAATTACTTACCAATATAAATTAGAAAAATATATTGTGGTTTGCGCAAGTACACATACCTCTAGTTATATCAATATATCAAAGAGTAGTATCTCTATTTCAAAACAATAAAATTTCGACTATTATCTCTTGATGCTATCATACCACAGTTTTTGCTACGTACTACTTAAGAAAACTTGTTTTAGATGTCATTCTAAGATCATTCTGTGTTAAGTATGTTTAGTTTGAAGTCAATATATCCAGTATTCGTGGTAAGTATGTTCATTGATATGGTAAGTAGCTTCAGTTGCCAAGAATTTTCTTCCCAAGTCTGTGTTAAGTACATCCAATTTCAAGTAAATACATATAGTATTCATGGTAAGTATGTTCATTAATTTGGTAAGTACCTCCAATTTATGGAATACCCACCAAAATGGTAAGGTATCTCTCCATTTATCAACTGATATATATTAACAGTTAACAGCAGTAAATACACCAACAAAGTCAACCAATACAGAAAATTCATCAAAATAAAGAAAAGCCAAGGCATCGCATTTACCAACATTCATCAAAACAAAGAAGAACCACAATGTCACCCACCATTGTTTTCCAATGTAAGTATTCAATTCATCTTATACAATTTACCACTCCACACAAGTGTGAAAAAGAATATGTATTACAAGAAATGTTTCAACCGCTACCAGGACTACACAAAATGCTACTCAACATAAGGATTCATAAATTCATTTAACACAATCTACAACTCCCAGGACTAACGGACCACCAAAGTAATGATCGCTTCCCAAACCACCGGTCTTGATCTTGCTCAATGAAAGCCTTCGCCCGTAAGAGCTCGCTCTTTAATTGTTGGACCATCTACAAGCTGAAGTTTCCTAAATGCACAAAATAAACAAAGCCCAAATCAAGAAAAATTCCTTCAGATGTTGAATATTCAACAATAAAAGGGGAGAAATTACCAAACACCAACTCTTTTAATAAGCAACAAATCTGCCATTCGTTTGTGAAAGAAATAATCCTATATGATGGTCATCTGCTCATGTCTAAATCCCAATCGCAACTACAATACCACCATGCTAAAGGGAGTTTAAGTTCTCTGTAACTCTAAGATACGTTGGTAGAAATTCTCTTACAACTAAGTAATTTTTCCACTCCAACCATGGGTGCTCGAATGGTAACTTCAGTAACAAATTCATTCAAGCATATTGTCGCATAATGGATAGGCAAGAACAAAAAAAAAAAAATTACTACATGTAGATTAGTTTCAATGATTCACAAGCCATACTTTTAAATTTTGACATAGCTACCTCAGTAGCCCCAAGAGAAGATAATCCCTGAGAGTAAATCAAACAATTAGTGGGGAATCACCGGGGTGCCAACATATTTTACATGAGTTACCGCTTTCACACACACACGAAGAGAGAGAGAGAGAGAGAGAGAGAGAGAGAGAGAGAGAGAGAGAGAGAGAGAGAGAGAGAGAGAGAGAGGTGTCGAAGGACAGAGAGACATACCGAGAGGAGAAAGTGAGGGATCGACCGGAGAAAGAGTGGCATAAACGGGCTCTGTGGAGGAGCTATGAAGGAGATACAGAGGCGTGGTCGCGTGAGGAGATGGAGGAATTGCAAAAACAAAATTAGGGCTTTTAATTTTTTTAGTAACCGGTTTAGAAGGTTAGAGGGAGAGAGAGGGGGGCATGGATCCAATGGTTGGGATTAAAAGAAAAAGATCAAGGGTCCAGAAAAAATGGGGGCATGATGCCCCAATACTGCCCTGGGGCATCACAGCCGTGAAAATACTCTAAACCAAAAAAAAAAAGAGTTGTACTTTGATTGTTTTGCAGGAGTTAAAGCTCTAGCAGAAAAGAAGGATGGAAACAAAGAAGATTGCCATCAACTGCTAGTATAAAAAAAAAAAAAAACTTATCGCCCACATAAACTCCGGCCGGGCCTTTCTGGTTAGTTTTTACTTATTTACTTGGTTGTATATTAATATGTGTAGAAATAATATTCTATGAGCTTGTTTTTAGATTTACTGGTTATGTATGCATGGTTGTTGTTCGCGAAAAATAGAACTAGCACCTTTTGATTTGGAGATCGAACGAACAATTTAAAAAGGTTTAAAACAAACAAAAATACAAAATTCATTGTTAGAAATGGGAGAAAACGTTGTTAATGCTCGAATTCTTAGAGATTATTTTTCACCCATAACCACCGATCCACCATCATGTATAGTGTTGTCAACAACCACTGCGGTGCACTTTGAGATTAAGCCTCAAATATTTCAACTCTTACCGAATTTTCATGGGATGGATAGTGGGGACCCGTATATGCACATAAAAGATTTTCTAGAAATTTGCTCTACTTTCAAATTTCAAAATTTTTCTGATGAGCCCGTACGACTACGTTTGTTTCCATTCTCGTTGAAAGATAGGCAAAAGCATGACTAAATTCTTTACCATCGCAAACTATCAATTCTTGGGACATACTTGTGAAAAAGTTTCTTTCAAAATTTTTCCTCGTGTCTAAAACGAATATCTTGAAGAAAGAAATTACTGATTTTGTCAAGAGGAACACGAAATTATTTATGAAAGTTGGGAAAGATTCAAAGATAATATTCTTAGGTGTCCCCACCATGGTTTTGAAAGATGGAGAATTGTTCAATTTTTTTACAATGGCTTAACTCAAACAAATCGCAATATGATAGAGTCCATGAATGGTGGTGGCTTTTTGAATCTTGTGGAGGATGCGGCATATACATTCCTTGAGCAATTATCTGAGAGCTCCCAACAATGGGACTTTTCCAATCCTAGAGATAAACAGTCAAATACTTCTAAAAAGGGAGGTATTTATGAAATTAGGGAAGAGTCTGACATTAAAGCTAGGTTAGACCACCTCACTCGAAAGATAGAAGCCTTAACTCTGAGCGGAAGTATGAATTCTGTAAATCTAATTCATAATGAATTATGTTCTCTTTGTGCTAGTCCAATGCATACAACACAGATGTGTCCTGCCATAATAGGATATTCCAAATATCATGCCGAACATGTGAATGCACTTAATAATTATGGAAAACAATTCGCTAACCCGTTCTCAGAAACATACAATTCTAATTGGCAAAAACATCCAAAGTTTTCATGGAGACATAATCAACCTTCCACAAATGTAGGTGGTCAACCCTTGCAATCCATTAGTCAATTTCCCCCAGGTTTTCATCCTTGAACTCATTCATATCCTACTCAATCTCATTCAAACACAAACCTTATCTTAACCCATCTTCTATTTCACAAACTACTCCTCAATTTGTTGCACCACAACAACAAAACTCTTCTTTAGAGGAGACTCTCAAGGCATTTATGAAAGTAACTGCTCAATCCGTAGCTAAAATTAAAACTTCTACTACGCAAGCCATTGCTAAGTTTGTAGAGACCCGTATTTTTTTAAAAAAAATTCGGCGTTTTATAAAAATGATTAGAATATGGATTAAATGTGAGAGGTGTCGTGGTTATTGATTTTGGGGTTAAATGTGAGGAGTGTGATGATGTGGAGTATTTGTGCTTTAAGTGGTGTGTGTGCATATGTGTGTGAGTGTGTATGTAGGGAATTATCTTCCCATTTCTCACTCTCTCTTCTCTCGACACAGCACACCCCTTTTCTCACTCTCTCATTCGGCTCTCTCTCTCTCTACTCTCTCCTGAAATTCTCTCTCTCAACCAAAAATCCACCAAAACCATTCAAAACCTACACAAAACAACCTCCAATTCGTCTTCTGCACGCGGATCAAGACTTGAATTTCGTGGGTTTCTCTTGGAGGAGGCGTATTTCGGTTGATTTTAAAGTTTTGGAGGCTAGGGCTTGATTAATCTTTAGGGGTTTTGCGCAAAACCCTTTCAGTAGGGATTTCTCCACTCCCTCTGTATGTCTATGTGTTGATGTTTACGTTTAATCCTTCTTTAAATTCTCGTTCCATGAATAAGGGCCGAAACCTAGATGTGATTTTGGTACATTCCGATGTGTTGAGTTTGTGATGTGATAGAGGGGCTTTGGTGGCGAAGTTTAGTGATGAAGGAGCGTGTAAGAGCTGTGTTAACCTCGGTTGAGTAGATGATCGTTCATCCCGTTGATTGGTCCGAAACCTGTCAAAATGCTACAAGAAATGCTGTTTGTGCTCGCGGTATCGATACCATGATGAAGGGTATCGATACCAGTATTGAATCTGGAATTTTGGACTTGGGGTATCGATACTTGACCTATTTCTGAGCAGTTTTTTATTGTTCCTTTATCCTTTGTTCGTTCCGAACCACCTTCGATCCTTTTTAATGCGTTCTTGACACCTCTAACGTAATCCTCTACATTGCAAAACCCATACAAACAATACTCTAGGGACACTTGGAGTCTTTACTGTCTTGCAATGGGATAAGACTTGGGAACTTAAATCGAATTTACATGAGGCTTCTAATAAGAATCTAGTTTCTTATTCCTACTCTAATCACTGTAGTAGATTGTTAACTTTGGGATTTATGGTCGTATTGTTCGTTACTAAGGGAATTAGTCAACTTGTTTTTATATGTACTAGTGTGAGGCCGTAGCGCGTCGGTGTAACTTTATGATTTTGTGGAATGTGATGGACGTTATTGGTATCGTAGATTTTAGGTATCCATTTTGACGTATGTATTTATGAATTTTGGAATTGTGTAGTTTTTATTGGGAGAATCAGTTTTAGGAAAGGTGCTGCATTACTAATTCGATGATAAATTAACCAGAATTATGAATAGGATTGTTCTGCTAAACATACAAAAAACATCGCTGAATCTCCTTCCTTCACGTGCTGTCCAACCGGAACCCTAATACCTTCGCCTGAACCCTAACCTGTAAAACAGACAAGGGGTGAGCGCACCTCTGCCTCTCGTGGCAAAGGCCCTCCGATGCCTAAGTTAGT
Organism: Rhododendron griersonianum; assembly: GCA_018127125.1. Lineage (NCBI taxonomy): Eukaryota > Viridiplantae > Streptophyta > Magnoliopsida > Ericales > Ericaceae > Rhododendron > Rhododendron griersonianum. The sequence continues at coordinate 26,935,151 of CM030790.1, read as the reverse complement.
ATCTCGTACTGTATCAAAACCCTAATTATCAGTAGGAAAGTGTAGAATGAATGCAACTTATTGCGTACCTTTTTCCTCCAGGTTTACCTCGTATTTATAGACATGAGCATGCTTGCTTTCCAAGCACCCTTGTTGCCCAGGTCTCCTGCCTCGTGTAGGAACCCTGGCTCTTTTGGGGATCTCTTGCCCAATCAACCGAGATCCCTTCCTCATAGGGTCTCTTCTCACCATAGAACTCATCCCTTGATAGGACTGTTTCTTTACTGTATATCAGGTTCGTCTTACAGAACACCCCTATTGCCTTATCTCTTAAGACAACGTTTCATCAAGAAACTCCATCTGTTCGGCATATGCTCCTACCGAACAAACTAGACAAGTGAATGACTTCTCATGTCACTGGCCCTCTTTAGCCGAACATACTGTCTTTAACTAATGACTTCTCATGTCGTTAGTCCCTTTCAGCCGAACAGATAATCTAATCTGGTGCCTTCTCATCACACCGGAATCTTACCGCCGCCGTTCATCTCGTATGGAGTCCCATATCACTTTTCTCATTACACGTGTCTGGTATACCACGTGTTCGGGCACTTTCTATACCTGTTCGGGAACACCTCCCTACAATTGCTCCCCAGCTTTTGCTCATTACTACTGTTTCGAAGATGATGAGTAAAGCTCAAAGAATGGTTTTAAGGCCGAACAAACTAGATCCCGTGCAGATATAGTCATTGGGCTCCCATTGATGTCTTTTGGCGGTTTAGTCATAATCTCCTCGAAATAATGACTCCACGTGGCGTGTTTCGTATAGCTCGCATTAAATTCGAACTGATGTTTTGGCCAAACGCCGTTTGCACGTTAGCTATCCACCTCCTGTGGCCGTTACTTTTCTTATAACGTCGTTTACAAGAGACGTTTCGTCTCCGTTTCTCACTCTTAAACCCAAAAAAGGCATCTTTTTTTGGTTTTCCCCCAAAGAAAACTCAAAACTCTGGTCTTTCTCTCTCCTAAACCAGGCGAATCCCCTCCTCTTCATTCCGCCATTGCCGCCGTCTGCAAGCTCAATCGTTCTTCGAAAACACCTTCGTAAGACTCTTATTTCTACTATGTTTTCGTTTTTATTCTGAGATTCTCGTTCCCAGTTTCTTCCTCATCTAGGGTTTTCGTCCTTATTTCCAGATTTCAGTTTTAATATTCCTCCAGTTCATCCATGGCGGATGAAGCTGATAGTGGCGTTAAGCCAGGAAAATTCAGAAAACTCTGCGAGACACCCGCTGCAATGGCGGCGTTTAGGACTAAATACAATATACCAGAAACTGTTGGTTTAGAACTCGCCCCTCTAGGTGCGATTAGAAATGCCTACAAATGGGATAGAACGTGTATCCCAATCGTGGCTGTTGAGGGTGGAGTTCGTTTCCCCTTCGACCCACTACTTCGTCGAACTCTTAATTGGTATCGACTCAATCCCATGCAAGTGTCTACTAATTTTTTCAGATTAGTAATGGGGGTTGTAGCTTTGAACAAAATCCTGGGGACCCAGTTAGGAATCTGGGACATCCAGTGGTGGTATAGTATTGTATTGAACCGAGAATACAATACTTACTATCTAAGAGTGAGAAAGGCAGAGAAGCGTTTCGTGCTTAACCTGCCAGACTCTGCTCGGGACCACGAGATGGACTTTCTGTATGTTACTGGAGCTTTCGAGCCCATGGGGGAGGATGGCCAGGTGGTGGGTGTCCACGTCCCCCACGAATGGGGCTTCCCACGTACGCCTCTACTTTCTGCTCTTTTAAGTTTAGTCACTTATTCCTCTTATACCGACGTTTTCCCACTGAGAGTTTCATTTCTTTTGTTGTTTCAGCCGAAAACGCCAACAGACGCCCAAGAAGGGAGCCAAGCTACATCCGAGAAGGGGACATCAACAAAGTTTTAAAATACAAAGGAGAGCCAGGTACATGAACTGCCGGACGGGGACGTGACGCCAACGTTTTACTGGGATACGACCCTGCCTACAAAGGCTTTATTGACAGAAGACTTGCTCATCCGAGCACCAGCGGCGCTTCTACATCCGCCACTCCTCAACCAAGGAATTCGAGATCTAGTGCTGGTGTGACGGTTGCCGGACAGCACGACGAAGTACCAGTATCCGAAGGCATCCCATTGCCTCGTTTGGTACTTAGAGGATCGTCATGAAGACAGGCCACTATAACCCAACAACAGCCCGAGCAGCCAGCAACCCAACGTGATATCAGCCAATCATCCTCTCGTGGGTATTCCCCTTCTCCTCCTGATTCAGGTGCAATGTCTCAACAACCTCTCAACTTGATTTCTCTCCTTACTGTCTCTTCCCGTGGATGTGGCTCTTCGGGCCGTGCTTCATCCACTGGAAATGCTCCCCCTCCTCCCAGACGCATAAGAGGTCGTGGGAGCAGTTTATCTCCTCGGGAATCCGAGTCCGGCTTGGAGGCCGGGGATGCCCATCGGGACAAACGTTCCAGAGACCAATCCACAGGAGATGGGGCAGCACAGGTTACTGGGGTAAACGAACAGGCCCCTACCCCGAACATTCAGCCACCTCCTCAATCCTGGGCCCCTCAACTCATCAGAGGTGACCGGCCGGTGACCGTGGGGGACAGTGCCAGCTCGTCTGAGACTGCTTTGGCCCTCACCCAAACGCTGCTACTGCCCGTGGACATGCAGAAAGAGGCCACCTCCTCATCTGATCGGTTGATATCGACCGGGCTAGTGAGTGGGATCAAGGTAAAGTACTTTCATTACTTTATCAACACTTTGACGTATAAGATTTTCTATTCAAATTGATTCACTACACTATTATTGAATCTCACCAGTTCATTCAAAAGATGGTCACTCTTGGCCATAAGCTGCAAGAGGTTGAGCCCGAAAGAAACAGACTTCTGAGGGACAACACTAGACAGCTCCAAACCATAACGAGGCTGGAGAGGGAGAGAGACAAAGCAAAATTGGAAGCTGATGAGATGAGGTCGAAGATGGAGGCTGCTGAGGATAACCTCAGACAAGCTTTGGTAGAGATTGATGCCACTAAAAAAGCTGCTTATGATGATGGACATCAGAAGGGTTTCGATAGGGCGACAGCTAGCTACGTAGAGCAGATGTTGGACATTCAGGACCAAATATGGGCTGCTGGATGGGAGGCATGTTTGATCAAGATCGGTGCTCCTGATGATTCCACCCTCTGGGTTGACAACGATTTGCCTAGCAAACGTGTCTAGCCATCTCATGGCTCCGAGGAGCCTCCTCTTGTTGACATCGAAGAGCAAATCGATGATTTTGCTGACGTGGATGAAGAGATACAGATGGAGACACAAGCTGCTCAATCCGGATCTCAAGAAGCCCACCCTGAGCAGCCAACTATTGAAGGCACAACTACTGAACCTGTCAATTTGGAGGAGCAACCGACTGGAGGCAGCAACGCCACTGAGGTTCCAAGCAACACCCCCCCGGAGGTCCAGAACCTGGACTGACTTGGTAATTTCTAATTCATTCCCCTGAACATTCAAGAACATTTTGCTGGTCCTGCGTGACCGTAATCTTCAGCCCTGCGTGGCATCAGTATACTCTTAATGCTGGTATTTGGCCCTTCGTGGCATTACTTTGTTTGCTCGGCTCTTCGTGGCTTTTTGAATATTGCAAGTGGCCCCTCGTGGCCAGACGTTCATTTCCATTTGCTAAGTCTTTCATACTTAGTCAATTTCTCGTACAGGTTAGGTGTTTGATTTGTCATGTACTTGGTAATATTCCTAAGTTTATTCATACTTAGATAATTCTACATATTTTCGTATGCTCCCTAAGCTCCACATATTTGGACAATCTCCCAAGTGTATTCGTACTTGGCTGTTATATTGCTTCTAAGTAAACCGTGTAAGCATTTCGTGCTTAAGTATTTCGTACTTTAATTGGGTTCCATAATTTTACTGTCAAGTGTTTTCGGACTTGGAAAAGGGACAAGTTTATCGTTCTTGCTCGTAATTTTGAGTTTTATCATACTCAAAAGGAATCCATATATCTGATTAATAACATGTTTAGACAAAATTTCGTTATGTCTTATTCCCCAAGTGTTTCGTACTTTGGAATGCATTTAAGTTTCTCATGCTTAAATGGGAGATTAAGTTTCTCGTACTTCGTTAAGTTTTCTCGTACTTAAAAAGATCGTTGAAGTTTCTCGTACTTAAAAGGACCGTTAAGTTTCTCGTACTTATTGATTCATGCATACTAGTTTCTTTTGTATGCTATAAGGTATTTCGTACCTATTCTAAGTTTTTCATACTTGAAACAGATCGTTAAGTTTTATCGTACTTAGCAATTTGTTTAAACAAGTATTTCGTACTTATTCAAGTTTCTCGTACTTGAAATAGATTTTTTAAATTTTATCGTACTTATATTGTTAGCAAGTATTTTTGTACGTTTAAAACATTCATACCAATTACCTGCTCCCCAATAAGTTTTTTCGGATTCATAGGCCAAAAAATAGCCATATATCGGAGGAAACAAAATTTCTGAAAAATCAAATATGTTGTGACAACATAATTTTTTATTCATAATTCTCAAACTCAAGGGGTCGTTAGGCGTACTCCTTGCAACTAAAAAACGAAGGGATTTTCTTCGTAATCCCCACACAATAACATAATCCTAAAACAAAATTAAAACAAAGGAATTTTCTTCGTAATCCCGACACAATAACATAATCCTAAAATAGAATTAAAAACAAATCAAGTCCTTTAAACAAAGAACTTTCTCAAATTGTGGACATTCCAAGGCCTTGGCACCGGGTTCCTGTCCAGGTCTGCCAACCTATAAGCTCCAATGCCCACAATTTCAGTCACTCGATATGGACCTTCCCAATTAGCTCCAAGCTTTCCCTCATTAGCCACTTTGGTATTGCCAAGTACTTTTCGAAGCACAAGGTCTCCAATGCCAAACTTTCGAGGGTGGACATTTTTGTTGTAGCCTCTCATTAGCTGTTCCTGGTACGAGGCCAGGTGGACCAGGGCCCTTTCTCTCCTCTCTTCGGCCAGATCAAGCTCAATTTCTAAGGCCCTGTCATTCCCCCCACTCTCAACCAATGCAGTCCTATTGGTTGGAAGTCCAACTTCCAGGGGTATGACTGCCTCTGTACCATACGCTAATGAATAAGGGGTCTCTCCCGTGGACCTTCTAGGCGTTGTTTGGTGGGCCCACAACACCAGGGGCAGTTCATCAGGCCACTTGCCTTTTGCCTTGTCTAGCCTTTTCTTGATCCCATCAAGAATGGTTTTGTTGGAAGCTTCTGCTTGTCCATTGCTCTGATGGTAAGCAGGGGTTGAGTAATAGTTCCTTATCCCATACTGGGAGCAGAATGTCTTGAACTTTTTCTAGAACTGTGCCCCATTATCTGTGATCAAAGAGTAAGGAACTCCAAATCAAGTGATAATACTCTTCCACACAAACCTTTCTATCATAGGTTCAGTGATTTTAGCCAAGGGTTCTACTTCAATCCACTTGGTGAAGTAATCAATAGCCACTAACAGGAACTTTTGATTTCCTGTTGCTTTATGGAGTGGACCCACGATGTCCATTCCCCACTGGGCAAATGGCCAAGGGCTAGTTAAAGGTACCAGATCCTCGGCCGGTGTCTTTATCATAGGTGAGAACTTCTGGCATTTCTCACAAATCTTAACATAGACCTTGGCATCCTCCTGCATGTGCGGCCACCAATACCCTTGGGTAATTGCTCGGTGGGCAATAGATCTGCCCCCAGCATGGCTTCCACATGTTCCCTCGTGTATCTCGTGGAGGAACTTCTGCACCATCTCAGGGTGTACACAAAGTAGATACGGCCCAGTGAAGGATTTTTTATATAGCTTCCCGTCAGGGGACAGCCAAAACCTTGCACACTTGGTTTTGATCTTGTGTGCTTCCTTTTTATCTAGAGGGAGTTTTTCATCTCGTAAAAACTCTATGATTGGATCCATCCAACTTGGTCCTTGGTTCACGTCCAGGATCAAGTTTACATTTCTGCCGATGCTCGGCTCGGCCAAGTAGTCAACTGCTACCTTTCTTTTAAACTCAGTTGGAACAGCTGCAGCCAACCAAGCTAAAGAATCTGCATGAGAATTCTGTCCAGAGCTTATCTGTTCTATACATACCCTTTCGAAGGTGTTCAGTAAACCTCTGGCCACCTCCACGTAGGCTGCCATCTTCTCATTTCGAGTTTCATACTCGCCAGACAGGTGGTTTACCACCAGTTGTGAATCACAATAAACCCTGATCCTCTTTACCTTCAGAGTTTTTGCACTGTTCAAGCCAACTGTAGACACCCCAATCTGGATCTCCCAATCGTTTTACTTTATTTTACAATTTTCTTGTTTCCCCGATGATGAAATCGGATCAAACGAGCTTGGATTGGGAATGGATTAAGCTTGGAATGCTTGGAACCCTGCTTGAAACTTTTGAACCTTTCAGAACCTTCAGTCAAACCCTAGAGCCAGAGTTGACCCTCGCGCGAGCCTTTGTGTCCCTCGTGCGACACTCAGCTTGCCAGGTGTAGTCAAAGTCAAACTGTTGACTTTTGACCCTCGTGCGACACTTTCGAACCCTCGCGCGATGGTTCTCTCCTGTCCCTATCACAGAATCCAGCTGGACAGGTGATCATTGGGTGTCACATGGGCTGGAACCCCATTTTCCTCAGCTGAATAGGGTTCTGGCAGGCTACACCCTCACACCCTCACAACCACTCCCACCCACCTTGTTGGCTAGCTTCACAACCAAGTTGTGACCAGCCTTGTTGGCTGGTCCTAAGGCCATGTTTGGTCACTACCTAGCCCTTGTACTCTCCCTATAAATACCCCCCTTCATCCTCCATATTAAGGGTTCCAAGAATTTGACTAAGGAGTTCACTTGTTATTTTACAAGGCAAACACTAGCTAGCATAAAGTTACTAACCCCAAACCACATCCTAATCTTCCAAACTTAGTGTGCCCACATACACTTAGTTGCAAGACCACACCAATCAATCCAATCCATTTCCAAACCCTTTTCAAGCAAATGTATAACATTTAACCTGTTTCTGTTTTGATCCCTGAGGGGGGCTGATAGGGCCAAGGCTGGTAATTAATACCATGTCCTGGTCCTAAAGCCAGCAGAGTTACAAGAATTCGTGGCAGCTACACCCTCGCGCGATGGTACACCACACTCGCGTGACACTTGTGTCAGCAAGAGAATGGACCTCGTGGGGAAGGGAGGTTAGCCCTTGTCTGTTTTTCAATATACTCATGCCTGTTGTACTTTGTTTTGATTTTTAGATCACTGTTATGCATGCAAAAACAAATTACAGTAGCTAGCTTATTTACTTTAAATAGTTTGGAATGCCCTTGGGATCCCCTGAATCTGTCTCAGGACCCTAAGTATGCAAAGCAATTCCTGGAAGTCCAGTCAGGAATGTCGCGCGAGACTCAGGCTCTGTCGCGCGACAGTTCTGTGATTTCCATGAATAGCCCTTGTATGGGCAACTAGGCCTTTGGTCTCTGTTTTAATACCCCCTCTGTTTAGGGGTTGTGTTTCATTTCATTTGGCTCTTTTTGAAGCAATCTGTAATAATTAGTATTCTTACAGTTCCATATAAACTGCTTGGTTTGCTTCCTGGGTGTGCACTGGTCCTTCCAGAGCCCAGAAGGGGATGAACTTGGACTGTGGTGAGATGACAACACTCGCGCGAGGGTTAGTGTGTCTCGCGCGATGGTTGGCTTGCATGCAGATCTGTTCATGCATGCAAGTTGGCCATCGTGCAGGGCAAATCTGTCCCGAGCTTAGTTTTGGCATCTGATCGCTGTTCTAGGTTCCATCCCATTTATTATTCGTCATGCCATCCATCCATGCTATCATTTGATCACATCCTGCAAATTGTTCCAGTTTCAATCCCCGATTAACTGTTCCCCGCCCTAATTGGCTAAGATTAATAAAAGAAGAAGAATCACAAAAGTTTTCATAAAAACGCCTAAGTAGAGACCGATCTCGGGATTGGAGAGAGGTGCCATAAAACCCTTCCCTCTCGTAACTTGGCTCCCGAACCCAGAATCAACTGTGCTAGTTTGGTTTCCTTCACTTTTTCAAATAAAGCGCGGTAGGTGCTTCGAAATATGGTTCCTTGAGTGTCGGACCTTCAAAACTCAAGTGGCGACTCTGTATTTTTGAGCGCTTGCCACCGGCGCTCGCGCTCCCTCGATTTCCAAAAAAGGGCCGCAATGGCGAAAGGAACGGAATCCTTTTTCCGAGGGCATGCTGCCCACAGTGGCGACTCTGCTGGGGATAAATCGAACCAATATTAATTCATACTTAGGATTTAATACGCTTGGGAACAATCCCTTAAAAGCCTGTCAAAACGGTGAGCTTCGCGCTGCCGAAGGTTGGAACGGTGATTTAACAGGACCTCGTGTCCGGCCATTCTAATCTGGGGCTTTTTTTTTTCGCTTGTTCGCTTGCGTAGTTTCTTCTAAAGATGGACTAAATAAAGTGAGCCAAATTTGAAAAGGCGTTTTTACGACTTTGTGATTCTTCTTCTTTTTATCAAAATTTTAGCATCTCATTTGCATCGATGTGGGAAAAGCCTCGTTGGATCGTTTTGGCAATCCGGCACGGTTTACCGGAGCCCGGGGACCCCGAATGACCAACAACCTTCGACGATGATGGGTCATGCTACCGTTCGACTGTTACTCTGCGAATACGCGGGTAACGGGAGGTATATCTGTGGCCCTAGTCCGAGGAACCCGTTACAAACCAAAACCGGCCTTTTGCATATACAAAGCATTAGAACTCTCCAAACTAGGACAGGTACCCACAGGTTAAGATCTACTTGCATCTAACCCCGTAAATGCCTATGTGTTACTGCTTTTTCTTATCGCATGCACTGTACATACATTTCGTTCAACGTAGAAGCATGTCTAGGATGGCTCCTAGGTTCTCGATCTGTTCCGAGTCTGTCTTTAGGCTTAGTAGGACACTGTTATGACCTGATGAGGAGTCGTGCATCTCAGTGATGCGCGTTATCATCTTTTAAGTCCTTTTACGGTGGGACTTTAGGAAATCAAAGATTTTCTACACCCTTGCCTGCATACCTATTTAGGGTTTCAAACAAAAAACGAGGAACCACGGAGTAAAATGCCATGATGCTTACACCCAAAGGTAACAAGTGCCCCGTCACTTACACTGCCCGGCTAATAGCACAGTGCTGCTCACGCCAATTGGGTTATGGCATCATGATATTCATACCGAGTCGTTCTGGCTTCAAAAACTTGAAACCTCGAACATCGAAATGGGCAAAGGTTTAGACTCCTTTTGACATCCTTTAGGACTGCTCGTTCCAAACAATGATACATCTTCGAAAAGAGTTCTAAGGGCTTAAAATAGTGTCCAAAGTGTCGTGAGACAGACTTGTCTTCTGGTTCTAGAGTCTAGGGTGACACTAGCGACGTTGGCTGCATCCGCTTTAGTCTTTTATTTAGATTAAAGTTACTGCAGGACCCTTATTAAAACCTCCTTTTGCTTTTCAAGCAAAGATCTGAATCATTGCACCACCAAGGAAAGTTTCGAGGCCAGTTGCCAAACCCGCTTGGGAACGTCTGCATCTGAATCCCGTTCAAAGGCTTGTCAGGTTACGATCCCAGTCAGTCGCCACGGAAGACTCTCCGCACACTCTGTTGACTGCTCTACAGTCAGATTCTCAGGCAGGTTCACCGCCAGTCTTACAGGAAGGACGTTCGACCACCCCAGCATCTGCATCAAGCATCTCTGAACCACCCGTCAAGATGGAACGGCCGCAACCAGAACCTCTTACCTTGGAGACCATGCTCATGAACCTTCAAGACAGCATCACCGCCATGCAACAGAGGGCAGCTCAGACCGATGCTAACATTGCCCGCCTGAACGACCTCATCCACACTTGCCTTCCACCCCCTCTCGAGGAAGAAGGTGAGGACGATGAGTCTGACCAGGAGCAACCTATCTTGGTTCCAGATCCACTTCACGCAGGACGTCTCATGGTGCTAAACCCGAGGGAAGGTCGCAGGCCCGCTGCAAACCTCGCGGGTGGCAGGCTGCCTCCAAACCTAGAAGAACCAGCTCAGAATCCTGATGTGGTCGCACTCATGGCCAAGATGACCAAACTGGAGGAATCCATCGCTAAGACGGAAAAGATCAGTGTCGGAGGGATCGATCTGGATCGCCTTTGCCTGTATCCCAATGCCAGACTTCCTGAAAAGTTCAAAATGCCGGACTTGGCTAAGTTCGATGGGAGCGGCGACCCCAGGACTCATCTCTACAGCTACCATGCCGCTATGAAACTTCTTTCTGTCGAGCCAGAGGCCATGTCACAGCTTTTTCCTCAGACCCTCTCAGGCCCGACTTTGCATTGGTTTTTGTCACTCGACATTGCCAAAAGGAAGACTTGGGAGGACATTGGGACTGCGTTTATTTTGCAGTACAATTACAACTCCCAGCTGAAAATGACCACCCGGGAACTTGAATCCACCAAAATGGAAGCTAAGGAGTCCTTTGCGGACTTTGTCAAAAGGTGGAGAGCTAAAGCTGCACAGATGACTGATCGCCCGAGTGAGAAGGATCAGCTCCGTATCATTTCCCGCAATCTCCAACCAGACTATGCTAGGCATCTGGTCTTGGCTCAGGCATCTGCCAACTTTGAAACCTTCTTCGACTCTGGCCTGGCCATCGAAGATGCTCTGCAGAGTGGGATTCTATCAAAGGGAGAATCCTCGCACGCCACCAAGTCAAAGCCTCGAGCTTATTCTGGGAACGCGAATGTGCTATTCGGAACGGGGACTTACTCCAACACGGCAACCGCCGGTACTAACGCCACTTCCTCCAGCACTGCTAATCACATTACGGATGTCAATCAAGTCCAGACTCCACAGAACAACCGGCCACGGAACCAACCCCGCAGCTTTTCCGCTATCGAGGCACCTCTATCCTCGGTCTTGGAAAAGTTGGTCAAAACAGGGCATCTCAAGCCCCTGGATCCAACTCCTCTACCCAAAAACCCTTTACCCGGCTTCAAAGCCAACCTTTACTGTGCTTACCATCAAGGAGCGGGTCATCTCACTGACTCCTGCTTTCGCCTCCGTCATGCGATCCAGGATCTCATTGACAATGGCACGCTGGAAACCCCTCCACCACCTCAGAAACCCAATGTCATCGCCAACTCTCTCCCTAAGCACAACGCTGTACCACACATCAGCCAAATATCCCTCAGCTCCACTTATATCAACCCTAGCTCCACCATATTTAACCCCACTGACTATATAGCCTCAACCGATCAACCCAGGCCCGTCGTGCCTTTCCCGCTCGAATCATCCACCGAGATTTCTTATATACATGTAATTGAAGGCCAGGTTGTTGACACGGATGCACCTTCAGAACCTTTGCAAGCTGGATCACCTATCTCCGAAGAATCTGTCAGCTCTCTCTTCCATCAATCAATCCCTGCTGTGCAGATCGGCTCTGCCTCGTCGCTTGACAGCCCGTACGCGACCTTCGCTGGCCCGTTTCCTGATCCCTATCAACCTTGGGTGCCTCCCTCGGATAATAACATGCAAGCTGCTGGCTGGGCCATAGCAGACAATTGGGACTATGCCACTCCTCTGTTCAACGAGTGGTCAAGCTTTGAAATGGACGGGATTCCTCCACAGCCCGGAAATGTCCCATTTGATCAAGCCTTGTATGATGGCTGGTTGGCCGGTTATGAAGCGGCTTTGCTTGATCCTCTGGACGGCTTCTCTTTGTACATGCTGTTCAACCCAATTGAGCCTCCGGTTCCCGAAGCAGAATATTACTGGGATCCTGAGCCAACCTGGTTTGCTCCCATGGACGTTGACCCCGACCCTCTTCAAGGCTATGCCACACCGGGCTACATGCTTCACTATGCTGAGGACGAACTTGTCCAGGAAGATCCACGGGCCTTGGGACATTTCCCTCTTTGGTTCGATCTTTAATTCAGTTTGTGATACTAATCCCGACACTGACCATGACCCCTGTTCCTACATTGTCGATGAGGAAAATCCCCGCCCTCAGATGCCTTACCCAAACAACAGGGATTGCAGTGTTATGGTCACAGACCGCGCTCCGCCCGTTAATCTTTGGGAAGTGGACGACATAGTGGATGTCCAAGTCGGAAATGAAGTCTGGGCTGTCAATCGTACCCTGGCGGACACTGGTCTTTGGGATGTTCCCTTTATTGCAAATCCGGGGCCCGTTGCTGAAGTTGCTGCTGTGAAAGACTTGAGCTTCTAGGACTCCTTGTTGATGAAAGATCTGGCTGAGGATTTGGGCTTAGACATGGAAGTACCCGTCTCCGCACCAACTACTGACAAGGGAAAACGCAAACTGGGAGATGTCCCTGCTGATCTCTGGGACGTGAAGGAAAACCCTCAAGTCGTTCCCTCTTTGGGGAACGTTCACAATGTTACAAGGAGTGGACGGATTTTTCAGCCTATTAATCTGCAGACCGAGAATTCTTCCAATCCTGCTAATCAAAGGAACGAACCTGTCTCTTTCCCAAGGTCTGCACCTCTTGAGGTATCAACTGGCAATCCGATTCCTGATTTAGTTCAGCGGCAACTTGAGCGGATTCCTGCTGCGATTTCTATCTGGGGACTGATCTGTTCATCCAAGGAGCATCGTCAGAGGCTGTGTCACGCCCTATCCCGCCTTGAAGTCCAGGCCGACGTCACGCCAGAGGCAATGATATCTCTCATCCTCCCTCCAACCTCCAAGCATACAGTGATTTTCACGGACAAGGATCTGCCAGTCGAAGGTGTCGACCACAACCGCCCTTTGCATATTACCGTCAAGTGTCGAGGACTCTGGGTCCCGACTGTTCTTATTGACAATGGCTCTGCTATCAACGTTTGCCCTCTGAGGGTCGCTTATCGTTTGGGACTCACCAAGAAGGATCTGGCACCTTCTAATCTGGCCGTCAAGGCATATGATGGCACCCGTCGCGTAGTCGAGGGTATTTTGAAGCTCAAACTCGATGCTGAGGGTTTTGAGATGGACGTGGAGTTCCATGTCGTGGATATTCCTGCAACTTTCAATCTTCTGTTGGGTAGACCATGGCTTCATCGATCCGACATCATGGCTGTGCCATCTACCCTCCACCAAAAGGTTATTCTGGGACTGCCTACCGGTACTCTAACCATCTGCGGGGATTCTGGCATCCGTCCGCTCAAGGAGGATGGGACTCCTGTTTTGGGAATTCAACACGGCGAAGAAGACGTCGATCTTGGGGGTTTCTCTTTTGATACTTCAGGCTTAGTAATGGCCATCAATGTGGACGGGAACTTCCTCATAAGCTCTGTCGTGCTGGACATTATGAGAAGGATGTCTTACTTTCCAGGCATTGGTTTAGGCTCTCGCCGTCAAGGGGTCCCGGAGTTCCTTACTTTTCCTTTCAACGAGGGCTGCTTTGGTTTGGGGTATATCGCCTCTGCCAAAGATGCCAAGCGAAGGAAATATATGAGAAAATCTCGGACCCTCTGCAGCGGTCCCAAGTTTGTACGTGAAGTGGGAAATGCCGCTTACACTGGGCAGGCTGAGCCCTTCATTCATTCAGAAACCGGGGAGCTGCTGCCTGGATTTGAGATTTTCGCTGATGACACCTGGTCGAGCAGTGATGATGAACCAGCAAAGGAAGAATTCAAGAGGAAGCTTAATCAGGTGAAGATCAAGACCGACTGGCTGGGATCTATCAATCAGGGACTGGCTGGGATCTATCAATCAGGGAAATTTGGAGCTGCTGTTCCAGGAATTCTCCCAAGTGGGTTTGGCTGGGGAAGTTGAAGAGGCCGAAGTGCTCATGCTCTGGCCCGACGCCCTCGAGGATCCCACCTCTCTCATTGTGAAAGCCGAGGGCTCTTTGAATAATTGCATTTTCAAGCCACGCCTGACTTGCATTGACAACACTTCTGAGTCTGAGTCTGAATCTGGGTCTGAGTCTGAGTCAGAGTCTGTTTCGTCCTCTAAGTCTAGCTCTGAGTCGGAGTTTGTGCCTCTAGGCCCTCCACGTCATAGCTTTTATTTCGAGTTTGACTCTCTTGTACTTGGTGACCCTTCAGGGGCTTGTGAAATGAACGAGGCATCTTCTGACTATTTCAATGATCTTTATATAAACTGTGTCGACCCTGACGATGAAGGGATAGATTTCGATGGGGACATTCCCAAGGAAATCCGTGCCTTCATCGAAAGGGAAGACGAAAGGCATGCTCAGCCATTAAAAGAAGAAATAGTTTCTATAAATTTGAAAGATGAAAACGATCCCCGGATGGTTCAAGTGGGCTCCACACTTTCGCCAGAGGAGTATCGCGATTTCAAAGAGCTGCTCACCGAGTTCAGTGACGTTTTTGCGTGGTCTCATCGAGATATGCCCGGAATTGATCCCGAGATCGTGGAGCATCACATTCCTTTGTTTCCGGATGCCAAGCCCGTGAAGCAGAAACTCCGACGGATGAGGCCGGATTGGGTTCAGAAGATTAAGGAGGAGGTTACTAAGCAGATCGACGCTGGCTTTCTCATGGTCTCTCAGTATCCCACATGGGTCGCCAACATTGTCCCTGTTCCTAAGAAAAATGGCCAAATTCGAGTTTGCATTGATTTTCGGGACTTGAACAAAGCGAGCCCCAAAGACGATTTTCCCTTGCCACACATCGATGTGCTTGTGGACAATACTGCGGGGCACGCTTTGCTCTCATTCATGGATGGCTTCTCTGGCTACAACCAAATTCTCATGGCGCCCGAGGACCGCGAGAAAACCACGTTTATCACTGAGTGGGGGATTTATTGCTATTTGGTTATGCCTTTCGGCTTGAAGAACGCCGTGCCCACTTATCAGCGAGCTGCTACCACCATCCTACACGATATGATGCACAAAGAAGTCGAGGTCTACGTCGATGTAGACACCTCCCAAACGGGGCATCGCCATACAGATTGATCATGTTTGTTTGCTCGATTGGTTGCTTGCTTCGTAAACCAAAATCATGGACATTCCCATGGCTAGGAACATCGCCACATGATAGCGGTTATCATCAAAACAGAGTCGCCACCCAGTTTATTAAAACTGGGAAAATAGACAGAGATTCTGGACACGGGAGCCAAAAGTACAATAAGGGGAAGGTGTTAGGCACCCCTCTTTGCCCAGTCGTGAGACTGGCCCATAATCGTTCAACATAAGACGTATAGATGCTTTATTTAATTCTAACACATAGTCTGTTTAATTAATCCTTTAAACAGTAAGTAAAGTGAGCCAGGACTGTAATTGAAGCATGCATCAGAAAGCAGGAAACAAACAAAGCTGTCCCAGGGTAATGGATCCCGCGGCCGGTGAATGGATGTCACGGCCGAGGGATCCTCCTGGTTTGATATATCGGCCGAGGGATCAAAGCCCCGGTCGATGTTCTTCCTCACACCAGACAGAAACGTTAGTAAATAATCAAAACGCTAAAATCATGATTATTGACAGGAAATAAAACAAACCAGAGGCCGTTGGGCCTCACCACCTTGATCCCTCAGTTGCTTGATTGCTTCGGATTGCTTGTGATTGACTGATTGCTTGATTAAGAACCCTAGGGTTAGGGTTTGAACTTCGGGGTTTGATCGCCGGATTGACGGCTGCCTTCGGAAGGTTAGGGCTTTTGGAGTATGGGATTGAGGGAGTATTTGTGCAGAGTTTTGAGGTTTGATTGAGTGTGTAGGTATCTCAATTTCTGTGTGTTAAATCGGAGCCCAAAGGCCCCTTTATATAGGCATAGGGATGACTCACTCCGGCCAATCAAATCACGAGATGGCAATTGCAATGCATCTCTAACTCTATGTCGTGATCTCCGAACGTAGCCCGAACGCATCGGAAAGGTAGTGTAGTTGGATCAAACCAAATGTCTGACAGAACGTTCCAGAGTCTGGAAAAAGGTCGATCTGGCGGCCGAGCAAAGGATGTCGCGGCCGTGGAATGGATGTCTCGGCCGAAGGATAGATCTCGCGGCCGAGGGATTGATCTCTCAGGGAGATTTTGCTGGCAACAGGTTGCTCGGGTGAGGGATTGATGTTGTGGCCGTGGGATCGATGTTACGGCCGTCAGATGGATTCTCCTAGGCTTCTGTATTTCTGTCTGAAAGGCTGTATGGCTTTGAATTGGGTCCTCTAAGTGGTCAAAGTTCTCACCGAAAGTCCTAAGGTCCTCAAGGAAGCAATCAGCAATCATTGTATCCATTTCATCATCGGGATTGTCCCAAGGTGGGACTTGAAATAATCGTTAGGCCAAATTGGGGTGTCTACAGATGCCCCTCTTTGACTGAACTCAGACGGATCGCGAGACATGTTTGAGTAAGAGTCAAAGCTGTAAAAAGCAACTCAATTTGGTCCAACCACTATTCCAAGGGGTTTTCGAAAAAGGTTTTGTTATGGTCGGGCCGGGAGGCTGCCTACGTATTCCACAAGGGAAATTCAGACCAATCGTAGTTCGGGCAATAAAGAAAAGTAAAAGTTTGGAGGGTTAGAGACAGAAGACGTACCTTAGGGCTTAAAAAGCCGTAGTGTGACGTACCTAGACTGAGCCAGGGTTTTGGCGAAGAGTAGTTGAAGGAGCGCGGGGCTACCTGGGGAGTTTCTTTGCGGAGAGCTTCCTTAGTATTTTGGGGTAGATCAGTACACTGCAGGTGCGTTTGCTTTTCTTGATCATCCTTACTTTGACTGAAAGGAGCTCGGTAGAGTAGCCTATCCTTGCGAATGAGCTGGAAGGGTTTGATGTAATGGGGTGGAATCCAAACCATCTATGGGATGAGTTGGACACCGGTTTGCTTTTGAGATGTAGGGGGCGCAGGGCCAGTAACATAGAGCACGGAGCTTTTGGAGATGAGGGAACCGAGGCACGGAGCCGGTTGTAGTCATGAGGCGAGAGCCTGGAGAGTGATAGAATTGAGGCGTGGAGCCTGTTGCAATCTTGAGGCGAAGGCCTGAGGGGATGGGATAGGACCAAAGCGCGGAGCTGGTATTGATCAGGATGAGAGCTGAGGTGTCAGAGCTTTGAGCTTGACGTAATGAACCGAAGCGCGGAGCTGGTTGTATTCTGATGGTCTGGTGCACGGAGCTTTCTCATCATAAGTGTTTGCGTGGAGCCAAAGGATCGAGGCGCTGAACCGATCAATAAAACCGAGGCATAGTGCCGGTTGATTGCAGAGTGTATATGTGTGATGCTTGTTTGTTAGATGTGAACATATGATGATGGTTTGTTAGATGTGAACAGAATGATGATGCAGACTCGATGTGATAATGTTGATGCAATATGTGCACGGGCCCGTGCGTGTGTGTTTGTTTTAAGCTTAGAGCTTCTATCAAGTTCCGGACTTGAGCATTCAGATCGTAGAGCTCGAGCATTCGGACGGCAGAATCCGAGCATTCAAAGTACAGGCTTTGAGCGTCCAGTACGCAGTGGTTGGGCATCCAAGCGTAGAGCTTGAGCATTCAAGTGTATAACTTGAGCATCCAGTACACAGTGGTTGGGCATCCAAGCGTAGAGCTTGAGCATTCAAAAATGTTAGATTTTTGAGCATTCAGGCGTAGAGCCTGAGAATAGATGATGTCTTGATTGTTGGGGCGGCGTAGAGCCTGTTGAGATTTGCTTGTTTACGACTTCGAGCCAGTTGAGATTTGCTTGTTTACGGCTTTGAGCCACTTGAGACGGTGGACTTCGAGCCGCTGAGTTGATGAGATGATAGATATGGGTGTAAAGCCTGTCGATAATGGACTTCGAGCCGCTGAGATGGTAGACATAGGCTTTGAGCCTGTTGAGGTAATGGGCTTCGAGCCGTTGAGATTGCTTGAATATGATTAATACGGGTGTTGAGATGATTGTTTACGGCTTCGAGCCAGTTGAGATGGTGGGCTTCGAGCCGCTGAGTTGATGAGATGGCAGGCTTGTAGAACTGCTGAGTTGTTGAGTATTCCATCTTCCATCTTCCACGGGGTTTGATTGGTTCCTTATGCTTGGGATGTTTCCAAGGCTAGTTTTGAGTATGCTCGGGATTGCCCCCAAGGCTAGATTTCATAGGCTCGGGATTGTCCCCAAGGCTAGTTCTGAGTATGCTTGGGATTGCCCCCAAGGCTAGTCCTTGACCATATTCCAATTTGTTTAGGGAGATTTCCATTACCTCCACTACTGGGAGTGCCTTCCGGAGGCCAAACGCCTTCTAGCGACTCAAATGTCTTCTGGTGGCTAAATGCTTTCTACAAGCTGGCAACATAAACGCTTTTTGGAGGGTGCATTGAGTGGAAGCCACAGGATTGTTTTACTGGCCTGTTGAGCGCGAGATTGTGCACATGGCGTGGCATAGAGCTGTTGAGGTGTGGGCGTAGAGCCGCTGAGCAGCACTTGAGCGTCCTCAATGTTTCGGTAAGCTTCTTTTTGTCCTTGGCAGAGAAATAGGAGATTAGAGGCTCGCGGTGGAGGCCTTTAGTGCACAAGTGGTTTGCGACGTTGTCGGAGCAGGCTCGGGAGTTAGTACGCGCTGCTGGTCTTGAGCCGTTTGTTTTGGGCCTCAATCTTCTGAAGATGGATTGGTCGTTGATGACCTCGCTGGTTGGTGGGATACTCCCAACATGTTCCACTTTCCTTCTGTTGGCGAGATGACGATCACGCCAGGTGATTTTTTCTTTGCTTACTGGCCTATGAGTAGGTGGAGCTCCTCTTTGGGTTAACCCTTGGCTTTGGGAGCGAGTAGGGGAGTTGGAGTGGTTCTTGGGCAAGGTGCCCCCTCTTCACTCGCGTGGTCATATTGACGTCTCTTGGCTGATCAAGACTTTTATGAAGGTTGATATCTCGACTCAAGTGAGTGTTGAGTAGCTGACACGGGCCTTTCTTCCCTACCTCCTTGGGCTTGGGCAAACGTTGTTTGCCAACAAGGATAGTCCAGCACATACACAGTCTCTAGCCCCTTTTGCAGTATTTGGAGGTTGTTTAGGAGTTTGATTAGGGAGCATCTGCCTTGGCCAACTGGTAGCCCCTTTCCTCTCTGAGCTTTTGAGTATCTTCTTTATTTCCTACTGACACTAGACATGCAGACGCGGACTGTGTTCCTCGCTACGAGTAATGGTCTGTGGGGCAATGGAAGCCACACGGTCACCAGTTTTGAGCCTTCCTGAGTGGTGACGGGTTTTGGACCGATTGACGGTTGACCAGGTACCCCTTGCATCCCTTGTTTTTAGATCTCCATTCCTCTGTGCTGTGGCTGATTTAGACTTTGTTTGCAGGCGAGATTTGACCCTTGGAGTGGTGTATCAGAGGATGCCCCTCTTGCGAGTTCCAGGGTTCTAGATTGTACTCGTAACCTGTTCGAGGGTCCCTTTTGTTAAGCTTGGTACTTATGTGATCGGGTGGCCAGCCAGTGGCGCCTGCGTGCTGAGGATCTTCAGTTTGTTCCTCCTCCTCCTCCGGCGTTGATGAGGTCTACTTCTTTGATGTCTAAAGTAGACTTGGAGAATGCTCAGATCAGAGACTAGGCGGGTTTGCTTCTTTAGGCAGGTGACTGTATGGAGTACTGCCATTTTTCCTTGGTTCTGCCTGTTGTTCCTTCAGTTGCTCTTGTTTGGCCAGGGGCCCTTTCCTTTGTCTCCTTCCATTCTGATGACGGAGAAGAGGCGCTTGGTGCTTGCCCCTTGTTTTGCATTCTTTTCCTTGTAGCTTGAGGCTGAGTGAGCACCAGCAGTCAGTGGGGAGGATAGCTAGCAATCCCCTTCTTCATCTCAGAGACGAGATCGTCTCAAAGACGCCGTCATGACTAGCTTTAGGATTTTCTTTTTCCTTCCTGTTCATGGTTAGCAAAGAGAGAAGCAGAAATTGTATTTGTATGGTGAAAGCAACCACAGTGATGATTTTGTAGGCAAGCTTTTGTTCATGAAATGAGAAATGCTTTTTATGCCCCTAGATGTCTTGAGTTTGCATGCGATAGTCAGAACATGGCTGTTTGAACAAGTATTTGCTGATAGACAGTAATTTGTGTGAAAATAAAATATTGGCCGAAGAATTGATTACTCGGCTAAAGAATCGAGGTTATGGCCGATGTATAGATCCTTCGGCCGTTACTTTGATTTTCCAAAGGTAGATTTTGTTTTGGCTAAGTGGCATCCTCTTTTCTCTTCCTTCTTATGCTTGGTTTTGATTTTCTTGCCTTTTGCTTTTGCCGTGTTCCATAGTCCGGTTGCCAAACTCGGGAGTTTTCAAGGTATCTTGCTCATTGTGTCAATTACCTTTAGGTTTAGAGGGGATGACCTATAGCACTCGTGTCTATTGCTGTTGCCAATTCTTCGAGAAAAGCATACTCATCTTTTGCGAGCTCAATACGCAGGGTTAGCTATACCTATCATTGAGTACAAATCTGTTGACGTTTTTCCTTCTCTCCAAATGTTTGGGCCGCATCTCAATGTGAGATTGCCTACGTAACCCAATCTGGGAATCAGGCCTTTTACGTAGTTCCAAAATCATTACCTTTGAGGTTGGGTTTTTCACTCTTGGTTTTTCTTCTCACATGCTCTTGATTTTGCCTAGGTTACCTAATGGAGGTTGAGTCCCTAGCGAGCTTTCCTTTGAATGCCTTAACTTTTGCCTAGGCTGCGTTTTTGCATTTTCTTGCTCTAGCAGGCTTTGCTCTTACTTTTGCTTGGGTTTTCAGGTTACCCAACGAGCACTTCTCTCAAGAGGGTTTCTGCGTTTCGGAGAGGAATTTGATGGAGATATTTTTCTAAATCTCTCTTGTGTTTGTACCTTCATAATGGGCGAGCTAACCCTAAGTGTTCTCGCGGAGATAGTGTCTTCTTTCTAAGTTTTGACAAAAACCTAGTTTCTTAAGCAACTAGAGTTCATCCTTTCCTTCCTTTTTGTCAGCGACACAGGGAACTTGATTCCTTGAAATTTCCCTTGTTTGGCAAAGAGACTATAGTGTTTGGCAATTGCAATTTAGGAAGTAAATCATTGAATAAGCATAGTCTAGAGGATGAAACAGGAATTCACTTAGAAATTAAATGCCCAAGCAGGGGCTCAAAACAGGTTTTAGCTTGATAAAAGCAATGTTTAATGTTCTTTGCCATGTTGTGACTTCTTAGCTATTGTAGCATTTCGAGGTCGTTTTCAAAACCCTTGCCTTTCGCAACTTTATACTCTTTTCCACCCTCTTCTTTGCCAAACAGGGCCTTTGAACTGGATCCATCTTCACTGGTGGCTACTTCTTTGAGACATGAGTAGTCCCCAAATAGAAGTGTTGGTCTAGGTTTTCATCACCCTTTCTTCCTCTTTATTGATTGTGTAGTCGTCAGCTATTTCCACTTGATTGAATAATGATACTAAGGAGATTCCATCGAGTGGATCATCGTATTCTCCTTCCATTCCATCAAAGTCACTTTCCCCTTTGCTTGTTCTTCTTCATTACTTTTGTCAGACATGTCGGGATCGATCACTTCTGATTGATTGGACTCATTGTTTTCTTCCTCCTCCATCATGAAACATTCGTCCTCCTCTGGGAAGGTAAAGGTTGGCTTGGTTTGGTTGTTTTGGACAATGTATTGGCCAGGATTGTATGTGGGGTTGTTTATGAAATTGATGTTTCGGGGTGGTGGCTCAGCTTTGTGAGTAGGAAGTGGATTGGCTTCCACATTAGGTTTTGGAAGTTTTATAGTTCGGCTATCAATGAGATCTTGAATGTCATGGCGGAGACGCATGCAGTTATCTGTCTCATGCCTAGGGTGTTGGTGGTAAGCGCACTGTTTGTTAGGATCATGGTTTGGGCCATAGGGTGGCTGAGGAAGTGGTTTGTTTTAAAGGTTTGAGATGCCCCTAATGGCTCAGAATGGCTAAGGCTTGAGATGAGGTCATGTAAAGATGGTCAAAGTTGCAACGGGGGCGATTTGAGCTTTGGGATGAGCTAATTTGAAAAGGGTCTTGTGGTAAGATTGAGTTAGGGGTGTTGACGAAGGCAGGAGATGTACGGGTTGTGAAGGTTTTCTTGGGTGGAGGAGTTTCTTCTTTCCCAATGAGGCCTAGCTTGATCCTCTCTTCAATCTGCAGCCCAGTAGCCTGCAGGCGCTTGAAATCAGTGATAGTCTGAGTGTAAATGTGCGTGAGGTACTTGGGCTGCAAACTCTTGACAACTATTCTCACTTGATCTTCCTCAGAGGGGCGGTTCTTCATCTTGGCGGCTTTTTCTCTCTATCTAGCCACAAAGGTTGCAAAGTCCTTGTTTGATTCCTGCTTAGTCGTTTCCAAATCTCGAGTTGTTAACTCAATTGGGATGTTGTATGCATATTGCTTGACAAAAGCATTGGCAATTTCTGGCCAAGTATGATAGTGCACAAACTCCAAAGTGAGAAATCAATCGAGAGCGCTTTCAGTAAGAGTCCTTTGAGATAACTGAACAATGAGCTCATCATCCAAGCCCATTGGCTTCAGAGTGTTGATGACATGGCGGACATGGCTAGTGGGATTGCCAGTTCTATTGAACTTCTCAGGTAGTTGAGAATCTGAAAAAAGGCAGAGTTCTTCAAAATCTAGAATTTGGTCCCCTTGTGAACGGGCCAGAGTATATTTGATCTCCTTAACTTGTTTTGGCCAATTCAGGGTTTTCTGCCAATACCACTTCTTGAGGATTCTCATCTTCCACCGATTTCTCTTCGTTCTCAGCATCTCTTGCTGCTTTCTCTGCTGATAAGGTAGCGACTTTGAGCTTGGTGATTAGCAATGATGGCGTCGTTATCTGCCATGAGAGTGGGAGGATTACTTGATAAAGCTTAGGATTTGGTAGATGATTGAGTTTGTTGAGGAGATGACCGCGGAGTCCCTGAAA
This sequence comes from Rhododendron griersonianum, assembly GCA_018127125.1. NCBI lineage: Eukaryota > Viridiplantae > Streptophyta > Magnoliopsida > Ericales > Ericaceae > Rhododendron > Rhododendron griersonianum. The sequence goes on along the minus strand of CM030790.1, from coordinate 26,912,256 downwards.
GTGATTGGGATCGTAGCAGTGTAGGTGTTTTGGCCAGTGAGGGTGACAGACGAGACGGCTGCAAGGACCTCTGTTTGGCGTGACTTCGGGTGTTGTAAGAGTATAAAATTGGATGTGGTTGCTTCTTTGTTTTACTTATTGTGTCTGCTTTGAAAAGTAGAGTACCTGTAAGTCAGTACTTGGCTTGTGTAGGGTTAGGATTTAGGCTGAAATCCCAACCCTTCTGCACAGAAAAAGTTATTTACAACAACAGATGATACAAGGTGTGAAGAAGGACTTGGAAGTGAAAATGCAAGTAGGTTCCTAGCCTGTAGGTTCCTGTCTTAGTTTGATAAGTTCTATGGCTTTCTAAAACATGCAAGGTTTTGGTAGTCTCGGGGTGCTCCGTTGTCAAAGGGCACCAATCCTCTCACCACCCATCATAGGCGGTGATTGGGTGATTCCCTTTTGATATACCACTAGGTACAGGTGACTGTGAGTTTGCTGGAACCCCAACATAGCCCGTGTCATGCCGGGATATCGTGAACTCAACGGGTTGCCCGCTCGATGCATATGATTAATGAATTAGACAAGGCATGTATTAGTCTTATGTTGAACTTTTTGGTTATGGCTCTCAAGTCCCCAGTGGAGTAGACACCTCCCAAACGGGGCATCGCCATACAGATTGATCATGTTTGTTTGCTTGATTGGTTGCTTGCTTCGTAAACCAAAATCATGGACATTCCCATGGCTAGGAACATCGCCACATGATAGCGGTTATCATCAAAACAGAGTCGCCACCCAGTTTATTAAAACTGGGAAAATAGATAGAGATTCTGGATACGGGAGCCAAAAGTACAATAAGGGGAAGGTGTTAGGCACCCCTCTTTGCCCGGTCGTAAGACTGGCCCATAATCATTCAACATAAGACGTATAGATGCTTTATTTAATTCTAACACATAGTCTGTTTAATTAATCCTTTAAACAGTAAGTAAAGTGAGCCAGAACTGTAATTGAAGCATGCATCAGAAAGCAGGAAACAAACAAAGCTGTCCCAGGGTAATGGATCCCGCGGCCGGTGAATGGATGTCACGGCCGAGGGATCCTCCTGGTTTGATATATCGGCCGAGGGATCGAAGCCCCGGTCGATGTTCTTCCTCACACCAGACAGAAACGTTAGTAAATAATCAAAACGCTAAAATCATGATTATTGACAGGAAATAAAACAAACCAGAGGCCGTTGGGCCTCACCACCTTGATCCCTCAGTTGCTTGATTGCTTCGGATTGCTTGTGATTGACTGATTGCTTGATTAAGAACCCTAGGGTTAGGGTTTGAACTTCGGGGTTTGATCGCCGGATTGACGGCTGCCTTCGGAAGGTTAGGGCTTTTGGAGTATGGGATTGAGGGAGTATTTGTGCAGAGTTTTGAGGTTTGATTGAGTGTGTAGGTATCTCAATTTCTGTGTGTTAAATCGGAGCCCAAAGGCCCCTTTATATAGGCATAGGGATGACTCACTCCGGCCAATCAAATCACGAGATGGCAATTGCAATGCATCTCTAACTCTACGTCGTGATCTCCGAACGTAGCCCGAACGCATCGGAAAGGTAGTGTAGTTGGATCAAACCAAATGTCTGACAGAACGTTCCAGAGTCTGGAAAAAGGTCGATCTGGCGGCCGAGCAAAGGATGTCGCGGCCGTGGAATGGATGTCTCGGCCGAAGGATAGATCTCGCGGCCGAGGGATTGATCTCTCAGGGAGATTTTGCTGGCAACAGGTTGCTCGGGTGAGGGATTGATGTTGTGGCCGTGGGATCGATGTTACGGCCGTCAGATGGATTCTCCTAGGCTTCTGTATTTCTGTCTGAAAGGCTGTATGGCTTTGAATTGGGTCCTCTAAGTGGTCAAAGTTCTCACCGAAAGTCCTAAGGTCCTCAAGGAAGCAATCAGCAATCATTGTATCCATTTCATCATCGGGATTGTCCCAAGATGGGACTTGAAATAATCGTTAGGCCAAATTGGGGTGTCTACAGTCGATGACATGATCGCCAAATCCAAAACTCGAGAAGGTCATATTCCTGTGCTTAGGAAATTCTTCGAGAGATTACGAAAGTTTCGTATGCGTTTAAACCCTCAGAAATGCACATTTGGGGTTACAGCTGGTAAGATGCTCGGTTTCATGATCACTTCTCGTGGAATTGAGGTTGATCCGTCGAAAATCAAAGCAGTCCTTGAGATGAAGCCATCAGATTCTGAAAAGGGGGTGTGAAGCTTTTTGGGAAAGGTACAGTTCATCAGCAGATTCATCGCCAAGTTGACACTAACTTGCAAGCCGATGTTTCGTCTATTAAAGAAGAATACTCCGTTTGTTTGGACAGACAAGTGCCAGGCGGCTTTCACCTCCATTCAAACCTACCTGCAGAATCCTCCGGTTTTGATGCCGCCAATGCCAGGGAAACCCTTAATACTTTACTTGTCTGTGAATCCTTCATCTATGGGATGTTTGCTAGCTCAAGAGGGAGAAAAGGGAGTCGAAAAAGCCATTTACTACCTGAGTAAGAAGATGGTTGGCACTGAAGGACGCTACACCGCTCTTGAAAAGACGTGTTGGGCTCTTGTTTGGGCATCCAAGAAATTAAGACACTACATGCTGGCTTATCCAGTGAAGTTGATTTCTTGAATGGATCCTCTCAAGTATCTGTTTGAGAAGCCTGCGCTTACCGGTAAGCTAGCGCGTTGGTTGCTTTTGCTCGCAGAGTTTGACCTCAAATATGTCACTAGGAAATCTGTCAAAGGGCGCGCGGTCGCTGAATTCCTGGCTGATCATCCTGTCGATGGGCCAGAGGACTCGGATTTCGCATTTCCAGATGAAGGAGTGATGACGGTTGTCGAAGACACCTGGACTCTTTATTTTGATGGGGCAGCCAATCAGAAGGGATACGGGATTGGGGTTTTGCTGATAACCCCTGATGGTGCTCATATTCCGCTCGCATTCAAACTCAATTTTGATGTCACGAACAACCAAGCTGAATATGAGTCCTGCATTGTTGGCATGGAAGCCGTTCTTACGCTTGGTGTGGAAAAACTCGAAGTCATTGGTGATTCCAACCTCGTCGTTTCTCAGGCTAATGGGGACTGGAAAGTTCGGGAGGACAGATTGAAGCCTTATCACCAAGATCTGGAGGACCTTATTCCTCGTTTCAACAAAGTCACATTTACGCACATCCCTCGGATGAAGAACCAGTTCGCCGATGCTCTAGCAACTCTGGCTTCCATGGTCGAGCTTCCGATTGGCGTCAAGCTTCGACCTATTCTCATTGAACAACGGGACTTGCCCGCTTATCAGTACATCAACGCCGTCGATGATGTTGATGACGGCCTACCCTGGTATCATGACATTTGGAATTTCATCGAAAGTGGTCAGTTCCCGCATGACGCCACTAAGAAGGATCAAACAGCACTGCGAAGGTTGGCTGCTCAATATATTATCTGCGGAGGGAAGCTGTATCGGAGATCTCACTGCGGAATGCACAAGCTCTGTGTCAGTGGTGCGGAGGCCACCAAAATCATGGAGGAAATTCACGAGGGAGTTTGTGGCCCTCACATGAGCGGGGTCATGCTCGCCAGAAAAATCCTGCGACAGGGTTACTTTTGGTCTACCATGGAATCTCAGTGTGTGGATTATGTACGCCGCTGCCATAGGTGTCAAATCCATGCCAATCTCATGCACGTCCCTCCTTCTAAACTATTCGGCATGACATCGCCTTGGCCCTTTTCTGTTTGGAGTATCGACGTTATCGGCATGATCAGGCCTTCTGCTTCGAACGGGCATCGGTTCATTTTGGTGGCGATAGATTACTTCACCAAGTGGGTCGAAGCTGAATCTTACAAGATCCTGACGGTGGTTCAGGTTGCTCAGTTCATCCAAAAGAACATCATCTATCGGTACGGGGTCCCACAGGCGTTCGTTTCTGACAATGGGGTTCATTTCAAAGGCAGGGTGTTAGAGCTTTTCGAGGAATTCCAGATTCAGGTTCATCACTCAACGGTCTATCGCCCTCAGACGAATGGGGCGGTTGAGGCAGCCAACAAGAACATTGAGACTATCATCAAGAAGTCCGCAGAGTCCGCCAGGGACTGGCACGAGCAGTTGCCTCTAGCTCTTTAGGGGTACCGCACGTCAATTTGAACATCAACAGGGGCAACCCCATTTTCCCTGGTCTATGGGAATGAAGCTGTCCTTCCCATCGAGCTTGAAGTACCAACTTTGAGGATCATGGCTGAATGTGAACTCGCGGAGTCCGAATGGCTTAGCGGGAGGTTCGTCGAACTCATGCTTTTTGATGAGAGGAGGCTCCGTGCCTTGTATCACGTTCAGGGGTATCAGCGCAGAATTGCTCGAGCATTCAACAAGAAAGTGAAGTCTCGTGACTTGGTTGAGGGGGACATGGTCACAAAGGAAATCCGGGCTCCCATCTTCGATCTACGTGGTAAGTTCCGCCCGAAACGCGCGGGACCTTACATTATCAAGACCATCCTCTCAGGTGGGGCGGCTCAGCTCATCGATCTGGACGGCAACGAGTTCAACACTCTGGTCAACCTGGATCAACTTAAACGTTACTATCCTTGAGAGAAGCTCGTTGGGCCAAAAACCACAAGGGTGGGCGGTCCCAAGCAAAAATTAGAGCAAGCCTGCTAGACTGAAAACCCAAGGGGGCAGTTTAGGCAAAAATAAATAGGCATTCAATCAAAGCTCGCTAGACTGGAAACCTGCAAAGGCAGTTCTAGGCAAAAATTAGAGCGCAAAAGGGGAGCCAAAATACACGAGCGACCCTTAACCTGAACTATGTTTTGACCTGATTCCCTAGCTTGGGATACGTAGGCAGTCTCTCTGTGAGATTCAGTCACAATCAATCAACTCGACCCAGGGTTTTTATTCCAAAGTGTACCTCAACGTTCAAACGACGTGGCGTTCAACACTTGGACCAAAAGGGGAAAAATTCTTAATCTTTCACCTTTATTCAAAACTATTATTTCTATTACATAGGCTGAGTAGAGCCCTAAGAAAAACAGTAAAGCATCAAAAACAGAACGAAATGCTGGAGGCTTTTACAGGGCTCACAGTTTATTCTAGATCATTGGAGTTGAGTCAGGAGTTAGTCTGTGTTTTGTCTCCTTGCAACCTCTTCTCTTAACCATGCTACATAGCGGCGTTTGAGTCTTGTGCTGAAATCGTCTTCCACTCCTTCGAGTTCTCTCAAACCCCAGTTGTGCTCATACCCTGTTAGATGTTGGGCCGTAAATGCTGGAATCTGGAAATCTTCTATCCCAGCTCGATGAAGGCCTTGGCTCATGCCTAACTGCCGCAGAATACGACCTGGAATGTAAAACGTGAAACTGGACAGCTCAGCAATCACCATTCTCTCGAAACCTACAGAGTGCAGAGCCATATCTGGGATGTTCAGGGCTCCATGCCGCCAGACGATCTCGCGCGGAGACATCTCTCTCATGAAGGCGTACCACTCCTCCTCAGACATCTCTGGGTACAACATTCCCCTTTGGTGCATTCGCCCGGGCAGACGGGGCCAGTTCGCTCCAGGAGCCGAGATTAGTCCGAGTTTGTCGCACAGCCACAACTGTATGAGCGGAAAGACAAGTAAGAAGCCACATAAGCCTGAGCGAAAGACAAACAAGTAAGAAGCTTCTATAAAGCCTTAGCCGAGAGTTGAGGTAAAAACAGACTGTGTGAAAGCCGGAAAAAGGTGAGCTAAGTGAGATTTTACTTGCAACAGTAGTGGGCTGCCACCAAACGTTTTTGTCTGACCTGTGGCCACCAAATCCAAACCAATGAGCGTTTCGGCAAGCACCAGGGGGACTACGTTCTTTGGAACACCCATCTCCGTAGCCACGTAAACTAACAAGGGGTCGGGCCGTCCATACGGAGACACCAGCAAGTATGCGGCCAATATGCCAATTGATATGGCGAATCGACGTCAAGCCTGCAGAACCATATCCGCTAGGTCGCCATCAGAACCGTACCATTCCATTAGGTGCACGACGTTTATCTGTCCGCCGATCAGCAGGCCTTCCGCCGCACCCCTGGAAATGTTCAGACACGTTTTCAATAAATTCGACATGCTTTGCCTGTAAGGTGGCACGACAATCACGCTCGAAGCAAAGCCTTGGAGATATGCCTGAAATTCTTCTATGGTCGGGCACAGCTCGTTGTCCCCGAATCGGAACACATGGACGTCCCGGTCCCAAAACTGCAGGGCTGCTCTCAGAATTTCGGGGCGGAGCCTTACACTTTTTAAGAAGCGAAAGGCGGCCAACCCGTGAGAACGGAAGCATAGCCAGTCGCTCGCAACAAACTCTTCGAGCCACGGACTGATTAATGTGGGGAGATGATTTGCCATTTGGGGAACAGTGTCTGAAGTTTTCCACGGAGAGCACACCCTTCATTCAGGGAGCTACTCCTCTTTTGTAAACCAAGGAAGTAGGTAAAGTCTTTCCTTTGGATGAGGTGTCCATGCAAGGTGTCCCTCCACTTACTAAAGATCAAGGGAACACCTCTGGGAGGAGCCAGGAGCCCCTGCACGCCCAGACCTGCCGACAAAGCCTGCCACCTTTTTCTGTCCGAATGGGTCAAGACTGGCCACTGTAACAGGAGTTCTCCATCGCGCGATGGTCCTGAAGTGTCGCGCGACTGTTTGTACTCGCGCGAAGGTTAAGCTTAGATTCGACACAGTAAGGCAGGCTACTGTCTTTTTGGGGTTATTTTTCCAGATTTTGACTCAGGCCAGATTTTGAAATTCCGATGCTTTCAGTAGATCATTATGGGTGATTATGACTACGTCGAAGCGTTGTTTGTTCAAATTACACGTTCAGTGATGAGTTCGGTCCCTCGAATGAATAACGGCCGGATAATTTGAAGTTGTTATTTAGCCGGTCAAGCCGGGCAAAGTGTCGTACGGTTTACAAGGCGAGTATTGAAAAGCGGAGCCAGAAGCTCAGCCTAATGGTTTTACTAATTACAACTCGTTTTCCCACGGGATTCAGAAATATCCCCTCAGTCTTGCTTCGACTTCAACGCGGAGCCACCTTATGTAACGACTTTCCAGCCATGTCCTGAACTCTGGGATTGGTTCCTTCAACGTCCTATCGCCCCAGTTGTCTCTATAGCAGCGCAAGTCCCATGAGGTGAATACGGGGAGGTCGAAGTCTTCCGCTCCGTATCGCTTGTATCTCTGGCTTCTCCCGAGTTGTCGGAGTGTACGCCCTGGGACGTAAAACGTGAAGCTCGATAGATCAGCGATTATCACTCTTTTGTATCCCGCTGAATTGAGCGTCATTTCCGGAAGATTTAACCAGGGACACCTCCAGACTATGTCCTCGGAGTGCAGATCGTTTAGAAAGGCGAACCATATGTCCACTGTCAAGTCGGGAAATATCATCGGCCTCTCGACCAAAAGCCTGGGGAAGTCTTCAAAGCCAGCCTGCGGCTCTTCTAAAACTCCCACTTTGTCCGCTAGCCAGAGCTGCATGAGGACAGAGGACAGGTCAGAAATCAGGTACAGCCTAAGTGTTTGGGGTGAAGCTGAAAATGCAAGAAAGTATGTCGAATAGGAATCTACCTGGAGCAGGATAGGACATCCATTGAAGGAATCGGCTTGCTCAAGTTTCAACATATCTAAGCCCAGGAGCGTTTCCGCTAAAACCACGGGCATGATGTTTTTCCCGTTATCCATTTGCAAGGCGATGCTCACCAATTTGGGATTTACCCCTCCATCGATAGGAACCAGCATGTACGCAGCCAGTGCGCATATGGACAAAACGAAGCGTCTGTGAGCTTCCCCAACATAGTCTCCCAAGGGCTCCCTCGGGTCCGTACAGCTCAATCAGGCGGATGACGTTGAGTTCGCCATTCTGAATGATACTCGCTGTCAGTGCCTCGGGAATATTGAGTTCTGCCCGTAGGATTTGCTCCATGTCTTCATGAACGGGTGGCATTGCAAGAACGTCTAGGTTGGCAAAGCCTGGCGCGTATGCTTGGAATTCTTCTATGGTCGGGCACATCTCGTCTTGTCGGAACTGGAAGACATGCACGATCGGGTCCCAGAAAGGCAATGCGGCTTGGAGGAGCTCGACGCACGGTCGAGCAAATCGGAGATCCCGAATCGAGGATAAACAGCGAGACCGGGGGCTCGCCCAATTTATGGTTTCGTCTCTCATTAGCCAAGGATCAAGGGCTTCCATTAGTGAATCTCCCATTTTAGATAAGGTGGAGGGGTGTACACTTCATCAAGTCTTAAAACCCTTCTTCAAATAGCCAAGGGGTTGGTGAGATCAAGGCTTAGGTGTCCTACCACCTTGCATGAAAGAACAGCCTTCCTTCTGCAAACCCAGAATAACTTTCAAGACGTGGAACAATGAACAGGTCCATGGCAATAATTTGGTCAGACAAAGGCAGCCCAGCAGGATCTGACCGTCGCGCGACAGAAGTTATTCGCGCGACACTTCCAAACCATCGCGTGATGGTTGATCTGCAGTTTTGACAGATTCCCAATAGCCACTGTCCATTTTGGTCGTTTTTCATTCCGAAGGTCATTTGGTACTTTTGATGGTTCCAGCAAGTCATTATGAGCATATGTGACTGTGTCCAAGCATTGGATTCGAAATGTCGTGTTCAACAAAGATTTTTGACCCTCGGAAGCCCGTTTCAAGTTCTAATCAAGGTTTCGGGAGGTCGAAACTTGTTCCGTAGGCTCTAGCCTAGTTCGGTCATGCCATACAGGTCACTTGGACCTTAGGTGACTGTATGGAGGTGTCGGTTTCAGTCCAGGACATATTTGAGTCATTCTTGGGCATCTTATGCCATTTTGCGTCATTTTATGCGTTTTTCGGTATAAGTCTTTTCTGGGGACGTTTTGTTCAGTTCCGTTGATTGGTACAGGTCATGTTGACCGCTGTTGACCTTTCATGAGTGTCAGTTTTGTCTTTAACAGAATATTGTGAGTTTTGGCGTATCAATGCTCAAAATTTCATTATTTCTCGTATCCTCGTATCCTAGCCGTATCCTAGGGTACCTTTCTCATTTCTTTCGGAACTAGGCCAGTTTTTATGTGTCTGTGAGTAGTCTTGTTGTGTTGTCAATACAAGTTTGGTATTAGTGGCGGGTTTTACTGTCTCTTATGCACAATGAGAGGCAATAAACTTGAAAATGCAAAATTTCCATGAACAACCATGATCTATCCATATCAACTGCTATATCAACGGCACATCAGCCGATCAAAAATGCCAAGTCAAGTCAGGGCACATGCGCCCGCTAGTCAAAAGGCATGCAGGCCCTCAAAACGTCTATCTGTCAAAAGTTATCTACTTGGGCACGCAGGCCCGGAATCAAAAGCAAAAGCAGCATGCGAAAGGGTAACGGAGCCTTTGTCATTGCCCTCTGCGCACTCAAAGCTCCTCACCGCTATCTGCGTTGTCTCGTAGCTCCTAGGGATCGTCTCTGTACCCCGGATCGTCGATGGAGTCGTCGGAGCCGCTGCTAGTGGATGAGTGCTCTTCGTCCTCTTCTTCTTCTCCCTCCTCTTCTTCCTCTTCTTCCTCTCCTTCTTCTTCCTCGTCCTCAGAGGTTCGACTCAGGATCAGCCGCTTCCTATAAGCCGGCCCCTCTATCGACGGCTTCTCGCTCTTCTTGAGTTGATACCGAAGCTCAGCTTGCTTCGCGGCTCGTCTGTCTTCCTCCTTGCGTGCGCGCGCTGTCTGTAAGCCCCTCTTCTGTCGCCGCGTAGTAGTGGCCGGAGGTGTGGGTTTCTTCGCCGCCGCCTTCTTTGGTGGCGGATCTCGCGTACTCTTCCTCCTAGGGTTCATCTTCCCCTGCACCTGCATTGGCATTTCATTTCAGAGCATGAGTATCTATTGTGCATATTGTATTTCTGTATTGAAAATAGGTACAGTCTATCAAGCTATCAAAGCAGGAATGTATCGAAAGAAGAAATGTATCGAAAGCAGGAATGTATCGTTTTTCATACCTGGGTCCTCTGACCAACGGCTGGCTGAGTCGGCTGTGGTGTCGGCACCTCGTACTGCAGCTCCAGTGGCATGCCGCTCGCCGCCCTTCTCACCACGTTCTCCAAGGCTAGCATGCGTCGAACGGCTTCGTTCACCCACTCAGTTGCCACCTGTATGCAATTCAAGCTTATCAAGCTATTCAGCAGATAATTCAAGTATTTGGAATTCAAAAGCAATATTGGAAGCTGATTCTTACCGAAACAGTCACAGGAGCGGGCTCCGCTCTCGCGGGCACTAACTGTAACTCTGCAGGATTTCCCTGGCTGTCAACCACAGGAATCCTCCAAAGCAGCGCAGGAAGTCCACCAACTGCCGGTCCGCTCGGGGCTCGCCTTGCCTGGCTCTCACCTCCTCTCCGTCCCTCTCCAGCTGCTCTCCTCTCCTCGGCAGCTCCTGCAACCTGGCCTCGCACCTCTCTCAGACCACAGATCCCCAGTGGACCCACCAGGAAGTCTCTCTGGTAAACAGCATAGTCCCTACCAGGACGCAGGTAGCATGCAAGCTCAGTATCCGGCCTCGTGTACCTCTCCAGCTCAGCCCGTGTGTACTCTCCCGTGTGTGAAGCTCGAGGTGGGAGCGGCCCTGGCACCCAGAACTTGGGGTAACCAAGCGACTGGCCCGTCACTCGGTCTCCCAAGCACCACTGCCAACCGAAGGCTGACTCCAGTAACACCCTGCTGGCTGTGACAACCCTGCTCCGGGCCAAGTACTCTGGCTTTGGTCCCGCTCTCCTCCAGGGATCCCAATTGACCTGCAATTCAAGGCGAACAAGCAATACGAATAATTGATCAGCGATAGCATTTAAGCAAGGAAATGGACACATGTCTGATGCCTGTGATTACGTGTTCATACCTGTGAGGCCCTAAGCTCGTCCAGGTACAGTCTGAAGGCGTTGAGCTCACCTCTCCCCTCCTTCTTCCCCGTGCTTGCCTTGCTCCACTTCAGCGCGCGAGGGAGAGTGCTCAGGTCTGGGTGCTTGCATTCCGGCGGATACATCCGCAAAACCTCGTAGGCCCAAAGCTGCAATGTTTAGACAAGTTCAAGCATTAGTCAAGGCATACAGTATTTGAAATCGAAACAGTCAAGCAGACTAAACAATGGACAAGCATAATCAAATTGTGCTTAATAAAGGGTTAGAATCGTACCTCCCAGACCCTCCAGTAGCCGGCTGTGCTCTTACCCGTCCTCGACGAGTGACCAAAGAAGTGGTAGGCCGTCCCAAGAGCAGCTCCACCCCAGTCGAACCGTGAGGCTGTCCTCAAGTCCCTCAACGCTGGCAAGTATGAGAGGTGGACTTTACTTCGCCTGTTTGGGTACAGTGTGGCACCAAACAGGTATAGCAGAAACGCCCGGGCCGTCTGCTCCGCCTCCCGGTCACTCGTCACCTCCTTCTTCAAGTAGTCCTTGAACTGGTCGTACCTCGCCATCCCCTCCTCTATCCTGGGCACCTTGCCCAGAAACCACTCCAGAGCGGCCCGATCCTCCTGGATCCCCGAGTCGAACTGGATGGGCTCACCTCCAACCCTCAGCCCCGTGATCACTGCAAAGTCTGCAGGCGTCACTGTCATCTCCCCAGGAGGTAGATGGAAGGTATTGGTGGTATCCCTCCACCTCTCAGCAAGTGCAACAAGGACGGCATGGTCAATCCTTGCCGGGGTCAAAGTCCGCACAAACTCCCCGAAGCCTGCCTCGTCCACCAGCCGCCTCACTCTCTCCGGCAGCCCCTCATACAGCTGCAAGGACATGCACGCGCCCCCGAAGCCGCGGATATCCCTCTGTCCTGCTCCAGCCTATCTCAGACACAAAGACAAGCAGTAAAGAGTTCATCAGTATACAGGAAGTTCACTTTCAAGTTCTAGGTAATCAATGAAGCCTAGGACACATGCTCGGCTTAAGTCCTATGCCATAGCACAGCTCGGGAGTGCGGTGTGCTGTTCTAGATTCCCGTGCACACGGAGTTTCATTTTCAAGTTCTAGGTAATCAATGAAGTCTGCAACGGATGGTTGGTTCAAGTTATGTCATGCTGGGCGTACGTTACAAGAAGTACATAGTTTTGGCATGGTTTGGCTCGCAGGTCATCTATACAATCCTAAGTTCAAGCATGTTCTAGCAAGTATCGAATTGAACTATGGAAAGCAAAATATTGAAGTCAAATTACAAAGGGTGTTTTTCTGGGAATATACCTCCATCCTCGTCGCTGCAATGTGGGCCCGGGGATCTCTCAACACCAACTCGTCGTCGAAGTCTCTCCGCGACGGTACGCGTGCCTCAATGCCCGACGGCACAAAAAGGTGTGGCGTGGAAAGTACATAGGCCACTGCTGAAAACTTGGGCCGCTTTGTGTTCTTCGCCTCCGCCACGGCCGTGACCCTAGGCCCCTGTGCCTCAACTCTGGCCCTCTCCTCGGCCTCTGCATCTCTCAAGAGCTCCTCTCTCTCCTCTCTCTCTCTCTCGGCCCTCTCCGCGGCCACCGACGCCTCAATGGCCCAGGCACAATCTTCTCTAGCCTTTAGGACCAATTCCCCAATCAGGGGGTTGTCCTCCAGAAGCTTTGCCAAGGCCTCATCAGGCAAGAACTCGGCAACGTCATGTTTTGTGATCGGCCTATGGCTCGACGACGTCACCGCGGGCCGAAACAATATGTCCTCCTCTCGGACCTCAACCGGAGTCTCTGTGACCTCCTCCTCTGCATCTACAACGCCTTTGCCCTTCGCCGAGTCCCTCGGCGGGGACCCGGTCGGCTCAACGGTATCATCTCCAGCCCCACTGCCACTGCTTCCTCCAGCTTCGACCCTCGCGCGAGGCTCCTCTTCTATCGTGCGAGGGTGCTCTCCAGCACCAATCTCTCCTGTGTCCCCTGGACCCACTCCGGCCACCACTGACCCTTCTACGGCAATGACCGGATCTAGCCGCTCAACGCTGTGGCCCACGGCCCCTGTATCAACAGTCGCGCGAGCCTCTGGCTCTGTCGCGCGACTTTCTTCGCCGCCACCAACCTCCTGTTCGCGGGCTCCTTCGCCATCTCCGCCCGACGTCGCCGCTGCACTGGCCCCTGCGGTGGCCTCCGCCGGTGCTTGATCTCCTGTTTCAACAACCATTGGACCTCCTCGGTCCTCCGACTGGTCCACAACCTCTCCTCCACCTTCCCCGTCGCCGTGGTTGGCCATGGATGGGTGATCAAGGTTGGGTTCGCCGATTTCGTGGACGAAATCAAAGCTTGGAAGAGGTTTGAGGAAGTTTTCGTGAGAGAGGATGAGGGTTTGGGAGAGTTTCAAAGTTTTGAAACTGCTGATTACTGTTCCTGTAACGTCTCGCGGGGTTTTAAACGAATGGAACAGGTTTGGGCCGGGTTTGGGCCTGTTTAGATCCAAGCCCTAACTTTAAACCCTCGTGCGATGGTTCACAAGTGTCGCACGACACTTCATTTTGGGCCTCAGGCCCAGTCCAGATTCTAAGTCCGGCCCAATCTCAATTGCCTCTCCGTTGGGATCCATGGCTCTTTGAGATGTTGTACATTGAATTTGAGGGTTATCTTGAAAGCTTTGTCTTCAAACCCAAAGACTTTTACATCCCCAGCAGTGGTCCGATCATCAATCAGCGACGATCCATCCGTCCGATTATCAATCAGCGACGATCCATCCGTCCGATCATCAATCAGCGACGATCCATCCGTCCAATTTCAAATCAGCGACGATCCATCCGTCCGATCATCAATCAGCGACGATCTATCCGTCCAATTTCAACCAACGACGATCCATCCGTCCAATTTTCAAGTCCCCCTTGGTGCACGGTATTTTTATATACTCGTCTGCATTTTCCATTTAATCGGCTTTTGGGCGGATTTGGTGGGTGTCTAGAAATCTTTGACGTTACCCGTACCAGTCAATGGTGCTCCGCGTGCCGTCAAAGAGGGACTACTGTAGACACCCCAATCTGGATCTCCCAATTGTTTTACTTTATTTTACGATTTTCTTGTTTCCCCGATGATGAAATCGGATCAAACGAGCTTGGATTGGGAATGGATTAAGCTTGGAATGCTTGGAACCCTGCTTGAACCTTTTGAACCTTTCAGAACCTTCAGTCAAACCCTAGAGCCAAAGTTGACCCTCGCGCGAGCCTTTGTGTCCCTCGTGCGACACTCAGCTTGCCAGGTGTAGTCAAAGTCAAACTATTGACTTTTGACCCTCGCGCGACACTTCCGAACCCTCGCGCGATGGTTCTCTCCTGTCCCTATCACAGAATCCAGCTGGACAGGTGATCATTGGGTGTCACATGGGCTGGAACCCCGTTTTCCTCAGCTGAACAGGGTTCTGGCAGGCTACACCCTCACACCCTCACAACCACTCTCACTCACCTTGTTGGCTAGCTTCACAACCAAGTTGTGACCAGCCTTGTTGGCTGGTCCTAAGGCCATGTTTTGTCACTACCTAGCCCTTGCACTCTCCCTATAAATACCCCCCTTCATCCTCCATATTAAGGGTTCCAAGAATTTGACTAAGGAGTTCACTTGTTATTTTACAAGGCAAACACTAGCTAGCATAAAGTTACTAACCCCAAACCACATCCTAATCTTCCAAACTTAGTGTGCCCACATACACTTAGTTGGAAGACCACACCAATCAATCCAATCCATTTCCAAACCCTTTTCAAGCAAAGGTATAACATTTAACCTGTTTCTGTTTTGATCCCTGAGGGGGGCTGATAGGGCCAAGGCTGGTAATTAATACCATGTCCTGGTCCTAAAGCTAGCAGAGTTACAAGAATTTGTGGCAGCTACACTCTCGCGTGATGGTCCACCACACTCGCGCGACACTTGTGTCAGCAAGAGAATGGACCTCGTGGGGAAGGGAGGCTAGCCCTTGTCTATTTTTCAATATACTCATGCTTGTTGTACTTTGTTTTGATTTTTAGATCACTGTTATGCATGCAAAAATAAATTACAGTAGCTAGTTTATTTACTTTAAATAGTTTGGAATGCCCTTGGGATCCCCTGAATCTGTCTCAGGACCCTGAGTATGCAAAGCAATTCCTGGAAGTCCAGTCAGGAATGTCGCGCGAGACTCAGGCTCTATCGCGCGACAGTTCTGTGATTTCCATGAATAGCCCTTGTATGGGCAACTAGGCCTTTGGTCTCTGTTTTAATACCCCCTCTGTTTAGGGGTTGTGTTTCATTTCATTTGGCTCTTTTTGAAGCAATCTGTAATAATTAGTATTCTTACAGTTCCATATAAACTGCTTGGTTTGCTTCCTGGGTGTGCACTGGTCCTTCCAGAGCCCAGAAGGGGATGAACTTGGACTGTGGTGAGATGACAACACTCGCGCGAGGGTTAGTGTGTCTCGCGCGATGGTTGGCTTGCATGTAGATCTGTTCATGCATGCAAGTTGGCCATCGTGCAGGGCAAATCTGTCCCGAGCTTAGTTTTGGCATCTGATCGCTGTTCTAGGTTCCATCCCATTTATTATTCGTCATGCCATCCATCCATGCTATCATTTGATCACATCCTACAAATTGTTACAGTTTTTAATCCCCGATTAACTGTTCCCCCGCCCTAATTGGCTAAGATTAATAAAAAGAAGAAGAATCACAAAAGTTTTCATAAAAACGCCTAAGTAGAGACCGATCTCCGGATTGGGCGAGAGGGGTGCCATAAAACCCTTCCCTTCCCGTAACCTGGCTCCCGAACCCAGATATGGTTATGACGGACTGGTTTCCTTCACTTTTTCAAATAAAGCGCGGTAGGTGCTTCGAAATATGGTTCCTTGAGTGTCGGACCTTCAAAACTCA
The DNA here is from genome assembly GCA_018127125.1 of Rhododendron griersonianum. Classification (NCBI taxonomy): domain Eukaryota; kingdom Viridiplantae; phylum Streptophyta; class Magnoliopsida; order Ericales; family Ericaceae; genus Rhododendron; species Rhododendron griersonianum. The sequence continues at coordinate 26,896,416 of CM030790.1, read as the reverse complement.
AGTGGCGACTCTGTATTTTTGAGCGCTTGCCACCGGCGCTCGCGCTCCCTCAATTTCCAAAAAAGGGCCGCAATGGCGAAAGGAACGGAATCCTTTTTCCGAGGGCATGCTGCCCACACCAACCAAGAGAGCCTCATACTCTGCTACATTATTCGATGCACTAAAGCCAAGCCGAACAGACTGTTCCAACATAACCCCTCCGGGAGGGAACAAAACGATACCAATACCTGACCCAGTGTTGCAGGCAGAACCGTCAACAAACAGTTTCCATTCCAAAGGGTCCTGTTCTGGAGGCGCTTTTCCTTTCTTCTTCGATAGTTCAACTTTCTGCTCCTGTCTCGTAGGAGGCTGAGGTGCTACGGTTGGTGAAAATTCTGCCACAAAATCAGCCAACACTTGGCCTTTGATTGCAGTGCGCGGTTGGAAGTCAATATCGTATTGACTTAACTCAACAGACCAGGTTGAGATCCGCCCAGAGAAATCTGCCTTCCGTAGCAGTGATCTTAACGGAAACTCAGTATAAACCACAACTTTGAGGCTCTGGAAATAATGAGGCAATTTTCTTGTTGCTGTCCTTAAAGCAAGGACCAGTTTTTCGAGGGGCAGATACCTCGTTTCTGCGTCCAGAAGTGTTTTACTCACATAATAAACCGGGATCTATTCGGGTCCCTTGTCCCTTAACAGAACTGCACTCACAGCATGTTCGGAAACTGCTAGATATAAAATCAGAATCTCACCTGGGTCTGGAGTCGACAAGAGGGGGGCTTGAGCCAAATATTTCTTCAAGTCCTGGAATGCCTGCTCACATTCTGCTCCCCATTCGAACCCCTCTCTTTTCTTGAGCAACTGGAAGAAAGGCCTACACTTATCACTTGAACGGCTAATGAACCTGTTTAGGGCCGCAGCCATCCCAGTTAGCCTTTGGACTTCTTTCGTAGTCCTAGGACTTTGGAGCTTCTGTAAGGCCGTTATCTGATCAGGATTTGCCTCGATTCCTCTCAGAGTCACTAGGTGGCCCAGGAATTTTCCAGAGCCAACTCCAAATGCACATTTCGAGGCATTGAGTTTCAACTTGTATTTCCTCAAAATTCCAAAAGCTTCTTTCAAGTCCAGAATGTGCCCCTGCCGGGTCTTACTTTTGACCACCATGTCGTCTATGTATACCTCCATAGTTTGGCTGTGGGCTCCCGCGCCCGTAGTGCGATTTAGACAGAGTCGCCACCTGGATTTTTGAGATGGATGATCCGAGGAACCGAGGGGTTTTGTTTTGAAAAGAAAAGGCCTTTTGATCTAGTGAAACTGTTTGAGATTTTGGATCCGGGAGCCAGGTTACGAACGGGGAAGGTTTTGTTGAAAAGCACCCCGCTCGCCCGGTGAAAACCGGTCTCTACTAAGCATTTTAAATGGGGGGATTAATACGATTCGAAAAACCTTAAAAACACGTAAAGGGGAAAGGGGAACAAGATAAATCACAACACATTGCCGTGCTAGTGGTGCTTGTTGTACAGAGATGATAAAGATGGCATGGCGATGATATAAACAAGAAGGATATTCAAATGGACAGTCTGAATCACTATCCTCCGTCAGGCGGCATATCGGCTTACAACGCGCGGCTTACAACGCGCGGCTTACTGATATGTCGTGCGTGGTTCCGATCTGGATACCGAACTTTTATAGTTTTGTAAAGCTTCGCACGGTGTACCCATTTCATCGCACGGTGTTTATTTTAAAACTTCAGACAACTCACAGTCGTCAGATCATCTCAGATCTGCACCATTCCTTCAAGCCATGGAAAGAAAACCATTTTCGACACGTTTGCCTGTTTTGAAAAGATCTATGGGGTTTAAAACATGGCTTGTAGATATAGTCTCATTTTGGGACTGCTTTTTGGTATACAGAAAAGATCCAACAACAGACGATCGTGATCCAAACAGCTTGATCAAGAAAACAATATCCTTTTAAAATGACGTGCGTGCAAGCTTACTACGCCGTGCGACGCTTCAAAGCACCGCACGGCGTAGCACGCCTTTGCACAGAACACTGGTTTTGTTTTGTAAAAGAGGTTTTGGGTCAGATCCTAACCAAAAGGGTTAAGCCTGAAAACAGAAAGGTCCCCTCAGGGCCAGGACAGAGCCTAGCCTAAGGAAACTTAGTTTTTACCTTGGATCTGGAGCTTGAATGAGCTTTGATGAAGGCGGATGGACGTCGGAAGGTTGAAAAAGAGAGTAGAAGTATGGATGTGTGTAATAGATGGGTATATTAGGTAGTTGAGACCTCAAAGTTAGTAAGGAACTAACTTCAATGGTGAAGAGAAAAATGGAGTAAAAGGCCTAGAAAATGTCTTTTGAGAACAACATTCTCAAGGCTTGGAAATGGGAAAGTGGGTGTGAAAGCAAGAAGAGAGAGAAAGGGTGTAATGGTGATCAAGGGCCCTTTTCCCTGGAGTGGAGGGGTGTATTTATAGGCAAGAGCCTTGGATTTTGAATTTCAAAAGTTGGAGGTATTTTTTGGGCGGGCCAGAAGTGTGCTTTCGGCTGAGCCGTATTGCAGCTGTGGCTCAAATGGGCGTGGCCGACAGCTTTCTGAGCCAGTCAGAACTTTATCCAAAATGCCGTGCGGTTAACCTCATGACTGCGTGTGGCGTATTAAATTTAGATACGCCGCGCGGTGTAGAAGTGTCGCGCACGGTACTTTAGGTTCGGTCCAGGGCTTTTTGGGCTTTCTTTGGTCTTTTGGGCTTTTTTGGGTTTTTCTGGGCTGATGGTTGGTTTGGGCTGCGGATGTTGGCGGAATACTTCATTCAAGCTCGCAAAGGCTTTGTTTCCTTTATTTCATCATCGGGGTGGTCAAAGACCCTTCGAGGTCCGGATTGGGGTGTCTACAGTAGTCCCTCTTTAACGTAACTCGGATATCATTGTTTTGATACGAGTGACGCTTAAAGAATAGGCATCCCGATCCGTTTGATCTAAAGTTTTTGAACAGAAACAGAAAACAAAATGCTCGAAAATGCAAGTAAATGACAATGGTGGTCGCGTTCGTGGAACTGCCTACGTACCCCGTTTGCAGGGATCAAACCAACGTAGTTCAATTGGGACAATGCAATCGTAGCAAACAATGCGAAAAATTCAAAGCAAGCCCTTTTTTGGAAATTCGGGACAAGCCTTTGGGAGGCGAGACTTGATTTGAGACTGGTTCGAAATTGAGACCTGATTTTGAGACGAGCCTTCGGGAGGTAAATTTTGAAATTGATTTGAGACTTGAATTGAGACTTGATTCGAGACGAGCCTTCGGGAGGCGAATTTTGAAATTGATTTGAGACTTGAATTAAGACTTGATTTGAGACGAGCCTTCGGGAGGCGAATTTTGAAATTGATTTGAGACTTGAATTGAGACTTGTTTTGAGACGAGCCTTGGGGAGGCGAATTTTGAAATTGATTTGAGACTTGAATTGAGACTTGATTTGAGACGAGCCTTCGGGAGGCGAATTTTGAAATTGATTTGAGACTTGGAACGCGAATCTAGTAAATACTGCGAGCAAATGTGAACACGACTAGTCCTCGGGGGACGGGGAAATTTTGCGAGTCCCGGGGGGACTAGGATCAAATGATCCCATCATTAATGCACGTTATTCCAAAGGATTCTGCTGCAAAACGGCTGGAGCTTTTGGTTCCCAAGATGATTTTGGTGGCTAGAGTGCTCAATTTCTGAGAAAACACATTTATTCTTCTGAAGCCATAATGCCGTGCGGGCGTTCGATGTGGCGCGCGGCATTTCATTTTTCCATGCACCTCTTCGATTTTCAAGATCAGTTGGCTGGTTTAAGGGTGCCCATTAATACAGGCGTGCCCTTTCGTTAGTCAGGACTTCTTTTAAAGGGATGGTGGTGCCTCATTCTATGCACCATTCTCCTAAGTCTCTCTACCTTCTCCCCATTCTAAGAAAAAGGTTACTTTCGAGACTCGACATGGCGGACAGCGACTTGACTGCACGAGTGACCTCTCTCGAGGCTGAGATGGGTTTTTATCACGAAGAGATCGAGCAACTAAATAGCCAGATTGCGAGGCTCATATCAACGATCCGCACTCTTCGTTGCGCGGTGTCCAACCTTCAGAACTTTGCTTTTGATCAGATGGACAACAAACATGACCCGGAGTATGCACCAGGGCGCGATTCGGATGGGACTGCAGAGGACTCGGAGGGGAATCCAAATGGCTCGGATGACCGTTCCGGCGAAGGGGATGGTGCGTCCGGCGGAGGGAGCGACTGAAGATGAGGATTGAGGAAGAAGAAAGGGGGACAGTAGGATTTTTTTCTGTTTTGGATTTTCGATTTTCTCTTTTTTTTTGAATGATGTAATGAAAATCCCGGGGATTACCTTGGGCTTCGTGGAATGAAAAATCCCCTTTTCTTGCCATCGCTTGTCTGCTTTTTCTGCTTATGCTGTTCATGAACGAAATTCAACGTGAATGCCGTTGTCAGAAACTATCCTCAGAATTTAAACTGTCGAATTAACCCAGTATGCCGTGCGCAGCATGGGTAATGCCGTGCGTCGTGGTAACTCGAGAATCCTCATCCAGTTAAGCTATTATGCCACGCGCTTCTATCCATTATGCCGTGCGGTACATCTCTCTTCAAACCCGGTCCACTTAAAGTCCAGACGAACCAGTTCAGGGGATATATATATATATATATATATACGGGGCGTACACAGTACGCCCCGATCGTTTTGAATTTCCCTCTCTCTCCTGTCTCTCTTTCTCTCGCTATTCTCTCTCACTGCTCTCTCTCTCTCTCTCGTCCCTCCTTCTCTCTCCCGATCATCTTTTCTCTCTCGCTGTTCTCTCTCTCTCGCTGCTCTCTCTCTCTCGTCTCTCTCTCTCATGGATAGCACGGATATACCCGGGGGTAATCACCCCCCGCGGGTCGAGGTTGCACCGGCCTCGGTGGCCCAGGGGAGCGGCGTGGCAGCCGAGGTGGGGCCGGAGACCGTGGGGATTTCGGCCCCGGCGGCATTGGCCGAAGAGGCTTTGGCCTCGGCTGCCGCGGCGGTTGGTGTGGATGGCGACGACAGCGGTAGTAGGGTACTGGCCGGGTATGGCCAGGAGACGGAGACTCCAAGTGCAGTGGAGCCTAGGGGTGAGGACGAGGCTACGGGCCGGACAGAGGGTGCAGTTGGTTTGGAGGAGAGGGTTACTGAGACTTACGGTGGTGACGGGCCTGACAGAGCGGAGGTGGTGACAGAGGCATCCCCTGTGAGGGAGCCCCGGACTGACCTGGGGAAGGGCCCTGTTGTTGAGGAGGAGTTGGTGGAGGAGAGGGAGACACCGGCTCTGTTTGTCGGTAGTGGTGAGGGTGCAAGGTCGTTGCGGCCCATAGGGTTGAACGACTACTTGGAGGTGGCATCCCTGGACGACCTGGTTGAGACCTTCCGAGGGGTGCCGGGGCTAGCGGAGGCTTTACTGGAGGCTCGGGAGAGGGAGTTCCAAGCTGAGGTGGAGGCAGGGGCTACTGGAGGGCCTTAAGGAGTAGAGGAGGAGGCTGCCGGAGGTGAGACAGGCCCTCGGAGGAGTGTTGTGGAGGAGGCGACGGTGGCCCTGAAGAGGCGCAGAGTCCTACGTGCCCTTCCAGCACGTAGTGGTCCCTACACTTTTGGACGCCTACAGACCGGCGCGGCCCACGTACGACGAGGCTCTGGTCCTGAGGGACCTACAGCAGCACCTTTCTTTGCGCCGAGACGAGGTATGCCTTAAACACTTGCTCTTCAAATTCCAATGTATCGTACTTTCATTTCTTTATCTGAATGCTGTATTCGCTTTGAATAGTATACCTGTTTACTGAATGTTATCAACTTATTGCAACAGGCGATCACCATCTCGTGCTACGGTGGTGCGGCCGACGTGCCGACGTTCTGGGAGAGACTCCCTGAGGCTGTGAGGGAGATCGTGAGGCAGGCGGGTTTTGGGGAGTTTGTGAGCGTACTGACGAGGGCGAGCGACGATCGCCAGGTGGTGAGGGCACTAGCTGAGAGGTGGTGGGACACTACGAACACGTTCCACTTCCTTTTTGGCGAGCTGACTGTGGGCTACCACAGCCCCGGGTCGTGATCGGGGCGGCCCAATTTGGAAAAATCGCGCGCCTCGTGCCTTTTTTGAAAAATGGTTTGAATTGAAGAGTCGCCACCCGGATTTGTGGTATATCACCCGAGAAACCGTTTTATTTCGAAAATGATCGATTTGAATTGAAAACCAGAGATCGTTTTGAGGGTCCGGAAGCCATGTTACGAGGGGGGAAGGGTTTTACGGCACCCCCTCGCCCGATTCGAAATCGGTCTCTACTACACGTTTGTGGGATTTTTAAAAGGGATTTTGTTTCATTTCAACCAGCTAGCAGATATCCACAGTTATACCATGTAAGAAGTGCATACATGTGCGTGTGTACAGGAATGGGGGGAAAATAGCCATGCATAATATATACGATGACTGAAAATGCAACACTGTTACTGGGTTCACTCTCGAGCGCTCGGGAGTGGTCCCGAGCGCTTGGGAGTTCTGACACTCTCAACCTGCAAAACTTTGTTAGCACAGACAGAATGTAATGTAAAACTGGAAATTGAAATGCTGTTAAAGTAAACTACTAGCTCAGCAGAGGACTTGAAAGACTGAGCTAAGCCTTCAATCTTTCAGATCATGCATCCCTGCCTTGACAAGATTAGATCTACGAATTTTAAAGAGCAAATGGCTACCCTCATACATGCAGAAATCAGAGAACACAGCAGACTGGGAAAATGGAATGGAATGGCATGCATGCACTCCCGAGCGCTCGGGAATGGTGTCGAGCGCTTGGGAGTGAACTGCATGTTAGGTTGCTCTCAAATGAAAAATGAAATCGTTTTATCATGCAGTCACACTTGTCTAAGCATTTAACAAGAGAAAATCTCATTTTTGACTTTGGAAAACCTGGTTCTTACATGAAATTTGTAAGATACGTTTCTGTTTTATGGAAAATGATTTACTATGCATGCATGCCAAAATAAAACCATTTCACTTAGGAGTGCACCTCATTCCAGCCTGTTGTCTAACAAACTACCATGCATGAAACTGGGAACAGTCCCGAGCGCTTGGGAGCACCCTCGAGCGCTCGAGAGTGTTCTCAGTAAGGGTTTTGTGAAAACATTTTTGTACCCCATTGCTCTTGTTTTTACACTAAGGTCTCCCAACCATGCACCCAGTATTGAAGATTGGGTCAGGCTGAGAAACCCCCTTCAGAAGGGAAGAACAGCCTCTTTGTTTGATGTCAAAGGTAAAGATTTCTACCTTTTTGTGGGAGCTTTGCTTCTTGACTGGCTTTGAAAAGTGGATGAAGAAAGAAGAATACAAGAAATCAGAAGCTAGAGGTATTCTGAATTTCCTGTATTTTCCTTGGTGATTTTCCAAAAACCTTTTGAAGTTTGAAAATAGAGTTTGAGTTTGGAAAACCTTTGCCTTGAGCAAGAGAGAGAGAGAGAGAGCAGAGAATAGGATTCTCCAAGAGAAGGATTTTTTCGTGGTCCCTGGCTCAGCTGAAGACCAGTTGTATATATAGGCAAAATAACCTATGTTTTTTTTTAAAAATCAAATGGATTTGAATAAAACACTTTTAATTGGGAAAATCCTTTAGCCTAAAGATCTCTGACTGTGATGAGTGTTTGCCGTAAATCCTAGCCGACTCAAGGCGATTGCAATGATGGCTTGCATGGGTAATGAGGAGCCCTGCCATCCATTGGGCAGCGCAGGAGACACGAGCGCTCGAGAGTGGTCTCGAGCGCTCGAGAGTGAGCCAAACCAGAGGTTTTGGAAAATGGTTTTGAGCGCTCGGGACTGCTCCCAAGCGCTTGGAAATGCTTTTGACCATTTTTATTCCCTTTTCAAATCTTTCGAGGAGCAAAGTCTCGATCAGTACTAGGCTTGTTTCAATCCAAAGTCATCATCGGGGAGCCTCCGGGCCACAAATCAAGGAAATTTGACAAGTCCAAATTGGGGTGTCTACACTGACGGTGACGCCGCTAGACTTCGCGGCGATCACCGGTCTGAGGGTCGGGGGTGACCCTATCCCTTACGACGCCGTTACGGGGAGGAGTGTGGTGCTACAGCGGGAGACACTGGGGTACGTGCTGAGGGCGGAGAAGGAGGACGCCCAGTACGCTCAGCTGTTGGGGTTTTGGACGGAGGAGCTCCCGACTGACAGGGTGCAGGAGGAGCAGATGGCGCGGTGCTTTCTGTTGTACTTGCTCGGTGCGTCCCTGTTTCCCAACAGGCGCAACCGGGTACACCTTTCGCTCCTACCAGCCTTGAGGGATGTCGGGGAGATAGCCCGTTTCGACTGGGGCGGTGCAGCTTTGGGGGCGTGCTACGCCTTCATGGGGTCTCTTTCCCGAGGAGCGGGGAAGAGCCTCGGCGGTTACTGGAGGGTCTGGGAGGTACATTTCAAACTTCTCTTGCATTCCATTTGTCTTTCTATTCGCTTATTGCATATCATGTGCTAATCCTTAATGTTTGATTCTGTAGCTGTGGATGTACGAGGTACTGGATATGTACCCTCCCGAGACCTCCAGCCCTAGTGACACAGTGCTTCCCCGGGCCCTACGTTGGTCCAAGGAGTTTCGGGGAGTGAAGAAGGGGAAGGGCGACTTGAATGCCTACCGCCTCTTCTTAGACGAGCTTCGTTCTGACTGGGTATGATTACATCTTGCATGCTTTCATTTGTTTGGCAGTTCTTTATTCAAGTCTCATGCTGATGTTATTCATCTTTGATTGCAGGTTCGCTGGCGTGTGTGGGACCGCTGCGAGCTTCCTTACTTGGTCCGGAGTAGAGAGGTGACGAGGGGGAGAGTGCTGCTCGAGTCCCCTTACGGCTGGCAGTGGTACCTAGGTGACCGGGTGTCTCGTCAGTCGTTGAGGCTAGACGCCTTTAGAGTCCCTGGTCTCCTTCCTGCTCTGGTGCAGCGGACGAGCTTGTACACCAGGGGAGAGGTTGAACGGTTCGTACGACCGGACCTTGAGCTGGAGCCGCTCTTCCAGGCGGGCGTGGACTACTCTGAGTACCGGGCTCGGTACTTGATGCCGAGTTTCAGGGTACGGGCTGCTGCTTGGGAGGCGACGCTTCGAGCGCCAGGCGGTGCCGATGGCAGAGGTGGACGAGGACGGAGAGGAGGGAGAGGGAGAGGCAGAGGACGCGAGAGTAGCATTGGAGGTCGAGGTGACGGGGCAGGTCCGAGCGGGGCCAGCTTGCCTCGACTCTCCTGGACCGTGGACGTGACGACTGCCCAGGGGGTTTCTGGTGTAGTGGTGGTGCCGCGTCCCACGGTCGCAGTTCCGGAGTTCCTTGCTCAGGTATAACTTGCACTTTTTCGCCCATTTGCACTTACTTGTTAGTATCACTGTACGTTCTAAATAATTGACCTATTGTGCAGGCGACTCCGGAGTACGTGAGAGAGATGGCCGAGGCCATGATGGGCCTGGAGCAGCTGGTGAGGCAGTACGCCATGGGGCGTGCCCCAGAGGTGCTTCCTCGTGCTGGCGGGACTATGGTAAAGCTTTCGAACCCTTTGCTTTTATTTCCTATTGCTTATTCCATGATTATAGTGCAAATGATGAATACCATGTTATTGCAGGCTGGAGGAGGGGCTTCGCGTGGGCTGCGCAGGAAGTTTGTGCGCATGCAGGTGCCACAGGCTTCCTCTGCTGGTTCGCGGGAGGAGCCTCCGTCGAAGAGGCAGCGGCTTTCTGGAGGGACAGAGGACGAGCCGGTCGACGTCTCTGACGAGACTGAGGAGCCGACAGACGTTGACCTCTCGGACACCTCGGGGAGTACAGTGCCTAGGGCGTCAGGTACTCAGGAGGTAGCCAGTTCTCAGGCAGAGGAGGCCTCTGGGGAGGATGGCGAGGAGGGTGAGGACGAGGACGAGGACGAGGATAAGAGTTGAGTTCCCTTTTGTTTTACTTTTGCTTTTTGATGGAGCCTGCGTGCTTCTTTTGGAAGGGTGCCTGTTTACCCTCAGTAGATAGGATTTTTGGGGCTTGCACGCCTTTTGGTACTTCGACTCATGGATATCTTGGAGATTATATATATATAGAGAAGCTTATTTCTGTCATTGTTTTCGTCATTCAACTTCCCTTATTGTCGTTTGCTTAAGAAAGATTGAATAACAGAAACACTAACCAATGCATGCAACTAATCCTTTGAGCCATAATCTGAAGCGAACTTCGAGTCTTGTGATGAGCAGTACGTTAGGACAAAGATTTATTGATACTGGAATAGAAATCAAAGAAGATAACTGAACATTTCTGAAAAACTGGTCCCTTTATGCAAGACTTTACGAAACTACCCCTGTCATGGACTCTTGTTTATCAACAATGACCCTGGATACTTGACACGTGATTATGATACTCAAAAAAAACCGAAAACCGCTTGAAAAGCAAGAAAACCTTGACTTTGGAGGGTGACATTCTCATATTTTGACCTTAACCACGAAAAGGAACTTGGACCAGGTCACCTTTGGCCATTATGACCTATAGGACCCGAAAGACCAACTTGAAACGGCTTGAAACGGACTCCGATACCTTGACATGACCTAGGAAATGGGTTTCATTGACTTTTCAATGTCCTCACGTCGAATTTTGAGAGTTGACTTGAAGCGGGGGTTCCTTGAAGTCCCAAATACCCATTGAGACGTGTTTTGATGGTTAGTGATGCTTGCGAGTGCCTTGAATAGGTTTCAAACCTCTGCTGTCAAAGTCTGCAGAAATGCAGACTTAATATGCCGTGCGGGGCTACAAAGAGCCGTGCGTGGCTTCATCTGATTCCACGGCGTATCCGTGTTATGCCGCGGTTTTCTCCTGGTTTTGGTATGCCGTGCGCTACCTCTTTACACCACGTGGCACTTTTTTCCTGACATTCTGCCATTTGCTGCTTCCCAAGACAGATTGCACGAGGGTTGAAGTTTGACCTGTTCTATAACATATCCGGGCCAATGCATGTCTGTTTTATTCTTTTAGAGCATGACCAAGCTTTTCCCTATGCAAGACTCATGGAAAATCTATACTTTTGGAACCCAAGGCTCTTTTGGAAGTTGAAGTTGTCTCCTCTATCCTTCTATAAATTCAGGCCTTAGGCATCATATTAACCATATCTTTTCTTCCTCAGATCTTCATCTCCTCCCAATGGCTCTTTCTCTCACCGGTTCGCTACGGCCCTGGTTGATTTCCATGGAAGGGGTCGATTGGCTCAACTTTCGGGCGCATGGTCTCTACTCTATGAGATACCTTCGTAACATCCGCCTTCGCCCTGAGCTCCTAAAGGCTGCCATAAGTCTCTGGGATCCGGAGGTGCACGTATTCCGCTTTGGTGAACAAGAGCTTTGCCCTACAATCGAGGAGTTTTGCGCCTATCTTGGCGGTTTCGGCTCTGGAGATGTCATTGTCCCTCCCGTGCGCGAGAACATGTCCAAAGTTCTTGCTGCCTCTCTTGGTTTGAATGACGGTGTTGCTCGTTACTTGGTTAGCAATGGTCATCTCAATGTGATGCACCTCATTGAGATGTTCTCTCCTCTTGGCAACCTAGCGGACGTAACCTACCACTCTCGGCGCATGACCGCTCTTTGTATGTGCTTACTTGCCGCTTACTTCTTGGTTCCCTCCATTGGTCATGCTAGCTCGGCACTGGTCAGTATTGCAGTGCAGATTGGAGCTCGGAAGGATGTGATTCCAATGGTATTGGCTGAGACACTGATGGGTTTAGACAGAGTTCGTTTTGGAGAGACTGAGACTTTTGGAGGCAGCCCCCTTCTCTTGCAGGTTAGTTTTCGCCTCATCTTCCCTATTTTTAGCTCTTCCTATTTTCTTTAACGTTGGGCTTGGCTTTTTATGGTTTCTCACTTGTTTTCTCTCTTTGGCAGATTTGGCTGTGTGACAAGGTGAACGTACTGACTCTCCCTCCTGGCAACTTGGCGTATGGGGCTAGGTTACTTTCCTCTCGGTGCTTTGAATTCGCGGACAGGCGAGTTTCCGAGTGGGTCAACTTCTTCAAGCGTCAACGGGCTGAGACTATTTCCTGGAAAAGCTCTTGGCTTGATCTTCCGCCCATGACTGTGCATTACATGGGTTCCCAGTGGGTGGTTCTTCCCGAGCTGGAGGCTTTTACCTTCTACATCCCCTATCGGATTCAGCGTCAGCTTGGTTTGAGACAGGAGGTTCCTGCAGAGATCCTGGTGGATGTAGTTCTGCCTTTCTTCCGCCATTCGGTTCTTTGTAACTACCAGCAATTCTGGAGGTCTCGTGAGGTGACCGATCTCATCCTTACCCTTCTGTTGCAGTGCGTGGGAGTTACAGGAAATGGCTCAAGAGGGACATTGCTGCGAGGGCGGGTGCCCAAGGAAACTGACTCGATCTTACTACCCTGATCATTGAATAAATCGTGGACCTCCTTTTATTGTATTGCCTTTTTATTTTTGAAGATCATGCTCAGCCTTATGTATTAGAAGCAATTATCTTAATAAAGTGAGTTATAGAGGGTCTCCCCCTCTCTGATTCTGCTTTTCTGGATTCTGTTAACCTGGATTTTTGTTTTGATTGATCGTGACCGAGTCTCATAGTGAGACTGCCTACGTATCCTTTTTGATGAAGGAATCAGGTCATGACGTAGTTCAAGGATAGGGTTCGCTCTGGTTTTGGCACTCTCCTTTTGCGCTCTAATTTTTGCCAAGTACCGCCCTTTCAGGTTTTCGGCCTAGCGAGCTCGTTCATTGTATGCCTTAACTTTTGCCTAAGATGCCCTTGCGGGTTTTCATCCTAGAAGGCCTTTTGCTCTAATTTTTGCCTGGAACTGACTGCCCTTGCAGTTTTCAGTCCAGCGAGCTTCTCTCAGGGGTAGTAGCGCTTGAGTTGATCCAGGTTGACTAGAGTTGAGAATTCGTTTCAGTCCAGATCGATGAGTTGCGTAGCTCCTCCGGATAGGATAGTCTTGATGATGTTCGGCCCAGACCATTTTGGTCGGAACTTTCCTCGTGGATCATAGATTGGTGCTCGTATCTCCTTCAGAATCATGTCGCCTTCTGCCAGGTCCCTGGGCCTCACTTTTTTATTGAATGCGCGCGCAATTCTCCTTTGATATCCTTGAATGTGGTAAAGTGCCCTTAAGCGACGTTCATCGAATAACATGAGTTCTTCAAACCGGTTGCTCAGCCAATCTGCCTTTTGTACATTGCATTCGATCATAGTCCGGAGGGATGGAACCTTTAATTCTATAGGGAGTACGGCCTCCATGCCATAAACCAAAGAGTACGGAGTTGCCCCTGTTGGCGTACGCACAGATGTGCGGTATCCCCACAATGCCAAAGGTAGTGGTTCGTGCCAATCCCTTGCAGATTGAATGGTTTTTTCCAGGATGGTTTTGATTGTTTTGTTAGCCGCCTCCACGGCTCCATTGGTCTGCGGTCGGTAGGTTGTTGACTTGTGGATTTGGATCTGGAACTCTTCCAAGACTTCCCTTGCTCGGCCTTTGAAATGAACCCCATTATCGGATACGAATGCCTGTGGGACCCCATACCGATAAATAACGTTTTGCTTGATGAAGTGCGCGACTTGAACCGCGGTCAGGGTTGCGTACGAGGCTGCTTCCACCCATTTTGTGAAGTAATCGATGGCCACCAGGATGAACTTATGGCCATTAGAGGCGCTGGCACAATCCTTCCGATGACATCAATACCCCATGTCGAGAAAGGCCATGGCGAGGTCGTTTGCTGCAACTCATGTGGTGGAACATGCGTGAGGTTAGCGTGAATTTGGCACTTATGGCAACATCGTACGTATTCCACACATTCCGTCTCCATGGTGGACCAGAAGTAGCCTTGTCTCAAAACCTTTTTGGCAAGCATCATGCCGTTCATGTGAGGACCGCATACTCCTTCGTGGACTTCCTCCATCACCCTTTTTGCCTCCTCACCATGAATACACAGTTTGTGGGTTCCACAGTGAGACCTTCGGTATAGATTTCCTCCACAAATGATGTACTGAGCTGCCATTCTCCGAAGGACGATCCTGTCTTTCTTGCTTGCTTCAGAGGGGTACTCTCCTCTTTCCACGAATCTCCAGATATCGTAGAACCAAGGGTGACCGTCCTCGGGCTCGTTGATGGCCATGACATGTTTGTAAACTGGGGTGTCCCTTTGCTCGATCATAATTGGCCTTAGCTTCACACCGACAGGGATTTCGACCATGGAGGCTAATGTTGCCAAGGCATCAGCGAATTGATTCTTGAGTCTCGGGACATGAGTGAAAGTTACTTTGTTAAAATGGGGAATGAGATCTTCGAGATCTTGATGGTACGGCTTTAACTTCTCTTCCCTGACTTTCCAATCACCGTTTGCTTGAGAAACGACCAAGTTTGAATCTCCCACAACTTCCAACTTTTCTATACCGATTTCAATGGCTGCTTCCATACCAACAATGCAAGCTTCGTATTCCGCTTGATTGTTGGTGACTTCGAAGTTAAGCTTAAATGCAAGCGGGATATGCGACCCATCCGGTGAAATTAATAGCACATCAATTCCGAATCCTCTCTGATTGGCTGCTCCATCGAAATACAACCGCCACACGTCCTCAACTATGGTCATTATGCCTTCATCTGGGAACTCGAATTCGACATATTCCTTCCCTTCGACCGGGCAGTCGGCCAAAAATTCAGCGACAGCTCTTCCTTTTACCGACTTTCTGCTGACGTACTTTAATTCAAATTCTGCCAGCATCAATAGCCATCGTGCCATTCTTCCTGTGAGTGCTGGCTTTTCGAACAAGTACTTCAGAGGATCCATTCGGGATATCAATCTCACCGAATAGGCCAGCATGTAATGTCTTAACTTTCTGGAAGCCCAAACAAGTGCCCAACACGTCTTTTCTAATGGAGTGTAGCGTTCTTCGGACCCAACCATCTTTTTACTGAGGTAATAGACAGCCCTTTCAACCCCATCGTCTCCTTCCTGTGCCAGCATACACCCCATGGAAGACGGGGTGACTGACAAGTATAGGATCAAAGGTTTTCCTGGTTCCGGCGGCATTAAGACTGGCGGATTCCTTAGATAGGCTTTGATGGCCTCGAAGGCTTGCTGACATCTGTCGTTCCATGCAAATGGTGTTCCTTTCTTGAGCAAGCAAAATATGGGTTCGCATGTTGAAGTCAGTTTTGCAATAAACCGGATGATGAACTGTATTTTGCCAAGGAAACTCCTTACGTCTTTCTCCGTCCGTGGTGGTTCCATTTCCAGAATGGCCTTAATCTTTGATGGATCGATTTCGCTGCCGCGAGTGGTGATCATGAATCCGAGCATCTTCCCTGTAATGACTCCGAATGTGCATTTAGCCGGGTTGAGGCGCATCCTGTACTTCCTTATCCTTTCGAAGAACTTTCTCAACGCGGGTAAGTGACCTTCTCGCTCTTTCGCCTTAACGATCATGTCGTCAACGTAAACCTCCACCTCTCTTTGAATCATATCATGCAACAAGGTTATTGCAGCTCGTTGATAAGTAGAGCCAGCATTTTTCAGCCCGAAAGGCATGACCCGATAGCAATAAGTTCCCTGAAAGTGGTCTTCTCTCGATCTTCCGGGGCCATGAGAATCTGGTTATATCCTGAGAAACCATCCATGAAGGAAAGTAAGGCATGTCCCGCGGTGTTATCAACTAGCACGTCAATGTGGGGCAGAGGGAAGTCATCCTTGGGGCTAGCCTTGTTTAAGTCCCTGAAGTCCACACAGACCCTGATTTTGCCATCCTTCTTTGGAACGGGAACGATGTTAGCAACCCACTGAGGGTATTTAGTTACCATTAAGAACCCAGCATTGATTTGTTTAGTTACTTCCTCCTTTATTTTAAGCACCCAATCGGGCCTCATGCGTCTCAGTTTTTGTTTTACTGGTTTTGCATCAGGGTGAAGGGGAATCCGATGTTCCACGATTTCAGGATCAATTCCGGGCATATCAGCGTGTGACCATGCAAAAACGTCTTCGAATTCTTTTAACAATTCCACGAGAGCCTGACGCTCTTCTTCTGACAGCGCGGAACCGATCTGGACCATTCGGGGATTCCCTTCATCCCTCAAATTTATTGAAACAACTTCTTCTTTTACAGGCTGAGCATGCCTTTCGTCTTCCCTTTCGATTAGGGACCGAATTTCTTCAGGGATTTCCCCCTCGAAATCGATCTCTTCATCATTGGGGTAGACACAATTTATTTCAAAATCAGGGAAGTAAGCGGAATCAGGTTCATTTATTTCATCATTAGCAGAGGCCTCGAGGGCATTGTACACACGGGTAGACTCAAACTCAAAATACAGACTCTGAGGAGTTGGGCCAAGAGGCACCGACTCAGACTCAACAGATTCAGAGGACTCAGAAGACTCAGAAGACTCAAAGGACTCGAAGGACTCAGAAGACTTAAAGGACTCAGCTTCAAATTCGGACTCGTGACTGGCTGCACTTGGTATGAAGGTCCAATTCTTATAATCTCCAGCGGCATCCATGATGAGTGAAGTTGGATCTTCGGGAGCCTCCTGCCCCAGCATTTGCACTTCTGCTTCCACGACTATACCCAATGGTTCGTCCTCCTTCAATAAGGTCGCTAGGCTACCCACGGCAAGAGTTTCAACCCAATCTGTCGTCTTTACTGGTTTGATCACCGCTTCTAGTTCTTCATCACTTTCAGGCCAGACATCATTGGCGAATATCTCAAATCCTGGTAGGAAGGTTTTGGTTTCTTTGTCCCAGAATGGTTCCGGCTACCCTTGATAAATCTGCTTTGCCTTTTCTTTGACAAAATAATCTTCCAACCTATCTCCTTTCTTCTCCTTCCTATCCTCGGAAGGGTGGTATCCCACACCTGTTACGCGGGTTAAAGTTCCTGGTTCTTCAAACTGTGCTGACCCCTGAAGATTCTTTCCCAGCCCCAATCCTGGCATGTAGGACATTTTCTTCATTATCTTTATGGCAACATTACTAACGACAAAGTTGCCATCAATCTTGACAGTGAAAACAGAACGAGAGGTGTCAAGAGAGAAGCCGCCCAGGGCAATGTCCTCTTCCCCATGTTGTATTTCCAAAAGCGGGGCATTGTCTTCCACAGGAGCACGAATCCCGGAGTCGCCATGAATGTGAGCATCCCAGTTTCCAGTCCCAGTCTAACTTTCTGGTGGAGCGTTGAAGGGACTGCCATAATGTCAGGTCGATGCATCCAAGGTCTACCCAGCAGTAGGTTGAAGGACGCGGGAATGTTTACCACATGGAACTCCACATCCGTTTGGTAAGGCCCAAAAGTCATAGGAAGCATGAGGGTGCCAGTCACATCCCGACGGGTGTTGTCATATGCCCGAACTTTGACTTCTGATGGAGAGAAATCACTATTTTTGTATCCCAGGCAATAAGCAACACGGAGTGGACAGACATTGATTGCTGACCCGTTGTCAATCAAGATTACCGGTACCCATTTTCCGTGGCATTTCAGAGTGATATGGAGTGGTCGATTGTGATCAGTTCCATCAGCGGGCAAATCTCGATCAGTGAAGGTGATAGCATGTTTGACGGGTATGGTTTTGATGAGTGCCACAAGTTCGTCAGGGGTTATGGCGGAAAGGACTTTTAGGTGAGAGAGAGCTTGGATGAATCCTTCGCGATGGCGGGTGGAATGAACAAGCACGTCCCAAACAGACATTTTGGCTGGAGTTTGTTCAAGCTGGCGCTTGATCATTCTTTCTGGGTCTTTCTCAGGACATGAAGGTTCTTTAACTGGTGGGGCAAAGGGTGGAAAGTATCTTTGATTGGGGTAACGAACGGGTTAGAAGGTTCTTTGGTCAGTGGAGCTGAAGGGTTGGAAGATTCTTCGATCTGAAGATTAGGGGGTTGATATATTCGACCACTCCTGGTTAATTGACCAATCTGTTGATACTTGGACTCTTCATTCCACAAATCTGCAAAGGCCTTGCGCTTGTTTCCAATGGTGGTGTCTTGGAGATTGGCAGCCAAGTCAGCGACAACCAGGTCTTCCCACAGATCCTCGGGCTTCCATTTCTCAGCTTCTGCTACTGCCCTGTTTACGGTCCATTCTTCGTTCCCCACCTTTATGTTGATGATTTCCGTATTACCCCACAGGTTTGCCTTAGCACCCGATTCATTTTCCCACAAATTCATCATGGCAACATCGGCATCTTTTGGGAATGTGACAGATGACTCCGACTTAACTTCATTGACCAGGTAGTCCATTGGGTTAAACTCATTACTAGCCACATCTTCTTCGGGACCCGGCGATTCTGGGTATGGAGCAAGACCCACGTTGTTGTATGGGTCGTTAGCTATGAGATCGTGGAGGTAGGAGGAGAGGTCTGGTCGAAATGGAACAGGTTCAGGCCAATCGTAGATCACCGTCGGCGGTTGGTATTCTTCTGCAAACAACATGGGTATAGAGAAGGTATCCAAATGATCATTCCAGGCCAAGAGTTGGTATTCATCCGGAATTGGATTCCACTCCCATTCAGGCAGGTTGAACATCATATTCAAAGAAAATCCGTCAAGAGGGTCAGCATAAATGTTTTGCCAATCAACTTCTCATCATGGCTCAAAGAACGGATTTACATCTTCTTGGAAATTAGTGACTTCAAACTCTTTCCAATCGGCAATCAAATCTTCCCAATCCCAAAGGTAACAGAGGGCAGTTTCTTCGGGAATTTCCACAACAGGCTTTGGTTCGGTATCAGGGATGATGAAAGAGGTAGGATCAAAGTCTTGGCTTTTGTCTTGGGTGATTTGGTTGATATGGAATGGGGTATTATGCTGTGGCAAGGGATTTGCCATGGTGTTTGGTTTGTCAAAAGGAGGGGTATCAATGACTTTATTGTCGATGAGGTTTTGAATCTCATGATGGAGACGGATACAATTGTCAGTGGTATGGCCATGCATTTGGTGGAAATCGCAGTAGACGTTCTGGTTTAGGTTGGGTGGAATGTTCTGTGGTGGCTGAAGGGGATTCAGCACTCCTACTTCAGTAAGCTTTTTGAGCAGGGCGGATCTAGGAGTGCTAAATTGGATAAAGGCTCTTTGTTGGGACTTTGGTTTTTCCGAAATTTGGTTTACTTCTGCCGGTTTGGTGGATGAAGTTCCAGCCTGATTGGAATTCCCGAAGAGGACATTGCTGTTTCCTGAGTACACACCCTTTTGGGCTTTGCTCCTGATTCCTTCTTTTCCAATGTTCCGTCCCGCAGTGCTTCCTCTACAGCCAGGCCCGAGTCGTAGAAAGTTTCAAAATTTGGGGCCACTTGGGAGAGAACCATGTATGGGGCAAAAGAGTTTGGCAGATTCTTGGTGATGATCCTTATTTGTTCTTTTAAGTCCGGTTTGCTTTGCATCTGAGCGGCTTTAGCCCTCCAACGTTTCACAAAGTCAGTGAAGCCTTCTTTCTCACCCATCTTGGTGCTCTCTAGTTCCCTCGTGGTCATCTTTAGATCGACATTGAAATCGTACTGAGCCACAAATGCCGTCCCAATGTCTTCCCAAGTCCTTTTTTTAGAGGGTTCCAGGGTAAGAAACCATTGCAAGGCCGGCCCTGCCAAGGATTCGTGAAATAGCTAGGCCATGGCTTCCTTTTCGATTCCCCTCATAGTAAGTGAACCCACGTACCCTTGAAGGTGAGCTTTTGGGTCTTCGGTACCGTCAAACTTTGCGAAATCTACCCCTTTGAACTTTTCTGGTAACTTAGCGTTAGGGAACAAGCACAATTTGTTCATGTCAATTTCTCCTCTCCCTAATCGCTTATTTTCTTGCATTGATTCTTCCAACTTCCCAATTTTAACCATAAGGGCGGCTAGATTGGGATCAATTGCCGGCGTGTCTTTGGCTGGCGTTTCCTCCTTGGGTATGTCAGTTTTAACCAAAAGCTTGTCACAGACCTCCTGCATAGACTCCATTATCATATTCATGTCGCCTTTCATGGATGCAACCGAGGCTTTGAGTTGCGTATCCATCCCAGCAAGGGATTTCCTAAACTGAGCATCCATGGTAGCCATGTTCTGCCTAAGCTCTTCTACCCCGTTTCCTTGGTCAGTCATTGGTAAGAGATTTTCAAGTGACGGAGGCTCCTGTATTGCCGGGCTTAGCGAAACTGCTAATGACGACTGGCCTTCCTGTTCTATGTGGACCTCAACCAGTTTGGTTTCTTCCAGGGTATCTATGCGGACCAATCTTCGAGACGGACGAAACCAATTGGGTAAAGCCTCTTCTTTTTGCAGGTGTCCAATGTTTCTGAACTTGTAGCAAAGCAAAAGGGAACAACTCAAAATCCGCCCCGAGTGTCTGTCCTACCTTCTACGTGCCTTCTAGGTCCTAGAACCTACTGTGACTTGAGTTTCACTTGGGGCATTTGTACAGAAGATTTCTGACGATCCGGGTAGGTACTGTCAGGCAGGTTAAATTCCGATCGTTTTCGGAACCAGAGCCAATCTCCTTATCTTGACCATCCGAGATAGAGCAATGTGACCGTCAGAATCCAAATACGCACACCTCCAAGGTTAATCCCATGTCAAGGGAGCCGTTCGGGCACGGCAAACACCGGAGGTATCGCATCCTCCATGGATTTATAGTCTCCTAGACTGACCGAAAAGTCCTAAAGAATTCTAAAGGAGCCCAATCTTCTAGCCTACAGGATGCAATGATGCGTGAATGATATGTATGTACAGAAAAGAAATACACGTAGCAGGATATATCACATAAGTCCTAGCCACGGGTTCCTATCCTAGTTGGGAAAGTTCTATGGTTATGTACAAGTGCAAAGGCCGGTTTTGGTTTGAGGGGTTCCCCGGACTAGAGCCAAGATGTACTACCCCATGTCGAGTGTATTGCAAGACAATGGTCGAACAGCACGATGGCCCATCATAGTCGAGGGTTGCTAGGCATTCCGGGAGAGCTTGTCACCGGTAAACCGGGCAAGATAGCCAAAACATGCTAACGCGGCTTGTGCGGTGCATAGTGTAAAAGAAAGTTAAGTTCTCCAAATTGCATTAAGTCCCCCAAGTAAAATGCCTTTCAAGTTTGGCCCTCTTGATTATTCAACACTTCTTTATGTATTTTATTTTTTTTTAAAAAAGAAGTTTTGAATAAAAGTCCCCAGCAGAGTCGCCACTGTGGGCTCCCGCGCCCGTAATGCGATTTAGACAGAGTCGCCACCCGGATTTTTGAGATGGATGATCCGAGGAACCGAGGGGTTTTATTTTGAAAAGAAAAGGCCTTTTGATCTAGCGAAACTAATTGAGATTTTGGATCTGGGAGCCAGGTTACGAACGGGGAAGGTTTTGTTGAAAAGCACCCCGCTCGCTCGGTGAAAACCGGTCTCTACTAAGCATTTTAAATGGGGGGATTAATACGATTCGGAAAACCTTAAAAACACGTAAAGGGGAAAGGGGAACAAGATAAATCACAACACATTGCCGTGCTAGTGGTGGTTGCTGTACGGAGATGATAAAGATGGCATGGCGATGATATAAATAAGAAGGATATTCAAATGGACTGTCTGAATCACTATCCTCCGTCAGGCGGCATATCGGCTTACAACGCGCGGCTTACTGATATGCCGTGCGTGGTTCCGATCTGGATACCGAACTTTTATAGTTTTGTAAAGCTTCGCACGGCGTACCCATTTCATCGCACGGTGTTTATTTTAAAACTTCAGACAACTCATAGTCGTCAGATCATCTCAGATCTGCACCATTCCTTCAAGCCATGGAAAGAAAACCATTTTCGACACGTTTGCCTATTTTGAAAAGATCTATGGGGTTTAAAACATGGCTTGTAGATATAGTCTCATTTTGGGACTGCTTTTTGGTATACAGAAAAGATCCAACAACAGACGATCGTGATCCAGACAGCTTGATCAAAAAAACAATATCCTTTTTAAAATGCCGTGCGTGCAAGCTTACTACGCCGTGCGACGCTTCAAAGCACCACGCGGCGTAGCACGCCTTTGCACAGAACACTGGTTTTGTTTTGTAAAAGAGGTTTTGGGTCAGATCCTAACCAAAAGGGTTAAGCCTGAAAACAGAAAGGTCCCCTCAGGGCCAGGACAGAGCCTAGCCCAAGGAAACTTAGTTTTTACCTTGGATCTGGAGCTTGAATGAGCTTTGATGAAGGCGGATGGACGTCGGAAGGTTGAAAAAGAGAGTAGAAGTATGGATGTGTGTAATAGATGGGTATATTAGGTAGTTGAGACCTCAAAGTTAGTAAGGAACTAACTCAATGGTGAAGAGAAAAATGGAGTAAAAGGCCTAGAGAATGTCTTTTGAGAACAACATTCTCAAGGCTTGGAAATGGGAAAGTGGGTGTGAAAGCAAGAAGAGAGAGAAAGGGTGTAATGGTGATCAAGGGCCCTTTTCCCTTGAGTGGAGGGGTGTATTTATAGGCAAGACCCTTGGATTTTGAATTTCAAAAGTTGGAGGTATTTTCTGGGCGGGCTAGAAGTGTGCTTTCGGCTGAGCCGTATTGCAGCTGTGGCTCAAATGGGCGTGGCCGACAGCTTTCTGAGCCAGTCAGAACTTTATCCAAAATGCCGTGCGGTTAACCTCATGACTGCGTGCGGCGTATTAAATTTAGATACGCCGTGCGGTGTAGAAGTGTCGCGCACGATACTTTAGGTTCGGTCCAGGGCTTTTTGGGCTTTCTCTGGTCTTTTGGGCTTTTTTGGGTTTTTCTGGGCTGATGGTTGGTTTGGGCTGCGGATGTTGGAGGAATACTTCATTCAAGCTCGCAAAGGCTTTATTTCCTTTATTTCATCATCGGGGTGGTCAAAGACCCTTCGAGGTCCGGATTGGGGTGTCTACATTGGCCAAGAAGTTTCTTGAACATTATTGTTGCCAGCCTCTGGTAAGTTGCTCCTGCATTCCTCAGCCCAAAAGGCATAACACTGTAACAGTACAACCCTCGTGGTGTAATAAAAGATGTATTTTCTTGATCAGGCCCAAACATGACAATTTGATAATATCCTCGATATGCATCGAGGAAACTCATTCGCTCATACCCAGCAGTGGCGTCAACCAATTGATCAATCCTTGGGAGAGGGAAGCTATCCTTAGGACAAGCTTTATTCAAGTCTGTGAAGTCTACACAGACACGCCATTTCCCATTCTTCTTCTTCACGACCACAGTGTTGGACAGCCACTCTGGGTAATAGACTTCTCGTATTGCTTTGGCCTCTAGCAAACGATCCACCTCTTCAATAACAGCGTCAATATGCTGTACTGCTGCCCTTCTTTTCTTCTGAATAACGGGCTTATGCTGCGGATCAACATTCAGGTGGTGGCAGATCACATCTGCATCCACTCCAGGCATCTCCTCTGGTACCCATGCAAACACATCAACATGTTCTTTCAAGAAACCTACCAATTCGGATTCTTCCTCATCCGGCAGTGACTCCCCAATTAAAAAATACCTCTCGCGATCAATTTCGTTGATCTGTATTTTCTTTAGGCCTTCCACTACTTTTTCTGCTGGATCTCTTCCAACATCCTCATAGTTGGTTGATCTGGTACCTCTACTGTATGAACTTGATGGGCCTTTGGAACTTTCTTGATGATGGAAATTAAGCACTGTTGTGCTGACTTTTGATTTCCCCTTATCTTCTCGATCCCGTCGGACCCTAGGAATTTCACCATCTGGTGATATGTAGAAGAAACAGCCCTCATCTTATGTAACCAAGTCCTTCCTATAATTGCATTATAGGAGGATGGTACGTCCACGACCAAGAAGTCTGTCCTTAGGACCACTGTCCCCGCCCGAACAGGCAGCGTCACTTTTTCGAGGGGCCATACTGCACTTGCACCAAATCCAACCAAAGGTGTGATAGATTGTTCCAAATCTGTCTGCTTCAACCCCAACCTTTTGAATGCGTCGTAGTACAACACCTCTGTACAGCTCCCTGAGTCTACCAGGATTCTCTCAATGTCATATTCCCCAATTCGTAGGGTTATGACTAATGCATCATTGTGGGGCACCTGAACCTCTCCCAGATCCTCATCTGTAAAGACTATAACATCGTTGGGCATATCATTATCTCGCCCTCTTTTGTTCCCCACTCGCATAACATATTGATCATGCTTGATCTGCCTCTGCAGCAGTCTCACCTCATTCCTCGTATAAGGTGTGGCCAATCCATGTATCATATGGATTACCCCTCTAGGATTCTGCTCGTAATCCAACTCCATTGTTTTCCCTTTATCTTTGGGGTCCTCCTGAATGAATTCCTTAAGATAACCACGAGAAACCAAATCGTCGAGATGTCTTTTGTACATCTCACAATCCTCTGTCATATGACTCCAATCCTTGTGGTAACTGCAGTGCTGATTCGTAGCACGTTTTGCTTCCTTATCCCCACCTAGACTTGGGGTCCATTTGAAGAAAGGCTGATTCTTTATTCGATAAAGAATCCTATAGATTGGTTCTTTCCAAACCGTGGTTATTGAAAAGAACGACTTAGGATCAGGTGCTTGCTTTTCCTTGTAAGGCTCTTTCTTAGCATGCCCATATTCTTTCCTATAGGTCTTGGGCTCTGGCTTATCCGCCTTCTTAGCTGGAGTTTTTGGCTATTCGGCAACAACTCTGCCTTCCTCCCGGAGTATGTCATCCTCCATTCTTGCGTGTTGTTCGATACGCTCCATTAGCCTTGCCAATGATGCCACAGGATGCTTATTCAATGACCGGCGTAACTCGCCCCGAACAGGCAGGTCAGTTTTGAAGGTAGCAACGGCATACTCCTCACTGCAACTGTCTATCTCATTAAAGGTCTCCCAGTATTTCTTTGCGTAGTCTCTGATCGGCTCGTTATCCTCCTGCTTCATCATTGAGAGACTTTCAAATGTCTTGGGAGCCTTTCTACTCGTCAAGAACCGAGCAGTGAACTCTTCTGCTAACTGCGTCCATCCTCGTATGGAACGTGGTTTCAACTTATGGAACCACGATAAAGCTACTTTTCCCAAGCTTGAAGGGAACATCTTACACATAATGGCGTCATCTCCATCATGCATGAACATTGCCTGTTGGTAATGTTGTACGTGAGCAACGGGATCCGCATTTGTCTCGTAAAGTACGAACGTCCCATGCTTCACTCTGCTCGGCAGGCGCGCATCCTGTAGCCTTTTTGAAAAAGGTGATGCTGCTATATTACTCAGGGCCCGCCTCGCTACTTCTCGTGCAGTCATAGACCCATCTTCTCGCTTTTTGGATTCGTGGGTCACTGCCCTTTTCCAATCATTATCAGGTCTCTCGTACCTGTCCCTGTGGTGTTTTCTTACGCCTTCCTCGGGTGAGGAGCTTCGGCTCCTGCTTCCCCTGTAACGTGGGGGAGTTCTTTGCTTGCTCGGACTCCTGCTCCTTCTTTTTCGTGAAGAAACCCTTTTCTTGGGAGGAGTGGGGCTTTTGGACTTGCTCCTCCTTCTTCGTGAAGGGGCCTTTGTGTATTGCACCATGACCAGTCCGTCTCCCCTAGATTTCCTTCCTGACAACCCAGAATCCTCAGGATGCTCTCGGATCCGTTCTAACTCTCGGATCTCGTGTTCCCTTTTCCGAATTAGTCGAGCATATTCCTCGACTTCCTGCCTCTTTTTGTCGAGGATATCCTTGTTGCTATGCACACTTTTCGAATGTGCAACCGATTCTCACCTGTGATGGGATTTGCTCCTTCGCGTGGAGGTTGTAGCCGTTCTGCCCTCCCTATTCTTGGAGTTGTCGTGGATGGTAAGAGGATCCTTGCTTGTTGTCCTCTTATCATGCCCGCTGGTTGGCTTTCTCGGAGCACCTGGTGGGGATTTATCTCCTGCCCCACCAGCCTGGTTTTTATCGATAATCGGTGTGACTGGATCTACCTCCACCATGGTCGTATTTCAAAAGGGAACTCTTTCGTTTCCCACAGACGGCGCCAATTGTAGGTGGAGAAAAATAGATGGTACCTAGAACAGCGCTGAATCTCCTTCCTTCACGTGCTGTCCAACCGGAACCCTAATACCTTCGCCTGAACCCTAACTTGTAAAACAGACAAGGGGTGAGCGCACCTCTGCCTCTCGTGGCAAAGGCCCTCCGATGCCTAAGTTAGTATCTCGTACTGTATCAAAACCTTAATTATCAGTAGGAAAGTGTAGAATGAATGCAACTTATTGCGTACCTTTTTCCTCCAGGTTTACCTCGTATTTATAGACATGAGCATGCTTGCTTTCCAAGCACCCTTGTTGCCCAGGTCTCCTGCCTCGTGTAGGAACCCAGGCTCTTTTCGGGATCTCTTGCCCAATCAACCGAGATCCCTTCCTAATAGGGTCTCTTCTCACCATAGAACTCATCCCTTGATAGGACTGTTTCTTTACTGTATATCGGGTTCGTCTTACAGAACACCCCTATTGCCTTATCTCTTAAGACAACGTTTCATCAAGTAACTCCATTTGTTCGGCATATGCTCCTACCGAACAAACTAGACAAGTGAATGACTTCTCATGTCACTGGCCCTCTTTAGCCGAACAGACTGTCTTTAACTAATGACTTCTCATGTCGTTAGTCCCTTTCAGCCGAACAGATAATCTAATCTGGTGCCTTCTCATCACACCGGAATCTTACCGCCGCCGTTCATCTCGTATGGAGTCCCATATCACTTTTCTCATTACACGTGTCTGGCATACCACTTGTTCGGTCACTTTCTATACCTGTTCGGGAACACCTCCTTACAAAAATTGCTGGGGATAATTATTTGCAAGAAGAATTGAAGGTAGCTATGCTGTTTTCATATGGCATTCTGTTGTTGCTCAAGATTGACAATTGGAGTATTGTGCATATCACATGGATGTCTAGCTCTTGAATTGAAAGTAAAATTACGAAATACGTACTAATATGGTTTTTACAAGATCTAATTAAGTACATTATAGAATTGCTATAGAATCCTAGAGCGTACCAAAAAGTGTTAGATTCATTCATGCGATCGTTATGTTCTTTTGCGAATTCTGCAGAGTACTTGACCTCGATCTCTGATAATTGTTTCTAAGACCTCCCATGACCTCAATAACTTGTTTCTTGAATATGCCCAATGGAATTGTTGGTTTGCTTGTAATTGATTCGCTTGAATTTGACTCGTTTGTTGCAGCAATAAAACCATGTGAATTTTCATCAATTGGAGGTGAATTAGAATCTTTATTATCCTTTTGCAAGACAAGGGGCCAAGTTGCGGCCTTCATCTGAACTTTGACTTTAATATTAATGAAAGAGTTTATCATAATTAATTAAATGATAATTGGCAAACGATGGAAAAAATGATTCAAAAGTACACCATGAAGAAATTCTGTTATATGATTAATTTTTAACTTATTGGTTAAATGAAAGCACTAACATGAATAGGGGTGAAAGTGAACAGAAGGGTAATCACAGAATTATTTCCATTGAATACTGCAAAGCATGGATAATGATGGAGCGATTAGTTGCTGTACTAACCAGTGGTATTGTTTTAGAATAAGGGAGTGAACGGTTTTTGTGCAAGAAAAGGGTTGTGTTTTGCTGTCGAGCAGATAAGTTCGTGTAAACACCGTTGCAACGAACCTAATGAAATATATTAAACATAATTTATATTAATAAGAAACTTATTTGTATTAACGCATGATTTTTTATATTTAAAAATATTCGTTTTCTTAAAGTTTATTTTAATATGTATCTAGAATTATATTTTAATCTTTTAGCAAAATTAAGAATTTTATTTTTGTAATTAGCGTCTAGAAATTTATAATTTTTACTACCATTGGTGCTATTTATCATGCATATGTTGTTGATGAAAACAATTCATGTTGGGGATTTCAAATAGTAATGTATCCATTCAATAAAAATATTTGACTGGAATCATCAAAGAATATGTGCAATAAATCACAATTTAAATAAATTATAAAAAGGTTAAAAATTGACTAAAGTAAAATTAAATAATTCACAATCTGGGCATCGTAACTCTGTGAGATTCATTGGTCAAAGTATGCAAATTTACCCAAAAATAACATTGTCTTAAATTATCCAATCTCATAACCTAATAGACACACCAGGTTAATGAGTGAAAATATAACAAGAATTAATTGGGGTAGGTAGGAAACTGTTGTTGCTGTTTCGATGCATAATTCGTTGGCTTATTTTTTTTTGGGTAAAACAATTTTGCTTCTCTTGTTTTTTCCCAGTTTTCATTTTTTATGCGTATGAGGGTTTTATGGTGTTGTGGAGGGGGTAGACTTTAAACGAGGTTTCCGCTTGTTATATTATTTTCCCAACCCTAGAGCAAGTTTACCAGTCATTAGGTAAAAAAACTTGTGAACAGTGCACATTCTTTATTTTACCTATTCATATTTTTTCTACACTACACCAACACTATCTATTTAACCTATCCTCTGTTAAAATATATTTTTTCCCCTTTTTCAACAGTGCACCAAAGTGCAGTTTTTTCAAAAAAGAAGAAAGAGGAAGAGAAAGGGACGGAGAGAGGAGAGAGAAAATAATGTTAGTAAACTACATACCTGATGAACAGTCTGCGGTATTTGTAGCGTACAATTGTAGATGGAGGTACTCTACCTAGTTGTTTACAGAGGCTGTTGCAAGATACTTTTGTTCATTTTGATGAGCTAAAACAGCTAAAGAGCTTCTTTACCTTCATTGGTAATCCTCTAGTTCTTCTTCCATATCTGTTGCCGACTTACTTGTTGTTCGTGGAGGACACCCTAAAGAGCTTGATAGATGTAGCAGGCCGAACATGGAAGTTCGCAATGGTGCGCCGAACCTGCTCCGTACCGAACGTCGGTCTCGTACACGGCTGCCGTCGGTGTTTCATCATTTGATATCCCACTTGCCATGGGCTCGGCAGAAGACAGGTCCGTGTCCGCTCCCTGCCCTCGGCAAGGTTCTCGGTGAAAGTTACCTTCCCCGTCGGTCGCATAGCCAGGTTCGGCAAGAGATTCGTGTTCGGCCACCCGTCGAGACACGGGCTCGGCCACCTGTGGGGCACGGTTGGCTGCCGACGACGGCTGGCTGCTGAGTCACGCATCCCCCCCACGTGCAGAGGCGGTTATAACAGAAGATGATCACGAGCGCACATGGGTGTGCCAGCTCAGCCCTGAAAACGGTTACCAGATCCATTCCTTGATGTCACCATGACATCACATGGCTCGTGGAAGGCACGCGATTGTACTTGGAGAGCAAGCCAGGAGGCCCTATAAATATCCAGTTATGGAAACCCTAAAGAGGTACACGCTACTCAATACTCACACTTACTCTCTCCAGCTTTTGACTGCCTCTCTCTGCACTATACTCATCCTCTCACCAGAGGGCCTTGCCGGGACAACCCCCGGCCAGGTCTTAGTCGTGTGTTCCCTGTGCAGGCTAGGAGAAGAAGGCTCAACCATCATCGAACCATCGACAGAGGAGCGGGGATCGAGGATCACGGGCCACACAATTGGTGAACCCGACGTGAACTGCTTCTGATTCAAACGGCTCTCACATCCTCCAAACCCCCTCACTCCTTCGTAAAACAACCACCAAACCACCTACCATGGGCGGAGATCTAGCAGACGCGGCCACTTCGGGGGCCAAAGACCCTAGCGGAAACGTCATCTCCACAACACCCCCCGAAAGGCACATGTCCATCTCCCTCGCTCCTGGATCCAGACTCTCACCCGTCTCAGACGACGTAACTTCGGCCTACATCCGCCTACTGCAGCGTCGCGACGACGAACGCGACAATGAACTGGCCGCGCTAAGGGCAGAGGTGGCCCAAATGAAGCAACGCATGCAGTAGGACGCCACCCCTGTCGCATCAAGATCTGGCGGAGGCGGGGGAAGAGGAAGACAAACTCCACCCCCTCCACCACCACCACCACAAGGGCGTCAGAACGAGGGAGGCCAACGCGGATCCGTGAAAGACCGCCTCGGCTTCACCCCGGCATCAGGCGACGCCAGAGAAATAATCCTCTACAAACAACCCACCGCATCTGGAACTCACCGTTCCAGAAGCCATCACGAGTGAACCAAGATGCGGGATACCGAGTCATTCACAAGTACGTACTCCACTGGTCGTGCTGAGTTCTCTCGCACAACGGTCTCGCACCATAGCCGAGACTCCGCACGGACCAGACCCCATATCTCTGAACGTCTTGGTGATATTCCACCTGAGAATCTAGACGACGAGCACCGTGCTCGGGGAAATGGTAATGGCGTACGTACCGAGGGTGCGAACGAAGACAGCAAAACCCATCGTAACAAAGACAGAACCGTCGACGGCCCACGCCGAACAATGATGGACCTGCGAGAAAAGCTTCGACGCAGGGATGCAGAGAAGGCATCAGCAAAGGAGAACAAGGAAAGGGATTCCAAGAGATCAAAGACGGACGAGCACGGCAAACCGCCGCGCCCAGGTTTTGAAAGACAACTGAAGGATTTCAGCGTCTCTCCCTTCACCTCCCACATCATCAACACGCCGCCGGAATCCACTTTTCATCTACCCAAATTCACAAAGTTCGACCCGGCGACCTGCGAGGCTTACTCAAATAGCTCACCCTCGGCACATCTGCCAAACACAAACGATGACTTCGGTCACACCCACAAACGGCTCTTCAGCCTCTTGCTTCGGCCACCATCGCCGCCCAAAGAAGCAAAAAACGGACATATGGTCCGCTGAGCCTAAAACACACATCTCTGATGAAACACAGGCTTCGGCTCAGCTTGGCAAGACGTTATGGTCGGCCACCGAAAGGTTACACTCGCGCTTTGGCGAGCAAACCACCCACAAACACTTGACAACTCTCAAGTGGCTTCATCCCTTCAGTCAGGATTTGCCATCTTTGCCACCTCCCCAACAAATATTAAAAGGGGCACAAGGCATCCACCCATGTTCGGCGGATCACATTTCTACTTTGGTCAAGGCTTGGCATTCACCACAACATATCAGACATTCAACTACTTAGCCGACCCCAGACCAAAGTGGGGGCTACGGATAACTACCACTCAAACAATCAAAGCCATCAAAAATTTCTAAGGCATGGAAACATTCACTCAAGCTCAGTATCAATCTCCACCACGTGCTCGGCATTGGCGAAGATTGAGGGGCTATTGTAGCGGACCAAGCCAAATGGTTCGAGCCCACTGATGAGTAGGCCGCGACCGAAGGCGTTGGCCGTACGTAGTTCCCCGTTCGGCTACAACTAAGGTACGTGGGCTTGGCACAGATACATCTTGCCGACAGTCACCTGACGTCCCTCAGGTTCGGCCACCATCGTAGACATCCTCAAGCTCGGCCATCCTCTGGAGGTTGGCTCCTTCATTGGGATCCTCCCTACAAATCCCCCACCATGTTCGGCCACATGTGGGGCTCGGCCACATGTGGGTCTCAGCCACATGCGGGGCTCGGCCACCCGCCAAGTCACGTGCTGCCAACACGTGCTGAAGCGGACGGTCGTCTGACGTCTCTCATGTTCAGCCACCTTCGGAGAAATCCTTGAGCTCAGCCGCCCTCTGGAGGATGGCTCCTTCGTTAGAATCCTTTCCGCGGGTCACCACTGTGTTCGGCCACATGTGGGTCTCAGCCACATGTGGGGCTCGGCCACCCGCCAAGTCACGTGCCGCCAACACGTGCTAAAGCGGACGGTCGTCTGACGTTTCTCATGTTCGGCCACCTTCAGAGAATTCCTTGAGCTCGGTCGCCCTCTGGAGGATGGCTCCTTCATTAGAATCCTTTTCGCGAGTCGCCACCATGTTCGGCCACATGTGGGGCTCGGCCACATGTGGGTCTCAGCCATATGCGGGGCTCGGCCACCCGCCAAGTCACGTGCTGAAGCGGACGGTCGTCTGACGTTTCTCATGTTCGGCCACCTTCGGAGAATTCCTTGAGCTCGGCCACCCTCTGAAGGATGGCTCCTTTGTTAGAATCCTTTTCGCTGGTCGCCACCATGTTCGGCCACATGAGGGGCTCGGCCACATGTGGGTCTCAGCCACATGCGGGGCTCGGCCACCCGCCAAGTCACTTGCTGCCAACACGTGCTGAAGCGGTTATTGTAGCGGACCAAACCAAATGGTTCTAACCCATTGACGAGTAGGCCACGACCAAAGATGACGGCCGTACGTTGTTCCACATTCGGCAACAACCAAGGTTCGGGAGTGGTCGACTAACGTCTTACTGACGGTCGTCTAACGTCTCTCATGTTCAGCCACCTTCGGAGAATTCCTTGAGCTTGGCCGCCCTCTGGAGGATGGCTCCTTCGTTAGAATCCTTTCCGCGGGTCACCACCACGTTCAGCCGTTGGTTGGGTTCGGTCAAGTTCATTAATAAATCCCCACCTCGTGCTCGGCGTCGGTGAAGATTGAGGGGCTATTGTAGCAGACCAAACCAAATGATTCGAGCCCACCGAAAAGTAGGCCGCGACCGAAGACGATGGCCGTACGTCATTCCACGTTCGGCTACAACCGAGGTCCGGGAGCGGGCACTGATTCGTCTTACCGACGGACGATCACCGTTGCCCATGTTCGGCCACCTTCGAAGAACTTCTCAAGCTCGGCCACCCTCCGGAGGCCGACTCATTCATCAGACTCCTTCCCACGGGTCGCCGCCATGTTCGGCCACATGTGGCCGCGACCGAAGACGATGGTTGTACGTCATTCCACGTTCGGCTGCAACCGAGGTCCGGGAGTGGGCACTGATTCGTCTTACCGACGGACGATCACCGTTGCCCACGTTCGGCCACCTTCAAAGAACTTCTCAAGCTCGGCCACCCTCCGGAGGCCGGCTCATTCATCAGACTCCTTCTCACGGGTCGCCGCCATGTTCGGCCACATGTCAAGCTCGGCCACATGTGGGTCTCAGCCGAACGCTGTGTTCGGCCACCCATCAAGACACGTGCTCGGCCACCTGCGGAGCACGGCTGGCTGCTGACGACGGCTGGCTGCTGAGTCACACGTCCCCCCACGTGCGGAGGCGGTTATAACAGAAGATGATCATGGGCGCACATGGGTGTGCTAGCTCAGCCCTGAAAACGGTTACCAGATCTATTCCGTGACGTCACTTGGCTCGTGGAAGGCACGCGATTGTACTTGGAGAGCAAGCCAGGAGGCCCTATAAATATCCAGTGATAGTAACCCTAAAGAGACACACGCTACTCAATACTCACACTTACTCTCTCCAGCTTTCGACTGCCTCTCTCTGTACTATACTCATCCTCTCACCGAAGGGCCTTGCCGGGACAACCCCCGACCAGGTCTTAGTCGTGCGTTCCCTATGCAGGCTAGGAGAAGAAGGCTCAACCATCATCGAACCATCGACAGAGGAGCGGGGATAGAGGATCACGGGCCACACAAAAGCCTTGAATGGCAAGCTATGGGGCTTATCCATTTTGTGATTTGGCAGCGATGGTGGCGGCGGTGCTGTGGGAAGGAGCCACAGTTCAGTTCTCCTATTCCTCTTGTACAGGTGAGTTGATTAGCATGTCACCAGCCATGCCTTAACTACATTATGGGAAACTATTTGAGACCATCTTTGAGTTGCTGCCAGCAGCTTACCAGTGTCGTGAAATCGCAGCCGCAGTGCTTGTGCACTGCACTGAACAGTCAACCAAACTCAACTTCTGGCCCTTCATGCTGCTTGCAGTATTACGACTCCTCCCATTACCCATTACAGTGGTAAAAATCCATAACCAAATTTTTTTGGAAAATGATGCACAAACAGATCAGTTCCTTGAAACCTCGCAATTTGCAAAAATAATGTGACAGTGACATTTTTCAATACTTAAGGCCACCAAAAAATTTGGATTCAGATGTTTCTTCTTGGTTGTGTACCATTATGAATGTTTTCCAGCAATTAAAAACATAATAACGAAAGATAATAACTTTAATTTATGTGGGTAGTTCATTATTAAATAAATGACGCATAACTAATGGGTCAAATACTTGAATATTTATTTCGTTCTTGAGGAGCATTGCCCTGCCTCTCACACTAAAAGTGTGAGCTCTACTTCTAAGAGTGTGAGATTTAGAACATCGAACACTCCTCCACAAACATTGAGTAATGGGAGATTTATTGATAAGTCCACTATAGACATTTCATAAGCCCAAGAACATTGAACACTACTCCAAGAGCATTGAACACTGCCCCATTGAACCATCGTAGCTTTTAATTCATGTAATACACGCACATCTAACAGAAAATAACACGAACTAACATCCTGCACTCGAAAATTATACTAACAGAAATCACTAATACTATAGATCATTGCACAAAATACGCCACAAAATAACACAAACCAACATTCTATAGTTTCCTCGAACACGCTTGAGCACAAAATCGAATTCAAACAGTACATACCATTTATAAAAGTGCTTATATTCAAACCCTACTAAAACTGTAACGGTAGTGGAAAACAAGATATGTTCCATTATTGAAAATTTGTTTTTACTTCAAACCCAATTAAAAACCCTTGAACTAATCTAAACTCCATATTCCAAAGCAACAGGCGAAAAACAGGTTAAAAATCCTTATTGTAATCGAAACCCAATAACAAAGCAAACTAATAGAAACCCTAAAGCAGAATTGTTCCATTTCCGCCGCTGCAAAATAAGAAATCAAAGGAACAAGAACTCATACACGCACATCCACACGTGCTAATCAGACCAGATGAAAACCATACTTGAGTTTAGGAGAGAATAATCAATTACGTTTCAAATTTCTACTGTGTGGCCCGTGATCCTCGATCCCCGCTCCTCTGTCGATGGTTCGATGATGGTTGAGCCTTCTTCTCCTAGCCTGCACATGGAACGCACGACTAAGACCTGGCTGGGGGTTGTCCCGGCAAGGCCCTCCGGCGAGAGGATGAGTATAGTGCAGAGAGAGGCAGTCGAAAGCTGGAGAGAGTAAGTGTGAGTATTGAGTAGCGTGTACCTCTTTAGGGTTTCCATAATTAGATATTTATAGGGCCTCCTGGCTTGCTCTCCAAGTACAATCGCGTGCCTTCCACGAGCCATGTGATGTCATGGTGACATCAAGGAATGGATCTGGTAACCGTTTTCAGGGCTGAGCTGGCACACCCATGTGCGCTCGTGATCATCTTCTGTTATAATCGCCTCTGCACGTGGGGGGGATGCGTGACTCAGCAGCCAGCCGTCGTCGGCAGCCAATCGTGCCCTACAGGTGGCCGAGCCCGTATCTCGATGGGTGGCCTAACATGAATCTCTTGCCGAACCTGGCTATGCGACCGACGGGGAAGGTAACTTTCACATAGAACCTTCCGAGGGTAGGGACCGGACACGGACCTGTCTTCTGCCGAGCCCATGGCAAGTGGGATATCAAATGATGAAACACCGACGGCAGCCGTGTACGAGACCGACGTTCGGTACGGAGCAGGTTCGGCCCGCACCATTGCGAACTTCCATGTTCGGCCTGCTACAATAGCCCCTCAATCTCTGCCAATGCTGAACGCATGGTGGGGATTGAAGTCAAGCTTTGGCCGAACTTGTTGATTCGCCGAGCTTGGTTGTGTTCACTGAAGGTAAACTTCCGCCGAGCCTGTGTCATCTTCTTTTCAGGAGCGATCTTGGCCATCGATGAAGAGCTCCAGTGGAGGAGTGCCAGATGTCACCTCGTGGCTGGGCACGGTTGACGAGAGGACGGCTGGCAAACCCTGCAAGCTGTCCTTTCTATGACACGTGTCATGTGCTGAGTGGCCAGTGGTTCGACGGTGTAATGATGGGCGGGAATTTCGAATTCCCAGCCCTAGCTCTATAAAAGGGGCAGAGTGAGGAGAGAGAAAGGTCTCGCTCCTCTTCTCTCTCTAGAACTCCATTGCCAGAGCTCCTCCAGCAACCGTTCATCTTCCAACCCTGATTCCCAGAGATTTTGCCACCAGATCTCGCCGCAAATCACAGGTATGTGTTCGATTTTCACCCTTCTTTGCTTTTTGCAGTTTTCAGTCTATTTCCTCTTGCTTTTCTGGGTTTTTGGGGCATTTTTTGTTCTGAGTGAACAGTGTAGACACCCCAATTTGGCCTAACGATTATTTCAAGTCCCACCTTGGGACCATCCCGATGATGAAACGGATACAGTGATTGCTGATTGCTTCCTTGAGGACCTTAGGACTTTTGGTAAGAACTTTGAGCCACTTAGAGGACCCAATTCAGAGCCATATAGCCTTTCAGACAGAAATACAGAAGCCTAGGAGAATCCATCTGTCGGCCGTGACATCGATCCCACGGCCCTAACATCATTTCCTCACCCAAGCAACCTGTTGCTAGCAAAATCTCCCTGAGAGATCAATCTCTCGGCCGCAAGATCTATCCTTCGGCCGAGACATCCATTCCTCGGCCGTGACATCCTTTACTCGGCCGCCAGATCGACCTTTTCCCAGACTCTGATCCGATTACACTACCTTCCCGATGCGTTCGGACTACGCTCAGAGATTACGACGTAGAGTTAGAGATGCATTGCAATTGCAATTGCCATCTCGTGATTTGATTGACCGGAGTGAGTCACCAATTGCCTATATAAAGGGCCTTTGGACTCCGAAAATATACACACGAAATTATCAGAGTACACACTCTCTCAAGCCTCGAAACTCTGCACAAATACTCCCTCATACCCACTCTTCAAAAGCCCTAACCTCCCGAAGGCAGCCGTCAATCCGGCGATCAAACCCTGAAGTTCAAACCCTAACCCTAGGGTTTTCGATCAAGCAAATTAGTCAATCACGCCCAATCCAAAGCAATCAAGCAACTGAGGGATCAAGGTGGTGAGGCCCAACGGCCTCTGGTTTGTTTTATTTATCGTTCTTACGCTTAATCATAACTTTCTGATCATCTGTTAAACGTATATTCTGGTGTGAGGAAGAACACCGACCGGGGCTTCGATCCCTCGGCCGGTACATTAAACCAGTGTGATTACTCGGTCGTGACATCCATTCACCGGCCGCGGGATCCATCTCCCTGGGACAGTTTTGTTGCTTTCTCCGAATGCATGCTTACTTATCGCACTGGCTCACTTTGCTTACTGTTTAAAGGAATAAATAAACAGACTATATGTTGGAATTAAACAAAGCATCTACATGTCTTATGTTGAATGATTATGGGCTAGTCTCACGACTGGGCAAAGAGGGGTGCCTAACACCTTCCCCTTATTGTACTTTTGGCTCCCGTATCCAGAATCTCTACCTATTTTCCCAGTTTTAATAAACTGGGTGGCGACTCTATTTTGATGATAACCGTTATCATGTGGCGATGTTCCTAGCCATAGGAATGTCCATGATTTTGGTTTATGAAGCAAGCAACCAATCGAGCAAACAAACGTGATCAATCTGTATGGCGATGCCCCGTCTGGGAGGTGTCTACAAATAGTGCGCCCTGGAGATGAGCGGACTGTTCATCTCCCTTTTCAACCTGTTCTTTCGAGCGCGGAACGTTCATGATGTCAGGGTTTGGCCGATGATGGGGTTGGCCGAGCCCCAATTCTTGATGTTTCGTAGAAACAGGCCGAACGCGGATTTGGCCGAACCTTTAAAAACGATGATGGGGTGGGCCAATTAGGATGCCGAGCGTAGTGAGATCCTTGCTTTCTGGCCGACACCGAGGTCTCACATTTTTGTTTCTGCCTTTGTTAGGTCTGGCTCACCCAGTCATCGTCATCTCATCCGACTCTGAGAATTCAGGGGACGATTCTACCGATCTCGTGATTCGAAAATACGTGGAGAGATACAGAAGCCGACGTCGATCTTCCTCCATAGACTCAAATATGTCAGATTATGGTGTTTCCAACGCCGAGCGTGACCACGAGTATGACGGGGGGTTCAATACCGAGCCGGAGATATCCTTTACTACAAGTACTGAGTCCGAAGCCGAACACAAGCTTGGGCCCGAAGCCGAATCCAGGCTTTGTTCTCAAGCCGGAGCCACGACTTCTTCCCGTTTTGCTCCCTTCGAGACTTCTTCCGACAACAGGGAGTTTGCCGACCTATTTGAGAAGGGGCAGGTCTGTCCCCATGCCCATTATTTCAGCGGGCGTCCCGACGAGTATGAAAACTTCTGCCGAACATACCACATCCCTGCCGACGTTGTCCACCAGGTAGCTAGCAATAGGATTAGGGATAAGAGGGAAGATCGTCCCGAGCATATAACGGTCCCACTGATGGCCATCTGCGAGGCCGGGCTCTGTTTCCCCCTTAATCCATTTCTGAGGGAACTGCTGGCCAGGTTCGGCATAGTACCTCATTATTTTGCCATCAATAGTTACAGGATAGTAATGTCCGTAATTAAGCTGAAAGAGCTACATGGTCTCGAGTTTACCGTGGCCGAACTCTTTCACACGTACATCATGTCCAGGCACGGCGGGACTGAGCGCAGGTACCTGTCAACACGTAGTGGTAAAGAGCCCCTGATAAATGGGCTTCCCGACAACGACAAGTGGGCTAACTTCTATGTTGAAGTTAGTGGGAACTATGAATTTGGCAGTCAATCAGTGCGGCTACACTCAGTGCCGAGGATAAAGGACTTCCGAGGTTGAATTTCGTTTCTTTATATTGCCGAGTATGATTTACCCTTTCTCTGTATTGCTGAAATTTTGATAACACTCTCTCCTTGCAGATAACCGAGCGATCACCAAGACACAGCAGTCTTTATCCGTTGAGGCTAACATCGAAACGTTGAGGGTTCAAATTTGCCGCGACACGCCGACGCTGCTTGACTACATTCCCTCTTACAAGGGGAAGTTGAGGAGGAAGAAGAAAGAGGCTGGGCCGAGCACCAAAGCTAAAGGTAAGAAGAAAGCCGCTGAGAATCAAGCGGGAGGAAGCAAGCCGAGCAAGAAGGCAGAACCAAGACTCAAGTTCCCATCTTTTAAGAAGTTAGTCGACTTCTGGTTCCAAAATAGTCAACCAGCCGACTTTCAAGGTATCAATATTCCGCCTATCTGAACCCTTATTCCCGAGTTCACCGACGAAATGGGAAGGAGGAATGTAGTGAAGATGAATCTAAGAGACGGCGCCGCAACCCGCCAGATGGAAGCTGCACTGGCCGATAATCCTGCGAAGAAGTAGAAGGTCACACACGACTTCTTCCCCACAAGGCCGCCGACGCCAATCACGAGGGAGAAGGAGCAAACTGAATCATTGGCAGCAGCTGGGTCGAAGGCCATGGAGGCGGTGGGCTCGGGTGGTCGACCGATCGTGCAAGAGTTCGCGCCATCCTTCGCAATGGCCGACGGCAGCATCGTCACTGTTGAAGATAGTGTAAAGGTTGAGCCTGGGTTGGCCGTTACCATGCTTCACGGTCTCGCTCTGCCGAGGGATATGGACAGAGTTCCAGGGGAGCTGCAGCCGAGCATCGCGCATTTGAGCGCCTACCTTGTTCAGGTATTTGACTTGACTTTTGAATCTTTCCTTTTTGAGTTAACTTCTTTCCTTTTTGGCCGAGCTTGACCATCTTACCCTCTTACAAGCTGGGCAGGCTGCTCTGCGAGTGTCCAGCCAGGCCGATCTGTTGGCGGCCGAGAGAACGCGATATCGTGATGACGCTAAGACCGAGCGTGAAAAAATGAAGGCCGTCAAGACTGCACTGAAGCTGGCTAAGGCAAAAGTAGCCGAGCTTGAGAAGGAGAGGGACGAGGCGCTGGAGAAGGCCAATGAGTCTGACCGCGAGCTCGGTCAAGTTGTGAGGAGGGAGAAGAGGAAGATGAAAGAGGTGGACGCGAAGGCCTACCAGGCGGGGTACGATCGAGCCGGAGCTGAGTACATGAGAGATGCTCGGTCGATGGTGAATGAGGAGGTCCAGAAGAGGGTTCCTATTGCGTACCGAAAAGGGTACAAGGCTGGGGTGCAAGCTGCTTGTGCTGTTATGCAGCTAGAGCCTGACATGAACCTGATGAAGACCATCCCTGCGGCCGTAGTGCCCGAGCTCGTGCTGCCGTACACGGAGGAGGAATGTGCCCCACTTCCTATGGAGGAGTTTTCTGAGAGCGAGGACGACGTTGATGATCTGACTGTGGCCGACGCTGAAGGTGGAGGGGATGGTTCTAGTGGGAGGAAGAAGGCCGAGGCTGAGAACGCCGAGCAAGGCACCGAGCAAGCTGAGAAGATTGATGAAGTGGTTGTTGATGCTGAGGACGGTGCTGCTCGTGTTACTGAAGTTACAGCAGAGGGTGATCCTCCACAAATCTAGAGTTTCTAGTTTCTTAGAGTTGTTGATTTTGAACTTCTGGAAATTTTTTGTTGGTCTGGACGGCTCCGAACTTGGGAGTTTACCATGCCAGATGTAATAGTTGAAGGGGGGGTCGGCACCGAACGGTTTACTACGCCGTACCTCCTAACTTAGGATCTTTAACAACACTTGTCTTTATTTCAAAGTTTTGAATGAATGCACGGCTTCTTTTTGCAACGTCTCTGTTAATGCCGAGCTTGACTGATTGCCTTCATGTCTTCACAAGATTTTGTAGGTCTTGCACGTTTATGAATGTGTAGTTGTCCGTAGCCCCCACTTTGGTCTGGGTTCGGCAGAATAGTTGAGAATTTTTCATGATCGAAATGGTTAAGTATAGATATTGCAGCCGAGCCTTGACCAAAGTATTGTTGTCCTTCGAACAGGTCGCCGAACATGAGACTTTTGAAGCTGTTATGATTCAGCTTGTTTTGATTGTAAAAATGTGAGATGCCCCTTGCCAGTGGCTGGGGCTCGGCGAAAGTGTCAACCCCTGGCCAAGGTAAAGGATTGTTGAGAGTAGCTGTTTGATTTGTGGGTTCTTTGCTCACCAAAATGTGAGTGTGGACTATCGGTGGCCGACCATGATGTCTTGCCAATCCGAGCCGAAGCCTAAGTTCCAGTAGAGATGTGTATTTTAGGCTCGGCGGACCGTACGTCCATTGATTGCTTCTTTGGGCGGTAATGGTGGCCGAAGCAAGAAAGGGCTTTTTAAGGAGCCGTTTGTGGTGTGACCAAAGTCAACGTTTGTGTTCGGCGTCGCAGCCGAAGGTCAAATGATAATTGAGATGCTTTTGAAAACTTTTGATCAAAAAAAGATTGTCATTTCATTGATATTTCTTCGAAGTACAGGGAAAATATTGAAGATAAAAACAATAACAGTGGGTCGAGGCCCTTCTTTGAAACGCCAAAGAAAAACATAAAAGATTCAGGCCGAAGCTGAAGAAAACTGATACTCTTTTTGCATGAAGTGTTAGCCGAAGGTGGATGTCAGCCTGATGTGTTGTGGAGGAAGCGTCACATGTATGCCCTCCTTAGGTTCTATGCATTCCATGGGTTGGTGAGCACCTTCCCTTGCATGTCTTCGAGGGTGTAAGCCCCTTCACCAGCAACTTTGACGATGCGAAAAGGCCCTTCCCAATTAGGCATGAATTTTTTCTTCTTGCTTGCTTGTACGACCTTCCGCCAAACCAGATCGTCAAGCTTGAACTTCTTGATTCGGACACTCCTGTTGTATCCTTTGGCAACTTACTGTTGATATTCAGCAAGCTTCAGTCGAGCGTCATCGCGTTTTTCTTCAGCCAGAATCAGCTCTTGCTCCACGGCGTTGTCATTTGTCTGTGGGTTGAAGTTTTCCGTTCAGAGTGTTGGGAACCTTGACTCCAGTTGGATTATGGCCTCCATGCCGAACGCCATTGAGAAGGGGGTTTGGCCTGTGGAACGACGTGGTGTGGAGCGGTAAGCCCATAAAACTCTGGGGAGTTCTTCTGCCCATTTTCCTCTCTTTGAATTCAATCTGCGTTTTATCCCTGCACAGACTGTCTTGTTCGAGGCCTCGGCTTGGCCATTTCCTTGAGGGTAAGCTGGGGTTGAGTTGAAGAATCGTATGCCGAACTCCTCGCAGAGGCTTGTGAGGCCGTCCCCGACAAATTGGGTGCCGTTGTCGGAGACGATGGCATAGGGTACGCCGAACCTTGTCACAATGTTTCTCCATACGAATCGTCGGACGTCTGCTTCTGTGATGGTGACGAGGGCCTCGGCTTCTACCCACTTAGAGAAATAATCTGTTGCAGTGATCAAGAATTTGAAGCCTCCAGGTGCTGTCGGGAGTTTTCGACGATGTCGAGCCCCCATTGTGCAAATGGCCATGGACTTGTGATGGGGGAGAGATTTTGAGCCGGCTGCTTGGGGATTGGGGAAAATAATTGGCATGGTCGGCACCTCCGGACGATTTCTTCGCAGTCTTTTTTCATGTTTTTCCAAAAGTATCCTTGACTCATCGCGCGTTGGCATAATGAACGACCACCAGAGTGGCAGCCGCAGCTTTCGGAGTGTAGTTCATCAAGGATTTTGGCAACTTGGTTTGGGTGGACGACGAGAAGATAGGGCCCGGAAATGGATTTTCTATAGAGTTGGCCGCTCTCAGAGAGCCAATAGTAGGCGGCCTTGTTTCAGATTCTGAAAGCTTCCTTTTTGTGGTCGGGTAAGGTGTCGTTTCTGAGGAAGGCAACGATTTCATCCATCCAGCTTGGACCAAGTTGAATGTTGAGCACCTCTGGAGTTGTGTCAAAACTTGGGTTGTCAATGTTGCCAAAATTTATGGTTCTGAACTCGGATGCTTTCGAAGCCGAAGCAAGGCCAGCAAGTGCGTCTCCGTGCGCGTTGTGCTCGCGGTTGATCTGCTCGGTGTTGAAATTTTTGAAGCGAGTGATGAGTTCTACTGCCGTGGCCTGGTACTTCATCATCCTTGGGTCCCGAGCTTCGTAGTCCCCCAGCACTTGATTGACTATAAGTTGAGAGTCGCAGAATACGGCCAAGTTGTCAACTTTCATTGCGATTGCCGATCGTAAGCCAGCAAGCAGGGCCTCATATTCAGCCTCATTATTTGTGGCAGGGAAGTCGATGGTG
Organism: Rhododendron griersonianum; assembly: GCA_018127125.1. Lineage (NCBI taxonomy): Eukaryota > Viridiplantae > Streptophyta > Magnoliopsida > Ericales > Ericaceae > Rhododendron > Rhododendron griersonianum. The sequence goes on along the minus strand of CM030790.1, from coordinate 26,853,524 downwards.
ATCGCACTTTCGTGAAGGGTTCCGCAAGGAGAGACCAAGACGACTCCAGCTCCAGCCCCGTTGTTGTTGGAGGCGCCGTCAACTTGCATTCGCCAAGTGTCTCCCTGAAAGAGGAGCCACCGATTCTCTTTTGGTTCGTGTTCGGCAGATGGTTGGGTTGGAGGAGTGTTTAGGATCTCGGAGTCTTCTGGGGTGAGCTCGGCAATGAAGTCGGCGAGGACTTGCCCTTTGATTGCCGTCCTTGGTTCAAAGTGGATGTCAAAATTTGCCAACTCTACCGCCCATTTGATACTCTGTTGGAGAGGTCGGCCTTTCGAAAGAGCGCTTTGAGAGGATATTCGGTTAATACCGTGATTGTATGTGCCTGAAAGTACGGCAGAAGTTTCCTCGCCGCAGATATGAGGGCGAGTACCAACTTCTCCAGTGGAAGATATCGAGTCTGGGCGGGTAAGAGCGTCTTGCTTGTGAAATATACCGGCATGTCGTCAGCCCCTTCTCGCCGAACAAGAGCTGAGCTGATGGCATGGGTTGAGACCGCCAGGTAAAGGTAAAGGGTTTCGAACTCCTTTGGTTTTACCATTAGGGGTGAAGTACCGAGATAGTCTTTGAGCTCGGCCAGCGCTTTGTCGCAGTTCGGCATCCATTCGAAGCTTCGTCGGCTTTTCCCTTTAAGGGCGTGAAAAAAGGAGTGGCACTTGTCAGACGACTTGCTGATGAAGCGGTTGAGGGCTGCCGCCATCCCCGTGAGTTTTTGAACCTCTCGGATTGTTCTTGGTGGCCGAGGGTCTGCCACTGCTTTGATTTGGGTGGGGTCGGCCTCAATGCCGCGACGTGTGACCAAGTGGCTGAGGAATTTTCCAGCACTCACACCGAACGCACATTTTTCCGGATTTAGACGGAGTTTGTGGAATTTGAGGATCTCGAAGACCTCGGCCAGCTCCTTCAGATGATTGTGCTCCTTTTGACTTTTGATGACGAGGTCGTCAATGTATGCTTCCAGGATGTTGCCTATTTGTGCATAGAGCATTTTGAAGATTGCTCTGTTGAATGTAGCTCCTGAGTTCTTGAGGCCGAATGGCATCACCCTATAGCAAAAGATGCCATGTGGAGTGATGAATGCTGTTTTCTCCATGTCGTCCGGGTCCATGGCAATCTGGTGATAGCCACGGTAGGCATCCAAAAAACTTAACCGAGCATGGCCGGCTGTTGCATCTACTAGTTGGTCGATCTTTGGTAGCGGGAACCAGTCCTTTGGACAGGCGTCATTGAGGTTCGTGTAGTCGACACAAACTCGCCACTTCCCATTCTTCTTCTTGACAACCACTGTGTTCGAGTGCCAGGTTGGGTATTGCACTTCCTGAATTGCGTTGGTGTCGAGAAGTCGGTTGACCTCTTCGATGACGGCGTCGGCGTGCTCAAGTGCCGAACGTCGAGCTCGTTGAACCACCGGTTTGGAGTCCTTTTTTATGTTGAGGGAGTGGCAAATGAAGTTGGGATCCACCCCTGGCATCTCCTCCGGGGTCCATGCAAAGACTTCAAGATTGTCTTTGAGGAACTTGAACATCTCTTCTCGCTCGGCGTCAGTTAGTGAGGAGCCAAGTAAGAAAAAGCGTGATCCGTCCTCGTTGATGGGCATTTTCACCAGGTCCTCCTCTGCTTTGTCCTCGGCCTTTTGGCCGACGTCTTCGATGACGGTCATGTCTGGGACTTCAACCCATTGTACTTGTTTTGCTTTGGAAGAACTGTGCACGGCGGAGACGTAGCATTTTTTGGACGCGATTTGGTCACCTCGTAAATCTTCCTGTCTTCCTGTGGCGTCGATGAAGCGGACAACCTGGTGGTATGTTGAAGCAATTGCTTGCATTCCATGGAGCCAAGCTCGGCCTAGGATGGCGTTGTATGGCCTCGGCGCGTTGACGACGATGAATTCGACGGTGAGAGTCTTTGAGCCGACGACGACCGGGAGGAAGATTCGGCCGAGCGGCCATACAGGAGCTCCGTTGAAGCCAATGAGGGGTACCTCAGTGGGCTGCAGAGCCGACTCTGGTAGGTCCAGCTTCTTGAAGAGGTCATAGTACATAACCTCAGCTGAACTCCTTGATCAATGAGGACGCGCTTGACGTCATGAACACCAATCTGGACGGTGACGACGAGTGCATCAGAATGTGGAGTCTGAACGTTTTCAAGGTCACGTTCGGTAAAGCTTATCGTCCATTTGGGCAAGTCTTGTGGTCGTGAACGTTTGGATCCACAGCCGACGGAGAGTATCTCTTTTGAAGTTGAAGCTTGATCGATGTCGGCCCTGAGGGTGGTTTCGAATGCCTTTGTTACTGGTCCATGGATGACGTGGATCAGCGGTCGTTGTTCATTGGGGTTGGGATTCGTCTGCCGGGCGGGCGTCTTTGATCGGTCAATTTATTGATCGAGGTGACCTTGAGCCGCAAGCTTTTCTAGGAGGGCTTTGTATGGTACACAGGCAGTCGTGTAGTGGCCGAGCTCATTGTGGTAGGAACATTTTTTCCTTGGATTTTGATCCGGTTGGCCGGTGTCGGTTCCAAGCTTGCCCGTCGGCCACTCAAACCACGGTTGTCTCATTATTTCCTTCAGAAAAGACCAAATTGGTTCCTTGAAGTGTGTGGTTTCGGCCACGTAGTCATGCTCCTTCGGCTGACGCTTCTTCCCCTCTTTGATGTTGTGCACTTGCTTCTTCGGTTGCGTTGGTTGGGTTGCCGCTTGTGCCGACAGCTGGTGTACGGTCGAGGAGAATGGATTGGTTGAGCTCGGGATTCCCTGGGCCACCCTGTCTGCAAAGAGTTCCTCGAGAGCACAAAATCTTTCCACGACGCACATCAGTTCACCCATGCCGTGTGGTGGGCAGATGGCGAGTTCGTCTAAGATTTTGCTGCCGGTTTCCAGGCCGTTCTTGAAGGTGCGCGCAGCCCAATATTCATCGATTCCTGGAATTTTGCTGAATAGCTGCCAGTAACGCTCGACATATTACCTGAGTGTTTCGGACAAGAGTTTTCTCATCTAAGACAGTGACTCAGGCTCTTTAGCCATTTTGTTGCTCGTGATGAAGCGTGTGTTGAAGGCGCGTTCAAGGTCGGCCAGGTTCCTTACGGATCCTATGGGCAATTTGTTGAACCACTGGAGTCCTAGGGAGCCGAGGCTGGACGGGAACGCCTTGCATTTGACTTCATCCTTAAGAGTGCAGAGCTCAATGGTCTGTCTGAAGTGGATGAGGTGAGTGTAGGCCTCGCAGGTCGCCGGATCGAACTTGGTGAATTTGGGTAGATGAAAAGTGGGTTCCGGCGGCGTGTTGATGATGTGGGAGGTGAATGGGGATACGCCGAGATCCTTCAGTTGCCTTTCAAACCCTGGGCGCGGCGGTTTGCCGTGCTCGTCCATTTTTTATCTCTTGGAATCCCTTTCCTTGTGCTCTTTTGCTGATGTCTACTCGGCTTCCCTTCGCCGAAGCTTGTCTCGCAGGTCCGTCACTGTTCGGCGTGGGCCGTCGACGGTTTTGTCCTTGTTGCGACGGGTCTTGTTCTCATCGTTCGCGCCCTCAGTATGTACGCCTTTCCCGTTGCGTCGAGCGTGGTGCTCGTCGTCTACGTTTTCAATCGGGATGTTCCCTAGGCGTTCGGAGACATGGGGTCTGGTCCGTGCAGAATCTTGGCTACGGTGCGAGGCCGTTGTGCGAGAGAACTCTGCACGACCAGTCGAGTACGTACTTGTAAACGACTCGATATCCCTTGTCCTGGTTCCATCGTGATGGCTTCTAGAACGATGTGTTCCAAATACGGTGGGTTGCTTGTAGAGGATGATTTCTCTGGCGTCGCCTGGTGCTAGAGTGAAGCCTAGGCGGTCTTTCACGGATCCGCGTTGGCCTCCCTCGTTCTGACGCCCTTGTGGTGGTGGTGATGGAGGGGGTGGAGTTTGCCTGCCTCTTCCTCCGCCTCCGCCAGATCTTGATGCGATAGGGGTGGCGTCATGCTGCATGCGTTGCTTCATTTGGGCCACCTCCGCCCTTAGCGCGGCCAGTTCGTTGTCGCAACGCTGCAGTAGGCGGATGTAGGCCGAAGTTACGTCATCTGAGACGGGTGAGAGTCCGGACCCAGGGGCGAGGGACATGGACATGTGCCTTTCGAGGGTTGGTGCGGTGATGACGTTTCCACCAGCGTCTTTGGCCCCCGAAGTGGCCGCGTCAGCTAGATCTCCACCCATGGTAGGTGATTTGGTGGTTGTTTTACGAAGGAGTGAGGGGGTTTTGGAGGATGTGAGAGCCGTTTGAATCAGAAGCGTTCACGTCGGGTTCACCAATTGTGTGGCCCGTGATCCTCGATCCCCGCTCCTCTGTCGATGGTTCGATGATGGTTGAGCCTTCTTCTCCTTAGCCTGCACAGGGAACGCACGACTAAGACCTGGCCGGGGGTTGTCCCGGCAAGGTCCTCCGGCGAGAGGATGAGTATAGGGCAGAGAGAGGCAGTCGAAAGCTGGAGAGAGTAAGTGTGAGTATTGAGTAGCGTGTGTCTCTTTAGGGTTACTATCACTGGATATTTATAGGGCCTCCTGGCTTGCTCTCCAAGTACGATCGCGTGCCTTCCACGAGCCAAGTGACCTCACGGTGACATCAAGGAATAGATCTGGTAACCGTTTTCAAGACTGAGCTAGCACACCCATGTGCGCCCATGATCATCTTCTGTTATAACCGCCTCCGCACGTGGGGGGACGCGTGACTCAGCAGCCAGCCGTCGTCGGCAGCTAGCCGTGCTCCGCAGGTGGCCGAGCACGTGTCTTGACAGGTGGCCGAACACAGCGTTCGGCTGAGACCCACATGTGGCCGAGCTTGACATGTGGCCGAACATGGCGGCGACCCGTGAGAAGGAGTCTGATGAATGAGCCGGCCTCCGGAGGGTGGCCGAGCTTGAGAAGTTCTTCGAAGGTGGCCGAACGTGGGCAACGGTGATCGTCCGTCGGTAAGACGAATCAGTGCCCGCTCCCGCACCTCGGTTGTAGCCGAACGTGGAATGAGTACGACCATCTTCTTCGGTCGCGGCCACATGTGGCCGAACATGGCGGCGACTCGTGGGAAGGAGTCTGATGAATGAGTCGGCCTCCGGAGGGTGGCCGAGCTTGAGAAGTTCTTCGAAGGTGGCCGAACGTGGGCAACGGTGATCGTCCGTCGGTAAGACGAATCAGTGCCCGCTCCCGCACCTCGGTTGTAGCCGAACGTGGAATGAGTACGACCATCTTCTTCGGTCGCGGCCACATGTGGCCGAACATGGCGGCGACTCGTGGGAAGGAGTCTGATGAATGAGTCGGCCTCCGGAGGGTGGCCGAGCTTGAGAAGTTCTTCGAAGGTGGCCGAATGTGGGCAACGGTGATCGTCCGTCGGTAAGACGAATCAGTGCCCGCTCCCGGACCTCGGTTGTAGCCGAACGTGGAATGACGTACGACCATCGTCTTCGGTCGCGGCCTACTTTTCGGTGGGCTCGAATAATTTGGTTTGGTCCGCTACAGCTTTGTTTAGATAATTCACATAATAGAACTCCTGCTATGGTTTTAAAGCATCAAAACAAGTACCTGAGATATAGCTATTCCTTTGAAGACATCAAAAAGTGAGTGTTGAGTTCACATTTGCAGAGTTCAAAACAAGTTTTCAGTTTAATGTTCCAGAGATTACTGAACCCTTCGTCTTTTTTCAAGGATTTCCAACCTCTGAAGCCTATAGAATTCTTGTTGCTCTTCTGATAAGCAATTGAGATCTATCAGCATTACCCTCTGATCCCCTTTGAATTGCTTTATTTAGGTATCTCTTGTTTAATACGAATTTTCTCTTGCTCCTAATTATACGTTTTCTTGCATGTACTTGCATTGGGTAGCCTTGTTATCCAATCCCATGTATGATTCTGCTAAACAAATGGATTCTAACCCATTTGGAGTAACACCCGAGGATCAGGGGCTCTCTTTATTTCCTTGTTAAATCTGTGTTTTAACTATTTGAGTTGGTGATGATGAAATTTGAGCCGAATGTCTTGATTTGTGTTTCCAACTCTCTATTAGTGTTTGAGAGGCATGTGATGGTTTATTCATTAGATATTAGAAAGTAATGTTCCTAATTTATAGCGAATAAACCCTTATATGTCTCTCAATGTTTTATGGAGAGTTAGAACACTGTTGTGATGATCTTCAAAAGCTATCGTAGACCTGTAATTGCAAGATTTTGTTGTTTCAGTTTTCAATATCCATTGGTATGTCAAACGATAGCTACATACTGACATGTGTGTTAAATCGATTCTTATTGCAGCTGATTTGTTTTTTTTTTCGTTTGTAAATCTGAATATTAGTCGTACGTCAAAATGATTCCTCAGGTATTTGTTCTGCCTTTATGATAGTTATTGGACAACATATTGATCCAGATTTGATGATATTTGTAGTTCACATTTTTGCCCAAGTTAACGATTTTGTACTTAGAGTGAGATTGAAAAAAAAAGAGTTGCAGGATGAGAATACGTATATGTATATTTTGGGGCTTTTTTTATGTGGTTTGAAATCATTCGCTATTGATTAAAATGTTGTTAATCATAGGAGCTAACACTAAACTTGTTTTCACTCGTTTACCTGTTTTACAGATACAACTCATTTTCGTGTAGCTGAATGGATATTATTGACTTTCCATTTGTGCGGTGTTTTCCTAAACACAATCGGCGCACTGATAGAACTGCGGGCAGTGTTTATTATCTTGCTAACTATGCAGGTGATATTGAGAAAGTGGCCTTTTCTTTGTTGGCTGATGATAATACCGTTGTCTATAAAGCATGTGCTGATTTTCGAGAGAAGTATTATGTTTTTCCTATTGGATCAACAAGAGTTTGGAATTCTGAAGAAGCAATGCTTACATATGCAGATAAGATGATATGGTTTTCATTCTTGTTTAGAAGTCGTGAAAGTATGTATTATGATTTGTTAGATATGGTCTGTATTTTGGTATTGAATTTTCTATATTTATGATCAGCTGTAAATTCTAAAAAATGCAGATGAAGGGCCATGTTGGTTTACCAAGGATATTACAACAGATAGCTGGCGTAATTATACGTTGTAGCATTGTTTTAGTTATTATATGGAGTAGTATTTTGCATTGCATTACTGTTCATTTGATCTAAATTTTGTTTGATATTAACTATGTAGTTCTTACCTGATTGGGATGAGAGATTTGGCAATGAATCGAAATCGTCTCTATGGATTTTGCTGAGGAATCAAGGGAAAATTTGGCTTGTTCATGTTATACACAATCAGTTTGGAGAAGGTTGGGCTGATTTCTGGGATAGTCACAAATTGAGGCGTGGTTTTAAGATTATCTTTGGTTGTGAACGTAGTTGGATCTTTGATGTTGTTGTGTTAATGATCAACCTGGAACCCTTGTATTATGACTGGTCTACAATTACTCATGAGTTCCAAGAGGCGTCAATTATGCCTTTTGTGATTGATGATCTGGGTACACCAAGTAAGTAAGTGTTCTGAAGAGTGTTAATTGTGTGCAATGTTTCCTGTATTTTATATTTGTGATATGTGATTTATGAGCAGGGCACCTCCGTACCAGTTGTTTTCCATCAATGATGTCGACGAAGGAACGTATAATGCAATTTGGATACGATTGTGGTTCTGGAAAATGTATTTTTAAGGTTTGTATTTAATTTCATTAGGTTATTTATGTGAACTTATCTCAACTTCTCATAATCACAATGGTTGATCTGAAACATTAGTTCGTTTTGTTTGATTTTCTATTGCTGTAGTGAAGGAATTATGCATATTAAAACGAACTCTGGTTTTGTTTTTTCAGTATTTTATAACTGCAATGGATCTGTACATGTCTGTTTAGAAATATTCACTATATTAATTATATGACTATTTAGAGCAGGTGTTTGGGAAGCGTTTTCGTGATTTTTGTCATGATGCTCGTGTTGATGAGGTCTTTATTCAGATGCGAAACAAACGGTGGGCTGTTCCTAGGATAAATAACCGGATTGATCGTGCAAGTTTAGCACTTTTCTTCAATGCTCTGAATCTACAATCGTTGGATTTTCTTCTTGTTATTGCGTTTGATGCAAAGGATATGAATGTAATAGTATTCACAGCAGATGGCATTGAGAGAGTGTATCACTGGACCTAGTTGTTTTTCTAGTGTTGTATTAACTGTAGGTATATTTATTAGCTGATACAGTGCTGTACTGATAGCAATCACTATTGTCATGCTGGTTTAAGGGATTGTGAACAAGTTTCCAAATTCTGTATGCGAATTTATGGGTTTTGATTATGCTGTACAATTTTTTGGTTATTTAAACTCAGGATTTGTATGTATGGATAACATAATGTTACCTTTAATTCGTGTGGCTACGCTTTATATTTTTGGGTTGTTATGATGAATGGAGTAGTTTAGACTACAAATTTGGATTGCAGAACAGAATTTGAATTTAATTTGTGAATATTTCACTTGTACAGAGAACGGTAACATGTTATTCTATGAGTACATGTGTTATGTTTTGCAGATTATTTATTTATATTGTTGGATATCACTGGAAATCGTTTATGTAGATTATTTTGGAAAGAGGCTGGACGGTATTAATTGAAGAAGTTATGTACTTGTGCAAAATCATAAGCAATAGGATCCAGAGTGTTCAAATTGCATTCCGATATTTATGTTGGATTTGAAATCAAATTTTGGTAAACTTGCAGAACAAAGATATTAGCTAGCAAAAATTATTACGATCTTTTGCTGCTGGAGCCTGAAAGCTTAGTTTGTATTTAGAGGATGGGAAGAAAGTGTGATAATTTTATTAATTAGTTTGTCAACATAAATCTGGTCTCTGATATTTAATGAATTGCCCGCAATGTGCTCAAGGTTCATTTAACGATCATTCCAAATTTTCAGTAGGAAGATATGGGCCTTAGATGTTGAACAATACTGACAAAAGTTGTCATGAGAATTATGAGTATTCACCAAACAAACAATCATTCAAATGAATAGAAAATATTGACAGAACATATAGTTACAATTCTGAGCTATACAGTTGGCATAAAGTAATATATGTTAGTAACATGTAAAAGGCAGAATGAAAAGATTAAGCTGGCATTCTGTTGTTGTTTGAGATTGATAATAGGATAAGCCTGCATAGTATATAGCTGTTCGGTACTCAAATGAAAAGCGATATTACAAAAGACAGGCTAATATAGTTACTACAAATTTGATTTAGTATATTACGGAATACGTACAGTACCTTAGAGGGTGCCAATAGTGTCAGATTCATTCATGCCCTCATTACGTTTTTCATTGATGTAATGTTCTGCCAATTCTGCATAATATTTTGCCTCAAGCTTCGAGAATTCTTTTTCAAACTCAAGCTCAGCAATGGAATGGCATTCTTGTACCAAATCTAACACAGGTTCTTTCAAAACAATATTTGTAATTTTTGAAGGCATCTTTGAATCAAGTGCTCTTAGACGCCGCATGAACTCAACAACTTGTTCTCTGAATATGTCTAATGGAGTTGTTGGTTTGCTTGAAACTGATTCACCGGAAGTTTGGCTGCTTGGTTCAGCAATAACAACATGTGAATCATGATCACTTGGAGGTGAATCAGAAGGCTTGCCGTCTCTCTTTAACACAAGAGGCCAACTTGCTGCCTTCATTTGGTTTTTGGTCCTTAAATTAACGAAAAAGTTTATCATTAGTAATTAGCTAATAACCTGTAAAATTTTAAAAATCTTATATCGAAATAGAACATGTAGAAACGTTGTTGTACAATAACTCTTTCATAGATCAATTAAACGAGGGTATTCAAGTGAATAGGCGGAAAGTGGATAGATGGGTAATCCCAAAATCTTTCCAAATCGATTACTGTACAGGATCGATGACTATGAAGCAGGGGGTTTCTGTACAAAGTAAAGAACAACTAATCGATTCAAAATATTTGAAAGTATTGTTTTGGAAATTACCTAAGGGGATTGTGTAGCAGGTGTCTGCGCTGTGTTGAAGAAGAAACGTTGCTTCCAAGTTTCTGATAACTCTTTGTCGAAGTGTGGATATGCTGGTTTTGTTCTGTCGATTTCGTTCGTGGGTTTGTCTAGAGTGGTTTTATATGCAGATGTAGTAATTATTCTCATGTACATGTTTCTGTATGTATTTTCCACATACATTGTTGTGTGGTGAATATCTGGGTCCCATAGAATAATCTGAATCGCTTATTTTTGTAAAAATATTTTGCGGATGGCTATTGTAAAAAATGAGCTCGAACGGATATTGGCAAGGGCTTTTTTAGTAATTGTAGAATGAATCATTATGTTTTGTCTCATGAATTTTGATAAAGTTCTTGTTGATATCTGTTGGAATTAATTTTTAACGAGAGCCCTTGGATAAATACTTTCAAGAGGATGAGTGATTTGGATCATTTCGTGGGACCCTGATATGGGGTGCACAAAAAATAAATGTGGTAGATATGCATAAAAACACGCGTGCAAGTAGCATGACTGAGACGCTTAAGAAGTCTTATGTACTTGATGTTGTATTCATGACTGTTCAGTTACTTTATTTTGGGCGCGAAATTAAAGTGCGACAAAAATTAACTATCGTAAATTTGGATTTGAATATTGTCGCTGAAATATTGAAGGGATTTAAGTTATTTTAACTGGTGGCAAGAAAAGTTTGATTTATTTTTAACCTCCCTGAATGATATGTTTTTGCTTTAACTTTTTGCCTGGGTTGTCTTTTACATTAATGAATCTGTTGATTTTTTTGGCTTGGATTATGGATTCTACAAAAAATGTTAAAATCATAAGACACCTTTATAATGTATTTTTATGGTTGCTGGAAAGAATTAGTCAATAGTGTTTTAGTATTCATAGAGTTTTTGTTTGTTTATTTAGTTTCTTTTTTTTTTTGGTAGAATTTCAGGATGGTAAGGTTTATATTAGAAATTGTATGATGTTCCAAAATTTATAGGGTACCCTATAAATGCTGAAGCACTTTTCGAATTATGAAATACTCTTTATTGATATTTGATTATGTATAAAAATCTCAAGAAGCCATAAAAACGTATATTAATAATAAAGCTATAGAAAATATTTTATTAAGACTTGTAATGGCCCTCTAAAAAATTGCCAAGTGTACAACACGAACCAAACAAATTTTAATTTTTTTTAAATCAGAGTTGAATACCTTTAAAAGAAGCCTTGTTCTAGAAATATAATACTTACTGTTGTTTTTTTTAAGAGAGCAATTTGAAGTTAAAAAATTATAGCTTATTGAAATTTGAAAATTTGCAATATTGATATTATTTGACAGATTTTATCGAAATCATTTTATAATGTAATAAACAAGATTGTAAAATTAATTTTAACATACATTATTTTTTAGTTTGAAAACGTAAAATAAGTTGCATATTTTTTAAGAAAGTTTCTGGAATGAGCTAACAGCTGTTACAAAAATACTTGTCTTTAAAACAGAAAATGGCTACCTTTCCCCTTTTTGTTCTTCGGTAGGGTGTTATCACTGGCATACAGCCCTATCTTACGCGACAGACACTATTGCAGTCGCAAGATCGCGTTTTCCGAGCGCTGGATATACATCGGTATGTCAAACGATTGCTACATACTCATGCATAATTAATGTTTTTTGACAAAGCTTTTCGACGTGTCATCGTAAAGCAAATAAAATTGCAAGTTTTCTGTATAAGGTTATGTTTTCCTTTTCAACACATGAATGATGATAAAATTTTACACTTATTCGCAATTTATAGTTATGATTGGTTTGAACTGAAACTCGATGATTAAGTTTTCACCATTGTTAACCAATATAGACAGAGGGGAAGGATTACTCTGTAGTTCAACCATCGATAGTGTAAATTGGACTTGATGAGGGAAAGAATCACTATTGTTCCCTATACAAAGTCGATAATAATTAGTCTTAGAGTGGTTAAGTGAATAGGGTAAAGAACCATAAATTTAAAGGCATCCGAAAGACACAAATTAACTGTAAGCTCTCCTTAGATTTGGGACGAATTCTCTTGTCATCGATAACAGCAAAAGCATACCAAGCAACGCACATGGTTTATTATTAATGAACACTACGACAAACGTATTAAGGATGGAAAGAATCACACAGGTAACTCACATTGAAACTGTCTAATATGCCAAATCTGGGAAATTTGTGATTTAGTTTATTACTGTTATGAAGTATGCACAATACATAATTTAAAACTGCATCATAACATACTTAAGTGTTGATTCTAGGCAAAACCAAATATCGCTACTATAGTCTGCGAACCAGTTACGTCAAAAGCATTAAAGTATTTGCACACAAAACCAACAACGCTAGAGTTGTCAGAAGTTTACTGTATGTACTTATCTCCAAGTGGTAGCAAGTGGATTGGATTTTACATGAGCTGATTTCGATACCAGGGATAAATTTTTTCTCCTAGCCTCCTTCGCCAGAAAAAACAATGACTCTTGCAAAAAGTTCCTTAGTCATCAGTACTGTGATAAACTCACCAATGGACAGGTCTAGTTCGCCAATGAAATCTTCAAGAGCCTCTTCGTTTATCACTCCATGTATAACTGGAATTGTCCATTCGTGTTCTTGCAAAGCGAATACAATCTGCTGCTCACAATCGTGCTCAAAAAACTGTTCAAGACGGTCCTGAAAAGCCTGCCAAATGATCATATTAAGCACATATTTATGGTAATTGCTATTATTGCATTCACTACAAATAGTGTAAAACATATCTTAGATATGCAGACCTTGACTATGTCATCTTCAATATGACAGCCAATTGCGAATTCACAAATTGTTGTGCGATCAAACCACATTCCCGGAAAGCATGACGTCTTAAGCACAGCTATCACGGGCATGGAAAAAGGAAACAGGTTAAACTCAAATGTTGATACACAGTCTAAAAATGTCATGACGAGTAGGCGATGAAGAATTTACCAGGTAAATGATAGAATGGTGCAGGGAGATCATTTTGGTTTGAGTATGCGTTAAAGATGGCAGTATGTTCCTTGTTAAAAATCAGAACCTCAAAAATGCATGTGGTTTCACTTGCCAAGACTATTTGATATCCATCCATCAAGTGATTCTCAACGAAAAATTATGTCCACCCTACGCCAAATCTGTTTACTATTTGAATAGGCCACACCCTGGCCTGGTTCTTAAGTAGAATCCAAGTAATATTGTCATCTGCTTGTAACACTCCCCTCAGTGTTTCTGGGATGGCTAGATTCTGTGAGCCATAAATTCCAATAAATATTCAAACAACAACAAATCATTAAAAAATTCAAATTTGATGTAGTATCTGAAAGTTTACCTGGTTGGTGAATGGAGTATCATCAGTAATCCACTTAAATAACCAGCAGGGCTGCATCACTATTATGATTTATCAAGCAAATTACCAGATTAGTAATTTAATTTTGTGACATGGTTCATAGATTAAAATAGTATTGTATTTTAAACAAGAAAAGATACGTATTTACTTTCCAATCGCTGTTCAACAAACGAGTAATATCGTAGTTTAGCTACCCAGTCCTGGAAATCATTCTCAAACATCCACTCGGTTGGGCTATTGTTATGCAAATAACTGTATTGTTCAACGAAGGCGTCATGAGCTCTGTATCTTGCTACATTTGTATTTCGATTGGTTACTGTTGCGATTGATTCAGCATGATCAGAAGTATTGACGAGGTAAAACACTGTTGTAGTATTGTCATCGATATCAACGGTTTCTATGCACCTACATCGCACGAAGGGGGTACACCTGGCCATCTGTGCATATACATGTTCTAAGCATTATAAACTCATGTAAAATTCGTTATTTGATAAGCAGGATGAAAATTAACCATTCCTAAATTCATGTATTACATGAAAAGGGAGATAACGAAGTTTAACCTTCTGAAGCAGCGATAATCAAAGAGTAGAAGTGCTTCTCTGTGTTGATCCGTACAGCTTGAAGATTACTACACTCTGTGCGATTCTGATCTGAAGCTTTAAGGTATGGAGAAAAAATAAACAGACGTCTGAGCGAAGTTTTTGGTACACGAAAAGACGTAGGAATGGTGGTGTTAATGGAGCGAGTATTCGGTGTGTCAGAATGGCAGAGTTGTGTTGAGTTTAATATTGGGAACCGTGGAAACTAATATTGTTGAAGAGTAGTAGAGAGACGTAACCGAATACTATTCATCTTTTAGTACTGTTCAATTATGTAGGGGTTGTTTACCGGCGTGTACTTGTATTTTTTATTTTTTTGATTTGATTCAGTTACGGTTCGTCGGGCCTATTTTGACTAAATAAGCTTATTTGAGTTTTTTTACAGGTTCATAGTTACTTCTTTTGTCTAGATTTAATTGTTATTAGTTCTATCTTAATTGGCTAAAAAAAATGGGTCATATTTTTGGATTTGTAACAAATTTTATATCGAATATGGATTTTTTTTGATAGATCTAAATTAGTTGTATAATATAATGTTATAAAAATTATGTAAAATATTATAAATTGGAAGATATGGTCGATTGAAGAACGGCACAAACTCCAAAAAATGTCTATTACATCCGAATGGAGAGGGTATTTCTATTCTTAATTTGTGGATTTTTTTTATTGGATCCGTGGGAGTTATTGCAATGTTACGACAAGTTAAATTGTAAAAGGTAAGAATGGTCTTTTTCTTTTGATAAATACCAAAATAAGTGAACAAAATATTTTTTGTGTTTTTTATCATGCTAAATTGGATACCAATTATAATTTGCAGCTTTGTAGATTTTTATGATCATGTTTATGTAATAATCCATGTAAAATTAATTGCAGAGTAACATATGTGAATCAAATTCAAGTAAGGCCAAAAAAATGAGCTAGTTTGTTAATTTAGATAAATAGAGTTTTTAATGGTTAAATTTTAATAATAACTTATTTTTGTTAAAGGACTACCTCTTAACATGTGTATTTTGAATCGCTACTTTTGCAATGTTAATAAATTATTTTGCCTATCCAGTATTTAATAGGGTTGAGTATAGTGCAGAGACATGCAAAATATTTAACTACGGCTTGTGCATTTATTTAACAAAGTTTTAAAAATTATATGGAGTACATATTTCTATACATGTGTTAAACCTTTTAAATTAGCTAGAATCATAACCATCAATGTAAATTTTTAAACAAAATCATATAATATGGTCTTTAATTTTTTAAAATAATGACCAAACGAAACCACCTAAAGGTACCTCTTTGAATGAAAGGATCTTCCAACCCCAGACTGAATCCTTTAGGAAACAAATGAACCACAAGGAAAGGTTGTAAAAAGCCAAATAACTTGAAGATCTCGTTTGGATGGTTCTCCACGAAAACAGAACAAACAATATCTCTAACTATTGATTCCATAACATTTGTACTAAAATCAATCGTGAAAACTTGATTAGCAGAAGAAATATGCATAATTGCGGCTATAATGATGCACAACTCGTTGTCCGATCATGGCACAATAAATGCACTCCCTTTTACTTCCCGTTATTTAATGGACAAAAGAAGCAAGTTATAAATGATACAATCGACAGAGACAAATTGTCACATACTGGATAATCTACAAGTGAATAATTGGGTAAAGTTTTGTTATAGTTTTCTTTTAATTAACTGAGTTGTCACCTTAAACTTATTTTAATTAGGTAAACCGAAGCTACCTTTGATTCTTAAATTATACCCCTTTATCTATACCACATGTTCCCCAATTGACAGAGAGAAGTAAAATTCAATGGTTCCCTTATTTGGTTGAGTTAAAAATAGTTATCTCAAGTAAAAAAATTATCGTAAGGCATCACTGACATGTGGACTTCCATACGTATATAACTTGTCTATTGTAAAAAATTAGGGCACAGTTCTTTTAGTTCACTCTCGGTTTGAAAATCTATCGAGCAAAACCATGGCGCGCAAACAGAAAGCTTCGTCGAGATCATCAGTTTCACGAAAGAGAAACGTAAAGAAAGACAGTTCACAAAAGGCCAAAGTTTTGACGTAAAATTATCCGCCAAGATATCCTCAATGCCTCAGAGAGGCGAAGCAGGTGAATTACCAATATCTTATCTGCATAGACGATGATGAAACTAATTTTGTGCTTGGTCCAATCTATTACCCATGTGCACCAGTCGAACTTCCTACTTATTGTCCAGTAAGTGTTGACGAGCCTTTGTTGCTTTCACTTCCGGGTTTACATCGAACTGGGTGGGTTTCTACAGGTACAATTCGGTCGTGGCCAACTGTTTTTCAATCTTGGGAACTGTGGGTTAGTTGAATGAAAAAATTCTTAGCTCCATCGTGCCAAGCGATGGGCCTTTATGAGGCTATTGATTTGTCCACTCAATTGTTTGAACTAAACCCAAACCTAATTGCCGCTGCTGCATGCTTTTGGTCTGTTTCTTCAAATGTTTTTGTATTCCCTTGTAAATTAATGACCCTTAATGTATTGGATATTATCCATCTAACTGGTTTGTCAAGTTTGGGTGAGGAGGTAAATGCTGCTCTTAATCATAAACCCTATGATCCACTGTTTATATTGTCTGAAGGTTCATGTAGATATGCAAATTTTATAGCGAAGTACAGTCGGTCTGATGATCAAGAGCCTTGTTTTGAAGAGAAAATTGCATTCTATTTGTACTGGCTCAACAAATACCTTCTATGTGTATCTGGTGTAAAGATCACCAAAGAATATATCCGTTTGGCTGCATGTCTAGCACAAGATATCAAGCTTGCCTTGGCTCCATTTGTTTTTGGAACTTTATATAAGGGGCTTTGGACATTTGTGCAAAACAAAATAATGAGTAATTGTGGTGGGCCATTTTGGATTCCTCAGGCATGGTTATATGCCTATTTTCCAAACATTAAACCCCTCAGTAACTATTCTAGGAGAAAAGATGGTGGACAATGTTTGAGCTATGCTGAATATTTCTTATCTCATAAGCCAAAGCACGAAGATATTTCATTCAAGAGATACTTCAAAACTTTTTACAAACCTGATATTGGAGATACACCAAATTGGCTTCCTTTTAAGGAATGCTCCTATGCAACATCAGAGGGGATAAAACCAATACTTCAGTTTCAAGTCTCGGTGGGAGTTGTAAACCAATTTTGGGCAACTATCTTGATTCCTAGATTCATCTCCGTTGGATTTACTCCATTGACAACAAATTTCTCCAATTGTAGCTTTGAGATGTATTGTCCCAACCAATGTGCTAGGCAGTTTGGACTGGTTCAAGGGATTCCTGTTCCTTATACACATCCTAGGATTAAAGATCTGGCGAAAACCAGGCCAAACGTGACTGAAATTTCTCTCATCAAAGAATTGGTTACGCATTTCAAAGAAACCATGGCAACTTTTCAGTTTGAAAGTTTTGTTGCCACCCCTGCATGTACATCAGAGTTCAATTATTGGTGGGAAATGACTCAAGGAATTGTATTTACCAATGAGCTGGACAATTGCCTTTTCAGGCTTGATCATGGAAATACTATGTCAGGTATGAGACTACTTGTATTCAGTTGTTTAATGCAGCACTTTCTATTTTATTTGCTAATTCTATTTGAGGTATTTTTATAGTTTCAGTTCCCAAAGAGCTGCCCGATCCTCAATCCCAAGGTAAAAAAAAGGGTAAAAGGCCTGTATCTTTGGGAAATCTAAGTAATCCAAAGAAAAGAACCAGGAGTTCTAAAGCTGCAGACGTTATCTAGAATCCTCCAATAATGGCCGATGCTATGAAGAGCTATAAAGCAGCTATTCAACAAGAAGAAATGGGTTTTAAGGAAGAAGCTGGAGATTCTGAACTCCAAGTCCGTTACAGAAAAGTGCGAATTTTATCTTCAAATAATTGTTTGTATATAACCATTTGAATATATTGTTTGGTTATTTATTAGTTTATCTAAATATATTGATGTTTTGTTTATTAGAAGACAAAAAGAACGTTACAGTTGCAACCTACTTCAGACGAAGAAAATGGGCTCAATGAAGACTCACCAACCAAGGTTTCCAATTTTGTGGACTCTGAACCTGTCAAGGTTACATCTGATATTGAGTCACCTCTCAAACGCCAAGTTCGAAGAAGTGAAGAGAACAAAGAATTTGAGAAGATTGGCATTTCAGAACAATTAAAGCCCACTGAAATGGTTATTGTCCCAGTACTAAATCCAGCTCCACAGTTATCGATGATAATTTCCAATATTTGCGATGGCAGCCCCAATCAACGAAGAATATGTCCTGAAGTTATTGAGCAATTGACAGAATCAAGTGTGAGTATCTCAGTGATAGGTATGCCAACCAATGAAGACTCACCAACCAAGGTTTCCAGTCTTGTGGACCCTGAACCTTTCAAGGTTACATCTGATATTCAGTCACTTCTCGAATGTCAAGTTCAAAGAAGTGAAGAGAACAAAGAATTTGAGAAGATTGACATCTCAGAACAATCAAAATCCACTGAAATGGTTGTTGTCCCAGTACTAAATCCAGCTCCACAATCATCGATAATAATTTCTAATACTGGTGATGGCAGCCCCCAATCAACCAACAATATGTCCTGAAGTTGTTGAGCAATCGACAGAGGCAAGTGTGGATATTTCAATGATAGATATGCCAACTTTTGGAGTGGCTCTTGCACGGGAAGAAATACCTCATCAGAGTAAAGAAATACAATTGAATACTAACCTTCAGGATCAATATATGCCTGTGAATACCAATGATAAAGAAGCAGTTCAATTAGTGCTGCCCAAAGAAAGGGACACTATTGGTATAGCAAATAAGGATCTTTCTTCTTCTGTTCCTGATATGATTCCTCAGATATTGGAGACTATACAGGAAAAAGATGCTCTGCTAGGCACTGATCCTAATTGTAATATTGAGGGCGAACCATTTTTGTTGACTGAGATTACTGAAGCACAAGAGCAATCACGAAGTATAGAGGTTTTTCCAATTGCTGGCCAAGAATTGATAGCTGAAAAGACTCCAATTGCTTTATCTTTTTCAGTCAATGAATTAAATTCTCAGTTGGTTAACACCTCTAGTTCTGACTTGGATCTCATGCTCAACAAGGCTAAGTCATATTCTAAATCGTTTTCTAGGTCTGTTTTTGAGTTTTTTGAATCCCTGACTTCTCCTGCCTTCTACGAGCTTGGTCAAGACACAAAAGATGAAGTGGAATCCATCTGTAGGTTGTTAGAACTTCACTAATTCTGTGCACCAGTTGATAGGAAAGAAGGTGCTTCCACTGGCAGAACAAATTAGACTCGAAGAGTTTTGCTCAAGTTTAAGTGAAAACTTAACAGCAGCAGCAATTTGCCAGAAGCAGTTGAAGGAGAAACGTCACACAATTGATCAATTTGTCAATGTTTCCAAGAAATTGGATACAATGGGAAATAACATTCAACATTTGAAGGATAAATTGCAACAAATAGATATGGAAGAAGCTGAACTTATTGCTCGCCTGGGCAAACTCAAAGAACAAAAAAGGTCCCTATTGGCAGAGAAGGAATTAATTAATGATGAGTTGGCCAACATCAATTACGATGAACAAGGGATCGAAAGCATGGTGGCTATTGCAAGGGATAACTTCTTGAAAAATCAAGAAAGATACAATGCAATAGACAACAAATGGAGCTATTTCAAAAGATTGTTCATGGAATTTAAGTGTAAAATTCGGTAGTTTCTTGCAAACAATATTATCTTTGACCTATTTATATCAAGCCTAACAGTACATTTGGATTTTAAAAGATGTTATTTATGAATTCTGTAATTATGCCTAACCTGCACTGTTGAGGTTTATTAAATTTTGTTGAATTTGATATATGTCAATTCTGTGTTTCAAGTCTCAACTATATCTTGTATTCAGTTATCTTATGGTTATTATGTGAATACTAATTCCAATCAATAAGGTTAAGTATTGGAAATACAAACAAACTGCCAAAGAATTGCTGCATTTGCTGATTGTGGATAACCTGGAAACGATAAGTGTTTGAATTCACTGAAAAGTTATCCCTGTTTTCTTTGGAGTGTAGAAATTATCTGATTTTCATACAAAACGAGCATACTGTATGCAAAACATATGTTGAAATGTTAAATGACATAAATCATTCATCTGCTTGGTATAGTTTTACTTTCTAATAGTTTTTTTTAATTGATTAGATCATGTAAATTTAAAGTAAATAATGAGAATAGGCTTGTTGTGCATTATTGTCTTAGTTAACCAATGTATGTTTTTCTCGATAATCACTGCATATTTCCAGAATTTGTAAGATTTTCTGCATAATAATTTGAATGCAGAGATTTCTGTGTAAAAATTTGGTACAATTATATCATATTGCTATGTTAGTTGCAGCATAATAGAATGTGTTAGCTTATCTTGAACCTCCAGAACATTGAAGAAGACTTTTCTAGTGATTTTGCCTTCTGTTTCAGAGCATATGTCATTACGTTACTGCCAATATCTTTTCAAGTAGAACAGTTGATTTAGAAGCTGAATAATTACTTAAAGGTTTGTCTGCAATAATACTAAATGTATGAACTTGTATGCGAACACCAATGATTTGCTAGCAGCTAATTTCACAAGGTATGTGTTTGGTGGGAATCTACGTTTCAATTAGTAAGATACGTTGTTTTTTGTGAGTACAGTGCTGCAAGGCATTGCTGGTATATTTTGCAGTAATGGGTAATATTGTTTACTATTTCTGTTCACAGAGGTTAACCAGTTGATATCACAGGGCACGTGGAAAAGCGATTATACGATACTGCAATTTCGATATATCACAAAAGAATTGCCCGGCAAATGTTAAGAGAATCCTGGAAATAATATAGAAATCATATTTATTTTGTTGGACATGGAGAGCAATCAAAGGGATTAGCTGTTCTAAATACTTGATTTACAATTGATGGATATTGCACAGTGTTGTAATCGCTTGCTAACTATTGATCCGACTTACTATGATCTTGTTAATGCTGAGAATGTGAAGGATGGAGAGGATATCAGTTTACAGGTTATTTTTGAAAGCGATCTCAAGGGCAAGCGAGTCATGGGGCTGTTGATTTCGTCAAACAGCTCAATAGGAAGAAAGAAGGATGCTGGCTTGCGGTCGGTGATATCAACAGTATCTAGAGAAGAACTGGAAACAGTGCATATGTCTTATGTACACTTTTAGCTCCCAGAGGATAACTTGAAACATCTTTTTAGCGTTTTTTACATTTCCAAGTGTTCGAAGGAATTATTGATATGTATGTGCGCTTTGGTGCTAGAAATAGAAAATAGATTTGTCACCGAAAAGGTCAGAGAGTTGTGCACACGATGATGCATAGGCTGGAGAAATAAGTTTTTTTTTTTATTGTCCGTGGGTCTTGGTAGGGAATTTTCAGCCGTGAATGAAGACCAAATTCAATTTGTTAATTTGGTAACTAATACCATTAATTTGTTTACAGAATATACGAAAGCGAAACAAGAGTTCATAAATTAATGTACAAATTTGGACATACCATCCATGCATGTGAGAATTCACTTACATTTGATTGATTTCTATTTTCAGCCAGCTAAAAGATACAAAGGCATTGAGCATCACACTTAAGAAGGAAATAAAAACATTTAAACTGACGTGTTCTTTTTGTGAACAGAATCACCATCGATTACCAAACCTATCAAAAGCCAGGGCTTACAAAAGAGCCAAAAGTTTGCAAAAAGTTATTTTCCACTCTATTCTCTGGTGCCACTAACACTGCGCCTCTGGTTCTGCTATAATTCCATGGTACAGCTGTCGAACTACTGGGCAAACTAAGTTATAGGAGCCCGTCGAGGAATGCCTTTTCTTTTCCTGGAATTTACATGATTGAACATTGTTGCAGCTGGAGGACAAATGACGCTTGCAACCTGTTTTGCAACTGAAGTAGATGCAACAGAAGATTTAGCTACCAGTTTATTCAATCTCCTTACCTTCAATTTTTTCTCTGGCGTTAATGATTGGTCAATCTGAAAACTGTCATTGAGCTCGCATGTGCCAAGCTTTGTTTCAACAGTGAACGTTTGTTTTGCAAAACGATGATATATAGCTTCGCGCTACATCAACAGCATAAGAGAAATTGATTTTCGTCAACATATTGTGTCAATGAATGTAACTTCTATAATAATTACATTGCAAATTGTAGACACCCCAATTTGGACTTGTCAAAATTCCTTGATTTGTGGCCCGGAGGCTCCCCAAAGATGAATTTGGATCAAAACAAGCCTTGTACCGATCGAGACTTTGCTCCTTGAAGGATTTGAAAAGGAAAGAAAATGGTCAAAATCATTCCCAAGCGCTTGGGAGTAGTCCCGAGCGCTCAAAACCGTTTTCCAAAACCTCTGGTCTAGCTCACTCTCGAGCGCTCGAGAGTGAAGACCCAAGCGCTCGAGACCACTCCCGAGTGCTCGAGTCTTCTGTGCTGCCCAATGGATGGCAGGGCTCCCCACTATCCATGCAATCCATCATTGCAACCCCCTTGAGCCGGCTGAGGTTTGAGTCTACACTCAACCTCAGTCAGAGAACACTAGGTCAGCAGATTTTCCCCATTTTAAAATGTTTTATTCAAAAACCATTTGATTTCCAAACTATAGGTTATTTTGCCTATAAGTAGGAGGGCCTGGTTTCAGGGCAAGGGGCTGCGAAATTTCCTCTCTCTAGGAACCCTCCCCCCTTCTCTGCTCTCTCTCTCTCTTGTTCAAAATAAGAACTTCCCAAACTCAAACTCCAACTTTAAAACCTCAAAAGCTTTCAAAAGATCATCAAGGAAAATGCAGGAAATCCAGAATACTCCTAGCTTCTGATTTCTTGTATTCTCCTTTCTCCATCCACTTTTCAAAAGCCAGTCAAGGAGCAAAGTGTCAAGCAAAAGGTAGAAAACCCTTCTACTTTGATATCAAAGCAAAGAGGATGTTCTTCCCTTCTGAGGGGGGTCTCTCAGCCTGACCCAGTCTTCAATACTGGGTGCATGGTTGGGAGACCTTAGTGTAAAAACAAGAGCAAAGGGGTACAAAAAAAAACGTTTTCACAAAACCCTTACTGGAAACACTCTCGAGCGCTCGAGAGTGCTCCCGAGGGCTCGGGACTGTTCCCAGTTTCATGCATGGTCTTTTGTCACACAACAGGCTGGGTATGAGTTACACTTTTAAGGGAAAGAATCTCATCTTGGCATGCATGCACAGAAAATCATTTTCCCCTAAAACAGAAATATTTTCTCACAAGTTTTCATGTGTGAACAAGGCTCCTTTCTTGTAAAGTTAAAAGAATCATTCACTTCAGGGGAAAGTCAAAACAAGGGCCTTTGCATGTCAAGATAGTACTATTTTCCATCTGAGAGCAAGTTAGCATGCAGCCCACTCCCAAGCGCTCTGAACCGTTCCCAAGCGCTCGGGAGTTCATGCATGCCTTGGCGTTTCATTTTCCCCAGCTTGTTGTGTTGTATACCCTTTTGCATGCATGAATGTACCTATTTGCTCATTTAAAGTTGTAGATCTAATCTTGTCAAGGCAGGGATGCATGATCTGAAAGATTGAAGGCTTAGCTCAGTCTTTCAAGTCCTCTGCTGAGCTAGTAGTGTACTCAACAGCATTTCAGTTTCCAGTTTTACATTATATTCTGTCTGTGCTAACAAAGTTTTGCAGGTTGAGAGTGTCAGCACTCCTAAGCGCTCGGGACCACTCCCGAGCGCTCGAGAGTGAATCCAGCAACAGTGTTGCATTTTCAGTCATCTTGTATATTGTAGACACCCCAATTTGAACTTGTCGAAGTTCCTTAATTTGTGCCCTCGAGGCTCCCCGATGATGAAATAGGGTCAAAACGGGCCTTGGCAAACTTGGACGATACTTCTTGGACTTTTTCAAAATCAAAACATTATTTTTTTTCTCGACACCCTGAGGGTAAAATTGGCACGCATTTTAGCATATAAATTATATTTGAATGAAATCAATTGGGTTAGAAAGAGGACTTAACGAGCTTTCCAACGCTTCGAAAAACACCCAAAACCGAGTTTGGGAATGTCCGTGGCGCCCTTCTGATGTTGGGCTGCCACTCCCAAGCGCTTGGGAGTGCTGACTGACCAATGCATGTCGAGCTTGGCCTTTGACCACGGCTTTTCAGGCTTTTCAGACCCATTCAACGTTCAACCTGGTCCTGCCTGATTATTCAGATGGGGCAGGAATATAATCATGCCATTTTTCCCCCCAAAACCATTTTCCATTTCATTTTTCTTTTATTTTTCAAGTTTCAAACTCAATTTCCCCTCCCCTATAAATACCCCATTGTTCTATCTCAAAAGGGACCACGAAATTTTACTCTCTCCCTCTACTATCTTCTGAAATTTTCAGTCTCAAAATCTCCTTCAAACATTTTCCAAAACTTGTGTTTCCTAAGGAAAATTTCAAACAATCTTCAAGTTCTTCAAAACTCAAACCTCTAGTCCATCTAGAACTCCATTTTCCTACTGTTTTCTAAGCATTTTCAAGCACCAAAGTCAGTCCAAGAAGCCAAATTCAAGTCAAGCAAAGGTATAAAATCTCTTTTTATACTTAAAAGCCACCGTTTTTCCACTTCTGAGGGGGATCAAGGGTTCATACTAGTTCCTTATACTAGTTGTGAGCTCATGTGATCTTAGTTTAGCACCAAGAGCAAGAACAACACAAAGAAAACAAAACTTTTTCTGGGCACTGTGTTCACTCCCGAGCGCTCGGGACCATTCCTGAGTGCTCAGGAGTGCTGCTGCCACCAAAACTTTGTTTTGTTCATTATGTATTTCATTTTCTGTTTTTAGTAGATACTGGGTGTGCACCGGTCCTTCCAGAGCCCAGTTAGGTTTGCTTTCAGTTGCAAGGAAGCCTTGTTTGGATGGTTAGGACCAGTTCTTAGCTGTTTAAACCTCTGGCTGAGCACATCTGTATTTTGATTCCTTTGTGATTTTTCTGGCAGTATTAGCATGCGAATATGTCTAACCAAACTTGCAGGATGAGGTTCTGGAACTCCCGAGCGCTCTAGACCACTCCCGAGCGCTCGAGAGTGAATCCAGTGACATGGTTTCATCTTTCCACTGTCTTATATATCATGCATGGCAGTTTTCCCCCCACTGTACATATGCACATGCATGCACAGTTCTTGCATTATATCCTGTTAGTGCTAACAAAGTTTTGCAGGGTTAGAGTGTCAGCACTCCCAAGCGCTCGGGACCACTCCCAAGCGCTCAAGAGTGAAGTCAGTGGGCAGGGCTTTAATTCATGTTATTTTGGCATTCTCTCACCATTTTGCCACTCACTGTACAGTTGCACATGCATGCACTTCCTACATGGTAATACTGTGGATACTTGCTAGCTGGTTAAAACGAAACAAAATCCCTTTTAAAAATCCCACAAATGTTTGGTAGAGACCAATCTCGTATTGGGCGAGAGGGGTGCCGTAAAACCCTTCCCCCCTCGTAACGTGGCTTCCGGACCCTTCAAACGATCTCTGGTTTTCACTTCAAATCGATCATTTTCAAAACAAAACGGTTTGTCGGGTGATAAACCATAAATCCGGGTGGTGACTCTTTCGACTCTTCAAATCAATATTTTTCTCAAAAAGGAAATATATTTTTTCGAGCAGGTAGCCCACATATATCATGCATGGCTATTTCACCCCTCTCATGTACACATGCACATGCATGCACTTCCTACATGGTATTACTGTGGATACTTGCTAGCTGGTTAAAATGAAACAAAATCTCTTTTAAAAATCCCACAAATGTTTAGTAGAGACCGATTTCGAATCGGGCGAGGGGGGTGCCGTAAAACCCTTCCCCCCTCGTAACATGGCTTCCAGACCTTCAGAATGATCTCTGGTTTTCAATTCAAATCAATCATTTTCAAAATAAAACGGTTTCTCGGGTGATATACCACAAATTCGGGTGGCGACTCTTCAAATCAAACTATTTTATCCAAAACGGCACGAGGCGCACGATTTTTCCAAAATTGGGCCGCCCTGATCTCTAACCCGGGGCTGTGGTAGCCCACAGTGGCGACTCTGTTGGGGATGTTTGATTAATACTTGAGAAAAAGTTGGTTTGTTGATAAAACGGCCCGCTTCCCTTAAGTATCAATTAAACTTGTGAGCCAAGCTTGAAAAACGTTTGTGGGATTTTCAAAGTTATTTTGTTTCATTGTCCATCTTTTGTATATATCTTGTGCAACCTCGCTGTTGTGTTTCGCCAATCCTACCCGGCTTGCCGGTGATGGGGAATCCCGGAATGCTCAGCAACCCTCGACCGTGATGAGTCATCTCTACCGTTTGTACCATTATTGGGTGTACGCTCAATAGTGGGAGGTATACTTTGACTCTAGTCCGGGGAACCCCTTTCAAGCCAAAACCGGCCTTTGTACATGTTTAGCGAGCCATAGATCCTTCCAAATTAGGACAGGAACCTACAGGGTAGGATTACGTGTTGTATCCTGTTTACATGCTGCATTTCATCTTGCATCATCATTCTGTCAGCCACTGTTCTCGAGACTCGCTCACGCGGTCTTTGCGAGGTTGCCAAGACCCGATGAAGAGTCACGCTCTCTTATGCGTGTTGATCAACTGTGTGAGTCGTCGAACTAAAACCCGATGGAAACTAGAATTTTGCTAAGTCCTTGACTAGTGCTTAATCGAAGAATTAACCAAAGGAATGAATGACATGGAAACAAAACGTCGTGATCCCAACACCATCCGGACTAAAAGCAAACGTACCGCTTACGCCGCTTTGGTTATCGTATCACGTTGTCCACCCCTAGTCATTCCAAACCAATGGTCGATTTGTCGAGGGAACATTAGTCGAACACTTAGCCTATTTTAGCATCCTTTGGGAAGTATTGGTTCCTAAAACGAGGATACACCCCAAAAATCCGAGGATTAAGGCAACCTAGCATGAAGGATACTAAATCGTTTTTGAAAAATGAGAGTCGACGACGGTGACGATGATGCACATTTTCTAAAACCTATGCACATATTTCATGAAAATATAAACAGGGACCGCGTCTGAGTACGGTTTTTGCTTTGCTGTCAGTTCTAAGCAATTGGGCCAAAGAAGAAGAACATCATACCCTCCTGGACCAGACCCTTGGGACAGAGATTGGAACGGCTTCGACTGCAGGCAGATTCCGTCAGTGCATCAGATTTGGGGGTGGAGATGGATCTACTAATTGGGAACCTCAATCCAAACCCAAACCGTAACGGAGGCAATCCAAACGCCAACCCAAATGTCAACCCTAACGGAGGCAATCCAAACGCCAACCCAAATGTCAACCCTAACGGAGGCGAGCCAAACCCAAATCCTAACCCCAACCCTATTCCCAATCCAAACCTTAACCTAAATCTGGGAAACCAGTATGGTGAAATGGGACAGATCAGAGAAGACATCCAACGCCTGGGCAAGCGCACCGACAACCAAATTGCCCAACTTATGATGATGATTACTGGGGTTGCACGACGTCTTCCACCGCCAAACCCGAACCCAAATCCTAACCCAAACCCGAATCCAATTCCGGTCCCAAATCCCAATCCGATTCCAAATCCAAATCCTAACCTCAACCTAAACCTCAATCCGAACCTCAACCTAAACCTCAATCCAAACCCTAATCCGAATCGGAATTCGAACCCGGAGCAGCTGATCTTTGAATTGGAAACCCCGCAAAACCCCGAGATGGCTGCAGTTGGCGAAGATCACCCTGTTAGAGGAGTCCGTGGCGAGAAATGAGAAGATAGCATCAACTGGTTTTGACATCAACAAGCTTTGCTTATTTCCCAACGCGAAGCTTCCGGAAAAGTTCAGACCAATTGACTTTGCTAAGTTCGACGGGACAGGCGATCCAAAGGCGCACTTGACGGGATACATTGGAGCACTTTCCATGTGGGGAGTGGAGAAGGATGCTATGGCACAGATGTTCTCGCAGACTCTAGTGGGGCATGCTTTGCACTGGTTTACTACCCTGGATGAAAGGAAGAAGCGCTCATGGGAGGACATATGCGCGGCTTTTGTGGCGCAGTATGATTATAACATTCAACTGGAAATTACCACTCGGGAATTGGAGTCGACGAAGATGGAAGCTAAGGAGGCCTTTGCTGATTTCGTGAAAAGGTGGAGAGCAAAGGCGGCACAGATGAAAGACAGACCGAGCGACAGGGACCAAATCCGGATGATAGTCCGAAACCTGCAACCCAACCTTGCGAGGCATATGGTTATGGCCCAAGCATGCTCAGACTTTAAAACATTCTTCGACACAGGCTTAGCCGTCGAAGAAGCGGTCCAGCTTGGAATCCTAGATGAGCCCGAACCTGCCCCTAAACCCAAGAAAGTTTACTCCGGAAACAGCAACGCCCTCTTTGGAAACTCCAACTACACCAACCTCCCAAACATCTCCTCAAACACAACTCAAGTCGAGCCCGTCAATCAAATCGTGACCCAAGCTAGTCAACCCCGTACCCAGCCCCGCATTTTCGCTCAATTCTCGGCACCCCTCTCTGCCGTGCTCGAGAAGTTGGTCGAAAGTGGCATGCTCAAACCACTGCCTCCCACTCCCTTGCCTCAAAAGCTCCCCGCATCCCACAATCCTAACGCGTACTGTGCTTACCACCAGAACGCGGGCCACCCAACCGACAACTGCTTCCGCCTGCGCCATGCTATCCAGGATCTCATAGACAACAAAACTCTCCCCACACCACCACAAAAACCAAACTCCGTCTCAAACCCGCTCCCGAAGCACTCTAATGCCCGCACCAACCATATCTCCATAGACCATCCCTTTAACCCGAGCCTCTACATCCTCCCTACCACCCAACCCAAACCGATTGTCGAGTTGCCGACCGAGGATATCGTCTATGCCCTTGAATCTGCAGATTGGGATTTCCAAAGAAGGTGGGAAGAGTTGGCGAGTGATTTCCTTGCAGTGGAGGACCGGGCTATCATAACTGGAGTATGGCCTGTGGCACTCGATGCTCACCAAGTTGAGGAAGTGGAACACGGCAATTGGAGGCAAGAATTCAAAGAAGTGATGGCTGACCCGTTGGACGGGTACTCCCTGTTTGCTCTGTTCTTGGAGCCGGAACCGATTGAAGAAGAGGATGAATGGGCATGGGAGCCCGAGCCCAACGGGTGGCACTGGATCGATGATTCCGACCCTTTAGACGAGACGTCTCTGGCCTACCTATTCCAAGAGGAGGAAGTTCGTGAAGAAATGGACCTCATGAACCCCCGCATGTTTTCGGGGCTCACTGTCAACGCCATTATTAATATCACTAGAGGATCCGACGCTCTGGACCATATCATGGATCAGGCCTTCATTCCACAGGATTACATTATTGGGGAGCACCTTCCACAGCCCGTAGTCGAAATCCTCGATGAGCCCAACATCTGTGTACTGGACCCTGAAGATCTGTGGGGAAAATCTGAATTGGTGAATGTGTGGATTGATGGTGAGGAACTGACCGTCAATAGGGCCATGATAGATGAAGGCTCTCTGTAGATTAGCAACAACAGCAACAACAACGGCAACAGCAACGTCAACTTTTGGAGTTCCATGGAGGAAGAAAATATGTGGCACGCTCTGGAGATGGAAACCCTCAACGAAACCTTGGAGAAAATGGCACTTGACAAAGGAAAACGTAAGGCTGACCCTTGCAACTCTGACTTCTCCAACTTTTGGGAGGGTACTTGGTGGGAGCCCATTCCCAAAACAGTTAGCAACCTTACCAGGAGTGGGAGAGTGTACCAGCCAACCAACCTTCAGCAAGGGAGCTCATCCCGAGCCCCTCCGCCACCACAGAACAATCCGGTCAACCCAGCAAGCACCCATATCCCACCTACACCACCAAATAACCCTTTAAACTCCACAAACCCTCCGCGTCAACCTAATCCACCCATCCATCTTAACCCGTTTGTTAGTTCTAACCCCAACACCTCCCAGCAGTAGGATCCGAATTCCACCACTGACCCCATAATCCAACAGCTCCAAGAAACCCCTGTGCATATGTCCATGTGGGGAGTGTTAGCGGCATCCCGCGAGCATCGCCGAAGACTTGTTAACACTCTCTCCAAATTCGAGGTCCCCTATGATATAGCCCCAGAAGCCCTCATTGCCCTTATAACCCCGATGAACCTCACCCAGCACACCTTGTCGTTCACAGAAAAGGACCTCCCACCAAAGGGAGCTGACCATAACAAGCCACTACACGTGATGATGAAGTGTCTCGGAAAATGGGTCCCTGCAATTCTCATCGACAATGGTTCAGCCATCAACGTGTGCCCACTTCGCACCGCTTATTGCCTGGGCCTCAAGAACAAGGACTTTGCACCATCGAATCTGGGTGTCCGCGCCTATGATAATACGCGCCGCGATGTTTTGGGGACAATCAACTTGGAACTTGTGACGGGGAAGTTTAAAACCACTGTCGAATTCTGTGTGTTAGAGATACCTGCGTCATTCAACCTCCTACTGGGGAGGCCATGGCTTCACAGGTCGGACGTCATGGGTGTGCCCTCAACGTTGCATCAGAAACTCATCCTGGGTTTAGATTCTGGAACCCTCATCATCCATGGAGACTCAGGCATCCGTCCACACTCTGAGGACAACTCCCCACTGCTAGAGATTATGCATGGGGAGGAGGATATTGCCATGGGGGGCTTTGCGGTTATGACTTCGAAAGTGTGCACCATCCGGGCCGAGGACGGTTTCTTGGTGAGCTCCGCAGCGCTGGAAATTATGAAAAGGATGAAATATCTACCAGGCATGGGTTTGGGGCTTTATGGTCAAGGAGTCCCGGAGTTCCCTGATTTCCCTAGAAGTAACGAGCGCTTTGGTCTAGGGTATGAGGCCAAGAAGAGCGATCCAGCAAAGAGGTGGCGCAACCGCGCCCGGGCTCATGCAGCTGGGGTTAAGCTGAGAGTGAAAAAGGCGCTGTACCAAGGAGAACCCGAGCCCTTTGTGGATCTTGAAACGAAAATGAAGTATCCGGGGTTTGAAATCTTTGCCAACGACACTTGGGAAGAGGATGAAGTAGTGACCAAGGTGGAAGAGGTATCTGAGCCACTCGACTGGCTGGAGGCTTTTGGTTTGGGCAGTCTCCAACTCCTATTTGAGGGCGAGGATCCGGAGGGTATGGTCGAAGATGCTGCTGTGCTTGTGCTTAGAAAGGAAGAGGAAGTTGAAGACCCTTCCAAACTCATTGTGGAGGCTGTAGGCGTTTATGATAATTGCACTTTCATACCACGTGTAACTCGCACTCACAGCACTTACACTGAGTCTGAGTCCGAGTCCGAGTCCGACACTAGCTCGTCGTCTAGCACAGAGTCGGAGTTTGTGCCTATTGGCCCTCCACAGCGTAGCTTTTACTTTGAGTTTGAGTCAACCACTGTATTCCCCCCTTCTGAGGAGGCTGCTAATGAAATGAATGATCCCTTTGCTTACTTGCCTGATTTTGAAATAAATTGCTTAGATCCCGACGATGAAGGAATAGATCTCGATGGGGACATCCCCAAGGAAATCCGTTCCCTCATCGATCGCGAAAATGAAAGGCATGCTCAGCCTTTAAAAGAAGAAATAATCTCTATAAATTTGGGTGATGAGGAGAACCCTTGATTGGTTCAAGTCGGTTCCGGGCTGTCCCCTGATGAGCTCCAAGAGCTCACAGATTTACTAAAAGAATTCAAAGAAGTTTTCACTTGGTCTCACCCGGACATGCCCGGAATCGACCCGGAGATCGTCGAGCACAGGATCCCTCTCTTCCTCGATGCAAAACCCGTTAAGTAGAAACTGAGAAGAATGCGGCCCGATTGGGTTTTAAAAATAAAAGAAGAGCTTACGAAACAAATCGATGCCGGTTTTCTAATAGTAACAGAGTACCCTACTTGGGTCGCAAACATCGTTCCTGTCCCCAAAAAGGATGGAAAAATCAGAGTGTGCGTCGATTTCAGAGATCTGAACAAAGCGAGTCCCAAGGATGATTTTCCATTGCCACACATAGACATACTTGTGGATAACACTGCAGGGCACACTTTACTGTCCTTCATGGATGGTTTCTCAGGGTACAATCAGATTCTCCTAGCTCCGGAAGACAGGGAAAAGACCACATTCATCACCGAGTGGGGGACATACTGTTATCGGGTTATGCCATTTGGGTTGAAAAACGCCGGTCCTACATATCAAAGGGGTGCCACGACACTGCTGCATGACATGATTCATAAGGAGGTCAAAGTATACGTCGATGACATGATAGTGAAAGGAAAGGAGCGGAAAGACCACCTCCCAGCATTGAGGAAGTTCTTGGGAAGGATTCAGAAATACAGGATGCGCCTCAACCCGCAGAAGTGCACGTTCGGAGTCACGGCTGGTAAGATGCTTGGATTCATGATCACAACCAGGGGGATTGAGGTGGATCCTTCTAAGATCAAAGCCATTCTTGAAATGGAGCCACCTCGATCCGAGAAAGAAGTCCGGTGCTTCTTGGGGAAAATTCAGTTCATCAGTCGGTTCATCGCCAAGTTGACCTTGACCTGTGAACCACTCTTTCGACTACTCAAGAAAGATGTGAAATTCGAATGGAATGACAAGTGTCAGAAAGCTTTCGAAGCAGTGCGGACTTATCTCCAGAATCCTCCAATCTTGATGCCGCCCATCCCGGGAAAACCTTTGATCCTATACTTGTCCGTCATGCCCTCGTCAATGGGGTGCATGTTGGCACAAGAAGAAGAAGATGGGATTGAAAGGGCAATCTACTACTTGAGCAAGAAGATGGTGGGAAGCGAAGAACGGTACACTTCATTGGAAAAGACGTGTTGGGCACTGATATGGGCCACGAAGAAATTGAGACACTACATGCTGGCTTACTCGGTGATACTGATTTCTCGGATGGACCCTCTCAAATATCTATTCGAGAAGCCAGCACTTACCGGTAAGTTAGCACGTTGGTTGCTCTTATTGGCCGAGTTCGAAATCAAGTACGTCACTTGCAAGTCAGTGAAAGGAAGAGCGGTGGCAGAGTTCTTGGCAGATCGCCCGATTGAGGGCCCAGAACACACTGAGTTTCAATTTCCCGACGAAGATGTAATGACAGCGGTCGACGAAACATGGACGTTGTACTTCGATCGAGCCGCTAATCAGAAGGGCTTTGGGATTGGCATACTGCTAGTCTCGCCTGAGGGGTCGCACATTCCCCTCGCCTTCAAGCTAAACTTCAAAGTCACGAACAACGAGGCAAAGTACGAAGCCTGTATTGTGGGGATGGAAGCTGCATTGGAGATTGGAGTCAAGGCACTGGAAGTTGTCGGAGATTCCAACTTGGTCGTATCGCAAGCAAATGGAGAATGGAAAGTTAGGGATGAGAAGATGAAGCCGTATCATCAGCAGCTCGACGAGCTCATCCCGAACTTTCAAAAGGTGACCTTCACACACGTACCGAGGATGAAGAATCGCTTCGCGGACGCACTGGCTACTTTAGCATCCATGCTGGAACTTCCAATCGGGGTAAAGCTAAGACCTGTCATGATTGAGCAGAGGGGAAAACACGTGTACGACTATGTCATGAACATCGACGAACCAGACGATGGCCTCCCTTGGTTCCATGATATTTGGAATCTCGTCGAGAAGGGGGAATTTCTTGCGGATTCAACTAAGAAGGATAGTATCGCCTTACGGCGGCTTGCGTCTCAATACATCATCTGCGGTGGGAAACTATACCGGCGATCTCCGTGCGGAGTTCACAAGTTGTGTGTTCACGATGACGAGTCAAGAGCAGTAATGGAAGAGGTTCATGAAGGTGTTTGTGGGCCCCACATGAACGGAATGATGCTAGCGAAGAAGGTTCTGAGGTTGGGATACTATTGGTCAACCATGGAAACAGATTGCATCGAGTATGTGCGTCGATGTCATAAGTGCCAGACACATGCCAATCTTATCCATGTCCCACCCTCGGAGTTACACTCAATGGCGACACCATGGCCGTTCTCCACCTGGGGCATCGATGTTATTGGAAAGATCACTCCCGCGGCTTCCAATGGTCACAGGTTCATTATGGTAGCAGTGGATTACTTCACCAAGTGGGTTGAGGCAGCTTCGTATAAGACTTTGACGGCGGTTCAAGTGGCTCATTTTATCAGGCAAAACGTCATTTATCGGTATGGGGTCCCTCAAGCCTTCGTGTCTGATAATGGCGTTCACTTCAAGGGAAAGGTTTTGGAACTCTTCGACGAGTTCAAGATTCAAGTGCATCATTCAACCACCTATCGGCCACAAACAAATGGGGCAGTTGAGGCGGCAAACAAGACAATCAAGACGATCCTTGAAAGGACTACTCAGTCAGCTAGGAATTGGCACGAACAATTACCACTAGCTTTGTGGGGATACCGGACGTCTATTAGTACACCAACGGGGGCAACACCCTATTCTTTGGTGTACGGTATGGAAGCCGTTCTCCCTATCGAGCTAGAAGTTCCATCGCTGAGAGTCATGGCCGAGAGCGGAGTGAACGAGGCCGAATGGATCAGTGGGAGATTTGAAGAGCTCATGCTATTCGATGAAAGAAGCCTACGGGCATTGTACCACATTCAAGGTTACCAGCGAAGGATCGCCCGGGCGTTCAACAAGAAAGTGAAGTCGAGGGACCTGCAAGAGGGGGATATGGTAGTTAAGGAAATTCGTGTGCCGGTGTTTGATCTACGAGGAAAGTTCCGACCTAAATGGGCAGGGCCATACATCATCAAGACCATTCTCTCTGGAGGAGCGGCCTCAATCATCGACCTCGACGGCAACGAATTCTCAAATCTTGTCAATTTGGATCAGCTTAAATGGTATTGCCCCTGAGAGAGCTCGCTGGGCCGAAAACCGCAAGGGCGGGCGGTCCCAGGCAAAAATTAGAGCAAGCCTGCTAGGTCGAAAACCCGAAAGGGCGGCTTACGCAAAAGTTAAGGCAAAAGTCGAAAAAGAGCTCGCTAGTCCAAACTGACGGAGGATGCGGAAGGGTGGATAGAAGGAGAAGCCTGCCAAGCCAACCACAAGCACATGCGTCGAACCCATGTTACCAACAGTCATGGCAGGGAGCCTAAGCCAATGGCACCGCCAAACGATGTCATCTTCCTCGGCAGAAGCGAAGAAGTCAGCCCAGTCATCCTCATTACTGTACGTCGCTAGAAAGGGACGGTTCCATCCACTTGCACGATACCACCAATCATTGGCTGGAGGTGTCAGCAGGCTCAACTTGTCACAAAGCCACATCTACCCAAAAAGAGAGAAAACAAGTAAGGAGTCAGATAAAAGCCTGAACCGAGCGTTGAGGTAAAATGAATGAGAGAAATAGAAAAAGGAGAGCTGAGTAAGGTCCCTAACCTGCAGCAACAGCGGGCTACCACCAAAAACCCTTGTGCGACCAGCATGGACAGCATCTAACCCCATCAAGGTCTCGGCAAGAACCAAGGGTGCGACATCCTTGCGAGCCTCGATCTGAGAAGCGACACCCACCAATAGAGAACTGGGCTGACCAACGGACGGAACCAACAGGAAGGCCGCCAGGAGACAAATGCAACAAGCCATCATTCGATGTCCTTGATACTCAAAGTCTGTCAAGTCTCTAGGTGGGCTAAATCTCTCGTACAGCTGCACGATGTTGATGGCATTGCCCCGAGTGAGAAACTCAGCGGTGTTCCCGCTGATTCCTAGCTTTGCTTTCAGAATGTTCTTCATACTCTCCCTGAGCATTGGAACAATCGGCTCAGTGGAGTCATGTAACGACCCAGATTTTTGGGAAATAAAAATTTCGTTAAAAATTTGAATTTTATTTTATTACTTGGATTCCATTTAAAATTCCTTTCTAATATCCAAAAATCCGTCGTTACTAAAATTTAGACTTACAACTATAGTCTTCTTCATAAATTTCTAGTCATTTCTCCTAAGACAAGTATGCTTGTAAAGCACTTGTATATTTTCCCTAGTAATCCGTCGTAATTAGATTTCTTCGCCATGCAACATAGTCATTTTCTAAAGACAAGTGCCTAGCATATTGAGAAGTCGTAGAATCGTATTTCTTGACTGGGAACCTTATTTAGCTTCTAACTAATCGTTAAGGAAGCCTAATCGAACCTTTAATCTTCATGAACCATTTGAACCCTAAGCAAACCTTTTGACCAAAGTCAACCTTTGATCTATTACCCATTGGACGATAAATGCTAGAATAATCTTTATCCATTGGACCATAGGTTTCCACCGAGGATATTGTGACTAGATTGCTAGGTACACTTTATATGATTATATATTACTTACCATCTTTACCCATTGGATGATAGAAGTTAGGAAAATCTTTATCCATTGGACAATAGGCTTTCTACCTAAGATATTTTATTAGATTTGACCAAGGTACACTTATATAGTATTATATAGGCCTTTGTACACATATTTGAAAGATGTATATATAATATTCCAATATTATACTTTACTTGGTTATCCATTGGTCCATAAAAGTTAGGGGAAATATTATCCATTGGTCCATAGATTAGTCTTTCTACCTAGTACAAGATCTATTAGTTTAATTAGATTCACCGTGAGTCATTGTACTAGTATAGATAGATTATATAAGCTTAGTACTTTCTATCTTTAACCTTTGGATAATAAAAGTTAGGAGAATTGTTAACCATTGGACAATAGGTTAGTCTTCCTATCAAGTACAAGATCCATTAGTTTAATAGATTTGCCATGAGTCATTGTACTTATATATATACATTATGCAAGCATAGTACTTTCCATCTTTGACCCTTGGATAATAAAGGTTAGGGTAAATATTATTCATTGGATAATAAGCTAGTCTTTCTACCTAGTACAAACCTATTAGTTTTATAGATATACCATGTGTCAAAATCATTTATACATATTATATTAGCCTAGTACTTTCTATCTTTAACCTTTGGATAATAAAAGTTAGGAGGACTATGACCAATTGGTTAATAACTACTAGGGGAATTATTATTCATTGGATGATAGGACTAGTACTAATGTATGTTGGTTAGTAGCATTACCTAATTTTCCCATGGGATTCTCTAGTGAAAGAATAAGATTTATACTTATATATATATTTCCACAGGATTCTATATGTACCTAAATATTATATTAAGACAAGTGTATGCCTACCCTTTATTAAAATATAGGAAGTACTCATGTGCTAAATCCAATTGTTTATTGGGAAAATCTTACTCTTTCTAAACCCCATCTATTTATTCTTCTTTTGTCCTTCCATATCTAGTAAGTATACATATATTATACATAGTAGTACTAAGGAGAGAGAGAGAGAGAGAGAAAGAGATAGGAGTAGAGAGAGAGAGATTGCCGAGAGAGATGAGAGAGAGAGAGAGAGAGGCCGGATGAGAGAGGGAGAGAGAGATTGATGATGTGTGCTCTTGTACTCTTCCAAGCCTAGTCATAGTCGTTGGCCAATCTTCACATATCACCTAGTACAACCAAATCTAGGGTTTTCTACTCTTCCATATCCAATCCAATCTTCCAAGGTACTAGACTAAATCAAAACCCCAATAGAATAACCTAGATTTGTCCTAGAATTGGGAAGAAAAATCTTGTAATCTTTCCACCTATGTACCCTTAAAGCCTAGTCATGGTCCTTTGGCCAAACACCTCACCCAATCCAAGGACAATAAAATCTAGTCAATTCTTTATCCATTGGATAACAAATGTTAGGGGAAAGATTGTCTCTTGGATAATAGACCAACCTTGGCCTATAAATAGCAAGCCATTCAAGCCTTGAACTCACACCTTTACTTCTTGCTCCCACTTCTCTCTAGAAACTCAAGCATTGCTCCAACTTCTCTCTAGAAACCATTTCTGTTTTTCCAGGCAGCCTACTGCCCTCCACAAAACCTCATCTTTCTCCTACCTAAAGTAGTTTCTAGGATGAACTTCCTTCGGGAAAGTTGTAGAACACTTAGAGAGCTCCAAGTTAGACCCAAGAACCACCTAATCGGTCAAGAAACGACAAGGATATCGACATCCGAAGTTCAGCAAAAATTCGGATTTCCAGATTTCCAGACAGCTTACTGTCTCCCCCTTTATCACCATATTCCTCCTACCTAAAGTACTTTCTAGGATCAACTTCCTTCACGAAAGTTGTAGAGCACTTCTAGAGCTTCGATTTCAACTCAAGAACGATTGTATTCGGCCAAATATTGACCAAGTTACTGCCATCCGAAGTTCGGTCCAGATTCAAGAGTTTCACCACCCGTAGGATTTCCAATTAGCTTATTCGGCCCCGACTAGTTTCGGATCAAGGTAGAATTTTCCTATACCTTCGAACTCTAAATATAATAGTACGTATATGAAGTTATGTTGTTGAAATGAATGTAGAATTTTCCTACACCTCCTAACCCTAAGTATAGTAGATTCTCCTATCTACTTAAATCCTAAGTATACGTAGTTATGCTGTCAAAACTAGATTAAATACAACCTTGTTCTAAGTACATGTGATTTGGTTGAATGATAATTAAACGTAGTTTACCTTTAAGATATAGTATGATGCTTAAGCGTAGGATCTTCCTACACCTCCTACACTCTAAGTATATGTAGATTTTACCTATGCCTTCTAAACTCTAAATATAACGTATGATATGCGTATGTTGAAAAGAATGTAGATTTCCATATCTATTTCCCTTAATTATAATTTGAATTATGTTTACTCTTGAAATGTAGTTTATCCTATACTTATAAATATAATGTATATAAGTTTTGTTGTTAAAATGAACGTAGGATTTTCCTATACCTCCTAAAATCTAAGTATAGCGTATTGTATGCGTATTTCGAAATGAATGTAGATTATTCTAAGCCTTCGAATTCTAAGTATACGTCGATTATCTTATCTACTTTCCTTAAGCATGACTAGAAATGTTTATAAGTTGTTATCTTGGTTAAACACGGCATGATTAGCATAACGTTAGAATCGCTCAATAAACATATGCTATTTTGAAGCATGATTTTGGATTAAGCTGAAGTAATTGTATTTTGATCTTAAGATGATATGAGCATGACTACATGTTTACTTACATTACTTGTGGTTGTTGATTAAAGCATAAGTGATTTATCACTCCAAAGGCGTCCGTACATGTGGCCTTATGCTTAAATATGATTGAGCATGATTATGTGATAATATGAGCATAATAGTGAATATCGAGATGGATGATCTTATTAGTTTAGTTTCAAGATTTCTTAAATTGTGAAATGAACTACCGCGGAGTCAAGGCATGCAACAAGACACAAAAACCGAGAAAATAGAAACATGACACCTAGGGTGTGGTTAAAGAAAGGATGGGATTAACATGCGGAAAATATTTTGAAAGTACATAATGACCGGACTTGGTAGTTATTGTGTGAGTGTTTTCGAAAACCGCAATGAGGCCGGACTTGGTAGTCCATTGCGAAGATAAAGGAAATAATTGGTCTTGGATAAAATATTTTTGAAACTACATTGTGGCCGGACATGGTAGCCCAATGTGAGTTGTGAAAACCCGCAAGGTGGCTGGACTTGGTAGCCCTTTGTGTGGACTTGCGAAAACCATAATGTGGCCGGACTTGGTAGCCCATTGCGAAGATTGCCAATGGGGCCGGACGTGGTAGCCTCATGTGGAAATATAGCTTGGCCGGACATGGTAGCCAATGCAAGATTTGAAAGAATGTGTTTTGTGAAACCATGATATGGCCGGACTTGGTAGCCATCGTGAGTGTTGCTAATGGAGCCGGACGTGGTAGCCTCATTAGTAGCAATTTGTGAAAGAAACTTTGGAAAATTATGGTTTTGTTAAAGGTGAAAAGGATGACACGGTCTACAATGAGTCGCGTAGGAGAAACACGAAAAGACATGACACCAACGTTAGAAAGATAGCGAATGCGGATGTGTTATTGCTTAATTTACTTTAATGAATGAGCATGTGTAATTGTCTATGTGAATTTCTGGTTACAAGTAAGGATTTGTGGGTATGGTTTATCTTGGAAAAATAGTAACATGGATTATGAAACGCTGCGAAGAAGAAACTCTGATATCACGAACACCACAATAGTTAAGAGAAGATGCGGATATGTTATTGTTGATAGCTGTTGAATAAACACGTACTGCGTAGATATCATTATCTGTATGATTCATTGCTGTTATATGTGACTTGCTATGTATAAGTTAAGGGTTAGTGGGTTTGGTTTATTCTATTGAGCTTTTTAAGCTCACGGTGTTACCTTTGGTGACCCTGACATATTATATTGGTGGTGACGCCGGTATAATGTGTCAGACCTATTAGACGAACAGGGTAAGATGTACACTTTGGAGGCTTTTGGAGCCGAAGAGCTGGCTAGGATGGAAGAGCAGGCGGAGCTGTAGTTAGGAACCTTAGTTCCCTTCCCTTTTGAATAAATGTACTCCTTGTGAGGTTGATGATGTAATAATGAGCCAGACTCCATTTGATTTTATCAATAAAATTGTCCTTTAACGTACCCAAAAATTGGGGGCGTTACAAGTCATGACTTCCAAGGTAGGCATGGAACTCCTCGACGGTGGGGCACAGCTCTTGAGAACCAAAGTGAAAGACATGCACTTCGGAATCCCAAAAGTGTGTCGCGGCATGCAGCAAGACAGGACAAATTGCGACCTCTCAAAGATGCCGTAGGGCGTAGAGTTGGTGTCCTCGGAAGTTCAGCCAGTCGATGCCTTCGAGACTGTCTAACCAAGGTCGAAGCAAGGCTTGGTTCAACAAGGCCATTAGTAGGATGGATTTTTGGAAGAAGAATGTTGGAATGAGGTGTGAAGGACTTGCCAAAGCATGACTCTGTATTTATAGAGGTCTAGAGGATACAATGCCACTTCCCACCAGCCTTGAAATCATCAAGCTTAACATTTTCAAGAAAATTCAAACTTTGGAAATTCAAAAAGTGTTGGAAAAGGCTCAAGTCTTGCTTTGGGAGGCCAGTTCTCCTGGGAAACAGATTGTTCAAAGTCACAAGGCACCTCGGAAGTGTGCGTGCAGAAGAAAACGACATGGGAATAGCTAGTGAGTGGCATTGGGAAGCAACAACTGATCTGCTATGACAGTAGTCCCGAGCGCTCGGGAGTGAAGACCCAAGCGCTCGAGACCACTCTCGAGCGCTCGGGAGTTCTGCTGTTTTCAGCAGGTTTTGGTTCTCAGCTGTTTAGCCTCGATTCATCCCTGAAAATGCATGCAACTCAGATCAGAAGACCCTTGACTTATTCTTATGGGATACAGCGATTTCCGTTATCTGTTTCCTTGTGTATTCATCCGTTTCTTTTAAAAATACGAAAGTTTCCAAGGTTTTCATTCCGCAAATATGTCAAATTCCAC
The DNA here is from genome assembly GCA_018127125.1 of Rhododendron griersonianum. Classification (NCBI taxonomy): domain Eukaryota; kingdom Viridiplantae; phylum Streptophyta; class Magnoliopsida; order Ericales; family Ericaceae; genus Rhododendron; species Rhododendron griersonianum. Next base: position 26,812,116 of record CM030790.1, on the reverse strand, counting down.
GTTAAGTGTGTTTGATTGAATCCAGTAATGCGTATGAGTCACAATGTGCATTATTGACTGTACGGCATGATCAAACGCGCGTTAACGCTCTTGGTTCAAGTTTTCGTTGTTCAAGTGTCCCAAAATCATCATTCGCAAGTGTAAGTGAGGGTCGATCTTCGTGTCAAGGGCATTTTTGTAATCCTAGCGGTTCTTGCAGGTCACGACACTCATTGGCCACCGCACAGTGCACTCGGTTACAATCAATAGCCCTTAAATCTAAATTTCATGGTCGATCGCTCAAAATTTGCTGTTATGTGTCAATGTCAAGTTTTCGTTATTACTTTGAGAGTATCGGTTGAAATTCGCGTGCTCTTTACTTTTATTTCAAGCTAGGCAAGCATATTTCATAAAATATAATTCTTAAAGGAAGTGCGAACGAATGCAAAAGAACGAAGTGCAAATTTTCATAAATGAAATACGGTATTTACAATGAGTAAGGAAGGAAGTACAAAAGCTGGGGCAAACACACGCCCGATCCTAACTGCCGGGGCACGCAAGCCCAAAAAATCAAGGCACGCAGGCCTAGAAGCTACAACTACCGCGGCATGCAGGCCCATGTACAAAAAAGCTAGCAAAACAGCAAAAGCCTAAGACTCAGACGCGACGAGTCCTCTTCTGCTGGTGGCCCTCGGACTCTGTGCTCTCACTCTCGTCACTGTCATCACCATCGTCTGCGCTAGGAGAACCAGAAGCAGTCTCTGAGTCCGTCGTCCCTAACACACGCGACTCAGAGGACTCCTCTGACTCGTCCTCCTCCTCTGACTCCACGCAAGCGAGTCTCCGCTGGGACTCCGCCCTAGGTAAAACCTCGAACTGTCTAGCCTCCGCAGCGGGCCGCGACACTCCCTGTGTCCCTCGTCCCCGTGTGCTGGCGGAAGCTGGAGAGCTCGTGGTAACCTGAGGTCGTACCCTAGCCGAACGTCGTGGCTGCACCTGCATATCATAAACATGCTGTCATTCTATGCATATTTGAAATTCAATTGATTCAGTAAAAGTTCTATACCATGCATTGTCATACCTCTGGAACGACAGGGGAAACAGGCTTAGGGACAGGTCTGGTCGGCAAGACCCTCCCTCTCGCACAACCCTTCAGCAGGTGGCGCATCCCCACCATCAGCATGATGGCCGTCTCGGCCCACTCTCACGGTACCTGAAAAGTTCAAGCATCAGAATTGTGCAAGCAGTAATCATTCAGAGCAATCAGTAGTGCGAATTCATTTATACCTGAGCAGGAAGCCGCATCGGCGGCTGTGGAAGGCGCGGAACGTCTATCAACGCCCGTGCCCCCGAAGAGTCTGTCGCCCCTATCATCCACTCCAGCATGGGTAGCACTGTCGAGCCTGACGCCTCTGCCGTCTCTGGCACCCTCGTGTCACCCTCTCCTCTGCCAAGCGGGCTGGCACCTCAACCGGCTGCAGGCTGCCTACCACCTCGACCTCTACCTAGTGCGGACCGGCCGCCACGGCCCCGCGCTCCAACCTCTCCTCCGGCGCCAGGGCCTCGCCCTCCCTCGGCTACCCTCCTCTCTAGCTCTGCCTCCACCCCCAGGCCCGTGACCAGGTACTGGCCTACGTAAGCTACGTAGTCCAGACTGTGCCGTAGGTGCCGCTCCAAGTCTGTGTCAGGCACTGTGTACTGCTCTAGTTCCGCGCGAGTGTATGTCTCCGTCCTTTGCACGCGTGGAGGAAGCAGCCCAGGTACTACGAACGCTGGAAGACCGAGCGACTGCCGAGTCACTCGATCCCCCAAGTACCACTGCCAGCCCAATGGGCACTCCAGTAGCACCCTGCTCCGTGTCACCTCGCGACTCCTCGGAAGGAAGTCGGCCTCAACCCTCGACCACCTGTCCCAGTGAACCTGCATATCGAATTTGGAAGCATCAATAAAGCATACGTCGAATACGGAAAAGAGAAATGGAATAGGAGCAGATCATACCGCGACTCCAGTCAAGCTGTCTAGCCAGCGTCGGAAGGTCATCACCTCCCCTCTCCTCTCCTTTGTCCTCCTATAAGCCTTGCTCCACGCAAGCCCGCGAGGAAGCAAACCAGGATCCCTGCAGGTGTTCTCAGGCGGGAACATCCCGAGAACCTCGTAAGCCCAGAGCTGCAAATGGTCAAGCTCAATTCAGTTCAAGTATGCATTTCAAATCAACAAACAGTCGATAGTAGTATTAAAGCAGTAATTTAAACCATACCTCGACGATCCGCCAGTAGCCGCCGACTGTGTTGCCCACTCCACGAGAGGCAGCTCCCAGAAAGCAGTAGAGGGTACACAGAGCACCCCCTCCCCAGTCAAACCGTCCTGTGGTCCTCAGGTCAGCCGGCCCGCCAAGTAGCAGAGGTGCACCCGCGAGCGCCGAGTCGGGTACAGAGAAGCGCCGAAAAGGTAGAGCAGGTACGCCCGGGCCATCCTCGCCGCCTCCTCGTCGTTTGCAGGCTCGTGGTCCCAGTACTCCACGAACTGCCCGTATGCCGCCATCCCTCCCCTGTGCCGTGGAACCCGCCCGAGGAACCACCGCAGAGCTGCGTCGTCTAGCACCAAACTCGAGTCGTAGGGGATCGGCTCTCCTCCCACTCTCAGTCCCGTGATCGCTGCAAAGTCCAGCGGTGTCAGCGTCATCTCCCCGAACCGGAGGTGGAAGGTGTTGGTGGTATCCCACCACCTCTCGGTCAGCGCTGTAAGCACAGCGCGGTCCACCCTCACCGCCGTCATCAACTGGATGAACGGCCTGAAGCCTGTCGCCACCACCAACTCTCGTACTCTCGCAGGCAGCCCCTTGAAGTACTTCAGCGAGCTGGCTGAGCCTCCGTGACCGTAAACGTCCGTCGTGCGCTGTTTCAACAGATTAAAGAAATAGCATCAACATCAGCAATCAATATGGCAATTCACGAAATAACTCAAGCGTCGAATTCAAAAGGTTCAAATTGTCGAAAGCTTACCGTAGTCCAACCCGTAGAGATGTGTGAGTCGCGGTCTCGGAGGAGCAAGTCCTCTGGGTAGTCAACTCGAGCGGGAGCGTAGCTGTCTATCCCCACTGGCACGAAGAAGTGAACCCGCGGAGCGTAGGTCGCAATCGCGAACCCAGCACGCTCTCCTCCCAAATAGGCCTTCGCCTCGTCAACCGCGGTCACCCGCGCCTCAGCCGCTGCCTCCGGCTCCGGCCTCTCTACCTCCATCTCCTCTATCTCCTCCTCCTCGACCCTGTCTCCCCCCGCGTCCGACGCCCCCGCGCCACTCAGTAAAGCCCTCAACAAGAGCGCCGCAGCCCAATCCTCTGGAGTCTCAAAACCTCTCAACACGGCCGGGACCCCTGGGTCGAGGCCAAGCGCGTCTAGTATATCCCGCGGCTCCGCGGAGTCCAGGAAGTCACCCTCCTCGAAGGGAATGTGGCGTGAGGCCCCGATCCCGCTGTCTTCTCCCCTCTGTACCGCCGCCGTCGACCTCAAGGCGGGGGTGACCGTGACGCTACCACCAACCACCACCTCGTCGACCTGTCGCTCATCGCGGGCCCGATTTGCGGCCACGAATAACTCCTCCACAGTAGGAGTGGGAGGAGTGCCCGTGGCTCTACCTCTGCTGCCCGTGGCACCACCTCCGCTGCCCATGGCATCTCCGCCACCGTTCGTCTGACCCCCACCAGCGTCGGGCTCAGCCCCGACCTCGCCGGCCTTCCCAATCACTGTAGAACTTCTCCGGGCCTCCTCTGTCACCGTAGGGTCATCTCCAACACCACCCACTGCCACTGTGCTCTCACCTGTAACCCCCTCGTCGCTGGGCACAACTGCGTCGCCACCAGCTTTGACCATCACCGCCGCACCAGTTGCAGCCACTGCCACGCCGTCGCCAGGTGTAGCAGCAGCCCCGCCGGCCTCTACCACCGTCGCCCTCTCCTCGGTGCTAGCCATCGCCCTTACTTCCTCTTCCTGTAACTTCTTCTTCCTCTTGATTCGAACTTCCTGGCACACAATCGCCCACTGGAAGATCGAGGAGATCTCGAGGTTTCGATATCGGTCTGTGGTTTTTCTGGAGAGAATAGAATAGTCGAGTGAGAGAGAGATGGTCGAGTGAGAGAGAGTAGTCGCCTGAGAAATCGAGAGCAGGAGGACAGCCGTACGTCGCCTGGTTCTCGAGCGCTCGAGTTTGGGGGTTTTGAACCCCAGACCTGAAAAAGGAAGGCGAAGGAGTGGCAGCCCCAGTCGCGGTCCCGAGCGCTCGACACCACTCCCAAGCGCTCGGGAGTGGTCCCAAGCGCTCCGCTTTGTTTTAGGTCGCTGCGCCGAAATCTTCGGTCCCCTGTTTATTTCACTTTCTATCGATTATTGCAATGTCGAGGCTTATTACAAAATCAATCTCAGTCCTAATTTTTGTTCGTATCATACGGAGCAATTGATCACGAACTTCTTTCGGTAATCCAAAATTGGTTCACGCTTGAAAATTGATACTTTATGTCGAAATCGTCTAATCATTTCATTCGCAGAAGGTTTTAGCCGTGCGTTGTCCGCCGAACAGAGCAACGGGTAGATTTGTCACAGAAGCCTTGCGTTGTCCGCCAAACAGAGCAACGAGTAGATTTGTCACAGAAGCCTTGCGTTGTCCGCCAAACAGAGTAACAGGTAGATTTGTCACAGAAGCCTTGCGTCGTCCGCCAAACAGAGTAACAGGTAGATTTGTCACAGAAGCCTTGCGTCGTCCGCCAAACAGAGCAACAGGTAGATTTGTCACAGAAGCCTTGCGTCGTCCGCCAAACAGAGCAACAGGTAGATTTGTCACAGAAGCCTTGCGTTATCCGCCAAACAGAGCAACATGTAGATTTGTCCCAGAAATCGCGCGTCATCCGCCAAACAGGGCAACAGGTGGATTCCCCATACGAGTATTTGCATTTACCTTGCTTGTCCGCCAAACAGAGTAACAGGTGGACTCTTCATGCATTTATCTTACCAATGTCTCGTCGATGCTTTCTTTATCGTGCATGCATTACACGTGTTTGCATTTGCCCCAAAGAACTACGCTGGTCTGATCCCTGCAGAAAATGGGTACGTAGGCAGTCTGAAAAGACGCGACCTCATGCATCAAATGTTGGTACGTTCTTTACTTGCATTTGATTTTGAATTGAGGATTTGATTTGGCTCGAATTGGGCTGTCTCAATCTTTGGACGGCACTCGTATCCAAACATGATGCTGAGCGACGCCCATAGAGGGGCAACTGTAGACACCCCAATTTGGACTTGTCAAAATTCCTTGATTTGTGGCCCGGAGGCTCCCCAATGATGAATTTGGATCAAAACAAGCCTTGTACCGATCGAGACTCCTTGAAGGATTTGAAAAGGAAAGAAAATGGTCAAAATCATTCCCAAGCGCTTGGGAGCAGTCCCGAGCGCTCAAAACCGTTTTCCAAAACCTCTGGTCTAGCTCACTCTCGAGCGCTCGAGAGTGAAGACCCAAGCGCTCGAGACCACTCCCGAGCGCTCGAGTCTTCTGTGCTGCCCAATGGATGGCAGGGCTCCCCACTATCCATGCAATCCATCATTGCAGCCCCTTGAGCCGGCTGAGGTTTGAGTCTACACTCAACCTCAGTCAGAGAACACTAGGTCAGCAGATTTTCCCCATTTTAAAATGTTTTATTCAAAAACCATTTGATTTCCAAACTATAGGTTATTTTGCCTATAAGTAGGAGGGCCTGGTTTCAGGGCAAGGGGCTGCGAAATTTCCTCTCTCTAGGAACCCCCCCCCCCCCCCTCTTCTTTGCTCTCTCTCTCTCTTGTTCAAAACAAGAACTTCCCAAACTCAAACTCCAACTTTAAAACCTCAAAAGCTTTCAAAAGATCATCAAGGAAAATGCAGGAAATCCAGAATACTCCTAGCTTCTGATTTCTTGTATTCTCCTTTCTCCATCCACTTTTCAAAAGCCAGTCAAGGAGCAAAGTGTCAAGCAAAAGGTAGAAAACCCTTCTACTTTGATATCAAAGCAAAGAGGATGTTCTTCCCTTCTGAGGGGGGTCTCTCAGCCTGACCCAGTCTTCAATACTGGGTGCATGGTTGGGAGACCTTAGTGTAAAAACAAGAGCAAAGGGGTACAAAAAAAAAACGTTTTCACAAAACCCTTACTGGAAACACTCTCGAGCGCTCGAGAGTGCTCCCGAGCGCTCGGGACTGTTCCCAGTTTCATGCATGGTCTTTTGTCACACAACAGGCTGGGTATGAGTTACACTTTTAAGGGAAAGAATCTCATCTTGGCATGCATGCACAGAAAATCATTTTCCCCTAAAACAGAAATATTTTCTCACAAGTTTTCATGTGTGAACAAGGCTCCTTTCTTGTAAAGTTAAAAGAATCATTCACTTCAGGGGAAAGTCAAAACAAGGGCCTTTGCATGTCAAGATAGTACTATTTTCCATCTGAGAGCAAGTTAGCATGCAGCCCACTCCCAAGCGCTCTGAACCGTTCCCAAGCGCTCGGGAGTTCATGCATGCCTTGGCGTTTCATTTTCCCCAGCTTGTTGTGTTGTATACCCTTCTGCATGCATGAATGTACCTATTTGCTCATTTAAAGTTGTAGATCTAATCTTGTCAAGGCAGGGATGCATGATCTGAAAGATTGAAGGCTTAGCTCAGTCTTTCAAGTCCTCTGCTGATCCAGTAGTGTACTCAACAGCATTTCAGTTTCCAGTTTTACATTATATTCTGTCTGTGCTAACAAAGTTTTGCAGGTTGAGAGTGTCAGCACTCCTAAGCGCTCGGGACCACTCCCGAGCGCTCGAGAGTGAATCCAGTAACAGTGTTGCATTTTCAGTCATCTTGTATATCATGCATGGCTATTTCACCCCTTTCCTGTACACATGCACATGCATGCACTTCCTACATGGTATTACTGTGGATACTTGCTAGCTGGTTAAAATGAAACAAAATATCTTTTAAAAATCCCACAAACGTTTAGTAGAGACCGATTTCGAATCGGGCGAGGGGGGTGCCGTAAAACCTTTCCCCCTCGTAACATGGCTTCCGGACCTTCAGAATGATCTCTGGTTTTCAATTCAAATAAATCATTTTCAAAATAAAACGGTTTCTCGGGTGATATACCACAAATCCGGGTGGCGACTCTTCAAATCAAACTATTTTATCCAAAACGACACGAGGCGCACGGTTTTTTCAAAATTGGGCCGCCCCGATCTCTAACCCGGGGCTGTGGTAGCCCACACAAATGCCAGAGTGGAAAAAGATGCGTGCATATGTAAACATGAAAGTGATAATATTTGCACCCTTTCAATTGACTGTGTTGGAAGTGAGAACGCAAGTAAATTGAGCGCCATGTCTATAAAAGTACAGAAAACTAATCAAATTCCATTTTAAATAATAAGCTAGCTTTGTTTAGTGGTAGAAATCAATCATCCAAACTTGACGGATAACAAATGATTCAAGTTGCGGAAAATGGACCATGTTGTAGAAAAACACACGAGAAATGTAAATGCAATTACAAATAGAAACTGTAATCCAACAACAGAGAGCTAATGGCACAGATCATGGAAAATTTTCAGCTTGAAAATTCTAGTACAATACGATGTAATAGTAATTGAATGAGCAATTATAAATTTTGTTGGAACCAGTTATTCATGAACCTGATGTTGACTATAAAGCAACTTTGAAACACACTCCCTCCGTCCCTTTATTACAGTCCAGTATTCCATTTTGGGCTGTCCCTTAATAAGTGTCCATTTTGTAAAGTTAGTGGGTAAAAGTTGGTGAATTGTCTATTTTGTCCCTAAAAGTAGATTCCATTTTGAAAAATTAGTGAGTAAAAGTGTAATGATGATGGGTAAATAGGGAAAGTGGAGGAAAAAGTTGATGTGAAAGGTATAATGATGATGTCTTTTTAATAAGTTGGAATTACGAAGTAGGACATTTAAAAAGGGACGGAGGGAGTACTATAAATCGAACAACTCGTGTATTAGATAATATGTTGTTCTTCAATTTGGATAAAATATAAGTACAAATATTTATATAATACGTCTTGAGTATATTTAGGGTAATGATCCTTGATAATATTGGACCCTAATTTTGGTACATATTTCCAGTCGTAGGTCATTTGAACTAATCAAATACCCAAATATTGATGTTCATGATTTTCATATCAGCCAGAAGGTAGCAATGATTAATAATTATACAATTTTGAGCATGCTTATCAACTGATTTCCAATAACCAAAAAAATCACTTCTATATCTTTGAATTTCGTAATTAACCAAATTGTTAATTACCTTCAACTCAAACAGCAGAACTTGAAGTTACCGGCTGGCAGACTACGACGACAAATATTACAAACATTGGTCACGCCATAAGGGAACCCTGTATATGGTCGCGAATTCAAGAAAACAATTAGTCGTTTGTTTATCGAATATGTTTGTACATCACAAACATTCATATGTTTTTCGATATCATCTACCCCCACAGCGTTGCTCAGAGATGATCGCCTTATCTGAAAACATGCAACAACACATGCAAATTAGAACAATGATTTGTTTTATATTTGCATGTTATACTAAGTAATTTAACTATTTAATCAAAATATTTAATTACTTGTATCACATGGTGGTTTTTGTGGTCATCCAAATAATGAGTACGGAAAAGATTTCCAGTGCATTCTATGCAGTATCGGTTGCACTGATTACATCTGTATTGTTTGTGGACCTGACAATCGACATAGAACTTGGCTTTCAACAGTTGTTTCAGCCATGGTGGACTGCAATTTTCAATCTCTTGCATGCTAGCATTTCTTCTCTGTTCTCGAAGTAGCAGTATAAGAAGGTAAGCCAAACAGATATTCAAAAGATATTCAAAATAACGATGCTTGATGTATTTAAGGACAAGACATGTCATGGAGTAGTTAGACGTCAGCCTAATTATAAGATCCTTTCTTTCCAATACAATTATAACCTTTACGAGTGACCATGGTTTAATTTTTTCGAATTTTATAGGAAACTCAAAATAAAGCCAATACTTATGAATTATGAATGCGATGGACCAATACTATTTTTCAACTATAACCATTAACATGAATCCACAAATTATATAATGCAATTTACAATCATAAGTTTTAACATCAATCTACAGATCAAACCATAGAATACATTTTCCATCCGTCTTTTCGAACCACGTCAAAATCATATTATTAAAAATGTCAATTAACCAGATATTTTAGTTTTAACTGGTTTTGTTTGCAACTGCGATTTAACGGATTTTTTGCACACTCATAATAAATATTATAGCTGATTAAATGCACGTGGATTGTAATTCGAATTTGTTTAGTTTCGTTGACAAATCTAATTGAAATCAATGAACACGTTCCGTAATCAATTTTGGTTAAATTTTACTACGCGTTTAATACAATGATGCTGAATACATTTTCATAATCTATAAAAAAAAGATTAAATTTTTATTACCCTTTAAGTTAACTAATTGGATCATATTAATTCAATTATTCTAAATTCCTCGAAATAATGTTTGTAGTAGTAAATTTTTTGAAAATTTTACATTGCGATCCAGGAGTTCATAAGCTGTTAATAATGAATAGATTCATGAAAAATATCACGTTGTTTTCAACATCGAATAAGCTAGTCATTAGTTTATGAATAGAACTACCATTGATCGAAACCAAATTGTTGGCACATTCCTTTTCCGTTCATGAAAATGACACCGTAGAATTTTGTAATTTTTAAATTTGTCGAAACAAGCTGATAAAATACGCCACGTTTTGAGTGGTTTATGTTCACGTTAACATTTTCATAAATGTTTGCACAATTTCGATAATCTAATGCAATACATGCCGTCGATATTTTTGTTTCAAATGATAAGGCACATACAGGTAAGTCACGTGGGTTATGCACACGTGGTCTATGTTAGCGGTACAATAAGTCGGTGAAATGACAATAGTTGTACTCGAATCTACTCTCAGAGGTGCCATGTAAACCATTTTGGTGTAAATTTTTTCCATCGTACAAGCTAATGATCAAGAATTTTCGTGAAGTTAAGTGCTAATTTCCATGCAACATTGCTACTCACGCAACGATCCAAACACAATAACTTACACAACCTCTCATATACATGTGAGGTTCACACATAGAAGTGTGTGTGGAGTCCACATGGTTGTGAGAGGTTGTATTTTTGTTGTGTTTGGATTGCTGTGTGAGTATCATTTTTTATTTCTATGACCTTAAAACAACCCATTTCACATACAATTAGAATCCGTTCTACCGTGACTCATCTGTATGTGAGAGGGGCGTGGCACAAGTGTGTCACACCAATGTGCCTCTTGCATTTTCATTAAAATAATTGAATACCCTCTTTGTTTGGTTCTCATTTTTAATAGTCATTTTTTATGTAATGAGTGGTAATGAGCGAAAAAAAATAGGGGGAAAAATATATTGAAAAACCTGTAAAAAGGAAAATGAAATGAGATGACATGGGAACCAAAGAAGATAAGACCTATTGTTGTATTTTGATTAATGAAATGAAATAGATTTAGTGCATCCTAGCATATTCTTTTTACTAATCAATACTCCCTCCGTCCCATAATATTTGTCCGGTCCGCAAAACAAGGACGTAAAAATAATATGTTTTTTGCAAGAAAAATTCAAATTTTTTTCAACAATTCATTAGATATCGATGAGTTCTTGTAATTTATGAAAAAAGTTTGAATTTTTTATTGAAAGAAATGCATTATTTTTTAGTCCTCGTTTTGCGGACCGGACAAATATTATGGGACGGAGGAAGTAATTTTTTAAGTGCAGAGTGGGTACTATGCGATGCCCATTCCTTGCATCTGATTTATTCATTTTGAAAAGTGCCAATATGGAGCAATAAAAAGGAGGAACGAATAAGACGTTTTTATTTGGACTGTGAAAAATGTATCAAATGACTTAATAATGCAAATTATGCATGATTTGTGTTATATCAACCATGTGGCAGCGAATTTTTTTTGGGTATTAACGAAAAACATAAAGTTGTGTTTCAATGAGTTTATTCGATATTCCTTAAAAATTTTGTAAATTCATGATCGAAGAGGAAAACCGAGAGTAATGATTAAAGACAGAAATAATCATTGGAAAAAGATACAAGAAGAAACAAAAATAACGATTGAAGTTGGGTGCAAATAATGATTGAAAGTAAAAAGTGATAATTATTTTTTAAGTTATTAAATTTGATCTAGATCACTATGGAAAGAAGGTTTCAAAATTTTAGCTTTTAGGTTTCATCAATATAAATTTTTTTACCATTTTTGTAAATAAAAAAAACCTCTACTACAATAACAATACTCACAAACCAATTAATTATTTATATTCATTATTCAAAATAATTTATGATTTTTTTATTCATCACCGAAGATAGCTAATCATTATTTACCCATAGATTTAAGACTCTCAATTCTTTATTTTTGGAAACATACCTTCTATGGATACCCCATTCAAGGAATTCAGTAATTATCAAAAGTATTATTGATTTTGTTTGAAACCCGTTATTTGATCCCAGTGCTTTATGCTGCACGAAGTACTAAATTTTAATGTAACAACCAAAGTTTTATCCTAATGTCATGGTTACAATTCAAATTATTCTGTCAAAACAATTATAATATATTAATGTTGGGAATTCTTGATAATATCAAATGGTCAACAAATATTGGTTCTAACTAAAAGAGATCAAAACTCTGAAGCGAACGTTGTGCATAGATTCTAACTTACGTTACACCAAGCATGATAATAGAATAACGTTGGAGTTCGCGTAAACATTTAATTTATAACTAACTTTGAGTTTTCACGTACACATGTTAACATTGTAGCATATGAACTAATCTTAGCGTAAGGAATTACAGAGACATTATACTTTGGTAACCTATTATATTTTTTCGTAGTGAAATCATAATCTTATTGAAAGGATTCCGAGTCCAAACCAAAAGTCATACAGATGTCTCGTTTGGTAGTATTGTATTATTGGGAAATAAAACAACATATCAACTGTAGACAGTCGAAGTTCCTTAATATAAACAAAAGGAGATCAGTTACAATTACATGTTTACAGCACAGGAGAGTTACAAATCCAGTTAAGGCTTCGCAAACGTTACGCAAAAGACTATTTTTTTCCATGGGAAACCTGTTATCAAAAGCGGATTGCAACTCTAACACGCATGGTTTGATAATACTGACAGTAGGTTTAATCCACAATCCCGGGATTGCAATTTCATCTATGGCAATTTCGTTCCAAATCACGTTTTGTTGAAACTCTTCCAATTCCTTCTGCATGTTAGCATTGATTTGTTCTTCTATTTGTTGATCAAACTGGCGGAGCAGCTGAAAGGATGGATTAATTTGAAGTGCAAGTGCAAGATGTTGGTTGGATGAACGAGTAACCTTTAGCATCTGAAATAGATCAATAATCTCAATTTTCAGATGCTCATATGTTTCAATCAGCGGCACAGTAACCGGTTGTTGCGGTTCTGATTCAAGCTGTTGATTGTTGATTTCCAGCTGATCATGTTGAGCAGCAACCAGCAATTGTCCTTCCTATTGAACTTGTGCATTGTTAACTTCCATAGAATCATGTTGATCCATGTTGTTGCTTATCATAACCTGGAATTGAGCTGAAATTTCAAAATTACTTGGATAACAATAATTGCAAACAATTGGAGGAAACGTGAAATTCGATGACAAAGAAAACTCGTTGTAGTATTAAATTATATTGGTTATGATTAGGTAAATTATATCTGGTATATTTAAGTTCCAGGTAAAATCTAAATTGAATGATAATAACCATTTGTAAATTGAACTCACACAAATGAATAAATATTAAATAAGTACGAGAAAACGCAAACACTCATATATTAGATTTGATTCCCCTCTAATTCTTCCACTTACAATTTGCTAATATTACATGAAAGCAGTAGCAGCAGCTGCTCTGTTCTCCAGCTTTCTATTTTCCGATGCAGGATGTTGCTTGAGTTTGAATCTGGGCACTTTAAATAGATCTTGGACACTGGTGTAAAGCAGGGTATTTTTGTCAATTCTCCTATTTTTGCAGTGTTCGAATCCACGTGTTCGAAACGTTAGAATAGATTTTCTTTGAAGCACCATAAACCACAAAGTATCGCTCAAAGGTACCAATACGCATATCTTGAACGTACAAACATCACAATGGTGTGAATATGTCGAGTGAATATAGATGATCTTATTGTATATTGAAACTCTATTACTAAATAATTATACGATTTTTAAGACTAAAAATCAATTATTCTCCCGCGTTCTTTTATGTTTTTTTTTTCTCTCCGAATTAAAATATCAACGAAGATTTGTAAAATGGTCAATTGAAATTCTTAAAATTATGCAGGATTTTTTTTGTTCTCAGATTAGAAATTGACAAGACAGCAGATGGGATATTTACGAAATTCAAAGAAACAATACGTCGATTCACTGATATTCGTTGAAAATTCAAACTATCGACAGCTATTCAAACTAATCCCAAGGCTGTTGAGAGAACTGATCAACAATTTGAATGCCGTCGAGTGGCAATGAAAACAACATCTAAAACCGTCCATTATTATTTATTATCATGTTCTTACGTTATCAAACAGAGAAATACTAATATACATTCGATAAGTCTGAGCTTACATACGTCAATAGATTTGTACTTGAAAGAATGACAAGCTTGTTTTGGGTAACTTCGACACATGATGCGATTGTGATGATTCATATTGTTACAGGGTTCACGTGGCATGAATTGGATTCGTAATCTGCTTGATATTCGACGAACTTCGAGTACAGTTGGTGAATTCAAACAGTTCATGTACTATTGACTATGCCGTAATTCTGAACGAGACACTATTCCTTCATTGTACCCGTCGATTTGATCTCTGCAAATAATATCTAAGTTCTTGTGTTCGATAAGGTGAACACGATTGCTGATGTGTTGGACAGTTGAATCAGTTAGTGATGCAAAATCTTATAAGTATTTTTCATGTAGTTGACAGAACTTGCAAACGAACAGAATTCGCACATATCTTATTGGTTTTTATTTTACACCTAAAAGATACGTGAACAGCAACAAATGGTTTTACATTTATAGGTTATAATTAGGCTACGTTTTTGTTGCTAGCGGGCTCCACAAAAAATATAGTAGATGATGTGGTGGTTTAGTGGAGTGCATACTACACTAAACCACTACATCATTTACCGCATTTTATTAAGAGACTCATTTTGAGTCCCGCAAAAATTATAGAAAATTATCTATAAATTTTTAAATAATATTTTAGTAGGCCCTATAAAAAAGTAGCTCTTACGGGTACTGGCAAGTATTATTTCTAAATTTATAGGAGCAAAAAATGGCCAAATGTGCAGTTTTGGTTACACGAAACCGGAAATAATATTTTTTGATATCTGCTAAAGCTAATTTTTTACAAGGTCTCACAAAACATTTTCTTAAGTTTTGTAGATTTTTTTTTGTATTCTTATGGAACTCCAAATGGGCTTCACAAAAAATGTGGCAACTGATATAGTGGTTTGGTGTAGCGTATGTAGCACGTCTCGTATCTATTCATAGTTACAAAATCGTTCATTGTTATCAATAATAAATAAATTGTTCAAAACTGCTCATATATTTCGCATGCGGAAATTTGAGTTACAAATTTTCAGTTGGTAGAAATAAAATAATAAAATGTGGCAACTTTTGGATTATTGAAAATAAGATAATAAAATAAGATAACAGCTCCTTTGGATGGAGCGATTTCTGGAGAAAAGGGAAAAAGGATTTTTGTCTTGTAGCTAAGTTAATTATTTGGATTAAATATTTTGGCAAGAAATAAATAGAATATTACAGAAATGACTTGTTATTTTTTATTTTTTCGATAAGTATGTTTCAAAAAATTTCCGTTGTATTTCTCTTATTCCAAACACTTCTTCTTTTATCTGACTCCACTTATTATCCTTACTATTTTCCAAAATATTTTTCAAATATCAAACCAAACTCAGCAATGTAATGACTGGTTTATCTCGTCGATTATCCAATCTCATAAAAAATGGTGACATTTTGCGAGAAAGGGCTATTTTTTTTTATTTCACGTTTTCTTAACTTCCGAAGAGGTTGTAAGCCATCTCTCTTTATATATTTTCGCAGAATGGACTTCCATAAATACCCAAAATAAGACCTTATTGGTTGTGGTTGAATTCTGTATTGAACCGTGTGTTCAGCATGCCTAGAAATTTCATGTCACGTATATCATAGCTAGCTTTTTGTCGTGTATGAGGTAAGCACACAACACAAACTCCGATGTGATCGATGGCTACATCAGCTTTTTTGAGGGAAATCTTGGGAGGATATTCAGCGCAGCAGGTACATCATGGCATGGATATTCCTTCGGTGCAGTGTTATAACTCTCCATTCATTATCCCGAAGGTATGACAAGGACAGTTAGTGGATTCACATTTATAGTTCAAATTGCATACATGTAGACACCTCCCAAACGGGGCATCGCCATACAGATTGATCATGTTTGTTTGCTCGATTGGTTGCTTGCTTCGTAAACCAAAATCATGGACATTCCCATGGCTAGGAACATCGCCACATGATAGCGGTTATCATCAAAACAGAGTCGCCACCCAGTTTATTAAAACTGGGAAAATAAACAGAGATTCTGGACACGGGAGCCAAAAGTACAATAAGGGGAAGGTGTTAGGCACCCCTCTTTGCCCAGTCGTGAGACTGGCCCATAATCGTTCAACATAAGACGTATAGATGCTTTATTTAATTCTAACACATAGTAAGTAAAGTGAGCCAGGACTGTAATTGAAGCATGCATTAGAAAGCAGGAAACAAACAAAGCTGTCCCAGGGTAATGGATCCCGCGGCCGGTGAATGGATGTCACGGCCGAGGGATCCTCCTGGTTTGATATATCGGCCGAGGGATCGAAGCCCCGGTCGATGTTCTTCCTCACACCAGACAGAAATGTTTGTAAATAATCAAAACACTAAAATCATGATTATTGACAGGAAATAAAACAAAACCAGAGGCCGTTGGGCCTCACCACCTTGATCCCTCAGTTGCTTGATTGCTTCGGATTGCTTGTGATTGACTGATTGCTTGATTAAGAACCCTAGGGTTAGGGTTTGAACTTCGGGGTTTGATCGCCGGATTGACGATTGCCTTCGGGAGGTTAGGGCTTTTGAAGAGTGGGTATAAGGGAGTATTGTGACAGAGTTTCGTGGCTTGATTGAGTGTGTAGGTATATCAATTTCTGTGTGTTTATTTCGGAGCCCAAAGGCCCCTTTATATAGGCATAGGGATGACTCACTCCGGCCAATCAAATCATGAGATGGCAATTGCAATTGCAATGAATCTCTAACTCTACGTCGTAATCTCTGAGCGTAGCCCGAACGCATCGGGAAGGTAGTGTAGTTGGATCAAACCAAACGTCTGACATAACGTTCGAGAGTCTGGAAAAAGGTCGATCTGGCGGCCGAGTAAAGGATTTCACGGCCGAGGAATGGATGTCTCGGTCGAAGGATAGATCTTGCGGCTGAGGAATTGATCTCTCAGGGAGATTTTGCTGGCAACAGGTTGCTCGGGTGAGGGATTGATGTTATGGCCGTGGGATCGATGTCACGGCCGACAGATGGATTCTCCTAGGCTTCCGTGTTTCTGTCTGAAAGGCTGTATGGCTTTGAATTGGGTCCTCTAAGTGGTCAAAGTTCTCACCGAAAGTCCTAAGGTTCTCAAGGAAGCAATCAGCAATCACTGTATCCATTTCATCATCGGGATTGTCCCAAGGTGGGACTTGAAATAATCGTTAGGCCAAATTGGGGTGTCTACAGATGCCCCTCTTTGACTGAACTCAGACGGATCGCGAGACATGTTTGAGTAAGAGTCAAAGCTGTAAAAAGCAACTCAATTTGGTCCAACCACTATTCCAAGGGGTTTTCGAAAAAGGTTTTGTTATGGTCGGGCCGGGAGGCTGCCTACGTATTCCACAAGGGAAATTCAGACCAATCGTAGTTCGGGCAAAAGAAGTTTAAAAAGTTTGGAGGGTTAGAGACAGAAGACGTACCTTAGGGCTTAAAAAGCCGTAGTGTGACATACCTAGACTGAGCCAGGGTTTTGGCGGAAGATAGTTGAAGGAGCGCTGGGCTGCCGGGGGAGTTTTTGCGGAGAGTGTAGACACCCCAATTTGGCCTAACGATTATTTCAAGTCCCACCTTGGGACAATCCCGATGATGAAATGGATACAATGATTGCTGATTGCTTCCTTGAGGACCTTAGGACTTTCGGTGAGAACTTTGACCACTTAGAGGACCCAATTCAAAGCCATACAGCCTTTCAGACAGAAATACAGAAGCCTAGGAGAATCCATCTGACGGCCGTAATATCGATCCTACGGCCACAACATCAATCCCTCACCCGAGCAACCTGTTGCCAGCAAAATCTCCCTGAGAGATCAATCCCTCGGCCGCGAGATCTATCCTTCGGCCAAGACATCCATTCCACGGCCGCGACATCCTTTGCTCGGCCGCCAGATCGACCTTTTTCCAGACTCTGGAACGTTCTGTCAGACGTTTGGTTTGATCCAACTACACTACCTTTCCGATGCGTTCGGGCTACGTTCGGAGATCACGACGTAGAGTTAGAGATGCATTGCAATTGCAATTGCCATCTCGTGATTTGATTGGCCGGAGTGAGTCATCCCTATGCCTATATCAAGGGGCCTTTGGGCTCCGAAATAAACACACAGAAATTGAGATACCTACACACTCAATCAAACCTCGAAACTCTGCACAAATACTCCCTCAATCCCATACTCCAAAAGCCCTAACCTTCCGAAGGCAGCCGTCAATCCGGCGATCAAACCCCGAAGTTCAAACCCTAACTCTAGGGTTCTCGATCAAGCAATCAGTCAATCACACTCAATCCAAAGCAATCAAGCAACTGAGGGATCAAGGTGGTGAGGCCCAACGGCCTCTGGTTTGTCTTAATTTATTGCTTTTCTGATTAACTATAACGTTTTGAATATTCATTAATCTTTATATCTGGTGTGAGGAAGAACACCGACCGGGGCTTCGATCCCTCGGCCGGTACATCAAACCAGGAGAATCTCTTGGCCGTGACATCTATTCACCGGCCGCGAGATCCATCTCCCTGGGACATTTGTTTGTTTTTCTGCTTTCTGATGCATGCTCGTTTATCACACTGGCTCACTTTGCTTACTGTTTAAAGGAATAACTAAACAGACTATGTGTTAGAATTAAACAAAGCATCTATACGTCTTATGTTGAACGATTATGGGCCAGTCTCACGATTGGGCAAAGAGGGGTGCCTAACACCTTCCCCTTATTGTACTTTTGGCTCCCGTATCCAGAATCTTTATGTATTTTCCCAGTTTTAATAAACTGGGTGGCGGCTCTATTTGATGATAACCGTTATCGTGTGGCGATGTTCCTAGCCATGGGAATGTCCATGATTTTGGTTTATGAAGTGAGTAACCAATCGAGCAAACACAACGTGATCAATCTGTATGGCGATGCCCCGCTTGGGAGGTGTCTACAGTTTTTGGCGACTCTGCTGGGGAACATGAGAGCCATAACCAGAAAGTTAAACATAAGACTAATACATGCATTGTCTAATTCACTTATCATATGCATCGAGCGGGCAACCCGTTGAGTTCACCTGATATCCCGGCATGACACGGGCTATGTTGGGGGTTCCAGCAAACTCCACAGTCACTCGTACCTAGTGGTATATCAAAAAGGGAATCACCCAATCACCGCCTATGATGGGCTGGTGAAAGGACTGGTGCCCTTTGACAACGGAGCACCCTGAGAGTACCTAAACCTTTCATGTGTTAGAAAGCCATAGAACTTATCAAACTAAGACAGGAACCTACAGGCTAGGAACCTACTTGCATTTTGCTTCCAAGTTCTTCCTCACACCTTGTATCATCTGTTGTTGTAACATCTCTTTATGTGCAGAAGGGTTAGGGCTTGAACTAAAAGCCCTAACCCTAAGTTTTTATAGCCAAGCACTAATGGCATTGCCTGCAAGGTATATTCTTGGTAAAAAGCATCATTGCTTACTTAACACTCTCGCTTTACTTACAGCACTGCGAAGCATGGATTTCTAGAACGAAATCAAACACTGGCTGTCCCGCCGGCAATTGAACTAGAGGTTGCTCTAGCAATCTTTGCCTTGCAAGGCTAAAGGAAAGAGGGAGTGTAAAGTAGTAGAGCAGGTTATGGATGATTGTATGCAAAGTCAAGGATATTATGGATAGAACTTGCAATACTTATTTCTCCATTGGTGATTCAACATGACAAGTGCAGGACTTTGGTTCCTATTTTCAAATCAACCTAGCAACCCATCTTTCAAAATTCAAAATTTTGAGCATACTTACCTCAACGAGCTGGTAAAATTTAGGAGGTTGTCAATGTGCTAGCAAATGATCAAGTGGATTTCAATTACCTCAATCATGTTTTGAGAAAGAATCTTCCTTAACCAAGAATTGAAAGAACTTTCAAAACTTTTTGCAATGCCTAGTCTAATGACAAATTTTTCTGAAACATTCAAATAGCCGCTAGCACAGCGATGGACTCTGAGTCTACTTTCTGTTGTAGTCATATGCTCAACCTTTTCGGTTTGTCTCATAATATGGATTGGCTTGGAAGTGGGATCTTAAGTTGCAGCAACGAGTCTTAAGAATCATCCATATCAAAAATGGCTGGCTATCTATAGTATCCTATAAACTCATGCATACAAACGAATTGCAATGCATGACTCATCCATAATCTGTGTAAGTAGCTGTGGTGCTATATATATATACATATCATGTTGATTGCCTCTTTCTAACTATGCAGGGGCCAAACCAAAAGAGGAGTCCATCCTCCTCATTTCCTTTATTTGTTCATCGCATGTCATTTGGTTGCACCACCACTAAGGGCAGTTTGCATATTAGAAAATGCGCCGCATGGACAATTAGTAATGGATATCTCAACTTGAGCATGATTAGGCTTCTCCTGCTCTTAGATTTGGAGTTTTAATCTCAGACATGATGGTAATGGCTGACGAAAAATTGAGGTTTTGATCCAACCAAGTTTTAAGCAATGGCAGCCATGTCCATCACGTCTTGGCTTAGATTTTCCATACCTAGCTAACTTTCACCGCCATTTTGGCCCATGTTTTGCTTCTCTTGAAAAATTGATATCATTTTGCTCATCATGGTTTCTGGCCAATTGTCACACTCAGCATGAAATGTGGGTCTTAAATTCAAGTCTCCTCAAATATGAACTACGAATGGCCTGATTCTCTGTTGGGATACGTAGGCACCTTTTGGTCGACCACAAATTTGAAAATGTTCCATCCTGTGCTAGTTTGCTGCCATAGATTGCTCATAATAACATCAAACGTTGAAAACAATCCTTAGGGATTTCAAAGTAATCTTATGACATCTTTTGGAGCGCATCATAGTCACTTGAATTGTCAAAAGCGCAAAACGAGTTTTTCAAAGCTATGACCCGCGTCATTTCTGTTGAGCTAAGAAGGAGCTGACACATCTCTGCACCCTCACAGAGATCGCTTGTAAGCAAAACATGCTATTGAAGATGAAGAAGGAGAAAAGAAAAAGAAAAAAGGAAAAAAATGATGAGCTCGCTGGATTGAAAACCCGTAAGGGCGGTCTAGGCAAAAGTTAGAGCACGAACAAAGTGAGAAATTAGCCGTGTCACCATGCATCTACTATGTGTCTCAAAGGATTGTCCTCAATCTTAGAAAATCCACTTGGTTAAACCTCGAAGCCCCTAATTTCTTGGTTAGGATCCTTTCCACTTTGTCGTGTGTTTCAAGATGAAGAAAGGCATTCATTTCTCTATCCCAAACACTTATCCCTTGCTAGCCACATCGAGCCTCTGGATAATTTCTTTGAACAGCCTGCTAGGCAGCCATCCCCTACACTGGGGCAAACACTAAAAAATACAAGGAGAGAGGAAAGAAAAATCAATGAGAAAACGAGTGCCCTATCATACAAGGGGCACTTTGAAGGAAATGTTTCTTCCAATACATACAAAGGACATTTTTGAAGAAACCAACTCTTTCACACAAAGTGAGGCAAGAGACAACAAGAGTTGATAAAAATGTTGAAGATGGCTGCTAGCTTTTAAAACCCAAGCGTGAGTAGAAATTAGGTTTGAGCCTTTACATCCGCTTCTTTTTCAAGCCAAAATCCCAAGCCTACATTATGGTCCATAATAAAGTCCTCTCAGATTGGGGAACACGACTTGGTAGCAAGGTCCTAGACACTAGGGGCATCACCAGTGTGGGACTTAACACGAAGGGCAAGAATCCTGGAATTTGCATCCTCTTGGCAAATCATACAACATGGAGAGTTACGTGAGACAAGGGGCATGGCTATGTTCCCCTTTATGCACTTCTCTCAAAAGTATCCAACCTCTCATGTGGGTCTCAGTAGGTGCTTATCAACTCAAGTCAACCAAATCAAGCTCGAAGCAACAAACTCACCTAATTGACTAGGGGCATAGGTTTGCAAAACAGTTCTACGTTCTTTGATGATTGAATGACGTGAGTGTGGAACATGGATGGAATGATATGACCTTGAAATCCTCGAGGAAAAGCTTTCAAAGATGGTTTTATCCTAAGCATTCTTAACATAGCAAATGCAAGCGCAGTCACCTTTTTGCAAATTTCTGAGGAAATAACATGGGTCTCTCATTTCATGAAGGGTGCAGCAATATGGTTCCTTGACCAAACTATGTTTTCAGTGGTACTGCTAGGGCATTGCGGTCTTTCAAAACACCTGGCTAGTATAAGCAATAAGCCATTATCAAATACGCGAAAGTTGAGATGTCCAGAATGCATTGCGGGTTCACATGCATATCATCATCACCCTGTCTTTTGCACCTAGTATTTCATGTGTACATCCTTATGTTTGCTTAGCAAAATTAGTTGTCTTGGTTGCACGATCTAACCCCAAGTATGAGGTGTTCTTATGCTCAAACAAGGCAGGTTCATCAAGGCATCATGGCCATCAAGGAATAAAGGGCAATAAAGGGATGCATTGTAAAGTCTACCTCCCTGCCAACACAATTGAAAAAAAAAGCTCAGCCTAAGAAGTGTCATATCCTGGGGGAACACCTCAACTCTTTTGTGGAATGCTGTCACACAGCACTGTCAAGGGCATGCCAAGACCTCTGCCGAACGGAAACATTGCACCCACGTTTATTGTTATTCACATCGCATGTTTCTATGCTAGGGGCAAGTAGATCATTGTCATCATGCACGATTGAGCTAGGGTCAAGCATTCATGGCTTAAACAGGGGGCTTGCATTTCTTTTTAAATACTCAAATTAACATGCCTATGTATTGCATTGCAATCTAGGCCACCCAAAATCGTTCAAGCTCTTGAACTAGGGTTCTTCAAATGTGATGGTCTTGCCCCTAGCAGTCAGCATAAAAAGGACTTCGACCCGTGGTTGACTCCAAGCCTGTCGCATGTTGTTTTCCTATCCATTGCTGTTTTCTAAACTATTCAAATGTGGATGGCAGGATTCTCTTGGATTTCGGTCCTTGAACCGACCATACCAAGCTTTGTATCTATGACCGACAGAGCCAAGTCAAAGAAGCTAAAAGATAGCCTCGTCCAATCTCCACAGCTCCTTCTCAGTAGTAGCTCTACTCAGCAGCCCTGCACTTACTATCAGTAGCACCGTGCTTCAAGCTCCATATTCACTATCATGGCGGCTCCACGCCGACAAACTCATTGGCGATATGCCCATATTCACCTTCTCAGCGGCTCCACGCCCATACTCGAGCCATCTCAACACTCACCTAAGTCAAGATATCAACCTTCATAAAAGTCTTGATCAGCCAAGAGACGTCAACACGACTATGCGAGTGAAGAGGGGGCACCTTGCCCAAGAACCACTCCAAATCCCCTACTCGCTCCCAAAGCCTAGGGTTAACCCAAAGAGGAGCTCCACCTACTCATAGGCCAGTAAGCAAAGAAAAATCACCTGGTGTGATCGTCATCTCGCCAACAGAAGGAAAGTGGAACGTGTTGGGAGTATCCCACCACCTTTCAACCAGCAAGGTCATCAACGACCAATCCATCTTCGGAAGATTGAGGCCCAAAACAAACGGCTCAAGACCAGCAGCGCATACTAACTCCCGAGCCTGCTCCGGCAACGTCACAAACCACTTGTGCAGTAAAGGCCTCCACCACGAGCCTCCAGTTTCCTGTTTCTCTGCCAAGGACAAAAAGGGAGAAGCTTACCAAAACATTGAGGACGCTCAAGTGCTGCTCAGCGGCTCTACGCCCACACCTCAACAGCCCTATGCCATGCTATGTGCACAACCTCGCGCTCAGCAGGCCAGCAAAACAATCCTGTGGCTTCCACTCAATGCACCCTCCAGAAGGCGTTTATGTTGCTAGCTTCCAGAAAGCGTTTATGTTGCCAGCTTGCAGAAAGCATTTAGCCACCAGAAGACATTTGAGTCGCTAAAAGGTGTTTGGCCTCCGGAAGGCACTCCCAGCAGTGGAGGTAATGGAAATCTAGCCTTGGGGGCAATCCCGAGCATGCTCAGAACTAGCCTTGGGGACAATCCCGAGCATATGGAATCTAGCCTTGGGGGCAATCCCGAGCATGCTCAGAACTAGCCTTGGGGACAATCCCGAGCATATGGAATCTAGCCTTGGGGGCAATCCCGAGCATACTCAAGAACTAGCCTTGGGGGCAATCTCGAGCATACTCAGAACTAGCCTTGGGGACAGTCCCGAGCATGTGGAATCTAGCCTTGGGGGCAATCCCGAGCATACTCAAAACTAGCCTTGGAAACATCCCAAGCACAAGGAACCAATCAAACCCCGTGGAAGATGGAATACTCAACAGCTCAGCGGCTCGAAGCCCACCATCTCAACTGGCTCGAAGACGTAAACAATCATCTCAACACCCGTATTTATCATCTCATCACCTCAATAGGCTCGAAGCCTGTATCTACTATCTCAACTGGCTCGAAGCCGTAACAATCAATCTCAGCGGCTCAAAGCCCATTACTTCAACAGGCTCGAAGCCTGTATCTACCATCTGAAATGGCTCAAAGCCATAACAAACAATCTCAGCGGCTCCAAGCCCATTATCTCAACTGGCTCGAAGCCGTAAACAAGCAACAGGCTCTAAGCCGCCCCATCAATCAAAGACATCTATTCTCAGGCTCTATGCCTGAATGCTCAAAAATCTAACATTTTTGAATGCTCAAGCTCTACGCTTGGATGCCCAACCACTGTGTACTGGATGCTCAGGTTATACACTTGAATGCTCAAGCTCTACGCTTGGATGCCCAACCACTGCGTACTGGACGCTCAAAGCCTGTACTTTGAATGCTCGGATTCTGCCGTCCGAATGCTCGAGCTCTACGCTCTGAATGCTCAAGTCCGGGACTTGATAGAAGCTCTAAGCTTAAAAACAAACACACACGCACGGGCCCGTGCACATATTGCATTATCACGTCGAGTCTGCATCATCTTATCTGTTCACATCTAACAAGCATTTGCACATATACACTTTGCATATCTCTCATGAAACAGGTCAACCCTACTATCAACCGGCTCTATGCCTCGGTTTTATTTGATCGGCCCAACGCCTCGATCCTTTGGCTCCACGTCAACATTTATGATGAGAAAGCTCCGTGCACAGACCATCAGAATACAACCAGCTCTACGCTTCGGTTCATATCACGTCAAGCTCTAAGCTCCGACAAACTCAGACCCTCGCCTCAAGACTGCATGCAGGCTCCACGCCTCAATCACTTCGGGCTCCATGCCTCAGTTCCTTCACCTTAAGCCCTTGCCTTATACCAGCTCCGCGCTTCGGTTCATCACGTCAAGCTCAAAGCTCTGACACCACAGGCTCTCATCCTGATCAATACCAGCTCCGCGCTCCGGTCCCATCAAGCTCTAAGCTCACCTCAGGCCTCCGCCTCATAAACCACAGCAGGCTCCACGCCTCAATCCAATCACCGCAGGCTCTCGCCTTATGATCAACACCAGCTCCGCGCTTCGGTCCTATCAATCACCGCAGGCTCTCGCCTTATGATCAACACCAGCTCCGCGCTTCGGTCCTATCAATCACCTCAGGCTCTCGCCTTATGATCAACACCAGCTCCGCGCTTCGGTCCTATCAATCACTCTCCAGGCTCTCGCCTCATGACTACAACCGGCTCCGTGCCTCGGTCCCCTCATCGCCAAAGCTCCGTGCTCCAGCTACTGGCCCTGCGCCTCCCCTACATCTCAAAAACAAACTGGCGTCCAACTCATCCCAGCAGATGGTTTGGATTCCACCCTATTACATCAATCCCATCCAGCTCATTCGCAAGGATAGGCTACTCTACCGAGCTCCTTTCAGTCAAAGTAAGGACGATCAAGAAAAGCAAACGCACCTGCAGTGTACTGATCTACCCCAAAATACTAAGGAAGCTCTCCGCAAAGAAACTCCCCAGGTAGCCCCGCGCTCCTTCAACTATCTTCTGCCAAAACCCTGGTTCAGTCTAGGTACGTCACACTACGGCTTTTTAAGCCCTAAGGTACGTCTTCTGTCTCTAACCCTCCAAACTTTTACTTTTCTTTATTGCCTGAACTACGATTGGTCTGAATTTCCCTTGTGGAATACGTAGGCAGCCTCCGGGCCCGACCAGAACAAAACTTTTTTCAGCCCGAACTACGATTGGTCTGAATTTCCCTTATGGAATACGTAGGCAGCCTCCCGGCCCGACCATAACAAAACCTTTTTCGAAAACCCCTTGGAATAGTGGTTGGACCAAATTGAGTTGCTTTTTACAGCTTTGACTCTTACTCAAACATGTCTCGCGATCCGTCTGGGTTCAGTCAAAGAGGGGCATCTGTAGACACCCCAATTTGGCCTAACGATTATTTCAAGTCCCACCTTGGGACAATCCCGATGATGAAATGGATACAATGATTGCTGATTGCTTCCTTGAGGACCTTAGGACTTTCGGTGAGAACTTTGACCACTTAGAGGACCCAATTCAAAGCCATACAGCCTTTCAGACAGAAATACAGAAGCCTAGGAGAATCCATCTGACGGCCGTAACATCGATCCCACGGCCACAACATCAATCCCTTACCCGAGCAACCTGTTGCCAGCAAAATCTCCCTGAGAGATCAATCCCTCGGCCGCGAGATCTATCCTTCGGCCGAGACATCCATTCCACGGCCGCGACATCCTTTGCTCGGCCGCCAGATCGACCTTTTTCCAGACTCTGGAACGTTCTGTCAGACGTTTGGTTTGATCCAACTACACTACCTTTCCGATGCGTTCGGGCTACGTTCGGAGATCACGACGTAGAGTTAGAGATGCATTGCAATTGCAATTGCCATCTCGTGATT
This sequence comes from Rhododendron griersonianum, assembly GCA_018127125.1. Lineage (NCBI taxonomy): Eukaryota > Viridiplantae > Streptophyta > Magnoliopsida > Ericales > Ericaceae > Rhododendron > Rhododendron griersonianum. The sequence goes on along the minus strand of CM030790.1, from coordinate 26,785,645 downwards.
TGATTGGCCGGAGTGAGTCATCCCTATGCCTATATCAAGGGGCCTTTGGGCTCCGAAATAAACACATAGAAATTGAGATACCTACACACTCAATCAAACCTCGAAACTCTGCACAAATACTCCCTCAATCCCATACTCCAAAAGCCCTAACCTTCCGAAGGCAGCCGTCAATCCGGCGATCAAACCCCGAAGTTCAAACCCTAACTCTAGGGTTCTCGATCAAGCAATCAGTCAATCACACTCAATCCAAAGCAATCAAGCAACTGAGGGATCAAGGTGGTGAGGCCCAACGGCCTCTGGTTTGTCTTAATTTATTGCTTTTCTGATTAACTATAGCGTTTTGATTATTCATTAATCTTTCTGTCTGGTGTGAGGAAGAACACCGACTGGGGCTTCGATCCCTCGGCCGGTACATCAAACCAGGAGGATCTCTCGACCGTGACATCTATTCACCGGCCGCGAGATCCATCTCCCTGGGACATTTGTTTGTTTTTCTGCTTTCTGATGCATGCTCGTTTATCACACTGGCTCACTTTGCTTACTGTTTAAAGGAATAACTAAACAGACTATGTGTTAGAATTAAACAAAGCATCTATACGTCTTATGTTGAACAATTATGGGCCAGTCTCACGACTGGGCAAAGAGGGGTGCCTAACACCTTCCCCTTATTGTACTTTTGGCTCCCGTATCCAGAATCTCTATTTATTTTCCCAGTTTTAATAAACTGGGTGGCGGCTCTATTTGATGATAACCGTTATCGTGTGGCGATGTTCCTAGCCTTGGGAATGTCCATTATTTTGGTTTATGAAGTGAGCAACCAATCGAGCAAACACAACGTGATCAATCTGTATGGCGATGCCCCGCTTGGGAGGTGTCTACAGAGAGCTTCCTTAGTTATTTTGGGGTAGATCAATACACTGCAGGTGCATTTGCTTTTCTTGATCATCCTTACTTTGACTGAAAGGAACTCGGTAGAGTAGCCTATCCTTGCGAATGAGCTGGAAGGAATTGATGTAATGGGGTGGAATCCAAACCATCTGCTGGGGATGCGTTGGACACCGGTTTGCTTTTGAGATGTAGGGGGCGCAGGGCCAGTAACATAGAGCACGGAGCTTTTGGAGATGAGGGAATCGAGGCACGGAGCCGGTTGTAGTCATGAGGCGAGAGCCTGGAGAGTGATAGAATTGAGGTGTGGAGCCTGTTGCAATCTTGAGGCGAAGGCCTGAGGGGATGGGATAGGACCGAAGCGCGGAGCTGGTATTGATCAGGATGAGAGCCTGTGGTGTCAGAGCTTTGAGCTTGACGTAATGAACCGAAGCGCGGAGCTGGTTGTATTCTGATGGTCTGTGCACGGAGCTTTCTCATCATAAGTGTTGGCGTGGAGCCAAAGGATCGAGGCGCTGAACCGATCAATAAAACCGAGGCATAGTGCCGGTTGATTGCAGAGTGTATATGTGTGATGCTTGTTTGTTAGATGTATATGTGTGATGATGGTTGTTACATGTGAACAGATATGATGATGCAGACTCGATGTGATAATGTTGATGCAATATGTGCACGGGCCCGTGCGTGTGTGTTTGTTTTAAGCTTAGAGCTTCTATCAAGTTCCGGACTTGAGCATTCAGAGCGTAGAGCTCGAGCATTCGGACGGCAGAATCCGAGCATTCAAAGTACAGCTTTGAGCGTCCAGTGCGGTGGTTGGGCATCCAAGCGTAGAGCTTGAGCATTCAAGTGTATAACTTGAGCATCCAGTACACGGTGGTTGGGCATCCAAGCGTAGAGCTTGAGCATTCAAAAATGTTAGATTTTGAGCATTCAGGCGTAGAGCCTGAGAATAGATGTCTTGATTGTTGGGGCGGCGTAGAGATTTGCTTGTTTACGGCTTCGAGCCAGTTGAGATTTGCTTGTTTACGGCTTCGAGCCAGTTGAGACGGTGGGCTTCGAGCCGCTGAGTTGATGAGATGATAGATATGGGTGTAAAGCCTGTCGATAATGGGCTTCGAGCCGCTGAGATGGTAGACATAGGCTTCGAGCCTGTTGAGGTAATGGGCTTCGAGCCGTTGAGATTGCTTGAATATGATTAATACGGGTGTTGAGATGATTGTTTACGGCTTCGAGCCAGTTGAGATGGTGGGCTTCGAGCCGCTGAGTTGATGAGATGGCAGGCTTGTAGAACTGCTGAGTTGTTGAGTATTCCATCTTCCATCTTCCACGGGGTTTGATTGGTTCCTTATGCTTGGGATGTTTCCAAGGCTAGTTTTGAGTATGCTCGGGATTGCCCCCAAGGCTAGATTTCATAGGCTCGGGATTGTCCCCAAGGCTAGTTCTGAGTATGCTTGGGATTGCCCCTAAGGCTAGTCCTTGACCATATTCCAATTTGTTTAGGGAGATTTCCTTTACCTCCACTACTGGGAGGCCAAACGCCTTCTAGCGACTCAAATGTCTTCTGGTGGCTAAATGCTTTCTGCAAGCTAGCAACATAAACGCTTTTTGGAGGGTGCATTGAGTGGAAGCCACAGGATTGTTTTACTGGCCTGCTGAGCATGAGATTGTGCACATGGCGTGGCATAGAGCTGTTGAGGTGTGGGCGTAGAGCCGCTGAGCAGCACTTGAGCGTCCTCAATATTTCGGTAAGCTTCTTTTTGTCCTTGGCAAAGAAATAGGAGATTAGAGGCTCGCGGTGGAGGCCTTTAGTGCACAAGTGGTTTGCGACGTTGTCGGAGCAGGCTCGGGAGTTAGTACGCGCTGCTAGTCTTGAGCCGTTTGTTTTGGGCCTCAATCTTCTGAAGATGGATTGGTCGTTGATGACCTCGCTGGTTGGTGGGATACTCCCAAACATGTTCCACTTTCCTTCTGTTGGCGAGATGACGATCACGCCAGGTGATTTTTCTTTGCTTACTGGCCTATGAGTAGGTGGAGCTCCTCTTTGGGTTAACCCTTGGCTTTGGGAGCGAGTAGGGGATTTGGAGTGGTTCTTGGGCAAGGTGCCCCCTCTTCACTCGCGTGGTCATGTTGACGTCTCTTGGCTGATCAAGACTTTTATGAAGGTTGATATCTCGACTCAGGTGAGTGTTGAGTAGCTGACATGGGCCTTTCTTCCCTACCTCCTTGGGCAAACGTTGTTTGCCAACAAGGATAGTCCAGCACATACACAGTCTCTAGCCCCTTTTGCAGTATTTGGAGGTTGTTTAGGAGTTTGATTAGGGAGCATCTGCCTTGGCCAACTGGTAGCCCCTTTCCTCTCTGGGCTTTTGAGTATCTTCTTCAGTTTCCTACTGACACTAGACATGCAGATGCGGACTGTGTTCCTCGCTACGAGTAAAGGTCTGTGGGGCAATGGAAGCCACACGGTCACCAGTTTTGAGCCTTCCTGAGTGGTGACGGGTTTTGGACCGATTGACGGTTGACCAGGTACCCCTTGCATCCCTTGTTTTTAGATCTCCATTCCTCTGTGCTGTGGCTGATTTAGACTTTGTTTGCAGGCGAGGTTTGACCCTTGGAGTGGTGTATCAGAGGATGCCCCTCTTGCGAGTTCCAGGGTTCTAGATTGTACTCGTAACCTGTTCGAGGGTCCCTTTTGTTAAGCTTGGTACTTATGTGATCGGGTGGCTAGCCAGTGGCGCCTGCGTGCTGAGGATCTTCAGTTTGTTCCTCCTCCTCCTCCGGCGTTGATGAGGTCTACTTCTTTGATGTCTAAAGTAGACTTGGAGAATGCTCAGATCAGAGACTAGGCGGGTTTGCTTCTTTAGGCAGGTGACTGTATGGAGTACTGCCATTTTTCCTTGGTTCTGCCTGTTGTTCCTTCAGTTGCTCTTGTTTGGCCACGGGCCCTTTCCTTTGTCTCCTTCCATTCTGATGACGGAGAAGAGGCGCTTGGTGCTTGCCCCTTGTTTTGCATTCTTTTCCTTGTAGCTTGAGGCTGAGTGAGCACCAGCAGTCAGTGGGGAGGATAGCTAGCAATCCCCTTCTTCATCTCAGAGACGAGATCATCTCAAAGACGTCGTCACGACTAGCTTTAGGATTTTCTTTTTCCTTCCTGTTCATGGTTAGCAAAGAGAGAAGCAGAAACTGTATTTGTATGGTGAAAGCAACCACAATGATGATTTTGTAGGCAAGCTTTTGTTCATGAAATGAGAAATGCTTTTTATGCCCCTAGATGTCTTGAGTTTGCATGCGATAGTCAGAACATGGCTGTTTGAACAAGTATTTGCTGATAGACAGTAATTTGTGTGAAAATAAAATATTGGCCGAAGAATCGATTACTCGGCTAAAGAATCGATGTTATGGCCGATGTATAGATCCTTCGGCCGTTACTTTGATTTTCCAAAGGTAGATTTTGTTTTGGCTAAGTGGCATCCTCTTTTCTCTTCCTTCTTATGCTTGGTTTTGATTTTCTTGCCTTTTGCTTTTGCCGTGTTCCATAGTCCGGTTGCCAAACTCGGGAGTTTTCAAGGTATCTTGCTCATTGTGTCAATTACCTTTAGGTTAGAGGGGATGACCTATAGCTCTCGTGTCTATTGATGTTGCCAATTCTTCAAGAAAAGCATACTCATCTTTTGCGAGCTCAATACGCAGGGTTAGCTATACCTATCATTGAGTACAAATTTGTTGACGTTTTTCCTTCTCTCCAAATGTTTGGGCCGCATCTCAATGTGAGATTGCCTACGTATCCCAATCTGGGAATCAGGCCTTTTACGTAGTTCCAAAATCATTACCTTTGAGGTTGGGTTTTTCACTCTTGGTTTTTCTTCTCACATGCTCTAGATTTTGCTTAGGTTACCTAATGGAGGTTGAGTCCCTAGCGAGCTTTTCTTTGAATGCCTTAACTTTTGCCTAGGCTGCGTTTTTGCATTTTCTTGCCCTAGCAAGCTTTGCTCTTACTTTTGCTTGGGTTTTCAGGTTACCCAACGAGCACTTCTCTCAAGAGGGTTTCTGCGTTTCAGAGAGGAATTTGATGGAGATATTTTTCTAAATCTCTCTTATGTTTGTACCTTCATAATGGGCGAGCTAACCCTAAGTGTTCTCGTGGAGATAGTGTCTTCTTTCTAAGTTTTGACAAAAACCTAGTTTCTTAAGCAACTAGAGTTCATCCTTTCCTTCCTTTTTGTCAGCGACACAGGGAACTTGATTCCTTGAAATTTCCCTTGTTTGGCAAAGAGACTATAGTGTTTGGCAATTGCAATTTAGGAAGTAAATCATTGAATAAGCATAGTCTAGAGGATGAAACAGGAATTCACTTAGCAGAAATTAAATGCCCAAGCAGGTGCTCAAAACAGGTTTTAGCTTGATAAAAGCAATGTTTAATGTTCTTTGTCATGTTGTGACTTCTTAGCTATTGTAGCATTTCGAGGTCGTTTTCAAAACCCTTGCCTTTCGTAACTTTATACTCTTTTCCACCCTCTTCTTTGCCAAACAGGGCCTTTGAACTGGATCCATCTTCACTGTTGGCTACTTCTTTGAGACATGAGTAGTCCCCAAATAGAAGTGTTGGTCTAGGTTTTCATCACCCTTTCTTCCTCTTTATTGATTGTGTAATCGTCAGTTATTTCCACTTGATTGAATAGTGATACTAAGGAGATTCCATCGAGTGGATCATCCTATTCTCCTTCCATTCCGTCAAAGTCACTTTCCCCTTTGCTTGTTCTTCTTCATTACTTTTGTCAGACATGTCGGGATCGATCACTTCTGATTGATTGGACTCATTGTTTTCTTCCTCCTCCATCATGAAACATTCGTCCTCCTCTGGGAAGGTAAAGGTTGGCTTGGTTTGGTTGTTTTGGACAATGTATTGGCCAGGATTGTATGTGGGGTTGTTTATGAAATCGATGTTTCGGGGTGGTGGCTCAGCTTTGTGAGTAGGAAGTGGATTGGCTTGCACATTAGGTTTTGGAAGTTTTATAGTTCGGCTATCAATGAGATCTTGAATGTCATGGCGGAGACGCATGCAGTTATCTGTCTCATGCCTAGGGTGTTGGTGGTAAGCGCACTGTTTGTTAGGATCATGGTTTGGGCCATAGGGTGACTGAGGAAGTGGTTTGTTTTAAAGGTTTGAGATGCCCCTAATGGCTCAGAATGGCTAAGGCTTGAGATGAGGTCATGTAAAGATGGTCAAAGTTGCAACGGGGGCGATTTGAGCTTTGGGATGAGCTAATTTGAAAAGGGTCTTGTGGTAAGATTGAGTTAAGGGTGTTGACGAAGGCAGGAGATGTACGGGTTGTGAAGGTTTTCTTGGGTGGAGGAGTTTCTTCTTTCCCAATGAGGCCTAGCTTGATCCTCTCTTCAATCTGCAGCCCAGTAGCTTGATCTTCCTCAGAGCAGTGATAGTCTGAGTGTAAATGTGCGTGAGGTATTTGGGCTGCAAACTCTTGACAACTATTCTCACTTGATCTTCCTCAGGAGGCGGTTCTTCATCTTGGCGGCTTTTTCTCTCTATCTAGCCACAAAGGTTGCAAAGTCCTTGTTTGATTCTGCTTAGTCGTTTCCAAATCTCGAGTTGTTAACTCAATTTGGATGTTGTATGCATATTGCTTGACAAAAGCATTGGCAATTTCGGCCAAGTATGATAGTGCACAAACTCCAAAGTGAGAAACCAATCGAGAGCGCTTTCGGTAAGAGTCCTTTGAAATAACTAAATAATGAGCTCATCATCCAAGCCCATTGGCTTCAGAGTGTTGATGACATGGCGGACATGGCTAGTGGGATTGCCAGTTCTATTGAACTTCTCGGGTAGTTGAGAATCTGGAAAAAGGCAGAGTCCTTCAAAATCTAGAATTTGGTCCCCTTGTGAATGGGTCCAGAGTACGTTCGATCTCCTTGACTTGTTTGGCCAATTCAGGGTTTTCTGCCAATACCACTTCTTGAGGATTCTCATCTTCCACCGATTTCTCTTCGTTCTCAGCATCTCTTGCTGCTTTCTCTGCTGATAAGGTAGCGACTTTGAGCTTGGTGATTAGCAATGATGGCGTCGTTATCTGCCATGAGAGTGGGAGGATTACTTGATAAAGCTTAGGATTTGGTAGATGATTGAGTTTGTTGAGGAGATGACCGCGGAGTCCCTGAAAGTGATTGGGATCGTAGCAGTGTAGGTGTTTTGGCCAGTGAGGGTGACAGACGAGACGGCTGCAAGGACCTCTGTTTGGCGTGACTTCGGGTGTTGTAAGAGTATAAAATTGGCTGTGGTTGCTTCTTTGTTTTACTTATTGTGTCTGTTTTGAAAAGTAGAGTACCTGTAAGTCAGTACTTGGCTTGTGTAGGGTTAGGATTTAGGCTGAAAATCCCAACCCTTCTGCACAGAAAAAGTTATTTACAACAACAGATGATACAAGGTGTGTGGAAGGACTTGGAAGTGAAAATGCAAGTAGGTTCCTAGCCTGTAGGTTCCTGTCTTAGTTTGATAAGTTCTATGGCTTTCTAAAACATGCAGGGTTTTTGGTAGTCTCAGGGTGCTCCGTTGTCAAAGGGCACCAATCCTCTCACCAGCCCATCATAGGCGGTGATTGGGTGATTCCCTTTTTGATATACCACTAGGTACGAGTGACTGTGGAGTTTACTGGAACCCCCAACATAGCCCGTGTCATGCCGGGATATCAGGTGAACTCAACGGGTTGCCCGCTCGATGCATATGATTAATGATTTAGACAAGGCATGTATTAGTCTTATGTTGAACTTTCTGGTAATGGCTCTCAATTCCACAGCAGAGTCGCCAAAAACTGTAGACACCTCCCAAACGGGGCATCGCCATATAGATTGATCATGTTTGTTTGCTCGATTGGTTGCTTGCTTCGTAAACCAAAATCATGGACATTCCCATGGCTAGGAACATCGCCACATGATAGCGGTTATCATCAAAACAGAGTCGCCACCCAGTTTATTAAAACTGGGAAAATAGACAGAGATTCTGGACACGGGAGCCAAAAGTACAATAAGGGGAAGGTGTTAGGCACCTCTCTTTGCTCAGTCGTGAGACTGGCCCATAATCGTTCAACATAAGACGTATAGATGCTTTATTTAATTCTAACACATAGTCTGTTTAATTAATCCTTTAAACAGTAAGTAAAGTGAGCCAGGACTGTAATTGAAGCATGCATCAGAAAGCAGGAAACAAACAAAGCTGTCCTAGGGTAATGGATCCCGCGGCCGGTGAATGGATGTCACGGCCGAGGGATCCTCCTGGTTTGATATATCGGCCGAGGGATCGAAGCCCCGGTCGATGTTCTTCCTCACACCAGACAGAAACGTTAGTAAATAATCAAAACGCTAAAATCATGATTATTGACAGGAAATAAAACAAACCAGAGGCCGTTGGGCCTCACCACCTTGATCCCTCAGTTGCTTGATTGCTTCTGATTGCTTGTGATTGACTGATTGCTTGATTAAGAACCCTAGGGTTAGGGTTTGAACTTCGGGGTTTGATCGCCGGATTGACGGCTGCCTTCGGGAGGTTAGGGCTTTTGAAGAGTGGGTATAAGGGAGTATTGTGACAGAGTTTCGTGGCTTGATTGAGTTTGTAGGTATATCAATTTCTGTGTGTTTATTTTGGAGCCCAAAGGCCCCTTTATATAGGCATAGGGATGACTCACTCCGGCCAATCAAATCATGAGATGGCAATTGCAATTGCAATGCATCTCTAACTCTACGTCGTAATCTCTGAGCGTAGCCCGAACGCATCGGGAAGGTAGTGTAGTTGGATCAAACCAAACGTCTGACATAATGTTCGAGAGTCTGGAAAAAGGTCGATCTGGCGGCCGAGTAAAGGATTTCACGGCCGAGGAATGGATGTCTCGGCCAAAGGATAGATCTTGCGGTCGAGGAATTGATCTCTCAGGGAGATTTTTCTGGCAATAGGTTGCTCGGGTGAGGGATTGATGTTATGGCCGTGGGATCGATGTCACGGCCGACAGATGGATTCTCCTAGGCTTCCGTGTTTCTGTCTGAAAGGCTGTATGGCTTTGAATTGGGTCCTCTAAGTGGTCAAAGTTCTCACCGAAAGTCCTATGGTTCTCAAGGAAGCAATCAGCAATCACTGTATCCATTTCATCATCGGGATTGTCCCAAGGTGGGACTTGAAATAATAGTTAGGCCAAATTGGGGTGTCTACAATACAGATGCACTGTACTCTATGTTTTGGTATCTGAAATACAACTTGTCATTAAAATTTGAACGCATCCGAATGTTATTGTTTATTTTGGTTAACGTATATTTTAATTATCTGCAACAGCAGGTAATACAAATGGAAAACCGTATAATCTAAAGCTACAATGTATTTGCAGGTCAGTTTCGTTCATGCCTGTTCTATGTTTGATTAATTACCTCAATGACATGCAAACTGCAAAACCATTTCATCTGTTTAGGTTATATGTACCTGCAATATGATCCTAAAATTTATATATTTTTTGAATTAATTAAATTAACAAATACTTTTCAGATCATGCACACATGTCTCCAATTTAGATTAACAAAATTATGTTTATGATAAAAAAATGTCACCTTCCAAATACATACATGAGAAACAAACTGGACTGCTTCAGTAAATTATGATTAGGTACTAATACTTTAGAACACAGTACCTTGCCATCTGTAAATGATAAATTTCCCAATCCAAAGCAACTCCTTTTTGTTCTTTCAATTTACGAATTCATAATCACAAAAATTCAAAATACTTTTAATTTTGCCTGAAGAAAGCATAAAATTTCCAGACTTCGTGTTCACAGAAATTAATTTTGTACAAAGAATCTAACAATTAATATTTGTTTCAACAATCAAACACGTACCACTTCGAAGACCAACATGCAGTTTTATTATCTGTAAAAGTTTACGTTTATCGTACTGTGCTTTGGGCATGCAGTGTATTATTCTCGTATACCTGTCTCATTTTCGTCTGTTAAACTGGAATAATCTGCACTATAGATAAAAATTTAAATTTTACATCACAAACTTAAGAATCGTGTTCATATAAAACGTTTAGATTGACCATTACATAGCATTCGATAGTTTGTTTTAATGATCATATCATACAAACCAAAATGCAGCGGTACATAAGCACAGAATTGTATCATGACCACAGAATCCCACTATTTCTTAATATGATACCGAATATAATTTTGGCAATTTCAACAAAATACGTTATAAGGTGATTCCATCAATTAGCAACATGCAACTGCTGTTAGGGTTAGATTTTCTTCTTCTTCTTCTTGAAAGCGATTGCAAGTGGAAGATCATCCTCATCTTTTGATGCATCGCAGTCTCCTTCAACAAATAATTGTCACCGTGTTCTTCTGCGCGGTTTCTCAGTAGTCGAAGTTGACTCACGAACATTTTTTACACTCTTTCCACGTTTCGTCTTGGACAGATTATCATATTCGTGAACCGAATACAGGCATTTTGGTAGCCTAGATTTTGCATAATTATATGCCCTGACTCGCACAGCATAGTTCTCGCCACGACATAGCTTTTCAATTGCTGACGTAGATAGCTCACCCTAAATTCAAATGCACCCTTTAGAAGTTATTGACAACAATAGGTCTGTATTATGTATAATCTTTGTAATGCAACTTACCTGTTGTATGTTCTCTCTCATGTACTCAGCAGTGATACCAAACATCCCTTCAGCATCTCGCTGAAACATGGTAGCAAGAACATAACCTGTTTTGTCCGATAATTTAATGATGAATTTGAGGCTGTGAAACATTTTCATGCCAGTCATACAATTAGTCTTTTTTAATTACGAAATCAATCATTAGCTAGCATATTCAATTGAAAGATTTTGGAGGGGCAAACACTCACTTTACTACCCCCTGGCATGCGCTTTTTACAATGGTTGCACCAGAATGGATCATTACCCATTGCATCCGTCGCATGATTGCACTTTGAGTAGGTCAGATACCAAAACTGTTGTGTTAAATCAACAACCTTGCAGGTAACTTCTACCCAATGGAATTCTTGCTGCACGTAATTTTATACTACTCATTGTGCTATTGCAATATCATATTGAATTGTGTATTTAGGAATTCAAAGTTGTACCTTGTCAACAATAGTTGTGTAGACACCTCCAAACGTGGCATCGCCATACAGATTGATCACGTTTTTTGCTCGGTTGCTTGCTTGCTTCGAAAACCAAAATCATGGACATTCCCATGGCTAGGAACATCGCCACATGATAGCGGTTATCATCAAAACAGAGTCGCCACCCAATTTATTAAAACTGGGAAAACAGATAGAGATTCTGGATACGGGAGCCAAAAGTACAATAAGGGGAAGGTGTTAGGCACCCCTTTTTGCCCAGTCGTGAGACTGGCCCATAATCGTTCAACATAAGACATGTAGATGGTTTGTTTAATTCTAACACATAGTCTGTTTATTTATTCCTTTAAACAGTAAGTAAAGTGAGCCAGTGCGATAATCGAAGCATGCATCAGAAAGCAGAAAAAAACAAACTGTCCCAGGGAGATGGATCCCGCGGCCGGTGAATGGATGTCACGGCCGAGGGATCCTCCTGGTTTGATGTACCGGCCGAGGGATTGAAGCCCCGGTCGGTGTTCTTCCTCACACCAGACAGAAAGATTAACAGATAATCAGAAAGCTATGATTAAGCGTAAGAATGATAAATAAAACAAACCAGAGGCCGTTGGGCCTCACCACCTTGATCCCACAGTTGCTTGATTGCCTCGGATTGGGTGTGATTGACTGATTGCTTGATTGAAAACCCTAGAGTTAGGGTTTGAACTTCGGGGTTTGATCGCCGGATTGACGGCTGCCTTCGGAAGGTTAGGGCTTTTGAGGAGTGGGTTTGAGAGAGTATTTGTGCAGAGTTTCGAGGCTTGAGAGGGTGTATACTCTGATGAATTTTGTGTGTTTATTTTTGGAGTCCAAAGGCCCTTTATATAGGCAATTGGTGACTCACTCCGGCCAATCAAATCACGAGATGGCAATTGCAATTGCAATGCACCTCTAACTCTACGTCGTAATCTCTGAGCGTAGCCCGAACACATCGGGAAGGTAGTGTAGTTGGATCAAACGTCTGACAGAACACGTTCCAGAGTCTGGGAAAAGGTCGATCTGGCGGCCGAGTAAAGGATATCATGGCCGAGGAATGGATGTCTCGACCGAAGGATAGATCTTGCGGCCGAGGGATTGATCTCTCAGGGAGATTTTGCTAGCAACAGGTTGCTCGGGTGAGGAAATGATGTTAGGGCCATGGGATCGATGTCACGGCCGACAGATGGATTCTCCTAGGCTTCAGTATTGCTGTCTGAAAGGCTGTATGGCTCTGAATTGGGTCCTCTAAGTGACTCAAAGTTCTTACCGAAAGTCCTAAGGTTCTCAAGGAGGCAATCAGCAATCACTATATCCATTTCATCATCGAGATGGTCCCAAGGTGGGACTTGAAATAATCGTTAGGCCAAATTGGGGTGTCTACAGATGCCCCTCTTTGACTGAACTCAGACGGATCGCGAGACATGTTTGAGTAAGAGTCAAAGCTGTAAAAAGTAACTCAATTTGGTCCAACCACTATTCCAAGGGGTTTTTGAAAAACGGTTTTGTTTTGGTCGGGCCGGGAGGCTGCCTACGTATTCCACAAAGGAAATTCAGACCAACCGTAGTTCGGGCAATAAAGAAAAGTAAAAAGCTTGGGAGGGTTAGAGACAAAAGACGTACCTTTAGGCTTAAAAGCCGTAGTGTGACGTACCTAGACTGAGCCAGGGTTTTGGCGAAGAGTAGTGGAAGGAGCACGAGGCTGCCGGGGAGTTTTTGCGGAGAGCTTCCTTAGTATTTTGGGGTAGATCAGTACACGGTAGGTGTGTTTGCTTTTCTTGATCATCCTTACTTTGACTGAAAGGGGCTCGATAGAGTAGCCTATCCTTGCGAATGAGCTGGAAGGAATTGATGTAGTGGGGTGGAATCCAAACCATCTGCTGGGATGAGTTGGATGCTGGTTTGTTTTGAGATATGGGGGGCAGGGCCAGTAACTAGAGCACGGAGCTTTGGAGATGAGGGAACCGAGGCACGGAGCCGGTTGTAGTCATGGGGCGAGAGCCTGGAGTGATGGCTTTTGACGTGGTGGAACTGAGGCGCGGAGCCGGCTGTAGTCACAACGTGAGAGACTGAGGTGATAGAATTGAGGCGTGGAGCCTGTTGCAGTCTTGAGGCGAGGGCCTGAAGAGATTGGATTGATAAGACCGAAGCACGAAACTGGTGTTGATCATAAGGCGAGAGCCTGAGGTGTCAAAGCTTTGAGCTTTATAGGACCGAAGCACGGAGCTGGTATTGATCACAAGGCGAGAGCCTGAGGTGATTAGATTGAGGCATGGAGCCTGCTGTGGTTTATGAGGCAAGGGCCTGAGGTGAGCTTAGAGTTTGATGGGACCAAAGCGCGGAGCTGGTATTGATCATAAGGCAAGAGCCTGAGGTGTCAGAGCTCAGAGTTTGACATGATTTGAACCGAAGCATAGAGCTGGTTGCATTCTGATGGTCTGTGCACGGAGCTTTCTCATCGTAAGTGTTGGCGTAGAGCCAAAGGATCGAGGCGCTGAACCGATCAGTAAAACCGAGGCGTAGAGCCGGTTGATTACAGGGTTGACCTGTTTCATGAGAGATATGCAGAGTGTATATGTGTGATGTTTGTTAGATGTGAACAGATATGATGATGCAGACTCGATGTGAAAATGTTGATGCAATATGTGCACGGGCCCGTGCGTGTGTGTTTGTTTTAAGCTTTAGAGCTTCTATCAAGTTCTAAACTTGAGCATTCAGAGCGTAGAGCTCGAGCATTCGGATGGCAGAATCCGAGCATTCAAAGTACAGGCTTTGAGCATCCAGTACGCAGTGGTTGGGCATCCAAGTGTAGAGCTTGAGCATTCAATTGTATAACTTGAGCATCCAGTACACAGTGGTTGGGCATCCAAGCGTAGAGCTTGAGCATTCAAAATGTTAATTTTTGAGCATTCAAGCGTAGAGCCTGAGAATAGATGTCTTGATTGTTGGTGCGGCGTAGAGCCTGTTGAGATTTGCTTGTTTACGGCTTCGAGCCAGTTGAGACAGTGGGCTTAGAGCCGCTGAGTTGGTTGTTATGGCTTCGAGCCAGTTGGGATAGTGGGCTTGGAGCCGCTAAGTTGTGATAGCGAGTGTAGAGCTGCTGAGTGAATGAGTACAGGTGTAGAGCCTGTTGTTGTGATAGCGAGCGTAGAGCTGCTGAGTCGAAGGCTTAGAGCCGCTGAATGAGTGAATACGGGCGTAGAGCCTGTCGATGATGGGCTTTGAGTCGCTGCGATTGGGGTAACGGGTGTAGAGCCTGTTGCTGTGATAGCGAGCATAGATCCATTGATAGTGATTGGGCTTAGAGCCGCCAGGTGAGTGAATACAGGCGTAGAGCCTGTTGAGGTAACGGGCGTAGAGCCGCTGAGTGAATGAGTACAGGCGTAGAGCCTGTTGCCGTGATAGCGAGCATAGAGCTGCGGAGATAATAAACATAGGCTTCGAGCCTGTTAAGAACTTGATTGTGTATGGCTTCGAGCCAGTTGAAACGATGGGCTTGGAGCCACTGAGTTGATAGGTGGGGGCGTAGAGCCGCTGAGTTGATGAGTTGGTGAATTCGGGCGTAGAGCTGTTGAGATAATGGCTTTGAGCCGTTGAAGTGGACTTGGAGTCACGGTGCTTGATAGTGAATGTGGACGTAGAGTCGCTGAGATGGTTGTTACGGCTTCGAGCCAGTTTGGCGAATTCGGTAATGGGCTTAGAGTCGCTGAGTGAGTGATAGCGAGCATAGAGCTGCTGAGTCGAGGGCTTGGAGCCGCTGAGTGAATATGGGCGTAGAGCCTGTCGATAATGGGCCTTGAGCCGCTAGATTGGTTGTTATGGCTTTGAGCCAGTTGGGATAGTGGGCTTGGAGCCGCTAAGTTGGTAGGTGAGGGCGTAGAGCCGCTGAGATGATGGGCTTCGAGCCATTGGGTTGATAGGCCCTGGGGCCGCTGAGTTGGTGAATACGGGCATGGAGCCGTTAAGTTGACTTGGCAGTGATGAGCTCGGAGTTGTTGCGTTATTTTGATGGCAGTAAATAGCAGAGTTGCTGAATGTCTTGATTTGCTGTAGCAAGAGCTTATGACCAGCAGTTTGTGGAGAGAGAGATCTTTGGTGCTCGGGCATGCCCCCAAGGCTAGTTTTGATCATGTTGCATTGGCTCGGGAATGCCCCCAAGGTTATTTGGTTGGTTGAAGACTTAGAAGTCCGTAATTGCCTGAGTGCACTGAGCAAGATTTGCTGAAGGAAATTGATTGAGGGGCCAGGAGATCGATCTCTCGGCCGAAGGATTGATGTCTCGGCCGAGGTATCGATGTGTCGGCCTTGAGAAAGCCAAAAGCCAGAAAATCAATTTAAGTTAAACTTAATCGATCTCACGGGTCACCCTACCCTTTCTTCCTCCATTCCTCATTTTTCTCTCCCTTTCGAGCGATCGCCGCCGCTTCCTCCTTTCTCTCCTCGTCGGCCGCCACCGCTTCCTACCCGTCGATTTTCCGACCACCACGGTTCCAATTGCCATCTCCTGCCATGGCATCATCTCCGCCCCCTCCTCCATCTTCTGGCATTTCTGCCGCGCCTAGGGATACGGGGAAAGCCCCGGCCGTTGAGGCTGCGATTCTTGGCGGGGTTTCAAATTCCCGCGTTCTTCGTTCAAGTCGGCGTAGAGCCACTATTGGAGGAAGTTCCTCGCAACCCATTCCTCCTGAGGTCGAACCCGAGGCTTCTACTGACACAGGTGGTGATGCGCTTGCTCCGTTTGATGTTGCCACATACGCCCCTCAGGTTCACATGGTTGGGCGTGGTGGTTCATTGCGATATCGCCCTCCCCTCAGTGATATCCCACTTGAGGTCTTGCACAGGGAGCCAGAGCAGCACCTTGGTTTCATCAATAGGAAGGTAGAATTTTATCCTGTCAAATGATTTTTGTATATGAGATTTCGCAGTGTGATAATTTGATATTTGATAGGGAGTTTGAGCTCTAGAAGTTGCCCCCTGTATAGGCGATATTTTGTGTATTTGATTTCTTCTTCGTATTTTGCCAGGCAAATGAGAGGTTGCGCTTGTGGGGAAGCTGCCCCCAGGTATTTGAGTGGTATGAGAGGCTTCCTCAGGAGGCCAAGGATGCAGTTGCTTTGGCTGGCTTCGAGCCCTTGATACTTGGTTTCCACCTTCCGAAGGTGGAGTTGGGATTGACCACATCTTTGGTGGAGCGGTGGTGGGATACCACCAATACTTTCCACCTTCCGGAGGCTGGGGAGATGACGATCACTCCAGGTGACTTCGCTTTGCTTACAGGTCTGAGAGTTGGCGGTGATCCTCTTCCAATTGACCCGCGGATCCATGAGCGAAAGGGTGCTCTTGAATATCTTTTGGGGAAGATTCCCATTGTGTCCGAGAGTAGTCATATCACATATACCTGGCTTCGGGAAGAGTTTGATCAAGCTGATATCCTGACAGAGGTTCCCCTTTCCCAGCTGGTACGAGCTTTCCTGCTTTATCTCCTTGGGCAAACTTTGTTTTGCAACAAGGAGAATTCAGTACATGTCCAGTTTTTGGCTGCCTTGGTGCACTTAGAGACCATAGCAGAGTTTGATTGGGGAACTCCTGCCCTAGCCACGCTGTATGGGCACCTGAGTTCCCGAGGTGTTAGTTTATCGCTGGGTGGGCATCACCGCATTCTCGAGGTATATACTTTAGCTTTCTTTGTTATTCCTTTATCACCTCATGTTCTATATCTCATGCTCGTCTTTTATCTTGTAGCTCTGGGCCTTTGAGCATTTGTTGCAATTCCCTCCTCTGACTGGGCATATTGAGCCTAGGTTTGTTCCACGAGCGGCCCGTTGGCTGAAAGGGGTCCGGAAGACGCGGTCACCCGCCATGGATTTGCTGGCCTGGAGGCGAGTTTTGGACCGCTGACAGTAGATCAGGTACGATATCTCTTTATCCTCTGATTTTCGTGCAATTTCTTCATTTTGCCATTTTGATGCTATTTCCCTGGTTACAGGTGCGTTTTGACCCATGGGGCGTGCTACTTGATGACGCTCCTCTGGAGTTGACCTCAGCTCGGGCGTTGGACAGCCAGCACTTCCTTTTGGAGGGGCCATTTTCGAGAACCTGGTACCTCGGAGAGAGGGTAGTGAGCCAGTACTTTTCGTATTCCGAGGCATTGCAGCTTGTCCCTCTCCCTCCTCCTGTTGGTATGAGATCGACCCATCTTTTGACCGGAGAGGGTTTGCTACTTGTTCTTGAGAGACAGCCAGCCATGAGTTTTCTCGTGGCGGGAGATTACTCAGCCTTTCGTTTAGCCTCGTTGACCTTACCTACTGCTACTACCGCTGCTGCTCCTCTTGTTTGGCCACGGGCCCCCAGCTTTATCTCTTTCCACAATGCCAATGGGGAAGAGGAGCGTTTGACGCTGACACCGTGTACTACGCAGTTCTACATGCTTCCTGTCGGAGTCCAACAGGTAATATTGTAGATTCAGCTTTGATTTCCTTCGGTATTCCTTGCTTATGCAATTGCTTCCTCTGCAGGTGCCTGCTGACGTGGTTCAGGAATGGTTGCGTGCATTCCAGAGTGCAGAGGCTTTGGTTTGACGGTAGCGAGGCCGAATAGCTGCGGTATATATCCCTTGATCTCTTCTTTTTCCATCCCACGTTTCATGTGAAACTGAATGCCCATATCCTGTGTCTCTGCAGCTTGAAGCAGAGCGAGTACCGACAGTGTCGGTTACCCAGAGTGTCGGAGTTAGCGAGGGAGGGAGTACCGGAGCTAGTGATGGAGATGCTGAAGCTGGTGAGGGACAGAGGATTAGCGTCCCAGTTCCTGAACGTTTTCGTCCTGCACCCAAGAGGGGTCGTGGGCAGTAGCTGGCTTTTCCTTTCTTGTACCTGTATTTGATGGTTCCAAAACAGATAGTTTGATATTTGCATTTTTATGAAGCAACCTCAGCATGCGTTTATTTTGTCTCAAGATACTTCAGACTTGTATGCAATATTTTTAAAGTTTTGTGAGTGTGGGATTTAAACATGGGTCGAGGAATGGATCACTCAGCCGAGAATTTCATTCTTCGGCTGCTACTTCCATTTCCTAAAGAAGTTGGACTTTTGCTTTAGCCAAGTGGCGTTTTTCCCTTCTTACACTTGAATTTGATTCGTGCTCTTTTATTTGCTTTTGCTGTTTCTATAATCTCTTTGCCATGTTTTGGGATCGTTAGAATGTTTTGTCCCTTATGTTGACGACTTTTGAGTCAGAGAGGACGAACGATAAATATTCTTGCGTGTCTTTGTTTTTGCCAATTCCCTGGAAAATGACTAACTCATCTTTTGCGAGCTCAATACGCAGGGTTAGCTATGCCTATCATTGAGTACAAACCTTTTGATATTGTCTTTCTTCACTCCAAATGTTTGGGCCACATCTCGATGTGAGATTGCCTATGTATCCCAATCAGGGAATCAGGCCTTTTTTTTACGTAGTTCCTAGATCACCACCTTTGGGGGTTGGGTTTTCGCTCTTGGTTTTTCTTTTCACATGCTCTGAGTTTTGCCTAGGTTACCTGATAGAGGTTGAGTCCCTAGCGAGCTTTCCTTTGAATGCCTTAACTTTTGGCTAGGCTGCGTTTTTCGTATTTTCTTGTCCTAGCAGGCTCTGCTCTTACTTTTGCTTGGGTGTATAGATTACCCAACGAGCATTTTTCTCTCAAGAGGTTTTTGGTGTTTTCGGAGAGGAATTTGATGGAGGCGTTCTTATGAATCTCCTGTTGCATTTGTACCTTCACAATGGGTAAGCTAACCCTAAGTGTTCTCACGGAGATAGCGTCTTCTTCCTGAGTTTTGATAAAAACCTAGTTTTAAGTAATCAGGGTTCGTCCCTTCTTTCCTTTTGTCGGCCACATAAAGAATTAGATTCTTTAAAATCCTTTTATCTTTGGCAGAGAGATTGTAGTGTATAGCAATCACGTTTTTAAGATGGAATCATTTAGCAAGCATAAAATGGGGATTTATTTAATTGTAGATAATGCCCAAACAGGGGCTCAAAACATGTCCTAACTCATCTTTAGGAAATGAAAGCAATGTTTTTGTCATGGATTTACTGCAGTATCTCGGGAGTGGCTCCTTTTTCTTTTGCAGTTTTATACTCTTCTTCACCCTCTTTGTCAAACAGAATCTTTAGGTCAAACTCAGCTAGCACCTCAATCCAGTCTTCGGGAGCAGGAGATGAATTTGTTGGTTCTTCTTCCATGTCACTATCAGTCCATTCCTGATTAAAGAAGATTTGCATTCCAGGGTACCTTTGCTTGGTAATTTCATCTTCCCATGTTTCTGCGAAGCCACAGAATGGAAAGTCTTCTCCTTCTCTTACAAACCAGCCATTGAGTGTTTTTGGGATCGCGAGTTTCTCTTCTTTGACCCTGCTTCCTCTTGCCTTAGCCTTTTCCATGCTTCTCTTCCTTTCTACCTCGGCTTCTGTCGGGGTGTAGCCAAGACCAAAGGCATATTGATTATGCGGGGGATCAATCATTTGCGGGATGCCTTGTGATCTTTTGCCTAAACCCAACCCAGGGAGGTAGTTTTGCTTCTTCATCATCCATATAGCGGGGGTGCTTACGTAGAAGTTTCTCTCAGCCATTAAGGCTTGCACAGCAGTTGCTTCCTCAAGACTGAATCCAGTAAGGAAGGTTTCCTTGGTTCCTACCTCTTGGACAGGCGTATCAGAATGAGCTCGGATCGATGAATCCCCCAGAATGGTTATGACCCTTCCATCTACTGCGAATTTGACCTTCTAATGCAAAGTGGAAGGCACTGCCCCAGCGTCATGTAGCCAAGGCCTTCCTAGTAAAAGATTGAAGGTGGCTGGTATATCCATCACATGAAATTCCACGTCCCTTTTGATCTTCTCCACTTCTACTGGCAGTGTGACACACCCAACCACTCTTCTCTTTGAATTGCCATACCCCCTTACGCCCTGGCTTGAAGGGCGTATGTCGATGGCGCTTACCCCTAGCTTGTCGAGGGTCCTTTAAGGACATACGTTTAAAGCAGACCCATTATCCACCAAGACCAGTGGGATCCATTTAGTGAGACATTTAAGTGAAATGTAGAGAGGCTTGTTGTGTGCAGGCCCTTCAGGAGGTAGATCCTTGTCTGTGAAAGCTATCGTCGGTTTTGGAGCCTTTGACGCCATTATGAAACCCACCAGTTCTTCGGGGGTGATGTCGATGGGAACTTTGGCTTTCCCCAAGGTTTTGAAGAATGAGTTACGATGCTCGTAGGAGGACATAAGCAATCCCCAAATAGAGATATCAGCTTGGATTTTCTTTAGTTGTCTTAGCACCCTGTCTTCCTCAGGTTCGGTCCTTTGGCTTTCTTCTTCTTCTTCTTCTTCTTCCATTACTCGTGTTGAGGTCGAACTCTCCCCACTTAGTTTAGGAGGTTTATACACCCTTCCGCTTCGGGTGAGGTGACCCACTTCTTCTTCTTGGGTGCCCCAAGGATCAGCAGGCTCAATTCTTCCAACTTTCCAATCACTTGGCAGGGCTTGATGCATGTCCAACCACCAATCCCCATCATCAATGGCATAGATGTGGGGTTCTCCCCCTGTTGCAAAGCATTTATCATTCTTAGAGAAGATCAGGGATGGTTTGGCTTGGCTATTTGGAATAATGTGTCGGGTAGGATTATATGTGGGGCTATTGGATAGGCTTATGAGATTGATATTTTGAGACGGTGGTTCATTGTTGTGTGCGGGAAGTGGATTGGTTTGCACATTGGGTTTAGGAGGTTTTATAGCTTGACTATCAATGAGATCTTGGATGTCATGACGAAGACGCATGCAGCGGTCTGTCTCATGTCCAGGGTGTTGGTGGTATGCACATTGTTTATTGGCGTCATAGCTTGGACCATAAGGTGGCTGAGGAGGTGGATTATTCAAGAGCCTAAGGTGCCCTTGACGACTTAGGATGGCTAAGGCTTGGGATGGAGTCATATAGAGTGGGTCGAAATTGCGGCGATGGCGATTCGTGTTTCTAGATGAGCTAGCTTGAAAAGGGTCTTGTGGCAAGACTGAGTTAAGGGTGTTGACGGAGGCAGGGGATGCACGGGTTGGAAAGGTTTTTCTGGGTAGAGGGGTTTCTTCTTTCCCAATAAGGCCCAGCTTGATCCCATCTTCAATTTGTAATCTAGTGGCGTGTAGGCATTTGAAGTCAGTGATAGCTTGAGTGTAAATGTGGGTGAGGTATTTGGGCTGTAGGTTCTTGACAACTATCCTCACTTGATCTTCCTCGGAAGGGCGGCTTTTCATCTTGGCAGCCTTTTCTCTCCATCTTGCCACAAAGGCAGCAAAGTCCTCATTGGATTCTTGTTTAGTCATCTCCAAGTCTCGGGTAGTTAGCTCAATTTGGATATTGTATGCGTACTGCTTGACAAAAGCGTTGGCAATTTCTGGCCAAGTTTGATAGTGCACAAATTCCAAAGTGAGAAACCAATTGAGGGCGTTTCCAGTGAGAGTTCTTTGAAACAATTGAGCGATGAGCTCGTCGGTCAAGCCCATAGGCTTCAGAGTGTTGATAACATGGCGGACATGGCTGGTAGGGTTACCAGTCCCATTGAACTTCTCGATGTTTGGCATTTTGAACCGTTCAGGTAGTTGAGATTCTGGAAAGAGGCAGAGTCCTTCGAAATCTAGAATTTGGTCTCCTTGTGAACGAGCCAAAGCGTGCTTGATCTCCTTGACCTGTTTGGCCAATTCAGGGTTTTCTGTAACTTCATGAGGATTTTCTGCTTCTTCCTCATTTCTCTTGTCTTCAGCATCTCTTGCTGCTTTCTCGGCTTGTAAATAAGCAATTTGGGCTCGGAGCTCGGTGATAGTAGCATCGTTGTCTGTCATTTTTGGGATGTAGGTAGAGGGATTGCGTGGTGAAGCTTGGGATCGGGTAGATAGTCGGGTTTGTTGAGAAGACGACCATGAAGTCCCCAAAACTGATTGGGACCGTTGCGGTGAAGGTGACCGATGAGATGACTGTAAAGACCTCTGTTTGGTGTGACTTCGGGTATTGTAAGAGTATAAAACTGGCTGAGGTTGCTTCTTTAACCTACCTATTGTGCCTGCTTGAAAAATAGAATACCTGGAAGTCAGTATTCGGCCTGTGTAGGGTTAGGATTCGGGTTGAAAATCCCAACCCTTCTGCACAGAAAGAGTTAATTACTAAAACAAATGATACAAGGTGTGAGGAAGAACTTTTGCAAGTAAGATGCAAATAGGTTCCTAGCCTGTAGGTTCCTGTCTTAGTTTGATAAGTTCTATGGCTCTCTAAAACATGCGAGGTTTTGGTAGTCTCAGTGTGCTCCGTTGTCAAAGGGCACCAATCCTCTCACCAGCCCATCATAGGCGGTGATTGAGTGATTTCCTTTTTGATATACCACTAGGTACGAGTGACTGTGGAGTTTGTTGGAACCCCCAACATAGCCCGTGTCATGCCGGGATATCAGGTGAACTCAACGGGTTGCCCGCTCGATGCATATGATAAATGAATTAAACAAGGCATGCATTAGTCTTATGTTGAACTTTTTGGTTATGGCTCTCATATTCCCCAGCAGAGTCGCCAAAAACTGTAGACACCTCCAAACGAGGCATCGCCATACAGATTGATCACGTTTGTTTGCTCGGTTGGTTGTTTGCTTCGTAAACCAAAATCATGGACATTCCCATGGCTAGGAACATCGCCACATGATAGTGGTTATCATCAAAACAGAGTCGCCACCCAGTTTATTAAAACTGGGAAAACAGATAGAGATTCTGGATACGGGAGCCAAAAGTACAATAAGGGGAAGGTGTTAGGCACCCCTCTTTGCCCAGTCGTGAGACTGGCCCATAATCGTTCAACATAAGACATGTAGATGGTTTGTTTAATTCTAACACATAGTCTGTTTATTTATTCCTTTAAACAGTAAGTAAAGTGAGCCAGTGCGATAATCGAAGCATGCATCAGAAAGCAGAAAAAAACAAACTGTCCCAGGGAGATGGATCCCGCGGCCGGTAAATGGATGTCACGGCCGAGGGATCCTCCTGGTTTGATGTACCGGCCGAGGGATCGAAGCCCCGGTCGGTGTTCTTCCTCACACCAGACAGAAAGATTAACAGATAATCAGAAAGCTGTGATTAAGCGTAAGAATGATAAATAAAACAAACCAGAGGTCGTTGGGCCTCACCACCTTGATCCCTCAGTTGCTTGATTGCCTCGGATTGGGTGTGATTGACTGGTTGCTTGATTGAAAACCCTAGAGTTAGGGTTTGAACTTCGGGGTTTGATCGCCGGATTAACGGCTGCCTTCGGAAGGTTAGGGCTTTTGAGGAGTGGGTTTGAGAGAGTATTTGTGCAGAGTTTCGAGGCTTGAGAGGGTGTATACTCTGATGAATTTCGTGTGTTTATTTTCGGAGTCCAAAGGCCCTTTATATAGGCAATTGGTGACTCACTCCGGCCAATCAAATCACGAGATGGCAATTGCAATTGCAATGCACCTTTAACTCTACGTCGTAATCTCTGAGCGTAGCCCGAACGCATCGGGTAGGTAGTGTAGTTGGATCAAACGTCTGACAGAACACGTTCCAGAGTCTGGGAAAAGGTCGATCTGGCGGCCGAGTAAAGGATATCACGGCCGAGGAATGGATGTCTCGGCCGAAGGATAGATCTTGCGGCCGAGGGATTGATCTCTCAGGGAGATTTTGCTAGCAACAGGTTGCTCGGGTGAGGAAATGATGTTAGGGCCGTGGGATCGATGTCACGGCCGATAGATGGATTCTCCTAGGCTTCAGTATTTCTGTCTGAAAGGCTGTATGGCTCTGAATTGGGTCCTCTAAGTGGCTCAAAGTTCTTACCGAAAGTCCTAAGGTTCTCAAGGAGGCAATCAGCAATCACTGTATCCATTTCATCATCGGGATGGTCCCAAGGTGGGACTTGAAATAATCGTTAGGCCAAATTGGGGTGTCTACAAGTTGGAAGTTCATTAACACATTTGAACTGATTTTTGTTCGGTGTCTCTGTACGCAATGGGGTTACACTCGTATTTGTATCTGGCCCTGGCAACTTATCAATTCCCTTGGAATTTGCCATACACCTGCAAAAGTACGTAAATTTATTTTCAGAACCTAACTCGTACCATATGCGTATGTAGATGTTCTTACCAAGAACGTAATTTTTCAGCTGCTGGCATTGGTGGATTGAAAGTAAACGTGCTGGAACCTTTTGTTGCAAGCTGATACCCTGCAATGTCATGGTAATTCTACTCTCTAAAACCCTGAAGTACCATAACTATAACTTACCATTTCTAGTGGTAGAAGCATATACAAATTACCTTGATACAAGCTTACTTTCATTCTTGTTGCCTGGACAATTGGGAATGGTCTTACAAGCCTACCCATTATTTCACCTTCCTGTTCCACGTGCTGATCCCATAGCACAAGTGTTGTTGGAGTATTGCTACAGTTTTTTAACACATTTGCATGTGCAACACTCAAGATAATTAGTAACAATAACGTGCAAAAGTTAGACTACTTGTTTAATTGTGCCAGGAGATACATATATGATAATAATAATAGCATGTAAAACAACAGGTACCTTGAATCAATAATAGTTATGTTTTGCACGATATGATTCTCCCTCGTGGTGCGCCTAGCACCAACATCAAGTATAGCGAAAAGAACGTCTGTCGTGTCACAAAACTGGAACATTAGTAACTTATTGAGATATAATCGATAATACCATGATGACTAAATATCTAGACAAACATACCAAAACCTCTTCTATCGTGAACGTATTCACCCAAATCTTGAAGCAAAACATATCCATATTTCACACGCCTAATGTCATACACAGCATCTGGGATTTCTTCAATTGGTGTTCGCCCAGAGATTGCAGAGGACTATCAAAAATCTGGAACTCCGGTACTGTTGTGTCTACCTTTGCATTACTGATTAAGTAACTATGATATAATTCAAGGGTATCTTCAAGAACTGGTATATCCGTATTCCATATAGTGCACTGCATCTTAGTACCCTACACACAATATTGTTAAACTATTTTAAATCGGGAAATTAATTGCACCTTTATTAGACAGAAGCATGGGATAAATTACACTAACTTTAGAATCAATGAGTATGATTTTTTGATAAGTCTGACTTGCTGAAGTTATTCTAGGATAACCTCTTTCTATCACCATTGCTTTAACCGTCCAGTTCATCATTCCTTCTTTCACATCCTCAATCGCAAACAAATTTTCTGCCATAGCTCACACAACAACGCTAACCTGCAATTACAAAGGTGCATAGTATCAGCGGGAATATCTGATATCCGCACAAGGGAATACTATGGCATATGAATATAATTTGTCCAAACGTTTATATTATTATAAACACAACCATGAATTCAAATAACGTTAACTCTAAACCAATCGCTGATTCTAAAAGCCAATAAAAGTAAATACCACTCTTTTGCTCATATTTATCAATACATTTACAGTCAATAGCTGCAGGTCCTTTTTCATTCAATTTGAGCATGCTTCATTTAGTATCTCGCCATACACAATATTTTTGGTTGATGTTGCAGTCTTGTTTCCATCGCAGAAAGCACCTAGTATGACTTTTATTTTCGATGCTGCCGTCGCACGAGAAAGAGCAACGTATAGTTGTCCATGTGAAAATACAGGTTCTTGCAAATTAACGCCAACAATATCCAACATTTGTCCTTGAGCCTTGTTTATTGTCATAGCAAAACATAGCCTCATTGGGAATTGACGCCTGGTGAATTGCACGGGGTAAAGCTTGGCATCAGTTGGCTGCAATGAAATACGAGGTATAAATACAATATCGCCTTGATGCTCTCCAACAGCTATTTCTGCCATTATAACATGTTTATGCAATTTCCGGCATATCAGCCGTGTTCCATTGCATAATCCCTTGGAAGGATCCAAATTCCGCAACATCATTACCGGGCAATTTTCCTTTAGCACAAGCCGGTGAGCTAACATTCCAGGAGGACATATTGAGTGTATGAAATCAACATATAGACCTTGATCCGCTGGGTTAACTGTTTCATCAATGCTTGTAGAGATGCACTCTTTTCCTGGAAATCTATTGATCAACAGCTCGTTTATCTCATCTACGGAATCATTTCTGGGTGCTAGTATTGCAGATTGTGTCATAGATATTGCATCAACAAAATAACGTTTTAAATCTGGGAACACAAAAGTTATAAGTTGCTCCACAGCTGCAATATTTTCCTTGGGCGAGATAATCATTGATGGAGGAATTATTATTTCATCGTTTAAATTGTGTGGTTCTTCTCCGTTACCAACCCTCAACAAATACTTGCTAAATGCAAGATCCGTTCTAGCTCTCATGTTTTCCTTCAACGTGAATTTTTTAAGAGAAACCCATATGTGCGATCTTACCAAGCTGGCATCTATACAATCCTCCTTTGTACCCTTTGGTATAACTGGTAACACTTGTCTAAAATCTCCACCCAAAACTACAACTTTGCCGCCAAATAAACTATTGACCTCTGTTATATCTCTCAATAGATTATCCAGCGCTTCAATAATATGTCTTTTACCCATCGATGCTTCGTTCAATATAATTAACGAAGCTGCTCTCAGTAGTTTGGCTAAAACCTGTTTGTTTGCCAACATTGCAGGTTATCTTGCCATCTCTTTCCAGTGGGATCTTAAATCTTGAATGTGCAGTGCGACCATTAGGCAAAATTGATGCAGTAACTCCCGAAGTAGCAGTTGCTAGGGCGATACCTTTGGTAGATCTTACAGTTGCAAGTAAAGCATGGTACAAGAAACTCTTCCCTGTGCCACCAGGACCATCCACAAAGAAACAGGTACCATCGCTGTTCTTAACAGCCTGTAAGATCTTATCATAAGCTTTTGATTGATCTGAATTCAGTTTCGTCACGCTTAGCAGATCCAAATCCGACACATTTATATTCTGTTCATCCAAGATTTCTTTGCATAATCGATTATCTTGACTTTCATCTACCAACAAATCATCGAGACCAAAATCCTGTAAAGTCTTACCCATAGAACCCAACACAGACTTCACAAAACGTAATAAAGTTTGGCGTGCTTCAGCAGGTAACATTCCTTGCCTCTTGACATAATCCTCTGTCAAGGGCTCTTCGAATTTTAACAGGAGCTCCCTTGGATTCAGTGCACCACAGAACACAAGTATAGTACAGAACAATTGTCTTAGGGAATTTGGCATCTGATAACCGCACGATTCTTCCAGGCATTTTTTGTTACTTTTATCATCATCAAGTAATCCATGAGCTACTGCTGCTTCTCTATACGTACTATATGTCTTGCCTCCAACAGTTCTTAGATAAGAAAATGAGGTTGGACATCGGATATGGTTCAATAATAATCTCAAATAGTACAGCTCACCCTGGGATGGATTGATAGCTACAATACGACCTATCACATTCTTGTGCTGTCGCTTGGTCCAACGTCTCATTTTCGTTGACCAAACAAACGCCACTGGGAAATCTTTGTATAAAAATTTCCCCTTCTTGGCATCTTTATTGTATTTATTCATATAGAAGAACTGTGTCAGCATTGTTCTTGAGAAGAACTCTGAATTAGCGATGCTGTTCAATTTTGTTGATTTTTTAAAACCAACAATTTGACAGTTTTCAAGATGCAACTGGAGAGCTATAACCGATGGATGCATGTCAAACAAGTTAAATCTATAAATCCGCCACATTGCCTCTGGAGGTGTAACCCATCTAGCCGTCAGAAACTGCGTGATTTCATCAACAGCTTCATTGTTTCACTGTGCAATGATTTTGAAGACGATCTTATCGTGCCCTTTATAGATATACTTATACAAATATTTAACAGCCTTAATGGTGGAGCAAATCTCAACATTTACATGACAATCTAACATAGCCAATAGATATGGACTATAAGGCACAACCCATCTGTTATCTAGAATTTGCTGACGTACTCGAACTTGCCTGCCATCATTCCTTCATCGATAAATTGGGTAACCATCCGTCGCAACAGTTGTAGCCTGCGTGAATTTTTTGGGATAATGGTTCTTACACTTACCATTTTTCATGCAGACATTACCTATATTAAGCTTTCCACAAGGACCATGCATCATGTGTTTCAACACAGCAACATATAGATGGGGATTTTCACTCTCTTCAGGTATTTCAGCTGATATAAATTGATCAAAATGATTCGGAGTTACAAGCTTGTGCCCCCTCTTCAATATTAGCAACAGATGCACGTGCGGCAAACCTCTTTTCTGGAACTCGATTACGTAAGTGTATGCTTGAACAGGACTGAATAATTTCTTCCTGATCACTTCCTTTTTCAGCTGTTCGAATTTGCTCCTGAAGACTCTAGTAACAAGATCAGGCCTATTTTGCACA
Source organism: Rhododendron griersonianum (assembly GCA_018127125.1). Classification (NCBI taxonomy): domain Eukaryota; kingdom Viridiplantae; phylum Streptophyta; class Magnoliopsida; order Ericales; family Ericaceae; genus Rhododendron; species Rhododendron griersonianum. The sequence continues at coordinate 26,757,198 of CM030790.1, read as the reverse complement.
TCTTCGTGTGCTTTGAGTTCATTGGTAATCTCTATCCATTTGGGATTACAAGTCATGGTTAAGAATATATCTGGTTTCCCATATTTATCAACTAATGTCATTGCATCTAGGTATCTTTTGTGCATGTCCCGGGACCCTCCTATAAATGATCCAGGTAGAATTACAGGAGCTCCAATTTTTGATCCCCTTGATTCTCCTTGTGCAACACTATCAATAATTCCTTGGTACAAATCTGCTCTTATTTCATCTTGGTGGTGTCTGAAATAATCCAATCTCGAAGTCTCAATTTTGACATACATGTCAACAGAATATTGTTGAAGGAGTCTACCTGATTCTAAGATTATAGAATCAATTTTTGGACGTACTTGAAACAAATACGCATAAAACTCTCGAGCTGAAACCGTACTTTGCCTTTCAGAAGCATTCTCGTAATCTGGGCGTAAAAGGCAACACCAATAAGTCTATATATATTCATACAAATATTTAAACTAAATACTTTACTAAATTATGAAACTTACGCAAGGATTCTGCACCGAGAAGTTGTTCTACTGTTGTACATGTATTAGATCCACCTATCATTTGATCAGCTGATTGAGTCACACGTTTGTTGGGGTTATTTCTCTTAATACCGCGATGCCATCCTGGCTCTCCATACGGAAATAACAATGGATGCTGAAGAGGATCATAACCTCCATAGTAATACTTGATTGTAACACTATGACCATCATGCTTCTTAACTAATATATCACGTTCTCTCAGTTCTGAACCATCTTCATTATCCTTCCAGATAAGTGCCACCTGTGATGCCGTTGGTGCATCAAATGTCTTATCATTCATGATTGGATCAGCCTTAAGCCTTATCTCATACGAATCTATATTTGGTGTCATTGCCAAGGATCTGAAACTTTTTGAGTATGGATTGGGCTTCAAGACATCTATAAGTTCAGTAATTATGCCCCTGTCTAAATCCTTAAGACACCCTAATCTGTGCTCAACTTCTTTGGCAGTGTCATAGTAATACAATTGAAGAAAGGAGGGTTTTCCATCTGCAGGATACAAGCCATCCATGAAGTGATAGATCTGACCTTGGGCACGAAAAGTATAGATTCCCTGATGATTCTTGGTGTATCGTGGATCAAGAGTTACACCAAAAGAAGTGAAAGCAAACATGTTATTATACGGGCGGATATGGCTTCGAAAATCTTTGCATAATTTTGAAGAACCTCGATACAGTTCTAGTAGCTTAGCTGGGGTGCGGAAAGGATACATAGAGATTTGACCCTTAGAACAACAGAAACCATCAGGTTCAAAGGCAAAGCGTTTCGCATCACAGTGCATACATTGAGGCACAATTGGCAACACAAATGTCTCAGTTGGTATTGGACGCTTATGAGGAATTACTCGTACGCTACTTGCATTCTTTTTACCTATGTTTCAATGACACAATAACAGCAAACTATTAGGTGCTCGACACAATAATTTAATATCACGAAACGATACTTGAGTTTTAGTTTGGCAATCATACTTGGCCTTTTCTCAATTGCAACTGCCGTATGCGAGCTTGAACCTGATATAATAGCTTATAATTAGATCAGTTATCATATAGCTTGAAATTAACAATTACGTTCTCAGATAGCTTACTCACTCTCTAACTATACTGTCTAAAGTATCAGCTCAGATACGAACCTCACCCATCTCATGTATGCTGGTTGCAGAACACCGAACAGAGGACTGGGAAACCTCTTGGAGAACACCAGCCACGAACGATTGCATGCAATACTCATCTGTTCGCATCACCTCAACTGCTACTTGCTCAGTTTCAATTTCTGAGTTCATATGATAGGTAGATAATAGGCGCGCGGAATTCGTGAATTTAAGCGCCTAAGTAGGGGAAATTAGCACGTTAGACGTGCATTTAATCCTCATTTTCCATTTAATGCGTGCACGTGGTTGGATTTTGTGTTTTTGTTAATTTTCAGGAAAATAAGGCTGTTTTGGCGCTAATGAGAGGTATCCGGAAAGGCCGTGATGGAGCTTGAGAGCGAGAAGGGCTGTGGAGACTAAGTGTTGAAGTGGAATTCGCGAGGAAGTGAACAGAATCTTCGCGAGCGCTACACCATTTTTGGTGTAGCGCTACCTAGAGGCTAAAAGGGTCAACGGCCAAAGCAGCGGTCGACGGAGTCAACGCCTCAAGGGAGCTCGCGAGCGCTACATCCCTTTTACTATAGCGCTACCGAGGGTTTTTAATTGGTCTTGGACTTATGTTTACCAGGTGGGCCCAATGGTCTAGGACTTCTGCAAAAAGGAAAACACGAAGAACGGCTCCTGCGTTCTCGCGGGGCGACGACAGGAGTTCCGATTGCAGCTTTAGATTTATGTTCTTTTCTTCCGAGTTTCTTCCTTTCAAGTTCTCAAGCTTTGTTCAATTACTCGCACTCCGGTAACGCGTTATTAATTTTCGTTCTTTATAAAAGTTGTTCTTTGGGATTTGTTAGGTTGATATCTTTCGTTTGTTTTCCATTCCAAGTAATAGAAGCATGATTAATTCTAGGGTTTTATTCCGTTTATTTTTAAGCATGAGTGAGTAATTTTGTAGAGTGCGGCCGCGGGACGAAAGCGTCCCGTGGCTAGTTTAATTAATGTTTTTACCTCGGGTTCGAATTAATTTAATCTTTAAGCAATTTTAGAAGACGAAAACTCTTCTAACAAACAAAATCCAAGCATCGCCGGAATTCGAATGCGCACGGGGACTGGTGACAGGTGGTGTGCATTTGTTAGGGATCCTTTTTCCTATTCTAAAATCAACAAAGTAAATAATTGTGGCCCGAGTAAACATTGGTTAGGCTAGTTGCGGACACTGGGTTCCCACGGTTGTACTCTCCTTTTTAAATCATTATTTAATTAATTCAGTTTGGTAATTTAGTTAGTAAATCAATCTCATTGAACAAGGGGTGGCTACCTAAGAGCCAAGGTAAACTGTGACCCCGTCATCTTTGAGTCCTGCACACGTTCGTCCGTCTCTGTGGTTCGACTCCGATACTTCCGGATATTATGCTACATCGGTCGAGAGTCCTACGCTTGGGACGCGTCTTTATTTTAATTCACCCGGTCGGTCAAGCAGTAGATCTTGCATCTACCATGGTATTTACCATTTCTGCGCATACGTTTTTGCGTAGCTCTGAACTGCAAACCACTCGTGGTGTTTTTTTGTGACCTCTATCCTTTTGTAAACATACTTGTTCACGACATTCGTCGTGCCTATCTCTATCAGAATTTTGAATATTAACATGCATATTTGCATGATCAGCAGATGCAAGGTCACGCTGTTCATTATGCATCACCATGCATACATTTGCGGGAAACGATAAAGAAACCTTGTTTTGATAGGCTGATATTGTTCCACTTGGTGTTGCCTCAACTGCAACTCTTACGTGCTTTTCATGACCAGTTTTTTCAGCTATGATGGAACATACCGTTTCCTGAATTTGTTTTTCAAACAAAACTGGAGTGGAAACTGATTGTATTACTTTTCCATGGCTGTTTTGTTCCCCCAACCGTAACTCTTTGCAGCTATTATTAAGCCTAGCTTTTTTACATTCTCGAATTTCAGCAGATTTATTGGCTTTTTTCGCATAAGCGAGCCTGCATCGTTCATTGCGTTTCGCCCTCACCACCTCTGCAAGATTACAATCCAGCTCTCGACGCCGTTGATTTTGCCTATCTCTCGTCTCTTGTGGCAGCTGAGCATATGAAGTTTGAGGTTTCTTCTTCGCAACCATGATAGCTAACAAAGCAAGGTACTGTAAAACGCAATAATATTATTTACGCTTTATTTGCTAGTATTTTATTATTCACGAATTTTACAGTCATCTTTCAGATTTGTAATTACACTAAATCTGAACAATAGCCATTAGTATTCACTGACAACACGCTAAACAGATTTAAGAAATATTTGATTACATCTAAGCCTAAGAAATTCTCCTTACCGGCTATCCTAATCTGGTAAATGTGTATGAATAACAAAAGTTCGTATCAGATAGCAATAACAACAATATTTACCAAAAATAGAACAACAAAACATGAATGATACCTAACAAAGAAAGATGTTGTAGAAAGCAACAGTATTATTTATTAGCATTCTATTATTCACAAAATTGATAGTAATTATTAAAAACTATAACTATATGTAGACACCTCAATTTGGCCTAACGATTATTTCAAGTCCCACCTTGGGACCAGCCCGATGATGAAATGGATACAGTGATTGCTGATTGCCTCCTTGAGAACCTTAGGACTTTTGGTAAGAACTTTGAGCCACTTAGAGGACCCAATTCAGAGCCATACAGCCTTTCAGACAGAAAATACAGAAGCCTAGGAGAATCCATCTGTCGGCCGTAACATCGATCTCATGGCTATAACATCATTTCCTCACCCAAGCAACCTGTTGCTAGCAAAATCTCCCTGAGAGATCAATCCCTCGGCCGCAAGATCTATCCTTCGGCCGATACATCCATTCCTCGGCCGTGTGATCTATTACTCGGCCGCCAGATCGTCCTTTTTCCAGACTCTGGAATGTTCTGTCGATTGTTTGATCCAACTACACTACCTCTCAGATGCGTTCGGGCCACGTTCAGGGATTACGACGTAGAGTTTGAATTGCATTGCAATTGCAATTGCAATCGTGCCATTTGATTGGCCGGAGTGAGTCATCCATATGCCTATATAAAGAGGCCCTTACACACGAAATTGATAAGTAAAAAATCATTCACCTAAGCTCCGAAACTCTGTCAAAATACTCTCTCCAAACCTCTCTTCAAAAGCCCTAACCTCCCGAAGGCAGCCACCAATCCAGCAATCAAACCCCGAAGTTCAAACCCTAACCCTAGGGTTTTCAATCAAGCAATCAGTCAATCACAATCAAATCTGAAGCAATCAAGCAACTGAGGGATCAAGGTGGTGAGGCCCAATGGCCTCTGGTTTGTCTTACTTACTGTATTTATGACTAACCGTAGCGTTTTGATCATCTGTTAATCTTTTTGTCTGGTGTGAGGAAGAACATCGACCGGGGCTGCGATCCCTCGGCCGATACATCAAACCAGGAGGATCCCTCGGCCGTGACATCCATTCACCGGCCGCGGGATCCATTTCCCTGGGACAGCTTTGTTTTGTTCTGCTTTCCTGATACATGCTTTATTTATCGCATTGGCTCACCCTTTACTGCTTAAAGGTTAAAAACAAACTATGTGTTAGAGTTAAACAAAGCATCTACATGTCTTATGTTGAATAACTATGGGCCAGTCTCAGGGCTGGGCGGAGAGGGGTGCCTAACACCTTCCCCTTATTGTACTTTTGGCTCCCGTACCCAGAATCTCTATCTATTTTCCCAGTTTTAATAAATTGGGTGGCGACTGTGTTTTGATGATGACCGCTATCATGTGCCGATGTTCCTAGCCATGGGAATGTCCATGATTTTGGTTTACGAAGCAAGCAACCAATCGAGCAAACAAATGTGATCAATCTGTATGGCGATGCCCCGTTTGGGAGGTGTCTACAGTTTTTGGCGACTCTGCCGGGGACTTGAGAGCCATAACCAAAAAGTTCAATATAAGACTAATACATGCCTTGTTTAATTCATCTGTCATATGCATCGAGCGGGCAACCCGTTGAGTTCGCCTGATATCCCGGCATGACACGGGCTATGTTGGGGGTTCCAGCAAACTCCACAGTCACTCGTACCTAGTGGTATATCAAAAAGGGAATCACCCAATCACTGCCTATGATTGGCTGGCGAGAGGATTGGTGCCCTTTGACAATGGAGCACCCTGAGACTACCAAAACCTTGCATGTATTAGAAAGCCATAGAACTTATCAAACTAAGACAGGAGCCTACAGGCTAGGAACCTATTTGCATTTCACTTGCAAGAGTTCTTCCTCACACCTTGTATCATTTGTTGTTGTAAATAACTCTTTCTGTACAGAAGGGTTGGGATTTTCAACCCAAATCTTAACCCTACACAAGCCGGATACTGACTTCCAGGTATTCTACTTTTCAAGCAGGCACGATAGGTAAATCAAAGAAGCAACCACAGCCAACTTTATACTCTTATAACACCCGAAGCTACGCCAAACAGAGGTCTCAACAACCATCCCGTCTGCCGTCCTCATCTGCTAAAACACCCTCACCACAACGATCCCAACTGCTTCCAGAAACTACCCGGTCTTCCCCTCAACAGACCCCGTCATTTACTAAATCCCAAGCTTCGTCAAGCAAACCTTCTACCTTCATGGCAGACAACGATGCCACTATTGCCGACCTCGAAGCTCAAATCACTGCGCTGCTAGCAGGAAAGGCAGCTAGAGATGCTGAGGACGAGGAAAGATCAATGGAAGACGAGAATCCCCATAAAGTGATATTGGCAGAAAGTCCCGAATTGACCAAGCAAGTCAAGGAAATCAAACAAGCCTTGGCTCGTTCACAAGGGGGCCAAATTCTGGATTTTGAGGGACTTTGCCTCTTCCCAGAATCCAAGCTGCCTGAGAATTTCAAAATGCCCAACATCGAGAAATTCAATGGAACTGGCAACCCTACCAGTCATGTTCGCCTCGTTATCAACACCTTGAAGCCGATGGGCTTGAATGATGAGCTCATCGCCCAGTTGTTCCAGGGAACTCTTACTGGAAGCGCCCTCGACTGGTTCCTCACTTTGGAGTTTGTGCATTATCAAACTTGGCCAGAAATTGCCAACGCTTTTGTCAAGCAATATGCGTATAACGTCCAAATCGAGCTGACAACTCGAGACTTGGAAATGACCAAACAAGAATCCAACGAGGACTTTGCTACCTTTGTGGCAAGATGGAGGGAAAAGGCTGCCAAGATGAAGAACCGCCCCTCCGAGGAAGATCAAGTAAGGATAGTTGTTAAGAACCTGCAACCCAAATATCTCAGGCACATCTACACTCAGGCTATCACTGATTTTAAACGCCTGCACGCCACTGGGTTGCAAATCGAAGATGGTATCAAGCTAGGGCTCATTGGGAAAGAAGAGGCCACTCCTCCACCTAAGAAAACATTCTCCAGCCGTACATCTCATGCCTCCGTGAATGCCCTTGGCACATCCTTGCCTCAAGACCCTTTCCAAACTAGCTCATCCCGAAGCTCAAATCGACCCCGCCGCAATTTTGATCCTCTTTACATGACCTTATCCCAAGCTTTGACCATTCTCAGCCGTCAGGGCATCTCAAACCTTTAAACAAACCGCTTCCCCAGCCACCCTACGGTCCAAACCACGATCCAAACAAACAGTGCGCCTACCACCAACACCCTGGGCACGAAACAGACAATTGCATACGTCTTCGTCACGACATTCAAGACCTTATTGATAGTCGAACCATAAATCCTCCAAAACCTGATGGGCAAGCCAACCCACCCCCTACCCATAATGCTGAACCGCCACCTCGAAATATCAATCTCATAAATCTATCTCACAACCCCACATACAATCCTAGCCAATACATTGTCCAAGACAACCAAACCAAACCAATCTTAACCTTCCCCGAGGAGGACGAGTGTTTTATGATGGAGGAGGAGGAGGATAATGACTCTGGTCAGTCGGAAGTGATCGATCTTGACATGTCCGACATAAGTAGCAGAGACCAATCAGAGGAAGAAAAGCTAAGGAAATGGAAGGAGCATTCCTGGGCAAAACACAATTTGGAAGATCCAGACATTCCTTTTGTAGAAGACGATGAATGGCTCCGTATTTGGTATAAGAATAGGAAGAAGGAAAAGGAAAGGGTCATCATGATGAGAAGGCACGCTCGCTTCGAGCCTGCCCAAATAGTGGTGCGCATCAACCGTCCCAAAATTCCAACACCGCCCATTGTCTGGGAAACAATCAATCTCATAGAGGAAGTGGAGGAGTTTCAAATGCAGCCATGGGTCAACCCTTACGACGAATGCGACTATAGCCAATGGATAGAGGAAAGAGAAGATCTAGACTTCATGTACACAGATCCATACAAAATAGGAGAAAGTGACTTTGACGAAATGGAAGAAGAATATGATGGTCCGCTCGATGGAATCTCTTTAGCATCACTATTTAACCAAATAACTGATGACCACACGATCAATGAGGAGGAAGAAAGGGAGATTCAAACTGACACTTCCATCTGGGGATTACTCATGACTCAAGGAGGTAGCCGTCGTACAAGCTTCAAAGATGAACCTAGCTCAAAGGCTCTGTTTGGCAAAGAAGAGGGTGGAAAAGAGTATAAAGTTGCAAAAAGCAAGGGAAATGACCCCGACATGCTGCAGTAGCTGAGAAGTCATGACATGGCAAAAAACGTTAAAACATTGCTTTTATTTAAAACTAGAACGAGTTTTGGGCCTCTGTTTGGGCACTTTATTTCTGCCAAGTGAATTTCTATTTCATTTTCTAGATTATGCTTATTTAACAATCTAAAATTTCTAAAGTTGCAATTGTCAGTATGCTACACAGTCTATTTGCCAAACAAAGAAAATTTCAAGGGATCAAATTCTTTGTGTCGCTAACAAGAAGGAGGGAAATGATGAACTCTAATTGCTTAAGAAACAAGGATTTTGTCAAAACTTAGAAGAAAGACACTATCTCCGTGAGAACACTTAGGGTTAGCTTACCCATTGTGAAGGTACAAATGCAACAGGAGATTCATAAGAACATCTCCATCAAATTCCTCTCCAAAACACTAAAACCCTCTTGAGAGAAAAAAAAATGCTCGTTGGGTAATCTATACACCCAAGCAAAAAAAAAAGAGCAAATCCTGCTAGGGCAAGAAAATGCAAAAACGCAGCGTAAGCAAAAGATAAGGCACTCAAAAGCTCGCTAGGGACTCAACCTCCATCAGGTAACCTAAGCAAAACTTAGAGCATGAAAAAAGAAAAACCAAGAGTGAAAACCCAACCCCCAATGGTGGTGATCTAGGAACTACGTAAAAAGGCCTGATTCCCTGGATGGGATACGTAGGCAATCTCACATTGAGATGCGGCCCAAACATTGGGAGAGAAGAAAACAACATCAGCAAATTTGTACTCAGCGATAGGTATAGCTAACCCTGCTTATTGAGCTCACAAAAGATGAGTACGCTTTTCTCGAGGAATTGACAACAGCCATAGATATAAGAATTATAGTTCATCCTTTTTAACCTAAAGGTCATTGACGCAATAAGCAGGATACCTCGAAAGCTCTCGAATTTGGCAATCAGACTATGGAATATGGCAAAAGCAAAAGGCAAAAATCAAAACCAAGCATAAGAAGGAAGAGAAAAGGGGATGCCACTTGGCCAAAGCAAAATTCACCTTTGGAAAATCAAAGCAACAGTCGAAGAATTGATACATCGGCTGTAAGGGGAAAAAATCCGCTTAGTGCTAACTCTAGCTTTTTGGTAAACAGCTTCACGTGCCTCCTCGCCGGAACCCTAGCCCTTCGCCGGAACCCTAACTGCAAAAACAGACAAGGGTGAGCACACCTTTGCCTTTCATGGCAAAGGTCCTCCGATGCCTAAGTTAGTATCACAACCTAGCAGAAAAACCCTAATTATCAGTAGGTAAATAACTCGATTGCAGTAGACTGCGTACCTTTCACCTTTAGGTTTACCTTGTATTTATAGATTCACAGATGCTTGTTGCCCAAGTATCCGTGTTGCCCTAGGTTTCCTATCTCATACAGGAAACCCATAATATCTTGGATTCTCGTTCCCTTATCAGTTCATTACCTTAGTCCTTTTAGGACTCTTTTCCATAACTGACCGAACATCCCATTCCCGTTGGGTATCTCTCCTGGATCCTATATTCTTGGGATCCCATTCCTTTACGGAACCAATTGTAATGGAACCTCCTAGAGTATTCCCTCTGCTCCAGCACTTGATTGGAGTTCTTCCCTTGTTCGGCTACTTGGACCAACGTCCTCTCAGGAGCTCTCCTCCTGTTCGGCCCTTTTGGACCAGGAACAAACTACTTGGACCAACGTCCTCTCAGGACCTCTCCTCCTGTTCGGCCCTTTTGGACCAGGAACAAACTACTTGGACCAACAACTTCACATGTCACTGGTCCTTTATCAATCTCTTGGTCCAATAACTTCTCATGTTTACTGGACCTTGACCCCATACAGACTTCCTGGACCAATGGCATTTCATATCGCTGGTCCATATTGCCGACCACCGGCTTGCACGACGACTACCCCCATCATATTTACACCATGGTCCCACGTACCACGTGTTCGGGCCCTGTTTGGCCTTGTTTGGGAATACCTCCCTACATCGGCCACAATATCGAACAATCAATTCTTCAGCCAGTACCCCATTTCGCACAGATTACTCTCTATCAGTAAACGTTTATTCAAAAAGCCATGTTCTGACTTTCACATGCATATCTTAAAGCATTTAGGGGTACGAAAAGCTTTTTTCATTCCATAAACAAAAGTTGGTTACAAAACTCTTTCGCTGTGGTTGCTTTCACTATGCAATTTATGTTTTTCCCTTCTACTAACTATGGACAGGAAAAGAGAAAATCCTAAAAAAAAAAAAAAAAAACTAGTCATGGCGGCGCCTCTGAGACGATCTCTGAGATGGGGACTGCTCGTTGGTTCCCACATCCTCCCCACCAGCAGTCGGTGCTCCCTCAGCCTCAAGCTGCAGCCAAAGAAGATACAAACATTCAGATTCGAGGGATGATATCAAGCAGATGAAATTCATGAAAGAGAGTCATACCTCGAGGATCCTACGGTGCTGTCTCCTAACCAAAGCCTCTGCACTCTGATAGGCACGAAGCCATCCCTGCACTATCTCAGCAGGCACCTACAAAAACAAACCAAGCATCTCAAATGCAGGAATGACAGCAAGGAAAGCAAAGTTCAGAAATAGGGTGATACTTGTGAAACCCCAGCTGGCAGCGTATAAAGCTGACTCGTGCAAGGAGTAAGGGCCAAGCGCTCCTCCTCCCCATCGTCAGAATGAAAGGAAACAAAAGAAGGGGCTCGCGGCCAAACGGGAGCAACAGGGGGAGCTACAATTGCTGAAACTAAGTAAAGACGGCAGTACTCCATGTAGTCTCCTGCCTGAAGAAGTAAACCTGCCCAATCTCTGATTCGAGCATTCTTCAAATCTTCCTTAGACACAGAAGAAGTAGACCTCATCGATGTTGGAGGAAAAGGAGGGACAAGCTGAAGTGCCTCAGCACGTGGGCGCCACTGACTAGCCACTCGATCACCTAAGTACCAGGCTCGGCAAAATGGACCCTCGAGCAAGCTACGGGTCCGATCCAGGACTCTACAACGTGCAAGAGGGGTATCCTCTGGTACACCACCCCAAGGGTCAAACCGTACCTACAAAGCAAGGACAAATCAGCCCCAACACAAGGATATGGAAGTCTAAAGGACAAGAAGTACAAAGAAAAAGGTACCTGATCGATCGTCAGTCGGTCCAAGACTCGCCGCCACTCGGGAAGGCTCAAAACTGGTGACCGTGGCCTCCGTTGCCCCACCAACCATCGCTCATAGCGAGGTATACAATTCGCATCTCCATGCCTAGTCTCAGGGGGAAACTGGAAAAGGTGCTCGAAAGCCCAAAGCTGAAATATGGATTAGCAAAACAAGTTCAGAACTAGAAAAGGCCAAAGTAAGAACAGAGGTGCAAAGGAATAATATATACCTCAAGCACTCGAAAGTGACCACCAAAAATGGGGCTCTTGTCCCGCGAGCAAGCTCCAAGATTGCCATATAAAGTGGCCAAAGCAGACGAGCCCCAGTCAAACTCCCGAATAGCTCCCAAGTGCTGCAAAGGAGCCAGAAACTGCGTATGTACCGAACCATCCTTGTTGGCAAATAGCGTTTGCCCAAGGAGGTAAAGAAGGAAGGCCCGCATCAATTGCTCAACACTCACCTGGGTCAGGATGTCAGTCACCATGAAAGTCTTGCTTAGCCAAGCAAGATCAATATGACCCCGAGAACGAACAGGGGGCACCTTGCCCAGAAACCACTCCAAAGCGCCTACTCGCTCCCAAAGCCTGGGATCGACTCGAAGAGAAACTCCGCCTACCCGCAGGCCAGTCAGCAAAGAGAAGCCACCCGGAGTGATAGTCATCTCACCAGCAGAGGGAAAGTGGAAAGTATTGGTAGTATCCCACCACCTCTCAACCAGCGACGTCATCAATGACCAGTCCATCTTCGGAACATTGAGTCTCAGAACGAATGCCTCGAAGCCCGCATCATGTACTAGTTCCCGGGCCTGTTCTGGCAGTGTCAAAAACCACCTATGCACCTCCCTGCCTCCACCGCGAGCCTCAAGCCTCCTATTTCTCTTTTAGAGACCAAAAAAGGAGTTAATCTCATGATTGCATAAACAAATAAAAAAAAGAGCTAGGGGCCTCCAATTAACATTCAAAAGCATGCATTGCCTAAACAGGGGGCACGGTTATTTTCTTTAAACAAAAACAAACTCAACCCAAACACGGGTCCTTCTCATTCACGTCCCTAGCTAAAAGGGATTTCATCCCACCGATAAGAAATTCACTTTTAAAAAATTGTGCGAAATCAAAACTTCAAACTAAAGTGAACTTTTTACTTTTCAGGAAACTTACCGGTACATTGAGAACGCTCAGGTGCAGCTCAGGCTCCCGGCGAACCACTTCGGCCTCTGGGCCACCCACAGGAGGGCGGTACTGCAAGAAACTGCCAAAACCCAACCGACGCGAAGGAAGAACGTAGGTAGCGGCATCGAACAAATCGGGCTCCTCAATCGCCTCCTCGTCGGAAGACGGATCCTCACACCTACATAGAGGATGCAAGGACGAACCTGCAACGTCCGAAGATGGCGTGGCCATCACGTCTGAACCAAGAAGGGAAGAAAACCAACGACTTCAAAACTGGCAGCGACGGCAGCAGTGACCGGAGGGGACAGTCACCGGAGATAACGGTGGCCGGTGGTGGTGGAAAAGGACGGCGGCGTGCGGTGGTGGTCGTCGGACGAGAGCAATGGAGGAGAACAAGAGAGGAGGAGGAGAAAAGATTAAATGGGCCGTAAAATCGATTAAACCGAACTTAAATCGATTTTATGACTGTTGGCTATCTCACGGCCGAGACATCGATTCCTCGGCAGAGACATCAATCCTTCGGCCGCTGGATCAATCTCCTGGCCCTCCAATCAATTTTCTTCAGCCCCAGTGGATTTTGCTCAAGTGCACCAGATCAAGCCATTATAGAATTCTGGGTCCTCGACTAAACAAAGTAGCCTTGGGGGCACCGCCGAGCCAATACAACACGATCAAAACTAGCCTTGGGGGCATGCCCAAGCATCGAAAATCTCTCTCCACAAACTGCTGGCCTTAAGCTCTTGCTACAGCGAATCAAGACATTCAGCAACTCTGCTATTTACTGCCATCAAAATAACGCAACAGCTCCGAGCTCATCACTGCCAAGTCAACTTAGCGGCTCCATGCCCGTATTCACCAACTCAGCGGCCCCAGGGCCTATCAACTCAATGGCCCGGCGCCCACTATCTTATCAACTCAACAGCACCATACTCCTTGCACTATCAACGACTCTAAGCTCTATGTTCAGTAGCCCCGAGCTTGTCTCAGCGGCTCCATGCTCACTATTTCAAGTTTCTCCGCTTCAGCAGCTCTGTTGCTACCCTCCAGTAGCTCCATGCTAGCTCATTCAACGCCCATGGCTCTAAGCCCATTATCTCAACAGGCTCAAAGCCATAACAGTCATCTCAGCGGCTCTACGCCCTTCACTCAGCGGCTCAACACCCATTATCATAGCGGCTCTACGCCCGTGTTCACTCACTCAGCGGCTCCAAGCCCTCGACTCTGTGCCTATACTCACTATCACTCAGCGGCTCTATGCCCATTACCTCAACAGGCTCTACGCCTGTATTCGCTCACTCGGCGGCTCTAAGCCCAATCACTATCAGCAGCTCTACGTTTGCCACTCCCAGCAGCCATACAACCATCAAACTCACATAGCGGTTCTGTGCCTCTACTCACTATCACCCAGCGGCTCTGCGCCCATCATTCAGCGGCTCGAAACCCATTACCGAATTTGCCAATTCGCTCAACTGGCTCGAAGCCGTAACAACCAACTCAGCGGCTCCAAGCCCTCGACTCAGTAGCTCTATGCTCGCTATCTCTCACTCAGCGGCTCCAAGCCCACTATCTCAACTGGCTCGAAGCCATGACAACCAACTTAGCAGCTCCAGGCCCATTATCTCAACTGGCTCAAAGCCGTAAACAAGCAAGTCTCAATAGGCTCTACGCCACCCCAACAATCAAGCCATCTATTCTCAGGCTCTACGCCTGAATGCTCAAAATCTGACATTTTGAATGCTCGAAGCTCTTCGAATGCCCAACCACTGTGTACTGGATGCTCAAGTTCTACACTTGAATGCTCAAGCTCTACGCTTGGATGCCCAACCACTGCGTACTGGACGCTCAAATCCTGTACTTTGAATGCTCGGATTCTGCCATCCGAATGCTCGAGCTCTACGCTCTGAATGCTCAAGTCCGGAACTTGATAGAAGCTCTAAGCTTAAAACAAACACACACGCACGGGCCCGTGCACATATTGCATCAAATGCATCAACATTTTCACATCGAGTCTGCATCATCATATCTGCTCACATCTAACAACCATCATCACATATATACACTCTGCATACCTCTCATGAAACAGGTCAACCCTGCAATCAACCGGCTCTACGCCTCGGTTTTATTGATCGGTCCAGTACCTCGATCCTTTGGCTTTACGCCAAAACTTATGATGAGAAAGCTCCGTGCACAGACCATCAGAATTCAAATACCAGCTCCGCGCTTCGGTCTTATCAAGCTCAAAGCTCCGACACCTCAGGCTCTCGCCTTGTGTTCAATACCAGCTCCGCGCTTCGGTTCCATCCAGCTCTAAGCTCACCTCAGGCCCTCGCCTCAAGATTGCAATAGGCTCCACGCCTCGACCCAATCTCCTCAGACCTCATAAACACAGCAGGCTCCACACCGCAATTCTATCATCTTAGGCCCTTGCCTTGTGACTACAGCCGGCTCCGCGCCTCGGTTCCATCACGTCAGAAAAAATCACTCCCCAGGCTCTCGCCTCATGACTACAACCGGCTCCGCGCCTCGGTTCCCTCATCCCCAAAGCTCTGTGCTCTAGTTACTGGCCTTGCGCCCCCCATATCTCAAAACAAACGGCGTCCGATTCATCCCCAGCAGATGGTTTGGATTCCACCCCATTACATCAATTCCTTCCAGCTCATTCGCAAGGATAGGCTACTCTACCGAGCCCCTCTCAATCAAAGTAAGGATGATCAAGAAAAGCAAACGCACCTGCCGTGTACTGATCTACCCCAAAATTCTAAGGAAGCTCTCCGCAAAAACTCCCCTGGCAGCCCCGCGCTCCTTCAACTATCTTCCGCCAAAACCCTGGCTCAGTCTAGGTACGTCACACTACGGCTTTTAAGCCCAAAGGTACATCTTCTGTCTCTAACCCTCCAAACTTTTTATTTTCCTTTTTCGCCCGAACTACGGTTGGTCTAAATTTCCCTTGCGGAATACGTAGGCAGCCTCCCAGCCCAACCATACACTACAAGAAAAAGTGGATTTTATAGCGTTCGAAAAATGCTATCAAATGATATAGATAGCGTTTTTACGAACGCTGTATTAGCCGATGTTGTTAAAAGTCTTGAACCTTAGACAGCGTTTTTAAAACGCTATAGAATGGTAGACTTTCAACAGCGCTTTTAAAACGCTATAGAATTGTAGACTTTCAACAGCGTTTTTAAAACGCTATAGAATGTTAGACTTTCAACAGGGTTTTCAAAACGCTATAGAATGGTAGATTTTCAACAAGGTTTTTAGAACGCTATAAATTGTAAAATTCCTATAGCAATTTAAAAACGCTATAAATTGTAAAATTTCTATAACATTTTGAAAACGCTATAGATTGTAAAGTTTCAATAACGTTTAAAGAACGCTATAAATTGAAAATTTCCCACAGCATTCAAGGAACGCTGTAAATTCAAGGTTTTCTATTATTCACTATAAGTTTTCGCCCCGCTGTCCATTGTAAATTTTTTACAGCATTTTCAACCTGCTATTCCAACTGATATTTAGCAGATTTCTTGACTATACAACCTACAATCCAACCTGAATAGCAATCCACGTAACAAGTTCATACAATGCTTAAAAAAAAGAAGATTGCGGCTCCAATAACTTCCTTGGCAATATATTTCACAATATTGCATACAAAACCAACAAAATATTTCCAAACATCAAAGCGATTACCATTACAAAAGAAATTCAATATACTAAATGTCCTTCCAATATTTTTATCTAATACAAGCCTTGTCACCAAATATCAACAAAAAGGCCTTCCAAAATATCTACGCATCCCAAAAGTGGAGTACAAGCCTTGTCACCAAATATCAACAAAAAAGCCTTCCAAAACATCCATGTATCCTAATAGTGGAGTATAAGCCTTGTCACCAAAAATCGACAAAAAGGCCTTCCAAAACATCTATGTATCCCAAAAGTAGAGTTCAAACCTTGACACCAAAATATTAACAACAAGGTTCAACCAAAACAGTCCTTCCAAAATCTATCCATCCCATAAGTATCAGCAAAAAGGCTTCAACCAACCAAGCGATAATGACAGCCATCACACTAGCAAGATCATACCTACATCTTCAGCAAAAAGTCACAACAGCACTTCTTTATCAACCCATAAACCTACATATGGTAGAAGCAAATATTTCAATTTGATGGAGTCATAACAATTTCTACTGAACATTTCAATTAGAAAGAGTATCTTCTTTCAAATTATTCGAAGGTGAGCATCTCCTTTTAAATGACCAATGATACTGTGAACATATAACAAGTAGAACACACAAATAACGAATGAGTCTAAATTTAATGCTCAAGCTGCCTCTAAAGCATGGATACTCTATTTTGGCCTCCGTACCACGTATCGATATTCGATACCGATACTCTCGGATACTCTCCGTACATATCTTGTCCGTGTCCGTGTCCCGTATCCGTATCCGTGCTTCTTATCTTGGACTAACAAGAGAGGTGGTGATGGGTATAACAAAGTCAAGCATGGCTCATGCATGGTAATTAATACTACAGTACGACTACTAGATTGGGCCGGTTGGTTATGACTCCTATCTTGATGCTTCCTTCCGAACACACAAATAACTCAAACAGTGAGCACAACTTGGGTCTTAACCAAGGCGTGCAGACAGTCGTGATTCCCGTCCGGATGGTGCACATGGGATCAAAGAAAACTCAACAAAAACTTATGGATTATGATAGTCTTTCGGGTTTTTTCAAAAACTTCTTGTAGTTCTTATAAAAATAGAGTAGGTGAGGTCATTTGTAAGGTGAGTGGTAAGCACCAAGTGTAAGACTGATGAGAGCACAAGTGTGAGTATGACAAGTGAGTTCTTAAGTGTGAGTAAGATCTTGGTGCAAGACTGATGAGAGCACAAGTGTGAGTATGACAAGTGAGTTCTTAAGTGTGAGTAAGATGCTAAAGTGTTGTGTTTTCTATTGGTGTACTGGAAAGTATTTAGTAAAAAACTTGGTATATTTACATATGAAAGTGGCTATCCTATTGGCCAAAGGAGAACCAAGTAGAGATTTTAGGTTGGTCTCTAATCACTACTCTTAGCAAATCAAGTCAATTACTATTTCAACCCCACTCATCCCTTGTCACCAATTCTTTCAAAGAAAACTCAACAGTGTAAAGCTAAAACCTGTTACCTTTAGCATAACAGGTTTTTGAAAAAGCTGTGTGAGCACATGCACTATAACTCTAATCTAAAACTCTAATCTTTAACTTAAGCTTTGTGTCTATTTAGGTAGTAAAACCCAGAACAAGGTGACCCATCACAATTTTTTTGGTATTCTCACTAATAACCTCAATGTCCACTGGTGTTGACAGACTCAATCAATACCCCAATTTGGTATAACACCCTTCTCATCGATTCGAATTCCCTAAAACAAATCACAACACCCAACACCACCAAGCGTGCCCAGCAATTATCGAAACCCGTTAACCATCTGCGGCAACAAATCTCCAGGCTAGATAAGATCTTAGCAAAATCATTTGTTTCAAGCAAAAACGTGAATAACTGGACACCCTATGGCTGTAATGTGTTTATGATCCCATGAAATGACTCTTGGGGATCCCGGAAAGTTATCTGTTTAATTTGTTTGGACTCCAAGGAAGATTCTAAGTGTTAGACATTTAGGCCAACCTACATTTAGGCCAACCTACATTTAGGCCATCCTTGCTGGGGGGAATAAGGCACCCAAAAAACAAACACAAATATCCCGCAAAACAGTCTTAAACTGAGCAAAAACCACAGCAGAAACGCAGCAGAACAGAGCAGATTTTCTGCACACAAGTGAGCTACAAATGTGCAGTTTTTCTAGCAATAAAACAGAGGAGGAAGTAGACTTATCTGGGCACAAGAAAACTGAATTTTCTTTCACAAATCCAAGCTTTACAAAGCTTACTTCACATCCAAAACATAGCACACATAAGACCACTCTAAACCCTTCTTTTTCTCTCTTTACGTTTTTCTATCTTCTTTTTTTCTTACAAAGACTAAAGACACGCACACAGAGCCACTTGATATACCCAAATTGGGTTTACACTTAACATACTTCTGAAACTTTTGACACAGCAGCACCCGTTTCGTCTGCTCTTGGGAAAGAGCAGGGAGTAATAACAGGCAAAGGAAAGCGGCATGCATTTAGAGGCCAGAGAAATGTAATTAGTGGGGACAATGATAAAAGTTCTTCTCAGGCTCCAGCCCCTGAGATAGTAGGTCAAACAGACAAAAGTAGTGCTGCAAAGGAAAACCAGACAACTTCTCAGTGGCAACCTAGCTTTGTGTCTATGCATTTCCTAATCAGAGGGCAAGCAGGCCCGGTGGAGGACAAAGTGGTGTTGCTGCTGAAGCCAGAAACCCTATCAAAAAGGATTCACACTCCCATGATAGGGTTCAAATGGCATCCGACCATAAAAAAACAGAGAGCGGAACATACGGTGCAACCTTCAAATGAACAATCTGTTCCGGAACAGAAGAATGAGGTGGTAATACCAAATGAAGCGCATCAAGAGTCTAAGAGAGAGAAGAATTTAGCTTCATTCAGAGGGCAACCCAATCCCCCTAACCAAAACTCTGCTGTTAGCACAACTGATTTGGTTCCTCTGCCAAGTGGGGACACTGAAAATGAGTAGCAGCGATTCTCAATGTTCCTTTCAAAGCTATTAGCTGTTTTCTCCTAAAAATGACCTTATCATCAAGTTTCTGCATTCTCATCATGTTATGCCTACTAATGTCCTCCCAAACAGTTAACTGATGTTTCCTAGCCAAAATTAGACAACACTAAAACTAGGTATGCATAAATTTTGGTATAGCAATCTACCCTCCAACATGGAGATCATTAGCAATCCGTGGGGTATAGCTGGAATTATGATCGCTAGAGAGCATGGGCTTATTTGTAGGCACATGTATCCTTAAATTGGGCATTGTACAACTATATTAATCAAACTACCTTATTCCTAATCCCCTTTCAAGTGTCCTAACATTATTCTAAGAATCCTGCCTAACAAAACGAATTCAATGTACTGGATTTCCTCTAGTCAATTGATGAGGTTTAAAAATGGGTTGTAGCTCGACTCTTTTACCAGAAAATGTGAATGTGATTTAGACTAATGTGGCTGAAACATGGCATCCCAAAAAGTTCATGGGATTCAGAGTAAAAAGTACTGAATGTGAATGCCAAAGTGTGAAAGTGAATGCTAAACAAAAAGAACACTCTCAAAACACATTCAAAAAAAAGTGAATGAAACATAATTTATACCTGATTCAGGTTCAGCAGACAGTCTAAAGTAAAGAACTGTTAGTGCCAAAGCTTTTCCAAAGCTGTCCAAAGCAAGTGAAACAGATTCAGTGCAGATTCAACCAATTGAAATAGAGTCAATGCAGTTCAAAAACAGATTCAATGCAGTTGAAGCAACTGGAACAGATTGAATACAGATTCCCACAGTGCAGATTCAAGTAAAGCAAGTCCAACTAAAGAAGGTTCAATTATTGAGTATCTAACTTTCTCTAAGTTCATCCATTCATTCATTCAAAATGAAGAGGGACGAAGCTAAAATCACTGCATAGGAAAACCTTCAGAGGGCAAAAGCCAAGCCAGCAATAAGGAAACTAGAGATTCATTAAAACCTTTCCAGATAGCATGTGTTATGGAGTTATAGGTTCTGTGGAGAAGTGTCACATTACTTATCCATCTTATGCACACAACATTACAAATAATTTTCAGAAATCTGTCAAGCAGGAATCAATAACTTTTTTACAAACGCTAAAGTAAATAACTTTGCTAAAGTAAATAACTTTTTACCGAGGGAGAAATAATTGGTGTAGTTGGTGTTCCTTCCGTTGCCGAAATAATAGATACCTCAATAAGTTCTTGACTCCACTCACGATAGTTGACATGAAGTTATGTTTAATAGTTGCCCCAATTGGTGGTGTAAATTATTGACTTAGAGCCAATTACAAATAAGTATATAACCAAGTTGTTACCAATTGCAAATCCTATCTTAGAAATAGCCATCGAAGTGCAATAGCCAAACTATCTTCAACTAAACCTATTGTTCTGATCCAAGATTATCTTCGAAATCTTGGACATGCTCATGTTCTAGTTTGTACAATGGGAGGTGATATGGTGGTGTTAACTTTCATAGATATTGCCGAAAGAAACTCAATGTTCAATGGGGGAAAGATGGCTTGGTTTGTTGAGTGACAACTTATGCACAAGAAGTGGCGAGATAAAGAAGTGAACTAGCATACTACTGATATATAACATCCTAGGCCAGAAGTTGCTTTGTTTATAAACTCTACATGACGATCTTTAGAAATGTCAGGTAACACTGAAGGGGACTGAAAAGACTAGTGTGCGTAACGAGGAGTGATCAAACTCATGATCAAATAAAGTTAGTTAATTTACCAACCTTGGATCAGTTTGAACTCAAACTAAGATCCCCACCAAAATGTTCGGGATGAACTGAATATATTTTGCTTGACCATGTTAATTGACAGGTATTTCCAACATAATGAGTTTTGGAAGACTTTGAGTGAGAATCCCACAAAAACTTCCTTTGCATCAACTCTATTCAATCACTTGAAGAAAAGCGAAAAAAGTGCCAAAAATCAGAATCAACGAATCCAAAACAGTCGGGTGTCATCAATATCAGGTTCCTATCATCTTTCCAACTTCCATCTCCAGGAAAAGGTTGATAGGAAGAGCCAGATAGTCCCACAAGAAAATCAGGAGGGTGGCAATTGTATCTTAATTAGTGTTTCCAAAAATAGCTTTCAAAATTCAACATGATGTCTTGCCAGATTGTTACCAACTTCACCATAGTACTTCGCCCAAAATAAAAAAGCAATTGTGGACCATCAGGGGATAGCCCTTCACCATACCACAAATCATCACAACCGCGACTGAAACAAATGATACCAGGTCTCTAGTACGACTACCTAATGGAAAAACACAAAAACTAATCTGCGCTCACTTGACTAATACGTATATAGTACATTTGACAGAACAATGATAATTAGGATGACACCCTCAGCATAAATAAACACATAGTGAAATCACTGAAATGTATGAGCATTGTGCAAAAGGTAGTACGGCTTGAAGACATGATATTTGAAGAAGAATTCCAAAACAACATTTTCTTACTGATAGGATAGGCAATAACTTCCTGAGGTTATCACTAATGGTATATTGTCATGGTTGTTGAAGACACTGAATTCGCACATCTAAAGTCCTCATACTCTTGGGAGATGAGAATTATCATATGTAGCAATCACAAACAATTCCTCCACCGAGAGATAATCAGATAGACTAAGACCCAGTGCCTGGTGCCTAAAGTAGGCACAAAGCCAGTGAGCAAGGCCTTTTAGACCAAACCAAACCAAACCGAGCCTTATGTCCCAATCACTTGGAGTCGGCTGAGCAAGGTCTTTTAGACGATTGGAAATATTAAACCATGCAAAAGCTAACAAAAGTTACGCTAATCTACTTAGCAGATGACATCAAATCCTTGGGATATATTGACCTCCAATATCGACATTACGTGAATAAAAAGCATTTTTTTTTCCCACGATGCAAATCTAGCCACCTTGAAATCTAGAAAACAAAAAAGGGCAACGGTAGAGGCATTGTGCATAGTACTAGTAAAAGGATCAACTAGAAAAAAGTAAAAGAAAAATAGAAGGGAGTTCAAGTCCTCGATTTCTGCATTATTACGGCCTTAGAGTAAGTTTCTATATATTGTAATAATAAGTATTGGCCTACTACTTTTTGCAGATGGACTACACCTGCTTTGCTGCTTCTTCCAATGCAATTGCCAATTTAACCAAAAAGGTGTCACAAAGCAAAAATTTGAGCAAGTTATTCTTAATCCTCAAGATTCCATATATTTCTAACAACAATACATCATCAAAAACAAGAGGATCCAAAGTGGGTCTTATATAGATCCTTCCTACCATATTAGCTCTCATCAAAAGAATCTGGTGAACACCAAAAAAAGGTGAATAAAAGGTTTCACATTCCCTAATGTGCCTCATAGCACAGGAAAAGACCGGTCTATCCCTCACATATTCTCCGTCATCCACTACAGTGATTAGTTAAATTTACTCACACCAACACAAAGATAGAGGGGGAAGAATCTCAGTGAAATATTTCACTCCATCAAGAAACCAGACCTAGTAACTCTCTCTTATGAATATTGCATATATTTTGGCCCTTTCCAAGTCTTTCATGATTATCCATACAAATTTCCCATTTTGGCTAATTTGAGGTTTTTGACCAGCATATATCATGTCACTTTGAGAGAGAGAGAGAGAGAGAGAGAGAGAACTTTTAGCTCGATGTTCAACCTTTTTCACCCGGGAAAACCACTAGGACTAGTATGAAATTTTCTTAAATCTTCTAGTATCTTGTCGTCTTGTGGGGTTACAAACTTTTAGTTGCTGAAACAAACCTTTGAGTTAAGGTAAGACCTTTATTTCATACTTAGTCATAGAAGCCTGGACCACCAGCTGGCAAAGATAGTAGTGTCTCCTGCCAATACCAGTAAGGAGGGGCAGTTTCTAGATCACAATGGAATTGGTGCATGTGTGAGTTATAATAGATAGGGGAACGCATAAGTAGGCCTACCCGTTTCCTCACCACCACCCACCATCATACACACCCTCGCTTGTGTTGGTTGGACAGAATTAGTTGTGCAAACAAAAGTGTCCACAAAGCTTCCCATGTATCTCACTTCTGTCTCATGTCAACATCAAATCTTAATCCCTAAAACTAGATAACTTCTAAACTAAGACACTTTCTTATCTCTTTTCACAAATTCACTAGACGGAGGAAGAAAATAGTACACGAAAACAAAAAATGACCCTAAGCTAATAAGCTTTTCATTCATATCATCCGGTCACCACAGTTTATTATGGTCAAAACAAAATGAAATTAACACAACTGTGGAACTAATAATTAATTGGCATATAGTCACACCAAATGGTAACCTATTAAGGCCAAGGCAATAGGTATGAACATGAGGGTAGCCACTTCGTGCTTACAGTGACGAAAAGGTTAGGTTCTGTACCCTAGCCACTCCTCCACATTGCCATTATAACTTGGGTAATTATCTACCATCATGAAGACATCATATGTTGCAACAATTAAAAAGCAAAATGCATTGCCATTTGAAAAATAAATAAAAAAGTAAAGAAAGGTTATCTAAACTAGAAATAGTAATTTTAGTGTCAGTTAGATTAGCATAACGTAACCATATATTTAAGATTAACTACAAAAAACCAAGAATGAGCATTACCTGGATGATTGCTTCCTTAAGCTTTGAATGAAGTCGAGATCCAGAATCTTTAACACTTTTCGGAGGCCATATCTGCAACAACAAATCATGGCTAGAAAATGAAAACCGTCCTTCAAATAAATTTACAACAAATCATGACTTTCATAAACAATGCAGAATCAAAACCCCAAAAATCAAACCTTCAAAATGCTTAATCGTACATATATGTAGTCAAATAAACAAAAAAATTCGTTTTCGAAGGGCTAGGGTTGTGCATGTTGATAGCTTCTCACTCTCAAACTGGTCTGTGTTTCTGTCTTCGTTTTCTTTTCATAAAACGTGAATCTGCTGTTTGAAGGAACGAGAGAGAGAGAAGAAGAAGAGTAAAAAACCTGGTGCTCACGAGTGAAACCCTAGAATACCCAAAATCGACCCATTAGCTAGCAACAGCAGCTCGCACAACTTGAAATCCCTAGAACCAGTCGCACAAAATTATTAACAGATCTGGCGCCAATGATTTTCGTGTAACAATTGGAATAATCGATTGGGTTTTCTCTTACCTGAGTAAGCAGATGAGAAGGGAAACGATTCAGTCCGGGGATGAAACGATTCAGTCCGGGGATGAAACGATTCAGTCTAGGGATGAAGCGATTTAGTCTGGGATTTGGGAGCTATCGTGGGATGAAGCGATTCAGCGTGGGATTTGGGAGCTATCGTGCAAGCACTGGGAACTGGGAGGAAATTAGAAATATTTGGGGAAATATCAGAGCGGGACGCGCGAAAAGTTGGGCGCCTTTTTTTTCCTGTGTTCTGGAACGCTATGGAAGGGGAAGAAAACGCTGTAGGGAGAGGAGTTTTAATGAAACGCTATTGAACTGGAAAGAAAAGGAACGGAAGCCCACTTATTATAGCGTGGACGGGAAAACGCTATAAAAAAATGCTATAATAGGCCTTATTTGTTGTAGTGATAACAAAACCTTTTTCAAAAAACCCTTGGAATAGTGGTTGGACCAAATTGAGTTGCGTTTTACAGCTTTGACTCTTACTTAAACATATCTCGCGATCCGTCTGAGTTCAATCAAAGAGGGGCATCTGTAGACACCCCAATTTGGCCTAACGATTATTTCAAGTCCCACCTTGGGACCATCCCGATGATGAAATGGATACAGTGATTGCTGATTGCCTCCTTGAGAACCTTAGGACTTTCGGTAAAAACTTTGAGCCACTTAGAGGACCCAATTCAGAGCCATACAGCCTTTCAGACAGAAAATACAGAAGCCTAGGAGAATCCATCTGTCGGCCGTAACATCGATCTCACGGCCATAACATCATTTCCTCACCCGAGCAACCTGTTGCTAGCAAAATCTCCCTGAGATCAATCCCTCGGCCGCAAGATCTGTCCTTCGGCCGAGACATCCATTCCTCGGCCGTGTGATCTATTACTCGGCCGCCAGATCGTCCTTTTTCCAGACTCTGAAACGTTCTGTCGATTGTTTGATCCAACTACACTACCTCTCCGATGCGTTCGTGCCACGTTCAGGGATTACGACGTAGAGTTTGAATTGCATTGCAATTGCAATCGTGCCATTTGATTGGCCGGAGTGAGTCATCCATATGCCTATATAAAGAGGCCCTTACACATGAAATTGATAAGTAAAAAATCATTCACCCAAGCTCCGAAACTCTGTCAAAATACTCTCTCCAAACCTCTCTTCAAAAGCCCTAACCTCCCGAAGGCAGCCACCAATCCAGCAATCAAACCCCGAAGTTCAAACCCTAACCCTTGGGTTTTCAATCAAGCAATCAGTCAATCACAATCAAATCCGAAGCAATCAAGCAACTGATGGATCAAGGTGGTGAGGCCCAACGGCCTCTGGTTTGTCTTACTTACTGTATTTATGACTAACCGTAGCGTTTTGATCATCTGTTAATCTTTTTGTCTGGTGTGAGGAAGAACATCGACCGGGGCTACGATCCCTCGGCCGATACATCAAACCAGTAGGATCCCTCGGCCGTGACATCCATTCACCGGCCGCGGGATCCATTTCCCTGGGACAGCTTTGTTTTGTTCTGCTTTCCTGATACATGCTTTATTTATCGCATTGGCTCACCCTTTACTGCTTAAAGGTTAAAAACAAACTATGTGTTAGAGTTAAACAAAGCATCTACATGTCTTATGTTGAACAACTATGGGCCAGTCTCACGGCTGGACAGAAAGGGGTGCCTAACACCTTCCCCTTACTGTGCTTTTGGCTCCCGTACCCAGAATCTCTATCTATTTTACCAGTTTTAATAAATTGGGTGGCGACTTTGTTTTGATGATGACCGCTATCATGTGGTGATGTTCCTAGCCATGGGAATGTCCATGATTTTGGTTTACGAAGCAAGCAACCAATCGAGCAAACAAATGTGATCAATCTGTATGGCGATGCCCCGTTTGGGAGGTGTCTACACTATACTAACTCTACACAATAGCGATTACTATTCATCAAGGACATGTCAAACAAATTTAAAAAATCGTTTACTACACCTAACCACTCAAAATTCTCTTGTTTGGCTATTCGAATCCAGTAACCCTATATGAATAACAAAAGTTCGTACCATCCAGCAGCAAGAATAATATTTACCAAAAATAAAACAGTTAAATAACCCTGATTTTCCCTAATTTCGCTCATGACCAACGAAATACCATAACAGTCATTTCCACTCTGTCAAAGAACAAAATTAATAGTTCCACACATACATACCTATTCAACAGCCGTTAATCTTTGGTTTTGTAGACACCCCAATTTGGCCTAACGATTATTTCAAGTCCCACCTTGGGACAATCCCGATGATGAAATGGATACAATGATTGCTGATTGCTTCCTTGAGGACCTTAGGACTTTCAGTGAGAACTTTGACCACTTAGAGGACCCAATTCAAAGCCATACAGCCTTTCAGACATAAAAACAGAAGCCTAGGAGAATTCATCTGACGGTCGTGACATCGATCTAACGGCCACAACATCAATCCCTCACCCGAGCAACCTGTTGCCAGCAAAATCTCCCTGAGAGATCAATCCCTCGGCCGCGAGATCTATCCTTCGGCCGAGACATCCATTCCACGGCCGCGACATCCTTTGCTCGGCCGCCAGATCGACCTTTTTCCAGACTCTGGAACGTTCTGTCAGACATTTGGTTTGATCCAACTACACTACCTTTCCGATGCGTTCGGGCTACGTTCGGAGATCACGACGTAGAGTTAGAGATGCATTGCAATTGCAATTGCCATCTCGTGATTTGATTGGCCAGAGTGAGTCATCCCTATGCCTATATAAAGGGGCCTTTGGACTCCGAATTTAACACACAGAAATTGATAGACCTACACACTCAATCAAGCCACGAAACTCTGTCAAAATACTCTCTCAATCCCATACTCCAAAAGCCCTAACCTTCCGAAGGTAGCCGTCAATCCGGCGATCAAACCCCGAAGTTCAAACCCTAACTCTAGGGTTCTTTGATCAAGCAATCAATCAATCACGCCCAATCCAAAGCAATCAAGCAACTGAGGGATCAAGGTGGTGAGGCCCAACGGCCTCTGGTTTGTTTTACTTATCGCATTTATGGCTAACCGTAGCATTTAATCGTTTGCTAACTTTTCTGTCTGGTGTGAGGAAGAACATCGACCGGGGTTTCGATCCCTCGGCCAATAAATAAAACCAGGAGGATCCCTCGGCCGTGAGATCAATTCACCGGCCGCGGGATCCATTTCCCTGGGATAGTTTTGTTGGTTTCCTACTTTCTGAATGCATGCTTCAATTATCGCACTGGCTCACTTTGCTTACTGTTTAAAGGAATAAATAAACAGACTATGTGTTGGAATTAAACAAAGCATCTATACGTCTTATGTTGAATGATTATGGGCCAGTCTCACGACTGGGCAAAGAGGGGTGCCTAACACCTTC
This sequence comes from Rhododendron griersonianum, assembly GCA_018127125.1. Taxonomy (NCBI): domain Eukaryota; kingdom Viridiplantae; phylum Streptophyta; class Magnoliopsida; order Ericales; family Ericaceae; genus Rhododendron; species Rhododendron griersonianum. Next base: position 26,729,331 of record CM030790.1, on the reverse strand, counting down.
CCCTTATTGTACTTTTGGCTCCCGTATCCAGAATCTCTATCTGTTTTCCCAGTTTTAATAAACTGGGTGGCGACTCTATTTGATGATAACCGTTATCATGTGGCGATGTTCCTAGCCATGGGAATGTCCATGATTTTGGTTTATGATGTGAGCAACCAATCGAACAAACAACGTGATCAATCTGTATGGCGATGCCCCGTTTGGGAGGTGTCTACAGTTTTTGGCGACTCTGCTGGGGAATTGAGAGCCATTACCAGAAAGTTCAACATAAGACTAATACATGCCTTGTCTAATTCATTAATCATATGCATCGAGCGGGCAACCCGTTGAGTTCACCTGATATCCCGGCATGACACGGGCTATGTTGGGGGTTCCAGCAAACTCCACAGTCACTCGTACCTAGTGGTATATCAAAAAGGGAATCACCCAATCACCGCCTATGATGGGCTGGTGAGAGGATTGGTGCCCTTTGACAACGGAGCACCCTGAGACTACCAAAAACCTTGCATGTTTTAGAAAGCCATAGAACTTATCAAACTAAGACAGGAACCTACAGGCTAGGAACCTACTTGCATTTTCACTTCCAAGTCCTTCCTCACACCTTGTATCATCTGTTGTTGTAAATAACTTTTTCTGTGCAGAAGGGTTGGGATTTTCAGCCTAAATCCTAACCCTACACAAGCCAAGTACTGACTTACAGGTACTCTACTTTTCAAAGCAGACACAATAAGTAAAACAAAGAAGCAACCACATCCAATTTTATACTCTTACAACACCCGAAGTCACGCCAAACAGAGGTCCTTGCAGCCGTCTCGTCTGTCACCCTCACTGGCCAAAACACCTACACTGCTACGGACCCAATCACTTTCAGGGACTCCGCGGTCATCTCCTCAACAAACTCAATCATCTACCAAATCCTAAGCTTTATCAAGTAATCCTCCCACTCTCATGGCAGATAACGACGCCATCATTGCTAATCACCAAGCTCAAAGTCGCTACCTTATCAGCAGAGAAAGCAGCAAGAGATGCTGAGAACGAAGAGAAATCGGTGGAAGATGAGAATGCACTTAAAGTAATAACAATAGAGAATCCTGAATTAGCCAAGCAAGTCAAGGAGATCATTCATGGTCCGGCCCGTTCACAAGGGGACCAAATTCTAGATTTTGAAGGACTGTGCCTTTTTCCAGATTCTCAACTACCTGAGAAGTTCAATAGAACTGGCAATCCCACTAGCCATGTCCGCCATGTCATCAACACTCTGAAGCCAATGGGCTTGGATGATGAGCTCATTGTTCAGTTATCTCAAAGGACTCTTACTGAAAGCGCTCTCGATTGGTTTCTCACTTTGGAGTTTGTGCACTATCATACTTGGCCAGAAATTGCCAATGCTTTTGTCAAGCAATATGCATACAACATCCCAATTGAGTTAACAACTCAAGATTTGGAAACGACTAAGCAGGAATCAAACAAGGACTTTGCAACCTTTGTGGCTAGATAGAGAGAAAAAGCCGCCAAGATGAAGAACCGCCCCTCTGAGGAAAATCAAGTGAGAATAGTTGTCAAGAGTTTGCAGCCCAAGTACCTCACGCACATTTACACTCAGACTATCACTGATTTCAGGCTACTGGGCTGCAGATTGAAGAGAGGATCAAGCTAGGCCTCATTGGGAAAGAAGAAACTCCTCCACCCAAGAAAACCTTCACAACCCGTACATCTCCTGCCTTCGTCAACACCCTTAACTCAATCTTACCACAAGACCCTTTTCAAATTAGCTCATCCCAAAGCTCAAATCGCCCCCGTTGCAACTTTGACCATCTTTACATGACCTCATCTCAAGCCTTAGCCATTCTGAGCCATTAAGGGCATCTCAAACCTTTAAAACAAACCACTTCCTCAGCCACCCTATGGCCCAAACCATGATCCTAACAAACAGTGCGCTTACCATCAACACCCTAGGCATGAGACAGATAACTGCATGCGTCTCCGCCATGACATTCAAGATCTCATTGATAGCCGAACTATAAAACTTCCAAAACCTAATGTGCAAGCCAATCCACTTCCTACTCACAAAGCTGAGCCACCACCCCGAAACATCGATTTCATAAACAACCCCACATACAATCCTAGCCAATACATTGTCCAAAACAACCAAACCAAGCCAACCTTTACCTTCCCAAAGGAGGACGAATGTTTCATGATGGAGGAGGAAGAAAACAATGAGTCCAATCAATCAGAAGTGATCGATCCCGACATGTCTGACAAAAGTAATGAAGAAGAACAAGCAAAGGGGAAAGTGACTTTGACGGAATGGAAGGAGAATACGATGATCCACTCGATGGAATCTCCTTAGTATCACTATTCAATCAAGTGGAAATAGCTGACGACTACACAATCAATAAAGAGGAAGAAAGGGTGATGAAAACCTAGACCAACACTTCTATTTGGGGACTACTCATGTCTCAAAGAAGTAGCCACCAGTGAAGATGGATCCAGTTCAAAGGCCCTGTTTGGCAAAGAAGAGGGTGGAAAAGAGTATAAAGTTGCGAAAGGCAAGGGTTTTGAAAACGACCTCGAAATGCTACAATAGCTAAGAAGTCACAACATGGCAAAGAACATTAAACATTGCTTTTATCAAGCTAAAACCTGTTTTGAGCCCCTGCTTGGGCATTTAATTTCTGCTTAGTGAATTCCTGTTTCATCCTCTAGACTGTGCTTATTCAATGATTTACTTCATAAATTGCAATTGCCAAACACTATAGTCTCTTTGCCAAACAAGGGAAATTTCAAGGAATCAAGTTCCCTGTGTCGTTGACAAAAAGGAAGGAAAGGATGAACTCTAGTTGCTTAAGAAACTAGGTTTTTTTCAAAACTTAGAAAGAAGACACTATCTCCGCGAGAACACTTAGGGTTAGCTCGCCCATTATGAAGGTACAAACACAAGAGAGATTTAGAAAAATATCTCCATCAAATTCCTCTCCGAAACGCAGAAACCCTCTTGAGAGAAGTGCTCGTTGGGTAACCTGAAAACCCAAGCAAAAGTAAGAGCAAAGCCTGCTAGGGCAAGAAAATGCAAAAACGCAGCCTAGGCAAAAGTTAAGGCATTCAAAGGAAAGCTCGCTAGGGACTCAACCTCCATTAGGTAACCTAGGCAAAATCAAGAGCATGTGAGAAGAAAAACCAAGAGTGAAAAACCCAACCTCAAAAGGTAATGATTTTGGAACTACGTAAAAGGCCTGATTCCCAGATTGGGATACGTAGGCAATCTCACATTGAGATGCGGCCCAAACATTTGGAGAGAAGGAAAAACGTCAACAGATTTGTACTCAATGATAGGTATAGCTAACCATGCGTATTGAGCTTGCAAAAGATGAGTATGCTTTTCTCGAAGAATTGGCAACAGCAATAGACACGAGAGCTATAGGTCATCCCCTCTAACCTAAAGGTAATTAACACAATGAGCAAGATACCTTGAAAACTCCCGAGTTTGGCAACCGGACTATGGAACACGGCAAAAGCAAAAGGCAAGAAAATCAAAACCAAGATTAAGAAGGAAGAGAAAAGAGGATGCCACTTAGCCAAAACAAAATCTACCTTTGGAAAATCAAAGTAACGGCCAAAGGATCTATACATCGGCCATAACATCGATTCTTTAGCCGAGTAATCAATTCTTCGGCCAATATTTTATTTTCACACAAATTACTGTCTATCAGCAAATACTTGTTCAAACAGCCATGTTCTGACTATTGCATGCAAACTCAAGACATCTAGGGGCATAAAAAGCATTTCTCATTTCATGAACAAAAGCTTGCCTACAAAATCATCACTGTGGTTGCTTTCACCATACAAATACAGTTTCTGCTTCTCTCTTTGCTAACCATGAACAGGAAGGAAAAAGAAAATCCTAAAGCTAGTCGTGACGGCATCTTTGAGACGATCTCGTCTCTGAGATGAAGAAGGGGATTGCTAGCTATCCTCCCTACTGACTGCTGGTGCTCACTCAGCCTCAAGCTACAAGGAAAAGAATGCAAAACAAGGGGCAAGCACCAAGCGCCTCTTCTCCGTCATCAGAATGGAAGGAGACAAAGGAAAGGGCCCGTGGCCAAACAAGAGCAACTAAAGGAACAACAGGCAGAACCAAGGAAAAATGGCAGTACTCCATACAGTCACCTGCCTAAAGAAGCAAACCCGCCTAGTCTCTGATCTGAGCATTCTCCAAGTCTACTTTAGACATCAAAGAAGTAGACCTCATCAACGCCGGAGGAGGAAGAGGAACAAACTGAAGATCCTCAGCACGCAGGCGCCACTGGCTGGCCACCCGATCACATAAGTACCAAGCTTAACAAAAGGGACCCTCGAACAGGTTACGAGTACAATCTAGAACCCTGGAACTCGCAAGAGGGGCATCCTCTGATACACCACTCCAAGGGTCAAATCTCGCCTGCAAACAAAGTCTAAATCAGCCACAGCACAGAGGAATGGAGATCTAAAAACAAGGGATGCAAGGGGTACCTGGTCAACCGTCAATCGGTCCAAAACCCGTCACCACTCAGGAAGGCTCAAAACTGGTGACCGTGTGGCTTCCATTGCCCCACAGACCATTACTCGTAGCGAGGAACACAGTCCGCGTCTGCATGTCTAGTGTCAGTAGGAAATAAAGAAGATACTCAAAAGCTCAGAGAGGAAAGGGGCTACCAGTTGGCCAAGGCAGATGCTCCCTAATCAAACTCCTAAACAACCTCCAAATACTGCAAAAGGGGCTAGAGACTGTGTATGTGCTGGACTATCCTTGTTGGCAAACAACGTTTGCCCAAGGAGGTAGGGAAGAAAGGCCCGTGTCAGCTACTCAACACTCACCTGAGTCGAGATATCAACCTTCATAAAAGTCTTGATCAGCCAAGAGACGTCAATATGACCACGCGAGTGAAGAGGGGGCACCTTGCCCAAGAACCACTCCAAATCCCCTACTCGCTCCCAAAGCCAAGGGTTAACCCAAAGAGGAGCTCCACCTACTCATAGGCCAGTAAGCAAAGAAAAATCACCTGGCGTGATCGTCATCTCGCCAACAGAAGGAAAGTGGAACATGTTGGGAGTATCCCACCAACCAGCGAGGTCATCAACGACCAATCCATCTTCAGAAGATTGAGGCCCAAAACAAACGGCTCAAGACCAGCAGCGCGTACTAACTCCCGAGCCTGCTCCGACAATGTCGCAAACCACTTGTGCACTAAAGGCCTCCACCGCGAGCCTCTAATCTCCTATTTCTCTGCCAAGGACAAAAAGAAGGTTACCGAAACATTGAGGACGCTCAAGTGCTGCTCAGCGGCTCTACGCCCACACCTCAACAGCTCTATGCCACGCCATGCGCACAATCTCGCGCTCAACAGGCCAGTAAAACAATCCTGTGGCTTCCACTCAATGCACCCTCCAAAAAGCATTTATGTTGCCAGCTTGCAGAAAGCATTTAGCCACCAGAAGACATTTGAGTCGCTAGAAGGCGTTTGGCCTCCGGAAGGCACTCCCAGTAGTGGAGGTAATGGAAATCTCCCTAAACAAATTGGAATATGGTCAAGGACTAGCCTTGGGGGCAATCCCAAGCATACTCAGAACTAGCCTTGGGGACAATCCCGAGCCTATGAAATCTAGCCTTGGGGGCAATCCCGAGCATACTCAAAACTAGCCTTGGAAACATCCCAAGCATAAGGAACCAATCAAACCCCGTGGAAGATGGAAGATGGAATACTCAACAACTCAGCAGTTCTACAAGCCTGCCATCTCATCAACTCAGCGGCTCGAAGCCCACCATCTCAACTGGCTCGAAGCCGTAAACAATCATCTCAACACCCGTATTAATCATATTCAAGCAATCTCAACGGCTCGAAGCCCATTACCTCAACAGGCTTGAAGCCTATGTCTACCATCTCAGCAGCTCGAAGCCCATTATCGACAGGCTTTACACCCATATCTATCATCTCATCAACTCAGCGGCTCGAAGTCCACCGTCTCAACTGGCTCAAAGCCGCAAACAAGCAAATCTCAACTGGCTAGAAGCCGTAAACAAGCAAATCTCAACAGGCTCTACGCCGCCCCAACAATCAAGACATCATCTATTCTCAGGCTCTACGCCTGAATGCTCAAAAATCTAACATTTTTGAATGCTCAAGCTCTACGCTTGGATGCCCAACCACTGTGTACTGGATGCTCAAGTTATACACTTGAATGCTCAAGCTCTATGCTTGGATGCCCAACCACTGCGTACTGGACGCTCAAAGCCTGTACTTTGAATGCTCGAATTCTGCCGTCCGAATGCTCGAGCTCTACGCTCTGAATGCTCAAGTCCGGAACTTGATAGAAGCTCTAAGCTTAAAACAAACACACACGCACGGGCCCGTGCACATATTGCATCAACATTATCACATCGAGTCTGCATCATCATATCTGTTCACATCTAACAACCATCATCACACATATACACTCTGCATATCTCTCATGAAACAGGTCAACCCTGCAATCAACCGGCACTATGCCTCGGTTTTATTGATCGGTTCAGCGCCTCGATCCTTTGGCTCCACGCCAACACTTATGATGAGAAAGCTCCGTGCACAGACCATCAGAATACAACCAGCTCCGCGCTTCGGTTCATTACGTCAAGCTCAAAGCTCTGACACCACAGGCTCTCATCCTGATCAATACCAGCTCCGCGCTTCGGTCCTATCCCATCCCCTCAGGTCTTCGCCTCAAGATTGCAACAGGCTCCACGCCTCAATTCTATCACTCTCCAGGCTCTCGCCTCATGACTACAACCGGCTCCGTGCCTCGGTTCCCTCATCTCCAAAAGCTCCGTGCTCTATGTTACTGGCCCTGCGCCCCCTACATCTCAAAAGCAAACCGGCGTCCAACTCATCCCAGCAGATGGTTTGGATTCCACCCCATTACATCAATCCCATCCAGCTCATTCGCAAGGATAGGCTACTCTACCGAGCTCCTTTCAGTCAAAGTAAGGACGATCAAGAAAAGCAAACGCACCTGCAGTGTACTGATCTACCCCAAAATACTAAGGAAGCTCTCCGCAAAGAAACTCCCCAGGTAGCCCCGCGCTCCTTCAACTACTCTTCGCCAAAACCCTGGCTCAGTCTAGGTACGTCACACTACGGCTTTTTAAGCCCTAAGGTACGTCTTCTGTCTCTAACCCTCCAAACTTTTACTTTTCTTTATTGCCCGAACTACGATTGGTCTGAATTTCCCTTGTGGAATACGTAGGCAGCCTCCCGGCCCGACCATAACAAAACCTTTTTCGAAAACCCCTTGGAATAGTGGTTGGACCAAATTGAGTTGCTTTTTACAGCTTTGACTCTTACTCAAACATGTCTCGCGATCCGTCTGAGTTCAGTCAAAGAGGGGCATCTGTAGACACCCCAATTTGGCCTAACGATTATTTCAAGTCCCACCTTGGGACAATCCCGATGATGAAATGGATACAATGATTGCTGATTGCTTCCTTGAGGACCTTAGGACTTTCGGTGAGAACTTTGACCACTTAGAGGACCCAATTCAAAGCCATACAGCCTTTCAGACAGAAATACAGAAGCCTAGGAGAATTCATCTGACGGCCATGACATCGATCTAACGGCCACAACATCAATCCCTCACCCGAGCAACCTGTTGCCAGCAAAATCTCCCTGAGAGATCAATCCCTCGGCCGCGAGATCTATCCTTCGGCCGAGACATCCATTCCACGGCCGCGACATCCTTTGCTCGGCCGCCAGATCGACCTTTTTCCAGACTCTGGAACATTCTGTCAGACATTTGGTTTGATCCAACTACACTACCTTTCCGATGCGTTCGGGCTACGTTCGGAGATCACGACGTAGAGTTAGAGATGCATTGCAATTGCAATTGCCATCTCGTGATTTGATTGGCCGGAGTGGGTCATCCCTATGCCTATATAAAGGGGCCTTTGGGCTCCGAATTTAACACACAGAAATTGATAGACCTACACACTCAATCAAGCCACGAAACTCTGTCAAAATACTCTCTCAATCCCATACTCCAAAAGCCCTAACCTTCCGAAGGTAGCCGTCAATCCGGCGATCAAACCCCGAAGTTCAAACCCTAACTCTAGGGTTCTCGATCAAGCAATCAATCAATCACGCCCAATCCAAAGCAATCAAGCAACTGAGGGATCAAGGTGGTGAGGCCCAACGGCCTCTGGTTTGTTTTACTTATCGCATTTATGGCTAACCGTAGCATTTAATCGTTTGCTAACTTTTCTGTCTGGTGTGAGGAAGAACATCGACCGGGGTTTCGATCCTCGACCGATAAATAAAACCAGGAGGATCCCTCGGCCGTGAGATCAATTCACCGGCCGCGGGATCCATTTCCCTGGGACAGTTTTGTTGGTTTCATACTTTCTGAATGCATGCTTCAATTATCGCACTGGCTCACTTTGCTTACTGTTTAAAGGAATAAATAAATAGACTATGTGTTGGAATTAAACAAAGCATCTATAAGTCTTATGTTGAATGATTATGGGCCAGTCTCACGACTGGGCAAAGAGGGGTGCCTAACACCTTCCGCTTATTGTACTTTTGGCTCCCGTATCCAGAATCTCTATCTGTTTTCTCAGTTTTAATAAACAGGGTGGCGACTCTATTTGATGATAACCGTTATCATGTGGCGATGTTCCTAGCCATGGGAATGTCCATGATTTTGGTTTATGATGTGAGCAACCAATCGAACAAACAACGTGATCAATCTGTATGGCGATGCCCCGTTTGGGAGGTGTCTACAGGTTTGAATAAACAACACGAACTATTTCGCATCAATCAACAAAGAAACAACAAATAATTCAGCTTATGCTCTTATAGCTCTCTCCTCTTTTTTTTTTCTGGACCTCTATTTGCTTTTCTATTATCTATTCAGTGTACCGTCGCATACATTCAAGGCAGAGCAATAACACCTGATACTGTTGTACCAACATACTATTGTACTTTCAACACACATCACTTTCTTCAGGCCTTTATTGTAATTACATCATGCATTTTCCTTATGTTTTTTCGCAGGCTAGAATCTCCCGCATAATACGTCATCTACGTCACCTAAATAATCAACCATTATTTATGAACTATTATTGCCAAATCTGGTTCTTTACCAACAGAGGTTAAATAACCCTAGAAACTAAACTCCATTAACTAATTTTATTCGTAACGAACTACATAACAAATAATTTTTCTCTACAAATTTAACCCAACTCATTTCACATACTTATCCAATTTATTAATTATTATAGGTAATATCAATAATTGGTTATAATTTGTAACGCTCAACACAATTTTAAATGGCTTTAATAGATTCCCAAATACTTTTTCGTTACAAGTACGCATTAACTTGTTTCACATAGTTATTCAACAATTTTTTCAAAATCCTAAATTTCTCACGTTATTCACAGTTTAATTACACGTGCTATATACATAATCTCAATACTCGCTTTTACGCTTCATAATAATTTTTATTCAACTAACACAATAATACTCACTCAATTATATTTTTTTTAATTGATCACCACATTTATCGTGTAAATATTAATTCGATAATTAGTTATCTATCATTATTACTTTGCCTCGACTATATGAATCTTAAACCCACAATATCACAACCCCCAATTTTTATTTCAAGGAAATAAAAAACAAAGTACAAAATAAGAGTTTTTTTTCTAGTACCACTGGAAACTGGAATTTGATTCCTCATTTTCTATTCTTAAATTCATTTCGTAGTACCAAAACATTATTCTTTTATTTTCTATCGACAACTAATGAAGGCTATAAATAATTTATTTAGATCAAGAAATAATCCAACCCGAATTGTTGGTTCATGAACCCTACAATAACACCCAAACATTCTATAATTTTTTCTCCATTACAGTACTCGAGTATCCAACTGTTCTGACAACGCAGATTTTTAACCCCTCATATGCTCAGCAACATCAGTACCACAATCGGTGACCACAAATATATAAATTCACGTCATAGATTTCATGAGCAGAATATACATATAATATACAAGATATGATAGTTACTGTTGTCATTTGCTTTATCAACAGTAAAATTGATACATCGAATCCATCCCTGATGTCCAGCTAAACTGGTGCAAAACACCCCCAACAAACAAATACGTTACTCCGTACTCTCTGTCCTTACCTAGATTTTTTCCTGCAGTTCTACTATACCACAGAACCACGACATTAATAAAGCAGTTCTTTAGCACCCAAAAAACACCTTCGTTCCTTCGCGAGCGAAACCATTACTACACCAGTAGAAGATGATCTACTCCTACGCATAAATACGCGTAATCAGGTATTGTAAATCACCGGTCCAACAGTTCGTTCTCGTTGAGAGTATCTCCCACGCAATTCTTACCCAAGTAAGTTCTAATCTCTTTGCGCTCAATTATACACACATAATTTCTTAATTGCTAATATTTACTCTCCGAAGTGCTAATTAAATTCTGGCACAGCATGTTTTTTCACCCTGTACTCTGCATAAAATATCGTAAGTTAGTTATTAGTTTGGTGTGTATCAAATATCCAAAACTACAAATTAAGCTGTGTAGACACCTCCCGAATGGGGCATCGCCATACAGATAGATCATGTTTGTTTGCTCGATTGGTTGCTTGCTTCGTAAACCAAAATCATGGACATTCCCATGGCTAGGAACATCACCACATGATAGCAGTTATCATCAAAACAGAGTCGCCACCCAATTTATTAAAACTGGGAAAATAGATAGAGATTCTGGGTACGGGAGCCAAAGGTACAATAAGGGGAAGGTATTAGGCACCCCTTTTTGCCCAGTCGTGAGATTGGCCCATAATCGTTCAACATAAGACATATAGATGCTTTATTTAATTCTAACACATAGTCTATTTAATTGATCCTTTAAACAGTAAGTAAAGTGAGCCAGTGCGATAAGCAAAGCATGCGTCAGAAAGCAGGAAACAAAGCAAAGCTGTCCCAGGGAGATGGATCCCGCGGCCGGTGAATGGATGTCACGGCCGAGGGATCCTCCTGGTTTGATGTACCGGCCGAGGGATCGAAGCCCCGGTCGGTGTTCTTCCTCACACCAGACTATGCGATTAACAGATAATCAGAAAACTATGATTAAGTACAAGAGCGATAAATAAAACAAACCAGAGGCCGTTGGGCCTCACCACCTTGATCCCTCAGTTGCTTGATTGCTTTGGATTTGATTGTGATTGACTGATTGCTTGATTGAAAACCCTAGGGTTAGGGTTTGAACTTCGGGGTTTGATCACTGGATTGACGGCTACCTTCGGGGGGTTAGAGCTTTTGAAGAGGGGGATTGAGAGAGTATTTTGGCAGAGTTTTGTGGCTTGAGAGAGTGTATTCTCTGATGAATTTCGTGTGTATATTTTCGGAGTCCAAAGGCCCTATATATAGGCAATTGGTGACTCACTCCGGCCAATCAAATGGCACGATTGCAATTGCAATTGCAATGCACCTCTAACTCTACATCGTAATCTCTGAACGTGGCCTGAACGCATCAGAGAGGTAGTGTAGTTGGATCAAACAATCGACAGAACGTTCGAGAGTCTGGAAAAAGGTCGATCTGGCGGCCGAGTAATAGATCACACGACCGAGGAATGGATTTCTCAGCCGAAGGATAAATCTTGCGGCCGAGGGATTGATCTCTCAGGGAGATTTTGCCAGCAACAGGTTGCTCGGGTGAGGAAATGATGTTAAGGCCATGAGATCGATGTTACGGCCGTCAGATGGATTCTCCTAGTCTTCTATATTTTCTGTCTGAAAGGCTGTATGGTCTGATTGGGTCCTCTAAGTGGCTCAAAGCTCTTACCGAAAGCCCTAATGTTCTCAAGGAGGGCAATCAGCAATCACTGTATCCATTTCAATATCGGGATGGTCCCAAGGTGGGACTTGAAATAATCGTTAGGCCAAATTGGGGTGTCTACAGATGCCCCTCTTTGACTGAACTCAGACGGATCGCGAGACATGTTTGAGTAAGAGTCAAAGCTGTAAAAAGCAACTCAATTTGGTCCAACCACTATTCCAAGGGGTTTTTGAAAAAGGTTTTTGTTATGGTCGGGCCGGGAGGCTGCCTACGTATTCCATAAGGGAAATTCAGACCAATCGTAGTTCGGGCAATAAAGAAAAATCAAAAGTTTGGAGGGTTAGAAACAGAAGACGTACCTTCGGGCTTAAAAAGCCGTAGTGCAACGTACCTAGACTGAGCCAGGGTTTTGGCGGAAGATAGTTGAAGGAGCGCGGGGCTGCCGGGGGAATTTTTGCGGAGAGCTTCCTTAGTATTTTGGGGTAGATCAGTCAGGTGCGTTTGCTTTTCTTGATCAGCCTTACTTTGACTGAAAGGAGCTCGGTAGAGTAGCCTATCCTTGCGAATGAGCTAGAAGGAATTGATGTAATGGGGTGGAATCCAAACCATCTGCTGGGGATGAGTTGGACGCCGGTTGTTTTTGAGATATAGGGGGCGCAGGGCCAGTAACTAGAGCACGGATCTTTGGAGATGAGGGAACCGAGGCACGGAGCCGGTTGTAGTCATGAGGCAAGAGCCTGGAGAGTGATAGCTTTTGACGTGATGGAATCGAGGCGCAGGGCCGGTTGTAGTTACGAGGCGAAGGCCTGAGGTGAGTTTAGAGCTTGATGGAACCGAAGCGCAGAGCTGGTATTGATCACAAGGCGAGAGCCTGAGGTGATTAGATTGAGGCGTGGAGCCTGCTGTGGTTATGAGGCAAGGGCCTGAGGTGAGCTTAGAGCTTGATGGAACCGAAGCGCGGAGCTGGTATTGATCATAAGGCAAGAGCCTGAGGTGATTTAGATTGAGGCGTGGAGCCTGCTGTGATTCAAACCGAAGCGTAGAGCTGGTTGCATTCTGATGGTCTGTGCACGGAGCTTTCTCATCATAAATTTTGGCGTAGTGCCAAAGGATCGAGGTATTGGACCGATCAATAAAACCGAGGCATAGAGCCGGTTGATTGCAGGGTTGACCTGTTTCATGAGAGATATGCAAAGTGTATATGTATATGTTTGTTAGATGTGAATAGATACGATTGTGCAGACTCGATGTGAAAATGTTGATGCAATATGTGCACGGGCCCGTGCGTGTGTGTTTGTTTTAAGCTTAGAGCTTCTATCAAGTTCCGGACTTGAGCATTCAGAGCGTAGAGCTCGAGCATTCGGACGGCAGAATTCGAGCATTCAAAGTACAGGCTTTGAGCGTCCAGTACACAGTGGTTGGGCATCCAAGCGTAGAGCTTATGCATTCAAGTGTATAACTTGAGCATCCAGTACACAGTGGTTGGGCATCCAAGCGTAGAGGTTGAGCATTCAAAATGTTAGATTTTGAGCATTCAGGCGTAGAGCCTGAGAATAGATGGCTTGATTGTTGGGATGGTGTAAAGCCTGTTGAGATTTGCTTGTTTACGGCTTCGAGCCAGTTGAGATGATGGGCTTGGGGCCGCTGAGTTGGTTGTTACGGCTTCGAGCCAGTTGAGATAGTGGGCTTGGAGCCGTTGAGTGAGCATAGAGCTTGCTGAGTCGAGGGCTTGGAGCCGCTGAGATGGTAGACATAGGTTTCGAGCCTGTTGAGGTAATGGGCTTCGAGCCGCTGAGTTGATAGGTGAAGGCGTAGGGCCTGTTACTATGATAGCGAGCGTAGAGCTGCTGAGTCGAGGGCTTGGAGCCGCTGAGTGAGTGAATACAGGCATAGAGCCTGTTGAGGTAATGGGCGTAGAGCCGCTGAATGATGGTAGACATAGGCTTCGAGCCTGTTGAGGCGATGGTCTTCGACCGCTGAGATTGCTTAAATACGATTATAGGCATAGAGCCTACTGTCGAGATGTTTGAACGTGGAGCTACTGATTGTTTTGAGATGGGCTTTGAGCCGCTGAGATGGTGGTGAATGGGTGGACTTCGAACCGCTGAATAATAGGCATAGAGCCACTGAGCTGTTTGATAGTGAATACGGGCGTAGAGCCGCTGTGTGAGTTTGATGATTGTATGGCTGCTGGGAATGGCAAGCGTAGAGCTGCTGATAGTGATTGGGCTTTTGAGCCGCCGGGTGAGTGAATATAGGCGTAGAGCCACTAAGTGTTCTAACTTGCTTTGGCCAGCAGTTTGTGGAGAGAGAGATCTGCGATGCATGCCCCCGAGGCTAGTTTTGATCACGTTGTATTGGCTCGGGAGTGCCCCTAAGGCTGACTTGATTTTGCTTCTGTTGGTCACGGACCCAGAATTCTATAGTGGCTTGAGTCAGTGCACAGAGTAAGACCAGATATGGCTGAGGGAAATAGATTGGGGGGCCTGGAGATTGATCTCTCGGCCGAAGGATTGATGTTTCGGCCGAGGAATCGATGTATCGGCTGTGAGATAGCCGTCAATCAGAAAATCGATTTAAGTTAAACTTAATCAATCTCACGAGTCATTTCATCCTTTCTATCCCCCATTCCTCTTCTCTCGTTCGAGCGATCGCCACCGCTCCCCCCTCTCTCTCCTCATCGGCCGCCGCAGTTGCATTCCCCTTTGCCGTCGATTTTCCGACCACCACGGTTCCGGCTGTCTTTTCCTTGGCTGTTATGGCTTCACCACCACCTCCTCCTCCGTCATCTGATGCTCCTGTCGCGCCTAGGGACACGGGCAAAGCTCCGGCCGTTGAGGCCGCGATTCTTGGCAGGGTTTCAAGTTCCTGCGTCTTACGTTCGAGTCGGCACAGAGCCACTGTTGGAGGGAGCTCCTCGCAACCCATTCCTCCTGAGACAGAGCCCGAGGTTTCTACCGATGCAGGTGGTGATATTCTTCCACCGTTTGATGTTGCTACATACGCCCCTCAGGTTCACATGGTTGGGCGTGGTGGTTCATTGCAATATCGTCCTCCCTTCAGCGATGTTCCACCTGAGGTCTTGCACAGGGAGCCAGAGCAGCACCTTGGTTTCACCAATAGGAAGGTAGAATTTTATCCTGTCAAATAATTTTTGTATATGAGATTTCGCGGAGTGATAATTTGATATTTGATAGGGAGTTTAAGTTCTAAAAGTTGCCCCCTGTATAGGCGATATTTTGATTTCTTCTTTGTATGTTTGTCAGGCGAATGAGAGGCTGCGTGTGTGGGGAAGCTGCCCCTAGGTTTTTGAGTGGCACGAGAGGCTCCCTCAGGATGCTAAGGACATGGTTGCTTTGGCTGGCTTTGAGCAGCTAATACGGGGCTTTCATCTTCCGAAGGCGGAGCTTGGCTTGACCACAGCGCTTGTGGAACGATGGTGGGATACCACCAACACTTTTCATCTTCCTAAGGCTGGAGAAATGACGATTACTCTAGGTGATTTTGCTTTGCTTACTGGCTTGAGAGTTGGTGGTGATCCTCTTCCGATTGACCCTCGGATTCATGAGCGAGAGGGTGTTTTTGACTACCTTTTGGGGAAGGTCCCTCGTGTGTCAGAGAGCGGTCACATCACCTATTCCTGGCTTCAGGAAGAGTTTGATCAAGTTGATATCTTGACAAAGGTTTCCCTTTCTCAGCTGGTACGAGCTTTCCTCCTTTATCTCCTTGGGCAAACTCTGTTTTGTAACAAGGAGAATTCGGTGCATGTCCAGTTCTTGGCCACTTTGGTCAATTTGGATACTATAGCCGAGTTTGATTGGGGGACTCCTGCCTTAGCTACGCTGTATGGGCACCTGAGTGCCTGTTCTCGAGGTGTTAGTTTGTCGCTGGGTGGGCATCACCGCATTCTCGAGGTATATACTTTAGCTTTCATTGTTGTTCCTTTATCACCTCGTGTTCTATATCTCATGCTCGTCTTTTATCTTGTAGCTCTGGGCCTTTGAGCATTTGCTGCAATTCCCTCCTCCGACTGGGCATATCGAGCCTAGGTTTGTTCCACAAGCGGCCCGTTGGCTGAAAGGGGTCCGGAAGACGCGGTCGCCCGCCATGGATTTGCTGGCTTGGAGGTGAGTTTTGGACCGCCTGACAGTGGATCAGGTACGATATCTCTTTATCCTCTGATTTTCGTGCAATTTCTTCATTCTGCCATTTTGATGCTATTTCCCTTGTTACAGGTGTGATTCGATCCGTGGGGTGTGCTACTTGATGATGCTCCTCTGGAGTTGACCTCAGCTCGGGCGTTGGACAGCCAGCACTTTCTTTTGGAGGGGCCATTTTTGAGAGCTTGGTACCTTGGGGAGAGGGTAACGAGTCAGTACTTTCCACGCTCTGAGGCATTGCAGCTTGTTCCTCTTCCTCCTCCAGCTGGCATGAGGTCCACTCATCTATTGACAGGGGAGAGTTTGCTTCTTGATCTTGAGAGACAGCTAGCCGTGAGCTTTCTTCGGGCGGGAGATTATTCGGCCTTCCGTTCGGCCTCGCTGACCCTACCTACTGCTACTGCCACTGCTGCTCCTCTTGTTTGGCCACGGGCCCCCAGCTTTATCTCTTTCCACAATGCAAATGGAGAAGAGGAGCGTTTGATGCTGACACCGTGTGCTACGCAGTTCTACGTGCTTCCTGCCGGAGTTCAGCAGGTAATATTGTAGATTTTGCTTTGGTTTCCTTCAGTATTCTTTACTTTCTTTGACGTATGTGTAATTGCTTCCTCTGCAGGTGCCTGCTGATGTTGTTCAGGAATGGTTGCGTGCATTCCAGAGTGCAGAGGCCTTGGCTCGACGGCAGCGAGGCCGGATAATCGTGGTATATATCTTTTGATCTCTTCCTTTTCCTCCCCATGTGAAACTGAATATCCATATCCTGTGTCTCTGCAGCTTGAAACGGAGCGGGTGCCGACAGTGTCGGTTACTCAGAGTGCTGGAGTTAGTGAGGGTGGGAGTACCGGAGCTGGTGATGAAGATGCTGAAGCTGGTGATGGAGATGCTGAAGCTGGTGATGGAGCTGATGGCGAAGGTGAGGGACAAAGGATTAGCGTCCCTGTTCCTGAGCGCTTCGTCCTTCTTCTTCCCGCCCCGCACCCAAGAGAGGCCGTGGCCAGTAGCTTTCCTTTTTCCTGTATTTGTTAGTTCTAAAACAGACAATGGATATTTGTATTTTTATGAAGCAACTTCAACGAGTGTGGGCAAGTATTATAATTTGTACTTTGTCTCGAGATACTTCAGGCTTGTATGCAATAGTTCAAAGTTCTGTGGGTGTTAGATTTAAACACGGGCTGAGGAGTGGATCGCTCGACCGAGAATTCCATTCTTCGGCCGCTACTTCTATTTCCTAAAGAAGCTGGACTTTTGCTTTAGCCAAGTGGCGTTTCTCCCTTTTACACTTGAATTTGATTCATGCTCTTTATTTGCTTTTGCTGTTTCTACAACCTCTTTGCCATGTTTTGGGATCGTTGGAATGCTTTGTCCCTTATGTTGACGACTTTTGAGTCAGAGAGGACGAGCGATGATTCTTACGTGTCTTTGTTTTTGCCAATTCCCTGGAAAATGACTAACTCATCTTTTGCGAGCTCAATACGCAGGGTTAGCTATGCCTATCATTGAGTACAAACCTTTTGATATTTGTTCTCCAAATGTTTGGGCCGCATCTCGATGTGAGATTGCCTACGTATCCCAATCAGGGAATCAGGCCCTTTTTTACGTAGTTCCTAGATCACCACCTTTGGGGGTTGGGTTTTCGCTCTTGGTTTTCTTTTCACATGCTCTAAATTTTGCCTAGGTTACCTGATGGAGGTTGAGTCCCTAGCAAGCTTTTCTCTGAATGCCTTATCTTTTGCCTAGGTTGCGTTTTTCGCATTTTCATGTCCTAGCAGGCTCTGCTCTTACTTTTGCTTGGGTGTATAGATTACCCAACGAGCATTTTTCTCTCAAGAGGGTTTTGGTGTTTTGGAGAGGAATTTGATGGAGACGTTCTTATGAATCTCCTGTTGCATTTGTACCTTCACAATGGGTAAGCTAACCCTAAGTGTTCTCACGGAGACAGCATCTTCTTCCTGAGTTTTGATAAAAACCTAGTTCTAAGTAATCAGGGTTCGTCCCTTCTTTCCTTTTTGTCGGCAACATAAAGAATTAGATTCTTAAAATCCTTTTATCTTTGGCAGAGAGATTATAGTGTATAGCAATCACTTTTTAAAGATGGAATCATTTAACAAGCATAGAAGTGATAAAATGGGGATTTATTTAGTTGTAGATAATGCCCAAACAGGGGCCTAAAACATGTCCTAACTTGTCTTTAGGAAATGAAAGCAATGTTTTTGTCATGCGATTTACTGCGGTATCTCGGGAGTGGCTCCTTTTTCTTTTGCAGTTTTATACTCTTCTTCACCCTCTTTGTCAAACAGAATCTTTAGGTCAAACTCAGCTAGCACCTCAATCCAGTCTTCGGGAGTAGGAGATGAATTTGTTGGTTCTTCTTCCATGTCACTGTCTGTCCATTCTTGATCAAAGAAGATCTGCATTCCAGGGTACCTTTGCATGGTAACTTCGTCTTCCCATGTTTCTGCGAAGCCACAGAATGGAAAGTCTTCTCCTTCTCTTACAAACCAACCATTGAGTGTTTTTGGGATCATGAGTTTCTCTTCTTTGACCCTGCTTCCTCTTGCCTTAGCTTTTTCCATGCTTCTCTTCTTTTCTACCTCGGCTTCTGTCGGGGTGTAGCCAAGACCAAAGGCGTATTGGTTATGTGGGGGAGCAATCATTTGCGGGATGCCTTGTGATCTTTTGCCTAAACCCAACCCAGGGAGGTAGTTTTGTTTCTTCATCATCCATATGGCAGGGGTGCTTATGTAGAAGTTTCTCTCAGCCATTAAGGCTTGCACAGCAATCGCTTCCTCAAGACTGAATCCAGTAAGGAAGGTTTCCTAGGTTCCTACCTCTTGGACAGGTGTGTCGGAATGAGCTCGGATCGATGAATCCCCCAAAATGGTTATGACCCTTCCATCTACTGCGAATTTGACCTTCTGATGCAAAGTGGAGGGCACTGCCCCAGCGTCATGTAACCAATGCCTGCGTCATGTAACCAATGCCTTCCTAGTAAAAGATTGAAGGTGGCTGGTATATCCATCACATGGAATTCCACGTCTCTTTTGATCTTTTCCACTTCCACTGGCAGTGTGACACACCCAACCACTCTTCTCTTTGAATTGTCATATCCCCTTACGCCCTGGCTTGAAGGGCGTATGTCGGTGGCGCTTACCCCTAGCTTGTCGAGGGTCCTTTGAGGATATACGTTTAAAGCAGACCCATTATCCACCAAGACCAGTGGGATCCATTTGGTGAGACATTTAAGTGAAATGTAGAGAGGTTTGTTGTGTGCAGGTCCTTCAGGAGGTAGATCCTTGTCAGTGAAAGCTATTGTCGGTTTTGGAGCCTTTGACACCATTATGAAACCCACCAGTTCTTCGGGGGTGATGTCAATGGGAACTTTGGCTTTCCCCAAGGTTTTGAAGAAGGAGTTACGATGCTCGTAGGAGGACATAAGCAATCCCCAAATAGAGATATCAGCTTGGATTTTCTTTAGTTGTCTTAGCACCCTGTCCTCCTCAGGTTCGGTCCTTTGGCTTTCTTCTTCTTCTTCTTCCATTACTCGTGTTGAGGTTGAACTTTCTCCACTTAGTTTAGGAGGTTTATATACCCTTCCGCTTCGGGTGAGGTGACCTACTTCTTCCTCTTGGGCGCCCCAAGGATCAGCAGGCTCAATTCTTCCAACTTTCCAATCACTTGGCAGGGCTTGACGCATGTCCAACCACCAATCCCCATCATTAATAGCATAGATGTGGGGTTCTCCTCCTGTCGCAAAGCATTTGTCATTCTTAGAGAAGATCAGGGATGGTTTGGCTTGGGTATTTGGGATAATGTGTCGGGTAGGATTATATGTGGGGCTATTGGATAGGCTTATGAGATTGATATTTTGAGGCGGTGGTTCGTTGTTGTGAGCGGGAAGTGGATTGGTTTGCACATTAGGTTTAGGAGGTTTTATAGCTTGACTATCAATGAGATCCTGGATGTCATGACGAAGGCGCATGCAGCGGTCTGTCTCATGTCCAGGGTGTTGGTGGTATGCACATTGTTTATTGGCGTCATGGCTTGGACAATAAGGTGGCTGAGGAGGTGGATTATTCAAGAGCCTAAGGTGCCCTTGGCGGCTTAGGATGGCTAAGGCTTGGGATGGAGTCATATAGAGTGGGTCAAAATTGCGGCGTGGGCGATTTGTATTTTTAAATGAGCCAGTTTGAAAAGGGTCTTGTGGCAAGGCTGAGTTAAGGGTGTTGACGGAGGCAGGAGATGCACGGGTTGGAAAGGTTTTTCTGGGTAGAGGGGTTTCTTCTTTCCCAATGAGGCCCAGCTTGATCCCATCTTCAATTTGTAATCCAGTGGCGTGTAGGCGTTTGAAGTCAGTGATAGCCTGAGTGTAAATGTGGGTGAGGTATTTGGGCTGTAGGTTCTTGACAACTATCCTCGCTTGATCTTCCTCGGAAGTGCGGCTTTTCATCTTGGCAGCCTTTTCTCTCCATCTTGCCACAAAGGTAGCAAAGTCCTCATTGGATTTTTGTTTGGTCATCTCCAAGTCTCGAGTAGTTAGCTCAATTTGGACATTGTATGCATACTGCTTGACAAAAGCGTTGGCAATTTCTGGCCAAGTTTGATAGTGCACAAATTCCAAAGTGAGAAACCAATCGAGGGCGTTTCCAGTGAGAGTTCTTTGAAACAATTGAGCGATGAGCTCGTCGGTCAAGCCCATAGGCTTCAGAGTGTTGATGACATGGCGAACATGGCTGGTAGGGTTACCAGTCCCGTTGAACTTCTCGATGTTTGGCATTTTGAACCGTTCAGGCAGTTGAGATTCTGGAAAGAGGCAGAGTCCTTCGAAATCTAGAATTTGGTCTCCTTGTGAACGAGCCAAAGCGTGCTTGATTTCCTTGACCTGTTTGACCAGTTCAAGATTTTATGTAACTTCATGAGGATTTTCTGCTTCTTCCTCATTTTTCTTGTCTTCAGCATCTCTTGCTGCTTTCTCGGCTTGTAAATAGGCAATTTGGGCTCGGAGCTCGATGACAGTGGCATCATTGTCTGCCATTTTTGGGATGTAGGTAGAGGGATTGCTCGGTGGAGCTTGGGATCGGGTAGACAATCAGGTTTGTTGAGAAGACGACCGCAAAGTCCCTAGAATTGATTGGGACCGTTGCAGTGAGGGTGTCTTGATAGACGAAGGCGACCGATGAGATGACTGTAAAGACCTCTGTTTGACGTGACTTCGGGTATTGTAAGAGTATAAAACTGGCTGAGGTTGCTTCTTTAATCTACCTATTGTGCCTGCTTGAAAAGTAGAATACCTGGAAGTCAGTATTCGGCCTGCGTAGGGTTGGGATTTCGGTTGAAAATCCCAACCCTTCTACACAGAAAGAGTTAATTACAACAACAAATGATACAAGGTGTGAGGAAGAACTTTTGCAAGTAAAATGCAAATAGGTTCTTAGCCTGTAGGTTCTTGTCTTAGTTTGATAAGTTCTATGGCTTTCTAAAACATGCGAGGTTTTGGTAGTCTCAGGGTGCTCCGTTGTCAAAGGGCACCAATCCTTTCGCCAGCCCATCATAGGCGGTGATTGGGTGATTCCCTTTTTGATATACCACTAGGTACGAGTGACTGTGGAGTTTGCTGGAACCCCCAACATAGCCCATGTCATGCCGGGATATCAGGTGAACTCAACGGGTTGCCCGCTCGATGCATATGATAAATGAATTAAACAAGGCATGTATTAGTCTTATGTTGAACTTTTTGGTTATGGCTCTCATATCCCTAGCAGAGTCACCAAAAACTGTAGACACCTCCCGAACGGGGCATCGCCATACAGATAGATCATGTTTGTTTGCTCGATTGGTTGCTTGCTTCGTAAACCAAAATCATGGACATTCCCATGGCTAGGAACATCACCACATGATAGCGGTTATCATCAAAACAGAGTCGCCACCCAGTTTATTAAAACTGGGAAAATAGATAGAGATTCTGGGTACGGGAGCCAAAGGTACAATAAGGGGAAGGTATTAGGCACCCCTTTTTGCCCAATCGTGAGACTGGCCCATAATCGTTCAACATAAGACATATAGATGCTTTATTTAATTCTAACACATAGTCTGTTTAATTGATCCTTTAAACAGTAAGTAAAGTGAGCCAGTGCGATAAGTAAAGCATGCGTCAGAAAGCAGGAAACAAAGCAAAGCTGTCCCAACTAGATGGATCCCGCGGCCAGTGAATGGATGTCACGGCCGAGGGATCCTCCTGGTTTGATGTACCGGCCGAGGAATCGAAGCCCCGGTCGGTGTTCTTCCTCACACCAGACTATGCGATTAACAGATAATTAGAAAGCTATGATTAAGTACAAGAGCGATAAATAAACCAAACCAGAGGCCGTTGGGCCTCACCACCTTGATCCCTCAGTTGCTTGATTGCTTCGGATTTGATTGTGATTGACTGATTGCTTGATTGAAAACCCTAGGGTTAGGGTTTGAACTTCGGGGTTTGATCACTGGATTGACGGCTACCTTCGGGGGGTTAGGGCTTTTGAAGAGGGGGATTGAGAGAGTATTTTGGCAGAGTTTCGTGGCTTGAGAGAGTGTATTCTCTGATGAATTTCGTGTGTATATTTTCAGAGTCCAAAGGCCCTTTATATAGGCAATTGGTGACTCACTCCGGCCAATCAAATGGTACGATTGCAATTGCAATGCAATCTAACTCTACATCGTAATCTCTGAACGTGGCACGAACGCATCGGAGAGGTAGTGTAGTTGGATCAAACAATCGACAGAACGTTCGAGAGTGTGGAAAAAGGTCGATCTGGCGGCCGAGTAATAGATCACATGGCCGAGGAATGGATGTCTCGGCCGAAGGATAGATCTTGCGGTCGAGGGATTGATCTCTCAGGGAGATTTTGCCAGCAACAGGTTGCTCGGGTGAGGAAATGATGTTAAGGCCGTGAGATCGATGTTACGGCCGTTAGATGGATTCTCCTAGGCTTCTGTATTTTCTGTCTGAAAGGCTGTATGGCTCTGATTGGGTCCTCTAAGTGGCTCAAAGCTCTTACCGAAAGTCCTAAGGTTCTCAAGGAGGGCAATCAGCAATCACTGTATCTATTTCATCATCGGGATGGTCCCAAGGTGGGACTTGAAATAATCGTTAGGCCAAATTGGGGTGTCTACAAGCTGCACATCATGATTCAGCTTTCCCCACAACTCGAAACATAGTTCACGAGATTAGCCAACGCAAAATTACATTTATCACCGTGCCAAAGTAGTGCGTCACCAAATTAATCGCCTCTGTATATTAATTCTCACCCAGATCAGGCCTGTGACACACCAGCAACCAAACTATGCATCCAAAATCCCAGGATTGGTTGGCGTCAACCTGTCCAACATACGTCGGTAATATAACCGTGCGTAAGAATAGCAATGATGAACGTCGTGGATCAGATTATTATTTACAAACAGACGATGGAAGGGTGGTGCTGGTTGCATCATCTTTCCCACGCACCTCGAAGAATCTACGCTATATTGTTAATCGTGAATTCATAATTCGATACTCCAGCATGTTTAACCTGGGCACAATTTTTGAATGGGATGCCTGTGACCAATTCAAGCATTGGATGCAATCCCTAGTCAACTGTACCCCATGGTATATTCAACCTCATTTGAGAGCAATCAACCAACTTGGTCCACCAGACAAGCACCCTGGTACTCTGCCTATTTAAACTCTACTCATTACATTAGAATAGCTGTTTTTATGCTCTCTAATTAGCTATCTAACCTGCGTTTAGTACATCATTCCTGCTGGTTTTTAGCTCCAATTAATCTACAATACAACGAGATGAAAGTGGTATGTTTTCATCTTTCTTTCACAATAACATTCTTGTCCTCACATTAGCAATTGATCACTAACCATAATTTGGTAAACAAATTCCTGCAGCAAATTCCATCACTATTTCAACAATACATGTTTGCACCCAGGCAAGCAATTGTCACGAAAAAGAGCGGCCAACGAAGTTACCATGCCAAAATAGAAGACTTTGTTATAACCATTGGTTGGCAAAACATAATCCTTGACCACACCTTTGGCAAAGGCTACACCGCACTCTTTGGATTAATTGGTCATTTAATGCTTGATATGTTTATTTTTTACTGCGAAGGAAACTCAATTCAGTATAATTGGAGTACGACCGAACCAGTCAAACATCTGAATGCACCATCAACATGGGATTCCAATCAAATGTTCACCAAGGTCACCGGCGGTAAGCTCCAATAACCTCAATTATTTAGAACAACCATCGCATAATTTACAATTCTTAATTACTTTATGCATAAATGTGCAGCCAACTTGGTAACAGCATGTTCGCCCCATCTATTTCGACAAATCAGCGCAGAATATCGATTTTGCAGGGAAATAACTCCAGCCAATTGGTCTGCAATGGTATTCCTTCCTCAATTTATATAATGCTTAACCAAATTACAGATACTTGAACTATTTATTACACTCTAGTTACTCAAATCAGATTCGCTCATGTAAGCAAACTCTTTTGCACTCAGGAATTGTGCCCAACACTCCAAGAGCTAGCATATGGTGAAGGTCTAAACCAATTTACTGTCAAAACCAAAGAACAAGCTTGGTATATTTCGTATGCTGATGGTTGCCTACATGGGCTGGGTTGGGAATCATTTGTGATTGCCCATACCTTGAGGGAAGACGGTACACTTGTTTTTAGCATGGATGTTGATCTAAATTTGGTAGCAATGGTGTTTGATCAAGAAGGATGTGAGCGAACATTTTACTGGTACACCAATAGAGATGATGATGCAACATCCTTCAATCAAGATATGCAGTAACTCAACACCTCATACCTAGAATCTCAACCTCTCGATGCTCCAAATCCATCTCCTCCAACAAGCTCTTCGTTGCCAATAGCTGTTTACCAACAGTAATTTCATTAGTCACCTATGTATTGTTCTCATTGTAGTAACCAGCAATTTTAATACTGTGTCCGTGTATTACCGTAATGCTCCAAGCATATACCCATACTACATCTCTATCAACTGCCCTAAACACTTCATTATTAGAAATTTGATCCAACACATTTTAGTGTTTTCATTACATCTGGATCAATACAATTGTACTAACAAATATGCTTTTCGTGTTTTCATAACTTCTGTCTCATTTTTCTTCGCCTGATCAACTATTTAATACCATAATACCATATATTCAACTATCTCTCAAGCACAATAAATAAACATCAGAAAAGCTCTATAGCAGCACCATAAACTTACCACCACATTCCATGTAAAACTCAGCCACCTTCTATCACACTGAAACTCCAAAATCACTTTACTACTCAATCGTCTTGCCAATTCCCAATCAGTTCACCACAAAAAGTTGGCCATCTTATTTTTTTCGAATCAACCACCGATATTTTAGCACAAACATTTAATTTGAGATACAAGTGTTTTGTTATCTGATTTCATTACCACAATCATGACACAATCTCAAGCCTCTCAAAAAACCACTGAAATAAATACCATACAAAGTTTAATCTACCCATTCCACTATTAATCCCAAAACAATTTGTAATCGTTCCCTCCCATTTATCGAGTGCACCAGTATTATTAAAAATCAAGACAACTATGGAGCGCTGTTTACAAATTAAACAGTCTAACCATTACCAACAACCAACAAATCAATAATCACCGCTCAAACATTTCATCATCCCGAGCAAGTACACACCTTTTACAATCGACACCATCTACACCTCCCCTTTTGTAGTTGAATTTCAATGATCTTAATCACTGAACACAGCCAGGATGTGCCTTTAAGAGTGCCAACAACAAGAAAACAAGAGACAATTGGGAATAGCTTTATCCAAACAATTTTAAACTGAATATTTCAATAATTCCAACTACTGAACATGCTCAGCATGCAATTCCAATATAGTATTAACAAGTAACTGCAAAAAATAAAAATACCAAGAAAGCCTAAAAGTTAAAATAGAAGAACCTGAAACGCTAAAAAACCAGACACAAGCGCCTTTCTAACATTCTAGATGTAATATTCACAGATTCGGAAAGCACATATTAGTAATCTGGGCAACGATCAAACAGTAGCTCTAAGCCACTACATAACACGTAGAACAACGGGAAGACCCTTATACGAACCAATCGTATGCAAAAAATAATCGATAATAAAAGCGTTAGATTAGTACTACGTTAATTTTGTCGCTTACACGTACGGGAAAATTCGATCGTGCTTTAGTGATTCCAAGTATTCTTAAAATCGCGTTCTAATCATATTCAACACCTTAAATTGTTGAGATTTTATTAAGTAAAAAATAAGAGGTGCCGATTAGAATCAAGCCAGAGATCTCTAATTTGAATCGATCTAAATATTTAATATTTCTCTCAAAGCCATCAACAATGTTGGACACATTCTACCATTTGCATATCCGGTTCAGTCATTCACAACCCAAAATGGTAACATAACTAAACACAAGACTATTATTTCTTTTAAACTAACACCATAGCTATTGTAACACAAAACATGCAACACCACCTAATCAACCAGCAAACTCCCAAAACACCGAACTCAACCATAAAGATTGCATGCTCAATCATTATCAATTGGACATAACTCAACCATGAGCGAATAAGTATCGCAACTATATATAGAAGCCAACCACGCATTAGTTTAACCCAATACAAGCAATATACTAAATTTAACAACCATTCTGCACCAAATCTGT
This sequence comes from Rhododendron griersonianum, assembly GCA_018127125.1. Classification (NCBI taxonomy): domain Eukaryota; kingdom Viridiplantae; phylum Streptophyta; class Magnoliopsida; order Ericales; family Ericaceae; genus Rhododendron; species Rhododendron griersonianum. The sequence goes on along the minus strand of CM030790.1, from coordinate 26,702,579 downwards.
TGAATTTTCAGTTCTCTCAGCCACCGGTTCATCTTCTATTGTGCTCGCACTTGCCCCGTCCTCTGCATCAATAGCACTCTCAACTGCCATGTATTTATGTATTTCCTCATCAAGATACGTCATCAATGGCAATTCTGGCGTCTCCGCCAGAACTTGACCTAACACTCGACATCCATCCGTTGTTTCTTGCAATCGGCGCAACACAGCGCATAATTCAAGCTTAAGTTGCCAGTAAAGAGCCCAGATCCGATCTTCACCTGCTGCAGCACGAGGCAACCTTTCTTCCTCAGGTAATGTTGGTATTCGTGTAACATACCATGGCCGCCTGCTGCTATCGGAAACGTTTGGTCCCTGCATCACTGCTAACTTATCGATCAACACACCCCAACCAGAGAATTAAGAAACCAATATTTATAAGTTTGGCGTGCTATAAACCGGTTCCAAAGTTGGGCAAACTCGTAAATAAGGCCAAAATATTGGCTATACTGGATACGACATACTAACCCATGCCAACCAAACGAGGTATACCTAAATCACCCCGTATAATACCCCTTTCGTTCCGTAAAGTCCGACAGTTAAACTATTATTACAGTCTCATGGATAGATTAACCATATCTTTTACGAGTAATTTGTAATGTCGTTTATAAGCAATATAGATATTATTTGACAATTTTTAATTTGTTCTGTTAAACAAAATGCAGAACATCATTTAAAAAATTATAAATTAGAAGACAGATACAATTTTAAAAAGGCAAATATTCCTGAAAGGGAGGTCATTTTGGCACTCCACTTGTAGCCAATAACACCGCACTCTTTGTTTTGTTTTCCCAAATAATTAACACACAAAGTGAGGTGACAATGGTTAAAACTGGAGTGCCAAAATAAATTTCCTTTATGAAAATACTCACGGAGAGAGTAATATTAAAAAATGATGGTACAATAATTGCCGTGATGTCATGGATATCACTATAAGACAACTTGGGCTGTCAATCGTGCCGACATCCAAGTACATCCAATTATTGCACCATGACATCATCACATAATAACTCTCACACATAATTTGGGCTTTCAATCATGCCGATATCCAAGTGCAACAATTTCAAGCCCGTCAATGACGCTGACAAACAACTACAGCACTGCCAATCATCTTCTGACACCGGCCAATGCTATTAACAGCAACGCCAGAAATTCTGTAGCCAACGTGATCAACAGCAGAGTAATTAACGACAAAACAAACACCAATAAACTGAACCAGGAATTTAAAGCACAAGATCTTATGTCCATCATCGCTATCAAATCCACCGAACCTCAGCAAACAAATGTCATTTCAGAAGCTTCACTACCCTGCCAAACTGAGGTAAACAGATTTTGATTCAGAACAACGAATAAAACTAATAAATACCGCAAGACGTGGGGGCCAGTACCCAGAGCACACCAAACAACCCAAACAACCCTACAAAAAACCAAACAACCCTGCAAAAAACCAAACAACCCTACAGCTACACACACGCACAAGGGCAATTCTGCCAGAACACAAAGTTCATCACTTACCTGAACGAATGACGTCAACCTTCCTCTGACGAGCTAACTGTACAGCCCTCCTTCACCGAGAGGCCAAATTGCTGGCACACAATAATGACAGTATAACAACTACCATGATGTCATGAATATCACTATAAGATTTTCGAACCACAGTCGAGGATTAAATAGAAGATTTCTTCCCACTCTTACATAACATTCTCTCTCTTAACAGACAAATTCGATCGAAATTCACACAGGTACACTAAACCAACCCACATTAGCGTATCCTAATGTTTCAATCATTGGCAACACATACTAAATCCAAACAAACATTAATGTCCCGAGGAAATTATTCACCCACTCCTTAACCATTAAAAAAGCGATAAATCAAGTCACAGAGACCAAACCGTCGATATCCAAGTCCAACAATTCCAAGCCGTCGATAACCTCTACAGCAAACTTTAGGGCCGTCGATTACCTTCCCACACCAACCAAACACTGATAAACTAAGCAACAAAAATTCAGAGCACAACGTTTATCGAAAGATTATCTCCCTTAATAGACACAAATTCCTCGGAAATTATTGCAAGCGCACTAAACCAACCAACATCAACCCATCCTCATGTTTCAATCACTGGCAACACATGGTAAATCCCAACAACTTATAACATTAATGTTTCAGGGAAATTATTAGCCCACTTCTTAACCAATAACAAATCGATGAATCCAATCAAACACCAATAAACTGAGCAAAATAAGTTCAGAGCACAAGATCTTTTGTAGACTCTCTCTCTCAAAAGACAAATTCCCCGGAAATTAATGCAAATGTACTAACTCAACCCACACCAGCCCATTCTCACGTTTTAATCACATATAGCAAATCCCAACAACTTATAACAATAATCCGCACCTTTACCAATAACAAATCGACAAACCAAGTCACTAAACTGAAAACCGTCGATATTCAAATCCAACAATTCCAACCCATCGATGACCCCCACAATCATTCTTGGAGTCGTTGATCACTATCCCAAACCAATCAAACACCGATAAACTAAGCAAAATAAATTCAGAGCACAAGATCTTCTGCAGATTTTCTATCTCGTAAAACAAATCCCACGGAAATTAATACAAGTGCACTAAATCAACCCACACCAGCCCATCCTTACGTTTCAAATCTAAACAACTTATAACATTAATGATTCAAGGAAATTATTAATCTGCACCTTTACCAATAACAAATCGACAAACCAAGTCACAAAATCGAAAACCGTCGATATTCAAGTCCAACAATTCCAACCCGTCGATGACCCCCACAATCATTTTTGGAGTCATCGATCACCATCCCAAACCAATCAAACACCAATAAACTAAGCAAAATAAATTTAGAGCACAAGATCTTCTGCAAATTCTCTATCCCGTAAAACAAATCCCATGGAAATTAATACAAGTGCACTAAATCAACCCACACCAGCCCATCCTTACGTTTCAACCAGGGACAACACACAGCAAATCCAAACAACTTATAACATTAATGTTTCAAGGAAATTATTAACTTGCTCCTTGGCCAATAACAAATCGATAAACCAAACCACAGAACCCAAACTGTTGAAATCCAAGTCCAACAATTCCAAGTCGTTGACGATCCTCACAATCAACTTTAGGGCCATCGATCACACTCTCACACAAATCCAATGCTAATAAACTGAGCAACCAAAAAATTCATTAAAGTTAAAAAAGAAAAAAACCCCATTAAGGATTAAAAAAAAACCCCCACAATCTAACCACCCCAATCCGCGGGGGCAGCCAGCTAAAATACACCAAACGACCAAAACAACCCTAAACAAAGCAAAATTACTTCTCAACTTCACACACGCACAAGGGCAATCCTGCCAAAACACGAAATTCATCGCTCAATCGTACGAACAAGTCCAATCCTCTTGCAGTGGTCCTCCTGCAATGGCCCTGGTGGCACACACAAATAATTGTACAATAACTGTCATGATGTAACGAATATCACTATAAATTTTTCCAACCACAGTAGAGCATTAAATAGTTAATTTCTTCCCATTCACATCGGTGATAAACCAAGTCGCAGAGTTCAAACTGTCGATATCCAAGTCCAACAATTCCAAGCCATCGATGACCCTCACAATCAACTCTGGGGCCGTCGATCACCCTCCCATACAAACCAAACACTAATAAATTGAGCAACAAAAATTCAGAACAGAAGATCTTTTGCAGATTTTCACCATCAAATCCACCAGACCGCAGCAAACAAATTCCATGTCAAGACCTTCCCTGCCCTGACAAACCGTACTGAACATACAGATCCAACCATAGTAGAGCATTAAATAGTCAATTTCTTCCCACTGACATCAGTGATAAACCAAGTCGTAGAGTTCAAACCGTCGATATCCAAGTCCAACAATTCCAAACCATCGATGACCCTCACAATCAACTCTGGGGCCGTCGATCACCCTCCCACACAAACCAAACACTAATAAATTGAGCAACGAAAATTCAAAACAGAAGATCTTTTGCAGATTATCACCATCAAATCCACCAGACCGCAGCAAACAAATTCCATGTCAGGACCTTCCCTGCCCTGACAAACCGTACTGAACATACAGATTTACCCTTGGGAGAGCGAAATCAATCCACCAGCAACATTACCAAATCACCCCCGCGAAACAACTCAGAGCCTAATCCAAACAAAGGAAAACAGGACATGGAAGGAAAACATGAAAAGTCCGAAAACCCATTAAAGTAAAAAAACAAAAACCATAATCTACCACCCCAATCCGTGGGAGCTACCACCCAAAGTACACCAAACGACCAAAACAACCCTAAACAAAGTAAAACAACTTCACAACTTCACACACACATAAGGGCAATCCTGGCAGGGGCGAAAGTTCATCGCTTACTCATACGGACAATTCCAATCCTCCTTTAGTAGCCCCGAGTGGATTCATGAGGTGAAACTTTGTTGTGCATTTATGATACGTTGTGATGTTATAGTCTAATCAATGATATGTTGGCTGGGATTATGAGGACTTTTATGCTTTTGTGGACATTTGTGGTATCGATGTATGATAGTTGTTGAGTTTATTGTGGTGATGTGAATAAGTGGACAGGATTGGTTGTTATCCTCGTTATTGTTTGTTCATCGAATCCATTATAGTTAATATCGTGTGGTTGAGATCACATAAGTGTGTTGAAATGGGAAAAGACCCACGAGAGGCCGTGGTGACCCTATTGGTTAAAATGAGAAATTGAAATGGGAACCTATGAACCTTTTTTTTCCGTCAGACCTTGGAAATTTTGAGGAAACAATATAGCACTCGGTGCCTCGATCTATGGCTATTCGGACGCGAATCAATGGATATTACTAGAGACGTTCATAACTATTTGATGAGGAGATTTTTTAGGCACTTGCTGTCGAGCGCTGTTCTCTCGACGCGTGTCAAAAGGTGACCCGCTCGGTCGGACATCGGTCGCTCGGTTCAATCCAGGTCGCTCGGTTGGACTTCTCCAACCTTGCTGGGACGACAGGATATGCACTGACTGGGTCAACACAGTTACACTCGCCGATATCCTCGGGCGTGGAGGGGCTGACCCCACGTCCCCTGGATTCCTGGACTGCGGAGCCATGCCTCCCACGTCCACCACTCACTCCAGTTCCGGCGGGACTCCCTCCACTTCGAGGGACTTCAACCGGTATCGTGGTCCACGATCCACCACCATCGTGCCCCTCACAGGGACACGAACCACCCCGTCTATAAATAGGCAGTCCGTCCATGGGTCTAAGGTACGCACTCAACTCTACTCACTAAGTTCACAGAGCTCATCCTTCTCATACTCTTACTGACTTAGCCATCGGAGGGTCCACGACTGGAAACACCTCCAGTCCTTGGACGGTGTTTTGCAGGAACTCCTTGAAGACGGAGCTCGGATTGACCGTCCAGTTTTGGGCATCAACAGTTTGGCGCCGTCTGTGGGAATCGACGAATTTCCTATTTCACAAATTCAACTGTTTCAGAACCCTTTATAATGGTCAACACGAGAGCCGGAAGTGTACGAAACGGTCCAGATCCGGAAGATCGAGGCAACCCTCTCCAGGAGCAGGTTAATCAACTCACGCAGATGGTTAATCAGCTCCGGGAGCAGAACGCAGAGCTTCTCCAACGCCTCCCTCAACCTACTCCCCCTAATGAGGAGCGTGAAGCAAGCGGAGACTCACCAGAAAATCAGGGCACCCACCACGGTGAGAATCCCTCGAATACCGCTGATCATCGCCAATCCACGGCGGCTGGCGATAACAGCTTCGTCGCCTTCAGACAAAGGAATGCTCCCAACTCTGGGTCATCACTGGCCCAGGAGGCTGCGTTCAAGGAGTTACAGGAGAAGGTGGATCAGGTGTTGAAGCAAGTTAATGACCGAGGGGCCAGGACTGTGGAAAACCTGGTTCAGAAGGCCAATCTCCCTTTCACGGCTGAAGTAACTATTTACCCACTTCCTCAGAAGTTCAGGCTTCCACCGCTTGAGCCTTTCGAGGGATTGGGTGACCCCCTCGATCATCTGGAAACATACAAGGCTTTCATGACGCTGCACGCTTGCCCAGACCAGATCATGTGTCGAGCCTTCCCCACCACTTTGAAGGGCTCGGCCAGAGTTTGGTTTGGGAAGCTAAAGCCCGGTTCAATTGGGACTTTCGACGAACTGAGCAAGCTGTTCATCGAGCACTTCTACAGCGGACGACGTCAGCACAGACCGGCCACCTACCTTCTCAACGTCAAGCAGAAGGAAGGAGAGTCGCTCCGCGATTACCTGAAACGCTTCAACAACGAGGCGCTCTTAATTGACGAGGTAGATGACAAGGTGGCTCTCACCACCTTTATTGGTGGACTTCAGCCTACCAAGTTCTTCGAATCCGTCTCGGAGAAGCCGCCATCTAGCATGGCGGAACTGATGAACAAAGCTCAGAAGCACATCAACGCTGAGGAAGCGTTGGCCGCTCGGCGCCACTCAGAAGAGGCATCAGGAAGTGGCAAACGGAGGCACGAAGCGGAACAATCTAAACCCCAGAAGGAAATCAAACCGGAGAAGAAGCCAAGAGGGGAAGACCGCCCACGTGCTCGAGGACGTTTCGAGCGGTTCACGCCGCTAAACGCGACTCCCGAGCAGGTGCTGGTTCACCTGATCAATGACCCAGAACTCCGCTGGCCCAAAGCAATGAAACCAGGGGTCCCTAGAGATCGAAGTAAGTACTGCCGCTTCCACAGAGATCATGGGCATGACACCTCCAACTGCATTGAGCTCAAGAAACAAATTGAGAATCTGATCCAACGTGGGCGCCTGCGGAGGTTCATTCAAGACAAGTCCGAGCCATCCGCTCGGCCCCAGCACCAGGAAAGGCGAGAAGACCGCAACCCTCGCGCCAACCCGGAACCACGAAGAGCACTTGGAGAAATCCACACTATCTCTGGTGGGTATGCCGGAGGCGGCGAGTCCAACACTTCCATGCGTGCACATGCCCGTAGGCTGTGATCAGCAGAGGTCCTCCTCACCGAGAGGCCTTGGAAGGAAAGAAGAATGGAAGAGCAAACCATCAGTTTTCACGTCAGCGACTCTGCAGGTGTCCAACACCCTCACGATGATCCACTAGTGATCACCGTCACCATCGGGAACTACAAAACCAGCAGGGTCATTGTCGACAACGGGAGCTCTGTAGACATTCTCTTCTCTGGAGCCTTCAACCAAATGGGGATCCCAAAGGACAGGTTGCAGCTTGTCCGGTCCCCGCTGGTTGGGTTCTCCGGCGAAAAGGTTCAACCCATGGGGACAATCGACCTCCCAGTCACCATGGGGGCTGAGCCTTGCCAGATCATGAAAATGGTCAAGTTCCTTGTGGTGGATTGCCCTTCGACCTATAACGCAATTCTCGGGCGCACGGCCCTCAACAGCATGAAGGCGGTTACCTCCACATACCACCTGGTGATCAAGTTCCCAACTGAGAATGGCGTGGGGACTCAGAAGGGAGACCAAGCCTCGGCGCGCGAATGCTACGTCGCAACGCTTAAAGAGAAACGCTTCGCTAGCACTCCACAAGAAACTTTCGTTGTGGATACGCTCGAAGTCCGAGATGAAAGAGATGAGATCCACGCGAAGCCTGTGGAAAAGCTAGACAAGGTCGACGTGGGAGAAGGCCGGAGTCTCCAGGTTGCCTCACTGCTCCCCCCTCAACTGAAGGAGCAGTTGGTCACTTTCCTGAAAGACAACAAGGATATCTTCGCTTGGTCTCACGCAGACCTGACGGGGATCAATCCTGGGGTTATGACCAACCACCTGAATGTGGACCCCACCTTCAAGCCCGTGAAACAAAAGTCGAGAATCTTTGGAAAAGAAAAGAGCGATGCCATCCTTGAGGAAGTCCAGAAGTTGATCGACGCAGGATTCATCCAGGAGGTGCAATACCCGGATTGGCTGGCCAATGTGGTGCTGGTCAAGAAGGCGAATGGCAAATGGCGCATGTGCGTGGACTTTAAGGACCTAAACAAGGCCTTCTCGAAAGACAGTTATCCACTCCCTAGGATTGATCAACTGGTTGATTCAACAGCGGGACATGAACTCTTGAGCTTCATGGACGCTTTCTCGGGATACAATCAGATCCTGATGCACCCAGCCGACCTAGAAGGTACGTCTTTCATTACCGAACGGGGGTTGTTCTGTTACCGGGTTATGCCTTTCGGACTAAAGAATGCAGGAGTAACCTACCAACGGTTGGTCAATCAAATGTTCGCCGGGCAAATTGGCCGGAATATGGAAGTATACGTGGATGACATGCTTACCAAAAGCAAGTTAGCCTGCGACCACCCAACCGACTTGGCCGAAACCTTCCAAATCCTCAGGAAGTTTGACATGAAGCTTAATCCAACCAAGTGCGCATTCAGAGTAGGAGCAGGAAAATTCCTCGGGTTTATGGTTAGCCAAAGGGGAATCGAAGCCAACCCTGAGAAGGTCCAAGCAGTGATCGACATGCAAGCCCCCAAAACAATCAAGGAGGTTCAGTGCCTTACAGGGCGAGTAGCAGCACTCAACCGATTCGTCAGTCGGTCGACGGATAAGTGCCTCCCCTTCTTCAAAACTCTGCGGAAAGCTTTCGAGTGGACTGCCGAGTGCGAAGAGGCGTTCGTGCACCTGAAGGCCTATCTCAGCTCTCCTCCTTTGCTTTCCTGGGCCATCTCAGGAGAGCAGCTCTACCTGTACTTGGCAGTCTCCCCAAATGCGGTCAGCTCAGCTCTATTCAGGGAGGAGCAGGGCGTGCAGAAGCCGGTATTCTATGTTAGCAGAACATTCCGTGGCCCCGAAGTCAGGTATCCACTCATTGAACAACTAGCCTTTGCTTTGGTTATCTCGGCGAGACGTTTGCGCCCTTATTTCTGTTCACACACCATTGTGGTGCTGACCGACCGACCGCTCAAGCAAGTGCTTCAAAAGCCTGAGTTGTTCGGTCGGCTCATCCAATGGTCTATCGAGCTCAGCGAGTTCGATGTTGTATACCAACCGCACAAGGCAAGAAAGGGACAAGTCATAACAGATTTCTTGGCAGAATTCACTAACCCTTTGCAGGATGAAGACGTGATCAAAACAGAAGGGGAAGACGTGGAATGCTGGATAATTTACGCAGACAGCTCGTCCAACAGTGCCGCAAGTGGCGCTGGGATTGTGCTCATCTCGCCGCTCGGCGAGCAGATGGAATACGCACTGCGGTTCGAATTCAAAGCAACCAACAACGAAGCTGAATATGAGGCAGTAGCTGTTGGGCTGTTACTATGCTCGCAGATGGGAGCTAAAGTAGTCAAAGTTCTCAGCGACTCCCAGTTGGTTGTCAACCAGTCCAACGGGGAAGCTGAGGCCAAAAACGAGCAGATGAAGAAATACTCAGAGCTGGTCACCAAGATCCGAGCGACCTTCGAGAAGGTGACTTTCTTACAAGTCCCACGAGAAGAAAACCAAAAGGCGGACTCCTTGGCTCGCCTATCAAGTGCTCCTGATGAACAGCTGGGGCCTATAACTACCCTTCAGTACCTTGTAGAGCCAAGTATCAGTGACAAAGATCCCGGGGAAGTCCAAGTTATCCATGCCTGTGCTGAGTGGGCAGAACCCATCATCAAGTTCCTCCAAGAGGGGGAACTCCCCTCGGACAGAAGGGAAGCAAAAAAACTCAGGTACCGGGCGGCAAGATACCTCATCAGGGACGGCATCCTCTACAAAAGAGGCTACACCTACCCATACCTCAGGTGTGTGTCAGACGAGGAAGGCCAATTCATTCTGAGGGAAATCCATGAAGGAATCTGCGGCAACCATTCCGGGGGCCGAGCGCTGGTGTTCAAAGCACTCCGAGCGGGCTATTACTGGCCCACTATGAAGGCCGACTCCAGCAACTTCGTACGGCGATGCGACAAGTGCCAGCGCTTCGCTAACATTCCACATCAACCTCCAGAGCCACTCACGCCCATCGATAGGTTAGGGAGGTATTCCCGAACAGGTACAATTACTGGCCGAACACGTGGTACGCCAGATCCGTGTAATGAGGAAAGTGATATGGGACTCCATATAAGATGGACGGCGACGGTAAGATTCCGGTGTCATGAGAAGGCACCAGATTAGATTAGCTGTTCGGCTGAAAGGGACTAACGACATGAGAAGTCATTAGTTAAAGACAGTCTGTTCGGCTAAAGTGGGCCAGTGACATGAGAAGTCATTTACTTGTGCAGTCTGTTCGGTGGGGCATATGCCGAACAGACGGAATTACTTGATGAAACATTTGTCTTAAGAGATAAGGCAATAGGGGTGTTCTGTAACACGAACCCGATATACATTAAAGAAACAGTCCTATCAAGGGACGAGTTCTATGGTGAGAAGAGACCCTATGAGGAAGGGATCTCGGTTGAATTGGGCAAGAGATCCCCAAAAGAGCCAGGGTTCCTACACGAGGCAGGAGACCTGGGCAACAAGGGTGCTTAGAAAGCAAGCATTCTCATGTCTATAAATACGAGGTAAACCTGGAGAAAAGAGGTACGCAATAAGTTGCACTCATTCTACACTTTCCTACTGATAATTAGGGTTTTTGATACAGTACGAGATACTAACTTAGGCATCGGAGGGCCTTTGCCACGAGAGGCAGAGGTGCGCTCACCCCTTGTCTGTTTTACAGGTTAGGGTTCAGGCGAAGGTATTAAGGTTCCGGTTGGACAGCACGTGAAGGAAGGAGATTCAGCGCTGTTCTAGGTACCATCTGTTTTTCTCCACCTACAATTGGCGTCGTCTGTGGGAAACGAAAGAGTTCCCTTTTGAAATACGACCATGGTGGAGGTAGATCCAGTCACACCGATCACCGATAAAAACCAGGCTGGTGGGGCAGGAGATAAATCCCCACCAGGTGCTCCGAGAAAACCAACCAGCGGGCATGATAAGAGGACAATAAGCAAGGATCCTCTTACCATCCACGACAACTCCAAGAACAGGGAGGGCAGAACGGATACAACCTCCACGCGAAGGAGCAAATCCCATCACAGGGAAGAATCGGTTGCACATTCGAAAAGTGTGCATAGCAACGAGGATATCCTCGATAAAAAGAGGCAGGAAGTCGAGGAATATGCTCGACTAATTCGGAAAAGGGAACACGAGATCCGAGAGTTAGAACGGATCTGAGAACATCCTGAGGATTCTGGGTTGTCAGGAAGGAAATCCAGGGGAGACGGACTGGTCATGGTGCAATACACAAAGACCCCTTCACGAAGAAGGAGGAGCAAGTCCAGAAGTCCCACTCCTCCCAAGAAAAGGGTTTCTTCACGAAAAAAGAAGGAGCAGGAGTCCGAGCAAGCAAAGAACTCCCCCACGTTATAGGGGAAGCAGGAGCCGAAGCTCCTCACCTGAGGAAGGCTTAAGAAAACACCACAGGGACAGGTACGAAAGACCTGATAATGATTGGAACAGGGCAGTGACCCACGAATCCAAAAAGCGAGAACATGGGTCTATGACTGCACGAGAAGCAGCAAGGCGGGCCCTGAGTAATATAGCAGCATCGCCTTTTTCAAAAAGGCTACAGGATGTGCGCCTGCCGAGCAGAGTGAAGCATGGGACATTCGTACTTTACGAGACAAATGCTGTTCCAACTGAGTTTAAACGAAAGGTAGCAGTTGACTACTTGGCCGAACCAAGCATTGGTAGAAGTGTGGACTTGATCCTGGACGTGAACCAAGGACCAAATTGGATGGATCCAATCATAGAGTTTTTACGAGATGAAAAACTCCCTTCAGATAAAAAGGAAGCACACAAGATCAAAACCAAGTGTGCAAGGTTTTGGCTGTCCCCTGAAGGGAAGCTATATAAAAAATCCTTCACTGGGCCGTATCTGCTTAGTGTACACCCCGAGATGGTGCAGAAGTTCCTCCACGAGATACACGAGGGAACATGTGGAAGCCATGCTATGGGCAGATCTATTGCCCACCGAGCAATTACCCAAGGGTATTGGTGGCCACACATGCAGGAGGATGCCAAGGTCTATGTCAAGATTTGTGAGAAATGCCAGAAGTTCTCACCAATGATAAAGACACCGGCCGAAGATCTGGTACCCTTAACTAGCCCTTGGCCATTTGCCCAATGGGGAATGGACATTGTGGGTCCACTCCATAAAGCAACAGGAAATCGAAAGTTCCTGTTAGTGGCCACTGACTACTTCACCAAGTGGATTGAAGCAGAACCCTTAGCTAAAATCACTGAACCTATGATAGAAAGGTTTGTGTGGAAGAGTATTATCACTCGATTTGGAGTTCCTTACTCTTTGATCACAGATAATGGGGCACAATTCCAGAAAAAGTTCAAGACATTCTGTTCCCAGTATGGGATAAGGAACTATTACTCAACCCCTGCTTACCCTCAGAGCAATGGGCAAGCAGAAGCCTCCAACAAAACCATTCTTGATGGGATCAAGAAGAGGCTAGACAAGGCAAAAGGCAAGTGGCCTGATGAACTACCTCTGGTGTTGTGGGCCCACCGAACAACGCCTAGAAGGTCTACGGGAGAGACCCCTTATTCATTAGCGTATGGTACAGAAGCAGTCATACCTTTGGAAGTTGGACTTCCAACCAATAGGACTGCATTGGTTGAAAGTGGGGGGAACGACAGGGCCTTAGAAATTGAGCTTGATCTGGCCGAAGAGAAGAGAGAAAGGGCCCTGGTCCACCTGGCCTCGTACCAGGAACAGCTAATGAAAGGCTACAACAAACATGTCCACCCTCGAGAGTTTGGCATTGGAGACCTTGTGCTTCGAAAAGTACTTGGCAATACCAAAGTGGCTAATGAGGGAAAGCTTGGAGCTAATTGGGAAGGTCCATATCGAGTGACTGAAATTGTGGGCATTGGAGCTTATAGGTTGGCAGACCTGGACGGGAACCCGGTGCCAAGGCCTTGGAATGTCCACAATTTGAGAAAGTTCTTTGTTTAAAGGACTTGATTTGTTTTAATTCTATTTTAGGATTATGGTTGCCTGGGATTACGAAGATAATTCCTTTGTTTTTTCAAATTCTGTTTTAGGATTATGTTATTGTGTGGGGATTACGAAGAAAATCCCTTTGTTTTTTAGTTGCAAGGAGTACGCCTAACGACCCCTTGAGTTTGAGAATTATGAATAAAAAATTATGTTTTTACAACATATTTGATTTTTCAGAAATTTTGTTTCCTCCGATATATGGCTGTTTTTTGACTTATGAAATCTGAAAAATGGCCAAACTGTCCTTCCTTCGTATTGGGGAGCAGGTAATTAGTATGAATGTTTTAGACGTACGAAAATACGTGCTAACAATATAAGTACGATAAAACTTAAATAATCTGAATCAATAAGTACGAGAAACTTCAACGATCTTTTTAAGTACGAGAAAACTTAACGAAGTACGAGAAACTTAATAGTCCTTTTAAGTATGAGAAACTTCGAAGTACGAGAAACTTAATCTCCCATTTAAGCATGAGAAACTTAAATGAATTCCAAAGTACGAAACACTTGGGGAATAAAACATAACGAAATTTTGTCTAAACATGTTATTAATCAGATACATGGATTCCTTTTGAGTATGATAAAACTCAAAATTATGAGCAAGAACGATAAACTTGTCTCTTTTCCAAGTCCGAAAACACTTGACAGTAAAATTATGGAACCCAATTAAAGTACCAAATACTTAAAGCACGAAATGCTTACACGGTTTACTTAGAAGCAACATAACAGCCAAGTACGAATACACTTGGGAGATTGTCCAAGTCCAAGTATGTGGAGCTTACGGAGCATACGAAAATATGTAGACTTATCTAAGTATGAATAAACTTAGGAATTTTACCAAGTACATGACAAATCAAACACCTAACCTGTACGAGAAATTGACTAAGTATGAAAGACTTAGCAAATAGAAATGAACGTCTGGCCACGAGGGGCCACTTGCAATATCAAAAAACCACGAGAGGGCTGAGCAAACCAATGTAGTGCCACGAAGGGCCGAATACCTGTGTTAAAAGTATATTCAAGTGTACTGATGCCACGCAGGGCTAAAGATTATGGTCACGCAGGACCAGCGAAATGTTTATGGATGATTGGAGGAATGGACTAAAACTTACCAAATTAGTCCAGGTTCTGGACCTCAGGGGTGGTGTTGCTTGGAACAACAGCAGCATTGCTGTCTCCGGTTGGTTGTTCTTCCAGGTTAACGGTTTCAGTAGCTGTTCCCTCAGTGGTTGGCTGCTCATGATGGGCTTCTTGAGATCCAGACTGGGCAGCCTGAGTCTCCATCTCTATCTCTTCATCCACGTCAGCAAAATCATCGATTTGCTCTTCAATGTCATCAAGAGGAGGCTCCACGGAGCCATGAGCTGGCTGGACACGTTTGCTAGGCAAATCGTTGTCGACCCAGAGGGTGGAATCATCAGGAGCACCAATCTTGATCAAACATGCCTCCCACCCAGCAGCCCATATATGATCTTGAATGCCCGGCATCTGTTCTACATAGCTGGCCGTCGCAACATCAAAACCCTTCTGATGCCCGTCATCATAAGCAGCCTTCTTGGTGGCATCAATCTCTGCCAGAGCCTGTTTAAGGTTCTCTTCTGCTGCCTCCATTTTTGCTTTCTTCTCATCGGCCTCAAGCTTTGCCTTGTCCCTCTCCCTTTCCAGTCTTGTTATAGTCTGGAGTTGTCTGGTGCTGTCCCTCAGGAGCCTGTTCCGTTCAGGCTCAATCTCCTGCAACTTCTGGCCGAGAGTGACCATCTTCTGAATGAACTGAGTTAGATCAAAACAAAGGTGAAGTAAGCACATAAGAAAGGAATATATTGAAATCTTATGAAAATAACGCAAGTACTTTACCTTCACCCCACTCGCTATCCCAGTCGCCAGTAGCCTGTCAGATGAAGAGGCGGCCTCCTTTTGCATATCTGCAGGCAGCAACAGTGCCTGTGCTACGGCCAGTGCTGTCTCTGATGAACTGGCGCTGTCCCTTATGTTCACTGGCCAGTCACTCCTCTTGAGTTGGGGTGTCCAGGCCTCGAGAGTGACCTGGGTGATCAGCGAAGGAGTGTCCAGGGCCCCCGCTGCATCCTGGGCATGTGAGGCCCCGGCTTCGTCATGCCTGGGGCGTTTGTCCCGGTGGGCATCAGAAGCCCCAAGGGAACCGTCTTGTTCCCGAGGAGATGAGGACAGTGTTGAGCCCCCCCTACTTCGGCGAGGTGGAGGAGGAGCTTGACCGGTGGATGACACCCGGCCAGAGGTACCTCGTCCCCGTGCAGGAAGGGTAAGGAGGGTGCTTAGGTTGAGAGGTTGGAAAGACATAGTACCTGAATCTCGAGGTGACCGGGAGTATCCTGGAGAAGGAGATCGACTGGTATTTCGTAAGTGGACTGGTTGTTCGGGTTGTTGTGGAGAAACAGCCCGCCTGCGGGATGATCTCCTTAAAACTAGCCGGGGTAATGGGACACCTTCGGCAATTAGGGCCTCACCTGGTTGGCCGGCAATGGTCACTCCAGCACTCGATCTTGAGCTTCTAGGCTGAGGAGCAGTCGAGGTAGAAGCGGCATTGGTGCTTGGATGGGCTAGTCTTCTGTCAATGAAACCTCTGTAGGATGGATCGTAGCCCAGAAGTACACTCGCGTCACGGCCCCTCCCAGCTGTTTGGGTCCCTGGCTCACTAGTGTATTGTAGAATCCTGTTTATTTCTGCTGTTCGGATGTAGCTAGGCTCTCGTCTGGGGCGTTTGTTGGCGTTAGTCGCTGCAGAAGCAAAATACAACTATGAATCAAATCATATAAAGAGATAAAGTTGGAAGCAATAAATTGTAATGAAGTGAATGAGGAGCATACGTGGGTGGCCCCATTTGTGGGGGCAATGGAAGCCCACCACTTGGCCATCTTCCCCGAATGGCTCGTAGGCGCCAGTGACATACAAGAAGTCCATTTCATGATCACGAGCAGAATCTGGCAAATTCAGCACGAGGCGTTTTTCTGCTTGCCTTACTTTGAAATAGTAAGTGTTGTATTCTGGGTTCAGCACGATGCTGTACCACCACTGGATTTCCCACAATCCTACTTGGGTGCCTAAAATCCTATTTAGGGCCACAATTCCCATCACCAGTCTGAAAAAATTGGTGGATACTTGCATGGGGGAAAGTTTATACCAACTTAGGACCCGACGAAGTAAAGGGTCAAGGGGGAAACGAACCCCGCCCTCGACAATAGCTACTATAGGGATACACTGTTTATCCCATGCCCCAGCCTCCCTGATTGCACCTAATGGGGCAAGTTCAAGCCCAACATTCGCAGGGATCTTATAGTCCGCCCTGAATGCAGCCATGGCAGCAGGGGTTTCACAGAGTTTTCTAAACTTCCCTGGTTTTGGGCCACTATCAGCTTCATCCGCCATGGATGAACTCGAAAGTAACTAAAACAGAATGAAATCTGGAAATGGGATCGAAACCCTAGACGAAGAAGAGACTGAGAACGAAGTCTCAAGATGAAATGAAAACAAAGGTAAGAATGAGAAGTCTTACAGGAATGTAGTAAAGATTTTCTAGGATGAAATCAATTTCGCAGACGGCGGCGATGGCGGACTGGAGATGAACATTTTCGTCTGGTTTCAGAGAGAGAAGATGGAGACTTTGAAACTTTGGGTGGAAAACCCAAAAAGATCCCTTTTTGGGATTAAAACAAGGAGACGGAAGTGAACCGTCTCCCCTAACACCGTTATCTCAAAAGGTAACGGAAAGTAAGTTTGAAAGGGGCGACACTCAAATGCCGTTTTGAAGAAACGTCAGGTCGAATTAAATGCGAGGCGTACGAAATACGTCACGTGGAATCATTATTTCGAGAAAATAATGACTAAACCGCCAAAAGACATTAATGAGAGCCCAATGACTATATCTGCACGGGATCTGGTTTGTTCGGCTTTGAGTTTGTTCTTTGAGCTTTACTTATCATCTTCGAAATAGCAGCAATGAGCAAAGTTGGGGAGCAATTGTAGGGAGGTATTCCCGAACAGGTACAAATACTGGTCGAACACGTGGTACGCCAGATCCGTGTAATGAGGAAAGTGATATGGGACTCCATATAAGATGGACGGCGGCAGTAAGATTCCGGTGTCATGAGAAGGCACCAGATTAGATTAGCTGTTCGGCTGAAAGGGACTAACGACATGAGAAGTCATTAGTTAAAGACAGTCTGTTCGGCTAAAGTGGGCCAGTGACATGAGAAGTCATTTACTTGTGCAGTCTGTTCGGTGGGGCATATGCCGAACAGACGGAATTACTTGATGAAACGTTGTCTTAAGAGATAAGGCAATAGGGGTGTTCTGTAACACGAACCCGATATACAGTAAAGAAACAGTCCTATCAAGGGACGAGTTCTATGGTGAGAAGAGACCCTATGAGGAAGGGATCTCGGTTGAATTGGGCAAGAGATCCCCAAAAGAGCTAGGGTTCCTACACGAGGCAGGAGACCTGGGCAATAAGGGTGCTTGGAAAGCAAGCATTCTCATGTCTATAAATACGAGGTAAACCTGGAGAAAAGAGGTACGCAATAAGTTGCACTCATTCTACACTTTCCTACTGATAATTAGGGTTTTTGATACAGTACGAGATACTAACTTAGGCATCGGAGGGCCTTTGCCACGAGAGGCAGAGGTGCGCTCACCCCTTGTCTGTTTTACAGGTTAGGGTTCAGGCGAAGGTATTAAGGTTCCGGTTGGACAACACGTGAAGGAAGGAGATTCAGCGCTGTTCTAGGTACCATCCGTTTTTCTCCACCTACAGATAACCCTTGTCCGTTCGCACAGTGGGGGATCGACATCATTGGCCCCTTCAAGTTGGGACCCGAGCAACACAAGTTTGCCATAGTCGCAATCGACTACTTCACTAAGTGGGTGGAGGCTAAGCCGCTGGCCAAGATCACTCAGGAGGCAGCAAGAGATTTTGTCTGGAAAAACATTGTTTGCAGGTTCAGAATTCCCCATGCCATCGTCTCAGACAACGACAAGCAGTTCGACAACGAGATGATGCGAGAATTCTGGGAACAATTCAACACCAAGTGAAAGTACGCGACGCCTGGCCACCCATAGGCCAACGGGCAGGCAGAAGTTACCAACCGCACCCTCCTTGGCATCATCAAAGCCAGGCTTGACGATGCCAAAGGGTTGTGGGCAGGAATGCTACCAAGCACCCTCTAGGCATACCACACGACAGTACGCACCCCAATGGGACAAACTCCCTTCCAACTGGCTTTCGGCAGTGAAGCAGTCATCCCGGTTGAGGTCGCCATCCCAAGCTACAGGGTCCAGCACTATAGTGCAGAGCAGAACGACGAGGCCCTCCGCCTAAGCCTCGACTTGCTCGAGGAAACCAGGCAAGCAGCTGCAATCAGAGTGGCCGCGTACCAACAAAGGGCAAAGTTCAATTTCGACAAGAAAGTAAAACACAGAGCTTTCCAAGTTGGTGATCTAGTCTTGAAGAAGGTGTTGGAAAAGAAGAAACTAACTAAGCTGAATCCAAAGTGGGAAGGCCCTTTCCAAGTTCAGAAAATCATCAGGCCCGGGGTATACCAACTGGTCACCATGTCTGGTTGGAAACTCCCCCACCCGTGGAATGCGGACAATCTGAAGATTTATTATCAGTAAAATCTAAGTCATTTTACTAAGTTATTTTACTTTAAATTTGTTTCCTGACCCGCGTTCAGTTGGGTCCAGTGTTTTTCTTTTTCCAGGCTACGCGCCTCTATCCCTATCTTGTTCGATGAGTTTCTAGATGATCGATTTGTAATCTCTCTTAAATTCGTCAATGGGAATATCCTAGTCTTTCTTTTCCAAAAAAGGATTGTCTCAAGAATACTTTTGTAACAACTCCGATTTTCAGTAAATAAAAATCTCGTTGCTTATTTTAATGACGCTATAAATTTCCTGTTTTCTAATAGTCCGTCATAATTAGATTTATTCGATTCAAAATCTAATTTCATTGCGCCATGCGATTTAGTCATTTTCTAAAGACAAGTGAGTTAGTAAACCCTAAGGAATCCTATTTAGCAAACCTAGCTAGCTTCTAACTAATCGTTAAGGAAGCCTAATCGAACCTTTGATCTTCGTGAACCTTTTGAACCCTAAACAAACCCTTTTGACCAAAGTCAACCTTTGATCTTTACCCATTGGACGATAAATGCTAGGATAATCTTTATCCATTGGACCATAGGTTTCCACCTAGGATATTGTGACTAGATTGCTAGGTACACTTTATATGATTATATATTACTTACCATCTTTGCCCATTGGATAATAAAAGTTAGGAGAATTATTAACCATTGGACAATAGGTTAGTCTTTCTACCTTGTACAAGATCTATTAGTTTAATTGGATTCACCATGAGTCATTGTACTAATATAGATAGATTATATAAGTATAGTACTTCCATCCTTTATCCTTTGAATAATAAAAGTTAGGGGAATTATAGTCCATTGGTCAATAAGGCCAAGTCAAGCTATAGTACTAGGTTAAATTTAGTTAATTACTTACTAGATATGATATGTACTTATTTAATTAAAGTATGTAATATGTATATGTCATCCTAAGATACTATGTATTAGAATATAGTTTATAAGTACATAGGTGGCAATTTGACTTAGTTTAATAGGGAATTTTGACTTAGAAAGTCTAGGATAAGATCATAGTACCTTGTACTTTTATTTAGTCTTCCTTATATATGTATATATATTAACCAAGGGAGGAAGAGAGAGAGGGAGAGAGAGAGAGAGGCCGAGAGAGATAGAGAGATAGGAGAGAGAGAGAGAGAAAGATATGATGTACTATCCTTGGCCCTTCTTCTACCAAATCTAAGTTATATATATATATGTACATGTACTAATGCAAGAAGAAAGATGTAAAGGACATAAGGTGGACTAAAAATACTAGATCTTCCTTACCATATCACTTACAAGCCTTACACCAAAATCTTACTCTTTCTCAAGTTAACCACCAAACCATAGTCCTTTCCTGCTTAGGTGTCCCTTGGACCAAGAGAGAGAGAGAGAGAGAGAGAGAGAGAGAGAGGGAGAGAGGCCGAGAGAGAGATGAGAGGGAGAGAGAGAGAGATGGCCGGTTGAGAGAGGGAGAGAGAGTGTGATGTGTGTGACTAGTGTACTCCCATATCTAGCATTTGGTCATCCTATTGCATCACCATGTACCACCATATCTAGGGTTTCTTATTCTTTCAACCCTAAGGACAACCATATCTAGTTTTCTTATTCTTTCAAGTACTAGACTAGACAAAAACCCCATAGAATAAACTTAAACCTTGTCCTAGATTAGAAGAAAGAACAAGGAAAATCTATTAGTCTTTCAACCATGTACTTCCATTGAACAAGAGAGAGAGAGAGAGGCTGAGAGAGATAGGGAGAGAGAGAGGCCGGGAGAGATAGGGAGAGAGAGATTGTGTGATGTGTGCAAGTGTACAAACAAGCCTAGTCATGTCCTTTAGCCAAACACCTCACCCAATCCAAGTACCATCAAATCTAGTCATTCTATTAACCATTGGATAACAAATGCTAGGGGAAATTTTACCCATTGGATAATAGGTCACCCTTTGGCTATAAATAGCACCCATTCTTTCCCATTTCAACTCACACCTTTCATTGCTCCAACTTCTCTCTAGAAAGTCTAGTGTTCTTGTTGTTCTTGCTTAGTTCTTAGTTGTTCTTGAGGTTCTTCCTTAGTTCTTCAAGAAACTCTTCTAGTGCCGCCACTAAACCACCATATCAATCCAAAAGTTCTAGTAGCTTTAGTCAAGATCAAGTTTCGAGAGAAACCTTTCTCTTTCGAAGCTATCGAAGCCATCTTTACGACGTTACTCCGTCCGACTACCGACGTATCACCTTTCCTCCGTAGTCATCACAACCGCCAAGAAGAACGGTAGATTAATCTCTACTCATTTCCCTAAGTATAGATAATAGTACGATCATGTAGAATTCTCCGTCTCCGCTATTCCTACGTATACGTAGAATTTTTCCTATACCTCCTAAACTCTAGGTATACGAATGTTGAAATGATTGTAGAATACTCTAAACTTATCGTATAATACTTGAACGTTGGAATGCATGATAGTTATGCTAATGAAAGTATGAGCATGAGGAATAATAGACTTTTACTTCTATAAAGACATATGTTCTTTTGAAATTCCCTAAAAGAAAGAAAGAATGGATTTTATGAAAGATTAACTTGGATAGAAGAAATTGTATCTTGATCTTAAAATGATTATGAATATGTTTATGTGTTTACTTGTCTTATTGTCAATATGTGCTAAGCATAAGTGATTTATCACTCCAAAGGTGTCCGTCGATGTGACACTATGCTTAACTTTGTGTGATTAAGTGATGAATATGATGATGTGATAAAGTGAGCATGCTATCTAATATAGAGTTGAATGATCTTGTTAGTTTAGTTTCAAGATTTCTTAAACTGTGAAAAGAATTACCGCGGAGTCATGGCATGCAAACGAGACACGAAAACCGAGAAAGTAGAAACATGACACCTAGGGTGTGGTTAAAGAAAGGATGGGATTAACATGCGGGAAATATTTTGAAATTACATAATGACCGGACTTGGTAGTCGTTGTGTAAGTGTTTGAAAACCGTAATGCGGCCGGACTTGGTAGCCCATTGTGAAGATTACCAATGGGGCCGGATGTGGTAGTCTCATGTGGTAATATGGCTTGGTTATCCGAAGTGAGGAGTCAATGCAAGATTCGAAAGAGTATGTTTTGAAAACCATGACATGGCCGGACTTGGTAGCCATCGTGTGTGTTACTAATGAAGCCGGACTTGGTAGCCTCGTTAGTAGCAATTTGTTAATGAAACTTTGGAAATGTGGATTTGGTAAAGGTGAAAAGGTTGACACGGTCTACGACGAGTCACGTAGGAGAAACTCAAGAAAAGGCATGACACCAACGCTAATAAGATATCGAATGTGGATGTGTCATTGTTTAACTATGTTGTTGAATGAGCATGTGTAATTGGTTATATTTATCTGCTTCTTGTTATAAGTTAAGGGTTAGTGGGTATGGTTTATTCTATTGAGCTTGTAGCTCACGGTGTTACCTTTTTGGTGACCCTGACATATTATACTGGGGGCGACGCTGGTATAATGTGTCAGAGTTGATTGATGAGCAAGGTGAACAGTACACATTGGAGGCTTTTGGAACCGAGGAGCTTGCTAGGATGGAGGAAGAAGCAGAGTGATAGAATGCCTTAGAAATTCCATCCTTTGTGTAATAAAAAGTACTCTAGTAGGATCTATGATGTAATAATGAGCTTGACTCTTAGTCTTTTAATTCAATAAAATGTTTAATTAACGAACCCGAAAATGGGGGCGTTACAACTTGGTATCAGAGCTTTAGGTTCAAAACCTCGGCCATGGGTAGAATGGGTAGAACCACGAGATAGATTGACTGTTGCACAAATGTGAATTGAGTTTAAGTTTACCGTCCCAAATTGGGTGGAATTCTGTCGAAACAATCTCCGGATTGAAGCAAGGTGTGGAAATTGGCAATACCACCGAGCTGGGAATTCCCGAACAATTGGATGATGACTTAAATCAAGAATCAAATGTGGAACTTAAAAACTTGAAAATTTCCTATTTCGATTAAACCCTGTCTTAAAAACTTGTCAATAGTTAAACCTGTCAAACTCTTCTTACTAATTGAGGTTTAAACCTTCTTTGTAGATGAATCACCTGGACTGCCTAGCCGACCTATTGGCAGAAGTTCGCCAACTCAAGACCACCATAGAAATTCTGGCCATTCACCTAGCAGAGAGCCCTGACTTCATTGCCGCTGTACTCGCAGAAAAGCAAGATTTCATTAGAGTGCAGCAAAATACCCCTATTCCTGTAGAGACCGACCCTTGGTTTCCTGCACTGTTCCCAATCCTGTGTGCTTACTATGAGATCTTTGGTACCTTACCCCCAATGGGAAACCTTGAGGTGGATGAGCAAGAGGGAGAAGTCGATGATGAGGAAAACACTGAGGGAACTACTAAAGAAGAGGAGGAAGAAATTGGTAACAAGGAGGATGCCAATAAGACAACCCCCGAGGAAGACAAAACCCAGGAGTAGAGAATGCCAATTAGGTGTATCTTAGATAACGTAGTAATAATGGTAATTCTTCGGGATGCAGGATGTATAATAGGAAGTAGTCGAACTATGGTTGTAAATAGAGTAGGAAGTTTAGGCTGTTATAAGCCATCTATGTTGTACTTGCTTCGTTTATATAATGAAAATCATGTGTTTCCTTTCTACCTTGTGATCACTGTTTATATGCATACTTGTACGCGACTACCACTTTCACACCGTTAAGTCTAATATATAATTTCCTTATTGTAGATATGGATAGCCGTACCTTTGCTGCCCCGACCACTGTTGCGGACCTGATACTCTACAAGGCCATACTAGCACCTGAGAGCCTTACCCCGATACCCCACTTGGGTATATGTGATCCCGAGACTGGCTACCAAATGTACGAGTTTGTCGTGATGGCACCCCTCACCAACAAGGATCGACTCATAGAGGTAGAGGAGTTAGCCGAGGAGATCCGTCGAAAGGGCGAGCATTGGCTCGAGAGGAGGGAGAAGGAGTGGAAGGAGCAATTGAGAGAGTACTTCGGACTTATTCCGCCTAGTCAGTAGTATAGTAGTACTAGAATAAGGTTTCGGAAGTTGTAATTGCACTTGTGGCGCGCGTAGACTAACCAAACCATGTAATCAGAATTGGTAGGATTGTAGTAGGAAATCTGTCTTGTGTTTCATTTTGCATTAGAACATTATGCTATGTTGTAATCCTTGCTTATCTATGGAAAAGTTGCCTTATTTTATGGTATAATATTGCATCCTGTTTAGATTACTGTTGTTAATCTTAGGGAGAAAACCGAGTTTCAAAAGAAATTGTCATTAGACTAAACCTCCCCTTTACAATTTTTACTCTTAGATGGTGAACCGACGCAGTGGATTAGGATACGAAACCGGAGAGTCCTCCAACGCAAACCCTAACCAAGCCCAAGTCATGCAGGCATTCGTAACCGCTTTGAATGCCAACCGCCAAAACCCAAACCGCGATGACGGACCAATGACTCTAACCCGAGCCATGAATGAGTTCTGCAAACGCCGACCCCCGACTTTCCACGGAGATACCAACCCCACTGTGGCCGAAGCATGGCTGAAGGAAACTAAGGTGATCCTGGACACCTTGGAGATTTACCGCGATGGAGATCGCGTAGCCTTAGCCACGTACCAACTGAAGGGAGAAGCCAGCTATTGGTGGGAATTGATGGAGGCAACCCATGCCATAGCCACCATGACCTTCGCTGAGTTCGAAACCCTGTTTCTTGACAAGTATTTTCCTACACCCATTCGCCTAGCCAAGGAACAAGAATTCATGAACCTGAAGCAGGGAACGATGACCGTCACCCAGTACGCGGCCAAATTCGAGGAGCTGTCCCGTTACGCCACGGACGCTGTATCAACTGAGGATAAGAAGGCGAGAAGATTCGAGTGGGGGCTGACGACCGCTCGTAGAGCCGTGGTGGCACAAACTTTCCCCACCTACTCTGGTGTGGTAAAGTGTGCTCTTCGATTGGAGAATGAGGAGACTGACTTCAAGAATCGATGGAGGAAGGCAACCGGTGGACCAATCCGAACCCAAGTAGCCAACAACAACCGCGGACCCTACCCCACCAAACCCTTTGCTTCATCTCAAAACAACCAAGCCTGGAAGACCGCTGCACCAGCTCGTGACAAACCACAGAGAGGTAGCAGAGATCTGTCAACAGTTAAGTGTTACAACTGTCAGTCTATGGGCCATTACAGCCGCCAATGCCCACAACCCCAGAAGGAGGGAAATGGGAATTTTGGAAATCGAGGAGCTCAACCCGGTCAAGCCGGATTTGCGAAGCCAACTGTTGGAATTTCATCTCAACAGCAGAATGGACAGAACAAGGGAAAGCAACCCATGGGAAACCAACAAAACACTAGAGGGCGTATCTTTGCGCTACAGACTGAGGAACAGGAGCAGGATCCCTCCGTGATCCAAGGTACGCTACTGTTATATAGTACCTGCATGCAAGCCTTGTTTGACTCTGGTGCATCTCATTCATTCATATCTTCTACCTGCGTAACTGCTCTAGCACTAGAAACAGAACCCCTTAGTGCAAGTACGAAAGTAGCATCACAATTGGGGGGGAGTATAACTGTTAGTCTGGTGTGTAGAGGGTGCGAAATAGAGGTAGCTAACTTGCACTTAACCAGCGACCTCAGAGTGATCGACATGGTGGATTTCGACGTAATCTTGGGAATGGACTGGCTATCGGCCCACCGAGCAGTCATAGATTGTCATCAGAAGACCGTGACGGCCTATGGCCCTGATGGGACTCGTTTCCATTTTAAGGGGGATAGACAAGTGGCAAGTTTAACGGTAAAAAGATCTAGGTGGCAGAATCAACTATTTGGATGGCTAGCTAGTCTCCAAATGGAAGAAACTGACAGGATGGAGATGGGATTACCACACATCGTTTGCGATACGCCGATGTGTTCCCCGAAGAACTTCCTGCTTTACCACCTCCGAGAGAAATAGACTTCTCTATAGAACTCCAACCGGGAACAGCCCCAATTTCTATGGCACCATACCGTATGGCCCCTGCGGAACTAAAGGAGCTCAAGATCCAATTGCAAGAGCTGTTGGAGAAAGGATTTATCAGACCTAGCACGTCACCATGGGGAGCACCTGCATTGTTCGTGAAGAAGAAAGAAGGGACACTCCGACTGTGCATCGATTACCGGAAGCTAAACCAAGTCACCATCAAAAACCGGTACCCCCTGCCTAGAATCGATGATCTATTTGATCAATTGAGAGGAGCAACCTATTTCTCAAAAATCGACCTCCGATCGGGATACCACCAACTCAGAATCCGAGATGAGGACATCTCTAAGACAGCCTTCCGTACCAGATATGGACATTACGAGTTTATAGTAATGCCATTTGGACTGACAAACGCTCCGGGAGTATTCATGTGTCTCATGAACAAGATCTTTCAACCCTACTTAGACAAGTTTGTAGTGGTGTTCATTGATGACATTTTGATATACTCCGCCAATAAGGAGGAGCACAAGGGACACCTTCGGATAGTACTACAAGTACTCCGAGATAGCCAACTCTATGCCAAGGCAAGTAAATGCGAGTTTTGGCTGGAAGTGGTTAAGTTCTTGGGGCACGTAGTATCCAAAGATGGAATAGCCGTGGACGAAAGTAAGGTTGAAGCAGTGCTGAATTGGAAGCAACCAACCTCCGTGTTCGAAATCAGAAGTTTCCTAGGATTGGCTGGATACTACCGAAGATTCATACCCGACTTCTCAATTCTCGCCAAACCAATGACGAGACTAACCCAGAAAGGAGTGAAGCTGGATTGGACTGAAGCCTGCGAGAAATCTTTTCAGGAGCTAAAACGAAGGTTGACCAGTGCACCGATACTTATCATCCCCGAGCGAGGCGTGGATTATACTGTTTACTGCAATGCGTCGAGGGATGGCTTGGGTTGCGTGTTGATGCAGAATGGAAAGGTTGTGGCATACGGATCACGACAACTTCGACCACATGAGAAGAATTACCCTACTCATGACTTAGAATTGGCTGCAGTAGTGTTCGCCCTCAAAACCTGGCGTTACTACCTGTGGGGAGAACAATTCGAGGTCTTCACCGACCACAAGGAGTTGAACATGAGGCAGCGCCGATGGATGGAATATTTGGAAGATTACAAGTCTATAATGCAGTATCATCCTGGCAAAGCCAACATAGTGGCTGACGCCCTGAGTCGAAAGGACAGGGCACAGAAAGTCAAAACTGCCATCAAGGAATGGGAAATGGTGGACACCCTCAATGAATTCAACCTGAGACCTTCATCAGAAAGTGGGGATATCAGACTATATGCTCTTGTTGCAGAACCAGCACTTCACCAAGAGATCTTGCTAGCCCAAACCACTGATCAAGATTGCGAGTTCATTCGGTACCGAATCCGAGAAGGAAAGGCGATACCAGGATGGACAATCGAGGGAGTCAATAACCTGAGATTCAGAGGAAGGATTTTTGTACCTAATATTGGAACTCTTCGAAAAGCTGTACTCCGAGAAGCACACCATTCAAACTTCGCAGTTCATCCTGGCGGTACAAAGATGTACCATGATTTACGAAGAACGTACTGGTGGGAAGGGATGAAGAAGGACGTAGCCGGCTTTGTATCAACCTATCTTGTGTGTCAACAAGTCAAAGCCGAACATCAGAAACCCGGAGGCGACCTTCAACCCTTGCCAATCCCGACTTGGAAGTGGGAGCAAATCTCAATGGACTTCGTGACCGGACTACCAAGAACTGCCAAGACCAACACTGCCATCTGGGTGATCGTGGACCGACTCACCAAATCCGCGCATTTTCTGCCTGTTAAGATGACAGAAAACGTGGAACAACTGAGCCTATTATACATTCGAGAAATTGTACGACTACACGGAGTACCCATCTCAATTGTATCGGACAGGGACCCACGGTTTGTGTCACATTTCTGGAAAGGATTACAGAAAGCTTTGGGAACGGATGTAAGGCTTAGCACAGCCTTCCACCCGCAAACCAATGGCCAAACAGAGAGAACATTACAGACCTTGGAGGATATGCTGAGAGCCTGCGCTTTGGATTTCTCTGGAAATTGGGAGCAGCATTTACCATTGGTAGAGTTTGCCTACAACAACAGTTATCAAGCAAGTATCGGAATGGCACCCTACGAAGCTCTATACGGGCGACCTTGTCGATCCCCAGTCTGCTGGACAGATGCTGGAGAAACGGGATTGATTGGACCTGATATAGTACGTGACACCACGGAGAAAGTCAAAACCATCAGACAAAGGATCCAAACCGCTCAGAGCCGACAAAAGAGCTATGCGGATAAAAGAAGCTGACCATTAACCTTTGCCGTAGGAGACCACGTGTTCCTGAAGATCAGACCGAAGAAAGGAGTCATCAGATTTGGGAAAAAGGGAAAACTGTCCCCACGCTACATCGGACCTTTTGACATCGTGGAGAAGATCGGAAAAGTTGCGTATCGTCTAGCCCTACCGCCACAGCTGGATCGAGTACATGACGTGTTCCATGTTTCAATGCTCCGCAAGTACCTCGCCCTACCCACACATGTTCTCAACTGGGAAGACATTACCATCGAGGAAGATGCGACGTATTTGGATGAACCAATAGAGATTCAAGACCGAAGCGAGAAGACAATCCGAAACAAGACAATCAAACTGGCGCGAGTCCTGTGGAAACACCGGGGAACTGGAAAGACCACATGGGAAAGAGAGGAGACTATGAAGGCAAATTACCCTCACCTGTTTGAATCCGAGCGTACATCTAATTTCGAGGACGAAATTGTTTAAGGGGGATAGGTTGTAACAACTCCGATTTTCAGTAAATAAAAATCTCGTTGCTTATTTTAATGACGCTATAAATTTCCTGTTTTCTAATAGTCCGTCGTAATTAGATTTATTCGATTCAAAATCTAATTTCATTGCGCCATGCGATTTAGTCATTTTCTAAAGACAAGTGAGTTAGTAAACCCTAAGGAATCATATTTAGCAAACCTAGCTAGCTTCTAACTAATCGTTAAGGAAGCCTAATCGAACCTTTGATCTTTGTGAACCTTTTGAACCCTAAACAAACCCTTTTGACCAAAGTCAACCTTTGATCTTTACCCATTGGACGATAAATGCTAGGATAATCTTTATCCATTGGACCATAGGTTTCCACCTAGGATATTGTGACTAGATTGCTAGGTACACTTTATATGATTATATTTTACTTACCATCTTTGCCCATTGGATAATAAAAGTTAGGAGAATTATTAACCATTGGACAATAGGTTAGTCTTTCTACCTAGTACAAGATCTATTAGTTTAATTGGATTCACCATGAGTCATTGTACTAATATAGATAGATTATATAAGTATAGTACTTCCATCCTTTATCCTTTGAATAATAAAAGTTAGGGGAATTATAGTCCATTGGTCAATAAGGCCAAGTCAAGCTATAGTACTAGGTTAAATTTAGTTAATTACTTACTAGATATGATATGTACTTATTTAATTAAAGTATGTAATATGTATATGTCATCCTAAGATACTATGTATTAGAATATAGTTTATAAGTACATAGGTGGCAATTTGACTTAGTTTAATAGGGAATTTTGACTTAGAAAGTCTAGGATAAGATCATAGTACCTTGTACTTTTATTTAGTCTTCCTTATATATGTATATATATTAACCAAGGGAGAGAGAGAGAGAGAGAATTCGGGAGAGGGAGAGAGAGAGAGAGAGAGAGAGAGAGATAGGAGAGTGAGAGAAAGATATGATGTACTATCCTTGGCCCTTCTTCTACCAAATCTAAGTTATATATATATATATATATGTACATGTACTAATGCAAGAAGAAAGATGTAAAGGACATAAGGTGGACTAAAAATACTAGATCTTCCTTACCATATCACTTACAAGCCTTACACCAAAATCTTACTCTTTCTCAAGTTAACCACCAAACCATAGTCCTTTCATGCTTAGGTGTCCCTTGGACCAAGAGAGAGGGAGAGAGAGGGAGAGAGGCCGAGAGAGAGATGAGAGGGAGAGAGAGAGATGGCCGGTTGAGAGAGGGAGAGAGAGTGTGATGTGTGTGACTAGTGTACTCCCATATCCAGCATTTGGTCATCCTATTGCATCACCATGTACCACCATATCTAGGGTTTCTTATTCTTTCAACCCTAAGGACAACCATATCTAGTTTTCTTATTCTTTCAAGTACTAGACTAGACAAAAACCCCATAGAATAAACTTAAACCTTGTCCTAGATTAGAAGAAAGAACAAGGAAAATCTATTAGTCTTTCAACCATGTACTTCCATTGAACCAAAGAGAGAGAGAGAGAGAGAGAGAGAGAGAGAGGCCGAGAGAGATAGGGAGAGAGAGAGGCCGGGAGAGAGAGATTGTGTGATGTGTGCAAGTGTACAAACAAGCCTAGTCATGTCCTTTAGCCAAACACCTCACCCAATCCAAGTACCATCAAATCTAGTCATTCTATTAACCATTGGATAACAAATGCTAGGGGAAATTTTACCCATTGGATAATTGGTCACCCTTTGGCTATAAATAGCACCCATTCCTTCCCATTTCAACTCACACCTTTCATTGCTCCAACTTCTCTCTAGAAAGTCTAGTGTTCTTGTTGTTCTTGCTTAGTTCTTAGTTGTTCTTGAGGTTCTTCCTTAGTTCTTCAAGAAACTCTTCTAGTGCCGCCACTAAACCACCATATCAATCCAAAAGTTCTAGTAGCTTTAGTCAAGATCAAGTTTCGAGAGAAACCTTTCTCTTTCGAAGCTATCGAAGCCATCCTTACGACGTTACTCCGTCCGACTACCGACGTACCACCTTTCCTCCGTAGTCATCACTACCGCCAAGAAGAACGGTAGATTAATCTCTACTCATTTCCCTAAGTATAGATAATAGTACGATCATGTAGAATTCTCCGTCTCCGCTATTCCTACGTATACGTAGAATTTTTCCTATACCTCCTAAACTCTAGGTATACGAATGTTGAAATGATTGTAGAATACTCTAAACTTATCGTATAATACTTGAACGTTGGAAAGCATGATAGTTATGCTAATGAAAGTATGAGCATGAGGAATAATAGACTTTTACTTCTATAAAGACATATGTTCTTTTGAAATTTCCAAAAAGAAAGAAAGAATGGATTTTATGAAAGATTAACTTGGATAGAAGAAATTGGTATCAGAGCTTTAGGTTCAAAACCTCGGCCATGGGTAGAATGGGTAGAACCATGAGATAGATTGACCGTTGCACAAATGTGAATTGAGTTTAAGTTTACCGTCCCAAATTGGGTGGAATTCTGTCGAAACAATCTCCGGATTGAAGCAAGGTGTGGAAATTGGCAATACCACCGAGCTGGGAATTCCCGAACAATTGGATGATGAGTTAAATCAAGAATCAAATGTGGAACTTAAAAACTTGAAAATTTCCTATTTCGATTAAACCCTGTCTTAAAAACTTGTCAATAGTTAAACCTGTCAAACTCTTCTTACTAATTGAGGTTTAAACCTTCTTTGTAGATGAATCACCTGGACTGCCTAGCCGACCTATTGGCAGAAGTTCACCAACTCAAGACCACCATAGAAATTCTGGCCATTCACCTAGCAGAGAGCCCTGACTTCATTGCCACTGTACTCGCAGAAAAGCAAGATTTCATTAGAGTGCAGCAAAATACCCCTATTCCTGTAGAGACCGACCCTTGGTTTCCTGCACTGTTCCCAATCCTGTGTGCTTACTATGAGATCTTTGGTACCTTACCCCCGATGGGAAACCTTGAGGTGGATGAGCAAGAGGGAGAAGTCGATGATGAGGAAAACACTGAGGGAACTACTAAAGCTTGACGGAGGCCTGAGGTGAGCTTAGAGCGTGATGGAACCGAAGCGCGGAGCTGGTATTGATCATAAGGTGAGAGCCTGTGGTGTCAGAGCTTTGAGCTTGACGTGATGAACCGAAGCGCGGAGCTGGTATAAGGCAAGGGCCTGAGGTGAAGGAACTGAGGCGTGGAGCCTGAGGTGATTAGATTGAGGCGTGGAGCCTGCATGCAGTCTTGAGGCGAGGGCCTGAGTTGTCGGAGCTTAGAGCTTGACGTGATTTGAACCGAAGCGTAGAGCTGGTTGCATTCTGATGGTCTGTGCACGGAGCTTTTCCATCATAAGTATTGGCGTGGAGCCAAAGAATCGAGGCGCTGGACCGATCAATAAAATCGAGGCATAGAGCCGGTTGATTGCAGGGTTGACCTGTTTCATGAGAGATATGCAGAGTGTATATGTGCGATGATGGTTGTTAGATGTGAACAGATATGATGATGCAGACTTGATGTGATAATGCAATATGTGCACGGGCCCGTGCGTGTGTGTTTGTTTTTAAGCTTAGAGCTTCTATCAAGTTCCGGACTTGAGCATTCAGAGCGTAGAGCTCGAGCATTCGGACGGCAGAATCCGAGCATTCAAAGTACAGGCTTTGAGCGTCCAGTACGCAGTGGTTGGGCATCCAAGTGTAGAGCTTGAGCATTCAAGTGTATAACTTGAGCATCCAGTACACAGTGGTTAGGCATCCAAGCGTAGAGCTTGAGCATTCAAAAATGTTATATTTTTTAGCATTCAGGCGTAGAGCCTGAGAATAGATGTCTTGATTATTGGGGTGGCGTAGAGCCTGTTGCTTGTTTACGGCTTCGAGCCAGTTGAAATAATGGGCTTGGAGCCGCTGAGATTGTTTGTTATGGCTTTGAGTCATTTCAGATGGTAGATACAGGCTTCGAGCCTGTTGAAGTAATGGGCTTTGAGCCGCTGAAGTAGACTTGATTGTTACGGCTTCGAGCCAGTTGAAACGGTGGGCTTGGAGCCGCTGAGTTGGTTGTTACGGCTTCGAGCCAGTTGAGATAGTGGGCGTAGAGCCGCTTTGGTGAGATAACAGGCGTAGAGCCTGTTGTTGTGATAGCGAGCGTAGAGCTGCTGAGTCGAGGGCTTGGAGTCGCTGAGATGGTAAACATAGGCTTCGAGCCTGTTGAGGTAATGGGCTTAGAGCCGCTGAGTTGAACGCGTAGAGCCACTGAGTGAGTGAGTATGGGCGTAGAGCCTGTTGATAATAGGCTTCGAGCCGCTGAGATTGGTTATTACGGCTTCGAGCCAGTTGGGATAGTGGGCTCAGAGCCGCTGAGTGAGTGTATACAGGCATAGAGCCTGTTGATAGTGGGCTTGGAGCCTGCTGAGTGATAACGAGTGCGGGCGTAGAGCCATTGAGTGATAGTGAGCATAGGCATAGAGCCGCTGAGTGAGTTGATGGTTGTATGGTCACTGGAATGGCAAGCGTAGAGCTGCTAGGTGAGTTGATATGGGTGAACATGGACACGGAGCTGCTGAGTTCTTTGATAATGGATATGGGCGTAAAGCTGCTGGGTGTTTCAACTTGCTTTGGCCAGCAGTTTGTGGAGAGAGAGAGACCTTTGATGCTTGGGCATGCCCCCAAGGCTAGTTTTGATCACATTGTGTTGGCTCGGGGATGCCCCCAAGGCTACTTGGTTGGTTGAGGACTTAGAAGTTCGTAATTGCTCGAATTGGTGCATTGAGCAGAATCCACTGGGGCTGAAGAAAATTGATTGGAAGGCCAGGAGATCGATCTCTCGGCCGAAGGATTGATGTCTCGGCCGAGGAATCGATGTATCGGCCGTGAGAAAGCCAAAAGCCAAAAAATCGATTTAAGTTCGGTTTAATCGATTTCACGGCCCATTTAATCTTTTCTCCTCCTCCTCTCTTGTTCTTCTCCATTCCTCTCATCCGACGACCACCACCGCACGCCGCCGTACTCTTCCACCACCGTCGGCCACCGTTATCTCCGGCGACCGTCCCCTCCGATCACTGCTGCCGTTGCTGCCGGCTCTTGGTTGTTTGGGAACCGTTGGTTTTCCCTTACTTGGTTTGGACGTGATGACCACGCCATCTTCAGGTGTCGCGGGTTCATCCTCGCATCCTCCATGTAGGTGCGAGTATCCGTCTTCCGATGAGGAGGCGATTGAGGAGCCCGGTTTGTTTGATGCTGCTACCTACGTTCTTCCTTCGCGTAGGCTGGGTTATGGCAGTTTCCTGCAGTACCACCCTCTTGTTGGTGGCCCAGAGGCCGAGATAGTTTGCAGAGAGCTTGAGCATCACTTAAGCGTTCTGAACGTGCCGGTGAGTTTCCTGAAAAAGTAAAAAGTTTACTTTAGTTCGGAGTTTTGGAAATCTTTGTATTTTTTAAGAATAAAAATTTTGCCTGCGGGATGAAAATCCCTTTTGGCTAGGAGCGTGAATGTGAAGAACCCATGTTTGGGTTGAACTTATTTTTGTTTAAGGAAACTAAAATAACTGTGCCCCCTGTCTAGGCAATGCATGCTTTTTAGATGTTAATTTGACGCCCCTTAGCATTTCCTTTATTTATGCAATCATGAGATTAACTCCCTTTTGTCTTTGGCAGAGAAACATGAGACTGGAAGCTCGCGGTGGAGGCAAGGAGGTGCACAGATGGTTCTTGAAGCTGCTAGAGCAGGCTCGGGAATTAGTACGCTCTGCAGGCTTCGAGACATTTGTTCTGGGCCTCGATCTTCCGAAGATGGATTGGTCATTGATGACCTCGCTAGTTGAGAGGTGGTGGGATACCACCAATACCTTCCACTTTCCTGCTGCTAGCGAGATGACTATCACTCCGGGTGACTTCTCTTTGCTGACTGGCCTGCGGGTAGGCGAAGTTGCTCTTCGAGTTGACCCCCGGCTTTGGGAGCGAGAGGGTGCTTTAAGGTGGTTTTTGGGCAAGGTGCCCCCTGTTCGTTCCCGAGGTCATATCGATCTTGCTTGGCTAAGCAAGACTTTTATGGTGGCTGACATTCTGACCCAGGTGAGTGCCGAGCAATTGACGCGGGCCTTCCTTCTTTACCTCCTTGGGCAAATGTTGTTTGCCAACAAGGATGGTTCGGTACACACGCAGTTTCTGGCTCCTCTGCAGCACTTGGGAGCTATTTGGGAGTTTGATTAGGGCTCGTCTGCTTTGGCCACTTTGTATGGTAGTCTTGGAGCTTGTTCGCGGGACAAGAGTCCCATTCTTTGTGGTCACTTTCGAGTGCTTGAGGTATGCATTATTCCTTTGTACTTCTGTTTTCACTTTGGCTTTTTCTAGTTCTGAACCTACTTTGGTTAACCTGTTTTTCAGCTCTGGGCTTTTGAGCACCTTCTCCAGTTTCCCCCTGAGACTAGGCATGGTGATGCGAACTGCATACCTCGTTGCGAGCGATGGTTGGTGGGACAGGGACAACGGAGGCCACGGTCACCAGTTTTGAGCCTTCCTGAGTGGCGGCGAGTTTTGGACCGACTGAAGGTCGATCAGGTACCTTTTTCTTTGTACCTTTTATCCTTTAGACTTCCATATTCTTGTGTTGGGACTGATTTGTCCTTGCTTTGTCGGTACGGTTTGACCCTTGGGGTGGTGTACCAGAGGATGCCCCTCTTGCACGTTGTAGAGTCCTGGACCGAACCTGTAGCTTGCTCGAGGGTCCATTTTGCCGAGCCTGGTACTTAGGCGATCGAGTGGCTAGTCAGTGGCGATCACGTGTTGAGGCTCTTCAGCTTGTTCCTCCTTCTCCTCCAGTATCTATGAGGTCCACTTCTTTGATGTCGAAGGAAGATCTGAAGAACGCTCGGATCAGAGATTGGGCGGGTTTACTCCTCCAGGCAGGTGACTATACGGAATACTGCTGTCTTTTCTTGACCCCCTCTGTTGCGGCTCCTCCCGTTGCTCCTGTTTGGCCACGGGCTCCTTCGTTTGTCTCCTTCCACTCAGATGATGGGGAGGAGGAGCGCCTGACGCTGACTCCCTGCACGACCCAGCTTTACACTTTGCCAGCCGGGGCTTCACAGGTATCTTTAGCTTTCCATGTTAGCTTTCATCACTTCGCACTGTATCTCTTGCTTTAGATGTTTGTAATGTTTGACTGTTCCACAGGTACCTGCCGAGATAGTGCAGGAATGGCTTCACGCCTATCAGAGTACAGAGGTCTTGGTTCTGAGACAGCGCCGTAGGATCCTTGAGGTACGACTTTCTTCATGAGCTTTATCTGCTGTGTATTATCCCTTGGGTCTGAATATTTGTATCCCTATTTGGCTGCAGCTTGAGGCTGAGGGAGACCGACTGCTGGTGGGGAGAATGTGAGGACCAGTGAGCAGCCGTCGCCTTCTTCTCAGAGATCGCCTAGTTTTTAGGGCTTTTCTTTTTCCTGTTCATAGTTAGTAGAAGATAGGCAGAAACTATATTTGTATAGTGAAAGCAACCACAACAATGGTTTTGTAAACAAGTTTTTGTCTATGAAATGAGAAATGCTTTTTATGCCCCTAGATGTCTTGAGTTTGCATGCGATAGTCAGAACATGGCTTTTTGAACAAGTTTTTGAACAAGTAATTTGTGTGAAAACACTTGGCCGAAGAATCGATCACTCGGCCGAAGGATCATTGTTGCGGCCGAGGTATTGATTATCCGGCCGTTACGTCTATCTTCCCAAGGAAGCTAGGTTTTGCTTTAGCCAAGTGGCATCCTGTTTCACATTCTTTCCTATGCTTAGTCTTTGATTTTCTGTCTCTTGCTTTTGCCATGCTCCACAGCCTGACTGCCAAACTTAAGAGTCTTTTGAGGTATCATACCCATTGCGTTGACGACTTTTGGGTTAGAGGGGATGAACTGTAATTCTTATGTCTATTGCTTGTTGCCAATTCTTCAAAAAAAGCATACTCATCTTTTGTGAGCTCAATACGCAGGGTTAGCCATGTCAATCATTGAGTACAAACCTGTTGATGTTTTCCTCTCTCCAAATGTTTGGGCCGTATCTCGATGCGAGATTGCCTACGTATCCCAATCAGGGAATCAGGCCTTTTACGTAGTCCCAAGATTACCACCTTTGGGGGTTGGGTTTTCACTCTTGGTTTTTCTTTCTCTCGTGCTCTAAGTTTTGCCTAGGTTACCTGATAGAGGTTGAGTCCCTAGCGAGCTTTCCTTCAAATGCCTTGACTTTTGCCTAGGCTGCATTTTTCGCTTTTTCTTGTCCTAGCAGGCTTTGCTCTTACTTTTGCTTGGGTGTATAGATTGCCCAACGAGCATTTTTTTCTCTCAAGAGGGTTTTAGTGTTTTTGGAGAGGAATCTGATGGAGATGTTTTTTATGAATCTCCTGTTGTGTTTGTACTTTCACAATGGGCAAGCTAACCCTAAGTGTTCTCACGGAGATAGTGTCTTTCTTCTAAGTTCTGACAAAAACCTAGTTTCTTAAGCAATTAGAGTTCATCCTTTCCTTCCTTTTTGTTGAGGACACAAAGATTTTGATCCCTTCGAATTTTTTCCCTTGTTTTGGCAATGAGAGTATAGCGCATGGCAATTGCAATTTAGGAATTTAGATTGATAAGCATAATCCAGAAGATGAAAAAGAAATTCTCTTAGCGAAAATAAAATGCCCAAACAGGGGCCCAAAACTCGTTCTAATTTGTTTAAAGCAAAAACAATGTTTTTTTTTGTTTGCCATGTTGTGACTTCTCAGCTACTGCAGCATGTCGGGGTCATTTCCCTTGTCTTTTGCAACTTTGTACTTTTTCCCACCCTCTTCCTTGCCAAACAGAGCCTTTGAATCGGGTTCATCTTTGAAGTTCGTACGATGGCTACTTCCTTGAGCCATGAGCAATCTCCAGATGGATGTGTCAGTTTGAATCTCCCTTTCCTCATTGATTGTGTGATCATCAGCTATTTCTTCCTAATTGAATAATGATGCTAAGGAGGTTTCATTGAGCAGACCATTGTACTCTTCTTCCATTTCATCAAAGTCGCTTTCCCCTGTTTTATAGGGTTCTGTGCATATGAAATCCAGATCTTCTCTTTCCTCTATCCATTGACTATAGTCACACTCTTCGTAAGGGTTGACCCATGGTTGCATTTGAAACTCCTCTACCTTTTCTATGAGATTGATTGTCTCCCAAACAATGGGCGGTGTTGGAATTTTGGGACGGTTGATGCGTACCATTATTTGGGCAGGCTCGAAGCGAGCGTGCCTTCTCATCATGATGACCTTTTCTTTTTCCTTCTTCCTATTCTCAAACCAGATACGAAGCCATTCGTCATCTTCTACAAATGGAATGTCTGAATCCTCCAAATTGTGTTTTGCCCAGGAGTGTTCTTTCCATTTCCTTAGTTCTTCCTCCTCTGCCTGATCTTTGCTACTTACGTCGGGCATGTCAGCGTCGATTACTTCTGTCTGATCAGAGTTATCATCTTCCTCCTCCTCCATCATGAAACACTCGTCCTCCTCGGGGAAGATTAAGGTAGGTTTGGTTTGGTTGTCTTGGACAATGTATTGGCTGGGATTGTATGTGGGGTTGTGAGATAGATTTATGAGATTGATATTTCGAGGTGGCGGTTCAGCATTATGAGTAGGGAGTGGGTTGGCTTGCCCATCAGGTTTTGGTGGTTTTATGGTTCGACTATCAATAAGGTCTTGAATGTCGTGACGAAGACGCATACAATTGTCTATTTCGTGCCCAGGGTGTTGGTGGTAGGCACATTGTTTGTTTGGATCATGGTTTGGACCGTAGGGCGGCGGAGGAAGCGGTTTGTTTAAAGGTTTGAGATGCCCTTGACGGCTAAGGATGGTCAAGGCTTGGGATAAGGTCATGTAAAGAGGATCAAAGTTGCGGCGGGGTCAATTTGAGC
The DNA here is from genome assembly GCA_018127125.1 of Rhododendron griersonianum. Classification (NCBI taxonomy): domain Eukaryota; kingdom Viridiplantae; phylum Streptophyta; class Magnoliopsida; order Ericales; family Ericaceae; genus Rhododendron; species Rhododendron griersonianum. The sequence continues at coordinate 26,664,109 of CM030790.1, read as the reverse complement.
TTCGGGATGGGCTAGTTTGGAAAGGGTCTTGAGACAAGGATGTGCCAAGGGCATTCACGGAGGTGTGAGATGTACGGCTAGAGAAGGTTTTCTTAGGTGGAGGAGTGGCCTCTTCTTTCCCAATGAGTCCTAGCTTGATTCCATCTTCGATTTGCAACCCAGTGGCATGCAAGCGCTTAAAATCGGTGATAGCCTATGTGTAAATATGCCTGAGATATTTGGGTTGCAAATTTTTGACAACTATCCTCACTTGGTCTTCCTCGGAGGGGCGGTTCTTCATCTTGGCAGCCTTTTCCCTCCATCTTGCCACAAAGGTAGCAAAGTCCTCATTGGAATCTTGTTTGGTCATTTCCAAATCTCGAGTTGTTAGCTCAATTTGGACGTTGTACGCATATTGCTTGACAAAAGCATTGGCAATTTCTTGCCAAGTTTGATAATGTACAAATTCCAAAGTAAGGAACCAGTCGAGAGCACTTCCGGTGAGAGTTCGCTGGAACAACTGGGCGATGAGCTCGTCATTCAAGCCCATTGGCTTTAAGGTGTTGATAACATGGCGAACATGACTAGTAGGGTTGCCAGTTCCATTGAACTTCTCAATGTTGGGCATCTTGAAATTCTCAGGCAGCTTAGATTCTGGGAAGAGGCAAAGTCCCTCAAAATCCAGAATTTGGTCCCCTTGTGAACGAGCCAAGGCTTGTTTGATTTCCTTGACTTGCTTGGTCAACTCAGGACTTTCTGCCAACACTACTTTATGGGGATTCTCGTCTTCCATTGATTTTTCCTCATCCTCAGCATCTCTAGCTGCCTTTTCTGCTAGTAGTGCAGTGATTTGAGCTTGGAGGTCGGCAATAGTGGCGTCGTTGTCTGCCATGAAGGTAGAAGGGTTGCTTGACGAAGCTTGAGATTTAGTGAATGACGGGGTCCGTTGAAGGGATGACCGGGAAGTTTCTGAAAGCGGTTGGAAATGTTGTGGTGAGGGTGTTTTGTCAGATGAGGACGATAGACGGGAGGGTTGCAGAGACCTTTGTTTGGCGTAGCTTCGGGTGTTATAAGAGTACAAAGTTGGCTGTGGTTGCTTCTTTGATTTACCTATTGTGCCTGCTTGAAAAGTAGAATACCTGGAAGTCAGTATTTAGCCTGTGTAGGGTTAGGACTTGGGCTGAAAAATTCCAACCCTTCTGCACAGAAAGAGTTAATTACAACAACAGATGGTACAAGATGTGAGGAAGAACTTTTGCAAGTAAAATGCAAGTAGGTTCCTAGCCTGTAGGTTCCTGTCTTAGTTTGATAAGTTCTATGGCTTTCTAAAACATGCAAGGTTTTGGTAGTCTCAGGGTGCTCCGTTGTCAAAGGGCACCAATCCTCTCACCAGCCCATCATAGGCGACGATTGGGTGATTTCCTTTTTGATATACCACTAGGTACGAGTGACTGTAGAGTTTGCTGGAACCCCCAACATAGCCCGTGTCATGCCGGGATATCAGGTGAACTCAACGGGTTGCCCGCTCGATGCATATGATAAATGAATTAGACAAGGCATGTATTAGTCTTATGTTGAACTTTTTGGTTATGGCTCTCATATTCCCCAGCGGAGTCGCCAAAAACTGTAGACACCTCCCAAACAGGGCATCGCCATACAGATTGATCACGTTTGTTTGCTCGATTGGTTGCTTGCTTCGTAAACCAAAATCATGGACATTCCCATGGCTAGGAACATCGCCACATGATAGCGGTTATCATCAAAACAGAGTCGTCACCCAGTTTATTAAAACTGGGAAAATAGATAGAGATTCTGGATACGGGAGCCAAAAGTACAATAAGGGGAAGGTGTTAGGCACCCCTCTTTGCCCAGTCGTGAGACTGGCCCATAATCATTCAACATAAGACATGTAAATGCTTTGTTTAATTCTAACATATAGTCTGTTTATTTATTCCTTTAAACAGTAAGCAAAGTGAGCCAGTGCGATAAATAAGCATGCATCAGAAAGCAGAAAAGCAAACAAAATGTCCCAGGGAGATGGATCCCGCGGCCGGTGAATGGATGTCACGGCCGAGGGATCCTCTAAGTTTGATGTACCGGCCGAGGGATTGAAGCCCCGGCCGGTGTTCTTCCTCACACCAGACAGAAAGATAAACAAATGACCAAAACGCTACGGTTAGTCAGAAATACAGTAAATAAGACAAACCAGAGGCCGTTGGGCCTCACCACCTTGATCCCTCAGTTGCTTGATTGCTTTGGATTGAGTGTGGTTGATTGATTGCTTGATTGAAAACCCTAGGGTTAGGGTTTGAACTTCGGGGTTTGATCGCCGGATTGACGGCTGCCTTCGGGAGGTTAGGGCTTTTGAGGAATGGGTGTGAGAGAGTATTTTGGCAGAGTTTCGTGGCTTGAGAGAGTGTGTACTTTGATAATTTCGTGTGTTTATTTTCGGAGTCCAAAGGCCCTTTATATAGGCAATTGGTGACTCACTCCGGCCAATCAAATCACGAGATGGCAATTGCAATTGCAATGCATCTCTAACTCTACGTCGTAATCTCTGAGCGTAGCCCAAACGCATCGGGAAGGTAGTGTAATCGGATCAAATGTCTGACAGAACACATTCCAGAGTCTGGGAAAAGGTCGATCTGGTAGCCGAGTAAAGGATATCACGGCCGAGGAATGGATGTCTCGGCCGAAGGATAGATCTTACGACCGAGGGATTGATCTCTCAGGGAGATTTTGCTAGCAACAGGTTGCTCGGGTGAGGAAATGATGTTAGGGCCGTGGGATCGATGTTACGGCCGACAGATGGATTCTCCTAGGCTTCTGTATTTCTGTCTGAAAGGCTATATGGCTTTGAATTGGGTCCTCTAAGTGGCTCAAAGTTCTTACCGAAAGTCCTAAGGTTCTCAACGAAGCAATCAGCAATCACTGTATCCATTTCATCATCGGGATGGTCCCAAGGTGGGACTTGAAATAATCATTAGGCCAAATTGGGGTGTCTACACAACCCCAACCCCGCCGTGGGACTCAACAGCTGCCGTGGGGCTCAATCACGCCAGGCCTGGGCAGTAGCCGCCCGATGGCATTTTTTCTACCAGCCAGGCCAAGCAGGCCAGCTCTGCCCCTGCTAGCCAGGCCAGTCAGCCAAGAAGGCCAGGCATTGCAGCTTGGCAGCCCAGTTAGGCCAGCCTCAACCATAGCAGTCCCGCCCAGACCGGTAAACCTGGGTAGGCTGGAAAACACAATTTTAATTCATTATCAATACTTGTTGCTGGACATATGGGCCAGTTTACTGTTAGTATCTGTGAACCCCGATAGGCGGTCATCTGTTGGACTGAAATCGGGGGTCGGGCTCTTGGTCGAGCCTTTATATCCCTAGATCCTGTACTTTTTTAGCCTGGAGGTTGTGCGTAGTTTAGTGTGGTTGTGGCTATCGTTGATTAGATTAGGGTCTGTTCTGATTGAAAGGGGTAGCATCGCAGTAGCAGCAGCTGCAGCTGCCGCTGATTAGATCGATGGATGGGTTCTGATTGAGCGAGGTAGCTGCCTGGGCTGTCATTGATTAGATTGGTGGTTGTTCACTGATCGAAAAGGGTAGCTTTGCAGACTGTTTTTTATTAGATTAGTGGTTTCCACTGATCGAAAGGAGCAGTTTGGTCCACCGGCGGTCAGGGGGGCCACTTTTGTGGATTCTCTTATGTTCCTCTTTTAGTTGTTAGCGAGCCTAGGGGTTTGGGTTGAGGGAGTTGTAGTCTGGATGGAATGGGCGTGGTGTGCAGGGTACTGAGCAGCAGCAGTAGCCTTGTCGGATGTCGTCATCTCCAGTGCGAGTCTCTTCTCGATTCCTGTCCCTCTGTAGTAGTTGACCTCTAATGAGTGGGTAGTATGCTTGCTTTGGGCTAGTTAGAAGTATCAAGTTCTTGGTTATCTTAGCCCAGCTTTAGAGGAGAAGGTTATTAGGTAGTTGGGTTCAGCAGGAGGTTTAGGCGAGCCTTAGGCTTGGATGAGGGAGTAGTAGGCCGGAAGGATTGGGCGTGGTGAGCAGGGTACTGAGCAGTAGCAGTAGCCTTGTCGGATGCCGTCATCTCTGGTTCGAGCCTCTTGATGCCTTGTTCCTCTGTAGTAGCCGATTAGCTTGCTTTGTAGCCGTCTTACTCGATGACTTCTCCTCAGTGTTGGTTATCATGTGGACATATCTGACCTCGACTATTTACTTTACTTACCTTATTTCCTAGCCTGGCGGGTTGTGCCAGGTGGTAGCTCTATTTCATTTAGCCCTATTTACTTTACTTACCGTACACATGGCATCGTCATGTATTTACTTTATCTAACTCTCCATGCGGGTTGTGCATGGTTTACCGCACTTTTGTCATTCTTGTTTTTTTTTTCCTTTTCTTTTCCTCCTGGGGTATGCCCCTTGTAGGCTGTACATTCGGTTAACCTTTTTTAATTTCAAGCTAATTTACCCACACAAAAAAAAAAAGCTACCCCTTTCAACCAGCGCAAGACCCTGCGTTCTTGAGACCGAAGGGCATCACTTTGTAGCAATATAGCCCTCGATCGGTGATGAATGAAGTCTTCTCCTGGTCTTGTTCATGCATCTGGATTTGGTTATATCCTGAGAATGCATCCATGAAGGTGAGGAGCTCGTGCCCAGCTGTAGAATCTACCAAGGAGTCAATCCTAGGCAGCGGGAAGCTGTCTTTTGGGCACGCTTTATTGAGATCCGTAAAGTCTACACACATTCTCCAGTTTCCATTGGCCTTTTTTACCATAACTACGTTGACTAGCCAGTCTGGGTAGAGGACTTCGCGGATGGATTTTGCTTGTACGAGCTCCTCAACTTCTTTGGCCACAGCCTCGTTTCGGTCTGGAGCGAAAATTCTCTTCTTCTGCTTGACAGGTCGAATGGTGGGATCCACGTTGAGCTTGTGAGATATGACCCTTGGGTAAATCCCGGGTATGTCTTCGTGGGACCATGCAAAGACGTCTCTGTTTTCCCTCAAGAATTGCAACAGCTCCGTTCTTGCAACTGAGCTCAACCCTGTTCCGATCCTTACCGTTTTCCCAGGTCTTCCTGGCTCCAGGAGCTCCTCTACTAGTTCCTCTACCGGTTCTCCGTGTTGGAGCTTTTCCTCATCTCGAGTATCCAGATTTTCTACGTTCATGGTAATGTTTACCCCCTCAGTGAGGTGACGTAACATTCCCGTGCTGCCTTCTGATCTCCTCTAATGCTAGCCACTCCTTCTGGTGTTGGGAATTTTATCATCAAATGATGTATGGAGATTATCGCTCCAACTTTATTCAAAGTTGTTCTCCCTAATATTGCATTGTATGCTGAAGGGCAGTCAACCACTATGAAATCCACCATGCGTGTGATTTGACTTCCTTCTTCTCCCATGGTGATAGGCAGGGCTATTTGTCCAGCTGGATAAACAGGCGTACCTACAAATCCGACTAGTGGAGACGTCATGGGCCTTAGTCTTTCTCGCCCTACTTTCAATTGGTCATACGCGTGGAGGTAAAGGATGTCAGCTGAGCTCCCACTGTCAATCAGTACCCTACATGTAAGATAATTTGCTATGACAATGGTGATAACCAGAGGGTCATCGTGAGGAACCTAGACGCCCTCGATGTCTTCTTCTGAGAAAATAATGGGTATCTCCTCCTTTTTCTAGAACTTGTTTGGACGGCCAACCGTGTTGACCTCCAAGTATTCCTCCGTTCTTAGTTTTCTGAGATGCACTTTTCTGGCGTTGCTAGATTCGCCACCTCCTGCAAATCCTCCGTAGATGACCTTGATCTCTCCAATGTGACCTGATCGGGATGCTGTAGTATTTCTGCCTTCTTTGTTGGCATCTTCCCTTCTGGGTGGTTTTTGGTGCTTTTTCGTTACAAAACGTTGAACCCTCCCTCTCTGAATCAGGTCTTCGATTTGCTGCTTTAAATCGATACAATCGTCGGTATTGTGACTATGGTCTTTGTGGAATCTGCAGTATTTGTCCTTAGCTCTTCTGTTGGGATCAGTCCTCAACTTCCCAGGCCATTTGAGGTCTAGGTCATCCTGCAAGTTGCTAAGGATCTGCTCTGCCGTAGCTATGAGCGGTGTGAATTGCTTGTACTGGGCTTGAGGTGGTCCTCCTGCCCCTCCTCGTTTCGGGGAGGATCTTGAGTCTACTTTCTTGCTCTTTGGTTCCCCTCCGATTTTGCGAGTGGGTTCCCTCCTCTTCCTGTCGGGAGGAGGAAATTCACCGATGTGTGACGGCCCTGTTTGGGAATCAAAGCTATCACGTGTGCGTCTTGCATAAACGGCCTCCTCTGCATTCATATGTTTCTGTGCTCTGAGCATAAGCTCTGCCAAAGTTTTGGGTGGCTCTTGTGATAAGAGGTATAAAAACTGTCCTGAATACAGTGCAGCGATGTACGCTGTTATGCTCACGCTGTCATCAGCTTCGTCAATCTGGACTACCTCCTTGTTGAACCTGGTGGTATATTCTCTCAAGGATTCCCATCTTCCTTGTTTCACCGTCAATAGATGCGTAGCTGGTTTGCCGTAGCGTTGTCCAGCAATGAAGTAGCTTATGAAGCTTGTGCTAAGCTCTTTGAAACTACTGATACTTCCTGGTGGGAGTTTATTAAACCATGCTCGAGCACTTCCCTTAAGGGTGACAGGGAATGCCCGACACATCACCTCGTCTGGCACTGCTTGTAAATGCATTAAGGATTTATATGTCTCTAGATGAGCCAATGGGTCCGTGGAACCATTGAATGTTTCTAGATGGGGCATCTTAAATTTCCTAGGAAGCGGCAGCCCCATGACGTCAGATGTGAAGGGTGAATCCGTGTTTTTTACCAACTCTTCCACCGTGGCGGGAGTTTGTGCTTTAACATGTTTCATTAACCCGTCAATCTGATCTTGCATTTTGTTCAAAGCCTCCAGGTCATGTGAAGTCTTTTCCATGGGTGGCTTACCACCTTTCCTTCGATTTTGGCTTTCCTTTTCACTGGATTCGCCTTTTTCTTCGTCATCCTCTTCGTCTTGTCGATTATGTCGTGAATTTAAGATGCTTGGTTCGGAGATCTGCTTTCGCAAGTCCGCATTTTCCTGCATCGCAGTTTGCAACCCTTGGGTTAACGTCCTTATCTGCTCCTGCATTTGGGCAAATGCCTCGGGGGTCATCTGATCACCCCCACTTCTAAGTGCTGCGGCGACCTTGGCGGCTTTGTCGGCGGCTAGGGAGGCTTTTGCGGCCTTGGCCGTTTCGGCTGCCTTGGCAGTTTTGGCTGCTGCGGCGGTCTTGGTGGCGTCGTCGACGCCCAGTTGTGGGGGGTCTGAAGCCATCGTCGTCTTGTTTAATCGAGTCTCTACCATACAAAACTATTCACCGTAAGGAAAAAGTCGTTCCCACAGACGGCGCCAGCTGAAGAAGCAGTTTTGAATCCGGCACAGACCTGATCCTACAAAACAAAGCTGAAGTAAAAGTCACCGGTGTGGCGGCTTGCCAACCACCCTCCGATGCCTAAGTCAGTATTGAACTTGCTATGTGGTAGGAGAATTGAGATTCTCGGTTGTAAGTGAGCATACCTTTATTGGAGTTCTACCGTCCCTTTTATAGGCATTTGATGGGAGGTTGAGTCCTAGTAGGACTGCATTCCGGGGATATCTGGATCGCTTTGGTGGGGTGAGTGGAGTCTTGCCTTAGCTGGAACTCCACGAGCACCCTGCTTTAGCATGGAATCCTTATCCGATGTTTATTGGTGATTAGGATAAGCATAATGTGCTTATCTTACTGGTTCTTCACCCTTATCCCGTAGGATTTGGGTTTAATTATATCGCGTGATGTACTCGGTGGGTCTGGATCAGCTTCGTGTCATAGCTAGTCCCATTTGGACTAGCTTTGTGTCATAGCTGGTCCTCAGATCTAGCTCCAGCTCTACCTTTTAGGCGTAGCTGGCACCCTCTTTCCTTGCTGTAGGTGTTGCTCTCCTGGGAGCTTGGGCAAAGCTGATACCTACTCCCCAGGTCCGTACCAATGGCAAAGCTGGCCATACCAGATTTTATCCTACAGTGGGATTTCGTTATAGGGATCAATTACTTCCTTTCACCCTATAAGATTTGCTTAGAGGTATTAGGGTGCACAGACATATTTCGTTGGTATGGAGATCTTGACTCCATTTTTGCTTTGTACTTGGCACACATAAGTGGACAATTTAGTACTCCCTCCGTCCCTAATTAATTGTCCACGTTACTATTCCAGACATTTTAAAAAATTATTTATATCTTCCAAAGTAAAATATTTTTTATATGCAATATGGATCTTGTTTGATAGATCTCGATTGATTCTATTAGACAAAATTTTGAAAATTATAAAAAAAAAGTATAAATTAAAAGATATAACTCATTTAAAAAAATTTGGAACAAGTGAAAGTGGACAGTTAATTAGGGACGGAGGGAGTAGAAGTTTTGTAGTTATGTCATATAATTTTTGTCACCAAGACCCATACATTGTTAATTACAAGAAGAGGATCAAACCATTTGACTTGTTGGTAGTTGTCGAGTTTGCATAGTCAATGCATAGTCAAGTGGATGAACATTGAGGACAATGTTCATTTTAAGTTTGGGGGTAAGGAGGGATAATTGATTATTTATGTTTTTATTATGTCTAATAAAAAAAACATAAAAGAGTTCATTACTTATTCAAAAAAAAAAATAGTTTAATTGTTTATGTGTGGAAAAAAGTTATTAAAATTTTAAAAAAAATTCACTGCAAAACCCTAACGATCCCCTATACATCTCCATCTTCCTTTACCCTCCCCTCCCCTTTCCTTCTGCTGCACAGCCATCTCTCTCTCCTTCTTTCCTCCTTTTGCATAAACAACCACCAGAATCCTTTCCTATCAAAGACCACCATCAAAACTCTCTGCCCATCATGTTGTTCCTCTGGCTCTTTTTTTGGGTTTATTTTTATTTTGTCTGGCTTAGTTGTGCTATATCCTTTGATAGCCCTAGAAGCGAACTGATTATAGGCACAATCATAGTACGTACTTGGCTATCTTGTGTTATCATGTCTCTTTTTCGCATTTGAGTAGCTTTTGTTTGCTTGTATTTGTTTTTACCTTAGTTTGTATCTTGTGTGTTCACTTGTCTTGTAACGCCCCCATTTTCGGGTACGTTAATTAAATATTTTATTGAATTAAAAGACTAAGAGTCAAGCTCATTATTACAACATAGATCCTACTAGAGTACTTTTTATTACACAAAGGATGGGAATTCTAAGGCATTCTATTACTCCGCTTCTTCCTCCATCTTAGCAAGCTCCTCGGCTCCAAAAGCCTCCAATGTGTACTGTTCACCTTGCTTATCAATCAACTCTGACACATTATACCAGCGTCGCCCCCAGTATAATATGTCAGGGTCACCAAAAGGTAACACCGTGAGCTACAAGGCTCAATAGAATAAACCATACCCACTAACCCTTAACTTACAACAAGAAGTAGATAAACAATTACACATGCTCATTCAAAAACATAGTCTAGCAATTACACATCCACATTCGCTATCTTTCTAACGTTGGTGTCATGCCTTTTCGTGTTTCTCCTACGCGACTCGTCATAGACCGTGTCATCCTTTTCACCTTTACCAAATCCACATTTCCAAAGTTTCATTAACAAATTGCTACTAATGAGGCTACCAAGTCCGGCTCCATTAGCAACACACACGATGGGCTACCAAGTCCGGCCACACCGCGGTTTTCACAATCCATTCAAATCTTGCATTGGCTCCTCTCCGTGGATAACCAAGCCATATTATCACATGAGACTACCACGTCCGGCCCCATTGGAAATCTTCGCAATGGGCTACCAAGTCCGGCCACATTGCGGTTTTCGCAAGTCCATACAAAGGGCTACCGAGTCCGGCCACAATGCAGATTTTCACATCCACATAATGACTACCACGTCTAGCCATTATGTAGTTTCAAAAATATTTTTATCCATATCAACTAGGGCTGTCCACCAACCCGACCCACCCGACCACCCGACCCGACCCGACCCGAAAATAGGCACAACGGACGGTTCTGATCAGTCATTCGGGTCAGGTTCGGGTTAATTTCGTCGGGTTTCACATTTAGTCGGTCAGGTGTCGGATGCACCAGATCACTTCTCGGGTGACCCGAACCGACCGACTGATTTTAGTATAAAACTGAAAAATAAACCCTAATATCCCCATTTTCCACTTTCCCAGTCCCGGCGCCCACTTTCCCAGTCCCACCACTCCTCCACTCCTCCTCCATTTCACCGGCTACTCCTCCACTCGACGAATGGCGTTCTCCTCCATCCTCCACCCGACGAACGGCGGCGTCTCCACCTCTTCCTATACGGTGTCCTTGTTGCAGTTGTTCCCACTTCCCAGACATCAAGAAAGAGAACGAAGAATTGTAGATCTGTTGAAGAAGGAAGGTTTTTAGGAGGAGAGAATAAAGGTTCGCAATTATTTTCTGTAATCCATGAAACAAGCTCCACAATGATCCTTCTGACCGAAAGACTTCCTCGTCGAAGAACTGTTCATACTTCCAAACCTTATTCAGTCATATTTTTCTGAACTATTCTTCAATTATTTCCAATCACTATTAATCTTTTTTTCGTTCTCATTTTTTTGTAGATCTGTGATTGTTAATCGTGAATATGTAATATTTTGCTGTTAATTGTGATTGTGATGTGGTCTGTGATTTTGATTTCTAGATCTGTGATTGAGTTTGGGACTCTGTACAAACCCATCATCCGACCGAATCCGACCCGAAACAATGAGCAATCGGTTCGGTTGGAACCCTACAAGTATTTCGGTCGGGCTCGGGTGACCATTTAGACAATCCGACTAAAGTCGGGTCGGGTCCAACCCGACCCGAATCCGACCAAACCCGACCCGTGGACAGCCTTAATATCAACCACACCTTAGGTGTCATGTTTCTAACTTTCTCGGTTTACGTGTCTCGTTCTCATGCATAGACTCCGCGGTAAGACTTTCACGTAATCATATAAATCTTGAAACTAAACTAGCAAGATCGTCCAATTCTATATTTAATAGCATGCTTACTTTATCACCACATCATACCCAACATTTAATCATACAAGGTAAAGCATAGTGTCACATGGACAGACACCTTTGTGTAGACACCTCCCAAACGGGGCATCGCCATACAGATTGATCACGTTTGTTTGCTCGGTTGGTTGCTTGTTTCGTAAACCAAAATCATGGACATTCCCATGGCTAGGAACATCGCCACATGATAGCGGTTATCATCAAAATAGAGTCGCCACCCAGTTTATTAAAATTGGGAAAACAGATAGAGATTTTGGATACGGGAGCCAAAAGTACAATAAGGGGAAGGTGTTAGGCACCCCTCTTTACCCAGTCGTGAGACTAGCCCATAATCGTTCAACATAAGACATGTAAATGCTTTGTTTAATTCTAACACATAGTCTGTTTATTTATTCCTTTAAACAGTAGGTAAAGTGAGCCAGTGCGATAAATAGAGCATGCGTCAGAAAGCAAAACAAAACAAACTGTCCCAGGGAGATGGATCCCGCGGCCGGTGAATTGATGTCACGGCCGAGGGATCCTCCTTGTTTGATGTACCGGCCGAGGGATCGAAGCCCCGGTCGGTGTTCTTCCTCACACCAGACAGAAAGATTAACAGATGATCAAAACGCTACGGTTAGTCAGAAATACAGTAAATAAGACAAACCAGAGGCCATTGGGCCTCACCACCTTGATCCCTCAGTTGCTTGATTGCTTCGGATTGGATGTGATTAATTGATTGCTTGATTGAAAATCCTAGAGTTAGGGTTTGAACTTCAGGTGTGATCGCCGGAATGACGGCTGCCTTCGGGAGGTTAGGGCTTTTGAGGAGTGGGTTTGAGAGAGTATTTGTGCAGAGTTTCGAGGCTTGAGAGAGTGTATACTCTGATGAATTTTGTGTGTTTATTTTGGGAGTCCAAAGGCCCTTTATATAGGCAATTGGTGACTCACTCCGGCCAATCAAATCACGAGATGGCAATTGCAATTGCAATGCACCTCTAACTCTACGTCGTAATCTCTGAGCGTAGCCCGAACGCATCGGGAAGGTAGTGTAGTTGGATCAAACGTCTGACAGAACACGTTCCAGAGTCTGAAAAAGGTCGATCTGGCGGCCGAGTAAAGGATATCACGGCCGAGGAATGGATGTCTCGGCCGAAGGATAGATCTTGCGGCCGAGGGATTGATCTCTCAGGGAGATTTTGCTAGCAACAAGTTGCTCAGGTGAGGAAATGATGTTAGGGCTGTGGGATCGATGTCACGGTCGACAGATGGATTCTCCTTGGCTTCAGTATTTCTGTCTGAAAGGCTGTATGGCTCTGAATTGGGTCCTCTAAGTGGCTCAAAGTTCTTACCGAAAGTACTAAGGTTCTCAAGGAGGCAATCAGCAATCACTGTATCCATTTCATCATCGGGATGGTCCCAAGGTGGGACTTGAAATAATCGTTAGGCCAAATTGGGGTGTCTACAGATGCCCCTCTTTGACTGAACTCAGACGGATCGCGAGACATGTTTGAGTAAGAGTCAAAGTTGTAAAAATCAACTCAATTTGGTCCAACCACTATTCCAAGGGGTTTTCAAAAAAAGGTTTTGTTATGGTCGGGCCGGGAGGCTGCCTACGTATTCCACAAAGGAAATTCAGACCAACCGTAGTTCGGGCAATAAAGAAAAGTAAAAAGCTTGGGAGGGTTAGAGACAGAAGACGTACCTTTAGGCTTAAAAGCCGTAGTGTGACGTACCTAGACTGAGCCAGGGTTTTGGCGAAGAGTAGTGGAAGGAGCGCGGGGCTGCCGGGGAGTTTTTGCGGAGAGCTTCCTTAGTATTTTAGGGTAGATCAGTACACGGCAGGTGCGTTTGCTTTTCTTAATCATCCTTACTTTGACTGAAAGGGGCTCGGTAGAGTAGCCTATCTTGCGAATGAGCTGGAAGGAATTGATGTAGTGGGGTGGAATCCAAACCATCTGATGGGGTTGAGTCGGATGCCGTTTGATTTTTGAGATGTGGGGGGCGCAGGGCCAGTATCTAGAGCACGGAGCTTTTGGAGATGAGGGAACCGAGGCACGGAGCCGGTTGTAGTCATAAGGCGGAGGCCTGAGGTGAGCTTAGAGCTTGATGGAACCGAAGCGCGGAGCTGGTATTGATCATAAGGCGGGAGCCTGAGGTGTCAGAGCTTTGAGCTTGACGTGCTGAACCGAAGCGCGGAGCTGGTATAAGGCGAGAGCCTGAGAGTGATGGAATCGAGGCATGGAGCCTGTTGCAGTCTTGAGGCGGAGGCCTAAGGTGAGCTTAGAGCTTGATGGAACCGAAGCGCAGAGCTGGTACAAGGCAAGGGCCTGAGGTGAAGGAACTGAGGTGTGGGGCCTGAGGTGAAGGAACTGAGGCGTGGAGCCTGAGGTGATTAGATTGAGGCGTGGAGCCTGCTGCAGTCTTGAGGCGAGGGCCTGGGTTGTCAGAGCTTAGAGCTTGACGTGATGAACCGAAGCGTAGAGCTGGTTACATTCTGATGGTCTGTGCATGGAGCTTTTCCATCATAAGTGTTGGCGTAGAGCCAAAGGATCGAGGCGCTGAACCGATCAATAAAATTGAGGCGGAGAGCCGGTTGATTGCAGGGTTGACCTGTTTCATGAGAGATATGCAGAATGTATATGTGTGATGATGGCTGTTAGATTGTGAACATATATGATTGTGCAGACTCGATGTGATAATGCAATATGTGCACGGGCCCGTGCGTGTGTGTTTGTTTTAAGCTTTAGAGCTTCTATCAAGTTTCGGACTTGAGCATTCAGAGCGTAGAGCTCGAGCATTCGGATGGCAGAATCCGAGCATTCAAAGTACAGGCTTTGAGCGTCCAGTACGCAGTGGTTGGGCATCCAAGCGTAGAGCTTGAGCATTTAAGTGTATAACTTGAGCATCCAGTACACAGTGGTTGGGCATCCAAGCGTAGAGCTTGAGCATTCAAAATGTTAGATTTTGAGCATTCAGGCGTAGAGCCTGAGAATAGATGTCTTGATTGTTGGTGCGGCGTAGAGCCTGTTGAGATATGCTTATTTACGGCTTCGAGCCAGTTGAGACAGTGGGCTTAGAGCCGCTGAGTTGGTTGTTATGGCTTCGAGCCAGTTGGGATAGTGGGCTTGGAGCCGCTAAGTTGTGATAGCGAGCGTAGAGCTGCTGAGTGAATGAGTACAGGTGTAGAGCCTGTTGTTGTGATAGCGAGCGTAGAGCTGCTGAGTCGAAGGCTTAGAGCCGCTGAATGAGTGAATATGGGCGTAGAGCCTGTCGATGATGGGCTTCGAGCCGCTGAGATTGGGGTAACGGGCGTAGAGCCTGTTGCTGTGGTAGCGAGCATAGAGCCGCTGATAGTGATTGGGCTTAGAGCCGCCAGGTGAGTGAATACATGCGTAGAGCCTGTTGTGGTAACGGGCGTAGAGCCGCTGAGTGAATGAGTACAGGCGTAGAGCCTGTTGCCGTGATAGCGAGCATAGAGCTGCGGAGATAGTAAACATAGGCTTCGAGCCTGTTAAGAACTTGATTGTGTACGGCTTCGAGCCAGTTGAAACGATGGGCTTAGAGCCACTGAGTCGATAGGTGGGGGCGTAGAGCCGCTGAGTTGATGAGTTGGTGAATTCGGGCGTAGAGTCGTTGAGATAATGTCTTTGAGCCGTTGAAGTGGACTTGGAGTCACGGTACTTGATAGTGAATGTGGACGTAGAGCCGCTGAGTGTTCTGACTTGTTTCGGCCAGCAGTTTGTGGAGAAAGAGCTTCCTCATGCTTGGATATGCCCCCAAGGCTAGTTCTGATTACATTGCATTGGCTCGGGGATGCCCCCAAGGCTAGTTTTGATCATATTGGCTCGGGAATGGCCCCAAGGCTACTTGGTTGGTTGAGGATTTAGAAGTCTGTAGTGGCTTGAATTGGTGCACTGAGCATGATCTGATGTTTGTCGAAGGAAATAGATTGGGAGGCCTGGAGATCGATCTCTCGGCCGAAGTATTGATGTCTCGGCCGAGGAATCGATGTATCGGCCGTGAGAAAGCCAAAAGCCAGAAAATCGATTTAAGTTTAGTTTAATCGATTTCACGGCCCATTTAATCTTTTCTCCTCCTCCTCTCTTGTTCTTCTCTGTTCCACTCGTTCGACGACCACCGTACGCCGCCGTCCTCCTCCACTACCGTCGGCCACCATCATCTCCGGCGACCATCCTCTCCGACCACCGCCGCCGTTGCCACCGGCTCTTGGTTTGTTTTTGGGAACCGTTGGTTTTCCCTCTTGATTCGGACGTGATGGCCACGCCATCTTCGGGTGTTGCGGGTTCATCCTCACACCCTCCATGTAGGTGCGAGTATTCGTCTTCTGACGAGGAGGCGATTGAGGAGCTTGCTTTGTTTGATGCCGCTACCTACATTCTTCCTTCGCGTAGGTTGGGTTATGGCGGTTTCCTGCAGTACCGCCCTCCTGTTGGTGGCCCAGAGGCCAAGATAGTTCGCAGAGAGCCTGAGCAGCATTTAAGTGTTCTAAATGTGCCGGTGAGTTTCCTGAAAAGTAAAAAGTTTACTTTAGTTCAGAGTTTGAAAATCTTTGTATGTTTTAAGAATAAAAATTTTTTGCTTGCGGGATGAAAATCCCTTTTGGCTAGGAGCCTGAATGAGAAGAACCCGTGTTAGGGTTGAGTTTGTTTTTGTTTAAAGAATAACCGTGCCCCCTGCTTAGGCAATGCATGCTTTTGAATATTAATTAGAGGCCCCTAGCCTTTCCTTTGTTTATGCAATCATGAAATTAACTCCCTTTTTGGTCTCTGACAGAGAAACAGGAGGCTTGAGGCTCGCGGTGGAGGCAGGGAGGTACACAAGTGGTTTTTGACACTGCCAGAGCAGGCTCGAGAAATAGTACGTGCTGCAGGCTTCGAGGCGTTCGTTCTGGGCCTCAGTGTTCCGAAGATGGATTGGTCGTTGATGACGTCACTGGTTGAGAGGTGGTGGGATACCACCAATACCTTCCACCTTCTTTCTGCTGGCGAGATGACTATCACTCCGGGTGACTTCTCTTTGCTGACTGGCCTGCGGGTAGGCGGAGTTGTTCTTCGAGTTGACCCCCGGCTTTGGGAGCGAGAGGGTGCTTTGCAGTGGTTTCTGGGCAAAGTGCCCCCTGTTCGTTCTCGGGGTCATATCGATCTTGCTTGGCTAAGCAAGACTTTCATGGTGGCTGACATTCTGACCCAGGTGAGTGTCGAGCAATTGACGCGGGCTTTCCTTCTTTACCTCCTTGGGCAAACGTTGTTTGCCAACAAGGATGGTTCGGTACACACGCAGTTTCTAGCTCCTTTGCAGCACTTGGGAGCTATTCGGGAGTTTGACTGGGGCTCATCTGCTTTGGCCACTTTGTATGGTAGTCTTGGAGCTTGCTCGCGGGACAAGAGTCCCATTCTTTGTGGTCATTTTTGAGTGCTTGAGGTATGTATCGTTCCTTTGTACTTCTGTTTTCACTTTGGCTTTTTCTAGTTCTGAACTTGCTTTGGTTAACCTGCTTTTCAGCTCTGGGCTTTCGAGCACCTTCTCCAGTTTCCCCCTGAGACTAGGCATGGTGATGCGAACTGCATACCTCGTTACGAGCAATGGTTGGTGGGGCAACGGAGGCCACCGTCACCAGTTCTGAGCCTTCCCGAGTGGCGGCGAGTTTTGGACCGCCTGATAGTCGATCAGGTACCCTTTTCTTTGTACCTCTTGTCCTTTAGACTTCCATATTCTTGTGTTGGGGCTGATTTTGTCCTTGCTTTGGTGGTACGGTTTGACCCATGGGGTGGTGTACCAGAGGATGTCTCTCTTGCACGTTGTAGAGTCCTGGACCGGACCCGCAGCTTGCTCGAGGGTCCATTTTGCCGAGCCTGGTACTTAGGCGATCGAGTGGCTAGTCAGTGGCGATCACGCGTTGAGGCTCTTCAGTTTGTTCCTCCTCCTCCTCCAATATCTATGAGGTCCACTTCCTTAATGTCGAAGGAAGATCTGAAGAATGCTCGGATCAGAGATTGGGCGGGTTTACTCCTCCAGGCAGGTGACTATACGGAGTACTGCCGTCTTTTCTTGGCCTCCCCCGTTGCGGCTCCTTCCGTTATTCTTGTTTGACCACGGGCTCCTTCGTTTGTCTCCTTCCACTCAGATGACGGGGAGGAGGAGCATCTGGCGCTGACTCCTTGCATGACCCAGCTTTATACCTTACCAGCCGGGGCTTCACAGGTATCTTTAGCTTTCCATTCTAGCTGTCATCACTTTGTATTGTATTTCTTGCTTAGATATTTGTAATGTTTGACTGTTCCACAGGTACCTGCCGAGATAGTGCAGGAATGGCTTCACGCCTATCAGAGTGCGGAGGTTTTGGTTCGGAGACAGCGCCGTAGGATCCTCGAGGTACGACTCTCTTTATGAATTTTATCTGCTATATATTATCCCTTGAGTCTGAATCTTTATATCCCTCTTTGGCTGCAGCTCGAGGCTGAGGGAGTACCGACTGCTGGTGGGGGGAATGTGGGGACCAGTGAGCAGCCCTCGCCCTCTTCTCAGAGATCGCCTAGCTTTTAGGGCTTTTCTTTTTCCTGTTCATAGTTAGTAGGAGATAGGCAGAAACTATATTTGTATACTGAAAGCAACCACAACAATGATTTTGTAAACAAGCTTTTGTTCATGAAATGAGAAATGCTTTTTATGCCCCTAGATGTCTTGAGTTTGCATGCGATAGTCAGAACATGGCTTTTTGAACAAGTTTTTGCTGATAGACAGTAATTTGTGTGAAAACACTTGGCCGAAGAATCGATCATTCGGCCGAAGGATCATTGTTGCGGCGGAGGTATTGATTATCCGGCCGTTACGTCTATTTTCCCAAGGGAGCTAGGTTTTGCTTTAGCCAAGTGGCATCCTGTTTCACATTCCTTCCTATGCTTAGTCTTTGATTTTCTGTCTCTTGCTTTTGCCATGCTCTATAGCCTGATTGCCAAACTCAAGAGTTTTTTGAGGTATCATACTCATTGCGTTGATGACCTTTTAGGTTAGAAGGGATGAACTATAATTCTTGTGTCTATTGTTTGCTGCCAATTCTTCGAGAAAAGCATACTCATCTTTTGTGAGCTCAATACGCAGGGTTAGCTATGCCTATCATTGAGTACAAACCTGTTGATGTTTTCCTCTCTCCAAATGTTTGGGCCGTATCTCGATGCGAGATTGCATACGTATCCCAATCAGGGAATCAGGCCTTTTACGTAGTTCCAAGATCACCACCTTTGGGGGTTGTAGACACCCCAATTTGGCCTAACGATTATTTCAAGTCCCACCTTGGGACAATCCCGATGATGAAACGGATACAGTGATTGCTGATTGCTTTCTTGAGAACCTTAGGACTTTCGGTAAGAACTTTGAGCCACTTAGAGGACCCAATTCAGAGCCATACAGCCATTCAGACAGAAATACAGAAGCCTAGAAGAATCCATCTGTCGGCCGTGACATCGATCCCACGGCCCTAACATCATTTCCTCACCCGAGCAACCTGTTGCTAGCAAAATCTCCCTGAGAGATCAATCCCTTGGCCGCAAGATCTATCCTTCGGCCGAGACATCCATTACTCGGCCGTGATATCCTTTACTCGGCCGCCAGATTGACCTTTTCCCAGACTCTGAAATGTGTTCTGTCAGACGTTTGATCCAACTACACTGCCTTCCCGATGCGTTCGGGCTACGCTCAGAGATTACGACGTAGAGTTAAAGATGCATTGCAATTGCAATTGCCATCTCGTGATTTGATTGGCTGGAGTGAGTCACCAATTGCCTATATAAAGGGCCTTTGGACTCCGAAAATATACACACGAAATTCATAGAGTATACACTCTCTCAAGCCTCGAAACTCTGCACAAATACTCTCTAAATCCCCCTCTTCAAAAGCCCTAACCTTCCGAAGGTAGCCGTTAATCCGGCGATCAAACCCCGAAATTCAGACCCTAACCCTAGGGTTTTCAATCAAGCAATCAGTCAAACACGCCCAATCCAAAGCAATCAAACAACTAAGGGATCAAGGTGGTGAGGCCCCACGGCCTCTGGTTTGTCTTATTTACTCTCTTTTTTTACTAATCGTAGCGTTTTGATTACCTGTTAATCTTTCTGTCTGGTGTGAGGAAGAACACCGACCGGGGTTCCGATCCCTCGACCGGTACATCAAACCAGGAGGATCCCTCGGCCGTGATATCCATTCACCGGCCGCGGGATCCATCTCCCTGGGACATTTTTGTTTGCTTCTCTGCTTTCTGAATGCATGCTTACTTATCGCACTGGCTCACCTTGCTTACTGTTTAAAGGAATAAATAAACAGACTATGTGTTGGAATTAAACAAAGCATCTACAAGTCTTATGTTGAACGATTATGGGCCAGTCTCACGACTGGGCAAAGAGGGGTGCCTAACACCTTCCCCTTATTGTACTTTTGGCTCCCGTACCCAGAATCTCTATCTATTTTCCCAGTTTTAATAAACTGGGTGGCGACTCTGTTTTGATGATAACCGCTATCATGTGGCGATGTTCCTAGCCATGGGAATGTCCATGATTTTGGTTTACGAAGCAAGCAACCAATCCAGCAAACAAACGTGATCAATCTGTATGGCGATGCCCCGTTTGGGAGGTGTCTACAGGGGTTGGGTTTTCACTCTTGGTTTTTCTTTCTCTCATGCTCTAAGTTTTGCCTAGGTTACCTGATAGAGGTTGAGTCCCTAGCGAGCTTTCCTTCAAATGCCTTAACTTTTGCCTAGGCTGCGTTTTTTGCATTTTCCTTGTCCTAGCAGGCTCTGCTCTTACTTTTGCTTGGGTGTATAGATTGCCCAACGAGCATTTTTCTCTCAAGAGGGTTTTAGTGTTTTTGGAGAGGAATCTCCTGTTGCGTTTGTACTTTCACAATGGGCAAGCTAACCCTAAGTGTTCTTATGGAGAAAGTGTCTTTCTTCTAAGTTTTGATAAAAACCTAGTTTCTTAAGCAATTAGAGTTCATCCTTTCCTTCCCTTTTACCGGGGACACAAAGATTTTGATCCCTTCGAATTTTTCCCTTGTTTTGGCAATGAGAGTATAGCGCATGGCAATTGCAATTTAGGAATTTAGATTTAGATAAGCATAATCTAGAAGATGAAAAAGAAATTCTCTTAGCGGAAATAAAATGCCCAAACAAGGGCCCAAAACTTGTTCTAGTTTATTTTAGAAAGCAAAAGCAATGTTTTAACGTTTTTTTGCCATGTTGTGACTTCTCAGCTACTACAGCATGTCAGGGTCATTTCCCTTGTCTTTTGCAACTTTGTACTCTTTCCCACCCTCTTCCTTGCCAAACAGAGCCTTTGAATTGGGTTCATCTTTGAAGTTCGTACGATGGCTACTTCCTTGAGCCATGAGCAATCCCCAGATGGATGTGTCAGTCTGAACCTCCCTTTCTCCTTCCTCATTGATTGTGTGGTCATCAGCTATTTCCTCCTGATTGAATAGTGATGCTAAGGAGGTTTTGTCGAGCGGATCATTGCACTCTTCTTCCATTTCATCAAAGTCGCTTTCCCCTGTCTTATAGGGTTCTGTGCATATGAAATCTAGATCTTCTCTTTCCTCTATCCATTGACTATAGTCGCAGTCATCGTAAGGGTTGACCCATGGTTGCATTTGAAACTCTTCTACCTTTTCTATGAGATTGATTGTCTCCCAAACAATGGGCGGTGTTGGAATTTTGGGACGGTTGATGCGTACCACTATTTGGGCAGGCTCGAAGCGAGCGTGCCTTCTCATCATGATGACCCTTTCTTTTCCCTTCTTCCTATTCTCAAACCAGATACGAAGCCATTCGTCATCTTCTACAAGTGGAATGTCTGGATCCTCCAAATTGTGTTTTACCCAGGAATGTTCCTTCCACTTCCTTAGCTTTTCCTCCTCTGCTTGATCTTTGCTGCTTATGTCGGGCATGTCAACGTTGATTACTTCTGACTGATCAGAGTTATTATCCTCCTCCTCCTCCATCATGAAACACTCGTCCTCCTCGGGGAAAGTTAAGGTAAGTTTGGTTTGGTTGTCTTGGACAATGTATTGGCTGGGATTGTATGTGGGGTTGTGAGATAGATTTATGAGATTGATACTTCGAGGTGGCGGCTCAGCATTATGAGTAGGGAGTGGGTTGGCTTGCCCGTCAAGTTTTGGAGGTTTTATGGTTTGACTATCAATAAGGTCTTGAATGTTGTGACGAAGACGCATGCAATTGTCCGTTTCATGCCCAGGGTGTTGGTGGTAGGTGCATTGTTTGTTAGGATCATTGTTTGGACCGTAGGGCGGCGGAGGAAGTGGTTTGTTTAAAGATTTGAGATGCCCTTGACGGCTGAGAATGGTCAAGGCTTGGGACAAGGTCATGTAAAGAGGATCAAAGTTGCGACGGGGTCGATTTGAGCTTCGGGATGGGCTAGTTTGGAAAGGGTCTTGAGACAAGGATGTGCCAAGGGCATTCACGGAGGCGTGAGATGTACGGCTAGAGAAGGTTTTCTTAGGTGGAGGAGTGGCCTCTTCTTTCCCAATGAGTCCTAGCTTGATTCCATCTTCGATTTGCAACCCAGTGGCATGCAAGCGCTTGAAATCGGTGATAGCCTGTGTGTAATATGCCTGAGATATTTGGGTTGCAAATTTTTGACAACTATCCTCACTTGGTCTTCCTCGGAGGGGCGGTTCTTCATCTTGGCAGCCTTTTCCCTCCATCTTGCCACAAAGGTAGCAAAGTCCTCATTGGAATCTTGTTTGGTCATTTCCAAGTCTCGAGTTGTTAGCTCAATTTGGACGTTGTACGCATATTGTTTGACAAAAGCATTGGCAATTTCTGGCCAAGTTTGATAATGCACAAACTCCAAAGTGAGGAACCAGTCAAGAGCACTTCCGGTGAGAGTTCGCTGGAACAACTGGGTGATGAGCTCGTCATTCAAGCCCATTGGCTTCAGGGTGTTGATAACATGGCGAACATGACTGGTAGGGTTGCCAGTTCCATTGAACTTCTCAATGTTGGGCATCTTGAAATTCTCTGGCAGCTTGGATTCTGGGAAGAGGCAAAGTCCCTCGAAATCCAGAATTTGGTCCCCTTGTGAACGAGCCAAGGCTTGTTTGATTTCCTTGACTTGCTTGGTCAACTCGGGACTTTCTGCCAACACTACTTTATGGGGATTCTCGTCTTCCATTGATCTTTCCTCATCCTCAGCATCTCTAGCTGCCTTTTCTGCTAGTAGTGCAGTGATTTGAGCTTGGAGGTCGGCAATAGTGGCGTCGTTGTCTGCCATGAAGGTAGAAGGGTTGCTTGACGAAGCTTGGGATTTAGTAAATGACGGGGTCCGTTGAGGGGATGACCGGGAAGTTTCTGAAAGCGGTTGGGATTGTTGTGGTGAGGGTGTTTTGTCAGATGAGGACGATAGACGGAAGGGTTGCAGAGACCTTTGTTTGGCATAGCTTCGGGTGTTATAAGAGTACAAAGTTGGCTGTGGTTGCTTCTTTAATTTACCTATTGTGCCTGCTTAGAAAGTAGAATACCTGGAAGTCAGTATTCGGCCTTCTGCACAGAAAGAGTTAATTACAACAACAAATGATACAAGGTGTGAGCAAGAACTTTTTGCAAGTAAAATGCAAGTAGGTTCCTAGCCTGTAGGTTCCTGTCTTAGTTTGATAAGTTCTATGGCTTTCTAATACATGCAAGGTTTTGGTAGTCTCAGGGTGCTCCGTTGTCAAAGGGCACCAATCCTCTCACCAGCCCATCATAGGCGGTGGTTGGGTGATTTCCTTTTTGATATACCACTAGGTACGAGTGACTGTGGAGTTTGCTGGAACCCCCAACATAGCCCGTGTCATGCCGGGATATCAGGTGAACTCAACGGGTTGCCCGCTCGATGCATATGATAAATGAATTAGACAAGGCATGTATTAGTCTTATGTTGAACTTTTTGGTTATGGCTCTCATATTCCCCAGCAGAGTCGCCAAAAACTGTAGACACCTCCCAAACGGGGCATCGCCATACAGATTGATCACGTTTGTTTGCTCGGTTGGTTGCTTGCTTCGTTAACCAAAATCATGGACATTCCCATGGCTAGGAACATCGCCACATGATAGCGGTTATCATCAAAACAGAGTCGCCACCCAGTTTATTAAAACTGGGAAAACAGATAGAGATTCTGGATACGGGAGCCAAAAGTACAATAAGGGGAAGGTGTTAGGCACCCCTCTTTGCCCAGTCGTGAGACTGGCCCATAATCGTTCAACATAAGACATGTAGATGCTTTGTTTAATTCTAACACATAGTCTGTTTATTTGTTCCTTTAAACAGTAAGTAAAGTGAGCCAGTGCGATAAATAGAGCATGCGTCAGAAAGCAAAACAAAACAAACTGTCCCAGGGAGATGGATCCCGCGGCCGGTGAATTGATGTCACAGCCGAGGGATCCTCCTGGTTTGATGTACCGGCCGAGGGATCGAAGCCCCGGTCAGTGTTCTTCCTCACACCAGACAGAAAGATTAACAGATTATCAAAACACTACGGTTAGTCAGAAATACAGTAAATAAGACAAACCAGAGGTCGTTGGGCCTCACCACCTTAATCCCTCAGTTGCTTGATTGCTTCAGATTGGATGTGATTGACTGATTGCTTGATTGAAAATCCTAGGGTTAGGGTTTGAACTTCAGGTGTGATCGCCGGATTGACGGCTGCCTTCGGGAGGTTAGGGCTTTTGAGGAGTGGGTTTGAGAGAGTATTTGTGCAGAGTTTCGAGGCTTGAGAGAGTGTATACTCTGATGAATTTTGTGTATTTATTTTCGGAGTCCAAAGGCCCTTTATATAGGCAATTGGTGACTCACTCCGGCCAATCAAATCACGAGATGGTAATTGCAATTGCAATGCACCTCTAACTCTACGTCGTAATCTCTGAGCGTAGCCCGAACGCATCGGGAAGGTAGTGTAGTTGGATCAAACGTCTGACAGAACACGTTCCAGAGTCTGGGAAAAGGTCGATCTGGCGGCCGAGTAAAGGATATCACGGCTGAGGAATGGATGTCTCGGCCGAATGATAGATCTTGTGACCGAGGGATTGATCTCTCAGGGAGATTTTGCTAGCAACAGGTTGCTCAGGTGAGGAAATGATGTTAGGGCTGTGGGATCGATGTCACGGCCGAAAGATGGATTCTCCTAGGCTTCAGTATTTCTGTCTGAAAGGCTGTATGGCTCTGAATTGGGTCCTCTGAGTGGCTCAAAGTTCTTACCGAAAGTCCTAAGGTTCTCAAGGAGGCAATCAGCAATCACTGTATCCATTTCATCATCGGGATGGTCCCAAGGTGGGACTTGAAATAATCGTTAGGCCAAATTGGGGTGTCTACACTTTGGAGTGGTAAACCACTTATGCTTTATCAACAACAAGTAGTCAGATAATCACATAATCATGCTCATAATCATAATACGAATACTTAAAGCTAAGCTACGAACATTATCTTTCAATATTCATTCTTTCTTTCATAAGTTCAAAAGAGCATATGTTTATTGGTTTGCAATGCATATATCAGAATAGTGTCGATGGAGATTCTACGTATACTTAGGATTTGAAGGTATAGAATAGTCTACATATACTTAGAGTTAAAGGTCATAGGAAAAGTCTACGATCATACTATTGTTTATACTTAGGAAAATGAGTCGAGATTAATCTATCTATAAACACGATTATCTATATTTCAAAGCAAACACATTTCTAATTTATATTTAGAGTTCGAAAGTATAGGAAAATCGACATATACATAGAGTTAGAGGTCATAGGAAAAGTCTACAATCATTTCAAAATACGCATACAATACGCTATACTTAGAGTTTAGGAGGTATAGGAAAATCCTACATGATCATACAATTATCTATACTTAGGGAAATGAGTAGAGATTAATCTACCTATAAACACGATTATCTATATTTCAAAGCAAACACATTTCTAATTTATATTTAGAGTTCGAAAGTATAGGAAAATCGACATATACTTAGAGTTAGAGGTCATAGGAAAAGTCTACAATCATTTCAAAATACGCATACAATACGCTATACTTAGAGTTTAGGAGGTATAGGAAAATCCTACCTTGATCCGAAACTAGTCGGGGCCGAATAAGCTAGTTGGAAAATTCTATAGGCGGTGAAACTCCAAATTCGGACTCAGCTTTGGATGGCAGTAACTCGGTCAATGTTTGGCCGAATATGATCGTTCTTGAGTCGAAATCGAAGCTCTAGAAGTCCTCTACAACTTTCGTGAAGGAAGTTGATCCTAGAAAGTACTTTAGGTGGGGGAAATATGGGGATAAAGAAATGGACAGTTTGCTGTCTGGAATCTGGAATCCGAATTTCGACTGAACTTCGGATGCCAATATCTTTGTCGTTTCTTGACCGATTAGGGTGGTTCTTGGGTCTAACTTGAAGATCTTGAAGTTCTCTACAACTTTCCCGAAGGAAGTTTATCCTAGAAACTACTCTAAGCAGGATAATAATGAGGATTTACAAAGGGCAGTAGGCTGCCTGGAAAAAACAGAAATGGTTTCTAGAGAGAAGTTGGAGCAATGCTTAGAAATTCTAGAGAGAAGTGGGAGCAAGAAGTGAAGGTGTGAGTTTAACCTTGGAGTGGTCTTCTATTTATAGGCAAGACATGCCTCTCTCCCTCTCTCAACCGAAATCTCTCTCTTTCTCTCTCTCCATATCTCTTTTTGTTTGTTTATTCAACCAAATCAAGCTTTCTTAGAAGATCAAGCCAAATAGTAGGCTTGCATGGCTAGGACATGTACCTTGGATTTGATTTTGGAAGATTTTGAGTGAAGAAGTAAGGGTTTGTACAAGATTTGGTTACTAGTTTAACAATTTAGGACATTTGTACAAGATTTGGCTAGGAAGAACACAATCCTTGGGTGATATCAAAATCATAGAAGATCAACCAAATCTTTCTCCTTCTTTCCCTCTCTCTCTCTCTCTCCCTCTCGGAAATTCTCTCTCTCTCTCTCTCTCTCTCTCTCTCTCTTTGGTACAATGTAAGTATATAGGTGGAAAGATTACAAGACTTTACTTCCATTTCTAGGGTAAATCTAGGTTATTCTATTGGGGTCTAGGTCTAGTCTAGTACTTTGGAAGATTGGATTTGGATAGAAAGAGTAAGAAACCCTAGATTTGGTGGTACATGATGAGGTATGAAGATGGCTCAAAGGACATGACTAGGCTTGGAAGAGTGCAAGGGTACACATCACCAATCTCTCTCTCCCTCTCTCATCCGGCCTCTCTCTCTCTCTCTCTCCCTCTCTCACTCTCTCGGCCTCTCTCTCTCTCTCTCTCTCTCTCTCTCTCTTAGTCCAAGGGACACCTAAGCATGAAAGGACTATGGTTTGGTGGTTGACTTAGAAAGAGTAAGAGATTGTGTTGTAAGGTTGTAAGGATATCTAGTACTTGAAATCTCTCCCATATCTCTCCATATATCTTTCTCTCCAAGTACAAGTACTTAAGTATTTATATACTAGGATTTGAAAGAAGACAATCCAAAGAGTACATCACTCTTCTTCCTCTTTCCTATCTCTCTTTCTCTCTCTCCCTCTCCCATCTCTCTCTCGGCTCTCTCTCCCGAATTCCTCTCTCTCTCTCTCTCTCTCCCTTGTACTACATGAGTATATTTATATAGATACATATCTACCAAATAGATTTTGGAAGTACAAGGTATTTAATAAACTAAGGGAATTTGAAAGAATAAGGATTTCCTAATTAAATAATGAATTGAACACATGATTTCTTCCTCTATATTATAATGGGGGGTTGTACTGGTACCCTATTATAATATTCATATAAGTACTAGAGAATCTGGGTGGATATCTAGTCAAAATTTTATAATATAAAGCTCCGATTTGACACATGTCTCCTTATAATACAATATTTGTACTCAGAGAATCCTAGAATCCAATTTTATATTAGATACTCTTCCAATTCTTTAATGGGAGAATCCCATGGGATTCTAGACAATGAATTAACTATAATATAATAGTACTAGTCCTATTATCCAATGGATAATAATTCTCCTAACAACTATGGACCAATGGACAAAGGTCAACGGTTGAATTTTTGGTCAAAGGGTTCCACTTAAGGTTCAAGAGGTTCAAATGGTTTGAGGAAGGTCAAGAGTTTAATTAGATTATCTCCGAGGATTAGGTTAGAAGCTAGCTAGGCTTGCTAAGGAATTATAGTCCAACACACTTGTCTTTAGAAAATGATCTTATTGCTCGGAGTGAAGAAATCTAGTTTTATAAGTCTAGAATTTAGTAACGACGGATTTTTGGGTATTAAAAAGGAATTTTAAAAGAAGTCCAAGTATTTAAAATAAAAATTCAAATTTTTAACGAAATTTTTACTGACCAAAAATCAGGGTCGTTACATGTCTGTACTTGATTCTGTTGTAATGCACTACTATTCAATAAAATGATGCTCTTATGAATTTTTTTTTTCCCTATGTCAGTTCTTGTTTTTCTTTTGTGTTCGTGTATGTATTGTTGTTAACCAAGTGCAGACTGGCAATTTTTCTATCACTTGGGTTCCACTCTATTTCTGCATCCTTGTCCTGTTTTCCCCTGAGATGGTAAACTTTCCAACTTCACTATGCAATCAATTGTTTATTACTGTCATTGAGGACAATGCCATTTTATGTTGGGGGAAGAGGAATACCACTTCAATTTTATGAAGTATTAGTATTTGGAAAAAAAAAAAACTTTATGAAGAAAAAAGTCCTTGATCGGGCTCATGATTTTCTGTCATCTTATGAGTTGACCATGGTCTTGTTGACATAACTTAGAATTTTATTGAAGTTTTTTGTGCTAATCACTTATTAAAATATCCCATGTGTTCGAATTTAGATTAATTGCAGTTTCACTTTGGCCGTATGAATATAATTCTTGGTTGATGACATGTGTGACTTTAATAATCTTGATGAAAAATAGTGGAGACTAGCGACCCTAGTGAGTTTCGAGCCATTCTTTTTCTTGGAGGGCTCATAGACATTTACTCTTATATTTTTCTTTGAAAGCACATCAATTTGTTGAGAAGTCTCATTATTTTTTTCATTTTGGTTGAATACTGAGAATTTCTACTTATAGTACCTCATTTTCTTCCCTTGATATTATAAAAAAAAAAAAAAACTATATTAATCCCCAAGAAGTGATTGAAGGCCATCTTTGCTTGTTTGAGCTCTAGAGTTTTATTCTACTTTCACAACCACTTGTAGCCCTGTTGAGCCAAATATTCATTTATCCTTTCTTTGTTAGCCCCTCATCCAAATTAGCATTGAAATTCTATTTAGTATGAAGTTGGATTTGAAGGGTGGCATCGAAGTTTGTAGTTGTCAATATTAGTGATCTATTTGAAGTCCTTCTCCAAAACCAAAACCAAAAAAAAAAAAACACAAAAGAAGGAGAAAAGTTTCAAGCAACTATCCAAGAGAGAGAGAGAGAGAGAGAAGAGAAAAGTTGGAGATCGATACAAAGACTCTTATTTTTCAAGATTGGTGTTAATTTCATGTATACATACCTGGATACACTGTAGACACTCCAATCCGAATCTCAAAGGGTCTTGTCCACCCCGATGATGAAATAAAGGAAACAGTACCTTTGCGAGTTTGAATGAAGGATTCCCTCAGCCCAAATGAACCCTTAGCACCAAATAAACCAAAAGCCCAAAGAAAGCCCAAAAGCCCTGGACTGGACCTAGAACGCCGCACGGGACACTTCTACGTCGCGTGGCATATCGAAATTCATTACACCGCACGCGATTATGAGGTTAGCCGCACGGCATTTCAGGGAAAGTTCTGACTGGCTCAGAAAGCTGTCGGCCACGCCTATTTGAGCCACAGCTGCAAAATGACTCAGCCGAAAATACACTTCTGGCCCACCCAGAAAATGCCTCCACCATTTGAAATTCAAAATCCTTAGCTCTTGCCTATAAATACACCCCTCCACTCAAGAGAAAATGGCCCTTGATCACCATTCCACCCTTTTTCTCTCTTCTTGCTTTCACATCCATTCCCCCACTTCTAAACCTTGAGAATGTTACTTTCAAAAGACATTCTCTAGGCATCTTGTCCCATTTTTCTCCTCACCATCAAAGTTAGTCTCTTACTAACTTTGAGACCCCAACCACCCAATATACCCATCTATTACATATATCCATACTTCTCTTTCCTCAACCGACCTTACCAACGCTCATCCACCATCATCCATCCTCATTCAAGCTCAAGATCAAAGGTAAAAAAAAACAAGTTTCCTTGGGCTAGGCTCTGTCCTAGTCCTGAGGGGACCCTTCTGTTGTCAGGATTAACCCCTTTTGGTTAAGATCTGACCCAAAAAATCATCTTTACAAAGCAAAACAGCCTTTGTGCTGGACAAACTACGCCGCGCAGCACTTTGATGTGATGCACGGCGTAGCATGTTCAGGCGCACGGTATTTTAGTTCACTGTTGTTTTCTCGTCCAAACTATCTGGGTCATGGTTTTCCTCGTGGGGTTCGTTTCTGTCTGTCATCAATACCTTTAGAATAAGACCATATCTACAAGTCATGTTTTATTAACAAAGATAAGATTTTTTCGATCATACTGAATGAACGAATGCATTAAAAAGGGTGGTTTTCTGTCTGTGGCTTGGAGAAATGGTACTGTTCTAGGGTGATCTGATAGCTGTGAGCTTTCTAGTATTTTTAAATAATGTCGTGCGTCGTACTCAATATGCCGTGCGATTTCTTGAATACTGTTGACAGCTTGAAGTCTGGATCAGAACGACGCACGGCATATCGTATGGCCGTGTGCCATACTATGATATGCCGTGTAGCAGATGACAGTGACCCAGATAGTTTGTCGGATAGCCTTTCTTATCGATATTTTGCTTGCATCATCCTTTATCATCTCTGTACAGTGAGCACCACATGCACGCCAATGTGATATATTCCATCTTGTTCCCCTTTCCCGTATGTGTTTTCAAAGTTTCTCAAATGATATCAAATCCCCTATTTAAAATGCTTAGTAGAGACCGGTTTTTACCGGGCGAGCGGGGTCCTTTTTCAACAAAACCTTCCCCGTTTGTAACGTGACTCCCGAATCCAAAATCTCAACGTTTTCAATAGATCAAAAGCCTTTTCCTCAAACAAACCCTCGGTTTCTCGGATCATCCATCTCAAAAATCCGGGTTGTGACTCTTCGATCGTGCGTCGAGCGCCGGGAGCCCACAGTGGCGACTCCGCTGGGGTTATTTATTCGATACTTTACTTGTACTTCTTTTTAACAAAAGGAATTAAAAAAAATATTGAATAATCAAGAAGGCCAAGCTTGAGAGGCATTTTTCTTGGGGGATTTAATATTATTTGAGAAACTTAACTTTTTTTTTACACTATGCACCGCACAAGCCTCGCTAGCGTGTTTCGGCTAGCTTGACCGGTTTACCGGTGACAAGCTCTCTCGGGACGCCTAGCAACCCTCGACTATGATGGGCCATCGTGCTGTTTGACCATTGTCTTGAAATATACTTGACATGGGGTAGTACATCTTGGCTCTAGTCTGGGGAACCCTTTTGAGACCAAAACTGGCCTTCTGCACTTGTACTTAGCCATAGAACCTTCCCAATTAGGACAGGAACCCGAAGGTTAGGATTTATGTGTTATATTCTGCTTATGTGCATTTCTTTTCTGTACATACATATCATTCATACATGACTGCCTCTTGCGGACTAGAGGATAGGGCTCCCTTAGAATTCTTAAGCTCACTCCGGTCGGTCTAGGAGACCTTAAATCCATGGAGTTTGCAATACCTCTGGTGTTTGCCGTGCTCGAACGGCTCCCTTGACTTGGGGACTAACCTTGAGGACATACGTATCTGGATTCTGATGGTCACATTGCTCTGTCTCGAATGGTCAAGATAAGGAGATTGGCTCTGATTCTGAAGCGATCAGAATTTAACCTGCCTGACAGCACCTACCCGGACTATCAGAAATCTTCTGTACAAGTGCCTCAAGTGAGACCAAATCACGGTAGGTCTTAGGATTTAGGAGGCGCGTAGAAGGTAGGACTGTCACTCGGGAAGGGTAATGAGTTGCTCCCTTTTGCCTTGTTGCCAGCTCAGAAACATTGATCGCCTGCGAAGAGAAGAGGCTATACCCAATTGGTTTCGTCTGTTCCAAAGATTAGTTCGCATAGACATCCTGAAAGGAACCCAACTGTTCGAGGTCCATATAGAACAGGAGGGGCAGTCGTCGTTAGAAGTTTCACCAAGGCCAGCAATACAGGAACCTCTAGCAGTAGTGTTACCCAAAAATCCCTTGCCAATGGCTGATCAAGGAAATGGGGTAGAAGAACTTAGACAGAACATGGCCGCCATGGATACCCAATTTAGACAGTCCCTTGCTAGTGTAGATGCACAACTCAAGACCTTGGTCGCGTCCATGATAAATGACATGAATATGATGATGGAGACCATGCAAGAAATCTGTGACAAGCTCCTAACTAAACCTGACCCGCATAAGAGTGAGACACCAGCAACGGATCCCAATTTAGCCACCCTTATGGCTAAGATTGGTAAGTTGGAGGAGTCTGTCCAAGAAACTAAGCGATTGGGGAGAGGGGAAATCAATATGAACAAGTTATGCTTATTCCCCATTGCTAAGTTGCCGAAAAAATTCAAGGGTGTGGATTTTGCAAAGTTCGACGGTACCGGAGATCCAAAGGCCCACCTCCAAGGGTATGTTGGTTCTCTCACCATCAGAGGAATCGAAAAGGAAGCCATGGCTCAACTATTCCAGGAGTCTTATCCGGGCCGGTGTAGACACCTCCCAAGCGGGGCATCGCCATACAGATTGGTCACGTTGTTTGTTCGATTGGTTGCTCAATTCATAAACCAAAATCATGGACATTCCCATGGCTAGGAACATCGCCACATGATAACGGTTATCATCAAATAGAGTCGCCACCCAGTTTATTAAAACTGGGAAAACAGATAGAGATTCTGGATACGGGAGCCAAAAGTACAATAAGGGGAAGGTGTTAGGCACCCCTCTTTGCCCAGTCGTGAGACTGGCCCATAATCATTCAACATAAGACTTATAGATGCTTTGTTTAATTCCAACACATAATCTGTTTATTCATTCCTTTAAACAGTAAATAAAGCGAGCCAGTGCGATAAATGAGCATGCATCAGAAAGCAGATAAAACAAACAAAATGTCCCAGGGAGATAGATCTCGCGGCCGGTGAATGGATATCACGGCCGAGGGATCTCCCTGGTTTGATATACCGGCCGAAGGATCGAAGCCCCGGTCGGTGTTCTTCCTCACACCAGACAGCAAGATTTAAAAGAAGATCAAAACGTTACGATTAATAAAAGGGACAGTAAATAAGGTAAACCAGAGGCCTTTGGGCCTCACCACCTTGATCCCTCAGTTGCTTGATTGCTTTGGATTAGGCGTGATTGATTGATTGCTTGATCGAGAACCCTAGAGTTAGGGTTTGAACTTCGGGGTTTGATCGCCGGATTGACGGCTACCTTCGGAAGGTTAAGGCTTTTGGAGTATGGGTTTGAGAGAGTATTTGTGTAGAGTTCATGGCTTGATTGAGTGTGTAGGTCTATCAATTTCTGTGTGAATTTCGGAGCCCAAAGGCCCCTTTATATAGGCATAGGGATGACTTACTCCGGCCAATCAAATCACGAGATGGCAATTGCAATTGCAATGCATCTCTAACTCTACGTCGTAATCTCTGAGCGTAGCCCGAACGCATCGGGAAGGTAGTGTAGTTGGATCAAACCAAACGTCTAACAGAACATTCGAGAGTCTGGAAAAAGGTCGATCTGGCGGCCGAGTAAAGGATTTCACGGCCGAGGAATGGATGTCTCGGCCGAAGGATAGATCTTGCGACTGAGGAATTGATCTCTCAGGGAGATTTTGCTGGCAACAGGTTGCTCGGGTGAGGGATTGATGTTATGGCCGTGGGATCGATGTCACGGCCGACAGATGGATTCTCCTAGGCTTCCGTATTTCTGTCTGAAAGGCTGTATGGCTTTGAATTGGGTCCTCTAAGTGGTCAAAGTTCTCACCGAAAGTCCTAAGGTTCTCAAGGAAGCAATCAGCAATCACTGTATCCATTTCATCATCGGGATGGTCCCAAGGTGGGACTTGAAATAATCGTTAGGCCAAATTGGGGTGTCTACAGATGCCCCTCTTTGACTGAATGCGACGGATCGCGAGACATGTTTGAGTAAGAGTCAAAGCTGTAAAAAGCAACTCAATTTGGTCCAACCACTATTCCAAGGGGTTTTCGAAAAAGGTTTTGTTATGGTCGGGCCGGGAGGCTGCCTACGTATTCCACAAGGGAAATTCAGACCAATCGTAGTTTGGGCAAAAGAAGTTTAAAAAGTTTGGAGGGTTAGAGACAGAAGACGTACCTTAGGGCTTAAAAAAGCCGTAGTGTGACGTACTAAGAGCCAGGGTTTTGGCGAAGAGTAGTTGAAGGAGCGCAGGGCTGCCGTTCTTTGCGGAGAGCTTTCTTAGTTATTTTGGGGTAGATCAGTACACTGCAGGTGCGTTTGCTTTTCTTGATCATCCTTACTTTGACTGAAAAGGGCTCGGTAGAGTAGCTTATCCTTGCGAATGAGCTGGAAGGAATTGATGTAATTGGGGTGGAATCCAAACCATCTGCTGGGATGAGTCGGACGCCGTTTGTTTTTGAGATGGGGGGCGCAGGGCCAGTAACTGGAGCACGGAGCTTTTGGAGATGAGGGAACCAAGGCACAGAGCCGGTTGTAGTCATGAGGCAAGAGCCTGAGAAGTGTGACAGAATCGAGGCGTGGAGCCTGTTGTAATCTTGAGGCGAAGGCCTGAGGGGATTGGTTTGATAAGACCGAAGCGCGGAGCTGGTGTTGATCATAAGGTGAGAGCCTGAGGTGATTAATAGGACCAAAGCGCGGAGCTGGTGTTGATCATAAGGCGAGAGCCTGAGGTGAAGGAACTGAGGCATGGAGCCTGAAGTGATTGAGGCGTGGAGCCTGCATGCAGTCTTGAGGAGAGGGCCTGAGTTGTCGGAGCTTAGAGCTTGGCGTGATATGAACCGAAGCGTAGAGCTGGTTGTATTCTGATGGTCTGTGCATGGAGCTTTCTCATCATAAGTGTTGGCGTGGAGCCAAAGGATCGAGGCGTTGGACCGATCAATAAAATCGAGGCATAGTGCCAGTTGATTGCAGGATTGACCTGTTTAATGAGAGACATGCAGAGTGTATATGTGTGATGATGGTTGTTAGATGTGAACAGGTATGATGATGCAGACTCGATGTGATAATGTTGATCCAATATGTGCACGGGCCCGTGCGTGTGTGTTTGTTTTAAGCTTAAAGCTTCTATCAAGTTCCGGACTTGAGCATTCAGAGCGTAGAGCTCGATCATTCGGACGGCAGAATCCGAGCATTCAAAGTACAGGCTTTGAGCGTCCAGTACGCAGTGGTTGGGCATCCAAGCGTAGAGCTTGAGCATTCAAGTGTATAACCTGAGCATCCAGTACACAGTGGTTGGGCATCCAAGCGTAGAGCTTGAGCATTCAAAAATGTTAGATTTTTGAGCATTCAGGCGTAGAGCCTGAGAATAGATGTCTTGATTGATGGGGCGGCTTAGAGCCTGTTGCTTGTTTACGGCTTCGAGCCAGTTGAGATGTTGGGCTTTGAGCCGCTGAGTTTATGGCTTCGAGCCATTTCAGAGGGTAGATACAGGCTTTGAGCCTATTAGAGTAATGGGCTTGGAGCCGCCGAGGTGGTAGATATAGGCTTCGAGCCTGTTGAGATAATGGGCTTTGAGCCGCTGAGGTAATAGACATAGGCTTTGAGCCTGTTAAGAGCTTGATTGTGTACGGCTTCGAGCCAGTTGAGACAATGGGCTTGGAGCCGCCAAATTGAGTGATAACAGGCGTAGAGTCTGTTGTTGTGATAGCGAGCACAGAGCTGCTGATTCGAGGGCTTCAAGCCGCTGGGTGATAGTCTGTTGAGATAGGCTTCGAGCCTATTTGAGGTGATGGCTTGGAGCCATTCGAGATAATAGGCTTTGAGCCGCTAAGTTGTGATAAAGGGCGTAGAGCCTGTCGATAATGGGCTTAGAGCCGCTAAGATGGTTGTTATGGGTTCGAGCTAGTTGAGATAGCGGGCTAGGAGCCGCTGAGTCGTGTAAGGATGATGGGCTTTGAGCCTGTCAGGATAGTGGGCGTAGAGTCTGTTGAGAACTTGATTGTTTATGGCTTGGAGCCAGTTGAAACGGTGGGCTTGGAGCCGCTGAGTTGATAGGTGGGGGCGTAGAGCCGCTGAGTTGATGAGTAGATCCGCTGAGTTGGTAGAGACGAAGCTGCTGGAGTGGCAAGCGTAGAGTTGCTGAGATGGTGGGCTTGGTTTTGATAATCCTTAGTGGGAGCTCCGGTCAGTAGTCTGTGGAGAGAGATTTTCCTCATACTTGGGCATGCCCCCAAGGCTAGTTATGATCATGTTGTATTTGCTCGGGGATGCCCCCAAGGCTACTTGGTTGGTCAAGGACTTAGAAGTCTGTAATGGCTTGAGCTAGTGCATCGAGCAAAATCTGCTGTTGCTGAGGAAATTTGATTAAGGGGCCAGGAGATCGATCCCTCGGCCGAAGAATTGATGTCTCGGCCGAGTAATGGATGTCTCGGCCGTGAGAACGCCAAAAAGTCAGGAAATCGATTTAAGTTCAGTTAAATCGATCTTATGGCCCATTTAATCCCTTCTTCTCCTCCTCTCTCATTTTCCTCCGTTCCTCTCGCCGACGACCACCGCACGCCGCCGCCCTCCTCCACTACCGTCGGCCACCATCATCTCCGGCGACCATCCTCTCCGACCACCGCCGTCATTGCCGTTGCTGCCGGCTTTGGTTGTCTGAAACCGTTGGTTTTCTTTCTTTCTTGGCTTGGACGTGATGGCCACGCCATCTTCGGGCGTTGCAGGTTCATCCTCGCACCCTTCATGTAGGTGTGAGCATCCATCTTCCGATGAGGAGGCGATTGAGGAGCCCGGTTTGTTTGATGCTACTACCTACGTTCGTCCTTCACGTAGGCTGGATTATGGCGGTTTTCTGCAATACCGCCCTTCTGTTGGTGGCCCAGAGGCCGAGGTGGTTCGTCGAGAGCCTGAGTTTCACCTGAACGTTCTGAACGTGCCGGTGAGTTTCCTGAAAAGTAAAAAGTTTTACTTTAGTTCGGAGTTTTGGAAATCCTTGCATTTAGAATAAAAGTTTTTGCTTGCGGGATGAAAATCCCTTTTGGCTAGGAGCGTGAATATGAGGAACCTATGTTTGGGTTGAATTTATTTTTGTTTAAGGAAGCTAAAATAACTATGCCCCCTGTCTAAGCAATGCATGCTTTTAGATGTTAATCTGACGCCCCTTAGTATTTTCTTTGTTTATGCAATCATGAGATTAACTCCCTTTTGTCTTTGGCAGAGAAACAGGAGGCTGGAAGCTCGCGGTGGAGGCAAGGAGGTGCATAGATGGTTCTTGAAGCTGCCAGAG
Organism: Rhododendron griersonianum; assembly: GCA_018127125.1. Classification (NCBI taxonomy): domain Eukaryota; kingdom Viridiplantae; phylum Streptophyta; class Magnoliopsida; order Ericales; family Ericaceae; genus Rhododendron; species Rhododendron griersonianum. The sequence continues at coordinate 26,627,478 of CM030790.1, read as the reverse complement.
CAGGCTCGGGAATTAGTACGTGCTGCAGGTTTCGAGACGTTCATTCTGGGCCTCGATCTTCCGAAGATGGATTGGTCATTGATGACCTCGCTGGTTGAGAGGTCGTGGGATACCACCAATACCTTCCATTTTCCTGCTGCTGGTGAGATGACTATCACTCCGGGTGACTTTTCTTTGTTGACTGGCCTGCGGATAGGCGAAGTTGCTCTTCGAGTTGACCCCCGGCTTTGGGAGCGAGAGGGTGCTTTGAGGTGGTTTCTGGGCAAGGTGCCCCCTGTTCGTTCTCGAGGTCATGTAGATCTTGCTTGGCTAAGCAAGACTTTCATGGTGGCTGATATTCTGACCCAGGTGAGTGCTGAGCAGTTGACGCGGGCCTTCCTTCTTTACCTCCTTGGGCAAACGTTGTTTGCCAACAAGGATGGTTCGGTACACACACAGTTTTTGGCTCCTTTGCAGCACTTGGGAGCTATTCGGGAGTTTGACTGGGGCTCGTCTGCCTTGGCCACTCTGTACGGCAGTCTTGGAGCTTGCTCGCGGGACAAGAGTCCCATTCTTTGTGGTCACTTTCGAGTGCTTGAGGTATGTATCGTTCCTTTGTACTTCTGTTTTCACTTTAGCCTTTTCCTAGTTCTGAACTTGCTTTGGTTAACCTGCTTTTCAGCTCTGGGCTTTTGAGCATCTTCTTCAGTTTCCTCCTGAGACTAGGCACGGTGATGCGAACTGCATACCTCGTTACGAGCGATGGTTGATGGGGCAACGGAGGCCACGGTCACCAGTCTTGAGCCTTCCCGAGTGGCGGCGAGTTTTGGACCGACTGACGGTTGATCAGGTACCTTTTTCTTTGTACCTCTTATCCTTTGGACTTCAAAATTTTTGTGTCGGGGCTGATTTGTCCTTGCTTTGTAGGTACGGTTTGACCCTGGGGTGGTGTACCAGAGGATGCCCCTCTTGCACGTTGTAGAGTTCTGGACCGGACTCGTAGCTTGCTCGAGGGTCCATTTTGCCGAGCCTGGTACTTAGGCGATCGAGTGGCCAGTCAGTGGCGGTCACGCGTTGAGGCTCTTCAGCTTGTTCCTCTTTCTCCTCCAGTATCCATGAGGTCCACTTCCTTGATGTCGAGGGAAGATCTGAAGAATGCCCGGATCAGAGATTGGGCAGGTTTACTCCTCCAGGCAGGTGACTATACGGAGTACTGCCGTCTTTTCTTGACCCCCTCTATTGAGGCTCCTCCCGTTGTTCCTGTTTGGCCACGGGCTCCTTCGTTTGTCTCCTTCCACTCAGACGATGGGGAGGAGGAGCGCCTGCCGCTGACTCCTTGCACGACCCCGCTCTATACTTTGCCAGTCGGGGCTTCACAGGTATTTTTAACTTCCTATGTTAGCTTTCATCATTTCGCATTGTACCCTTGCTTTAGATGTTTGTAATGCTTGATTGTTCCGCAGGTGCCTGCCGAGATAGTGCAGGAATGGCTTCACGCCTATCAGAGTACAGAGGTTTTGGTTCGGAGACAGCGCCGTAGGATCCTCGAGGTATGACTTTCTTCATGAGCTTTATCTGCTATGCATTATCCCTTGAGTCTGAATGTTTATATCTTTCTTGGCTGCAGCTTGAGGCTGAGAGAGTATCGGCTGCTGAGGGGAATGTGGGGACCAGTGAGCAGCCTTTGCCTTCTTCTCAGAGATCGCCTAGCTTTTAGGGCTTTTCTTTTCCCTGTTCATAGTTAGTAGATGATAGGCAGAAACTATATTTGTATAGTAAAAGCAATCACAGCAACGGTTTTGTAAACAAGTTTTTGAGAAATGAGAAATGCCTTTCATGCCCCAAAATGTTTTGATAGTCAGAACATGGCTTTTTGAACAAATATTTGCTGATAGACAGTTATTTTGTGTGAAAAATATTTGGCCGAAGAATCGATCATTCGGCCGAAGGATCATTGTTGCGGCCGAGGTATTGATTGTCCGGCCATTATATCTATTTTCCCAAGGAAGATAGGTTTTGCTTTAGCCAAGCGGCATCCTGTTTCACATCCTTTCCTATGCTTAGTCTTTGATTTTCTGTCTCCTGCCTTTGCCATACTTTACAGCCTGATTGCCAAACTTTAAGAGTCTTTTGAAGGATCATACCCTTTGCATTGACGACTTTTGGTTTAGAGAGGATGAACTGCAATTCTTATGTGTCTTTGTTTTTGCCAATTCCTTGGAAAATGACTAACTCATCTTTTGTGAGCTCAATACGCAGGGTTAGCTACCCCTATCATTGAATACAAACATGTTGGTATCATCTTTCTTCCCTCCAAATGTTTGGGCCGCATCTCGACGCGAGATTGCCTACGTATCCCAATCAGGGAATCAGGCCTTTTACGTAGTTCCAAGATCACCACCTTTTGGGGTTGGGTTTTCACTCTTGGTTTTTCTTTCTTTCATGCTCTAAATTTTGCCTAGGTTACCTGATAGAGGTTGAGTCCCTAGCGAGCTTTCCTTTGAATGCCTTAACTTTTGCCTAGGCTGTGTTTTTGTTTTTCCTTTGTCCTAGCAGGCTCTGCTCTTACTTTTGCTTGGGTGTATAGATTACCCAACGAGCATTTTTCTCTCAAGAAGGTTCTGGTGTTTTTGGAGAGGAATCTGATGGAGATGTTTTTTATAAATCTCCTGTTGCATTTGTACTTTCACAATGGGCAAGCTAACCCTAAGTATTCTCACGGAGATAGTGTCTTCTTCCTGAGTTTTGGTAAAAACCTAGTTCTAAGTAATTAGAGTTCATCCATTCGTTTCCTTTTATCGGGGACACAAAGATTTTGATCCATTCGAATTCTTCCCTTGTTTTGGCAATGAGAGCATAGTGCATGGCAATTGCAATTTAGAAATTTGGATTTAGATAAGCATAATCTGGAAGATGAAAAAGGAATTCTCTTAGCGAAGATAAAATGCCCAAACAGGGGCCCAAAACTCGTTCTAGTTTGTTTAAAGCGAAAACAATGTTTTATTGTTTCTTATTTGCCATGTTGTGACTTCTCAGCTACTGCAGCATGTCGGGGTCATTTCCCTTGTCTTTTGCAACTTTGTACTCTTTCCCACCCTCTTCCTTGCCAAACAGAGCCTTTGAACCGGGTTCATCTTTTGCACGATGGCTACCTCCTTGAACCATGAGTAATCCCCAGATGGATGTGTCAGCAGAAAACTCCCTTTCTCTTTCCTCATTGATTGCGTGATCATCAGCTATTTCCTCCTTATTGAATAGTGATGCTAAGGAGGTTTCATCGAGCGGATCATTGCACTCTTCTTCCATTTCATCAAAGTCGCTTTCCCCTGTTTTATAGGGTTCTGTGCACATGAAATCTAGATCTTCTCTTTCCTCTATCCATTGACTATAATCGCACTCGTCGTAAGGGTTGACCCATGGTTGCATTTGGAACTCCTCTACTTTCTCAATGAGATTGATTGTTTCCCAAACAATGGGTGGTGTTGGAATTTTGGGACGGTTGATGCGTACCACTATTTGGGTAGGCTCGAAGCGAGCGTGCCTTCTCATCACGATGACCCTTTCTTTTTCTTTCTTCCTATTCTCAAACCAGATACGAAGCCATTCGTCATCTTCTACAAATGGAATGTCTGGATCCTCCAAATTGTGTTTCGCCCAAGAGTGTTCCTTCCACTTCCTTAGCTTTTCCTCCTCTACCTGATCTTTGCTGCTTATGTCGGACATATCAATGTCAATTACTTCTGACTGATCAGAATTATCATCCTCCTCCTCCTCTATCATGAAACATTCATCCTCCTCAGGGAAGGTTAAGGTAGGTTTGGTTTGTTTGTCTTGGACAACGTATTGGCTGGGATTGTATGTGGGGTTGTGAGAGAGATTTATGAGATTGATGCTTCGAGGTGGTGGTTCGGCATTATGAGTAGGGAGTGGGCTAGCTTGCCCATCAGGTTTTGGTGGTTTTATGGTTCGACTATCAATAAGATCTTGAATGTCGTGACGAAGACGCACACAATTGTCTGTTTCGTGCCCAGGATGTTGGTGATAGGCGCATTGCTTGTTTGGATCATGGTTTGGACCGTAGGGCGGCGGAGGAAGTGGCTTGTTTAGAGGTTTAAGATGCCCTTAACGGCTAAGGATGGTCAAAGCTTGGGACAAGGTCATATAGAGAGGATCAAATTTGCGACGAGGTCGATTTGAACTTCGGGATGGGCTAGTTTGGAAAGGGTCTTGAGACAAAGAGCCAAGGGCATTCACGGAGGCGTGAGATGTACGGCTAGAGAAGGTTTTCTTAGGTAGAGGAGTGGCCTCTTCTTTCCCAATGAGTCCTAGCTTGATTCCATCTTCGATTTGCAACCCAGTGGCATGCAAGCGCTTGAAATCGGTGATAGCCTGTGTATAAATATGCCTGAGATATTTGGGTTGTAAATTTTTGACAACTATCCTCACTTGGTCTTCCTCGGAGGGACGGTTCTTCATCTTGGCAGCCTTTTCCCTCCATCTTGCCACAAAGGTGGCGAAGTCCTCATTGGAATCCTGTTTGGTCATTTCCAAGTCTCGAGTTGTTAGTTCAATTTGGACGTTGTATGCATATTGCTTGACGAAAGCATTGGCGATTTCTGGCCAAGTTTGATAATGTACAAACTCCAAAGTGAGGAACCAGTCGAGAGCACTTCCGGTGAGGGTTCGTTGGAACAACTGGGCGATGAGCTCGTCGTTCAAGCCCATCGGCTTCAGGGTGTTGATAACATGGCGAACATGACTGGTAGGGTTGCCAGTTCCATTGAACTTCTCAATGTTGGGCATCTTGAAATTCTCAGGCAGCTTGGATTCTGGGAAGAGGCAAAGTCCCTCGAAATCCAGAATTTGATCCCCTTGCGAACGAGCCAAGGCTTGTTTGATTTCCTTGACTTGTTTGGTCAACTCAGGACTTTCTGCCAATATCACTTTATGGGGGTTCTCGTCTTCCATTGATTTTTCCTCATCCTCAGCATCTCTAGCTGCCTTTTCTGCTAGTAGCGCAGTGATTTGAGCTTGGAGCTCGGCAATAGTGGCGTCGTTGTCTGCCATGAAGGTAGAAGGGTTGCTTGACGAAGCTTGAGGTTTAGTGAATGACGGCGTCTGTTGAGGGGATGACCGGGAAGTTTCTGAGAGCGGTCGGAACCGTTGTGGTGAGGGTGTTTTGTCAGATGAAGACGATAGACGGGAGGGTTGCAGAGACCTTTGTTTGGCGTAGCTTCGGGTGTTATAAGAGTACAAAGTTGGCTGTGGTTGCTTCTTTGATTTACCTATTGTGCCTGCTTAAAAAGTAGAATACCTGGAAGTCAGTACTTTGCTTGTGTAGGGTTAGGATTTGGGCTGAAAATCCCAACCCTTCTGCACAGAAAGAGTTAATTACAACAACAGATGATACAAGGTGTGAGGAAGAACTTTTGCAAGTAAAATGCAAGTAGGTTCCTAGCCTGTAGGTTCCTGTCTTAGTTTGATAAGTTCTATGGCTTTCTAAAGCATGCAAGGTTTTTGGTAGTTTCAGGGTGCTCCGTTGTCAAAGGGAACCAATCCTCTCTCCAACCCATCATAGGCGGTGATTGGGTGATTCCCTTTTTGATATACCACTAGGTACGAGTGACTGTGGAGTTTGCTGGAACCCCCAACATAGCCCGTGTCATGCCGGGATATCGGGTGAACTCAACGGGCTGCCCGCTCGATGCATAAGATAGATGAATTAGACAAGGCATGTATTAGTCTTATGTTGAACTTTTTGGTTATGGCTCTCACGTCCCCAGCGGAGTCGCCAAAAACTGTAGACACCTCCCAAGCGGGGCATCGCCATACAAATTGGTCACGTTGTTTGTTCGATTGGTTGCTCACTTCGTAAACCAAAATCATGGACATTCCCATGGCTAGGAACATCGCCACATGATAACGGTTATCATCAAATAGAGTCGCCACCCAGTTTATTAAAACTGGGAAAACAGATAGAGATTCTGGATACGGGAGCCAAAAGTACAATAAGGGGAAGGTGTTAGGCACCCCTCTTTGCCCAGTCGTGAGACTGGCCCATAATCATTCAACATAAGACGTATAGATGCTTTGTTTAATTCCAACACATAATCTGTTTATTCATTCCTTTAAACAGTAAGTAAAGCGAGCCAGTGCGATAAATGAGCTTGCATCAAAAAGCAGATAAAACAAACAAAATGTCCCAGGGAGATAGATCTCACGGCCGGTGAATGGATATCACGGCCGAGGGATCTCCCTGGTTTGATATACCGGCCGAAGGATCGAAGCCCCCGTCGGTGTTCTTCCTCACACCAGACAGCAAGATTTAAAAGAAGATCAAAACGTTACGATTAATAAAAGGGACAGTAAATAAGGCAAACCAGAGGCCGTTGGGCCTCACCACCTTGATCCCTCAGTTGCTTGATTGCTTTGGATTAGGCGTGATTGATTGATTGCTTGATCGAGAACCCTAGAGTTAGGGTTTGAACTTCGGGGTTTGATCGCCGGATTGACGGCTACCTTCGGAAGGTTAGGGCTTTTGGAGTATGGGTTTGAGAGAGTATTTGTGTAGAGTTTCGTGGCTTGATTGAGTGTGTAGGTCTATCAATTTCTGTGTGTATTTCGGAGCCCAAAGGCCCCTTTATATAGGCATAGGGATGACTCACTCCGGCCAATCAAATCACGAGATGGCAATTGCAATGCATCTCTAACTCTACGTCGTAATCTCTGAGCGTAGCCCGAACGCATCGGGAAGGTAGTGTAGTTGGATCAAACCAAACGTCTGACAGAACGTTCGAGAGTCTGGAAAAAGGTCGATCTGGCGGCCGAGTAAAGGATTTCACGGCCGAGGAATGGATGTCTCGGCCGAAGGATAGATCTTGCGGCCGAGGAATTGATCTCTCAGGGAGATTTTGCTGGCAACAGGTTGCTCGGGTGAGGGATTGATGTTATGGCCGTGGGATCGATGTCACGGCCGACAGATGGATTCTCCTAGGCTTCCGTATTTCTGTCTGAAAGGCTGTATGGCTTTGAATTGGGTCCTCTAAGTGGTCAAAGTTCTCACCGAAAGTCCTAAGGTTCTCAAGGAAGCAATCAGCAATCACTGTATCCATTTCATCATCGGGATGGTCCCAAGGTGGGACTTGAAATAATCGTTAGGCCAAATTGGGGTGTCTACAGCCGGCTCTCCTGTGGTTCCTCACTCTTGAACCCTCAAAGAAAAGAACCTGGGAAGACATCGGGACAGCATTTGTGGCTCAGTTTGATTTCAACATCGACCTGAAAATGACCACAAGGGAATTAGAAAGTACCAAGATGGGTGAGAAAGAAAGTTTCTTAGATTTCGTAAAACGTTGGAGAGCCAAGGCCGCTCAAATGTAGAACAAACCGGATCTGAAGGAACAAATACGGATCATCACCAAGAACCTGCCAGGCTCTTTTGCCCCATACATGGTTCTTTCCCAAGCCACCCTGAATTTTGAAACTTTCTACGACTCGGGTTTGGCTGTGGAAGAGGCCTTACGAGATGGTACATTGGAGAAAAAGGAGTCGGGGTCAAAGTCCAAAAGAGCATACTCAGGAAACAGCAATGTCCTCTTCGGGAATACCAATCAGGCTGGATCTTCATCCACCAAACCGGCAGAAGTAAACCAAATTTCTGAAAAACCAAAATCCCAAAATCGAGTCTTTACTCATTTCAGCACTCCTAGGTCTGCTTTACTTAAGAAACTTACAGAAATAGGAGTGTTGAAGCCTCTCTCACCACCACAAACCATCCCACCAAACCTAAACCAAAATGTTTACTGTGATTTCCACCAAATGCCCAGTCACACAACTGACAATTGCATCCGCCTCCGTCATGAGATCCAAAATCTTATTGACAACAAAGTCATTGATACCCCTCCTTCAGATAAGCCAAACACCATGAAAAACCCCTTGCCGCAACATAACACCCCCTTCCACATTAACCAAATTGCCCAAACCAAAAGCCAAACCGTCCAAGACTTCAATCCTACCCTTTTCATCATCCCTGATACCGAACCAAAGCCTGTTGTGAAAGTTCCCAAGGAGACTGCTCTCTGTTTCCTTTGGGAATGGGAGAACACATGGGGAGATTTGATCGCTGATTGGGAGGAATTCGAGGCTACCAACTTTCAAAGGAATGTGGAACCATTGTTTGAGCCTGGATGGGAAGTTGACTGGCAAAACATTCACGCTGACCCTCTTGATGGATTTTCTTTGTACATGATGTTCGAAAACCAAAACGAGAACTTTCAAGTCCCTCAAGAACTGCCTGAATGGGAATGGGACCCAACCCCGGATGAATACCAACTCTTGGCCCGGGATGACCATTTGGATACCTTTTCTCTACCCGTGCTATTCGCAGAAGAATACCAGCCCCAGATAGCGGCCTACGATTGGCCCGAACTTGCTCTGTTTCAACCAAACTTCTCTCACTTCAACGACTTTGTCGTTAACGATCCGTACAACAATGTGGGCCTTACCCTGTATCCGGAACCGCCAGAATCCGAAGAAGAGGTGGCTAGCAATGAGTTCGACCCAATGGACTACTTGGTGGATGAAGCTAAATCCGAGTCATCGGTCACTTTCCCGAAGGATGCTGATGTCGCTACGATGAATCTGTGGGAAGATGAACTGGGAGCCAAAACAAACTCATGGGCAAACACGAAAATCATTAACATAAAGGTAGGGAATGAAGAATGGACTGTAAATAAAGCGGTAGCAGAAGCTGAGCAATGGAAGCCCGAGGATCTATGGGAAGATTTGGTTATCGCTAACCTGGCCGCCAATCTTCAAGGTACCACTATTGGAAACAAGTGCAAGGCCCTTGCTGACTTATGGAGTGAGGAATCAAAGTACCGACAGATTGGTCAGCTGACTAGGAGTGGTCGAATTTATCAACCCCCTAATTTTCAAGTCGGGGAACCCTCTAACCCTCCATCTCCACTAGCAAAAGAACCTTCTAACCCTTTCGTTACCCCTATCAAAGATACTTTCCAACCCTTTGCCCCACCAGTCAAAGAACCTTCTTGTCTTGAGAAAAACCCCGAAGGAATGATCAAGCGCCAACTTGAGCAGACTCAAGCCAAGATGTCTGTTTGGGATGTGCTCGTTCACTCCACTCGCCATCGTGAAGGACTCATTCAAGCCATCTCTCATTTGAAAGTTCCCTCCACCATAACCTCTGATGAGCTCGTACCACTCATCAAGACCATACCCATCAAACACACCATAACTTTTACCGACCGAGACTTACCCGCTGAAGTAACTGATCATAATCGGCCACTCCATGTCACTCTGAAATGTCATGGAAAATGGGTACCAGTAATCCTGATTGATAACGGGTTAGCGATCAATGTTTGCCCCCTTCGTGTTGCCTATTGCTTGGGGTACAAAAATAATGTCTTCTCTCCATCAGAAGTCAAAGTCCGAGCATATGACAATACCCGTCGGGATGTAGTCGGGACCCTCATGCCTCCTATGACATTCGGGCCATATCAAATAGAGGTGGAATTTCACGTGGTAAATATTCTCACTTCTTTCAACCTGTTGTTGGGAAGACCTTGGTTGCATCGACCAGACATCATGGTTGTTCCTTCTACACTCCACCAGAAAATTCGACTGGGACTTGAGACCGGAATGCTCACCATTCACGGCGACTCTGGGATCCGTGCTCCCATTGAAGACAATGCCCCTCTCATGGAAATACAGCATGGGGAGGAGGATGTTGCTCTAGGAGTGTAGACACCCCAATTTGGGTCTCCCAATTGTTTTACTTTGTTTTACGGTTTTCTTGTTTCCCCGATGATGAAATCGGATCAAACGAGCTTGGATTGGGAATGGATTGAGCTTGGAATGCTTAGAACCCTGCTTGAACCTTTTGAACCCCTCTGAACCTCCAGTCAAACCCTAGACCCAGATTTGACCGTCGCGCGATCCTTCATGTTCCTCGTGCGATACTCAGCTTGCCAGGTGTGGTCAAAGTCAAACTGTTGACTGTTGACCCTCGCGCGATGGTTCCGAACCCTCGCGCGATGGTTCCCTCCTGTCATTATCACAGAATCCAACTGGACTTGTGATGATTGGGTGTCACATGGGCTGGAACCCCGTTTTCCTCAGCTGAACAGGGTTCTGGTAGGCTACACCCTCACACCCTCACACCCTCACAACCACTCCCACTCACCTTGTTGGCTAGCCTATCCACCAAGTTGTGACCAGCCTTATTGGCTGGTTGCAAAGCCAAGTTTGGCCACCACCTAGCCCTTGCACTCCTCCTATAAATACCCCCATTGGTCTTCCATGTTAAGGGTTCCAAGAAAATGATTAAGAAGCTTAATTACCCTTCACAAGGCAATTAGCATTCTAGCACAAAGTCACTAACCTAAACCACTTCCTAGTCTTCCAATTAAGTGTTCTACACTCACACTTAGTCAAAGGGCTTCACCAATCAATCCAATCCATTTCCAAACCCTTTCCAAGCAAAGGTATAATGTTTGGCCTGTTTCTGTTTTGATCCCTGAGGGGGGCTGACAGGGCCAAGGCTGGTAATTAATACCATGTCCTGGTCCTAAAGCCAGCAGAGTTACAAGAATCCGTGGTAGCCAAACCCTCGCGCGATGGTCCACAACACTCGCGCGACACTTGTGTCAGCAAGAGAATGAACCTTGTGGGGAAAGGAGGCTAACCCTTTTCTGTTTTACAATATTAGCATGCCTGTTGTTTTTTATTTTGATTTTTAGATCACTGTTATGCATGCAAAAACAAAATACAGTAGCTCAGTTATTTGTTTTGAATAGCATGGAATGCCCTTGGGTCTCCCTGGATCTGTCTCAGGACCCCAAGCATGCAAAGCAATTCCTGGAAGTCCAGTCAGGAATGTCGCGCGAGACTCCCTCTCTGTCGCGCGACAGTTCTGTCTTATTCCAGGAATGGCCCTTGCATGGGTAATTAGGCCTTTTGGCCTCCTTTTATCCCCCCACTATTTAGGGGTTGTATTTCCCTTTATTCAGTTCCATTTCCAGGCTGTTTGTAATAATTAGTATTTTTACAGTCCCTTTGATAAACTGCTTGGTTTGCCTCCTGGGTGTGCACTGGTCCTTCCAGAGCCCAGAAGGGGATGAAATTGAAACTGTGGTGAGATGAGAACACTCGCGCGAGGGTTCGTGTGTCTCGCGCGATGGTTTGCTTGCATGCAGACTTGTTCATGCATGCAAGTTGGCCATCGGGCAGGGCAAATCTATCCCGAGCCTGGTTTTGGCATCTGATCGCTGTTTTAGGTCCATCCCATTTATTACTCGTCATGCCATCCATCCATGCTATTATTTGATCACATCCTGCAAATTGTTACAGTTTTAATCCCCGATTAACTGTTCCCCCGCCCTAATTGGCTAAAATTAATTAAAAGAAGAAGAATCACAAAAGTTTTCATAAAAATGCCTAAGTAGAGACCGATCTCCGGATTGGGCGAGAGGGGTGCCTTAAAACCCTTCCCCTCTCGTAACCTGGCTCCTGAACCCAGATATGGTTATGACGGACTGGTTTCCTTAACTTTTTCAAACAAACAGCGCGGCAGGTGCTTCGAAATACGGTTCCTTGAGTGTCGGACCCTCAAAAACTCAAGTGGCGACTCTGTATTTTTGAGCGCTTGCCACCGGCGCTCGCGCTCCCTCGATTTACAAAAAAGGGCCGCAATGGCGAAAGGAACTGAATCCTTTTTCCAAGGGCATGCTGCCCACAGTGGCGACTCTGTTGGGGATAAATCGAACCAATATTAATTCATACTTAGAATTTAAATACGCTTGGGAACAATCCCTTAAAAGCCTGTCAAAACGGTTAGCTTCGCGCTGCTGAAGGTTGGGACGGTGATTTAACAGGACCTCGTGTCCGGCCATTCTAATCTGGGGCTTTTCCGATTGTTGGCTCGCGTAGTTTCTTCTAAAGATGGACTAAATAAAGTGAGCCAAATTTGAAAAGGCATTTTTACGACTCTGTGATTCTTCTTCTTTTAATTAATTTTTAGCATCTCATTTGCATCGATGTGTGAAAAGCCTCGTTGGATCGTTTTGGCAATCCGACACGGTTTACCGGAGTCCGGGGACCCCGAATGACCAACAACCTTCGACAATGATGGGTCATGCTACCGTTCGACTGTTACTCTGCGAATACGCGGGTAACGGGAGGTATATTTGTGGCCCTAGTCCGAGGAACCTGTTACGAACCAAAACCGGCCTTTTGCATATACAAAGCATTAGAACTCTCCAAAAATAGGACAGGTACCCACAGGTTAGGATCTACTTGCATCTAACCCCGTAAATGCCTATGTGTTACTGCTTTTCTTACCGCATGAACTGTACATACATCTCGTTCAGCGTAGAAGCATGTCAAGGATGGCTCCTAGGTTCTCGATCTGTTCCGAGTCTGTCTTTAGGCTTAGTAGGACACTGTCATGGCCCGATGAGGAGTCGTGTATCTCAGTGATGCGCGTTATCATCTTTTAAAATCCTGTTACGGTGGGGCTTTAGGAAATCAGGAGCTTTTCTACACCTTTGCCCGTGTACCGGTTTAGGGTTTCAAACAAAAAACGAGGAACCGCGGAATAAAATGCCATGATGCTTACACCAAAAGGTAACAAGTGCCTCGTCACTTACACCGCCCGGCTAATAGCACAGTGCTGCTCACGCCTTTCTGGTTATGGCATCATGGTATTCATACCGAGTTGTTCTGGCTTCAAAAACTTGAAACCCTGAACATCAAAATGGGCAAAGGTGTAGACTCCTTTTGGCATCCTTTAGGACCACTCGTTCCAAACAATGATACATCTGCGAAAAGAATTCTGAGGGCCTAAAACGGTGTCCAAAGCGTCGTGAGACAGACTTGTCTTCTGGTTCTAGAGTCTAGGGTGACACTGACGACGTTGGCTGCATCCGCTTTAGTCTTTTATTTAGATTAAAGTTACTGCAGGACCCTTATTTAACCTCCTTTTTGCCTTGCAAGCAAAGATCTGAATCATTGCACCACCAAGGAAAGTATCGAGGCCAGTTGCCAAAGCTGCTTGGGAACGTCTGCATCTGAATCCGGTTCAAAGGCTTGTTAGGTCACAATCCCAGTCAGTCGCCACGGAAGACTCTCCGCACACTCTGTTGACCGCTCTACAGTTAGATTCTCAGGCAGGTTCACCACCGGTTTTACAGGAAGGGCGTCCGACTACCCCAGTATCCGCATCAAGCAGCTCTGAACCACCTGTCACGATGGAGCGGCCACAACCAGAACCTCTTACCTTGGAGACCATGCTCATGAACCTTCAGGACAGCATCACCACCATGCAACAGAGGGCAGCTCAGACAGATGCTAACATTGCCCGCCTGAACGACCTCATCCACACTCGCCTTCCGCCCCCTCTCGAGGAAGAAGGTGAGGACGATGAGTCTGACCAGGAGCAACCTGTCTTGGTTCCAGATCCGCTTCACGCAGGACGTCTCATGGTGCTGAACCCGAGGGAAGGCCGCAGGCCCGCTGCGAACCTTGCGGGTGGCAGACTGCCTCCAAACCAAGAAGAACCAGCTCAGAATCTGGATGTGGTCGCACTCATCGCCAAGATGACCAAGCTGGAGGAATCCATTGCTAAGACAGAAAAGATCAGTGCCGGAGGGATCGATCTGGATCGCCTTTGCCTATATCCCAATGCCAGACTTCTTGAAAAATTCAAAATGCCGGACTTGGCTAAGTTCGATGGGAGCGGTGACCCCAGGACTCATCTCTACAGCTACCATGCCGCCATGAAACTCCTCTCTGTCGAGCCAGAGGCCATGTCACAGCTTTTCCCTCAGACCCTTTCGGGCCCTGCTTTCCATTGGTTTTTGTCACTCGACATCGCCAAAAGGAGGACTTGGGAGGACATTGGGACTGCGTTTATTTCGCAGTACAATTACAACTCCCAGCTAAAAATGACTACCCGGGAACTTGAATCCACCAAGATGGAAGCTAAGGAGTCCTTTGCGGACTTCGTCAAAAGGTGGAGAGCTAAAGCTGCACAGATGACTGATCGCCCGAGTGAGAAGGATCAGCTCCGTATCATTTCCCACAATCTGCAACCAGACTATGCTAGGCATCTGGTCCTAGCTCAGGCATCTGCCAACTTTGAAACCTTCTTCGACTCTGGCCTGGCCATCGAAGATGCTCTGCAGAGTGGGATTTTATCAAAGGGAGAATCTTCGCACGCCACCAAGGCAAAGCCTCGGGCTTATTCTGGGAACGCGAATGCGCTGTTCAAAACAGGGACTTACTCCAACACGGCAACCGCCGGTACCAACACCACTTCCTCCAGCACTGCTAATCACATTGCGGATGTCAATCAAGTCCAGACTCCGCAGAATAACCGGCCTCGGAACTAACCCTGCATCTTCTCCGCTATCGAGGCACCTCTATCCTTGGTCTTGGATAAGTTGGTCAAATCAGGGCATCTCAAGCCCCTGGATCTAACTCCTCTACCCAAGAACCCTTTACCCGGCTTCAAAGCCAACCTTTATTGTGCTTACCATCAAGGAGCGGGACATCTCACTGACTCCTGCTTTCGCCTCCGTCATGCGATCCAGGATCTCATTGACGATGGCACGCTGGAAACCCCTCCACCACCTCAGAAACCCAATGTCATTGCCAACTCTCTTCCCAAGCACAACGTTGTACCACATATCAGCCAGATATCTCTCAGCTCCACTTATATCAATCCTAGCTCCACCATATTCAACCCCACGGACTATATAGCCTCAACCGATCAACCCAGGCCCATCGTGCCTTTCCCGCTCGAATCATCCACCGAGATTTCTTATATACATGTGGTTGAAGGCCAAGTTGTTGACACTGACGCGCCTTCAGAACCTTTACAAGCTGGATCACCTGTCTCCGAAGAATCTGTCAGCCCTCTCTTCCATCAATCAATCCCTGCTGTACAGATCAATTCTGCCTCGTCGCTTGACAGCCCGTATGCGACCATCGCTGGCCCGTTTCCTGATCCCTACCAGCCTTGGGTGCCTCCCTCGGATAGTAACATGCAAGCTACTGGCTGGGCCATAGCAGACAATTGGGACTACGCCATTCCTCTGATCAACGAGTGGTCAAGTTTTGAAATGGACGGGATTCCTCCACAACCCGAAAATGTCCCGTTTGATCAAGCCTGGTATGATGGCTGGTTGGCTGGTTATGAAGCGGCCTTGCTCGATCCTCTGGATGGCTTCTCCTTATACATGTTGTTCAACCCAATTGAGCCTCCAGTTCTCGAAGCAGAGTATTACTGGGATCCTGAGCCAACTTGGAATGCTCCCATGGACATTGACCCTAACCCTCTTCAAGGTTATGCTATACCAGACTACATGCTTCACTACACAGAGGACGAACTTGTCCAGGAAGACCCATGGGCCTTGGGAGACCACGTTTCCCTCTTTGGTTCGGTCTTTGATTCGGTTTGTGATACTGATCCCGACGCTGATTATGACCCCTGTTCCTACATCGTCGACGAGGAAAATCCGCGCCCTCAGGTGCCTTACCCCAACAATAGGGACTGCAGTATCATGGTCGCGGACCGTGTTCAGTCTGCTAATCTTTGGGAAGTGGACGACATAGTGGATGTCCAGGTCGGAAATGAAGTCTGGGCTGTTAATCGTTCCCTGGCTGACACTGGTCTTTGGGATGTTCCCTTTATTGCAAATCCGGAGCCTGTTGCTGAAGTGGCTGCTGTGAAAGACTTGAGCTTCTGGGACTCCTTGCTGATGAAAGATCTGGCTGAGGATCTGGGATTAGACATGGAAGTGCCCATCTCTGCACCAACTACTGACAAGGGAAAGCGCAAATTGGGAGATGTCCCTGCTGACCTCTGGGATGTGAAGGAAGACCCTCAAGTCGTGCCCCTTTGGGGAACGTTCTCAATGTTACAAGGAGTGGACGGATTTTTCAGCCTGCTAATCTGCAGGCCGGGAATTCTTCCAATCCTGCTAATCAAAGGAACGAACCTGTTTCTTTCCCAAGGTCTGCACCTCTTGAGGTATCAGCTGGCAATCCGATTCCTGACTTAGTTCAGCGGCAGCTTGAGCGGATTCCTGCCGCAATTTCTATCTGGGGACTGATCTGTTCGTCCAAGGAGCATCGTCAGAGGCTGTGTCACGCCCTATCCCGCCTTGAAGTGCAGGCCGATGTCACGCTAGAGGCAATGATATCTCTCATCCCCCCTCCAACCTCCAAGCATACAGTGATCTTCACAGACAAGGATCTGCCAGTCGAAGGAGTCGACCACAACCGCCCTTTGCACATTACCGTCAAGTGTCGAGGACTCTGGGTCCCGACTGTTCTTATTGACAACAGCTCCGCTATCAACGTCTGCCCGCTGTGGGTCACTTATCGTTTAGGACTCACCAAGAAGGACCTGGCACCTTCCAATCTGGCTGTCAAGGCCTACGACGGCACCCGTCGCGTAGTCGAGGGTATTTTGAAGCTCAAACTCGATGCTGAGGGTTTTGAGATGGACATGGAGTTCCATGTCGTGGACATTCCCGCGACTTTCAATCTTCTGTTGGGCAGGCCGTGGCTCCATCGATCCGACATCATGGCTGTGCCGTCTACTCTCCACCAAAAGGTTATTCTGGGGCTACCTACCGGTACTCTAACTATCTGCGGGGACTCTGGCACCCGCCCGCTCAAGGAGGATGGGACTCCTATTTTGGGAATCCAACACGGCGAAGAAGACGTCGATCTTGGGGGTTTCTCTTTTGATACTTCAGGCACTGTGATGGCCATCAACGTGGACGGGAACTTCCTCATAAGCTCTGTCGCGCTGGACATTTTGAGGAGGATGTCTTATTTTCCGGGCGTTGGTTTAGGTTCTCGCCGTCAAGGGGTCCCGGAGTTCCCTACTTTTCCTTTCAACGAGGGCCGCTTTGGTTTGGGGTATATCGCCTCTGCCAAAGATGCCAAGCGGAGGAAATATATGGGAAAACCTCGGACCCTCTGCGTTGGTCCCAAATTTGTACGTGAGGTGGGAAATGCCACTTACACTGGGCAGGCTGAGCCCTTTATTCATTCCGAAACCGGGGAGCTGCTGCCTGGATTTGAGATTTTCGCTGATGACACCTGGTCAAGCAGTGATGATGAACCAGCAAAGGAAGAATTCAAGAGGAAGCTTAATCAGGAGAAAATCAAGACCGACTGGTTGGGATCTATCAATCAGGGGAATTTGGAGCTGCTGTTCCAGGAATTCTCCCAGGTGGGTTTGGCTGGGGAAGCTGAAGAGGCCGAAGTGCTCATGCTCGGGCCCGATGCCCTCGAGGATCCCACCTCTCTCATTGTGAAAGCCAAGGGCTCTCTAAATAATTGCATTTTCAAGCCACGCCTGACTTGCATTGACGACACTTCTGAGTCTGGGTCTGGGTCTGGGTCAGAGTCTGTTTCGTCCTCTAAGTCTAGCTCTGAGTCGGAGTTTGTGCCTCTGGGCCCTCCATGTCATAGCTTTTATTTTGAGTTTGACTCTCTTGTACTTGGTGACCCTTCAGGGGCTTGTGAAATGAACGAAGCATCTTCTGACTATTTCAATGATCTTTATATAAACTGTGTCGACCCTGACGATGAGGGGATAGATTTCGATGGGGACATTCCCAAGGAAATCCGTGCCTTCATCGAAAGGGAGGACGAAAGGCATGCTCAGCCATTAAAAGAAGAAATAGTTTCTATAAATTTGAAAGATGAAAATGATCCTCGGATGGTTCAAGTGGGCTCCACACTTTCACCAGAGGAGCATCGCGATTTCAAAGAGCTGCTCACCGAGTTCAGTGACGTTTTCGCATGGTCTCATCGAGATTTGCCCGGAATCGATCCCGAGATTGTGGAGCATCGCATTCCTTTGTTTCCAGATGCCAAGCCTGTGAAACAGAAGCTCCGACGGATGAGGCCGGATTGGGTTCAGAAGATTAAGGAGGAGGTTACCTAGTAGATTGACGCTGGCTTTCTCATGGTCTCTCAGTATCCCACATGGGTTGCCAACATTGTCCCCGTTCCTAAGAAGAATGGTCAAATTCGAGTTTGCGTTGATTTTCGGGACTTGAACAAAGCGAGCCCCAAAGACGATTTTCCCCTGCCACACATTGATGTGCTTATGGACAATACTGCGGGGCACGCTTTGCTCTCGTACATGGATGGCTTCTCTGGCTACAACCAAATTGTCATGGCGCCCAAAGACCGCGAGAAAACCACGTTCATCACTGAGTGGGGGACTTATTGTTATCTTGTCATGCCTTTCGGCTTGAAGAACGCCGGGCCCACTTATCAGCGAGCCGCTACCACCATCTTGCATGACATGATGCACAAAGAAGTCGAGGTCTACGTCGATGACATGATCGCCAAATCCAAGACTCGAGAAGGCCACGTTCCTGTACTTAGGAAGTTCTTCAAGAGGTTGCGAAAGTTCCGTATGCGTTTAAATCCTTAGAAATGCATCTTTGGGGTTACAGCTGGTAAGATGCTTGGTTTCATGATCACTTCTCGTGGAATTGAGGTCGACCCGTCGAAATTCAAAGCAGTCCTTGATATGAAGCCACCAGATTCCAAAAAGGGAGAGCGAAGCTTCTTGGGAAAGGTACAGTTCATTAGCAGATTCATCGCCAAGTTGACTCTAACTTGCGAGCCGATGTTTCGTCTATTGAAGAAGAATACTCCGTACGTTTGTTTGGACAGACAAGTGCCAGGCGGCTTTCACCTCCATTCAAATCTACCTGCAGAACCCTCCGGTTTTAATGCCACCAGTACCAGGGAAACCCTTAATACTTTACTTGTCTGTAAATCCTTTGTCTATGGGGTGTTTGCTAGCGCAAGAGGGAGAAAAGGGAGTTGAAAGGGCCATTTACTACCTGAGTAAGAAGATGGTTGGCGCTGAAGAATGCTACACCGCTCTTGAAAAGACATGTTGGGCTCTTGTGTGGGCATCCAAGAAATTAAGACACTACATGCTGGCTTACCCAGTAAAGTTGATTTCTCGCATAGATCCTCTCAAGTATCTGTTTGAGAAACCTGCGCTTACTGGTAAGCTAGCACGTTGGTTGCTTTTGCTCGCAGAGTTTGATCTCGAGTATGTCACTAGGAAATCTGTCAAGGGACGCGCGGTCGCTGAATTCCTGGCTGATCATCCTGTCAATGGACCAGAGGACTCGGATTTTGCATTTCCAGATGAAGGGATAATGGCGATTGTCAAAGACACCTAGACCCTTTATTTTGATGGAGCAGCCAATCAGAAGGGGTACGGGATTGGGGTTTTGCTGATAACCCCTGAAGGTGCTCACATTCCGTTGGCATTTAAACTCAATTTTGATGTCACAAACAACCAAGCTGAATATGAGGCCTGCATTGTCGGCATGGAAGCTGCTCTTACGCTAGGTGTGGAGAAACTCGAAGTCATTGGTGATTCCAACCTCGTCGTTTCTCAGGCTAACAGGGACTGGAAAGTTCGGGAGGACAGATTGAAGCCTTATCACCAAGACCTAGAGGACCTCATTCTTCGTTTCAACAAAGTCACATTCACGCACATCCCTCGGTTGAAGAATCAGTTCGCTGATGCTCTAGCAACTCTGGCTTCCATGGTCGAGCTTCCGATTGTTGTCAAGCTTCGTCCTATTCTAATTGAACAGCAGGACTTGCCTGTTTATCAGTACATCAACGCCGTCGATGATGTTGATGACGGTCTACCCTGGTATCATGATATTTGGAATTTCATTGAAAGTGGTCAGTTCCCGCCTGACACCACTAAGAAGGATCAAACAGCACTGCGAAGGTTGGCTGCTCAATGCATTATCTGTGGGGGGAAGCTGTATCGGAGATCTCACTGCGGAATGCACAAGCTCTGTGTCAGTGGTGCGGAGGCCATCAAAATCATGGAGGAAATTCATGAGGGAGTTTGTGGCCCTCACATGAGCGGGGTCATGCTCGCCAGAAAAATCCTGCGACAGGGTTACTTTTGGTCTACCATGGAATCTCAGTGTGTGGATTACGTACACCGCTGCCATAGGTGTCAAATCCATGCCAATCTCATGCATGTCCCTCCTTCTAAACTATTCGGCATGACATCGCCCTGGCCCTTTTCTGTTTGGGGCATCGATGTTATCGGCATGATCAGGCCCTCTGCTTCGAACGGGCATCGGTTCATTTTGGTGGCGATAGATTACTTCACCAAGTGGGTCGAGGCTGAATCTTACAAGACCCTGACAGCGGTTCAGGTTGCTCAGTTCATCCGAAAGAACATCATCTATCGGTACGGGGTTCCACAGGCGTTCATTTCTGACAATGGGGTTCACTTCAAAGGCAAGGTGTTAGAGCTTTTCGAGGAATTCCAGATTCAGGTTCATCACTCAACGGTCTATCGCCCTCAGACGAATGGGGCGGTCGAGGCAGCCAACAAGAACATCGAGACTATTATCAAGAAGTCCGCAGAGTCTGCCAGGGACTGGCACGAGCATCTGCCTCTAGCTCTTTGGGGGTATCGCACGTCAATTCGAACATCAACAGGGGCCACCCCTTTTTCCCTAGTCTATGGAATGGAAGCTGTGCTTCCCATCTAGCTTGAAGTGCCAACTTTGAGGATCATGGCTGAATGTGAACTCATGGAGTCCGAATGGCTTAGTGGGAGATTTGTTGAACTTATGCTCTTTGATGAGAGGAGGCTTCGTGCCTTGTATCATGTTCAGGGGTTTCAGCGCAGAATTGCTCGGGCATTCAACAAGAAAGTGAAGTCTCGTGACTTGGCTGAAGGGGATATGGTCACAAAGGAAATCCGGGCTCCCATCTTCGATCTGCGTGGTAAGTTCCGCCTGAAGCGCGCAGGACCTTACATTATCAAGACCATCCTCTCGGGTGGAGCAGCTCAACTCATTGATCTGGACGGCAACGGGTTCAACACTCTGGTCAACCTGGATCAACTTAAAGGTTACTATCCTTGAGAGAAGCTCGTTGGGCCGAAAACCACAAGGGTGGGCGGTCCCAAGCAAAAATTAGAGCAAGCCTGCTAGACTGAAAACCCAAGGGGGCAGTTTAGGCAAAAATAAATAGGCATTCAATCAAAGCTCGCTAGACTGGAAACCTACAAAGGCAGTTCTAGGCAAAAATTAGAGCGCAAAAGGAGAGCCAAAATACACGAGCGAACCTTAGCCTAAACTACGTTTTGACCTGATTCCCTAACTTGGGATATGTAGGCAGTCTCTCTGTGAGATTCGGTCACAATCAATCAACTCGATCCAGGGTTTTTATCCCAAAGTTTACCTCAACATTCAAGCGGCGTGGTGTCCAACACTTGGACCAAAAAGGGGAAAATTCTTAATCTTTCACCTTTATTCAAAACTATTATTTCTATTACATAGGCTGAGCAGAGCCCTAAGAAAAACAATAAAGCATAAAAAACAGAACGAAATGCTAAGAGGCCCTCACGGGCTCACGGTTTATTCCAGATCATTGGAGTCGTTTCAGGAGTCAGTCTGTGCTTTGTCTCCTTGCAACCTCTTCACTTAGCCATGCTACATAGCGGCGTTTGAGTCTCGTGCTGAAGTCATCTTCCACTCCTCCGAGTTCTCTCAAGCCCCAGTTATACTCATACCCTACCAGATGTTAGGCTGTGAATGCTGGAATCTGGAAATCTTCTATCCCAGCTCGATGAAAGCCTTGGCTCATGCCTAACTGTCGCAGAATACGACCTGGAATATAGAATGTGAAACTGGACAGCCCAGCAATCACCATTCTCTCAAAACTTGCAGAGTGTATAGCCATGTCCGGGATGTTCAGGGCTTCGTGCCGCCAGATGATCTCATGCGGAGACATCTCTCTCATGAAGGTGTGCCACTCCCCCTCAGACATCTCTGGGTACAGCATTCCCCTTTGATGCATTCGCCCGGGCAAACGGGGCCAGTTCGCTTCAGGAGCCGAGATTAGCCCGAGTTTGTCGCACAGCCATAACTGTATGAGTGAAAAGACAAGTAAGGAGCCACATAGGCCTGAGCGAAAGAAAACAAGTAAGGAGCTTCTATACAGCCTTACCTGAGAGTTGAGGTAAAAACAGACTGTGTGAAAGCCGGAAAAAGGTGAGCTGAGTGAGAATTTACCTGTAACAGGAGTGGGCTGCCACCGAACGTGTTCGTTTGACCGGTGGCCACCAAATCCAAACCAATAAGTGTTTCGGCGAGCACCATGGGAGCTACGTTCTTTCGAACACCCATCTGTGTAGCCACGTCAATCAGCGAGGGGTCGGGCCGTCCGTGCGGAGACACCATCAAATATGCGGCCAGTATGCCAATTGACATGGCAAATCGACGTCGAGCCTGCAGAACAGTATCTGCTGGATCGCCGTCAGGCCCGTACCATTCCATTAGGCGCACGACGTTTATCTGTCCGCCAATCAGCAGGCCTTCCGCCGCACCTCTTGAAATATTCAGACAAGTTTTCAGCAGCTTCGACATGCTTTGCCTGTAAGGTGGCACGACAATCACGCTCGAAGCAAAGCCTTGGAGATATGCCTGAAATTCTTCCACGGTCGGGCACAGCTCGTTGTCCCCGAATCGGAACACATGGACGTCCCGGTCCCAAAACTGCAGGGCTGCTCTCAGGATTTTGGGGCGGAGCCTTACACTTTTTAAGAAGCGGAAGGCGGCCAGCCCGTGAGAACGGAAGCATAGCCAATCACTCGCGACAAATTCTTCGAGCCACGGGTTGATTAATGTGGGGAGATGATTTGCCATTGGGGGAAAGCGTCTGAAGTTTTCTACGGAGAGCACACCCTTCATTCAGGGAGCTACTCCTCTTTTGTAAGCTAAGGAAGTAGGTGAAACTTTTCCTTTGGGTGAAGTGTCCATGCAAGGTGTCCCTCTACTTATTAAAGATCAAGGGCACACCTCTGGGAGGAACCAGAAGCCCCTGCACGTCCAGAACTGCTGACAAAGCCTGCCACCTTTTACTTTCCGAATGGGTCAAG
Source organism: Rhododendron griersonianum (assembly GCA_018127125.1). Classification (NCBI taxonomy): domain Eukaryota; kingdom Viridiplantae; phylum Streptophyta; class Magnoliopsida; order Ericales; family Ericaceae; genus Rhododendron; species Rhododendron griersonianum. The sequence continues at coordinate 26,604,497 of CM030790.1, read as the reverse complement.
GCTGGCTGTAACAGGAGTTCTCAATCGCGCGATGGTTCTGAAGTGTCACGCGACTATTTGTACTCGCGCGATGGTTTCTCTCACTCGCGCGAGGGTTAAGTTTAAATCCGACACAGTAAGGCAGGCTACTGTCTTTTTGGGGTGATTTTCCGAATTTTGACTCGGGCCAGATTTTGAAATTCCGATGCTTCCAGTAGGTCATTATGGGTGATTATGATTACGTCGAAGTGTTGTTTGTTCAAATTGCACGTTTGGTGGTGAATTCAATCCCACGAATGGATAACGGCCAGATGGTTCTTATTTAAAGTCGTTATTTAGCCGGTCAAGCCGGGCAAAAGGTCGTACAAGTTACAAAGCAAGCATTGAAAAGCAGAGTCAGAAGTTCAGCCGGCCTGATGGTTTTACTAAATACAAACTTGGTTTTTTCGCGGGATTCAGAAATATCCCCTCAGCCTTGCTTCGACTTCAACGCGAAGCCACCTTATGTAACGACTCTCCAGCCATGTCTTGAACTCTGGGATTGGTTCCTTCAGCGTCCTATCGCCCCAGTTGTCTTTGTAACAGCGCAATTGCCACGAGTCAAATGCAGGGATGTCGAAATCTTCCGCCCCATAACGCTTATACCCTTGGCTTCTCCCGAGCTGTCGGAGTGTACGCCCTGGAACGTAAAATGTGAAGCTCGATAGGCCAGCGATTATCACTCTCTTGAATCCAGCTGAATTGAGCGTCATTGCTGGAAGGTTTAACCAGAGGCATCTCCAGACTATGTCCTCAGAGTGCAGATCATTCAGAAACGCAAACCATATGTCCACCGTTAGGTCGGGGAATATCATTGGTCTTTCGACCAAAAGCCTGGGGAACTCTTCAAAGCCAGCCTGTGGCTCTTCTAAAACCCCCACTTTGTCCGCCAGCCAGAGCTGCATATGAGCAGAGGTCAAATCAGAAATCAAGTACTGCCTGAGTATTTGGGGTTAAAATGAGGATGCAAGAAAGTGTGCCGAATGGGAATTTACCTGGAGCAGAATAGGGCACCCGCTGAAGGAATCAGCTTGCTCAAGTTTCAGCATGTCTAAACCCAGGTGCGTTTCCGCTAAAATCACGGGCATGATATTTTTCTGGGCGTCCATTTGCAAGGCGATGCTCACTAATTTGGGATTCGCTCCTCCGTCAATGGGAATCAGCATATACGCAGCCAGTGCGCATATGGACAAAACGAAGCGTCTGTGAGCTTCCCCCACGTAGTCTCCCAGGGCTCCCTCGGGTCCATATAGCTCAATTAGGCGGAAGATGTTGAGTTCGCCATTCTGAATGATGCTGGCCGTCAGTACCTCTAGAATATTGAGTCTCGCCTGTAGGATTTGCTCCATGTCTTCGTGAACGGGCGGAACCGCAAGAACGTCTAGGTTGGCGAAGCCTGGCACGTACGCTTGAAATTCTTCTATGGTAGGGCACATCTTGTCTTGTCAGAATCGGAAGACATGCACGATCGGATCCCAAAAAGGCAATGCGGCTTGGAGGAGCTCGACGCACGGTCGAGCGAATCAGAGATCTCGAATTGAGGACAAGCATCGAGACCGAGGGCTCGCCCAATTTATGGTTTCTTCTCTCAGTAACCAAAAGTCGAGTAATTCCGTTAACGCATCTCCCATTTTGGTGATAAAGAGGGATGTACACTACATTCCTCCTAAAGCTTTCCTTCTTATAAGCCAAATATGTTGGAATTGAGGCCTAGGTGTCCCACCACCTTGCCATGCAAGGACTCCCTTCTTCCTGCAAACTCAGAACAGCTCCCAAGACGTGGAACAATGAACAGGATAATGGCAATAATTTGGTCAAACCAAGGCAGCTTAGCAAGATTTGACTATCGCGCGACACTTACAAAGCATCGCGCGACAGAGATTACCCGGGCGACAGTTCCACCATCGCGCGATGGTTGGTCTGCAGTTTTGACAGATTCCAACAGCTACTGTCCAAATTTGGTCGCTTTTCATTCCAAGGGTCTTTTTGCACTTTTAATGATTCCAGCAAGTCATTATAAGCATTTGTGACCATATCCAAGCATCGGATTCCAAATGCCATGCTCAACGAAGATTTTGGACCCTCGGAGGCCCATTTCAAGTTCAAATCAAGGTTTCGGGAGGTCGAAACTCGCCATGGAGGCTCTAGCCCATTTTGGTCATGCCATGCAGGTCACCTAGACCTTAAGTGACTGTGTGGAGGTGTCGGTTTCAGTCCGGGACATAATTGAGTCTTTCTTGGATGTATTATGCCATTTTCGCGTCATTTTGTGCGTTTTTCGGTATGAGTCTATCCTCGGGATGTTTTAATCAGTTCCGTTGATTGGTACAGGTCATGTTGACCGTCATTGACCTTTCATGAGTGTCAGTTTTGTCTTCAGCAGAGTATTGTGAGTTTTGGCGTATTAATGCCCAAAATTTCATTATTTCTCGTGTCCTTGTATCCTTGCCGTATCCTAGGGTACTTTTCCTATTTCTTTCAGAGCTAGGCCAGTTTTATACTCATATGTGTCTGTGAGTGGTCTCGATGTGTTGTCAATGCAAGTTTGGTATTAGTGGCGGGTTTTACCTTCTCTTATTCGTAACGAGAAACAATAAACTCGAAAAATGCAAATTTCTATAACAACCATGATCTATCCATGTCAACTACTATATCAACGGCACATCAGCCAATCAAAAGCGCCAAGTCAAGTCAGGGCACATGCACCCGCTAGTCAAAAGGCACGCAGGCCCTCAAAGTATCTGTCAAAAGCTATCTACTTGGGCACGCAGGCCCGGAATCAAAAGCAAAAGCAGCATGCAAAAGGGGTAACGGAGGCTTCATCGTTGCCTTCTGCGCACTCAAAGCCCGTCACCGCTACCCGCATCGTCCCGTAGCTCCTGGGGATCGTCTCTGTACCCCGGATCATCAATGGAATCGTCGGAGCCACTGCTAGTGGACGAGTCCTCCTCGTCCTCTCCTTCCTCCTCATCCTCTTCTTCCTCTCCTTCCTCTTCTTCCTCATCCTCGGAGGTCTGACCTAAGATTAGCCGCTTCCGGCGGCCCGGCTCCTCCAGTGTCGGCTTCTCGTGCTTCTTGAGTTGGTACCGAAGCTCAGCTTGCCTCGCGGCTTGTCTGGCTTCCTCCTCGCGTGCGCGTGCCGTCTGTAAACCCCTCGTCTGTCGTTGCATAGTAGTGGCCGGAGGTGTGGGTTTCTTCGCCGCCGCCTTCTTCAGCGGCGGATCTCGCGCACTCTTCCTCCTAGGGTTCATCTTCCCCTGCACCTGCATTGTCATTTCATTTCAAAGCATGAGTATCTATCGTGCATGTTATATTTCTGTATTGAAAGCAGGTACAGTCTATCAAGCTATCAAAGCAGGAATGTATCGAAAGCAGGAATGTATCGAAAGCGGGAATGTATCGAAAGCAGGAATGTATCGTTTTTCATACCTGGGTCCTCTGAACGACGGCTGGCTGAGTCGACTGTAGTGTCGGTACCTGGTATTGCAGCTCCAGTGGCATGCCGCTCACTGCCCTTCTCACCACATTCTCCAACGCCAGCATGCGTCGAACGGCCTCGTTCACCCACTCAGTTGGCACCTGCATGCAATTTAAGTTCATCAGGCTATTCAGCACGTAATTCAAGTATCTAGAATTGAAAAGCAATATGGGAAACTGGGTCTTACCGAAACAGTTACGGGAGTGGGCTCCGCTCTCGTAGGCACTAACTGCAACTCCGCAGGATTCCCCTGGCTGTCAACCACAGGAATCCTCCAAAGTAGCTCAGGGAGTCCACCAGCCACCGGTCCGCTCGGGGTTCGCCTTGCCCGACTTTCACCTCCTCTCCGTCCCTCTCCAGCTGCTCTCCTCTCCTCAGCAGCCCCTGTGGCCTGGCCTCGCACCTCTCTCAGGCCACGGATCCCCAGTGGACCCGCCAGGAAGTCTCTCTAGTAGACAGCATAGTCCCTATCAGGACGCAGGTAGCGCTCAAGCTTAGGATCCGACCTCGTATACCTCTCCAGCTCAGCCCGTGTGTACTCTCCCGTGTGTGAAGCTCGAGGTGGGAGTGGCCCTGGCACCTGGAACTCAGGGTAACCAAGCGACTAGCACGTCACTCGATCCCCCAAATTCCACTGCCAACCGAAGGCCGACTCCAGTAACACCCTGCTGGCTGTGACAACCCTGCTCCGGGCCAGGTACTCTGGCTCTGGTCCCGCTCTCCTCCAGGGATCCCAATTGACCTGCAATTCAAGGCAAACAAGCAATACAAGCAATTGATCAGCGACAGCATTAAAGCAAGGAAATGAATACATGTCTAAATGCTTATGATTACGTGTTCATACCTGTGAGGCCCTAAGCTCGTCCAAGTACAGTCTGAAGGCGTTGAGCTCGCCTCTCCCTTCTTTCTTCCCTGTGCTTGCCTTGCTCCACTTCAGCGCGCGGGGGAGAGTGCTCAGGTCTGGATGCTTGCACTCCGGCGGATACATCCGCAATACCTCGTAGGCCCAAAGCTGCACAATGTTTAGACAAATTCAAACATTAGTCACAAGGCATACAGCATTTGAAATTGAAACAGTCAAGCAGACTAAACAATGGACAAAGCATAATCAAATTGTGCTTAATAAAGGGTCAGAATTGTACCTCCCAAACCCTCCAGTAGCCAGCTGTGCTCTTACCCGTCCTCGACGAGTTGCCAAAGAAGTGGTAGGCAGTCCCCAGAGCAGCTCCACCCCAGTCGAAGCGTGAGGCCGTTCTCAAGTCCCTCAGCGCTGGTAAGTAGGAGAGGTGGACTTTACTTCGTCTGTTTGGGTACAGAGTGGCACCAAACAGGTACAGCAGGAACGCCCGGGCCATCTGCTCCGCCTCCCGGTCATTCGTCACCTCCTTCTTCAGGTAGCCCTTGAACTGGTCATACCTCGCCATCCCCTCCTCTATCTTGGGCGCTTTGCCCAGAAACCACTCCAGAGCAGCCCGATCCTCCTGGATCCCCGAGTCGAACGGTATGGGCTCACCTCCAACCCTCAGCCCTGTGATCGCTGCAAAGTCTGTAGGCGTCACTGTCATCTCCCCAGGAGGTAGGTGGAAGGTATTGGTGGTATCCCTCCACCTCTCAGCAAGTGCTACAAGAACGGCATGGTCATTCCTCGCGGGGGTAAAAATCTGCACGAATACCCCAAAGCCTGCCTCGTCTACCAACCGCCTCACTCTCTCAGGCAGCCCCTCGTACAACTGTAAGGACATACACGCGCCCCCGAAGCCGCGGATATCCCTCTGTCCCGCTCTAGCCTGTTTCAGACACAAAGACAAGCAGCAAGAGGCTTTATCAGTATACAGGAAGTTCATTCTCAAGTTCTAGGTAATCAATGAAGCCTATGACACATTTTCAGCTTGAGTTCTATGCCATGGCTCGACTCGGAAGTGTGGTGTGCTATTCTAAAATCCCGTGCATACGGAGTTCTCATTTTCAAGTTTTAGGTAATCAATGAAGCTTACAACGGATGGTTGGTTCAGGTTATTACATATTGGGCCTACGTTACAAGAAGTGCCTAGGTTTAGCATGCTTTGGCTCGCAAGTTATCGGTGCAATTCTAAGTTCAAGCATGTTCTAAGCAAGTATCGAATTTGAACTATCAATGCAAGAATATCGAAATCAAATTACAAAGGGTGTTTTCTGAGAATACACCTCCATCCACGTCGCTGCAATGTGGGCCCGGGGATCTCTCAACACCAACTCGTCGTCGAAGTCTCTCCGCGACGGTACGCGTGCCCCAATGCCCGACGGCACAAAAAGGTGCGGCGTGGGAAGCACGTATGCTCCCGCTGAAAAGCCCGGGTGACTCGTGTCCTTCGCCTCCGCCACGGCTGTAACCCTAGGCCCCTGTGCCTCCGCTCTGGCCCTCTCCTCGGCCTCCGCCTCTCTCAAAAGGTCCTCTCTCTCTCGGCCCTCTCCGCGGCCTCCGATGCCTCAATGGCCCGGGCACGATCCTCCCTGGCCTTTAGGACTAACTCCCCAATCAGGGGGTTGTCCTCAAGAAGCCTCGCCAATGCCTCGTCTGTCAAGAACTCGGCGACATCGTGTTTTGTAATCGGCCTATGACTCGACGACGTCATCGCGGGCTGAAACAGAATGTCCTCCTCTCGGACCTCAACCGGAGTCTCTGTGACCTCCTCCTCTGCATCTACAACACTTTTGCCCTTCGCCGAATCCCTCGGCGGGGACCCGGACGGCTCAACAGTGTCGTCTCCTGCCCCACTACTACTGCCTCCTCCAGCTTCGACCCTCGCGCGAGGCTCCTCCTCTGTCGCGCGAGGGTGCTCTCCAGCACCAGTCTCTCCGGCGTCGTATGGACTTACTCCAGTCACCACTGACCCCTCCACGGCCATACTCGAGTCCAATGGCTCAACACTGTGGCTCACGGCCCCTGTATCGACCATCGCGCGAGCCTCTGGCTCCGTCGCGCGATGGATCTCGCCATCACCAGTCACCTGCTCGCGGCCCCCTTCGCCATCTCCGCCTATCGCCGCCGCTGCACCGGCCTCTGCGATGGCTTCCGCCGGTGGTTGATCCCCTGTTTCAACGACCATTGGACCTCCTCGGTCCTCCGACTGGTCCACGACTTCTCCTCCGCCTTCCCCGCTACCGTGGTCAGCCATGGATGGATGATCAAGGTTAGGCTCGTCGATTTTGTGGATGGAATCAAGGTTTGAGAAGGAGTGAGAGGGTTTGAGAGGAGAGACGAGAGTTGGGGAGATTTTTGAAACGTTGAAAACCGCCCTGGCACTGTTTCTGGTAACGTCCCGCGGATGTTTAAACGATTGGAACGGGTCTGGGCCTATTCAGACCCAAGCCCTAACTCGAGACCCTCGCGCGATGGTTCAAGAGTGTCGCGCGACACTTCGTTTTGGGCCTCAGGCCCAATCCAGATTCTAAGTCCGGCCCAATCTCAATCGCCTCTCTGTTGGAGTCCATGGCTCTTTGATATGCTGTGCAATAAATTTGGGGGTCATTTTGGAAGTCTCGTCTTCAAGCCCGAAGATTTTTGCATCCCCAGCAGTCGTCCGATCATCAATCAACGACGATCTAACCGTCCGATCTTCAATCAGCGACGATCTATCCGTCCGATCAATAATCAGCGACGATCTATCCGTCCGATCTTCAATCAGCGACAATCTATCCGTCCGATCTTCAATCAGCGACGATCCATCCGTCCGATCATCAATCAGCGACGATCCATCCGTCCGATCTTCAATCAGCGACGATCTATCCGTCCGATCTTCAATTTTCCCTTGGTGCACGGTATTTTTATATGCTCGTCTGCATTTTCCATTTAATCGGCTTTTGGGCGGATTTGGTGGGTGTCTAGAAATCTTTGACGTTACCCGTACCAGTCAATGGTGCTCCGCGTGCCGTCAAAGAGGGACTACTGTAGACACCCCAATCTGGGTCTCCCAATTGTTTTACTTTGTTTTACGGTTTTCTTGTTTCCTCGATGATGAAATCGGATCAAACGAGCTTGGATTGGGAATGGATTGAGCTTGGAATGCTTAGAACCCTGCTTGAACCTTTTGAACCCCTCTGAACCTCCAGTCAAACCCTAGACCCAGATTTGACCGTCGCGTGATCCTTCATGTTCCTCGCGTGATACTCAGCTTGCCAGGTGTGGGCAGCATGCCCTTCGGAGAGAAAGGATTTCGTTCCTTCCCGCCGTTTGCGGCCCTTTTTCAAAAAATCGAGGGAGCGCGAGCGCCGGTGGCAAGCGCTCGAAAATACAGAGTCGCCACTTGAGTTTTGAGGGTCCGACACTCAAGGAACCGCATTTCGAAGTACCTGCCGCGCTGTTTTTGCTCCAGGGAGGTGTCTACATCCGTCATAACCATATCTGGGTTCGGGAGCCAGGTTACGAGAGGGGAAGGGTTTTAAGGCACCCCTCTCGCCCAATCCGGAGATCGGTCTCTACTTAGGCATTTTTATGAAAACTTTTGTGATTCTTCTTCTTTTAATTAATTTTAGCCAATTATGGCGGGGGAACAGTTTAATCGGGGGTTAAAACTGTAACAATTTGCAGGATATGATCAAATGATAGCATGGATGGATGGCATGACGAGTAATAAATGGGATGGATTTAAAATAGCGATCAGATGCCAAAACTAGGCTCGGGACAGATTTGCCCTGCACGATGGCCAACTTGCATGCATGAACAGATCTGCATGCAAGCCAACCCTCGCGCGAGACACGTGAACCCTCGCGCGAGTGTTGTCATCTCACCACAGTCCCAAATTCATCCCCTTCTGGGCTCTGGAAGGACCAGTGCACACCCATGAAGTAAACCAAGCAATTTATATGGAATTGTAAGAATACTAATTATTACAGATTGCTTCAGAAGGAGCCAAATGAAATGAAACACAACCCCTAAACAGAGGGGGGTATTAAAACAGAGGCCAAAGGCCTAGTTGCCCATGCAAGGGCTATTCATGGAAATCACAGGATTGTCGCGCGACAGATAGTGAGTCTCGCGCGACATTCCTGACTGGACTTCCAGGAATTGCTTTACATGCTTAGGGTCCTGAGACAGATTCAGGGGATCCCAAGGGCAATCCATGGTATTTAAAACAAATAAACTAGCTACTGTATTTTGTTTTTGCATGCATAACAGTGATCTAAAAATCAAAAAAAAGTACAACAGGCATGTTAATATTGCAAAACAGACAAGGGCTAGCCTCCCTTCCCCACAAGGTCCATTCTCTTGCTGACACAAGTGTCGCGCGAGTATGGTGGACCGTCGCGCGAGGGTGTAACTGCCACGAATTCTTGTAACTCTGCTGGCTTTAGGACCAGGGCATGGTATTGATTACCAGCCTTGGCCCTGTCAGCCCCCCTCAGGGATCAAAACAGAAACAGGTTAAATGTTATACCTTTGCTTGGAAAGGGTTTGGAAGTGGATTGAATTGATTAATGTAGCCTTGCAACTAAGTATACATTGACACACTAAGTTTAGAAGATTTAGGAAGTGGTTTAGGTTAGTGACTTTGTGCTAGAGGATTAATTGCCTTGGTGGAAGAGTAATTATCCTTGTGATCTTTTTTTCTTGGAACCCTTAACATGGAGGATGAAGGGGGGTATTTATAGGGGGAGTGCAAGGGCTAGGTAATGACCAAACATGGCCTTAGGACCAGCCAACAAGGCTGGTCACAACTTGGTGGTGAAGCTAGCCAACAAGGTGAGTGGGAGTGGTTGTGAGGGTGTGAGGGTGTAGCCTGCCAGAACCCTGTTCAGCTGAGGAAAACGGGGTTCCAGCCCATGTGACACCCAATCATCACAAGTCCAGCTGGATTCTGTGATAGGGACAGGAGAGAACTGTTGCGCGAGTGTTAGAAACTATCGCGCGATGGTCAACAGTCAACTGTTTGACTTTGACCAAACCTGGCAAACTGAGTATCGCGCGAGGAACACAAAGGATCGCGCGATGGTCAAAACTAATAATGGGGTTTGACTGAAGGTTCAGAGGGGTTCAAAAGGTTCAAGCGGGGTTCAAAGCACTCCAAGCTTAATCCATTCCCAATCCAAGCTCGTTTGATCCGATTTCATCATCGGGGAAACAAGAAAACCGTAAAACAAAGTAAAACAATTGGGAGATTCAGATTGGGGTGTCTACAGTAGCCCCTCTTTGACGGCACGCGGAGCACCATTGACTGGTACGGGTAACGTCAAAGATTTCTAGAGACCCACCAAATCCGCCCAAAAGCCGATTCAATGGAAAATGCAGACGAGTATATAAAAATACCGTGCACCAAGGGGAATTGAAGATCGGACGGATAGATTGTCGCTGATTGATTGATTGGACGGATGGATCGTCGCTGATTGATTGATCGGACGGATGGATCGTCGCTGATTGATGATCGGACGGATGGATCGTCGTTGATGATCGGACGGATGGATCGTCGCTGATTGATGATCGGACGGATGGATCGTCGCTGATGATCGGACGGATGGATGTCGCTGATTGATTGATCGGACGGATGGATCGTCGCTGATTGATGATCGGACGGATGGATCGTCGCTGATTGATTGATCGGACGGACCGCTGCTGGGGATGTAAAAGTCTTCGGGTTTGAAGGCAAAGCTTTCAAAATGACCCTCAAATTTATTGCACAACAAATCAAAAAGCCATGGACCCCAAAAAAGGGAGTAATTGAGACTGGGCCGGACTTAGAATCTGGACTGGGCCTGAGGCCCAAAACAAAGTGTCGCGCGACACTTGTGAACCATCGCGCGGTGGTTTAAAGTTAGGGCTGGGGTCTGAACAGGCCCAAACCCGTTCCATATGTTTAAACGTCCGCGGGACGTTACAGAAACAGTGCAGAACAGTTTCAAAACATCAGAACTCCTTTCTTCTCTCGTTTCTCCTCCAAAACCACTTTCAAATCCTCTCAAACCTTGATCAAACCACCAAACCAAGAAACCACGAACACCTAACGCGACCATGGCACACCACGGTGAGGATGGCGGCGGGGGTGATGTTATTGATCAACCGGAGGACCGAGGAGGGCCCATGGGTGTTGAAACAAGGGATCAGATACCAGCGGAGGCCACCGCAGGGGCCGGCGCAACGGTTGCAGGCGACGGCGACGAAGAACAGAGCCGTGAGCAGACACCTGGTGATGGCGAGATCCATCGCGCGACGGAGTCAGAGGCTCGCGCGATGGTTGATACAGGGGCCGTGGGCCACAGCGTTGAGCGGCTGGACCCTAGCACGGCCGTAGAAGGTTCAGTGGTGGCCGGAGTGGGTCCAGGGGACGCCGGAGGTATTGGCACTGGAGAGCACCCTCGCGCGACAGAGGAGGAGCCTCGCGCGAGGGTTGATGCTGGAGGAGGCAGTAGCAGTGGGGGAGGAAATGATACTGTTGAGCCGTCTGGGTCCCCGCTGAGGGATTCGGCGAAGGGAAAAAGTGTTGTAGACGTCGGGGAGGAGGTGACAGAGACTCCGGTTGAGGTCCGAGAGGAGGACATTTTGTTTCAGTCCGTGGTGACGTCGTTGAGTCATAGGCCGATTACAAAACACGACGTCGCCGAGTTCTTGCCAGACAAGGCACTGGCGAGGCTTCTTGAGGACAACCCCCTGATTGGGGAGTTGGTCCTAAAGGCTAGAGAAGATCGTGCCCGGGCCATTGAGGCGTCGGAGACCGCGGAGAGGGCCGATAGAGAGAGACAGGAGAGAGAGGAGCTTTTGAGAGAGGCAGAGGCCGAAGAGAGGGCCAGAGCAGAGGCACAGGGGCCTAGGGTCACGGCCGTGGCGGAGGCGAAGGACTCAAGTCGCCCGGGCTTTTCAGCGGGAGCATATGTGCTTCCCACGCCGCACCTTTTTGTGCCGTCGGGCATTGGGGCACGCATACTGTCGCGGAGAGACTTCGACGACGAGTTGGTGTTGAGAGATCCCCGGGCCCACATTGCAGCGACGTGGATGGATGTATATTCTCAGAAAACACCCTTTGTAATTTGATATCGATATTATTGCTTGGATAGTTCACATTTGACACTTGCTTAAAATATGCTTGAACTATAGAATTGCACAGATGACTTACGAGTCAAAGCATGCTAAACCCATGTACTTCTTGCAATGTAGGCCCAATACGTAATAACTTGAACCAACCATCCGTTGTATGCTTCATTGATTACCTAGAACTTGAAAATGAGGACTCTGTATGCACGGGCATTTAGAATAGCGCGCCAAACTCCCGAGTCGAGCCATGGCATAGAATTAAAGCTCAACATGTGTCCTAGGCTTCACTGATTACCTAGAACTTGAGAATGAACTTCATGTATACTGATAAACCCTTTTGCTGCTTGTCTTTGTGTCTGAAACAGGCCGGAGCAGGACAGAGGGATATCCGCGGCTTTGGTGGCGCGTGTATGTCCTTACAGCTGTACGAAGGGCTGCCTGAGAGAGTGAGGCGGTTGGTAGACGAGGCAGGCTTCGGGGTGTTTGTACAGACCTTGACCCTTGCGAGGAATGGCCATGCCGTCCTCGTAGCGCTTGCTGAGAGGTGGAGGGATACCACCAATACCTTCCACCTACCTCCTGGGGAGATGACAGTGACGCCTGCGGACTTCGCAGTGATCACGGGGCTGAGGGTTGGAGGTGAGCCCATCCCGTTCGACTCGGGGATCCAGGAGGATCGGGCTGCTCTGGAGTGGTTTCTGGGCAAAGCGCCCAGGATAAAGGAGGGGATGGAGAGGTATGACCAGTTTAAGGATTACTTGAAGAAGGATGTGACAAATGACTGGGAGGCGGAGCAGATGGCCCGGGTGTTCCTGCTGTACCTGTTTGGTGCCACTTTGTACCCAAACAGACGAAGTAAAGTCCACCTCTCCTACTTGCCAGCCTTGAGGACGGTCTCACGCTTCGACTGGGGTGGAGCTGCTCTTGGGATGGCCTACCACTTCTTTGGCCACTCGTCGAGGACGGGTAAGAGGGCGGCTGGCTACTGGAGGGTTTGGGAGGTACAATTCTAACCCTTTATTAAGCACAATTTGATTATGCTTGTCCATTGTTTAGTCTGCTTGACTGTTTCAATTTCAAATACCGTATGCCTTGACTAACATTTGAATTTGTCTAAACATTGTGCACCTTTGGGCCTACGAGGTTCTGCGGATGTATCCGCCGGAGTGCAAGCATCCAGACTTGAGCACTCTTCCTCGCACGCTGAGTGGAGCAAGGCGAGCACAGGAAAGAAAGAAGGGAGAGGTGAGCTCAACGCCTTCAGACTGTACTTGGACGAGCTTAGGACCTCACAGGTATGAACACGTAATCATAAGCATTTAGACATGTGTTCATTTCCTTGCTTTAATGCAGTCGCTGATCAATTGCTTGTATTGCCTGTTTGCCTTGAATTGCATGCAGGTTAATTGGGATCCCTGGAGGAGAGCAGGACCAGAGCCAGAGTACTTGGCCCGGAGCAGAATTGTCACAGCCAGCAGGGTGTTACTGGAGTCGGCCTTCGGTTGGCAATGGTACTTGGGGGATCGAGTGACGCACCAGTCGCTTGGTTACCCTGAGTTCCAGGTGCCAGGGCCACTCCCACCTCGAGCTTCACACACGGGAGAGTACACACGGGCTGAGCTGGAGAGGTATACGAGGTCGGATACTAAGCTTGAGCGCTACCTGCGTCCTGATAGGGACTATGCTGTCTACCAGAGAGACTTCCTGGCGGGTCCACTGGGGATCCGTGGCCTGAGAGAGGTGCGAGGCCAGGTTGCAGGGGCTGCTGAGGAGAGGAGAGCAGCTGGAGAGGGACGGAGAGGAGGTGAGAGCCGGGCAAGGCGAGCCCCGAGCGGACCGGTAGTTGGTGGACTTCCTACGCTGCTTTGGAGGATTCCCGTGGTTGACAGCCAGGGGAATCCTGCAGAGTTACAGTTAGTGCCCGCGAGAGCAGAGCCCACTCCCGCGACTGTTTCGGTAAGACCCAGCTTCTAATATTGCTTTTCAATTCCCAAATACTTGAATCATATGCTGAATAGCCTGATGAACTTGAATTGCATGCAGGTGCCGACTGAGTGGGTGAACGAGGCCATTTGACGCATGCTGGCGTTGGAGAATGTGGTGAGAAGGGCGGCGAGCGGCATGCCATTGGAGTTGCAGTACCAAGTGCCGACACCACAGCCGACTCAGCCAGCCGTTGTTCAGAGGACCAAGGTATGAAAAATGATACATTCCTGCTTTCGATACATTCCTGCTTTGATAGCTCGATAGACCGTACCTGTTTTCAATACAGAAATACAATATGCACAATAGGTACTCATGCTGAAATGAAATGCCAATGCAGGTGCAGGGGAAGATGAACCGTAGGAGGAAGCGTACGCGAGATCCGCCACCGAAGAAGGTGGCGGCGAAGAAACCCACACCTCCGGCCACTACCACGCAGCGACAGACGAGGGGCTTACAGACGGCACGCGTACGCGAGGAGGAAGCTAGACAGGCTGCGAGGCAAGCTGAGCTTCAATACCAACTCAAAAAGTGCGAGAAGTCGACACTGGAGGAGCCGAGCCGGCGGAAGCGGCTACTCTTGGGTCGTACTTCCGAGGACGAGGAAGAAGAGGACGCAGAGGAGGCAGAGGATGAGGAGGAAGGAGAGGAAGGAGAGGACGAGGAGCATTCGTCTACTAGCAGTGGCTCCGACGACTCCATCGACGATCCGGGGTACAGAGACGATCCCCAGGAGCTACGGGACAATGCGGGTAGAGGTGACGAGCTTTGAGTGCGCAGAGGGCGATGACAAAGGCTCCGTTTACCCTTTCGCATGCTGCTTTTGCTTTTGATTCCGGGCCTGCGTGCCCAAGTAGATAGCTTTTGACAGATACTTTGAGGGCCTGCGTGCCTTTTGACTAGCGGGCGCATGTGCCCTGACTTGACTTGGCGTTTTTGGATTGGCCGATGTGCCGTTGATATAGCAGTTGATATGGATAGATCATGGTTGTTCATGGAAATTTTGCATTTTTCAAGTTTATTATTTCTCGTTACGAATAAGAGAAAGTAAAACCTGCCACTAATACCAAACTTGCATTGACAACACACCGAGACTATTCACAGACACATGTGAGCGTAAAAACTGGCCTAGCTCTGAAAGAAATGAAAAAGGTACCCTAGGATACGGCTAGGATATGAGGATATGAGAAATAATGAAAATTTGGGCATTAATACGCCAAAACTCACAACACTCTGCTAAAGACAAAATTGACGCTCGAAAAGATCAATGGCGATCAACATGACCTGTACCAATCAACGGATCTGAACAAAACGCCCCTAGAAAAGACTTATACCGAAAAACGCACAAAATGACGCGAAAATGGCATAATACGTCCAAGAATGACTCAATTATGTCCCGGACTGAAACCGACACCTCCACACAGTCACTTAAGGTCTAGGTGACCTGTATGGCATGACCAAAATGGGCTAGAGCCTCCATGGCAACGTTCGACCTCCCGAAACCTCGATTTGAACTTGAAACGAGCCTCCGAGGGTCCAAAATCTTCGTTGAGCATGGCATTTGGAAACCGATGCTTGGATACAGTCATGAATACTTATAATGACTTGCTGGAATCATTAAGAGTGCAAAAAGACCCTTGGAATGAAAATCAACCAAATTGGACAGTAGCTGTTGGAATCTGTCAAAACTGCAGATAAACCATCGCGCGATGGTTAGGAACTGTCACGCGAGTGATCTCTGTCGCGCGATGCTTTGGAAGTGTCGCGCGATAGTCAAATCCTGCCAAGCTGCCTTGTTTTGACTAAATTATTGCCATTGCCCTGTTCATTGTTCCACGTCTTGGGAGCTGTTCTGATGCTGCAGAAAGAGGAGAGTCCTTGCATGGCAAGGTGGTGGGACACCTAAGCCTCAAGTCCACCACATTTGGCCTATAATAAGGAAGGCTTCTCGGGAGGAATGTAGTGTATACCCTTCTTTATTACCAAAAATGGGAGATGCATTGACGGAATTACTCGACTTTTGGTTACTGAGGGAAGAGACCATAAATTGGGCGAGCCCGCGGTCTCGATGTTTGTCCTCAATTCGAGACCTCCGATACGCTCGACCGTGCGTCGAGCTCCTCCAAGCCGCATTGCCTTTTTGGGATCCGATCGTGCATGTCTTCCGATTCCGTCAAGACAAGATGTGCCCTACCGTAGAAGAATTTCAAGCGTACGTGCCAGGCTTCGCCAACTTAGACGTTCTTGCGGTTCCGCCCGTTCATGAAGACATGGAGCGAATCTTACAAGAGAGACTCAATATTCCAGAGGCACTGACGGCCAGTATCATTCAGAATGGCGAACTCAACATCTTTCGCCTAATTGAGCTGTATGGACCCGAGGGAGCCCTGGGAGATTACGTGGGGGAAGCTCACAGACGCTTCGTTTTGTCTATATGCGCACTGGCCGCGTATATGCTGATTCCCGTTGACGGAGGAGCGAATCCCAAATTAGTGAGCATTGCCCTGCAAATGGATGCTCAGAAAAATATCATGCCGGTGATTTTAGCGGAAACGCTCCTGGGTTTAGACATGCTGAAACTTGAGCAGGCTGACTCCTTCAGCGGGTGCCCTATCCTGCTTCAGGTAAATTCGCATTCGGCACAATTCCTTGCATCTTCGTTTTTACCCCAAATACTTAGGCCGTGTTTGATTTCTGACTTGTCCTCTGTTCCCATGCAGCTCTGGTTGGCGGACAAAGTGGGGGTTTTAGAAGAGCCACAGGCTGGCTATGAAGAGTTCCCCAGGCTTTTGGTCGAAAGACCAATGTTATTCCCCGACCTAACGGTGGACATATGGTTTGCGTTCCTGAATGATCTGCAGTCGGAGGACATAGTCTGGAGATGTCTCTGGTTAAACCTTCCAGCAATGACGCTTAATTCAGCTGGCTTCAAGAGAGTGATAATCGCTGGCCTGTCAAGCTTCACATTTTACGTTCCAGGGCATACACTCCGACAGCTCGGAAGAAGCCAAGGGTATAAGCGTTATGGGGCGGAAGACTTCGATATCCCTGCATTTGACTCGTGGCAATTGCGCTGCTATAAAGACAACTGGGGCGATAGGACGCTGAAGGAACCAATCCCAGAGTTTAAGACGTGGCTGGAGAGTCGTTACATAAGGTGGCTTCGCATTGAAGTCGAAGCAAGGCTAATGGGATATTTCTGAATCCCGTGGAAAAACCCGAGCTGTAATTAGTGAAACCAGCAGGCTGCCTGAACTTCTAGCTCTGCTTTTTAATACTTGCTTTGTAAACCGTACGACCCTTCGCCCGGCTTGACCGGCTAAATAGCGACTTTGAATATGAACCACCCGGCCGTTATCCATTCGAGGGATTGAAATTGTCACCAAACGTGCAATTTGAACAAATAACGCTTCGACGTAGTCATAATCACCCATAATGATCTACTGGAAGCATCGGAATTTCAAAATCTGGCCCGAGTCAAAATCCGAAAAATAACCTCAAAAAGACAGTAGCCTGCCTTATTATGCCGAATTTAAACTTAACCCTCGCGCGAGCAAACAAAACCATCGCGCGAGTACAAACAGTCGCGCGACACTTCATGACCATCGCGCGATGGAAAACTCCTGTTACAGTGGCCAGCCTTGACCCATTCGGACAGAAAAAGGTGGCAGGCTTTGTCAACAGGTCTGGACGTGCAGGGGCTTCTGGTTCCTCCCAGAGGTGTTCCCTTGATCTTTAATAAGCAAAAAGGGCCACCTTGCATGGACACCTCATCCAAAGGAAAGATATTACATCCTTGCTTGGCTTATAAAGAAGGAGTAACTCCCTGAATGAAGGGTGTGCTCTCCGTGGAAAATTTCAGGCACTGTTCCCCAAATGGCAAATCATCTTCCCACATTAATCAGCCCGTGGCTCGAAGAATTTGTCGCGAGCGATTGGCTATGCTTCCGTTCTCATGGGCTGGCCGCCTTTCGCTTCTTAAAAAGTGTAAGGCTCCGCCCCAAAATCCTGAGAGCAGCCCTGCAGTTTTGGGACCGGGACGTCCACGTGTTCCGATTCGGGGACAACGAGCTGTGCTCGACCGTAGAAGAATTTCAGGCATACCTCCAAGGCTTTGCTTCGAGTGTGATCGTCGTGCCACCTTAAAGGCAAAGCATGTCAAAGCTGCTGAAAACCTGCCTGAATATTTCCAGAGGTGCGGCGGAAAGCCTGCTAATAGGCGGACAAATAAACATCGTGCGCCTAATGGAATGGTACGGGCCCGACGGCGATCCAGCGGATACTGTTCTGCAGGCTCGACGTCGATTTGCTATGTCAATTGGCATATTGGCCGCATATTTGCTGGTGTCTCCGTATGGACGGCCGACCCCTTGCTGATTGACGTGGCTACGCAAATGGGTGTTCGAAAGAACGTAGTTCCCATGGTGCTCGTCGAAACACTCATCGGTTTGGATTTGGTGGCCACCGGTCAAACGAACACGTTCGGCGGCAGCCCACTCCTGTTGCAGGTAAATCTCACTCAGCTCACCTTTTTTCGGCTTTCACACAGTCTGTTTTTACCTCAACTCTCGGCTAAGGCTATATAGAAGCTCCTTACTTGTTTTCTTTCGCTCAGGCTTATGTGGCTCCTTACTTGTCTTTTCGATCATACAGTTGTGGCTGTGCAACAAACTTGGCCTAATCTCGGCTCCCGGGGCGAACTGGCCCCGTTTGCCCGGGCGAATGCACCAAAGGGGAATGTTGTATCCAGAGATGTCTGAGGAGGAGTGGTACACCTTCATGAGAGAGATGTCTCCGCGCGAGATCGTCTGGCGGCACGAAGCCCTGAACATCCCGGACATGGCTATGCACTCTGCAGGTTTTGAGAGGATGGTGATTGCTGGGCTGTCCAGTTTCACGTTCTACATTCCAGGTCGTATTCTGCGGCAATTAGGCATAAGCCAAGGCTTTCATCGAGCTGGGACAGAAGATTTCCAGATTCCAGCATTCACAGCCCAACATCTGGTAGGGTATGAGCATAACTGGGGCTTGAGAGAACTCGGAGGATTAGAAGACGACTTCAGCACAAGACTCAAACGCCGCTATGTGGCATGGTTAAGAGAAGAGGTTGCAAGGAGACGAAACATAGACTGACTCCTGACACAACTCCAATGATCTAGAATAAACTGTGAGCCCGAGAGGGCCTCTTAGCGTTTCGTTCTGTTTTTGATGCTTTACTGTTTTTCTTAGAGCTCTGCTCAGCCTATGTAATAGAAAGAATAGTTTTGAATAAAGGCGAAAGATTAAGAATTTTCCCCTCTTTGGTCCAAGTGTTGAACGCCACGTCGTTTGAATGTTGAGGTACACTTTGGAATAAAAACCCTGGATCGAGTTGATTGATTGTGACCGAATCTCACAGAGAGACTGCCTACGTATCCCAAGCTAGGGAATCAGGTCAAAACGTAGTTCAGGCTAAGGTTCGCTCGTGTATTTTGGCTCTCCTTTTGCGCTCTAATTTTTGCCTAGAACTGCCTTTGCAGGTTTCCAGTCTAGCGAGCTTTGATTGAATGCCTATTTATTTTTGCCTAAACTGCCCCCTTGGGTTTTCAGTCTAGCAAGCTTGCTCTGATTTTTGCTTGGAACCGCCCACCCTTGTGGTTTTCGGCCCAACGAGCTTCTCTCAAGGGTAGTAACGTTTAAGTTGATCCAGGTTGACCAAAGTGTTGAACTCGTTGCCGTCCAGATCAATGAGCTGAGCCGCCCCACCTGAGAGGATGGTCTTGATAATGTAAGGTCCTGTGCGCTTCGGGCGAAACTTACCACGTAGATCGAAAATGGGAGCCCGGATTTCCTTCGTGACCATATCCCCTTCAGCCAAGTCACGAGACTTCACTTTCTTGTTGAATGCCCGAGCAATTCTGCGTTGATACCCCTGAACATGATACAAGGCACGGAGCCTCCTCTCATCAAAGAGCATAAGTTCAACAAACCTCCCACCTAGCCATTCGGACTCCGTGAGTTCACATTCAGCCATGATCCTCAAAGTTGGTACTTCAAGCTCGATGGGAAGGACAGCTTCCATCCCATAGACTAGGGAAAAAGGGGTAGCACCTGTTGACGTTCGAATTGATGTGCGGTACCCCCAAAGAGCTAGAGGCAGCTGCTCGTGCCAGTCCCTGGCGGACTCTGCGGACTTCTTAATGATAGTCTCGATGTTCTTTTTGGCTGCCTCAACCGCCCCATTTGTCTGAGGGCGATAGACCGTTGAGTGATGAACCCGAATCTGGAATTCCTTGAAAAGTTCTAACACCCTGCCTTTGAAATGAACACCATTGTCAGAAACGAACGCCTGTGGAACACCGTATCGATAGATGATGTTCTTTCGGATGAACTGAGCAACCTGAACTGCCGTCAGGGTTTTGTAGGATTCAGCCTCGACCCACTTGGTGAAGTAATCTATTGCTACCAAAATGAACCGATGCCCGTTCGAAGCCAAAGGCCTGATCATGCCGATAACGTCGATACCCCAAACGGAAAAGGGCCAAGGCGATGTCATACCAAATAGCTTAGAAGGAGGGACATGCATGAGATTGGCATGGATTTGACACCTATGGCAGTGGCGCACATAATCCACACACTGAGATCCCATGGTAGACCAAAAGTAACCTTGTCGCAGGATTTTTCTGGTGAGCATGACCCCGCTCATGTGAGGGCCACAAACTCCCTCGTGAATTTCCTCCATGATTTTGATGGCCTCCGCGCCACTGACACAGAGCTTGTGCATTCCGCAGTAAGATCTCCTATACAGCTTCCCTTCGCAGATAATGTATTGAGCAGCCAATCTTCGCAGCGCTGTTTGGTCCTTCTTAGTGGCGTCAGGCGGGAACTGACCACTTTCAATGAAATTCCAAATATCATGATACCAGGGTAGGCCGTCATCAACATCATCGACGGCGTTGACGTACTGATAAGCGGGCAAGTCCCGCTGTTCAATCAGAATGGGTCGAAGCTTGACCCCAATCGGAAGCTCAACCATGGAAGCCAGAGTTGCTAGAGCATCAGCGAACTGGTTCTTCATCCGAGGGATGTGCGTGAACGTGACTTTGTTGAAACGAGGAATGAGGTCCTCCAAGTCTTGGTGATAAGGCTTTAATCTGTCCTCCCGAACTTTCTAGTCCCCGTTAGCCTGAGAAACGACAAGGTTGGAATCACCAATGACTTCGAGTTTCTCCACACCGAGCGTAAGAGCGGCTTTCATACCAATGATGCAGGCCTCATATTCAGCTTGGTTGTTCGTGACATCGAAATTGAGTTTAAATGCCAACGGAATGTGAGCACCTTCGGGGGTTATCAGCAACACTCCAATCCCGTATCCCTTCTGATTGGCAGCTCCATCAAAATAAAGGGTCCAGGTGTCCTTGACCACCACCATTATCCCTTCATCTGGAAATGCAAAATCTGAGTCCTCTGGCCCACTGACAGGATGATCAGCCAGGAATTCGGCGACCGCGTGTCCCTTGACAGACTTCCTAGTGACATACTCGAGGTCAAACTCTGCGAGCAAAAGCAACCAACGTGCTAGCTTACCAGTAAGCGCAGGCTTCTCAAACAGATACTTGAGAGGATCCATTCGAGAAATCAACTTCACTGGGTAAGCCAGCATGTAATGTCTTAATTTCTTGGATGCCCAAACAAGAGCCCAACACGTCTTTTCGAGAGCGGTGTAGCGTTCTTCAGCACCAACCATCTTCTTACTCAGGTAATAAATGGCTTTTTTGACTCCCTTTTCTCCCTCTTGAGCTAGCAAACACCCCATAGACGAAGGATTTACAGACAAGTAAAGTATCAAGGGTTTTCCCGGCACTGGTGGCATTAAAATCGGAGGGTTTTGCAGGTAGGTTTGAATGGAGGTGAAAGCCGCCTGGCACTTGTCTGTCCAAACAAACGGAGTATTCTTCTTCAATAGACGAAACATCGGCTCGCAAGTTAGAGTCAACTTGGCGATGAATCTGCTGATGAACTGTACCTTTCCCAAAAAGCTCCGCACCCCCTTTTCGGAATCTGGTGGCTTCATATCAAGGACTGCTTTGATTTTCGACGGGTCGACCTCAATTCCACGGGAAGTGATCATGAAACCAAGCATCTTACCAGCTGTAACCCCAAAGGTGCATTTCTGAGGATTTAGATGCATACGAAACTTTCGTAATCTCTCGAAGAACTTCCTAAGCACAGGAACGTGACCTTCTTGAGTTTTGGATTTGGCGATCATGTCATCGACGTAGACCTCGACTTCTTTGTGCATCATGTCATGCAGGATGGTGGTAGCGGCTCGCTGATAAGTGGGCCCGGCATTCTTCAAGCCGAAAGGCATGACAAGATAACAATAAGTCCCCCACTCGGTGATGAACGTGGTTTTCTCGCGGTCTTCGGGCGCCTTGAGAATTTGGTTGTAGCCAGAGAAACCATCCATGAATGAGAGCAAAGCGTGCCCCGCAGTATTATCGACGAGCACATCGATGTGTGGCAGGGGAAAATCGTCTTTGGGGCTCGCTTTGTTCAAGTCCCGAAAATCGACGCAAACTCGAATTTGGCCATTTTTCTTAGGAACAGGGACAATGTTGGCAACCCATGTGGGATACTGAGAGACCATGAGAAAGCCAGCGTTAATCTGATTAGTAACCTCCTCTTTAATCTTCTGAACCCAATCTGGCCTCATCCGTCCGAGTTTCTGCTTCACAGGCTTGGCTTCTGGAAACAAAGGAATGTGATGCTCCACGATCTCGGGATCAATTCCGGGCATATCTCGATGAGACCATGCAAAAACGTCACTGAATTCGGTGAGCAGCTATTTGAAATCGCGATGCTCCTCTGGCGAAAGTGTGGAGCCCACTTGAACCATCCGGGGATCGTTTTCATCTTTCAAATTTATAGAAACTATTTCTTCTTTTAATGGCTGAGCATGCCTTTCGTCCTCCCTTTCGATGAAGGCACGGATTTCCTTGGGAATGTCCCCATCGAAATCTATCCCCTCATCGTTAGGGTCGACACAGTTTATATAAAGATCATTGAAATAGTCAGAAGATGCTTCGTTCATTTCACAAGCCCCTGAAGGGTCACCAAGTACAAGAGAGTCAAACTCGAAATAAAAGCTATGACGTGGAGGGCCTAGAGGCACAAACTCCGACTCAGAGCTAGACTTAGAGGACGAAACAGACTCAGACTCAGACCCAGACTCAGACTCAGAAGTGTCGTCAATGCAAGTCAGGCGTGACTTGAAAATGCAATTATTCAAAGAGCCCTCGGCTTTCATAATGAGAGAGGTGGGGTCCTTGAGGGCGTCGGGCCCGAGCATGAGCACTTCGGCCTCTTCAGCTTCCACAGCCAAATCCACTTGGGAGAATTCCTGGAACAGCAGCTCCAAATTCCCCTGATTGATAGATCCCAGCCAGTCAGTCTTGATCTTCACCTGATTAAGCTTCTCTTGAATTCTTCCTTTGCTGGTTCATCATCACTGCTTGACCAGGTGTCATCAGCGAAAATCTCAAATCCAGGTAGCAGCTCCCCGGTTTCGGAATGAATAAAGGGCTCAGCCTGCCCAGTGTAAGCGGCATTTCCCACTTCACGCACAAATTTGGGACCGCCGCAGAGGGTCCGAGGTTTTCCCATATATTTCCTCCGCTTAGCATCTTTGGCAGAGGCGACATACCCCAAACCAAAGCGGCCCTCGTTGAAAGGAAAAGTAGGGAACTCCGGGACTCCTTGACGGCGAGAACCTAAACCAATGCCCGGAAAATAAGTCATCCTCCTCATAATGTCCAGCGCGACAGAGCTTATGAGGAAGTTCCCGTCCACATTGATGGCCATCACGGTGCCTGAAGTATCAAAAGAGAAACCTCCAAGATCGACGTCTTCTTCGCCGTGTTGAATTCCCAAAATAGGAGTCCCATCCTCCTTGAGCGGGCGGATGCCAGAGTCCCCGCAGATAGTTAAAGTACCAGTAGGTAGTCCCAAAATAACCTTTTGGTGGGGGTAGACGGCACAGCCATGATGTCGGATCGATGAATCCACGGCCTGCCCAACAGAAGATTGAAAGTCGCGGGAATATCCACGACATGGAACTCCACGTCCATCTCAAAACCCTCAGCATTGAGTTTGAGCTTTAAAATACCCTCGACTACGCGACGGGTGCCGTCATATGCCTTGACAGCCAGATTGGAAGGTGCCAGATCCTTCTTGGTGAGTCCTAAACGATAAGCGACCCGCAGAGGGCAAACGTTGATGGCGGAGCCGTTGTCAATAAGAACAGTCGGGACCCAGAGTCCTCGACACTTGACGGTGATGTGCAAAGGGCGGTTGTGGTCGACCCCTTCGACTGGCAAATCCTTATCTGTGAAGATTACTGTATGCTTGGAGGTTGGAGGGAGGATGAGAGATATCATTGCCTCTGGCGTGACGTCGGCCTGGACTTCAAGGCGGGATAGGGCGTGACACAGCCTCTGACGATGCTCCTTGGATGAACAGATCAGTCCCCAGATAGAAATTGCAGCAGGAATCCGCTCAAGTTGCCGCTGAACTAAATCAGGAATCGGATTGCCAGCTGATACCTCAAGAGGTGCAGACCTTGGGAAAGAAACAGGTTCGTTCCTTTGATTAGCAGGATTGGAAGAATTCCCGGCCTGCAGATTAGCAGGCTGAAAAATCTGTCCACTCCTTGTAACATTGTGAACGTTCCCCAAAAAGGGCACGACTTGAGGGTTTTCCTTCACATCCCAGAGATCAGCAGGGACATCTCCCAGTTTGCGCTTTCCCTTGTCAGTGGTTGGTGCAGAGACGGGCACTTCCATGTCTAAGCCCAAATCCTCAGCCAGATCTTTCATCAGCAAGGAGTCCTAGAAGCTCAAGTCTTTCACAGCAGCAACTTCAGCGACAGGCTCCGGATTTGTAATAAAAGGAACATCCCAAAGACCAGTGTCAGCCAGGGTACGATTGACAGCCCAGACTTCATTTCCAACTTGGACATCCACTATGTCGTCCACTTCCCAAAGATTAACGGGCGGAGCGCGGTCCGTGACCATGATACTACAATCCCTGTTGTTGGGGTAAGGCACCTGAGGGCGCGGATTTTCCTCGTCGATAATGTAGGAACAGGGGTCACAGTCAGCATCGGGATCAGTACCACAAACCGAATCAAAGACCGAACCAAAGAGGGAAACGTGGTCTCCCAAGGCCCGTGGATCTTCCTAGACAAGTTCGTCCTCTGCGTAGTGAAGCATGTAATCTGGTATGGCATAACCTTGAAGAGGGTTAGGGTCAATGTCCATGGGAGTAAACCAGGTTGGCTCAGGATCCCAGTAATATTCTGCTTCGAGAACTGGAGGCTCAATTGGGTTGAACAGCATGTACAAGGAGAAGCCATCCAGAGGATCGAGCATGGCCGCTTCATAACCAGCCAACCAGCCATCATACCAGGCTTGGTCAAACGGGACATTTCCGGGTTGCGGAAGAATCCCGTCCATTTCAAAGCTTGACCACTCGTTGAGGAGAGGAATGGCATAGTCCCAATGGTCTGCTATGGCCCAGCCAGTAGCTTGCATGTTACCGTCTAAGGGAGGCACCCAAGGCAGGTAAGGATCAGGAAACGGGCCAGCGATGGTCGCGTACGGGCTGTCAAGCGACGAGGCAGAGTTGATCTGTACCGCAGGGATTGATTGATGGAAGAGAGAGCTGACAGATTCTTCGGAGGCAGGTGATCCAGCTTGTAAAGGTTCTGAAGGTGCATCTGTGTCAACAACCTAGCCTTCAATCACATGTATATAAGAAATCTCGGTGGACGGTTCGAGCGGGAAAGGCACGATGGGCCTGGGTTGATCGGTTGAGGCTATATAGTCAGTGGGGTTGAATATGGTGGAGCTAGGGTTGATATAAGTGGAGCTGAGAGATATCTGGCTGATATGTGGTACAGCATTGTGCTTGGGAAGAGAGTTGGCAATGACATTGGGTTTCTGAGGTGGTGGAGGGGTTTCCAGCGTGCCATCGTCAATGAGATCCTGGATCGCATGACGGAGGCGAAAGCAGGAGTCAGTGAGAAGACCCGCTCCTTGATGGTAAGCACAGTAAAGGTTGGCTTTGAAGCCGGGTGAAGGGTTCTTGGGTAGAGGAGTTGGATCCAGGGGCTTGAGATGCCCTGATTTGACCAACTTTTCTAAGACCGAGGATAGAGGTGCCTCGATAGCGGAAAAGCTGCGGGGTTGGTTCCGAGGCCGGTTGTTCTGCGGGGTTTGAACTTGATTGACATCCGCAATATGATTAGCAGTGCCGGAGGAAGTGGTGTTGGTACCGGCGGTTGTCGTGTTGGAGTAAGTCCCTGTTCCGAATAGTGCATTCACGTTCCCCGAATAAGCCCGAGGCTTTGCCTTGGTGGCGTGCGAGGATTCTCCCTTTGATAGAATCCTACTCTGCAGAGCATCTTCGATGGCCAGGCCAGAGTCGAAGAAGGTTTCAAAGTTGGCAGATGCCTGAACCAGGACCAGATGCCTAGCATAGTCTGGTTGGAGATTGCGGGAAATGATACGGAGCTGATCCTTCTCACTCGGGCGATCAGTCATCTGTGCAGCTTTAGCTCTCCACCTTTTGACAAAGTCCGCAAAGGACTCCTTAGCTTCCATTTTGGTGGATTCAAGTTCCCGAGTGGTCATTTTCAGCTGGGAGTTGTAGTTGTACTGCGAAATAAACGCAGTCCCAATGTCCTCCCAAGTCCTCCTTTTGGCAATGTCGAGTGACAAAAACCAATGGAAAGCAGGGCCTGAAAGAGTCTGGGGAAAGAGCTGTGACATGGCCTCCGGCTCGACAGACAGAAGTTTCATAGCGGCGTGGTAGCTGTAAAGATGAGTCCTGGGGTCACCGCTTCCATCGAACTTAGCCAAGTCCGGCATTTTGAATTTTTCAGGAAGTCTGGCATTGGGATACAGGCAAAGGCGATCCAGATCGATCCCTCCGGCACTGATCTTTTCCGTTTTAGCAATGGATTCCTCCGGCTTGGTCATCTTGGCCATGAGTGCGACCACATCCGGGTTCTGAGCCGGTTCTTCTTGGTTTGGAGGCAGTCTGCCACCCGCAAGGTTTGCAGTGGGCCTGCGGCCTTCCCTCGGGTTCAGCACCATGAGACGTCCTGCGTGAAGCGGATCTGGTCAGACTCATCGTCCTCACCTTCTTCCTCGAGAGGGGGTGGAAGGCGAGTGTGGATGAGGTCGTTCAGGCGGGCAATGTTAGCATCGGTCTGAGCTGGCCTCTGTTGCATGGTGGTGATGCTGTCTTGGAGGTTCATGAGCATGGTTTCCAAGGTAAGGGGTTCTGGTTGTGGCCGTTCCATCATGACAGGTGGTTCAGAGCTGCTTGATGCGGATGCTGGGGTGGTTGGACGTCCTTCCTGTAAGACTGGCGGTGAACCTGCCTGAGAATCTGACTGTAGAGCAGTCAACAGAGTGTGCGGAGAGTCTTCCGTGGCGACTGGCTGGGATTGCGACCTGACAAGCCTTTGAACGGGATTCAGATGCAGACGTTCCCAAGCGGGTTTGGCGACTGGCCTCGATACTTTCCTTGGCGGTGCAATGATTCAGATCTTTGCTTGCAAGGCAAAAGGAGGTTTAATAAGGGTCCTGCAGTAACTTTAATCTAAATAAAAGACTAAAGCGGATGCAGCCAACGTCGTCAGTGTCACCCTAGACTCTAGAACCAGAAGACAAGTCTGTCTCACGACGCTTCGGACACCGTTTTAGGCCCTCAGAATTCTTTTTGAATATGTATCCTTGTTTGGAACAAGCGGTCCTAAAGGATGTCAAAAGGAGTCTAAATCTTTGTCCATTTCGATATTCGGGGTTTCAAGTTTCTGAAGCCAGAACAACTCGGTATGAATATCATGATGCCATAACCCGATTGGCTTGAGCAGCACTGTGCTATTAGCCGGGCGGTGTAAGTGACGGGGCACTTGTTACCTTTGGGTGTAAGCATCATGGCATTTTACTCCGTGGTTCCTCGTTTTTTATTTGAAACCCTAAACAGGTACACGGGCAAAGGTGTAGAAAAGCTTCTGATTTCCTAAAGTCCCATCGTAAAAGGACTTAAAAGACCAAAAACGTGCATTACTGAATGCACGATTCCTCACCGGGCCATGACAGTGTCCTACTAAGCCTAAAGACAGACTCGGAACAAATCGAGAACCTAGGAGCCATCCTAGACATGCTTCTACGCTGAACGAGATGAATGTACAGTTCATGCGATAAGAAAAAGCAGTAACACATAGGCATTTACGGGGTTAGATGCAAGTAGATCTTAACCTGTGGGTACCTGTCCTAGTTTGGAGAGTTCTAGTGCTTTGTATATGCAAAGGCTGGTTTTGGCTTGTAACAGGTTCCTCGGACTAGGGCCACAGATATACCTCCCGTTACCCGCGTATTAGCAGAGTAACAGTCGAACGGTAGCATGACCCATCATCGTCGAAGGTTGTTGGTCATTCGAGGTCCCCGGGCTCCGGTAAACCGTGCCGGATTGCCAAAACGATCCAACGAGGCTTTTCCCACATCGATGCAAATGAGATGCTAAAATTTGATAAAAAGAAGAAGAATCACAAAGTCGTAAAAATGCCTTTTCAAATTTGGCTCACTTTATTTAGTCCATCTTTAGAAGAAACTACGCGAGCGAACAATCGAAAAAGCCCCAGATTAGTATGGCCGGACACGAGGTCCTGTTAAATCACCATTCCAACCTTCGGCAGCGCGAAGCTCACCGTTTTGACAAACTTTTAAGGGATTGTTCCCAAGCGTATTAAATACTAAGTATGAATTAATATTGGTTCGATTTATCCCCAGCAGAGTCGCCACTGTGGGCAGCATGCCCTTCGGAGAGAAAGGATTTCGTTCCTTCCCGCCGTTTGCGGCCCTTTTTTGAAAAATTGAGGGAGCGCGAGCGCTCGAAAATACAGAGTCGCCACTTGAGTTTTGAGGGTCCGACACTCAAGGAACCGCATTTCGAAGCACCTGCCGCGCTGTTTTTGTTTGAAAAAGTTAAGGAAACCAGTCCGTCATAACCATATCTGGGTTCGGGAGCCAGGTTACGAGAGGGGAAGGGTTTTAAGGCACCCCTCTCGCTCAATCCGGAGATCGGTCTCTACTTAGGCATTTTTATGAAAACTTTTGTAATTCTTCTTCTTTTAATTAATTTTAGCCAATTAGGGCGGGGGAACAGTTTAATCGGGGGTTAAAACTGTAACAATTTGCAGGATATGATCAAATGACAGTATGGATGGATGGCATGACGAGTAATAAATGGGATGGATTTAAAATAGCGATCAGATGCCAAAACTAGGCTCGGGACAGATTTGCCCTGCACGATGGCCAACTTGCATGCATGAACAGATCTGCATGCAAGCCAACCATCGCGCGAGACACGTGAACCCTTGCGCGAGTGTTGTCATCTCACCACAGTCCCAAATTCATCCCCTTCTGGGCTCTGGAAGGACCAGTGCACACCCAGGAAGCAAACCAAGCAATTTATATGGAACTGTAAGAATACTAATTATTACAGATTGCTTCAGAAGGAGCCAAATGAAATGAAACACAACCCCTAAACAGAGGGGGGTATTAAAACAGAGGCCAAATGCCTAGTTGCCCATGCAAGGGCTATTCATGGAAATCACAGGACTGTCGCGCGACAGAGAGTGAGTCTCGCGCGACATTCCTGACTGGACTTCCAGGAATTGCTTTACATGCTTAGGGTCCTGAGACAAATTCAGGGGATCCCAAGGGCATTCCATGGTATTTAAAACAAATAAACTAGCTACTGTATTTTGTTTTTGCATGCATAACAGTGATCTAAAAATCAAAATAAAGTACAACAGGCATGTTAATATTGCAAAACAGACAAGGGCTAGCCTCCCTTCTCCACAAGGTCCATTCTCTTGCTGACACAAGTGTCGCGCGAGTATGGTGGACTGTCGCGCGAGGGTGTAACTGCCACGAATTCTTGTAACTCTGTTGGCTTTAGGACCAGGGCATGGTATTGATTACCAGCCTTGGCCCTGTCAGCCCCCCTCAGGGATCAAAACAGAAACAGGTTAAATGTTATACCTTTGCTTGGAAAGGGTTTGGAAGTGGATTGAATTGATTGATGTAGCCTTGCAACTAAGTATACATTGACACACTAAGTTTAGAAGATTTAGGAAGTGGTTTAGGTTAGTGACTTTGTGCTAGAGGATTAATTGCCTTGGTGGAAGAGTAATTATCCTTGTGATCTTTTTTTCTTGGAACCCTTAACATGGAGGATGAAGGGGGGTATTTATAGGGGGAGTGCAAGGGCTAGGTAATGACCAAACATGGCCTTAGGACCAGCCAACAAGGCTGGTCACAACTTGGTGGTGAAGCTAGCCAACAAGGTGAGTGGGAGTGGTTGTGAGGGTGTGAAGGTGTAGCCTGCCAGAACCCTGTTCAGCTGAGGAAAACGGGGTTCCAGCCCATGTAACACCCAATCATCACAAGTCCAGCTAGATTCTGTGATAGGGACAGGAGGGAACTGTCGCGCGAGTGTTAGAAACTATCGCGCGACGGTCAACAGTCAACTGTTTGACTTTGACCACACCTGGCAAACTGAGTATCGCGCGAGGAACACAAAGGATCGCGCGATGGTCAAAACTAATCATAGGGTTTGACTGAAGGTTCAGAGGGGTTCAAAAGGTTCAAGCGGGGTTCAAAGCACTCCAAGCTTAATCCATTCCCAATCCAAGCTCGTTTGATCCGATTTCATCATCGGGGAAACTAGAAAACCGTAAAACAAAGTAAAACAATTGGGAGATTCAGATTGGGGTGTCTACACCAGGTGTGGTCAAAGTCAAACTGTTGACTGTTGACCCTCGCGCGATGGTTCCCTCCTGTCATTATCACAGAATCCAGCTGGACTTGTGTTGATTGGGTGTCACATGGGCTGGAACCCCGTTTTCCTCAGCTGAACAGGGTTCTGGCATGCTACACCCTCACAACCACTCCCACTCACCTTGTTGGCTAGCCTATCCACCAAGTTGTGACCAGCCTTGTTGGCTGGTTGCAAAGCCAAGTTTGGCCACCAACTAGCCCTTGCACTCCTCCTATAAATACCCCCATTGGTCTTCCATGTTAAGGGTTCCAAGAAAATGATTAAGAAGCTTAATTACCCTTCACAAGGCAATTAGCATTCTAGCACAAAGTCACTAACCTAAACCACTTCCTAGTCTTCCAATTAAGTGTTCTACACTCACACTTAGTCAAAGGGCTTCACCAATCAATCCAATCCATTTCCAAACCCTTTCCAAGCAAAGGTATAATGTTTGGCCTGTTTCTGTTTTGATCCCTGAGGGGGGCTAACAGGGCCAAGGCTGGTAATTAATACCATGTCCTGGTCCTAAAGCCAGCAGAGTTACAAGAATCCGTGGTAGCCAAACCCTCGCGCGATGGTCCACAACACTCGTGCGACACTTGTGTCAGCAAGAGAATGGACCTTGTGGGGAAGGGAGGCTAACCCTTTTCTGTTTTACAATATTAGCATGCCTGTTGTTTTTTATTTTGATTTTTAGATCACTGTTATGCATGCAAAAACAGCTCAGTTATTTGTTTTGAATAGCATGGAATGCCCTTGGGTCTCCCTGGATCTGTCTCAGGACCCCAAGCATGCAAAGCAATTCCTAGAAGTCCAGTCAGGAATGTCGCGCGAGACTCCCTCTCTATCGCGCTACAGTTCTGTCTTATTCCAGGAATGGCCCTTGCATGGGTACCTAGGCCTTTTGGCCTCCTTTTATCCCCCCACTATTTAGGGGTTGTATTTCCCTTTATTCAGTTCCATTTCCAGGCTGTTTGTAATAATTAGTATTTTTACAGTCCCTTTGATAAACTGCTTGGTTTGCCTCCTGGGTGTGCACTGGTCCTTCCAGAGCCCAGAAGGGGATGAAATTGAAACTGTGGTGAGATGAGAACACTCGCGCGAGGGTTCGTGTGTCTCGCGCGATGGTTTGCTTGCATGCAGATTTGTTCATGCATGCAAGTTGGCCATCGGGCAGGGCAAATCTATCCCGAGCCTGGTTTTGGCATCTGATCGCTGTTTTAGGTCCATCCCATTTATTACTCGTCATGCCATCCATCCATGCTATTATTTGATCACATCCTGCAAATTGTTACAGTTTTAATCCCCGATTAACTGTTCCCCCGCCCTAATTGGCTAAAATTAACTAAAAGAAGAAGAATCACAAAAGTTTTCATAAAAATGCCTAAGTAGAGACCGATCTCTGGATTGGGCGAGAGGGGTGCCTTAAAACCCTTCCCCTCTCGTAACCTGGCTCCCGAACCCAGATATGGTTATGACAGACTGGTTTCCTTAACTTTTTCAAACAAACAGCGCGGCAGGTGCTTCGAAATACGGTTCCTTGAGTGTCGGACCCTCAAAAACTCAAGTGGCGACTCTGTATTTTTGAGCGCTTGCCACCGGTGCTCGCGCTCCCTCGATTTACAAAAAAGGGCCTCAATGGCGAAAGGAACGGAATCCTTTTTCCAAGGGCATGCTGCCCACAATGAGGCTTCTTGCTTGACACTTCTTGTTGATGCCCAAAACAGGACGGTCAATCCGAGCTCCGTCTTCAAGGAGTTCTTGCAAAACAGCATCCAAGGACTGGAGGTGTTTCCAGTCGTGGACCCTCCGATGGCTAAGTCATTAAGAGTATGAGAAGGATGAGCTCTGTGAACTTAGTGAGTAGAGTTGAGTTCGTACCTTAGACCCATGGACGGACCTCCTATTTATAGACGGGGTGGTTCGTGTCTCTGTGAGGGGCACGATGGTGGTGGATCGTGGACGCGGTTGAAGTCCCTCGAAGTGGAGGGAGTCCCGCCAGAACTGGAGTGAGTGGTGGACGTGGGAAGCATGGCTCCGCAGTCCAGGAATCCAGGGGACATGGGGTTAGCCCCTCCACGCCCGAGGATATCGGCGAGTGTAACTGTGTTGACCCAGTCAGTGCATATCCTTTCATCCCAGCGAGGTTGGAGAAGTCCGACCGAGTGACCTGGATTGAACCGAGCGACCGATGTCCGACCGAGCGGGTCACCTTTTGACACGCGTCGAGAGAACAGCGCTCGACAGCAAATGCCTAAAAATCTTCTCATCAGTTGCCCCCCATTCCCAAGTCGAGCAGAGCGAGCTTCGACGCAGGGAATAATTGCACCGTCTGTCGACGCTGGGCTCGAGGTAGTAAATGCGGGAAAAAGAAATCTCCCTTTCCCCAAGGATAATGATGAGAGTAACCTCCAAATCCAAACCCCACGTGAAGTTGGGCTCTTCGAATTTTGAAACTCCCGAGAAACCAGGACGGCTGTGGTTGGGAACTTAGCGACAGATCTTGCCCATCCACGATCGGACGGTGAGACAAAAAGGGGTTTTCCTTGATTTTCGCGCCCACGGAGGGTATAAGGAAAAAACATGCAGCTGTTCCCAAGCACACCTTGCTTCCTGTCCCCCCAAGACGATTTAATTTGCAACACTGGATCCAGAAAAAGACGCCAATCCGGGTGACCCGATACCCGGGGTTGATTTTCCCCCACAGACGGTTGAGCCAGCTGTTCCCCATCACCAGTTAAGAGAGTTATTTGGCGCTCATCGCGTGTGGAACCAGTTGTCAAGGTCCCGTCTCGAGCGACAAACCCTAAATCCTTTACTCCCTTCGTACACCAGTCAAGGGCCATTTCTGCATCTTGTGAGAGACCTTTCCAACCTTGCTTCCGATTCCCTTGTATCCGATATGGAGGAGGCTGCCCCTATAGATATTATCGACGTGGAGACCGCCGTTAAGGTCTCGTCCTTCAAGGCTGAGACGCTTGTGAGCGTGATCTACGAGGAGGACCTGGAGACGATAAGAGTGGCCTACCAGATCCCTGATTCCGTGATCCTGTGAGCGGTCCGTCCAGAAGAAAGGGCTTGTTCCTTCACGGAGGGCAAGGTGTGCGTTTATGAGCACGCCTTCTTCGCTGGGCTGCAGCTCCCTTTTCCACGGATTGTTCAAGAGCTGTTGAGCCGCATGAAGCTTGCTCCAGGGCAACTTATGCCGAATGCCTGGAACATCTTTTTTGGGGCGTTCATGATGTTCGAGGCACTGGGTGAAGAGGGCCGCCCCATGACGATTGACGACTTCTTTTACTGCTATACCCCAAAGGTGGGAGATGCGGGCTTTTGGTACTTCCAGGCCCTTGATGGTCATCAGATCGTGTTTGGGTACCCTTCTTCCGTCAAGAAGTGGAAGGAGAAGTTCTTTTTTGTCTCTGGAGAAGGATGGGAGTACCAGAGCGATGAAGTGGTTGGTCCCAACACCCCAGGGATCCATACAGTGTGGGGAGACCCCGAGCCGAGCGACTTCAGGCGGGTGGAGAACCCCAACCCGGACATTGATAGACTGATCGCAGCCATGCGAAAGGAGAAGATCCCCTTCGAGGAGCTGGTGAACCCTCAGAAGTTATTCGACCACCTGTTGGGACAGAATCTTGCAGGTAACATTTACTCTTTTCTCTCTGTCTACCTCTGCCCATTTTCTGATTGTTGCTTTAATAGTTTTCCCCCTTCTAGATATCAAGCCGTTTGACAAGGTGGCCTATACCCAGATGAGGGCCCGAGCGGCCATTCCAATGAATCCCCCGTCATCATTTCCCACTAGACCCTCTCGCCTGAGGATTAGCAAGGAGATTTTGGAGAAGACGCTCAAGGCTGCCGGTGGGTCAGCCCTGAGGGCCCTAGGAAAGAAGAAGAGAAAGAGAATCCAGGAGATAATAGAGAGAGAGGAGGTCCTTGTTGCGGGGATGGCGGACCCGGATGCTTCGATTGGCTGGGTGATAGAATCCCTTGTGAATGAAGGTGAGCTCCCCGAGCCGACCGAACAAGGAAAAGGAAAGAAAGAGCAACCATCCCTCCCAATGTCGAACGGCCCGAATCCTCTAAAGAAGGTTGCATTTCAGGCGTCCCCTCCTGCACCTTCAGCCGCGTGGACGAAAGCGGAGAGGGCGAGCATGGCCGGGCTGATATATCCAGCGACGAACGATTACGTGATAGTCCCAGTCAAAGGAAGCATTTTGTCGGACCCATCTGCTAGCCACAGAGCGTTGAACGCATTCGCCCAACCCGTCTATGACGGCCTCGCTTCAATGCCGGCGGAGAAGCTGCTGAGGAATTTTGAGCTGCACTTGAGCAGGGTAAGTGTTTTCTTCAATACCGGCTCCTTTGGTAAAGTCCCTTGTCATCTCATGACTATCCTTGTATTTGTAGGCCATCGCTGAAGGAGTAGTTGTTGCCGGGAGGTTGGCCGACCGAGAGTTAAAGCTTCATGGTGCCATGCGCCAAGCCCTGGAGTGCCGTAACTCCCTGGAACAACTGGAGAAAACTCATTCCGGCTGCCCTTTAGGGTTGCAGCAAGCCGTGGAGGAGGCCGGCCGAGAGAGAGAGGAGGCGGAGCAGTTGCGTCGAGCGGCCAAGGAAGTCCAGGAGAAGTCTGAGGTAGACTTGAAGAGCTTGAGGGAGGCCTTATCAGGGAGAGAGGAGGAATTGAAGGCACTGAAGCAGGCATCTGAGAATACCACCACTCGGCAGTCCACCATGATCTTGAAGCTCCAAAGTGACCTTGGCCAAGCGAAGGCTACCATAACCCAGGCTGTAGAGGAGTACAAGGCTTCTGATGAATGCGCCAGCGAGCAAATGCTGTACTTTTCGGGTGGCTTCGAGCAAGCCATTAAGCGTGTGAATGCCAAGTACGTCGACCTCGACTTGAGCGAGCTGAAGCCTGAGCCTCCGTCCAATGTGGAGAACACCGAAGTGGGTGGTGGTGGAGGCGATGATGAAGATGATGATGCCCAGAGTTGAACCTGGCTGCCTTTGATGTTCGAATTTCTTGTGTTTTTGTTTTGATGTAGCTTGTTTTGTTTCTGCAACTGAAAGACTCATACCACCGTATAACTAGGCATAACATCGTTTCCTTGTCTTTAATGGTGAAGTAGAGAACGGAGTTCGTCCCTTTGGGGGCATGACCGTTGCTCTGTTAATGTCAATGTTTATCTGTTGCTTGCCTTTGATTCCGACCCAAGAGAGTTTTGGGTGGATTGTGTCACACTGAATGATCCGTCGAGAGCTGAGCGAATAAACAGGTGTCGAGCGAGCAGGTCTGTCAGACCGAACGAGGCCCGTCAGACCGAGCGAGGCCTCACGGGAGCACTGGATAATTTTGCTGATGGACTGAAAGGTCTCATCAAATCAAGCAGATTTGATCATTGAATGTATGCTTTGTGCAGGGAGGAAAGTAATCATGTGAGATGCACTTAGTTAATGCAGGTTAAGTAATCATGTGGGATGCACTTAGTTAATGCAGGTTATCCCGTACACTTGGGTAGAGCAAACAGACAAGTGAGTGGCAATAATTGTGGCGAGCGAGTAATTGTGCATGCACTGGCAGTTGGTGCAAGCGTATCTCGCAAAACGAGGAGAGCATATCGGCTAAACATTAAAGCAGTTAACGTTTCCCAAGGAGTTTAACAACACTTCCACTTCTACCGCCATTAAGGCAGTTATTAATTAATTTGAACATTCAAATTTTTGTGTTCAAGAGTTGGTTGATCTCTCCTCTATAAAAGCAAACCCTTGGTACTCCTTCTCCCCCATAAAACTTTTCATTTATGAGGGAGCGAGAGAAAGGAAAGGAAGCCTGAAAAATGTCGAAAGACAGTAACAACATACTGGAGAACCTCTGCCAACAGGTGCAGGGACTGAAAGGCGCCATGGAGGGGCTGGCAGCGAGGGTGGAGGTTATGGAGGACACGGTGCGGAATGCGGAGAAGGTGGTCCGGCTGCTGCTGATAACAGGCTGGAACCCCCTTCACGACCCCCGGCCGGAGACGCCATCTCCTCCACGGGGAATGGTGACCTCCCCTGAGGGGTTGCCCTCGTCCTCCCGCGAGGCCAAGAGAGGACGCAAGGGTGGGCCACACTAATGGCTTCTCGTGGTCTCCCTTAGGCTTTTCTCATTTTCTTCATTTTTTCTTTTTTGTAATGGGAGTCTTCCCCCTCCTCCCAAAATAAAAGAGGGGGTTAAGTTAATGAAAAAGTTTTTCTTTTGTCTATAACTGCCCATTTATCAAGTTTGTGTAAGGCGTTTGAGATATTCGTGCCGGTGAACATGAACTTTAACTTTCTAGCAACGTAAAATATTGATTATCCAAACCAGTGGGAGGTGCCTAAATCTTTTTGTGAATGATCATATGAAAGGGCGTAAGGTTAAATTCATGCAAAAAATTCATTCATGCAAAAAATTCAAACGAAAGTGAAGTGGTACCGTTCACCCTTTGAAGTGCTGCAAGAAGGTGTTGCATGCTAACTTGGCTAGATCTCCAGTTCGCCTAGGGTTGAATGTCATCCTGTTTGGGGAGAGTCTATTGGTTCCTTAGGGCCGTTTGTTTATAGACGACCGAAGAGGGCTATGTTAGTCTCTCCAGGTCGCTTTATTTATAGACGAGTTCCGTCCTGCCAGGAGAGTGGGTTACCTCGCTGGCCGACCGAAGAGGGCTATGTTAGTCTCTCCAGGTCGCTTTATTTATAGACGAGTTCCGTCCTGCCAGGAGAGCGGGTTAACTCGCTGGCCGACCGAAGAGGGCTATGTTAGTCTGTCCAAGTCGCTTTATTTGTAGACGAGTGTCGTCCTGCCAAGAGAGCGGGTTAACTCGCTGGCCGACCGAAGAGGGCTATGTTAGTCTCTCCAAGTCGCTTTATTTATAGACGAGTGCCGTCCTGCCAGGAGAGCGGGTTAACTCGCTGGCCGACCGAAGAGGGCTATGATAGTCTCTCCAAGTCGCTTTATTTATAGACGACTTCCGTCCTGCCAGGAGAGCGGGTTAACTCGCTGGCCGACCGAAGAGGGCTATGTTAGTCTCTCCAAGTCGTCTACTCTCAGCTTTTCGGGATTTGGGACAATCTTATTAAAGTAATCTCGAGACAATCCTTTTTTGGAAAAGAAAGACTAGGATATTCCCATTGACGAATTTAAGAGAGATTACAAATCGATCATCTAGAAACTCATCGAATGAGATAGGGATAGAGGCGCGTAGCCTGGAAAAAGAAAAACACTGGACCCAACTGTACGCGGGTCAGGAAACAAATTTAAAGTAAAATAACTTAGTAAAATGACTTAGATTTTACTGATAATAAATCTTCAGATTGTCTGCATTCCACGGGTGGGGGAGTTTCCAACCAGACATGGTGACCAGTTGGTATACCCCGGGCCTGACGATTTTCTGAACTTGGAAAGGGCCTTCCCACTTTGGATTCAGCTTAGTTAGTTTCTTGTTTTCCAGCACCTTCTTCAAGACTAGATCACCAACTTGGAAAGCTCTGTGTTTTACTTTCTTATCGAAATAGAACTTTGCCCTCTGTTGGTACGCGGCAACTCTGATTGCAGCTGCTTGCCTGGTTTCCTCGAGCAAGTCGAGGCTTAGGCGGAGGGCCTCGTCGTTCTGCTCTACATTGTAGTGCTGGACCCTGTAGCTTGCGATGGTGACCTCAACTGGGATGACCGCTTCACTGCTGAAAGCCAGTTGGAAGGGAGTTTGTCGCGTTGGGGTGCATTTTGTCGTTTGGTATGCCCAGAGGGTGCTTGGTAGCATTCTTGCCCACAACCCTTTGGCATCGTCAAGCCTGGCTTTGATGATGCCAAGGAGGGTGCGGTTGGTAACTTCTGCCTGCCCGTTGGCCTGTGGGTGACCGGGCGTTGCGTACTTGCACTTGGTGTTGAATTGTTCCCAGAAATCTCGCATCATCTCGTTGTCGAACTGCTTGCCGTTGTCTGAGACGATGGCATGGGGAATTCCGAACCTGCAAACAATGTTTTTCTAGACAAAATCTCTTGCTGCCTCCTGAGTGATCTTGGCCAGCGGCTTAGCCTCCACCCACTTAGTGAAGTAGTCGATTGCGACTATGGCAAACTTGTGTTGCCCGGGCCCCAACTTGAAGGGGCCAATGATGTCGATCCCCCACTGTGCGAACGGCCAAGGGTTATCGATGGGCGTGAGTGGCTCTGGAGGTTGATGTGGAATGTTAGCGAAGCGCTAGCACTTGTCGCATCGCCGTACAAAGTTGCTGGAGTCGGTCTTCATAGTGGGCCAGTAATAGCCCGCTTGGAGTGCTTTGAACACCAGCGCTCGGCCCCCGGAATGGTTGCCACAGATTCCTTCATGGATTTCCCTCAGAATGAATTGGCCTTCCACGTCTGACACACACCTGAGGTATGGGTAGGTGTAGCCTCTTTTGTAGAGGATGCCGTCCCTGAGGAGGTATCTTGCCGCCCGGTACCTGAGCTTTTTTGCTTCCCTTCTGTCCGAGGGGAGTTCCCCTTCTTGGAGGAACTTGATGATGGGTTCCGCCCACTCAGCATGGGCATGGATAACTTGGACTTCCACGGGCTCTTTGTCACTGATACTTGGCTCTGCAAGGTACTGAAGGGTAGTTACAGGCCCCAGCTGTTCATCAGGAGCACTTGCCAGGCGAGCCAAGGAGTCCGCCTTTTGGTTTTCTTCTCGTGGGACCTGTAAGAAAGTCACCTTCTCGAAGGTTGCTCGGATCTTGGCGACCAGCTCTGAGTATTTCTTCATCTGCTCGTTTTTGGCCTCAGCTTCCCCGTTGGACTGGTGGACAACCAACTGGGAGTCGCTGAGAACTTTGACTACTTTAGCTCCCATCTGCGAGCATAGCAGCAGCCCAACAGCTACTGCCTCATATTCAGCTTCGTTGTTGGTTGCTTTGAATTTGAACCGTAGTGCGTATTCCATCTGCTCGCCGAGTGGCGAGATGAGCACAATCCCAGCGCCACTTGCGGCCCTATTGGACGAGCCATCTACGTAAATTGTCCAGCATTCCACGTCTTCCCCTTCTGTTTTGATCACGTCTTTATCCTGCAAAGGGTTAGTGAATTCTGCCAAGAAATCTGCTATGACTTATCCCTTTCTTGCCTTATGCGGTTGGTATACAACATCGAACTCGCTGAGCTCGATAGACCATTGGATGAGCCGACCGGACAACTCAGGCTTTTGAAGCACTTGCTTGAGCGGTCGGTCGGTCATCACCACAATGGTGTGTGAACAGAAATAAGGGCGCAAACATCTCGCCGAGATAACCAAAGCAAAGGCTAGTTGTTCAATGAGTGGATACCTGACTCTGGGGCCACGGAATGCTCTGCTAACATAGAATACCGGCTTCTGCACGCCCTGCTCCTCCTTGAATAGAGCTGAGCTGACCGCATTTGGGGAGACTGCCAAGTACAGGTAGAGCTGTTCTCCTGAGATGGCCTGGGAAAGCAAAGGAGGAGAGTTGAGATAGGCCTTCAGGTGCGCGAATGCCTCTTCGCACTCGGCAGTCCACTCGAAAGCTTTCCGCAGAGTTTTGAAGAATGGGAGGCACTTGTCCGTCGACCGACTGACGAATCGGTTGAGTGCTGCTACTCGCCCTGTAAGGCACTGAACCTCCTTGATTGTTTTGGGGGCGGGCTTGCATGTCGATCACCGCTTGGACCTTCTCAGGGTTGGCTTCGATTCCCCTTTGGCTAACCATAAACACGAGGAATTTTCCTGCCCCTACTCCGAACGCGCACTTGGTTGGATTAAGCTTCATGTCAAACTTCCTGAGGATTTGGAAGGTTTCGGCCAAGTCGGTTGGGTGGTCGCAGGCTAACTTGCTTTTGGTAAGCATGTCATCCACGTATACTTCCATATTTCGGCCAATTTGCCCGGCGAACATTTGATTGACCAACCGTTGGTAGGTTGCTCCTGCATTCTTTAGTCCGAAAGGCATAACCCGGTAACAGAACAACCCCCGTTCGGT
This sequence comes from Rhododendron griersonianum, assembly GCA_018127125.1. Taxonomy (NCBI): domain Eukaryota; kingdom Viridiplantae; phylum Streptophyta; class Magnoliopsida; order Ericales; family Ericaceae; genus Rhododendron; species Rhododendron griersonianum. The sequence goes on along the minus strand of CM030790.1, from coordinate 26,564,142 downwards.
AATGAAAGACGTACCTTCTCTGTCGGCTGGGTGCATCAGGATCTGATTGTATCCAGAGAAAGCGTCCATGAAGCTCAAGAGTTCATGTCCCACTGTTGAATCAACCAATTGGTCAATCCTGGGGAGTGGATAACTGTCTTTCGGGCAGGCCTTGTTTAGGTCCTTAAAGTCCACGCACATGCGCCATTTGCCGTTCGCCTTCTTGACCAGCACCACATTGGCCAGCCAGTCCGGGTATTGCACCTCCTGGATGAATCCAGCGTCGATCAACTTCTGGACTTCCTCAAGGATGGCATCGCTTCTTTCTTTTCCAAAGATTCTCGGCTTTTGTTTCACGGGCTTGAAGGTGGGGTCCACATTCAAGTGGTGGGTCATAACCCCAGGATCGATCCCCGTCAGGTCTGCGTGAGACCAAGCGAAGATATCCTTGTTGTCTTTCAGGAAAGTGACCAACTGCTCCCTCAGTTGAGGGGGGAGCAGTGAGCCAACCTGGAGACTCCGGCCTTCTCCCACGTCGACCTTGTCCAGCTTTTCCACAGGCTCCGCGTAGATCTCATCTCTTTCGTCTCGGACTTCGAGCACATCCACAACGAAAGTTTCTTGTGGAGTGTTAGCGAAGCGTTTCTCTTTAAGCGTTGCGACGTAGCATTCGCACGCCGAGGCTTGGTCTCCCTTCTGAGTCCCCACGCCATTCTCGGTTGGGAACTTGATCACCAGGTGGTATGTGGAGGTAACCGCCTTCATGCTGTTAAGGGCCGTGCGCCCGAGAATTGAGTTATAGGCAGAAGGGCAATCCACCACAAGGAACTTGACCATTTTCACGATCTGCCAAGGCTCAGCCCCCATGGTGACTGGGAGGTCGATTGTCCCCATGGGTTGAACCTTTTCGCCGGAGAACCCAACCAACGGGGACTGGACAAGCTGCAACCTGTCCTTTGGGATCCCCATTTGGTTGAAGGCTCCGGAGAAGAGAATGTCTGCAGAGCTCCCGTTGTCGACAAGGACCCTGCTGGTTTTGTAGTTCCCGATGGTGACGGTGATCACTAGTGGATCATTGTGAGGTGTTGGACACCTGCAGAGTCGCTGGCGTGAAAACTGATGGTTTGCTCTTCCATTCTTCTTTCCTTCCAAGGCCTCTCGGTGAGGAGGACCTCTGCTAATCGTAGCCTGCGGGCGTGTGCACGCCTGGAAGTGTTGGACTCGCCGCCTCCGGCATACCCACCAGAGATAGTGTGGATTTCTCCAAGTGCTCTTCGTGGTTCCGGGTTGGCGCGAGGGTTGCGGTCTTCTCGCCTTTCCTGATGCTGGGGCCGAGCGGATGGCTCGGGCTTGTCTTGAATGAACCTCCGCAGGCGCCCGCGTTGGATCAGATTCTCAATTTGTTTCTTGAGCTCAATGCAGTCGAAGGTGTCATGCCCATGATCTCTGTGGAAGCGGCAGCACTTACTTCGGTCTCTAGGGACCCCTGGTTTCATTGCTTTGGGCCAGCGGAGTTCTGGGTCATTGATCAGGTGAACCAGCACCTGCTCGGGAGTCGCGTTTAGCTGTGTGAACCGCTCGAAACGTCCTCGAGCACGTGGGCGGTCTTCCCCTCTTGGCTTCTTCTCCAGTTTGATTTCCTTTTGGGGTTTAGATTGTTCCGCTTCATGCCTCTGTTTGCCACTTCCTGATGCCTCTTCTGAGTGCCGCCGAGCGGCCATTGCTTCCTCAGCGTTGATGTGCTTTTGAGCTTTGTTCATCAGTTCCACCATGCTAGACGGCGGCTTCTCCGAGATGGATTCGAAGAACTTGGTAGGCTGGAGTCCACCAATAAAGGTGGTGAGAGCCACCTTGTCATCTACCTCGTCAATTAAGAGCGCCTCGTTGTTGAAGCGCTTCAGGTAATCGCAGAGCGACTCTCCTTCCTTCTACTTGACGTTGAGAAGGTAGGTGGCCGGTCTGTACTGACGTCGTCCGCTGTAGAAGTGCTCGATCAACAGCTTGCTCAGTTTGTCGAAAGTCCCAATTGAGCCGGGCTTCAGCTTCCCAAACCATACTCTGGCCGAGCCCTTCAAAGTGGTGGGGAAGGCTCGTCACATGATCTGGTCTGGGCAAGCGTGCAGCGTCATGAAAGCCTTGTATGTTTCCAGATGATCGAGGGGGTCACCCAATCCATCGAAAGGCTCAAGTGATGGAAGCCTGAACTTCTGAGGAAGTGGGTAAATAGTTACTTCGGCCGTGAAAGGGAGATTGGTCTTCTGAACCAGGCTCTCCACAGTCCTAGCCCCTCGGTCATTAACTTGCTTCAACACCTGGTCCACCTTCTCCTGTAGCTCCTTGAACGCAGCCCCCTGGGCCAGTGATGACCCAGAGTTGGGAGCATTCCTTTGTCTGAAGGCGACAAAGCTGTTATCGCCAGCCGCCGTGGATTGGCGATGATCAGCGGTATCCGAGGGATTCTCACCGTGGTGGGTGCCCTGATTTTCTGGTGAGTCTCCGCTCGCCTCACGATCCTCATTAGGGGGAGTAGGTTGAGGGAGGCGTTGGAGAAGCTCTGCGTTCTGCTCCCGGAGCTGATTAACCATCTGTGTGAGCTGATTAACCTGCTCCTGGAGAGGGTTGCCTCGATCTTCCGGATCTGGACCGTTTCGTACACTTCCGGCTCTCGTGCTGACCATTATAAGGGGTTTTGAAACAGTTGAATTTGTGAAGTAAGAAATTCGTCGATTCCCACAGACGGCGCCAAACTGTTGATGCCCAAAACTGGACGGTCAATCCGAGCTCTATCTTCAAGGAGTTCCTGCAAAACTGCGTCCAAGGACTGGAGGTGTTTCCAGTCGTGGACCCTCCGATGGCTAAGTCATTAAGAGTATGAGAAGGATGAGCTCTGTGAACTTAGTGAGTAGAGTTGAGTGCGTACCTTAGACCCATGGACGGACCGCCTATTTATAGACAGGGTGGTTCGTGTCCCTGTGAGGGGCACGATGGTGGTGGATCGTGGACCACGATGGCGGTTGAAGTCCCTTGAAGTGGAGGGAGTTCCGCCAGAACTGGAGTGAGTGGTGGACGTGGGAAGCATGGCTCCGCAGTCCAGGAATCCAGGGGACGTGGGGTTAGCCCCTCCACGCATGAGGATATCGGCGAGTGTAACTGTGTTGACCCAGTCAGTGCATATCCTGTCGTCCCAGCGAGGTTGGAGAAGTCCGACCGAGCGACCTGGTTTGAACCGAGCGACCGATGTCCGACCAAGCGGGTCACCTTTTGACACGTGTCGAGAGAACAGCGCTCGACAGCAAGTGCCTAAAAATCTCCTCATCACTTCCAATTTAGTCTTTACGGTCAGGATCGACAACGACTTTGTCATTAGCAATGTCGCCATTAAAATGATGAAGAGGATGTCCTATATGCCAAGCTTGGGGTTGGGAAAGAACCTCCAGGGGCCTGCGAAGTTCGAAGAACAAGGAACTTTGACCCGCATAACTGGCTTAGGATATCACCCTTCCGGAGAGAAGAAAGAGAAGAAGGGGGATAGATTGGAGGACTATTTTGTAAAAGAAGAGGTGAAGCAAGTTTACCAAGGGCAGCCGGAACCATTCTGGTACAAGGAAACCAATACCTTTCTGCCAGGGTTTGAGACATTTGCTAATGATGTCTGGCCGGAAAGTGATGATGAATCAGAAGTAGTGATCAAACGGGAAAAGCTGGTTGACTGGGTTGAAGTCTTTGCCATGGGCAGTCTAGCGACCTTATTTGAGGTAGACAAACCAATGGGTACAGCCGTGGAAGCAGAAGTGCAGATGCTAGGGCACGAGGCCCCCGAAGACCCAACTTCACTCATCATGGATGCCGCTGGAGATTACAAGAACTGGACTTTCATACCAAGCGCAACCTGTCATGAGTCCGAGTCCGAGTCTGAGTCCCCTGAGTCTTCTGGGTCTGTTGAGTCTGAGTTGGTGCCTCTCGGCCCAGCTCCTCAGAGTCTGTACTTTGAATTCGAGTCTACCCGTGTGTATGGTGCCTCTGAGGCCTCTGCTAATGATGAAATAAACGAATCTGGTTTTGCTTACTTCCCTAACTTTGAAATAAATTGTGTCGACCCCGATGATGAAGAGATCAATTTCGATGGGGAAATCCCTAAAGAGATTCGATCCCTAATCGAAAGGGAAGACAAGAGGCATGCTCAGCCTATAAAGGAAGAAGTTGTTTCAATAAATTTGAGGGATGAAGAGAATCCCCGGATAACTCAGATCGGTTCCGCGCTATCAGAAGAAGAGTGCCAAGCTCTTGTAAGTTTTTTAAAAGAATTCAAAGACGTTTTTGCATGGTCGCATGCTGATATGCCCGGAATCGATCCTGAAATCGTGGAACACCGGATTCCCCTTTATCTTGACGCAAAACCCGTAAAACAGAAGTTGAGACGCATGAGGCCCGATTGGGTGCTTAAAATAAAAGAGGAGGTCACCAAACAAGTCAATGCAGGGTTCCTAGTAGTAACTGAGTACCCCCAGTGGGTCGCAAACATCGTTCCTGTCCCGAAAAAGGATGGAAAAATTAGGGTCTGTGTCGATTTCAGGGATTTAAACAAAGCTAGTCCAAAGGATGACTTCCCTCTGCCACACATCGATGTACTAGTCGATAATACCGCTGGGCATGCCTTGCTTTCTTTCATGGATGGTTTTTCTGGATACAACCAGATCCTCATGGCCCCGGAGGATCGAGAGAAAACCACGTTCGTCACTGAATGGGGAACTTACTGCTACCGGGTCATGCCTTTTGGATTGAAGAACGCTGGCTCCACTTATCAGCGAGCTGCTACAACTTTGTTGCACAACATGATTCACAAGGAAGTAGAGGTATGTTGATGATATGATCGTTAAGGCAAAAAAGAGAGAAGGGTATCTACCTCCCTCAGAAGGTTCTTCGAGAGACTCAGGAAATATAGGATGCGTCTTAATCCGGCTAAATGCACGTTTGGGGTCACTGCAGGGAAAATGCTCGGGTTCATGATTACCACTCGTGGCATTGAAGTCGATCCATCAAAGATTAAGGCCATTTTGGAAATGGAATCACCGCGGTCAGAGAAAGATGTAAGGAGTTTTCTTGGCAAAATACAGTTCATCAGTAGATTCATTGCGAAATTGACTTCAACATGTGAACCCATATTCCGCTTGCTCAAGAAGGGAATACCGTTTGTGTGGGATGACAGATGCCAACGGGCTTTTGAAGCTATCAAAGCCTATTTGCAAAATCCGCTGGTATTGATGACGCCTGTAACAGGAAAACCCTTGATCCTATACCTGTCAGTCACTCCATCTTCAATGGGGTGTATGTTGGCACAGGAAGGAGACGATGGGGTTGAAAGGGCTGTCTATTACCTCAGCAAAAAGATGGTTGGATCAGAGGAACGCTATACTCCGCTAGAAAAGACATGTTGGGCACTCGTTTGGGCTTCCAGAAAGTTGAGACATTATATGCTAGCCTACTCAGTAAGGCTGATATCTCGAATGGATCCCCTAAAGTACTTGTTTGAGAAGCCAGCACTCACGAGGAGGATGGCACGATGGCTGTTAATGTTAGCAGAGTTCGAATTTAAAGTATGTCACCAAAAAGTCAGTAAAGGAAGAGCTGTCGCTGAATTCTTGGCCGATTGTCCGGTTGAGGGAGGGGAAGATGTTGAATTCAAGTTCCCTGACGAAGACATAATGACTGTGGCCGAGGATGTTTGGCGGTTGTATTTTGACGGAGCAGCTAATTAGAAAGGGTTCGGGATCGGTGTGCTATTAATTTCACCTGATGGATCGCACATCCCACTTGCATTCAAGCTCAACTTTGAGGTCACCAACAATCAGGCAGAGTACGAAGCTTGTATTGTAGGCATGGAAGCAGCCATCGAGATTGGGATAGAAAAATTGGAGGTTGTAGGAGATTCAAACCTGGTTGTCTCTCAAGCAAATGGTGATTGGAAGGTCAAAGAAGAAAAGTTAAAGCCGTATCATCGAGATCTCAAAGATCTCATTCCCCATTTCAGTAAAGTAACGTTCACTCATGTCGCGAGACTCAGGAATCAATTTGCCGATGCTCTGGCAATGTTGGCTTCCATGATTGAAATCCCTGTCGGTGTAAAGTTAAGACCAATTGTGATCGAGCAAAGAGATACACCAGTATACCAGCATGTCATGGTCGTCAACGAGCCCGATGATGGTCACCCTTGGTTTTATGACATTTGGAGATTCGTGGAAAGGGGGGAGTATCCCGCTGAGGCTAGTAAGAAAGACAGAATCGCTCTTCAGAGGATGGCAGCTCAGTATATCATCTGTGGAGGAAATCTGTATTGAAGGTCACACTGTGGTATGCACAAGCTATGTATCCATGGTGAGGAAGCAAGAAGGGTAATGGAGGAAATCCACGAAGGCGTATGCGGTCCTCACATGAACGGCATGATGCTTGCCAAGAAAATTTTAAGACAGGGCTACTTTTGGTCCACCATGGAAACAGAATGTGTGGAGTACGTACGACGGTGTCATAAATGCCAGATTCACGTCAACCTCATGCATGTTCCACCGCACGAGTTACAGCAAATGACCTCGCCATGGCCTTTCTCAACATGGGGAATTGATGTCATTGGAAGAATTGTGCCAGCAGCTTCCAATGGCCATAAGTTCATCCTAGTGGCTGTTGATTACTTCACGAAATGGGTGGAAGCGGCTTCATACGCAACCCTGACTGCAATTCAAGTTGCGCACTTCATCAAGCAAAATGTCATTTGTTGGTATGGAGTCCCCCAGGCGTTTGTGTCCGATAATGGGGTTCATTTGAAGGGGCGAGCCAGGGAAGTCTTGGATGAGTTCCAGATCCAAGTACACAAGTCAACAACCTACCGGCTACAGACCAATGGGACCGTGGAAGCAGCTAACAAAACAATCAAGGACATTCTGGAAAAGACCATTCAATCTGCAAGAAACTGGCACGAACAGCTGCCGTTGGCTTTATGGGGATATCGTACGTTCGTACGTAAACCAACAGGGGCAACTCCGTACTCTTTGGTTTATGGTATGGAAGCTGTACTTCCCATTGAGCTAGAGGTTCCATCTCTTTAGACTATGATCGAATGTAATGTTCAAGAGGCAGAATGGCTAAGCAACCGATTCGAAGAACTTATGTTGTTCGATGAACGCCGTTTGAGGGCTCTTTATCATATTCAAGGGTACCAAAGGAGAATTGCGCGTGCGTTTAACAAAAAGGTGAAGCGTAGGGATTTGGCAGAAGGTGACATGGTTTTGAAGGAAATCTGGGCACCAGTCTATGATCCACGGGGAAAGTTCCGACCAAGGTGGTCTGGGCCTTACATCATCAAGACCATCCTATTCGGAGGAGCTACGCAACTCATTGACTTGGACGGAAACGAATTCTCAACCTTGGTCAACCTGGACCAACTCAAGCGCTACTACCCCTGAGAGAAGCTCGCTAGGCCGAAAACCGCAAGGGCGGGCAATCCCAGGCAAAAGTTAGAGCAAAAGCCTGCTAGGTTGAAAACCTGCAAGGGCATCCTAGGCAAAAGTTAAGGCATACAATAAATGAGCTCGCTAGGCCAAAAACCCAAAAGGGCGGTACTAGGCAAAAGTTAGAGCGCAAAAGGAGAGTGTCAAAACCAGTGCAAACCCTATCCTTGAACTACGTTATGACCTGATTCCTTCACCAAAAGGATACGTAGGCAGTCTTGCTCCGAGGCCCGGTCACAATCAATCAAAACAAAAATCCAGGTTGAAAGAATCCAAAGATATGGAATCAGAGAGGGGAAACCCTCTATAACTCACTTTATTAAAATAACTGCTTCTAATACATAAGGCTGAGCATGACTTTCGGAAATAAAAGTGCAACATAATAAGAGCAGTCCATGATTTATTCAACGATCAGGGTGGTAGGATTGAGTCAGTTTCCTTGAGCCCCAGCTCTTGCAGCAATGTCTCTCCTGAGCCACTTCCGATAGCTCCCGCGTACTGCCACAGATGGATAGGGATGAGCATCTGTCACTTCACGAGTTCTCCAGAATCGCTGGTAGTTACAAAGGATTGAGTGGCGGAAGAAAGGCAGAACTACATCCACCAGGACCTCCGCAGGAGCCTCCTGTCTCAAACCGAGCTGACACTGAATCCGATAGGGGATGTAGAAGGTAAAAGCTTCCAAGCCAGCAAGAACAACCCACTGAGGAGCCATGTAATGCACTGTCATAGGCGGGAGGTCGAGCCACAAGCACCTCCAGGAAATGGTCTCAGCCCGCTGCCGCTTGAAGAAGTTCACCCACTTAGAAGCTCGTCTGTCTGTAAATTCAAAGCACCGAGAAGACAACAACCTAGCCTCATACACCAAATTGCCGGGAGGGAGAGTCAACACATTCACCATGTCACAGAGCCAAATCTGCCAAAAAGAGAGAAAACAAGTGAGAAACCGTAGAAAGCCAAGCCAAGTGTTGAGGTAAAATGAGAATGAGAGAAAAGCCCGAAAAAGGAGAGCTGAGTGAGAAGCCAACCTGTAGGAGGAGAGGATTACCCCCAAAAGTCTCGGTCTCTCCGGAGCAATCCTTGTCTAAACCCATCAATGTCTCAGCCAATACCATCGGGATCACATCCTTTCTAGCCTCGATCTGCACAGTAATGGTGGCCAATGCTGAGCTAACATGACCGGTGGAAGGAACCAAGAGGTAAGCAGCAAGCAAGCACATGCAAAGAGTGGTCATGCGCCGAGTTTGGTAGGTCGTGTCCGCCAGATTGCCAAGAGGGGAGAACATCTCAATGAGGCGCATCACGTTAAGGTGACCATTGCTAACCAAGTAACGAGCAATACCGCCATTCAGCCCAAGGGACGCAGCCAAGACCTTGGAAACGTTCTCGCGCACGGGAGGGACAATGACCTCTCCAGAGCCGAAGCCGCCAAGATAGGCGCAGAACTCTTCTATGGTGGGACAAAGCTCTTGTTTGCCAAAGTGGAATACGTGCACTTCCAGGTCCCAAAGACTTGTGGCAGCCCTCAAAAGCTCGGGACGGAGACGAATGTTGCAAAGGTGCCTCATGTAATAGAGGCCATGAGCCCGAAAGTTGAGCCAGTCGACACCTTCCATGGAAACCAACCATGGGCGGAGAGAACCGGTGAGAGAAAGAGCCATTGAGAGGAAGGAAAAGCTTAAGAAAGATGAAAGATTAAGAGGAGTGTGGAAAGTTTGAGGTTTCAAGGCCTGAATTTATAGGAGGAATGGAGGAGACAACTTCAACTTTCAAAAAGCCTCGGGTGTCCAAAAGTGCAAGTTTTCCATGAGTCTTGTGTGGGAAAAGGCTTGGTCATACCCTAAAGACTCAGTGCAGACATGCATTGGTTCGGAAATGCCATTGTAGGAGTCAAACTTCAACCATCGTGCAATCTGTCTTGGGAAGCAGCAAACTGCAGACTGTGAGGAAAATAGTACCGCACGGCGTATTGAAGCAACGCACGGTATACCAAAACTGAGGAAAAACCACGGCATAACATTGATATGCCACGGAATCAGGCGAAACCAAGCACGGCATTTCAAAGCCACGCACGGCATAGTAAGTCTGCATTTCTGCAGATTTTGACAGCATGGTTTGAAATGAATTCTAGGCACTTTGAGGCATCACCAACCCCCAGAACACACTTCAATGGGTATTTTGGACTTCGGGGAAGTTTCGCTTCGAATCAACTCTAGATCTTAAAATTCGAGGTTGTGGCATAAAAAGTCGATAAAATCCATTTCTTAAGCCGTGTCGGGGTATCAAAATCTGTTTCGAGCCATTTCAAGTCGCTTCATTGAGTCACACAGGTCATAATGGTCAAAAGTGACTTAGTCCAAGTCCTAGTTCGAGTTCAAAGTCGAAATATGAGAATGTCACCCTCTAATGTCAACATTTTTTTACTTTTTCAAGTATTTTCAAACATAAGGTCAAGTTCTCGAGATACACATCAAACTTTGAGGGTCACCATTGTCATACATAGTCGTGTTCGATCCAATAGCCAAGGTATTCATGTAAATTTTTGTATATATTGTCAATTCTCAAAGATTGTCCAATTACCTTTCTTACGATTTCTATTTCTTTGTCAATACGTTTCTCTTTCTAAGACCGTTACCCGTCGAGCATTTCATGGCAGATTCAGTGATTTATGGCTGGTTGTGCATTCTGGTTGGTGTTTATGTTACTCAATCTTCTTTATATCACAGCAATAGAGGAAATTGAATGACACAAAACGTTGAAATAACAGTTTTCCCATATCATCTCAATAACATCCATGAGTCGAAGTACATAAACTAAAGAAGGCGTGCAAGCCCGATGCTCAAAATCCTATCTACTAAGGGTAAACAGGCACCCTATAAAAAGAAGCACGCAGGCTCTACTAAAAGGCAAAACAAAAAAAGAAAAAAAGGGACAAAAGAAGAAGCTCAGCACTCATCCTCATCCTCATCCTCGTCCTCATCCTCTTCGTCGCTCTCCTCGGAGACCTCCTCCGCCTGGGAGCTGGCCACCTCCTAAGTCCTTGTCACCCTAGGCACAGTGCTCCCCGAGGTGTCCTCCAGGTCGACGTCCGTAGGCTCCTCGGTCTCATCAGAGATGGCGATAGGCTCATCCTCAGTCCCCTCTGAGAGTCGTGGTCTCTTCGACGGAGGCTCCTCCCGAGAACCAGCAGAAGAAGCCTGTTGCGCTTGCATGCGAACAGACTTCTTGCGCAGCCCCAGTGAAGCCTCTCCTCCAGCCTGCAATAACATGACATTCATCATTTACATCATAATCATGATATAGGCGATAAAAGTAAAGTAAGTAGCCAGAGTTTGAGGGTTTTACCATAGTCCCGCCAGCACGGAGAAGCACCTCCGGAGTATGGTCCATGGCATATTGCCGCACCAGCTGCTCTAGGCCCATCATGGCCTCCGCCATCTCCTTCACGTACTCCGGAGTCGCCTGCACAATGGAAAAACCGATTAGAATACGCAGTGATAATAGCAAGTACATGAAAAAGAATAGAGGCATGTCATACCTGAGCAAGAAACTCCGGAGCTGTGGCTGTGGGACGTGGCACCACCACTACACCAGAAGCCCCTTGGGCGGTCACCACGTCCACTGTCCAGGAGAGCACGGGTAAACTGGCCCTGCTCGAGCCCACGCCGTCACCGCCGCCTTCACTTCCTCTTCCTCCTCTTCTTCCCCTTCCACCTCTACCACCTGACACCAATAGCGTCGCCTCCCAGGCAGTTGGTATCCCAAAACTCGGCATCAAGCACTGAGCCTGGTACTCAGCATAGTCAGCGCCTGCCTGAAAGAGTGGCTCCAGCTCAGGGTCTGGTCGCACAAATCGCTCGTCCGCTGCACGAGAGGAATGAGTGGCCCAGGGACTCGAAAGGTGTCCAACCTCAGCGGCTGACGTGACACCCGGTCACCCAGGTACCACTGCCAGCCATAAGGGGACTCGAGAAGCACCCTCCCCCTTGTCACTTCCCTGCTCTGGGACATGTAAGGGAACTTAAAGTGGTCCCATACACGCCAGTAAACCTGCAATCAAGGGTAGGCAACATTAGCATGACGTTCAAACAAAAATGGACTTAAGCATGTAAAGTATAGTCATACCCTGTCGGGACGCAGCTCGTCCAGGTAGAGGCGGTAGGCGTTCAGATCGCCCTTTCCTTTCTTCACCCCTCGAAACTCCTTTGACCAACGCAGATGTAGACACCCCAATTTGGCCTAACGATTATTTCAAGTCCCACCTTGGGGACCATCCCGATGATGAAATGGATATAGTGATTGCTGATTGACTTCTTGTGAACCCATGGACTTATGGTAAGAACTTTGAGCCACCTAGAGGACCCAATCCAGAGCTATACAGCCTTTCAGACAGAAATACAGAATCTTAGGAGAATCCATATGTCGGCCGTAACATTGATCTCACGGCCTTAACATCCTTTCTTCACCCGAGCAACCTGTTGCTTGAAAATCTCCCTGAGAGATCAATCCCTCGGCCGCAAGATCTATCCTTTGGCCGCAACATCCTTTCCTCGGCCGCCAGATCCTTTGCACAGCCACCAGATTGTCTATTTTCTAGACTCTGGAACGTTCTGTCAATTGTTTGATCCAACTACGCTACCTCCCCAATGCGTTCGGGCTAAGCCCAGAGATTACCACGAAGAGTTTGCATTGCATTGCAATCGTGTGTTTTGATTGGCCGGAGTGAGTCACCAATTGCCTATATAAAGGGCCTTTGGGTTCCGAAAATACAACAACGAAATCATCAGATTTGTATACTTCCACACCCTCTCAAGCCACGAAACTCTGCAAAAACACTCTCTCAAATCCCCTCTTCAAAAGCCCTAACCTCCCGAAGACAGCCATCAATCCGACGATCAAACCCCGAAGTTCAAACCCTAACCCTAGGGTTTTCTGAAAAGCAATCAGTCAATCACAATCAATCCGAAGCAATCAAGCAACTGAGCGATCAAGGTGGTGAGGCCCAACAGCCTCTGGTTTGATTTACTTTCTGTCTATAAATCTTAATCGTAGCATTTTGATTATCTACTAACTTTTCTGTCTGGTGTGAGGAAGAACACCGACCGGGGCTTCAATCCCTCAGCCGGTACATAAAACCAGGAGGATCCTTCGGCCGTGACATCCATTCACCGGCCGCGGGATCCATCTCCCTCGGACAGCTTGTTTTGCTTTTCTACTTTCTGACGCATGCTTTAATTATCGCACTGGCTCACCATTAATTGCTTAAAGGCTAAAAACAGACTACGTGTTAGAATTAAATAAAGCAAGTACATGTCTTATGTTGAATAACTATGGGCCGGTCTCACGACTGGGCAGAGAGGGGTGCCTAACACCTTCCTCTTACTGTACTTTTGGCTCCCGTACCCAGAATCTCTATCTGTTTTCCTAGTTTTAATAAACTGGGTGGCGACTCTATTTTGATGATAACCGCTATCGTGTGGCGATGTTCCTAGCCATGGGAATGTCCACGATCTTGGTTTATGAAGCAAGCAACCAATCGAGCAACAGACGATCGATCTGTATGGCGATGCCCCGTTTGGGAGGTGTCTACAGCAGAGCCCGAGGGAGTATCGTGTCACTAGGACAGGAGGTCTCGGGAGGGTACATGTCAAGTACCTCGTACGTCCATAGCTGCAGAGCAAAGTATTAAGGATTAGCGCAGGATATGCAGTGAATGAATGAGAAGTCAAATAAGCATAAAAGAAAAGTTTAAAATATACCTCCCAGACTCTCCAGTAACCGCCGAGGCTCTTCCCCGCACCTCGAGAGAGAGAGCCCATGAAGGCATAGCACGCCCCCAGGGCTGCACCTCCCCAGTCAAAACGGGCGATCCCCTCGATGTCTCTCAGCGCCGGCAGAAGTGAAAGGTGTACTCAGTTGCGCCTGTTAGGAAACAGAGACGCACCGAGCACGTACAACAAGAAGCACCTCGCCATCTGCTCCAGCTGCACTCTGTCAGTGGGGACCTCCTCCGTCCAAAACCCTAACAGCTGGGCGTACTGGGCATTCTCCCTCTCTGCCCTCAGCACGTACCCCAGCATCTCTCGCTGGAACGCCGCACTCCTCCCTGTAGTGGCGTCGTAAGGGATAGGGTCACCCCCGACCCTCAGACTAGTGATCGCCGAGAAGTCTAAAGGCGTCACTATCATCTCACCGAAGGAGAAGTGGAACGAGTTTGTCGTGTCCCACCACCTCTCGGTGAGTGCCCTCACTACCTGGCGGTCGTTGATCACCCAAGTCAACACGCTCACAAATGCCCCAAAGCCAGCCCGCCTCACCATCTCCCTCGCGGCCTCAGGGAGCCTCTCCCAGAACTTCAGCACGTCGGCCGCACCACCGTAGCACGAGATCATAATCTCCTGTTGCAATGAATTGACAATATTCAGTAAACAGGCACAATATTTAAGGCAGGTATGATATTCAAAGCAATGGATTGAAAGCATCATATGTTGAAATTGAAATGCAAACATTTAAAGTATACCTCGTCTCGTCGCGCAGAAAGGTGCTACTGCGGATCCCTCAAGACAAGGGACTCGTCGTACGTGGGACTTTCTGGCCTGTAGGCGTCCAGAAGAGAAGGCACCACTACGTGCTAGAAAGGCACGTAGGTCGCCTCGTCGTAAGCCCCCCGACCTCGTTATGCCTCTGTCGTCTCGTCTACCACACTCCTCCGTGGGATTGCCTCACCCCCGGCCTCCTCTGCACCCTGTGGCTCTCCAGCGGCCTCCGCCCCGGCCTCCGCCCCGGCCTCCGCCTGAAGCTCTGTCCCTCAAGCCTCAAGTAAAGCCTCTGCTAGCCCAGGCACTCCCCGTAGGGTCTCAACTAGGTCGTCAAGAGACGCCACCTCTAGGTAGTCACCCAAACCTATAGGCCGCGACAACCCTGCGCCCTCACCGCTGCCAACAAAAATGGCCGGCGTCTCCCACTCCTCCGCCGGCTCCTCCTCGACAATGGGGTCCTTCCCCAAGTCAGTCCGAGGCTCTCTCACAAGAGAGGCCTCCGTCTCTACCTCCACTCCCTCCAACCCGCCGCCTCTGTGAGCCTCCGTGGCCTTCTCTTCCAAACCAACTGCACCCTCCGCTCGACCCATAGCCTCGTCCTCACCTCTAGGCCCCACTGCACCCGAACTCTCCGTGCCCTGGCCATAGCCGGCCACTACCTCGCTGCCACCGTCACCACCACTGCTGCAGATCACCTCGGCAGCCGAGGTTGTGGCCCCCTCGGCCATGGCCGTCTGAGCCGAGACCCCCACGGTCTCCGGCACCTCCCCGACCACCGTGTCACTCTTCGGGAGGGACCAGGGGCGGTGTAACCTTGACCCTTGGTGGTTGATCACCACCGGGTACATCTATATCGTCCATGATCAGAGAGAGAAAGAGAGAGACGAGAGAAAGAGAGAGAGTAGAGAGAGCGAGAGAGAGAGAGACGAGAGAGAGTAGAGAGAGAGAGATGCGAGAGAGAGAGAGATATGATCGTGAGAGAGAGAGAGAGACGTTGAGAGAGCAGAGAGAGCGAGGGAATTTTGAACGGTGTGAGGCGTATTGTATACGCCTCACCCGTATATACCCCCTTTGAACCGGTTCGTCTGGAATTAAATCTGGACCGGGTCCGAAACCAGATGTGCCGCACGGCATAATGGCTTGACCGCACGGCATAATAACTTGAGTGCACGAAATTAGTTTTTGATTCGCTACGACGCACGGCATTTTGCATGCCACGCATGGCGTACTGGGTTATTTCGACAGTGTGGATCCTGAGAGCAGTTCCTAACGATCTGGCAATGACGTTTGGGTTTGTTCGTTGACGGAAAAAAAAAGCAGATGACAGACGTGAAAAGAAAAGGGGACTTTTTCATTCCATAAAACCCGAGGTAACCTCCGGGATTTTCGTTACATTTGTTCAAAAAAAAAAAAAAAGAAGAAGAGAAAACAAAAGAAAAACGGAAAAATAATCCTACTACCCTTTTTTCTCTTCCTTCTTCGTCCCTCATCTTCAGTCGCTTCCCCCGCCGGAAGCGTCATTCCCACCATCCGAGCGATCGTAGGAACCGTTCAGATTCCCCTCCGAGTTTTCCGCGGTCTCGTCCAATTCACGCCCCGGTGCATACTTTGGATCATGCTTGTCATCCAGTTGGTCGAACGCGAAGTCCTGAAGGTTGGACACCGCATGACGAAGGGTGCGAATCGTAGAGATGAGCCTCGCAATCTGTCAGTTGAGCAACTCGATCTCCTCCCGGTAAAAACCCATCTCGGCCTCCAGAGACGCCACCCGTGCTGCCAAGTCACCGTCCGCCATGGTCATATCCTGAAGACAACCTGTTTTGTAAGAATGTAGAGAGACTTGAGAGAATTTCTTAGTGATGCATAGAATGAAGCACCACTATCCCTTAAAAGGAAGTTACAACCGTCGAAGGGGCATGCCTGTATTAATGGGTGCCCTTGAACCAGCCGACTATCCTTGGAAATCGAAGAGTTGCATGGGAAAGAGAAATACCGCGCGGCGTTGCAACTAGCCGCACGACATTTTGATTGAATCCAATTTTCTCAGGAATTGATCATCCCAGCCACCAAAATCTTCTTGGGAGTCAAATATTCCAGTCGTTAATCCAAAATCTCCTTGGATGTTGTGCTTTGGTTAAAGAGTTGCTTAATTCTCATCCCCCGGGACTTGTGGAATTTTTCGTCCCCCGAGGACTCGCTGTATCCGCACTTTTCACAGTATTCGTCTTCCGAGACTCGCCATCGCTCTTTCACCACCAAAACCTTTCCAATCTCGCCTCCCGAAGGCTCGTCTTGACTCTTTAGCCTCCCGAAGGCTTGTCTCGTATTTTCAGCCTCCCGAAGGCTCGTCTCGAATTTTTAGCCTCCCAAAGACTCGTCTCGAATTTTCAGCCTCCCGAAGGCTCGTCTCATATTTTTAGCCTCCCAAAGGCTCGTCTCGTATTTTCAGCCTCCCGAAGGCTCGTCTCGTATTTTTCACAAGATTTGCATTTGTCACGACACTCTGCACCACTAGCACTCAGTCCTCATAAGTTTATGACATGATTTCGCTAGTTGTCCTCCGGGACTCGTTTTGCTTGCATTGTCCCGATTGAACTACGTTGGTCTGATCCCTGCAAACGGGGTACGTAGGTAGCTCCACGAGCGCGACCACCTTTATCATTCGCTTGCATTTCAATTTTCGTATGATTTGTCTCCGTTCAAAGACTCTAGAGCAACGGATTGGGATGCCTATTCTTTAAGCATCACTCGTACCGAACCGATGGTACCCGAGTTACGTTAAAGAGGGATTACTATAGACACCCCAATCCGAACCTCGAAGGGCCTTTGTCCACCCCAATGATGAAATAAAGGAAATAGTACCTTTGCAAGCTTGAATGAAGGATTCCCTCAGCCCAAATGAACCCTCAACACCAAATAAACCAAAAGCCCAAAGAAAGCCCAAAAGCCCTGGACTGGACCTAGAACGCCGCACGGGACACTTCTACGTGCGCGGCATATCGAAATTCATTACACCGCACGCGATTATGAGGTTAGCCGCACGGCATTTCAGGGAAAGTTATGACTGGCTCAGAAAGCTGTCGGCCACGCCTATTTGAGTCACAGCTGCAAAATGGCTCAGCCGAAAATATACTTCTGGCCCACCCAGAAAATGCCTCCACCATTTGAAATTCAAAATCCTTAGCTCTTGCCTATAAATACACCCCTCCACTCAAGAGAAAATGGCCCTTGATCACCATTCCACCCTTTCTCTCTCTTCTTGCTTTCACATCCATTCCCCCACTTCTAAACCTTGAGAATGTTACTTTCAAACGACATTCTCTAGGCATCTTGCCCCATTTTTCTCCTCACTATCAAAGTTAGTCTCTTACTAACTTTGAGATCCCAACCACCCAATATACCCATCTATTACACCTATCCATACTTCTCTTTCCTCAACCGACCTTACCAACGCTCATCCACTGTCATCCATCCTCATTCAAGCTCAAGATCAAAGGTAAAAAAAAACAAGTTTCCTTGGGCTAGGGTCTGTCCTAGTCCTGAGGGGACCCTTCTGTTGTCAGGATTAACCCCTTTTGGTTAAGATCTGACCCAAAAAATCATCTTTACAAAGCAAAACAGCCTCTGTGCTGGACAAACTATGCCGCGCGGCACTTTGATGTGACGCACGGCGTAGCATGTTCAGGCGCACAGTATTTTAGTTCACTGTTGTTTTCTCGTCCAAACTATCTGGGTCATGGTTGTTCCTCGTGGGGTTCGTTTCTGTCTGTCATCAATACCTTTAGAATAAGACCATATCTACAAGTCATGTTTTATTAACAAAGATAAGATTTTTTCGATCATACTGAATGAACGAATGCATTAAAAGGGGTGGTTTTCTATCTGTGGCTTGGAGAAATGGTATTGTTCTAGGGTGATCTGATAGCTGTGAGTTTTCTAGTGTTTTTAAATAATGTCATGCGTCGTACTCAATATGCTGTGCGATGTCTTGAATACTGTTGACAGCTTGAAGTCAGGATCAGAAAGACGCACGGCATATCGTATGGCCACACACCATACTATGATATGCCGTGTAACAGATGACAGTGACCCAGACAGTTTGTTGGATAGCCTTTCTTATCGATATTTTGCTTGCATCATCCTTTATCATCTCTGTACAGTGAGCACCACATGCACGCCAATGTGATATATTCCATCTTGTTCCCCTTTCCCGTATGTGTTTTCAAAGTTTCTCAAATGATATCATATCCCCTATTTAAAATGCTTAGTAGAGATCGGTTTTTGCCGGGCGAGCGGGGTGCTTTTTCAACAAAACCTTCCCCGTTCGTAATGTGGCTCCCGGATCCAAAATCTCAACGTTTTCGCTAGATCAAAAGCCTTTTCCTCAAACAAACTCTCGGTTTCTCGAATCATCCATCTCAAAAATCCGGGTGGCGACTCTTCGATCATGCGTCGGGCGCCGGGAGCCCACATACACCAAGATGTGCTCTATCATTTTCTTGACTCATTCCCTACCTCTTCACCATACCCCTACATTACAACCTAATAAAAGTCCTACTTGATCTTGGGGAGATGATATAGATACCATTATAATTGATGGGATAATAATGTGGTACTACTTTTTTCTCAATATTTGGCATTCTTTCCATGAGACTATTCGTTGATTTCTACAATCTACCGTCTTTCTGAACAAGGTCATATGCGAGATATTTTTTATTTGTTTTACATAAACTCCACTCGCATATATTGAGAGTAGTCATGCACCAGTTTCAGAGTGATTCATTTGTTGAGTGAAAATAATGGTGAGATTTGAGTCAAAGCGCATTTCAGATAGAAAATTGAGTTATATATTATGTTATGAGATTGAGATTGTGTTCATATATTTTTTTCCTTGGTTTAGAGTATTTTCATCCTCCGCAAGGGTTTTTTTTTTTTTATAACACTTTCACTTTTTTTTTTTGAAGATTTTTTTTTAACGGAAAGGAAATATAGTGCTAATTGACTAAATGCATGAATGACGAAAAATTCATAGTAATGCGTGCACGAAGTCCTTTAGCTGTACATAAGAGTGGTATACCCAAGGCTCCATTTCACTATAAATCTCAATCTCTCAGCAAATCAAACAATCTGTGTCACACCCCAAAATGGAAAGTGACCGGCCATAAACCACAAGACTGAAACTCGTAGAACATGTAGCCTAAAAAGAAATTTGATTAAAAACCAAGGCAATGAACTAATAAATGGTCAACCATTTTTTTATTAAGAACAACTCCAACCAATTAAGTTCAACAAAAAGTATGGGGCACAACCATCCCATGAACCAACCAATAATAAAAAAGAGTCGTTATCTGACAATTGTTTCGAATGTAGAAGCGATTTATTAAAATAAAATTAAGATGAGACACCCTAAGGAGGTCAAACAAAAGAATCCCCGAGGTGCCGCCAGAGTCCTTGCCTAACTCCCCAACTTGCCTAAAAGAGAAGTTGGAATAAATCCGCCAGCTGACGAGCTCAATGAGTAGCAAAGCATGTATAGTAAATAAAGTTGAAAGCGGGGATGAAAATAATTTACCATTAAACATAATTTGGCATTCGGGTAAACAACAAAATAATCAATTAATCCAATCAACGATTCATCTGATAAGTCTTAAGGTGATCACAATCCAATCTCCAACAACAATGGGGAACCACAACCAAATCAATAGTACCAAGTGCCAGTGAATAAATATCTCAAAAATTGGATCCAATATCGAAACTTAGGGTCACCACGAGTAGGCAGCCCCTGGAACTTTTCCCTAAGAATGATCCGGTCAATAACAACCGTTGAGCATTAGGGTCACCGGCCTAATCCGGTCTCTTCCCTAATGGCTAGAGTCACCCGCACAAAGAGGATTAATTTCCCTGGACTTCCAAAATATGTTCCCAATAATATCCACAAAGTTCTCACCAAAAGATTATCTAAACAATAAATAGTTTCACCAATCCGCATGCCAATTTCAAGAACCAAATAAAACAAATACATATTTCCAATTTCAATTATTAATTTTCTAAAACAATAATTTAAGGGATATGGGGAAGTTCACAAGTACGTAACATGCTTAACCACTCACCTGGATCCAAAAATAATGCAACTCGAACACTCAAATGAGACTAACCTGTAAAAATAAAGCATATAAATTAACTAATTAATATATATCTATCACTGACCATTGAAGTTAGAAGTATCATTAATTAGTAAAAGGCCCAAACCTAGAATCTAATCCTACGGTGCTAAACCAACAATGGACACCAACACAACCACCACTCAAGCCTATTCCCAATTAGCTCACATGCATCACCAAATTGAAGCCTTTTTTGCCTGTACAACACAGCACCAAAACTCATGTACGGCAAATCCAAGAAACACACAAAGAGACAAGTCCTGCTCTGGTAATTACCTCCATGATCAAATCCCCACTTGGGCTCCCTGTTATTCAATCTCACACACACGCACATCCCGAACGACATTCGGACCCTCCACTTTACACTAACCACAACAACACTTGCACACCCATCTGCCGTCTCTCTCTCTCTCTCTCAACCACTCGCACCAAAGTCACCATTCACATCACACAAACTCTTCCACTACTCCATATTTCATCAGCAATAAAACAAATCAATCGGTGACAGTAACTTAACTTTTACAAAACCCATCTAACCTCTCAGTAAGGAAATAAAAGAGAAGCGAGAAGGGAACAAGAATCGCTTACCCCAATGATCATCAATCTACCGAAACCTTAACTATGGCTTCTCTCTCGTCCGCACATGTTCTCTCAACCTCTTATCTCAATTGCTCTGCCCAAATAAAATCCTACACTGTGAAAATATCTCCTAACTTTGTAAAACTACCCACTACTCCCTATATTATAGCTAATTAGTTAATTAGTATTAGATAGTACGTAACACAATTTATAAAATTACCATCCGGTACCACTATTTTACCCAAAATCAATCTCATACCCCAAATATTACAATCGTGTCAACAATATCCATAGTGCGCACAAAATAATTACTTGGGACCCAACCACAACTCCAATTTAATAAATGGCCAATATAATTAATTAAATAAATAAAAATGCTAGGCCGTAACATTCTTCCCCCCTTAAAATAAATTTCGTCCTCGAAATTGCATACTAACCTCAAGCATATAAACATGGTTATTTTGTGTGCATTACCTCTTCATGCTCCAAAATAGCTTCATAAAACCGAGTGCTTACCACAACACTTTAACCAAATGAATTTTTTTTTCCGAAGTGCCTTTCTCTTTGTATCAAGTATCTGAATGGTTTGCTTATCATAGGTCAAATCATCTTGAACATGAAGTGGCTCTTAATCAATCACATAGGACGGACTATGCACATACTTCCTTAACATCAATACATGAATTTTTTTTTTTAACCCTAGCCAAACTAGACGGTAGAGCCTAACAATATGCTACCTCACCAACCACCTCAAAAAGCCCAATTTAGCAAAGACTTAACTTCCTCTTTTTGCCAAACCGAATAACACCTCTCCATGGGAATACCTTGAGAAACACAATATCTCCTATTGTAAACTCCAAATCCCTCCAATGACTATTCGAAAAAGAATCTCTTATACTATGCATAGCAATTTTTCCAATAATTGAACTCACCTAAATCTATCAAGAAAGTTAATCACCAACCTCATCAATCAAATTAAGATTACCTGGATTGTAAAGGATCCTCAACCTAATAGTCACTAGTTTACCATCATTTTACAAGTAATCATAGGGCCACCTAGTTACTCCAAATAAAATTCTATATCAAATAAAAGCATCTCTTTTTTTTTTGTACAAATTTAATTACTACGAACAGTATAGCAACGTGAAAAGATATGAAAATTACTACTTCAAATAAAATAGTTGGGGCATCAATTCCTTATTTTAGTGAAAAGTTTTGATCTAAGAATTGGTTTACATCATTAGAGTACAATCTTAACATAAGGAAAAATCGGTATATCAAATTGTCCACACATTTTCACTAGTATCATCCTCAAATGTTTCAAAACATAGTTTAGCACAATTGTAATTGGAATTGAAAAATTTCAGTGAAAAATTTCCTTGGATCAACGTTTAAGTCAAATAACAACCTTAAAGTTTGTAGTGCATACAACCAATATTTTGAAAGTGAATGCCGATTAAAATACTTTGAAAGTTAAAGTATACATCATTCAATGCAAACGCTAATAATCCCCTCTTTTTCATTTTTTTTTAGTAGTTAGTCATCAAGCCCAAATACAATTCTCATCAAAAGGAATCCGAACCAAAATTTGAAATCACCATAAGAATTTCCGAACTCCAAAAACTCCATAAGATTGAACTTGTCAACTTTCAGTAACTCCCAAACTATACCCATTCAATAATTATGTGACTTAAACCGCTTACTTCCTTATTGTATTCCGTAACATTGCATCTAAATGTATCTAATGTAGTTTCTTGCTAGTAGATCATAACCTGACATCAACAAACTCACTCACACCATAACTAATAATAATATCAAGTCCTCTAACAAAAATCGAATCTCCATAACTTGAATCGGTGCTCATTTTTTCCTGTGAAATTAAATATATAACTAACCACTCATCAAACCGTGCCAAATCTCTTAACCAAATCTAATTCTCAAAGATCAGAACAAACTGTGCCACTGTAGACACCCCAATCTGGGTCTCCCGTTTGTTTTACTTTATTTTCCAGTTTCTTGTTTCCCCGATGATGAGATCGGATCAAACAGGTTTGGATGTGGAATGGATTGGACTTGGAACCCTTTTTGAACCCCTAAAAAACCTTCAGTCAAAACCCTAACCGAGGTTTGACCGTCGCGCGACGGTTCTGGTCACTCGCGCGACAATAAGCTTGCCAGGTGTTGGTCAAAGTCAAAGGCTAACTGTTGACCCTCGCGCGATGGTCCCAAACCCTCGCGCGATGGTTTGCACTTGTCACTTTCACCGTAATCCAGCTGGATTTTTGTGATCATCAGGGCCACATGGGCTGGAACCCCGTTTTCCTTGGCTGAACAGCGTTCTGGCAGGTTCTTGGAGCACCACCCCCACTCACCTTGGTGGCTCACTTCTCCACCAAGCAAGGGTGACCAGCCTTGTTGGCTGGTTGCTAGGCCAAGCCTTCCACCCACCTTGCACCTTCCATCCTCCTATAAAGCCCCGATTAGTCTTCCATTGCAAGGGTTACAAAATTTTCAACAAGAAAGAATTAGCAAGTCTAGCACAAAGTTACAATCCCTAACCACATTTCCTAGTCTTTCAATCAAGTGTTCTCCATACACTCATTTGCATGGCTATACCACTTGATCCAATCCTTTTCCAAAAATCATTCAAGCAAAGGTATAAAATTTACCTGTTCCTGTCTTGATCCCTGAGGGGGGCTGGCAAGGCCAAGGCTGGTAATCAATACCAGTCCTGGCCCTAAAGTCAGCAGAGTTACAAGAAACTGTGATCAGTAAAACCCTCGCACGATGGATCCGAACACGCGCGCGACAATTCTGTCTGCAAGAGATTGGTCCACGTGGGGAAGTGACACTGGTCATTTCTTGTTTTATTTATGAGCATGCTTGTTGTAGTGTTGTTTTGATATATAGATCACTGATATGCATGTTAAAACAAGTTCAGTTCCTTAGCTTGTTACTCTAGTTAGATTGGAATGCCCTTGGGATGTTTCTGAATATGTCTTAGAGCCCCAAGCATGCAAAGCAATTCCTGGAAGTCCAGTCAGACCCCTCGCGCGAGTCTTTCACTCTGTCGCGCGATGGTTCACTAACTTCCAGCGGCTGCCCTTGCATGGGCAACTGGGTTTTAAGTGGTTCAGTTCCTTAGCTTGTTACTCTAGTTAGATTGGAATGCCCTTGGGATGTTTCTAAATATGTCTCAGAGTCCCAAGCATGCAAAGCAATTCCTGGAAGTCCAGTTAGAACCCTCGCGCGAGTCTTTCACTCTGTCGCGCGATGGTTCACACTGATTTCCAGTGACTACCCTTATATGGGCAACTTGGCCTTTGGCCTCTGATATTTTCCCCCACTGTTTAGGGGTTGTCTTTCCATTTATTTCAGTTGGCTTGTAATAATTATTTACTTTTCAGTACATACAAACTGCTTGGTTTGCCCTCTAGGTGTGCACTGGTTCCTTCCAGAGCCCAGAAGGGGATGAAGTTCAAACTGTTGGTGAGGCACTAACACTCGCGCGATGGTATGGAAGTATCGCGCGATGGTTCTCTTGCATGCAGGTTGATCCATGCATGCAAGTTGGCCACTACTTGTGATAATTTCATACCAGGCTACTGTTTTGGTGTTTTCCCACCATTTTGAACTTTGTTCCATTTATTACTTAATATTTCATCCATCCATGCCACTTGATCACATCTTGCAAATGTGTTACAGTCTTAATCCCCGATTAACTGTTCCCCCGCCCTAATTGGCTAAAATTTGGTTAATAAAAGAAGAATCGTAAATATTTTCAAAATGCTCAAGTAGAGACCGATCTCCGGATTGGGCGAGAGGGGTGCCTTAAAACCCTTCCCCTCTCGTAACCTGGCTCCCGAACCCAGATATGGTTATGACGGACTGGTGCTTTCACTTTTTGAAATCAAACAGCACGGCAGGTGCTTCAAAATACGGTTCCTTGGGTGTCGGACCTTCAAACCTGAGTGGCGACTCTGTATTTTTGAGCGCTCGCGCTCCCTCGATTTCTGCAAGGGCCCTTGCCCGGAAGAGTTTTGTCGGAAAGGGAACGGAATCCCTTCTCCGAGGGCATGCTGCCCACAGTGGCGACTCTGCTGGGGATAAATCGAACCAATATTAATTCATACTTAGGATTTAATACACTTGCGAACAATCCCTTAAAAGTCTGTCAAAACGGTGAGCTTCGCGCTGCCGAAGGTTGGAATGGTGATTTAACAGGACCCCGTGTCCGGCCAATCTAATCTGGGACTTTTTCGATTGATCACTTGTGTAGTTTCTTCTAAAGATGAACCAAATAAAGTGAGCCAAATTTGAAAAAGCATTTTGCAAAATTACGATTCTTCTTCTCTTAATCAAATTCTAGCATTTCATTTGCATTGATGTGAGATAAGCCTCGTTGGATCGTTTTGGCAATCCAGCATGGTTTACCGGAGCCCGGGGACCCCGAATGACCAACAACCTTCGACGATAATGGGTCACACTACCGTTCGATTGTTACTCTGCGGTTACGCGGGTAACGGGAGGTATATCTGTGGCCCTAGTCTAAGGAACCTGTTACAAACCAAAACCAGCCTTTGCATATACAAAGCATTAGAACTCTTCAAACTAGGACAGGTACCCACAGGTTAAGATCTATTTGCATCTAACCCCATATACTGTCTACGTGCTACTGCTTTCCCTACAGCATGAACTGTACATACATCCCGTTCTGCGTAGAAGCATGTCTAGGACGCCTTTTAGGTCCTTGATCTTTCCAGGTCTGTCTTTAAGATCATTAGGACACTGTGATGGCCCGATGAGGAGTCGGGCATCTCAATGATTCGCGTTTTCAGTTTTCCCAGTCCTTCGGACGGTGGAACTTTAGGAAATCAGAAGCCTTTCTACACCCTCGTCTGTAAACCTGTTTAGGATTCCAAACAAAAAACGAGGAACAATGGAGTAAATATCATGATGCTTACACCAAAAGGTAATAAGTGCCTCATCACTTACACCGCCCGGCTAATAGCACAGTGCTGCTCACGCCAACCTGGTTATAGTATCATGATATTCATACCGAGTTGTTCTGACTTCAAGTTTGAAATCCCAAACGGCGGAATGGACGAAGGTTTAGACTTCTTTTGACATCCTTTAGGATCGCTAGTTCCAACCAAGGATACACATTTGAAAAGAATTCTGAGGGCCTCAAGCAATGTCCGAACGTCTTGAGACAGACTTGTCTTCTAGTTCCAAAGTCTAGGGCGACACCGACGACGCTGGCTGCATCCGCACTTTAGTCTTTTATTTAGATTAAAGTTTCTGCAGGACCCCTATTAAGCCTTCTCTTATTTTGTTGCAAAGTTCTGAATCATTGCACCGCCAAGGAAAGTATCAAAGCAAGTTGCCAAACCCGCTTGGGAACGTCTGCGACTCAATCCGGTTCAGAGGCTCGTCAGGTTACAGTCCCAGTCAGTCATCACGGAAAACTCTCCGCACTCACTTTCGGCAGCACAACACTCAGATTCCCAGTCAGGTTCACAGTCAGATTCACCACCAGTCTTACAGGAAGGGCGACCAGCCTCCCCATCATCCGCATCAAGCATCTCCGAACCTCCCGTCGTGACAGAGCAGCCACATCCAGAGCCTCTTACCTTGGAAACCATGCTTATGAACCTTCAGGACAGCATCACCGCCATGCAGCAGAGGGCAGCTCAGACAGATACTAACATTGCCCGCTTGAATGACCTCATCAACACTTGCCTTCCACCCCCTTTCGAAGAGGAGGGCGAGGACGATGAGTCTGACCAGGAACAACCCATTTTGGTTCCGGATCCGCTTCACGCAGGACGTCTCATTGCACTGAATCCAAGAGAAGGCCGTAGGCCTACTGCAGATCTCGCGATTGGCAGAGCTGCTAACTGCCAACTGAAGATGACCACCCGGGAACTCGAATCCACCAAGATGGAAGCTAAGGAGTCTTTTGTTGACTTTGTCAAAAGATGGAGGGCCAAGGCCGCTTTGATGACAGATCGCCCCAGCGAGAAGGACCAGCTCCGTATCATCTCTCGCAACCTCCAGCCCGACTATGCTAGGCATCTGGTGCTTGCTCAAGCGTTTGCAAACTTTGAGACCTTTTTCGATTCCGGTCTGGCCATCGAGGATGCACTGCAGAGTGGAATTCTAGCAAAGGGGGAATCCTTTAATCCTCCTAAAACCAAGACTCGGGCATACTCAGGGAACGCTAATGCGCTGTTTGGAATGGGGACTTACTCTAACACGGCAACCAGTGGTACCAACGCCTCTTCCTCCAACACAACCAACCACATTGCGGATGTCAATCAGGTCCAGGCTCTGCAGAATAACCAGCCTCGAAACCAACCCCGCAGCTTTTCCGCTATCGAGGCACCTCTGTCCTCAGTCTTGGAAAGGTTGGTCAAGTCAGGGCATCTCAAGCCCCTGGATCCAACTCCTTTACCTAAGAACCCTTCACCTGGCTTCAAGGCCAACCTTTACTGTGCTTACCATCAAGGAGCGGGTCATCTCACTGACTCCTGCTTTCGTCTCCGCCATGCGATTCAGGATCTCATTGACGATGGCACGCTTGAAACCCCTCTGCCACCTCAAAAGCCTAACGTCATTGCCAATTCCCTTCCCAAACACAATGCGGTTCCTCACATCAACCAAATATCTCTCAGCTCCACTCATATCAACCCCAGCTCCACTATATTCAACCCAACCGACTATATAGCCTTAGCCGATCAGCCCAGGCCGATTGTACCCTTCCTGCTCGAACCTTCTGTCGAGGTTACTTATATACACGTGGTCGAAGGCCAGATTGTTGACATTGATGCACCTCCGGAACCTTTGCAAACTGGATCACTTGTCTCCAATGACTCTGTCAGCTCCCTCTTCCATCAATCAATTCCCGCCGTGCAGCTTGATTCGGCCTCATCACTTGACAGCCCGTATGCAACTAATGCCAGCCCATTCTCTGACTCTTTGGACCAACACCGGTCTTGGGTGCCTCTTTCAGATATCAGTATGCAGGCCACTGGCTGGGCCATAGCAGACAACCTGGACTACGCCATCCCTTTGCTCAACGAATGGTCAAGCCTCGAAGCGGATGGGTTTCCTCCACAGCCCAAAAATGTCCCGTTTGATCAAGCTTGGTATGATGGCTGGATGGCCGGTTATGAAGCAGCTATGCTCGATCCTTTGGATGGCTTCTCCTTATACATGCTGTTTCACCCAGTCGAGCCTTCGGTTCCCGAAGAAGAGTACTACTGGGATCCCGAGCCAACTTGACATGCTCCCATGGACATTGACCCAAATCCCCTCCAAGGATATGCTATACCAGATTACATGCTACACTACGCAGAGGACGAACTTGTCCAGGAAGATCCACGGGTTCTGGGAGACCACGTTTCCCTCTTTAGTTCGGTCTTTGATTCAGTTTGTGATACTAATCCCGACATTGACTGCGACCCATGCTCTTACATTGTTGATGAAGGATACCCGCGCCCTTTAGTGCCTTATTCGAATAACAGGGACTACAGCATCATGGTTATGGACCTTGTCCCGCCTGCCAATCTTTGGGAAGTTGATGACATAGTGGATGTCCAAGTTGGGAATGAAGTCTGGGCGGTCAATCATTCCCTGGCTGACACTGGTCTTTGGGATGTTCCCTTCATTACAAACCCGGAGCCTGTCGTTGAAGTGGCTGCCGTGAAAGACTTGAACTTCTAGGACTCCCTACTAATGAAAGATCTGGCTGAGGACTTGGGCCTGGACATGGAAGTGCCTGTTTCTGCGCCAACTACTGACAGAGGGAAATGCAAACTGGGAGATGTTCCTGCTAATCTCTTGGATGTGAATGAAGACCCTCAGGTCATGCCCTCTTTAGGGAACGTTCACAACGTTACGAGGAGCGGACGAATTTTTCAGCCTGCTAATCTGCAAGCCGGGAGTTCATCCAATCCTTCTAACCAAAGGAACGAACCCATTACTTTCCCAAGGTCTGCACCTCCTGAGGTTTTGTCTGGGCCACCAACTGCTGATTCGGTTCAACGACAGCTGGAGCGCATCCCTTCTGCTATTTCAATCTGGGGACTGATCTGTTCGTCCAAGGAGCACCGTCAGAGGCTTTGTCACGCACTTTCTCGTCTTGAGGTTCAAGCGGATGTCACGCCTGACGCAATGATATCTCTCATCCTCCCTCCAACCTCCAAACACACCGTGGTCTTCACTGATAAGGACCTTTCAGTCGAAGGGGTCGACCACAACTGCCCCTTGCACATTACTGTCAAGTGTCGAGGACTCTGGGTTCCGACTGTTCTCATTAACGGCTCTGCGATCAATGTCTACCCCCTGAGGGTTGCTTATCGTTTGGGACTCACCAAGAAGGAACTTGCACCTTCCAACCTGGCTGTTAAGGCATATGATGGCACCTGTCGTGTGGTCGAGGGCAATTTACTGCTCAAGCTCAATGCTGAGGGCTTTGAGATGGAGGTGGAGTTCCATGTTGTGGACATTCCCGCAACCTTCAACCTTTTGCTAGGCAGGCCGTGGCTCCACCGACCCGACATCATGGCTGTACCATCTACCCTCCACCAAAAGGTTATTCTAGGACTGCCTACTGGTACTTTGACCATCTGCGGGGATTCTGGCATTCGCCTGCTCAAGGAGGATGGGACTCCTATTTTGGGGATCATGCACGGCGAGGAGGATGTCGACCTCGGGGGTTTCTCTTTTGACACTTCCGGTACCGTGATGGCTATCAATGTGGACGGAAAACTTTCTCATAAGCTCTGTCGCGCTGGACATTATGAGGAGGATGTCTTATTATCCGAGCATAGGCTTAGGGTCTCGCCGGCAAGGGGTCCCGGAGTTCCCTACTTTTCCTTTTAACAAAGGCCGCTTTGGTTTGGGGTATATCGCCTCTGCCAAAGATGCCAAAAGGAGGAAATATACGGGAAAACCTTGGACCCTCTACGGTGGTCCCAACAGCTACTTTGTGCGTGAGGTGGGAAATGCCGCTTACACTGGACAGCCTGAGCCATTTGTTCATTCTGAAACTGGGAAGCTGCTGCCTGGATTTGAAGTTTTCGCTGATGACACCTGGTCAAGCAGTGATGATGAGCCAGCAAGGACAGAATTCAAGAGGAAGCTTAATCAGGTGAAGGTCAAGACTGACTGGCTGGGATCCGTCGATCAGGGGAATCTGGAGTTGCTGTTTCAGGAATTCTCCCAAGTGGGTTTGACTGGGGAAGCTGAAG
The DNA here is from genome assembly GCA_018127125.1 of Rhododendron griersonianum. Taxonomy (NCBI): domain Eukaryota; kingdom Viridiplantae; phylum Streptophyta; class Magnoliopsida; order Ericales; family Ericaceae; genus Rhododendron; species Rhododendron griersonianum. The sequence continues at coordinate 26,534,128 of CM030790.1, read as the reverse complement.
AAGCCGAAGTGCTCATGCTCGGGCCCGACGCCCTCGAGGACCCTACCTCTCTCATTGTGGAAGCCAGGGGTAGCCTTAAAAATTGTGTTTTCAAACCGCGCCTAACTTGCATTGATGACACCTCTGAGTCCGAGTCTGAGTCTGAGTCAGATACAGAGTCTGTTTCGTTGTCTAGGTCTAGCTCTGAGTCGGAGATTGTGCCTCTGGGCCCTCCACGTCATAGCTTTTATTTCGAGTTTGATTCTCTTGTACTTGGCGACCCTTCAGGGTCTTGTGAAATGAACGAGGCGTCTTCTGACTACTTCAATGATCTTTATATAAACTGTGTCGACCCTGACGATAAAGGGATAGATTTCGATGGGGATATTCCCAAGGAAATCCGTGCCTTCATTGAAAGGGAAGATGAAAGGCATGCTCAGCCATTAAAAGAAGAAGTAGTTTCTATAAACTTGAAAGATGAAAACGATCCCCGAATGGTTCAAGTGGGCTCCACGCTTTCGCCAGAGGAGCATTGTTGTTTCAAAGAGCTACTCACTGAATTTTGTGATGTTTTCGCGTGGTCTCATCGAGATATGCCTGGTATTGACCCCGAGATCGTGGAGCATCGGATCCCTTTATTGCCAGAAGCTAAACCTGTGAAATAGAAACTGAGACGGATGAGGCCGGATTGGGTTCAGAAGATCAAAGAGGAAGTCACTATGTAGATCGACGCTGGTTTTCTCATGGTTTCTCAGTATCCCACATGGATGACCAACATTGTCCCTGTTCCTAAGAAAAATGGGCAAATTAGGGTCTGTGTTGATTTCCGGGACTTGAACAAAGCGAGCCCCAAAGACGATTTTCCCTTGCCACACATCGATGTGCTTGTGGATAATACTGCGGGGCACGCGTTGCTCTCATTCATGGATGGCTTTTCTGGCTACAATCAAATTCTTATGGCACCCAAGGACCGTGAGAAAACCACGTTCATCACTGAGTGGGGGACTTATTGCTATCTGGTCATGCCGTTCGGTTTGAAGAATGCTGGACCGACTTATCAGAGGGCCGCTACAACTATCTTGCATGACATGATGCACAAAGAGGTCGAAGTCTATGTCGATGACATGATCGCCAAATCTAAAACTCGAGAAGGTCACATTCCTGTGCTTAGGAAGTTCTTCGAGAGGTTGCGTAAGTTCCGCATGCGCCTTAATCCTCAGAAGTGCACCTTCGGTGTCACAGCGGGCAAAATGCTTGGTTTCATGATCACTTCTCATGGAATTGAGGTTGATCCATCTAAGATTAAGGCTGTGCTCGACATGAAGCCACCGAAATCTGAAAAGGGAGTGCGCAGCTTTCTGGGAAAGGTTCAGTTTATCAGCAGATTCATCGCCAAGTTAACTTTAACTTGCGAGCCGATGTTTCGTCTACTCAAGAAGAATACCCCGTTCGTTTGGACCGACAAGTGTCAGGCAGCGTTCACTTCTATTCAGAACTACTTGCAAAACCCACCGGTCTTGATGCCACCGGTGCCTGGGAAGCCCTTGATACTTTATCTAACGGTGAATCCTTCTTCTATGGGGTGTTTACTGGCTCAGGAGGGAGACAAGGGAGTTGAGAAGGCCATTTACTACTTGAGTAAGAAGATGGTTGGTGCTGAAGAACGTTACACTGCTCTTGAAAAGACGTGTTGGGCTCTCGTTTGGGCATCTAAAAAATTGAGACACTACATGCTGGCTTATCCAGTGAAGTTGATTTCTAGAATGGATCCTCTCAAGTATCTGTTTGACAAGCCTGCGCTTACTGGTAAGTTAGCACGTTGGTTGCTCTTGCTCGTCGAGTTTGACCTTGAATATGTCACTAGGAAGTCTGTTAAAGGGCGTGCGGTGGCAGAATTCCTTGCTGATCATCCTGTCGATGGGCCAGAGGACTCAGACTTTGTGTTTCCAGATGAGGAGGTGCTAGCAGTCGTCAAAGACACCTGGGCTCTTTACTTTGATGGAGCGGCTAATCAGAAAGGATATGGGATTGGGGTTTTGTTGATAACTCCGGATGGTTCTCATATTCCGCTTGCGTTTAAACTCAATTTTGACGTCACTAACAACCAAGCTGAGTATGAAGCCTGTATAGTTGGCATGGAGGCTGCCCTCACACTTGGTGTTGAAAAGCTTGAAGTCATTGGTGATTCCAACCTTGTTGTGTCTCAGGCCAATGGGGACTGGAAAGTTCAGGAGGATAGATTGAAGCCTTATCATCAAGACCTGGAGGATCTCATTCCTCGTTTCAACAAAGTGACCTTCACGCACATCCCCCGTCTAAGGAATCAATTTGCTGATGCCTTGGCAACTTTAGCTTCCACGGTCAAACTCCCGCTGGGTGTCAAGCTTTGTCCAATCCTTATTGAACAGCGGGACTTGCCTGCTTATCAATATGTCAACACCGTCGATGATGTCGATGACGGCCTACCCTGGTACCATGACATATGGAATTTCATTGAGAACGACAGTTACTCGCCTGACGCCACTAAGAAGGATCAAACCGCTTTACGAAGGTTAGCCACGCAATACATTCTCTGTGGAGGGAAGTTGTACCGGAGATCTCACTGCGGGATGCACAAGCTTTGTGCTAATGGCACTGAGGCCATCAGGATAATGGAAGAAATCCACGAGGGAGTCTGCGGCCCTCACATGAGTGGAGTCATGCTGGCCAGAAAGATCCTTCGGCAGGGGTACTTTTGGTCTACTATGGAGTCCCAGTGTGTGGATTATGTACGCCGCTGCCATAGGTGTCAAATCCACGCCAATCTCATACATGTCCCCCCTTCTAATCTCTTTGGCATGTCATCACCTTGGCCCTTCTCTGTTTGGGGAATTGACGTCATCGGCATGATCAGGCCCTCCGCTTCGAACGGTCATCGGTTCATTTTGGTAGCGATAGATTATTTCACCAAGTGGGTAGAAGCTGAGTCCTACAAAACGTTAACTGCAGTTCAGGTTGCTCAGTTCGTCAGGAAGAACATTATCTATCGATACGGGGTTCCTCAGGCTTTTGTGTCGAACAATGGGGTTCATTTCAAAGGCAGGGTTTTAGAGCTCTTCGATGAGTTCAAGATTCAGATTCATCACTCGACGGTCTATCGCCCTCAGACGAATGGGGCAGTCGAAGCAGCTAACAAGAATGTCGAAACAATTATCAAGAAATCCGCAGAATCCGCCAGGGACTGGCACGAGCAGTTGCCTCTTGCTCTTTGGGGGTATCGCACGTCAATTCGAACATCGACAGGGGCAACCCCCTTTTCCCAAGTCTATGGGATGGAGGTTGTCCTTCCCATCGAGGTCGAGGTGCCGACTCTGAAGATCATGGCTGAGTGTGAACTCACGGAATCCGAATGGCTTCGTGGGAGGTTTGTTGAACTCATGCTCTTTGATGAGAGGAGGCTCCGTGCCTTGTATCATGTTCAGGGGTATCAGCGCAGAATTGCTCGGGCTTTCAACAAGAAGGTGAGGTCTTGTGACTTGGCTGAAGGGGATATGGTCACAAAGGAAATCCGGGCTCCCATTTTCGATCCATGTGGTAAGTTCCGCCCGAAGCACGCGGGACCTTACATTATCAAGACCATCCTCTCAGGTGGAGCGGCTCAGCTTATTGATCTGGACGGCAACGAGTTCAACACTCTGGTCAACCTGGATCAACTTAAACGTTACTATCCTTGAGAGAAGCTCGTTGGGCCGAAAACCACAAGGGTGGGCGGTTCCAAGCAAAATTAGAGCAAGCCTGCTAGACTGAAAACCCAAGGGGGCAGTTTAGGCAAAAATAAATGGGCATTCAATCAAAGCTCGCTAGACTGAAAACCTGTAAAGGCAGTTCTAGGCAAAATTTAGAGCGCAAAAGGAGAGCCAAAATACACGAGCGAACCCTAGCTTGAACTACGTGCGACCTGATTCCTTGAAAAGGGATACGTAGGCAATCTCTCTGTGAGATTCGGTCACAATCAATCTACCCAATCCGTGGTCCCAAGGAGTGCCTTGACATTCAAGCAGCACGGTGTTCAACACTTGGACCAAAAAGGGGAAAGCTTCACCATCTTTCATCTTTATTCAAAACTACTATTTCTAATACATAGGCTGAGCAGAGTCCTTAAAACAGTTAAGCATAAAAACAGAATGAAATGCTAGAGGCCCTCACAGGCTCACAGTTTATTCTAGATTATTGGAGTCATATCAGAAGTCAGTTTGTGTTTTGCCTTCTTGCAATGTCTTTTCTCAGCCATGCTACGTAGTGGCGCTTGAGTCCTGTGCTGAAGTCTGGTTCTGCTCCGCCAAGCTGTCTCAAACCCCAATTATGCTCATACCCAACCAGATGTTGGGCAGTGAATGCTAGAATCTGGGAATTTTCTATCCCAGCTCGATGCAGACCCTAGTTCATACCTAATTGCCGAAGGATGCGGCCTGGAATGTAGAAGGTGAAACTGGACAACCCAGCAATCACCATCCGCTTGAAGCTCGCAGAATTCAGGGCCATGTCCGGAATGTTCAAGGTTTCATGCCGCCAGACAATTTCACGTGGGGACATCTCTCTCATGAAGGTGTGCCACTCCTCCTCAGACATCTCTGGATACAGCATCCCTCTCTGATGCATTCGCCCGGGCAGATGGGGCCAGTTCGCCTCAGGAGCTGCGATTAGCCCAAGTTTGTCGGACAGCCACAACTGCATGAGCGAAAAGACAAGTAAGGAGCCATATAAAACTTGAAGGAAGAAAAGACAAGTAAGGAGCTCCGATATAGCCTTTAGCAGAGAGTTGAGGTAAAATCAGACTGTGTGAAAACCGGAAAAAGGTGAGCTGAGTGAGAGTTTACCTGCAACAAGAGTGGGCTACCGCCGAATATGTCTGTTTGGCCGGCAGCCACCAAATCCAAACCCATGAGCGTTTCTGCAAGAACCATAGGAACCACGTTCCTTCTGACTTCTAGCTGGGTGGCCACATCCACCAGCGAGGGATCGGGCCGTCCATTCGGAGACACCAACAGATATGCGGCTAGTACGCCAATTGACAGAGCAAAACGGCGTCGGGCCTGCAGGGCAGTGTCCTCTGGATCACTGTCAGGCCTGTACCATTCCATCAGGCGCATGACGTTTATTTGCCCGCCAGCCAGCAGGCTATCCGCCGCTCCCCTCGAAATGTTCAAGCAGGATTTCAGGAGCTTCGGCATGCTTTTTCTATAGGGTGGCACGACAAGCACGCTAGAAGCAAAACCCTGGAGGTATGCCTTGAATTCCTCCACGGTTGGGCATACCTCGTTGTCCCCGAATCTAAACACGTGGACGTCCGGATCCCAAAATTATAGGGCCGCTCTCAGGATTTCGGGACGGAGCCTTATGCTTTTTAGGAAGCGAAAGGCTGCCAGCCCGTGAGAACGGAAGCATAGCCAGTCACTCACAACGAATTCTTCAAGCCACGGGCTGATTAGTGCGGGGAGGTAGTTCGCCATTGGAGAAGTGTATTTGGCGGTGTTTCTACTGAAGGTATACCCTTCGTTCAGGAGGCTCTGCCAATCTTATAGCCAGAGAAGGATGAAATATCCTTTACTTTGAATGAAGTGTCCATGCAAGGTGGCCTTGTGCCTTTAGTTCAAGGACATAACTCTGAAGCCCTCAGATCACTTCTGAACGTCCAAAGCAGATGACAGGGCCTGCCACACTTTAACTTCTGAATAAGTCAAGGCTGGCAGCTGTGTCAGGCTCTCTCCATCGCGCGATGGTTTGGAAACGTCGCGCAATTGAGGGATGCTCGCGCGATGGTTTCGTTCTGTCTCGCGAGGAATCAGTTTTTTTGGGCCAAGAAAAACAGGCTACTGTCTTTTGGAGGGTGGTTTTTCACGTTTTGTTTTGAGCCAGATTTTGGGCGTCTAACACTTCTAGTAGGTCATTATGGATGATTATGACTACGTCAAAGTTTTATTTGTTCAAATTGCACGTTTGGGGGATAATTTCGAGCCTCGAAGGAGTCATGTTCAGGATTATAACCTTGGCACAAGTTTTATTTCAACTGGTCGAGCCATATAGAAGGTCTTGCCGCTTACAAAGTTAACACACGAGATAAAGATAAACAGCCCGGATAACCCAACGGTTTCCGAACTTTTTCCGGTTACAGGTTTGTTACACAAGGGATTCAGGAACTTCCCCCCGATCTGGCCTTGACTTCTTTACGAAGCCATTTCACATAGTGGCTCTCCAACCATGTGACCGAACCCGGGACTGGTTCCTCCAGCTCTCTTTCGTCCCAGCTATATCCGTAGATGTACAGGTTGCTGGCGTTAAACTCTGGAAGCTCGAACGAATCCCTTCCAAAGCGTCTGTTTCCTTGACTTATCCCCAGCTGGCGGAGCACGCGTCCCGGGATATAGAATGTGAAGCTTGTCAACCCTGCTATCATTACTCATTCAAATCCAGCAGAATTTACGGTCATCTCCGGGAGATTCAGCCACGGACATCTCCGGGAGATTCAGCCACGGACATCTCCAGACGAGATCTTCGGGGTACATGTCGTTCAGGAAGACATGCCATGCTACAGCTGACAACTCCGGGTACACCATCGACCTTTCCACCAAGTTTCTGGGGACAAAGTCGAAACCAGCCTCCGGAGGTTCAAGCACGCCTACCTTGTCCGAAAGCCAAATCTACATGAGAGTTAAAAACAAGTAAGAAGTCAGATATGGCCCGAGTGAAAAAACAAGGTCTACCGAGCGATCCTCACCAGAGTGTCGAGGTAAAATGAAAGTGAGCAATAGAAAGAGGAGAGTTGAGCGAGAACCTACCTGGGGCAGGAGGGGGCATCCGCTGAATACGTTCGCCCGGCCACTTTCGATCAGATCCAAACCCATAAGGGTTTCCGCCAGGACTATGGGCATGATGTTTTTCTGGGCAATCATCTGGCAAGCAATACTCACCAGTTTGGAACTGACCTTCCCGTCAGCAGGAATCAGCATGTAAACAGCAAGCGCACAGATGGAGAGCACGAGGCGTCGTTGAGCTGGCCCGACATAGTCTCCGAGGCCTCCTTCCGGGCCATACAATTCGATAAGTCGGGCGATGTTGAGCTCATCATTTTGAAGTATGCTGGAGGACAACTCTTCGGAGATGTTGAGTTTCATCCGTAAGAGTTGCTCCATATCTTCTTGAAGGGGTGGAATGGCGAGAGCATTAGCGTCAGCAAAGCCCCGAAGATAGGCTTGAAACTCCTCTACCGTCGGGCACATTTTGTCATTATAGAACCAGAACACATGCATGACTGGATCCCAGTAACTCATGGCCGCTTCAAGAAGCATAGGGCACCGCCTAGAATGGCGAAGGTCCCGAATGGAGGCTAGGCCTCGAGATCGGGGACCCTCCCAATCGACGGTTTCCAACAATAGCCAAGGATCGAGCATGGCTGCAAATGGACTTTCCATCTTGGGTGTTTAGAAGGGATTTTGTGTCTATAAGAAGAGGGGAATGCCCTACATTGCTTCTTTTGCTCTTCATTTATAGAAAAAAGCCCACAAATATCACCCTCGTTTTCCGTGCCATGGCCTAACTCCATGCAAGGTGTCCTACCACCTTGCCAAACCAAGGACTTCCTCCCCTGAAACCACAGAGTAGCCTGCAAGACGTGGGGAAGATGATAAGGCTTCAGGCAGTGATCTGGTCAAACAAGGGCAGCTTAGTAGGGTCTGACCGTCGCGCGATTGTTCCAAATCGTCGCGCAAGAGAGCTTCCCTCGCGCGATGGTTCCCATCCCTCGCGCGAGGGTTTGTCTGCAATTTTGACAGTTTTCAGTTGCTACTGTCCAGTTTTGGTCACTTTGGTTTCCAAGGGTACTTTTGCACTTTTGATGATTCCAGCAAGTCATTATGGACATATGTGTATCCAAGCATCGGATTCAAAATGTCGCGTTTAACAAAGATTTTGGACCCTCGACGGCCCATTTCAAGTTCAAATCAAGGTTTCGAGAGGCCGAAACTCGTTCTAGAAGTTTTAGCCAAAGTTGGTCATGCCATATAGGTCACTTGGGCCTTATGTGACTGTATGGAGGTGTCGGTTTCAGTCCGGAACCTAATCGAGTCATGTTTCCCGTTCTAGGCCGTTTTTGCGTTATTTTTGAGCATTTTCGTGTCCAAATCTCTTTTCGGGGCGTTTCTTTCAATTCCGTCAATTGGGACAGGTCATGTTAAGTATACTTGGTCTTGTATAAGAGTCAGTTTTGTCTGGATCGGGTTAATTTGGATTTTGGCTCATTAATGCCCAAAATTTCATTATTTTCCTATATCCTCGTATCCTAGCCGTATCCTAGGGTATATTTCTGTTTTCTTCGCAGTTCGGTCACGTTTTGAACATACACGTGTGTCTGTGAGCATTTTTGGTGCGTTGTTAATGCAAGTTTTGGTATTAGCGGTTGGTTTTACTTTCTCTTATTCATAATGAGAAACAATAAGCCCGAAAATGCAAGTTTTATAGCTAAACCGTGATCTACCCATATAAGCAAAAGGAAACTACTGTATCTCTGGCACTTCGGCCGATCAAAAGCTATCAAAGCGGTCAGGGCACAAGCGCCCGCTAGTCAAAAGGCACGCAGGCCTTCAAAAACCTACATCAACTAAGCTATCTACTTGGGCACGCAGGCCCGAAATCAAAAGTCAAAATGCAAGGAAGGCTCCGCGGTGACCCTCAGTGCTCTCCAAGCCAGTCATCGCTCTCCACTCGCTCTCGGGGATCGTCCTTGTATGGAGGATCGTCAGCAGAGTCGTCGGAACTGCTGCTAGAGGAGGGACGTCGCTCTACCTCTTCTTCCTCTTCATCTTCTTCTTCTTCGTCCTCCTCTTCTCCCTCTTCCTCTTCTTCCTCTTCCTCCTCTTCTTCCTCGGGAGGATCTGACAAGATCAATCGCCTCTTGCGGGCCGGCTCCTCTTGCGTCGGCTTCTCTCGCATCTTGATTTGGAATTGCAGCTCAGCACGTCTAACGGCCTGCCTAGCAGCCTCCCGACTCGCAGCCGTTGGCTGCGAACTCCTGGTCTGTCACCGCGAAGTGGTGGCTGGAGGCATGGGTTTCTTTGCCACCACCTTCTTGGGTGGCGGGTCTCGCATGCTCTTCCTCCTAGGAACCACCCTCCCCTGTGCCTGCATTGTCATTTCATTTCAAAGCATGAGTATACATTGTGCATATTGCATTTCATATGTTGAAAACAGGTACATTCTATAATCAAAAGCAGGAATGTATCGAAAGCAGGAATGCATCGAAAGCAGGAATGTATCGAAAGCAGGAATGCATCGAAAGCAGGAATGTATCGAAAGCAGGAATGCATCAAAAGCAGGAATGTATCGTTTTATATACCTGTGTCCTCTAAACAACGGCTGGTCGAGCTGGCTGTGGTGTCGACGCCGGGTAGTGTAACTCCAATGGCATACCGCTCGCCGCTCTCCTCACCACATTCTCCAAAGCTAGCATGCGCCGGACGGCCTCGTTCACCCACTCAGACGGCACCTGTATGCAATTTGAGTTCATCAGGCCAATCAACAGTAATTCGAGCATATTGAATTGAAAAGTAATAATGGAAGCTAAGTCTTACCGGCACGGTCACGGGGGTAGGCTCAGCTCTCGCAGGCACTAAGCACAACTCTGCAGAATTCCCCTAGCTGTCAACCACAGGAATCCTCCAAAGTAGCTCTGGAGGCCCGCCAACCACAGTTCTGCTCAAGCCTCGCCTCACACGGCCTTCACCTCCTCTCTGTCTCTCGCTAGCCGCTCTTCTCTCCTCCGCAGCTCCTGCGACCTGGCTCCGCATCTCTCTCAGACTACGGATCCCGAGCGGGCCCGCCAGGAAGTCTCTCTGGTAAACGGCATAGTCCCTTTCAGGATGCAGGTAGTGTGCCAACTCAGTGTCCGGTCGTGTATACCTCTCCAGCTCAGCCCGTGTGTACTCTCCTGTATGCGAAGCCCGGGGCGGAAGTGGCCCTGGCACCTGGAACTCGAGACGGCCAAGTGACTAACGTGTCACCCGGTCTCCCAAGTACCACTGCCAACCAAAGGCCGACTCCAGTAGCACCCTGCTGGCTGTAACAGCTCTGCTCCTAGCCAAGTACTCCGGCTCTGGCCCTGCAACTCTCCAAGGGTTCCAATTGATCTGTAGACAGTGCAGTCAAGCAACAGGCAAGCAATTGATCAACGACAGCATTCAATCAAAGAAAGGAGTGCATATTGAAAGATTTGTGTTCTGTGTCATACCTGTGAAGCCCTAAGCTCGTCCAAGTACAGCCTGAAGGCGTTGTATAGACACCTCCCAAACGGGGCATCGCCATACAGATTGATCATGTTTGTTTGCTCGATTGGTTGCTTGCTTCGTAAACCAAAATCATGGACATTCCCATGGCTAGGAACATCGCCACATGATAGCGGTTATCATCAAAACAGAGTCGCCACCCAGTTTATTAAAACTGGGAAAATAGACAGAGATTCTGGATACGGGAGCCAAAAGTACAATAAGGGGAAGGTGTTAGGCACCCCTCTTTGCCCAGTCGTGAGACTGGCCCATAATCGTTCAACGTAAAACATGTAGATGCTTTGTTTAATTCCAACACATAGTCTGTTTATTTATTCCTTTAAACAGTAAGTAAAGTGAGCCAGTGCGATAAGTAAAGCATGCGTCAGAAAGCAGAGAAACAAACAAAATGTCCCAGGGAAATGGATCCCGCGGCCGGCGAATGGATGTCACGGCCGAGGGATCCTCCTGGTTTGATGTACCGGTCGAGGGATCGAAGCCCGGTCGGTGTTCTTCCTCACACCAAACAGAAAGATTAACAGATAATCAGAAAACTGTGATTAAGCGTAAAAATGATAAATAAAACAAACCAGAGGCCGTTGGGCCTCACCACCTTGATCCCTCAGTTGCTTGATTGCCTTGGATTGGGTGTGATTGACTGATTGCTTGATTGAAAACCCTAGGGTTAGGGTTTGAACTTCGGGGTTTGATCGCCGGATTGACGGCTGCCTTCGGGAGGTTAGGGCTTTTGAAGAGTGGGTTTGAGAGAGTATTTTGGCAGAGATTTGAGGCTTGAGAGAATGTGTACTCTAATGAATTTCATGTGTTTATTTTCGGAGTCCAAAGGCCCTTTATATAGGCAATTGGTGACTAACTCCGGCCAATCAAATCACGAGATGGCAATTGCAATTGCAATGCATCTCTAACTCTACGTCGTAATCTCTGAGCGTAGCCCGAACGCATCGGGAAGGTAGTGTAGTTGGATCAAACGTCTGACAGAACACGTTCCAGAGTCTGGAAAAAGGTCGATCTGGCGGCCGAGTAAAGGATATCACGGCCGAGGAATGGATGTCTCGGCCGAAGGATAGATCTTGCGGCCGAGGGATTGATCTCTCAGGGAGATTTTGCTAGCAACAAGTTGCTCGGGTGAGGAAATGATGTTAGGGCCGTGGGATCTATGTCACGGCCGACAGATGGATTCTCCTAGGCTTCTGTATTTCTGTCTGAAAGGCTGTATGGCTTTGAATTGGGTCCTCTAAGTGGCTCAAAGTTCTTACCGAAAGTCCTAAGGTTCTCAAGGAAGCAATCAACAATCACTGTATCCATTTCATCATCGGGATGGTCCCAAGGTGGGACTTGAAATAATCGTTAGGCCAATTTGGGGTGTCTACATATGCCGCTCTTTGACTGAACTCAGACGGATCGCGAGACATGTTTGAGTAAGAGTCAAAGCTGTAAAAAGCAACTCAATTTGGTCCAACCACTATTCCAAGGGGTTTTTGAAAAAGGTTTTGTTATGGTCGGGCCGGGAGGCTGCCTACGTATTCCACAAGGGAAATTCAGACCAATTGTAGTTCGGGCGAAAAAAAGTTTTGTTATGGTCGGGCCGGGAGGCTGCCTACGTATTCCACAAGGGAAATTCAAACCAATCGTAGTTCGGGCAATAAAGAAAAATAAAAGTTTGGAGGGTTAGAGATAGAAGACATACCTTAGGGCTTAAAAAGCCGTAGTGTGACGTACCTAGACTGAGCCAGGGTTTTGGCGAGGAGTAGTTGAAGGAGCGCGGGGCTACCTGGGGAGTTTTTACGGAGAGCTTCCTTAGTATTTTGGGGTAGATTAGTACACGGCAGGTGCGTTTGCTTTTCTTGATCATCCTTACTTTGACTGAAAGGGGCTCGGTAGAGTAGCCTATCCTTGCGAATGAGTTGGAAGGAATTGATGTAATGGGGTGGAATCCAAACCATCTGCTGGGATGAGTCGGACGCCATTTGTTTTTAAGATACGGGGGGCGCAGGGCCAGTAACATAGAGCACGGAGCTTTGGGGACGAGGGAACCGAGGCACGGAGCCGGTTGTAGTCATAAGGTGAGAGCCTGAAGAGTGATGGCTTCTGACGTGGTGGAACCGAGGCGCGGAGCCGGTTGTAGTCATAAGGCGAGAGCCTGAGGAGATTGAGGCGTGGAGCCTGCTGTGGTCATGAGGCGAAGGCCTGAGGAGAGCTTAGAGCTTGATGTGCTGAACCGAAGCGCGGAGCTGGTACAAGGCGAGAGCCTGCGGGTGATGGAATCGAGGCATGGAGCCTGTTGCAGTCTTGAGGCGAAGGCCTGAGGAGATTGGATTGATAGGACCGAAGCGCGGAGCTAGTGTTGATCATAAGGCGAGAGCCTGAGGTGATTAGATTGATAGGACAGAAGCGCGGAGCTGGTGTTGATCATAAGGCGAGAGCCTGAGTTGTCGGAGCTTAGAGCTTGACGTGATATGAACCGAAGCGTAGAGCTGGTTGCATTCTGATGGTCTGTGCACGGAGCTTTCTCATCATAAGTGTTGGCGTAGAGCCAAAGGATCGAGGCGCTGAACCGATCAATAACACCGAGGCGTAGAGCCGGTTGATTGCTGGGTTGACCTGTTTCATGAGAGATATGCAGAGTGTATGTGTGTGATGATGGTTGTTAGATGTGAACAGATATGATGATGCAAACTCGATGTTGATGCAATATGTGCACGGGCCCGTGCGTGTGTGTTTGTTTTAAAGCTTAGAGCTTCTATCAAGTTCCGGACTTGAGCATTCAGAGCGTAGAGCTCGAGCATTCGGACGGCAGAATCCGAGCATTCAAAGTACAGGCTTTGAGCGTCCAGTACTCAGTGGTTGGGCATCTAAGCGTAGAGCTTGAGCATTCAAGTGTATAACTTGAACATCCAATACACAGTGGTTGGGCATCCAAGCGTAGAGCTTGAGCATTCAAAAATGTTAGATTTTTGAGCATTCAGGCATAGAGCCTGAGAATAGATGTCTTGATTGTTGGGGCGGCATAGAGCCTGTTGCTTGTTTACGGCTTCGAGCCAGTTGAGATAATGGGCTTGGAGCCGCTGAGATTGTTTGTTACGGCTTTGAGCCATTTCAGATGGTAGATACAGGCTTCGAGCCTGTTGAAGTAATGGGCTTCGAGCCGTTGAGTTGTGATAGCGAGCGTAGAGCTGCTAAGTCAAGGGCTTGGAGCCGCTGAGTGAGTGTATATAGGCGTAGAGCCTGTCGATAATGGGCTTGGAGCCGCTAAGATAGTTGTTATGGCTTCGAGCCAGTTGGGATAGTGGGCTTGGAGCCGCTAAGTTGTGATAGCGAGCGTAGAGCTGCTGAGTTGAGGGCTTGGAGCTGCTGAGTGAGTGTAGAGATGATAGGCACAGGGCCGCTGAGTTGATACGGGCATAGAGCCGCTGAGTGATGATTGGGCATAGGCATAGAGCCGTTGAATTGATATGGGCTTCGAGCCGCTGAGTGAATTGATATGGGCGCAGAGCCTGGGTGACTTGATCGGCCTGCTCACAAGGTTATTGAGCGCGGAGCGGCTGAAGTATTGAGCTCAGGGCTGCTGAGTGTCTTGTTTTGCTGTAGTTGGAGCTTCGGCCAGCAGTTTATGGAGAGAGAGATCTTCGATGCTTGGGCATGCCCCCAAGGCTAGTTTTGATCATATTGTATTGGCTCGGGGATGCCCCCAAGACTACTTGGTTGGTTGAGGACCCAGAATCCATGATGGCTTGAATTGATGCACTGAGCATGATCTGATGTTGTCGAAGGAAATTGATTAGGAGGCCAGGAGATCGATCTCTCGGCCGAAGGATTGATGTCTCGGCCGAGCAATCGATGTCTCGGCTGTGAGATAGCCAAAAGTCAGAAAATCGATTTAAGTTAAACTTAATCGATCTCACGACCCATTTAATCTTTTCTCCTCCTCCTCTCTTGTTCTTCTCTGTTCCACTCATTCGACGACCACCGTACGCCGCCGTCCTCCTCCACTACTATCGGCCACCATCATCTCCGGCGACCATCCTCTCCGACCACCACCGCCGTTGCCACCGGCTCTTGGTTCGTTTTTGGGAACCGTTGGTTTTCCCTCTTGATTCGGACGTGATGGCCACGCCATCTTCGGGTGTTGCGGGTTCATCCTCGCACCCTCCATGTAGGTGCGAGTATTCGTCTTCTAACGAGGAGGCGATTGAGGAGCCTGGTTTGTTTGATGCCGCTACCTACATTCTTCCTTCGCGTAGGTTGGGTTATGGCGGTTTCCTGCAGTACTGCCCTCCTGTTGGTGGCCCAGAGGCCGAGATAGTTCGCAGAGAGCCTGAGCAACATTTGAGTGTTCTAAATGTGCCGTTGAGTTTCCTGAAAAGTAAAAAGTTTACTTTAGTTCGGAATTTGGAAATCTTTGTATGTTTTAAGAATAAAAAATCTTTTGCTTGCGGGGTGAAAATCCCTTTTGGCTAGGAGCGTGAATGAGAAGAACCCGTGTTAGGGTTGAGTTTGTTTTTGTTTAAAGAATAACCGTGCCCCCTGTCTAGGCAATGCATGCTTTTAGATGTTGATTTGACGCCCCTTAGCATTTCCTTTGTTTATGCAATCATGAGATTAACTCCCTTTTGTCTTTGGCAGAGAAACAGGAGGCTGGAAGCTCGCGGTGGAGGCAAGGAAGTGCACAGATAGTTCTTGAAGCTACCGGAGCTGGCTCAAGAATTAGTACGTGCTGCAGGCTTCGAGACATTCGTTCTGGGCCTCGATCTTCCGAAGATGGATTGGTCATTGATGACCTCGCTAGTTGAGAGGTGGTGGGATACCACCAATACCTTCCACTTTCCTACTGCTGGCGAGATGACTATCACTCCGGGTGACTTCTCTTTGCTGACTGGCCTGCGGGTAGGCGGAGTTGCTCTTCGAGTTGACCCCCGGCTTTGGGAGCGAGAGGGTGCTTTGAGGTGGTTTCTGGGCAAGGTGCCCCCTGTTCGTTCCCGGGGTCATATTGATCTTGCTTGGCTAAGCAAGACTTTCATGGTGGCTGACATTCTGACCCAGGTGAGTGCCGAGCAATTGGCGCGGGCCTTCCTTCTTTACCTCCTTGGGCAAACGTTGTTTGCCAACAAGGATGGTTCAGTACACACGCAGTTTTTGGCTCCTCTGCAGCACTTGGGAGCTATTCGGGAGTTCAACTGGGGCTCGTCTGCTTTGGCCACTTTGTATGGTAGTCTTGGAGCTTGCTCGCGGGACAAGAGTCCCATTCTTTGTGGTCACTTTCGAGTGCTTGAGGTATGTATCGTTCCTTTGTACTTCTGTTTTCACTTTGGCTTTTTCTAGTTCTGAACTTGCTTTGTTTAACTTGCTTTTCAGCTCTGGGCTTTCGAGCATGTAGACACCCCAATTTGAACTTGTCGAATTTCCTTGATTTGTGGCCCGGAGGCTCCCCGATGATGACTTTGGATTGAAACAAGCCTCACACCGATCGAGACTTTGCTCCTTGAAAGATTTGAAAAGGGAATAAAAATGGTCAAAAGCATTTTCAAGCGCTTGGGAGAAGTCCCGAGTGCTCAAAACCGTTTTCCAAAACCACTGGTCTAGCTCAATCTCGAGCGCTCGAGACCACTCCCGAGCGCTCGAGTCTTCTGTGCTGCCCAATGGATGGCAAGGCTCCCCACTATCCATGCAATCCATCATTACAGCCACATTAAGCCGGCTGAGGGTTGAGTCAACACTCAACCTCAGTCAGAGAACACTAGGCCAACAGATTTCCCCCATTTTAAAATGTTTTATTCAAAATTCATTTGATTTCAAAACTATAGGTTATTTTCCCTATAAATAAGAGGGTCTGGTTTCAGGGCAAGGGGCTATGAAATTTTCCCTTGAAGAACCCCATTCTCTGCTCTCTTTCTCTCTCTTGCTAAAAACCAAAAACTTCCAAACTCACCTTCCAAACTCCAAAGGTTTTAGAAATCACCAAGGAAAAGGGCAAGAAATCCAGAATACTCTTCTGATCTCTTGCACTCTTCTCTCTTCATCCACATTTCAAAGCAATTCCAAGGAGCAAAGTTCAAGTAAAAGGTAGAAAACTTTACCTTTGATCATAAACAAAGAGGTTGTTCTTCCCTTCTGAGGGGGGTCTCTCAGCCTGACCCAGTCTTCAATACTGGGTGCATGGTTGGGAGACCCTAGTGTAAAAGCAAGAGCAATGGGGTGCAAAGAAATATTTTCACAAAACCCTTACTGGGAACACTCCCGAGCGCTCGAGAGTGCTCCCAAGCGCTCGGGACTGTTCCCAGTTTCATGCATGGTTCTTTGTCACATAGTAGGTTGGAAATGAGGTGCACTCTTAAGTGAAATGGTTTTATTTTGGCATGCATGCACAAGAAAGTCATTTTCCATTAAAGCAGAAGCATTTCTTACAAGTTTTCATGTAAAATAAGGTATTTCCAAAGTTAAAAGATGTTCTCCTCTTGGGAAGTATCAAAACAAAGGTGTTTGCATGTCAAGTCAGTACCGTTTCTTGTTTGAGGGCAAGCTGATATGCAGCTCACTCCCAAGCGCTCTCAACCATTCCCGAGCGCTCGGGAGTGAATGCATGCCATTGCGTCCTATTTTCCCAGTCTGCTGTGTTCTCTGGTTTCTGCATGCATAAGTGTGGCCTGTTGCTCTTTTAAATTCATAGATCTAGCCTTGTTGAGGCAGGGATACATGATCTGAAAGATTGAGGGCTTAGCTCAGTCTTTCAAATCCTCTGCTGCGCCAGTAGTGTACATAATATCATTTCAGTTTCCAGCTTTGCATTATATTCTGTCTGTGCTAACAAGTTTTGCAAGTTGGGTATCAGAACTCCCAAGCGCTCGGGACCACTCCCGAGCGCTCGAGAGTGAAGTCAGTGACAGATCCTCAGTTTCTGTGATCATGCATTTTATTCACTTACCATTTTACCATCCACTCTACAGTTGCACATGCATGCACTTCCTACATGATATCACTGTGGATACCTGCTAGTTGTTTTAACGAAACAAAATCCCTTTTGAAAATCCCACAAACGTTTAGTAGAGACCGATTTCGAATCGGGTGAGGGGGGTGCCGTAAAACCCTTCCCCCCTCGTAACGTGGCTTTCGAACCCTCAAATGATCTCTGGTTTTCAATTTCAAAATCAACCATTTTCAAAATAAAACGGTTTCTCGGGTGATATACCACAAATCCGGGTGCGCGACTCTTCAAATCAAACCAAAACGATTCTTCAAACCATTTTTCTCAAAACGGAAATATATTTTTCGGGCTGGTAGCCCACAGAGCACCTTCTCCCGTTTCCCCCTGAGACTAGGCATGGTGATGCGAACTGCATACCTCGTTACGAGCGATGGTTGGCGGGGCAACGGAGGCCACGGTCACCAGTTTTGAGCCTTCCCGAGTGGCGGCGAGTTTTGGACCGACTGACGGTCGATCAGGTACCTTTTTCTTTGTACCTCTTGTCCTTTAGAATTCCATATTCTTGTGTTGGGGCTGATTTGTCCTTGCTTTGTAGGTACGGTTTGACCCTTGGGGTGGTGTACCAGAGGATGCCCCTCTTGCACGTTGTAGAGTCCTGGACCGGACCCGTAGCTTGCTCGAGGGTTCGTTTTGCCGAGCCTGGTACTTAGGCGATCGAGTGGCTAGTCAGTGGCGATCACGTGTTGAGGCTCTTCAGCTTGTTCCTCCTCCTCCTCCAGTATCTATGAGGTCCACTTCCTTGATGTCGAAGGAAGATCTGAAGAATGCTCGGATCAGAGATTGGGCGGGTTTACTCCTCCAGGCAGGTGACTATACGGAGTACTGCCGTCTTTTCTTGACCTCCCCTGTTGCGGCTCCTCCCGTTATTCCTGTTTGGCCACGGGCTCCTTCGTTTGTCTCCTTCCACTCAGATGAGGGGGAGGAGGAGCGTCTGGCGCTGACTCCTTGCACGACCCAGCTTTATACCTTACCAGCCGGGGCTTCACAGGTATCTTTAGCTTTCCATTCTAGCTTTCATTACTTTGTATTGTATTCCTCGCTTAGATGTTTGTAATGTTTGACTGTTCCACAGGTACCTGCCGAGATAGTGCAGGAATGGCTTCACGCCTATCAGAGTGCAGAGGTTTTAGTTCGGAGACAGTGCCGTAGGATCCTCGAGGTACGACTCTCTTCATGAATTTTATCTGTTATATATATTATCCCTTGAGTCTGAATGTTTATATCCCTCTTTGGCTGCAGCTCGAGGCTAAGGGAGTACCGGCTACTGGTGGGGGGAATGCGGGGACTAGTGAGCAGCCCCCGCCCTCTGCTTAGAGATCGCCTAGCTTTTAGGGCTTTTCTTTTTTCCTGTTCATAGTTAGTAGAAGATAGGCAGGAACTATATTTGTATAGTGAAAGCAACCACAACAATGATTTTGTAAACAAGTTTTTGTTCATGAAATGAGAAATGCTTTTTATGCCCCTAGATGTCTTAAGTTTGCATGCGATAGTCAGAACATGGCTCTTTTTTTTTTTGAACAAGTTTTTGCTGATAGACGGTAATTCGTGTGAAAACACTTGGCCGAAGAATCGATCACTCGACCGAAGGATCATTGTTGCAGCCGAGGTATTGATTATCCGGCCGTTACATCTATTTTCCCAAGGGAGCTAGGTTTTGCTTTAGCCAAATGGCATCCTGTTTCACATTCTTTCATATGCTTAGTCTTTGATTTTTTGTCTCTTGCTTTTGCCATGCTCCACAGCCTTATTACCAAACTTAAGAGTTTTTTTTGAGGTATCATACTCATTGCGTTGATGACTTTTGGGTTAGAGGGGATGAACTATAATTCTTACGTGTCTTTGTTTTTGTCAATTCCCTGGAAAATGACTAACTCATCTTTCGTGAGCTCAATACGCAGGGTTAGCTATGCCTATCATTGAGTACAAACCTGTTGATGTTTTCCTTTCTCCAAATGTTTGGGCCGTATCTCGATGCGAGATTGCCTACGTATCCCAATCAGGGAATCAGGCCTTTTACGTAGTTCCAAAGTCACCACCTTTGGAGGTTGGGTTTTCACTCTTGGTTTTTCTTTTCCTCATGCTCTAAGTTTTGCCTAGGTTACCTGATAGAGGTTGAGTCCCTAGCGAGCTTTCCTTCAAATGCCTTAACTTTTGCCTAGGATGCGTTTTTCGCATTTTCCTTTGTCCTAGCAGGCTCTGCTCTTACTTTTGCTTGGGTGTATAGATTGCCCAACGAGCATTTTTCTCTCAAGAGGGGGTTTTAGTGTTTTGGAGAGGAATCTGATAGAGACGTTTTTATGAATCTCCTGTTGCGTTTGTACTTTCACAATGGGCAAGCTAACCCTAAGTGTTCTCACGGAGATAGTGTCTTTCTTCTAAGTTTTGACAAAAACTTAGTTTCTTAAGCAATTAGAGTTCATCATTTCCTTCCTTTTTGTCGGGGACACAAAGATTTTGATCCCTTCGAATTTTTCCCTTGTTTTGGCAATGAGAGTATAGCGCATGGCAATTGCAATTTAGGAATTTAGATTTAGATAAGCATAATCTGGAAGATGAAAAAGAAATTCTCTTAGCGAAAATAAAATGCCCAAACAGGGGCCCAAAACTCACTCTAGTTTGTTTTAGAAAGCAACAGCAATATTTTAACGTTTTTTTTTTGTTTTGCCATGTTGTGACTTCTCAGCTACTACAGCATGTCGAGGTCATTTCCCTTGTCTTTTGCAACTTTGTACTCTTTCCCACCCTCTTCCTTGCCAAACAGAGCCTTTGAATTGGGTTCATATTTGAAGTTCGTACGATGGCTACTTCCTTGAGCCATGAGCAATCCCCAGATGGATGTGTCAGTCTGAATCTCCCTTTCCTCATTGATTGTGTGGTCATCAGCTATTTCCTCCTGATTGAATAGTGATGCTAAGGAGGTTTCATCGAGCGGATCATTGCACTCTTCTTCCATTTCATCAAAGTCGTTTTCCCCTGTTTTATAGGGTTCTATGCATATGAAATCTAGATCTTCTCTTTCCTCTATCCATTGACTATAGTCGCATTCGTCGTAAGGGTTGACCCATGGTTGTATTTGAAACTCCTCTACCTTTTCTATGAGATTGATTGTCTCCCAAACAATGGGCGGTGTTGGAATTTTGGGACGGTTGATGCGTACCACTATTTGGGCAGGCTCGAAGCGAGCATGCCTTCTCATCATGATGACCCTTTCTTTTTCCTATTTCCTATTCTCAAACCAGATACGAAGCCATTCGTCATCTTCTACAAATGGAATGTCTGGATTCTCCAAATTGTGTTTTGCCCAGGAGTGTTCCTTCCACTTCCTTAGCTTTTCCTCCTCTGCCTGATCTTTGCTGCTCATGTCGGACATATCAACGTCGATTACTTCTGACTGATCAGAGTTATTATCCTCCTCCTCTTCCATCATGAAACACTCGTCCTCTTCGGGGAAGGTTAAGGTAAGTTTGGTTTGGTTGTCTTGGGCAATGTATTGGCTGGGATTATATGTGGGGTTGTGAGGTAGATTTTTGAGATTGATACTTCGAGGTGGCGGCTCAGCATTATGAGTAGGGAGTGGGTTGGCTTGCCCATCAGGTTTTGGAGGTTTTATGGTTCGACTATCAATAAGGTCTTGAATGTCGTGACGAAGATGCATGCAATTGTCTGTTTCGTGCCTAGGGTGTTGGTGGTAGGCGCATTATTTGTTTGGATCATGGTTTGGACCGTAGGGCGACGGAGGAAGTGGTTTGTTTAAAGGTTTGAGATGCCCTTGACGGCTGAGAATGGTCGAGGCTTGGGACAAGGTCATGTAAAGAGGATCAAAGTTGCGGCGGGGTCGATTTGAACTTCGGGATGGGCTAGTTTGGAAAGGGTCTTGAGACAAGGATGTGCCAAGGGCATTCACAGAGGCGTGAGATGTACGGCTAAAGAAGGTTTTCTTAGGTGGAGGAGTGGC
Organism: Rhododendron griersonianum; assembly: GCA_018127125.1. Taxonomy (NCBI): domain Eukaryota; kingdom Viridiplantae; phylum Streptophyta; class Magnoliopsida; order Ericales; family Ericaceae; genus Rhododendron; species Rhododendron griersonianum. The sequence continues at coordinate 26,512,902 of CM030790.1, read as the reverse complement.
CTCTTCTTTCCCAATGAGTCCTAGCTTGATTCCATCTTCGATTTGCAACCCAGTGGCATGCAAGCGCTTGAAATCGGTGATAGCCTGTGTGTAAATATGCCTGAGATATTTGGGTTGCAAATTTTTGACAACTATCCTCACTTGGTCTTCCTCGGAGGGGCGGTTCTTCATCTTGGCAGCCTTTTCCCTCCATCTTGCCACAAAGGTAGCAAAGTCCTCATTGGAATCTTGTTTGGTCATTTCCATGTCTCGAGTTGTTAGCTCAATTTGGACGTTGTACGCATATTGCTTGACGAAAGCATTGGCAATTTCTGGCCAAGTTTGATAATGTACAAACTCCAAAGTAAGGAACTAGTCGAGAGCACTTCCGGTGAGAGTTCGCTGGAACAACTGGGCGATGAGCTCGTCATTCAAGCCCATTGGCTTCAGGGTGTTGATAACATGGCGAACATGACTAGTAGGTTGCCAGTTTCATTGAAATGTTGGGCATCTTGAAATTCTCAGGCAGCTTGGATTCTGGGAAGAGGCAAAGTCCCTCGAAATCCAGAATTTAGTCCCCTTGTGAACGAGCCAAGGCTTGTTTGATTTCCTTGACTTGCTTGGTCAACTCAGGACTTTCTGCCAACACTACTTTATGGGGATTCTCGTCTTCCATTGATTTTTCCTCATCCTTAGCATCTCTAGCCACCTTTTCTGCTAGTAGTGCAGTGATTTGAGCTTGGAGGTCGGCAATAGTGGCGTCGTTGTCTGCCATGAAGGTAGAAGGGTTGCTTGACGAAGCTTGGGATTTAGTAAATGACGGGGTCCGTTGAGGGGATGACCGGGAAGTTTCTGAAAGCGGTTGGAATTGTTGTGGTGAGAGTGTTTTGTCAGATGAGGACGATAGACGGGAGGGTTGCAGAGATCTTTGTTTGGCGTAGCTTCGGGTGTTATAAGAGTACAAAGTTGGCTGTGGTTGCTTCTTTGATTTACCTATTGTGCCTGTTTGAAAAGTAGAATACCTGGAAGTCAGTATTCAGCCTGTGTAGGGTTAGGATTTGGGTTGAAAATCCCAACCCTTCTGCACAGAAAGAGTTAATTACAACAACAAATGGTACAAGGTGTGAGGAAGAACTTTTGCAAGTAAAATGCAAGTAGATTCCTAGCCTGTAGGTTCCTGTCTTAGTTTGATAAGTTCTATAGCTTTCTAGAACTTGCAAGGTTTTGGTAGTCTCAAGGTGCTCCGTTGTCAAAGGGCACCAATCCTCTCTCCAGCCCATCATAGGTGGTGATTGGGTGATTCCCCTTTTTATATACCACTAGGTACAAGTGACTGTGGAGTTTGCTGGAACCCCCAACATAGCCCGTGTCATGCCGGGATATCAGGTGAACTCAACGGGTTGCCCGCTCGATGCATATGATAAATGAATTAAACAAGGCATGTATTAGTCTTATGTTGAACTTTTTGGTTATGGCTCTCATATCCCCAGCAGAGTCGCCAAAAACTGTAGACACCTCCCAAACGGGGCATCGCCATACAGATTGATCATGTTTGTTTGCTCGATTGGCTGCTTGCTTCGTAAACCAAAATCATGGACATTCCCATGGCTAGGAACAGCGCCACATGATAGCGGTTATCATTAAAACAGAGTCGCCACCCAGTTTATTAAAACTGGGAAAATAGACAGAGATTCTGGATACGGGAGCCAAAAGTACAATAAGGAGAAGGTGTTAGGCACCCCTCTTTGCCCAGTCGTGAGACTGGCCCATAATCGTTCAATGTAAGACGTGTAGATGCTTTGTTTAATTCCAACACATAGTCTGTTCATTTATTCCTGTAAACAGCAAGTAAAGTGAGCCAGTGCGATAAGTAAAGCATGCGTCAGAAAGCAGAGAAACAAACAAACTGTCCCAGGGAAATGGATCCCGCGGCCGATGAATGGATGTCACGGCCGAGGGATCCTCCTGGTTTGATGTACCGGCCGAGGGATCGAAGCCCCGGTCGGTGTTCTTCCTCACACCAGACAGAAATATTAACACATAATCAGAAAATTGTGATTAAGCGTAAAAATGATAAATAAAACAAACCAGAGGCCGTTGGGCCTCACCACCTTGATCCCTCAGTTGCTTGATTGCCTCGGATTGGGTGTGATTGACTAATTGCTTGGTTGAAAACCCTAGGGTTAGGGTTTGAACTTCGGGGTTTGATCGCCGGATTGACGGCTGCCTTTGGGAGGTTAGGGCTTTTGAAGAGTGGGTTTGAGAGAGTATTTTGGCAGAATTTTGAGGCTTGAAAGAATGTGTACTCTAATGAATTTCGTGTGTTTATTTTTGGAGTCCAAAGGCCCTTTATATAGGCAATTGGTGACTCACTCCGGCCAATCAAATCACGAGATGGCAATTGCAATTGCAATGCATCTCTAACTCTACGTCGTAATCTCTGAGCGTAGCCCGAACGCATCGGGAAGGTAGTGTAGTTGGATCAAACGTCTGACAGAACACGTTCCAGAGTCTGGAAAAAGGTCGATCTGGAGGCCGAGTAAAGGATATCACGGCCGAGGAATGGATGTCTCGGCCGAAGGATAGATCTTGCGGCCGAGGGATTGATCTCTCAGGGAGATTTTGCTAGCAACAGGTTGCTCGGGTGAGGAAATGATGTTAGGGCCGTGGGATCGATGTCACGGCCGACAAATGGATTCTCCTAGGCTTCTGTATTTCTATCTGAAAGGCTGTATGGCTTTGAATTGGGTCCTCTAAGTGGCTCAAAGTTCTTACCGAAAGTCCTAAGGTTCTCAAGGAAGCAATCAACAATCACTGTATCCATTTCATCATCGGGATGGTCCCAAGGTGGGACTTGAAATAATCGTTAGGCCAATTTGGGGTGTCTACAGATGCCCCTCTTTGACTGAACTCAGACGGATCGCGAGACATGTTTGAGTAAGAGTCAAAGCTGTAAAAAGCAACTCAATTTGGTCCAACCACTATTCCAAGGGGTTTTTGAAAAAGGTTTCGTTATGGTCGGGCAGGGTGGCTGCCTACGTATTCCACAAATGAAATTCAGACCAATCGTAGTTCGGGCAATAAAGAAAAATAAAAGTTTGGAGGGTTAGAGACAGAAGACATACCTTAGGGCTTAAAAAGCCGTAGTGTGACGTACCTAGACTGAGCCAGGGTTTTGGCGAGGAGTAGTTGAAGGAGCGCGGGGCTACCTGGGGAGTTTTTGCGGAGAGCTTCCTTAGTATTTTGGGGTAGATCAGTACACGGCAGGTGCGTTTGCTTTTCTTGATCATCCTTACTTTGACTGAAAGGGGCTCGGTAGAGTAGCCTATCCTTGCGAATGAGCTGGAAGGAATTGATGTAATGGGGTGGAATCCAAACCATCTGCTGGGATGAGTCGGACGCCATTTGTTTTTGAGATACGGGGGGCGCAGGGCCAGTAACATAGAGCTCGGAGCTTTGGGGACAAGGGAATCGAGGCACGGAGCCGATTGTAGTCATGAGGCGAGAGCCTGAAGAGTGATGGCTTTTGACGTGGTGGAACCGAGGTGCGGAGCCGGTTATAGTCATAAGGCGAGAGCCTGAGGTGATTGAGGCGTGGAGCCTGCTGTGGTCATGAGGCGAAGGCATGAGGAGAGCTTAGAGCTTGATGTGCTGAACCGAAGCGCGGAGCTGGTACAAGGCGAGAGCCTGCGGGTGATGGAATCGAGGCATGGAGCCTGTTGTAGTCTTGAGGCGAAGGCCTGAGGAGATTGGATTGATAGGACCGAAGCGCGGAGCTGGTGTTGATCATAAGGCGAGAGCCTGAGTTGTCGGAGCTTAGAGCTTGACGTGATATGAACCGAAGCGTAGAGCTGGTTGCATTCTGATGGTCTGTGCACGGAGCTTTCTCATCATAAGTGTTGGCGTAGAGCCAAAGGATCGAGGCGATAAACCGATCAATAACACCGAGACCTAGAGCCGGTTGATTGCAGGGTTGACCTGTTTCATGAGAGATATGTAGAGTGTATGTGTGTGATGATGGTTGTTAGATGTGAACAGATATGATGATGCAGACTCGATGTTGATGCAATATGTGCACGGGCCCGTGCGTGTGTGTTTGTTTTAAAGCTTAGAGCTTCTATCAAGTTCCGGACTTGAGCATTCAGAGCGTAGAGCTCGAGCATTCGGACGGCAGAATCCGAGCATTCAAAGTACAGGCTTTGAGCGTCCAGTACTCAGTGGTTGGGCATCTAAGTGTAGAGCTTGAGCATTCAAGTGTATAACTTGAACATCCAGTACACAGTGGTTGGGCATCCAAGCGTAGAGCTTGAGCATTCAAAAATGTTAGATTTTTTAGCATTCAGGCGTAGAGCCTGAGAATAGATGTCTTGATTGTTGGGGCGGCGTAGAGCCTGTTGCTTGTTCACGGCTTTGAGCCAGTTGAGATAATGGGCTTGGAGCCGCTGAGATTGTTTGTTACGGCTTTGAGCCATTTCAGATGGTAGATACAGGCTTCGAGCCTGTTGAAGTAATGGGCTTCGAGCCGCTGAGTTGTGATAGCGAGCGTAGAGCTGCTGAGTCGAGGGCTTGGAGCCGCTGAGTGAGTGTATACAGGCGTAAAGCCTGTCGATAATGGGCTTGGAGCCGCTAAGATGGTTGTTATGGCTTCGAGCCAGTTGGGATAGTGGGCTTGAAGCCGCTAAGTTGTGATAGCGAGCGTAGAGCTGCTGAGTCGAGGGCTTTGAGCCGCTGAGTGAGTGTAGAGATGATAGGCACGGGGCCGCTGAGTTGATACGTGCGTAGAGCCGCTGAGTGATGATTGGGCATAGGCATAGAGCCGCTGAATTGATATGGGCTTCGAGTCGCTGAGTGAATTGATATGGGCGCAGAGCCTGGGTGACTTGATCGACCTGCTCACAAGGTTATTGAGCGCGGAGCGGCTGAAGTATTGAGCTCAGGGCTGCTGAGTGTCTTGTTTTGCTGTAGTAGGAGCTTCGGCCAGCAGTTTGTGGAGAGAGAGATCTTCGATGCTTGGGCATGCCCCCAAGGCTAGTTTTGATCATATTGTATTGGCTCGGGGATGCCCCCAAGACTACTTGGTTGGTTGAGGACCCAGAATCCATGATGGCTTGAATTGATGCACTGAGCATGATCTGATGTTGTCGAAGGAAATTGATTAGGAGGCCAGGAGATCGATCTCTCGGCCGAAGGATTGATGTCTCGGCCGAGGAATCGATGTCTCGGCCGTGAGATAGCCAAAAGTCAGAAAATCGATTTAAGTTAAACTTAATCGATCTCACGGCCCATTTAATCTTTTCTCCTCCTCCTCTCTTGTTCTTCTCTGTTCCACTCGTTCGACGACCACCGTACGCCGCCGTCCTCCTCCACTACTGTCGGCCACCATCATCTCCGGCGACCATCCTCTCCGACCACCGCCGCCGTTGCCACCGGCTCTTGGTTCGTTTTTGGGAACCGTTGGTTTTCCCTCTTGATTCGGACGTGATGGCCACGCCATCTTCGGGTGTTGCGGGTTCATCCTCGCACCCTCCATGTAGGTGCGAGTATTCATCTTCTGACGAGGAGGCGATTGAGGAGCCTGGTTTGTTTGATGCCGCTACCTACATTCTTCCTTCGCGTAGGTTGGGTTATGGCGGTTTCCTGCAGTACCGCCCTCCTGTTGGTGGCCCAGAGGCCGAGATAGTTCGCAGAGAGCCTGAGCAACATTTGAGTATTCTAAATGTGCCGGTGAGTTTCCTGAAAAGTAAAAAGTTTACTTTAGTTCGGAATTTGGAAATCTTTGTATGTTTTAAGAATAAAAAATCTTTTGCTTGCGGGATGAAAATCCCTTTTGGCTAGGAGCGTGAATGAGAAGAACCCGTGTTAGGGTTGAGTTTGTTTTTGTTTAAAGAATAACTGTGCCCCCTGTCTAGGCAATGCATGCTTTTAGATGTTGATTTGACGCCCCTTAGCATTTCCTTTATTTATGCAATCATGAAATTAACTCCCTTTTGTCTTTGGCAGAGAAACAGGAGGCTGGAAGCACGCGGTGGAGGCAAGGAGGTGCACAGATGGTTCTTGAAGCTGCCGGAGCAGGCTCGGGAATTAGCACGTGCTGCAGGCTTTGAGACATTCGTTCTGGGCCTCGATCTTCCGAAGATGGATTGGTCATTGATGACCTCGCTAGTTGAGAGGTGGTGGGATACCACCAATATCTTCCACTTTCCTGCTGCTGGCGAGATGACTATCACTCCGGGTGACTTCTCTTTGCTGACTGGCCTGTGGGTAGGCGGAGTTGCTCTTCGAGTTGACCCCCGGCTTTGGGAGCGAGAGGGTGCTTTGAGGTGGTTTCTGGGCAAGGTGCCCCCTGTTCGTTCCCAAGGTCATATTGATCTTGCTTGGCTAAGCAAGACTTTCATGGTGGCTGACATTCTGACCCAGGTGAGTGCCGAGCAATTGACGCGGGCCTTCCTTCTTTACCTCCTTGGGCAAACGTTGTTTGCCAACAAGGATGGTTCGGTACACACGCAGTTTTTGGCTCCTCTGCAGCACTTGGGAGCTATTCGGGAGTTCGACTGGGGCTCATCTGCTTTGGCCACTTTGTATGGTAGTCTTGGAGCTTGCTCGCGGGACAAGAGTCCCATTCTTTGTGGTCACTTTCGAGTGCTTGAGGTATGTATCGTTCCTTTGTACTTCTGTTTTCACTTTGGCTTTTTCTAGTTCTGAACTTGCTTTGTTTAACTTGCTTTTCAGCACTGGGCTTTCGAGCACCTTCTCCAGTTTCCCCCTGAGACTAGGCATGGTGATGCGAACTGCATACCTCGTTACGAGCGATGGTTGGCGGGGCAACGGAGGCCACGGTCACCAGTTTTGAGCCTTCCCGAGTGGCGGCGAGTTTTGGACCGACTGACGGTCGATCAGGTACCTTTTCCTTTGTACCTCTTGTCCTTTAGACTTCCATATTCTTGTGTTGGGGCTGATTTGTCCTTGCTTTGTAGGTACGGTTTGACCCTTGGGGTGGTGTACCAGAGGATGCCCCTCTTGCACGTTGTAGAGTCCTGGACCGGACCCGCAGCTTGCTCGAGGGTCTGTTTTGCCGAGCCTGGTACTTAGGCGATCGAGTGGCTAGTCAGTGGCGATCACATGTTGAGGCTCTTCAGCTTGTTCCTCCTCCTCCTCCAGTATCTATGAGGTCCACTTCCTTGATGTCGAAGGAAGATCTGAAGAATGCTCGGATCAGAGATTGGGCGGGTTTACTCCTCCAGGCAGGTGACTATACGGAGTACTGCCGTCTTTTCTTGGCCTCCCCTGTTGCGGCTCCTCCCGTTATTCCTGTTTGGCCACGGGCTCCTTCGTTTGTCTCCTTCCACTCAGATGATGGGGAGGAGGAGCGTCTGGCGCTGACTCCTTGCACGACCCAGCTTTATACCTTACCAGCCGGGGCTTCACAGGTATCTTTAGCTTTCCATTCTAGCTTTCATTACTTTGTATTGTATTCCTCGCTTAGATGTTTGTAATGTTTGACTGTTCCACAGGTACCTGTCGAGATAGTGCAGGAATGGCTTCACGCCTATCAGAGTGCAGAGGTTTTAGTTCGGAGACAGCGCCGTAGGATCCTCGAGGTACGACTCTCTTCATGAATTTTATCTGTTATATATATTATTCCTTGAGTCTGAATGTTTATATCCCTCTTTGGCTGCAGCTCGAGGCTGAGGGAGTACCGGCTGCTGGTGGGGGGAATGCGGGGACCAGTGAGCAGCTCCTGCCCTCTTCTCAGAGATCGCCTAGCTTTTATGGCTTTTCTTTTTTCCTGTTCATAGTTAGTAGAAGATAGGCAGGAACTATATTTGTAAAGTGAAAGCAACCACAACAATGATTTTGTAAACAAGCTTTTGTTCATGAAATGAGAAATGCTTTTTATGCCCCTAGATGTCTTAAGTTTGCATGCGATAGTCAGAACATGGCTCTTTTTTTTTTTTTTGAACAAGTTTTTGCTGATAGACAGTAATTCGTGTGAAAACACTTGGCCGAAGATTCGATCACTCGGCCGAAGAATCATTGTTGCGGCCGAGGTATTGATTATCCGGCCATTACGTCTATTTTCCCAAGGGAGCTAGGTTTTGCTTTAGCCAAGTGGCATCCTGTTTCACATTCTTTCATATGCTTAGTCTTTGATTTTTTGTCTCTTGCTTTTGCCGTGCTCCACAGCCTGATTGCCAAACTTAAGAGTTTTTTTTTTGAGGTATCATACTCATTGCGTTGATGACTTTTGGGTTAGAGGGGATGAACTATAATTCTTACGTGTCTTTGTTTTTGTCAATTCCCTGGAAAATGACTAACTCATCTTTTGTGAGCTCAATACGCAGGGTTAGCTATGCCTATCATTGAGTACAAACCTGTTGATGTTTTCCTTTCTCCAAATGTTTGGGCCGTATCTCGATGCGAGATTGCCTACGTATCCCAATCAGGGAATCAGCCCTTTTACGTAGTTCCAAAGTCACCACCTTTGGGGGTTGGGTTTTCACTCTTGGTTTTTCTTTTCCTCATGCTCTAAGTTTTGCCTAGGTTACCTGATAGAGGTTGAGTCCCTAGCGAGCTTTCCTTCAAATGCCTTAACTTTTGCCTAGGCTGCGTTTTTCTCATTTTCCTTTGTCCTAGCAGGCTCTGCTCTTACTTTTGCTTGGGTGTATAGATTGCCCAACGAGCATTTTTCTCTCAAGAGGGGGTTTTAGTGTTTTGGAGAGGAATCTGATAGAGACGTTTTTATGAATCTCCTGTTGCGTTTTTACTTTCACAATGGGCAAGCTAACCCTAAGTGTTCTCACGGAGATAGTGTCTTTCTTCTAAATTTTGACAAAAACTTAGTTTCTTAAGCAATTAGAGTTCATCCTTTCCTTCCTTTTTGTCGGGGACACAAAGATTTTGATCCCTTCGAATTTTTCCCTTGTTTGACAATGAGAGTATAGCGCATGGCAATTGCAATTTAGGAATTTAGATTTAGATAAGCATAATCTGGAAGATGAAAAAGAAATTCCCTTAGCGGAAATAAAATGCCCAAACAGGGGCCCAAAACTCGCTCTAGTTTGTTTTAGAAAGCAACAGCAATATTTTAACGTTTTTTTTTTGTTTTGCCATGTTGTGACTTCTCAGCTACTGCAGCATGTCGGGGTCATTTTCTTTGTCTTTTGCAACTTTGTACTATTTCCCACCCTCTTCCTTGCCAAACAGAGCCTTTGAATTGGGTTCAACTTTGAAGTTCATACGATGGCTACTTCCTTGAGCCATGGGCAATCCCCAGATGGATGTGTCAGTCTGAATCTCCCTTTCCTCATTGATTGTGTGGTCATCAGCTATTTCCTCCTGATTGAATAGTGATGCTAAGGAGGTTTCATCGAGTGGATCATTGCACTCTTCTTCCATTTCATCAAAGTCGCTTTCCCCTGTTTTATAGGGTTCTGTGCATATGAAATCTAGATCTTCTCTTTCCTCTATCCATTGACTATAGTCGCATTCGTCATAAGGGTTGACCCATGGTTGCATTTGAAACTCCTCTACCTTTTCTATGAGATTGATTGTCTCCCAAACAATGGGCGGTGTTGAAATTTTGGGACGGTTGATGCGTACCACTATTTGGGCAGGCTCGAAGCGAGCGTGCCTTCTCATCATGATGACCCTTTCTTTTCCCTTCTTCCTATTCTCAAACCAGATACGAAGCCATTCGTCATCTTCTACAAATGGAATGTCTGGATCCTCCAAATTGTGTTTTGCCCAGGAGTGTTCCTTCCACTTCCTTAGCTTTTCCTCCTCTGCCTGATCTTTGCTGCTTATGTCGGACATATCAACATCGATTACTTCTGACTGATCAGAGTTATTATCCTCCTCCTCCTCCATCATGAAACACTCGTCCTCTTCGGGGAAGGTTAAGGTAAGTTTGGTTTGGTTGTCTTGGGCAATGTATTGGCTGGGATTATATGTGGGGTTGTGAGGTAGATTTATGAGATTGATACTTCGAGGTGGCGGCTCAGCATTATGAGTAGGGAGTGGGTTGGCTTGCCCATCAGGTTTTAAAGGTTTTATGGTTCGACTATCAATAAGGTCTTGAATGTCGTGACGAAGACGCATGCAATTGTCTGTTTCGTGCCCAGGGTGTTGATGGTAGGCGCATTGTTTGTTTGGATCATGGTTTGGACCGTAGGGCGGCGGAGGAAGTGGTTTGTTCAAAGGTTTGAGATGCCCTTGACGGCTGAGAATGGTCAAGGCTTGGGACAAGGTCATGTAAAGAGGATCAAAGTTTTTGCGGGGTCGATTTGAACTTCGGGATGGGCTAGTTTGGAAAGGGTCTTGAGACAAGGATGTGCCAAGGGCATTCACAGAGGCGTGAGATGTACGGCTAAAGAAGGTTTTCTTAGGTGGAGGAGTGGCCTCTTCTTTCCCAATGAGTCCTAGCTTGATTCCATCTTCGATTTGCAACCCAGTGGCATGCAAGAGCTTGAAATCGGTGATAGCCTGTGTGTAAATATGCCTGAGATATTTGGTTGCAAATTTTTGACAACTATCCTCACTTGGTCTTCCTCGGAGGGGCGGTTCTTCATCTTGGCAGCCTTTTCCCTCCATCTTGCCACAAAGGTAGCAAAGTCCTCATTGGAATCTTGTTTGGTCATTTCCAAGTCTCAAGTTGTTAGCTCAATTTGGACGTTGTACGCATATTGCTTGACGAAAGCATTGGCAATTTCTGGCCAAGTTTGATAATGTACAAACTCCAAAGTAAGGAACCAGTCGAGAGCACTTCCGGTGAGAGTTCGCTGGAACAACTGGGCGATGAGCTCGTCATTCAAGCCCATTGGCTTCAGGGTGTTGAAAACATGGCGAACATGACTAGTAGGGTTGCCAGTTCCATTGAACTTCTCAATGTTGGGCATCTTGAAATTCTCAGGCAGCTTGGATTCTGGGAAGAGGCAAAGTCCCTCGAAATCCAGAATTTGGTCCCCTTGAGAACGAGCCAAGGCTTGTTTGATTTCCTTGACTTGCTTGGTCAACTCAGGACTTTCTGCCAACACTACTTTATGGGGATTCTCGTCTTCCATTGATTTTTCCTCATCCTTAGCATCTCTAGCCGCCTTTTCTGCTAGTAGTGCAGTGATTTGAGCTTGGAGGTCGGCAATAGTGGTGTCGTTGTCTGCCATGAAGGTAGAAGGCTTGCTTGACGAAGCTTGGGATTCAGTAAATGACGGGGTCCGTTGAGGGGATGACCGGGAAGTTTCTGAAAGCGGTTGGAATTGTTGTGGTGAGAGTATTTTGTCAGATGAGGACGATAGACGGGAGGGTTGCAGAGATCTTTGTTTGGCATAGCTTCGGGTGTTATAAGAGTACAAAGTTGGCTGTGGTTGCTTTTTTGATTTACCTATTGTGCCTATTTGAAAAGTAGAATACCTGGAAGTCAGTATTCTGCCTGTGTAGGGTTAGGATTTGGGTTGAAAATCCCAACCCTTCTGCACAGAAAGAGTTAATTACAACAACAAATGGTACAAGGTGTGAGGAAGAACTTTTGCAAGTAAAATGCAAGTAGATTCCTAGCCTGTAGGTTCCTGTCTTAGTTTGATAAGTTCTATAGCTTTCTAGAACATGCAAGGTATTGGTAGTCTCAAGGTGCTTCGTTGTCAAAGGGCACCAATCCTCTCTCCAGCCCATCATAGGCAGTGATTGGGTGATTCCCCTTTTGATATACCACTAGGTACGAGTGACTGTGGAGTTTGCTGGAACCCCCAACATAGCCCGTGTCATGCCGGGATATCAGGTGAACTCAACGGGTTGCCCACTCGATGCATATGATAAATGAATTAAACAAGGCATGTATTAGTCTTATGTTGAACTTTTTGGTTATGGCTCTCATATCCCCAGCATAGTCGCCAAAAACTGTAGACACCTCCCAAACGGGGCATCGCCATACAGATTGATCATGTTTATTTGCTCGATTGGTTGCTTGCTTCGTAAACCAAAATCATGGACATTCCCATGGCTAGGAACATCGCCACATGATAATGATTATTATCAAAACAGAGTCGCTACCCAGTTTATTAAAACTGGGAAAATAGACAGAGATTCTGGATACGGGAGCCAAAAGTACAATAAGGAGAAGGTGTTAGGCACCCCTCTTTGCCCAGTCGTGAGACTGGCCCATAATCGTTCAACGTAAAACGTGTAGATGCTTTGTTTAATTCCAACACATAGTCTGTTTATTTATTCCTTTAAACAGTAAGTAAAGTGAGCCAGTGCGATAAGTAAAGCATGCGTCAGAAAGCAGAGAAACAAACAAACTGTCCCAGGGAAATGGATCCCGCTGCCGGTGAATGGATGTCACGGCCGAGGGATCCTCCTGGTTTGATGTACCGGCCGAGGGATCGAAGCCCCGGTCGGTGTTCTTCCTCACACCAGACAGAAAGATTAACACATAATCAGAAAACTGTGATTAAGCGTAAAAATGATAAATAAAACAAACCAGAGGCCGTTGGGCCTCACCACCTTGATCCCTCAGTTGCTTGATTGCCTCGGATTGGGTGTGATTGACTGATTGCTTGATTGAAAACCCTAGGGTTAGGGTTTGAACTTCGGGGTTTGATCGCCGGATTGACAGCTGCCTTCGGGAGGTTAGGGCTGTTGAAGAGTGGGTTTGAGAGAGTATTTTGGCAGAGTTTTAAGGCTTGAGAGAATGTGTACTCTAATGAATTTCGTGTGTTTATTTTCAGAGTCCAAAGGCCCTTTATATAGGCAATTGGTGACTCACTCCGGCCAATCAAATCACGAGATGGCAATTGCAATTGCAATGGATCTCTAACTCTACGTCGTAATCTCTGAGCGTAGCCCGAACGCATCGGGAAGGTAGTGTAATTGGATCAAACGTCTGACAGAACACGTTCCAAAGTCTGAAAAAAGGTCGATCTGGCGGTAGAGTAAAGGATATCACGGCCGAGGAATGGATGTCTCGGCCGAAGGATAGATCTTGCGGCCGAGGGATTGATCTCTCAGGGAGATTTTGCTAGCAACAGGTTGCTCGGGTGAGGAAATGATGTTAGGGCCGTTGGATCGATGTCACGGCCGACAGATGGATTCTCCTAGGCTTCTGTATTTCTGTCTGAAAGGCTGTATGGCTTTGAATTGGGTCCTCTAAGTAGCTCAAAGTTCTTACCGAAAGTCCTAAGGTTCTCAAGGAAGCAATCAGCAATCACTGTATCCATTTCATCATCGGGATGGTCCCAATGTGGGACTTGAAATAATCGTTAGGCCAAATTGGGGTGTCTACACGTTGAGGTCGCCTCTCCCCTCCTTCTTCCCCATATTGGCCTTACTCCATATCAGCGCGCGGGGGAGGGTGCTCAGGTCTGGATGCTTGCATTGCGGCGGATACATCCGCAGTACCTCGTAAGCCCAAAGCTGTGCGATGTTCAGACAAGTACAAGCATTAGTCACAGGATATGCAATGTTTGAAATTAAAGCAATCAAGCGAGCTAAGCAATCAAATAGACAAGTATAATCGAAATTATGTTTTGCAAAGGGTTAGAATTATACCTCCCAAGCTCTCCAGTAGCCAGCAGTGCTCTGACCTGTCCTCGACGAGTCACCAAAAAAGTGATAGGCTGCACTCAACGCTGCACCACCCCAGTCGAAGCGTGAGGCTCCTCTCAAATCCCTCAACGCCGGCAAGTAGGAGAGATGCACTTTGCTCCGACTGTTTGGGTACAAAGAAGCACCGAACAGGTATAACAAGTATGCCCGGGCCATCTGCTCCGCCTCCCGGTCATTGGTCACCTTCTTCTTCAGGTACCCCGTGAACTGGTCATACCGCGCCATCCCCTCCTCAATCTTGGGCGCCTCACCCAGAAACCACTCCAAAGCCACTCTGTCCTCCTGAATTCCCGAGTCGAACAGGATAGGCTTTCCTCCAACCCTCAGCCCGGTGATCGCCGTAAAGTCCGCAGGCGTCATCGTCATCTCCCCAGGAGGTAGGTGGAAGGTATTGGTGGTATCCCTCCACCTCTCCGCAAGTGCAACCAGGATCGCGTGATTCGCCCTCGCCCGTGTCAGCGTCTGTACGAACTCTCCAAAGCCTGCTTCGTCTACTAACCACCGCACCCTCTCCGGCAAGGCCTCGTACAGCTCTAAGGACCTACACGCGCCCCCGAAGCCGCGGATGTCCCTCTGACTCGCTCCTGCCTGTTCAAACGCAAAGACAAGCAGCAAAGATATTGTCAGTATACAGGGATTTCATTTTCAAGTTCTAGGTAATCAATGAAGCCTACAGCATATGGTTGGTTCAAACTGTTATACGCAGGATGTAGAGGATGTCTCGTTATGCCATGATTCAACTTGGGAATGTGGTGTGTTATCCTAGGTTCCCGTACATACAGAGCTTTCATTTTCAAGTTCTAGGTGATCAGTGAAGCCTACGGCATATGGTTGGTTCGAGTTACTACATGCAAGGCATATGTCACCAATGGTATATCGCATGCAATTCTGAATTCAAGTGTTTCAAGCAAAATATCGAAATTGAACTACGAAGAGCAAATATCAAATGGAATTACAAAGGGAATTTTCTGAGAATGTACCTCCATCCAAGTGCTGGCAATGTGGGCCCGGGGGTCTCTCAACACAAGCTCGTCGTCATAGTCCCTTTGTAGCGGTGCGTAAGCCGCAAAGCCCGACGGTACGAATAAGTGTGGCGTGGGAAGTACGTACGCCTCCGTTGAGAAACCAGGGCGTCTCATACCCCTCGCCTCTACCACTGCGGTCACTCTAGGCCCCTGCGCCTCCGCTCCGGCCCTCTCCTCGGCCTCAACGTCCCTCAAAGGCTCCTCTCTCTCCTTTCTTTCCCTCTCGGCCCTCTATGCGGCCTCTGACGCCTCAATGGCCCTGGCACGATCCTCCCTAGCCTTCAAGACCAACACCCCGATTGCGGGGTTATCCTCAAGAAGCCTCGCCAATGCCTCGTCACTCAAGAACTCGGCGACGTCATGTTTTGTAATCGGTCTGTGACTCGATGACGTCGCCGCGGGCCGGAACAAGATGTCTTCCTCCCGAAATGGTACCTCCGTGGTCTCCTCCTCAACGACGGTCCCTTTACCCTTCGCCGAATCCCTCGGCGGGGACCCGGTTGGCTCAACGGCATCATCTCCTGCCCCACTGCCACTGCCTTCACTAGTCTGAAACGTCGCGCGAGGCTCCTCCTCTGTCGCGCGATGGTGCTCTCCAGCACCAGTGTCTCCTGCATCTCCTGGACTCACTCCGGTCACCACCGAACCTCCAACGGCCATGCTCGGGTCCAATACCTCAACACTGTGGCCCACGGCCCCCATTTCAACCGTCGCGCGATGCTTCTCTTCGTCACTGTCCTCTCGCTCGCGGCCCTGTTCTCCACCTCCGCCGCCCGTGGTCACTGCACTAATCCCTGTGATGGCCTCCGCCGGTGGCCGATCCCCTGATTCAACAGCCATTGGACCTCCTCGGTCCTCGGTTTGATCAACAACCTCGCCTCCGCCTCCTCCATCACTGTGATCTGCCATGGCTGTAATGGGTGTTCGTGGTTTTGTTGATTTTGTGGATGAATCGAAGGTTTGAGAAGGATTTGGGAGGAGAGATGAGAGTTGGGAGGGTTTTGGAATTTTTGAAACCGCTCTATAACTGTTCCTGTAACGTCCCGCGGACGTTTAAACGAATAACACGGGTTTGGGTCGGGTCTGGGCCTTTTCAGGTCCAAGCCCTAACCAGGAACCCTCGCGCGAGTGTTCGTAACTGTCGCGCGACAATTCCTTTGGGCCTCAGGCCCAATCCGGGTTCTAGGTTTGGCCCAGTTTCGTTTATCCCTCTTTGGGGCCTATGAACTCTCGTTGTGTTCATATATTAAATTTGAGAGTCGTTATGGAAGCTTTGCCTTCATCCCAATAAATTTTACATCCCCAGCAGTGGTCCGCCCAAATCAGCGACGATCTAACCGTCCAAATTCAAATCAGCGACGATCTAACCGTCCAATTTCAAATCAGCGACGATCCATCCGTCCAATTTCAAATCAGCGACGATCTAACCGTCCAATTTCAAATCAGCGACGATCCATCCGTCCAAATTCAAATCAGCGACGATCTAACCGTCCAATTTCAAATCAGCGACGATCCATCCATCCAACTTCAAATCAGTGACGATCTAACCGTCCAATTCATCAAAATCTCCTTAATTGGTGCACGGTATTTTTATATACTTGTTTGCATCTTCCATTTCATCGACTTTTGGGCGGATTTGGTGGGTGTCTAGAAATCTTTGACGTTACCCATACCAGTCAATGGTGCTCCACGTGCCGTCAAAGAGGGACTACTGTAGACACCCCAATCTGGGTCTCCCGTTTGTTTTACTTTATTTTCCAGTTTCTTGTTTCCCCGATGATGAGATCGGATCAAACAGGTTTGGATGTGGAATGGATTGGACTTGGAACCCTTTTTGAACCCTTTGAACCCCTAAAAAACCTTCAGTCAAAACCCTAACCGAGGTTTGACCGTCGCGCGACAGTTCTGGTCACTCGCGCGACAATAAGCTTGCCAGGTGTTGGTCAAAGTCAAAGGCTGACTGTTGACCCTCGCGCGATGGTCCCAAACCCTCGCGCGATGGTTTGCACCTGTCACTTTCACCGTAATCCAGCTGGATTTTTGTGATCATCAGGGCCACATGGGCTGGAACCCCGTTTTCCTTGGCTGAACAGCGTTCTGGCAGGTTCTTGGAGCACCACCCTCACAACCACCCCCACTCACCTTGGTGGCTCACTTCTCCACCAAGCAAGGGTGACCAGCCTTGTTGGCTGGTTGCTAGGCCAAGCCTTCCACCCACCTTGCACTTCCATCCTCCTATAAAGCCCCCATTAGTCTTCCATTGCAAGGGTTACAAAATTTTCAACAAGAAAGAATTAGCAAGTCTAGCACAAAGTTACAATCCCTAACCACATTTCCTAGTCTTTCAATCAAGTGTTCTCCATACACTCATTTGCAAGGCTATACCACTTGATCCAATCCTTTTCCAAAAATCATTCAAGCAAAGGTATAAAATTTACCTATTCCTGTCTTGATCCCTGAGGGGGGCTGGCAGGGCCAAGGCTAGTAATCAATACCAGTCCTGGCCCTAAAGTCAGCAGAGTTACAAGAAACTGTGATCAGTAAAACCCTCGCGCGACAGTTCTATCTGCAAGAGATTGGTCCATGTGGGGAAGGGACACTGGTCATTTCTTGTTTTATTTATGAGCATGCTTGTTGTAGTGTTGTTTTGATATATAGATCACTAATATGCATGTTAAAACAAGTTCAGTCCCTTAGCTTGTCACTCTAGTTAGATTGGAATGCCCTTGGGATGTTTCTGAATATGTCTCTGTAATGCCCCCAAATTCAGGTACGTTAAAGGATAATTTTATTGAATAATCAAAGAGAGTCTGGCTCTTTATTACATCATAACTCTCACAAGAGTGTCTTAATTACATATGGGAAGGAAAACTAGGGTTCCTAACTACAGCTCCGCCTGCTTCCTCCATCCTAGCCAGCTCCTCAGCTCCAAAATCCTCCAAGGCGTACTGCTTATCTTGATTATCTACAAAGTTTGACACATTATACCAGCGTCGCCACCGATATAATATGTCAGGGTCACCAAAGGTAACACCATGAGCTACAGAAGCTCAGCAGAATAATCCTATACCCACCAACCCATAACTTACACATAGCAAGGCACATATAACAGTAATGAATCGTGCAGATAATGACATCTACGCAGTACGTGTTTATTCAACAACTATCAACAATAACATAACCACATTTTCTATTAACTATCGTTGGTGTTCGTAATATCAGAGTTTCTCCTACGCAGCGTTTCGTAGACCGTGTCACCATTTTACCTTTCATTTCCCAAATCAACATTTTGAAAATCATTTTAACACACCCTAACCTCACAATGGTTCCACCACCATGGAGTCCCATTGGAACACACACAACCTCACAATGGTTCCGCCACCACGGATTTCCATTGGAACACACACAACCTCACAATGGCTCCGCCACCATGGATTTCCATTGGAACACACCCAACCTCGGTTTCGCCGTTCCGGATTCCCGAGTATCCTCACAATGGTTCCGCCGCACCGGGTTCCCATTGGCACACAATTGCATTGGCTCCTCTCCGCGGATAACCAAGCCACACCTCACCATGGTTCCGCCGCTCCGGGATCCCATGGGAACGCACACAACCTCACAATGGTTCCGCCACCATGGATTCCCATTGGAACACATTTGCATTGGCTCCTCTCCGCGGATAACCAAGCCATACCTCACCATGGTTCCGCCGCTCCGGGATCCCATGGGAACACACACAATCTCACAATGGTTTCCCATTGGAACACACGCAAATCTCCCATTGGGCAAACGGCCACAATGTACTTTCAAAAAAATTTACCCAATGTCATAAATCTTTCTTTTACACACGCACACCACACAATGGGCAAGTCTGGCCACATTGCGGTTTCAAAATATTTTATCCAATGTCATAAATCTTTCTTTTACACACCACACAATGGGCAAGTCCGGCCACATTGCGGTTTCAAAATATTTTATCCAATGTCATAAATCTTTCTTTTACACACCACACAATGGGCAAGTCCGGCCACATTGCGGTTTTAAAACATTTTCCTTTTTCCAAAATCACACCTTTTCATTAGCCACACCCTAGGCGTCATGTTTCTATTTTTCTTGATTCTCGTGTCTCGTTATCATGCATAGACTCCGCGGCAGGACCTTAACCTTTCATTGAAATCTTAACGAACAAGATCATCCAACTCTAGATTATTTAGCATGCTCATTCTAATCATATTCGAACATTTAGCACAAGCACTAAAGCATAGTGCCACATGGACGGACACCTTTGGAGTGGTAAACCATTTATGCTTTATCAACAACAAGTAGTCAAGCAATCACACAACAAGCTCATCACCATCCTTATAATTGAAACTAAGCGGTACATTCCTATCTTTAAAAGAAGTTTAAAACAGCATATGTTTATTGAAGATAAGGTTTGTTATTCAACATGCATTTGGACAATAAGTAAGGTATCATTTTCATCAAACGTATAAAGATAATACTACGTTTCAAAAGTATGCATATTTCTAATTATATTCGAGGAAAGTAGATATGGTAATCTACCGTTCTTCTTGGCGGTAGGTCGATCTAAGGGATTGGTCGTCGGTTTTAGTGGATCGGCGGCGTAACGGCTCCGGATTGCTTCGAAAGGAAGAGAGATGGATGTTCTCTTCCTAGAAACAACTTTAAGAACTAGACTAGACTACTTTAAAGATCTAAGGGTGGTTTTGGAAGTGGTTTGGTGGTGGCTCTTCAAGAACAATGAAGAACTTTCAAGAACAACAAGAACAAGCAAGAACACTATGCTTTCTAGAGAGAGAAGTTGTGGAATGGAAGGTGTGAGTTGAATGGTGAGAATGGGGTGCTATTTATAGCAAAACTTGGCTTATTATCCAATGGATAAATTTTTCCCTAACAATTATTGTCCAAGGGACAATCTTTGAAAGGTATGGCTTTGAAAGCATGCATGACTTGTCTTGTCCAATCTTTTTAGGCTTAGGGCTAAGATCCTAGGTTATCATGGAAGGCTTAAGGTCTTGTCTTGTCTAGAATTGGTTGGCATGAAGGATAGGATCTCATCATTGGATTTGGAAAGGCTAGAATGGTGACACATGGAGCTTTAGGCTTAAAGCTAAGCTTGTAGCTTGGTGAGGTGACCAACACACAAGCACACACCTCACACTCTCTCTCTCTCTCCCTCTCTCTCTTGGCTCACACTCTCTCTCTCCCTCTCTCCTTGGCCGAAATCTCTCTCCCTCTCCCTCCCATTGTCTTGTCAAACCATGCTTAAAGTATGTCAAGCATGGCTTCCAAATTTAGGTTAGGTTCTAGGTTATCATGAGAGGTTAGTCCTAAAAGGGGGGACAAGTGGCAAGGCTAGTTGTCACTTTGGTAGGCTAGGGTGAGTTGGCTTTGCAAAAGATCAAAGAAGATCCTAAAAGGTTTGTACTTTGGTTGGCTAAAGTGGGATCATGAGTGTCTAAAGTGATATCTTCCTCACTCTCTCCCCTTTCTCTCTCTCTCTCGACCTCTCTCTCTCTCTCACGGCTTTTCTCTCTCTCTCCCTCTCTCTCTCTCTCTCTCTCTCTCCCCTACTTGGTTAGGTCCTAATATATTTATAGGTCTATGTATGGAAAGAGCAAGGAAAAGGCAAAAAGGTAAAAAGTAAAAAGTAACTTTCTAAAAGTGACTTTCCTAGAAAGTAACTTTGCTTTAAGGGTGATGATTACCTTAGGGCATGTGTTCTACTTTTGGAAGCAAATGATGAGATTTGGTTTTGGACTAGTCTAATCAAGCTTGGGTATTCTTGGCATGACTAACTTTTATTATCCAAGGGGTAAAGATTTCCCTAGCAATTCTTGACCAAGGGATAATGAATTTCCTAGAAAGTGTACTCTAGACAATTAGGCATGATTATGCTAGGTGTGCATGCATGGCAAGGCTAGGTTTGTTTCTTTTGGGAGCAAAATGATGGCTTCCTATGGTTCAAGGATTTTTAAGTGACTTGCCTTGTCAAACCTAGGCTTTCATTGTCAAGACTAACTTCTATTGTCCAAGGGATAAAGATTTCCCTATCATCTATCGTCCAATGGATAAAGGAATAAAGAAGGTGGCATGGGCTTGGATGACTAGTCAAGGGATATAATATCATTACCTAGTAGATGGGAGATCTTATTTCTATTATCCAAAGGGTAAGAAGTTCCCTAACAATTATAATACTGTAGACACCTCCCAAACGGGGCATCGCCATACAGATTGATCACATTTGTTTGCTCGATTGGTTGCTTGCTTCGTAAATCAAAATCATGGACATTCCCATGGCTAGGAACATCGCCACATGATAGCGGTCATCATCAAAATAGAGTCGCCACCCAATTTATTAAAACTGGGAAAATAGATAGAGATTCTGGGTACGGGAGCCAAAAGTACAGTAAGGGGAAGGTGTTAGGCACCCCTCTCTGCCCAGCCGTGAGACTGGCCCACAGTTGTTCAACATAAGACATGTAGATGCTTTGTTTAACTCTTACACATAGTTTGTTTTTAACCTTTAAGCAGTAAAGGGTGAGCCAATGCGATAAATAAAGCATGTATCAAGAAAGCAGAACAAAACAAAGCTGTCCTAGGGAAATGGATCCCGCGGCCGGTGAATGGATGTCATGGCCGAGGGATCCTTCTGGTTTGATGTATCGGCCGAGGGATCGAAGCCCCGGTCGATTTTCTTCCTCACACCAGACAAAAAGATTAACAGATGATCAAAACGCTACAGTTAGTCATAAATACAGTAAGTAAGACAAACCAGAGGCCGTTGGGCCTCACCACCTTGATCCCTCAGTTGCTTGATGGCTTCGAATTTGATTGTGATTGACTGATTGCTTGATTGAAAACCCTAGGGTTAGGGTTTGAACTTCGGGGTTTGATTGCTGGATTAGTGGCTGCCTTCAGGAGGTTAGGGATTTTGAAGAGAGGTTTGGAGAGAGTATTTTGACAGAGTTTCGGAGCTTGGGTGAATGATTTTCACTTATGAATTTCATGTGTAAGGGCCTCTTTATATAGGCATATGGATGACTCACTCCGGCCAATCAAATGGCACGATTGCAATTGCAATGCAATTCAAACTCTACGTCGTAATCTCTGAACGTGGCCCGAACGCATCGGAGAGGTAGTGTAGTTGGATCAAACAATCGACAGAACGTTCCAGAGTCTGGAAAAAGGACGATCTGGTGGCCGAGTAATAGATCACACGGCCGAGGAATGGATGTCTCGGCTGAAGGATAGATCTTGCGGCCGAGGGATTGATCTCTCAGGGAGATTTTGCTAGCAACAGGTTGCTCAGGTGAGGAAATGATGTTATGGCCGTGAGATCGATGTTACGGCCGACAGATGGATTCTCCTAGGCTTTTGTATTTTCTGTCTGAAAGGCTGTATGGCTCTGAATTGGGTCCTCTAAGTGGCTCAAAGTTCTTACCAAAAGTCCTAAGGTTCTCAAGGAGGCAATCAGCAATCACTGTATACATTTCATCATCGGGATGGTCCCAAGGTGGGACTTGAAATAATCGTTAGGCCAAATTGGGGTGTCTACAGATGCCCCTCTTTGACTGAACTCAGACGGATCGCGAGACATGTTTGAGTAAGAGTCAAAGCTGTAAAAAGCAACTCAATTTGGTCCAACCACTATTCCAAGAGTTTTTTGAAAAAGATTTTGTTATGGTCGGGCCGGGAGGCTGCCTACGTATTCCGCAAGGGAAATTCAGACCAACAGTAGTTCGGGCGAAAAAGGAAAATAAAAAGTTTGGAGGGTTAGAGACAGAAGACGTACCTTTGGGCTTAAAAGCCGTAGTGTGACGTACCTAGACTGAGCCAGGGTTTTGGGGGAAGATAGTTGAAGAGCGCGGGGCTGCCAGGGGAGTTTTTGCGGAGAGCTTCCTTAGTATTTTGGGGTAGATCAGTACACGGTAGGTGCGTTTGCTTTTCTTGATCATCCTTACTTTGACTGAGAGGGGCTCGGTAGAGTAGCCTATCCTTGCGAATGAGCTGGATGGAATTGATGTAATGGGGTGGAATCCAAACCATCTGCTGGGGATGAATCGGACGCCGTTTGTTTTGAGATATGGGGGGCGCAAGGCCAGTAACTAGAGCACGGAGCTTTGGGGATGAGGGAACCGAGGCGCGGAGCCGGTTGTAGTCATGAGGCGAGAGCCTGGGGAGTGATCGTTTCTGACGTGATGGAACCGAGGCACGGAGCCGGCTGTAGTCACAAGGCAAGGGCCTAAGGTGATAGAATTGCGGTGTGGAGCCTGCTGTGGTTTATGAGGTCTGAGGAGATTGGATCGAGGCTTGGAGCCTATTGCAATCTTGAGGCGAGGGCCTGAGGTGAGCTTAGAGTTGAATGGAACCGAAGCGCGGAGCTGGTATTGAACACAAGGCGAGAACCTGAGGTGTCGGAGCTTTGAGCTTGATAAGACCAAAGCGCGGAGCTGGTATTTGAATTCTGATGGTCTGTGCACGGAGCTTTCTCATCATAAGTTTTGGCGTAGAGCCAAAGGATCGAGGTACTGGACCGATCAATAAAACCGAGGCGTAGAGCCGGTTGATTGCAGGGTTGACCTGTTTCATGAGAGGTATGCAGAGTGTATATATGTGATGATGGTTGTTAGATGTGAGCAGATATGATGATGCAGACTCGATGTGAAAATGTTGATGCATTTGATGCAATATGTGCACGGGCCCGTGCGTGTGTGTTTGTTTTAAGCTTAGAGCTTCTATCAAGTTCCGGACTTGAGCATTCAGAGCGTAGTGCTCGAGCATTCGGACGGCAGAATCCGAGCATTCAAAGTACAGGCTTTGAGCGTCCAGTACGCAGTGGTTGGGCATCCAAGCGTAGAGCTTGAGCATTCAAGTGTAGAACTTGAGCATCCAGTACACAGTGGTTGGGCATTCGAAGAGCTTCGAGCATTCAAAATGTCAGATTTTGAGCATTCAGGCGTAGAGCCTAAGAATAGATGGCTTGATTGTTGGGGCGGCGTAGAGCCTGCTGAGATTTGCTTGTTCACGGCTTTGAGCCAGTTGAGATTATGGGCTTGGAGCCGCTGAGTTGGTTATTATGGCTTCAAGCCAGTTAAGATAATGGGCTTGGAGCCGCTGAGTGAGAGATAGCGAGCATAGAGCTGCTGAGTCGAGGGCTTGGAGCCGCTGAGTTGGTTGTTACGGCTTCGAGCCAGTTGAGCAAATTGGCGAATTCGGTAATGGGCTTCGAGTCGCTGAATGATGGGCGCAGAGCCGCTGGATGATAGTGAGTAGAGGCGCAGAACCGCTATGTGAGTTTGATGGTTGTATGGCTGCTGGGAGTGGCAAACGTAGAGCTGCTGATAGTGATTGGGCTTAGAGCCGCCGAGTGAGCGAATACAGGCGTAGAGCCTGTTGAGGTAATGGGCGTAAAGCCGCTGAGTGATAGTGAGTATAGGCACAGAGCCGAGGGCTTGGAGCCGCTGAGTGAGTGAACACGGGCGTAGAGCCGCTATGATAATGGGTGTTGAGCCGCTGAGTGAAGGGCGTAGAGCCGCTGAGATGACTGTTATGGCTTTGAGCCTGTTGAGATAATGGGTTTAGAGCCATGGGCGTCGGATGAGCGAGCATGGAGCTGCTGGAGGGTAGCAACAGAGCTGCTGAAGTGGAGAAACTTGAAATAGTGAGCATGGAGCCGCTGAGACAAGCTCGGGGCTACTGAACATAGAGCTTAGAGCCGTTGATAGTGCAAGGAGTATGGTGCTGCTGAGTTGATAAGATAGTGGGCGCCGGGCCATTGAGTTGATAGGCCCTGGGGCCGCTGAGTTGGTGAATACGGGCATGGAGCCGCTAAGTTGACTTGGCAGTGATGAGCTCGGAGCTGTTGCGTTATTTTGATGGCAGTAAATAGCAGAGTTGCTGAATGTCTTGATTCGGTGTAGCAAGAGCTTATGGCCAGCAGTTTGTGGAGAGAGATTTTCGATGCTTGGGCATGCCCCCAAGGCTAGTTTTGATCGTGTTGTATTGGCTCGGGGGTGCCCCCAAGGCTACTTTGTTTAGTCGAGGACCCAGAATTCTATAATGGCTTGATCTAGTGCACTTGAGCAAAATCCACTGGGGCTGAAGAAAATTGATTGGAGGGCCAGGAGATTGATCCAGCGGCCGAAGGATTGATGTCTCGACCGAGGAATCGATGTCTCGGCCGTGAGATAGCCAACAGTCAGAAAATTGATTTAAGTTCGGTTTAATCGATTTTACGGCCCATTTAATCTTTTCTCCTCCTCCTCTCTTGTTCTCCTCCATTGCTCTCGTCCGACGACCACCACCGCACGCCGCCGTCCTTTTCCACCACCGCCGGCCACCGTTATCTCCGGCAACTGTCCCTTCCGGTCACTGCTGCCGTCGCTGCCAGTTTTGAAGCCGTTGGTTTTCTTCCCTTCTTGGTTCAGACGTGATGGCCACGCCATCTTCGGACGTTGCAGGTTCGTACTTGCATCCTCCATGTAGGTGTGAGGATCCGTCTTCCGACGAGGAGGCGATTGAGGAGCCCGGTTTGTTTGATGCCGCTACCTACGTTCTTCCTTCGCCTAGGTTGGGTTTTGGCGGTTTCTTGCAGTACCGCCCTCCTGTGGGTGGCTCAGAGGCCGAAGTGGTTCGCCGGGAGCCTGAGCTACACCTGAGCGTTCTCAATGTACCGGTAAGTTTCCTGAAAAGTAAAAAGTTCACTTTAGTTTGAAGTTTTGATTTCGCACAATTTTTTAAAAGTGAATTTCTTATCGGTGGGATGAAATCCCTTTTAGCTAGGGACGTGAATGAGAAGGACCCGTGTTTGGGTTGAGTTTGTTTTTGTTTAAAGAAAATAACCGTGCCCCCTGTTTAGGCAATGCATGCTTTTGAATGTTAATTGGAGGCCCCTAGCTCTTTTTTTTTAATTTGTTTATGCAATCATGAGATTAATTCCCTTTTTGGTCTCTGGCAGAGAAATAGGAGGCTTGAGGCTCGCGGTGGAGGCAGGGAGGTGCATAGGTGGTTTTTGACACTGCCAGAACAGGCCCGGGAACTAGTACGTGCTGCGGGCTTCGAGGCATTCGTTCTGAGCCTCAATGTTCCGAAGATGGACTGGTCATTGATGACGTCGCTGGTTGAGAGGTGGTGGGATACTACCAATACTTTCCACTTTCCCTCTGCTGGTGAGATGACTATCACTTTGGGTGACTTCTCTTTGCTGACTGGCCTGCGGGTAGGCGGAGTTTCTCTTCGAGTCGATCCCAGGTTTTGGGAGCGAGTAGGCACTTTGGAGTGGTTTCTGGGCAAGGTGCCCCCTGTTCGTTCTCGGGGTCATATTGATCTTGCTTGGCTAAGCAAAACTTTCATGGTGACTGACATCCTGACCCAAGTGAGTGTTAAGCAATTGACGCGGGCCTTCCTTCTTTACCTCCTTGGGCAAACGCTGTTTGCCAACAAGGATGGTTCGGTACATATGCAGTTTCTGGCTCCTTTGCAGCACTTGGGAGCTATTCGGGAGTTTGCCTGGGGCTCGTCTGCTTTGGCCACTTTATATGGCAATCTTGGAGCTTGCTCGCGGGACAAGAGTCCCATTCTTGGTGGTCACTTTTGAGTGCTTGAGGTATATATTATTCCTTTGCACCTCTGTTCTTACTTTGGCCTTTTCTAGTTCTGAACTTGTTTTGCTAATCCATATTTCAGCTCTAGGCTTTCGAGCACCTTCTCCAGTTTCCCCCTGAGACTAGGCATGGAGATGCGAACTGTATACCTCGCTATGAGCGATGGTTGGTGGGGCAACGGAGGCCACGGTCACCAGTTTTGAGCCTTCCCGAGTGGCGGCGAGTCTTGGACCGACTGACGGTCGATCAGGTACCTTTTTCTTTGTACTTCTTGTCCTTTAGACTTCCATATCCTTGTGTTGGGGCTGATTTGTCCTTGCTTTGTAGGTACGGTTTGACCCTTGGGGTGGTGTACCAGAGGATGCCCCTCTTGCACGTTGTAGAGTCCTAGATCGGACCCGTAGCTTGCTCAAGGGTCCATTTTGCCGAGCCTGGTACTTAGGTGATCGAGTGGCTAGTCAGTGGCGCCCACGTGCTGAGGCGCTTCAGCTTGTCCCTCCTCTTCCTCCAACATCGATGAGGTCTACTTCTTCTATGTCTAAGGAAGATTTGAAGAATGCTCAGATCAGAGATTGGGCAGGTTTACTTCTTCAGGCAAGAGACTACATGGAGTACTGTCGTCTTTACTTAGTTTCAGCAATTGTAGCTCCCCCTGTTGCTCCCGTTTGGCCGCGAGCCCCTTCTTTTGTTTCCTTTCATTCTGACGATGGGGAGGAGGAGCGCTTGGCCCTTACTCCTTGCACGAGTCAGCTTTATACGCTGCCAGCTGGGGTTTCACAGGTATCACCCTATTTCTGAACTTTGCTTTCCTTGCTGTCATTCCTGCATTTGAGATGCTTGGTTTGTTTTTGTAGGTGCCTGCTGAGATAGTGCAGGGATGGCTTCGTGCTTATCAGAGTGCAGAGGCTTGTGGGCACACGCCCCAAAAATCCCTACGTTTTAAAGTGTAAAAATCCCGGGTGCGCTCTTTTTGGAAAGCGCGGCGAAATGCTTCGCAAATCAGAGAGTCGCCACTCGGGTTTTGCGGAAAATACCCAAGAAACCGTGTTCTTTTGAAAAACGTTTAGATTACGTTTGTTTGAGTTTGAAAAAGGCTTGTAGACTGGACCGTCGTCACCTTCGATATCTAAGGTTCGGGAGCTAGGTTACGAGAGGGGAAGGGTTTTATGGCACCCCCTCTCGCCCAATCCGGAGATCGGTCTCTACTCAGGCATTTTATAAAACATTTGCATTTCTCTCTTTGTTTGATCATTTTTTAGCCAGTTAGGGCGGGGGAACAGTTAATGGGGATTAAAACTGTAACACATTTGCATTTATGTACAAGTATGTGACAAAATGTTTATGGATGTTTGATGTTTGATCTACACAAGCATAATAGATTGAGAACAAGCTTCTGTGGTCGTTTTAGACAGACTAGTGCACGCTGTTTGTGTAGTGATGCATACAGAAGCAAGCCTGCATGCACTGGCTAAGCCACTGCATGCAGCCCTGACCTGCGTGCGCCACCCCACAACTGGCGTGCGCCAGTGAGCCTAAGACCACAGCTTCTGTTCTCAACCCTCTGGGCTCTAGAAGGGACCAGTGCACACCCAGGACAAACCACGCAGTTTATATAAGTTACTAAGCTATTACAGACAGATTAAAGGGCTAAGAAGCCACCAAATGAACAGAAAACCCCTTAAACAGTGAGTGGAGAATGATCAGAGGCCTGGATAGAAGATCCATGCAAGGGCCAAGCCACTGGAAGCTAGACTACTATCGTACGCCAGTAGTATAAGGCCGTACGCCAGTTGTCTATTTGTTCCAATGCTTTGGCTTTGCATCATCTGGGCTCTGGAACATGACCAGAAGGCTCTCATAGGCCAAACTACACTATGATACAGATGGAAGAGAAAGCAGTTCTAAAATACAGAAAGCAATAGACTGGTTTTAGCATGCATCAGGGTGATCAGAACTTAAATAAAGCAAAATAAGGATGATCGGTGATCCCCACACCAGTTTTACCATACAGCCATAACTGGCGTACGGCACAACTAACTGGCGTGCGCCACCTAATCATCCCAAACGGTTTTGAAACCTTGCTAGCATTAGGGCCAGGACTGGTATAGATTACCAGCCTTGACCCTGCCAGCCCCCCTCAGGGGTCAGAACAGAAAACAGAAGCAAAAGGTGGTATACCTTTGCTTGTGAGTTTGATGGATGGTTTGAGGTTTGAGCTTTGAGCTTGAGGGTGACGGATGGAGGATGGATATAGTGAGGTTTATGGACTGTGGAAAAGTTGTCTTCCTTGCTTGCTCTTTCTATGGAGAAAGAAAGGAAGCAAAGAGAACAAGAAGAGAGAGAGAGAGACTTAGAGCATTAATGTGTTTAACCCCTTTCAAATGAGTGCAAGGGGGGTTTTATGGAGGAGGGATGGACTGAAATCAGCTGGTCCTAAGGGGGTGTTTGGGGTGGTAAGAAGAGAGGGAGCCTCCCATCCATTTAATGCATGGGACTTGGCTTGAGGGAAGTTGTAGGAGAGAAGGGGACATCTCTGGCCGAAGCAATCATTAGGAGCTGCCAGCTGACGTCAGGTGGTTACATAATCTCCCGCGCGTCTGGCTGAAAAAGGTTGATTTGACTGGCTTTGACTGGCGTACGCCCCTTGTTGAGTGGCGTGCACCAGTAACTGGCGATGACTGACACGTGGCAGTGCTTCCTACGCACGCTAGTCAAGAACCAGCGTACTCCAGTAGGGTTTTGCTGAGGCCATTTGGTTCTGGCTTGAGGGTTTGACAAGGGTTTGAGAAAGGTTCGGATGAGGTGCAGGACGCTCAAAGCTCAAACTCATTCACAAACTCGGGATGTTCTTGACCTTAATCATCATCGGGGAATCAAAGACCATAAGTAAACTAATCTGGACAGTCCAGAATAGGGTGTCTACAGTAGCCCCCCTTTGACGGCACTTAGAGCACCATTGACTTGGCGTAAGTAACGTCAAAGGTTTTCTAGACACCCATCTAGGTCATCCAGAGCAGGACGTACGAGTTCAATGATTGACGAAAAATTTAAAGAACCTGATTGATCGGATTGGCGGAGCGGATAGATCGCTGTTGCCGAGGATATATTGATATGCAAAGATAGGTTGATGCTGACCTTGACCTTTGACTATCCGGCCTAGGTGAGACTCAGCTGGGGAAGATAAGCCGTGAATCGGCTCCGTTGAGAGAGATACAGACATACGGACGGACCGTCGTCGATTGAAGTTGGACGAATAGATCGTCGTTGATTTGAGATGGGCAGAACAGGCTGTCACTTGCTGGGGATAACAGCGATACAAATCGCTGCCCGATTGATTTGAGGGGATGAGATAGATCTCTGTAGATGAAGAACTCTCCTGGGGTAACAATCCATTGTGGATGGGCTGACTCCACCGGGGAAAGATATTAGCATACGGACAGGCCGTCGTTGATTTGAAGCTGGACGAACGGATCGTCGTTGATTTGGAATGGACAGAACAGGCTGTCATGGGGTGCAGATCCTCCTGGGGAATAATCCATTGAGAGCAACTCATGGTTACTTGTTTGATTTTAAGTTGGACGGATAGATCGTCGTTGATTTGAGTTTGGACTGATTTGAAATTGGACGGATAGATCGTCGTTGATTTGAAATTGGACGGGTTCTGCTTGGGAAATAACCATCCAAGGTGATAACATCAATTTGATGACCACGGGCCTTAATTTTGATCACGGAAGGCAAATTGGGCCTCGGGCCCAAGAACTACTGGCGTGCGCCAGTTGATTTGTGTCGTACGCCACATAGGCTGAAATATCCGAGCCCAGACCCGGCCCACGTCGACTAAACTTCCAGGCGACGTACAAAACCGCCATTCGACGTTTCAAAAACTCCAAAGCCTCTTCTATCCTCTCCCAAACTTTCAATCTCTCACATCCCTCTCTCATTTCCTTTCCGAATCACAAGCCCACATCCATGGCAGAACCGGACAGCGGCATTGGTGGGGACGGTGGTGGTGACGGCAGTGATCGGCCAACGGTTAGTGGAACCGAGATAGAGGGTCCCCAAATCGACGATCGGTCGACTGTAGAGGCTTCGCCGGTCACTGGTGCAGAGATTCTGAGCAGCGGCGGCGGCGATGGCAGCCATGCACAGGAGATGGGTGGTGGCGACGAGCGGCGTACGCCGAAGGAGGAGGGGCGTACGCCGGTGGTCTTGGGACCAGTGGGTTTACGGGTTCGACGGTTAGACCCACGGAGCGGGGTGGAGGCTTTGATAGTGACCGGCGGTGGTTCGGCTGGGGCCGGCGGCAGTGGTGGTGTTGGTGAGGACCGACCGGGGTCGCCTCCGAGGGATCCGGCGAGCGGTAAGGCTCCGGCTGTAGAGGCGGCGGGGGATGTGCCGAGGGTGGATCACGTTGAGCGGGTCGAGTTCGTGGCGCCCGCGGGCTCGTCTAGTCACGAGCCGATCATGAGCCGTGACTTGGCGGAGTTTGTGGGTGAGTCTGAGCTTGCTCCGCTCATGAGAGAGAGCCCTGCAGTGGTTGCGGCAGTTTTGAGGGCTCAAGAGGAGAGGCTGAGGGAGATAGCCCGGTCCGACGAGGCGGCGAGACTGAGGCGAGAGGCCGAGGCAGCGGAGAGAGACCAGAGAGAGCTTGAGCGAGAGGCCGAGGAGGCTGAGAGGGAGCAGGAGGAGGGTCCTGGGGTGTACGAGGTGGCGGTTGACTTAGCGGAGGCCAGACAACAGACTGCTCGTACCCCGTTTGTGGCTGAGACGTACGTTCCTCCAGAGCCGCACGTGTTTGTGCCGTTGGGCACCGAGAGCTACGTCCCTTGCCAGAGGGACTACGACGAGGAGCTGGTGATGAGAGACCCTGAGCAGCACTTGTCCAGGGGCTGGACTCAGGTATACCTTTGAACTTCGCTTTAGCCTTTATTTCGTACTTGTGATGCATGATACTCGAACCCTTGCTTTTGATCGACTGTGTAGAGGTAGTGATACCTCGACCTGAAATAGACTGGGTTGACTGTAGAATGCTTCGACTTCATAATTCGACCATAGAATGCCTGTGGATAACTGATATCGACTTGTAGTATGCCATGTAACGTAACTCGACTGATAGATTGCCTTGAAATTTGACTTGACTCTGTAGAATGCCATTGAAACTTGATAATCGACCAAATAAGTGCCTTTGATGCTCTGACAACTTGAATTGACTGAACAGGATGCCTGAAAAACGATAATCGATTGAATAGTTTCCCGGTAGCTTGACAATCGACTGCCTGAATGTTCGAAGCTTGAATCGACCTAAAAATGACTTGAATCGACTGAATAGGATGCCTGGTAGTTTGATAATTGACTGCCTGAATGTTCGAAGCTTGAATCGACCTAAAAATGACTTGAATCGACTGAATAGGATGCCTGGTAGTTTGATAATTGACTGCATGCATGTTCAAAGCTTTAGATACTGTTAAAAGTCCTTGATTCGACTATCCACTGAATTTGAACTGCTGTACTGATGCTATTTCCTGTTGCTTTGATTGCAAAGAGGAGTGGTTAGCTCGCGGGGGCATGGTGGACCAGCGCACTCGCTTGAGCTGTACTTGAGTTTGCCTATGGGGGCACGAGAGCTGGGGGACGCGGCGGGGTTTGGCCTGTTCATCCCCACGCTGACAGCGGTGAGGAGCGACCACGGCGTGCTGTCTGCCCTGGCCGAGAGGTGGTGGGACACGTCGAACTCCTTCCACTTCCCGATCAGGGAGATGACGGTGACACCGACGGACTTCGCGGCCATCACTGGCCTGAGGGTTAGAGGTGCTCTGATCCCGTTTGACTCGGGGATCCACAGGGACACTGAGGCATTGAGGTGGTTCTTAGGCATGGTGCCTGCGGGGAGCTCAGAGACGGTCTCACACGACCAGTTTGCAAAGCATGCGGAGCAGAGGGTTTCGGTGCTAGAGTTGGCAGGAGAGCGAGTCTCTGAGCTAGAGCTGGCGCAGCTAGAGAGGGTGTACCTGTTGTACTTGTTCGGGGCTACTTTGTACCCGAACAAGAGGTCCACGGTGCACTTGTCCTACCTGCCGGCCCTTTTTGACTTGAGGTCGGCTTCTCGGTTTGACTGGGGAGGAACGGCCTTAGGCACGTGCTACAGCTTCTTGGGCGAGTTCTCCAGAGGGAGGAAGGCAGCTACTGGGTACTAGAGAGTGTGGGAGGTAAGGAATCAATATTGTCTTTCAATTTCATTCCATACTTGCACTTTATCTTGCATATGCTGTATTTCTGATGCCTTGACTGTTTGACTGTTTGAAAACCCTGCAGTTGTGGGCTTACGAGGTGCTGAGGATGTATCCTCTAGAGAACAGGAGTCCGGACTTGAGGGTGCTCCCACGAGCGATGGTCTGGGGACTGTTCCGCGTCGGGAAGAAGAGGTCACAGAAGACGCTTTCAGACTTCCGGCAGTACCTTGACCACCTGACAGACTCTCAAGTGAGGCTAGTTTTCCCTTTTGGTGGTTCGTGCCTTCGAATTGCTTTAATACTATCGCTGATGCCCTTGATTGCTTTACAGGTGGAGTGGGACCCGTGGAGGTTTACAGGGCCTGAGCCTGAGTACCTGGCGAGGAGCAGGGTGGTGACAGCGAGCCGGGTGCTGCTGGAGTCGGCTTTCAGGTGGCAGTGGTACTTGGGCGATCGAGTGACACGACAGTCGCTTGACTCGTCCGAGTTTGTTGTTCCGGGGCCACTTCCACCTCGTGCTTTGCACACTGGGAGGTTGTAGACACCCCAATTTGGCCTAACGATTATTTCAAGTCCCACCTTGGGACAATCCCGATGATGAAATGGATACAATGATTGCAGATTGCTTCCTTGAGGACCTTAGAATTTTCGGTAAGAACTTTGAGCCACTTAGAGGACCCAATTCAAAGCCATACAGCCTTTCAGACAGAAATGCAGAAGCCTAGGAGAATCCATCTGTCGGCCGTGACATCGATCCCACGGCCATAACATCATTTCCTCACCCGAGCAACCTGTTGCTAGCAAAATCTCCCTGAGAGATCAATCCCTCGGCCGCAAGATCTATCCTTCGGCCGAGACATCCATTTCTCGGCCGTGATATCCTTTACTCGGCCGCCAGATCAACCTTTTCCCAGACTCTGGAACGTGTTCTGTCAGACGTTTGATCCGATTACACTACCTTCCCGATGCGTTCGGGCTACGCTCAGAGATTACGACGTAGAGTTAGAGATGCATTGCAATTGCAATTGCCATCTCGTGATTTGATTGGCCGGAGTGAGTCACCAATTGCCTATATAAAGGGCCTTTGGACTCCGAAAATAAACACATGAAATTATCAGAGTACACACTCTCTCAAGCCTCGAAACCCTGTCAAAATACTCCCTCAATCCCATACTTCAAAAGCCCTAACCTCCTGAAGGCAGCCGTCAATCCGGCGATCAAACCCCGAAGTTCAAACCCTAACCCTAGGTTTTTAATCAAGCAATCAGTCGATCACGCTCAATCCAAAGTAATCAAGCAACTGAGGGATCAAAGTGGTGAGGCCCAACGGCCTCTGGTTTGTTTTATTTATCATTCTTACGCTTAATCATAACTTTCTGATCATCTGTTAAACGTATATTCTGGTGTGAGGAAGAGCACCGACCGGGGTTTCGATCCCTCGGCCGGTACATTAAACCAGTGTGATTACTCGGCCGTGACATCCATTCACCGGCCGAGTAATCGATCTCCTGGGACAGTTTGTTTTCTTTTCTAGTTTCTGATGCATGCTTATTTATCGCACTGGTTCACTTTGCTTACTGTTTAAAGGAATAAATAAACAGACTATGTGTTGGAATTAAACAAAGCATCTATATGTCTTATGTTGAACGATTATGGGCCAGTCTCACGACTGGGCAAAGAGGGGTGCCTAACACCTTCCCCTTATTGTACTTTTGGCTCCCGTATCCGGAATCTCTATTTATTTTCCCAGTTTTAATAAACTGGGTGGCGACTCTGTTTTGATAATAACCGCTATCATGTGGCGATGTTCCTAGCCATGGGAATGTCCATGATTTTGGTTTACGAAGCAAGCAACCAATCGAGCAAACAAACGTGATGAATCTGTATGGCAATGCCCCGTTTGGGAGGTGTCTACAGTTTTTGGCGACTCTGCTGGGGAAATTCTGAGAGCCATAACCAAAAAGTTCAACATAAGACTAATACATGCCTTGTCTAATTCATTTATCATATGCATCGAGCGGGCAACCCGTTGAGTTCACCTGATATCCCGGCATGACACGGGCTATGTTGGGGGTTCCAGCAAACTCCACAGTCACTCGTACCTAGTGGTATATCAAAAAGGAAATCACCCAATCACCGCCTATGATGGGCTGGTGAGAGGATTGGTGCCCTTTAACAACGGAGCACCCTGAGACTACCAAAACCTTGCATGTTTTAGAAAGCCATAGAACTTATCAAACTAAGACAGGAACCTACAGGCTAGGAATCTACTTGCATTTTACTTGCAAAAGTTCTTCCTCACACCATGTATCATTGTTGTTGTAATTAACCCTTTCTGTGCAGAAGGGTTGGGATTTTCAGCCCAAGTCCTAACCCTGCGCAGGCCGAATACTGACTTCCAGGTATTCTACTTTTCAAGTAGGCACAATAGGTAAATCAAAGAAGCAACCACAGCCAACTTTGTACTCTTATAACACCCGAAGCTACGCCAAACAAAGGTCTCTGCAACCCTCTCGTCTATCGTCCTCATCTGACAAAACACCCTCACCACAACAATTCCAACCGCTTTCAAAAACTTCCCAGTCATCCCTTCGACGGACCCCGTCATTCACTAAATCTCAAGCTTCGTCAAGCAACCCTTCTACCTTCATGGCAGACAACGACGCCACTATTGCCGACCTCCAAGCTCAAATCACTGCACTACTAGCAGAAAAGGCAGCTAGAGATGCTGAGGATGAGGAAAAATCAATGGAAGATGAGAACCCCTATAAAGTAGTGTTGGCAGAAAGTCCTGAGTTGACCAAGCAAGTCAAGGAAATCAAACAAGCCTTGGCTCGTTCACAAGGGGACCAAATTCTGGATTTCGAGGGACTTTGCCTCTTCCCAGAATCCAAGCTGCCTGAGAATTTCAAGATGCCCAACATTGAGAAGTTCAATGGAACTGGCAACCCTACCAGTCATGTACGCCATGTTATCAACACCCTGAAGCCGATGGGCTTGAATGACGAGCTCATCGCTCAGTTGTTCCAACGAACTCTCACCGGAAGTGCTCTCGACTGGTTCCTCACTTTGGAGTTTGTACATTATCAAACTTGGCCAGAAATCGCCAATGCTTTCGTCAAGCAATATGCGTATAATGTCCAAATTGAACTAACAACTCGAGACTTGGAAATGACCAAACAAGATTCCAATGAGGACTTTGCTACCTTTGTGGCAAGATGGAGGGAAAAGGCTGCCAAGATGAAGAACCGCCCCTCCGAGGAAGACCAAGTGAGGATAGTTGTCAAAAATTTGCAACCCAAATATCTCAGGCATATTTACACGCAGGCTATCACCGATTTCAAGCGCTTGCATGCCACTGGGTGGCAAATCGAAGATGGAATCAAGTTAGGACTCATTGGGAAAGAAGAGGCCACTCCTCCACCTAAGAAAACCTTCTCTAGCCGTACATCTCACGCCTCCGTGAATGCCCTTGGCACATCCTTGTCTCAAGACCCTTTCCAAACTAGCCCATCCTGAAGCTCAAATCGACCCCGCCGCAACTTTGATCCTCTTTACATGACCTTATCCCAAGCCTTGACCATCCTTAGCCGTCAAGGGCATCTCAAACCTTTAAACAAACCGCTTCCTCCGCCGCCCTACGGTATAAACCATGATCCAAACAAACAATGCGCCTACCACCAACACCCTGGGCATGAAACAGACAATTGTATGCGTCTTCTTCATGACATTCAAGACCTTATCGATAGTCGAACCATAAAACCACCAAAACCTGATGGGCAAGCCAACCCACTCCCTACTCATAATGCTGAACCGCCACCTCGAAATATCAATCTCATAAATCTATCTCACAACCCCACATATAATCCCAGTCAATACATTGTCCAAGACAACCAAACCAAACCTACCTTAACCTTCCCCGAGGAGGACGAGTGTTTCATGATGGAGGAGGAGGAGGATAATGATTCTAATCAGTCAGAAGTAATCGACGTTGATATGTCCGACATAAGCAGCAAAGATCAAGCAGAGGAGGAAAAGCTAAGAAAATGGAAAGAACACTCCTGGGCAAAACACAATTTGGAGGATCCGGATATTCCATTTGTAGAAGATGACGAATGGCTTCGTATCTGGTTTGAGAATAGGAAAAAGGAAAAAGAAAGGGTCATCATGATGAGAAGGCACGCTCGCTTCGAGCCTGCCCAAATAGTGGTACGCATCAACCGTCCCAAAATTTC
The DNA here is from genome assembly GCA_018127125.1 of Rhododendron griersonianum. NCBI lineage: Eukaryota > Viridiplantae > Streptophyta > Magnoliopsida > Ericales > Ericaceae > Rhododendron > Rhododendron griersonianum. Next base: position 26,476,210 of record CM030790.1, on the reverse strand, counting down.
AACACCGCCCATTGTTTGGGAGACAATCAATCTCATAGAAAAGGTAGAGGAGTTTCAAATGCAACCATGGGTCAACCCTTACGATGAGTGTGACTATAGTCAATGGATAGAGGAAAGAGAAGATCTGGATTTCATATGCACAGAACCCTATAAAACAGGGGAAAGCGACTTTGATGAAATGAAAGAAGAGTGCAATGATCCGCTCGATGAAACCTCCTTAGCATCACTATTCAATCAGGAGGAAATGACTGATGACCACACAATCAATGAGGAAGGGGAGATTCAGACTAACACATCCATCTGGGGATTGCTCATGGCTCAAGGAAGTAGCCATCACACGAACCTCAAAAATGAACCCAATCCAAAGGCTCTGTTTGACAAGGAAGAGGGTGGGAAAGAGTACAAAGTTGCAAAAGACAAGGGAAAGGACCCCGACATGCTACAACAGCTGAGAAGTCACAACATGGCAAATAAGAAACGTTAAAACATTGTTTTTTCTTTAAAACTAGAACGAGTTTTGGGCCCCTATTTGGGCATTTTATTTCTGCTAAGAGAATTCCTTTTTCATCTTTCAAATTATGCTTATCTAAATCCAAATTTCTAAATTGCAATTGTCGTGCGCTATACTCTCATTGCCAAAAACAAGGGAAAAATTCGAAGGGATTAAAATCTTTGTTTCCCCGACAAAAGGGAAGGAGAGGATGAACTCTAATTGCTTAAGAAACTAGGTTTTTAGTCAGAACTTAGAAGAAAGACACTATCTCCGTGAGAACACTTAGGGTTAGCTTGCCCATTGTGAAAGTACAAACGCAACAAGGAGGTTCATAAAAACATCTCCATCAAATTCCTCTCCAAAACACTAAAACCCTCTTGAGAGAAAAATGCTCGTTGGGCAATCTATACACCCAAGCAAAAGTAAGAGCCCAAGCAAAAGTAAGAGCAGAGCCTGCTAGGACAAGAAGACGCAAAAAAACGCAGCCTAGGCAAAAGTTAAGGCATTCGAAGGAAAGCTCGCTAGGAACTCAACCTCTATCAGGTAACCTAGGCAAAACTTAGAGCATGAGAGAAAGGAAAACCAAGAGTGAAAACCCAACCCCCAAAGGTGGTGATCTTGGAACTACGTAAAAGGCCTGATTCCCTGATTGGGATACGTAGGCAATCTCACATCGAGATACGGCCCAAACATTTGGAGAAGGGAAAACATCAATAGGTTTGTACTCAATGATAGACATAGCTAACCCTGCGTATTGAGCTCATAAAAGATGAGTTAGTCATTTTCCAAGGAATTGGCAATAACAAAGACACGTAAGAATTATAGTTCATCCCCTCTAACCCAAAAGTCGTCAACGCAATGGGTATGATACTTCAAAAGACTCTTAAAGTTTGGCAATCAGGCTGTAGAGCATGGCAAAAGCAAGAGACAGAAAATCAAAGACTAAGCATAGGAAAGAATGTGAAACAGGATGCCACTTGGCTAAAGCAAAACCTATCTTCCTTGGGAAAATAGACGTAACGGCCGGATAATCAATACCTCGGCCGCAACAATAATCCTTCGACCGAGTGATCGATTCTTCGGCCAAATATTTTCACACAAATTACTGTCTATCAGCAAAAACTTGTTCAAAAAGCCGTGTTCTGACTATCGCATGCAAACTTAAGACATTTAGGGGCATAAAAGCATTTCTCAGACAAAAACTTGTTTACAAAACCATTGTTGTGGTTGCTTTCACTATACAAATATAGTTTCTGCCTATCTCCCACTAACTATGAACAGGAAAAAGAAAAAAGCCCTAAAAGCTAGGCGATCTATGAGAAGAAGGCGAAGGCTGCTCACTGGTCCCCACGTTCCTCCCACCAGCAACCGGTACTCGTTCAGCTTCAAGCTGCAACCAAAAGAAGATGCAAACACTTAGATTCGAGGAATGATACAAAGCAAACAGAATACGTAGAAAAAAATCATCATCATACCTCGAGGATCCGACGGCGCTGCCTCCGAATCAAAGACTCCGCACTCTGATAGGCGAGAAGCCATTCCTGCACTATCTCAGCAGGTACCTGTGGAACAATCAAACATTACAAACATCTAAGCAAGGGATACAATACGAAGCAATGAAAGCTAGAATGGAAAGCTAAAGATACCTGTGAAGCCCCGGCTGGCAAGGTGTAAAGCTGAGTCGTGCAAGGAGTCAGCACCAAACGCTCTTCCTCCCCATCATCTGAGTGGAAAGAGACAAACAAAGGAGCCCGTGGCCAAACAGGAACAACAGGAGGAGCTGCAACAGGGGAGGCCAAGAAAAGACGGCAGTACTCCGTATAATCACCTGTCTGGAGAAGTAAACCTGCACAATCTCTGATCCAAGCATTCTTCAGCTCTTCCTTCGACATCAAGGAAGTAGATCTCATAGACGCTGGAGGAGGAGGAGGGACAAGCTGAAGAGCCTCAACACGTGGTCGCCACTGGCTAGCCACCCGGTCACCTAAGTACCAAGCTCGACAAAATGGACCCTCGAGCAAGCTACGAGTCCGGTTTAAGACTCTGGAACGTGTGAGAGGGATATCCTCAGGAACACCCTCCCAAGGATCAAAACGCACCTACAAACAAAAACAAATTAGCTACAGCATGGAAGTATGGAAATTTAAGGATAAGAAGTGCAAAAGGAGTACCTGATCGACCGTCAAACAATCTAAGACTCGCCGCCACTCAGGAAGACTCAAAACAGGCGACCGTGGCTTCCGATGCTCCGTCAGCCATCGCTCATAGCGGGGAATACAGTTCGCATTCCCGTGCCTAGTACTCGTGGGAAACTGAAGGAGATGCTCGAAAGCCCAAAGCTGAAATATGGATTAGCAAAACAAGTTCAAAACGCAAAGCAAAATCAGCAAAAGCCAAAATAAGAATAGAGGTACAAAGGAATAATATATACCTCAAGCACTCGAAAGTGACCACCAAGAATGGGACTCTTGTCCCGCGAGCAAGCCCTAAGATTGCCATATAAAGTAGCCAAAGCAGACAAGCCCCAGTCAAACTCCCGAATAGCTCCCAAGTGCTGCAAAGGAGCCAAAAACTGCGTGTGTACCGAACCGTCCTTGTTGGCAAACAACGTTTGCCCAAGGAGGTAAAGAAGGAAGGCCCGTGTCAACTGCTCGACGCTCACCTGGGTCAAGATATCAGCCTGCGTGAAAGACTTGCTCAACCAAGCAAGGTCGATGTGACCTTGTGAACGAACAGGGGGCACCTTGCCCAAAAACCACTCCAAAGCACCTGCTCGCTCCCAAAGCCTGGGGTCAACTCGAAGGGAAACTCCGCCTACCCGCAAGCCATTCAACAAAGAAAAGTCACCCGGAGTGATAGTCATCTCGCCAGCTGAAGGAAAGTGGAAGGTATTGGTGGTATCCCACCACCTCTCAACTAGCGACGTCATCAACGACCAGTCCATCTTAGGAACATTGAGGCCCAGAACAAAAGCCCCAAAGCCTGCAGCACGTACTAATTCCCGAGCCTGCTCTGGCAGCTTCAAGAACCATCTGTGCACCTTTTTGCCTCCACCGCGAGCTTCCAGCCTCCTATTTCTCTGCCAAAGACAAAAGGGAGTTAATCTCATGATTACATAAACAAAGAAAATGCTAAGGGGTGTCAAATTAACATCTAAAAGCATGCATTGCCTAGACAGGGGGCACAGTTATTTTAGTTTCCTTAAACAAAAATAAATTCAACCCAAACATGGGTTCTTCACATTCACGCTCCTAACCAAAAGGGATTTTCATCCCGCAAGCAAAAATTTTTATTCTAAAAAAATACAAGGATTTCCAAAACTCCGAACTAAAGTAAACTTTTTACTTTTTCAGGAAACTCACCGGTACATTCAGAACGCTCAAGTGATGCTCAGGCTCTCTGCGAACTATCTCGGCCTCTGGGCCACCAACAGGAGGGTGGTACTGCAGGAAACCGCCATAACCCAGCCTACACGAAGGAAGAACGTAGGTAGTAGCATCAAACAAACTGGGCTCCTCAATCGCCTCCTCATCGGAAGACGGATGCTCGCACCTACATGGAGGATGCGAGGATGAACCCGCGACACCTGAAGATGGCGTGGCCATCACGTCCGAACCAAGTTAGGGAAGACCAACAGTTCCCAAACAACCAAGAGCCTGCAGCAACGGCAGCAGTGATCGGAGGGGACGGCCGCCGGAGATAACAGTGGCCGACGGTGGTGGAAGAGTACGGCGGCGTGCGGTGGTGGTCGTCGGACGAGAGGAATGGAGAAGAACAAGAGAGGAGGAGGAGAAAAGATTAAATGGGCCGTGAAATCGATTAAACCGAACTTAAATCAATTTTCTGGCTTTTGGCTTTCACACGGCCGATACATCGATTCCTCGGCCGATACATCAATCCTTCGGCCGAGAGATCGATCTCCTGGCCCCCTCAATCAATTTCCCTCAGCCATATCAAGTCTTGCTCTGTGCACTGACTCAAGTCACTATAGACTTTTAAGTCCTCAACCAACCAAGTAGCCTTGGGGGCATCCCCGAGCCAATACAATGCAGTCAAAACTAGCCTTGGGGGCATGTCCAAGCATGAGGAAATTCTCTCTCCACAAACTGCTGGCCAAAGCAAGAACACTCAGCAGCTCTACGTCCACATTCACTATCAAGCACCGTGACTCCAAGTCCACTTCAATAGCTCAAAGCCATTATCTCAATGGCTCTACACCCGAATTCACCAACTCATCAACTCAGCGGCTCTACGCCCCCACCTATCGACTCAGTGGCTCCAAGCCCATCGTTTCAAGCTGGCTCGAAGCCGTACACAATCAAGTTCTTGACAGGCTCGAAGCCTATGTTTACTATCTCAGCAGCTCTATGCTCGCTATCACGGCAACAGGCTCTACGCCTGTACTCATTCACTCAGCGGCTCTATGCCCGTTACCTCAACAGACTCTACGGCTCGAAGCCTATGTCTATCATCCCAGCGGCTCTATGCCCGTATTCACTCACTCAGTAGCTCCAAGCCCTCGACTCAACGGCTCTACGCCCGTTATCTCACCAAAGCGGCTCTGCACCCCATCATTTCAACTGGCTCGAAGCCGTAACAATCAATTCAGCGGCTCCAAGCCCACCGTTTCAACTGGCTCGAAGCCATAGCAATCAACTCAGCGGCTCGAGGCCCATTATCGACAGGCTCTACGCCTATACTTATTCAGCAGCACTATGCTCGCTATCACAATCCCAGCGGCTCGAAGCCCATTACTCCAACAGGCTCGAAGCCTGTATCTATCGTCTCAGTTGGCTCAAAGCCATAGCAACTCACTTAGCGGCTCCAAGCCCATTATCGACAGGCTCTACGCCGGTTATCACAACTCAGCGGCTCCAAGCCCATTATCTCAACTGGCTCGAAGCCGTAAACAAGCAACAGGCTCTAAGCCGCCCCAACAATCAAGACATCTATTCTCAAGCTCAACGCCTGAATGCTCAAAAATCTAACATTTTTTGAATGCTCAAGCTTTACGCTTGGATGCCCAACCACTGTGTACTGGATGCTCAAGTTATACACTTGAATGCTCAAGCTCTACGCTTGGATGCCCAACCACTGTGTACTGGACGCTCAAAGCCTGTACTTTGAATGCTCGGATTCTGCCATCCGAATGCTCGAGCTCTACGCTCTGAATGCTCAAGTCCGGAACTTGATAGAAGCTCTAAGCTTTAAAACAAACACACACGCACGGGCCCGTGCACATATTGCATTATCACATCGAGTCTGCACAATCATATCTATTCACATCTAACAAACATCATACATATACACTCTGCATATCTCTCATGAAACAGGTTAACCCTGCAATCAACCGGCTCTACGCCTCGATTTTATTGATCGGTTCAGCGCCTCGATCCTTTGGCTCTACGCCAACACTTATGATGGGAAAGCTCCGTGCACAGACCATCAGAATGCAACCAGCTCTATGCTTCGGTTCATCACGTCAAGCTCAAAGCTCTGACACCACAGGCTCTCACCTTATGATCAATACCAGCTCCGCGCTTCGGTTCCATCAAGCTCTAAGCTCACCTCAGGCCTCCGCCTCAAGACCACAACAGGCTCCATGCCTCGATTCCATCACTCTCAGGCTCTCGTCTTATACCAGCTCCGCGCTTCGGTCCCATCAAATTCCATCACCTCAGGCTCTCGCCTTATACCAGCTCCGCGCTTCGGTTCAGCACGTCAAGCTCAAAGCTCTGAGACCTCAGGTCTCCGCCTTATGACTACAACCGGCTCCGTGCCTCGGTTCCCTCATCTCCAAAAGCTCCATGCTCTAGACACTGGCCCTGCACCCCCCATCTCAAAAACAAACCGGCGTTCAACTCATCCCAGCAGATGGTTTGGATTCCACCCCACTACATCAATTCCTTCCAGCTCATTCGCAAGGATAGGCTACTCTACCGAGCTCCTTTCAGTCAAAGTAAGGATGATCAAGAAAAGCAAACGCACCTGCCGTGTACTGATCTACCCAAAAATACTAAGGAAGCTCTCCGCAAAAAAACTCCCCAGGCAGCCCTGCGCTCCTTCAACTATCTTCCGCCAAAACCCTGGCTCAGTCTAGGTACGTCACTACGGCTTTTTAAGCCCTAAGGTACGTCTTCTGTCTCTAACCCTCCAAACTTTTATTTTTCTTTATAGCCCGAACTACAATTGGTCTGAATTTCCCTTGTGGAATACGTAGGCAGCCTCCAGGCCCGACCATAACAAAACCTTTTTCAAAAACCCTTGGAATAGTGGTTGGACCAAATTGAGTTGCTTTTTACAGCTTTGACTCTTACTCAAACATGTCTCGCGATCCGTCTGAGTTCAGTCAAAGAGGGGCATCTGTAGACACCCCAATTTGGCCTAACGATTATTTCAAGTCCCACCTTGAGACAATCCCAATGATGAAATGGATACAATGATTGCTGATTGCTTCCTTGAGGACCTTAGGATTTTCGGTAAGAACTTTGAGCCACTTAGAGGACCCAATTCAAAGCCATACAGCCTTTCAGACAGAAATGCAGAAGCCTAGGAGAATCCATCTGTCGGCCGTGACATCGATCCCACAGCCATAACATCATTTCCTCACCCGAGCAACCTGTTGCTAGCAAAATCTCCCTGAGAGATCAATCCCTCGGCCGCAAGATCTATCCTTCGGCCGAGACATCCATTCCTCGGCCGTGATATCCTTTACTCGGCCACCAGATCGACCTTTTCCCAGACTCTGGAACGTGTTCTGTCAGACATTTGATCCGATTACACTACCTTCCCGATGCGTTCGGGCTACGCTCAGAGATTACGACGTAGAGTTAGAGATGCATTGCAATTGCAATTGCCATCTTGTGATTTGATTGGCTGGAGTGAGTCACCAATTGCCTATATAAAGGGCCTTTGGACTCCGAAAATAAACACATGAAATTATCAGAGTACACACTCTCTTAAGCCTTGAAACCCTGCCAAAATACTCCCTCAATCCCATACTTCAAAAGCCCTAACCTCCCGAAGGCAGCCGTCAATCCGGCGATCAAACCCCGAAGTTCAAACCCTAACCCTAGGGTTTTTAATCAAGCAATCAATCGATCATGCTCAATCCAAAGCAATCAAGCAACTGAGGGATCAAGGTGGTGAGGCCCAACGGCCTCTGGTTTGTTTTATTTATCATTCTTACGCTTAATCATAACTTTCTGATCATCTGTTAAACGTATATTCTGGTGTGAGGAAGAACACCGACCGGGGTTTCGATCCCTCGGCCGGTACATTAAACCAGTGTGATTACTCGGCCGTGACATCCATTCACCGGCCGAGTAATCGATCTCCTGGGACAGTTTGTTTGCTTTTCTGGTTTCTGATGCATGCTTATTTATCGCACTGGCTCACTTTGCTTACTGTTTAAAGGAATAAATAAACAGACTATGTGTTGGAATTAAACAAAGCATCTATATGTCTTATGTTGAACGATTATGGGCCAGTCTCACGACTGAGCAAAAAGGGGTGCCTAACACCTTCCCCTTATTGTACTTTTGGCTCCCGTATCCGGAATCTCTATCTATTTTTCCAGTTTTAATAAACTGGGTGGCGACTCTATTTTGATAATAACCGCTATCATGTGGCGATGTTCCTAGCCATGGGAATGTCCATGATTTTGGTTTACGAAGCAAGCAACCAATCGAGCAAACAAACGTGATGAATCTGTATGGCGATGCCCCATTTGGGAGGTGTCTACAGAGGTACACGCTAAGAGAGCTGAGGAGGTTCACTGTCCCTGCTGCTGCGACTTCATTTCTGAGGTGGGGGCGAGACTACGCCGTCTACCAGAGGCGATACTTGGCCGGGGCGCTTGGGGTGATGGAGCACAGGGCAGTGCGGGCAAAGGCCTTGGCTGCCGGTGAGGAGAGGTCGGGACGGCGGAGCAGGTCGGGCCGTTCCAGGGAGAGGAGTGAGTTTGCGGAGTCGAACGGGCTCACTCAGCTTTCTTGGACGCTGACGGTGCGTGACCCTCAGGGGGAGGCCGCAGAGGTTCGTTTCGAGCCTGCCAGGACAGAGCTAGCAGAGGTCACAGGACCGGTATGATGTACTTTCAGCTTTATTTACTTCCTGTATCATATTTGCACTTGTATTTGAACTGCCTTTGACTTCCAATTCTTGTGACTCAGGTGCCGCTAGAGTGGGCGAGGGAGGCCATGCGCTTGATGCTTGCCATGGAGAAGAAGTTTCACCAGATAGCGAGTGGTACTCCCTTGCAGTTGCACTACCCGCCGGCAGCTCCAGCGCCTACTACGCAGCCTCAGGTATAAACCCAGAATTTCGAATTCGATACTTAGCAACTGTGCATGTCTGTTTCCATGCATGTTTAGAAGTACCTGCTTTTGATTCCTGTTTCAGCATTTACATATACACCATGCACAATATTGATACATAATGACTTGAATTGAATGGCAATGCAGGGACACGCTAGGACGGCTTTTAGGCGGCAGACAGCGAGGCCAGCCCCTCCGAAGGGCAAGGGGAAGGCTCCTGCCGTGGTCTAGCGACCGGTGGGGACCACACGGCCTGAGACCAGAGGGGTGGTGTTTCCTCCCGACAGAAGGTCACCACCGCCTCAGAGAGAGCTGCGGAAGAGGCCTGCTCAGAAGAAGCCAGCGGAGGGGCCTGTGAAGAAGAAGAGGAGAGAGGAGGACGAGGACGAGGACGTGGAGACCATGTCCCTCAGCAGCGGCTCTGGGTCTGCGAGCGACCCTGGGTTCCGACTAGCCCCGGGAGAGTTGGCTGCGGGAGAGGAGAGCGACAGCGACGACACCGACAACCTTTTTGGCGAGTGAGGGCTACCACGGAGCCTCAGACACTTTATTGTCTCTTTTGCCTTTTGATACTGTTGGTACTGACTTTTGATTTGATTTTTGAGATAGGGCCTGCGTGCCTTCTGATTTGCGGGTGGATGTTGCCCAGTACATGATTTTGCTTGTTTTGCTCGGGCCATTGTGCCGTTTCATACATTTCCACCTTTTGCTTCTAGAGATACATGCTTTGGATAGTACAATAATTGCATTTTCTGTTCATTTGAATTCTATATTGATGGCATTGATGATAGAAGTAAACAAAACAACCACTAACATCTGACATGCATTGACAAATGTCTTGAACCAATCGACAAGCGCTAGGATACATGTAGGACTGATCTAGCTCGAATAAAATGGGAGGGAAGTCCCAGGATACGTCGCGTATCCTTAAGACACGCGGAGGATACGGACGTTTTGGCATTGGCGGGCTGAAACGCCCAATCCTCCTCTGAAAGAGAAACTGACACTCTCGTGAGACCATAGATATGTACAAAGACCTGTACGAATGGAAAGACTCGGGAAAAACGAATCGAAATGAGAAATAAGTCGCAAAATGCCCAAAAATGTCACAAAATGGACATAAGACGCCAAAGATAACTCGATATGGTCCCGGACTAAAACCGACACCCCCGTACAGTCATATAAGGCCTACATGATGCGTACGGTATAAGAAAACTTGGCACGAAACCCTTGGCACGAACTTTGAGTCTTCATATCCTAATTTTTGGAGGATACGGGCCGCCGGAGGTCTGAATTCTTCGTTAAACGCGACGTTTCCGAGCCGATGCTTCCTTACAGTCCCAAATACCATTTAAGACTTGTACGTATCGACAAATCTACCAAACAGGCCCCGGAATCGAAATTGGTTGCTTGATGACAGTTGCTGCTGTGAACTGGAATCTGGTGCAGGCCTGACTGGCGTGCGCCAGTAGTTTTGCTTCGTACGCCAGTAATGTGGATTACCTCTGCACGCTGGTTCATTAGTGGCGCACGCCACAAAAGTGTGACACAGAGCCACTTGTCTGACCGTCTGTCCATTTTCCTGGGGCTTCTTGTCTCTACCCCTACATAGTTTGCACACGGTTTCTGGGCTTCAGGGGGGCAGAGTCCTTCTTTGTAAGGCTTTTGGAGGATAGCCCTTGGCTTTGAACATAGAATAGGAAGTAAGATTCGTAGCTTGGTATATTACTGGGAGTTGCGAGCTTGGCAAAGTCACACTGATACGCCCCCCTCATATATTCAGCCAATTGTAGCATTGTTTCAAAATGGAGTACCCAATTCCAACCTTGATGAGGCCTCGGTTAGTGTAAATGATAGGTGTTGACTGGCTAAATTTCCAATACCACGGCCTGTCTTCGTTCCGATACCTCCGGCACGTGCCGCTCCGCCCGGCACTTTTGAGAGTCGCGCTCCGATTTTGGGATCCGGACGTCCATGTCTTCCGTTTCGGGGACGATGAAATATGCCCCACGGTCGAGGAGTTTCAAGCGTACCTCCGGACGTACTCGTCTCCCACACTTGTCGTCCCTCCTTACAAGGTGAGCATGCCTAGACTGCTAGCCACTGCGCTCAATATTCCCGGGGGCCTGGCCCGTTCTATGTTAGAGGGTGGCGAAATCCACATTCTGCAGTTAATCGAGCGGTACAGCCCGGAGGGTGATTTGAGGGACACTGCCTGGCAGGCACGGCGCCACCTGGCCCTGGTGATCTGCCTCCTGGCCGGCTACTTGCTTATCCCTGCTGATGGGCGGGTCAGTCCCCTGCTCGTGAGTGTCGCTCTCCAGATGGGAGGCGCGGATCGGCAAAACGTGATCCCTCTGGTACTCGCCGAAACGCTTTAAGGTTTGGATTTGGTGTATACTGGGGTGACACGCACCTTCAGTGGCAGTCCGCTTCTTCTACAGGTAATCTCACTTAGCTCACCTTTTTTCGATTTTTCGCACTTTCTCGTTTTACCTCGACACTCGGCTTAGGCTATTTGCTGGCTCCTTACTTGTCTTTTCGCTCAGGCTTTATCTGGTTTCTTACTTGTCTTTTCACTCATGCAGCTGTGGTTATCTGACAAGCTGAACCTGTTGCACCCTCCAGAGGATGGCTGGCATCTTTTTCCGAAGAGACTTCATCAAAGGGGGATGAGGTACCCTGAGATGAATGAGGAGGAATGGTTCGCTTTCATGCGGGAGATACAGCCCGATGAGATCGTCTGGAGGTGCCCATGGCTGGACCTGGAGGAAATGGTGGTTTACTCAGACGGGTTTGACAGGGTGGTGATTGCAGGGCTGACACGGTTCGTATCGGGGGAATGTTCGTATCACTTCCGGGCCACATCCTTTGTCAACTAGGTATCCCTCAGGGGAATGTTCGTATCACTGCCGGGGATTTCCAAGTCCCCAATTTCAATGCTCAGACGCTCCATGGGTATGGTAGGCGCTGGGCGGACAGAGCCCTTCAAGCAGAGTCTCCAGATTTCACTCCAAGACTAAGGAACGTTTACAGGCAGTGGTTAAGAGCAGATATTGTAGCAAGAGAAAACGTCAACTGACTCCGGACCACTTTGCTGTAGTTAGAATAAACTGTGAGCCGTTAGGCTTCTCAAGCATTTCGTTCTGTCTTTCATGCTTCACTGTTTTTAAGGTTTTCATGCTTAGCCCTTGTATTAGAAGTTGTGATTGTATAATAAGGTTGAAAGATGGAGGGTTTCCTCCTTCAGATTTCTCGATGAAACTTTGACTTGCCCCTTGACTTCACTCGGATCATGCTACGGCACCGGAACGTTAAACCATGGATCACTTTGATAGAATATGACCGGGTCTCATGGTGAGACTGCCTACGTATCCCTTTTCAAGGAATCAGGTCAGAACATAGTTCAGGCTAAGGTTCGCTTGTGTATTTTACCTCTCCTTTTACGCTCTAACTTTTGCCTAATGCTGCCTTCACAGGTTTTCGGCCTAGCGAGCTTTCGACTTTTGCCTATTTATTTTTGCCTAGACCGCCTTCACAGGTTTTCGGTCTAGCAGGCTGCTCTACTTTTGCTTGGAACCGCCCACCCTTGTGGTTTTCGGCCCAACGAGCATCTCTCAGGGGTAGAAACGTTTGAGTTGATCCAGGTTGACCAGAGTGTTGAATTCATTGCCGTCGAGATCGATGAGTTGAGCACCCCCCAGATAGGATGGTCTTGATAATGAACGGTCCGAATCGCTTTGGCCGAAACTTCCCGCGAGCATCAAACACTGGAGCCCGTATCTCTTTCGTGACCATGTCCCCTTCGACTAAGCCCCTGGACTTCACCTTCTTATCAAATGCCCGGGCGATTCGACGCTAGTAACCTTGAACATGATACAGGGCACGGAGCCTTCTTTCATCAAATAACATTAGTTTGACAAACCTCCCGCCGAGGTCAATGAGCTAGGCAGCAGCCCCAGACAAAATGGTTTTGATAACGCAGGGTCCTGACTGCTTCGGTTGGGAATGCCTCGCTCCAGGCCACTTTTGCACCCTTCTAATGTGCGTTTGATGGGACACCGTTGTTGCTATTTTGAACATGGTACAAGGCCTGGAACCTTCTGAGCTTCTACTTTCTGGTTTTGGCATTCGGTAGCAGGAGATTATGATCAATGCCAGGCGTGTCATTGTGAGACCATCCCGAATCATCGATGAGTTCTTCGAGCCGATCTGGCTGGGCGCAATGCTCCTTTGGGGATAGTGTTGAACCAATTTTGAACCATCCGGGGGTCTACCTCATCTTTCAAATTTATAGAAATTACTTCTTCTTTTAGAGGCTGAGCATGCCTTTCGTCTTCCCTTTCAGCGAGGGAACACATTTCCTTGGGAATGCTCCCATCGAAATCTATCCCTTCGTCGTCAGGGTCGACACAGTTTATTCAAAAGCCAGCAAAGTACTCGAAAGTCAATGATGTACTCGGAAGTAGCGCCATGCATTTTATTAGAGAGCCCTCGAGGTTGCCAAGTAGAACAGAAGACGCAAATTAAAATAGGAGCTACGAAGTGGAGGGCCAAGAGGCTCAAACTCCGACTCTGAGCTAGACCTAGACTCGACCGACTCTGTGTCAAATTCAAATGTATCATCAATGCATGTTAAACGTGGAGTGAAAATGCAGTTATTAACAATACCCTTGGCCTCCATAATGAGAGAAGTGGGATCCTCGAGAATGTCGGTAGAGTCGGGCCCAAGCATGTTTGGCTCTTGATTCTGAATCTGGACAGTGCGGTGGCTAGACAGTAAAGTAGAAGGGCTCAGTGACAGCCTGCAGCAATTTTATTTGAAAGAGAGAATGAAAAATGCTCAACGTCGTCGGTGTCCTCCTAGACTCTAGAACTAGCAGACAAAACCGTTTTATGACAGCCGGACGCTGCCCAGGTCCTCGGATTTCTTTTCGACAGTGTACCTTTGATGGAATCGACTAAACACTAAGAGATGTCGAAACAGCCTAAGTCTTTGACTATTCCGCTTTCGAAGTTTCAATGTTGGAACGGAACAACTTGGCGTTAATGACATGATACTGCAACCAGGATGGCATAAGCAGCACTGTGCCGGAGCCTTGAGCGGTGTAAGTGTTTAACACTTTTAACCTGGGTGGTATGAGCATCATGTTATGTCTCCCGTTGTTCCTAGCTTTCTGTTTGAAACCTCGATTGGGGTTTAGACAAGGACTTAGAGAGTCTCGATTTCCCAAAGTCTCGTTGACCCAAGGAATTGGAAAATTGATAACGTGCACCATCACGATGCACGACTCGTCATCGGTCCAGGCAGTGCCCTAGCAGGAATAAAACGGGTTTGAAAGAGAGAAAACCCTAAAAGCCGCCCTAGCATGCTCCTACGCAAAACGGTATGAATGTATGTACAGGCATGAGATAGGGAAAGCAGTAACACATAGACAGTTTATGGGGGTTAGATGCAAGTAATCCTACCTTGTGGGTTCCTGTCTTTGTTTGAAAGGTTCTATCGCTTTGTACGCGTGGCGAGGCTGGTTTTGGCTTAAGGGTGTTCTTCAGGCTAGAGATGTTTTATACCTCCCATCGCAACGCGTGCAGCAAAGCAATGGTCAAACGGTAATACGTCTCATCATCGTCCAAGGTTGTTGGACATTCGAGGACCCCGGGCACCAGTAAACTGTGCCGGTTACCCAAAACGCCTCAACGGGGCTGATAGAACACCAATGCAAATGAACGCGTGCCGAAAGAATGATCGAGAGAGAGAAAATCGCAAATGCTTTTTGGAAAATGCCTTTTGAAGCTTGGCTCACTTCATTAATCGACACTCGGATAAAACTACACAAGCGAACAATAGTAAAAGCCCCAGTTCGGAGTGGTCGGATGTAGAATCCTGTTACATTACCATTCCGTTCTTCAGCAGCGCGAAGCATACTGTTTTGACAGACTTTTGAAAATTGTTCATTCATGTATTAATTTCCAAATGTTTGATTAATGTAATGTCCCCAGCAGAGTCGCCACTGTGGGCACACGCCCCAAAAATCCCTACGTTTTAAGAGTGTAAAAATCCCGGGTGCGCCCTTTTTGGAAAGCGCGGCGAAACGCTTCGCAAATCAGAGAGTCGCCACTCGGATTTTGCGGAAAATACCCAAGAAACCGTGTTCTTTTGAAAAACGTTTGGATTACGTTTGTTTGAGTTTGAAAAAGGCTTGTAGACTGGACCGTCGTCACCTTCGATATCTGAGGTTCGGGAGCCAGGTTACGAGAGGGGAAGGGTTTTATGGCACCCCCTCTCGCCCAATCCGGAGATCGGTCTCTACTCAGGCATTTTAAACATTTGCATTTCTCTCTTTGTTTGATCATTTTTTAGCCAGTTAGGGTGGGGGAACAGTTAACGGGGATTAAAACTGTAACACATTTGCATTTATGTACAAGTATGTGACAAAATGTTTATGGATGTTTGATGTTTGATCTACACAAGCATAATAGATTGAGAATAAGCTTCTGTGGTCGTTTTAGACAGACTAGTGCACGCTGTTTGTGCAGTGATGCATACAGAAGCAAGCCTGCATGCACTGGCTAAGCCACTGCATGCAGCCCTGACCTGCGTGCGCCACCCCACAACTGGCGTGCGCCGGTGAGCCTAAGACCACAGCTTCTATTCTCAACCCTCTGGGCTCTGGAAGGGACCAGTGCACACCCAGGACAAACCACGCAGTTTATATAAGTTACTAAGCTATTACAGACAGATTAAAGGGCTAAGAAGCCACCAAATGAAAAGAAAACCCCTTAAACAGTGAGGGGAGAATGATCAGAGGCCTGGATGGAAGATCCATGCAAGGGCCAAGCCACTGGAAGCTAGACTACTACCGTACGCCAGTAGTATAAGGCCGTACGCCAGTTGTCTATTTGTTCCAATGCTTTGGCTTTGCATCATCTGGATTCTGGAACATGACCAGAAGGCTCCCAGAGGCCAAACTACACTAAGATACAGATGGAAGAGAAAGCAGTTCTAAAATACAGAAAGCAATAGACTGGTTTTAGCATGCATCAGGGTGATCAGAACTTAAATAAAGCAAAATAAGGATGATCGGTGATCCCCGCACCAGTTTTACCATACAGCCATAACTGGCGTACGGCACAACTAACTGGCGTGCGCCACCTAATCATCCCAAACGGTTTTGAAACCTTGCCAGCATTAGGGCCAGGACTGGTATAGATTACCAGCCTTGACCCTGCCAGCCCCCCTCAGGGGTCAGAACAGAAAATAGAAGTAAAAGGTGGTATACCTTTGCTTGTGAGTTTGATGGATGGTTTGAGCTTTGAGCTTGAGGGTGACGGATGGAGGATGGATGTAGTGAGGTTTATGGACTGTGGAAAAGTTGTCTTCCTTGCTTGCTCTTTCTATGGAGAAAGAAAGGAAGCAAAGAGAATAAGAAGAGAGAGAGAGAGACTTAGAGCATTAATGTGCTTAACCCCTTGCAAATGAATGCAAGGGGGGGTATTTATGGAGGAGAGATGGACTGAAATCAGCTGGTCCTAAGGGGGTGTTTGGGGTGGTAAGAAGAGAGGGAGCCTCCCATGCATTTAATGCATGGGACTTGGCTTGAGGGAAGTTGTAGGAGAGAAGGGGACATCTCTGGCTGAAGCAATCATCAGGAGCTGCCAGCTGACGTCAGGTGGTTACAAAATCTCCCGCGCGTCTGGCTGAAAAAGGTTGATTTGACTGGCTCTGACTGGCGTACACCCCTTGTTGAGTGGCGTGCGCCAGTAACTGGCGATGACTGACACGTGGCAGTGCTTCCTGCGCATGCTAGTCAAGAACCAGCGTACTCCAGTAGGGTTTTGCTGAGGCCATTTGGTTCTGGCTTGAGGGTTTGACAAGGGTTTGAGAAAGGTTCGGATGAGGTGCAGGACGCTCAAAGCTCAAACTCATTCACAAACTCGGGATGTTCTTGACCTTAATCATCATCGGGGAATCAAAGACCGTAAGTAAACTAATCTGGACAGTCCAGAATGGGGTGTCTACAAGGCTTTGGTTAGGAGACAGCACCGTAGGATCCTCGAGGTATGACTCTCTTTCATGAATTTCATCTGCTTGATATCATCCCTCGAATCTGAATGTTTGTATCTTCTTTGGCTGCAGCTTGAGGCTGAGGGATCACCGACTGCTAGTGGGGAGGATGTGGGAACCAACAAGCAGTCCCCATCTCAGAGACCGTCTCAGAGGCGCCGCCATGACTAGTTTTTTTTTTTTTCTTTTTAGGATTTTCTCTTTTCCTGTCCATAGTTAGTAGAAGAGAAAAACAGAAATTGCATAGTGAAAGCGACCACAACGAAAGAGTTTTGTAACCAACTTTTGTTTATGGAATGAAAAAAAGCTTTTCGTACCCCTAAATGCTTTAAGATATGCATGTGAAAGTCAGAACATGGCTTTTTGAATAAACGTTTAGTGATAGGGAGTAATCTGTGCGAAATGGGGTACTGGCCGAAGAATTGATTGTTCGATATTGTGGCCGATGTATCAATTCTTCGGCTGTTGCTTTGATTTTCCAAAGGTGAATTTTGCTTTGGCCAAGTGGCATCCCCTTTTCTCTTCCTTCTTATGCTTGGTTTTGATTTTTGCCTTTTGCTTTTGCCATATTCCATAGTCTGATTGCCAAATTCGAGAGCTTTCGAGGTATCCTGCTTATTGCGTCAATGACCTTTAGGTTAAAAAGGATGAACTATAATTCTTATATCTATGGCTGTTGTCAATTCCTCGAGAAAAGTGTACTCATCTTTTGTGAGCTCAATACGCAGGGTTAGCTATACCTATCGCTGAGTACAAATTTGTTGATGTTGTTTTTCTTCTCTCCCAATGTTTGGGCCGCATCTCAATGTGAGATTGCCTACGTATCCCATCCAGGGAATCAGGCCTTTTTACGTAGTTCCTAGATCACCACCTTTGGGGGTTGGGTTTTCACTCTTGGTTTTTCTTTTTTCATGCTCTAAGTTTTGCTTAGGTTACCTGATGGAGGTTGAGTCCCTAGCGAGCTTTTGAGTGCCTTATCTTTTGCTTAGGCTACGTTTTTGAATTTTCTTGCCCTAGCAGGCTTTGCTCTTTTTTTTTTTTGCTTGGGTGTATAGATTACCCAACGAGCATTTTTTTTTTCTCTCAAAAGGGTTTTAGTGTTTTTGAGAGGAATTTGATGGAGATGTTCTTATGAATCTCCTGTTGCATTTGTACCTTCACAATGGGTAAGGTAACCCTAAGTGTTCTCACGGAGATAGTGTTTTTCTTCTAAGTTTTGGCAAAATCCTAGTTTCTTAAGCAATTAGAGTTCATCCTTTCCCTCCTTCTTGTTAGCGACACAAAGAATTTGATCCCTCGAAATTTCCTTTGTTTGGCAAATAGACTGTAGCATACTGACAATTGCAACTTTAGAAAATTTAGATTGTTAAATAAGCATAATCTAGAAAATGAAATAGAAATTCACTTGGCAGAAATAAAGTGCCCAAACAGAGGCCCAAAACTCGTTCTAGTTTTAAATAAAAGCAATGTTTTAACGTTTTTTTGCCATGTCATGACTTCTCAGCTACTGCAGCATGTCGGGGTCATTTCCCTTGCTTTTTGCAACTTTATACTCTTTTCCATCCTCTTCTTTGCCAAACAGAGCCTTTGAGCTAGGTTCATCTTTGAAGCTTGTACGACGGCTACCTCCTTGAGTCATGAGTAATCCCCAGATGGAAGTGTCAGTTTGAATCTCCCTTTCTTCCTCCTCATTGATCGTGTGGTCATCAGCTATTTGGTTAAATAGTGATGCTAAAGAGATTCCATCGAGCGGATCATCATATTCTTCTTCCATTTCGTCAAAGTCACTTTCTCCTATTTTGTATGGATCTGTGTACATGAAGTCTAGATCTTCTCTTTCCTCTATCCATTGGCTATAGTCGCATTCGTCGTAAGGGTTGACCCATGGCTGCATTTGAAACTCCTCCACTTCCTCTATGAGATTGATTGTTTCCCAGACAATGGGCGGTGTTGGAATTTTGGGACGGTTGATGCGCACTACTATTTGGGCAGGCTCGAAGCGAGCGTGCCTTCTCATCATGATGACCCTTTCCTTTTCCTTCTTCCTATTCTTAAACCAAATACGGAGCCATTCATCGTCTTCTACAAAAGGAATGTCTGGATCTTCCAAATTGTGTTTTGCCCAGGAATGCTCCTTCCATTTCCTTAGTTTTTCTTCCTCTGATTGGTCTCTGCTACTTATGTCGGACATGTCAAGATCTATCACTTCCGACTGACCAGAGTCATTATCCTCCTCCTCCTCCATCATAAAACACTCGTCCTCCTCGGGGAAGGTTAAGATTGGTTTGGTTTGGTTGTCTTGGACAATGTATTGGCTAGGATTGTATGTGGGGTTGTGAGATAGATTTATGAGATTGATATTTCGAGGTGGCGGTTCAGCATTATGGGTAGGGGGTGGGTTGGCTTGCCCATCAGGTTTTGGAGGTTTTATGGTTCGACTATCAATAAGGTCTTGAATGTCGTGACGAAGACGTATGCAATTGTCTGTTTCGTGCCCAGGGTGTTGGTGGTAGGCGCACTGTTTGTTTGGATCGTGGTTTGGACCGTAGGGTGGCTGGGGAAGCGGTTTGTTTAAAAGTTTGAGATGCCCCTGACGGCTGAGAATGGTCAAAGCTTGGGATAAGGTCATGTAAAGAGGATCAAAATTGCTGCGGGGTCAATTTGAGCTTCGGGATGAGCTAGTTTGGAAAGGGTCTTGAGGCAAGGATGTGCCAAGGGCGTTCACGGAGGCGTGAGATGTACGGCTGGAGAATGTTTTCTTAGGTGGAGGAGCGGCCTCTTCTTTCCCAATGAGCCCTAGCTTGATACCATCTTCGATTTGCAACCCAGTGGCGTGCAGGCGTTTAAAATCAGTGATAGCCTGAGTATAGATGTGCGTGAGATATTTGGGTTGCAGGTTCTTAACAACTATCCTTACTTGATCTTGCTCGGAGGGGCGGTTCTTAATCTTGGCAGCCTTTTCCCTCCATCTTGCCACAAAGGTAGCAAAGTCCTCGTTGGATTCTTGTTTGGTCATTTCCAAGTCTCGAGTTGTCAACTCGATTTGGACGTTATACGCATATTGCTTGACAAAAGCGTTGGCAATTTCTGGCCAAGTTTGATAATGCACAAACTCCAAAGTGAGGAACCAGTCGAGGGCGCTTCCATTAAGAGTTCGCTGGAACAACTGGGCGATGAGCTCATCATTCAAGCCCATCGGCTTCAAGGTGTTGATAACGTGGCGAACATGACTGGTAGGGTTGCTAGTTCCATTGAATTTCTCGATGTTGGGCATTTTGAAATTCTCAGGCAGCTTGGATTCTGGGAAGGGGCAAAGTCCCTCAAAATCCAAAATTTGGTCCCCTTGTGAACGAGCCAAGGCTTGTTTGATTTCCTTGACTTGCTTGGTCAATTCGGGACTTTCCGCCATATCACTTTATGGGGATTCTCGTCTTCCATTGATCTTTCCTCATCCTCAGCATCTCTAGCTGCCTTTTCTGCTAGCAGCGCAGTGATTTGAGCTTGGAGGTCGGCAATAGTGGCGTCGTTGTCTGCCATGAAGGTAGAAGGTTTGCTTGACGAAGCTTGGGATTTAATAAATGACGGGGTCTGTTGAGGGGAAGACCGGGTAGTTTCTGGAAGCAGTTGGGATCGTTGTGGTGAGGGTGTTTTAGCAGATGAGGACGGCAGATGGGATGGTTGTTGAGACCTCTGTTTGGGGTAGCTTCAGGTGTTATAAGAGTATAAAGTTGGCTGTGGTTGCTTCTTTGATTTACCTATCATGCCTGCTTGAAAAGTAGAATACCTGGAAGTCAGTATTTGGCTTGTATAGGGTTAAGATTTAGGTTGAAAATCCCAACCCTTCTGCACAGAAAGAGTTATTTACAACAACAAATGATACAAGGTGTGAGGAAGAACTCTTGCAAATGAAATGCAAATAGGTTCCTAGCCTGTAGGCTCCTGTCTTAGTTTGATAAGTTCTATGGCTTTCTAATACATGCAAGGTTTTGGTAGTCTTAGGGTGCTCCATTGTCAAAGGGCGCCAATCCTCTCGCCAGCCCATCATAGGCGGTGATTGGGTGATTCCCTTTTTGATATACCACTAGGTACGAGTGACTGTGGAGTTTGCTGGAACCCCCAACATAGCCCGTGTCATGCCGGGATATCAGGCGAACTCAACGGGTTGCCCGCTCGATGCATATGACAGATGAATTAAACAAGGCATGTATTAGTCTTATGTTGAACTTTTTGGTTATGGCTCTCAAGTCCCCAGCGGAGTCGCCAAAAACTGTAGACACCTCCCAAACGGGGCATCGCCATACAGATTGATCACATTTGTTTGCTCGATTGGTTGCTTGCTTCGTAAACCAAAATCATGGACATTCCCATGGCTAGGAACATCGCCACATGATAACGGTCATCATCAAAACAGAGTCGCCACCCAATTTATTAAAACTGGGAAAATAGATAGAGATTCTGGGTACGGGAGCCAAAAGTACAGTAAGGAGAAGGTGTTAGGCACCCCTCTCTGCCCAGCCGTGAGACTGGCCCATAGTTGTTCAACATAAGACATGCAGATGCTTTGTTTAACTCTAAGACATAGTTTGTTTTTAACCTTTAAGCAGTAAAGGGTGAGCCAATGCGATAAATAAAGCATGTATCAGGAAAGCAGAACAAAACAAAGCTGTCCCAGGAAATGGATCCCGCGGCCGGTGAATGGATGTCACGGCCGAGGGATCCTTCTGGTTTGATGTATCGGCCGAGGGATCGAAGCCCCGGTCGATGTTCTTCCTCACACCAGACAAAAAGATTAACAGATGATCAAAACGCTACGGTTAGTCATAAATACAGTAAGTAAGACAAACCAGAGGCCGTTGGGCCTCACCACCTTGATCCCTCAGTTGCTTGATTGCTTCGAATTTGATTGTGATTGACTGATTGCTTGATTGAAAACCCTAGGGTTAGGGTTTGAACTTCGGGGTTTGATTGCTGGATTAGTGGCTGCCTTCGGGAGGTTAGGGCTTTTGATGAGAGGTTTGGAGAGTGTATTTTGACAGAGTTTCGGAGCTTGGGTGAATGATTTTCACTTATGAATTTCGTGTGTAAGGGCCTCTTTATATAGGCATATGAATGACTCACTCCGGCCAATCAAATGGCACGATTGCAATTCAAACAATCGACAGAACGTTCCAAAGTCTGGAAAAATGACGATCTGGCGGCCGAGTAATAGATCACACGGCCGAGGAATGGATGTCTCGGCCGAAGGATAGATCTTGCGGCCGAGGGATTGATCTCTCAGGGAGATTTTGCTAGCAACAGGTTGCTCGGGTGAGGAAATGATGTTATGGCCGTGAGATCGATGTTACGACCGACAGATGGATTCTCCTAGGCTTCTGTATTTTCTGTCTGAAAGGCTGTATGGCTCTGAATTGGGTCCTCTAAGTGGCTCAAAGTTCTTACCGAAAGTCCTAAGGTTCTCAAGGAGGCAATCAGCAATCAATGTATCCATTTCATCATCGGGATGGTCCCAATGTGGGACTTGAAATAATCGTTAGGCCAAATTGGGGTGTCTACAAATACCATGGGTAAAAGGGAAAGGTTACACTTTGGAAGATGTAATGATGAAGAATAAAGTCTAGTAAAGTAAAAAGGTTAAAGGTGAAACTTACTTTCCTAGAAAGCAACTTTTGTCATAAAGGCAATCATTACTCCAAGCTATGTGTCTTACTTTTGGAAACTCATGATGATTCCTATTGTCCAATGGTTCTAGGATGTTAGGAGGATGTAACTAAGTCAATGGATACTTAGGTTAGGCTAACTAACTAGTTGGAACTAATTCTACTTGCCAAGTAGGATATTTAGCCAATAAACATAATTTTAAGACTTTATTTCAAATACTAGGAAAATATACAAGTGCTTTCATAAGCGTACTTGTCTTTAGAAAGTGACCAAATAATTTTATATGAAGCAAACTATTTTTTATAAGTCTAGAATCAATAACGACTGATTTTTGGGATTTAAAAAGAAATTTAAATGGAACCCAAGTAATTAAAATAAAATTCAAATATTTAACAAAATTTTTATTTACCAAAACTCAGGGTCGTTTCAGTCTCAGAGCCCCAAGCATGCAAAGCAATTCCTGGAAGTCCAGTCAGAACCCTCGCGCGAGTCTTTCACTCTGTCGCGCGATGGTTCACTAACTTCCAGCGGCTGCCCTTGCATGGGCAACTGGGTTTTAAGTGGTTCAGTTCCTTAGCTTGTTACTCTAGTTAGATTGGAATGCCCTTGGGATGTTTCTGAATATGTCTCAGAGCCCCAAGCATGCAAAGCAATTCCTGGAAGTCCAGTTAGAACCCTCGCGCGAGTCTTTCACTCTGTCACGCGATGGTTCACACTGATTTCCAGTGACTGCCCTTGTATGGGCAACTTGGCCTTTGGCCTCTGATATTTTCCCCCATTGTTTAGGGGTTGTCTTTCCATTTATTTCAGTTGGCTTGTAATAATTATTTACTTTTCAGTACATACAAACTGCTTGGTTTGCCCCCTGGGTGTGCACTGGTCCTTCCAGAGCCCAGAAGGGCATGAAGTTCAAACTGTTGGTGAGGCACTAACACTCGCGCGATGGTATGGAAGTATCGCGCGATGGTTCTCTTGCATGCAGGTTGATCCATGCATGCAAGTTGGCCACTGCTTGCGATAATTTATACCAGGCCACTGTTTTGGTGTTTTCCCACCATTTTGAACTTTGTTCCATTTATTACTTAATATTTCATCCATCCATGCCACTTGATCACATCTTGCAAACGTGTTACAGTCTTAATCCCCGATTAACTGTTCCCCCGCCCTAATTGGCTAAAATTTGGTTAATAAAAGAAGAATCGTAAATATTTTCAAAATGCTCAAGTAGAGACCGATCTCCGGATTGGGCGAGAGGGGTGCCTTAAAACCCTTCCCCTCTCGTAACCTGGCTCCCGAACCCATATATGGTTATGACGGACTGGTGCTTTCACTTTTTCAAATCAAACAGCGCGGCAGGTGCTTCGAAATACGGTTCCTTGGGTGTCGGACCTTCAAACCCGAGTGGCGACTCTGTATTTTTGAGCGCTCGCGCTCCCTCAATTTCCGCGAGGGCCCTTGCCCGGAAGAGTTTTGTCAGAAAGGGAACGGAATCCCTTCTCCGAGGGCATGCTGCCCACAGCCACCATAGAAGAAAAAAAAAGACATTATCCATACTCCACTACGACATGCACTTCAAGGACCACCAACCAATGACTAACTAGTACTCTCTTAAAATTATTTTACAAACCAGTGCATAAGATAGACAGTCACCTATTCCACACACAAAAAATTCAGTACATCATCCTAATCTCTGAAGGTACTGTAGACACCTCCCAAACGGGGCATCGCCATACAGATTGATTGTTTGTTTGCTCGATTGGTTGCTTGCTTAATAAACCAAGATCGTGGACATTCCCATGGCTAGGAACATTGCCACACGATAGCGGTTATCATCAAAACAGAGTCGCCACCAACAAGTAGAGATTCTGGGTACGGGAGCCAAAAGTACAGTGAGGGGAAGGTATTAGGCACCCCTCTCTGCCCAGCCGTGAGACTGGCCCATAGTTATTCAACATAAGACATATAGATGCTTTGTTTGATTCCAACACATAATCTGTTTAATTAAGCCTTTAAACAGTAAGTAAAGTGAGCCAATGCGATAAGTAAAGCATGCATCAGAAAGCAGAACAAAACAAAGCTATCCCAGGGTAATGGATCCCGCGGCCGGTGAATGGATGTCACGGCCGAGGGATCCTCCTGGTTTGATGTATCGGCCGAGGGATCGAAGCCCCGGTCGATGTTCTTCCTCACACCAGACATAAGGATTAACAGATGATCAAAACGCTACGGTTAGTCATAAATACGGTAAATAACACAAACCAGAGGCCGTTGGGCCTCACCACCTTGATCCCTCAGTTGCTTGATTGCTTCGGATTTGATTGTGATTGACTGATTGCTCCTCAGAAAACCCTAGGGTTAGGGTTTGAACTTCGGGG
The DNA here is from genome assembly GCA_018127125.1 of Rhododendron griersonianum. Classification (NCBI taxonomy): domain Eukaryota; kingdom Viridiplantae; phylum Streptophyta; class Magnoliopsida; order Ericales; family Ericaceae; genus Rhododendron; species Rhododendron griersonianum. The sequence continues at coordinate 26,451,301 of CM030790.1, read as the reverse complement.
TTTGATCGCTGGATTGATGGCTGCCTTCGGGAGGTTAGGGCTTTTGAAGAGAGGGTTTGAGAGAGTATTTTTGCAGAGTTTCGTGGCTTGAGAGAGTGTATTCCCTTGTTAATTTCGTGGTGCAAGGGCCTCTTTATATAGGCAATTGATGACTCACTCCGGCCAATCAAATGGCACGATTGCAATTGCAATGCAATTCAAACTCTTCGTTACAATCTCTGAACAGGGCCTGAACGCATCGGAGAGGTAGTTTGGTTGGATCAAACAATCGACAGAACGTTTCAGAGTCTGGAAAAAGGACGATCTGGCGGCCGAGGAATGGATGTTGCGGCCGAAGGATAGATCATGCGGCCGAGGGATTGATCTCTCAGGGAGATTTTCTAGTAACAGGTTGCTCGGGTGAGGAAATGATTAAGGCCGTGAGATCGATGTTACGGCCGACAGATGGATTCTCCTAGGCTTCTGTATTTTCTGTCTGAAAGGCTGTATGGCTCTGGATAGGGTCCTCTAAGTGGCTCAAAGTTCTTACCGAAAGTCCTAAGGTTCGCAATAAGGCAATCAGCAATCACTGTATCCATTTCATCATCGGGATGGTCCCAAGGTGGGACTTGAAATAATCGTTAGCCCAAATTGGGGTTTCTACAGATGCTCCTCTTTGACTAAGCTCAGACGGATCGCGAGACATGTTTGAGTAATAGTCAAAGCTGTAAAAAGTAACTCAATTTGGTCCAACCACTATTCCAAGGGGTTTTCGAAAAAAAGGTTTTGTTATGGTCGGGCCGGGAGGCTGCCTACGTATTCCACAAGGGAAATTCAGACCAATCGTAGTTCGGGCAATAAAGAAAAAAAAATTTAAAAGTTTGGAGGGTTAGAGACAGAAGACGTACCTTCGGGCTTTAAAAAGCCGTAGTGCGACGTACCTAGACTGAGCCAGGGTTTTGGTGGAAGATAGTTGAAGGAGCGCTGGGCTGCCGGGGAAGTTTTTGCGGAGAGCTTCCTTAGTATTTTGGGGTAGATCAGTACACGACAGGTGCGTTTGCTTTTCTTGATCATCCTTACTTTGACTGAGAGGAGCTCGGTAGAGTAGCCTATCCTTGCGAATGAGCTAGAAGGAATTGATGTAATTGGGGTGGAATCCAAGCCATCTGCTGGGGATGAATCGGACGCCGGTTTGAGATATGGGGGGCGCAAGGCCAGTAACTGGGCCACGGAGCTTTGGGGATGAGGGAACCGAGGCACGGAGCCGATTGTAATCATGAGGCGAGAGCCCAGAGAGTGATGGTTTTTGATGTGGTGGAACCGAGGCGCAGAGCCGGTCATAGTCACAAGGCGAGAGCCTAAGGTGATAGAACTGAGGCGTGGAGCCTGCTGTGGTCATGAGGCGAGGGCCTGAGGAGATCGGAGCTTTGAGCTTGATAGAACCGAAGCGCGTAGCTGGTATTGATCATAAGGCGAGAGCCTGTGGTGTCGGAGCTTAGAGCTTGACGTGATTTGAACCGAAGCGTAAAGCTGGTTGCATTCTGATGGTCTGTGCACGGAGCTTTCTCATCATAAGTTTTGACGTAGAGCCAAAGGATCGAGGTACTGGACCGATTAATAAAACTGAGGCGTAGAGCCGGTTGATTGCAGGGTTGACCTGTTTCATGAGAGATGTGCAGAGTGTATATGTGTGATGATGGTTGTTAGATATGAACAGATATGATGATGCAGACTCGATGTGATAATGGTGATGCAATTGATGCAAATGTGCACGGGCCCGTGCGTGTGTGTTGATTTAAGCTTAGAGCTTCTATCAAGTTCCGGACTTGAGCAGTCAGAGCGTAGAGCTCGAGCATTCGGACGGCAGAATCCGAGCATTCAAAGTACAGGCTTTGAGCATCCAGTACGCAGTGGTTGGGCATTCAAGCGTAGAGCTTGAGCATTCAAGGTATAAACCTTAAGCATCCAGTACACAGTGGCTGGGCTTTCGAAGAGCTTCGAGCATTCAAAATGTTAGATTTTGAGCATTCAGGCGTAGAACCTGAGAATAGATGATGTCTTGATTGATTGGGGCGGCATAGAGCCTGTTGAGATAGTTGTTACGGCTTCGAGCCAGTTGAAATATGGGCTTGGAGCCATTGAATTGATAGAGATGGTGGGCGTAGAGCCGCTGAGTTGATGAAGCTGCTGGAGTGGCAAGCGTAGAGCTCCTGAGATAATCATTTACGGCTTTGAGCCAGTTGAGGTAGTGGGCTTGGAGCCGCGGAGATTGCAAGCGTGGAGCTGCTGACAGTGATTGGCCAATGGGTGAATACGGTAATGGGCTTCGAGCCGCTGAATGATGGGCGCGGAGCCGCTGAGTGATAGTGAGTATAGGCATAGAGCCGCTGAGTGAGTTGATGGATGTATGGTTGCTGGGGTGGCAAGCGTAGAGCTGCTGATAGCAAGCGTAGAGCCGCTGGGATGAAAGATGCGGGCGTAGGGCCACTGAGGCGGTGAGTATAGGTGTGGAGTGATGGGCGTAGTACAGCTGAATGGTAAGCGCGGAGCCTGTTAAGTTGTGGTGAAGCTGTTGAGAAGGTGGACACAAGCATATAGCCGCTGGACGGCTTGATAATGATGAAGCTGCTGAGCTGTCGGTGATGCAAGGAGCATGGTGTTGTCGAGTGACTTGTGCACAAGGCTACCGAGCGTAGAGCTGCTGTGGTAATGAGCTCAGGGCTGCTGAGTGTCTTGCTTTACTTCGGCCAGCAGTTTGTGGAGAGAGAGCTTCCTTATGCCTGGATATGCCCCCAAGGCTAGTTTTGATTGCGTTGTATTGCATTGGCTCGAGGGATCCCCCCAAGACTGATTCAATCACTAGCTTTGCTGGTCAGAGCTTAGAGCTGCATATTTGCTTGAATTGGCGTGTTAAGAAAAATCCAATACTGCTATGGGAGATTGATTAGGGGGCCGAGAGATAGATCACGCGGCCAAACAATCGATATCTCGGCCGAGGAATTGAAGTCTCGGCCTCGCAATCGCTTGATTTCCAGAGCTCTATAAAAGTCGAGCCTCGGCGTTCTTTCATTTCATTTTCCTCTCTTCTCCTTCCATCCTCTGCGTCCGAGACTTCCACTGAAAGCCCCCTTTCGCTTCCCCTCGTTCCTGACGGCTCCGGGCCATGGATGATGCATGGCCAGAGATCGCGGAGGGAGGCCGCGCTGTTCTTGGTCCTGTCTTGATGCTTGATTAGGGACCCTCGCATGGGTGGCTTGCTTCCGTGACGTGGAGCTCCTGGGGTGGCGGTGGGACGCGGTGTGGTGATTTTTCTGGGCCATGTGGTGATTCTTTTGAGCCACATGGTGTCCCTTCTGCACCGTAGTACTCCTCTGGTATACACTGCCCCAGGGGTGTCTGTTTCTTTTTTGCTGCTGGTCTCTGGTGTTCAGACCACCAGAGGATTCGGCATCTTCCTCTCCTTCCTTTTTGCTTTTGTTTTTCTCTTTCCTGCATAGGTTAGTCTTAACAGGAAATCTGTTGTATAGTTTGTTTAGGAAATGTGGGATGATCCTCCTTGTGATGTAAAAAGCTTTCGTTATATGAAACAAAAACCTTTTGCTCTGCTATTGTGATTGTGTATGCTATATTTGCGTTGTTTGTGTATGAGATTTTGTTAATCCAGTGAAATGAACAGAACCGTGGAAACAGTCTGTAAAACAGCCGTTCTGGCGGCCGACCTACTGATTACGCGGCCGAGGCTTGGATCTAGCGGCCGAAGGATCGTTTTGTTTGCCTGGGTTTGACTTTTAGGTCAACCCTGATTTTCACGGGCCGATGGATTGATCCTACGGCCGACGTATCGAAGTGCCGGCCGAGAGACCGACCAAATTACCGAGGATTAAGAATCCGATTCCGATTCGAACTAAGACTCGACTTAGTCCTATAAATACGCGTTCTACGAACCCGATAGCATTGTTAGTAACAATTCCTTGCATATGGCACAACCAGTCCTTGATCAGTGGTTGAATTCCTTTAATGGCCTCGACCGTTTACACTTTAAGTCCTTTGGTATGGACTTTCTCTTCTCCCTTCGCCAAATTCCTGTGAATTTTGCTTTCCTTAAGGCTGCCACCAGTTTATGGGATCCTGCTTTTCATGTCTTTTGATTTAGGAGAGAGGAATTGTGTCCTACTATCGAGGAGTTTGCGGCCATCATGGGTCATTCAGATAGAGAAGGTTTCATTGTCCCTAATCCTTTGTTCAACCGAGGTGATCTCTTGAAGGATTTGCTCCAAGTTCAGAAACATGAAGCTAGGTTCTTCCTGGTGAAGGGAAGGCTGGAGGTTCTACAGTTTGTCCAGCGTTTCGGTACAGCTGAGGCTCATCGTCAGGTTTCCCAACAGAAAGCATGCTTTCATGCGTTGTGCATTTGTCTCCTTCATTATTACTTGCTTGGCCCTTCCTCTGGCCATGCTGATCACATGCTGCTTAACCTTGCTCAACAAATTGAAAACCGTGTGAGTTTTGCTGGCTTAGTGTTGGCAGAGACCTTGATGGGTCTAGATGTGATGAAGGGTAATCCTACAGCTCAGTTCTCAGGCAGTCCTTTGCTATTGCAGGTTTGCTCTTTGTTTGTTTATTTTGTCAAGTTATCTTTTCGTTCATCACTCTTTTGTTTTGACTCACGTGTTCTCTCAACTCACAATTTTCCCTGTTTCTCTAGGTGTGGTTATTTGAAAAACTAAAGGTGTGGGATGCGCCAGAGCGACTTCCTTATAATCCAGACCAGTGTACGGAGCGTCGCATGATTAGACAGTTCCCAACTGAGGCTGCTTGGGAAACATGGATGAAAACTTGCAGAGGTGATTGGATTCAATGGGTTTGCCCCTAGTATGGTGTTGAGAGCATGACTGCGAGTACTATGAACCACTTTGGTGTAGCAGTGATCGGTATTACTCAAGTCGTCTTCTACTTTCCTGCTCGCTTTCAAAGGCAGTTCGGGGCTGAACAAATCGCAATCCTGGGTGACACTGAGTACGCTGTTTCCAAGGTCCATGATACCAACTTTTGTCGCAATATGCTACGTTTTTGGCCGAATAGAGTGATGCAGGAGGTTGCTGAGAACTTTATTGTCAAGCTATCAGGTTCTTACAAACGCTGGTTGAAGAAAAATCTTTTGGAGGATAGTAGTGCAAAGAGAAGGAAGACCTAGAGATTGACAATTTGCTTATGTTTTTCAAAAGATGTTTGTTTGATTCTAGCTTTCATAGACTGAGAATTGTTTAGGTTTGCTTTTTCCTTTTCCTTTGGAAATAATAAAACATTTGGTCGTTTTATTTGAAGATGTTACTGCCATGGTTTGATAGTGAACATGCTTTAGGATAGACCTAGTTTTTTCGGAAGTAATGATGATAGCAGTGGCCGGATCTCAAATTTGGAGATTGCCTACGTATCCCATGGAGGGAATCAGGCCATAAACGTAGTTCCAACAAAGGGGATTTGTTTTGTTTTTAGTTAGGGTCCACTCGGGTATTTTCCTCTCCTTTTGTGCTCTTAATTTTGCCTAAAACTGCCCTTGCGGGTTTTCGGTTTAGCGAGCATTTTATTTATGCCTTAGTTTTTGCCTAAGCCGCCCTTGCGGGTTTTCGACCTAGCAGGCTGCTCTAATTTTTGCTTGGGTCCGCCCACCCTTGTGGTTTTCGGCCCAACGAGCATCTCTCATGGGTAATACTTCCTCAGCTTGTCAATGTTGACTGGCGTTGCGAATTCCATTCCATCCAAGTCTGCAGTGTATGCTACTCCTCCAGAAAGTATGCATTTGATAAGGTAGGGGCCTCCCCAGTTTGGTCTAAACTTGCCCCTTGGGTCTGAAACGTGGCGATGGATTGCTTTGAGCACCATGTCTCCTACTTTGATGTCTCTCGGTTTTACTCTTTTGTTGAATGCTCATGCAATACGGCGTTGATACCCTTGTACATGGTATAACGCTCTCAGCCTCCTTTCGTCTAGCAGTGCCAACTCGTCGTAGCGGTTTTGAACCCAATCTTCTTCGATCATTCCAGTCTCAGCCAGAACCCTTAACGAAGGTAATTCCAGCTCGATAGGCAAGACAGCTTCCATTCCATAAACCAGAGAGTAGGGAGTGGCCCCAGTTGAAGTTCTTTCAGTTGTTTGATAGCCCCATAGTGCCAAAGGTAGCATTTCTGGCCAGTCTGTGTAGATGTCGGTAGTCTTTCGCAGAATCCTCTTGATATTCTTGTTTGCAGCCTCCACTGCTCCATTAGTTTGGGGTCGATAAGTAGATGACCGATGATTCTGTATCCCAAATTCGGCAAAAAGCTTCTTTGTTGCTCCCTTGAAGTGCGATCCATTGTCACAGACGAACTCGTGAGGTACACCATATCGATAGATGATATTAGTGCGAATAAATTTGGCCACATGAGTGGCTTTAAGGGTAGCATAAGAAGCTGCTTCTACCCACTTGGTGAAGTAGTCGATAGCCACTAGAATGAATTGATGCTTGTATTTTCCCTTTGGATTTATACTTCCAATGACGTCTATCCCCCAGGTGGAGAATGGCCAAGGGAACGTCATACTATATAATTCTGTAGGGGGAATACGCATGCGATCAGCGTGAGTTTGACATTTGTAGCATCGGCGGACATAGTCAGCACAGTCGGCCTCCATTGTGGTCCAGTAATATCCCTGATGCAGGATCTTCTTTGCCATTGTTGCCCCATTCATGTGTGGCCCACAGATTCCTTCGTGTATTTCCTCCATTACCTTACGGCTGACCTCCGTTGTGACGCAAAGTTGACTTGGACCCAAGTGTGCCCTTCGATACAATGCTCCTCCACATATTACAAATCGGGCGGCAAACTTCCGCAGAGCTGTTTTGTCCTTTGAGGTGGCCTCAGATGGGTATTCTCCTTCTTCCAGAAATTTCTTCACGTCTTCGTACCATGGCTTGCCATCTTCTTCACCTTCTTCGGTGAAGGTGCATTCGCATGCTGGTTTGACTTTTTGTTCGATCATGAGAGGCCGCATTATGAATCCCAAGGGTATTTCGACCATAGTTGCTAATGTTGCCAGTGCATCTGCAAATCTATAGCTCACTCGAGGAGTGTGCGTGAAGATAACGAAATCGAATTGTGGAATTAGATCTTCCAGCACAGAGTGATATAGTTTCAGTGTGTCTTCCTTGACCTTCCAGTCTCCTCTTGCTTGAGATACCACCAGGTTTGAATCCCCCAATGACTTCTACCATTTTTGCCCCTAGTTCCAAGGCTGCCTCCATTCCAGCAATACAGGCCTCGTATTCAGCTTGGTTGTTGGTGACTTCAAACCTCAGTTTATATGACAAAGGGATATGAGAGTCGTTTGGGCAAACTAGCAATACCCCTATGTCATATCCACATTGGTTTGATGCTCCATCAAAGTAAAGCTGCCAGGTGTCGTCTAAGAGACATAAGATGTCCTCGTCGGGGAACATGAAGTCTTCTGCCTCGGCTTCTGTCACAGGATGATCTGCCAAGAATTCTGCCACATCTCTTCCCTTTACTGATTTCCTTGTCATGTATTTGAGGTCGAATTCTGCTAGCAGCAATAACCACCTAGCTAGCTTTGCGATAAGTGCTGGCTTTTCGAAAAGATATTTGATTGGGTCTAGACGAGAAACCAGCACCACCGGATGTGCTAACAGGTAGTGCCTTAGTTTCTTTGTGGCCCATACTAGCCCCCAACAGGTTTTCTCGAGGGGAGTGTACCTTGTTTCATAGTCCATCATTTTTTTGCTGAGGTAGTATATGGCGCACTCTACTTTGGCATCGTTCTCTTGCGCTAGCATACATCCCATGGATGTGTCTATTACTGAGAGATACAGAATCAATGGCTTCCCAGGGATGGGTGGTGACAGTACAGGTGGATTCTGAAGATATTCTTTGATTGCCTCAAACGCTTGCTGACAGTCTTGGCTCCACTCAAAGTCAGTACTTTTTTCTTTAGTAGCTTGAAAAGGGGTTCGCAGGTAGTTGTGAGCTTGAAAATGAACCTGCTGATGAATTGTACCTTCCCCAAGAAACTCCTTACTTCATTTTCTGTCCTAGGCGGTGATATTTCCATGATAGCCTGTATCTTGGAAGGGTCTACGTCGATTCCTCTTTGAGTGATGAGAAATCCCAACATTTTTCCAGCCGTTACCCCAAAAGTGCATTTTTGAGGATTAAGACGTAGCTTGTATTGCCTAATCCTCTCAAAGAACTTCCGAAGTGCTTCATGGTGTCATTCCCTTTCCTTTGATTTGACTATCATATCGTCGAGATACACATCGACCTCTTTGTGCATCATGTCGTGCAGTAGTGTTGTTGCCAGCCTTTGGTAAATGGCTCCAGCATTCTTTAACCCGAATGGCATCACTCGGTAGCAGTAGGTTCCCCAAGGTGAAGTGAAGGTGGTTTTCTCTCTATCCTCAGGAGACATAAGGATTTGATTATACCCAGAAAATCCATCCATGAAGGATAGCAATGCATGGCTTGCGGTGTTGTCTACTAGTTCGTCTATGTGGGGTAATGGGAAGTCATCCTTTGGACTGGCTCTGTTGAGATCTCGGAAATCTACACAAACCCTAATTCCTCTAGTTTTCTTTGGTACGGGAACGATGTTAGCTACCCATTGTGGATATTCGATGACTATGAGAAAACCGGCGTTGATTTGTTTAGTGACTTCTTCTTTTATCTTTAAGACCCAATCAGGGCGCATACGTCTCAGTTTTTGTTTAACTGGTTTTGCATCAGGATGAAGGGGAATTTTATGCTGGACAATTTTAGGGTCTATTCCAGGTATGTCCTCGTAAGACCAGGCAAAAACATCTTTGTATTCTTTTAGCAAAAGGATTAGTTTTTCACTTTCTTGAGGGGATAGTGTGGTACCAATTTTAACCATTTTGGGCTCGTTTTCAGAGCCTATGTTTGCTGTGATTATTTTCTCAGAAAAAGGTTTAGCGTGCCTTTCTTCTTCTCTCTCGATGAATTCTAGAATTTCTTTTGGAATTTCTTCCTCAAAATTTGGTATGTCGGAATCCATACAATTGATTATAGGCAAAGTGAAATACTCTAAATCTTCCTTTTCATTGCTAAGATTATCAAAAGACATTTCAGAGTCAAACTCAAAGTAAATGTTATGCTTTGGTGCTTTGACCAGGTTTTCCTCACTAGACTCAGTAGTTTCAAAAGATGAAAAGCTTGACTCGGACTGAGTCGACTCGGAGTCGGAATCAGAATCGGAACTAAGATCAGAATTAGCGCTTTTCATTTTGTATTTTAGGGTATGTTCCACGGTCCAGTTAGGGTAAGCCCCTTTTTCAGCATCCACAATCAATTCAGAGCAGTCTTTTTCATCACCAAGGTTGATCATCAGCACTTCACTGTCACCTTGATTCGCACTTTCATCATTGTCACCCTGCAAGTCTTGGAGGGCCATTTGATTTGCTATTGCTGTTATCTCTTCCAATTGAGTTTCAATCTCTGCTTCGTCACTGTTGTCGACTCTTCGTGTGCCAACAAAGTCCCACCAATTACCAAAGCTATCCGTGATGGGGTGGATCACCCTTATTTCATGGTCGGTGACCCCCTCATCAAAGAGTAGGTTCAGTGATATTTCGTCTAGTGGGTCGTTGTCGACAGACTCTTCTTCCTTTGCCTCTTCAGTTTCGAGGTTATTGACCTTGTCTATCGGCCAATAGTCGTCGGTAGGTGCATAGGGGTCATAAAAATAGATTGGGACCCTGCGAAGCCCTTCTTCTTCAATCATGTCTTCTACTTCTTCTTCATAAACCGTTCTAGCGAACATGACATGGTTGTCTTCAATGATAGTCACCACAGGCTTTGGTTGATTTACCGGAGTGATGTATTCAGAGGGGTTGAAATCTTCAACAGCAAAGTGGAGCGGACCAGACAGCTCGGTGACAACTTGAAAGTGCGAATCAGACGTGAACAGTGATGCAGTCATTTTTCCTGAAAAGATTTTTGTTTTAGTTAGATTGATTGATCTTACCTACTGTTCATTTGACTTAGAGAGATTCCTAAGGTTTAACCTGCAAAAGAAAAACTTTACAACATACATATATACAATGGGTGTGAGGAAGAACTTTTGCAAGCAAAATGCAAGTAGGTTCCTAGCCTATAGGTTCCTGTCTTAGTTTGATAAGTTCTATGGCTTTCTAATACATGCAAGGTTTTGGTAGTCTCAGGGTGCTCCGTTGTCAAAGGGCGCCAATCCTCTCACCAGCCCATCATAGGCGGTGATTGGGTGATTCCCTTTTTGATATACCACTAGGTACGAGTGACTGTGGAGTTTGCTGGAACCCTCAACATAGCCCGTGTCATGCAGGGATATCAGGTGAACTCAACGGGTTGCCCGCTCGATGCATATGATAGATGAATTAAACAAGGCATGTATTAGTCTTATGTTGAACTTTTTGGTTATGGCTCTCATGTCCCCAGTGGAGTCGCCAAAAACTGTAGACACCTCCCAAACGGGGCATCGCCATACAGATTGATTGTTTGTTTGCTCGATTGGTTGGTTGCTTCATAAACCAAGATCGTGGACATTCCCATGGCTAGGAACATCACCACACGATAGTGGTTATCATCAAAACAGAGTCGCCACCCAGTTTACCAAAACTGGGAAAACAAGTAGAGATTCTGGGTACGGGAGCCAAAAGTACAGTGAGGGGAAGGTGTTAGGCACCCCTCTCTGCCCAGCCGTGAAACTGGCCCATAGTTATTCAACATAAGACATATAGATGCTTTGTTTAATTCCAATACATAATCTGTTTAATTAAGCCTTTAAACAGTAAGTAAAGTGAGCCAATGCGATAAGTAAAGCATGCATCAGAAAGCAGAACAAAACAAAGCTGTCCCAGGGTAATGGATCCCGCGGCCGGTGAATGGATGTCACGGCCGAGGGATCCTCCTGGTTTGATGTATCGGCCGAGGGATCGAAGCCCCGGTCGATGTTCTTCCTCATACCAAACAGAAGGATTAACAGATGATCAAAATGCTACGGTTAGTCATAAATACGGTAAGTAACACAAACCAAAGGCCGTTGGGCCTCACCACCTTGATCCCTCAGTTGCTTGATTGCTTCGGATTTGATTGTGATTGACTGATTGCTCCTCAGAAAACCCTAGGGTTAGGGTTTGAACTTCGGGGTTTGATCGCTGGATTGATGGCTGCCTTCGGGAGGTTAGGGTTTTTGAAGAGAGGGTTTGAGAGAGTATTTTTGTAGAGTTTCGTGGCTTGAGAGAGTGTACTCACTTGTTAATTTCGTGGTGCAAGGGCCTCTTTATATAGGCAATTGATAACTCACTCCGGCCAATCAAATGGCACGATTGCAATTGCAATTGCAATGCAATTCAAACTCTTCGTTGCAATCTCTGAACGTGGCCCGAACGCATCGGAGAGGTAGTGTGGTTGGATCAAACAATCGACAGAACGTTCCAGAGTCTGGAAAAAGGACAATCTGGTGGCCGAGGAATGGATGTTGTGGCCGAAGGATAGATCATGCGGCCGAGGGATTGATCTCTCAGGGAGATTTTCTAGCAACAGATTGCTCGGGTGAGGAAATGATATTAAGGCCGTGAGATCGATGTTACAGCCAACAAATGGATTCTCCTAGGCTTCTGTATTTTCTGTTTGAAAGGCTGTATGGCTCTGGATAGGGTCCTCTAAGTGGCTCAAAGTTCTTACCGAAAGTCCTAAGGTTCGCAAGAAGGCAATCAGCAATCACTATATCCATTTCATCATCGGGATGGTCCCAAGGTGGGACTTGAAATAATCGTTAGGCCAAATTGGGGTGTCTACAGGTACAGCAATAAAGCTCCATCAACAACGGAATCAAATGTCTGAAAATTCATTGTGTCCAATATTCACATTTTTAGCTATGAAATTAACTATCTCTTCCACGTCTAACTCGATAACAGTTAAGTTTCTAGAATACATATGGGTCCTCCCAAGGTGAGTTTCTTTTTCCTTTTTTAGTTTTTTTTTTTTTGGGCAACATCTTACCACCGTCCATTATGAACCAAAGACAAATCGACAAGATTATCTCCAAAATTACATTCTAGCTTCACCTAAAATGACTATCTAAGATAATTAACAAATAGTCATGGAAAGAATCAAACTAATTCCAGCCCAAACCGAGTAAGCCAATCTCTAAGTATTCGACATCTACAATTGCTTACTATTATCCGTACAACCTCAAAAAACCCAAACTTATGCTATCCAACTTCTTAATCCTTAAAGATATTAATATTTACCTTAGTATCACATATCCTATGGTGACCATATTGTCCAAACATATTGTAGACACCCCAATTTGGCCTAACGATTATTTCAAGTCCCACCTTAGGGACCATCCCGATGATGATATGGATACAGTGATTGCTGATTGACTTCCTGTGAACCTTAGGACTTTCGGTAAGAACTTTTAGCTACTTAGAGGACCCAATCCAGAGCCAAATAGCCTTTCAGACAGAAGTACAGTATCCTAGGAGAATTCACCTGTCGACCGTGACATTGATCACACGGCCTCAAAATCATTTCTTCACCCGTGAAGCATGTTGCTTGAAAATCTCCCTGAGAGATCGTTTAGCCGGCCGCCAGATCTATTTCTCGGCCGCAACTTCATTTCCTCGGCCGCCAGATCGTCTATTTTCCAGATTCTGGAATGTTCTGTCATACGTTTGATCCGTTCACAAAACCCAAGCAGCCAAATCCCGATGCGTTCGAGCTACGTTAGAGGATCACCTTAAAGAGTTTGTATCACTCTATAACTCCAATTCCAATCGTGTGTTTTGATTGGTTGAGTTGTGTCATCCCTATGCCTATATAAAGGGGGTCTTTGGCTCCGAAATTAACAACACAATTCATTCTCTACAGCCACGAAACTCTGCCAATATACACTCTTATATCCCCTCTACAAAAGCCCTAACCTTCGGAAGGCAGCCGCTAATCCGACGATCAAACCCCAAAGTTCAAACCTTAACCTAAGGGTTTCAAGAAGCAATTAGTCAATCACCCTCAATCCGAAGCAATCAAGCGACTGAGGGGTGAGGCCCAGGGGCATCTGGTTTGATTTATTTTCTGTTCATACCCTTAATCGTAACGTTTTGATTATCTGTTAACTGTTTAGTTTGGTGTGAGGAAGAACATCGGCCAGAGGTTCAATCCCTCGGTCGGTACATTGAACCAGGAGGATTCCTCAGCCGTGAAATCCATTCACCGGCCGCGGAATCCATCCCCTGGAACAAAGCTGTTTTATTCTGCTTTTCTAATGCATTCTTTCAATTACAGTCTCGGCTCACCATTAATTGCTTAAAGGCTAAATAAACAGACTATGTGTTGGAATTAAGTAAAGCATGAATTAATCATATGTTGAACAACTATGGGCCAGTCTCACGACTGGGCAAAGAGGGGTGCCAAACACCTTCCCCTTATTGTACTTTTGGCTCCCGTACCCAGAATCTCTATATATTTTTCCTAGTTTTTATAAACTAGGTGGCGACTCTGTTTTGATAATAACCGCTATCGTGTGGCGATATTCATAGCCATGGGAATATCCATGATCTTGGTTTATGAAGCAAACAACCAAACAAACAGCAATGATCAATCTGTATGGCGATGCCCCGCTCCCAGGGAGGTGTCTACACAGATTCATTGAACCATTCTCAAATAAGTCTTCATAAGAGTCCAAACAAATTATCAAATCCAGATTGAATTTTTGGGTAGCAACAAGGCTTGCGTAATTCATATCTATTCCACATATTCAACAATGATGGCTAGAGCAGAATTAGTCAATAAATGCACTCTAATCTGATCACCTCAACCAAAGTTCAAGACGGCTAACTATAATATTGCTCAAGTATAACCAAGATTTTACTCCACTAAATCATCTAGAAATTTCAAGGGTCATTATACACATATCTACAGCCTTTATCAATTACCCAAACTCAATGGTATCTTCAAAACTAATAATCGAACTAATTAGCCGCTAGTCTCACTTCCCAAATAACGTACAATACACATCATCGCCTAAAGATCCTAACATTCAACTTGCAACTTAAAGACCAACTCCATGTACTAACCCAAACTTAACACCACAGAATATTCTTTTGTCATTTTAAAACCATGTCTCTAAATTATCCCCAAAAGTAAGAGTTTTAACATTTCACAAGAAATAAATTAAGAACCTCAAAACTACTAATGACCAAGTCCGTAATACTCCATATTTACTTCCACGATAGTGATACCATAATGCATTAAACTTCCAAATCACCACTGGTATACTCCATAACTTTACTCTCTAATCAACAAACAACAATAACAATCCCCTTTCATATAATTTTACAAACCCAAGCACTCACATCCTCATATAGTCATAGCCCATTGCATGCCAATACTAATCAAGTGATAGTACCCTTCCCAAAGCCTATCTATTTATTGTCAAATCCTCAAAACTGAACATCTACTACTATGTTTAGAAAACCCACTTTCAACGATCAACTTCTCCCACTTTATATCCACCTGGTTGTCTAAATATATATTTTTTTTTATGGATTGAGACGAAACATAGGAATCCTGACCATCAACGAGTTCATAGGGTATTCACCTAATAACCATTAAGGAATTCATAGGGTAGTTCCTCAGACAAGCATAATTATTGACCTCTCCTAATAGAACATAACCAAATCTCTACTAGGATCTCAACCATAGGAATGAAGGACCGATCAAACAACAACAATTCAAGACTATCCGGGATGTACCGAGTACAACAAGTAAGAAACTCTTGGCACACCCTCACACAATTAAGCTAGCCCATCGTCAATACCAAATTGAAGCAATCCTCTAAGTTACATTCTTCAAGTCAATTTCCAACAGTACTACCACCAATACTTCTTAAGATTCAATAACATACTCCAGCTACATTCCGTGACCAACGTATTGTAAAATAATTGTGATGATCCCAATAACGAATAAAAATCACTTATGCTACATTCTCCTCCAATGCCCAATTTAAAGTCTACAGAAAATAATGTTCCCAGCAAATGACTTTTATCTCAATAATACTATGCGGTACCGATGCACATCAAATAACAAAAGTTCTTACAAATGGCAGTAGGACTCTGGGGACTTGGACCTCCACTAAATGAACATGATACAAAATGAATGCAAAACATTTTTTTTTCAAACCAAGGCTTTGATACCACAATTGTCACACCCCCAAATGGGAAGTGACCGGCCATGAACCACAAGACTGAAACTCGTAGAACATGCAGCCTAAAAAGAAATTTGATTAAAAACCAAGGCAATGAACTAATAAACGGTCAACCATTTTTTTTATTAAGAACAACTCCCACCAATTAAGTTCAACAAAAAGTATGGGGCACAACCATCCCATGAACCACCAATATCCAGTGATCCAACAATAATAAAAAGGAGTCGTTATCTGGCAATTGTTTCGAATGCAGAAGCGATTTATTAAAATAAAATTAAGATGAGACACCCTAAGGAGGTCAAAGAAAAGAATCCCTGAGGTGCCGCCAGAGTCCTTGCCTAACTCCCCAACTTGCCTAAAAGAGAAGTTGGAATAAATCCGTCAGCTGACGAGCTCAGTGAGTAGCAAAGCATGTATAGTAAATAAAGTTGAAAGCGGGGATGAAAATAATTTACCATTAAACATAATTTGGCACTCGGGTAAACAACAAAATAATCAATTAATTCAATCAACGATTCATCTGATAAGTCTTAAAGGTGATCACAATCCAATCTCCAACAACAATGGGGAACCACAACCAAATCAATAGTACCAAGTGCCAGTGAATAAATATCTCAAAAATTGGATCCAATATCGAAACTTAGAGTCACCACGGGAGGCAGCCCGTGGAACTTTTCCCTAAGAATGATCCGGTCAATAACAATCGTTGAGCATTAGGGTCACCGGCCTAATCTGGTCTCTTTCCTAATGGCCAGAGTCACCCGCACACAGAGGATTAGTTTCCCTGGACTTCCAAAATATGTTCCCAACAATATCCACAAAGTTCTCACCAAAAGATTATCCGAACAATAAATAGTTTCACCAATCCGCATGCCAATTTTGTTACGGCCTAGTATTTTTATTTATCTTATTACTTGTTTTGGCTATTTATTAATTGGGTGTTATGGTCAGATCTCAATTAGTTATTTTGTGCGCGCTATGGATATTGTTGGCATCATTATAATTTTCGGAAATAGGAATTCATTTTGTTAAATAAATTTTATAAGTCTAAGATTACAGCTCGGCACGTATTAGACTAGATTTTATAATTAATTATCTAGTTTACATTAGTATTGCGTGACCTTAATATATCAAGTAACCTATTATTAGCATTAAGGGAGAACATGGCCTTGGAGGGAGTTAGACTTATATTAGAATTAGGGTTATTTTATCTCTCAGCCTTGGAGGGAGTTAGACTTATATTAGAATTAGGGTTATTTATTTTGAGAGATAAAAGCCGCAATCAGTAAGCGTTTGGTTGGTTGGAGGTAGCCCCAAGTAAGTGATTCTTCATCTGTTCATATTTATTTCTCTTTCCCTTCTTTTTGATTTTCTCACGCTGGCTGTAACTGTGAACGTGGGTATGGAGTGGTGTGGTCCACGAAGTTCTTGTGTTGAGGATTAAGTTACTGGGTGTATTTGGTGTTGTGTGTATGAGAGAGAGAGAGAGAGAGAGAGAGAGAGAGAGAGGGTGTGCACGGTTTAGGTGCTCGGTTGGTGACGTGCGGCTGTGCATGTGAAGTAAAGTGGTGATTAAATTACGTGCACCCAGAATCTAGTTTTACCATATGTAAACATGGGGATCATGTGTATTGGACAAGAACATAATTTTGGCACTTGGAAGGATGCGTGGGTCATGCGTACGTGGAATGGATTATGAGCTTACTTGGACTTGGAGATTGAAGTTTGACTTTTGCGGTTCTGGTGGCTTTGATTGAGTTAGTTATAGGATAAGTTAATTGTAATTTTACAGTTGTCCTAATTGCTACAGTTAGTGATAATATTGCTCTATGATTCTTGGTTCAGGTTAGGCTCGTTTTGCGTGGTTCAAGTTGCATTATTTTTGGCTCAGGTGAGTGGTTAAGCATGTTACGTACTTGCGAACTTTCCCGTGTATCCCTTAAATTATTGTTTTAGAAAATTAATGGTTGAAATTGGGAACATGTATTTGTTTTATTTGGTTCTTGAAATTGGCATGCGGATTGGTGAAACTATTTATTGTTCGGATAATCTTTTGGTGAGAACTTTGTGGATATTATTGGGAACATATTTTGGAAGTCCAGGGAAATTAATCCTCTGTTTGCGGGTGACTCTGGCCATTAAGGAAGAAACCGGATTAGGCCGGTGACCCTAATGCTCAACGGTTGTTATTGACCGGATCGTTCTTGGGGAAAAGTTCCACGGGCTGCCTACTCGTGGTGACTCTAAGCTTCGATATTGGATCCAATTTTGAGATATTTGTTCACTGGCACTTGGTTCTTTCGATATTGATTGTGGTTCCCCATTGTTGTTAGAGTTTGGATTGTGATCACCATTGAGACTTATTGGTAAATGATTTATAGCTTTACTTGTTGGTTTGATGCACACCTTCTTATGCCAAAATATGTTAACGTGATAAACTATTTTTAAGCCATGTTTTAGAACTGTATTAATATACATGCTTTACTATTCACTGAGCTCGTCAGCTAACGGATTTATTCCAACTTCTTTTTTAGGCAAATTGGGCAGTTAGGCAGGGATTCTGGCGGCACCTCGGGGAGTTCTTTTAGTTTGACCTCCTTAGGGTGTCTCATCATATCTCTATTTTATCAATCGCTTCCGCATTTGAAACATTTGTCAGTTATTGAATTCTTTTTATTATTGGTGGATCACTTGGTATTATTTGGTTTGTTGGATATTTGTGCCCCATGCTTTTGTCTGAACCTTTTGGCTGATACTGTTTTGAATAAAATTTACCCAGTGATTCAAGGCTTTGGCATTTAATTTATTTTCTTTTTAGGCTGCGTGTTCCATGGGTTAATCTCACGGTTCACGGCCGGTCACTTACCATTTTGGGGTGTGACAAATTTCAAGAACCAAATAAAACAAATACATATTTCCAATTTCAATTATTAATTTTTTAAAACAATAATTTAAGGGATACGGGGAAGTTCGCAAGTACGTAACATGCTTAACCACTCACCTGGATCCAAAAATAATGCAACTCGAACACGCAAACGAGACTAACCTATAAAAATAAAGCATATAAATTAACTAATTAATATATATCTATCACTGACCATTGAAGTTAGAAGTATCATTAATTAGTAAAAGGCCCAAACCTAGAATCTAATCCTACGGTGCTAAACCAACAATGGACACCAACACAACCACCACTCAAGCCTATTCCCAATTAGCTCACATGCATCACCAAATTGAAGCCTTTTTTGCCTATACAACACAACACCAAAACTCATGCACGGCAAATCCAAGAAACACACAAAGAGACAAGTCCTGCTCTGGTAATTACCTCCATGATCAAATCCCCACTTCGGCTCCCTGTTATTCAATCTCACACACACGCACATCCCGAACGACATTCGGACCCTCCACTTTACACTAACCACAACAACACTTGCACCTCTCTCTCTCTCTCTCTCTCTCTCTCTCTCTCTCTCTCTCTCTCTCCCAACCACTCACACCAAAGTCACCATTCATATCACACAAACTCCTCCACTACTTCATATTTCATCAACAATAAAACAAATCAATCAGTGGTAGTAACTTAACTTTTACAAAACCCATATAACCTCTCAGCAAGGAAATAAAAGAGAAGCGAGAATATTGAAGGGAACAAGGAATCGCTTACCCCAATGATCATCAATATGCCGAAACCTTAACTACGGCTTCTCTCTCGTCCGCACTAAGTTCTCTCAATGTCTTATCTCAATTGCTCTGCCCAAATAAAACCCTACACCGTGAAAAAATCTCCTAACTTTGTAAAACTACCCACTACTCCCTATATTATAGCTAATTAGTTAATTAGTATTAGATAGTACGTAACACAATTTATAAAATTACCATCCTGTACAACTATTTTACCCAAAATCAATCTTATACCCCAAATATTACAATCGTGCCAACAATATCCATAGCGCGCACAAAATAATTACTTAGGACCTAACCACAACTCCAATTTAATAAATGGCCAATATAATTAATTAAATAAATAAAAATGCTAGGCGGTAACAATCTGCACTAGAAAGAAAATGTTAAAAAAATAATAATAATAATTCAAAACTAAAATAGAGATTAATCTTGAGAATAACACTACATTTATGTCCCCAGCAACGGCGCCAGAATTTGACGGCCGTTTGGTAAACTTTAACGACTACCGAATTGGTTCATCACGCTGCTCCAAGGGGTGATGATCTCTCAATAGGTGTTCACACTAATCCTAACTAGCACTAAATCTTCTAAACAGCTCCGTGCCCATTTCTTAAGATCCAACGCCTCTAGAGGGCATTTATGCAGCTCTGCGCTCCAAGTATCAGCTCCACACTTATTCCTCCAAGTCTGCCCAATGGCTTGGTATGGCCTACGACGTTTCAAAATTTTGGTGTTTCGTATATATTATTTTGCTCTGTGCATCAGGTGTTCCGTGTGTCATATCTCGAAGATGGTTTGGGGATCCACCCCTATTCCATCAATCCCATCCAGCTTATTCGCAAGGATAAGCGTACCAACAAGAATGCCTTTGATCCAAAGATGGTCGTGAAAAGTGATCGGCACTATCTACTCCCTGAGTAAGATTAACCTATTGTGTAGTGACTTACCCCAAACCGTCGAAGGTATTTCTCCTGCATTTTAAGATATCTCATGCATAGGGCTGTAAATGAGCTGAGCAGCTCGCGAGTTCGGCTCGGTAAGGGCTCGGTTCGGCTCGGTTTGAAGGATAAATGAGAGAGCTCGAGCTCGAACCTAGCAGGGCTCGGTTCGGCTGGGTTTGAAGGATAAATGAGAGAGCTCGAGCTCGAACCTAGCAGGGCTCGGCTCGAACAGGTTCGTCTCGGCTCGAACATGCCAATATTCAGTTCGACTCGGCTCGTTTAGCCAATTTTTCAATATTAAGGCTGAAAAGTTGACGAATTCGAGCTCGAATTCGAGCCGAGCCGGCTCGTTTATTCCAAACCGAATACTAACGAGCCGAGCTCAAGCTTTGTACATGCTTGGCAAGCCGAGCTCGAGCTGAGATTTTCCGGCTCGATTCGAACTCGAGCCGAGCTCAAACATGCCAATATTCGGTTCGGCTCGGCTCGTTTACACCCCTAGTCATGCATCTCCACGCTCGACAAACTCTGGATCTCAGGTATATCACACAATGGCTTGGTAAGGCCTAACGACAAATCTCTTTTCTCAAAGCTCTGTGCTTTTTCATACGTTGAATACCCCGAACTATGAATGGTCTGATTTTCCCCTGAGGACTACGTAGGCAGCCATTCGAAGCGACCATACACAAAAATATTTTTTAAAATCCCAAGATATTTGTTTCGCCAAATTCAAATTTCTTTACAGTTTTGACTTTCACTTGAATACGCCTTATGGCTATCCAAGCTCTATCAAAGAGGGCCATCTATAGACACCCTAATTTAGCTAGATAGATATTTCGAGTTTCACCTTAGGGACCATCCCGATGATGAACATGTTGTGTAATTGTTATGGTTGACTTTTTATGTAAGCTTGAAGAACTTGTTGTCCCTTAGAATGCCCAATCCAAAACCAAAAAGCCTAAATAGCTAAATAGCCAAATATCCATTTTTCTAGGGACAAATAGATTTGCTGGCTGTCAATTTGATGTGTTGGCCGCCAATTTGATTTTTTTCCAGACGAATCCTTTCAGCCCAAACCTCCCATCAAGATTGTTTCCTCGGCCAGCGCTTCATTCCACTGGCCGCCAAATCAATTTCCCTTGAAATCTGGATGCACAGCAACATGTTTGATCCAAACCCTAACTCTTGCGCAGCTATATTAGCTTTGTGGGCACGAAATCAACCTTAGTGACCGAAATTTCCATATCTATTTGACCTAAATCGTAAGGCTTTGGTAGGTTCTGTGTCCTATATAAAAGGGTGTAATCCTACGGTTTGATATATTGCATATAACCTACGTATCCAAATAAAAACTCCATACGTCGTCTCATACCTCCATACTCTAGAAAAGCCTACTCTCAAACCCTAGCTTTGAAAGCCCTCTATACTTGTGAGCAGTTGCATCCCGAGTGATCAAACCCCCATAAAACCCACATAATTTTAGGGTTTGTGAAGTAAATCACTCAATTACCCTCAATCTGAGCAATTAAGCCACTGAGGGATCAAGGTGGTGAGGCCAATCAGCCTATGGTTCTGTTTAATTATAGTATTTATGTTTTAATCTATTTTTCTATAATTTCTGCGTTTTCAGTAATTTTATTTTTGGTGTGAGAAAGAACACTGACCGAGACTCCAATTAACGACCGATATATTAAACCTGTGTGTAGACACCCTATTTTGGACTTCTTAGATTAGTTTACTTACGGTATTTGATTCCCCGATGATGAAACAGATCAAGGACACCCCGAGAATGTTAGTGTGATTGAGCTTTGAACGATTTAAATCCCTTCTGAAACCCCTTAAGCTTGAACCAAAAAGCCTCAGCCGAACTCTACCCGCATACGCCGGTCCAAAACCAGCGTGCGCCGGTCCATTTGCCACGTGTCAGTCATCGGTCAGCTTTGACCGTTGACCAGGGTAAGGCAGTTTGGACCTGAGTATGCAGGTCAACTACCTGCGTACGCTAGTCAAACCTCTGGTCAAACTTGCTTTATTCAGCATGCAGAAGCCGTGATTAGGGGCCTACAGCACATGGGAACCTTCCAATCCATCGAAAAAGCAGTCTTCGCCAGGGGACATCTCTTACACCCATCCCATCACCTTTTCCCTCTCATCCAATGAGAGGGAAGCCTTTGAGGCAAAGCTATCAGCTCCTTTGACTGGTTTTAACCCCTCTCTCTCCATCCACCTCCTATATATACCCCCCTCAATTAGTCTTTCAAGGGGTTACAAAAAGTTACTATCTTGCCAAGAGTTAAGAAACCTAACCCTCATTGTTCATCCTTTCCTTGCAAAAGAAAGGTGTTAACAAACAACACAACTTCCATACTTACACTCGTCCACCATCCATCATCCAAGTCCACAAGCTCAAGTTCAAACACCTTCCAAGCTCAAAAACCAACGGTATACCACCTTTGTGATAACTCTCTATTTCGATCCCTGAGGGGGCTGGCAGGGTCAAGGCTGGTAATCTATACCAGTCCTGGCCCTAAAACTGGCAAGGTTTCAAAGCCGTAGTGACTAGAACTGGCGCACGCCAATCACAAGAACGCGTATGCCAGTCATGGCTGTATGTGCAGTACTGGCGTGGGGATCAGTGTCAAGCTATTTTATGTCTTTCTTTTCATATTTATCACTATGAGCATGCTAAGAACCAGTTTACTGCTTTCCATAGTTAGAACTGCTAGTTTTGCTTTTCAGCATTCATTTCTACTGCTATGGAATACCTCTGGGGTGTTTCTGAACATGTTTCAGAACCCAGAAAGTGCAAAGTCAAGCACTTGACAAGTGGTCATAACTGGCGTACAGCAATGGACTACCCGCGTACGCCAGCCTAACCCAGACCAGTGGTTGACCCTTGCATGGTAACTAGGCCTTGGCCTTTGTTTTTATCCCCACACTGTTTATGAGGTGTTCTGCTCTCTTTTTTGGATTTTGTAGCCCTTTTAGCTGCTTATAACTGTATATAAATTGTTTGGTTTGTCTCGGGTGTGCATTGGTCCTTTCCAAAGGCCAGAGGGTTGAAAATAAGAGTTGTGGGCTTAGGCGTACTGGCGTACGCGAATTCAGTAGTGGCGTACGCAGGTGAGGTCAGCATGCAGTGACTCGGTCGGTGCATGCTGGTTTCCTCCTGCGCACGTCACTCCAGAACAGTGTCTTCCAGTCTGTTTAAAACTCCCACAGGAGTCTGTTTTCAATCTATACTAATTGTTTCAATAAGCAAGCATGCCATTTTATCACATCCTGCCAACATGTTACAATTTTAATCCCCCTTAAACTGTTCCCCCGTCCTAACTGGCTAAAAATGATTAATGAGAGAGAACAACAAATAATTTACAAATGCCTGAGTAGAGACCGATCTTCGGATTGGGCGAGAGGGGTGCCTTAAAACTCTTCCCCTCTCGTAACTTGGCTCCTGAACCTTAGATATCAAAGGTGACGACGGACCAATCCAAACCTTTTCCAATCAAAACAACGTAGCAAACGTTTCAAGTTCGGTTCTTTGGGTGGTTTACCGCAAAAATCCGAGTGGCGACTCTGAATTGAGCGTTTCGCCGCATTTTTCCAAAAAGGGCACACCCGACAAACCAGATTTTAGGGGTGTGTGCCCACACTGTGTGACCGTTGGCCGACAGATCATTTTGCTTGGACAGATTAGTTTTCTATTGTTTTCTTGTTTACTTTGCATGGTGTCACCTCTCCTATCCCGTGTGGTTTACTTTCTGCCCGGATCACCTAGTAATTGTTAATGGCTTAATTCAATCAATGAATAATTTTGGGTCAGCCTTGTGGCTGGGTGAAGAGGTGCCTAATATCTTTCCCTCATCGTACTTTTGGCTTCTGAATCTAGAACTATGTCCAGTTTCTTGGTTCCTAAAATCAAGTGGCGACTCTTAAGTTCACACAAGTGCGCTGCAACTGGCACTTCAAGTTCTATGGTATGCTGCAACGGGTACAACAAATCGCCCTGATCAAATACTTAGCCTCCAGCTGTGTGGAGATGCCCCTAGGCATGGGGTGTCCACAGGACACCGACCGTGCATACCTAGGCATACGGGGTCACTCCGGATCCCGCACGAGTCGATCTGTGCGAGATTCGGAATGGACTCCGCGTGCGAGGATATGTGCAGTCGGTGTCTATAGGATTTCCAGATCCATATGGTTGTATAAGTAGATTATGTACATTTAGGGAGTATAATATAAAACAAGAAATTATAGGCCACTGAATGTTTCTAATGGCTTTTGGCCCGGATTCATTTGTTTCATAGACGTCTTCTCTCGTCCGGCAAGAGAAAGATGGAAGTCAGGGAGCCAATAGAGAAATAGGAGCTGGGGAGAGAGAGGGGGGATGGGACTGCGGCGGCGGTGGGACAATTCGCAAGGGGTGGAGTTGGGTGGCGGATATGGTGGTGTTTTGGTATACCGGAGAATGGCAAACATTAGGGTGGAGGTAATTTTGGGAAAAAAATAGAATTCTGTCTCACATTTTTCGGTCTACATTTCCTAAACAAATCATAATAATT
Organism: Rhododendron griersonianum; assembly: GCA_018127125.1. NCBI lineage: Eukaryota > Viridiplantae > Streptophyta > Magnoliopsida > Ericales > Ericaceae > Rhododendron > Rhododendron griersonianum. The sequence continues at coordinate 26,426,877 of CM030790.1, read as the reverse complement.
CAGATAAACAGGAGAACTGTGGTATTCACACAGACAAAATACTGCATAGATCATTCACAAATTTTGTGTTAAGCCCACTACAGGTCTCGCAAAGATAATCTGGTTTGCTCTACGAATTTTGAAAAAGCCACTACTAATATTTGATAGAGATAATTTTTTTTACAAGAATGCATAAAAAAATATTTTAAGATAAATGAGCGATTCAGATCATCTTTGACGGACCCGTAGTAGACCCCACACAAAATCTGTGGAGTATTTGTGGATCTGGCTATGATGCCTTAGTCAGGTTTTGGGGTATTCATGTCCCATTTTCCCTCAACCGTTTAAGTATAGATTGTGGTCATATATTATAGTAAGCATGGTCATCCAGTATAGATTGTGGCATTATATTGTGGTAAGTGTGATCTATAGAAAAATTATAAAACCACCTTATTTTTTAAGTGATTTTGATCTAATGACAGATATTTATTCATTTTTCATTTTTTCAATTTAGAGATTCATATTCATGGGGCATCCATGCTTCAACACACTTTTTCGTAAACATTATTTGATTAAAAAAAAAAAACAGGCACGTGCTACATCTCGTATACTTGGTTTGAGAAGTCCGAAATACCCTTCACATCGTAACTCATCAGCAACATATAATAAGATCTGGCCCGGAAAAAAACCTCGAACTCTCGCATCAGAATCAAGCATTCTCTTTGCTTCCCCTCCTCTCAATCGTCCGATCTCTCTCCCTCGCTCTCTTCGTTTGCCCAATCACAATTCTCTCAATCAAACCCATCTCTCTCTCTCTCTCTCTCTCTCTCTCTCTCCTCGCGCCAAATACAAGTTTCTCTCTCCAAGATGTACGCACTAACCAGCAACAACCCCTTACTCTCTCTCTCTCTCTCTCTCTCTCTCTCCATATATGTTCTCTCTCTTTTTTTTTTTCCAGTTATATCTTCCTAGTAGACCTACTTACTTTCTAGGGTTAATTGGACTAATGATGTGCTATGATATCATTCAGATTTTCGGTGACAATGGCGGATGCTCCGGGGAGCCCCGGCGGCGGTGGCGGCGACAGCGGCGGCGAGCAGAGCCCTCACTCGAACGTTCGCGAGCACGACCGGTACCTCCCCATCGCTAATATCAGTCGGATCATGAAGAAGGGGCTCCCGGCCAACGGCAAGATCGCCAAGGATGCCAAGGACACCGTACAAGAATGCGTCTCTGAGTTCATCAGCTTCGTCACTAGCGAGTAAGCGATTCAGATATACTCATAGATTTATCTGTGTACTTGTATTCTAAATGCTGTTCGGATTTTAAGATTTGGACTTGTGTATGTATAATGAACGTGGTTGGGGGTATTTGAATTATTAGGGCGAGTGATAAGTGCCAGAAAGAGAAGAGAAAGACGATTAATGGCGATGATTTGCTATGGGCAATGGCGACATTAGGGTTTGAAGATTATATTGATCCGCTCAAAGCGTACCTAGCTAGGTACAGGGAGGTAATTTTGTTTCTCTGTGTCTTTGATTTGATATTGCTGCGACTTATGTTCTGCCTAAGAAAATTAGGCAATTGATTTGGTACTAGTATTTGGTTTTTGCGATGAAAGAGGATCAGATAGAGAAGAAACAAGAAGGTTTTATTATGTGGGATAGGTTGATATATTTCCGGACCCATTTCATAAAATAATGGCTCAAGGCTTAAGCTTTTGGTGCAACAAGTGATCTAAGATCTAAGATGTTACATGAGCTTTTGTGTCACATTTGTTGCCTGTTTGCATTTTGCTTCTCTGCTTGTATGGATACCTGCATCTATGTGTGCAAGATGGGCTTACACACGAGTCACATGACTGAGGGTGTTGGACACCTTGATACATATTCCTGGATCCATTTTCTAACAACTGAAGCTTGTAGGGCACTTGGTGTTTTAAACTCCTAAGTCGTAATAATGTTGTGACGTTAGATTGGATTGTTCTTGCAAGTTCATTTCTGAAAATACCAAGTTCTCAGTTCTCTGAAACCATTTTAATGTAATAGGCACTGTTGGCCGGAGCCCGAAGGTTTAAGTCTTCTACTTTTGAGGGGATTTTTTCCCTGTACATTCTATGTAGACTCTAATCATTCTACGGTTTCTTTGTCATTTCCATGATCATTTTAGTTTATACTGATACCTTTCTTTTGGCTTGGTTGGTTTTGCGGACTGGTCGTGGTTTCTCAGTTGGAGGTATGCAAGCCATGTTCTTTCCTAAATTTTGGCTGTTCAATTATTATGCTCGTTACTAATACAGCCGGTAATTGTGATTTTTGACAGGGTGACACTAAGGGATCTGCTAGGGGTGGAGATGGATCCTCTCAAAAGGACACAGCAAGTGCGCAACTTGTTCCAAATGCACAGGTAGTAATTTGATGGTAGGGTGCTTTTGATCATAGGAATGAACCTTTAACAACAATTTGATGAGGGGTTCGCATTTTTGCAACTGTGGCAGTTTGTTCATCAAGGTTCTTTTACACAAAGCATGAACTATATGGATCCCCAAATGTGAATTCCACGTAAATCTCTCTCTCTCTCTCTCTCTCTCTCTCTCTCTCTCTCTATATATATATATATATATATATATATTATACACTGCCGCCGTCCCAAAAAGTTGGACACTTTTGGGATAGTGTGCCATTTTCAATCGCCTATATTGTTCAATGTGAATGTCAAAAAATATGCAATATGGATCTTGTTTGATAGATTTTAATTAATTCTATTATACAAAGTTTTCAAAATCACATAAAACTTTATAAATCGAAAGAATATATGGGATCTAAAATGACATGCAGTCCCAAAAGTGTCCAACTTTTTGGGACGGAGTGAGTGTGTGTGTGTGTGTGTATATATATATATATATATATATATATATATATCAGTCCCCTTCTACTAAGGGATCTCTCATTTTATTAAAATGCGGATTTCCCATTTCCGGGTCTTATTATGATGATCCAAACCGTTCAACTTGTTTAGATCATGTTTTTAAGAGTACCTATGAGAAATGAGCTCAAAATATGATCGGAAAGTGCTTGATCCAAATAGTTTTTCATAAAGCTTGATAGGAACTGTTCTATGTAAAAAATGTTTGGATCAAGCATTTTCATAAAGTTTGCATACAATTAACTGTGTTTCTTGAACGGGATGTAAACTTCTTTCTACTTTCTTTTTTCCATACTAGTGTAATGCTCGTGCTCCACACGTTTCGCGTGCTTATTCGTTTAATTGGTAGTTGGGAAGTTAATATATGCAAGTTTTTTTTCTCTTTTAGTGATGATAGTAGAGAAGTAACAACACGAACAATGGACATATCTACTGCTGCGGTGTCCAGGAATACTGAGAGTCATAGGTGCCCTCACATATGAGCATAAGACCATTCCCTTACAATGCTTTTTTTGACCTTCAGTTCGCGAATGGATTTGTTGCACACTCATTTAGGTGCATGAAGATTCCATTTACAGCCTAAGCAATTATTTTTGCCCCCCCCCCAAAAAAAAAAGGGTTACCTCCCTATGGTTTGATCGTTTGGCTGATGACCTCCCTGTATTTTACTAATGACCACTTCACCTCCTTATGGTTTTGGAGTAAAATGCAACCCTAACTCTGTTAACAGAAAATGTTAAATGACTATAGTGCCCTTGTACATCTAAGGGCAATGTTGAGAAACCCAAATCCCTAAAATGTTGAACTCAGAAATTCCCCAAATCAAATGAAAACACCACTGGTCCATTCCCCGACCACCGACTTTGGCGCTCTCTCGCTCTCTCTCTCTCTCTCTCTCTCTCTCTCTCAATTCCTTCCGACATATGACAAACCCTCCTTTTCGAGTGAAATCTCCACAAACCTCCCAAAAATCCATCTCAGAAATCAATCCAATTTCTCATTCTATGGATTCAATCAACATATACCTCAAGTGAAACCCCCTTAAATCTCCAGAAGCCCATGTAAGAAATCAATCCAATTCCTTATATAATGGCCAGTTCAATCAACATTTTCAACCTCAAATTCGAGAAATCCAATGCGTTTGCAAAGCATCGTAGGGTTACAAAAATAACCACTCTGTTCCGGTTCGTCGAGCTTTTTGTATTTCTGGTAATAATTGATTCACCTCGGGTTACCGCATGAGGTTAACGGGATCGAAGTTGCAGAAAATGGAGAAGAGAGAGAGAGAGAGAGAGAGGGCGTCATTGTTGGCGGATCCGGTACCTTTGCCATCATTGCCGGCGTCCGATACGTTAGCCGTCGTGGGACCTTAGTCGCCCCCGTTGGATCCGGCGATGAGATCTCTAGGAGGTTTGCGTGCGTGTGTGTGTGTGAGAGAGAGAGCTGCTGGTTATTGGAAAGTAGAAAGATGGGTTGTCGGAATTGATGGAGAACTTTATGGGTTAGGTTAAATTTGATACAACGATTTTGTGTTGGCTTGGGGAAGAAGATGAATAAAAGGGTAATATAGTCCTTTTGCAGTTTATTTTGACTTCACCTGTTAACTTTTTTGTTTCCCACTTTCAAACAATGCACGTGTACTCTACTTTCCGTTAATTGAGATGGAAAAAGTAACGGTTGCACTTTACTCCAAAACCATAAGGAGGTGAAGTGGTCATTGGTAAAATACAGGGAGGTCATCTGCCAAACGATCAAATCATAGGGAGGTAATTCGTACTTTGCCCAAAAAAAAATACAGCCTAAGCAATTAGTAGAGCTAAAGAAGATCAAGAAAAACATGTAACTGAAATCCAAAAGGTATAGCTTACCTTAGCTATGTCGGTTAAGAGCTCAGTTACAGCTGGGTGGGTAGGAAGCATAGAATTGGTCAGCTCTAGAATACCCAGCTATATGAGAATTGGTTATGCACATCTCAATTAACAGAAACATAGGAGAAACCCATAGGTGCTCCAACAAAGCAAACGGATGTTCAAAATAACTATGAGAAATGCTATATGTCGGCAGGCTTCTATTCACACTAAATCACTGCTTGGTTGGATGCTCATGATGGGTTTCATGTTTTGAAACAATAATATGATCAAAGAACTCAGTTGAATCATATCTTGCCACATATGAGCTGGAATAGAACAGTGATACAAAATTGGTGATTTATAACTGCTCTGGAAAAGTATTGCACTCACGTATTGCTCGTATAAGCATAGCTTATGAGTGTGCTGAAGCAAAAAAACCCAGCATAGGATACAATTCTCCTGAACTTTTGGATCTTTAATATCACCTTGCACCAATCATACAGCCTCATCATGATTGGTCATCAGTGATCAGACAAAGTACGAACACGAGTGTATCCCTGAGAATTAGGAAAAAAGCATCTTCGCATAGACATTTAAGCAAACACCTTGTGTGCTTGGAAGTTTCCATTTGTATTACTAACTCCTGCTGCTAATAGACTTTCTAGTAACAGAATAAACGAAAAGCTACCAACATTGTCTCTTTGTTTTTCTTCGAATTCACATTGTATGTGTCTTAGATGGAATACATGCATCTTCATTGAGACATTTTTCTTTCTCCTTTTCATTTTCTTCAGAGAGACACAGAGAGAGATTCAACGAGGGGCGAAATAGGAGTAACTTATAAATAAGTCAGAAAAGCATTCTGTATAAAAGTTGTACTTCAACATTTGTTCACAAATCCATTCTCTTTTTGGACTAACCTACAAAATCTGTAACGAGGCGGCCATTGGTAAACCATTCGGTGGGAATGTGATTCGGAAAGTCCCTCCCATAAGATTGGAAATTGCTTTTGAAAATAGTTTGAATGTAGTTGCTGTTGCCATGGTCGACTGTGGAGTCTCCAAATACCAAAATAGCTGAAAATGAGTTGTTTGAAGGTTTTTTGGTTAGAGCTTGAGCTCCAGCTTTGAACATGAGAGAGAGAGAGAGAGAGAGAGAGAGAGAGAGAGAGAGAGAGAGAGAAGGGCATATCGCTTAAATTACGGAAAAGCCTTTCTTCTTGACTAAGAAAAGGAGGACCTAAAATACCCCCAACTCATATTCCTTAAATTACAGAAAAGCCTTTTCTTCTTCACTTCATTAAGCAAAGGAGGACCTAAAATACCCCTGAAAAGGCTTTTCTTCTTGACTAAACAAAGGAGGACCTAGAATTCGTAAAATACTCCCAACTCAAGACAGCCAAAAAAAAATTGAAAGACTAATCCTACAAGGGCAAATTTGCCTTTTCACATTGTGGCTTGGCTTGCCCTTATTATACAAGTGTATTGATATACACTTGTATTGATTATCTTACTAAATCTGTCTTTTTCCAATGTTATTTCACATTTCTTCTTATGGTCTTTTCAAATCAGTGCTGGACACCTGAATGTTTCTTAAATGCATGATTGTTCAGGCAAAGTTTTGGTACCTGCAGTTGAAATACTTCTTTTATTTCTTGTTGATCATGTTGTTTAGTTACACTTTGGGTTATTCAATTTCTGGACTTTTGTGCATCATTTTTGTCATTTTTAATTGGTTTTCCTATCAACTTATTTTGAAATTTTCATCGATGGGACAATTGGCAATTATATCGTATTGGTGTATAACCAACGCAAAATGGTTATTCTGAAGTAATGGACTGGTTTTACCAGAATCTGAAAGGGAAAGGGTTTGGGAGTTTGATCGTGAGAGGTGCCATAGCTCCTACTGTGTATGGCATTTGGATGGAAAGAAGCCAGATGGTCTTCAGCGAAAGGCAATTACTCTAAATCAGCTCACACTCACAACAATTAACTGTATCATAAATTTGTTGAGCACTAAAAGGGGTCTAAAGCTAAGTCAGTTGAATAGGTCCTTGTGTGCCAATTGGAGGTTATCTGAGAGCATTTTTTTTTCCGAGTTTAAACATAGTATAGGTGTTGTTTTTATTTTCTGCTGTGATGCTGTTGTGCTTTTCTTGTAATCTTCTGTGATCTAGTTGATAGCTGCTTGGCCTGGGAGGCACTGAATGCATCGCAGGGGAATGCCCCTGGGATGTTGTTTATTTGTTTGAGCCTTAATAATATAAAAATTGATGGTTGTAAGCCTAACAATTATCAGTTAAGAATCTTTTGCAAGCTGATACGTGATGTTTTATATAATATTATTGCAAAAGATAAGAGACTAAGGTCGTGCCACCTGTACAAAGTCGCTATGCTGCAGGCAAAACTAAAATGCCGGGAGCCAGCCCCGTTTTTGCTCCAATGCTTCAAGTGAGGGATCCACCCCTCCCCCACCCAAGGGGAAGATTTCAAAATTTTCTCTTCATTTGAAAAAAAGAATCCTCTAGACTGGCCAGTTCTATTCTCCCTTAGTACACCCCATCAAGCAAGTTGGGTCTCCCACCTTGCCGCCTCCTCTCGTCCAATCTCATTCCTTCGATCATTCATGAGCTCAGAAGCTATCTTTTGGAAGTCCTCTCTCGCTGTCTTTGAGATTTCCTCTGCTCTCGTGCAGTCTTTCCTCTGGAAATTTAGTGCCCTCTCACGAACCACCATATTTCGCTTTGCCCACCAGCCTAATCGCCCTCAAATAGTCCTGACAATCACTTCTTGCTTGAACCATTATTCTAGTTGTTTATACAGAAATTGACGCCATCATTTACTTACAAACCACTTATGAAATCTTAGCTTGTTTCCATTTACCATCGCATGACATTTTGCCACACCCTTTTGGAGGACTTTGAACTACCAATTACCTTGATATGTGGTATGGAAAACATGTTATTTGGTTTTTCTGGTAGAGCCAGTAAAAAAGAACAGGCCTGTAGAAGTTATTTATCTAGATATGGTTTGTAGGACTATAAATACTTCTGTTCCCCCTCAATTAAATTTAGTCCTTACACATGTTATGTTTTATGTGGGCTTTGAACTCTTTTTTTGCGTCTCTATGAATGCTGGTCAATCAGACGTCGTTCCTTCAATAACTTAAATAACCATTTCTTCAGGTGGTTTCTTTTCCCGGACATAGTTGCCTCAATCCATGCAAGCTACATTATTTCTTAGTAGCTTTAGTAGGTGGAGTTGTAATGATGTCTATATGTATGGCCTGGATATTCCTGGAAGTGTCATATAATGTTGCCTGACAAAATATATTGTTGAATTATTCCGTGGCACGTCTATATCCCAAAATACTTGCGTGTCTACTGGATATGGTTCACAGTTGGAATGTTGACTTAATGATGGTAGCCTCGACATTTGGAAATTGCATAGTTCCCTTACTCTATGGTTCTAATTCTAGCAACTTAACTATGATTCCACCTTATTGCAAAATGCTGCAAAATATTAGAAAACCACATTTCTTTAATTGACAGTTGCCCCTGTCCTATTATTGCCTGAATTTGGTGGCTGCTTAAATTGTGAAACTTTGTTACGTAACTCACTCAGTCAACTTGATGAGTGGTTGTGAATTGTGATGATTGAGGGCTTTCCCTGACATAATGTTGCCTCATACATGGAAAATTTCCTCGTTATGTAAACAGAAAGATAAAATTGTCTCAAGGCATTTTGCCTTCTTTTTGATGCATATATACTACTATCTTTCCTTAATATATGGTCTGTAACTTAGCTGTAATTGTTTATCACAATACAATTATTTTTTGGACCTTACTTAACTCTATGTTGCCTCCTCATAATTTCCGTAGTTCACATCGCTCTGTAGATAGTTGTGTATGCTCCATTTCCTCTTTAAATTTCTTGTTGCTTACTATTGGAGTCAATATAATTTTCCAATGACCTGTAGTTGCCACTAGCTGTGGAAACTGGTCATTTATTGACAGATAATCCCGTCTGTCTAATTATCTTTGAAAAAGTGCTCAGAGTGGATTTGTTGTGATTTGGGATCCTATTCAATACTAACATTTCAATGTAAACCAAATAATGGTACAAATATGGTACTCTAAATGACAGAACAAAGTTAACTACCTTTAATGGCATGCACGAAGCAGTAGTCCTTATTGAGGAGGCAGAGACCTCACCATTAGTATCCAGTGTTAATTTTTCTTCCGTTCTTTGTTGTTGTGTGTATTTCTACGGTCAACCTACTCTCCTATAAGTGCCACTGTTCCAGGGTTTTTCCTGCTGTCTTCTAGTTTCATTTTGCCGACTTTCATGTCACTGCTCCAAATATGAAATCAAGAAAAGAAACTGCTGAACATCAAATTTTACCTAATTGTGCTGTTTATCCCACAATCTCACTTTAAAAATAGAAATTGTGTCGAGTTACTTGAGTATTCGGAAGAACCTGTGGTTAGATGTGTGGAAACATTTGGGAACTGGCTTCTACTTATTCGCATAGTGGAATGGTAGATTTGTTGCTTACATATACTGTGCTGTCATATTTTTGACTGAGGTTCTTAGTGGAATGTGGGATTTTGTTTCTACGTCTTTGTTCAAGTATATTGAGCATCTGCTTTGAACTTTTGCAGGCATGTGCGATTGTTGCTCCTGGGCAAGGATCGAAGTGGTGGGGTGATCCACCATCTCATTTTCCAATTTATATTAAGGACTGTATTGCTAGTAGATATTGTCTTAACTCTTGTAGCCTCGTCTTATTTCGATAATATATCTCATCTGGTTACAGTTATGTAATTTCTTCATTCTGTGAGGATGGTTTCTCAAGAGTCTCCCTTTTGATGGGAGGAAAGAAGAGGAAAATGTCCGGCAGCTGTGGGTGCTCCTAACAGGTGATTATCTATCAGCAATAGTCCAGTTGATTGCACTGGAATAACTCTTTCTACGACATAATTGATCATCTACCAGTTGGGAAAATGATAACTGGTGCGTCTAAGGAGCAAGATTGGCTGTTTAAGCTTCGCTTCTGTCGCTATGAATTTAACTGATTTCGATCCAGGCAAGGAGATTCATTTTCTCTTATCCTGTTTACAGAAAATGATTTCTTGCCCCTTTTGCCTCTCTTGAAACTTGGGTGGAAATGTGGTAATTGCAAAGGCCTTTGTTCCCTATACCTCCTTTTTGGAATTTCTTCAAGAGCTTTTGATGAACAAACACCAAATCAGCAAAACTCTATTCTGATTCAAACTTCCATTTTCTTTTTTTTGTGTGGTCATTTATGTCGTTGGGTAAGCCATGTGAACAGTGGAAGAGACTTTAGCTTCTCTAAATGACCCCTCAGATATCACATAATGTAGTCTTCAAATTGTTATAATGGAGTAGTAAGGATGCTTTTAAAGGACCCGAATGGGGGTAGACTGTAGAAGATCACATAAGGACTGGGCTGGGCTCTTGGTTTACCATGAAATATTGAGTTCAATTTTCGGGCCGAGTTGCAACCCATTCATTATGGGCCTCAACTTGGGTAGGAACGCAGCCCAGTTCACATTTTCCTAGGACCTATGCTCCTTTTTTCCCCGTATGTATGAGTAATTGTATTCGGGACCCAAAGAAAATTAGAACTTTGTGCAAAATTGACACATTATCAGGTACCGCACGTGCCAATCAGTAGGCTTGTGGAAAATTTATTGGGTGATCCCGAGCACTGTCACGTGACATCCTGACACCCCTAAACACCACACATATTGTGGAATTCCCATCTACTAATTTCACATGACGGTGCTCCAAGACTATTGAATACTCTTAGACTTGTGGGTAAGAAAAATTATTTAGTTCCCATATGCCACTGTCATATGATGCCCTAGGCTTAGACATTGGTGCGTGATCCAAAAATAAAACATGTAAGCTCCACCTCTATAGTGAAAAAGAGCTTGGCACATCATGTGGCAGTATTGCATGGCATTATGGGGTAAGGTGATATGTTGGATGCATGTGAGTTGGGGGAGTGCATCACAACATGTAAGTATACTCTCTCTCATATATGTCACTATCACACGAAAAAAGATACTCCTACCAATATTGATATGATTATAATAAGACATGGTGATGTGATTTTAACACTTTACTTTTAGTCAATAGCACTTTACTTTTGTTTTTTAATCTCACATGATTAAGATATAAAGTAGAGTGCCAATGACTAAAACTGAAGTGCCAAAATCAATTTCCTAAGACACATTTTATATGTATAGAGAGAGGAATTAAGGGGCCACACAAATGGAAAAAATCCAATCAAATGATAAAGTGCCTGGCTGGATTGAAGATTTTGCTAATAATTTAGCAAAATATTACTCCCTCCGTCCCTATTTAATTGTCCACTACGGTTTTGCGTGTATTTTTAACGGTTTATATCTCTGAACATATATTGCTAAAAATATGCAATATGGATCTTGTTTGATAGATCTCAATTTTGTCTATAAGATAATGATTTAAAAAACATAAAACATAATATACGTCGAGAGATATAAGCCGTTGAAAATGTATGCAAAACCATGGTGGACAAGTAAATAGGGACGGAGGGAGTACTACATACTGTATTAGAGCATCTCCAACCGGAGCATGCCAAATCTGAGGTGGATGTTCAACATAAACTTTTGACAGCTTCCTCCGTTCCAATCAAGCTGCCTTTTCTTAGGTCAAGTCCACGTATAATTGAAACTTGCTCCAAACATGCCAATTTTGGCATCAAGCTAGTGGCATGCCGATTTTTGAAAAATATAACCGTTGAAAAATTTTGGCTGTTTGAATTTAAAAAATGTCGTTTGACATAAGAGTTGGAGAGGGATAGCTTGATGTCAAATAAAAAGAATTAGGTATAAGGGTTGGAAATGAGGCTTTGATGTCAAATTGGAGATGTCAAAATTCTCATCAACCTTCAAAAAAAAATTGACATCTCCAATTTGAAGTCAAGGGTTGGATATGCTCTTACTTAGCAAGAAAAAAAGGTGTTGCTAATACCAAAGTTAATTTTGTTTGTGCCAAAATTGTACTCCCTCCGTCCCTTTATTACACTCCAGTATTCCATTTTGGGCTGTCCCTTAATAAGTGTCCATTTTGTAAAGTTAGTGGGTAAAAGCTGGTGAATTGTCTATTTTGTCCCTAAAAGTAGATTCCATTTTGAAAAGTTAGTAAGTAAACGTGTAATGTTGATGGGTAAGTAGGGAAAGTGGAGGAAAAAATTGATGTGAAAGGTATAATGATGATGTCTTTTTAATAAATTGGAGTTACGAAGTAAGACATTTAAAAAGGGACGGAGGGAGTAGTGCATAAAAATCTTGTATCATGTGCAAGGTACAAGATTTTTATGCACTATAATTTTGGCACAAACAACAATAGTTTTGATATTATCACTTCAAAAAAAAAGGGAGCATAATATTATACGTACGCCCACACAGGACGTGATCGACCATCATTTTCTTGCCTCCAACTTACCTTTGCCAACTTGCATAGTTGCATGTGCCTTAATTTTAGCCTCAATCCCCATCTCTCTCTCTCTCTCCTCCTTTATATATGAGTGTATTACAAATGGTCACGTTAAGAGAGAGAGAGAGAGAGGAGGCAGGTGCAAAATGACTAGCAGCTTTCTTAGGCCCCGTTCTAGAACCCTTCTTATTTTATAAGTTCTTATTTCACTACTTCTTTTTTGAAAAATAAGGACACCTTCTTATTTTTTCCAAACAAAAAGTTTCTTTCACATTTTCAAACTCAAATATAACATAAATGAAAAAAAAAAAAAATTTTTTTGCACCGTATTAAAGATCTCAATGAGATCTATCAAACAAGATCCATAGTGATCGGAAAATTATTTGGCCCCCGCATGATTTTTGAGCTTCAAGTTGCCTTATACAAAAAAATTGACTGTTGGTATGGTAATTGGCGGCCACCGGACGAAAATCATACCGGCGGCCGCGCGTGGCCGTCTCCGGCCACCGGACGGCCGATCCGAGCCGTCCAAAAATTCTAAAAATTAAAACCAAGGGGGCTGGCGCGGGAATCAACGTCATCCGAGGTGTGTAGGATGCTTGATCCTAGCACCCATTTTTTGCGTATATATGACAATCATATATACACGAAAAATGGGTGCTCGGATCAAGCATCCTACACACCTCGGATGACGTTGATTCCCGCGCTAGCCCCCTTGGTTTTAATTTTTAGAATTTTTGGACGGCTCGGATCGGCCGTCCGATGGCCGGAGACGGCCACGCGCGGCCGCCGGACCGATTTCTCTTCCGCCGGCCATACTACCTAAGGGTGAACAAAAAATAAGTTCTTATTTTCTGGAACAGGGCTTCTTTTTCAACAAAAAATAAGTTCTTAATGGTTTTCTAGAACACAGCCTTAGCCAACTCACACCACCCAGGGTTTACAGCTAAACCCACTATGAACAACCCCTTCCACAGCAGTCCTCGTATCTCTTTATTGGGATTTTTTGTTTGATCAATGGCAGCTTTATTGGGATTATTAATGCCAAACTGTCAAATGGCCACCACCACCACCACCCCCACTAGCCACACACAACACAAATGCCAGGAAATAGAATAGATACCACTTTTATTTCTCTCTCTCACTCTCTCTCGGTCAAACCCAACCCAATTCAACATCTTTCTTTCCCAATCCAAAACGCCCCCTTCAGCTGCACAGCTGGCCACGTTACATTCCCATTCCACACACACAGAGAGAGAGAGAGAGAGAGAGAGAGCATCTTACCTCGGCTTACCTGCCTATCCTCACGTGGCCTATGTTCTTTTGGACAACAATAAGTGCTCTGTCCACATATATATTGAATACATAACCATAAATATATCAGGTTCGTATTAAATTAATTAATTCTTGGATAATAACTTTATATTTTTAAAAAAAAATTAATGCCATAATTATTTTTGTTAATGCCACAATTCACTAAAACTGTGGGACTAAATTGTGGAGTTAACAAAAACAACATTATCCTTTGTTCTTTTCGGTGAATTTTTGTAGTTTTTATAGTTTAATTTTTTATCTTATAAATTACTAGTGTTAGCCCGTGCCTACGGCACTACGCATCCTGATTGGAAGGGGATGGCAGTTGTGATGCACTACAGCCTTTGGATCAAATGAATCTAAGCCGTTCCAACAACTTGTCCCCACACCCTTCTGTTTTATAATAGAGATTCTTGGATGAATCCGAAGTAAAACGCTTTTGCTGCAAAACTAGGAAGAATGTAAGAAAGACAAATGAGGAAAAAAAGTAGGAGTATTTTAGTCCAAAATTCAACCTTAATGATGTTAGTTGAATCAGGCAGAGTCGGAATTTTTTTTTCACCGAGAAAAAAAGAAGAATATCATCAAAACTATACAAGGAATGAGGGTATCCACAACAGCATAATAAAAACTAAAAATTTTCCGCTTGACCAAAAAAAAAAAAATCAAAACTAAAAGTTTTTAAAATTAGTAATATTGGCTCAAAATATGGCTCACAATGGTATAACCAAACTTAGCAACTCTTTAACCAATAACCAAATTTTGGCATTTGAATAACCAAAACTAGCAATCTTTTTCTCTTTGGATAACCAAATTTAATGGAGACCACACGCCCTCTATTTCATTTCTCTTTCTCTCTCCTCTCATCAATATTACTGGATCCATGCATCCACTTATATTTATTCTCAACTCTCTCTACTAAAATGGTTTTTTGATTATAGACTATTGTGAGATTTCACATTGTTAATCTTAAGCCTTAAATGGATAACCAAAAGATGAGGTGACAAATTTTGATTATCCAATTTTGATTATGCCATTGAAGATACCTTGAGGTTGTTACTTGTAAGGTCACGAGATGTGTGACAAGGATGAAAGTAGAAGACAATGATAATTGTGGTGGTTAGGAGATAAGGAAGATTGCGGCAAAATTTTGGTCAAATAGAAAGGAAGAGAATAGCTAACGAAAAAGAGAATTGATACGGTACATGAACACTTTCCATGAAAAAGTACATGAAAGGAAAATAAAGGGTTCAGATGTATCTTACCATATTAGGAAAATTAGAGGGAAATGGTAGAGGAAGGAAAGAGAAAAAAAGCAAATAGTTTTTTTTTTTTTTGGATGCACAAAGCAAATAGTTATTCATAGGAAAAATATGCATGAAGTAAAATTTCAATGGAGAGGGCTATACTGAGAAACAAAATCTAACTCACAAGTAAAATTTGTGAAAAATTCGGAATTCAAACACGCTTGAAAATTCAGTGGGGTCTGGTGAGTCCGTTTATTTTTGTTCTGTCCATAGTCAGAATCATTGCAGAACATTTCCAAGAAAATTAAAAGAAAATAATCAGTTTCTTATTATATTGTTCGTTCTAAACATGTCAGCATAACTTTTTTTGAGCAACTACACTTATCCAGTCATTATGTTAGTGCTTTGTAATGAAACACGGTTTCCATATATAAGTCGGGGACATGAAATAAACATGAATGTTCTCTAATATTTAATGCCATTTAAAAAAATCAACTATAATCTAAATAAGAGATATTTACTCCACTATTTTAGTATGTAATTAAATATCTACCGTAATAACGTTTACTTTCCAATTTCATTTGGGTACTCATTGGAATGTACAGTAATATTTCTTCTCCAATTTGTACAATATTTTCTTTTTCATCATGAATCTCATCCAAGTCAAAATAATTGTTTCTTTTTCTTTGGGTGAACTCACTCTCCACAAATTTTTCATTTGCCCTATAATCTAAAACGCCATTGCCGAATAAAAAAAACTAAAATAAAATTTCTAAAATAGTAGAATGAAGTTGTACCATACTGAAGTTGTGCTCTATGTTGTTTTAGAGAGTATAAATAATTTATTATCGAATATGAATCGATATCTTCAACAAGTTCTCTTTCAATGAACAAAATCATTTGGGAAAATGACGGCCAAGGACGTGTTTTATGTCGAAATAAATGCAACCTTATTTTCCTGTTCACGAGGGGATCAAAATTAGGCCCCGTTCCGCTAAGGTTCTTATTTCTTAAGTACTTATTTTCGATTTTATGAGACAGGTCATTCTCTCATAATACATTATATTTAATTCAAAAATCAAGTACTACTTATTTTAGTTTGGTGCATGGAGCACATGCACCCTTAGAATCCTTTCAACCATATTTATATGGCTTCAAAATTAAAGCAATATATACACAGTGGAAATGCGAACGAAAGTCGTATGCACATTGGTCCGCATTTGACATTTATTGTCTGGTTTCCGACTAATATCACAAATTTAGCTGCTTGATCCAATTAATACATATTTTTGTCATAACTCATGTAGTAATTTTTTTAAAATTCAGGACTTGATGATTTTCAATACGTATCATTGTAACTTGTATGTGCTCTCGATATTCTTAATTAGCTTAGTATTCTCTCGTACACTATTTAATTAAAACCATGCTAGCTAGTAGCTAGTGAGAGAGATATGACGAAAAGGAGGAGTACTGGAGACCATCACGTTGATGGCTTCAACACAAAGTCTATCTGTCTGCCCTTCTGTCCCACTGCTTTTCTCCATTATAATAATAAGTATACTATACATATGCTATAAGTACCCTCATATTCATATATGTATATTACCACAACATATTCTCAAGTCCACCCTGTCACTGCCCCTTATATTCACTCCTCCCCTTCATACCTCCCTTCAACTTTTCTCTCTCTCTCTCTCTCATAGGACTGATTGATACTTCACATTCATAGTAACAGTTTGTAATTAAGCTGTTCTGTTGTTCCAACATGACTATGAGTAACAATGTGGGCCAGTTCGGAGATACAACGTTGACCAAAGTGTTCGTCGGAGGATTGGCATGGGAAACTCCGAAGGAGGCCATGAGGGATCACTTTGAAAAGTACGGCGAGATCTTGGAGGCCGTCATCATCTCCGATAAGGTCACAGGCAGATCCAAGGGCTACGGCTTCGTAAGTAGTAGCAATTGTGTCAAAGGTTTTAAATAGTAGAGGTCGGTTACATATCATGAAGACGTTTGCATAATAGGATTTTGGATCTCTAATATCGTTATTTTTTCACTTAGGCCTATGGATATGTACTTATTTGTACCAGCCAAATTATTTGGTATGCTCCTATTTGAAACCCAGAAGACCAGCGAAGCCAATGTGCGCCGTGATTAATCATACTAGTAATTGGTTGTTTTTTTTAGGTTACGTTTAAGGATGCGGATGCGGCTAAGAAGGCTTGCGAGGACGCCACGCCGATCATTAATGGCCGCCGAGCCAACTGCAATCTGGCTTCGCTCGGAGCTCGACGCCCTAGATCAGCGCCAACCATGGTGCCGCCGCCATCACTTCCTCCACAAGGTATGGGATACTTATTTCCTTTACGTATTCATCCCATGTTTGTTTTACTACAGAACAATATATATACACACAAGGCCCATCTGTTTCGAATTCCCGTTTAAATTGCCCCAAAAAAAGTGACTTCAAATCTACAAATATGGGCCATGCATGTTATCAATTGTAAAATTTAAACCATTAAGAACGAGAAAAGCAAAAAAAGAACAAAAACAAACATCAATTTCATGTTCTGAGGGATCTTACTTCAATTTCTAGTCAAATAGTTTCTCTTTTTATGTTCGATTTGAATAGCAGAACCAAAGGTTTTGAATACCGTACCGGCCAGCGTATCAATTTTTCTACTGGTATGGTACGTATTGGTACCGATCAGATACCGGGTACCGTTTCGAATTTAGTGGTATTGCCATTATATATAGTTATAAATCCATTATTTTCCCTATGACATCCAATTCATCATAACTTTCATTAGACCACAAAAATTACACTGTCATTATATTACTCTCTTCTAATCCAAAAAAAAAGAAAAAGGAATAACTTCAGTTAACTATCAAAACTTAAGAGTTCAAACTACTTTGTAAATCGAAAAAAAAAAAAAAAAACTACTCCACTTTGTAAAACAAAAACAATAAAAACCCTTCTCTCCGTGGGTCCCAATGGCCCACAGACAAACAATACATTATGCTACAACCAGTTTAAAGCAAGATAACAGGGTAAAATAGTCCTTTTGGCATTTTAGGGCTTTGAACCTTCTCCACCAGACTACAAGTTTCCCCCTTTCTTCTTCCGCTGCTGTCGTGCTCTCTCTCATGGAAAAACAGGTAAGCTACTTCTCTTTCTCTCTCTCGCGTTGCGATCGTGCGTACATGCCCACTGGTTGCGATCTCAGATCTGACCGAGATGCATTTGTAAAAGCAGTCAGTCGGTGCAAAACGTACCGGACGGTATAACCGGGACTGCCATTTCGCTCAAGATTGGCCGGAATTTCCGGTACTCGCCGGTAAGGACTGGTAGCCGGAACGGTATTTGTGCAGCAAGATACCGGTTTCACATAAATTCGATACGTACCTACCGGCTGGTACGGTATGTGATTCACAACCTTGAGCAGGACCGAAAGACTCCGAAAAGTAGTAAATAGCATTTTAAAAAAGTCGACAACTGCCATTTTGTTGAAATTAAACTCATAACTCATAAGCATTGCCGAAGCAACAGCGAATGGGGGACTTAAAATTAATAAAATGATGTAGGATCCAATGTTGGAGCGAGATCTGTGTCACCGGTACCTGCTAGCCACGTGCAGTGGTACTACCCGGCGGGGACCCCACCAACGCCGTTTCGTCAACAGCACCATCATCAGGCCGTCCCTTTTTATGGGTACATATATCCTTAATTGATTTCCTTCCTGATTCATTTTAGTAGTATGTTGTGGCATACTTGTAAGATATAGGCCGTTTGTCTTACATGATGTGATTTTACCTGGTTTCTCCACAGATACTCTCCGACCTACATTGCCTCAGATATGAGCTACAATCATGTGAGTACTGTAATAAGACCGTGCTTAATTTGATCTCAATATTCCTTCTGATGCGACACTCCCAATAAAGAAAATCGAAATCTATGCAAGTACCTCTTACATAATTTTCTCTTATTTATATAAAGTTTTCTTTGCGGGAGGGAAACAAACAACTTTCTCTAATGAAAGATTGCTACTCGACTTGACCATTTTATTTGACTTCTTTAAAATTGTGTATGTATTGTGTGGTAACAGAAAGTAGGGTACACGGGGGGAGGTGGGTCGTACATGAACATGAACGGCCAATTCTCTCAAGTGTATCCGGGTCAAGCAGCCATGGTGGGCGGTGGGAATGCATTGATGCCTATGTATCCTCTGTATCACTTCCACCACCACTCACAGACCATGGGCCTCCCTGCAGCAGCTCACATTTACTCCCCAACATCAGCTGCAGTAGGCTCAATTCCCACAGTTCCGGCCCTCATCTCAAAGCCCACACCCATGATGGCTCCAACCACAGGTACTTACTTTGATACTAATAACTACAGTAATACTAGTAATTGATACATCCGCAGTCTCAGTCAAAGGTTTACTTATTTCTGACTGACAATTACGAAAGTGTTAATTAGTAGTAATCAATTTACCAATTGAGAGAATGTGATTTGGATCTGTTCCAGTGCCAGTTGCCTTACGAATACCCACATGGTCATAGATGGGCTATTCTTTCTTGACTGTTAGGAATGTCAGCTTTAGCTTTTTGAGTTACTCTTTTTTTAGATGTGCTACTATTATAAGAAAGACCTTAGGAGCATCTCCAATCAAGTTCCAAAACTCTACTATTTTAGAGACAAAAATGAATTGAAAATACATGATATCTAGATACCATGTTGGAGACAAATTCTATTGTATAATTTTACAAAACTGATTATTATACATACAGTTTGCTTGCAGGCTGTGGAATAGGGGTACAGTTGGCACGGGCTAAAGTAAGAGGAAGAGAGCACACAAATATTATTATTATTTTTTTTAAAAAGAGGGGCAAAAATAACAAGAGGTGGGATGGTGGTGGCTGCTCAGAACTACATTATTATCTAATCTGCCGTGGCTCTTCTTTCCATCTTTATTTTTTCTTTATTTTTGGATTATATTCATGTTTTTAGGTGTGTCTGATTATTTAGATTCATTCATTCTCTCTAACCTTGTTTGAGATCTGAAAGGAAAATCATTGTAACAGAAGTCATGTTAAGTATTCCCCTGTCTTATATAAGGGATGCATCAATCTCTCTCTCTCTCTTAAACACACAACATTGTGCAATGCTTTTTTTTTTTTGTTACTCGGGGTGGTCAGGCTTATGCGAACCCATCTAATTTCTTAGGGATCAATCCTACCGTCTACTAGTGGCATCCATTGAAAGTCCGAACAAAGTTATGTATGGACTAAACCCACAAAAATTGATAGCACCAAACTGTGTACAGTCACCATGGCGCATGTGAAGACGTGAAAAAGATAACCCTTTGCGTTTGTGCTTTCATAAAAAAACTGTAATCAGAAAAAAAAAACCAGAATGTTTATGTGTGAACACAAGAACACATCCAACTGGTAGGCACTGTTTGGATGGACAATGTTCTCAAACGAAGTAAGTTATTTCTTAAACTGTAATCAGAAAAAAACCAGAACGTTTATGCGTGAACTCAAAAACATATCCAACTGTACGAGACTCGCATATTCTATTGCGGTGATCTTAACCATCTATTGTGTAGGCTCTTTTACGTAAATTATCCATGAAATAATCAGCATAAGTAGATTTACACAGATATCTAATCAACTCACATTTGTTTTGAGAAAAAGTTAACAGTAAGTCCGACGGCCTATTATTTTCCAAGATAAATGTTATTCAATTATGCACTCGATCAACTTCATGACTTTTTTCATAGATACAGATACATGGAAACTTACAATTTACTAGAAATCTCCACGCTCCTGAATCAAACCGTCCAATCCAAATGAGGACAAAAGCGATCTCAATCCATTTGGTTACTTGAAGAACGTGAAACCATATAAGGGGGTGTTCCAGTTTTGTAAAAAAAGAAGTTTTAGAAAATGAGGTAATTTCAAGCTCAAAAACCATATGTTTACGCAAATAATTTTCCTACTAATATGGATCTTTTTTAATAGATCTCATTGAGATCTTTTAAACGGTGCAAAAAAAATTAATTTTTATTTATTTTCATTATATTTGAGTTTGAAATTATCTTCTTTTTAAAAAAGATCAAAAAGAAGGTTTAAAAAGAAAACGAAACGGCACCTAAATGAGGGCGTTTAGCATTGATAGAATTTGGGGCTTTGGGCGGCCAAGGCAGAGACACTGAATTCAAACTCAGGTAGAAGATTTTGAGGAAATTGCAGGCTTCTTAGACAAACAAACCCATGTTCGATCCTAAGGAGAAATCAAAGTGATGCTAGTACGAGCGCATCACTAATGAATTCTTACCCTGTTTCCATCAGTGGGTTTTCCAGAATTAGAACTCCTAGCACTGACTCAAATAATGGTGAAAAACCTTTGCAATTCAAAAATACACCTGAACCTTTGCCAATACCCCCCCAAAAAAAAATATAAATAAATAAATAAATGAATAACACTGTTTAGCATTAGCTGCAAAAAGCTCAGCTACTCTAACCTCCGTTGCTTTGCAAATGGAGTTTAGAAACCTCTTCGGCCACCTCTTCTGGTGTCTATCTCGTTGTAAACCCAAACGACTCTGCTCCAGTGCAAACAGAATTTCTGTCTGCCAATGGAGTCCTTGTACTGGGTATGACCTCAACAGCATTTGTTTCCATATCAGTGAAACTGTGACCAAAGATGGGATTACAACGACCCTTGTTCTTCCCACTGAGCTCTATCACTGTGTCCCTGTTGAGATCAACGGCTTCAAAGTATCTGCTTAAACCATTAACCTCCAAACTAGCGAAGTTCTCCTTTGCTTTTTCTTTCTTACTTCTGTTTATATCTCCATGATAGACTAGATGATGGTCTAGATTTTCATCTTTGCTTGGATGGATCATATTGACCCTTAAGCGGACACGCCTCTTGTTGTCTCTTCTCATTCCATTTTCTAGTATGCCGTCTGTTATTTTCCTTTCTTCCTTCAAACCGGAATTCCGGCCTAGTTTTCTTGTGTCATATCCCCCATCACTAACTTCCCTAGATTTGGAGCTATTTTCTCTGCACAACTGAGGACATATATAACTCTGAACTTTTGAAGCTTTCCCTGGGAAATTTTTTACTGTTGCCGAAATGCGGGACACTTGTGGTGAACTTTCCTCTTGTTCTTGACTCTGTGTTGTGTTTCTGGCCTTTATCACTCCAGTTTGCTTAGAACGAGATTTCATATTTCCCTTTTCTGCTATTACACTAGCAGGTTGAGGTTTACCAAGCGTTTCACCATTTGTAGTCCCATTGGTATTAGACAAAACACTCTGTGCTCCCAAATGAAGCTGCAAACCTCCACTAACAGACGGCACTAGAGATTTTTCCTGCCAAACAAAGAAGCTTTATTTGGTCAAAATCACAGATTTCCAATGTAATAACCATATAATAGAACTACATAAACCAAGATAAACTACCTCATCAAAGAACCCCATCTTGGGTGATGGCACCCGAAGACCTGAAGGTCTGAATCTTCTTAATTCTGCCAAAGCATTACCAGTTTCCAGGACTTCATCAATGCATCGAGTTAGCAACTTCGTTTGCTGATTTTCTTGATGGCCAAACAATTGATCATGTGAGTGACTCTGCAAATCTAATTGTTGGGTGCCAACATTGCTTAAACAAGCTCCTCTATTGGTGCAAAAGCTGGTCTCCAAACATTTAGATCTGCGCATGGCAGAAGCTGATGACGATTCCAAAGACCATTCATCAAAGGAGTTAACAGGTGATGCAAACGAATACTGGTTTGAACTAAGATTTCTCAAACCGCTTTTGCCTCCTGGCGAGCACCTTAGAGGAGGAGTCGTGTTGGTTGAACCAGTGGCAGCAAGTCTAGTATTTGTGGAATCAGTTTTTCTCTTTGAGGTTGAGGAAAATCTAAAAGACGGAGAGCAAGAAGCTGTTGCATCATTGCTGGCAGTGACAGGAATTGGAGAAGACGGTATAGGAGAAATCATAGAGCTTGTGGAACAAAATGAGGTACTGGAACCAGATCTCTTGGACACTTCCAAACCTTGCCCTGTAAGAGTCACAAAAATTTGGACTTAAATTAGGAAACAAACTTTCAGACTATTGCAGAAGAGTCTGGAGTTCTTACCAGATCTAGATGTTGCAGTTTTCTTCTCCATTTTGATAGGGTCCGCGCCCAAGAGAATCTTTGTTTGTCCTGCTGAAACGGGGTTCATAATGCGTAATATCTTTGGCGGCTTGTGGGAAAACAAATTGGATTCTCCATTCCTTGTAGCATGCTGTTTTGTTCGAATCAGAATTAGTAAGTCAAGTTATTTCCTAATTGTCTGTTATAAACAGCACTGCGCACTTATGAAGTCGATACCATACATACAACACCGTAAGTAAATAAAGTAACAATCTCATTCTTATTTATTGACATATGCCTGTAAATTTTCTGAATGGGCAACAACTTCTCTAGTTCTTTCCGATCCTTTCAAATAGATGCTTTGCCATCTAGAAATTGGCATGGGTTTCACCTGTTGTTTATATAAAGAGTATCAAAATGCTCAGGAAGTACCAGAACAATCAAAATACCACCATCAATAGAACATACCCTATTTTGCGAGACATCATCCACTTTCTTCAAGTCTGAAAAGAACCAACCATATATCGATCATAAGCTCATCAAGAAAAGGAGCACAAAAAAGGGGGACTACAAAATGTTTTCTAGAAGACAAAATGGCTAGGTGCCAACATTCTAATAACAGAAACTCTGCATCGTTAACACTAGAGATCAAATTTTTGTCGCATAATTATGTATGTGCATAAAAAAAAACAATTAAATGGCATTTAAAATTTCTGCATCACTGCTGTTGTGGCCCGTGGGCCTTATTCTAACCCAGTTAGATGGGGCATCTAAACTGCAACTACGCTATTTCACATACAAAATGAGCAGGCAAAGTTACCTCATCCGTTCAAAAGAAGACAAGTTGTAAGCCAAAGCACACTTACAGCGGGCTTTCTGTTTGCGAGCTTCTCCAACTCCTGATTTGCAATCTGACTTGAAAACATTGGACATTATACTGGATCTCTGGATGGATGCTCTTACATCTTCAAACAGATCACCCTCAGTGATTTGGTTGGTTTCAAAACAGAAACCATCACTTTTTAATGTGTATTGTATGTCAACGGATCTCCGCTTACGTTGATCTTGTTGAATCTTATGTACTAGATGAGCTTCTGATTTCTCAAAGCCTCGATTTATGATACACAGCTCTTCAGGGTCCAGAACTCCTGATTTACAAAGCATCAGTTTTGATTCTAACTTGCTGCAATAATATGAAATGGGGTAACATTGATAGAAATGTTCCAGATTGCTTATACCTGCACTGGTGAAGAAGGCACTATCCCAAGCTAAGCTTTTGCGCACGTGACTTGCTCTTCCAGGGTCCATGGATTCAGAAACTAAAAGGTTCTGCTCCCTTTGTTTGGGTATATCTGCTGCATTTTCAGCTCCTTGAGAACTCGTATTCCTAATTAGCTTTAAATCTTTGTTCTCGTCTATATTCTCCAACAACACTGTGAATATCAAATCAAGCAGAAAATGTTTATTCTAAGCCATTAATTGAGAATGGAAGAGTATGTTAAATACATAAATTAACAACTATTTATGTATGTGTACATAAAAAATTCATATATTAGATAAAGGTGTTATTTTTCTACATTAAAGAGAAAAAAATCCAATGAAAAAATGAGAATAGCATATTGTTTTTTTCCATAACATAGATTATTACTTTCGTATTTCTTAATTTTATCAAGAGTATTTACACTTTTCTTCCTTAAGTTATTTAATTAGTATTAGGCTTTAATTTGGTTCACATTTCAAATATTGCATTTTTTTTTAACCCAGTTTTAAGATTTAAAAATCAAATTAAAACCCAAACCGTGTCCCCGAGCGTGTCGGTTACGTGTCGGAGCGTGTCCAAAACCTGTCCGACCTAGAAAAAATCATTAAATATTTAGACACACATTTTCACGTGTCAAACATGTGTCGAAAACGTTTCCGAGTGTGTCCGTGTCCGACATGTATGGGATACAAATACGAAAGGCCTAAAGACGTGTCCGTGCTTCTTAGGTTCCAACTGTTGCCATGAAAACTACGATGTGTCAGTGGTTTTACCATGCAACCAGGCACAACCGAGATACATACATACATGTATATATGATAATCAAGCCATGGAAAAGTGAGACAATGGGAAACTACAAAATGATACACGCAGAAGTGGACATCAGAAATTCATACGACTATTGGGACAGGTGTGCAAAAACATTTTGTTTCTCACCTTGAATATAACAACTAGGGAATTATCAAAACACATTGATTATAGTGTTTAGTACCAGCTCATGTTTTGGTGAAACAGACCGGAATACATTAGACTTAGAACTACAATTAGAAAAATTAACCTCACAGGAAGTAGAGAAACATTAGAGGTGAAAGGGAATAACATCAACTAGATAAACTATGTTTTGATAAATCCAGCGGATTCCCTCTAATTTGGTTATTTTCTCAAATTATGGCTTCAATAAGCAGTTATTGTTGATATTATTAGCAATGAGTGCCAAATCTGAAGGAGAAAGAGTCCAGGTCAAATTGGGTAGAAGACAAGGCCAAGATACAGTAATCTTTGAAAAACTCAGACCAATTGGTTTCCAAAGGTGGATTTCGGTGTTTTCCTAACCAGTGAAGCAATACAATCTGCATTGAAACCCCTAAAAGTTTGCTTAAGTTTTTTTTTTAATTTCTTCGACCACTCTCAACTGCAGTTTTTCATTAACGGTAAGTTGGTAACTCTTCTTTTCCTTTTATCCCTTGTTCATCTCTTCTCTACTCTTCAACTCTGATAACGTATGAAGAGTTAAAGGATTGGTTTTCTAAGCTGACTGCTTTGAATTTCTCAACAAGCAAGACAAAGATTTTATGTGATTCTTCAACTATGTAGGTTTTCTTTTTTTTATCAAACTGTTCAATTATGTAGTTTAGTACATCCACGTTTCACTCCAGTTTCCACTATTTGACCAATGAAGAATGGAGCACATTTACATCGGTTGCATAGAGCAAGTATTTGTAAATTGTAACCTAGGTTTACATCCTGAGCCCACACTGAAGGCGCTATCCTTGGACCACTGCGACCTGAGCGGTCAAGTCAAACCCCGAATAATCAAGCGCAAATTAGACCAAACAAGCTTCACAAAACCAATAGTCATGAACTAATTGCACCAGAGAGATTCATAATCTAAAACAAATGAAAACAATCCCTGAACTCAAACCAAAAACCTCCGTTTTGTTACTGAGAATCCAAAAGGAAAAAAACCAAAAAGAGTATGGCCTGCTTCGGGCTAAAGCCCAATAGACCGTCGCCTTAGGCTCTCCAAAAATGTACAAAAACTAGGGCCTCCTAAAATTTTTTTAGCCCCCGTATATAAGTCCTTTTTTATTTATTATTTATAATAACCCAGTTTAAAACCCAAACAACCTATTTTACACTTAAGGGCGACATGCCCAACTTTACTTACTGAATAACGAAAAAAACACGAAAAAGTAAATGGAGATTACAAAATAATCTAATGTGCCAGCCCTTAAATTTCGGAGGCCTGACTGAAAAAATATGGCCCTTAATAAATTTTTAAGGAAATAAATTAAAGTCAATTAAACTTTTCAACCACCAAATGTATGTATTCAACACGGAAAAAGCCCAAAGTCGATAAATAAAACTTTTCAAAAAGCATCACGTATTAAAACAAGGGCATACACTATTTGACATCTTCTTAATTCTTTTTTTTTCTTTCCTGATCCCAACAAAGAAGAGATGAGATGAGATGAGAGTATGTACTTTAAAAATTAAGGGGATACATAAAATATAGCCGAGAATACCAACGATTTCCAACTTAATAAAGTATTGCACAATTACACAGCCGAAATGTATAATAAACGTAATTACACATTGATATAATCTTTTGCTTGAATACATACATACCTGAAAGTCGAAAATCTCGGAGATTATCGTCCAAATGAGAAGCTATAAGAAAATCGTCTTCTGAGGAAATATCGATCAATTGGAGTTTTTCCATTGCAAGTAGACGATTATCATGTCAACTTCTACGCATGGCGAGTAGTATATACTAGTATGTGAAGAGAGAGAGAGAGAGAGAGAGAGAGAGAGAGAGAGAGAGAGAGACCGCTACAATTTTGAATTTTGGGGAAGTTAATTTAATTAAGGAAGTAATGGTGATTTTCGAAACGGACAATAGTAGTAGTTTTTTTTTTTTGATCGGTGACAATAGTAGTAGTAGTGTACTACTCCTTTTGGAGCGGGAAATCTTGGATATCGAGTCCTGCGATTTCTGATTTTCACCCTTCGGCCTCATGCAAAGCCCAAATCTTGGCCACGTGATTTTAAGGGTACCCATGAGAAATTGCCAAAAAAAATAACTGAGAAGAACTTGATTCGAACAGTTTTGCATAAAATGCATTTAAAGTATTTTTATGAAAAATTGTTTAGATCAAGCCCTTCTCGGTCATTTTTTTTGGGCGAATTCTCGCGGTTACCCTTAAAATCTATATCAGTCAGGATCCTATGAGGGATCCCTTACGGTCTTACCGTAAGGGACTCCCCTTTCCCAATCAAATTGCAACGATCCGAGCCGCTCAATGTGTTCAGAACGTGATTTTAAGGGTACCCGCGAGAAATCGCCCAAAAAAATAACCGGGAAGGGCTTGATCCGAACAGTTTTGCATAAAATGCATTTATAGTGTTTTTATGAAAAACTGCTCGGATCAAGCCCTTTCCAGTCATTTTTTTGTGCGATTCTTTTACAGTACCCTTAAAATCACGTTCTGAACACATTGAGCGGCTTGGATCGTCACAATTCGATCGGGAAAGGGGAGTCCCTTATGGTAAAGCCGTAAGGAATCCTTCATAGGATCCTGACTGTATATATATATATTGCATTTGTTTCGCGTCAAATATTTGTGACTTTATTCAAAAAAAATTGAGTTTAGATAATACTATTTACTTTTCCGATCCAAATCGTCGAGACAAACCGATAATCCATAAGTATTTAACGCAAAACTAACAAATACAAAATAAAATTTGAATAAAGACAAAAAAAAAGAAGCCAAGTGGCTTATTTAGTCAAAACACCTTAGTAGTCACATAATCCTTCAAGATGTACATCCGCTCTCAATCATCTCTCAATTCTCGCTTTTGCAAATTTTAGTACATCTTATTTTAAGCTCGCCCTCACACTCCCGCTCAAGCAGGAGAATACAAACTTGGACTTAAGTGTACCAAAAAAAACAAAACTTGGACTTAAAAAAAAGATTTGGATGAGAAGAGAAAAAATAGAACATATAGGTCATTAGAAAAGAACTGGTATTTCTTTTTTGAAGAAATTAAATAGACATCCTATTTAAGTTTTTCTTCTATTTTGGAAGTTATAAATAAATTTTAGGTTCTCAGTTTTCTCTTATTGAAACCAAGGGTGATTTTGTTAATATGTGTTCAATGTAGTCCGTATTATTTAATTTTAGTAATATCTTATTTATTTTCTACAACTTTTTGGAATCAATCAGTTAATGAAAAAGAGGCCCCTTTCTCCAATTGTATTTTAGCAACTTCAAATTAGTGAACATACATACAAATTGCAGCTCAAATTGATTTCAATTTTTTGACAAACCTTAAAAACTAGATATTATGGAAAATTACTACCGAGCACTATTAATTATATTTCTAGTTTTTAAGCAACTAAGATAAATGAGCACACTCTAGCTGAGTGTATGATTCAGTGAAGTTTTAATTGAGTTTTTTTTAAAAATACCAATTGCATGATTTTCAATATTTCCTTGTCTCTATTTACTCACCAACCAAACAGAGTATTTGTTTTGCATTCATGAGTTGAACTAACTTTTGTTCTATGTGGCAAGTAGAGTGGAGTGCAGTTGGTGTATTTCTTATACTTTCATGCACATAGGTAGAGTCCAATTTCTATAAGCACGCATCCCTCCCTCTTCGAGTCCCCTAGGATAGAGTAGATTAGGATTTAAAAAAAAAAAAAACTTTTGTTTTATATGTATTTTGGGAAGGTTGCAGAGCTTTTATCCTGGGCTCTTTCTCCCTTATCTAACATTTTTGCAGGTCTCTTCTTGTTGTTCCTGCTGCCGTCATTTCCTCTTCTCCGGGTCTCTCCCCTCTATTTTGGCCTTTCACTTGCCGGCTATCGCTGTTGGGTGTAGGCGGCTTGGCTTAACAGCGAGGTGTGTTTGGCAGATAGAGGTGGCGAGATTTGCGTGGTGCACGACATTAGCCTTCCTGGGGTCTGTTGGATCAGCCTAACGGCATGGTGGACCATGCGGCAGGTTCTGTTGGGTGGAGGGTTTCGTCGACGACGCCGAGCTTCTTCAAATCTGGTGGTGGCCAAAGGCGACGATGGTGGTTCTGTTTTAGCTCGGAGGTCTTTCGTTGTTGGTCACAGTGCGGTGGCGGTCCGACGGCAGCTTGGTTCCTTGCCTCCGATTCTCGGACCGTTTGTGAGGACCAAATTAGCGATTTCTCGACGGAGTTTCTCTGGGTTCTGGACGCGTATGGGGCTCGTCGGCGAAGGTTGTTGCTCGTTTTTTCTATGGCTGAGTGTTGTGGTCGTTCATTGAATTTGGTGGTAGTGCGGCCTATTGGAGTGGGTGGCTGGCGGTTGTAGGGTTGCGTTTTACAGGGCTGCTAGGGTTGGGTAGAGGTTGGGCTGGGCATGCCTATGTTTTCTATGGGCTTGCTTGTTTGGGTTTGGGCTTAATTTTATATCTCGACTATCTAGGCCTTTAGGATGTGTGAGCTGTATTTTGTATTAATCTGGGCATTGAGGCCCTAAGGGTGTTTTTAGGCTTTGCCCTCAGGTGTTTCGGCCTTGGCCGTTCTGGGTTCGGGCAGTTTGCCCTTGGATTGTAGGGCCTTGCCCTCTTTAGATGTTTATCCAACATTTGGTTGGATCTCCCTCCCCTCTCCTCCAACTTGATGTACTCATTGTCAAGTTTTCCCTAATAATATTTTTTGCGGTTTAAAAAAAAAGGATGGGTATGTTGCGTACCCAAATGTAAAAACAGTTTGACATTGCTTTTCAGGTGATTTCATCTTTCCATCATTTACTTGTTTGATGGAGTTAATAGATATTTTAACTCTTGTCTTATATTTTTATCCTTTAGGGCTCGATTGGATGCGGGATGAGTTTTGGGGGTATTGTTTACAGAGGGAATAAGATAGTAGGACGTATTATTATGGAGGGATGACCCACATTCAAGGGCGGAGCCAACATGTGACCAGGGAGGATCACGTGCCCCCCCTAATTTTACACCTACTTAAAAAATGTTAGAGAAATTGGAAAGTTTGAGTACAGCGTTTATTGCTTACTTTGTTTTCACATGTTTTCAACCCAATCAATGAACCACTTAGCCCTTGTTCGTTTGGCTTTTTAGAGGAAAAGTAAAAATTTGATCCTGAATCTCCTTCCAAAATTGCCATTTCCCCCATATGATATTTGAATTTTTGAGCCTAACCAATTATTGTCTCGTCATTACTCTCTCTCTCTCTCTCTTCCCAATTATTGTGTCCATCATTACTCTCTCTCTCTCTTCCTGAAAAATTTCTACCCAGGGCTCTTTCTCTCTCCTCCACCCCTCCTTTCCCTCAATAATTAATAAATTAATAAATTATTTAAAATTCATTTTTTAAATATGTGTTTTATTATAATTTATAAGTTTTGTTATTATGAAATGTAAAAATGTTAAATTTAGTTTTTTATTTTGTTTTATAGCTTATTTTTTTCCTTGAATGGTGAGTATCCAATTTTCTTGTTATGAATGGTTAGTAAGCATCTTCTTTTTTTTTTTGGTTGTTGAATTGTTGGTATAACCAAATTTCTTGTTATGAATGGTTAGTAAGCTTTTTATTTTTTTCAATTTTCTTATAAATAGGAGGTATAGCTCCATTCTTCATTCATTCCAAGTCCAACAAATTATTCCTTACAAAAAATATAACAACAATTTCATAATTTTCCTTATTTGTTCTATGGCTCGGAAAATTTGGAGTGAGGCGGAGGAGAGTCGATTGCTTTCGGCCCTTACAAGCATGATACAATCGACGAAGTGGAATGCTGAGCAGAGAATCTTTAATCCCGGTTACTTGAATTATCTACAAGGTCTTATGGCCGTTGAATTTCCCGATGCTCCTATTGAAAAATTCCATATTCAATCCAAGATTATGAGGTGGAAGCGGACTTGTAAGTTAATTATGAACCTAATTCATGCTCCCGGATTTGATTGGGATCCGACCTGACATGAGGTGGTGGCCGAAGATGATGTGTGGATTGCATATATCCAAGTTGTAACAACTCCGATTTTCAGTAAATAAAAATCTCGTTGTTTATTATTTTGACTCTATAAATTCCGTATTTTCCAACAATCTGTCATGATTAGATTTATTCGATTCAAACCCAAATTTCGTTCCGCCTTGCGATCTAGTCATTTTCTAAAGACAAGCAAGATAGCAACCCTAAGTCGTCCTATTTAGCAAGCCTAGCTAGCTTCCGACTAATTGTTAGAGTAGCCTAATTGAACCTTTGAACCATTTGAACCCTAAGTGAGACCTTGACCAAAAGTCAACCCTCGATCTATTACCCATTGGACGATAGATACTAGGATAATCTTTATCCATTGGACCATAGGTTTACCCCTTGGATATTGTGACAAGATTTCTAGGTACACTTTATAAGATTATATATTACTTACCATCTTTACCCATTGGACGATAGAAGTTAGGAGATTTATTACCCATTGGACGATAGGTTAACCTTTCCACCTAGTACAAGGTCCATTAGTTTAATTAGATTCACCATGAGTCATTGTACTATATTAGATAGATTATGTAAGCTTAGTACTTCATTCTTTAACCTTTGGTTAATAAATGTTAGGGGAGTTATAATCCATTGGTCCATAAAACCATATCAAGCTATAGTACTAGGTTAGTATTAGTTAATTCCTTCCTAGATATGATATGTACTAATTTGATTAAAGTATATGATATGTTTACATCATCCTAGCATACTATATATTAGTATATAGTTATAAGTACATAGGTGGCATTTTGACATAGTTTAATAGGATAGTTTGACTTAGAAATCCAAAACAAGATCACATAGTACATTGTCCTTTCTTGATTAGGTGTCCAAGAGAGAGAGAGAGAGAGAGAGAGAGAGAGAGAGAGAGAGAGAGTGGCCGAGAGAGAGAGAGAGAGGGATAGAGAGAGAATTCGGATGAGAGAGGGAGAGAGAGTGTGATGTGTGTGACTAAGTGTACTCCCATATCTCCTACATCATCTTCTTGCATCACTTTGTACCACCATATCTAGGGTTTCTTATTCTTTCAACCCTAAAGGACTACCATATCTTATTTTCTATTCTAGACTAGACAAAAACCCCATTTGATTAGATTAAACCTTGTCCTAGGTTAGAAGAAAGAACAAGAAAATCCATTGGTCTTTCCAAACTCTTTTACCTTAGTACATTGGACCAAAGAGAGAGAGAGAGAGAGGGAGAGAGAACCGAGAGAGATGGGGAGAGAGAGAGGCCGGGAGAGAGTGAGAGAGGGAGAGAGAGATTTGTGTGATGTGTGCAAGTGTACAACTAGCCTAGTCATTGTCCTTTTGATCAACACCTCATCCAATCTAAGGACAATCAAATCTAGTCAATCTATGATCCATTGGATAACAAATGTAAGGGGAAATATTGTCTCTTGGATAATAGACCAACTTGGCCTATAAATAGCAAGCCATTTCAAGCCTTTGAACTCACACCTTCAAGCTTTGCTCCAACTTCTCTCTAGAAAGTCTAGTGTTCTTGTTGTTCTTGCTTAGTTCTTAGTTGTTCTTGAAGTTCTTCCTTAGTTCTTCAAGAAGCTCTTCTAGTGCCGCCACTAAGCCGCCACTCCACCACCCTACCGATCCAAAAGTTTTAGTAGTTTTAGTCAAGATCAAGTTTCGAGAGAAACCTTTCTCTTTCGAAGCTATCGACGCCATTCCTAAGCCGTTACTCCGTCCGACGAACTATTTTCCTAATCCGTAGCCGACTACCGCCAAGAAGAACAGTAGATATTCTATATCTACTCTTCTCTACGTATACGTATATATTCCTTAGTATAGTTCCTATGCTTTCAAAAATCTAAGTATAGCGTATTGGATACGTATTTCGAAACGATAGTACGTTATTCTAAACCTTTGAAACTCCGAGCATACGTAGATTATACGAGCCACTTTCCCTAAGCATGACTAGAAATGTTTAAAGAGTTGTTATCTTGATTAACCATGGCATGAATAGCTTAACGTTAGAACACTCAATAAACATATGCTGTTTTGAACTTAAGAAAGCATGATTTAGGATTAAGCTGTTTAATCTTAGAATGAATGTGAGCATGATTATGTGATTACTTGACTACTTGTTGTTGATAAAGCATAAGTGATTTATCACTCCAAAGGTGTCCGTCCATGTGACACTATGCTTAACCTTGTGTGATTAAACGTGAGTATGATGATATGACAAAATGAGCATGCTATCTAATATAGAGTTGAATGATCTTGCTAGTGTAGTTTCAAGATTACTAAAGTTGTTGTATGAATAACCGCGGAGTCTATGCATGCGAACGAGACACGAAAACCGAGAAAGTAGAAACATGACACCTAGGGTGTGGTTGATATGGATAAAATGAAGGATGGGATTAACCTGCGGAAAATATTTTGAAATTACATAATGACCGGACTTGGTAGTCATTATGTGAGTGTTTTCGAAAACCGTAATGTAGCCGGACTTGGTAGCTCATTGCGTAGATTTCCAATGGGACCGGACGTGGTAGCCAATGCAAGTTTTGAAAGAATGTGTTTTGTGAAAACCGTAATGTAGCCGGACTTGGTAGCTCATTGCGTAGATTTCCAATGGGACCGGACGTGGTAGTCTCATGTGGAAATGGGGCTTGGCCGGACGTGGTAGCCAATGCAAGTTTTGAAATGGATTTTGTAAATCATGATTGGCCGGACTTGGTAGCCATTGTGAGTGTTACTAATGAAGCCGGACTTGGTAGCCTCATTAGTAACAATTTATGAAAGAACGTTGGAAATTGGAATTTTGGTAAAGGTGAAAATTTGACATGGTCTACGATGAGTCGCGTAGGAGAAACACGAAAAGGCATGACACCAACGCTAAAAGATATCGAATATGAATGTATCATTGTGTTTCTATATTGTTGAATGAGCATGTGTAATTGTTTATATGCTTCCTTGCTTTAAGTTAAGAGTTAGTGGGTATAGTTTATTCTATTGGGCTTGTAGCTCATGGTGTTACCTTTTTGGTGACCCTGACATATTATACTGGGGGCGACGCTGGTATAATGTGTCAGAGTTAATTGATGAGCAAGGTGAGCAGTAAGTGTTGGAGGCTTTTGGAGCCGAAGAGCTTGCTAGGATGGAAGAAGAAGCGGAGTAGTAGAATACCCTAGAAATTCCCTCCTTGTGCAATAAAAGTACTCTAGTAAGACTTATGTTGTAATAATGAGCTTGACTCTTAGCCTTTTTATTCAATAAAATGTTTAATTAACGAACCCGAAAATGGGGGCGTTACACAAGTAAGGCATAATTATTATGTTTAATTTTTTTTTCAAATCTACTTACAATATGAAACTGTCAAAAGGAAATTTATATTTGCGCATGTTTGTACTTATTAGGATCATCCACAAGCTAAGATGGCAAGGGGCGTGCAATTTCCACAGTTCAATGATTGGTGCCTTTGCTTCGTTCACCCCACCCTTAGAGGAGTACGTGGATATGGCGGAACACATTTTGAAATGTAGTGCCTTTGTACTACAAATTAGCTCATGAACTTTGTAGAGTAGTTATTTATTTGTATTGAAATAAGATTTGCATGTTATGTATCTGTATGAGGTACGTAATTTAGATTAACAATATCAGTTACACAATGGGCAGTAACTCATTCCCTTGTAATAGGGAAAGGATTTTGTGCCGTGGATATAGAGTAAGGGATTTTATATAGCATAAAGCCAAATGATGTTAAAAATAAAGCCAAATGTCAACAACAAATTACTGAACTAAACGCATCGAGTTTCCGGTCGAATATCAAACTAGATAAAACATAACAGCAGCAACAATCACACACAAGCATAAACTAAGAGCATCGAGTTTCCGGTCGAATATCAAAGTAGATAAAACATAGCAACAGCAACAATCACACACAAGCATAAACTAAGAGCGATGATAAGAGTGAATGAAAACCCATCTCTGTCTTTCGGAGTGAACTCTGGTGATGATCCAGCCGCATCATCCAACAAAAGGATAAGGGAAGGTGGCACCAGTTGGTCAACTTGCTTGGTATGAGTCATCCAAGCGGTGTAGGCCTCATCCCATTATGAGTATTTTTTATGCATAGCACCTTTAAACTTGATGACTTGTTTGCTACATGAGGCCCAACTATCATATATGTCTGGGTTCATCCCCACAAAGACAACGTAGTACTCCGTAATACTTGTTTCTTGCCATTCCTATATATCATAGACATTGTATTGAGTACAGGAAAAATAACAAACACAAGGTACTAATAAAATTCAGTACATAATCCACCACATACATGAAAGTCCCAGTTTAAATAATAATACATAAAAAATACAAAAAAACATACGTGGGGAATCACAAATAAGGTAGATTTTGAAGATAAAATACTAGTGCATGAAAAAAAAAAAAACATCAATAGTCCGCCCAAATTTGTTGCGCAATTTCATTCCGCCTAACAGACATCAATTGAAGATTTTGACATGACATGTTCAGAGGCTCAACCTCGCCTACATTACCGACATGTTCCCCCGCGCCATTCCCGTCATTGTCCTCCTTATTTCCCTCCCAGTCATGTTCGTTATATCCATCAAAAAATTCATCTCTTCCACGCCACATTATGATCCAATTGTGGACCACACAACATGTAGTAACGATTGTTGGTTGACGAGCACATGAGTACCTAGGCATACTTTTTAGTATTGGAAACCTCGCTTTCAAAACACCGAAACAACGTTCTATAGCATTCCTCAACGATGAATGCTTGTAGTTGAACAGCTCTTGCGGCGAGCGAAACACTGTATCAACTCCATTCCACTGGTCCCTGTGGTACCTGCATCCTCAATAAGGAGCTAGATACCTGGGCATGTTTGTGTATCCAGAATCCACCACATAATATTTATCTACACGATAAGTCAATTTCTTTAGTTTAATTTTTACTTTTCGGGACAATGTATAAGTTAAATTCATTAATTAATTGTAATGTTTACTCACTCAGTGGAGGGTGTGGGAAGTTGTAGGTTGGGTTCGACACTGTAGCCAAGAAAACACGGCCATTGTGGGCACTCCCTTCCCAACCGGGGTAAACGAAAGTAAACTTCATGTCAAATGAGCAAACTGCCATCACATTTTGAGTTTTGATGGACTTCCTGCCATGAAATGCGATTTGCTTGGACGCCGGTACCCAAGCCTCAATGTGGGTTCCATCTATTGTGCCAATGTAGTCCTATATTAATTTGCATTAGTATTAGGCTGTGTTACATATCTCCAAACACTAGTGTAGACACCCCAATTTGGCCTAACGATTATTTCAAGTCCCACCTTGGGGACCATCCCAATGATGAAATGGATACAGTGATTGCTGATTGCCTTCTCGAGAACCTTAGGACTTTCGGTAAGAACTTTGAGCCACTTAGAGGACCCCATCTAGAGCCATACAGCCTTTCAGACAGAAAATACAGAAGCCTAGGAGAATCCATCTGTCGGCCGTAACATCGATCTCACGGCCTTAACATCATTTCCTCACCCGAGCAACATGTTGCTAGAAAATCTCCCTGAGAGATCAATCCCTCGGCCGCAAGATCTATCCTTCGGCCGCGACATCCATTCCTCGGCCACCAGATCCATTACTCGACCGCCAGATCGTCTTTTTTCTAGACTCTGGAACGTTCTGTCAATTGTTTGATCCAACTACACTACCTCTCCGATGCGTTCGAGCCACGTTCAGAGATTGCAACGAAGAGTTTGAATTGCATTGCAATTGCAATTGCAATCGTGCCATTTGATTGGCCAGAGTGAGTCACCAATTGCCTATATATAGAGGCCTTTGCACCACGAAATTAACAGGTGAATACACCCTTTCAAGCCACGAAACTCTGCAAAAATACTCCCTCAAACCCCCTTTGCAAAAGCCCTAACCTCCCGAAGGCAGCCATCAATCCGACGATCAAACCCCGAAGTTCAAACCCTAACCCTAGGGTTTTCCGAGAAGCAATCAGTCAATCACCACCAATCCGAAGCAATCAAACAACTGAGGGATCAAGGTGGTGAGGCCCAACGACCTCTGGTTTGTTTTATTTGTCATTCTTATACTTAATCATAGCTTTCTGATTATCTGTTAATCGTATATTCTGGTGTGAGGAAGAACACCGACTGGGGCTTCGATCCCTCGGCCGGTACATAAAACCAGTGTGATTACTCGGCCGTGACATCCATTCACCGGCCGAGTAATCAATTTCCTGGAACAGCTTTGTTTTATTTTCTGCTTTCTGATGCATGCTTATCGCACTGGCTCACTTTACTTACTGTTTAAAAGATTAATTAAACAGACTATGTGTTAGAATTAAACAAAGCATCTATGATGCCGGTGAAACCCAGCAAAGGATAGCTAAAATTGAAAGGTTCCAACTAAGAGAAAAGGAATAGTCCCGGGAAGACACTCACCGAGGGCAACGGAAGTCACTCGACGTTGCTAATCGCGGAAGATACTCACACGACCAAGCCACGCACTTGATTATCGAAAGACTCACTCACTTCAAGCAAGAAGAGAACTTGCACAATATATTTAGATTCCTCCAAAAACTATCGGCAGATTTCCTTCACAAAGACATAAATAGAGATTACACTAGATGACTCTACATCTACCCTCATGACACTTAAAGTTTTAAGACTTTCCAAAGCAAACAATACTTCCAAGACAAACAACACAAATTAACGAGACAAAGAAGTCAAAAGGTCTTCAAAGACTAACACAATAAAATAAATTTAAATAGACTTTTCAACTCCCAAGTATGCTCCTGCATCATTCTCCTCCGCTGGAAAAGACTCCTTCCTGGAATTCGCAACCAAATCTTCCCAAAGCCTTTCATCAAGTTTCTTGAGTTCTTGAGCAGAAACCCATGCATCTTCACAATGTGCTTTTCCTGTCCAATGAACCAGATATTGCGTATAGGTTCCTCGACGAGTAGTGGTGGAACGAACATCCAAGACATCAATGATTTCTTGCTGTGACTTTTTTGGTGAAGCAAGTAAGTGTTCAAGCTTCAAGGAATCACCATCGTCATTTCCATAATAAGCATACAAGTCACTGATGTTAAAAACTGGACAGATAGAGAACCCTTGCGGCAAT
Source organism: Rhododendron griersonianum (assembly GCA_018127125.1). NCBI lineage: Eukaryota > Viridiplantae > Streptophyta > Magnoliopsida > Ericales > Ericaceae > Rhododendron > Rhododendron griersonianum. Next base: position 26,388,485 of record CM030790.1, on the reverse strand, counting down.
TCTAATCGATAAGCATTTGGTCCAAGCTTCTTGATTATTCGGCATGGTCCAAACTTCTTTTGCTTGAGCTTGTTATAAGAACCCACTGGAAATCTTTCCTTGCGTAGATAAACCATGACAAGATCTCCTTCTTCAAACTCTTTATTCCTCCGGTGTGCATCTGCCCTAGTTTTGTAATACTTAGAAGCTTCCCTTAAGCGCTCTCGAACTTGATCATGAATACTTTTGATGTGGGCAGCAAACTCCTCTGCATCCATGCTAACTCAAACTTGGTTATTTAATGGCAAAAGATCCATAACTTGATGGGGTTTTCTGCCATAAATCACCTCAAATGGTGCCTTCTTAGTTGATCGATTGAAAGAACTATTGTAAGCAAACTCAGCTTGAGGAATAACAAACTCCCACCTTTTTGGATGGTCTCCAACCAAACTCCTCAATAAATTTCCAAGCGATCTATTCACCACTTCAGTTTGCCCGTCGGTTTGAGGATGATAAGCACTAGAAAACTGAAGTTGAGTTCCAAAATGCTTCCAAAGTGTCTTCCAAAAGTGACTCATAAATCGCACATCACGATCTGATACAATTGATTTCGGAACGCCATGTAAACGAACTATCTCTCAGAAAAATAAAGTAGCAACATGGGAAGCATCAGTGGCATTCTTGCATATAAAGTGAGCCATTTTTGAGAAGCGATCAACAACTACAAAAATGCAATCATACCCGTGCTGTGTTCTCGGCAAGCCTAGAACAAAGTCCATCGAAATATCCTCCCAAGGGACATTAGGGATAGGAAGTGGCTGGTATAAACCTGTAGTTTGCACTCCTCCTTTGGCCTTTTGACACACCAAGCATCTTTGCACAAAACGAGCAACATCACGCTTCAAGGATGGCCAAAAATAGCGTTCTTTAACCAGCAATTCAGTTTTGTCCCTTCCAAAATGCCCTCCAAGTCCACCACCATGCAACTCTTGAATGACAAAAAGCCTCAATGATCCCTCTGGAACACACAACTGATTTCCCTTGAAAAGATACCCATTCATGAGTAAATAATCTTGGCTTTTCCCATCACTTAGATCTTGCAAAACCTTTGAAAAGAAAGTGTCCGCTGCATAGTATTCTGGCAAGAGATCAAAGCCAACAATTTCGAAAGAGAGAGCAGTTAATAAGCTATATTTTCTACTCAAAGCATCAGCAACTTTGTTAGAGGAACCTGCTTTGCGATTTAGAACAAAACTGAACTTTTCCATGTAAGATACCCAGCCAACATGTCGAGAATTCAGCTTCTTTTGTGCCTTGAGAAACCGTAAAGCTTCATGGTCTGAATAGAGAACAAACTCCACACCAATGAGGTACTCCTCCCAATGTCGCAAGGCTTGCACAATCGCATACAACTCCTTGTCATAAGTCGAATACTTCTTCTTGGCATCAGTTAGTTTCTCACTGAAATAATCAATCGGCCTTCCTTCTTGCATTAGGACAGCACCTATACCAACGTTGGATGCATCACACTCTATAGACACCTCCCAAACGGGGCATTGCCATACAGATTGATCACGTTGTTTGCTCGATTGGTTGTTTGCTTCGTAAACCAAAATCATGGACATTTCCATGGCTAGGAACATCGCCACATGATAATGGTTATCATCAAAACAGAGTCGCCACCCAGTTTATTAAAACTGGGAAAATAGATAGAGATTCTGGATACGGGAGCCAAAAGTACAATAAGGGGAAGGTGTTAGGCACCCCTCTTTGCCCAGTCGTAAGACTGGCCCATAATCATTCAACATAAGACGTATAGATGCTTTGTTTAATTCCAACACATAGTCTGTTTATTTATTCCTTTAAACAGTAAGCAAAGTGAGCCAGTGCGATAAATGAAGCATGCATCAAAAAGCAGAGAAGCAGACAAACTGTCCCAGGAGATCGATTACTCGGCCGGTGAATGGATCTCACGGCCGAGTAATCACACTGGTTTAATGTACCGGCCGAGGGATCGAAGCCCCGGTCGGTGTTCTTCCTCACACCAGACAGAAAGATTAACGAATAATCAAAACGCTATGGTTAGTTAGAAATACAGTAAATAAGACAAACCAGAGGCCGTTGGGCCTCACCACCTTGATCCCTCAGTTGCTTGATTGCTTCGGATTGGGTGTGATTGACTGATTGCTTGATTGAAAACCCTAGGCTTAGGGTTTGAACTTCGGGGTTTGATCGCCGGATTGACGGTTACCTTCGGGAGGTTAGGGCTTTTGAAGAGTGGGTTTGAGAGAGTATTTTGGTAGGGTTTCGTGGCTTGAGAGAGTGTGTACTCTATGAATTTTGTGTGTTTATTTTCGGAGTCCAAAGGCCCTTTATATAGGCAATCGGTGACTCACTCCGGCCAATCAAATCACGAGATGGCAATTGCAATTGCAATGCATCTCTAACTCTACGTCGTAATCTCTGAGCATAGCCCGAACGCATCGGAAAGGTAGTGTAATCGGATCAAACGTCTGACAGAACACGTTTCAGAGTCTGGAAAAAGGTCGATCTGGCAGCCGAGTAAAGGATGTCACGGCCGAGTAATGGATGTCTCGGCCGAAGGATAGATCTTGCGGCCGAGGGATTGATCTCTCAGGGAGATTTTGCTAGCAACAGGTTGCTCGGGTGAGGAAATGATGTTGGGGCCGTGGGATCGATGTCATGGCCGACAGATGGATTCTCCTAGGCTTCTGTATTTCTGTCTGAAAGGCTGTATGGCTCTAAATTGGGTCCTCTAAGTGGCTCAAAGTTCTTACCGAAAGTCCTAAGGTTCTCAAAGAAGCAATCAGCAATCACTGTATCCGTTTCATCATCGGGATTGTCCCAAGGTAGGACTTGAAATAATCGTTAGGCCAAATTAGGGTGTCTACAAATGCCCCTCTTTGACTGAACTCAGACGGATCGCGAGACATGTTTGAGTAAGAGTCAAAGCTGTAAAAAGCAACTCAATTTGGTCCAACCACTATTCCAAGGGGTTTTTCGAAAAAGGTTTTGTTATGGTCGGGCCGGGAGGCTGCCTACGTATTCCACAAGGGAAATTCAGACCAATCGTAGTTCGGGCAATAAAGAAAAGTAAAAAGTTTGGAGGGTTAGAGACAGAAGACGTACCTTAGGGCTTAAAAAGCCGTAGTGTGACGTACCTAGACTGAGCCAGGGTTTTGGCGAAAAGTAGTTGAAGGAGCACGGGGCTACCGGGGAGTTTTCTGCGGAGAGCTTCCTTAGTATTTTGGGGTAGATCAGTACACTGCAGGTGCGTTTGCTTTTCTTGATCATCCTTACTTTGACTGAAAGGAGCTCGGTAGAGTAGCCTATCCTTGCGAATGAGCTGGAAGGGATTGATGTAATGGGGTGGAATCCAAACCATCTGCTGGAGATGAGTTGGACGCCGGTTTGCTTTTGAGATGTAGGGGACGCAGGGCCGGTAACTGGAGCACGGAGCTTTGGAGATGAGGGAACCGAGGCACGGAGTCGGTTGTAGTCATAAAGCGGAGGCCTAAGGTGTTTTGAGTTTGATAGGACCGAAGCGCGGAGCTGGTATTGATCACAAGGCGAGAACCTGAGGTGATTAGATTGAGGCGTGGAGCCTGTTGCAATCCTGAGGCGAGGGCCTGAGTTGTCGGGGCTTAGAGCTTGACATGATATGAACCGAAGCATAGAGCTGGTTGCATTCTGATGGTCTGTGCACGGAGCTTTCTCATCATAAGTGTTGGCGTGGAGCCAAAGGATCGAGGCGCTGAACCGATCAATAAAATCGAGGCATAGAGCCGGTTGATTGCAGGGTTGACCTGTTTCATGAGAGATATGTAGAGTGTATATGTGTGATGATGGTTGTTAGATGTGAACAGATATGATGATGCAGACTCGATGTGATAATGTTGATGCAATATGTGCACGGGCCCGTGCGTGTGTGTTTGTTTTAAAGCTTAGAGCTTCTATCAAGTTCCGGACTTGAGCATTCAGAACGTAGAGCTCGAGCATTCGGACGGCAGAATCCGAGCATTCAAAGTACAGGCTTTGAGCGTCCAGTACGCAGTGGTTGGGCATCCAAGCGTAGAGCTTGAGCATTCAAGTGTATGACTTGAGCATCCAGTACACAGTGGTTGGGCATCCAAGCGTAGAGCTTGAGCATTCAAAAATGTTAGATTTTTGAGCATTCAGGCGTAGAGCCTGAGAATAAATGTCTTGATTGTTGGGGCGGCTTAGAGCCTGTTGCTTGTTTACGGCTTCGAGCCAGCTGAGATGATGAACACATGCTTCGAGCCTGTTAAGAGTTTGTGATAACAGGCGTAGAGTCTGTTGCTGTGATAGCGAGCATAGAGCTGCTGAGATAGTAAACATAGGCTTCGAGCCTGTTGAGGTGATGGCTTGGAGTCATTTGAGATAATGGGCTTTGAGCCGCTGAGATTGTTTGTTTACGGCTTCGAGCTAGTTGAGATAGCGGGCTTAGAGCCGCTGAGTTGTGTAGAGATGATGGGCACAGGGCCGCTGAATTGATACGGGCGTAGAGCCGCTATGATAAAGGGCTTCGAGCCGCTGGGTGATAGTAGACGAAGGCTTCGAGCCTGTTGAGGTAATGGGCTTCGAGCCGCTGAGTTGATTGTTATGGCTTCGAGCCAGTTGAGATGATGGGCTTCAAGCCGCTGAGACTGCTTGTGTACGGCTTCGAGCCAGTTGAGATGGTGGGCTTCGAGCCGCTGAGTTGATGAGGTGGCGGGCGTAAAGCCGCTGATAGAGGATTGTTGAGAATTGTTACGGCTTTGAGCTGCTGAGCTGTTGAGTATTCCATCGTCCATCTTCCACAGGGTTTGATTGGTTCCTTATGCTTGGGATGTTTCCAAGGCTAGTTTTGAGTATGCTCGGGATTGCCCCCAAGGCTAGATTTCACATGCTCGGGACTGTCCCCAAGGCTAGATTCCACATGTTCGGGATTGTCCCCAAGGCTAGTTCTGAGTATGCTCGGGATTGCCCCCAAGGCTAGATTCCACATGCTCGGGATTGTTCCCAAGGCTAGTTCTGAGTATGCTCGGGATTGCCCCCAAGGCTAGCTCTTGACCATATTCCAATCTGTTAGGGAGATTTCCATTACCTCCACTGCTGGGAGTGCCTTCCGGAGGCCAAACGCCTTCTAGCGACTCAAATGTCTTCTGGTGACTAAATGCTTTCTGCAAGTTGGCAACATAAACGCTTTCTGGAAGCTAGCAATATAAACGCCTTCTGGAGGGTGCATTGAGTGGAAGCCACGAGATTGTTTTGCTGGCCTGCTGAGCGCGAGGTTGTGCACATAGCGTGGCATAGGGCTGTTGAGGTGTGGGCGTAGAGCCGCTGAGCAGCACTTGAGCGTCCTCAATGTTTCGGTAAGCTTCCTGAAAAGTAAAAGGTTTACTTTAGTTCGGAGTTTTAACTTGCATGATCAAAAGTGAGTTTTTTTGTTTTGATTTGCGGGATAAGATCCCTCTTAGCCAGGGGCGTGAATGAGAAGGACCCATGGTTGGGTCAAAGTTGTTCTGTTTAAAGAAGTTAAGATAACTGTGCCCCCTGTTTAGGTAATGCATGCTTTTTAAACGTCGATTTGATGCCCCTAGCTTTTTATTTGTTTATGCAATCGTGAGATTGACTCCCTTTTTGTCCTTGGTAGAGAAATAGGAGACTGGAGGCTCGCGGTGGAGGCAAAGAGGTGCACAAGTGGTTTGTGACGTTGCCGGAGTAGACTCGGGAGTTAGTACATGCTGCTGGTCTTGAGCCGTCTGTTTTGGGCCTCAATCTTCCGATGGATTGGTCGTTGATGACCTCGCTGGTTGAAAGGTGGTGGGATACTCCCAACACGTTCCATTTTCCTTCTGTTGGCGAGATGACGATCGCGCCAGGTGATTTTTCTTTGCTTACTGGCCTATGAGTAGGTGGAGCTCCTCTTTGGGTTAACCCTAGGCTTTGGGAGCGAGTGGGGGATTTGGAGTGGTTCTTGGGCAAGGTGCCCCCCTCTTCACTCGCGTGGTCATGTTGACGTCTCTTGGCTGATCAAGGCTTTTATGAAGGTTGATATCTCGACTCAGGTGAGTGTTGAGTAGTTGACACGAGCCTTTCTTCTCTACCTCGTTGGGTAAACGTTTGTTTGTCAACAAGGATAGTTCAGTGCATAGGCAGTCTCTAGCCCCTTTGCAGTATTTGGAGGCTGTTTGGGAGCTTGATTGGGGAGCATCTGCCTTGGCCACCTTGTATGGCCTCCTTAGGGCTTGTTCACGGGACAGGACTCTTGGTGGTCACTACCGAGTACTTGAAGTATATCCTTCTTCTTTTCTCGTTATGATTTTTCCCTTGCTACGAGCGATGGTTGGTGGGGCAATGGAAGCCACGGTTGCCAATTTTGAGCCTTGGCGACAAGTTTTGGACCGATTAACGGTTGACCAGGTACCCCTTGCATTCCTTGTCTTCAGATCTCCATTCCTCTGTGCTGTGGCTGATTTAGACTTTGTTTGTAGGCGAGGTTCGACCATCGGAGTGGTGTATCAGAGGACACCCCTCTTGCGCGTTCCAGGGTTCTAGATCGTACTCGTAGCCTGGTACTTATGTGATCGAGTGGCCAGCCAGTGGCGCCCGCGTGCTGAGGATCTTCAGTTTGTTCCTCCTCCTCCTTCGTCGTTGATGAGATCTACTTCTTCGATGTCTAAAGTAGACTTGGAGAATGCTCAGATCAGAGACTAGGCGGGTTTCCTTCTTTAGGCAGGTGACTGTATGGAGTACTGCCATTTTTCCTTGGTTCTGCCTGCTGTTCCTTCATTTACTCCTGTTTGACCACGGGCCCTTTCCTTTATCTCCTTCCATTCTGATGACGGAGAAGAGAAGCGCTTGGTGCTTGCCCCTTGTTTTGTATTCTTTTCCTTGTAGCTTGAGGTTGAAATGAGCACCAATTGTCAGTGGGGAGGATAACCAACAATCCCCTTCTTTGTCTCAGAGATTGTCTTGAAGACGTTGTCACGACCAGCTTTAGGATTTTCTTTTTCCTTCCTGTTCATGGTTAGTAAAGGAAGAAGCAGAAACTGTATTTGTATAATGAAAGCAACCACAGTGATGATTTCGTAGGCAAGCTTTTGTTCATGAAATGAGAAATGCTTTTTATGCCCCTAGATGTCTTGAGTTCGCATGCGATAGTCAGAACATGGCTTTTTGAACAAGTATCTGCTAATAGACAGTAATTTGTGTGAAAATGAAATACTGGCCGAAGAATTGATTATTCGGCTGAAAAATCGATATTGTGGCCGATGTATAGATTCTTCGGCCGTTACTTTGATTTTCCAAAGGTAGATTTTGTTTTGGCCAAGTGGCATCCTCTTTTCTCTTCCTTCTTATGCTTGGCTTTGATTTTCTTGCCTTTTGCTTTTGCCATGTTCCATAGTCCGATTGCCAAACTCGAGAGTTTTCGAGGTATCCTGCTCATTGTGTTAATGACCTTCAGGTTAGAGAAGATGAGCAATAATTCTTGTGTCTATTGCTGTTGCCAATTCTTCAAGAAAAGCATACTCATCTTTTGCGAGCTCAATACGCAGGGTTAGCTATGCCTATCATTGAGTACAAATTTGTTGATGTTTTTCCTTCTCTCCAAATGTTTGGGCCGCATCTCAATGTGAGATTGCCTACGTATCCCTAATCAGGGAATCAGGCCTTTTACGTAGTTCCAAAATCATCACCTTTTAGGTTGGATTATCACTCTTGGTTTTTCTTCTCACATGCTCTTGATTTTGCCTAGGTTACCTAATGGAGGTTGAGTCCCTAGCGAGCTTTTCTTTGAATGCCTTAACTTTTGCCTAGGCTGCGTTTTTGCATTTTCTTGCCCTAGCAGGCTTTGCTCTTACTTTTGCTTGGGTTTTCAGGTTACCCAACGAGCACTTCTCTTAAGAGGGTTTCTGCATTTCGGAGAGGAATTTGATGGAGATATTTTTCTAAATCTCCGTTGTGTTTGTACCTTCATAATGAGCGAGCTAACCTTAAGTGTTCTCGCGGAGATAGTGTCTTCTTTCTAAGTTTTGACAAAAACCTAGTTTCTTAAGCAACTAGAGTTCATCCTTTCCTTCCCTTTTGTAAGCGACACAAGGAACTTGATTCCTTGAAATTTCCTTTGTTTGGCAAAGAGACTATAGTGTTTGGCAATTGCAATTTAGGAAGTAAATCATTGAATAAGCATAGTCTAGAGGATGAAACAAGAATTCACTTGGTAGAAATTAAATGCCCAAGCAGGGGCTCAAAACATGTTTTAGCTTGATAAAAGCAATGTTTAATGTTCTTTGCCATGTTGTGACTTCTTAGCTATTGTAGCATTTCGAGGTCGTTTTCAAAACCTTTGCCTTTCGCAACTTTATACTCTTTTCCACCCTCTTCTTTGCCAAACAGGGCCTTTGAATTGGATCCATCTTCACTGGTGGCTACTTCTTTGAGACATGAGTAGTCCCCAAATGGAAGTGTTGGTCTAGGTTTTCATCACCCTTTCTTCCTCCTTATTGATTGTGTAGTCGTCAGCTATTTCCACTTGATTGAATAGTGATGCTAAGGAGATTCCATCGAGTGGATCATTGTATTCTCCTTCCATTTCGTCAAAGTCATTTTCCCCTTTGCTTGCTCTTCTTCATTACTTTTGTCAGACATGTCGGGATCGATCACTTCCGATTGATCGGACTCATTGTTTTCTTCCTCCTCCATCATGAAACATTCATCCTCCTCTGGGAAGGTAAAGGTTGGCTTGGCTTGATTGTTTTGGACAATGTATTGGCCAGGATTGTATGTGGGGTTGTGAGGTAGGTTTATGAGATCAATGTTTCGGGGTGGTGGTTCAGCATTGTGAGTAGGAAGCGGATTGGCTTGCACATCAGGTTTTGGAAGTTTTATAGTTCGGCTATCAGTGAGATCTTGAATGTCATGGCGGAAACGCATGCGGTTATCTGTTTCATGCCTAGGGTGTTGGTGGTAGGCGCACTGTTTGTTAGGATCATGGTTTGGGCCATAGGGTGGCTGAGGAAGTGGTTTGTTTAAAGGTTTGAGATGCTCCTAACGGCTCGGAATGGCTAAGGCTTGAGATGAGGTCATATAGAGAGGGTCAAAGTTGCGACGGGGGCGATTTGAGCTTCAGGATGAGCTAATTTTGAAAAGGGTCTTGAGGCAAGGATGTGCCAAGGGCGTTCACCGAGGCGTGAGATATACGGCTGGAGAAGGTTTTCTTAGGTGGAAGAGTGGCCTCTTCTTTCCCAATGAGTCCTAGTTTCATACCATCTTCGATTTGCAACCCAGTGGCATGAAAATGTTTGAAATTGGTGATAGCCTGTGTGTAGATGTGCCTGAGATATTTGGGTTGCAAGTTCTTGACAACTATCCTTACTTGATCTTCCTCAGAGGGGCGGTTCTTGGCGGCTTTTTCTCCCCATCTAGCCACAAAGGTTACAAAGTCTTTGTTTGATTCCTGCTTAGTCATTTCCAAATTTCGAGTTGTTAACTCAATTTGAACGTTGTATGCATATTGCTCGACAAAAGCATTGGCAATTTCTAGCCAAGTATGATACTGCACAAACTCCAAAGTGAGAAACCAATCGAGAGCACTTTCAGTAAGAGTCCTTTGAAATAACTGGACAATGAGCTCATCATTCAAGCCTATTGGCTTCAAAGTGTTGATGACATGGCGGACATGGCTAGTGGGATTGCCAATTCTATTGAACTTCTCAGGTAGTTGAGAATCTGAAAAAAGGCAGAGTCCTTCAAAATCTAGAATTTGGTCCCCTTGTGAACGGGCCAGAGTACGTTTGATCTCCTTAACTTGTTTGGCCAATTCAGGATTTTCTGCCAATACCACTTCTTGAGGATTCTCATCTTCCACCGATTTCTCTTCGTTCTCAGCATCTCTTGCTGCTTTCTCTGCTAGTAAGGTAGCGACTTTGAGCTTGGTGATTAGCAATGATGGCGTCGTTATCTGCCATGAGAGTGGGAGAATTACTTGATGAAGCTTAGGATTTGGTAGATGATTGAGTTTGTTGAGGAGATGACCGCGGAGTTCCTGGAAGTGATTGGGACCGTAGCAGTGTAGGTGTTTTGGCCGGTGAGAGTGACAGACGGGACGGTTGCAAAGACCTCTGTTTGGCGTGACTTCGGGTGTTGTAAGAGTATAAAATTGGCTGTGGTTGCTTCTTTGTTTTACTTATTGTGTCTGCTTTGAAAAGCAGAGTACCTATAAGTCAGTACTTGGCTTGTGTAGGGTTAGGATTTGGGCTGAAAATCCCAACCCTTCTGCATAGAAAAAGTTATTTACAACAACAAATGATACAAGGTGTGAGGAAGAACTTGGAAGCGAAAATGCAAGTAGGTTCCTAGCCTGTAGGTTCCTGTCTTAGTTTGATAAGTTCTATGGCTTTCTAATACATGCAAGGTTTTGGTAGTCTCAGGGTGCTCCGTTGTCAAAGGGCACCAATCCTCTCACCAGCCCATCATAGGCGGTGATTGGGTGATTCCCTTTTTGATATACCACTAGGTACGAGTGACTGTGGAGTTTGCTGGAACCCCCAACATAGCCCGTGTCATGCCGGGATATCAGGTGAACTCAACGGGTTGCCCGCTCGATGCATATGATAGATGAATTAAACAAGGCATGTATTAGTCTTATGTTGAACTTTTTGGTTATGGCTCTCATATTCCCCAGCAGAGTCGCCAAAAACTGTAGACACCTCCCAAACGGGGCATCGCCACACAGATTGATCACGTTGTTTGCTCGATTGGTTGTTTGCTTCGTAAACCAAAATCATGGACATTCCCATGGCTAGGAATATCGCCACGTGATAATGGTTATCATCAAAATAGAGTCGCCACCCAGTTTATTAAAACTGGGAAAATAGATAGAGATTCTGGATACGGGAGCCAAAAGTACAATAAGGGGAAGGTGTTAGGCACCCCTCTTTGCCCAGTCGTAAGATTGGCCCATAATCATTCAACATAAGACGTATAGATGCTTTGTTTAATTCCAACACATAGTCTGTTTATTTATTCCTTTAAACAGTAAGCAAAGTGAGCCAGTGCGATAAATGAAGCATGCATCAAAAAGCAGAGAAGCAGACAAACTGTCCCAGGAGATCGATTACTCGGCCGGTGAATGGATCTCACGGCCGAGTAATCACACTGGTTTAATGTACCGGCTGAGGGATCGAAGCCCCGGTCGGTGTTCTTCCTCACACCAGACAGAAAGATTAACGAATAATCAAAACGCTACGGTTAGTTAGAAATACAGTAAATAAGACAAACCAGAGGCCGTTGGGCCTCACCACCTTGATCCCTCAGTTGCTTGATTGCTTCGGATTGCGTGTGATTGACTGATTGCTTGATTGAAAACCCTAGGGTTAGGGTTTGAACTTCGGGGTTTGATCGCCGGATTGACGGTTGCCTTCGGGAGGTTAAGGCTTTTGAAGAGTGGGTTTGAGAGAGTATTTTGGCAGGGTTTCGTGGCTTGAGAGAGTGTGTACTCTATGAATTTTGTGTGTTTATTTTCGGAGTCCAAAGGCCCTTTATATAGGCAATCGGTGACTTACTCCGGCCAATCAAATCACGAGATGGCAATTGCAATTGCAATGCATCTCTAACTCTACGTCGTAATCTCTGAGCGTAGCCCGAACGCATCAGAAAGGTAGTGTAATCGGATCAAACGTCTGACAGAACACGTTCCAGAGTCTGGAAAAAGGTCGATCTGGCGGCCGAGAAAGGATGTCACGGCCGAGTAATGGATGTCTCGGCCGAAGGATAGATCTTGCGGCCGAGGGATTGATCTCTCAGGGAGATTTTGCTAGCAACAGGTTGCTCGGGTGAGGAAATGATGTTGGGGCCGTGGGATCGATGTCATGGCCGACAGATGGATTCTCCTAGGCTTCTGTATTTCTGTCTGAAAGGCTGTATGGCTCTGAATTGGGTCCTCTAAGTGGCTCAAAGTTCTTACCGAAAGTCCTAAGGTTCTCAAGGAAGCAATCAGCAATCACTGTATCCATTTCATCATCGGGATTGTCCCAAGGTGGGACTTGAAATAATCGTTAGGCCAAATTGGGGTGTCTACACACTCGACTTGGAAAGTTTTTGAAAAGTTGGGTAGTGCTAACACCGGAGCTTCCACGAGCTTTGCCTTCAAAAGTTGAAAACTCTTTCCAACAAAACTCCCTGTTTTTCAAGACATCCATCATAGAAGCAACAAGAGTGCTGAAGTTTTTGATGAACCGTCCATAAAAAGAGGCCAAGCCATGAAAGCTTCGCACTTCAGTAAAACTTTTCGGAGTCGGCCAATCAAGAATCGCCTTCACCTTTTCTTCGTCCATTTGCATACCATCTGCACTCACAACATAACCTAGAAATACAACTCGATCAGCGATAAAAGAGCACTTCTTAAGGTTAATGTAAAGCTGGTTGTCATGCAAGACTTTGAACACATTTTTCAGATGCTCGACGTGCTGAATTCTATCTTGGCTATACACCAAGATGTCGTCAAAGTAAACAACAACATACTTCCCCATAAGTCCTTCAAAACTTGAGTCATCAACCTCATAAATGTGCTTGGGGCATTAGAAAGCCCAAATGGCATGACTAGCCATTCATACAAGCCATTCTTCGTTTTAAAGGCTGTTTTCCATTCATCTCTCGGTTTAATTCGAATTTGATGGTATCCACTCCGGAGGTCAATTTTAGAAAAGACCTTTGCACCACAAAGCATATCAAACATGTCATCAAGACGGGGAATTGGGAACCGGTACTTCACAGTTATCTTGTTTATTGCCCTACTATCAATACACATCCTCCAAGTTCCATCTTTTTTTGGTGTTAGAAGGGCTGGGACAGCACAGGGACTTAATGACTCCCTAATCAGACCCTTTTTTAGCAATTCTTCAACTTGTCTTTCCAATTCAGCATGTTCATTTGGTGACATTCTATAATGAGGTAAGTTAGGAAGGATTGCACCTGGTATGAAATCAATTCGATGCTGAATATCACGAAGAGGTGGCAAGCGAGCAGGTAATTCGTCCGGAACTAAGCCTTTGAATCTACGGAATAGACTTGAAACTTCTTCAGGAACATCTCTCGCATCTTCCTTATCTTCCCCTACAACCACCAAAGCATATGCCACCTTCTCTTTGCTGAAAACTTGTTCAAAAGCTCTATTGGACAGCAAGCTAACTGGGCCTTGAGATGCCACACTTGTGGGGATATCCTTTAAAGGGTTCAACACAAATGTTACCCCACCTTTCTTAAGTGTGTAGGTGTTCTTCCTCCCATCATGCTGAGCAAATCGATCATATTGCCACGGTCTCCCAAGAAGTAAGTGACAAGCATCCATCGGAAGGACGTCAAAATAGAGCTTATCTTCATACTTTCCAATAGAGAATTTCACCTGGCATCGTTGCGTCACCAAATCCTCTCCTCCTTTCTTGAACCATGATACTTTGTAAGGTTTAGGATGCTGCTCACATGGAAGTTTCAGCTTCTCGACCATTGTCTTGGACACCATATTTTCTACACTTCCAGAATCAACCATCACGATACACTTTTTCCCATTGGTCAAGCAATAAGTTCGGAAGATGTTATGCTTGAGCCACTGATCCTCTTCTTGAACAGTCATTACCCGTCGAATCACAAGACTTTCGGCATCATAATCAGGTTCACAATATTCCTTTTCAGTTTCACCTTCGGGCTCTTCATCATAAATAGGCTCTTCCTCTTTTTCTTCTTCTTGCCCTTCTTGAACAAAATTCACCTCAGCTTTCTTGGTAGGACATTCATAAGCGCGATGACCAGCGTCACCACACCTGAAACACTTAAAACTTGAAGACGATCCAGCCTTACCAAAGTCCCTTTTTCCTCCCCCAGCATGTGGGTTTGGACGTTCAGAGTTGGGTGCTGAATTTTTCTTGTTTTGGGTAACCATCTTCTCTTTCAAAGCTTTACTACTGTCACCCTTTCCGAAAGGAGCCCATTTACCCTTTTCTTCCGCTTTAAGCGCCATCTGATACGCCTCTTCAAGTGAATGGATGGGATGCATCATTAACTCCCCTTGAAGGTTGAGTTTCAAACCACTTGTGTATCTAGCAACAAGCTGATCATCTGTCTCCGTTAGATTAATGCGACTCAACAACTTGTAAAATTGCTCCGTGTAATCAGCCACAGATTGTTCATTGCAGTGGTGAAGACGGTGGAACTTCTGGTACAAGGACTGAGAGTAATCTAGCGGAAGAAATTTCTCATCCAACTTCAATTTCATCTCTGCCCACGTACCAACTCTTGGGACTCCTCTTCTATCTCGACTTCGTTGATATTGCTGCCACCAAACCAAGGCATGGCCCTTCAATTTTGTAGCCACAAACTGCACCTTTCTCTCTTCTGTCAAGTTTTTCCATTCAAAGAATGCTTCCAAAGAGGTAATCCAGTCACAATATTGATCAGGGTCTAACTTTCCTTCAAAGTCTGGCACGTGAACTTGGATACTCCTATCTGTTCCTTCAAGAGCTCTTGCCAATCGTTCCATGGCCCAACGATCACCAAAAGCAGCTTCTGAATTTTCTTTCGAACTAAACGACTCAGATCCCTCATCCATATCACTCTGACTTCCTGAAATTCTAGAGTGACTTCTTCGACTTCGCCCGGGGGAAGTTTGCATCCTTTGGAGAATTTCATTCATCGTATGTTGAAGCGTTTGATTAGACTGCCGCAATTCAGCAAGCTCGTCACGCAAAGTGACATCTTCAACATTCCGTCGCCGCATTGGAGGCATCGTCACTGGAAACAAAGAAAAACTCCTGTAATTCTGGATTTTTGTAGCTCTGATACCAATTTGATGCCGGCGAAACCCAGCAAAGGATAGCTGAAACTGAAAGGTTCCAACTAAGAGAAAAGGAATAGTCCCGGGAAGACACTCACCGGGGGCAACGGAAGTCACTCGACGTTGCTAATCACGGAAGATACTCACACGACCAAGCCACGCACTTGATTATCGAAGGACTCACTCACTTCAAGCAAGAAGAGAACTTGCACAATATATTTAGATTCCTCCAAAAACTACCGGCAGATTTCCTTCACAAAGACATAAATAGAGATTACACTAGATGACTCTACATCTACCCTCATGACACTTAAAGTTTTAAGACTTTCCAAAGCAAACAATACTTCCAAGACAAACAACACAAATTAACGAGACAAAGAAGTCAAAAGGTCTTCAAAGACTAACACAATAAAATAAATTTAAATAGACTTTTCAACTCCCAAGTATGCTCCTGCATCAATCTACATGTCATATGTTAAATAACAATGGGCCAGTCTCACGACTGGACAGAGAGGGGTGCCTAACACCTTCCCCTTACTGTACTCTTGGCTCCCGTACCCAGAATCTCTATCTCTTTTCCCAGTTTTAATAAATTGGGTGGCGACTCTGTTTTGATGATAACCGCCATCGTGTGGCGATGTTCCTAGCCATGAGAATGTCCACGATCTTGGTTTATGAAGCAAGCAACCAATTGAGCAACAAACGATCAATCTGTATGGCGATGCCCCGCTTGGGAGGTGTCTATAGTTTTTGGCGACTCTGCTGGGGACATGAGAGCCATAACCAAAAAGTTCAACATAAGACTAATACATGCCTTGTTTAATTCATCTGTCATATGCATCGAGCGGGCAACCCGTTGAGTTCACCTGATATCCCGGCATGACACGGGCTATGTTGGGGGTTCCAGCAAACTCCACAGTCACTCGTACCTAGTGGTATATCAAAAAGGGAATCACCCAATCACCGCCTATGATGGGTTGTTGAGAGGATTGGTGCCCTTTGACAACGGAGCACCCTGAGACTACCAAAATCTTGCATGTATTAGAAAGCCATAGAACTTATCAAACTAAGACATGAACCTACAGGCTAGGAACCTACTTGCATTTTGCTTGCAAAAGTTTTTCCTCACACCCTGTATCATTTGTTATTGTAAATAACTCTTTCTGTGCAGAAGGGTTGGGATTTTCAACCCAAATCCTAACCCTACACAAGCCAAATACTGACTTTCAGGTACTCTACTTTTCAAGCAGGCACAATAGGTAAATCAAAGAAGCAACCACAGCCAACTTTGTACTCTTATAACACCCGAAGCTACGCCAAACAGAGGTCTCTGCAACCATCCCGTTTGTCGTCCTCATCTGCCAAAACACCCTCACCACAACGATCCCAACCGCTTCCGAAAACTTCCCGGTCATCCCCTCAACAGACTCCGTCATTTACTAGATCCTAAGCTTCGTCAAGCAAAACTTCTACCTTCATGGCAGACAACGACGCCACTATTGCCGACCTCCAAGCTCAAATCACTGCTCTGCTAGCGGAAAAGGCAGCTAGGGATGTCGAGGATGAGGAAAGATCGATGGAAGACGAGAATCCCCATAAAGTGATATTGGCAGAAAGTCCCGAATTGACCAAGCAAGTCAAGGAAATCAAACAAGCCTTGGCCCGTTCATAAGGGGACCAAATTCTGAATTTCGAAGGACTTTGCCTCTTCCCAGAATCCAAACTGCCTGAGAATTTCAAAATGCCAAACATCGAGAAATTCAATGGAACTGGCAATCCTACCAGTCATGTTCGCCACGTTATCAACACCGTGAAGCCAATGGGCTTGAATGATGAGCTCATCGCTCAATTATTCCAAAGGACTCTCACCGGAAGCGCTCTCGACTGGTTCCTCACTTTGGAATTCGTGCATTATCAGACCTGGCCAGAAATTGCCAACGCTTTTGTCAAGCAATATGCATATAATGTCCAAATCGAGCTAACAACTCGAGACTTGGAAATGACCAAACAAGAATCCAATGAGGACTTTGCTACCTTTGTGGCAAGATGGAGGGAAAAGGCTGCCAAAATGAAGAACTGCCTCTCTGAGGAAGATCAAGTGAGGATAGTTGTCAAGAACCTGCAACCCAAATATCTCAGGCACATCTACACGCAGGCCATCACCAATTTCAAACACTTGCATGCCACTGGGTTGCAAATCGAAGATGGAATCAAGCTGGGTCTCATTGGAAAAGAAGAAGCTCCCCCTCCACCTAAGAAAACCTTTTCCAGCCGTACATCTCACGCCTCCGTAAATACCCTTGGCACATCCCTGCCTCAGGATCCTTTCCAAACTAGCTCATCCCGGAATTCAAATCGACCCCGCCGCAATTTTGATCCCCTCTACATGACATTATCCCAAGCCTTGACCATTCTCAGCCGCCAGGGGCATCTCAAACCTTTAAACAAACCACTTCCTCAGCCACCCTACGGCCCAAATCATGATCCTAACAAACAATGCGCCTACCACCAACACCCTGGGCATGAAACAGACAACTGCATACGTCTCTGCCATGACATTCAAGACCTCATTGATAGCCGAACTATAAAACCTCCAAAACCTGATGGGCAAACCAACCCACTCCCTACTCATAATGCTGAACCACCACCCCGAAATATCAATCTCATAAGTCTATCTCACAACCCCGCATACAATCCTAGTCAATACATTGTTCAAAACAACCAAACCAAACCAACCTTAACCTTCCCCGAGGAGGATGAGTGTTTTATGATGGAAGAAGAAGAGAATAATGAGTCCGATCAATCAGAAGTGATCGATCCTAACATGTCTGACATAAGTAGCAAAGATCAATCAGAGGAAGAAAAGCTAAGGTAATGGAAAGAACATTCCTGGGCAAAACACAATTTGGAAGATCCAGACATTCCATTCGTAGAAGATGACGAATGGCTTCGTATCTGGTTTGAGAATAGGAAGAAGGAAAAAGAAAGGGTCATCATGATTAGAAGGCACGCTCGCTTCGAGCCTGCCCAAATAGTGGTACGCATCAACCGTCCCAAAATTCCAACACCTCCCATTGTTTGGGAGACAATCAATCTCATAGAGAAAGTAGAGGAGTTTCAAATGCAGCCATGGGTCAACCCTTACGACGAGTGCGACTATAGCCAATGGATAGAGGAAAGAGAAGATCTAGATTTCATATGCGCAGAGCCATACAAGACAGAGGAAAGCGACTTTGATGAAATGGAAGAAGAATGCGATGATCCACTCGATAAAATCTCCTTAGCATCACTATTCGACCAAGTGGAAATAGCTGACGACTACACGATCAATAAGGAGAAAGAAAGGGTGATGAAAACCAAGACCGACACTTCCATTTGGGGATTGCTCATGTCTCAAGGAGGTAACCACCATGTAAGCTTCAAGGGCAGACCTAGTTCAAAGGCTCTGTTTGGCGAAGAAGAGGGTGGAAAAGAGTATAAAGTTGCGAAAGACAAAGGGAAAGAAGACAATCCCAAAATGCTACAGTAGCTGGGAAGTCACAACATGGCAAAGAATATTAAACATTGCTTTTGTTTTCTAAATCAAACTAGAACGAGTTTTGGGCCCCTGTTTGGGCATTTTATTTCCGTTGAGAGAATTTCCTTTTTATCTTCCAGATTATGCTTATCTTAAATCTAAATTCCTAAATTGCAATTGCCATGCGCTATACTCTCATTGCCAAAACAAAGGAAAATTCAAAGGGATCAAGTCCTTTGTGTCTCTGACAAAAGGGAAGGAAATGATGAACCTTAGTTGCTTAAGAAACTAGGTTTTTGTCAAACTTAGAAAGAAGACACTATCTCCGTGAGAACACTTAGGGTTAGCTTACCCATTGTAAAAGTACAAATACGACAGGAGATTCAGAAAAATGTCTCCATCAAATTCCTCACCAAAACACCGAAGCCCTCTTGAAGAGAAAAATGCTCGTTGGGTAACCTAAACACCCAAGCAAAAGTAAGAGCAAAGCCTGCTAGGGCAAGAAAATGCAAAAACGCAGCCTAGGCAAAAGTTAAGGCATTTAAAGAAAAGCTTGCTAGAGACTCAACCTCCATCAGGTAACCCAGGCAAAATTTAGAGCACGTGAGAAGAAAAACCAAGAGTGGAAACCCAACCCCCAAAGGTGGTAATCTTGGAACTACGTAAAAGGCCTGATTCCCTGATTGGGATACATAGGCAATCTCACATCGAGATGCAGCCCAAACATTGGGAGAGAAGAAAACAACATCAGCAAATTTGTACTCAGCGATAGGTATGGCAAACCCTGCGTATTGAGCTCACAAAAGATGAGTATGCTTTTCTCGAAGAATTGACAACAGCCATAGACACAAGAATTATAGTTCATCCCCTCTAACCTAAAAGTCATTAACACAATGAGCATGATACCTCAAAAACTCTTGAGTTTGGCAATCAGACTATGGAATATGGCAAAAGCAAATCAAAACCAAGCATAAGAAGGAAGAGGAAAGAGAATGCCACTTGGCCGAAGCAAAATCTACTTTTGGAAAACAGTCGAAGAATTGGTACATCGGCCGATCGATTCTTCGGCCAATACTTCGTTTCACAAAGATTACTGTCTATTAGTAAACGCTTATTCAAAAAAGCCATGTTCTGATTTTCACATGCATATCTTAAAGCATTTAGGGGTACGAAAAGCTCTTTTCATTTCATGAACAAAAGTTTAGTTACAAAATTCTCGCTGTGGTTGCTTTCCCTATTCAATTTCTGCTTGCCTCTTTTACTAACTATGGACAGGAAAAGAGAAAATCCTAAAAGCTAGTCATGGCGGCATCTCTGAGACGGTATCTGAGATATGGACTGCTCGTTGGTTCCCACATCATACCCACTAGCAGCCGGCGCTCGCTCAGCCTCAAGCTGCAGCCAAAGAGGATACAAACATTCAGATTCAAGGGATGATACCAAGCAGATGAAACTCATGAAGAGAGTCGTACCTCGAGGATCCTACGGCGTTGTCTCCGAACCAAAGCCTCTGCACTCTGATAGGCATAAAGCCATTCCTGCACTATCTCAGCAGGAACCTACAAAAATAGACCAGGCATCTCAAATACAGGAATGACAGATACAATGATAAATCAGGGAAAACAAAGTTCAGAAATAGGGTAATACCTGTGAAATCCCAGCTGGCAGCGTATAAAGCTGGCTCGCGCAAGGAATAAGGGCCAGGCGCTCCTCCTCCCCATCGTCCGAATGGAAGGAAGCAAAAGAAGGGGCTCGCGGCCAAACAGGAGCAACAGGGGGAGCTACAACCACTGAAGCTAGGTGAAGACGACAGTACTCCATGTAGTCTCCTGCCCGAAGAAGCAAACCTGCCCAATCTCTGATCCGAGCATTCTTCAAGTCTTCCTTAGACATCGAAGAAGTAGACCTCATCGATGTTGGAGGAAGAGGAGGAACAAACTGAAGCGCCTCAGCGTGTGGGCGCCACTGACTAGCCACCCGATCGCCTAAGTACCAGGCTCGGCAAAATGGACCCTCGAGCAAGCTACGGGTCCGGTCTAGGACTCTGGAACGCGTAAGAGGGGTATCCTCAGGAGCACCCTCCCAAGGATCAAAACGTACCTACAAACAAAGATGAATTAGCTACAGCATAGAGATATGAAAATCTAAGGACGAGAAATGCAAAAGGAGTACCTGATCGACCGTCAAACGGTCCAAGACTCGCCGCCACACAGGAAGACTCAGAACAGGCGACTGTGGCTTCCGATGCCCCGTCAGACATCGCTCATAGCGGGGAATACAGCTCACATTCCCATGCCTAGTACCTGTGGGAAACTGAAAAAGATGCTCGAAAGCCCAGAGCTAAAATATGGATTAGCAAAACAAGTTCAGAACTATAAAAAGCCAAAATAAAGAACAGAGGTACAAAAGAATGATACATACCTCAAGCACTCGAAAGTTACCACCAAGAATGGGACTCTTGTCCCGCGAGCAAGCTCCAAGATTACCATACAAGGTGGCCAAAGCAGACGAGCCCCAGTCAAACTCCCGAATAGCTCCCAAGTGCTGCAGAGGAGCCAGAACTTGTGTGTGTACCGAACCATCCTTGTTGGCAAACAACGTTTGCCCAAGGAGGTAAAGAAGGAAGGCCCGCGTCAATTGCTCAACACTCACCTGGGTCAGAATGTCAGCCGTCATGAAAGTCTTGCTTAGCCAAGCAAGATCAATATGACCCCGAGAACGAACAGGGGGCACCTTGCTCAGAAACCACTCCAAAGCACCTGCTCGCTCCCAAAGCCTGGGGTCGACTCGAAGAGAAGCTCCGCCTACCCGTAGGCCAGTCAGCAAAGAGAAGTAACCAGGAGTGATAGTCATCTCGCCAGCAGAAGGAAGATGGAATGTATTGGTGGTATCCCACCATCTCTCAACTAGCGAGGTCATCAATGACCAATCCATCTTCGGAAGATCAAGGCCCAGAATAAATGCCTCGAAACCCGCAACACGTACCAGTTCCCGAGCTTGCTCTGGCAGCGTCAAGAACCACCTGTGCACCTCCTTGCCTCCGCCGCAAGCCTCCAGCCTCCTATTTCTTTGCCAAAGACAAAAGAGAGTTAATCTCATGATTACATAAACGAAGGAAACGCTAAGGGGCATCAAATTAACATTTAAAAGCATGCATTGCCTAGACAGGGGGCACGGTTATTTTAGTTTCTTTAAACTAAAACAAATTCAACCCAAACACGGGTCCCTCTCATTCATGCCCCTAGCTAAAAGGGATTTCATCCCACAAATGAGAAATTCGCTCTTAAATCATGCAAAGATTTTCCAACTCTGAACTAAAGTAAACTTTTTACTTTTCAGGAAAGCTTACCGGCACATTGAGAACACTCAGGTGCAGCTCAGGTTCCCGGCGAACCACCTCGGCCTCTGGGCCACCAACAGGAGGGTGGTACTGCAGAAAACGGCCAAAGCCCAGCCTACGCGAAGAAAGAACGTAGGTAGCAGCGTCGAACAAGCCGGGCTCCTCAATTGCCTCCTCATCGGAAGACGGATACTCGCACCTACATGGAGGGTGCAAGGACGAACCCGCAACATCCGAAGATGGCGTGGCCATCACGTCCGAACCAAGAAGGAAAGAAAACCAACGGCTCCGAACAGCCAAAGCTGGCAGCGACGGCGACAGCAACGGTGGCTGGAGAGGATGGCAGCCGGCGGCGATGAGGAAAGGGGACGGCGGCGAATGAGAGTGGACGTCGGAGGAGAAGAACGGAGAAGAAAAGTAGAGGAAGGAGAAAAGATTAAATGGGCCGTGAAATCGATTAAACCAAACTTAAATCGATCTTCTGACTTTTGGCGTTATCACGGCCGAGATATCGATTCCTCGGCCGATACATCAATCCTTCGGCTGAGAGATCGATCTCCTGGCCCCCTAATCCATTCCCCTCAGCCACATCAGATCTTGCTCCGTGCACTGACTCAAGCCGTTATGGAATTCTAGGTCCATGACCAACAGAAGCAAAATCAAGTCAGCCTTGGGGGCATCCCTGATGCCAATATAACGTGATCAGAACTAGCCTCGGAGGCATGTCTGAGCATAAGGAAATTCTCTCTCCACAAAGTGCTGGCTGAAGCAAAGCAAGACACTCAGCAGCCCTGAGCTCATTACCCCAGCAGCTCTACGCTCGGTAGCCTTGTGCACAAGTCACTCGACAACATCATGCCCCTTGCATCACCGACAGCTCAGCAGCTTCGAACTCATCACTATTAAGCCGTTCAGCAGCTATATGCCTATGTCCACCTTCTCAACAGCTTCACCACAACTTAATAGGCTCCGCGCCTACCATTCAGTGGCTCCACGCCCATCATCCTAACTAGCTCCAAGCATCATCAACAGCTCTAGACTCACCCAGCGGCTCCACGCCCCTTCTCCCAACTAGCTCCAAGTCCACCCTCTCAGCGGCTCAAAGCCCATCTCAAAACATTCAGCAGTTCTACACCTGTCACCCCAGCAGCTTCGCCTCTATCAAGTTACCCAGGCTCTACGCCCTTA
The DNA here is from genome assembly GCA_018127125.1 of Rhododendron griersonianum. NCBI lineage: Eukaryota > Viridiplantae > Streptophyta > Magnoliopsida > Ericales > Ericaceae > Rhododendron > Rhododendron griersonianum. The sequence goes on along the minus strand of CM030790.1, from coordinate 26,365,607 downwards.
TTCACTCACTCAGTGGCTCCGAGTCTTTGACCCAGCAGCTCTACGCTCGCTATTCCAGCAGCAGGCTCTACGCCTACAACCATACTCAAGCAATCCCAACTGGCTCAAAGCCATAACGGCTATCTCAGCGGCTCTACGCTCGAATTCACCAACTCATCAACTCAACGGCTCTACGCCCTCACCTGTCAACTCAGCGGCTCCAAGCCCACTATCTCAACTGGCTCGAAGCCGTAATCACCAACTCAACGGCTCCACGCCCTCACCTGTCAACTCAGCGGCTCCAAGCCCATTATCTCAACTGGCTCGAAGCCGTAGCTATCTCAACAGGCTCTACGCCGCCACAATCAAGACACCATCTATTCTCAGGCTCTACGCCTGAATGCTCAAAATCTAACATTTTGAATGCACGAAGCTCTTCGAATGCCCAACCACTGTGTATTGGATGCTCAAGTTCTACACTTGAATGCTCAAGCTCTACGCTTGAATGCCCAACCACTGCGTACTGGACGCTCAAAGCCTGTACTTTGAATGCTCGGATTCTGCCGTCCGAATGCTCGAGCTCTACGCTCTAAATGCTCAAGTCCGGAACTTGATAGAAGCTCTAAGTTTAAATCAACACACACGCACGGGCCCGTGCACATTTGCATCAATTGCATTAATATTATCACATCGAGTCTGCATCATCATATCTGTTCATATCTAACAACCATCATCACACACATACACTCTACATATCTCTCATGAAACAGGTCAACCCTGCAATCAACCGGCTCTAGGCCTCGGTTTTATTGATCGGTCCAATACCTCGATCCTTTGGCTCTACGCCAACACTTATGATGAGAAAGCTCCGTGCACAGACCATCAGAATGCAACCAGCTCTACGCTTCGGTTCAAATCACATCAAGCTCTAAGCTCCGACACCTCAGGCTCTTGCCTTATGATCAATACCAGCTCTGCGCTTCGGTTCCATCAAGCTTTAAGCTCACCTCAGGCCCTCGCCTCAAGACTGCAACAGGCTCCACGCCTCAATCCAATCTCCTCAGGCCCTCGCCTCATGACCACAGCAGGCTCCACGCCTCAGTTCTATCACTTTAGGCTCTCGCTTTGTGACTACAACCGGCTCCGCGCCTTGGTTCCACCACGTCAGAAATGATCACTCTCCAGGCTCTCGCCTCATAACTACAACCGGCTCCATGCCTCGGTTCCCTCATCTCCAAAGCTCCGTGCTCTAGTTACTGGCCTCGCGCCCCCCATATCTCAAAACAAACCGGCATCCAATTCATCCCCAGCAGATGGCTTGGATTCCACCACGACTACATCAATTCCTTCCAGCTCATTCGCAAAGATAGGCTGCTCTACCGAGCTCCCCTCAGTCAAAGTAAGGATGATCAAGAAAAGCAAACGCACCTGCCGTGTACTGATCTACCCCAAATTACAAAGGAAGCTTTCCGCAAAAACTCCCCGGCAGCCCAGCGCTCCTTCAACTATCTTCCGCCAAAACCCTGGCTCAGTCTAGGTACGTCACGCTACGGCTTTTTAAGCCCTAAGGTACGTCTTCTGTCTCTAACCTTCCAAACTTTTTATTTTTCTTTATTGCTCGAACTACGGTTGGTCTGAATTTCCCTCGTGGAATACGTAGGCAGCCTCTCGGCCCGACCATAACAAAAACCTTTTTTGAAAACCCCTTGGAATAGTGGTTAGATCAAATTGAGTTGCTTTTTACAGCTTTGACTATTACTCAAACATGTCTCGCGATCCGTCTGAGCTCAGTCAAAGAGGGGCATCTGTAGACACCCTAATTTGGCCTAACGATTATTTCAAGTCCCACCTTGGGGACCATCCCAATGATGAATGGATACAGCGATTGCTGATTGCCTTCTCGAGAACCTTAGGACTTTCGGTAAGAACTTTGAGCCATTTAGAGGACCCCATCCAGAGCCATACAGCCTTTCAGACAGAAAATACAGAAGCCTAGGAGAATCCATCTGTCGGCCGTAACATCGATCTCACGGCCTTAACATCATTTCCTCACCCGAGCAACATGTTGCTAGAAAATCTCCCTGAGAGATCAATCCCTCGGCCGCAAGATCTATCCTTCGGTCGCGACATCCATTCCTCGGCTGCCAGATCCATTACTCGGCTGCCAGATCGTCCTTTTTCTAGACTCTGGAACGTTCTGTCAATTGTTTGATCCAACTACACTACCTCTCCGATGCGTTCGGGCCACGTTCAGAGATTGCAACAAAGAGTTTGAATTGCATTGCAATTGCAATCGTGCCATTTGATTGGCTAGAGTGAGTCACCAATTGCCTATATATAGAGGCCTTTGCACCACGAAATTAACAGGTGAATACACCCTTTCAAGCCACAAAACTCTGCAAAAATACTCTCTCAAACCCCCTCTGCAAAAATCCTAACCTCCCGAAGGCAGCCATCAATCCGACGATCAAACCCTGAAGTTCAAACCCTAACCCTAGGGTTTTCCGAGAAGCAATCAGTCAATCACCACCAATCCGAAGCAATCAAACAACTGAGGGATCAAGGTGGTGAGGCCCAACGGCCTCTGGTTTGTTTTATTTGTCATTCTTATACTTAATCATAGCTTTCTGATTATCTGTTAATCGTATATTCTGGTGTGAGGAAGAACACCGACCAGGGCTTCGATCCCTCGGCCGGTACATAAAACCAGTGTGATTACTCGGCCGTGACATCCATTCACGGCCGAGTAATCAATTTCCTGGAACAACTTTGTTTTATTTTCTGCTTTCTGATGCATGCTTATCGCACTGGCTCACTTTACTTACTGTTTAAAGGATTAATTAAACAGATTATGTGTTAGAATTAAACAAAGCATCTACATGTCTTATGTTGAATAACTATGGGCTAGACTCACGATTGGGCAAAGAGGGGTGCCTAACACCTTCCCCTTACTGTACTCTTGGCTCCCGTACCCAGAATCTTTATCTCTTTTCCCAGTTTTAATAAATTGGGTGGCGACTCTGTTTTGATGATAACCGCCATTGTGTGGCGATGTTCCTAGCCATGGGAATGTCCACGATCTTGGTTTATGAAGCAAGCAACCAATCGAGCAACAAACGATCAATCTGTATGGCGATGCCCCGCTTGGGAGGTGTCTACAACTAGCTAATATATTTTGAAATGTAATTGAAAAATTTACCTTAAACCACGGGTAATATCTTTCGTCATTGAGAATTTGAGGAGGCGTGTCGTTAAGATTAGGTGGTCGGATTATGGACATACCAACATAACAAAGATCACGACGCATAAGGTTGAAGTGTCTGCTTATGGTATCAAGGGATGTTGGAATCAGTCAGCAGCAAATCGCATTCGTCCGCTTTGTCCACATATGAATAAGAATATTGCCAATGATTCCTCTACGGACAGTCTCATATGATCCCAATTTAATTGACCCTTATCCACCAACAATGCAACCAATGATTTAAAAGCCTGTTTGTCGACACGTAAAACATCTTTAATTGTTGTGGGGTGTTTTGTCATCAAAAACTAAGTGTAGGATTGACCAGTAAAAGGGGCTACTCGTTGAGGAATTCGCTCATCCTCCTCATCAGATTCTGACATATTTTCCAAAAAATCTAGGTCCATTAACTTGTCGTTGTCACTGCTAGAATCTTCGTGCTCTTGGTTTCCACTTGTCGACATAATAATTGGGGTACCTAACTGTTACAAGTCGGATGATAAGTGTAAACAACTTCTTTTCTATTAGTGGTGTTTAATAAAGGGTCAATATTTTTGACTCTAGACTCCACTGCTATGTATCTTAATTTCACAAAAAACAATTGAGGCAAGCATCTATATTAAAATTACCCATGTAGTGATTAATCACTACATTACAGCCAATCAATTCTCCATTTATGACCCACAAGATAGCAAACAAAGACAAGAAAAGAGAAGCCCAAAACAGAGATTTAAAATTCTGTATGGTTGTCATGAGCTATTAAGATTTAAAAATTCTCCCACAAACTTCAGTTTTCTTCCTAAATACGAACATGCTCAAGATGAGTTTCATCAAAGTCAGATAAGGAAGAAACACTTGAATGATAGCAAAACAGATTGGAGAACATAATTGTGGGCTACCACAGCCCCGGGTGCTCTAGAGATCGGGGCGGCCCGATTTTGGAAAAAATCGCGTGCCTCGTGCCGTTTTGGATAAAATAGTTTGAAAAATCGTTTTGGTTTGATTTGAAGAGTCGCCACCCGGATTTGTGGTATATCACCCGAGAAACCGTTTTATTTCAAAAAATGATCGATTTGAAATTGAAAACCAGAGATCGTTTTGAGGGTCCGGAAGCCATGTTACGAGGGGGGAAGGGTTTTACGGCACCCCCCTCGCCCGATTCGAAATCGGTCTCTACTAAACGTTTGCGGGATTTTTTAAAAGGGATTTTGTTTCATTTAACCAGCTAGCAAGTATCCACGGTAATATCATGTAGGAAGTGCATGCATGTGCATGTGTACAGGGGAGGATGGAATAGTCATGCAAAATGTGCAAGATGATTGAAAATGCAACACTATTACTGGATTCACTCTCGAGCGCTCGGGAGCGGTCCCGAGCGCTTGGGAGTTCTGACACTCTCAACCTGCAAAACTTTGTTAGCACAGGCAGGATATAATGTAAAACTGGAAATTGAAATGCTATTATGTACACTACTAGCTCAGCAGAGGACTTGAAAGACTGAGCTAAGCCTTCAATCTTTCAGATCATGCATCCCTGCCTCAACAAGGCTAGATCTATAAATTTAAAAGAGCAACAGGCTACACTTATGCATGCAGAAACTAAAGAACACAGCAGACTGGGAAAATGGGATGCAATGACATGCATGCACTCCCGAGCGCTCGGGAATGGTTCGGAGCGCTTGGGAGTGAGCTGCATGTCAGCTTGCTCTCAATCAGGAAATGGTACTGACTTGACATGCAAACACCCTTGTTTTGATATTTCCCAAGAGGAGAACATCTTTTAACTTTGGAAAAACCTTATTTTACATGAAAACTTGTGAGAAATGGTTCTATTTTAGTGGAAAATGACTTCCTTGTGCATGCATGCCAAAATGAAACCATTTCTTTTAAGAGTATGCCTCATTCCCAACCTACTATGTGACAAAGGACCATGCATGAAACTGGGAATAGTCCCGAGCGCTCCGGAGTACTCTCGAGCGCTCGGGAGTGTTTCCAGTAAGGTTTTGTGAAAGCATTTTTTTTGTACCCCATTGCTCTTGTTTTTACACTAGGGTCTCCCAACCATGCACCCAGTATTGAAGACTAGGTCAGGCTGAGAGACCCCCCTCAGAAGGGAAGAACAGCCTCTTTGGTTGTGATCAAAGGTAAAGATTTCTACCTTTTGCTTGAACTTTGCTCTTTGGAATAGCTTTGAAATGTGGATGAAGAGAGAAGAGTACAGGAGATCTAAAGCAGAGGATGTTCTGGATTTCTTGCCCTTTTCCTTGGTGATTTCTAAAACCTTTAGAGTTTGGAAAGAGAGTTTTAGTTTGGAAAACTTTGGTCTTGAGCAAGAGAGAGAAAGAGAGCAGAGAATGGGGTTCTTCAGGAGAAGGATTTCGTAGCCCCTTGCCCTGAAACCAGACCCTCTTATTTATAGGCAAAATAACCTATAGTTTTTAAATCAAATGGTTTTGAATAAAACATTTTAAAAAAGCAAAATCCTTGGCCTGAAGATCTCTGCCACCAGGTTGAGTGTTGACTGAACTATCAGCCGACTCAAGATGGTGGTAATGATGAGTTGCAAGGATAGTGGGTGAAACTGCCGTCCATTGGGCAACACATCAGTCTCGAGCGCTCGGGAGCACTCTCGAGCGCTTGGGACTTCACTCTCGAGCGCTCGAGAGTGAGCCAGGCCAGAGGTTTTGGAAAATGGTTTTGAGCGCTCGGGACTACTCCCAAGCGCTTGGAAATTCTTTTGACCATTTTTATTCCATTTTCAAATCTTTCAAGGAGCAAAGTCTCGATCGGCGTGAGGCTTGTTTTAATCCAAAGTCATCATCGGGGAGCCTCCGGGCCACAAATCAAGGAAATTCGACAAGTTCAAATTGGGGTGTCTACAATAATGAACCAAATTGTTCCATAACAGCAGAAATGACATACGATTGTTCCATAACAACAACAAAAATAATATACGATTGTCTAAGAAATGGTGAAAAATCAACAGACATAGTTCATCGTACTAAAGAAACATGCGAGTGCCGTCTACAGTTGCCCCTCTTTGGGCGTCGCTCAGCATCACGTTTGGATACGAGTGCCGTCTAAAGATTGAGACAGCCCAATTCGAGCCAAATCAAATCCTCAATTCAAAACACAAATGCAAGCGAAGACACAAACATTTGATGCATGCGGTCGCGTCTTTTCAGACTGCCTACGTACCCTTTTCTGCAGGGATCAGACCAGCGTAGTTCTTTGGGGCAAACGCAAACATGCAGATGCAAGCAATGGCGGAAAAAGATGTCCCTTAGGACGGTGCCAAATTTATGGCGGCGGAGAAACTGGAGAAAACCGGGGAGATGTCCCTTAGGACGGTGCCAAATTTATGGCGGCGGAGAAACTAGAGAAAACCGGGGAGATGTCCCTTAGGACGGTGCCAAATTTATGGCGGCGGAGAACCTGGAGAAAAATCGGGGAGATGTCCCTTAGGACAGTGCCAAATTTATGGCGGCGGAGAAACTGGAGAAAACCGGGGAGATGTCCCTTAGGACGGTGCCAAATTTATGGCGGCGGAGAACCTGGAGAAAATCGGGGAGATGTTCCTTAGGACGGTGCCAAATTTATGGCGGCGGAGAACCTGGAGAAAACCGGGGATGAAGACTCTTAGAACGGTGCCAAATTTATGGCGGCAGAGAACCTGGAGAAAACCGGGGATGAAGTCTCTTAGGACGGTGCCAAATTTATGGCGGCGGAGAAACTGGAGAAAATCGGGGATGTCCCTTAGGACGGTGCCAAATTTATGGCTGTGGAGAAACTGGAGAAAACCGGGGATGAAGTCCCTTAGGACGGTGCCAAATTTATGGCCGCGGAGAAACTGGAGAAAACCGGGGATGTCCTTTAGGACGGTACCAAATTTATGGCGGCAGAGAAACTGGAGAAAACCGGGGATGTCCCTTAGGACGGTGCGAAATTTATGGCGGCGGAGAAACTGGAGTGTAGACACCTCCCAAGCGGGGCATCGCCATACAGATTGATCACATTGTATTTGCTCGATTGGTTGCTCACTTCATAAACCAAAATCATGGACATTCCCATGGTTAGGAACATCGCCACACGATAACGGTTATCATCAAATAGAGTCGCCACCCAGTTTATTAAAACTGGGAAAATAGATAGAGATTCCGGATACGGGAGCCAAAAGTACAATAAGGGGAAGGTGTTAGGCACCCCTCTTTGCCTAGTCATGAGACTGGCCCATAATCGTTCAACATAAGACGTATAGATGCTTTGTTTAATTCTAACACATAATCTGTTTAGTTATTCCTTTAAACAGTAAGCAAAGTGAGCCAGTGCGATAAACGAGCATGCATCAGAAAGCAGAAAAACAAACAAATGTCCCAGGGAGATGGATCTCGCGACCAGTGAATAGATGTCACGGCCGAGAGATCCTCCTGGTTTGATGTACCTGCCGAGAGATCCTCCTGGTTTGATGTACCGGCCGAGGGATCGAAAGATTAATGAATAATCAAAACGCTACAGTTAATCAGAAAAAAGCAATAAATTAAGACAAACCAGAGGCCGTTGGGCCTCACCTCCTTGATCCCTCAGTTGCTTGATTGCTTTGTGTAAGGGGAAAAAATCCGCTTAGTGCTAACTCTAGCTTTTTGGTAAACAGCTTCACGTGCCTCCTCGCCGGAACCCTAGCCCTTCGCCGGAACCCTAACTGCAAAACAGACAAGGGTGAGCGCACCTTTGCCTTTCGTGGCAAAGGCCCTCCGATGCCTAAGTTAGTATCACGTACTAGCAAAAAAACCCTAATTATCAGTAGGTAAATAACTCGATTGCAGTAGACTGCGTACCTTTCACCTTTAGGTTTACCTTGTATTTATAGATTCACAGATGCTTGTTGCCCAAGTATCCGTGTTGCCCTAGGTTTCCTATCTCATACAGGAAACCCATAATATCTTGGATTCTCGTTCCCTTATCAGTTCATTACCTTAGTCCTTTTAGGACTCTTTTCCATATCTGACCGAACATCCCATTCCCGTTGGGTATCTCTCCTGGATCCTATATTCTCGGGATCCCATTCCTTTACGGAACCAATTGTAATGGAACCTCCTAGAGTATTCCCTCTGCTCCAGCACTTGATTGGAGTTCTTCCCTTGTTCGGCTATCTCATCGCTGAACAACTACTTGGACCAACGTCCTCTCAGGAGCTCTCCTCCTGTTCGGCCCTTTTGGACCAGGAACAAACTACTTGGACCAACGTCCTCTTGGACCAACATCCTCTCAGAACCTCTCCTCCTGTTCGGCCCTCTTGGACCAGGAACAAACTACTTGGACCAACAACTTCACATGTCACTGGTCCTTTATCAATCTCTTGGTCCAATAACTTCTCATGTTTACTGGACCTTGACCCCATACAGACTTCCTGGACCAATGACATTTCATATCGCTGGTCCATATTGCCGACCACCGGCTTGCACGACGACTATCCCCATCATATTTACACCATGGTCCCACGTACCACGTGTTCGGGCCCTGTTTGGCCTTGTTCGGGAATACCTCCCTACACTTTAGATTGAGTGTGATTGATTGATTGCTTGATCGAGAACCCTAGAGTTAGGGTTTGAACTTCGGGGTTTGATCGCCGGATTGACGACTGCCTTTGGAAGGTTAGGGCTTTTGGAGTATGGGATTGAGGGAGTATTTGTGCAGAGTTTCGAGGTTTGATTGAGTGTGTAGGTATCTCAATTTCTGTGTGTTAATTCGGAGCCCAAAGGCCCCTTTATATAGGCATAGGGATGACTCACTCCGGCCAATCAAATCACGAGATGGCAATTGCAATTGCAATGCATCTCTAACTCTACGTCGTGATCTCCGAACGTAGCCCGAACGCATCGGAAAGGTAGTGTAGTTGGATCAAACCAAACGTCTGACAGAACGTTCCAGAGTCTGGAAAAAGGTCGATCTGGCGGCTGAGCAAAGGATGTCGCGGCCGTGGAATGGATGTCTCGGCCGAAGGATAGATCTCGCGGCCGAGGGATTGATCTCTCAGGGAGATTTTGCTGGCAACAGGTTGCTCGGGTGAGGGATTGATGTTGTGGCCGTTAGATCGATGTCACGGCCGTCAGATGGATTCTCCTAGGCTTCTGTATTTCTGTCTGAAAGGCTGTATGACTTTGAATTGGGTCCTCTAAGTGGTCAAAGTTCTCACCGAAAGTCCTAAGGTCCTCAAAGAAGCAATCAGCAATCATTGTATCCATTTCATCATCGGGATTGTCCCAAGGTGGGACTTGAAATAATCATTAGGCCAAATTGGGGTGTCTACATGGAGAAAACCGGGGATGTCCTTTAGGACGGTGCCAAATTTATGGCGGCGGGGATGTCCCTTAGGATGGTGCCAAATTTATGGCGGCGGAGAAACTGGAGAAAACCGGGGATGTCCTTTAGGACGGTGCCAAATTTATGGCGGCGGAGAAACTGGAGAAAACCGGGGATGAAGTCGCTTAGGACGGTGCCAAATTTATGGCGGCGGAGAACCTGGAGAAAACCGGGGATGAAGTCCCTTAGGACGGTGCCAAATTTATGGCGGCGGAGAAACTGGAGAAAACCGGGGATGAAGTCCCTTAGGACGGTGCCAAATTTAGGCGGCGGAGAACCTGGAGAAACTGGGAGGTGAAGAGACTTGAATCTGAAAAGCTTGAATTTTGAAGGAAGCTTGAATTTTGAAAGAAGCTTGAATTTGAAAAGCTTGAATTTTGAAAGAAGCTTGAATTTTGAAGGAAGCTTGAATTTGAGATTAAAGGGTGTCTCTCAGGACAGCGCCAAATTTATGGCAGGAAGAGACTGGAGGGTGTCCAACAGGACGGTGCCAAATTTATGGCGGGAAAGAAAGGGTGCCAAATTTATGGCGGGAAAGAAAGGGTGCCAAATCTATGGCAGGAAAGAATGGTGCCCAATCTATGGCGAGTTCGACGGGTGCCAAATCTATGGCGGCGGAGAAACTGGGGGGTGTCCCTCGGGACAATGCCAAATCTATGGCAGCGGATGAGTGAATGGTGTCCCTCAGGACGGTGCCAAATCTATGGCAGCGGATGAGTGAATGGTGTCCCTCGGGACAATGCCAAATCTATGGCAGCGGATGAGTGAATGGTGTCCCTCAGGATGGTGCCAAATCTATGGCAGCAGATGAGCAGTCATGTTGACGAATATGAAGGAAGAAGGCGACCGTGAGAGGTCGAGGTTAGAAAGTGAGTCTCGTGTTTCGACTTTTGACAACACTAATGATTTTTAATTTTTTTAAAAAAACAACAATGGACATGTCCGAGTACCCTTTCTGCTTTACTGTTTTCGATCAGCGGGCTGGTATTTTCAGGACCTTGGGATCTGGGACAGAATCTGTCTTTGGATGGAAATTGGGTTTGAGCTGGAGCCAGGGCTTGCGCTGGAGCTGGTTTGAGGTTGACTTTGATCAGGGCTTGAGCTTTAGGCATGCATGCCCCAGTCTTGAGGTCGGCTGTACGTTTGCGATGATTGATGGCATTGGGCTGATGTGCCCCAGTGAGTGACAGACCTTAGTTCTAATTCTTTTCCTTGATTCCACTGATAGCTTTGGTGACCAGTTTTCGTCATGCGCACAAGTGCGGGCTCTTCCATGTACTGGAGTTTCTCTCAGGAGTTGGGACCTTAATGACCTTGTGTGAATTTTGGACAAGGCCCAGACGACTCAAAGGACAAGAAAGACCCTTTATCAGAGGACTGACTCTTAACGAAGACCTTGACTGGACGAGGAGTTTGATTATTTGAGGATTTAATGTTTGAAATTGTCATGATAAACTCAAGTTTTGATGATATTCCCATTCTGGGCTTTGAAATTGTTTTAGCAAAACACGAGGACTTTTATTAGGAATCATGCCCCAGGTTGCTGATGACAACCCATGGATTTAGAAAATGCCCCAGCTCGGATGTTACAGGATTCATGAAATGCCTTGGCGCTCCTTCTTGTTTTCTCCTATTGTCCAGGATTTTTGTTATCAAGTTGTGTTTTTCAATCTGACAGGACTTTATTCGGGTTGTAACATGGCCAAGGTTTGGCTTAATAAAGAAAGGATAATAGGCTCAAAAATTTTCATTTTCCTTGGGTTTCGAGAGCTAGCAGCCGCCCTTTTTGCTCTTGATGGGCGCCTTCTTTCACTTGCTTTGCTTCGCCTTTTGTTGTGCCCGATGCGTTTGGCATTTTCATTGATCTTGAGCTTTCTCTAATTTTTCTTTGATGCTTTGCACCTCACCGTGCCTATGTATTCGGCACTTTCATGCTTTGAATTCTGATGCGCCAATGATAACCAGGTGTTTGGCACTTTTGTCCTCCTCATTTCACTCCGGTGTGGGGGATAGCTGCCTAGCTGGGTTCTTTCAAAGAAATTGATTTAGGCTCAAGGGGGGTCATCAATGGATATTTTCAAGCGTGTGATAAAAGAAAAGAATGCCTTTCTTCACTTTGAATTGCACAACTCGATAACTGGATCCTAGATGCAAGTTAAGAGATATGTGCGCTCTAACTTTTGCCTAGATCATATTTTGAGGTTTTGATCTAGCGAGCTTTTTCTCGGGCCAAGGCGTTGCTTCTTCACGGTGTCAGGGAATGGTCCCATGAAATTCTTCTTCTTCAGAGGGCAAAGTATCTCGTGTCTTAATTTCTCAATTGACGGTGAAAAACAATTCCAAGTTAAGGGATTATCACAAAACGCGAGTTTATTATCACAATTTCGACTCAAGAGGTTTGACATCAAAAGACGGGATGGACCGACAAAAGATTGACTCGAAAGATTGTGACCAAATCTTGGGATCGACTCGAATGAACATGACCGGGCCTCGGGATAAGGCTGCCTACGTATCCTTCTTGCAAAGGAATCAGGTCATAACGTAGTTTAGGCTTACGAAACTGACACTCTTTTTGGTTTTTCTCTTTTTTTTTTTGGTTACAAACTTGAAGACATACAGACACGAAAGCATGAAAGACCCAAAGTACAAACTGACTCGAAATTGAAAGACAAAGACTTGACTCGAAACTCAAAAGCTTTCCAAACTCGTGAGAAATTCCATCCATGGACTGGCTGCACTGCATTCGCCATTCTTCTTCGGATAAGAGGTCTGGCGCTGGGATGGTCCCAGTCCTTTCAGGCATCTCAAGCATTATTCGGATTTTGATCCACCCTCAGATTCTGTGTCGGCTTGGAGCTTGTAGCTAAGGCACTGAGCATATTAGGGGTTGGAACAACGGGCTCTGGCAACCAATTGTCGATAATGCACTGGAGAGGATGGGTTTTGATGCCATTGCTGTTGACGGTTTGGTTGCTCAGAAGTCGTCCAAAGGAACCATGTCCCATCAAGTCACTGACCTGGCCAACCTTGAACTCCTCAAAGGTCAGAGGATAATTTCCCACAGCAGAACTTGGGTTTGGAAGTGGAGGTGAGATGATTCCATCATCGATGAGGTCTTGGATTTTGTGGCGGAGACAGAAGCAGCTATTAGTGGAATGGCCGGTACATTGGTGAAAGGTACAATAGGTGTCTGGGTTGTGGGACGACGAGAGCTTCTGAGGTAGGGGAGTTGGAGGGAGCGGCTGGATAAGACCGGCTTCGAGGAGTATCTCATAAACCAAAGACAAAAGGACAGGAAAGCGGGAGAGGAACCTTGGTGGGATTTTGCCGCTGGGTTGAGGGTTCATAGTGGTGCCAAGTGGGTCTCTGGCGAAGACACTGCTTGCTTCGACACTGCATGATGCTCTCTTGCCTTTGGGGTTGTGCACAACCTGCCTTTTAGCACTAGTTTTAGGTAAGGATCTAGTACCCTCCTTTGAGCGCTTCTTGGTGTCATGGAATTCGACTGAGTCTTTGAGCATGTGAGTGAGTTTCACTTCTGAGCGTGGCTCGATTCCGGCGGTTGGAGAGTGGTAGGCTTGTGGAGTTTCTTTGGTCCTGGCCCTACCAGCATTCAGTCCCAGATCTGGATTTGACATGGCGGAGGTGAAAATGTTAATCAGCCTTTGCAATAGAGCCGTTTGCTCATCCATTTTTTGACTCATTTCCTCTACAGGCCTTTTCAGCTCAATCAGCTCTACTTGCCCTGTCATTTTGAGGTGGTTGGAGAAGGTGGTATGGCTTTGCGTAGGATGGGTGGCCCAGTGCTGACAGTAAACTGAGAAAGCGAACTCAGAATGTGCCCCTGTTATGATTTATTGAAAAATGTGTATGAATAAAAGAATTGTTAATAACATGTTGTCATCGTCGACTCAAGGGATCCAACTTTATGGAAAGTTCCAACAGTCACGGGTAAGTCGGTGTCAGGCAGGTTAAATTCCGCACGTTGGGAATCAGAGCCAATCTCCTTATCTAAGACCATCCGAGACAGAGCAATAAGACTGCTGGAAGATGCACTTAAGGCTAAACTAGAGGGAGTTGTTCGGGCACGACGAACACCAGAGGTATCCCAAACTCCATGGATTTATGGTCTCCTAGACCCTGACTCAAGAAATGACATCTTATGAAGGATTGCCTTAGCCCTCAGAATTCTTTTAGAGTGTATCCTTCGTTCAGAACGACAAATTCTAAGAGATGTCAAAATGAACTGAGTATTCAACTAGTCCTCGTTCGAAGTTTCAATTTTGAACTTGGAATAACTTAGTATAGACGACGTGATACCCCAACCATCGTGGTGTCAGTGACATGGTGCCATTAGCCAGAGTGGTGTAAGTAAAGTGGCATCACGGCGTCGTTTTCCTTGTTATTCCTTATTCTCCGTTGAAATTTCGATTAGGCATTAGTCAAGGACTTAGTATATTCTGATTTCCCAAAGTCTCATTGTTCTAAGGACTCACGTGGTTTAGACAACGTACACCGGAGTGCACGACTCATCATCGGGCCTTGGCAACCTCGCAAAGACTGCGCAAGCGAGTCTCGAGAACTGTGGCTGACAGCATGAGGGTGCAAGATGCAATGCAGCACATAAACAGGATATAGCACATAACCCTACCCTGTAGGCTCCTGTCCTAATTTGGAAGGTTCTATGGCTCGCTAAACATGTACAAAGGCTGGTTTTGGCTTGAAGAGGGTTCCTCGGACTAGAGTCAAAGTATACCTCCCACTATTGAGCGTACACCCAATAATGGTACAAACGGTAGAGATGACTCATCACGGTCGAGGGTTGCTAAGTATTCCGGGATTCCCTATCACCGGCAAGCCGGGTAGGATTGCCGAAACACAACAGCGGGGTAGCACAAGATATATACAAGAAATAAACAATGAAACAAAATCCCTTTGAAAATCCCATAAACGTTTTTCAAGCTTGGCTCACAAGTTTAATTGATATTCAAGAAAAGCGGGCCGCTTTATCAACAAACCAACTTTTTCTCAAGTATTAATTAAACGTCCCCAGCAGAGTCGCCACTGTGGGCTACCACAGCCCCGGGTGCTCTAGAGATCGGGGCGGCCCAATTTTGGAAAAAATCGCGCGCCTCGTGCCGTTTTAGTTTGAAAAATCGTTTTGGTTTGATTTGAAGAGTCACCACCCGGATTTGTGGTATATCACCCGAGAAACCGTTTTATTTCGAAAAATGATTGATTTGAAATTGAAAACCAGAGATCGTTTTGAGGGTCCGGAAGCCATGTTACGAGGGGGGAAGGGTTTTACGGCACCCCCCTCGCCCGATTCAAAATCGGTCTCTACTAAACGTTTGCGGGATTTTTTAAAAGGGATTTTGTTTCATTTAACCAGCTAGCAAGTATCCACAGTAATATCATGTAGGAAGTGCATGCATGTGCATGTGCATGTGTACAGGGGAGGATGGAATAGTCATGCAAAATGTGCAAGATGACTGAAAATGCAACACTGTTACTGGATTCACTCTCGAGCGCTCGGGAGTGGTCCCGAGCGCTTGGGAGTTCTGACACTCTCAACCTGCAAAACTTTGTTAGCACAGGCAGGATATAATGTAAAACTGGAAATTGAAATGCTATTATGTACACTACTGGCTCAGCAGAGGACTTGAAAGACTGAGCTAAGCCTTCAATCTTTCAGATCATGCATCCCTGCCTCAACAAGGCTAGATCTATAAATTTAAAAGAGCAACAGGCTACACTTATGCATGCAGAAACCAGAGAACACAGCAGACTGGGAAAATGGGATGCAATAACATGCATGCACTCCCGAGCGCTCGGGAATGGTTCGGAGCGCTTGGGAGTGATCGAGCTGCATGTCAGCTTGCTCTCAATCAGGAAATGGTACTGACTTGACATGCAAACACCCTTGTTTTGATATTTCCCAAGAGGAGAACATCTTTTAACTATGGAAAAACCTTATTTTACATGAAAACTTGTGAGAAATGCTTTTGTTTTAGTGGAAAATGACTTCCTTGTGCATGCATGCCAAAATGAAACCATTTCTTTTAAGAGTAAGCCTCATTCCCAACCTACTATGTGACAAAGGACCATGCATGAAACTGAGAACAGTCCCGAGCGCTCCGGAGTACTCTCGAGCGCTCGGGAGTGTTTCGAGTAAGGGTTTTGTGAAAACATTTTTTTTGTACCCCATTGCTCTTGTTTTTACACTAGGGTCTCCCAACCATGCACCCAGTATTGAAGACTGGGTCAGGCTGAGAGAACCCCCTCAGAAGGGAAGAACAGCCTCTTTGGTTGTGATCAAAGGTAAAGATTTCTACCTTTTGCTTGAACTTTGCTCTTTGGAATAGCTTTGAAATGTGGATGAAGAGAGAAGAGTACAAGAGATCTGAAGCAGAGGATGTTCTGGATTTCTTGCCCTTTTCCTTGGTGATTTCTAAAACCTTTAGAGTTTGGAAAGAGAGTTTTAGTTTGGAAAACTTTGGTCTTGAGCAAGAGAGAGAAAGAGAGCAGAGAATGGGGTTCTTCAGGAGAAGGATTTCATAGCCCCTTGCCCTAAAACCAGACCCTCTTATTTATAGGCAAAATAACCTATAGTTTTTAAATCAAATGGTTTTGAATAAAACATTTTAAAAAAGCAAAATCCTTGGCCTGAAGATCTCTGCCACCAGAGGTTGAGTGTTGACTGAACTATCAGCCGGCTCAAGATGGTGGTAATGATGAGTTGCATGGATAGTGGGTGAAACTTCCATCCATTGGGCAACACATCAGTCTCGAGTGCTCGGGAGCACTCTCGAGCGCTTGGGACTTCACTCTCGAGCGCTCGAGAGTGAGCCAGGCCAGAGGTTTTGGAAAATGGTTTTGAGCGCTCGGGACTACTCCCAAGCGCTTGGAAATGCTTTTGACCATTTTTATTCCATTTTCAAATCTTTCAAGGAGCAAAGTCTCGATCGGCGTGAGGCTTGTTTTAATCCAAAGTCATCATCGGGGAGCCTCCGGGCCACAAATCAAGGAAATTCGACAAGTTCAAATTGGGGTGTCTACAATAATGAGCCAAATTGTTCCATAACAGCAGAAATGACATACGATTGTTCCATAACAACAACAAAAATAATATACGATTGTCTAAGAAATGGTGAAAAATCAACAGACATAGTTCATTGTACTAAAGAAACATGCGCTTCATACTCCAAATTCTAAAAACGTTGGACCCAAGCCATCCTCTCATCCTCATCTAGGGCGAGAAAAGATGTTTGCCACCGCGGCTGGTCAACAAGATGATTGTAAGCGTTAAGATATTTAACTTCACCGATAGTTTGCTTTATACTTTTCAAGAATGCATGGCATTCCTTCATTTCCAGATTATTTTGGGCACTTTGTTTTTGGGCCTTCAATTGATAGTACTCTCCCTTCATTTGCTGTGAGAATGCAAATTTTTCGTATACTTCATCTCGGCTTTCAAACTTTGTTGCCTTCGCGGTGCTTCCACCACTACCATCCGATTTTCTTTTACCCATTGTCACGCTGTCCTCCCTTTTTATGGGCTTTCCTTTTCCGTACATGACAACTTCCTCATCATGTGTGGGGGGCGGTAGTGTACATGGACTTGCAAATGCTCCATTTGCCAATGAGCTAGAAAGGAGCTCGTCCAATTCCTCGAAGTGGTCAAGGCCTTGGTTACAGAACTTAACAGCCTTTGGATTTGCCTACAAGGAAGTTATTGGGGGCACATTATTGTTATTGTATTCTTTCTAATGTTAGGGGATGAAGTTTACAAAAGTGAGATCCTAAAGTTCACATACCTAGAGGTATGTTTGCCACACGTCATCTGGTGCTGTGACGGTTTGTGATGCCTCATCCCACGCGAACCCAGTCTGATCTTTTATATGCTTAAACATCTTATACTCTTTCTTAATGTGAGTGCATTTATCTCGGATCTTAGGAATAGTGTACCCTATTCTCCCTGTCCTCACTCCTAACTCCCTCAATATCTCATGCAATTGTAAGTCATTAAATTGTCGTGCCTTTTTTGAGTTGGTCACTTCCTCCCTCCTAGCCACCTCAACCATTATGTGAATGATTTTTTCCGTGTTCACATAACTCCACATGTCAAGGTCGTTTTGTATGCGGTCCATTGTAGGCTTACATGTGGGAGAGAAGTTATTAGGATATATGAAATTAAATTAGTGACCAAAAGTTATAATAGATTTAAGTGGATAATGAAAAAGAAAGTGTATAACTGTAACAAGTGCTTGTACGAAGGGGATGCTAACAAGTAATAGTGCATGTACCAGTGGGATGCTGTTCTCGCCGATAACAGAGTTTGCCGAGGACACAGGAGATGGAGCCGGACGTTTCCTGTTTTGTGAAAGTGGAGTTGTAGGTGCAAACTTCAGTGATGGGTGTTGACCTAAAAATGAGAATGATACCCAATTAGCAAATAGCACCAGAACTTGCCACCAAACAAGGCAATAGCAACAGTATACATGACCACAGAAGACCCCCATAGCAGTAGAAAATGACAACATATGGAAGTCCATTAGCAGCAAAAATGACACCCAAAAATTACTTCAGACACAACAGTAAGAAGAGCAACAACACAACAACATTTATAAGTTGGAGTGCCATTGGACAAACTTGGAGTGCTAAAATCAATCTCCCAAGTTATTAAGTTACGTATATCCTTATTTACCTGGCCATCATTTATAAGTGAACAAATAAGTGCTGTCGAATTATCTCAAAAACAATCTCAACCATGAAAATCAACTTTGTTTGGGCCCAAAGTAGACCATCCAATACATTTAAGAGACTAGAGTAGATCCGCAGTGGTCTTTTCACTTATTGTCCAATAATCTCCCAACCAACAATGGATTAATCTGTCATATATACTATAGTATAAGGTAATTTACTTGAATAATTTGTCCTTATGATTCATTTAGAAAACTTCAAAAGCAGAAGGAAAATCATACAGTAATGTCAAACTAGTGTCTTTCTCCTTCTGCATATAGCTATCTCCATGTATCTCTGTCATAAATATTGCATTACAATAAAGGCTTATATTGTAAAAGTGCTTTCTTAACAAACAATTCACCATAAAAATCACATTCTGAAAAAGGCTTACTCCGAAGCAGAATTTGTGGCAAACATACATCCAGACTGGGAGGGACAAACTTCAAGAATTTGTGAAACCCACTCAATCCAGACTGATGTGCGTAGCACGTCGCAGCCAACACTAGTTCTTGTAAATAAGTCTAGGATGAACATTGTAGAGTCATTACAATGTTCACGAATGCATGCTACTTCTTACTTGATAAAATTACCTAGCACAAGAATCTGTCAACCTCACAGGCAACAATTCGCAGACTAGAAGAAAAAGGAAGAAATGCATACACTAATTTCATTCTTCAAAACAAGAAATCACAACATTACTTAAATATAAAACTTCATGAATATAAGGCTTCATGAAAATCTATGTCTCTGTTGAAATACTACCGACTGAGTACTGAGCACTGATACGCCACCAAGCTCCAATATGATCTAGATGCTCCTTATACAGTCATTGGCATTACATACCCTCCAAAACTAACTTCAATACACAAAAGTATCATACATGTCATATGACTACAGTAAGAGAACTAGGTTGTGGCCAAGTTTGTGTCTCACAAAAGAGAATTGATATGCGACCATATAACTATGTCTCTTAAATTGCCTTATCGTGTGAATCATGCCAGTACCTAAAAGATATAACCTACAGGCAAAGCAATCATGCAACTCAATATCAGTCGGTAAGTTTGCAGCTAATAAATATTAGTTTTTCCCCTCACAATCTTTAGATAACCTGGGTACTGGCGCCAGAGTGATCAAATAGAATATACTTTTACGTTTCTTCAATTTCATTGAATTCATCTCATGTTCAATCTACAATATGCCTTAAACAATATAGTTTAAAAGCTTATAAGGAAAAATATAGTGAGAACTCTAGCTGCTTATTTTCATATGGACTGGTTGGTTTTAATTTTGGGAAATATAGCAACCTCATATAAGCAAAACAAATTGAGTCCATACATTAATCAAGTATGATTGCCTTAACAGAAATAATACGGAGCAGGACACTCAAAAGTCAACAAATAGCACACTTTCAAGAACATGTGTTATATAACATAGACTTCAGCAGTGAATAAAATACATCCTCGTGGATCTCCTCTATTATGGTTTAAATGTTGGGCCTATGGACATGGATATAGCTTGAGTGCGCCTCACATAGATCTGGCTTTTGAAGGACTGTAAACTAACAATAGCAACATCATGGACGAGCATACAAGTATGTTTCTCACACTGGTTTGGTACAACATCATGGATGAGCATACAACCATAACTTTAGTTCCAAACAAGAGCTAAAAATGCACTTCTCCAAATCTGAATACCAGATTTTCCAAGTAAAACCAAACCTTTACTAAAGCTACAAACTTGGTCTTGCTATTAGCTAAAAACAGGAAATCCTACAACTAGAACCATGATGATGGAAAAGAGTTTCATGCATTAACATTACGAGGCCAATCCAATCCACCAACGAGTATGGTAGCTTGAGATTTACTACCACTTTTGGCTTTTCAACAAATCAGACATGCAAGAAAAATTAGGCAAAAATTGAAAAGAAATCACCACCCAGAAATCCAATACGTGATTTTGTCGCTATGAAAAGGGGGAGAAAAATGATGAAACCAAAAGGTTGGTGTCAATCTTGAAAGACTAGAAATGTTCTCACAAACAAGTGTACATTTCTCATAAACAAGTACGTTTGTCACAAACATTTTCTCAAATAGTTGGTATGCATAAGTAGGTTGTTTAAACCATGAATCGGAAACAGAAAGGCTATGGGGCGAATTACCTCTACCTCTTCGTACCTTGGTAGAATGAAGGATCCATTTACCGCACCTCACACCATTTTTGCAGGGGTCCTCCGTTGTGGTTGTGTCGAGAGACTGTGAGGGTTGATTTGGGTGGAGCTTCCCTTTGGGCATTCTCTGATTATAAATCCCAGACTAGGGACTTGTATTGAACAGTAACTTATCGAATAGGTCAAGATCGCAGGCCTAGGGTTTCAAACCTGTGGTTCCAAATTAAATCCACCACAGTACGATAAGACTGGAAAGAGAGAGAGAGGACCTAGGCTCTGTAAGATTCGGTGTGTGTGTGAGAGAGAGAGGGAGGGAGAGGGAGAGAGAGAGAGTCTGAGTTCGCCGAGAAAGAGATGGAGAGATGAGAAAGTGTAGACACCTCCCAAACGGGGCATCGCCATACAGATTGATCGTTTGTTGCTCGAATGGTTGCTTGCTTCCTAAACCAAGATCGTGGACATTCCCTTGGCTAGGAACATCGCCACACGATAGCGGTTATCATCAAAACAAAGTCGCCACCCAGTTTATTAAAACTAGGAAAACAGATAGAGATTCTGGGTACGGGAGCCAAGAGTACAGTAAGGGGAAGGTGTTAGGCACCCCTCTCTGCCTAGCCGTGAGACTGGGCCATAGTTATTCAACATAAGACATATATGCTTTATTTAATTCTAACACATAGTCTGTTTAATTAGGCCTTTAAACAGTAAATAAGGTAAGCCAATGCAATATGTAAAGCATGCATCAGAAAGCAGAAAAGCAAAACTAGCTGTCTCAGGGAGATGGATCTCGCGGCCGGTGAATGGATGTCACGGTCGAGGGATCCTCCTGGTTTTATGTACCGGCTGAGGGATTGAAGCCCCGGTCGGTGTTCTTCCTCACACCAGAAAAAAAAGTTAGTAGATAATCAAAACGCTACGATTAAGCATAAATACATTAAATAAAACAAACCAGAGGCCATTGGGCCTCACCAGCTTGATCCCTCAGTTGCTTTATTGCTCGGATTGATTGTGATTGACTGATTGCTTCTTTGAAAACCCTAGGGTTAGGGTTTTAACTTCAGGGTTTGATCGTCGGATTGATGGCTGCCTTCGGGAGGTTAGGGCTTTTGAAGAGGGGGCTTGAGAGAGTGTTTTTGCAGAGTTTCATGGCTTGAGAGGGTGTGAAAGTATACGAATTTGATGATTTCGTTGTTGTTATTTTCGGAACCCAAAGGCCCTTTATATGGGCAATTGGTGACTCACTCCGGCCAATCAAAATGCACGATTGCAATTGCAATGCAATACAAACTCTTCGTGGTAATCTCTGAGCGTAGCCCGAACGCATCGGGAAGGTAGTGTAGTTGGATCAAACGTCTGACAGAATGTTCCAGAGTCTGGAAAATAGACGATCTGGAGGCCGAGCAAAGGATTGGCGACCGAGGAATGGATGTTGTGGCCGAAGGATAGATCTTGCGGTCGAGGAATTGATCTCTCAGGGAGATTTTCAAGCAACAGGTTGCTCGGGTGAAGATATGATGTTAAGGCCGTGAGATCAATGTCACGGCCGACAGATGGATTCTCCTAGGATTCTGTATTTCTGTCTGAAAGGCTGTAAGGCTCTGGATTGGGTCCTCTAAGTGGCTCAAAATTCTTATCGAAAGTCCTAAGGTTCTCAAGAAGGCAATCAGCAATCACTGTATCCATTTCATCATCGGGATGGTTCCCAAGGTGGGACTTGAAATAATCGTTAGGCCAAATTGGGGTGTCTACAGATGCGACGGATCGCGAGACATGTTTGAGTAAGAGTCAAAGCTGTAAAAGCAACTCAATTTGGTCCAACCACTATTCCAAGGGGTTTTCGAAAAAGGTTTTTGTTATGGTCGGGCCGGGAGGCTGCCTACGTATTCCACAAGGGAAATTCAGACCAACTGTAGTTCGGGCGGGCAGTAAAGAAAAAGAAAAAGGTTTGGAGGTTTGAAACAAAAGAAGTACCTTCGGGCTTAAAAAGCCATAGTGCAACGTACCTGGGTTAAGCCAGGGTTTTGGTGGAGAATAGTTGAAGGAGCGCGGGGCTGCCGGGGAAGTTTCTGCGGAGAGCATCCTTAGTATTTTGGGGTAGATTAGTACACGGTAAGTGCATTTGCTTTTCTTGATCATCCTTACTTTGACTGAAGGGAGCTCGGTAGGGTAGCCTATCCTTGCAAATGAGCTGGAAGGAATTGATGTGATTGGGGTGGAATCCAAGGCATCTACTGGGGATGAATCGGACACCGTTTTTGAGATATAGGGGGCGCAAGGCCAGTAACTAGAGCACGAAGCTTTGGGGATGAGGGAACCGAGGTACGGAGCCGGTTGTAGTCATGAGGCGAGAGCCCGGAGAGCTTTAGAGTTCTGACGTGATGGAACCGAGGCGCGGAGCCGGTTGTAGTCACAAGGCAATAGCCTAAGGTGATAGAATTGATGCATAGAGCCTGCTGTAGTCATGAGGCGAGGGCCTGAGGAGATTGGAGCTTTGAGCTTTGATAGAACCAAAATGCGGAGCTGGTATTGATTATAAGGCGAAAGCCTGAGGTGTCGGAGCTTAGAGCTTGACGTGATTTGAACCGAAGCGTAGAGCTGGTTGCATTCTGATGGTCTGTGCACGGAGCTTTCTCATCATAAGTTTTTGGCGTAGAGCCAAAGGATCGAGGCGCTGGACCGATCAATAAAAACCGAGGTGTAGAGCCGGTTGATTGCAGGGTTGACCTGTTTCATGAGAGATATGCAGAGTGTATATGCGTGATGATGTTGGTTAGACATGAATAGATATGATGATGCAAACTCAATATGATTTTGGTGATGCAATTGATGCAAATGTGCACGGGCCCGTGCGTGTGTGTTTGATATAAGCGTAGAGCTTCTTTCAAGTTCTGGACTTGAGCATTCAGAGCATAGAGCTCAAGCATTCGGATGGCAGAATCCGAGCATTCAAAGTATAGGCTTTGAGCATCCAGTACGCGGTGGTTGGGCATCCAAGCGTAGAGCTTGAGCATTCAAGTGTAGAACTTGAGCATCCAGTACACAGTGGTTGGGCATTCAAAGAGCTTCGAGCATTCAAAATGTTAGATTTTGAGCATTCAAGCGTAGAGCTTGAGAATTGATGATGTCTTGATTGATTGGGGCGGCGTAGAGCCTGTTGAGATAGTTGTTACGGCTTCGAGCCAGTTGAGATAATGGGCGTAGAGCCGCTGAGATGGTCGTTATGGCTTAGAGCCAGTTGGGATAGTTGTTACGGCTTAGAGCCAGTTGAGATAGTAGGCTCGAAGCCGCTGAGTTGATAGAGATGGTGGGCATAGAGCCGCTGAGTTGATAGAGATGGGCTTTGAGCAGCTGAGGTAGCGAGCGTGGAGCTGCTGACGGTGATTGGGCTTAGAGCCTGTTGAGTTGGTTGGCACGGCTTAGAGCTAGTTGAGATAGTGGGCTTGGAGCCGCTGAGTGATACGGGCATAGAGCCGCTATGATAATGGGCTTCAAGCTGCTATGTGGTGAATACGGGCATAGAGCATGGTATTGTCGAGTGACCTGTGCACAAGGTTATTGAGCGTGGAGCTGCTGAGTGATTTGACAATAGTGATGAATAGTAGAGTTGCTGAGTGTCTTGATTTGCTTCGGCCAGCAGTTTGTGGAGAGAGAGCTTCCTTATGCTCGGATATGCCCCCAAGGCTAGTTCTGATTGCGTTGTATTGGCTCGGGGGTGCCCCCAAGGCTACTTTGTTGGTCGAAGACTCAGAAGTCCATAATTGCTTGAGTTTTGGGTGCACTGAGTATGATCTGATGTTGCTGAAGGAAATTGATAGGAGGACCAAGAGATAGATCACGTGGCCGAACAATCGATATGTCGGCCGAAAAATTGAAGTCTCGGCCGCGTAATCGCTTGATTTCCAGAGCTCTATAAAAGCCGCGGCTTTGGCGTTCCGTTTCATTTTCTCTCCCTCTCCCTCTTTCTTTTGTTTTCCTTTTCCATTACAGGCTTCACCGAGGACTTCTCTGCCTCTTTTCTCCTTCATCCTCGTTGGGTTCGAGCCATAGGCGACACGCGGTTAGCGATCGCGGAGGGAGGCCGCGTTGTTATTGGTCCTGTCTTGATGCTTGATTAGGGACCCTCGCATGGGTGGCTTGCTTCCGTGACGCGGAACTCCTGGGGTGGCGGTGGTACGCGGTATGGTGATTTTTCTGGGCCATGTGGTGATTCTTTTGAGCCACGTGGTGTCTCTTCTGCACCGTAGTACTCCTCCGGTATACACCGCCCTAGGGGTGTCTCCTCTTTGTTTCTTTGCAGGCCTCTGGTGTTCGGACCACCAGAGGATTTCGGCATCCTCTTCTCATTCTTTTTCTACTTTTTCTTCCTGCATAGGTTAGTCCAATAGGAAATCGATGTATAGTTTAGTTAGGAAATGTGGGATGATCCACCTTGTGATGTAAAAAGCTTTCGTTATATGAAACAAAAACCTTTTGCTCTGCTATGTGATTGTGTATGCTTTCGTTTATGCCGTTTATATTGCATAAAAGTTGATAGTTCAGTGAAAATTGGGTGAAATGGTCTAAACCGTGGAGGTTCTCTGTAAAATGGCCGTTCTGGCGGCCGAACTACTGATTATGCGGCCGAGGCTTTGATCAGGTGGCCGAATAATCATTTTGTCTGCCTGAGTTTGACTTTAGGTCAACCTTGATTTTCACGGGCCGATAGACTGATCCCACGGCCGTCATATTGAAGTGCCGGCCGAGAGACAGACTAGGTTACTGAGGATTTAGAATCCGATTCCAATTCGAACTAGAATTTGACTCAGCCTATAAGTATGCGTTCAACGAACCCGATAGCATTTTCAGTAACAATTCCTTGCATATGGCACAACCAGTCCTTGATCAGTGGTTGAATTCCTTTAATGGCCTCGACCGTTTACACTTTAAGTCCTTTGGTATGAACTTTCTCTTCTCCCGTCAATTTTGCTTTCCTTAGGGCAGCTACCAATTTGTGGGATCCTATTTTTCATGTTTTTCGATTTAAGAGAGAGGAATTGTGTCCTACTATCGAGGAGTTTACGGCCATCATGGGTCATTCGGATAGAGAAGGTCTCATTGTCCCTAATCCCTTGTTCAACCGAGGTAATCTTTTGAAGGATTTGCTCCAAGTTCAGAAACATGAAGTTAGGTTTTTCATGGTGAATGGAAGGCTGGAGATCCTACAGTTTGTTTTGCGTTTTGGTACAGTTGAGGCTCATCGCCAAGTTTCTCAACAGAAAGCATGCTTTCATGCGCTGTGCATCTGTCTCCTTCATTACTACTTGCTTGGCCCTTCCTCTGGCCATGCTGATTCCATGCTGCTTAACCTTGCTCAACAAATTGGGAACCGTGTGAGTTTCGCTGGCTTAGTGTTGGCAGAGACCTTGATGGGTCTTGATGTGATGAAGGGTGATCCTACAGCCCAGTTCTCAGGCAGTCCTTTGTTACTGCAGGTTCGCTCTTTGTTTGTCTTATTTGTCAAGTTATCTTTTCACTCATCACTCTTTTGTTTTGACTCACGTGTTCTCTCAACTCACAATTTTCCCTGGTTCTCTAGGTATGGTTATTTGAGAAATTAAAGGTGTGGGATGTGCCAGAGTGACTTCCCTATAATTCAGACCATTGTACGGAGTGTCGTATGATTAGATAGTTTCCAACTAAAGCTACTTGGGAAGCATGGATGAAGAATTGCAGGGGTGATTGGATTCAATGGATTTGCCCCTGGTATGGTGTTGA
Organism: Rhododendron griersonianum; assembly: GCA_018127125.1. NCBI lineage: Eukaryota > Viridiplantae > Streptophyta > Magnoliopsida > Ericales > Ericaceae > Rhododendron > Rhododendron griersonianum. Next base: position 26,339,365 of record CM030790.1, on the reverse strand, counting down.
GAGTATGATTGTGAGTACCATGAACCATTTCGGTGTAACAGTGATCGGTATTACTCGAGTTGTCTTCTACTTTCTTGCTCGCTTTCAAAGGCAGTTCGGGGCTGAACAAACCGCAATCCTGGGTGACCCTGAGTAAGCTGTTTCCAAGGTTCACGATGCCAACTTTTGTCGCAATATGCTGCGTCTTTGGCCGAATAGAGTGATGCAGAAGGTTGCTGAGAACTTTGCTGACAAGCTATCAGGTTCTTACAAGCATTGCTTGAAGAAAAACCTTTTGGAGGACAATAGTGCAAAGAGAAGGAAGACCTAGAGATTGACACTTTGCTTATGTTTTTCAAAAGATGTTGTTTGATTCTAGCTTTCATAGATTGAGAATTGTTTAGGTTTGCTTTTTCCTATTCCTTTGGGAATAATAAAACATTTGGTCGTTTTATTTGAAGATGTTATTGCCATGGCTTGATAGTGAACATGCTTTAGGATAGACCTAGAAATTTTGGAAGTGATGATGATAGCAGTGGCCGAATCTCAAACTAGAGATTGCCTACATATCCCATGGAGGGAAGCAGGCCATAAACGTAGTTCCAACAAACGGGATTTGTTTTGTTTTTAGTTAGGGTCCACTCGGGTATTTTCCTCTCCTTTTGTGCTCTAAATTTTGCCTAAAACCGCCCTTGCGGGTTTTCGGTCTAGCGAGCGTTTTATTTATGCCTTAGTTTTTGCCTAAGCCGCCCTTGCGGGTTTTCGACCTAGCAGGCTGCTCTAATTTTTGCTTAGGTCCGCCCACCTTTGTGGTTTTCGGCCCAACGAGCATCTATCAGGGGTAGTACTTCCTCAGTTTATCAATGTTAACTGGCGTTGCGAATTCCATTCCATCCAAGTCTGCAATGTATGCTGCTCCTCCAGAAAGTATGCGTTTGATAAGGTAGGGACCTCCCCAGTTTGGTCTAAACTTGCCCCTTGGGTCTGAAACGTGGCGATGGATTGCTTTGAGCACCATGTCTCCTACTTTGATGTCTCTTGGCTTTACCTTTTTGTTGAATGCTCGTGCAATGCAGCGTTGATACCCTTGCACATGGTATGATGCTCTCAGCCTCCTTTCGTCTAGTAATGCTAACTCGTCGTAGCGGTTTTGAACCCAATCCTCTTCGATCATTCCAGTCTCAGCCAGAACCCTTAGTGAGGGTAGTTCTAGTTCGATAGGCAAGACAGCTTCCATCCCATAGACCAAGGAGTAGGGAGTGGCCCCAGTTGAAGTCCTTTCAGTTGTTCAATAACCCCATAGTGCCAGAGGTAGCATTTCTGGCCAGTCCGTGTAGGTGTCAATAGTCTTTCGCAGGATCCTCTTGATGTTTTTGTTTGCAGCCTCAACTGCTCCATTGGTTTGAGGTCGATAAGCAGATGACCGATGATTCTGTATCCCAAACTCGGCAAAAAGCTTCTTTGTTGCTCCCTTGAAGTGCGATCCATTATCACAGATGAATTCGTGAGGTACACCATACCGATAGATGATATTGGTGCGGATAAACTTGGCCACATGGGTGGCTTTGAAGGTAGCATAAGAAGCTGCTTCTACCCACTTGGTGAAGTAGTCGATAGCCACTAGAATGAATTGATGCTTGTATTTTCCCTTTGGATTTATACTTCCAATGACGTCTATCCCCCAGGTGGAGAATGGCCAAGGGGATGTCATGCTATATAATTCCGTAGGGGGAATACGCATGCGATTAGCGTGAGTTTGGCATTTGTAACATCGGCGGACATAGTCAGCACAGTCGGCTTCCATTGTGGTCTAGTAATATTGTAACAACTCTGATTTTTACTAAATAAAAATTTCGTTGTTAATTCGAAAAGTCTTTAATTTTTCTTGAATGATTATTAAACTCCTCTCGAAGACCTCGAGTTATTCCTAGTAATCCGTCATGATTAGATTCTTCCATAAGATTATTTTCTAAAGACAAGTGTGTTGGACTATTCCCTTAATCATCGAGCTTAAGCCTAGGTTAGATTCTTGACTAGAAATCCTACTTAGCAAGCCTAGTTAGCTTCTAATCTAATCCAGGAAGATAACCTAATTAAACCCTTGACCTTCCTTGAACCGTTTGAGCCTTTTGATCTCTTGAACCCTAGATGAACCCTTTTGACCAAAAGTCAACCTTTGACCTTGTCCATTGGTCCATAAATGCTAGGAGAATTATTATCCATTGGATAATAGGACTAGTACTAAGATATATTAGTTAATTCATTGTCTAGAATCCCATGGGAATCCCTCCTTAAAGAATTAGAAGAGAATCTAATATAATATAGGATTCTAGGATTTCCTATGTACAAATACTATATAATAAAGAGACATGTGACTTAGTATAATATAAAATTTTGACTAGATATCTACCCAAATCATCTAGTACATACCTAAATATTATAATAGGACATGAGTACACCTACTCCTATATAATATAGAGATAGAACACATGTGTTCATTTCATTGTTTAATAGGAACATCCTTGTTCTTTCAAAACCCATTAGTTTATTAGAACCTTGTACTTCAATATCTGATTAGGTAGATATGTACTTATATAAATATACATAGGTAGTACAAGGGAGAGAGAGAAGGCCGGGAGAGGGAGAGGAGAGAGGGCCGAGAGTGAGAGAGAGGAGAGAGCTGAGAGAGATAAGAGAGATAGGAGAGAGAGAGAGAGAGAGAAAGATATGGTGTACTTCTTGATCTTTCATCCACCAAACCCTAGTTAAATATATCTATAAGTACATGTACTAGTGAAAGAAGAAGATAGGAAGATATGAGTTAGATTTTGAAGTACAAGATTTACTTCCACCAAATCCTTACTCTTTCTAAGTCCACCAACCTTGTCCTTCCATGCATATATATATACATAAGTACATTGTACCAAGAGAGAGAGAGAGAGAGAGAGAGAGAGAGAGAGAGAGAGAGAGAGAGAGGCCAAGAGAGATGAGAGGGAGAGAGAGAGATGGGCCGGATGAGAGAGGGTGATGTGTGTGCAAGAGTACTTACCAAATCTAGTTAGTCTTCCATGACCAATCTTCCTACATCACCTTGTACCACCAAAATCTAGGGTTTTCTTGCACTTGTACACCTAAGGACAACCATATCTAGTATTCTAACTCATTCAAGTACTAGACAAGACAAAAACCCCATAGAATAAACTTAAACCTTGTCCTAAAATAGAAATAAAGAAAAGGGAAAATCTATGGTAGTCTTTCAAGTACTAGATATGACAAGATATGAAAGAAATCCATTGGATATGGAGAGAGAGAGGGGCCGGCCATGATGGGAGGAGAGGGAGCCAAGTTTTGCCTATAAATAGCAACCATTTCTCACCCTTTGAACACACACCTTTCATTGCTCCAACTTCTCTCTAGAAAAACTTTGTGTTCTTGCTTGTTCTTAGTTAGTTCTTGAGTGTTCTTCCTTGTTCTTGAGGTTCTTCATAAGTTCTTCAAGAAACTCATCCTAAGCTGCCACTAAACCGCCACTAGACCACCCTTTCGATCCAAAAAGGCAAGTAGTGTTAGTCAAGATCTAGTTTCGAGAGAAAACATTCTCTTTCGAAGCTACCGGAAGCCATTCCTAAGAAGTTACTCCGTCCGACCACCGACGTACCATCCTTACTCCGTAGTCGTCACTATCGCCAAAAAGAACGGTAGACTATTCTATACCTTCGAATCCTAAGTATACGTAGAATCTCCATCAACACTATTCTGATATATGCATTGCAAACCAATAAACATATGCTCTTTTGAACTTATGAAAGAAAGAATGAATATTGAAAGATAATGTTCGTAGCTTAGCTTTAAGTATTCGTATTATGATTATGAGCATGATTATGTGATTATCTGACTACTTGTTGTTGATAAAGCATAAGTGGTTTACCACTCCAAAGGTGTCCGTCCATGTGACACTATGCTTTACCTTGTATGATTAAATGTTGAGTATGATGTTGTGATAAAGTAAGCATGCTATTAAATATAGAGTTGGATGATCTTGCTAGTTTAGTTTCAAGATTTCTATGATTACATGAAAGTCTTACCGCGGAGTCTATGCATGAGAACGAGACACGTAAACTGAGAAAGTTAGAAACATGACACCTAGGGTGTGGTTGATATGGATAAAAGTATTTTTGAAACTACATAATGGCCGGACGTGGTAGTCATTGTGTGGATGTGAAAACCTGCATTGTGGCCGGACTTGGTAGCCCTTTGTATGGACTTGCGAAAACCGCAATGTGGCCGGACTTGGTAGCCCATTGCGAAGATTTCCAATGGGGCCGGACGTGGTAGTCTCATGTGGTAATATGGCTTGGTTATCCGCGGAGAGGAGCCAATGCAAGATTTGAATAGATTGTGAAAACCGCGGTGTGGCCGGACTTGGTAGCCCATCGCGTGTGTTGCTAATGGAGCCGGACTTGGTAGCCTCATTAGTAGCAATTTGTTAATGAAACTTTGGAAATGTGGATTTGGTAAAGGTGAAAAGGATGACACGGTCTATGACGAGTCGCGTAGGAGAAACACGAAAAGGCATGACACCAACGTTAGAAAGATAGCGAATGTGGATGTGTAATTGCTAGACTATGTTTTTGAATGAGCATGTGTAATTGTTTATCTGCTTCTTGTTGTAAGTTAAGGGATAGTGGGTATGGTTTGTTCTATTGAGCTTTGTAAGCTCACGGTGTTGCCCTTTGGTGACCCTGACATATTATATTGGTGGCAACACAGGTATAATGTGTCAGATCTTATAAACGAACAGGGTGAGATGTACACTGTGGAGGCTTTTGGAGCCGAAGAGCTGGCTAGGATGGAAGAGCAGGCGGAGCTGTAGTTAGGAACCTTAGTTCCCTTCCCTTTTGAATAAATGTACTCCCTAGTGAGATTAACAATGTAATAATGAGCCAGACTCTGTTCATTTTATCAATAAAATGTTTAATTAACGTACCCGAAAATGGGGGCGTTACAACTTGGTATCAGAGCTTTAGGTTCAAAACCTCGGCCATGGGTAGAATGGGTAGAACCATAAGATAGTTTGACCGTTGCACAAACGTGAATTTAGTTTAAGTTTACCATCCCAAATTGGGTGGAATTCTAGCAAACCAATCTTCGGATTGAAGCAAGGTGTGGAACTGGCAATACCACCGAGCTGGGAATTCCTGAACAATTGGATGATGACTTAATTCAAGAAACGAATGTGGAATTGGAAAAATCCAAAATTTCAAAACCTTGTCTTAAAACGTTACTAATTAAGGTTTAAAACCTTCCTTGTAGATGAGTCATCTGATTAACCTGTTAGCTGGAATCCACCAACTCAAGATCGCCATGGAAACCACGACAACTCAACTACTTAAGAACCCCGAATTTGTCGCTGCTACCCTTACTGAGATACGAGATTTCAAGAGAGTGCAACGAAGTACCTCAATCCCTGTAGAAGAGGATCCCTGGTTCTCTGGAATGTTTCCGATCCTTTATGCCCTTCGTGGAATCTTTGGTGCCCTACCCCTGATGGAAAGCGTTGAAATGTGTGATGAGGAGGAGAGAAATGGTGATAAGGAGAGCGCTAATGATACCACTCTGGAGGAAGATGAGACCCCGAAGTGAAAGAAGCCAATAGGGCGTACTTTAGATAAGGTATGGAATAAATTGTAATCCTTCAAGATATGTAGGATGTTGAAAATTAGGGCCACCACCCCTTATTTAGGATTTCTCTAAGCAGTACTTTCTCTATGTTGGCAATAATAAGCTTACCTATGTAATAGGAGACTTAGGCCAATATGAGCCATCTATGATGTATCTATCCCTTTTCATGTAATGGAAGATGTGTATGTTTCCTTTCCATGATCACTGTTTATATGCATACTCGTACTCGATACGTGACCACCCCTTTACACCGTTAAAATCCGAAGTATAACCCTCTTGAATATTTTAGATGTCAAACAAGAAACAAGGAGGATGCCCACCCTTTTTCCCAAGAGTCTTGGCCAACTATCGGTCATTACTAGTACCCGAGTACACAGAACCAACACCCTTATCCGAAGATGACATGGAACTCTACGAAGTACCAATCACTTGGGAGAAACCACCACCGGCCGTGAACCACGAATACCTTCCACCTACCGAGATTCCTGCACCACATGTGGAGGACTTCGAGCAACCATTTAGTTTCCCTATGTATGACATAGAGACTAACCCTGAAATGGAAACTGCAATACTGGACTGTTCTCAATACTACTTAGAACCATTGGAGGAACCACCTGTCCTAACGGAAGAGGAATATCATGAGCAAGGATATAAACTCCTCGAGGAAACCGTGGCCGGAGCCAAAAGAGACTACAAAAAGAGACTGAGAGAAATGTTTGGAATTATCCTACCTTAGGAGTAATAACAATAGAATAAGGTCGTGGTAGTGGTAGTTGCACTTGTGGCACTCGTAGACTAACCAAACCATGTAATAAGAATCATATAGTAGGATAAGAGTAGGATCGTTCCAACTTGTACTAGGAAAATCTGCTTTGTGTTTATGTTATGCTTACGTTGTAATCCTTGCTTATCTATGAAAAAGTTTACTTTATATTAAGGAATAATATTGCATCCTGTTTAAATTATTGCTTTCGATCTTAGGAAGAAAACGAATTACAAAAACGAAAATTGATTGTTAGGCTAAACCTCCCCCTTTACAATTTTTACTCGTAGATGGTGAACCGACGCAGTGAATTAGGATACGAGGCCGGAGAATCCTCTAATGCAAACCCCAACCTAACCCAAATCATGCAAGCATTTGTGGCTGCTTTGAATGCCAACCGCCAAAACCCAAACCGCGACGACGGACCAATGACTCGAACCCGAGCAATGAACGAATTCTGAAAACGCCGACCCCCGACGTTCCACGGCGATACCAACCCTACTGTAGCTGAAACCTGGCTGAAAGAAGTCAAGGTGATCCTGGACACCTTGGAGATTACCCGCGATGGAGATCGTGTGGCCCTAGCCTCATACCAACTGAAGGGGGAAGCCCGCTATTGGTGGGAATTGATGGAGGCAACCCATGCCATAGCCACCATGACCTTCGCTGAGTTTGAAACCTTGTTTCTTGACAAGTATTTTCCCACCCCCATTCGCCTAGCCAAGGAACAAGAATTCATGAACCTGAAGCAGGGAACGATGACTGTTACCCAATACGCGGCCAAATTCGAGGAGCTGTCTCGTTATGCCCCAACCGCCGTAGCAACGGAGGATAAGAAGGCAAGAAGATTCGAGTGGGGACTGACAACCGCTCGAAGGGCCGTGGTAGCGCAAACCTTTACCACCTACTCTGGTGTGGTGAAGTGTGCTCTTCGACTGGAGAGTGAGGAGGCTGATTTCAAAACCCGATGGAGGAAGGCAATCGGCAATACCGGTGGACCAATTCGAACCCAAGCAGCCAACAGCAACCAGGGACCTTACCCTACCAAACCCTTGCCCTCGTCTCAAAACGACCAAGCTTGGAAGAATGCTGCACCAGGACGTGGTGAACCACTGAGGAGTGGCCAAAACAGGGCAACAGTTCAGTGCTACAACTGTCAGGCCATAGGCCACTACAAGCATGAGTGCCCTCAACCACTGAGGGAGAGAATTGGAAGTTTTGGAGGTCAAAGGACTCAAAACCCTGGATCAGTCAGTTCTGTGAAGCAGAATCTGAGAGGCTCACTACAGCAACAAAATGGACAAAACCAAGGCAAGCAGCCTGTGGGAATCCAGCATGGCACTGGAGGGCGCATATTTGCACTACAGACTGAGGAGCAAGAATCGGATCCCTCTGTAATCCAAGGTACGCTACTGTTATATAGTACCTGTGTACAAGCCTTGTTTGATTTCGGAGCATCTCATTCTTTTATATCGACTGCCTGCGATACTGCTCTAGCACTAGAAACAGAACCCCTAAGGACAAGTACGAAAGTAGCCTCACCATTGGGGGGGAGAATAGCTGTTAGTGTGTAGAGGGTGCGAATTAGAAGTAGCCAATTTACGCTTAACCTGCGACCTCAGAGTGATCGACATGGCAGACTTCAACGTAATCTTGGGAATGGACTGGCTATCCGCACACCGTGCAGTCATAGACTGTCATCAGAAGCGGTGACGGCTTACACCTCCGATGGGACTCGTTTCTGTTTTAAGGGGGATAAACAAGTGGCGAGTCTGACGACGAGGAGATCTAGGTGGCAGAATCAACTGTATGGATGGCTAGCTAGTCTCCAAATGGAAGAAACTGACAGGATGGAGATGGGATTACCACACATCATTTGCGAGTACGCCGATGTTTCCCCTGAAGAACTTCCTGGCTTACCACCTCAGAGAGAGATAGACTTCTCTATAGAACTCCAACCGGGGACAGCCCCAATCTCCATGGCACCATACCGTATGGCCCCCGCAGAACTAAAGGAGCTCATGACCCAATTGCAAGAGCTATTGAATAAAGGATTTATCAGGCCTAGTACGTCGCCATGGGGAGCACCCGCACTGTTCGTGAAGAAGAAGGAAGGGACACTTCGACTATGCATCGATTATCGGAAGCTAAACCAAGTCACAGTCAAGAATCGGTACCCCCTACCAAGAATCGATGATCTCTTCGACCAGTTGAGAGGAGCAACCTGTTTCTCAAAGATTGACCCCCGATCGAGATATCATCAACTTAGAATCCGGGATGAGGACATCTCCAAGACCGCTTTCCGCACCAGATATGGACACTATGAGTTTGTAGTGATGCCATTTGGACTGACAAACGCTCAGGCAGTATTCATGTGCCTCATGAACAATTTCTTTTTTTCAACCCTACTTAGATAAGTTTGTAGTGGTGTTCATTGATGACATCTTGATATACTTCGCCAATAAGGAGGAGCACGAGGGACACCTTCGGATAGCGCTACAAGTACTCCGAGATAGCCAACTTTTTGCCAAAGCAAGTAAATGCGAGTTTTGGCTAGAAGTGGTTAAGTTCTTGGGGCACGTAGTATCCAAAGATGGGATAGCCGTGGACGAAAGTAAGGTTGAAGCAGTGCTAAATTGGAAGCAGCCAACCTCAGTATTTGAAATCAGAGGTTTCCTAGGATTGGCTGGATACTACCGAAGATTTATACCAGACTTCTCGATTCTCGCCAAACCAATGACGAGACTCACTCAGAAAGGAGTGAAGCTGGATTGGAATGAAGCCTGTGAGAAATTGTAGACACCCCAATTTGGCCTAACGATTATTTCAAGTCCCACCTTGGGGTTCATCTCGATGATGAAATGGATACAGTGATTGCTGATTGCTTTCTTGAGAACCTTAGGACTTTCGGTAAGAACTTTGAGCCACTTAGAGGACCCAATCAGAGCCATACAGCCTTTCAGACAGAAAATACAGAAGCCTAGGAGAATCCATCTGTCGGCCGTAACATCGATCTAACGGCCTTAACATCGTTTCCTCACCCGAGCAACCTGTTGCTAGCAAAATCTCCCTGAGAGATCAATCCCTCGGCCGCAAGATCAATCCTTCGGCCGCAACATCAATTCCTCGGCCGCCAGATCTATTACTCGGCCGCCAGATCGACCTTTTTTCAGACTCTGGAACGTTCTGTCGAATGTTTGATCCAACTACACTACCTATCCGATGCGTTCGGGCCACGTTCAGAGATTGCAACGAAGAGTTTGCATTGCATTGCAATCGTGCCATTTGATTGGCCGGAGTGAGTCACCAATTGCCTATATAAAGGGCCTTTGGACTCCGAAAATAAACACACGAAATTGATAAGCAAGATCACTCACCCAAGCTCCGATACTCTGTCAAAATACCCTCTCAAACCCACTCTCAAAAAGCCCTAACCTCCCGAAGGTAGCCATCAATCCGACGATCAAACACCGAAGTTTCAAACCCTAACTCTAGGGTTTTCAGTCAAGCAATCAGTCAATCACACATAATCCGAAGCAATCAAGCAACTGAGGGATCAAGGTGGTGAGGCCCAACGGCCTCTGGTTTGTCTTACTTACTTTATTTACGACTAACTGTAGCGTTTTGGTCATTTGTTAATCTTTCTGTCTGGTGTGAGGAAGAACATCGACCGGGGCTTCGATCCCTCGGCCGATACATTCAAACCAGGAGGATCCCTCGGCTGTGAGATCCATTCACCGGCCGCGGGATCCATTCCCCTGGGACAGCTATGTTTTATTCTGCTCTTCTGATGCATGTTTCAATTACAATCTTGGCTCACCATTAACTGTTTTAAAGGCTAATTAAACAGACTACGTGTTGGAATTAAATAAAGCATGTACATGTCTTGTGTTGAACAATTATGGGCCAGTCTCACGACTGGGCAAAGAGGGGTGCCTAACACCTTCCCCTTATTGTACTTTTGGCTTCCGTGCCCAGAATCTCTATCTATTTCCTAGTTTTAATAAACTGGGTGGTGACTCTGTTTTGATGATAACCACTATCGTGTGGCGATGTTTCTAGCCATGGGAATATCCACGATCTTGGTTTACGAAGCAAGCAACCAATCGAGCAACAAACATGATCAATCTGTATGGCGATACCCCACTCGGGAGGTGTCTACAGTTTTTGGCGACTCTGCTGGGGACTTGAGAGTCATAACCAAAAAGTTCAACATAAGACTAATACGTGCCTTGTCTAATTCTTCTATCGTATGCATCGAGCGGGCAACCCGTTGAGTTCACCTGATATCCCGGCATGACACGGGCTATGTTGGGGGTTCCAGCAAACTCCACAGTCACTCGTACCTAGTGGTATATCAAAAAAGGGATCACCCAATCACCGCCTATGATGGGCTGGTGAGAGGATTGGTGCCCTTTGACAACGGAGCACCCTAAGACTACCAAAACCTTGCATGTTTTAGAAAGCCATAGAACTTACTAAACTAAGGCAGGAACCTACAGGCTAGGAACCTACTTGCATTTTCACTTCCAAGTCCTTCCTTACACCTTGTACCATCTGTTGTTGTAATTAACTCTTTCTGTGCAGAAGGGTTAGGATTTTCAGCCCAAATCCTAACCCTGTACGAGCCAAGTACTGACTTCCAGGTACTCTACTTTCTCAAGCAGGCACAATAGGTAAATCAAAGAAGCAACCACAGCCAACTTTATACTCTTATAACACCCGAAGCTACGCCAAACAGAAGTCTCTGCAACCATCCCGTCTGTCGTCCTCATCTGCCAAAACACCCTCACCACAACGATCTCAACCGCTTCTGGAAACTTCCCGGTCATCCCCTCAACAGACCCCGTCATTTACTAAATCCCAAGCTTCGTCAAGCAAATCTTCTACCTTCATGGCAGACAACGACGCCACCATTGCCGACCTCCAAGCTCAAATCACTGCTCTGCTAGCAGAAAAGGCAGCTAGGGATGCCGAAGATGAGGAAAGATCGATGGAAGACGAGAATCCCCACAAGGTGATATTGGCAGAAAGTCCCAAATTGACCAAACAAGTCAAGGAAATCAAACAAGCCTTGGCCCGATCACAAGGGGACCAAATTCTGGATTTCGAAGGACTTTGCCTCTTCCCAGAATCCAAGCTGCCTGAGAATTTCAAAATGCCAAACATCGAGAAGTTCAATGGAACTGGCAATCCTACCAGTCATGTTCGTCACGTTATCAACACTCTAAAGCCGATGGGCTTGAATGATGAGCTCATCGCTCAATTGTTCCAAAGGACTCTCACTGGAAGCGCCCTCGACTGGTTCCTCACTTTGGAATTCGTGCATTATCAGACCTGGCCAGAAATTGCCAACGCATTTGTCAAGCAATACGCATACAATGTCCAAATCGAGCTGACAACTCGAGACTTGGAAATGACCAAACAAGAATCCAATGAGGACTTCGCTACCTTTGTGACAAGATGGAGGGAAAAGGCTACCAAGATGAAGAACCGCCCCTCCGAGGAGGATCAAGTAAGGATAGTTGTCAAGAACCTGCAACCCAAATATCTCAGGCACATCTACACACAGGCTATCACCGATTTCAAACGTTTGCATGCCACTGGATTGCAAATCGAAGATGGTATCAAACTAGGACTCATTGGGAAAGAAGAGGCCACCCCTCCACCTAAGAAAACCTTCTCCAGCCGTACATCTCATTCCGCCGTGAACGCCCTTGGTACATCCTTGCCTCAAGACCCATTCCAAACTAGCCCATCCCGAAGCTCAAATCGACCCCGCCGCAACTTTGATCCTCTTTACATGACCTTGTCCCAAGCCTTGACCATTCTCAGCCGTCAAGGGCATCTCAAACCTTTAAACAAACCACTTCCTCAGCCGCCCTACGGTCCAAATCACGATCCAAACAAACATTGTGCCTACCACCAACACCCTGGGCACAAAACAGACAATTGCATACGTCTTCGTCACGACATTCAAGACCTTATTGATAGTCGAACCATAAAACCTCCAAAACCTGATGGGCAAGCCAACCCGCTTCCTACCCATAATGCTGAACCGCCACCTCAAAATATCAATCTCATAAATCTATCTCACAACCCCACATACAATCCTAGCCAATACATTGTCCAAGACAACCAAGCCAAACTAACCTTAACCTTCCCCGAGGAGGACGAGTGTTTTATGATGGAGGAGGAGGAGGATAATGACTCTAATCAGTCGGAAGTGATCGATCTTGACATGTCTGACATAAGTAGCAAAGACCAATCAGAGGAAGAAAAGCTAAGGAAATGGAGGGAGCATTCCTGGGTAAAACACAATTTGGAAGATCCAGACATTCCATTCGTAGAGGACAATGAATGGCTCCGTATTTGGTTTAAGAATAGGAAGAAGGAAAAGGAAAGGGTCATCATGATGAGAAGGCACGCTCGCTTCGAGCCTGCCCAAATAGTGGTACGCATCAACCGTCCCAAAATTCCAACACCGCCCATTGTTTGGGAGACAATAAATCTCATAGAGAAGGTAGAGGAGTTTCAAATGCAACCATGGGTCAACCCTTACGACGAGTGTGACTATAGTCAATGGATAGAGGAAAGAGAAGATCTAGATTTCATATGCACAGAACCCTATAAGACAGGGGAAAGCGACTTTGATGAAATGGAAGAAGAGTGCGATGATCCACTCGACGAAACCTCCTTAGCATCACTATTCAATCAGGGGGAAATAGCTGATGACCCCACAATCAATGAGGAAGGAGAAAGGGAGATTCAAACTGACACTTCCATCTGGGGATTACTCATGGCTCAGGGAGGTAGCCGTCGTACGAGCTTCAAAGATGAACCCAGTTCAAAGGCTCTGTTTGGAAAAGAAGAGGGTGGAAAAGAGTATAAAGTTGCAAAAGGCAAGGGAAATGACCCCGACATGCTGCAGTAGCTGAGAAGTCACAACATGGCAAAAAACGCTAAAACATTGTTTTTTTTGCTTTCCAAATCAAACTAGAACAAGTTTTGGGCCTCTGTTTGGGCATTTTATTTCTGCTAAGAGAATTTCTTTTTTATCTTCCAGATTATGCTTATCTAAATCTAAATCCCTAAATTGCAATTGCCATGCGCTATACTCTCATTACCAAAACAAGGGAAAATTTGAAGGAATCAAGATCTTTGTGTCCCCGACAAAAGGGAAGGAAAGGATGAACTCTAATTGCTTAAGAAACTAGGTTTTTATCAAAACTTAGAGAAAAGACACTATCTCCGTGAGAACACTTAGGGTTAGCTTACCCATTGTGAAGGTACAAATGCAACGGGAGATTCATAAGAACATCTCCATCAAATTCCCCTCCAAAACACTAAAACCCTCTTGAGAAAAAAATGCTCGTTGGGTAACCTAAACACCCAAGCAAAAGTAAAAGCAGAGCCAGCTAAGACAAGAAAATGCAAAAAATGCAGCCTAGGCAAAAGACAAGGCACTCAAAAAAGCTCGCTAGGGACTCAACCTCTATCAGATAACCTAGGCAAAACTTAGAGCATAAGAGAAGGAAAACCAAGAGTGGAAACCCAACCCAACTATCTTGGAACTACGTAAAAGGCCTGATTCCCTGATTGGGATACGTAGGCAATCTCACTTCGAGATGCGGCCCAAACATTTGGAGAGAGGAAAACATCAAAAGATTTGTGCTCAATGATAGGCATAGCTAACCCTACGTATTGAGCTCACAAAAGATGAGTATGCTTTTCTCAAGGAATTGGCAACAAGCAATAGACACAAGAATTATAGTTCATCTCCTCTAACCTAAAAGTCATCAACGCAATGAGTATGATACTTCAAAAACTCTTGAGTTTGGCAATCAGACTATAGAGCATGGCAAAAGCAAAAGACAGAAAATCAAAGACTAAGCATAGGAAGGAATGTGAAACAGGATGCCACTTGGCTAAAGCAAAACCTAGCTCCCTTGGGAAAATAGATGTAACGGCCGAATAATCAATACCTCGGCCGCAACAATGATCCTTCGGCCGAGTGATCGATTCTTCGGCCAAGTGTTTTCACACAAATTACTATCTATCAGCAAAAACTTGTTCAAAAAAGCCATGTTCTGACTATCGCATGCAAACTCAAGACATCTAGGGGCATAAAAAGCATTTCTCATTTCATGAACAAAAAACTTGTTTACAAAACCAATGTTGTGGTTGCTTTCACTATACAAATATAGTTTCTGCCTATCTCCCACTAACTATGAATAGGAAAAAGAAAAGCCCTAAAAGCTAGGCGATCTCTGAGAAGAAGGCAAGGGCTGCTCACTGGTCCCCACATTCCCCCCACCAGCAGCCGGTACTCCCTCAGCCTCAAGCTGCAGCCAAAGAGGGATACAAACATTCAGATTCAAAGAGATGATACCAAGTAGATGAAATTCATGAAGAGAGTCGTACCTTGAGGATCCTACAGCGCTGTCTCCGAACCAAAACTTCTGCACTCTGATAGGCGTAAAGCCATTCCTGCACTATTGTAAGTGCAGAAAAACCGAGAGTGGTTTAAGCAGCACAAGAACGTAACGGCTACTTCGAGGTCCCCGTCGGAACCCTAATACGTCGCCGGAGTCTTTATCTGTAAAACAGACAAAGGGTGAGTGCACCTTTGCCTCTCGTGGCAAAGGCCCTCCGATGCCAAAGTTAGTATCACGTATTGATCGAAAACCCTAATTCAAGTAGGAGAATACGTAAAACCGTAATGTATTGTGTACCTTTTTCCTCTAGGTTTACCTTGTATTTATAGGTTTATGGATGCTTGTTGCCCAAGTTCCCACGTTTCCCTAAGTTTCCTATCTCGTATAGGAAACCCAGAACACCTTGGATCCTCGTTCCCTTATCAGTTCATCACTTTAGTCCGTTTAGGACTCTTTTCCATAACTGGCCGAACTTCCCATTCTCGTCGGGTATCTCTCCAAGATCCTATCTTTACTGGGATCTTATAGTAATCACGGAATATCCCGTCACTAGAACCTTCTGGAACGTTTCCTGCTCCTGGGACTGCTTTTCGTACAATCCCCCTCCTGTTCGGCTCTTTTATTGCCGAACAGCCTATTCGGACCAATGACTTCGCATGTCATTGCTCTTTCGTTAATATCTCGGTCCAATACTCTCTCGTGTTACTGGACCTTGACTAAGTATAAACTCCCTGGACCAATGATCCTTCATATCACTGGTCCCTATCGCCGATCACCATTCTGCACGGCGACTGTTCTTAATGCAATTATACCATGGTCCCACGTACCACGTGTTCGGGCCCTGTTTGTGCTTGTTCGGGATTTACTCCCTACAATCGCTCCCCAGCTTTACTTCGTTATTTACTCTTAATATGACGAGCAAAGCTTCTCAGGATCCGAGCAACATTTCTCTTGCTCCCATATCCTTCGTAAAGTTGGTGTAGAGATCATCATTAGTCCAAACAGAACGTCTAATCGTTTGGGCTCTCCAAGACGTTTCCTGCCCCTTACTTTACACATAGCACTTATCGTACCGTTCGTATTAAATGCGGATGCACACGTCTCGGGGAACGGAACGCCCAAACGGCGTCTGGGGCGACGTTTCGCATACGTCACCCCACTAATTGGGGTACATTTGGGTTTTCACCCTATTTCGAAACCCCCTTTCTCTATTTCGATTCCCTCTGCAACCAGAGCTTTCAAACGCACCCGCCATTGGAGCCCTGTTCACCATCTCGAGGTTTCTCCTGTGCATTTTAGAACTTCGATCATCACAATCGTAAGTCATCGTTCTCTTTTGCCCCTTTCCTCTCGTTACTGTAGGGTTTCTCAGATCATATATAGGGTTTCTTCGTACCCGTGATCTCCCACTGCAATAGACCCACTTTTTTTTTCAAAAATGGGGAGGTTCAGGCGTCACTGCAACACCCCTCAAACCATGGCCTCGTTTAGGTCTCGCTATGAGATCCCTGACGATGTGGCCATCAGTTTGGCTCCTGTAGACGCTATACGTCAGAGCCCTAACAACGACACTCTACACATTCCAGTGGTCGCCGTTGTAGAGGGCGGTGTTAGATTCCCCCTGGCGCCACTACTCCGCCAGGTTCTGGCTTACTACAGGCTATCCCCTATGCAGGTGTCTGCCAATTTTTTCGAGTGGTTATAGGTATCAATACCCTAAACCAGATGTTAGGCACATCTTTAGGCCTGTACGATATTCATCATCTGTACAACATTTCCCGTACGAAAGACGCCCTCACCTACTACCTAAAAAGTAGAGATTCCAGAAGGCGGCTGGTGCTTGAATTGCCCGACTCCGCTCGAGGAGATGACGACGATTTCCTCGTCGTAACTGGAAATTTCGAGCCCAGAGACGAGGACGGCCAAGTGATAGGCTTTCACGCCCCTCACAGATTTGGGCAACCACGTCAGTTCTTTCTTCTTCGTAAAATTCATTCACCTAGCAATTCATTCATATTGCGTATTCAATTTCATCCATCTTCTGACTGTCATCTTCTCGTGTTGCAGCTGAAAATATCAACCAGGGGTATGCTATCATCACCCCCCAAGTTCACGTAGCGCATATCACTCAGGCCCTAAATTTCAACGGTGAGGGCACCTATCTGGCTGGCCGAGCAAGGGCAGCACAAGTGCTTCTGAGCTACAGGGCTTCATATGGGGGTTTTATTGACCGGCGCATTCGTGCAGCCGACGACCCACCAGTTCTTGGAACTGCTGCTGCACAGCCCGCTCAGCCCGAGCAAATAGAGGAGGAAAGGCGTTCTCGGACCCCTCCGTTCCGTAGTGCATCTGTGGAAATCTGTGAGGAAGCATCCACATCATCGGACGACTATCCCCCGCGTTTTCAAGAGATGAACCAGCCGATCAACCTCGAGAGCCTCCTCACAATCCTAGGAGCTGGCCGAGGAAGAGGCCGCGGCACTGCTCGTGGCCGAGGTCGCTCCCCAAGCCCGGCGCCTTCGCATGGCCGCCGAGGAACAACACAACTTGACACTCCCCCTGGATTTTCTCCCGAGGAACTTGCTAGCCATAGGGACAAACGCCCGCGCTTGGAAACGCCTGGGGGGTCCTCCACTCAGATACCCATAACTCAAACTCCAATTTGGGCCCCCCAATTCACTCATGGCAACAAGACCGTCACTGTGCGGGACAGTGTGGAGTCTGAAGGGACTGCATTGGCCCTATCCCAGGCTCTCATGCTTCCGGGGGACATGCAGAAGGAGGTGGTCAATTCTCCGGACAACTTGCTTGGATCTTTCATGGTGCATAGTTTTAAGGTAAAGTTGTTGTCTCTTGTTCTTATAACTTGGCCCTTTCTCAACTGTGTTACTAAGTTAGTAATAATATGTTTAGGCTGCGCAAAAGATGGTGGCTATGGCCGAAAAGCTGGGCCACTCAGAGCCCCAACGTGCAAAACTGGCTAGTGAGAATGCCAAGTTGTTGACCACTGTTGCCTGGCTGGAGAGGGAGAGAAACCAGGCTCGAAATGCAACAAACGAGCTGAAGTCTAAACTGGACGGTGCTGAAGATAGCCTAAACCAGACCCTGATAGAGCTCGAAACGAGCAAAAACGATGCAAAGGAGGCCTATCAGCAGGGGTATAATGAAGGGATCAATGTAGCTACTTATAGCTATAAAAATCAGATGCCTAAGATCCAAGATCAGATATTTGCTGCTGGGTGGACCGCTGGCCTCAGGAAGTCTGGTACAACTGATTCTTCTGCCTTGTGGACGGAGATTGATCTTCCGAGCAATATAGTGGTCCAAGATGAAGATGAGATCGAGGAAGAAGTGGACAATCGCGATGAGGAGGACAATGCGGAGGTTTCCGAACAGCAGGATGCTGGTGCCAATGCTAATGATGAAGTGACCAACCCTGGCCAAAAGGAAGCCAGTGGTGGTCCAACTAATGGAAGCATTGCTGTGGAAGACGTCCCCGCACAAATCCCAACTCCAGTTGCTGAAGATCAAACCCCAAATCCAGTCACTCAAGATCCCATCGTGGATCAGTAGGTATGCACTCCTCCTCCTGGAACAATATAATTTTTGACACATCGTGGTGGCCCTGAGCGGCTGTAAGTTTGCCCTGTGTGGCACATATACATTCTCAATACTTTAACTTAAGCATTTGGCCCTTCGTGGCGTCTAACTGTGTTTTGCCTGGCCTTTCGTGGCCTTTTGACATTGCTGGTGGCCCTTTCATGGCCAACTGTTTGACTTTCATTAATCTTGCTAGGGTGCTTCTCATGTTTAACCCATGCCTGGACAGTTAACCAAATGGATTCGTGCTTCAGCTTTTCGCTTAGCATGTTTTCGAATGCTTGCTGAATTTTCCTCGTAATTTGGAGGTGATTCTAAGTATGTTCGTACTTAGATGATTTCGTATTTTCGTCATACGTCTCTGAGTATTTCGTACTTAGTTGAAATTTGCATGTATTCATATGCTGCCCAAGTTTTCCTCATGCTTGGGGACAACTCCAAGTGTATTCGTACTTGTACAATTTCGTCTGCTCCCCATTCTTTATTGGTTTGAACTAAAAAACTATCTAAGTTTATTCGTGCTTAGATTCCCAAATGTTTTCGTATTTGGGGGAGCTATGCATATTTTCGAATGCACGTCAAACGTTCGTACGTAAGTCTAAGTGTATTCATACTTAGTTTATCCAAATGTCTTCATATTTGGAAAAAGTGTGTACATTCACGTATGCACACCAGGTTTGTTCATACCTGTGTTCGTAGTCGAGTATATTCGTACTTGCAAAGTTTTGAATCTGCCCTAATATATTCGTATTTGGTCATAAACCTATCCCTCTGCTCCCCAATACGAAGTGAGGAGCAAAAATTAGGTCCTAACTTCATATTTAAACAAAACAGAAGACAATGTTTTTATTCTAAAACGCAGAATTTTATTCATAATTCAAAAAACTCAAGGGGGCGTTACGCGTGCCCCTTGCAACTAACAAAATAAAAGACAAAGGAACTGTATTCGTAATTCCCACACAATCACGATGTGCATCCTAAAACAGAAAAAATAAATTGAAGTCTGTTTTAAACAAAAAACTTCCTCAAATTGTGGACATTCCATGGCCTCGGCACCGGGTTCCCGTCCAGGTCCGCCAATCGATAAGCCCCAATGCCCACAACTTCTGTAACTCGATATGGGCCTTCCCAGTTTGCCCCCAACTTGCCCTCGTTGGCCACCTTGGTATTGCCGAGCACTTTTCGAAGCACAAGGTCCCCAATACCAAACTCTCGTGGATGGACAGTTTTGTTATAGCTTTTCATCAGCTGCTCCTGATAAGAAGCCAAATGCACCAGGGCCCTTTCTCTAAGTTCCTCGGCAAGGTCCAGCTCGATTTCCAGAGCTCTGTCATTTCCCCCACTTTCAACCAAAATGGTCCTGTTGGTCGGCAAACCAACCTCTAATGGGATTACAGCTTCTGTCCCATATGCTAATGAGTAGGGGGTCTCTCCCGTAGACCTCCTAGGCGTTGTTCGGTGCGCCCATAGAACAAGTGGCAATTCATCGGGCCATTTCCCCTTTGCTTTGTCCAATCTCTTCTTGATCCCATCAAGTATAGTTTTGTTGGACACTTCCGCTTGCCCATTATTCTGTGGGTAGGCTGGGGTAGAGTAATAATTCCTTATCCCATACTGGGCACAAAAAGCCTTAAACTTTTTCTGAAATTGGGACCCATTATCCGTAATCAAGGAATAAGGGACCCCGAACCGGGTGATTATACTTTTCCAAACGAACCTCTCTATCATAGGCTCAGTGATCTTGGCCAATGGTTCTGCCTCGATCCATTTTGTGAAATAGTCCGTTGCTACTAACAGAAATTTCCTATTTCCAGTTGCTTTGTGTAGTGGACCCACGATGTCCATCCCCCATTGTGCGAAGGGCCAAGGACTTGTCAAGGGCACCAGATCTTCGGCTGGTGTCCGTATCATTGGTGAGAATTTTTGGCACTTCTCACAAATCTTTACGTACACCTTTGCATCTTCCTGCATGTGAGGCCACCAGTACCCTTGGGTTATTGCTCGGTGGGCAATGGACCTACCCCCAGCATGACTCCCACACGTTCCTTCGTGGATCTCGTGGAGAAACTTCTGCACCATCTCGGGGTGCACACAAAGTAAGTAAGGACCAATGAAGGATTTTCTGTACAGCTTTCCTTCTGGTGATAGCCAAAACCGTGCAGACTTTGTTTTAATCTTGTGAGCCTCCTTTTTATCTGTGGGGAGTATCCCATCTCGTAGAAACTCCACTATTGGATCCATCCAACTCGGTCCTTGGTTCACGTCCAAGACCAATTCCACACTTCTTCCGATGCTCGGCTCAGCAAGATAATCTACTGCCACCCTTCTCTTAAATTCTGTTGGTACAGCTGCGGCCAACCAGGCAAGAGAATCAGCATGGGCATTCTGCCCAGAACTTATTTGCTCGATGTATACTTTCTCGAAAGTGTCAAGCAGATCTTTGGCGGCTATCACGTAGGCAGCCATCTTCTCGTTCCGGGCTTCATACTCCCCGGACAACTGGTTCACCACTAGTTGCGAGTCGCAATGCACTCGTATCTTTTTCACCTTCAGGGTCCTTGCACTTCTTAATCCTGCCAAGAGTGCCTCATACTCTGCCACATTATTTGAAGCACTGAACCCCAATCAAAGGGACAGTTCTATCATTGCTCCTTCAGGAGGGAAAAGCACCACACCAATTCCTGAACCCGTGTTACATGCAGAGCCATCAACAAATAATTTCCATTCCGTGGGATCCTGTTCGGCCGGAGCTTCCTTTGTTCTCGTTGATTGCTCCTTCACTTGCTCCTTTCTCGGCTCCTGTCTCATAGGAGGCTTGGGAGCCACCGTAGGTGAAAACTCAGCTACGAAGTCTGCCAGCACCTGCCCCTTTATTGCGGTGCGCGGCTGGTAATCTATGTCGTACTGACTTAATTCGACCGACCAAGTCGAGATACGCCCCGAGAAATCCGCCTTTCGTAGCAAAGACTTCAATGGGAATTCGGTGTATACCACAATCCTGTGACTCTGAAAATAATGGGGCAACTTTCTCGCCGCCGTTCTTAAAGCTAAAACCAACTTTTCTAGGGGCAGATATCTCGTTTCTGCATCTAGCAATGTTTTGCTCACATAATAAACGGGGACTTGCTCGGATCCCTTATCCCTCAATAATACTGCACTGACAGCATGTTCGGACACTGCCAGATATAAAGTTAAAGACTCACCTTCTTCGAGTGTGGATAATAGGAGGGCTGCTGCCAAGTACTTCTTCAGGTCTTGGAACGCTTGCTCACACTCTGCTCCCCATTCGTATCCTTCCCTCTTTTTCAGCAATTGGAAGAAAGGTCTACATTTGTCACTGGACCTGCGTATGAATCTATTTAGGGCTGTTGCCATTCCCGTTAATCTCTGGACCTCTTTCGTGGTCCTAGGACTCTGGAGCTTTTGCAACGCAGTAATTTGATCGGGATTGGCCTCTATCCCTCTTATGGTCACCAAATGCCCTAGGAACTTTCCCGAGTTTACACCGAACGCACACTTCGAGGCGTTGAGTTTCAGCTTATACTCTCTCAGTATCTCAAACGCTTCCCTTAGATCAACAATGTGGTTTTCTTTCTCTTTGCTTTTGACCACCATGTCATCTATGTAAACCTCCATGGTTTTACCGAGCAGCTTCTTTAGCATAATCGTTGCTAACCTCTGGTATGTTGCACCAGCATTCCTCAGACCAAAAGGCATGACACTATAACAGTACAGCCCCCTTGGTGTGATAAAGGATGTCTTCTCCTGATCGGGGCCGTACATCGCTATCTGGTGGTACCCTCGATAAGCATCAAGGAAGCTCATCCGCCCGTATCCAGCGGTTGCATCGACGAGTTGGTCTATCCTGGGAAGGGGGAAGCTATCCTTGGGACACGCTTTGTTCAAGTCGGTGAAATCGACACAGACTCGCCACTTCCCATTTTTCTTCTTCACCACCACAGTGTTGGACAACCATTCTGGGTAGTATACCTCCCGTATAGCCTTTGCTTCGAGCAGCTGGTCCACCTCCTCAATGACAGCATCCACGTGCTGTACGGCAGACCGTCTCTTCTTCTGCATCACGGGCTTATGTTGTGGATCCACATTCAAGTGGTGACAAATCACGTTTGCATCCCGTAACAACTCCAATTTTCAGTAAATAAAAATCTCGTTGTTTATTATTTTGACTCTATAAATTCCGTATTTTCCAACAATCCGTCATGATTAGATTTATTCGATTCAAACCCTAATTTCGTTCCGCCTTGCGATCTAGTCATTTTCTAAAGACAAGCAAGATAGCAACCCTAAGTCGTCCTATTTAGCAAGCCTAGTTAGCTTCCGACTAATCGTTAGAGTAGCCTAATTGAACCTTTGAACCATTTGAACCCTAAGTGAGACCTTGACCAAAAGTCAACCCTTGATCTATTACCCATTGGACGATAGATACTAGGATAATCTTTATCCATTGGACCATAGGTTTACCCCTTGGATATTGTGACAAGATTTCAAGGTACACTATATAAGATTATCTATTACTTACCATCTTTACCCATTGGACGATAGGTTAACCTTTCCACCTAGTACAAGATCCATTAGTTTAATAGAAAATCTTACTCTTTCAAAACCCCATTTGTTTATTCTTTCTTTGTCCTTCATATCTAGTAAGTATATATATATATTAGATATAGGAAGTACAAGAGAGATAGGAGAGAGAGAGAGAGAGAATTCGGGAGAGGGAGAGGAGAGAGAGGCTGAGAGAGAGAGATAGGAGAGAGATAGGAGAGAGAGATAGATAGATATGATGGTACCTTTCTTGTTCTTTCTTGACCTAACCCTAATTCTATATATATAAGTACTGGTACCTTTGGAAGTAGAAAGATAGGATGACATGAGAAAGATTTAGAGTACTAGATTGCCTTACAAGATTTTCCACCAAACCCTTACTCTTTCTTAGACCTTGTCCTTCCTTAATTGTTAATGTGTGTACTTTGCACTAAAAGGGAGAGAGAGAGAGAGAGAGAGAGAGGGAGAGAGAGAGGCCGAGAGAGAGAGAGATGAGGGAGAGAGATAGGAGAGAGAGAGAGAGAGATATTGCATGTACCTTCCTTGATCTTCTTCTACCAAAACCCTAATACTATATACATTAGTACTTGTACTTTGAAAGATGAAGAATAGGATGACCTAAGATATAACCAAGTACTAGATTTTCTTACAAAATCTTCTTACAAACTATTAGTTTAACCTTACTCTTTCACTTAGTCAAATACCAACCATTTGTCCTTTCTCCATTAGGTGTCCAAGAGAGAGAGAGAGAGAGAGAGAGAATTCGGATGAGAGAGGGAGAGAGAGTGTGATGTGTGTGACTAGTGTACTCCCATATCTTCCTACATCATCCTATTGCATCACTTTGTACCACCATATCTAGGGTTTCTTATTCTTTCAACCCTAAAGGACTACCATATCTTATTTTCTATCCTAGACTAGACACAAACCCCATTAAAGAAACCTAAACCTTGTCCTAGTTTGAAAGAAAGAATAAGAGAAAATCTTGTAGTCTTTCCAACTCTTGTACCTTCTTTGGACCAAAGGGAGAGAGAGAGAGAGAGAGGGAGAGAGAGAGAGAGAGCTGAGAGAGATGGGAGAGAGAGAGGCCGGGAGAGAGTGAGAGAGGGAGAGAAAGATTTGTGTGATGTGTGCAAGTGTACAACTAGCCTAGTCATTGTCCTTTTGATCAACACCTCATCCAATCTAAGGACAATCAAATCTAGTCAATCTATGATCCATTGGATAACAAATGTTAGGGGAAATATTGTCTCTTGGATAATAGACCAACTTGGCCTATAAATAGCAAGCCATTTCAGGCCTTTGAACTCACACCTTCAAGCTTTGCTCCAACTTCTCTCTAGAAAGTCTAGTGTTCTTGTTGTTCTTGCTTAGTTCTTAGTTGTTCTTGAAGTTCTTCAAGAAGCTCTTCTAGTGCCGCCACTAAGCCGCCACTCCACCACCCTACCGATCCAAAAGTTTTAGTAGTTTTAGTCAAGATCAAGTTTCGAGAGAAACCTTTCTCTTTCGAAGCTATCGAAGCCATTCCTAAGCCGTTACTCCGTCCGACGAACTATTTTCCTAATCCGTAGCCGACTACCGCCAAGAAGAACAGTAGATATTCTATATCTACTCTTCTCTACGTATACGTATATATTCCTTAGTATAGTTCCTATGCTTTCAAAAATCTAAGTATAGCGTATTGCATACGTATTTCGAAACGATAGTACGTTATTCTAAACCTTTGAAACTCCGAGCGTACATAGATTATACGAGCCACTTTCCCTAAGCATGACTAGAAATGTTTAAAGAGTTGTTATCTTGATTAACCATGGCATGAATAGCTTAACGTTAGAACACTCAATAAACATATGCTGTTTTGAACTTAAGAAAGCATGATTTAGGATTAAGCTGTTTAATCTTAGAATGAATGTGAGCATGATTATGTGATTACTTGACTACTTGTTGTTGATAAAGCATAAGTGATTTATCACTCCAAAGGTGTCCGTCCATGTGACACTATGCTTAACCTTGTGTGATTAAACGTGAGTATGATGATATGACAAAATGAGCATGCTATCTAATATAGAGTTGAATGATCTTGTTAGTGTAGTTTCAAGATTACTAAAGTTGTTGTATGAATAACCGCGGAGTCTATGCATGCGAACGAGACACGAAAACCGAGAAAGTAGAAACATGACACCTAGGGTGTGGTTGATATGGATAAAATGAAGGATGGGATTAACCTGCGGAAAATATTTTGAAATTACATAATGACCGGACTTGGTAGTCATTATGTGAGTGTTTTCGAAAATCGTAATGTAGCCGGACTTGGTAGCTCATTGCGTAGATTTCCAATGGGACCGGACGTGGTAGTCTCATGTGGAAATGGGGCTTGGCCGGACGTGGTAGCCAATGCAAGTTTTGAAAGAATGTGTTTTGTGAAAACCGTAATGTAGCCAGACTTGGTAGCTCATTGCGTAGATTTCCAATGGGACCGGACGTGGTAGTCTCATGTGGAAATGGGGCTTGGCCGGACGTGGTAGCCAATGCAAGTTTTGAAAGAATGTGATTTGTGAAACCATGATTGGCCGGACTTGGTAGCCGTCGTGAGTGTTACTAACGGAGCCGGACTTGGTAGCCTCGTTAGTAGCAATTTTTGAAAGAAATGTTGGAAATTATGATTTTGGTAAAGGTGAAAATGTGACACGGTCTACGATGAGTCACGTAGGAGAAACACGAAAAGGCATGACACCAACGCTAAAAGATATCGAATATGAATGTATCATTGTGTTTCTATATTGTTGAATGAGCATGTGTAATTGTTTATATGCTTCCTGGCTTTAAGTTAAGAGTTAGTGGGTATAGTTTATTCTATTGGGCTTGTAGCTCATGGTGTTACCTTTTTGGTGACCCTGACATATTATACTGGGGGCGACGCTGGTATAATGTGTCAGAGTTAATTGATGAGCAAGGTGAACAGTACGTGTTGGAGGCTTTTGGAGCCGAAGAGCTTGCTAGGATGGAAGAAGAAGCGGAGTAGTAGAATACCCTAGAAATTCCCTCCTTGTGTAATAAAAGTACTCTAGTAAGACTTATGTTGTAATAATGAGCTTGACTCTTAGCCTTTTTATTCAATAAAATGTTTAATTAACGAACCCGAAAATGGGGGCGTTACAACTTGGTATCAGAGCTTTTGGTTCAAAACCTCGGCCATGGGTAGAATGGGTAGAACCACGAAATAGATTGACCGTTGCACAAACGTGAATTGAGTTTAAGTTTACCGTCCCAAATTGGGTGGAAGTCTGTCGAAGCAATCTCCGGATTGAAGCAAGGTGTGGAAATTGGCAATACCACCGAGCTGGGAATTCCCGAACAATTGGATGATGACTTAAATCAAGAATCGAATGTGGAACTTAAAAACTTGAAAATTTTCTAGTTGAGTAAAGCCTTGCCTTAAGATTATCAATAGTGAACCTGTCTAAGTATTCTTACTAATTGAGGTTTAACCTTCCTTGTAGATGAATCACCTGGGCTACCTCGCCGACCTATTGGCAGGAGTTCGCCAACTCAAAACCACCATAGAAATCTTGGCCTTTCAACTAGCAGAGAGCCCTGACTTCATTGCCGCTGTACTCGCAGAAAAACAAGATTTCATGAGAGTGCAACAAAATACCCCTATTCCTGTGGAAACCGACCCTTGGTTTCCTGCACTATTTCCAATCCTGTGTGCCTACTATGAGATCTTTGGTACCTTACCCCCGATGGGAGACCTTGAGATTAGTGATGAGGAGACTACTAAAGAAGAGGAGGAAGAAATTGGAGACAAGGAGGAAGCCGATAAGGAAACCCTAGAGGAAGACGAGGCCCAAGAGTAGACTTTGCCTAATAGGGTTATCTAAGGAATAATTGTAATCCTTCGGGACGTAGGAAGTATCGTAGGAAGTAGTTGAACTCTTGGTGTAAATAGCGTAGGAAGTTTAGGCTGTTATAAGCCCTCTATGTTGTACTTGCTTCGTTTATGCAAAAAAAAAAAAAATTATGTGTTTCCTTTCTATCTTGTGATCACTGTTTATATGCATACTTATACGCGACTACCACTTTTAAGTCTAATATATAATTTTCTTATTTGTAGATATGGATAGTCGTACCTTTGCTACCCCGACCAATGTTGCGGACCTGATACTTATCAAGGCCATACTGGCACCTGAGAGCCCTATTCCGATACCCCACTTGGGTATATGTGACCCCGAGACTGGCCACCAAATATACTAGTCTATTGTGATGGCACCCCTCACCAACAAGGACCAACTCATGGAGATAAAGGCATACGCCGAAGAGATCCGTCTAAAGGGAGAACACTGGCTCGAGAGAAGGGAGAAGGAATGGAAGGAGCAATTGAGAGAGTATTTCGGGCTTATTCCACCTAGTTAGTAGTTTAGTGGTATTAGAATAAGGTTCGGTAGTTGTAATTGCACCTATGGCGCACGTAGACTAACCAAACCATGTAACCAGAACTAGTAGGATCGCTTCAACTTGTATTAGGAAATCTGTGTTGTGTTTCTCTTTTAGAACTCTATGTTTCGTTGTAATCCTTTACTCATCTATGAGAAGCTATCTTATTTTATGGTATTATATTGCACCCTGTTTTAAAGTCTGTCGTAATCTTAGGAAGAAAACCGAATTTCTAAAAGAAATTGTTCAATAGGCTAAACCTCCCCCTTTACAATTTTTACTCGTAGATGGTGAATCGACGCAGTGGATTAAGGGACGAAACCGGAGAATCCTCCAACGCAAACCCTAGCCTAGCCCAAGTCGTGCAGGCATTCGTAGCCGCCTTGAATGCCAACCGCCAAAACCCTAACCGCTATGACGGACCCATGACTCGAACCCGAGCCATGAATGAGTTCTACAAACGCCGACCCCCGACCTTCCACGGAGATACCAACCCCACTGTGGCCGAAGCATGGCTGAAGGAAACTAAGGTGATCCTGGACACCTTGGAGATTTACCGCGATGGAGATCGCGTAGCCTTAGCCACGTACCAACTGAAGGGAGAAGCCAGCTATTGGTGGGAATTGATGGAGGCAACCCATGCCATAGCCACCATGACCTTCGCTGAGTTCGAAACCCTGTTTCTTGACAAGTATTTTCCTACACCCCTTCGCCTAGCCAAGGAACAAGAGTTCATGAACCTGAAGCAAAGAACGATGGCCGTGACCCAATACGCGGCCAAGTTCGAAGAGCTGTCCCGTTACGCCACGGACGCTGTGTCCACGGAGGACAAGAAGGCAAGAAGATTCGAGTGGGGGCTGACGACCGCTCGCAGAGCCGTAGTGGCACAAACTTTTCCCACATACTCTAGTGTGGTGAAATGTGCCCTTCGATTGGAGAGTGAAGAAGCTGACTTCAAGAATCGATGGAGGAAGGCAACCGGCAGACCTATCCGAAACCAAGTAACCATCAACAACCGCGGACCCTACCTCACCAAACCCTTTGCTTCTTCTCAGACGAACCAAGCCTGGAAAACCACTGCAATAACTCGCGACAACAGAGATCTGTCGACAGTTAAGTGTTACAACTGTCAGGCTATGGGCCATTACAGCCGCCAATGCCCACAAACCCAGAAGAAGGGAAATGGGAATTTTGGAAACCAAGGAGCTCAATCTGGACAAGCCGGATTTGCAAAGCCAACTCCTGGAATCTCACCTCAACAGCCGAATGGGCAGAACAAGGGAAAGCAGCCCGTGGGAAACCAACAAAATACCGGAGGGCGAATCTTTGCACTGCAGACTGAGGAACAGGAGCAGGATCCCTCTGTGATCCAAGGTACACTACTGATATATAGTACCTGCGTACAAGCCTTGTTTGACTCTGGTGCATCCCATTCATTTATATCTACTGCCTGCGTAGCTGCTCTAGCGCTAGAAACAGAACCCCTTAGTACGAGTACGAAAGTAGCATCGCCATTGGGGGGGAATATAACTGTTAGTCTAGTGTGTAGAGGGTGCGAATTAGAGGTAGCCAATTTGCGCTTAACCTGCGACCTCAGAGTGATCGACATGGCGGATTTCGACGTAATCTTGGGAATGGACTGGCTATCGGCTCACCGAGCAGTCATAGCTTGTCATCAGAAGACCGTAACAGCCTATACCCCTGATGGGACTCGTTTCCGTTTTAAGGGGGATAGACAAGTGGCTAGTTTAACGGTGAAAGGATCTAGGTGGCAGAATCAACTATTTGGATGGCTAGCTAGTCTCCAAATAGAAGAAACTGACAGGATGGAGATGGGATTACCACACATCGTTTGCGAATACGCCGATGTGTTCCCTGAAGAACTTCCTGGTTTACCACCTCCTAGAGAGATAGACTTCTCTATCGAGCTCCAACCGGGGACGGCCCCAATTTCTATGGCACCATACCGTATGGCCCCTGCGGAACTAAAGGAGCTCAAGACCCAATTGCAAGAACTGTTGGAAAATGGATTTATCCGACCCAACACGTCACCATGGGGAGCACCTGCCTTGTTCGTGAAGAAGAAAGAAGGAACACTCCGACTGTGCATCGATTACCGGAGGCTAAACCAAGTCACTATCAAAAACCGATACCCCCTGCCTAGGATCGATGATCTATTTGATCAATTAAGAGGAGCAACCTGTTTTTCAAAAATCGACCTCCGATCAGGATACCATCAACTCAGAATCCGAGATGAGGACATCTCCAAGACAGCCTTCCGTACCAGATATGGACATTACGAGTTCATAGTAATGCCATTTGGGCTGACTAACGCTCCGGCAGTTTTCATGTGTCTCATGAACAAGATTTTCCAACCCTACTTAGATAAGTTTGTAGTGGTGTTCATTGATGACATTTTGATATACTCCGCCAATAAGGAGGAGCACGAAGGACACCTCCGGATAGCACTACAAGTACTCCGAGATAATCAACTCTATGCCAAGGCGAGTAAATGCGAGTTTTGGCTAGAAGTGGTTAAGTTCTTGGGGCACGTAGTATCCAAAGATGGAATAGCCGTGGACGAGAGTAAAGTTGAAGCCGTGATGAATTGGAAACAACCAACCTCTGTGTTCGAGATCAGAAGTTTCCTAGGATTGGCAGGATACTACCGAAGATTCATACCCGACTTCTCAAGTCTCGCCAAACCAATGACGAGACTAACCCAGAAAGGAGTAAAACTGGATTGGACTGAAGCCTGTGAGAAATCTTTTCAAGAGATGAAGAGAAGGCTGACCAGTGCGCCAGTACTTATCATCCCCGAGCGAGGCGTGGATTATACCGTCTATTGCGACGCGTCAAGAGATGGCTTGGGATGCGTGTTAATGCAGAATGGAAGGGTCGTAGCTTACGGATCGCGACAACTCCGACCACATGAGAAGAATTACCCTACTCATGACTTAGAATTGGCTGCAGTAGTGTACGCCCTCAAAACCTGGCGTTACTACCTGTGGGGAGAACAATTCGAGGTCTTCACCGACCACAAGAGCCTCAAATACCTCTTCACTCAGAAGGAGTTGAACATGAGGCAGCGTCGATGGATGGAGTATTTGGAGGATTACAAGTTCACAATGCAGTACCATCCTGGCAAGGCCAACGTGGTGGCTGACGCCCTGAGTCGAAAGGACAGGGCACAGAAAGTCAAAACTGCCATCAAAGAGTGGGAAATGATGGACACACTCAATGAATTCAACCTGAAACCTTCCTCAAAAAGTGGGAATATCCGACTATATGCACTTGTTGCAGAACCAGCACTTCACCAGGAGATCCTGTTAGCCCAAACCACTGAACAAGAATGCGAGTTCATTCGGTATCGAATCCGAGAAGGAAAGGCGATACCAGGATGGACGATCGAGGGAGATAGTAACCTGAGATTCAAAGGAAAAGTCTTCGTACCTAATATTGGAACTCTTCGAGAAGCTGTACTCCGAGAAGCACACCATTTGAACTTCGCAGTCCACCCCGGAGGTACAAAGATGTACCATGATTTGCGAAGGACGTACTGGTGGGAAGGAATGAAGAAGGACGTAGCTCGCTTTGTATCAACCTGTCTTGTGTGTCAACAAGTCAAGGCCGAGCATCAGAAACCAGGAGGCGACCTTCAACCCTTACCAATCCCGACTTGGAAGTGGGAGCACATCTCAATGGACTTCGTAACCGGACTACCAAAAACTACCAAAACCAACACTGCCATCTGGGTGATCGTGGACAGACTCACCAAATCCGCGCATTTTCTGCCTGTGAAGATGACAGAAAACATGGAACAACTGAGCCTGTTGTACATTCGGGAAATTGTACGACTACACGGTGTACCCGTCTCAATTGTGTCAGACAGAGATCCACGGTTTGTATCCCATTTCTGGAAAGGATTACAGAAAGCTTTGGGAACAGATGTGAGGCTTAGCACGGCCTTCCACCCGCAAACCGATGGCCAAATAGAGAGGACGATACAGACCTTAGAGGATATGCTAAGAGCCTGCGCTTTGGATTTCTCTGGGAACTGGGAGCAGCATTTACCATTGGTAGAGTTTGCCTACAACAATAGTTACCAAGCAAGTATCGGAATGGCACCCTACGAAGCTTTATACGGTCGACCTTGCCGATCCCCAGTCTGCTGGACAGACGCTGGAGAAACAGGATTAATTGGACCTGATATAGTACGTGACACCACGGAAAAGGTCAAAACCATCAGGCAAAGAATCCAAACCGCTCAGAGTCGACAGAAGAGTTATGCGGATAAAAGAAGCCGACCCTTAGCCTTTGCCGTAGGAGACCACGTGTTTCTGAAGATAAGACCGAGGAAAGGAGTCATCAGATTTGGGAAAAAGGGAAAACTGTCCCCACGTTACATTGGACCTTTTGACATCGTGGAGAAGATCGGAAGAGTCGCATATCGACTAGCCCTACCGCCACAGCTGGATCGAGTGCATGACGTGTTTCATGTATCAATGCTCCGGAAGTACCTCGCCTTACCTACGCATGTTCTCAACTGGGAAGACGTTACCATCGAAGAAGATGCGACGTATGAGGAAGAACCAATCGAGATTCAAGACCGAAGCGAGAAGATGATCCGAAACAAGACAATCAAACTAGTACGAGTCCTGTGGAAACACCGAGGAACTGGAGAGACCACCTGGGAAAGAGAGGAGACTATGAAAGCAACTTACCCTCACCTGTTTGAATCCGAGCGTGCGTCTAATTTCGGGGACGAAATTGTTTAAGGGGGATAGGTTGTAACAACTCCGATTTTCAGTAAATAAAAATCTCGTTGTTTATTATTTTGACTCTATAAATTCCGTATTTTCCAACAATCCGTCATGATTAGATTTATTCGATTCAAACCCTAATTTCGTTCCGCCTTGCGATCTAGTCATTTTCTAAAGACAAGCAAGATAGCAACCCTAAGTCGTCCTATTTAGCAAGCCTAGCTAGCTTCCGACTAATCGTTAGAGTAGCCTAATTGAACCTTTGAACCATTTGAACCCTAAGTGAGACCTTGACCAAAAGTCAACCCTTGATCTATTACCCATTGGACGATAGATACTAGGATAATCTTTATCCATTGGACCATAGGTTTACCCCTTGGATATTGTGACAAGATTTCAAGGTACACTATATAAGATTATCTATTACTTACCATCTTTACCCATTGGACGATAGGTTAACCTTTCCACCTAGTACAAGATCCATTAGTTTAATAGAAAATCTTACTCTTTCAAAACCCCATTTGTTTATTCTTTCTTTGTCCTTCATATCTAGTAAGTATATATATATATATATTAGATATAGGAAGTACAAGAGAGATAGGAGAGAGAGAGAGAGAATTCGGGAGAGGGAGAGGAGAGAGAGGCCGAGAGAGAGAGATAGGAGAGAGAGATAGGGGAGAGAGATAGGAGAGAGAGATAGATAGATATGATGGTACCTTTCTTGATCTTTCTTGACCTAACCCTAATTCTATATATATAAGTACTGGTACCTTTGGAAGTAGAAAGATAGGATGACATGAGAAAGATTTAGAGTACTAGATTGCCTTACAAGATTTTCCACCAAACCATTACTCTTTCTTAGACCTTGTCCTTCCTTAATTGTTAATGTGCGTACTTTGCACTAAAAGGGAGAGAGAGAGAGAGAGAGAGAGAGAGAGGGAGAGAGAGAGGCCGAGAGAGAGAGAGATGAGGGAGAGAGATAGGAGAGAGAGAGAGGGATATTGCATGTACCTTCCTTGATCTTCTTCTACCAAAACCCTAATACTATATACATTAGTACTTGTACTTTGAAAGATGAAGAATAGGATGACCTAAGATATAACCAAGTACTAGATTTTCTTACAAAATCTTCTTACAAACTATTAGTTTAACCTTACTCTTTCACTTAGTCAAATACCAACCATTTGTCCTTTCTCCATTAGGTGTCCAAGAGAGAGAGAGAGAGAGAGAGAGAGAGAATTCGGATGAGAGAGGGAGAGAGAGTGTGATGTGTGTGACTAGTGTACTCCCATATCTTCCTACATCATCCTATTGCATCACTTTGTACCACCATATCTAGGGTTTCTTATTCTTTCAACCCTAAAGGACTACCATATCTTATTTTCTATCCTAGACTAGACACAAACCCCATTAAAGAAACCTAAACCTTGTCCTAGTTTGAAAGAAAGAATAAGAGAAAATCTTGTAGTCTTTCCAACTCTTGTACCTTCTTTGGACCAAAGGGAGAGAGAGAGAGAGGGAGAGAGAGAGAGAGAGCCGAGAGAGATGGGAGAGAGAGAGGCCGGGAGAGAGTGAGAGAGGGAGAGAAAGATTTGTGTGATGTGTGCAAGTGTACAACTAGCCTAGTCATTGTCCTTTTGATCAACACCTCATCCAATCTAAGGACAATCAAATCTAGTCAATCTATGATCCATTGGATAACAAATGTTAGGGGAAATATTGTCTCTTGGATAATAGACCAACTTGGCCTATAAATAGCAAGCCATTTCAAGCCTTTGAACTCACACCTTCAAGCTTTGCTCCAACTTCTCTCTAGAAAGTCTAGTGTTCTTGTTGTTCTTGCTTAGTTCTTAGTTGTTCTTGAAGTTCTTCCTTAGTTCTTCAAGAAGCTCTTCTAGTGCCGCCACTCCACCACCCTACCGATCCAAAAGTTTTAGTAGTTTTAGTCAAGATCAAGTTTCGAGAGAAACCTTTCTCTTTCGAAGCTATCGAAGCCATTCCTAAGCCGTTACTCCGTCCGACGAACTATTTTCCTAATCCGTAGCCGACTACCGCCAAGAAGAACGGTAGATATTCTATATCTACTCTTCTCTACGTATACGTATATATTCCTTAGTATAGTTCCTATGCTTTCAAAAATCTAAGTATAGCGTATTGCATACGTATTTCGAAACGATAGTACGTTATTCTAAACCTTTGAAACTCCGAGCATACATAGATTATACGAGCCACTTTCCCTAAGCATGACTAGAAATGTTTAAAGAGTTGTTATCTTGATTAACCATGGCATGAATAGCTTAACGTTAGAACACTCAATAAACATATGCTGTTTTGAACTTAAGAAAGCATGATTTAGGATTAAGCTGTTTAATCTTAGAATGAATGTGAGCATGATTATGTGATTACTTGACTACTTGTTGTTGATAAAGCATAAGTGATTTATCACTCCAAAGGTGTCCGTCCATGTGACACTATGCTTAACCTTGTGTGATTAAACGTGAGTATGATGATATGACAAAATGAGCATGCTATCTAATATAGAGTTGAATGATCTTGTTAGTGTAGTTTCAAGATTACTAAAGTTGTTGTATGAATAACCGCGGAGTCTATGCATGCGAACGAGACACGAAAACCGAGAAAGTAGAAACATGACACCTAGGGTGTGGTTGATATGGATAAAATGAAGGATGGGATTAACCTGCGGAAAATATTTTGAAATTACATAATGACCGGACTTGGTAGTCATTATGTGAGTGTTTTCGAAAATCGTAATGTAGCCGGACTTGGTAGCTCATTGCGTAGATTTCCAATGGGACCGGACGTGGTAGTCTCATGTGGAAATGGGGCTTGGCCGGACGTGGTAGCCAATGCAAGTTTTGAAAGAATGTGTTTTGTGAAAACCGTAATGTAGCCAGACTTGGTAGCTCATTGCGTAGATTTCCAATGGGACCGGACGTGGTAGCCAATGCAAGTTTTGAAAGAATGTGATTTGTGAAACCATGATTGGCCGGACTTGGTAGCCGTCGTGAGTGTTACTAACGGAGCCGGACTTGGTAGCCTCGTTAGTAGCAATTTGTGAAAGAAATGTTGGAAATTATGATTTTGGTAAAGGTGAAAATGTGACACGGTCTACGATGAGTCGCGTAGGAGAAACACGAAAAGGCATGACACCAACGCTAAAAGATATCGAATATGAATGTATCATTGTGTTTCTATATTGTTGAATGAGCATGTGTAATTGTTTATATGCTTCCTGGCTTTAAGTTAAGAGTTAGTGGGTATAGTTTATTCTATTGGGCTTGTAGCTCATGGTGTTACCTTTTTGGTGACCCTGACATATTATACTGGGGGCGACGCTGGTATAATGTGTCAGAGTTAATTGATGAGCAAGGTGAACAGTACGTGATGGAGGCTTTTGGAGCCGAAGAGCTTGCTAGGATGGAAGAAGAAGCGGAGTAGTAGAATACCCTAGAAATTCCCTCCTTGTGTAATAAAAGTACTCTAGTAAGACTTATGTTGTAATAATGAGCTTGACTCTTAGCCTTTTTATTCAATAAAATGTTTAATTAACGAACCCGAAAATGGGGGCGTTATTCATCCACTCCAGGCATCTCCTCGGGCACCCAAGCAAACACATCGACGTGCTCCTTGAGGAACCCCACTAATTCTCTCTCCTCGGTTTCATTCAAATTTTCCCCAATCAGAAAATACCTTTCTTGATCGTTTTCGTTGATCTGAATCTTCTTCAAGCCTTCCACCACTTTCTCGGCGGGATCCCCTCCGACATCCTCAATGGTCGACTGATCCGGAACCTCGATTGCTTGAACTAACTGGGCCTTTGGTGCCTTCTTGATTATAGAAACCAAGCACTACTGGGCGACCTTCTGATTTCCCCTAATTCTTTCGATACCATTTGACCCGGGAAATTTTACCATCTGATGGTAAGTTGGGGAAACCGCCCTCATCTTGTGCAACCACGTCCTTCCAATAATCGCGTTATAGGAAGATGGTACATCTACCACTAAAAAATCGGTTCTTAGCACAACTGTTCATGCCCGAACAGGAAGAGTTACTTTGCCCAATGGCCACACTGCTCCTGCACTAAATCCGACCAAAGGGGTTGTTGACTGCACCAAATCCGCTTGTGTCAGCCCTAACTTTTTGAACGCGTCATAGTACAGTATCTCCGTGCAGCTTCCCGAATCTACCAGGATCCTCTCCATGTCATATTCCCCAATCCGTAGGGTTATGACTAAGGCATCATTATGCGGTACCTGGATTCCCCCCAGGTCCTCATCCGTGAAGACTATGCCTCCGGTGCATTCTTCTCCTTCACGTCCTCGTTTCTTTGTAGGTCTTTGGCTCTGGCTTGTCCGCCCTCTTCAGTAGAACCTTCGCCTGTTCGGCAACCATCCTGTTGTCCTCTCGCAGTATGTCATCCTCGTTTCTAGCATGCTGCTCGATTCGTTCCATTAGCCTTGCCAGTGTATCTACCGGGCTCATGTTCAGGGATTTACGTAGCTCTCCCCGAACAAGCAATCCTGTCTTGAATGTGGCTATGGCATATTCCTCACTGCACCCTTCAATCTCGTTGAAAGTCTCCCAGTACTTCTTAACATAATCTCTGATCGGCTCACTCTCTCCTTGTTTCATAACAGAGAGGCTTTCAAAGGTTTTTGGTGCTTTCCTGCTCGTCAGAAACCGAGCAGTGAATTCTTCGGCCAATTGTCTCCATCCTTGTACGGTGTTCGGCCCTAGCTTATGGAACCATGACAAGGCCACTTTCCCCAAACTCGATGGGAACATCTTGCACATGATTGCATCATCCCCATCGTGCATGAACATTGCTTGCCGGTAGTGTTGTATGTGTGCCACGGGATCATTATTTGTTTCGTAAAGTACGAATGCCCCGTTCTTCACCCTGCTCGGAAGCCTTGCCTCCTGCAATCTCTTTGAAAAGGGGGATGAGGCTATATTGCTGAGGGCTTTCCGTGCCGCCTCTCGTGCAGACATGGCTCCCTCCTCTCGCTCTTTTGCTTTCTTGGGAGTACTTTTTTCCCAATCGGAATCAGGTCTCTCGTACCTATCCCTGTGATGTCTTCTAATCTCTCCTTCTTCGGGGGTGAGGCTTCTGCTTCTTCTTTTTCGTGAAGAAGCCCTTTTCTTTTTCGGAGTGGGACTCCTGGACCTGCTCCTCCTTCCTCGTGAAGGAGCCTTCTTGTGTTCCACTATTGCCAGCCTTTCTCCTCTGGAATCTCTTCGTGACAGTCCAGAATCCTCCTGATGTCCTCGTATCCGTTGCAATTCATGTATCTCATATTCTCGTTTTTTAATCAAACGAGCGTACTCTTCGATCTCTTGTCTCTTTTTATCCAAGATATCGTCGCGGTTGTGTGCACTCCTTGAATGCGCCACTGATTCTCCCTCACGATGGGATTTGCTCCTTCTCGTGGAACCTGTGGCCGTCCTTCCCTCCTTGCTCTTGGAGTCGTCATGGACAGTCAGGGGATTATCCTTGTTTGTGGGCTTCTTTGCTTGCCCACCGTCGGGCTTTCTTGGAGGATCCGGTGGGGAATTGCCACCTCCTCCCCCCAACTGGTGTTTCGGATCATGTGGAGTTTTTGGATCTTCTTCCATCATGGTCGCTTTTCAGAGGGATCTCTTTCGTTTCCCACAGACGGCGCCAATTGTAAGTGCAGAAAAACCGAGAGTGGTTTAAGCAGCACAAGAACGTAACGGCTACTTCGAGGTCCCCGCCGGAACCCTAATACGTCGCCGGAGTCTTTATTTGCAAAACAGACAAAAGGTGAGTGCACCTTTGCCTCTCGTGGCAAAGGCCCTCCGATGCCTAAGTTAGTATCACGTACTGATTGAAAACCCTAATTCAAGTAGGAGAATACGTAAAACCGTAATGTATTGTGTACCTTTTTCCTCTAGGTTTACCTTGTATTTATAGGTTTATGGATGCTTGTTGCCCAAGTTCCCACGTTTCCCTAAGTTTCCTATCTCGTATAGGAAACCCAGAACACCTTGGATCCTCGTTCCCTTATCAGTTCATCACTTTAGTCCGTTTAGGACTCTTTTCCATAACTGGCCGAACTTCCCATTCTCGTCGGGTATCTCTCCAAGATCCTATCTTTACTGGGATCTTATAGTAATCACGGAATATCCCGTCACTAGAACCTTCTGGAACGTTTCCTGCTCCTGGGACTGCTTTTCGTACAATCCCCCTCCTGTTCGGCTCTTTTATTGCCGAACAGCCTATTCGGCGCATGTCATTGCTCTTTCGTTAATATCTCGGTCCAATACTCTCTCGTGTTACTGGACCTTGACTAAGTATAAACTCCCTGGACCAATGATCCTTCATATCACTGGTCCCTATCGCCGATCACCATTCTGCACGGCGACTGTTCTTAATGCAATTATACCATGGTCCCACGTACCAAGTGTTCGGGCCCTGTTTGTGCTTGTTCGGGATTTACTCCCTACAACTATCTCAGCAGGTACCTGTGGAACAATCAAACATTACAAACATCTAAGCAAGGGATACAATGCGAAGCAATGAAATCTGGAATGGAAAGCTAAAGATACCTGTGAAGCCCCGGCTGGCAAGGTGTAAAGCTGGGTCGTGCAAGGAGTCAGCACCAGACGCTCCTCCTCCCCATCATCTGAGTGGAAGGAGACAAACGAAGGACCCCGTGGCCAAACAGGAGCAATAGAAGGAGACGCAATAGGGGAGGCCAAGAAAAGACGGCAGTACTCCGTATAATCACCTGCCTGGAGGAGTAAACCTGCCCAATCTCTGATCCGAGCATTCTTCAGATCTTCCTTCGACATCAAGGAAGTAGACCTCATAGACACTGGGGGAGGAGGAGGAACAAGCTGAAGAGCCTCAACATGTGATCGCCACTGACTAGCCACTTGATCGCCTAAGTACCAGGCTCGGCAAAATGGACCCTCGAGCAAGCAATGGGTCCGGTCCAGGACTCTACAACGTGCAAGAGGGGTATCCTCTGGTACACCACCCCAAGGGTCAAACCGTACCTACAAAGCAAAGACAAATCAGCCCCAACACAAGAGTATGGAAGTCCAAAGGACAAGAAGTACAAAGAAAAAGGTACCTGATCGACCGTCAGTCGGTCCAAAACTCGTCGCCACTCGGGAAGGCTCAAAACTGGTGACCGTGGCCTCCGTTGCCCCACCAACCATCGCTCGTAACGAGGTATACAGTTCGCATCTCCATGCTTAGTCTCAGGGGGAAACTGGAGAAGATGCTCGAAAGCCTAGAGCTGAAATAAGGATTAGCGAAACAAGTTCAGAACTAGGAAAAAGCCAAAGTAAGAATAGAGGTACAAAGGAATAATATATACCTCGAGCACTCGAAAGTGACCACAAAGAATGGGACTCTTGTCTCGCGAGCAAGCTCCAAGACTACCATACAAAGTGGCCAAAGCAGACGAGCCCCAATCAAACTCGTGTGTACCGAACCATCCTTGTTGGCAAACAACGTTTGCCCAATGAGGTAAAGAAGGAAGGCCCGCGTCAATTGCTCGACACTCACCTGGGTCAGAATGTCAGCCACCATGAAAGTCTTGCTTAGCCAAGCAAGATCGATATGACCCCGGGAACAAACAGGGGGCACCTTGCCCAGAAACCACCTCAAAGCACCCTCTCGCTCCCAAAGCCGGGGGTTAACTCGAAGAGCAACTCCGCCTACCCGCAGGCCAGTCAGCAAAGAGAAGTCACCCGGAGTGACAGTCATCTCGCCAGCAGAAGGAAAGTGGAAGGTATTGGTGGTATCCCACCACCTCTCAACTAGCGACGTCATCAACGACCAATCCATCTTCGGAACATTGAGGCCCAGAACGAACGCCTCGAAGCCTGCAGCACGTACTAGTTCCCGAGCCTACTCTGGCAGTGTCAAAAACCACCTGTGTACCTCCCTGCCTCCACCGCGAGCCTCAAGCCTCCTGTTTCTCTGTCAGAGACCAAAAAGGGAGTTAATTTCATGATCTCATAAACAAATAAAAAAGGCTAGGGGCCTCCAATTAATGTTCAAAAGCATGCATTGCCTAAGCAGGGGGCACGGTTATTTTCTTTAAACAAAAACAAACTCAACACGGGTTCTTCTCATTCACGCTCCTAGCCAAAAGGGATTTTCATCTCGCAAACAAAAAAATTCATTCTTAAAACATACAAAGATTTCCAAACTCCGAACTAAAGTAAACTTTTTACTTTTCAGGAAACTCACCGGCACGTTTAGAACGCTCAAGTGTTGCTCAAGCTCTCTGCGAACTACCTCGGCCTCTGGGCCACCAACAGGAGGGCGGTACTGCAAGAAACCGCCAAAACCCAACCTACGCGAAGGGAGAGTGTAGGTAGCGGCATCAAACAAACCAGGCTCCTCGATCGCCTCCTCATCAGAAGACGGATACTCGCACCTACATGGAGGATACGAGGATGAACCCGCGACATCTGAAGATGGCATGGCCATCACGTCCGAACCAAGAAGGGAAGAAAACCAACGGTTTCAAACAACCGAAGCTGGCAGCAACGGCGACGGCAACGGTGGCCGGAGGTGATGGTAGCCGGCGGCGAGGGAGGAGAAGGACGGCGGCGAATGGGAATGAACGTCGGAGGAGAAGAATGAAGAAGAAAAGTAGGGGGAGGAGAAAAGATTAAATGGGCCGTGAGATCGATTAAACCGAACTTAAATCGATTTTCTGACCTTTGGCTTTCTCACGGCCAAGACATCGATTCCTCGGCCGAGATATCAATCCTTCGGCCGAGAGATTGATCTCCTGGCCCCTCAATCAATTTCCCTCAGCAACAACAGATCTTGCTCAGTGCACCAACCCAAGCAATCACGGACCTCTAACCAACCAAGTAGTCTTGGGGGCACCCCCGAGCCAACACAACGTAATAAAAACTAGCCTTGGGGGCATACCCAAGCATCGAAGATCTCTCTCCACAAATTGCTGGCCACAAGCTCTTGTTACATCAAACCAAGACATTCAGCAACTCTGCTATTCACCGCCGTCAAAACAATTCAACGGCTCTATGCCTATTCCCAATCATCACTCAGCAACTCAAAGCCCACTATCCTGACAGGCTCGAAGCCTATATCTACCATCTTAACTGGCTCAAAGCCATAGCAACTATCTCAGCGGCTCCAAGCCCAGATCACCGTCAGCAGCTCTACGCTTGCTATCTCAGCGGCTCCAAGCCCATTACCTCAACTGGCTCGAAGCCGTAACAACCAAATCAGCGGCTCCAAGCCCATCATCTCAACTGGCTCAAAGCCATAAACAATCAAATCAACAGGCTCTACGCCGCCCCAACAATCAAGCCATCTATTCTCAGGCTCTACGCCTGAATGCTCAAAATCTGACATTTTGAATGCTCGAAGCTCTTCGAATGCCCAACCACTGTGTACTGGATGCTCAAGTTCTACACTTGAATGCTCAAGATCTACGCTTGGATGCCCAACCACTGCGTACTGGATGCTCAAAGCCTGTACTTTGAATGCTCGGATTCTGCCGTCCGAATGCTCGAGCTCTACGCTCTGAATGCTCAAGTTCGGAACTTGATAGAAGCTCTAAGCTTAAATCAACACACACGCACGGGCCCGTGCACATTTGCATCAATTGCATCGACATTATCATATACACTCTGCATATCTCTTATGAAACAGGTCAATCCTACAATCAACCGGCACTATGCCTCGGTTCTATTGATCGGTCCAGTACCTCGATCCTTTGGCTCTACGCCAAAAGTTTATGATGAGAAAGCTCCGTGCACAGACCATCAGAATGCAACCAGCTCTACGCTTCGGTTCGAATCACAGCAGGCTCTACGCCTCAACTCTATCACCTCAGGCTCTCGCCTTATACCAGCTCCGCGCTTCGGTTTCTTCAAGCTCTAAGCTCACCTCAGGCCCTCGCCTCAAGATTACAACGGGCTCCATACCTCAATCCAATCTTCTTAGGCCCTTGCCTCAAGACTACAGCAGGTTCTAAGCCTTAGTTCTAATCACTCCAGGCTCTTGCCTTGTGATTATGATCGGCTCCGCGCCTCGGTTCCACCACGTCAAAAGCCATCATTCTTCAGGCTCTCGCCTCATGATTTCAATCAGCTCCGTGCCTCGGTTCCTTCATCTCTGAAGCTCCATGCTCTATGTTACTGGCCCTGCGCCCCCCATATCTCAAAAACGAACCGGCGTCCAAATCATCCCCAGCAGATGGCTTGGATTCCACCTTGACTACATCAATTCCTTCCAGCTCATTCGCAAGGATAGGCTACTCTACCGAGCTCCTCTCAGTCAAAGTAAGGATGATCAAGAAAAGCAAACGCATCTGCCGTGTACTGATCTACCCCAAAATACTAAGGAAGCTCTCCGCAAAAACTCCCCCGGCAGCCCCGCGCTCCTTCAACTACTTTCCGCCAAAATCCTGGCTCAGTCTAGGTATGTCACACTACGGCTTTTTAAGCCCAAAGGTACGTCTTCTGTCTCTAACCCTCCGAACTTTTTATTTTTCTTTTTTGCCCGAACTACGGTTGGTCTGAATTTCCCTTGTGGAATACGTAGGCAGCCTCCCGGCCCGACCATAACAAAACCTTTTTCGAAAACCCCTTGGAATAGTGGTTGGACCAAATTGAGTTACTTTTTATAGCTTTGACTATTACTCAAACATGTCTCGCGATCCGTCTGAGCTCAGTCAAAGAGGGGTATCTGTAGACACCCCAATTTGGCCTAACGATTATTTCAAGTCCCACCTTGGGGACCATCCCGATGATGAAATGGATACAGTGATTGCTGATTGCTTTCTTGAGAACCTTAGGACTTTCGGTAAGAACTTTGAGCCACTTAGAGGACCCAATCCGAGCCATACAGCCTTTCAGACAGAAAATACAGAAGCCTAGGAGAATCATCTGTCGGCCGTAACATCGATCTAACGGCCTTAACATCGTTTCCTCACCCGAGCAACCTGTTGCTAGCAAAATCTCCCTGAGAGATCAATCCCTCGGCCGCAAGATCAATCCTTCGGCCGCAACATCAATTCCTCGGCCGCCAGATCTATTACTCGGCCGCCAGATCGACCTTTTTCCAGACTCTGGAACGTTCTGTCGATTGTTTGATCCAACTACACTACCTATCCGATGCGTTCGGGCCACGTTTAGAGATTGCGACGAAGAGTTTGCATTGCATTGCAATTACAATTGCAATCGTGCCATTTGATTGGCCGGAGTGAGTCACCAATTGCCTATATAAAGGGCCTTTGGACTCCAAAAATAAACACACGAAATTGATAAGCAAGATCACTCACCCAAGCTCCGATACTCTGTCAAAATACCCTCTCAAACCCACTCTCAAAAAGCCCTAACCTCCCGAAGGTAGCCATCAATCCGACGATCAAACCCTGAAGTTTCAAACCCTAACTCTAGGGTTTTCAGTCAAGCAATCAGTCAATCACACATAATCCGAAGCAATCAAGCAATTGAGGGATCAAGATGGTGAGGCCCAACAGCCTCTGGTTTGTCTTACTTACTTTATTTACGACTAACTGTAGCATTTTGGTCATTTGTTAATCTTTCTGTCTGGTGTGAGGAAGAACATCGACCGGGGCTTCGATCCCTCGGCCGATACATTCAAACCAGGAGGATCCCTCGGCCGTGAGATCCATTCAACGGCCGCGGGATCCATTCCCCTGGGACAGCTATGTTTTATTCTGCTCTTCTGATGCATGTTTCAATTACAGTCTTGGCTCACCATTAAGTGTTTTAAAGGCTAATTAAACAG
Source organism: Rhododendron griersonianum (assembly GCA_018127125.1). Taxonomy (NCBI): domain Eukaryota; kingdom Viridiplantae; phylum Streptophyta; class Magnoliopsida; order Ericales; family Ericaceae; genus Rhododendron; species Rhododendron griersonianum. The sequence continues at coordinate 26,295,343 of CM030790.1, read as the reverse complement.
ACTACGTGTTGGAATTAAATAAAGCATGTACATGTCTTGTGTTGAACAATTATGGGCCAGTCTCACGACTGGGCAAAGAGGGGTGCCTAACACCTTCCCCTTATTGTACTTTTGGCTCCCGTGCCCAGAATCTCTATCTATTTCCTAGTTTTAATAAACTGGGTGGCGACTCTGTTTTGATGATAACCACTATCGTGTGGCGATGTTTCTAGCCATGGGAATATCCACGATCTTGGTTTACGAAGCAAGCAACCAATCGAGCAACAAACATGATCAATCTGTATGGCAATACCCCACTCGGGAGGTGTCTACAGAAATCTTGTCAAGAGTTGAAAAGGAGGCTGACCAGTGCACCGATACTCATCATCCCCGAACGAGGCGTGGATTATACTGTCTATTACGACGCATCGAGGGATGGCTTGGGCTGCGTGCTGATGCAGAATGGAAAGGTTGTGGCTTACGGATCGCGACAACTCCAACCACATGAGAAGAATTACCCTACTCATAACTTAGAATTGGCTGCAGGAGTATTCGCTCTCAAAACTTGGCGCTATTACCTGTGGGAAGAACAATTCGAGGTCTTTATCGACCACAAGAGCCTCAAGTACCTATTCACTCAGAAGGAGTTGAATCTGAGGCAGCGCCGCTGGATGGAATACTTGGAAGATTACAAATTCACGCTGCAGTATCATCCTGGCAAGGCCAACGTGGTGGCTGATGCTCTAAGCCGAAAGGACAGGACCCAGAAGGTCAAAACTGCCATCAAGAAATGGGAAATGGTGGATACACTCAACGAGTTCAACCTGAGGCCTTCATCAGAAAATGGGAACGCCCAATTGTATGCTCTCGTCGCAGAACCAGCACTACACCGAGAGATTTTCCTAGCTTAAACCTCTGAACAAGATTGTGAGTTCATCCGGTACCGAATCCGAGAAGGAAAGGCTCTACCAGGATGAACGATCGAGGAAGACAATAGCCTGAGATTCAAGGGAAGGGTATTTGTACCTAATATCGGGACTCTTCCTGAAGCTGTACTCCAAGAAGCTCACCATTCAAACTTCGCAGTTCACCCTGGGGGTACAAAAATGTATCACGATTTGCGGAGGACATACTGGTGGGAAGGAATGAAGAAGGATGTGGCCCAATTTGTATCAACTTGCCTTGTGTGACAACAAGTCAAGGCCGAACATCAGAAACCCAGAAGAGACTATGTAGGCGAACTACCCTCACCTGTTCGAATCCGAGCGTACACCTAATTTTGAGGACAAAATTGTTTAAGGGGGATAGGTTGTAACAACTCTGATTTTTGCTAAATAAAAATTTCGTTGTTAATTTGAAAAGTCTTTAATTTTTCTTGAATGATTATTAAACTCCTCTTGAAGACCTTGAGTTATTCCTAGTAATCCGTCATGGTTAGATTCTTCCATAAGATTATTTTCTAAAGACAAGTGTGTTGGACTATTCCCTTAATCATCGAGCTTAAGCCTAGGTTAGATTCTTGACTAGAAATCCTACTTAGCAAGCCTAGTTAGCTTCTAATCTAATCCAGGAAGATAACCTAATTAAACCCTTGACCTTCCTTGAACCGTTTGAGCCTTTTGATCTCTTGAACCCTAGATGAACCCTTTTGACCAAAAGTCAACCTTTGACCTTGTCCATTGGTCCATAAATGCTAGGAGAATTATTATCCATTGGATAATAGGACTAGTACTAAGATATATTAGTTAATTCATTGTCTAGAATCCCATGGGATTCCCTCCTTAAAGAATTAGAAGAGAATCTAATATAATATAGGATTCTAGGATTTCCTATGTACAAATACTATATAATAAAGAGACATGTGACTTAGTATAATATAAAATTTTGACTAGATATCTACCCAAATCATCTAGTACATACCTAAATATTATAATAGGACATGAGTACACCTACTCCTATATAATATAGAGATAGAACACATGTGTTCATTTCATTGTTTAATAGGAAAATCCTTGTTCTTTCAAAACCCATTAGTTTATTAGAACCTTGTACTTCAATATCTTATTAGGTAGATATGTACTTATATAAATATACATAGGTAGTACAAGGGAGAGAGAGGGAGAGAGGGAGAGAGAGAAGGCCGGGAGAGGGAGAGGGAGAGGAGAGAGAGCCGAGAGTGAGAGAAGGGAGAGAGCCGAGAGAGATAAGAGAGATAGGAGAGAGAGAGAGAGAAAGACATGGTGTACTTCTTGATCTTTCATCCACCAAACCCTAGTTAAATATATCTATAAGTACATGTACTAATGAAAGAAGAAGATAGGAAGATATGAGTTAGATTTTGAAGTACAAGATTTACTTCCACCAAATCCTTACTCTTTCTAAGTCCACCAACCTTGTCCTTCCATGCATATATATATATACATAAGTACATTGTACCAAGAGAGAGAGAGAGAGAGAGAGAGAGAGGCCGAGAGAGATGAGAGGGAGAGGGAGAGAGAGAGAGATGGGCCCGATGAGAGGGAGAGAGAGAAGGTGATGTGTGTGCAAGAGTACTTACCAAATCTAGTTAGTCTTCCATGACCAATCTTCCTACATCACCTTGTACCACCAAAATCTAGGGTTTTCTTGCACTTGTACACCTAAGGACAACCATATCTAGTATTCTAACTCATTCAAGTACTAGACAAGACAAAAACCCCATAGAATAAACTTAAACCTTGTCCTAAAATAGAAATAAAGAAAAGGGAAAATCTATGGTAGTCTTTCAAGTACTAGATATGACAAGATATGAAAGAAATCCATTGGATATGGAGAGAGAGAGGGGCCGGCCATGATGGGAGGAGAGGGAGCCAAGTTTTGCCTATAAATAGCAACCATTTCTCACCCTTTGAACACACACCTTTCATTGCTCCAACTTCTCTCTAGAAAAACTTTGTGTTCTTGCTTGTTCTTAGTTAGTTCTTGAGTGTTCTTCCTTGTTCTTGAGGTTCTTCATAAGTTCTTCAAGAAACTCATCCTAAGCCGCCACTAAACCGCCACTCGACCACCCTTTCGATCCAAAAAGTCAAGTAGTGTTAGTCAAGATCTAGTTTCGAGAGAAAACATTCTCTTTCGAAGCTACCGGAAGCCATTCCTAAGAAGTTACTCCGTCCGACCACCGACGTACCATCCTTACTCCGTAGTCATTACTACCGCCAAAAAGAACGGTAGACTATTCTATACCTTCAAATCCTAAGTATACGTAGAATCTCCATCGACACTATTCTGATATATGCATTGCAAACCAATAAACATATGCTGTTTTGAACTTATGAAAGAAAGAATGAATATTGAAAGATAATGTTCGTAGCTTAGCTTTAAGTATTCGTATTATGATTATGAACATGATTATGTGATTATCTGACTACTTGTTGTTGATAAAGCATAAGTGGTTTACCACTCCAAAGGTGTCCGTCCATGTGACACTATGCTTTACCTTGTATGATTAAATGTTGAGTATGATGTTGTGATAAAGTAAGCATGCTATTAAATATAGAGTTGGATGATCTTGCTAGTTTAGTTTCAAGATTTCTATGATCACATGAAAGTCTTACCGCGGAGTCTATGCATGAGAACGAGACACGTAAACCGAGAAAGTTAGAAACATGACACCTAGGGTGTGGTTGATATGGATAAAAATATTTTTGAAACTACATAATGGCCGGACGTGGTAGTCATTGTGTGGATGTGAAAACCTGCATTGTGGCCGGACTCGGTAGCCCTTTGTATGGACTTGCGAAAACCGCAATGTGGCCGGACTTGGTAGCCCATTGCGAAGATTTCCAATGGGGCCGGACGTGGTAGTCTCATGGTAATATGGCTTGGTTATCCGCGGAGAGGAGCCAATGCAAGATTTGAATGGATTGTGAAAACCGCGGTGTGGCCGGACTTGGTAGCCCATCGTGTGTGTTGCTAATGGAGCCGGACTTGGTAGCCTCATTAGTAGCAATTTGTTAACGAAACTTTGGAAATGTGGATTTGGTAAAGGTGAAAAGGATGACACGGTCTATGACGAGTCGCGTAGGAGAAACACGAAAAGGCATGACACCAACGTTAGAAAGATAGCGAATGTGGATGTGTAATTGCTAGACTATGTTTTTGAATGAGCATGTGTAATTGTTTATCTGCTTCTTGTTGTAAGTTAAGGGATAGTGGGTATGGTTTGTTCTATTGAGCTTTGTAAGCTCACGGTGTTGCCCTTTGGTGACCCTGACATATTATATTGGTGGCGACACCGGTATAATGTGTCAGACCTTATAGACGAACAAGGTGAGATGTACACTGTGGAGGCTTTTGGAGCCGAAGAGCTGGCTAGGATGGAAGAGCAGGCGGAGCTGTAGTTAGGAACCTTAGTTCCCTTCTCTTTTGAATAAATGTACTCCCAAGTGAGATTAACAATGTAATAATGAGCTAGACTCTGTTTATTTTATCAATAAAATGTTTAATTAACGTACCCGAAAATGGGGGTGTTACAAATATCCCTGACGCAGGATCTTTTTTGCCATTGTTGCCCCATTCATGTGTGGCCCACAAATTCTTTTGTGTGTTTCCTCCATTACCTTGCGGCTGTCCTCCGTTGTGACGCAAAGTTGACTTGGACCCAAGTATGCCCTTCGATATAATGCCCCTCCGCATATTACAAATCGGGCGGCAAACTTTCGCAGAGCCATTTTGTCCTTTGAAGTGGCTTCGGATGGGTATTCTCCTTCTTCCAGGAATTTCTTCACGTCTTTGTACCATGGCTTGCCATCGTCTTCACCTTCTTCGGTGAAGGTACACTCGCATGCTGGTTTGACCTTTTGTTCGATCATGAGAGGCCGCATCGTCAACCCCAGGGGTATTTCGGCCATAGATGCCAATGTTGCCAGTGCATCTGCAAATCTATTGCTCACTCGGGGAGTATGTGTGAAGATAACGGAATTGAATTGTGGAATTAGATCTTCTAGCACGGAGTGATATAGTTTTAGTGTGTCTTCCTTGACCTTCCAGTCTCCTCTCACTTGAGATACCCCCAGGTTTGAATCTCCAATGACCTCTACCCTTTTTGCCCCTAGTTTTAAGGTTGCCTCCATTCCAGCAATGCAGGCTTCATATTCAGCTTGGTTGTTGGTGACCTCAAACCTTAGTTTATATGACAAAGGGATATGAGAGTTGTTTGGGGAAACTAGCAATACCCCTATGCCATATCCACATTGGTTTGATGCTCCATCGAAATAGAGCTGCCAGGTATCATCCAGGAGACACAAGATGTCTTCGTCGAGGAACATGAAGTCCTCTGCTTCGGCCTTTGTCACAGGGTGATCTGCCAAGAACTCTGCTACAGCCCTTCCTTTTACTGATTTCCTTGTCATTTATCTGAGATCAAATTCTGCTAGCAGCAATAACCACCTAGCTAGCTTTTCGATGAGTGCTGGCTTCTCGAAAGATATTTGATTGGGTCTAAACGAGAAACCAGCACTACCGGATGCGCTAACAGGTAGTGCCTTAGTTTCTTTGTGGCCCATACTAGCCCCCAGCAGGTTTTCACAAGAGGAGTGTACCTTGTTTCATAGTCCATTATCTTCTTGCTGAGGTAGTATATGGCGCACTCCACTTTGGCATCATTTTCTTGTGCTAGCATGCATCCCATGGATGTGTCTGTTACTGAGAGATATAGAATCAATGGCTTCCCAGGGAAGGGTGGCGACAGCATAGGTGGATTCTGAAGATATTCTTTGATTGTCTCGAACGCTTGCTAACAGTCTTAGCTCCATTCAAAATCAGTACCTTTCTTCAGGAGCTTGAAAAGAGGTTCACAGGTGGTTGTGAGTTTGGAGATGAACCTACTGATGAACTGTACTTTCCCCAAGAAGCTCCTTACTTCTTTCTCTATCCTAGGTGGTGATATTTCCATGATAGCCTGTATCTTGGAAGGGTCTACCTCGATTCCTCTTTGAGTGATGAGAAACCCTAACATTTTACCAGCCGCTACCCCAAAAGTACATTTTTGAGGATTAAGACGTAACTTGCATTGCCTAATCCTTTCGAAAAACTTTTGAAGTGCTTCATAGTGTCCTTCCCTTTCCTTCGATTTGACTATCATATCGTCGACATATACCTCGACGTCTTTGTGCATCATGTCATGCAGTAGTGTTGTCGCCATCCTCTGGTAAGTGGCTCCGGCGTTCTTTAACCCAAATGGCATCACTCGGTAGCAGTAGGTTCCCCACGGCGTAGTGAAGGTGATCTTCTCTCTATCCTCAGGAGACATAAGAATTTGATTATACCCAGAAAACCCATCCATGAAGGATAGCAATGCATGGCCTGCGGTGTTGTCCACTAGCTCATCTAGGTGGGGTAATGGGAAGTCATCATTTGGACTGGCTTTGTTGAGATTTCGGTACTAGAACGATGTTAGCTACCCATTGTGGATATTCGGTGACTATGAGAAAACCGGCGTTGATTTGCTAGGTGACTTCTTCTTTTATCTTTAAGACCCAATCAGGGCGCATACGTCTTAACTTTTGTTTAACAGGTTTTGCATCAGGATGAAGGGGAATTTTATGCTGAACAATTTCAGGGTCTATTCCAGGCATGTCCTCATAAGACCAAGCAAAAACATCTTTGTATTCTTTTAGCAAAAGGATTAGTTTTTCACTTTCTTGAGAAGATAGTGTTGCACCAATTTTAACCATTTTGGGCTCGTTTTCAGAGCCTATGTTTGCTGTGATTATTTCCTCAGAAAAAGGTTTAGCGTGCCTTTCTTCTTCTCTCTCGATGAATTCTAGAATTTTTTTTGAAATTTCTTCCTCAAAATTTGGTGTGTCGCAATCCATACAATTGATCACAGGCAAAGTGAAATACTCTAAATCTTCCTTCTCATTGCTAAGATTGTAAAAAGACATTTCAGAGTCAAACTCAAAATAAATGTTATGCCTTGGTGCTTTGACCAGGTTTTCCTCACTAGACTTAGTGGTTTCAAAAGATGAAAAGCTTGACTCAGACTGAGTCGACTCGAAGTCGGAATCAGAATCGGAACTAAGATCAGAATTAGCGCTTTTCATTTTGTATTTTAGAGTATGCTCCACGGTCCAGTTAGGGTAAGCCCCTTTTTCAGCATCCACAATCAGTTCAGAGCGGTCTTTTTCATCACCAAGGTTGATCATCAGCACCTCACTGTCACCTTGATTCACACTTTCATCATTGTCACCCTACAAGTCTTGGAGGGCCATTTGATTTGCTATTGCTGTTATCTCTTCCAATTGAGCTTCAATTTCTGCTTCATCGATGTTCTCGATTCTTCGTGTGCCAACAAAGCCCCACCAATTACCAAAGCTATCTGTGACGGGGTGAATCACCCTTATTTCATTGTTGGTGACCCCCTCATCAAAGAGTAGGTTTAGTGATATTTCATCTAGTGGATCATTGTCAGCAGACTCTTCTTCCTTTGCTTCTTCAGTTTCGAGGTTATTGACCTCATCTATTGGCCAATAGTCGTCGGTAGGTGCATAGGGGTCATAAAAAATAGATTGGGACCCTGTGAAGCCCTTCTTCTTCAATCATGTCTTCTACTTCTTCTTCATAGACTGTTCTGGCGAACATGACATGGTTGTCTTCAATGATAGTTACCACAGGCTTTGGTTGATCTACCGGAGTGATGTATTTGGAGGGGTTGAGATCCTCAGCAGCAGAGTGGAGTGGGCCAGACAGCTTGGTGACAACTTGAAAGTGCGAATCAAACGTGAACAGTGATGTAGTCATTTTTCCTGAAAGATTTTTGTTTTAGTTAGATTGATTGATCTTACCTACTGTTTATTTGACTTAGAGAGACTCCTAAGGTTTAACCTGCAAAAGAAAACTGTACAACATACATATATACAATGGGTGTGAGGAAGAACTTTTGCAAGCAAATGCAAGTAGGTTCCTAGCTTGTAGGTTCCTGTCTTAGTTTGATAAGTTGTATGGCTTTCTATTACATGCAAGGTTTAGGTAGTCTCAGGGTGCTCCATCGTCAAAGGGCACCAGTCCTTTCACCAGCCCATCATAGGTGGTGATTGGGTGATTCCCTTTTTGATATACCACTAGGTACGAGTGACTGTGGAGTTTGCTAGAACCCCCAACATAGCCTGTGTCATGTCGGGGTATCAGGTGAACTCAACGAGGTTGCCCGTTCGATGCATATGATAAATGAATTAAACAAGGCATGTATTAGTCTTATGTTGAACTTTCTGGTTATGGCTCTCATGTTCCCCAGCAGAGTCGCCAAAAACTGTAGACACCTCCTAAACGGGGCATCGGCATATAGATTGATCGTTTGTTGCTCGATTGGTTGCTTACTTCCTAAACCAAGATCGTGGACATTCCCATGGCTAGGAACATCGCCACACGATAACGGTTATCATCAAAACAGAGTTGCCACCCAGTTTATTAAAACTAGGAAAACAAATAGAGATTCTGGGTACGGGAGCCAAGAATACAGTAAGGGGAAGGTGTTAGGCACCCCTCTCTGCCCAGCCGTGAGACTGGCCCATAGTTATTCAACATAAGACATATAGATGCTTTATTTAATTCTAACACATAGTCTGTTTAATTAGGCATTTAAACAGTAAATAAGGTGAGCCAATGCGATATGTAAAGCATGCATCAGAAAGCAGAAAAGCAAAACAAGCTGTCCCAGGGAGATGGATCTTGCGGCCGGTGAATGGATGTCATGGCCGAGGGATCCTCCTGGTTTTATGTACCGGCCGAGGGATCGAAGCCCCGGTCGGTGTTCTTCCTCACACCAGACAGAAAAGTTAGTAGATTATCAAAACGCTACGATTAAACATAAATACATTAAATAAAACAAACCAGAGGCCATTGGGCCTCACCACCTTGATCCCTCAGTTACTTGATTGCTTCGGATTGATTGTGATTGACTGATTGCTTCGGATTGATTGTGATTGACTGATTGCTTCGGATTGATTGTGATTGACTGATTGCTTCTTTGAAAACCCTAGGGTTAGGGTTTGAACTTCAGGGTTTGATCGTCGGATTGATGGCTGCCTTCGGGAGGTTAGGGCTTTTGAAGAGGGGGTTTGAGAGAGTGTTTCTGCAGAGTTTCGTGGCTTGAGAGGGTGTGAAAGTATACGAATTTGATGATTTCGTTGTTGTTATTTTCGGAACCCAAATGCCCTTTATATAGGCAATTGGTGACTCACTCCGACCAATCAAAATGCACGATTGCAATTGCAATTGCAATTGCAATGCAATACAAACTCTTCGTGGTAATCTCTAAGCGTAGCCCGAACGCATCGGGAAGGTAGTGTAGTTGGATCAAACGTCTGACAGAACGTTCCAGAGTCTGGAAAATAGACGATCTGGCGGCCGAGGAATGGATGTTGCGGCCGAAGGATAGATCTTGCGGCCGAGGATTGATCTCTCAGGGAGATTTTCAAGCAACAGGTTGCTCGGGTGAAGAAATGATGTTAAGGCCGTGAGATCAATGTCACGGCCGACAGATGGATTCTCCTAGGATTCTATATTTCTATCTGAAAGGCTGTATGGCTCTGGATTGGGTCCTCTAAGTGGCTCAAAATTCTTACCGAAAGTCCTAAGGTTCTCAAGAAGGCAATCAGCAATCACTGTATCCATTTCATCATCGGGATGGTCCCCAAGGTGGGACTTGAAATAATCGTTAGGCCAAATTGGGGTGTCTACAGAAAGAGAGAGTCTGAGACTATTTGGTGAGAGTGTTTGGTGAGAGGGAGAGAGTCTGAGAGAGCATGTTACTTCTGTTGAGAGAGAGGGAGCAGTTTTGCACAGGTTTACGTTAGGAAGCCAACTATAAAAAAGGCTGTCAACGATAAGACTGGGATATTTATTCCCAGGGATAAAACCGAATAAGAGTTTTGGATTTGGTTCATAATCTGGGATTGTATCCACCTAACCGAACAAGGGCTTAAAGAATTAAATGCTTGTTTCAGAGGGGCATATAGCAAATTGCTAGTATTTTTAATCTTTTGTGCTTATGTTTTGAATGTTTTGAATACGTTAGGCTAAAAGTTGTTGTGCCTATTAAAGAATACTTAAATTTTTTTGGTCAGTATTTCTTTGTTAAATGTTACTGTGATTTTTTTAGTTTATTGTACAATGGTGCCCTCTCTGAACGGGATTCATGGCTCCACCACTGCCCACACTGATGTGACTTTTATGGAGGGGGATTAAAAAGTAGTTGGTTTGGATGAGGTATTAAAGAGGGAGGATAAAATAGTACTTGGTTTGGATGGAGAATAAAATGGGAGGGATAAGGTAGGGTGGATGGTGTAAAAAGCTGTCAAATGACTTTTTTCCCCTTCTGCGGTATTAAATTAGATATTCATTAGATTAATTATAAAATTGTAAAATCCAATATAATTAATCATTTTTCATAATTAACCAATAATAATTTAGTTTACTAATAAATTGATTAATTTAATAAGAATTAAGATTCATTTTTAAGGGGGTTTTTTATTAAATTTTTTTTTAGTGGAGAACTTGTAATACCTTATTTATTTATTTATATATACAATTTAATTATGTGTGCATTTTAATTGATTATGGGTGGAGTTGTATATCAGCATAGGACTTTATTCAGTCATTAATTTGGATCCACTACGCTGCTCAAACATGTTCATTAGGAGAGTCGTGAATTTTGATGAACTCAAGTTCTTACTCATTTTTTGGGAAGTACAATGAGGCCTTGCGTCTTTCCTTTAGTTCCTCATTACCGGTGGAAATCACCTGCTGTAACAGCCCCAATATGTTCGTTCCATTCAGCTCATTTGAGTCTTCTAAGTGTGTGAATTCATTTTGCAGTGGTAATGATTTGAAAATTGCAAGAGAGTCGGATCTCAAATCTCTCTCCCGGCCCCATAACGCTATGTGAGACTCTCCGTTCCACCAACCAATAGGTATGTTTTTTACTCTTGCACTGAAGAAAAGCTGAATGACTGAATATATATTTTTTGTCCAAAGGTTTGTTAGAGAGTATCTGGATGTGGGATTATCCGCAAAAGGACTGTGATGTAGCATGCTTAGCCTCGAACCTAACCGTTGAATAGGTTGAAAACCTCAAGCGTAGGGCTAGGTCATTATCAGTATAAAATAATCGAAAAGACCGGGATCATACCCACAGGGAGCTTCGAATATAGCTAGTTCGGATTGTAGATTTCGGGGTTTGCGGCATTTAGACGGCCAACTTTTGGTTTTGTTTTGAAAGGTGGAGATCTCTCTCTCGAAAAGACTAAAAATTGATTTGATTAACTAAACGAGGCAAGTCTAGGAATCACCCTTCCCGTGACTTAGATCGTTATCGATTCTCAAAGATAACTCAAGTGAGAGTCATGACTGCGCGCTCTCACCCGGAAAATTTAACTTTGAACTTTGTTTCAATCAAATGATATGATTTTCCGAAATAGAGATAAACTCATTTGAGCACATTTATCAAAACCTATGAGTGACAGAGTTCCAAGCATGCCGTGTGCCAAGGTTCAATGTCTACATGGCATCAAAGAAGTTAACAACTCTAATTTAGACTGAAAAATCACAAGTTTAGTATATTCCGGAACCCATTCTTTAAGCCCAAGGTTACGAGAATGAATAACAACCTAATCATTGGGAAAGAATCACCCCAAGACTTAGCCAATAAAGTACTCACACATACTTGAAAGATAAAGCATGAAGATAAAATGAGACATGAGATTTAACAATAGAAAATGAAAATAAATTTGTAAATTTGATCTAGAGTGTAACTACAACTTTAATGAACGAGAAAACAACAAATGAACTAAACTTACTTGAATTCTTGAAGGATTACACTAGAAAAGCTTGAAAGCAACAATGGAGGAAATTCTAGAAAGAGAACTAAAACTAAAGCATAAAGTAGATCATCTATGAGGTGAGAGAGAGAGAGAGAGAGAGCGCTATTAATACATCTCAGCTCCTCTCTCCAAAATATCACAGAAACTTGCCATAAGTGGCAAGTATTCCATAAGTGGAAAGTCCAAAAATCTGCCCGTAAGCTTGTGGTATCGATACTTAAGGTAGGGGGTATCGATACCGAGAAGTTAAGCTTGTGCTGGATCTGCCGTAATGCTCCTGTATTGATACACCCTAAGGGTTGTATCGATACGCTGTCCTCTGTCCAAAACATTGAACTAGTAGTATCGATACCTCTTTTAGGGGGGGTATCAATACCACATTGTTATCTCTGCATCTTCCTTGCTCCACAGCTTCCACAGCTCCCAGTATCTTATTTTCATTCTCTAAACTTAAGTAAAGCCTATATTTTAAACCTTTTTTTAAAACTTTTCTTTACTTTAATTTATTTAATGAAAATAAGGAAGTACCCCCCATTTGGATCCAATCAAAATGTCAATCCCTAGCTTTTAGTGTAAAACAAAAAACTGTATGTTTTTCTCTAGAAGAAATAGCTCAAAACATGACCTTGCTCTTTAAATAAAACCTTGCAAATTTGCAGTTGCTCTTAGAAAAATTCAAAGATCAATTACCGCCATTTTTCATTCCGAAAATCAATACTTTTTTAGAAAGTCATTTTTTCCATACTTAGCTAGATTTCAAGAGGTCGACAGGGTCTTCCTTGGTTTCTCGGGTACTTGGACGCACTCGGGTCATCCATGGCGTCAAAACGCACCTTATTCACACGATTTACATGAAACACTTAAGAAACTACCTTACGTGCAATATCAAAGAAAACACTAAACTTTATAAACATAAATACAATAAAATTAAGGATTTAAGCACCAAGAATATGCATTATTGGGTGCTTATCAAAGATTTCCATTTGCGCAATCTTAATTGAATTTTTTATTTAAGCCAAAAGGATTATGAATTAGTTGGATATTAGTTACATGCTTCTTTGCTAAATAACTACCATTTGAAAAATGGTTGTTGGAAAAATATGCTTACTATTTGTGATGAAACCCAATAATATGAGTACAATAAAATCGGAACTCAAAACCTAGAAATTGTTGGAAAAATATGCTTACTATTTGTGATGAAACCCAATAATATGAGTACAATAAAATCGGAACTCAAAACCTGGAAATTGATGAAAACAAACTGATGATCAAGGCAAGTGTTTGTGTGTGACACTCTGTACATAAGACAGATTTCGCCCCTGCTACGGTGCTCACGGTTTGCATTGGATGACTGTCTCCTAGCACTACTTGATCGGAATCCTCCCAAAGCAGCACTTCAATTGAAGGGCCTAGCGAACCATCTTGTGTTTGTAACTCTCTCATATGAATGGACTTGAATGAAGGAAAAATCCACACCTCTAAAAATGAATGAGGGAAATAAAATTTATAGGTCAACTCCGTAACTCTACGAAAAGTCACCAAGGAAAGAGGCACATCTATTCATGAAGGACACATCCGTCCATGGCGAACAAGTGCCAATGAAAAGATGCAACTCCAAAATAAATCAATTTTCATTCACACTTAAAATAAAATATTATATCCTATAATATTTTCCAACAATCCCCCACATTAATGAGACTCCGATAACCAATGCAAAACAATGCAAACGATAGAGAGAGTACAAGTGGAAATCTCCTGCATATAATAGGTAGCTTTTGGATTTGAACCTTCCCTTGTGAAAGACTATCGGATTTACTTACTAACCAGTGGATGCGATGCCTTTAACTGTTCAGCGTTTTGTGTAAACCAAGACAATAGAATTCACACATAATCTTTCTAAACACAATTGGTTCTTACGGTTGTGCCCATTTTGGCCCTAGAACACCGACTGGTTTTAGAGAGTGCTTTAGAGAATTCAGCCTTAGAAAATTCTCATAGAAGCGGCCCCTCCACACTCACATAAGTGATCTCTTATTAAGGGTATCCTGCTATACCCCAGTTGGATTTACCAAGGTATAAGAATCATTAAAAGTTAAACTTAAACTAAAACGCTGCAGGCATCACTGTTTCACCATAGGAATGAGTTGGAGAGATTTCTCCTCAGTGATACTCCTAAGTCTCATACAACTCGGTTGTCCCGTTGAACCTAGATCTTAGGATCTCCAGTCAGCTAGGTTGGGTTGTCGTTATAGAGACTTTTAAATAATAGGCTTTAATCTCATTCCCCTCGATGATCATTTGTTCTCTAGTCAAAACTCAACTCGACAAATCCGTTATAAATTCTTTTGACGTTTCATTCTTTAGTGATAACAAATGTTTAACGGTACCATGTCTGCAATATCAAGACTTACCATTATACGTGATCTTCTATGCCTTTCTTACAACTGATGGCCATCCTTTCTAACATCATAACTCTGGCATAGAATTGGACCCCCGTTGGAACATCCTCTAAGAGATGGCACAACCATCCGCTTATTAGCCTCTTTATCTAATACAATGAGTTGATCAGACTTCATTGTAGTCCTTGCCATACACGCATAAGGATTTCCAAATCATTATTGCACTCCAATTGTATAATTAAATCCACCTTTGGATTCTAAAACTTTAAATTGGATACTCATATCACCATACTTTATTCTTTAAGTATAGTTGAACATCTCCCATAGTACAACACGTAAAATATTGTGGAAATTATAAATATTGTTTCCCCCACAATTCTGAAATTAATTCAGAATTCAACAAAATAATTTCCGTAGTTTATGACATGACATAAACAATGTCTAAACTTCTCTTCATCTCTCGTGTTCCAAGACACAGGAGCAAGAAACAACCCCCACATTGAGTGCCTCCACCCAATATCGAGTAACTCTATACTCAAATTGAGATGATTTTATGCTAACTACACCTTACATTCTAAGTATCTTTGCCAATTCAATAGATACTCTTTATAGCATATAAATCAATATCACTTTATTCAAAAGTATCTTGTGGGGCGTAGTTGTTGATAACTACCAACCGCTTAAGATCGTAGAAACTAAAATATTTCATTTTCAGTTTCATGCCAAATCAAACATAGCGACCCAATCTGATGGGTTTAAACGCAATCTCAAATAATTCAAGCTATGAATTTACACGTCTTGTTTGTCCAATTGATTTGGCCCCAAATGACTTTTGCAAAGTCATAGGATCGGTGACTTATTCACCAATTGTCACACTTATTGGTGACTTTTTGGAAAATCCAAAAGATTTGTGACTATTCACCAAAAGTCACACATGTTTTAAATTTCACAGTCATGATTCTTGATGTAAACCTGGTTTAACTATAAGAGGTCATACTTTTTAGTTTAATCCCAAGGATCACACACCTTCACATATAGTGCAATGTGACATATTAGAGAGTCACACCCCTTTCAAATGTGATGGAAGAAACCCATTAATTAATTGAATGGTCACAACCACCGTCGCCTTTTCTGCTCACAGCCAAAATATGCGACTCCATTTTCCAGAATCGAACTACGTACGATCGATCATGTGCTGTCAAAGCCACACCTCTCAATAAAAAGTGTACCGAAGCGCACCGCATAATTATGTCATTCATTATTCTTGTTTCTATGATCGACCCTACAATTCCTGGAACAAAAAGGATGAGGGTTCCCAAAAGATTAGTCATCACAACAATGCACAAACCAAATTGTGACTAGAAATCCCAACCGTTTGAAAAATTCTCGCAAATCACAGAGAGAAATAATACAAATATGGCTTCACAGGAAGGTGCAACGTTAGGTCCATTCAAAAATATCAGAAAATGAGAGCAAGTAACATTAACGTACCTTTACAATTAACTAACGTACGGTTCACCGGGAACATTAGATTAATCTGCCAAATTATGTTCAAAGTAAAAGACGGCATATTCTAATTAATCAAGAACTGTATTCTCGGGTACAAATCCAAATGGCACTCACAGGCCACTTTCGATACTGTCACTTTCATGTTTTGAATTAAAAATTCAAAACCGTGCAGTTTAACAAAGGTTATCAAAAATCTGCACCTAATGGCCAACGACTGAGCAATTGCTTGCAATTGTCAAAATTGGTCGAGTCTTAAACATTAGTGTTAAGACACCAATATGACACAACCAAAAAAAAAACAGAACCACAATTGTATATCGCAATCCATACTGATCACAATTATCGCCTACCTTGCACATACTTGAAGTGTTCTTGTATAATTCCCCTAATGAACACAACGGTTCAAATACCAATCCGTTCACAATGGTGAGTGGAAGTCGAGTTATTTCTAAAAAGATGTGTTGGTTCTCACTGGACACCCATACATCAAGCATTGTGTCCTTTGCGAAAAGACACCTTTTACCAAACCAGTAAAATTAACCGTGCAACGAACATTGCCAACAAGTATCTGTAAGTGGATAAAAATGAATGGTGCTTAGAACAACACAAGATAGTAACGGCTACTCGTGTGTCTTGATCGGAATCCTTGATCGTCGTCGGAACCCTAATCTGCAAAATAGACAAGGGGTGAGCACACCTTTGCCTCTCATGGCAAAGGCCCTCCAATGCCTAAGTTAGTATCACGTACCAGTAAAGACCTTAATTATCAATAGGAGAATCGTATGAATGCAATGTATTGCGTACCTTTTAACTCTAGGTTTACCTCGTTTATATAGGCATACATTTGCTTGCTGCCCAAGCATCCTTGTTGCCCTAGGTTTCCTATCACATATAGGAAACCCAGGATCCTCTGGATTCTCGTTCCCTTATCAATTCATTACCTTAGTCCTTTTAGGACTCTTTTCCATAGCAGGCCGAACATCCCATTCCTGTTGGGTATCTTTCCTAGATCCTACATTCTCAGGATCTCACTCTTTTATGGAATACCACTGTTCTGGAACCTTCTAGAGTGTTCCTTTTGCTTTAGCAGTTGAGGCTACTTTCTCAAGAGTTTTTTCTCTATTCGGCCACCTCATTGCCGAACAGGCCACCTGGACCAGACTTCACATGTCTCTGGTCCTTATTAATTACTTGGACCAATGACTTCTCATGTGTTTGGTCCCTGTTGGCTGCTTGGACCAATATCTTCCCATGTTATTGGTCCTCGTCGCTGACCACCGTCTTCCACGGTGACTCACCTTATCTTACTTGTTCCGTGGTCCCACGTACCACTTGTTCGGGCTCTATTTGAGCTTGTTCGGGAATACCTCCCTACAATTGCTCTCCAGCTTTACTCGTTATTCTAACGCAAATGACGAGCAAAGCTTCCAGAAACTGAGCAGATCCATATTGCTCCTTCACCTTATTCCATAGAATTGGTGCAATTTTCATCATTAAGCCAGGCCAAATGTCCCATCGCTTGGGCTGGACAGGCTTTCCTTGCACTCGGCTTTACACGTGGCATGCTTCGTCTCGTTTCCATTTAATGCAAACGAACGTTTTACGAGAATCGATACACACAAACGGCATCTGGGTTGACGCTTCACATGTGCCACTCCCCTTTTCATAGGGTATACGAGGGATTTCGTCCTATTTCGAAACCTTATTCTCTCTCTAGACTCCCTTTGCAAAACGAAGAGTTGTGCATAACTGCCATTGGAGCACTGTTCACCATCTCAAGGCCCCTTCCTTTCTACACTAGGGACTTCGACCGTCAATTCGTAAGTCATCGCTCCCCATTCTGCCCTATTTCTTTTGTTGAATTAGGGTTTTCCTGTCGTTTAGGGTTTCTTCGCCCCCTTTACTTTCATTTGAAAAAATTCAACTTTCCATCAATGGGGAGGTTCAGGCGTCATTGCAATATTCCTCAGGCCATGGCTAATTTTAGATCTCGCTACGAGATCCCTAATGACGTAGCCACTGTACTTCCTCCTGAGGATATCGTCCGCGAGTGTCCTGATAACGACACCTGTAGGTGGAGAAAAATAGATATTACCTAGAACAGCGCTGAATCTCCCTCCTTCGCGTGCTGTTCAACCGGAACCCTAATACCTTCACCTGAACCCTAACCTATAAAACAGACAAGGGGTGAGCGCACCTTTGCCTCTCTTGGGAAAGGCCCTCCGATGCCTAAGTTAGTCTCTCGTACTAAATCAAAACCCTAATTATCAGTAGGAAAGTGTGGAATGAATGCAACTTATTGCGTACCTTTTGCCTCTAGGTTTACCTCGTATTTATAGACATATGCTTGCTTGTCCTTCAAGCATCCTCATTGCCCTAGGTCTCCTACCCCGTATAGGAAACCTGGCCTTTTCGGAATTCTCTTGCCCAATCACCCGGGATCTCTTACTCATAGGGACTCTTCCTTTCGTGGAATTCGTCCCATAATAGGACTGTACCCTCACTTATCTTTACCGTATACTGGGTTCCTCTCCCAGAACAATCCTATTGCCTTATCTCTTAAGACAACGTTTCATCATATAACTCCATCTGTTTGGCACATGCTGCTACCGAACAAACTGCATAAGTATATGGCTTCTAATGTCACTGGCCCATCTAACCCGAACAGACTGTACCAACTAATGACTTCTCATGTCACTGGGCCATCTCAGCCGAACAGATTGTCTAATCAGGTGCCCTCTTGGTGCACCGGATCTTTCACCGCCGTTCATCTTATATGGAGTCTCATATCACTTTCCTCATTACACGGATTTGGCCACTACTTGTACCTGTTTGGGAACACCTCCCTACAACAACCTTCATATCCCCGTCGTTGCCGTCGTAGAAGGCGGTGTTAGGTTTCCTTTGGCTCCTCTGCTCCGCCAGGTTCTGGCCCACTATAGGCTTTTCCCAATGCAAGTCTCGGCCAATTTTTTCCGTGTTGTCATGGGTATAAATGCCATTATTCAAATGCTAGGCACATCCTTAGGTTTGCACAATATCTATCACTTTTACAGTATCTCTAGAACCAAGGATGCCCTCACGTACTATCTGAAGAGTCGAGACTCTAGGAAAAAACTTGTCCTTGAGCTTCCTGACTCTGCTCGAGGGGACGATGATGACTTCCTCATCATTACAGGGAACTTCAACCCAGAAATGAGGAGGGCCAGGTGATAGGTTTTCATGCCCCTCACCGATTTGGTCACCCACGTTAGTCCTTTCCTCCTGTTTTGTTTGTTTTATTTCAAAGCTTCCTCGTGCTTTACTAATTTGTTATGTTGCATATTTTTTTGCAGCCACAAACGTCAACCAGGATCATGAATACAATCACTCCATAAGTCCACGTGACAGATATCAACCGTACGTTGGCTTTCAACGAGCAAGGTACTCATCTTGCGGGTCGAGTAAGAGCAGCGCAGGTGCTCCTCAGCTACAGGGCTTCGTATGGCGGATTCATTGACCGTCGAACCCGTGCAACAGATAACCCAAAGCTCCTAGGCCCTTCCTCGTCAAATCCCGTTCAAGGTAGAAACAATCGATCTCGAACTCCTCCAATTCCCGACGAGCCCATCCAACTCGCCGAGGAGACCTCCACTTCGACTTCTAGCGGTTACACTCCTTCACCTCCACCACAGGAAATGAATCAGCCGATCAACCTTAGCAACTTACTTACTTCAAAGCCATAGAATTGCCTCATTATTTCCAGAGCCGAAGTAACGGAATCCTTACCCTTAGGGTAACATAATCCTTGATCATCGTCGGAACCCTCATCTACAAAACAGACAAGGGGTGAGCGCACATTTGCCTCTCATGGCAAAGGCCCTCTGATGCCTAAGTTAGTATCACGTACTAGTAAAGACCCTAATTATCAATAGGAGAATCGTATGAATGCAATGTATTGCGTACCTTTTAACTCTAGGTTTACCTCGATTATATAGGCATACGTTTGTTTGCTGCCCAAGCATCCTTGTTGCCCTAGGTTTCCTATCACATATATGAAACCCAGGATCCTCTGGATTCTTGTTCCCTTATCAATTCATTATCTTAGTCCTTTTAGGACTCTTTTCCATAGCAGGCCGAACATCCCATTCCCGTTGGGTATCTTTCCTAGATCCTACATTCTCGGGATCTCACTCTTTTACGGAATACCACTGTTCTGGAACCTTCTAGAGTGTTTCTTTCGCTTTAGCACTTGAGGCTGCTTTCTCAAGAGTTCTTTCTCTGTTTGGCCACCTCATTGCCGAACAGGCCACCTGGACCAATGACTTCACATGTCTCTGGTCCTTAATAATTACTTGGACCAATGACTTCTCATGTCTTTGGTCCCTGTTTGCTGCTTGGACCAATATCTTCCCATGTTATTGGTCCACGTCGCTGACCACCATCTTCCACGGTGACTCACCTTATCTTACTTGTTCCGTGGTCCCACGTACCACTTGTTTGGGCTCTATTTAAGCTTGTTCGGAAATACCTCTCTACAGTATCATTCATGGATTTCTGCAAACAAATACTAGTATGTCGTATCCCAAAAGAATCAAATCTATTGGTGTAAACATCTGTGTACACTCACATATATCAGTCCAATAGAAAGGAAGAAAACTAGAGCAGAAATGCATCACATACAATTGTGTCATGTGAATGTATAGAAATTAAATGACTAAACATAATGGTCAAAGTTAATCTTTACAGTTGGAACCGCTTTATACGCAACCATTCCCGAATCATTGCAATTGGTGCAAATTAAGAAGAGAGCAAGAATTAAACGATACCACCGAGCAAGAATTAAAGGACACCACCAAGTGAGAGGCAGTACACATGTAGACACCCCAATTTGGACCTATTAATTATCCTTAATTTGTGCCCTCGAGGCTCCCCAACGATGAAATTGAATCAAAGCATGCCTTGGACAAACTTGGACGATGCTTCTTGGTCTTTTTCGAAACCAAAGTCACCTTTTTACCAACACCCTGAGAGTAAAGTGGGCACACATTTCAGCGTATAAAATATATTTAAATGAAACTAATTGGGTTAGAAAGAGGACTTAACTAGCTTTTCAACGCTTCAAAAAACACCCAAAACCGAGTTCGGGAGTGTCCGTGGCGCCCTTCAAAAGCTCCCATATTTTCTGAAAATACTCTCTCTCTCTCTCTCTAAATTACTTCAAAGTCTCTTTCAAAAATCAAAGCACTTTTAAGGAAATCATTAGAAAATCCAAGAGCTTAACCATAATCAAGTTCTCATCTTTCTGTGATTTTCAACCCATTTTCAAGCACCCAAATCATTCCAAGAAGCCAAGTCAAGTCAAGCAAAGGTATAAAAACCTTCATAATCCACTATTTTCAAACTTCTGAGGGGGATCAAGGGCCCATACCAGTTCCTTATACTGGTCATGAGCTCATTTGATCTTAATTTAGTAACAAGAGCAAGAAAAACAAAAAGAAACAAAACTTTTTCTTGACACTTGTGGGCTACCAGCCCGAAAAATATATTTCCGTTTTGAAGAAAAATTGGTTTGAAGAGTCGCCACCCGGATTTGTGGTATATCACCCGAGAAACCGTTTTATTTTGAAAATGATTGATTTAAAATTGAAAACCAGAGATCGTTTTGAGGGTCCGGGAGCCACGTTACGAGGGGGGAAGGGTTTTACGGCACCCCCCTCGCCCGATTCGAAATCGGTCTCTACTAAACGTTTGTGGGATTTTTAAAAGGGATTTTGTTTCATTAGAGCATTTAGCAAATATCCACAGTTATAACACTTAAGAAGTGTATACTGGTGCATGTGTACAGTAGAGGGTGAAATGGTTGTGCATGCAACACAAAATAACAGAAGATGAAACCCTGTTACTGGATTCACTCTCGAGCGCTGGGGAGTGGTCCTGAGCGCTTGGGAGTTCTGACATTCTGAACCTGCAAAACTTGTTAGAACAGACAGAATATAATGCAAAGTTGGAAACTGAAATGATATTATGTACACTAATGGCTCAGCAGAGGACTTGAAAGACTGAGCTAAGCCTTCAATCTTTCAGATCATGCATCCCTGCCTCAACAAGGCTAGATCTATAAATTTAAATGAGTAACAGGCCACACTTATGCATGCAGAAACCAGAGAACACAGCAGACTGGGAAAATAGGATGCAATGGCATGCATTCACTCCCGAGCACTCGGGAATGGTTCGGAGCGCTTGGGAGTGAGCTGCATGTCAGCTTACCCTCAAATAGGAAATGGTACTGACTTGACATGCAAACACCTTTGTTTTGATATTTCCCAAGAGGAGAACATCTTTTAACTTTGGAAATACCTTATTTTACATGAAAACTTGTAAGAAATGCTTCTGTTTTAGTGGAAAATGACTTTCTTGTGCATGCATGCCAAAACAAAACCCTTTCACTCAAGAGTGCACCTCATTTCCAACCTACTATGTGACAAAGAACCATGCACGAAACTAGGAACAGTCCCGAGCGCTTGGGAGCACTCTCGAGCGCTCGGGAGTGTTTCCAGTAAGGGTTTTGTGAAAACATTCTATACCCCATTGCTCTTGTTTTTACACTAGGGTCTCCCAACCATGCACCCAGTATTGAAGACTGGGTCAGGCTGAGAGACCCCCCTCAGAAGGGAAGAACAACCTCTTTGGTTGTAATCAAAGGTAAAGGTTTCTACCTTTTTCTTGAACTTTGCTCTTTGGAATGGCTTTGAAATGTGGATGAAGAGAGAAGAGTACAAGAAATCAGAAGCAGGGAGTGTTCTAGATTTCTTGCCCTTTTCCTTGGTGATTTCTAAAACCTTTTGAAGTTTGGAAGGTGAGTTTGGAAGTTTTTGGTTTTTAGCAAGAGAGAGAAAGAGGGCAGAGAATAGGGTTCTCCAGGAGAAGATTTCGTAGCCCTCTTGCCATGAAACCAGACCCTCTTATTTATAGGCTAAAATAACCTATAGTTTTGAAATCAAATGGTTTTGAATAAAACATTTTTTTAATGGAAAAATCTTTGGCCTGAATATCTCTGCCACCAGAGGTTGAGTGTTGACTGAACTATCAGCCGGCTCAAGATGGTGGTAATGATGAGTTCCATGGGTAGTGGGTGATACTGCCATCCATTGGGCCACACAACAGTCCCGAGCGCTCGAGAGTGAGTCAGGCCAAAGGTTTTGGAAAATGGTTTTGAGCGCTCGGGACTACTCCCAAGCGCTTAGAAATGCTTTTGACCATTTTTATTCCCTTTTCAAATCTTTCAAGGAGCAAAGTCTCGATCGGTGTGAGGCTTGTTTCAATCCAAAGTCATCATCGGGGAGCCTCCGGGCCACAAATCAAGGAAATTCGACAAGTTCAAATTGGGGTGTCTACAACACTGTGTTCACTCCCGAGCGCTCGGGACCATTCCTGAGCGCTTGGGAGTGCTACTATTACAAAAATCTTGTTTTGTCATCAAATACTACATTTTCTGTTCTTAATAAATACTGGGTGTGCACTGGTCCTTCCAGAGCCCGGTTAGTTTTATTTTCAATTGCAAGGAAGCAAGGTTTGGATGGTTAAGACCAGTTCTTAACTGTTTAAAACCCTTTGCTGACCAATTGTGTCCATTAATAGCTTTATGTTTCTGTTTTTAGTATCAGAATGTGCCTGGATCTAACCAAAAATTGCAGGGTGGCTCAACAGTACTCTTGAGCGCTCAGGTCCAATCCCGAGCACTCCGGAGTGATCTCAGTGACACCAGTCTTATTTTCTGTTATTATTCATATCATATCATCCTACTATCACATTTTGTACATATGCACATGTATACACTTTTACTTGTTGTGCCTGTAAATATGTGCTAGCAGTTTTTAATGAAACAAAATATTTTTAATAAATTCCCACAAACATTGAGTAGAGACCGACCCTGTGTCGGGCGAGAGGGGTGCCGTAAAACCCTTCCCCTCTCGTAACGTGGCTTCCAAACCCAAAAACAATCTCTGGTTTTCAATTCCAAACAATTATTTCCAATCAAAACGGTTTCTCAGGTGGCAAACCTCAAATCCGAATGGCGACTCTTCAATTTTTCAAATCCGGGCGGGTAGCCCACAGTGGCGACTCTGCTGGGGACTGTTTAATTAATGCTTAAAGAACTTGATACATCGGTGAACGGTTCTTGAAAAGTCTGTACAAAACGACGTTGCTTTATGCTCGTCGAAGGAAGGGAATGGTGATTCTAACTGGATTTCTATCCGGCCGTTCCGACCTAGGGCTTTCCGACTATTCGCTTGTGTGTCTTTTTCTTCAAGTATTAATTAAACTGGTGAGCTAAGCTTGAAAAATGTTTGTGGGATTTTCAAAATATTTTGTTTCATTATCTATCTCTTGTATATATATTCTGTTCAACCTCGCTGTTGTGTTTTGGCAATCCTGTCTGGCTTGCCAGTGACAGGGAATCCCAGAATACTCGGCAACCCTCGACCATGATGAGTCATACCTGCCGTTCGTACCATTGTCGGGTGTATGCTCGATAATCGGGAGGCATACCTTGAATCTAGTCCGGGGAACCCCTTTAAACCAAAACCGGCCTTCATACGTGAGTAGAAAGCATAGAACCTTCCAAATTAGGACAGGAGCCCCGCAGGGTAGGATTATGTGATATATCCTGCTTACAAGTTATTGCTTTCTACATTGCATTTTGCATATCGTCCATGTCGTTCTGTTATGCTGCCCGTTTAAAGCCATGTTTTCTTAGGCTCGCTCGCGCGGTCTATAGAGGGTTGCCGAGACCCGATGAAGAGTCACGTACCTTAATACATGTTACTTTGATTATATGAGTTCTTTGAGCTATTGAAACTTGGAGAAATCAAAATCTTACTAAGTCCTTGACTAACGTTTAATCAAAGTCTTTACTAAAAGGAGGAATGACGAAGAAACAAACGTTGTGACACCAACACCATCCAGGTTATAGTGCCACGTCACTTACACCATTTCGGCTAACGGCATCGCATCGCTCACACCACTTCGGTTATAGTGTCACGCCGTCCACTCCAAGTCATTCCAAATTAAGGTTAAGGTTTCAATAAAGCATTAGTCGAATACTTAGTTTATTTTGGCGTCTTTTGGAATCAATGGTTCTAAACAAGGGATACACCATTAAAAAGAAATCCGAGGCCTGATGAAGAGTCGTGCACCCCGGTGTACGTTGTCTAAACTACATGAGTCCTTAGAACAATGAGACTTTGGGAAATCAAAACATACTAAGTCCTTGACTAATGCCTAATCGAAGTTTCAACGAAGAATAAGGAATAACAAGGAAACGATGTCGTGACACCAACACCATCTAGGTTTTAGTACCACGTCACTTACACCACTTCGGCTAATGGCGCCATGCCACTGACGCCACTCTGGTTATAGTATCACGTCGTCTATACTAAACTATTCCAAGTTCAAAATTGAAATTTCGAATGAGGACTAGTTGAATACTTAGTTCATTTTGACATCTCTTAGAATCTATCTTTCTAAATAAATGATACATCTTAAAAGAAACTTAGAGGATCAAGGCAACCTTCGAGAGGCTATAATCGTTAATTCGAGATAGACTATAACTTTGGTAGCAACGCATTTCTTTTATTATGCACGTTTTTCATAAAACAAGAAAAGGAAAACACGTCTGAGTACAACTTCTTGCTTTGCTGTCAATCCGAAAGCATTTGGGCCGAAAAAGAAAACTGTACCCTCATAGACTCGACCTGGACTTAGGCTCGAAGTGCAACCATCTCAATCCGAATCTTCCATGGAAGCTTAGAATTTGTGGGAAGATATGGAACAATAGCCAGTAGAGAATCCGAATGAGTGAGATCAAATCCGAACCTCTATCCGACAAATGGGGGAACGGATTGACAATCAGATGGCCTAGTTGATGCTCATCATAACCAGGGTTGCTAGACAACTTTCACCTCCACAAAACCCAGAAACACCCCTCGAAAATAACCATGAATCACCCCCTGAACAAAACCCCCAAAGCCCAGAAATGGCCGCCATCAAAGCCAAATTAGCCCAACTTGAACAATCTGTAGCCAAAAGAAAAAAGGCCCTGACCGATTTTGACATTGACGAGCTCTGCCTCTTCCCAAATGCCAGACTACCCAAAAAATTCAAGCCAATCGACTTTGCAAAGTTTGATGGGACCAGTGACCTAAAAGCACACCTGACCAACTACATTGGGGCACTTTCCATGTGGGGCGTGGAGAAAGACACCATGGCCCAAATGTTCGCTCAAACACTAGTTGGGCATACTTTACACTGGTTCAGTACCTTGGAAATAACCAAGAAGAAGTCTTGGGAGGACATCTGTGAGACTTTTGTGGCCCAATTTGATTATAACATCCAATTCGAGGTCACCACCCAAGAATTAGAATCAACGAAAATGGAGCCGAAGGAATCTTTCGTGGATTTTGTCCGAAGATGGAGAGCAAAGACTGTTCAAATGAAGGAAAAACCCTCTGAGAAAGATCAAATTCGGATGATTGTCCAAAATCTCCAACCCGCACTTGCCAAGCACATGACCCTAGCTCAAGCCTCTTCCTTCAAGACATTTTTCTAAATAGGCCTTGCTGTCGAAGAAGCTGTTCAATTGGGCATCCTCAGAAAAGCTGTTGTAGGGAGGTATTCCCGAACAGGTACAATTAGTAGCCGAACACGTGGCATACCAGATCCATGTAATGAGAAAAGTGATATGGGATTCCATACAAGATGAAGGACGGCAATAAGGTCTGGTGGTACGAGAAATCACCGAACCAGATAGTCTGTTCGGCTGAAAGGGACCAACGACGTGAGAAGTCATTAGTTGGTGCAGTCTGTTCGGCAATAAAGGACCAAAGATATGAGAAGTCATTAGTTGGTACAGTCTGTTCGGCTGAGGTGTGTACCGAACAAGATGTAGTCATCTGATGAAACGTTGTCTTAAGAGATAAGGCAGTAGGAGTGTTCTAGAAGAAGAACCCAATATTCAGTAAAGATAAGTGAGGAGACAGTCCTATTACGGAACAAGTTCCATAATAGGAAGAGACCCTATGAGTAAGGGATCTCGGTTGATTGGGCAAGAGACTCCCAGGAAACCCAGGTTTCCTATACGAGGCAGGAAACCTGGGGCGATGAGGATGCTTGAAGGGAAAGAAAACGTATAATTATAAATACAAGGTAAACCTAGAGGTAAAAGGTACGCAAAAAGTTGCATTCGCTCCATACTTTCCTACTGATAATTAGGGTTTGATACAGTACGAGATACTAACTTAGGCATCGGAGGGCCTTTGCCACGAGAGGCAAAGGTGCGCTCACCCCTTGTCTGTTTTACAGGTTAGGGTTCAGGCGAGGGCATTAAGGTTCTGATTGGACAGCACGTGAGGAGACGAGATTCAGTGCTGTTCTAGGTATTGTTTGTTTTTCTCCACCTACAATTGGCACCGTCTATGGGAAACGAAGGAGTTCCTTTTTGAAATACGACCATGGTGGAAGTAGATCCTGTCACACCGCTCACTGAAAAGATCCAGGCTGGTGGGGGAGGAGACAAATCCCCACCTGGTGCTCCGAGAAAGCCTACTGACAGGCATGGCAAGAGGACGACAAGCAGAGATCCTCTTACCATCCAAGATGACTCCAAGAATTAGGAGGGCAGAACAGCTACAACCTCCACGCGAAGGAGCAAATCCCATCAGAGGGGAGAGTCGGTTGCACATTCAAGGAGTGTGCATAACAACGAGGACATCCTCGACAAAAAGCGGCAGGAGGTCGAGGAATATGCTCGATTAATTCGAAAAAGGGAACATGAGATCCGAGAGTTAGAACGGATCCGAGAACATCCTGAGGACTCTGGACTTTCACGAGGGCATTCCAAAGGGAAACAGAGGGGCTATAGTGGCGTATAAAGCAGCTCCCTCACGAAGAAGAAGTAGGAGTCCTACTCCAAGGAAGAAAAGAGCTTCTTCACGGAGAAGAGGAAGCAGAAGCCCAAGCAGGAGTCCCGGCAGAAAATGATCTTCTCCATGAAAAAGGAGAAGTAGGAGCCGAAGTTCCTCACCCGAGGAAAACACTCGCAAACACCATAGGGACAGGTACGAGAGACCTGATACCCACAGGAATAAGTCTAACGCTCGAAAGACCAAAGAGAATGGAAAAGGGGCCATGTCTGCACGAGAAGCAGCAAGGGAAGCCCTAAGTAACATAGCAGCTTCTCCGTTTGCAAGGAGGTTGCGGGATGCACGATTACCGAGCAGAGTGAAGCACAGTACATTCATTCTGTACGAGACAGATGCGGATCTCGTTGCTCACATACAGCATTATCAACAAGCTATGTTTATGCATGATGGGGATGATGCCATCATGTGCAAGATGTTCCCGTCCAGTTTGGGAAAGGTTGCTCTGTCTTGGTTCCATAAATTGGAACCACGTTCCATACGTGATTGGGCGCAACTGGCAGAGGAGTTCACTGCTCGGTTTCTGACAAGTAGGAGGGCCCCTAAAACATTCGAAAGCCTCTCCACGATGAAGCAGGGAGAAAACGAACCAATCAGAGACTACGCTAAGAAATATTGGGAGACTTTCAACGAGATTGACAGCTGCAGTGAGGAATATGCAATCGCTACGTTCAAAACTGGTCTACCTGTCTGGGGAGAGCTACGCCGGTCTTTGAACATGCATCCTATGCAAACATTGGCAAGGCTGATGGAACGAATAGAGCAACATGCAAGAATGGAAGATGACATACTCCGAGAAGATGCTACGGCCGTGGCTGAACAGCCAAAAACCTCGGCAAAGAGGGTAGATAGGCAGGAGCCCAAGACCTATGGAGAAAAGAAAGAGTATGGGCAGGCTAAGAAAGAGCCATACAAGGAAAAGCAAGCACCTGATCCTAAGTCCTTCTTTTCAGTTACCACTGTTTGGAAGGAGCCCATCTATAGGATTCTTTATCGAATAAAGAATCAACCATACTTCAAGTGGCCCCCAGCCCTAGGAGGAGATAAAGATGCGAAACGTGCTACGAATCAGCACTGCAGCTACCACAAGGATTGGGGCCACATGACTGAGGATTGCGAGATGTACAAGAGACATCTCGATGATTTAGTCTCTCGAGGCTACCTGAAGGAATTTATCCAGAAGGATCCCAAAGATAAAAGGAAAGCTATGGAGATGGATTACGAACAGAATCCTAAAGGGGTGATCCATATGATACATGGGTTGGCCACACCTTATACGAGGAATGAGGTTAGGTTGCTACAAAGACAAATCAAACATGACCAGCACATTATGAGGTTGGGAAATAAGAGAGGACGAGAAAACGACGTATGCAGCGAAGGCATAGTCTTTACAGACGAGGATCTTGGAGAAGTCCAGGTGCCCCACAATGATGCATTAGTCATAACCCTGCGAATAGGGGAATATGACATTGAGAGAATCCTGGTGGACTCGGGGAGCTATACAGAAGTCTTGTACTACAATGCTTTCAAAAAATTGGAATTATCTGGGACAGATTTGGAACAATCAATAACACCCTTGGTTGGGTTTGGTGCAAGAGCAGTTTGGCCCCTTGGAAAGGTAACACTGCCTGTTTGGGCTGGATCAGTTGTCTTAAGAACTGACTTTTTGGTTGTAGATGTCCCATCCTCCTATAATGTGATTATAGGGAGGACTTGGTTACATAAGATGAAGGCTGTTTCCTCTACATATCACCAGATGGTGAAATTCCCAGGGTCTAATGGGGTTGAGAAGATCAGTGGTAATCAGAAAGCAGCTCAACAGTGCCTGATTTCTATCATCAAGAAAGTTCCAAAGGCCCATCAGGTTCATACAGTAGAAGTACCAGATCAACCGACTGTCGAGGATGTCGGAAGAGATCCAGCAGAGAAAGTAGTAGAAGGCTTAAAGAAGATACAGATTAACGAGATTGATCCTGAGAGGTATTTTCTAATTGGGGAATCGCTGCCGAACGAGGAAGAATCCAAATTGGTGGGTTTCTTGAAAGAACATGTTGATGTATTTGCTTGGGTATCGGAAGAAATTCCTGGAGTGGATGCAGATGTGATCTGCCACCACCTAAATGTTGACCCACAGCATAAGCCTGTTATTCAGAAAAAAAGAAGAGCAGCTGTACAGCATGTTGATGCTGTCATTGAAGAAGTAGATCGTTTATTAGAGGCCAAAGCAATACGAGAAGTTTACTACCCATAGTGGCTGTCCAACACTGTGGTCGCAAAGAAGAAGAATGGGAAATGGCGTGTCTGTGTAGATTTCACAAACTTGAACAAAGCATGTCCTAAAGATAGCTTCCCTCTTCCAAGGATCGATCAGTTGGTCGACGCCATTGCTGGATATGAGCGGATGAGTTTCCTCGACGCATATCGGGGATATCATCAGATTGCCATGTTTGGGCCTGATCAAGAAAAGACTTCTTTTATTACACCACGTAGGTTGTACTGTTATAGTGTTATGCCTTTTGGGCTGAGTAATGTAGGGGCAACTTATCAGAGGCTGGCAACGATCATGTTCAAAAAACTCATTGGTCAGACTATGGAGGTATACATAGACGATATGGTGGTCAAGAGCAAAACCCGACAAGGGCATATACTGGATTTGAAAGAGGCCTTCGAAATCCTGAGGAAATACAACTTAAAACTCAACGCCTCAAAATGTGCATTTGGGGTTGGTTCTGGAAAGTTCCTAGGCCACCTTGTGACTTTAAGGGGAATCGAGGCAAACCCTGATCAGATAACAGCCTTACAAAAGCTACAAAGTCCCAAGACTACAAAGGAGGTCCAGAGGCTGAATGGGATGGCTGCGGCCCTCAATAGGTTCATTAGCCATTCAAGTGATAAGTGTAGGCCCTTCTTCCAGTTGCTAAAGAAAAGAGAGGGATTTGAATGGGGAGCAAAGTGTGAGCAGGCATTCTGAGATTTAAAGAAGTATTTGGCTCAAGCCCCTCTTCTGTCAACTCCAGACCCAGGTGAGACTTTGGTTTTATATTTAGCAGTTTCTGAACATGCTGTGAGTGCAGTTCTGTTAAGGGATAAGGGATCCGAGCAAATCCCAGTTTATTACGTGAGCAAAACACTCCTGGACGCAGAGACGAGGTATCTGCCCCTCGAAAAATTGGTCCTTGCTTTGAGGACAGCAACAAGAAAGTTGCCTCATTACTTCTAGAGCCATAAAGTCGTGGTCTATACTGAATTTCCGTTGAGATCACTACTACGAAAGGCAGATTTCTCTGGACGGATCTTAACCTGGTCTGTTGAGTTAAGTCAATATGATATTGACTTCCAGCTGCGCACTGCGATAAAGGGCCAAGTGTTGGCAGATTTTGTGGCGGAATTCTCACCAACAGTAGCACCTCAGCCTACTGCGAGAAAGGAGCAGGAAGTTGAAATGTCAAACAAAAAAGGTAAGGCGCCTTCCGAACAGGACCCTTTAGAATGGAAACTATTCGTCGACGGTTCTACCTGCAACACTGGTTCAGGTATTGGTATTGTTTTGTTCCCTCCCGGAGCGGTGATGCTGGAACAATCTGATTGGCTTGGCTTTAGTGCATCAAACAATGTGGCAGAGTATGAGGCTCTCCTGGTCGGCTTGAACAGCGCAAAAACTCTGAAGGTAAAAAAGATAAGGGTTTACTGTGATTCACAACTTGTTGTGAACCAACTGTCCGGCGAATACGAGGCTCGAAATGAGAAGATGGCAGCCTATGTGGAGGCAGCCAAAGGTTTACTTAATACCTTCGAGAGGGTGTGTATTGAACAGATAAGCTCTGGACAGAATTCCCATGCGGATTCTTTGGCTTGGCTGGCTGCAGCTGTTCCAACTGAGTTTAAACGAAAAGTAGCAGTTGACTACTTGGCTGAGCCGAGCATCGGCAGGAATATAGAGTTGGTCCTGGACGTGAACCAAGGACCAAGTTGGATGGATCCAATCGTGGAGTTTTTACGAGATGAAATACTCCTTTCAGATAAGAAGGACGTACATAAAATCAAAACCAAGTCTGCAAGGTTTTGGCTATCCCCCGAGGGGAAGTTGTATAGAAAGTCCTTCACTGGGCCATATTTGCTCTGTGTGCACCCCGAGATGGTGCAAAAGTTCCTCCATGAGATCCACGAGGGAACATGTGGAAGCCATGCTGGGGGCAGATTTATTGCCCACCGAGCAATCACCCAAGGCTATTGGTGGCCGCATATGCAGGAAGATGCCAAGGTTTATGTTAAAATTTGTGAGAAATGCTAGAAGTTCTCACCTATGATAAGAACACCAGCCAAAGATCTAGTGCCCTTGACTAGCCCTTGGCCATTTGACCAGTGGGGAATGGACATCGTGGGTCCACTCCATAAAGCAACAGGGAATCGAAAGTTCCTATTAGTGGCCACAGACTACTTCACAAAGTGGATCGAGGCAGAACCCTTGGCCAAAATCACCAAACCCATGATAGAAAGGTTTGTATGGAAGAGTATCATTACTCGTTTTGGGGTCCCCTACTCTTTGATCACACATAATGGGGCACAGTTCCAAAAGAAATTCAAGGCTTTCTGTTCCCAGTATGGAATAAAGAACTATTATTCGACCCCAGCTTACCCTCATAGCAATGGGCAAGCAGAAGCTTCCAACAAAACCATTCTTGATGGGATCAAGAAAAAGGTTGGACAAAGCAAAGGGAAAGTGGCCTGACGAGTTACCATTGGTGCTGTGGGCGCACCGAACAACACCAAGGAGGTCTACGGGAGAGACCCCCTATTCATTAGCATATGGTACAGAGGCAATCATACCCCTAGAGGTTGGTCTTCCAACCAACAGGACTGTACTGGTTGAGAGTGGGGGCAATGACAGGGTGTAGACACCTCCCAAGCGGGGCATCGCCATACAGATTGATCACGTTTGTTGCTCGATTGGTTGCTTGCTTCGTAAACTAAGATCGTGGACATTCCCATGGCTAGAAACATCGCCACACGATAGCGGTTATCATCAAAACAGAGTCGCCACCCAGTTTATTAAAACTGGGAAAATAGACAGAGATTCTTGGCACGGGAGCCAAAAGTACAATAAAGGGAAGGTGTTAGGCACCCCTCTTTGCCCAGTCGTGAGACTGGCCCATAATCGTTCAACATAAGATATATAGATGCTTTGTTTAATTCTAACACATAGTCTGTTTATTTAATCCTTTAAACGGTAAGTAAAGTGAGCCAAAACCTTAATTGAAGCATGCGTCAGAAAGCAGAACAAACAAAGATGTTCCAGGGTAATGGATCCCACGGCCGGTGAATGGATGTCACGGCCGAGGGATCCTCCTGGTTTGATATCGGCCAGGAATTCGAAGCCCCGGTCGATGTTCTTCCTCACACCAGACAGAAAAGTTAATGAATAATTAAAACGCTACGATTAAGCATAAATATGGTAAATAAGACAAACCAGAGGCCGTTAGGCCTCACCACCTTGATTCCTCAGTTGCTTGATTGCCTCGGATTGGGTGTGATTGACTGATTGCTTCTCGGGAAACCCTAGGGTTAGGGTTTGGAACTTTGGGGTTTGATCGTCGGATTGATGGCGGCCTGCGGGAGGTTAGGACTTTTGAAGAATGGGTTTGAGAGAGTATTTTGACAGAGTATCGGAGCTTGGGTGAATGATTTCACTTATGAATTTCGTGTGTATGTTTTCGGAGTCCAAAGGCCCTTTATATAGGCAATTGGTGACTCACTCCGGCCAATCAAATGGCACAATTGCAATTGCAATTGCAATGCAATTCGAACTCTTCGTCGCAATCTTTGAACGTGGCCCGGACGCATCGGAGAGGTAGTGTAGTTGGATCAAACAATCGACAGAACGTTCCAGAGTCTGGAAAAAGGAAGATCTGGCGGCCGAGTAATAGATCACACGGCCGAGGAATGGATGTTGCGGCCGAAGGATGGATCTTGCGGCCGAGGGATTGATCTCTCAGGGAGATTTTGCTAGCAACAGGTTGCTCGGGTGAGAAAATGATGTTAAGGCCGTTAGATCGATGTTACGGCCGACAGATGGATTATCCTAGGCTTCTGTATTTTCTGTCTGAAAGGCTGTATGGCTCTGATTGGATCCTCTAAGTGGCTCAAAGTTCTTACCGAAAGTCCTAAGGTTCTCGAGAAAGCAATCAGCAATCACTGTATCCATTTCATCATCGAGATGGTCCCCAAGGTGGGACTTGAAATAATCGTTAGGCCAAATTGGGGTGTCTACACAGGGCCCTTGAGATCGAGCTTGACCTGGCCGAGGAAAGGAGGGAAAAGGCTCTGGTCCACTTAGCCTCATACCAGGAACAGCTAATGAAGGGCTATAACAAACATGTCCACCCTCGAGAATTTGGTATTGGAGATCTCGTGCTTCGAAAGGTACTTGGTAATACCAAAGTGGCTAACGAAGGAAAGTTGGGGGCTAATTGGGAAGGCCCGTATAGAGTAACTGAAATTGTGGGCATTGGGGCCTACAAGTTGGCAGATCTGGATGGGAACCCGATGCCAAGGCCTTGGAATGTCCACAATCTGAGGAAGTTCTTTGTTTAAAAGACTTTTGGTTTATCTTTTATTTTGTTTTAGGACTGTGTAATTCTGTGGGAATTACGAAGAAAATTCCTCTGTTTTTACTTTTCTTTAGTTGCAAGGGGTACGCGTAGCGACTCCTTGAGTTTGAGAACTATGAATAAAGTTGTGTTTTCTGCAACATATTGATTTTTTCAGAAATTTTGTTTCTTCTGGTATATGGTTGTTTTTTAAATACGAACAATGGCCTAGCTTTCCCTTTTTCGTATTGGGGAGCAGGTAATGAGTATAAACGCCTTAGAACGTACGAATTCGCGTATCAATTATCTTAGTACAAGAAACTTAGATTGACTAAGTACGAAAAACTTAGAATAAGGATGAATGCCTTGTAACGTACGAAAATACGTATTACTGTCTAAGCACGAAAAAATACTTAGACTATACAAGTACGAGAGAAACTTGTATGCACGGATTGCTAAGTACGACAAACTTAACATTCTGTTCAAGTACGAGAAACTTATAAGAAGTACGAAATACTTGCTTATTTTTCCCAAGTATGAAATACTTGAATAAGAGACTTATGAATTTGGTAAGTATGATTTTGAACCTACATTAAGGTTAGATAAAGTACGAAAGACTTAATTTCCTGTTTAAGTATGAGAAACTTAAACATGCATAAATCAAGTGATTCCAAAGTACGAAACACTTTGGAACAAGACATAACAAAATTATGTCTACAAATGATTGACCAGGTATGAATAAAACTGGTATTAGATATTGTGTGAATGAAAATCGTAGATTTTACAAGATACTTGTATCGCATACGTGTATATGCACAGATTCTTTTTTAGTACGATAAAACTCAAAATTTCTGGTTAAAGTATGAGAAACTTATAAACAGGAACGAAATACTTGCTTCTTTCCTAAGTATGAAATACTTGGGTAGAGACATAAATACATCGGTATTCGACTAAGTATGAAATACTTAGAGTCTAGTTTGAAGATAAAAAACTTGGAACAAGCAAACATACGAACAGATGTTCCCAGAAATTTTCAGAAACGAGAATTTATGTGCCGAACAAAACATAATAGTGATGTGCCACAGAGGGCCGAATACCTGTTTTAAAGTAAGTAATAGCTGAGGCCACGCAGGGCTGAGGATTATGGCCACGCAGGACCTACCAAAAATTGTTCATAAAATTACGAAGTACTTACTGATCAGTCAAGGGTCTGGACCTCTGGGGGGTATCATTTGAAACCTCTACGGTTGTGCTACCCTCGGCAGTCTGTCCTTCCAGGTTGATTGGTTCGTTGGCTGCTTCCACAAGTTGTGATTGCTCGAGGTGTGGTTCAGACTCCATCTGGATGTCTTCATCAGCATCTGCAAATTCATCGATCGCTTGGTCAATGTCATCCACTGGAGGCTCTTCCAACTCTAGGGAAGCAGCAGATTGTTTGCTCGGCAGATCGTTCTCTATCCAAAAAGGAGAATCTTCTGCAGTCCCAACCTTGGTCAAACAGGCTTCCCAGCTAGCAACCCAGATCTGATCCTGGATCGCAGGCATCTGTTCCACGTAGCTCACTGTAGCAGCATCGAAGCCCTTCTTATATCCATCTTCATGGACTATCTTCTTGGTGCTGTCAATTTCAGACAGCGCCTGGCGAAGGTTTTCTTCAGCAGCATCCAGCTTTACGTACCTTCATCCCATCAGCTTCCAGCTTGGCCTTATCTCTCTCTCTCTCTCCAATCTTGAGACTGATCGAATCAGGCTAGTATTCCCGTTCAGCAGTCTGATTCTTTCAGCCTCTGCTTCTTGGAACCTCTGGCCCAGTGTGACCATCTTTTGGATGAACTAAAGGAATGTCAAAAATAGTTTACAGTTAGATATTCCTAAACTACTACGAGAAAGGTGAAACTGAGATGAGGTAGCAAATGAATTACCTTGATTCCACTGACGAGTCCAGTGGATACAAGCCGGTCAGAGGGGGGCGAGGACTCCTTCTGCATGTCTATAGGTAGCAGTAAACCCTGAGCAAGGGCCAGTGCAGTCTCTGTGGAGCTTGCACTATCCCCAACGTTTACTGGACGGTCCCCCCTTACGAGCTGAGAGGCCCAAGCCTCGTGAATTATTTGGGTGCTCGATGAAGGAGTTTCCAAAGTCGATGCAGCAGCTTGTGCATCGGGGCTCCGGCATCTTGGTGCTTTGGGCGTTTGTCTCGATGGGCGTCGGTAGCCTCGAAGGAACTGTCTTGATCCCGAGGAAAGGAAGAGGATCGTGTAGAAGGACCTCTAGTACGACGAGGTGGCGGGGGAGCATGGCCTGATACCCTGCCCGGGGCACCACGTCCCCGTGAAGAAATAGTAAGAAGGGTGCTGAGGTTCAGTGGTTGATGAGACATGGTACCTGAATTCGGAGGGGATCGAGACTGCCCTGAGGAGGATGATTGACTTGTATCTTGATGAGGAGCTGACTGATCGGGCTATTGTTGGGTGGGTGTTTGTCGTCGTGATGATCTTCTAAGTACCAAGCATGGCAAAGGGATGCCCTCAGATACTGGAACCTCGCCTGGCTGTTCGACGACTGTTACTCCAGCATTGGATCTTGAAGTCCTAGGCTGGGGAGCAGTCGAAGTAGAGGCGGCACTAGTACTTGGGTTGGCAAGTCTTCTGTCCGTAAAACCTCTGTATGCAGGGTCGTAGCCTAGCAGTACGTTTGCATCACGACCCCAACCAGCTGTCCGTGTCCCAGGTACGCCTGTGTATTTTAGGATCCTGTTGATTTCAGCTGTTCGGACGTAGCTGGGTTCACATCTAGGACGTTGGTTAGCATTAATAGTTGCAGTTTAGAATAGACGAAAGTTAGAGACAAAAAGAGGCTGTGAAGAATGCAGTAAAACAAGAAATACAAAGCAAATTAGGAGCATACGTGGGTAGCCCCATATGTGGGGGCAATGAGAGCCCACTACTTGGCCATCCTCCCCCTGTGGCTCGAAGGCTCCAGTTACATAGAGGAAGTCCATTTCATGATCACGGGCAGAATTTGGCAAGTTAAGCACGAGACGCTTTTCTATTTTCCTTACTTTGAAATAGTAAGTATTATACAGAGGGTTTAGCACGACGCTATACCACCATTGGATGTCCCAGATTCCTATTTGGGTTCCTAGGATCCTATTCAGGGCTACGATTCCCATTACTAACTGAAAAAAGTTAGTAGAAACTTGCATGGGTGTGAGGCGGTACCAGTTTAATACACGTCGAAGTAATGGGTCGAGGGGAAAATGGACCCCACCCTCAACAATGGCCACAATACGGATACACATCCTATCCCATGATCCAGTGTCCCTATCTGCTCCCAATGGGGCGAGTTTGAGCCCTACATTATCTGGGATGTTGTAATCTTTCCTAAAAGCTGCCATAGCAGCGGGAGTTTCGCAAAGTTTCCTAAATTTACCGGGCTTAGGCCCACTATCGTCCTCGTTCGCCATGGAAATACTCAAGGAAAACTACGAAATCAGAGATTGGGTGTGAACAGGACTTTAGGAAATAACGAATCTAAGAAACGGGATCTCAAAATGAAATGGAATGGAAATGAGAAGAGGATGAGAATCTTACGAGAATGTTTGAGGAGTTTTTCTGAGTTGCAATCAGGTTTGCAGATGGTGGCGATGGCGGACTGGAGATGAATGGTTTCGCCTGGTTTTAGAGATAGAAAGGGGAAGTTCGAAGTTTTGAATAAAAAACTTAGAAAGATCCCTTTTGGGTTTTGGTGGCGAAAAGGTGAAGACAGAATGTCTCATCTTACGCTGTTACATGAAAAAGTAACGTTCAGACTGAAGTCTGATAGATGCCATCCTAACGGCGTTAGATGAAACGTCAGTTCAAATTAAATGAGAGGCGTACGAAATACGCCACGTGGAGTCATTACTTCGAGAGAGTAATGACTAAACCGTCAAGGGACATCCATGGGCACCCAATGACTATGTCTGCACGGGATCTAGTTTGTTCAGCTTTAGGTTCATTTTTTGAGCTTTACTCATCACTCTCGAGCAGTAGTAATGAGCAAAACTGGGGAGCAATTGTAGGGAGGTATTCCCGAACATGTACAGTTAGTAGCCGAACACGTGGTATACCAGATCCGTGTAATGAGAAAAGTGATATGGGATTCCATACAAGAAGAAGGACGGCAATAAGGTCCGGTGGTACGAGAAATCACCGGACCAGATAGTC
Source organism: Rhododendron griersonianum (assembly GCA_018127125.1). Classification (NCBI taxonomy): domain Eukaryota; kingdom Viridiplantae; phylum Streptophyta; class Magnoliopsida; order Ericales; family Ericaceae; genus Rhododendron; species Rhododendron griersonianum. The sequence goes on along the minus strand of CM030790.1, from coordinate 26,256,843 downwards.
TGTTCGGTTGAAAGGGACCAACGACGTGAGAGAAGTCATTAGTTGGTGCAGTCTGTTCGGCAATAAAGACCAAAGATATGAGAAGTCATTAGTTGGTACAGTCTGTTCAGCTGAGGTGTGTACCGAACAAGATGTAGTCATCTGATGAAACGTTGTCTTAAGAGATAAGGCAGTAGGAGTGTTCTAGAAGAAGAACCCAATATTCAGTAAAGATAAGTGAGGAGACAGTCCTATTACGGAACAAGTTCCATAATAGGAAGAGACCCTATGAGTAAGGGATCTCGGTTGATTGGGCAAGAGACTCCCAGGAAAGCCAGGTTTCCTATACGAGGCAGGAGACCTGGGGCGATGAGGATGCTTGAAGGGAAAGCAAACGTATGATTATAAATACAAGGTAAACCTAGAGGTAAAAGGTACGCAAAAAGTTGCATTCGCTCCATACTTTCCTACTGATAATTAGGGTTTGATACAGTACGAGATACTAATTTAGGCATCGGAGGGCCTTTGCCACGAGAGGCAAAGGTGCGCTCACCCCTTGTCTGTTTTACAGGTTAGGGTTCAAGCGAGGGCATTAAAGTTCCGATTGGACAGCACGTGAGGAGACGAGATTCAGTGTTGTTCTAGGTATTGTTTGTTTTTCTCCACCTACAGCTGTCACTGACTTTGCCACAGGGTGCAAGACCTAATCGGCAATGAAAGCATCTCAGTCTCAGATTTGGAGGAGAATCCATGAATGGAATTTCTCACGAGTTCGGAAAGTTTTTAGATTTCAAGTCGAGCCTTCCTCAAGTCAATCAGTTTGTATCTCGAGTCTTTTATGCTTTCATGTCTGTATTCAAGTTTGTAAGTCAAAAGAAGAAAAACCAAAAAGAAAGTCAGTTTTGTAGTCCCGAACTACGTTATGACCTGATTCCTTTGCAAAGGGATACGTAGGTAGCCTCTTCCAGAAGTTCGGTCACACAAGGCGAAATCTAAACTAGGGCATTTTTGAAATCCATGGGATGTCATTAGCAACCTGGTACATGGTTCATGGTAAAAATCCCCGTGTTTTGACAAAACAAGATCAAAGAAAATCTAGAATGAGCATTTTTGAAGCTTGATTTTCGCATGACAATTTCAAACATCAATTGTAGGGCATGCTTGCCATTTTTTTCGAACCCTCAAGTGATCAAGCTTCTCATCCAGTCGAATTAAATTCCTCAAAGAGATTCAGTCCTCTGATAAAGGGTCTTTCTTGTCTTTTGAGTCATCTAAGCCTTGTCCAAATTCACACAAGGTCATCCGTCTAGTCAAGTAATTTTGATCTTGAGACCCCAACTCATGAGAAAAACTCGAATACATGGGAGAACCCGCGCTTGTGCTCATGATAAAACCGATTACCGAAAATATCGGTGGAATCAAAGAAAAGAATCAGAATTGAGGTCCGTCACTCATTGGGGCACATCTGCCCAACGTCATCAATCATAGCAAGCATAAATCTAACATCAAGACTGGGGCATGAATGCTCAAAACTCAAGCTCTAACTGAAGTCAAACTCAAACCAACTCCAGCTCAAGCCCAAACTCCAGCTCAAATCTGAACCCCAACCAAAGACAAACTCCAGCCCAAATCCAAAAAACCTAAAAATGCCGGTCCACTGGCCAAAAGACAGTATGGCAAAAAGGATACCTAGGCGTGTCCCTTGTTTTTCAAAAAATAAAAATAAAATGTTATCGTCATTGTTGTCAAGTGTCTAAACTCGATCAAATGGGGCATGGTTGCCTTCATCTTTCCCATATACGTCAATTCAAATTCTTTCAATCGCATTTTATCCCTTCAAATTAACTTGTCCCAAGATTCAATCGCATTTTATCCCTTCGAAACAAACTAACTTGTCTCGTTGGATGGCACCCCTCGGGATTTAATCACATTTTAATCCCTTCGAGACAAACTAACTTGTCTCGTTGGTGTATTTTATGTTACATCTTTCGCCTCCAGAGCATGGTGTCGATTACAACCTTTTCATCTGTTTAATTATTCCACCCACTGAGATAGAGTAATCGGTGGGCGCTCCTCAATCAATCTATCTTGTCGAATTATTTGCTTGCATATTTTTACGCCATCTACAGCATACATGTTTGCATTTGCCCCAAAGAACTACGCTAGTCTAATCCCTACAAACAGGGTACGTAGGCAGTTCGAAAGAGTACGACCTCATGCTGCAAATGCTTGTGCATCTTTACTTGTATTTGATTTTGAATTAAGGATTTAGTAGGGCTCAAATTGAGCTGTCTCAATCTTTGGACGTCACTCGTATCCAGATATGATGTCGAGCACCGTCCAAAGAGGGGCAACTGTAGACACCCCGATTTGGACCTATTAATTATCCTTAATTTGTGCCCTCGAGGCTCCCCGATGATGAAATTGAATCAAAGCATGCCTTGGACAAACTTGAACGATGCTTTTTGGTCTTTTTCAAAACCAAAGTCACCTTTTTACCAACACCCTGAGAGTAAAGTGGGCACATATTCAGCGTATAAAATATATTTAAATGAAACCAATTAGGTTAGAAAGATGACTTAACTAGCTTTCCAACGCTTCGAAAAACACCTAAAACCGAGTTCGAGAGTGTCTGTGGCACCCTTCTGAAGTTGGGCAGACACTCCTAAGCGCTCGGGGCCACTCTTGAGTGCTCAGGACCATTCTTGAGCGCTCAGGACCACTTCTGAGCGCTCGTGTAGAGACTCGCAAATTTATTGTTAATTCGAAAATCGTTTAATGGTTAATGGAATCGTGTAAATTAATAAAGTTGTACGTACGTTTGTGGGGGTGTACGGATATACAATTACTGTGGTGTATCGGACTCTCAGAGAATAGTAAAATGTTAGTTTTGATGTTGTAATGTTGTTTGGAGGTGTTGGTATCAAGTTGGGTTCGTTCCGGAGTCCGTTGTAAATTTTCACTTTTCTACCTCTCTAGTACCAGTACTGGCTGTTGCCCAGTACCGGTACCCACTGTCCAGTCATTGATCAAATTGGTACTTTGAAGGCTCCAGTACCGGTACTAGGAGTCGCCCTGTAACGACCCCAATTTTTGGTAAATAAAAATTTCGTTAAAATTTTGAATTTTAAAATTTCTTTTTAATAATCCGTCATAATTAGATTTCATCACTCCAGACAACATGGTCATTTTCTAAAGGCAAGTGTCTAGTATATTTTCCTAATGTTAGGATGAAGTTTTAGAATCATATTTCTTGGCTAGAAACCCTACTTAGCAAGACTAGTTAGCTTCTAACCGATTAATTAAGAAAACCTAACTACCAACCCTAGATGAACCTTTGGACCTTCTTGAACCTTTTGAACCCTTGAACCCTAATGGAACCCTTTGCACCTTTTGATTAAATTATACATATACATACACATATATATATGTATTCTTTGACTAAGTCAATCCAAGTCACACTTGACTTTTACCCAATGGGCAATAAAAGTTAGGGAAATCTTTATCCATTGGACAATAGGAAAACCTAGATTTGTACCAAGAGTACTATATTAGATTTTGTTAAAGGTACATATATATAGTTATATATAGCCATATATACACATGTCTGAAGTACATATATATTATTCAAAGTATATATAATTTTACTTTTTTAACCTTTGGTCGATAAAAGTTAGGAGAAATAGTATCCATTGGATAATAGAATTAGTCTTCCATCAAGTACTAGGATTTATTAAATAAATCATTCTTAGATTCACCATGTGGTGATATATATATTGTAGCAGGCCGAACATAGAAGTTCGCAGTGATGCGGACCGGACCCGCCTAGTGCCAAACGTGAGCCTCGTGCACGGCTCCCGTCGGTGTTCTTCTTCGACACCCCACTTGCCACGGGCTCGGCAGAAGATAAGACTATGCTCGGTCACTGCCCTCGGCGACGTTACCTCCCCCGTCGATCGCATGACCACGTTCGGCCAGGTCCGTACTCGGCCACCCGCGGAGCATAGCTGGGTGCCGACGACAGCTGGCTGTTACACCACGCGTCCTCCCACGTGCAGAGGCGGTTATAACAGAAGATGATCATGGGCGCACATGGGTGTGCCAGCTCAGCCCTGAAAACGGTTATCAGATCTATTCCTTGATGTCACTATGACGTCACTCGGCCCGTGGAAGGCACGCGATCGTACTTTGAGAGCAAGCGAGGAGGTCCTATAAATACCAAGTGATGGTAACCCTAACAGGTACACGCTACTCTATACTCACACTTATTCTCTCTGAGCTTTCTGCTTCCTCTCTCTGCGTTATACTCATCCTCTCGCCGGAGGGCCTTGCCGGGACAACCCCCGGTCAGGTCTTAGTCATGCGTTCCCTGTGCAGGCTAGGAGAAGAAGGCTCAACAACCATCGAACCACTAACGGAGGAGCGAGGTTCAAGGATCACGGGCCACACACACACACACACACACATATATATATATATATACATGTACCAAGTAGATTTAATAACCTAGATTTCCTAAGTACACTAGTACATTATTTTAATAAGAACATGTGCCAAACTGTGTTATTTAATAAGGGATTTTGATTTGGAAATTGTAAGTGCAGAAAAACGAAAAAGGCTCTGAACAGCACAAGAACGTAACGGCTACCCGTACCCCTTTGCCGGAACCCTAGTATGTCGTCGGAACCCTAATCTGCAAAACAGACAAGGGGTGAGCACACCTTTGCCTCTCGTGGCAACGGCCCTCCGATGCTTAAGTTAGTATCACATACTAGTAAAAATACCCTAATTATCAGTAGGAAGTGTTGTAAGATGCAATGTATTGCGTACCTTTTACCTTTAGGTTTACCTCATATTTATAGATCCACAGATGCTTGCCGCCCAAGTATCCTTGTTGTCCTAGATTTCCTACCTCGTATAGGAAACCCAGAATATCTTGGATTCTTGTTCCCTTATCAATTCACTAAAAGAGTCCTTTCAGGACACTTTTCCATAGCTGGCCGAACATCCTATTCCCGTTGGGTATCTCTCCAAGATCCTATTTTATTAGGATCTTATCCCTTCATGGAATATCCCTGTTTCTGGAACCTTCTAGAGCGTTCCCTGCATCTGGGACTGCTTTCACACGAATCCCCTCCTGTTCGGCCCTTTTTCTGCCGAACAAGCTTCTTGGGCCAGTGACCTCATATATCACTTGTAGACACCCCAATTTGTCCTAACCATTATTTCAAGTCCCACCTTGGGGACCATCCCGATGATGAAATGGATACAATGATTGCTGATTGCCTTCTTGAGAACCTTAGGACTTTCGGTAAGAACTTTGAGCCACTTAGAGGACCCAATCAGAGCCATACAGTCTTTCAGACAGAAAATACAGAAGCCAAGGAGAATCCATCTGTCGGCCGTAACATCGATCTAACGGCCTTAGCATCATTTCCTCACCCGAGCAACCTGTTGCTAGAAAATCTCCCTGAGAGATCAATCCTTCGGCCGCAAGATCCATCCTTCGGCCGCAACATCCATTCCTCGGCCGTGTGATCCATTACTCGGCCGCCAGATCGTCCTTTTTCCAGAATCTGGAACGTTCTGTCGATTGTTTGATCCAACTACACTACCTCTCCAATGCGTTCGGGCCACGTGCAGAGATTGCAACGAAGAGTTTGAATTGCATTGCAATTGCAATCGTGTCATTTGATTGGCCGGAGTGAGTCATCCCTATGCCTATATAAAGGAGCCTTTGGGCTCCGAAATTGATAAGTGAAATTACTCACCCAAGCTTCGATACTCTGATAAAATACTCTCTCAAGCCCTCTCTCAAAAAGCCCCAACCTCCCGAAGGTAGCCATCAATCCGGCGAACAAACCCCGAAGTTCAAACCCTAACCCTAGGGTTTTTACAGAGGCAATCAGTCAATCACACACAATCCGAAGCAATCAAGCAACTGAGGGATCAAGGTGGTGAGGGACAATGGCCTCTGGTTTGTCTTATTTACCATATTTATGTTTAATCGTAGCGTTTTGATTACTCATTAACTTTTCTGTCTGGTGTGAGGAAGACCATCGACCGGGCTTCGATCCCTTGGTCGATACATCGAACCAGGAGGATCCCTCGGCCGTGACATCCATTCACCGCCGAGGGATCCATTACCCTGGGACATCTTTGTTTGTTTTGCTTTCTGATGCATGTTTTACTTATCGCATTGGCTCACCTTATTTACTGTTTAAAGGCTTAAATAAACAGGTTATGTGTTGGAATTAAACAAAGCATCTATATGTCTTATGTTGAACGATTATGGGCCGGTCTCACGACTGGGCAAAGAGGGGTGCCTAACACCTTCCCCTTATTGTACTTTTGGCTCCCGTGCCTAGAATCTCTGTCTATTTTCCTGGTTTTAATAAACTAGGTGGCGACTCTATTTTGATGATAACCGCTATCGTGTGGCGATGTTCCTAGCCATGGGAATGTCCACGATCTTGGTTTATGAAGCAAGCAACCAATCGAGCAACAAATGTGATCAATCTGTATGGCGATGCCCCACTTGGGAGGTGTCTACAACTTTTGGCGACTCTGCTGGGGACTTGAGAGTCATAACCAAAAAGTTCAACATAAGACTAATATATGCCTTGTTTAATTCATCTATCATATGCATCGAGCGGGCAACCCGTTGAGTTCGTCTGATATCCCGGCATGACACGGGCTATGTTGGGGGTTCCAGCAAACTCCACAGTCACTCGTACCTAGTGGTATATCAAAAGGAGAATCACCCAATCACCGCCTATGATGGGCTGGCGAGAGGATTGGTGCCATTTGACAACGGAGCACCCTGAGACTACCAAAACCTTGCATGTATTAGAAAGCCATAAAACTTATCAAACTAAGACAGGAACCTACAGGCTAGGAACCTGTTTGCATTTTACTTGCAAGAGTTCTTCCTCACACCTTGTAACATTTATTGTTGTAAATAACTCTTTCTGTGCAGAAGGGTTGGGATTTTCAACCCAAATCCTAACCCTACATGAGCCAAATACTGACTTCCAGGTACTCTACTTTTCAAGCAGGCACAATAGGTAGATTAAAGAAGCAACCTCAGCCAGTTTTATACTCTTACAATACCCGAAGTCACGCCAAACAGAGGTCTTTACAGTCATCTCATTGGTCGCCTTCGCCTGTCAAGACACCCTCACCGCAACGGTCCCAATCAACTCTAGGGACTTCGCGGTCATCTTCTCAACAAACCCGACTATCTAACCAATCTCGAGCTTCGCCAAGCAATCCCCCTACCTACATCCCAAAAATGGCAGACAATGATGCTACTATCATTGAGCTCCGAGCCCAAATTGCCTATTTACAAGTCGAGAAAGCAGCAAGAGATGTTGAAAATAAGAAGCATGAGGAAGAAGCCGGAAATCTTCATGAAGTTACAAAAAACCCTGAACTGATCAAACAGGTTAAGGAAATCAAACACGCTTTGGCTCGTTCACAAGGAGACCAAATTCTAGATTTCGAAGGGCTCTGCCTCTTCCCAGAATCTCAGCTACCTGAACGGTTCAAAATGCCAAACATTAAGAAGTTCAACGGGACTGGCAACCCTACCAGCCATGTTCGCCATGTCATCAACACTCTGAAGCGTATGGGCTTAACCGATGAGCTCATTGCTCAACTGTTTCAAAGAACTCTCATCGGAAGTGCTCTCGACTGGTTCCTCACTTTGGAATTCGTGCATTATCAGACCTGGCCAGAAATTGCCAACGCTTTTGTCAAGCAATATGCATACAATGTCCAAATCGAGCTGACAACTCGAGACTTGGAGATGACCAAACAAGAATCCAATGAGGACTTTGCTACCTTTGTGGCAAGATGGAGGGAAAAGGCTGCCAAAATGAAGAACCGCCCCTCTGAGGAAGATCAAGTGAGGATAGTTGTCAAGAATCTGCAACCCAAATACCTCACCCATATTTACACTAAGGTTATCACTGATTTTAAACGCCTGCATGTCACTGGGCTACAAATCGAAGATGGAATCAAGATGGGCTTCATTGGGAAAGAAGAAACTCTTCCACCCAGAAAAACTTTTCCAACCCGTACATCTTCTGCCTCCATCAATACCCTTAATTCAACCTTACCACAAGACCCCTTTCAAACTAACTCATCTAGAAATACAAATCGCCCCCGCCGCAGTTTTGACCCTCTCTACATGACCCCATCTCAAGCCTTAGCCATCCTAAGCCGTCAAGGGCATCTCAGGCTCTTGAATAATCCGCCTCCTCAGCCACCTTATGGCCCAAACTATGATGCCAATAAACAATGCGCTTACCACCAACACCCTGGACATGAGACGGACCACTGCATGCGTCTTCGTCATGACATTCAAGATCTCATTGATAGTCAAGCTATAAAACCTCCCAAGCCCAATGTGCAAACCAATCCGCTTCCTGCTCATAATAACGAACCACCATCTCAAAATATCAATCTCATAAGCCTATCTAATAGCCCCACATATAATCCTACCCGATATATTATCCCAAACACCCAAGCCAAACCATCCCTGATCTTCTCTAAGAATGGCAAATGCTTTGCAGAACCCCACGTCTATGCTATCGATGATAGGGATTGGTGGTTGGACATGTGCCAAGCCCTACCAAGTGATTGGGAAGTTGGAAAAATTGAGCCTGCTGATCCTTGGGGCATCCAAGAAGAAGAAGTAGGTCACCTCACCCGAAGCGGAAGGGTATATAAACCTCCTAAACTAAGTGGGGAAAGTTCAACCTCAACACGAATAATGGAAGAAGAAGAAGAAGAAGAGAGCCAAAGGACCGAGCCTGAAGAAAACAGAGTGCTAAGACAACTAAAGAAAATCCAAGCTGATATCTCTATCTGGGGACTGCTTATGTCCTCCTACGAGCATCGTAACTCCTTCTTCAAAACCTTGGGGAAGGCCAAAGTTCCCATCGATATCACCCCCGAAGATCTAGTGGGTTTCATAATGGCGTCAAAGGCTCCAAAACCAACGATAGCCTTCACTGACAAAGATCTACCTCCTGAAGGGCCTGCACACAACAAGCCTCTCTACATCTCACTTAAATGTCTCACTAAATGGATCCCATTGGTCTTGGTGGATAATGGGTCTTCTTTAAACGTATGTCCTCAAAGGACCCTCAACAAGCTAGGGGTAAGCGCCACCGACATACGCCCTTCAAGCCAGGGCATAAGGGGCTATGACAATTCAAAGAGAAGAGTGGTTGGGTGTGTCACACTGCCAGTAGAAGTGGAGAAGATCAAAAGAGACGTGGAATTCCATGTGATGGATATACCAGCCACCTTCAATCTTTTACTAGGAAGGCCTTGGTTACATGACGCTGGGGCAGTGCCTTCCACTTTGCATCAGAAGGTCAAATTCGCAGTAGATGGAAGGGTCATAACCATTCTGGGGGATTCATCGATCCGAGCTCATTCCGACACACCTGTCCAAGAGGTAGGGACCGAGGAAACCTTCCTTACTGGATTCAGTCTTGAGGAAGCGACTACTGTGCAAGCCTTAATGGCTGAGAGAAACTTCTACATAAGCACCCCTGCCATATGGATGATGAAGAAACAAAACTACCTCCCCGGGTTGGGTTTAGGCAAAAGATCACAAGGCATCCCGCGAATGATTGATCCCCCGCATAATCAATACGCCTTTGGTCTTGGCTACACGCCGACAGAAGCCGAGATAGAAAAGAAAAGGAGCATGGAAAAGGCTAAGGCAAAAGGAGGCAGGGTCAAAGAAGAGAAACTCATGATCCCAAAAACACTCAATGGTTGGTTTGTAAGAGAAGGAGAAGACTTCCCATTTTGTGGCTTCGTAGAAATATGGAAAGACGAAATTACCAAGCAAAAGTACCCTGGAATGCAAATCTTCTTTGATCAAGATTGGACTGACAGTGATATGGAAGAAGAACCAACAAAATCAACATCTATTCCCAAAGACTGGATCGAAGTGTTAGCTGATTGTGACCTGAAGATTTTGTTTGGCAAAGAAGAGGGTGAAGAAGAGTATAAAACTGTGAAAGGCAAAGGAGCAACTCCCGAGACATCGTAGTAAATCGCATGAAACATTACTTTCATTTCCTAAAGACAAAGTTAGGACATATTTTGGGCCCCTGTTTGGGCGTTCTCTGCAACAAAATAAATTCTCATTTTATCATTTTATGCTTGATTAAATGGTTCAATCTTTAAAATACTATTGCTACACGCTACAGTCTCTTTGCCAAGTTGAAAGGGTCTTAAGAATCTAATTCTTTATGTTGCTAACAAAAAGGAAGGAAGAGACGAGCCCTGATTACTTAAAAACTAAGTTTTTGTCAAAGCTTGGGAAGAAAACGCTATCTCCGTGAGAACACTTAGGGTTAGCTTATCCGTTGTGAAGGTACAAATGCAATGGGAGATTCATAAGAACATCTCCATCAAATTCCTCTCCAGAACACTGAAACCCTCTTGAGAGAAAAATGCTCGTTGGGTAACTTAAATGCCCAAGCAAAAGTAAGAGCAAAGCCTGCTAAGGCAAGAAAAATGCAAAAACGCAGCCTAGGCAAAAGTTAAGGCATTCAAAGAAAAGCTCGCTAGGAACTCAACCTCCATCAGGTAACCTAGGCAAAACTTAGAGCATGAGAAAAACCAAGAGTGAAAATCCAACCCCCAAAGGTTGTAATCTAGGAACTACGTAAAAAGGCCTGATTCCCTGATTGGGATACGTAGGCAATCTCACGACGAGATGCGGCCCAAGCATTTGGAGAGAAGGAAAAACATCAGGGAATTTGTACTCAACGATAGATATAGCTAACCCTGTGTATTGAGCTCACAAAAGATGAGTTAGTCATTTTCCAGGAAATTGATCAAAAACAAGGACACCTGAGAGTCATCGCTCGTCCTCTCTAACTCAAAAGTCGTCAACATAAGGAACAAGACATTCCAACGATCCCAAGGCATGGCAAAAAGACTGTAGAAACAGCAAAAGCAAACAAAAGGCATGAATCAAATTCAAGCGTAAAAAGGAAGGAATGCCACTTGGCTAAAACAACAAAAAGTCCAACCTCTTCAGGAAATAGAAGTAACGGCCGAAGAATGGAAATCTCGGCCTAGCAATCCATTCCTCGGCCCATGTCTTAATCTATTACAAAGAGTATCTCAGGACGACACATGTTCCTTTTAAAATAATACTAGCCAAATACGCTGAAGTTGCTTCATAAAAATACAAATATCAATTATCTGTTTTAGAGCTAACAAATACAGGGAAAAGGAAAGCTACTGGCCACGGCCTCTCTTGGGTGCAGGGCGAGAAGAAGAAGGACGAAAGCGCTCAAGAACAGGGACACTAATCCTTTGCCCCTCACCTTCACCTTCACCATCAGCTCCATCGCCATCTCTAGCATCTCCATCACCAGCTCTGGTACTCCCACCCTCACTAACTCCAGCACTCTGAGTAACTGACACCGTCGGCACCCGCTCCGTTTTAAGCTGCAAAGACACAGAATTTGGATATTCAGCTTCACATAAAACGTGGGATGGAAAAAGAAGAGATTAAAGGATATATACCGCAACTATCCGGCTTCGCTGCCGTCGGGCCAAGGCCTCTGCACTCTGGAATGCACGCAACCATTCCTGAACAACATCAGCAGGCACCTGTAGAGGAAGTAATTACATATACAGCAAAGCAAGTGAAGAATACTAAAGGAAACTAAAGCAGAATCTACAATATTACCTGCTGAACTCCGGTAGGAAGCACTTAGAGCTGCGTAGCACACGGTGAGAGCGTCAAACGCTCCTCTTCTCCATTTGCATTGTCGAAAGAGATAAATCTAGGGGCCCGTGGCCAAACAAAAGGAGCAGCAACGACGGTAGCAGTAGGTAGGGTCAGCAAGGCCAAACGGAATGCCGAATAATCTCCCGCCTGAAGAAAGTTCACGGCTGGCTGTCTCTCAAGAGTGAGAAGCAAACTCTCTCCTGTCAAAAGATGAGTAGATCTCATGCCAGCTGGAGGAGGAAGAGGAACAAGCTGCAACGCCTCAGAGCGTGGGAAGTACTAACTCGCTACCCTCTCTCCAAGGTACCAAGCTCTCAGGAAGGGTCCCTCCAGGAGGAAATGCTGGCTGTCCAAAGCCCGAGCCGAAGTCAACTCCAAAGGAGCATCGTCAAGCAAAGTGCCCCACGGATCGAATCGCACCTGTAATAAGGGAAGTAACATCAAAATAACAGAATGAGGAAATTGCATTGAAAATCAGAGAATAAAGAGACATCGTACCTGATCCACTGTCAGGCGATCCAAAACTTGCCTCCAAGCTAGCAAATCCATAGCAGGCGACCGCGTCTTCCAGATCCCTTTCAGCCAATGGGCCGCTCGTGGAACAAACCTAGGCTCAATATGCCTAGTTGGAGGAGGAAACTGCAGCAAATATTCAAAGGCCCAGAGCTACAAGATAAAAGACGAGCAAGAGATATAGAACACAAAGCGATAAAGGAACGACAAAGAAAGCTAAAGTATGTACCTCGAGAATGCGGTGATGCCCACCTAGCGACAAACTAACACCTCGGGAACAGGCACTCAGGTGCCCATACAGCGTAGCTAAGGCAGGAGTCCCCCAGTCAAACTCTGCTATGGTGTCCAAATTGACCAAGGCGGCCAAGAACTGGACATGCACCGAATTCTCCTTGTTACAAAATAGAGTCTGCCCAAGGAGATAAAGAAGGAAAGCTCGTACCAGCTGAGAAAGGGAAACCTCTGTCAAAATGTCAGCTTGATCAAACTCTTCCCGAAGCCAAGAATAGGTGATGTGACCGCTCTCTGACACACGAGGGACCTTCCCCAAAAGGTAGTCAAAAACACCCTCTCGCTCATGAATCCGAGGGTCAATCAGAAGAGGATCACCACCGACTCTTAAACCTGTAAGCAAGGCAAAGTCACCTGGAGTGATCGTCATCTCCCCAGCCTTCAGAAGGTGGAAAGTGTTGGTGGTATCCCACCACCGCTCTACCAATGCTGTGGTCAATCCCAACTCTGCCTTCGGAAGATGGAAACCAAGTATCAAAGGCTCAAAGCCGACCAAAGCAACCGCGTCCTTGGCTTCTCGAGGAAGTCTCTCGTACCACTCAAACACCTGGGGGCAGCTTCCCCACACGCGTAGCCTCTCATTCGCCTGACAAAATGCGAAGAAGAAAATCAATACAAAAATATCGCCTATACAGGGGGCAACTTCTGAAACTCAAATCTTCTATCAAATATCAAATCATCACTTCACGAAATCTCATATAAAAACCGTTTGACAGGATAAAACTTTACCTTCCTATTGGTGAAACCAAGGTGTTGCTCTGGCTCCCTGTGCAAAACCTCAGGTGGGACATTGCTAAAGGGAGGACGATATCGCAATGAACCGCCACGCCCAATCACGTGAACCTAAGGAACGTATGTGGCAACATCAAACAGTGGTAGAGCACCACTGCCTGCATTGGTAGAAACCTCGGGCTCTGTCTCAGGAGGAATGGGTTGCGAGGATCTCCCTCCAACGGTGGCCCTGCGTCGACTCGAGCGCAAGACGCGAGAACTCGAAACCCCGCCAAGAATTGCGGCCTCCACAGCTGGGGCCTTGCCCGTGTCTCTAGACACGGCAGGAACGTCGGAAGATGGAGGAGGAGGCGGTGGCGAAGCCATGACAGCCGAAGAGAGTGACGACCGGAACCGTGGTGGTCGGAGGATCGACGGCGGGAAGATGGAGAACGACGGTGGAGGAAGAGAGGGACGGTGACGGTCGCTCGAAAGGGAGAGAAGAACGAGGGATGGAGGAAGAAAGGGTAGAATGACCCGTGAGATCGATTAAGTTTAACTTAAATCGATTTTCTGACAGTTGGCTATCTCATGGCCGAGACATCAATTCCACGGTCGAGACATCGATCCTTCGGCCGAGAGATCTATTCCTTGGCCCTCCAATCAATTTTCTTCAGCCCTAATGGATTTTGCTCAGTGCACCAATTCAAGCCATTATAGAATCCTGGGTCCATGATCCACAGAAGCAAAATCAAGTCAGCCTTGAGGGCATCCCGAGCCAATATGATCAAAAACTAGCCTTGGGGGCATGCCCGAGCACCAAAAATCTCTCTCTCCACAAACTGCTGGCCAAAGCTCTTACTACAGCAAAACAAGACACTCAGCAGCCCTGAGCTCATTACCACAGCAGCTCTACACTCGGTAGCCTTGTGCACAGGTCACTCGACAACACCATGCTCCTTGCATCACCGACAGCTCAGCAATATAACTCATCACTATCAAGCCATTCAGCAGCTATATGCCTATGTCCACCTTCTCAACAGCTTCACCACAACTTAGCAGGCTCTACACCTATAATCACTCAACTCAGCGGCTCTACGCCCGTATTCACTCACTCAGCGGCTCCAAGCCCTCGACTCAGCAGCTCTATGCTCGCTATCACAGCAACAAGCTCTACGCCCGTCAACTTAAGCGGCTCCAAGCCCACTACTTCAACTAGGCTCGAAGCCGTAAACAAGCAAATCTCAACAGGCTCTACACCACCCCAACAATCAAGTCATCTGTTCTCAGGCTCTACGCCTGAATGCTCAAAATCAAACATTTTGAAAGCTCGAAGCTTTTCGAATGCCCAACCATTGTGTGCTGGATGCTCAAATTCTACACTTGAATGCTCAAGCTCTACGCTTGGATGCCCAACCACTGCGTACTGGACGCTCAAAGCCTGTACTTTGAATGCTCGGATTCTGCCGTCCGAATGCTCGAGCTCTACGCTCTGAATGCTCAAGTCCGGAACTTGAAAGAAGCTCTAAGCTTAAAATCAACACACACGCACGGGCCCGTGCACATTTGCATCAATTGCATCTTCATTATCACATTGAGTCTGCATCATCATATCTGTTCACATCTAACGACCATCATCACACATATACACTCTGCATATCTCTTATGAAACAGGTCAATCCTGCAATCAGCCGGCTCTATGCCTCGGTTTAATTGATCAATCAAGTACCACAATCCTTTGGCTCTACGCCAAAACTTATGATGAGAAAGCTCCGTGCACAGACCATCAGAATGCAACCAGTTCTACGCTTCGGTTCAAATCACATCAAGCTCTAAGCTCCGACACCTCAGGCTCTCGCCTTATAACAGCTCCGCGCTTTGGTTCCATTAAGCTCTAAGCTCTCCTCAGGCCTTCGCCTCATGACCACAGCAGGCTCCACGCCTCAATCACCTCAGGCTCTCGCCTTGTGACTACAACCGGCTCCGCGCCTCGGCTCCACCACGTCAAAAGCCATCACTCTCCAGGCTCTCGCCTCATGACTACAATCGGCTCCGTGCCTCGGTTCCCTCATCCCCAAAGCTCCGTGCTCTAGTTACTGGCCTTGCGCCCCCCATGTCTCAAACCGGCATCCAATTCATCCCCAGCAGATGGCTTGGATTCCACCTTGACTACATCAATTCCTTCCAGCTCATTCGCAAGGATAGGCTACTCTACCGAGCTCCTTTCAGTCAAAGTAAGGATGATCAAGAAAAGCAAACGCACCTGCCGTGTACTGATCTACCCCAAAATACTAAGGAAGCTCTCCGTAAAAAAATCCCTTGGCAGCCCAGCGCTCCTTCAACTATCTTCCGCCAAAACCCTGGCTCAGTCTAGGTACGTCACACTACGACTTTTTAAGCCCGAAGGTACTTCTTCTGTTTCTAACCCTCCAAACTTTTTCTTTTTCTTTATTGCCCGAACTACGGTTGGTCTGAATTTCCCTTGTGGAATACGTAGGCAGCCTCCCGGCCCAACCATAACAAAAACCTTTTTCGAAAAAACCTTGGAATAGTGGTTGGACCAAATTGAGTTGCTTTTTACAGCTTTGACTATTACTCAAACATGTCTCGCGATCCGTCTGAGCTCAGTCAAAGAGGGGCATCTGTAGACACCCCAATTTGGCCTAACGATTATTTCAAGTCCCACCTTGGGGACCATCCCGATGATGAAATGGATACAGTGATTGCTGATTGCCTTCTTGAGAACCTTAGGACTTTCGGTAAGAACTTTGAGCCACTTAGAGGACCCAATCAGAGCCATACAGCCTTTTAGACAGAAAATACAGAAACCTATGAGAATCCATCTGTCGGCCGTAACATCGATCTAACGGCCTTAGCATCATTTCCTCACCCGAGCAACCTGTTGCTAGAAAATCTCCCTGAGAGATCAATCCCTCGGCCGCAAGATCCATCCTTCGGCCGCAACATCCATTCCTCGGCCGTGTGATCCATTACTCGGCCGCCAGATCGTCCTTTTTCCAGACTCTGGAACGTTCTGTCGATTGTTTGATCCAACTACACTACCTCTCCGATGCGTTTGGGCCATGTGCAGAGATTGCAACGAAGAGTTTGAATTGCATTGCAATTGCAATTGCAATCGTGCCATTTGATTGGCCGGAGTGAGTCATCCCTATGCCTATATAAAGGAGCCTTTGGGCTCCGAAATTGATAAGTGAAATTACTCACCCAAGCTTCGATACTCTGCTAAAATACTCTCTCAAGCCCTCTCTCAAAAAGCCCCAACCTCCTGAAGGCAGCCATCAATCCGGCGATCAAACCCCGAAGTTCAAACCCTAACCCTAGGGTTTTCACAGAGGCAATCAGTCAATCACACACAATCTGAAGCAATCAAGCAACTGAGGGATCAAGGTGGTGAGGCCCAACGGCCTCTGGTTTGTCTTATTTACCATATTTATGCTTAATCGTAGCGTTTTGATTACTCATTAACTTTTCTATCTGGTGTGAGGAAGAACATCGACCGGGGCTTCGATCCCTCGGCCGATACATCGAACCAGGAGGATCCCTCGGCCGTGACATCCATTCACCGGCCGCGGGATCCATTACCCTGGGACATCTTTGTTTGTTTTTCTTTCTGATGCATGCTTTACTTATCGCATTGGCTCACCTTATTTACTGTTTAAAGGCTTAAATAAACAGGTTATGTGTTGGAATTAAACAAAGCATCTATATGTCTTATGTTGAACGATTATGGGCCGGTCTCACGACTGGGCAAAGAGGGGTGCCTAACACGTTCCCCTTATTGTACTTTTGGCTCCCGTGCCTAGAATCTCTGTCTATTTTCCTGGTTTTAATAAACTAGGTGGCGACTCTGTTTTGATGATAACCGCTATCGTGTGGCGATGTTCCTAGCCATGGGAATGTCCACGATCTTGGTTACGAAGCAAGCAACCAATCGAGCAACAAATGTGATCAATCTGTATGGCGATGCCCCGCTTGGGAGGTGCCTACATCACTGCTCCTTTGTCAATCTTTTGGCCCAATATTCTCTTATGTTTACTGGACCTTGACCCCGTACAGACTCCTTATACCAACGACTTCTCATATCGCTGGTCCATGTCGCTGACCACCGTTTTGCACGGCGACTGTCCTTATCATAACTATATCATGGTCCCACGTACCAACTGTTCGGGCCTCATTTGCACCTGTTCAGGAATACCATCCTACAATTGCTCCCCAACTTTACTCGCTATTTGTAATTTTAATGACGAGCAAAGCTTCTAGGAATCAGAGCGAAGATTTTTGCTATTGCACCCCATCTCTCGTATTTGGTGCAACCTTCATCACTGGTCCTGGCCAAACGTCCAATCGTTTGGTCTGGACAAGACCTTTCCCTGCCCTAAATTTTACACGTGGCACGCTTTGCACTGCCTTCATTGAATGCGGGCAGGCTTCTTTGGGCATTGGAATGCCCAAACGACGTCTGGGGTGACATTTCACTTACGCCACCCTACTCATTAGGGTATATCTGGGTTTTCGCCCCTTTTCGAACCTTCATTCTCTCTCCAGACTCCCTCCTGCAGAAAGAAAGCTCGAGCTCCCCTGCCATTTGAAGCGCTCTTCACCGTCTCAAGGTTTCTCTCTTTCTACAATCTTAGGATCTCTGATCGTTACTTCGTAAGTCACTTTTCCCTTTCTCCTTTCACTATCATTTTCGTTGATCTAGGGCTTCCTGTCACTTAGGGTTTGTTCGATACCCTCTTCTCTGTCTGTGAAATTTCACAAAGGTCCGCCTCTCCAGTAAAAATGGGGCGATTTAAACGTCACTGCAACACCCCTCAGACCATGGCCACGTTCAGATCTCGCTACGAGATCCCTGACAACGTGGCCACTGCACTGGCCCATGAGGATGCCATACGCCAGAGTCCCGATAACGATACCCTCCATATTCCAGTAGTCGCCGTCGTGGAGGGTGGCGTCAGATTCCCCTTGGCTCCCTTACTCCGTTAGGTCCTGGCCCATTATAAACTATCCCCAATGCAGGTTTCGGCCAATTTCTTTAGGGTCGTTATGGGTATAAATGCCATAAACTAGATGTTAGGCACATCATTGGGATTACACGATAGCCGCCATCTTTACAGCATTTCTCGAACCAAAGATGCCCTTACCTACTATCTAAAGAGTAGGGATTCTAGGAAAAAGCTTGTCCTTGAACTTCCTGACTCCGCCCGGGGGGATGACGATGACTTTCTGGTTGTTACGGGGGACTTCGAGCCCAGAGATGAGGATGGCCGTGTGATAGGTTTTCATGCCCCTCACAGATTTGGCCAACCACGTTAGTTCCTCTTTACCTATTTTAAAGTTTTCTCGTACTTTATCTTCTCAATTTTGCGACGTATAACCTGCTATATTCCTCGTTGCAGCTGAAAACGTCAATCAAGGGTATAATATCATTACCCCACAGGTTCACGTGGCAGACATCACTCGAGCGCTTGCGTTCAACGGGCAAGGTACACACCTTGCTGGCCGAGCAAGGGTAGCCCAGGTGCTTCTAAGCTACAGAGCTTCCTACGGCGGGTTTGTTGACCGGCGCACCCGTGCAGCTGATAACCTCGTATTCCCTGGACCTTCTGCCCCACAAGCCGAGCAAAGAGGAGAGAGGCATTCTCGTACTCCTCCAATCCTGACGAGCAAGTCATTTTGGCCGAAGAAGCCTTTACATCCTCCTCCAACGGTTACACCCCGTCTCCCCTAGATACCCCAGCCATGAATCAGCCTATTGATCTTAGCAGCCTACTCACCATACCTAGTGCTGGTCGGGGACGTGGCACTACTCGTGGCACTACTCGTGGCCACAGCGGGTCCCAAGGTCACGGCCGTCGGGCCATTACTCAAACAGATGCTCCTCTGGGATTTTCACCCAGTGAAATTGCAAGCCCATCGCGACAAGCGCCCACGCCTAGACTCTCTCTCGACTGGTGCTGCATCACCAGGTGGTACTGTCACCACAAGAAGATCTGCAGCCACAGTCCCAGCTTGGGTTCCCCGTCTGTCTCATGGTAATCGTCCCGTAAGCGTACAGGATAGCAGTGAGTCTGAGGACACCGCCCTGGCTCTGTCTCAGGCTTTTCTTCTTCCTAGGGACATGCAGAAGGAAGTTGAGAGTACCCCTGACAAACTCCTCAGCACATTTATGGTCAATAATGTTAAGGTACGATTCCCTTTTTTTCTCTTTCACTGCCCGTAACCCTTGTGATCGATTACTGACGTTTGCACACCCTACGCAGGCTGTTCAAAAGATGGTGGCTATGGCTCAAAAGTTGGGTCAATCTGAACCTCAGCGAGCTAAACTTGCGAGCGAGAATGCCCATTTGCAGCGTACTATAATCAGACTGGAGAGAGAGAGAGAGAGACCAAGCCCGTGGGATGGTAAATGAGTTGAAGGGAAAGCTGGATGGTGCCGAGGATAGCTTGAACCAGACCCTCGTGGAGCTGGAGTCGAGCAAAAATGAGGCCAAGGCATCTTATCAAGAAGGTTATAATGAGGGAGTCAACGTAGCCACTAAGAGCTACAAAACCCAAATGCCAGCTATCCAAGATAAAATCTGGGGTGTCGCCTAGACAGCTTGCCTTACCAAGGTAGGAGCTCCTGAATCCAGTCCCCTCTGGGCCAACAAAGACCTTCCCAGTTCCCAAATTGTTGCTGAGGACCAAGAGGAGGAAGAAGAAGAGGATAGTCTGGGCGAGGAGCCAAATGCTAATGCCTCTGAGCAGCAAGTTACTAAAGCAAGCCAAACTGTCGACACGTCCAACCCTGGCCAGAAGGAAGCCAGTGGTGGGCAACCCGAAGGTACTGCTGTGGGGGACTCCGCCATTACTCCCTCTTTTCCTGTCGTTCAAGACTTAATGATTGGAGAGTAAGTTTGATTCCACCCTTCTTGGAACAATTTAATTTTCGAAACACTACGGTGGCCCTGTGCGGCTGTAAGACTTGCCCTGCGTGGCACAAATACATTTCCGAAATGTTTAACATAGGTATTCGGCCCTTTGTGGCGTTAATTTTGGTTTGCTTGTGGCATTTCGTAGCCAAACGTTCAATTTTAAGTGTTTCGTACTTAGGTAGTTTTACATATCTTCGTATGTGCCTCAAGCATTTCGTACTTGAACCTATATGTTTTCCAAGTTCACTCATACTTGGATAATTAGCCAAGTATGTTCGTACGTAGCTGTTCATTAACATGTTCTCATACGCTGTCCCAGCTTTCACACCCTTGGGGCCACCCCTAAGTTTATTCGTACTTAGCTTACTTGTGCACGTTCATGCGTGCAAGTTTAAGTTTTTTTGTTGTTGTCTAAGTGTATTCGTACTTGGACGAGATCCTTAGTTTATTCATACTTAGGTAAGTTTGCATATTCACGTATGCTCCCCAAGATCTTTCATGTTTGGGAAAATCTGCATGTACTCGTATGCTACCCAAGTTTTCGTACTTGGCAGGGTCTTTGTTTCGTAACTATGTACTCCCTGCTCCCCAATACGAAGGGAGGACAAAAAATGGTGCCTGGCTTCGTATTCTAGTGCCCAAAACATAGGAAATATTTGCAAAAACAGAATACCATACCAAAGGCTGAGAATTTTATTCATAATTCATAACTCAAGGGGGCGTTACGCGTACCTCTTGCAACTAACAAATTAAAAAAACAAAGGAATTTTATTCATAATTCCCACACAATCACGATGTGCATCCTAAAACAGAACAAAAAATAAATTGAAGTCTTTCATACAAAGAACTTCCTCAGATTGTGGACTTTCCAAGGCCTTGGCACCGGATTCCCGTCCAAGTCTGCCAAACGATAAGCCCCAATGCCCACAACCTCTATAACTCGATATGGGCCTTCCCAGTTGGCCCCCAACTTGCCCTCGTTGGCCACCTTGGTATTGCCGAGCACCTTACGAAGCACAAGGTCTCCAACACCAAATTCCCGTGGGTGGACATTGTTGTTATAGCTTTTCATCAGCTGCTCTTGATATGAGGCCAAATGCACCAGAGCCTTCTCTCTCCGTTCCTCGACAAGATCCAATTCGATCTCCAAGGCTCTGTCATTGCCTCCACTTTCAACCAAAACGGTCCTATTAGTCGGCAGACCCACCTCCAGTGGTATGACGGCCTCTGTTCCATATGCCAAAGAGTAGGGGGTCTCTCCTGTAGACCTCCTAGGTGTTGTTCGGTGTGCCCACAAAACTAGTGGCAATTCGTCGGGGCACTTCCCTTTTGCCTTGTCCAACCTCTTCTTAATCCCGTCAAGTATGGTTTTGTTGGACGCCTCTGCCTGCCCATTGCTCTGGGGGTAGGCTGGGGTGGAGTAGTAGTTCCTTATTCCGTACTGGGCACAGAATGCTTTGAACTTCTTCTGAAATTGTGACCCATTATCCGTGATCAACGAATAAGGGACTCCAAATCGAGTAATTATGCTTTTCCACACGAACCTCTCTATCATAGGTTCAGTGATCTTAGCCAATGGTTCTGCCTCAATCCATTTGGTGAAATAGTCTGTTGCTACCAACAGAAATTTCCTATTTCCAGTTGCCTTATGAAGTGGACCCACGATGTCCATCCCCCATTGTGCGAATGGCCAAGGGCTTATCAAAGGTACCAGATCCTCGGCTGGTGTTCGGATCATTGGTGAGAATTTCTGGCACTTCTCACAAATCTTTACATACACCTTTGCATCCTCCTGCATGTGTGGCCACCAGTACCCCTGGGTAATTGCCCGGTGGGCGATGGACCTGCCCTCAGTGTGACTTCCACACGTTCCCTCGTGAATTTCGTGGAGAAACTTCTGTACCATCTCGGGGTGCACACAAAGAAAGTATGGTCCTGTGAAAGATTTTCTGTATAACTTTCCTTCATGTGACAGCCAAAACCGTGCAGATTTTGTCTTTATCTTGTGGGCCTCCTTTTTATCTGTGGGGAGTGCCCCATCTCGTAGGAACTCCACTATTGGATCCATCCAACTTGGTCCTTAGTTCACGTCCAAGACCAATTCCACACTCCTTCCAATGCTCGGCTCAGCAAGATAATCTACCGCCACCCGTCTCTTGAATTCTGTTGGTACAGCTGCAGCCAACCAGGCAAGTGAATCAGCGTGGGCATTCTGCCCAGAACTTATTTGTTCAATGTACACCTTCTCAAAAGTGTCAAGCAAATCTTTGGCGGCCATCTTCTCATTCCGGGCCTCATACTCCCCGGACAACTGGTTCACCACGAGTTGTGAATCACAGTACACTCGTATCCTTTTTACCTTCAGGGTTTTTGCACTTCTTAACCCTGCCAAGATTGCCTCGTACTCTGCCACGTTATTTGAAGTACTGAAACCCAATCGGAGGGATAGCTCCATCATCACTCCTCCAGGGGGGAAAAGTACGACCCTAATCCCTGATCCTGTGTTACACGCAGAGCCATCAACAAATAATTTCCATTCCAAGGGATCTTGTTCGGCAGGTTGCTTTCCCCTTCCGGTTGGTGGTTCAACTGGCGGCTCCTTTCTCGTAGGAGGCCGAGGAGCCACTGTAGGAGAAAATTCTGCCACAAAGTCTGCCAGAACTTGGCCTTTGATTGCAGTGCGCGGCTGATAGTCAATATCGTACTGACTCAATTCCACCGACCAGGTTGAAATACGTCCCGAGAAATCTGCCTTTCGTTTCAAAGATTTTAACGGAAACTCAGTATAGACCACAATTCTGTGACTCTGGAAATAATAGGGCAACTTTCTTGCCGCCGTCCTCAACGCCAGGACCAACTTTTTGAGGGGCAGATATCTCGTTTCTGCGTCCAACAATGTCTTACTCACATAATAGACAGGGACTTGCTCGGATCCCTTGTCCCTCAATATCACTGCACTCACAGCATGTTTAGAGACCGCTAAATACAAAGTTAAAGACTCACCTTGTTCGGGGGTGGACAACAGGGGGGCTGTTGCCAAGTACATCTTCAGGTCTTGGAACGCCTGCTCACATTCTACTCCCCATTCGTATCCTTCTCTCTTTTTTAGCAACTAAAAGAAAGGTCTACATTTGTCATTAGATCGGCTAATAAATCTGTTTAAAGCCGCTGCCATCCCTGTTAACCGTTGGACCTCCTTCGTGGTCTTCGAACTTTGGAGCTTTTGCAACGCTGTAATTTGGTCGGGATTTGCCTTTATCCCTCTTATGGTCACCAAATGCCCCAGGAACTTCCCTGAGTTCACTCCAAACGCACATTTCGAGGCATTGAGTTTTAGCTTGTATTCTCTCAATATCTCAAAAGCTTCCTTTAAATCAGCAATGTGGTCTTTCTTCTCTTTACTCTTGACCACCATGTCGTCTATGTATACCTCCATGGTCTTGCCGAGCAACTTTTTTAGCATTATCGTTGCCAACCTCTGGTATGTTGCACCGGCATTCCTTAATCCAAAGGGCATGACGCTATAACAGTACAGCCCCCTTGGTGTGATAAAGGAAGTCTTCTCTTGATCGGGACCATACATGGCAATCTGATGATATCCTCGAAAAACATCAAGGAAGCTCATCCGCCTGTACCCAGCTGTTGCATCCACAAGTTGATCTATCCTGGGAAGGGGGAAGCTGTCCTTAGGACATGCCTTATTCAAATCAGTGAAATCGACGCAGACTCGCCACTTCCCATTCTTCTTTTTGACCACCACAGTGTTAGATAGCCATTCTGGGTAGTACACTTCTCGTATAGCCTTTGCTTCGAGTAACCGGTCCACCTCCTCGATAACAGCGTCCACGTGCTGTACTGCAGATCGTCTTTTCTTCTGCATTACAGGTTTATGCTGTGGATCTACGTTTAAATGGTGACAAATCACGTTTGCATCCACTCCAGGCATTTCTTCGGGCACCCAGGCAAACACGTCAACGTGCTCCTTGAGGAACCTTATTAACTCTTCCTCTTCTGCTTTATTCAGTTTTTCTCCTATCAAGAAATACCTTTCTGGATCATTCTCATTGATCTGAATTTTCTTCAAGCCTTCCACCACTTTCTCGGCAGGATCCCCTCCGACATCCTCAATGGTCGGCTGGTCCGGAACTTTGATTGCTTGAACCAACTTTGCCTGGGGTGCCTTCTTGATTATAGAAACCAAGCATTGTTGGGCAACTTTCTGATTTCCCCTAATTCTTTCAATACCATTCGACCCGGGGAATTTTACCATCTGGTGGTAAGTAGAGGAAACCGCCTTCATCTTGTGCAACCATGTTCTTCCAATAATCGCGTTATAGGAAGATGGTACATCTACCACCAGGAAATCGGTTCTCAGCACAACTGTTCCTGCCCGAACAGGAAGAGTCACTTTGCCCAAGGGCCAGACTGCTCCTGCACTGAATCCGACCAAGGGAGTTATCGACTGCACCAAATCCGCCTGTGTCAGTCCCAACTTCTTGAACACATCATAGTACAGTATCTCTGCGCAGCTTCATGAGTCCACCAAGATTCTCTCCATGTCATATTCCCCTATTCGTAGGGTTATGACTAAGGCATCATTATGTGGTACCTGGATTCCCCCTAGGTCCTCATCCGTGAAGACTATGCCTCCATTGCATTCTTCCCCTTCATGTCCTTGTTTCTTTCCCAACTGCATCACATGCTGATCGTGCTTCACCTGCCTCTGAAGCAATCTCACCTCGTTTCTCGTATAAGGTGCGGCCAATCCATGTATCATATGGATTACGCCCCTTGGATTTTGCTCGTAATCCAGCTCCATTGCTTTCTCTGCAACCTTGTGTTCTTCTTGAATGAACTCTTTCAAGTAACCACGCGAGACTAGATCATCGAGG
The DNA here is from genome assembly GCA_018127125.1 of Rhododendron griersonianum. Classification (NCBI taxonomy): domain Eukaryota; kingdom Viridiplantae; phylum Streptophyta; class Magnoliopsida; order Ericales; family Ericaceae; genus Rhododendron; species Rhododendron griersonianum. The sequence goes on along the minus strand of CM030790.1, from coordinate 26,231,740 downwards.
TGTTGGTTGACCATCTCACAATCTTCCGTCATGTGGCCCCAGTCTTTGTGATAACTGCAATGCTGACTCGTAGCCCTCTTTGCGTCTTTATCCCCCTCTAGCCTTGGGGGCCACTTGAAATATGGGCGATTTTTTATTCGATAAAGAATCCGATAGATTGGCTCTTTCCAAACCGTTGTTACCGAAAAGAAAGACTTGGGGTCTAGAGCATGTTTCTCTTTGAATGGTTCTTTCTTGGCTTGCCCATATTCCTTCCTCTCCTTGTAGGTTTTGGGCTCCGGCTTATCTACCCTCTTTACTGGACCCTTCGCCTGCTCAGCAACCATTCTGCTGTCCTCTCGCAGTATGTCATCTTCGTTCCTGGCATGGTGCTCAATCCACTCCATCAGTCTCGCCAATGTACCTACTGGGCTCATGTTTAGGGACTTACGTAGTTCTCCCCGAACAGGTAGCCCTGTCTTGAACGTGGCTATCACATATTCCTCACTGCAACCTTCAATCTCGTTGAAAGTCTCCCAGTACTTCTTAGCGTAGTCCCTGTAAGTGCAGAAAAACCGAGAGTGGTTTAAGCAGCATAAGAACGTAACGGCTACTTCGAGGTTCTCGCCGGAACCCTAATACGTCGCCGGAGTCTTTATCTGCAAAACAGACAAAGGGTGAGTGCACCTTTGCCTCTCGTGGCAAAGGCCCTCCGATGCCTAAGTTAGTATCACGTACTGATCGAAAACCCTAATTCAAGTAGGAGAATACGTAAAACCGTAATGTATTGTGTACCTTTTTCCTCTAGGTTTACCTTGTATTTATAGGTTTATGGATGCTTGTTGCCCAAGTTCCCACGTTTCCCTAAGTTTCCTATCTCGTATAGGAAACCCAGAACACCTTGGATCCTCGTTCCCTTATCAGTTCATCACTTTAGTCCGTTTAGGACTCTTTTCCATAACTGGCCGTACCTCCCATTCCCGTCGGGTATCTTCCCAAGATCCTATTTTATTGGGATCTCATTCCTTCACGGAATATCTCTGTTTCTGGAACCTCCTGTAGAGTTCCCTGTGCCTGGGACTGCTTCCGTATAAATCCCTCCTGTTCGGCCCCATTGTTGCCGAACAAGCTACCTGGACCAATAACTTCACATGTTACTGGTCCTTTGTCAATCCCTTGGTCCAATATCCTCTCGTGTTATTGGACCTTGACTTCGCATAGACTCTCTGGACCAACGATTTCTCATATCATTGGTCTCTGTCGCCGACCACCGTTTTGCACGGCGACTGTCCTCATCATGATTATATTGTGGTCCCACGTGCCATGTGTTCGGGCACTATTTGTACTTGTTCGGGATTTACTCCCTACAATTGCTCCCCAGCTTTATTCGTTATTTACTCTTAATATGACGAGCAAAGCTTCTCAGGATCAGAGCATCATTCCTTTGCTCTTGCACCCTTTATTCCTCAAAGTTGGTGCAGAGATCATTATTAAAATCAAGCAAAACGTCTAATCGTTTGGGCTCTCCTAGGCGTTTCCTGCCCCTTACTTTACACATGGCGTTTATCGTACCATTCACATTAAATGCAGATGCACACCTTTTGGGGAACGGAACGCCCAAACGGCGTCTGGGGTGACGTTTCACATACGCCACCCTACTTATCAGGGTACATTTGGGTTTTCGTCCCAATTCGAACCCTCATTTCTATTCCTAAGTTCCCTCTACAAAACAAAGCCACTACGCTCCCGCCATTGAAGCTCTGTTCATTGTCTCCAAGGCCCTTCGTCTGTGCACTTAGAACTTCGATCGCCATACTCGTAAGTCATCGTTCCCCTTTTGCCCCCTCTTTCTCGTTGTTCTAGGGCTTTCTTCCATCCATATTTTAGGGTTTCCTCGTACCCATTGCTTCTGCAAACCTGCTCTAATCCCACCACCTAAACAGATGGGTCGTTTCAGACGACACTGTAACACTCCTCAGACCATGGCTTCATTCAGATCTCGTTACGAGATTCCTGACAATGTTGCCATTAGGCTGTCTCCTGTAGACGCCCTCCGTGAGAGCCCTGACAACGACACACTTCACATCCCTGTAGTCGCCGTCGTAGAGGGTGGCGTCAGATTCCCCCTGGCCCCATTACTCCGGCAAGTTCTAGCCTTCTATAGGTATCACCAATGCAGGTGTCTGCCAATTTTTTCCGCGTTGTTATGGGTATCAACGCCCTAAACCAGATGTTAGGCACATCTCTAGGTTTGCACGACATTCACCACTTGTACAGTATTTCTCGGACCAAGGATGCCTTAACCTACTATTTAAAGAGTAGAGATTCCAGGAGACGCCTTGTGCTCGAACTGCCTGACTCCGCTCGCGGAAATGACGATGATTTTCTTATCGTTACTGGGAACTTCGAGCCCAGGGACGAGGATGGCAGGGTGATAGGATTCCATGCCCCTCACAGATTTGGGCAGCCACGTTAGTTCTTTTTTCCTTGTAGATTTACTTAGCAATTTTTCATATTGCATTCTGATTACTTATTTTCCAACTGTCAACTTTTCATGTTGCAGCCGAAAACGTCAACCAAGGGCACGCCATCATCACGCCCCAGGTACATGTGGCACACATCACCTAAGCCCTAAATTTCAACGGTGAGGGCACCTACTTGGCAGGCCGAGCAAGAGCTGCGCAGGTGCTCCTGAGTTACAGAGCATCTTATGGGGGCTTCATTGATCGGCGCATCCGAGCAGCAGACGACCCGCCAGTCCCTGGACCTGCCGCTGCACAACCCGTACAGCCCGAGCAGATAGAAGAAGAAAGACGTTCTCAGACTCCTCCATTCCGTAGTGCCTCTGTGGAAATTGTCGAGGAAGCATCCACATCGTCAGACGCTTATTCCCCATCTCCACATTCTCAAGAGATGAATCAACCAAGCAACCTCAAAAGTCTCCTCACAATCCCGGGAACTGGCCGAGGAAGAAGCCGCGGCACTGCTCGTGGCCGAGGTCGCTCCCAGAGTCCAGCGCCTTCACATGGCCGCCGAGGAACAGCACAACTAGACGCTCCCCCTGGATTTTCTCCCGAAGAACTTGAGGCTAGCCACAGGGACAAACGCCCGCGTTTGGAAGCACCTGGGGGGACCTCGACTCAGATACCCATAACCCAAACTCAAATCTGGGCTCCCCAACTTTCACATGGCAACAAGACTGTCACTGTCCGGGACAGTGTGGAGTCTGAAGGGACCGCACTGGCCCTATCCCAGGCTCTCATGCTCCCCGGGGACATGCAGAAGGAGGTGGTGAGCTCTCCGGACAACTTGCTTGGATCTTTCATGGTGCACAGCTTTAAGGTAAACCTATTTATGTTCCTTTTTTTTTTATTTAGCCCCTTCTCAACTGTACTACTGAGCCATGATTAATACGTTTAGGCTGCGCAAAAGATGGTGGCCATGGCCCAAAAGTTGGGCCACTCAGAGCCCCAGCGTGCAAAGCTGGCCAGCAAAAATGCCAAACTCCTGACCTCCATAGCCCGGCTTGAGAGAGAGAGAAACCAAGCTCGAAACGTGGCAACTGAGTTGAAGAACAAGCTGGATGGTGCTGAAGATAGCCTGAACCAGACTCTGATAGAGCTGGAGGCGAGCAAAAGCGAGGCGAAGGTGTCTTATCAGCAGGGGTATAATGAAGGGATCAACGTAGCCACTGAAAGCTACAAAAATCAGATGCCCAAGATCCAAGATCAAGTATTTGCTGCTGGTTGGACTACTGGCCTCAGGAAGTCTGGTACAGCTGAATCTTCTTCCCTGTGGACGGAAATTGATCTTCCGAGCACTATAGTAGCCCAAGATGAAGATGAGATCGAGGAAGAGGAGGACAATCTGAATGAGGAGCTTAACGTGGATGTTTCCGAGCAGGTCGGTGCTGATGCCAACGGCAACGATGAAGCGACCAACCCTGGCCAGAAGGAAGCCAGTGGTGGTCCTACTAATGAGAGTACTGCTGCAAAAGATACCCCCGCAGAAACCCCAACTCCTGTTGCTCAAGATTCTGCTGCGGAGCAGTAGGTATGCACTCTAACTCCAAGAACAATTCAATATTTGAAACACCGTGGTGGCCCTGCGTGGCTATAAATTTGCCCTGTGTGGCACAGATACATTCTCAATACTTTAACTTAAGCATTTGGCCCTTCGTGGCGTCTAACTGTGTTTTGCTTGGCCTCTCGTGGCCTTTTGACATTGCTGGTGGCCCTTTCATGGCCAACTGTTTGACTTTCATTAATCTTGCTAGGGTGCTTCTCATGTTAACCCATGCTTGGATAGTTAACCAAATGGATTCGAGCCTTAGCTTTTCGCTTAGCATGTTTTCGAATGCTTGCTGAATTTTCCTCGTAATTTGGAGGTGACTCTAAGTATGTTCGTACTTAGATGATTTTGTATTTTCGTCATACGTCTCTGAGTACTTAGTTGAAATTTGCATGTATTCATATGCTGCCCAAGTTTTCCTCATGCTTGGGGACAACTCCAAGTGTATTCGTACTTGTACATATTCGTCTGTTCCCCATTCTTTATTGGTTTGAACTAAAAAACTATCTAAGTTTATTTGTGCTTAGATTCCCAAATGTTTTTGTATTTGGGGGAGCTATGCATATTTTCGTATGCACGCCAAACGTTCGTACGTAAGTCTAAGTGTATTCATACTTAGTTTATCCAAATGTCTTCATATTTGGGAAAAGTGTGTACATTCACGTATGCACACTAGGTTTGTTCATACCTGTGTTCGTAGTCGAGTATATTCGTACTTGCAAAGTTTTGAATCTGCCCTAATATATTCATATTTGGTCATAAACCTATCCCTCTGCTCCCCAATACGAAGTGAGGAGGAAGGATTAGGTCCTAACTTCGTATTTAAACAAAACAGAAGACAATGTTTTTATTCTAAAACGCAGAATTTTATTCATAATTCAAGAAAAACTCAAGGGGGCGTTACGCGTACCCCTTGCAACTAACAAAATAAAAGACAAAGGAATTGTATTCGTAATTCCCACACAATCACGATGTGCATCCTAAAACAGAAAAAATAAATTGAAGTCTGTTTTAAACAAAAAACTTCCTCAAATTGTGGACATTCCATGGCCTCGGCACCGGGTTCCCGTCCAGGTCCACCAATCGATAAGCCCCAATGCCCACAACTTCTGTAACTCGATATGGGCCTTCCCAGTTTGCCCCCAACTTGCCCTCGTTGGCCACCTTGGTATTGCCGAGCACTTTTCGAAGCACAAGGTCCCCAATACCAAACTCTCGTGGATGGACAGTTTTGTTATAGTTTTTCATCAGCTGCTCCTGATAAGAAGCCAAATGCACCAGGGCCCTTTCTCTACGTTCCTCGGCAAGGTCCAGCTCGATTTCCAGAGCTCTGTCATTTCCCCCACTTTCAACCAAAATGGTCCTGTTGGTCGGCAAACCAACCTCTAATGGGATTACAGCTTCTGTCCCATATGCTAATGAGTAGGGGGTCTCTCCCGTAGACCTCCTAGGCGTTGTTCGGTGCACCCATAGAACAAGTGGCAATTCATCGGGCCATTTCCCCTTTGCTTTGTCCAATCTCTTCTTGATCCCATCAAGTATAGTTTTGTTGGACGCTTCCGCTTGCCCATTACTCTGTGGGTAGGCTGGGGTAGAGTAATAATTCCTTATCCCATACTGGGCACAAAAAGCCTTAAACTTTTTCTGAAATTGGGACCCATTATCCGTAATCAAGGAATAAGGGACCCCGAACCGGGTGATTATACTTTTCCAAACGAACCTCTCTATCATAGGCTCAGTGATCTTGGCCAATGGTTCTGCCTCGATCCATTTCGTGAAATAGTCCGTTGCTACCAACAGAAATTTCCTATTTCCAGTTGCTTTGTGTAGTGGTCCCACGATGTCCATCCCCCATTGTGCGAAGGGCCAAGGACTTGTCAAGGGCACCAGATCTTCGGCTGGTGTCCGGATCATTGGTGAGAATTTTTGGCACTTCTCACAAATCTTTACGTACACCTTTGCATCTTCCTGCATGTGAGGCCACCAGTACCCTTGGGTTATTGCTCGGTGGGCAATGGACCTACCCCCAGCATGACTCCCACACGTTCCTTCGTGGATCTCGTGGAGAAACTTCTGCACCATCTCGGGGTGCACACAAAGTAAGTAAGGACCAGTGAAGGATTTTCTGTACAGCTTTCCTTCTGGTGACAGCCAAAACCGTGCAGACTTTGTTTTAATCTTGTGAGCCTCTTTTTTATCTGTGGGAAGTATCCCATCTCGTAGAAACTCCACTATTGGATCCATCCAACTCGGTCCTTGGTTCACGTCCAAGACCAATTCCACACTTCTTCCGATGCTCGGGTCAGCAAGATAATCTACTGCCACCCTTCTCTTAAATTCTGTTGGTGCAGCTGCGGCCAACCAGGCCAGAGAGTCAGCATGGGCATTCTGCCCAGAACTTATTTGCTCGATATATACTTTCTCGAAAGTGTCAAGCAGATCTTTGGCGGCCATCACGTAGGCAGCCATCTTCTCGTTCCGGGCTTCATACTCCCCGGACAACTGGTTCACCACGAGTTGCGAGTCACAATGCACTCGTATCTTTTTCACCTTCAGGGTCCTTGCACTTCTTAATCCTGCCAAGAGTGCCTCATACTCTGCCACGTTATTTGAAGCACTGAACCCCAATCGAAGGGACAGTTCCATCATTGCTCCTTCAGGAGGGAAAAGCACCACACCAATTCCTGAACCCGTGTTACATGCAGAGCCATCAACAAATAATTTCCATTCCGTGGGATCCTGTTCGGCCGGAGCTTTCTTTGTCCTCGTTGATTGCTCCTTCACCTGTTCCTTTCTCGGCTCCTGTCTCATAGGAGGCTTGGGAGCCACCGTCGGTGAAAACTCAGCTACGAAGTCTGCCAGCACCTGCCCCTTTATTGCGGTGCGCGGCTGGTAATCTATGTCGTACTGACTTAATTCGACCGACCAAGTCGAGATACGCCCCGAGAAATCCGCCTTTCGTAGCAAAGACTTCAATGGGAATTCGGTGTATACCACAATCCTGTGACTCTGAAAATAATGGGGCAACTTTCTCGCCGCCGTTCTTAAAGCCAAAACCAACTTTTCTAGGGGCAGATATCTCGTTTCTGCATCTAGCAATGTTTTGCTCACATAATAAACGGGGACTTGCTCGGATCCCTTATCCCTCAATAATACTGCACTGACAGCATGTTCGGACATTGCCAGATATAAAGTTAAGGACTCACCTTGTTCGGGCGTAGACAATAGGGGTGCCGCTGCCAAGTACTTCTTCAGGTCTTGGAACGCCTGTTCGCATTCTGCTCCCCATTCGTATCCTTCTCTCTTTTTCAGCAACTGAAAGAAAGGTCGACACTTGTCACTGGACCTACTGATGAATCTGTTTAGAGCCGCCGCCATCCCTGTTAACCTCTGGACCTCCTTCGTGGTTCTGGGACTTTGGAGCTTTTGCAACGCGGTGATTTGATCGGGATTTGCCTCTATCCCTCGTATGGTCACCAAGTGCCCCAGGAACTTTCCTGAGTTCACCCCAAACGCGCATTTCGAAGCGTTGAGTTTCAGCTTATATTCCCTTAATATCTCAAAGGCCTCCTTTAGATAAACAATGTGGTTTTCCTTCTCCTTGCTTTTGACCACCATGTCATCTATGTAAACTTCCATGGTCTTGCCGAGCAACTTTTTTAGCATAATCGTTGCTAACCTCTGGTACGTTGCACCTGCATTCCTCAAACCAAAGGGCATAACGCTATAACAATATAGCCCTCTTGGTGTGATAAAGGAAGTCTTCTCCTGATCAAGACCATACATCGCTATCTGGTGATACCCACGATAAGCATCAAGGAAACTCATCCGTCCATACCCAGCCGTTGCGTCCACTAGTTGATCTATCCTGGGAAGGGGGAAGCTGTCCTTCGGACATGCCTTATTCAAATCAGTGAAATCGACGCAGACTTGCCACTTCCCATTTTTCTTCTTTACCACCACAGTGTTGGATAGCCATTCCGGGTAGTATACTTCTCGTATAGCCTTTGCTTCGAGTAATCGCCCCACCTCCTCGATAACAGCGTCCACGTGTTGTACGGCAGACCGTCTCTTCTTCTGCATCACAGGCTTATGTTGTGGATCCACATTCAAGTGGTGACAAATCACGTTTGCATCCACTCCAGGCATTTCTTCGGGCACCCAAGCAAACACATCAACGTGCTCCTTGAGGAACCTTACCAACTCTTCCTCTTCTGCTTCATTCAGATTTTCCCCAATCAGAAAATACCTTTCTGGATCATTCTCGTTGATCTGAATCTTCTTCAAGCCTTCCACCACTTTCTCGGCGGGATCCCCTCCAACATCCTCGATGGTCGGCTGATCCGGAACCTCGATTGCTTGAACTAACTGGGCCTTTGGTGCCTTCTTGATTATAGAAACCAAGCACTGCTGGGCGACCTTCTGATTTCCCCTAATGCTTTCGATACCATTTGACCCGGGAAATTTTACCATCTGATGGTAAGTGGAGGAAACCGCCCTCATCTTGTGCAACCACGTCCTTCCAATAATCGCGTTATATGAAGATGGTACATCTACCACCAAAAAATCGGTTCTTAGCACAACTGTTCCTGCCCGAACAGGAAGAGCTACTTTGCCCAATGGCCACACTGCTCCTGCACTAAATCCGACCAAAGGGGTTGTTGACTGCACCAAATCCGCTTGTGTCAGTCCTAACTTCTTGAACACGTCATAGTACAATATCTCCGTGCAGCTTCCCGAGTCTACCAGGATTCTCTCCATGTCATATTCCCCAATTCGTAGGGTTATGACTAAGGCATTATTATGCGGTACCTGGATTCCCCCCAGGTCCTCATCCGTGAAGACTATGCCTCCGGTGCATTCTTCTCCTTCACGTCCTCGTTTCTTTCCCAACTGCATCACGTGCTGGTCGTGTTTTACTTGTCTCTGGAGCAACCTCACCTCACTTCTCGTGTAAGGCGTGGCCAATCCATGTATCATATGGATTACCCCTCTTGGATTCTGCTCATAATCCAATTCCAACGCTTTCTCTGCACCCTTGTGCTCCTCCTGAATAAATTCTTTCAGGTAACCCCGTGAGACCAGATCATCGAGGTGTTGCTTGAACATCTCGCAATCCTCCGTCATGTGCCCCCAGTCTTTATGGTAACTACAATGCTGACTCGTAGCCCTCTTTGCATCTTTGTCCCCCTCCAGCCTTGGGGGCCACTTGAAATATGGGCGATTCTTTATTTTGTAAAGAATCCGATAGATTGGTTCCTTCCAAACCGTTGTCACCGAAAAGAAAGACATGGGGTTTGGGGCGTGCTTCTCTTTATACGGTTCTTTCTTGACCTGCCCGTACTCCTTCCTTTCTTTGTAGGTCTTGGGCTCTGACTTGTCCGCCCTCTTCGGTAGAACCTTCGCCTGTTCGGCAACCATCCTGTTGTCCTCTCGCAGTATGTCATCCTCGTTTCTGGCATGCTGCTCGATTCGTTCCATTAGCCTTGCCAGTGTATCTACTGGGCTCATGTTCAGGGATTTACGTAGCTCTCCCCGAACAGGCAATCCTGTCTTGAATGTGGCTATGGCATATTCCTCACTGCACCCTTCAATCTCGTTGAAAGTCTCCCAGTACTTCTTAGCATAGTTTCTGATCGGCTCATTCTCTCCTTGTTTCATAACAGAGAGGCTTTCAAAGGTTTTTGGTGCTGTCCTGCTCGTCAGAAACCGAGCAGTGAATTCTTCGGCTAACTGTCTCCAACTTCGTATGGTGTTCGGCCCTAGTTTATGGAACCATGACAAGGCCACCTTCCCCAAACTCGATGGGAACATCTTGCACATTATCGCATCATCCCCGTCGTGCATGAACATTGCCTGCCTGTAGTGTTGTATGTGAGCCACGGGATCAGTGTTTGTTTCGTAAAGTACGAATGCCCCATGCTTCACCCTGCTCGGCAACTTTGCCTCATGCAATCTCCTTGCAAAGGGGGAAGAAGCTATATTACTGAGGGCTCTCCGTGCTGCTTCTCGTGCAAAACTGGTCCCCTCCTCTTGCTCTTTCGTTTTCTTGGGAGTTTTCTTCTCCCAATCGGAATCAGGCCTCTCCTACCTATCCCTGTGATGTCTTCTAATCTCCCCCTCTTCGGGGGTGAGGCTTCTGCTTCTTCTTTTTCGTGAAGAAGCCCTCTTCTTCCTTGGGGTGGGGCTCCTGGACCTGCTCCTCCTTCCTCGTGAAGGAGCCTTCTTGTATTCCACCATGGCTAGTCTGTCTCCTCTGGAATTTCTTCGTGATAGTCCAGAATCCCCCGGATGTTCTCGTATCCGCTGCAGTTCCTGGATTTCGTACTCTCGTTTTTTAATTAGACGAGCGTATTCTTCGATCTCTTGTCTCTTTTTGTCCAAGATATCGTCATGTTTGTGCACACTCCTGGAATGCGCCACCGATTCTCCCTCACGACGGGACTTACTCCTTCTCGTGGATGCGGTGGCCGTCCTGCCGTCCTTGTTCTTGGAATCGTCATGGACAGTCAAGGGGTTGTCCTTGTTTGTGGGCTTCTTGCCATGCCCACCGTCGGGTTTCCTTGGAGGATCCGGTGGAGACTTGTCACCTCCTCCTCCTAACTGATATTTCGGAACATGTGGTGTCTTTGGGTCTTCTTCCGTCATGGTCGCTTTTCAGAGGGATCTCTTTCGTTTCCCACAGACGGCGCCAATTGTAAGTGCAGAAAAACCGAGAGTGGTTTAAGCAGCACAAGAACGTAACGGCTACTTCGAGGTTCTCGCCGGAACCCTAATACGTCGCCGGAGTCTTTATCTGCAAAACAAACAAAGGGTGAGTGCACCTTTGCCTCTCGTGGCAAAGGCCCTCCGATGCCTAAGTTAGTATCACGTACTGATCGAAAACCCTAATTCAAGTAGGAGAATACGTAAAACCGTAATGTATTGTGTACCTTTTTCCTCTAGTTTTACCTTGTATTTATAGGTTTATGGATGCTTGTTGCCCAAGTTCCCACGTTTCCCTAAGTTTCCTATCTCGTATAGGAAACCCAGAACACCTTGGATCCTCGTTCCCTTATCAGTTCATCACTTTAGTCCGTTTAGGACTCTTTTCCATAACTGGCCGTACCTCCCATTCCCGTCGGGTATCTTCCAAAGATCCTATTTTATTGGGATCTCATTCCTTCACGGAATATCTCTGTTTCTGGAACCTCCTGGAGAGTTCCCTGTGCCTGGGACTGCTTCCGTATAAATCCCTCCTATTCGGCCCCATTGTTGTCGAACAAGCTACCTGGACCAATTACTTCACATGTTACTGGTCCTTTGTCAATCCCTTGGTCCAATATCCTCTCGTGTTATTGGACCTTGACTTCGTATAGACTCTCTGGACCAACGATTTCTCATATCATTGGTCTCTGTCGCCGACCACCGTTTTGCACGGCGACTGTCCTCATCATGATTATATTGTGGTCCCACGTGCCACGTGTTCGGGCACTATTTGTACTTGTTCGGGATTTACTCCCTACAGTCCCTGATCGGCTCGTTTTCTCCTTGCTTCATAACAGAGAGGCTCTCAAAGGTCTTTGGTGCTTTCCTGCTCGTCAGGAACCGAACAGTGAATTCCTCGGCTAACTGTCTCCATCCTCATATGGTGTTCGGCCCTAGTTTATGGAACCATGACAAAGCCACTTTCCCTAAACTCGATGGGAATATTTTGCACATAATCGCGTCATCCCCGTCGTGCATGAACATTGCCTGCCGGTAGTGCTGTATGTGCGCCACGGGATCAGTATTCGTCTCGTAGAGAATGAACGCCCCGTGCTTCACCCTGCTCGGCAGCTTTGCCTCTTGCATTCTCCTCGCAAAGGGGGAGGAAGCTATGTTGCTGAGGGCTTTCCGTGCTGCTTCTCATGCAGACATGGTTCCCTCCTCTTGTTCTTTTGCTTTCTTGGGAGTACTCTTTTCCCAATCGGAATCAGGTCTCTCGTACCTATCCTTGTGATGTCTTCTAATCTCCCCCTCTTCGGGGGTGAGGCTCCTGCTCCTTCTTTTTCGTGAAGAAGCCCTTTTCCTTCTCGGAGTGGGGCTCCTGGACCTGTTCCTCCTTCCTCGTGAAGGAACCTTCTTGTATTCTATTACAGCCAATCTGTCTCCTCTGGAATTTCTTCGTGACAGTCCAGAATCCTCCGGATGTTCTCGTATCCGCTGAAATTCCTGGATCTCATACTCTCATTTCTTGATTAGACGAGCATACTCTTCGATTTCTTGTCTCTTCTTATCCAAGATATCCTCGTTGTTGTGCACACTCCTTGAATGTGCAACTGATTCTCCCTCGCGACATGACTTACTCCTTCTCGTGGACTCCGTGGCTGTCCTACCCTCCCTGTTCTTGGAGTTATCATGGACAGTCAGGGGATGACCCTTGCTTGTGGGCTTCTTGGCATGCCCGCCATCTGGTTTCCTCGGAGGATCTGGTGGGGATTTATCACCTCCCCCACCTAGCTGATTTTTTGGATCATGCGGTGTTTTTGGATCTTCTTCCATCATGGTCGCTTTTCAAAGGGATCTCTTTCGTTTCCCACAGACGGCGCCAATTGTAAGTGCATAAAAACGAAAGAGGCTCTGAATAGCACAAGAACGTAACGGCTAACCGTACCCCTTTGCCGGAACCCTAGTATGTCGTCGGAACCCTAATCTGCAAAACAGACAAGGGGTGAGCGCACCTTTGCCTCTCGTGGCAAAGGCCCTCCAATGCTTAAGTTAGTATCACATACTAGTAAAAATACCCTAATTATCAGTAGGAAATGTTGTAAGATGCAATATATTGCGTACCTTTTACCTCTAGGTTTACCTCATATTTATAGATCCACAGATGCTTGCCGCCCAAGTATCCTTGTTGTCCTAGATTTCCTACCTCGTACAGGAAACCCAGAATATCTTGGATTCTCGTTCCCTTATCAATTCACTAAAAGAATCCTTTTAGGACTCTTTTCCATAGCTGGCCGAACATCCCATTCCCGTTGGGTATCTCTCCAAGATCCTATTTTATTGGGATCTTATCCCTTCACGGAATATCCCTGTTTCTGGAACCTTCTAGAGCGTTCCCTGCATCTGGGACTGCTTTCACACGAATCCCCTCTTGTTCGGCCCTTTTTCTGCCGAACAAGCTTCTTGGACCAGTGACCTCATATATCACTGCTCCTTTGTCAATCTTTTGGCCCAATATTCTCTTATGTTTACTGGACCTTGACCCCGTACAGACTCCTTGGACCAACGACTTCTCATATCGTTGGTCCATGTCGACAACCACCGTTTTGCACGGCGACTGTCCTTATCATAACTATATCATGGTCCCACGTACCAACTGTTCGGGCCTCATTTGCACCTGTTCAGGAATACCTTCCTACAGAAATCTACCAAGATCTCTAGTACATATTAGTATATTCATATATATATATATATATATATATTATTCAAGTATATATTACTTTACTCCTTTTAACCATTGGTCAATAACTACAAGGGAAAATATTACTCATTGGATAATAGACCAAGTACTAGAATTTATTTACTTAATCATTTTCTAGATTTCATGGTACTTGTTTATATATATATATATTTATATACTTGGACATATATATATAGATATATTACAAAGGACATATATGTATTATCTTATCTCACCTCTTTGTCCATTGGACAATAAATGCTAGGGAAAACCTTATCCATTGGTTAATAAGTTAGTTTTACCAACAAAGTACTAAAATCTATTAGTTTAGTCACTTCCTAGATTTACTATGTGATATAAATATACATATATGTACCCTATATAATACCCTAGGATTCTCTATGTACCATAATATAGTATTATAAAGGGGACATGTGCCAATTGGAATAGTTTAATAGGGAATTTTGACTAGAAAATCACATAGTACCTATGTACTTTTATTTACTTGGTCATACTTATATATATATATATTATTTAAAAAGCACACATGTGCACATTAGTTTATCTTAATAGAAAAATCTTTATACTTGAAATCTATTAGATTACTTAGTACTATAAGTACATCCTTGTATATATATATTACTTGTACCTAGAAATGTGTATATATATATATATATACACACACACACACACACACATTGTACGAGAGAGAGAGGGAGAGAGAGAGGGAGGGAGAGAGAGAAAGGCCGGGAGAGAGAGAGTGATGTGTGTGCTTGTGTACTCACTCAATCTAGTCAAATCCTTTTGGCCAACTTCTCACACAATCAAAGTACAACCAAATCTAGCCAAACCTTTAACCATTGGACAATAATTGTTAGGGGAAAAATTATCCCTTGGATAATAAGCCAAGTTTTTGCTATAAATAGCACCCCATTCTCACCATTCAACTCACACCTTCCATACTTCAACTTCTCTCTCTAGAAAGTCTTTTGTTCTTGCTTGTTCTTGAAGTTCTTCCCAAGTTCTTCAAGAAACTCATCCTAAGCCGCCACTCAGCCGCCACTCAACCACCCTTCCGATCCAAAAAGTTTAGTAGTGTTAGTCAAGATCTAGTTTCAAGAGAAACCTTTCTCTTTCGAAGCTACCGGAAGCTTATCGTAGGAAGTTACTCCGTCCGATCACCGACGTACTTTCCGTAGCCGCCCTACCGCCAAGAAGAACGGTAGATTATTCCATACACTCTAATTCTAAGTATAGATATTATGTGTTCATGTAGAATGATCTTATCCCTACCCTAAGTATAAATAGAAATGTGTATTGTTTAACATGAATGTTGATTTTTCCTATGCTTTCTAACTCTAAGTATAACGTTAGATTTATTCAATAAACATGTGTTGTTTTGAACTTTTCAAAAAGGAAGAACGAACTTTGAAAGATAACGTTTGTGGCCCAACTTACAGTATTCGTATTTTGTTCTTAGGATGGTTATGAGCATGTATACGTGTTCACTTGTCTTACTTGTGGTTGTGTGATAAAGCATAAGTGGTTTCCACTCCAAAGGTGTCCGTCCATGTGGCACTATGCTTTACTTTGTGTGTTAAATGTTGAGCATGATGATGTGATAATATGAGCATGCTATCTAATATAGAGTTGAATGATCTTGCTAGTTTAGTTTCAAGATTACAATGAATGATTTACAGTTTTGTCATAAGAAAGTCCTACCGCGGAGTCTATGCATGCTACGAGACACAAAAATGAGAAAGTAGAAACATGACACCTAGGGTGTGTTAAAGACAAGGTGTGTTTTGAAACCACGATGTGGCCGGACTTGCCCATTGTGTGGTGTGCGTGTGTAGAAAAAAGATTTGTGACATCAGATAAAATATTTTTGAAACTACATTGTGGCCGTTTGCCTAATGGGAGTTGGGTGTGTGTGTTCCAATGAGAATCCGTGGTGGCGGAACCATTGTGAGGCTGTGTGTGTTCCAATGGGAATCCGTGGTGGCGGAACCATTGTGAGGCTGTGTGTGTTCCAATGGGAATCCGGAGCGGCGGAACCATTGTGAGGTTGTATGTGTTCCAATGGGAATCCGGAGCGGCGGAACCATTGTGAGGTTGTGTGTGTTCCAATGGGAATCCAAGGTGGCGGAACCATTGTGAGGTTGTGTGTGTTCCAATGGAAATCCGGAACAGTGGAACCATTGTGAGGCTTGTGGCTTGGTTATCCGTGGAGAGGAGCCGATGCTATTGTGTGCCAATGGGAACCCGGTGTGGCGGAACCATTGTGAGGATACTCGGGAACCCGGAACGGCGGAACTGAGGTTGGGTGTGTTAAATGTGATTTTCAAAATGTTGATTTGGAAATGAAAAGTGAAATGGTGACATGGTCTACGAAACCCTGCGTAGGAGAAACTCTGATGACACAGACACTTACGCTAGTCGAGTAATGAATGTGCATGTGTTATTGTACATCTCTAAATGTGAAGTTATTGAAGGCACATGTGTTAGTTTGGTTGCTATCATGGCTTATTGACTTGCTACTTGTAAGATAAGGGTTAGTGGGTATAAGTTTACTCTGCTGAGATCTTGTAGCTCATGGTGTTACCTTTGGTGACCCTGACATTTTATATTGGTGGCGACGCTGGTTGTAGACACCTCCCAAACGGGGCATCGCCAGACAGATTGATCGTTTATTGCTCGATTGGTTGCTTGCTTCATAAACCAAGATCGTGGACATTCCCATGGCTAGGAACATCGCCACACGATAGCGGTTATCATCAAAACAGAGTCGCCACCCAGTTTATTAAAACTAGGAAAATAGATAGAGATTCTGGGTACAGGAGCCAAGAGTACAGTAAGGGGAAGGTGTTAGGCACACCTCTCTGCCCAGCCGTGAGACTGGCCCATAGTTATTCAACATAAGACATATAGATGCTTTGTTTAATTCTAACACATAGTCTGTTTAATTAAACCTTTAAACAGTAAATAAGGTGAGCCAATGCGATAAGTAAAGCATGCATCAGAAAGCAGAAAAGCAAAACAAACTGTCCCAGGGAGATGGATCCCGCGGCCGGTGAATGGATGTCACGGCCGAGGGATCCTCCTGGTTTTATGTACCGGCCGAGGGATCGAAGCCCCGGTCGGTGTTCTTCCTCACACCAGACAGAAAAGTTAGCAGATGATCAAAACGCTACGATTAATCATGAATACAGTAAATAGAACAAACCAGAGGCCGTTGGGTCTCACCACCTTGATCCCTCAATTGCTTGATTGCTTCGGATTGATGGTGACTGACTGATTGCTTCTAGGAAAACCCTAGGGTTAGGGTTTGAACTTCAGGGTTTGATCGTCAGATTGATGGCTGCCTTCGGGAGGTTAGGGCTTTTGAAGAGGGGGTTTGAGAGAGTATTTTTGCAGAGTTTCGTGGCTTGTGAGGGTGTGGAAGTATACGAATTTTGTGATTTTTTGTTGTTATTTTCGGAACCCAAAAGCCCTTTATATAGGCAATTGGTGACTCACTCCGTCCAATCAAAACGCACAATTGCAATTGCAATGCAATGCAAACTCTTCGTGGTAATCTCTGAGCGTAGCCCGAACGCATCGAGAAGGTAGTGTAGTTGGATCAAACGTCTGACAGAACGTTCCAGAGTCTAGAAAATGGACAATCTTGCGGCCGAGCAAAGGATCTGGCGGCCGAGGAATGGATGTTGCGGCCGAAGGATAGATCTTGCGACCGAGGGATTGATCTCTCAGGGAGATTTTCAAGCAACAGGTTGCTCGGGTGAAGAACTGATTTTAAGGCCGTGAGATCAATGTTACGGCCGACAGATGGATTCTCCTAGGACTTTGTATTTCTATCTGAAAGGCTGTATGGCTCTGGATTGGGTCCTCTAAGTGGCTCAAAGTTCTTACCATAAGTCCATGGGTTCGCAAGAAGTCAATCAGCAATCACTGTATCCATTTCATCATCGGGATGGTCCCCAAGGTGGGACTTGAAATAATCGTTAGGCCAAATTGGGGTATCTACAGATGCCCCTCTTTGACTGAACTCAGACGGATCGCGAGACATGTTTGAGTAAGAGTCAAAGCTATAAAAGCAACTCAATTTGGTCCAACCACTATTCCAAGGGGTTTTCGAAAAAAAAATTTGTTATGGTCGAGCCGGGAGGCTGCCTACGTATTCCACAAGGAAATTCGGACCAACCGTAGTTCAGGCGGACAGTAAAGAAAAAGAAAAAGGTTTGGAGGGTTAGAAACAGAAGACGTACCTTCGGGCTTTAAAAGCCGTAGTGCAACGTACCTGGGTTAAGCCAGGGTTTTGGCGGAAGAGTAGCTGAATGAGCGCGAGGCTGCCAGGGGAATTTTTGCGGAGAGCTTCCTTAGTATTTTGGGGTAGATCAGTACACGGCAGGTGCGTTTGCTTTTCTTGATCACCCTTACTTTGACTGAGGGGAGCTCGGTAGGGTAGCCTATCCTTGCGAATGAGCTAGAAGGAATTGATGTGATTGGGGTGGAGTCTAAGCCATCTGCTAGGGATGAATCGGACGCCGTTTTTGAGATATGGGGGGCACAAGGCCAGTAACTAGAGCATGGAGCTTTGGGGATGAGGGAACCGAGGCACGGAGCAGGTTGTAGTCATGAGGCGAGAGCCTGGAGAGCGATGGTTTCTGACGTGATAGAACCGAGGCGTGGAGCCGGTTGTAGTCACAAGGAGAGAGCCTAAGGTGATAGAATTGAGGTGTAGAGCCTGCTGTGGTCATGAGTAGATTGGAGTTTTGAGCTTGATAGAACCGAAGCGCGAAGCCGGTATTGATCATAAGGCGAAAGCCTGAGGTGTCAGAGCTTAGAGCTTGACGTGATTTGAACCGAAGCGCGGAGCTGGTATTGATCATAAGGCGGAAACCTGAGGTGTCGGAGCTTAGAGCTTGACGTGATTTGAACCGAAGCGCGGAGCTGGTTGCATTCTGATGGTCTGTGCACGGAGCTTTCTCATCTTAAGTTTTGGCGTAGAGCCAAAGGATTGAGGCGCTGGACCGATCAATAAAACCAAGGCGTAGAGCCGGTTGATTGCAGGGGTGACCTGTTTCATGAGAGATATGCAGAGTGTATATATGTGATGATAGTTGTTAGATGTGAACAGATATGATGATGCAGACTCGATGTGATAATGGTGATGCAAATGTGCACAGGCCCGTGCGTGTGTGTTTGATATAAGCGTAGAGCTTCTTTCAAGTTCCGGACTTGAGCATTCAGAGCGTAGAGCTCGAGCATGCGGACAGCAGAATCCGAGCATTCAAAGTACAGGCCTTAAGCATCCAGTACGCAGTGGTTGGGCATCCAAGCGTAGAGCTTGAGCATTCAAGTGTAGAACTTGAGCATCCAATACATAGTGGTTGGGCATTCGAAGAGCTTCGAGCATTCAAAATGTTAGATTTTGAGCATTCAAGCGTAAAGCTTGAGAATTGATGATATCTTGATTGTTGGGGCGGCTGTAGACACCCCAATTTGGCCTAACGATTATTTCAAGTCCCACCTTGGGGACCATCCCGATGATGAAATGGATACAGTGATTGCTGATTGCCTTCTCGAGAACCTTAGGACTTTCGGTAAAAACTTTGAGCCACTTAGAGGACCTCATCCAAAGCCATATAGCCTTTTAGACAGAAAATACAGAAGCCTAGGAGAATCCATCTGTCGGCCGTAACATCGATCTCACGGGCTTAACATCATTTCCTCACCCAAGCAACGTGTTGCTAGAAAATCTCCCTGAGAGATCAATCCCTCGGCCGCAAGATCTATCCTTCGGCCGCAACATCGTTTCCTCGGCCACCAGATCGTCAAATTCATTCCTCAACCGTAAGATCGATTCCTCGGCCGCCAGATCGTCTTTTTCCAGAATTCTGGAATGTTCTGTCAGTCGTTTGATCGACGCACCAAAACCCTAGCAGCCTTTTTCCGATGCATTCGGGCTACGAAATAGATTGCGTCTAGAGATCTTTGAACCCTAGAATTCCTTTTTGATTCACGTCATTTGATTGGCCGGATTGAGTCATCCCTATGCCTATATAAAGAGGCCTTAGGGTTCCGAAATTAACATTCAATTCCTCCATCCCATACCTCAAAACTCTGCAGAAATCATCTCACATACTCCCTCTATAGAAGCCCTAACCTTCCAAAGGCAGCCACATCCCGAACGATCAAATCCCGAAGTACAAACCCTAACCCTAGGGTTTTCAAGAAGCAATCAGTCCATCACAATCCAATCCAAAGCAATCAAGCAACTGAGGGATCAAGGTGGTGAGGCCCAACGGCCTCTGGTTTGTTTTATTTACTGTATTTATGACTAACCGTAGCGTTTTAATCATCTGTTAATCCTTCTGTCTGGTGTGAGGAAGAACATCGACCGGGGGCTTCGATCCCTCGGCCGATACATCAAACAAGGAGGATCCCTCGGCCGTGACATCCATTCATCGGCCGTGGGATCCATTACCCTGGGACAGCTTGTTTTGTTCTGCTTTCTGATGCATGCTATACTTATCGCATTGGCTCACCTTATTTACTGTTTAAAGGTTTAAATAAACAGATTATGTGTTGGAATTAAACAAAGCATCTATATTTCTTATGTTGAACGATTATGGGCCAGTCTCACGACTGGTCAAAGAGGGGTGCCTAACACCTTCCCCTTATTGTACTTTTGGCTCCCGTGCCTTGAATCTCTATTTATTTTCCTAGTTTTAATAAACTGGGTGGCGACTCTGTTTTGATAATAACCGCTATCGTGTGGCGATGTTCCTAGCCATGGGAATGTCCACGATCTTGGTTTACGAAGCAAGCAACCAATTGAGCAACAAACGTGATCAATCTGTATGGCGATGCCCCGTCTGGGAGGTGTCTACAGTTTTTGGCGACTCCGCTGGGGATTTGAGAGCCATAACCAAAAAGTTCAACATAAGATTAATACATGCCTTGTTTAATTCATCTATCATATGCATCGAGCGGGCAACCCGTTGAGTTCACCTGATATCCCGGCATGACACGGGCTATGTTGGGGGTTCCAGCAAACTCCACAGTCACTCGTACCTAGTGGTATATCAAAAAGGGAATCACCCAATCACCGCCTATGATGGACTGGTGAGAGGATTGGTGCCATTTGACAACGGAGCACCCTGAGACTACCAAAACCTTGCATGTATTAGAAAGCCATAGAACTTATCAAACTAAGACAGGAACCTACAGGCTAGGAACCTACTTGCATTTTGCTTGCAAAAGTTCTTCCTCACACCTTGTATCATTTGTAAATAACTCTTTCTGTACAGAAGGGTTGGGATTTTCAACCCAAATCCTAACCCTACACAAGCCGAATACTGACTTTCAGGTACTCTACTTTTCAAGCAAGACACAATATGTAAAACAAAGAAGCAACCACAGCCAATTTTATACTCTTACAACACCCGAAGTCACGCCAAACAAAGGTCTTTGCAGCCGTCCCGTCTGTCACCCTCATCGACCAAAACACCTACACTGCTACGGTCCCAATCACTTTCAGGGACTCCGCGGTCATCTCCCCAACAAACTCAATCATCTACCAAATCCTAAGCTTCTTCTAGCAATCCTCCCACTCTCATGACAGATAACGACGCCATCATTGCTGATCACCAAGCTCAAAGTCGCTACCTTACTAGCAGAGAAAGCAGCAAGAGATGCTGAGAACGAAGAGAAATCGGTGGAATATGAGAATCCTCAAGAAGTGGTATTGGCAGAAAACCCTGAATTGGCCAAACAAGTCAAGGAGATCGAACGTACTCTGGACCCATTCACAAGGGGACCAAATTCTAGATTTTGAAGGACTCTGCCTTTTTCCAGATTCTCAATTACCTGAGAAGTTCAATAGAACTGGCAATCCCACTAGCCATGTCCGCCATGTCATCAACACTCTGAAGCCAATGGGCTTGAATGATGAGCTCATTGTTCAGTTATTTCAAAGGACTCTTACTGAAAGCGCTCTCGATCGGTTTCTCACTTTGGAGTTTGTGCACTATCATACTTGGCCAGAAATTGCCAATGCTTTAGTCAAGCAATATGCATACAACGTTCAAATTGAGTTAACAACTCGAAATTTGGAAATGACTAAGCAGGAGTCAAACAAAGAATTTGCAACCTTTGCGGCTAGATGGAGAGAAAAAGCCGCCAAGATGAAGAACCGCCCCTCTGAGGAAGATCAAGTGAGAATAGTCGTCAAGAGTTTACAGCCCAAGTACCTCACGCACATTTACACTCAGGCTATCCCTGATTTCAAGCGCCTGCATGCTACTGGGCTGCAGATTGAAGAGGGGATCAAGCTAGGCCTCATTGGGAAAGAAGAAACTCCTCCACCCAAGAAAACCTTCCCAACCCGTACATCTCCTGCCTCCGTCAACACCCTTAACTCAACCTTACCATAAGACCCTTTTCAAATTAGCTCATCCCGAAGCTCAAATCGCCCCGGTCGCAACTTTGACCCTCTCTATATGACCTCATCTCAAGCCTCAGCCATTCTGAGCCGTTAGGGGCATCTCAAACCTTTAAACAAACCACTTCCTCGGCCACTCTATGGCCCAAACCATGATCTTAACAAAACAGTGCGCCTACCACCAACACCCTAGGTATAAAACAGATAACCGCATGCGTCTCCGCCATGATATTCAAGATCTCATTGACAGCCGAACTATAAAACTTCCAAAACCTGATGTGCAAGCCAATCCACTTCCTACTCACAATGCTGAACCACCACCCCGAAACATTGATCTCATAAACCTATCTCACAACCCCACATACAATCCTGGCCAATACATTGTCCAAAACAATCAAGCCAAGCCAACCTTTACCTTCCCAGAGGAGGATGAATGTTTCATGATGGAGGAGGAAGAAAACAATGAGTCCGATCAATCGGAAGTGATCGATCCCGACATGTCTGACAAAAGTAATGAAGACGAACAAGCAAAGGGGAAAATGACTTTGACGAAATGGAAGGAGAATACAATGATCCACTCGATGGAATCTCCTTAGCATCACTATTCAATCAAGTGGAAATAGCTGATGACTACACAATCAATAAGGAGGAAGAAAGGGTGATGAAAACCCAGACCAACACTTCCATTTGGGGACTACTCATGTCTCAAAGAAGTAGCCTCCAGTGAAGATGGATCCAGTTCAAAGGCCCTGTTTGGCAAAGAAGAGGGTGGAAAAGAGTATAAAGTTGCGAAAGGCAAAGGTTTTGAAAACGACCTCGAAATGCTACAATAGCTAAGAAGTCACAACATGGCAAAGAACATTAAACATTGCTTTTATCAAGCTAAAACATGTTTTGAGCCCCTGCTTGGGCATTTAATTTCTACCAAGTGAATTCCTGTTTCATCCTCTAGACTATGCTTATTCAATGATTTATTTCCTAAATTGTAATTACCAATACACTATAGTCTCTTTGCCAAAACAAGGAAAATTTCAAGGAATCAAGTTCCTTATGTCACTAACAAAAAGGAAGGAAAGGATGAACTCTAGTTGCTTAAGAAACTAGGTTTTTGTCAAAACTTAGAAAGAAGAAACTATCTCCGCGAGAACACTTAGGGTTAGCTCGCTCATTATAAAGGTACAAACACAAGGGAGATTTGGAAAAATATCTCCATCAAATTCCTCTCCGAAACGCAGAAATCCTCTTGAGAGAAGTGCTCATTGGGTAACCTGAAAACCCAAGCAAAAATAAGAGCAAAGCCTGCTAGGGCAAGAAAATGCAAAAACGCAGCCTAGGCAAAAGTTAAGGCATTCAAAGAAAAGCTCGCTAGGGATTCTACCTCCATTAGGTAACCTAGGCAAAATCAAGAGCATGTGAGAAGAAAAACCAAGAGTGAAAACTCAACCTCAAAGGTGATGATTTTGGAACTACGTAAAAGGCTTGATTCCTTGATTAGGGATACGTAGGCAATCTCTCATCGAGATGCGGCCCAAATATTTGGAGAGAAGGAAAAGCATCAACAGATTTGTACTCAATGATAGGCATAGCTAACACTGCGTATTGAGCTCGCAAAAGATGAGTATGCTTTTCTCGAAGAATTGGCAACAGCAATAGACACAAGAGTTATAGTTCATCCCCTCTAACCGAAAGGTTTTTTGACACAATGAACGGAATACCTCAAAAACTCTAGAGTTTGGCAATCAAACTATGGAACATGGCAAAAGCAAAGGCAGGAAAACCAAAATCAAGCATAAGAAGGGAGAGAAAAAAGGATGCCACTTGGCCGAAACAAAATCTACCTTCAAAAAATCAAAGTAACAGCCGAATAATATATACATCGGCCGCAAAATCGATTCTTTAGCCGAGTAATCAATTCTTCGGCCAGTATTTCATTTTCACACAAATTATTGTCTATCAGCAAATACTTGTTCAAAAAGCCATGTTCTGACTATCGTATGCAAACTCAAGACATCTAGGGGCATAAAAAGCATTTCTCATTACATGAACAAAAGCTTGCCTACAAAATCATCACTGTGGTTGCTTTCACTATACAAATACAGTTTCTGCTTCTCTTTTGCTAACCATGAATAGGAAGGAAAAAGAAGATCCTAAAGCTGGTCGTGACGCCGTCTTCGAGACGATCTCTGAAATGAAGAAGGGGATTGCTGGCTATCCTCCCCACTGACAGCTAGTGCTCATTCAGTGCTTCGTCCACAACCTTGCCTTCAAATGAGGTCGAATTACCCCGAGCGTAAGGCTAGGTCATTGTCAGCATAGATACCGGAAATCCGGAATCGTTCCCACAGAGAGAATCTCGATAGCTAAATGGGATTTTTAGATGCAAGTGTTCCCGGCGTTAAGACGGCCAACTATCAGTTTGCTTTGGAAAGTAATGAAAAAGACTAGAAACTGGGTTTTAATTAAGTTTAAACAAGCGGCATGGCAATGGAACTACTATCGCCCGTGTCTTAGGCCATCGGGCCATTCTCAACAAAAACTCGGTTGAATCGCACGGCTTAGGCTATCAACCGGAAGATTTAGCTATGAAATCATTGAAAGACTAGAAATGAAATATGGAAAACAAGTGAGCTCTTTTCGTACTTTTGGCAAACACAAGCCGAGACATCGCTCACGGAACCATATGAGCGAGCATATGATCACCGGAGATTAACATCGACTAGTTTTGTTACGTAAAGGCGAACTCTTCTTATTTTCCATACTAAACTTCGAGCCGAGAGTTGAGAAAGGCAAGATTAACATAAGACGCGAGGCGATATTCGTCCCACGACCAAGCCTAAACGACTACTCACGCATATTGTAAGGATTAGAAAGCATGGCAATATTGGAAAACATGATTAACCGATGGAATCGAAAATAAACTTGATTTATATAAGGATCTAGTCCGGGGCTACAACATTAATAAACGAGAAAAGATTAAACGGAAAGTACTTACTTGAGTTCTTTGAAGAAATGACTAGAAAAGCTTAAGACACCATTAATGGAGTTCTAATAAATTAAAAGACTTAAAGGAATTGTTGCTAGCTAATGAATGAAAGAGAAAGAGTGATATTTATACACCCCACCACTTCATCCACGAAAATATCACAAAACTTGCCAAAAGTGGCAAGTATTCCATAAATGGAAAGTCCAAAAAGTAGAAAAATATCTGCAGAAAAGCACCCGTATCGATACGGCTGAAAAGCCCGTATCGATACCAGTACTCTACGGCTAAACCCCTGCTCTGGAATCATATGATGTATCGATACGGCTGTTTTGCCCGTATCGATACCGCCTGAATTTCTGCTACACCCCAGGCCATGGCCTTGGCATAGGTTGCCCGATGAACCGATGGCCACTATCATGCCTTCAAAGTGCCACCAGCCTTGCACTTGTTCATTCCCAACGCCCGACGGCCACACTCCATGAGGCATCGCCACTCGGATACCCTCAAGGGTTGTTCCAAACATCGAAACACGCCCCTTTATTCGCGTATTGCCTGAAATGCTCAGCGGGAAACTTTACGCGCAAAATGACTAAAAAGACTAAAGAAAACACGAAAAGAATATCAAAAGCCTGGACTAGGCGCACCAATTATCTACGAAATTGGGTGCTTATCACACCCCCCAACTTGAACATTGCTAGTCCCGAGCAACAACAACATACCACAAAAAACAAAACTAACTATGCAATCCTTCCGACAAATTAACTTAGCACATGCGCATCTCGTAACCAACGAGCAGGAGTTCCAAAAACAAATTTATTCAAATTCCGCAACTAACAGCTGAAAACTGAGACGATAGCTAAGCATTGAGCATATTCTAGGCCAAGTACAAAAATTCGTATCCTTATCAAAAAGTAGGATACGGACACACACATATGCAAATCGCATGCTACAAACCATATCCCAAGAAAAAGGGCTCGAAGCTAGGCAATGGAGAACAACAAAAACCATGCCTTATATGAGGAGAGCACCCTTAACAAAAATCAACACAAAGCTTTAAGCTAAGATACCGAAAAGAAAGCATGCCACAAACTAAATACGCACCTTGTCAACAAATGAATCAAAAAGGGATAAACGAGCACTAAAGATCAACTAAGGACTTCATAAAGCTTATATTGACCTTGGTTAATCAAGAAAGGTTAGCAAAATGGGTGGCGGCCATATACTGGCTTGGTTAAACTACCCTTGGCCACCACCGACTCTAAACTACCAAGTCAATGGCCACAAGTCGGCCTCAACAAAAACTTCTAGCTACCATTTACGGGTTCAACTAACAAAAGTAAAAACAAGATAGGATAGGTGGGCTGTCAACCACCACGCACCCCGACCAAGTATAGGGCTTTGTACTACTCCACCGACTAACAACCACTAAGCATCATCCCCCGAAACCGGCTCATCCCCGGCAAAATCATCAGAATCCTGGGCTTGAACATCAGGTGGTGGGACATAAGGCTCACTCGTAGACCCCTCAGCCCGGCTAGTAAGCCACTCCAAACGATGCTCCATACGGTCCTGCTTCCGAGCAATTGCCCTTCTCTCTTTCTTATCCTTCCTCAAACTTCCAATAATTGACACCCCCTGGCAAAACAACTTTTTATACCAAACCGGCTTCGGCGCTTCCCTAGGTGGCATTGAAGTCAAGTAATCCCCTCTCGGTGCAGCCCTCGGAACCCTAGACTGAGATTGGCTCTTTGTCAAGACAGTGCTATTAATTATCCCCGGCTCCAACCTATCGTTTCCCCTATACTTCTCAGCTGTGGCACCTTGTGCTCGACAAATTTTGGTAATTAGACAAGGGTAAGGCATCCGGGTGTTCAATGGAGCACTTGTCTTAAACTCTACAATTTGCAGAAAAATATAAGAAGCCCAATCTATTTTCATTCCCGGTTGCATAAAAGCATAAAGATGGACCCCATCACCAAAAGCTAGCTTATTTTCCATACCCCGAGGGTTCAAATTATGGTGCACGAATTGGTTAATCAGCTTGTACCCCTCTCGAAACCTACCCGTCACATGAGCATCACCTATATTCTCAACATTGCCCTCATACAAAGCTTGACAAACTTCCTCAAATGTAGCAAAGTTATCCCTAGGATAATTTATCTCCTGTGTAGCCGGGCGGTTATAATCTAAAGCCTTAGCAATAACATCACGGGTAATCACAATATCTAAACGCCCGACTTTGGACGTAATTTGAGCATCGGCTTGATTCAAAGTGGTAGCATCAGGCACAACCATTTTCTTATAGAAAGCAACTAATATACCCTTATTATACCCTTTGCATTCACCAAAAAAGTAAGACAAACCTTGCTCGGTAATCCGCCGAATTGCCCGATGTCCTCCCCCAAAGCTCGGCGCATCCACATGTCGCTCATTCTTGACATTTCTCCCTGCCATCCCATCCTCCCACTTCTTTTGTCGGGCTGAAACCACCTCCTCCGAAGTCCGCTTCCTCCTCTGACTCGGAGGAGGCACGTCCAACTCCTCATCTTCCTCCTCGGGTTCCACATTACCCTCATCCTCAACCTCGGGATCTCATGAGGAGGACGGAACATACGGGCCTTTGCCCTTAGCCTTGTGAGCCGACATTTTAACTCGAGGAGGCATTTTTTTATTTTTATTTTTTTCGGATTTTGAACCAAGGGTTTCGAAAATTTCGGATTCCGGGTAAGGGGTCGAAATTGATGGTGGGAATAGGCTTGGGAAGGTTTATGGAGAAGATATATGGAAGTATTAGGGGTTTTTGGTGGTGGAACAAAGGAAAAACGAGGAGAGAGAGAGAGAGAGAGAGATCTCGGATTACCTTGAGATTCGAAGTTTGATGCTCGAAACCCTCAATTTAGTACTTGAATCACGGAGAGGAGGCGATTTGGTGAAGGTTTGGTGGAAGAATCACGAGATTTGATGGTGGATTGAGTGTTTTTGGGTTGAATTTGGGTTTAGGGTTCATGGGTTGTGGGTGGCTATGGAGTTGAGGAGAGAGAATGGGAATAGGGAAGTGAAGAAGTCGGTCTGCAAGTCGCCTGAAAAGGGCCTGAAAACCACTCGGTATCGATACGCCCATTATACCCGTATCGATACCAGTTCGTTATTTTTCCCCATCGCTCTGTTTCAATTATGTATCGATACGGCCATTAATCCCGTATCGATACCGCTTCACTTTGGCCAGAATTTTGCTTGGCCATCCCCTTTTTGCCCTGCCACTGCCACCGTTCACCTCAAAATACACCCGTCATGATACCCGAAGCCTCAAAAATTGAAGATTTACCTTTTGCCGCACAAAACCAAGTACGAACCAACCACCCTAACAACCGGTTTCGTAAGGATAAGAGTGTGACACGAACTTGGCTTTATATTTTAGGAACGATGGGACACATATGCGGTTCAATCAAAGAACAAATGCCTTGTATCATTTCCTAAGTGCGTCGTAAATTCCGAATTGATTCAAGATAGACAACAAACATATTCAGGCATGACATGAGATTAACTACCTAACTACAATACAAGAAGAACAAAAACGGGATATGGGCCAAACTTGACCAAAACACACTCAGACGTCGCAAATTTCACCTAAGTCCATTCATGCAAGTTGCGATATACAAAATTTGCGTAACGAACTCTTGCCAAATAACACTTAATGAGCATGTGCCAAGCTACTTTAATCCACTAATTTTGTACTAACGGAAGGATTGCAAAACTAAAAAACGAAAAATTATATACAAAAAGCATAAAAACAAATATCATAGAGATATCCCTCCCCCCAACTTGAAATAAGCTATGTCCTCATAGCATGGAGAACAATAGTAAGGAAAGGGAACAAAAGATGTTACCTCGGGGGAATGTCAACCCCCGTATACCTCGACCAAGTTGGAGGCTTGTGTCATTGCCCACTTTCGATCCAGAGTTGGGTGCTTCCAAGGCTTCACTCCTTCGGTCGGAACCACCAGCTAGTCACACAGGGCCATGGTCAAAGCTTTATTGGCCTAACAACCGCGACACGTAGCCGCACCCATGCTTAGGGCTCCTAAATGCCTCAATCACTTCGACGGTAGACCCAAACCACCCAGGCTGGTGTGGTAGCATGTAAACCTTGCAGAAGCGGAATTGTACGAAGGACCTACCAGCAGGCAAATGACATTAGAACCGCCCGGCTCGTGGTATCCGGGCAACAAACAAACATAAATAAAAACAAAAACAAAAAGGAACACCACCCGATTTTCACGCAATCTCATGAGTCATACTTTTCTTCCCGAGTCCCACCAAAGAGACAAAACTCGGGTGGCTATACTAGACCGTCGAATTTGTTACATCATGCCCGAAGTAAAATCTACCGCTTGACCTTGCCAAGCAATTAAGCCCAGCGTTCCCTATGATCGAAACAAAGTGAGACAAGACAGAGCCTAGTGCCAAAGCACGGGAATATCAAGTCTCACCCAAAGACCTAAACTGCCCCCGAAAGGGACATATCTAGTGAGCATGGATCATTAACGGTAAACTACTACAAAGAAGGACTAATTAAAGCCCGATACAATGATGCATTAGTGAAATCTCATGGTGAAAGAAACCCGAAATTAAACAAACATGCTAATATGTACAAGAAACTAAACATTGCCCTTACTAACCGGAGCTGGGCACACGATCCTTATTTTAGTAGCGGCGTGCGAAGCTACAAATACCCAAGTCAATGATGGGTACCCCTACAATTAAGTCCGGGGGCCGGGTCCGACAAACAATTAAGTTCAGCGGTTACGCTGTCGCTCCCCGTGCAAACATAGATAGGAAAACCGATTTAAACAACAAGGTCGACCGGATATACCGGCGCGACCAACTCCTCTTCCACCTCCTCAACCGGAAAATTCTCTAAGAATGGCTTAAGCCTTTGCCCATTGACCTTAAAAATATTCTCATTTGCGGGATTCATGACCTCAACGGCCCCATGAGGATAGACTTTATGCACAACATAGGGGCCAATCCATCGGGAACGCAACTTGCCCGGAAAAAGATGAAGTTTAGAATTGTAAAGCAAAACCCTTTGACCAACTTCAAAATTTTTCCTTTGAATGTGCTTATCATGCAAATCCTTAACCTTAGACTTGTAAAAATTAGTAATATCATATGCATCTCTACGGATTTCTTCAAGCTCATTCAATTGGAGTTTAAGGTGAACTCCGGCGTCGGGCAAACGATAGTTTAACTGTTTAACAGCCCAATACGCCTTATGTTCTAACTCCACCGGAAGGTGGCATGCCTTACCATATACAAGGCGATAGGGCGAAGCGCCCAAAATCGTCTTGTATGAGGTACGATACGCACACAAAGCGTCGGTCAACCTTAAAGACCAATCCTTCCGATTGGGATTTACCGTTTTTTCAAGAATACGTTTTACCTCACGATTTGCAAGCTCGGCTTGACCGTTGGTTTGAGGGTGATATGCGGTGGAGACCTTGTGAGTTATACCATACTTTTTCATCAAGGCGGCGAATGGCCGGTTGCAGAAATGAGTCCCTTGATCGCTAATAATTGCCCGTGGAACCCCAAATCGCGAAAAAATGTTCTCCTTAAGAAACTCGAGCACCACCTTGTGATCATTCGTACGCGTGGCAATGGCCTCAACCCACCTTGACACATAATCGACTGCCAAGAGAATGTACAAGTTACCAAAAGACATCGGAAATGGCCCCATGAAGTCAATTCCCCAACAGTCAAACACTTCAACCACAAGAAATTTAGTCTAGGGCATCTCATTCCGTCGGGTCACACTTCCCAATTGTTGACAACGGTCACAGGCTTTGCAAAAATTGTAGGCATCTTGATTGAGGGTTGGCCAATAGAAACCGCATTGTTGGATCTTGGCGGTGGTCTTCCTTGCAGAGAAATGCCCACCACATGCCTCGGTATGGCAAAATTTAAGAATCCCACGTTGGTTACAATCCGGAACACACCGGCGGATGATTTGGTCGGGACAATATTTGAACAAGTAAGGATCGTCGTAGGAAAAATGCTTCACCTCCGATAAGAATCGCCGACACTCATGAGAAGACCAATATGTTGGAAGCAGCCCGGTAACCAAATAGTTAACAATGTCAGCAAACCACGGGGTCGTTGAGATACCAAACAATTGCTCATCGGGGAAACTATCGCCAATAGGCAAGTGCGAAGTACGATCCTCAAAATCCAAGCGCGACAAATGATCCGCCACCACATGTTCCACCCCCTTCTTGTCTTTTATGGTAATATCAAACTCTTGGAGAAGCAGTATCCAGCGAATCAAGCGGGCCTTGGCATCCTGCTTGGTGAATAGGTACTTGAGTGCGGAGTGGTCGGTGTAAATCGTGATCGGGGCACCAACTAAGTAAGACTGGAACTTATCCAAGGCAAAAACGATGGCGAGAAGCTCCTTTTCAATTGTGGAATAATTCATTTGGGCATCATTGAGGCTTTTGCTCGCATAATATATCACCCACGGATGTTTGTCTTTCCTTTGGCCAAGAACGGCCCCGACGGCATAGTCGCTCGCGTCGCACATCAACTCAAAAGGGAGATTTCAATTGGGCGTTTGAACAATAGGAGGCGTAGTAAGACTAGCTTTGAGCTTAATGAATGCCTGCTCATATGCTTCTGTCCATTCAAATGGAACATCCTTGGGAAGGAGGTGGCAAAGCGGCCTTGAGATTGCACTGAAATCTTTGATAAATCGCCGATAGAAACCGGCATGGCCTAGGAAAGATCGGATGTCTTTAACGCACTTCGGGGTAGGGAGGTTTGAGATAAGGTCAATCTTAGCTTTGTCTACCTCAATGCCCTTGGCCGACACGATATGCCCGAGCACAATTCCTTGAGTGACCATAAAATGGCACTTCTCCCAATTTAGAACCAAACTCTTCTCCTCACATCTCGTTAAGACCTTCTCCAAATTGGCAAGACATGACTCAAACGAGTCGCCAAACACGGAAAAGTCATCCATGAAGACTTTTACAATCTTTTCGACCATATCGCTGAAGATACCCATCATACACCGGGAAAAGGTGCCGGGAGCGTTACACAAGCCGAATGGCATGTGTCTATAAGCAAAGGTCCCGAACGGGCATGTAAACGTTGTTTTCTCTTGGTCGGATAAGGCCACTTCTATTTGATTATAGCCCGAATAACCGTCAAGAAAGTAGTAAAAAGCATGACCGGCTACTCTCTCCAAGATTTGATCGATGAAGGGAAGAGAAAGGTGATCCTTGCGCGTGCTCGCATTCAACTTGCGATAATCAATACAAACTCGCCACCCGGTAGTCACACGGGTCGGAACAAGCTCGCCTTTATCATTTTGTACAACGGTGACCCCCGCCTTCTTTGGAACAACTTGTATGGGGCTCACCCATTTAGAATCGGCAATAGGATAGATAATCCCCACGTCAAGCAACTTAAGAATCTCGGCCCGGACCACGTCCTTCATGATTGGATTGAGCCAACGTTGTGGTTGCCTTGACGGTTTCACATCCTCCTCCAAATAGATATGATGAGAGCATAGAGAAGGAGAGATGCCTTGAATATCTGCGATAGTCCACCCGATTGCCTTTGTGTGCCTCCGCAAAAGTGCTAGTAACTCCTCTTCTTGGAGTTTGTCAAGAGAGGAAGAGATGACCACCGGAAATGTATTGTTCTCACCAAGAAATGCATATTTCAAAGTATCCGGTAGTGCTTTCAGCTCAAGAATAGGCGGTTCAATGCTAGAGGGGAGTGTTTTCCGCTCAAGAGGTGGCAACTCTTCAAACTTTGGAAGCCACGGTGCAACTCCACAAATTTCCTCATCACCATCTTCTCCATTAAGCACGGAAAAGAGTGACTCCATCTCGTCGGATTCAAGAAAAGCGGCCTCCTCCGAGGTAAGAGCTAACTCCAACGGGTCTTTAAACAAAAATTCATCCACATGCTCTTGCACCAACGTATCCACAAGACTTACATTTTGGCAATCCTCGCCGTCCCCCATTTGAGCTCCAACATTGAACATATTAACTTCCATTTTCATATTGCCGAATGACATGTTCAGAAGACCATTCCGACAGTTAATGACCGCATCCGAAGTTGCTAAAAATGGCCGCCCAAGGATAACGGGAGTAGATAAAGGCGTTGTAGACGACGGGCATGTATCCAATACCACAAAATCCACGGGGTACACAAATTGATCCACTTGTACCAACACATCTTCCACCACTCCACGGGGAATTCGGACACTCCTATCCGCTAATTGAAGGGTAACCCGCGTAGGCTTCATCTCCCCCAACCCTAGCTCTTGATACACCGAATATGGAAGCAAGTTCACACTAGCTCCCAAATCCAACAAAGCTTGCTCCACCCTCTTTCCCCCAATAGTAATTGCAATTGTAGGACATCCGGGGTCCTTGTACTTGGGTGCAAGGTTGGTTTGGATAATTTGGCTCACTTGCTCGGTAAGGAGCACCTTCTTATTCACACTAAGCTTCTGCTTTTGGGTGCATGAATCCTTCAAAAACTTGACATATGAAGGGATTTGCTTGATGGCATCCATTAACGGAATGTTAACATTGACTTGCTTAAACACCTCAAGTATATCGGCATTCTTAGATGGGTGAACCGGCATTTTCAGTCGAGACGGGTATGGCGCCGGAACGGGAGAGACTTGTGGGCTCGGAGTGGGTACGGCTTCCGTTGCAATTTCCACGGAAGATTCCCCGTCTTCCTCAATAGCTTGCTCGATACATTCCTAAGGAGTCAGATTTGATGGTGCCGAAGGTGGTAATACAATAGAAGTCCCTGGCGGCTCCACTTGCGCATTGTTAACGGCCTTGCCACTCCTCAACATGATAATTGCTTAAGCTTGCTCGGGTGGAGGTGCCGAGGAAGTACCAATGAGTAGTTGAGCTTGGGGATTTGCTTGAGGTTGAGTAGGGAACTTTCCCCTTTCTTGTTGGAGAAGCCCGATTGACGTGGTTATTTTCCCCATTTGATTTTTCAATTCCCCCATCATTTGCGTGTTGTTCTCATTGTAATTGGATTGAGCTTGAACGAAAGCTTGGAAAGTATCCTTCAAAGATTGCCTCGGCGGGGGTTGGAATTGATTTTGCCCGTGGAATGGTCCAGAAGGCATAAATCCTGGCGGTCCTTGTGAAAAACGAGGCTGCCCTTGGCTTTGAGCGGGCCGCCATGGTTGCATTTGATTACCGGAAGGTGCTTGAGAGGGTCCTCCTTCTAATTGATTGTTCCAACGGAATCCCGACTGTTGCCTTGGGCCTTGGTTGAAATTTTGGGGGAACGAGTCAAACCATTGATTCAACGCACTAACTTCTTCAATCGGAAAGTTGAGAGGGCCATAGTGCTGCTTGAAAGTGGCAAGGGACGGACAGTTGTCGGTCGAATGACCCGTCGTTTCACAAATAGAACAATTCTCCTCCACCGCTCTCACTGCCTTAACTTCCTTCACGCCTTTCAACTCCAATTTTTCCAACTTTTCTGCCAATTGTTCCATCCGGGTTTCAATAGCTTGGTGCTCATTGATGGAGAACTTTTCGGAGCCTCCGGGGCCTTGGCTAGCCATAGCTCTATCCCCGACATCCTCATAACTCCAAGTCAAGGATTTCTTGGCCACTTCATCCAAGTAGTCCCAGCCATCATCGGGCGACTTGTTCATGAATCCCCCGGAGCACATGGTGTCAAGCAGTTGTTTGCTTTGCTGCAAGCATCCCAAATGAAAGTAGTGAATCAATTGATACAAGGCAAAACTATGGTGAGGAACCGCCGAAAGCAAATCCTTGTATCGCTCCCAGTATTGGTGGAAAGCTTCTCCCTCCCTTTGCTTAAAAGTCTGGATTTGATCCATCAAGAGCTTTGTTCGGCTAGCCGGAAAAAACTTCTTGTGGAAAGCATCTTGAACCTCCGCCCATGTGTGCAACGATTGGGGCCTCAAAGAGTGAAACCAAGTCTTGGCTTTATCCTTCAAAGTAAACGGGAAAAGCCTCAATCTTGCTTGGTTCAAGTGAGCATCCACAGTGACAAACGATTGGAGGGTCTCCTCGAAGGTCCGGATATGTTGATACGGATCCTCGCGCTCCATAGTCGGATTTGAACACGAATGTGTTTGCAGCAGTGGTGGGCCGTGGAAAGACTATCGGTGACAGCTGGGTGACCCGTTCTGGATTCAAATAGTCCTGAAGAGTCCTAGCCGGAGGTGCTTCCTCATCTGCCATTGATTTCCTTGATGGAGAATGCTGCCTAGAAACTCTGCTTGGTGGAGAGTAAGTCCAGAGATTGACACTTCTTACACGAGGCGGAGAACTAGAACGGTGCAGGCGGTTTGAGCAAGGACTACGATACACCCGAGGCCTTTGAAAAACCACAAGCATGAACGCTGCCTTTTGGCAATCTAGAGCTAGTAACCGCTCTGTAGTAAGAAAAACAGACTGGAGGGGCTATGCCGCCACCTCGCTCTCTCACAAGACAATTATGAGGGGCTATGCCGCCGCCTCAACAAATATAAGCAAACAGGAAAAGAAAAGCAAAGGCAAAGGATACTCAAACTAGCTTCGTTAAACCTCAAATCGAATTGGTGGCTCAGTTAGAGGTATCCGCTAAGTTGAGTATACGGTGCAAGAAAAGAAAAATGAAATGGAATACTTACAGCGGTTTGTCGAACCTCCCAAATAAGCTATATAAGAAAATCCCCAGCAACGGCGCCAAAATATGCTTCGTCCACAACCTCGCCTTCAAATGAGGTCGAATTACCCCGAGCGTAGGGCTAGGTCATTGTCAGCATAGATACCGGAAATCCGGAATCGTTCCCACAGAGAGAATCTCGATAGCTAAATGGGATTTTTAGATGCAAGTGTTCCCGGCGTTAAGACGGCCAACTATCAGTTTGCTTTGGAAAGTAATGAAAAAGACTAGAAACTGGGTTTTTATTAAGTTTAAACAAGCGGCATGGCAATGGAACTACTACCACCCGTGTCTTAGGCCATCGGGCCATTCTCAACAAAAACTCGGTTGAATCGCACGGCTTAGGCTATCAACCGGAAGATTTAGCTATGAAATCATTGAAAGACTAGAAATGAAATATGAAAAACACGTGAGCTCTTTTCGTACTTTTGGCAAACACAAGCCGAGACATCGCTCACGGAACCATATGAGCTAGCATATGATCACCGGAGATTAACATCGACTAGTTTTGTTACGTAAAGACGAACTCTTCTTATTTTCCATACTAAACTTCGAGCCGAGAGTTGAGAAAGGCAAGATTAACATAAGACGCGAGGCGATATTCGTCCCACGACCAAGCCTAAACGACTACTCACGCATATTGTAAGGATTAGAAAGCATGGCAATATTGGAAAACATGATTAACCGATGGAATCGAAAATAAACTTGATTTATATAAGGATCTAGTCCGGGGCTACAACATTAATAAACGAGAAAAGATTAAACGGAAAGTACTTACTTGAGTTCTTTGAAGAAATGACTAGAAAAGCTTAAGACACCATTAATGGAGTTCTAATAAATTAAAAGACTTAAAGGAATTGTTGCTAGCTAATGAATGAAAGAGAAAGAGTGATATTTATACACCCCACCACTTAATCCACGAAAATATCACAAAACTTGCCAAAAGTGGCAAGTGTTCCATAAATGGAAAGTCCAAAAAGTAGAAAAATATCTGCAGAAAAGCACCCGTATCGATACGGCTGAAAAGCCCGTATCGATACCAGTACTCTACGGCTAAACCCCTGCTCTAGAATCATATGATGTATCGATGCGGCTGTTTTGCCCGTATCGATACCGCCTGAATTTCTGCTGCACCCCAGGCCATGGCCTTGGCATAGGTTGCCCGATGACCCGATGGCCACTATCATGCCTTCAAAGTGCCACCAGCCTTGCACTTGTTCATTCCCAACGCTCGACGATCACACTCCATGAGGCATCGCCACTCCATGAGGCATCGCCACTCGGATACCCTCAAGGGTTTTTCCAAACATCGAAACACGCCCCTTTATTCACGTATTGCCTGAAATGCTCAACGGGAAACTTTACACGCAAAATGACTAAAAAGACTAAAGAAAACACGAAAAGAATATCAAAAGCCGGGACTAAGCGCACCAATTATCTACGAAATTGGGTGCTTATCACTCAGCCTCAAGCTACAAGGAAAAGAATGCAAAACAAGGGGCAAGCACCAAGTGCCTCTTCTCCGTCATCAGAATGGAAGGAGACAAAGGAAAGGGCCCGTGGCCAAACAAGAGCAACTGAAGGAACAGCAGGCAGAACCAAGGAAAAATGGCAGTACTCCATACAGTCACCTGCCTAAAGAAGCAAACCCGCCCAGTCTCTGATCTGAGCATTCTCCAAGTCTACTTTAGACATCGAAGAAGTAGACCTCATCAACGCCAGAGGAGGAGGAGGAACAAACTGAAAATCCTCAGCACGCGGGCGCCATTGGCTGGCCACCCGATCACATAAGTACCAAGCTTAAAGGGACCCTCGAATAGGCTATGAGAACCCTGGAACGCGCAAGAGGGGTGTCCTCTGATACACCACTCCAAGGGTCGAACCTCGCCTGCAAACAAAGTCTAAATCAGCCACAACACAGAGGAATGGAGATCAAAAAACAAGGAATGCAAGGGATACCTAATCAACCGTCAATCGATCCAAAACTCGTCGCCAAGGCTCAAAACTGGTGACCATGGCTTCCATTGCCCCACCAACCATCGCTCGTAGCGAGGTTCAAAATCGGGGAAAATCACAACGAGAAAAGAAGTAAAGAAGAAGGATATACCTCAAGTACCTGGTAGTGACCGCCAAGAATCCCTTCCCGTGAACAAGCCCTAAGGATGCCATACCAGTTGGCCAAGGCAGATGCCCCCCAATCAAACTCCTAAACAGCCTCCAGATACTGCAAAGGGGCTAGAGACTGCGTTTGCCCAAGGAAGTAAAAAAGAAAGGCCCGTGTCAGCTACTCAACACTCACCTGAGTCAAGATATCAATCTTCATAAAAGTCTTGCTCAGCCAAGAGACATCAACATGACCGCGTAAGTAAGAGGTGGCACCTTGCCCAAGAACCACTCCAGAGCCCCTGTCCACTCCCAAAGCTTGGGATCAACCCGAAGAGGAATTCCACCTACTCGCAAGCCAGTAAGCAAAGAAAAATCACCTGGCGTGATCGTCATCTCACCAACAGAAGGAAAGTGGAACGTGTTGGTAGTATCCCACCACCTTTCAACTAGCGAGGTCATCAACGACCAATCCATCTTCAGAAGATTGAGGCCCAAAACAAACGCCTCGAGACTAGCAACGCGTACTAGCTCCCGAGCGCGCTCCAGCAACATCAAAAACCACTTATGCACCTCTTTGCCTCCGCCGCGAGCCTCTAATCTCCTATTCCTCTGCAAAGTTCAACAAAAGGGAGTTAATCTCATGATTGCATGAACAAATAAAAAGCTAGGGGCATCAAATTAACGTTTAAAAAGCATGCATTGCCTAAACAGGGGGCACGATTATTTTAGTCTTTTTAAATAAAACAATTTCGACCCAACCACGGGTCCTTCTCATTCACACCCCTGGCTAAAAGGGATTTCATCCCGAGAATGAAATTCATCATACAAAATTTAAACTCCGAACTAAAGCAAAACTTTTTACTCTTCAGGAAACTTACCGAAACATTGAGGACGCTCAAGTACTGCTCAGCGGCTCTACGTCCACACCTCATCAGCTCTATGCCACGCCATGTGCACAGCCTCGCGCTCAGCAGGCCAGCAAAACAATCCTGTGGCTTCTACACCCTCCAGAAGGTGTTTATGTTGCTAGCTTCCAAAAAGCGTTTATGTTGCTAGCTTCCAGAAAGCGTTTACGTTACCAGCTTGCAAAAAGCATTTAGCCATTAAAAGACGTTTGAGTCTCTAGAAGGCGTTCGGCCTCCGGAAGGCACTCCCAGCAGTAAAGGTGATGGAAATCTCCCTAACAAAATGGAATATGGTCAAGAACTAGCCTTGGGGACAATCCTGAGCATGTGGAATCTAGCCTTGGGGGCAATCCCAAGCATACTCAGAACTAGCCTTGGGGACAATCCCGAGCATGTGGAATCTAGCCTTGGGGGCAATCCCGAGCATACTCAGAACTAGCCTTGGGGACAATCCCGAGCATACTCAAAACTAGCCTTGGAAGCATCCCAAGCATGAGGAACAAATCAAACCCCATGGAGGATGGAGGATGGAAGATGGAATACTCAACAGCCCTAAGTTCACTATCACTACCAGAAGCTCTATGTTCATACTTAGTAGCCCTGTGCCCAAGTCGTTCAAACAGCTCCGCATCTTCAGCGGCTCAAAGCCCATCTCAAAGCATTCAGCAGCTCTACGCTTGCTACTCCAGCAACCATACAACTATCAACTCATTCAGCAGCTTTGCTATTCATCATTATCAAACAACTCAGCAGCCCCGTGCCCATATTCACCCACATCCATCAACTCATTCAACAGGCTCTAAGCCCAATCATCATCAGCAGCTCTAAGCTCACTCAACAGCTCAAGAGCTCATCATCATATCCACCATCATTCCAACGGCCCTACTCAACGGCTCTACGCCTATATTCATCAGCTCAGCGGCTCTACAGCTCCAAGCCCACCATCTCAGCTGGCTCTAAGCCGTAACAACCATCTCGACGGCACATAACCACCATCTCTATCATCTCAACGGCTCCGAGCCCACCATTTCAACTGGATCTAAGCCATAACGACCATCTCAGCGGCTCCAAAGCCCACTATCTCAACTGGCTCGAAGCCGTGCTCGAAGCCTATGTTTACCATCTCAGCGGCTCCAAGCCCTCGACTCAGCAGCTCTACGCTCGCTATCACAGCAATAGGCTCTACGCCCGCTATCTCAACTGGCTCGAAGCCGTAACAACTATCTCAATTGAATGCTCGAAGCTCTTCGCCTATTCTCGGGCTCTACGCCTGAATGCTCAAAATCAAACATTTTGAATGCTCGAAGCTCTTCGAAAGCCCAACCACTATGTACTGGATGCTTAAGGTTTATACCTTGAAATGCTCAAGCTCTACGCTTGAATGCCCAACCACCGCGTACTGGACACTCAAAGCCTGTACTTTGAATGCTCGGATTCTGCTGTCCGAATGCTCGAGCTCTACGCTCTGAATGCTCAAGTCCAGAACTTGATTGAAGCTCTAAGCCTAAATCAACACACACACATGGGCCCGTGCACATTTGCATCAGTTGCATCAACATTATCACATTGAGTCTGCATCATCATAGCTGTTCACATCTAACCACCACCATCACACATATACACTCTGCATATCTCTCATGAAACAGGTCAACCCTGTAATCAACCGGCTACACGCCTCGATTTTATTGATCGGTCCAGTACCTTGATCCATTGGCTCTATGCCCAAACTTATGATGAGAAAGCTCTGTGCACAGACCATCAGAATGCAACCAGCTCTACGCTTCGATTCAAATACGTCAAGCTCTGAACTCCGACACCTCAGGCTCTCGCCTTATGATCAATACCAGTTCCGCGCTTCGGTTCCATCCAGCTCTAAGCTCACCTCAGGCTCTTGCCTGAAGACTGCAACAGGCTCCACGCCTCAATCCAATCTCCCCTCGCCTCAAAACTACAACAAGCTCCACGACTCAATCCAATCTCCCTTCACCTCATGACCACAGCAGGCTCCACGCCTCAATTCTATCACCCCAGGCTCTCGCCTCATGACCACAACCGGCTCCGTGCCTCGGTTCCCTCATCCCAAAGCTCCAAGCTCTAGTTACTGGCCTTATGCCCCCCATATCTCAAACCGGCATCCAACTCGTCCCCAACAGATGGCTTGGATTCCACCCCAATTACATCAATTCCTTCCAGCTCATTCGCAAGGATAGGCAACTCTACCGAGCCCCTCTCAGTCAAAGTAAGGATGATCAAGAAAAGCAAATGCACCTGCCGTGTACTGATCTACCCCAAAATACTAAGGAAGCTCTCCGCAAAAATTCCCCCAGCAGCCCCGCGCTCCTTCAACTATCTTCCGCCAAAACACTGGCTCAGTCTAGGTACGTTGCACTACGGCTTTTTAAGCCCAAAGGTACGTCTTCTGTCTCTAACCCTCCAAACTTTTTATTTTTCTTTATTGCCCGAACTACGGTTGGTCTGAATTTCCCCTGTGGAATACGTAGGCAGCCTCCCGGCTCGACCATAACAAAAACCTTTTTTGAAAACCCTTGGAATAGTGGTTAGACCACATTGAGTTGCTTTTTACAGCTTTGACTATTACTCAAACATGTCTCGCGATCCGTCTGAGCTCAGTCAAAGAGGGGCATCTGTAGACACCCCAATTTGGCCTAACGATTATTTCAAGTCCCACCTTGGGGACCATCCAGATGATGAAATGGATACAGTGATTGCTGATTGCCTTCTCAAGAACCTTAGGACTTTCGGTAAGAACTTTGAGCCACTTAGAGGACCTCATCCAAAGCCATATAGCTTTTCAGACAGAAAATACAGAAGCCTAGGAGAATCCATCTCTCGGCCGTAACATCGATCTCACGGCCTTAACAACATTTCCTCACCCGAGCAACCTGTTGCTAGAAAATCTCCCTGAGAGATCAA
Organism: Rhododendron griersonianum; assembly: GCA_018127125.1. Taxonomy (NCBI): domain Eukaryota; kingdom Viridiplantae; phylum Streptophyta; class Magnoliopsida; order Ericales; family Ericaceae; genus Rhododendron; species Rhododendron griersonianum. The sequence continues at coordinate 26,190,152 of CM030790.1, read as the reverse complement.
TCCCTCGGCCGCAAGATCTATCCTTCGGCCGCAACATCGTTTCCTCGACCGCCAGATCATCAAATCCATTCCTCAGCCGTAAAATCGATTCCTCGGCCGCCAGATCGTCTTTTTCCAGAATTCTGGAATGTTCTGTCAGTCGTTTGATCGACGCACCAAAACCCTAGCAGCCTTTTTCTGATGCGTTCGGGCTACGAAATAGATCGCGTCTAGAGATCTTTGAACCCTAGAATTCCTTTTTGATTCACGCCATTTGATTGGCCGGATTGAGTCATCCCTATGCCTATATAAAGAGGCCTTAGGGTTCCGAAATTAACATTGAATTCCTCCATCCCATACCTCAAAACTCTGCAGAAATCATCTCACATACTCCCTCTATAGAAGCCCTAACCTTCCAAAGGCAGCCACATCCCGAACGATCAAACCCTGAAGTACAAACCCTAACCCTAGGGTTTTCAAGAAGCAATCAGTCCATCACAATCCAATCCAAAGCAATCAAGCAACTGAGGGATCAAGGTGGTGAGGCCCAACGGTCTCTGGTTTGTTTTATTTACTGTATTTATGACTAACCGTAGCGTTTTAATCATCTGTTAATCCTTTTGTCTGGTGTGAGGAAGAACATCGACCGGGACTTCGATCCCTCGGTCGATACATCAAACCAGGAGGATCCCTCGGCCGTGACATCCATTCACCGGCCGCGGGATCCATTACCCTGGGACAGCTTGTTTTGTTCTGCTTTTCTGATGCATGCTATACTTATCGCATTGGCTCACCTTATTTACTGTTTAAAGGCTTAAATAAACAGATTATGTGTTGGAATTAAACAAAGCATCTATATGTCTTATGTTGAACGATTATGGGCCAGTCTCACGACTGGGCAAAGAGGGGTGCCTAACACCTTCCCCTTATTGTACTTTTGGCTCCCGTGCCCTGAATCTCTATTTATTTTCCTAGTTTTAATAAACTGGGTGGCGACTCTGTTTTGATAATAATCGCTATCGTGTGGCGATGTTCCTAGCCATGGGAATGTCCACAATCTTGGTTTACGAAGCAAGCAACCAATCGAGCAACAAACGTGATCAATCTGTATGGCGATGCCCCATCTGGGAGGTGTCTACAGTTTTTGGCAACTCCGCTGGGGATTTGAGAGCCATAACCAAAAAGTTCAACATAAGATTAATACATGCCTTGTTTAATTCATCTATCATATGCATCGAGCGGGCAACCCGTTGAGTTCACCTGATATCCCGGCATGACACGGGCTATGTTGGGGGTTCCAGCAAACTCCACAGTCACTCGTACCTAGTCAGAAAATCGATTTAAGTTAAGTTCGATCGATCTCACGGCTCATTCGATCTTTTTCTTCCTCCTCTCTTTCTCTCATTCGAACGATCTCCTTTATTTTCTTCTCTCTCCACATTGGCCGCCGCCGTTTTCCACCTTTCCGCCGTCATTCATCCGACCACCACGGTTCCGGCCGTCATTTCCTTTGGCTGCCATGGCCTCATCGCCACCTTCTCCTCCATCGTCTGGTGTTCCCACATCTTCCACCGCTGTGCCGAGAAATACGGGCAAGGCTCCGGTCATTGAGGCCTCGATTCTTGGCGGGGTTTCAAATACCCGCGTCCTACGTTCAAGTCGGCGTAGGCCGATTGTTAAGGGGGATTCTTCACAACCGAATCCCCCTAATGCCAATTTTGAGACTCCTTCTGATGCAGGCAACGATTCCTTGCCGCCGTTTGATGCTGCCACGTATGCCCCTTTGGTTCATATTATCGGGGGTGGTGATTCGCTGCGATATCGTCCTCCTCTCAGTGATGTTTCATCTGGTTTTTCATAGGGAGCCGGAGTAGCACTTCGGCTTTACGAATGTGAAGGTAAATTTTGTCCTGCCAATAATATTGTTTGTATGAGAGTCCATGAAAGTAATGATCGATATTTGAGAATGAAATTTGAACATTTTAGAAATTGCCCCCTGTGTAGGCGATATTTTTGTATGTTTGTTTTGATCTTTTGTCACTTTGCCAAGTGAATGAAAAGCTGCGTGTGTGGGGAAGTGGTCCCCAAGTGTATGAGTGGTATGAGAGACTTCCTCGAGATGCAAAAGACGTAGTTGCTCTGGCTGGCTTTGAGCAGTTAATACTAGGCTTTCATCTTCCAAAGGCGGAGCTGGGTTTGACTACAGCGCTTGTGCAGCGGTGGTGGGATACCACAAATACTTTCCATCTTCTCGAGGCTGGAGAGATGACGATCACCCCAGGTGACTTTGCTTTGCTCACAGGTCTGCGAATCGGCGGCGATCCTCTTCCGATTGACCCACGTATCCATGAGCGAGAAGGTGCTTTTGAATACCTTTTGGGGAAGGTCCCTCTCGTGTCAGAGAGTGGTCACATTACCTATTATTGGCTTCGGGAACAATTTGATCGAGATGGTGTTCTGACAGAGATTTCTCTTTCCCAACTGGTACGAGCTTTCCTTCTTTATCTCCTTGGGCAGACTCTGTTTTGCAACAAGGAGAACCCGGTGCATGTCCAGTTTTTGGCCGCTTTGGTCAATTTGGAGACTATAGCAGAGTTCGATTGGGGGACCCCTGCTTTGGCCACGTTGTACGGGCATTTGAGTGCCTGTTCTCGAGGTGTTAGCCTCTCGCTGGGTGGGCATCACCGTGTTCTCGAGGTATATGCTTCAGCTTTCTTTGTCGTTCCTTTGTCGCTTTGTTTTCTATATCTCACGCTCGTCTTTTATCTTGTAGCTCTGGGCTTTTGAGCACCTGCCGCAGTTCCCTCCTCCGACTAGGCATATTGAGCCTAGGTTTGTCCCACGAGCGGCCCGCTGGCTGAAAGGAGTTCGGAAGACGCGGTCGCCTGCCATGGATTTGTTAGCTTGGCGGCGAGTTTTGGACCGTCTAACAGCGGACCAGGTGTGACACGTTTTGCTCCTTCTCTATGTCATTTCCCTACTTTTGTTGACGTTATTTCCCTTACTACAGGTGCGTTTTGACCCATGGGACACGCTGCTTAATGATGTCCCTTTTGAGTTGACCTCTGCTCGGGCTTTGGATAGCCAACACTTCCTTTTGGAGGGGCCATTTTTGAGAGCTTGGTATCTCGGAGAGAGGGTAGCGAGCCAGTACTTTCCACGTTTCGAGGCGTTGCAGCTTGTTCCTCTCCCTCCTCCTGCTGGTATGAGATCAACCCACCCTTTAACCAGAGAGGGTTTGCTGCTTGCTCTTGAGAGACAGCCAGCCATGAGTTTTCTTGTAGCGGGAGATTACTCGGCCTTTCGCTTGGCCTTGCTGACCCTTCCTACTGCTACCACTGCTGCTGCTCCTCCCGTTTGGCCACGAGCCCCCAGCTTCATCTTTTTCCACAATGCCAACGGAGAAGTGGAACGCCTGACGTTGTTCCCGTGTGCTACTCAGCTTCACGTGCTTCCTACTAGAGTTCAGCAGGTTACGTTGAAGACTCTGTTTTAGTTTCCTTTAGTATTCTTCCCCTGCTTTGCTATATATGTAATTATTTCCTCTGTAGGTGCCTGCTGATATTGTTCAGGAGTGGTTACGTGCATTCCAGAGTGCAGAGGCCTTGGCTCGACGGCAGCGAAGCCGGATAGTCGCGGTATATATCCTTTTGATTTCTTTCCTTCCAATCTCATATTTTATGCGAAGCTGAATGTCCATATTCTGTGCTTTGCAGCTTGAAGCGGAGCGGGTGCCGACGGTGTCGGTTACTCAGAGTGCTAGAGTTAGCGAGGGTGGGAGTACCAGGGCCAGTGATGGAGATGCTGGAGCTAATGATGGAGGTGAAGGACAGAGGATTAGCATCCCAGTTCCTAAGCGCTTTCGTCCTGCACCTAAGAGGGGTCGTGGACAGTAGCTTGCCTTTTTCCTTGTACCTGTATTTGTTAGTTCTAAAGACAGATATTGATATTGTATTTTTATGAAGCAACTTCGGCATGTTTGTCAAAATATCATGATTTATGTTTTGTCCTGAGACACTTCAGATTTGTATTTAATGGTTTAAAGCTTTATGAGTGTTAAAACAGATTAAAACATGGGCCGAGGAATGGATTGCTCGACCGAGAATTCCATTCTTCAGCCGCTACTTCTAGTTCCTAAAGAAGCTGAACATTTTGTTTTAGCCAAGTGGCATTCCTTCCTTCTTACACTTGAATTCGATTCATGCTTTTTATTTGCTTTTGCTGTTTCCACTGTCTCTTTGCCGTGTTTTTGGGATTTTTAGGATATCTTGTCCTTTATGTTGATGACTTTTGAGTCAGAGAGGATGAGCAATGATTCTCACGTGCCTTTGCCTTTGTCAATTCCTTGAAAAATGACTAACTCATCTTTTGTGAGCTCAATACGCAGGGTTAGCTATACCTATCGTTGAGCACAAATCTTTTGATGTTTTTTTCCTTCCCTCTGAAAGTTTGGGCCGTATCTCGATGTAAGATTGCCTACGTATCCCAATCAGGGAATCAGGCCTTTTACGTAGTTCCAAGATTACCACCTTTGGGGTTGGGTTTTCACTCTTGGTTTTTCTTTTCACATGCTCTAAGTTTTGCCTAGGTTACCTGATGGAGGTTGAGTCCCTAGCGAGCTTTTGAATGCCTTATCTTTTGCCCAGGCTGCGTCCTAGCAGGCTTTGCTCTTACTTTTGCTTGGGTGCCTTAGGTTACCCAACGAGCACTTCTCTCAAGAGGCTTTCTGTATTTTGGAGAGGAATTTAGCGGAGATGATTTCATGAATCGTTTGTACTTTCACAATGGATAAGCTAACCCTAAGTGTTCTCACGGAGATAGCGTCTTTTTCCTAAGTTTTAACAAAAACCTAGTTCTAAGTAATCAGGGTCGTTCGTCCCTTCTTTCCTTTTTGTTAGCAACATAAAGAATTAGATTCTTAAGACCCTTTCATCTTTGGCAGAGAGACTGTAGCGCATAGCAATTGCATTTAAAGATTGAATCATTTAACAAGCATAAGATGATAAAAATGGGAATTTATTTAGCTATAGAAAATGCCCAAACAAGGGCCCAAAACGTGTCCCAACTTGTCTTTAGGAAATGAAAGCAATGTTTTCGTCATGCGATTTACTGCAGTATCTCGGGAGTGGCTCCTTTTTCCTTGCCTTTCGCAGTTTTATACTCTTCTTCACCCCTCTTCTTTGCCAAACAGAATTCCTAGGTCAAACTCAGCTAGCACCTTGACCCAGTCTTCGGGTATGGGAGACGAATTCATTGGTTCTTCTTCCAGATCACTGTCAGTCCATTCTTGATCAAAGAAGATTTGCATTCCAGGATACCTTTGTTTGGTAGTTTCATCTTCCCATGTTTCTGCGAAACTGCAGAATGGGAAGTCTTCTCCTTCTCTTACAAACCAACCGTTGAGTGTTTTTGGGACCATGAGTACGTTTTTCTTCTTTGATCCTGCTTCCTCTTGCTTTAGCTTTTTCCATGCTTCTCTTCTTTTCTATCTCGGCTTCTGTCGGGGTGTAGCCAAGACCAAAGGCGTATTGATTATGCGGGGGATCAATCATTTACGGGATGCCTTGTGTTCTTTTGCCTAAACCCAATTCAGGGAAGTAGTTTTATTTCTTCATCATCCATATGGTAGGGGTGCTTATGTAGAAGCTTCTTTCAGCCATCAAGGCTTGCACAGTAGTTGCTTCTTTAAGACTGAATCCAGTAAGGAAGGTTTCCTCGGTCCCTACCTCTTGGACAGGTGTGTCGGAATGAGCTCGGATTGATGAATCCCCTAGAATGGTTATGACTCTTCCATCTACTGCTAATTTGACTTTCTGATGCAAAGTGGAAGACACTGCCCCAGCGTCATGTAACCAAGGTCTTCCTAGTAAAAGATTGAAAGTGGCTGGTATATCCATCACATGGAACTCTACGTCTCTTTTGATCTTTTCCACTTCTACTGGCAGTGTGACGCACCCAACCACTCTTCTCTTTGAGTTGTCATAGCCCCTTACACCTTGGCTTGAAGGACGTATGTCGGCGACACCTACCCCTAGCTTGTCGAGGGTCCTTTGAGGACATACGTTTAAAGCAGACCCATTATCCACCAAGACTAGTGGGATCCATTTAGTGAGACATTTAAGTGAAATGTAGAGAGGTTTGTTGTGTGCAGGTCCTTCAGGAGGTAGATCCTTGTCAGTGAAAGCTGTTGTCAGTTTTGGAGCTTTTGAAGTCATTATGAAGCCTACCAGATCTTCGGGGGTGATGTCGATGGGAACTTTAGCTTTTCCCAAAGTTTTGAAGAAGGAATTGTGATGCTCGTAGGAGGACATAAGCAATCCCCAGATAGAGATATCAGCTTGGATTTTCTTCAGTTGTCTTAGCACTCTATCTTCCTCAGGTTTAGTCCTTTGGCTCTCCTCTTCTTCTTCTTCCATTACTCGTGTTGAGGTTGAACTTTCCCCACTTAGTTTAGGAGGTTTGTACACTCTTCCGCTTCGGGTGAGGTGACCTATTTCTTCTTCTTGGGTGCCCCAAGGATCAGCAGGCTCAATTCTTCCAACTTCCCAATCACTTGGTAGGGCTTGGCGTATGTCCAACCACCAATCCCCATCATCAATGGCATAGATGTGGGGTTCTCCTCCTGTTGCAAAGCACTCGTCATTCTTAGAGAATATCAGGGATGGTTTGGCTTAGGTGTTTGGGACAATGTGTCGGGTAGGATTATATGTGGGGCTATTGGATAGGCTTATGAGATTGATGTTTTTGAGGCGGTGGTTCGTTATTGTGAGCGGGAAGTGGATTGGTTTGCACATTGGGCTTGGGAGGTTTTATAGCTCGACTATCAATGAGATCTTGGATGTCATGACGAAGACGCATGCAGCGGTCTGTCTCATGTCCAGGGTGTTGGTGGTAAGCGCATTGCTTATTGGCGTCATAGCTTGGGCCGTAAGGTGGCTGAGGAGGTGGATTATTCAAGAGCCTGAGATGCCTTTGGCGGCTTAGGATGGCTAAGGCTTGGGATGGAGTCATATAGAGAGGGTCAAAATTGGGGCGGGGGTGATTTGTGTTTCTAGATGAGCTAGTCTGAAAAGGGTCTTGTGGTAAGGCTGAGTTAAGGGTATTGACGGAGGCAGGAGATGTACGGGTTGGAAAGGTTTTCCTGGGTGGAGGAGTTTCTTCTTTCCCAATGAGGCCCAGCTTGATTCCATCTTTGATTTGTAACCCAGTGGCATGCAGGCGTTTGAAATCAGTGATAGCCTGAGTGTAAATGTGGGTGAGGTATTTAGGTTGTAGATTCTTGACAACTATCCTCACTTGATCTTCCTCGGAAGGGCGGTTCTTCATCTTGGCAGCCTTTTCCCTCCATCTTGCCATAAAGGTAGCAAAGTCTTCATTGGATTCTTGTTTGGTCATCTCCAAATCTCGAGTAGTCAACTCAATTTGGATATTGTATGCGTACTACTTGACAAAAGCATTAGCGATTTCTGGCCAAGTCTGATAGCGTACAAATTCCAAAGTGAGAAACCAATCGAGAGCGTTTCCAATGAGAGTTCTTTGAAACAGCTGAGCAATTATCTCATCGGTTAAGCCCATCGGCTTCAGAGTGTTGATGACATGGCGAACATGGCTGGTAGGGTTACTCGTCCCATTGAACTTCTCGATGCTTGGCATCTTGAACCCTTCAGGCAGTTGGGATTCTAGAAAAAGACAAAGTCCTTCAAAATCTAGGATTTGATCCCCTTGTGAACGAGCCAGGGCGTGTTTGATCTCCTTGACTTGTTTGGCCAATTCGGGGTTCTCTGCTATTATAACTTCATGGGGTTTTCTGCTTCTTCCTCGTCTCTCTTGTCTTCAGCATCTCTTGCTGCCTTTTCGGCTTGTAAATAGGCAATTTGGGCTCGGAGTTCGGTGATAGTAGCATCATTGTCTGCCATTTTTGGGATGTGGTGGGTAGAGGGATTGCTTGGCGAAGCTCGGGATCGGGTAGATAGTCGGATTTGTTGAGAAGATGACCGCGAAGTCCACAGAAGTGATTGGGACCGTTGCGGTGAGGGTGTCTTGACAGGCAAAGGTGACAGGTGAGATGACTGTAAAGACCTCTGTTTGGTGTGACTTCGGGTATTGTAAGAGTATAAAACTGGCTGAGGTTGCTTCTTTAATCTACCTATTGTGCCTACTTTGTAAAAGTAGAAATACCTGTAAGTCAGTACTTGGCTCGTACAGGGTTAGGACTTGGGCTGAAAATCCCAACCCTTCTGCACAGAAAGAAATGTTACAACAACAGATGATACGAGGTGTGAGGAAGAACTTGGAAGCAAAATGCAAGTAGGTTCCTAGCCTGTAGGTTCATGTCTTAGTTTGATAAGTTCTATGGGTTTCTAATACATGCAAGGTTTAGGTAGTCTCAGGGTGCTCCGTTGTCAAAGGGCACCAGTCCTTTCACCAGCCCATCATAGGCAGTGATTGAGTGATTCCCTTTTTGATTTACCACTAGGTACGAGTGACTGTGGAGATTGCTGGAACCCCCAACATAGCCCGTGTCATGCCGGGGTATCAGGTGAACTCAACGAGGTTGCCCGCTCAATGCATATGATAAATGATTTAAACAAGGCATGTATTAGTCTTATGTTGAACTTTCTGGTTATAGCTCTCATGTCCCCAGCAGAGTCGCCAAAAACTATAGACACCTCCCAAACGGAGCATCGCCATACAGATTGATCGTTTATTGCTTGATTGGTTGCTTGCTTCATAAACCAAGATCGTGGACATTCCCATGGCTAGGAACATCGCCACACGATAGCGGTTATCATCAAAACAGAGTCGCCACCCAGTTTATTAAAACTAGGAAAATAGATAGAGATTCTGGGTACGGGAGCCAAGAGTACAGTAAGGGGAAGGTGTTAGGCACCCCTCTCTGCCCAGCCGTGAGACTGGCCCATAGTTATTCAACATAAGACATATAGATGCTTTGTTTAATTCTAACACATAGTCTGTTTAATTAAGCCTTTAAACAGTAAATAAGGTGAGCCAATGCGATAAGTAAAGCATGCATCAGAAAGCAAAAAAGCAAAACAAACTGTCCCAGAGAGATGGATCCCGTGGCCGGTGAATGGATGTCACGGCCGAGGGATCCTCCTGGTTTTATGTGCCGGCTGAGGGATCAAAGCCCCGGTCAGTGTTCTTCCTCACACCAGACAAAAAAGTTAGCAGATGATCAAAACGCTACGATTAATCATGAATACAATAAATAGAACAAACCAGAGGCCGTTGGGCCTCACACCTTGATCCCTCAGTTGCTTGATTGCTTCGGATTGATGGTGACTGACTGATTGCTTCTCAGAAAACCCTAAGGTTAGGGTTTGAACTTCAGGGTTTGATCGTCAGATTGATGGCTGCCTTCGGGAGGTTAGGGCTTTTGAAGAGGGGGTTTGAGAGAGTATTTTTGCAGAGTTTCGTGGCTTGAGAGGGTGTGGAAGTATACGAATTTTGTGATTTTTTGTTGTTATTTTCGGAATCCAAAAGCCCTTTATATAGGCAATTGGTGACTCACTCTGTCCAATCAAAACGCACGATTGCAATTGCAATGCAATGCAAACTCTTCGTGGTAATCTCTGAGCGTAGCCCGAACGCATCGGGAAGGTAGTGTAGTTGGATCAAACGTCTGACAGAACATTCCAGAGTCTAGAAAATGGACAATCTGGTGGCCGAGTAAAGGATCTGGCGGCCGAGGAATGGATGTTGCGGCCGAAGGATAGATCTTGCGGCCGAGGGATTGATCTCTCAGGGAGATTTTCAAGCAATAGGTTGGTCGGGTGAAGAACTGATTTTAAGGCCGTGAGATCAATATTACGGCCGACAGATGGATTCTCCTAGGATTCTGTATTTCTATCTGAAAGGCTATATGGCTCTGGATTGGGTCCTCTAAGTGGCTCAAAGTTCTTACCATAAGTCCATGGGTTCGTAAGAAGTCAATCAGCAATCACTGTATCCATTTCATCATCGGGATGGTCCCCAAGGTGGGACTTGAAATAATCGTTAGGCCAAATTGGGGTGTCTACACTGGTATAACGTGTCAGACTTTGTGGATGATCAAGATGAACAGTACACCTTGGAGGCTTTTAGAGATGAGGAGCTGGCTAGGATGGAAGAGCAGGCGGAGCTGTAGTTAGGAACCCTAGAACCCCTTCATTTGTGTAAATATTGAACTCTTGTGGGAGTTTTGTTGTAATAACGAGCCAGACTCCATTTGGTTTTATCAATAAAATGTTTATTTAACGTTCCCAAAAATCAGGGGCGTTACACGCCCAGTACCGGTACCCGCTGCGTTTTTCTGCAACTTTTCAGCACGCTTTTGGGACACTATAAATACCCCCCTTTTACCTTTTTTCACACCCAAATGCCACAAAATCAGATCTCAAAACCCTCTCTCACCCACCCCATTCCAATCTCACTCTAAACTCTTGATTTCAAGCTCGAATCTTCAAGATCCACGGGTTTCCATCCTCAAATCACAATATTCTTGCATTTGGTGAACCAAGGGTGAGTTTTGTGCTCTTGTTCTCACTCCTTGATGCATACCCACGTTTTCTCTCTCTCCTCTCAATTATTTGTTGATCTTTGCTTGTTATTCATGTTTATGGGTCATATTCACTCTAGGTCTTGTATTTAAGCTCGGGTGGAGCTTGTTTGTGGCGGATTCAAGCTTATTCCTCTTGGTAAACCTAGGGTTTTGCTCAAAACCCATTTTGGAAGGGATTTTTCTCTTTATCTACATGTTTTGTGGTGAATTCATGTGATATTTGTGTTTGAATGTAAAGTATGGTCCGGGTGGGACACTTTATAGCTTGTGAATTGCCAATGCTTATGTATACTATACTTTGTCTTTATTGTTATGGTTCTTGAGACATATGTGATGTGTTTGGTAGTGTTGGTATTGTGGTTGTTGTGAAGTTGAATGTGGAGTTTATTGTGACGCAAGGGGTGGACCACAAAGTCGCAAGGGGTGGAAATTGGTTGGAAGAAATATGTGTATGTCCATGTGTGAAAATGTTTCAATATTGGTAAATGGTGTTGGTATATGTGGTCATTGAATTCGCCATCTAGCTTGATTGCACCGTATCCATGCATAACATCTCATTTCATATAGATTTGGTAGAGAATTTCCTACTGGGCTAGTGTAGCTCAGAAAAATCCTTCCTTTCAGGTTCGAATGCAGGGCAATAGGTTGCACGACATGGTGTATTTGGAAACGAAGACTTTTTGGAAGCTAACAGGACTTAGTTACTCATCCATCTTTGTATTAGTCTACTTTTGGATAGAGATGGTATTGTAACTAATTTACTTTGTTTGATCTTTTGACATAAGATTGTAAAATTCTAAATACTTTGCACATGTATCTAAGTTAAATTGGGCCAGAGTGCCAATGCTGTTTATCTAGAAACTTGGGGACTTGACTTGTAATTAAACAGGTGGGAACTCATTTTTAGGTAATATTTACTTTATGCGAGGATCGTTTGTCGAAACAGTTTAATTATTTATGTTGAAAATCAAGGGCGTGACAACTCGGGAGCTCTGTCACAACATATGATGAGCTTGACCATTGACCATGGCTTTTGCAGAGACTCTTTTCAGTCCATTCAACGTTCAACCCTGGTCCAGGTCAATACTCAGACTGAATATTCAGAAGACCAACAGACATTTCCCCCCCAAAATATATTTCACCTTATTTTTGATTTATTTTTCAAAATTCAAAACTATTTTCTCCTCCCCTATAAATACCCCCCATGTTCTACCTTGCAAAGGGCACGAAATTTCTCTCTCAAAAGCTCCCATATTTTTTGAAAATACTCTCTCTCTCTCTCTCTCTCTCTAAATTACTTCAAAGTCTCTTTCAAAAATCAAAGCAATTTTAAGGAAATCATTAGAAAATCCAAGAGCTTAACCATAATCAATCTTTCATCTTTCTGTGATTTTCAGCCCATTTTCAAGCACCAAAATCAGTCCAAGAAGCCAAGTCAAGTCAAGCAAAGATATAAACACCTTCATAATCTACTGTTTTCAAACTTCTGAGGGGGATCAAGGGCCCATACCAGTTCCTTATACTGGTCATGAGCTCATTTGATCTTAATTTAGTAACAAGAGCAAGAAAAACACAAAGAAACAAAACTTTTTCTTGACACTGTGTTCACTCCCAAGCGCTCGAGACCATTCCTAAGCGCTCAGGAGTGCTACTATCACAAAAATCTTGTTTTGTCATCAAATACTACATTTTTTGTTCTTAGTAAATACTGGGTGTGCACTGGTCCTTCCAGAGCCCAATTAGTTTTATTTTCAATTGCAAGGAAGCAAGGTTTGGATGGTTAAGACCAGTTCTTAACTATTTAAAACCCTTTGTTGAGCACTGGTGTCCATTATTAGCTTTATGTTTCTGTTTTTAGTATCAGAATGTGTCTGGATCTAACCAAAAATTGCAGGGTGGCTCAACAGTACTCTCGAGCGCTCAGGTCCAATCCCGAGCGCTCAGGAGTAATCTCAATGACACCAGTCTTATTTTCTGTTATTATTCATATCATCTTATCCTACTATTACATTTTGTACATATGCACATGTATACACTTTTACTTGTTGTGCCTGTAAATATGTGCTAGTTGTTTTTAATGAAACAAAATATTTTTAATAAAATCTTTGTGGGCTACCACAGCCCCGGGTGGATCGCAGCGGCCCAATGAAATCGCGCGCCTCGACTTTGGATCGATTTGAAAATGGTTTGAATAGTCACCACCCGGATTTATGGTTCGTCACCCGAGAAACCGTTTTTCTTTGAAAATGATTGATTTGAAATTGAAAACCAGAGATCATTTGAGGGTCCGGAAGCCATGTTACGAGGGGGGAAGGGTTTTACGGCACCCCCCTCGCCCGACGCGATGTCGGTCTCTACTAAATGTTTGTGGGATTTTCAAAAGGGATTTTGTTTCATTAAACCAACTAGCAAGTATCCACAGTTATAACACGTAAGGAGTGCATGCATGTGCATGTGTACAGGGAGTGACAAAATGGTGAAAGAATGCCAAAATAACATGAAATGAAGCCCTACCTACTGACTTCACTCTCGAGCGCTCGGGAGTGGTCCCGAGCGCTTGGGAGTGCTGGTGCCCAACCTACAAAATTTGTTAGTACAAACAGGAAATAATGCTAACGACTGTAAATTGAAATGCTTTTAAGTATATCACCAGCTCAGCAGAGGACTTGAAAGACTGAGATAGGCCCTCAATCTCTCAGATCATGCATCCCTGCCTCAACAAAATTAGATCTACAACTTTAAAAGAGCAAATGGATATATTTATGCATGCAGAAAGTCAGAAAATATAGCAAACTGGGGAAAATGGAATGCAGTGGCATGCATGCACTCCCGAGCGCTCGGGAATGGTTCCAAGCGCTTGGGAGTGAGCTGCATGTCAGCTTACTCTCAAATGGAAAATGACATTACTTTATCATGCAGACACCCTTGTTTTGATTTTTCCCAAGAGAAAATCATCTTTTAACTTTGGAAAAACCTTATTCTTACATGAAAACTTGTGAGAAATGTTTCTGTTTTAGGAAAGATGATGTTCTATGTCTGCATGCCAGAATAAAACCATTTTATTTGAAAGTGCACCTCACCCCCAGCCTACTGCTTACCAAAATGCCATGCATGGAACTGGAAACAGTCCCGAGCGCTCGAGAGTATTTCCAGTAAGAGTTTTAAGAAAACATTTTTTGTGCACCCTTTGCTCTTGCTTTTACACTAAGGTCTCCCAACCATGCACCCAGTATTAGAGACTGGGACAGGCTGAGAGACCCCCCTCAGAATTGAAAAACAGCCTCTTAGTTTGAGATTGAAGGTAAAGATTTCTACCTTCACTTGACACTTTGCTCCTTGGATGTCTTTGAAAGATGAATACAGAGAGAAAAACACAGGAAATCAATAACCAGAAGTGTTCTGGATTTCTTGCATTTCCCTTGATGTCTTTGAAAAAAAAGCTTTGTTGTTGGAAAATGAGTTTGAGTTTGAAAACCTTTGCCTTGAACAAGAGAGAGAGGAGGGTGGTTTAGAGAGAGAGAATTTTCGTCCTCCCTTCTCAGCTGAAAACTAGGCATATATATAGGCCAAGTTAACCTATGGTTTTAAAATGAAATGGATTTGAAATAAAACATTTTTAAATAGACAAAATCTGCTGGCCTGATCTTTTCTGACTGAGGTTGAGTGTTGACTCAAACCTCAGCCGGCTCAAGGTGGCTGTCATGATGGATTGCATGGGTAGTGGGAAGCCTTGCCATCCATTGGGCAGCACAAAAGACTCGAGCGCTCGAGAGTGAGTCAGGCCAGTGGTTTTGGAAAATGGTTTTGAGCGCTAAGGACTACTCCCAAGCGCTTGGGAATGATTTTGACCATTTTATTTCCTTTTCAAATCCTTCAAGAAGCAAAGTCTCAATCGGTACGAGGCTTGTTTCGATCCAAATTCATCATCGGGGAGCCTCAGGGCCACAAATCAAGGAAATTCAATGAGTCCAAATTGGGGTGTCTACAGTTGCCCCTCTTTGGGCGACGCTCGGCATCATGTCTAGATACGAGTGACGTCCAAAGATTGAGACGGCCCAATTCGAGCCAAATCAAATCCTTGATTCAAAACACAAATGCAAGTGGAGACATTCGAATATTTAATGCATGCGGTCGCGTCTTTTCAGACTGCCTACGTACCCTTTTCTGTAGGGATCAGACCAGCGTAGTTCTTCGAGGCAAATGCAAACACGTGCAATGCATGCACCGGGAAAACATCGACAAGATATTGATAAGATAAATGCATGGAGAGTCCACCTGTTACTCTGTTTGGCAGACAAAATGAGGATAAAACATTCTGCAAATGCAGTGAAAGTGAAATGATTAGACTATTTTGATCGACTTCGACATAAAAAACCATTTTTCAAGCGTGAATCAAGAATGTATGATCGAATGAAGTTCGTGATCAATTGCTCTGTTTTGATACGAACAAAAATCAGGACTGAGATTGATTTTGTAAAATAAAATGCAAAATGATAAAGTTTCAGAAATGAGAAATGCTCGGGATGTTGAAAGCTGGCACGGGACACGAAGAACAGACTTGAGCGCTTAAAACCACTCCCGAGCGCTCGGGAGTGGTCCCGAGCGCTCGGGAGTGGTCTCGAGCGCTCGAGACCACCACTTGGGCCCGCCGTCCTTTCATCTTCTTCCAGATCTGGGGTACAAGTTCCCATTCTCGAGCGCTCGAGAACCAAACGGTCGAAGGTTTCTGTTCTCTCCTATTCTCGACGATTCCTCTCTCACCTTCTCTTCCAGAATCTCTCTCTCACTCTCTCGACTGATCTCTCCTCTTCTCGACTGAAATGGCACAAATTAGAGATCTTGAAATTACAACGATTTTTCGGTGGGCCGTGGTGATTTATGAAGTACGGAAGAAAGGGCCGAAGGGTTCGTGGGTGGGGGTAGGCGAGATAATGGCCGGAGGCGAGGGAAGGGGGGCGACGCCCAGCAGCGTGGAGGCTGTTGTGGGTGGCACGACGGCGATGGGTGAGGCCCGCCGTGGGGCGGCAGCGCCCGGCGGTGGCAAGGGGGCAATGAGGGTGGCCGGCGGTAGCGTGGCTATGCCCAGCGACGAGGGGGTTACCAGTGGGAGTACGGTGGCAGCGGGCGGCGTTGGTGGTGATCCTACGGTGGTAGAGGAGGCCCGGGGAAGTTCTACAGTGATTGGGGATGCCGGAGGGGTCGTGACTGAGCCCGACACAGGTGGGAGCCAGACCGACGGTGGCGGAGATGCCTCGGGCAGCCGGGGTGGCGCCCCAGGCAGCGGAGGTGGAGCCACGGGCACTCATCCTACTCCTACTGTGGAGGAGTTGTTCGCGGCCGCGGATCGGGCCCGCAACGAGCCACAGGCTGACGAGGCAGTGGTGGGTGGACGCGTCGTGGCCACCCCCGCCTTGAGGTCGATGGCGGCGGTACCGAGAGGAGGAGATAGTGGGATCGGGGCCTCACGCCCCGTTCCCTTCGAGGAGGGCGACTTCCTGGACTCCGCGGAGCCGCGGGATATACTAGACGCACTCGGCCTCGACTCAGGGGTTGCGGCTGTGCTGAGGGGTGCTGAGACTCCTGAGGACTGGGCCTCGGTGCTCCTATTGGGGGCTTTACTGAGCGGCGCGGGGGCGTCGGACGCGGAAGGTCACGGGGTTGAGGAGGAGGAGGAGGTGGAGGAGATGGAGATTGAGAGGCCGGAGATGGAGGTGGCTGTCGAGGCGCGGGTGACCACGGTCGACGAGGTGAAGGCTTACTTGGGAGGGGAGCGCCCCAGGTTCGCGATCGCGACTTACGCTCCGCGGGCTCACTTCTTCGAGCCGGTGGGGATGGACAGCTACGTCCCCGCTCGAGCTGACTACCCTGAGGACTTGCTTCTCCAAGACCGCGACTCGCACATCTCTTCGGGTTGGACCATGGTGGTTTTTGACAGCTTGAAACTCTTGAATTCGATACTTGAATTGCTTTGCAAAGAGCTATATTGATTGCTGATGTTTAATGCCATTTCTTTACTATGTTGAAACAGCGCACGACAGACGTATACGGCCACGGGGGCTCAGCTAGCTCGCTGAAGTACTTCAAGGGGCTGCCCAAGAGAGTACGAGAGTTAGTGGAGGCGGCGGGTTTCGGGCCGTTCATCCAACTGATGACGGCAGTGAGGGTGGACCGCGCCATGCTTACGGCGCTGACCGAGAGGTGGTGGGACACTACCAACACCTTCCACCTCCAGTTCGGGGAGATGACGCTGACACCTCTCGACTTCGCAGCGATCATAAGGCTGAGGGTGGGAGGAGAGCCGATCCCCTACGACTCGAGCTTGGTGTTGGACGACGCTCCCTTGCGGTGGTTCCTCGGGCGGGTCCCACGTCACAGCGGAGGGATGGCGGCATACGGACAGTTCATGGAGTACTGGGACCACGAGCCCGCAGACGATGAGGAGGCGGCGAGGATGGCCTGGACGTACTTGCTTTACCTATTCGGGGCTTCTCTGTACCCAAATAGGCGGTCGCGAGTGCACCTTTGCTACTTGGCGGGCCTAGTCGACTTGAGGCAGGCTGGACGGTTCGACTGGGGAGGGGGCACTCTGTGCACCCTCTACTGCTTTCTGGGGGCTGCCTCACGCGGGGTGGGCAACACGGTTGGCGGCTACTGGAGGATAGTCGAGGTATGATTTATGCTTTAAAACTTCTTTCCCATACTTGAAATTGAATTGACTTGAATTCGACCATTTGCAGCTTTGGGCTTACGAGGTTCTCGGGATGTTCCCGCCCGAGAACACCTGTAGGGACCCGAACTTGCTTCCTCGCGGGCTGGCCTGGAGCAAGGCATACAGGAGGACGAATGAGCGACGCAGAGAGGTGATGACCTTCCGACGTTGGCTAGACAGCTTGACTGGCGT
Source organism: Rhododendron griersonianum (assembly GCA_018127125.1). Taxonomy (NCBI): domain Eukaryota; kingdom Viridiplantae; phylum Streptophyta; class Magnoliopsida; order Ericales; family Ericaceae; genus Rhododendron; species Rhododendron griersonianum. Next base: position 26,172,711 of record CM030790.1, on the reverse strand, counting down.
TGCGGTATGACTTGTCCTTATTCCTTTCCTTTTCTGTATTCGACATTTGCCTTTTATTGATGCTTCAAAATTCGACATGCAGGTTCACTAGGATAGGTGGTCGAGGGTGGAGGCTGACTTCCTTTCGAGGAGTCGCGAGGTGACGAGGAGCAGGGTGCTGTTGGAGTGTCCCCTGGGCTGGCAGTGGTACCTGGGGGATCGAGTGACCCGACAGTCACTCGGTCTTCCGGCGTTCGTGGTACCTGGGACACTCCCTCCACGCGTGCAGAGGATGGAGACGTACACTCGCGCCGAGCTATAGCAGTTTACAGTGCCTGACACCGACCTTGAGAGGTACCTTCGACGTATGCTAGACTACGCTGCTTACAGGGAGCGGTACTTGGCTACGGACCTAGGGGTAGAGGCGGAGCTGGAGAGACGTGTAGCTGAGGGAGGGCGAGGCCCTGGTGCTGGAGGACAGGCTGGGGTGCGAGGCCGTGGCGGCCGGTCAGCACGAGGTAGGGGTCGAGGCGGTAGACAGCCAGTTGGTGGTCGAGGCACCAGTCCGCCAGGCGGAGGGGAGAGTGGCACGAGGGTGCCGGAGACGGCAGAGGCTTCAGTTTCGTCCGTGCTACCGACGCTGGAGTGGATGATAGGCGTGACTGGGCCTAGTGGTGCGCGGGAGTTGATAGACGTCCCACGCCTTCCGCAGCCGCCCATGCGGCTTCCTGCTCAGGTATAAACAGATTCGCATTTCTTATGCTTTAAATGATTCCTGCTTGTAATTTTCTGATCCTTGAATATTACAGGTACCGCGAGAGTGGGCTGAGACGGCCATAATGCTGATGGTGGGAATACGCCATCTGCTGAAAGGCTGTGCAAGAGGGAGGGTCCTGCAGACTAGACCTGCCCCTGAGCCTGTTTCTCTTGTTGCTCCACAGGTATGAAAAATGCATGCATATACAGTACTTTTAAATGAATCAATTGAATTTCGAACATGTATAGAATGATTGCATGCTTGTGATATGCAGGTGCAGCCACGACGTTCAGCCAGGGCACGACCCCAGGTTACCACGAGCTCTCCGGCTTCCGCCAGCACACGAGGACGAGGGACACAGAGAGTGTCGCGGCCTGCTGCGGAGGCTAGACAGTTCGAGGTTTTGCCCAGGGCGGCGTCCCAGCGGAGACTCACTCGTGTGGAGTCAGAGGAGGAGACAGAGGAGTCTTCTGAGTCCCGTGTTTTAGGGATGATAGACTCGGAGACTGCTTCTGGCTCTCCTAGCGGAGACGACGGCGATGATGGTGACGAGAGCGAGAGCACAAAGCCCGAGGGCCACCAGCAGAAGAGGACTCGTCGAGCCTGAGTCTTAGGTTTTTGCTTTGCTAGCTTTCTTGTACATAGGCCTGCGTGCCCCAATAGTTAGGATTGGGCGCATGTTTGCCCCAGCTTTTGTACTTCCTTCCTTGATCATTGTAAATACTGTATTTCATTTATGAGAATTTACACTTTGCTCTTTTATTCGTTTGCACTCCCTTTATAGAATTGTATTTTATGAAATATGTTCATCTAGCTTGAAAGAAAGTAAAGAGCACGCGAATTTCAACCGATACTCTCAAAGTAAGAACGAGAACTCGACATTGACACACAACAGCAAATTTTGAGCATTTGACTATGAAAACTAGACCTAAGGGCATTTGATTGTGAACAAGCTTGCTGTACAGTTGACATTGAGTGTTGTGACTTGCGAGGACCGCTAGAATCACCAAAATACCCTTGAGACAAAGATCGACACTCACTTACGCTCGAAAAGAATGGTTTTGGGATAAGTGAAAACTTGAACCAAGAGCGTTAATGCATATTTGATTGTGCCATACATTCACTAATGCACGTTGTGACTTATGTGCATCGCTGGACTCAATCAAATACGCTTAACGTGGAATTTGACATATTCGCGGAATGAAAACCTTGGAAATTTTCGTATTTTTTAGGAAAATGGACGAATACACAAGAAAGCACATAACGGAAACTGCTATATCCCCTAGGTACAAGTTGGAAGCCTTGTGATCTGAGCTTCTTGCATTTACAAGGATGAATTGAGGCTGGAAAGTTGGAATCAGAACCTGCTGCAAAACAGCAGCACTCTCGAGCGCTCGAGAGTGGTCTCGAGCGCTTGGGACTTCACTCCCGAGCGCTCGGGACTTCACTCCCGAGCGCTCGGGACTGCTGCTGTCTGCAGTCCCTTGTTGCTTCCCAATGTCACTCACCAGCTATTCACATGTCGTTTTCTTCTGCATGCACACTTCCAAGGTGCCTTGTAACCCTGCACTAACTGTTTCCCAGAAGAAATGGCTTCCCAAAGCAAGAGTTGAGCCTTTTCCAACACTTTTTTCAAACTTCCAAAGTTTGAATTTTTGAAATTGTCTTGAAAAGGTTAGGTTTGATGAGTTCCAAGGCTGGCGGGAAGTGGCATTGTATCCCCCAGGCCTCTATAAATACAGAGTCTTGCTTTGTCAAGCCACTCACACCTTATTCCATCATTCTTCTTCCAAAAATCCATCCTACTCATGGCCTTGCTAAACCAAGCCTTGCTTCGACCTTGGTTGGACAGCCTCGAAGGCATCGACTGGCTGAACTTCCGAGGGCACCGACTTTACGCCCTAAGGCATCTCTGAGAGGTCGCAATCCGTCCTGTCTTGCTACATGCAGCGGCGCGCTTTTGGGATCCCGAAGTGCATGTCTTTCGCTTTGGTTCTCAAGAGCTGTGCCCTACCGTCGAGGAATTCCATGCCTACCTTGGAAGTCACGACTCCACTAAACCAATTGTTCCAATGATCAGGGAGAGCATGAAGAACATTCTGAAAGCCAAGCTAGGAATCAGCGGGAATACCGCTGAGTTCCTCATTCGGGGCCATGCCATTAATATCGTGCAGCTGTACGAGAGGTTCAGTCCACCTGGAGACTTGACAGACTTTGAGTACCAGGGACGCCGAATGATGGCTTGTTGCATTTGTCTCCTGGCAGCCTTTCTGCTAGTTCCGTCCGTTGGTCAGCCCAGTTCTCTATTGGTGGGTGTTGCTTCTCAGATCGAGGCTTGCAAGGATGTTGCACCCTTGGTTCTTGCCGAAACCTTGATGGGGTTAGATGTTGTTCACGCCGATCGCACAAGGGTTTTTGGTGGTAGCCCGCTGTTGCTGCAGGTTAGGGACCTCACTCAACTCTCCTTTTTCTATTTCTCTCATTCATTTTACCTCAACGCTCGGTTTAGGCTTTTATCTGGCTCCTTACTTGTTTTCTCTCTTTTTGGGTAGATGTGGCTTTGTGACAAGTTGAGTCTGCTGACACCGCCGGCCAATGATTGGTGGTATCGTGCAAGCGGATGGAACCGTCCCTTTCTAGCGATGTACAGTAACGAAGATGACTGGGCTGATTTCCTTGCTTCTGCAGAGGAAGATGACGTTGTTTGGCGGTGCCATTGGCTGAGGCTTCCTGCCATGACTACTGGCAACATGGGCTCGACGCGCGTGCTTGTGGCTGGCTTGACAAGCTTCTCCTTCTATTCACCCTTCCGCATTCTCCGTCAGTTTGGTCTTAACCAAGAAGTGCCGCCGCCGGGCTCCGAAGTGCTTCGTCTCCCTCCCTTCACCATTCCGGGCCTTCGGAGTTATGTTCGATCGTGGGAGGCTCGTAGGACTGAGCCAAGTGACCCACTCTTCTCTATTGCTTCGACCGGAAGGTACCGCAAATGGCTAAGGAGAGATGTGGAAGCAAGGATGGGTTGACTGCTTACTTCGCCGTTCTTTGAAATAAAGAGTGTATTTTAAATGCGTGTTTTTCCGTTTTCATGCTCAGCTTGTAATGAAGAAATAATCTGAATAAAATTGACTGATTAAGGGTTTCCCCCTTTCGGTTCATTAATCGCATGCGCCTTTGAGAAAACATTCTGATTTGTCAATTTGGATTTTGATTTTTGAGATATTTAGGACCGAACCTCAGTGTGAGATTGCCTACGTATCCCTCGCGAAAAGGGAATCAGGCCCATACATAGTTCGGGCTAGTTTCGCTCGGGTATTAACACTCTCCTTTTGCGCTCTAAATTTTGCCTAGAACCGCCCTTTCGGGTTTTCAGCCTAGCGAGCTATTTTTCGACTTTTGCCTTAACTTTTGCCTAAGCCACCCTTTTGGGTTTTCGACTTAGCAGGCTTGCTCTAATTTTTGCCTGGGACCGCCCGCCCTTGCGGTTTTCGGCCCAGTGAGCTCTCTCAAGGGTAATACCGTTTAAGCTGATCCAAATTGACAAGGTTTGAGAATTCGTTGCCGTCAAGGTCAATGATTAAGGCCGCTCCTCCGGAGAGAATGGTCTTGATGATGTATGGCCCTGCCCACTTAGGTCAGAACTTCCCTCGTAGGTCAAACACTGGCGCACGGATTTCCTTGACTACCATGTCCCCTTCTTGCAGGTCCCTCGACTTCACCTTCTTGTTGAATGCTCAGGCGATCCTTCACTGATAACCCTGAATGTGGTACAATGCCCGTAGCCTTCTTTCGTCGAATAGCATGAGCTCCTCAAACCTTCCACTGATCCATTCAGCTTCATCCACCCCACACTCAGCCATGACCCTCAGAGATGGAACTTCTAGCTCGATAGGGAGAACGGCTTCCATACCGTACACCAAAGAATAGGGTGTTGCCCCCGTCGGTGTGCAGATAGACGTCCGGTATCCCCACAAACCTAGTGGTAGTTGCTCGTGCCAATTCCTAGTCGACTGAGTAGTCCTTTCGAGAATCATCTTGATGGTCTTATTCGCTGCTTCAACTGCCCCATTCGTTTGTGGCCGATAAGTGGTCAAATGATGCACTTGAATCTTAAACTCGTCAAAGAGTTCCAAAACCTTTCCCTTGAAGTGAACACCATTATCAGATACGAAGGCTTGAGGGACTCCATACCGATAAATGATGTTTTGCCTGATAAAATGAGCCACTTGAACTGCCGTCAGAGTCTTGTACGAAGCTGCTTCGACCCATTTGGTGAAGTAATCCACTGCTACCAAAATGAACCTATGACCGTTGGAAGCCGCGGGAGTGATCTTTCCAATGACATCGATGCCCCAGGCGAAGAATGGCCATGGTGTCGCCATTGAGTGTAACTCCGAGGGCGGGACATGGATAAGATTGGCATGAGTCTGGCACTTGTGACATCGGCGCACATACTCGATGCAATCTATCTCCATGGTCGACCAATAGTATCCCAGCCTCAAAACTTTCTTTGCTAGCATCATTCCATTCATGTGGGGTCCACAAACGCCTTCATGAACCTCCTCCATTACTGCTCTCGACTCGTCACCGTGAATGCACAACTTGTGAACCCCGCACGGAGATCGCCGATACAATTTCCCACCACAGATGATGTACTGAGACGCAAGCCGCTGCAAAGTGATCCGATCCTTCTTAGTTGAGTCCGCAGGAAATTCCCCCTTTTCGACAAAATTCCAAATATCGTGGAACCAAGGGAGCCCATCGTCTGGTTCGTCGATGTTCATGACGTAATCTTACACGTGCTTTCCCCTCTGCTCAATCATGACAGGTCTCAGCTTTACCCCGATTGGAAGTTCCAGCATGGATGCCAAAGTAGTCAGTGCGTCCGTAAAGCGATTCTTCATCCTCGGTACATGTGTGAAGGTCACCTTTTGAAAGTTCGGGATAAGCTCGTCGAGCTGCTGATGATACGGCTTCATCTTTTCATCCCTAACTTTCCATTCTCCGTTTGCTTGCGATACAAGCAAGTTGGAATCTCCGACAACTTCCAGCACCTTGACTCCAATCTCCAATGCTGCTTCCATTCCTACAATACATGCTTCGTACTCTGCCTCGTTGTTCGTGACTTCGAAGTTTAACTTGAAAGCGAGGGGTCATGCGACCCCTCAGGCGAGACTAGCACTATGCCAATCCCAAAGCCCTTCTGATTAGCGGCTCCATCGAAGTACAATGTCCACGTCTCACCGACTGCTGTCATTACGTCTTCATCAGGAAATCGAAATTCTGTGTGTTCTGGCCCCTCAATCGGACGATCTGCCAAAAACTCTGCTACCGCTCTTCCTTTCACTGACTTGCGAGTGACGTACTTGATTTCGAACTCTGCCAATAAGAGCAACCAACGTGCTAACTTACCGGTAAGTGCTGGCTTCTCAAATAGATATTTGAGAGGGTCCATCCGAGAAATCAGTATCACCGAGTAAGACAGCATGTAGTGTCTCAATTTCTTTGTGGCCCATATCAGCGCCCAGCACGTCTTTTCTAATGAAGTGTACCGCTCTTCGCTTCCCACCATCTTCTTGCTCAAGTAGTAAATTGCCCTTTCAACCCCATCTTCTCCCTCTTGTGTCAGCATGCACCCCATTGACGAGGGCGTGACGGACAAGTACAGGATCAAAGGTTTTCTCAAGATGGGCGGCATCAAGATTGGAGGATTCTGGAGATAAGTTTGCACTGCTTCGAAAGCTTTCTGACACTTGTCGTTCCACTCGAACTTCACATCTTTCTTGAGTAGTCGAAATAATGGTTCATAGGTCAAGGTCAACTTGGCGATGAATCGACTGATGAATTGAATTTTTCCCAAGAAGCACCGGACCTCCTTCTCGGATTGGGGTGGCTCCATCTCAAGAATGGCTTTGATCTTAGAAGGATCCACCTCAATCCCCCTGGTTGTGATCATGAATCCGAGCATCTTACCAACCGTGACTCAGAATGTACACTTCTGCGGGTTGAGACGCATCCTGTACTTCTGAATCCTCTCCAAGAACTTTCTCAACGCTGGGAGATGATCCTTCCGTTCCTTTCCCTTCGCTATCATATCATCGACGTATACCTCGACTTCCTTATGAATCATGTCATGCAGCAGTGTCGTAGCACCCCTTTGGTATGTAGGACCAGCATTTTTCAGCCCAAATGACATAACCCGATAACAGTATGTTCCCCACTCGGTGATGAATGTAGTCTTTTCTCTGTCTTCCGGAGCCAAGAAAATCTGATTGTACCCAGAGAAGCCATCCATGAAGGATAGTAAAGCGTGCCCTGCAGTGTTATCCACAAGTATGTCTATATGCGGCAATGGAAAATCATCCTTAGGACTCGCTTTGTTCAGATCTCTGAAATCGACGCACACTCTGATCTTTCCATCCTTTTTGGGGACGGGAACGATGTTTGCAACCCAAGTGGGGTATTCTGTTACTATTAGAAAACCTGCGTCGATTTGTTTTGTGAGCTCCTCTTTTATCTTTAATACCCAATCGGGCCGCATTTTTCTCAGTTTCTGTTTAACAGGTTTTGCATCGGGGTAGAGAGGGATCCTGTGTTCGACGATTTCCGGGTCGATTCCGGGCATGTCCGCATGAGACCAAGCAAAAACTTCTTTGAATTCTTTTAGTAAATCTGTGAGCTCTTGAAGCTCATCGGGGGACAGCCCGGAACCGACCTGAACCAATCGAGGGTTCTCCTCATCACCCAAATTTATCGAGATTATTTCTTCTTTTAGAGGCTGAGCATGCCTTTCATTTTCACGGTCGATGAGGGAACGGATTTCCTTGGGGATGTCCCCATCGAGATCTATTCCTTCATCGTCGGGATCTAAGCAATTTATTTCAAAATCCGGCAAGTAAGCAAAAGCATCGTTCATTTCATTAACAGCCTCCTCAGAAGGGGGAAATACAGCGGTGGACTCAAAGTCAAAGTAAAAACTACGATGTGCAGGGCCAATAGGCACGAACTCCAACTCAGTGCTAGACGATGAGTCATTGTCAGACTCAGACTCGGTGCTAGTGTCATGAGTGCGCTTTACAAGTGGTATAAAAATGCAGTTCTCATAAGCGCCTACAGCTTCCACAATGAGCTTGGAAGGGTCTTTGATTTCTTCTTCCTCTCCCAGCATGAGCACAGTAGCGTCCTCCTCCATACCCTCCGATTCCTCGCCCCCAAACAGAGATTGGAGATTGCCCAAACCGAAAGCTTCAAGCCAGTCCAGTGCTTCAGACACTTCTTCGATCTTGGTCATCTCTTCAACGTCATCCCAGGTGTCATTGGCAAAGATCTCGAACCCAGGGTACTTCACCTTTGTCTCAAGATCCACGAAAGGCTCGGGTTCTCCTCGGTACAGCGCTTCTTTCTCTTTCAGCTTTACCCCGGCTGCCTGAGCCCGGGCGCGGTTGCGCCACCTTTTTGCTGGATCACTCTTCTTGAGCTCGTATCCCAGGCCAAAGTGCTCGTTGCTTCCAGGGAAATCAGAAAACTCGGAGACTCCTTGCCCATAGATTCCCAAGCCCATGCCCGACAGATAGTTCATTCGTTTCATAATTTCCAGCGCCGCAGAGCTCGCCAAGAAACCGTCTTCAACCCGAATAGTGCAAACTTTCGAGGTCATGACTGCAAACCCCCCCCCCCCATGGCTATATCTTCTTCTCCATGCATAATTTCTAGCAGCGGGGAGTTGTCTTCGGAGTGAGGACGGACGCCAAAGTCCCCGTGTGTAGACACCCCAATTTGGCCTAACGATTATTTCAAGTCCCACCTTGGGGACCATCCCGATGATGAAATGGATACAGTGATTGCTGATTGCCTTCTCGAGAACCTTAGGACTTTCGGTAAGAACTTTGAGCCACTAAGAGGACCCAATCAGAGCCATACAGCCTTTCAGACAGAAAATACAGAAGCCTAGGAGAATCCATCTGTCGGCCGTAACATCGATCTAACGGCCTTAACATCATTTCCTCACCCGAGCAACCTGTTGCTAGAAAATCTCCCTGAGAGATCAATCCCTCGGCCGCAACATCCATTCCTCGGCCGTGTGATATATTACTCGGCCACCAGATCGTCCTTTTTCCAGACTCTGGAACGTTCTGTCAATTGTTTGATCCAACTAAACTACCTCTCCGATGCATTCGGGCCACGTTCAAAGATTGCAACAAAGAGTTCGAATTGCATTGCAATTGCAATTGCAATCGTGCCATTTGATTGGCCGGAGTGAGTCATCCCTATGCCTATATAAAGAAGCCTTTGGGCTTGTAGACACCCCAATTTGGCCTAACGATTATTTCAAGTCCCACCTTGGGACCATCCCGATGATGAAATGGATACAGTGATTGCTGATTGCTCCCTTGAGAACCTTAGGACTTTCGGTAAGAACTTTGAGCCACTTAGAGGACCCAATTCAAAGCCATACAGCCTTTCAGACAGAAATACAGAAGCCTAGGAGAATCCATCTGTTGGCCGTAACATCGATCCCACGGCCCTAACATCATTTCCTCACCCGAGCAACCTGTTGCTAGCCAAATCTCCCTGAGAGATCAATCCCTCGGCCGCAAGATCTATCCTTCGGCCGAGACATCCATTCCTCGACCGTGATATCCTTTAGTCAGCCGCCAGATCGACCTTTTTCCAGACTCTGGAACGTGTTCTGTCAGACGTTTGATCCAACTACACTACCTTCCCGATGCGTTCGGGCTACGCTCAGAGATTACGACGTAGAGTTAGAGATGCATTGCAATTGCAATTATCATCTCGTGATTTGATTGGCCGGAGTGAGTCACCAATTGCCTATATAAAGGGCCTTTGGACTCCGAAAATAAACACACAAAATTCATCAGAGTATACACTCTCTCAAGCCACGAAACTTTGTCAAAATACTCTCTCAATCCCACTCCTCAAAAGCCCTAACCTCCCGAAGGCAGCCGTCAATCCGGCGATCAAACCCCGAAGTTCAAACCCTAACTCTAGGGTTCTCAATCAAGCAATCAGTCAATCACACCCAAATCCGAAGCAATCAAGCAACTGAGGGATCAAGGTGGTGAGGCCCAACGGCCTATGTTTTGTCTTATTTACTGTATTTCTGACTAACCGTAGCGTTTTGATCATCTGTTAAACTTTTTGTCTGGTGTGAGGAAGAACACCGACCAGGGCTTCGATCCCTCGGCCGGTACATCAAACCAAGAGGATCCCTCGGCCGTGACATCCATTCACCGGCCGCGGGATCCATCTCCCTGGGACAGTTTGTTTGCTTTTCTACTTTCTGACGCATGCTTTACTTATCGCATTGGCTCACTTCACTTACTGTTTAAAGGAATAAATAAACAGACTATGTGTTAGAATTAAATGAAGCATCTACATGTCTTATGTTGAATGATTATGGGCCAGTCCCACGACTGGGCAAAGAGGGGTGCCTAACACCTTCCCCTCATTGTACTTTTGGCTCCCGTATCCAGAATCTCTATCTGTTTTCCCAGTTTTAATAAACTGGGTGGCGACTCTGTTTTGATGATAACCGCTATCATGTGGCGATGTTTCTAGCCATGGGAATGTCCATGATTTTGGTTTACGAAGCAAGCAACCAATCGAGCAAACAAACGTGATCAATCTGTATGGTGATGCCCCGTTTAGGAGGTGTCTACAGTTTTTGGCGACTCTGCTGGGGACATGAGAGCCATAACCAAAAAGTTCAACATAAGACTAATACATGCCTTGTTTAATTCATTTATCATATGCATCGAGCGGGCAACCCGTTGAGTTCACCTGATATCCCGGCATGACACGGGCTATGTTGGGGGTTCCAGTAAACTCCACAGTCACTCGTACCTAGTGGTATATCAAAAAGGGAATCACCCAATTACCGCCTATGATGGGCTGGTGAGAGGATTGGTGCCCTTTGACAATGGAGCACCCTGAGACTTCCAAAACCTTGCATGCTTTAGAAAGCCATAGAACTTATCAAACTAAGACAGGAACCTACAGGCTAGGAACCTACTTGCATTTTACTTCCAAGTTCTTCCTCACACCCGTTGTATATGTGTATGTTGTAAAGCTTTTCTTTTGCAGGTTAAAACCTTAGGAATCTCTCTAAGTCGAATGAACAGTATGTAAGATTAATCAATCTAATTAAAACAAAAACCTTTTCAGGAAAAATGACTGCATCACTGTTCATCTCTGATTCGCACTTTCAAGTTGTCACCAAGCTGTCTGGCCCGCTCCACTTTGCTGTTGAAGATTTCAACCCCTCTGAATACATCACTCCAGTAAATCAACCAAAGCCTGTGGTAACTATCATTGAAGACAACCATGTCATGTTCGCTAGAACGGTTTATGAGGAAGAAGTAGAAGACCTGATCGAAGAAGAAGGGCTTCGCAGGGTTCCAATCTATTTTTATGACCCCTATGCACCCACCGACAACTATTGGCCAATAGACGAGGTCAACAACCTCGAAATTGAGAGGCAAAGGAAGAAGAGTCTGTCAACAATGACCCACTAGACGAAATATCACTGAACCTACTCTTTGATGAGGGGGTCACCAACGATGAAATAAGGGTGATCCACCCCATCACAGATAGCTTTGGTAATTGGTGGGGCTTTGTTGGCACACGAAGAGTCGACAACAGCGACGAAGCAGAGATTGAAGCTCAATTCGAGGAGATAACAGCAATAGCAAATCAAATGGCCCTCCAAGACTTGCAGGGTGACAACGATGAAAGTGCGAATCAAGGTGACAGTGAAGTGCTGATGATCAACCTTGGTGATGAAAAAGACTGCTCTGAACGGATTGTGGATGCTGAAAAAGGGGCTTACCCTAACTGGACCGTGGAACATACTCTGAAATACAAAACGAAAAGCGCTAATTCCGATCTTAGTTCTGATTCCGATTCCGACTCCGAGTCGGAGTCGACTCAGTCCGAGTCAAGCTTTTCATCTTTTGAAACTACTAAGTCTAGTGAGGAAAACCTGGTCAAAATACCAAGGCATAACATTTACTTTGAGTTCGACTCTAAAATGTCTTTTGATAATCTTAGCAATGAGAAGGAAGATTTAGAGTATTTTGTTAGAATAGAGTTGGACTTAGTCCCACATTGGTTGCTTATGTTATGTAACTAGTCGCCACATAATATAAATAAAGCTCACTTGTGTTAGGGTTAGTTAACACCCTATACACTTTTCCTTCTTTCTCTAACAACATGGTATCAGAGCGGGATCTTAACCTTAATCCTAAACCACCACAATCCTAGCCTAAACCCTAGCCTCTGTACATAATCCCTAAAATCACAATCCTAATCCTAGCCTCTGCCTTAACCCTAACCTAATCCTAGTTCACAGATACTGTTCACCGACACTACTGTTCACCTCCGCACTGTTCACCGTCGTACTGTTCACCTCCGCACTGTTCACCGTCATACTGTTCACCGTCGTACTGTTCACCCAATTACTATTCACCGTTGTTACTGTTCATCGCTGTTTGGTACCGTTCCGTCACTCTTATGCATTGATTGTTCTGGTAATTTTGGATTTTTTGTCGATCTACAGTTTACTTGGATTTGGATTTCGGTTATTTGCATATGCGAATAATCTACCATTTATCCTCTCCAATAGATGGTAATTTGGGTATGTTGAAGTCTGATTTCGGTTGTTGAATTGTGTTGAGTTATTTGGTCTATGTTGACATATGAGCTCTTGGTTGTTGCTCGATATTGGGATTATGTTGTTCGGTGGCTACTTTGGTTTTGTTGAAGTAGTTGGATGCATGCGTTGTCGTGCCCTTAGTTGTTAGTCGGTCAATCAGTTCCTTATTTCTTGTTTATTGGCAGTTTGTTGGTGGAGTATTTGGTTGGTTGATCTATCGGTAGTTAACTAGTTGTCTCTCATTGTACGGTGATTTGTTTGCAATGAAATCTGGTTTTGATTCTACTTCCGCTGATTCTGGTGATTTTGGTTCTTCATTTAGCCGTGGCTTTGGTCGCGGCCGTGATTATGGCTACAGTGGTCGTTTTGACCGTATTTTTGGTGGTCATGATTCTGGTCGTTGTGGATTTAGTCGTACAGGTCGCATGTCAGGGAGAGGTGGCCATAGTCGAGGCCGTGGTTCTAGACTTTGTACTTATTGTGGGGGAAATAATCATACAGTGGAGCATTGCTATGACCTACATGGTATTTCTCAGGCTCATCGGGTTACTTCTTCCGAGGATATTGGGCAGGTTGCACACTCCACTGCTATGGTGACTATTTCTGTGGAGGAGTACCAACGCCTTGTGTCATTTCAGACAAGTTCCTCCATTGCTACGCTATCTCAGACAGGTTCTTCTAGTGCTTGTATTCCAACTTCTCGTTTTTCTGTTCCTTGGGTTATTGATTCTGGTGCATCTGATCATATGACTGGTAATTCTACTATTCTTTCTGGCCATCAGTCTATTGATAAACCATCTCGTGTTACCTTAGCCGATGGTTCTACCACTGATATTACTGGTTTGGGTTCGGTTTCTGTTACTTCTTCTTTGACTTTGAATTCCGTATTGCACGTTCCTCGTTTTCCATTAAATCTTATGTCTGTTAGTAAACTTACTAAATCTTTAAATTGCTCTATCGCATTTCTTCCTGATGGTTGTGTGTTTCAGGATCTTAAGACGGGGCGAAAAATTGGTGGTGGTACTGAGCGTGGTGGTCTGTATTACTTTACCGACAATGTTCACCCTAGCTCTGTTGCCCTTCAGTCTTCTGTGTCACCCTATCAACATCATTGTCAACTTGGTCATCCATCCCTTCAGAATCTTAAACGGCTAGTACCTTCATGTAGCCGTGTTGATGCTTTGCCATGTGAAGTCTGTGAGTTTAGTAAACATCATAGAGTGTCTTTTTATCCTAGGGTTGAGAGTCGCGTATCCCGTCCTTTTCACTTAGTTAATTCTGATATTTGGGGTCCAATGCGTGTTCCTAATATTTTTGGCTTTCAGTATTATGTTATTTTTGTCGATAATTATTCTCGTGTTACGTATCTTTATCTCATGAAAGAGCGGTCAGAGTTGTCTTCTATCTTTAAGTCATTTTATATGGAAATCAAAACTCAGTTTGATACTTGCATTCGTATGTTTCGTTCTGACAATGCAGGTGAATATTTTCATAATTCTCTTTCTAAGTTTTTTGATGACCATGGTATAATTCACCAATCTTCTTGCGCTCGAACTCCACAACAAAATGGAGTTGCCGAACGCAAGATTAGGCATTTATCAGAGGTTATGCGTGCTCTATTATTTCAAATGCAAGTTCCTAAGTCTTACTGGAGTTATGCTGTTCTTACAACATGTTACTTGATTAATCGTATGCCATCTAGCGTTCTAGGTGGTCAAATACCCCATACAGTTTTATTTTCTGGTCGCCCTCTCCACTCATTACCCTTACGAGTGTTCGGGTGCACCTGTTATGTTCATACTCTGGATCCTGACCGGGACAAACTTGATCCACGGTCAATTCGGTGTATTTTTTGGGGTATTCGCGCACTCAGAAAGGGTATAGTGTTACTCACCATCTCTTCGTCGTCATTTTGTTTGTGCTGATATCACATTTAATGAATCATTGCCCTTTTACTCAGGTTACAATACTCCAGTTGACCTTCCTGAGTCTGAGTATGTATTTCCTATTTGTGTACCATCTGGTCCTCCCTTACAGGTGTATGTTCGTCGGCAAAACGTTTTAACAGCCCCACAAGTACCAGCCACCACGCCTCCTCCGTCCCAAGATCCGGTTGCACCTTCACCTCCACCCCCACCTCCACCTCCACCTCCCCCTCCGCCATCACCTGGTCTTCCTATAACTCTTCGCAAAGGTATTCGGTCTTGCACAACTCATCCTATTGCTCAGTTTGTTTCCTATGATCACATGTCTCCGTCTCTTCGTGCTTTTACTACTTTTGTTTCGTCTATTTTTGTTTCTAACACTGTTCAGGAGGCCTTATCTATTTCTGAGTGGCGAACAGCTATGGAGACTGAGATGTCTGCTCTTCATGACAATGGCACTTGGGAGTTGGTTTCTCTTCCGCCAGGAAAGTCTACCGTTGGATGTCGGTGGGTATTTACCGTCAAATATAATCCGGATGGCACAGTAGAACGGTACAAGGCCCGTCTTATGGCCAAAGGCTATACCCAGACGTATGGCATTGATTATGTTGAGACTTTCTCTCCGGTGGCCAAGATTAACTCTGTTCGCATTCTTATTTCTATGGCTGCCAATCTTGGTTGGCCCTTGTTTCAGTTGGATGTAAAGAATGCATTTTTACACGGTGACCTGCTCGAGGAGGTGTATATGGAGCAACCTCCTGGGTTTGTTGCTCAGGGAGAGCGTTCTCAGGTGTGTCGCCTTCGCAAAGCCCTCTATGGTCTTAAGCAGTCCCCTCGAGCGTGGTTTGGCAGGTTTAGTGATGCTGTGTTGAAGTTTGGTATGCGTCGCTCTCATTCTGATCATTCTGTCTTCTCCATTCAGTCAAATCGGGGAAGAGTAGTGTTGATTGTGTATGTGGATGATATCATTATTACTGGGGATGATCAAAAAGGTATTGATGAACTGAAATAGTTCTTACAGCGTCATTTTCACACCAAAGATTTGGGTAAGCTACGATATTTCTTGGGTATTGAGGTAGCAAGATCCAAGGAAGGGATCAGTCTATCTCAAAGAAAGTATACGCTAGATATTCTAGAGGAGACTGGTTTATTGGGAGCAAAGCCTGCGGAGACTCCTATGGATCCAAACGTCAAATTGTGTGTTGATCAGGGGGAGATATTTCCTCATCCAGACCGTTATCGTCGCTTGGTAGGCAAGCTGAATTATCTCACCAACACACAGCCTGATATCTCATTTGCTGTCAGTATGGTAAGTCAATTCATGTCAGCCCCTCGTTTTCCACATTGGGAAGCTTGTCTTCGTATTGTGAAGTATCTTAAGGCTCATCCTGGACGTGGCTTGTTTTATCGTTCAAATGTCATTTACGTGTTGAAGCCTTTACCGACGCTAATTGGGTAGGATCACCATCTGATAGACGGTCCACAACTGGGTACTGTACTTTTGTTGGTGGAAACTTAGTTACTTGGAAGAGTAAGAAACAAACTGTGGTTGTTCAATCCAGTGCTGAAGCAGAGTATCGTGCCATGGCTCATACTACGTGCGAGGTTGTATGGTTGAGAGCTTTGCTCGAGGAGTTGGGGCTTGGTGTACAGTTACCTATTCCTATGTATTGTGATAATCAGGCAGCAATACATATCGCTTCGAATCCAGTAATTCATGAGAGAACCAAACACATCGAGGTAGATTGTCATATTGTTCGGGAGAAGATAGATAGTGGCGTGTTGGCTACCCCTTTCGTGTCTACAGGAGCTCAGTTGGCAGATATCTTCACCAAACCTTTATTTAAACCACGTTTAGAGTTGTTACGTAACAAGCTGGGATTTTGTGATATTTATTCTCCAGCTTGAGGGGGAGTGTTAGAATAGAGTTGGACTTAGTCCCACATTGGTTGCTTATGTTATGTAACTAGTCGCCACATAATATAAATAAAGCTCACTTGTGTTAGGGTTAGTTAACACCCTATACACTTTTCCTTCTTTCTCTAACAACATATTTCACTATGCCTATGATCAATTGCATGGATTCCGACAAACCAAATTTTGAGGAAGAAATTCCAAAAGAAATTCTAGAATTCATCGAGAGAGAAGAAGAAAGGCACGCTAAACCTTTTTCTGAGGAAATAATCACAGCAAACATAGGCTCTGAAAACGAGTTCAAAATGGTTAAAATTGGTGCCACATTATCCCCTCAAGAAAGTGAAAAACTGATCCTTTTGCTAAAAGAATACAAAGATGTTTTTGCCTGGTCTTACGAGGACATGCCTGGAATAGACCCTGAAATTGTTCAGCATAAAATTCCCCTTCATCCTGATGCAAAACCAGTTAAACAGAAACTGAGACGTATGCGCCCTGATTGGGTCTTAAAGATAAAAGAAGAAGTCACTAAACAAATCAACGCCGGTTTTCTCATAGTCACCGAATATCCACAGTGGGTAGCTAACATCGTTCCCGTACCAAAGAAAACTGGAGGAATTAGAGTCTGCGTAGATTTCCGAGATCTCAACAAGGCCAGTCCAAAGGATGACTTCCCATTACCTCACATAGACAAGCTAGTTGATAACACCGCAGGCCATGCATTGCTATCCTTCATGGATGGATTTTCTGGGTATAATCAAATCCTTATGTCTCCTGAGGATAGAGAAAAAACTACCTTCACTACACCTTGGGGAACCTACTGCTACCGAGTGATGCCATTTGGGTTGAAGAATGCTGGAGCCACTTATCAGAGGATGGCAACAACACTGCTGCACGACATGATGCACAAAGAGGTCGAGATGTATATCGACGATATGATAGTCAAATCAAAGGAAAGGAAAGGACACCATGGAGCACTCCAAAAGTTCTTTGAGAGGATTAGGAATTACAAACTATGTCTTAACCCTCAAAAATGCACTTTTGGGGTAACAGCTGGAAAGATGTTGGGATTACTCATCACTCAAAGGGGAATCGAGGTAGACCCTTCCAAGATACAGGCTATCATGGAGATATCACCGCCTAGGATGGAGAAGGAAGTAAGGAGTTTCTTGGGGAAGGTATAGTTCATCAGTAGGTTCATTTCCAAGCTCACAACTACCTGTGAACCTCTTTTCAAGCTACTGAAGAAAGGTACTGATTTTGAATGGAGCCAAGACTGTCAGCAAGCGTTCGAGGTAATCAAAAAATATCTTCAGAATCCACCTGTACTGTCGCCGCCCATCCCTTGGAAGCCATTGATTCTGTATCTCTCAGTAACAGACACATCCATGGGGTGCATGCTAGCGCAAGAAAACGACGCCAAAGTAGAGTACGCCATATACTAACTCTGCAAAAAAATGATGGACTATGAGACAAGGTACACTCCCCTCGATAAAACCTGTTGGGGGCTGGTATGGGCCACAAAGAAACTAAGGCACTACCTATTAGCGCATCCGGAGGTGTTGGTCTCTCGTTTAGACCCAATCAAGTATCTTTTCGAAAAGCCAGCACTTATCGGAAAGCTAGCTAGGTGGTTATTGCTGCTAGCAGAATTCGACATCAAATACATGACATGGAAATCAATAAAGGGAAGAGCTGTGGCAGAATTCTTGGCAGATCACCCTGTGACAGAGGCCGAGGCAGAGGACTTCATGTTCCCCGACGAGGACATCTTATGTCTCTTAGACGATTCCTGGCAACTTTACTTTGATGGAGCATCAAACCGATGTGGATATGGCATAGGGGTATTGCTAGTTTCCCCAAACGACTCTCACATCCCTTTATCATATAAACTGAGGTTTGAAGTCACTAACAACCAAGCTGAATACGAGTCTTGTATTGCTGGAATGGAGGCAGCCCTGGAGCTAGGGGCAAAAAGGGTAGAAGTCATTGGGGATTCAAACCTGGTGGTATCTCAAGCAAGAGGAGACTGGAAGGTCAAGGAAGATACACTGAAGCTATATCACTCTGTGCTGGAAGATCTAATTCCACAATTCAATTCCGTTATCTTCACACACACTCCTCGAGTGAGCAATAGATTTGCAGATGCATTGGCAACATTAGCATCTATGGTCGAAATACCCCTGGGATTCACAATGCGGCCTCTCATGATCGAACAAAAAGTCAAACCAGCATGTGAATGCACCTTTACCGAGGAAGGTGAAGACGATGGCAATCATGGTACGAAGACGTGAAGGAATTCCTGGAAAAAGGAGAATACCCATCCGAGGCCACCTCGAAAGACAAAACGGCTCTGCAGAAGTTTGCTGCCTGATTTGTAATCTGTGGAGGAGCATTGTATCGAAGGGCACACTTGGGTCCAAGTCAACTTTGCATCACAACGGAGGACAGCCACAAGGTAATGGAGGAAATACACGAAGGAATTTGTGGGCCACACATGAATGGGGCAACGATGGCAAAGAAGATTCTGTGTCAGGGATATTACTGGACTACAATGGAGGCCGACTGCGCTGATTATGTCCGCCGATGTTACAAATGCCAAACTCACGCTGATCGTATGCGTATTCCCCCTACGGAATTGTATAGTATGACATCTCCTAGGCCATTCTCCACCTGGGGGATAGACATCATTGGAAGTATAAATCCAAAGGGAAAATATAAACATCAGTTCATTCTGGTGGCCATTGACTACTTTACCAAGTGGGTAGAAGCAGCTTCTTATGCTACCCTCAAAGCCACTCATGTGGCCAAATTTATTCGCACCAATATCATCTATCGATATGGTGTGCCTCACGAGTTCGTTTGTGACAATGGATCGCACTTCAAGGGAGCGACAAAGAAGCTTTTTGCCGAGTTTAGGATACAGAATCATCGGTCATCTACTTACGACCTCAAACTAATGGAGCAGTTGAGGCTGCAAACAAAAATATCTAGAGGATTCTGCGGAAGACTACTGACACTTACACAGACTGGCCAGAAATGCTACCACTGGCACTATGGGGTTATCGAACAACTGAAAGGACTTCAACTGGGGCCACTCCCTACTCTCTGGTTTATGGAATGGAAGCTGTCTTGCCTGTCGAACTGGAATTACCTTCGTTAAGGGTTCTAGCTGAGACTGGAATGATCGAAGAAGACTGGGTTCAAAATCGCCACGACGAGTTGGTGCTACTAGACGAAAGGAGACTGAGAGCGTTATACCATGTACAAGGGTATCAACGCCGCATTGCACGAGCATTCAACAAAAAGGTGAAACCTAGGGACGTCAAGGTAGGAGACATGGTGCTCAAAGCAATTCGTCGCCACGTCTCAGACCCAAGGGGCAAGTTTAGACCAAACTGGGGAGGCCCCTACCTTATCAAACGCATACTTTCTGGAGGAGCAGCATACATTGCAGACTTGGATGGAATGGAATTCGCAACGCCAGTCAACATTGACAAGCTGAGGAAGTATTACCTATGAGAGATGCTCGTTGGACTGAAAACCACAAGGGTGGGCGGATCCAAGCAAAAATTAGAGCAGCCTGCTAGGTCGAAAACCCGCAAGGGCGGCTTAGGCAAAAACTAAGGCATAAATAAAACGCTCGCTAGATCGAAAACCCGCAAGGGCGGTTTTAGGCAAAATTTAGAGCACAAAAGGAGAGGAAAACACCCGAGTGGACCCTAACTAAAAACAAAACAAATCCCCTTTGTCGGAACTACGTTTATGGCCTGATTCCCTCTATGGGATACGTAGGCAATCTCTAAATTTGAGATCCGGCCACTGCTATCATCATCACTTCCAAAATTCCTAGGTCTATCCTAAAGCATGTTCACTATCAAATCATGGCAATAACATCTCTAAAATAAAACGACCAAATGTTTTATTATTTCCAAAGGGAAAGGACAAAGCAAACCTAAACAATTCTTAATCCATGAAAGCTAGAATCAAACAAACATCTTTTGAAAAACATAAGTAAAGCGTCAGCCTCTAGGTCTTCCTTCTCTTTGCACTACTATCCTCCAAAAGGTTTTTCTTCAACCAGCGTTTGTAAGAACCCGATAGCTTGACAAAGAAGTTCTCAGCAACCTCCTGCATCACTCTATTTGGCCAAAAACGCAGCATATTGCGACGGAAGTTGGCATCATGGACCTTAGAAACGGTGTACTCAGGGTCACCCAGGATTGCGGTTTGATCAGCCCTAAACTGCCTTTGAAAGCGAGCAGGAAAGTAGAAAACGACTCGAGTAATACCAATCACTGCTACACCAAAATGGTTCATGGTACTCGCAGTCATGCTCTCAATACCATACCAGGGGCAAACCCATTGAATCCAATCACCTCTGCAAGTCTTCATCCATGCTTCCCAAGCAGCCTCAGTTGGGAACTGTTTAATCATGTGACGCTCCGTGCATTGGTCTGGATTATAAGTAAGTCGCTCCGGCGCATCCCACACCTTTAGCTTCTTAAACAACCACACCTAGAGAACAAGGGAAAATTGTGAGTTGAGAGAACACGTAAGTCAAAACAAAAGAGTGATGAGTGAAAAGATAAACTTGACAAATAAACAAATAAAGAGCGAACCTACAATAGCAAAGGACTGCCTGAGAACTGAGTTGTAGGACTACCCTTCATCACATCTAGACCCATCAAGGTCTCTGCCAATACTAAGCCAACGAAACCCACACGGTTTCCAATCTGTTGAGCAAGGTTAAGCAACACGGGATCAGCATAGCCAGAGGAAGGGCCAAGCAAATAATAATGAAAGGAGACAAATGCACAACGCATGAAAGCACGCCTTCTGTAGGGAAACTTGACGATGAGCCTCAGCTGTACCAAAACACTAAATAAGTTGCAGAATCTCCAACCTTCCCTTCACTAGGAAGAATTTAACTTCATGTTTCTGAACTTGGAGTAAATCCTTCAGGAGATCACCTCGGTTGAACAAAGGATTAGGGACAACAAAACCCTCTCTGTCTGAATGACCCATGATGGCCGCAAACTCCTCGATAGTAGGACACAATTCCTCTTTCCTAAATCGAAAGACGTGAAAAGCAGGGTCCCACAAACTAGTGGCTACCCTAAGGAAGGCAAAATTTATAGGAATTTGACGAAGAGAGAAGAGAAAGTCCATGCCAAAGGACTTAAAGTGTAAACGGTCGAGGCCATTAAAGGAATCCAACCACTGATCAAGGACTGGCTGTGCCATGCGCAAAGAATTGCTACTGACAATGCTATCGGGTTCGTAGAACGCGTATTTATAGAACTAAGTCGAGTTTTAGTTCGAATCGGAATCGGATTCTTAATCCTCGGAATTTCAGTCGGTCTCTCGGCCGACACTTCGATATGACGGTCGTAGGATCTATCCATCGGCCCGCGAAAATTAGGGTTGACCTACAAGTCAAACCCAGGCAGATAAAACGATCCTTCGTCCGCCAGATCAAAGCCTCGGCCGCGTAATCATTAGATCGGCCGCCAGAACGGCTGTTTTACAGATTGTTTCCACGATTCAGTTTGTTCCATCAGATTAACAAAACTATCGTACACAAACAGGTGCAGACATAACATACACGATCAATATAGCAGAGCAAAAGGTTTTTGTTGCATATAACGAAAGCTTTTTACATCACAAGGTGGATCATCCCACATTTCATAAACAAACTATACATCGATTTCCTGTCAAACTAACCTATGCAGGAAGAGAAACAGAAAAACAAAAAGAAGAAGCAGAAGGGGATGCCAAACCCTCTGGTGGTCCGAACACCAGAGACCAGCTGTAGAAAAGAAGAGGACACCCCTGGGGCGGTGTATACCAGAGGAGTGCTACGGTGCAAAAGGGACACCACATGGCCCAGAAAAATCACCACACCGCGTACCACCGCCACGCCAGGAGCTCCGTGTCACGAAAGCAAGTCACCCATGTAAGGGTCCCTAATCAAAGCCACCCATGCAAGGGTCCCTAATCAAGCACCAAGACGAGACCAAGAACAGGGCGGCCTCCCTCCGCGATCTCTAGCCGCGCACCCTTCATGACCCGAAGTCGACGGGAATGAGAAGAGATGGAGAGGAGTCTTCGGTTACGGATCTCTCAAAACGAGGAGAGGAAAAGAAAGAGAGAAAAATGAGATGAAACGGTCGACGCCATGGCCTTTTATAGGCCTCTGGAAATAAAGGGATTAAGCGGCCGAGCATTCGATACCTCGGCCGAGACGTCAATCCTTCGGCCGAGAGATCGATCTCCTGACCCCCAAATCAATTTCCTTCAGCCTCAGTAGATCTTGCTCAGGGCACCCATTCAAGCAATTACGGACTTCTAAGTCTTCAACCAACCAAGTAGCCTTGGGGGCATCCCCCGAGCCAGTACAACATGATCAAAACTAGCCTTGGGGGCATATCCAAGCATGAAGAAGTTCTCTCTCCACAAACTGCTGGCCAAAACAAGTCAGAACACTCAACGACTCTACGCCACATATTTACTATCAAACACCGTGACTCCAGGTCCACCACCTCTACAGGCTCAAAGCCATTATCTCAATGACTCTACGCCCGAATTCACCAACTCATCAAACTCAGCAGCTCTACGCCCCCACCTATCGACTCAGCGGCTCCAAGCCCACCGTTTCAACTGGCTCAAAGCCGTAAACAATCAAGTTCTTCACAGGCTCGAAGCCTATATCTACCATCTCAACTGGCTCAAAGCCATAGCAACTATCTCAGCGGCTCCAAGCCCTCGACTCAGCAGCTCTATGCTCGCTATTACAGCAACAGGCTCTATGCCCGTTATCCCAATCTCAGTGGCTCGAAGCCCATTATCAACAGGTTCTACGCCTATATACATTCACTCAGTGGCTCTAAGTCCTCGATTCAGCAGCTCTACGCTCGCTATTACAACTCAGCGGCTCCAAGCCCACTGTCTCAACTGGCTCGAAGCCGTAAAACAATCAATCTCAGCGGCTCCAAGCCTATTATCAACAGGCTCTATGCCTGTACTCACTCACTCAGCGGCTCCAAGCCCACTATTTCAACTTGCTCCAAGCCATAACAACCATCTTAGCGGCTCCAAGCCCATTATCGACAGGCTCTACGCCCGTTATCACAACTCAACGGCTCAATTCCCATCATCTCAACTGGCTCGAAGCCGTAAACAAGCAAATCTCAACAGGCTCTACGCCTGAATGCTCAAAAATCTAACATTTTTGAATGCTCAAGCTCTACGCTTGGATGCCCAACCACTGTGTACTGGATGCTCAGGTTATATACTTGAATGCTCAAGCTCTACGCTTGGATGCCCAACCACTGCGTACTGGACGCTCAAAGCCTGTACTTTGAATGCTCGGATTCTGCCGTCCGAATGCTCGAGCTCTACGCTCTGAATGCTCAAGTCCGGAACTTGATAGAAGCTATAAGCTTAAAAACAAACACACATTACAACAAAAAAGGTCTATGACGACGGAAAAAATTCCTCGCCAAAGTAGCCAAATTCATTGCTAAAGCTTTTGGCGACGAAAAATTTCATCGCCCCATTTCATCGTCTTTTGTTTCACGCGGAAGGGGTGCCACCCTTTAGCGATGAATTTTTTCGTCGTCAAATGTACATTTTGCCGACGAAATTTATTTTCGTCGCCAAAAACACCCAGACTTGGAATTTTTTTCCCACTTTTGCTGTTGCACGGACTCGAACTCCAGACCCATGGGTTCTTGAACAGCGACTCCAACCACTCGGCCAACCAACCCTTTGTTGATAGTTATGCAAAATCAAATATATATAGACGTTTTTTGAGAATTTTCAAATTAACCAATGTGTGAAATATATGTAATATACACAAAAAATAGAATTATTTATTTCAAATAAATTTATTTTTTTTCTAAATTTTTTTAATTTTTTTTAAGAATTGGCGACGAAAAATTAATTTCGTCGTCAAATTGTACCAATTGGCGACGAAAAATTAATTTCCTCGTCAAATTGTATCAATTGGCGACGAAAAATTAATTTCCTCGCAAAAAAGTCCCATTTTACGACAAATTTCTTTTTTTCATCGCCAATAGGTATCATTTGGCGACAAAATTCAATTTTCTCGAAAAAAAGTCCCATTTAACGACGAAATTCGATTTCCTCGCCAAAAAGTACCATTTGGCGACGAATTTTGGATTTCGTCGCCAGTTTTCGTCGTGATAGACCATTTTTGTTGTAGTGACACATGCACGGGCCCGTGCACATATTGCATCAATATTATCATATCGAGTCTGCATATCTGTTCACATCTAACAACCATCATCACACATATACACTCTGCATATCTCTCATGAAACAGGTCAACCCTGCAATCAACCGGCTCTACGCCTCGGTTTTATTGATCGATTCAGCGCCTCGATCCTTTGGCTCTACGCCAACACTTATGATGAGAAAGCTCCGTGCACAGACCATCAGAATGCAACCAGCTCTACGCTTTGGTTCAAATCACGTCAAGCTCTAAGCTCCGACAACCCAGGCCCCGCCTCAAGACTGCAACAGGCTCCATGCCTCGATTCCATCACTCTCAGGCTCTCGCCTTATACCAGCTCCACGCTTCGGTTTAGCACGTCAAGCTCAAAGCTCCGACACCTCAGGCTCTCGCCTTGTATTTGACACCAGCTCCGCGCTTTGGTCCTATCAATCCAATCTCCTCAAGCCCTCACCTCAAGACTACAACCGGCTCCGTGCCTCGGTTCCACCACGTCAAAAACCATCACTCTTCAGGCTCTCGCCTTATGACTACAACCGGCTCCGTGCTCTAGATACTGGCCCTGCGCCCCCCACATCTCAAAAACAAACCGGCGTCCAACTCATCCCAGCAGATGGTTTGGACTCCACCCTACTACATCAATTCCTTCCAGCTCATTCGCAAGGATAGGCTACTCTACCGAGCTCCTTTCAGTCAAAGTAAGGATGATCAAGAAAAGCAAACGCACCTGCCATGTACTGGTCTACCCCAAAATACTAAGGAAGCTCTACGCAAAAACTCCCCGGGCAGCCCCGCGCTCCTTCAACTATCTTCCGCCAAGACCCTGGCTCAGTCTAGGTACGTCACACTACGGCTTTTTAAGCCCTAAGGTACGTCTTCTGTCTCTAACCCTCCAAACTTTTATTTTTCTTTATTACCCGAACTACGGTTGGTCTGAATTTCCCTTGTAGAATACATAGGCAGCCTCCCGGCCCGACCATAACAAAACCTTTTTCAAAAACCCTTGGAATAGTGGTTGAACCAAATTGAGTTGCTTTTTACAGCTTTAACTCTTACTCAAACATGTCTCGCGATCCGTCTGAGTTCAGTCAAAGAGGGGCATCTGTAGACACCCCAATTTGGCCTAACGATTATTTCAAGTCCCACCTTGGGACCATCCCGATGATGAAAAATGGATACAGTGATTGCTGATTGCTCCCTTGAGAACCTTAGGACTTTCGGTAAGAACTTTGAGCCACTTAGAGGACCCAATTCAAAGCCATACAGCCTTTCAGACAGAAATACAGAAGCCTAGGAGAATCCATCTGTCGGCCGTAACATCGATCCCACCGCCCTAACATCATTTCCTCACCCGAGCAACCTGTTGCTAGCCAAATCTCCCTGAGAGATCAATCCCTCGGCCGCAAGATCTATCCTTCGGCCGAGACATCCATTCCTCGGCCGTGATATCCTTTACTCGGCCGCCAGATCGACCTTTTTCCAGACTCTGGAACGTGTTCTGTCAGACGTTTGATCCAACTACACTACCTTCCCGATGCGTTCGGGCTACGCTCAGAGATTACGACGTAGAGTTAGAGATGCATTGCAATTGCAATTATCATCTCATGATTTGATTGGCCGGAGTGAGTCACCAATTGCCTATAAAAAGGGCCTTTGGACTCCGAAAATAAACACACAAAATTCATCAGAGTATACACTCTCTCAAGCCACGAAACTCTGTCAAAATACTCTCTCAATCCCACTCCTCAAAAGCCCTAACCTCCCAAAGGCAGCCGTCAATCCGGCGATCAAACCCCGAAGTTCAAACCCTAACTCTAGGGTTCTCAATCAAGCAATCAGTCAATCACACCCAAATCCGAAGCAATCAAGCAACTGAGGGATCAAGGTGGTGAGGCCCAACGGCCTATGGTTTGTCTTATTTACTGTATTTCTGACTAACCGTAGCGTTTTGATCATCTGTTAAACTTTTTGTCTGGTGTGAGGAAGAACACCGACCGGGGCTTCGATCCCTCGGCCGGTACATCAAACCAGGAGGATCCCTCGGCCGTGACATCCATTCACTGGCCGCGGGATCCATCTCCCTGGGACAGTTTGTTTGCTATACTGCTTTCTGACGCATGTTTTACTTATCGCATTGGCTCGCTTCACTTACTATTTAAAGAAATAAATAAACAGACTATGTGTTAGAATTAAATGAAGCATCTACATGTCTTATGTTGAATGATTATGGGCCAGTCTCACGACTGGGCAAAGAGGGGTGCCTAACACCTTCCCCTCTTTGTACTTTTGGCTCCCGTATCCAGAATCTCTATCTGTTTTCCCAGTTTTAATAAACTGGGTGGCGACTCTGTTTTGATGATAACCGATATCATGCGGCGATGTTCCTAGCCATGGGAATGTCCATGATTTTGGTTTACGAGCAAGCAACCAATCGAGCAAACAAACGTGATCAATCTGTATGGCAATGCCCCGTTTGGGAGGTGTGTACAGGGCTCCGAAATTGATAAGTGAAATTACTCACCCAAGCCACGATACTCTGCAAAAATACTCTCTCAAAACCTCTCTTCAAAAGCCCTAACCTCCCGAAGGCAGCCACCAATCCAACGATCAAATCCCGAAGTTCAAACCCTAACCCTAGGGTTTTCTGAGGAGCAATCAATCAATCACACCCCATCCGAAGCAATCAAGCAACTGAGGGATCAAGGTGGTGAGGCCCAACGGCCTCTGGTTTGTTTTACTTACTCTATTTATGACTAACCATAGCGTTTTAATTATCTGTTAATCCTTCTGTCTGGTGTGAGGAAGAACATCGACCGGGGCTTCGATCCCTCGGCCGATATATCAAACCAGGAGGATCCCTCGACCGTGACATCAATTCACCGGCCGAGGGATCCATTACCCTGGGATAGCCTTGTTTTGTTCTGTTTTCTGATGCATGCTTTACTTATCGCATTGGCTCACCTTATTTACTGTTTAAAGGCTTAAATAAACAGATTATGTGTTGGAATTAAACAAAGCATCTATATGTCTTATGTTAAACGATTATGGGCCAGTCTCACGACTGGGCAAAGAGGGGTGCCTAACACCTTCCCCTTATTGTATTTTTGGCTCCCGTGCCCAGAATCTCTGTCTATTTTCCTAGTTTTAATAAACTGGGTGGCGACTCTGTTTTGATAATAACCACTGTCGTGTGGCGATGTTCCTAGCCATGAGAATGTCCACGATCTTGGTTTACGAAGCAAGCAACCAATCGAGCAACAAATGTGATCAATCTGTATGGTGATGCCCCGTTTGGGAGGTGTCTACAATTTTTGGCGACTCTGCTGGGGAACATGAGAGCCATAACCAGAAAGTTCAACATAAGACTAATACATGCCTTGTTCAATTCATCTATCATATGCATCGAGCGGGCAGCCCGTTGAGTTCACCTGATATCCCGGCATGACACGGGCTATGTTGGGGGTTCCTGCAAACTCCACAGTCACTCGTACCTAGTGGTATATCAAAAAGGGAATCACCCAATCACCGCCTATGATGGGCTGGTGAGAGGATTGGTGCCCTTTGACAACGGAGCACCCTGAGACTACCAAAACCTTGCATGTATTAGAAAGCTATAGAACTTATCAAACTAAGACAGGAACCTACAGGCTAGGAACCTACTTGCATTTTGCTTGCAAAAGTTCTTCCTCACACCCTGTATCATTTGTTATTGTAAATAACTCTTTCTGTGCAGAAGGGTTCGGATTTTCAACCCAAATCCTAACCCCACACAAGCCCAATACTGACTTCCAGGTACTCTACTTTTCAAGCAGGCACAATAGGTAAATCAAAGAAGCAACCACAGCCAACTTTATACTCTTATAACACCCAAAGCTACGTCAAACAGAGGTCTCTGCAACCATCCCGTCTGTCATCCTCATCTGCGAAAACACCCTCACCACAACCGTCCCAACCGCTTCCGGAAACTTCCCGGTCATCCTTTCAGCAGACCCCGTCATTTACTAAATCCCAAGCTTCGTCAAGCAAACCTTCTACCTTCAAGGCAGACAACGACGCCACTATTGCCGATCTCCAAGCTCAAATCACTGCGCTGCTAGCAAAAAAGGCAGCTAGGGATGCTGAGGATGAGGAAAGATCGATGGAATACGAGAATCCCCATAAAGTTATATTGGCAGAAAGTCCCGAATTGACCAAGCAAGTCAAGGAAATTAAACAAGCCTTGGCCCGTTCACAAGTGGACCAAATTCTGGATTTCGAAGGACTCTGCCTCTTCCCAGAATCCAAACTGCCTGAGAATTTCAAAATGCCAAACATCGAGAAGTTCAATGGAACTGGCAATCCTACCAGTCATGTTCACCACGTTATCAACACCCTGAAGCCGATGGGCTTGAATGATGAGCTCATCGCTCAATTGTTCCAAAGGACTCTCACCGGAAGCGCTCTCGACTGGTTCCTCACTTTGGAATTCGTGCATTATCAAACCTGGCCAGAAATTGCCAACGCTTTTGTCAAGCAGTATGCATATAATGTCCAAATCGAGCTGACAACTCGAGACTTGGAAATGACTAAACAAGAATCCAATGAGGACTTTGCTACCTTTGTGGCAAGATGGAGGGAAAAGGCTGCCAAAATGAAGAACCGCCCCTCCGAGGAAGATCAAGTGAGGATAGTTGTCAAGAACCTGCAACCCAAATATCTCAGGCACATCTACACACAGGCTATCACAAATTTCAAACACTTGCATGCCACTGGGTTGCAAATCGAAGATGGAATCAAGCTAGGGCTCATTGGGAAAGAAGAAGCTCCCCACCCACCAAAGAAAACCTTTTCCAGCCGTACATCTCACGCCTCCGTAAATACCCTTGGCACATCCCTGCCTCAGGATCCTTTCCAAGCTAACTCCTCCCGGAATTCAAATCGACCCCGCCGCAATTTTGATCCTCTCTACATGACATTATCCCAAGCCTTGACCATTCTTAGCCGCCAGGGGCATCTCAAACCTTTACACAAACCACTTCCTCAGCCACCCTACGGCCCAAATCATGATCCTAACAAACAGTGCGCTTACCACCAACACCCTGGGCATGAAACAGACAACTGCATACGTCTCCGCCATGACATTCAAGACCTTATTGATAGCCGAACTATAAAACCTCCAAAACCTGATGGGCAAGCCAACCCACTCCCTACTCATAATGCTGAACCACCACCTCGAAATATCAATCTCATAAGCCTATCCCACAACCCCGCATACAATCCTAGCCAATATATTATCCAAGACAACCAAACCAAACCAACCTTAACCTTTCCCGAGGAGGATGAGTGTTTTATGATGGAAGAGGAAGAGAACAATGAGTCCGATCAATCAGAAGTGATCGATCCCGACATGTCTGACATAAGTAGCAAAGATCAAGCAGAGGAAGAAAAGCTAAGGAAATGGAAAGAACATTCCTGGGCAAAACACAATTTGGAAGATCCAGACATCCCATTTGTAGAAGATGACGAATGGCTTCGTATCTAGTTTGAGAATAGGAAAAAGGAAAAAGAAAGGGTCATCATGATGAGAAGGTACGCTCGCTTCGAGCCTGCCCAAATAGTGGTACGCATCAACCGTCCCAAAATTCCAACACCGCCCATTGTTTGGGAGACAATCAATCTCATAGAAAAAGTTGAGAAGTTTCAAATACAGCCCTGGGTCAATCCTTACGACGAGTGCGACTATAGCCAATGGATAGAGGAAAGAGAAAATCTAGATTTCATATACGCAGAGCCATACAAGACAGGGGAAAGCGACTTTGATGAAATGGAAGGAGAGTGCGATGATCCTCTCGACGAAACCTCCTTAGCATCGCTATTCAATCAAGTGAAAATAGCTAACGACTGCACAGACAATGAGGAGGAAGAAAGGGTAATGAAAACCCAGACCAACACTTCTATTTGGGGATTGCTCATGTCCCAAGGAGGTAGCCACCATGCAAGCTTCAAGGGCGAACCTAGTTCAAAGGCTATGTTTGGCAAGGAAGAGGGTGGAAAAGAGTATAAAGTTGCAAAAGACAAAGGGAAAGAAGACAAACCCAAAATGACACAATATCTGGGAAGTCACAACATGGCAGAGAACATTAAACATTGCTTTTGTTTTCTAAATCAAACTAGAACGAGTTTTGGGCCCCTGTTTGGGCATTTTATTTCCGCTAAGAGAATTTCTCTTTTTTTTATCTTCCAGATTATGCTTATCTTAAATCTAATTTCCTAAATTGCAATTGCCATGCGCTATAATCTCTCTGCCAAACAAAGGAAAATTCAAAGGAATCAAGTCTTTTGTGTCTCTGACCCAAAGGAAGGAAAGGATGAACCTTAGTTACTTAAGAAACTAGGTTTTTGTCAAAGCTTAGAAAGAAGACGCTATCTCCGTGAGAACACTTAGGGTTAGCTTACCCATTGTGAAAGTACAAATACAACAGGATATTCAGAAAAATATCTCTATCAGATTCCTCCACAAACACACAGAAGGCCTCTTGAGAGAAAAATGCTCGTTGGGTAACCTAAGCACCCAAGCAAAAGTAAGAGCAAAACCTGCTAGGATAAGAAAATGCAAAAATGCAGCCTGGGCAAAAGATAAGGCATTCAAAAGCTCGCTAGGGACTCAACCTCCATCAGGTAACCTAGGCAAAACTTAGAACATATGAAAAGAAAAACCAAGAGCGAAAACCCAACCCCCAAAGGTGGAGATCTTGGAACTACGTAGAAAGGCCTGATTCCCTGATTGGGATACGTAGGCAATCTCACATCGAGATCCAGCCCAAACATTGGGAGGAAAGAAAACAACATCAGCAAATTTGTGCTCAGCGATAGGTATAGCTAACCCTGCGTATTGAGCTCGCAAAAGATGAGTATGCTTTTCTCAAGGAATTGACAACAGCCATAGACACAAGAATTAAAGTTCATCCCTTTTTAACCTAAAGGTCATTGACACAATAAACAGGATACCTCGAAAGCTCGAGTTTGGCAATCAGACTATGGAATATGGCAAAAAGTAAAAGGCGGGAAATCAAAACCAAGCATAAGAAGGAAGAGGAAAGAGGATGCCACTTGGCCAAAACAAAAATCTATTTTTAGCTGAGGAATTGATACATCAGCCGTGACATTGATCCTTCGACCGAGTAATCGATTCTTCGGCCCAATACTCCGTTTCACAAAGATTACTGTCTATCAGTAAACGTTTATTCAAAAAGCCATGTTCTGACTTTCACATGCATATCTTAAAGTATTTAGGGGTACGAAAGGCTCTTTTCATTCCATAAACAAAAGTTGGTTACAAAACTCTTTTGCTGTGGTTGCTTTCACTATACAATTTCTGTTTGTCTCTTCTACTAACTATGGACAGGAAAAAAAGAAAATCCTAAAAGCTAGTCATGACGGCGTCTCTGAGACAGTCTCTGAGATGGGGACTGCTCATTCGTTCCCACATCCTCCCCACCAGCAGCCGACGCTCCTTCAGCCTCAAGCTGCAGCCAAAGGAGATACAAACATTCAGATTCAAGGGATGATATCAAGCAGATGAAATTCATGAAAGAGAATTGTACCTCGAGGATCCTACGGTGCTGTCTCCTGACCAAAGCCTCTGCACTCTGATAGGCATGAAGCCATCCCTGCACTATCTCAGCAGGCACCTACAAAAACAGACTAAGCATCTCAAATACAGGAATGACAGATACATTGATAAAGCAAGGAAAGCAAAGTTCAGAAATAGGGTGATACCTGTGAAACCCCAGCTAGCAGCATATAAAGCTGGCTCGCGCAAGGAGTAAGGGCCAAGCGCTCCTCCTCCCCATCGTCAGAATGGAAGGAAACAAAAGAAGGGGCTCGCGGCCAAACAAAAGCAACAGAGGGAGCTACAACCGCTGAAGCTAGGTGAAGACGGCAGTACTCCATGTAGTCTCCTGCCTGAAGAAGTAAACCTGCCCAATCTCTGATCCGAGCATTCTTCAAATCTTCCTTAGACATCGAGGAAGTAGACCTCATCGATGTTGGAGGAAGAGGAGGAACAAGCTGAAGCGCCTCAGCACGTGGGCGCCACTGACTAGCCACCCGATCGCCTAAGTACTAGGATCGGCAAAATGAACCCTCGAGTAAGCTACGGGTCCGGTCCAGGACTTTACAACGTGCAAGAGGGGCATCCTCTAGTACACCACCCCAAGGGTCAAACCGTACCTACAAAGCAAGGTCAAATCAGCCCCAACACAAGAATATGGAAGTCTAAAGGACAAGAAGTGCAAAGAGAAAAGTACCTGATCAACCGTCAGTCGGTCCAAAACTCGCCGCCACTCGGGAAGGCTCAAAACTGGTGACCGTGGCCTCCGTTGCCCCACCAACCATCGCTCATAGCGAGGTATACAGTCTGCGTCTCCGTGTCTAGTCTCAGGGGAAACTGGAGAAGGTGCTCGAAAGCCCAGAGCTGAAATGCAGATTAACCAAAACAAATTCAAATACTATGAGAAGTCAAAACAGGAAAGGAAGCAAGAGAGAAAGATACATACCTCAAGCACCCGATGGTGGCCGCCTAGTATGGGACTCTTGTCCCGTGAGCAAGCTCCTAAATTACCATACAAAGTGGCCAAAGCACACAAGCCCCAATCAAACTCTTTAACGACCTCCAAACGCTGCAAAGGAGCTAGAAACTGTGTGTGTACCGAGCCATCCTTGTTGGCAAACAACGTTTGCCCAAGGAGATAAAGAAGAAAGGCTCGCGTCAATTGCTCGATACTCACCTGAGTCAGGATGTCAGCTGTCATGAAAGTCTTGCTTAGCCAAGCAAGATCGATATGACCCCGAGAACGAACAGGGGGCACCTTGCCCAGAAACCACTCCAAAGCGCCCTCTCGCTCCCAAAGCCTGGGGTCAACTCGAAGAGAAACTCTGCCTACCCGCAGGCCAGTCAGCAAAGAGAAGTCGCCCGGAGTGATAGTCATCTCACCAGCAGAAGGAAAGTGGAAGGTGCTGGTGGTATCCCACCACCTCTCAACCAGTGATGTCATCAACGACCAGTCCATCTTCGGAACGTTGAGACCCAGAACAAATGCCTCAAAACCAGCAGCACGAACCAGTTCCCGAGCCTGCCCTGGCAGCGTCAAGAACCATCTGTGCACTTCCTTGCCTCCACCACGAGCTTCCAGCCTCCTATTTCTCTGCCAAAGACGAAAAGGGAGTTAATCTCATGACTGCATAAACAAAAAGAAATGCTAAAGGGGTACCAAATTGACGTTTTAAAGCATGCATTGCCTAGACAGGGGGCACGGTTATTTTAGTTTCTTTAAACAAAAACAAATTCAATCCAAACACGGGTCCTTCTCATTCATGCCCCTAGTTAAAAGGGATTTCATCCCACAAATAAGAAATTCGTTCTAAACTCATGCGAAGATTTTCAAACTCTAAACTAAAGTAAACTTTTTACTTTTCAGGAAAGCTTACCAGCACATTGAGAACGCTCAGGTGCAGCTCAGGTTCCCAGCGAACCACCTCGGCCTCTGGGCCACCAACGGGAGGGCGGTACTGCAGAAAACCGCCAAAGCCCAACCTACGCGAAGGAAGAACGTAAGTAGCAGCGTCGAACAAGCCGGGCTCCTCAATCGCCTCCTCATCAGAAGACGGGTATTCGCACCTACATGGAGGGTGCAAAGACGAACCCGCAACATTCGAAGATGGCGTGGTCATCACGTCCGAACCAAGAAGAAAAACCAATGGTTCCAAACAACCAAGAGCCGGCAGCGACGACAGCAGTGACCGGAGGGGACAGTCGCCGGAGATAACGGTGGCCGACGGTGGTGGAAGAGGACGGCGGCATGCGGTGGTGGTCGTCGGACGAGAGGAATGGAGGAGAACAAAAGAGGAGGAGGAGAAAAGATTAAATGAGCCGTTAAATCGATTAAACCGAACTTAAATCAATTTTCTGACTGTTGGCTATCTCACGGCCGAGATATTGATCCTTCGGCTGAGAGATCGATCTCCTTGCCCTTTAATCAGTTTCCTTCATCAGCATCAGATCGTACTCAGTGCACCAATTCAAGCCATTATGGATTCTGGGTCCATGACCAACAAAAGTAAAATCAAGTAAGCCTTGGGGGCATCCCTGATGCCAATACAATGTGATCAGAACTAGCCTCGGGGGCATATCCGAGCATAAGGAAATTCTCTTCACAAACTGCTGGTCGAAGCAAAGCAAGACACTCAGCAGTCCTGGGCTCATTATCCCAGCAGCTCTACGCTCGATAGCCTTGTGCACAAGTCACTCGACAAACAACTCAACAGCTCCGTGCCCATGTTCACCCGCATCAACTAATATAGCAGCTCTACGCTTGCCACTCCAGCGACCATATCGCCGTCAACTTACTCAACAGGCTCTAAGCATCATCAGCAGCCCTAAGCTCACTCGACAGCTCAGAGCTCACCATCATATCCACCATCATTTCAACGGCTCAACTCAGCGGCTCAAAGCCCGTAATCTCAGCGGCTTTACGTCCGTATTCATTCACTCAGCGGCTTCAAGCCCTCAACTCAGCAGCTCTACGCTCGCTATCACAACTCAGCGGCTCTAAGCCCACTATCTCAACTGGCTAGAAGCTGTAACAACCAATTCAGCGGCTCAAAGCCCGTTATCTCAGTGGCTCTACGCCCGTATTCATTCACTCAGCGGCTTCAAGCCCTCGACTCAATAGCTCTATGCTCGCTATCATAACTCAGCGGCTCCAAGCCCACTATCTCAACTGGCTCGAAGCTGTAACAACCAATTCAGCGGCTCAAAGCCCGTTATCATAGCGGCTCTATGCCCGTATCAACTCAACGGCCCTATCCCCACCATC
Source organism: Rhododendron griersonianum (assembly GCA_018127125.1). Taxonomy (NCBI): domain Eukaryota; kingdom Viridiplantae; phylum Streptophyta; class Magnoliopsida; order Ericales; family Ericaceae; genus Rhododendron; species Rhododendron griersonianum. The sequence continues at coordinate 26,137,349 of CM030790.1, read as the reverse complement.
TCTATCAACTCAGCGGCTCAAAGCCCATCATCTCAATGGCTTTATGCCCGTATTCACCAACTCAGTGGCTCTACGCCCTCACCTATCACTCAGTGACTCCAGGCCCACTATCTCAATTGGCTTTAAGCCGTAACCATCATCTCAACGGCTCTAAGCCTATTATCTCAACTGGCTCGAAGCCGTAACAACTATATCAACAGGCTCTACGCCGCTCCAACAATCAAGACATCATCTGTTCTCAGGCTCTATGCCTGAATGCTCAAAATCTAACATTTTGAATGCTCGAAGCTCTTCGAAAGCCCAACCACTGTGTACTGGATGCTTAAGGTTTATACCTTGAATGCTCAAGCTCTACGCTTGGATGCCCAACCACTGCGTACTGGACGCTGAAAGCCTGTACTTTGAGTGCTCGGATTCTGCCGTCCGAATGCTCGAGCTCTACGTTCTGAATGCTCAAGTCCGGAACTTGATAGAAGCTCTAAGCTTAAATCAACACACACGCACGGGCCCGTGCACATTCGCATCAATTGCATTACCATTATCACATCGAGTCTGCATCATCATATCTGTTCACATCTAACAATCATCATCACACATATACACTCTGCATATCTCTCACGAAATAGGTCAACCCTGTAATCAACCGGCTCTACGCCTCGGTTTTCATTTGATCGGTCCAGCGCCTCGATCCTTTGGCTCTACGCCAAAACTTATAATGAGAAAGCTCCGTGCACAAACCATCAGAATGCAACCAGCTCTACGCTTCAGTTCAAATCACGTCAAGCTCTAAGCTCACCTCAGGCCCTCGCCTCATGACCATAGCAGGCTCCACGCCTCGATTCTATCACCTTAGGCTCTCGCTTTGTGACTATGACTGGCTCCGTGCCTCGGTTCCACCACGTCAAAGACCACACTCCCCAGGCTCTCGCCTCATGACTGCAACCGGCTCCGTGCCTCGGTTCCCTCATCCCCAAAGCTCCGTGCTCTAGTTACTGGCTTCGCACCCCCTATGTCTCAAAACGGCGTCCAACTCATCCCCAGCAGATAGCTTGGATTCCACCTCAGTTACATCAATTCCTTCCAGCTCATTCGCAAGGATAGGCTACTCTACCGAGCTCCTCTCAGTCATAGTAAGGATGATCAAGAAAAGCAAACGCACCTGCCATGTACTGATCTACCTCAAAATACTAAGGAAGCTCTTCGCAAAAACTCCCCCGGTAGTCCAGCGCCCCTTCAACTATCTTCCGCCAAAACCCTGGCTCAGTCTAGGTACGTCACTACGGCTTTTTAAGCCCAAAGGTACGTCTTCTGTCTCTAACCCTCCAAACTTTTTATTTTCTTTATGGCCCGAACTACGGTTGGTCTGAATTTCCCTTATGGAATACGTAGGCAGCCTCCCGGCCAGACCATAACAAAAACCTTTTTCGAAAACCCCTTGGAATAGTGGTTGGACCAAATTGAGTTGCTTTTTACAGCTTTGACTCTTACTCAAACATGTCTTGCGATCCGTCTGAGCTCAGTCAAAGAGGGGCATCTGTAGACACCCCAATTTGGCCTAACGATTATTTCAAGTCCCACCTTGGGGACCATCCCGATGATGAAATGGATACAGTGATTGCTGATTGCCTTCTCGAGAACCTTAGGACTTTCGGTAAGAACTTTGAGCCACTTAGTGGACCCAATCAGAGCCATACAGCCTTTCAGATAGAAAATACAGAAGCCTAGGAGAATCCATTTGTCGGCCGTAACATCGATCTAACGGCCTTAATATCATTTCCTCACCCGAGCAACCTGTTGCTAGAAAATCTCCCTGAGAGATCAATCCCTCGGCCGCAACATCTATTCCTCGGCCGTGTGATCTATTACTCGGCAGCCAGATCGTCCTTTTTCCAGACTCTAAAACGTTCTGTCGATTGTTTGATCCAACTACACTACCTCTCCGATGCGTTTAGGCCACGTTCAGAGATTGCAACAAAGAGTTCGAATTGCATTGCAATTGCAATTGCAATCGTGCCATTTGATTGGCCGGAGTGAGTCATCCATATGCCTATATAAAGGAGCCTTTGGGCTCCAAAATTGATAAGTGAAATTACTCACCCAAGCCACGATACTCTGCAAAAATACTCTCTCAAAACCTCTCTTCAAAAGCCCTAACCTCCCGAAGGCAACCACCAATCCAGCGATCAAATCCCGAAGTTCAAACCCTAACCCTAGGGTTTTCTGAGGAGCAATCAATCAATCACACCCCATCCGAAGCAATCAAGCAACTGAGGGATCAAGGTGGTGAGGCCCAACGGCCTCTGGTTTGTTTTACTTACTGTATTTATGACTAACCGTAGCGTTTTAATCATCTGTTAATCCTTCTGTCTGGTGTGAGGAAGAACATCGACCGGGGCTTCGATCCCTCGGTCGATATATCAAACCAGGAGGATCCCTCGGCCGTGACATCCATTCACCGGCCGCGGGATCCATTACCCTGGGACAGCCTTGTTTTGTTCTGCTTTCTGATGCATGCTTTACTTATCGCATTGGCTCACCTTATTTACTGTTTAAAGGCTTAAATAAACAGATTATGTGTTGGAATTAAATAAAGCATCTATATGTCTTATGTTGAATGATTATGGGCTAGTCTCACGACTGGGCAAAGAGGGGTGCCTAACACCTTCCCCTTATTGTATTTTTGGCTCCCGTGCCCAGAATCTCTGTCTATTTTCCTAGTTTTAATAAACTGGGTGGCGACTCTGTTTTGATAATAACCGCTATCGTGTGGCGATGTTCCTAGCCATGGGAATGTCCACGATCTTGGTTTACGAAGCAAGCAACCAATCGAGCAACAAATCTGATCAATCTGTATGGTGATGCCCCGTTTGGAAGGTGTCTACACCGTGAATGATAAGAGTCCCGAAATCCAATCCCAGGATAAGTTTCTGATGCAGCGTAGAGGGCACTCCCATGACATCCGAACAGTGTAGCCATGGCCTCCCCAGTAGGAGGTTGAACGAACCAGGTATCTCCAGTACACAGAATTCGACGGTGGTTTTGAACTTCCCAGTTGCAAGCTCCAAGTTGACGGTTCCCAGGCCATCACGCCGTGTGTTATCATAAGCGTGAACACCCAGAGTTGACGGCGCAAAGTCCTTACTTTTAAGGCCCAGGCAGTAAGCAGTGCGGAGTGGGCACACATTAATGGCCGAACCATTATCTATGAGAATTGCAGGGACCCACTCTCTGAGGCACTTCATGGTCACATGGAGCGACTTGTTATGATCAGCCCCCTCAGGCGGGAGGTCTTTCTCGGTGAATGACAGGGTGTGTTGGGTAAGGTTCGGGGTTATGAAGGCGATTAAGGCTTCCGGGGCTATGTCAGAGGGGACCTCGAGCTTGGAGAGAGTGTTAATGAGCCTTCGGCGGTGCTCACAGGATGCAGCTAACACTCCCCACATTGACATGCAGACAGGGGTTTCCTGAAGTTGTTGGATAATGGGGTCCGTGCTGGCACTCGGATTTTGCTGCTGGGAGGAGTTGGGGTTCGAGCTGACGAACGGGTTAAGATGGATGGGTGGGTTAGGTTGATGTGGAGGGTTAGTGGAGCTTGAGGGTTATTCTGTGGTGTAGGTGGGATAGGGGTGCTTGCAGGGTTGACAGGGTTGTTCTATTGTGGCGGAGGGGCTCGGGATGAGCTTCCCTACTGGAGGTTGGTAGGTTGGTACACTCTTCCGCTCCTTGTAAGATTGCTGACTATCTTGGGGATGGGCTCCCACCAAGAATCTTCCCAGAAGTTGGAGAGATCCGCATCGGCCTTGCGCTTGCCTTTGTCTAGGTTCGTTTTCTCGAGGGTTTCATTGAGGATTTCCATCTCCAGGGCATTCCAGATGTTCTCTTCTTCCAAGGAATTCCAGAAGTTGACATTGTTGCTGTTGCTGTTGCTATTGCTGTTGCTGTTGCTGACCTGCAGGGAGCCTTCATCCAACATAGCCTTGTTGACAGTCAGCTCTTCACCATCGACCCACGCGTTTACCAATTCAAATTTACCCCAAAGGTCTTCAGGATCTAATACACAGATGTTGGGTTCCTCGGGGATTTCAATTACTGGCTGCGGGAAAAACTCCTCGATAATGTACTCCTGCGGAATGAAGGCATGGTCCATGACATGGTCAAGAGCGTCGGATCCTCTAGTGAGATTGACAATGGTTCTGACAGTGAGCCCTGAGAACATACGGGGGTTCATCAGGTCCATTTCTTCATGTACTTCCTCCTCTCGAAAGAGGTATGCCAAAGACGTCTCATCCAAAGGGTCGGAATCATCAATCCAGTGCCACCCGTTGGGCTCGGGCTCCCACTCCCATTCGTCTTCATCCTCGATTGGCTCAGGCTCCAAGAACAGAGCAAACAAGGAATAGCCATCCAACGGGTCGGCCATCATTTCTTCCCAGTCCTGCCTCCAATCACCATGTTCCAAGTCTTCCACCTGGTGAGCATTGAGCGACACAGGTCACACTCCAGTTACAAAAGCCCGGTTTTCCACTGCAAAGAAGTCGCTCGCCAAATCTTCCCATCTTCTTTGGAAGTCCCAATCTACAGACTCGAGTGCACAGACAGTATCCTCGGCCGGTAATCTCGACAATTGGTTTGGGTTGGGCAGTAGGGACGATGTAAAGGCTTGGGTAAAAGGGGTGGCTTAGGGAAATGTGATTGGTACGGGGGTTGGAGTGCTTAGGGAGCGGGTTTGAGACTGTATGGGGCTTTTGTGGTGGCATGGGGAGTGTCTTGTTGTCTATGAGATCCTGGATGGCGTGGCGAAGACGGAAGCAGTTGTCGGTTAGGTGGCCCACGTTCTGGTGGTAAGCACAATATGCATTAGGATTGTGGGATGCAGGGAGTTTTTGTGGTAGGGGAGTAGGGGCGAGTGGCTTGAGCACGCCACTTTCGACCAACTTCTCGAGCACGGCAGAGAGAGGTGCTGAGAATTGAGCGAAAGTGCGGGGTTGGGTACGAGGTTGACTGGTTTGGGTTACAATCTGGTTGACAGGCTCGGCTTGAGTTGTGTTTGAGGAGGTGTTTAGAAGGTTGGTGTAGTTGGAGTTTCCAAATAGGGCATTGCTGCTCCCAGAGTAAACTTTCTTGGGTTTAGGGGCAGGTTCGGGCTTGTTGAGGATTCCCAGCTAGACCGCTTCTTCAACGGCTAAACCTGTATCGAAGAATGTTTTAAAATCTGAGCAGGCCTGAGCCATGACCATATGCCTCGCAAGATTGGGCTGAAGGTTCCGGACAATCATCTGGATCTGGTCCCTGTCGTTCGGTCTGTCCTTCATCTGTGCTGCCTTTGCTCTCCACCTTTTCACGAAATCGGCAAAGGCTTCCTTGGCTTCCATCTTTGTTGACTCTAATTCACGGGTGGTAACTTCCAGCTGAATGTTATAATCATACTGCGCCACAAAAGCCGCACATATGTCCTCCCAAGAACGCTTCTTCCTTTCATCCAGCGAAGTAAACCAATGCAGAGCATGACCTACCAAAGTCTGCGAGAACATCTACGCCATGGCATCCTTTTCTACACCCCACATGGAAAGTGCTCATATATACCCAGTCAAATGTGCCTTCGGGTCTCCAGTTCCGTCGAATTTAGCAAAGTCGATTGGCCTAAACTTGTAACAACTCCGATTTTCAGTAAATAAAAATCTCGTTGTTTATTATTTTGACTCTATAAATTCCGTATTTTCCAACAATCCGTCATAATTAGATTTATTCGATTCAAACCCTAATTTCGTTCTGCCTTGCGATCTAGTCATTTTCTAAAGACAAGCAAGTTAGCAACCCTAAGTCGTCCTATTTAGCAAGCCTAGCTAGCTTCCCACTAATCGTTAGAGTAGCCTAATTGAACCTTTGAACCATTTGAACCCTAAGTGAGACCTTGACCAAAAGTCAACCCTTGATCTATTACCCATTGGACGATAGATACTAGGATAATCTTTATCCATTGGACCATAGGTTTACCCCTTGGATATTGTGACAAGATTTCTAGGTACACTATATAAGATTATATATTACTTACCATCTTTACCCATTGGATGATAAAAGTTAGGAGATTTATTACCCATTGGACGATAGGTTAACCTTTCCACCTAGTACAAGATCCATTAGTTTAATTAGATTCACCATGAGTCATTGTACTATATTAGATAGATTATGTAAGTTTAGTACTTCCATCTTTAACCTTTGGTTAATAAATGTTAGGGGAATTATAATCCATTGGTCCATAAAACCATATCAAGCTATAGTACTAGGTTAGTATTAGTTAATTCCTTCCTAGATATGATATGTACTAATTTGATTAAAGTATATGATATGTTTACATCATCCTAGCATACTATATATTAAGATATAGTTATAAGTACATAGGTGGCATTTTGACATAGTTTAATAGGATAGTTTGACTTAGAAATCCAAAACAAGATCACATAGTACATTGTCCTTTTTCTTGCTAGTTTTTCTTTCAACCAAGGGAGGAGGAGAGAGAGAATTCGGAGAGAGAGATGAGAGAGAGGCCGAGAGAGAGAGAGATGAGGGAGAGAGATAGGAGAGAGAGAGAGAGAGATATTGCATGTACCTTCCTTGATCTTCTTCTACCAAAACCCTAATACTATATACATTAGTACTTGTACTTTGAAAGATGAAGAATAGGATGACCTAAGATATAACCAAGTACTAGATTTTCTTACCAAAATCTTCTTACAAACTATTAGTTTACTCTTACTCTTTCAACCATTGTCCTTTCTTGATTAGGTGTCCAAGAGAGAGAGAGTGGCCGAAAGAGAGAGAGGGAGAGAGAGAGAATTCGGATGAGAGAGGGAAAGAGAGTGTGATGTGTGTGACTAAGTGTACTCCCATATCTCCTACATCATCTTCTTGCATCACTTTGTACCACCATATCTAGGGTATCTTATTCTTTCAACCCTAAAGGACTACCATATCTTATTTTCTATTCTAGACTAGACACAAACCCCATTTGATTAGATTAAACCTTGTCCTAGGTTAGAAGAAAGAACAAGAAAATCCATTGGTCTTTCCAAACTCTTGTACCTTAGTACATTGGACCAAAGAGAGAGAGAGAGAGAGAGGGAGAGAGAGCCGAGAGAGATGGGGAGAGAGAGAGGCCGGGAGAGATTGAGAGAGGGAGAGAGAGATTTGTGTGATGTGTGCAAGTGTACAACTAGCCTAGTCATTGTCCTTTTGATCAACACCTCATCCAATCTAAGGACAATCAAATCTAGTCAATCTTTGATCCATTGGATAACAAATGTTAGGGGAAATATTGTCTCTTGGATAATAGACCAACTTGGCCTATAAATAGCAAGCCATTTCAAGCCTTTGAACTCACACCTTCAAGCTTTGCTCCAACTTCTCTCTAGAAAGTATAGTGTTCTTGTTGTTCTTGTTGTTCTTGCTTAGTTCTTAGTTGTTCTTGAAGTTCTTCCCTAGTTCTTCAAGAAGCTCTCCTAGTGCCGCCACTAAGCCGCCACTCCACCACCCTACCGATCCAAAAGTTTTAGTAGTATTAGTCAAGATCAAGTTTCGAGAGAAACCTTTCTCTTTCGAAGCTATCGAAGCCATTCCTAAGCCGTTACTCCGTCCGACGAACTATTTTCCTAATCCGTAGCCGACTACCGCCAAGAAGAACGGTAGATATTCTATATCTACTCTTCTCTACGTATACGTATATATTCCTTAGTATAGTTCCTATGCTTTCAAAAATCTAAGTATAGCGTATTGCATACGTATTTCGAAACGATAGTACGTTATTCTAAACCTTTGAAACTCCGAGCATACGTAGATTATACGAGCCACTTTCCCTAAGCATGACTAGAAATGTTTAAAGAGTTGTTATCTTGATTAACCATGGCATGAATAGCTTAACGTTAGAACACTCAATAAACATATGCTATTTTGAACTTAAGAAAGCATGATTTAGGATTAAGCTGTTTAATCTTAGAATGAATGTGAGCATGATTATGTGATTACTTGACTACTTGTTGTTGATAAAGCATAAGTGATTTATCACTCCAAAGGTGTCCGTCCATGTGACACTATGCTTAACCTTGTGTGATTAAACGTGAGTATGATGATATGACAAAATGAGCATGCTATCTAATATAGAGTTGAATGATCTTGCTAGTGTAGTTTCAAGATTACTAAAGTTGTTGTATGAATAACCGCGGAGTCTATGCATGCGAACGAGACACGAAAACCGAGAAAATAGAAACATGACACCTAGGGTGTGGTTGATATGGATAAAATGAAGGATGGGATTAACCTGCGGAAAATATTTTGAAATTACATAATGACCGGACTTGGTAGTCATTATGTGAGTGTTTTCGAAAATCGTAATGTAGCCGGACTTGGTAGCTCATTGCGTAGATTTCCAATGGGACCGGACGTGGTAGTCTCATGTGGAAATGGGGCTTGGCCGGACGTGGTAGCTAATGCAAGTTTTGAAAGAATGTGTTTTGTGAAAACCGTAATGTAGCCGGACTTGGTAGCTCATTGCGTAGATTTCCAATGGGACCGGACGTGGTAGTCTCATGTGGAAATGGGGCTTGGCCGGACGTGGTAGCCAATGCAAGTTTTGAAATGGATTTTGTAAACCATGATTGGCCGGACTTGGTAGCCATTGTGAGTGTTACTAATGAAGCCGGACTTGGTAGCCTCATTAGTAACAATTTATGAAAGAACGTTGGAAATTGGAATTTTGGTAAAGGTGAAAATGTGAAACGGTCTACGATGAGTCGCGTAGGAGAAACACGAAAAGGCATGACACCAATGCTAAAAGATATCGAATATGAATGTATCATTGTGTTTCTATATTGTTGAATGAGCATGTGTAATTGTTTATATGCTTCCTTGCTTTAAGTTAAGAGTTAGTGGGTATAGTTTATTCTATTGGGCTTGTAGCTCATGGTGTTACCTTTTTGGTGACCCTGACATATTATACTGGGGGCGACGCTGGTATAATGTGTCAGAGTTAATTGATGAGCAAGGTGAGCAGTACGTGCTGGAGGCTTTTGGAGCCGAAGAGCTTGCTAGGATGGAAGAAGAAGCGGAGTAGTAGAATACCCTAGAAATTCCCTCCTTGTGTAATAAAAGTACTCTAGTAAGACTTATGTTGTAATAATGAGCTTGACTCTTAGCCTTTTTATTCAATAAAATGTTTAATTAACGAACCCGAAAATGGGGGCGTTACAACTTGGTATCAGAGCTTTAGGTTCAAAACCTCGGCCATGGGTAGAATGGGTAGAACCACGAAATAGATTGACCGTTGCACAAACGTGAATTGAGTTTAAGTTTACCGTCCCAAATTGGGTGGAATTCTGTCGAAGCAATCTCCGGATTGAAGCAAGGTGTGGAAATTGGCAATACCACCGAGCTGGGAATTCCCGAACAATTGGATGATGACTTAAATCAAGAATCGAATGTGGAACTTAAAAACTTGAAAATTTTCTAGTTGAGTAAAGCCTTGCCTTAAGATTATCAATAGTGAACCTGTCTAAGTATTCTTACTAATTGAGGTTTAACCTTCCTTGTAGATGAATCACCTGGGCCGCCTAGCCGACCTATTGGCAGGAGTTCGCCAACTCAAAACCACCATAGAAATCTTGGCCTTTCAACTAGCAGAGAGCCCTGACTTCATTGCCGCTGTACTCGCAGAAAAACAAGATTTCATGAGAGTGCAACAAAATACCCCTATTCCTGTGGAAACCGACCCTTGGTTTCCTGCACTATTTCCAATCCTGTGTGCCTACTATGAGATCTTTGGTACCTTACCCCCAATGGGAGACCTTGAGATTAGTGATGAGGAGACTACTAAAGAAGAGGAGGAAGAAATTGGAGACAAGGAGGAAGCCGATAAGGAAACCCTAGAGGAAGACGAGGCCCAAGAGTAGACTTTGCCTAATACGGTTATCTAAGGAATAATTGTAATCCTTCGGGACGTAGGAAGTATCGTAGGAAGTAGTTGAACTCTTGGTGTAAATAGCGTAGGAAGTTTAGGCTGTTATAAGCCCTCTATGTTGTACTTGCTTCGTTTATGCAAAAAAAAAAATTATGTGTTTCCTTTCTATCTTGTGATCACTGTTTATATGCATACTTATACGCGACTACCACTTTTAAGTCTAATATATAATTTTCTTATTTGTAGATATGGATAGTCGTACCTTTGCTACCCCGACCAATGTTGCGGACCTGATACTTATCAAGGCCATACTGGCACCTGAGAGCCCTATTCCGATACCCCACTTGGGTATATGTTACCCCGAGACTGGCCACCAAATATACCAGTCTATTGTGATGGCACCCCTCACCAACAAGGACCAACTCATGGAGATAAAGGCGTACGCCGAAGAGATCCGTCTAAAGGGAGAACAATGGCTCGAGAGAAGGGAGAAGGAATGGAAGGAGCAATTGAGAGAGTATTTCGGGCTTATTCCACCTAGTTAGTAGTTTAGTGGTATTAGAATAAGGATCGGTAGTTGTAATTGCACCTATGGCGCACGTAGACTAACCAAACCATGTAACCAGAACTAGTAGGATCGTTTCAACTTGTATTAGGAAATCTGTGTTGTGTTTCTCTTTTAGAACTCTATGTTTCGTTGTAATCCTTTACTCATCTATGAGAAGCTATCTTATTTTATGGTATTATATTGCACCCTGTTTTAAAGTCTGTCGTAATCTTAGGAAGAAAACCGAATTTCTAAAAGAAATTGTTCAATAGGCTAAACCTCCCCCTTTACAATTTTTACTCGTAGATGGTGAATCGACGCAGTGGATTAGGGTACGAAACCGGAGAATCCTCCAACGCAAACCCTAGCCTAGCCCAAGTCGTGCAGGCATTCGTAGCCGCCTTGAATGCCAACCTCCAAAACCCTAACCGCGATGACGGACCTATGACTCGAACCCGAGCCATGAATGAGTTCTGCAAACGCCGACCCCCGACCTTCCATGGAGATACCAACCCCACTGTGGCCGAAGCATGGCTGAAGGAAACTAAGGTGATCCTGGACACCTTGGAGATTAACCGCGATGGAGATCGCGTAGCCTTAGCCACGTACCAACTGAAGGGAGAAGCCCGCTATTGGTGGGAATTGATGGAGGCAACCCATGCCATAGCCACCATGACCTTCGCTGAGTTCGAAACCCTGTTTCTTGACAAGTATTTTCCTACACCCATTCGCCTAGCCAAGGAACAAGAGTTCATGAACCTGAAGCAAGGAACGATGGCCGTGACCCAATACGCGGCCAAGTTCGAAGAGCTGTCCCGTTACGCCACGGATGCTGTGTCCACCGAGGACAAGAAGGCAAGAAGATTCGAGTGGGGGCTGACGACCGCTCGCAGAGCCGTAGTGGCACAAACTTTTCCCACATACTCTAGTGTGGTGAAATGTGCCCTTCGATTGGAGAGTGAAGAAGCTGACTTCAAGAATCGATGGAGGAAGGCAACCGACGGACCTATCCGAAACCAAGTAACCATCAACAACCGCGGACCCTACCTCACCAAACCCTTTGCTTCTTCTCAGAACAACCAAGCCTGGAAAACCACTGCAATAACTCGCGACAATAGAGATCTGTCGACAGTTAAGTGTTACAACTGTCAGGCTATGGGCCATTACAGCCGCCAATGCCCACAAACCCAGAAGAAGGGAAATGGGAATTTTGGAAACCAAGGAGCTCAATCTGGACAAGCCGGATTTGCAAAGCCAACTCCTGGAATCTCACCTCAACAGCCGAATGGGCAGAACAAGGGAAAGCAGCCCGTGGGAAACCAACAAAATACCGGAGGGCGAATCTTTGCACTGCAGACTGAGGAACAGGAGCAGGATCCCTCTGTGATCCAAGGTACGCTACTGATATATAGTACCTGCGTACAAGCCTTGTTTGACTCTAGTGCATCCCATTCATTTATATCTACTGCCTACGTAGCTGCTCTAGCGCTAGAAACAGAACCCCTTAGTACGAGTACGAAAGTAGCATCGCCATTGGGGGGGAATATAACTGTTAGTCTAGTGTGTAGAGGGTGCGAATTAGAGGTAGCCAATTTGCGCTTAACCTGCGACCTCAGAGTGATCGACATGGCGGATTTCGACGTAATCTTGGGAATGGACTGGCTATCGGCTCACCGAGCAGTCATAGATTGTCATCAGAAGACCGTAACAGCCTATACCCCTGATGGGACTCGTTTCCGTTTTAAGGGGGATAGACAAGTGGCTAGTTTAACGGTGAAAGGATCTAGGTGGCAGAATCAACTATTTGGATGGCTAGCTAGTCTCCAAATAGAAGAAACTGACAGGATGGAGATGGGATTACCACACATCGTTTGCGAATACGCCGATGTGTTCCCTGAAGAACTTCCTGGTTTACCACCTCCTAGAGAGATAGACTTCTCTATCGAGCTCCAACCGGGGACGGCCCCAATTTCTATGGCACCATACCGTATGGCCCCTACGGAACTAAAGGAGCTCAAGACCCAATTGCAAGAACTGTTGGAAAATGGATTTATCCGACCCAGCACATCACCATGGGGAGCACCTGCCTTGTTCGTGAAGAAGAAAGAAGGAACACTCCGACTGTGCATCGATTACCGGAGGCTAAACCAAGTCACTATCAAAAACCGATACCCCCTGCCTAGGATCGATGATCTATTTGATCAATTAAGAGGAGCAACCTGTTTTTCAAAAATCGACCTCCGATCAAGATACCATCAACTCAGAATCCGAGATGAGGACATCTCCAAGACAGCCTTCCGTACCAGATATGGACATTACGAGTTCATAGTAAAGCCATTTGGGCTGACTAACGCTCCGGCAGTTTTCATGTGTCTCATGAACAAGATTTTCCAACCCTACTTAGATAAGTTTGTAGTGGTGTTCATTGATGACATTTTGATATACTCCGCCAATAAGGAGGAGCACGAAGGACACCTCCGGATAGCACTACAAGTACTCCGAGATAATCAACTCTATGCCAAGGCGAGTAAATGCGAGTTTTGGCTAGAAGTGGTTAAGTTCTTGGGGCACGTAGTATCCAAAGATGGAATAGCCGTGGACGAGAGTAAAGTTGAAGCCGTGATGAATTGGAAACAACCAACCTCTGTGTTCGAGATCAGAAGTTTCCTAGGATTGGCAGGATACTACCGAAGATTCATACCCGACTTCTCAAGTCTCGCCAAACCAATGACGAGACTAACCCAGAAAGGAGTAAAACTGGATTGGACTGAAGCCTGTGAGAAATCTTTTCAAGAGATGAAGAGAAGGCTGACCAGTGCGCCAATACTTATCATCCCCGAGCGAGGTGTGGATTATACCGTCTATTGCGACGCGTCAAGAGATGGCTTGGGATGCATGTTAATGCAGAATGGAAGGGTCGTAGCTTACGGATCGCGACAACTCCGACCACATGAGAAGAATTACCCTACTCATGACTTAGAATTGGCTGCAGTAGTGTACGCCCTCAAAACCTGGCGTTACTACCTGTGGGGAGAACAATTCGAGGTCTTCACCGATCACAAGAGCCTCAAATACCTCTTCACTCAGAAGGAGTTGAACATGAGGCAGCGTCGATGGATGGAGTATTTGGAGGATTACAAGTTCACAATGCAGTACCATCCTGGCAAGGCCAACATGGTGGCTGACGCCCTGAGTCGAAAGGACAGGGCACAGAAAGTCAAAACTGCCATCAAAGGGTGGGAAATGATGGACACACTCAATGAATTCAACCTGAAACCTTCCTCAGAAAGTGGGAATATCCGACTATATGCACTTGTTGCAGAACCAGCACTTCACCAGGAGATCCTGTTAGCCCAAACCACTGAACAAGAATGCGAGTTCATTAGGTATCGAATCCGAGAAGGAAAGGCGATACCAGGATGGACGATCGAGGGAGATAGTAACCTGAGATTCAAAGGAAAAGTCTTCGTACTTAATATTGGAACTCTTCGAGAAGCTGTACTCCGAGAAGCACACCATTCGAACTTCGCAGTCCACCCCGGAGGTACAAAGATGTACCATGATTTGCAAAGGACGTACTGGTGGGAAGGAATGAAGAAGGACGTAGCTCGCTTTGTATCAACCTGTCTTGTGTGTCAACAAGTCAAGGCCGAGCATCAGAAACCAGGAGGCGACCTTCAACCCTTACCAATCCCGACTTGGAAGTGGGAGCACATCTCAATGGACTTCGTAAGCGGACTACCAAAAACTACCAAAACCAACACTGCCATCTGGGTGATCGTGGACAGACTCACCAAATCCGCGCATTTTCTGCCTATGAAGATGACGGAAAACGTGGAACAACTGAGCCTGTTGTACATTCGGGAAATTATACGACTACACGGTGTACCCGTCTCAATTATGTCAGACAGAGATCCACGGTTTGTATCCCATTTCTGGAAAGGATTACAGAAAGCTTTGGGAACAGATGTGAGGCTTAGCACGGCCTTCCACCTGCAAACCGATGGCCAAACAGAGAGGACGATACAGACCTTAGAGGATATGCTAAGAGCCTGCGCTTTGGATTTCTCTGGGAACTGGGAGCAGCATTTACCATTGGTAGAGTTTGCCTACAACAATAGTTACCAAGCAAGTATCGGAATGGCACCCTACGAAGCTTTATACGGTCAACCTTGCCGATCCCCAGTCTGCTGGACAAACGCTGGAGAAACAGGATTAATTGGACCTGATATAGTATGTGACACCACGGAAAAGGTCAAAACCATCAGGCAAAGAATCCAAACCGCTCAGAGCCGACAGAAGAGTTATGCGGATAAAAGAAGCCGACCCTTAGCCTTTGCCGTAGGAGACCACGTGTTTCTGAAGATAAGACCGAGGAAAGGAGTCATCAGATTTGGGAAAAAGGGAAAACTGTCCCCACATTACATTGGACCTTTTGACATCGTGGAGAAGATCGGAAGAGTCGCATATCGACTAGCCCTACCGCCACAGCTGGATCGAGTGCATGACGTGTTTCATGTATCAATGCTCCGGAAGTACCTCGCCTTACCAACGCATGTTCTCAACTGGGAAGACGTTACCATCGAAGAAGATGCGACGTATGAGGAAGAACCAATCGAGATTCAAGACCGAAGCGAGAAGACGATCCGAAACAAGACAATCAAACTAGTACGAGTCCTGTGGAAACACCGAGGAACTTAAGAGACCACCTGGGAAAGAGAGGAGACTATGAAAGCAACTTACCCTCACCTGTTTGAATCCGAGCATGCGTCTAATTTCGAGGACGAAATTGTTTAAGGGGGATAGGTTGTAACAACTCCGATTTTCAGTAAATAAAAATCTCGTTGTCTATTATTTTGACTCTATAAATTCCGTATTTTCCAACAATCCGTCATGATTAGATTTATTCGATTCAAACCCTAATTTTGTTCCGCCTTGCGATCTAGTCATTTTCTAAAGACAAGCAAGATAGCAACCCTAAGTCGTCCTATTTAGCAAGCCTAGCTAGCTTCCGACTAATCGTTAGAGTAGCCTAATTGAACCTTTGAACCATTTGAACCCTAAGTGAGACCTTGACCAAAAGTCAACCCTTGATCTATTACCCATTGGACGATAGATACTAGGATAATCTTTATCCATT
This sequence comes from Rhododendron griersonianum, assembly GCA_018127125.1. Lineage (NCBI taxonomy): Eukaryota > Viridiplantae > Streptophyta > Magnoliopsida > Ericales > Ericaceae > Rhododendron > Rhododendron griersonianum. Next base: position 26,121,716 of record CM030790.1, on the reverse strand, counting down.
GGACCCTAGGTTTACCCCTTGGATATTGTGACAAGATTTCTAGGTACACTATATAAGATTATATATTACTTACCATCTTTAGCCATTGGACGATAAAAGTTAGGAGATTTATTACCCATTGGACGATAGGTTAACCTTTCCACCTAGTACAAGATCCATTAGTTTAATTAGATTCACCATGAGTCATTGTACTATATTAGATAGATTATGTAAGTTTAGTACTTCCATCTTTAACCTTTGGTTAATAAATGTTAGGAGAATTATAATCCATTGGTCCATAAAACCATATCAAGCTATAGTACTAGGTTAGTATTAGTTAATTCCTTCCTAGATATGATATGTACTAATTTGATTAAAGTATATGATATGTTTACATCATCCTAGCATACTATATATTAAGATATAGTTATAAGTACATAGGTGGCATTTTGACATAGTTTAATAGGATAGTTTGACTTAGAAATCCAAAACAAGATCGCATAGTACATTGTCCTTTTTCTTGCTAGTTTTTCTTTCAACCAAGGGAGGCGGAGAGAGAGAATTCGGAGAGAGAGATGAGAGAGAGGCCGAGAGAGAGAGAGATGAGGGAGAGAGATAGGAGAGAGAGAGAGAGAGAGATATTGCATGTACCTTCCTTGATCTTCTTCTACCAAAACCCTAATACTATATACATTAGTACTTGTACTTTGAAAGATGAAGAATAGGATGACCTAAGATATAACCAAGTACTAGATTTTCTTACCAAAATCTTCTTACAAACTATTAGTTTACTCTTACTCTTTCAACCATTGTCCTTTCTTGATTAGGTGTCCAAGAGAGAGAGAGAGAGAGAGAGAGAGAGTGGCCGAGAGAGAGAGAGGGAGAGAGAGAGAATTCGGATGAGAGAGGGAAAGAGAGTGTGATGTGTGTGACTAAGTGTACTCCCATATCTCCTACATCATCTTCTTGCATCACTTTGTACCACCATATCTAGGGTATCTTATTCTTTCAACCCTAAAGGACTACCATATCTTATTTTCTATTCTAGACTAGACACAAACCCCATTTGATTAGATTAAACCTTGTCCTAGGTTAGAAGAAAGAACAAGAAAATCCATTGGTCTTTCCAAACTCTTGTACCTTAATACATTGGACCAAAGAGAGAGAGAGAGAGAGGGAGAGAGAGCCGAGAGAGATGGGGAGAGAGAGAGGCCGGGAGAGAGTGAGAGAGGGAGAGAGAGATTTGTGTGATGTGTGCAAGTGTACAACTAGCCTAGTCATTGTCCTTTTGATCAACACCTCATCCAATCTAAGGACAATCAAATCTAGTCAATCTTTGATCCATTGGATAACAAATGTTAGGGGAAATATTGTCTCTTGGATAATAGACCAACTTGGCCTATAAATAGCAAGCCATTTCAAGCCTTTGAACTCACACCTTCAAGCTTTGCTCCAACTTCTCTCTAGAAAGTATAGTGTTCTTGTTGTTCTTGTTGTTCTTGCTTAGTTCTTAGTTGTTCTTGAAGTTCTTCCCTAGTTCTTCAAGAAGCTCTCCTAGTGCCACCACTAAGCCGCCACTCCACCACCCTACCGATCCAAAAGTTTTAGTAGTATTAGTCAAGATCAAGTTTCGAGAGAAACCTTTCTCTTTCGAATCTATCGAAGCCATTCCTAAGCCGTTACTCCGTCCGACGAACTATTTTCCTAATCCGTAGCCGACTACCGCCAAGAAGAACGGTAGATATTCTATATCTACTCTTCTCTACGTATACGTATATATTCCTTAGTATAGTTCCTATGCTTTCAAAAATCTAAGTATAGCGTATTGCATACGTATTTCGAAACGATAGTACGTTATTCTAAACCTTTGAAACTCCGAGCATACGTTGATTATACGAGCCACTTTCCCTAAGCATGACTAGAAATGTTTAAAGAGTTGTTATCTTGATTAACCATGGCATGAATAGCTTAACGTTAGAACACTCAATAAACATATGCTATTTTGAACTTAAGAAAGCATGATTTAGGATTAAGCTGTTTAATCTTAGAATGAATGTGAGCATGATTATGTGATTACTTGACTACTTGTTGTTGATAAAGCATAAGTGATTTATCACTCCAAAGGTGTCCGTCCATGTGACACTATGCTTAACCTTGTGTGATTAAACGTGAGTATGATGATATGACAAAATGAGCATGCTATCTAATATAGAGTTGAATGATCTTGCTAGTGTAGTTTCAAGATTACTAAAGTTGTTGTATGAATAACCGCGGAGTCTATGCATGCGAACGAGACACGAAAACCGAGAAAGTAGAAACATGACACCTAGGGTGTGGTTGATATGGATAAAATGAAGGATGGGATTAACCTGCGGAAAATATTTTGAAATTACATAATGACCGGACTTGGTAGTCATTATGTGAGTGTTTTCGAAAACCGTAATGTAGCCGGACTTGGTAGCTCATTGCGTAGATTTCCAATGGGACCGGACGTGGTAGTCTCATGTGGAAATGGGGCTTGGCCGGACGTGGTAGCTAATGCAAGTTTTGAAAGAATGTGTTTTGTGAAAACCGTAATGTAGCCGGACTTGGTAGCTCATTGCGTAGATTTCCAATGGGACCGGACGTGGTAGTCTCATGTGGAAATGGGGCTTGGCCGGACGTGGTAGCCAATGCAAGTTTTGAAATGGATTTTGTAAACCATGATTGGCCGGACTTGGTAGCCATTGTGAGTGTTACTAATGAAGCCGGACTTGGTAGCCTCATTAGTAACAATTTATGAAAGAACATTGGAAATTGGAATTTTGGTAAAGGTGAAAATGTGACACGGTCTACGATGAGTCGCGTAGGAGAAACACGAAAAGGCATGACACCAACGCTAAAAGATATCGAATATGAATGTATCATTGTGTTTCTATATTGTTGAATGAGCATGTGTAATTGTTTATATGCTTCCTTGCTTTAAGTTAAGAGTTAGTGGGTATAGTTTATTCTATTGGGCTTGTAGCTCATGGTGTTACCTTTTTGGTGACCCTGACATATTATACTGGGGGCGACGCTGGTATAATGTGGCAGAGTTAATTGATGAGCAAGATGAGCAGTACGTGTTGGAGGCTTTTGGAGCCGAAGAGCTTGCTAGGATGGAAGAAGAAGCGGAGTAGTAGAATACCCTAGAAATTCCCTCCTTGTGTAATAAAAGTACTCTAGTAAGACTTATGTTGTAATAATGAGCTTGACTCTTAGCCTTTTTATTCAATAAAATGTTTAATTAACGAACCCGAAAATGGGGGCGTTACAAAACTTCTCCGGAAGCTTTGCATTGGGAAATAAGCAAAAGCTTGTTGATGTCAAAACCAGTCGATGATATCTTCTCATTCCTTGCTACTGATTCCTCCAACTGGGTGATTTTTGCCAAGACCGCTACCATTTCGGGATTCTGCGGGGTTTCCATCTCAAGGACCAGTTGCTCCGGGTTCGGATTCTGATTCGGATTAGGGTTTGGATTGAGGTTTAGGTTGGGGATTGGATTGAGGTTTAGGTTAAGGTTTGGATTTGGATTTGGATTTGGAATCGGATTCGGGTTTGGGTTTGGGATTGGATTCGGATTTGGGTTAGGGTTTGGATATGGATTTGGAGGTGGAAGCCGTCGTTCAACTCCGGTAATCATCATCATGAGTTGGGCGATTTGGTTCTCGGTGCGTTCGCCCAGACGTTGGATATCTTCCTTGATCTGTCCCATTTCTCCATACAGGTTTCCCAGATTTGGGTTAGGGTTTGGATTGGGATTAGGATTGGGGTTAGGATTCGGATTTGGCTCGCCTCCGTTTGGGTTTGGATTTGGATTGCCTCTGTTTAGGTTGACATTTGGGTTAAGGTTCGGATTGCCTCCGTTCGGGTTTGGATTGCCTCCGTTTGGGTTTGGATTGAGGTTCAGGTTTGGGTTGAGATTCCCGATTAGTAGATCCATCTCCACCCTCAAATCTGATGCACTGACGGAATCTGCCTGAAGTTGAAACCGTTCCAATCTCTGTCCCAAGGGTCTGGTCCATGAGGGTATGATGTTCTTCTTCTTTGGCCCAATTGCTTAGAACTGACAGCAAAGCAAAAACCGTGCTCAGGCGCGGTCCCTGTTTACATTTTTATGAAATATGTGCATGGTTTTTAGAAAATGTGCATCACCGTCACCGTCATCGACTCTGATTTCTCAAAAACGATCGAATATCCTTTATGGGAGATTGCCTTGATCCTCGGATTTTTGGGGTGTAACCTCGTTTAGGAACTAATGCTTCCCAAAGGATGCTAAAACAAGTTAAGTATTCGGCTAGCATTTTGTCAACAAATCGACCATTGGTTTGGAATGACTTAGGGTGAATAACGTGATACGATAACCGAAGTGGCGTAAGCAGTGCATTTGCTTTTAGCCTGGGTGGTGTTGGTATCACGGCGTTTTGTTTCCTCGTCATTCCTTCCTTTGGTTAGTTCCCCGATTAAACACTAGTCAAGGACTTAACTAAATCTTAGTTTCCCTTAGGCTTTAGTTCGAGGACTCACACGGTTAATCAACACGCATTAGGGAGCGTGACTCTTCATCGGGTCTCGGCAACCTCGCAAAGACCGCGCGAGTGAGTCTCGAGAACAGTGGCTGACAGAATGATGATGCAAGATGAAATGCAGCACGTAAACAGGACATAGCACGTAACCCTACCCTGTAGGCTCCTGTCCTAATTTGGAAGGCTCTATGGCTCGCTAAACATGTAAAAAGGCCGGTTTTGGCTTGAGGAGGGTTCCCCAGACTAGAGTCAAAGTATACCTCCCACTATTGAGCGTACACCCAATAATGGTACAAACGGTAGGGATGACTCATCACGGTCGAGGGTTGCTGAGCGTTCCGGGATTCCCCATCACCGGCAAGCCGGGTAGGATTGCCGAAACACAACAGCGGGGCTGCACAAGATATATATACAAGAAATAGACAATGAAACAGAATAACTTTGAAAATCCCACAAACGTTTTTCAAGCTTGGCTCACAAGTTTAATTGATACTTAAGGAAAGCGGGCCATTTTATCAACATACCAACTTTTTCTCAAGTATTAATTAAACCTTCTCCCCAGCAGAGTCGCCACTGTGGGCTACCACAACCCCGGGTGGATCGCGGCGGCCCAATGAAATCACGCGCCTCGACTTTGGATCTATTTGAAAATGGTTTGAAGAGTCGCAACCCGGATTTATGGTTCGTCACCCGAGAAACCGTTTTTCTTTGAAAATGATTGATTTGAAATTGAAAACCAGAGATCATTGGAGGGTCCGGAAGCCATGTTACGAGGGGGGAAGGGTTTTACGGCACCCCCCTCGCCCGACGCGATGTCAGTCTCTACTAAACGTTTGTGGGATTTTCAAAAGGGATTTTGTTTCATTAAACCAACTAGCAAGTATCCACAGTTATAACACGTAAGGAGTGCATGCATGTGCATGTGTACAGGGAGTGACAAAATGGTGAAAGAATGCCAAAATAACATGAAATGAAGCCCTGCCTACTGACTTCACTCTCGAGCGCTCAGGAGTGGTCCCGAGCGCTTGGGAGTGTTGGTGCCCAACCTGCAAAATTTGTTAGTACAAACAGGAAATAATGCTAACGACTGTAAATTGAAATGCTTTTAAGTATATCACCAGCTCAGCAGAGGACTTGAAAGACTGAGATAGGCCCTCAATCTCTCAGATCATGCATCCCTGCCTCAACAAAATTAGATCTACAACTTTAAAATAGCAAATGGATATATTTATGCATGCAGAAAGTCAGAAAATATAGCAAACTGGGGAAAATGGAATGCAGTGGCATGCATGCACTCCCGAGCGCTCGGGAATGGTTCCAAGCGCTTGGGAGTGAGCTGCATGTCAGCTTACTCTCAAATGGAAAATGACATTACTTTATCATGCAGACACCCTTGTTTTGATTTTTCCCAAGAGAAAATCATCTTTTAACTTTGGAAAAACCTTATTCTTACATGAAAACTTGTGAGAAATGTTTCTGTTTTAGGAAAGATGATGTTCTATGTCTGCATGCCAGAATAAAACCATTTTATTTGAAAGTGCACCTCACCCTCAGCATACTGCTTACCAAAATGCCATGCATGGAACTGGAAACAGTCCCGAGCGCTCGAGAGTATTTCCAGTAAGAGTTTTAAGAAAACATTTTTTGTGCACCCTTTGCTCTTGCTTTTACACTAAGGTCTCCCAACCATGCACCCAGTATTAGAGACTGGGATAGGCTGAGAGACCCCCCTCAGAAGGGAAAAATAGCCTCTTAGTTTGAGATTGAAGGTAAAGATTTCTACCTTCACTTGACACTTTGCTCCTTGGATGTCTTTGAAAGATGAATGCAGAGAGAAAAACACAGGAAATCAGTAACCAGAAGTGTTTTGGATTTCTTGCATTTCCCTTGATGTCTTTGAAAAAAAAGCTTTGTTGTTGGAAAATGAGTTTGAGTTTGAAAACCTTTGCCTTGAACAAGAGAGAGAGGAGGGTGGTTTAGAGAGAGAGAATTTTTGTCCTCCCTTCTCAGCTGAAAACCAGGCATATATATAGGTCAAAATAACCTATGGTTTTAAAATGAAATGGATTTGAAATAAAACATTTTTAAATAGACAAAATCTGCTGGCCTAATCTTTTCTGACTGAGGTTGAGTGTTGACTCAAACCTCAGCCGGCTCAAGGTGGCTGTCATGATGGATTGCATGGGTAGTGGGAAGCCTTGCCATCCATTGGGCAGCACAAAAGACTCGAGCGCTCGAGAGTGAGTCAGGCCAGTGGTTTTGGAAAATGGTTTTGAGCGCTCAGGACTACTCCCAAGCGCTTGGGAATGATTTTGACCATTTTATTTCCTTTTCAAATCCTTCAAGAAGCAAAGTCTCAATCGGTACGAGGCTTGTTTCGATCCAAATTCATCATCGGGGAGCCTCAGGGCCACAAATCAAGGAAATTTAATGAGTCCAAATTGGGGTGTCTACAATCCTACAAACATTGAGTAGAGACCAACCCTGTGTCAGGCGAGAGGAGTGCCGTAAAACCCTTCCCCTCTCGTAACGTGGCTTCCGAACCCAAAAACAATCTCTGATTTTCAATTCCAAACAATTATTTCCAATCAAAACGGTTTCTCGGGTGGCAAACCTCAAATCCGAATGGCGACTCTTTAATTTTTCAAATCCGGGTGGCTAGCTCACAACACACAATTCAAATCAGAGAGATATTTCTCATACACTAGCAACTATTTGCTGTATATATAAAAATGTGAACACGTGTCAAAGCCATATCTTTACACCATGCAAACTTGGGGAAGAAACTACACTGGAGAAAAAGTTCAGACTTAAATGCCATGAACAAGAATTTAACACTAATGTGGCAATTCATGTATGAGCAGAATTTTAATATGTACATCCAATTTCCAGTTTTATCTTCAACAGAAAGAAAGATATGATTCAGAAATCACACAATCACAAAAGTAAACCGAATCTGTCTTAAGATTGTTAGAAAAATATGCTTACTATTTGTGATGAAACCCAATAATATGAGTGCAATAAAATCGGAACTCAAAACCTGGAAATTGATGAAAACAAACTGATGATCAAGGCGAGTGTTTGTGTGTGACACTCTGTACTTAAGACAAATTTCGCTCCCGCTACGGTGCTCACGGTTTGCATTGGACGACTGTCTCCCAACACTACTTGATCGGAATCCCCCCCAAAGCAGCACTTCAATTGAAGGGCCTAGCAAACCATCTTGTGTTTGTAACTCTCTCATATGAATGGACTTGAATAAAGGAAAAATCCACACCTCTAAAAATGAATGAGGGAAATAAAATTTATAGGCCAACTCGTAACTCTACGAAAAGTCACCAAGGAAAGAGGCACATATGTTTGTGAAGGACGCATCCGTTCACAGCGAACAAGTGCCAATGAAAAGATGCAACTCCAAAATAAATCAATTTTCATTCACACTTAAAATAATATATTATATCCTATAATATTTTGCAACAGGTGTATCCTAATTCGTTCAATAAGATTACTAGGTTTTTGTGCATTCTCCTCGATGGAGGTACTCCATTCCCATTGATACATGGACATCGAAAAAAGAACATGCTTCTTTGCTAAATAACTACCATTTGCAAAAGGGTGTATCCTGATTGGTTCAATAAGATTACTAGGTTCTTAATGGAGGTACTCTGTTCCCATTGATACATGGACATTTAAAAAAGTAATGATGAACAAATTTGAAGGGGGTAAAGAATAGTGGTGGTATTGAACAAATTAAGGCATTGGAAGCCATTGCAATATAGCATTGGCTTGGTTTGTACTGCATCTTAACTAAATATGAATAGGTTTAGTGACATGTGCATTTTGATATAGGAAAGTTCATATCAATGGTGATGCAAGGAAAATGAATAGCTTGTTGGGAAATGGCTTAAACCCTTTGCTGTTAGAGATATTCTTGATGATGGGGTACAGGGGTTCGCTGATATGAGCACTCTTTAGGAACTTTGGGTTTAACGTGAACGATGCCATCTAACGGTTATTTATTTGCAACACTCCTCTCACATGGGTGAGACCTATACATACACAGGACTTGCTCCTATCTAATTGCAAAATTTCTGATAGAAAAAATTGTTTTTTAATGATTTTATTGTGAGTTGTTCGCTTTCTTTGCAGTTTTTGTTGAAATGCCCATTGACTGGTACAACTAGGGAGGCTAAGTTGTGGTTGTGCCACTAGCAAGTCACCCTACCCATCCATTGCTTACAACGGAAGATAGTACTCCTGGATGTATAGCCCAAAGCGTAGGGCTTCTAGTTGTTTGCAAAATAACTTGGTAAGACCGACATCATACCACATGGAATCAAATACAGCTAATTCGGATTGTAGGTTTACTTTTAACGGTAGAGATTTCTCTCGTATAGACTAGAAATGAGTTTAATGAACTAAAAAAGGCAAGTTTAGAGATCGTCCATCTCGTGACTTAGGCCGTTATCGATTCTCGAATATAACTCAAGTGAGAGTCGCGACCACGCGTTCACGCTCGGAAGATTTAGCTTTAAAGACTATATTTAATGAAATGATGTGATTTACCAGAATCGAACTAACTTGTTTGAACTAATTGTAGGGAGGTATTCCCGAACAAGGCCAAACAGGGCCCGAACACGTGGTACGTGGGACCATGGTGTAAATATGATGGGGATAGTCGTCGTGCAAGCCGGTGGTCGGCAATATGGACCAGCGATATGAAATGTCATTGGTCCAGGAAGTCTGTATGGGGTCAAGGTCCAGTAAACATGAGAAGTTATTGGACCAAGAGATTGATAAAGGACCAGTGACATGTGAAGTTGTTGGTCCAAGTAGTTTGTTCCTGGTCCAAGAGGGCCGAACAGGAGGAGAGGTCCTGAGAGGACGTTGGTCCAAGAGGACGTTGGTCCAAGTAGTTTGTTCCTGGTCCAAAAGGGCCGAACGGGAGGAGAGCTCCTGAGAGGACGTTGGTCCAAGTAGTTGTTCGGTGATGAGATAGCCGAACAAGGGAAGAACTCCAATCAAGTGCTGGAGCAGAGGGAATACTCTAGGAGGTTCCATTACAATTGGTTCTGTAAAGGAATGGGATCCCGAGAATATAGGATCCAGGAGAGATACCCAACGGGAATGGGATGTTCGGTCAGTTATGGAAAAGAGTCCTAAAAGGACTAAGGTAATGAACTGATAAGGGAACGAGAATCCAAGATATTATGGGTTTCCTGTATGAGATAGGAAACCTAGGGCAACACGGATACTTGGGCAACAAGCATCTGTGAATCTATAAATACAAGGTAAACCTAAAGGTGAAAGGTACGCAGTCTACTGCAATCGAGTTATTTACCTACTGATAATTAGGGTTTTTCTGCTAGTACGTGATACTAACTTAGGCATCGGAGGGCCTTTGCCACGAAAGGCAAAGGTGCGCTCACCCTTGTCTGTTTTGCAGTTAGGGTTCCGGCGAAGGGCTAGGGTTCCGGCGAGGAGGCACGTGAAGCTGTTTACCAAAAAGCTAGAGTTAGCACTAAGCGGATTTTTTCCCCTTACAATTGGCGCCGTCTGTGGGAAACGATAGAATTCCCATTGAAACCATGATGGAAGAAGAGCCATACGACCCAAAGAACACGCATGGTCTTGAGGGGGTCGTGACAAAATGCCACTGCAGGCTCCGAAAAAGCCGCTGGTGGAGTAAAGGAATGGCTTGGCGGGTACGAGTCACTCGCTGGTTTAGTCCTAGAGTTCTAAGGATAAAATGGTAGGATGAACTCAAGGGGTATGCACGCCTGATTAAAAAAGCATGAGAGAGAGAGATTCGAGAAATCTAATACAAAACAGAGTAATTCTTTGAGATCAACAATGTTTTCTAGAAGCGTAAAGACTCCGCTAATGGAGGATGATCCAAGAGGGAAAATGAGAGGACACCTTTTTTGCCTGGTGCTCCTGAGAAGGCACTGAGTAGGGCTATGAGCAAGTCCTTCAATATTGTATGCTCCTAGGATTGGGGGAGCTAATCAAGATGTCGAGATGGAAGTCAAAGCAGTTCGAATCTGCTAGGTAATCTCGAAGTGCAGTCAAAATCTGCGCAGTGCAGTCTGAACCTGCTAGGCGACCGCGCAGAGCAGTTTGAATCTGCTAGGCAACACCACAGAGCAGTTTGAATTTGCTTGGCAATCTTAAGGAGCAGTTTGAATCTGCTAGGCAGCAGCGCAGAGCAGTCCGAATCTGCTAGGCAATCTTAAGGAGCAATCTGAATTTGCTCGGTAGCAGAGCAGTCTGGCAGTCAAAATCTGCTCCACAGCCGCGCAGCGCAGTGCAGTCTGAACCTGCTAGGCAACCGCGCAGAGCAGTTTGAATCTGCTAGGCAACAGCGCAGAGCAGTCCGAATCTGCTAGGCAATCTTAAGGAGCAGTCTGAATTTGCTCGGTAGCAGAGCAGTCTGAATCTGCTAGGCGATCTTAAGGAGCAGTCTGAATTTGCTCGGTAGCAGAGCAGTATGAATCTGCTAGGCGATCTTAAGGAGCAGTCTAAATTTGCTCGGTAGCAGAGCAGTCTGAATCTGCTAGGCGATCTTAAGGAGCAGTCTGAATCTGATCGGTAGCAGCACAGAGCAGTTTGAATTTGCTTGGCAATCTTAAGGAGCAGTCTGGATCTGCTCGGTAGCAGCGCAATCTGAACCTGCTAGGCGATTGCACAGAGCAGTCTGAATCTGCTAGGCAATCCTAAGGAGCAGTCAAAATCTGCTCCACAGCCGCGCAGTGCAGTCTGAACCTGCTAGGCGACCGCGCAAATCAATTTGAATCTGTTAGGTAGCAGCGCAGAGTAGTCTGAATCTACTAGGCGATCTTAAGGAGCAATCTGAATCTGCTCGGTAGTAGAGCAGTCCGAATCTGCTAGGCGATCTTAAGGAGCAGTTTGAACCTGCTAGGCGATTGCACTTAGCAGTCTGAATCTGCTAGGCAATCCTAAGGAACAGTCTGAATCTGCTAGGCAACCATGCAGAGCAATTCAAAATTTCTATACAATTGCACGGAGTAGTCTAAATTGTTTAGGCAATCGCACAAAGCAGTACAAATTTGTTAGGCTCTCGCGAAGGCCAATCTGAATCTGTTAGATGATCATGAGGATCGGTCTAAATTTGTTAGGTGATCACAACGTACTCGAGACTACGAAAGGTCTCAAAGAGAAAGAATGTAGTATTGAAGAAATTGCTTAGAATATGAAAAAACGTGAGCAAGAAATCAAAGACTGGTATAGATGCCTACGAAAGGTGGAGAATTCAGGTAGTGCTCGAATAGGCAACAAACCAAAGGGCCAAGCACCTTTATGGACAAAAACCTGGAAATTGTATAGTTATCGGACAACGATGCTCTCGTAATAAACCCACGCGGGAGTGATTACGATGAAGGAAGGAATCTACCGAGCAGGATCAAGAGGAGTGAAAATTATATGTTTACAGTTCAAGATTCAGGAGCACGAATTATGATATGCTCTCCTAAGGTTGTGATGCTAGAACTGGTTGTTCAGCTCAATGCTTCGAATAATGTGGTAGAATACAAAGCCTTGTTGGTTGGGTTATGAAGTGCCCAAAGTACTGAAGGCTAAGAAACTAAGAAAGTTTTTGCATGAGATCCCACGAATGGGAAGCTTGGTCCGAATTGGGAAAGACCATACAAGGTTACAGAGATAGCTGAGATTGAAGCTTATCGCCTCAAAGTCTTGGATGGGAATCCAATGCATATGCCATGGAATATACAGATAAGTAGTGGAATTACTTATTGCAATTTATATTTTAGCTATGAGTTGCTATAAGAGAATTATGATCAGAATTCCATAGAAATTATTCAGCTACGAGCAGCTTTGTGACGGAATTAAGAAATTTTATTTGTGTTCGGTCCTAGCACGACTAAGCTAAGTATGGACCCAAAGACACTTAATTTGCCTCCATACTGGGGAGCAGGAAGAGTGTGCATCTAAGTACGAATAAACTTGGAATGAAGCAATAAAACGAAATTTGATTTGAAAAATTGTTTTTCAAGTTAAAGTACGAATACGACTTAAGAAAAAAACTTGAGAACCGATTGAGTACGAAAAAACTCAAAATTCGGCTAAGTATGAATAAACTTAGGCCATGGCAATGAATAATGCTAAAAATCGATGGAGTCCGATCATACTCCGAATTTGGCTAAGTATGAATAAACTTATGCCATGGCAATGAATGATGCCAAAATTCAATGGAGTGCGAACATACTCCGAATTTGGCTAAGTATGAATAAACTTAGGCCATGGCAATGAATAATGCCAAAATCCGATGGAGTACGATTATACTCCGAATTTGGCTAAGTATGAATAAACTTAGGCCATGGCAATGAATAATGCCAAAATCCGATGGAGTACAAATATACTCCGAATTTGGCTTTGTATGAATAAACTTAGGCCATGGCAATGAATAATGCCAAAATCCGATAGAGTACGATTATACTCCGAATTTGGCTTTGTATGAATAAACTTATGCCATGGCAATGAATAATGCCAAAATCCGATGGAGTCCGATCATACTCCGAATTTGGCTTTGTATGAATAAACTTAGGCCATGGCAATGAATAATGCCAAAATCCGATGGAGTACGATTATACTCCGAATTTGGCTTTGTATGAATAAACTTATGCCATGGCAATGAATAATGTCAAAATCCAATGGAGTCCGATCATACTCCAAATTTGGCTAAGTATGAATAAACTTAGGCCATGGCAATGAATAATGCCAAAATCCGATGGAGTCCGATCATACTCCAAATTTGGCTAAGTATGAATAAACTTAGGCCATGGCAATGAATAATGCCAAAATCCGATGGAGTACGATTATACTCCGAATTTGGCTTTGTATGAATAAACTTATGCCATGGCAATGAATAATGCCAAAATCCGATGGAGTCTGATCATACTCCGAATTTGGCTTTGTATGAATACACTTAGGCCATGGCAATGAATAATGCCAAAATCCGATGGAGTACGATTATACTCCGAATTTGGCTTTGTATGAATAAACTTAGGCCATGGCAATGAATAATGCCAAAATCCGATGGAGTACGATTATACTCCGAATTTGGCTTTGTATGAATAAACTTATGCCATGGCAATGAATAATGCCAAAATCCGATGGAGTCCGATCATACTCCAAATTTGGCTAAGTATGAATAAACTTAGGCCATGGCAATGAATAATGCCAAAATCCGATGGAGTCCGATCATACTCCAAATATGGCTAAGTATGAATAAACTTAGGCCATGGCAATGAATAATGCCAAAATCCGACGGAGTACGATTATACTCCAAATCTGGCTAAGTATGAATAAACTTAGGCCATGGCAATGAATAATGCCAAAATTCGATGGAGTACGATTATACTCCGAATTTGGCTTTGTATGAATAAACTTAGGCCATGGCGATGAGCGACGCCAAAATTCGATGGAGTACGATTATACTCCGAATTTGGCTTTGTATGAATAAACTTATGCCATGGCAATGAATAATGCCAAAATCCGATGGAGTCCGATCATACTCCAAATTTGGCTAAGTATGAATAAACTTATGCCATGGCAATGAATAATGCCAAAATCCGATGGAGTCCGATCATACTCCAAATTTGGCTAAGTATGAATACACTTAGGCCATGGCAATGAATAATGTCAAAATCCGATGGAGTACGATCATACTCCGAATTTGGCTTTGTATGAATAAACTTAGGCCATGGCAATGAATAATGCCAAAATCCGATGGAGTACGATTATACTCCGAATTTGGCTTTGTATGAATAAACTTATGCCATGGCAATGAATAATGCCAAAATCCGATGGAGTCCGATCATACTCCAAATTTGGCTAAGTATGAATAAACTTAGGCCATGGCAATGAATAATGCCAAAATCCGATGGAGTCCGATCATACTCCAAATTTGGCTAAGTATGAATAAACTTAGGCCATGGCAATGAATAATGCCAAAATCCGATGGAGTACGATTATACTCCAAATCTGGCTAAGTATGAATAAACTTAGGCCATGGCGATGAATAATGCCAAAATTCGATGGAGTACGATTATACTCCGAATTTGGCTTTGTATGAATAAACTTAGGCCATGGTGATGAGTGACGCCAAAATTCGATGGAGTACGATTATACTCCGAATTTGGCTTTGTATGAATAAACTTATGCCATGGCAATGAATAATGCCAAAATCCGATGGAGTCCGATCATACTCCAAATTTGGCTAAGTATGAATACACTTAGGCCATGGCAATGAATAATATCAAAATCCGATGGAGTACGATCATACTCCGAATTTGGCTTTGTATGAATAAACTTAGGCCATGGCAATGAATAATGCCAAAATCCGATGGAGTACGATTATACTCCGAATTTGGCTTTGTATGAATGTAGACACCTCAATTTGGCCTAACGATTATTTCAAGTCCCACCTTGGGACAATCCCGATGATGAAATGGATACAATGATTGCTGATTGCTTCCTTGAAGACCTTAGGACTTTCGGTGAGAACTTTGACCACTTAGAGGACCCAATTCAAAGCATACAGCCTTTCAGACATAAATACAGAAGCCTAGGAGAATCCATCTGACGGCCGTGACATCGATCTAACGGCCACAACATCAATCCCTCACCCGAGCAACCTGTTGCCAGCAAAATCTCCCTGAGAGATCAATCCCTCGGTCGCGAGATCTATCCTTCGGCCGAGACATCCATTCCACGGCCGCGACATCCTTTGCTCGGCCGCCAGATCGACCTTTTTCCAGACTCTGGAACGTTCTGTCAGACATTTGGTTTGATCCAACTACACTACCTTTCCAATGCGTTCGGGCTACGTTCGGAGATCACGACGTAGAGTTAGAGATGCATTGCAATTGCACATGCCATCTCGTGATTTGATTGGCCGGAGTGAGTCATCCCTATGCCTATATAAAGGGGCCTTTGGGCTCCGAATTTAACACACAGAAATTGATAGACCTACACACTCAATCAAGCCACGAAACTCTGTCAAAATACTCTCTCAATCCCATACTTCAAAAGCCCTAACCTTCCGAAGGTAGCCGTCAATCCGGCGATCAAACCCCAAAGTTCAAACCCTAACTCTAGGGTTCTCGATCAAGCAATCAATCAATCACGCCCAATCCAAAGCAATCAAGCAACTGAGGGATCAAGGTGGTGAGGCCCAACGGCCTCTGGTTTGTTTTACTTATCGCATTTATGGCTAACCGTAGCATTTAATCGTTTGCTAACTTTTCTGTCTGGTGTGAGGAAGAACATCGACCGGGGTTTCGATCCCTCGGCCGAGAAATAAAACCAGGAGGATCCCTCGGCCGTGAGATCAATTCACCGGCCGCGGGATCCATTTCCCTGGGACAGTTTTGTTGGTTTCCTACTTTCTGAATGCATGCTTCAATTATCGCACTGGCTCACTTTGCTTACTGTTTAAAGGAATAAATAAACAGACTATGTGTTGGAATTAAACAAAGCATCTATACGTCTTATGTTGAATGATTATGGGCCAGTCTCATGGGAAAAGAGGGGTGCCTAACACCTTCCCCTTATTGTACTTTTGGCTCCCGTATCCAGAATCTCTATCTGTTTTCCCAGTTTTAATAAACTGGGTGGCGACTCTATTTGATGATAACCGTTATCATGTGGCGATGTTCCTAGCCATGGGAATGTCCATGATTTTGGTTTATGATGTGAGCAACCAATCGAACAAACAACGTGATCAATCTGTATGGCGATGCCCCGTTTGGGAGGTGTCTACAGTTTTTGGCGACTCTGCTGGGGAATTGAGAGCCATTACCAGAAAGTTCAACATAAGACTAATACATGCCTTGTCTAATTCATTAATCATATGCATCGAGCGGGCAACCCGTTGAGTTCACCTGATATCCCGGCATGACACGAGCTATGTTGGGGGTTCCAGTAAACTCCACAGTCAATCGTACCTAGTGGTATATCAAAAAAGGAATCACCCAATCACCGCCTATGATGGGCTGGTGAGAGGATTGGTGCCCTTTGACAACGGAGCACCCTGAGACTACCAAAAACCTTGCATGTTTTAGAAAGCCATAGAACTTATCAAACTAAGACAGGAACCTACAGGCTATGAACCTACTTGCATTTTCACTTCCAAGTCCTTCCTCACACCTTGTATCATCTGTTGTTGTAAATAACTTTTTCTGTGTAGAAGGGTTGGGATTTTCAGCCTAAATCCTAACCCTACACAAGCCAAGTACTGACTTACAGGTACTCTACTTTTCAAAGCAGACACAATAAGTAAAACAAAGAAGCAACCACATCCAATTTTATACTCTTACAACACCCGAAGTCACGCCAAACAGAGGTCCTTGCAGCCGTCTCGTCTGTCACCCTCACTGGCCAAAACACCTACACTGCTACGATCCCAATCACTTTCAGGGACTCCGCGGTCATCTCCTCAACAAACTCAATCATCTACCAAATCCTAAGCTTTATCAAGTAATCCTCCCACTCTCATGGCAGATAACGACGCCATCATTGCTAATCACCAAGCTCAAAGTCGCTACCTTATTAGCAGAGAAAGCAGCAAGAGATGCTGAGAACGAAGAGAAATCGGTGGAAGATGAGAATTCTGAAGAAGTGGTATTGGCAGAAAACCCTGAATTGGCCAAAACAAGTTAAGGAGATCAAATGTACTCTGGCCCGTTCACAAGGGGACCAAATTCTAGATTTTGAAGGACTCTGCCTTTTTCCAGATTCTCAACTACCTGAGAAGTTCAATAGAACTGGCAATCCCACTAGCCATGTCCGCCATGTCATCAACACTCTGAAGCCAATGGGCTTGGATGATGAGCTCATTGTTCAGTTATCTCAAAGGACTCTTACTGAAAGCGCTCTCGATTGGTTTCTCACTTTGGAGTTTGTGCACTATCATACTTGGCCAGAAATTTCCAATGCTTTTGTCAAGCAATATGCATACAACATCCCAATTGAGTTAACAACTCAAGATTTGGAAACGACTAAGCAGGAATCAAACAAGGACTTTGCAACCTTTGTGGCTAGATAGAGAGAAAAAGCCGCCAAGATGAAGAACCGCCCCTCTGAGGAAGATCAAGTGAGAATAGTTGTCAAGAGTTTGCAGCCCAAGTACCTCACGCACATTTACACTCGGGCTATCACTGATTTCAAGCGCCTGTAGACTACTGGGCTGCAGATTGAAGAGAGGATCAAGCTAGGCCTCATTGGGAAAGAAGAAACTCCTCCACCCAAGAAAACCTTCACAACCCGTACATCTCCTGCCTTCGTCAACACCCTTAACTCAATCTTACCACAAGACCCTTTTCAAATTAGCTCATCCCAAAGCTCAAATCGCCCCCGTTGCAACTTTGACCATCTTTACATGACCTCATCTCAAGCCTTAGCCATTCTGAGCCATTAGGGGCATCTCAAACCTTTAAAACAAACCACTTCCTCAGCCACCCTATGGCCCAAACCATGATCCTAACAAACAGTGCGCTTACCATCAACACCCTAGGCATGAGACAGATAACTGCATGCGTCTCCGCCATGACATTCAAGATCTCATTGATAGCCGAACTATAAAACTTCCAAAACCTAATGTGCAAGCCAATCCACTTCCTACTCACAAAGCTGAGCCACCACCCCGAAACATCGATTTCATAAACAACCCCACATACAATCCTGGCCAATACATTGTCCAAAACAACCAAACCAAGCCAACCTTTACCTTCCCAGAGGAGGACGAATGTTTCATGATGGAGGAGGAAGAAAACAATGAGTCCAATCAATCAGAAGTGATCGATCCCGACATGTCTGACAAAAGTAATGAAGAAGAACAAGCAAAGGGGAAAGTGACTTTGACGGAAGGAGAATACGATGATCCACTCGATGGAATCTCCTTAGTATCACTATTCAATCAAGTGGAAATAGCTGACGACTACACAATCAATAAAGAGGAAGAAAGGGTGATGAAAACCTAGACCAACACTTCTATTTGGGGACTACTCATGTCTCAAAGAAGTAGCCACCAGTGAAGATGGATCCAGTTCAAAGGCCCTGTTTGGCAAAGAAGAGGGTGGAAAAGAGTATAAAGTTGCGAAAGGCAAGGGTTTTGAAAACGACCTCGAAATGCTACAATAGCTAAGAAGTCACAACATGGCAAAGAACATTAAACATTGCTTTTATCAAGCTAAAACCTGTTTTGAGCCCCTGCTTGGGCATTTAATTTCTGCTAAGTGAATTCCTGTTTCATCCTCTAGACTATGCTTATTCAATGATTTACTTCCTAAATTGCAATTGCCAAACACTATAGTCTCTTTGCCAAACAAGGGAAATTTCAAGGAATCAAGTTCCCTGTGTCGCTGACAAAAAGGAAGGAAAGGATGAACTCTAGTTGCTTAAGAAACTAGGTTTTTGTCAAAACTTAGAAAGAAGACACTATCTCCGTGAGAACACTTAGGGTTAGCTCGCCCATTATGAAGGTACAAACACAAGAGAGATTTAGAAAAATATCTCCATCAAATTCCTCTCCGAAACGCAGAAACCCTCTTGAGAGAAGTGCTCGTTGGGTAACCTGAAAACCCAAGCAAAAGTAAGAGCAAAGCCTGCTAGGGCAAGAAAATGCAAAAACGCAGCCTAGGCAAAAGTTAAGGCATTCAAAGGAAAGCTCGCTAGGGACTCAACCTCCATTAGGTAACCTAGGCAAAATCAAGAGCATGTGAGAAGAAAAACAAAGAGTGAAAAACCCAACCTCAAAGGTAATGATTTTGGAACTACGTAAAAGGCCTGATTCCCAGATTGGGATACATAGGCAATCTCACATTGAGATGCGGCCCAAACATTTGGAGAGAAGGAAAAACGTCAACAGATTTGTACTCAATGATAGGTATAGCTAACCCTGCGTATTGAGCTCGCAAAAGATGAGTATGGTTTTCTCGAAGAATTGGCAACAGCAATAGACACGAGAGCTATAGGTCATCCCCTCTAACCTAAAGGTAATTAACACAATGAGCAAGATACCTTGAAAACTCCCGAGTTTGGCAACCGGACTATGGAAAACGGCAAAAGCAAAAGGCAAGAAAATCAAAACCAAGTATAAGAAGGAAGAGAAAAGAGGATGCCACTTAGCCAAAACAAAATCTACCTTTGGAAAATCAAAGTAACGGCCGAAGGATCTATACATCGGCCATAACATCGATTCTTTAGCCGAGTAATCAATTCTTCGGCCAATATTTTATTTTCACACAAATTACTGTCTATCAGCAAATACTTGTTCAAACAGCCATGTTCTGACTATTGCATGCAAACTCAAGACATCTAGGGGCATAAAAAGCATTTCTCATTTCATGAACAAAAGCTTGCCTACAAAATCATCACTGTGGTTGCTTTCACCATACAAATACAGTTTCTGCTTCTCTCTTTGCTAACCATGAACAGGAAGGAAAAAGAAAATCCTAAAGCTAGTCGTGACGGCGTCTTTGAGACGATCTCGTCTCTGAGATGAAGAAGGGGATTGCTAGCTATCCTCCCCACTGACTGCTGATGCTCACTCAGCCTCAAGCTACAAGGAAAAGAATGCAAAACAAGGGGCAAGCACCAAGCGCCTCTTCTCCGTCATCAGAATGGAAGGAGACAAAGGAAAGGGCCCGTGGCCAAACAAGAGCAACTGAAGGAACAACAGGCAGAACCAAGGAAAAATGGCAGTACTTCATACAGTCACCTGCCTAAAGAAGCAAACCCGCCTAGTCTCTGATCTGAGCATTCTCCAAGTCTACTTTAGACATCAAAGAAGTAGACCTCATCAACGCCGGAGGAGGAGGAGGAACAAACTGAATATCCTCAGCACGCAGGCGCCACTGGCTGGCCACCCGATCACATAAGTACCAAGCTTAACAAAAGGGACCCTCGAACAGGTTACGAGTACAATCTAGAACCCTGGAACTCGCAAGAGGGGCATCCTCTGATACACCACTCCAAGGGTCAAATCTCGCCTGCAAACAAAGTCTAAATCAGCCACAGCACAGAGGAATGGAGATCTAAAAACAAGGGATGCAAGGGGTACCTGGTCAACCGTCAATCGGTCCAAAACCCGTCACCACTCAGGAAGGCTCAAAACTGGTGACCGTGTGGCTTCCATTGCCCCACAGACCATTACTCGTAGCGAGGAACACAGTCCGCGTCTGCATGTCTAGTGTCAGTAGGAAATAAAGAAGATACTCAAAAGCTCAGAGAGGAAAGGGGCTACCAGTTGGCCAAGGCAGATGCTCCCTAATCAAACTCCTAAACAACCTCCAAATACTGCAAAAGGGGCTAGAGACTGTGTATGTGCTGGACTATCCTTGTTGGCAAACAATGTTTGCCCAAGGAGGTGGGGAAGAAAGGCCCGTGTCAGCTACTCAACACTCACCTGAGTCGAGATATCAACCTTCATAAAAGTCTTGATCAGCCAAGAGACGTCAATATGACCACGCGAGTGAAGAGGGGGCACCTTGCCCAAGAACCACTCCAAATCCCCTACTCGCTCCCAAAGCCAAGGGTTAACCCAAAGAGGAGCTCCACCTACTCATAGGCCAGTAAGCAAAGAAAAATCAACTGGCGTGATCGTCATCTCGCCAACAGAAGGAAAGTGGAACATGTTGGGAGTATCCCACCAACCAGCGAGGTCATCAAACACCAATCCATCTTCAGAAGATTGAGGCCCAAAACAAACGGCTCAAGACCAGCACCGCGTACTAACTCCCGAGCCTGCTCCGACAACGTCGCAAACCACTTGTGCACTAAAGGCCTCCACCGCGAGCCTCTAATCTCCTATTTCTCTGCCAAGGACAAAAAGAAGCTTACCGAAACATTGAGGACGCTCAAGTGCTGCTCAGCGGCTCTACGCCCACACCTCAACAGCTCTATGCCACGCCATGTGCACAATCTCGCGCTCAACAGGCCAGTAAAACAATCCTGTGGCTTCCACTCAATGCACCCTCCAAAAAGCGTTGATGTTGCCAGCTTGCAGAAAGCATTTAGCCACCAGAAGAGATTTGAGTCGCTAGAAGGCGTTTGGCCTCCAGAAGGCACTCCCAGTAGTGGAGGTAATGGAAATCTCCCTAAACAAATTGGAATATGGTCAAGGACTAGCCTTGGGGGCAATCCCAAGCATACTCAGAACTAGCCTTGGGGACAATCCCGAGCCTATGAAATCTAGCCTTGGGGGCAATCCCGAGCATACTCAAAACTAGCCTTGGAAACATCCCAAGCATAAGGAACCAATCAAACCCCGTGGAAGATGGAAGATGGAATACTCAACAACTCAGCAGTTCTACAAACTCACTACTCATCAACTCAGTGGCTCGAAGCCCACCATCTCAACTGGCTCGAAGCCGTAAACAATCATCTCAACACCCGTATTAATCATATTCAAGCAATCTCAACGGCTCGAACCCCATTACCTCAACAGGCTCGAAGCCTATGTCTACCATCTCAGCGGCTCGAAGCCCATTATCGACAGGCTTTACACCCATATCTATCATCTCATCAACTCAGCGGCTCGAAGTCCACCGTCTCAACTGGCTCAAAGCCGTAAACAAGCAAATCTCAACTGGCTCGAAGCCGTAAACAAGCAAATCTCAACAGGCTCTAAGCCGCCCCAACAATCAAGACATCTATTCTCAGGCTCTACGCCTGAATGCTCAAAAATCTAACATTTTTGAATGCTCAAGCTCTACGCTTGGATGCCCAACCACTGTGTACTGGATGCTCAAGTTATACACTTGAATGCTCAAGCTCTACGCTTGGATGCCCAACCACTGCGTACTGGACGCTCAAAGCCTGTACTTTGAATGCTCGGATTCTGCCGTCCGAATGCTCGAGCTCTACGCTCTGAATGCTCAAGTCCGGAACTTGATAGAAGCTCTAAGCTTAAAACAAACACACACGCACGGGTCCGTGCACATATTGCATCAACATTATCACATCGAGTCTGCATCATCATAGCTGTTCACATCTAACAACCATCATCACACATATACACTCTGCATATCTCTCATGAAACAGGTCAACCCTGCAATCAACCGGCACTATGCCTCGGTTTTTATTGATCGGTTCAGCGCCTCGATCCTTTGGCTCCACACCAACACTTATGATGAGAAAGCTCCGTGCACAGACCATCAGAATACAACCAGCTCCGCACTTCGGTTCATTACGTCAAGCTCAAAGCTCTGACACCACAGGCTCTCATCCTGATCAATACCAGCTCCGCGCTTCGGTCCTATCCCATCCCCTCAGGCCTTCGCCTCAAGATTGCAACAGGCTCCACGCCTCAATTCTATCACTCTCCAGGCTCTCGCCTCATGACTACAACCGGCTCCGTGCCTCGGTTCCCTCATCTCCAAAAGCTTCGTGCTCTATGTTACTGGCCCTGCGCCCCCTACATCTCAAAAGCAAATCGGCGTCTAGCTCATCCCAGCAGATGGTTTGGATTCCACCCCATTACATCAATCCCATCCAGCTCATTCGCAAGGATAGGCTACTCTACCGAGCTCCTTTCAGTCAAAGTAAGGACGATCAAGAAAAGCAAACGCACCTGCAGTGTACTGATCTACCCCAAAATACTAAGGAAGCTCTCCGCAAAGAAACTCCCCAGGTAGCCCCGCGCTCCTTCAACTACTCTTCGCCAAAACCCTGGCTCAGTCTAGGTACGTCACACTACGTCTTTTTAAGCCCTAAGGTACGTCTTCTGTCTCTAACCCTCCAAACTTTTACTTTTCTTTATTGCCCGAACTACGATTGGTCTGAATTTCCCTTGTGGAATACGTAGGCAGCCTCCCGGCCCGACCATAACAAAACCTTTTTCGAAAACCCCTTGGAATAGTGGTTGGACCAAATTAAGTTGCTTTTTACAGCTTTGACTCTTACTCAAACATGTCTCGCGATCCGTCTGAGTTCAGTCAAAGAGGGGCATCTGTAGACACCCCAATTTGGCCTAACGATTATTTCAAGTCCCACCTTGGGACAATCCCGATGATGAAATGGATACAATGATTGCGGATTGCTTCCTTGAGGACCTTAGGACTTTCGGTGAGAACTTTGACCACTTAGAGGACCCAATTCAAAGCCATACAGTCTTTCAGACAGAAATACAGAAGCCTAGGAGAATCCATCTGACGGCCGTGACATCGATCTAACGGCCACAACATCAATCCCTCACCCGAGCAACCTGTTGCCAGCAAAATCTCCCTGAGAGATCAATCCCTCGGCCGCGAGATCTATCCTTCGGCCGAGACATCCATTCCACGGCCGCGACATCCTTTGCTCGGCCGCCAGATCGACCTTTTTCCAGACTCTGGAACGTTCTGTCAGACGTTTGGTTTGATCCAACTACACTACCTTTCCGATGCGTTCGGGCTACGTTCGGAGATCACGACGTAGAGTTAGAGATGCATTGCAATTGCAATTGCCATCTCGTGATTTGATTGGCCGGAGTGAGTCATCCCTATGCCTATATAAAGGGGCCTTTGGACTCCGAATTTAACACACAGAAATTGATAGACCTACACACTCAATCAAGTCACGAAACTCTGTCAAAATACTCTCTCAATCCCATACTCCAAAAGCCCTAACCTTCCGAAGGTAGCCGTCAATCCGGCGATCAAACCCCAAAGTTCAAACCCTAACTCTAGGGTTCTCGATCAAGCAATCAATCAATCACGCCCAATCCAAAGCAATCAAGCAACTGAGGGATCAAGGTGGTGAGGCCCAACGGCCTCTGGTTTGTTTTACTTATCGCATTTATGGCTAACCGTAGCATTTAATCGTTTGCTAACTTTTCTGTCTGGTGTGAGGAAGAACATCGACCGGGGTTTCGATCCCTCGGCCGAGAAATAAAACCAGGAGGATCCCTCGGCCGTGAGATCAATTCACCGGCCGCGGGATCCATTTCCCTGGGACATTTTGTTTGTTTTTCTACTTTCTGAATGCATGCTTCAATTATCGCACTGGCTCACTTTGCTTACTGTTTAAAGGAATAAATAAACAGACTATGTGTTGGAATTAAACAAAGCATCTATACGTCTTATGTTGAATGATTATGGGCCAGTCTCACGACTGGGCAAAGAGGGGTGCCTAACACCTTCCCCTTATTGTACTTTTGGCTCCCGTATCCAGAATCTCTATCTGTTTTCCCAGTTTTAATAAACTGGGTGGCGACTCTATTTGATGATAACCGTTATCATGTGGCGATGTTCCTAGCCATGGGAATGTCCATGATTTTGGTTTATGATGTGAGCAACCAATCGAACAAACAACGTGATCAATCTGTATGGCGATGCCCCGTTTGGGAGGTGTCTATAATGAATAAACTTATGCCATGGCAATGAATAATGCCAAAATCCGATGGAGTCCGATCATACTCCAAATTTTGGCTAAGTATGAATAAACTTAGGCCATGGCAATGAATAATGCCAAAATCCGATCGAGTCCGATCATACTCCAAATTTGGCTAAGTATGAATAAACTTAGGCCATGGCAATGAATAATGCCAAAATCCGATGGAGTAAGATTATACTCCAAATAAACTTAGGCCATGGCAATGAATAATGCCAAAATTTGATGGAGTACGATTATACTCCGAATTTGGCTTTGTATGAATAAACTTAGGCCATGGCGATGAGTGACGCCAAAATTCAATGGAGTGCGAACATACTCCGAATTTGGCTAAGTATGAATAAACTTAGACCATGGCAATGAGTAATGCCGAAATCCGATTGAGTACGATCATACTCTAAATTTGGCTAAGTATGAATAAACTTAGGCCATGGCAATGAGTAATGCCAAAATCCGATGGAGTATGATTATACTCCAAATTTGGCTAAGTATGAATAAACTTAGGCCATGGCAATGAATAATGCCAGAATTTGATTGAGTATGATCTAGCTCAGAATATACCCAAGTACGAGACATTTGAGTTGCATACGTGAATATGCACATATTTCCAAGTACGAGGAACTTGGGGAGCATACGAGAACATGCAAATTTATCTAAAGTATGAATACACTTAGGAGTCTGTCAAGCATGAAACACTTGGGTGAGCAAACACAGTACAAAAAGTGTGTATGAATGAACGCACGAAATTGGCCAGGCACGAAGGGTTTAGGTCTGTAAATAGATCCGGTAGGGATTGAGTTCGATTGAGGTGTATGAAGGAACACACAAGCCCGACTACGTACGAATGCTTAGATGTGTATGAATAAACACACGAAACTAGGGTATGTGCATGAACAAGCACGAGATTGAGTCGTGCGCGAACGACGACTATGCTTGAGAGTTGCCAAGTATAGACACGGAAGTATCTAAGAATGAAAAACTTAAGCTTATGTATGAGATACATAAGGTCGATAGGTATGAAATACTTAAGAAGCTCACACGAAATTTTGGACAGCTGCGATCGGCGTCCGAGCACGTTATATTCTGGCCACGAAGGGCCATCAGTCAAAATAACGTCAAGTAATGGGATTACTTACAGAAGAGGTAGTGTTCAACATTTCTCTTAAGCTACGAGTTGCTTCGGTAGAATTATGAATAAAATTGCTCGAAAGAAATTGTTTCCAGCACGAATATTGTACTTGTTCGGTCCCGGCAAGAACAAGCTAAGGATACTTTTTCTCCATCCTGGGGAGCAAAGAGCATTCATCAAAAATAATTGTTGGGTACGATCAAACTCTGAATTTGGCTAAAGTATGAATAAACTTAGGCCATGGCGATAAAAAATGCCACAATCAGATTGAGTGCAATCAAACTCAAAAGTTTGGCTAAATATGAGTAAAGTTAGGCCATGACCATGAACGGTGCCAAAATTCGATTGAGTATGATCGAACACAGGATATACCTCAGTACGAATAAACTTGGGCAGTCTGCCGAGGGTGATTAAGCTTGGGCAATACCTGAGTACGGACAAAAGACAGTTCACCGAGTATGAACAAGTACGAGCGAAACCTAAGTATGCATATACTTAGGCATACCAAGTGCGAATAAGCTTGGATAATGATGCAAGAGCGATGAAGATTGCTAAGTATCTGTTGAGTGTGAAAGAGCTTGGCCACGAATAGGGCCAAAGAGGCGATTAAAAGAAATTTGCCTCACAAAAGGCAATGAATAATGTTGAGATTTAGCTACGTATGAATACACTTAGTCTCACAGCAACGAATAATGCTGAGAAAAGCCCAAGTACGAATGCACTTGGGCTGCTACCTAAGTACGAATGAACTTAGATGATTCGCCGAGCATGCATAGGCTCAAACAGTAATAGTTCAAAAAAACTATTTGGCTGTGTCAAGCATAAACAATGGCAGAAGTTAAGTGCCTAGAATTGGAAAAATAACCAAGAACGAAAATTTGGGTGACCATAAGCTAAATTGAACATAGGTATGAATAAACCTATGACAACGTAGAATGTCAAAAATAGACCCCAGTACGGAGAGGCTTGGGGCCCGAGCAGTGAACATTGCTTGAATCATGACAAAGGCCCAAGCACGAAAATGTTTGGGGCCCAAGCAACGAACATTGCTCTCATGTGAGCAAAGCCTGAGATAAGCTAGGTACGACATAAACCTAGACATGACAGTGGATTGGCTAAGAATGAGTATGCTTAGGCCAAGGCAGTAAGGAATGCCAAAAATCGACAAAACTTAAAGCCTTGGCTACAAGCTGAGCCCGAGATAGGTTGGGTGCAAAGGAGACCTAGGTCTTGGCATCGAATGCCTGAAGCAACCATGTTCGGCCAAGAATTGGGACGAGTACGAGTACTCCTAGAGTATTGCTGGGAATTTGCTGAAGTACGAGAAAACTTTGGGCCAAAGCAAATACTGAATACCAAGAAACTGCAAAGATACGGAATGACCTAGGGTCAATGCTAAGTACGAACAAACTTAGCAAGAGTGCAAAAAGATTTACTGAAAAATGAGTGAACTTAGCAAAACGAAATGTGGGTCTGCATTGGGGACGAGATTCCCTGAGTACCCAAGTTAGTAGGGTGACGTACGTGAAATGTCACCCCGGACGCCGTTTGTGCGTCTCGTTTCACGAAAACATCTGTTTGCATCTAAATATGGGAAGTAAGATATGTGCCACGAATAAAGGTGCAGAAACAGGACGAATCTGCTCGGTCCTTAAGAGCTTTGCTCGTCATTTGGGTAATAAATAACGAGTAAAGCTGGGGAGCAATTGTAGGGAGGTATTCCCGAACAAGGCCAAACAGGGCCCGAACACGTGGTACGTGGGACCATGGTGTAAATATGATGGGGATAGTCGTCGTGCAAGCCGGTGGTCGGCAATATGGACCAGCGATATGAAATGTCATTGGTCCAGGAAATCTGTATGGGGTCAAGGTCCAGTAAACATGAGAAGTTATTGGACCAAGAGATTGATAAAGGGCCAGTGACATGTGAAGTTGTTGGTCCAAGTAGTTTGTTCCTGGTCCAAGAGGGCCGAACAGGAGGAGAGGTCCTGAGAGGACGTTGGTCCAAGAGGACGTTGGTCCAAGTAGTTTGTTCCTGGTCCAAAAGGGCCGAACAGGAGGAGAGCTCCTGAGAGGACGTTGGTCCAAGTAGTTGTTCGGCGATGAGATAGCCGAACAAGGGAAGAACTCCAATCAAGTGCTGGAGCAGAGGGAATACTCTAGGAGGTTCCATTACAATTGGTTCCGTAAAGGAATGGGATCCCGAGAATATAGGATCCAGGAGAGATACCCAACGGGAATGGGATGTTCGGTCAGTTATGGAAAAGAGTCCTAAAAGGACTAAGGTAATGAACTGATAAGGGAACGAGAATCCAAGATATTATGGGTTTCCTGTATGAGATAGGAAACCTAGGGCAACACGGATACTTGGGCAACAAGCATCTGTGAATCTATAAATACAAGGTAAACCTAAAGGTGAAAGGTACGCAGTCTACTGCAATCGAGTTATTTACCTACTGATAATTAGGGTTTTTCTGCTAGTACGTGATACTAACTTAGGCATCGGAGGGCATTTGCCACGAAAGGCAAAGGTGCGCTCACCCTTGTCTGTTTTGCAGTTAGGGTTCCGGCGAAGGGCTAGGGTTCCGGCGAGGAGGCACGTGAAGCTGTTTACCAAAAAGCTAGAGTTAGCACTAAGCGGATTTTTTCCCCTTACACTAATTAATTGAACACGTAGGATGACAGAGTTCTAAGTATACCGTGTGCCAAGACCGCTTGTTTACACAGTATCGAAGAAGTTAACAATCCTAGTTTAGATCAAAAATTGCAAGCTTAGTTCTAATCCGAGTTCTAATCCGAAAACCATTCTCTTAAGCCCGAAAGTACGAGAACAAACAACAACCTAAATCATTGGGATAGATTAACCCAAAACTTAGCCAATCAACTACTCAACTATACTTAAAGAACAAAAGATAGTAGAAAAATGAGACATGTGATTTAACCGATAAAAACTGAAATAAACTTGATATTATAAAGGATCTAGTCCGTAACTACAACATTAATAAACAAGAAAACAACAAATGAACTAAACTTACTTGAGTTCTTGAAGATTGAAAGCTTGAAAGACTAAGAACAATAATGGAAATCCTAGAGAGCAAGAAACTAGAAAACTTAGGCCTAAAGTTACATAAATGGCCATCCTTTCCATAAATGGCATACAAGCCTATTTATATGGCTTGTAAATCAACTTTACAAAAGACCAAAAGGTCTCTAAAATATCTCAAAAACATTCCATAGTGAAAACTTTTCATAAATGGAAGGTTGTAAAAGGTGGAAAAACGCAGATATTTTCCCAGGCAGTACCGATACTGGAAATTCCTTAGTACCAGTACTAGTCTTCAATGGGCTGGTTATGATCAGTGGGTACCGATACTGGCAATTTCTCAGTACCGGTACTGGGTAGATAGATTGTTGGGCAAACTTTGCGGGCCCACTCCGGACACTCTCGAACTTGGATTTGGGTGTTCTTTGGACCGTTGGAAAGCTTCTTGAGTCTACTTTTCTAATCCAAGTGGTTTGGATCCAAGATAATTTGTACATCAAAAGATATGACGATTCTACCCTCAGCTAGTCGAAAAATGAATAGTTTTGGTAAAATCCTCACATCTCCTTCAATTCCCTTGACCCTAGGGTGAGCCGAGCAACCTTCAAACCATCTCTTCATAACTTTTTGAGCACCACAACGGGGTGGCACGTGGCAACTCGGAGCATTCCTTGGCGTTCAAACGCACCTTATTTATACGAATTACCTGAAATACACAAAAACCTACCTTACGTGCAATATCACATAAAACACTAACTTCATAAATATAAATACAATAAAATTAAGGACTTAAACACCAAGAATATGCATTATTGGGTGCTTATCATCCACTAGTACAAACAGGGAGGCTAGGTTTTGGTTCAAGGTAAGAAGCCCTTAAATATCAGTTTTGTTTGCTCTACTTAATCAGTCACAAAAAGAGAAACATTGAAGTCTTATGACTTATGATCCTCTTTAGATGTGTAAATTCCTCTGCAAGTTGCATTTGATCTAAGCTTGCACCTCACAAGATACGATACTACGCATGATCGAATGCACGTTGTATGGTGCCTGTGTAGGCACTGTTTCATATATTGGCACAAATTAGAACTCCTCTTCATGTTGTGATCCAAATTTGTAATTCGTTTGTTGACATTATGCTGGTTCTAGATGAAGTATACTTTGTTCGTATAATTAGTCTTGCAAATTTATCTAATGCACCAACTTCACATCTTTACATATCTTTGAACAAAGTTTTGATTCGGTTTTATTTTTCAGGAGTGAGCAATTTGGAGCACAAATTAGAGCCGTATTCACTCCATCTCACTATTTCAACTCTTTGCTATCTTGCTTATTTGTTTGGAAAGGTTATAGTCAAGAGAGAGAATTCTTAGTTTAGATATGAGCAAGTTATGTTAAGACGTTCCTATTTTTTCTCTTTTGTTTGTTTGACTACTGCTAAGTCTTTGATGGTTTGTTGTCTTTGCCAATGAATGAAATCTATTCAAAAGTTGTTGGCTTACACGTTCATATTTTTTCGTTAGTTGCTCCAATTATATTTGTTGCGAATGGGTTGCATTGTGCCTTCAAGCACTGGCATAGTTGCTGGATTGGAATAATGCTACATATTTGAGTTTTTGTTTTTGGTGTTTTCTTGACCCCCCCCCTCCCCCGCCTTTTTTTGAAAGTGTCAATGTGTTATCTTGACCAGGGTGTTCTTGCATTAGTCAGATTATTAAATGAAGGGAGCATTGCGGGCGGGTAATTAAATTGTAGTGATAGTAAAGGTTTTTGTCAGAATTTAGCGGTAAGTGCCTTCAGGCACGGGCACAATTCCTAGTACAAGTATATAGAGTAGATACAAAATTTGTAATCTCTCTCTCACTATACTATTCTGGTGGTGATCAACCAACTGGTTAATTAAAAGGGAGTTTGATCCCTACATCCCACCCACACTCCATCAATCAAATCCTCAATTGCCGATTGCATAATCATCGTCCTTAAATATTCTTTCCACGGCCGGCCTATAAACGTTAGGAAACTTCCCTTCACCGGTTTCAGATCCGACGTTGCGTCGATTCAGCATTTTTGGTTTTAATCTGTTTGGCCTTGGGCAGTGACCTCTTGTTAGAAATTGGGGTGGCGACCGAGGATGTCACAGTATTGGAAGACAGCGCCGAAATGAACTCAATGGTGCCGGCGATAGATGCGAGCATGTCGCGGAGGAATTCTGTTTCGGGGGTATTTTAGGAAGGTTGGGGCGTTGAGGATCTCCGGCTGTAATTAAAGAATGGGTGGACTAATTGTAGTTTAATACTCATATCTATGACTGTTGGCCAAAGCTCCATCGTTTTATTCTAAGCGTCATAATAAATTTTGGAAAATGATATTGGCACTCCAAAAATTGATGCAGGCACTCCAAAATTAGTGTAACTCCAAAGCCACTTTCCTTTATTTTTTGGAGTGACTACATCAATTTTTGGAATGCCAATATCATTTCCCTTCATTTTTATTTTTAGGGTTTTCATAATTAAGTATCTGGTTTTTGTTCGTATGAGAATTCAAAAAAATTTGGGTTTAGTTTTTGGGATAATGAGTGGGGAGATAAATTGAGTAATAATTGAAGATAGAGGTAATAAGTTGAGAGAGATAAAAAAATGAGAGTAATGATTGGAGATAGAGTTAATGAGTGGAGAGAAAACTGAAAGTAATAATTGGAAGTAGGAGTAATGAGTGTTTTTAGAGTTTGAAATTTTTTTTCCAAGTTCCCATCCAAACAATGCATCATTATAAGAGAAACTACTACATAAATTAACTGAAGACAACACTCCTACATCGTTTCCGATGAATAGGATATCATGGACATATAGTACTAGAAACACCACAATTTTTCCGTTGCGCTTCTTGTACACACATGACTCATCTGGACATTGATCAAAACCAAAAGACTTGATTACTTGATCAAAATGGATGTTCCAAGATATAGATGCCTGCTTAAGCCCATAAATAGATTCTTAAGTTTGCACAACATGTGCTCTTGACCTTTTGCTATGAATTCATCTGGTTGCACCATATAGATACACTCATCTAAAATTCATTAAGGAACGCGGTCTTGACATCCATTTGCCAAATCTCGTAATCGAGATGAGTTGTAATGGATAAGAGAATCCGGATAGACTTAAGCACGGCTACTGGCGAAGAAGTTAACTATTACTCTTTAGGATACTACATTTCAAAAAGTAAAAACCAAGATTCAAATGTTGTTTCTTATTTCTTACCTTAAGAAAGGTAGGGCGTGTAGACCACAAAGAAAAGCAAATCGAAGGTCACGTTGAAATTGCTTAAGAGATGAATGAACGCTCATTAGAACACCAGGCGATATAGAAGCTAGAGTGATTCTCTTCTCTAAAACTTTTTTTAATGATATTCAAGAAAATGATATTTTAAAAAAATTCATAGAATCAGAGGAACTAGTCCTCTTGGACGAAATGATTAAGGAATATTCGGAGACACATCTACAAAAGATTGGTATAGGAACAGAGAGGGGCCAGTAGGAATGGTCGCCCCTGCAAGAAGGAAAAAAAAACTTTACAATTATATTAAAATAAATAAATTTCCAATGAAAGTATATAGGCTCGCCCCCCTCTAGTATTTTGGAAAAAATAATCAAATAGTGGTAACCTTTGAAATACAATGATACCAACATTAATTTCTAAAGGACTGATTAAAATATAGCAAAATATAGAATTTGAGGGTTACGTAACATTGTGATATTCAATTAATAAAATTCTCAATTTTTCACCCATAAAAATCCCACATCATTTAGACTTTGAAGGCAGTTTCGAGAAAATTGGAACAAAAGAGAAGAGATTTTTGGGAACCCTAAGTAATCTTGGTGAAATCTAAGGTGTAGGTATATTTTTGTCCAATCATTTTACTAGATAGATTGAGGTAAGACGTTACTGCTTTTGCAATATGTTAATTTATGAAAAACATAATTAGGTATGGAGTGTTGCTATAAAGAAGAATTAGCATCATTAATCTAGATAAAAAAAAACTCATAAACATAAAATTCTATTACTAGCTACATTTATTAAATTAAAAACTCTCAACCCTTAAATTTTCATATGTCATAGAGGATATTTCCTATTTGAATGCAATGGTACTGTAAAACTGGTGAAAATATTCATACGAAATGCCGATACATATCTCATATTTTGGAAAATTTATTAAATCTACCCCTATATTTGTAATACTAGCGGATTACTCGTGCTTAAAGGCACTCCTAATAATAATCTCATTTTTTTTAATATCTGCACATATTAAAATACTATCTCAAATCTGTATTATAAAATATAGTGGTTTTGTTTTAAAATGTCTAGACATATAAATGAGAGCAACAGTTATCGCCATCGATTTTTTTTTCTATTAAAATAATAGCCATGTGATTAGAAAAAGAAACAAAAAAAATCTAATTATTGCTTCTCTCTCTCTCTCTCTCTCTCCCTCCCTCCCTTTCGTAATATTTACTCTCCCTCTCTTTTCCTATCTTTATCAAATTTGAGAGAAATAGAGAGGAAGAAAAATGTTACAAAAAAAGGAGAGAGAAA
This sequence comes from Rhododendron griersonianum, assembly GCA_018127125.1. Taxonomy (NCBI): domain Eukaryota; kingdom Viridiplantae; phylum Streptophyta; class Magnoliopsida; order Ericales; family Ericaceae; genus Rhododendron; species Rhododendron griersonianum. Next base: position 26,088,014 of record CM030790.1, on the reverse strand, counting down.
TTTGGTTAGGAAAACAATAATTAGGTTTTCCTTTTTTGTCTCTTTTCTAATCACATGGCTACTATTTTAACTAAAAACAATTCAACTTTATAAAGATAGAGATAGAGAGGAAAGAAGTACTAAAAAAGAGAGAAAGAAATTTGGTAAGGAAAACACTAATTAGGTTTTCTTTTTTTGTTTCTTTTCTAATTACATGACTACTATTTTAACTAAAAATAATTCAACTTTATAAAGATAGAGATAGAGAGGAAAGAAGTACTAAAAAAGAGAGAAAGAGATTTGGTAAGGAATATACTAATTAGGTTTTCTTTTTTTATTTCTTTTCTAATCACATGGCTACTATTTTAACGAAAAATAATTCGATGGCAATAAATGTTGCTTTCATTTATATGCCAAGACATTTTCAAAGAAAATTTCTCTATTTACTATTTTAACAAAAAAATAATTCGATGACGATAAATTTGCTCTCATTTATGTCTAGACATTTTCAAAGAAAACTGCTCTATTTATACGCATACAAATGAAAGCAACATTTATCGCCATCAAGTTATTTTTCGTCAAAATAGTAACCATGTGATTAGAAAAGAAAAAAAAACCTAATTATTACTTTCCTTACTAAATCTCTCTCTCTCTCTCTCTCTCTCTCTCTCTCTCTCTCTCTCTCTCTCTCTCAATAATATTTGCTTTCCCTCCCTGTCTCTATCTTTATTAAATTGGAGAGAGGGAAAGCAAATATTATGAAAAAAAAAGAATAATAATGCTAGGGACACATCAATTTGTTACACCCTTCTCACATACATGTGTAAGAATCCAACAATAAATATGTAGAGCCCACATGTTTGTGAGAAGGAGTGTGGTTGAAGTGTGACAAATTGATGTATTCCTATAATCAATTTGTCATGTTTGGTAAGAAAACTTGGGAATAAATAATTAGGTTTTCCTTTTTTGTTTATTTTCTAATCACATGACTATTATTTTAATGAAGAGTAATCCAACTTGATAAAGATAGAGATAGAGGGGAAAAATTAATAAATATTACAAAAAAGGACATAGATATTTGGTAAGGAAAGCAATAATTAGGTTCTCCTTTATTGTTCGTTTTTTAATCACATACCTACTATTTTAATGAAGAGTAATCCAATTAATATAAATGTTGTTCTCATTTGTATGCCTAGACATTTAAAAAAAATTGCTCTATTTTATAATATAAATTTATAGAATGACCTCTTTGTTCACGAGCTTATCAAACCAAACACTCATATGCTCAAGTTTGACTTGAATTCATAAACAAACAAAAAAATGTGATTGAACTTTTCTTATATTTTTTTTAAATGAATTTAAACAAGCTAAAAGTCGAGCCGAGTTCGAGCTGTTTGGTTCGTTTAGCAGCCCTAGGTAAGTCGTTACTACTTTTGCAATCTGTTAATTTTTGAAAATCATAATTAGGTATGGAGTGTTGCTATTTTGTACTTTTTTTAGTTTTAATGCATTTACATTGCTTTGCATGGTTTTTTTTTATTTTTTTATTCCCATACATGGTCGCCCCCGTATAACGAAATTCCTGGCTCTGTTCCTGTATAGGAATCCATAAAGAAACGATCCAATTAATCAAGATATACAATGAGGATCGTATCCATACGATTTTGCACTTCTCAACAAATCTAATCTGTTTCATTATTTAAGTGGCTATTCTATTCTACATAATAAAGAACTTGTTATTCTTAACTCTTGGACTCACGAATTCCTATATAACTTAAGCGATACAATAAAAGCTTTTTCTATTCTTTTCTTAATTGATTTATATACCGGATACCTTTCGACCCATGAGTGGAAACTAATGATTGGCTCTGTCTACAACGATTTTGAATTTTTTCATAACAATCAAATTCTATCTGATCTTGTTTCCATCCTTCCACCCATTGTAGATGCAATTTTTAAATATTTGATTTTCTTGAGTTGGTGGTGAGTGAGTGTGCTTCGCACTTCTCGATGTATCAAAAGAGAGGTCACCCCAAGCGTAGGGTATAAGCGTCCAATTGAAGCATAATAAATCCGGAAGTCCGGGATCGTACCCACAGAGATAACTAATACGGCTTGATGGATTGTAGATGCGAGTATGGTTTCCGGCTTTTAGTCAGCCAACTTGGGTTTTCGTATGCGGTGGAAAGTAAAAAGGCTAAATTAAACGAGAATAAACTAGATAAAAGGAAGGTTAGGTCTAGGAATTACTAGCGCCCACGACTCGAGCTAAACTACATTTTTCACCCAATACACGGTTTTACCCGGAAGATAAGAAGGTTCGAAAATCAAGCTAGCTATAGAATCCATTTAGCAAACACCTCGAGCGACCGAGCTCCAAGCATCATGTGTGGTGAGTAGGCGAAGCTCTCACCTACACATGATCAAGGAGGTTATCACCTCGGTAATTTGACAAACGAATCCAAGCCCCACATCAATTTCCAAAACAAAGTTGCAAACTTTTTGGTGAAAAATGCAATTTTTACTCAAGCCATGGGGTGCTAGTCACCCCATGACCCAACCTTATGAAACTACTCACACATATCTAAAAAGATAAGAGCAAGCAAAAATCTACTTATCATAATTGTAAACACAACACTAGAAATAAACTAGCTAGAAAGATAGATCGGGAGAAGTTAAACAACTTTAATTAAAGAGAGAGTAGCAAAAACTTACTTACTAGAGTTGGAAATGCAGAAATAAAGAGCTGGAAAAATAAGAACACTCAAGAACACGAAGAACAATTCAAATCTAGCTCTAGATCTAAAAAATGGGTACAAATCTAATTTCCTACGTGTTTGTACAAAATGACATCACGCCTATATATAGTCCCTGAGTACGCGGATGGAATATTCCTCGATGATTCCCCCTTAAGGCCTCGGTACCGATGGCAATGGGCTTAAAATGTATTTAAGCTCTCGGTACCGATGTCCAGATTTTCAGCCATCGATGGCGAGGCCTTATCTTCTGTTGACTGCTTTGACCAAAGTTAGCTGCTCGGTACCGATGTCCCAAATCCCAGCCATCGATGCCGAGCTCTTATCTTCAGGCGTTGACCGCTGCTGCTTGGCGTTGACTTCTTGCTTCTTGGCTTGACCTTGGCCTTGCCCGGGCCACCTTGCCTTGGCCATGCTGCTGCCTTGGCCATCTTGCCTTGCCTTGCCTTGGCTTGGCCATTGGGCCACTTTGCTGCTCTGGCCTCCCTTGGCCAGTTTGCTCGAGCCATCGGGTTGCTTCTGCCTTGACTGCTTTGCAACGGGCCATGCTTTGGCGTCGGGTCGTCTTGGCTCTTAAAATCTCTTTATTGGGTGGTTTACCTACAAAACAAGACTAACACACCCTACGAGCAAAAGCAATTAAAAACAACTAATTAAACGACAAAAGTAACTAAGACTAAACACTAGCGCACCCTATATTACATTGTCGGGTGCTTATCACACCCCCCAACTTGAGGTTTGCTAGTCCCTAGCAAATAAGACACGAAAAAACAGGAAACTAACAACTTGCAATTCCCCCGCTATCACAACTTAGAACATGCTCAACTTTGAAACCTAGCAAGAGTTCAAACAATCCAACGTTTTATTTCATTTCTACAACTCACAGTTTCAGTTTCAAACTAAACAGGCCAAGCATAAGCAAGTTAAGGGCAAGCTAAAAAGGTTCGTGTCCTCGAACAATGGGAGGATACGGGACACGACACCTTGCGAGATCAAACTAAACCATATCCACCAAAGAGTGCTGGATAAACAGGCAATAGTGAAAAACAAATACTATGCCCTCAAACAACTACAGCACTTATTCAACAGAATTAACAAACTAACGGATGATTATTGGATACGAAAGGAAAGCAAGCTATTCAACTAATCATGCGAATATCAGATAGTTAATCATTAAGGAATCCAAGCGCGCAAAGGATCAACTAAGGACTTTTTCAAGCTTATAATGACCTTGGTATTCAAGAAAGGGTTAGCACAAATGGGCGACGGTCTATACTAGCAAGGTCAACTACCCAAATGACCGCCGCCAACAAATAAAACAACCAAGTTAAAGCCAAACCGGCTAAACCAATCATCAACCAAGCACCAGATACTGAAGATGTGCAAAACTAACTACAAAATAAAGGATGCAAAAGACAAAAATGAAAAGGATAGAGTGGTTGGCATGTCAACCAACCAAGACCCTGACCAAGTAAGGGGAATTTCTAGAACCACCGACTCTCTACCAACTGCATGTAGCACCACCAATCATCTCAAGTCATCATCTCACCACATCACTGCCCGTCAATCATCCTGCTCATCACTATCATATCCCGTGAAATCATCACTGACTTCCCCTTCCTCTACAGGCTCGGGGGTATACTTTACTCCAAATTGTTGCTCCAGGACCGAAGTCTGCCAGGCTATCTCTTTCTTCATCTGTCTCCTTTCAGCCTTCTCTTTCCTTCTAGAACTAATCATTGCCACCCCTTGACAGAATAATTTCTTAATCCAAGAAGACTGTTTGTCCTTCTTTTTAGGCATCGAGGTCAAATAATCCCCTCCTCTTGCCTGTTTACCCTTTGCAGAATGAGCCTGAGAAGAGCTCTTCATGTCAAATGCCTCATCAAAGGGCCCCGGAGATAATTCTTCCAAATTCTCATAGCCCCAACCCCTTACTCCTTGCTTCCAACACAGGCTAGTAATCATGCACGGGAATGGAATATTGGCAGTCAACAAAGTATTAGCCTTAAAGTCTCTCAGCTGTGTGAAGATGAACATTGCCCAATCAATCACCAAATCATTTGTTAGAAAAGCAAACATGAGCTCCCCACTTTTCCTACTTGGCCTATGATCCGAGCCTCGAGGATATAAGTTAAAATGGATAACTTTGTTTAAGAACCTAACACTTCCTTTAAAATTCCCAGGCACATGGGGGTCAGTGGCTTTCAAGGGGTCAACATACAGCACACTATTTACTACGTCCGCATTAATTGACACATCCTTCACAGGGTAATTTACAGATTCAGGAGGGGGGCGTTGAATATCCAAATACTCAACAATACTATCGGGGGTAATTTCAACATCAATACCAGCCACCCAAGACACAATTCTAACAGCAGGGTCATATTCCCAATCACCTTCCGGAATTTGCATAAACTTGTAGAAATCAATGACAGTATTCTTATTATATCCAAATAATTCCTCGGTCCAGAATTTCAAACCTTTTTGCAGAATGCAGCGGACACCGGTATGATCAGGGCTGAACTTGTTAGCGTCCACTTGGCGCTCATTTTTGAATTTCCTGTTCGCAAAACTCCCCTCCCATTCCCTTCTTTTCTCCTTTGCCATCTCCGCCCTTGTACGCCTTTTCTTTCTAGTGCGAGAGCCCGAAGCTTCCTCTTGAACAAAATCAGCCTCCGCCTCCTGAATAAATTCATCCTCCACTTCCTCAATTTCCGGCACAGAAAATGAAGCCCGGTGCGTGGTTTGCTTGATTTTCGGCATTTGAAAGCTAAAAGGGTTTGGGTACAATTTTTTGGATTTTCGGACTTAAGGGGGAATTTTTTCTAGGGTTTTGATTTTTGGTGGAAGAGGGTGAATGTAGGCTAGGAACGTGGTGGGGAATGGGTATATGGGAAGAAAATAGGAAGAAAACAAGGGTTTGTGTGGAAAAAATTGAAAAATTTCGGATGAAAGGAGGGAAAGTGGGTTTACCTTGTTTTGGGACTGAAATTTTTGAAATTGGTGAAGAAAACTTGAATATTGTTGAAGGAGATGGAGGATTTGAAGGATTTATGGAAGAATATGGAGTTTTTGGGTGGTTTAATGGAGGTTTGGGGTTAGGGTTTGTGGAGTAATGGAGGAAAAGAGGAAGAGGAAGTCGGCTGTTTGAGAGGAACAGGGGAAAGAGGCTTCAGAAGTTTGAGGGGAATAGGTTCAGTAGTTTGGTTTTCACGCTCAGTAGTTTTTTTCCTGACAAGCCTCTCGGTACCGATGTCCCCTTTTCTAGCCATCGATGCCGACCTGTTATCTCTGTTGACTGTGTTGACCGTAAGGCTTCGGTACCGATGTCCCCTATTCTAGCTATCGATGCCGAGTAGCTATCTCCAACATTTTGCCTTGTCTTCACTTTGAGCCCCAGAACTTCCAATTAATTCAATTAACACCCCCCAAAGCACCTTTGATCACTAAAATCATTCCCCAACCACCCTTCGAACAACCGGTCGCCTAGGTTAAAGCAAAGAATAGGAGAAAAACAGGATGCAAAATAGGACTAGGTGACTCATATGTGGTATGATCATGCAAAGAATGCCTTGTATCTTCTCCTAAGTGCGCTTTGGATTCCAAAATGATTGAAAATCGACATTTAAACACAATTAGAGATAGACATGCGATTATTCACCTAACTACGAGCTTTTTATTGAATTGAAAAGGTGGGGATATGGCCAAAGCTTGCTCAAAAACTTTACTCAAGACCTAAACCGTTCAATTTTCAACAAAGCATGCAAATTTGAGAAGCACCAAATTTCTTAGGATTGTTACGAACTCTTGCCACCTTTCAATTATTGAGCATGCAACAAGTTACGAAAAAGAGCTAAAAACATGATAAAAGGAAGAATTTGCAAGTAAAAATCTTTATTTAAATTTGAAATTTTCAAATTTTCTCATTTTTTTTTTTGGATTTTTCAATTTCTATTGTTTTTGGATTTTCAAAATTTCTAGCAACTAGCAAACAAATAACACATAAGCTAACCCCTCCTCCCAACTTAAAGCGATGCTATGCCCTCATAGCATTAGGAACAAGAGCGAAGGAAGGAAAGAGTGCGCGAATGTACCGTCCAAGGGGAATGTCAACCCCTAAATACCTCGACCAAGTAGGAGGATTTCATGTCAAGTGCTTGCTCCAGTCTGTATAGATGCTTCCAGGGTTTACTCTTTCGGTTTTGCCCACTCGAAACCAAAGCTAGTCACACTGGGCCATATCCAAAGCTTTATCGGACTAATAACCGCGGCGCATAGCCGCACCCATGATTAGGGCTCCTGAATGCCTCACTCACCCCGGCTTTAGACCCAAACTACCAAGGCTGGTGTGGTAGCAAATAAACCCTGCAGAAGACTTAAGAGAAAGACTTTCCACAAACAAATGACATTAGTACCACCGGCCCGTGTTATCCGGTTTCAAACCAAACCAAAATAAAAAGACAAAACAACAAAGAAAACACAAAGAACATGCGAAAGCAAATAGAAACATGCAAAACGATTAAGAAAATGCAACACATAATGCAATGCAATGCACCACCCGATCATCACGCGATCAAACGAGTCATACTTTTCTTCCCATTTCTTACCGGCGGGGTAAGCAATGGGTGGCTATACTAGACCGTTGAGAATTTGTTATGCTAGCGCCCGTAATAAAATCTATCGCTCGACCTCGCCAAACAATGAAGTTCAGCGTCCCCTAAGATCAAAACAAAGCAAGATAAGATACAACCTAGCGTGCACTCCAGGCAATATCACACCTCACCCACAGACCAAAGTTGCCACCGAAAGGGGCCTATTCGGAGAGCATGGATCATTAACGACAAACTATTACCAAGAAGAACTAATGAAAGCCCTTTTTACACTAACACGTTGGTGAAATCTTTTCATGTGAAACATCTCCAAGACTTTATTCAAAACATAGAACACAAAACAGACAAACATGCTAAAACATAACCAAACATGACAAAATAAACATGCATAACTAACACAAAACACGACAAAGCACAAAAGAAAAACACATATGTACATTTAGCACGCCATTAATAACTATTAGAAGAAACAGAGCACTCCAAGCTACACTCTTTACCAAAAATTGAACTCGACCATACCACAAGATAAGATACTTTGAGTAAAGCAATTGCCGAATTAGTTTTAAAAATTTAAGTTCCTCCAAGTGCATAGCCCAAACAAGATCAATTTTCAGGTTGTTAACAAAATCCACAATATAAGGATGATAAACCACAAGAAAATCGTCAACACCAAGAAAATCAATTACTTCTATGATTGGAAACTTCTCAAAAATAGGCTCACATGCATCTTGTTTTTCTAACAAAGAGTGTAAGGAATCTACCTCAGCATCCATTTCTTTAGCGGTGAGAGGATCAAGGCACGGAGAACTCGAAGGGACAATTGTAGCTTCCATGGGCTCCAACTCTTCAAAAATTGATCCATAAGCATTTTGTTTAGCCAACAACGCATACAAATAATCCACTTCGGCATCCATTTCCTTAGCGGTGAGAGGTTTTACCAACGGATCATCATAGTAGATGCCCGACATTTCAAACATGTTCATCTCATGAGCAAGGAGTAATTCCTCCGGGGAAGGATCAAGGTACGGGAGATCGGAAGAGACAACTTCAGCGGTGAGGCGTTTTCCTCCCGGATCATCATATAAAGGGGGATCCACAAGAGAGGGAAGAACTTTCTTCTCGATCGGTGGTAGCTTCTCAAATTCATCCAACTTCGGGGTCCAAGAATTCATAGCACAAGCTTCATCCTCATTTAACAATGCATACAAACAACTAACTTTGGAGGACTCGAGGAATTCAGCTTCGTCGGCTGTGAGAGCAACCTCCAAAGGATCACTAAAAAGCAGCTCGTCCACATGTTCCTCCACCAAAGAGTCGATAAAACTTACTTCATTCACATTTTCATCATCCCCCATTTGACTGCCAATATTGAACACATTAACCTCCATCTTCATATTCCCGAAGGTCATGTTAAGCAATCCGTTCCGACAATTGATAACTGCATCCGCCGTGGCTAAGAAGGGTCTCCCAAGGATCACCGGAGTAGAAGTAGCACAAGGGTCGGTCGGAGTCGTGTCAAGAATCACAAAGTCCACTGGATAGATAAACTGACCAACTTGCACCAAGACATCTTCCACTACCCCCCTTGGAATGCGAACACTCCGATCGGCCAACTGAAGGGTGACTCGAGTAGGCTTCATCTCCCCCAACCCAAGTTCTTGATAGACGGAGAACGGAAGTAGATTGACACTTGCTCCAAGATCGAGCAAGGCTTGTTCAATACGCTTATCTCCAATGGTGATTGCAATGGTGGGACTCCCCGGATCTTTGTACTTTGGTGCAATGTTCGTTTGAATAATGGAGCTCACTTGTTCGGTCAAAAAGATCTTCTTTTGAACGTTCAACTTCCTCTTTCGAGTACATAGATCTTTAAGAAACTTAGCATAAGAGGGGATTTGCTTGACCGCATCCATAAGGGGGATATTGATCTTCACTTGATTGAACAACTCATGCAACTCCGCATTAAGATTCGGTTTCGCCAAAGCCTTCAAGCGTTGAGGATAAGGTGCCGGTGTTGGAACAACTCGAGGATCCGGTACACTTTCCTTTGCTTTACCCTTTTCTTTCTCCCTTTCTTCTAGAGCTTCCTCACTTGCCTCCTTGGGAGATTCCCCAAGGATTGTTGGACTTGACTGATCAACAGGAGGTAACAAGATAGGATCCGAGGGCATCTTCACTTGGTTGTCTACCACTTTTCCACTTCGAAGGGAGATTATCGCCTTTGCTTGCTCGGGGAAAATCACCGAGGAGCTAGCAAAGTGCACACCCTGGGAAGTCGGATTGGAAGTTGATTGCGGGTTGGGCTGAGGCTGAGTTGGGAATTTCCCCCTTTCTTGCTTCAATATCCCCACAATGGTTGTCAATTTGCCCAATTGATTCCGAATATCATTCATCATTTGGGTCTGTTGCTCATTGAAAGTATTCTGGCCTCGCAAGAGGGCACCAAATTGCTCTTCCCAAGAACGCTTAGGGGGTTGTTGTTGAAATTGAGAAGGTTGTTGAAATTGAGTAGGTTGCTGTTGGAATTGACTTGCTTGAGGAAATGGAGCAGGAGGAGCAAACCCCGGCGGAGCTTGAGTTTGAGGAAAACGGAAGGCATTCTGAGCTTGTTGCTTCCAAGGCAACTGTTGAGCAGGAGGTTGCATTTGAGAAGAGCTTCCCTCATTTGATTGACCCCAACGGAAAGAGGGATGTTGTCGAGTCCCCGAGTTGTAGGATTGAGAATAAGGGTCAAATCTTTGCACAACATGCACCTCTTCTGGGACAATCCCATTTATCACATTCTTCAAGGCAGGGATATTAGGGCAAGATTTTGTAGAATGGCCCACCATCTCACAAATAACACACACTTCCTCCACTTGGCGCTCCACTTGGCGTACCGCCTTCACTTCTTGGGACTGAGCACTCTTAATCTCCAACTTATCAAGTTTACGAGAGATCTCCTCCAACCGTGTTTCAAAGGCCGTATGCTCCGAAATAGAAAACTTCCCAGAACCTGAAGGGCCTTGGTTGAACATCGCCCTATCCCCAGGATCAGCAAGCTGCCAAGTCTGAGTCTTCTCCGCTAGTATCTCATAGAAGTCCCAACCATCTTCTGGTGTCTTTCCCATAAAATCTCCACCACCCATTGTATCCAAGAGTTGTTTGCTCTCTTGAGAACATCCCGTGTAAAAGTAGTTAACTCTGAGATATAATGGGAGGTTGTGATGTGGAACTGACATAAGCAAATCCTTGTAGCGCTCCCAATACTTGTGATACGTCTCTCCATCCCTTTGCTTGAACATTTGGATCTGATCAATAAGCAACTTGGCCCTGCTAGCTGGGAAGAACTTTGTAGTGAAAGCATCCTGAACTTCACCCCAATTGCGCAAGGATCTAGGCTTCAAGGAATTGAACCATTGCTTCGCTTTATCCTTGAGAGTGAAGGGAAACAGCTTCAAGCGAGCTTGATCAAGTTGATTCTGAGCAGGACAAATGGAATACAAAATATTTTCGAACTCCCGGATATGCAAATAAGGATCCTCCAATTCCCGCCCCCGAAACTCTGGAATAACCCGAAGATACTCAGACTTGAATTCGAATGTAGTCCCAACAGTCGGAGTAGGTATAACGATAGGCGATATAGAAGGAGCCCTTTCTGGATTCAAATAATCACGAAGAGTGCGAACTGGAATTTCTTCGGCCATTGGGCCTTTTTGATTGCGATTTCGATTTACTTTGCGCGGTGGAGAGTGGGCAGGATACGCCCTGGCAATGCTACGGATTCTCGGAGGCGATGAAGAACGGTGAAGCCGTTTGGAATTTGGGCTCCGATACACAACATGCATAAACAAGCAAAACTACCAACTAACTACCAGCAAACTAACAGACCGGAGGGGCTAGGCCGCCACCTCAACAAGACAAACAGAAACAGAAAGTGCGAGGGGTTATGCCACCGCCTCGGCTCAACAATGCAGATTAAATGAAACTAACTAACTAACTAACTCAATATCTACTCCGGCTTCGTTACACCTCAAGTTTGGCATGAAACCAGGTTAGAGGTATCCACCGAATTAGATACGAGCAACTAGCAAATAAACTACTAACTAAAAGAAAAAGAAAGAAGCGGGATACTCACAATGGTTTGTCGAGCCTCCATAAAGCCATAATAAGAAATCCCCGGCAACGACGCCAAAAATGCTTCGTACTTCTCGATGTATCAAAAGAGAGATCACCCCAAGCGTAGGGTATAAGCGTCCAATTGAAGCATAATAAATCCGGAAGTCCGGGATCGTACCCACAGAGATAACTAATACGGCTTGATGGATTGTAGATGCGAGTATGGTTTCCGGCTTTTAGTCAGCCAACTTGGTTTTTCGTATGCGGTGGAAAGTAAAAAGGCTAAATTAAACGAGAGTAAACTAGATAAAAGGAAGGTTAGGTCTAGGAATTACTAGCGCCCACGACTCGAGCTAAACTACATTTTTCACCCAATACACGGTTTTACCCGGAAGATAAGAAGGTTCGAAAATCAAGCTAGCTATAGAATCCATTTAGCAAACACCTCGAGCGACCGAGCTCCAAGCATCATGTGTGGTGAGTAGGCGAAGCTCTCACCTACACATGATCAAGGAGGTTATCACCTCGGTAATTTGACAAACGAATCCAAGCCCCACATCAATTTCCAAAACAAAGTTGCAAACTTTTTGGTGAAAAATGCAATTTTTACTCAAGCCATGGGGTGCTAGTCACCCCATGACCCAACCTTATGAAACTACTCACACATATCTAAAAAGATAAGAGCAAGCAAAAATCTACTTATCATAATTGTAAACACAACACTAGAAATAAACTAGCTAGAAAGATAGATCGGGAGAAGTTAAACAACTTTAATTAAAGAGAGAGTAGCAAAAACTTACTTACTAGAGTTGGAAATGCAGAAATAAAGAGCTGGAAAAATAAGAACACTCAAGAACACGAAGAACAATTCAAATCTAGCTCTAGATCTAAAAAATGGGTACAAATCTAATTTCCTACGTGTTTGTACAAAATGACATCACGCCTATATATAGTCCCTGAGTACGCGGATGGAATATTCCTCGATGATTCCCCCTTAAGGCCTCGGTACCGATGGCAATGGGCTTAAAATGTATTTAAGCTCTCGGTACCGATGTCCAGATTTTCAGCCATCGATGGCGAGGCCTTATCTTCTGTTGACTGCTTTGACCAAAGTTAGCTGCTCGGTACCGATGTCCCAAATCCCAGCCATCGATGCCGATCTCTTATCTTCAGGCGTTGACCGCTGCTGCTTGGCGTTGACTTCTTGCTTCTTGGCTTGACCTTGGCCTTGCCCGGGCCACCTTGCCTTGGCCATGCTGCTGCCTTGGCCATCTTGCCTTGCCTTGCCTTGCCTTGGCCATCGGGCCACTTTGCTGCTCTGGCCTCCCTTGGCCAGTTTGCTCGAGCCATCGGGTTGCTTCTGCCTTGACTGCTTTGCAACGGGCCATGCTTTGGCGTCGGGTCGTCTTGGCTCTTAAAATCTCTTTATTGGGTGGTTTACCTACAAAACAAGACTAACACACCCTACGAGCAAAAGCAATTAAAAACAACTAATTAAACGACAAAAGTAACTAAGACTAGACACTAGCGCACCCTATATTACATTGTCGGGTGCTTATCAGAGTGTCAAGGTAGGGTTCCGCCGGCACATTCCTATTACGTGAGTCGAGTTGGGTAAGCGAAATGAGGATCATATATAGAGAGAACCCCTTTTCTACGCAATCTGGAGAGAAAGAAGAAGATTGGTACCTTTGTCTTTTGGTTACTGGTTCGGGCATCTATGGAAAGAGGAAACCTTCTGCGTTGTCTAGTAAGCTACAATGATAAAAAAAAAAATTGCACCGGTTCAAATGGATTGAACATTAGAGTTGTGGGCAGCATGCTCTCGGAGAAGGGATTCCGTTCCTTTCCGACAAACTTTTTTGGGCAAGGCCCTCGCGGGAATCAAGGGAGCGCGAGCGGAGATGCAAGCGCTCGAAAACACAGAGTCGCCACTCGGGTTTGAAGGTCCGACACCCAAGGAACCGTATTTTGAAGCACCTACCGCGCTATTTGATTTGAAAACGTGAAGGCACCAGTCCGTCATAACCATATCTGGGTTCGGGAGCCAGGTTACAAGAGGGGAAGGGTTTTAAGGCACCCCTCTTGCCTAATCCGGAGATCGGTCTCTACTTGAGCATTTTGAAAATGTTTACGATTCTTCTTTTATTAACCAGATTTTAGCCAATTAGGGCGGGGAAACAGTTAATCGGGGATTAAAACTGTAACACGTTTTGCAATGATGTGATGAATAGCATGGATGGATGAAATACCAAGTAATAAATGGAACAAAATTCATAATATCACTAAAACATCAAAACAGTGCTTTGACATGGGAGTATCACAAGCAATAGCCAACTTGCATGCATGGATCAACCTGCATGCAAGGGAACCATCGCGCGATACTTCCATACAGTCGCGCGAGTGTTGGTGCCTCACCAACAGTTTGAACTCTATCCCCTTCTGGGCTCTGGAAGGACCAGTGCACACCCAGGAGGCAAACCAAGCAGTTTATAAGTACTTGAAAATAAATAATTATTACAAGCCAACAAAAGCAAATGGAAAGACAGCCCCTAAACAGTGGGGGAAATAAGCAGAGGCCAAAGGCCTAGTTGCCCATGCAAGGGCCATTACTGGAAATCAGTGAACCATCGCGCGACATAGTGAAATACTCGCGCGAGAGTTCCGACTGGACTTCCAGGAATTGCTTTGCATGCTTGGGACTCTGAGACATATTCAGAGACATCCCAAGGGCATTCCAAACTTACTGAAGCAGCAAGCTAAGATACTGGACCATTTAAAACCAAGTTGGCCATGCAAGGGCAGCCACTGGAAATTAGTGAACCGTCGCGCGACAGAGTGAAAGACTTGCGCGAGGGTTCTGACTGGACTTCCAGGAGTTGCTTTGCATGCTTGGGATTCTGAGAAGTTCAGGAATGTCCCAAGGACAATACAAACTAACTAAAATAAAGAACCAAGGAACTGAACTTGTTTTAACATGCAAAACAGTGATCTATATATCAAGATAAAAACCACAACAAGCATGCTCATGAATAAAACAAGAAATGACCAGCTTCCCTTCCCCACGTGGACCAATCTCTTGCAGACAGAACTGTCGAGCGAGTGTTTGGGTCCATCGTGCGAGGGTTTAACTGGTTACAGATTCTTGTAACTCTGCTGACTTTAGGGCCAGGACTGGTATTGATTACCAGCCTTGGCCCTGCCAGCCCCCCTTAGGGATCAAAACAGGAATAGGTAAAATTTTATACCTTTTACTTGAATGATTTTTGAAATGGATTGGATCAAATGGTGTAGCCTTGCAAATGAGTGTATGGAGAACACTAGCTTGAAAGACTAGGAAGTGTGGTTTGGGTTAGTAACTTTGTGCTAGATTTGATAACTCTTTCTTGTTGAAATTTTTGTAACCCTTTGGAAGAGCAACCAATGGGGGTATATATAGGAGGAGTGAGTGGGCTAGGTTGGTGCAAAACTTGGCTCAAAGACCAGCCAACAAGGCTGGTCAACCTTGCTTGGTGGAGAGGCTAGCCACCAAGGTGGTGGAGTTGTTGTGAGGGTGAGTGTTCCAAAACCTGCCAGAACGATGTTCAGCCAGAGAAAACAGGGTTCCAGCCCATGTGGCCACTGATCATCACAAAATCCAGCTGGACAAGGGTGATGGGGACAGGTGGAACCATCGCGCGAGGGTTTGAGACCATCGCGCGAGGGTCAACAGTCAAACTTTGACTTTGACCAAGACCTGGCAAGCTGACTATCGCGCGAGGAACAAGAAATATCGCGCGACGGTCAAACTTCGATTAGGGTTTTGACTGAAGGTTTTAGGGGTTCAAAAGGGTTTAAAGGGCTCAAAAAGGGTTCCAAGTCGAATCCATTCCACATTCAAGCCTGTTCGATCCGATCTCATCATCGGGGAAACAAGAAACTGAAAAATAAAGTAAAACAAACGAGAGACCCAGATTGGGGTGTCTACAAGAGTGTTAAAATTTTTAACCATATTTTAGTGTATAAACCGTCTAAATTCTATATAAGGAGCTCAGTCTTTTTAAAAAATATATATGAATGTGTCAGCCTTTATAAAATGCCATGTAAGGTCTTGATATATTAATTATGAGAGCTCTAGAAATAAAAATTAATTATGACCCTTTAGGATAAAATAATCAGAAAAATAAGATATCCGCACCGATTCAAACGAATTGAAATTTGAAGTACTTAATTTTTTAGAAGGTTTATATAAAAAAAATATGGTTAAAAAATTAAGTACTTTACTTTTCAATCCATTGCGAAAATCTTATTTTTCTGATCATTTTATCCTAAAAGGTCATAATTAATTTTTATTTTTAAGATTTTCATAATTATCTGCTCTATAGTCCCAAACATGACCTTAGGTGACCTTTTTTTCTTTTTGTCCAAATTACTAATTTCCGTTTTCTATTGAGTATTGACAGTGTGTAACGATATGATAAAAAAGATGTACATAATTTAAGGGATAAAAGAAAAGAAAAACTCAAATCTGAAACTACAAAAGCCCACCATTCGAATTGACAAACATAAAAGAGGAACAGTTGATGCCCAATTCAGATAGATACATCTCTGAGGCGGCGAATTGATTTTTGAGAGCCATGTCGACGAGAGAGAGACCCAGAAGAGGTGTATTACCTCCTGCTCAAGAGGTAATCAATCCCCCATCAACCCTTCATCTTTAAAAAACTCCCAATTTCCTCTTTAACGTCACCATCAAATGATATTGTTTTCATTTTCAGTCACCGATTTTGTTCAGTAGAAGACCCTTTATTTACTTTCTGGGTTATTAATTCCTTCCTTTAATTTTCCCATCACCTCATCTCAATTCGTCTAGCTGATTGTTTTTGTTTTGTTCAATCATGGATTTTTGTTTTAGTAGAATTAAACCCTTTCTTTTGTTGCTGTATGATGAATTCATCTTGTGAGGTGTCTTTGAATTGACTGTAATATTGGAGTTATTGTAGAGGGAGTAGGGCTGAGACCGATAAGGCCATGCACGGAGTCGCGGGTAGCGGCCTACCCAACTCAAGCCCTTACCGGGTCGGTGGCTTTCCCACTGGATAGTTTGGAAGCATCTATAATGTAATTTCGATTAAGGTTTCCTTAACAAAGAGTACTAGCAGAAGTCTGAGAGCTGAGTTTTTAATCTGTAGTGCGTATTTTTTCAGGCGCACCGTCAAACCACTTAGATTTGGATTCTCTCGGGTTATGCAATTTTTGCATTTTCTCGTCTAGGTTTTTTTTTTTATAAGAATTTTCTCGTCTAGTTATTGTACTACAATTCTTATCGTAAGATAATATAATATTCGTGCTATTATTATTATTTTTTGGGAAAATTTTAAAATGACACCTGAACTTTGCACCAAATGTCACAGAGACACCTGAATTTAAGTTTATTTCAATTAAACACCTATACTAACAAAATCCCCAAATTTAGACACCTGAACTTAAGTTTATTTCAATTAAACACCTGTACTAACAAAATCCCCAAATTTAGACCCCCGCCGTTATTCTCTGTCCCAAAAATTGCTAACATGGCATCTCCAACCCGTTTAAGTTATCCTATTACACATATTTCCAACAAGGGACGATGCACCCACTACGTATAACTACTTTACATTCGCTTGGGTGCATCATCCCTTGTTGGAAATATGTGTAATAAGGCAACTTAAACGGGTTGGAGATGCCATGTTAGCAATTTTTGGGATAGAGAATAACGGCGGGGGTCTAAATTTGGGGATTTTGTTAGTACATGTGTTTAATTGAAATAAACTTAAGTTTAGGTGTCTAAATTTGGGGATTTTGTTAGTACAGATGTTTAATTGAAATAAACTTAAGTTCAGGTGTCTCTGTGACATTTGGTGCAAAGTTCAGGTGTCATTTTGAAATTTTCCCTTATTTTTTTATGTCAGCAAAAGAAATTTTATTAATCTCTGCAAGATTACAAAGATTAAAAGGACAATGGCAAATGGAAATTAAAATTACTTAATCTCCAGGGCTACCCGGGACCCAAGCGTTGGTCCGAGACCAACAAACCCCAAACACCCAAAAAACAAAACCCCCCAAGCCCAAACCACCACCCCATTTGTAGACTACGTGATTGTGATTACAATAGTACATATTTATTTTGATCTGTGTTTGATGCTAAATGCAGAATATTGAAAAGATAGCAAAAGTTGTAAAGGACGGCAACTGCTATGGAGCTCAACAGATGTATAAGTCTATCAGTGCAAGGTATAATTGTAAAAAAGCATTTTCTTGTGGTACACACTTAGATATAAATAGCTGATTTTGTCACTGTTTTGTTTCCATGTTAGAGTTCTATCTCCTCAGTGTATTAGTATATTTTTGGTTGCTCCAATTGACATTGGTTGCTGTATACATTTTTTGTAGTTAGAGTCACTATGCTATTTGTTTCTGAAATAGTTTTCTGTTTAAAAACACCCCTTTGTTTGTAGTGAAGTAAAAGGCAAAAAAAAAGAAAGTGGGTTACAGTTTTTTCCACCCTGGAACTGTTCAACATAATCTTTTTGAATTTATATGATCCATTAAGTTCGAACACCACCTTGAAAGGCATTATATTAATATATTCAGCCCTCGGATGACAAGTTCTAAGCATTACCAGGCAGGACAGTCATAAAATTTGCCTTTGAAAAGTCATAGCTTCCTCTCCCAATCACACACACTCGCATCTACAGATTCACTCCCTACTAGACTGTTGTAACTTGTAATATAGTAGCTAAAGTCTTTACAAACATTCTTTTACTAGTCCTTAGTCTTATACTCTTTGGTTTTGTAATCCTTTCTGTTTTGAATTTTGTTACTTCGGGATTGTTAAATCCATAAAACATACATGGTTGGTGCAGATACATATCAGCCGAGAGGTATTCCGAAGCGCTGGATATCCTCCATTCAGGTTCTTGCATTCAGTTGGAACATGGACAGGTGATACTCTTTTTTAGACCAATGGTTCTGCATGAGTTCAGTTCCGTTAAACTATTGAAGTAACCTAAAAAGACGTAAATGTTTATGATGTGTATTTGACTTCTTTATGAAGTGGAATATCGGGTCTTCTTTGGATTTTGCTGGCAGGATAAAATTTGATTGAGCCTTTTTGCTAAGCCATTGAAATTCCATTTTTGGATCATCATGTAAAACATGTAGCCCCCTGTATTACCAGTTGAATTTTCCATCATTCTTACTACTAGAGGCACATTTGGTGCCTTCTTCTTCCCTCCCTCATTTTTGTGTCCTTGTTATACTTCTTAAGTGCTTTCATTTGGCTTGTAACAGATAAGAGCTTCCTTGGTGTTTTCTGGAGTGCTGGATATTTTTTGTGCTGCTAAATCTTGCTTTTTAGTGTTATTTCTGTCAGAGGAACTGCAACTTTGCAGTAACTTGAAAGTAGTGTGTCGAACATGCCAATTTCAGACATGCCTGTCAGAACATAAAGTAAATTATTTCAAGGTGGAGTTTTAATTACCTGTGAAAAAATGAAAACTATTTTATGAAGTGAAGTCATACAGCATTCTCCTCTCACTTGTTGTTATCTATCCTGTGGTTCAATCTATGTGTTGACATTTTCAGGTTACCTGTGGGGCTGAGCTTGCGCTTCTGTTTGTGGAGACACTTGTGAAAGGGAAATATCCGTACGATGAAGATACTCTTGGTCAGATCCAGTCTTGTGAAAATGTTCATCACGTGTTATTTTTTCTTTTGTCTTTCTATAGATATACATATCTTTTCATATTTGTATGTTACATGAACTGGAAGAACACACTCCCTTTTGAGACATCCATAGACAGCAGCAATACACCTAATTTTAGAAGAAAAAGGTCATGTAGAATTGAATAGATCAAAACAGTCAACTTAGCGTTCATAAATGTTTAGAATCAGGAGGCAGCCTTAAAACTGGCAAAGGAGCTATGGGAATCGTTGTAATTACTGATTATAGTGAGCATACAGAGCATGTATGCCTAGAAATATTTAGCTGTGCAGAGAATACTGATCTACCACTTGAGCTTAAAGTCATAAGTTTTGGAACTCAGCCTAATTAAATCTGGTGACTCAAGACTGAGTTGGGACTGTTTTGTAGCATTTCGATAGTGTGCTCATCAGTACAGTTGATGGAATGTTCGAATCATGGGATTATCACATGTTGTCCTGGATTAATTAATCGTGCACGTTATGCCTGATCAGAAGCAATTTCACACTTGGAATGGTATTTTGGTATAGTTCTGTGGCGATGTAGTGTTGTGACCATTTTTGTAATATTTATTCAAGTTTCCAATATGACAAAAGCACATTGTTAGATCGTGTCAGGAAAATCTACAAGAAGTTTCCCCGAATTCCTGTGCCTCAACACCTGGACCTTGGAGATGATGATGACATGCAAAAACTTTCTGAAGCACTTGGGGCAGCAAAAGTACGTGTGGAGTGCTGCTCATCATTTTTGAAAGCTGCTATTAAGTGAGATTCCTTGGCTTTCTTGTTTTTGTTGTGAAGTAAGAATATCCTTACTTGTAATCCTTGCTGCCACTTTAACTGCAAAGTGAACCTGGAGGTGATGAGAATGTGAAGAGAATTCCACACCCCTAAGAAAAAAGTGACTTGCAGTATATAAGCTTGAGGACACCCCTACTTGAATAGCTAGCTCTATTTTTGCGGAGTACTGCAGGGATACGTGGGGTGCATCCATGTCATGCAGTAGAAAGTGCGCTCAAGTGAGCGCGCTGCGTGCGAGGGTGGGTGTGAGGGCACCCTCACTCCAATAACTACCTTTGTGGTTGAGTTCTACCCAAGACCATCTAAGAAGGGCAACTGGTCCTGCCAAAAATTTATTTTTTAGCAATCAGGAACTCTACTATCCTTTCCATTTGACGAAGTTGCAGACGTGCGGGTGCTGCATATATTCCAGTGTTTGGTATTTGGTGGTGCCAATATGTGTAACTGATTTCTTTTCTGTAGGTGGTCTGCAGAAGTCGGAGCTCATAGGAACGGATCTCCTGAACTACATGATATGCTAGCTGAATACATATATTCAGAATCTCCTGAGGCGGTAGGTGCAGAAGAATCTCTCAATATTGGGTTCTCAGATTCTCTTGTCATTTTTATCCAAATGTTAAGTATCAGAAGTTTTTCATCCTCCCTGATTCAGCGTCATGATTAACT
Organism: Rhododendron griersonianum; assembly: GCA_018127125.1. Lineage (NCBI taxonomy): Eukaryota > Viridiplantae > Streptophyta > Magnoliopsida > Ericales > Ericaceae > Rhododendron > Rhododendron griersonianum. Next base: position 26,067,379 of record CM030790.1, on the reverse strand, counting down.
CCTTGTTCCAAATTTATAAAGTGCATGGAAACAGCAAATCACTAAAAGTCTAACATGTACATATGACTAGTGCTTCTGCAGAGGACATAGGAACTGCATGTTTTTTACAAAAGTGGATGAATTTTCTTACTGTGTTACGTACAATGGGGAAAGGCTATCACAGCTACTATTTGTATTTCAGTCATGAGTAGAAGTTGGGCGTTGGAGAATGATTCTATTCTGTTTTTTGAGAGAGGGAAAAGTGTATAGGGTGTTAATGAATCCTAAGGCTAACAATATTCTAATACTCCCCCTCAAGCTGGAGAATAGATATCATAAAGATCCAGCTTGTTACATAACAACTCTAACCGTGGTTTGAACAATGATTTAGTAAACATATCTGCCAATTACGCGCCTGTAGTCACGAAAGGAGTAGCAATCACACCACCAACTAACTTTTCCCGCACAAGATGATAGTCAACTTCAATGTGTTTAGTTCTCTCATGAAACACTGGATTAGATGCAATGTGAATTGCTGCGCGATTATCACAGTACAGATTCATAGGCGATGGCACACTGAATCCTATCTCCTCAAGAAACGAGCACACCCATACAAGTTCACATATCATGTGAACCATGGCTCGATATTTGGCCTCTGCACTAGACCGTGCAACTACTGTTTGCTTCTTACTTTTCCAATTTACAAGATTTCCCCCAAGAAAGACACAATATCTTGTAGTGGATTGTCAGATGGTCCTCCTGGCCAATCGGAATCAATAAATCAACACAACATGTCAATGTCCACTAGCTCGGTAAAACAGACCACGTCATGGATGAGTCTTAAGATACTTCACAATTCTAATGTGGAAGACGAGGTGCAGACATAAACTAGCTCACAATACTAACTGCGAACGAGATATCAGGGCGAGTAATGGTAAGATAATTTAACTTACCAACCCAGCGACGCTACTGATTAGGATTAAGAAGGAACTCCCCCTGGTCAACATAGAGTTTGACATTGGGATCCATAAGAGTTTCAACAAGCTTAGTCCCCAACAAACCAATTTCTGCTAGAATATCCAACGCATACTTTCGTTGAGATAAGTTAATACCATCTTTGGACCGCGCTACCTCTATACCCAAGAAGTATCGCAATTTTCCCAAGTCCTTGGTATGAAATCGACTCTGTAGAAAATCTTTCAACTCACCAATGCCTTTCTAATCATCTCCTCCTCTAATGATAATATCATCTACATAAACAATCAATAATATATTCCCTTAGTCAGATGTGAGGTGAAATACAGAATGATCAGATTGGCAACAATGCATCCCAAATCGCAAGACAACGTCATTAAACCCAAGCTTGGCAACTGGAGAAAAAGTCTTAGCTTAGTCAACACCATATGTCTTGATTATATCCCTTAACAACAAGGCGAGCTTTGTAACGCTTAACAGACCCATCAGGATGATATTTGACCATAAATACCCATCGACAACCAACAGTAGACTTTCCTAGTGAAAGAGGTACTAATTCTCAAGTGCCATTTTCATGAAGAGCAAATATCTCAGCCTCCATTGTTGTCCGCCACTCAGACAAAGGAAGGTCCTCCTAAACAGTGTTAGGTACATGTACGGAGGAAATGAACGAAGTGAAAGCTCGAAAAGAAGGAGATAAGTGATCATAGGAGACGTAGTGAGAAATGGGGTGAGTAGTGCAAGTACGAGTACCTTTATGAAGAATAATAGGAAGACTAGGTGATCGTGGAGGTGGAGATGCAACCGGATCCTAGGATGGAGGAGGCGTGGTGGCTAGTACGTGTGGGGCTGTTAATACTTTCTTCCAACGAACATATACCTGCAAAGGTGTCACTGGAGAACCAGATGGTACACAAATAGGAAATACAGACTCAACCTCAGGAAGGTTAACTGGAGTACGGTGACCTAGGTAAAAGGGCAATGACTCATTAAACGTGACATCAGGATAGACAAAATGACGACGTAGAGATGGTGAGTAACACATGTACCCTTTCAGAGTGCGCGAGTATCCCAAGAAAATACATCGAATTGACCGTGGATCAAGTTTGTCCCGGTTAGGATTCAAAGCATGAACATAATAGGTGCACCCAAACACTCGTAGGGCTAATGAGTGGTGAGGGTGACTAGGAAATAAAACTGTATGGTGTATCTCCTCCTAGGACGCTAGATGACATACAATTGGTCAAGTAATATGATGTAAGAACAACATAACTTCAGTAAGACTTAAGAACTTGCATTTGAAATAACAGTGCACGCATAACCTTTGATAAAGGCCGAATTTTGTGTTCGGCAACTCCATTTTGTTGTGGAGTCCGAGCGCAAGAAGATTGGTGAATTATACCATGATCATCAAAAAACTTAGAAAGAGCATTATGAAAATATTCACGTGCATTGTCAAAATGAAATATACGAATGCAAGTATCAAACTGAGTTTTGATTTTCATATAAAATGACTTAAAAATAGAATTTAACTCTGACCGCTCTTTATGAGATAAAGATACGTGACACAAGAGTAATCATCGACAAAGATAACATAATACTGAAAGCCAAAAACATTAGGAACATGCATTGGACCCCAAATATTAGAATGAACTAAGTGAAAAGGACGGGACACACGACTCTCAACCTTAGGATGAAAAGACACTCTATGATGTTTACTAAACTCACAGATTTCAGAGGGCAAAACATTAATACTACATGAAGGTACTAACCGTTTAAGGTTCTGAAGGGATGGATGACCAAGACGACAATAATGTTGATAGGGTGACACTGAAGATTGAAGGGCAACAGAGCTAGGGTAAACATCGTTGGTAAAGTAATATAGGCCAACTCGTTCAGTACCACCACCAATTTTCCTCCCCATCTTGAGATCCTGAAACACACAACCATTAGGGAAGAATGTGACAAAGCAATTTAAAGGCTTGGCAAGTTTTATTAACAGACATAAGATTCAATGGAAAACGAGGAACGTGCAATACAAAATCTAAAGTCAGAGAAGAAGTAACAGAAACAGAACCCAAATGAGTAATATCAATGGTTGACCCATCGGCTAAGGTAACATGAGATGATTTAGGAATAGACTGATGGCCAGAAGGAATAGTAGAAGTTTCAGTCATATGATCAGATGCACCCGAATCAATAACCCAATGAATAGAAGAACAGGAAGATGCAATACAAGTACCGGAAGAACCTGTCTGAGATAGCGTAGCAGTGGATGACGAACCCATAGATGAAGGCCGATTCAACACAAGGCGTTGTTACTCTTTTGCAGAAAGAGTCACCATGGTGTCGACATAATGAGTAAACGGCCCAATATTTTCAGATATAGTAACCTGATGAGCCTGAGGAAAACCATAGCGATCATAACAATACTCCACTGTATGATTTGTGCCTCCACAATATGTGCACAATTCGGAACCACCAGTGTTCTAAATGGCGGCTCTAAATTGCGGCCTCGGCAGCAGCTCGGCGCCATGATTTCACCCTCGGTGGCTCATTCGGCTGATAGGGAGATATGGCAGAGCTTGGTAACTAAGGGAGAATTGGCGGAGCTAGGTGGCCGTCTTGGCGGGGCTTGGTGGAGCTTGATTGCCTTAAAAATATTTAAATAAAATATATTTTGGAAAAAAATGCCGAATCACTTGGCAGCCCAGGCGCTTGGCGGTGCCACCCGACTAGTGCCGAGCGCCATTTAGAACACTGGGAACCACGGCCTCGACCATGGCCACTGCATCCCCTTGACATGCGATCCCCACGACTAGATGAAGAACTAAAACCACTAGAGACAGCGGAGGTAGGATCAGATGCCATTTCAATAACTAATCACGAACAAGAAACCAACAATCCACTAATGGATCAATCCACCAATCAATCAACTTTGTCTACCACAGAGTCAATAACCAACAACGAACAACCAGAGAAACAAGGAACCCAGTAATCAGCTGCGACGAACAACCAACCAACTTTCTCTGGAACCCAATAATCAGCTACGACGAACAACCAACCAACTGAATAACTCTGCCTACCAACTAATCAAACAACCAACGTCAAACCACCAACGAAAATATGCATCAAACAACGACCAACAATACCAATACCAATACTAACATCCGCATACCCCAATCAATCCAAACTTTCATACAAGAACCAACAACAAATCGAGAGAAGGTGCAGACATGCAACATCCTATCAAAATCAACATCCCAACAAATCGAAAGCACCAACCAATGAACTGGAATCGCAACACAGGTGCAGCAGATGAGAAATCGACAACAACCGAGCACTATTCAGGCGATTTCGAACAAGAACGAACCAAAAACATGAACCCAGTTACAGTCAAGCAGTCGAACAGGCTGTTTCAACCATAAAACTTGAACGAAAACGTGATTTAGGGCTATTTCGAACATGATTTAGGCAATTTTAAGCATAAATCACATGATTTGGAGCTGTGTCGATTCAGATTAAGGGTTTTTTTGGCTGATTTAGGGATTTCGAGGCTGATTTAGGGGTTTCCGATGGCTGATTTTGAGTATGCGAGGGCTGGGTAGGTGTACGAGTACTGTGTTAGGGTTTTCGAGAGGTTAGGAGGGCTGAAATTGACTGGGTGTAGATTTTGCGAAAGGTTTTGGAGATCGTTTTAGGGTTTCGAACACATATCAGGTAATTTTGAGCCTGATTGAGGATATTTCGAAGGTCGCCGGAGGGTTTCGAAGCATGTACCAGTCACGATTTAGGGTTTTAACTTCAGAGGTTTAAGGTTTGGACATTCGATTGCAGATGAAGAGGGGTTAGGGTTCCAGCGTGGTTGGGGTTTTGGGTGAATCTGGTTTAGGGTTTCGGTGCGTGAGCACGCACTGTTCACGGTGGTTATGGTGGTGGGTGATGATGTTAGGGTAGGTTCGTGGTGGTTTATGATTAGGATTAAGGTGATGCTCTGATACCATGTTGTTTGAGAGAGGGAAAAGTGTATAGGGTGTTAATGAACCCTAACACTAACAACTGCTATTTATATTAATCATATCCCAGTACCAAACATAACTAATCAATGTGGGACTCATACTAAGGCTAACAATATTCTAACATATTCTGATATTGTTTAAGAGCAGACGAATATCATTTATCAGGCTCATGAGATGACATGTTTTGATTTGGAATGTATTTTGGTCAAAGCTGTATTTGGATGGCAAGAGATTAAATTTCCTACAACATCCTCAAGGGAATATCCAAAAGCTGTTACTAGTTGGGTGAAATTGGATATTGGTAGTGATACTTTATTTTTTCCTCCGTCATGGCTGTATTTTTTACTTATGGCTCTATTGAAGACAATAAATATACGTCTTTAAGATTTAGCAATCTTTCTAATGTACAGTTACTATGACTATAAAACAGATTACTGGTCAAATGTAGGTTCCAGCTTTTTCGTGTTGCATTTCCTTGGCTCCATTGGTTTAGTGATATGTGTGACCCAATTTACTGGTTATTTGCAGGACATGGCTAGGGTTTCTTATCATTTTGTTCGAGGGAAACACCCTAGAAAGTTTGCTTCAATGCTTGTTAATTTTATGGGCAAGGTTAGGCTTCTTCTCATCTTGAATGCCATCTATTCTGGTATTCGATTGTTATGATGCTAGCAATACATGAACTTTTCTCGTCCACCCTCTCGTTGTCAAGACAAAGTGGAACTTACTCGTAAACGTGTTCAGTTTTGTGTAGACCAGGTTCTATTTACTCCGCACTGTTAAGTGTATAATATTGCATTTTTTTTTTCCTGATAATACTTATAGATGATGCATGATATAACCAATGCTTTGTTCGTGATGCATTTAAGGCTCATATTTGCCTAGTTTTTCTGCTGAGTCCAATGCTTCCAGGTTCAACAGATTGATTTGTTGTTAAATGTGCTAAACTGACATGCTTTCCAATCATGCAGTGTTATCCAGATGAAGATGATGTAGCAATTGCACGGGCCATTTTGATGTAAGTACAATTTAAAACTGGACCCATGCTTCTAGGTTCACGTTTTAAACATAAAATCCAGGGAGAATGATTTTCACACTCCCCTTTTAACCATCCACACTCCATTTTTTGTTTTTATCCACATGAATTTACAATATTTTCCTTGAATGTGTGAAAAAGTGTATTGAATAAAGGGCAAGATAGTAAATTCAAGTGAATAAAGACATAGAAGGGAGTGTGAGTTGTAAAAAGGGAAGTATGAAAATCAATTCCCAAAATCCAGATCATAATAACTCCTGTGATTCTGAACAAAGTGATGGAAACTTTGATTGCCAAAATTCACAGACCCAGCACTCTCTCACTTTTGATTGATGGAAACGCCAGTTTGGTTAAATGGTAGTGAGTGATTAGTAGACAGGTGCTCTGCATTAGAAAATTGGTGTTCCTGGGTCAGTTACCCAATCAATAAAACAGGGCCATTCACTGCTTGATGTGTTCCCAGATTGGTTAAATGGTAGTGAGTGATTAGTAGACAGGTGCTCTGCATTAGAAAATTGGTGTTTCCGGGTCAGTTACCCAATCAATTAAACAGGGCCATTCACTGCTTGGTGTTTCGGGGGAGTTACCTAATAAATAATGCAGGGCCATGAACTGCTTGATGTATTCCTCCTTGGGAAACTTTGACTTACGGCTGATCAGCAAAAAACAAAGAAAGGTTTATGATCATGCACTGCATTAGTAGGCACAACATTGAGTATTGTATCCAGAATGGATGCTAACATTTTTCAGCCTTTTCCCTGAGTTCATTCCACATGAAAATGAAGTATTGAGTGCCTTCGTGTGTAATAGGTATTTATCTCATGGCAATCTGAGAGATGCTAACTGTCTTATGGACGAGCTAAAGAAGCAACTGAAGGGCAAGGACCTTGACTTCCCCAAATCCGATTTGATCCAGTTGATCAATTTTCTTTTGCAGACGTAAGTTGTTTTTACACTTCTCATGTTATGAATACAGTCTATCAAGCACTGACACTCTTAGAGATCGCCGTATCCGTGTCAGAAATTCCGGGGATACGTATGAGACTCGCCCCATGGCGTGTCCGTTAAATATGTATAAATTTTAAAACCTTTTTGGAGCAAAATATTTATAACTTTAAAAGTATTGGGCCAAAAGGGTAAATACAACACGTGTGTGTAGAGGTATACACCATCAGTCAATAATGCATTCGATAGGAGTCCCGACCTATATATTTAGTGTCTGCAATGTAGGTTTGCATAGCTAAATATCATTTTATTTAAATTGGCGCGTCTCCTTCTATGTTCGTGTCCCTATTTTTTGAGAATTGCCGTTTCCAGTCTCCACGCCCATGTCCCCAATCATGTCCGTATCCATGCTACGTATAATACAGATTAGAATTGTTCTTTTAAGTGAAGTAATGTTGAATGCTAGCAAATTCAAATTGTTGGTTGAGTTTTCCGCTCATCATTTAAAAGATAGGTCATATCCTGATCACATGTGTAAATGGTGATCCTTAAAGGTTCTGTTGTCCTCAACCTGTCCATTGGATAAGTACCTAAATGAAAATATACTAGTACTCGTGGTCCCTTCTCCATTTCCTTTGTTCGGGCCACTACTTTCTAGCAAAAGAGAAGAATACATTGGCACAACAATTTTACTACCTTATGTCTAATTAGGAAAAGAGAAGGGCGGCTCGGGTGCAACTGTTTAAGGTTGCCCCAATGTAACCTGGTGGTCATGGGTAACGGCCTTTCTGCTGGGCTAAGGCTGTGACGCCGCATACCTCTGACCCTTCCCTAGACACTGCATTAATTGAGGGGCAAGATTTTGCAAATTTAGGTTTCTGGTGGCCAGTATCATTTGCACAAAGGGAAAATATTGTCCATCTGTCAACTATTTGCCCTCTTAAGCTCCAACTGTTCTTTTTCTTAAGCCTGAAACCTCCTTTTACCCTCCCTAGATTGCGGATCTCTTAGTTGGTCAAAAAGTATTTGCCTCTGTCTGACCATATTGTTTGTCAACTAGATTCTAAGGTTTGAGTTTAACAAAAAATACGTTACCTGTCCTTGGACAAGGTAGATTGGCTTATTCTTGAGATTGTGATATATGTTGATGTTGAGATTGGATTTTCAATGTTCTCTCTATTCTCAGGTTGCAGAGAGATGCTTTGCCCCTATTTAACATGTTGAGACAGACTTACAAATCTAGCATTGACAGAGAACCTGTATTCAACGAGGTGTGTGGTTATAGGTCCAAAGTAAATGTTTTAATGGTGCATATTGAGCTAGCTATTAATTTTTTCCCTTGATAAATAAGCAAACAGTTGCCACAGCAATATCTTTTCTTCATCATGCTTAAAGATATGCACTCTTCTTTCATTTTCTTACTTAACAATTCCTATTGTTGTTTTTTAGTTGCTTGATGTAATTGCCGAAAAATTTTATGAAGTGCCGCGTAGAAATCCCCTGATGCAAGGAATGTTTGGAGATATCTTCAAGGTAGAAATTGTTTTCTTCTCGTTCATTGCTCTCGGAAAGGTGAAACTTGTCTAAGGTATTCAAGTGCATAGACAATGATGTTGGAAAAGGGAATTCGCTCAATTTGGAGCCGATACAATTGCTTTTTGGCTCCCCATTACACCAGTATTCCTTTGTTTTTCTTTGTATAGTTCTTATCACAGAAACATGGAAAACTATTAGTGCTTCACATAAGGAGTTGAAGGGAAAGAAAAAAGTAGTAAAAGAAATCCTTGCAGGTGAAATGCTTAAATGATATATGAACTTTTCGTATTCTGCAGATGATGGGAGGTGATGGTATGTGACAGACCGGTTCAATCTTTTGCTACTTTGAATGATGCCACAACACTTCCGTTATCCTGTTCAGAAGCTGTTCAATTGTTTTATGGAATTTCTAATTGTGTCGTCTGTTGGGGGGGATGTGGGTACCTGGGAAAGAACTGTAATGGTATAGAACCTTTGACGTGTGCCTTGCTTCTTTTGGATAATATGTACCTTGTGTTATTTAGAAACTCTCACAATTTCCTGAATGAAATTTGGTATACTTGTTGCTTCTTTTCCTATGCATTGTCCTTGCCAATGATCATTGTATGGAAACTGAACCATGGACTAATGTTCGAAGTTTCCTTTGCTTTAGAGCATTTAATTGTGGCACAAAATTTCACAGATCTTCGAATTTCAAGAGATAATGTGCTCGCCGAGTTTGGATAAGATAAATGTCCTTGCTACTAGAAGATGTGAATTTCTTGGAGAAAAGAGGAAATGGTTTGACCATTTTATGTTATGATGTGTCTTACAGAGGTGAACCGTCCAAGGGTTTAGGCCAGGAGTGTATCCTGCTGTTCTTGGTCAAGATTTGGGGACAAGAAACCTATTGGATATGAAGTTGATCAGCATTGTTTTCAATAAACTGAGATGGGGGAGAACCATCTTATGGTATCTAATCTAATTTTAACGTCGTAGTACATTATTTCGTACCTGATTATCTTGGAACACCTGAACATTGCCGCAGTTTGTGAAATCTTCATTTAGGGTGCATTCTTGCTTAAACTAAATGAACTAAGGATCCGTTTGTTTGAGCGTAAATATTTTACGCGTAAAATAATTTCCACATTTTTGGTGTTTAGTTGTATAAAATTTGGAAAAAAACGTTTTACCCGTAAAAAGTTTTCCAGCGCACACACGCCCATACACTCACTGATTTTAAACCAACCCCTTTGCTGTTATTCTACCTTTCTCTGATTCTCTCTCTACTTCCCACGTCTGTCTCTCTCTCCATTTACATACTATTCAATATTCTTAATCGTACAATATATATAATCTATATGCCTCATCCAAGTTGTAGATGCAAATCCCTCAAATGATTTGAGTTGTTTATATTTTGGGACCTAGAATTTATTTGATCATTTACGTATGGAAAATATTTTTTAACTTGCAACCAAACACCGGAAAATAAAAACGAAAAATTATCTTTTGGGCAAAATCATTTTACATGGAAAATATTTTTCCGTGTAAAATGGTTTACGTTGAAACAAACGAAGCCTAAAACACATGTTTTTACGGATTTTTTAAGACTGGTCATTCTTCTCACATGTAAAAACTTGGGAAATTTATAGAAATCGTCCTCCAAGTTTTAACCGAGTCTCATTTTTGTCCTTCAAGTATCAATTGCTACTATTTTGACCTTCAAGTTTGTTTTTTGCTTCAATTTGGTCCAATTGATAACAGATGTGAGAAAATCTGACGGAAAACTTGGGATTGAGGGTAGTTAGGACATTTCATGTTCTTTTCCTTGGAAAAAAAAGGGTATATCTGCTTTCTCCTTCCCGTTTCCTCTCCACTTTCACAATAACAGAGAATCCACTCCCCAGTTCCCACCACCACCGACGACCACCAAGGGCTCCCTCACCGCCATCGACCGCCACCAACACCGGTTCTCTCTCTCTCCCACCACCACCACCACCGGAGACCACCAAGGGCTCCCTCACACCCATCGACCGCCACCAACACCGGTTTTCTCTCTCTCTCTCTCTCTCTCTCTCTCTCTCTCTCCTTAACTGAGTTGGTGGAAAAAAAAATCCCAACCTAATTCGGAAATTAGGGTTTTATTTTTTTCTTCTAGTATTGAATTCTATTTAATTGGTTGTAGAAAGCAGAATAAGTAGAACTTGTGGAATTTAATGGCACCGGATCGTACGAACTTACCTCTACCTGATAATGGATTAATGAAAAACTCTATCTTAAAGGGCCGTGAATTGCCCATTTTTCTGCCACCTATATGCTGTTTTGGATAAGGAAGATTATGGGGAATGAATCAATTTTATAAAGTTTGATCAATCCACTGATGTGCATCATTCATCCATTTTATTTATGAGAATCTACTTAAATGTATCTATTGGTTAGCTAGGATACAACCAGAAATTTAGTATATGGGAAGGAGCAGGAGTATTTTGAATATAGGGTTTTAGGGTTTTATTATACCCTGCCCTGATTTGGGCGGAAAATTGGGTGAAATGTCCATTTTGTCCAAGGAAAAGAGAGGGAAATGTCCATGCTACCCTCAATCTGCCAATTTCCGTCATCTTTGTTGACAAACGTTTACGATTGGACCAAATTGGAGCAAAAAACAAACTTGAAGGTCAAAATAGCAGCAATTGATACTTGAAGGACGAAAATGAGACTCGGTTGAAACTTGGGGGACGATTTCTATAAATTTCCCTAAAAACTTGATAGGAATTAGGGTTGAGCTTGACATATATAGGATTGAAACTACTTGTTTCCAAATATACCCTTGCAATGAGAACACCATTTTCATTATCTTTCCACTCGTTTTTCATATCAAAGAATCTATTATGAGAAAAAATGAATACTACTCCCTCCGTCCCTTTATTACAGTCCAGTATTCCATTTTGGGCTGTCCCTTAATAAGTGTCTATTTTGTAAAGTTAGTGGGTAAAAGTTATTGAATTGTCTATTTTGTCCCTAAAAGTATATTATATTTTGAAAAGTTAGTGAGTAAAAGTGTAATGATGATGGGTAAGTAGGGAAAGTGGAGGAAAAAGTTGATGTGAAAGGTATAATGATGATGTCTTTTTAATAAGTTGGAGTTACGAAGCAGGACATTTAAAAAGGGACGGAGGGAGTAGCTACTTTATCCGTCCTTTTTTAAGTGTCCTGCTTCGTAACTCCAACTTATTAAAAAGACATCATCATTACACCTTTTACATCAACTTTTTCCTCCACTTTTTCTACTTACCCATCATCATTACACTTTTACTCACTAACTTTTCAAAATGAAATATACTTTTAGGGATAAAATAGACAATGCACCAACTTTTACCCTCCCAACTTTACAAAATGAACACTTATTAAAGGACAGCCCAAAATAGAATACTGGACTTTAAATAAGGGACGGACGGAGTATAATTCATTTTTTGCATTGCTACTTTCATTTTATTCATTTGGAATGGAAAATGATTTTGCCACTCCTTTTTTTTTTGTTAACGGCACTCCCCTGCAAGTGTATTTTTGGTGCAAAAATACACTTACAGGGGAGTGCCGTTAACAAAAAAGGGAGTGGCAAAATAGCAGCCTTTGGAATTCTAAACTCTATTGCAAGTACAGTAATGATTCTCACACAGATAATTTTGCACATATCTTGCACATACATTTTTGTGGGGGTCCATATCGGGGTCCTACAAAATGATCCGAACTGCTTATCTTTTTTAAAATATTTTTTGGAGGGTTCTTGTAAAAAATCAGCTCTAATGGTAGAAAGCCCTTACCGATATCCATTGGAGCTGATTTTTTACAAGAACCCTCCAAAAAATATTTTTTTTAAAATGAGCTATTTGGATCATTTTGTGGAACTCCGATATGGGCCCCCACAAAAATGTATGTGCAAGATATGTGCAAAATTATCTGTGCAAGTAGCACAGTTGTTGCAAGTATTTCCCGATTCCCAGGTGAGCTCAGGAGAAGAACTTGGCTTAATTGCAAAAACACCCCCTAAACTATCACTTTTTGGCAACTTCACCCTCTTAAGTTTAAATTCGAGCAACTTCACCCCCCTAACTACCAAATTCGAACAACTTCACCCCCTCCCCCATTTTCTGTTAAAAAAATGGACGGACCGAAATAAAAAGACCAACGTACCCCAAGCTACTCAGTCGCTACCCGTAGTGCCAAAAAAGCTCTACCCGTAGCCAGAGATCAGAATCTGTGCAATGTCGAAAATTTTGGACAGCAATAAAAACTCTCTCTTCTACACCTCTACACCAGATAAAACATTCTTTCTCTTTGGTGAGTACTTTTAGCCACTTAGAGGACCCAATCCAGAGCCAAATAGCCTTTTAGACATAAATACAGTATCCTAGGAGAATCCATCTGTCGGCTGTAATATTGATCTCACGGCCTCAACATCAATCTTTCACTCGTGAAACATGTTGCTTGAAAATCTCCCTGAGAGATCGATCACTCGGCCGCCAGGTCCATTCCTCGGTCGCAATATCATTCCTTCAGCCGCCAGATCATCTATTTTCTAGATTCTGAAATGTTCTGTCATACGTTTGATCCAATCACCAAAATCGTAGCAGCCTTTTTCCGATACGTTCGGGCTACGAAGCATATTACGTCTAGAGATCCTATTACCCTATAATTCCTTATTGATTCACGCCATTTGATTGGCCGGAGTGAGTCACTAATTGCCTATATAAAGGACCCTTAGGGTTCCGAAATTAATATGCTCAATCACCCTCTCTAGCCACGAAACTCTACACATATACTCTCTCATATCCTCTCTACAAAAGCCCTAATCTTTCGAAGGCAGCCGCGATCCGACGATCAAACCCCGAAGTACAAACCCTAACCCTAGGATTTTCGAGAAGCAAAATCAGTCAATCATCCCTAATCCGAAGCAATCAAGCAATGGTTTGATTTACTTACAGCTTTTGCATATTAATCGTAGTGTTTTAGCTTTCTGTTAATCATTTAGTCTGGTGTGAGGAAGAACATCGGCTGGGACTTCGATCCTTCGGTCGATACATTAAACCAGGAGGATCCCTCGGCCGTGACATCTATTCACCGGCTGTGGGATCCATCTCCCTGGGACAGCCTGTTTTATTCTGCTTTTGTTGATGTATGCTTTCAATTATCGTACTATCTCCCCATATCAACTATTTAAAAAGGCTAAAAACAGACTATATGTTTAGAATTAAACAAAGCATGTGTTAATCGTATGTCGAACAATTATAGGCCAGTCTCACGACTGGGCAAAGAGGGGTGCCTAACACCTTCACCTTATTGTACTTTTAGCTCCCGTACCCGGAATCTCTATCTGTTTTTCCTAGTTTTTATAAATTAGGTGGCGACTCTGTTTTGACGATAACCGCTATTGTGTGGCGATATTCCTAGCTATGGGAATATCCACGATCTTGATTTATGAAATAGAAAGCAAACAAACAGCAACGATCGATCTGTATGGCGATACCCCGCTACGGGAGGTGTCTACATCGGAGAGCGAGGACCAGTCGCCGCCGCTGTTTTTTTTTTTTTTTTCGTTTCCCCCCCCCCCCCCCTCTCTCTCTCTCTCTCTCATAAACAATAAGAATGAGGGGAAAAAGAAAAATGATTTGGTGTATCGGAACACAGGAGAATGAAAATGAACGGCTAGATGGAAAAAATAGATGGCTGGGACTAATTGAAAAAGTTTTTTAAACTAAATAACATTCTAAGTTTTTTTTATGAGTAAATAAAATTTATATTTTAAAAAATTGTTATATTATTTAATTTATTGGTATAGTAAATTATTATAACTTAGAATTGTCGAAAAATCATTAAATATATTAAGTTTTGTAATTATATAATTAATGTTAGGCATAATAAAGTTTGGGACTACACAAGGGTAAAAGAGTCATTTGACAATTTTTTACATCATACACCCTTCCTTTTAATACATCATCCAAACCATCTACTTTTTAATACACACTCTATAAATGTCATATTAATGTGGACCATCCATTCTTAACTAATATCCCTTACTATATTATTCCCCTTCACAAATAATACACCTAAAACATATACGGTATCCAATTGTGCCCTTAAGTGGGGTGAATTGTAGGGATAAATCATGTTGCGTAAATTTAGTCTACAGGTCATGAGTTCCAAGTTCCAACTGGGGAACCATTTTCTGCTTTTTCGCTTACAAAATCACATCCTAATCAATTGAAAGTCCAAACTCACTAGAATCCTATAAAAAAAAATGCCTAAATTTAAATCCTATGATACCTCGTGAAAGTGTCTAAAATCTTAAATTCTATAAAAGTGTCTAAATCACTAGAACCCTATAATAAAAAAGTGCATCCTAAAATTCTATGTCTAAAATCTTAAATTCTATAAAAGTGTCTAAATCACTTAAATCACTAGAACCCTGTAATAAAAAAGTACATCCTAAAATTCTATGAAAATGTCTAAACCTAAAACCCTGAAAGTACATCCTAAAATCGCATGACTCCATGAGACTAAGCCCTATGTACCCTAAAACCTAGGGAACAAACCCTCATCGTTTATTACATTTCTGATTCTCTGAATCAGGTTCGACAAATTTAGAGATGGCAAGAGTGGTCCTCTTTCGCCTTGTTCGATCCCAAGCATCCCATCATCATCCCACTTCCACAAACTTCCCCTTCCTCTCCGTCTCAGGTTCTCTCTCTCTCTCTCACCGACTATTTTCATGCATTTGTTGGTGTGTATGTGTTCTAGTTCTTCCGTGTATCTCACTGTCACTGTGTACAGAATCACGCATCTAGATCTCCGATTTTAGGAAACAAGTAAATTTTCTGGTTCACTGCTAATCCACCTTGTGAATGGTATGCCGGGGACTGATGTTGCTAATTTGGATATCCTTATAGAATCCCAAAATTGGTTCAGCTGAAAACTAGATACATGAATTTCTACTTGCATTGATATGTGGTAGACCATTTACCTGGAAAATATATTAGGGGGATAGTTGGGGTAAACAAGAATTGAGACAGAAATTACTACAAGCATGGGCATGCCAATGTGCATCATGAACTAGAATATTTGAGTTAATGTATCTAGTATTCTCATTAAGTTCATGATTTAAGATGAATAGCTGGGTGGAAAGGGATTCCAGTAGCTTAAAAATTCAATGTGGGTGGAAAGATTGAAGCGGCAGCCACCGAGGAAAAACATTGTGTGGTGCCAAACTTTGAGAAGTGACAAGTCCGTTGAGTTTCGGCGATCTGATTTTTCGGAGCTGAAAGATAGATTTTTTTTTTTTTTCGTGAGGTAAGTTTATTTTCATTGAAAAACAAACCATTACAGGAGCTAAGGGGTATACCCCAAAAATCAAAAACAGTAAAACACTACAAACACACAGGGACAAGACCTCCTAAAAAACCAGCTAGCGAAGAGGAACTAGCTTGCAAAGAGGAAAACTAGAGCAAGGCAGATCCAAGTCCAGAAAAACTGGAGCCAACAGAGCCTTACCACCTAAGACCATAACAGAGACAACACAAACAGTACGTGATAAAGCAAACCAGGCCAACTGAACAATATAACTAACCAGTGGAAATACACTGAAAGAAATGTTCCATTGTATAAAAAGGAACCTATTATGGTCAGTCATCTTAGTATTCTTCCAAGGGTTCAAACATCCCCTGATATCGCTTTCTATACTAGCAATCACCACAGAAGGATCACTGGCCAAATGTTGAAAGATTTGAGAATTCCTTTCCCTCCATTTAAGGAAAACCACAACAGCCAATTATAGTTTGCAAACTGATGCATGCTACCTCCACAATGTTCAGCAATCCAAGCAGATGCTTGTGTCAAAGATTGCGAGCCCTGAATACCAGCTTACACTGAAAATAATTCCACGCTTGATTTGCAAAGGAGCAGTTAAAAAACAGATGCATATGATCCTCATCAACAGCACTACACAACACATACTTGGGTTCAGGCGTTCAGCAATCAAACCCCATTCATGAAGTCTATCCGTAAAATGATTGACCATCGTGGGACATTGCCTTTGAACCAAACTGCTTTGAGCAAAGGAAAGATGAAACTTAGAAGTGAAAAAAGGAAAGAGGATCAATTACGTCGGTCAAAGTTATGAACCAATTTTTACCAATCAAAAACTTCTTTTAGCAGTAAACATCTTCTTTTACCGGTCAAAATACCTGTGGTGATAAATTGTGCCAGACACGTGTGGGGTCCACTCATCATTGCATTATCAATTTTGAGCAATCAAAATACTTTTTTCCGGTCAAAAAGTGTGGTGATAAATTGTGCCAAACTAGTCATAAAAATTTAAGGGAACATTTACGGTTTAACAACTTTTTCACTCAAATACGTATTACAACTTATTTAGAGCATGTAAACCAGTTGTGAGCAAAAATGCCTATGAATAGTACCAAAAATTTACTTTACCTATTCATATTCTCCTCACACACTGCAGCAGCCTCCCTACTTTACCTACCCATACTCATCGCCCCAACCCAAACCCCGTCCCCTCTCTCTCTCTCTTCCGATCCTCAATCGCCGCCGCTGCCACCACCGTTGTCTCTGTTACCGGAGTGTTTACAAATCAGTGAATAAACGTATACCTAGAACAACAATCAAACCCTCTCTCTAGTCACTCGATCCTCTGGTCTTCGACACCAACACCGTCTCAACACTGCCGTTGCGATCTGTTTCCAGCACCGCCTTCCATCGCCGTTGTTCGGCTTCGATTTCTGCTTCACCGATATGTGGGCTCCAATGTCATGAGTTTTGATGCGAGGGGCTCTTGGCTATGTAGCACGGACACGCATACGGATACGGACACGGACATGGGACACGGCAATTCCAAAAAAATGGGGATACGGATACGGCAGGGGACACGCCACGTGTATAAAAAAAAAAAAAACATATGTACATATATATAAAAAAAAATTATGAACCATTATATATGAATAATTTCACAAATTGTATAAATTTTTTTCAAAGGAAAAATTACAGTTTATCCCAAATGTTTTGAATAATTTCATATTAACCCCCAAATTTTTTAAAAATATTACATTTTGACCCCTAGCCATGTCCCCGGCGTGTCCCCAGCCGTGTCCCCGCCGTGTCCCAGCCGTAAAAACTATTGGACACGCCACGTGGCGTGTCCAATACGTATTTGGGCGTGTCCCCGCCGTGTCCCCGTGTCCAATACGTGGACACGGCGCCCTTTTGGAGTGTCGGTGCTACATAGGCTCTTGGTTTCATCCTCTCATCGTCGATCTGTCTTTTTCAATCACTTTCGGAGTCATCGATCGATGAATGCACAACCGCTGCCGACCTAGTCATAGGGAGAGAGAGAGAGAGAAACAATAGTATTTTAGTTATACCTGTGCTACAGTACCTCGGCAAAAATACCAAATGTATTTTACCTTGCTCTTTACCTATTCTGCTGTACCATAGTTTTCTCACTTTGCATAGGTAAAGTACCTAAGATTGGGTGTTTAGCTAGTCTTGTGTACATGCTCTTACTACTAGAAACACCTAACAATTGAATTTGCAACAATTTTTTCTCAAATCTTATTCACACCGAAAACGCCTAATTCAAAAGTCCATTCCACAATCTGTCGGCAACAGATTGTTCAACATTCTTCTGCCTCATAGAAGCCATGAGCAGTAACTTATTTGGATTATGACTTTGAAAAGAGTTGGGGTTTGGCCGAGGAGATTACGTTGCTCAGATTGAATTTTTTTCTGGGAATTTTAACATATTCACAGTTTATGTACTTCGACGTACTCGTGGTTCAACCACTTTTGAAAGCTTCAACTCTGTTTGCTTAAACAATAAATAGTAATTTTAAAAGAATAAGTGAATTTGTACTACTTGTTAATTATTCTTGTTTTGAATAGCTCATGTGAAGGCATCTTGCTGATAAATAGGTTAGTTTTTGTCACATTTTTGTTGTTTTTGTGCTACTAAAATTTTTGTCTTTCAGAATTATAGTTGGATGGAATTCAATCAATTCATCGATGAGTGTGACACTTTAACCTCCATTCCAATGTTTATGTTTGTGACATATATGTTTTATGAAGTGCACGGACACAAATGACCCATATTTTGCATTACTTTTCATGGTGACCTTGTTAGACTTCTTGAACTTGCGTCTAGCGATGAAGTTTTGTCTGCTCTTTCTCCAGAGTGGAGTTGGGAAAGGGGCCATCTATCCCCACCCCCTTTTGGTTAACCAATAATTCTCTAACCACACACACTTACACACACAATTACACAAACTCTCTCACATCAAATATGGGGCCCACACACCCAGTGTGTGTGGGCCCGATTTTTGATGTGAGAGAGTTTGTGTGATTGTGTGCGTAAGTGTGTGTGGTAGTAGCATAGTTGTTTGGCTAACAACTGAGAACTTAGACATGCATATTTTGTCTCATAATTATACTTTGTATTGGAAATCAAACGACTTACTAAGCTTATCAACTTAGGCATATTAATGCCCATGCTCATTACAGTGGTGACACTGAAGTATTGCACATTCAATGCCTAAAGGAATTCCGTAATCCCCCAAATGACATTGCCAATGCTTTGTGTAACACTATAACTACCATTTCAGTGTGATCTTTCGCAAATGGTCTTCTTAACAATGTCCAAGCTTCGGACGAGTTGTTCAGAAAAAGTTAAAAATCCCAGTTTGACGAGTGCTTGAGCTAGGGTCTATAACACCCCAGTCACCAATGAAGGACCGATGGGCGGGATGAGCCCAAGCGATCACCCTACCCAAATACTAAATTTCTTCATAATTGCAATTGTATTTCTCTTAGAAGTTTAAACATATATAGATTCACCCATCCTACGTTGTCTTTCAAACCCTAACGCCTGCCCGTCTAAGTTCCATTTAAAATGCGTTTTACATGAGGAAAGAGTGTCAAACATAATTTAGATTCAGACTTTTACATAGTGGTAGAATGCTAGGTTTTATATTTTGATTTTGTAAGAGATATAGATGCATAATATGCATCTAAATAATCATATGCGATCCTATTTTTTTTTATTTTTTATCATTGCATGTATACGTTGATCAAAACATATATACGATAAATTTTTTTATTATATTTTTGCAATTTGTAATGGCATAAATGATACCTTCATTTATATGTTCCAAATTTTCTCTGTAATGGTTGCCCGCCCAATACTCAAATCCTGTGTCTGTCCCTGCCAGTCACCATTTGTTGTCCATTTCCTCCAGCACCTTTTGTTGAATAATTATACTCATTTATGTATTTGAAAATATCTGTATACTTGCAACTGCATTTTTTATGTGAAGTGAAACCTTTGGTAGTCCCTATACGTACCAGTCATGTTGGGCTGAATATACAAAATTCATGTCCAAGGGGTGAGAAGTTGTTCATTTGAAAACAAATCTAAATCAGGAATATCCTGAGGAGTTCTTTTTGAAACCCACAAGAACACTAACTTTCTGAAACCATCTCCCAGTATTCAATTGGCTAGATTAAATTAAAGTAGCAAGTTTTCTTATGTTCTATTGCTTGCTAAAATCAAGTTTTTCATTTATTGTAGCTTCATTTATTGTAGCCTTGTTGTTTTCATATTGTGAGCCTCTGGAAATTGCGTGTAGCTTTTCGAAATGCTGATCATTCTATTTGCATTCGGTAGATTACACATGGTCATGACACCAATAACTGTGTTGGTTTAATCCTTGACTAAGCTTCCCCTTTTGCGTAAAAAGAATCTTGATTGACTAAAACGATGCTGCTGTGAGCTTTTGGCTTGGGTTTTATCTGATTTTCACTTTCAATTTGCCCATAACTAATAAAGCCCTTTTATTTGTTTGGAGTGCTTAAGATTCAGTACTTTTGCTGCTTCAGGCTATAATCCATGTAAGTTTGGGACACGTTCTCACTCGCAGAGTGCCAATAACATCCTTAACTCTTCTGCGCAATTTCCCGTTGCACAAAAAAGATGGGCATCCCAATCCAGTGCAGCAGAAGATAACAACAAATTCGGCATTGCACCCCATAGAGGGGGAGAACCTAAGGACGATGATAAGGACACCAGTGGGGTAGTTTATTACTGTCCAATCTCAAATACCCTAAAGCACGTGAAGCTGCTCTCTCTTTCCACCTGCTGCCTATCTGTATCTTTGGGCCCTGTCATAACGTTCATGACATCAACTGACACGAATGTGATCCTCAAGGGTGCAGTGGCATCTTCAGTTATATTCTTCAGTGCTTCGACCACTGCTGCTCTTCACTGGTTTGTGAGCCCTTATATTCACAAGCTGAGGTGGCAGCCCGGTTCAGACAGCTTTGAGGTTGAGATGATGTCGTGGTTGGCAACATTTGTTCTGAAAACCATTAAGTTTGCGGATATCAGGATGCCAGAGACAAACAGGCCTTATGTGACATTTAAAGCAAATGGTGAGTTCTATTATGTTGATGCTGAGCATTGTCACAACAAAGCTCTGTTAGCGAGATTGACTCCACAGAAGGCGACTACTGAGTCGGTTTTTAAAAATTTGTGATTGAGAACAAGTTTGTGTCTTGAGTGGCTGATTGCACGCGTGATCAGCTTTGAGAGTTGTGATGAAATTCTCTCTGTTTTAGGGTTTGTTTGACAGGACCAATTTTATTTTGGTTTTTGAGAATCAATAAACTCAATTTATGAGGTAACCCCTGCACATTCAATATGATGCATTTGAATTTTGATGTTTGAAGCGATGCTCTACTTGGCGTAAGTGGTTGAGCATATTCCCTCAATTTGGCATTTTGCTCGTCATTTGTTTCTTGTTCCCTGTTGTCATTTATGTTTCTCCTTTTCCTTTCTGGGTTTGTTTGAACCTATGAAAAAGAAAAGGAAGGAAAGGAAAGGAAATGAAAGGAAAATTAATTTCTCTTGTTTGGTTTGAGAGGAAGATAAGCACAGTGGATTTTCCTTTACACTTTCCTCGAAGTTTTCTTTTCCTTTCATTTCCTCAAGTTCCAAACGGGTGGTATCTCTGATGTGGAGGAAAACCGTGTAGTCTTTCCAGCTACATAACATTCCAGCTTGGTGAAATCTTGCTGCGCTTCTGATATCTCTTTCCCTTCTTGAAGTTCGTTTATGTTTCAATTTTCCCGTTTTTTTTTTTTTAGTGTTTTGTTACATGTTCCTTCTGGAACCAGAATGCCTCCAGCAAAGCGCATGATTAATTAATTTTGTTTTTCTCGGATGCAGCATAACATTATGCCAGGAAACAGAAGACAACCACGCCATTGTCGAACGTTCGATGTAGTAATCCTTCTTTTGCTCTCCAAGGAAAGGTGAAGTCCTGTAGACCAGGACATGTGCCATGGCGCAAAGACTCTTACTTGTCTAAAAGCGAGGGATGTTCTTAAAAGAGTTGCCAGGGAAGGAGTCATATATATTCCTCACCATAAGAGTAATCTTGTACAATATGATGACGCCGCTAAAGATGATGACTAACCTAGTTGTGACTCAGGCTATGAGTAGGTTGGACTGAACCATGTAACCTAAGGAAGGAGGCAAACCAAACCCGGAAAAAGCACCTCCCTCCTGGCTAGCCAGCCTTGCAAGAGCGGGTGTGTACGTGGGAAATAGAACTGAGCATCAAGGCTGCAAGAAGCCAAATATAGAATTCAACTGGAAGTACCTTCTGTCATACTTCACTAAGTAATAGGAGTGAGTATACGTATTAATTTGAGTTCAATGTTCCTGTGCCCAGATTTTTTTGGCACCCCTGTTCCATTTTTTTTTTGACTGTTGAGTCGTGAGACCAAAATCTATTGAAGCACCATCCCGTGAATACTAGTTTCCAATAGTTTGGTCCATTTATACCTATATCGCTGAAGTCTAAACATTACAAGTTCCCAACAAATTACAGTAGAGATGACAAAAACAATGAAACTAGCAGATGACATTAGTAGTACTACATATTCCGTAAGTTCCAATCTAAAACAACGTAATCATTACAACCACCTTTTCTTTCTTTTCTTTTTTCTTTTGCCCCCTCTATCGGCAAAGAAGGTGAAACTTCCCTTAATGATATATAACAAAAATATGGCTTGATTGGTGATTATTTGATTTAAGGATTTAAGTGAAAGAATTGAGACTTGAGGGAGTGAGCGTGTGTTTTAAAGTTATAGGGGTATAAAAAGGGGTGAATGTGTGTAGAGGATCATTTTCCCCCATCTCAAACTCTCGGCTCCCTCTCCTCTCCACCGTACTCTTTCTCTCTACCGCCTCTCACTCTCTCTCGCTCCCAAGCTCCAAAATCAACAAGATCCTCCACAAATTCAACCTCCTCAAGTGTTTTAAACCTCGGGTGGTCTTCGTTCAAGCTCGTCGGAGGAGTATTTGGGTCGGTCTCGCCTTGGGAGCTAGGGCTCGTTTGAATCCATTGGGTTTTGCTCCTTGACTCGAGGTAGGGATTTCTTTGCCTTCTTTATGTGTGAATGCGTTGAATTGGTGTGAAAATCGTGCTTATCTTAGTTGTTGTTGGTATTCGTGTTGAAATCCCAAAAATCTGCAGAAAACCTGCTCGAAATCTCTCCGTATCGATACGGGCTTTTTGCCGTATCAATACCATAAGAAAACAGAGACTTTTGGAATTTCTGATTTGCCTGCTGTATTGATACAGCCATTTTGGCTGTATCGATACCACAGACTTGAGGGAGTGACAGTTTTTCTTCCATTGTTCCTGCTTCGATTATTTTTGAACTCCGGACACTTCTAGCACTTCTTGGACATCTCCTAACCTATCCCAATCTTGTTAAATTGATTTCCTTACGATTGAATGACCTTGTGCTTGTCACGTTGACCTTCCGTTAGTAGGAATAATAGTAGTTTACTTGATTAAGATCGTATTGAAATGCATCCTCTCTATTGGTTGACTATTGGAAATGTTTGTGGTACAGTTGAAGCATTGTTGGCATATCGTGTAGCGTTTCACTTATGAATGCGATCATGAGAGAGTCTCGGTTTGCATCTTGAGTGCGAAAGTAGTTTGTGTGAGTCGGAAGTCGGTTTATGAAGTCTCGTAACGCAAGGGGTGGTAATATGGAGACTCAAGTGGACCTCGTAACGCAAGGGGTGGTAATACGGTAACTCTCGGGATGTTATACTGTAACGCAAGGGGTGTAAATACAGTCGGTGGAGGTTTGTGATAGTCGTGTCGTGATTGTTAGAGTTGTTTGTGTCTCATGGACTAGGTGGCATATTGTGATACTAGTATGACTTAGAATGATCAAGTTGAACGTTGGTATGCTCACGAGTTGATTGTTATCCATTGATTAAGCTGTATCCTCTTGCTTTCTTTCTCTATATCTTTCATCATATTTGCACATAGAATTGATAAAGATTTTCCTACTGGACTAGTGTAGCTCAACCTAATTTTTCTTTTCAGGTTCAAACGCTAGACAGTAACTTGCATGAATTGCGTGCTTGGAAGTGAAAAGGCCTTTTTGGGAGCTAACTCTAATTTAGTTACTTAATCATCTTTTGTAATTGACTTTCTTTTGATAAAGATGAGTTCGTAACTAAATGGTTTACTCGTACAAGCATTTAAGATCTGTTTGGGGCCGGAGTGCCAAAGTTGTATATTCTCTTATGACTTGGGGACTTGTTTGTAAAGTTTAACAGGTGGGAACTGTTTGGAGTATTAATTATGATATGCGAAGATCTTTTATTGAAAAAGCCTTATTTAATTATGTTAAAAATCGAGGGCGTGACATGCCATCTCTTTTGCTATAAGCTCAACTAATTCCTTTTTAAATGCTTCTTCTACACTACGTGGTAAATCCTGATTCTGCCACTTATCACTTAGTGTAGTCCCCCACCATTTTTTGAATCCAAAACTTTGCACCCTGAGTCTGCAACCCACGCGCCACCCATTGGACTTCAAGTTCACCGTCGCACACCTCCTACCCACCTCCTCCGCCTGAACTTTCTCTAAGTTCTCTGTAACCGGCTCTCTCCCCATCTCTAAAACCTCCTGAACAATCTGATCATCGAATATCACTCCTCCATGGACTTCACCCACAATCAAGTCATCTTTCTTCTCCCTGTCGTATGTTGAGTCCATTTTTGTTTCCACCGTACGTATGGGGTGCCCATTACATGGGGCTTCAATCACATTCACATCTTCCATCTTCCCACTATTGTCTATCGATTCTTCTTCGGTCGTTTTCACTGAACTTGGTACCCCATTATACGGGGCTTCAATCGCATTCAAATCTTCCATCTTCCCAATATTGTCCACCGATTCTTCTACTGTCTTTTTTTACTGAACTGGGTGCCCCATTACATGGAGCTTCATTCACATTCAAATCCTCCATTTTCCCACTAATATCTAGCTGTTTTTCTACTTTTGTTTCCACCGCATTGGGTACCCCAGTTGTTCCACAACCTCCACAAATAAATGCACTTTGATTACCCAAAATCCCGAGCCCTTCTTGTTCTATCAATCTCTCACGACGCAGAGCCTCCCGCCCGGCTTTCCACCATGCTTCCTGACAGCTACTGCTGCTCCTTCCCTCCCGCAACCACCGCTATTCCTCGTGTGACCAACGCTGCTCTTCTCTCTCCGAAAAGGCCATTTTCTCCGCCTCCTCCCACTCCGGTGATATGCATGCTTCTACTCCTCCTTCCATCAAAGCATGAGTCACAGCTGCAGATTGACAACAGCTGCATTGGGTATCAAATGATTAACGCTAAATCAATCGCCTAACTGGTTGGGAAATGGAAATGATAAATCAAATGACTAACACAATATTAATGCACAATGCAACGGTGCATATATGAGCACGAGCACGCATCGATACAAAAGAATACACAAGTAACGCAATAAATTCGAGGGAAAAAATGATCTAATTCTCGCATACTACTCTGCAACGTAGGGGGCAAGGATGGAGCCAAGGGGTTCTAGTAGGGGCGGCCGCCACGGCAAGAATTTTAGAAAATGAAATTTTTATATGTAAAATTAATAATTATCCCCAACTTATATAGACTCGCCACCATTAGATTTTTTTTCCTTATTTTTTGCTATATATTAGTCATAAATCCTCTATTTTTTTTTTCACAAAAAGGAGATCCAAAATAGTATTCCAAAACTAAATTCAATGGGCCAAAGTGAAATAATATAAAGGATGAGGTCTAATTAAGAAAAAAAACCCTCCACACTTTAACCTAAAACAACTTAACATAAAACAACTTATTCTAAAAAATTAAACAAGTTAACTAAAACAGTCGGCACTGTGCACGACTCGGCAGTAGTGCACAGTGGCTATGAAATGTCTTATATTGATTTTGCTTGTTTCAACGGCTACGACTGAGCGTGCATTTTCAGCTATGAAACTTGTGAACCCTGTTTGTTTAAGGGTTTTGGATTTTGGATTCTAATCATTATCCTATTTTTCTCCAATCATTACTCTCATTTTCTCTCTCTCTCTCTCTCTCTCTCTCTTAGTGTGGTGGTTGTAGAGAGATTATAGGTGAAGATTAAGGTGAAAGAACATGTTTGGCTGATGATTGACAGGTAAGAGGGTAAATTGTTAATTTTCATTGACGCCGTCTTTGACACCTTAGATTGGTATAAGCAGGTTAAATGTTCAGTTTTAAATTTTAAGGAAATTTAGTGAAAATGAGTCATAGTTGAGGGGGACTTACTGTAATTTATCCAAAAAAATAGTATGAGCAGGTTTAAATGATTTTTACTCCTACTTGTGAAATATTCCGTAACCGTATTTGTGAATTTGTTTTTTCCATTTTTTCATTTTAAATTTGTCATTTTAAAATTTAAGAAACTCTTGAATTTTTAATGAGGGGGTGGTTCCACGCATAGAAAAGTGAGGCAGTTGGAATTGTTTTATTAATACTAGTGTCATGTGTCATGCTCCGCACAAGACCGCGTGCTTAGTGATTTTGTCAGTATTTAAAAATTTTGGTTAGGTTTAGGGAAAAATACACTGAAAATTGGAGTTTCACCTCCAATAGCTGAAAGGGAGAATTGCAAGACAGTGGATAAAAGGGCAAATAATGCCCAGGACATGAACTAGTTTTTAGGAATTCAAAAGTCATGGGAAGGAGAAAAATATTTCTCAATACATGGAATTCAAAACAGAGGTGGACAAAAATACCCCTTCTCCTACTGCACGACGTTGTTCCCCTTCTGTCTATTCCCTCCCCAAAACGTGAAACCCTCCCACCCAAATCACTCTGAAACCCCTCTCTCTCTGTTGCTCTCTCCCTCCATCCCGTTGCTCCCTCTCTCCTCCTCTCTTTCTTGCCAACCGACAACCAGAGAGCAGCCATCTTCCTTGATCAGGTTTCGTCGGAATTCAGTGGGTTTGAAGTTGGGGGAATTTCCAGCGCTGATTGAAAACCCTCCCAGCCAAATCACTCTGAAACCCTAGCGCTGATTAACTTCTGTACAATCCAATCGATTAACTTCTGTTTCTTACGAATCTCTCGATTTTCATCGTTCTTCTTCCTCCTCATCCCGTAGTCGGAGAAGAATCAAAGCACTATTTGGACATATTGCACCAGCAGAAGCAAGCAACCAGTTCGGAGAGTCCTCTCGAGGTTTGATTTGATTTTTTTTCCTTATTTCTTACCCAAATACAAAGCTAGGGTTTTGTGGTTATTCATTTCAAATTATCCCTATTTGGGCTTTTGTGCTGATCCATTCCAATGATATTGAGGCTTTTGTGCTGATCCATTCCATACTGTTCTTTATTTGCCTCAAAATTCTATATTTGGATCTGCTAGTTAAGCATGCCATGTGGTGCTGTGGAGGCAGATATCAGAGTAGCAACAGATTTAGACAACTCCTTAACAGCAGCAGTTGTAGTAGCACATTTGGATCATACCCCAAACAGATTTGTAGTAGTATCAGATTTAGACCATACTCCCTAAAAGTTTTGCTGCAACATCACAGAAGTAGAGTATTTTATTTGGTGGGTACGCTTCAACAAATAGATATTCTTCTTTCGATTTACATGTGTCCAATTTTTCCTTGTGGTGCCATTGAAATTATGGTTAATATTCCGTGAAGAATGATGTGTATATTTAGATACCATACAGTACCACCATTTTTCCCCTGTTCACTTTTGGTCCCTCAATAGCAGTATTTGAAATCTTAATGATCATTATATTTTCCTTGGACCCTAGACTCTTCATAGCAGAATAATAAAGTGAACTTTGGTGGTGCAAGATTCAGTGAACATGAGACTACTAATGATTTGTGATGCAAGTTCAGTTCGACTTGAGCCGAACTTAAAGAAGTTTGCTATCTTAGATGGTAATTCAGATTGTTATAAGTATTGCTCTATTATTCGTCGAACACATGGATGTCAATATAGTTAAGTTCAAAAGCATTTTTTTTGCCTTGGGAAAAGAAGTTTTACCTCCGATGTGAGGACGGTACTTCTGTGAAACAAAAAAGGAAAAAGGAAACACTAATCTACATTCTATAATATATCTGTAAGTAGAAGGACATGGATACACACCAATAGTTTTGCCCTCTTTCTAAGTTTGTCTAGGACTTGTCCCATTGTTTTTACTGGATCGTCTTCTACTTATAGTCAACTCAGTCCATGCAACTAAAATCTTTTAACCGTTGGCCCAAAGTGGCAACATAGCGTCTATCTTTGTCTCTCGCTCAATTTCTCTCTGACTTTGCCTCTCTCTCAATCTTTGTATCTCTCTCTTTATCTCCTTCTCTCTCACTGTGTGTATGTATGTGCGTATTATTCCTATTCGTGTGTGGGTATTACATACATATTGTTGCTAAGAAGGTGAACTGAGCTGCCCATTTGAGCTTTGGCTCGGCCGTCTTGTGCTGTCACTACTATTTGCCCCCATACCTAATTACGTGCATTATGTTTTTGTAGATGCATGGTTCAAATTTGGTAAAACCCATTGGTGACAGTTAAGGCCTTGATCAGGCAGGTTTTTGTCAAGCATTCGAAACTGATTAAATTTGTGATATTTCCTCTTGCAGCATCTCCCAAATGACATGTGGTTTGGTATTTATCTTTCCATTTAAGGGAGCATACCATAAACCCCACGGATATCAAAGCTAGATAGTAGAATCTTGGAGCTTCCATCTCTTATGATTCGGATATATGGAGACTGCCAAGAAGGGTATAAGTCAATATGCTTGATAAGGTACGCGTCTTGCTTGGGAAGCTAGCTTGAGCATTCTCCAGATATAACATTTTAAGGGAAGCATAAATTTACTATGGTGTGGCAGTGGATTTTGCTAATGTGGTGCTGGAGATATTTAGAGAAAATGATAAACTTTCGATGAGTTTGGTATTCATAATATTGTCCCAATAGGGATTGGTTAGAATGTTGCAGAGCTTTCAATTTAGGAATGAACTTTAACATCTCGTTTGCTTGTCCTTTTCAAATTTGATGATACATAAACGTTTGGAATTGGATTTTGGTGTATGGAAATAAGAAGTACTATCTCTTTATTGCCAAAAAAATTAAAGGTCTGACACTTTTCCCTGAATTCTAAACATGTAAAAATGCATGTCTGCAGTCTATATTTAATATCACCCACGTAGAGGAGCATGCTCTATTCTGGATTTAAGCATTAAAATCTGCAAACATAGGCTTGAGTCTGGGTGGAGCTAAACGGGGTATTGAGCCGAACAGATATTCTATAGGAATTGGACAACTGTGTAAAATGTGAATTTTCTTGTAGTGCAATGCCATTATTCCCCCAAACTAAATGAATACGATTGGTTATTAGTATCATAATTTTTTGGTTGGGTGACAGGTGGGCATACACCCTTCTGCAGCAGAGGAATTTGTGACTATGCGCTCAATGATGAGGCGCCTCACTAAACCGAAGACTAATCTCTGAATACACATACAGCTTTGAGAATGGTAATTAGGCTGATATAAGAGGCTCTCTTATGTAATTTGTTTCATATTATTGATACACTCAGGAAAGTAGAGACAAGGATCAAAGAAGGTTATTTCGTTGAGATTTTGTTGAAGTATATATTGTCTCATAAATGGAAGTATTTGTTTACACTTGAAATGCTTATAATGGATCAGGATCCACTCATATGAAGATCCTTATTGTGATTTTTATGTATGTTGCCAACTTCAATTCCATTTTTGTGATGTGCGGGCGGTATATTTTTTAGGTCCCGATGCATGTACCATTGAACGATGGGTGATGTTCGAAAAGTATGTGAATTTTATCGAAAAGTATGTGAATTTTATCGAAGTGTATACATATATGTTGCTCTTTCTGTGGTGTACAAATAGTTTACTACTAAAATTTATTCTTGAGTTGATAGCACTTCAATTTGGCATTGAGTAAACAAGAGGGATGAAAGGTTTTTTTACCGAGAAAGCAGAAACTTCATTACCAAAATATAGCAAGAGTACAACCACCAGCCCTCCCTTTTCAAGGTGGCTTTCACCAACCTATGAGCAACTTGCACCGAGACCCTACTGACTTTTACAATCGAAATAAAGTCAAACTTGTTACATAAGCATCAAATATATGAAATAATAGAGCTTAACCAAACATCCGGTTTAACAAGAGCAACTATTATATTTTCAGGAAAAAAACATGTTACATGATTTTAACAAGAACCACATTTCATACAGACAAACACACTTTTGTAAAGAGACAACCATTCAGTGAGTTAAAATATAGGTCACTGCCCTTAACAGTCTGGGGCATACATTCTTACAGAAAGAGCAACAAAAATTCTTACAAAGAGTAACATTAGGTAACTTAAAGAGCAACTATTTTATTTTCAGGAAAAAAACATGTTATATGATTTGAACAAGAACCACATTTCATACAAACCAACACACCTTTGTAAAGGGACAACCATTAAGTGAGTTAAAATATAGGTCACTGTCCTTAACAGTCTGGGGCATACAATCTTACATAGAGAGCAACAAAAGTTCTTACGAGGAGTAACATTAGGTAACTTAAAGAGCAACTATTATATTTTTAGGAAAAAAATATGTTACATGATTTGAACAGAACCACATTTCATACAGACTAACACACCTTTGTAAAGGAACAACCATTAAGTGAGTTCAAATATAGGTCACTACCCTTAACAGTCTGGGGCATATATTTTTACAGAGAGAGCAACAAAAATTCTTACAAGGAGTAACATTAGGTGACTTAAAGAGCAACTTTTGTATTTTCGAAAAAAAAAAACAACCCTTAACAGTCTAGGGCATACTTTCTTACCAAGAGAACAACAAAAGTTCATACAAGGAGTAACATTAGATTGCCCATCTTCATTCAAGTAGTCAAGAAGGATGTCATCATCCTTGGGGATCAAGAATCTCGTAAAAAAAGATGTGGAGTGTATACATACGTACCACTTGTAATCGAAGGTATTGACCGCTGAAGATCTGCCATTGAAAACAGTATAAGCTCCTTGTAGACAAAGTCACTGTACTTGATGAGTTTCTCCTTCTGATTAAGGTAAGTACCAGGCTGCAACGACAAAAACAAAGAAAGTGTTGTCCCCATTAGAAAAGACAATATTTGCAAAACAAAAGAGAACTTACAAATTTGAGGAATACATTATATAACTTCAAACCTCAAAGTGTCGGAGCCAATTCTTTCTTGCTTCAAATTTCTTCTTGCTGAAGGCAAGCTCAATTGCTTCCCCATCTTGTTCATCTTCCCAAATGATGTATTTGTTGTGGCTTTCAAGATCATTGAAGTATTCTTGTGGCTTTCAAGATGATTGGTAGTTATGGCCTATGCGGCCAACAAACCGTTAGCTTTACTTTCACTAGCCCCCCTTGGCGTGTATATAGCGTAACTTATTTTCATAGAGAGAGCAATTTAATTTCCACAAAGGGCAACTTTATTTCATAGAAGGAGCAACATATGTGGATTCACAGAGCAACTATCTTGGGCAAAAAAATATAAAGTTGTTGCATAGATCCAACAACAATACTACCACAATTTATAATTACTAAAATGAAATAAAATACAATTACTCCTATTCGTCATCGGAATGTCGACGACCATCCCCTTCATCCATCTCACTTGGTAGTCGAAAACGACGAAAACGGGAGTTGTTCGGTAGATCAACAGGTGGGGGGTGTACTGGTGGCACTTGGATCGGTAATCCACCATATTGTTCTATCGATCGTTCCATAACTTCCCCGTTTGTGAGAACTCTCATACTTCTTGTTTGAAGGGACAACCATTCATTCTTACATAAATGGACAACCATTCAGTGAGTTAAAATACAAATCACTATCTTTAACAGTCTGGGGCATACATTCTTACATAAAGAGTAACAAAAGTTCTGACGAGGAGTAACATTAGGTAACTTAAAGA
This sequence comes from Rhododendron griersonianum, assembly GCA_018127125.1. Taxonomy (NCBI): domain Eukaryota; kingdom Viridiplantae; phylum Streptophyta; class Magnoliopsida; order Ericales; family Ericaceae; genus Rhododendron; species Rhododendron griersonianum. The sequence goes on along the minus strand of CM030790.1, from coordinate 26,035,487 downwards.
GCAACTATTTTATTTTCAGGAAAAACACACTACAACAAATAAGTCCTTTCATAGCGTTCCGAAGAACGCCTTATTAGCCGATGCAATTAAAAGTCGTTTCTTTCAATAGCGTTCATTGTCTGCTATTGTTAACACATTCCACACGAGCAAAGCACACTATAAAAAGTTAAACATAGCGTTTAGATGGGCGCTGTACTAGCCCCTGCTATTATAGATACTGGACCGTAATTTCGTAGCATTTAAAGACTGCTATAAATAAGAGACCTTCCATAACATTCAAAAACTGCTATGAATAAGTAACTACATCAATAAAATTTGAAAATTCCATAGCGTTTATGTCCGCTATAACTTGTCAACTTCTTCATATATACAATTGTAAGCATTCATCGCATCTTATGCAAAGCTCTGAAAAGAACAACCAAAACCAATCGTCAAGTTCAATTAATTGCCATAAAGAAGCTCTCATATATTCACATATTGTTCCATACAAAACCATGCAGCAGAGACTTCATCTTACATCACTTAAGTCTAAATATAAGTAGCTAGCTAGCTATAGTCTTCATCTTGCTAACAACATTTGCAAGGAGGAAAGTTGCCCAGCTATATGTCTTCATACAAAAAAGGAGCATTGAGCCTCTACAAAAAAAAGAGAGATATCAATAAACTTCAATTGAGATCCAACATCCAACACTAGCAAGATCATAATCTCCATCTCGAGCAAAAAGTGATGAATTATCGATCTTCCCTTTCAACCAATCGACCTACATACAATATAAGAAAGAGACTTAGAAGGTAACACTTAAAATTACTTCCCGGGTTCTAATTCAATCAAAAAACTAGAGACACTAAATGAATTGAAGACCTGTACTTCACAGTTTCAACAAATTGAAGAAACAAAATCTCTCTATTTCCAGCAATAGGATACCATATTCTAGCAATTTATCTATAAACAAAACATATTTGTCTGCCCTCCAACAAATCACCAACATGGTTTGCAACTAGACTAGAAAAAATTAAAGCTTTTACATCAATCTAGCGGTTAAATAGCCCCAAGTTGCTACCAGCTGAAGAACGACACCAAATGGGACTGAAATTAACATGGAGCAAAGACCAAAAATGAACTTCATGAACACATTTTTTTAGGAGTAAACCATGCACAAAATTAGAGGTGTCAAACGTGTCGTGTCGTGCTGGCCCGGCCCGTTTAACTCCATGCTTCATGTCGTGCTGGCCCGTTTACAATATTTACTCAAATTGTGTCGTGCCGTGCCAGCCCGTTTACTTAAATCGTGCCGTGCCATGCCTTTTGCCAATCGTGTCGTGCCATGCCGTTTTCAATCGTGCCAACCTTGCTTTGTGTCGTGCCGTACCGTACCCGTTCACATTATGGGTTGTGGTGTGTTCATAGACAAGTACGTATATCGAACTTCAATTTGCATGTGGTCAAAGAACAAAGATACCTTCAGGACCACGAGACATTAATGTGAAGAATATATTGTTGAGCTTCTACATCTTCTTAGCATCCTGTGCCTGGTCCATCTTAAACTTGAGACACTAGTAAGAAAAGGAAAAAGACCAATCTGGTTAAAGAAGACAAGACTTCTAATGGAAAGTAAGGAATTAAAGAAAAGACATAGCAGGAACTCGGGCTTTCATAAGTATAGTAGTATCTGGTATACTTGTAGGTATCTAAATTTTAGCATGTTTTTTTTGTAAGTCACTGTTTGTATATAATTAGCTAGCTGCAAGATAAATTAGAGTGCTCCGGGCACTCTCACTCCAGAGAATCTCCTGGACAAATCTTGGACAAAGAGCAGCGTCAACCTCCGCACAAAAATTCTTCACATCATAAGAAAGTTGCAAATTTTCACTAGAAGATTTCGGCTTTCGTTCGTGTCAGAACTATAACCAAAAGATATAGAGAAGTTCGTACGTCAATAAAGAGAAAGCATGTAATAGAGCAACTCTCAGAACTCGATCTAGGCACGGCAAATATCAAGAGCGAAAACATTTGTTACCTTATCTACAGTTGGGGACAGAGACACAAAATGGAAGCCGTACTAGACTTGAGCCACAGTTGGAAAGCATTTATGTACAAAACTCAGCTAATAGATTAACAGAGAACCAAAGACAATAGGCGATATAGAGAAGGCTTCCTTCTACTTTGTCTTACTTGGACATAGGCAGAGAAGTCCATGTTCCTCTCTGTTATTCCATCCCCTTGTTTCTTAGTCACATTCAAATAATCCAACAATGTCAGTAAAATCAAACGTAATTGACACCTCTACACAAAATGGAGCAAAGTAGACTGAAAAAGTAACTCCTAGTCTCCTACACATATCAGATAGAGGCACACTTGGAACCAGAAACTTGGGTTTAAATAATAATCATCCAGTTTATTTCATGTTAAATTGTTAGGGGTTATTTTCTTATGTATATCAATAGTCAACTCAATGTCTCAAGCAAGAGGCATATCAACATCGTCTTATGGATCTGCTTGCTAAAGATTTAGTAAAAACCATGTTAAAAACCATATTAAAAAAATAGGCTTTCGAGGATTGACTATGTACCAGGGCCCAAGCATAACATGTGTAATCATCTTAATCAAGCATAGAAAAAAGCAAAGCCAGAAAATGCTATCGAAAGTCATAGTTTTAGGACATTTCAGTAACAACTTTTTATTGTCTAGAGAATTCACCATGTAGTTTCTACTTCGGCATTTATATTCTACAACTTAAGAGAATAGAACACATAATTAGAAACCTAAAAGCAAGATTCACTCAGATGCAAGGATATACTATCAGTTGGTTAGATGGCCCTGACGGAATCCTCCTTGAAGCAGCATATCGATCCTTCCGCATCCGCTAGATAGAATGTGTTTATTCTGTTAAGCATCTTCCAACAGCTCCAAACCATTCAACCATGGTTGATGCTGACAATCTATGATAGAGAGGACCTCGGTAATACCCTCCTTTTTTCTCTTTGAAGTAGAATGTTGCTCTGCCAAAGCAGCTAATACATACAGGTCTTGAATGAGAGAATCTTCAACTGAGAAAATGCTATGAGAAGCGCAGAACTGCTGGAAATTGGAGTCTGACTATGGGATACTCGCGCTCCAGAGATTTCAACGGCGCCATCTCCCTCGGTGGAAGATGCATTCGAGTTGTTAGGGATGTCGAAAGGAATGGCTTGAATGCAAGAGAGGCAATCAAAGCTATATTAAGGAGGATTCAGAATTTGCTTCTGATGATGATGTCTTCGACTATTCCGATTCAGGTGAGCATCGTTTCTTCTGCTGGGGAGCTTAATTATGGGGGTCGTGTCTTCCTTCTGTGTTTCACAATTCATAGTGTTCCTATAGGATATGTTGCCCAATATCTGTTCAGCTTTGTTATGTATTATTTATGGCTTTATTACGTAATGCTCTTGTCAAGTTGTCATGTAATAATTAGGCCCTTGTAGCGGTTCTAAGGGAGTCCAGGGCAATGATGATGGCTGCCTAGAAGATGACTAAGGCAGCCACGTTGTTTTCTGTAACGGTGGTTTTACGTATAAGTGCTTAATCATTAGTGTTGACTGTTGTGCTTAAACAAAGAATTAAGTACTTCTACAACTTTCATTAAAAATAAGGATTTGTCTACAAATAGAAAGAACTCTCACACACCACAAACGCATTAGGTGACTTAAGGGGCAACTTTCATGATTTTCAGAAAAAAACAACCCTTAACAGTCTAGGGCATGCTTTTTCACATAGGGAGCAACAAAAGTTTATACAAGGAGTAACATTAGGTGACTTAAAGAGCAACTTTTATATTTTCAGAAAAAAACAACCCTTAACAGTCTAGGGCATGCTTTTTCACATAGGGAGCAACAAAAGTTCATACAAGGAGTAACATTAGGTGACTTACAGAGCAACTTTTATATTTTCAGAAAAAAAACAACCCTTTACAGTGTAGGGCATACTTTCTTACATAGAGGGCAACAAAAGTTCATACAAGGAGTAATGTTAGGTGACTTAAAGAGCAATTTTTATGTTTTAAGAAAAAAGACAACCCTTAACAGTCTATGGCATACTTTTTCACATAGGGAGCAACAAAAGTTTATACAAGGAGTAACATTAGGTGACTTAAAGGGCAACTTTCATGTTTTCAGAAAAAAACAACCCTTAACAATCTAGGACATACTTTTTCACATATGGAGCAACAAAAGTTCATGCAAGGAGTAACATTAGGTGACTTAAAGAGCAACTTCTATGTTTTTAGAAGAAAAAAAACAACCCTTAACAGTCTAGGGCATACTTTTTCACATAGGGAGTAACAAAAGTTCATACAAGGAGTAACTTTAGGTGACTTACATTGCAACTTTTATATTTTCAGAAAAAAAGAAGTTACATGACTAAAAGGACAACCACATTTAATACAGAGCAACACAAAGGTTAAGGGGACAGCCATTGAATGAGTTAAAACATGGGTAATTGCCCTTTAACAGTGTAGGGCATACTTTCTTATATAGAGAGTAACAAAAGTTCATACAAGAAGTAACATTAGGTGAAGTAAAGAGCAACTTTTATATTTTCTTGAAAAAACAACCCTGAACAGTGTAGGGCATACTTTCTTACATAGAGAGCAACAGAAGTTCATACAAGGAGTAACATTAGGTGACTTACAGAACAACTTTTATATTTTCAGAAAAAAAAGAAGTTACATGACTTGAAGGAGAACCACATTTTATACAGAGCAACACACAAGGGTAAAGGGACAAACATTGAGTGAGTGAAAACATGGGTGAGTGCCCTTAACAGTGTAGGGCATACTTTCTTACATAGAGAGCAACAAAAATTCATAAAAGGAGTAACTTTAGGTGACTTAAAGAGCAACTTTTATAATTTCAGAAAAAAACAACCCTTAACAGTGTAGGGCATACTTTCTTACATAGAGAGCAACAAAAGTTTATACAAGGAGTAACATTAGGTGACTTACAGAGCAACTTTTATATAGGGCATACTTTCTTACATAGAGGGCAACAAAAGTTCATACAAGGAGTAACATTATGTAGCTTAAAGAGCAACTATTTTACTTTCAGGAAAAACAAACTTCCATTGCAATGAAGGTTCACAATGGTGGATCAGATGTTGGTATGAACAGAGTACCTTCTTCTCCTAGGGGAACTAATGGGAAAGTCTCATTTATAGTTTTTGTATTCCTCATCTTCACTACCTCTGGTGGGTCAACTCTCAATTGAGCTGTTAGCACTTAGCTGAGTAAGGAAATAAAGTTGCGCCTTCACTAATACCCACGTATTTTGGTGAGATGGTAAGCGCTTGATTAACAAATCTTGTACCCCCTCCTTGTCGAGTTACATCATTAGGGTTAGAGAATATCGCAACAAGAAACCAGAAATAGAAGCTGCAAAACTACAGTCAAGCTTTCTTGGGTCTATTTATGTTCAGAATCTTGGTGGATATACTCCAAGCTAGATTAACAAGTAGTTTTAATTTCTTGGGTGTTGACCACCATTTTAAAAGATCAAATCATGTCCCTAATATCAGCTGCAATGCTCCTGAACAAGCTACTAGTAGAGTTTATATACTAATGGTTGAATAGTCTAGCATTTCTCACCATCCACAAGTGGTAAATAGCAGATGAAAAGATACCAAACGACTTCCTGCTAAAATGGAAAAATAGGCCACTCCACCTCACTATTCCTTCGTCTAACATGGAGAATAGCTCACTCCATCTTATTAATTCACTTGTAAGGATGCATAGGATTTTCATCTTTGGAAAGGCAAGACATGTAGATTGAAGGAACTGTTTTCAGAGGTAGCAGTAAATAACCTTGCACTGATAAAGGACATGTGCATGCTCAAGGTGTTGCATATCATGCTTCGGTTTAAATTGTGTATGCAATTAGCAATTGTTGCATGGTCTGGCATAAGCCATGGGTAAGATATAGGTTCCCATGTTACATCAAGTTTTTCTAGTGTCTAATCAAGTATTAGAAAGAACATGAAGTGTATTTTGTATTGGTTTCATCTTTCTCAGAATAATCAGGAAAAAAATATGTTACATAACTTGAAGAAGAACCTCATTTTATACAGACCAACACACAAGGGTAAGGGACAGTCATTCAGTGAGTTAAAACATAGGTGACTGCCCTTAACAGTTTAGGGCATATTTTCTTACATAGAGAGCAACAAAAGTTCATACAAGGAGTAACATTAGGTAACTTAAAGAGCAACTATTTTATTTTCAGGAAAAACAAACTTCCATTGCAATAAGGGTTCACAATGGTGGATCACATGTTAGTATTAACAGAGTACCTTCTTCTTCTAGGGGAACTAATGGAAAAGTCTCAATATTGCCCCTTGTATTCCTCATTCTCCACAGTAGAGGAATTTCGAGTTCCACCCAAGGCTTTGCAAGTTTTGAGACCTCGATCCCCAAACCACAAGGAAATCCAAAAATTTATCTTCTCCCTCACCATATTTCCAATTCCTCTAATTTCCCCTACCCTTTTTCATACACTAATCATTCAAAACCATTTCCCCCTGTACCTATACCCCAAGTTCGAAAATTAATTTGAACCCTTGCCTAAATTTCTGATCCTTCGAAATCGCCTCCCTACAAAGTTGTATTGCTGAATTATGGTTATTATTATCACAATTTTAATGTTGGGTTTAACCATTGTAGGATGGGCTGCTGTTTTGTTGGTTGAGGGTTCCCTCATACAATGCTATCCTCACTCATACAATGAAAAAAACCAAATTTCTTACAAACGCAGACACATGGACGAAATGAGAGAAGAGAGAAAACTGCAAAAAAAATTGAAACACCCAAAACATATACGTACCAGATGCATACGATGTCCATTGGTCAAGGAGAAGAGACTGCTTCTTCTTCGGTGGAATGGAGAGAGTATTGTTGCTATAGAGAGATGAAGTGAGAGAGGAAGAAGGGGTGAGGGAGAAAGCTCCAAGGGGAAGCAGAAGAAGAACCCTCCCCTGCTGTTCTATTCCTCTTCAGCAACAGCGTACGAAGGAAGGAGAAAGGAACGGTGGCTGGGTTAAGATTTAGGGTTTATTTCATTAGGGGTGTAATAGTAATTTCAGGTGCCCTCTCCATGTATTGGGAATTAATTTTTTCCTTGTCATGTTTAGATGAATTATGGAAAAACTTGTCCATGACTTGGGTATTTTTTGCCCCTCTTCCCACTGATATGCAATTCTCCCTAGCTGAAACAACAACAAAAAGGACCTCTTTTCTAAGTTTCTAAAAACCCCCTTTTTGACCGCTTACGGGTTGCTCAACCCTCCCACTCCAGATGTATACATTGTAGGTTAATAATGAACGTATAGACCTTCTTTTCCTCCCAATTAAAAACAACATCCATTTAATCTATAACTTAGATACCAAAACATACAGCCGCAATCAATTCATTAGCCTTCTTTACCAAACAATAGAACATATAATTGCCATAAAAAAGGTCAGCTTACACACAGGAGCTAAATTTATTGCACTTTTTTTCTTTCTTGGAAAACATAAAAAAAAAAAAAAACCTTTTAACCTTGAGGCAATTGGACGTAGATATGCTTGAAACTATCATTACAACTTAACCATTAGGTCAATAAATAACACACTAAAAATGTTGTGTTGACCAGTTCATGAAAACCACAAGGGAGACCAAGGTGTTCCAGTTTCCTAAAAAAGGAACTTTTAGAAAAGGAAGGTAATTTCCAGCTCAAAAATCATGTGTTTACGCAAATAATTTTTCTACCAATATGGATCTTGTTTGGTAGATCTCATTGAGATCTTTTAAACAATGCAAAAAAAATTAAAAAATTATTTTTCATTTTCATTATATTTGACCTTAAAATTACTTTCTTTTTGAAAAAATCAAAAAGAAGGTTTAAAAAGAAAGCGAAACTGCAACGATCTAGCCCCAAAGTTTGCAAACATTGTGGTGACAAAAGTTCAACTCTAATTTACTTTCACTTGAACCTGTGAATTGATTTCTATAGAGTTTTCTTCTCTAGGCCTAGGACCATGAATTGATATAGCTAGTGTTCACTCACAGTGAGCTGATTGTCCACACCCTATGTTGCTAGCGGGTGATCAAGTAAGTCGTCGATAGCTGCACACAACAACATATTCGTCGTGTCACGTCACTCTAAATTTCAATGAAAACTTCAAGCTTTAGCCAAAAACACTCAAAATATTTGAGAATGATTGCTTTTCCAAGGACTTTTTATCAACCAGTCAGTAATGAAGCCCATCCGCGCAGTAAGAGGCATTAACTTAAGAATTGATCTAGTCCTGGTTGATCCTGTGCCATCATGGATTTGTAGATATTAGAGGAAAGTGCACTTTCACCTCCTGTAGTTATCGTCATGTGCGGATACCCCTCACATGGTTCAAAATTGACCACATAACCTACCTGTGGTTTTGAAAATGTGCGGATAGATCTCCTGCCGTCATATTTTCCATCCATATTAATGGACACAACATTAAAAGGCCGATATACCCTCATCATGTCCCTTGATTCTTCTTCTTTTTTAAATCTAATCACACCATCTCCTATACCAAAAATTGAATCCAAACTGTTGATATTGTAAGTTTTGACGAGTACTATATCTATGCCAAAATTCAAGTCAATCAAAAAATGAAAAGCTCATGGTCGAATCGATTTTGTTATGAAATTAAAATTTCAAATTTGAATTTACTAAAAATTAGATCACTGGGTTATTGATACCTGATCGAGATGATTTTTACAGAGATACTCGATTCTTGATTTAATACATTATGAACGACTCAGATTACATTCTAAAGGCGTGTGAGATACACCTCCATTAATATGGATGGAAAACATGACGGCAGGGGGTCTATTTGCACATTTTCAAAACCACAGGTAGGTTATGTGGTCTGTTTTAAACCATGAGGGGGGTATCCGCACATGGCGATAACCACATGGGGTGAAAGTAGACTTTCCTTTGGATATTAAATGAGCTTCTTATTCCATTAATAACATTTCACTCTTCTTTATCCTCCATAAATCTCTCGTCCAACCCATGATCGAATAGACCAACTGTACAAAATCAATGATCCATCCAGACGCATGAAATTTGACTCTAGATAACTCCAGGAGAACCTGTTAATGACACAAAGATGTGCACCATAGCAAAAGTTTTTTTTTTTTTGGGTAAATCAGCTTGAAATTAAAAAGGGGCTAACCGAATATACAGCCTACAAGGGGCATACCCCAGGAGGAAAAGAAAAAAAGAAGAAAAAACTAAAACAAAAGAGAATGCCTACGCCAAAGGCTACATAGGACTAGAAAAATAGAACAGCTGTTTCTTATCCATCTAATAGAGGGATACGAAATAGATGGCAAAATGATTACACCTAGTGCAACCTGCATAATAAAGCTAGACATTACAAATGCCTCAAACTGAGCTTCCTAATGCCTAGATGCAACTGCTTGAACCAGCAAATGGCACAATATGAACTTCACATGAAGTGGAGGAATGATCTTGAGATACGAATGCCAACTAAAGAACCACCATGGACAGCAACTTGGGATACAATGATCTTGGGATACAGCCCTTATATATTCCTTGGAACTGGACAGCAGCTTGTAGCAAAACAGAACAGCAAATCTGGATAGCAAAGCAGTAGCAGTAGCTGTATGAATCACACAGCAGAACAGTTTATAGCCGTAGACACACCATCAGGTAGCTAAGACTTAAGACCAGAATCACAACATCAGCAGCTGTATGAAACAGCAGCAGTAGCAGCTAATTGCTGCCATTACAGCAGCAAACAGTAGGAAATGGAGTTCTCAATTTGTTCTAAAGGGAGGCAATTGTGAATTGGCCATTAGGATTGAGGGTCCATCTAATGCGGTCAGGCTCACTTAATCTGGATGGAATTAGAGGAGGCAAGGTTCTTCTGATCTCATTGAGCTCCACAGATCAGGTAATGGGAAAAGCCCAATTTGAATTGAGGATGATATGGGACACTGAAGCATCTCTAGGGATGCTAGAGTCAATTGCAAATCTGGGGCCGACCTTGTCTATCAAAGGGCCAAGAGGATGCTAGTTATCGTACCACAAAGAAGTGGAATGACCACTACCAAGAACACTGAGAATAAAGGGCTGCACTAAAGGTCTGATATTCAAGAGTTTCCTCCATACCCAAGAGCAATCGCCTGGAATTTTCAAAGTCCAAAAATTCCTCCTCTTTATTAAATATGATTTAACCCATTGGCACCACATGAATTGTTCCCCACCTGAGATGAGGAATCAAATGTGTTTGGCAATGGCAGCCTTATTCCAAACCTGCATGGACTTGAAACCAAGTCCCCCCTCCTGTTTAGGGAAACATAGATGTTCCCAGGAAACCTTAGCACCGGATTTTCTAAGATCGGGGCCAGTCCAAAGAAAAACCCTAAGGATTGATTCGACTTCCTTTATGAAATTTTTTGGGATGATGAAAAGAGAAGACCAATAGGTTTGCATGGAGAAGAGGACATTCTTAATCAACTGCATCCTACCAGCATAAGTGAGGTCCCTATTTGTCCACGACTTAGTTTTAGCAATAATGCTATCCACTAGACGCTGGCAGTTAGAGGCCTTGAGTTTAGTGGATAGGAGAGGCACTCCAAGATATCGAACAGGAAGAGTGCCTTCCTTAAATACTAAAACACCCAGAATAGCTAACCTAGTGCTTGAGTTGACCCCATAGAAATAGATGCTACTCTTCTTGGGATTAGGAGAGAGACCTGACATACACTGAAACTCAGTGAGAGCATCCTTAATGTGATTGACTGAGGTCAAGTCTCCCTTGCAAAAGATCATAAGATCGTCAGTAAAGCACAAGTTCAAAATCTTAGTAGCTCCACATCTCTAGTGATAACGAAAATCAGGGAGAAGGGATTTCTCCCTAAGGAGACAAGTGAGAATCTCCATAACAATGACAAATAGGTAGGAGGACAAGGGATCTCCTTGCCTGAGCCCTTATTCCCCATGAATGTAGCCCGTGACTTCCCCATTGATGCTAAGGGAGTAGTTGGCAGTGGTAACACATGCTTGCAGCCATTTAATCATTGTAGGGTGGAAATTCATGGAAGACAGAGTATCCCATAGAAAATCCCATCTCACATTGTCATAAGCCTTCATGATGTCCACTTTCATAGCACACCTAGGAGAGGATGATGATTTATGATACCCTCTCATAAGTTCCTGGGTTAGGAAAATATTATCCGCAATCCTCCTACCTTTAACAAAACCTGATTGAACAGGGTCAATTAAAGTAGGAAGAGCAGCCTGCAGTCTTCTAGCAAGAATTCTAGAGATGCACTTGTATACAATATTACAGCATGAAATGGGCCTAAAGTCCCCAACCTTGGAAGGATTAGGAACTTTAGGGACAAGAGCTACAATAGTAGAATTTGCTCTTCTAAGCATTTGACCAGACCTAAAGAAGGCTTTGACAGCTACTGTGACTTCATGGCCAATGATAGGCTAAGCTTTCCTAAAGAACCCAGCATTGTAGCCATCAGGACCTGGGGCTTTGGTAGGATTAAGAGACCAGAAGGTGTTCTTAATTTCAAGGTCAGTAACTTCAGCTATCATGGCCAACCTTTGACCCTCTGAAAGTCTCTTGTTGACTAGCTGTTGGATCCTAGAGAGCCCCTGATAAGGGGAGTTGGATGAGATGTTCCCAACAGAATGGTGTAAAAGTTGACAAAACTGGACTTAATAATCTTTAAGTCATAGGTGAGAGATCCATCATCCAAAACTAGACTAGTAAGCTTACTTCTATTTCTGGTATTGCTCACAGACTTAAAGAAATAAGAGGTACATTGATCACCCAGTTTCAGCCATTGGATTCTGGATTTCTGCTTAGCCAGACTCTCCTCAGCCCTAAGCAAAGTGAGAAATTGCTTATGAACTATCCTTTCCTGACTTGTAAAGGATGGATTGGAAGGATGAGTAACTAAGTCTAGCTGCAAGGATTCAAGAAGTTGCCTAGAGTCAGCAACCCTCTTAGAAATATCACTAAAGTATCTAGAATTAATCTGCTTAAGCTCATTTTGCAAAAACTTGAGCTTCTCATAGACACAAAACATAGGATTCCCAATGATCACCCTCCTCCATACTCTTTGAACCACATATAAGAATTGGGGGTGATCAGCTAAGAAATCAAAAAACTTGAAAGGTTTATTAGATTACTTAGGATTAGGAATCAAGCAGGCAATAGCTGGAGAATGATCAGATATGCCAGAAGTGAGAAAATGTGCAGAAGAACAGCTATGTGCCTTCATCCAATGTTCATTAACTAAAACCCTATCCAGCTTAGTACTAACAAAATGGGCAGAGTCCTGCCTATTGGTCCAGGTGAGGAAGCAACCTGTATATCTAAGATCATCCAGCTCTAAGGCATAAAGGCACTGATTGAATTCATTCATATGAAGGGGCCAACTAGTAATGCCCCCTACCTTTTCATTAGGGAACCTAATGGCATTAAAATCCCCAAGTACAGTCCATGGGGCTGAGGAGTTAAGATGATGGAGACCAGACCAAAGTGTCTGCCTGGTCAAATAACTGTTATCCCCATACACAAAAGTTGCAAAAAAAGGGGCCCCCTTACTCTTAGAATGCACCTCACAATGCAAAAACTGGTCAGATTGATCTAAGACTTGAACTTGTATCACATTGGGATCCCAACATACTAGAATTCTGCCCAATGGAGCTTGAAGGTAGTTGTTCACAAAATTCCAATGCGGACAGATGTAACTTATTATTCTAGAAGCAGAGGCTTCCTTTATTTTATGTTCTAGTAATCCCAAAAGTGACAACTTATTATTACTCAAAAAACATTTAGCTTCCTTTTGTTTGATTGGGTCATTAAGACCCCTAATATTAAAAAAACCAATGTTCAAAGGCTGCATAGACATATAACAGATTTCAAGCAGAACTAGGTAATTAAATGGCAGAAAATGGAAGTATAAGAATACTGCCCTGACAAAAGGAGACGATATAGTACTGCATATACTCAAAAGGATATAAAAAAGGATATCATTTATTCTTGCTCTTGGAGGAGTGATTCATTGACTCCTCCTTAGCTTGCTTCTTCAACTGTTTCTTAGCAGACTTGGAGAAATACTTGTTGAAAACAGTGCTTCCTTTGGAAACCAGTTCAGCAGCTTCCCCTTTGACTCCTGGACCTAAAGGATCAGGTGGCTCAGGGGCTTGTGAGGTATTGAGCTCAGATTGGACTTTAACCCGAGAGGCTGCTGCCTTTAAATGTTGATTCAATGCCCCTACTGTAACGCCCCGATTTTTGAACACGTTAATTAAATCATTTTTAATTGATTTAATAATCCATAAAACTAATTTAAGAAAATAAAATTTTATTAAACAGAGTTTAGCAGCGAAAATCTCAAACTAAATTCAAAATTACTTAACTGTCTTACAACCCAACGAAATAAAACAGAGTTTAATAAATGTGATAACACTTTTGGAAATTAAAATAACAATACTTTAAATTAACAGAGCTTCTAAGGGAAGGGCATCCAAGACTCGACAAACTCCCCTTCCTCAGCTGGGAGGTTTTCACCCTGATACTGATCATCTTGAAGAGGATTCTGTTCTTCGGTCTCCGGATTACCTGGCATGAAACGCCAGCCCAACGGCACTATGATGAGTTTTGAAACTCAGTAGATAATCTCAACCCTACTAACCCCTTACTCTACAATTAGCAGTTCAATAATATAACAATTGATAATACACAGAAGGTACAGAATAATAGCACATCATCTTTTTCTTTACTATCCATCAACTTACATGAAATCTAAGGATCATCTCCACGAGATCCTTTCCTCCCACATCCACTAACTACAACCGTCTCATGGGTCCACCCTTCCTCTTGCTTGTCCTGCACCAGGGTCCTAGGTGAGCGCATCTAAGTTATGTACCGAGCATGTTCTCACTTAAAACCATAACAGGAGGATTGAGTCATCCCATGACGTATCGTACATTAGGGTCGGACATCACTTACCCCACGCTAACTATAACCGTCTCATGGGACCCATTCTCTTCCTCCAAGAGAAACTTCCCATGACGTATCATACATTAACGTCTCACTAACTATAACCGTCTCATGGGACCCATCCCCTTCCTCGAAGGAGAACTTCCCATGACGTATCATACGTTAGCGTCACAACATATCTCATCACCGGGCCCCTCAGGTAACCCATTCAACACAGGGCCCCACAGGTTACCCTTGCCATCGCCATGGCTCAAATCACAATCCACAACTCACACTTCCAACACTTTACCATTTTTCCATTTACTTATCATCGTCTACATGATTCACTACTCGTAACCGTCCCGGGAACCTATTTGTCCAATCTATCAATACAACAACATTTCACACAATTCAACATTTTTACGAATATGCTAACAATAATTAACCATGTGATAAGTATAATCATGCGAAAACTACTCATGCGATAAGATTTATCATGCCATAAAATTTATCATGCGAATACATTAATCATGCGATTTAAAACAAACTAAGTGATTCTTATTTGAGACTTATGCGATTAGCTTTTAATACACTAGGGTGAAATTTACAAACTAAACTCACTTGAAGGACTAAACTGGAAATAATCCAAAATATAATACCAATAAACAGTGGTCATGCGTTCGGACATTTCAGTAGGTTTCGGGTGGTTCGGCCGGCAGCGTCAGAATTGAAAGTTTATTTAATCTCGGGGCTAAATATTAAATTTTACTACTCACAAGTTAGATTTATAACCTCTTAAATCTTGAGGGGCTAAACTGTAATTCTTGATGGATGGTTTCAGACGTCAGTCATCTTCAACCTCGGTACTGTACATGCGCAGGTGTCCATATATATAACACACACATATATATATATATATATATATATATATATACACATATGGTTTGACCCGAAACTTTGATCGGGTCGTGTGATCAATCCCGACATCGAAACAGGGCTTATTATACCTTTCCGGAATCGTCTCGACAAGACGAACAAGATGAACGAATCAGATTTTTCATACGAACAGTTCCCCGAAAACACAGATCTGAACTGAAAACGAAAAGTTCTGATTTTCTCGACTTACAATGCACGGGTTCGTTTCTTTTCAATTCCTATCATTACAACTAATATAATAACACATTGATATACTTAGGAGAGAGTAGAGAAGAGATTTGTCTACCTCAAATCCGGATGAAAAGTGAAAACGGTTAACGGCTTCGGAGAAATCGGAGGTGACAACAGGAACGGGGAACCTCGGGTGGCCGATTCGGGACTATTTTTTCTGACGATATTGTAACATTTTTTTCTAGGTCGAAGTGGACTGTTTTGAAGTTGAAATGGGGCAGCGTTTGGGTTGTTTCGGAGGCGGAATATGGCTGGTTTTGGGACTAGCTTTTGGCTGTTTTCAGAGCTACAATAGAGCCAAAAAATTAGAAACTACAATGGGTTGGTACGGTGGTGATTGATAGGTGGAATGGTGCTTGCAAGTAGTGGTAGGTATGAGGAAGGAGAAGCAATTTCTTTGCCAAAGGAGTAAAAAGAAAAAGAAGATAAAATCAATAATGGAAATTGGCATATGGGTTTGCTGGAAGATATGGATGAAGGAGAAGAAATAAATAAGGGTGCTGGTGGTTATCCCTCCCTCTCTCTGCCGAAATAAAGGAGGAAGTGGGGTGGATGATTTTTGTAGAGATAAGAGTGGGGATAGTTGGAGTGGGGGAGGATAAGTATGAAGGTGGTTGAGTGTGAGAGGGAAGTAGAGAGTTAGATCGCATAGGATTCTAGTTTGGGTTTAGATAGGAATGATAAGAGATGAGGATTGTGGGAACAAAATCCCATAATTTGTGGGATGATTACTAGTATCTATAATATCTATAATATAGATATAAGATACACATATATAGTTACAAGTTGAATTAAAATTTTGCTAAACAAATTTTATTCACGAAAAATTAATCTAGGTTCTAGTTTATTCTAATTACACTTTTAAATAATTAATCGATTACGATAGACTATTTGATTAAAAATAATTTCTTTATTCGAAAAAAATAGGGCAAAAATCCGGGTCTTTACAACCTATCCCCCTTAAAACAATTTCGTCATCGAAATTAGATCGTGTCTCTTGTACTGAACAATCGCTGATCGTTATTGTAGATGATATCAAATAGCTTTTAGGATTACTCCCTTTTTGCTGAGGTTGGCTGATAACTCAAACTAAGCGAATGATCTTGTCTTGTATGTTCTTCTCTCTACGATGGAATCTATACTAGTAGCTTTCAAAATTGCAGCAATGGGAAGATAAAAAGTTTTTCATGAGATAAGTAGACTTACTTTGACAAGGTTCTGCAAAATGGTTATAGCAAGGACAAGCGAGAAAGAAAAAAAATTGAACTAAATATTTGTATTAATCTTCATCGGCCAAACATGTTTCAAAACTAGTATCTAATTCTAGTTGGGGGTCCGAATGTATAGATATGCAAATGGCTCAATAGGTCTCCAACAATAGGATAAGTTACAGATGTTTCAAGAATTGGATATTATCATTCAAGAGCAAATACACAACTCAAGGAAGAGTAGCGTCACAAATACATATAAGGGTTCAGAAATTCGGAACTCTAGCTAAAAAAAAAAATTATTGGATTTACAATTATAAAACTTGGAAGGACGGATGCGAAAAGTATCGAGGGGGGTGACGACGATGAGATATTTCTATACAACCAGTACTTGATCAATGAGAAATTCTGTAGACACCTCTCAAACGGGGCATCGCCATACAGATTGGTCACATTGTGTTCGCTCGATTGGTTGCTCGCTTCGTAAACCAAAATCATGGACATTCCATGGCTAGGAACATCGCCACATGATAACGGTTATCATCAAATAGAGTCGCTACCCAGTTTATTAAAACTGGGAAAATAGGCAGAAATTCTGGATACGCGAGCCAAAAGTACAATAAGGGGAAGGTGTTAGGCACCCCTCTTTGCCCAGCCGTGAGACTGGCCCATAATCGTTCAACATAAGGCATATAGATGCTTTGTTTAATTCTAACACATAGTCTGTTTAATTAATCCTTTAAACAGTAAGTAAAGTGAGCCAGGACTGTAATTGAAATATGCATTAGAAACCAAAACAAAACAAGCTGTTCCAGGGAGATGGATCCCGCGGCCGGTGAATGGATGTCACAGCCGAGGGATCCTCCTGGTTTAATGTACCGGCCGAGGGATCGAAGTCCCGGTCGGTGTTCTTCCTCACACCAGACAAAAAGATTAACGGATAATCAAAACACTATGGTTAGTTAAAAATGCAGTAAATAAGACAAACCAGAGGCCGTTGGGCCTCACCACCTTGATCCCTCAGTTACTTGATTGCTTTGGATTGGGTGTGATTGACTGATTGCTCAATTGAAAACCCTAGGGTTAGGGTTTGAACTTCGGGGTTTGATCGCCGGATTGACGGCTGCCTTCGGGAGGTTAGGGCTTTTGAAGTATGGGATTGAGAGAGTATTTTGGCAGAGTTTTGAGGCTTGAAAGAGTGTGTAAGTATATCAATTTTGCGTGTTTATTTTCGGAGTCCAAAGGCCCTTTATATAGGCAATTGGTGACTCACTCCGGCCAATCAAATCACGAGATGGCAATTGCAATTGCAATGCATCTCTAACTCTACGTCGTAATCTCTGTGCGTAGCCCGAACGCATCGGAAAGGTAGTGTAATCGGATCAAACGTCTGACAGAACACGTTCTAGAGTCTGGAAAAAGGTCGATCTGGCGGCCGAGTAATGGATGTCTCGGCCGAAGGATAGATCTTGCGGCCGAGGGATTGATCTCTCAGGGAGATTTTGCTAGCAACAGGTTGCTCGAGTGAGGAAATGATGTTGGGGCCGTGGGATCGATGTCACGGCCGACAGATGGATTCTCCTAGGCTTCTGTATTTCTGTCTGAAAGGCTGTATGGCTCTGAATTGGGTCCTCTAAGTGGCTCAAAGTTCTTACCGAAAGTCCTAAGGTTCTCGAGGAAGCAATCAGCAATCACTGTATCCATTTCATCATCGGGATTGTCCCAAGGTGGGACTTGAAATAATCGTTAGGCCAAATTGGGGTGTTTACAGATGCCCCTCTTTGACTGAACTCAGACGGATCGCGAGACATGTTTGAGTAAGAGTCAAAGCTGTAAAAAGCAACTCAATTTGGTCCAACCACTATTCCAAGGGGTTTTTCGAAAAAGGTTTTGTTATGGTTGGGCCGGGAGGCTGCCTACGTATTCCACAAGGGAAATTCAGACCAATCGTAGTTCGGGCAATAAAGAAAAGTAAAAAGTTTGGAGGGTTAGAGACAGAAGACATACCTTAGGGCTTAAAAAGCCGTAGTGTGACGTACCTAGACTGAGCCAGGGTTTTGGCGAAGAGTAGTTGAAGGAGCACGGGGCTACCGGGGAGTTTTCTGCGGAGAGCTTCCTTAGTATTTTGGGGTAGATCAGTACACTGCAGGTGCATTTGCTTTTCTTGATCATCCTTACTTTGACTAAAAGGAGCTCGGTAGAGTAGCCTATCCTTGCGAATGAGCTGGAAGGGATTGTTGTAATGGGGTGGAATCCAAACCATCTGCTGGGATGAGTTGGACGCCATTTTGCTTTTGAGATGTAGGGGGGGCGCAGGGCCGGTAACTGGAGCACGGAGCTTTGGAGATGAGGGAACCGAGGCACGGAGTCGATTGTAGTCATAAGGCGGAGGCCTGAGGTGTTTTGAGTTTGATAGGACCGAAGCGCGGAGCTGGTATTGATCACAAGGCGAGAGCCTGAGGTGATTAGATTGAGGTGTGGAGCCTGCTGTGGTTTATGAGGCGGAGGCCTGAGGTGAGCTTAGAGCTTGATGGAACCGAAGCGCGGAGCTGGTATTGATCATAAGGCGGGAGCTTGAGGTGTCAGAGCTTTGACATGTTGAACTGAAGCGCGGAGCTGGTATAAGGCAAGGACCTGAGGTGAGGGAATTGAGGCGTGGAGCCTGAGGTGATTAGATTGAGGCGTGGAGCCTGTTGCAATCCTGAGGCGAGGGCCCGAGTTGTCGGAGCTTAGAGCTTGACGTGATATGAACCGAAGCATAGAGCTAGTTGCATTCTGATGGTCTGTGCACGGAGCTTTCTCATCATAAGTGTTGGCGTGGAGCCAAAGGATCGATGCGTTGAACCGATCAATAAAACCGAGGCATAGAGCCGGTTGATTGCAGGGTTGACCTGTTTCATGAGAGATATGCAGAGTGTATATGTGTGATGATGGTTGTTAGATGTGAACAGATATGATGATGCAGACTCGATGTGATAATGTTGATGCAATATGTGCACGGGCCCGTGCGTGTGTGTTTGTTTTAAAGCTTAGAGCTTCTATCAAGTTCCAGACTTGAGCATTCAGAGCGTAGAGCTCGATCATTCGGACGGCAGAATCCGAGCATTCAAAATACAGGCTTTGAGCGTCCAGTACGCAGTGGTTGGGCATCCAAGCGTAGAGCTTGAGCATTCAAGCGTATAACCTGAGCATCCAGTACACAGTGGTTGGGCATCCAAGCGTAGAGCTTGAGCATTCAAAAATGTTAGATTTTTGAGCATTCAGGCGTAGAGCCTGAGAATAAATGTCTTGATTGTTGGGGCGGCTTAGAGCCTGTTGCTTGTTTACGGCTTCAAGCCAGTTGAGATGATGAACACAGGCTTCGAGCCTGTTAAGAGTTTGTGATAACAGGCGTAGAGTCTGCTGCTGTGATAGCGAGCATAGAGCTGCTGAGATCGTAAACATAGGCTTCGAGCCTGTTGAGGCGATGGCTTGGAGCCGTTTGAGATAATGGGCTTTGAGCCGCTGAGATTGCTTGTTTACGGCTTGGAGCCAGTTGAAATAGCGGGCTTGGAGCCGCTGAGTTGATTGCTATGGCTTCGAGCCAGTTGAAATGGTGGGCTTGGAGCCGCTGAGATTGTGATAGCGAGCGTAGAGCTGCTGAATAAGTACAGGCGTAGAGCCTGTCGATAATGGGCCTCGAGCCGCTGAGTTGATCGTTATGGCTTCGAGTTAGTTGAAACGGTGGGCTTGGAACCGCTGAGTGATGGGCATGGGCATAGAGCCGTTGAGTGAGTTGATACGGGCACGGAGCTGCTTATTTCCTCGGTAGTGGATACGGGTATAGAACCGCTGAAATTTTGAGCTCAGGGCTGTTGAGTGTCTCGTTTTGCCGGCCAGCAGTTTGTGGAGAGAGATTTTCCTCATGCTTGGGTATGCCCCCAAGGCTGGTTTTGATCATGTTGCATTGACTTGGGGATGCCCCCAAGGCTACTTGGTTAGTTAAGGACTTAGAAGTCTGTAGTGGCTTGAATTGGTGCACTGAGCATGATCTGATGTTTGTTGAAGGAAATTGATTAGGGGGCCAGGAGATCGATCTCTCGGCCGAAGGATTGATGTCTCGGCCGAGGAACCGATATCTCGGCCGCTTAATCGATTCATTTCCAGGGGCCTATAAAAGGCCACGGCCTCAGCCGTTTGTTTCACTTTCCTTTCTTCCCTCTCCGTTCCTTCCGTCCGAGGCTTCCACCGAAGACCCCCTCCACTTCTCCTTGTTTCCGACAGCTCCGGGCCGTGGGTGATATGCTGACGTGGCTAGCGTGCGCGGAGGGAGACCGCGTTTGCTTTTGGTCCTGTCTTGACGCTTGATCATGGATTCTCGCATGGGTATGCTTGATTAGGGGCCCTCGCATGGGTGACTTGCTTTCGTGACATGGAGCTCCTGGCGTGGCGGTGGTACGCGGTGTGGTGATTTTTCTAGGCCATGTGGTGTCTCTTTTGCACCGTAGTACTCCTCCGGTATACACCCCAGGGGTGTCCTCTTCTTAGTTTCTTTGCAGCAGGCCTCTGGTGTTCGGACCACCAGAGGGTTCGACATCCTCTTCTGCTTCCTCTTTTTTTTGTTTTTTCTTTGTTTCTCTTCCTGCATAGGTTAGTTTGACAAGAAATCGATGTATAGTTTGTTTAGGAAATGGGGATGATCCACCTTGTGATGTAAAAAGCTTTCGTTATATGAAACAAAAACCTTCTTGCTCTGCTTGTGATTGTATATGCTGTTTCTACGTTGTTTTGCTTGTGATATTTCTCGTTAATCCAACGAAACGAACTGAACCATGGAAACAGTCTGTAAAATAGCCGTTCTGGCGGCCGATTTAGTGATTACACGGCCGAGGCTTCGATCTGGCGGTCGAAGGATCGTTTTGTCTGCCTAGGTTTGACTTGCAGTCAACCCTGATTTTCACGGGCCGATGGATAGATCCTATGGCCGTCGTATCGAAGTATCGGCCGAGAGACCGATTGAAATTCTGAGGATTAAGAACCCGATTCCGATTCGGACTAAGATTCGACTTAGTTCTATAAATACGCGTTCTACGAACCTGATAGCGTTGTCAGTAGCAATTCCTTACATATGGCACAACTAGTACTTGATCAGTGGTTGATTTCTTTTAATGGCCTCGACCGTTTACACTTTAAGTCCTTTGGCATGGACTTCCTCTTTTCCCTTCGTCAAATTCCTGTGAATTTTGCCTTCCTTAAGGCAGCCGCTAGTTTGTGGGACCCTGATTTTCACGTCTTTCGTTTTAAGAGAGAGGAGTTGTGTCCCACTATCGAGGAATTTGCGGCCATTATGGGTCATTCAGACAGGGAGGGTTTTGTTGTCCCTAATCCTTTGTTCAACTGGGGTGATCTCCTGAAGGATTTACTCCAAGTTCAGAAACATGAAGTTAAATTCTTCCTAGTGAAAGGAAGGCTGGAGATTCTGCAACTTATTCAGCGTTTTGGTACAGCTGAGGCTCATCGCCAAGTTTCCCTACAGAAGTCGTGCTTTCATGCGTTGTGCATTTGTCTCCTTCATTACTACTTGCTTGGCCCTTCCTCTGGTCATGCTGATCCTGTATTGCTTAACCTTGCTCAGCAAATTGGAAACCGTGTGGGTTTCGCTGGCTTAGTGTTGGCAGAGACCTTGATAGGTCTAGATGTGATGAAGGGTAGTCCTACAACTCAGTTCTCAGGCAGTCCCTTGCTATTGCAGGTTCGCTCTTTTATTTGTTTTATTTTGTCAAGTTTATCTTTTCATTCATCACTTTTTTGTTTTGACTCACGTGTTCTCTCAACTCACAATTTTCCCTTGTTCTCTAGGTGTGGTTGTTTGAGAAGCTAAAAGTGTGGGATGCGCCGGAGCGACTTCCTTATAATCCAGACCAGTGTACGGAGTGTCACATGGTTAAACAGTTCCCAACTGAGGCTGCTTGGGAAGCGTGGATGAAGACTTGCAGAGGTGATTGGATTCAATGGGTTTGCCCCTGGTATGGTATCGAGAGCATGACCGCGAGTACCATGAACCACTTTGGTGTAGCAGTGATTGGCATTACTCGAGTCGTTTTCTACTTCCCTGCTCGCTTTCAAAGGCAGTTTGGGGCTGGACAAGCCGCAATCTTGGGTGACCCCGAGTACACCGTCTCTAAGATCCATGATGCCAACTTCCGTCGCAATATGCTGCGTCTCTGGCCAAATAGAGTGATGCAGGAGGTTGCTGAGAACTTCGTTGCCAAGCTATTGGGTTCTTACAAACGCTGGTTGAAGAAAAATCTTTTGGAGGATAGTAGTGCAAAAAGAAGGAAGACCTAGAGATTGACGCTTTGCTTATGTTTTTCAAAAGATGTTTGTTTGATTCTAGCTTTCATGGATTAAGAATTGGTTAGGTTTGTTTTGTCCTTTCTCTTTGGAAATAAAACATTTGGTCGTTTTATTTGAAGATGTTATTGCCATGATTTGATAGTGAACATGCTTTAGGATAGACCTAGAAATTTTTGGAAGTGATGATGATAGCAGTGGCCGAATCTCAAACTTGGAGATTGCCTACATATCCCATGGAGGGAATCAGGCCATAAACGTAGTTCCAACAAAGGGGATTTGTTTTGTTTTTAGTTAGGGTCCACTCGGGTATTTTCCTCTCCTTTTGTGCTCTAAATTTTGCCTAAAACCGCCCTTGCGGGTTTTCGGTCTAGCGAGCGTTTTATTTATGCCTTAGTTTTTGTCTAAGCCGCCCTTGCGGGTTTTCGACCTAGCAGACTGCTCTAATTTTTGCTTGGATCCGCCCACCCTTGTGGTTTTCGGTCCAACGAGCATCTCTCATGGGTAATACTTCCTCAACTTGTCGATGTTGACTGGCGTTGCGAATTCCATTCCATCCAGGTCTGCAATGTGTGCTGCTCCTCCAGAAAGTATGCGTTTGATAAGGTAGGGACCTCCCCAGTTTGGTCTAAACTTGCCCCTTGGATCTGAGACGTGGCGACGAATTGCTTTGAGCACCATGTCTCCTACCTTGATGTCCCTAGGTTTCACCTTTTTGTTGAATGCTCGTGCAATGCGGCGTTGATACCCTTGTACATGGTATAAGGCTCTCAGTCTCCTTTCGTCTAGTAGTGCCAACTCGTCGTAGCGGTTTTGAACCCAGTCTTCATCGATCATTCCAGTCTCAGCTAGAACCCTTAACGAAGGTAATTCCAATTCGATAGGCAAGACAGCTTCCATTCCATAGACCAGAGAGTAGGGAGTGGCCCCAGTTGAAGTCCTTTCAGTTGTTCGATATCCCCATAGCGCCAGAGGTAGCATTTCTGGCCAGTCCGTGTAAGTGTCGGTAGTCTTCCGCAGAATCCTCTTGATATTCTTGTTTGCAGCCTCAACAGCTCCATTAGTTTGAGGTCGGTAAGTAGATGACCGATGATTCTGTATCCCAAATTCGGCGAAAAGCTTCTTTGTCGCCCCCTTGAAGTGCGATCCATTGTCACAGACAAACTCGTGAGGTACTCCATATCGATAGATGATATTAGTGCGAATGAATTTGGCCACATGAGTGGCTTTGAGTGTAGCATAAGAAGCTGCTTCTACCCATTTGGTGAAGTAGTCGATAGCCACCAGGATGAACTGATGTTTGTATTTTCCCTTTGGATTTATACTTCCAATGACGTCTATCCCCCAGGTGGAGAATGGCCAAGGGGATGTCATGCTGTACAATTCCGTAGGGGGAATACGCATACGATCAGCGTGAGTTTGGCATTTGTAACATCGACGGACATAATCAGCGCAGTCGGCCTCCATTGTAGTCCAATAATACCCCTGACGTAGGATCTTCTTTGCCATCGTTGCCCCATTCATGTGTGGCCCACAAATTCCTTCGTGTATTTCTTCCATTACCTTGTGGCTATCTTCCGTTGTGACGCAAAGTTGGCTTGGACCCAAGTGTGCCCTTCGATACAATGCTCCTCCACAGATTACAAATCGGGCAGCAAACTTCCGCAGAGCCGTTTTGTCCTTTGAGGTGGCCTCGGGTGGGTATTCTCCTTTTTCCAGGAATTCCTTCACGTCTTCGTACCATGGTTTGCCATCGTCTTCTCCTTCCTCAGTAAAGGTACACTCACATGCTGGTTTAACCTTTTGCTCGATCATGAGCGGCCGCATCGTGAATCCCAGGGGTATTTCGACCATAGATGCTAATGTTGCCAGTGCATCTGCAAATCTATTGCTTACTCGAGGAGTGTGCGTGAAGATAACAGACTCGAATTGTGGAATTAGATCTTCCAGCACAGAGTGATATAGCTTCAGTGTATCCTCTTTGACCTTCCAGTCTCCCCTTGCTTGAGATACCACCAGGTTTGAATCCCCAATGACTTCTACCCTTTTTGCCCCTAGTTCCAGGGCTGCCTCCATTCCAGCAATACAAGCCTCGTATTCAGCTTGGTTGTTAGTGACTTCAAACCTCAGTTTATATGACAAAGGGATGTGAGAATTGTTTGGGGAAACTAGCAATACCCCTATGCCATATCCACATCGGTTTGATGCTCCATCAAAGTAGAGTTGCCATGTGTCATCTAAGAGACATAAAATGTCCTCGTCGGGGAACATAAAGTCCTCTACCTCAGCCTCTGTCACAGGGTGATCTGCCAAGAATTCTGCCACAGCTCTTCCTTTTACTGATTTCCTTGTCATGTACTTGAGGTCGAACTCTGCTAGCAGTAATAACCACCTAGCTAGCTTTCCGATAAGTGCTGGCTTTTCGAAAAGATACCTGATTGGGTCTAAACGAGAGACCAGCACCACCGGATGTGCTAACAGGTAGTGCCTCAGTTTCTTTGTGGCCCATACTAGCCCCCAACAGGTTTTCTCGAGGGGAGTGTACCTTGTCTCATAATCCATCATTTTTTTGCTGAGGTAGTATATGGCGCACTCTACTTTGGCATCATTTTCTTGTGCTAGCATGCATCCCTTGGATGTGTCTGTTACTGAGAGATATAGAATCAACGGCCTCCCAGGGATGGGCGGCGACAGTACAGGTGGATTCTGAAGATATTCTTTGATTGCCTCGAATGCTTGCTGGCAGTCCTGGCTCCATTCAAAATTAGTACCCTTCTTTAGTAGCTTGAAAAGAGGTTCACAGGTGGTTGTGAGCTTGGAAATGAACCTGCTGATGAACTGTACCTTCCCTAAGAAGCTCCTTACTTCCTTCTCCGTCTTAGGCGGTGATATTTCCATGATAGCCTGTATCTTGGAAGGGTCTACCTCGATTCCTCTTTGAGTGATGAGGAATCCTAACATCTTTCCAGCTGTTACCCCAAAAGTGCATTTTTGAGGGTTAAGACGTAGTTTGTAATTCCTAATCCTCTCAAAGAACTTTTGGAGTGCTTCATAGTGTCCTTCCCTTTCCTTTGATTTGATTATCATATCGTCGACATATACCTCAACCTCTTTGTGCATCATGTCGTGCAGCAGTGTTGTTGCCATCCTCTGGTAAGTGGCTCCAGCATTCTTCAACCCAAACGGCATCACTCGGTAGCAGTAAGTTCCCCAAGGCGTAGTAAAGGTGGTTTTCTCTCTATCCTCAGGAGACATAAGGATTTGATTATACCCAGAAAATCCGTCCATGAAAGATAGCAAGGCATGGCCTGCGGTGTTATCCACTAGCTCGTCTATGTGGGGTAATGGGAAGTCATCTTTCGGACTGGCTTTGTTGAGATCTCGAAAATCTACGCAGACCCTAATTCCTCCAGTTTTCTTTGGTACGAGAACGATGTTTGCTACCCATTGTGGATATTCGGTGACTATGAGAAAACTGGCGTTGATTTGTTTAGTGACTTCTTCTTTTATCTTTAGGACCCAATCAGGGCGCATACGTCTCAGTTTTTGTTTAACTGGTTTTGCATCAGGATGAAGAGGAATTTTATGTTGAACAATTTCAGGGTCTATTCCAGGCATGTCCTCGTAAGACCAGGCAAAAACATCTTTGTATTCTTTTAGCAAAAGGATTAGTTTTTCACTTTCTTGAGGGGATAGTGCGGCACCAATTTTAACCATTTTGGGCTCGTTTTCAGAGCCTATGTTTGCTGTGATTATTTCCTCAGAAAAAGGTTTAGCATGCCTTTCTTCTTCTCTTTCGATGAATTCTAGAATTTCTTTTGGAATTTCTTCCTCAAAATTTGGTTTGTCGGAATCCACACAATTGATCATAGGCAAAATGAAATACTCTAAATCTTCCTTCTCATTGCTAAGTTTATCAAAAGACATTTCAGAGTCGAACTCAAAGTAAATGCTATGCCTTGGTACTTTGACCAGGTTTTCCTCACTAGACTTAGTAGTTTCAAAGGATGAAAAGCTTGACTCGGACTGAGTCGATTCGGAGTCGGAATCGGAATCAGAACTAAGATCAGAATTAGCACTTTTCATTTTGTATTTTAGAGTGTGTTCCACGGTCCAGTTAGGGTAAGCCCCTTTTTCAGCATCCACAATCAGCTCAGAGCAGTCTTTTTCATCACCAAGGTTGATCACCAGCACTTCACTATCACCTTGATTCGCACTTTCATCATTGTCACCCTGCAAGTCTTGGAGGGCCATTTGATTTACTATCGCTGTTATCTCCTCCAATTGAGCTTCAACCTCGGCTTCGTCGCTGTTGTTGACCCGTCTTGTGCCAACAAAGCCCCACCAACTACCAAAGCTATCTATGATGGGGTGGATCACCCTTATTTCATTGTTGGTGACCCCCTCATCAAAGAGTAGGTTTAGTGATATCTCGTCTAGTGGGTCATTGTCGACAGCCTCTTCTTCCTTTGCCTCTTCAGTCTCGAGGTTGTTGACCTCGTCTATTGGCCAATAATCATCGGTAGGTGCATAAGGGTCATAAAAGTAGATTGGAACCCTGCGAAGCCCTTCTTCTTCAATCAGGTCTTCTACCTCTTCCTCATAAACCGTTCCAGCGAACATGACATGGTTGTCTTCAATGATAGCCACCATAGGCTTTGGTTGATTTACTGGAGTGATGTATTCAGAGGGGTTGAAATCTTCAACAGCAAAGTGGAGCGGGCCAGACAGCTTGGTGACAACTTGAAAGTGCGAATCAGACATGAACAGTGATGCAGTCATTTTTCCTGAAAAAGGTTTTTGCTTTAGTTAGATTGATTAATCTTACCTACTGTTTATTTGACTTAGAGAGATTCCTAAGGTTTAACCTGCAAAAGAGAAACTTTACGACATACACATATACAATGGGTGTGAGGAAGAACTTGGAAGTAAGATGCAAGTAGGTTCCTAGCCTGTAGGTTCCTGTCTTAGTTTGATAAGTTCTATGGCTTTCTAAAACATGCAAGGTTTTGGTAGTCTCAGGGTGCTTCGTTGTCAAAGGGCACCAATCCTTTCACCAGCCCATCATAGGCGGTGATTGGGTGATTTCCTTTTTGATATACCACTAGGTACGAGTGACTGTGGAGTTTGCTGGAACCCCCAACATAGCCCGTGTCATGCCGGGATATCAGGTGAACTCAACGGGTTGCCCGCTCGATGCATATGATAAATGAATTAGACAAGGTATGTATTAGTCTTACGTTGAACTTTTTGGTTATGGCTCTCATATCCCCAGCAGAGTCACCAAAAACTATAGACACCTCCCAAACGGGGCATCGCCATACAGATTGGTCACATTGTGTTCGCTCGATTGGTTGCTCGCTTCGTAAACCAAAATCATGGACATTCCCATGGCTAGGAACATCGCCACATGATAACGGTTATCATCAAATAGAGTCGCCACCCAGTTTATTAAAACTGGGAAAATAGGCAGAGATTCTGGATACGAGAGCCAAAAGTACAATAAGGGGAAGGTGTTAGGCACCCCTCTTTGCCCAGCCGTGAGACTGGCCCATAATCGTTCAACATAAGGCATATAGATGCTTTGTTTAATTCTAACACATAGTCTGTTTAATTAATCCTTTAAACAGTAAGTAAAGTGAGCCAGGACTGTAATTGAAATATGCATCAGAAACCAAAACAAAACAAGCTGTTCCAGGGAGATGGATCCCGCGGCCGGTGAATGGATGTCATGGCCGAGGGGTCCTCCTGGTTTAATGTACCGGCCGAGGGATCGAAGCCCCGGTCGGTGTTCTTCCTCACATAAGACAGAAAGATTAACGGATAATCAAAACACTATGGTTAGTTAAAAATGCAGTAAATAAGACAAACCAGAGGCCGTTGGGCCTCACCACCTTGATCCCTCAGTTGCTTGATTGCTTTGGATTGGGTGTGATTGACTGATTGCTCGATTGAAAACCCTAGGGTTAGGGTTTGAACTTCGGGATTTGATCGCCGGATTGACGGCTGCCTTCGGGAGGTTAGGGCTTTTGAAGTATGGGATTGAGAGAGTATTTTGGCAGAGCTTTGAGGCTTGAAAGAGTGTGTAAGTATATCAATTTCGCGTGTTTATTTTCGGAGTCCAAAGGCCCTTTATATAGGCAATTGGTGACTCACTCCGGCCAATCAAATCACGAGATGGCAATTGCAATTGCAATGCATCTCTAACTCTACGTTGTAATCTCTGAGCGTAGCCCGAACGCATCGAAAAGGTAGTGTAATCGGATCAAACGTCTGACAGAACACGTTCCAGAGTCTGGAAAAAGGTCGATCTGGTGGCCGAGTAAAGGATGTCACGGCCGAGTAATGGATGTCTCGGCCGAATGATAGATCTTGCGGCTGAGGGATTGATCTCTTAGGGAGATTTTGCTAGCAACAGGTTGCTCGGGTGAGGAAATGATGTTGGGGCCGTGGGATCGATGTCACGGCCGACAGATGGATTCTCCTAGGCTTCTGTATTTCTGTCTGAAAGGCTGTATGGCTCTGAATTGGGTCCTCTAAGTGGCTCAAAGTTCTTACCGAAAGTCCTAAGGTTCTCAAGGAAGCAATCAGCAATCACTGTATCCATTTCATCATCGGGATTGTCCCAAGGTGGGACTTGAAATAATCATTAGGCCAAATTGGGTTGTCTACAAATTCACAAAGCTTGTACCAATGGTCCTATAATTGAGTAGACTGTTGAGATAGCAAGGATGAGATCCGACCAATTAAAAAGAATTTGCAATAAGAGAATTCTTAGAAATTCATAACTAACAAAAGAGAAGTGTTATGAGACTCGGAGTGAAAATTTCAACGAGTTTAAGCTCTTGGGTTTGTACTTGAAAGAGAGGAAAAAAAAATGCTTCAAAAGGAATCTCATAGAAAAGAATCAAGAGAGGTTGAAAACATCGAATGGTGATAAAATAGTCAATTGACTAAGGAAGAGGATTAGATGAATGTATAGTCATCAATCTCCTTTTCTATCCCCCTTAAAAGAATAGAAATCTCAACGCAAGAGAACGCTCGCTATCTTCTCGGATTTTCATGACTTGGAGCAGTTCCTCGATCTTCTGATCTATGACGGTGCCATGTCGGCTCAATTTGCGTAGAATATAGGTGGTCGGTGATTGCAAATCTCTGACATCATCATGCTTTTATCCGTCAGTCCAAAATTTTAAGAAGCCTACGGTGCTTGAGGTTTAGGTGTTAAAATAGTCACGATGACGACGGCTACTAGCAGCTGTTGATCTCGCGGATTCTCGATATTGCGTTAGGATGCACGTTAACATTGACATCGACGTTAGCATTGTTGTAAGGGTGGCAGCATTGCGATCAACGTTGGCATCTTGGTCATTAGTTTCAGCACTAATTTTTATGGTGATGGGTTTCTAACTATTTGGTTCTCCAAAGGCATCGTGTGCAAGGATTTTGAAATCGCAATGGTAAAGCTTTGGTTCATGTCTAATGACAAATAATGATTTTAAAAAGATGATAATATAGTACAATTTGTCAAATCCTATTGGCACAGATATATAATAAGCACGTAACAAGTAAAGCCTAAATGTTGGTCAACATGTAGAGCCTATGTTTTTTCACGGTACGTTCTCACAATGGACTTATCCTATCTGACCTATTTTCAGTCACGATCGAACCAGGAAAAGAAAGTTTTTTTTTTTTCCAGGTACACTATTTACTAAGTAGCCTCCTTCAACTGTACCTTCTCTTTCACAGGGGGATTGTCTCTTCATCTTTAGACTTTGAACTATTTGTCTCGGTTGATCAGCTAGCCAAATACAATAGGAGGGGTTCCTCTATCGCTTTCTTCGGATCGAAATCAACGTTGGTTGCATACCTCCTCAGAGTCTAAATCACAACAACTAATAAAATATTTATAAGCTATAATTAGGTACGATGCCGCGCAGTTAGAAAAGTAATAATACTAATAAATAAGATAAATGTTTAACTATCTAGGCTTACGCTCTCGGAAAATGATCTACCCAACCTACCCAAGGTCGAGGGTTTGAAACTAAAGCTCTGATACCAAGTTGTAACGCCCCGATTTTTGGACACGTTAATTAAATCATTTTTAATTGATTTAATAATCCATAAAACTAATTTAAGAAAATAAAATTTTATTAAACAGAGTTTAGCAGCGAAAATCTCAAACTAAATTCAAAACTACTTAACTGTCTTACAACCCAACGAAATAAAACAGAGTTTAATAAATGTGATAACACTTTTGGAAATTAAAATAACAATACTTTAAATTAACAGAGCTTCTAAGGGAAGGGCATCCAAGACTCGACAAACTCCCCTTCCTCAGCTGGGAGGTTTTCACCCTGATACTGATCATCTTGAAGAGGATTCTGTTCTTCGGTCTCCGGATTACCTGGCATGAAACGCCAGCCCAACGGCACTATGATGAGTTTTGAAACTCAGTAGATAATCTCAACCCTACTAACCCTTACTCTACAATTAGCAGTTCAATAATATAACAATTGATAATACACAGAAGGTACAGAATAATAGCACATCATCTTTTTCTTTACTATCCATCAACTTACATGAAATCTAAGGATCATCTCCACGAGATCCTTTCCTCCCACATCCACTAACTACAACCGTCTCATGGGTCCACCCTTCCTCTTGCTTGTCCTGCACCAGGGTCCTAGGTGAGCGCATCTAAGTTATGTACCGAGCATGTTCTCACTTAAAACCATAACAGGAGGATTGAGTCATCCCATGACGTATCGTACATTAGGGTCGGACATCACTTACCCCACGCTAACTATAACCGTCTCATGGGACCCATTCTCTTCCTCCAAGAGAAACTTTTCATGACGTATCATACATTAACGTCTCACTAACTATAACCGTCTCATGGGACCCATCCCCTTCCTCGAAGGAGAACTTCCCATGACGTATCATACGTTAGCGTCACAACATATCTCATCACCAGGCCCCTCAGGTAACCCATTCAACACAGGGCCCCACAGGTTACCCTTGCCATCGCCATGGCTCAAATCACAATCCACAACTCACACTTCCAACACTTTACCATTTTTCCATTTACTTATCATCGTCTACATGATTCACTACTCGTAACCGTCCCGGGAACCTATTTGTCCAATCTATCAATACAACAACATTTCACACAATTCAACATTTTTACGAACATGCTAACAATAATTAACCATGTGATAAGTATAATCATGCGAAAACTACTCATGCGATAAGATTTATCATGCCATACAATTTATCATGCGAATACATTAATCATGCGATTTAAAACAAACTAAGTGATTCTTATTTGAGACTTATGCGATTAGCTTTTAATACACTAGGGTGAAATTTACAAACTAAACTCACTTGAAGGACTAAACTGGAAATAATCCAAAATATAATACCAATAAACAGTGGTCATGCGTTCGGACATTTCAGTAGGTTTCGGGTGGTTCGGCCGGCAGCGTCAGAATTGAAAGTTTATTTAATCTCGGGGCTAAATATTAAATTTTACTACTCACAAGTTAGATTTATAACCTCTTAAATCTTGAGGGGCTAAACTGTAATTCCTGATGGATGGTTTCAGACGTCAGTCATCTTCAACCTCGGTACTGTACATGCACAGGTGTCCATATATATAACACATATATATATATATACACACATATGGTTTGACCCGAAACTTTGACCGGGTCGTGTGATCAATCCCGACATCGAAACTGGGCTTATTATACCTTTCCGGAATCGTCTCGACAAGACGAACGAATCAGATTTTTCATACGAACAGTTCCCCGAAAACACAGATCTGAACTGAAAACGAAAGTTCCGATTTTCTCGACTTACAATGCACGGGTTCGTTTCTTTTCAATTCCTATCATTACAACTAATATAATAACACATTGATATACTTAGGAGAGAGAAGAGAAGAGATTTGTCTACCTCAAATCCGGATGAAAAGTAAAAACGGTTAACGGCTTCGGAGAAATCGGAGGTGACAACAGGAACGGGGAACCTCGGGTGGCCGATTCGGGACTATTTTTTCTGACGGTATTGTAACATTTTTTTTCTAGGTCGAAGTGGACTGTTTTGAAGTTGAAATGGGGCAGCGTTCGGGTTGTTTCGGAGGCGGAATAGGGCTGGTTTTGGGACTGGCTTTATCTGTTTTCAGAGCTACAATAGAGCCGAAAAATTAGAAACTACTACAATGGGTTGGTACGGTGGTGATTGATAGGTGGAATGGTGCTTGCAAGTAGTGGTAAGTATGAGGAAGGAGAAGCAATTTCTTTGCCAAAGGAGAAGAAAAAGAAGATAAAATCAATAATGGAAATTGGCATATGGGTTTGCTGGAAGATATGGACGAAGGAGAAGAAATAAATAAGGGTGCTGGTGGTTATCCCTCCCTCTCTCTGCCAAAATAAAGGAGGAAGTGGGGTGGATGATTTTTGTAGAGATAAGAGTGGGGATAGTTGGAGTGGGGGAGGATAAGTATGAAGGTGGTTGAGTGTGAGAGGGAAGTAGAGAGTTAGATCGCATAGGATTCTAGTTTGGGTTTAGATAGGAATGATAAGAGATAAGGATTGTGGGAACAAAATCTCATAATTTGTGGGATGATTACTAGTATCTATAATATCTATAATATAGATATAAGATACGCATATATAGTTACAAGTTGAATTAAAATTTTGCTAAACAAATTTTATTCACGAAAAATTAATCTAGGTTCTAGTTTATTCTAATTACACTTTTAAATAATTAATCGATTACGATAGACTATTTGATTAAAAATAATTTCTTTATTCGAAAAAAATAGGGCAAAAATTCGGGTCTTTACACCTACCTCCTGATTGCTACTCACCACTCCATCTAAGACTTCAAGCAGCTCATCTTCAGAATCGCTGAGCTCTTCCCCCGGAGAGTGAGTATCTGGAGGTGAAATGCTGGATTGATTGAGGTGATTACAGTCAACCTTTTGTTTCCCATTCCCGACTTGAGTCACAACTTGAGCTGCAGGTTGTGGAGGGAGTGAAGAGGTGAAGGATTTGTTAGCACATTTGATTGTGTGATGGCCAAAGACATGGCATATGCCACACATGGGAGGCAGGACTTGGTATTCAACTGGAACAACTACAGATTTTCCTGCAACAATGACTGTAACCTCATCGGGGAGAACTTGCTCAGCACTCACCTCAATACAGATTCTAGCCTTTGTGGATTTAGTATGGAGGAGGCCAGGTTGCATAGTCTTGGCTGTGGCTTGATCAACATGAAGAGGCTTCCCAATTGTACTTGCCACCCTACTCAAGCACTCCTGATTCCAAAGCTCAAAAGGAAGATTGTGAAGCTTAACCCAAGCTGGAATTTTGGAAGGTTGGTCCTGAGCAGGCTTCATCATCCTGTGCCAATCTTTTAAGAACAAGGTACTTTTGAGAGAAGAAATAAGACTCTCCTTCTAGAACTTGCATTTTAGCTTGTTCATCTCTGAATTCAAACAAGTAGAACCCAGCTACATTAGGCTTGACAACCACAAAGAGGTCTTTCCATTGGTTTCGAGCAGTGGATACCAAGAGGGGGTAAGGCATTTGACCATCAAGGAAATGACCAACCAAATATTTGTTCCATTTCCCCACCTCAGTCAACTCTATGTCAATTTCAACTAAAGCTTCTTTCCCTCTTTGTAAGTCAAGGAAGAAATCCAATTTCATATCCATAGAAGGACTCTGCGACTAGAGAATAAAGGCCCAATTTTTAGGTTTGGGTTTAGATTGATCTGACCCAGCTTGGGTTTGAAATTGGATTGGTGTGGTAGAGGGTTGTGTTTTGGTTGAGAGTGAGATAGGTTAGCAACTGTTTTATGAGGAGGAGAACTAGGCGAAGGATCTGATTCAAGACCAGAAGCACGACTAGCAGGCCGAGGCTTAGTATCCTCGATACTATAACCTAGATTGGGATCACCCTCCACATAGGGATTTCCTCTGGCGTTGAACAAGATCTGAGGATTAGGGTTCGGAATTTGTACCTTTCTTTGTGAAAGCTCGAGCTGAGAGTTATTGTCGAGGAGGTTGGCCGCTCGCTCCTCCGCTTCCCTCATCAATGCTTCTTCGAAAACTTGCTGCAATTTCCGTGAAGGACTAGTGTTTTTGAGCGTTTTAGAGATGAATGCCCCAAACTCAGCTGGAGATGGTATAGGAATTACATTCCTGAGAGTTGATCCCAAATTTAAGTCGCTTGAATAAGATGGATCAAGGGATAGAGCACCAGGGCAAAGATCGAAGGGTTTGTGGATTTTCTGAGAGGGGCTTGAGTTTTTGGTTGACTTCCTAAACCCAGTTGGAGATGATGATCGGATTTTCCATGGAGAATCGCCGTTTCTCCAAGGCCTTGTCAGAGATCGCCGAGAATCCCCTCACATGTCAGAGCCTTCATATGCAGTGCCTGTATTTGTTTGATACCGTAGCAAAAGTTCCCCTCACATGTCAGAGCCTTCATATGCAGTGACTGTATTTGTTTGATACCATAGCTAAAAGTTGATATTGATTCTGCATCGAAGGGGACAATCCATACGGAACGCAAACCATTCTCTTGCAAAATCAACTTGTTCTTGGATCATGTACTTTTAAAGAGTTTTATGGAGGGAATGGAAAAGGTGAAGGAAACGAGACGAAGATAATGATGCGAAGGAGCTAAATTTATTTCTTTCGTTTTCATTTAACTTCCTTCCCTTCCCTTGGTATATCCTCACAGAAGTTCGGGATTCAAAAGCAGACAGAAGTTGCATGAAAAAATACTATACGAAGGCCATGCCATCACAATCCCTTGAAAGGAGTCAAAGCAAGAATCTATTCTTTTGGAAGAGATTCTCTGGTGATCTAGGTACAGATATATGACCTTTCGTTATACATTATGACATTCACATGGAAGCAGCTTTACCAGTGAACTGAAAGGTCATTAAACTGCTAGCAGGAGGATTCTCTCTTGGATGCTTGGAGGCATAGTGATCAACAAGCTGATTTTGATTAGCTAGCTGTACCTGAAAACACATTTAATTTCCAGAGTTTACTCATAGTTTTATTATGCAATTAATTAAAAAGAGCAGCAAATGAAGGCAGGAGCATGTGAGACCTCTAAATAATGATAGAACACACGAGAACAGAGAATAATTGTGCGGCATCATATCAATGAAGGAAAACTTGCTAACTGGTTGACAACAACAGAGAGCGTGTTTTATAAAAAGTAGATAGAAATGGAGAAGTAATGGAACAAAAGAGTTGACCAGAAAACAAAAGAGCAACTCCAACTCTAGCCAAGACCCTTCTTCATAAGGTTTCAATGAAACACACCTAACTTCTTCAACTAGTATTAATCTTCATTCAATCTGTCTAAATAGAACCAGAAAAACAGAGCCCCTTTTTGGGGAACTTAACTTTATAAGGAAATACACTAGTTGTTGCACTTCAAAAAAATCACTTTCACGGGGTGCCCTTCAAAATAACGATTTAATTGTTAAATTTTGTTTTTTACTTTTTTACCACGTCTACTTATGTTTTTTGTTTCTTTCTTGTTTCTTTTTTCTTTGAATTCAATATGAAGTTGATGATGACAAGAAGCATCATACAATAATAGTTGTATTGAGTTAACACATTTCACATCCACAAAAAAAAAGTTCACACATTTCACTCAATCTACACTCTAAATTTACTTTTCCTAGTTGGATAGTTAGGCTCTGATTGTACTGAGGTTTTGACCTCTTGTTGGTCTTGGTTGGTTGCTTTATAAAAGTTTTAACTTAGCCCAAAAAAAAAATCTACACTATAAAAAATGCAAACGCTTGTGAGGCTGCAAACAGCTAAGACGAGCTATGTATAGTGCTTTACACACGCAGCTCCACAAGGGTGGATCCTATTTAATTTGAGCATTGCATGAGCTAACATTAAACTCACATTCATGTCTAACCTCTTGACAAGCTAGGTTGGACCAGTCTGCTTATGAAAGGTCCTTCCCAAATAAAACAGTACCTCTTTTTTTTTTTGATGAGTCGAATAGAAAGTTACAACAACTCTTCTAAACCAAATCAGACTTCCAATTCAGCTTTAATTCCAAGAGTGTTTTTAACTTAGGTTCTATGAACATACATTCTAACTTCTATGGCTACGACTGATATTTTCATTTGAAGACAATTTGTAGTTATTGGAAGTAAGATCACAGGAGAATTCACCTGAACAGGATGGGCAAAGTAGGTCGTCCCTGAAAAACTGACCCAACGTGGAGATACTTCTCATCAATCTGGACATCATCCTTTTAATCTAAGAAGCAAGATCTCTCAAAAGAATGTTACTTGTCCTTGTCCAACCTCGACACTCCTCAAACACTCTCGGAAACATGTCCCTTAAAAACTGACCCAACATGTACTTCTGGTCAATTAGGAAATCACCAAACACTCTCTGCAACCTTAACACTCCTCAAACACTCTCGGCAACGTGTTCAATACTCTTTCTTTTGTCTAATATTCGACAATAACCACGTGTCCAACAATCTATCTGCTATGCGTCGCACAATTCATTGGTTTCGTTGACTAAGAACCATGGTTATCAAATGCGCACCAAGGCGCATGACTGGTGCTTCAAGAAGGTTGGGTGGGGCAACAACGCATACGTGCAGCTTAGACGCAGAGGCTCACGCATCGATTTAAGGCGAAAGGCACAAAAATGGCGCGCCTCTTTACAATCTATGTGAAATACAATAAAAGAAGCGTAAAAACATCAAAACCCAAATTGAGTAACCTCTCTAATTGACATCTCTCAAGGTAACAGAACCAGCCAACTTTGACCTAACCTGAATCGACAACACTGGATCCAAACTCACTCTCTCTCTCTCAATACACAAATGGTCGGACATTCACAGCACTGGCTTCATGACAGTATACACCATCAAGTACTAATGCATCAACATAGAAATCATCACTGTGCACGTAATTAATATAAAGGTCTCAAAGAATCAGTTTTTATCCGTTCAAAACACAATACGCAGCCAAAAGACAAGATTTCTTCCCGATTGATCGAAACAATGAGACAAAATTGTCGAAAAAGCGATCAATCGCCAAAACCAAATCTAAAATACAACCAAGCCTCCAAAATAACTCCACTCCTTTCATCAGAAACCAGAAAAGAAGTGAAAGAAAGAGATAGAGAGTGTCCATTACCCAGTCAGCCTTCTTCTTCTCCGTTCTTCCCTTGTATCAAAATGAAAGTATGTTGTGAAAAACCCCACCAAAATCAAGGGGAATATCAGGCACAGTATGTTCAGACAATTAAGCACCACAAGTGGCATAAATGAAAGATAAATTGTATGTTCAGAAAATCTGATGTGCAAATACTAACATTTGGGGGAAACCCAATACATGTGAAGTGTAGAAGACAAATTCAAAAAATAAGCTAATAGGCACATAGATGTGAAAACTTGAGTCGATTGTCCACACGCTAGAAACCCCAGAAAGGGACGTTCTTAAAAAATTTCAATACACACAAACAAAATCTCTTCCCATCATAAATTCTTGTACATTCCCAACCTCGTAAAATGTATTCGGAGGAATGAGATGGGAATTCATCCGAAACTAACTGCAATGGCAATAGATAGTTGAAGGTCCAAAAATGTAAGTAAATTAACATGCAAAATGTGATGCAAGTATTCCTGAGATATACAATTGTAAATGGCTTATTTATCTTTTTGATCACCAAAGTGTTAATCCCGTCTCATTTTCGTCCCCAATGTAAACATTGAAGACATTTAGTCCCCAAAGTATCAATTTTGTACCAATTAAGTCCCCAAGTCTAACGCCATAAGCTTCATCCGTCAAAATGAGGGGCATCGTTGTCATTTCACCCACCCCTAAATTTCCAACAAAGAAAAACGAAGTAAAAAAAAAGAAGAGGGAAAGCTTTGTAGTGGCAACTGTCACGCCCTCGATTTTCAACATAAATAAATAATCCATTTTTAATAAAGGTCTCTCGCATATCATAGATAATACCCAAAAGAGTCTTCCACCTGTTTAATTTACAAATCGAATCCCCAAGATTAAAGTTATACAACTTAGGCACTTCGGCCCCAAATAAACATAAACGCAAGTACAAACATGTTATCAAGTATTAAACTATTTAGTCCAGAGAATCTAGAATAATTAGTTACAACTTATCTTTATCAAAATAAAGACATTACAAAGATGTTCAAGTTTCTAAACAATGTTAACTTCCACAAAGTCCTTCACTTCCAGACACGCAATGCATGCAAGTTACCATCCAACATTTGAACCTGAAAAGAAAGATTAGGTTGAGCTACACTAGACCAGTAGAGAAATCTTTACACAAGCTATATGAAAATGTGATGATTTATGCATCAAGAATGAATGAGTTCTAATGAACGGACAAGAGATACAACTGGGCTCCACAATGAACCGACAAGTTACGACCATGGGATCCTATACATCTTGAAGGCATCCCTAACCATTCGTACGTCACCTCGAAGCAGCATTAAACTCATATCATTCTAAATAATCACGATGATTTCTCAACCCTTTTATGACTACTCAACGAATGCCACGAACAACCTCACTATTCAATACCATTTGCCATCATGACTCTTTTCATAAATTTTTTTCCTTTTGATTACCAAAATAGTTTAGAGAAAACTCATGACCATCACAGGTCAAGCTCCGTTGATTCGAGCTTGAATAGCCGGAATCCGTTGATTTGTGCCCAAATACCGGAAACCGTTGATTCGCTCAGGAATATCGGAGGATTTTTCATAAAAATCATTTTTCCAAAAAAACCAAAGTCCTTTCTTTTCAAAAACTTCAACAGAATCAATCATTTATCTCTTTCTTTAACGGTCACAAACTCAAGCCATAAACAGCCCAAACAACAACATGAACTTCTATAATCAATCATAACTCCCTTCATCAAGCGAGACATTCAACTGTATTACCACACCTTGCGTTACAGTGAATTCTCTCCACCTGGGTTTCCGCATTACCACACCTTGCGTTGCGGGCCCTCTAGAGTCTACGCATTACCACACCTTGCGTTACAGGACCCTCAATTCAACATTCATAACTCACACAACACATATACATTATCAATCCGAATACAAGATGACAACACTTTCCAAAGTCACAACCTTTCATTCATCATCATTCAATGTATTACAAACCCATAACCATGTTCTATTATACGTTAATAAATACCTTACGTTCACATTATCCCTCAATGTCTATCTCGACGCCCTATGTCACGTACCGAACCCACAACGATTCCCCGACACACCACCTGCTAGGTTATAAACAAGAATCTATTGAACGAGTGCCAAAGGAACCTAGGATGATCAGTCAAGATGAAGCACGAAGATACGAGTTACCCTATTCTCTTCCGAATCACTAGGTAAACCCCTATCGACCAACAAAGCGCCCCACGTCATACCTTATATCCTACGACACACGATAACCTCTCTACAATACACTTTTTCATCCTACCATTCGTTACGTCTTGTCATAGCACCTAACATACCTATTGTGTACATCACCTCATGCCATAATGACTCTCAAGTACCATCAATCCCATAAATACATTTCGATTAAGTTTTAATCTAGTAAGACACTACTCTTTCTCTAACGACGGAAAGCCAACGAGACGAGGATAGCTTAAGTAAACCAAAGGAATTCAATTAAGCATGCTTGAAATAGGTTTGGAGGTGTCCAAAAGGAATTAGAAGTGATCGGGGTTCAAAACAATCGACGGAGGAGCAGCAGGAGCAAAACTGGAGTTAAGCTCATGGTATCGATACGCACAAAATCTGTATCGATACAATATTCACTGGCAAAAAGATAAGCTTACTGTATCGAAACGCCACAAAATCCGTATCGATACCACGGGGCTTCGGGTAGCGATTTCAGCAGATTTTCAAGGCACGTTCAACAACTAAAATCCAACAACCCAAAGCATGATTCTATACCAAATCAACACATAAACATATAACAAGTGCAAGAAATCCCTACCTCGACGTGTAAACATGAAGATCCATCCCAAACAAGCGAGCCCTAGCTCCGAAGGCTTGAACAAACCGAAATACGCCTCCCCACGCTTAACCCACCGAGATATGAACTCATAATCGCAAGAGGAAGGTGGATTGGAGGTTGATCTTCATGGGTTTTGGGCTTTGAGGTGAAGATTTGTGAGATGGAGCAAGAGAGAGAGAGAGAGGGAGCCGAGAGAGAGAGATATGGTGTGGGAGATGAGAGAGAGTGAGATGGGTTTTTATTATCCCCTACACACACACCCTCATATATATACTAGTACATATACAAATTACACATGCTCCCCTTCAACTTACAACCCTATCACTCAAGCCCCAAATCAAATAAACTCACAAATTTCTCATTTATGCATTACTTTAGCATTCATAAAACCTTTAAACTATTTTCGAAAAAAATACGGGTCTCTACAGCAACAACGGCTGCCGCCACCATGGTCGCCGCCCCCCCCCCCCCTCTCTCTCTCTCTCCGTTGTCTTCACACCACTACCTACCAATTCCCAGATCTTATCTTACACTCACCCCGACTTAAACGTAAACCCCGAAATCACTTTAAACCTAATTTCAATCCCTTCCTTCATCCCCAACCACCTCTCTAATCCCTATTTTCTGTTCCTTTTGTAAAAGCCCTAGTTAAGTTTATAGATTCTTTACGCTTTGGAGTCAACCTGAATTTCATGCATCCAATGCCCTAATTTCACATGCTTCGAAAATGGAGCCTCTATAAACCAGCAAAAGCAAAACAAAAAAGCATTAGATTACAGTAGACACCTCCCTGACGCAGGGTATCGCCATACAGATTGATCATTGCTGTTTGTTTGGTTGTTTGCTTCGTAAACTAAGATCGTGGATATTCCCATGGCTAGGAACATCACCACACGATAGCGGTTATCATAAAAACAGAGTCGCCACCTAGTTTAAGAAAACTAGGAAAAACAGATAGAGATTCTGGGCACGGGAGCCAAAGGTACAATGAGGGGAAAGTGTTAGACGCTCCTCTCTGTCCAGTCGTGAGACTAGCCCATAATCGTTCGACATAAGATTATCACATGCTTGATTTAATTCTAAACACATAAACTGATTTTAATTAGCCTTTAAATAGTTAATGGTGAGCCGAGACTGTATTGAAAGCATGCATCAGAAAATAGAAAACAAACAGACTGTCCTAGGGAGATGGATCCCACGGCCGGTGAATAGATGTCACGGCCGAGGGATCCTCTTGGTTTGATGTACCGGTCGATGGATCGAAGATACAGCCAATGTTCTTCCTCACACCAGACAATACGACTAACATATAATCAGAATACTATGATTAAGCGTAAAAGACAGGAAATAAATTGAACGAGAGGCCCCTGGGCCTCACCACCTTGATCCCTCAGTAGCTTGATTGCTTCAGATTGAGGGTGATTGACTGATTGCTTCTTGAAAGCCTAGGGTTAGGGTTTGAACTTCGGGGTTTGATCGTCTGATTAGAGGCTGCCTTTGGAAGGTTAGGGCTTTTGTAGAGGGAATTTGAGAGTGTATTTCTGCAAAGTTTCGTGGCTGATGGGGGTGTGTTGGTCTCTTAATTTTAGAGCCGAAGGCCCTCTTATATAGGCATAGGGATGACACAACTCAACCAATCAAAACACACGATTGGAATTGGAGTTATAGAGTGATACAAACTCTTTAAGGTGATCCTCTAACGTAGCCCGAATGCATCGGGATTTGGCTGCTAGGGTTTTGTGAACGGATCAAACGTATGACAAAACATTCCAGAATCTAGAAAACAGACGATCTGGCGGCCAATAAAAGGATGTGGTGGCCGAAGAATTGATGTTGCGGCCGAGGAATGGTCCTGGCGGCCGGATAATCGATCTGCCTCGGCCTCTGTCACAGGGTGATCTACCAAGAACTCTGCCACAACCCTTCCTTTCACTGATTTCCTTGTCATGTATTTGAGGTCGAATTCTTATAGACACCTCCCAAACGGGGCATCGCCATACAGATTGATCACGCTTATTTGGTTCCACTTCATAAACCAAGATCGTGGACATTCCCATGGCTAGGAATATCGCCACACGATAACGGTTATTATCAAAATAGAGTCGCCACCTAGTTTATTAAAACTAGGAAAAATGGACAGAGATTCCGGGTGCGGGAGCCAAGAGTACAATAAGGGGAAGGTGTTAGGCACCCCTCTTTGCCCAGTCGTGAGACTGGCCCATAATTGTTCGACATACAATGTATATTTGCTTTATTTAATTCTAACACATAATCTGGTTTTTAGCCTTTAACAGTTGATAAGGTGAGCTAGTACGATAAATGAAAGCATGCATCAAAATAAACAGGAAACAAATATGTCCCAGCAAATAGATCCCTCGGCCGGTGAATTGATGTCACGGCCGAGGAATCCCATTGGATTGATATATCAGCCGAAGGATTGATTCCCCAACCGATGTTCTTCCTCACACCAGAATACGAACAGTTAATAGAAAGAACTAATTAAAAGCGAGAGACGGAAATTAAATCAAACCGTAGGCTCCTGGGCCTCACCACCTTGATCCCTCAGAGATTGATTGCTTGGATTGCGATTGATTGTAGATAATAGTGGTTGATTGTGGTAGTCAACTTCACAAAACCCTAGAACAAAGTGAGTTCTTTGGGGGTTTTTACTCTCGGATGCGGCTACTCACGGGAGGTTAGGGCTTTTGCAGAGGATTGATAGGAGATGATTTCTGTAGAGTTTGGGGGCGGATCATGGAGTGGAGAGATGTGTATTTCATGGGTATTATTTTGGAACCCTAAGGCCCTTTATATAGGCAATTGGTGACTCACTCGGGCCAATCAAATGGCGTGAATCAAAGTGGAGTTCTAGGGCAATAAGACCTCTATGGTAAGTGTATTCGTAGCCCCGAAGTAATGGTTCGTGGCTGCTAGGGTTTGGGCGAACGGATTGAAAAGCTGCTGAACATTCTAGAATCTGGAAGACATCGGTATGCCGGCCGCCCAAATGATTTCACGGCCGAAGAAAGGATTTCGCAGCCGCGTAAAGGATTTTCCAGCAAAAGGCCAAACTTTGCGGGCTCGCTCCGGACACTCTCGAACTCGGTTTTGCACGTTCTTTGGACCGTTGGAAAGCTTGTTGAGTCTACTTTCTAACCCAAGTAGTTTGGATCAAATATATTTAGTACATCAAAAGATATGACAATTTTACCCTTAGTGGGTCAGAAAATGGATTGTTTTGGTAAAATTCTCGTATCTCCCTCATTTCAAATTGGTTTAAGACTTATTATATATCAATAAAGAGGGTTTTGAAACTACTACAAGATGGTGGAATCCAACCACAAAAATAAGGAAGTTTAATTTATGAAAAATGGGCTAAAAGCAAACTTATTTGAAGATCGACGATGCTACCAAGGCTAAAACACATTTCTATCCACTCTAAGTATCGCTTGGCACTCCTATCACCTATTTCAAAGTGTTCCTTAGTCCCTTAAGAGTTCCACAAAGTTCTTAAGGCTTTTACGAAGTCAACCACAATAACCACATATCATATTCGTCATCGGGATGGTCCCCAAGGTGGGACT
This sequence comes from Rhododendron griersonianum, assembly GCA_018127125.1. Lineage (NCBI taxonomy): Eukaryota > Viridiplantae > Streptophyta > Magnoliopsida > Ericales > Ericaceae > Rhododendron > Rhododendron griersonianum. The sequence continues at coordinate 25,991,086 of CM030790.1, read as the reverse complement.
TGAAATAATCGTTGAGCCAAATTGGGGTGTCTACAGATGTCCCTCTTTGACTGAACTTGGATAGATCGCGAGGTGTATTCAAGTAAAAGTCAAAGCTGTAAAAAGCAACTCAATTTGGTCCAACCACTATTCCAAGGGTTTTTTTTAAAAAAAGGTTTTAGTTATGGTCAGACCGGGAGGCTGCCTACGTATTCCACAGGGGAAATTCAGACCAATCGTAGTTCGGGACAACCAAAAACAAAAGCGCAGAGCTTTAGAGGAGGAATTTGCCATCGGGCCATACAAAGCCTTCGAGCGATGTGCCTGAGCTATGCCAGGATTTTGGCGGAGAGTAGTTGAAGGAGCGCCGAGCTGCCGGGGAAATTCTTGCGGAGAGCATCTTCAGTATTTTGGGGTAGATCTATACACATCGGGTGTGTAACGCCCCCATTTTCGGGTACATTAATTAAACACTTTTTATTGAATTAAAAGACTAAGAGTCAAGCTCATTATTACAACATAGATCCTACTAGAGTACTTTTTATTACACAAAGGATGGGAATTTCTAAGGCGTTCTATAAATCCGCTTCTTCCTCCATCCTAGCAAGCTCCTCGGCTCCAAAAGCCTCCAATGTGTACTGTTCACCTTGCTCGTCAATCAACTCTGACACATTATACCAGCGTCACCCCAGTATAATATGTCAGGGTCACCAAAAGGTAACACCGTGAGCTACAAAGGCTCAATAGAATAAACCATACCCACTAACCCTTAACTTATAACAGAAAGGGAATATAAGCAATTACACATGCTCATTCAACAACATAGTTAACAATTACACATCCGCATTTACTATCTTACTAGCGTTGGTGTCATGCCTTTTCTTGAGTTTTTCCTATGCGACTCGTCATAGACCGTGTCATCCTTTTCACCTTTATTTACTAAATCACATTTCCAAGTTTCATTAACAAATTGCTACTAATGAGGCTACCAAGTCCGGCTCCATTAGCAACACACACGATGGGCTACCAAGTCCGGCCACACCGCGGTTTTCACAATCCATTCAAATCTTGCATTGGCTCCTCTCCGCGGATAACCAAGCCATATTACCACATGAGACTACCACGTCCGGCCCCATTGGAAATCTTCGCAATGGGCTACCAAGTCCGGCCACATTGCGGTTTTCGCAAGTCCATACAAAGGGCTACCGAGTCCGGCCACAATGCAGGTTTCCACATCCACACAATGACTACCACGTCCGGCCATTATGTAGTTTCAAATATATTTTTTATCCATATCAACCACACCCTAGGTGTCATGTTTCTAACTTTCTCGGTTTACGTGTCTCGTTCTCATGCATAGACTCCGCGGTAAGACTTTCATGTTATCATAGAAATCTTGAAACTAAATTAGCAAGATCATCCAACTCTATATTTAATAGCATGCTTACTTTATCGCAACATCATACTCAACATTTAATCATACAAGGTAAAGCATAGTGTCACATGGACGGACACCTTTGGAGTGGTAAACCACTTATGCTTTATCAACAACAAGTAGTCAAATAATCACATAATCATGCTCATAATCATAATACGAATACTTAAAGCTAAGCTACGAACATTATCTTTCAATATTCATTCTTTCTTTCATAAGTTCAAAAAAGCATATGTTTATTGGTTTGCAATGCATATATCAGAATAGTGTCAATGGAGATTCTACGTATACTTAGGATTCGAAGGTATAGAATAGTCTACAATCATTTCAAAATACGCATACAATACGCTATACTTAGAGTTTAGGAGGTATAGGAAAATCCTAGATGATCATACAAATATCTATACTTAGGATTAGAAGGTATAAGAAAAATCTACCGTTCTTCTTAGCGGTAGTGACGACTACGGAAGTTGGAAGGTACATCGGCGGTCGGACGGAGTAACTTCTTAGGATGGCTTCCGGTAGCTTCGAAAGAGAAAGGTTTCTCTCGAAACTTAATCTTGACTAATACTACTAAAACTTTTGGATCGATAGGGTGGTGGAGTGGCGGTTTAGTGGCGGCCTTGGTTGAGTTTCTTGAAGAACTTGGGAAGAACTTCAAGAACAAGCAAGAACACCAAGAACAAGAGAGAATGCTAAGCTTTCTAGAGAGAGAAGTTGTAGAATGAAGGTGTGAGTTGAAATGGGAAGGATTGGGTTCTATTTATAGCCAAAGGTTGGATCATTATCCAAGAGGTAAATTTTCTCCTAGCATTGTTTGTTCAATGGATCATAAAATGACTAGATTTGATTGTCCTTTGGTGAGGTAAGATGATGGCTTCAAAGGACATGACTAGGCTCATTTGTACACTTTGCACACATCACACAATCTCTCTCTCTCCCTCTCTCCTGGCCTCTCTCTCTCTCTCTTTGGTACAATGTAAGTACATAGGTGGAAAGATTACAAGACTTTCCTTCCATTTCTAGGGTAAATCTAGGTTATTCTATTGGGGTCTAGGTCTAGTCTAGTACTTTGGAAGATTGGATTTGGATAGAAAGAGTAAGAAACCCTAGATTTGGTGGTACATGATGAGGTATGAAGATGGCTCAAAGGACAAGACTAGGCTTGGAAGAGTACAAGGGCACACATCACCAATCTCTCTCTCCCTCTCTCATCCGGCCTCTCTCTCTCTCTCTTAGTCTAAGGGACACCTAAGCATGAAAGGACTATGGTTTGGTGGTTGACTTAGAAAGAGTAAGAGATTATGTTGTAAGGTTGTAAGGATATCTAGTACTTGAAATCTCTCCCATATCTCTCCATATATCTTTCTCTCCAAGTACAAGTACTTAAGTATTTATATACTAGGATTTGAAAGAAGACAATCCAAAGAGCACATCACTCTTCTTCCTCTTTCCTATCTCTCTCTCTCCCTCTCCCATCTCTCTCTCGGCCTCTCTCCTCTCTCGAATTCTCTCTCTCTCTCTCTCTCTCTCTCCTTCTCTCTCTCTCCCTTGATTGGAATAAGTATATAGAAGATGACTAACCTAAAAGGACAATTGTACTTCATGATCTTATTCTAGGTTTCTAGGTCAAAATTCCTAATAGAATAAGTCTAAATGCCACCTATGTACTTATAAATTATATTCTAGGACTTTAAAATCTTAGGATGACATATACAGACCTAATACTTTAAGTAAATAGGTACATATCATATCTAGTAAGTAATTAACTAAAATAAACCTAATACTATGGCTTGACTTGGCCTTTTTGACTAATGGACCAAAATTCCCCTAACTTTTATTATCCAATGGGTAATGGATGGAAAGTACTATGCTTATATAATCTATCTATACAAGTACCATGACTCATGGTGAGTCTACTTAAACTAATAGATCTTGTACTAGGTAGAAAGATTAACCTATTGTCCAATGGTCAACAACTCTCCTAACTTTTATTATCCAATGGATAAAGAGAAAAGGTGACAAGTAAAGATTTCCTAGTAAATCTATATGTCCTTTAGGCAATATGCTAAGAAGTACACAAGGTACTATGGAATCTAATAGGATTTTTCTAGTCAAGTAGATTTTCCATTAAACTAGTCTAATAGGCACATGTCCTTATTATAAAATATTGAACTAGTGTACTTAGGAAATCTAGGGTATTAAATCTACTAGGTACATATCTATATCTTTAATAATAAAATCCCATGGGAAAATCTAGAAATGATTTATTTAATAAACCCTAGTACTTGATGGAAGACTAATTCTATTATCCAATAAACAATATTTTTCCTAGCATTTATGGACCAGAGGTTAAAGAAGCAAATAATATATATGTAGATTTTTGACCTAGTATAAAAGTACATAAGATACTTATGTGATCTAGGAAGATTTCTAGCCAAAATTCCTCATTAAACAATGTCAAATTGACACATGTCTTTACACCATTTAATATTAAAGTACAAGAGAATCCTAGGGCTAGATATCATATCTATTTCTTTATTCTTTTAGCCATATCTAATAAGTCTTAGTACTAGGTAGAAAGACTAACTTATTATCCTATGAATAATATTTACCCTAACTTTTATTATCCAAAGGTCATCCATTTCCCTTGTAGTTATTAACCAATGGTCTAAGATGGAAGGTACTCTATATAGATATAAGTACAATGACTCATGGTGAATCTATTAAACTAATAGGTCTAGTACTTGGTGGCAAGACTAAGCTATGGACCAATGAGTAATATTCTCCCTAACTTTTATGGACCAATGGATAACAAAGTAGAGTATAATATTGGAATATTATATATACATCTTTCAAATATGTGTACAAAGGCCTATATAATACTATACAAGTGTACCTTGGTCAAATCTAATAAAATATCTTAGGTAGAAAGCCTATTGTCCAAGGGATAAAGATTTCCCTAACTTCTATCGTCCAATGGGTAAAGGTCAAAGATGACTTTGGTCCAAAGGGTTCCTTTAGGGTTTGGAAAGGTTCAAAAGATTCAATTAGGGTTGGAAGTGCATTTGGTAGTTAGGTTACCTCAACGAATCGGTTGGAAGCTAACTAGGCTTGCTAAGTAGGATTTCTAGCCAAGAAATTGGATTCTAAGACTTTATCTTAATAGTTAGGAAAATAAACTAGACACTTGTCTTTAGAAAATGACCTTATTGCTCGGAGTGAAGAAATCCAATTTTATAAGTCTAGGATTTAGTAACGACGGATTTTTGGGTATTAAAAAGAAATTTTAAAAGAAGTCCAAGTAATAAAAAAAAAAATTCAAATTTTTAACGAATTTTTACTGACCAAAAATCAGGGTCGTTACAGGGTGAGTCATTTGCTTTTCATGATCATCCTTACTTTGACTGAGGGGAGCTCGGTAGAGTAGCCTATCCTTGCGAATGAGCTTGATGGAATTGATGTAATTTGGGGCGGAATCCAAACCATCTTCTGGAGACGAATCGGACGCTGGTTTTGAGATATGGGGACATAAGGCCAGTAACTGGAGCGCTGGGCTTTGAGATGAAGGTACCGAGGCGTGGAGTCGATTGCAGTCATGAGGTGAGAGCCTGAGAATTTGGAACTTAGAGCTTGAAGTGATGGAACCGAGGCGTAGAGCCGGTTGTAGTTGTAAGGCGAGAGCCTGTGGAGTCGGAGCTTGGAGCTTGAAGTGATAGAACCGAGGCGTAGAGTCGGTTGTAACCTGTTTCAAGTGCAAACACAGGGTATATTTGATAGCAAAATGCATTCAACTAGTGAATCCCATGAGTGTAGCATCAGGTTTCATTCAAGGGAATGTTCAGGCAAAATAAATCTAGTGACTCACAAACATCATCATAATGCATCAAGAGATACAACGCCATGAGGCGTACAAGACGAGAGACGTAATTTTGATATCGTGCACTCTATTTGGAATTTAGGACGTAACACTCATTATGCTTCGAATCGTTGGACGTGTGATTAGCCTACGTCAAATGACATGCAACAAAAACATCAATCACTGCAAGCCACATTATTCAATACAATGGTGTAAGAGGTATGTGCTCATTATTTTGTTAATAGAATGCTTAGAGTAAAATAGTTCATACCACATTAAAGGATGCCAAGGGGCAAAATATGTCAAGAGACATAGTATACCACAACACCACATTTAGGAGCCAAGAGGCGCAACATGTCGAGAGACATAACATATCAAGAGATGCAAGGCCATGAGGCATGTAGGTCAAGAGACTCAGGCGTCAAGGGACACAACATCGAGAGGTGTATAAGTCAAGAGACCTAATACATCGAGAGATGTAATGCTAAGAGGAATAGTGGTTGAGAGACCTATTACATCGAGAGATGCAATGCCAAGAGACATAGTGGCCGAGAGACCCAATACATCGAGAGATGCAAATGCTAAGAGGCATAGTGATCGAGAGACCTAATATATCAAGAGATAGTGCCTATTTTTTCCTTTTCAGAGCCAAGAGGCATCACATTAATAGATAATCAAACACATTATAATGCAAGCAACATGTAGTAGTGAAGGCAAAAATCAAATATTAGATCAAGACACCAATGCAAAACCAAATAACCACAACAAAAGACATGAAAGCGAATCAAACGTGCGGGCCAAAGAGGCCTAGGGAAATGTCTAGATAAGACTAAACAGTGAGGTGCTCACGTAGACAAATCAACTGTGCGGGCCAAGAGGCCGATGCAACTGCCTAAACTACGCATCAAGCAACCATGTGATTGTGGTGATATGCAAACAAGTGTTTTGGGACATCTCAACTTTCGCGTACTCAAGCTAGTGCTTCTCCTACACCATAAGATGGCAACAAACTCTATACTAGTCAAATGGCTATGACAAAGAAGACAATGAGATCCAAGAGACTTGAAAGATTGCAACACTCTAGCAATGCTGCTAACACACTGTATGGCCCAAGAACCTTCTAGCTACACTCTTCGTGAAATGGGAAACCCATGTTATGTCCATGAAAATTTGCAAATAAGTAATTGTGTTTGTATTGCTGTGTCAAAAATGCTTAGGATAAAATCAATTTTGAAAGTTTCTCCTTGAGGATTTCAAAACCACATCATTTTACCTATATGATTCACATTCAAAACCACTCAGTCGTCAAGAGACGCAAAACTGTTCCACGAACCCATGACCCTAGCGAGTTTATTGCTTCAGGGTGAATTGACTACTTTGAGTTGGATTGATAAGTGACCACAGCGTGCCTCATGAGAGATTGTGCGCTTCTAAAAGGGGGACATAGTTGTGCCCCTTTGCTTCACACCACTTTTCCTTCCACATTGGTTATGCCCCTAGTATCTAGGACTTTGTTGCTAAGTTGCGTTCTTCAATCCAAGAGGACTTTATTATGGACCATATTGTAGGTTAGGGTGTTGGGTTAAGAAAGGAAGGGATATAACAGCTCAAACCTACTTTCTACTCATGCTTGGGTTCCAAAAGCTAGCAGCCATCTAATCGCTCTATTCTGTATGAGAGGAAGATGTTTCTTCAAAATGCCCCTTGTTTTTTGATTGGAAGGGATGATATTTTTCTTCTTTCAAAACCCCATTGTGTGATGGGATGCTTACTTTTCATTTTGTAGTCATCTCTCATTGCATTCTTATCTACCCCAGTGTGGGGGATGGCTGTCTAGGAGGCTTTATTTGAAAGAAACTATCCAGATGCTCAATGTGGCTAGCAAGGGATAAGTGTTTGGATAGAGAAATGATGGCCTTTCTTCATTTTGAATCACGCAACAGAGCAACTAGAATCCTAACCAAGAGATTAAGAGGCTTCGATGTTTTACCAAGTGGTTCTTTAAAATAGAGGACAAGTCTTGAGACTCAAAGTGGGTGCATGGAGACATGGCTAAATTTTCATTTTATTTTTATGCTCTAACTTTTGCCTATACCGCCCTTGAGGGTTTTCAATCTAGCGAGCTCATCATTTTTTTTTCTATCTTCAACAACATGTTTCTCCTATGAGTGGATAGATGAAAGTACACAAATGTTTTCAACTTCCCCTCAACTCAATATGAATGACATGGGTCATAACTCATTCTTTGCATTTGACAACTTGAGTGATTTATGATGTGTTTCAAGCGATATCATAAGATTACTTTGAAACCCTTGAGGATTGTTTTCAACACTTTAATGTTATCATGAGTATTCCATGGCAGCAAATTAGCACAAGAGAAAATGTTTTAAAAAATGTGGCCGATCCTAAGGTGCCTACGTATCTCTAAAGAGAATCAGGCCATTCGTAGTTCAGGTTTAAGGAGATTCATATTCCGGGAGGGATTCACATGTCAAGTGCAAAGAGTTGATCCAAAACCATGATGAACAAAATGACTTTAATTTCAAGAGAAAATAAACTCAAGACTCAAATTCCTAAAGGAGAACAAACTCGAGACTCAAACCCTAAAAAGAAGCAAATAAGGGTCAAAAGAAAAACCCAAAGATTAGCTAATTGAGACTCATAAAAAAAACTGACTCAAAACACATGATAGAATTTGGCCGCCGCTTCTCAATCATCCAGCTTGGTTGGATCAACTATCCCTTGATCGATGAGTTTATGAATATCACGTTGCAATCGGATGCAATGATCAGTTTCATGCCCAGAAATCTGGTGGTAGGCACAGTGCTTGGTAGGATCATAGTTTGGGCCAAATGGTGGGCAGGGCGACTGAGTTTCTAAAGGTTCAAGAAGTCCTTGTTCGACTAGAATAGCCAGGGCTTGAGATGGGGATGAGTTAAGATTTTGGCGGTGGCGGAATGCACGACGTTTGGGATTTCTGGAAGTGGGGTTCTGATGAGCAGGGGTGTGTTGGGATGGATTTAGTGGAAATATGACACTGCTGGCATTGGTGACAACAGTATGATTGGGAAGGCTTCTTTTTGGTTGGGTGATTTCTCCCTCGACTTGTTCCATATGTTGGGGTTGCAGGTTCATCATTGTTCTTCCTTGTCTTTCCTTGGCAAAATGAATTTCCACTTGAACTGCTTTCTCCATCCACCTAGCAGGGGGAGGTGGAGGTGGAGCTTGTGGAGGACTTCTTTGCAAACTGTGAACAATGGTGGCTAGGGCAGCCACTGATTCTGCCAATACATTAACTTTAGCGGCCAGAGCTTCAATCTTCTTGTCAGCCATTGTTGTCATGTCTAAGACCAAACCCAAATTTAGGAAAAGTAAGAACTTAGTTACGCTCAAGTTGAGATGTCCAAAATCAAGTGATCGTGCAGTGCACCAACGCCTATTGCCCCCTAGAATGCAAGTTGCCCCTAATATGATGACCCATTTACCATGCATGCAACCAAGTGGTTGAACAACGTATTAGTACTATGAAGTGATGTGATCAGGTAGTAATGCAATACAGCAAGTAATCATGCGACAATTATACAATCAAGTGATCATATATACAATGTATTGTGCAAGATAAAAGATTGATGAAATCCCCACATTTTCTTTTTTCTTTTTAAGACCCTAGGAAAAAACAAAGAAAGAAAGAAATTTATGAAAACCTAAAGAATAAGGAAATATATATATTTTTTTGTTCTTTTGAAAAGATCCTAGCAAAGATTGAAAAAGAAAGAAATAAAAAGAAAGATTCTTTCCTTTTTGTTTTTTTTTTTGAAAGAATCCTAGCAAGAAATAAATAAACAAAACCTAGAGAAAAAAGAAGACTTTTGTTTTTTTTTTTGAAACTCCTAACAGTATAAGACTGTGACAACCTTTCACAAGTCAAAACTTATCTCAAAGAGAGACAGAGTTATGCAAGGACTATTCTTTATCTCAAGAGAGATAGACTTCATCACAAACTCTTGATAAAATGAGCATGAATTCATCTTCTACAGCAATTAAAACTCTAAAGAGTACTAATTATTGAATCAAACAAGAGTTTCAGATATAATGCAACACATAGTCCTAACCTGCTTGGGATTTCCTGTCCTAGTTTGGAAGAGTTCTATGGCTTTCTACAATATGCAAGGTTTTGGGTAGTCTCAAAGGGTGCCCCGTTAGGAGTTTGCTGGAACCCCTAACATAGCCTGTGTCATGCCGGGATATCAGGTGAACTCAACGTGGGTTGCCCGCTCGATGCACATGAAAAAGAATTAAATAAAGCAAATATTAATTCCATGTTGAACTTTCTGATTATGGCTCTCAAATCCCCAGCAGAGTCGCCAAAAACTGTAGACACCTCCCAAATGGGGTATCGCCATACAGATTGATCACGCTTATTTGGTTCCACTTCATAAACCAAGATCGTGGACATTCCCATGGCTAGGAATATCGCCACACGATAATGGTTATTATCAAAATAGAGTCGCTACCTAGTTTATTAAAACTAGGAAAAATGGACAGAGATTCCGAGTATGGGAGCCAAGAGTACAATAAGGGGAAGGTGTTAGGCACCCCTCTTTGTCCAGTCGTGAGACTGGCCCATAATCGTTCGACATACAATGTATATTTGCTTTATTTAATTCTAACACATAATCTGGTTTTTAGCCTTTAACAGTTGATAAGGTGAGCCAATACGATAAATGAAAGCATGCATCAAAATAAACAGGAAACAAATATGTCCCAGCAAATAGATCCCTCGGCCGGTGAATTGATGTCACGGCCGAGGAATCCCACTGGATCGATATATCGGCCGAAGGATTGATTCCCCAACCGATGTTCTTCCTCACACCAGAATACGAACAGTTAATAGAAAGAACTAATTAAAAGCGAGAGACGGAAATTAAATCAAACCGTAGGATCCTGGGCCTCACCACCTTGATCCCTCAGAGATTGATTGCTTGGATTGCGATTGATTGTAGATAATAGTGGTTGATTGTGGTAGTCAACTTCACAAAACCCTAGAACAAAGTGAGTTCTTTGGGGGTTTTTACTCTCGGATGCGGCTACTCATGGGAGGTTAGGGCTTTTGCAGAGGATTGATAGGTGATGATTTCTGTAGAGTTTGGGGGCGGATCATGGAGTGGAGAGATGTGTATTTCATGGGTATTATTTTGGAACCCTAAGGCCCTTTATATAGGCAATTGGTGACTAATTCGGGCCAATCAAATGGCGTGAATAAAAGTGGAGTTCTAGGGCAATAAGACCTCTACGGTAAGTGTATTCGTAGCCCCGAAGTAATGGTTTGTGGCTGCTAGGGTTTGGGCAAACGGATTGAAAAGCTGCTGAACATTCTAGAATCTGAAAGACATCGGTCTACCGGCTGCCCAAATGATTTCACGGTCGAAGAAAGGATTTCGCGGCCGCGGAAAGGATTTTCCAGCAAAAGGCCAAACTTTGCGGGCTCGCTCCGGACACTCCCGAACTCGGTTTTGCACGTTCTTTGGACCGTTGGAAAGCTTGTTGAGTCTACTTTCTAACCCAAGTGGTTTGGATCAAATATATTTAGTACATCAAAAGATATGACAATTTTACCCTTAGTGGGTCAGAAAATGGATTATTTTGGTAAAATTCTCGTATCTCCCTCATTTCAAATTGGTTTAAGACTTATTATATATCAATAAAGAGGGTTTTGAAACTACTACAAGATGGTGGAATCCAACCACAAAAATAAGGAAGTTTAATTTATGAAAAATGGGCTGAAAGCAAAATTATTTGAAGATCGACGATGCTACCAATGCTAAAACACATTTCTATCCACTCTAAGTATCGCTTGGCACTCCTATCACCTATTTCAAAGTGTTCCTTAGTCCCTTAAGAGTTCTACAAAGTTCCTAAGGCTTTTACGAAGTCAACCACAACAACCACATATCATATTCATCATCGGGATGGTCCCCAAGGTGGGACTTGAAATAATCGTTGAGCCAAATTGGGGTGTCTACAATTTTGCCAGCAGCAATAACCACCTAGCTAGCTTTCCGATAAGTGCTGGCTTCTCGAAAAGATATTTGATTGGGTTTAAACAAGAAACCAACACTACCGGATGTGCTAATAGGTAGTGCCTTAGTTTCTTTGTGGCCCATACTATCCCCTAACAGGTTTTCTCGAGGGGATCGAGTGTACCTTGTTTCATAGTCCATCATTTTCTTGCTGAGGTAGTATATGGCGCACTCTGCTTTGGCGTCGTTTTCTTGCGCTAGCATACATCCCATGGATGTGTTTGTCACTGAGAGATACAGAATCAGTGGCTTCCCAGGGATGGGTGGTGATAATACAAGTGGATTCTGAAGATACTCCTTGATTGCCTCGAATGCTTGCTGACAGTCCTGGCTCCACTCAAAATCAGTACCCTTCTTCAAAAGCTTGAAAAGAGGTTCACAGGTGGCTGTGAGTTTGGAAATGAACCTGCTGATGAACTGTACTTTCCCCATAAAGCTCCTTACTTCCTTTTCTATCTTTGGTGGTGATATTTACCGGCCGTTACCCCAAAAGTGCATTTTTGAGGATTAAGACGTAGCTTGTATTGCCTAATCCTCTCAAAGAACTTCTGAAGAGCTTCATAGTGTCCTTCCCTTTCCTTTGATTTGACTATCATATCGTCGACATATACCTCAACTTCTTTGTGCATCATGTCATGCAGCAATGTTGTAGCCATCCTTTGGTAAGTAGCTCCAGCGTTCTTCAACCCGAATGGCATTACTCGGTAGCAGTAGATTCCCCACGGCGTGGTGAAGGTGGTCTTCTCTCTATCTTCAGGAGAGATCAGAATCTGATTATACCCAGAAAACCTTTGGACTTGCCTTGTTGAGATCTCGGAAATCTACACAGACCTTGATTCCCCCAGTTTTCTTTGGTACTGGAACGATGTTGGCTACCCACTGTGGATACTCAGTGACCATGAGGAAACCAGCATTAATTTGTTTAGTGACTTCTTCTTTTATCTTTAAGATCCAATCGGGGCGCATACGTCTTAGCTTTTGTTTAAGAGGTTTTGCATCAGGATGGAGGGGAATTTTGTGCTGAACAATTTCAGGGTCTATTCCAGGCATGTCCTCGTAAGACCAAGCAAAAAGGTCTTTGTATTCTTTTAGCAAAATGATTAGTTTTTCACTTTCTTGAGAAGACAGTGTTGTACCAATTTTAACCAGTTTGGGCTCGTTTTCAGAGCCTATGTTTGCTGTGATTATTTCCTCAGAAAAAGGTTTAGCGTGCCTTTCTTCTTCTCTCTCGATGAATTCTAGAATTTCTTCCTCAAAAATGGGATTGTCAGAATCCACACAGTTAATCATAGGCAAAGTGAAATACTTTAAATATTCCTTCTCATTGCTAAAATTGTCAAAAGACATTTCAGAGTCAAATTCAAAATAAATGCTATGCCTTGGTGCTTTGACCAGGTTTTCCTCACTAGACTCAGTAGTTTGAAAATACAAAAAGCTAGATTCGGATTGAGTTGATTCGGAGTCGGAATCGGAACTAAGATCAGAATCAGCATTTTTCATTTTGTATTTTAGAGTGTGTTCCACAGTCCAGTTAGGGTAGCCCCTTTTTCTGCATTCACAATCAGCTCAGAGAAATCTTTTTCATCACCAAGATTGATCATTAGTACCTCATTGTCATCTTGATTCACACTTTCATCACTGTCACCCTGCAAGTCTTGGAGGGCCATTTGGTTTGCTATCGCCGTTATCTCTTCCAATTGAGCTTCAATCTCTGCTTTGTTGCTATTGTCGACTCTTCGTGTGCCAACAAATCCCCAGCAATTACCAAAGCTATCTGTGATGGGGTGGATCACCCTTATTTCATGGTCGGTGACCCCCTCATCAAAGAGTAGGTTAAGAGACATTTCGTCAAGTGGATTATTGTCAGCAGATTCTTCTTCCCTTGCTTCTTCAACTTCAGAGTTGTTGACGTCGTCGATTGGCCAATAGTCGTCGGTAGGTGCATAAGGGTCATAGAAATAGAGTGGGACCCTGCGAAATCCTTCTTCTTCAATTATGTCTTCTACTTCTTCATCATAGACTGTCCTTGCGAACATGACATGATCGTCTTCAATGATAATTACCATAGGCTTTGGCTGATCTACTAGAGTGCTGTATTTAGAAGGGTCGAAAATCTTGGCAGCAGGGCGGACAGGGCCAGACAGCTTGGTGACAATTTGAAAGTGCGAATCAGAAATGAGCAGCGATGCAGTCATTTTTCCTGAAAAATTGTGCTTTAATTAGATTGGTTTAGCTTACATCCTTTTTGTTCGTTCTTACGGGGCTCCTAAGGTTTGACCTGCAAAAGAAGGCTTTACAACATACATTTATACAATGGGTGTGAGGAAGAACTTTTACAATTAAATGCAAGTAGGTTCCTAGCCTATAGGTTCCTGTCTTATTTTGATAAGTTCTATGGCTTTCTAATACATGTAAGGTTTAGGTAGTCTCAGGGTGCTCCGTTGTTAAAGGGCACCAGCCCTTCTGCCAGCCCATCATAGCCGGCGATCGGACAGTTTCCTTTTTGATATACCACTAGGTACAAGTGACTGTGGAGTTTGCTGGAACCCCTAACATAGCCTGTGACATGCCGGGGTATTAGGTGAACTCAACGAGGTTGCCCGCTCAATGTATATGATAAAAGAATTGAATAAAATATGTGTTAGTCTTATGTCGAACTTTCTAGTTATGGCTCTCTATTCCCCATCAGAGTCGTCAAAAACTGTAGACACCTTCTTGAAGCGGGGCATCGCCGTATAGATTGATCGTTGCTGTTTGTTTGGTTGTTTGCTTCGTAAACCAAGATCGTGGATATTCCCATGGCTAGGAACATCGCCACACGATAGCGGTTATCATAAAAACAGAGTCGCCACCTAGTTTAAGAAAACTAGGAAAAACAGATAGAGATTCTGGGCACGATAGCCAAAGGTACAATGAGGGGAAGGTGTTAGGCGCCCCTCTCTGCTCAGTCGTGAGACTGGCCCATAATCGTTCGACATAAGATTATCACATGCTTGATTTAATTCTAAACACATAAACTGATTTTAATTAGCCTCTAAACAGGTGAGCCGAGACTGTATTGAAAGCATGCATCAGAAAATAGAAAACAAACAGACTGTCCCAGGGAGATGGATCCCGCGGCCGGTGAATAGATGTCACGGTCGAGGGATCCTCCTGGTTTGATGTACCGGCCGATGGAACGAAGATCCAGCCGATGTTCTTCCTCACACCAGACAATACGACTAACAGATAATCAGAATACTATGATTAAACGTAAAAGACAGGAAATAAATTGAACGAGAGGTCCCTGGGCCTCACCACCTTGATCCCTCAGTAGATTGATTGCTTCGGATTGAGGGTGATTGACTGATTGCTTCTTGAAACCCTAGGGTTAGGGTTTGAACTTCGGGGTTTGATCGTCGGATTAGCGGCTGCCTTCTGAAGGTTAGGGCTTTTGTAGAGGGAATTAGAGAGTGTATTTCTGCAGAGTTTCGTGGCTGATGGGGGTGTGTTGGTCTCTTAATTTCGGAGTCGAAGGCCCTCTTATATAGGCATAAGGATGACACAACTCAACCAATCAAAGCACACGATTGGAATTGGAGTTATAGAGTGATACAAACTCTTTAAGGTGATCCTCTAACGTAGCCCAAACGCATCGGGATTTGGCTGCTAGGGTTTTGTGAACGGATCAAACGTATGACAGAACATTCCAGAATCTAGAAAATAGACGATCTGGCTGCCGATAAAAGGATGTGGCGGCCGAAGAATTGATGTTGTGGCCGAGGAATGGTCCTGGCGGCCGGACAATCGATCTCTCAGGGAGTTTTTCAAGCAACAGGCTTCACGGGTGAAGAATTAAAGTTGAGGCCGTGTGATCAATGTCGCGGTTGATAGAAGGATTCTCCTATGATACTATATTTCTGTCTGAAAGGCTATTTGGCTCTGGATTGGGTCCTCTAAGTGGCTAAAAGTTCTTATCGAAAGTCCTAAGGTTCACAGGAAGTCAATCAGCAATCACTGTATCCATATCATCATCGGGATGGTTCCCAAGGTGGGACTTGAAATAATCGTTAGGCCAAATTGGGGTGTCTACAATTACACTTTCTCCCTTCAATCTTTCTCCACTGTTTTTGTGAGAATCAAACCAAAAAATGAAACAAAAAAAAATCCTCATTAAAATCATTAAGTAAGAAGCATGAATTAATCCAAAAATTAGCTTTGGATCATGAAAACAGTGAAATACCAAGTGGGTATTCTTGGAAAATCAATGTACTTCAGGTTGAAGCATTAGTTTTCTTGTTGCTGCACATAAAATTGAGTAATGATCATGCATGATCATGATCAGAGGAAGAAGGAGGAGGAGGAGAGAGAGAGAGAGAGATGACGAGGGTGACCGTTCCCTCTTTTCTTTTCTTTTTCCCTTTTTCTTTAAAAATTTGGGGGTGAGAGAATTGACAAGGAGGTACAAAATTGATACATTGAGGACTAAATGTCTTCAATGTTTATATTGGAGATGAAAATATTACGGGATTAATACTTGGGGACCAAAAAAGTAAATAAGCCAATTGTAAATACTTATTGTTGTAAGTCAAGGCAATCATCAAAAGCAGAACACTAACAAACAACACATTGTCATGTTACATAGGAAATACCATATATTAGTAACTAGGATTAGAAAAGGAATGGGTGCTAATCAAGCAGACATGAAATTTATAGCAAAGCATATCAAGAAACCAGATCTCTAGGGAAAATTACCAACCACTTTCCTTCCTGGCTCCAAGACACTATTTAATCTTTCGAGCACACTATCATCTGCCAAAGAAATTTCATCCACAAAAAATAGGTCAACATTTTTCATTGCTTGTACAAGTGGTCCATCTTGCCACATAAAAATGGTCTGCCACTTCTGACCAGCTGAGATAGGTGCAGATTCAGTATTTCAATTGAATCAAGATCTTCTAGAGTAACGTCAGGATGGGATATAGACCCTCTCTGTAACTATCTATGACTACATTTAGCTAATCGATAGTCGTAGAAGCTTCACCGATATTTGCAGATATTATCTGCAGGAAAAAACAATCAGCATATGGTTTAACAGATGAAAAATCACAAGTAACAAAGTGTTGGATATAAGAAACATACAGCAGTGCCAGGAAAGTAGACAAAAGCCTTCCGAAGCAATTCTTGATCTCTCTCGTATAGGAAAAAAACCTGGTTAAATAGTCAATTATAGATATTTATCATAGCTTTCAAGCAACAATAAAAGAAAGACACATAGCAAGAAGTGCGGAAGCCCAAAATTAGATTAAAAGGCCACAAATCCCAAGAAAATCAGATGTCTCTGTGTGCTATTGAGGGCAGTTCAAAATGTGTAATGTGGAACCTAACGCAATGCTAAGTAACTGGCAGACAGTTGTCTTCTCGCCACCTGTTTCACCAGGAGGAGAGGTCACAAGGTCCGGTGTTCTTTTACCAATGAGGGATTCCCTCTCACAATTCCCTTCCCATGGAACCCTCACTTGCCCGTGCATACGTAAATAAGGGATCCAAGAACATAGGGATCACAACGAAACTAAGTATACCTATAGATGAAGGTTTTGAATCAAGTAGTATGACATAGAGACTTGTCCAAAAGCCTCCGATAGACCAGTGGGATACTACGTTAAATATATTGGGAGAAAAAGGAGCAAGGAGAAGAAGAAGAAGGAAGGAGAGAGGACTACAAGAAGATTAATATGTACGGTTCTCTCCCATGAAATTTTGTATTTATCCTAACTGTTATACGCAAAGTGCAACAGAAGTATGCAATGTATGTACCGAAGAGTATGTTCACCAACCAGGAGCTCCGGTCTCAAATTGAACCGTGGTAGCGGTATCCACACTCTTCCCGGGCTCGAACATAAAGTTTCCGGTGACCGAGACATAAATGCTCACCCACTCTTTGGAATCTGGCAAGTGGTCGATCAAGAGCGTATCGTTCCCCGACCTACACGAGAGGTAGTACCGGTCGCTCTCTCGGTTGACCCCCACTAGGTAAACTCTGAAGAGCTCTTCAAGTCCGAAGGTCAGGTTGTACTGCTTCCTCAGCTCTATAATGCTAGTGATAATGCGGTAAGAATTTACCGTGAGCTGGGAGGAGGTGAGAGTGAGGGTTCGGAGCACGCGCCGGACAAATTGGTGAAGGGGGAATCTGACTCCCCCCTTGGTGATGGCCATCAAGGGAAAGATTAACTCCTCCTGACGGTGTGGAAGGTTTTTGGGGTCGGTGTTCTGAAGCAGCCGAACCTCAACGTTCGGGGAGATGCTGAAAACTCTCCTGAATTCGGCAAGCGCAGCCGGGGTGCCGTTAAAATACTGGTTCAGGTAAGGACAGGGCCTTACCGGTCTTCGGCATCCCCAGACCTCCTTGGGGGCACTGGCAAATGGTCCGGGACCTTGGTTTGACATGCTGGGGGCTTCCATTTCCCGAGGATCAAACAATGTGATCTCACGAGGAGCTCCTGATGGGTCAAACGGCTCGATATGATCAACCGGGGTTCGGTAAAAGGCTCCGATCCAAAGCGCTTCAAGGATGATCTCGGAGGTCTCAATGGAAGAAGTGGATGAACTACTGGAACTGCTCGAGGAGAGTTCAACGACCTTTCGCCCCTACCTAACAAGAAAAAGAGAATGTGCAAAAACCCGTTAGCTATGTGCCTAGGGGAAAGCAAGAGGATCTAGTGCTCGGGACAGAATGGTCGTCGCTCCTCGGGGTTTCTAGGCCTCGGTCTTTCTCAGGACACTCCTCCTCAGGAAGAGCCCATGGGGTCCTTAACTACTCCTACGGTCTCAGGATGAAGATAGGCCTCAGGATGAATTTAGGTCTCGGGATGAATTTGGGCCTCGGGAAGAACATGAACAGCGCCGGAGAAATCCAGCGCCACCATGAACCAGACACCGGCGAGCGGTGGCTCAGCTGTGGCGCATGCTAAAAGCGGTGAAAAACTTGACAAAAACAATCAAGAAGTAAAGATTACTACGTAGAGATCAACATACTTGATTTTCGTGTGAAGATTTGCTCCCAAAGCACTTCAAATCTCGATTTGAAGCTGGTTTGGATGGGAGGCAGCGGTTCGTCGAGCAAGAGAGAGTAAATGACTCTTCTCTCTCCTGTTCTCCCCTTTTTAAAGCTAGACATTGGAGAGGCCGCGCGGGAAACGAAGCGTCGCGCTCCGAGCCGTTGGATCTTCGACACGCGTCCCCATCGGATTGTCCACAGTAAGGGCTCCGTACCAAAGTCAGGGCGCCGGGTCACCGAGCCATTTGCATTGTGACGCGTGTCCCCGAAAGGACGTTTCGTACCAATCATCTGACATTTCACGTGTCGAGGCGACTCATGATGTCACATACTTCGGCGATGTCTGACACATGGCTCCTAGGACCGGGGCTAGTCATCCGGTCGCTACCGAAGCCACTTTTTTCCTCGGTATTGTATTTGTTGGAGACTCGAGTACGTCGGTTCACAAGAGGGGTCAACTCCCTAGAGCCAAGGGGAGGTGCTCCAGAAAGTTGAGGGGCTATTGTAGTGGCCTCGGTTACCAGTTCGGTGACCTGGCCATGTGTTGTGAACCAACGTCTGAAGAAGGTCCGGGTCGCAGCCTGGTACAAGTCTCCCTCGGTACACTTTTCGGTTGTATGTTCGGAAGCAGGCCTCCGGGTACTTCGGAGCTACCAACAGCATTGTACCTGCTCTAGTGTTCCCGAGGCTACCAAGGAGAAGCGGTTATGACAGATGGGTCCCATGAGGATCATGCAACAGGCGTAATCATTGGGATCAGGTCTGGCCATGTGCTCCGTAACCGCTTCATTCCTTTCGTCATATATGACGTCACCCGAGGCGGTTACCTGAGCGTACCCTCCACGCGCTGGCTTGGAGGCCAAGTAAACCTAGGTCTATAAATACAAAGGGATACTCACCTGGAAAGGTATGCCACTCTACCCTAACCCTAGACCTAAACACTTCCCCTGAGATCTAACTTGATCGTCGGAGGGTCACTGGGCTACACAAGCCATAGTGACTTGTTGCAGGTCCGGCGGTAGGAGCATGGAGCTGCGAAGGAAGGCACCTAGCCAGAACCACGGTCAAGATCCCGATAAATCGAACCCCTACACCCACAATAGGCATGACGGATCCGATGTGCCTCGCACGTCGCGATGCACCTAGTTAGGGAATAAAAATCTAACGGACAACCCCAATCGTTTTCTTCTTCTAACGTTACCCCCTTCCTCATTTCTCTGCAAGTCCATGGTTTCACCCACACTCTCAGACCAAAACCCTTAAATTGATACTCGTAATAAGGATTTGCATCAATATTTAGAAAAGATAAAAATTGATTCGGGCCCCAGTTTGCTAATCAGTTTTGGATACTATTATCCTAATATTGTTACTTATTTCAGATACATGAACTCGATTTTTTTCTACTTATTTCGGATACATGAAGTCGAAATCTGTCAAGAATTTCAAACTTACGAAATCAATTTCTGATTCTGAGACTATCAACTGTTGTTCACAATTGGGGAGAACAATTGGCTTAATTTCATAGTCTATCATAGACTTCATAGTTAGTGTTTTTGCCGTAAAATGTCGGGGCAGAAGAAGCGCCTGTGATAGGCTTGTAGAGAGATGTTCTATGCGAGTTACAAAGTTTGAAAACCAAAATCCAGATGTACTAGGACTGATACAATCAAATAAACTCGATTGTAGGTGTTCTATTCAATTATTAGAGTTCGAAAATCTGTGCCATATTCGGACACATGAATTCGAAATTTTCAAATTTTTCAGATGTTTGAAATCAATTTTTTTGACATATTTTGAACTTAAGAATATATTTTTTAGACTTATTTCAGATGTTTGAATCTTAAATAAATCCCTTTTTTTTTGTATGTCTTATGGTCTTGAAACGGAATCTACTGTTATTGTTTCGGAAACAGATAGTTGGAAATTATAGTGGTTCTTTTGTATTCATTTTATATGTTTCTAATCAAGTTCAAACAAATTATCAGATCCATGTATAGATGTGTCTAAAGTTGCCCAATCTACTTGTACATATCATGATCTGTATTCGTTGCATTACTCGCACAAGTAAAAGGGCTCTCGTGGAATGTGATGAAGTCTCAGCATTGCGTCGCACAATTGCACAAAGATACCATTGGAAGTCCCATCGTTTCAGATGTTTGAATACGATTGGGATATAAGATACATACTTAGCACTTGGACACACATCCTGAATTTCCACACACCGCAACCAAACACATCCCCTCTAACTCACACACAAAACTATGTTATCCTCTCGCTTTTAGCCTTTTCCACTTGGGTACTAGTTTTTCTGTGTTCCTTTCATATGATATTCTTCCAAGAATGAGTCTTATCTGCTTGCACTGTGTGATGTTCTATCATTTCAGATGTTTGAAATCGATATTTTTTTTAAACAGAAAATGAAGAGGAATCCACGTGCTAAAGTTTGATTGCTCTTAATTGGTGAATACAGGAAAATGAAGAGGAATCGTCCTACCATTTCAGCAAGGAAGAGAAAGACTAAGCAAACTTCAACTTCAGAAGTTGGAGGGAGAGGACGAGGACAGAGGCAGGAGAAGGTTGTCAGAGAGGCCGGGGAGGGGGAGGCTAGGCCCGAGGTAGAGCAAGAGGTAGAGGAGGTTGCTATAGAGGCTGAGGAGGAGGAGGCCAGGCCCGATGCACGGCCAGAGGCTGAGCAACATGAGGACGAGGCACACACTGAGGCTTCGGTTGTAGGTAGAGGGCGAGGGAGAGGGTGACGAAAATGTAGAACAAAAACAAAAATTAAACTATGAAAATTTGTACTAATTTCGGATTCAAGAGATTGAAATATTACCCAAATTTCATGTACTAGAGTATGAATGTAAGTGGTTTTTTCAAACTCTAGAATCTAAAAATTCTTTGTCTGACTGACAACATTCATCCATAAGCACCAAAATACATACAACTACAATTTGTCAGATATTAGGATCCAAAGTGCAATCACCATTCTAAAACAAAATACAAGTACAAATTAGAAGATACATCAATATTTGACAAATTAAAATGCCTAAATCGATGACCACCTTTGACAAATAAAAATGCCTAATCCACACCTTTCAATAGAAATGGGCATTCTTGTGCCCGTGGACCGTGTCGCCCTCTTCTTCACAGCCACCTCCTCCCCCTAAGACTTCTTCACAAACTTCCTATACTTCCTGCTCCTTTCACATGAAAATCTCATCATTAGTTTGCGATTCTTAATAAATTTCTCTGAGGCCTTAATGATAATGACAAAGCCGTGTCGTTTACCGATAAATCTTGTCCACTCTACCAACTCTTCCTCGGACGAAAATACCTGCACAAAAATAAAAAAATAATCATAACCCTTCAAACTCTAGAGTTTGAAATTTTGGTAGAATTTCGAGTTTTAGAATATGATATTGTTGTCAACTTTCAAACTCTAGATTTTGAAATTTTGGCATAATTTCAAGTTTTAGAATCTGACAATGTCGGGACAGGGCCAGGTTAAAAATGGAGGAGTGATTATTGTCTACAATTTTCGAACTCTAGAGTTTGAAATTTTGGTAGAATTCCGAGTTTTAAAATATGATATTGTCTTCAATTTTCAAACTCTAGAGTTTGAAATTTTGGCATTATTTCAAGTTTTAGAATCTGACAATGTCGGGACAGAACCAGGTTTTAAATGGAGGAGTGATGAGTTACCTCTTGCTGCGATTTCGGCTCCGAAACTACAACATCCATAGCTACGTCTTCCTTGTCAACTTCCATTTCCATTACATAGCCTTCCAATCTCCAATCAAAATGCACATTGCTCTCATATGTTGGGTTAAAGACTTCTTCTTTACCAATGGTGGGAGAGGATGCAATGGAGGTTTACATTGAGAGTTATGAGGTGTGAGGTGAGAGTTAGGAGGCAGATGTGGACTGGGTTTATGGTGGGAGCTCCTGGAGCTTGCTTGTAGTCAACAATGGTGGTGAACCTGGAACTAGAAGCAAGAAGATGGGGTGAACCTGGAAGAAGATGGAAGAAAATGGGATTGAAATATGGAAGGAAATGTGGGTTATGGGTAATAAAAGTAGGGGTAATTTTTGTCCATTTTTGTAAGGGCATTTTTGTCCGAACATTATTTACTTAAAAACAAGTTACATGTAGTAAATTCGCAGTTGCATTTATAAACTCCCTTTCATTTATGTGTTGTCATCTCCACGTGAAAAATTTCACACGATCATCACAGGGAAATCCTCGTAGGGGATCCGGATTCCGCTTAGGACCTCCAAAAACTCAGGGCTAGGCCTGCCACCACTAAGCTCGATCTGGGGACTGTGTTGCGCAGCTCCGTTCTGCACAGTGTGCTGCGCGGCTGCCGGCGCGGCCTTGCCAGCATCGGTCCGACGATCGGAGACGTCCAATGCGTAGAGCTCGTCAAGTATTACAAGTGTACCAAAAATCAACTCGATCAAATATCGTTAAGTGCCTCATCGGAATACATATAACTGTAGACACCCCAATCTGGGCTTCCAGATTAGTTTACTTTCGGTTTTTGATTCTCCAATGATGAAACGGATCAAGAACACCCTGGGAATGATAAGTATTTGAGCTTTGAGTGTTTGAAAAACCCTTGAACCCCTAACGCCAAGAACCCTACCAGAGCGCACTGCTTTGGAGCATGCGCGCGCAGGTCAAACGAACAGGTGGTGGTCAACAGTCAAAGCTTGACCGTTGACCCACGCGCGTGTTGGTATGACCCACGCGCGCCAGAGCACAACACGCGCGCCCCAGAGTGCATTACGCGCATGCTGATTAAAGCATGTCCCCATCACCTTTATGGGTTGGTAAGCTTAACCACCAAGAAGCCCTCAGCCAGCCTCGTGGACTGGCTGAGCTCCTCTCTTTGCACTAGATATACCTCCCTCTACTCCTATATATATCCCCATTTGTTTCTCTTTCAAAGGGTTGGATTTTTGGATTGGTTGGTTAGTTACAAAAGCTCATGTTCAAAGGGTTACAACCTAAGCCTCTAAGAACATAGCTTGTTCTCATTCATCAAACACCTCAAACCTCAATACTCTTTCAAACCCAAAAACCAAAAGTATAGCTTACTTTTGTTCTGCTTTCTGTTCTGATCCCTGAGGGGGGCTGGCAGGGTCAAGGCCCGTAGTGGCAAGGACCAGCGCGCGCCGATCGTTAGTACGTGCACGCCACTCTGTGGCAGCGCGCACAGGTCTTGCGTGGGGATTGGTGCCTTGTTATTTTGTGTTTAATTTTGTATATAGGTCACTATGAGCATGTACATAACCAGTTTACTACTTTCCTTTGTTAGAAATGCTAGCTGTATTTCAATATGCATATCTGCTGCTGTGGGGTACCCTTGGGAGTTTTCTGGACATGTCCCCAGAGCCCAGTATGAGCAAAACCAAACACTGGAAGGTTGGCTCATACTAGCGCGCGCCAAGGCGCCACACGTGCGCGCAAGGGAGCAATCCGCGCGCGCAAGTCCACCTTCGGCCAGTGATTGACCTTTGCATGGGTAACTCGGCATTTGGCCATTATTTTATCATCACACTATTTATGGGGTGCTTTGTTAGTTTTTAGAGCTTTTAGCATTTAAACTGTCTATTAGCTGCCTACCAACTGTCCATAAACTGCTTGGTTTGTCTTGGGTGTGCACTGGTCCTTCCAGAGCCCAGAGGGTTGAGAATAAGAGCTGTGGGCTAAGGCTTACTGGCGCGCGCAGGTCTTGTAGTGGCGCGCGCAGGTTGGGTCAGCATGAAGTGACTTGATCAGTGCATGCTGGTTTCTTTCTGCGCATGTCGCTCCAAGACAGGGGCCTTCCAATCTGTTTAAGATCCCCACAGCAGTCTGTTTTCATCCTATACTAATTGTTTCAATACAAGAGCATGCCATCGATCACATCCTGCAAAGTGTTACAGTTTTAATCCCCGATTAACTGTTCCTCCGCCCTAATTGGCTAAAAATCGATTAATAAAAAAAGAATCACAAAGTTTTCACAAAATGCCTAAGTAGAGACCGATCTCCGGATTGGGCGAGAGGGGTGCCTTAAAACCCTTCCCCTCTTGTAACCTGGTTCCCGAACCCAGATATGGTTATGACAGACTGGTGCTTTCGCTTTTTCAAATCAAATAGCGCGATAGGTGCTTCGAAATACGGTTCCTTGGGAGTCGGACCTTCAAACCCGAGTGGCGACTCTGTATTCCAAGCGCTTGCCATTTGCGCTCGCGCTCCCTCGATCCGGGCTCTATGCCTTGCTTTGGGAAACCGAAATTTCCTAAGGGCATGCTGCCCACAGTGGCGACTCTGCTGGGGATGATCGAACCGTTATTGATCTATACTTAGAGTTTAATACACTTGGGAACAATCCCTTAAAAGTCTATCAAAACGGTGAGCTTCGCACTGCCGAAGGTTGGAATGGTGATTTAATAGGACCTCGTGCCCGACCAATCTGATCTAAGACTTTTTCGATTGTTCACTTGTGTAGTTTCCTCTAAAGATGGACTAAATAAAGTGAGCCAAATTTGAAAAGGCATTTTGCGATTTTGTGATTCTTCTTCTTCTTTATCGATTTCTAGCATTTTCTCATTTGCACCGATGTGGGATAGCCTCGTTGGAGCGTTTTGGCAATTCGACACGGTTTACTGGAGCCCGGGGACCCCGAATGCCCAACAACCTTCGACGATGATATGTCATTCTACCGTTTGACTATTGCTCTGCAGTTATGCGGGCAGCAGGAGGTATATCTTGGCTTTAGTCCGAGGAACCTATTACAAGTCAAAACCAGCCTTTGCATATATAAAGCAATAGAATTTTTCAAACTAGGACAGGTACCTACAGGGTAAGATCTTTTTGCATCTAACCCCGTAACTGTTTATGTGTTACTGCTTTCCCTATCGCATGTACTGTACATGCACTGTTTTGCGTAGGAGCATGCTTAAGGTGGTTCTTTCTTTCGAGTTTATTTTGCGCTATCTAAGACGTTGTTGGACCCGATGAGGAGTCGTTCATTCTGTCGAATGTTCGTTATCAATTGCAGAGTCCTTAGTTCAATGCGACTTTGAGAAATCAAAATTTACTACATCCTCGGCTTATGCCCAATTGAGGATTCAACCGAAAATAAGGAACAACAAAGTAATGATGTCGTGTCACTGGCGCCACCCAGGTTGAAGTGCGAATTCACTATACACCGCAGTGTTCAAGGTTAAGGTGTCATGTCATCAACACCGAGTTGTTCCAAGTTCAATGTTAAAGCTTTAAAAGGGACTAGTCGAAGATTTAGTCTATTTTGATATCTTTTAGGATCTGTCGATCTACTTAGGGACACATCCCCGAAAAGAATTTTGAGGATTCTGACAACGTCTGAAATTCGTGAGGCAAACTCGTCTCTGGAACCATACATACATTCCGTTTTTGCGTAGGAGCATGTTTAGGGTGGCTTCTAGGTTGTCTCTCACTTTTGAGTCTATCTTATGCTAATTTGGATGCTGCTAGACCCGATGAAGAGTCGTACATCTCGAAGGTGCACGTTGTTAATTTTTCAAAGTCCTTAGATCAGCGAGACTTCGAGAAATCAAACCTTATTAAATTCTCGGCCCATGCCCGATTGAGGATTCAACTGAAAATAAGGAATCACAAAGTATTGATGTCGTGATATTGATATCATTTTGGTTATCGTGCGCAGCACGTACACCGCTCCGGCTAAAGCACAGCATTGCTCACGCCACCCCGGTTAAGGTGTCACGCCATCAATACCGAGTTGTTTCTAATTCAAAGTTGAATCTTCGAAAAGGGACTAGTCAAAGACTTAGTCTGTTTTGACATCTCTTAGGATCAATTTGATCCATTCAAAGGATACACCCTCGAAAAGAAATCTGAGGATTTTGGCAGCGTCTGAACATCATGAAACAGACTCGTCTCTAGTTCTAGAGTCTAGGGTTGACACCGATGACCATGTGTACATTGCATTCTAATTGCTGCAGGAACACCACTGAGCTTTCACTTACTTTACTGTCTAGTTTGAAGCCATTGCACCGAGCAAAAGAGTACCGAAAAGAAGAGCCAAACCTACTTGGGAATATCTTCAGAATTTGGTTCGAAGACTTGTCAGGCTCGAAACTCAGTCAGTTGCAACGGAGGCTTCTCCAGGTTCATTGTTGGCCGACCTATAGTCGGGTTCGCCATCGATTTTACAAAGAGCCACACCGTCAGCTTCCCCTTCTTCAACATCTTCAAGGCCAGTTATGGCAGATCAACCGCTCACTCTAGAGGCTGTGCTCACAAACCTCCAGAATATCATCACCGCTATGCAGCAAAGGGCTATCCAGACTGATGCTTCAATCGCCCGCCTGAATGAACTTATCAACACTCGTTTTCCACCTCCTCTCGAAGAGGAAGGCGAGGACGATGAGGCCGACCAGGAACAACCTGTCTTAGTCCCAGATCCGAATCATGAGGGGAGTCTCGTTGTTCAGCTCAACCCTAAGGAGGTTCGCGCACCTGCTGTGAACCCAAATCCGACAGGTGGCAGGTCTGTTTTGAATCCGAATATGGCAGCTCTCATGGCCAAGATGGTGAAGCTGGAGGAGGCAGTCTCCGAATCCGAGAAGATCAGCGCAGTGGGAATCGACTTGGATAGTCTCTGCCTGTATCCCAATGCCAAGCTCCCTGATAGATTCAAGATGCCTGACTTGGTTAAGTTCGACGGGAGTGGTGACCCTAGAACTCATCTATATGGCTACCATGCCGCCATGAAGCTGTTGGGTGTGGAAAGTGAGGCCATGTCTCAGCTCTTCCCTCAAACTCTCTTTGGGCCTGCCTTCCATTGGTTTTTGTCGCTCGACATCGCCAAAAGAAGAACTTGGAAAGACATAGGGGCTGCCTTTGTCTCGCAGTATAGCTACAACGCTCAACTCAAGATGACTATTCGAGAGTTGAAATCCACAAAGATGGAGGCAAAGGAGTCCTTTGCAGACTTTGTGAAAAGGTGGAAAGCCAAAGCCGCTCTAATGACTGAGCGCCCGAGCGAGAGAGATCAACTTCGCATTATCTCCCACAACCTGCATCTCGACTATGCTAAGCATCTCGTGCTGGTTCAAGCTTCTGCCAACTTCGAGACCTTCTTTGAATCTGGCCTAGCCATCGAGGATGCGCTGCAAACTGGAGTTCTGCCTAGAGGGGCTTCTTCTTCTTCCTCCACTCAAAAAGCTAAGCCGAGGGCTTATTCAGAAAATAGTAGTTCATTGTTTGGTAACAGCAACTACTCCAATACAACTACAAGTGGAAGCGATGCTCTAGTTTTCAACTCCAATCACGCTGCCGATGTCAATCAGGTTCAAAATGCTCAAAGCTTCCGAGCCCGAACCCAACCCCGGAGTTTCTCTGCCTTCCCGGCATCTCTATCCGCAGTGATAGAAAAACTCGTCAAGTCTGGGCACCTCAAACCTTTGACCCCAACTTTCCCACCTAAAGTCTTACTTGCCGGTTACAACCCTAACCTCTTCTGTGCTTTCCACCAAATGCCTGGCCATCTCACTGACAAGTGCTATCGTCTTCGACATGAGATTTAAGATCTTATTGATGATGGCACGGTTCAAGTTCCACTAAAGCCCAACGTCATTTCCAACTCATTGCCTCAACATGGGCCTAACCCTCTGGTTGGTCAGGTATCTATCACCTCCACTTAAATCAACCCGAGCTCCACCATATTCAACCCTAGCCACTACATCGTCCCAGCACATCAACCCAAACCCATCGTATCCATCCTGTCTGAACCGGAGGTTAACATGATGGCTGTAAGTTGGGCAATCGAGGTTTTCACTGCCGACATCTGGATTGACAGTGATGAGGGGCTTACAAAGGAGAAGACTGACTGGCTAAGGTCCATTGATCAAAGGAGCACCGAGTAGGTTTGGTCGAAGAAGCTAAAGAAACCGAAGTGCTGTTGCTTGGGGCTGACACCCGCTGGATCCTACCTCTTTTTGTGGAGGCTACGGGTAGCTTTTTAACAATTGCATTTTCAAAACCGCGTCTAGTTTGCATTGGCAATACGTCTGAGTCTGACACGGAGTCTTTTGAGTGTGTCTAGGTCTAGCTCTGAGTCGAAGGTTGTGCCTCTTGGCCCTCCACGTCGTTGCTTTTGTTTCAAGTTTCGAGTCTACTGTACTTGGCAAACCCCGAGGGTTTTTATGATATGTTTTATCTTGCTTCTAAGTACTTCGCTGGCTTTTATATAAACTGTGTCGACTCTGACGATGAAGGGATAGATTTCGATGGGATCATTCCCAAGGAAATGTGTTCCCTCGCCGAAAGGGAAGACAAAAGGCGTGCTCAACCTATTAAAAGAAGAAGTAGTTTCAAATAAACTTGAAAGACAAGGACAACCCCCGAAAGGTTCAATTGGTTCAAAGCTGTTCCCAGAGGAGCATTGTAATGCCCCCATTTTCGGGTACGTTAATTAAACATTTTATTGATAAAATGAACAGAGTCTGGCTCATTATTACATTGTTAATCTCACAAGGGAGTACATTTATTCAAAAGGGAAGGGAACTAAGGTTTCTAACTACAGCTTTGCCTGCTTTTCCATCCTAGCCAGCTCTTCTGCTCCAAAAGCCTCCACAGTGTACATCTCACCCTGTTCGTCTATAAGATCTGACACATTATACCGGTGTCGCCACCAATATAATATGTCAGGGTCACCAAAGGGCAACACCGTGAGCTTACAAAGCTCAATAGAACAAACCATACCCACTATCCCTTAACTTACAACAAGAAGCAGATAAACAATTACACATGCTCATTCAAAAACATAGTCTAGCAATTACACATCCACATTCGCTATCTTTCTAACGTTGGTGTCATGCCTTTTCGTGTTTCTCTTACGTGACTCGTCATAGACCGTGTCATCCTTTTCACCTTTACCAAATCCACATTTCCAAAGTTTCATTAACAAATTGCTACTAATGAGGCTACCAAGTCCGGCTCCATTAGCAACACACACGATGGGCTACCAAGTCCGGCCACACCGCGGTTTTCACAATCCATTCAAATCTTGCATTGGCTCCTCTCCGCGGATAACCAAGCCATATTACCACATGAGACTACCACGTCCGGCCCCATTGGAAATCTTCGCAATGGGCTACCAAGTCCGGCCACATTGCGGTTTTCGCAAGTCCATACAAAGGGCTACCGAGTCCGGCCACAATGCAGGTTTTCACATCCACACAATGACTACCACGTCCGGCCATTATGTAGTTTCAAAAATATTTTTTTATCCATATCAACCACACCCTAGGTGTCATGTTTCTAACTTTCTCGGTTTACGTGTCTCGTTCTCATGCATAGACTCCGCGGTAAGACTTTCCTGTAATCATAGAAATCTTGAAACTAAACTAGCAAGATCATCCAACTCTATATTTAATAGCACGCTTACTTTATCACAACATCATACTCAACATTTAATCATACAAGGTAAAGCATAGTGTCACATGGACAGACACCTTTGGAGTGGTAAACCACTTATGCTTTATCAACAAGAAGTAGTCAGATAATCACATAATCATGCTCATAATCATAATACGAATACTTAAAGCTAAGCTACGAACATTATCTTTCAATATTCATTCTTTCTTTCATAAGTTCAAAAGAGCATATGTTTATTGGTTTGCAATGCATATATCAGAATAGTGTCGATGGAGATTCTATGTATATTTAGGATTCGAAGGTATAGAATAGTCTACCGTTCTTTTTGGCTGTAGTGACGACTACGGAGTAAGGATGGTACGTCGGTGGTCGGACGGAGTAACTTCTTAGGAATGGCTTCCGGTAGCTTCGAAAGAGAATGTTTTCTCTCGAAACTAGATCTTGACTAACACTACTTGACTTTTTGGATCGAAAGGGTGGTCGAGTGGCGGTTTAATGGCGGCTTAGGATGAGTTTCTTGAAGAACTTATGAAGAACCTCAAGAACAAGGAAGAACACTCAAGAACTAACTAAGAACAAGCAAGAACACAAAGTTTTTCTAGAGAGAAGTTGGAGCAATGAAAGGTGTGTGTTCAAAGGGTGAGAAATGGTTACTATTTATAGGCAAAACTTGGCTCCCTCTCCTCCCATCATGGCCGGCCCCTCTCTCTCTCTCCATATCCAATGGATTTCTTTCATATCTTGTCATATCTAGTACTTGAAAGACTACCATAGATTTTCCCTTTTCTTTATTTCTATTTTAGGACAAGGTTTAAGTTTATTCTATGGGGTTTTTGTCTTGTCTAGTACTTGAATGAGTTAGAATACTAGATATGGTTGTCCTTAGGTGTACAAGTGCAAGAAAACCCTAGATTTTGGTGGTACAAGGTGATGTAGGAAGATTGGTCATGGAAGACTAACTAGATTTGGTAAGTACTCTTGCACACACATCACCCTCTCTTTCTCCCTCTCATCCGGCCCATCTCTCTCTCTCTCCCTCTCATCTCTCTCGACCTCTCTCTCTTCTCTCTCTCTCTCTCTCTCTCTCTTGGTAGAATGTACTTATGTATATATATATGCATGGAAGGACAAGGTTGGTGGACTTAGAAAGAGTAAGGATTTGGTGGAAGTAAATCTTGTACTTCAAAATCTAACTCATATCTTCCTATCTTCTTCTTTCACTAGTACATGTACTTATAGATATATTTAACTAGGGTTTGGTGGATGAAAGATCAAGAAGTACACCATATCTTTCTCTCTCTCTCTCTCCTATCTCTCTTATCTCTCTCGGCTCTCTCCCCTCTCTCACTTTCGGCTCTCTCTCCTCTCCCTCTCCCGGCCTTCTCTCTCTCCCTCTCTCTCCCTTGTACTACCTATGTATATTTATATAAGTACATATCTACCTAATAAGATATTGAAGTACAAGGTTCTAATAAACTAATGGGTTTTGAAAGAACAAGGATTTTCCTATTAAACAATGAAATGAACACATGTGTTCTATCTCTATATTATATAGGAGTAGGTGTACTCATGTCCTATTATAACATTTAGGTATGTACTAGATGATTTGGGTAGATATCTAGTCAAAATTTTATATTATACTAAGTCACATGTCTCTTTATTATATAGTATTTGTACATAGGAAATCCTAGAATCCTATATTATATTAGATTCTCTTCTAATTCTTTAAGGAGGGAATCCCATGGGATTCTAGACAATGAATTAACTAATATATCTTAGTACTAGTCCTATTATCCAATGGATAATAATTCTCCTAGCATTTATGGACCAATGGACAAGGTCAAAGGTTGACTTTTGGTCAAAAGGGTTCATCTAGGGTTCAAGAGATCAAAAGGCTCAAACGGTTCAAGGAAGGTCAAGGGTTTAATTAGGTTATCTTCCTGGATTAGATTAGAAGCTAACTAGGCTTGCTAAGTCAAGAATCTAACCTAGGCTTAAGCTCGATGATTAAGGGAATAGTCCAACACACTTGTCTTTAGAAAATGATCTTATGGAAGAATCTAATCATGACGGATTGCTAGAAATAACTCAAGGTCTTCGAGAGGAGTTTAATAATCATTCAAGAAAAATTAAAGACTTTTCGAATTAACAACGAAATTTTTATTTAGTAAAAATCAGAGTTGTTACAAGCATTGCGCCCGGTCAGACATGCTCGAAGAATTCATCGACATCATGGCGTGGTCTCACAAAGACATGCCTGACGTTGATCCTGAGATGAAGAAACATCAAACCCACTGCTATCGGGTGCCAATCCAGAAAGTAGAAGCACAAAAGGCTCCGGGCCTCGCATCATGTTCAAAGCAGCAACAATGGCATTCTGCAAAGTACAAAAAGAAGAAAGTGTACAAAATGGCCCGGAGCAAGGCATGTCAACCGAAGCACTTTTGACTCTGCGTCATCGAAGCCATTGTATCTGGGGCTGCAGCCAAAGGTCTTCGACCTCGACGGCAACAAATTCAATACCTTGGTCAACCTGGATCAATTCAAAAGCTACTTTTCCCTGAGAGAAGCTCGTTGGGCTGAAAACCCCAATGGTGGGCAGTTCCAAGCAAAAGTTAGAGCAGTCAGCTAGACCGAAAACCTATGAAGGCGGTCTAGGCAAAAGTAAATAGGCGATATTTGAAAGCTCGCTAGGCCGAAGACCTGAATGGGCGGTACTGGGCAAAAGTTAAAGCGTAAAATGAGAGGTAAATACTTGAGAGTTAACCCTTGGCCCGAACTGCGTTTTGACCCGATTCCCCAGAATGGGATACATAGGCAGTCTCTCTTCGAGACTCGATCATAAACTATCAATTGGATCCATGGTTGACGTTTTGGTACACATCAAAGGTCGAAGAGGATCGAAGATCAAGACAAGCTTCGTTGAAGGAATCAGAAGGGGGAAACCCTTCGTTTTGTCAGTTTTATTGTAAACTACTTCTTCAATTTACAGGCTGAGCATAAGTCTTAAAATATTTGAAGTATCAAAAACAGAACGAAATGCTGGCGAGGCCTAACGGCTCACAGTTTATTCTAAGTTCAGTGAAGACTAGTTTAAGCAACTGCAGCAGCTTTTCAATCACGCGCGCTAGTTTGAGGCTCACGCGCGTTTGTTCAAAGTGATGTGCATTGGTCTCAAACCTGCACGCGCTTCTTCAATTCCAGCGACAGACAGAAGCAGTTAGCTACTGCCCTCGAATGTCATTCAAAGGGGCTTTTGCCAAGTTTTGTCATACCGTACAGGTCATCTTGACTTAATGTGACTGAACGGGGGTATCGGTTTCAGTCCGGGCCTATATGAGTCATCATCTGCGTCTTATGTCCGTTTTTGTGACATTTTTCCAGTTTTTCAATCAATTGTCGTTTTGGGATGCTTTCCTCGGTTTGTTTGTTCGTACATGTCTTTGTACCCTTTTGCACCTTTCGCAAGTGTCAGTTTCACCAGTTTAGGAATGTTGTGAGTTTTGGCTCATTAATGCCCAAAATTTCATTGTATTCCGTGTGTCTAAGGGTTCACATTGTATCCTGGGACTCTTTCTCCCTTTTCGTTTGAGCTAGGCAAGTCTGTACATAGACGCATGTCTGTTTGTCAATTCAACTCGTTCGTCAATGCAAATTGGATATTAGTGGTTAGTTTTTGCATTCTCTTCAACACTTGCAAAGGAGAGTCAATAAACTGAAAAATGCAATTGTTACATTGCTACCCTAGTATCAGTAATCCACAAGTAGTGGAATCTTGTAAAGTAGCAAGGGCACGTCGGCCCAACGCCAAGCAAAGCATCTCTGGGGCACATCCGCCCAAGCATCGAAGAAAGGGCACGTAAGCCCAATGCCATTACTAAAACGTCAACTGGGGCATGCCGGCCCGCTCAGTGTCTATCTATCTAGATGCGCATCTCAGAAGTAACAGACAGTACAGTAATGGGGCTCAGTGGTAGTCCTTAGGTGTCGTTGTCCTCCTAGGAGCTGCCCTTAGCATGCATCTGCATTTTCAATATATTATACATGTCATTGCATATTGTGTATATTAAATGTTGAAAGCTGGAAGGTAGCCAGAATGGTCGCCATCATACAATTTGTTTGCCAAAGGATGCGATACAATCTCCTGCGGTTTTGATTCAATTTGTTAGCGGAGGCAATGGAAATCTCCCAATCTCGTTTCGTAAACCAAAGGATGTGATCCTACGGAGCCGGAAGTTGTTTGTTCAAGAAGGAGTTAGAAGTCTCCCTCATATCTGTTTGCTTGCCACAACGACAGCCGGTCCTATCAAATTTCTCAACGGCTTGATCATTCGGCACACTGATCTGTCCGTCCCCATCAATGACAGCCGGTCCTGTCAAGTTTCTCAACGGCTTGATCATTCTGCACAGTGATCTGCCCGTCTCCATCAATGACAGTCAGTCCTATCAAATTTCGCAATGGCTCGATCATTTTGTATAGTGATCCGCCCGCCCAATTCAGTGATGATCAGCCATATCATCAACGACGATCAGCCATATCGTCCATTTCCATCCATCAACGATGATCAACCATATCATCAACGACGATCAGCCATATCGTCCGTTTCAGTCACTCAACGATGGTCAGCCGTACCATCAATGACGGTTAGCCATATCATCCATCCCAGTCATTCAACAATGGTCAGCCATATCATCAACGACGGTCAGCCATATCGTCCATCTCAATCATTGAACGATGGTCAGCCACATCATCAACGATGGTCAGTCATATCGTCCATCTCAATCATTCAACGGCGGTCAGAATATCGTCTATTCAGTCCACAACGACGATCAGAATATTGTCCGATGGTTTATTCATCCGCAACTAATTGTTCTCCAGGAGAGTCCGCCTTGGCCTGTCCCGAACAACCATCTTCAATCTAGCCGCAAGTGCATCTTCCAGCAGCCTTATTGCTCTGTCTTGGATGGTCTTTGAAAAGGAGATTGGCTCTGATTCCCAACAGATGGAATTCAACCTACCTGACACGACCTACCTGTGTTTATTGGAATACTTTGTGCCAAGGATAGCTTGATCCCCAGCAGCGACGGCGTGCCCCGTCCACATCTGCAGCGACAGCATGTCCTGTCCAAATCCAATCAACAAGCTGCAATGCAATCATCAACTTCTACTTCCATCCTCAGCGATGGTCCGTCCGTCCATTCAACCAATCAGGTTTCTTAAGTTTACTTGTCTACTTTGCTAATTTTCTCTGCTCTGGATTGCCTTGAGGGGTGTCTAGAAATCTTTGACGTTACTTGTACCAAATCGATGGTGCTTCAAGTGCCGTCAAAGAGGGGCTACTGTAGACACCCCAATCTGGGCTTTCAGATTAGTTTACTTTCAGTTTTTGATTCCCCAATGATGAAACAGATCAAGAACACCCCGGGAATGATAAGTATTTGAGCTTTGAGTGTTTGAAAAACCCTTGAACCCCTAACGCCAAGAACCCTACCGGAGCGCACTGGTTTGGAGCATGCACGCGCTGCACCCACACCCCTGCGCGCAGGACAAACGGACAGGTGGTGGTCAACAGTCAAAGCTTTGACCGTTGACCCACGCGCATATTGGTATGACCCACGCGCGCCAGGGCGCAACACGCGCGCGCCAGAGCGCATTATGTGCGCGCCGGTTAAAGCATGTCCCCATCACCTTTATGGGTTGGTAAACTTAACCACCAAGCAGCCCTCAGCCAGCCTCGTGGACTGGCTGAGCTCCTCTCTTTGCACTAGATCTACCTCCCTCTACTCCTATATATATCCCCCTTTGTTTCTCTTTCAAAGGGGTGGATTTTTGGATTGGTTGGTTAGTTACAAAAGCTCATGTTCAAAAGGTTACAACATAAGCCTCCAAGAACATAGCTTGTTCTCATTCATCAAACACCTCAAAACTCAATACTCTTTCAAACCCAAAAACCAAAGGTATAATTTACTTTTGTTCTGCTTTCTGTTCTGATCCCTGAGGGGGGCTGGCAGGGTCAAGGCTGGTAATCAATACCAGTCCTGGCCCTAAAGCTGGCAGGGTTTCAAAAACCGTAGTGGTAAGGACCAGCGTACGCCGATCGTTAGTACGCGCGCGCCACTCTGTGGCAGCGCGCGCAGGTTTTGCGTGGGGATTGGTGCATTGTTATTTTGTGTTTAATTTTGTATATAGGTCACTGTGAGCATGTACTTAACCAGTTTACTGCTTTCCTTTGTTAGAAATGCTACCTGTATTTCAATATGCATATCTGCTGCTGTGGGGGTACCCTTGGGAGTTTTCTGGACATGTCCCAGAGCCCAATATGAGCAAAACCAAACACTGGAAGGTTGGCTCATACCAGCGCGCGCAGGTCCAGCTCCGGCCAGTGATTGGCCTTTGCATGGGTAACTCGGCCTTTGGCCATTATTTTATCCCCACACTGTTTATGGGGTGCTTTGTTAGTTTTTAGGGCTTTTAACCTTTAAACTGTATATTAACTGCCTACCAACTGTCCATAAGCTGCTTGGTTTGTCCTGGGTGTGCACTGATCCTTCCAGAGCCCAGATGATTGAGAATAAGAGCTGTGGGCTTAGGCTTACTGGCGCGCGCAGGTTGGGTCAGCATGCAGTGACTTGATCAGTGCATGTTGGTTTCTTCCTACGCATGTCACTTCAAGACAGGGGCCTTCCAGTCTGTTTAAGATTCCCACAACAATCTGTTTTCATCCTATACTAACTGTTTCAATACAAGAGCATGCCATCGATCACATCTTGCAAAGTGTTACAATTTTAATCCCCGATTAACTGTTCTCCCTCCCTAATTGGCTAAAAATCGATTAATAAAAAAAGAATCACAAAGTTTTCATAAAATGTCTAAGTAGAGACCGATCTCCGGATTGGGCGAGATGGGTGCCTTAAAACCCTTCCCCTCTTGTAACCTGGCTCCCGAACCCAGATATGATTATGGCGGACTGGTGCTTTCACTTTTTCAAATCAAATAGCACGGCAAGTGCTTCGAAATACGGTTCCTTGGGTGTCGGACCTTCAAACCCGAGTGGCGACTCTGTATTCCGAGCGCTTGCCATCTGCGCTCGCGCTCCCTCAATCCGGGCTCTATGCCTTGCTTTGGGAAACCGAAATTTCCTAAGGGCAAGCTGCCCACAATAACTTGAAAAAAAAATGGAATTAGTGGTTTTGATCCAGTGTTTCGTATCTATTACGATTCTTTTTTTTTTCAAGTTATATGTATTCCGATGAGCCACTTAACGATATTTGATCGAGTTGATTTTTGGTACATTTGTAGTACACGATGAGCTCTACACAATGGATGTCTCCAATCGTCGGACCGATGCCAGAAAGACCGCACAGTACGCTATGTAGCATGAGCTGCACATAACAGTCCCCGGATCCCACTAAGTTCTGCCGCCAAGCTGTAAGCCTTCATGGCTAAGAATTGGGATGATGTCATTCATATGTCATCCTATCCAACCATTTCACAACGCTACTCTATTTTCCGAGCCCAGGTTCAAAACACAAGCGTTACAGTTGGTTTTGGAAAGAAGTGGAGTGAAAAAACGGAAACACGTTAGACGTTATTCGAGCAGTTCGGTTGTTGACTTGACCCCGACTGTGGGCCCCACCTCAACCCAGACCAAAGGGATAAAGATTGGGACCACACAAGGGAAAGTTACTGTTCCGTTACCACCCACCAGGAAGAGAACCCATTTGTTGTTTTTCTATGCCCCTGTCGTTGAGGTTTTCTTTGCCAAGATCTGCACTTTCTCTCTCTTCCCCATTTCGAGGCCCGTGTTCTTTGATATTTTTGCAGCCTTGGAAGAGAGAGAGAGAGAGAGAGAGAGAGAGAGAGAGAGGAAGAATTAAAACTTCCAGAGATCTGCTTCTCCCAAAAATTTCATTCGCAGTTGCAGGTACCAGATCTTCTTTATCACTTTTGCTGAGAATGTGAAAGGGAAGATTGTGTTGAGATATTTGACCTCATGTCTGTGTTCTTGCGGGTGGAGAATTTGCATATTTTAATTTCTGATTTGGAAGGGATTAATGTCTGCAATGAACCCATTTATCTGTGGCAAAAGGGGGAAAATTTGTCGGTTCTTGTCATTGTATGAGATCATTGCCCTCAATCTTAATCATACACCCTTTTTAGTGCTTGTTTGAAATCGCATTTGGTTTTCTATATTTGAAGAGAAATTTTATGTCGGTGCCATGTTTCATGTTATGATCTTTCAATTTCATCATTTTGGTATTGCACCATTCGTTGCCTGTTCAAGAATTGGATAACTTGAGATTCTTTCTAGCTCGTTGGATTTGGATACATGTTTCTTTTCTACTGGAATTGCCCTCTAAATTGTTGATAAATGGAAGAGTCACAAATTGGTCGCCTTCCTGGTAGATCTGTTTTTCTAATTTGAACTTCCTATTACAACCCCAAGAGGTTGGCATGTTGGTGAGAGACTGGTACTTAGGATTTGCTCCCTCTTTGATCTCACTTTCAAAACCTTCTAAGTTTTTGCTCCAACTTTAATTAGGCCTGCTGTTCGGTTCCTGAAAAATAAGTCGAAATGCACATAAGCTGGACAAACACCCAAGTCATCAAATAGATTTAAACTTCCGATTCTTAAATTTGATGAGTAACCCTCCATTTATCCAATTCGTAAGTTGGTCTTTCTCTTTTCCCCACATACCACATGTTTCAGATTTTGCTGCTTATGACATGTGGAGATTTTTGTTCTATTTGACATGTTCTTATTATGGATTATAATCCCATACACTGCCTTTTGTGTTTCCAAGATGAATTGATAGGGAAATGGGGAAGAAAGGGAGCTGGATTTCTGCAGTGAAGAAAGCTCTCAGCCCTGAGTCAAAAGAGAAGAAAGAGAAGGTATTGGATGATTTCGATTTTCGTTTCTCTTTTATTACCTGTTTATGTTCTAGTATCATAATTTAATTGAGCCTTTTGCAATTATCATAGCAGAAAATAAGCAGATCGAAGAGCAAATGGTTTGGGAAACGCGGGAATCCGGATCCGCCTACCGTCTCCTCAGCTCCAGAAATTTCATTGCCTGCCCCTGTCGTTCCTACTATAGAAGGGTTGAAACTTACAGAAGCCGAAAATGAGCAGAGCAACCATGCTTATTCTGTTGCCCTTGCCACTGCTGTGGCGGCAGAGGCAGCCGTTGCCGCTGCTCAAGCTGCTGCAGAAGTGGTTCGACTCACAACCGTGGCCTGTTATTCTGGTAAATCAAAGGAGGAAGTAGCTGCAATCAAGATTCAAACTGCATTCCGGGGATACTTGGTACGAATCCCTCTTCACAACCTTAGAAACATACATTTCAAGAAAATGCCTACATTCATCATGTTTCATGAATTATCCAATTGATATCTCCTCTTTGTCGAATTTGGAGGCTTTCTCGTTTCTGTAAAATATGCAGCTTTTAGTTACGCGCGGTAATGCCAGGTGGTGTCCCCGCAAATTCTTGTGGTTAGTACTAACAGTCTAACATGAGAAAATTTTGGGTACTGATAGGGTACCAACGTGGAAGGCATACGTGGTACCCATAAACCAATGACAGTGTGACAACTCATCTCCAAGTCAGCTTGTGTCCAGTACATGAACACGTCAAGAGTTAGCCCTTCAAAACTAACGATGTGAATTTAACGGTTGTTTAGGTATCGAGAGATGCTACACTCGTTATACTACATCTTATGTGGGGCCCATTACAGATCCCACAAAAATCCAAAAAAAAATCCATAAATTCTAAAATATTGTTTTATGGAGACTTGTAAAAAATCAGCTCCAATGGATATCGATAAGTATTATTTCTAGGTTCATATTGGCGAGACTGCGCAATTAAGCAGTTTCACCGCTACGAATGCAAAAGTAATACTTACCAATATTCGTTGGAGCTAATTTTTTACAGGACCCCATAAAATAATATTTTAAAATTTATCTGTATTTTTTGGAATTTTTTAAGGACCCAGAATGGGCCCTATATAAGATGTAGTGTAAAAATGTAGTATACCCAGGGGCGGATTCAAGTAAGGCACTGGGGGTCACGTGACCCTCCTGAAATTATTGGAACAATATTTTTTGAATAGAGGAAATAAGTATTATATATATATATATATATATATAAAGACCGGGAAGGGCTTCATCCGAGCAGTTTTTGTTTATTTTTTATCGAACGGTTCAAATAAAAACTGCTCGGATGAAGCTCTTCCTGGTTTTTTTTTTTTTTTAATTTCTCGCGGGTACTCTTAAAATCACGTTCTGAACACATTGAGCGGCTCGGATCATCGAAATTCGATCGGAAAATGGGAGATATGAGGAGGTCCGCATTTTAACTAAAATAAGGACCCCATCATGGGAGACTGACTGTATATATATATAATTACCCAAATTATAGCAAGATTGATGTCTTGTACAAGTGGTAAGTACCTGGGCTTCTACTTCAAAGGTTGTTGGTTCGAGCCCTGCTAGTGTATCTTTCTTCTTAGTGTTCTTCATTGCCCGTTGTTTTATCATGGTTATGATTGAGAGGTGACCCCTCTTGTATACAATTTCTGGATCCGCCACTGAGTGCACCTATCTTTAGTGTTAGGTCTTTGTCAATTGTTTCTTCCCCAAGAACTCTCTCTCTCTCTCTCTCTCTCTCCCCAGAGACATATATCTCTCTCTCTCTCCGGAGCCCGAAACCTCTTCTGCGCGAACTTCTTGACCGAATCCAAAGCGCCTGTGCACCTCTCTCTGGTCCAACTAAAATTGATGTTTGATCTTTGGCAGATCTGAGTTGTACATACTTGACCCAAATCAGAGTGTAATGGTGTTTTGTGCATACTTTACACCAGATTTTGACCATAGTTTGAGCTGATTGCTTCTTGTTACCATTAGGCAAGTAAGCTGGAAAAGAGTTGGGCGACAATGAAAGATAAAGGGGACGGACAGATGCAAAGTAAGGCTGACATCACATAAAAGAGAAATTATTAAGTTCTGTTCGTCTCTGCTTCTTGCCTAAGAACAGAGCACAAAGGGGATCTCAATTTAAGAAATCTGGGTCTGTAAAATACTTCATTAAATTGTAGATGATGTCAAAAGAATTCATTGTGCTCTGTAAAATACTCCATTATATGGGAATTCATTGTTGGAACCTCCTGTTCCGGATTAGTACTAACTGAATTTCAACAGTTTTATTGAATTATCTTTTTACCAGACAGTTACAGGCCTGTACTCAACAATACTCATTTTTGGCTACTAAATGCAAAACTCATCTTCCATCATCTAATATCTTGTCATAATAGCTAAGGTTTTTGGTCAGCTATGGAAAGCTGTGAATAATGTCTTATAAGCATCAATGCGGTTCAATGTTTGCTAGGCAAGGAGGGCATTGAGGGCCTTGAGAGGGCTGGTGAGGTTGAAGTCTTTGATAGAAGGGCAGTCAGTCAAACGTCAAGCCACGACCACCTTACGATGCATGCAGACTCTGGCTCGTGTGCAGTCCCAGATTCGGGCCAGAAGGATCAGAATGTCAGAGGAGAACCAAGCTCTCCAGAGACAGCTCCAAGAGAAACACGAGAAAGAGCTCCAGAAGTTGAGAGCCTCTGTAAGTACAAATTTAAACACTAATCATTGTGATTTGCATGTCTGTGCATGCAACTAAATATCTCTATTTTCTGTTTCATATCCTCAAATGTTGTTTTTCAATGTTTCTGAATTGTTCGATTTGGCTGTGTGTGTGTGTGTTTTTTTTATTTTATTTTAGGGGGGGGGGGGGGGGGGGGGGTTTACAGTTTGGTGGAGGGTTTATTGGTAACGGAAAGGAAGAGGAAAACCTAAGAAGATAAGTAGAAACAATAACTACTACCTTTGTCCCATGATCTTTGTTTCTTTTTCGACAGTGATGCCCTATTAACAGATGATGTATTTTTGTAATAATTTGAATTTTTACACCAATCAGAGATCTCAACTAGTTTTATGATTTTATAAGAAAGTTTTATGATATTAAGGTATGCAAATTTTGAAGAACTATCAAGAACATGGGTAATGTTCCCATGGAACCCTAGTGTTTTCTTTTCCCTTTGTAAATCTCTCAACGAATAGAAATACAACTGTCAGGTACCTCCTTCATTCTTTTTGCTTGTGTACACAGACATGATACATTGATACTATTACATTATACAACAATCTGATTCATAATAGGTTGGAGGAGATTGGAATGATAGTGTGCAATCTAAGGAGCAAGTTGACGCAAGCCTACAGAGCAGACAGGAGGCTGCAGTGAGGAGGGAAAGGGCATTGGCTTATGCATACTCCCACCAGGTAATACCCTCCCCTCTTCTTGAGGCTTCACATATTGTCCTATTTTCATATTATATT
This sequence comes from Rhododendron griersonianum, assembly GCA_018127125.1. Lineage (NCBI taxonomy): Eukaryota > Viridiplantae > Streptophyta > Magnoliopsida > Ericales > Ericaceae > Rhododendron > Rhododendron griersonianum. Next base: position 25,948,878 of record CM030790.1, on the reverse strand, counting down.
ATTTTGAAAGGATCACATAAATATTTGTGGTGCTAAATTAGCAGATTTCTTGATAGGGTTGAAATCTCACACCGCATATGTGATATCTCATTGTCCTTTATTTTTTTCATCTTTGGTTTCAAAGGAGATATTTTTTCCTGCTCTTCCAATGTTTTTGGTAACTCAGCTTGAAATAGAAAAAAGGCTAACCGAATTTACAATCTACAAGGGGCATACTCCAGGAGGAAAAAGAAAAGAAAAGAAAGAAAAGAAAATCGGGAAGGCTTAAGCCAAGCGGCTACATAGAGCTAATGGGACATAAACGAATGTTTCAAATCCATCTAGGAAGATGGATAGGAAACAAACAGCAAAATGGGTACTAATCTAAGCCAAGTGGCTACATGGAAATAAAATAGGCCAAAAGTTGAAACCATATGAAACAGAGAACACTTGGGTATCATTACAAAATATTGCAACATGAAGCAAGAGTTGTTCATGGGAGGAGGCAGCTCCTATCAACCTTTGAACACATGCTCTTCCAATTTCTCAATGCCCAAAGTTAAATTCATTTGAGTTCAAAGGAGATACTTTTATAATGCCTAAAGCGACATACATAGAACAAACTGAAAAAGCTTTTCAGTTTCATGGCATTTTGGACCCCCGTGAAAGTTACTTGCATGTTTTTTTACATGACTTTCAATTGTGCTACTATACGTCTTAATGTGGAGTTTTATATTCTTTAACACTAGTTTCAAAGAAGACCAGCTTTATGATCTTCTCAAAGGAACTAATTCTTATCTTTGTAGTCTAGTTTTGATCCTATGGAAGATTCCATCTTTTTCTTTTGTTATTTTACATCACTGCTTTCTTTCATCACATAAAATCATGTGTGGACAATTTTCTGCTTTTTTTTCCCCAATAATTTCCTTTGATTATACTTTTCTAAGCATCAAGTGGATCCCACAATTTAACCTCCGTGTGTGTGTTGTGATTATAAAGTGAAAAACCATTAACCTTCATAATATGGTTTCTCAATAAACTAGCGTGACATTTTCTGAAACAGCAAACGTGGAAGAACTCTTCGAAATCCTCAAACCAAACATTCATGGATCCAAACAATCCCCACTGGGGATGGAGCTGGTTAGAACGATGGATGGCAGCCCGACCCTGGGAAAACAAAAGCGCACACGACAAAGAACTTAGCATTAGCGAGTATGCATCCGTGAAGAGCGCAATTAGCAGATCGACATCCATTAGTGAACTCAGCAAGACCCATTTTCGTCACCACAATAAGCCCTCTCCAACCGGACAAAAGCCCATCCGGAAATCACCGTCCAAGGCATCATCGGTTGCTTCAAAAACCGAGGATGATTTGAAAAGCATGCTTAGTGTTCAGTCCGAGAGGTACCGGAGGCACAGCATTGCAGGGTCCTCAGTGAGGGATGACGACAGCCTGGCAAGCTCGCCTGCAGTTCCAAGTTACATGGGGTCCACGGAGTCAGCGAAAGCTAAATCCCGGGTTCCAAGCCCATTGGGGAACAATGGAACGCCACTGGAGAAGGGATCGGTGGGGTCTGCAAGAAAGCGGCTTTCTTTCCCATCTTCTTCTCCTGCTGGAACAAGGAGGCACTCTGGTCCACCTAAGTTGGATTCTGGCTCTTTGAAGGACATCAATGTCCACTAAGAAAGAGAAAAACAGGATACACACAATTAGGAACATGGGTTCTAGATTGAACTGCAAAGGAAGAAGAGAGATTAAACTGTGGGGCCGGGGATTGATTACTTTAGTCTTTTCGTCGTCTGTTTCAGAGTACTTTCTCTGTTTTCTTCCTTTTCTTCATTCACTTGTATTGTTACATATGTTAACTATCCTACAGTAGCTAGGGATTTGTTTTGTGTGTGGAACTATTTGGTTGGGAAGACTCAATGTCGGTTTATGTTGTTCTTGTGGCTTTTCCCTTTCTCATTTGAAATTCTGACCTATTTACATTCAATAGCTTGAATTTGATCTGCGAATGAACACGTATTTTGGTTGTTATGGTACTGGTTTTGATGCAAGGCACTACACCAAGCCTAATAGTCGTGCTCTCACAGTTTTGTAATTCCTAGCACAGACGGTAGTACCCTCACTATCACAACACCTCACCTCACATTTTTTTTTTTTTTTATAAAAAACAAGACAAAAAAGAAAACACCCTACAGTTGGCAAGACACTAACAAACACCCAAAAAGAGCCCAACCCAAACAAAAACCTTCACCTGCAATTTGGAACGTGTTTAATCTTATTTGAAAGTGGTAAACTCAAATTGGGGATGGTGTTGGGCAGTGGTGTGCGCAGCACCATGCTGCACACCTCCGAGCCATCGGCTCGAAGGTACATAGTACAGGCGCACCTTACTGTACAATACCAACTCGAAGTCCAGTAAACTCGCATGAGATTTATGGGGTTGGAGGCACCCGGAACCTTGTGTGATTTACGGGGTTTATGTACCCGGAATGATATGGGAATTACGGGGTCAAAGGTACCCAGAACGTTGTTCGATTTACGGGGTTAGACGTGCCCGGAATGTTGAGGGATCTACCGGGTTTACGAAACCCTAAATTCTTTGAATTGTTTGTGGGTAATGACTACATAAAAGATGTTATGGAATCTTATTTGTTCGGATTTACTTATGCTTTGTTTGGTTCATGTTTTGGGAAAAAAAAATTTCAATTTTAAATTCACTAATTACCCCTATTTCCAATCACTACTCTCATTTTTCTCTTCACTCATTATCCCGATTTCCAATCATTATTCTCATTTCTCTCTCTCTCTCTCTCTCTCCACTCATTATCCATATCTCAATTATTACTCTAATTTCTCTCTCCATTTATTATTCCAAAAACCAAACCCAAAAATTTTCAAAACATGAACCGAGCAAAGCATTAGGTTTTGGTATTTATTCTTGAGATGAGATTTGAGTTAATCGAACATATTTAGGGAAGGAGTCTTTACCTAGAACTTTTCATACTGACATTCATTTTTTGTAACCTCATAATCATATTTTGTGCAAAAATGCTACTATTAGTAAAGAAACAAACCAAGAAGACAACAAAGAATGACATGTAAAGTTGAACTGGAAAAAAAAGGGCCCCACTACTTCTCTCCTGCAATGGAAAAAAAAAAGCGGGAAAGTGAAATCTAAAAATTGATTTTAGGTGTATTTTAAACCAAAAAACTCCTCTCTCCTCCATCCTCCCATTCTTCCTCCTGCTGATCAGTGCAACCACCATCATCGATTGATCACCACCGGACAGCGGCAACCACCACCAGAGCCCCCACAGACAGCGGCCCATCCACCACCACCGATCGATCACCAGTGTCTCTCTGTATGTTCTCTCTCTCTCTCTCTCTCTCTCTCTCCTTTTTTGTTGTGTCGGCATCACGTCTCCCTTTTTGCATTGTCGGCATCACTATGGAAGTCTAGATTAAAACTAGGGATTAAAAAAATGAAGGGATTAAAAAATTAAGACATTAAAACTAGGGATTCAAAAATTAGGACCAGGGATTAGAACTGGAGATTAAATATTAGAACTCTACGGTGGTTCAATTAGTTGAGTATGAGTTGCCCTGATTAGTTACTAAATGTTATGAACCCATTTAATATTACTAGGGATTAGAACAATTAGTTTAATAGTTGCCGTAATTAGTTTAGTATTACTATAAAAATTAGGACCAGGGATTAGAATTAGTTAAATTTCTCCATAGCACTGTACATTTGAACTCAAGCCTCAATTTTAGTTTGCTACACTGGCTCCTTAATTCAGTTTGCTAATTAAGAAAGCTTAATTGTATTCCTTATTGTAGAATCATGGAAATAGAAGATATGAATTTAGAGAAGAATCCGAATCTGGAGGAAAATCTGAATTTGGACATGGTATTGGAACCTAAGGTCGGAACAATATTCAATTCTGAAGATGAAGCGAAGGAATGTTACACTAGTTATGCGAAATCAAGAGGTTTTGGTGTGGTCACAAAAGTCTCTAAGAAGCATGACAATGGGGTAAAGTCGAATATATCTTATGGTTGTCATCGAAGTGGAAAGCCCAGGACAACGGCTTTGAATCCCGTTAAATCCCATCCAACAACGAAAATAGAGTGTAAAGCCGGTATGAATATCTCTTTGCAAGTTGATGGAAAATGGATGTTGAATTTGATTCAACTGAATCGTAACCATGAAATGGACCCGGAAAAAGTGAAATATCTTAAGTGCTATCGGTGTATCCCACCACATTCGATAAGGACAATTGAATTGAACACGACAGCCGGAATCACATTAAACAAAATCATTGCCTCATGTGAGATCGAGGCAGGGGGGCCTGATAATCTGACATGGACAAATAAAGATGCAAGGAATTACAAGGATAAAAAAAGGCGTTCAGAGCTCAAAGAAGGGGATGTTGAAGCAATGCATAAGTACTTTGTCAGAATGCAAAAAGACAACGGTGACTTCTTTTATGCCATCGATCATGATGAAGATTATTGATTACGGAATGTCTTTTAGGCCGATGCTAGGAGCAGGGAGTTATACAAAGAATTTGGCGAGGTGGTCACCTTTGACACCACTTACCTTGTTAACAAGCACAATATGCCTTTCGCACCATTTGTAGGGGTCAACCATCATGGACAATTGATTTTTGTTTGGATGTGGTTTGATATTACGGGAGGACACGACTTCATTTGTATGGTTGTTTGAGACTTTTCTTTCTTGCATGTTCGATTCCCACCCTAACACCATCATCACAGACCAATGTCGGGCCATGCAAAACGCGATAAGTCAAGTTTTTCCAAATGCACGTCATCGTTGGTGTTTATGGCATATCATGAATATAGTTCCTGATAAGTTTAAGAGTTACGACCAGTATAAGCCCATTAAAAAATCTCTCAAGAATGCTGTATATGATTCCTTGAATCCGGAGGAGTTTGAACAAAATTGGGCAAATCTCATCCAACAATTTGATCTACAGAGCAATGACTGGCTAGCTGGATTGTACGAGGGGAGGCACCGATTGGTACCAGCATTTCTTAAGGATGTCTTTTGGGCGGGGATGTCAACAAACCAACGAAGCGAGAGCATGAATTCCTTCTTTGATAGCTACATCTATTCCAATACCACCTTGAATGAATTTGTGGAGCAATATGACAATGCCTTACATAAGAAGGTGCAAAAAGAAGATGAGGCAAACGCCCATTCCTTGAATGTTCGAATTCAGAAAGTGTCCCCTTATAAGTTTGAGGACCAATTTCAGCAAGCATACACAATTTGCGAAATGCAAGGAATTCCGAGAACAAGTAGCCTTAAAGATTGGGTGCAATTTGACTATTGGACCGGTAGTAAATGGTATTTCAGAGTTTCACATTGAACAAGACATTCTAGTTGGAAAGAAAAAATATAGATCTAAAACTTGTACTTTTCTTGTTCATTTTAATGAGGAGTCAAGAGAAACCAATTGCAATTGTCGGTTGTTTGAGAGTAGGGGGATGGTGTGCACGCAAATGATCTCGGTTTGGTATAAAAAGAAGCTTGAAGTAGTACCCGATAAATACATTCTACGACGATGGAGCAAAAACTTGGTAAGGAGTCACACAAAAATTAAGGTAAGTTATGTAAATTGGACATGCAAGGCCGAATTCGTTCGTTATGACAGCTTGTTCAAGCTATTCAATGAGGCCACTGATAAGGTCATGTATTCAATTGCGAAGACGGATAGGATGGCGGCTAGGTTGCGAGATATTAAAGCTGAGAATGACTTAGACAATGAGGAATGTGTAAGCAATATGCCTACAGTTGAAGATGCAGAAATTGATATGGAAAGTGTCCAAGATAAATCAATTACCCTCGGCGATCCAAGTAGAGGTCCTCGGAGAGGGCGACCGCTGACTAAGAGGAAGCAATCAGTGACTGAACAAATTATTAGGAAGAATATGAAATCAAACAAAAGGGTCCAATGTAGTCGCGCCAATGCAAAGAGTATACCGGTATAAAAATCATTATGCATTCCTTTCAATGTTTATTTATTGATAATTATGTTGATTGGTTTGTAGGATTTAACATTTGACTTTATTCTGCTTTAGGATGTGGAAGACCATACTCATGCTACGGGATTTGACGGGATTGTCACGCAAGAGGGTGGAGTCGTTACTGTAAGTATGACTTCATTTGTACTACATTGAGTCTTTTTAAATTTTGCATTTTTTCCATGTTACTATAATTTCAATTTGTTACGATTTCAATCATCTCAGGGAAGTGTAGAATATCTTGGTACGTGGAACTATGACCTTAATGAATCTCCATTTAATTTGGGACATGATTATAGTAAGTTAAACTCTAATAAGTTTGACAATGACTCTCTCTCTCTCTCTCTCTCTCTCTCTCTCTCTCTCTCTCCATGTTCTAATTTGACTTAGTTTGCTCTTCTTCTTTTTTTCTGTGCATGTTGACAACTTCAGGGCTGGAATGATACTCTTGAGATACTTCTGATGCTGCTTTTTGATGGAATAATGCTGTTTTTTGGTGTCTCATTCACTTGAGATACTACTGATGCTTTTTGATGGAATGATGCTGTTTTTTGATGCCTCATACACTTGACTACTGATGCTGCATTTTGATGGAATGATGCTATTTTTTGGTGCCTCATTCCCATACTTTGCCTCCATTCCCATGTCCTTCTTGGGAGGCAAGGAGTTGGAGCTTTTTAGTTCACTTGTATATTATGTTAGTTGTGGAGGAAAACCTTGCTATAAATTTTATGACTGCTTGTATATCAGAATTGCAATTTTTTGTACATTGCAGTTTTTTTTTTGCTTGGAATGCAACTTCCATTCCCATGTATTTGTCCCATGCTTTGGTTCATTCCACAAGTTTAGTTCGTATCCGTGTGGTGTCGTATTGTGTCCTATGGAGTTTGTGGCACATAAAGAAAGCTTGAACGTTTTCCTTTTCCTTCCCAGTTTATTAATTTGGACCAGGCCAAATTTGTATGGCACATGAGGAAAGTCCTTACCCATGTGCCTCACATAGGGGAAAGATTAGCTTCTCTTCATAAGAATGGATCAGTTCATTGTTCCAGGTTTATGCATTGTACTTCTTTGGTCTGATAGATTTTGGAGGAGCAACTTACTATTTCACTAGGTACTATGACATATTTATCATTAACAGGTATGTTTTGGAATGAAGTTTATTTCATATGGAATTGTACAACATAACTTGATCATAACCTTTCGCTTTTGAGCTTCTAATCATTAGAAAGATAGACTAAATGAGGTTTGAACTTCTAAATCCATGTCTCAAATCAATTGAAAGATCCCAAATTGTGCAACAAACGGGGAAAAAATTTGACAAGGTTTCCTTACTTTATGGCCTAGCCCGACGCCATGCGTCTCAAACTAACAACAAACATCGAAAACAACAACAGTGTATATGAGCCCACACCGAGCATTTCTCATCCTAAATTACCATTCACCATCAAAATGCACACAAACCCACGCCGGGCCTTTTATCGTCCTACTTATCAACAATCCAAATTTCACATATAAACCATAAGCCCACGCCGGGCATTTCTCATCCTAAATTACCATTCACAATCGATATTCACAAATAAACCCACGCTGGGCCATTCTCATCCCAATTGTCATTTAAAAAGAGGGTACAAAGTTGGACATCGTCATTAAGCCATACATTAATATTTCAAAACATAGAATATCGATTTCAAATACAAGACCAAGGAAAAGGACCACATGTCCCATGAATTACTGATTACATAATCATGTTACAAACAAATGGGCATTTCCCACTACTAGAACAAGATTAGCAATGGCATCCTCTTCCATATGGCCTAATTTGCAAAGCAATCTTGCATTCGACCTGCACATTACCATAATCAGGGTAAGAAAGCAGTAATTTCACAAAAAAAAAAAGCTTAGGAGGCAACTTGTGGGCTCCTGCACGCCCGGCGCGTTCGAAGAGTCGCCACCCGGATTTTTGAGATGGATGATCCGAGGAACTGAGATGTTTGTTTGGAAGAAAAAGGCTTTTGGTCTAGCGAAAACATTGAGATTTTGGATCCGGGAGCCACGTTACAAACGGGGAAGGTTTTGTTGAAAAAGCACCCCGCTCGCCCGGCGAAAACCGGTCTCTACTAAGCATTTTAAATGGGGGATTTAATACCATTTGGAAAACCTCAAAAAAAGAAAAAAAACATATACGGGAAAGGGGAACAAGACGAAATGTATCACGTTGTCGTGCGCGTGGTGCTTACTGTACAGAAATGATTAAAGATGATGTGACAAAGATATAAATAAGGAAAGCTCTTAAACATGTTGTCTGGGTCACCATCTTCTGCTTCACGGCATACCTATATATGGCGCACGGCTTTATGATATGCCGTGCGTGGTTCTAATCTTGTCATCAGGTTTTTGTTGTTTTTCAAAGCCTCGTACGGCGTACTCAGTACGACGCACGGTGTTTCTTCAAAACATCAGAAAACTCACAGCCGACAGATCATCTCGGAACTTTACCATTCCTCCAAGCCACAAGTAGAAAATCACTTTTGATACATTTGTTCATTTGGAAAGATTGATAGAGTTTACTCATGGTAATAAAACATGGCTTGTAGATATGGTCTCATTCCGAGACTGCTATTGGTGTACGGAAACAGATCCAGCAACAGACGATCATGATCCAGACAGTTTGAACAAGAAAACAGCAGTTAACTGAAATGTCATGCGTGCGAGTCTACTATGCTGTGCGACGCTTCAAAGCGCCGCACGGCGTAGCTTACCCAGCACAGAGGACTTGTTTTGCTTTGTAAAAATGGTTTTAGATCAGATCTTAACCAAAAGGGGTTAAGCCTGTCAACAGGAGAGTCCCCTCAGGGCCAGGACAGAGCCTAGCCCAAGGAAACTTAGTTTTTACCTTTGATCTCAAGCTTGAACGAGGATGGTGATGGATGGGTGTGTTGGATGATGATGAATGAGCGTCGATGAGGTTGATAAAGAAAAAAGGAGGATAGATATGTATAATAGATGGGTATGTTGGGTAGTTGGGGTCTCAAAGTTAGTGAGAGCCTAACTTTGATGGTGAAGAGAAAAATGGAGCAAGAGGCCTAGAGAATGTCTTTTGAAGGCAACATTCTCAAGACTTGGAAATGGGAAATAGATGTGAAAGCAAGAAGAGAGAGAAAGGGTAGAATAATGATCAAGGGCCCTTTTCTCTTGAGTGGAGGGGTGTATTTATAGGCAAGAGCCATGGATTTTGAATTCCAAATGTTGGAGGTATTTTCTGGGCGGGCCAGAAGTGTGTTTTCGGCTGAGCCGTTTTGCAGCTGTGACTCAAATAGGCGTGGCCGACAGCTTTCTGAGCCAGTCAGAACTTTACCTGAAATGCCGTGCGGCTAACCTCATGATCACGTGCGGCGTAATGACTTTTGATATGCCGTGCGGTGTAGAGGTGTCACGTGCGGCGTTCCAGGTCCAGTCCAGGGCTCTTGGGTTTTCTCTGGGCTTTTGGGCTAGGATTTGGTTTTGGGCCAAGGGAATCCCTCATTCAAGCTCGTTAAGGCACCGTTTCCTTTATTTCATCATCAGGGTGGACAAAGACCCTTCGAGATTCGGATTGGGGTGTCTACAGTAGTCCCTCTTTAACGTAACTCGGATATCATTGATTTGATACGAGTGACGCTTAAAGAATAGGCATCCCGATCCGTTGCTCTAAAATCTTTGAACAGGGACAAAATGCTCGAAAACGCAAGTAAATGACAAGGGTGGTCGCGCTCATGGAGCTGCCTACGTACCCGTTTGTAGGGATCGGACCAACGTAGTTCAATTGGGACGATGCAAGCAAAATAAATCCTAGAGGACAACAAGTAAAATCATGCAGTAAACTTGAGAAGATTGAGTGCTAGTAGGGTGTTGCAAAGCGAACAATGTGAAAAATTCGAAGTGAGCCTTCAGGGGGCTAAAAATTCGAGACGAGCCTTTGAAAATTCGAGACGAGTCTTCGGGAGACTAAAAATTCGAGACGAGCCTTTGGGAGGCTTTGAAAATTCGAGACGAGTCTTCGGAAGACTTAAAAATTCGAGACGAGCCTTTGAAAATTCAAGACGAGTCTTCGGGAGACTAAAAATTTGAGACGAGCCTTTGGGAGGCCAAAAATTCGAGACGAGCCTTTGAAAATTCGAGACGAGTCTTCGGGAGACTAAAAATTTGAGACGAACCTTTGGGAGGCCAAAAATTCGAGACGAGTCTTCGGGAGACCAAAGATTTGAGACGAGCCTTCGGGAGACTAAATTTGATTTGAGACGAGCCTTCGGGAGGCAAAACTTGATTTGAGATGAGATCATGACGAGTAACACGAATTCGGCGAGTCCCGGGGGATGAATACTGCGAACAAATGCGAATACGGCGAGTCCTCGGGGGACGAGAAATTTCGCGAGTCCCGGAAGACAAGGATTAAGGGATCTCTTAATCAAAGCGCAACATCCTAGAAGATTTTTTGCTGCAGGGCGGCCGGAGGCTTTTGATTTCCTAGGAGATTTTGGGGGCTAGACTGATCAATTTCCGAGAAAACAAATTTAATCCTCTGGAGCCATAATGCCGTGCGGGCATTCAGTGTGGCGTGCGGCATTTCAAATTTCCATGCACCTCTTCGATTTCTGAGAACAGTTGGCTGGTTTAAGAGTGCCCATTAATATATGCGTGCCCTTTCGTCGGCTGAAACTGCTTTTTAAGGGATTGTGGTGCCTCATTCTATGCACCATTCTCTCAAGTCTCTCTACATTCCTACTCAACATGTTATTTTTCAAGACTTTCTACCATGGCGAACAATGACTTGGTTGCACGGGTGACTTCCCTCGAGGCCGAGATGGGTTTCTACCGGGGGGAGATTGAGCAACTCAACCGGCAAATCACAAGGCTCATCTCCACGATCCGTACACTTCGCCGTGCCGTATCAAACCTGCAGGATTTCGCGTACGACCAACAGGACGACAAGAACGATCCGTGGTTCGCACCGGAGTGCCTGTCCGAGGATACCACAGAGGATTCCGAGGGGAATCCGAACGGTTCCGACGGTCATTCGGATGGGGCAAACGACGCGTCCGGCGGAGGGAGCGACTGAGGATGAAGGGTCCGGAAGAAGAAGAAGAAGAAGAGCAGTAGGACTTTCATGTTTTTGTTTTTCCCTTTTTTTTTCTTTTTTTGAATGAATGTAATAAAAATCCCAGGGGTTACTCCGGGACTTATGAATGAAAAGTCTCTTTTTTTTTTCCTTTACGTCCATTGTCTGCCTTTTCTGTTTACAAACAAACTCGGATAAACACTAACGTCACTGCCCTAATCGCCAAGAACTGCTTTCAGGATTCGAACTGTCGAGATAACCCAATATGCCGTGCGTGGCACGTGAAATGCCATGCGTCGTGGCAACCCGAAGAATTTTATGCAGTTGAGCTAATATGTCGTGCGCTTATCCCAGTATGCCGTGCGGCACATCTAACTGCGAACCCGGTCCAGTTTAATTCCAGACGGACCAGTTTGAGAGGAGTATATACGGGTGAGGCGTATACGATACGCCCCACACCGTTTCGAAATTCCCTCCTCCTCTCTCATCTCTCTCTCTGCTCTATCTCTCTCTCTCCCGACTGCTCTCTCTTTCTCTCTCTCGTTGCTCTCTCTTTCTCTCTCTCTCGTATTGATCATGGACGGCACGGATATACCCGAGAGTGATCACCCGCCGAGGGTCGAGGTTACACCGTCCTCGGTCCCTCCGGAGGGTGTCACGGCGGTTGGGGACGCGCCAGAGACCACGGGGGTCTCGGCCGAGGAGGCCGTGGCTTCGGTTGCCGAGGTGGGCAGCGGCGGTGGTGGCGACGGCGGCAGCGAGGTAGTGGCCGGCTATGGCCAAGGCACGGGGAGTTTGAGTGCAGTGGAGTTTGGGGGCGAGGGCGAGGACGAGGCCACGGGCCAAGCGGAGGGTGCGGTTGGTTTAGAGGGGAGGGCCGCGGAGGCTTGTGACGGTGACGGGTTTGACGGAGACAGAGGCCTCTCCTGTGAGAGGGCCTCGGGTCGACTTGGGGAAGGCCCCCATTGTCGAGGAGGAGCTGGTGGAGGAGAGGGAGACACCGGCTATGTTTGTTGGTAGTGGTGAGGGTGCTGGGTCTTCACGTCCTATAGGGTTGAGTGACTACTTGGAGGTGGCGTCCCTCGACAACCTAGTTGAGACCCTACGGGGAGTACCTGGGCTGGCAGCAACCCTACTTGAGGTTCGGGAGACAGAGCTTGTAGAGACTCGCAAATTTGTTTTAATTTCAGAAATCATTTATTTCGTCAATTAGTTGTATTGCTAGTAAAATCGCTCGGATGTTGTAGGGGTGTACGGAGATACGTATCCAGGTGTGTATCGGACTCTCGTAGGATAGTAAAATGTTAGTTTTGATGTTGCAATGATGTTTGGAAGTGTTAGTACCAAGTCAGGTTTGTTTCGGTGTCCGTTGGAAAATTTTTCTTTTTCTGCCCTGCATGAACCGGTACAGCTTTTCCCCGTACCAGTTCATGGTATCCAGAAGTTGTGATTTTTGACAGTTTGAAGGTTCATGAACCGGTACAGCTTTTACCCGTACCGGTACATGGTCTATTTTCTGCACTTTTTCAGCACGCTTCTTGGACCACTATAAATAGACCTCTTATGTTATTTTCTCACTCCAAGGCCACGAACCAAGGCCTAAAATCGCCCCTCTACCTTCTCTCTTCAATCTCTCACCCAAATTCTTGGATTTCCACATCAAACACCTCAAAATCTTCAAGATCTATGGGTTGTTCATCCTAATTTCATTCGGAATCAAGGTTATTGCGTTCAAAGAGGTAAGAACTTCATCATTTTCGGATTTCTCTCTCTCTCTCCTCTCAATCACTTGTTGAACCTCACTTATTTCTCTTGATCTTGGGAAATCTTGGACCTAGGTCTCGTATTGTAGCTTGGGAGGAGCTGGATCTTGGTGTTTCAAGCTTGGGTTACTTAGGGTTTTGCTCAAAACCCATTGTGGTAGGGATTTCTTACTCTCGTTATGCATTAGTGTGATGTTTATGTACCTAGATCGTGCTTTATTTCGTGCTTGGGGTTGGGTTTTGTGCTTCTATCAAATCTAGAAATTTCTTCCCGTTTTTGGGTTTCAGCCCAACTTTGAACGGCCATAACTCCTTCATCCGATGTCCGTTTTATGCAAATTTTGTGTCGATTCGAAGGTCTTTAAGTTAGCTTTCGTTAGCCGTTGGAATCACCTTAGAACTCTTAGTACACTGAAAGTTATGGCCATTCGAGTAGAGGTGTGTCAGTCTACCAATGTCTGTCGGCTATTCTAAGTTGTTTTCGTTCCGTGCTATGATTCCCTACATGATTAGAATATGTTTAAGTCACTCTCGAGTATGTTTGCTTGTGACCTGTTGGCTCGTTGTTCGATCGTGTCTTTTAGCACTCGTCTAAGTATAATATTAGGATCGTTGGTTGGAAAACATACCACGGGGTTGATAGGAGCACCATGGATAAAAAGGGGTAATGCGGTGGTGTATCGTGGAGTCTTTGTGGGTCCGGTACGTGGCATAGGGCATCGTGATAGACCTAGAGGGATAACGCGAACTTAAGCTATGTGTCTATGTACTATGGAGCGTGTTTTATTAGTTTGAAATCCTTTGAACGTTAATAAATGATAGCATGTGAAAATTGGGAAACATCGTCTTTTGAATATGAATTGGTATTGCACGTGTGTATGTGAGTTGTGAATTTTGAATTGAGGGTCCTGCAACGCAAGGTGTGGTAATGCGAAGACTCTAGAGGGCCCGCAATGCAAGGTGTGGAAGTGCGGAAACCCAGGTGGAGAGAATTCAATGTGAAGCGAGGGGAGGTAGCACAGTTGAATGTCTCTCCTGATGAAAGAAGTTATGATTGATTATGGAAGTTCTTGTTGTTGTTTGGGCTGCGATATGCCTAAGTTCGTAACTGTTGAAAAGGGAATAAACGATTGATTTCATCAAGTTTTTGAAAAGGAATGAATTTGGTTTTGGAAAAGGATTTTTATGAAAATCCTCCGGCTATTCTTGAGCGAATCAACGGTTTCCGGTATTTGGGCACAAATCAACGGACTCCGGCTATTCAAGCTCGAATCAACGGAGCTTGACCCGTGAAGGTCGAGAGTTTTCTGGAAATTATTTTGGTAATAAAAAAAAAAGGAATGTTTTTCTCTTATAAAAAGGGGCTCAATATCGAATGGTAAGACATGAGGAAGTTGATTGCAGAGTTCATTGAGGAGTCTTTATATAGTTTGAGAAATTGTCGTAAGTTATTTAGATTGATGTGGGTTTATTGCTGCTTCTAGTTTGATGTACGAGTGGTTAGGGATTTCTTTAAGATGTAAAGAGTTCCGTTGTCATAGTTTGTCGGTCATTGTGGTGCCCTTTGTATCTCATATTCGTTTATTGAAACTCACTCATTCTAGTTGCATACCTCATCACATTTTCATATAGCTAGTGTAAAGATTTCCCTACTGGGCTAGTGTAGCTCAACAAAATCCTTCTTTTCAGGATCAAATGTGGGGCAATAGCTTGCATGGCATCGTGTGCTCAACGGGGAAGATATTTTGGAAGCTAACTTCATTAGTCACTTAATCTTTTTTTGTAATGATTACCCTTTGGTTAAAGATGGCTATGTAACTAATAACTTTGAAATTTCTTTTGTCTAAACCGTTTGTATTAGAGAAAACTTGTTCGTACTTGTACAGTTTGTTAATTTGGGCCGTGGTGCCAGGGTTGTATTTCACTAAATTTGGAGATTTTGTTTGTAAATTAATTTGGTGGAAAATTCTTTTGGGGTATTTCTTATGATATGCGAGAATCTTTTATCGAAATGATTTATTATTTATGTTGAAAATCGAGGGCGTGACAAAATTGGTATCAGAGCAACTAGGTTAGAATACTTTGAGATCGTGGGGAGACTTTTAGTCTCATGGGTTCAAAAGTCGTTGCATTTCTTAACAAAAACATATGTGTGCTTGCATGACCGACGTTTGTTCAACAGTGTGGCTTTGTATTTACGTTTACTCTGTTAGGTGGAATGCTGGCGACCCTTGTTTGGGAAGAATGGAAGTTTGGTCTATGCGTAGGGGATGTGGCAGCGTTTGTTGTTATTATTGTGGTTTCCGTTAGCAGTCTTGTTATTGGATTCTACGTGGTAAGATACCTTTTAGATGAGCTGGAAAGTCGTGAAGGATTGTGGTAGTTATGCATAGTGGCGAGGTTGACACGTGAGAGATGATATCTGTTAGTATGTAATAGAAGTGTTAGACTGTTAGTAAGATTTGTGAGCTAAGTACCTGATGTGTTTTATCTGGATTGTGCAGGTTACTTGTTAAATTTTAAATACTTTAAGTAATTTTTATGTGAGGTAAGGTGTGGCAGGAGCATAGTTTGTCCAGAAGGTGAGTAAGGTATATCATAGCTAGGGGATTAAACTAAGGAGTAACTTGAATGTGTGAAGGGATGATGTTTTGTCGTGGCAGTGATTGTGGTTTGTTATTGTTATGGTAGTCATTGAGGTGGTGATATTAAGTATAGATAAGACAAGTCAAGCATTCGTAGAGAGTTGTAAGTATCTGAGGTTGACTTAGGAAGATAAGAGTTATCGATAGGGTGTCTAGATACAGTATGTGTCTTCTGGACACCCAGGCGACTATCGATGAGATCCAGTTGGAAGAGGCGCTTGATCACCGCTCCTTCTAGATGGAAGTCTCGGAAAGTCAATTGGACACTAGGATTGTGTATAGGGGACTAGCTAGATCTCTAGGTCTGGGAATTAAGATAGATGGCTGTATATAGGAATTTTGTAAGAGAGAAGACAAAGCTTGAGGTGTACTATATCGATGTGACTTGAGGCGAGTGATTGATGTAAGTGTGTGGTGAGAGACTTAACTGAAGTGAGGGCAATACGGATGTGAACTGTTGAGGAAGATAATGAAGCGAAGTGTAAATGATATCATGGGTGGGAAATGGTAGGAACTTGGAAGGGATAGGCGTGTGGAGAAATAGTATGCTGTAAATTGAAGGATTGAAGCGTAGAGATCGTGTGTGGAGAGTAACCAAGTATGTAGGCTAGACTAATGACAGTATAGGACATGTTTAGGTGTCGTTGAGATGATGAGTCTGTTTAAGAAAGATTAAGAGATAATAGTGATAGCAGAGATGGTGGTGGTACTGGAAGTCGTTGTTCCTGAGGTTAAGTGTACAAGTGGCGAATACCTTTGAGGGATATTGAGATTGACATGATTACTTGATTGAGGGAAGATCGAGGGCTGTGAGGTGTGTGGTGAGCGGAACCGTTAGAAATCATTGGTGTGAGTGAGATTAATCCTTAAGTAATGAAGTAGTCAGAGTCGTAGAATATAACGAGAAGTATAGGTATGTTATTAGGTTGTGATGTTGATGGAATAGAGGAATAATTAGAATTGATAATACGTGTATCTGTGATGTAATGTTTGAGATTATGAATTTGGGAATTGTGCGATTTGCTTTGACTAAATGAATGGAAATGCTTGAGATCGGTAAAGTGAATAGACGTTGTGTGAAGCATCACGAGATTGGAAAGAATGAGATAACTGTAGGGCTTTTTAGAACCATGAATTGTGAAGTGTTGGATACTTGGTGAGTCTGTTGGACACTCTGTGGATCCGTTGGATATGGAGTGAGCCTATTAATGCGTGAATGTGTTTGGTGTCGTGTCAGCTGTTGAATGGTATGGTTGGTTTGTTGGGATGTTTCGTGTATGAAATTTGTTGCAACTTAGCTTAAACCTATATGTTTGACTTGTTATGTAGCCCCAATATGTGAAGTTTGCTTTTATTATACAATGTAGAATAAACAATGAAGCGTATGTGGGTATTTGCTATGAGGAATTATTTTTTTGTCTTGTGTAGTTAGCATCTTGATTGTGATTGAATGTTAGATGGACAAAAAGATGTTTGAGGCTCGTGTAGGGTTCATAGGGAAGAGTTATGTGAAAAAAAAAAAAAAAAGAAGAAGAAAAGGTGTGAGTTGGAGACTGTGACTAGCGGTTGTCTTATGTGCGTTTGGTGTCGGTGTCTATCCTCAGTACTATCAATAGAATGGGATCGATTGTGGGCTGTATTTACTTTCAAAGTCGAGAAGGATATCAATAGCTTTGAGACGTAAGAAGTTCAATCATGGGGAACTGGTGTTAAAACTGAGCAGATGGTGAGGGTCACTATGAGGTCTAATCATTGAATTTTGGGCTTTCTTGGTTTTACTACCATAGAGATTATTCGAGATTTTCTAGATTGATAGTTGGCAAAAAAAAGAAGAGAGAGAATGTAAGATTCAGAGTTTTGGGTAAACGAGGGGATATAAGTTGATGAATCTTAGAGTGAGTGTTAGGATTTGAGTGTCTGTGAAGGTTGAGATTTCAGGAGAGCGGTTAGAGGTTGGTGTGATTCTTGGGGAGAAACCAATGTACATCCTAGGCATACGAGATCGACTGTTGAGCGGTTGGAGCATACCGTTAAATTGTGGAAATGTGGCATAAGGTTAGGTATCGCGAGGGATGAGCTTAGTTGGCTTGAATTGTAAATTTCGGGACGAAATTTCTTTAAGCAGGATAGATTGTAGAGACTCGCAAATTTGTTTTAATTTCAGAAATCATTTATTTTGTCAATTAGTTGTATTGCTAATAAAATCGCTCGGATGTTGTGGAGGTGTACGCAGATACGTATCCGGGTGTGTATCGGACTCTCGTAGGATAGTAAAATGTTAGTTTTGATGTTGCAATGATGTTTGGAAGTGTTAGTACCAAGTCAGGTTCGTTTCGGTGTCCGTTGAAAAATTTTCCTTTTTCTGCCCTGCATGAACCGGTACAGCTTTTCCCCGTACCGGTACATGGTATCCAGAAGTTGTGATTTTTGACAGTTTGAAGGTTCATGAACCGGTACAGCTTTTACCCGTACCGGTACATGGTCTGTTTTCTGCACTTTTTCAGCACGCTTCTTGGACCACTATAAATAGACCTCTTATGTTATTTTCTCACTCCAAGGCCACGAACCAAGGCCTAAAATCGCCCCTCTACCTTCTCTCTTCAATCTCTCACCCAAATTCTTGGATTTCCACATCAAACACCTCAAAATCTTCAAGATCTATGGGTTGTTCATCCTAATTTCATTCGGAATCAAGGTTATTGCGTTCAAAGAGGTAAGAATTTCGTCATTTTCGGATTTCTCTCTCTCTCTCCTCTCAATCACTTGTTGAACCTCACTTATTTCTCTTGATCTTGGGAAATCTTGGACCTAGGTCTCGTATTGTAGCTTGGGAGGAGCTGGATCTTGGTGTTTCAAGCTTGGGTTACTTAGGGTTTTGCTCAAAACCCATTGTGGTAGGGATTTCTTACTCTCGTTATGCATTAGTGTGATGTTTATGTACCTAGATCGTGCTTTATTTCGTGCTTGGGGTTGGGTTTTGTGCTTCAATCAAATCTAGAAATTTCTTCCCGTTTTTGGGTTTCAGCCCAACTTTGAACGGCCATAACTCCTTCATCCGATGTCCGTTTTATGCAAATTTTGTGTCGATTCGAAGGTCTTGAAGTTAGCTTTCGTTTGCCGTTGGAATCACCTTAGAACTCTTAGTACACTGAAAGTTATGGCCATTCGAGTAGAGGTGTGTCAGTCTACCAATGTCTGTCGGCTATTCTAAGTTGTTTTCGTTCCGTGCTATGATTCCCTACATGATTAGAATATGTTTAAGTCACTCTCGAGTATGTTTGCTTGTGACATGTTGGCTCGTTGTTCGATCGTGTCTTTTAGCACTCGTCTAAGTATAATATTAGGATCGTTGGTTGGAAAACATACCACGGGGTTGATAGGAGCACCATGGATAAAAAGGGGTAATGCGGTGGTGTATCGTGGAGTCTTTGTGGGTCCGGTACGTGGCATAGGGCGTCGTGATAGACCTAGAGGGATAACGCGAACTTAAGCTATGTGTCTATGTACTATGGAGCGTGTTTTATTAGTTTGAAATCCTTTGAACGTTAATAAATGATAGCATGTGAAAATTGGGAAACATCGTCTTTTGAATATGAATTGGTATTGCACGTGTGTATGTGAGTTGTGAATTTTGAATTGAGGGTCCTGCAACGCAAGGTGTGGTAATGCGAAGACTCTAGAGGGCCCGCAATGCAAGGTGTGGAAGTGCGGAAACCCAGGTGGAGAGAATTCAATGTGAAGCGAGGGGAGGTAGCACAGTTGAATGTCTCTCCTGATGAAAGAAGTTATGATTGATTATGGAAGTTCTTGTTGTTGTTTGGGCTGCGATATGCCTAAGTTCGTAACTGTTGAAAAGGGAATAAACGATTGATTTCATCAAGTTTTTGAAAAGGAATGAATTTGGTTTTGGAAAAGGATTTTTATGAAAATCCTCCGGCTATTCTTGAGCGAATCAACGGTTTCCGGTATTTGGGCACAAATCAACGGACTCCGGCTATTCAAGCTCGAATCAACGGAGCTTGACCCGTGAAGGTCGAGAGTTTTCTCGAAATTATTTTGGTAATAAAAAAAAAAGGAATGTTTTTCTCTTATAAAAAGGGGCTCAATATCGAATGGTAAGACATGAGGAAGTTGATTGCAGAGTTCATTGAGGAGTCTTTATATAGTTTGAGAAATTGTCGTAAGTTATTTAGATTGATGTGGGTTTATTGCTGCTTCTAGTTTGATGTACGAGTGGTTAGGGATTTCTTTAAGATGTAAAGAGTTCCGTTGCCTTAGTTTGTCGGTCATTGTGGTGCCCTTTGTATCTCATATCCGTTTATTGAAACTCACTCATTCTAGTTGCATACCTCATCACATTTTCATATAGCTAGTGTAAAGATTTCCCTACTGGGCTAGTGTAGCTCAACAAAATCCTTCTTTTCAGGATCAAATGTGGGGCAATAGCTTGCATGGCATCGTGTGCTCAACGGGGAAGATATTTTGGAAGCTAACTTCATTAGTCACTTAATCTTTTTTTGTAATGATTACCCTTTGGTTAAAGATGGCTATGTAACTAATAACTTTGAAATTTCTTTTGTCTAAACCGTTTGTATTAGAGAAAACTTGTTCGTACTTGTACAGTTTGTTAATTTGGGCCGTGGTGCCAGGGTTGTATTTCACTAAATTTGGAGACTTTGTTTGTAAATTAATTTGGTGGAAAATTCTTTTGGGGTATTTCTTATGATATGCGAGAATCTTTTATCGAAATGATTTATTATTTATGTTGAAAATCGAGGGCGTGACAAATTGGTATCAGAGCAACTAGGTTAGAATACTTTGAGACTGTGGGGAGACTTTTAGTCTCATGGGTTCAAAAGTCGTTGCATTTCTTAACAAAAACATATGTGTGCTTGCATGACCGACGTTTGTTCAACAGTGTGGCTTTGTATTTACGTTTACTCTGTTAGGTGGAATGCTGGCGACCCTTGTTTGGGAAGAATGGAAGTTTGGTCTATGCGTAGGGGATGTGGCAGCGTTTGTTGTTATTATTGTGGTTTCCGTTAGCAGTCTTGTTATTGGATTCTACGTGGTAAGATACCTTTTAGATGAGCTGGAAAGTCGTGAAGGATTGTGGTAGTTATGCATAGTGGCGAGGTTGACACGTGAGAGATGATATCTGTTAGTATGTAATAGAAGTGTTAGACTGTTAGTAAGATTTGTGA
This sequence comes from Rhododendron griersonianum, assembly GCA_018127125.1. Taxonomy (NCBI): domain Eukaryota; kingdom Viridiplantae; phylum Streptophyta; class Magnoliopsida; order Ericales; family Ericaceae; genus Rhododendron; species Rhododendron griersonianum. The sequence continues at coordinate 25,928,131 of CM030790.1, read as the reverse complement.
GCTAAGTACCTGATGTGTTTTATCTGGATTGTGCAGGTTACTTGTTAAATTTTAAATACTTTAAGTAATTTTTATGTGAGGTAAGGTGTGGCAGGAGCATAGTTTGTCCAGAAGGTGAGTAAGGTATATCATAGCTAGGGGATTAAACTAAGGAGTAACTTGAATGTGTGAAGGGATGATGTTTTGTCGTGGCAGTGATTGTGGTTTGTTATTGTTATGGTAGTCATTGAGGTGGTGATATTAAGTATAGATAAGACAAGTCAAGCATTCGTAGAGAGTTGTAAGTATCTGAGGTTGACTTAGGAAGATAAGAGTTATCGATAGGGTGTCTAGATACAGTATGTGTCTTCTGGACACCCAGGCGACTATCGATGAGATCCAGTTGGAAGAGGCGCTTGATCACCGCTCCTTCTAGATGGAAGTCTCGGAAAGTCAATTGGACACTAGGATTGTGTATAGGGGACTAGCTAGATCTCTAGGTCTAGGAATTAAGATAGATGGCTGTATATAGGAATTTTGTAAGAGAGAAGACAAAGCTTGAGGTGTACTATATCGATGTGACTTGAGGCGAGTGATTGATGTAAGTGTGTGGTGAGAGACTTAACTGAAGTGAGGGCAATACGGATGTGAACTGTTGAGGAAGATAATGAGGCGAAGTGTAAATGATATCATGGGTGGGAAATGGTAGGAACTTGGAAGGGATAGGCGTGTGGAGAAATAGTATGCTGTAAATTGAAGGATTGAAGCGTAGAGATCGTGTGTGGAGAGTAACCAAGTATGTAGGCTAGACTAATGACAGTATAGGACATGTTTAGGTGTCGTTGAGATGATGAGTCTGTTTAAGAAAGATTAAGAGATAATAGTGATAGCAGAGATGGTGGTGGTACTGGAAGTCGTTGTTCCTGAGGTTAAGTGTACAAGTGGCGAATACCTTTGAGGGATATTGAGATTGACATGATTACTTGATTGAGGGAAGATCGAGGGCTGTGAGGTGTGTGGTGAGCGGAACCGTTAGAAATCATTGGTGTGAGTGAGATTAATCCTTAAGTAATGAAGTAGTCAGAGTCGTAGAATATAACGAGAAGTATAGGTATGTTATTAGGTTGTGATGTTGATGGAATAGAGGAATAATTAGAATTGATAATACGTGTATCTGTGATGTAATGTTTGAGATTATGAATTTGGGAATTGTGCGATTTGCTTTGACTAAATGAATGGAAATGCTTGAGATCGGTAAAGTGAATAGACGTTGTGTGAAGCATCACGAGATTGGAAAGAATGAGATAACTGTAGGGCTTTTTAGAACCATGAATTGTGAAGTGTTGGATACTTGGTGAGTCTGTTGGACACTCTGTGGATCCGTTGGATATGGGGTGAGCCTATTAATGCGTGAATGTGTTTGGTGTCGTGTCAGCTGTTGAATGGTATGGTTGGTTTGTTGGGATGTTTCGTGTATGAAATTTGTTGCAACTTAGCTTAAACCTATATGTTTGACTTGTTATGTAGCCCCAATATGTGAAGTTTGCTTTTATTATACAATGTAGAATAAACAATGAAGCGTATGTGGGTATTTGCTATGAGGAATTATTTTTTTGTCTTGTGTAGTTAGCATCTTGATTGTGATTGAATGTTAGATGGACAAAAAGATGTTTGAGGCTCGTGTAGGGTTCATAGGGAAGAGTTATGTGAAAAAAAAAAAAGAAGAAGAAGAAAAGGTGTGAGTTGGAGACTGTGACTAGCGGTTGTCTTATGTGCGTTTGGTGTCGGTGTCTATCCTCAGTACTATCAATAGAATGGGATCGATTGTGGGCTGTATTTACTTTCAAAGTCGAGAAGGATATCAATAGCTTTGAGACGTAAGAAGTTCAATCATGGGGAACTGGTGTTAAAACTGAGCAGATGGTGAGGGTCACTATGAGGTCTAATCATTGAATTTTGGGCTTTCTTGGTTTTACTACCATAGAGATTATTCGAGATTTTCTAGATTGATAGTTGGCAAAAAAAAGAAGAGAGAGAATGTAAGATTCAGAGTTTTGGGTAAACGAGGGGATATAAGTTGATGAATCTTAGAGTGAGTGTTAGGATTTGAGTGTCTGTGAAGGTTGAGATTTCAGGAGAGCGGTTAGAGGTTGGTGTGATTCTTGGGGAGAAACCAATGTACATCCTAGGCATACGAGATCGACTGTTGAGCGGTTGGAGCATACCGTTAAATTGTGGAAATGTGGCATAAGGTTAGGTATCGCGAGGGATGAGCTTAGTTGGCTTGAATTGTAAATTTCGGGACGAAATTTCTTTAAGCAGGATAGATTGTAGAGACTCGCAAATTTGTTTTAATTTCAGAAATCATTTATTTCGTCAATTAGTTGTATTGCTAGTAAAATCGCTCGGATGTTGTGGGGGTGTACGGAGATACGTATCCGGGTGTGTATCGGACTCTCGTAGGATAGTAAAATGTTAGTTTTGATGTTGCAATGATGTTTGGAAGTGTTAGTACCAAGTCAGGTTCGTTTCGGTGTCCGTTGAAAAATTTTCCTTTTTCTACCCTGCATGAACCGGTACAGCTTTTCCCCGTACCGGTACATGGTATCCAGAAGTTGTGATTTTTGACAGTTTGAAGGTTCATGAACCGGTACAGCTTTTACCCGTACCGGTACATGGTCTATTTTCTGCACTTTTTCAGCACGCTTCTTGGACCACTATAAATAGATCTCTTATGTTATTTTCTCACTCCAAGGCCACGAACCAAGCCCTAAAATCGCCCCTCTACCTTCTCTCTTCAATCTCTCACCCAAATTCTTGGATTTTCACATCAAACACCTTAAAATCTTCAAGATCTATGGGTTGTTCATCCTAATTTCATTCGGAATCAAGGTTATTGCGTTCAAAGAGGTAAGAACTTCGTCATTTTCGGATTTCTCTCTCTCTCCTCTCAATCACTTGTTGAACCTCACTTATTTCTCTTGATCTTGGGAAATCTTGGACCTAGGTCTCGTATTGTAGCTTGGGAGGAGCTAGATCTTGGTGTTTCAAGCTTGGGTTACTTAGGGTTTTGCTCAAAACCCATTGTGGTAGGGATTTCTTACTCTCGTTATGCGTTAGTGTGATGTTTATGTACCTAGATCGTGCTTTATTTCGTGCTTGGGGTTGGGTTTTGTGCTTCTATCAAATCTGGAAATTTCTTCCCGTTTTTGGGTTTCAGCCCAACTTTGAACGGCCATAACTCCTTCATCCGATGTCCGTTTTATGTAAATTTTGTGTCGATTCGAAGGTCTTGAAGTTAGCTTTCGTTTGCCGTCGGAATCACCTTATAACTCTTAGTACACTGAAAGTTATGGCCATTCGAGTAGAGGTGTGTCAGTCTACCAATGTCTGTCGGCTATTCTAAGTTGTTTTCGTTCCGTGCTATGATTCCCTACATGATTAGAATATGTTTAAGTCACTCTCGAGTATGTTTGCTTGTGACCTGTTGGCTCGTTGTTCGATCGTGTCTTTTAGCACTCGTCTAAGTATAATATTAGGATCGTTGGTTGGAAAATATACCACGGGGTTGATAGGAGCACCATGGATAAAAAGGGGTAATGCGGTGGTGTATCGTGGAGTCTTTGTGGGTCCGGTACGTGGCATAGGGCGTCGTGATAGACCTAGAGGGATAACGCGAACTTAAGCTATGTGTCTATGTACTATGGAGCGTGTTTTATTAGTTTGAAATCCTTTGAACGTTAATAAATGATAGCATGTGAAAATTGGGAAACATCGTCTTTTGAATATGAATCGGTATTGCACGTGTGTATGTGAGTTGTGAATTTTGAATTGAGGGTCCTGCAACGCAAGGTGTCGTAATGCGAAGACTCTAGAGGGCCCGCAATGCAAGGTGTGGAAGTGCGGAAACCCAGGTGGAGAGAATTCAATGTGAAGCGAAGGGAGGTAGCACAGTTGAATGTCTCTCCTGATGAAAGAAGTTATGATTAATTATGGAAGTTCTTGTTGTTGTTTGGGCTGCGATATGCCTGAGTTCGTAACTGTTGAAAAGGGAATAAACGATTGATTTCATCAAGTTTTTGAAAAGGAATGAATTTGGTTTTGGAAAAGGATTTTTATGAAAATCCACCGGCTATTCTTGAGCGAATCAACGGTTTCCGGTATTTGGGCACAAATCAACGGACTCCAGCTATTCAAGCTCGAATCAACAGAGCTTGACCCGTGAAGGTCGAGAGTTTTCTCGAAATTATTTTGGTAATAAAAAAAAAGGAATGTTTTTCTCTTATAAAAAGGGGCTCAATATCGAATGGTAAGACATGAGGAAGTTGATTGCAGAGTTCATTGTGGAGTCTTTATATAGTTTGAAAAATTGTCGTAAGTTATTTAGATTGATGTGGGTTTATTGCTGCTTCTAGTTTGATGTACGAGTGGTTAGGGATTTCTTTAAGATGTAAAGAGTTTCGTTGTCATAGTTTGTCGGTCATTGTTGTGCCCTTTGTATCTCATATCCGTTTATTGAAACTCACTCATTCTAGTTGCATACCTCATCACATTTTCATATAGCTAGTGTAAAGATTTCCCTACTGGGCTAGTGTAGCTCAACAAAATCCTTCTTTTCAGGATCAAATGTGGGGCAATAGCTTGCATGGCATCGTGTGCTCAACGGGGAAGATATTTTGGAAGCTAACTTCATTAGTCACTTAATCTTTTTTTGTAATGATTACCCTTTGGTTAAAGATGGCTATGTAACTAATAACTTTGAAATTTCTTTTGTCTAAACCGTTTTTATTAGAGAAAACTTGTTCGTACTTGTACAATTTGTTAATTTGGGCCGTGGTGCCAGGGTTGTATTTCACTAAATTTGGAGACTTTGTTTGTAAATTAATTTGGTGGAAAATTCTTTTGGGGTATTTCTTATGATATGCGAGAATCTTTTATCGAAATGATTTATTATTTATGTTGAAAATCGAGGGCGTGACAGAGCTCCGGGCCGAGCTCGAGGCGAGGGCCACTGGAGGGCCACAGGGAGTAGAGGAGGAGGCTAGGGGTGAGGCAGTCCCCCGGAGGAGCGTCGTGGAGGAGGCGACAGAGGCCTTGAGAGGGCGAGGAGCTTACGCGGCGGCGTCCTACGTGCCCTTTCAGCACTGTAGACACCCCAATTTGGCCTAATGATTATTTCAAGTCCCACCTTGGGGACCATCCCGATGATGAAATGGATACAGTGATTGCTGATTGCCTTCTCGAGAACCTTAGGACTTTCGGTAAGAATTTTGAGCCACTTAGAGGACCCAATCAGAGCCATACAGCCTTTCAGACAGAAATACAGAAGCCTAGGAGAATCCATCTGTTGGCCGTAACATCGATCTAACGGCCTTAATATCATTTCCTCACCCCGAGCAACCTGTTGCTAGAAAATCTCCCTGAGAGATCAATCCCTCGGTCGCAAGATCCATCCTTCGGCCGCAAAATCCATTCCTCGGCCGTGTGATCCATTACTCGGTCGCCAGATCGTCCTTTTTCCAGACTCTGGAACGTTCTTTCGATTGTTTGATCCAACTACACTACCTCTCCGATGCGTTCGGGCCACGTTCAGAGATTGCAACGAAGAGTTTGAATTGCATTGCAATTGCAATCGTGCCATTTGATTGGCCGGAGTGAATCACCAATTGCCTATATAAAGGGCCTTTGGACTCCGAAAATATACACACAAAATTCATAAGTGAACTTACTCACCCAAGCTCCGATACTCTGCTAAAATACTCTCTCAAGCCCTCTTTTCAAAAGCCCTAACCTCCCGAAGGCAGCCATCAATCCGGCGATCGAACCCCAAAGTTCAAACCCTAACCCTAGGGTTTTCAAAGAGGCAATCAGTCAATCACACCCAATCCGAGGCAATCAAGCAACTGAGGGATCAAGGTGGTGAGGCCCAACGGCCTCTGGTTTGTCTTACTTACTGTATTTATGACTAACCGTAGCATTTTGATCATTTGTTAATCTTTCTGTCTGGTGTGAGGAAGAACATCGACCGGGGCTTCGATCCCTCGCCGATACATCAAACCAGGAGGATCCCTCGGCCGTAACATCCATTCACCGGCCGCGGGATCCATTACCCTGGGACAGCTTGTTTTGTTTTGCTTTCTGATGCATGCTTTACTTATCGCATTGGCTCACCTTATTTATTGTTTAAAGGCTTAAATAAACAAGTTATGTGTTGGAATTAAACAAAGCATCTATATGTCTTATGTTAAACGATTATGGGCCAGTCTCACGACTGGGCAAAGAGGGGTGCCTAACACCTTCCCCTTATTGTACTTTTGGCTCCTGTGCCTAGAATCTCTGTCTATTTTCCTAGTTTTAATAAACTGGGTGGCGACTCTGTTTTGATGATAACCACTATCGTGTGGCGATGTTCCTAGCCATGGGAATGTCCACGATCTTGGTTTACGAAGCAAGCAACCAATCGAGCAACAAACGTGATCAATCTGTATGGCGATGCCCCGTTTGGGAGGTGTCTACAGTTTTTGGCGACTCTGCTGGGGAATTGAGAGCTATAACCAAAAAGTTCAACATAAGACTAATATATGCCTTGTTTAATTCTTCTATCATATGCATCGAGCGGGCAACCCGTTGAGTTCGCCTGATATCCCGGCATGACACGGGCTATGTTGGGGGTTCTAGCAAACTCCACCGTCACTCATACCTAGTGGTATATCAAAAAGGGAATCACCCAATCACCGCCTATGATGGGCTGGAGAGAGGATTGGTGCCCTTTGACAACGGAGCATCCTGAGACTACCAAAACCTTGCATGTATTAGAAAGCCATGGAACTTATCAAACTAAGACAGGAACCTATTTGCATTTTACTTGTAAAAGTTCTTCCTCACACCCATTGTATATATGTATGTTGTAAAGTTTTTTCTTTTGCAGGTTAAACCTTAGGAATCTCTCTAAGTCAAATGAACAGTAGGTAAGATCAACCAATCTAACTAAAACAAAAATCTTTTCAGGAAAATGACTGCTTCACTGTCCACGTATGATTCGCATTTTCGAGTTGTCACCGAGCTATTTGGCCCGCTCCACTCTGATGTTGAAGATTTCAACCCCTCTTAATACATTACTCCGGTAAATCAACCAAAGCCTGTGGTGACTATCATTGAAGACATCCATGTCATGTTCGCAAGAACGGTTTATGAGGAAGAAATAGAAGACTTGATTGAAGAAGAAGGCCTTCGCAGGGTTCCAATCTATTTTTACGACCCCTATGGACCTACCGACGACTATTGGCCGATAGACAAGGTCAATAACCTCGAAACTAAAAAGGCAAAGGAAGAAGAGTCTGTCGACAACGACCCACTAGACGAAATATCACTGAACCTACTCTTTGATGAGAAAGTCACCAACAATGAAATGAGGGTGATCCACCCCGTCATAGATAGATTTGGTAATTGGTGGGGCTTTGTTGGCACACGAAGAGTCGACAATAGTGACGAAGCAGAGATTGAAGCTCAATTGGAAGAGATAGCAGCAATAGCGAATCAAATGGCCCTCCAAGACTTGTAGGGTGACAATGATGAAAGTGCGAATCAGGGTGACAATGAAGTGCTGATGATCAACCTTGGTGATGAAAAAGACTGCTCTGAATTGATTGTGGATGCTGAAAAAGGGGCTTACCCTAACTGGACCGTGGAGCATACCCTAAAATACAAAATGAAAAGCGCTAGTTCTGGTCTTAGTTCCGATTCCAATTCCGACTCCGAGTCGACTCAGTCCGAGACAAGCTTTTCATCTTTTGAAACTATTAAGTCTAGTGAGGAAAACCTGGTCAAAGCACCAAAGCATAACATTTACTTTGAGTTTGACTCTGAAATGTCTTTTGATAATCTTAGCAATGAGAAGGAAGATTTAGAGTATTTCACTTTGCCTATAATCAATTGTATGGATTCCGACACACCAAATTTTGAGGAAGAAATTCCAAAAGAGATTCTAGAATTCATCGAGAGAGAAGAAGAAAGGCACGCTAAACCTTTTTTTGAGGAAATAATCACAGCAAACATAGGCTCTGAAAATGAGCCCAAAATGGTTAAAATTGGTACCACGCTATCCCTTCAAGAAAGTGAAAAACTAATCCTTTTGCTAAAATAATACAAAGATGTTTTTGCCTGGTCTTACGAGGACATGCCTGGAATAGACCCTGAAATTGTTCAGCATAAAATTCCCCTTCATCCTGATACAAAATCAGTTAAACAAAAACTGAGGCGTATGCGCCCTGATTGGGTCTTAAAGATAAAAGAAGAAGTCACTAAACAAATCAACGCCGGTTTTCTCATAGTCATCGAATATCCACAATGGGTAGCTAACATCGTTCCCGTACCAAAGAAAATTGGAGGAATTAGGGTTTGTGTAGATTTCCGAGATCTCAACAGAGCCAGTCCAAAGGATGACTTCCCATTACCCCACATAGACGAACTGGTAGACAACACCGCATGCCATGCATTGCTATCCTTCATGGATGGATTTTCTGGGTATAATCAAATCCTTATGTTTCCTGAGGATAGAGAGAAAACCACCTTCACTACACCTTGGGGAACCTACTGCTACCGAGTGATGCCATTCGGGTTAAAGAATGCTGGAGCCACTTACCAAAGGATGGCAACAACACTACTACATGACATAATGCACAAAGAGGTCGAGGTGTATGTCGACGATATGATAGTCAAATCAAAGGAAAGGGAAGGGCACCATGAAGCACTTCGGAAGTTCTTTGAAAGGATTAGGCAATACAAACTACGTCTTAATACTCAAAAATGCACTTTTGGGGTAACGGCTGGAAAAATGTTGGGATTTCTCATCACTCAAAGAGGAATCGAGGTAGACCCTTCCAAGATACAGGCTATCATGGAAATATCACCACCTAGGACAGAAAATGAAGTAAGAAGTTTCTTGGGGAAGGTACAATTCATCAGCAGGTTCATTTCCAAGCTCACAACTACCTGCGAACCCCTTTTCAAGCTACTAAAGAAAGGTACTGACTTTGAGTGGAGCCAAGACTATCAGCAAGCTTTTGAGGCAATTAAAGAATATCTTCAGAATCCGCCCGTACTATCACCGCCTATTCCTGGAAAACCGTTGATTCTGTATCTCTCAGTAACGGACACATCCATGGGATGCATGCTAGCACAAGAAAACGATGCTAAAGTAGAGTGCGCCATATACTACCTCAGCAAAAAAATGATGGACTATGAAACAAGATACACTCCCTTCGAAAAAACCTATTGGGGGCTAGTATGGGCCACAAAGAAACTGAGGCACTACCTGTTAGCACATCCGGTGATGCTGGTCTCTCGTTTAGACCCAATCAAATATCTTTCGAAAAGCCAGTACTTATCGGAAAGCTAGCTAGGTGGTTATTGCTGCTAGCAGAATTCGACCTCAAATACATGACAAGGAAATCAGTGAAGGGAAGAGCTGTGGCAGAATTCTTGGCAGATCATCCTGTGACAGAAGCCAAGGCAGAAGACTTCATGTTCCCCTACGAGGACATCTTATGTCTCTTAGACGACACCTGGCAGCTCTACTTTGATGGAGCATCAAACCAATGTGGATATGGCATAGGGGTATTGCTAGTTTCCCCAAACGACTCTCATATCCCTTTGTCATATAAACTGAGGTTTGAAGTCATTAACAACCAGGCTGAATATGAGGCTTGTATTGCTGGAATGGAGGTAGCCCTGGAGCTAAGGGCAAAAAGATTAGAAGTCATTGGGGATTCAAACCTTGTGGTATCTCAAGCAAGAGGAGACTGGAAGGTCAAGGAAGACACACTGAAACTGTATCACTCTGTGCTGGAAAATCTAATTTCACAATTCGATTCCGTTATCTTCACACACACTCCCCAAGTGAGCAATAGGTTTGCAGATGTGCTGGCAACATTAGCATCCATGGTCGAAATACCCCTGGGATTCACAATGCGGCCACTCATGATCGAGCAAAAGGTCACACCAGCATGCGAATGTACCTTTACCGAGGAAGGTGAAGACGATGGCAAGCCATGGTACGAAGATGTAAAGAAATTCTTGGAAGGAGGAGAATACCCATCCGAGGCCACCTCGAAAGACAAAATAGCTCTGCGGAAGTTTGCCGCTCGATTTGTAATCTGTGGAGGAGCGTTGTATCGAAAGGCACACTTGGGCCCAAATCAACTTTGCATCACAATGGAAGATAGTCGTAAGGTAATGGAGGAAATACACGAAGGAATTTGTGGGCCACACATGAATGGGGCAACAATGGCAAAGAAGATCCTGCGGCAGGGATATTACTGGACCACGATGGAGGCCGACTGTGCTGACTATGTCCGCCGATGCTACAAATGTCAAACTCACGCCGATCGCATGCGTATTCCCCCTATGGAATTGTATAGCATGACATCCCCTTGGCCATTCTCCACCTAGGGGATAGACGTCATCGGAAGTATAAATCCAAAGGGAAAATACAAGCATCAGTTCATTCTAGTGGCTATCGACTACTTCACCAAGTGGGTAGAAGCAGCTTCTTATGCTACTCTCAAAGCCACTCATGTGGCCAAATTTATTCGCACTAATATCATCTATCGATATGGTGTGCCTCACGAGTTCGTCTGTGACAATGGGTCGCACTTCAAAGGAGCAACAAAGAAGCTTTTTGCCGAATTTGGGATACAGATCATCGGTCATCTTCTTATTGACCCCAAACTAATGGAGCAGTTGAGGCTGCAAACAAGAATATCAAGAGGATTCTGCGGAAGACTACCGACACCTACACAGACTGGCCAGAAATGCTACCTTTGGCACTATGGGGTTATCGAACAACTGAAAGAACTTCAACTGGGGCTACTCCCTACTCTCTGGTTTATGGAATGGAGGCTGTCTTGCCTATCGAGCTGGAATTGCCTTCGTTAAGGGTTCTAGCTGAGACTGGAATGATCGAAGAAGATTGGGTTCAAAACCGCTACGACGAGTTGGCACTACTAGACGAAAGGAGGCTGAGAGCGTTATACCATGTACAAGGGTATCAACGCCGCATTGCACGAGCATTCAACAAAAAGGTAAATCCTAGAGACATCAAGGTAGGAGACATGGTGCTCAAGGCAATCCGTCGCCACGTTTCAGACCCAAGGGGCAAGTTTAGACCAAACTGGGGAGGCCCCTACCTTATCAAATGCATACTTTCTGGAGGAGCAGCATACATTGCAGACTTGGATGGAATGGAATTCGCGACGCCAGTCAACATCGACAAGCTGAGGAAGTACTACCCCTGAGAGATGCTCGTTGGGCCGAAAACCACAAGGGTGGGCGGATCCAAGCAAAAATTAGAGCAGCCTGCTAGGTCGAAAACCCGCAAGGGCGGCTTAGGCAAAAACTAAGGCATAAATAAAACGCTCGCTATACCGAAAACCCGCAAGGGCGATTTTAGGCAAAATTTAGAGCACAAAAGGAGAGGAAAATACCCGAGTGGACCCAAACTAAAAAACAAAACAAATCCCCTTTGTTGGAACTACGTTTATGGCCTGATTCCCTCTGTGGGATACGTAGGCAATCTCTAAGTTTGAGATCCGGCCACTGCTATCATCATCACTTCCGAAGTTTCTAGGTCTATCCTAAAGCATGTTCACTATCAAATCATGGCAATAACATCTTCGAGTAAAACGACCAAATGTTTTATTATTTCCAAAGGAAAAAGACAAAGCAAACCTAAACAATTCTTAATCCATGAAAGCTAGAATCAAACAAACATCTTTTGAAAAACATAAGCAAAATGTCAATCTTTAGGTCTTCCTTCTCTTTGCACTACTATCCTCCAAAAGGGTTTTCTTCAACCAGCGTTTGTAAGAACCTGATAGCTTGACAACAAAGTTCTCAGCAAGGAGCATCACTCTATTCGGCCAAAAACGCAGCATATCGCGACGGAAGTTGGCATCATGAACCTTAGAAACAGTGTACTCAGGGTCACCCAGGATTGCGGCTTGTTCAGCCCCGAACTGCCTTTGAAAGCGAGCAGGAAAGTAGAAAACGGCTCGAGTAATACCAATCACTGTCACACCAAAATGGTTCATGGTACTCGCAGTCATGCTCTCCACACCATACCAGGGGCAAACCCATTGAATCCAATCACCTCTGCAAGTCTTCATCCATGCTTCCCAAGCAGCCTCAGTTGAGAACAGTTTAATCATGCGACGCTCCGTGCATTGGTCTGGATTATAGGGAAGTCGCTCTGGCGCATCCCACACCTTTAGCTTCTCAAACAACCTCTCAAACAACCACACCTAAAGAATAAGGGAAAATTGTGAGTTGAGAGAACATGTGAGTCAAAACAAAAGAGTGATGAGTGAAAAGATAAACTTGACAAATAAACAAACAAAGAGTGAACCTACAGTAGCAAAGGATTGCCTGAGAACTGAGCTGTAGGATTACCCTTCATCACATCCAGACCAATCAAGGTCTCTGCCAAAACTAAGCCAGCAAAACTCACACGGTTTCCAATTGGTTGAGCAATGTGTGGGCTCCCGCGCCCGGTGCGCGTTTTGGACAGAGTCGCCACCCGGATTTTTGAGATGGATGATCCGAGGAACCGATGGGTTTTGTTTTGAAAAGAAAGGCCTTTTGATCTAGCGAAACTGTTTGAGATTTTGGATCCGGGAGCCAGGTTACGAGCGGGGAAGGTTTTGTTGAAAAGCACCCCGCTCGCCCGGTGAATACCGGTCTCTACTAAGCATTTTAAATGGGGGGATTAATACGATTTGAAAAACCTTAAAAACACATAAAGGGGAAAGGGGAACAAGATAAATCATAACACGTTGCCGTGCTAGTGGTGCTTGCTGTACAGAGATGATAAAGATGGCATGGCGATAATATAAACAAGAAAGATATACAAACGGACTGTCTGAATCACTATCCTCCGTCAGGCGGCATATCGGTTTACAACGTGCGGCTTACTGATATGCCGTGCGTGGTTCCGATCTTGATACCAAACTTTTATTGTTTTGTAAAGCTTCGCACGGTGCACCCATTACATCGCACGGTGTTATTTTAAAACTTCAGACAACTCACAGCCGCCAGATCATCTCAGATCTGCACCTTTCTTTCAAGCCATGGAAAGAAAACCATTTTTGATACATTTGCCTGTTTTGAAAAGATCTATGGAGTTTAAAACATGGCTTGTAGATATGGTCTCATTTTGGGACTGCTTTTGGTATACAGAAATGATCCAACAACGGACGATCGTGATCCAGACAGCTTGAACAAGAAAACAATATCATTTAAAAATGCCGTGCGTGCAAGCTTACTACGCCGTGCGACGCTTCAAAGCGCCGCGCGGTGTAGCACACTTTTGCACAGAACACTGGTTTTGTTTTGTAAAAGAGGTTTTGGGTCAGATCCTAACCAAAAGGGTTAAGCCTAAAAACAGAAAGGTCCCCTCAGGGCCAGGACAGAGCCTAGCCCAAGGAAACTTGGTTTTTACCTCGGATCTGGAGCTTGAATGAGTTTTGATGAAGGCGGATGGACGTCGGAAGGTTGAAAAAGAGAATAGGAGTATGGATGTGTGTAGTAGATGGGTATATTGGGTAGTTGGGGTCTCAAAGTTAGTAAGGAACTAACTTCAATGGTGAAGAGAAAAATGGAGTAAAAGGCTTAGAAAATGTCTTTTGAGAACAACATTCTCAAGGCTTGGAAATGGGAAAGTGGGTGTGAAAGCAAGAAGAGAGAGAAAGGGTATGCCTTCGGGAGGCGAAATTTGATTTGAGACTGACTTGAAATTGAGACTTGATTTTGAGACGAGCCTTCGGGAGGCGAAATAGCAAATACTGCGAGTAAGTGTGAATACGACCAATCCTCGGGGGACGGGGAAATTTTTGCGAGTCCCGGGGGACTAGGATCAAATAATCCCATCATTAATGCACGCTATTCCAAAGGATTTCTGCTGCAAAACGGCTGGAGCTTTTGGTTTCCGAGATGATTTTGGTGGCTAGAGTGTTCAATTTTCGAGAGAACACATTTATTTCTCTGAAGCCATAATGTCGTGCGGGCCTTCATTACGGTGCGCGGCATTTCTAATTCCCATGCACCTCTTCGATTTTCGAGATCAGTTGGCTGGTTTAAGGGTGCCCATTAATACAGGCGTGCCCTTTCGTTGGTCAGGACCTCTTTAAAAGGGATGGTGATGCCTCATTCTATGCACCATCCTCCCAAGTCTCTCTACCTTCTCCCGATTTGAAGAAAAAGGTTACTTTCGAGACTCGACATGGCGGACAGCGACTTGACTGCACGAGTGGTTTCTTTGGAAGCAGAGATGGGCTTTTACCGTGAAGAGATCGAGCAACTGAATCGTCAGATCGCGAGGCTCATATCAACGATCCGCACTCTTCGCCGCGCGGTGTCCAACCTTCAGGACTTCGCTTTTGATCAAATGGACAACAAACACGACCCGGAGTATGCGCCGGGGCGCGATTTGGACGGGACTGCAGAGGATTCGGAAGGGAATCCGAATGGCTCGGACGACCGTTCTGGCGAAGGGAACGGTGCGTCCGGTGAGGAGAGCGACTGAGGATGAAGATTTAAGGAAGAAGAAAGGAGGCAGTAGGATTTTTTTCTGTTTTAGATTTTCTCTCCTTTTTTTTTCTTTTTTGAACGATGTAATGAAAATCCCGGGGGATTACCTTGGGCTTCGTGGAATGGAAAAAATCCCCTTTTCTTGCCATCGCTTGTCCGCTTTTTCTGCTTATACTGTACATGAACGAAGTTGAATGCGAATGCCATCGTCAGAAACTGCCCTTAGAATCTAAATTGTCGAATTAACCCAGTATGCCGTGCGCAGCACGGGTAATGCCGTGCGTCGTGGTAACTCGAGAATTCTCATCCAGTCAGGTTATTACGCCGCGCGCGTCTCTCCGAAATGCCGTGCGGTACAACTCTCTTCAAACCCGGTCCACTTAAAGTCCAGACGAACCGGTTCAGGGGATATATATATATATATATATACGGGGCGTACACAGTACGCCCCGTTCGTTCGAACTTCCCTCTCTCTCCTGTCTCTCTCGATCATCTCTCTCTCTCCCGTTACTCTCTCTCTCGCTCTCTCTCGCTCTCTCTCTCTCGTACTGTTCTCTCTCTCGCTCGTACTGCTCTCTCTCTCTCGTCTCCCCCTGCTGTCTTCTCTCTCTCTCTTACACATTGATTATGGACGGCATGGATATACCCGGGGGTGATCACCCCCCGCGGGTTGAGGTTGTACCGGCCATGGTGGCCCCGGAGAGTGGCGCGACAGTCGGAGAGGGGCCGGAGACCGTGGGGGTCTCGGCCGAGGCGGCCGCGGTGGCTAGTGTTGACGGTGGTGACAGTGGTAGCAGGGTGCTAGCCGGCTTTGGCCAGGAGACGGAGACTCCGGGTGCAGTGGAGTCCAGGGGTGAGGAGGAGACTACAGGCCGAGCGGAGGGTGTAGTTGGTTTAGAGGAGGCGGTTACGGAGGTTCACGGGTCTGACGGAGCGGAGGTGGAGATAGAGGCTTCCCCTGTGAGGGAGCCCCGGACTGACCTGGGGAAGGGTCCCGTCGTTGAGGAGGAGTTGGTGGAGGAGAGGGAGACGCCGGCTATGTTTGTTGGTAGCGGCGAGGGTGCAGGGTCGTCGCAGCCCATAGGTTTAGGTGACTACCTTGAGGAGGCGTCTCTTGAGGACTTGGTTGAGACCTTATGGGGGGTGCCTGGACTGGCTGCGGCTTTACTTGAGGCTCAGGAGAGGGTGCTCCAGGTTGAGCTTGAGACAGGGGCCGCTGGGGGGCCACAGGGAGTAGAGGAGGAGGCCGCTGGAGGTGAGACAGGCCCTCGGAGGAATGTTGTGGAGGAGGCGACAGTGGCCCTAAAAGGGCGTGGAGCTTACGAGGCGGAGTCCTACGTGCCCTTTCAGCACGTGGTGGTCCCTACTCTCTTGGACGCCTACAGGCCGGCGCGGCCCACGTACAACGAGGCTCTGGTCCTGAGGGACCCACAGCAGCACCTTTCTTTGCGCCGAGACGAGGTATACCTTAAATACTTGCATTTCAAATTTCAACGTGTCGTACTTTCATTTCTTTATCTGAATGCCGTATTCGCTTTGAATAGTATACCTATTTACTGAATGTTATCAACTTATTGCAATAGGCGATCACCATCTCGTGCTACGGTGGTGTGGCCGACGTGCCGACGTTCTGGGAGAGACTTCCCGAGGCTGTGAGGGAGATTGTGAGGCAGGCGGGCTTCGGGGAGTTTGTGAGCGTGCTGATGAGGGCGAGCAACGATCGCCAGGTGGTGAGGGCACTAGCTGAGAGGTGGTGGGACACGACGAACACGTTCCACTTCCTCTTTGGCGAGCTGACGGTGACGCCGCTGGACTTCGCGGCGATCACTGGTCTGAGGGTCGGGGGTGACCCTATCCCCTACGACGCCGTTACGGGGAGGAGTACGGTGCTCCAGCGGGAGACACTGGGGTACGTGCTGAGGGCGGAGAAGGAGGACGCTCAGTACGCTCAGCTGTTGGGGTTTTGGACGGAGGAGCTCCCGACTGACAGGGTGCAGGAGGAGCAGATGGCGCGGTGCTTTCTATTGTACTTGCTCGGTGTGTCCCTGTTTCCCAACAGGCGCAACCGGGTACACCTTTCGCTCCTACCGGTCTTGAGGGACGTCGGGGAGATAGCTCGTTTTGACTGGGGCGGTGCAGCTTTGGGGGCGTGCTACGCCTTCATGGGGTCTCTTTCCCGAGGAGCGGGGAAGAGCCTCGGCGGTTACTGGAGGGTCTGGGAGGTATATTTCGAACTTCTCTCGCATTTTATTTGTCTTTCTATTCGCTTATTGCATATCCTGTGCTAATCCTTGATGTTAGATTCTGCAGCTGTGGACGTACGAGGTACTGGATATGTACCCTCCCGAGACCTCCTGCCCTAGCGACACAGTGCTTCCCCGAGCCCTACGTTGGTCCAAGGAGTTTCGAGGAGTGAAGAAGGGGAAGGGCGACTTGAACGCCTACCGCCTCTTCCTAGACGAGCTTCGTCCTGACAGGGTATGACTACCTCTCTCATGCTTTCATTTGTTGACAATTCTTATTCAAGTCTCATACTGATGTTATTCGTCTTTGGATTCCAGATTCGCTGGCGTGTGTGAGACCGCTGCGAGCTTCCTTACTTGGTCCGGAGTAGGGAGGTGATGAGGGGGAGAGTGCTGCTCGAGTCCCCTTACGGCTGGCAGTGGTACCTGGGTGACCGGGTGTCACGTCAGTCATTGAGGCTGGACGCTTTTAGAGTCCCTGGTCCCCTTCCTGCTCTGGTGCAGAGGACGAGCTTGTACACTAGGGGGAGGTTGAGCGGTTCGTACGACCGGACCTTGAGCTGGAGCCGCTCTTCTAGGCGGGCGTGGACTACTCTGAGTACCGGGCTCGGTACTTGATGCCGAGTTTTGGGATACAGGATGCTGCTTGGGAGGCGACGCTTTGAGCGCCAGGTGGTGCAGGTGGTAGAGGCGGACGAGGACGGAGAGGAGGGAGAGGAAAAGGACGCGAGGGTAGCGACGGTGGTAGAGGTGACAGTGCAGGTCCGAGCGGGGCCAGCTTGCCCAGACTCTCCTGGACCGTGGACGTGACGACCGCCCAGGGGGTTTCTGGTGTAGTGGTGGTGCCACGTCCCACGGTCGCAGCTCCGGAGTTCCTTGCTCAGGTATAACTTGTACTCTTTCGCCCATATACACTTGTTAGTGTCACCGTATGTTCTAATCGATTGACCTATTGTGCAGGCGACTCCGGAGTACGTGAGAGAGATGGCCGGGGCCATGATGGGCCTAGAGCAGCTGGTGAGGCAATACGCCATGGGACACGCCCCAGAGGTGCTTCTTCGTGCTGGTGGGACTATGGTAAAGCTTTCGAACCCTTTGCTTTTATTTCCTACTGCTTATACTATGATTACAATGCAAATGACGAATATCGTGTTATTGCAGGCTGGAGGAGGGACTTCGCGTGGGCTGCGCAGGAAGTCTGTGCGCATGCAGGTGCCACAGGCTTCCTCTGCAGGCTCGTGAGAGGAGCCTCCGTCGAAGAGGCAGTGGCTTTCTGGGGGGACAGAGGACGAGCCGGTCGACATCTCTGACGAGACTGAGGAGCCGACGGACGTCGACCTTGCAGACACCTCGGGGAGTACGGTGCCTAGGGTGTCAGGTACTCAGGAGGCGGCTGGTTCTCAGGCAGAGGAGGCCTCTGGGGAGGACGGCGAGGAGGGTGAGGACGATGACGAGGACGAGGATGAGAGTTGAGTTCCCTTTTGTTTTGCTTTTGGTGGGGCTGCGTGCTTCTTTTGGGAAGGGTGCCTGTTTACCCTCAGTAGATAGGATTTTGGGGCTTGCACGCCTTTTGGTACTTCGACTCATGGATATCTTGGAGATTATATATATAGCGAGGCTTATTTCTTTCATTGTTTACGTCATTCAACTTCCCTTATTGTCGTTCGTCTAAGAAAGATTGAATAACAGAAACACTAACCAATGCATGCAACTAGTCCTCTTAGCCATGATCTGAAGCGAACATGAGTTTTATGATGAGCAGTATGCTGGGGCAAAGATTTATTGACGTTGGAATAGAAATCAAAGAAGATAAATGAATAACTCTGAAAAACTGATCCCTTTGTGCAAGACTTTACGAAAATACCCCTGTTGCGGACTTTTGTTTATCAATGATGGCCCTGGATACTTGACACGTGACTATGAAACTCAAGCTCTCATTTGAAAACTGAAAACTTCTTGAAAACATGCCTGAAAAGCAAGAAAACCTTGACTTTGGAGGGTGACATTATCAAATTTTGACATTAACCACGAAACGGAACTTGGACCAGGTCACTTTTGGCCATTGTGACTTGCGAGACTCGAAAAATCAACTTGAAATGGCTTGAAACGGACTCCGATACCTTGACATGACCTAGGAAATGGGTTTTATCGACTTTTTGGTGTCCTCACGTCGAATTTTGAGAGTTGGCTCGAAGCGGGAATTCCCCGAAGTCCCAAATACCCAGTGAGACGTGTTCTGAGGGTTGGTGATGCTTGCGAGTGCCTTGAATTGGTTTCAAACCTCTGCTATCAAAGTCTACAGAAATGCAGACTTAATATGCCGTGCGGGGCTACAAAGCGCCGTGCGTGGCTTCATCTGATCCCACGGCGTATCTGTGCTATGCCGTGGTTTTCTCCTGGTTTTGTTATGCCATGCGTTGCCTTACTATGCCGCGCGGCACTACTTTCCTGTCACTCTGCCATTTGCTGCTTCCCAAGACAGATTGCACGAAGGTTAAAATTTGACCTGTTTCATAACATTTCCGGACCAATGCATGTCTACTTTGTTCTTTTTAGAGCATGACCAAACTTTTCCCTATGCAAGACTCATGGAAAGTCTACACTTTTGGAACCCAAGACTCTTTTGAAAGTTGAAGTTGTCTCCTCTATCTCTCTATAAATTCAGGCCTTAGGCCCCATACTAACCATATCTTTCTTCCTCAAATCTCCATCTCCTCCCAATGGCTCTTTCTCTCACCGGTTCGCTACGGCCGTGGTTGATTTCCATGGAGGGGGTCGATTGGCTCAACTTTCGGGTGCATGGTCTCTACTCCAAGAGATACCTTCGTAACATCCGCCTTCGTCCCGAGCTCCTAAAGGCTGCCATAAGTCTTTGGGATCCGGAGGTGCACGTATTCCGCTTTGGTGAATAGGAGCTTTGCCCTACAATCGAGGAGTTTCGCGCCTATCTTGGCGGCTTCGGCTCTGGAGATGTCATTGTTCCTCCCATGCGCGAGAACATGTCCAAGGTTCTTGCTGCCTCTCTAGGTCTGAATGACGGTGTTGCTCGTTATTTGGTTAGCAATGGTCATCTCAACGTGATGCGCCTCATTGAGATGTTCTCTCCTCTTGGTAACCTGGTGGACGCAACCTACCACACTCGGCGCATGACCGCTCTTTGTATGTGCTTACTTGCTGCTTACTTCTTGGTTCCTTCCATTGGTCATGCTAGCTCGGCATTGGTCAGCATTGCAGTGCAGATTGGAGCTCAGAAGGACGTGATTCCAATGGTATTGGCTGAGACACTGATGGGTTTAGACAGGGCTCGTTCTGGAGAGACTGAGACTTTTGGTGGCAGCCCCCTTCTCTTGCAGGTTGGCTTTCGCCTCATCTTTCCTCTTTCAAACTTTTCCTATTTTCTTTAACGTTGGGCCTGGCTCTCTACGGTTTCTCACTTGTTTTCCTTCTTTGGCAGATTTGGCTTTGTGACAAGGTGAACGTACTGACCCTCCCTCTTGGCAACTTGGCGTATGGGGCTAGGTTACTGTCTTCTCAGTGCTTTGAATTTGCGGACAGGCGAGTTTCCGAGTGGGTCAGCTTCTTCAAACGTCAGCGGGCTGAGACTATTTCCTGGAGATGCTCATGGCTCGACCTTCCACCCATGATTGTACACCATATGGGTTCCCAGTGGGTGGTTCTTCCTGGGCTGGAGGCTTTTACCTTTTACGTCCCCTATCGAGTTCAGCGTCAGCTTGGTCTAAGGCAAGAGGCTCCTGCAGAGATTCTGGTGGATGTAGTTCTGCCTTTCTTCCGCCATTCAGTTCTTTGTAACTACCAGCGATTCTGGAGGTCTCGCGAGGTGACCGATACTCATCCTTACCCGTCTGTTGCAGTGCGTGGGAGTTACAGGAAATGGCTCAAGAGGGACATTGCTGCGAGGGCGGGTGCCCAAGGAAATTGACTCGACCTTACTACCCTGATCATTGAATAAATCATGGACCTCCTTTTTATTGTATTGCACTTTTATTTTTGAAGATCATGCTCAGCCTTATGTATTAGAAGCAGTTATTTTAATAAAGTGAGTTACAGAGGGTCTCCCCCTCTCTGATTCTGCCTTTCTGGATTCTGTCAACCTGGATTTTTGTTTTGATTGATCGTGACCGAGTCCCATAGTGAGACTGCCTACGTATCCTTTTTGATGAAGGAATCAGGTCATGACGTAGTTCAAGGATAGGGTTCGCTCTGATTTTGACACTCTCCTTTTGTGCTCTAATTTTTGCCTAGTACCGCCCTTTCGGGTTTTCAGCCTAGCGAGCTTGTTTATTGTATGCCTCAACTTTTGCCTAAGATACCCTTGCGGGTTTTCATCCTAGCAGGCCTTTTTGCTCTAATTTTTGCCTGGAACTGGCTGCCCTTGCAGTTTTCAGCCCAGTGATGAGCATAAAATGTAGTACTTAAAAGACGTCCATACTTGCATTGTTAATCTTGACTTTATAATTATTTATGTCGTATTATCATTTATTTATGTTTTGTAGGTATTTTGGGCTTTATCATGCAAAAACGTTTCTTCCGAGAATTATGAGCTGAAGTCTGATTCAAGTGGGCTCAATCCAATTCAAATTAGAAGATCCAAAAGAGCAAAACCCAAAATCAAGCTCACGGAATTTTCCTACGATGGAATTGAAATAAGAAGATTGGATTGCAAGGATTTTGTTCTCTGCACGTGGCTTGCACGTCTAATACTAGAACTCTTAAAGGCAAGTATTGTTTAAGGAAAAGAAATATTACACAATCGGTGATTACTGAATTGACGAGAAGTTGACGGAAAAAGGAATTACATTCCAAAAGGATTTGGGACCTTATAAATTGGAAGCATCAGAGGGTTTTAAAGGGAGAAGATCACGACGTGCAGCAACACCACGCATCAGACGACGGCAAGGAGAACACGGCTGGGAACACGAGAAGAAGATGAGCAAAAGAAATCATCGCGAGGTTTTATTATCTATGTTTGGCTAAAATCCTCAACTAGGGTTGAGGATGAAACTCCATAAGTTTTATTGATTAATTTTATGCATATGATTTTTCCTATGTGCTCTCATAGTTTATTGTTCTGATCTCATTAATTAATTTGGTCGAAACTTGGATATGGATTCAATCGGAATGGGTTTTTTCCATGATTTGATATCACCATATTAATCGAATTGCTTGGTTTGTCATTGTTAATATTTAAGTACGGGATATCTACTGTGATTTGTTCATACGGATACAGTTGATGATTTTGGCTTAAACTTTTGAAGCAGAGGAGGAACATATTTTTGTTATAAATAAAAAGGGCTTAACGATACATTATCCATGGTGGTTAAGATTGGCTTCTAAATCATTGTGTAGAAATTAAAGGAGAAATCATTGCGTAGAATTGATTGATAAATATTTATGGGTGTGGATTCCAAAACCTTAGTTGCTTTTCTCAACCGTAATCTTCACTACCTTGTCGTGTTAGTTTAATTGTTTTCTTTTGTCATTATTTACTTAATTTTTAGTTTATAAAATCAATCACAATTTTGTCAACTAGGTTAGGGTTTTATCGGTTTAAGTTACTTATTTTTCCTACAAAAAAATCACCAAGTCCCTGTGGGTTCGACCTCGCTCTTGCATTACTATACTTCGGTACGATTCGTGCGCTTGCGAGTACATTAAAATTTTCACATCAAGTTTTTTGGCGCCGTTGCCGGGGACTTATTATTTTTTTTAGGAAATTTGAGGAATTTGAATTGATTTTCACCCTTCTACTAGTTGTAGTTACCTTTTAAAAAAGAAAAAAGAAGACTTCCTAACTTGCATTTAGGTTACTGTGATTTGCATTTTTCTTTCACTGTAGTTTAGTTTAATCTAGCTTTATAATTTTTTTTTTGTTAGGCGTTTCTGTGTTTTTGCAAGTTCCCTCTTCTTCTTTTTTTTCCTTCAGTTTGGTATCTCATTAATTAGTTCCTTGATGTGTTGTTAGCATTGTTTTTCTTTCGGTTACTTTTAATCTTATTTTTCCAGTTTGCTAGAGTGCGGTTTCGAAAAAAAAAATTAAATTGAGATCTTTTCTTGTGAAGTTAAAGCATGAATTTTTTCAATCAAGTTCATAATCGTGCATGCTCTATATGTTATACCACTTGGCATACAATAGAAACTTGTCCTACGTATTATTATGAACAAGCTAATGCACGAAATAATTTTGAAGGTCCATTTGGTCATCCTTTTCATGAGACGTACAATCCAGACATGGGAAATCATTTTAATTATTCTTACACACAAAATCAATTTCCTAAACATATAGGTGGGCAACCTTTGCATTCACACGATGATCAATTTTTCCCGAATTTTAGCCATTCTACTGAGTCATACACTACACAATCATATCCTCTTCAGTCTCAGCCTTTACATGCTCAAGCTTCTGTGTCTCATGAACCTAATTTTCAATCTGTTGCACCACAACAACAGTCATCCTTAGAGGACACTCTTAAAGCATTCATGGCTGAGATGAAAAGTACCACTCACTTGAATACTCAATCCATAGCAGAGATTAATCATTTTCAGACTCAAGCCATTTCGAAATTAGAAAATCAATTGGAGCAATTGGCTAATCGAATGAGGGAGATTGAGGAAGAGGACATTTATAATGAATCTGTAGCTAATCCAAACTGGCAGTATGTCACACCTAGCACCCTTGACTTTCCTGACGAGCAGGAACATGTAGAATCCATTCTCACATTTGAGTCTAAGGAACAATTAGATGAGCAATTGAGCATACCAGTGGAGAATAATCCATTAGAGTTAGAATCAAAGAATATCTTTTTAGGTCAAGGAACTTTAACGCAACCAAATAGTGAGGATCCTTTAAAGACTTGCTTAGCTCATTTTAGTTGTGATATTGATATTGATGAATCTATTGAGCAAGTAAATTCGTTGTTGGACTCAACTCCTATTATGAGTATAGAAAAATGGCAAGCTAAAGAAATCTATGTTCCACTTTCTTTGTCATCATCGCTTGCACTTGTTATGGAGCCACCTAAAGTTGATTTGAAAACTTTATCACCCGATCATAGAATTGAAATTTTAGAGCCAATAAAGGTTGCACCCATTGTCATTCTTAGTCATTGGGATCAAAATGAAAGGGAAACGATAGTTGATGAACATAGAGATGACAACATTAGAGTTGAGTGGGATTTTATTTTCGGAGTTGATCTTTTACTTCCTACTCATAAGTTTTGTTTAGAGACAATGTTATTCAAACACATATTCCCATGGTATGCTGATCTCACCTTTGTTTTTGCTATGCACATGACACACATGATTAATCACTTTGCTAGACTAATTTTGATTGTGCCAAATAGTTTTTGCTGGGAAGACCCCTATATTATTAATTACAAGAAGCGGATAAAAAATAAAAAATAAAAAACATGAGTTGCTTGTTTTGTTTTGTTATTGCTATCAATGTTTTAATTTCTATTTTTCTTTTCTCTCTCCATCTCGTTTTTTTTTCTTTTTTCTTTCGTTTGTGTCGCTAACCAATTGCAGACAATACTGGTAATAATTCTTCATGGGAGGTAACCCCCTAAACTTTTCATAACTTATTCCTCTTTGCTACATTGAGGACAATGCATCATTTAGGTTTGGGGGTGGGACTATTATTTTTGAAAAAATTTGTTTGCTGCAATTGTGATTTTATTATTATTTTTTTATTGCATTTTTTTTTCCGTGTCAAATTAAAAAAAAAAAAATTGAAAGTTGTTGATACTTGATTATGACTTCCGACGTGGTTGTTGGTTTTTGATTAGTGCTAGTTTGATTATTGCTCAAGTTGGAGTCTTGATATGATTTTATTGATAGAATTAAACTTGCGAACATAGGCATCAATGAAAGGCACTTAGTTGGTTCAAATCACCTATGTTTGGATAGCGATTAATCACTTGTGTACATGCCTTTGCACGAGCACCGCCACCCTTAGAGTTAGATTTGATCTCGAGGGCTGTACATATATTTTTGATGCCTCAGTACGAGTTGGATGTCTTAATAGAATACTTAATGCCCTTCCCACTCAAAAAAAAAAAAAGAAAAGAAAAGAAGAAGAATAAAATACATGCTTTTCAGGCTCTTAACTTAGTAACCGGGCCTCTTGCCTCAGTAAGCAGTGAGTGTTTGCGTCAAACGGTGGAGAGTTCTGGGATTGTCATGTGTGGTTAGCTTGGGTTCGTAGCCTTTTTGACTCGAGTGATTAAGTCCGTTGGGGTGTTCTCTACATCTAGTACCCTAAAGCCGTCTGGTTTAGGTGTCACTGGCCTAAAACTCGCTACAAGGGTCAATTAGAAAGCTGAAGGGACCAAGGCATTGCACAACCACAAGAAAAAAAATATAAAAAGAAAAAGAAAGTGAAGATTGGAACAAGGGGAGGGGCTATATTTTCATGTGAGCATTTTGATGAGTATTGAGGTACTGAAGGTGCGTGTATTGTTTTCGAGGTTAATGAACATCTTTGTGTGACTTTTCACTTTACATGCATGCCTTGTGATTTATTTTTATCCAGATATATGTGAGAGGAACAATTTTTTGTGCTAATTCGAATTAGAATGTTCACTTGTTTAACTTTGTTAATGGATGAAATATCTTGCCTCTAACTTGTGTTATTCTCACGCTAGTTACTTTGAGAGGACATAGACTATGTTTTGGAATTCTAATCGAGTGTCAACTTCTTAAGAATTTTGTGGGTATATTCACGGCAAACCCTCACGAGACTATAACTCGTCCACTAGGGCAACCTAGGGGTTTAAAGGCTTGTTGCATATGCTAAATGCAATCGGACTCCTCCGAAAAAGGATTAGTTAATGTTTTTGTTTTTCATATGTTTATTTTTATTTCTTTTGCTCGAGGACTAGCAAAATGTAGGTTTGGGGGTATTTGATGAGCATAAAATGTAGTACTTAAAAGACGTCCATACTTGCATTGTTAGTCTTGACTTTATAATTATTTATGTCGCATTATCATTTATTTATGTTTTGTAGGTATTTTGGGCTTTATCACGCAAAAACGTTTCTTCCGAGAATTATGAGCTGAAGTCTGATTCAAGTGGGCTCAATCCAATTCAAATTAGAAGATCCAAAAGAGCAAAACCCAAAATCAAGCTCACGGAATTTTCCTACGATGGAATTGAAATAAGAAGATTGGATTGCAAGGATTTTGTTCTCTGCACGTGGCTTGCACGTCTAATACTAGAACTCTTAAAGGCAAGTATTGTTTAAGGAAAAGAAATATTACACAATCGGTGATTACTGAATTGACGAGAAGTTGACGGAAAAAGGAATTACATTCCAAAAGGATTTGGGACCTTATAAATTGGAAGCATCAGAGGGTTTTAAAGGGAGAAGATCACGACGTGCAGCAACACCACGCATCAGATGACGGCAAGGAGAACACGGCTGGGAACACGAGAAGAAGATGAGCAAAAGAAATCATCGCGAGGTTTTATTATCTATGTTTGGCTAAAATCCTCAACTAGGGTTGAGGATGAAACTCCTTAAGTTTTATTGATTAATTTTATGCATATGATTTTTCCTATGTGCTCTCATAGTTTATTGTTCTGATCTCATTAATTAATTTGGTCGAAACTTGGATATGGATTCAATCGGAATGGGTTTTTCCATGATTTGATATCACCATATTAATCGAATTGCTTGGTTTGTCATTGTTAATATTTAAGTACGGGATATCTACTGTGATTTGTTCATACGGATACAGTTGATGATTTTGGCTTAAACTTTTGAAGCAGAGGAGGAACATATTTTTGTTATAAATAAAAAGGGCTTAACGATACATTATCCATGGTGGTTAAGATTGGCTTCTAAATCATTGTGTAGAAATTAAAGGAGAAATCATTGCGTAGAATTGATTGATAAATATTTATGGGTGTGGATTCCAAAACCTTAGTTGCTTTTCTCAACCGTAATCTTCACTACCTTGTCGTGTTAGTTTAATTGTTTTTCTTTTGTCATTATTTACTTAATTTTTAGTTTATAAAATCAATCACAATTTTGTCAACTAGGTTAGGGTTTTATCGGTTTAAGTTACTTATTTTTCCTACAAAAAAATCACCAAGTCCCTATGGGTTCGACCTCGCTCTTGCATTACTATACTTCGGTACGATTCGTGCGCTTGCGAGTACATTAAAATTTTCACATCACCCAGCGAGCATCTCTCAGGGGTAGTAGCGCTTGAGTTGATCCAGGTTGACTAGAGTTGAGAATTCGTTTCCGTCCAGATCGATGAGTTGCGTAGCTCCTCAGATAGGATAGTCTTGATGATATAAGGCCCAGACCATTTTGGTCGGAACTTTCCTCGTGGATCATAGATTGGTGCTCGTATTTCTTTCAGAATCATGTCGCCTTCCACCAAGTCCCTGGGCTTTACCTTTTTAATGAATGCGCGCGCGATTCTCCTTTGATATCCTTGAATGTGGTAAAGTGCCCTTAAGCGGCGTTCATCGAACAACATAAGTTCTTCAAACCGGTTGCTCAGCCAATCTGTTTGGGACAGAGTCGCCACCTGGATTTTAGAGATGGATGATCCGAGGAACCGATGGGTTTTGTTTTGAAAAGAAAGGCCTTTTAATCTAGCGAAACTGTTTGAGATTTTGGATCCGGGAGCCAGGTTACGAGCGGGGAAGGTTTTGTTAAAAAGCACCCCGCTCGCTCGGTGAAAACCGGTCTCTACTAAGCATTTTAAATGGGGGGATTAATACGATTCGGAAAACCTTAAAAACACATAAAAGGGAAAGGAGAACAAGATAAATCATAACACGTTGCCATGCTAGTGGTGCTTGCTGTACAGAGATGATAAAGATGGCATGGCGATAATATAAACAAGAAAGATATATAAACGGACTGTCTGAATCACTATCCTCCGTCAGGCGGCATATCGGTTTACAACGCGCGGCTTACTGATATGCCGTGCGTGGTTCCGATCTTGATACCAAACTTTTATTGTTTTGTAAAGCTTCGCACGGTGCACCCATTACATCGCACGGTGTTATTTTAAAACTTCAGACAACTCACAGCCGTCAGATCATCTCAGATCTGCACCATTCTTTCAAGCCATGGAAAGAAAACCATTTTTGATACGTTTGCCTGTTTTGAAAAGATCTATGGAGTTTAAAACATGGCTTGTAGATATGGTCTCATTTTGGGACTACTTTTGGTATACAGAAATGATCCAACAACGGACGATCATGATCCAGACAGCTTAAACAAGAAAACAATATCATTTAAAAATGCCGTGCATGCAAGCTTACTATGCCGTGCGACGCTTCAAAGCGTCGCGCGGTGTATCACACTTTTGCATAGAACACTGGTTTTGTTTTATAAAAGAGGTTTTGGGTCAGATCCTAACCAAAAGGGTTAAGCTTGAAAACAGAAAGGTCCCCTCAGGGCCAGGACAGAGCCTAGCCCAAGGAAACTTGATTTTTACCTCGGATCTGGAGCTTGAATGAGTTTTGATGAAGGCGGATGGACGTCGAAAGGTTGAAAAAGAGAATAGGAGTATGGATGTGTGTAGTAGATGGGTATATTGGGTAGTTGGGGTCTCAAAGTTAGTAAGGAACTAACTTCAATGGTGAAGAGAAAAATAGAATAAAAGGCTTAGAGAATGTCTTTTGAGAACAACATTCTCAAGGCTTGGAAATGGGAAAGTGGGTGTGAAAGCAAGAAGAGAGAGAAAGGGTATAATGGTGATCAAGGGCCCTTTTCCCTTGAGTGGAGGGGTGTATTTATAGGCAAGAGTCTTGGGTTTTGAATTTCAAAAGTTGGAGGTATTTTTTGGGCGGGCTAGAAGTGTGCTTTCGGCTGAGCGTATTGCAGCTATGGCTCAAATGGGCGTGGCCGACAGCTTTCTGAGCCAGTCAGAACTTTACTTAAAATGCCGTGCGGCTAAGCTCATGACCACGTGCGGCGTATTAAATTTCGATACGTCGTGCGGTGTAGAGATGTCACGCGCGGTATTGTAGGCTCGCTCCAGGGCTTTCGGGCTTTCTGGGCTTTCTGGGCTTTTGGGTTTGCTTTGGGCTAACGGTTCATTTGGGCTGAGGATCTGTTTTGGGTTTAATGGAGTCCTTCATTCAAGCTCGCAAAGGTTTCGTTTCCTTCATTTCATCATCGGGGCGTGCAAAGACCCTTCGAGGTCCGGATTGGGGTGTCTACACAATGTTAAGCAGTATGGGATCAGCATGGCCAGAGGAAGGACCAAGCAAGTAATAATGGAGGAGACAAATGCACAACGCATGAAAGCATGCTTTCTGTCAGGAAACTTGGCGATGAGCCTCAGCTGTACCACAGCGCTGGATAAACTGAAGAATCTCTTGCTTTCCCTTCACTATGAAGAACCTAACTTCATGTTTCTGAACTTGGAGCAAATCCTTCAAGAGATCACCTCGGTTGAACAAAGGATTAGGGACAACGAAACCCTCTCTATCTGAATGACCCATGATGGCCGCAAACTCCTCGATAGTAGGACACAATTCCTCTTTCCTAAATCGAAAGACGTGAAAAGCAAGGTCCCACAAACTAGTGGCTGCCCTAAGGAAGGCAAAATTCACAGGAATTTGACGAAGGGAGAAGAGAAAGTCCATGCCAAAGGACTTAAAGTGTAAACGGTCGAGGCCATTAAAGGAATCCAACCACTGATCAAGGACTGGTTGTGCCATGTGCAAGGAATTGCTACTGACAATGCTATCGGGTTCGTAGAACGTGTATTTATAGAACTAAGTCAAGTCTTAGTTCGAGTCGGAATCGGATTCTTAATCCTCGGAATTTTGGTCGGTCTCTCGGCCGACACTTCGATATGACGGCCGTAGGATCTATCCATCGGCCCGTGAAAATCAGGGTTGACCTGCAAGTCAAACCCAGGCAGACAAAACGATCCTTCGGCCGCCAGATCGAAGCCTCGGCCGCATAATCATTAGATCGGCCGCCAGAACGGCTGTTTTACAGACTACTTCCGCGGTTCAGTTTGTTTCACTAGATTAAACAAGTTATTACGTACAAACAACGTAAATATAACGAAAGCTTTTTACATCACAAGGTGGATCATCCCACAGTTCCTAAACAAACTATACATCGATTTCCTGTCGAACTAACCTATGCAGAAAGAGAAACAGAAAAACAGAAAAAAAGGAAGCAGAAGAGGATGCCGAACCCTCCGGTGGTCCGAACACCAGAGACCAGCTGCAAAAAAGAAAAGGACACCCCTGGGGCGGTGTATACCAGGGGAGTACTACGGTGCAGAAGAGACACCACGTGGCTCAAAAGAATCACCACATGGCCCAGAAAAATCACCACACTGCGTACCACCGCCACGCCAGGAGCTCTGCGTCGCGGAAGCAAGCCACCCATGCAAGGGTCCTTAATCAAGCATCAAGACAGGACCAAGAACAGCGCGGTCTCCCTCCGCGATCTCTGGCCGCGCACCCTCCATGGCCCGAAGTCAACGGGAATGAGGAGAAACGAAGGGGAGTCTTCGGTTACGGAGCTCTCGAAACGAGGAGAGGAAGAGTAAAAGAAAGAGAGAAAAATGAAATGAAACGGTCGACGCCGTGGCCTTTTATAGGCCTCTGGAAATAAAGGGATTACGCAGCCGATACATCGATTCCTCGGCCGATACATCGATCCTTCGGCCGAGAGATCGATCTCCTGGCCCTTCAATCAGTTTCCCTCAGCAAATATCAGATGTTGCTCAGTGTACTAAACCATTATAGAATTCTGGATCCTCGAGCCAATACAACGTGATCAGAATTAGTCTTGGGGGCATGCCCGAGCACCAAAAGATCTCTCTCCACAAACTGCTGACCAAAGCAAATCAAGACACCCAACAGGCTCTAAGCCCAATCACTATCTTGCCACCCCCATCAGCCATACAATCATCAAACTCACATAGCGGCTCTGCGCCTATACTCACTATCACTCAGCGGCTCTGCGCCCATCATTCAGCGGCTCGAAACCCATTACCGAATTCACCAATTCACTCAACAGGCTCAAAGCCATGACAGTCATCTCAGCGGCTCCACGCTTAGTCACTCAAACGGCTCTATGCCCGTATTCACCAACTAAGCGGCTCTACGCCCCAAACCCATTATCAACAGGCTCTACGCCTATAATCACTCAACTCAGCGGCTCTATGCCCGTATTCACTCACTCAGCAGCTCCAAGCCCTCGACACAGCAGCTCTATGCTCGCTATCACAACAACAAGCTCTACGCCCGTCAACTTAAGCGGCTCCAAGCCCACTACCTCAACTAGGCTCGAAGCCGTAAACAAGCAAATCTCAACAGGCTCTACGCCACCCCAACAATCAAGCCATCTGTTCTCAGGCTCTACGCCTGAATGCTCAAAATCAAACATTTTGAATGCTCGAAGCTCTTCGAATGCCCAACCACTGTGTACTGGATACTCAAGTTCTACACTTGAATACTCAAGCTCTACGCTTGGATGCCCAACCACTGCGTACTGGATGCTCAAAGCCTGTACTTTGAATGCTCGGATTCTGCCGTCCGAATGCTCGAGCTCTACGCTCTGAATGCTCAAGTCCGGAACTTGAAAGAAGCTCTACGCTTATATCAAACACACACGCACGGGCCCGTGCACATTTGCATCAATTGCATCTTCATTATCACATCGAGTCTGCATCATCATATCTGTTCACATCTAACGACCATCATCATACACTCTGCATATCTCTTATGAAACAGGTCAATCTTGCAATCAGCCGGCTCTATGCCTCGGTTTTATTGATCAGTCCAGTACCACGATCCTTTGGCTCTACGCCAAAACTTATGATGAGAAAGCTCCATGCACAAACCATCAGAATGCAACCAGCTCTACGCTTTGGTTCAAATCACGTCAAGCTCTAAGCTCCGACACCTCAGGCTCTCGCCTTATACCAGCTCCGCGCTTCGGTTCCATCCAGCTCTAAGCTCACCTCAGGCCCTCGCCTCAAGATTGCAACAGGCTTCACGCCTCAATCCAATCTCCTCAGGCCCTCACCTCATGACCACAGCAGGCTCTACGCCTTAGTTCTAATCACCCCAGGCTCTCGCCTTGTGACTATGACCGGCTCCGCGCCTCGGTTTCACCACATCAGAAACCATCACTCTTCAGGCTCTCGCCTTATGACTACAACCGGCTCCGCGCCTCGGTTCCTTCATCCCAAAGCTCCGTGCTCTAGTTACTGGCCCTGCGCCCCCCATATCTCAAAACAACCGGCATCCGATTCATCCCCAGCAGATGGCTCGGATTCCACCCCAATTACATCAATTCCTTCCAGCTCATTCGCAAGGATAGGCTACTCTACCGAGCTCCTTTCAATCAAAGTAAGGATGATCAAGAAAAGCAAACGCACCTGCCGTGTACTGATCTACCCCAAAATACTAAGGAAGCTCTCCACAAAAAAAAAAAAATCCCTCGGCAGCCCAGCGCTCCTTCAACTATCTTCCTCCAAAACCTTGGCTCAGTCTAGGTACGTCACACTACGGCTTTTTAAGCCCAAAGGTACGTCTTCTGTCTCTAACCCTCCAAACTTTTTATTTTCTTTATGCCCGAACTACGGTTGGTCTGAATTTCCCCTGTGGAATACGTAGGCGGCTCCCGGCCCGACCATAACAAAAACCTTTTTCAAAAACCCCTTGGAATAGTGGTTGGACCAAATTGAGTTGCTTTTTACAGCTTTAACTCTTACTCAAACATGTCTCGTGATCCGTTTGAGCTCAGTCAAAGAGGGGCATCTGTAAACACCCCAATTTGGCCTAACGATTATTTCAAGTCCCACCTTGGGGACCATCCCGATGATGAAATGAATACAGTGTTTGCTGATTGCCTTCTCGAGAACCTTAGGACTTTCGGTAAGAACTTTGAGCCACTTAGAGGACCCAATCAGAGCCATACAGCCTTTCAAACAGAAAATACAGAAGCCTAGGAGAATCCATCTGTCGGCCGTAACATCGATCTAACGGCCTTAACATCATTTCCTCACCCGAGCAACCTGTTGCTAGAAAATCTCCCTGAGAGATCAATCCCTCGGCCGCAAGATCCATCCTTCGGCCGTAACATCCATTCCTCGGCCGTGTGATCTATTACTCGGCCGCCAGATCGTCCTTTTTCCAAACTCTGGAACGTTCTGTCGATTGTTTGATCCAACTACACTACCTCTCCGATGCGTTCGGGCCACGTTCAGAGATTGCAACGAAGAGTTTGAATTGCATTGCAATTGCAATTGCAATCGTACCATTTGATTGGCCGGCGTGAGTCACCAATTGCCTATATAAAGGGCCTTTGGACTCCGAAAATATTCCCACAAAATTCATAAGTGAAATTACTCACCCAAGCTCTGATACTCTGCTAAAATACTCTCTCAAGCCCTCTCTTCAAAAGTCCTAACCTCCCGAAGGCAGCCATCAATCCGGCGATCGAACCCCGAAGTTCAAACCCTAACCCTAGGGTTTTCAAAGAGGCAATCAGTCGATCACACCCAATCCGAGGCAATCAAGCAACTGAGGGATCAAGGTGGTGAGGCCCAACGGCCTCTGGTTTGTCTTACTTACTGTATTTATGACTAACCGTAGCATTTTGATCATTTGTTAATCTTTCTGTCTGGTGTGAGGAAGAACATCAACCGGGGCTTCGATCCCTCAGCCGATACATCAAACCAGGAGGATCCCTCGGCCGTGACATCCATTCACCGGCCGCGGGATCCATTACCCTGGGACAACTTGTTTTGTTTTGCTTTCTGATGCATGCTTTACTTATCGCATTGGCTCACCTTATTTACTGTTTAAAGGCTTAAATAAACAGGTTATGTGTTGGAATTAAACAAAGCATCTATATGTCTTATGTTGAACGATTATGGGCCAGTCTCACGACTGGGCAAAGAGGGGTGCCTAACACCTTCCCCTTATTGTACTTTTGGCTCCCGTGCCTAGAATCTCTGTCTATTTTCCTAGTTTTAATAAACTGGGTGGCGAATCTGTTTTGATGATAACCACTATCGTGTGGCGATGTTCCTAGCCATAGGAATGTCCACGATCTTGGTTTACGAAGCAAGCAACCAATCGAGCAACAAACGTGATCAATCTGTATGGCGATGCCCCATTTGGGAGGTGTCTACAAGCACGTGGTTGTGCCTTCTCTTTTAGACGCCTACAGGCCGGAGCGGCCTACGTACGACGGGGCCCTAGTCTTGAGGGACCCTCAGCAGCACCTTTCCTTGCGTCGAGACGAGGTATACTTTAAACACTTGCATTTCGAATTTCAATGTATCGTACTTTCATTTCCTTATTCGCCTATCGTATTTGCCTTGAATAGTATACCTGTTCACTGAACATTATCAATTTATTATAACAGGCGATCCCTATCTCGTGTTACGGCGGTGCGGCCGACGTGCCGAAGTTTTAGGAGAGACTCCCTGAGGCTGTGAGGGGGATAGTGAGACAGGCGGGCTTCGGGGAGTTCATCAGTGTTTTGACGAGGGCGAGCAACGATCGCCAAGTGGTGAGGGCCCTTGCCAAGAGATGGTGGGACACAACGAACTCGTTCCACTTCTCTTTCGGCGAGTTGACGGTGACGCCTTTGGACTTTGCGGCGATCACTGGTCTGAGGGTCGAAGGTGACCCTATCCCCTATGATGCCACCACGGGGAGGAGTGCGGCGTTCCAGCGAGAGATGCTAGGGTACATACTGAGGGCGGAGAGGGAGGACACCCAGTACGCCTAGCTTTTGAGGTTTTGGACTGAGGAGCTTCCGACGGACAGGGTGCAGGAGGAGCAGATGGCTAGTTGCTTTCTGTTGTACTTGCTCGGTGTGTTCCTGTTTCCCAACAGGTGCAATCGGGTACACCTTTCACTTCTACCGGCCTTGAGGGATGTCGGGGAGATAGCTTGCTTCGATTGGGGAGGCGCAGCACTGGGGACGTGCTATGCGTTCATGGGGTCTCTCTCTCGTGGGGCAGGAGTGAGCCTCAGCAGTTACTGGAGAGTCTGGGAGGTATATTTCAAGTTTTCTTGTGCTTTTTTGCCTTTCTATTCACTTATTGCATATCCTGTGCTAATCCTTGATGTTTAATTCTGCAGCTGTGAACGTACGAGGTGCTTGACATGTACCCTCCTGAGACCTCCTGCCCCAGCGACACAATACTTCCCCAGGCCCTGCGTTGGTCCACGGAGTTTCGGGGGGTGAAGAAGGGGAAGGGCAATCTGAACGCCTACGGCCTCTTCCTGGACGAGCTGCGTCCTGACAGGGTACGACTACACCTTTCATGCTTCTAGTTTTTGATTATCTAGTCCACTTTTATTCGAACTTCATGCTGATGTTGCATATCCTTGATTGCAGGTTCGCTGGCATGTATGGGACCGCTTCGAGCTCCCTTACATGGTCCGGAGCAGGGAGGTGACGAGGGGGAGGGCGCTTCTCGAGTCCCCTTACGACTGGTAGTGGTACCTGGGTGACCGGATGTCACGTCAGTCGTTGAGGCTGGATGTTTTTCGAGTCCCCGGGCCACTTCCTTCCCTTGTGCAGCGGACGAGCTTGTACACTAGGGAGGAGGTTGAGCGGTTTGTACTTGATGCCGAGCTTTGGGGTGCAAGCTGCTGCCTGGGAGGCGACGCTACGAGCGTCAGGTGGTGGAGGCGGTAGAGGTGGAAGAGGAAGGAGAGGAAGAGGAAGAGGACGCGAAGGTGGTGGTGGTGGTCAGGGTGACGGTGCAGGCCCGAGCGGGGTCAGCTTGCCCCGACTCTCCTGGACTGTGGACGTGACGACTGCCCAGGGGGCTTCTGGTGTAGTGGTGGTGCCACATCCCACAGCTGCAGCCACGGAGTTTCTTGCTCATGTATGACACGTATTCTTTCGCCTTTGCATGCACCTACTTGTTGTCATTGTATACTCTAATCGGTTCTTCACATTGTGTAGGCGACTCCGGAGTACGTGAAGGAGATGGCGGAGGCCATGATGGGCCTCAAGCAGCTGGTGAGGCAGTACACCATGAGCCATGCCCAGAGGTGCTCCTTCGTGCTGGCGGGACAATGGTAAGGATCTCAAACTCTGACTATTTGCTTTACTTCTTATTGCCTATATCATGATTACAATGCAAATGATGAATGTTATGCTATTGCAGGCTGGAGGAGGGGCTTCACGAGGGTTGCGCAGGAAGTCTGTTCGCATGCCAACGCAACAGGCTTCCTCTGCTGGTTCTCGGGAAGAACCTCCGTCGAAGAGGCCACGACTTTCTGGGGAGACGGAGGATGAGCCTGTCAATGTATCCGACGAGAGCGGCGAGCCCACAGACGTCGATCTGGGGGATACCTCAGGGGGTACTGTGCCTGGGGTGACATGTAAAGACCCGTTATTTTTTTTATAAATATTAATAGATATCAAAACCAAAAATATTATTTTGCTCGTTAGTTTATTTAATACGGAAAATTGTTTTCAACGTCACACCAAAATTTTATTCCATAATCGATTGTGCGCGCGCGTGTCCGACGAGTTAATTCTTTATTTTGTACATGTGTGTACACTTGTGTTACACTAGTTCATTTTACCCTAACTCTAATCTTTTCCAGCCAACTAAACCCATCTCGTTGCCCATCACCACCTGAAAAACCCCATGGGTAATCACCTCCTCCCATCATCAAGCCATCCATCCATCACATATCCCTCCATCAAAAATTGCCCCTCCATTTTCGGCACTTTCTTTCCTCCAACCAATGGGAGCTCAACACACCACCTAAACACATTCCTTTACCCACAAACTAATGCCAAACTCACACATTATATTACCTGTGTGGCCCGTGATCCTTTGGTCCTCGATCCTTCGTTGGTGACTCGATGATGGGTAAGCTTTCTCCTCCTAGCCTGCACAAGGAACGCGGCGAGAGGATGAGTATAGCGCAGAGAGGAAGCAAAAAGGTTTTTAGAGAGTAATTGTGAGTATTCAGTAGTGTGTACCTGTTAGGGTTACCATCACTAGGTATTTATAGTGCCTCCTGGCTTGCTCTCCAAGTACGATCGTGTGCTTTCCACGGGCCAAGTGACATCATAGTGACGTGAAAGAGTAGATCTGATAACCGTTTTCAGGGCTGAGCTAGCACACCCAAGTGTGCCTGTGATCATCTTCTATTATAACCGCTTCCGCACGTGGCAGAACGCGTGGCTTTGCAACTAGCCACCGTCGGCTGCACGCCGTACTCCGAAGATAGCCGAACGTGGGCAACGCCGAGCATGGCTACGCGTTTAATGAGGGAAGCAACGTTGCCGGGGGCTCTGCCGACGGCACAATCCGAGCGTGGGTTTGTCCTCTGCCGAGCCTGAGGCAAACCGAATACACATGATGAGTCACCGTCGGCATGCCGTGCACGAAGCCTCTGATTTGGTTCATGGCAGGTCAGGCCCGCACCATGCGAACATCTGTGTTCGGCCCGCTACAATAGCCCCTCAATTTCTGCCGATGCTGTACGCATGGTAGAGATTGAAGTTGAGCCTTAGGCCGAACATGTCGAACCGCTGAGCGTATATTTGTTTGAAGAAGATGGATTCCAGCCGAGCCCGAACCGTTTCATTCTCAGGAGAAGTCCCGACCGTCGACGGAGTACTCCAATGGTTGGGCGCCAGATGTCACCTTGTGGATGGGTACAGCAGACGAGAGGGAGGCTGGCAAGCCCTGCAAACCGTCCAATCTGTGACACGTGTCATGCGCTGAGTGGTCAGTCGTTCGGCGGTGCAATGATGGGCGGGATTTTCGAATTCCCAACCCTAGCCCTATATAAAGAGAGACGCGAGGAGAGAGAAAGCTCTCGTTCCCTTTCTCTCTCTAAAACCCCATTGCCAAAGCACTGAAGAGCAACGGTTCGTCTTCTAGCTTCGATCTTCAGCAGATTCCGCCACCAGATCTCGCCACAAACCCAGGTATGAGATCGTTTCTTGCTTCTCTCCAACTTTCTGCAGTTTTCAATCCATTTACCTTTGGTTTTCTGGGTCTATGGGGCATTTTTTGTTCTGAATGAACATTGCACCCTGGAGATGAACGGACTGTTCATCTCCCTCTTCAACCTGTTCTTCCGAGCATGGAGCCTCCAAGGGGTAGGCTTGGCCGTTGATGGAATAGGCCGAGCCCCAGTCTCTGTTGATTGGGAGGTTCAAACCGAACATGGTTTGGCCGAGCCTTGAGAACGATGATGGGGTGGGCTATTTAGGATACCGAGCGTAGTGAGACACCTGCTTTCTGGCTGACGACGAGGTCTCATGTTTTGTTTTTTGACTTTGTTAGGTCTGGCTCCCCCAATCATCGTCATCTCATCCGACTCTGAAAGTTCAGGGGACGATTCTGCAAACCTTGTGATCCGAGAGTACTTGGCGATACACAGGAGCCGATTTCAAGCTTCCTCCATTGCCTCGAACATGTCGGACTCTGGTGATTCCAATGCCGAGCTTGACCATGAGTACGGTGGTTTCAACACCGAGCCTGAGATAACCTTCTCCACTAGCACAGAATC
Source organism: Rhododendron griersonianum (assembly GCA_018127125.1). Taxonomy (NCBI): domain Eukaryota; kingdom Viridiplantae; phylum Streptophyta; class Magnoliopsida; order Ericales; family Ericaceae; genus Rhododendron; species Rhododendron griersonianum. Next base: position 25,889,785 of record CM030790.1, on the reverse strand, counting down.
CGAAGCCGAACACGAACTTGGACCAGAGGCCGAGTCTAGGATTCGTTCCCAGGCCGGAGCTACGACCTCCTCACTCTCTGCTCCTGTTGAAACGTCGTCTAGGGAAAGGGAGTTTGCCGATCTCTTTGAGCGAGGGCAGGTTTGTCCCCACGCCCATTACTTCAGTGGGCGTCCCAACGAGTATGCGGCCTTCTGCCGAGCGTATGACATACCGGATGACGTCGTCGTCCACCAAGTGGCTAGTAACAGGATTAGGGACAAGAGGCAAGATCGTCCCGAACACATAACGGTCCCTCTGATGGCCATCTGTGAGGCCGGGCTCCGCTTCCCCCTTCATCCATATCTGAGGGAACTGTTAGCTAGGTTCGGCATAGTACCTCACTTCTTCTCGATCAATAGCTTTAGGATAGTGATGTCCGTAATTAAGTTAAAGAAACTTCACAACCTCGATTTCACCATTGCCGACCTCTTCCACACATACATCATGTCTAGGTATGGGAAGACAAACCGTAGATACTTATCCACTCGTAGTGGTAAGGAGCCATTGATAAATGGGCTTCCCGACACTGATAAGTGGGCCAACCTGTACGTCGAAGTCAGTGGGAACTTCGAGTTCGGCGATCAGACAATGCGGCTGCAATCTGTGCCGAAGATAACGGATTTCCGAGGTCTCCAATTCTTCTTTAAATCTGCCGAACCTGATCCATTCTCCTAATGAATTTGTGATATTTTGCTAACACATTTTCCTTTTGCAGATCACCGATCAATAACCAAGACCCAGAACTCTTTGGCCATAGACAGTCACGTGGAGATACTAAGGGCTTGTATCTGCCGCGACACGCCGACGCTGTTGGGTTACGAGCCTTCGTACAAGGGGAAGTTGACGAAGAGGAAGAAGAAGGATAAAGAGGTAGGGCCGAGCACGAAGGCCAAGGGTAAGAAATCAGCTGCTGAGGTAGGTGTTGGCGACGAAGTTCCAAAACCGAGCAAGAAGGTGAAGGAGCCGAGGGTAAAGTTTCCCACTTTTCAAAAGTCAGCCGACTTCTGGTTCCAGGAAAGTCTGCCAACTGACCTTCAAGGTATCCACATCCCTCCAATCCGAACCTTAATTCCTCATTTTGCCGACGACATGGGGAGGAGAAATGTGGTGAGGATGAACTTCAAGGAAGCAGCTGCTGCCAGCAAGAAGGTAGCTGCTCCTTCTCCCACCGAGAGTCCGGCAAAGAGGCAGAAGGTACATGACTTCTTTCCTGCCAGGTCGCCGACGCCACTTCCAAAGGAGAAGGACCAAACCGAGTCTTCGGCAGCGGGAGGCTCAAAGGCTGTGGAGAGGGCAGCAGGTTCTGGTGGGCGAGTGATCGTCTCAGAGTTTGCACCATCGTTCGCGATGGCCGACGGCAGAGTGGTCACGGTGGAGGACAGCGTCAAGGAGGAGCCTGGCCTTGCTGTGACCATGCTGCATGGGCTTGCTCTTCCGAAGGACATGGACAAGGTTCCAGGGGAGCTCCAGCCGAGCCTAGTCCACACCAGTGCATATCTCGTTCAAGTACGTTTTGACTTGGTTTTCTAATTTATTTTTTGACATATTGCCGAGGCTGATAACTCAATCTTGTGTAGGCTGGGCAAGCTTTGCTGCGTGCTTCTCGGCAAGCCGAACTCTTGGCCACTGAGAAGACACGTCACCGCGATGAGGCGAAAGCCGAGCGTGAGAAGGCAAAGGCGGCGAAGAACGGCTTGAGATTTGCCAAGTCAAGGGTTGCCGAGCTCGAAAAAGAGAGGGATGAGGCCCTTGAAAATGCAAAGATGGCCGAACGCGAGCTCGGGCAGGTTGTCCGCAGGGAGAAGAGGAAGATGAAGGAAGTGGATGAGAAGGCATTTCAGGCTGGGTACGACAGAGCCAGCGCCGAGTACGTTCGGGAGGCTCGGTCGATGGTCAATGAGGAGCTGAAGAAGAAGCTGCCGATCGCGTACCGGACTGGGTACAAGGATGGGGTGAAGGCTGCGTGTGGGGTCATGCAGATGGAGCCGGACACGAACCTGATGAAGTCGATCCCCGTAGCTGATGTGCCCGAGCTCGTGCTGCCGTACATTGAAGAAGAGTGTGCCCCACTTACTCCGGAGGAGTTTCCCGAGAGTGAGGATGATGTCCAAGATATGACCGTGGCCGACGCTGAAGGGGGAGGGAATGGCTCAAGTGGAAAGAAGAGAGACGTGGCTGACAACACCGAGCAAGCTACCGAGCAAGTTGAGAAAAATGATGAAGTGGCCGTTGAAGCCGAGGATGACGCTGATCGTCTTACTGAAGCTGCAGCCGAGGGTGATCCGCCACAACCTTAGGGATTGTAGTTTTCTTTTTGAACTTTTTGTTGGACTGGACGGCTCCAAACTTGGGAGTTTACCGTGCCAGATGTAATAGTTGAATGAGGGTCGGCACCGAACGGTTTACTACGCCGATCCTCCTAGCTTAGGATTTTTAACAACACTTGTCTTTTTTTGAATGAAAGCATTGCCCCTTTTGCAATGTCTCTATTATTGCCGAGCTTGTTTGATTGCCTTCATGTCTTCACATAATTTTGTTGGTCTTGCATGTTTGTATGTAGTTGTCCGTAGCCCCCACTTTTGGTTTGGGTTCGGCTGAATAGTTGAAAGTATTTCATGATCGAAATGGTTAAGTATAGATATTGCAGCCGAGCCCTGACCAAAGTAGTATGGCCGTGGTTGCTATAGGTCGCCGAACATGGATGTATTGTGAGCTGACATGATCCAACCTTTGACTTAGTTTGAGAGTGTGAAGTGCCCCTTTGCCAGTGGATGGGGCTCGGCCAAAGTGTCAGCCCCTGGCCATGGTAGAGGAACGTTTGAGAGTGGTGATTGTTTGTGGGTGGTTTGCTCGCCAAATTGCGAGTGTAACCTTTCGGTGGCAGACCATAGTGTCTTGCCAATCCGAGCCGAAGCCTAAGTTCCAAAAGTGTATTTCAGGCTCGGCGGACCATATGTCCAGTGATTGCTTCTTTGGGCGGTGAAGTTGGCCGAAGCAAAGGGCTTTTTAAGGAGCCGTTTGGTGGGTGTGACCGAAGTCATCGTTTGTGTGTGGCATTCTAGCCGAGAGTGGAATGAATGCATGAAATGTTTGTTGAAGACTTTGCAATGAAAAAGATTGTCATGTCATTGATATTTCTTCGAAGTACAGGGAAAGTAATAAAAACAGTAACAGTGGGTCGAGGCCCTTCTTTGAAATGCAAGAAAAATAAAAAGTAAAAGAGTTTATGCCGAAGCCGAAGAAAACAGAAACTCTGAATGCACGATGTGTTGGCCAAAGGTAGTTGTCCGATTGAAGCGTCACATGTAAGCCTTCCTGAGGTTCTGTGCGTTCCACGGGTTGGTGAGTACCTTGCCGTGCATGTCTTCGAGGGTGTAAGCCCCTTCACCGGCAACCTTCACAATACGAAATGGCCCTTCCCAATTAGGCATGAACTTTTTCTTTTTGCTTGCTTGGACGACCTTACGCCAAACCAAGTCGTCAGGCTTGAATTTCTTGATTCTGACACTCCTGTTGTAGCCCTTGGCGACAGTCTGTTGATACTCGGCAAGCTTTAGCCGAGCGTCATCTCGTTTTTCCTCAGCCAAAATCAGTTCTTGCTCGACGGCTTCGTCATTGGACTGTGGGTTGAAGTTTTCCGTTCGGAGGGTTGGGAATCTTGATTCTAGGGGGATGACGGCCTCCATGCCGAACGCCATTGAGAATGGTGTCTGGCCTGTTGAACGGCGGGGAGTGGAGCGGTAAGCCCATAAAACCCTGGGGAGTTCCTCTGCCCATTTTCCCCTCTTTGAATTCAATCTTCGTTTTATCCCTGCACAGACCGCCTTGTTTGAGGCTTCGGCCTGGCCATTTCCCTAAGGGTAGGCTGGTGTTGAGTTGAAGAATCTGATGCCGAACTCCTCACAGAGACTTGTGAGGCCGTCCCCGACAAATTGGGTGCCGTTGTCGGAGACGATGGCGTAGGGTACGCCGAACCTTGTCACGATGTTCCTCCATACGAATCGTCGGACGTCTGCTTCTGTAATGGTGACAAGGGCCTCGGCCTCTACCCACTTGGAGAAGTAATCCGTTGCTGTGATCAAGAATTTGAAGCCCCCAGGTGCTGTTGGGAGCTTCCCGACGATGTCGAGCCCCCATTGCGCGAATGGCCATGGACTTGTGATGGGGGAGAGATTCTGAGCCGGCTGCCTGGGGATTGGGGAGAAAAGTTGGCATGGTCGGCACCTTCGAACAATTTCCTCGCAGTCTTTCTTCATGTTTTTCCAAAAGTATCCTTGACTCATCGCGCGTTGGCATAACGAACGTCCACCAGAGTGGCAGCCGCAACTTCCGGAGTGCAGTTCGTCAAGGACTTCGGCAACCTGATTTGGATGAACGACAAGAAGATAGGGCCCGGAAATGGATTTTCTAAAGAGTTGGCCGTTCCCAGAGAGCCAATAGTACGCGGCCTTGTTTCTGATACGGAAGGCTTCCTTCTTGTCGTCGGGTAGAGTATCGGTTCTGAGGAAGGCAATGATTTCATCCGTCCAGCTCGGACCAAGCTCGATGTTGAGCACTTCTGGAGTTGTGTCGAAACTCGGGTGGTCAATGTTCCCAAAATTTATGGTTCGGAACTCTGATGCCTTTGAAGCCGAGGCTAGACCAGCAAGAGCGTCGGCGTGAGCATTGTGCTCGCGGTTGATCTGCATGATGTTGAAGTTGTTGAAGTGAGTGATGAGTTCCGCCGCCGTTGCCTGATACTTCATCATTCTTGGGTCCCGAGCTTCGTAGTCACCCAGCACCTGATTGACTATAAGTTGAGAGTCGCAATACACGGCCAAGTCGTCAACCTTCATTGCGATTGCCGAGCGTAAGCCAGCAAGCAGTGCTTCATATTCGGCCTCATTATTTGTTGCAGGAAAATCGATGGTGATAGCACTCTCGTGAAGTGTTCCGCATGGTGAGACCAAAACGACTCCGGCACCTGCTCCGTTGTTGTTGGAGGCGCCGTCCACCTGCAATCGCCATGTGTCTCCCTGAAAGAGGAGCCACTTGTCCTTTTTCTGTTCACCTTCGGCAGAAGGTTGAGTAGTTGGGGGAGTGTTTAGGATCTCGGAGTCTTCAGGTGTTAGCTCAGCAATAAAGTCGGCGAGGACCTGACCCTTTATTGCTGTCCTCGGTTCAAAGTGGATATCAAAATTTGCAAGCTCGACCGCCCATTTCGAAACTCGGTTTGAGAGGTCAGCTTTTCGAAAAAGCGCTTTGAGAGGATGCTCGGTCAATACTATTATTGTGTGCGCCTGAAAGTATGGCAGGAGCTTCCTCGCCGCAGATACCAGGGCGAGTGCCAGTTTTTCCAGTGGAAGGTACCGAGTCTGGGCGGGTAGGAGTGTCTTACTCGTGAAATATACCGGCATGTCGTCGGCCCCTTCCCGCCGAACAAGTGCTGAGCTAATGGCATGGCTCGAGACTGCAAGGTAAAGGTAAAGATTTTCGTATTCTTTGGGCTTTACCATCAGCGGTGAAGAACCCAGGTAATCTTTGAGCTCGCGCCAACGCTCTGTCGCAGTCCGGCGTCCATTCGAAACTTCGTCGGCTTTTCCCTTTGAGAGCGTGAAAGAAGGAGTGGCACTTATCGGACGATTTGCTGATGAAGCGGTTGAGAGCCGCTGCCATCCCAGTTAGTTTTTGTACCTCTCTGATTGATCTTGGTGGCCGAAGGTCTGCTACCGCCTCGATTTGGTTGGGGTCGGCTTCGATGCCACGTCGTGTGACCAAATGGCCAAGGAATTTACCATCACTTACGCCGAACGCGCACTTCTCTGGGTTTAAACGGAGTTTGTGGAATTTAAGGATCTCGAAGACCTCGGCCAGCTCCTTCAAATGGTTGTGCTCCTTTTGACTTTTGACGACGAGGTCGTCGATGTATGCTTCCAGGATGTTGCCTATTGTGCATAGAGCATCTTGAAGATCGCTCTGTTGAATGTGGCTCCGGAGTTCTTTAGACCAAACGGCATCACCCTATAGCAGAAGATTCCATGCGGAGTTATGAATGCTGTCTTCTCCATGTCGGCAGGGTCCATAGCAATCTGGTGATAGCCACGGTAGGCGTCCAGAAAACTTAGCCGAGCATGGCCGGCTGTTGCATCTACGAGCTGGTCGATCTTCGGCAGTGGGAACCAGTCTTTGGGACAGGCGTCGTTAAGATTCGTGTAGACTCGCCACTTTCCATTCTTCTTCTTGACGACCACCGTGTTGGATAGCCAGGTTGGGTATTGGACTTCCTGAATGCCGTTGGTGTCGAGAAGTCGGTTGACTTCTTCGATGACGGCGTCGGCGTGTTCAGGTGCCGAGCGTCGAGCCCGTTGAACCACTGGTTTGGCGTCCTTTTTTATGTTGAGGGAGTGGCAAATAAAGTTGGGATCCACCCCTGGCATTTCCTCCGGGGTCCATGCAAAGACTTCAAGATTGTCTTTGAGGAACAGGAACATCTCCTCCTGCTCGGCGTCAGATAGTGAGGAGCCAAGCAAGAAGAAGCGTGATCCGTCCTCGTTGATGGGCATTTTCACCAGGTCCTCCTCCGCTTTGTCCTCTGCTTTTTGACCGACGTCTTCGATGACGGCCATGTCTGGGACTTCAACCCATTGCACTTGTTTTGCTTTTGAGGAGCTGTGTACGGCGGAGACGTAGCATTTTTTGGATGCAATTTGGTCCCCTCGTAAGTCTTCTTGTCTCCCCGTTGCGCCGATGAAGCGGACAAGTTGGTGGTACGTGGAGGCGATGGCCTGCATTCCATGAAGCCAATTTTGTCCCAGGATGGCGTTGTATGGGCTTGGCACGTTGACGATGATAAATTCAACAGAGAGTGTCTTTGTGCCGACCACGACAGGGAGGAAGATTCGGCCAACTGGCCAAACAGGTGCTCCGCTGAAGCCGATGAGGGGTACTTCGGTTGGTAGTAATGCCGATTCTGGTAGTTCCAGCTTTTTGAATAGATCGTAGTACATAACTTCGGCCGAGCTTCCTTGATCAATGAGGACGCGTTTGACGTCGTGAACACCGATCTGGATGGTTACGACGAGGGCGTCCGAATGCGGTGTTTGGACGTGTTCAAGGTCGCGTTCGGTGAAGCTGATCGTCCACTTTGGCACGTCTTGTGGTCGTTGACGCTTGGATCCGCAGCCGACGGAGAGTACTGCCTTTGAAGTTGAGGCGTGATCGATGTCGGCTTTGAGGGCAGTCTCGGACGCTTTGGTTACTGGACCTTGGATGACATGGATCAGCGGGCGTTGTTCGTTGGGGTTGGGATTTGTCTGCCGGGCGGGCGTCTTTGATCGATCAATGTACTGATCGAGATGACCTTGAGCCGCAAGCTTTTCAAGGAGAGCCTTGTATGGTGCGCAGGCAGTCGTGTAATGGCCGAGCTCGTTGTGGTAAGTGCATTTTTTCCTGGGATTTTGATCCGGTTGGCCGGTGTCGGTTCCCATCTTGTCCGTCGGCCATTCAAACCATGGTTGTCTCATTATTTCCTTCAGAAAAGACCAAATTGGTTCCTTGAAGTGAGTGGTTTCGGCCACGTAGTCATGCTCCTTCGGCGGACGCTCCTTACCCTTTTTAATGTTGTGCACTTGCTTCTTCGGCTGCGTTGGTTGGGTTGCCACTTGTGCTGGCAGCTGGTGCACGGTTGAGGAGAATGGATTGTTAGAGCTTGGGATTCCCTGTGCCGCCCTGTCTGCATAAAGTTCCTCGAGAGCACAAAATCTTTCCACGACGCGCATTAGTTCACCCATGCCATGTGGTGGGCGGATGGCGAGTTCGTCTAAGATCTTGCTGCCAGTTTCCAGGCCGTTCTTGAAAGTGCGTGCAGCCCAATATTCATCGATTCCTGGGATCTCGTTGAATAGCTGCCAGTAGCGCTCGGCATATTGCCTGAGGGTTTCAGACGATAGTTTTCTCATCTGAGACAGTGATTCAGGCTCTTTAGCCGTTTTGTTGCTTGTGATGAAGCGTGTGTTGAAGGCGCGTTCAAGGTCGGCCAAGGTCCTTACGGATCCAGCGGGCAATTTGTTGAACCACTGGAGTCCTAGGGAGCCGAGGCTGGATGGGAACGCCTTGCATTTTACTTCGTCTTTAAGCGTGCAGAGTTCAATGGTTTGTCTGAAGTGGATGAGGTGAGTGTAGGCCTCACACGTCGACGGATCGAACTTCGTGAATTTGGGAAGGTGGAAAGTGGGCTCTGGCGGCGTGTTGATTATGTGGGAGGTGAATGGGGAGACGCCGAGATCTTTTAGCTGCCTTTCAAATCCTGGGCGCGGCGGTTTGCTGTGCGCGTCCGTTTTTGATCTCTTCGAATCCCTTTCCTTGTGTTCTTTTGCCGACGCCTTCTCGGCTTCTCTTCGCGGAAGTTTATCTCGCAAGTCCTTCTCCGTTCGGCGTGGGCCGTTGACGGTTTTGTCGTTGTGGCGACGGGTTTTGTTCTCGTCGTCCACGCCCTCAACGCGTACGTCTTTCCCGTTGCGCCGAGCGTAGTGCTCGTCATCTTTGTTTTCAATCGGAATGTTCCCCAGGCGCTCAGAGACATGGGGTCTGGTTTGGGCAGAGTCTCGGCTACGGTGCGAGGCCGTTGTGCGAGAGAACTCTGCGCGACCAGTCGAGTACGTACTTGTAAACGACTCGGTGTCCCTTGTCCTGGTTCCATCGTGATGGCTTATAGAACGATGTGTCCCAGATACTGTGGGTTGTTTATAGAGGATGATTCCCCTGGCGTCGTCCGGTGCTGGGGTGAAGCCTAGGCGGTCTTTCACGGATCCGCGTTGGCCTCCTTCGTTCTGACGTCCTTGCGGTGGTGGAGGTGGAGGCGGAGGCGGTGTTTGGCCTCCTCTACCCTGTCTCCGCCAGATCTTGATGCGGCAGGGGTGGCGTCCTGCTGCATGCGTTGCTTCATTTGGGCCACCTCTGCCCTTAGCGCGGCCAGTTCATTGTCGCGTTCATCGTCGCGACGCTGCAACAGACGGATGTACGCCGAAGTTACGTCGTCTGAGACGGGCGAGAGCCCGGACCCAGGGGCGAGGGAGAGGGACATGTGCCTTTCGAGGGTTGGCGTGGAATTGACGTTTCCACCTGCGTCTTTGGCCCCCGAAATGGTTGCGTCTGCTAGATCTCCGCCCATGGTAGGTGATTTGGTGGTTGTTTTACGAAGGAGTGAGGGGGGTATGGAGGATGAGAGAGCCGTTTAGATCAGAAGTGTTTCACGTCGGGTTCACCAATTGTGTGGCCCGTGATCCTTTGGTCCTCGATCCTTCGTTGGTGACTCGATGATGGGTAAGCTTTCTCCTCCTAGCCTGCACAAGGAACGCACGACTAAGGCCTGGCCGGGGTTTGGCCCGGCAAGGCCCTCCGGCGAGAGGATGAGTATAGCGCAGAGAGGAAGCAGAAAGCTAATCACACCTCTATATTACTCTCCATTTCCCACCTGATCCTTTTCGGCAGCAGAGAGAGTGAGTTGTATTCAGTTCCCTTTTCTTCTTTGACTTTTCCGAGAGAAAGAGAGAGAGAGAGAGCAAAGAGGTGAACACTTCTTCTTTTTCCCAACACTTCCTACCATCTACAAAGTCCGCCATCTCTTCCTTTTAATTTCTGCAACTTGGACCATCCAATTTCAGTCCAAAACAACCCGAACACCACTCCATTTTCAGCTCTAAAACTGTGCAGAAACCAACTCCAAAATCAGCCATTCCGGTTCCGAGTCGCTGCAACCGAGTCACCACCGAACCGCCATTTCGCTCCGTTTTCTTTTCTTCGAACCACCGCTTAGTCTTCGGGAAGAGAGGTAGTTAAAACTTACCTCCCTAAGTATATATATTTGTTGCTAATATAATGTTGAGATGTTTGATGAGTACCCTGTGATTAAATGGAAATGTCGAAGTGGAATATGTTGTGCTAAAATCTAATCTCGCTTTCTAGAAATGTGAGGAACAGAACCATTTATGTCGATGGAAGTATTGGCTAAACTCATTTAGTAGTCTCGGTTTTGAACCCATGTCGATCATTAGAACCAGCATGTAGCTAGTCATGTTTTAAACCCATTTGTTGTAATAAATCTCATCTCACAGGTGATAGCCTTGCCCATTGAGAATGTATTTCCTCACTTGAGTTATGTTAGCTTAATCTAACTTAACAGGAGCAATTCTATGAAAGCGTATGTTATTTTATCTTACTGTTGGTCATTGTTAGTAATGTTCCACTAGTATATCAAGTAATGACATTTCCTGTGGATAAGCTACTGGACGGAATAGAAAGAAATGCTTAAAGTTATATTTTTATATGTTTGCCACTTATTGTTGTCATGATAAATGTTATTGTCCTGCGCGAGAACTTAGAACGGACTTAGATTCACGGGGTGGTATACGATTAGAGAACCACGTAGACGTTAATAAGGTAAAGGATAAATGAGAAAGTGATTGAGTTATGGTTTTAAGATGGGTGCTAATAGGGGCCCAGTCTTGTGTTAAGATGGGTGCTAACAGGGGCCCAGTCTTATGTTAATGGGTGCTAACAGGGGCCCAGGTTGTTTGAGAAACGTAACCCTAGGCAGGGCACAGTGGTGATTGGCTGCGAGAACATGTTTGGTTCCTTCCTTATGTGGTTGCGTCGACTGTAGATCCGAGTAAATAATTTGGTAGCTATCAGCGGGACACAACAAGGAGCTGTCTGAATCACACTGGGTTGCCCTACACTGGAGGTTAAGGGTAGGACGGATCTCAAGGTGAGATCCTAGATTTCACATAAGCTAAGAAGTAGTAACTGAAATCAAGCGCCGTTAATTATTTGCATTGCCTTCCTTATCTTGTTGTGCGTAAGTTATGGGTTTCGGGTAGGTTTTGGCTACTGAACGTCAGTGCTCATGGTACTATGTTGCCCTGGTAACTCGAACGCCAGGTACCGAAGACGGAACAGAAGTGTTGTACGATTCGATCGAGTTCAATCCTATTGAGGAAGAAGCTGAAAACCTTGGTTTTCGTGCGCATAGTCGCTCTGATTAATTTAAGTCAACTTACCTTGGAAGTTTCTAAGTTTCTTTGGAAATTGTAATATTTTGATTTATTCGAACGGTTGTAATATAATGATATATGCTTTTGGAACAATGACGTAGTAAATCTATGGATATTTCTTGGGAAAATTGTCTTTGGAAATCTTAAAGCCTGGAAAAAAAAAATATTATTGGAAATCTCTTTTCAATATTTTTTTAATGTCTCCGAATTTTCGGGGCGTTACATGATAGGTACTCAGGAGGTGGCCAGCTCCCAGGCGAAGGAGGTCTCCGAGGAGGACGACGAAGAGGACAAGGACGAGGACGAGGATGAGGATGAGAGCTGAGCTCCTTCTTTTATTTTTGCTTTTGCATTTTGGCGGAGCCTGCGTGCTTCTTTTTAGGAGGGTGCCTGTTTTATCCTCAGTAGATAGGACCTTTTTTTTTCCAAGCATCGGGCTTGCAGGCCTTCTTGATATGTACCTCGACTCATGGATGCTTCTGGGATTATATATATGAAAATTTGTTATTTCAATGTTTATGCCCTTCAATTCCTCTTATTGCATTTGCATAAAGAAGATTGAATACCTAAAACGTTAACCACAGTGCACAACTAGTCATGGACTCAAGATTTATGGTAAACAGTATGTTGACGATGAAATAGAAATCAAAGACAGTAAATGAATAACTTTGAAGAATTAACGCTAAACACAAGAGTTTACATGAATGCCCTTATTACCGACTCTACACATGACAATGGCGACCTTCAGGACTTGACACGTGGCTAGAAAACTTGACCTCACGTTCGAAAATTGCTTGAAAAGCAAGAAAATGTTGGTTTTAGAAGGTGACATTCTCAAATTTTGGCTTTGACCATGAACCGGAACTTGGAGCAGGTCACTTTTGACCATCATGACCTGTGGGACTCGAAAAATCAACTTGGAACGACTTGAAACGGATTTCGATACCTTGACACAGCTTAAGAAACGGATTTTATTGACTTTTGGTGTCACCACCTCGAATTTTGAGAGTTGACTTGAAGCGGAACCTCTCCGAAGTCCCAAATACCCATTAAGGTGTGTTCTGGGGGTTGGTGATGCCTGAAAGTATTTTGAATTGATTCCTATCCCCTACTGTCAAAATCTGCAGAAATGCAGACTTACAATGCCGTGCGGGGCTTCAAAGTGCCGTGCGGGATTACATCTGATCCCGCGGCGTATCCCTGTCATGCCGTGGTGTTTCCTCGGATTTGTTATACCGCGCGTTACTCCAATATGCCGTGCGGTACTATTTTCCTGACAGCCTGCCATTTGCTGCTTCCCAAGACAGATTGCACAATGGTTGAAGTTTGACCTATTCAATGGCATTTCTGAGCCAGTGCATGTCTGCTTTGATCTTTTAGGGCATGACCAAGCTTTTCCCTATGCAAGACTCATGGAAAATTTACACTTTTGGAACCCGAGGCTCTTTTGAAAGTTGAAGTTGTCCCTTCCACCTTTCCTATAAATTCAAATATTGAACCTCAATCTTTTCCTCACCCCATTCAACTTAAACTCTTCCTTTCTCCTAATGGCTCTTTCTCTCACCGGTTCACTTCGCCCGTGGTTGATTTCCATGGAAGGCGTTGATTGTCTCAACTTCCGGGCACATGGTCTCTACTTCATGAGATACCTTCGCAACATCCGCCTTTGTCCCGAGCTTTTGAGGGCAGCCGCGAGCTTTTGGGATCCGAAGGTGCATGTGTTCCGCTTTGGCGGACAAGAACTTTGTCCCACAATAGAAGAGTTCCGCGCCTATCTTGGCGGCTTTGGCTCTGGAGAGGTCATTGTCTCTCATGTGCGCGAGAATATCTCCAAGGTTCTGGCTGCCTCCCTCGGATTGAATGACGGTCTTGCTCGTTACTTGGTTAGCAACGGTCACCTCAACGTAATGCGCCTCATTGAGATGTTCTCTCCTCTTGGCGATCTGGCGAACACAACCTACCAATCTCGACGCATGACCGCTCTTTGCATGTGCTTACTTGCTGCCTACTTCTTGGTTCCATCTACCGGTCATGTTAGCTCGGCATTAGTCTGCATTGCTGTGCAAATTGAGGCTCGGAAGGACGTGATCCCGATGGTATTGGCTGAGACGTTGATGGGCTTGGACAAGGTTCGTTCTGGAGAGACCGAGACTTTTGGAGGCAGTCCTCTCCTCTTACAGGTTGGTTTCCCACTCATCTTTCCTTTTTTTCGAGCTTTTTCTTTTATTATCGTTTGGCTTGGTTTTTTATGGTTTCTGACTGGTTTTCTCTCTTTTTTGGCAGATTTGGCTTTGCGATAAGGTGAATGTGCTGACTCTCCCTCCTGGCAACTTGGTGTATGAGGCTAGGTTATTGTCTTCTCGGTGCTTTGAGTTTGCAAACAGGCGAACTTCCGAGTGGGTCAACTTCTTCAAACGTCAGCGTGCTGAGACTATTTCCTGGAGATGCTCGTGGCTCGACCTTCCGCCTATGACTGTACACTATATGGGCCCTCAGTGGGTGGTTCTTGCTGGTTTGGAGGCTTTTACCTTCTACATCCCCTATCGGATTCAGTGTCAGCTTGGTTTGAGACAAGAGGCTCCTGTAGAGGTCCTGGTGGATGTAGTTCTGCCTTTCTTCCGCCATTCGGTTCTTTGCAACTACCAACGATTCTAGAGGTCTCGCGAGGTGACTGATGCTCATCCTTACCCATCTGTGGTAGTGCGCGAGAGTTATAGGAAGTGGCTCAGGAGAGACATTGCTGCAAGAGCTGGAGCACAAGGAAACTGACTCAACCCTACCATCCTGACTGTTGAATAAATCAAGGACCCGTTTTTATTGTATTGCACTTTTATTTTCGAAATTCATGCTCAACCTTATGTACTAGAAGCGGTTATTTTAATAAAGTGAGCTACAGAGGATCTCCCCCTCTCTGATTCCGCCTTTCTGGATTCTGTCAACCTGGACTTTTCGTTTTGATTGATTGTGACCGAGTCTCAGAGTGAAACTACCTACGTATCCTTTTCGATGAAGGAATCAGGTCATAACGTAGTTCAAGGATAGGGTTCGCTCTGGTTTTAACACTCTCCTTTTGCGCTCTAGCTTTTGCCTAGTTCCGCCCTTTCGGGTTTTCGACCTAGCGAGCTCTTTTATTGCATGCTTTAACTTTTGCCTAAGATGCCCTTGCGGGTTTTCATCCTAGCAGGCTTTTGCTCTAACTTTTGCCTGAAACTGGCCGCCCTTGCGGTTTTCAGCCTAGCAAGCTTCTCTCAGGGGTAGTAGCTTTTAAGTTGATCCAGGTTGACCAAAGTTGAGAATTCGTTTCCGTCCAGATCAATGAGTTGCGTAGCTCCTCCAGATAGGATGGTCTTGATGATGTAAGGTCTGGACCACTTTGGTCAGAATTTTCCCCGCGGATCGTAGAATGGTGCCCGGATTTCTTTCAAAACCATGTCTCCTTCTGCCAAATCCCTAGACTTTACCTTCTTGTTGAACGCGCGCACAATTCTCCTTTGATACCCTTGAATATGGTAGAGAGTCCTTAAACGGCGTTCATCGAACAGCATAAGCTCCTCGAATCGATTGCGCAGCCATTCTGCCTCTTGAATGTTACATTCGATCATAGTTCGAAGGGATGGAACCTCCAGCTCAATGGGAAGTACAGCTTCCATACCATAAACCAAGGAGTACGGAGTTGCCCCTGTTGGTGTACATACAGATGTGCGATATCCCCATAATGCCAATGGCAGCTGCTCGTGCCAATCTCTCGCGGATTGAATGGTCTTTTCCAGGATGGTTTTGATTGTTTTGTTGGCTGCTTCCACGGCCCCATTAGTCTGCGGTCAGTAAGTTGTTGACTTGTGTACTTGGATCTGGAACTCATCCAAGACTTCTCTTGCTCGACCCTTAAAATGAACACCGTTGTCGGACACGAATACTTGCGGAACCCCATATCGATAAATAACATTTTGCTTGATGAAGTGCGCAACTTGAACTGCGGTCAGAGTTGCATACGAGGCGGCCTCCACCCACTTCGGGAAGTAGTCAACAGCCACCAAGATGAACTTATGGCCATTGGAGGCTGCTGGCACAATTCTTCCGATGACATCAATACCCCACGTCGAGAAAGGCCACGGCGAAGTCATCTGTTGTAACTCATGTGGCAGAATGTGCGTGAGATTAGCGTGAATCTGACATTTACGACACCATCGCACGTACTCCACACATTCTGTCTCCATGGTGGACCAAAAGTAGCCCTGTCTCAAAATCTTTTTGGCAAGCATTATGCCATTCATGTGAGGACCGCACACGCCTTCGTGGATTTCCTCCATTACCCTTTTTGCTTCCACACCATGAATACATAGCTTATGCGTGCCACAGCAAGACCTTCGATATAGATTTCCTCCACAGATGATGTATTGAGTTGCCATCTTCTGAAGAGTGATTCTATCTTTTTTACTGGCCTCAGCGGGATACTCTCCTCTTTCTACGAATCTCCAGATATCATAAAACCAAGGGTGACCATCATCGGGCTCGTTGACAACCATGACATTCTGGTATACTGGGGTATCTCTTTGCTCGATCACAATTGGCCTTAGCTTTACGCCGACAGGGATTTCGACCATGGAGGCCAATGTCGCCAAGGCATCGGCGAATTGATTTCTGAGTCTCGAGACATGAGTGAAAGTTACTTTACTGAAATGGGGAATGAGATCTTCGAGATCTTGATGGTATGGCTTTAACTTTTCTTCCTTGACTTTCCAATCACCGTTTGCTTGAGAGACGACTAGGTTTGAGTCCCCTACAACTTCCAATTTTTCTATGCCAATCTCGATTGCTGCTTCCATGCGTACAATACAGGCTTCGTATTCTGCCTGATTGTTGGTGACCTCAAAGTTAAGCTTGAATGCAAGTGGGATATGCAACCCATCCGATGAAATCAATAGCACACCGATCCCAAATCCTTTCTGGTTGGCCGCTCCATCAAAATACAACCGCCACACATCTTCGGCCACAGTCATTATGTCTTCATCAAGGAATTTGAATTCAGCATCTTCCCCTCCCTCGACTGGACAGTCGGCTAAGAACTCCGCGACGGCTCTTCCCTTTACCGACTTTCTGGTGACGTACTTTAATTCAAATTCTGCCAGCATTAATAGCCATCGTGCCATTCTTCCTATGAGCGTCGGCTTCTCAAATAAGTACTTTAAATGATCCATTCGGGATATCAACCTTACCGAGTAGGCCAGCATGTAATGTCTCAACTTTCTGAAAACCCAAACGAGCGCCCAACACGTCTTTTCTAATGGAGTATAGCGTTCTTCGGATCCGACCATCTTTTTGCTAAGGTAGTAGACAGCTCTTTCAACCCCATCGTCTCCTTCCTGTGCCAGCATACACCCCATGGAAGACGGAGTGACTGACAAGTATAGGATCAAAGGTTTTCCTAGTACTGGTGGCATCAAGACTGGTGGATTCCGTAGATAAGCTTTGATGGCCTCAAAGGCTTGCTGACATCTGCCGTCCCATACAAATGGTATTCCCTTCTTGAGCAGGCGAAATATGGGTTCACATGTTGAAGTCAATTTTGCAATAAACCTGCTGATGAACTGTGCTTTGCCGAGGAAACTCCTTACATCTTTCTCTGTCCGCGGTGGTTCCATTTCCAGAATGGCCTTAATCTTCGATGGATCGACTTCGATGCCACGAGTGGTGATCATCAACCCAAGCATTTTCCCTATAGTGACTCCGAACGTGCACTTAGCCGGATTAAGGCGCATCTTGTATTTCCTTATTATTTCGAAGAACTTTCTGAGCGCGGGTAAGTGGCATTCTCGCTCCTTTGCTTTAACAATCATGTCATCCACGTAAACCTCCACCTCTTTATGAATCATGTCATGCAACAAGGTTGTAGCAACTCTCTGATAAGTTGAACCGGCGTTCTTCAACCCAAAAGGCATGACCCGATAGCAATAAGTTCCCCACTCAGTGACAAACGTGGTCTTCTCTCGGTCTTCCAGGGCCATGAGAATCCGGTTATACCCTGAAAAACCATCCATGGAAGAAAGCAAAGCGTGTCCCACGGTGTTGTCAACTAGCACATCAATATGTGGTAAAGGGAAGTCATCCTTGGGGCTAGCTTTGTTTAAGTCCCTGAAGTCCACACAGACCCTGATTTTGCCATCATTCTTCGAAACAGGAACAATGTTTGCGACCCATTGGGGGTATTTAGTTACCATTAGGAACCCAGCATTAATTTGTTTGGTTACCTCCTCTTTTATTTTAAGCACCCAGTCAGGTCTCATGCGTCTCAATTTTTGTTTTACTGGTTTTGCGTCAGGAAAAAGGGGAATCCGGTGTTCCACGATTTCAGGACCGATTCCGGGCATATCAGCGTGCGACCATGCAAAAACATCTTCGAATTCTTTTAACAAATTTACAAAAGCCTGGCGCTCTTCTTCTCATAGCGCGGAACCGATCTGAACTACTCGGGGATTCCCTTCATCCCTCAAATTTATTGAAACAACCTCTTCTTTTACAAGCTGAGCATGCCTTTCGTCTTTCCTTTCGATTAGGGACCGAGTTTCTTTAGGGATTTCCCCATCGGAATCGATCTCTTCATCATCGGGGTCGACACAATTTATTTCAAAGTCAGGAAAATAAGCAGAACCAGATTCATTTATTTCATCATAAGCAGAGGCCTCGGGGGCACCATACACACGGGTAGACTCGAATTCAAAATACAGACTCTGAGGAGTTGGGTTGAGAGGCACCAATTCAGACTCAACAGATTCAGAAGACTCGGAAGACTCGGAGGACTCTAGAGACTCAGATTCGGACTCAGACTCACGACTGGTTGCACTTGGTATGAAAGTCCAGTTCTTATAATTTCCAGCGGCATCCATGATGAGCGAAGTTGGGTCTTCGGGGGCCTTCTGCCCCAACATCTGCACTTCTGCTTCCATGGCTATACCCAATGGTTCATCTTCCTCAAATAAGGTCGCCAGACTACCCATGGCAAAGGTTTCAACCCAGTCAGCTATCTTTGCTTGTTTGATCACTGCTTCCAATTCTTCATCACTTTCCGACCAAACATCATTAGCTAATATCTCAAACCCCGGTAGGAAGGTGTTGGTTTCTTTGTCCCAGAATGGTTCTGGTTGCCCTTGGTAAATCTGCTTTGCCTCCTCTCTGACAAAATAATCCTCCAATCTATCCCCCTTCTTTTCTTTCTTGTCCTCAGAAGGGTGGTATCCCAAGCCTGTTATGCGAGTTAAAGTTCCCTGTTCTTCAAACTGCGCAGGCCCCTGGAGATTCTTTCCCAACCCCAAACCTGGCATGTAGGACATTTTCTTCATCATCTTTATGGCGACATTACTAATGACGAAGTCGTCATCGATTTTGACGGTAAAAACAGAATTAGAGGTGTCAAGCGAGAAGCCGCCTAAAGCAATGTCCTCCTCTCCGTGTTGTATCTCCAAGAGTGGGGCATTGTCTTCAACGGGAGCATGAATCCCAGAGTCGCCGTGAATGGTGAGCATCCCAGTCTCAAGTCCCAGTCTAATTTTCTGATGGAGTGTTAAAGGAACAGCCATGATGTCAGGCCGATGCAGCCAAGTCTACCCAGCAGTAGATTGAAAGAAGCGGGAATGTTCACTACATGAAACTCCACCTCCGTTTGATAAGGTCCAAAAGTCATAGGAAGCATGAGGGTTCCAACCACATCCCGACAGGTGTTGTCATATATTCCCGGACTTTGACTTCCGATGGAGAGAAATCATTATTTTTGTACCCCAGGCAATAGGCAACACGGAGTGGACAAACATTGATTGCTGACCCATTATCAATCAGGATTACTGGTACCCATTTTTCGTGGCATTTCAGAGTGACATGGAGTGGCCGATTGTGATCAGTTCCTTCAGCAGGTAAATCTCGATCAGTGAAGGTAATGTCATGTTTGATGGGTATGATTTTGATGAGTGCTACGAGTTTATCGGGGGTTATGGTGGAAGGAACTTTTAGGTGAGAGAGGGCTTGAATGAGTCTTTCACGATGGCGAGTGGAGTGAACGAGCACATCCCAAACAAATATTTTGGCTTGAGTCTGCTCAAGTTGGCGCTTGATCATTCTTTCAGGGTTTTTCTCAGGGGCGAGAAGGCTCCTTAACTGGTGGGGTAAAGGGTTGGAAAGTATCTTTGATTGGGGTAACGAAAGGGTTAGAAGGTTCTTGGGTCAGTGGAGCTGGAGGGTTGGAGGGTTCTCCGGTTTGAATATTAGGGGGTTGATAGATTCGACCACTCCTAGTCAATTGACCAATCTGTCGGTACTTAGACTCCTCACTCCACAAATCAGCGAGGGCCTTGTGCTTATTTCCAATAGTGGTGTCTTGAAGGTTGGCAGCCAAGTCAGCGATAACCAAATCTTCCCATAGATCCTCGGGCTTCCATTTCTCAGCTTCTGCCACCGCTCTATTTACAGTCCATTCTTCATTCTCCACCTTTATGTTAATGATCTCTGTATTTACCCACGGATTTGTTTTGGCTCTTGGTTCATCTTCCCACAAATTCATCATGGCGACATCAGCGTCCTTCGGGAAAGTGACAGATGACTCCGATTTAGCTTCATCTGCCAGGTAATCCATTGGGTCAAACTCATTACTCTCCACCTCTTCTTCTGGTCCTAGCGGTTTTGGATACGGGGTGAGACCTACATTGTTGTACGGATCATTGATGATAAGGTCATGGAGGTAAGAGGGATTCGGTTGAAAGGGAGCAGGCTCAGGCTCGGGCCAATTGTAGGCTGTCATCTGGGGTTGGTATTCTTCTGCGAATAGCATGGGTATAGAGAAGGTATCCAGAGGGTCATTCCAGGCCAAGAGTTGGTATTCATCCGGGATTGGGCTCCATTCCCATTCAGGCATCCCTGGAAAGTTCTCGTTTTGGTTTTCGAACATCATGTACAGAGAAAACCCATCAAGAGGATCAGTGTGAATTTTTTGCCAATCAATTTCCCATCCAGGTTCAAAGAATGGGTTCACGTCTCCTTGAAAGTTGGTGGCCTCGAATTCCTCCCAATCAGCAATCAAATCTCCCCATTCCCAAAGGAAGCAGAGAGCAGTCTCTTCGGGAATTTCCACAACAGGCTTTGGTTCGGTATCAGGGATGATGAAAGGGGTAGGATCAAAATCTCGGGCAGTTTGGCTTTTGGTTTGGGTGATTTGGTTAATATGGAATGGGGCATTATGTTGTGGCAAGGGATTTGTCATGGTGTTTGGTTTGTCTGAAGGAGGGGTATCAATGACTTTATTATCAATGAGGTTTTGAATTTCATGACGGAGGCGGATACAATTGTCAGTGGTATGGCCGGGCATTTGGTGGAAATTACAGTAGACATTCTGGTTCAGGTTTGGTGGAATGGTTTGTGGCGGCGGGAGAGGGTTCAGCACTCCCACTTCGGTAAGTTTCTTGAGTAAAGTGGATCTAGGAGTGCTAAACTGGGTGAAGACTCTATTTTGGGATTTTGGTTTTTCAGAGATTTGGTTCACTTCTGCTGGTTTGGGGAATGAAGTCCCAGCCTGGTTGGCATTCCTGAAGAGGACATTGCTGTTTCCCGAATATACCATTTTGGACTTTGATCCTGACTCCTTCTTCTCCAATGTACCATCTCGTAGGGCCTCCTCTACAGCCAAACCCGAGTCATAGAAAGTTTCAAAATTCGGGGCGGCCTGGGAAAGAACCATATATGGGGCAAAAGAGCCCGGCAAGTTCTTGGTTATGATCCGTATTTGTTCCTTCAAATCTGGTTTGTTTTGCATCTGAGCGGCCTTGGCCCTCCAACGCTTTACAAAATCAGCAAAACTTTCTTTCTCACCCATCTTGGTGCTTTCTAGTTCCCTTGTGGTCATCTTTAAATCAACGTTGAAATCATATTGAGCCACAAATGCTGTCCCAATGTCTTCCCATGTCCTTTTCTTAGAGGGTTCAAGAGTAAGAAACCACTGCAGGGCTGGTCCCGACAGAGAGTCATGGAATAGCTGAGCCATGGCTTCCTTTTCAATCCCCCTCGTGGTGAGTGAACCAACATACCCTTGGAGGTGCGCCTTTGGGTCTCCGGTACCGTCAAACTTCGCAAAATCCACACCCTTGAACTTTTCTAGTAACTTAGCGTTGGGGAACAAGCATAACTTGTTCATGTCAATTTCTCCTCTTCCCAATCGCTTATTTTCTTGCACAGAGTCCTCCAACTTACCAATTTTAGCCATAAGGGCGACTAAATTGGGATCGATTGCTGGTGTATCTCTAGCCGGTGTCTCACCCTTAGGTAGGTCAGGCTTAACTAGGAGCTTGTCACAAACCTCCTGCATAGACTCCATCATCATATTCATGTCATTTTTCATGGATGCAACCGAGGCTTTGAGTTGCATATCCATGCCAGCAAGGGACTGCCTAAACTGGGCGTCCATGGCGACCATGTTCTGCCTAAGCTCTTCTACCCCATTTCCTTGATCAGCCATTGGCAAGAGACTTTCAGGTAACACTTCTGCTAGAGATTCCTGTATTGCTAACCTTGGCGAAACCGCTAATGACGACTGCCCTTCCTGTTCTATATGGACCTCAAACAACTGGGTTCCTTCCAGGGTGTCTATGCGAACTAATCTCTAGAACGGACGAAACCAATTGGGTAAAGCCTCTCCTTTCTGCGGGCGATCAATGTTTCTGAACTGGCAACAGGACAAAAGGGAGCGACTCAGACCCTCATCCCAAGTGATCGTCCTACCTTCTACACACCTTCTAAGTCCTAAGACCTACCGTGACTAGGAACTCACTCGAGGCATTTGCATAGAAGATTTATAATAACCCGGGTAGGTACTGTCAGGCAGGTTAAATTCCGATCGTTTTGGAACCAGAGCCAATCTCCTTATCTTGACCATCCGAGACAGCGCAATGTGGCCATCAGAATCCAGATGCGTATGTACTCGAGGTTAGTCCCTAAGCCAAGGGAGCCGTTCGAGCACGGCAAACACCAGAGGTATCACAACCTCCATGGATTTAAGGTCTCCTAGACCGACCGGGGTAATCTTAGGAATTCTATAGAAGCCCCATCCTCTAGCCCAGAAAATGCATGAATGATATGTATGTACAGAAAAGAAATGCACACAAGCATAATATAACACATAAGTCCTAACCACGGGTTCCTGTCTTAGTTAGGAAAGTTCTATGGCTAAGTACAAGTGCAGAAGGCCGGTTTTGGTCTCAGAAGGGTTCCCCGGACTAGAGCCAAGATGCACTACCCCATATCAAGTGTATTGCAAAAGAATGGTCGAACAGCACGATGGCCCATCATAGTCGAGGGTTGCTAGGCATCCCGGGAGAGCTTGTCACCGGTAAACCGGGCAAGATTGCCAAGACAAGCTAGCGAGGCTTGTGCGGTGCATAGTGTAAAAGGAAGTTAAGTTTTCCAAATTGCATTAAGTCCCCCAAGTAAAATGCCTTTCAAGTTTGGCCCTCTTGATTATTCAATACTTTTTATCTTTTTTTTTTAAAAAAAATGCACAAGTAATGTATTGAATAAAATGTCCCCAACAGAGTCGCCACTGTGGGCTCCCGCGCGCCCGGCGCGTTCGAAGAGTCGCCACCCGGATTTTTGAGATGGATGATCCGAGGAACCGAGATGTTTGTTTGGAAGAAAAAGGCTTTTCATCTAGCGAAAACATTGAGATTTCGGATCCGGGAGCCACGTTAGAAACGGGAAAGGTTTTGTTGAAAAAGCATCCCGCTCGCCCGGCGAAAACCGGTCTCTACTAAGCATTTTAAATGGGGGATTTAATACCATTTGAAAAACCTCAAAAAAAGAAAAAAAAAACATATACGGGAAAGGGGAACAAGAGGAAATGTATCACGTTGTCGTGCGTGTGGTGCTTACTGTACAGAAATGATGAAAGATGATGTGACGAAGATATAAATAAGGAAAGCTCTTAAACATGCTGTCTGGATCACCATCTTCTGCTTCACGGCATACCTATATATGGCACACGGCTTTATGATATGCCGTGCGTGGTTCTAATCTTGTCATCAGGTTTTTGTTGTTTTTCAAAGCCTCGTACGGCATACTCAGTACGACGCACGGTGTTTCTTCAAAACATCAGAAAACTCACAGCCAACAGATCATCTCGAAACTTTACCATTCCTCCAAGCCACAAGTAGAATATCACTTTTGATACATTTGTTCATTCGGAAAGATTGATAGAGTTTACTCATGGTAATAAAACATGGCTTGTAGTTATGGTCTCATTCCGAGACTACTATTGGTGTACGGAAACAGATCCAGGAACAGACGATCATGATCCAGACAGTTTGAACAAGAAAACATCAGTTAACTGAAATGCCGTGCGTGTGAGTCTACTATGCCGTGCGACGCTTCAAAGCGCCGCACGGCGTAGCTTACCCAGCACAGAGGACTTGTTTTGCTTTGTAAAAATGGTTTTAGATCAGATCTTAACCAAAAGGGGTTAAGCCTGTCAACAGGAGAGTCCCCTCAGGGCCAGGACAGAGCCTAGCCCAAGAAAACTTAGTTTTTACCTTTGATCTCGAGCTTGAACGAAGATGGTGATGGATGGGTGTGTTGGATGATGATGAATGAGCGTCGGTAAGGTTGATAAAGAAAAGAGGAGGATGGATATGTATAATAGATGGGTATGTTGGGTAGTTGGGGTCTCAAAGTTAGTGAGAGCCTAACTTTGATGGTGAAGAGAAAAATGGAGCAAGAGGCCTAGAGAATGTCTTTTGAAGGCAACATTCTCAAGACTTGGAAATGGGAAATAGATGTGAAAGCAAGAAGAGAGATAAAGGGTAGAATAATGATCAAGGGCCCTTTTCTCTTGAGTGGAGGGGTGTATTTATAGGCAAGAGCCATGGATTTTGAATTTTAAATGTTGGAGATATTTTCTGGGCGGGCCAGAAGTGTGTTTTCGGCTGAGCCGTTTTGCAGCTGTGGCTCAAATAGGTGTGGCCGACAGCTTTCTGAGCCGGTCAGAACTTTACCTGAAATGCCGTGCGGCTAACCTCATGATCGCGTGCGGCGTAATGACTTTTTATATACCGTGCGGTGTAGAGGTGTCACGTGCGGCGTTCCAGGTCCAGTCCAGGGCTCTTGGGTTTTCTCTGGGCTTTTGGGCTAGGAGTTGGTTTTGGGCCAAGAGAATCCCTCATTCAAGCTCGTTAAGGCACCGTTTCCTTTATTTCATCATCGGATGGACAAAGACCCTTCGAGGTTCGGATTGGGGTGTCTACACAACTATAATCACCGACCTGAAGACAAGACTGTTTGTTAGCTGCTAAGACAGAATGGTTGGTAGGAGCTACAGACCGGGACTTCTTCACTTGTCAGTCACCCGAGGCACTTCTCGAGCAGGTAAAGCCCAAAGGCTGCTATCCCAATAGGCCAGCGGGCCTAGGAACCAAAAACCAAACGGAATATCTTAGGTATAAAGTAAATTGCCCAATTCTTTTTGAAACTCTAACAAGAAGGATGGAAAGTTGTGGAATTGATCAAAGTGCGAGAGAATAGAGCCGTCTAGCCTATAAGAATGCTCCTGCAAATTATGACCTTTGCCTGGGATGTAAGCAAATATATCATGTCGATTGCTCAACCGTCCTCTTCCATATGGCCTAATTTGCAAAGCAATCTGGCATTCGACCTGCACATTACAGTAATCAGGGTAAGAATGCAGTAATTTCACAAAAAAGAAGCTTAGGAGGTGACTATAATCACCTGAATAAGTGCTAACTCAACTACAGCCAAAAAGAGATTAGGCTAATGTCTACAGATTGCAGATTAGGAAATGTTTCCTGGTATAAATTTGGTTCTAATTTGAAACAAAAAGTCACTCTTTGAATTCTCTGCATGTAATGTTCGACTATAAAATAGTTTCATAGTGCTAAGATGAAACAATTTGACTGTTTGGAACAATCTGAGAAGAACAACAAATAACTCTAGTGAGAAGAACAACAAATAACTTTAACTGGAACCACAAAACCAAAGCCCTCAATCAATGGTTGATATGGTCCAGTTTCATGAAATGGGTTACCTTCCTGAATTTTATGGGTCCCAACTACCTAGATCCTACCTGAGACTAGTACTTATTAATTACTTATAGAAGATTTGAGAGCAATTAAGCTAAGAGCAAAATTATGAAGAACATAAATTATCATTTCATTAAAATTGTTCAACGAAAAAGACTCACACGGTTTCCTCCACTTCGAATCCCTTTTCTGTTTGTTTTTCACAGTAAATGGTGACCACACACCAGTTCAATTGCAGTAAAAAAAATGTCATCATATCTACTAGACTACTATATTTTTATCTCTATTCGCTTAGCTCTATCATCTGATACAAACACGGCACCAATGGGATGAGAATCAAAGCCCCTAACAATGCGAGCAAACAGAACCACTCCAACAGAAACATACCCTAAGAGGATTGCTTAGCCTGGTCCTTATAGAATCCACAAAAAACACTAGATTCACTTGATTAAATAACACATCGATCTCCTAAAAAGCCCTAATTTTATGAAATCTGAATTTTTTTTTGATCTTTTTGTGTTTTTTTTAAGATATCATTATGGGTAGTGGGACGTCACTCAAGTCGCGTTCGGATTTGTCCGGCCTTGGAAACCCGGCTAGGGTATTTTGGCCTTGTTCCGATAAATCGTTGACAGACGTGCTACTTATAATGCTATCCTTCATTTAAAAAAAAAAAAAAAAAAAAAAAAAAAATCATAAGAAAATATCTTATATGAGCACTAACACTTTCTCACCATGAGAAGATTATTTAGATCTGATAATGATAGAATTAAGAATTCCGAATTAGTGGAATATGCCAATGTGCAAGAACAACTGAATCACTGGACTATTCCTCCAGTGCGTCCATCAACTATTTATGGACGAGGCACTTTTGAATTTAGGAGTACTTTGGCTATTAAAACCAAAGAGAAAACTGAAAGCATAGAGCTGAATGATAAGATAATTAATCTTCTAGATAGAAGTGATATTCTAGCTCATATGCGAAATTATAATTACATTCATATCGGTTTAGTGCAAGTTGCCCTTAAACCCCTAACACTGTTAGGAATGGATACCTGTCTCCAAGTAACTTTGCGAGATGGCAGGTGTAATAATTGGAGATCCTCAATAATGGGGGCAATCGAGACCAGTTTATGTCATGGTCCAGTTTACTTTAATGCTTATCCTAATTTGACTGTTTCTTTAACAGATAGGAATATTGGTGAGGTCCTAAATTGTAGGATCCAAACAAGAGGTTATGATTATTTACCCGGATCCGAGGTAATAGCTGTAATCTACAGAATTAATTATAAAGTTATGAATACTTTGAATCCTAGGGTACGAAACTTATCGTCCCCAGACCAAACGGTCTTGATAGAAACCAATATGTTGACTTCTAATATTGCAACCAATAGGTTGATCAACTGGGAAGAAATTACATTTCCTGAAAATTGGACTATCACCAATGCGGTCCCACCGAGACCAATAATAAACCAAATTGAACAAATAGTTCAAGATAATGAGGGAACTGTTTCCCTGAACTTTAGGAATTCTCGATCTGAGAGACTTCTTAGAAGTAATAGCACTAGAAATAGCTTTTCTAGTACCCAAACACCTTATAGGGTGAGTATTCCTCCTACTAGTAGACACTCAACTTCTGAAATTCCTAGTCCGGATGAGATTAATTTGGCAGGAATAAGAATATCCCAAAATCAAATTCCTCATGGAGTTTATAATATTCCAGAATCAGTAGAATCACCTACTGCCAGCGACATGAATTTTTCCATTAATGACAATAATAGATCCTGAAATCAGGAAAGGTATTAATAAAGAATTTTATCAACCTAAATATAAAGAATTTAGGGAATGGTATTTCTCAAAATATAGTGAGAAACAATTACAAGATTTTAAAAGGGAATTCTATGATTGGACTGAGTATTCTAGGAAAATCATCCCTTTTGCTCAATGGTTTTATAGTAAATATTTTCCTGAAATTGATAGATCTATTCATGTTATTCAAGACTATCATAGGAATTGGAGAAGTATGTCAGGAACTGTACTTAAGGCGGTCCATCCTCCCACTATTCCTTTATCTTTGGAAGGAACTTCAGAATCTGAACCTACTCTTGAAACTGTGGCTTTTGTTAAGCCTGCTAATGCAGATTTAAATGGTAGACTGCATAAACAGAATAATCACACCAATCTCCACCTTAGTACTATAGGAGAACAATTGGTTAGAATAGAGGACCAGGTCACCCAATTAAAGGATGACATTAAGAATTCTCATACTAAAGAGAGAATTGAGGAGGTTATCTCTCCCTCTAATATTCGTCCTCCTATTCCTATAACTAATTTCAACTTGACCAATCCTAATAAAAATTCCGAATTGGTTAAAGAACTGCAAAAAAGGTTAAGAGGCCTTTCTATTAATGTTATTTCTGAGGAAATGGAGGAAATGAGTAATCAAGAGGTCTCAGAATTAGAGAATGTTTTCCTTCAGAATGAAACCATTAATAAAATCCAATATCCTCCACAAAGACTCCCTTATGCTGGGGCAGATAGATATTACTATCCTAGGCCTAGCCCTCAAGATATGTTATTTGAGGAAACTGGATTTCAAAAACAAATGTCTTATAGTGGAAAGACCATTTATGAATGGAACATAGATGGCATGACTGAATACCAAGTTTTTGGAGTCGTACACCAAATGATGATGTACAGCACAATTTGTGCTCAGAATGGTAATGGTGATAGAGATATTGCCAGATGGATCACCGCCGGTTTTACAAGAATGGTAAAAGGGTGGTGGGATAATATCCTAAATGCAATCCAAAGAGCAGAAATTTTAGATGCAGTAAAAATTGAAAATGAAATTCAGAGACCTGATGCTGTTTATACTTTAATAAACACATTAATCCTCCACTTTGTTGGTCACTGGGATAACCAACGGGAAAGAAGTAGAGAATTACTTCAGAATCTAAAATGTCCAACGTTAACTCATTTTCGTTGGTACAAGGATGTTTTCCTTGCTAAAGTAATGCAAAGAAACGATGCTAATAGTGAGCATTGGAAGTCAAAATTCATTGACGGTCTACCCCATTTCTTTGCTGAGAAAATAAGGAAAAAATTGAAAGACCAAAATAATGGTATAACAATTATTTATGATAATTATACCTATGGTCAATTGGTATCCATAATAATCCAAGAAGGATTAACTTTATGTAATGATATAAAGTTACATAACCAGTTGAAAAAACAACACTTAACTGGTAAACAAGAATTGGGTCAATTTTGTGATCAGTTTGGTTATGATATGCCTAAATATCTAAAACCAACTACTAAGAAGAGTAGTAATAAAACTACTACTAGAAAATACTCTAAGAAAAAATCTTATAACAATAAGAAGAATAAAGGGGAGCAATCTGGCTCAAAAGAATCTACTTCTAAAAGGCCTAATAAGACTAAGAAGAAGCCCACAGCTAAATGTTTTAAGTGTGGAAAAATAGGTCATTATGCTAACAAGTGCAAGACTAAGAAAAAGCTAGATGAGCTTCAAATAGATGAAGGGTTAAAACAAGTACTCTTCAAATTACTTCTTGATTCAAGTGAATCAGATTCTTCAGATGAAGAATCTAGAGATCAGGTTAATGAGGTTTCTGACCAAGAGGAAGACACTTCTTCCGATTCAGAAGAAGAAATTCCCAATAATTGCAATTGTAACAATCTGGAATGTTCAACTTCTAATAATTATTGGAAGGCTATAGTTGAGATGAATGGTCTCAGTATTAATGTTTTAACTGAAAAACAACAAAGTCTTTTGGACATCATTGATCAAATTGATGATCCTCAATTAAAAATGAAAATCATTGAGACTTGTATCTCTTCTAGTAAAGAAGAAGAAGAGGTTAAACCTCAAATTCAGAAAGAGACCTATAGTCTAAAAAATGTTCTAGACAGAATAGAACAAAATGACAGTTACAAACCTGTAACAATCCATGATCTTAAGGGTGAAATAAATATTTTGAAAACAGAAATAAAATTGTTAAAATCCTTTCAGAATAAAGCTACCCATGAAATCTATGAAATGAATCAAAAACTTGATTCTTTGGAAAAGAAAGGTAGCACAGATAAGGAGGACATTCCTACTGAGGATTCTAATGACTACTTGAATCTAATCAACAAAGTGGTTTATCAAAAATGGCATGTTAGGGTAAACCTAGTTATTCAAAAGGAATATACTATCAACAATATAATTGCTTTGGTTGATAGTGGTGCTGATATGAATTGCATCCAAGAAGGACTAGTTCCAACTCAATATTTTGAGAAGACTTCTCAAAGTCTCACTAATGCCAGTGGATCAAAAATGTTGATCAAATATAAGCTTAACAATGTTCACATTTGTAATAAAGGAATCTGTTTGGAAACAACATTTCTCTGCATAAGAAATCTCCAACAGGAACTAATTCTAGGAACTCCCTTCTTAGCAATGCTTATGCCTATGCAAACCAGTACTGCTGGAATAACTGCCCATATTGATGGTCATGAAGTATTCTTTGAATTTGTTTCTCCCCCTGTTTACAAAGAAGTAAACGATATCATAAGAAAAATATCCAATAAGGATAAACAAATAAATTTCCTTCAAAAGGAAATTAGAATCATGGGAATTGAAGAAACTCTTCAGAATCCCACAATGATAAAGAAAATTTCCCAAATACAAGAGAATTTCAATAAAGAAATCTGCAGTGATATCCCTAATGCTTTTTGGGATAGAAAGAAATATATTGTTTCACTTCCTTATGAAAAGGATTTTAATGAAAGAAAAATTCCTACAAAGGCAAGGCCTTCTCAAATGAAACAAGAATATTTGAAAATGTGTCAAAATGAAATTGATAGTTTACTAAATACAACTAATCAGGAAAAGCTATTCTCCATGGAGTTGCACAGCTTTTTATGTCAATAAAAATGCGGAGAAAAGGAACGAGGTGTTCCTAGACTTGTTATTAATTATAAACCCCTCAATGAGGTTTTGATGTGGATAAGATATCCCATTCCTAATAAGAAAGATTTATTAGATAGACTTAATAAGGCAGCTATCTTTTCCAAATTTGATTTAAAATCAGGATATTGGCAGATTCAAATTGAGGAATCTGACAGATATAAAACTGCATTTACTGTTCCTTTTGGTCACTTTGAATGGAATGTAATGCCTTTTGGCCTGAAGAATGCACCTTCAGAATTCCAGAATATTATGAATGATATTTTCTATCCATATGCTGAATTTGCTATTTGCTACATTGATGATGTTCTAATATTTTCTCAGAACATAGACCAGCATATGAAACATCTTAGAATTTTTAAAGATGTTATTAAAAGAAATGGACTTGTTGTTTTTGCTCCTAAGATGAAATTGTTTCAAACTAAAGTCAGATTCTTAGGACACAATATCCACCAGGGAAAAATTATTCCCATTGATAGAAGCATAGAATTTGCTTCCAAATTCCCAGATGAATTAAGAGAGAAAACTCAATTACAGAGGTTTCTTGGTAGTCTCAATTACATCGGAGATTATTACAAAGAATTAGCTCAGGATTCTGCACCTCTTTATGATAGATTAAAGAAGAATCCTCCTCCTTGGACAGAAATTCATACCAAAGCTGTCCAAAAAATTAAATTAAAAGCAAAGCAACTTCCTTGTTTAGCTATTGCCAATCCAGAATGGAGAAAAATAGTTGAAACTGATGCCTCTAATATTGGTTATGGTGGCATTCTGAAACAATACAATCCTAATAATTCTAAGGAAGAATTAGTCAGGTTTTCTTCTGGACTTTTCAAAAATGCTCAGGCTAATTATAGCACAATAAAGAAAGAAATTCTTTCTATTATTAAATGTATAAATAAATTCCAGGATGATTTGTTAAATCAACATTTCTTGGTAAAAGTTGACTGCAGTGCAGCAAAGCAGGTTTTGAAACAAGATATTAAAAACCTGGCTTCAAAACAAATTTTTGCTAGATGGCAGTCTGAATTATCTGCTTTTGATTTTGATATTGAATATATAAAAGGAGAAAATAATTCTCTCCCTGATTTTCTTACTCATGAGTTTTTACAGGCTAATGTTGCCAATCAGCCGCCAAAAGGCTGAGGAAATACATGCATCCTTTTCTAATGCAGATGAAACTTTCATCAAACAAGCTTGTCCTTCTATAGCCCAATCTAGGCTAAAATTCATCATTGAGAAGGATAAAAAATTCAGGAAAGCCATGGACAGACACGTCATGGCTAATAGGGAACAATATTTCAGGAGATATCTTCCTACTAGATTCTACCTGAAAAGATGGGCCAATGCTATTGTGGCCATCGATCAATTTTATGATGAATATGGTTATTCCGATGATGAAGATGAGAATATTGTTATAAATAGTTTTCGTCGGAACAGAATGAAACAAATTCAGGATAGGCTGAATATCTTATCCCGTGCATAATTTTGCAGATGAATAGACCGCCGGATCGGGGTCGTGGCCGTGGCTATAACACTCGTGGTAGGGGTAAACCATCAAAGGTTACCCAAGCAGATATTGAGGCTTACTTGCAAGCCAAAAAACTACAATTTCCATCACTTCAGAAAGCAGCTTCTGCATCTTCCTCATCACTTTCAATGGCGGAAGTGATCCAGACTAATGACGCCTTCAAATCTTTGAAGACTACCGAGACCATTATGGTACTAGAATCAAAAGATGAGCAATGGATTAATGATCCGTGGGAAATAAAGTCCCAATACTTGGATACAATGAGCTATCCAGTCCATGAAGGAAAATACAGGTACATCTACGAGGCAATGCTCTCAGAATCTGGATCGGTGGAATTTCGCCATACTTATGATAGCAAGATTGGACAGAAGGGTCCAATTAGCTACAGCAGGGCCATAATAAGAATGGTCATTCCAATTCAAAAATGGGGAATTCATCCCAGCAAATCAAAGTCACTAACTATTAAATCGGAAAATGGAGTTCCGATCCAGTACAATTACTGGGACTACATTGAAGCTTTCACTAAAGCTTTTTACTATCAAAACCAGCACAAAAGGCATTCCTGGTTTATAAAATTATGTCCAAAGTTGGTTGGACAAAATGATTTTCCAAATTGGTTTTTAGAATGGTGGTCAAAATTTGGACCACTACAAGATTATTTGTCACCTGAAATTCAGAAGGAAATAGAGTCCTTCCTCAAATATTACTCCCAATTGAGGGGAGATATTCCTGAAAGAAAACTTTTCCTTGATACAATGACTATTTTTGGTATCCCATGGCTTTGGAAATGGGATCTTCAAATTGGGAAAAATCAATTGGGACTTCCAACTCTTCAGACAAATAAAGCAGAAGGATCAGTTGTCTGTCAAAAATCCGTTTTTAGAGATCTCAGCTCAAATCAGGGCTAAGTTTCCTAATTCCACGGATGATGAAATTGTCATGAAAACTATGGATTTCATGAAGGAACAATTCCTCCAAACTATTCAAACCAATACTGTCAAGGATGACGACTCTATGTCATCAGCCAAATCCAAGGAAGAGGACAATAATCCCTTCACATGCCTTGCAGGGGAATCTCAGGACCCCTATGAAGATGAGATCAATACCGACACACCTTCTCTTGGTGACTATTGGGACAGCATGGCCGAGTTGATGGCTGAACGACTGTCACAGACCAAGAAAGGAAAGGAAAAGCATCATTAGTTTGGCATGCTGTCAAACTCTCTTTCGGTGAGAAAAGACTAAAGCAACAATAATAGAATTGTCACTCAAGACAAAAGCAGATAATTCAGACTGCCATCTAGCAAAAATTTGTTTTGAAGCCAGGTTTTTAATATCTTGTTTTAAAACCTATTTTGCTGCACTACAATCAACTTTTCAGGATTACCCTTCTCTCTTCCGCTGTACTCTCTCCCCCCTCCTGCTGTAACATTGGCTTCGGCCATCTGAATAAAAGGTGTGTTTCTTTTACGATCCTTGTATTTTCCAGTACTTATTTGGTACCAAATAAGTACTGGAAAATACAAGGATCGTAAAAGAAACACACCTTTTATTCAGATGGCCGAAGCCAATGTTACAGCAGGAGGGGGGAGAGAGTACAGCGGAAGAGAGAAGGGAGAGCTAGGATTTTAGAGAGAGAGAGGGTAATCCTGAAAAACCTACCGAACCCTTACAGACACGGACTTATAAATAGACTCAAAAAGAAAAGAAATGAAATGCAAATTACACTTCAAATTCAAATGAAGATTTTAGCCGGGTACGCAAGGGGCCCCATCGACGCTTTGGTCTTCACCGACAGCAGAGTGTGATCATGACGATTCTATTATCGTCGCTTTTGTCTTGAGTGACAATTCTATTATTGTTGCTTTAGTCTTTTCTCACCGAAAGAGAGTTTGACATCATGCCAAACTAATGATGCTTTTCCTTTCCTTTCTTAGTCTGTGACAGTCGTTCAGCCATCAACTCGGCCATGCTGTCCCAATAGTCACCAAGAGAAGGTGTGTCGGTATTGATCTCATCTTCATAGGGGTCCTGAGATTCCCCTGCAAGGCATGTGAAGGGATTATTGTCCTCTTCCTTGGATTTGGCTGATGACATAGAGTCGTCATCCTTGACAGTATTGGTTTGAATAGTTTGGAGGAATTGTTCCTTCATGAAATCCATAGTTTTCATGACAATTTCATCATCCGTGGAATTAGGAAACTTAGCCCTGATTTGAGCTGATATATCAAGAAATGGATTCTTGATTGACAAATGCTCCTTCTGTTTAATTTGCTGTCTTAATTCCTGTATTCGAGCATTGACTCTGACAATGATCATTAATCCTCCACTTTGTTCTCTGAAGAGTTGGAAGTCCCAATTGATTTTTCCCAATTTGAAGATCCCATTTCCAAAGCCATGGGATACCAAAAATAGTCATTGTATCAAGGAAAAGTTTTCTTTCGGGAATATCTCCTCTCAATTGGGAGTAATATTTGAGGAAGGACTCTATTTCCTTCTGAATTTCAGGTGACAAATAATCTTGTAGTGGTCCAAATTTTGACCACCATTCTAAAAACCAATTTGGAAAATCATTTTGTCCAACCAACTTTGGACATAATTTTATAAACCAGGAATGCCTTTTGTGCTGGTTTTGATAGTAAAAAGCTTTAGTGAAAGCTTCAATGTAGTCCCAGTAATTGTACTGGATCGGAACTCCATTTTCCGATTTAATAGTTAGTGACTTTGATTTGCTGGGATGAATTCCCCATTTTTGAATTGGAATGACCATTCTTATTATGGCCTTGCTATAGCTAATTGGACCCTTCTGTCCAATCTTGCTATCATAAGTATGGCGAAATTCCACCGATCCAGATTCTGAGAGCATTGCCTCGTAGATGTACCTGTATTTTCCTTCATGGACTGGATAGCTCATTGTATCCAAGTATTGGGACTTTATTTCCCACGGATCATTAATCCATTGCTCATCTTTTGATTCCAGGACCATAATGGTCTCGGTAGTCTTCAAAGATTTGAAGGCGTCATTAGTCTGGATCACTTCCGCCATTGAAAGTGATGAGGAAGATGCAGAAGATGCTTCCTGAAGTGATGGAAATTGTAGTTTTTTGGCTTGCAAGTAAGCCTCAATATCTGCTTGGGTAACCTTTGATGGTTTACCCCTACCACGAGTGTTATAGCCACGGCCACGACCCCGATCCGGCGGTCTATTCATCTGCAAAATTATGCACGGGATAAGATATTCAGCCTATCCTGAATTTGTTTCATTCTGTTCCGACGAAAACTATTTATAACAATATTCTCATCTTCATCATCGGAATAACCATATTCATCATAAAATTGGTCGATGGCCACAATAGCATTGGCCCATCTTTTCAGGTAGAATCTAGTAGGAAGATATCTCCTGAAATATTGTTCCCTATTAGCCATGACGTGTCTGTCCATGGCTTTCCTGAATTTTTTATCCTTCTCAATGATAAATTTTAGCCTAGATTGGGCTATAGAAGGACAAGCTTGTTTGATGAAAGTTTCATCTGCATTAGAAAAGGATGCATGTATTTCCTCAGCCTTTTGTAGGCTGATTGGCAACATTAGCCCTGTAAAAATTCACGAGTAAGGAAATCAGGGAGAGAATTATTTTCTCCTTTTATATATTCAATATCAAAATCAAAAGCAGATAATTCAGACTGCCATCTAGCAAAAATTTGTTTTGAAGCCAGGTTTTTAATATCTTGTTTCAAAACCTGCTTTGCTGCACTGCAGTCAACTTTTACCAAGAAATGTTGATTTAACAAATCATCCTGAATTTATTTATACATTTAATAATAGAAAGAATTTCTTTCTTTATTGTGCTATAATTAGCCTGAGCATTTTTGAAAAGTCCAGAAGAAAACCTGACTAATTCTTCCTTAGAATTATTAGGATTGTATTGTTTCAGAATGCCACCATAACCAATATTAGAGGCATCAGTTTCAACTATTTTTCTCCATTCTGGATTGGCAATAGCTAAACAAGGAAGTTGCTTTGCTTTTAATTTAATTTTCTGGACAGCTTTGGTATGAATTTCTGTCCAAGGAGGAGGATTCTTCTTTAATCTATCATAAAGAGGTGCAGAATCATGAGCTAATTCTTTGTAATAATCTCCGATGTAATTGAGACTACCAAGAAACCTCTGCAATTGAGTTTTCTCTCTTAATTCATCTGGGAATTTGGAAGCAAATTCTATGCTTCTATCAATGGGAATAATTTTTCCCTGGTGGATATTGTGTCCTAAGAATCTGACTTTAGTTTGAAACAATTTCATCTTAGGAGCAGAAACAACAAGTCCATTTCTTTTAATAACATCTTTAAAAATTCTAAGATGTTTCATATGCTGGTCTATGTTCTGAGAAAATATTAGAACATCATCAATGTAGCAAATAGCAAATTCAGCATATGGATAGAAAATATCATTCATAATATTCTGGAATTCTGAAGGTGCATTCTTCAGGCCAAAAGGCATTACATTCCATTCAAAGTGACCAAAAGGAACAGTAAATGCAGTTTTATATCTGTCAGATTCCTCAATTTGAATCTGCCAATATCCTGATTTTAAATCAAATTTGGAAAAGATAGCTGCCTTATTAAGTCTATCTAATAAATCTTTCTTATTAGGAATGGGATATCTTATCCAAGCAGATTCCTTTATTACAAATGTGAACATTGTTAAGCTTATATTTGATCAACATTTTTGATCCACTGGCATTAGTGAGACTTTGAGAAGTCTTCTCAAAATACTGAGTTGGAACTATTCCTTCTTGGATGCAATTCATATCAGCACCACTATCAACCAAAGCAATTATATTGTTGATAGTATATTCCTTTTGAATAACTAGGTTTACCCTAACATGCCATTTTTGATAAACCACTTTGTTGATTAGATTCAAGTAGTCATTAGAATCCTCAGTAGGAATGTCATCCTTATCTTTGCTACCTTTCTTTTCCAAAGAATCAAGTTTTTGATTCATTTCATAAATTTCATGGGTAGCTTTATTCTGAAAGGATTTTAACAATTTTATTTCTGTTTTCAAAATATTTATTTCACCCTTAAGATCAGGGATTGTTACAGGTTTGTAACTGTCATTTTGTTCTATTCTGTCTAGAACATTTTTTAGACTATAGGTCTCTTTCTGAATTTGAGGTTTAACCTCTTCTTCTTCTTTACTAGAAGAGATACAAGTCTCAATGATTTTCATTTTTAATTGAGGATCATCAATTTGATCAATGATGTCCAAAAGACTTTGTTGTTTTTCAGTTAAAACATTAATACTGAGACCATTCATCTCAACTATAGCCTTCCAATAATTATTAGAAGTTGAACATTCCAGATTGTTACAATTGCAATTATTGGGAATTTCTTCTTCTGAATCGGAAGAAGTGTCTTCCTCTTGGTCAGAAACCTCATTAACCTGATCTCTAGATTCTTCATCTGAAGAATCTGATTCACTTGAATCAAGAAGTAATTTGAAGAGTACTTGTTTTAACCCTTCATCTATTTGAAGCTCATCTAGCTTTTTCTTAGTCTTGCACTTGTTAGCATAATGACCTATTTTTCCACACTTAAAACATTTAGCTGTGGGCTTCTTCTTAGTCTTATTAGGCCTTTTAGAAGTAGATTCTTTTGAGCCAGATTGCTCCCCTTTATTCTTCTTATTGTTATAAGATTTTTTCTTAGAGTATTTTCTAGTAGTAGTTTTATTACTACTCTTCTTAGTAGTTGGTTTTAGATATTTAGGCATATCATAACCAAACTGATCACAAAATTGACCCAATTCTTGTTTACCAGTTAAGTGTTGTTTTTTCAACTGGTTATGTAACTTTATATCATTACATAAAGTTAATCCTTCTTGGATTATTATGGATACCAATTGACCATAGGTATAATTATCATAAATAATTGTTATACCATTATTTTGGTCTTTCAATTTTTTCCTTATTTTCTCAGCAAAGAAATGGGGTAGACCGTCAATGAATTTTGACTTCCAATGCTCACTATTAGCATCGTTTCTTTGCATTACTTTAGCAAGGAAAACATCCTTGTACCAACGAAAATGAGTTAACGTTGGACATTTTAGATTCTGAAGTAATTCTCTACTTCTTTCCCGTTGGTTATCCCAGTGACCAACAAAGTGGAGGATTAATGTGTTTATTAAAGTATAAACAGCATCAGGTCTCTGAATTTCATTTTCAATTTTTACTGCATCTAAAATTTCTGCTCTTTGGATTGCATTTAGGATATTATCCCACCACCCTTTTACCATTCCTGTAAAACCGGCGGTGATCCATCTGGCAATATCTCTATCACCATTACCATTCTGAGCACAAATTGTGCTGTACATCATCATTTGGTGTACGACTCCAAAAACTTGGTATTCAGTCATGCCATCTATGTTCCATTCATAAATGGTCTTTCCACTATAAGACATTTGTTTTTGAAATCCAGTTTCCTCAAATAACATATCTTGAGGGCTAGGCCTAGGATAGTAATATCGATCTGACCCTGCATAAGGGAGTCTTTGTGGAGGATATTGGATTTTATTAATGGTTTCATTCTGAAGGAAAACATTCTCTAATTCTGAGACCTCTTGATTACTCATTTCCTCCATTTCCTCAGAAATAACATTAATAGAAAGGCCTCTTAACCTTTTTTGCAGTTCTTTAACCAATTCGGAATTTTTATTAGGATTGGTCAAGTTGAAATTAGTTATAGGAATAGGAGGACGAATATTAGAGGGAGAGATAACCTCCTCAATTCTCTCTTTAGTATGAGAATTCTTAATGTCATCCTTTAATTGGGTGACCTGGTCCTCTATTCTAACCAATTGTTCTCCTATAGTACTAAGGTGGAGATTGGTGTGATTATTCTGTTTATGCAGTCTACCATTTAAATCTGCATTAGCGGGCTTAACAAAAGCCACAGTTTCAAGAGTAGGTTCAGATTCTGAAGTTCCTTCCAAAGATAAAGGAATAGTGGGAGGATGGACCGCCTTAAGTACAGTTCCTGACATACTTCTCCAATTCCTATGATAGTCTTGAATAACATGAATAGATCTATCAATTTCAGGAAAATATTTACTATAAAACCATTGAGCAAAAGGGATGATTTTCCTAGAATACTCAGTCCAATCATAGAATTCCCTTTTAAAATCTTGTAATTGTTTCTCACTATATTTTGAGAAATACCATTCCCTAAATTCTTTATATTTAGGTTGATAAAATTCTTTATTAATACCTTTCCTGATTTCAGGATCTATTATTGTCATTAATGGAAAAATTCATGTCACTGGCAGTAGGTGATTCTACTGATTCTGGAATATTATAAACTCCATGAGGAATTTGATTTTGGGATATTCTTATTCCTGCCAAATTAATCTCATCCGGACTAGGAATTTCAGAAGTTGAGTGTCTACTAGTAGGAGGAATACTCACCCTATAAGGTGTTTGGGTACTAGAAAAGCTATTTCTAGTGCTATTACTTCTAAGAAGTCTCTCAGATCGAGAATTCCTAAAGTTCAGGGAAACAGTTCCCTCATTATCTTGAACTATTTGTTCAATTTGGTTTATTATTGGTCTCGGTGGGACCGCATTGGTGATAGTCCAATTTTCAGGAAATGTAATTTCTTCCCAGTTGATCAACCTATTGGTTGCAATATTAGAAGTCAACATATTGGTTTCTATCAAGACCGTTTGGTCTGGGGACGATAAGTTTCGTACCCTAGGATTCAAAGTATTCATAACTTTATAATTAATTCTGTAGATTACAGCTATTACCTCAGATCCGGGTAAATAATCATAACCTCTTGTTTGGATCCTACAATTTAGGACCTCACCAATATTCCTATCTGTTAAAGAAACAGTCAAATTAGGATAAGCATTAAAGTAAACTGGACCATGACATAAACTGGTCTCGATTGCCCCCATTATTGAGGATCTCCAATTATTACACCTGCCATCTCGCAAAGTTACTTGGAGACAGGTATCCATTCCTAACAGTGTTAGGGGTTTAAGGGCAACTTGCACTAAACCGATATGAATGTAATTATAATTTCGCATATGAGCTAGAATATCACTTCTATCTAGAAGATTAATTATCTTATCATTCAGCTCTATGCTTTCAGTTTTCTCTTTGGTTTTAATAGCCAAAGTACTCCTAAATTCAAAAGTGCCTCGTCCATAAATAGTTGATGGACGCACTGGAGGAATAGTCCAGTGATTCAGTTGTTCTTGCACATTGGCATATTCCACTAATTCGGAATTCTTAATTCTATCATTATCAGATCTAAATAATCTTCTCATGGTGAGAAAGTGTTAGTGCTCATATAAGATATTTTCTTATGATTTTGCCCTTTTTTTTTTTTTTTTTTTTTTTTTTTTTAAATGAAGGATAGCATTATAAGTAGCACGTCACTCAAGTCGCGTTCGGATTTGTCCGGC
Source organism: Rhododendron griersonianum (assembly GCA_018127125.1). Taxonomy (NCBI): domain Eukaryota; kingdom Viridiplantae; phylum Streptophyta; class Magnoliopsida; order Ericales; family Ericaceae; genus Rhododendron; species Rhododendron griersonianum. Next base: position 25,849,680 of record CM030790.1, on the reverse strand, counting down.
CTTGGAAACCCGGCTAGGGTATTTTGGCCTTGTTCCGATAAATCGTTGACAGACCGATCTCCTAAAAAGCCCTAATTTTATGAAATCTGAATTTTTTTTTGATCTTTTTGTGTTTTTTTTAAGATCAAATGTAAATTAGTGGAGAGGGGAGAGGGGAGAGAGAGAGATACCTGTGAGAGAGAAGAGATTGTGGTGGTGCATCGGTGGTGGTGGGGACGGGTTTGGGGTGGCCATTGGTGGTGCTACGTAGAGAGGAGACTGTGTGAGATGGAGGAGAGAGAAGAGATGAGATGGTTGTGGTGGTGCGTCGGAGGTGGTGGGAGTGGGTTTGGGGTGGCCGTCGAGAGGAGAGTGTGTGAAGTGAGGTGATCTGGTTTGATTTTGGCTGAGGGAGATCTGGTTTTGAAATTTCCGAAATTTTTTGAATATTGTCAAAACAGGTGTGGTTGAAGTGGGGGCAAATTTGAATTCCTGAAATTTCAAAAATAGGAGAGGAGGGGGGGCGCCAAGAAGTGGGACCACTGTTCTTTCCATGTCATTCTTTGTTGTCTCTTGGTTTGTTTCTTTACTAATAGCATTCCTGTGTTTTGTGGGCTGCAGTTGGGGCAATAATTGGAGAGCATGGAAATGTAGGAATGATTTAGTTTTTAACGGGATTAGGACAAGGCCAGATGTTGCATGTCAATTGGCTATATTGGATGCCCTACTTGAAAGCTATGGAAGGAACGAGACGAGGAACTAATGAGGAGAGATCAGCAAGGGTCCAAGAGCAGATTCGGTGGGAGCCTCCGCAAGAGGGATGGGTTAAAATTAATTTCGACATTGGCTTGGATCGTCATAGCAGATGTGGGGGTGTGGGAGTGGTTATCCGTGATTCTTCGGGCAAATTCAGAGCAGCTCGTTCGGTTCATGTTCCAAATGTGTTTGATCTTTTGCTTAGGGAAGCTTTGGCTGCTCGGGATAGTTGTAAATTTGCAGAGGAATTGGGTTTTGAGCGCATCGTGTTTGAAGGAGATTCCAGACAGATGGTGCAGCTTATTCAGAGGCTAACGGAGGAACATAACAGATTAACTGTGGTTTTGGCAGATATCAACCGTGTTCGGTCTACTTTTACGTAGTCCTTGGTGCGGTGGCAATGGAGTTACTCATTGCTTGGTCTAGAGTGCTGTGAGAGGGAGTTATTCTTGTACTTGAAAGTTTATCCATCCTTCGTAGCTTCTATCCTCCCTTAAGAGAGACGGATGCCCTATATGATGTTTTTGTCTTTGCTTCTTTTATAATCAAGATCCTATCATTTTGAAAAAATAAATAAAAATTCCTTTTTCTTCTCCCTTGTTATCCTCTTTCCCCACCCTTCCTTCTCTCTTATATTTTCTTCTTTTTCTTTGGTTGGTGGTGTGTGTGTCTTGTGTGTGTTTGTGTGACTGTGTCGTGTGTGTGGTGTGTTGTACGTGGAATGGAGGAAGCCTATTTATACAAGGCTTAGTTTATTCTAGATCATATCTAAAATTATCTAATATCTAAATAAATCTAGAGTAAATCTTGTATTATCCAATCAAATCTAAATATATCTAGGTATATCTCTAGAATATTCTCTCAACTAGGGATATCTAATCCGATTCGTCCTATAATAAGAGGCAAATTCTCTATTTTTTTTTTGTAGACTTTACGTCACAACAAATATACTTCCTAAATCCTAACAGTGAGCGTCCACTAAATGTTATACCACTTATTATTACTATTGTATATATATTTTATTGTGTTATTTATTTTTAAAAATCGGGGTGTTACATCCTCCATTGTGAGAGCCCACCCAAGTCCCACATCGGTGGGAATTAAAAAGGAAAAGCAGTGTAAAACATATCACGACCAGCTAATGTATAACTTGAAGTTAACTTTTTGAGCCACGTGGTTAGGTGAATAATTAGCAGGTCAGCTGGCGCGGGTCGTTACATTATTTGAATAGAAGTAGATCATGGTTCATACACTTCTAGTGCCGAAGAGTGTGTGAATACGAAAATAAGAAAATTTTGTCAAAATGTAGTGAGAGAATGAGGAACACTATTACACTTATTTTGTTTTCATATTGAGGGTGTTTTTGTCATTTGAGCATCCAAATTAACATCGTTTAGAGGATACTTAACAAAAGTTTATATATATATATATATATATATATATATATATATTGTCAGCCAAAGCAAGGGAGGCCTCTGCTATTCATAAATTTTAGGGGAGGTCTATGTTTTTGTCAGAAATCTCAAGGGAGATCAGTGAAATTTATCCAAAATACTAATTTTGTTTCTTCTTTGTTTGGAATTTAAAGAAGAAAAGAATAAAGTAATAAAAGTAAATATAAATCAATTTCCACTTTTGTCTATATTTTTCTTATTTCCACTTTGTCAATATTTTCTCAATCCTTCTACCACCACACCCATTTACACACCCATTCACATACACATGTTGTAAGTGTGGGTGTTTGAATGGGTGTGGTGGTAGAATTTTCCATATTTTCTCTTCTAGTTGTAGTTCTTGATTCATAATTTCAAGGGTTAATGCTGTGTTTGGTTTGTTTTTGAAATTTTTTTTGAAAATTAGTACGGGTAATAAGTGGAGATAAATGTTGGAAGTATGGGAAATTTTTTGAAAAATTCTTTTTGAAAAGGGAAGAGAACAAGGCATAAATACCCGGACACCCCTCGAAATTAACCTCTTTGTCTCGCTCACCCTCTATAAAAAATTCTCCCTAAGACCAGAACCATTCATTAAAGTTTTCATTTGAAGGACCTAACTCCACTAGACGGAAATAATAAAAAGACCATTTCGCCCTTCTATATATATGTTCATTACACACTTCTTTCTCCAAACGAAGAATCCACAAATCCCAAACCCATTCACGACCACCAAGCCACCTCTCTCTCTCTCTCTCTCTCTCCGAATGGGTTTGGATTTTTGTTTTTTCCATGTTGGCCATTGATAATCAGGCAAATCTAACATCCCTATTACAAAGCCACCAACCCCGGCGACCACCTAGCAGCCGCCTGATCATCTCCCTCAAACCGCAGTCACCGCCGACCATCCTCCATCCCTAGCCGCCGCAAATCTCTCCTTCCCATACACGTAGTTAACCATCATCTTTCTCATCTCTTTCAAGCTTCGCCGCGCCGCCCTCGAATCCACCATACGATTCCACCGCTGCATTTTGATTTGTGGCAAAGTTTGGTGGTCGGTGGTGGTTGCCGTTCGAGCAAAGTTTTGTTTCTATCTACTGTCTGATTGTTGTCCGGGCCATCGCCGTTCCGTCGCATTTTTGTTGTTCCATCATCTTAATTTTCTGTTGATTTTGCTTGTGTGTTGGAAGTTTTTGCTCTAGAGGGGAAAAACAAAATGAAGTAGTTACAGAGTGCGAATTTGGATTTGGGTATGGCGAAAATCGAAACTCAATTGAGTATGTTCCAGGATTTTCAAAAGGAACCCAGAGGCAAAATTAGGATTTGGGTTTTTAGAACAAAATTAGGCAAAATTGAAGAAGATTTCGAAGCTCCAACACAAATGGAGGTGGAGAGAGGTGTGGGTTTCACCGTCCAGTTATAGAACTCCGGCGCCGACGACTAGAGTTCTCGTATCGAGTTCATCTTTTTACTTCGTTCTCCTTTACTCCTGGCAGCCATGGATGACAACGACGGTGGATTTAGTAGTTGTGGGTGGCGACGTGGCTGCCAACGATGGTGGATTTAGTAGTTGTGGGTGGCGACGGGCCGACGGCGATGAAGGATGTGGTGGTGGTGATGGGAGGCGGTTGTGGCACATTTTAGGCTCCGTTTGGATGCATCATATAGAAGGGGGATTATTTTTCACCCCTTTATAAGACCTTGGCCCCACACTTTGCCCCCGTTTGGGAGCCATAAACTGCAGGGGTTTTCCAGAACACCGTTCTTGGCTAAGACCGGAGAAAGGGGCATCAGCGGTCTTATCTTCGGCTGGGGTTTGAGGTTCCCATAAGTTATCCCCCCCAAATCCCCCTCGAAAATGGACGATTTCACCCCTCTTAATCCCCCTTCTCCCAACCCCCAATACCCTAGCCCAAATTCAAAACCCTGGTTTTTTTTTTTTTTACTATGAACAAAGACAATGAAACAAGAAGAATAGAATGAACAAAAACAAATCGGAGAGAGGGAGGGATCGAACCAGGCCAACGAGACCGTGGCGTTCACCAGGGATCGGAGAAACGAAATGTGTCGCAGTTTTTCTTCTTTCTTCTTCTACTGTTCTCTCTCTTTCTCTCTCTCTCTCTCTCTCTCTCTCTCTCTCTCTCTCTCTCTATAAAAGAACGAAATGGGACAGGTTCGATAAGAACAATGACAATAACATGAAAATTATTAGGTGCATGTGTGCCCAAGTGTTATCATGCACCCCCACTCATAATCAATTAAAAATGTAAATTAAATAAGGGTATTACAACCCTCCATAAAACATAATTTTTTTTAAAAAAAATGAATTTTATAAAAAATATATATCTATAATAATACTAAATTCATTAATTTGTTAGTACAAATAAATATTACGGCATAAATTGTGAAAGAATAATTAAATTTGTAATTATATATAAAACGTAATACATAATGAATTTAGGGACTGCACAAGGGCAAAATGGTCATTTGGCAGCTTTTTACATCATCCACCATTTCTTATACCCCCTATTAATCCTTCATCCAAACGAAGTACTATTTAATCCCCCTTCTCTAATACCTCATCCAAACAACCTACTATTTAATCCCCCCTCTATAAACATCACATCAATGTGGGTTTAACGCCCCCATTTTCGGGTACGTTAATTAAACATTTTATTGAATTAAAAGACTAAGAGTCAAGCTCATTATTACAACATAGATCCTACTAGAGTACTTTTTATTACACAGAGGATGGGAATTCTAAGGCAGTCTATTACTCCGCTTCTTCCTCCATCCTAGCAAGATCCTCGGCTCCAAAAGCCTCCAATGTGTACTGTTCACCTTGTTCGTCAATCAACTCTGACACATTATATCAGCGTCGCCCCCAGTATAATATGTCAGGGTCACCAAAAAGGTATCACCGTGAGCTACAAGGCTCAATAGAATAAACCATACCCACTAACCCTTAACTTATAACAAGAAGCAGATAAATAATTACACATACTCATTTAACAACATAGTTAACAATTACACATTCGCATTTACTAGCGTTGGTGTCATGCCTTTTCTTGAGTTTCTCCTACGCGACTCATCATAGACCGTGTCATCCCTTTTTACCTTTATTTGCAAAATCAACATTTCCAAGTTTTATTAACAAATTGCTACTAACAGGCTACCAAGTCCGGCTACATTAGCAACACACACGATGGCTACCAAGTCCGGCCATATCATGGTTTTCAAAACTTCCTCTTTCAAATTTTACATTGGCTCATCTCCTCGAATAACCAAGCAATACTACCAATGAAACTACCATGTCCGACCCCATTGGTAATCTTCACAATGGGCTACCAAGTCCGGCCTCATTACGGTTTTCAAAAACATACTCACATTGGGCTACCACGTCCGGCCACAATGTAGTTTCAAAAATATTTTATCCAAGACCAATTATTTCCTTTATCCACACCCTAGGTGCCATGTTTCTAACTTTCTCGATTTTTGTGTCTCGTTCGCATGCCATGACTCCGCGGTAGTTCTTTTCACATTTTAAGTAATCTTGAAAACTAAACTAACAAGATCATCCAACTCTATATTCACTATCATGCTCATATTGTCACATAATCATGCTCAATCATATTTAAGCATAACGCCACATGTACGGGCGCCTTTGGAGTGATAAATCACTTATGCTTCAATCAACAATCACAAGTAATGTAAGTAAACATGTAGTCATGCTCATCACCATCTTAAAATCAATTACGAATAATTAAAGCTAATCTAGGAACGTTATTTTTCAAAAACTCATGCTTCTTTTTAAAGTTTAAAACAACATATGTTTATTGATATTTCTACGTATACCTAGAATTTAGGAGGTGTAGGAAAATTCCACTATACTTAAAGTTATGGCGTAAGGAGTATTCTACCGCTCTTCTTGGCGGTAGGCGGCTACGGATTTTGGAAAGTGGTACGTCGGACGGAGTAACGGCTTAAGAATGGCTTCGATAGCTTCGAAAGAGAAAGGTTTCTCTCGAAACTAAGTCTTGACTAACACTACTAAAACTTTTGGATCGGTAGGGTGGTTGTATGGTGGTTTAGTGGCGGCACTAGAAGAGTTTCTTGAAGAACTAAGGAAGAACCTCAAGAACAAGCTAAGAACTAAGCAAGAACACTAAAATTTCTAGAGAGAAGTTGGAGGTTGGAAAAGGTGTGAGTTGAATGAAGAGTTTGAAGTCTATTTATAGGCAAGCAAGGTCTCCCCCCTCCTCTCTTGGCCGGCCCCTCTCTCTCCCTTTGTCCAATGGATTTTGTTCCAAGATCAAGCCATGTCAAGCTTATGTCATCAACCTAGATCTTCTTCTTCCAAACTAGGACAAGGTTTATGTTATTCTATGGGGTTTTAGGTCTAATCTAGTACTTGGAAGGAGTAGAAAATAAGGTATTGTTGTCCTTGGTCAAGAAAGAGTAAGAACCCTAGATTGTGTAGTACATGGTGATGCAATAGGATGACCAAGTGCTAGATATGGGAGTACACTAGTCACACACATCACACTCTCTCTTCCTCTCTCAACTGACCTCTCTCTCTCTCTCTCTCCCTCCTCTCCCTCTCGGCCATTCTCTCTCTCTCTCTCTCTCTCTCTCTCTCTCTGGTACTTTGGACACCTAAGCTTGAAAGGACAAAGGGTTGGTGGTTGACTATGTGAAAGAGTAAGATCATGGTGTAAGGTTGTAAGAGATTTGGTAAGGGAAGTCTAGTACCTTTAGTCCACCTCATGTCCTTCATATTTTTCTTCTTTCATTAGTACATGTACATATATATATATAACTTAGATTTGGTAGAAGAAGGTCAAGGAGTACAAGCATATCCTTCTCTCTCTCTCTCTCTCTCCTATCTCTCTCCTCTCTCGGATTCTCTCTCTCTCTCTCTCTCTCTCTCTTGATTAGTATATGCATATATATATGGAAGACTAACTAAAAAGGACAAGGTACTATATGATCTTATCTTAGATTTTTAGGTCAAAATTCTAAACAGAATAAGCCTAAATGCCACCTATGTACTTATGAACTATATTCTAATACATAGAATCTTAGGATGACATATACATAATACATACCTTAATTAAATAAGTACATATCATATCTAGTAAGTAATTAACTAAAATAAACCTAGTACTATGGCTTAACTTGGCCTTATTGACCAATGGACCATAATTCCCCTAACTTTTATTATCCAATGGTTAATGGATGGAAGTACTATGCTTATATAATCTATCTATATTAGTACAATGACTCAAGGTGAATCTAATTAAACTAATAGATCTTGTACTAGGTGGAAAGACTAACCTATTGTCCAATGGTTAACAATTCTCCTAAAATTCTCCTAACTTTTATTATCCAATGGATAAAGGTGGTAAGGAATATATAAACATATAAAGGTGTACCTAGCAATCTAGTCACAATATCCTAGGTAGAAACCTATTGTCCAATGGATAAAGATTACCCTAGCATTTATCGTCCAATGGGTAAAGAACAAAGGTTCGATTAGGTTTCCCTAACGATTAGTTAGAAGCTAACTAGGCTTGCTAAATAGGATTCCCAGCCAAGAAATGTAACCTTAGGGTTTACTATCTCACTTGTCTTAAGAAAATGACTATATTGCATGGCGACGATGAAACTAGATTTGAATTGAATAAATCTAATTATGACGGATTATTAGAAATCAAGAAATTTATAGAGTCATTAAAATAAGCAACGAGATTTTTATTCACTGAAAATCGGAGTTGTTACAGTGGATCCCCCCTTATTAACTAATACCCCCTACTATCTTATCCCCCCTTATTAACTAATACCCCCTACTATCTTATCCCCCCTTATTAACTAATACCCCCAATTCTTTACCCGCATCCAAACGGGCCGTTAGTGTTAAGGTTTCGTAGAGAAGGAGATGGAGAGGGAGAGTAAAGGCAATATTGGAACATTTTATCCTTTTTGAAATAATTTAGGTCAAAATTTTAACATTTTTAGACGGAATCCTAATGGAAGTGGTGTACGGAACGAAAAAAACTTTAATGAGAAGATCTCTCCGTAGGCAAAATTCTAAGAGGAAGTGAGCAAGACAAAGAGGTAAACTTCGAGAGGTGTCTAGGTATTTAACCCTAATTTCAAATAGAGTGTGAAGTAATTTCCGTGGTGGAGGGGTGGAGAGCGGTCTTGTTTTTTGGATGAAGTACTTGATCATTGACAAAAAACATGTTCATACTACTTCAATATTGTGTTTAACTAGTACTCTACAAAACGATAAGTCTTGTTTAATGGAGATTTCCTGGGCTTTTAGTTATTGTTTTCACAAGCCTTTTTTTTCCCGGTAAATTGGGCTAGGGTCCGTTTTGAAGGTGTTTTTGGGTGTTTAGTCCAGTCCAATGTATAATAGTGGTAAAGGTCCATTACTGTAACATTTATTAGGTCTACAGTCCGTTTCTAGACGAAAATGCCCTTACTGCCGTGTATTATATAATGCGTTATTTTTTAACTTTGTTCGTTGGTGCTTCTCTCTCTCTCTCTCTCTCTCTCTCTCTCTCTCTCTCTCTCTATCGCGCTTTCGGTCATAAAGAGAGATCTGTTCCAACGATCACCCCCAACGGTGCTTCTCTCTCTCTCTCTCTCTCTCTCTCTCTCTCTCTCTCTCTCTCTCTCTCTCTCTCTCCTGCGATCACAGCTCAGCTCAGTTCTCTCTCTCTTCCCGCGATCACAGCTCACGATCACGATCTCTGTCTTCGGAGTTCTTCCTGATCGCGATCGTTGTGTTCTTCTCTGTCGCAGTATTTGATTTGATTTTTGCCTCTCGCTGTGTTCTTCTCTGTCGCAGTATTTGATTTGATTTTTGCTGTGTTCCTCTATTTTTGTGTTTATAGAGTTTATTTGCTAAATTAGCGTTATCTTTATTCTGGTAGATACTGAGTTTGTTTTTTGTTGAGATAACATTATCTATTGCTTTATTCTGGTAGATACAGAAATTATTGTTACTGAGATATGTGTATCACTGTGAACTGTATTTGCTGAGATACTGTTATCTCTTTCTATTTTTGTTTATTTGCTGAGATAGCATTATCTATTTCTTTGTTCTGGTAGATACTGAGACTGTTTTTGTTGAGATAACATTATCTATTGCTTTGTTCTCGTAGATAGACTATTTTTTTGAGATATGTGTATCTGATTTGTTTATTCTGATATATGTTATCTGTTTGCAGACTGAACTGTTTTTGGAAGTTGAAATGGATTCTTCTATTCTTCTATTCTTCTATTGTGCAAATATGGATCCTATAGTCTTGTTGTTAAGGTGACAGAAGGTTATCAATTTGAGGATCTTATTGGAAGTATTTCTAACAAGTGGAATGGTTTGGTATCAATGAGGTTATTGTATTCTGTTTGTGATCATCTTAATATACTCCTTGAGAATGATGATGATTTTCGTAATATGATGGATTTAGCTGCTGCATATGGTGCTCGTTGTGTTGAGGTATCTGTTGAAGATGAATTGTACAGTTAGTAGCCGTTTTGAAATTGGTGAAAGCAGTCGTAGCAATGGAAATGGTGGAGTAACTAGTAGTTCGCATTCTGAAATTGTTGAGGATCCTTTTGAAAAGTTTTGTCCTCATCATGAGACAAAAAGACTTTCTGCTGATTGGGCGTATTTGATTAGTCATGTTGGTCAAGAATTTAGAGGTGGTGTCAAGGATTTTAGGTTATCTTTGTGTAAGTATGCAATTGAAGTTGGATTTAGGTTTAAATATTTGAAGAATGATCAATCAAGAGTGACAGCTGAGTGTGCTTTTAAGGCAGATGGGTGTAAATGGTTTGTTCATACAATTCTAGACAAATCAAATCGTTTTTTTTGCATTAAGGAGCTTGAAAAAGAACACAGATGTGGTGCTACAATTTGTAATTCAAAAAATTCTCGGATGTCTTCAAAGCTTGTTGCGGAAGAAGTTCTTGATGAAGTTCGTTCAAAGGCGTCGTATAAGCCTATAGATGCTGTTAGATTCTTCAGGCAACGATACGGTACTACAATCGGATATCACCATGCGTGGTTAGGTGTTGAGATGGCGAACAATGATACTTAAGGTGATTATGCATTGTCATTTAACAAACTTCGATTGTATGCGGAGGTAGCGAAGGAGAAAAATCTCGATAGTGTTGTGGACGTTGAATGTTGTGAAGATAATCGGTTTCAAAGGTTATTTGTGGCATTCGATGCATGCATCAACGGATTCAACTACTGTCGGCCTTTTTTGTGTATTGATGGTACTTTTTTTACGAGGAGATATAAGGGAACTTTGCTCGCAGCCGTTGGGAAGGATGCTGATAATGGTCAATTTTTTTCTTCTTTTTTTTCAAATTCGGAGAATGTTTATGCTGAGATAGAGTTATCTCTCTCTTTTATTTGTGAATTGAATTGGCTGGGATACTGTTATCTCTTACTAGTTTTGTGATTATTGGCTAAGATAGCATTATCTATTGCTTTATTCTGGTAGATACAGAGACTATTTTTACTGAGATACCGTTATCTTTTGCTTTATTCTGGTAGGTAGAGACTGTTTTTATTGAGATACCATTATCTCTTGCTTTATTCTAGTAGATACAGAGACTGTTATTGCTGAGATACTGTTATCTATTATTTTTTGTGGTGTAGGCTTGTTTCCGATTGCTTATGGTGTTGTTGATTCCGAGACCGACGATAATTGGCTTTGGTTTTTGTTGAAGTTAAGATCTATTCTGTCAGCTCGTGAACTTACTTTTATAACGGATTGCCATACTGGTCTTGTGAAGCATGTGCCAGAGGTTTTCTCAAACGGATATCATTCTTATTTCTGCAACATTTGAAGAATAACTTGAGGGATAGGGTGTCAGGAAGAGCACCTAATGGTTTTCAGGAACGAGTAGTGAGTCTCTTCAATGATTGTGCTCTTGCACCTACAGTATTAGATTTTGAAAACTGTGTAAATGAATTGTTTGAGGTCGGTGGAGACAGAGCTAAGGAGTTTGTTGCTTCCATTCCATTGTATAATTGGGCGAATGCATATTTCCCAGGTAAACGATATGGGGAAATGACCTCAAATGCTGTGGAGTCTTTCAACAACTGGATTCTTGAAGCTCGTAAGTTGCCAGTCCTTAAATGTGTTGATACGATCAGGGTTCAAATCATGACTCAAATGTGTGAAAGGAAACAGTTATCAAGAAAGTTGAACAGTGGTTTGTGTCCTGAATATGATGCGAAATTGAGAGAGTTCTTTAATAAAGGACGGACATGGACTGTGTTTGGATCAAGTGATGAGGTTTTTGAAGTGTCTTCATTACCAGCGGTTGTGGTTGACATAAGAAACGAGACATGCACGTGTTGTCGTTGGCAGCTCTATGGTTTCCCTTGTGTGCATGCATTCACAGCTCTTCAGAAGAATGGCATAGATGTATCCAATTATATTGATCCATTATACACTGCTGATGCTTTCCGATTCTCCTACGATTGTCCTATACATCCTGTTCCTATTTCTACTCTTGGAGTTGCACAAGTGTCTGAAAATTCTGCTGTTATTCTTCCTCTTATTCTTCCTCCTAAGACAAGGAGGCCACGTGGGAGACCCAAGGTTGCAAGAATCCGGTCAAGGGGTGAGAAGTTGAGGCAAATAAGGTGTGGCAGGTGCAAGAAGTTAGGAAATCATAATAGGAAGATATGTAAGGAAGCTTGCGATTGATTCATTGTGTTCTATTGTTGATTCATATTCATTGGACATTGAATGAAAGGTTGAATGTTGGCTGAGATACTGTTATCTCTCTCTCTCTTTTGTTTTTACAGAGCATGTTTAGGGTTTACGGTTTGTGGGTTTAGGGTTCACAAAGAATGTTTTGTATGAGATAGCTTTATCTTTCACTCTATTTTGTGAAATGTATTGGCTGAGATACTGTTATCTCTTTTAATTTTTGTGTTGATAAAGATTTTATTAGCTGAGATAGCATTATCTCTTGCTTTATTCTGGTAGATAGACTATTTCACAGCATCAGTTGTATATCAAATGAAAAGATATAGAAATGTTATCATAACAAAACGATGACCTGCTATTTCCCATTGTTCGGAGCCGACCATGCATATGTGTCGTTTTTAACAAAAGAACAGCTATTGTAATTCAATACAGATTTTATTGGCTGAGATAGCATTATCTCTTGCTTTATTCTGGTAGATAGACTATTTCACAGCATCAGTTGTATATCAAATGAAAAGATATAGAATTGTTATCATAACAAAACGATGACATGCTATTTCCCATTGTTCGGAGCCGACCTTGCATATTTGTTATTTTTAACAAAAGAACAACTATTGTAATTCAATACAGATTTTATTGGCTGAGATAGCATTATCTCTTGCTTTATTCTAGTAGATAGACTATTTCGCAGCATCAGTTGTATATCAAATGAAAAGATATAGAATTGTTATCATAACAAAAGAATAGCTATTGTAATTCAATAAAGAGCAGGCAAGACATTTCATATACAAGCCCTGGTACAGGGAATTCCAATTGTTCGGAGCCGACCATTCATATGTGTCAGTTTTAATAAAAGAGAACACCTATTGTACTTCTAACAGAGCAGCCAAGACATTTCATATACAACCCTGGTACGGCGAATTACAATTGTTCGGAGCCGACCATTCATATGTGTCAGTATTAACAAAAGAACACCTATTCAACAAAAGAACACCTATTCAACTTTCCAACACCTAGTCAGTCTTCAAATCTAACTTTCGGTCTTTTCAAAGAGCTTCTGTCCATGTTCTTGGTTTATCATGCAGGAACCTCTGCAACAATAACACTCTGTATTGTCTGATTTCATTAGTTGTCAATGACTCAGGGATGCGATCTCCCTGTGCAAGCTTGTCAATGATGTAGCAGACTATAATTCCACAGTCAACGCTGCAAAAGTTGTCATAATCAGAGTTTAGAAGGATAGAAATAGAGTGCACAGGAGTATCGAAATAAGATGCTAAACAAGATTAATTGGCTTACGTTCTAGGTCTTTGTTGCAGAGATGCAGGTGAGATTATTGGAGCATCAAACTTTTGCTTTTCAAAGATTGTTTCGTTTTGTGATGAGAGCATGAATGTTGGGGTATGGTTTTTCTTCACGAATCCTTCAACGTAACTTTTCTGCATTTGCAAAGTCAAATATTTGTTTATTATTATTTTTGTGTCATTTGAGTATGGATTACAAGAAGTCTCAGTATTACCATTAAACGAGCATCTGTAAGGTATGCATCAGCATTTTTTCCAGTTGGTCTAATGGAGTTGTAATGCCTCCATTGCCCATCCTCAATGTCATAAACCAAGACAGTCCAATGGTATGGATCGTTGTCCTGCTCTTTATTACCTCCTGAGGAATTTATTGGGAAAACCAAGTAGCGATAGACAAGTTCTTTTTGAATGAGTTCTAGCAGCTTGTCATCAAGGAACATCTTTCTGACCTCATTTTTCTTGTCCTTCAGTAGGCTCTGTCAGAAGGAAGTGTTTCACAAATCACATGCGACAAAATACATACCATATACCAGTTGAGATAACCATATCTCTTGGTTTCTGTTGGATAATTCAGAACGTAGAATTCATGAGATATTCTTATCTCTTGTTCTTTGTGCGCAAAAATAGTATATGTGAAGCAAGAGATAATAGTATCTTAGACACATAATATGTTTTTGATATTCTTATCTCTTGTTTCAACTAAGATAGAGTTATATCTCACTTTATTTGCGAACTGTATTTGACTGAGATAATCTCTTTCTTCAGTGCACGCTAAAACCCTAACAAAATAAACTAAGAGATAACTCTATCTCAGCCAATTCAATTCACAAATAAACTAAGAGATAACTCTATCTGCCAGAAATATAGTGTATTGGCAAAAATGAAGCAAGAGATAACAACATCTCAGATAAATAGTGCTGGTATCTCACAAACTTAATAAAGAGATAATGTTATCTCATCGAAAACATTTTCTGGTAGTACAATGTACACACATGCGAATGTGGATAAAGCAAGAGATAGTAATATCACAATATATAAGACCAAGTGCACGCTAAAACCCTAAGAAAATAAACTAAGAGATAACTCTATCTCAGCCAATTCAATTCACAAATAAACTAAGAGATAACTCTATCTGCCAGAAATATAGTGTATTAGCAAAAATGAAGCAAGAGATAACAACATCTCAGATAACTCTATCTTTCTTCTTTTTTTGTGTTTATATAGAGTTTATTGTTTGAGATAGCACTATCTCTTGATTTATTCTGGTAGATACACTGTTTTTGCTGAGATACCGTTATCTAGTTTTGACCATAATACATAATAAAATCCAATAGGTAATGATGCTTACCATTCCCTCTGGAAGGCTGCTCAGTGGTGCCTCTAAGAGTTTAGCGGCAAGCTCATTCATTTTCCATTTCATAAACCTTGGAAAAGTTTGTTGAGCTGGTTCCATAATGTGGGTATGTTCATAGAGTCAGTACTGTTTTCAATGAAAATAGGTGTTAGATGTCGTTGATATTTGACTACAAGAAAGGGTAGAAGATTTTTACCAGGAGTGCAGTGGTGCAACCACCAACAATCGTTGGATTCTTGGAGTTCGTTAACAAGATAATTGGTGATGAACGCTGACCAATTGTAATTTGCATTATTTTCCAAATCCTCAACAAGCTTGAGGTAGGACCAATTCAGGTTTGGACCTGTTGTTGGGAAAAACAGTGTTCCAATGGTGTACAATGTCAGAAGACGGGCCAAATCTTTTGCATCTTCTATCTCTGATACTTGTTTTTGCTTCTTCTTCTGCTTCTTGACGGGAGGTTTCAAAATATTTTCAATTGTCACCCTCATTGTTGGAAGGTGCATGGTGCTTGCCCCAGCAAAGACTCAATTGGCAAATTATGTGTCTGGCCTTCGCCCGTGGGTTGTGATGTGGATCTTCACTGGTCCAGATGTGATTCCAAAAATGACGCCAAGCTCAAGATCAGTTAGAGCAATATCTTTCCCTACAAGCAAAAACTTTGCTTGTCCTCTCTTATATGTCTCTATCAACTTGACAAGGATGGGATCAGATTTCTTCACCATTTGCTCATCAATACTGCCTTCAGTAATTGCAAACAACATGTTTGCAAAAGGTGATTTCTGAATCTGTTCGGATTGATTTCATTGAACTTTACATCATGTAGAAGGCTTACAATGCTGTAAAGATTCGACCTACAATAAAAGATACAAGATAACAGCAGTACCTAGCAAAAATGAAAGAGATAACACTATCTCAAAAAAATAACACCTTCAGGTTATTGTATAATGGCACACCAAGTAGTTACCTGTATTGCAAACGTTTTGGTTTAACGTCCTATTCCTTCACCTCCTTTACGTCCTCTTCCTCCTTTTTTTCTTCTTCTTCTTCTTGCTTTTTCTATTTTTTTGTTCTCCTCTTTGGTTTAACTTATGTCTCTTCCTCTTCCAGTTGTTTTTCTTTTTCTTTTCTTTGTTGTTTCACTCCTTGTTTTTATGCCTTCTTCTTGTTGTTGTTGTGGTTTCTTTGTAGTCTTCTTGCGGGCTAAAATTTTGAATCTTTTGAATCTTTTGGGTCTTTCAGGGTTTTCGGGAGGTTTTCAGGGTTTTGTATCATTTTGAATCTTTTGTATCTTTTTCCTGTTAAAACAGATGAGAAAACAGTATCTCAACCAATTCAATTCACAAATAAACTAAGAGATAACTCTATCTGCCAGAAATATAGTGTATTGGCAAAAATGAAGCAAGAGATAACAGTATCTTATGTGGTGGCAAGCTTTCTTCGGTTGGACCTTGTAGCTTGGATGGTTGAGGCTTGCACGAGGATGGGTTAGACCTGCACACGAAGCAACCGCGTTAGTGCCCAAACTCGGAGCGTGGTGGTCCGGGGCAGGCACTCCGACGCTCTAGTCAGAAACAGGAGAGGAGATATCGAAGAATAGTTTAGGGTTTGAGAAAGTGTTACCTCATTCTAGAGGGGAATCCCTCCTTTTATAGACAAAGGGAGCGAAGAGTTCGGCCCTCATGAGCCCATCACGCGCTGTGTAATGAACCCGCCAACCTCGGACCCAGATAGACTTCCCAACCTTGGACCTATCCAATCCCCCATATTCCGCTCCTAAATATAAGGGATGGGATAAGACGTGAGGTTGCCTGCTCATGCCCATCTCTTCCTAACTTCCTCTTCAAGTTAGGGGACAGGAGGCTCGGCGAGCATAGGTTCCGCCGGACAGACGGCACGGCACTGATAGCTTCTACAGGGGCAATCTCCTACCCGTTCGGCAGGGACTCGCCGAACCAGATCATACTCCCCCTTGGATCAATACCACGGTTAACTTAACCGTGTTCGGCAAGACTTGGATCGGATACCGAGCCAACCCGCCGACCCATGGGTGGTAAACACATTGGTCCGGCTAATTGGAGCAACGTGGCCACCGTTCTGGTCCCTCCGCCGGACCACGCCCTCCACAATAGCCCCTCAACCTCTTCCTCCCTTGCAAAAGGTGGGAGGGGTTGACCATCTGAGCAAAACATTCTACCGAGGGCGTCCTGAGGCAAACACGTCGGGCCTCTCTTGCCGGGCCAGTGAGGGCAGGTGAAGAGCCTTTGCGAACCCCGGAGTAATGATGAACCCGTTGCAACGGGGGCTGATGGGACCGTTGGGAGTCAGAGATCGAACGGTCCACCCTGAAACTGAAACGGCGTGGGGTGCCACGTGGTGAAAGGGGAAATGACGCCGGTACGGAACGGTGCAGGCTTTCCACGTGGCATGTCGAGAGTGGGCGGAATGGCGACGCTTCGGTTCTCGCATTCGACGCTTAGGGTTCCACCCAGCCAATCCATCCGCTATATAAGCGGGGAGGCGGGACAGAAAAACACTTTCTACTCTCGCCTCCTCGCTCTGCAACTCCAACTTCCGCTGCCATTCCTTTCGCCACCGTTGCTCCGCCACTCACCGCTGTCCAGTTCCACCATTTCCAGGTAACTCCGCCATCCCTTTTGATTCATTCCATGAGTACTTGAAGATGCAACATCACTCACACCCCCACGTTTGCACAAAAAGTACTCGTTATTTGAATAGTGTCGATCTCCCATGGCCGCCCGCGGCCGTAGCCCACCATCTGGACCGCCAACAACGGTGGTCCTCCACCGTGCCAATTTCGACACTTGATAAGAACCCACGACTTCCGCCGAGGAGGATCCCAGAGGATCCCCCGTCTGGGATCCTCCTCGGCAGGGATTAGATGCACATGAGTAGCCATGCTGAAGTAGGAATTCTCATCACCCCTTCTATTTCTTACTCTGTCTAGGTCTTCAGCATGGTGGATCCAAACTCCTACTCACCGAGCATCGATCCCGAAGCTTACCCAGACCTTCAAGAGACCATCCAGGAGCTCGGCAGAGGGTATAGGAGCTTCAACAAAAGCTCAAGCAACTTTGCCCGGCGGGCCGGGGGCCCAATCATCCCCGGCATCCACGTCCCCCTTCAGGTGGATGACAGATCCTCTAGGGACATACTCTACGGGCGGAGTGACTCCCCCGGCGAGTCCGCCGAGGACGACACGCACGGCTCCATCCCAGAAGAGACTGGTAGGGAGCGAGCAGCCACCGGGGCCCAGGCCAGCACATCGACATCAGCTGGTCCGCTGCCGAGCACCTCTGACGCAGAAGGAGGTGCCGAACCACCCCCGCCGAGGGACATTGACCTCATCCCCCTGCTACCAACGGGTCTCGGACCCATGCCGTACAACCACTTCTACGGCGACGGTCCGGGTGGTTTCACACAGGTCTTCCGGACCAAATACTCGATCCCGGATGACGTCCTTGTCGAAAGGGTAACCACCGAGAGGGTTCCCTTCGGCGAAGACTTCATCGCCCTTCCTCTGTACGCCATTATCGAGGGAGGGGTAAGGTTCCCGATGAACCCCTTCCTCCGGTACTTCCTGGCAGATTACAACCTTGCGCCGATCCAGGTGGCGGTCAACAGCTGGCGCATCCTGTGCTCGGCGATAAGGTTAACCGAGATCAACCAGCTGCCGTTCACCCTTGGGGACCTGATGCTAATGTACATGGTGTCAAGGAGCCCCAAGTACGACAAGTACTACCTCACCACCCGCCAACACTTTGACCACCTGGTGGACCGCCTCTATGACACTGAAAAGTCGGGGGGGGGGGGGTTCTGGTCAAAGTGTCCGGCAACTTCGAGTGGGGTCCCATTAACCCCCAACTTGACGATCCCTTTCCAACTAGGAGAGGTACGGCGATCGAGAGGCCTTACAAAATTCCTCGAGTACGAGGGTTTCCCGGCCACGGGGACAAGCCTGGTATACATCTCCCTTTCTGTACTGACTTCCATATTTTCCTTTGTACATCGTATTGATCTCTTTCTTCTACTTGCAGATTGCTCCGCACCGAACAAGGGACTCCTTATCACAGGCAGGTGGACGAACCTGATTGCCCTGCTCCGATGCCCAAATCGAGACGCGCCGACCCTCCTCGGTTACACTCCATTCTACCATGGGTTTGTTAACCGAAAGGACAAGGAGAAAATGGTGAGGAAGACAATCGACCTTGTCACCGTCGCCGGGCAGGCATTGCAGATGCAGTACCTGGCCCAAGATCTCTCATCCTCCGGGCTGCCAAAAAGGAAGGAGGAAACGGTGCAAGCTCCCATCAGCAAGTCGGAGCCCCAGGGTCAGCCCATTGCCGTTCCTACTGGGAAACCCCGCGTCATCCGCCGAAGAGAAAAGCGCACGGTTGCCGGGGGGAGGACCACCGAAATGGGCGCGGAGATCCTCAACACTGGCCTCGCCGAGGGTGAGCACTTTGTTCCGGACTTCCAATGCCCTGATGGGCATATGATCTCCACCGGCGACAGCCTGGAGGAGAACCCCCTGTTGGCCATGACCCTTTTGAAAGGCCTGGCCCTCCCAAAGGACATGGAGAGCCTAGAGTCGGCAAAGGCCAAGAACATGGCCGAACTCTGCCTCTTCCTTGCCAAGGTATGGATTTCCCTCATGTCTTTATTAAAGTTCACCTCCCTTTCTAGGTGCTAATTCCCTTTTCTTGCAGGCCGGGCAACGTGCCAGCAAGGCCTTCAGTGACATGGAGGTCCTCCTTGAAACCAAGAAGACCCAAAGGGGGGACCTGCAGGCAATGAGGAAGGAGGTGAAGGAGGCCGCCGACCAGATCGAGGCGCTGGAGGCCAAGGTTGCTGAAGCCTCGACTGGTTTGGAAGAAAGGGACCGGTTGCTGCTCTAGCTCAAGGAAGTTGAAGCCGAGCGGGACCGACTGAAAGAGGAGAAGCAACAGATGGAGGATGAGCTGCCGGCCAAGCTCGAGGAGGCCGGCGATGCTGGTTACAACGAGGCCGGCGACTACTACCAGCTGCAGGTGGAAGACCTTGTCAAAAAGGCCTTCAGAGACGGAGAGCTGAAAGGAATCGAAGATGCTCATGCCTCCTCTTCCCTCCGCGGATACCAGGTCGGCCTTGATTATGCCGAGGTTCCCAAGGATGACCACCGAAGGGAGCCTCCAGTGGTGCCACCTGTGGATCTGCCGAGGCACCTGCTTCCAGCCGAACAGGCCAACCCAACCGCCGACGTGCCACCGAACTCCGCCGATGAGCCCAATCCTGCTGTAGACAAGCCGCTAAGTCCCGCCGAGCTGCCCAACCCTACCACCGTTGAGCCACCGAAGCCTACTGACGGCCCCACCGTAGCTTAGAATTTCCTTTGCATTGTCGTAGAATCTGGGGTCGGCAAAAAGTATCTTGTCGAGCCGAGCCCCTGTTTTGTACTGGACCAGTATGTTTATTTTTATAATGAAAGTTTCTAAGTATTCTGTTATTGGTCATTTTCTAATTGCACTTCATGCATGTTAAGACCACGTTATTGCACTTCATGCACATGGTTTAACAATTATCCGTCCCAGCTTGCCGTACCCAGCCCCTGATTCGGAGGAAACACACCACCGAGGTTGGTTCCGCCGGATCAAAAGGATCGGTAGAAGCTGGGAATGCCCCCTTCAGGATATGGCATGCAAAGTCTTTGCCGAACAGAATCTGGAAAGCCGTGCCTCGGCGATTCAGGTCTCAACGAGCAGAATATTACCGCCGAGGGTAACAGATCACATATTTAAACAAAACAAACTTGTCTTATTGAAATAAACTTCTTAATAAAAACTGAAGACTTAACACATAGCCGAGGCGAAAAGCCAAAAGACATTTTAAGCGTAAAACTTTCGAAGCAACTGGGCGTTCCAGTGGTTCGGAATCGCCGTTCCATCCATCTCGGCGAGTACATATGAGCCGTAGCCAACCTTTTTAACCACCCGGAATGGACCTTCCCACTTCGGCATGAACTTCTTCAAATGCTTCGTCTGGACTAGCTGCCGAAGGACAAGATCGTTCACATTGAAAGGGCAGTTCCGCACATTCTTATTATAACTCCAAGCCAACTGCTGCTGATAAGCCGCGTACTTGACGTGGGCATTGTCCCGAAGCTCGTCTGCCCGATCTGCTTCGGCGGCTAGCATTGCATCGTTCGTTGGGACATCAAACGTTGCAGTGCGAGACGTGGGTCGAGTAACAGCCACAGGGAGTACGGCCTCGACGCCGAACGCCATGGAGTAAGGAGTACGACCAGTGCCACGCCGTGGAGTGGTGCGGTAGCCCCATAGAACATCCGGCAACTCTTCCGCCCACTTGCCGCGCTTGTTGGTGAGCCGGCGCTTCAAGCCGGCGGAGATAGCCTTGTTGGCAGCTTCAGCCTGTCCTTTTCCTTGAGGATAAGAGACGGAAGCTGTCTTCATCTGTATGCCGCACCTCTTGTACAAGGCCTTAATCACGTCGGCGACGAACTGGGTACCATTATCTGACACAATGGCGTACGGGACGCCGAACCTGGTAAAAATTTGCTTCCAAAGGAAACTCTCCACATCGGCGGCCGTGATCGTTATGAGCGCTTTGGCTTCTACCCACTTCGTATAATAATCCGTAGCAGTAATGATATGTGTGAAACCGCTGGTAGCTTTAGGCAATTTGCCAATAATGTCCACCCCCCATTGAGCGAAGGGCCAAGGGCTGGTGACGGGCTGCAAAGGTAGGGTCGGCTGGTTGAGAAGGGGAGAATGCTTCTGACAAGACTTGCACTGCTTTGCAAACTCTGTAGCCATATGTACCATTCTTTTCCACCAATAACCCTGGGAAAGGGCACGGTCAGCTAAGGACCGGCCGCCGGTGTGACAACCAGCGCTTCCACCATGCAACTCCTTGAGGATGCCGGGGACCTCCTGCTCATGCACCACACGGAGGTCAGGACCAGTGTATGATCGGCGGTACAGAGTGCCGGAGGGATCGATGAAATAAGAAGCAGATTGACAACGGATCTTATGGGCCTCTTTGCGGTCGGCAGGTAGTATGGCATGCTTCAAATAGGAGACGAGAGGGTCCATCCAGCTGGGTGCCTGATGGATGTCCATCACTTCCTGTGGCTCCGGCTCGAAGCTCGGTGATGGAACTTCGCCGAGGACTATCGTTCTTTCACCTCCCTAATCGGCACACATGGCTCCCAGACCGGCAAGAGCATCGGCATGAGAATTGAGATCACGCCTAATATGATCAAAAAATACATTTTTGAACGAGCCAGCCAAGGCAACCACGTGGCACACATACTTGTTCATGCGAGCATCCTTGGCCTCGTAATCATCATTGAGCTGATTAACAACGAGTTGGGAATCACTGTAAACCTGAACTTCGTCAGCACCCATATGCCGAGCCAATTTGAGCCCGGCAATGAGGGCCTCATACTCCGCCTCATTATTCGTTGCTGGAAACCCAATACTGAACGAATGCTCGTGCAAGGTCCCGCTCGGTGATACTAGAACAATCCCGGCACCAGCCCCTCGGTTATTAGATGCTTCGTCAACGTGGAGTCTCCAGGCGTGCCCGGTGAACAAGCTCGCTCGGCGTGAAGGGATGGGCCGCTTCGTGATATACTCGTCGTGAGCTGGATGGCTCGATCGAGGTCCGAGGGCCGACACGGTTGAGTCTTTGGCCAGGTCCTCGTCGCAGCCGTCGCCGACTTCCACCCCAGGGGAGAACTCGGCGACAAAATCAGCCAACACTTGACCTTTGATTGCCGTTCTGGCCTGGTAACGGATATCAAAGTTTGCCAACTCCAAGGACCACTTGCACAGCCTGTTAGAGAGATCTGCCTTGCGCAAGACCGCCCTCAGGGGGTACTCGGTAACGACCACAATGGTGAAACTCTGGAAGTACGGCAGGAGCTTCCTCTTTGCCATTACCAACGCCAGAGCCAACTTTTCTATTGGGAGGTAACGGGTCTCGGCGGGCAAAAGCGCATTGCTAATGTAGTAGGCTGGCCGCTGATCCGTGCCCGTCACACTCTTTGAGGTCTCCTGCCGAACCAGGACAGCACTAATGGTATGTTCGGAAACTGCAAGGTAGAGGTGGAGCTCATCCCCTTCCTTGGGCACAACCAGCAAAGGAGCTTGGGACAAACATCTCTTCAGTTCGGCGAGTGCGTTATCGCAATCCGGCGTCCATACGAAGCTTCTTCGGCTGTTGCCCTTTATCGATTGAAAGAAAGGTCGGCAGATATCCGAAGACTTGTTGATGAAACGGTTAAGGGCGGCAGCCATGCCGGCGAGACGTTGAACCTCCCTCACCGTGGCCGGAGCCCTGATTTCTTGTATGGCCTTGATCTGACTTGGGTCGGCCTCAATTCCTTGGCGAGTAACCAAATGTCCAAGGAATTTGCCAGAGCCAACGCCAAATGCACACTTTTCAGCATTCAGCTTCAAGCCGAACCTCTTGAGAACGCCAAAAATTTCGCCGAGATGGAGAAGATGATCGGCTGCGTCCATACTTTTGGCAACCATATCGTCAATGTATGCCTCCATTATTCTGCCGAGTATCCCTTTGAACAACAAAGCTACCATACGCTGAAATGTAGCCCCGGCGTTCTTTAAGCCGAACGGCATCACCAGGTAACAGTAGGTGCCACTGGGAGTGATGAACGCCGTCTTCTCCTAATCCTCCTCATCCATAGCAACTTGGTGGTATCCCCTGTATGCGTCCATAAAACTCAGCCGAGCGTACCCAGTGGTAGCATCTACCAACTGATTGATCCATGGGCAAGGGAAACAGTCCTTTGGGCACGCATCATTCAGGTCGGTGAAATCGACACAGACGCGCCATTTGCCGTTCTTCTTCTGGACCACCACTGGATTTGCTAACCACGTCGGATACTGGACCTCCCGAATTGCTCCGGCCTCAAGGAGGCGTTCTACCTCTTCATTAATTGCATCGGCGTGTAGGGCCGAGGATCGTCGCGGCTTCTGCACAACGGGCCTCCTAGCCGGATCAACGTTCAACGAATGTTTTATCACGTCGGGACTAACACCCGGCATTTCATATGGAGTCCAAGCAAAGACTTCTATGTTCTCTTTGAGGAACTCGACCATCTGTGCTTTCTCGGCATCATCAAGAGCCGAGCCAACAAGAAAAGAGCGGGTCCCATCTTCATTGACTGCAATCTGAACCAAGTCTTCCACGGCCCTGTCGCTTGCCGGTCTTTCAACTTCTTCAGGACCTTGCAACGCCTCTCTTATTTCTTCTCCGGGGGTGGTCTCATCTAGCAACCCTGGTACCTCTATACTCTGTACCTCCTTTGCTTTGCCATTTCCGCGGACAGAGTTAACGAAACACTTCTTGGAGGCCACCTGATCCCCCCTGATTGTCTCCTGTCTCCCAGATTCTCCAATGAATCGAACACACTGATGAAGTGTGAAAGCCACAGCCCTCATGCCGTGCAGCCAGTTTCTTCCCAGGATCGCGTTGTACGGGCTCGGCGAACTGACCACTATGAATTCCACATCTAGCTTCACTGAACCAGCGTATACCGGGAGTGCGATCTTGCCGAGCGGGTAGACCGGAATCCCAGTAAAGCCGATTAAAGGGGCTTCCACCGAGGTCAATTGATCCTTTGAGAGGCCAAGAGCCTTGAACGCTGAATAGAACAGGATTTCCGCCGAGCTACCCTGATCAACCAACACCCTCCGAACCAGTTTCCGCTGGAAGGGTATAGAGAAGACCAAAGCATCATTGTGGGGTAAGGATAACCCCTCCAAATCTTGCTCGGTGAACGTGATCTCCCACGTGCTACGAGCGTCCATTTTCCGCTTTGGAGATTGTTGAATCACCATCACCTCAGGCGGGGAAGGCCGGTACAACTCTTCGTGGAGCTCGTTGGCCCGGGCCCTGTTCATCGGCCCGTGAATGCAATGTACCACGCCTTCCAGAATCTGGGCTCTCGGCTGGATCCCTGCATTTGGTGACTTGGTTCGGTCGATCCACCGATCCATCCTTCCCTGCTGGACTAGCTCTTCGAGGTAGACTTTGTACGGCTGGCATGCCGTCGTATAGTGCCCCTGTTCATTGTGAAATGAGCAATACACCCTCTGGTTCGGTTCCCGGCCATCGGCAGTTCCCAACTTCTCCGCCGCCCCTGTTGGCCATTGGAAACCAGGAAGCCGTCCACACTCTCGGAGCATACGGAAGATTGGCTCCTTGAAGTAGGTCGTGATGGCTAGGTGATCCCGCCGATCGCTCGGTGGGCAATCTCATACCTTTCCGCTTCCCTTGTTTCCGCCGAACCCTGCGCCCTCTTTATTGGATACGACATTAACTTGCTTCTTCACTTCCTTGGCCGCCGTTTTACCCTGCTCGGCCACCGGTGCTACATCGGAACCACCGATGTACTCCTCAAGCTCGATGTACCGGGCAACAGTATGCATGAGCTCTGTCATATCGTTCGGCGGCCGTAGCATCAATTCTTTGGATAGGTCAGAATTCCTATCCAATCCACGCTTGAACGACGTAGCCGCAGTCTTTTGGTCACAGCTCTCAACCATATTGTATACATTATAGAAGCGTTCAGAATAATCCTTCAAAGACTCGCCGGTCTTCCGCCGAAGGTCCGTTAAGGCTTCTATTGTCTTTGGCCTCCGGTTACTTGCCACGAACCGTGCCGTAAACGAACGCTCCAATTCGCCGAAGCTGCTTATTGAACCTGGTTTAAGTTGCGTATACCACAGCATGGCAGTGTCCGGGAGGCTCAGCGAGAACGTTCGGCACATCATTGCCTCGCTCAATCCGTAGAGCGCAGCCATGGACTTGAATTGCTGCACATGGGTCGGCGCATCCGACTTTGCGTTGTATACGGTGAACTTGGGGACCTTGAAATGGGGAGGGGGAACCTCATCCGCTATAGCCTTGGAAAAGGGGGAGACGCTCTTTGCAGAGGTTGCCGCAACCACTTCCTTCGGCGGAACGACCGCCGAAGGCGCGAAGCTTTTCTCTCAAGCGTCATCCCTTGACCTCCTATGGGTCGGTGAAGTCCGAACCCCTCGGCCGCCGACACTTGGCTCCGAGATTCGGCGCTTCGACCCCGAGGCCCTCCTGTTTCCCTTTACCGGGGGTTCTTCCTGACGCTGGGCGGCCCGGTAAGTGATTCTTTCGCCGGTGCGAGTGTTTACCACTGTTAAAGCCCCGCCGCCGGCGCTGATCTCGCATCTCTCCTCTGGTAGCAGCCCCTGGCTGTCCTCCTCTTGAGGTCTAGACCGTCCGGCAGATCAACCCAGCGATCGCCGGTTGTGACCCTGGTCAGACTGCCTTGGCCGGTGGTGGGAACGACTGGTAGAATGGCCCGGTGACCGCTGTCGGAGCCGAGTGCTCGTTCCCCTTTCCTGATCTTCGTATCGCCGTCCCTCAGACCTGTTTATTCTCTGGTTGTCCTGGTGACCTCGCGACCCAACAGGGAGATCAAGAGGATTTCCTGCGTCATTTCTTCCATCACCGATCCGAGGAATTCCTTGTGTCTGGTCCGGCCTTCCCCTTGATTTTGAACGAGCGCTTGACGCCGTGGCACTTGTCGCTGGAAATAATGCTCGGCGAACATTGTCGTTTCCGGACGCACCGTCTTGTTGACCTGTTCGGTGTCCGGGCTCCAGATGGACACGGCCGCTAGCATCAATGCGACACAGTGGGCCGAGCCTTGTAAAGGCTGAGGCCCTAACAGTGTCAGCCGTTTGGGTCGGTTGGGAAGCATTCCTCCTCCGTCGCCGTTCCCGCGACCTGGAAACGGGTGGGACGCTCTGATGTGCCTGGAGCTCTTGTACTTGTGTTCTCAGTCGCAACAACTCCTCCGCCATGCTCACCGGGAGCTCCGGCGGGGGAGGAGGAGGAACTATGAGGCTTGCTGCAGAGCAGTGCACACCATCTATGTGGAACGCCGCCGTTCCTAAAGCCTGGTTGGTAGGGGCAGGGATGTTTGAACCCGCCACCCTGGAGTCGCCGGGTCCCCCAGTGGGGGTGCCATTCAGCCCTAACCCCGTCCGCTGGGAGGAGTGGTGACCCAGGTTTGGATCGAAGTGAGCAAGGCCGAGAAGTCGTCCGTCCGTGCCTGTCATCCTGAACTGGGAAAAGAGAAGAATGGAAAGAAAGCTTTACCACAAGATGTGTTTGTTACTACTGTCCCCAGCAAAGTCGCCAATTGTGGTGGCAAGTTTTCTTCGGTTGGACCTTGTAGCTTGGATGGTTGAGGCTTGCACAAGGATGGGTTAGCCCTGCACACGAAGCAACCGCGTTAGTGCCCAAACCCGGAGCGTGGTGGTCCGGGGTAGGCACTCCGACGCTCTAGTCAGAAACAGGAGAGGAGATATCGAAGAATAGTTTAGGGTTTGAGAAAGTGTTACCTCATTCTAGAGGGGAATCCCTCCTTTTGTAGACAAAGGGAGCGAAGAGTTCGGCCCTCATGAGCTCATCACGCGTTGTGTGATGAACCCGCCAACCTCGGACCCAGATAGACTTCCCAACCTTGGACCTATCCAATCCCCTATATTCCGCTCCTAAATATAAGGGATGGGATAAGACGTGAGGTTGCCTACTCCTGCCCATCTCTTCCTAACTTCCTCTTCAAGTTAGGGGACAGGAGGCTCGGCGAGCATAGGTTCCGCCGCACAGACGGAACCGCACTGATAGCTTCTACAGGGGCAATCTCCTACCCGTTCGGCAGGGACTCGCCGAACCATATCATACTCTCCCTTGGATCAATACGACGGTTAACTTAACCGTGTTCGGCAAGACTTGGATCGGATACCGAGCCAACCCGCCGACCCATGGGTGGTAAACACATTGGTCCGGCTAATTGGAGCAACGTGGCCACCGTCCTGGTCCCTCCGCCGGACCACGCCCTCCACATCTTAGATAAATAGTGTTGGTATCTCACAAACTTAATAAAGAGATAATGTTATCTCATCGAAAACATTTTCTAGTAGTACAATGTACACACATGCAAATGTGGATAAAGCAAGAGATAGTAATATCACAATATATAAGACCAAGTGCACGCTAAAACCCTAACAAAATAAACTAAGAGATAACTCTATCTCAGCCAATTCAATTCACAAATAAACTAAGAGATAACTCTATCTGCCAGAAATATAGTGTATTGGCAAAAATGAAGCAAGAGATAACAGCATCTCAGATAAATAGTGTTGGTATCTCACAAACTTAATAAAGAGATAATGTTATCTCATCGAAAACATTTTCTGGTAGTACAATGTACACACATGCGAATGTGGATAAAGCAAGAGATAGTAATATCACAATATATAAGACCAAGTGCACGCTAAAACCCTAACAAAATAAACTAAGAGATAACTCTATCTCAGCCAATTCAATTCACAAATAAACTAAGAGATAGCTCTATCTGCCAGAAATATAGTGTATTGGCAAAAATGAAGCAAGAGATAACAGCATCTCAGATAAATAGTGTTGGTATCTCACAAACTTAACAAAATAAACTAAGAGAGTTGTATTTTGCAACAAGGGATAAAGAAGGAGATATTAATATCACAATGTAAGCACATGCGAAGACTCCATTACAACATATATTTTCTGGCCGTACATAAAGAAAGTGACAAAACCAGTAAATGACGCTAAAACCCTGGGAAAATGACGCTAAAAGCCTCGGAAAGTGATGCTAAAACGATGACGGCGAAAATGACGACGATCGGAATGACGCCAGCGACGATGACGATAGCAACGAATAGAAAAGTTAAGTTACCTGTTGAAATCGTCGAAAATCAGCGACGATGACGACAGTGACGGTGAAAGGAACGACTACAATAACGATGATGACAGTGACGGTGAAAGGATCGACAATGACAACGGTGAAAGGATCGACGATGACGACGGTGATTTGGTTTCTTCGTCTCTGAAACGTTTTTGAAAACGCGTGTAATATGTCTAATTTTGGAACGCGTGTGAGACTGGAGCCGCTACAAATACTTTAGATGGACTAATTGCTTGTTAAACCCTATAGTATGTCCTTATAAACAAGGAGCCCTTTTTTTTAAAACTTTCAATCAATTTTGCTTGCCAAAAGACATTTCTTACCGGTTCCGTTTTGCAAAATATTAGTAATCGAGGATTTGGAAGTTTTAAAAAAAGGAAATTATGATTTCAGTTCTTTTTAAATAAGTTCTCATTTCCTTTTACGGGAAATTTCTGAATGGCTCCCATGCAAACTTTCCAGAAAGTCTACTGGTACAGCAATTTGTGCACAGATTGTGCACAAATTTTTTTGTGGGGCCCACTACAGGTCCCACACAAGTGATCCAAAACGTTCATTATGTTTAAAACATTTTTTCAAGTGCTCCCGCGAAAAATCAACTCAATCCGACACCTATAAATACTTGATCTAATCGTCTAACTTTTCATTCTCTAAAAACCCGAATGAAAAGTTAGATGATTAGATCAAACACTTATAGGTATCGGATTGAGCTAATTTTTCGCGGAGGCCCTTGAAAAAATGTTTTAAACATAATTAACGGTTCGGATCACTTGTGTGGGGACCCGTAGTGGGCCCCACAAAAAAATCTATGCACAGATTGCTGTACCAGTAGCAAGGTTCCAAACTTTCAATCAAGTGTCTCATAAACATCTCAACTTTACAAACATTATTGTCCCATTCTATCAAATTGGTGATGAAATTTGCTAAGATGAACTAATGGCTCCGTTAAAATGGTTGAGTAGGATCAAGTGGGGCTAACTCCCTCAAAAAAAGTTGATGGCTCGACCATTAATCAGGTGTTTAACTGAAGTTCAATAAATTTAGGTGTTTATGAAACATTTGGGTGAAAATTTTCCTTTCCTTTTATTTTTTTCAAACGTCTTTCACCCTTGCCCTCCCACTAGGGCTGTAAATGAACCGAGCCGTTCGCGAACTGTTCGAAGCTCGGTTCGACAAGGGCTCGTTCGAGTTCGATTCGTCTGCTAAACGAACCGAACTTGAACCTCAATTCTCGGCTCGTTCCGTAAATGAGCCGAACCTGAGCCTAACGGTATTCGGCTCGGTTAGGCTCGCGAACATGGGGTCAAATGTAATTAATAATAGTTTGGGGGTTTATCTATAATATTATATATTTTAGGGGTTTATGTATAATTTAATATTTACTTTTACTACACATACCGTCAATATTTTAGGATATATATATATATATATTATTGTTAGTAATTTTTACTTTTACTACTCATCGATACAAACGATGAGTCCACTTTAAAAACTTTAGGGTTTCTTACCCACCCTCTGCTCTCACCGCCGCTCCTCTACATCACCTGTCTCCGCCTGCTCCACAGCCTCTCTCCGCCTCCTCCACCGCCTCTCTCAGCCACCTCTTCAACGTCGTCTCTCTCTCTCTCTCTCTCGTACCAGGTATTCTTTTTGATATTACGCTCTCTTATTTTTTTGTTCTCTGAAGTCTGAACTCAGTTGGTATGGTTTTATTTTATGCTTATTTCAGATCGGCATCAGTGCATGTTTTTCGTGCACTCCTTTCTGTCAATAAATCTTGTTATTCATTATGGGTCGATTTTTTTAAAGGAGAATTTGAGAAGGGTTTGTATCTGTGTTTTTAGGGAGTCTTGATTTTTGTTCATGGGTGGTTATTTGATTCTGTATGTGCATTTTTGTACCTGTATTGGACAACTGCTAGAACTAATTCATGACATTGTATGGTATCTCGATGTTTATGTCCTAAACAGGGTCTATTCTAGTGAAGGGGATCGGGAGCTATTTATTCTCTCATTGATCACTCTACTGTGGTTAGTAATGTCTTCCTCCTCTCTTCATCTCATGTCCATTATTTTTTCCTTGCTCGTTTTGGTAATTACTGTACTTTTTTTAATTGTTTTTTTCCTCTAGATATGTCAAATGGACAAATTTATCCTACTTCACTAGAAGGAGATTCTGGTGCGGCATTTAGTTCGTTTGAAGAATCATCTACTAGTCCAGTCATGGAGAATCTTGATGAAGATGCAGATAATGCAAACAATGCGATTCTCGTGGAGGGCAATCCTCCACATGAGGAGGTTCATGAAGAAGAGAATAACCCATTCGAAAAAAAGGGTAGGAAAAAAACATCAGAGGTTTGGAAGGATTTCGAAGAAGTGTCGCTTCCCGACGGAACCAAGAAGTATCAATGTAAGTCATGTAAAGCCAAGTTTACCATTCATGCATCGGGTGTTACTACTCATCTTACTAGGCACATGCGTAACTGCCTACTACGTCGAGTTACAATTGGACAAGAGAAAAGGCAAAAGACACTATCATTTGACACTATAGGATCCGATAGCGGAATGAGTCTCACCACATTTAAATATGACCATGCAAAGGTAAGGGAAGCAGCTGCACATATGATACTTTATCACGAGTATCCATTTAACAAAATGGAGCATGTCTTGTTCAACATATTCATGAGGACAGCCACTCCATATTGGGAGAAGATAAGTCGTGCCACCGCAAAAAATGATTGCTTCTCAACTTATACCCAACATAAGAAGAAGTTGAAAACATTGTTCAGGAGTGTTCACAGAATTGGTATCACGACGGACTTGTGGAAGTCAACAACCCAAAAAATTCAGTATATGGTTGTGACTGGTCACTTTGTAGATGAAACTTGGAAGCTGCAAAAGCGTGTGCTTAACTTTTGCAATGTACCACCTCCACACACGGGTGTTATCATTGCCGATGCTCTTTACAAGTGTCTAGTTGATTGGGGCCTTGAGAACAAGGTGTCTAGTATTACAGTAGACAATGCAACATACAACGATGTTGCTTTGAAAAATTTGAAAGCGACTTTTGAGTTATTGAACAAGAAGATGCTTTTTGAGGGTCAAATTTTTCATGTGCGTTGTTGTGCACATATAGTGAATATCATGGTGCAAGACGGGCTTGGGGAAATAAAAGGCATTACTGATCGTGTTAGGGAAGGTGTGAAGTACTTGGCTGCATCTGAAGCACGGCTTATTCAATTTGGTGAGATTGTTAAAGATTTGCAATTACCTTTGAAAAAGCTGATATTAGATTGTTCTACAAGATGGAATTCTACTTACATGATGTTGTCTACTGCTTTGGCATTCAAAAATGTCTTCCCTATGTACAAGGCAAGAGATGTGGGTTTCGTTTATGTGCCCAGTGTTGAGGATTGGGAGAAAGTTGAATGTGTGTGTGAATTTTTGTCAGTTTTCAATGATGTCACCAATATTATATCGGGGACTATGTATCCAACTTCTAATTTGTTCCTCATCGAGGTTTGGCGAATGAAAGAAGTAATTGATAAAAATTCGAACAGCGAAAAGGAGTACATGAAAGCGATGGCTTTGAAGATGAAGATAAAGTTTGACAAGTATTGGGGTGAGTGTAATCTACTGATGGCCTTGGGGGCTGTATTGGATCCAAGATACAAAATGACGCTTATTGACTGTTGTTTCCCCGAGATATACACGGAGTCAGAAGCTGCGAGAAACAGTTCCATAGTGCTTCAGTCTCTTCATGAGCTTTATAAGGAGTATGTTGCTGCGTATTCTCTTGTCAACATTGAGCAAAATTCAAAGCAAAGTGCTAAAGAACTTTGTTCTTCTAGTGTTGTTTCAGGGGAGATTAAAAAATTGGGTGGTGGAAGATCCAAGTTTGCATCTTTTGTTAGAAGAGTGGACATCATTCAACCTGTGAAATCCGAATTGGAAATTTATTTGGAAGAAGGTGTCTACATTTGTGATGAAAACTCGGATTCCCATTTTGATGCATTAGAGTGGTGGAAAGCAAACAATTTGAAGTTTCGCATATTGTCTAGGATGGCAGCTGACATATTATCAATTCCTATTACCTCGGTGGCTTCAGAATCCACATTTAGTGCTGGAGGTAGGGTGATTGATCCATACCGCGCGTCATTGGCAACTGAAACGGTTGAGATGTTACTTTGTGGAGCTGACTTTGTACGTGCACAACATGGACTCAAAAAGCGATCAGAAGTAAGTAAAAAAATCTTTAATTATCATTTAATTTTTGCAAGAACTGGCTACAATATGAAAATCTGTAGTTATCATTTTTAAGATATCGATAAGAGAAGTTGCTAACCAATTATTTGTTTTTATATAGACTGAGGAGCCAACAATTCGGGAGATTATACTTCCTTAGTCGATACCTTTATGAGGTCCATTTCATCCCTATTTTTTAAAGTGATTATGGTGTTGATTATAATTAAATTTTCTAAACCTGTATGTCATGTCTAATGTCACAGGTTGAAGATTCATGCAGGTGATAGGAAATGCAGGGCCTAGGAAAAGCTGAAATATCTAACCTTATAACACTTATTTTGCTACTTTTTGGATGGGAACATATTATGCTTCTTTTTGGATGGGTACATATTTTGGTACTTGTGGATGGGAACCACCTTTTGAGTGCTTTTTTACTTGCAATCGGATTACAAGCACTTGTTATTTTGTGTTTTGCTTGTTGGACAATGTATTTTGATCATCTGATGTAGTTTGCTTGTTGGACAATGTATTCTGATCATCTGATGTAGTCTTTTGTGGGATGGTTTTGTTGGAGATTGGCTGATTTTTGGTCGTTTTTCTTGTGGTTGTTCTTCTTTCCTTAAGTTTGGTTATTTTATTGATAATATTTGTCATGATTTTATTTTTTTTCCCAATTTTTAGTCATATATGCGTGAATTGTGATTTGGAAGTTTGGAACAGGGGAAAAAAAAATTTCTCACGAGCCTGAATTCGAGCCTGAACTGTATTCGAAAAACGAGCTGTATTCGAGCTTGAATTCGGCTCGGTTCGGCTCGTTTAAGCCTAACGAGCCGAGCCCAAGCTTCGAAAAATTTCAACGAGCCGAACTCGAACTCTTTTGTCCAGGCTCGAATCGAGCCCGAGCCGAACTCGAGCCTTACTTGCACCTTAACGAATTGATCCCGAATATCACCAGGTTCGGCTCGATTCGGCTCGTTTACAGCCCTACCTCCCACCAATAAACCCTTTGTAGGAGAGAAGGGTTCCGCTGGACGTGCTTACGTGTATAGATGTGAGCTGGAGAGGTGCGATTGGCTGATGATTAGTGGAAAGGAGAAAAGGGGAGGAATCTTGTGGGGTGAGGGAAAGAGCAAGAGGCGCAGGAGAGACAAAGGCAGCGTGTCCCTTACGTTCTCCGCGGGGGGTGGTATCTGACCTTTTCTGGATTCGAATGGGTGAGATCACCTTCTCTCCGGGGAAGAATGTTCTCCTTCCTCAAAATCAGTGCTCACGCCCTTTCTTTCCGGAAAAGTCAGCTTGCTTAATCATTGGGAATGTTAGGGGTATTTTATAAGGCACCTGGGCCTTGGTTTGGCCCAAAACGGCGCTCCTATAAGACCCCAACACGTGTCCCCTCTGTACCTCCAGGTCTTGGATAGACTTGTCCTCCCACGGACGCTTTTTTTCCGCGCGGGGGGGGGGGGGGGTCGAATTTCCGCGACGCTACCTCCATCCCAAGCCACCAAGCCACAAGAAATTCTCCAATTCCTGTGGGAGCAAGGTCGCGACCCGCGGCGATCGTGTGTTTTTCGCGGAGTCCCCTCCGGGCCCTGCCTCTAGGCCCAGATGGAACCCCAGAGGCTTCTCGATATGGCCTCTTTAGACCTATTGACATTTAACAATCCGCGGGGCCTTCTCGTAACCCTCTGCTGCAAAGGCCAACTCGGGATACATTTGGTTTTCCCGCGGGGCTAGCGGAGGTCCCGCGGTAGCTTTTCTTCCGCGGGGACCACCTTTCTATGTTTTTGTACGCGTCCTTTCCCCATTGGGCAGTCAATTATTTCCCTTTCAATGAAGCCTTGACCGGGGCTTCTCTTCCGCGCGGGTCTCATTGCCATGTGTCTACACGCGATTGCAGGGTCAAGAAGTCTTCCCTGCTGATGTGTTAATAATTTTGTCCGTGCCTACACCCTTTTCCACCATACAACGACAACGTCCTCCCCATCGAAACATTTAGAAAACTAGGGGTGGAAAAAATCAACTAAACTAAATCGAAAACAGAAAACAAGACCAATCTGGTGAGTTTGTTTGATTTTTTAGAGGTAAACAACTCAATCCGATTTGATTTTTAGCCAAATCGAAAAAACCCCGGTCTGGTCCGTTCGTGACCATCCAATCGAGAATAATCGGATCAGTATACCAGTCAAACCAAACTAGATAGAATGCATCCACAGTGGAATAATCAAAAGTAGGGCTAGAACTAAAAAAATAATAATCCTAAAAATCGGTGTAGGTAACAAAAAATGCCAAAAATTGGCAAAATGCTGCAGGCCGCCAGCTGGAAAAAAATGAACCAAGGATTAGACATTATTCCTCCACTGAGCATAGTATACTTTACGGCAAGTTCTAGTATGATTAGATTTATAAGTAAGCATCTCTTGTAAAATATGAGCAACACCAAATCCCTCTAGAGCCCAAACCTCCAATATTTCTCCTACCCGTTGTCCCGGTGGATAATCAAAAGTGGCCACATCAACTTTTGATTATTCATTTAAGAGGTTGTTAAGGTTAGCATTGTAGATGCCCACAATGGCATAATCAAAATTGAATAATTAAAACTTGCCACATTACCTTTTTAACCTATAAAAATTTAAAAATTGTCACCATATAAAACAATTTCTTTTAAATAGTTTTCAAACTAATAAAAACTGGTTATTAGAAATAGAAAATAATTTTTTTGAAAACTTTTATTTAAAAAAAAACACTTTTCGGAAAAAGTTTTAAGAAAATAGTTTTTGAAAAAAAAGATATATTTTTTAAATAGCAATTTTTTTAAAAAAAAATACAATTTTTAATAAATAATAGTTTTTCAGTTTTTGAAAAAAAGAGACAATTTTAATTAAAAAAATAGTTTTTGAAAAATTGCAAAAAAAAAAAAACTTCTTTTAAAAATATGAGAGAGAGAGAGAGAGAGATATAATGTTTTTGTGTAATGATGGGTGTACTTAATTGAGAAAATATAGGGACCACTAAATTTGGTTATTAGCAAAATGTTACTAGTTTTGATTATCCAATGACCAAAATTTGATAAGTTTCTAAGAGATTGTTAAGTTTGGTTATGCCATTGTAAGCATTTTTTTTAAGAAAATATTGCTAAGTTTAGCAACCCTATGATTTTGGTTATTTCGCTGTGGATGCTCTAAATATTTGGTTCTGCTTTGTCTGCAAAATGTCCAAACCGAAACATCCAGTTTAGATTGATTGTGAATGTGAAATGAATGGATGTCAAAAGGTACTAATGATGGATGTCATTAACGCTTCAGCGAATTAGTATAAGAATAGTAAACAAAGTTGTAACAGTCCATTAATTATACATTTAATCTTTGGCTATGTATTATACACTAGGGTTTGCCCGTGCCTTCACAACACGTTCTAAGTGGGCATCTAGTTATGTTTTTAGAAGTAGAAAAAGAAACAACTCCACCATTTTCACCTCGGGGTTCTCCTCTGTTTTCCACAGTTTTGGTGCAACTCAGTTGGGCTAGACAGACGATCAAGACCATAGAGCAGCCACCAACAACAAAAGTAGGCAAAAAAATAACTCAAGGATTTCATACCCAAGTAGAGTTCTCAAACCACCACATAAACGATGAAGAAAAACATTATCAGAGTCATCAGAAAACCTTACCACGTCAGACAATGGGAGACTTCCACAGCTACCATGTAGCAACCTCCACGATTAGAATTGAAACAACCTGCACATATAGAAAATGAGACACAGATCAGCTTGGTACGATATAACCCAGTAGACAACTCAAATGCACTACGGCACTACCAACAATGATTCAAATGCACTACCAAAAATGATTCAAATCATGTAACTACAATGTTGCATTGCAATGTTTTTCTTGCACACATTAGCTATTATATAAACCCATTGCCGGTGATTTGCCCAGCTCCTAGTTATGTTACCCCATGAGTCCATGACCTATGTGCCCAGCTCCTAGTTATGTTACCCCATGAGTCCATGACCTATGTAATCTGATAAAAAAACACTGTTGCATAAATAAAAACCAAATTCATTAGATCCAACATTTCCTACAGAATTGCCCGTACCTACGGCACTCCCAAAACATTTACCTATATAATTTTTCCGACTATTATAAACTCTTTCAAAAATCAAACTTAGAATTCAAAAATCAAACTTAGAAGCATGGCCTCGGACTTATGGTCAAAAGTTAAGAAAAAATGTTAAAGGACAGAAATAAAAGAATAAAAGGTTCTGACATTTTTAATCCCACTCCACCACTATCTGGGATAAGACTATACTCTTAATTCATCTAAGATAAAACAATCATAGCTGTCTCTTGATGTTTAGTTTGGAAGAGAAGCTAATCTGCATCATTTTTAACAAAAATGTGTTTCGGGGTAGTACCTAGGCACTTCTCCAAATATTTATGCAAACTAAATCAGCCGTTCTTACACAATATTGATCCCATCGAATTGAACTCTATTCCTACAAAAATTTGTTTTCACAAATAAGGGGAACACAAATTCAGCTCCAATCTCAGTGAATGTAAGATGGATCCTAACAATATTACGGTAGCCAAATCTCATTAAAGAACTTGACTATTAAATTATTTTTGTTAAATGAACATATTAATCCGGAAACAACAAACGAAGAAGTAACCGAAAGATGGTTGAAGGAATTTCTGATCATCAGCCACCCACAATCAGTTGCTTGTCGCAAACTGATTGACAAAGAAGACATGTTAAAACAGTTTGTTTGATTGGCAACATATAAGTTCTACAGAAACAATTGATTTTGTAAAGATTGCACACGAATCTGAACCCCTCAGAAGTAATTGAAATGACGATTAGAACATAAATTAAAAATGGGATCGTGCATACTTGTGGATTGCACGACAACAATATTAACCATCAAGAAAAGGACTAAAATAAACAACGCATAGAGAATTTGGAATAAACTATTGGCGAGAAACAGAATTGGAAAAAAGAGGAAGGCATCAAAAGACATTGCCAAAGCAATACTGGGGAGCAATTTTATGCACCACCTAAGTTTTCGAAACAGAAAATCAGAGACCGGTCTGCGAAATAGGCATAGCAAATTAAAACACCCTGAAAAAATGAACAAATTCAATGAGGAAAAAGCTGGGTTTCCAATTAATCAAAAAATTCAAAGCTTCTCTACTAATCCCGAAAATAACAAAATCCAAGTAATATAGATCCAAGAGACGTACCTTCATGGAGGAGGGGATGTAGACATATTCCAGAGACAGGAGAACTTCAGAATAGAGCGGAGAGGGTTTCTTACTTGCTAAAGAAGGGAGGCAGGAGGAGAGGATAGAGGGAGAGAGCAGAAATTCAAACGTAGAAGAAAACGGGCTAGGGTTTCTCAGAGAGAGAGAGAGAGGAGTGACGTTCATTACCAAAACCGAAAACCGAAAAAATCATTACCAAAACCGAAAAAAAATTACCAAAACATAAAAAATCATTACTCAATCATTTATTCCAGAAAATGCAAAGTATTTACCAAAATGTCAGGGTTGAATCAAGAGTGGAGATTTATGCAGAGAAATGTATGTTAAATCAAACGGTCAAGATTTATGCAGGAAAAATGTGTGGGCCACCACACCGTCGCGATTTGTAATATAGATATAGATTATAATCTTTGCCTATGTAATGGTAATGAAAGTAGAAGATTAATCTTATTGATCCTGTAAATTAATTGTGTTTCTGCTGTTAAAAAAAATTGTGTTGCTAATAGTTCTAGAAGAATTGCATTTTACATATATTGTGTTCATTATTGTCTCTACTTGCTGTTATGTTCTTTTGATATTACCTTAGTGTGGGCTACCACAGCCCCAGATGGATCGGGGCGGCCCGAAAAATAATGTTTTGAATTTTGATTTGAAAAATTTGAGGAGTCGCCACCCGGATTTGAGGTTTGCCACCCGTGAAACCGTTTTGATTGAAAATGATTGATTTGAATTGAAAACCAGAGATTCGTTTGAGGGTTCGGAAGCCATGTTACGAGAGAGGAAGGGTTTTACGGCACCCTTCTCGCCCGATACGGGATCGGTCTCTACTCAATGTTTGTGGGATTTTGTCAAAAATATTTTGTTTCATGAAAACAGTTAGCAAGTATGTACAAATATGCCAAATAAGGAGTGTATGCAAGTGTACAACATATGATAATGAAATGACATGAAGTGAAAAATGACATAAAATGAACTACAATCACTGGAATCGCTCCCGAGCGCTCGGGAGTGAACCTGAGCGCTCAGAAGCTCTGCTGAACCATCCTACAAGCCTTGGTTAGAATAGAAGCAGTATGATACTTAGAATAAGAACACAGAATTGAACTACTAACATACACTAGTGCTCAGCAGAGGGTTTAAACAGTTAAGAACTAGTCCTAACCATCCAAACCTTGCTTCCTTGCAACTGAAAGCAAACATAACTGGGCTCTGGAAGAACCAGTGCACACCCAGTGTCTACAAAGAACAGAAAATGCAGCATTTGATGACAAAATAAGATTTTGGTGGGCAGCAGCACTCCTGAGCGCTCAGGAATGGTCCCGAGCGCTCGGGAGTGAACACAGTGCCCAGAAAAAGATTTATTTCTTTGTGTTACCCTTGCTCTAATTGCTAAATTAAGATCAAATGAGCTCACAACCAGTATGAGGAACTGGTATGGGCCCTTGATCCCCCTCAGAAGTTTGAAAATAGTGGATTATGAAGGTGTACCTTTGCTTGACTTGAACTTAGCTTCTTGGACTAAATTGGATGCTTGAAAATGGGTAGAAAACAGTAGGAAAATGGAGTTCTAGATGGACTAGAGATTTGAGGTTTGAAAATTGTTTGAAACTTTTCTTTTGAAAACTCAAATTTTGAAAAATGTTTGAGGGAGGTTTAGAGATTGAGATTTTTAGAAAACAGGGGAGAGAGTGAGAGGAATTTCGTGCCCCTTTGAGTGTAGAACATGGGGGTATTTATAGGGGAGTGGAAAACATGATTGAATTTTGAAAATTAAAAGAAAATGAAATATAAATTGGTTATGGGGGGAAAATCTTCATGATGAGATGCCCTGCCAGGCCTGCATACTCAGGTAGGACCAGGTTTGAACGTTGAAAGATCTGAAAGACCTGAAAAAACCATGGTTAAAGGTCAAGCTCAACATGCATTGGTCTGTCAGCACTCCCGAGCGCTCAAGAGTGGTTGCCCAACTTCAGAAGAGCGCCACGGACACTTCCGAACTCGGTTTTGGGTGTTTTTCGAAGCGTTGGAAAGCTCGTTGAGTCCTCTTTCTAACCTAATTGGTTTCATTCAAAGGTATTTTATATGCTGAAAAGTGTGCCCATTTTACGCTCAGGGTGTCGGGAAAAAGAAATGTTTTGATTTTGAAAAAGTCCAAGAAGCATCATCCAAGTTTTCCAAGGCCTGTTTTGATTCAATTTCATCATCGGGGAGCCTCGAGGGCACAAATTAAGGATGATTAATAAGTCCGAATTGGGGTGTCTACACTTAGTTTTATAACTCCTTCGAGGATTTTTCAGATTTCCTAAATTAGACTTTCACTCACAGTACTCTTCCATCGATTCCATCAAATATATTCTACATGTATTGTCCGATACTATTACAAATTCTAATTATATTCCAAAGCTTTGTACCCTAAAACTCATAATTCAAAATCTTAACAATAATGATTCTCAAAATTCCAAGGAGTTGACGTAGTGATCAAGACCTAATTTAGAAGTATGCTTTCTTCTAAGATCTTTGCGGTAGTTTTAATTGGTTCCCAAAAAATGGGCGTTTGGATTGAGTCCCTAGAATTAGGATTAGTTGATGTGTGTGTAAACTGCCAAGACACTGAATAAAAAAATAATGGTTCCCAAATACCTCTAAGCAGATGTGGCTTTTAGCTCATCTGGCGTTGCCTTTTTCTTTTCTTTTTTTACCGTGAAGGAAAACGCAAGTTATATTGATGGGATACAAATCAGATAAAATTGCGTGGCCCATAGGCCGAAAAACAACAAATACAACAAAACAAAAAGGGTAAATTTCAGATACACCCCTTGTACTTTGACCGATTTTCAACTACACCCCCTCCACTTCATTTTTAAACACTCTCACCCCTTGTACTTCAGACTTCCTTGCAACTGTTAAGAATTCCGTCCAAAGAAACGAAAAGACTCATATACCCACTCGTATTCCCCTTTCTTCATCATTCACGTCTCTTTCTCTCTCTCTCGCTCTGGTTCATCATCACTGAAGACAAGACCATAACAAACGACGACACAAGTCTGTATGACGGTATTCTCCTACCTCGTAAACGGCTGAACCGAAAACCCCAACTTGGAACAAAACTCCATCCACGACTTCACAAAGAAGAACTCTAACAATCTGGTGCCGACGTTGAGTGATGGAAGGATCCCCACCGTCAGATTCAGATCCTATTGTAGGAGTTATTTGTTTGTTTTGTTTTGTTTTGGTTGTTCAGGACGTTGGGAATGGGAATTTTGATGGGGAAGGTGGGAAGTAAAATTAATGAGGGGAAATGGTAGACGAGGTGGAGTAGATACAAAAGTAATACCGTAATGGAGGGTGGACCACCTGTATATAGGAACTTGCACTTCGGACAAGACGACTTGTGGAATATTTTGGGTTTGGACATTGGAAGCATATCTGAACCTCCATTAAACTCCATCTTCTAAATCTATTTTGTAATCGATCGTCGAGTTAGACGGAGTCAATCAAAGGTTGAGTTCGTTGAGAGTTCATCGAAAGCGAGTTCGTCTGATATCTTCTTCCTGTAGACACCTCCCAAGCGAGGCATCGCCATACAGATTGATCACGTTTATTGCTCGATTGGTTGCTTGCTTCGTAAACCAAGATCGTGAACATTCCCATGGCTAGAAACATCGCCACACGATAGCGGTTATCATCAAAACAGAGTCGCCACCCAGTTTATTAAAACTAGGAAAATAGACAGAGATTCTGGGTACGGGAGCCAAAAGTACAATAAGGGGAAGGTGTTAGGCACCCCTCTTTGCTCAGTCGTGAGACTGGCCCATAATCGTTCAACATAAGACATATAGATGCTTTATTTAATTCTAACACATAACCTGTTTTTAGCCTTTAAGCAGTTAATGGTGAGCCAAAACGGTAATTGAAACATGCATCAGAAAGCAGGAAACAAAACAAGCTGTCCCAGGGTGATGGATCCCGCGGCCGGTGAATGGATGTCACGGCCGAGGGATCGAAGCCCCGGTCGATGTTCTTCCTCACACCAGACAGAAAGATTAATAAATGATCAAAACGCTACGACTAAGCATGAATATGGTAAGTAAGACAAACCAGAGGCCGTTGGGCCTCACCACCTTGATCCCTCAGTTGCTTGACTGCCTCGGATTGTGTGTGATTGACTGATTGCTTGATTGAAAACCCTAGGGTTAAGGTTTGAACTTCGGGGTTTGATCGTCGGATTGATGGTGGCCTTCGGGAGGTTAGGGCTTTTACAGAGTGGGTTTGAGAGAGAGTTTTGACAGAGTATCAAAGCTTGGGTGAGTGTTTTTACTTATCAATTTCGTGTGTATATTTTCGGAGTCCAAAGGCCCTTTATATAAGCAATTGGTGACTCACTCCGGCCAATCAAATGGCACGATTGCAATTGCAATTGCAATGCAATTCAAACTCTTCGTCGCAATCTCTGAACGTGGCCCGAACGCATCGGGAAGGTAGTGTAGTTGGATCAAACGTCTGACAGAACGTTCCAGAGTCTGGAAAAAGGACAATCTGGCGGCCGAGTAATAGATCACACGGCCGAGGAATAGATGTTGCGGCCGAAGAATGGATCTTGCGGCCGAGGGATTGATCTCTCAGGGAGATTTTGCTAGCAACAGGTTGCTCGGGTGAGGAAATGATGTTAAAGCCGTGAAATCGATGTTACGGCCGACAGATGGATTCTCCTAGGCTTCTGTATTTTCTGTCTGAAAGGCTGTATGGCTCTGATTGGGTCCTCTAAGTGGCTCAAAGTTTTTACCGAAAGTCCTAAGGTTCTCGAGAAGGCAATCAGCAATCACTGTATCCATTTCATCATCGGGATGGTCCCAAGGTGGGACTTGAAATAATCGTTAGGCCAAATTGGGGTGTCTACACTTCCTCTTTCTTCTTCTGGCTGTCATTGGGTCTTCATCCAGAATCACGCAAAATCACAGACCAAAACATAATCTTCTTCAAAATAATGATCCCAAAATCACGCAATCACAGACATCGGCATCGGAGATGTAGTACGATCCTCTTTTTCGGCGTTGGTGACCCATGATTGATTCTCTTTTCCAGCGTCGGAGAGGGGTTTGTTTCCTAGGTTGCTCTGTGCC
Source organism: Rhododendron griersonianum (assembly GCA_018127125.1). Taxonomy (NCBI): domain Eukaryota; kingdom Viridiplantae; phylum Streptophyta; class Magnoliopsida; order Ericales; family Ericaceae; genus Rhododendron; species Rhododendron griersonianum. Next base: position 25,806,661 of record CM030790.1, on the reverse strand, counting down.
TTCGAAGAGAGGGAGATATGATTAATAGGAACCTGCTTGGTAGGGGTGCTCGCAGTCCGGTCCGGTTCGGTTCGGATTCCTAGGAATCCGAGGACCGAACCGCTAGTCACGATTTTTACAAAATGAAATCCGTGTCCAGACCAAAAGTCCTACGGTTCGGTTCCAATCTAATCCGTGACTCGCGGATCGGTTACGGTTTTGTCCACGGATTTTAGCAAAAATAAAACTCAAGCTTATATCCCACACTAAAAGGAAAGAAGGTTACATTCAGAATTAAGTTTAATACCGGCTACCAGAAAGTACTTGTTACTTTAAAGAAACAGAGAGAGAGAGAAGGAGGAGGAGGAAGAGGCGAAGAAGTAAGAACGGTGTGGCGGCGACTTGAACAAGGAATGAAAATTAGGAAAACTGGAAAAGAAATGAACTAGTGAAACTAAACAAGGATTACCGGTAACTTATATAAAAAAAACTACGATTTACCCCTTATATTTTATGTACATCTACACTATATCCCATTATTAAGATAAAATACTAAAATTGGTAGAAAAAAGTTTTAACATTACTAACAATTAATTATATAAATACACATATATATTTATATATTTATTTATTATTTATACAAAATAAATATCTCACGGTCCGGTTCGGTTAATCCACAGTTTCGTAATGAAAATCCTTGGACCGAACCGCGAGTCATGGTTTTCTAATTTTTCAATCCGTGTCTGGACCATTAATCCACGGACAAAATCCAAAAGGTATGGATCGATTCGGTCCGGACCGATTTCACGGTTCACCGGATTTTTTGAGCAGCCTTACTGCTTGGTTGGATTATCTTTTGACACACTATAGCTATTTTTTAAAAATGTGCACTACAAAAAATGAAAATTTTTCTTTTCAAGTTCAAAAAATTGGGTCATTACACCGTTCCTAGATTTCAAGTTGAGGGCGAATGAGAGGAGTAAGAAGAAGAGGTTATGGAATTTATACCTATGGGTGGTAGAAATACAATATATGGGATGTAAATGATTGTTAGGGGCAAACTGGTCTTATACAATATATTTTAGGAGGGAAAGTTCCCGCCAACATGCCATTACCTTCTTTTCCGTTACTTTGGATGGAATTCCTAACATTTGCAAAGAAGTCTGAAGTACAAGGGGTGTGAGTGTTTAAAAATGAAGTGAAGGGGGTGTAGTTGAAAATCGGTCAAAGTACAAGGGGTGTATCTGAAATTTACCCAAACAAAAACTAAAAATATAGAAACAACAAGAACAAAAACTATAACGACCCTTCTTTTTTTTTTGCCCTAATTTTTATTTTTACAATCAGAGTAATTGTATTGTAAATAAAAATTTACTTAATAGAATTATATGATGCTGTGACTAAGAAGGTATGTGACTAAAATCCCTAACTAAAACTCTTATTATCCTGCCAGCACAACAATACACAATGGGTTTCCCTTCCCCTTCCCAAAAATCGGCAGCCTCCTATCACCTCACCCATCAACCAACTTTAGAACTATAGGATAGGTCCGATTTTTGAATGGACAAATACCCCTTAGGAATAGATGTGCCGGAGAGGTTGAAATAGTCAATGAAAAAGAAGAGTGATCTAAAAGGGTGAAGAAGAGAGCATGGGTGAGCAGAGAGGGATTAGGCAGTGAAGACCCAAACCCAGAAATCCCAAGGAGGAAAGACAATAGAGCCCCTGAAAGAGGATAAGACCTCTTTAGAATCAGTGCTCACCAACTTTCTCTCTCTATGGATTGTTCACAATGAGCTCAATCTGTGGGATCTGATAAAGAGACGTTTCATATTTATAAACCACACGAGCTAATGCTCGGGCACCAAGTGGCGCGCTGATAAAATGACACATGTCTCTTTCGTACCCCCTGACCGCCGAGGTATCGCAACCCTCACGATGAACGCGAGTATGACGGTAAGCGTATCCTCTTATTTACGGAGATCTTCTTCTTCTTTTACAGCCACCAAGCCACTAGATCCCCTTCATTCCCGTTGGGCAAGGTCGTGACTTACTCGGTCGCACCTATACCGCTGCCAAGCCTCAAGGGGCCCCTCGGGTCCTACCTAAAGGCCGGAGCAGACATAAGAGCCTGGGCAAGTTCTCAGTGTGTCTTGGTTAAACTGTGTAATCGTCTCCATTAGATTGGGACCGCGCCAAGTATCCACCTGAATAAATGTAGTTCTCTCCTTAAGGGAGGAATATGGGCTCGCGACCCTTATACGGGCGCTGCATAGCGATGGGTAGCACGAGGCTCCCTCGCGCAAGGGGCCACGTGTAGCGCGATTGAGGCGCCACGTGGCGAGCTAGGGTTCGTCGGTCAAACCGTCAACCCCGTGAAGGATGAGTACACGTGTCGCATGCCCATTGGATAGTCAAACGGTTAACGGTCGCGTCTATTGACCTTTCCTACAAGAACCAACGGAATTCCACCGAGAGATTTTTCGGTGCCGAGCGGGTATATCCCACGTGGTACCCGCTCGGCGCATCCGAGCCGTCCGATACACTTTTGGATGGCTCGGATTGAAGCCCTCTATCTCCTCTCACCCCAACACTTTCTCTCTCCTTTTCTCTTTCCAAATCTGAGCCGTTCAAAAACGAAATGAACGGCTCAGATGCGCGAGCAGACACCACGTGATACCCGCTCGGCATTGAAAAATTTTCCGAATTCCTCCACCACCACCTATCAACTCCACCATCACCCACCTTATTAATCCATGGTTACCTCCCCTCCTCCTTGAAATTCCAGCCCCCAATGGCTGCAAAATACACAGACCCCTCCCATCCACCATCACCTCCTGTGCATCCATCACTCCCCCCCTCCCCCCTCTCTTATACTTCCACTGTAAATACTACCCATAAAAATAAACACAGTAACACTATTACTCCATTCAGTTACAAGTCTAGAGCAAGAAAGAAAAGAGGAGAGAAACCTTCAAATTTGTCCATGGTAGTATAGAGAGAGAATAGTGGGTTAACGGATCTTTCACATACACCACCTCACTGATTGAATTCGGGACTCCAAACTCCTAGCACGATCTCAAGAATCTCAGAGCCATTCTGAGAGCCGTTTTCAAACTGTTCCCGAGCCATTCCTGAGCCGTCCCCGTCGCTGTCATCTTCCTCATTTTTCCGAAATCGACCAAACCGGGTTCCTAGCTTTTTCCGACCAAACCCAAGGTAGATTAATCCCTCTCATACTTCTCCCTTATGGCCCGTTTGGATGGAGGATTTGTTTTGGGTGGATATAGAATAAGGGTGGATTTGAAGGTGGATATGTAATGAGGGGTGATATGTTAAGAATGGTGGCCCCACCTCTTAAGAAGGGTGGATTTATAATGAGGTGTTTGGATGATTGTTTGAGAAGGAGGATTTGGAAGTTGGATATGATGACATAAAATGTCAAATGACTTAATTGCCCTTTATATAAATTTAATGTTTAAAATACAAATAATTGCAATATAATTATCATTGCTTAATTTCCCAACCCCAAATTTTATTTATTATTATTATTATCATATATTTACAATAATTGCATTTTAAAAGTCATTTTAATTGCAAAATCATTTCCCTTTTATATATGTATGTATATGCATACGTAAATAGAAATACACAGTCCCCAACCCCATTTACCCACGCCCCTACCCTATTTACCCACCCCATCCACTGCATTCACCCACGCACAACCCCTTCCTCTACCGTTTTCTCCAGTCGCCGCCGATCATCACCACTCGTCTTCTCCAGCCGTAAGTCTCTCTCTCTCTCTCTCTCTCTCTCTCTCTCTCTCTCTCTCTCTCTCTCTCTCGTTTTGCATTGATCGAGTAGGTGATCTCTCTCTGTGGTCTCGTTTTCCACAAATCGATCAAGGAGGTCAAGATGGAGTCACCAGAAATATCGATTGCCGACCTCCTCTCTTCTCTCTCTTTCTCTTCTCTCTTTGTTGGTTTGGTTTTCAGAAAACGAAATCAAATCGTCTGAGAAAACAAAAACGAAATCCCCCTGGTTCGATAGGGGGATTTGGAGGGGCAAAACCGTCTGAAAACCCCCGGATTTGCCAACGCTGGGGTCTAACCTCCGCTTCACAAATCCACCTCCAGGTGGATTTGAATCCGCTACAGTGTTTATCTCCGGCCCCCTCAAAACTCAACCAAACATCGGATTTGGGTGGAACAACTACAAATCCGGCTGCCTCACAAATCCACCTTCTTTTCCGCCATCCAAATAGGCCGTTAGTATATTAATGATATATTATGTTAGTCTTCAAGTTAGAAATCAAAAGAAACGAAATCGTGTTTCAATTGGTGAAACCCATTTGTTTGAAACCGCCGCTGTTCTTAGTTTTCCAAACAAAGTTGGCCGGCCGGGCGGAAGGCCGGGTCTTCAGTTTTCGGAAAATGATATACTGAAATTTCAGTTACCTCCCTAGGCTTAGTTGTACTTCCAGATTTGTCCCTGAACTATATATTTATTCCATTACACTACTACTTGTTACTTTTTGGATGTCTATGAGCATAAAAAAATATTAATATTTTATACTGTGAACAAACCGTTTAATAACTAAACAAATTTTTTTTTTTGTAAACTAATGATTATGATAAAGAACATGATACAATAAATGTTAACAAAAGATTTATATCCTGTAGTAAAGACATGTATGTAACGCCCCAATTTTTGGGAACGTTAATTAAAATAAATACGAATTCGATTCAACATTTATTTTAAACAAAATCGATAATTGAGTCATTACAATAATTAAGTTCGAGTTTCAAATACATGCAATTATTCTAATCAAAAGGGAAATGGTGCTACAATAAATCTATTCTACTTGATGTCCGGCTTCTTCTTCGATGTTCTGCTCAGCTCTGAACTCCTCCGAGTATTAAAACTTTTCCTGTTCGTCACCTAGGTTTGGCATAATATGCCTGGGTCACAAAAGTAACACCGTGAGCTTTTAAGCTCAGTGGCTAACTCCTACCCCTATATCTCATAATTTAGCAAAAATAATATATAACTTTGCAAGTAAAACTCAAGAGATTTAACAATTCAACATATAAATAACAATTCAACAAAAGTGTCAATGTCTTTTCAGAGTCAACGCAGCGTGTCGTAATTCGTGTCTTAGTTGCATGAAACGGGGGCGGGGGCCGGAGCGGGGGCGGGAACGGGGGAGCGGAGGTACCCAAAAGCTCCTAAGTTTGGGAGCGCCTATGTATATTTTATTTAATATATATTTTTAAATAATACCATATATATTTTTTTTTAATACCTCCCATATATTTTTTATTTTTTGTAGATAACATTAGTTTTTAATCAATGTCTTTATGGCCCATTAATTGAGAAATGCAAAGCCTTCAAGTAAGTTTTGGTCCAAGGCTACATAATAATAAAGATTCTGGGCCAAGCCCACTTAAATGGCCCAAGTCATTAAAAGAAGAATAAAGGGTCTGCAGCTAACACAAACAAGAAAACCCTAGGACTGTGTTTGATCATATGAAATCAGATCTCAAGCCACAGCTGCTGCTTCATTGGAGACACTGGTCAGTACCCCTCTCTCTCTCTCTCTCTCTCTCTCTCTCTCTCTTCTTCTTCTTCTTCTTCTTCTTCTTCTTCTTCTTCTTCTTCTTCTTCTTCTTCTTCTTCTTCTTCTTCTTCTTCCAGCTTATACAGCAACAGCGATCGATGCTTGAGTTCGGCGGCGAAGATCAGCGTCGGCATCTCTCTCTCTCTTTCTCTCTCTCTCTCTCTCTCTCTCTCTCTCTCTCTCTCTCTCTCTCTCTCTCTCTCTCTCTCTCTCTCTCTCTCTCTCTCTCTCAAGCTCCCATCTCCCTTTGGAGCGCGATCCCGTCTCAAGGGGAACGCGCTCCCATCACGTTTCTGAGTGAGAAGCGCGGAATCGCGTTTCTCATCCGGGAGCGTCACCCATTTGGACGTTTCCTGCAACTAAGATTCGTGTCATCATTTTATCAGTATCGATTTCACTTTCCATTTTATTTTCTCGAGCACTGGTTCCACTAACCGTCTTTCAGATTCCATCGGGCTCCCAGGCTAATTTGTTCCACCCAAAAGCACTGATTCCACTAACCGTCTCTTTCAGATTCCATCGGGCTCTCAGTCTTATTCATTTCATTGGCTCTTTCACCATTTTCACACGACACTAGTTCCGCTAACCATCCTTTCAGATTCCATCTGGCTCCTAGGTCACACATACTCGAGCCATGATTCCGCTAACCATTTCAGATTCCATCGAGCTCTCATGCTCACACACGCACACCCGAGCCATGATTCCGCTAACCATTCTTTTAGATTCAATCGGACTCTCATGCTCACGCAATTATTAATCTTTTTCAAATTTCAGTTTCTCGTGTCTCGTAAACATGCATCATTTTCTCGCATTCACATTATTCTTTCAAAGCTTACTAAAACATGCGATAATAAATAAATCCAAATTTCCATGCTTCTCTATTTTTTTACCATTCAAAAATTACAACAACAGGTAACATAATGAAGAACAATATTTCTACCATGTTAGAGATAAAAACCCCTTGCAGTTATCACGTGACAACAGTCAAATTCCAATTTCCATTTACTTAAACTCTAATTCATGCTTTTCCTGAGCTAAGAATAACTAACAGTGGCTGCAACATTTTCTTTATTCTAACAATAATACTATTTCCAAGTTTGTAGGTAACTATAACATTTTTTTTATACACCTGTCGTGAAAGCCGATTTTCAATAACTAAGCAAAAATTATAAATGACAATATATTAATTTTAACATGCGATATCATAAAAATTCTAATTTCAATATTTAATCATATAGCATATCCACATTATACTTAGGTGAGCAGATAAGAGGTTTCTACCGTTCTTCTTGGCGGTAGCAGGTTACGGATTCGTCGGATCAAAAGATGAACAGAGTGACGTCGCCTCGGTTGGAATTTGATAAAAAGAAAAAGAAATTTTCTTTTACTACGATCTCAAATAACTTCTAGATTTTGGAATTGAAAGATCGAATTGTAGTTTTGTGAGGTGGTGGAAAGATGGCAATGTGGTGGTGGGCTTGAACTCAATTCTTTTCCTCCTTTTCTTTATCACAGCCGAACTTACTCTCTCTCTCTCTGTCTTTTCCTCAAGAACAAGAACAATGGGACAAGAAGTATGGGATGAAGGTGTGGTGATTGGTGTCCAAAATGGGAAAGGAAGAGAAGTATATATAGGCACACCCTACTCTCTCCCTCTCTGACCGACTCTCACTCTCTCTCTTATCCTCTTATGCTTGGGCCGAAAGAAATGGCATGGCATGTGCCGGCACATGGGAAATGATGGGAGTTATAGGCTTATTAATTAGGCTACTCAAGTATAGGATAGTGTAGGGTTGTAAGAGATAAAATCAAACCCAATCTCTTCCCTTTACATTATCCAAAATGGTTGACAAGACAACACATGCAAGAGATAAACTCTACCCTCCCTCATTCTCTTTCTCTGCCGAAAATTTAAAGAAATGGGGAGATGGATTTTATAGAAATATTTGCCATCATGGCTATTTCCTTAAATTAAGGGTTAAGGTACTAGACTAGGCTTGTTGTCAGGAAGGAGGCAAATATGGAGAGGAAAACAGGATATGGTGGGTGTATGCATGTGATGAGTTTGGGTGCAAGACACTCCACCTCTTCTCTCCCTCTCTCCTGCGGATAGCTCTCTCTCTCTATATATATGTATTTCTCCCTCTTTACGGTCTATATTATCCTTGGGTATATTAACTTGATCAGACAAGACTACATTAGAGAGAAATTATTGTGTTTGTCAGTTTGAGATCAAAACAGTTTAGTTTAATAAGCTATTGATTTAAATAATAAAATTTTTATTCAAAAAAAAAGGGTCGAAATTCCGGATTGTTACAATGTATATTAATAAATTAAGAAAATTATTAATCTATTGGTTTAGTAGAAATACTCGTTCATATAACAAACATAAGGACATAGGTCCAATCATAAAATTCTATGTGTTTACTTACTCGCACAATATAAATTACTATGTTCGCTTTTACATTGAAATGTATCATGTTATTGATTTAGCTGTCATGGAATTATTATTGTTGTGTATCATGTTATCGATTTAGCTTTTATGGAATTATTATTGTTGTACATGCTAGATCGGACTTAGGTTCATGGGATGATATGCGAGTAGAATGCACCTAAACGTTGCTAGGTAAAGGATGAATTGGAAAATTGTTGAGTTATGATTTGATTGCCTGCGAGAGGATCGATGGATGCTAATAGGGGCCTGGCCGGTATTGTGATGGGTGATAACAGAGGCCCGATATTGATGAAATGGGTGCTAACAGGGGCCCGGAATTGAAATGGGTGCTAACAGGGTCCAGTGTTGATTAGGCATACCTTAGTCATGTCATGGTATGGTAAGCTACCCCTTGTTATGGTTGTAGGTGAATCCCTGCTAGGTACGTAACTTGGGTGTATTCACTTAGGACCCCAGTGCAGGACAGACAAGAGGAAGTGATCCCATGGGACAGATCATGATTAGTGGTTGGGGAGGAAAGGATCTTGTGGAGAAGATCTTAAATTTCACTTAAGTTAATGAATAGTAAGAAAAGGTTGATGTGTTACATTTTTGTGCTTTCTTTTGATATAAACTGTTATATTATTCAACTACTTAGTTGTAAAGTAAGAGGTTAGTAGGGTAGGAATTTATCTACTGAGTATCGACTCACAACGTTTTTATGTAAGGTATAGAAGATGGAACTGAAGGATCGTATCAAGTCGAAGATGACGGCAACCTCTAGAAGAATCTGTCATATCAATAGTAGCTCTGTTAAATTTTTCTACGTTAATTTCAAATTCTTACGGCTTATTAACCTTTTTGGTTCCCAAAGTATTCAGAAAATCTCAATTTAGTCCCCAATCTACAAATATGAGACATTTAGTCCCCAACGTTATTAAATGTGTACCAATGTAGTCCCCCACCCCTTACGCCGTTACCCTAGACGTCAAAACCAGGGGCATGTTTGTCATTTCCTCTCCCCCAACCTCTTTATCCTCCATTCTTCCCTATAAGGGTCGGGAAAATCACTTGCTCCTCATGGAGGGAGAGATTCAGGGGTTGTTCGGCTAAATAAGCCACTTGGCTTCTTCTTTTTTTTATTCAATTTTTTTTCACATTTGTTAGTTTTTTGTCAATTTTTTGGGGATTATTGCTTCTTCATGACAAGAGGAATCTAAAAAGTAAAAAATTACTATCGAAATCTAATTTTTTTGTGTAACGCCCCGAATTTCGGAGACATTATTTATACATTAAAAAGAGATTTCCGAGAATAGTTTTCTTTTTCGAGGGATTAAAATTTCAAAAGCCTCACCAATTCAAATCACAATATGACCTATCAATTACAACTGTACTCTATAAAATACTTTGTTGTACATTATCAAAATACTTAATTTACAATACAGAGCAACTAAGGGTACAACATACAGGGTTTGACAAATATTTCATTGGTCAACGTCACTTCACTTTTTAGTACGACCCTTCTGCTCCGTTTTCAGTACCTGGTTCGAGTTACCAGGATAACATAGTACCGTGAACGATGACACTCAGTAGTTAAAACCCACCCGAAATCCATAACTTATAGACAAAGGCATGTACAATACGGTTAAATTAACATGCAATTTAAGCAGCAGCCGATCAAATTCAATTACTAGCCATTAACTCAGAATTTCACTTGACATACTTTACAGAATCTGCTAGTAGACTACTCTCATAATTCTAAGTCCATCAGGCTGCCCTCAAGGTCTTGCTAGGCTACCTTCAATATCTGAAGTCCTGTCAGGCTACCCCTGTAGAGACTCGCAAATTGGTTTTAATTTCGAAAAAAATCGTTTATTCCGTTAAGTAATTGTATTGCTGGTAAAATCGCTCGTACGTTGTGGGGGTGTACGGAGATACGTATCCAGGTGTGTATCGGACTTTCGAAAAATAGTATAATGTTAGTTTTGAGGTTATATTGATGTTTGGTAGTGTTGGTACCAAATCGGGTTCGTTTCGGTGTCCGTTAAAAAAATTCTTTTTTCTGCCCTGCATGAACCGGTACAGCCTTTTCCCCGTACCGGTACATGGTGTCCAGAAGTTGTGTCTTCTGACAGTTTGAAGGTTCATGAACCGGTACAGCTTTTACCCGTACCGGTACATGGTCTGTTTTCTGCACTTGTTCAGCACGCTTTTTGGACCACTATATATACTCCTTTTTGTCATTTTCCACCCCATTTGGCCACGAAAATAGATCTAGAAACCCCCTCTCACTTACCCAACTCCAATCTCACCCAAGATCCATGATTTTAAGTTCAAATCTTCAAGATCCAAGGGTTTTCTCCCTCAAAATCACAAGATTCTTGCATTTGGTGAACCATGGGTGAGTTTTATGTCCTTGATGCAAACCCACGTTTTTCTCTCTCTCCTCTCGATTATTGGTTGATCTTTGTTTGTTCTTCGTGTTTGTGGACTTTATTCACTCTAGATCTTGTACCCAAGCTCGGGTGAGGCTTGTCTTTGAAGGATTCAAGCTTTTGCTCTTAGTGGACCTAGGGTTTTGCTCAAAACCCACTTTGGTAGGGATTTCTCTCATTCTCTACATGTTCTAAGTTGATTAAGTATGTTTTTGGTGTTTGAATGCAACTTATGGTTGAATAGAGTGAATGTGGCTTGGAAATTGCATATTCCATTGAAAATGGGCATAATAGTCTTGATTGTTATGGTTCATGAGCTTGTTGTATCGTATTTGATAATGTCCGTATGCGTTAAATGTGGTTAAGGCACCGGTCTTGATTGTGGTGATAATAGAGTAGTTGTTGTGAGATGAATGCGGAGTATATTGTGACTCAAGGGGTGGAAACACAAGAATCGCAAGGGGTGGATTATAATGTGACGCAAGGGGTGGGAACACTACTCGCAAGGGGTGGAAATGAGTTGGAGGCTGCATGCGCGCGCGTGTGTGTAAATGTGTGTGGGATTTGCCATATTACTTGAAAAGATATTGATGTGCATTGTTTGGACCGTGTCAGTTAATTCAATTCATCGCATTCACGCTTGCCATCTTATTACATATAGATTGTGTAGAGAACTTCCTACTGAGCTTGTGTAGCTCAGCAAAATCCTTCTTTTCAGGTTTAAACGCCAGTCAGTAGCGAGCATGCCTCGAGTATAGTGATATGAAGACCTTTTGGAAGCTAAATATATCTTAGTTACGTAACCATCTTTGTAATGACTCCTTTTGATTAAAGATGGCACTGTAACTAATTTTACACTTGTATTATCTTTTGGTAACGGTTTGTAATATTCTAAACGTTCCGTACTTGTAATTAGTTTAATTTGGGCCTCGGAGCCAAGGTTGTTATTTATGTAAACTTGGGGACTTGATTTGTAATTAAACAGGTGGAAACTCTCTTTTGGTGTAATATTTACTTAAAGTGAGAATCTTTTATTGAAATGGTTTATTTATTTATGTTGAAAATCGAGAGCGTGACAACCCCTGAGGTCTTGCTTGGCCACCCTAGCTACACCGGGTCTTTCAGGCTGCCCTCAAGGTCCTACCAGGCTACCCCCGATAACACGAGGTCCTGTCAGGCTATCCCCAAGGTCTTGCAAAGCCCACTACCTTTCATCTGTTTCCCTTTTCCATTAATCATTTTTCCACTTCTAATGTGATAAATCCACACATCGTAAGCAACCCGGGAACCTATTTGTCCAATCTATCAGTACAACAACCTTTCACACAATTCAACATTTTTCGAAACATGCTAACAGACTAATAACAATTAAATTCACGACAATAATAAATCATGCGATAAAACTAAACACGCGAATAATTTATCATACGATAAAATTAATCATGTGATTCAATAATCCAACTAAACATACAAACATGCTAAAAATATTTAACCGTGCGAAAACACTAATCATGCGATTAAAACAAACTAAGTACGTACTTCTTTTTATTTCCTCTTTTCCTTTTTTGGACCAAAAATCTATGTCTACTCTAAATCATTTTGGAGTGTTGACGGTATTAGAAAAATTCGTATTTTCGACAAAACTAGGATCGATCGGAAACTAATTAACTTTGGGGTTTTATATTCGATTCCAAAATACTGGGGTAGATTTATTAACTAACCTAACTTGAGGGGTTAAACTGTGATTATTCAAAAACCTTCAAAATTTCAAGCGGCTGTCTTTCTTTCTTTCTTTTTTTTTAGAAACAGAGGCAGTGGTGTTCGACGAAGTGGGCTTCTGGCCCGGACTCGACCGGCGACATCGGGTCCGAATATTATCACACCGAACGCTAAAAATCAATATAGAGCACGATATATACGTATGGAGGTGAGTTCCGGACTACCTCTCGTCCAGTGAAATGGGTTTCGGAGTGATTCGGTGGCGGGTCGGAGCGGCGGTGGGGCTCGTCGGTGAGAAGCTCGGCTGGAGGAGGTGGCTAACGGCTGCCCTCTCTCTCTCTCTCTCCCGAAAAGTGGCTGGGAAAACAGAGAAAAAGAATGGAGGATAAAGAGGTTGGGGATGGGAAATGACAAACATGCCCCTGGTTTTGACGTCTGGGGTAACGGTGTGAGGGGTGGGGGACTACATTGGTACACATTTAATAACGTTGGGGACTAAATGTCTCCTATTTGTAGATTGGGGACTAAATTGAGATTTTTTGAATACTTTGGGGACCAAAAAGGTTAATAAGCCAATTCTAAGTATTGTATTCAAACTAATCTTTTGCTGTTATTTAAAGTAAATGTCCTTTATTTTTAAGAAATTATTTTGGAAAATCTTTTAATAACGTGTTCGAAAATCGGGGCGTTACAAAAATGAAAGAGAAAGTCCATATGGGGTTCGTGTTTATGGAGAGACATCGAACCCCTTTTGGTTGTTAACATACCACTCCCCCGTTCTAATTTATTTGTCCTTTTTGGAGTTCGTACTACTTTTCAATTGATTATGTCTTGTAATTTATAATCTTGAAGGTGATTTTTAAAACAATATTAATTGAGATCTATCAAACAAAATTTATATTGCATATAAAAAATATTATCAATTAAAAAATATAACCAATTTTTTTTTACGGAAAATATTTTTGTTGGTGCCAAAACTCTAGTGTACAAAAAGCTTGTACAAGACTTTGATACACTGGAGTTTTGGCACCAACAAAAACAGTTTTGACAAATTTAAAAAAATTAAGATGGATGGAGTAAATCTCTGCTAACCCCCAACTAATTGTATACAATATTGGAAAAAAAAACCCTTTAAATGTGCGTAATTTATGGACGTGAACCTAACAATTAGCACCACGTCCCAATTTAAGTGTCAATTACGATTCTGTGGACATGGCCGAATCTTTGGACATGTCCCTCGACGATATCATCAGAAACAACAAGAAATCCGAAGGAGGATTCAGGGGCAGAGGCCGTGGCCGAGCCACTACAGCTGGTAGAGGAGGCTTTGTCGCCTCTGGCCCAGGTCCAGCTCGTCGCTTCCCCAACCGCGCTCCCACTAAGACGACCTCGTATTTAACTCCTCAGGTGACCTAGGGTTTCCATCTTCGAGTTTAGGGTTTATGCGTCCTTTGTTGATATTTATACTCGTACACCAACATTATACACCTACATGTATGGTTGGGTAAAGGTAAGCATAGATGTGATCGGTTTAGGGTATATGTTTGTGTGTTTGTGTTACGTAAATGAAGTTTGGGCCTTGTGATGTGGAATTCAGATGGCTCAAGTGCAGCAACTGATAGCGATCGGAGGGGCGGGAGCCGAATCTGGGACGAAGCTTTATGTTTCCAACTTGGAGTATGGTGTTTCCAACGAGGATATAAAGGTATTTTCGCTCTCTGTCACCTATACTAATATGTGTAGTAGTTTCACTCTACTTTACCATTGATGTTTTTTTGGTCAATGGCAATGTTATTAAGCTCAAACCAACGAAGAACAAGAGGACCAAGTCCTTGCCCAACTATGAAACCCATAAACACACACAAAAAAATAACCGAAACAACTATTGAACCACAAAACCGTTTGGGGGGAAAAAATCTTCCTACTGATTTTACAAGCAGCAGCAAGGGCGAGATTCTGGGATGAGGACTTAACTCATCTCCAGGAACCAATACAGGCACGAATATTGTCAATGATGATACCTTGCAAAGAAGAACAATCCAAGCTCCGGTTCTGGAAGACCCTTTCATTGCTCTCCCTCCAAAGCCAGTACGTTGTAGCAGAAAAAGACAATTTGAAAACCGTATGAGCCATAGAATTCCCACCTTTGAATTGCTTAGCCCAACATAGGACCGTATGCAACTCCACTGGGCTATTTATAATCCCATTGCAGACCAGAATAGAAGACTAGACTTGTGTAGAATAACTGCAAGTGAAAAACAAATGAGGGTGGGATTCATCCTCCCTAGAGCAGAGAGCACATTTAGGATCCACTTGTATACCCCAAGAGGACAATCTATCATTGGTGGAAAGCCTCCCCAAGACTGAAAGCCACTGAATAAACGTCCATATGACATTTTACCATTGATTTTTTCCTTATTGTTATCTATACCATATTGTTTTGGAAGAGAGACGTTATTTGTTAGATTGCCATTGACTCTAAATCAAATAAGAAAAAGGAGAGCTACGAAGGATGGGGTGCTGGAGTTCAAAATTCACTATAGTAAACTGAAGTTTGGCACAAGTTTGTTGCTTCATTGTTTTAATATTTCAAGTTTCATTTTTTTTTTTTGTTTAATTGCGATCCTACCCTAATGGTCCGTGACATGTAATGCATATATTTTTCACGTGCTCGAGTAGTTGTGCTCAATATCTAGATCTATGTGCGGGCTAAATGGGGGAAATTGATAAGAACTGTAACAGCATAACAAAGGACTGAAATGTTGGATTATTTGTCATATTCAGAAAGACTGAGAACTTATTTATCAGGCCAATGGTGTAAAATTCAAGTGGTGTAGACTTCTAGAGGTTGTCATATTAATGTGCAGAGAAATTGGATAAAAATTTCCTCGATTTTGTGTACCAGCATTTATCCAGTAGACTGTTTTTTTGTTTTCTACACTAAACTTGGCTATTTGTCCATAATGCAGTAACATTTATTTAAGCTTCTTTCAGGTGTTATTCTCAGAAGTTGGCCTGCTAAAGCGACATTCAATCCATTATGACCGGAGTGGAAGATCAAAGGTATCATGATAGGTTTGGGCTAGTCAGTTGTTTTGATGAACTTTTTGTATCTAGTTGTAGACACCCCAATCTGGGCCTCCGAATAATCTTTAAGTTTCCCTGATGATGAAATAAGAAAAAATATACTTTCAAGGCTTGGATTGTTGCTCCCCTCTTAGTCCTTCTCTAGCCTCAAGAAAATCCCATTTTAAACATATAGGGTGGCCTTTGGTTCAATTGCAAAAGAGAAAGATGCGTTTGCTTTGTCAAAAACAACTTTTTTCATGACACATTGAGGGTAAAATGGGCACACATTTCAATATATAAAACGTCTTTGAGTAAAACCAATTGGGTTAGAAAGAGGACTCGACAAGCTTTCCAACGCTTCGAACCGTGCCCAAATCCGAGTTCGGGAGTGTCCGGGGCACCCCCGCGAAATTTGGTATGCTGTGCTGTCTCGGAAAACCGCACGGCATTCTAGAAACGCCATGCGGCACTTCAAAACGCCACGGGGCATTTCAAAACCTCACGACATTTCAAAATGCAGTGCGGCATTTTCAGAAAATTCAAAAAATCACTCCACCGCACGGCCTTCAGGAAGAGCGTCTGACATATTCCCATGCGCGTCAGCAGATTGGCCAGAGCACATTTTGCACGTTTTTTCCCTTTGGGTGCACTCCAAGCATATTTTTGCCTATAAATACACCCCTCCTCTTAGAGAAAAAGGACCCCCTTGATTCTCTCTCTACAACCCCTTTACACCCATCACCATATACATCTCTTTCTCTCTCTACATCAACCCACAAGCTGGGCTATTACAAAATCATTCTCAAACTGATTTTTCTTCTCTCTCTCTACACTCATTTGCTCACAAGTCTCTCAAAACTCAATCCAAATCAACCTCCACTCTCCATCTTCAAGCACATCCAAGCTTCGATCAAAAGGTATAAATAAATTCCTTGGGCTAAACCACATTTAGCTTTGAGGGGAGCTAATCGAGGCCCTTCTCAGTCTTTCTATACCGAGTTTGAGTCTCAAACGAGCTTTATATTCAAAAAGCACAAAAAAATAGTTTCAGCACTGGATACGCTACATCGTGCGGTGCTTTAGAACATCGCACAGCATAGCGTATTGCACTGCGCGTTATTTTTAATACTGTTCATTATTACTTTATTTTCTTTTTCTTTTTCTTTTCCTACTTCTGCTAATGTTGTTTAAAGATCGTACGGGTACATTCCAGAGTCAAGTTTCATGTTAAAAGTCATCTTTTTGACTTTATTAAATCTTTCAACATTTCAAAAAAAATTTAACATTGTTTTACATGATAAGATGAACAAAAGGGTCTCATAAATCATTTTTTAGAGATTCGGAAAATATAACAAACTATTTTGCGGACCTATGGTTTGTTTTGTCATGTCAAAGCGAACTGATTCTGGAATGTGTAGACAGGTACATCGCACGGTGTTTTAGTTACATCCGATGTATCCTGTTCGTCGTGCGGTATTTTACATGATATTGGCAGTCTGCTGTAATGCTGTTATTTCACTTTCTGTACATTGCTCATCCATTTCATACTGTACAGTTCGCACCACAAGCACGCCAATGTGTTATATTACACCCCATGTCCCTTTCCCGTACATGTTTTAAAGTTAAGTTTTTCAAATGATATTAAATCCCCCATTTAAAATGCTTAGTAGAGTCCGATTTTTACCAGTCGAGGGGCGAGCGGGGTGCTTTTTCAACAAAACCTTCTCCGTTCATAACGTGGCTCCCGAATCCAAAATCTCAACGTTTTCGCTAGATCAAAAGCCTTTTTCTCTCAAACAAACTCTCAGTTTCTCGGATCATCCATCTCAAAAATCCGGGTGGCGACTCTTCGAGGGCGCGCCGGTCGGGGAGCCCACACTAGTAGTGGGCTTAGGAAGATTGCTTATCCTAAGGAACTGTGGAATTTGTTTTTGCACATCAAGCAGATGCTTTAAAGGCCATCGAGAGATTCAACAACGTGTTGCTTGATGGGAAACCAATGAAAATTGAGTTGGTTGGAGTCAACATTGTCACTCATGCTACTATGGTTCCAACTACCAATGGCATATTAGGACACTACCCGAGCGCTGGTTTTGAAAGGTATGGATTTGCTAGTATTCTGGATGTGAAACAATATAAGATGCAAAACTGGGAGTACCTATATGTATGTTTAGTATTTGTGCCCAAGAAAGCATTTACGTGCCTTCCCACCTATGTTAAGATTCTTTATAACAGGGGGGTAACAATTCAGGCCTGGATCAAGCATTTTGCAGCACTGTGTTCTTCGTTCTTCCTACGTACTATAGAAGTTGAGAGCTACGTGCTTATTTGTGGTCCCATGCATTGTTTTAAAGCTGCAAATTGAGTTGTGAGTCATTTTGATGAAATAATGAATTGTGAACTGCATCGAATCTTGATTGTATTTAGTGTATCCATTTAAAATTAGACATACATTTTAAAGTGATTTCAATATTAACTAGACTGTATATGCCACTTTTAATTTTTTCTTGATAGAGGTGGAAATGACACAAGTTTATGCATTATGCAAATATATTGAAGTAAAATTGATTTGTAATCAACATTCTGAATTGTAGCAAATCAAAGTGAATAATGAATTGAATCACAAGATTCCCTTTATTTGTAATTTAACAGTGAGATTCAGATCGAATTGGTTGAACCTCATATCAATCTGTAGAATCTAATTGTGAATCACAAGATTCTAACCACCATGTTTTATTCTTCATATGCTAATCTCATTCTCTTGTGGTTTTCTTTGTTTTTGTTTTGTTCTTTGGCTGTGGGCAAGAAACCGTTGCGGGAAGGGGATGGGATCGACGTGTCGGCGGCCGCCAAGGATTTGGGAAGGGACGTGGAAGAGGCAACGACAACGGCGAGAAGGTGTTTGCTAAAGATCTTGATACTGATTTGGAGAAGTATCATATGGAAGCTATGCAAATAAACAGAGAGTTGTGTCCAATCTTCAATCCTGTCATTCGAGGTTTTCCTTGTTCTACAATGCCAATCATTGTACCCCAGTTCTGCTTTGAAATATTACAAATTGGATGCAAAGTAGATTGATAAGCGTGGCTATGTGCTTTTGTCTGCTCTGGTGATTTTGGTGCAAGTTCTAGGCCGAGCTTATTCTGTGCTGTGATTGGTGTTGTGTTAGCTATAAGATGGTTTTATGATGAAGCATCTTTAGAGGATCAGATGTAAACACTGGCTTCCCAGTGAACGAATTTTATTGCTGTGCCGAATTAGTTGTAAGAAGCATTTATGCTTGTGCTATTGAAGATCTTTGTTAAGAGATCTCTGTCACTTCTATGCTCAACTCTACCATTGAATGAAATATCAATTGAAAAACCAACGTAACAGCATTTTAATTCACCTTGCTAAACTAGTGAAAAGCACATCTCGTGGCATGACATGCCTAGCCCAGTTACAGTCACATATCGACCCATGGCTTGCCCATCTACTAATATTACTGAAACCATGGACTTTTATCTGTTGAGTGACGGCCCTTCCACTCGGCATTATCGGATCACTAAGGCTAACTTTCAAAATTTGAAACCTCTAAACTATTTGTCAAGAAGAGAGGAGCTGTGTGGTCCCCCTGGACCACGAGGAGTTGGTGGCAGAAAAAAAGCGCTCAAGAATGAAGAAATTGATATCTCATGTAGTTACGTATATACTTGTTGGAGTAAAGTAAATGTAATAAAGCATCAAGACTTATTCATCCATTGACCTGTGCATTGCTTAGCCTGGTAACAAGCGCAGGTGTAAGTCAAGGCACGGGATCCCTCTTCCCTCTCTTCTTAGGAGGTTGGATGAGTTAGAGAAACTTCGAAGCCCTCTACTACTTTCTGTGCTCATGTTTTATTATAATTCCTGAACACTTAGTTGTTTAGGGATGAGACTCCTGATGAAAACCGAAGGAAATGAGTGTTGTAGGCAATTGAGTATACGTGGACTCCTCTCTGGCCAGCCCTTGCCAAGATTGATTGTCCTTAGCTCTCCATGGGAGATTAGAATGACAATAGTCTGATTGATTAGGTTCCAATCAAGACTTCCAGTAGAACCACTTGATAGTAGCAGTGCATCAGGTTTGAAGTCAAAGATCAGATGTTCTTCATAAACGTGTGCCTTCATATCCTCATCCTTATGCACTACAGCTCAACTTCTAAAGCATGAATATCTCTGTTCAGAAACCAACCCCAATCCACATTTTCCATCGGTTTCATCAAGCATAGATCAGATAAAAAGACATGCTTGATTGATGGAAGAATATTCATACTTCGGAGCAGGGCCGGCTCTGAGATTTTGGAGGCCTAAGACGAACGTAGATAATGAGGCCCTTAATAAAATGTACGAAAATAAAATAATAAGTAGATAAATGGTTTTTTTAAAAGCCAAATGCATGTATTCGACAAAGGAAAAAACCCATGCAAATACTAATTTCTGATCCTGTTTTCTCTCCTTTGATCTCTAATTCATCTTCTTCCATTTTATTGTGTGTTCATGGAAATTAGAGCTGTAAGGATAAAATATGCATAAAACTTATTGAGGAACCCATCACATGAGATCATTTTTCAAGGGGCTCTACATGAAGATAGCCACCCGTGATCTGCATTTTCTTTTTCCTTTTTTGTTTCCTCTTATTGAGCAAGTCAGGTTGGGTCCAACTTTTGGGCCTGTGTCCCTTAAGTGAAAAATAGGTGGTTTGGGTATTAAAATGGGTCTCTAATATTTGCTATACCTAAAAAGATTGGACATATATAATGGGTACCCAAAAAAGTAGGAGGCCCTAATTTCTACACATTTTTGGGGGGCTTAAGGCGCCGGCCTCTTGGACCTTAGCCCAAAGCCGGCCCTGCTTCGGAGAGACTAAAGTATTCGAGGGATACAAAATTTAATGATGGTAATATTACAAGAGGGAGGGGTGAAGGGTATTTTTTAACCCTTGTGGCAATATGTTCTGCACTCAGTGGCGGCGCCACAGTGGTCACATGACCACCCAAAAAAAATAAAAAAATTGCTATAATATATATAGAAATTTTCGGGTAACCCATGTTTTGAAATAGTTTGAACACCCAATTCATACATCAATGAACATCTAGTTCAAAAAAATTTGAACACTCAGTTCATATATCAATGACCACTAATGAGTGGTAAAATTACGGCTCTTTATGCTCTTTATTTGAGACTTTAAATATATATATATATATATATATAGAGAGAGAGGGTGAGCTTCTAATGCGGACTTCCGCATCCAAGCAAAGTGCGGGCCACCCCATTTCTCCCCTTTCCCGATTGAATTTTTATGATCCGAGCCGTTCAATGTGTTCAGAACGTGATTTTAAGGGTACCTACGAAAAATCGGCAAAAAAATGACCGGAAAGGACTTGATTTGAGCAGTTTTTATTTGAACTGTTCAATAAAAAAATAAACAAAAACTGCTCGGATGAAGTCCTTTCCGGTCTTTTTTTTTGCTGATTTCAGCGAGTATCCTTAAAATCACGTTCTGAACACATTGAGCGGCTCGAATCATCAAAATTCGATCGGGAAAGGGGAGGTCCGCACTTTGCTTGGATGCGGAGGTCCGCATTAGAAGCTTACTAGATATATATATATATATATATATATATTATATCATATTTCTTAATATATAAACAGTCTAAAAAATTAAGTTCTCTAATTTTTAATCCGTTTGAACCGGTGTGAAGTTCTTATTATTTTTCAGCTTTAGGAGAGCCCTAAGAGAGGCGTAGAACCAAATGAAGAGCATATACTTAATTATGAGAGCCTTAGAGATAAATATTAATTATGACCCTTTAGATAAAATGATCATAAAAATAAGATATTCGCATCGGTTCAAATAGATTGAAAATTAAAGCACATAATTTTTAGTATATAAGCAATGTTAGTCTCTTTTAATTTTTTATTTAAGTCTATATTGTCTTAAAAATAATCTCTTTTGATTTTTTTTTTGAAATTTTTTTAAAAAAATGCCAAATTGCTTGGTCACGACTAAGCGGGCTTGGTGGTGGGTCGTTGCCCGAATAGAGACGAGGGCCATTTAAAATACTGGATAGTGTATTGTAAGTTTTTTTTAACATCCCCGAAAAAATTATGATATCCTATTATTTTATCCACTCTCTCCATAAAAATCACATCAATATAAATACACCATTCAGGAATAATATACTCTATTATTTTAATCACTTTCTTTATTTAATCCACCTAAAACTTATCCCGCATCTAATCGGCTGCTGGGGCAAAAAAAATTAAAAAATTAATTTTCATTTTCATTATATTTAAGCTTAAAATTACTTTTTTTTTTTTTTTAAACAAAGCAGAACGGGAGCCTTAACCGGACGTGAAAAAGATTCGTAGTTGAAGTGGAGCGACATTCTTGATGCGTCAAAATCCAGTAGAGCTCTTTCGTCACCAGAGACTGCGACCCCGTAAGATTATACTAACAGTTGTTCGTCCACACCTACGTACAATCTCGTGCCCCTTGCTTTCACTGCGTTTTCGTGTGTGAGTCCAGTTTCCAGTTGTTGTTTCTCCATCTATTCATTGCTCCGTGATTTCTACTGATTGGGGGACTTCAATTCAAGGTTTTCTACTGATTGTGTGTTCATTACCCACATCATGTTATTGGGTCATTTGAATTTACATGCACACAATCTAAACTTGCATTGATCGGGTAGATTGTGAGCCCAGTTTCTTCTTGTAGTTTCTTTCCAAATTTTAGTTTCTTCATCTGGTTCTCGCTTTGGGCTTTTTCTTACAGAAGAAATGGGGGATTTTATATCGAAGTTTCTTTCTATGGTGGGGTTGCTTGGATAAAATTATTCAACAACCAGGGACATTGCCACGTGATGCCCCAACTCTCCCTTCTCTATTCGCACCTCAAAGGTGCACCACTTGGCAATGCCCCTAGGGCACTTAACGAGTGATTATTAAGTGCCGAAACCTACATTTTGTTTCAGGGTCGTTTGATTTCTACGTACACAATCTAAACCTTGCAGTGATTGAGAGAATATGGATTTAATTGCTTCTTGTAAGGTTCGTTACTCTCCCTCCATTTTTGTTTTTCGTCTTTTTTTTTTTCCTTTGGTTTAGTTATGGAATTTTCTTGTTTTGGAATTTGATGTGTGTTAAGGATTATTTAGCTTAAACCTGCTGGCTAATCTCGTACACTCCTTGTTGAGAGGTCAAGGATCAATCCTTGTGAAAAAACAGATTGATTATTCAACCCTAAGGAATTTGTTTCGCAGTTTGTTTCTTCTCTGTTATGGGACTCTTACTTGTATTGGTTTGCCTTTGTTCAGTTGTTGGACTTGTGGGGATGGACTTTATGAATGGATTACTGTCCAACCTGACGTAATTCTTACAATACTTGTGTATAATCTCCTAGACATTTACAAAAAAGAAGAATATTCATTTAGTGTAGATTGTTGGATGATTATTTGTTCTTCTCTCGTTGACATGTTGTAGATGTGAATGGAATGTATCTTGGTGTATCATATTGTAATCATATCGTAGCTATTTATGGCAAAGATTAGGTGTAATCATATCGTACTATTTAGGGCATAGATTAGGCTTGATTAGACTTACCATTTGTGTATCATTTCAAGGGTTATATATACCCAGCCTTGTAATCTTCTATCATCAATAATACAGACCAGTTTTCTCCTCTCTGTTTTCACGTTTGTCTGGTTTCAGTTGAATTTTGTTACTGATCATTTGCATGTTGCTTGAAAGTTATGGAGAAGTAGGCATTAGGAGCACGTTTCATCACATTTTCAACATATTAGCATATGTCATGGGGTGTGTGGATGAATATATCTCCTTTTGATCATAGAACTATAATTTCAAAACTTTTTATTTAGTACTAATACATTGTGCCGGTCGGGCATGTGAAAAAAAAAACCCTTCATTTCTTTGAGCAACTTTTCATACATTTACTTATGTGTGAGAGTGACGCTTGTTTAATTTCTTAAGTTTTATGTTCATTTCCTAACTAGAATTTTTTTACTTGATTTAAGATTTTGTTTTGAAGCAAATGGCATTAAGTTTTTCACCCACTTTTCTTCCTGAATGTTTTTGAGGTTATATTCTGTTTTTTTATATCTTGAATTTTCTGTTTTGAAAAAATGGTCTTCAATTTTGTGATTAGTTTTATGCTCGTCTTTCAGAAAAAGTTGTTGCATTTTCGAATAAAAGAACTTAAGGATGTCCTCACACGGCTTGGTGTTTCAAAGCAAGGGAAGAAACAGGTAAGCTGTTGTACATATGCTGTACTCAATTCGGTTGCAATCACAATTCCTCTTTTGTATTTTCTGGTATATCCTCGTTACTTAATGGTCCCAAATTTTTTGTGCTCCAATTATAGTACAACTGTTAGGTAGCCATGACAGTCTTACAACAGGTTTGAACTGCCAACTCTTGCCCTTTAGTCCTTTTGTTTCAGTATTTGCTGCAATCAGAGAAAAAAGGGAAATCCCTGCGGGAGTCAGCTGAAACGGCACCTGATGTTCATAAGACGGTTTTGGTAAGGGGGGTTGAGACTACGGCGATTGAGAACTCAACGGAGTGACCAGGCTGAGAAACCCGACCCTTACCCCAAAAAAGGTTGGATCGAGTGGAATAGCATCTGCGAATGGGAAAATACCTTTTTCCCTTTTTAAACTATGCAAAGGCGTGTGACATTGATTTTAATGGGGTCCCTTGTGATTGTTAGTGTATGTTTGCCGGCATTAATGGATTATTAGATAATGTTGGGGTTATGGTGGCAATTATTGATGGATTGTTGCTGCTCTAGTATGTACATGTTGGCAGTCCCTATGGTATTAGTGTTGTCCCATAAGGGTTGTTGAACATAATAAGGGAGTTGGACTCTTCATTATGGTCGATCGAGTATCTCTCTGCATTTGAAAGTAGTTTTTCTTTTTATTGAATTCTAGTTGATTATGATGATTTCCCCCCTCCCCCCTTTTTCTGTACGTGTGAGATCGAGTTGTTTTTTTTGTAGGATCTTATGGACAGAATATTAGACTTGCTTTCTGACGAAGGTAAGTTGTTCGGATCCTTGGTATTTTGCTTATATTGGTTTTCATTCTCTTTTTATTTGTTATTTATCCATTAGCATACCACATTCATGGATCACTTTCTATTTAACTTAACTTTTTTACTTAATATCTCGAAGACTTAATGGTACAACTATCTATATATTTTGAATTCCGTGTTTGCAATGCTTTACTTAGGAGTAAGAAACTTCTACGTCGATGAATATGTACCATATTTTGAGAAATGTAGCTATATGAACATCCAATGCACAAAAATAGACTAACAAAACTACGTACCCAATTGTTTTTTCTAGAGGACTTGGAATTCTATGTGGCTCAAACTTCTAAGAATAAATCCTTCTATACTGAAGGGAAGTTAAAAGGAAGTTGCTTGTATTACTCAACCTGAGAGGCTAAGATACACTTGTGCATTTGTTTGGGTGATGATGGGGAGATGGGATACATATATTATGGTTGAATTCTTTCTTGATCAATGATCCCTGTTGGCATCAAATCAAAAGCTTATTCATTCTTTAGGAGCTAACAAGACCACTTGCTGCTAAGAAGTTGTAGGCCATTAGTTTCAAGGCTAAAAAGCTGAAGTTTTGTTTTTAGTAATGGCAGAGGTGGAATTTGCACTCAGTAATATCTTGATATCTTTCAACCTGAGTCCCATGAGAATTTTAATTTGAATGCATGTAGCATGTCCATGGTCAGTGTGCAGTTGTGATAAATTGTGCAACATATTTGTAGACAGAATGTTTTTATCTTTAATCTCATGGAAATATAGGATCACAAGATGCTGATATATGATATATTGATGCTGATGTCAAAATAAATTGTCATTGTTTCGTTCCAACTTTATCGGATGTCCCCGAAGTAACAATGAGTTGCCATTGTTTATTGCTTGGTTCTCGAGTTGATTTGAAAAGAGATAAAGTTACTATAGTTTGTGTTCTAGGAATTTCAGTTGGAGTGAATTTTATGTTTGGTGCGGAGTAATACATGACCCACAATTTGTAAATCCTAAATAGATATATACAGAATGAAAATAAGGTATGCTAGAAATGAGGACTGCCAGTGGTACTGACAGGTTTTATACCGATGGGTACAGACGGCCCCGTGGGGCCAGCTAAGGGTCCCACATGGATGATCCGAGCCGTTCAATAATTAAAACCCTCCCGAATGGGCCCGTTAAAAATCAGCTCAATTTGATGTGTAGGTATGGAAGATTGGATTGAGCACCTTCACATATCGGATTGAGCTGATTTTTCACGGGTTCATTCTGGTTTTTTTAAAATTTTTTTATTGAATGGCTTGGATCATCCGTGTGGAACCCATAGTGGACCCTGTGGGGCCGTCAGTACCCCATCGGTATAAAATTGTCGGTACTCTTATCATTTCGCACTAGAAATAAAGCTTAATAGATTATCCCTTTAGATATTGCAAGTGGATTCTTGAACATTGTTGAAATTCCAAATTTTATCCAAATAAGATATTTCTAGTATTCGGTTTTTTGATAAAAATATGATGACACAATTTAGGACCAAACTTTCCTCTAGTCCTGACGATTAGACTGGACGGGACAGTGCGGGCCGTTTGGCCTATCATGGGTCCCATTTTGATGATCCGAGTTGCTTATTGTGTAACTCATTTAGGGAAAAAATCAAGTTGATCCGATATTTACAAGGGCCTGATCGAATCATATTTGTCTTCGATTGTCTTGAACTAAATGAACGGATGGTAAAAATATGATTATTAGATGGCTACGAAAGCCTAATTAAGCTGATTTTCCATGGACAATCTACACATCAGGATAGGATCATCAAGACGATCCACCAAGACTATCATGTCCAGTCCTCCGAGCAGACCAGAGAGAAGCCTGACTCTTCAAATGACTATTTTGTTCCATTTGGTTTCTCATCGAATGCAGATGTTTCCATTGAAGTGGACATTTCATTGTGTGAACTATGAATGCTAAGGCACTTCAGAAAGACCCTTTATTTATCTTTTATCTTTGCATGGAGCTAAAAATGGCCATAAGCTTTCCGGAAAAAAATTTACTTCTTGGTGGAGACTAGTTGCTCTCACCAGCTCCGTCTCCTTTGAAGTTGAATCCAATGGGCAAATATTTAACCGCAATTTTTGCCTGTACATTCTTGAATATTGGTCCCCTTAATCGTGCTGCCCTTGGCGTCTGCTTCATCCTCATTTGGGTTTGGAGTTCAACCAGGATGACTACTCTATTATGTTGTTGGCTTGAAGTCTTGTGACATCAAGCTAATTTGTTACTGCAGATTAAGTATTCCTACTTCCCTATGGAACTTGCGCATATGGTAATTTAGTTCTTATGTTGGTAGATTTGTATGGGGCACTCATATATGCTGCATGTTAAGGCATTGATTGTGGACACCATTCGTTTGATTTCCGTTCTCATCTCCATTTTATTTTCTTCGTTGAGTCTAGTAGTCTACACTGCACTTTTAACTCTTCTGTTTTCATTATACTGTAAGAGAAGGTGGTTGTGTACGATGGATTAACTGTTGAGGTTTACACCTTGTTCTGGACCATATCAGCTATGAATTAATTTTTTGGGTCTTCTTAACTTTGTGCAGCATCGAATGTATGTGGTTTGGCAAAGAAAAAAGTTATTGGGAAAGAAGGAGTGGCAGACATAATAGACGATGCATACAGGTTGTATATTCTGATTTCACATCCAAAAACGTGCCAGTATGATGTATGTAGTAATTTATCTTTTATTCTTTGCAGAGAGATATCGTGAAAGTGGTTTTTGGTGATTGATATTCTTTACGTGTTTACCCGTCACAGTTTATTCCCATTTCCTTCCATTTCGTTGTGCAGTCTAAGTGTAATTTTTGTCACCTATAGACTATGCGTTAATTTTGCTGTCTTTTCCCAGAAAACTGCCGTGTGCAGGGGCGACTTCTGCATCAACTAATGGAGAGAATTCTTTGGAAATCAACGACACGGAGCCGAAAGAAGAAGTTGCAGATCTTTTATATTCAGAGAAGAAGATTCGATGCCCATGTGGTAGTTCCTTGTCAACTGAGTACATGATTCAGGTTATAACAAGTTCTTTTGCTTTTGGTTGGGCATTTGTCATTTAGTTTCCTTCCTGCATATAACTAATTCTTGCACTGTTTTCTAAACCAAGAGAAGGAGAGGGTGGCCTCAAATATGTCTAACAACTACATAGGTATAGGCTGAGGTTGGTTTGGGGTGGGCAGGTTGGGTTTAGTTGTAGCCTATGAAGGGCAGGTACTTAAATGTTGCCGTATGAGTACCTGGCATAGGAGCGGGACCATGCTTATCATTCAATTTCGGTAACGCCTTGATTATGTGGGGCGGTGTGTCTTGGGTATTCTTCAGGTACGAAATGCTTGTTATTAACAAGTAGTGTTTTTCTTTCAATCCAAGGTTACTTTTTAGAGAATAAATTCTTTACATTGCGCCACGTTGCAAAACAGTGGTCCCAATTAATAGAACATGGCAACGTGGCGCAATGTAATTGATTTGGAGGAAACAAATCTTTACATGTGTAAAGAATTTAATCTCTACTTTTTATAGATCTGGCATTTATTCGTTATTTGCTATGTCTTGCTAATTTGAGTATTGCAAAGAACTAATTTAAACATTAAGTACCCCCCTTCGCGCCCAACCCTACCGCCAAAAAAAGAGAGGAGAGTTCATGATTCAGGAAGTTTAAGTTCAATGAGTGGAGTTGAGACAACCATGAATGAAGAAGGCCATGCTTCTTTTTGGAGCAGCTTAGGAAACGAAAAGCAGTAGTATGAGTGATTACCAAAAGTTGATGCCATTATTGTCAAATTGAATTCGACAACATTAGTTTTACGATAGGATGGTTATAGATATACGAGTCCTACCATAGAGTGAAGGCTCATTTGGTGTATCCATAACCAAGCATACCGTATCCTGTATACCATGCATGTACTGCTGATTTATAGATCGTAGCATTCTTCTGGGGTACTTGGAGTGTTGTCCATAAAATGTTCATTAAGCATGTTTACCACATGAAATATTATTAACGTCGTTTGCTCAATTTGCAAATCTTGAGAACCGTAAGTCCATAACAATCAACTTGAATTGTTTCATGAACAACAAAAGGTAGGTGGTGATCCGTCGTGTAGCATTTTGAACGGAATGTTTCATATGGGAAGTATAGGAAATTAACATGATTTGGAGAAATGGACTAGTTTGTTGCTTCTGTTGGTCAAAATATTTATAATGAAGCTGATGAGCAAACTTGGTCAGGGTCATAAGTGGCCAAATATTGGCCTACCCAAGTTGATATCACCCAAAGAGGCTTCTTCCAAACCTTGGATCAGAGTTCAGCATATCTGATCTAATAGACTAATACTCTATGAAGCACCGACACCTCTGTTTTGCAGTGTCGGACACGAGGACACGCACATAATTTAAATTAAATTTTTGAGAGGGACACAGCTGGGGACACGGGGGGACACGGCTGGGAACACGGCAGGGACACCGATGGGGACACGGCGGGGGTCAAAGCCCAATTTAAAAAATTGGGGGTCAAACTATAATTTTTTAAACTTTTGGGGGCCAAATTGTGATTTTTTAAAATTTTCAGGGCTCAAAACTGTAATTTTTCAATAGGGTTGTATTGAACTTATGGATGTCTTGTTTTGTTTGAATGGTATTGGAACTATGGATTTTTTCGTTTTGTCCACATTTTGCCATTTAAACTTGGAAAAAAATTGAAAAAAAATATAAATAAGTAAATATACACGTGGCGTGCCCCCCGCCGTGTCCGTGTCCCCATTTTTTTAGAATTCCCGTGTTGGTGTCCGTGTCCGTGCATCATAGCTAATACTTAATGGTGCTACAAATGGACTCCCACTTTCTCGCTGCAGCTGGCTAAGCTTTTCTGAGCCACTGCATGCTTCTATACACTGATCAACTTTCATTTAGAACTTATTTATCTGTCCCCTGTCATTTTGAATGAATAAGACTTCTTTCACTTCATTTCTGAATAAGTTTTTTGTGTTTTCTTGTTCTTATTTTTGATCATTTTTCTCTTGCTTCATGGTGTATAACTATGTAGTATGTACAAATACGAAATGTTTAGTGCATTACTAAACGTCTAAACCTTCATTATTGTCCATTGATGTGGGTTTTCTTTTGGCTAATGATTTTCACACTCCCTTTTTTGATGAGTGCACTCCATTTCTTGTCCTTTAGTGAAACTTTTTATATGTGATTTTCACACTAAAAGACAATAAGTGGAGTGCATTAATCAAAAAAGGGAAAATCTGTGGGCAGCATGCCCTGGAAATCCCGGTTTCCAAAAATGCAAGGGCCCGGATCGAGGGAGCGCGAGCGCAGGTGGCAAGCGCTCGAAAATACAGAGTCGCCACTCGGGTTTTGAAGGTCCGACACCCAAGGAACCGTATTTCGAAGCACCTGCCGCGCTATTTGATTTGAAAAAGTTAAGGAACCAGTCCGTCATAACCATATCTGGGTTCGGGAGCCAGGTTACGAGAGGGGAAGGGTTTTATGGCACCCCTCTCGCCCAATCCGGAGATCGGTCTCTACTTAGGCATTTTGAAAACATTGCGATTCTTCTTTTATTAATCAATTTTAGCCAATTAGGGCGGGGGAACAGTTAATCGGGGATTAAGACTGTAACACGTTTTGCAAGATGTGATCAAAATAGCATGGATGAGCAGTTAGTTAGTATAGGATGAGAACAGACTCCTGTGGGAGTTTAAACAGACTGGAAAGCTCCTGTCTTGGAGTGTCGTGCACAGGAAGAAACCAGTATGCACTGAACAAATCTGCATGCAAGTCAACCATCGCGCGAGACACACTGACTCTCGCGCGAGCATTGTCATCTCACCACAGTCCCAAAATCATCCCCTTCTGGGCTCTGGAAGGACCAGTGCACACCAGGACAAACCAAGCAGTTTAAACTCTCTGGGCTCTGGAAGGACCAGTGCACACCCAGGACAAACCAAAGCAGTTTATGCAGTAATAATATACAGTTTATATGATTAAAAGCCTAATAAATAAATAAAAACACCCCATAAACAGTGTGGGGACAAAATAATAGCCTAAAACCAAGTTTAAACATGCAAGGCCAGTCACTGATCGGGTATAAACAATCGCGCGAGGGTTCCAAACCGTCGCGCGACAATGCGCCCGGGCGCGCGATGGTTGCGCCCTGGCGCGCGACGAGTGCGCCTTGGCGCACTGGTCAAATGGAGCGTTGACCATCGCGCGATGGATTGGGTGCAACGCGCGCGGGTTCGAGCCAACTTTCCAGTGTCTGGTTTTTCACGTCCTGGGTTCTGAGACAGGTCCAGAATGATCCCAGGGGTATTCCAACGAAGAACTTAATATTGAAATGCAAGACTAACATTTCTAACAAAGGAAAGCAAAAATTGGTTGTTAGCATGCTTTACGTGATCTATATACAAAGAAATGCATAAAACAACAAGGCACCCATCCCCACGCTGTCCTGTACGTGCAAACACGAAGTGTCGCGCGAGTATGTGAGACAGTCGCGCGCGGGTCCTTGCCACTACGGTTTTGAACCTCTGCCAGCTTTTGGGCCAGGACTGGTATTGATTACTGCCAGCCCCCCTCAGGGATCAGAACAGTGAGCAGAACAAAGGTGTTATACCTTTGGCTTTTTTTTGAGTTTGAACGGTGTTTGAGCTTTGATGCTTGAGGTGGAACAAGGTGATAGAGCTTGCAAAATAAGTGTATGTAGATGGCTAGAGTGATGAAGTATCAAGTGTATTTGGGTTTGTGTAACCTTTTGTACTTGATTTTTTGGAACCCTTTGAAAGAGAACAAAGGGGGCTATTTATAGGCATGGAGGGTGGATCTGGCTGGTGCCAGGAAAAGGACAAAGCCAGCCACGAGGCCTGGCTGAAGTTGCATCGGTGGCCAAATTTCTGCCTCTGAAAAAGTAGGTGGGGAACTGACCATCGCGCGAGGGTTCTAGTCTGTCGCGCGACGGTGCGCCCTGGCGCGCGACGATGCGCCCGGGCGCGCGATGGTTGCTTCCTGGAGCGCGATGAATGAGCCTTGGCGCGCATAAGTAGGTTTTTTGGCTTTTGGAAGTGGCTTAGGCTAGATTAGGTTATTGGGTTTTGCAAACACTCAAAGCTCAAACACTCGACATTCCCGGGTGTTCTTGATCCGTTTCATCATCGGGAATCAAATACCGTAAGTAAACTAATCTGAAGCCCAGATTGGGGTGTCTCCGTAGCCCCCTTTGATGGCACTTGGAGCACCATTGAATTGGTACAAGTAACGTCAAAGGTTTCTAGACACCCCTCAAGGCAATCCAGAGCAGAACATATTAGCAAAGTAGACAAGCATACTTACAGAACCTGATTGGTTGAATGGACGGACAGACCGTCACTTGTTGATTGAATTTGGACAGGACAGGCTGTCGCTGCAGATGTTGACGGGACCGGCCGTCGTTGCTGGGGATCAAGCTATCCTCGGCACAAAGTATTCCAACAAACACGGGTAGGTCGTGTCAGGCAGGTTGAATTCCATCTGTTGGGAATCAGAGCCAATCTCCTTATCAAAGACCATCCGAGACAGAGCAATAAGCCTGCTGGAAGATGCACTTTCGGCTAGATTGAGGGTGATTGTCGTTCGGGAAGGGCCAAGGCGGACTCTCCTGGGGAACAATCAGTTGCGGATGAACGGACCATCGAACGATGTTCTGGTCGTTGTTTGTGGATTTGACAGGACAGGCTGTCGTTGAAAGCAGACGGGGAGATCATTGTGCTGAGTGATCAAGCCGTTGGGGGAATTGACAGGATCAGCTGTCGTTGATAGCGGACGGGGAGATCATTGTGCTGAGTGATCAAGCCGTTGGGGGAATTGACAGGATCAGCTGTATAAATGATCAAACCGTTGAAGCCTGGATGGGAGGATCAGCAGTATAAATGATCAAACCGTTGAAGCCTGGATGGGAGGATCAGCAGTATAAATGATCAAACCGTTGAAGCCTGGATGGGAGGATCAGCAGTATAAATGATCAAACCGTTGAAGCCTGGATGGGAGGATCAGCAGTATAAATGATCAAACCGTTGAAGCCTGGACAGGACCGGCTGTCGTTGATTTGAACTGGCAGATCGCTATAAAAAGTGATCGAGCCGTTGAAGGTTGGACAGGATCGGCTGTCGTTGATTGAAATGGCGGATCGCTATAAAAAGTGATCGAGCCGTTGAGGTTGGACAGGACCGGCTGTCGTTGATAGAGACGGCGGATCACTATAAAAAGTGACCGAGCCATTGCGGATTGGACAGGACCGGCTGTCGTTGATTTGAACTGGCAGATCGCTATAAAAAGTGATCGAGCCGTTGAAGGTTGGACAGGACCGGCTGTCGTTGATTGAAATGGCGGATCGCTATAAAAAGTGATCGAGCCGTTGAGGTTGGACAGGACCGGCTGTCATTGACGGAGACGGCGGATCGCTATATAAAGTGACCGAGCCATTGAGGTTGGACAGGATCGGCTGTCGTTGATAGAGACGGCGGATCACTATAAAAAGTGACCGAGCCATTGGAAATTGGACAGAACCGGCTGTCGTTGATTAGAAATGGGCAGATCAGTGTGCAGAACGATCAGGCCACTGAAGATTGGACAGGACCGGCTGTCGTTGTGTTGATCCAAGTAGCACAAACAGTGGATAACATGGATAGAAGCAAGGCGGACTGCAGTTGGGGAGATAATTACGGCCGTTTACTTGCTGCCTTCGATACCGAGCAGGCTTGCTTTGTCGCTTTGATGGATTTTTCCTTCGTTCAACATTTGATATACACACAATATGCAATGACATGTATAAAATATTGAAAATGCAGATGCAAGCTTATGGCGGCTCCTAGAAGGACAACGACGCCTAAGGACTACCACTGAGCCTCATTACTGTACTGTCTGTGCTTCTGAGATATGCACCCAGATAAGAAGACGTTGAACGGGCGGACGTGCCCCAGTTGACGTTTGAGCACTGGAATTGGGCCTGCGTGCCCTTTCTTTGATGCTTCGGCAGGTGTGCCCCAGAGATGCTTTGCTTGGCCTTGGGCTGACGTGCCCCTGCTGCTTCAAAAGATTCCGCTGCTTGTGGATTATGGATACTAGGGTAGCAATGCAACAATTGCGTTTTCCAGTTTATTGACTCTCTTTTTGCAAGTGTTGAAGAGAATGCAAAAGCTAACCACTAATATCTAATTTGCATTGACAAGTGCTTTGAATCGACACACAGACATGCGCACATGTGTACAGACTCGCCTAGCTCGAATGGAAAAGGGGGAGAGAGTCCCGGGGTATAATGCGAACCCTCAGACACATAGAATATAATGAAATTTTGGGCATTAATGTGCTAAAACTCACAATATTCCTGAACAGGTGAAACTGACACTTATGAAAAGTGGAAAAGGTACAAAGACCTGTACGAACAAAATCGAGAAAAGTATCCCGATATGACAATTGATTGAAAAACTGGAAAAATGTCGCAAAAATGGACATAAGACGCAGATTATGACATGTATAGGCCCGGACTGAAACCGATACCCCCGTGCAGTCACATTAAGTCCATATGACTTGCACAGCATGACAAGACTTGGCGAAAGCCCCTGGAACGACATTCGAGGGTAGTAGCTAACTGCTACTGTCTGCTGCAAGAAGCGTGCGCAGGTTTGAGACCAACGCGCATCACTTCGAACAAACACGCTGCGGTTGCTTACACCAGACTTCGGTGAACTTAGAATAAACTGTGAGCCTGTTAAGGCCTCTAGCATTTCGTTCTGTTTTTGATGCTTCAATTATTTTTAAGACTTATGCTCACCCCGTAAATTGAAGAAGCAGTTTGTAATAAAATTGAAAGACGAAGGGTTTCCCCCTTCTGGTTCCTCCAATGAAGCTTGATCTGATCTTCGATCCTCTTCGACCTTTGATGTGCACCAAAAGGTCAACCATGGAGCCAATTGATAGATTGTGACCGAGTCTCAAAGAAAGACCGCCTACGTATCCCAAGCTAGGGAATCAGGTCAAAACGTAGTTCAGGCCACGGTTCGACAGAGTATGACCGAGTCTCGAAGAGAGACTGCCTACGTATCCCAAGCTAGGGAATCAGGTCAAAACGTAGTTCAGGCCAAGGGTTAACTCTCGAGTATTTACCTCTCCTTTTGCGCTCTAACTTTTGCCTAGTACCGCCCATGCGGGTCTTCGGTCTAGCGAGCTTTTGAATATTGCCTATTCATTTTTGCCTAAACCACCTTCATAGGTTTTGGTCTAGCAGTCTGCTCTAACATTTGATTGTAACTACCCACTATTAGTGTTTTCAGCCCAACGAGCTACTCTCAGGGAAAAGTTGCTTTTGAATTGATCCAGATCAACCATGGTATTGAATTTGTTGCCGTTGAGGTCGAAGACCTTTGGCTGTAGCCTCAGATAAATGTCTTTGATGACGCAGTTTCAAGAGTGCTTCGATTTGAAACGTCTTGCTCCGTGCCGTTGTGCACACTTTCTAATTTGTTCTTGGCAGAACGCCACTATCATTGCTTTGAACATGGTACAAGGCCCGGAGCCTTCCGTGCTTCTGCTTTCTGGATTGGCACCCGATAACAGGGGATTGATACTTCTTTGTCTCAAAATCAAACGCGAGGCGTGACTTGGTAAGACCATGCTAAGACGTCTATGAATTCTTCGAGCCTGTCTGACCGGGCACAATGCTCCTCTGGGGCGGCTTTGAACCAATTGAACCTTTCGGGAGGTTATACTTGTCTTTCAAGTTTATTTGAAATTACTTCTTCTTTTAATAGGCTGAGCATGCCTTTCGTCTTCCCTTTCGGCGAAGGAACACATTTCCTTGGGAATGATCCCATCGAAATCTATCCCTTCGTCGTCAGGGTCGACACAGTTTATATAAAAGCCAGTGAAGCATGTAGAAGCAAGATGATGCATATCATAAAAACCCTCGGGGTTTGCCAAGTACAACAGAACTCTAAACTTGAAACAAAAGCTACGACGTGGAGGGCCAAGAGGCACAACCTCCGACTCGGAGCTAGACTTAGACGAACGCAAAAGACTCTGTGTCAGACTCAGACAAGACGCCAATGCAAACTAGACGTGATTTTGAAAATGCAATTGTTAAAAAGCTACCCATAACTTCCACAAAAGAGGTAGGATCCAGCAGGTGTTAGGCCCAAGCAACAGCACTTCGGCTTCCTCAGCTTCTTCAGCCAAACCTACTTGATGCTCCTTTGAATGATGGACCTCAGCCAAACGGTCCTTTCCTTTGCAAGCCCCTCATCACTGTCAAACCAGACGTTGGCAGCGAAAACCTCGGATTGCCCAACCTACAGCCATCATGTTAACCTCCGGCTTGAACGGGATGGATACGATGGGTTTAGGTTGATTTTTTGGGACGATATAGTGGCTAGGGTTGAATATGGTGGAGCTCGGGTTGATTTGAGTGGAGGTTATAGATACCTGACCAACCAGAGGGTCAGACTCGTGCTGAGGCAAGGAGTCGGAAATGACATCGGGCTTTGGTGGAACTTGAATCGTGCCATCGTCAATTAGATCTTGTATCTCGTGTCGGAGACGCAGGCAGTCATCAGCGAGATGGCCAGGCATTTGGTGGAAGGCACAGAAATGGTTGGTATTGTAGTTGGCTGGAAAGACTTTGGGTGGAGAAGTTGGGGTCAAAAGTTTGAGATGCCCAGACTTGACGAGTTTCTCCATTACTGCAGATAGAGATACCTCTAAGACAGAGAAACTCCGGGGTTGGGTTCGAGATCGGAGGCTTTGAGCGCTTCGAATTTGGTTAATATCGGCTGTTGATGGAGGTGAAGTTGTGATGACACTACAATCGACAAGATCTTGAACGGCATGTCGAAGCCGAAAACAGGCATTGGTAGAATGGCCAGGCATTTGATGGTAGGTGCAATAGAGGTTATGCTTGAAATTGGGTGATGGATTTTTGGGTAGAGGAGTTGGATTGAGGGGCTTGATGGAACCAGCATCGAGGAGCTTTTCATAAATTGAGGCTAAAGGCGTAGAGAAGCATGAGAAAGTCCTTGGTGGGTTCCGGCGAGTGGACTGAGAATCCGAAGCGGAACCCTTGTCTGCTTTGCAATTTGCCTCATCAACAGGATGCATTCTTTTGCCTTCAGGACTGAATTCATCACTAAGCATGTCCTCCCCTTTGGCAAAGGCTTTGAACAAGGAATCAGCATCCTCCTTCGAATGAGTCCTGGCCTCATGAAACTCAGCCAGGTCTTTGAACATGTCTCCTGAGCACAGCTTGATTCCAACTGTTGGAGGGTGGTAGGCTTGAGAAGGTTCTTTGACTAGCCCCATATCTGGTTGCGGGGTGTGGAGGAAACAAGGCCAACGAGTCCCTGGACCATAATCATCTGTTTGTCCATCTTGTGACCCAATTCTTCTACAGCTTTCCTGAGCTCAGCCAGCTCCATTTGTACTGCCATTCCGAATTGATGAGCGAGGTAGGTGATATGACCTTGGAAGCAAAGGTGTAATAGCCCTGGCAGACTCTTCTAAGTAGGTTTGGCTCTTCTTTTCGGTACTCTTTCCGAGGATGCAATGGCCCGAAGCTAGACAGTAAAGTAAGAGAAAGCTCAGTGGCGTTCCTACAGCAAAATGCAATGCATACATCGTTGTCGGTGTCCACCCTAGACTCTAGAACTAGAGACAAGTCTGTCTCATGATGTTCGGACGCTGCCAAAATCCTCAGATTCTTTTCGAGGGTATATCCTTTGAATAGATCAAACTGATCCTAAGAGATGCCAAAACAGACTAAGTCTTCGACTAGTCCCTTTTGAAGATTCGACTTTGAACTTGGAACAACTCGGTATTGATGGCGTGACACCTTTACCGGGGTGGCGTGAGCGACAATGCGCTTTAGCCGGGGCGGTGTACGTGCGAAGCACGATAACCAAAATGACATCAATATCACGACATCAATACTTTGTGGTTCCTTATGTTCGGTTGAATCCTCAACTGGGCATGAGCCAAGGATTTAGTAAGGTTTGATTTCTCTAAGTCTCGTTGATCTAAGGACTTTTGAAAAACTAACAACGTGCACCATCGAGATGCACGACTCTTCATCGGGTCATAGCAGCATCCTAACAAGCATAAGACAGACTCGAAAGCGAGACAACCTAGAAGCCGCCCTAAACATGCTCCTACGCAGAACAGAATGTATGCATGTATGTACAGAACCAGAGACGAGTTTGCCTCACAATATTTCAGACGTTGCCGGAATCCTCAGAATTCTTTTCGGCGATGTGTCCCTGAGTAGATCGACAGATCCTAAAAGATGTCAAAATAGACTAAATCTTTGGCTAGTCCCTTTTGAAGATTCAACTTTGAATTTGGAACAACTCGGTGTTGATGTCATGGCACCTTAACCTTGAACACGGCGGTGTATAGTGACAATGCACTTCAACCTGGGTGGCGCCAGCGACACGACATCACCACTTTGTTGTTCCAGATTGTCGGTTGAATCCTTAAACGGGCATGAGCCAAGGACTTAGTAAATTTTGATTTCTCAAAGTCTCATTGAACTAAGGACTTCGCGATTGATAACGAACATTCAATAGAATGAACGACTCCTCATCGGGTCCAACAACGTCTTAGACAGCACAAGACAAACTCGAAAGACAAAACAGCCTTAAGCATGTTCCTATGCAAAACAGTGTATGTACAGTGCATGCGATAGGGAAAGCAGTAACACGTAGGCAGTTACGGGGCTAGATGCAAGTAGATCTTAACCTGCGGGTACCTGTCTTAGATTGGAGAGTTCTAATGCTCTGTATATGCAAAAGGCCGGTTTTGGTTCGTAACGGGTTCCTCGGACTAGGGCCACAGATATACCTTCCGTTACCCGCGTTTTTCGCAGAGTAACAGTCGAACGGTAGCATGACCCATCATCGTCGAAGGTTGTTGGTCATTCGGGGTCCCCGGGCTCCGGTAAACCGTGCCGGATTGCCAAAACGATCCAACGAGGCTTATCCCACATCGATGCAAATGAGATGCTAGAATTGATTAAGAGAAGAAGAATCGCAAAATCGCAAAATGCCTTTTCAAATTTGGCTCACTTTATTTAGTCCATCTTTAGAGGAAACTACGCAAGCGAACAATCGAAAAAGCCCCAGATTAGAATGGCCGGACACGAGGTCCTGTTAAATCACCATTCCAACCTTCGGCAGCGCGAAGCTCACCGTTTTGACAGACTTTTTAAGGGATTGTTCCCAAGTGTATTAAACTCTAAGTATAGATCAATATTAGTTCGATCATCCCCAGCAGAGTCGCCACTGTGGGCAGCATGCCCTGGAAATCCCGGTTTCCAAAAATGCAAGGGCCCAGATCGAGGGAGCGCGAGCGCAGGTGGCAAGCGCTCGAAAATACAGAGTCGCCACTCGGGTGAAGGTCCGACACCCAAGGAACCGTATTTCGAAGCACCTGCCGCGCTATTTGATTTGAAAAAGTTAAGGAACCAGTCCG
Organism: Rhododendron griersonianum; assembly: GCA_018127125.1. Classification (NCBI taxonomy): domain Eukaryota; kingdom Viridiplantae; phylum Streptophyta; class Magnoliopsida; order Ericales; family Ericaceae; genus Rhododendron; species Rhododendron griersonianum. The sequence goes on along the minus strand of CM030790.1, from coordinate 25,767,769 downwards.
TCATAACCATATCTGGGTTCGGGAGCCAGGTTACGAGAGGGGAAGGGTTTTATGGCACCCCTCTCGCCCAATCCGGAGATCGGTCTCTACTTAGGCATTTTGAAAACATTGCGATTCTTCTTTTATTAATCAATTTTAGCCAATTAGGGCGGGGGAACAGTTAATCGGGGATTAAAACTGTAACACGTTTTGCAAGATGTGATCAAAATAGCATGGATGAGCAGTTAGTTAGTATAGGATGAGAACAGACTCCTGTGGGAGTTTAAACAGACTGGAAAGCTCCTGTCTTGGAGTGTCGTGCACAGGAAGAAACCAGTATGCACTGATCAAGTCAATGCATGCCGATCAACCTGCGCCCGCTACTACAAGACCTACGCGCGCCGATAAGCCTAAGCCCACGGCTCTTATTCTCAAACCTTGGCTCTGGAAGGACCAGTGCACACCAGGACAAACCAAGCGCTTTAAACTCTCTGGGCTCTGGAAGGACCAGTGCACACCGAGACAAACCAAACAGTTTATGCAGTTATACACGGTTTAAAGGCTGAAAAGCCTAATAAATAAACAAAAACACCCCATAAACAGTGTGGGGACAAAATAATAGCCTAAAACCAAGTTTAAACATGCAAGGCCAGTCACTGATCGGGTATAAACAATCGCGCGAGGGTTCCAAACCGTCGCGCGACAATGCGCCCGGGCGCGCGACGATTGCGCCCTGGCGCGCGACGATTGCGCCCTGGCGCACTGGTCAAACAGAGCGTTGACCATCGCGCGATGGTTTGGGTGCAGCGCGCGCGGGTTCGAGCCAACTTTCCGGTGTCTAATTTTGCTCGTTCCAGGTTCTGGGACAGATCCAGAATGATCCCAGGGGTACTCCAACAGAGCAGAACCAAATATTGACATGCAAGACTAACATTTCTAACAAAGGAAAGCAGTAAATTGGTTGTTAGCATGCTTTACAGTGATCTATATACAAAGAAATGCATAAAACAACAAGGCACCCAACCCCACGCTGTCCTGTACGTGCAAACACAAAGTGTCGCGCGAGTATGTGCGACAGTCGCGCGCGGGTCCTTGCCACTACGGTTTTGAACCTCTGCCAGCTTTTGGGCCAGGACTGGTATTGATTACCAGCCCTGCCAGCCCCCCTCAGGGATCAGAACAGTGAGCAGAACAAAGGTGTTATACCTTTGGCTTTTTGAGTTTGAACGGTGTTTGAGCTTTGATGCTTGAGGTGGAACAAGGTGATAGAGCTTGCAAAATAAGTGTATGTAGATGGCTAGAGTGATGAAGTATCAAGTGTATTTGGGTTTGTGTAACCTTTTGTACTTGATTTTTGGAACCCTTTGAAAGAGAACAAAGGGGGCTATTTATAGGCATGGAGGGTGGATCTGGTTGGTGCAAGGAAAGGGACAAAGCCAGCCACGAGGCCTGGCTGAAGTTGCATCGGTGGCCAAATTTATGCCTCTGAAAAAGTAGGTGGGGAACTGACCATCGCGCGAGGGTTCTAGTCTGTCGCACGACGGTGCTCCCTGGCGCGCGACGATGCGCCCGGGCGCGCGATGGTTGCGTCCTGGCGCGCGATGATTGCGCCCTGGCGCGCATCAGTAGGGTTTTTGGCTTTTGGAAGTGGCTTAGGCTAGATTAGGTTATTGGGTTTTGCAAACACTCAAAGCTCAAACACTCGACATTCCCGGGGTGTTCTTGATCCGTTTCATCATCGGGGAATCAAATACCGTAAGTAAACTAATCTGGAAGCCCAGATTGGGGTGTCTACAGTAGCCCCCCTTTGATGGCACTTGGAGCACCATTGAATTGGTACAAGTAACGTCAAAGGTTTCTAGACACCCTCAAGGCAATCCAGAGCAGAACATATTAGCAAAGTAGACAAGCATACTTACAGAACCTGATTGGTTGAATGGACGGACAGACCGTCACTTGTTGATTGAATTTGGACAGGACAGGCTGTCGCTGCAGATGTTGACGGGACCGGCCGTCGTTGCTGGGGATCAAGCTATCCTCGGCACAAAGTATTCCAACAAACACGGGTAGGTCGTGTCAGGCAGGTTGAATTCCATCTGTTGGGAATCGAGCCAATCTCCTTATCAAAGACCATCCGAGACAGAGCAATAAGCTGGAAGATGCACTTTCGGCTAGATCGAGGGTGATTGTCGTTCGGGAAGCGGCCAAGGCGGACTCTCACGGGAACAATCGATTGCGGATGAGCGGACCATCGAACGATGTTCGCCGTTGTTTGTGGATTTGACAGAACCGGCTGTCGTTGAAGGAGGGGAGATCATTGTGCCGAGTGATCAAGCCGTTGGGAATTTGGACGGGAGGATCAGGACGGGGAGATCATTGTGTCGAGTGATCAAGCCGTTGGGGAATTGACAGGATCAGGTGTATAAATGATCAAACCGTTGAAGCCTGGATGGGAGGATCAGCGGTATAAATGATCAAACCGTTGAAGCCTGGATGGGAGGATCAGCAGTATAAATGATCAAACCGTTGAAGCCTGGATGGGAGGATCAGCAGTATAAATGATCAAACCGTTGAAGCCTGGATGGGAGGATCAGCTGTCGTTGTTTGAAATGGCCGATCGCTATAAAAAGTGATCGAGCCGTTGAAGGTTGGACAGGATCTGTCGTTGATTGAAATGGCTGATCGCTATAAAAAGTGATCGAGCCGTTGAGGTTGGACAGGACCGGCTGCCGTTGATAGAGACGGCGGATCACTATAAAAAGTGACCGAGCCATTGCGGATTGGACAGGACCGGCTGTCGTTGATTTGAACTGGCAGATCGCTATAAAAAGTGATCGAGCCGTTGAAGGTTGGACAGGACCGGCTGTCGTTGATTGAAATGGCGGATCGCTATAAAAAGTGATCGAGCCGTTGAGGTTGGACAGGACCGGCTGTCATTGACGGAGACGGCGGATCGCTATATAAAGTGACCGAGCCATTGAGGTTGGACAGGATCGGCTGTCGTTGATAGAGACGGCGGATCACTATAAAAAGTGACCGAGCCATTGGAAATTGGACAGAACCGGCCGTCGTTGATAGAGACGGCGGATCACTATAAAAAGTGACCGAGCCATTGGAAATTGGACAGGACCGGCTGTCGTTGTGTTGATCCAAGTAGCACAAACAGTGGATAACATGGATAGAAGCAAGGCGGACTGCAGTTGGGGAGATAATTACGGCCGTTTACTTGCTGCCTTCGATACCGAGCAGGCTTGCTTTGTCGCTTTGATGGATTTTTCCTTCGTTCAACATTTGATATACACACAATATGCAATGACATGTATAAAATATTGAAAATGCAGATGCAAGCTTATGGCGGCTCCTAGAAGGACAACGACGCCTAAGGACTACCACTGAGCCTCATTACTGTACTGTCTGTGCTTCTGAGATATGCACCCAGATAAGAAGACGTTGAACGGGCGGACGTGCCCCAGTTGACGTTTGAGCACTGGAATTGGGCCTGCGTGCCCTTTCTGCGATGCTTGGGCAGGTGTGCCCCAGAGATGCTTTGCTTGGCCTTGGGCTGACGTGCCCCTGCTGCTTCAAAAGATTCCGCTGCTTGTGGATTATGGATACTAGGGTAGCAATGCAACAATTGCGTTTTCCAGTTTATTGACTCTCTTTTTGCAAGTGTTGAAGAGAATGCAAAAGCTAACCACTAATATCTAATTTGCATTGACAAGTGCTTTGAATCGACACACAGACATGCGCACATGTGTACAGACTCGCCTAGCTCGAATGGAAAAGGGGGAGAGAGTCCCGGGGTATAATGCGAACCCTCAGACACATAGAATATAATGAAATTTTGGGCATTAATGTGCCAAAACTCACAATATTCCTGAACAGGTGAAACTGACACTTATGAAAAGTGGAAAAGGTACAAAGACCTGTACGAACAAAATCGAGAAAAGTATCCCGATATGACAATTGATTGAAAAACTGGAAAAATGTCGCAAAAATGGACATAAGACGCAGATTATGACATGTATAGGCCCGGACTGAAACCGATACCCCCGTGCAGTCACATTAAGTCCATATGACTTGCACAGCATGACAAGACTTGGCGAAAGCCCCTGGAACGACATTCGAGGGTAGTAGCTAACTGCTACTGTCTGCTGCAAGAAGCGTGCGCAGGTTTGAGACCAACGCGCATCACTTCGAACAAACACGCTGCGGTTGCTTACACCAGACTTCGGTGAACTTAGAATAAACTGTGAGCCTGTTAAGGCCTCGCCAGCATTTCGTTCTGTTTTTGATGCTTCAATTATTTTTAAGACTTATGCTCAGCCTGTAAATTGAGGAAGCAGTTTGGTAATAAAATTGAAAGACGAAGGGTTTCCCCCTTCTGGTTCCTCCAATGAAGCTTGATCTGATCTTCGATCCTCTTCGACCTTTGATGTGCACCAAAATGTCAACCATGGATCCAATTGATAGATTGTGACCGAGTCTCAAAGAAAGACTGCCTACGTATCCCAAGCTAGGGAATCAGGTCAGAACGTAGTTCAGGCCACGGTTCGACAGAGTATGACCGAGTCTCGAAGAGAGACTGCCTACGTATCCCAAGCTAGGGAATCAGGTCAGAACGTAGTTCAGGCCAAGGGTTAACTCTCGAGTATTTACCTCTCCTTCTGCGCTCTAACTTTTGCCTAGTACCGCCCATGCGGGTCTTCGGTCTAGCGAGCTTTTGAATATTGCCTATTCATTTTTGCCTAAACCACCTTCATAGGTTTTGGTCTAGCAGGCTGCTCTAACTTTTGCTTGGAACTGCCCACTCTTGGGGTTTTCAGCCCAACGAGCTTCTCTCAGGGAAAAGTTGCTTTTGAATTGATCCAGATCAACCATGGTATTGAATTTGTTGCCGTTGAGGTCGAAGACCTTTGGCTGTAGCCTCAGATAAATGGCTTTGATGACGCAGGGTCAAGAGTGCTTCGATTGGAAACGTCTTGCTCCGGGCCGTTGTGCACACTTTCTCATTTGTGCTTGGCAGAACGCCACTATCATTGCTTTGAACATGGTACAAGGCCCGGAGCCTTCCGTGCTTCTGCTTTCTGGATTGGCACCCGATAACAGGGGATTTGATGCTTCTTTGTCTCAAAATCAAACGCGAGGCGTGACTTGGTAAGACCATGCCAAGACGTCTATGAATTCTTCGAGCCTGTCTGACCGGGCACAATGATCCTCTGGGGGCGGCTTTGAACCAATTGAACCTTTCGGGAGGTTATACTTGTCTTTCAAGTTTATTTGAAATTACTTCTTCTTTTAATAGGCTGAGCATGCCTTTCGTCTTCCCTTTCGGCGAGGGAACACATTTCCTTGGGAATGATCCCATCGAAATCTATCCCTTCGTCGTCAGGGTCGACACAGTTTATATAAAAGCCAGCGAAGCATGTAGAAGCAAGATGATGCATATCATAAAAACCCTCGGGGTTTGCCAAGTACAGCAGACTCGAAACTTGAAACAAAAGCTACGACGTGGAGGGCCAAGAGGCACAACCTCCGACTCAGAGCTAGACTTAGACGAACGCAAAAGACTCTGTGTCAGACTCAGACAAGACGCCAATGCAAACTAGACGTGATTTTGAAAATGCAATTGTTAAAAAGCTACCCATAACTTCCACAAAAGAGGTAGGATCCAGCAGGTGTTAGGCCCAAGCAACAGCACTTCGGCTTCCTCAGCTTCTTCAGCCAAACCTACTTGATGCTCCTTTGAATGATGGACCTCAGCCAAACGGTCCTTTCCTTTGCAAGCCCCTCATCACTGTCAAACCAGACGTTGGCAGCGAAAACCTCGGATTGCCCAACCTACAGCCATCATGTTAACCTCCGGCTTGAACGGGATGGATACGATGGGTTTAGGTTGATTTGCTGGGACGATATAGTGGCTAGGGTTGAATATGGTGGAGCTCGGGTTGATTTGAGTGGAGGTTATAGATACCTGACCAACCAGAGGGTCAGACTCGTGCTGAGGCAAGGAGTCGGAAATGACATCGGGCTTTGGTGGAACTTGAATCGTGCCATCGTCAATTAGATCTTGTATCTCGTGTCGGAGACGCAAGCAGTTATCAGTGAGATGGCCAGGCATTTGGTGGAAGGCACAGAAATGGTTGGTATTGTAGTTGGCTGGAAAGACTTTGGGTGGAGAAGTTGGGGTCAAAAGTTTGAGATGCCCAGACTTGACGAGTTTCTCCATTACTGCAGATAGAGATACCTCTAAGACAGAGAAACTCCGGGGTTGGGTTCGAGATCGGAGGCTTTGAGCGCTTCGAATTTGGTTAATATCGGCTGTTGATGGAGGTGAAGTTGTGATGACACTACAATCGACAAGATCTTGAACGGCATGTCGAAGCCGGAAGCAGGCATTGGTAGAATGGCCAGGCATTTGATGGTAGGTGCAATAGAGGTTATGCTTGAAATTGGGTGATGGATTTTTGGGTAGAGGAGTTGGATTGAGGGGCTTGATGGAACCAGCATCGAGGAGCTTTTCATAAATTGAGGCTAAAGGCGTAGAGAAGCATGAGAAAGTCCTTGGTGGGTTCCGGCGAGTGGACTGAGAATCCGAAGCGGAACCCTTGTCTGCTTTGCAATTTGCCTCATCAACAGGATGCATTCTTTTGCCTTCAGGACTGAATTCATCACTAAGCATGTCCTCCCCTTTGGCAAAGGCTTTGAACAAGGAATCAGCATCCTCCTTCGAATGAGTCCTGGCCTCATGAAACTCAGCCAGGTCTTTGAACATGTCTCCTGAGCACAGCTTGATTCCAACTGTTGGAGGGTGGTAGGCTTGAGAAGGTTCTCTGACTAGCCCCATATCTGGTTGCGAGGCTGTGGAGGAAACAAGGCCAACGAGTCCCTGGACCATAATCATCTGTTTGTCCATCTTGTGACCCAATTCTTCTACAGCTTTCCTGAGCTCAGCCAGCTCCATTTGTACTGCCATTCTGAATTGATGAGCGAGGTAGGTGATATGACCTTGGAAGCAAAGGTGTAATAGCCCTGGCAGACTCTTCTAAGTAGGTTTGGCTCTTCTTTTCGGTACTCTTTCCGAGGATGCAATGGCCCGAAGCTAGACAGTAAAGTAAGAGAAAGCTCAGTGGCGTTCCTACAGCAAAATGCAATGCATACATCGTTGTCGGTGTCCACCCTAGACTCTAGAACTAGAGACAAGTCTGTCTCATGATGTTCGGACGCTGCCAAAATCCTCAGATTCTTTTCGAGGGTATATCCTTTGAATAGATCAAACTGATCCTAAGAGATGCCAAAACAGACTAAGTCTTCGACTAGTCCCTTTTGAAGATTCGACTTTGAACTTGGAACAACTCGGTATTGATGGCGTGACACCTTTACCGGGGTGGCGTGAGCGACAATGCGCTTTAGCCGGGGCGGTGTACTGCGCACGATAACCAAAATGACATCAATATCACGACATCAATACTTTGTGGTTCCTTATGTTCGGTTGAATCCTCAACCGGCATGAGCCAAGGATTTAGTAAGGTTTGATTTCTCTAAGTCTCGTTGATCTAAGGACTTTTGAAAAACTAACAACGTGCACCATCGAGATGCACGACTCTTCATCGGGTCATAGCAGCATCCTAACAAGCATAAGACAGACTCGAAAGCGAGACAACCTAGAAGCCGCCCTAAACATGCTCCTACGCAGAACAGAATGTATGCATGTATGTACAGAACCAGAGACGAGTTTGCCTCACAAGTTTCAGACGTTGCCGGAATCCTCAGAATTCTTTTCGGCGATGTGTCCCTGAGTAGATCGACAGATCCTAAAAGATGTCAAAATAGACTAAATCTTTGGCTAGTCCCTTTTGAAGATTCAACTTTGAATTTGGAACAACTCGGTGTTGATGTCATGGCACCTTAACCTTGAACACGGCGGTGTATAGTGACAATGCACTTCAACCTGGGTGGCGCCAGCGACACGACATCACCACTTTGTTGTTCCAGATTGTCGGTTGAATCCTTAAACGGGCATGAGCCAAGGACTTAGTAAATTTTGATTTCTCAAAGTCTCATTGAACTAAGGACTTCGCGATTGATAACGAACATTCAACAGAATGAACGACTCCTCATCGGGCCCAACAACGTCTTAGACAGCACAAGACAAACTCGAAAGACAAAACAGCCTTAAGCATGTTCCTATGCAAAACAGTGTATGTACAGTGCATGCGATAGGGAAAGCAGTAACACGTAGGCATTTAGAGGGTTAGATGCAAGTAGATCTTAACCTGCGGGTACCTGTCTTAGATTGGAGAGTTCTAATGCTCTGTATATGCAAAAGGCCGGTTTTGGTTCGTAACGGGTTCCTCGGACTAGGGCCACAGATATACCTTCCGTTACCCGCGTTTTTCGCAGAATAACAGTCGAACAGTAGCATGACCCATCATCGTCGAAGGTTGTTGGTCATTCGGGGTCCCCGGGCTCCGGTAAACCGTGCCGGATTGCCAAAACGATCCAACGAGGCTTATCCCACATCGATGCAAATGAGATGCTAGAATTGATTAAGAGAAGAAGAATCGCAAAATCGCAAAATGCCTTTTCAAATTTGGCTCACTTTATTTAGTCCATCTTTAGAGGAAACTACGCAAGCGAACAATCGAAAAAGCCCCAGATTAGAATGGCCGGACACGAGGTCCTGTTAAATCACCATTCCAACCTTCGGCAGCGCGAAGCTCACCGTTTTGACAGACTTTTTAAGGGATTGTTCCCAAGTGTATTAAACTCTAAGTATAGATCAATATTAGTTCGATCATCCCCAGCAGAGTCGCCACTGCCGCATGCCCTGGAAATCCCGGTTTCCAAAATGCAAGGGCCCAGATCGAGGGAGCGCGAGCGCCAGTGGCAAGCGCTCGAAAATACAGAGTCGCCACTGGGTTTTCAAGGTCCGACACCCAAGGAACCGTATTTCAAAGCAACTGCCGCGCTATTTGATTTGAAAAAGTTAAGGAACCAAATCCGTCATAACCATATCTCGGGTTCGGGAGCCAGGTTACGAGAGGGGAAGGGTTTTATGGCACCCTCTCGCCCAATCCGAGATCGGTCTCTACTTAGGCATTTTGAAAACATTGCGATTCTTCTTTTATTAATCAATTTTAGACAATTAGGGCGGGGGAACAGTTAATTGGGGATTAAAACTGTAACATGTTTGCAGGATGTGATCAAAATAGCATGGATGAGCAATTAGTATAGGATGAGAACAGACTCCTGTGGGAGTTTAAATAGACTGGAAAGCTCCTGTCTTGGAGTGTCGTGCACAGGAAGAAACCAGTATGCACCGATCAAGTCAATGCATGCCGATCAACCTGCGCCCGCTACTACAAGACCTGCGCGCCAGGATGTCTCACCAACGGTTTGAATTTCATCCCCTTCCGGGCTCTGGAAGGACCAATGCACACCTAGGACAAACCAAGCGCTTTAAACTCTCTGGGCTCTGGAAGGACCAGTGCACACCAGACAAACCAAACAGTTTATGCAGTTATAATATACACTTTAAAGGCTGAAAAGCCTAATAAATAAACAAAAACACCCCATAAACAACAGTGTGGGGACAAAATAATAGCCTAAAACCAAGTTTAAAAATGCAAGGCCAGCCACTGATCGGGTATAAACAATCGCGCGAGGGTTCCAAACCGTCGCGCGACAATGCGCCCGGGCGCGCGATGGTTGCGCCCTGGCGCGCGACGATTGCGCCCTGGCGCACTGGTCAAATGGAGCGTTGACCATTGCGTGATGGTTTGGGTGCAACGCGCGCGGGTTCGAGCCAACTTTTCAGTGTCTGGTTTTTCACGTCCTGGGTTCTGAGACAGGTCCAGAATGATCCCAGGGGTCTTCCAACAGAACATAAATGAGCATTGAAATGCAAGCTAGCATTCTAACAAACGAAAGCAGTAAATTGGTTGTTAGCATGCTTTACAGTGATCTATATACAAAGAAATGCATAAAACAACAAGGCACCCATCCCCACGGTGTCCTGTACGTGCAAACACGAAGTGTCGCGTGAGTATGTGAGACAGTCGCACGCGGGTCCTTGCCACTACGGTTTTGAACCTCTGCCAGCTTTTGGGCCAGGACTGGTATTGATTACCAGCCTTGACCCTGCCAACCCCCCTCAGGGATCAGAACAGTGAGCAGAACAAAGGTGTTATACCTTTGGCTTTTTTTTGAGTTTGAACGGTGTTTGAGCTTTGATGCTTGAGGTGGAACAAGGTGATAGAGCTTGCAAAATAAGTGTATGTAGATGGCTAGAGTGATGAAGTATCAAGTGTATTTGGGTTTGTGTAACCTTTTGTACTTGATTTTTTGGAACCCTTTGAAAGAGAACAAAGGGGGCTATTTATAGGCATGGAGGGTGGATCTGGCTGGTGCCAGGAAAGGGACAAAGCCAGCCACGAGGCCTGGCTGAAGTTGCATCGGTGGCCAAATTTCTGCCTCTGAAAAAGTAGGTGGGGAACTGACCATCGCGCGAGGGTTCTAGTCTGTCGCGCGACGGTGCGCCCTGGCGCGCGACGATGCGCCCGGGCGCGCGATAGTTGCGTCCTGGCGCGCGATGATTGCGCCCTGGCGCGCATCAGTAGGGTTTTTGGCTTTTGGAAGTGGCTTAGGCTAGATTAGGTTATTGGGTTTTGCAAACACTCAAAGCTCAAACACTCGACATTCCCGGGGTGTTCTTGATCCGTTTCATCATCGGGGAATCAAATACCGTAAGTAAACTAATCTGGAAGCCCAGATTGGGGTGTCTACAAAATCATTTCCTTAACATTTCTCTTTTATGTTCAATTTGCTATTTTATTTTCTAATTTTGCTTATATTGATAAGCACCTTTTTAGTTGATCTCAGTATGGTTGCATTTTGTTTATCTGGAAATTACTATCTCTAGTGTGCAGATCCACAGTGTCTTGTGTTCCAACATATCTGTTGTGTGATTATTCAAGAGGAGTATTCAGAAGGCATTCCACCAATTCCAACTCTATTCTATTGCGAAATTTGTCGTATCCGTCGTGCAGATCCGTGAGTGACAGCTCCTTTTCTTTTTTAAGATGATTTCAGATGTCTGATTGGTTGCCTTCTGCGTTGTTGCTTTATTATAACTGTTAATGTCTTTGGGAACTTCCAATGATCGTGAACTTCAGCTAGTTATTTACTCGTTCAGCTTTCTTTCCTGCGCGTGCAGCAGTTATTCATTTTACTTCATCATTTTTCCTCTCCGCTTTTAAGAGAGTAAAATAGCCACCAAATGGAAAACAAATTAGAGATCTTTAGTTGGGTAACTTTTGTCTCCCGTTGCTCCATAACAAGTATATATCTTTTGGTGCTGCACAACAGGCATGTCCATGGTCGGTACAAAGTGTACTGCATAGGTTGGGTAGGAGGGGGCCATTTCGAGTATAGATCTCTCAACTCTCACATTGAAGTTCTCTTAGCAGCCAAACCAAGGGTGAGAGATGGTTAGGGACTTTTTTTTCTAATTTATTTGTTGCCGCTGCCGTGAGAGGCAAGAACTGAGATATGCATATTACTGTTGCCATCGCCATAAAAGTCGAGATCTCATATTGGTACTATTAGTTGTTGTTGGTGCCGTCATTGTCAAGATCTCAGATTGAGAGGGGAATGGAGGGGATGAAGGAAAAGGGGTAACAAATAGGGATAGGGTTTTGAGAAGCGAGGTTGTGCAGAATCGGGGAGGGATTTCAGGGTTTAAGTGATTTTGCTTTCAAAAAAACAGAAACAGAGCTTAAAACCTAATTAACATGAAAAGAAAAAAGGGTAGAGTATGGGGGAGCTGAGTGGGTTATGGTCACAGTTGTGTGTGTGTGTGTGAGAGAGAGAGAGTGTTTGGAAAATGGAGGGGTTTCGGTCGCAAGTGTGGAGGTGTGTGTTTATAAGAGTGTGAGAACCCAGCTTGCAATTGTCCCACATCGGTAAGATGTGGGAAAATGAAGTGATATATATAGTAAGGCCCTCCAGCTACTAATAACTAGAGGTTAACCTTTTGATGCGAATGGTTAGCAGATCAGTTGGGGCGGGTCGTTACAGTTGGTATTAGAGCACAACCCTGGTCTACATGGTGGGGGCCACTGATTGTGCTGTACAGAGCTAAGTGCCACACTATGGCCACTAGGGGAAGGTTGCTGGGCCAATGCAACGAGGACGTTGCAGCCAAGATGGGGAGATTGTGAGAACCCATCTTGCAATTGTCCCCCATCGGTAAGATGTGCGAAAATGAAGTGATATATATAGTAAGGCCCTCCAACTACTAATAACTTGAGGTTAACCTTTTGAGCCACGTGGTTAGGCGAATGGTTAGCAGGTCAGTTAGGGCGGGTCGTTACACAGAGAGAGAGAGAGTGTGTTTGGAAAATGGAGGGGTTTCGGTCGCAAGTGTGGAGGTGTGTGTTTAAGAGAGAGAGAGGTGAAGTGTAGAGACAGAGGCATGATATAAAAGTGCAAGTTGCTGGGAAGATGTGGACATGCTATCACTCTGACTAACAATAGACAGAGTGATTGGGAAAAGAAAAATATTTTGATATGCAATCTAATTGATCTGTTATACTCATTTTTAGCTTTAATATTATCAAATATTTTAACTCAACAAACAGCGGGTATGAAATATATGAGAAAGATGTGTTGGTTCTCTCCGTTTTGGTTATTTAATTGGTGCTGTTAATTAGGGCTTTTCTATTTAACCTAGTTAGTTTTGTATTCATTGCAACTCTTTTTCATTATGCAATAAACATTACGTTTTTGTTCTCCTCTTAGCATTCTAACACTCAGATTTCAATGACTCTGTCTTCTTTTGCTAATTATATTTGCTCTTTTGTGAGGCAAAGAAGTTGAGGTGGTTAAGATTTGTGTTATTGTGTTTTGAGCCATTTCCGAGCTTGCATATAAATTTGCCCAGAGTGCTATATGAGATTAAGGTTGGTGTAATCTTACTCTGATTTTGGGCCCCTTTGAACTCGCTGCGTCTATTTGGGTATGGTGGTCCCTAATGAATAGGTGAAGCAGTATAAGATAGGGTAGTACTGGATAAGGTGGCAAAGAGATTCGAGACGTAGTTTGTAACAGGGAAGAGGAGTATATAGGTGTAGACCAACTTTGAGTTATAGCACTCTATTGACTTTCCTCCTTTTAAGGGTTTTCTGTCATTGCTATTCCTTCCTCTATTGCAAGGAGATTTGATAAATTTCAGAGCCACTTCCTGCGGAGAAGTTTAGAGAGGAATTGGTGTACTGTTGGTGGTTTGAGGTCGAGTGTGCTTACCCAATTGGAAGGGAGAATTGGGAGTTAATAAGCCTGACGAGTTTAAACGGTTTTTTTGGAGGTCCGCTACCAAGTATAGGGACTAGTGCTTGAAGGGAATTGTGGGTTATATTAGGTAATGTGTAGTTCGAAAAGGGAAAGCAAGGTGCTCATATGGAGTATGGACGATGTAAATTGGTAACAAGCATCTCATGCATAAGAAGCACCCTCCACTTGGCTAAAAAAGATTTCCGCCTCTAGCTTGCTTGTGACCTCATGCTTCTTTGAGTTGTGTCAGGTGACTCAAGTCGAAAACACTAGTTTTGCACAAAGTGAAAGATACATGTCATGCGAAGAACTGTTATATCTTTTAAGTACCTCAATAATGGACTGTGTGACTGTGGGGAAGCACCTGAAGAGTTGGAAGTGTCCATAACTTCTTTGACTTAGTGTAGGTAAGCAGAGTGGCTGCCTCGGCCATGTTGCCTCCCTTCTGCATGCCCTCAACACTACATGAGCACGACAGCTTTCCTCAGGGCATCAACACATCACAGCTTCAAGAGGAAGAAAAGGATTAATTTGATTTGTCCCTGTGTCCTTGAACATGGGATTGAAGGACTCATCACTTAGACACATCAGTACCCTAGTCCATACATTTTTGTTTATCATAAACGTATTGGAGTCCATCAACATTGGAACACATGGTTCATAAGACTCCACTATATATCATCTCCCTTGCCCCTTCCATTTCTTGTGTTTGTGTCTTCCTCCATTTTTTATTCCTCGTCAGTAGTTTTTGGAGAACATTTACTTCAGGTTTTACATGCATCACCTTTCGTTTCGTAGTAATAGTGGTGTACATGGTCTTAAATCGCGGTATCGGTCGGCATAATGGTCGCAAGTAAAAGATATCGGGAGTATCGGTCATTGTGTAACGGGAATCGAACACCATACTCGTGAAATTTTTTTCAAGCACCGGCAAATGTTAAAATTCATTATACACGTGTTCTAGCTTAATTTATGAAAAAATTGAATGCTTCTAGATATTATTAACCAATATTTGACTTTTAGAAGTAGTTTTGTAAGTAAGGTTGAATCAAATGTCACGTTTTAAGCCAATTAATATTGATATTTTTAAAGGGGATGAAATCTCACTATCTAACAAACTAGGCTTGGTTCTAGGATATATGATGTATACAATAATCTGATGTATACAATAAGAAAGAGAATACTGTAAACTTTTGGGGAAAAAGAAGAACCTAAAATTAGGTTTCTCTCTCTCACACTTTATATTTATATGGACAAGAGTAAAAGTACAAATATACCCCTAAGTAACAAATACATAAGAAAGTGAACCCTAACTTAACACTCCCCCCAAGTTGGTGCAAAGATATCTATCAAGCCCAACTTAAACACAATGGGGTGAAAGATCTTACTACTAAGTCCCTTCGTAAATATATCAGCTAACTGGTCCTCAGACCTTTGAAATAGAATACATATCAAACCCTTGCTCAGCTTCTCCTTTATGAAATGCCAATCAATTTCTATATGCTTCGTTCTATCATGCTGCACAGGATTATGAGCAATATTTATAGCCGCTTTGTTATCACAATAAAGCTTCATAGGACCACCATCAGAGATCCCTAAATCCTTCAAAAAGGTTTGGAGCCACAAAAGCTCACACACGCCATGGGCCATAGCCCTATATTTAGCTTCTGCAATTGATCTAGCTACCACTAACTGCCTCTTACTGCGCCAAGTAACCAAATTTCCACCAAAAAAGGTGCAGTAGCCAGAAGTAGAGCACCTATCATCCATTGAATCAGCCCAGCCTGCATTAGTAAAGGCTTCCAACCTCAGGTGACCATGATTGGAGAACAAAATTCCTTTACCTGGAGCCGATTTGAGATATCTCAAAATACGGTAAACTGCATCCAGGTGCATTGTACGTGGCTCATGCATAAATTGACTGACAACTCCAACAGCATATGTAATATCTGGTCTAGTATGAGATAAGTATATCAGACGGCCCACAGCCCACAAGTCTCTGATCTCTCCTTATCTGTATGCTCCCCAACATCTCCACTAAGTTGATCATCCTCAATGGGAGAGTCTGCAGGTTTGCATATACTTCCTTTGGGAGATAAAAATGCATTTATCAGATCGGGCCACCTCCATCCCAAGAAAGTATCTCAAAGATCCCAAGTCTTTAATCTCGAACTCTTGAGCAAGATGAGCTTTAAGATTGAGTATTTCATCAACATCATTGTCTGTCATGATTATGTCATCCACATAGACAATAAGAATAGTAATCTTATCATTACCTCCCTTGATGAACATAGTAAGATCTGCATGACTCTGCTTATATCCAAATCTCAACATAGCTTTGAGAAATCTGTCAAACCAAGCTCTAGGTGATTGCTTTAATCCATAAAGGTCCTTTCTCAATTTACACACCTTCCCTTCAGTAACAGAGGAAGAGAAACCTGGTGGTATATCGATGTACACTTCTTCTTCCAAGTCACCAAGAAGAAATGCATTTTTTACATCAAATTGTTGAAGAGACCAATTCAAAATAGCAGCACAAGAGAGCAAAGTCCGAATAGAGTTCATCTTTGCTATCGGAGCAAAGGTTTCCTCATAGTCGATACTGAATGTCTGAGTAAAGCCCTTGGCAACAAGTCTCACCTTGTATCTCTTAATCGTTCCATCTACTTTATGTTTTACTGTGAACACCCATTTACAACCCACTGATTTCTTTCCCTCTGGAGGAGACACTAGTTTCCAGGTGCCATTCTTTTTCAAAGCTATCATCTCCTCTACCATAACTTCTTTCCACTTAGGTATTATGAGTGCTTCCTTCCAACTCTGTAGAATAGATATGGAAGAGAGAGGGGAAACAAATGCATGATACGTAGGGGATAAACAATCATATGAAACAAATTGTGAGATGGGATGTTGAGTACATGTTCTAACTCCTTTCTAAGAGCAACATGAGCATCAAGATCATCAGAAACAAGAAGGGATGGTTCATTACCAGATGAGGCAGCCGAAGAATTAGAAACTGGAATTGAAGTTGGAGTAGGTGATAATGATTGGCAAGGTGGTATCGCACAGGCAGACTGTCCCTTTTTCCATCGAGAAAACTTCTGCAAGTTAGGCAACCTATGCGGGTAAAGCCTATCGTCATCAACATCTCGGCCACTCATGTCATGTTCTGCTCTTTCTTCAGATATAGGTTCTTCCCTAGAGTTTTCCTTCTCCCCCTCACCATAACAAGGTATTGGGAAGTAAGACCATGACTCCTGATTATGGGATGTCAACATCTCTTCCTCCATATTATTCTCCCCCTTGAAGAGATGTAGTGGAGAAAGGGTAAAAAGAAGTTGTTCCCAAAAAGTGACATCCATAGAAACAAAATGTTTACGGGAGTGAGGGTCATAGTATTTATATCCCTTCTGGGTAGGGGAATAGCCAAGGAAAACACATTTACAAGCCTTGGGATCTAACTTGCCACCAGGATGTTTAGGAGCATGGACAAAACACACGCAAAAACTTTGGGTGGAAAGGAAGAGACCGAAGAACTACGAGGGAGAAACTCAAGAGGAATTTTAAACTGAAGAACACTGGATGGCATGCAATTGATAAGATAAGCTGCAGTAAAAATAGCTTCACCCCAATAAAATTTTGGGACATTCATGGTAAACAAGAGAGAACACAAGAGAGAACAGGCTACCTCAGTAAGGTGACGATTTTTGCATCCAGAACCCCATTCTGCTGTGGAGTGCCAACACAAGTTAATTGAAAAAGAATGCCATACTCACTAAGATATGCCCGAAAATGCCCATCAAGGTACTCAGTCCCATTATCACTGCGAAGGATTTTAATGTTGGTGTCAAATTGAGTACGAACCATCTGATGAAAAGATTTTATTCATGAAAAAACTTCATTTTTGAAACGAAGTAAATACACCCAAGCGACACGAGAGTAACAGTCAATAAAAGTGACAAACAATCAATAACTAGAAATAGAAGTAACCGGGGAAGGACCCCAAACATCAGAATGGATTATCGTAAAAGGGGAATCACTTCTTTGATTAACAGGAGCATCAAAAGAGCGTTTGTGTTTAGCCAGCTCACAAGCTTCTCTAAAAAAGTCACTCCTAGTAAATTGCTTAGTTAAAGTAGGGAAAAGTTTTTCTAAAATCCCAATAGATGGGTGACCCAGTGATGCCACTGATGCAATAAAGGAAGAGGTGAACTCGTATCTGCTTCAATAGCTTGACCCAATGACAAGATGGACGAGGTGCAGACTCCAAAAAGTATAGATTACCATGTGCTTTACCACTGCCGATCATTCTTCCTGTATCCAGCTCCTGAAAGACACAATGTGTAGGAAAAAAAGTCACGGAGCAATTCAAGGAATGGATAAAACTACTAATAGGGAGAAGGTTAGTAGAAAATTTTGGAATATGGAGAACTGAAGAAAGAGAAATGGTTGGAGAGTAGTGAATGGAACCTTTCCCTGATATAGCAGATAGGGAACCATCAGCTACTTTAGAACATGTAGAGTATGAGTCAAAAAAGGATGAACAACCTGTCATATGATCTATGGCACTAGAATCTATTATCCGAGGAAGAGAGGAGGAAGCAGTAGATGCACTAGCTGGGATACCTGTGTGTGCAAAGTACGAGGATGTAGTAGAAGTAGAAGCTATGGACTATGAAGCACGGATACTCTATTTTAGGCTACGTATCACGTACCGTACGCGTATTGGATATGGATACGCTCGGATACATTCCGGATATGTATCCGATACGTTTTTTAGAGTATCCTGTTTTCAGATTTAATTTTTGGTACCCCGATACGTTTTGGATACGCTAGGATACGTTATGGATACGTTTTGGATACGCGCGTGGTTAAAAATGTTATTACTTAAAATATAGGGGTCAAAACTGCAATTATGACTTTATATTTATTTCCCCCTAGACAAGTCAAAAACAGAAGAACGAAGAAGAATGAGGGCAGAAAAAAGACGACGATCTCTCTCCTCTCTCAGCGACTGTAAGTGTTTCTCTCGTCGTCTTCTTCTCTCTCGTTGTGTATCAGCGTATATATATCTATATTTATATCTATATACAGAGGCATATATATACCAATACGGAAATATATATCTCTCGTCTGTCATCTCTCTCTCTCTCTTGTCTGATTTTAGGGGATTTTTTTCTGTAACAGTATGATGGATGGTACTAGTAGTTCAGTTTCCTCATCCTCACAACCTAATGAAGGGGATACAAATAATCCTCTTTGGAGTTATGTTACAAAATTAGAGAAATTGAGTGATTCAGGGGGAAGTACTTTGTGGCAGTGCAATTTTTGTGGTGTTGTCAAGAAGAGTTCATACGCTAGGGTTAGGGGCCATCTGTTGAAGTTGTCCAATGGAATTGGACCTTGTAAGAATGGTACAAACAAACTTCTTTTGCTTTGACAATCTTTTGACTTTAGATGATGTTAAATGAACTTTTTATTTAGCTTGGTATGTGAAATGGTGAATTTGGGTAATGGAAAACTTCAATCATTAAGGGAATTTTATTTTTATTTATTTTTATATTCAATGTATTCCCAACGTATAGTATCCTAGTTTTTGGAAAAATCACGTATCTGCGTATCCGTATCTGTGCTTCTTAGGCTGTGGAATATGGAGAATCAAGCCTAGCCATTACGCCTGAGAGGCTGTAACTCCCCCTGAGAAAGAGAACCACCACTTTGGGAAGTATTAGGCACGGGAACTTGCAAACGAGCACCAATAGGGTCAGGCAACATGTCAACAGCAGACTTCGAAACATGTGCATGAGAACGCACAGGACCACCACCTCGACCACTGCCTCGTCCACGAGAGGGACGACCATTCAACTTCCAACGAAATTCCCTCGTATGCCTGGTTTTGTGTCAATAGTCACAGCAGAGCAATTCCTTATCAACCGAGCCACTTTTATCACCAAGTTGACCCTGGGTAGACTTGCCATCCCGTGGAGGGGGAATGGCAACTAAGGCAGAGCGATCCGGAATGGGAGGATGAACCATCGCATTCCGTCTACTCTCCTCCTGTTGAGCACATGGATAGGCCTAGCACTTGCACGCGAATCTGATCATATTCTATGTCAAGGCCAGCAAGAAAATCATAAATGCGCTCCTTCTCCACCATCTGGTGACATGTAGTGGCATCAGCAGTGCAAACAGCTTGAAAAGCTCGATAGTAATCAAGTTCTTGTCACACTCCACTCAACTCAGCATAATACACAGCAAGGCATTGATTGTGTTGATCCAATCCCCTAAGTCTCTTCCTTAACTCAAAAGCTTGAGCATCATTACCCTTTTGGGAATGGGTTTGTGCCACAGTAATCCAAACCATATATGGAGTGTGCAGAAGCAAGAAGGTATGACGAATAGTAGGTATCATAGAGTTGAATAACCAAGTCATCGACAAAGCATTCTGTGACTTCCAAGTCTCAAGTTCTGGTCCAGCATTTGTTGGTTGTGTAACAGGGCCTGCGATGAATTTCGACATGCCACGGGCCGTAATGGCCAAGGTAAAAGAGCGAGACCAAAGCAAATAGTTGGTACCATCCAACTTAATTTGACAAATATCAAAAGGAGAGTTACCAGAGTCCCAACATGACTAAACTCATCCTTTGTACTAGCGGAAGCATTTTTTGGGTCCCCTGACATATTAATCAGAAGAACAGTAAACCCAAATAACCAATACCTAGTCAACTCAGCACTAAATAGGCACAAAATCAACCCTAATCGCAGTAAATAAGCATGACCCAGCTGAAAAACAAGCCTAAAAACACATACTCAAGTACCCAAGAAACAGATCGAAGCCCTTACACAGATTCGAGTACCCACTGGTTGATTCGGCAGTCCAAAAACAGCAAAACGAGCTCTGAAAGGAGCTTGAACAGGCTGGGTCTTGTCGGAATCAAGCAGAAAACAGCAGGGAGAGTACTATCGAGGGCCGAGATGGCTGGAAAAAGTCTGGGTCAGAAGCAACATCACCAGAAAAAACTAGCGTCAGCAACGACCACGTCAGAAAAGACGCAAGGAGAACTCGTCGGCGTCGGAGAGGGCTTGATCGATGGCCGAAGGTAGGAGCCAGGTATATCGCTTGTGCTCTGATACCATGTAAACTTTTGGGGAAAAAGGAGAACCCAAAATTAGGTTTCTCTCTCTAACACTTTGTATTTATATGGACAAGAGTAAAAGTACAAATATACCCCTAAGTAACAAATACATAACAAAGTGAACACTAAATTAACATATACTAATATCAATTGTTACATTGATTCAAATACCATAACAATAGCACCACAGTCCACGCTAGACAATCACGCATACATACTACAGTGATACAAAGGATGAACTTCAGAAGAACATGGAGGGTCTGAGAAGGGAAAAAAGAGAGGAGAAAAACTGTTCTGAGGAATTTTTCTGCTTCGAGGTATGTAACGGTGTGTGACGGCTGTTACAGACCGGTATGCAATAAGTTACGGCTGTGATTTTGGTACCACCGTTATTTTCAACTGTAACCGAAAAGGTCACCCTAAAAGCTGTTTCTAAAACCCTGGTGGCTTATATTCTCTTATCCTCATTGATGGCATTTAGCTTCTAGTGGTGTATTGTTATCTGTTTGAACTCATTTTCATGTTTTTTCCTATATGACGGAACCAGTAGTTCTCGGATGTACTAAATGTTTCTCCATGACAGATTTTGGGTGACTGTGGCACATCTATTATCTCCGGTCAAGCTAATTACCACAAATAATGATGCTGATGGGTGAGTTAAATATACATTTACTCGTGTGTGGATTTGTATATCTACATATCTGTTATCTATCTTTCTATATATACATGCATAGTATTACATACATACATATACACACATATACAAGTATATAAAGTAGATGCAATCAACCTTGCTGCTAGCCCTATGAAGTTTGGTTTTAGTATCAGATCCGCCTGTGTTTTAGTTTTAGTGCAATAAAGAATCAACATTGCAAATTATATTTCTTGTGTCAGGGAAAATAATATGATCATCCTCAGATGACTGCGTTCTTGTTCTTGAAGTGTGCTATGTAAGAACAAAGCCTTCATTTTTTGGAATAATACAGAAAGATGTAGTGCACTAAAGAAAGTTGAGAAGGATGGAATTGTTTTCTAAACTCCTTGAGAGTAATTGCAGCCTGCTAAACAGGTATCCACACCTGATTTGCAGATTATACCGTATTCTTCTTATACTATCTTCAAGTGTGCTATGGGATAGCAGAGCCTTCGCCTTCATTTGTTGGAAGTAGACAGAGAAAATGTAGCACACAAAAGAAAGTTGAAAAGGATGGATTTGTTTTGTGAACCGCTTGAGAGTAATTGCAGTCTGCTAACTAGGTACCCAACCTGATTTTCTGATCTTTTTCTAGTGGAAGCTACCGTGCTTAGAGCTATAAACGAGCTCTCGTGGAGCATAACTGTTTACTTCCATGGTCCTTGGTAGCTCATATGTTAGGAAGACCGTAGGCTAGAGTTATCACATCACAGTCGACAAAAACGTGATGCCAATAGCTATCTTTCTCTTACTATAGTTTAACTGTGTGGTTTAGTAATCTTGTTGTCAATCCTTTTCAGTACAAACCCCTTGCAGAATGTGGAGAGAACGTTTCAACTTACGAGAGCAGATATGGCCTTATTAGACAATGAGGAATATGAAGTCCAGGTTGGTTTTCAGAATGGTTATCCTAAATTCAGATATGCCTCTTTAATATGTGGTCTTGCATTTTGGGAGGATGCGTTATTAATTCTTGGTAGCTTCTTGTGGTCAGGCTTGGTGCATTCTTCTTAATGATAAAGTTCCATTTAGGATGCAATGGCCACTATTTGCGGACCTAAAAGTCAATGGTATGCAACTTAATGGTCCTTTAAAGACTTGACAGCATCAAACCTCACTTCTACTACCAACCATATACTTTGACTGATATTTTGAGCTGATGTATTGAAATCCTTTTTTATCAACCACTGTTTTCAACCCGTTAGGGATGATTTGAGACGAGGTTTTGCCATGAAAATGTAAGAGGTTTGGCATCACTGCTGCATGCACTTTTTTCATAAGATCTTGAAGTCCTCATAACTGAGCGCCTTGATTCACAAACAAATGATTGTTAATTAGTCTTCCGCAGATGCCAAGGTTGTACATATTATCCGTATCCAATATTTTGTGTAGGTTCCCTTCAATTTTGCCCTTATCTTTCTTGAGGTACCGTTTGCTCTTTGGCATAGATAAGAAGTTCAAAGATCTAGTTAGCTGTGACTGAGGTTAGTTTGGAAAAATGATTTACTTCTGGTTGACTGGGATTGTATTGCACGAGGTCTCCTAAATAGTTCGATTTTGGTGATTGACAAACAATGTGGGATGGTGAGTTTTATAACCAGGATTTAGTTTGCATTTCGGTTTATATTCTTGAATTCATGCACTATCTGTGTTAGTGTATTTGATATTTTACTGAAGTCTACAAGTGATACTGATGATTAATGTTTTTTGGTTTATGTGCTGTGCCATAGGCAACTAAATGTGTGACCTCACGCCTTAGAGTTGATAGTAACTATGATACATACTATAAAATATTTGAATGCAGCCGGCTACCATGAGTTGATTGTATTTGTGTTGAAACTGGCCTAATAGGCTTTTGGCTATGATCTTCTGGACCAAATGCGTGTAATATTGCCACTAGCGTATGTTTCTTTGTTTGGTTTCTTTGAAATCCAATGTTAGGATTCTTATGGCAGAACATCTTCTATAGTGCTCGAGATTGTACCAACAGAGCTGGGCCTGTTGAGGCCTGGTTATAGAGTTGATTGATCTTATCCCAACTTTGTGAATCTAAATTGGGTCAAACGGGGATTAAGTAACGTGCGATGTACTGATGGAAAATGTGTCATGATATCACATAAGTGTAGAAACGTACCAAATTATCATGTTCATTCTAACTATTACTACAAATTATTTTAGGTATTCCAGTAAGGACAGTGAAGAGGCCTGGATCGCAGCTGTTAGGGGCTAATGGCCGCGATGATGGTCCAATGGTGTGTTCCTTCTTACCCTTTTTCTTCCTGAAGTCTTTATTTGTTTCCACAACAAAAAAAAGTGTCGCCAGAAACTCCGCATAATAACAATGTGGCTGTATCATCAACCAATGAGAAATCATGGCTTGCAGTAGGGGGAAATTCGTGGTTGGGTTTGTGGGAGACAAAAAAATGTCAGTGCCTCTCCTATATAACCAAAAAAGGTAGATTCTGAGCCCCTTGAAATCTCCTTATCACCCCCTTCCCTCAATCCTCAGGCCCACAGCCTCTGAGTCTCTGACCCATTCTCTTTCATTATCACCATATCTTCATTGGCCCTCCCAGACATCTCAATCCCTTTACCAGATTGGAAATTGACATCAGGGTGAAATGACTTTACCCTGAAAACACATCACCTATCTTCTTAACTACTGGCTTATCCTCACTATAAAATCTCACCGCTTTGTTCTGGGACTCCAGCGCTCCAACGACCTAATTCCCCTTATCAAACTTCCCAGAAACCCGGTATGCCCCGTCTTTTAGATGCCTCCTTCTTTTCAAGCCACTAAACTTCAAATGCCAACAACGTGAGATATTGTTGAAAATGCCTACAGTGTTCCACCACCACGACTCACTTCTAATCCTTGCCTTTGGTATGTGCTGATAATTGGGGCCGTCAGTACCCCAGGTTTGCTTGCTGAACCACTGGGACCAAAGCTATGCCGAAGGCTTAACATGGTTGGTATGGAGTTGCGTCCCGAGTTATCAAAAAAAAGTAAAGAAATTTTCGAAAGGAACTCTAATCCCCAGGTAGAGTATAATTGCACAATATGATTAAGATAATTAGTGATATTGCTGAAAATGCCTACAGTGTTCCACCACCACGACTCACTTCTAATCCTTGCCTTTGGTACGTGCTGATAATTGGGGCCGTCAGTACCCCAGGTTTGCTTGCTGAACCACTGGGACCAAAGCTATGCCGAAGGCTTAACATGGTTGGTATGGGGTTGCGTACTGAGTTATCAAAAAAAAGTAAAGAAATTTTTGAAAGGAACTCCAATCCCCAGGTAGAGTATAATTGCACAATATGATTAAGATAATTAGTGAGCTGTTGTGACAAAGGGGTAATTTGGGTACCAAAGTAGAAAGAAATTAACAATGAGAAATAAAACAAGCACGCACAATAACACGAAAGAATTACGTGGTTCGGCTTATACCCTACTCCGCAAGGCAAGACGATCTAAGCATTTCACTATTGAGGAAAAGTTTACAAAGAACAAGACACTCAAATGTCTCTCACACCCCAGTACCGTAGAAATATACCCTTGTTCTTGTATACCTGAATTATACAAGAACGAACTCTATATTTCCTCACCAATTACTTGACTTTATCTATCTAGGATTTCTGTTTGTTTCTGGATGGTTTGAAGCTGAGAAATAAGCGTCTTATTTTTAGTTGAAGCTCAAGGGGAAAATGGAGAAAACTTCAAGGGGAAATTACCAGACAGTGGTGGAGACAAGGAATAATCACTACTGTCATGGTCCCATGTTTTGAAATCACCATAGTCATGACAATAACTCAAAGAAATGACCAAAAGATGGAAAGGAGAAATCATGAGACATTTTACCTCTCATGCTATAGAAGACAAAGTGCAAGTCAACCGTTGGTACAGAGCAACTACAACATGGGTCAGAACCACGCCATTCAACATGGGTCGGGACAAGTCATTCCAGAAATAAATATCTAAGTTTAGACGAGCATATGAAAAGGGCCAAATATTCATGTCTTAGAAGACAAAATGCAAGTTGACTGTGGGTACAGAGCAACTACAACATGGGTCAGGACCACGTCATTTCAGAATAAAGATCAAAACTCATACGAGGAAAAGGCCAAATATTCATGTCATGTCAAAGAAGACAAAGTGTAAGTCAACTGTGGGTATAGAGCAATTACAACTGGAACCAAGTCATTCCAGAATAATCTTCAAAACACAAACGACGGAGAGTTGCATACGACGGAGAGTTGCGTTTCTGAGACAAGTGCAGTGGGCCGCAAGTCTCGCAAATAGAAATCTAAAATGTAAAAAATGATGATCAAAACCGTTAAAATGTTCACTAAGGAAAAAGTAATTCAAAACAAACGGGATTACTAAATTTTTTTTTTGAATTATTTTGTCTTTTATGAACTTTTTTCAAGTTTAGTTCGTACTATTTAACTTTTTTGATTTAGATGCCGTAGAATTAAGGGTACATAGGTCATTTCAGTGTCTTTAGGGTTAGTAGAGTCTTGAGTCTATAAATAAGTGAGTTGGTCTTTCATTTGTTAGCTTTTGATTATTAAGAATATTGAATATGTTGATTGAGACATAGTTTCTCTCTCTGCCCTTTGAGGTTTATCCCATTAAATGGGATTTTGAAGACGTTCCCATCTATGATGAGTATCCAAGTGAGGATATTCATGTTTCTATCTTTGAATGTGAAAGACTCTCATAGGAAGATGTTGAGGACGATCACGTCTTTGGGGCTAGAGGTGATTTAGATGGCGTTCCCATATATGACAAGTTTGAAGAAGAGTTTGGTGAGGATGAAGAGAAAGGAGGCCTTATCCTACCAATCAATGAGCCTTTCTTGACACCTTTGGAAGATAGTGGGCAAGTTTTGGAGGCAAGCCATAATGTAGAGGGAAGGTATGACTTTGAGATTGATAATGATGATTACTTCCAACACCTGTCTTTCAAGTTATCGACAGAGCAAGAGATGCAAGATGCACAAGTTTTGTGTTGTGGTGGTGCCTGAACAAGTTCCAAAGTTGCCGAAAGAAGGTGTAGACTACTTGGTGTTTGAAGATCCTTTGGGCATGGTTTTCACTCGAGCAAGCCTTGGGTATGAAATGAAGTTAAGCCTTGGGTATGAAATGAAGTTGGACTTTGGGCTCTGATACCAAATGATGCAATCAAAATATCAAAGGAAATCAAAGATTCAAAGGAATGAGCAAAATCCCATTCAAGAGGATAAATCCCAAAGGGTAGAGGGAGAAACTATGTCTCAATCAATATATTCAATATTCTTAATAATCAAAAGCTAACAAATGAAAGACCAACTCACCTATTTATAGACTCAAGACTCTACTAACCCTAAAATGACATAAGTACCCTTAATTCCACTGCATCAGATTTCTTTTCTTTCGAAACAAACTAATAGGCTAAACAATAAGACTTGCAACCGATCCACTCAAATATAAATTCAATAGGTGATTGCAAAGCGAAGTCTCATATCGCCTGGGTGCCAAAGTAATAGTAAGTATATAAGCGCGAAGGGACCCTCACTTTAATAACTAGCTTTTGGGGTTGAGTTCTACCCAAGAACACATAACATGGTATCAGATACTAGAGATGGGTGGGGTGTGTGTCTCTGGCCTGCACACGGTAGGTGCTGTCGAGTGAACCCACTGTGCGTGAGGGAGGGTGCGAAGTGAAGTCCCACATCGCCTAGGTACCAAAGTCATAGAAAGTATATAAGTGTGAGGGCACGTTCACTTCAATTACTAGTTTTTGGGGTTGAGTTCTATCCAATACCGTATAACAGTGATATTACATTATGCAAATAAAAAAATAGTTTTATATTATTAGCTTTTAGGACTTGCTCCTAAGATTTATAAGTTGCTCTTCAAATATTTGACTTGCTTCTTGTATTGGAGGTGGAGGTGAAACGACTCCCTTCTATTAAGGGCAAAATAGTCCAGCCAATGTTTTGACCATGTTTTGGTGATTTCAAACAGAGATCATGACAATGGTGATTATTCCTTGTCTCCACCACTGTTTGGTAATTTTTACAAACTTCATATGCTGCTACCCAACCCAATCTTAATTGTCGAAGGAAAAAAAACCCGTGAAAGTGTTGTTTCATTTGAAGCTTTCCATTTGTAGTAAAAAGGAGGCAACAAACCATGTGGCTAAAGATTAGCCACATGCACTGTCCAACAATGTCCGGCTTGGCGAATCTTTGGGTCAGTCCTCTAAACCAGAAATCCATCTCACCATTTTGCACTACCCTAATCAACACTAATCAAGTCCAAGCAATGCTTGAACTTGATTGCTGGAATGGGCTTCGTCATCATGTTTGCTGGATTCTCTAATGTGAATCTTTTAAGCTGCATTAAGACCTTCCGCAACCATATCTCGGGTAAAATGCACCTTTGACATCTGATTTTTGGTTTGATGGATTGCATTCTGGTTGGCATAGTACACAGTTGTTGACTGAAGCTGCAATCCCAGATCACAACTAGACCTCTAAGCCATATAGCTTCCTTCACTGCTTTTGTAGCTGCCATGTATTTTGCTTCAGTTGTAGATTAGGCAAATTGCCTTCCAGTTGATAGCACATCCAGTAAGAGTGAAGACATAACCTGTTAGAGACCTCCGTCTATCCAAGTCTCCGGCATAGGCTAAATTGACGTATCCAATAACACCACTAGGGGCTCGATTGGATGGTGTATACGATGGGTGTATTACACAATACACCCGGATGAGGGGTGATGGGACAGGTTTTGCACCGTTTGGCATCCATTTTCCCCCCTGTATTAACTCATCCCTTGCTTCACTAATACACCGAAAACAACCATAAATTATTGCTACCCCTCCCAGGTAGCAATAGCTAATCCTGGTGTATACGCCTGGTTTTTTACCAAAACACCCCCCCTCATCCCCCTCCCCCAACGGCTCTTTCTCTCTTTATTTGCTACAGAGAAACAAGAAGAACACCACCACCACCACCAACAGATCACCAATAGCACCACCATAAAAACAAACACACAGAAAATATGTATGTATACGTAGAGAGAGATGTACCTGTTCTAGGGGGTGAGTTGTGTACAGATCGGAGAGAGAGACAACTCACCGATCGGAGAGAGACGATTACCAGATTGGGGATGGGTTGTGTACACATCGGAAGAGAGACAATCAGTGGGGCCGCTCCTCCTTCTTCTACGCTTCTGTCTTTCTTCTCTCTCACTCACTCTCTCCGTATACATACATGTAGTTGGGATAAAGGCAGCCGATATTCCCAAAGTTGGGAAAATTATCAAGTATAGTTGAAACCAACCCAAATAAATGGTGTAGAATAATGGAGAGCAATCCAATGGTCACAAACAATTTTGAAAAACACGCGTGACCATGTGTATTACTCCTACAAGTTCCCCATCTTTAAAAAAAAAACGAAATTTATATTTTACAAATTTGTTAAATTATTTAATTTATTAATGAAGTAAATTATTATAGCTTAAAATTGTTGAAAAGTAATTAAATATATTGAGTTTTGCAATTATATAATTAATGTTATACATAATATAGTTTGGGACTGCACAAGGGCAAAAGAGTCATTTGACAACTTTTTCCAGCATCCACCCAACCTTATCCCCCTTTCTAATACCTCATCCAAACAATCTACTTTTTAATCCCCCCTCCATAAATGTCACATCAATGTGGGTCCTCCCTTCTTAACTAATACCCCCTACTATCTTATCCTCCTTCCATAAATAATACCCCAAAACTAATACGGCATCCAATCGGGCCCTAGAAGTATCATTTCCCCCAACACAAACAAGCCCACCATCTATAGTACCTCTCTAAGTAACGCAATATCCATTTCACAGCTTTTCGGTGAGCTTTTCCTGGATTAGCCATATATCTACTAACCACACCAAAAGCATGTGAAATGTGCAAACAACTCCATAGATGAAAGCTTGAAGTGAACTGCAAGTGGAGTACTGACAGGCTTCGACCTTTGCATCTCAAAACGTTCCAACACTTTCTCAATATGCCTCTATTGAGACATGTACGAAGTGCCCATTTCGCAATCCCTATGAATCTCCATATCCACATCTTCTTTGCAGCTACCAAATCCATCATTTCAAAAATGTTGCTGAGCTGAGCCTTCAACATGTTGACGTCTGATATGTTTTTTTGCAGTAATCAACATAGCATCAACATATATCAAGATGTAAATGGACGAACCATCCATCTAGATCTGGAAGCCTCCTCTGAGAGGCACAAATATCATACTCGCTCCTGCAAACATGCTATAGTCATTCCTGATTATAAAGGCATCAAATCGTTGTACCATTGTCAAAGAGATTGCTTCAGGCCATACAAAGATTTCTTCAATAGACAGACGTGGTCCTCCTTTCTTGGAATGACGAATCCTTAGTAGCACGAAGCGGGGGCAGGAGCGGGAGCGGGTGTGGGGAGCAGAGGCACCTAGAAGCTCCTAAGGTTGGGAGCGCTTAAGGAATGTATATACAACAACAAAACCCATGTAGTCCCCAATCATTGGGGGTATGGGCGGGGGAGGATTGAAGACAGACCTAACCTTTGGCAATAAGCACAATCTCAGAATACCACTGAAACAGTGGCCCCTTATACCTATTTTTATGCGGAACCATGCCCCCAAATCAAAGCCAAATGGTATCAAAGAGGGCAGGCCTAGAGACCCAATTCAATTTATGTGCACATAAATTGAAGGAACGTATATAGGTTATATAAAAATATGTATATAAAATGTCTTTAAATACTTAAGCATTAAAGGAAAAGTAATACTAAAAAAAAATCCGATCTTAAAATGTAATTATTGGAAGTTATATATTCTCAATTTGCAAAACTTCTTTACTAGTATGATTCTCATATTCTTATTTCCACAATGGCATAACTCCCTTAATGACCCGATAATCTCCCATCTTAGTTAGGAGTGAGCTTGACCGTGTCATACCGAGTCAAAAATATATTTATAAAAGCTGAGAATTTACAACTACTCAAAGTATAGTGGCTAAATCCAAGTATCGATCCTCAGGGATAGTATGGCTAAGTTACGCTAAATTCGATTAATTTCTAGGTTACTTCGGAAGGAAAAAGATTGATTGATTTGGATTATTTTAAGAAACTAATTAAACTAAAGAGCTATTAATTGAAAAGGGTTTGGAAACGATGGGAGAAAAGTCTAGGGTTTAGAATCCACCCCAACCGCATAACCATGTATTGCACAAACTGGATTAACACTCGAATCGCAAATCACTATCACTAGGGCTTGCAATCCATATCGATAGTGGCCAAGTAAATTTCTACAATCTGCCAACCAGCATGGATTATCCCACGGCACGAACCGTCTCACTAGCATGGTCTGGCCACCTAACGGCACGGTCCGTCTCACGAGCATAACCCATAATGTGAACGGTATTTGAAAACCATGGATACAAATACTCAACATATTGAAAGAATTAAAACCATTCCATTGATATCATGAAAGGAGTTCTTGAACACATAATCCAATTTGAATAAAAATCCTAATCTATACAAAAGAACAAGGTTACTTGGTGTGAGGCTTCATCCTCCCCCTAGACGAGAGGTTTAGCTGGCCATGGAGAAGAAAGATGCGCTTGAGATTGAAGAACACATGAAGTTCATGGAGAAATCTTCCTTAGGGTTGCTCTTGCCTCTCTCTGGCTTGCTAAAATAAAGTAGGGAACCCTAAAATAATGTTTAGAGGATGTATTTATACCCTAGGCCCAAAAATTACATAAAAACACGCATAAAACATTTTTATCGCCGCCGACCGCCCGGGGTGGAATTGAAAACCGCCCAGGCAGAAACTTCAGAATGCTAAATTGCTGATAGATAGGCAAAACCGCCTGGGCCAAATTTTCTGCAACTTCACCTTTCCTTCCGGGCCACTCTTGCAGCTTTCGACTTCGTGTTCACGCATCCTAATCACTCCCATTTCGCACGTTTAAGCGTTAATCATCCTCCGAGGCCTGAAGCACCATTAAAAGCCACCATTAAACAACTAAAATCAAATAATAACGCAAACGAACTCGTAATGCATAAATTAGGAAGTATAATTAGGTGCTTTTCGGCACCTATCAGAGCTCCCGTCTTGAGGGGAGCGAGCTCCCGTCAAGCTCCCATCTTGGGAGGGCCGATTCGAGCTCCCGTCTAGGGAGCGCACCCATTTTAGAAGGATCCTGATACTAAGGACGAATCCCTCGAGCTGGTGATAGAAATTTGCTCCTCCAGCTCACCATGTAGAAAATAAGTCTCAACATCAAGCTCCTCGAGCTCCAGATCAAACATTGCAACCATAGCAAGTAGCACCCTGATGCAACTATGCTTCATGACAGGAGAGAACACTTCATTGAAGTCGATGCCATCCTTTTGGGTAAAGCCCTTGGCAACAAGCCGAGCTTTGAATCTAGCATCTTCCACTCCTAGAATTCCTCCCTTATTCTTGAAGACCCGTTTGCATTCAACGATCCTCTAGCTTTCAGTGGTTAGACAAGCTCCCAAGTATAATTCTCGTCAAGAGATTCAATCTCCTCACCCATGGCAGCAATCCATTGTGTTGACTCCACACTAAGGATAGCATTGCGATATGTGACCGACTCTTGAGCCTCAATATCATCTGCCACGATTAATGCGTATGCAACGAGATCAGCATAGCCATATCTCTAAGGTGGTCTGATCTTGCCTTCTCACCCTGTCTGACGCAGCGGAATTCACGAGAGACTATTTAGCATACTAGTCCAAATGAGATAAACAACTTGTCACAACGAGCAAATCTTGCTCACAAGAAAGAAGACAAAAGTCTGAATATTATTGATGAAAAAGTTGCATAAACTCTAGGTTACAAACCCCTTATATAGGCCGAACCCTAGAAACCCTAAAATAAACTTGGAAAATAAAAAGTCTCAGAATTTGAGGCTTTTCCTAAAATTGAAAACGGGAAAGAAAAACAAGACTTTCCCAAAAAGAATCAACGTAAAAGGAATTACGGTCTAAGAGTTATTAACGAAACAAATCTTTCGTAAAACGGCAAAATAACGCAATTGAAGGCCTAAACGAAGGAATTAGGCCGAAAAGCACCATCGATCATCAACTTAGGGTTGATGAGTATTGACTGGAGCGCGAAAATAAGTCAGCCCACCAAGCTTGGGCCTATTCCGAGCTCGTCCGAATTTTGCCAAATTGGGTAATCTGAAATTAAACACCGTTTGGGCTTCCGGGGCTTGGCTCGGTCCACCTGATCATGGAATTGGGCCTCCACGTGTTCTATATCAGTCCCCTCTTCTTCGAAAGAACTCGACCTCGAGTTCAAGTCTGGATACAGCAGCTCCTCAGCATGATATACTCAAATAAATCAGCAACATTGAAAACCTTTGAAATCTTCATAGAATCAAGAAGATCAATCACATAAGCATTATCGCCAATCTTCTTCAGAACTTCATACGGACCATACTTCCTGGGCTTCAGCTTGTTATAGGTCCCCACTGGAAACCGTTCCTTGCGCAAGAACACCATCACAAAATCCCCTTCCTTAAACAATTTCTCACGTCTGCGCTTGTCTGCAGCCCTCTTGTATTTCGCATTAGTCTCAGCTAGCTTCTGTTTTACTTGCTCATGCACCTCTTGAGCCTACTTAGCCATTGCCTCAGCTGCAACACTAACCCCGCAACACTAACCCCAAGACCCCGCGAGAGATGAACCAAATCCAATGTATGCTTTGGAGATGTCACATATACCAAGGAAAAATGTGATTTTCCTGTGGCACTGTGAACTGCACTATTGAAAGCAAACTCAGCCTACGGCAAAGCGTGATCCCATTGCTTCGGCTTGTCACCACAGATACTGCGAATCAAATTTTTCCCAAACTCCGATTAGTCACCTCAGTCTGTCCGTCAGTTTGTGGATGTGCAGTAGAACTCCTCTTCAGCGAAGTTCCAAACATCCTCCACAAAGTCACCCAAAAATGGCTAAGGAACTTCACATCCCGATCAGAGGTAATAGACTGTGGCACCCCATGCAACCGAACTACCTCTCGAAAGAACAACCGAGCCACATGTGAGGCATCCGATGTCTTTCGACAAGCAATAAAGTGCACCATCTTTGAAAACCTACACCTCGTTGGGTACGAGGCAGTCCCAACACAAAATCCATAGATAGATCCTCCCAAATATTATTAGGCACAGGCAAAGGAGTATATAGACCAGTATTTTGAGACTGACCCTTAGATACCTGACAAGTGTAGCACCTCCGCAGAAAATTTCCAGCATCCTTCTTCAGTTGTTGCCAAAAATAGCGCTCCTCCAAACTTGCAATAGTCTTGTCCCTCCCTAAGTGTCCACCTAACCCTCCACCATGAAGGTCTCGGATTAAGCTTTCCCTTAAAGAAGATTGAGGAATACAAAGACGATTGCCACGAAATAAGTACCCATCAGTAATATGAAAGTCACTAACAGGCCAGTTCTGAACGCATATTGCCCAAATTTCTTTGAAGTCCTCATCCTTTGGATATAGCTCCTTTAAGAACTCAAAGCCCACAACTTCATGGGCCAAAGTCACCAACAAATCAGCCCGACGACTCAACGTATCAACCACCCGATTTGACACCCCAGACTTATGCCGAATAGTGAACAGAAATTTCTGCAAGAACGTAGCCCAGCGCACATGCATACTGTCCAATTTCTTCTGGCTATTGATGAACTTCAGCGCTTGATTATCAGTGTATAGCCTCAAACTCCCTCTGAATCAGATAATGCTCCCAATGTTTGAGAGCGCGAATCACAGAATAGAACTCCTGATCATAAGTGCTCCACTTTTGTCTAGCTTCACTCAGCTTTTCACTAAAGAAAGCCACTGGTCTCTTCTCTTGGGACAGAATAGCCCCAATACCAATTCCACTAGCATCACACTCAACCTCAAAAATCTTCTCAAAACTAGGCAGAGCTAATACCGGTGCAGTACAAAGCCGTTCTTTAACCAGCGCAAAACTTTGCTCCGCTTCACCTCCCCACAGAAACTTGCCCTTTTTCAAGCACTCCGTGATTGGTGCTACGATAGTACTGAAATTTCGAATGAATTGCCTATAGAAAGTGGCCAATCCATGGAAACTTCTCACTTCCGTAACAGATTTAGGCGTTGGCCAATCACGAATAGCTCGAACCTTCTCTTCATCTACGTGAATACCTTCATAACTCACCACATAGCCCGAGTATAATAAGCTGCGAGTCAAGAAACTGCACTTCTTAAGTTGAATATACAGCTTATTTTCTTGCAGCACCATCAGCACTTGGCGCACATGCCCCACATGCTCCTCCTCGGACTTGCTATAGATCAGTATGTCATCGAAATAAATGACGACAAACTTTCCAGTGAAAGGCCGCAGAACCTGATTCATCACCCTCATAAAAGAAGTACTCGGCGCATTAGAAAGGCCGAATGGCATAACCAACCATTCGTACAGGCCATCCTTAGTTTTGAACGCTGTCTTCCATTTGTCCCCAGGTCGGATACAAATCTGATGGTACCCGCTCCGCAAATCAATCTTTGAAAACCACTTCGACCCATCCAACATATCAAGCATATCATCCAGGCGAGGAATTGGAAATCTATACTTGATGGTTATTTTGTTGATGGCCCGACTATCCACACACATACGCCAACTCCCATCTTTCTTTGGCGTCAACAAGGCTGGAACACCACATGGACTTAGACTCTCCCGAATGTGCCCCTTCTGCAGCTCCTCTACTTTCTCCCTCAGAATCTTTCTCCTTCGGACTCATCCGATAATGTGGTAGATTGGGCAGACTTGCCCCAAGCACCAAATCAATAGCATGCTGAATATCCCTCATTGGAGGGAGCTCATTAGGCACATCATCAGTAACAAGCTCCTCAAATTCCTCCAATAATGGCTATATCTTTTTAGGTACAAGAACTATCAGAATCTTTGCTTTGTCCATTTCCTCCACTACCAGAGACTTCACCACCATAGTATAAACCTGTTCCGACTCCTTGAAATTTGTCACAAACTCAGCTTCGGAACCAGCAATTGTTAGAAACGAAGACCCCTCTGTTTTAAGTAGTTTGACAGGCTCCTTATGACTGGAAGGAGCCATAACAACCTTACGTGACTCCCAATTAAAACTATAAGTATTGTCACGACCCTTTTAAACAATATCAACATCAAACTGCCAGGGTCTACCTAACAGTACATGACTAGCATCCATCTCAATTACATCACAGATAACTTCAGATCTATAAATTTTCCCAATTGAAAGAGGAAGTTTATAGATTTCAGTTACCTTCACCGTAGGGCCTTTCTTTATCCAACCGATGCTGTATGAAGAGGGATGAGGTTCGGTTGGCAACTTCAGATGGTCCACCAGTCTTTTTGCCACAAAATTCTCACAACTCCCACTGTCCACGATCAAGTCACATACTTTCTGATTGATGGAACAGCTTGACCGAAAGATGCTATGACGCTGACTGGAATCTTCTGCTCTCGGCGCGAACAACACCCGTTGCACCACACAATTCACTCGTTCCCCGTCCTCCTCTGCATAATCTACATCATAAGAATTTTCTTCTGGCCAATCCTCTTCAGGCCCATCTTCTCCGCCACCCTCTTCTACCAGGCCCACCTTCCGATCTGGACATTCATTGGAGCGGTGTCCGGGCTTGCTACATCGGAAGCACTTATCCCCAAAGGGCTTGGCATATGGATTAGGGGTTTTGGCCACGTTTCTGTTATTGGAGCTACCTGCCTGATTAGCTCCTCCAAATTTAGAACCACCACCAACTGCAACCTTAGGTTGAAACGCAGGCACTGCTAGCTGTTTCTCTTTCCCCTTATCAGCAGCAGGAACAAACGACTCTCGACGGTACCCTGAATTGGCTAGTTTACGCGCCATTTGTTCGGCCTTAATTGCCAAGTTAAGGGCTTCGTCAACTTCCCAAACAGGCTGCAATCCTATCCTTTCCTGAATTGAAGGCTTCAACCCGTTCATGTACCTCGCTACCCGCTGACCTTCAGTCTCACTCAGATTATTACGATCTGAGAGTTGATTGAATTCAGTTGTGTAATAAAAAACAGACCTAGATCCCTGCGAACAGTTCTGGTATGACCGGAACAGATGTTGGTCATAGTCAGACGGCAAAAACCTCTCCATCATAAGCTGTTTCATTCTGCGCCATGTCACCACAGACGGCTTTCCTTGCCTCCGTCGTTTCATCTGCAATTGGTCCCACCAAACTGCAGCACCGCTCTTTAGTTTATAAGCGACCATCCTTACCTGCTTCGACTCAGGAACCTCCATCATAGTAAGGAACCTCTCAACCTCTGAAATCCAGTCAAGAAACTCCTCCATCTGCAAATTATTGTTGAACGTGGGAAGGTCCACCTTCATGCGGTAATCATCGAACCAATGTTGTTGTCGTCCGACGGGTCGGTCTTCTTGTTCTTCATTATCCTCAGGTTCGGATTCTTCACTCTCAGCATGTATTACCATCTGACGACGACCGGTTGCGCCTCGGGCAAATCCTCCGGCACAATTCCGATCCTGGTTATGAGGTTGGCGATGGGCAAATCCCAACGCGCGATCCTCTGCAACCCTTTCTGGCCCTTGGCGGATTTGTTGAGTCAACCCCTGCAGCATCTCACGGATCTCAGTGAACTGAGTGTGGGTATCCTGACGGATCTCGATCGACTGTGCTTGTTGCTCCTCTACCATCCTCCTTAGGTCAGTATGCCCACGACCAACGTCAATGGGTGTGTCATCATCTGTGTTTGGTGCCATCGAACCAGGAAAAGCGTGGCTCTGATACCACTTGACGCAGCGGAATTCACGAGAGACTAGTTAGCGTACTAGTCCAAACGAGATAAACAACTCGTCGCAACGAGCAAATCTTGCGCACAAGAAAGAAAGACAAAAGTCTGAATATTATTGATGAAAAAGTTGCATAAACTCTAGGTTACAAACCCTTATATAGGCCGAAACCCTAGAAACCCTAAAATAAACTTGGAAAATAAAAAGTCTCAGAATTTGAGGCTTTTCCTAAATTTGAAAACGGGAAAGAAAAACAAGATTTTCCCAAAAAGAATCAACGTAAAAGGAATTACGGTTAAGAGTTATTAACGAAACAAATCTTTCCTAAAACGGCAAAATAACGCAATTGAAGGCCTAAACGAAGGAATTAGGCCGAAAAGCACCATCGATCATCAACTTAGGGTTAATGAGTATTGACTGGAGCGCGAAAATAAGTCAGCCCACCAAGCTTGGGCCTATTCCGAGCTTGTCCGAATTTTGCCAAATTGGGTAATCTGAAATTAAACACCGTTTGGGCTTCCGGGGCTTGGCTCGGTCCAACTGATCATGGAATTGGGCCTCCACGTGTTCTACATCACTGTCCCTGGTAAGCATGTAATCTTGCTGCCGAAGTGCAGTATTGTCAAAGTCTTGCACCTCCTGCTTTGGGACAACCTCATTCGAGGCCTTTGGAACTTCAGCATCGAGCTCTACCTGCTTGGTAACACCATGGTCTTTTCCAGCGTCACTAGTCTCTTCATGGGTAGGTTTCAGCAGCGCAATCTCATTGAACATTATGTCCCTGCTGATAAAAATTATAAGTGATTTGCCATCTGTTCTCAATAGTCAGTCACTTTTCACCCCATTTACATAGCCTAGAAATATGTACTTCCCTGCCCTCGGCTCAAGCTTGCCATTAGTAACCTGTGGATA
This sequence comes from Rhododendron griersonianum, assembly GCA_018127125.1. Taxonomy (NCBI): domain Eukaryota; kingdom Viridiplantae; phylum Streptophyta; class Magnoliopsida; order Ericales; family Ericaceae; genus Rhododendron; species Rhododendron griersonianum. The sequence goes on along the minus strand of CM030790.1, from coordinate 25,729,834 downwards.
AGCAGGGCAAACAAATACTCTTAGACCAGAGTATTCTGCAGGAGACCCGGACCAAACCTCTTCTAGATCTTGCAATTGATCTCTGTCGATGGAGACGTGTTCTATTCACCAAGTAACAAGCTGTGTTGACAGCTCCCGCCCAAAACATCTTGGATAAGCCAGTGTTAGAGAGCTTACACTGAGCCTACTCCAATAGAGCTCTGTTCATTCGATTTGCTAAGGCGTGTGCCGAACTGTATGGTAATGCACAATCCCTTCATTCTTGCAGAACTCATTAAATGGGCCTCCACAGAATTCAAAGCCATTGTTGGTTCTAAGGCGCTTGATCGGCTTACTCGTCTGCATCTCAATCATAGCCTTCCCATTGCTTAAATCGGACAAAGACTTCATCCTTGTGCTTAAGAATAAAGATCCATACCTTCTGAGAGAAATCATCGATAAATGCCAGCATCTACCCTCTACCACCAAGAGACGGGACTTTAAAAGGTCCCCAAAGGTCAGAATGGATGTAATCCAAAGTGCCCTTTGTCCAATGAATGCCAGTGTTAAACTTGACCATGCATTGCTTGCCAAAAATACAAGAGTCACAAAAGTCTAGTGTTCCAACCTTGCAACCATCGAGCAAACCTTGCTTGCCCAGGATGGCCATCCCTCTCTCGCTCATATGCCCGAGTCGCATATGCAACAACTTGGTAGTGTCTCGATCTGAAGATGATACAGCTGCAATACTTGTAATGTGCTGTCTTGAAGAAAATAGAGAACGATGCACTTTACTCCTTTCATCATGACAGGAGCACCCTTGGAAATCCTCATGACTCTATCTTTAGCTTTGTACGAGGAGCCGTTGGAGTCCAGTGTACCCAGGGAAATCAGGTTCTTCTTCAGCTCTGAACTGTCTTACATCTTGATTTGGATTGAACCTATCCCAACCACCTTACAGTCTACGTTGTTTCCTTTCAAGACTTCACCACCATCTATTGATTGATAAGTGGCAAACCAGTCCTTATTAGGACACATATGGTAGGAACAACCTGATCAAGAATCCAGTTATCACCTGAGCTGCCAATAGTTGCCGGAAGTCAAGACTTCTTCTCTTGTTCTTCCACTTTAGACAGTCTTTCTTTGTGTGCCACTGCTTGTGACAACAACAGCATTTGCTATTTTTGGATCTGAATTTTGATCTATACTGGCCTCTACTGGCGGAGCCTTTATGCGCTGTTCGTTGCCGTAAGCATTCTTGGACATGGGACATGACCCGCTTCTTCAACTCCTGATTTGACAATCATGCACAGAGTTTGTCTACCATACATCACGGTATCGACAAAGTGGTCGTACGAAGGTGGCAAAGAACACAATAGCATAATGGCTCAATATTCATCTTCAATCTTAACGTCTATATTTCTCGTCCATAATTGTCTTATTGAAATTATCAAGGTGATCTGATATAGACATACCTTCTTGCATTTGTAAAGTGAACAATTACTTCTTTAGATACATGCGATTTGTGAGAGACTTGGTCATATATAGCTTCTCCAACTTTAGCCATAACCCAGCCGTCTTGTCTTGGTCTTAAGCTTTTCGCAGAGCTCCATTGCTCAAGCATAACAGTAGTGCACTGAATGCTTTTTCCACAAGGGTTCTTTCATTGTCTCAGGTAAGGAAGCCTTGCCCTCTAGTGCTTTGTAACCGTCGCTGTACCACATAGTCCTTCAGCCTCTTTCGCCAGAGGTTGAAGTCAATTTTCCCATCAAATTTTTCTAGTTTATATTTTTGCAGTTATTGGACAATCCCAAATCTACAAATTCTACTAAAGAAGCTCTTAAGCAGATTGAATACTGCAATAGCAAATTTGGCATGTCAAGGCTCTGATACCAGTTTGTTCTGACAAGGCAGTAATTTGGGTGCCAAAGTAGAAAGAAATGAACAATGAGAAATAAAACAAACACACGACACGAGAATTACATGGCTCGGCTTATAGCCTACTACTCCACGGGGCAAGACGATAAGAGTATTTGAATATTAAGGAAAAGCTTACAAAGAACAAGACACTCAAATGTCTCTTACGCCCCAATATCCCTGAAATATACCCTAGTTCTTGTATACCCTAATTATACAAGAACGCACTCCGTATTTCCTCACTGAGAACTAGACTTTCTCTCTCTAGGATTTTAGTTTGTTTCTGGATGGTTTGAAACTGAGAAAACTACAAGGGACCAAATGTGCTCCAACCCATCTTCAATTGTCAAAGCGAAAGAAAAACATGATGTGCTGTACCATTTGAGACATTCCCATTTGTAGTCAAAAGGAGGCAAAAACCATGTGGCCAAAAGATTAGCCACATGCACCTTCCAGTATGGACAATACTCCTTTTGAAATTATTAAAAGGAACTAAAGTCATTATATTTAATTGAACACATAACTCTTGACCGAGCGGTATGGCACTGAAGGATTCATGTAGCAGCCCCGTGTTGATTTAGTTGCAAGGATTGGCTCTGTTGAGTCTTTGTAACATCTTCTAAGATTAATAAAATTTCTTTTTGCTGTTCAAAAAAAATTGGCTCTGTTGAGTTTATCTTTCTTGGGAAAATAGTCACATGAATTGCCCATTTCCATACTTCAAATAGTTGCTCCTTTTCGATTTGTTGGTTCAAAGAAAAATAGGACTGTCCATGAATGTAAGGTTGATTCTAAGCTACCTTCTCATTGTCTTGTCAGATCGCAGTTTACCTACGCGACAAAATTAATCAGATTTCTTTATCAGGATGTGATGCTAGAAGTTTCTGCCTAGGTGTTAGGCTTGTAAATCAACGTACAATTCAACAGGTAATCCTATTGGCTGTATAATTCTTATGATTGAGTTGATTGTTTTCGGAATTCGCTCGGCTAAATCTTACAGATGGTTTGCTGGGAATTGTATGAAATGAATCATGTTTTCCATAGGTTTTGGTTTTTAATACTGAATCTAATAGTTTTGGGGGAGCCTAATTTTATTGCTGAATATATGTTAATTTTCGAGGAGTCTATCTTCTAAAACATTTAGTAGTTTTTGATGTAACGTGGCTCCATCGGTGTCTATTTATTTTCCTTGTGTAGTTTGTCATTTAAAAATTGCTGTACGGTGAAGTAGTAGAATTTCTACTTGTACAAATCCTGTTGTCGCAGGGATCATAGTCAGCAGGCACTATTGTGTTTGGACAGAACAATAGTATGAAAGAAAGCAATGTTCTCGAAATTACTCAAGTGTCATGCCAGGTCTCAACTACTCCCTCTGTCCCAAATTGTTGCTCCTGCTTTGGGAATCCAACTTTTATGAACAGTACATAAGGGTACCCAAAAAAGGGAAGAAGTACCAACTTTTCTTTGTTACTTTTTAGATTGGCCCTTTATTTTGGGACACGAAAAAAGGAAAGAAGGAGCAACATTTTGGGACGGAGGGAGAATGTGTTATGACAGGAAGGATGATCCAACAAGTAGTGATTGACAATGAAGAAACAATAACTAAATTGTTTAGCTTGTTTGTATATTTTGTTTCATGTAAACATTTTTTATTCTTTGAATGAAGTTCTTGCCATTTCTCCCAAATAAAGCGAGAAAAAGAAATTGAAGGAACGGTATAGGCTCACAAGTTTTAGATATATCATCTACATGTACTTTATTCTTATGTTATGACTGTGATATTTCCAGCATTTCTGAATTTCCCCAGTATTTTGTAGTTTAGTTTGGTGAGAGAAGTCCTTTGCTCTTGGTTCTCTCCTTTCCTTCCATAACTATCTCAAATACAAGACTTTATTTATCTGTCATTTAAATTCTAGATTCTCAGCGTGATTCTTGAAGAGAGAAATGGTGAGCCCTTTGAAGATGCTCTTGCCCGTGTTCGTTGTTGCATTGGTGGCGGAATGGCTACGGAAAATGGAGATAGTGATAGTGACTTGGAAGTTATTGCAGACATTTTTACAGTTAGTCTGCGCTGTCCTGTAAGTGGTTATGTTGGAACTCTGGGTGTTCTCTCCTTCTATGTATGTTGTTGTGCCCCTCTGTGATTTTTGGTGATTTATATTGGCTCGAAAGTGAATGATATTCAATATTATATTCCATGCCACCTGAGTCCTTCCAATCACCTAAACCAAAATATTTTTTTCCTTTCCTTTTCCAAAAGATTAAGCAAACACGATTTAAATGAACTCTCTGCATTAGCTTATTTGGTGAATATCGGAATGAAGGAGGATGTATCGACTGAAATTGGTAATACTATGGAATGCAACTGCACAGTCATGTCAGTTTTGAACTTGAACAGGGTTTTTATTTGTAGATATCCGCCTTAGTTTCTTCTTTTTGATCAGCAATATCCCCCTTAGTTTTTTGGGCTCATTGATCATCTACAGCGAGGCATGCCATAGGAAAAAGATATTAGAAAATGCTTTCATTTGATTCTTTTCAAAATAGTAATATATTCAACTCTAAAAGATCGTCACCTCCTTTAAACGAATATATGGACCAGTAGCTTGAGGTTGAAGAGAAAGTTCTCTCTACACATATTCTGCACTTGTTTAAAATCTTCCAGGGCCCCTTGTGTAGTTCCAAGGTTGAGGATGTGTCAAGAGTCCTTATAGTCTTTTGACTTCATGTTTTGTTTGAGAAACTTTTCCATTTGGGTTGGCCGTAAGACTCTCTCTGTTAATACCCAAACTCTCTTTTGCAGGAGAATAGACTTTGTCCTCTTATATTTGCTCTCAACCTCTCGTCTGTAAATTAAAAATGCATCATCTACGGGAAGATCACTTGATGCAAGCTTATTACGTAGTTGTCTGGTCTGGTTGGAGTAGAAGTGTCTCATGACCTAAATTGCTGCCATTCTTGTTTTTTACATTAATGAGGTCAATACAGTTGAAATGGGCTTATGTTTGCAAAGTACAGTTAATTAAATATATGTCATTTTCTTTTGTCCACATATGAATTAAAGATGAGTGGCTCCAGAATCAAGACTGCCGGAAGATTCAGACCTTGTGCACACATGGGTTGTTTTGATCTTGAAACTTTTGTGCAGCTAAACCAACGCTCTAAGAAGGCAAGTGATATATTGGTAACTTTTTCTGGAACTTCATTGTAAATATTGATTAGGAACTTCTACCGGTTGCAGTGGCAGTGTCCAATTTGCCTGAAGAACTACTCCTTGGAAGACATTACTGTTGACCCTTATTTTGACCGCGTCGCCAAGATGGTATAGCCAATAACTGAATGAGTTTCGGTTCATCTCATTAATGTTCATATTGAATGTGGAACCATCCTTGATCAAAAGTAAAAATGAATGTGGAACCATCCATTTCTGTGTAATTCTAATTTGATGGACCAGGTGCAGGACTGTGGAGAAGACATTACTGAGATTGATGTGAAGCCTGATGGGTCTTGGCGCATAAAAAGTGGATATCAGTTTAAGAATCTTGAGCAGTGGCACCTCCCTGATGGATCTGTATGTTTTTCTAGGTCTGAGGCTGGTTCGAACTTGGAAGCCTCGAGGCATTTGAACGAGGAAAGAATTGCGGGACATATTAATCCCAACAACAGTAGCAGTCCTAGGGATATGCAGTTCACTTGCAGGAACCAACTAGGTGAACATTTTGGAACCGACAGTCACAATATGATTATAATGAGCAGCAGCTCCTCTGAAAGCTATAGGGATGATGGAGACTGTAGTGTTAATGAGGACTGCATTAGTACCATCAATACTATTCCCTGCAACAAGGACACAACTGATAAGAACATGACCGATGCGTGGTTAGGGGATATTGGCATCATTGTTATCAGTGATTCAGAAGAAGAGAATGCCGTTTTGACTTCTCCTGAGACTCTCGGGGTTGTTCAACCAGTTAACGATGGGGGGCATTCATTTTCTGCTCCTCCCACACATTTGAATGCAGCACTTGATGCTGGTGTGAGCTCTTCTCTAGGTCTCTTCAACAATAATGGCAATGGCTTTGAGATGCCTCACCAAGCTTTTGGTTCTCAAGTACAACCGTCCCATTCTGCTAATCTCTCAGACACTGTAATTGATTTAGAGTACACTCCAGTCACCTCTAGTGCCCCAATAGATAGTTACCCATTGACTTCAAAGTTCTCTATGGATTCTGGTACACAGGTTTTTGGTTCTTCTTCTAATACCAAAACAAATGATAGCATGGTTAGTAAACCCGTAGCATCCCGTTGTGCCAATTCCCCAGTACAAACTTCACCTCCAACTGAAAGACCTGATCAGACTGTGAATTTTGATCTGGGCAAAAACCATCAGGCGTCAAGTGATATCTGTGGAGGGAATTTGACTTCTCTTGGGCTTGGCAATGGTGGTGGTGACACTGCTGCTGGGTTTCATGCTGAGCCTGCAACCTCGAATGGGCTGGATTTGGTAAACCAGCTTGGATCAAATGAAGGTATAGTTGTGCATTCATCTAATTTGCGTACTTCTGCAGAAAGTCATAAATACCAACTGGATTTGTAAGCATTTCACTTTATATGGAATTGATTTCTAAAAGTTTTTCCATCATGTAAAATAAACAATTTGCCTCTTTTTACCTCTTCTGTTTTGTAGTGATGAATTTTAAGCGAATAATTGTATCAATATCTTGGAGACCCTTGATTGATACCTGACCCAAAATTTAAACCTTACTGATGCACGAGGTAAAGTTAAGCAACCTCATTGATACCTGACATAAATATATGAACCTCATTCATAACTGACCCAAAATTTAAACCTTACTGATGCACGAGGTATAGATAAGCAACCTCATTGATACCTGACGTAAAGATATGAACCTCATTGATACTGACCCAAAATTTTATTTTCAGTTGCATGTAGTCTGATATGAATAGGTATGGTACATTTTCTTGGCTGACGTTTCATTTTTAGTTCTCCGGCCGTTAAAATAATGAATGGTAATGTTTCCTAGGCTTAATGTTTAGCATGCCACCTTTTGATACCGGTGATCTTAGTGAACCTTAGCCAAATTGTTGTGTCCGCAACCCATTAAAGAGTAAATATTGAATGCCTCGAACTAGTAAATACTATTGAGTTCAATGTCCTTCGCACTTCATGCACAAATTCATAGAAATAGGAGAATATTTTCAAGGAAACCACAGGTTCATTTGCAAGGTTTAAAAGATGGATCATTTAGATCCCATTCCTTTCAGCTTTGGGATGAGATGGTTTTCTCAATTGTGTCGAAATATGTTGAACAAAGAGAGGTTGGAACTTTCAAAACTACATAGTGCCTGTTTGCGAAAAATTATGCGAGCAGATTATGAGATTTTGGCTTCTAAAAAGCTGCAGTGGAGTATTTTGCTGCAGATTCTAGAAGCAGCTTCCAAAAATTACCAGCTTTTCTGACATCGTTTTAAGGCCCAGGAGCTGATTTTTTAGAAGCTACGATTTGGATGCTTTTACAGATTCTTAGAAGTTGTGATTAGCGTAAAGACAAAATATTCCTTGCCATTCTAACAATCACCCATTGATAAAGGACAAAATGGACTAATTCATGACAAAAAGCTAATTTTGCAGCTTTTACAGCAAACATTATTCTTCAGCTTCTGTTACATTTAATCCACGACCTAAAGCTGCAACAAACACTCTTCATACCTTCTCTACAATTTGAAGCAGAAACAACAATCTACAATCTAAATTCTAAAATCAAAGAAAAAGCTATCGCAAACACCTCTGTAGTTGCCTGATGATACTAGAGGTGTCAGGAGGTCTTTGACAATCATAAGCTTGTATTTTGTTTTTTTTACAGGGATTAGATCCTCTCTCTTGCTTACTCGTTTCTAAATTGGCAGCTTTATTACCTCCAAGAATGAATGATGAAATCAGGTCCAATGGGACACCTAAGTGGAAAGTATCATCTGGCCCTTTCTCATTTCCTCGCCAGCGACGGTCTGTGAGGCATCGTCATTTCACATAGATACGTGCATAGTGTAGAAAGGTAATTGATCTTTCTTTAAGCTGACCACTTATGTTGCTTTTAGTTTAGAATATTAAAGCTTAGCCAGCTAAATCTTGGAATTCCAAAGCTGATGCAGTGACCATTATGCGCCCTCCTGAAACAGTTTGTTTTGAGATAATTGAAGCAAATTATTTAGTGTAGTTAAGTCGTTTGTTGCAGTACAAATCACCATGAGGTTGTCGAAAATTTTCTGGAGTCTGGTGCTTAAATATTCACTTGTCTTGACCTAGATTATGTTGACATTATTCTAGTCTACGAATTTTGACTGTTAAAATCATGCTCTAGGTTAAATTTTGGAGAACAATATAACCAAGTAGTTGTTGGACATTCCTTTATTCACCTTTGGATTTCTTTTGGGCACTTCTAATGTGAAAGAGACTTCGTCCTAAGTTCCTAACAGTTAGACATATGATGAAACATAGTATACTGCATCTCTCCTAATACTTATTGATCGTTGTCCCCTAAAAATATGCATTACACCTGCAGCATCCTTTGTAGAGCTTATTCTATTCTGGCTCTTTACTAATATGTGTTTTACCCACTTCTGTTTCCTACATCCATGGCTAAAATATGGTCAACAATTTTCAATAGCATCATTGGCTGGTAGCAGTGTGTTTTCCTTCTGTCATTGATAGCAATGAAGATGACGAAAATGTCATTTCCTGACAGTAAAGAAAGTTGATTTTCCGTAGATTTTTTTTTTGGTAAATTAAGACTTTGTTAAGCATTACAAACCAAAAGGACAAGGGTACACCCCTACGCACAACCAGTACACCTTTGTAAGCAACTAGAAAGAACAATGCAACAGGAGGCAAAGACCACACTCTATCCTAAAAGGTGTAGGACAAACCTGCTGAAACGAACACTGAGCAAATCAAAACAGAAAGCACATCTATGGACCAAAGATCCTCGGGCTTAGATTCCATTCCCTTGCCAGCAATCTGGTAACTTCTGTAGCCTTAACCCTCCTCCATGAGTAGATGTGTGCCCTCACCTCATCAACTATATGCTTACCCACAACCGAAGCAGTAAGAGCTTGGCCTTGGAAGAGCCTAAGGTTTCTCTCCTTCCAAATCCAGTAGATAGCATCAGCCAAAGAGAGTTATACATCTTACAGGATTAAGAAGACCCTTTCCTGTTATGACAGACCCAATCCAGTTAGACCTTTGTAGATCATCAAAACCAGAGAAACAAATGGCACTCTTCTGTAAATTTGGCTTAAGTTGAGAGAACAAATGGAAATCAGTCAAAACCTCTGGCACTAATCTGGAAAGTCCTGCCCTCAGCAGCACACAAAGACAGAAAATCATCAGCAAAAATGAGATGAGTTATGTTCAGCCTCTTGTACCTGGGGTGAAAAGCACTGATTGTGTAATGAAAAAGGGAAGTGAAACCCTGCATGACAAGCAGGAAAAGATAGGGGGACAAAGGGTCCTCTTGTCTAAGGCCCCTCTTACCTCCTCTTACCTGGAAAGAAACGTCCAACCTCCCGTTTATGGCCACTGAAAACATAGGAGAAGTAATGCAGACCTTTACCCATTGAATAAACTGATTAGCAAATTCCATTTACCCTCATCATCTCCAACGGGAAACCCCAATCGACTGAATTATAGGCCTTCATCAAATCCGTCAAGATGTTGTCCATGATGGACAATGTTCTAAAAAGCGCTCGGCGCTAGGCGGGCGGCCGACCACCTTCAAGCTTCAAGACCTATTAATCGGCCATTAATCGCCTTTTAGCAATTAGTCGGGTTTTTTTTTATAAATATTCTACAACCTCCCTACCATTAATAATCACAATTTTTCTAGTTGATGTGATATATCTTCTCTCCCAAAAAATTTCTTAGTTCTCTTTGGCTATTGGATACTCAATGTTAACACTTCTGAATGTTAACAGTTCTCTACATTTCAAATATAGAGACATAGAAGTTCAATGTTCATAGTTCAAGATTACGAAATCTTAATCACCAGACCTAGATCGATGAGAGGCTGATCGAATGAGAGCCCTAACACAGTAACACTAATTCGAAGCCCTAAATAACCTGGTATGAGTATAACAGTTACCCCGTTTCGTTTTCTAAAAATTTAGATTTACCCCGCCTAATCGCCCATGAACCGATTAATCGCCTATCGCCGCCTAGATGCCGACCAATTAAGCAGCGATTAATCGCCGCCTAAGTTCGATTAATCTTCTAGCCGCCTAATTCAACCTTTTAGCCATTAATCTCATCGGTCAGCCCAGATTTCCGATTAATCGCCCATTAACCGGCAATTAATCCCGCCTTTTAGAACACTGATGATGGACCTTCCCTTCACAAAAGCAGGCTGATAAATGAAGGTAGTAAAGGCTGCAACCTAGAGGCCAGCACCTTGGTTATACTTTGTACACCATTGCCACACACAAAGGGTCTATAGTCCTTAATGGAAGTAGGGGAAAGGATCTTTGGAATCAAAGTTAGAGCAGTACAGTTCCATTGTCTAGGCAAAAAACCTGTAGTAAAGGACTCCTGAATAGCATGAATCACATCATTGCCAACAATATCCCCATTCTTATGGAAGAAGGGCCGAAGAAGCTTTATCGCCATTAATACTCCACATAGCTGCCTTAATTTCAGCACCTCTAACAGGTTTAGTGACTCCTTCATAGCACCTGTTAACCTTTGGTATACAGCAAGGTTCAGCACCTAAGAAGATTCCTGTAGAAGTTGTCTAGCTACCATTGTTCTTAATAGTTATTGCTCTTAAATTGTTTACTAATTGAAGTCCATAGTTGATTGATAAATCTTTTCAATTTTGTTTTCATATCCTTTCCCTTGATTTGGAGTATGGACCGATATATTCACTCCTCTGTTTTTTGTTTTTTCCTTTTTGAGAAGGATATATTCACTTCATATCGTTCACTATTGTGGTATGAGCTTATGAATGCCAGTAAGCATGGATGTAGGTGTTATCTCTCCATTTTAATAGTACTTGTTTATAACACTTTGTACCCTCACGTCAGGTGTTCCTTGAAGTTTTTTTTGAAACTCAATTGTCTGCAGGTCCAAAATTCCCTCCCCTCTTGCAATGATTCCAGAGCCCAGATAAATTTTGTTTCATGTTGAAGTATCAGTCCCCAGGATGAGTAGATCTCTCGGTGAAATCGCCAATTTTGTATCTCTCATGTCAGCCTCTTTATAATTTGGTCCTTTAGGAGAAAGAGAAAAATATATTGTAAATATGAGCAGACAAAACTCAACCTTTTAACTTTCATATCAACCCACCTTATATTTGAGGCATTTTGACATGCAAGTGTATAATACTGTACATGCTATCATGGATAAACTTGTTGGAATATTTGAGTAGTTATGAGTCTTGTCCCACATTGGTTAAACAAGTCTTGTATCAAGTTATCTCGTAATGTAAATAATGAATCTTTGTGTTAGGGTTAGTTAACACCCTATACACTTTCTATCATCTCTGATAATATGGTATCAGAGCTTAACCCTAACCTACCACCATAGCCACTGCCGCCCTACACCACCCACCACCACCGCTACCTCTGCCATCATCTTGACGCCACACAAAAAAATAAAATAAATAACACCCCCCTAAAACGGCCTACCCAAACCCTTTGGAATTCTAAAACGACCTACCCACACTCATCAAAACCTTAAAATGACACTGTTCATGCGACTGTTCATCACAGCACTGTTCACGTACTGTTCATCGGTACTGTTCATACGCCCTGTTCATTGGGTACTGTTCATGTGACACTATTCATTGCAGCATCTGTTGGCATCGATCTTGCCATCTTCGATATGAAACCCCTATTCAATCTGCTTGTCTCTTGGCAATATGATTTAAGGTGATTTTCTGAGATACCAACCTGTTCCTCCTTCGTCCTTGGTTATGCCAGGTTGTTCTCAATGCGGATTGGTGTTCATGGATGGTTTGCGGTGTCGTTTAGTTGTGTTGGTTTAGTATTTGGTTCAGTATTTGTTTGGTGTTGCTATTGGTATTAGCCTTGAGTTTTGCACCGGTAGCATAGTAGTTATTGTTGCGGTCTTTCTTGAGTTGATGATTATTTCGTTCGTATTGGAAGTTGGTTACTGATTCGTTGTTGGGTTGTTGTTTCTCTCGACTTTGATGCTATCGGATCCTGTTTATTTGGGTCGTCATCTTGTCTTGTGAGTTGATGATGTTCATTGCTTGGTGATCTATTTTATTGCTTATTAGTTGTTCGGTGGTTCTTCATCGGTTGTTAGATTGGTGGATTGATTATTTATTGGTCGGTAGTTGGTGACATATTTGGTTGGTTGATCTATCGATAGTTGACTAGTTGCCTCTCATTGTATGGGATATGTTTGCAATGAAATCTAATTCTACTTTCGCTGTTTCTGGTGCTTTTAGTTCTTCATTCAGTCGTGGCCGTGGTCACGGTCGTGATTCTGGGTACAGTACTCGGGTTTCTAGTCATGGTGGTTGTGGTTTTCGTCCTAGGGGTCGCATGTCAGGGGGAGGTTGCCATAGTCGAGGCCGTGTTTTCAGACTGTGTACTCATTGTGGGGGAACAAATCATACAGTGGAGTACTGTTATGACTTACATGGTTTTCCTCAGGCTCATCGGGTTACCCCTTTCAAAGATGTTCGGCAGGTTACTCACTCTACTGCTATGGTGACTATTTCTGTGGAGGAGTACCAACGCTTTGTGTCACATCAGACAAGTTCCTCCATTGCTATGCTATCTCAGACAGGTTCTTCTAGTGCTTGTATTGCATCTTCCCGTTTTTCTATTCCTTGGGTTATTGATTCTGGTGCATCTGATCATATGACTGGTACTTCTATGATTTTTTCTGACCATCAGTCTATTGATAAACCATCTCATGTTACCTTAGCTGATGGGTCTACCACTGATATTATTGGTTTGGGTCTTGTTTCTGTTACTTCCTCTTTGACTTTGAATTCCGTATTGCATATTCCTCGTTTTCCATTAAATCTTATATTTGTTAGTAAACTTACCAAATCTTTAAATTGCTCTGTCACATTCCTTCCCGATGGTTGTGTGTTTCAGGATCTCAAGACGGGGCGGAAAATTGGTAGCAGTACTGAACGTGGTGGCTTATATTACTTTACCGATGTTGTTCGCCCTAGCTCTGTTGCCCTACAGTCTTCGGTGTCACCCTATCAACATCATTGTCGTCTTGGTCATCCATCCCTTCAGAACCTTAAACGGCTAGTACCTTCATGTAGCCGTGTTGATGTTTTGCCCTGTGAAGTCTGTGAGTTTAGTAAACATCATAGTGTCTTTTTATCCTAGGGTTGAGAGTCGTGTGTCCCGTCCTTTTCAATTAGTTCATTATGATATTTAGGGCCCAATGCGTGTCCCTAATGTTTTTGGCTTCTAATATTATGTTATCTTTGTCGATGATTACTCTCGTGTCACGTATCTTTATCTCATGAAAGAGAGGTCAGAGTTGTCTTCTATTTTTAAGTCATTTTATACGGAGATCAAAACTCAGTCTGATACTTGCATTCGTATATTTCGTTCTGACAATGCAGGTGAATATTTCCATAATTCTCTTTCTAAGTTTTTTAACGATCATGGTATAATTCACCAATCTTCTTGTGCTCGGACTCCACAACAAAATGGAGTTGCCGAACGCAAGATTAGGCATTTATCGGAGGTTATGCGTGCTCTGTTATTCCAAATGCAAGTTCCTAAGTCTTACTGGAGCTATGCTGCTCTTACAGCATGTTATTTGATCAATCGTATGCCATCTAGAGTCCTAAGCGGTCAGATACCTCATACGGTTTTATTTCCTGGTTGGCCTCTCCACTCATTACCCCTACGAGTGTTCGGGTGCACCTGTTATGTTCATACTCTTGATTCTGGCCAGGACAAACTTGATCCACGGTCAATTCGGTGTATTTTCCTGGGATACTCGCGCACTCAGAAAGGGTACAAGTGTTACTCACCATCTCTACGTTGTCATTTTGTTTGTGCTGATGTCACGTTTAATGAGTCCTTACCCTTTTACTCGGGTCATTGTACTCCAGTTGACCTTCCTGAGACTGAGTCTGTGTTTCCTATTTGTGTACCATCTGTGCCACCCTTGCAGGTATATGTTCGTCGGGAGAAAGTTTTAACAGCCCCACCAGTGCCTTCCGCCACGCCTCCTCCGTCTCAAGATCTAGTTCCACAACCATCGCCGCCACCACCACCACCACCTCCACCTCTATCATTACCTGGCCTTCCTATAGCTCTTCGCAAAGGTATTCGGTCTTGTACTTCTCATCCTATTGATCGGTTTGTTTCCTATGCTCACATGTCTCCGTCCCTTCGTGCTTTTACTACTTCTGTTTCGTCCATTTTTGTTCCTACCACTGTTCAGGAGGCCTTATCTGTTTCTGAGTGGCGGACAGCTATGGAGGCTGAGATGTCTGCTCTTCATGACAATGACACTTGGGAGTTGGTTCCTTTTCCGCCAGGAAAGTCTATTGTTGGTTGTCGGTGGGTCTTTACAGTCAAATATCATCCTGATGGGTCTGTTGAGCGTTACAAAGCTTGTCTTGTTGCTAAGGGATATACTCAGACTTATGGTGTTGATTATGCTGAGACTTTTTCTCTAGTTGTCAAATTTGGTTCTGTCTGCCTTCTTATCTCCCTTGCAGCCAATCTTGGTTGGCCATTATTCCAGTTGGATGTTAAAAATGTCTTTCTTCATGGGGATCTCCAGGAGGAAGTTTATATGGAGCAATCACCTGGGTTTGTTACTCAGGGGGAAAGTAATCAAGTATGTCGTCTTCGCAAAGCACTATATGGTCTTAAGCAGTCTCCTCGGGCCTAGTTTGGCAAGTTCAGTGATGTAGTTTTGAAATTTGGGATGAGTCGATGTCAATCTGATCATTCGGTTTTCTCTCTCACATCTGACCGAGGGAAAGTATTATTGATTGTTTATGTGGATGATATTATTATTACGGGCAATGATCAAGAAGGTATTGATGAGTTGAAGAAATTTCTGCTGAGTCAGTTTCATACCAAAGATCTGGGAAGGTTGCGATATTTTTTGGGTATTGAGGTTGCACGATCTAAAGATGTCATTAGTTTATCGCAGAGAAAATATGTGCTAGATATTCTAAATGATACTGGTTTATTGGGGTCGAAGCCTGTCGATACTCCTATGGATCTTAATGTCAAACTGTGTGTTGATCAGGGGGAGCTGCTTTCTAGTCCTAACCAATATCGTCGCTTGGTTGGTAAATTGAACTATCTTACTATTACACGTTCAGATATCTCGTTCGCAGTTAGTATTGTGAGTCAGTTTATTTCTGCTCCTTGTCTTCCACATTGGGAGGTTGTTCTTAGAATTGTAAAATATCTCAAGGCTCATCCAGGACGTGGTTTGTTTTATCGAGCTAATAGTCACTTACGTATTGAGGCTTTTACATACTCTGATTGGGCAGGAGGACCTTCTGATAGGAGATTCACTACAGGATATTGTGTTTTTCTCGGTGGAAACCTTGTCAATTGGAAGAGTAAGAAACAAACAATGGTTGCACGGTCTAGTGCAGAGGCAGAGTATAGAGCCATGGCCCACACGACATGTGAGCTTGTATGGGTGCGATCTTTTCTTGAGGAGATAGGATTTAGTATGCAATTGTCAATGAATTTGTATTGTGATAATCAGGCAGCAATTCACATTGCATCCAATCCAGTATTTCATGAGAGGACTAAGTATATTGAAGTTGATTGTCATCTAGTGCGTGAGAAGTTAGCTGGTGGTGTGAAAGCTACTCCCTTTGTGTCTACAAGTGCTCAGTTAGCTGACATGTTTACTAAGTCATTGTTCAAGCCCCGGTTAGAGTTGTTATGTAACAAGCTGGGACTTTGTGATATCTATTCTCCAGCTTGAGGGGGAGTGTTGGAATATTTGAGTAGTTATGAGTCTTGTCCCACATTGGTTAAACAAGTCTTGTATCAAGTTATCTCGTAATATAAATAATGAATCTTTGTGTTAGGGCTAGTTAACACCCTATACACTTTCTCTCATCTCTAACAACATTCAGCTAGAAAGACAGGAGTTCTTGTGTTTTCTTGCAATATCAGTGAGAACCAGATTCTTGTTGGCTTGTGTTTTTTGGTTTTTGTCTTCCATGAAGAGAATTTCTGGTACCTTGGTTTCTTTCATTCTTGGATTTTTTTTTCTTATTTAGCATTGTAAGCCTGAGTATCCAAAAATGCTTAGCATGGGCGTTCATGACAAGGTGGTATGTGGAAAAGATGACAACTCAAGCAAATTGATGGTATAACATGTGAACTTGATAAAATTAAACAATTAGGGCAGATCTTGTTTCACAAGC
Source organism: Rhododendron griersonianum (assembly GCA_018127125.1). Lineage (NCBI taxonomy): Eukaryota > Viridiplantae > Streptophyta > Magnoliopsida > Ericales > Ericaceae > Rhododendron > Rhododendron griersonianum. The sequence continues at coordinate 25,713,503 of CM030790.1, read as the reverse complement.
GCTTCCTTGAATTTACGCGCTACTGCACCTTTTGTTGAAGGTAGAGTGGAAAACAGAAATGATACTGACGGATTTTTTGGGCACAGATTGATATGTGGGGTCCACTTTGGGTCTCATACAAATGATCCGATCCGTTCATTAAATGTAAAATATTTTTTCAAGGGTTCTCCCAAAAAAAAATCAGCTCATTTTGATAACTCTAGGTGCTCGATCCAATCATCTAACTTTTCATTATCCTAAAATCTAAATGAAAAGTTAGATGATTGGATCGAGCACTTGTAGATATCGGATTGAACTGATTTTTCGCGGAGACCGTTAAAAAAATGTTTTACATTTAATGAACGGATTGGATCGTTTGTGTGGAGCCCGGAGTGGGCCCCACAGTTGCTATGTGAGTACCATGACTGAGTGGAAAATTCACATAATCTTATCTAATTTAACAAGTTACTATTCGAGAGCTATTTTTTAATTTGGTCGAATTTTTTAGGGTAAATTTTAGACACCCCTTGTACTTTCCCTGTTTTTCAACTACACCCCTCCACTTCATTTTTAAACACTCACCCCATATGTACTTCAAACTACTTTGGAACTGTTAGAAATTTCGTCAAATGCAGCTAAAGGCGTGTTGGCGGGAACTTTCCCTCCTAAAACATATTTTTATATGATTTAGTCTGCCCTTAAAAACCATTTACATCCTATATATACTATTTCTCCCACTAGTAAAAATGAAAAACAAAGCACTACCTGTAAAATCTCAACCATTAAATACGTGATTATGCAAACTTAATTATGTAATGAATTTTAATTATAGCTTAAAAGTATAATTAAGGTTAAAAGAGTATTTGTTGTCTACTGGAATGAATAGGATGGATGAGCAAAATTTGTACTCATATGTATACCTTCCACATTTAAGACAAAGGAAGAAAAAAGAAAAGGAAGGGTTGTTATACAGAGACAGAGAAAAGGAAAGGGAACAAAGGAAGAAGTGAAAAAAATTAGATTGTGCTTTCGATCGTACGTTGTTCCCACCCCTACATTGATTACTGCCGAAATTGCTTAACCTGTAACCTGGGGTAATCTCCTCTTCCTTTCTCTTTATTTTTTCACACGAATGCCGCACGTGGCGGCGCCAATAGCCAATGACATATTTTCCCATCTCTTTTTCTAGGCCAAAATCAGTAATAGGAGTTGTGTGTGATGTGTTGTGTGTTGTGTGTGGGTATAGTGTGGGTGTTGTGTGTTATGTGTGTGTGTGTGTAATTAGGTATGAAATTTCTAAGTACGCATATATGTAATTAGGTAATACGAGTGGGTATATGAGTCTTTTCGTTACTTTTGAGGAAATTCCTAACAGTTCCAAAGTAGTCTGAAGTACAAGGGATGTGAGTGTTAAAAAATGAAATGGAGGAGGTAAAATTTGAAAAACAAGCAAAGTACAAAGGGTGTATCTGAAATTTACCCAATTTTGTAATATCATCTTTCCTCTTTTCTAGGGCGCTGCTATTCGCACCCCTCAATTTTCTCCCGTAGCCCGTTAAAAATTTCCATATGTTTGACAGTTAGTTACCGAAATTGAGATACATTTTCAGCATCCAATTACCGAAATATATGTTTCTTGTACATTTCCGACATGTAGTTACCGAAATATAATCTTATTTTCAACAGCTATTTACCGAAATGTATGTTCGGCAATTGTTTACCGAATGTTGAACATATTTTTGATATGTAGTTACTGAAATATAATTTTCAAAAATTTTTAATGGGCTACGGGAGAAAATTTGAGGATTGCGAATAGTCGCCCCCCTTTTCTAACCTGTTCTTGTGCAATTAATGACAGAAGGATGCCGTTTATATTTTATGGAACAAAAAAAGATAACATGGATAAACCACTTTGTTTATACTCATTTTTTATACTTTTAGAAAGAAAAAAAAAAGCCAATGATTGGGTGCCACATGGCAAGTGGGCTAGGGCTCATGGTCAACAAAAAGTCAAAATAAGGGGCTTACATTATTGGTCAATGAAAAAGTCAAAGTCAATCAAGTTCAAGTGCGAAAAGATTAATGGTTCATAAATCAATTGCAACATACAAGGGTACACCCTAGGGGCCATATGGGTTTGAGGAATGCTAAAGTTTGAGGAAGGAGAGGGAGAGAGAGGAGGTTGTAGATGGGTTTGGAATTGGTGTGCCAGATGGGTAAAATAGGTAATTGACATCACTTTACATTATCCACCCCTTCATATCCACCTTCTAAAAAACCTAAACGAACCAAGTAACTTTTAATCCCCTCTAAAATAATTTCCCCTCATGTCATATCCCCCTCTTATTATATATCCCTTTCTCCCCTCCAAAATTTTAACCTCTACCAAACGAGCCATTATAGTAAATCTGACACTAAACTAAAAGCACCTAGTGTTGTGACTATGTTAGGATGTGTTTTTAGATGTGCAATAATACCCAAATATTGGTTACTATGATCTTAGTAAAACCTTGATAAACAAAGCCAACAAGAACTTGAACTCCAGTAGAACTTCACGTTCTGACTTTGTCACTTTGGGCTTTTTCAGTAAGAAAATGACAGAATGTTATAAAGGTAAATATATTTTGGTGGGTAGGTCAATGGCTAGTGTGAGAAAGGGCAAATATAAAAAGAGTCGCAAACAGGAAAATACACATTCAGTGACCGCTTTCGGTCACTAGCGATGTATTTAATCACAGAAAGCTAACCAATCTGTGACTAGAGCCTTGTTAGTCATCAATGGTATAATATTCAGTGCGCCACCCTATTTTTTGGGTGCCAAGAGGAGGCGGTAATATGATCGGTGACTAAGTTATGGTCACTAAAAATATTGATTCGGAGACCAAAATATCTTGGGTCACCGGAAGTGGTTTTAAAATGGCGCGCCAAATTTTTCAGGAGAAAAGGCTCGGGTTCAAATCTTCTGGTGACCAATTTTGTGGTCATAGAAATGGATTTAATATTAGACGACATAGTTTTGATTGTTAGAATTTTATACTAAAAGTCATGCTTTTATGTAATAGATTAATATTTAATTTATATTAATTAGTTTTATCCTTTTTTATGAAAATCTATGGGCAATGTTAGCATAATATTATTGAATGTTATGCTTGTGTGTCTATTTTTCTACATAGTAAATGATCCAGCATGTAGAGTACGACTTACACATGAAAGATTGGATTATTGGTTCTTGTTGAATATAAGATTTAGTTCACAGTCTTAGATGGAACTAGACACACCATCAGTAGGACGATGTTTTCTGAAAAAAGTGGCAAAACCACCATACTTTCGGGGAGTGGTTTTGATCCAAGGGCTGAGATTCATCCAAAACCTGATCTAAAGGCCCAGAATAAATGGGGTCATGATGCCCCAATACCACATTGGGGCATCATAGAAAAATTGGTCTAGACTACGAGGAACAGAACTAGTTCCAACTTATTGTGCTAGTACACTTTGTATGTATTAAATGAGACCGTTTTGAGGTAATTATTTTGTATTGATATCATAAGACAATTAGAACCTTATGATTATTATGAATGCTTATGCTCTTAATCCAAAGATAATTAATATATATATATATATGCCTACTATTGTTGACTTTGATTTATTAGAGAGTGTGATCCTCTTTAGGGTTAATAGTCTCGATAAGTTGGATCACAACATTATATGTATGATAGCTATTAATTATAATTGGAATCCACGTTCCGGAAGGAATTGATGATACCCCCTTGAGTAAGCTTATAAGTTTTGATTATGTTAAACCCTGTAGGTGGATATTTGTATCCAACATATCGAATAAGTAAAGTGGAAAGTCTCAAGATATTTCATAGATTTTGATTAAATATAATTGTCAGTAGTTGAATTTAATCAACGGATATCTGTAATCTTAACATGGGGAGATATTTAAGTATTTCATAACGTGAACTCAAAATATAATTTGAGATAGGGACGGGAGTGCAATTATAATTTTGTAGTGGTATGAATTATAATTTGTGTAATAAGAAATAAAATGATTAGGATTTCTTAATTACATAAGGAGCCCAGTCCATATTTAACCTTAGGTGTCGTAGCCCTATATATACACGTTATTGCTCTCTAGGCCAGTGACATTTTTCTATATTCACGAAATAGAGAGAGATTGAGAGAGAGCAAAAAGATCGCGAATGAGTCCACCCTCAATTCGTGTTCTAGGCGTGCGGGGAATACGATAGAAGGCCATGAGGTTCTGTCGAGTTGAATCCGTAACACAGTAAGAAACAAGTCAACCAGTGATCATGTCGCAGGGAGTTTAGGCAAAACCCTAGTTCCGCCTTGTAGGATTTTGTCACACCCTCGATTTTCAACATAAATTAATAAGCAATTTCAACAAAAGATCCTCGCATTTATATATAATACCCCAAAAGAAAGTTCCCACCTGTTTAATTCACAATTCAACTCCCCAAGTTTATAGAGTTACAACTTTGGCACTCCGGGCGCAAATAAACTTAAGTACAAGTAATAACTAGTTGTTAAATTACAACGGTTTAGTCAAAAGGAAAAAAACTAGCATGAATACTTACAAATCCATCTTTTTCAAAAGAAAGTCGATTACAAAGATGTTTAAGTAACTAATGAATTAGCTCCCAAAAATCTCCATGTCCAAGCACACGAATGCATGCAATCTATTGTCCGATATTTTGTCCTGAAAAGAAGGATTAGGTTGAGCTACACTAGCCCAATAGGAAAATCTTTACCAATTCTATATGTAAATATGATGAAGTGTGCAAGTGAAATGAAGACAATAGATACAACTCAATCGACGGAAAACAATTGGTTTAAGGGTATTCCAACGTTCAATGTAATCACTCTAATACATGCCAAAAGCACAATGTGCCGCCGAATTCCCACGGTGTCAACAACTCAAGTAAATTCGACACGACTCACTATCGCCAATCTCCCTTCATCGGTATTTACACCCCTTGCGTTACCGTATAACACCACGAGGATTACCGTGTTACCACCCCTTGCATCACGGTGATCCCTAACGACTTGAGTCACCGTATTACCACCCCTTGCATTACGAGACCGCCTAAGTCTTCGTATTACCACCCATTGCGTTACGAGACTTCCTAACTCAACCCCCGACACAAACGACCATTTCTTCACTCGATACGCAAGTCAAGACCACATTCATACATGAGTTATGTTCCAACATACCAACTATATCACAAAATATGCCACAAACGTTCATAAATAATCAATCAATCACAAGTTGCATCACCAAGTAAACCATTATTCAATTCTTACTAACGAAAGGTCAAAGGATCAAGGACAACATCGATTACTCGTAGGAAGTCAATAGAACATGCAACGAATAGGTTAAAAAGTGTCCGAAAGGGTTTAGAAACGATCGGGGGTCGAAACGATCGAGAGAACACAAAACAAGGCCAAAATTGTCCAGAGAGAAGAGGGGTATCGATACCCCTAAGGTGGGTATCGATACCTGGGCAGCTGGATGTCCAGAGGAGAGAGGAGTATCGATACCCCATGTTCGAGTATCGATACCATGCTGTTTCGAGGCGATTTTATGCAGTTTTGATAGACTTTCGAAGCACCAAAGGGGGGCGATCAAAACACAATCTGTAGACACCTCCCAAGCGGGGCATCGCCATACAGATTGGTCATTTGTTACTCGATTGGTTGCTTGCTTCATGAACCAAGATCGTGGACATTCCCATGGCTAGGAACATCGCCACACGATAGTGGTTATCATCAAAACAGAGTCGCCACCCAGTTTATTAAAACTAGGAAAATAGATAGAGATTCTGGATACGGGAGCCAAGAGTACAGTAAGGGGAAGGTGTTAGGCACCCCTCTCTGCCCAGTCGTGAGGCTGGCCCATAATTGTTCAACATAAGACATATAAATGCTTTATTTAATTCTAACACATAGTCTGTTTAATTAAGCCTTTAAACAGTAAATAAGGTGAGCCAATGCGATAAGTAAAGCATGCATCAGAAAGCAGAAAAGCAAAACAAGCTGTCCCAGGGAGATGGATCCCGCGGCCGGTGAATGGATGTCACGACCGAGGGATCCTCCTGGTTTTATGTACCGGCCGAGGGATCGAAGCCCCGATCGGTGTTCTTCCTCACACCAGACCGAAAAGTTAGCAGATGATCAAAACACTTCGATTAAGATTATAGACAGAAAATAAATCAAACCAGAGGCCGTTGGGCCTCACCACCTTGATCCCTCAGTTGCTTAATTGCTTCGGATTGATTGTGATTGACTGATTGCTTCTCGGAAAACCCTAGGGTTAGGGTTTGAACTTCAGGGTTTGATCGTCGGATTGATGGCTGCCTTCGGGAGTTTAGGGCTTTTGAAGAGGGGGTTTAAGAGAGTATTTGTGCAGAGTATTTGTGGCTTGAGAGAGTATGAAAGTATAAGAATTTGGTGTATTTCGTTGTTCTTATTTTCGGAACCCAAAGGCCCTTTATATAGGAAATTGGTGACTCACTCCGACCAATCAAAATGCACGATTGCAATTGCAATGCAATACAAACTCTTCGTGGTAATCTCTGAGCGTAGCCCGAACGCATCGGGAAGGTAGTGTAGTTGGATCAAACGTCTGACAGAACGTTCCAGAGTCTGGAAAACATAGGATCTGGTGGCTGAGCAAAGGATCTGGAGGCCGAGGAATGGATGTTGCGGCCGAAGGATAGATCTTGCGGCCGAGGGATTGATCTCTCAGGGAGATTTTCAAGCAACAGGTTGCTCGGGTGAAGAAATGATGTTAAGGCCGTGAAATCAATGTAACGGCCGATAGATGGATTCTCCTAGGATTCTGTATTTCTGTCTGAAAGGCTATATGGCTCTGGATTGGGTCCTCTAAGTGGCTCAAAGTTCTTACCGAAAGTCCTAAGGTTCTCGAGAAATCAATCAGCAATCACTGTATCCATTTCATCATCGGGATGGTCCCTGATCCGCACCCAAGATTGTATAATCTTAGAGGCTTTTAGCTTGTTATTTGTAGCGGTTCATTCCCATTTATCCCTTTTTATCGCTTTTTGCTCGTAAGGTTTCGTTTTGATAGTTTCAGGTTGAACGTGGTATTTTCGTGCTTTTGAGCGTTAAGGATTTCTCTCGGAAGCATCCCTGCATCCGAGGCCACGTGGCATTACCCCGTCAAGTCCCATCGGGTGATTAATGAAGAATTAAGGAAGCGTCGGGCCGTTGTCGGGCCGTTCGGATCAAGCCAAGGCAAAATCATAAATCTACCAGCCATGAACCGGTACTGGAAAATGTGTGTACCGGTTCACCAAGTCCAGATTTTGTAGTTTGGAAGATTTTTCAAGGCCATGAACCGGTACTGGGAAATGTGGTGTTCATGCTGTGTTAAAACTGCCTGATTCTGCTACCTTTTTCACCTTTTTGCTTTTTGGATATTTTTGCTCCTATCTACTTTTAGGATATTTTGAGAGAGAGAGAGGCTACTTTGTATAAGTGTTCACTCCTCTCTCTCACTCTCTCCTTGTCTTTCTCTCTTTAAGCTTTTCAATGTTTTGTCTTTCCTCCATGAAAGCTTAAGTTCAAGCTTTAACCTTCCAAGTTCCCTTGTAAGTTGTTCTTGTTTGTCATTTTCTTGTTTATTAAAGTTGTAGCTACGGTTGTGGTTGTTATTAATATCAAGTTTATTTTCAAATCCATCGGTTAAAAGTTATGTTTCGTTTTTATGCTTTGTCTTATGCTTTAACCATGTGTGAGTAGTTTCTTGGTTAAGTCTCGGGATAATCTTTCCCGAGGACTTAGGTTGTTATTTGGTTCTCGAGCCATCGAGCTTTTAAGCATGATTTCCGGAATAGAGCTTAACTTGCATTTTTGGTCTAAACTAGGGGTGTTAACCCCTTGGTAAGGAGCTTAGTCAAGCGGTCTTGGCAAGTAGCTTACCGAGGCCTCGTGGCCTTCTATGTGTTCGATAAATATTAAAAACAAGTTGATTCGCCTCCGGAAAATCACACCTTTCGTTAAACGTAGTCTTTTAAAGTGAAATCCTCCGGGCGTGAGCACGCGGTCGTGACTCTCGCCTGAGTAATAATCGAGAACCGGTAATGGCCTTTGTCAAGGGTTAGAAGATTCTGAGACTTGCCTCTTTTAGTTAACCAAGTGCAAATCTAGTTTTATTTTAATCTTTCCGTTTAAAGCTAAACCAAGTTGGCCGCCTTAAAGGCCGAAATCCTACCATAAAACCTACAATCCATTTCAAGCTATATTCGATTCTCTGTGGGAACGATTCCGGACTTCTGGATATTATGCGCACAACGACCTAGCCCTACGCTTCAGGTTTCTATCAACCTTATATTTGAAGGCAAGGTTTCGACGTAAGCATTTTTGGCGCCGTTGCCGGGGATTTCTTTTATATAGCTTATTTGGAGGATCGACAAACCACTGTAAGTATCCCGTTTGTTTCTACTTTGTGTATTTTGAACTCAAATTAGCGGATACCTCTAACTGAGCCACCAATTCGACTTGAGGTTTAACGAAGCTAAATTGAGCGTCAATTGCCTTTTACTGTTTTATCCTATAGCCGTGGTGGTGGCATAACCCCACGAGACTGTTTGTGAACGAGGCGGCGGCATAGCCCCTCTAGTCTGGTTAGTTAGTTTCGTGCAGGTTATATGCTTAACGTTTACTGTAGCCCTTTCTCAAATCGGCTACATCGTTCCGCTTCTCCGCCAAGGGTCCGTAATATTATTCAGGCATATTCTCCACCGCATGAATTATCTCCACCGTTAAGGCAAATGGAAGAACAACCAGCAGCCCGGACGTTGCGTGATTACTTGACACCGGAAAGAGGACCACATGTGTCACCAATAGCCATTCCAAATTGCACCGCCGCCAATGCTTTTGCTTTCAAGCCAGAATATCATCGGGTTATACCGGAATTTCGGGGGTGTGAACTTGAGGATCCGTATACTCACATCCGGGAATTTGAGACTATCGTAAGCACCTTTGTGACAACTCCGGGGCAGTTGGATCAAGCACGGTTGAAGTTATTTCCTTTTTCACTTAAGGATAAGGCCAAGCAGTGGTTCCATTCGTTGAAGCCTCAGTCTTTACGTACTTGGAGGGAAGTTCAGGATGTTTTTACACAGAAGTACTTTCCGGTTAGCCGAACCAAGCTTCTCATGGACCAAATTGCGAACTTCAAGCAAAAAGATGGGGAGATTTTCTATAAGTATTGGGAGCGATACAAAGATTTGCTTGCGGCCGTGCCACACCACAACTATCCTATGTATTTGGTGATTAATTACTTCTATGTGGGATGTAACCAACAAGCCAAGCAACTTCTCGACACTATGGGAAGCGGTGATTTTTTGGGGAAGGATCCGAAAGCTGCATGGGAATTCTTAGATGCATTGGCCGAAAGGGCTCAAACTTGGGAATTCATAGATGCGGGGGATCAAGCCATGAGAAATCAAGGACCCGGAGGTTCCGGCAAGTTTTCAGTGAGCGAGCATACTATCTTTGAGTCAAAGTTAGATGAGTTATCAACTAAGTTGGATAAAATGAAGTTGTATGCGATTCAAGCAAAACCGGTAAAAGAAGCGAATGAGGTGCGCCAAGTTGAGGAAGTGTGTGTCATTTGTGAGACCGTGGGACATTCAACGGACAATTGCCCTACCATTCCCGCCCTCCGGCATCATTATAGTCAACTCCCTCAGGAAGAAGTTTGTGCACTCAACCAACGGTGGGATCCATATTCCAACACTTACAATCCAGGATTGAGGTCTAATCCGGCTTTTAGTTGGCGTAACCAAAATGAAGCAGGGTCTTCTTCGACTACACAAGCTCCGCCTCCGGCTCAGAATCAGACGTGGCGACAACCTCAGTTTCAGGGTTCACCTCGTTTTCTGGCAAGCCAAGGACTGCCAGGATTTATACCATCGGGCCAATTCCAGGGGCAGAATCAGAATCAGTTTCAACATCACCGCCTCGGCGATCTTTGGAGGACACAATGAACACTTTTTGTCAAATGCAGATAACTACCAATGAGCAAACCACTCAGGCCATGAACGATATAAGGACTCAAATGGGGAAATTGACAACGGCTATTGGCTTATTTCAACAAGAAAGAGGGAAATTTCCTACTCAACCTTTGGCTAATCCACAAGGACAACAATTGATTGGTAGCTCTTCGGTGCCTTTCCCCGAGCATGCCAAAGCCATTATTTCTCTAAGAAGTGGGAAGACGGTGGACAACGCTCAAGTGGAGCCACCGGTGATGCCATTATTGGTTCCCGTTCCAACCCCGCCTAAGCCGACAACGCCAATTGGGGAATCTCCCAAGCAAGCTTCTACGGAGGAGGAGAAAGGCAAAGCAAAGGAAAGCGATGTCCCGCCAACCTTTACCGTTCCCGCCCCATTTCCCAATCGATTGAGAACGCCAGCCAAGCCAAATCTCAAATCGGATATTTATGACGTGCTCAAGCAAGTGACGGTTAATCTTCCTTTGCTTGATGCTATCAAGCAAATTCCGTCTTATGCCAAGTTTTTGAAGGATCTTTGCACTCACAAGCGCAAGTTGCAAGTGCAAAAGAAGGTATTCTTGACCGAGCAAGTGAGCTCGCTTTTCCAATCGGCCCTTCCGCCCAAGTACAATGATCCGGGGTGTCCTACAAAATCCATCACTATTGGGGGGAAAGTTGTTGAGAAGGCGCTTCTTGATTTGGGCGCAAGTGTGAATCTCTTGCCCTATTCGGTATATGAGCAACTCGGTTTGGGAGAAATGAAGCCAACGAGGGTGACTTTGCAATTGGCGGATCGGAGTATCCGTGTTCCAAAAGGGATGGTTGAAGACATTCTTGTTCAAGTTGATCAATTTGTTTATCCAGTTGATTTTGTGGTTCTTGATACGTGTCCAGTGCCGGCAGCTCAGTCTTCCGTACCAATTATTCTCGGGCGACCTTTCTTAGCAACATCCGATGCTGTGATCCATTGCCGGGACGGCCGGCTCAATATGAGTTTTGGGAATATGAAGATGCAAGTTAACATGTTCCATATCGGTAGCCAATTGGGAGATGATGAGGATGTATGTGGAGTTATTTTGATTGATTCACTAGTTCAAGATCATGTCAACGATTTCATTTGCAAGGATGAGTTGGAGTTAGCGCTTACCTCCGCCGAAGCCGATTTTCTTGATGCTCCCGAGGTTGCTTACTTGTGTTCTTTGTTAGATGAGGAGGAGGCGTGTGGTATTAACCCGTGGGTTCCAAAATTCGAGGAGTTACCTCCTATTGAAAAGCGAGCCGTTCCGTCGTGTGTGGAGCCGCCAACGCTCGAGCTTAAGCCGTTACCGGATAAACTTAAGTACGCCTATCTTGGCGAACGTCAAACATATCCGGTGGTGATTTCCTCTTCTCTAAGCGAACCTCAAGAGTTGGAATTGCTTGTTTTGCTACGGAAGCATTCCAAGGCTATCGGGTGGTCTATTGCTGACATTAAGGGTATTGATGCTTCTCTTTGCTCCCACCGTATTTATATGGAAGATGATATTAAACCATCCCGCCAGCCTCAAAGGCGTTTGAATCCAATTATGAAGGATGTTGTTCGAACGGAAGTGCTTAAGTTGTTGGACGTGGGAATTATCTACCCCATAGCGGATTCGAAGTGGGTGAGCCCGATTCAAGTGGTGCCGAAAAAGTCCGGGGTGACAGTGGTGCGAAATGATAAGGATAAGCTTATACCAACGCGAGTGCAGACCGGTTGGAGAGTGTGTATTGATTATCGGAAATTGAATGCGAGTACGAGAAAAGATCACTTTCCTCTTCCCTTTATCGATCAGATTTTGGAGAGGGTGGCCGGCCATGAGTTCTATTGTTTCCTAGACGGGTATTCCGGATACAACCAAATAGAGGTAGCATTGGAAGATCAGAAAAAACCACATTCACGTGCCCATTTGGGACCTTTGCGTATCGTCGTATGCCGTTCGGGCTTTGCAACGCCCCCGGTACTTTCTCAAGGTGTATTATGGGTTTGTTCAGTGACATGGTGGAGAAAATCATGGAAGTATTTATGGACGATTTCTCTATTTTTGGGGATTCTTTTGGGGCGTGTCTTACCAACTTGGGACTTGTGCTAGCTCAGTGTGAGGAGAAGAATTTAGTTTTGAATTGGGAAAAGTGCCACTTCATGGTGACCGAAGGTATCGTTCTTGGCCATATTGTTTCTTCGAAGGGAATTGAAGTTGATCGGGCGAAGATTGATTTAATCGGCAACCTCCCAACGCCAAAGTGTTTGAAGGATGTGCGGTCTTTCTTAGGGCATGCAGGATTCTATCGGCGGTTCATTAAAGATTTCAGTGCCATTGCCCGGCCGTTGTGTCATTTGCTTGCTAAAGATGTGCCGTTTGAGTGCTCTCCGGCTTGTGAAGCTGCCTTCGCCAAGCTAAAGGCTAGCCTCACCTCCCCGCCTATTGTACGGACACCGGATTGGGAATTGCCTTTTGAGCTTATGTGCGATGCCAGTGATTATGCTGTCGGGGCCGTTTTGGGTCAACGCCAGGGGAAGGAGCCATACGTGATTTATTATGCGAGCAAGACGTTGAACGATGCTCAAATGAATTATTCTAGACCGAGAAGGAGTTGTTGGCGGTAGTCTTTGCGTTAGATAAGTTTCGATCTTATTTGGTGGGAGCCCTGATCACGGTTTATACCGATCATTCTGCGCTCAAGTACCTCTTTACTAAACAAGATGCCAAGGCACGTTTGATCTGGTGGATTTTACTTTTACAAGAGCTTGATCTTACAATAAAGTATAAGAAGGGCGTTGAAAATGTGGTGGCCGATCACTTGTCCCGTTTGGAGTTTAACGATCACACGGCTCACATTCCGATCAGAGATTCTTTTCCCGACGAGCAATTGTTCGCCATCTCCTCGGCTCCGTGGTACGCTGATATTGTAAACTACTTGGTTACCGGGTTGATGCCGGCCCATTGGAATGTTCAAGAGAAGCGCCGGTTCTTGGCGGAAGTGAAACGTTTCTCTTTTGACGACCCATATCTCTTTAAGTATTGTGTAGATCAACTGGTCCGACGTTGTGTGCCTGATTCCGATCAACAAAGTGTGATTAAATTTTGTCATACAGAGGCTTGTGGGGGTCAGTTTTCGTTCCGGAAAACCGCGATGAAGATTTTGCAATGTGGGTTTTATTGGCCGAATTTGTATAAGGATACCTTTGCCTTTTGTCGGGGTTGTGCTCGGTGTCAATTGTTGGGGTGCGTAACGCAACGAAATGAAATGCCGCTCTCGCCTATATTGATTATCGAGGTTTTTTACTGCTAGGGTGTCGACTTCATGGGGCCCTTTCCTACGTCTTTCTGGTACCTTTACATTTTGTTGGCGGTCGATTATGTGAGCAAATGGGTAGAAGCCATTCCCACTCGTACCAATGATGCGGCGGTTGTAGTTGAATTTCTGCGGGAGTATATTTTGGCACGGTTTGGGATGCCGAGGGCTATTATCAGTGATCAAGGGTCCCACTTTTGTAACCGGTCGTTCGCTGCTTTAATGAAAAAGTATTCTATTGTGCACAAGGTTTCCACGGCGTACCATCCTCAAACCAACGGCCAGGCGGAGTTGGCAAATCGAGAGATCAAGAACATTTTGGAGAAGACGGTTAATCCTACCCGCAAGGATTGGTCAACTCGTTTGGTCGATGCTTTGTGGGCTTACCGTACTGCTTACAAGACAATATTGGGAATGTCTCCCTATCGGCTCGTCTACGGGAAAGCATGTCATTTGCCGGTGGAACTCGAGCATAAGGCGTATTGGGCGATCAAGAAGCTCAATTTCAATATGGCCAAAGCCGGTGCTCGCCGCAAGCTTCAATTGACGGAGCTCGAGGAGTTGAGGTACAATGCTTATGACCATTCTAGTGTTTACAAATCTAGAATCAAAGCGAAGCATGATAAGAAAATTGTGATTAAAAATTTTGTGCCCGGTCAAAAAGTCTTGTTATATAACTCACGCTTGCATCTCCATCCTGGTAAATTAAGGTCACGTTGGGCCGGCCCTTATGTGGTACGAACTGTTTTCCCTCATGGGGCGATTGAAGTCGAAAGCATGCAAAATGGTTCTACTTTTAAAGTTAATGGCCAGAGGCTTAAGCCTATTCTTGGCGGTTTTGAAGTCGGTGAACCCGACGAGGATTTGGCCGATCTAGTTTAAACGGACGGCCCGTCGGTTTAGGTTGTGTTGCTTGAATTTGCACGGGGAGCGAAAGCGTAACCGCTGAACTTAATTGTTTGTCGGACCTGGCCCCCGGACTTAATTGTAGGGGGTACCCACCATTGACTTGGGTATATGTAGCTTTGCACGCCGCTACTAAAATAAGGATCGTGTGCCCAGCTCTGGTTCGAAGGGCAATGTTAATATCAGTGACATAGGGCTTTCATTAGCTTTTCTGATAGGAGTAATTCACAGTGAAACGCTCACGTCTACCAGATTAGCCCCAATGGGGGCGGTATAGATCATAGGTTAGGCCTTGGTATTCCCGTGCTCCATAACCGCACTTGGCTCTGTCTTGTGCCTGCCTAGTTACAATCTTAGGGGACGCTGGACTTAATTGTTTGGCGGAGTCTAGCTGTGACTTGGACGCTCCGAGCTCTGATATTAACTCTTTTCATGTTGCACATATTGTATATATTGTATATAGTTCTTTTCTTGTTTTGTTTGTTTTTGTGTTTCGGGCTTTATCATTCAGAGATATCACCAATGCATCATTGTTTCGGGCTTTTATTAGTCCTTCCTTGTGGTAGTTTACCGTTAATGATCCGTGCTCTCCGAAATTGTCCCTATTGGTGGCAGCTTAGGTCTTTGGGTGAGACTCGCTTCTCTTGTCTCACTTCGTTTTGACCATCGGGAACGCTGGGCTTAATTGCTTGGCGAGGTCAAGCGGTGAATTTTACTTCAGGCATGATGTAACAAACTTGACGGTCTAGTATAGCCACCCGAGTTTTGTCTCTTCGGTGAGACTCGGGAAGAAAAGTATGACTCGTAAGATTGCGTGAAAATCGGGTGGTGTTCTTTGTTGTTTTTCTGTATATATATGTTTGTTGGCGCCCGGATAACACGAGCCGGGCGGTTCTAATGTCATTTGTCTCTTAGTAGGTAGTTCGAGCTTAAGTCTTTTACAGGGTGAACGTGCTACCACGCCAACCTTAGTGGATTTGGTCTAAAGTCGGAGTGATTGAGGCATTCAGGAGCCCTAAGCATGGGTGCGATTACGTGTCGCGGTTGTTAGTCCGAAACGCTTTGGCCATGTCCCTGCGTGACTAGCTGTGGTTCAGGTGGAAGAGCCGAAGGAGTCGACCTTGAAAGTCGTTCGGATGACGAAAAGAGACGGTGACGAAAAAGCCTCCAACTTGGTCGAGGTATAAGGGGGTTGACATTCCCCCATGGGTAACTTCTTTCCTCCCTTTCCCTCTCAATACTGTTGTTCTCCATGCTATGAGGGCATAGCATATCTTAAGTTGGGGGGAGGGATATATCTGTGATATATTTGTTTTTATGTTTTCTGTATATATTTTTCGTTTTTAGGTTCGTAATCCTTCCGTTATTACAGATTTAGTGGAATAAATAACTCGGCACATGCTTTGTGTTTCTTAATTGGCAAGAGTTCGTGGTACATGTTTTGAGTAGTGTGTCCATTTCAACTCATTGGCATGTTAAGGATGAGCAATTAGGTGTTAAATATGTTTTGAGCAAGTTTTACCCATATCCCGTTCTTTTTCTTCAATTCGTTCGTAGTTTAGGTTATTCATCTTATGTCATGCCTAAGTGTGTTTAATATCATTGTTGAATCGTTTTGGAATCTATGACGTACTTAGGAGATGATACAATGCATTATTTGTTTGATTAAACCACAAAGTGTCCCCTTCTCCTTTTCATATCCTAGTCCGTGTCCTACCGTTTATTCAATGAACTTAGGGAGCCGGAGTAAGGAGGGTTGTGTGGAATGGTATTCTATTGCTCTGAGGTGTTCGGATGATGTTTGGGAAGTGTTGGGGATGAGCGGAGGTCAAATTGGTGAAGTGTAAAAAATTTCAGTTTCGGCAGGCCATGAACCGGTACTGAGGAAAGTGTGAACCGGTTCAGCCTCGGCAGATTTTTTGGAATCACGAATTCAAAGCATGAACCGGTACTGGGAAATGTGTGTACCGGTTCATGAGCGCCAGATTTTGAAATTTTCGGCCCACCCTTTTTCTCTCTCCTACCCCACTTTATAACCCAAAACCCACTTTCTTTCCTCCATACCCACGACCCCAGGAGGATTCCAACCGTCCCTGCCCTTTCGGTTTCCCTCTCAACTCACACCAAAACACCCAAAAACCTCCATCAATCTTCATCATATCAGGTGTTCTTCAAGATTCTTGGGGGAAATCAAAGAGTTTCAAGGGTTCAAGCTTGGTTCTCTCTCTCCAATCCGAAATTGCTACTGTTCAAGGTAATTCCGAAATTTCTCTCTCTCCCATGAACTCTTTGGTTATTCATCAAACTAATCCACCAATGTGAAGGGTTTTCAAGTTTCATTGGGAGTTTTTGGCAAGATTAGAACCCTAGATCCCTAAAATCAAAGGGAATCCGAAATTTTCTCTCTCCTACCCCAAAAATCCGAAATTACCCGTAATCCTAGCCTTAATTTCTGAACCTCCTGTTGTGAGGACTGATTTTGGGAGTTCGATTGTGTTTTTGTGGGCTGCTACTGCACTGTTGTTTGCCTACAGGTGGTTGTTTGATTGTAGTAAGGGGGGTGCTCTGTTTTGCTCTGTTTTGTGAGATTTGATTTTGACAATGGGGAGGTCTAAAAAGGTTTTGGGGGGATGCAATGAAATCGATTGATAGTACAACCGGCAAAACTTTTTATTCCAAACGAGCGGACCCAGAAAAGCAAGCCGAGCGGGCCGATAGGCAGGAGGAGGAGAATAGGAAGAGAAAGAGAGAGAAAAAAGATGAGGCTAAGAAAAAGAGGGAAAAGGAGTTAAAAGGTCGGAATTACATTTGCGAGCGCCAAGTGGATCGTGCTAAAATAGGGACTCATTCTATCATTGATATCATTAACCAGCGGGGTTTACAGTTTTTCTTTCAGCCAATTCAAGGATACAAGCCTAAGCTGGTTTTCGATTTTTATGTCAATATGGAGATAGATGAGCAAGAACAGAGAATTACCTCCCAAATGGGGAAGAAGTCCGTGCTCGTAACTCCTAACGTCATTGCCAAGTATTTGGGCGACTATCAGCGACCTCGCCATGGTACTATTACTTACCCCGCTTCAGCATGGTCTAAACCCGAGGAAGAAATTTGAAATGCCTTGACCGATAAACCACTGAAAACTGATCGTTTTATTCATGGGAAGTTGTTTGAAAAGTACCGAGTGATCAACAAAGTAGTACATTACAACCTTTGTCCTCACGGTTCGGAGAAGAAACCCCGGAAGGAACATAGGGAGGTGATCTTTGTTTTTGGGGCGGGCGATGAGGTTGTTGATTGGGCGTTAATGATTTGGAATTCGATGGTGAAGTTTAGGAAGCGGTCGGGCCCGTCCAAGCCTAATTTTCCTTTCCCGGCCATGGTGACTGCCATTTGTGGTGCTCAAGGAGTTATATCTCCGGAAAGGCTCTTTCTCGGAACGCCCGGTCCGATTACGGGTGGTTCTGTCGAGAAGAGTAAGGCTTTGTCTCATCCACCACTGCCCGACACTTATGGTTTTCCTGAGCCTACAGTTAGGACTCAGACGGGGAGGATTGAGAAGTATGTGAGGGGCATGGCTACTCAGATTCAGACTTTGCAAGCAAGGCAGTTGAGGCAAGAGACGCAAATGCGTCGGACGATGAGGGATCTTTCCGTTGTAAAGAAGGTAGCTTTGTGGATTGCAGCAAGGTGTGGTAAGGAGGGTGATGTTTATGTTCCCGATGAGGCAGATTTGAGAGAGTCCACTCCCGAGGTGTCGGGTGGTGTGCTTGGAGTTGAAACTAGTGGAGGTGGTGAGTCAAGTGCGAGGAGGAAAGGAAAGGAGCACGTAATTGGGGAGGACGACGATGATGATGAGGAGGAGGAGGATGAGAGCGAGGACTAGAGTCGGTGGTTGTAGATGTTAGGAAATCCCTCAACTTGGTCGGGGTGCATGGTGGTTGACAGCCCACCTATCTTATCTTATTTTCAGTTTTTGCAGTTGTTTGTATATAGTTTTGGGAGTTTTTGTTGGGGCCGGCGTGTGGCCTTTTGACTTGGTAGTCTTGTGTTGGTGGCGGCCAAAGGGTAGATAAACCAAGCTCGTATATGGTCGCCACCTATTTTGCTAACCGTTCTTTTGTTAACCAAGGTCATTATAAGCCGAAAAGTCCTTAGTTGATCTTTTGTACGTCTTGATTCCGTTTTGATTCAATTATCGTATGTTGGCATGTTTAGTTTGTGGCATATTTCTTTTTGGTTAATATTTGGCTTATAACTTAGTTTTCTTTCATCGGTGCTCTCCACATATTAAGGCTTGTTATTTTTGTTCACCAAGCCTCCTTTCGAGCACCTCTTTGTGGGATATGGCCGCTTTTGCATGAAGTTAATTGGTCGTGTCGTATCCTCTTTTTGATCTTGGATACGCGCGTTGGATGCTTGTTATTTACGTGCTTAGTGTTTAGTTGCTCGTCTAATAACATGCTGCAAGTTGTTGTGGACTTAAATGGTTGATTTTTGAACTCTTTTTTTTTTTTGCTCGGCGATTTTTGAACTCTTGCAAACTAGGTTTGTTCGAGCATGTGCCGTAGTTGTTTTTCCGGAAGGATTACTTGGTTTTCTTTTTGGTAGTTGTTTTTGGTTGCTAGGGGCTAGCAACGCTTAAGTTGGGGGGCGTGATCCGCACCCAAGATTGTATAATCTTGGGGGCTTTTAGCTTGTTATTTGTAGCGGTTCATTCCCATTTATCCCTTTTTATCGCTTTTTGCTCGTAAGGTTTCGTTTTGATAGTTTCAGGTTGAACGTGGTATTTTCGTGCTTTTGAGCGTTAAGGATTTCTCTCGGAAGCATCCCTGCATCCGAGGCCACGTGGCATTGCCCCGTCGAGTCCCATCGGGTGATTAATGAAGAATTAAGGAAGCGTCGGGCCGTTGTCGGGCCGTTCGGATCAAGCCAAGGCAAAATCATAAATCTACCAGCCATGAACCGGTACTGGAAAATGTGTGTACCGGTTCACCAAGTCCAGATTTTGTAGTTTGGAAGATTTTTCAAGGTCATGAACCGGTACTGGGAAATGTGTGTACCGGTTCATGCTGTGTTAAAACTGCCCGATTCTGCTACTTTTTTCACCTTTTTGCTTTTTGGATATTTTTGCTCCTATCTACTTTTAGGATATTTTGGGATATTTTGAGAGAGAGAAAGGCTACTTTGTATAAGTGTTCACTCCTCTTTCTCACTCTCTCCTTGTCTTTCTCTCTTTAAGCTTTTCAATGTTTTGTCTTTCCTCCATGAAAGCTTAAGTTCAAGCTTTAATTTTCCAAGTTCCCTTGTAAGTCGTTCTTGTTTGTCATTTTCTCGTTTATTAAAGTTGTAGCTACGGTTGTGGTTGTTATTGATATCAAGTTTATTTTCAAATCCATCGGTTAAAAGTTATGTTTCGTTTTTATGCTTTGTCTTATGCTTTAACCATGTGTGAGTAGTTTCTTGGTTAAGTCTCGGGATAATCTTTCCCGATGACTTAGGTTGTTATTTGGTTCTCGAGCCATCGAGCTTTTAAGCATGATTTCCGGAATAGAGCTTAACTTGCATTTTTGGTCTAAACTAGGGGTGTTAACCCCTTGGTAAGGAGCTTAGTCAAGCGGTCTTGGCAAGTAGCTTACCGAGGCCTCGTGGCCTCCTATGTGTTCGATAAATACTAAAAACAAGTTGGTTCGCCTCCGGAAAATCACACATTTCGTTAAACGTTGTCTTTTAATGTGAAATCCTCCAGGCGTGAGCACGCAGTCGTGACTCTCGCCTGAGTAATAATCGAGAACCTGTAACGGCCTTTGTCAAGGGTTAGAAGATTCCGAGACTTGCCTCTTTTAGTTAACCAAGCGCAAATCTAGTTTTACTTTAATCTTTCGGTTTAAAGCTAAACCAAGTTGGCCGCCTTAAAGGCCGAAATCCTACCATAAAACCTACAATCCATTTCAAGCTATATTCGATTATCTGTGGGAACGATTCTGGACTTCTGGATATTATGCGCACAACGATCTAGCCCTACGCTTCGGGTTTCTATCAACCTTATATTTGAAGGCAAGGTTTCGACGTAAGCAGTCTCCAATGTGGGACTTGAAATAATCGTTAGGCCAAGTTGGGGTGTCTACACAATCCATATACCAAATCAACATATATACACATAGAAGAGGTAAAGATGTCCCTACCTCGTAACAAAGACTGAGATTCAAGTGATTGGAGCAAGCCCTAGCTTTCTTGAACTTCACATCCTTGATTCAAGCTTCAAGACACGATCGGAAGGTCGGAGGGTGGTTGATCCTTGAAGTTTTGCAGAGATTGAGTGGGGTTTTATGTGAGGAGAAGAGAGAGAGAGAGAGAGAGGGACGGTAGAGAGAGAGAGAGGAAATGGAGAAAATGATCTCCTACATACATACATCCCTATTTATACCCCTATATTCTTAAATCACACACTCACTCCCTCAATTCTCCATCCTTTCACTTCAATCCCCAAATCAAATAATCATCCAATAAACCACTTTATAATCCATGTTTTCTCAATTAAACATTTATCAAATAAATTTCAATATTTAAGAAAATACGGGTCTCTACAGATATTGTGTTTTTTTTTGTCTAATCCGTACGTGTCGTCACTGGGTTCTGGAATTCGATTTCCCAACAAAGATAACACTTACAATTTCCCAAACTTCGTATGTATCGACAACACTACAAATCCCCAAAACTGGTCTCTCTCTCTCTCTCTGATAAGCACACAATATTGTACATTATTGTGCTTAAGGGTTATCATTTAGCCCGAAGGCCCGTTCGAAGCCCGCTCGGCCCATCGGGCTTTTACCCGGCCCAAGCCCGTGAAACGGGCGGGCCGGCCCGGCCCGTAGTTTGTAATGGGCGAGCTCGGGCCTATGAATTTTTACTCAGCCCGGCTCGTGAGCCCGCCCGTGGTACCCGCCCATTAGCCCAAAATCCCACAAAATCCTCTCTTTTTTCCCTTGAATATTTTAGATGATACTGCGCGTAAGGTATGTTTCTCCTGATTTCAGGTAATTCAAGATAAAGTGTACCAGTTAACACCCAATTTGACTAGCTCCGAGTCTTGGCTGGACACCATTAAAAGAATAGACAAGAGCATCACGAGCACTTCGCGTTAGATGAAATCTCGGTGGTACACTTTGGTTGACTTTTCAATGGGCAATTCAAAAGCAACTAATAAATAGGAGTACAATTCAATTTGTCCATGGGTTCCACAAAGGATAAAATTGGAGCAATTTGTTGTTGGGAGAATTCAATTGCCGATGGGTTTAAATGCGGCAGAAAAGGAAGTGGAGAAAAATGCTATTGTACATTCTAAAGTCAAGTGTTCAACCGTGTGGCATTTCCTCATGCGTCGGATCATTCCATGTTTTAATCTGCACCATTATTCTCTATCTCTCACATGCGCATGCCACACTAGATAATTCTCTTGTCCAGCTCTCATCTCTCACACGGAACAAATGCAATTATCAGGAGACAAAGCATTTAATTCAGCAAGGATAAGCATTCAACTTTCAATGCCATGTGTTGGCACCCAGAGCGTTCGATCATGTATGGCCTTGATCTCAGCCGTTGATCCATTTCTCAAAGTCTCATGTGTGAGCCACACTGGATCATTTTGCTTCAACTCTCAGTCGACTCACTCTCTCAGCTTTGTATATATACTAGTGTTAACCCGTGCCTACGGCACTACGCATCTCGGTTAGAAGGGGATGGCAGTTGTGTGATTTAGGTGAAAACCATGGGCACTTAACCGGGAAGTGGGAGGATGCACTACAGCCTTTGGATCAAATGAATCTAAGCCGTTCCAACAACTTGTCCCCACACCCTTCTGTTTTATTGTATATATATATATATATATGAGCATCCGGACAGTATTTTAAAGGGGATTATTATTAGGAAAATTCCAAAAGCTTTTCATTTGTCAGATATTTCTCTCTCTCTCTCTCTCTCTCTCTCTACATTTCTCTCTTTTCCATTTCCTAGCCAAAAAGCCGAGAGTGTTCTCTCTCTTTCCCCTGTTTTATTTCCTTATTCTGTGTAAGGTATTGTTATTGTAATAACCGTTGTACTCTATAAGTTTGTCTTTCTAGAATTCCTATGTCAAGTAAGTTTCATATCTTTAGCCTGTCAAATTCGTAGTTTAAGTTCTTAAAAAGTAAAGATTGAGGTTTGGTTGTGAGTATTCGCAAACTACTTGGCTTTTCTCACACTAAACGTAAATCTAAGGTTAATATTAGTGCAAATCCCTTAAAGGTTGAGAACGGAACGCCTTTGGCTTACCTTCGCTGTAAACATCTTTTTGGCGTGCATTAGTATCGATCTTTCATATTCACGTAAATAATAAGTAATTATGTTTTTAGTAGTTTTTAACCTTTCCTTGGCAAGTCCTTTGTCAATGGAGGGGTAGTCATTATAGGCTCGGCCCTGGGATGAATATCATCCTATGGCCTAAGTAATTCGATAATTCTCACCGTTAAAATCAATTGTATATATGTGAATGTGTGGTCGAATTTCTCCTTTAATTGATTTGAAACTCAAAAGTGTTAAGTCTTTGCTTCTGCGTCGACAGTCAATTTCGGCACGCATAATACTGGGTCGCTGTCCTTTTAAGGGTTCGACCAACTCAATAGAGGAATTCAATCGCACTTAGCATAATCTTCCGGTCGAGCACACAAAATACTTGTGGGACTCGATTGTGTAAATTAGTGAGAATATTGAATTATTTAGGTTATAGGTAGTGTAAACCCTTGGCCCGAGCCTATCATTTAAATACTTGCAACCATAATTTTAGTTTAATCTAGAATTTCACCAAAACAATCACCAAAAATCAAGGGTTGGCTACCTACAGCTACAAACCACCATATAGCCCAATAAAGCTTTTCACTCCAATAAACCGTTCTCTGTGGTTCGACCTCGGACTTACCGAGTTATTCTGCAAGCGACTTGCGAGCCCTACGCTTGGGGCTAGGCACCCAGGAATACTATCTTTGGTCGCAAGCACTCTCTCACGCAACAAATGGGTCGGCAGTTTCTAATGGTGACTCGTGGACCTCCACCTTGATCGAGATCGTAGAGCAGGAGCAAAGAGACCTACGGGGGCGACTATGTTACCTAAATTACGAGAGAGAGAGAGAGAGATCCACAATAAGGAAGAAGATAGATCCACAAAAAGGAAGAAGAGAGAATCGTGTAAGACAACCCCCAGCCATTGTTGTGGACCTTGGATATTTTTACATCCAAAAATGTTCTAAATCTAGTAAAATGGTTTTGCTTCATTGCTCACAAGGCGGTGGATAATATGCATATAATGTTGAATTAGTTCAAATTTCAATGCACATTTAATTGATTTCAATATGCTTTTCTCGAATATTGATACACTTTTTACATATTATCAACTGGTTTAAAGGTCGTGATTAGCATTTTCCCTAGTAAATCGAAAAAACAGGTTTGTTACTATTAACATCAAGTTGGAAGATTAGGGTTTTGGTCGATAAAATTAAGAACTTACCCTGATGATGGTGCGAAAGGGTGAGATAAAATAGGTAAGCCTTATCTCAGCCAAATTTCATATTTCTTTGTGAGAATTGGTGAAAAAGAAAAAGAGCCAAAAAAAAATCCTTTAACCAAAGAGCCAAAAAAAAAGAAAAAGAAAAATTCTTTTTTGTACTTCTCTTTTCTTTTTTTCACCAAAATACTAAATCTAAACGAGTGATTTAGCTAGAAACCATAACTTTTTTTTTCTTATGAAATCCCTCAATCCAAAATGTATATTAATTTCGGTAAAACTTAAGGGTTAGTTTTGTAGTTTTTCCCAACTTTTTTAGGATTAGATAAATATTAGTCCTATTTGCAAGTCTTCATTCACGCCACATTGGTAGATTGTGTCTTTTATCATTTTTACTTGTGAAATACCTTGTCTACCCTTATTTAGTGGTACATTTTAATACGTCAATATATTTGCCTAATTTGGTGGGATGTAATTGTTAGTAATTTATTTTAATCAACGGGTATCTGTAATCTTAACGTGGGGAGATTAATAAGTATTTAATATCATGGAGCTCGTAATATAATTGAGATAAGGACGGGAGTGCAATTATAATTCTGTAGTGGGGTGAATTATAATTAGTGAAATAAGAAATAGAATCCTGGTGGGATTAGGTTTTCTTATTTACACTGGGAGCCCAGACTTATTACTCCTTAGGTCCATATCGTAGCCCTATATATACACGTTATGCTCTCTAGGTCAGGATGATGTTTTTTTGACGTTTCTATGATTCACAAAATAGAGGCAGATCTAGAGAGGGCAAACAGACCACGAAAGAGTCCACACTCGGTTCGTGTTCTAGGCGTGCAGGGAATACGATAGAAGATCGTAAGGTGCAATCGAGCAGTATACGTGGCTTATAGCAAGATGTGCTATAACAAGTTCAACCAGCGTTCGTGTTCGCAGGGAGTTGAGGTAAAACCCTAATTCCGCATTGTAGGGTTTTGCGGTTTTCATTTTGTCTAATCTGTACGCGTCATTACTGGTTTCTGGTTGTATCAGAGCAGGCTGTAATCACGCGTATGGATTAAACAGGCCATGTTGTCCGTAGGTTATAGAGGGTAGAACGTAAAACTGTGCTAACCCTTGTTTTGCAGCGTTCTTACCCAGCTATTATGGTCACTTGATTTTTTGTTGATTTTGTGTGATTGGATCCCACATAATTTTTGTGTGGTTATTGTTATTTATTGGGTACCACGATTATTTTTCGTGGTTGTAATAATTAACGTAGCATGTGTTATTTATTGAGTGCCATGATTATTTTTCGTGGTTGTAATAATTAACGTATCATGTGAACTCCAATGGAGGCATAAGATCGATGTATGTATGTTTCTTCGATTGTAATAGCATTCGATGGTTATTCGGAGATCGAAGAAGGGAGATACAGAAGATACAAGTTGTTTGGCTCGTAACAGTTTTTTTCTAGATTCGTAGGGTCTGATTGCAGGGCTATTTCGACCCAGTAAACATTGGAATTAGAAAATCTGTTCTTCACAGAAGTTGTAGATAATTGAATTTCGAATCCAACCCAATTTGAATCACTTCAATCGGTGGTCGGATGAGGAAGATATGGCCAAAATACTGAAGGCTGTGCAGTTTACGCGGGAATATATCAAATCCGAATTTTCTTGCCTAAGCACGGTTGGATTTTGGTTTCCTTGATTGATTCAAAGTGTCTAAGTCTTCCACACAAGTATAGCTGAAGGATTTCAAGGTTGGAAGGATTGCTTAAGGATTTCAAGTTTGGAAGGACTCTTTATTGCTTAAGGATTTCAAGTTTGGAAGGATTCCTTATTGCTCAAGGATTGCATCTTTGACCATAATAGCTGGATTCTTTATCTTGTGTTTCCTTATTATTTGTGTTTCCATATTGCTTGCATATGTGATAGTTTACCATATTGGGACAACATGGTAATATTTGGCCTTTTGACCTAGATCACGGTTTTTTGCAAACTCGAAAATTTGATAACCCTCACAAATTTTTTAAATAACTAAGTGGGAGAGGGAATTTATTTTGAATAAATCCTATGGTCTCCATTGCTAGTTCGTAGGTGATATAATTAATTTTGTGTGTTGGTTTCAGAACCTTCCTCCCTATCGGACAAAATTAATTGTGGTATCATCAGTACAAACTTTCTAAAGGGATAGCTCTAAGATAATTGTTGTGTGGGTCACTTCTCCATCTGAGGTGGTTCATAATGGAACAATAGGTCTAAAAGCTAGGTAATGGTATACACTTAGCTGTAAATAATAATATCCTCACCATCTGAGTCACTATTATTATTTATATGACCGAAGCTATATTGGCTATTTAATTTTGCTTGGCACGGTATAGTGTCTAGATAGTAAAATTAAAAGGTTGTGCCTATCTACACGAATGATGAAGAGTAGACGACCTTCCCATCGAGGCATGCTCTTCACGGTGTGTAGGGTTGCCAATGTTTTTCTTTTAACACGTGGTTGAGGGAACCAATATTAAAATGAAATTCAAGTGTTTATTGCCCTTCATAATTGTTGTTATGTGATTCTCATATTCAAAAATGGGTTTTTTCAATCCACTTGCAATTATTCTCAAAGCTAATAAACTTACTAGATCGAATTATATTGACTGGAAAAGGAATTTGGATATTGTGTTAACTGCTGAGGGACACAAATTTGTGTTGTTTGAGGTATGCCCTCCTAGACCTGATGAGAATGCCACATAACAGGAAGCAAAACTTTATAAAAATTGGTGAGTATCACCCATGTTGAAGGGACCCCTATTAAGGATCATGTTTTGAAGATGATAGCTCATCTTAATAAACTAGAGATCCTTGGAGCTGAAATTGATGGGGAAACTCAGTTCGATTTCGTTCTTAACTCACCGCAGTCTGAGAGTTTTAAGTAATTTCGCCTGAATTATTATATGAACAAAATGTATTTATCTTTGGCGAAACTTCTTAAGGAACTCCAAGCAGCTGATGGTCTTTTGGTTGTGAAGAAACCACCTTCAATGTTAGTGGCAGAGAAGGCTTCTACTTCTAAGCTGAAAGGCAAGAAGAAGCAGAACAACTCTCAGAAAAAGGTTATGGAGACAGTTCATGTGCCTCAAGGTGGATGAAAAAGCCTGCGGGCAAGTGTTTTTCACTACAAGCAGAAAGAACACTGGAAGTAGGAATGTCCATTCTATCTCAATAAAGTGAACAATTAGGATAAATCTTTTTCACTAGTTGTTGAATCACGTTTAGTGGTGTTATCTACCAGTACCTGGTGTGTAGATACGGGAGCCACTAATCATGTTTGCATTTTGTTGCACGGGTTCCAGGAAACCAGAAGACTCAGTGATGGGGAGATTTATCTACATGTGGAAAATGCTACGAGAGTGGCAGTAGTTGCAGTAGGAATGTCTTTTCAAATTTTAGTAGTAATAGGAGTTTAATTTTGAGAGATTGCCTTTATGTTCCCTCTATTAGAAGAAACTTGGTTTCAGTTTCTAAGTTGATCAAGGATGGATATTTAGTGGATAATCTCTACATTATTAATCCTATATTTCCTACAGTGCAACTGCATGAATTGAATAACACTAACAATTTGCCATGTAAGAGAAAGTAGCCTTCTAAATTGAACTAAACGTATCTTTGGCACTTACGCCTTGGTCATATTAATCTGAATAGGATTTCTAAACTGGTTTGGGATGGACCTTTAGGTTCATTGAAAGTTGAGGAACTTCCAGACTGTGAATCCTATTTAGAAGGTAAAATGACCTAGAAGCCTTTTTCAGTAAAAGGACATAGAGCCAAAGAGCCGTTGGAATTGGTTTCATTCTGATTTGTGTGGGCCTATGAATGTCCTAGCTAGAGGTGGTTTTGAGTACTTTGTCACTTTTATTGACGATTACTCGAGGTATGGATACATTTATTTGATGCGCCGTAAGTCCGAATGCTTTGAGAAATTCAAGGAGTATAGGGCGGAAAGGGAAAAGCGTCTAGGTAAATGTCTCATGACACTGCGATCTGATCGTGATGGAGAATACCTCTTGGGAGAGTTCAGGGACTACTTGTCAGCTGAAGGGATTACATCCCAGTTGTCAGCTCCAGGTATGCCGCAATAAAATGGTGTAGCAGAGAGAAGGAATAGGACTCTTATGGATATGGTAAGATCAATGATGAGTTATTCAGATTTACCAATTTCGTTTTTGGGGACATGCATTAGAAACGACAGCGTATATTCTTAACTTGGTACCATCTAAGTCAGTACCATCTACGCCCACAGAACTGTGGACTAGGCGCAAACCTAGTCTGTGGCATGTTCGGATTTGGAGTAGTCCAGCACATGTGCTGAATGGGAACGCAGATAAATTGGAATCAAGGTCATAAGTTTGTCTGTTTGTGGGGTACCCTAGAGGAACGAAATGTAGATTATTTTATAGTTCTAAGGATCAGAAGGTCATTGTTAGATCCAATGCCCGATACTTAGTGGAGGACTATGTGATAAACTACAAGCCCAGAAGTAAAATTGTTCTAGTGGAATTGAGAGGAGAGAGATCGGCACAAACTTCTTTACCACCAGTAGTGCAGGAGGAAACACCACAAGTGACATCTGTAGAGGCACCTATTGACACACCGGTACCTCGTCGTAGTGGGAGGGTTATTATTCCACCCAGTCGGTATACGTTGTTGGGAGAGTCTTTTGAAATGATCCCTGATGATCAACATGCCGAACCCTGTAACTACAATGAGGCACTTCAAGATAAAGATGTGGAACTTTGACAAAAGGTTATGAAATCAGAGATGGAGTCTATGTACTTTAATCAGGTCGGCATTCCTTAATGGAAATCTGGATGAGTGCATCTATATGGTGCAACCAGATGGATTCATAGCGAAAGGTCAAGAGCACATGTTGTGTGCAAGCTTAAGAAGTCTGTTTATGGGCTTAAGCAGACATCTAGATCGTGGAACATCCGTTTTGATCAAGCAATCAAGTCTTTTGATTTTGATCAATGTCCGAATGATTCATGTGTGTATAAGAAGCGCAACGGAAAAGTGGTGGTGTTTTTAGTACTATATGTCGATGATATTCTGCTCATCAGAAACGATGTGGGAGTATTGTCTTCAGTGAAAGTGTGGTTATCCGACCAATTCGAAATGGACTTGGGAGAAGCCAGTCACATCTTTGGGATTAAGCTTATGCGAGATCACAAGAACAAGATGTTGGGCTTATCACAAGTTACTTATATTGATGAGATTCTTGCCCGTTTTAGCATACAGGATTCCAAGAAAGGGTTCCTCCCTTTTAGACATGGAATCAATCTATCCAAGGATCAGTGTCCTAAAACACCTGAGGAGATGGAGAAAATGAAGGCAGTTCCTTATGTCTCGGTAGTAGGAAGCCTTATGTATGCTATGTTGTGTACTAGACCTGATATTTGCTTTGCCGTTGGCATGGTTAGCAAATTTCAGTCTAATCCAGGACAAGAACATTGGACTGCAGTGAAACATATACTCAAGTATCTGAAAAGAACTAGAGATCATATGTTGGTGTTCCAATCAGATAGTCTGGTACCTTATGGGTACACAGACTCAGACTTTATATCAAATAGGAATTCCAGAAAGTCTACCTCCGGATATGTGTTTACCTTAGGAGGTGGAGCCATAAGTTGGAGGAGTATCAAGCAAACGTGGATTGATTGATTCCACCATGGAGGCCGGGTATGTGGTAGCTTCTTAAGCAACCAAAGAGGCCGTTTTGGCTTAGAGACTTCTTGATGGATCTAGAAGTGATTCCTCTAGTGCAATTAGCTATTACATCTATTGTGACAATAGTGGTGGAATTGCTAACTCTAAGGAGCCATTGACTCATAAGAAGGAAAACACATCGAGAGTAAGTATCACCTGATTCGAGAGATCGTTCAGAGAGGTGATGTAGCTGTGGCCAAGATCGCATCGGTAAACAACCTAGCATATTCTTTTACGTACAGCTTACAGGCTAAGACTTTTGATAGTCACGTAGTAGAGAGAATGCGAGTAAGATGCGTGGCAACATGACTTTGAGTCTTAGTAGAAGTTTGTTAGGAGGTTATGTAAAAGCTATGTGTTTATATGATGGATTAATATTGTTATGTATTAATCAGTTTTATCCCTTTTTTGATGAGAATCTTTTATGGGTAATATTTGCATAATATTATTGTATGTTGTGCATATGTGTCTTTTATTTTACAAAGTAGATGATCCGGTGTGTAGAGTTCGGCTTACACACAGAAGATCGGATCATCGGTTCTTGTAAAATATAAGATATGGTTCACAGTCTTAGATGGAACTGGACACACCATCAGTAGGACTGTAGTACAATGTTTAGTACGTCTGTCTTGACTACAGGGAACGGTCTAGTTCTAACTCATTGTGCTAGTACACTTTGTGTGTATTGAACGGGACCGCATTGAGGTAATTGTCTTTGTACTAACTTTATAAGACAATTGGAACCTCATGGTTATTATGAATGCTTATGCTCTTAATTCAAAGATAATTATTAGATGTATATATTTAATGTTGTTGATTTTGATTCATTAAAGGGTGAGATCTTTACACGGTCAATAGTCTCGGTGAGTTGGGTCGCAACATTATGTATATGACAACTATTAATTATTAATGGAATCCACGTCCCGATAGGGATTGATGATACCCCTTGAGTAAGCTTATAAGTTTCGATTATGTCAAACCCTGCAGGTGGATATTTGTATCCGACATATCGAATAAGTTAAGCGGATAGTCTCAAGTTAAGATGTTGATTAAGTGGGAGATTGTTAGTAATTTATTTTAATCAACGGGTATCTGTAATCTTAACGTGGGGAGATTAATAAGTATTTAATATCATGAAGCTCGTAATATAATTGAGATAAGGACGGGAGTGCAATTATAATTCTGTAGTGGGGTGAATTATAATTAGTGAAATAAGAAATAGAATCCTGGTGGGATTAGGTTTTCTTATTTACACTGGGAGCCCAGACTTATTACTCCTTAGGTCCCTATCGTAGCCCTATATATACACGTTATGCTCTCTAGGTCAGGATGATGTTTTTTTGACGTTTCTATGATTCACAAAATAGAGGCAGATCTAGAGAGGGCAAACAGACCACGAAAGAGTCCACACTCGGTTCGTGTTCTAGGCGTGCAGGGAATACGATAGAAGATCGTAAGGTGCAATCGAGCAGTATACGTGGCTTATAGCAAGATGTGCTATAACAAGTTCAACCAGCGTTCGTGTTCGCAGGGAGTTGAGGTAAAACCCTAATTCCGCATTGTAGGGTTTTGCGGTTTTCATTTTGTCTAATCTGTACGCGTCATTACTGGTTTCTGGGAATCGTTTCCCAACAGTAATGTAATTAGAATTTACGTAAAATATAATTGCCTAATTATGTGGTATTTAATTAGGATTTAATAGGATTTGATTGATCATTTGCATTTTTTAATCATTTTTTGAAGTTCTGTTTACTATGTTTTTTATATTTTCGTAACCTCAATTGTTCGATCTGTAGTGTCGTGCTCTAACACTACATGATCTCTTCGGCAGGACAACTCGTAGTGGTTTGTTAGATCTGTAGCTTTGAAATTTCATGGTGCATTCATACTTGGTTGGAGTCCATCTAATCATCTAGATACTTATTGGCTTTTGTCTTTTTTTCGAACAGCGAAAAAGAGATTTTATTAACCTTTGAAAAAGATACAAAGATTAATAGGATAAAGAGAGAATGAAAAGTCCAATCTGAGACCCAAACTCTTGATTGGCAATATGCCAACCAAGACAACACCCAAAGGGAACAAAGCTGTCACGCTCTCAATTTTAAACATAAAATAAAGGTAATTTTAAATAAATAAATTACTCTCCGAATACCAAATCGTACCCAAATATTTTAGTCCATGGCATTTCACAAATTACAATTAAGTCCCGATAGTTCCAAAAGGTTACATCCACGGCTCAACGGCCCAAAAGTTAATAAGTACAGTATGAGGAAAGTGATAATGCCTTGCTCTCTTTGCAATTCAAAAAGAATTTTTCAAAAAATTCCCCCTAGATTCTCCCTACTTCCAATATTTCTCTCTCTATCTCTCTCCACTTATTACCCCTATTATTTTTCAAAAAAAAAATTCAAAATCCAATCCAAACATAGCAGATTGCTATGTTAAAAGAGAATAAAATAAAGTTACAATCACATCTTTCAAAAAGACATTTACAAAGATGGTAAAGTAACTTCTCAATCGACGCTTTCAAAAGATATCAGTCCATGCATGCGCACACATACTCTGTCTGTTATCCCTAAGAAGTACCTGAAAAGAATGAAGGATTGAGCTACGTACACTAGCCCAATAGGAAATCTCAACTAACTCTATAAGGTTATGAAATGATGAATGCAACAACAACATGAAGAACAACAGAGATATACACTCATCGGTAATCCAACAACTAACAATCAATCAAATTACTTTCCAACATATCCAAATTTTACTTGCAGGGCTTAACCCGTATGCTCAATTCAAAGCTTAACCCAATTGGTGCACCAGTGGAACGAATATTAGGACTTAACCCATTTCCAAGGCTTAACCATTGATTTAACATGTAATAAACACGAATATCCAAGTTCAATCATAGCTTTACACTAACCCATTTAATTGCACCACATGTCATGGCTATCATGCATGCAAGGCTAGTACATACGGAATGGGAGACCCTGCCAAGCAGGGGTGCTTGGTAGGGGTGCCGAGCACATCTCGGCCGTCCAAAAGTGTTTTGGACGGCCCAGATGCAAAGGTACCGAACGGATTTAAAAAAAAAAAGGTTTTAGGAAAAAGATGTTTCGATCCGGACCGTTGATTCCGAGATGAACGGCCGGATTGGCCGCTTGGCACCCCGCTCGGCAGGGTGCCGCTCGGCAGGCACCCCGGGTCCAGTACATACTCACAACTAATGAGAAGGGAAAATAATAGGTTTTCCAGGTTGGGTGCCGATACCGAGGAAAACATTATACCGGTACACTCCTGGATTTCAAACATATGCATTTCAAGTTCAACAAGGCTTTACCCAACCCACATACGATTATTCAAACACCAAACAATGCTCTAATCATCCCTTAAACACAAAGAGAGAGAGAGAGAGAGATCCCTACCGAAATGAGTTTTAAGCAAAACCCTACGTGCACCGAGCGAAGATCCATCAAGAAAGCTTTTCCAAAGCAATACCTCAAGATCTATAACCTAGATTACCCAAAAAAAAGTGATCAATTAGCGAATCTAAGCTTGGGTTTGAGAAGAGAGAGAAAAGAGAGCCAAAAACCATGAATCTTACCTCTAAGAGTGAGAAACTTAAAACCTGATTGATGTTTGAAGGATTAATACATAGATCTTGTAGTTTTGAGGTGGATTTGTGTAGAAATCCAAGGTTTTGGGGGTGGATTGGAGAGAGAGATGAGAGAGAGAGCTTTAGGGTTGATTTTCGTGGCTATGAAGTGTGAAAAAAGTAAAGGGTTGCCTTTTATAGAGGTCCAGATCACATGTAGAAAAATTAGAAATCTTGCAGGTGCTACCTGTATTGGGGTTTTTGCACTACTGGTAGTACTCTAAAAATTTAGCCTCTAATCACTGGCTATGGTTAGTGAGAAAAAACCCTTACCTGTAGCACCTGGCAAATTTCAACTATTTTCCAACCTTCGCCAATTCAACTCCCGATCGTCACCAACACATCCACAATACCCCCGGACGCCATTTCAACATTGAAAATCAAAGCTTAACTATTTTCCAAACGTCCTATGCATAACATCACGTTAATCCGTACCACCACATTAATGAAATACACATTTTAATTTGAAATACAATCCTCCAAACTAATCATTAATTAGAAATAAAAGAAAATAATACACGGGTCTTTACAAAAGCCCCAACACCTAAAAGCATAAAAGCTCAAATAAAACAATTAAAGCAAATGGAACGCAGCCCAAAACACCTAAGAGGCCTAAAGCCCAAATAACATAGCATGTTCCCAAATAACATATGACAAGCTCAACTAGTAAAGCCCAAATAAACTCAACCCTAGCTACACAATCACAGCCGGCAACACCACACATCGCAGAAATCCCACCGCCAATCACCATAAAGCAGACAACCACCGCCGCCCGCCGCCGCCTTGCAAGCCATTAGGCAAAGATCCAATCGAACCCAGGAGTAAGATAGACAAAGACGCGAGACATCAGCCCAAAACCATGGAGAACAGCCTCGCCGTTAAGCAAAATCGGTTGTCCCAACATAAGCAACTGGCAACCAAAACTGAGGACGGGGAGATAAAGCCACGCGGAGGCGGCGACCACGAGCAAGAACATCAACGAGAGAAGAGGGATGATGATGAGAGCAGCAACGACAAAATCTGGTGAGAAAGGAGCGATGGGGTGCGTGACACAATTGCCGAAGAGAGCTCCACCGCCAGAACTGAGAAGCTGTGGACTGACCGTACGTCGCCAGTCCTAAAACCCCCCAAGAAACTCTGGCGAAAGCTTTGACAATAGATTTACCACCACCGCCGCTAACACACCTACAAAAAAAAGAAACAAAAAGGTGGAAGGGAGGAGCCCATGGGGAGGAGGATCGGACCCCCCCCCCCCCCCCGCAGGCGGCAGAAACGAAATCGGGAGGCAAGGGGTTGAGGTTTTTGGAGATCAAAACTCCCAATAGAGAGAGAACCAGAAGTTTGAAAGCTTTTTTGTTGTCTTTTGTCTTTCATTCACATTTTCTCTTTTGAGACTGCTAATTATAGATATGAATTTTCGACAGAATCTACGTTAGGTGTAAGTTTGGGTTGAGGTGATAGATATCGATTGCCTTGTGTTATTCTCGTTTTGCATTATTTTGATATTAATTTGGCCAAGATATTTGTAATGAACTCCACCATATAAAATGTCGCTGGACTTATATTAATACAATCTCACATCTCACTTGTTGAAAAAAAAGAAGTGGGGGATCTTTTGTTTTTTATTTTTTTTGAAATTGATATTCACTCTTTTTTTATTATCCACAATCTCTTTTTTATTTTAGCAAAAAAAATACATACAATTTCAACAATAAAAAACTTAAGGAAAAATTAGCCATAAGTACGACAAAATAGTTTTCATTTAGGGGAAGGATGCCATCAAAATAGTTTTCAGTAGAGGTCCTTTAACTTTTTGAGTTGTTGAGCCATAAGGACAAAACATATTTTCACGGAAAAACTACTCTAGGTAGGGTAGGGTACCCTAGGGTTTAGGCACTTTTATAGAATTTTAGGGTGTACTTTTCTACTATTATAGGGTTTTAGTCGTTTAGGCACTTTCATAGGATTTAGGATTTTAGACACTTTCATAGGATACCCTAGGATTTTAGGCACTTTCATAGGGTATCCTAAGATTTATGTACTTTCATAGGGTACCCTAGGGTTTTAGGTACATTCACTAACTTTCAGTTATTAGTAAACTTTCACTAGTTTTGAAGAAAATGTATTTTAGTAATCATGCAACACACTTATCCTTATGTTTGATTGTAAAAGGTGCTTGTCTTTGAGCTCAAAAAATATAAATATGATGAATTTTTTACTAAGTCTCCCAAAACAAAAAAGATAGTATGGATAAAAAAAAGATAGTATGAATATCAATTAATTTTTTTTAGAGCATCTCCAGCCTTTACCCATTTTCCCCCCCCAAATTTGAGTCAAATTTTGGGTAAAAACCCATTTTGGATAGGCATATCTCCAATCATCAAACCCAAAATTTACCCAAATATAGTATATTTTTAATTCTTAATTGCAAAATGGTAAAAAGAAAAAGCAATCAAATTGCCATCTGATCTTCTTCTTCTGCTCACACCACCACTTTCTCTCTCTACATCTTCTTCTTCGTCTTCCTCACTTGTGTTTCGTCCGTCGATATATCAAAATATATGATCACCCCAAACATAGGGCTAATACTATAGGAAAATAGTGCGAAAAAACAGTAAACGATTTTACTAATTTCTGGAAATTACAACATGAACATGAATTACAAAATTACTCCCTCCGTTCCAAATTAATAGTCCGATTCGGTCTCCAATGCAACTTTTAAATTGTTAATATCTTTCAATCTATAATGTCTTTAAAGATTTTAAAAACTTTGTATAATAGAACTAATTGAGATCTATCATATGAGATCCATATTGCACATAAAATTCATTATAGATTGAAAGATATTAATAATTTAAAAAATGCATTGGAGACCGAACTGGACTATTAATTTGGAATGGAGGGAGTACAGAATATGAAAAGTAGACATAAATTGTAAAAGAGTATTAGAAATTCCAAACCGAGACCCGTTTTGTTCAACGGGGCCCTTAAGACAAATTCGCCGCTTCACCAGTGCTGGAGGTTGTGTCGGTGTTCGTCTCACAGGGTTGACTCGGTTACCACTCAGCCGCCGGAGCACCGCCGTAGACTGCCCATCGAACCAACTTGTGTCTGTACTCTCTCCCTCGAAAAGAACAATAGTATTGCAGAAGTAGTAGAGATGATTGTTTTTGGTGTGTTGAAACCAAAGGTAGAGGTCCCCTTTTATAGCTGAAGGAGGAGCCTCTACCATCAATACGACAATGAATACAAATATTCATGGAGGAGCCAATAATCAATAGGGGAATTGATTTCGCAATTCAATTCTAGAATAAAACTGATACAGTTATTATTCCCGAAATTGAATATACAATCATGGGTATTAAGTCTGGTAATCAACCAGCTTTTGACCATCCAACCGTGCACTATTGTTGGTCCGAAACCCACTATGAGAGACAATTTCTCATTCATCTCTCAATGGAATTTGTTCTTTTTTCCAACGGTTTAAACTCCTTAGCAAGGAGTATCTAAAACCCACTTGGGCCCACCTCGCGCGGTGTGGGTCCCACCAAATTCTCTTTGGTTAAAATTCCATTTTTCCAACAATCCCCCACATGAATGAAATTGGTTGAATCCAACTCGGGAGACAAAGCTGACATGAGAGAGAGTACAATGGAAAAGTTCCGCATATGATAGGTAGCTTTTGGCCTTGAACCTTCCCTTGTGAATACCTATCGGATTTACTGGCTGACCAATGACCATGTTGTCTTGAACTGTTCTGCTGTTTGTGTAAACCGAGACAACAGGTATCACACGGAACTCCTCCTAACACAGTTTAGTTCTCACTGTTGGGTTCGTTTTGGCCATGACAGCCCTTCCTGGTTCTGCAAGTATTTTCTCGAGAATTTCGCCTTCCTAAATTCTCAAAAAAGTGGCCCCACTTCATACTCACATAGGTGACCTTCTTATAAAGGGTATCCTGCTATACCCCGCCTGACATTCCAGCGCATAAGAGTCATTAAAAGCCAACGCTTA
Organism: Rhododendron griersonianum; assembly: GCA_018127125.1. Taxonomy (NCBI): domain Eukaryota; kingdom Viridiplantae; phylum Streptophyta; class Magnoliopsida; order Ericales; family Ericaceae; genus Rhododendron; species Rhododendron griersonianum. The sequence goes on along the minus strand of CM030790.1, from coordinate 25,676,306 downwards.
ACCTGTTTCCATTTGCAGGTATCACTGTTTCGCACCATAGGAATGAGCAAAAGAGCATGTCTCCACAGTGACCATTCTCCGTTACTCGCAAGTAGGTTGTCCCATTGAACCTAGATCTTGGGATCTCCAGTCAGCTAGGTTGGGTTTCCTTCACGGTAACACGAGCGTAGTAGGCTTTAGCCCCATTCCCTTCGATACTTTCTCAACTAGCTCTTTATTTAACCCTTTGGTTAGCGGATCCGCAATGTTGTCCTTTGACTTCACATAATCAATAGTAACAACCCCAGTTGAGAGTAATTGTCTAATGGTATTGTGTCTACGACGGATATGCCTAGACTTACCATTATACATATTACTTTGTGCCCTTCCTATTACTGATTGACTATCGCAATGGACGCAAATTGCTGGCACAGGTTTCGACCATCTTGGAATATCTTCTAAAAAATGGCGTAGCCATTCCGCCTCTTCAGTTGCTTTATCTAAAGCAATGAATTCAGATTCCATCGTAGAACGTGCTATACACGTCTGTTTTGAAGATTTCCAAGAGACAGCTGCACCACCAAATGTAAAGACATATCCACTCGTAGATTTCGAGTCTTTCATATCTGATATCCAGTTTGCATCACAGTACCCTTCTAGCACTGCTGGATATCTAGTGTAGTGCAGTCCCAAATCACGAGTATGCCTTAAATAGCGTAGTACTCTCACTATCGCCTTCCAGTGGTCATGCCCTGGATTACTCGTGTATCTACTCAATCTGTTAACTGAATAGGCTATGTCGGGCCTTGTATAGCTCATCAGATACATTAGACTCCCAATTATCCGAGAATACTCCAATTCGGATACCCCTACCCCCACATTCTTGGATAAGTGGAGACTCACATCCACAGGAGTCCTTGCTATACTCGTATCAGACTTGCTGAACTTCTCAAGAATCTTATCGACATAATGAGACTGAGATAGTGCAAGTCCATCAGATGTTCTAGTGATTTTAACACCCAGTATTACATCTGCAAGACCCATATCTTTCATGTCAAACTTCGAGTTCAACATCTTCTTGGTAGATTTGATAATCTTATCGTTACTACCAACAATGAGCATGTCATCAACGTAGAGACACAAAATGACGTACCCTTCGTCTGTGTCTTTGACATATATACATTTGTCACACTCGTTGATTGTGAAACCACTTGACATCATAGCATTGTCAAATTTCTCATGCCATTGTTTCGGTGCTTGTTTTAGACCATACAAAGATCTAACAAGTCTACAGACTTTCCCTTCTTGACTTGGCGCGGAAAAACCCTCGGGTTGTTCCATGTAGATTTCCTCATCTAAATCGCCATTTAGGAAAGCTGTCTTCACATCCATTTGATGTATCTCAAGATTTCGCAGAGCTGCAATTGCGATTATCATTCGAATGGATGTGATCCTGGTGATAGGAGAATAAGTATCAAAGTAGTCTAGGCCTTCCTTTTGTCTATACCCTTTAATGACAAGCCTAGTTTTGTACTTATCTATTGATCCATCTGCCTTCATCTTCCTCTTGAAAATCCACTTGTAGCCCAAAGGCTTACTACCAGGAGGAAGATCCACCAATTTCCATGTATGGTTTTGCAGAATGGAATCAATTTCACTCTTAATAGCCTCTTTCCATAAAGGACCCTCAGGAGAGCTCACAGCTTCCTTGAATGTTCGAGGCTCACTTTCTAACAGATACGTTAGGAAGTCTGGACCAAAGGATGTTGATGTTCTAGCCCATTTGCTACGTCTTGGCTCAACCTCAACTTCTTCCTCTTGGTCTTGACTGCTTTCATATGCAGTCTCCAAAGTCCGCTTCACGGAACTTGACTCTTTTATGGATCTATAAGGAAATATGTGTTCAAAGAACGTCACATTCCTAGATTCCATGATAGTGTTCTTGTAAATATCCAGTATCTCAAATTCATACACAAGAAACCGATAGGCAGTACTGTTTTGTGCATAACCAATAAACACACAATCAACAGTCCTTGGCCCTATCTTCTCTTTTTAGGTGGAGGTACAGCTACCTTTGCGAGACACCCCCACATTCGAAGGTAACTGTAGGTAGGCTTCCTACCTTTCCACATCTCGTAAGGAGTCTTATTGACTTTCTTGCGAGGTACCTTGTTAAGTATGTAATTTGCGGAGAGAATAGCTTCCCCCCACAAGTTCCGTGGCAACCCAGAACTTATCAACATAGCATTCATCATCTCTTTCAAGGTACGATTTTCTCGTTCAGCAATTCCGTTTTGCTAAGGGGAATAAGGTGTAGTGGTTTGGTAGATGATTCCGTGTTATGCACAGAATTCTCCAAACGGTGATTCATACTCACCACCTCGGTCACTTCTCACCACCTTAATCTTTTTGCTAAGTTGATTCTCAACTTCATTCTTATAAAGAATGAATTTGTCCAACGCTTCATCCTTGCTATTAAGCAAGTATACATAGCCATATCTGGTGCTATCATCGATGAAAGTAATAAAATACTTTCCACCAATTCGCGTTTGGACATACTTTAGATCACACACATCAATGTGAACTAAATCCAACGGCTCAGTGCTTCTTTCAACCGTTTGAAAAGAAGACCTAGTCAATTTGGCTTCAACACAAGTCTCACACTTGTGTTTTCTATCAATTTGGAAAGCTGGAATGTGGTCTAAGTTAATTAACCTTCGCAAAGCATCATAATTAACATGACCTAGTCTACCATGCCACAAATTGGAAGACTCAAGCAAGTAAGCAACTGGGGATTTCATTTTATTAATATGTGAAATTACAGTCATTACATTGAGCTTAAAAAGACCACCAGTCATATAGCCCTTTCCCACATATACCACAGCCTTGGTGACAGTCACCCTATCCGCTTCAAACACCATGCGGAAGCCATGCTTGCTCAGCAAAGAACCGGACACCAGGTTCTTACGAAAGTCTGGCACGAACAAGACATTGTTGAGAGTCAGCTCTTTGCCAGATGTCATCTTCAAGATCACCTTGCCTTGACCCTCCACCTCAGAGGTTGCAGAGTTCCCCATGAACAACTTCTCGTCGTTTGTAACTGGCTCGAAAGAGGTGAACAGCTTCTTATCACAGCAAATGTGACGGGTAGCTCCAGTATCAACCCACCACTCTTGAGGGTTTGACCCCACCAAGTTCACCTCAGAGACCACCACTGACAGGTTGACATCAGAGCCATCCTCCAATTCTGCCAAATGCGCGCGCGCCCTTGGATTCGGAGGCTTGGTGCACTCTGAAGCACGGTGCCCAACCTTGTCACAATTGAAGCACTTGCCTTGAAATTGAAACTTTTTCTTGGCAATGCCTCCTTTAGGTCCCAACTTGACCTCTTTGCCTTTCTGCTTGTCAGACTGCTTCCCAGACTGCTTTCTAGACTGATGCTTCTTCATTCTCGAAGACTGGCCATGTTCCACAACATTAGCCTTGGCGGCGTAGGTGCTCCCTACCCTTCTTTCAGCCATCTTATTGTCCTCCTCAATACAGAGCCTAACAATAAGATCCTCCATCGTCATAGCCTTTCGCTTGTGTTTCAAGTACAACTTGAAGTCTTTCCAACCAGGGGGCAGCTTTTCTATCATGCATGCCACTTGGAAAGGATCACACAGCAGCATCCCTTCGGTAGCAATTTCATGCAAGATCACTTGGAGTTCTTGAACTTGACTAATCACAGTCTTTGAGTCCACCATCTTGTAGTCCAAAAACCGGTCGACGACAAATTTCTTTGATCCGGCATCCTCGGTTTTGTACTTTCTATCTAGGGACTCCCACAGTTCCCTAGCTGACTTCTTCACACAGTACACGCTGTAAAGTTCATCGTGCAAGCAATTCAGAACATAGTTCTTGCATAAATAGTTATTCTCATTCCAAGTGATTTGGTCCCTCAGGACTTGCATGTCTTGCTCATCTTCAGCAATGACAGGTGCATCCTCACTCAAAAACCTCGCAAGGCTCAGAGTCGTGAGGTAAAACAGCATCTTCTGCTGCCACCTCTTGAAATCCACACCAGTGAATTTCTCGGGTTTCTCCCCGTGGTTCACAGGAACCGCACGCACCGCCATTACGATTGGAGGATTCTGAGCCAAAGTCACGGGAGTTTGCCCATTGTTGCCATTGGGGGTCCTGTTGCCACTTCCATTTCCAGTTTCAGTTGACATATTTTCTGAAATTTAAGATCAAACGTCAATTAGTATCGAGATCTTAATATCAGAAATGATAGAACAAAAAGCCAAATTTCTTGAACTATAATGACTGGAATTGGAAAAGCTAAGAGTAACAAATAATCTAGCAACAATTTGATCACTGTTTAACAAAACAGTATCGTACTGGGGATTAAAACGGTTAGTCCACAGTCAAATATAACAAAATGAGCTATTAAAAACCATTGGTCAAATAAATATGCACTGATGTATCAAATAATAACGGACAAAACTTTCTGATTCGAGAGTTATGCACAAACTTCAATATCCACGTATTCAATGCACCAAAAAATGGTCAATAACAGTTGCCTAAGGCCATCCACAGTGGTATAATCAAAAAAGGATAATCAATAGTTGACACATCAGCTTTTGATTATTCACTTAAGAGGTTGCTAAGCTTAACAATGTTAAGCTTCACAATGGTCACTTCTAGTTCATAACCAAAATAAGGGGTCCACTACAGTTTCTCTCTCTCTCTCTCGTGCGCGCATTCACTTCCCTCCATTTATGTTTTTTGGGGCAAAAATATATTGATTTCCTCTTTTAATTTTGGGAAAAAATCGGTGACTTTTATTCCCTTTTATTATGAATATATATATATATATATATATATTTTTTGGGGGGGGGGAATAAAAACGAGAAAGAAGAGTGAAATACCTTAATCCGGCGAAGATAGGTTGGATTGTAGATGATCGAAAGATATGAGTTTCACTTTTTGAAGGAAAGAAAGAGAAATAATTTGTCGGTGAAGTGAAGAAGATATAGAGTATGCGAAGAAGAGAAAAAGAAAATACCAGTTAAAACACGCGTGTATACAAATTTTGGAACTAGTTAACTTATGTAGTGTGAAGTCCACAAATTTTGATTATTGAAAAAGGTTGCTAGTTTTGGTTATCCAAAGCCTAAAATTTGATTATTTTTAAGGATGTTGCTAAGTTTAATTATACCATTGTGAGCCATTTTTTTGCACCAACATTGTTAACTTTAAAAACAATTGGCTTTTGATTATACCACTGTGGATGGCCTAATATCTCCTACTGAATGTACCCAATAGCTAGCATATAATAGGTTAAAAACCTAGCACCATAAAACTGTTATTCACGGCAATAATGACTAGGGAATAAATACTACTGACTTTACTCCCCAAAATCATGACAATGGAAACTTTTAAAGATATCAATGCTCTTGACCAAAATGAATATTGTCTTTACTACAAAACCCTTTTGCTGTTACAAAGACTTATTCAAAAGTCAAAACAAATATGTCTCTTTTAAACACAGTGAGCCTAACACTTTTAAAGACCAAATAAAACCGTAGCAGTTTTGTTTTGTTTTTTTTCCCCTTTTTCCTTTTTAACTACGAAAATGGCTTTTACCTTTACAAAGATCCAAAAACACAGTCAAGCAATTTCAATACTCAAACTACTGATCATGCAAAACCACAATACTCATCTGAGATTAATATAAATATTGAAACCGAGATGCTAATTAATCCAGTAGAGATGGGGAAACAACAACTCAGAGGCAGCTTCAAATTCTAGACAGGTAGGAAACTACTTTGCTACATGCCAATTTTCAAATGAAGTCGAGCACAAAACCCACTAGCAAATAGCAAAGATTTTAGCCAATGTACATGCTAATCAGAACAGTTTCTAAAAATTGATGCTAACTAGAATGCTCTGACTTTATAATAAAATAAAAAATATGGTCACGGTCTCCAAAATCTCAACAGTGTTTTAAAGAAAGAAACCCATTTACTGAAAACCAATCTGTTAACACAGAAAACCGATTTTAAAATGGATGCGTGAACCTTGTTAACAATTCCCAGAAACGGTTTGTAAACTGTTTTCAACAGGAAACACTATTTTTCCAAAAGAGACTTTGTCTTAAGATTGTAGGAAAATAGTGCGGAAAAACAATAAATGATTTTACTAATTTCTGGAAATTACAACATGAACATGAATTACAAAATTACAAAATATGAAAAGTAGACATAAACTGTAAAAGAGTATTAGAAATTCCAAACCGAGACTCGTTTCGTTCAACGGTGCCCTTAAGACATATTCGCCGCCTCACCGGTGCTGGAGGTTGTGCCGGTGTTCGTCTCCCAGGATTGACTCGGTTACCACTCAGCCGCCGGAGCACCGCCGTAGACTACCCGTCGAACCAGTCTGTACTCTCTCTCGCGAAAAGAACAATAGTATTGCAGAAGTAGTAGAGATGATTGTTTTTGGTGTGTTGAAACCAAAGGTAGAGGTCCCCTTTTATAGCTGAAGGAGGAGCCTCTACCATCAATACGACAATGAATACAAATATTCATGGAGGTGCCAATAATCAATAGGGGAATTGATTTCGCAATTCAATTCTGGAATAAAACTGATACAGTTATTATTCCCGAAATTGAATATACAATCATGGGTATTAACTCTGGTAATCAACCAGCTTTTGACCATCCAACCGTGTACTGTTGTTGGTCCGAAACCCACTTTGAGAGACAATTTCTCATTCATCTCTCAATGGAATTTGTTCTTTTTTCCAACGGTTTAAACTCCTTATCAAGGAGTATCTAAAACCCACTTGGGCCCACCTCGCGCAGTGTGGGTCCCACCAAATTCTCTTTGGTTAAAATTCCATTTTTTCAACAAATACGTCCTTTGAAGTATAATAATCCGGAAGTCCGGGTATCGTACCCAAGGGAATATCATCATGGCTCGATTGGATTTGTAGAAGTAAGATTTGCGGCCTTAAGACGGCCAACTTTATGACTAGTTTGAAACGGAGAAAATGTGCAATAAAGGTGTGATTTGAAAACGATTTAAACTAAGCGGCTAGGTTTAGAGGATTTCAACACCCACAACTCGAATCAATCAGCTTTTCTCGCGAATTACTCGGGTTGAGATACGCGTCAACGATCTCCCAACCCGGAAGATTTATCATTAAGACCATTTACTAGAAAAGGAGTCGAAACACCAAAAGAGTTCTAGTATTCATCTAGCAAACGCAAGGGATGACATAGCTCCAAGCATCGATGCGTGGCAAGTAGGTTTGCTCTTGCCTATGCATGATCAAAGAGGTTAACATCGCCAAGTTTTGATAGATAAATACGAACTACCTTGATTTTCCAATTAAACATGAAGATTTATTGAGAGAAAAACATGATCAATCCAAGTCATGGAGTGCTAATCACCTCATGACCAAGCCTAATTGATTACTCACTCATGCTAGGAATTGAATCAACAAAGCTAAATATTGAAAACATGACGGAATTCAAAATAAACTAGAGATTTAGATAGATCAAGAGTGTAGCTACAACAATGAAGAGAAAAATAACTAACTACAATTATCTAAGGAAGAAAAGTGTAGATTTAACTAAGAAAATGAAGAACAAAGCAAGAACAATAGCAAGAGTAAGCAACAAGAAATGAAATCCTATTCTAGATCGGAAAAAGTGCTATCCTACTCTACTTCTACCTACTCTCCTTGGTTGATATTTGTGATATAATGGGGTATTTATACAAGCCCTCATTCGCCCACAGAATATCTCAAAAACGCCCTAAAAATCTGCTACGAAGGCCTTTGGTATCGATAGAAGGAAATGGTGTATCGATACCGAACAGCTTTGATCTTTTCTACTGAGCCGCTGTAGCAACTCGGTATCGATACAAGGAAAGTGTTGTATAGATACCCAATGGTTATGACCCCACTGGATTCTGCTTGCAAACTGGTATCGATACACCATTTTATCGACCCCACAGCTTCCACAGCACGCAACAGCTTTCACAGCATCTTATTTTCATTCCTTAAACTTAAGTAAAGCCTACATTTTAAATCTTTCTTTTATCTTTTCTTTATTTTATTTATTTAATAAAAATAAGGAAATACCCCCCATTTGGAAACAATGGCATTACCAGAAATTTGAGATTTCAATCCAATCAAAATGTTGACCCCCATCCATGGCATCAAAACGCTCCTTATTCACACGATTTACCTAAAAACACTAAAAACATACCTTACGTGCAATATTAAAGAAAACACTAGCTTTATAAACATAAATACGATAAAACTAAGGACTTAAGCACCAAAAATATGTATTATTGGGTGCTTATTAACTCGCCTCTCGCCCCTCTCTAAATGACACCGTCCATCCCAAACCTCCACACCCACTTTATATCTCTCTTGCTCAATAGTTCCGACAACGATTGGCGTCTAGCTTTAGCCAACAATGGAGGATCCGCCCCCCCTCTCTCTCACACACACACACTAAATAACTGTTGGAAAAATTGGGTAAAGCGTTTGGGTTGTCCTAAATATCCCAGATTTGGGAAAAAAAAAGAGAGGATAAAACCCAAAATGGGGAAGGGTTTGGGTCAAGAATTGGAGAAAGATTTTTGTGATTTTTACCCAAAATTTGAATTTGGGTATTAAAATAGGTCAAGATTGGAGATGCTCACCGTGTTTTCCCAAACAATTGTAAGCATCTATATCACCCTCACCACATGGCCCTGTTTTAACGAGCCAAAAGTGAGAAACTGCATGGCATCAGCCTCGTCATTATCTGGGTCAATTTAGTATATGCTACAGTGCCTCGGTAAGAAAAACAAGGCACTGTTCACTCGTTTTTTAATAGAATATTATTTCGGGAAAGAACAAAACCCTTTAGCTTCTCTATTCCAAGGCTCCAGCTCATTCTTTTACGTATTAACTTTTTGTAAATTTACAATTAATGATTTTCATTTTTTTTTTTAACGCGAATGGCTTTCATAAGTCTCCGATCTCTGATGCGACGACAACATTTAAGGAATTCTTTAAGCTCGGTTTAGAATGAAACCCCGTATTCAAATATGATCATTGAAATATAGCTGTTATGACAGTTGAAAAATATAGCCATTACAAATATGACGCATAAGAATAGATCCGGTTAGAAAAATATAACGATCGAAGAATCTAAAAAATAACATTTAAATTGAAAAATATGACCATAGCTATAACAATAGAGCTGTTAGAATATAGTCGTGGCAAAAATATAGCCGTAAAAAAATAAGAGAGTGATTTATGCACTCCACAAATTGATAACCGCACTCCCAAAGGGGACTTCCTTTAGAAGTGTGATTATCAATTTTGGGAGCGCCAAAATCAATTCCCAAAAAATATAGCAGTTATAAAGTATGATATTTGAAAAATAATAAAAGAAAAATTGACATTTCAATATTATGTTAGAAGAAGAAGGAAATAATATACTAATAAATTTTAAGGTAGAATAGAGAGTCATGTTTTAAAAAGGGAATTGATTTTGCCACTTTCTTTTTAGTTAATGCCATTCTCTTTTTCTCACAAAATAAATCATTTAATCAAGACACAAAGAGAAATGATATTAACAAAAAATGAAGTGACTCTCCTTTAAAAATGACTAGCTAAAATAATAAAGTTATTTTTTAAGGTGTAATTTGATATGAAATTTAAAGTGTGCATATGCAAAGACTCTTTCCCTGAAGACAAATTCAGTTCCAAGCATTTTAGGGTTTCTGTTTCCGTTCGTTCCCAATCTCGTCTCCAAATCAGTTTCGTCTGTCTAATCTTTTTGGTAAGGAACGCTTCATCTTCCTCTATAAATTTGGTCGGTTTCAGTCATACATTTATTAATGACGGCATGCATTGTCTGTTTGTCCTTGGTTCTTAGCTTGATATTTTTTCGATCAAATTCTTAGCGTTCTTATGCAAACAAGGCAGGTAAGATGGAAAACCCAGCTGCAGATCAGCTTCCAGAAGCACATTCGTTGCCTGACGGGTTCGTCGATAGCTCACCGGAACCGTTGGCCCCTTCAACACTGACACTCGAGCAAGAAAAACCAGTGATTGATTACAAGGAGGAGAAATTAGTAGAAGCAGATTCAAGACATGAATTAGTACTCAACGAGCTTCAGCCAAGTGAGGGAAAAACCGAAAAGAGTGAGAATTCTAGAACCTTTCCTGTTCTATTATCTGAAAATGACGGGTGTGATGAATCACCAACACCTGAGCAAGAAAACTCATTAAGTGATTATAAAGAGGAGAGGTTAGTAGAAATAGATTCCAGACCCGAATTAGTAGTGAACGAGCTTCAGTCAAGTGAGGAAAAAGCCGAAAAGAGTGAGAATTCTAGAACCTTTCCGGTCCCATTGACTGAAAATGATGATGTGTGTGATGGGTCACAGGGGTTAGAACTGCTCGGCAAGGGCAGTTCTTCACAGAGTGAATGTATATCGGTTAGGGCTGAATTAGCGAAGCCTGTTTCTGGAGCTCAAGAGCAATGTCTAAGTTCAAAGAAAGGTTATCATCTCTACCTTAGCTACCTTTATTTCCGAGTTTTATTTTGTTTTGCTGTATATTTCGTGAACTAGATGTTCAGGCAGCCTTAGGATTTCGGTTCAGCGGTGACAAAATTGTGGAGAATTTTTTTGCAATGCAATGCAAAACAAAATTAAATAGATAGTATATAAGAATATTTTGGCGTGTTCACGTGCCCTTGAGATGGAAATCAGATGAATCCAATGTTTATACATATGTCCGCCCTGTGTCTATATTTGAGTCCATGTAAATGATGTTAGTGCATGGATTGGGACTATCATTTTCCAATTTCATGTGTTATTTTAACCTATATACTTGAAAAGTGAGTGGGGGAATTCTGATCTGAGTTTATCCTTATTCGTTTCTTTCTTCTTTTGCAGCAATTGAAGGAGGCATAGGGACACAAGCTGCCCAGATGAAGGAGGTGTCTTCAGCTGACAGTGCTGAAAACAACAGAAAAATAGTTAGTATATATCAAAGCTCCTAATTCTTTTAGAGATAGATGCTGTTTTGAGTCACCCTTTTCTTTTTTCTTAGCTTTCTCTTTGCTTTATTATTTTATTTTTCTTCGAAAGTCTTTTTTTCTTCTTTTCCTTTTTGAATGTTCGGGAGTAATCATCTCCTGTAACTCCAAAAAATTTCGTTGTTCCCACTTTTAACTGTCAGTTTCTGATTGACCCAGTTTGTTCTTCCTTCTGGCGTACAAATGGTGTGCCCCTTTAGGTGTTTACATTAGTTAGTTTTAACTAATGAAAAAATAATGAAGTACTTCCATTAATCTACGTGGTGAATGTGGTTAAAGACGTAGTGGGAAGAGAAACGAACTTATTGGTACATATGTAGCTAGTTTAGCTACACATTGTTTGAAATAGGAATCCCAAATCCTGTTTGAGGCAACTAAGGAAAGAAAACGTTTTGGCTGATTTGATAGATTACCTGCACGATTTGCAAGCTCAACTTCGTATGAATACTAAATGGTGATTACCATTCGAAGTTAGATGGTCATTTGAAAGTTTTAAAATATTGGTTCACTGTAACTGAGAATTTAACGGAGGTATTGGGAAAAGTTATGCCTTTTTGTTCCAGTGACTGATCATACAGGGGTTTCCAATTAGATCCTTCAAGTTTCATGAGTAGACACGATTTAATCATCTCAACCCAGAAAAGATGTTTAGCCACAACTGCTTTTTCCACACTTGCAGCAGGTTGTAAGTGAAATACCTTTGAGTTCGAGATAACGTTTAGATCTCACCATTCCACTATACCTAACATCTGTGCAGAATAAGATTGGGGCGCTTCTTAAGCATGACAACTGTCTCATGGTGAACCACGATTTGTCTAAACCCATGGGCCATGGCCCAATGACCAAGGGGGTGTGGATTACAACGACGAAGGATCCTGAAGTTGGCTTTCGTACTGATCTAGCTTCATTTGTTTTCTGCCACTATATCATTAATGGTTGCAAATTTGCTATATGATTTTGTTTTTGTTTTTGAAATTTTGTGGGTTTCTCCAAGTTCTCTTCTGATTGTCTCTTATACTATTTTGGTATCCTTCATGATGTGAACAACAGCCCCCCGCGGTCGGCAGTGGTGGCATACCAAAATATCTGTTGGCTCTATCTTGACTCGGAAATTTTGGCTGTACTTCGTGATTCGTGTGCTGTTTTGTGCTGACTCCTTGTGTAACCACCAAGAGATATTTCATGATGCTTGTTAAGTATGTTGATGGTTGGGCGACATTTCTTTGTCAGGAAACCTCTGAAGTGAAACGAAAGAACACAAAGCGGGCCTTTAAATCTGAGAAGGAGTTTCTAGAGTTCACGTTGAAATATCAACAAGTTCTTGCTGAAAGAGATTCAGGTAGCTTATTTATCAAGAATTCGATGGCTGCTGTCTTCATGTTCAACTGTTTTTTTTTTTGATAACTAAATAATTGTATAAAAGAAGGCATTAAGGGAATGCTCACCATATACAAAAAAGGCCACCAAGACAAAAAGGCCCTATTCACCACCATGTGAATTGAACAACTCAAACCAATCTAGAAAATGAAGGGAACATTCTCCCTTGTCCCAACTAGACTAACTACTAACCATCAAAACTTTTAATTTTAAACAAAGGCTTTTCGACCCCTTCAAAACATCTCGAATTTCTCACGCCAAATAGTCCACATCAAACAAAGAGGAATCATAGCCCGTACGTGCTTTTTCTTTTTACCCACTCTAGCACCCCTCTAAGCGATTAAAAGCTCCATAACATTTCTCGACGTATCCCATTGTAACCCAAACCCGGATAACACCGCGGACCAAAGTTCCCATGCCACCGAGCAATGGATGAGAAGGTCAAACACCAGTTAACAATAATTCTTCGTCAAGGACGCTTTTATTTTCCAAAACGCTGGCCACAGAAGGGTAGAGTTACCACTCCCCCGCAACGCTTGATAATAAGATTTCACAAAAAAGACCTGATTTAGAAAGATTCCAACTCATTGTTAGACTTGTCCCACATTGCTCATCTAAGCCACCCAAGCTTGGTTAATAAATTCTAGAGGCTACTCCACCTATTGCCATTTGGTTTTAGGTTGGAACCCTCCAAGAAATTCAACACTCATCTCATCCTCTCCTTCTCCTATTCCTTGCATACCGTACACTCTAGAGAATAGAGCCATCAAAGCTTTCTCCTCCCCATCTCGAACATGTCTATGCGAACGACTATCCCAAACCGTAGCCCCATCATAGAGAAGAAGATAATCTGAGACTCTTTGTAATGACCCGCGCTAGCTGACCTGTGTACCCTTAGCCTAACCACGTGGCTTAAAAGGTTAACCTCAGGTTCTATAGTACTGCTTGGGTTTCCTTATATATTGAATTAACTTTTTCCAATTTTCCGGTGTGGGATCTTATAATCTCCCCACCTTGGCTGGAATGTCCCCGTTACATTGACCCAGTAACTTCCCCTGGTGGCCATGGTGTGGCACTTAGTTATGTACAACACATCAGTGTGCTCGTACCAGATTCTAAAGATGGCCCCCGCCATGTCGACCACGGTTATGCTCCGATACCACCTGTAACGACCTGTGCTGTTTACCCTTAGCCTAATCATGTGGCTCAAAAGGTTAACCTTAGGTTGTACAGTAGTTGCTTGGGTTTCTTACATATCAAATTAACTTTTTCCAATTTCCCGATGTGGGATCTTATGCTCTTGCATCCCTTTCGCAAGCCAAACGAAAAGTACTCAAGAAAGCCACCACAAGCTCACTTCTCCACACCACACATGGTCCTAAAACCTCACCCTTCTCCCCTCGCCAACTGCCAAATGAGTATAATTTACAAAGGCTCACATCACGGGAAGACCATCCTCCCCACTCACATCCGTACTTCGCTACAGCCACTTTTCTCCACCATCTCTCTCTTTCACATGCAAACCTCCAAAGCCATTTCCCTAGTAGAGCTTGATTGAACAGCTTTAAACTTCTCACACCCGATTCTCCTTCTCGAATGGGAGTACACACTGTATCCCAATCAACTAGATGATACTTAAACTCTTCCCCCACAGAAAATCCCTTTGTATCTTCTCCAACTGCTTAACAACCAAAACCATAATAACAAACCTAGACATAAAATAAGTGGGCAAGCTAGAAAGCGTACTTTTGATAAGTGTCAGTCTACCTCCTTTTGGAATATATTGACGCTTCCATCCCGCTAACCTCTTCTGAAATCTTTCCACAACTGAGTTCCACGCTGTCTTTGATTTGAAAGAGGAGCCCAACGACATGCCCAAAGAGGAGCTCAACTGTTAATGCTTATAACTATGGACTTCTGTTGGTTCAGGAGACAGTTATTTGGTCTCCGGTTGTCGTTTGTCTTGTATGAACTAATGAAATCTTTTTGTGTAGCTGCATCTGATGTTAGAATCATAAAAGCTACTTTATAATGGTGAGGCTTAAGTCATGTCTGTCATTGTTTTTTATTGATGGTTTGCGTATCCCTTAAGGTGTTGGCACTAACATTCTCGAGAAGTTAAACAGAACATTTTGTCGTAATGTGCTCACCAACCTAATAGCGTCCAATATTTGTTTCTAGATTGTGTCTTTTTCTGACAAAAGACTCCTCAATAGATAAGTAAAATCCTTCTGTCAATCAACCATCTCATGGGACATGTACGCCAAATCTCCTTGAAATTAGAGCAGCACGAGACTTTCCGATGGTGAAGTGTAAGATTTGCAGGTTGCTATTGGTACAATATTGCATGAAGCTTGTGTATCCGCTGCATTGGGTAGCTAAACACCTAAACCTCTTGCTATATTTTAGCTTGTCCATATCTTGTGCAGTTTTGGCACAAGAGTTAGGTATGGAGAAAAGGTGGCCATATTGTTTGTCTCTACATCTCTCTAGTGGTCCTATATAGAGCATTTTCATTAGGAATTTTATCAGAAAACGTGAAGAAATAGCATTTGCACCTTTGGAGCAACATTGCTCAAATATAGCCTTTTATCACTATTCATTCCTAGAGTATAGCTTTAGCCTTACGTCGCTACAGTTTAAACACGTCAGGTATGCTCTACCATCTGTTTACTGATATTTCCGGGTGGAGAATTTATTACAGTATTTAGTACCACAGATGATTAGGGTACAATAGACGAGCACGGGACTTGTTATCTAGCTATGATGTGCTGGGTACATGGATAGGACTTTGTGTATTGAGTTTGCTGAAGCCGTTAAACTGTCTGCATCCCTCTTAGGTTTTGTCATGAGAACACACAAGTTTTGTCGAATTCAGAGACTGGCTGATGTTTTGCTTCTTGTTCGAGAAACTGTTTCTTTTTTCTTCAATTGACCGGTTAAATAATCTGTATGCGTTATGAGTTTCATTGGAAACATTTCTAATGCACTACTATATAGATGAAAAATTCAAGTTGCATGCAATTTCCATCAATAGGTTCATATTGAGAACTTCTGTAAAATTTGAGATTGTCTGGAAAGTCTTAGTCATGTCTCTTGAGAACTTTGGCAGATTTTATCAGTAGACACTTCGACTTTGCTGAAAGCTGGAAATGACATACGAGAAATTACACAAAGTTCTTAGGGTAAATTACAGTTAACCTTTGATAACTATGGCTCGGAGACACTTTACCGATCTAATCATTATTTTTGGCACTTAGCCCCCCCTAACTATTGGAAACCCTTATCTGGCTGACTTCCATAACGGAGAGGCCTTAAGTTACCATCTTGCCCTTCGCAAAAACACGCATCTGCTAAGGCCGAAAAGCCATTTCTTTCCCTAACCCTAAATCTTGATTTGGAGCCAAAAAGGAGTGCCCTAAAATCTGTGGGCCTCTTAATTGTTGGGGAATTGCAGGACGACGCCTCTAGTCGATGAACAGACGTTCCTTACCCAACTCACCCAAACCCCGCTGGAAAGAAACGATATCACTGGCGTCAAGCTTCTTCTCCTTGACAAATGGATCCACCCTTTGGTCATGACGCAGCTCCGGCTGTTGTTCCAGTACGAGGAACAGAGCCGCCACGGCTTCCCATTACGATCCTCGAAGTTCAAGAGGAGTCCCTTGTTGCTGCCGGAATCCAAAGGCAGAATCTCCTGCAACGAGTGCCTTCCGAGCAACTGGGACAAGTTCTCCGTTGTCCCCCTCGACAATGACGGTGTCAGCCCTAACAACGACAAGTTCAAATCGATTCTGTTCTCCCTAACCAAAAAGAGCCCCAGAATGACATCGTCCTCATTTGAGACGGCGTCACCGTTTACAGGGAGGGAGGAACTTTGGAAGATTGCTCTAGCAAAGCTCTCGCACAAGCTGATCCAAGGGACCAAGGAGCGAGACAACGCCGTCCTTGAAGCCTCAGGCTCAAGCACCCCATAACCGGCTGCTTCGAAATCACCAGCCGGGGAGAGGTGGGGGGAAGAGGAGAGAGACCGTTGGCTTTGGTAAGGTAAGAGGATAGAGAGACAGACGCGTGCGTGTGTATATATATTTATTTACTTACAGTGGTTATCCTATAAGGGATCCCTTAAAATTGGTAAAATGCAGACCTCATAGATCCCCCAATCTTCGAAGATCCAAACCGTTCGATGTGTTCAGAACATGATTTTAAGGGTCCCCGCGAGAAATCAACAAAAAATATGACCGGGAAGTGCTTGATATGAGCAGTTTTTTATTGGACCGTTCAATAAAAACTGCACAGATCAAGCACTTTCCGGTCATATTTTTTGCTGATTTCTCGTGGGGACCCTTAAAATCACGTTTTAATCACACTGAACGATTCGGATCATCGAAATTTGATCGGGATCTATGAGGTCCGCATTTTAGCAATTTAAGGGATCCCTTATAGGATAACCACTGATTTACAGATAACAACAGTGGTTATCCTATGAGGGATCCCTCATTTTTCCTACGTTGCGGACCTCCCGTTTCTGGTTTATATTTTGATGATTCAAACCGTTCAACTTGTTTAAAACATGTTTTTAAGGATACTCGCAAGAAATCAGCTCAAAATATAACCGGGAAGTGCTTGATCCAACAGTTTTTCATAAAGCTTGATAGGAGCTGTTGTATAAAAAACTGTTTGGATCAAGTACTTACTGATATTCTTTTGAGTTGATTACTTGTGGGTACCCTTTAAAATATGTTTTAAACAACTTGAACGGTTTGGATTATCAAAATATGACCCGGAAATTGGAGGCTGCATATAAGCAAAATCAGGAATCTCTCATAGGAAGTGGACTGCATATATAGGGGCAGGTTCCTCCCATACAAATTGTGACACTCCATCTCAGCCATTGAAACCAAGGGCTTAGATTAAAACTTAAAACATCTCCGCTCTCCTCCCACCAATGTCTTCTCTCTCCTCAACCCTCACCTCTGTTCTCTCCCTCCCTCACGCTTGTTCTTCGTTGAGCCTCACCGTTGCCATCCGACAAGGTGCTTGCTTCTCCAATGAGGGCTTGCTTCTCCATACTCGCCCTCCCATGCCTCGCGCACGTCGCTCTCCGCCGAACAACTTCTTGGTCTTGCCTTCGTCTGATTGCTGCGATGCATGTCAGGGACCTTCGTCGGGGAAAAAAAAAAAGGGTTCGGATGAGCCTGAAACTTATGGTGGTCATGAAATCTTAGAGAATCAGTTATAGATTTGGGTAACAATTTCTCGAAGGAAAAATAATTAGTTTTTTTTTCTTAATTAGAAATGTTTCAGAATCATTTGTGTTTGTATTTAGTTGATATTGACGCATAGTGAATTTGTTTTGGGTGAATTTGTTTCAGCTAGTTTTGGGATTCATGAGATGGATGCATATGGGCACCAAGTGTTTGATGTTATTCCCCAAAGGTGTTTCTGCTGTTAGGGTCATTGTGGATTGGATAAATTGCAACAGAAACAGTATATTGGGGTGCTGTTAGGGTGGTTGTGGGGGTGGCGGTGATGGTGGTTGTTGTGGCGGCGGAGGTTGTTCCTCAGTTGACTGAGGAGTGGGTGGTCTTGTTGATTATTCCATTTGAGACTGTGAAAGTGAAAATGTTTGTGGGATGCCTTTAAATTTCTGGTGATTTACTCGGGAAAATATAGTAATGTTCCAAAACACCAGATTTTGGGGGAAAGGTTTTGCACACTATGGATTACAGCAAACTGGAGAAAGAAGAAGGTACTCAACTACTTCAAGGGAAAAAGGTTGTAGTCATTGGCTACAAAAAGATCGGCCATTTCAATTGTGATGACAACTCATTTGAGAAGTTCGATAACATTAGCACTTGCCGTGTTTAACTGGATGTTTCATTATCGAATAAACCGGGGTATCAGATTTGTATAACCGTATGCGCATGTAGCATTGCCCTCATTTTCCGGTTCTCATTCGTAATGGTTATGTGAAATATAAACTTAGCATTTGGCCCTTCCTAGTGTAAATCAGTTTTCACCTACTTATTTTGTTGTGATTCATGGTATCAAAACTATGGATTGGAATTGCCTTGTAAATGGGAGTGGAGTATAGAAATTCATGGCATTAGAATCCATATCATGTAGCCAATTTTCCTTCCTGTTGAAAAGAACTCCAAGATTCAAGATACGTCAATGTGTTTGATCCAGACCCAAAATTGTTGAAATCAGGGGAGCTACGCCGGGAAGTCCAAATGTTCGACAAAATCGACGTGAACAGAGACAGGTATGTCGATGTGTTTGATCCAAGACCCAACATTGTTTGAACACTCAGCAGAAATCCAAGACCCAAAATCGTTTAAACCCTAAGCAGAAATCAAAGACCTTAATGTTGAGAGATAGAAAAGAGGTATAGAATATTACCTCAATTGTCGCTGGTATGGACCCCAGAATTAGGGCTTGGATTCGGGGTGAGAAAGATTACAGTCGCAATGGAGGGCGAGTATGGAGAAGCAAGGACCTCGTCGGATGGCGGCGAGGAGGCTCGACGAAGAACAGACGTGAGGGAGAGAGAGAACAGAGGTGAGGGTGAGGCTCAATGAAGAAGAACAGGTGTGAGGGAGAGAGAACAGAGGTGAGGGTTGAGGAGAGAGAACGGCAATTTTTTTTTACTAGGAGATAGAGAAGACGTTAGTGGGAGGGGAGAGGAGGTGTTTTAAGTTTTAATCTCAGCCCTTGGTTTCAATGGCTGAGATGGAGTGTCGCAATTTGTGTTGAGTTTTGTGTGGGAAGAACCGGCCCCATATATATATATACAGTCCACTTCTTATGAGGGATCCCTTAGCTTAAGTGCGGACCTCATAGATCCCAATCGAATTTTGATGATCTGAACCGTTCAATATGATCAGAACATGATTTTAAGGGTCCCCGCGAGAAATAAAAAAAAAATGACCGGGAAGTGCTTTATCCAAGCAGTTTTCATTGAACGGTTCAGTAAAGAACGGCACAAATCAAGCATTTCCCGGTCATATTTTTTGCCGATTTCTCGGGGGAACCCTTAAAATCACATTCTGCACACATTGAACGGTTCGGATCATCGAAATTTGATCGGTAAAGGGAGGTCCTCACTTAAGGTCCTCATAAGAAGTGCATTGTGTGTGTGTGTACACACACACATACAGTCGGCTTCTTATAAGGGCATCCGCATTTTAACTAAAATGCGGACGTCCCCTTTCCCGACCAAATTTCGATGATCCGAGCCGTTCAATGTGTTCAGAACGTGATTTTAAGAGTTCCCATGGGTAATCGGCAAAAAAAATGACCGGAAAGGGCTTTGATCGGATCAGTTTTTAATAAAAACACTATAAAAAAAACTGATCCGATCTAGCCCTTCCCGGTCATTTTTTTAGGTGATTTCTCGTAGGTACCTTTAAAATCACGTTCTAAACACATTGAGCGGCTCGAATCATCAAAATTCGATTGGGAAAGGGGACGTCCGCACTTTAACACAGTGTGAACGCCCTTAGGAGAAGTTTTGTGTGTGTGTGTGTATATATATATATAGTCCGTTTCAAATGAGGACCACCTCATTTTAGTTAAAATACGGACCTCCCAATTTCACCACCTTCCCGATCGAATTTCGATGATCCGAGTCGCTCAATGTGATCAGAACGTGATTTTAAGGGTACCCGCGAGAAATCACCAAAAAAAATGACTAGGAAGACTTCATCTGAACAGTTTTTTATTGAAAGGTTCAGTAAAAAATTGCTCAAATCAAGCCCTTCCCGGTCATTTTTTTTGCCGATTTCTCACGGGTACCTTTAAAATCACGTTTTGAACATATTGAGCAGCTGAGATCATCGAAATTCGATTGGGAAAGGGGAGTCCGCATTTTAAGAGGTCCTCATTTGAAACTTTCCCTATATTATATACATATATACTAGTGCTAGCCCGTGCCTACGGCACTACGCATCCCGGTTGGAAGGGGATGACAGTTGTGTGATTTAGGTGAAAACCATGGGCACTTAACCGGGAAGTGGGAGGATGCACTACAGCCTTTGGATGAAATGAATCTAAGCCGTTCCAACAACTTGTCCCCACACCCTTCTGTTTTATAATAGAGATATACGAGACGGTTCCAGGGACATCTAAAAAACACCCCAAAGTTCCCGATCAAACTTTGATGATCCGAACCATTCAATGTGTTTAAAACGTGTTTTTAAGAACACCCGCGAGAAATCAGCTCAAAATATGATCGAGAAGTGCTTGATCCAAACAGTTTTTCATTTCCAAACAGTTTTTCATTTGTTTATGAAAAACTGTTTGGATCAAGCACTTCTTGGTCATATTTTGAGCTGATTTCTCGCAGGTACCCTTAAAAACATGTTTTAAACACATTGAACGGTTTGGATCATAAAAATTTGATCAGGAACTATGAGATCGAGATTTGGGGTGTTTTTTAAGATGTTTTTTTGGGGTCATTTTTTGCTGGTTTCTCGCAAAGACCTTTAAAATCACGTTCTGATCATATTGAGCGGTTCGGATCATCAAAATTCGATCGGAAGAGAGGAGGTCCTTAACTCATTAAGGGATCCCTTATTGGAAGGGGACTGATATATATATATATATATATATATATCGGGGCGGTTCTGGGGACACCTATCAAAACATCTTAAAAAATATCTCATAGTTCCCAATCAAATTTTGATGATCCGAGCCACTCAACTTGATCAGAACGTGATTTTAAGGGTACCCGCGAGAAATCAAGAAAAAGAATGACCCGAAAAGGCTTGATCTGAGCAGTTTTAGCTCAGATTTGATGAACGGTTCAATTGAAAACTGCTCAAAACAAGCACTTCCTGGTCATTTTTTTGCTAATTTCTCATAAGCACCCTTAAATCACATTCTGCACATATCGAACGGTTCGGATCATAAAAATTTGATCGGAAACTATGAGATTGAGATTTGGTAGGGGTGAGCATGGTCCGGATTGGTTCGGTTTTGTAGTAAACCAAGAACCAAACCAATACCTATGGATTATGAATTTTGAGAACCAAACCAATCCTTAAATTTATAAAACCTAACCAATCCAGACCTTTAAGATATGGATCGGTTTCGGTTTTGAACCACGGTTTGCTTGAAGTTAAAATATCAATTTATACACGATTTAAAGTACTCAAAATGACATAGATAAATAAAACCAAAACTTATATTTAAACTTAAAATTCTATTGAAATCACCAAAACTCATCAAAATCAACCATCACCAAAACTCATGAACTAATAGAAATTTAAGGCAATTACTATTCGCAGTAAAGGAATGTAGCGGTGAAGTGGAGTACTAAATTAGGAAATAAATTAGGAAATCAATTCACCATGGCATAGCCTATGTTTATTGGTGTATCTATATTAAATTAAAAAATATATAAATGCATATATACGGTCCAGATCGGTTTGGAACCAATACCGTTAATGTAAATCCACAAACCAAACCATATAACTCAGTTTTGAATTTTTTTAAAACCAAGACCAAACCATACTACTTAAAAACCAACAAAATAATTCGTTTTCGATTAGTTTGGACTGGATTTACGGTTTAACGGATTATTTGCTCACCCCTAAGATTTGGGGTGTTTTTTTATATTTTTTTTAGGTGTCCCTGGAACCGCTATATATATATATATATATATATAACGAGCTTCCTGTGAGGACCTTAAATAAGCTCCTTAAGTGCAGACCTCCTCATTTCTCCCATTTCCCGATTGAATTTCGATGATCCGAGCCGCTCAATGTGATTAGAACGTGATTTTAAGGGTACCCGCGAGAAATCGGCAAAAAAAATGACCGGGAAAGGCTTGATTTGAGCAGTTTTTTTTTTGGAACCGTTCAATAAAAAACTGTTCGGATGAAGCCATTCCCGGCCATTTTTTTGACGATTTCTTGCAAGGACCCTTAAAATCACGTTCTGATCACATTGAGCGGCTCGGATCATCGAAATTCGATCGGGATCTATGAGGTCCGCACTTAAGCTAAGTAGGGGATCCCTCATAAGAAGAGGACACACACACACACTCTCTCTCTCTCTCTCTCTCTCTATATATATATATATATATATAGTGAGCTTCCTGTGAGGACCTTAAATAAGCTCCTTAAGTGCGGACCTCCTCATTTCTCCCATTTTCCAATTGAATTTCGATGATCCGAGTCACTCAATGTGATCAGAACGTGATTTTATGGGTACCCGCGAGAAATCGGCAAAAAAATGACCGGGAAGGGCTTGATTTGAGCAGTTTTTTTTTGAACCGTTTCAATAAAAAAACTGTTCGGATGAAGCCCTTACCGGCCATTTTTTTTGACGATTTCTCGCGGGGACCCTTAAAATCACGTTCTGATCACATTGAGCGGTTCGGATCATCGAAATTCGATCGGGATCTATGAGGTCTGCACTTAAGCTAAGTAGGGGATCCCTCATAAAAAGGGGACACTCTATATATATGTGTATGGGAGAGAAGGGTAATAACGTCTATAATTTTCAAATGGGAGGGCTTGACGGCATGTGACTAGCACATGACATTTACCATCCAATTCCTAGCAGAATGCAAAAAGGAAGAAGGATTCCATTACTCAGGGGGTTAAGTGCCAGAAATAATAGTTAGAGGGGGTAAAGTGTCTCCAAGCCATAGTTAGAGAGGGTTAACTCTCTAATTTACCCAAGTTCTTATCTTGATTATGTAAAATCTAAATTTATTTCTTTATACATTTGTATTTACTATTTCCCCTTTTCTGTAGCCATCACTGTTCGAGATAAACTTGAGTCACTGTGCCGGGAGTTACAGCGTCAGAACAAAATGCTAATGGTATACCTTTTTTCATCTCCCTCTATCGCAGCTGATCTTGTGTTACTGTTGTATTTCATCTTTGTTAAACATTTCTTCCCTCTTATATTAGGTTGGCTACTTTTTGGACTAATAAAAACTGCTTGCAGAGTTGTGACAACCCCCACCAACTCAAAAATTTAATAAATAGAACTGTGGATGAGACACCGCTGAATTTTTTGACCTTGTGCATGGAGTTATAATTCGTCTACAATTTGATCCAGATCACCATTTACCTTGTTTAAGACGTTTTAACTTTTGGTACCCCAGATTGTAGATTACTAACTCAATCTATTTTCTCTTAGTAATTTCTTTTCTGAATCTGGGTTTTGAAATAGTAGTTGTGAAACTTAAACCACTTGCTTTCAGTTAGATGTTACGATTTTCTTTTCTTGCTCCTTGCTTGGCAGGATGAATGCAAACGAGTATCAACAGAAGGGCAAAACTTGAGACTAGATCTATCAACTAAATTCCATGATGCAATTAAGGTGTTTACGACTCTTCCTTTCCATCATTAATCTGCATCTTTCTTGCAATAGCATGATATGTTCTTGCATTCTGTAAATTGGAAAAACCTCAGACGGGCAGCATGGTCTGTACCCAGCTGAAGATAGGATATGGGTGTGAAACATATTTCGGTTCAAGAACATTGTGTGGTTCTTTTAGCCATTTGGGTGAGTTTAAGTTCTTTTTTTCCCACTTAGTTTGTGTAATCAATTTTTATACCTGAGCTTTTGGAAGAAAATTGTTTGTTCTCTCTTTTCTACAAGGGGGGTTGCCGGATCTATGTTTGTACCTTGTGTCAAAAAGGAGGTATGCTTCGTTTTTGTTGCCCATGGAAGCTCCTCAGTATCTTCTGGTGATGATCTACCTTTAGAATTCTCTTGCTTCTCCAGTTGCTCTGGATCACCCTTTTTGAATAAAAAAAAAAGTTGTTCAGTAGTCTGCAAGGCCAAAGAAACGTACCTTTTGAGATTTCAAATCTCGGAAGATGCCTATATGGATTGGTAACATGGTTTAGTCTAGGTTTTGACCCTCAAATTTCTAGAACAACTCTTACTTACAAATGCCTTCCTGTTGAAGCTTGTAACTTTTTGTTGAGTATGGTGGTCTTTTGGGGCATCATTCAAAGTTGTCCTGACACTAGTTTATTAGCGCAACTTTGCTCGTTATCCATATTATATGCCAATTGGAATCTGTCTCTTCATCTTTTGTTAGTTTGTTATGCTTTTCTTAATTGATTGGTAGTGTTAACTCATATGAAGTTGTCCATAGTTTAGGCAATCCTGGGGGATGCCCCATTGAAAAGTCCCCTCTTTCCTATTGATTCCTCATGTTTTATTTTGCTCATTAAGCGACGGTTAAATTTTGTTTTTTTTTTGGGTGTCACTCATGAATTGTATGTTTCATGGGTGGGGCTGTTTGCTTGATTGTATTTTTGGTTTCGTACTTTCTGTTTCAGGAAGTAAGCATTAGGCTGGAAGGGCAAAAAGATGAATGTCTGTCTCAGCTGAAGGAGAATGAGATGTATGATTATGGACACGCCTGAAGATTAACTTCATCATGAAGTATTATGACGTCGATAGATCATAAGATGATGCTGATACATTAGATGGTGACATGCATGAGAAGTGGAGTTGGATGGAACCTAAAATATCATGCCTCTAAAGATTGTTCGTTGGGATACTTTGAAAATGTTAAAAACGAAAAGATAGTTCTACTCCCTCCGTCCCAATTTGTTTGCTCAATGCTCAGTATTCCATTTTTTGGGCTATCCCAAAATGTTTGCTCACTTTCTAAAAATGGCAACAAAGACTTGGCAAACTACCAATTTTACCCTTTTCTTTTTTGAATTGAAGGGATTTTCCACTTTTAAAGGGTAAGTTTGGAAATATGTACACTTTCAAAGGCTTTGACTTTGACTCAACAAATTGGGAGATCGGGAAATCTCCCAATTTGTATGGGTGTTGCATCGGTGTTTATGCTATGTAGCTCCATGTTATTTTATTTTAGCTCACTACATCCATTCCTTTACTACTTACCAGCCCTTCCATCTGTATTGATCCTACTTCATAAGGTACCGAGTCGGGTATCCAAACTAACGCACAAAATCTTCAAGTTCAGGTTAAGAAGCAAACTGAAGCAGCTTGCAGATCAGTATGCTCTTTCTGAACAGCAGCACGCACAGATGGTAACTTTTTCAGGTGTTACTGTTTATAATCCATTTCTACGTTTCTTCTTAAAATGCTCTTTCAAGGTTTTGGATTTGTTTTCGCTTTGGAACTTGAATGTGCAGTTAAAGCAGAAGACACTTGAACTCCAGATTGCTGATTTGAAAATTCAGCAGCATGAGGAAAAATTGCTCCAGGAACAGTCTCAGATGAAGTTATATGCAGAACAGGTGTCACAATTATTAGCAACTGAAAAGAATTTGCGCTTACAATTAACAGCTGATGGAGAAAAATTCCAACAATTCCAGGTTTATTTTATTCCGATAAATATTGATCCATAGTTGCCAACATTATTTTAGATTATATTTCTTGAAGTAAATCTGAAAGTAACTGAACACAGGATTACTTCCAGAAATCTGTGAATGGTAAGTTTGTGTCTACTGTTTTTGGTGACCAACAGGCAGTATTTCTTTGGTATTTGTCATACATGTTCGGAAGCTGATGGAAACTTGTCTAAAAACATGATTTGAATAGAATTACATAGTTCCCGCATTTTACCGAAATCAAACTTTGATTAGTGGTTATTCTCCTCTTTTTGGATGAAGATCATGTAGCTGCTTTTTGAAATTCAGAAAACAAGGCTCCAGATCTCTACTGTTTCGAAAAGAATGCATTGAGGAAGATGCCCTGCCTCGATATATGTAATATCATTTTATATAAAGGAATTCCAATAATAGATATTAAAGAAGAGAAACCTTTGAAATGCACATCTGTTTGAAATTTGCCGTTCATATTGCAAGAATATTAGCCGTCACAGAAAGTTTGTTTTTGCTGATTCTTCTTTCATTTGTGTAAGTTAGATTTGGGAAAATTGGTAAAAGGGAAAAGTTCCCTTGTGTGGCTTTAAACAACTTCCCTGACATCTCCAAGCTTTTTTTAATGAACATGGCCAAACATTCTGTAGTAATCTTTTTTCTTGTGACAGAGAACCTCTCAGGACCTAGATAATTCTTCTATTTTTCCCTCCTAGATGATAAGGGGGCCTGAGAGGTGTAAAGATGTGTGTATAATTGAGACCTGCACACATGGAGGATGGTAACCATTTTTCATTTAGCGACTTCTTAACTTTCTTGTTTATCTTCATTTAAGAATGACTCGAGGTTGCCAATCATTTATTGATTTCTTTCTCTTTTCATTACCAATACCTTCTGTAAGCAGTGTGAAACCAAAGTAGCATGATTGAACTGAGGCTGGACAACTTCTGATGTCATTTCTTCTGAAAATGCCCCCGTTACAAAAAATAAAAATAAATAAATAAAACCATCTACGATCAAAACATCTATGCCTAGAAACGGTCACTACTTTGAAGGAAGTTTCATGGATGGCCATGGTCTACAAAACCGAACCAAAAGCTCAGAAATCAGACAATTGACAGTTGGTGGGACAAGGTTTGGGACAATGTAAGGTTGGGTGGAATGATGAGTGAGAAAGAATGAGTTGTGGATATATAAGGGCAGAAAATATGAAGGCTGACTGGAAGTTACGCGGGTCAAATGACATCTTGTTTTAAGTAACAAAACAATGGTGGTATGGCGAACATCATTGAAGTTGCCATGAATACAGAGAGTATGCACACATTTAATAGAGACACTCATTTCCATTTAGGTGGCCCTTGGTCGTCAAATAAGTATACTTTTTCCAATTAGTCCATGCTGCCATATACATGCATATCTAACCATGTAGATTTTGTCAGAGGTCCAAACCGAAAAGTGAAATGATGTTGATCTTTACTTAAGACATTAGTTTACAGACTCCAACCAATACTAGCTTACTGGTAAGTGGTGTATATGAAGATTAGACATAACAATTAATGTGGTAAAAGCAGTTTCCCACACAACAAATGCCCTAGGGATGCAACTTGACATCGGTGCAATTCATGAAGTTTACCAACAAGACAAAACCGAAAGAAATCCTGCTGGTTCACAAATTCTTGTACTAAATTTTTTTGCCGTGTTAAGGGGAGCCTATCCTATACTTAGTCTGCCCCACTTATATGCCATTATATCTTTGCAGGATGCTCTGGTAAAAAGTAACGAGGTTTTTGAAACATTCAAGCAAGAGATTGAGAAGGTAAATTATTCCGTTAAGATTTCCATTTCTTTCACTGCAATTGTATTGTTGATTGCTGTATTTTATTGCATCTTGTTGGCAGCATGGTGCAGTTCTCAGAGTAACTAACCATTCTGTTTGTGATGCTTGTAAACTCAGATGGGGAAATCGGTAAAGGAACTCAAAAAGGAGAACACCTTCTTAAAGAGCAAATGCGAGAAATCAGACGTTACTCTCATTGAACTTGTTGAGGAGGTATGGTTTTCCCCATTCGAGTTGTTTTTACCTAGAGAAATCGGGAGCACTGTTGTTTTTATCAAATCGCTGTAACGACCCATTAGTCTTTTTGTGGTCTTTTGGTACATGATTCTTGCTGTCTTGCATCTCTTGCTGAATGTCAAACAATGCTTTGTTATATTCATTTTCCGAAATTTGGGACTTTCCTTCATCTGCATATTCAGCATTAAATTATGCCAATTTTTTTCTATGTATTATTATTCAGCATTAAATTATCTGCTGGTATATTCAATTCCACCATCTTCTGAACATCATGGGAAACATTTTGCCGGTTGGGAATTCTTCAAAATGCTTCATGCTGTTTCTTCTGTGTTCCTTTTTTTGTGCACTGGTTTAAAATGGCCTTGGGTCAGTTAGTTCAGCAGTTCATTTTTCCATGCAAAAAGTGTTGGATTGAGTTGAACTGTATTGCCAATGAAAATCAGCACTTAGATTCTTCTTTTGACTTAGCAGCGTGAGCACTTGAAGAAACAACTGGAGAAAACGAAGAATCAGAAGGAAAAGCTTGAATCACTCTGTCGGTCACTTCAAGCAGAGAGGAAGCAAAATCCCATTGGGGGAAACAACTCTGATTCAATGGCTGTTTTGAATTCAGAAAGATCCACCTGAGTTTTAAAAAAAATCATTTAAATGTTTACAGGAGTTCCTTTACATTATTACCATATGGCGATTCGGCTGAGTTGTTTCTCAAGGATTTTCGAGCAAATTCATCAATTGTATTGTCTATCAAATATTTATGTACAAGCATTTTTGGCATCAGTTTTCTGCCCTATTACTGGATTTGTTCAATTGTATTACCATGGTGCATTTGAAAGCAAGTTTGAGAACTTGAGATATCAACTTAAATTAGTTATTTGTAATGGTAGTATGGGATAAGAGAGTATTCTGCAGAAGTTCGGTACTGACATTACTAGTTGTTATTGCTAGTTGAACAGCGGATTCAAGTTTCAACTACTCTTTGATAAAATAAAAGGAAAAAAGTTTCAACTACATAGATTTGTTTTGTTGGAAACTATTATTACTTGATAGCATTAACCTTTTTTTTTTAGTGTCAAAATTATTGAGCTCAGTTTTATTGATGATGGCAAAATCAAGAAGAGAACTACAACAGGCATCCATCCCCTTGAAGGGAAGAGAGAAGCCACAAAGGAGGCATAACCTCCTAGATACCACAACCTCAGCACAGCTTTTTGAGCAACACTATGAGTAGTTCCATTGCCGCTCCGCCTCACAAAACACGTCTCAGCTCTCGAAAACCCATCTAGAAGGCGAGTTATGTCAGAAATAACAACCCAAATAATCTGATGTTCTTCTCCGCGTTGCTGAATCAATCTAATCAGTTGTTGGGAGTCACCTTCCAAAATGATGTTATCCAGCCCTAGTTCCATCGCCGATTGGAAACTCTCCCTCGCTGCTAGCGCTTCCACCATCAGTGGATCCATAACATGTTTATGGATAGCTCTTGCCACGACGAACCGCCCTTCACCATCCCGGATTAGAAGAAATGGCGAATCTAGGAAGGGGCTTATGGGGGCCAAGGCCCCCACGTAGTTTTTAATTTTTTTATAAATTTAATATTAATTAATTTAGTTGTTTTTTTTTATTTGTTAAGAGCACTTAGATATTGTGTTTTGTATTATTTCACTGAGTTCGTTTTGTGTTCCAAAGCCCAATCTCTCTCTTTGCGCATGGTTTCCAATCAGTTTTTCCTTCAATTATTACTCTCATTTATGTTTCTTGGTCTCTCTATTCATTACTCAGAAAACCTCCCTCAAAATTCAAACCAAACAAACTATTAGATTTTCGAACCTTGAAATTTCATTGTTGTTCATAGTTCGGCCCCCATGTTCACGAAATTCTAGTTCCGTCCCTAATTAGAAGTGCTATTTTTACAAGGTTATGTATAGTATAGATCTTGGATTGACAGGTCTGACTCCGACGTCATGGTTCCAGACGGCTTTTCTTTTTTGTTTTGTTTTGTTTGTTGTACGTATTTGTTTTTGTTTGTTATTTTCTGTATTTTCGGACTGATAGTGTCCGCTTCTATTGTACTGTGTTTTTCTTATATATATTATCTAGGATGATCTAGTTTGTAAAGAAAAGATCTTGGATTGTGAAGGGGAAATTGGAACTTACAACACAGACCTTTGCATTGGTAACTTTCCCATGGTTAAACATTGGAGTGTAGTTTATTTAGTTCTCCATAACCTTTGTGTAAAATTACATTAATTATAAATTCTGAACCTTCGGGCACCGGAGGGTTTCTCCAACCCTTAATTTCAAGACTGCGTAATTAGTCGATGTGAGTACAAATTGACTCCGACAACAAATTATCGAAAACAATAAAAATTTAAGTAAAGAAATGTGGGACACCAGCCTGCCCCCACAATATAAACAGTAAGAATGTACAATCAGCTATTCGTTCGTTACACACAACACGACACAATCTCGAAAAACCGTTTCTCTCTCTCTCTCTCTCTCTCTCTGAGTCCATGGACGAACAGAGCAAGTACTCGAGCGGACAGCTGGAGACGAGCAAATCTGAGCGAGCGGTGTGGCTAATGAAGTGCCCTCCCGTAGTCTCTCGCTCCCTTCAATGCCCTCCTCCATTGCCCTTTGACGCCTCCTCCTCCTCCTCCATATCCTCTGGCCCCGTCGCAAAGGTCGTCGTCTCCATCGACCCCCTCCTCCCCAGTGACGACCCCTCTTCTCGTCAGGTACAACCTTACAACCCCCTTCCTAACTCTTTCACCCTCCTTTTCTAGGGTTTTATGCAAGGGCGTCCTTCTTTTTTTTTTTGCATGCACTTGGTTTTCGACTGAAATGTCTGTTTTTCTATTATGGTTCTGAATGTCTATTTATGTGATCTTATTTAGTTGGTTTTTCAGAATTTTATGCTGATTGTTGAAAATTGGAGGCAAAAGGTGTTTCAAAATAGAGCTTCTCAGCTTTTTTAGGTTGTTTTAGGCCCATGATCCAAAATCGAAACTTGTGATAGAAGGAATTTGGCATAGTCTAAAGAAAGTCATTAGCTGCGGACTGTGGTACTTAAGCCAATAACAAAATACCAATTAAATAATATGTCTGTCTGAAGAAAAAAGGTTATTGCGAAGATTTGTTTGGTGTAATTCTTCCTTCTCAGAGGAACGGATTAGTTTCTGTCTCTGACCAATATGAATCGTAGTTGTTATTAATGGATGAATTAACCATTGTTATCAACAGGGGAAAAAGTAAAGAAAACCTAATCAGCGATTATTGTGGAATCAAATTGGTTGCATTAGTCTTTTCGTCTTTTCTGCTGTCATAATTGATGAGGCAGGGTTAAAGCTTTTATTTTCCGGAGTGGATGTATCCATGATCGCCTTCCTTCTCACATAGCGAGCACCTCGACACCAGCTGAATATTTCTCACTTGCAAGGATGCATCTACAAGAAGCCGCTCCTGGGACACTTTCAAAGAATATTACTTCAGGGCTTCTCGCTAACAGCCCTATTCGCTTAGTCGAACAAGTCCTTCCTTTGCTTTTCTAGGCTTCCGGGAGAAGGAAAAAGAACTACAGGGAGATGGAACTTGAACGTTGAAGGTTGTACTTTTTCAGTGGTTTGCATCTTTCTATGAGTAGAAGGTTTGAATGGGTTCCTATCTACAGTTGGTGTTAAAGGGAGAACTGCGAGGAGCCAACCCTAGTACGAGAGGACTGGGTTGGGCCAACCTATGGAGGTGAAAGAAAAGAGAGACGAGTACGAGGTTCATAACTTCGTCACAAGGGCATTCATATAGGCTAAGCCATTACTTGAGCAGTACGGGACTGCTTCTTCGTGACTGGGACTGTACATGGATTCTAAACCTTGGGCATTCAAACTTGAAGCGAAGCAAGCGGGTGGCATGTGTAACCCGTTATTCCCCAGTCTCCCGCACTGCACAAGTAAGTGTGCGACTCCGTATGAGGACCTCCTTCCCTTCTGCCCACTCTCCGTTCACACGGTTCTCAAAGCTACCATTCCATTCTTTCAGGAATTAGGCTTAGGAGGCCGGCCCGGCTAGCAAGAGCTAACCTAATTCGATTCCATTACCTTACTAGAGAAGCGGAAACAAGACCAAAACCCTGTCTTTTTCATACAATTATTGACCTTTCGCAGCCCCTAACCCCAGCATGCACGAGGAAGTCAAAGTAAATTATCGGAACATGCTTGTAGGAATTTGGAAGGAAATCTATACCACTTTTAGTAAGAGGGTGTCGGAACGGGAGGGAGACTGGGTAATAAGATAATGAACACCACCCCGCCTCAATGTTTCATTGATAGGGGCTTTCAAATGAAGCGGGCATTGATAGGCGTAAGTCCACCCCAGTTTCCGTTTCAAGATTGATTTTAAACAACCGATTACGACACGAACTTGCTTCCAAGAGCTGCTGGCTCTTAAAGGAGCTTACCCCGGATACGAACAAAGGACGACTGGTTCGACTAGAACAGGATGCAGCCTCCTCTGTAGGTATTACTTCTAAGTCTGCGGTAGGCATAGGGACTTGGACAGATCGAGCTTCGCTCGCCTGTCCGGGAACTCCTTCTTTAGCCCATCAGCCAGATCCTAGCTACCCTTCTGCTAGATCTACGCCCTCAGCTGATCTACGACCACCCTTTCCTTGTATCCTTATGATTAAAATCCGAGCTCACTCCTTACCTCTTGATTGGTCTATCAAACCAGTCAAGCAAAAGCTCCGTCGGCCCAAGCCGGAATGGAGCTTGAAGGTCAAAGGCCTTCGGGCCGAGGGTGCCTTTCATTCTGACACGATGACTTCTTCACGCATCCCAGTCTCAGACGTCAAGCCTCCTCCTAATCGGTATTCAAGAACGTTAGGACATACTTTACAAGAATGAGACGTAAGGAGGAAAGTCTTCTTTTGTTTCTCGACGGTGAAGTAAGACCAAGCTCATGAGCTTATTATCCTAGGTCAGAACAAGTTGATAGGATCCCCCTTTTTACGTCCCCATGTTGTCAAAAAGCGGGATACCTTGATGCCCGTGCTAGCTCTTAAAGGGAGGATGCTTCCCCGTCCCGATTTGCCACTGGCCCAGGCGCCCAAGGCATTATCAATTAGAGAAAAGATCCGCTACAAGAAGACCAAAGCGATAAACTAAATAGATTCGGAGAAAATATAAATAGAAAGATATGACAAATAGAAAGAGGATGGCAACGTTCGCGTACAGGAATGACACCCTCTACCGCATAGCTCCTGGGATGAGAAAGACTCAATATTTGCGGTGCTTTTCCTTACCCGAGGCCCAAAGGGTCTTTCGAGTTGGGATATCCTTATGCAAGGTTCACTTTCCTGGTCAGAAAGGGGACAAAAACTAGCAACTGAACGAACGAGTGAAACGGAGTTCACAAGGGAAAAGTGATGGCATGCCATGCCGGGTAGTGGACTAGGGACCGAGCCGGAACTACAGAAAGAATAGATTTGGAAACAGGGAAAGGCGGGAGGAAGCTACTAACCATGTATAAAGAGAAAGTCCAAGGACAGATACGATTGATTGGTCTGTGCGCCTCTCTTATTACTTTTTTGTATTCCCTTGTTCTTTGGATACAATTCAATCCTTCTGTTGTGAGAGAAATAAGGAAAAGTGTATAGGGTGTTGTGTTAACTAACCCTAACACAATCAACTCTTATTTATATAATGAGAAATCATAACATAAGACTACATTAACCAATGTGGGACTAATAGCAATACTATATTCTAACACTCCCCCTCAAGCTGGAGACTCTCCAGCTTGTTACATATCAACCAACGAAACAATTACCTCAACTACTAACATCAATAACGAAAAACAACCAACTTGTTAAAAATAATGAAACAACTTTCAATAGCAACGACCAACCAACTTCAACGACTTCAACGAAATAATTTCAACGACCAACGAATCA
Organism: Rhododendron griersonianum; assembly: GCA_018127125.1. Taxonomy (NCBI): domain Eukaryota; kingdom Viridiplantae; phylum Streptophyta; class Magnoliopsida; order Ericales; family Ericaceae; genus Rhododendron; species Rhododendron griersonianum. The sequence continues at coordinate 25,642,493 of CM030790.1, read as the reverse complement.
ACGAACGAATTCAACGACCAACAACCAACGAACGATTTCAACGACCAACGAATCAACGAACGAATTCAACGACCAACGAATCAACGAACAAATTCAACGACCAACGAACCAATTCAACGACCAACAACCAACGAACGAATTCAACCACCAACGAATCAACGAACAAATTCAACAACCAACGAATCAACGACCAACGAATGAATTCAACGACCAACGAACGTTTTCGATGACTAACGACTAACAAAACCAATTTCAACTACCAACTTCAACGACCAATAACAACCAACTTCAATTACCAACCAACACCCACCAATTTCAACGAAATAGACGACAAAATAAGATATGTTACCATGCTCACCAAAAGCATGGCCAAAAACCCGATTAGGAAACCTAGAATTATGACCATGTCCACGACTGAATGAAGAACCAACAGCAATAGAGACAGCGGAAGTAGAATCAGATTTCATTGCAAAAATATTACCGTACAAGAAACCAGCAATTGACCAACAGATCAACCCAACATCATCAATAACGGATAACCAAGACCCAGAACCTCAGAGTGACAGATTACCACGTTAAACCAACAATATAATTGAACAAAGTCGTCTACAGGCTGACAGGAGTTGCTGATGAACAGTAACGATGATGAACTGTGACACTGATGAACAGTACCATGTGAACAGTACGTGATGAATAGTGATTATGGCGATAGATTTCAATGGAAGGGATTAGGGTTAGGACAGAGGCTAAGATTAGGGTTGTGGTGGTTTGGGATTATTGGCAGTAGATTTAGGGTTGTGGTGGTTTGGGATTATTGGCAGTAGATTTAGGGTTTCGTGGTGAGATGATGATGGCGGTAGAGGGTGGCGGCTAGGGTTTTGTATATCTAAGGTGGATGGCGAACCCGCTCTGATACCATGTTGTGAGAGAAATAAGGAAAAGTGTATAGGGTGTTGTGTTAACTAACCCTAACACAATCAACTCTTATTTATATAATGAGAAATCATAACGTAAGACTACATTAACCAATGTGGGACTAATAGCAATACTATATTCTAACACCTTCTACGGGCAAATTTCAATTTGTGGAAAGCCTTCGATGGCTTCCTTATGAAAACATCAATTTTTATTTGGGTATAGACGGTATCTCTTTATTCGTGATATTGATCACATTTCTGATCCCTATTTGCATTTTAGTGGGGTTTCCGGACGCCTTCCTCGCCTTACCAACTCGATTAATAGGGCTTTTGGGCGAGTTTTCTCTGCTCTTCCTTTGGTTATATACCAACTCACCTGCCTAGATCAGTGGATTCTCCTAATTCAGCGGATCCGGCTTCGTATGAAGCGTCTGACCTCTATGCCTAGCATAGGTTTAACGGACCTAACCATCGAAAGCCTACACCAGCATAGGAAACTCGGATAATAGCAGAGAGAGGTCTTACACTTCAAGGCCGATAAACTGCCGATGTTGCCTCGTTAATTGAAGCTCATAAATATCCTCCATCCAGCATTTTACAGAGGCTATCTGCTGGAATAAAAAAAGCCAATAGAGCTCGTTTCATTCATACCGGTGAAAACAGGAAAGACAATAACTCAGATCTAGAAGAATACGACGAGAATCACTGCCTCGTCACCGAGCGAAGAAGCAGGAACCCAAAAAAAGGTTTGAAATAGTCCTTTTTTTTAACTCACTCCCAGAAAGAAGTTTCCGTGTCAATTGCTTTCATTCCCACCCTTATATGACGATATGAAGGAGCATGAGCTAGAACTCGATTAGTGTCTTTTAGGAATGCTATTACCTGGCATCGCGCAGTAATTGGTAACCCGTTATTATCTATACCTTCATCTGGTTGCATTTCAACCTAAGCGATTTCATAACCAGAAAGAAAGACCTCTCTTTCGGGATCAGTCCCGTCCGTAGATGTAGTAGTCAATCAGCGGGGCATTCAAAGAAGCTTTCTTCAGCGGCCCCCGCATGAGTAGATCCAGAGCCCGTCCCCAAAAACCCCGTTGATCTTTAAGCAATCACTTCGAGAGGGAAACAAATAATATATCGAAAGTAGCAGATATTGAACAGTTGAAGTCACAGGTAAAAGTAATAGTGAGCCTTTTAGCAGCAGAAGCGGATCCAAAGGGTAGTTGTAGATTACAGGAAGATGTCCAACCAAAGGGGCTTAGGCTGCTATTTGAACTCTAAGCAACTGACCAACATTCCCCCCGGTCTCTATCCTTAAGGAAGTCATGCTTTTGCCCTTTTGAGTTAGTCCTTTGGAGAACGGACTGTTACTAATCCGATGGAAAGAATCCTTGATCTCATCCAGGGAACGGAAACACAAGCAGTTGGTGGCTAAAAAGCACCCGCCTTGAAGCATCTTGGTGGTCTGGCTCATGGTAGGTTTGATCTATTGCCGAAGCAAAATGAAAAGGCCCCTTGCGCACTTTAGCAGTGTAGTTGGAATCTATTAGCAGCGGAATTCTCCCTCTTCAGCTTGAAAGACATCTCAGGAAAGAGCTACTTAAACTTAAGAAATTGATTTAGAACCCTTCATACTCGAGAATAAGGTCAAGGAAGAAGATGAGTGAGCTTCAAAGCACTCAACAAAGCGCAAGGAGCCCACTCACTATTATCATTGCCGCTTTCTTTAAGGCATCGACGAACACTATTTTTGGGATTCATTCACTGTTGAGGGAGTCCTGCTAGTGGAGTATCGATTCAATGGAGAAGGGATCGGTCGATTGCCCCTCACCAGCAACTAGAGGAGGAGAAACGAATGATGTCCCGGCCTGGGCACCTATCAGCCAGCTATTCCCTCTCTTCCGCTCAGAGACCTTGAAGTGGAGCGTGGATTCGACCTTCTGTTCCTCTCATCGCCCTTCCCTGTCGGATCGACTAGATGGGTTCGCCCTTGGACTCTTTATTTTGGTTTGAAGTGTAACGCTCCTCGACGTCGGGCGCATCTCCTTTTCTTGGTGAACCGTACTAGTCTTTTCTTTTCTTTGGTTTCGTAAGCATCCTCGAATTCTTGAGTAGAGGCGGTAAGGGAAGGAAAGCGGTGTTAAATCACTTGTGTTTAGCGAGCATGTAGTAGCAATCGGTAAGCAAGAAAGGTAGGTCGCAATCCGACACACATACATAGGAGGAGGGCTTATCACTTTACGAGTTCCTCGCCATCTGTAGGAGTCAATCTCTTCCTCTCGCCTTAGCGTGTGATAAAGTGTATAAGTGTCTGTCTTTTATTATATGAATTTCATATGGATCTCTTCTTTTTTCATTCTAATATAGCTTAGCTTCAACAAAATGAAGAAAGTCATTTTTCATTTCACTCGTTTAAGGAAGCTAAAAACATGAACATTGGCGCGGTTACCTTTTCATAGTCAGGAGATTTGACACCCCCATCTTTTTCGTGGGCGATTGGGTCTAAGGTTTTGTGTGGTTAGATTGCTTGCCATATGAATTTTTCTTTTCTATTGACTTTTTCAGTTAAGATTTGACAGGCTTTGTGGACGTCTCCTTTCTTTATCGAGGAAGCTCACCGGAGATCTATTCCTCTTCCTCTGCCTCAGCCTGATCGTTCCACCCAGCCTTGTGTATGATCCGTTGAAATGCCAAAAACGAGGCTTTTGGCTATAGAAAGATGTCCTTCAATTCAATGTTTCGAGTGAGTCCTTCATGATCTGATCAAGAATTCCATTTTGTTTTGTTCCTCGGATCGGATAATCCAGGGGAGCGCCCCTTCCATGTTTGTGAGCTGCTGTCTCATGCAAGACTTGACTCGAATGAAGAAAATGCGTACAAGAGGTCTTGGTGAAGGGTATACTTCTCAAAGTGAATTCATCCCACTGTCTAGTTTACCAGAGATCGGCTGGTTCCGTTAGTAAAGGGGCTAACGACTCGACCACTAACTCCGTCCCGCGGGACGAAATTGTCCTAGAAGGGATGCGAAGAATATTTGAAACCACTCTCGAACCATTACACGGATTCCGCCTCAACTGCCCATGATATGGTAAGAACGGAATGGAAAGGAAAAAAAAAGATTCTATGCGCAGACGTGAAAGCTCTATCAATAGAAGCATTCTAGCCTCGCTAAACAGATCTTTTCGACTGCAGGGTATCTAGATTCTACCCTGATAAGCCTCCGACTTAGGTAGTAGAGGGCTTGTTCCTTGCCTCCATCTATCTGCTGCGCCAATAGTGCCCCCAGAGAATGTTCCTGAGCTGCAATAAATATATAGTAGAAGCGGCTTGCCTCTCTCCGGAGCGCCAAGCACGGGTGGTGAGAGTAAATATTGCAACGTCTTCTCAAAAGCAGCCTGACAGTGACTATCCCGCACAAAGGGAGTACCGTTAACAGATCCCCCTTGCAGGGGAAATGGATAGCATGATAAGCGGGGTACAAAGAAGCCTAAGGACGGGACGAACAACTTGACTAGGAGATGGGTTCGTAATTCCCGTCATAGATCCAAGTTTAGAAGAACAAATAGGTGTGCTGGTCAATCAAGTCTTGAATCTTGTGCCTTAGTCAAGAGGCTCTAGTGTTGATTCTCAGCCAAAATCTGCATCTGACCTTGCTTCGCCACAAGCTACTTCTGGTCCTTCATCTGGTCCCAGTACTGAAACCCTTCAGGAGTGGATTCTGTCGAACTGATTGAGGAAGGGCGGGAATGAATGGACTGATTGATTGCCCAAGCTCAAAAGGCAAGGAAGAAGAGAGAGTGACTCCCCGAGAGAGAGTAGCACCCGGTCCGAGAGAGAACAACAGTCTCTCTTAGACAAGACAATTAGTAAGGCAGCGCGTCTCATTACGGGACTGGGTCTAACTTTTTTGGGAGAATTAGAAGCGGAGAATTTAGTAAATTGAAGACCAACTAAAGCCAGCCATTCTCACAGCTTATCCACCACCAGCACCAGCAGCATCTCTTTCAGTCCCAGTAGGAGAGGGGGCAAGGGTAAAAGGAAAGGCAGGTAAATCTCCGGTGGAGTTTTCCGAGACTACCCGAAAATCTGTCAAAACGAAAGAAGGATCCTTATTTCGACTGTAAAGCAAGACTGGAAAAGTAGAATACTTTAGCTCCGCTTGAACTAGCTCTTGATTGCTAAAGCCAATCGCTCCTATCTGGATTCAGTCTATACGAGCATCTCTAGTTCCCGTTGAAACACTCAATTCTGACCGTGGGGATTCTCTTTCCAATACGGGAAGAAGGACCAGGAACGGTACTACCTACGGGTATTCCCTCGCCAAGGGGAACTTTATTTGTTCTTCAAACTAGAGGTCTTAGCAACAGTTACACGCAGACCTAAAATAAAATCTGTCGAGAATGAGAAGAAGGAAGGACAGGTACATCTGTTACCAAGGCATCCGCCCGATCATATTAAGTGTGGTCTCATCGTCAACTGGAGTAGTGGGAAATACGCCTACTGGTTTAGCAAATCAACTACGAATTCCCCAACACATATTTAATGGGAACCACAAGGAAAGCTGAAATAGCTGATCCGCAGGTGACACCTATGTTGAGATTACACGGTTGGTCAAACAAAGGATGATACAGATGGGCATCGTCTCGGGATACGCAAGCTCAACATCCTATATCAATGTGTGTCGATTTCCCGCTAACGAAAAGTGCCTTAGATCGAAAGTTTCTAGTATCCAATTTGGACACAAGGGGGCCGGTGCTATTTGTTTGTTAAGTTAGAAACCTTTCTTAACCTGATCCGTCTAGGGTCGGTCCAGCGTTGGTTGTATCCTTTCTTCTTTTGTTGGATTTATCTCTCCTGTTCTGCTACGGGCTGCAAGGAAGTTTCATTGCATCTTGAAACGGGTGCTTGTTTTTTAGAAAGGTTTCCTCTTTGGTGCCTCTATGCTAATTCTGATACGAGTTGATCTTGTAAGAGGGGGCTCTTTTCGACTATATCGCAAATCGGCTCCGTCTCCTGCAACTCATTCAATAGTGTGCGATTTCGTAGCCGTTCCTGAGCAATTCAATTCAAGGAGGCCGGAATCCTTGGTGAAATCATCCCCGGCGGGGGTCTCTTGGGTGAAGGTGCTAGTGAATTGCCCAATCACTTCATTAATCAAATGCCAAACTCATTCTTCCTAATAGGGCTCCGCCAGCAACCTGTTTTTTGGCCTGGAGACTTTGACCTTCAACATGGGCGAGGTATATTAAGCAGGGAGACGACTTGCTTGACCGGACGAGTAGAGAGCAAGCTGGCGTCTTTGTCCGGAGTAGCGTCATTCAAAGTCAAAGTCCTTGTGATCTATGTTCTATCTTACTAATCTTGGTAAGATAGAGAGTTTTAATCAGAGTTTGATCCTGGCTCAGAAGGAACTGCCTTTTGTTTTATGGCTAGTTCTTCCTACTCTTAAGGGGGGACCAAATGAAATGCCTGAAAGTAGAAATCTTGTTAAAAAAGGCAGATAATAAATTCTTGAAAGCCACAGGTCGAAGTTATTAGGAATGCCAAATACAAAGAACTACCTAGCTACTAGCCACTAGCTACTAGAAAGGGAAAGGCCTGACTATATTCCTGACGAGAGGAAAGAACAAAGAAGAAAGCGGGGCAAGGACGGTCAAGTCCGATCTTATATGATATGCTTAAGACCTTGTGCGAGAAATAGAATATCTTTCTTTCCGGTCCTAAGGTGAGTGAATTGTAGGACTGTAACTTAACCCCTGAAAGCAAGACAACTTGACGGTGAGTTCCTTTCGACCAACAGGATCAGATCGGAAGCTAGTGACTGAGCTAAGTTCTTATCGCTTTCTTCTCTTTCCGGATTGTAACTTGAGTTCCTTTTCAGTAGAGGCCTATTCTCCTCCGTCAAACAGGTAAATGTTACCTTCCCCATCCTATTCAAGCGGAAAATCCATTCCGTCAGGAGCTTCAAACTCCGGTGTGTTACTACCTGCCTATACGGAAGAGGTGTACTTTGTACCGCCCCTTACCGTTCTCGCTCAGTGTTTGCAACAGTTGGGAAGGCAGTCGTAGAAGCGAAGCCTTCTTGATGCGAGTGCAAGGGTGATTTCGGTCTTTTGCGAGTCCTTTTCCGGGCATAAAGTACAAGACAGTTGGTTCGTCCCCTTCCTCGCGGGTCAGGGTCCGTCTAGTCGTAAAGGGCAGAAATGGACTAAATGGCTTATAGAAAAGGCCCCGGTGGAGGTATATTCTCTTCCAGACCCATCACCCAGCTATCTATAAATGGACGATCTTTGTTGTGATCCCATCAATGGCAGTGGCAGAGATGCCAGTTTTTCATTATTCTGTTGTTAGAAATATACCTAAAGTTGAGAAAGAGTAGTTGGTGGAATAGGCCTTCTCTTCCTATTCGACAGTAGAATCAAACTCTTCGTTTGGGATCTACTAGTTCGACTATTAGATTGAGTCGAAAGCCTACCAACGCATAAAGGTTCCGATTCGAGCGAGAGCCAAAACGGGGGAGGCGAGAACGATCGAAAGCTCCACAGTTCTGAATAGTGAGAAAGACTTTTCAAAATTCGATCAAATCGCTCGAGAATCTCATCATCTGTTAAGGTAAGCAACATAGTAAGTTGGCGCTTCCTGCTCGCGAAAAGTAAGAAGCAGAGAAAAAAGCCTTTACTATAAGGGGGCGCAGCGAGAAGGAGAGAGTTATGATGATCTTTCTCAGGTTTCGTGGACTTCATCCTTCCGGTGACCTGACATGACACCGTCCCTTCCTTTGTAGACGGCTAAGTGACACATTCTCGGCCGCCTCCGGTCCGGTAGGAAAGAAAGCAGTAGCCAGTGACGGGATCTGATATGCAGCTACGTGTACACCGCCTCGTCGAGACTCTCTTTCGAAAGTGGTGGCAGTTGAGACAGCAGCAGGAGCAGGACCAGCAACTAGGGTTGTTCACAGAGCAGCCGTCTTTCCCTCTCAAGCGGAGAAGACTGGTTACTCGGGCTAATCCAGCCCTAGCCTAGCTAGACCTGGTGAAAGCAATCAAGCCAAAGCAACACTTATTCCTTCAACGGCAAGAGCTGCAGATGAAATAGCAGTGGTTATGCCGATGGAAGTGTAACTACGGGGGTTCGGGAATAAAAACCTGAAACGTGTTACTTGCTTTTAGTGTTAAGAGCACGCTAGGCTAGATAAGAATGGATAAGATGGGCAGCTGGTCGACGAGCTGAGGAGAAGAAAGAGTCTCTTCTCTTCCATTCTCGATGGAAACGGAGTTTTGCGAATTCTCCCCGGAACTGGAAGATCATTTCGAGATTTTCGAACATATTCGAGGGTTCAATGTGACTATTGTCACTTCGGCCAAGAAGTCGTTACCTTAACCGTCGGTCGTAGGGGGATGCCGAAGTCGTTCGTTACCTTAACCGTCGGAGGGGTATGCCTAAGGCAGGGTTAGTGATTGCTTCTAGTCGCCGAGCTAAGGCTATCTCTTTCCTAGGTTTGGCCAAGGCAAATGACTAAACCGGTTAAAATAGGAAATGAAATGTTATCCGTCAACTCCCCTCTTTCTTCTTCTACTGATGCTAAGTATGCTTTCCCTCCAGGGATAGGACTGATGCCCGCTCGAAGAACACCAGCACATAGAAAAAGGGCTGAAGAAACCAGTCCATGACTTAACATCAGTAAAATGCTACCTCGAATTCCCTGTATGTTCAGACTAAACGTACCAAAACCAAGCCAAGGCAGGAGCACTCTCCCAATGCTGTCGGAGGAAGGAATCCCCTATTATAGTAAGGTCATAGCGAAGCTACTTCCTCGCACCCCATTAAGGAAAGGACTTTCCAATTCGGCTTCGTTTGGTTGCTCATTCGCTTGCCTTGGGGCACAGGCAGCCGACTTTCTTTCCAGGTCTATTTGCACTTTACAAACCCGGGTAGACTAAAGGGGGAGACGTGGAGAGGAGGGAAATCAATGACTCGAGACGATTCTCTTTATTTATTTCACATCTTTCAATGTTGTGTTACATTGGATCTCGTGTACCGAGAAAGATCGTCACGCTCATGAAATGAGGCAACAAAGGTTGATCATCGATCGACTATGCAAATACATGGTGCACAGTTGAGCAGAGAAGAAGTTGTCGGGTGTAGGAACTAAGAGAAGGCCCTACCCGGTACGCTACACTCACGCGACCAGGAGAGAACACACGGTCAAGCCAAGCCCGCCTGAATGGAATTAATATCTCCTTCGTCTGGTAGAGAAGGGAGAAAGCCCGGGGAACTGGACTGTGAGTGGAATAGAGCTTGTGTTTGCTCTTGATCTAAGGCCGGGGCAGGAGTCAACAGCAAGGGCTAGGGAGAGGTCGCGGTAGAAGTTCGGGTGAAAGACGATAATTGTTTTCAGATGACGAAGTATTCGTCAACGATAGGGTTTCGCGCCTGAGAACAAAAGGCAAAGAAAAAGACAAGCCCGAACAGCCTTTCGAAGAGCAATTGTCATCAGTAGGTAACTCAGGAAATATCACAAGAGAAAAGGAACACGAGAATCTACGTGGTTCGGCCTCAATGCCTACTCACCAGTGAGAGAGAATAATACACTATAACAATGAAGAGTACAATGGTGAGATACAAATACACTCCCACTTGGTATTTTTCCCACACCCCTTTTCCTCACTGTTTTTCTATTCTCAAACACACTCCTAATTTTTCTTTTCATATGCAGATATAGACGAAACACATGCACTGCCAGCCCAACCTCCTCGGATGCCAAAGAACAACAGCCACCTACGCCAATTCAAGTAGAATTCCATTTGCCAAGAGCCCTTTAGAATTCCAAAGAGCTACCATGCCAATTGTGGTGCAGCGCTTTCTCCGGTTGAACCCTCTTGGATAGCGGCTAGGTTGGTGTATCTTGAGCGTGGTAAAGACCTGCACACTTAGCACCCGCGTTAGTGCCAAACCCGGATCGTGGGGAGTTTGGGATAGGCACTCTAACGGTCAAGTTAGAAAGAGGGAAGGGAAGCTTTTAGGATATGTTTAGGGTTTTGGAGAGAGAATGCATTACCTTTTTCTGAAGGGGAGTACTCCTTTTATAGGCAAAGATAACTTGGAGTCCAACCCATGCGTATATACCACGCGCTTGGTGATTGGTGCCCACTTGGTTCACTAAGTCAGGCCTACAGTCAAAAGCCTGTCATGAGCTCTGCACTCCGTTCATTCACTAGAGGGAACGGTGTCACACCACCTTCCAACCACCTGCTGGCTTCATGCTGTCATGCCACTTGCCACACCTACCCGACTCTACCTGACTTCCTCTCCGGGGCAGAGGTGGCTCGGTGGTTGACGGTTCTGCCGATCGATATAGCTCGGCTACGTTCGGGCTTCTCTCGTGTTATCGATTGGTCTGGCGGAACGTCGCCAAATAGAAAGATATATTCGAGAACGGCTAACCCACACCTTGGTCCCTGGTTCTTACCTCTGCCAGGGGTACTTGGCCCGGTGGGACGGGTCCGGCGAAGGTACAACGAGCACTGTGCACCGCCAGTCCGTCCAACCCTTATGACCATGGGTTTGATTGGTCGTTAGCGTGACGCGTCCATCCCCTGGGCCACTTCGCCGAGCCATGCCCACCACACCAATTATTAAAGCACCCAACCAAGCAAATACCCATGCAGGGAAAAGATCCAAGCCACCACTGGGCACTGGGTGAGCATTTACCAAATATGAGCCGCATCATCCCAAGGCCATTTCCAACTAACCCAAAAATATTTTGACCCACATGAACAAAAAATACCAACAGATAGTTGTTCTGCGCTTCTTTTACATTTCTTTGTGTACACAACTCCAAAAAGCAAAAAAAATATTGGGGTGCCAGAACCAGATTAAAGTTGCTTCTTTCTTTAAAATAAAACATATTAGTGCTTGAAGTACAGGAGTAGATATACAGCTCGTAAAAATGGGCATCCTTTTAGGATGCTTTGTGGCCGTTTTTTTGAAGGAATGGCGATTCTGAGACTTCTCCGGTTTTCATTATTAGTTAGACTCGTGATTAATGATGGCAAATCTGGCAAGATTCCAGATGTCATTGGTGAAGTTAGCTACATAGATTGGGAGTATGTGTACTACTTATTAAAATTAAGCAGACACCTACTGTAGGAATCATCTCCTGTTGGGTGTTCCTCTGTATGTTGAAGGAATGAAGTCAGAGAAATCTTCTTCCTTGTTGTAATTCCATTTTCAGGAAAAGAGAAAAAAGTAGAAAAAGAAGGCAAGGAGACTGAACAGTGAACCCTTAAATGGATTTCTGTGGATCAGATTCTGGAGTTTGTGAGGGTTAGGTACCCAACTTTGTCCTACAAAAGAACACCTTCTCTGTTCTTTCTTGGAAGGATTTAGTTTTTAAAGACGATATTTCTGGCTCTCAACGTCCCTCGTCCTTTTTTCCATTTGCTGGGTTGATTGATTTCTTAGAAAGTTTCTTCAAGAAAATTGTGGAAAGCGATTGTGTGAAGAATGGACGGTCATTTTAGCATAGCTATCCACCTATGCTATGCATAGGCTGACTGGGTAGCTGGCTGATGTTGGATCTTTCATTGGCTTGGGTTGGTGAATATACATTGATGTTGAATCGCTAATACTCAGAAAATTTAGATCCACTGTGAATCTTAGATCGGCATGGAAGTTAGGACATGAAATATTGCATTCAATTGATGTTGATTGACCATTTTGTCCTCTGTGTCACCATACATGAACTAGAGCAACAACGATCCTATGGGCTTCATTCTGTCTTGAAGTAAGTATTAGTCTCATGAATTGTTTGTGAAGGTGTATTGCATCCATGATCCAGAATTAAAAATGGAAATATGGACCATTTTAGACTTGCTAGGAGTTTGGGAATTAAGGATTTTTCAAGGTAATAGAAGACTTTCAAAGCTATTGTATCTGATAAGATAGTTTTGGTTTTGTTTTTTGGCTTGACTCTAGTCAATCCACTTTAGACTTCTCAAATCATTCAAATTCATTGTACAAACATGGAGAACTAGTTTTTAAATGAAATTGTTTTGTTGTAATTTGAATATTAAGGACATTTATTGTCTGTTCATGATTTAACCCTGTTCATGATTTAACCGATAGTTTCTTGAACTATGCAAATGGTTGAAGGTTCAAAGAATGGTGTTTGTAGAGTCCTTTAGTACATGTGGAGAACACTAAGATACTAAGGGCGTGTTTGATAGGAGGTTTGGGAGTGGGGGATTGGATTAATAATCCTATGGAGCCCCTAATACTTTGTTTGGTTAGACTTTTGTGGAAGGGACTAGTTGTCCCATGGGATTGTTAATCCCCCAAATGGGGGTATTAGCAATACCATGGGAGGGTGTTACTACGAATCCCATCCCCATGGGATTGAGCAAAACCAGATAAAAAACCCACCTCAATCCCAATCCCAATCCTAATCTTAGCCAAAACAAACATGTTATTTACAATCCTACAATCGAATCTTGTGCAAAACAAACATGAATAAATGATTCATCCCCTCATTAATAATCCCAACTCATTCTCAATCCCAATCCTAATCCCACCTCATTACGTATCCCCCAAAAACGAAATCTGCAATCAAACACGCCCTAAGAGATCAAAGGTGGGCTAGGTGATGGTAGAGGCAACCGAGAGAAAGAGAGTGTGGCATGACCAGAGTGCTACATGGTCTTTGGTGGAACTTGATTCCAAAAACTACCTATTGAAGCGAGGGTGCCCGCCTGCTTATATACTAGACCTCACTTTTGTACTTAAGTAATGTGGGACTTCATTCACACCCTCCTTCACATGCAACATGCTATCTTGGCATCACGTACTTGACACTCTTAATTGATACCATGTTAGATCAATAATTGTCTTCAACACTTAAGCTCTTAATAAATGGGATTGGGCCCAACAATTTTTCATTTGTCAATCTTAACAGGTCAGTGAGGAGGATTGGAGTTTTTTCTTTGCATATCTGTCCTCTTTGCTATCAATATTTTATTTGTCCGATTTTCATGCATTGTTTACCTGATGATCAGTTCACGATGGAACTGGCGGCTACTGAATCTGGAAATTTACCCAAATGTTACTCTATGGACATGTCTACAGATTTCGTCCCAATGTCCGTGTTTTCTGAGTCATCCCAAGGTGAGTACACAATTCCGTTGCCTTCTTCGGTGACATGAATGATACAGATATTTTCATTTGGGTGGTCAAGTTTTCACTTATGAGCTGCTGATGAATTTCCTTTTTTGCATTATTATATCTCTGCCTCTGTTTAAATGATTTTTTCGTTGTGGAATTTGAGATGGGATGTTTTATGGCTTAACATTCTTGCCTGAGAATGCAGATTAAAAAAAAAAAAAAAAAACCTTGCCTGAGAATTGTTCTGCTACTTCATGATATTGCTAGTTGTTGATAACTAGCTTTTGAATTCCAATAATTATCTGTCTACCCAGATGTTAGAATCAGCCCCAAAAATATTTGGGGAAAACCCTTCACAATTCATGGGTAAATTTGACAATTTTCCGTGTTAAAAAATTGATGTGTGCTTTTAAAGCATGAAGTTGGACAGAGTGTCTAGGTCATCCAAGAGGGTCTAGGTTTCTTCCTCTGCAAGGGTCTTCTTCTTTAAAGCATGATGATTTGTGTAACCACAAGTGTTTTTGCCACTTGTTGAAATTCTAGATGACAGCCTACAATTGTTTTCTCCCTTTCTTCATTGATAAAGTCCATATTGGAATTTATGTTTGGCCTCAACTAGCTAGGATGTGTTTCTTTCACAGATCCCTGATGAATGTGCATGTTTACAAATATGACCAGCGATGCTTTACGGGCGGAGTGTTGGCCTATCTCGAAGCAACAAGTGAATAAGATTAGTATAGCTGAAATTAGGATGTTGAGATGGATGTGTGGTATGATTAGGAGAGATAGAATTAGAAACGAAACTATTTGTGAGATGGTAGGAGTTGTACGGTTGTACCTATACAGGGTAAGTTGGGAGAAAATATATTAAGGTGGTTTGGACATATTTACAATAGACCTGCAGACGTAGTAGTTATGAAGAGTGACATTGTAGTAGTGGATAGTAGGGCTAGGGGAAGAGGAAGACCTAAACAAACTTTGGATGCCGTGATACGGAGGGATTTGGGCTTACTAAATCGAAGTGAATAGGTAGCCCTACCTCAAGGGAAAAATAGGATTCATGTAGCCGACCCCAATTGATTAGGACACAAGACTCAGTTTGGTTTGGTTAGAATACTAAGAACTGTATTTACCAGTGGACTTCAAAGGAGACTCTTGAAGTTTTGGTAGTGGCAGCAACGGGATTCCCTGGAAAGTAAACAGACTTGTAAAATAATGGGCTCTAGAGAGAGTGTTTTTTTCAACATTTGTATTCTATGCATGTTTTTGAATTGATATGATAAAGAATCTAAAAGAGGGTGCCTCCATTTGCACATCATCTGTGTGCACTTACGATTATTTACCTAACTTCAGAAGCAATGAGACAATAGAAATGTACCGAATAGCTCACTCAATATATTGACATGAATGTCCAGAAAAACTTTTCGGAAAAGCCACTCAACCTGATAGTCCCTAGATTTAAAGTTGATGTCTGCTACTTCTGCCAAATATTGACTGCCGTTTTCATTTGGCTGGAGAAAAATAGAACTCTCATGTCAGTAGACTCAGTACTTGTCTACTTGACTGTACAACTTACTAATGCAAGTTCTCTTTTTGTGTATGGGTTCCATACCTCTTAGATTGAAGCTTTGGTGATTTTTAAATTGATATGAGAAAGATGATATATATTGTGCTTGTGGGCATATCCATTTATCCCTCTAATGCAGTGTGCTGAACCAAAACGTTGATTATTTCTCCAAGATCTTCTATGCTGTGTTTGGTTTGGTTTTTGAAAAGTTTTTTGAAAAATAGTAGGGGTAATAAGTGGAGAGAGATAGGGAGAGAAATGTTAGAAGTAGGGAGAATCTAGGGAGAATCTAGGGGGAATTTTTTGAAAAATTCTTTTTGAAAACTAAAGAGAACAAGGCAGATTCAAACTCTAAGATGCAGTGAACTCATAGAATATGGATAGCATTCATATTTTTGTATTGGGTATGTGATTTTTTACTTGCCAGTGTGCATGATTGTTGAGATTGAAGATTTATTGATGATTCATTCAGAATCAGGTGAGGAATGAATGTCTTATGAAGGCATTCATCCACGGCATCAATTTCTTTAATTTGCTTAACTGCGCTCAATGTTGGGTTGTTCTTCTGAGATATTTGTCTTTTTTCTTAGGACTGTTGGCCTAACTTGTCGTATGTGGATGACGATTATTCTATGTTGTAGGAAAACTTTCTGTTGAGGGGAAAATATATCACAAATTTGACATGAAACCTCATAATGAAAACATCGAGCAGTACGGGAAACTTTGCCGTGAAAGGACAAAGAAGTATATGACAAAAAATAGACAGATACAGGTGTCCTTGTATAACTTTTCCGGTTTGTGTACTACGTATATGGAGTCTAGTTTCTTCTTCCAGTCCTAATTTTTTGAATCCTCTTTCAGGTGATTGACAATGATAATGGAACACGTATGCTGCCCCTGCCAGGGATGATTGGTTTGAAGGCCTCTGGACCCAGTGTACTTATTCCAAGTTATCCTTTTAAAATTTCGGCAATCTTTTCATGGTTGCTTCGGTTTTCTTACTTGTGGCTCTGTGGGTATACTTTTGGCCCACTGGACAGTGGCATAGGTTGAGTAGATTGGCCTTCTTTTTCTTCATTCTTGTATGCATATAGGGTGAATATCTAAATTCTTACCATATATCCTTATGGTGTCTTCTCTTTTCTTTTAGGATAAAAAGAAAGTACCAGCAAAGGGGTCAGACATGAAAAGAACAAGAAGGGACCGTGGAGAGATGGAAGAGATTATGTTTAAGCTTTTTGAGAGGCAACCAAACTGGACCTTGAAACAACTGCTTCATGAGACAGACCAACCTGAAGTATGTTACTTGATTTTTTGGATTTTTTGGCTCTTTTCTTCCCTGGATTACTCATGGAGTTTCACTTCTCTAATCACAATTGCATTCTTCCAATGTCTATACATCTGCCAAGATTTACAGCACAATACGCTGTTGGTATCAGAACTTGTACCCCATATATCTTAGACACATCCCAGTACTTCTAGTTACGATCGAAAAGTTAACATGCTGGTGTTTATTACCTTGGGAATGGCATCTTGTAGTAAGAATAATTGCTGATGTAGGATGCAAAAAGATAACTATACCATTACTTAAATCATCCAACTCAAAATCAATTGGCAATGAGTAGAGAAGCCGTCTAGGCTCATATACTAGTTCTTGGAGAAGATAATTAACCGATCTGAGACAAACTCTAACACTCCGCGCACGTGCGACCCCCTACTTGCACGTGGAGAGGTCAACAAACGATCCATAACACATGGATCCCAACAAATAACGATGCACTTAAGGCACAAACAAAGGAAAACAATTTCTCTGAAACCCTAACTTTGATACCATGTTAAAGCATCCAACTGAAAATCAATTGGCAATGAGTGGAGAGGCAACCCATATACTAGTTTGTGGATGAAATAATTAACCGATGTGAGACAAACTCCAACAATTACGTTTTTTGAGACTTTTAAAGACCTTCTTGATAAAATGAAACTAGTTTTGGTATTTTTTGTGGGTGTGATTTGATGGTTTTCTTTAAGTACAACATCTTTCAATCTGAATGATGTTTCCCTTTTCCAATTCTTGGTATGTTTAGGTCATGGATTTGTAGGAGGGGTTTACCATGGGAATGCAAACTAATAGGGATATTTATTCTTCATTCATTTCATTATTTTCTTATCTTTTCTTTCCCTCAAATCAATTCCTACACAAATCTAAAGATAACAAAACCTCCAGGTAGTGAATAAAATTTGTAAGTTAATTCAGAGGATAGTGAGAAATCCAGAAACCACCCTGGTCTTTATCGTCAAAGTATCATATTTATAGAATGAAAGATCCATTATTATGCGGCTGTGTGTTTTGATCTGATATCCAAACAATCAAAAATATGCTCTCACTCGGTTTCTTTGCAGCAATTTCTGAAAGATTTGCTCAAAGATCTTTGTGTTTACAACAACAAGGGCATTCATCAAGGTACTTACGAGCTCAAGCCAGAATACAAGAGATCTGTGGGGGAGCCAGAATCCGTCTAGCTGCTACGATGTCCAACTCCTAATCGAAGGATCTCATGTGTTGATCACACGGTCCTTATTCTGCATCTTAGCTGATTCAGCTCTCTTTGGACATAATTCAAGGTAATGCACATTCTCAGTGCATGGGAAGTGGCTGACCAGAAAGACATGGAGCTTCTTTGCTAATCTAGCTTAGTTTAGGATTTCCTTCACTGCTGCGTAAGAAGAGTCCTTTTGTTTCTTTGCTAATCATGCAGTTTTTTGTCTATATGTTGGTTTTTTTTTTTTTTTTTTGGAGACTTTGGTGAGCACCAAGCACTAAGTTAACCGAAAAACAAGGTTTTTGAACTTATTGTCAACATAATGAAAAAGGTTCAATGCTTTGTTTTGAGGATATTCATGTTGCAATTAATAGTAGGCCACTGGCTTTTTGTAACTATGTTCTTGGTGGGGTTGGAATCAGGCTATGGCTCACTCCCATTGCCGAACCTATTTGGTCTCATCTTGTGCGGGTCCTCAGGAGTCGGACTTTGTTGGTCATGTCTAGTTGTCTACTCGTCTAGGACGGAATTTGATGTACTCGTTTCTGTCTCGTAAGCAGGTGTCAATTTGGGGTTCTAAATGATTTTTACGTGTACATTAATCCATTTTATGTTTTATTACTTCTCAGGACTACAGTTTGGTTTTTTATTCTCGCTTCCTGTATTTTTCTGATCATTTGTGTTCTGTGGAAAACTTCTTTTGATAGGGCCACGCTGCGACATTCATGAGCACTATTTTTCTTTGTTCATGAAGCCCTACAAAGATCTACTTGATTGGTAACGTTTATGGAATTTGTGAAAGGATTGCTTAATTTAAAGAAGCTAGACGGAAAACCCCTAGCATTCTTTTCCTATCTCTTCTATCTTCTGGTCTTTGGAGGTTTATGTGGCAGTTATTGTTGGGAATGCCTTGAGTTATTTTGTCCCACATTGGTTAAATATTTTGTTCCCGTTTTTTGTACCCTATTATAAATAGAGGATTTGGGGGACTTTTAGAGAAATAATCCCTTATTTCTCCTCTCATATTGTGGCCTCTCTAGAATTACGGATTATATCTGGCTCTTTTATTTCTTCTTCACGTTTGATAGTGAATCTTCTCTCTCATCGCCCGTGGATGTACCCATCTTGGAGAACCACGTATATCTTGTGTCTCGTGTTTGTTTTCTTTTCTCATTCTTAGCTTGCACTCATAACGTTTGTTATAACAAACTGGTATCAGAGCTTCAAGTTGCAAAACTAGGGTTTTGTTTTTGGTTGTGGTTATGGATTGGTGGCTAGGTTTGAGATTGCAAAGTTCGACATGCAAAGCAGCAGTTTTAGTCTTTTTTTTTTTTTTTTGGATAAATCAGCTTGAAATAGAAAAGAGCCTAAACGAATATACAGCCTATAAGGGATATACCCCAGGAGGAAAAGAAAAGAAAAGAACAAAAGAAAATTAACAAAGCCTAGGCCAAATGGCTACATATTACTAGCTGAACCTAAAGTTTCAAACCCATCTAGAAGAGGGGAAGGAAACAAACAACAAAATGGTTACAACTGAATAACAATTTAAAATAGATTAAGATCACAAGGTAAAGCAATCTGTAGACCATGCAACTAAATAATGGCCATTTGGAGAATTGGACACCTGGAAAATTGGTACTCCCTCCGTCCCTTTTTAAATGTCCTGTTTCGTAACTCCAACTTATTAAAAAGACATCATCATTATACCTTTCACATCAACTTTTTCCTCCACTTTCCCTACTTACCCATCATCATTACACTTTTACTCACTAACTTTTCAAAATGGAATCTACTTTTAGGGATAAAATAGACAATTCACCAACTTTTACCCACTAACTTTACAAAATGAACACTTATTAAGGGACAGCCCAAAATAGAATACTAGACTGTAATAAAGGGACGGAGGGAGTAATTGGAGATTCACACATTTAGCATACTAATTGACCACTTGATTTGGGTCAATTAAGGAGGTAATAAACAGCATTGTGACTTCTTGCTCCTAATAGAATAGAAGGGTCTTCAGTCAACCTCTTCAAACAACCAAGCCACCCAATGAAAACAAGGTCAACTGTGGAAAGCCAAGATGAGGAAAACGAATGGGTCTAAGGGATATCCCCCAAAAGATAGGCAATAAGGATAATAATGAGGTCAGCCCTTAAACAAATGAACACTGGAAATTCGGGGCATCCCCATGTTAGGAATTACAATTAACCTGCTAAACTCGTTCAGTCCAACTAAGATCACGCAAAAGTAAAGAAAAGTGTCGAACAAATGAGTGAGGCATTAAGAGAGTTGCCAACAGCAAAGAGTAATCAAAGGACACCAATACCGAACTGCATATACGACAATAACATGCCCATATGCATTAACTGTGGAAAAAGCTGAAGGAGGAGAAGAAAAAAAAAAAGACCAGAAGGGGGTAAAATAATTGTTGGAATTGCTGAAAGTTCAAATGAGTCAGATATTGTGTTATCAGTTACAACAGGTGATTCTCGCTCTAATATCAAGTGGATTCTGGATTCTAGATGTTCATACCACATGTAAGGGTTATCATCGGGCCGGCCCGGGCTGCCAATTGCCAGGCTAGCGGGCCAAAGTTCGGGCAGTTTCACGGGTCGGGCCTCACAAAAAAAAATGTACATTATATTAGTACGATAAAAAAATATATATAATATTAGCACACCACACTCAATACAGTCATACACATTATATATTGTATGTATGTATCTATATAATATGACAAGGAAGTATTTGCATCCAAAAGACAACTAACGCTTAAGATTTATTCCCTCCTTCTGCATAAATCTCCGCCCTCCATTCTATATTCCTTTTTTAGTCTTAAATGTTTTCCTGATATAGAATTAGAGGAATAAGTAAAAAACAGAATTATTAAAGGAATAAAAGGAATGAAAATCTGAACCCATCTATCCCGTGCAAACCATGTTGGTAATTAAAAAAATAGAATTAGGGCGTGTTTGATAACCCTCTTGGAGGGAGGGATTGGGATTGAGAAGGTGATAGGATTGATAATACTTTGTTTGGTTGGTATTTGTGGAGTGGGATAAGTTATCTCATGGGATTACCAATCCCCCCATTTGATGGGATTAGTCAACCCATGGGGGGGGGGGGGGGGGTGGTGTTACTATGAATCCCATTCCCATGGGACTGACCAAAACAAGTTAAAAAACCCATCTCAATCCCAATTCCAATCCTAATCCTAGCCAAAACAAACATGTTATTTACAATCCCACCTCATTCTCAATCCCAATCCCAATCCTAATCTTGTGCAAAACAAACATGAATAAATAATTCATCTTCTCATTAATAATCCCACCTCATTCTCAATCCCAATCCTAATCCCACCTCATTAGGAATCCCCCCAAAACGAAATCTGCAATCAAACACGCCATTTAAAGGAATCCATATATAGAAGGAAATGCAAATTGCACAAGAGATTTTAAAATCCCTTAAAATCTGCATGGTACAAAACGGAATTAGAGGAACAAGTATATGAAAGGAAATGTAAATTACACATATATCCTTTCTCGTTTCCGAATTTTATGGTAAATCTACACATATCCTTTCAAAAGTTAAAAGGATACTATTATTCTTCTTTACTCTCTCCCTCTCTCCTCCCTCAATTCAATACCACTACCCCACCGAAAATCATCTAACTCTGCCTCCGAGACTACAAGAATTGAGGTGAGTGGTTCTATTTGTTTTATCTGCATATGTATTCCATTATTTTCTTTCGATTTACCTCCAATGCACGGTTCTCTCTCTATCTCCTCTTTTGTTTCTGTTTACTCTTGCTCCCCCTTTTTTTTTTTTTTTTGTTCTCTTGCGAATAGAATTGAGTTGTCGAGGAGATGCCCAATAGTGTACCACCAATAATATCCAGCACACGCAAAAGGCAAGAGAAAAGATAAGGCAACTGATTCCAACGGAAAAGAGAAATGATATGCACTAAAACGGAATTAGAGGAACAAGTATAAAATGGAATTATTCAAGGAAAAATGATATTGGCACTCCCAAAATTGATGCAAGCACTCCAAAATCAGTGTAATTCCAAAACCATTTTCCTTTGTTTTTTGGAGTGCCTCCATCAATTTTTGGAGTGCCAATATCATTTCCCATTATTCAATGAATAAAATGGATGAAAATCCGAACCTATAATATCTACCCGGTAATTATCATAATTAGAGGAAACGATGCAAACCGTTTTGGTAAGAAACCGATGATTCTGTGAGTAAGTGCATCATTTATAAATGGAAATGTAAATTGCCTTGGAGATTTTGAAAGGATACAAAACGGATGATTGTAGACACCTCCCAAACGGGGCATCACCATACAGATTGATCGTTTGTTTGCTCGATTGGTTGCTCGCTTCATAAACCAAAGTCGTGGACATTCTCATGGCTAGGAACATCGCCACACGATAGCGGTTATCATCAAAACAGAGTCGCCTCCCAGTTTACCAAAACTGGGAAAATAGACAGAGATTCTGGGTACGGGAGCCAAAAGTACAATAAGGGGAAGGTGTTAGGCACCCCTCTTTACCCAGTCGTGAGACTGGCCCATAATCATTCAACATAAGACATATACATGCTTTATTCAATTCTAACACGTAGTTTGTTTTTAGCCTTTAAGCAGTAAAGGGTGAGCCAAGACTGTAATTGAAGCATGCATCAGAAAGCAGAGAAGCAAAACAAGCTGTCCCAGGGTAATGGATCCCGCGGCCGGTGAATGGATGTCACGGCCGAGAGATCCTCCTGGTTTGATGTATCGGCCAAGGGATCGAAGCCCCTGTCGATGTTCTTCCTCACACCAGACAGAAAAATTAGCAGATGACTAAATGCTACGATTAATTGTAAATACGATAAGTAAAACAAACCAGAGGCCGTTGGGCCTCACCACCTTGATCCCTCAGTTGCTTGATTGCTTTGGATTTGATTGTGATTGACTGATTGCTCCTCAGAAAACCCTAGGGCTAGGGTTTGAACTTTGGGGTTTGATCGTCGGATTGATGGCTGCCTTCAGGAGGTTAGGGCTTTTGAAGAGAGGGTTTGAGAGAGTATTTTTGCAGAGTTTCGGAGCTTGGGTGAGTAATTTCACTTGTTAATTTCGGAGCCCAAAGGCTCATTTATATAGGCATAGGGATGACTCACTCCAGCTAATCAAATGGCACGATTGCAATTGCAATTGCAATGCAATTCAAACTCTTCATTGCAATCTCTGAATGTGGCCCGAACGCATTGGAGAGGTAGTGTAGTTGGATCAAACAATCGACAGAACGTTCCAGAGTCTGGAAAAAGGACGATCTGGCGGCCGAGTAATGGATCTGGCGGCCGAGGAATTGATGTTGCGGCCGAAGAATAGATCCTGCGGCCGAGGGATTGATCTCTCAGGGAGATTTTCTAGCAACAGATTGCTCGGGTGAGGAAATGATGTTAAGGCCGTGAGATCGATGTTACGGCCGACAGATGGATTCTCCTAGGCTTCTGTATTTTCTGTCTGAAAGGCTGTATGGCTCTAGATAGGGTCCTCTAAGTGGCTCAAAGTTTTTACCGAAAGTCCTAAGGTTCTCGAGAAGGCAATCAGCAATCACTGTATCCATTTCATCATTGGGATGGTCCCCAAGGTGGGACTTGAAATAATCGTTAGGCCAAATTGGGGTGTCTACAGATGCCCCTCTTTGACTGAGCTCAGACGAATCGCGAGATATGTTTGAGTAATAGGCAAAGCTGTAAAAAGCAACTCAATTTGGTCCAACCACTATTCCAAGGGGTTTTCGAAAAAGGTTTTTGTTATGGTCGGGCTGGGAGGCTGCCTACGTATTCCACAAGGGAAATTCAGACCAACCGTAGTTCGGGCAATAAAGAAAATAAAAAGTTTGGAGGGTTAGAGACAGAAGACGTACCTTTGGGCTTAAAAAGCCGTAGTGACGTACCTAGACTGAGCCAGGGTTTTGGCGGAGAGTAGTTGAAGGAGTGCTGGGCTGCCGGGGGAGTTTTTTGCGGAGAGCTTCCTTAGTATTTTGGGGTAGATCAGTACACGGCAGGTGCGTTTGCTTTTCTTGATCATCCTTACTTTGACTGAGAGGAGCTCGGTAGAGTAACCTATCCTTGTGAATGAGCTGGAAGGAATTGATGTAATTGGGGTGGAATCCAAGCCATCTGCTGGGGATGAGTTGGACGCCGGTTTGAGATATGGGGGGCGCAAGGCCAATAACTGGAGCACGGAGTGCTGGAGATGAGGGAACCGAGGCATGGAGCCGGTTGTAGTCATGAGGCGAGAGCCTAAGGTGATAGAATCGAGGCGTGAAGCCTGCTGTGGTCATGAGGCCTGAGGAAATTGGATTGAGGCATGGAGCCTGTTGCAGTCTTGAGGCGAGAGCCTGAGGTGAGCTTAGAGTTTTGATAGAACCGAAGCGCGGAGCTGGTATTGATCATAAGGCGAGAGCCTGACGTGTCGGAGCTTAGAGCTTGCCGTGATTTGAACCGAAGCGTAGAGTTGGTTGCATTCTGATGGTCTATGCACGGAGCTTTCTCATCATAAGTTTTGGCGTAGAGCCAATGGATCGAGGTACCAGACCGATCAATAAAACCGAGGCGTAGAGCCGGTTGATTGCAGGGTTGACCTGTTTCATGAGAGATATGCAGAGTGTATATGTGTGATGATGGTTGTTAGATATGAACAGATATAATGATGCAGACTCGATGTGATAATGTTGATGCAATTGATGCAAATGTGCACGGGCCCGTGCGTGTGTGTTGATTTAAGCTTAGAGCTTCTATCAAGTTCCGGACTTGAGCATTCAGAGCGTAGAGCTCGAGCATTCGGACGGCAGAATCCGAGCATTCAAAGTACAGGCT
The DNA here is from genome assembly GCA_018127125.1 of Rhododendron griersonianum. Lineage (NCBI taxonomy): Eukaryota > Viridiplantae > Streptophyta > Magnoliopsida > Ericales > Ericaceae > Rhododendron > Rhododendron griersonianum. Next base: position 25,618,433 of record CM030790.1, on the reverse strand, counting down.
TTGAGCGTCCAGTACGCAATGGTTGGGCATCCAAGCGTAGAGCTTGAGCATTCAAGTGTAGAACTTGAGCATCCAGTACACAATGGTTGGGCATTCGAAGAGCTTCGCGCATTCAAAATGTTAGATTTTGAGCATTCAGGCGTAGGGCCTGAGAATGATGATGTCTTGATTGTTGGGGCGGCGTAGAGCCTGTTGAGATAGCTACGACTTCGAGCCAGTTGAGATAATGGGCTTAGAGCTGCTGAGTTGGTTATTACGGCTTAGAGCCAATTGAGATAGTGGGCTTGGAGCCGCTGAGTTGTGGTAGTGAGCGTAGAGCTGCTGAGTCGAGGGCTTGGAGCCGCTGAGTGAGTGAATACGGGTGTAGAGCCGCTGAGATAGTCGTTATGGTTTTGAGCCAGTTGAGATTGCTTGAGTATTGTTGCAGGCATAGAGCCTGCTGAGTCGAGGGCTTAGAGCCGCTGAGTGAGTGAATACGGGTATAGAGCCGCTGGGATGGTTGTTACGGCTTAGAGCCAATTGAGATAGTGGGCGTAGAGCCTGTTGCCGTGATACGTGAGATGGAGCTTGAAGCAATGAGCATGGTGCTATTGATAGTAAGCGCATGGCTGCTAAGTTGATGAGCTCGGGGCATGGATGTATGGTTGCTGGAGTAGTAAGCGTAGAGTTGCTGAATGCTTTGAGATGGGCTTGGAGCCGCTGAGATGATGGGCTTGGAGCCGCTGAGTTGCTTGATAAATAGCAGGGCTGCTGGTTGTTTTGGTTTGCCGTAGTAAGAGCTTCGGCCAGCAGTTTGTGGAGAGAGAATTTCCTTATGCTCGGATATGCCCCCGAGGCTAGTTCTGGTTACGTTGTATTGGTTCGGGGATGCCCCCAAGGCTGACTTGATTTTGCTTCCGTTGGTCATGGACCCAGAATTCCATAATGGCTTGAGTCAGTGCACCGAGCAAAATCTATTGTGGCTGAGGGAAATAGATTAGGGGGCCTGGAGATTGATCTCTCGGCCGGAATATCGATGTCTCGGCCGAGATATCGAATACTCGGCCGCTTAATCGGTTCGTTTCCAGGGGCCTATAAAAGGCCACGGCCTCAGCCGTTTCACTTCATTTCTCTCTTTCCTCGGTTTCTCTCTTCATCCGAGAAACTTACCGAGAGCTCCTCTTGTCTTTCACTTGGTTCTTGTCAGCTCCGAGCCATGGATAGCGTGCGGCTGGTGATTGCGGAGGGAGTCCATGACGTTCTTGGTCTTGTCTTGATGCTTGATTAGGGACCCTCGCATGGGTGGTTTACTTCCGTGACGCCGAACTCCTGGGGTGGCGGTGGTACGCGGTATGGTGATTTTTCTGGGCCATGTGGTGATTCTTTTGAGCCACGTGGTGTCTCTTCTGTGCCGTAGTACTCCTCTGGTATACACCGCCCCAGGGGTGTCCTCTTCTTTTTTGCAGCTGGCCTCTGGTGTTCAGACCACCAGAGGGTTCGGCATCCTCCTTTCCTTCCTCTTTTTTTGTTTGTTTTTCTATTTCTCTTCCTGCATAGGTTAGTTCGACAGGAAATCGATGTATAGTTTGTTTAGAAAATGTGGGATGATCCACCTTGTGATGTAAAAAGCTTTCGTTATATGAAACAAAAATCTTTAACTTGTTAATCCAGCGAAACGAACTGAAACGTTGGATAAACTGCGGCCGACCTAATGATTACGCGGCCGAGGCTTTGATCTGGCGGCCGAAGGATCGTTTTGTCTGCCTGGGTTTGACTTGTAGGTCAACCCTGATTTTCACGGGTTGATGGATTGATCCCATAGCTGTCATATCGAAGTGCCGGCCGAAAGACCGACCAAATTACCGAGGATTAAGAATCCGATTCCGATTCAAACTAGGACTCGACTTAGTTCTATAAATACGCGTTCTACGAATCCGATAGCATTGTCAGTAGCAATTCCTTGCACATGGCACAACCAGTCCTTGATCAGTGGTTGGATTCCTTTAATGGCCTCGACCGTTTACACTTTAAGTCCTTTGGCATGGACTTTCTCTTCTCCCTTCGTCAAATTCCTGTGAATTTTGCTTTCCTTAGGGCAGCCACCAGTTTGTGGGATCCTGCTTTTCATGTCTTTCGATTTAAGAGAGAGGAATTGTGTCCTACTATCGAGGAGTTTGCGGCCATCATGGGTCATTCGGATAGAGAGGGTTTTGTTGTCCCTAATCCTTTGTTCAACCGAGGTGACCTCTTGAAGGATTTGCTCCAAGTTCAGAAACATGAAGCTAGGTTCTTCGTAGTAAAGGGAAGGCTGGAGATTCTGCAGTTTATCCAACGTTTTGGTACAGCTGAGGCTCATCATCAAGTTTCCCAACAGAAAGCGTGCTTTCATGCGTTGTGCATTTGCCTCCTTCATTATTACTTGCTTGGCCCTTCCTCTGGCCATGCTGATCCCGTGCTGCTTAACCTTGCTCAACAAATTGGAAACTGTGTGAGTTTCGCAGGCTTAGTGTTGGCAGAGACCTTGATGGGTCTAGACGTGATGAAGGGTAATCCTACAGCTCAGTTCTCAGGCAGTCCTTTGCTATTGCAGGTTCACTCTTTGTTTGTTTATTTGTCAAGTTTATCTTTTCACTCATCACTTTTTTGTTTTGACTCACATGTTCTCTCAACTCACAATTTTCCCTTGTTCTCTAGGTATGGTTATTTGAGAAGCTAAAGGTGTGGGATGCGCCAGAGCGACTTCCTTATAATCCAGACCAATGCATGGAGCGTCGCATGATTAAACAGTTCCCAACTGAGGCTGCTTGGGAAGCATGGATGAGGACTTGCAGAGGTGATTGGATTCAATGGGTTTGCCCCTGGTATGGTGTGGAGAGCATGACTGCGAGTACCATGAACCATTTTGGTGTAGCAGTGATTGGTATTACTCGAGTCGTTTTCTACTTTCCTGCTCGCTTTCAAAAGCAGTTCGGGGCTGAACAAACCGCAATCCTGGGTGACCCTGAGTACACTGTTTCTAAGGTCCACGATGCCAACTTCCGTCGCAATATGCTGCGTCTTTGGCCGAATAGAGTGATGCAGGAGGTTGCTGAGAACTTTGTTGTCAAGCTATCAGGTTCTTACAAACGCTGGTTGAAGAAAAACCTTTTGGAGGATAGTAGTGCAAAGAGAAGGAAGACCTAGAGATTGACACTTTGTTTATGTTTTTCAAAAGATATTTGTTTGATTCTAGCTTTCATAGACTGAGAATTGTTTAGATTTGTTTTTTCCTTTTCCTTTGGAAATAATAAAACATTTGGTCGTTTCATTTGAAGATGTTACTGCCATGGTTTGATAGTGAACATGCTTTAGGATAGACCTAGAAATTTCAGAAGTAATGATGATAGCAGTGGCCGGATCTCAAATTTGGAGATTGCCTACGTATCCCATGGAGGGAATCAGGCCATAAACGTAGTTCCAACAAAGGGGATTTGTTTTGTTTTGTTTAGTTAGGGTCCACTCGGGTATTTTCCTCTCCTTTTGTGCTCTTAATTTTGCCTAAAAACCGCCATTGGGGGTTTTCGGTCTAGCACGTTTTATTTATGCCTTAGTTTTTGCCTAAGCCGCCCTTGCAGGTTTTCGACCTAGCAAGCTGCTCTAATTTTTGCTTGAGTCTGCCCACCCTTGTGGTTTTCGGCCCAACGAGCATCTCTCATGGGTAATACTTCCTCAGCTTGTCAATGTTGACTGGCGTTGCGAATTCTATTCCATACAAGTCTACAATGTATGCTGCTCCCTCAGAAAGTATGCGTTTGATAAGGTAGGGGCCTCCCCAGTTTGGTCTAAACTTGCCCCTTGGGTCTGAAACGTGGCGACGGATTGCTTTGAGCACCATGTCTCCTACCTTGATGTCTCTAGGTTTTACCTTTTTGTTGAATGCTCGTGCAATGCGGCGTTGATACCCTTGTACATGGTATAACGCTCTCAACCTCCTTTCGTCTAGTAGTGCCAACTCGTCGTAGCGGTTTTGAACCCAATCTTCTTCGATCATTCCAGTCTCGGCTAGAACCCTCAACGAAGGCAACTCCAGCTCGATAGGCAAGACAGCCTCCATTCCATAAACCAGAGAGTAGGGGTAGCCCCAGTCGAAATTCTTTCAGTTGTTCGATAACCCCATAGTGCCAAAGGTAGCATTTCTGGCCAGTCTGTGTAGGTGTCGGTAGTCTTCCGCAGAATCCTCTTGATATTCTTGTTTGCAACATCAACTGCTCCATTAGTTTGGGTCGATAAGTAGATGACCGATGATTTTGTATCCCAAATTCGGCAAAAAGCTTCCTTGTTGCTCCTTTGAAGTGCGATCCATTGTCACAGACGAACTCATGAGGTACACCATATCGATAGATGATATTAGTGCGAATAAATTTGGCCACATGAGTGGCTTTGAGAGTAGCATAAGAAGCTGCTTCTACCCACTTGGTGAAATAGTCGATAGCCACTAGAATGAACTGATGCTTGTATTTTCCCTTTGGATTTATACTTCCAATGACGTCTATCCCCCAGGTGGAGAATGGCCAATGGGATGTCATGCTATACAATTCCGTAGGGGGAATACGCATGCGATCAGCGTGAGTTTGACATTTGTAACATCGGCGGACATAATCATCACAGTCGGCTTCCATTGTGGTCCAGAAATATCCCTGATGCAGGATCTTCTTTGCCATTGTTGCCCCATTCATGTGTGGCCCACAAATTCCTTCGTGTATTTCCTCCATTACCTTATGGCTATCCTCCGTTGTGACGCAAAGTTGACTTGGACCCAAGTGTGCCCTTCGATACAATGCTCCTCCACAAATTACAAATCGGGCGGCAAACTTCCGCAGAGCTGTTTTGTCTTTCGAAGTGGCCTCGGATGGGTATTCTCCTTCTTCCAAGAATTTCTTTACGTCTTCATACCATGGCTTGCCATCGTCTTCACCTTCCTCGGTGAAGGTACATTCGCATTCTGGTTTGACCTTTTGTTCGATCATGAGAGGCCGCATTGTGAATCCCAGGGGTATTTCGACCATAGACGCCAATGTTGCTAGTGCATCTGCAAATCTATTGCTCACTCGGGGAGTGTGTGTGAAGATAACGGAATCGAATTGTGGAATTAGATCTTCCAGCACAGAGTGATATAGTTTCAGTGTGTCTTCCTTGACCTTCCAGTCTCCTCTTGCTTGAGATACCACCAGGTTTGAATCCCCAATGACTTCTACCCTTTTTGCCCCTAGTTCCAGGGCTGCCTCCATTCCAGCAATACAAGCCTCATATTCAGCCTGGTTGTTGGTGACTTCAAACCTCAGTTTATATGACTAAGGGATATGAGAGTCGTTTGGGGAAACTAGCAATACCCCTATGCCATATCCACATTGGTTTGATGCTCCATCAAAGTAAAGCTGCCAGGTGTCGTCTAAGAGACATAAGATGTCCTCGTCGGGGAACATGAAGTCTTCTGCCTCGGCTTCTGTCACAGGATGATCTGCCAAGAATTCTGCCACAGCTCTTCCCTTTACTGATTTCCTTGTCATGTATTTGAGGTCGAATTCTGCTAGCAGCAATAACCACCTAGCTAGCTTTCCGATAAGTGCTGGCTTTTCGAAAAGATATTTGATTGGGTCGAAACGAGAGACCAGCACCACCGGATGTGCTAACATGTAGTGCCTTAGTTTCTTTGTGGCCCATACTAGCCCCCAATAGGTTTTCTCGAGGGGAGTGTATCTTTTTTCATAGTCCATCATTTTTTTGCTGAGGTAGTATATGGCGCACTCTACTTTGGCGTCGTTTTCTTGCGCTAGCATGCATCCCATGGATGTGTCCGTTACTGAGAGATACAGAATCAACGGTTTCCCAGGAATGGGCGGCGACAGTACAGGCGGATTATGAAGATATTCTTTGATTGCTTCAAACGCTTGCTGACAGTCTTGGCTCCACTCAAAGTCAGTACCTTTCTTTAGTAGCTTGAAAAGGGGTTCGCAGGTAGTTGTGAGCTTGGAAATGAACCTGCTGATGAATTGTACCTTCCCCAAGAAACTCCTTACTTCCTTTTCTGTCCTAGGCGGTGATATTTCCATGATAGCCTGTATCTTGGAAGGGTCTGCCTCGATTCCTCTTTGAGTGATGAGAAATCCCAACATTTTTCCAGCCGTTACCCCAAAAGTGCATTTTTGAGGATTAAGACGTAGCTTGTATTGCCTAATCCTCTCAAAGAACTTCCGAAGTGCTTCATGGTGTCCTTCCCTTTCCTTTGATTTGACTATCATATCGTCGACATACACCTCGACCTCTTTGTGCATCATGTCGTGCAGTAGTGTTGTTGCCATCCTTTGGTAAGTGGCTCCAGCATTCTTTAACCCGAATGGCATCACTCGGTAGCAGTAGGTTCCCCAAGGTGTAGTGAAGGTGGTTTTCTCTCTATCCTCAGGAGACATAAGAATTTGATTATACCCAGAAAATCCATCCATGAAGGATAGCAATGCATGACCTGCGGTGTTGTCTACTAGTTCGTCTATGTGGGGTAATGGGAAGTCATCCTTTGGACTGGCTCTGTTGAGATGTCGGAAATCTACACAAACCCTAATTTCTCTAGTTTTCTTTGGTACGGGAACGATGTTAGCTACCCATTGTGGATATTCGGTGACTATGAGAAAACTGGCGTTGATTTGTTTAGTGACTTCTTCTTTTATCTTTAAGACCCAATCAGGGCGCATACGTCTCAGTTTTTGTTTAACTGGTTTTGCATCAGGATAGAGGTAGGGCTGCAATCGAGCCGAGCCGAGCCGAGTTTCGACATGTTCGGGCTCGGCTCGCCTCAAAAGTAGTGAGCTCAAGCTCGGCTCGAGCTCGTGACGAGCTCCAATTATTAGGCTCGAGCTCGGCTCGAAGTGGCTCGTAAGGTAGAGTCCAGCCCAGCAACGAAGAAATCCGGTGAGGCCCTCCCTCTACTTATAGTGTGGTCTCCATTGCACCCTTGTGTAAAGTGTCCGATGTGGGACTAGAAGAGAAGGGAGAAAACACTTTGGCTTTGTTCTTTCATTTCTCCCACATCGGGAAAACATGCTTGAGAGGCCTTCTTTGGGTCTATAAAGCTAACTGGTGGACTACATGGTGACACGTGCTCCCATGCGTGGAAAACACTCAGCTCCCAAATTGATTCCAAAATATTAAGTATAATAATAATAATATATATATACTATTATATTATTATTACATTTAATATATATATATATATATATATATTCAGCTCGCGAGCCAGCTCGAGCTGAGCTTTGGCAAGCTCGAGCTCGGCTCGTTTATGAAACGAGCTAAAAAACTCAGCTCGAGCTCGTTCGTTTATCTTTCGAGTCGAGTTTGAACGAGCCACTAACGAGTCGAGTCACGAGCGGCTCGCGAGCGGCTCGGTTCATTTGCAGCCCTAGATAGAGGGGAATTTTATGCTGAACAATTTCAGGGTCTATTCCAGGCATGTCCTCGTAAGACCAGGCAAAAACATCTTTGTATTCTTTTAGCAAAAGGATTAGTTTTTCACTTTCTTGAGGGGATAGTGTGGTACCAATTTTAACCATTTTGGGCTCGTTTTCAGAGCCTATGTTTGCTGTGATTATTTCCTCAGAAAAAGGTTTAGCGTGCCTTTCTTCTTCTCTCTCGATGAATTCTAGAATTTCTTTTGGAATTTCTTCCTCAAAATTTGGTGTGTCGGAATCCAAACAATTGATTATAGGCAAAGTGAAATACTCTAAATCTTCCTTCTCATTGCTAAGATTATCAAAAGACATTTCAGAGTCAAACTCAAAATAAATGTTATGCTTTGGTGCTTTGACCAGATTTTTCTCACTAGACTCAGTAGTTTCAAAAGATAAAAAGCTTGACTCGGACTGAATCGAGTCGGAGTCGGAATCGGAATCGGAATCGGAACTAAGACCAGAATTAGCGCTTTTTATTTTGTATTTTAGAGTATGTTCCACGGTCCAGTTAGGGTAAGCCCCTTTTTCAGCATCCACAATCAATTCAGAGCAGTCTTTTTCATCACCAAGGTTGATCATCAGCACTTCACTATCACCTTGATTCGCACTTTCATCATTGTCACCCTGCAAGTCTTGGAGGGCCATTTGATTTGCTATTGCTGTTATCTCTTCCAATTGAGCTTCAATCTCTGCTTCGTCAGTGTTGTCGACTCTTCGTGTGCCAACAAAGCCCCACCAATTACCAAAGTTATCCGTGATGGGGTGGATCACCCTTATTTCATGGTCGGTGACCCCCTCATCAAAGAGTAGGTTCAGTGATATTTCGTCTAGTGGGTCGTTGTCGACAGACTCTTCTTCCTTTGCCTCTTCAGTTTCGAGGTTATTAACCTCGTCTATCGGCCAATAGTCGTCGGTAGGTGCATAGGGGTCATAAAAATAGATTGGGACCCTGCGAAGCCCTTCTTCTTCAATCATGGCTTCTACTTCTTCTTCATAAACCGTTCTAGCCAACATGACATGGTTGTCTTCAATGATAGTTACCATAGGTTTTGGTTGATTTACCGGAGTGATGTATTCAGAGGGGTTGAAATCTTCAACAGCAGAGTGGAGCGGACCAGACAGCTCGGTGACAACTTGAAAGTGCGAATCATACGTGAACAGTGATGCAGTCATTTTTCTGAAAAGATTTTTGTTTTAGTTAGATTGATTGATCTTACCTACTGTTCATTTGACTTAGAGAGATTCCTAAGGTTTAACCTGCAAAAGAAAAACTTTACAACATACACATATACAATGGGTGTGAGGAAGAATTTTTGCAAGTAAAATGCAAGTAGGTTCCTAGCCTGTAGGTTCCTGTCTTAGTTTGATAAGTTATATGGCTTTCTAATACATGCAAGGTTTTGGTAGTCTCAGGGTGCTCCGCTGTCAAAGGGCGCCAATCCTCTCACCAGCCCATCATAGGCAGTGATTGGGTGATTCCCTTTTTGATATACCACTAGGTACGAATGACTGTGGAGTTTGCTGGAACCCCCAACATAGCCCGTGTCATGCCGGGATATCAGGTGAACTCAACGGGTTGCCCGCTCGATGCATATGATAGATGAATTAAACAAGGCATGTATTAGTCTTATGTTGAACTTTTTGGTTATGGCTCTCATGTCCCCAGCGGAGTCGCCAAAAACTGTAGACACCTCCCAAACGGGGCATCACCATACAGATTGATCGTTTGTTTGCTCGATTGGTTGCTCGCTTCATAAACCAAAGTCGTGGACATTCCCATGGCTAGGAACATCGCCACACGATATTGGTTATCATCAAAACAGAGTCGCCGCCCAGTTTACCAAAACTGGGAAAATAGACAGAGATTTTGGGTACGGGAGCCAAAAGTATAATAAGGGGAAGGTGTTAGGCACCCCTCTTTGCCCAGTCGTGAGACTGGCCCATAATCATTCAACATAAGACATATACATGCTTTATTCAATTCTAACACGTAGTTTGTTTTTAGCCTTTAAGCAGTAAAGGGTGAGCCAAGACTGTAATTGAAGCATGTTTCAGAAAGCAGAGAAGCAAAACAAGCTGTCCTAGGGTAATGGATCCCGCGGCCGGTGAATGGATGTCACGGCCGAGAGATCCTCCTGGTTTGATGTATCGGCCAAGGGATCGAAGCCCCGGTCGATGTTCTTCCTCACACCAGACAGAAAAATTAGCAGATGACTAAATGCTATGATTAATTGTAAATACGATAAGTAAAACAAACCAGAGGCCGTTGGGCCTCACCACCTTGATCCCTCAGTTGCTTGATTGCTTTGGATTTGATTGTGATTGACTGATTGCTCCTCAGAAAACCCTAGGGCTAGGGTTTGAACTTCGGGGTTTGATCGTCGGATTGATGGCTGCCTTCAGGAGATTAGGGCTTTTGAAGAGAGGGTTTGAGAGAGTATTTTTGCAGAGTTTTGGAGCTTGGGTGAGTAATTTCACTTGTTAATTTTGGAGCCCAAAGGCTCCTTTATATAGGCATAGGGATGACTCACTCCGGCCAATCAAATGGCACGATTGCAATTGCAATTGCAATGCAATTCAAACTCTTCGTTGCAATCTCTGAACGTGGCCCGAACGCATCGGAGAGGTAGTGTAGTTGGATCAAACAATCGACAGAATGTTCCAGAGTCTGGAAAAAGGACGATCTGGCGGCCGAGGAATTGATGTTGCGGCCGAAGGATAGATCCTGCGGCCGAGGGATTGATCTCTCAGGGAGATTTTCTAGCAACAGGTTGCTCGGGTGAGGAAATGATGTTAAGGCCGTGAGATCGATGTTACGGCCGACAGATGGATTCTCCTAGGCTTCTGTATTTTCTGTCTGAAAGGCTGTATGGCTCTAGATAGGGTCCTCTAAATGGCTCAAAGTTTTTACCGAAAGTCCTAAGGTTCTCGAGAAAGCAATCAGCAATCACTGTATCCATTTCATCATTGGGATGGTCCCCAAGGTGAGACTTGAAATAATCGTTAGGCCAAATTGGGGTGTCTACAATGATCCGACGGTTGAAAAATGCGGAAGAGATTGGTTTGATCTGATTGTTGAAAAATGTTACTACAATTCTGCCATTTCCTAGCCGAAAGTACTAAAATTATGTCATTTCCATTCTAAGAACCCAACAATTAAATGGAAACCTCACTTTTATGTAGTGAAAGGAAACAATACACAACTTAAAAGGATACAATAATTCTTCTTTCTGATCTACCTACGTACATATTTGTGTGGCCCGTGATCCTCTGGTCCTCGATCCTTCGTGGGTGGTTCGATGATGGGTTAGCTTCCTTCTCCCAGCCTGCACAAGGAACTCACGACTAAGACCTGGCCGGGGGTTGTCCCGGCAAGGCCCTCCGGCGCGAGGATGAGTATAGCGCAGAGAGGAAGCAGAAAGCTTAGTGAGAATATGTGAGTGTATTGAGTAGCGTGTACCTGTTAGGGTTACCATCACTTGGTATTTATAGGACCTCCTGGCTTACTCTCCAAGTACGATCGCGTGCCTTCCACGGGCCAAGTGACGTCATAGTGGCGTCAAGGAATAGATCTGATAACCGTTTTCAGGGCTGAGCTGGCACGCCCATGTGCGCCCATGACCACCTTCTGTTGTAACCGCTTCTGCACGTGGCAAGACGCGTGACCTTACAGCCAGCCGTCGTCGGCTGCACATGATCTGAAGGTACCCGAGCACGGGCATCGCCGAGGACTGCCACGTGTTTGATGAGGGAGTACCATTGCTGAAGGTTCTGCCGTCGACACAATCCGAGCGTGGGTTTGTCAGCTGCCGAGGCTGAGGCAATCGGTACATACGTGACAAATCAGCGTCGGCACGCCGCACATGAAGCTTCTGTCCAGTTCACGGCGGATCGGGTCCGCTTCGTGCGAACATTTGTGTTCGGGCCGCTACAATAGCCCCTCAATTTCTGCCGATGCCGTACGCATGGTAGAGATTGAAGTCAAGCCTCAGGCCGAACATGTCGAACCGCCGAGCGTGTACTTATTTGACGAAGATGGATTCCAGCCGAGCCTGAATCGTTTCGTTATCAGTAGGAATCCAGTCCGTCGAAGGATTATTCCAATGGTTGGGCGCCAGATGTCACCTCGTGGATGGGTACGGCAGACGAGGGGATGGCTGGCAAACCCTGCAACCCGTCCTTTCAGTGACACGCGTCATGCGCTGAGTGGATAGCTGTTCGGCGGTGCAATGATGGGCGGGAAACTCAAAATCCCTAACCCTAGCCCTATAAAAGGAGCGAGGCGAGGAGAGAGAAGCTCCTTCGTTCTCTCTCTCTCTAAACTCCATCTCCAGAGCCTCGAAGAGCAACCGTTCGTCTTCTTGTTTTGATTCCCAGCAAACTTGCCACCAAATCTCGCTACAAATCCAGGTATGTGTTCGATTCTTGTTTCTCTTTGCTTTTCTGCATTTCCCAGTCGTTTTCTATTTCATTTCTGGGTTTTTTGGGGCACTTCTTGTTCTGAATGAACAGTGCACCCTGGAGATGAACGGACTGTTCATTACCTCTCCCACCTGTTCTTCCGAGCATGGGACCTCCGAGGGGTTCTGGGCTTGGCCGTTGATGGAATGGGCCGAGCCCCAGTCTCTGTTGTTTGGTAGGCGTCAACCGAACATGGTTTGGCCGAGCCTTGAGAAAGATGATGGGGTGGGCCATTTAGGGTACCGAGCGTAGTGAGACACCGTTTTTCTGACCGACGACGAGGTCTCATGTTTTGTTTTTGACTTTGTTAGGTCTGGCTCCCCCAATCATTGTCATCTCATCCGACTCTGAAAGTTCAGGGGACGATTCTGCGAACCTTGTGATCCGAGAGTACTTGGAGTTACACAGAAGCCGACGTCAAACCTCTTCCATCGCCTCGAACATGTCAGGTTCCGATGACTCCAATGCCGAGCTTGACCACGAGTACGGTGGTTTCAACACCGACCCAGAAATAACCTTCTCCACGAGCACAGAATCCGAAGCCGAGCACGAACTTGGGCCCGAGGCCGAGTCCAGGCTTCGTCAACAGGATGGAGCCGCAACTTCGTCTCGTTCTGCCCCCGCCGAGACTTCTTCTGAGAACAGGGAGTTTACTGATCTTTTCGAGAAAGGGCAGGTCTGTCCCCATGCCCATTACTTTAGTGGGCGTCCGGATGAGTATGCCAACTTCTGCCGAACGTATCGCATCCCTAGCGACGTCGTCGTCCACCAGGTAGCTAGTAATAGGATAAGGGATAAAATGGCAGATCACCCCGAACACATAACAGTCCCTTTAATGGCCATCTGTGAGGCCGGGCTCCGCTTCCCCCTTCATCCATTTCTGAGGGAATTGCTGACTAGGTTCGGCATAGTACCTCATTAATTTGCCATCAATAGTTACAGGATTGTGATGTCCGTAATTAGGCTGAAAGAGCTGCATAATCTTGACTTCACCGTGGCCGACCTATTTCATACGTACATCATGTCCAGGCACGGCGATACCGAGCGTAGGTACCTGTCTACGCGTGGTGGCAAGGAGCCCCTGATAAATGGGCTTCCTGATACCGATAAGTGGGCTAAACTCTATGTTGGGGTTAGTGGGAATTACGAGTTCGGCAGCCAGTCGACGCGGCTGCACTCTGTACCGAAGATAAAGGACTTCCGAGGTTTACTTTTATCTCTTCATATTGCCGAACATGATTTACCCTTTATGTTGCTGATGTTTTGCCAACGTTCTCGTTTTTGCAGATCACCGGGCAATAACCAAGACGCAGCAATCTTTATCTGTTGAGGCTCACGTCGAAGAGTTGAGAGCTCACCCCTGTCGCGACGCACCGACGCTGCTCAATTATATTCCCTCTTACAAGGGAAAGTTGAAGAGGAAGAAGAAGGATAAGGAGGCGGTGCCGAGCACGAAGGCTAAGGGTAGGAAGTCAGCTACTGAGGTAGGTGTTGGTGACGAAGTCCCAAAACCGAGTAAGAAGGCGAAGGAGCCGAGGGTGAAGTTTCCTACATTTCAAAAGTCAGCTGACTTCTGGTTTCAGGAAAGTCAGCCAGCCGACCTTCAAGGTACCCACATCCCTCCAATCCGAACCTTAATTCCTCATTTCGCCGACGATATGGGAAGGAGAAACGTGGTGAGGATGAACCTTAAGGAGGCCGCCGCTGCCAGCAAGAAGGTGGCTGCTCCTTCTCCTACAGAGAGTCCTGCTAAGAAGCAGAAGGTCCATGACTTCTTCCCTGCCAGGCCGCCGACACCAGTTCCGAAGGAGAAGGACCAAACCGAGTCTTCGGCGGCGGGAGGCCCAAAGGCCGTGGAGAGGGCAGCAGGTTCTGATGGGCGAGTGATCGTCCCAGAGTTTTCACCATCCTTCGCTATGGTCGACGGCAGAGTGGTCACGGTGGAGGATAGTATTAAGGAGGAGCCTGGTCTTGCCGTGACCATGCTGCATGGGCTTGCTCTTCCGAAGGACATGGACAGGGTTCCAGGGGAGCTCCAGCCGAGCCTAGTCCATACCAGCGCATATCTCGTTCAGGTACGCTTTTGACTTGGTTTTCTTTTTAAAGTTTTTGGTGCATTGCCGAGGCTGATGATTTAGTTTTGTGTGTAGGCTGGGCAAGCTCTACTGCGGGCTTCTCGGCAAGCCGAGCTCCTTGCCGCTGAGAGGACACGTTACCGCGACGAAGCGAAAGCCGAGCGCGAGAAGGCGAAGGCCGCGAAGAACGGCTTGAGGTTCGCCAAGTCAAGAGTCGCCGAGCTTGAGAAAGAGAGGGATGAGGCCCTTGAAAATGCGAAGACGGCCGAACGCGAGCTCGGGCAGGTTGTCCGCAGAGAGAAGAGGAAGATGAAGGAAGTGGATGAGAAGGCGTTCCAGGCTGGATACGACAGGGCCGGAGCCGAGTATGTGAGGGAGGCTCGCTCGATGGTCAATGAGGAGCTTGCGAAGAAGCTGCCGATCGCATACCGAACTGGGTACAAGGATGGGGTGAAAACTGCGTGTGGGGTCATGCAGCTTGAGCCGGACATGAACTTGATGAAGTCGATCCCCGTAGCTGATGTACCCGAGCTCGTGCTGCCGTACACGGAGGAGGAATGTGCCCCACTTCCTCCGGAGGAGTTCTCTGAGGACGATGATAATGTTGAAGATATGACTGTTGCCGATGCTGAAGGTGGAGGGGATGGTTCAACTGGGGAAAAGAAGGATGAGGCTGACAATGCCGAGCAAGACCCCGAGCCAATTCAGAAAAATGATGAAGTGGCTGTTGAAGCCGAGGACGATGCTGCTCGTCTTACTGAAGCTGCAGCCGAGGGTGATCCGTCACAACCTTAGAGTTTAGGGTTCATATTTCTTTTTGAAATTTTTGTTGGACTGGACGGCTCCAAACTTGGGAGTTTACCGTGCCAGATGTAATAGTTGTTTGAGGGTCGGCACTGAACGGTTTACTTCGCCGATCCTCCTAGCTTTGGATTTTAAACAACACTTGAAGTCTTTTTGAATGAATACACTGCTTCTTTTGCAATGTTTAATTGTTGCCGAGCTTGTCTGATTGCCCGTTCTCATAATTTTGTGGGTTTGTGAATGTGTAGTTGTCCGTAGCCCCCACTTTTGGTTTGGGTTCGGCAGAATAGTTGAGAGTATTTCATGATCGAAATGGTTAAGTATAGATATTGCAGCCGAGCCCTGACCAAAGTACTATGGCCGTTGTTGCTAAAGGTCGCCGATCATGGATGTGCTGTGATCTGTCATGATCCAACCTTCGACTTAGTTTGAGAGTGTGAAGTGCCCCCTTGCCAGTGGATGGGGCTCGGCCAAAGTGTCAGCCCCTGACAATGGTAGAGGAACGTTACAGGGTAGTGATTGTTTGTGGGTGGTTTGCTCGCCAAATTGCGAGTGTAACCATTCGGTGGCCGACCATAGTGTCTTGCCAATCCGAGCCGAAGCCTAAGTTCCAAAAAGTGTATTTTAGGCTCGGCGGACCATATGTCCAGTGATTGCTTCTCTGGGCGGTGAAATTGGCCGAAGCAAAGGGCTTTTTAAGGAGCCGTTTGGAGGGTGTGACCGAAGTCATCGTTTGTGTGTGGCATTTTTAGCCGAGAGTGGAATGAATGCATGAAATGTTATAGAAAGACTTTTGAATAAAAAAGATTGTCATTTCATTAATATTTCTACGAAGTACAAGGAAATTAGAAAAAACAGTAACAGTGGGTCGAGGCCCTTTTTTGAAATGCAAAAGGAAGATGTAAAAGAGTTATGCCGATATTGGAGAAATCAGAAACTCGGTATGCATGAAGTGTTGGCCGGAGGTAGCTGTCTGAGTGAAGCATCACATGTAGGCCTTCCTGAGGTTCTGGGCATTCCAAGGGTTGGTGAGCACCTTGCCGTGCATGTCTTCGAGGGTGTAAGCCCCTTCACCAGCAACTTTCACAATACGAAATGGTCCTTCCCAATTAGGCATGAACTTTTTCTTTTTGCTTGCTTGGACGGCTTTACGCCAAACCAGGTCGTCGGGCTTGAACTTCTTGATTCTGACACTTCTGTTGTAGCCCTTGGCAACAGTCTGTTGGTACTCAGCAAGCTTTAGCCGAGCGTCGTCGCGTTTTTCCTCAGCCAAAATCAGTTCTTGCTCGACGGCTTCGTCATTGGACTGAGGATTGAAGTTCTCCGTTCGAAGGGTTGGGAACCTTGATTCCAGTGGAATTACGGCCTCCATGCCGAACGCCATTGAGAACGGTGTTTGGCCTGTGGAACGGCGGGGAGTGGATCGGTAAGCCCATAAAACCTTGGGGAGTTCCTCTGCCCATTTTCCCCTCTTTGAATTCAGTCTTCGTTTTATCCCTGCACAGACTGTCTTGTTTGAGGCTTCGGCCTGGCCATTTCCCTGAGGGTAGGCTGGTGTCGAGTTGAAGAATCTGATGCCGAACTCTTCACAGAGACTTGTGAGGCCGTCCCCGACAAATTGGGTGCCGTTGTCGGAGACGATGGCGTAGGGTACGCCGAACCTTGTCACGATATTTCTCCATACGAATCGTCGGACGTCTGCTTCTGTTATGGTGACGAGGGCCTCGGCCTCTACCCACTTGGAGAAGTAATCCGTTGCTGTGATCAGGAATTTGAAGCCCCCAGGTGCTGTTGGGAGTTTCCCGACGATGTCGAGCCCCCATTGTGCGAATGGCCATGGACTTGTGATGGGAAAAAGATTCTGAGCCGGCTGCCTTGGAATTGGGGAGAAAAGTTGGCATGGTCGGCACCATCGTACGATTTCTTCGCAGTCTTTCTTCATGTTTTTCCAGAAGTATCCTTGACTCATCGCTCGTTGGCATAACGAACGTCCACCAGAGTGGCAGCCGCAGCTTCCCGAATGCAATTCAGCAAGGATATCCGGAACTTGGTTCGGGTGAACAACGAGAAGATAGGGTCCGGAAATGGACTTCCTATAGAGTTGCCCGCTCTCAGAGAGCCAGTAGTACGCGGCCTTGTTTCTGATTCGAAAGGCTTCCTTTTTGTCGTCGGGTAAGGTGTCGTTTCTGAGAAAGGCCACGATTTCATCCATCCAACTCGGACCAAGGTTAATGTTGAGCACCTCTGGAGTTGTGTCGAAACTTGGGCTGTCGATGTTGCCAAAATTTATGGTTCGGAACTCAGAAGCTTTTGAAGCCGAGGCGAGGCCGGCAAGTGCGTCGGCGTGGGCGTTGTGCTCGCGGTTGATCTGCTCGATGTTGAAAGTTTTGAATCGAGTAATGAGTTCTGCTGCTGTGGCCCGGTACTTCATCATCCTTGGGTCTCTAGCTTCGTAGTCCCCCAGCACTTGATTGACTATAAGTTGAGAATCACAGAATACGGCCAAGTTGTCAACTTTCATTGCGATTGCCGAGCGTAGGCCAGCAAGCAGGGCCTCATATTCAGCTTCGTTGTTGGTGGCGGGGAAATCGATGCTTATGGCACTTTCGTGAAGAGTTCCGCAGGGAGAGACCAAAACGACTCCGGCACCGGCTCCGTTGTTGTTGGAGGCGCCGTCAACTTGCATTCGCCAAGTGTCTCCCTGAAAGAGGAGCCACTGGTTCTATTTTGGCTGGTGTTCGGCGGAGGGTTGGGTGGGAGGATTGTGTAGGATCTCAGAGTCTTCTGGTGTGAGTTCAGCAATGAAGTCGGCGAAGACCTGCCCCTTTATTGCCGTCCTCGGTTCAAAACGAATATCGAAGTTCGCAAGCTCGACCGCCCATTTTGAGACTCGGTTTGAGAGGTCGGCTTTTCGAAAAAGAGCTTTGAGAGGGTGCTCGGTCAACACTGTTATGGTGTGCGCTTGAAAGTATGGCAGAAGTTTCCTCGCCGTAGAGACCAGGGCGAGTGCAAGTTTTTCCAGTGGAAGGTACCGAGTCTGGGCTGGGAGGAGTGTCTTGCTCGTGAAATATACTGGCATGTCGTCGGCCCCTTCTCGCCGAACAAGTGCTGAGCTAATTGCGTGGCTCGAGACTGCAAGGTAAAGATAGAGATTCTCGTACTCTTTGGGCTTTACCATTAGTGGTGAAGAACTCAGGTAATCTTTAAGCTCGGCCAACGCTCTGTCGCAGTCCGGTGTCCACTCAAAACTTCGCCGGCTTTTCCCTTTGAGAGCGTGAAAGAAGGAGTGGCACTTGTCGGATGATTTGCTGATGAAGCGATTGAGAGCCGCTGCCATCCCAGTTCGTTTTTGTACCTCTCTGATTGATCTTGGTGGCCGAAGGTCTGCCACTGCCTTGATTTGGTTGGGGTCGGCTTCGATGCCCCTCCGTGTGACCAAATGGCCAAGGAATTTGCCGGCACTTACGCCGAACGCGCACTTCTCCGGGTTTAAACGGAGTTTGTGGAGTTTAAGAATCTCGAAGACCTCGGCCAGCTCCTTCAAATGGTTGTGCTCCTTTTGGCTTTTGACGACGAGGTCGTCAATGTATGCTTCCAGGATGTTGCCTATTTGTGCATAGAGCATTTTGAAGATCGCTCTGTTGAATGTTGCTCCGGAGTTCTTTAGACCGAACGGCATCACCCTATAGCAGAAAATTCCATGTGGAGTTATGAATGCTGTTTTCTCCATGTCGGCCGGGTCCATAGCAATCTGGTGATAGCCACGGTAGGCGTCCAGAAAACTAAGCCGAGCATGGCCGGCAGTTGCGTCTACGAGCTGGTCGATCTTCGGTAGTGGAAACCAGTCCTTGGGACAGGCGTCGTTAAGATTCGTGTAGTCGACGCAGACTCGCCACTTTCCATTCTTCTTCTTGACGACCACCGTGTTGGAGAGCCAGGTTGGGTATTGCACTTCCTGAATGGCGTTGTTGTCTAGTAGCCGGTTGACTTCTTCTATCACGGCGTCGGCGTGCTCTGGTGCCGAACGTCGAGCCCGCTGAATGACTGGTTTGGCGTCCTTTTTTATGTTGAGGGAGTGGCAGATAAAGTTGGGATCCACTCCTGGCATTTCCTCCGGGGTCCATGCAAAAACTTCAAGATTTTGTTTGAGGAACAGGAACATCTCCTCTCGCTCGGCGTCAGAAAGTGAGGAGCCAAGCAAGAAGAAGCGTGATCCGTCCTCGTTGATGGGCATTTTTACCAGTTCCTCTTCGGCTTTGTCCTCGGCTTTTTGACCGACGTCGTCAATGACGGCCATGTCTGGGACTTCAACCCATTGCACTTGTTTTGCCTTTGAGGAGCTGTGGACGGCGGAGACGTAGCATTTTTTGGATGCAATCTGGTCCCCTCGCAAGTCCTCTTGTCTTCCTGTTGCGCCGATGAAGCGAACAACCTGGTGGTATGTTGAAGCAATTGCTTGCATTTCATGGAGCCAGGTTCGGCCGAGGATGGCGTTGTATGGGCTCGGCGCGTTGACAACTATGAATTCGACGGTAACAGTCTTTGAGCCGACGACGACCGGCAAAAAGATTCGGCCGATCGGCCATACAGGAGCTCCGCTGAAGCCAATGAGGGGTACCTCGGTGGGTTGCAAAGCCGACTCTGGTAGGTCCAACTTCTTGAAGAGGTCATAGTACATAACCTCAGCTGAACTTCCCTGATCGATGAGTACACGCTTGACGTCATGGACGCCAATTTGGACGGTGACGACGAGTGCATCTGAATGTGGAGTCTGAACGTGTTCAAGATCACGTTCGGTGAAGCTGATAGTCCATTTTGGTAGTTCTTGTGGTCGTGAACGTTTGGATCCGCAGCCGACGGAGAGTATCTCTTTTGAAGTTGAGGCTTGATCGATGTCGGCTCTGAGGGTGGTCTCGAATGCCTTTGTTACCGGTCCATGGATGACATGGATCAATGGTCGTTGTTCGTTGGGGTTGGGATTTGTCTGCAGGGCGGGCGTCTTTGCTCGATCAATGTATTGATCGAGATGGCCTTGAGCGGCAAGCTTTTCAAGTAGAGCCTTGTATGGTGCACAAGCAGTCGTGTAGTGGCCGAGCTCGTTATGGTAGGTGCACTTCTTCCTTGGGTTTTGATCCGGTTGGCCGGTGTCAGTCCCGAGCTTGGCCGTCGGCCACTCAAACCACGGTTGTCTCATTATTTCCTTCAGAAAAGACCAGATCGGTTCTTTGAAGCGAGTGGTTTCGGCCACGTGGTCATGCTCCTTCGGCTGTCGCTCCTTCCCCTTTTTAATGTTGTGCACTTGCTTCTTCGGCTGCACTTGTTGGGTCGCCGTTTGTACCGGTAGCTGGTGAACGGTTGAGGAGAACGGATTGTTGGAGCTCGGGATTCCCTGTGCGGCTCTGTCTGCGTAGAGTTCTTCGAGAGCACAGAATCTTTCCACTACACGCATCAATTCACCCATGCCGTGTGGTGGGCGGATGGCGAGTTCGTCTAAGATCTTGCTCCCAGTTTCCAGGCCGTTCTTGAAGGTGTGTGCGGCCCAGTACTCATCGATTCCAGGGATTTCGTTAAACAGCTGCCAGTAGCGCTCGGCATATTGCCTGAGGGTTTCCGACGATAGTTTCCTCATATGAGACAGCGATTCAGGCTCCTTAGCCGTTTTGTTGCTTGTGATGAAGCGTGTGTTGAAGGCGCGTTCAAGGTCGACCAGGGTCCTTACGGATCCAGCGGGCAATTTGTTGAACCACTGGAGCCCTAGGGAGCCGAGGCTGGACGAGAACGCCTTGCATTTCACCTCATCCTTACTCGTGCAGAGTTCAATGGTTTGTCTGAAATGGATGAGGTGAGTGTAGGCCTCACACGTCGACGGATCGAACTTTGTGAACTTGGGTAGGTGGAAGGTGGGCTCTGGCGGCGTGTTGATTATGTGGGAGGTAAATGGGGAGACGCCGAGATCTTTTAGCTGCCTTTCGAATCCTGGGCGCGGCGGTTTGCTGTGTTCGTCCGTTTTCGACCTCTTTGAATCCCTGTCTTTTTGTTCCTTTGCCGACGTCTTCTCCGCTTCCCTTCGGCGAAGCTTGTCTCGCAGGTCCTTCTCCGTTCGGCGTGGGCCGTCGACGGTTTTGTCGTTGTGGCGACGGGTTTTGTTTTCGTCGTTCGCGCCATCAACGCGTACGTCTTTCCCGTTGCGCCGAGCGTAGTGCTCATCGTCTTTGTTTTCTATCGGGATGTTCCCCAGGCGCTCAGAGACATGGGGGAGTCTCGGCTACGGTGCGAGGCCGTCGTGCGAGAGAACTCTGCGCGGCCAGTCGAGTACGTACTTGTAAACGACTCGGTGTCCCTTGTTCTGGTTCCATCATGATGGCTTCTAGAACGATGTGTCCCGGATACAGCGGGTTGCTTGTAGAGAATGATTCCCCTGGCGTCGTCTGGTGCTGGGGTGAAGCCCAGGCGGTCCTTCACAGATCCGCGTTGGCCTCCTTCGTTCTGACGCCCTTGCGGTGGTGGAGGCGGAGGTGGAGGCGGTGTTTGCCCTCCTCTACCCCTGTCTCCGCCAGATCTCGACGCGGTAGGGGTGGCGTCTAGCTGCATGCGTTGCTTCATTTGGGCCACTTCCGCCCTTAGAGCTGCTAGTTCGTTGTCGCGTTCGTCGTCGCGACGCTGCAGTAGGCGGATGTAGGCCGAAGTGACGTCGTCCGAGACCGGTGAGAGCCCGGACCCAGGGGCGAGGGAGAGGGACATGTGCCTCTCGAGGGTTGGCGTGGAGTTGACGTTTCCTCCTGTGTCTTTGGCCCCCGAGATGGTTGCGTCTGCTATATCTCCGCCCATGGTGAGTGATTTGGTTGCTGTCTTACGGAGGAGCGAGGGAAGTTTGGAGGACAAGAGAGCCGCTGAGATAAGAAGGGTTCACGTCGGGTTCACCAATTGTGTGGCCCGTGATCCTCTGGTCCTCGATCCTTCGTGGGTGGTTCGATGATGGGTTAGCTTCCTTCTCCCAGCCTGCACAAGGAACGCACGACTAAGACCTGGCCGGGGGTTGTCCCGGCAAGGCAGAAAGCTTAGTGAGAATATGTGAGTGTATTGAGTAGCGTGTACCTGTTAGGGTTACCATCACTTGGTATTTATAAGACCTCCTGGCTTGCTCTCCAAGTACGATCGCGTGCCTTCCACGGGCCAAGTGACGTCATAGTGGCGTCAAGAAATAGATCTGATAACCGTTTTCATGGCTGAGCTGGCATGCCCATGTGCGCCCATGACCACCTTCTGTTGTAACCGCTTCTGCACGTGGCAAGACGCGTGACCTTACAGCCAGCCGTCGTCGGCTGCACGTGATCTGAAGGTAGCCGAGCACGGGCATCGCCGAGGACTGCCACGCGTTTGATGAGGGAGTACCATTGCTGAAGGTTCTGCCGTCGACACAATCCGAGCGTGGGTTTGTCAGCTGCCGAGCCTGAGGCAATCGGTACATACGTGACAAATCAGCGTCGGCACGCCGCACATGAAGCTTCTGTCCAGTTCACGGCGGATCGGGTCCGCTTCGTGCGAACATTTGTGTTCGGCCCGCTACAATATTGTATCCTTAAAAGGCAAGGTTAACATTTCCTTTCTAATTAATCTGTTCTCTCCTTCCCAGAAGTTAAAGGACACAATAATTCTCCTTTACTCTCTCCCTCTCTCCTCCCTCAATTCAATACCACCCTTCACCGAAAATCACCTAAGTCTACTTCCAATACTACAAGAATTGAGGTACGTGGTTCGTAGATTTTTTTTTTCATTGGCGGTGTAACGACCTGATTTTTGGGTACGTTAAATAGACAATTTTATTGAATATTTAAAGAGAGTCTGGCTCATTATTACATCATAACTCTCACATGAGTTCATCAATTACACAAGGGAGGGAAGCTAGGGTTCCTAACTACAGCTCTGCCTGCTCCTCCATCCTAGCTAGCTCTTCTGCTCCAAAGGCTTCCAAGGTGTACAGCTCACATTAATCATCTACAAAGTCTAACACATTATACCAGCGTCGCCACCGATATAATATGTCAGGGTCACCAAAGGTAACACCATGAGCTACAAAATCTTAGCAGAATAATCTCATACCCGTTAACCCATAACTTACACAAAGCAAGTCATAGATATTTAACGATGTCTAATTAGCACATGCGTATTCAACAACTATCAACAATGACACATCCACATTCCCTAATCAACTATCGTTGGTGTCCGTGACATCTGAGTTTCTCCTACGCAGCATTTCGTAGACCGTGTCACCATCTTCACTTTTCATTTACCAAATCATCATTTCGAAAAGTATTTTAACACACCCAACATCGGTTCCGCCGTTCTGGGTTCCCGAGTATCCTCACAATGGTTCCGCCGTCCCAGCTTCCCATTGGCACATAAAAACATTGAATTTGGTATTGGCTTTTTTCCACGGATAACCAATCCACAATTCAAAACCCTCGGTTCCGCCGCTCCGGATTCTTGAGTATCCCACAATGGTTCCGCCGCTCTGGGTTCCCATTTGGGTTTTCGAAAATCATTAAAACAATTGTGTTGGCTCCTCTCCGCGGATAACCAAACCACAATTCATCCCTCGGTTCCGCCGCTTCGGGTTCCCGAGTATCCCCACAATGATTCCGCCAATGATTCTGCCGGTCCGGGTTCTCATTGGGCTTTTCACAAATCTTTCTTTTGCACACGCACACCACACACTGGCAAGTCCGGCCACATTGTGGTTTCAAAACACACCTTGTCTTTAACACACCCTAGGTGTCATGTTTCTACTTTCTCTTTTTTGTGTCTCGTAGCATGCACAGACTCTGCGGTAGGACTTTTCACGCACGTGATCATAAATCATTCATTGTAATCTTGAAACTAAACTAGCAAGATCATCCAACTCTATATTACTTAGCATGCTCATATTATCACATAATCATGCTCATCATTTAACACACAATATAAAGCATAGTGTCACATGGACGGACACCTTTGGAGTGGAAAACCACTTATGCTTTATCACACATCAAACAAGTAATACAAGTAATCACGTTTACATGCTCATAACCATCCTAAGATCAAAATACGAATACTTTTCATCAAGTTTGTATTTCGAAAAAAAATCCGTTCTTTCTTCCTTTTAGGGAAGTTCAAAACAACATATGTTTTTCCGGAAAATTAAATCGGGATATTTAACATACTCCCCTTCCTTTTCAAATCTTTAGTAAACACTTTTCTAGTTCTTATGCATTTCAATCATACAAACAACATACAAGAATCATACGATATACATCGAGATAGTAGGTGCGAAAAATTCTACATGATCATACAATTATCTATACTTAGGATTAGAGTGTAAGGATAATCTACATGCATTACAAACAATACACATTTCTATTTATACTTAGGGCAGGGATAAGATTATTCTACATACATTACAAACGATACACATTTCTATTTATACTTAGGGTAGGGATAAGATTATTCTACATACATTACAAACGATACACATTTCTATTTATACTTAGGGTAGGGATAAGATTATTCTACATACATTACAAACGATACACATTTCTATTTGTACTTAGGGTAGGGATAAGATTATTCTACCGTTCTTCTTGGCGGTAGGGCGGCTACGGAAAGTACATCAGTGATCGGGCGGAGTAACTGCCTATGGAATGCTTATGGTAGCTTCGAAAGAGAAGGTTTCTCTCGAAACTAGGTCTTGACTAAACTACTTAAGCTTTTTGGATCGAGAGGGTGGTCGAGTGGCGGTCTTGGATGAGTTTCTTGAAGAATTTAGGAACAACTCAAGAACAAGAAGAACAAGGAACAAACTTAAGAATTCTAGAGAGAGAAGTTGGAATGCTTGAAGGTGTGAGTTGAATGGTGAGAATGGGGTGCTATTTATAGCAAAAATCTTGGCTCCTTCTCTCCCCTCTTCGCCGGCCCTCTCTCTCTCCAATTCTCCCATGGATTTGCTCCATTGAGTTGTCATTTCATACTTGAAAGCATGTCAAGACTTTCCTCCCTTATCCTTTCTACTTTAGGCCATACCTTGGGTTATTATAAGGGGTTTTTAGTCTTGTCTTGTACTTAGGAGGGCTTGCTTGTATGAAAGGGTAAAAGAAAGTCTAGATTTGGTTGTCATGTTGTACTTAGGTTGAGTGTGAGATTGGCCATAAAGATGACTTGTTTGAGTGAGTATAAGCACATGCATCACTCACACATCCTCTCTCTCGGCCTCCCTTCTCTCTCTCTCTCCCTCTCGGCTTCTCTCTCTTTCTCTCTCAAGTACTAAGTACATCTATATATATATATATATGCCTATGTACTTCAAGTACTATGTGATCTAGTCTAGGAAAGAGTGAGATATGGTCAAGACTTCCCTAGAAAAATAATAGGCTAAGAAGCACATATACCTATATATAAACATATATGTGTACTTAGAAAATCTAGGAAAATAACTTTATAAGGTACATATACATATTTATAATCATATAAGTGTACTTAGAGAATCTAGGATAATAACTTTATAAGGTACATATACCTATTTATAATCATATAAGTGTACTTATAGAATTTAGGCTAATAACTTTGGTGGTCAATGGCAAGTCTAGGTTTTCTATTATCCAAGGGATAAAAGTTTCCCAAATATTCATTATCCAATGGGTAAAGGTTATGAGTATGGTCTAGGATTTCTTAAAAATATAATAATAGGCTATGAGGTACATATACCTATATATAAACATATATGTGTACTTAGCAAATCTAGGAAAGTATCTTTGGTGGGAAATTTAGGTATAAGTCTAGGTTTTCTATTATCCATGGGACAAAAGTTTCCCTAATATTTATTATCCAATGGGTAGGAGATAAATGTGACAAGTATAGCAAAGGCTGTGATGCCCTAGAGTGGTATTGGGGCATCATGCCCCCAAGACGTTACAACTGTTAGATTTAAAAGAGTTCATCTAAACCATTCATTGCAAAAACATGGTAACTGGTTGCAACCGGTCAAACCCAAAGCCCCCAACTCCTCCGCTGTATCTTTTCTCTTGACTCTGGAGTTCACTATTCTCGGCATCATCTCCGATTCTCCTTCATCTATATTGTCTCTATTTTATACTACGTCTCTTTGTTAAGTAACTGTTAACCCCAAATGAAAGCCCTCTGATGATAGCAGATTTAAATGTTCACAAAATACTTTCTCCGAGTTACCCAAAATAAAAAGATCTCGGCTCTCACTGAATTGAAAATGAATCAGAGGCAAAAATGAGTTCGAGTTGTCCTCCACCAGCTTCAGATCGACCACGATGGAATTTCTTGTAATTTTCAATTTTTGTCCAATATGTCCTATGCCATAAACTATGTTGAGGGCAAGATTTTGGTACTTGAATGTTTACTGAAGGAGAATATATATTTCAAGCCCCTTACTGAAGGACCATTATTGCTAGCGTCGTCACAAATGTCTATCACTATATCTTTTTTTGAACGGCATGTCTATTACTATCACCTTCCCCTTCACTAAATTGTCTTACATCTGTTAGAATCTAGTCAAATAAAACTCTAGTTTGTGGTAAGTGCTGTCATAAGTAGTGATATAAAAATACAATCAAGTATGGTAAGAAAGGCCATAATAAACTATAAAAACATGTTACTAAGAATTACAACTAAATTGGATATCAGTTAATGGTCGGTAAGCAAGACTCTGCACCTAATAAGTTGGCAAAAATGCCTTAATATATAGTAAGTATTTCCTTTCAAAAAGGCAATTACTAGCAAATTTGTGGTATATTTGCATCAAGAAAAAGTAGTTGATTGTTAAGATGGTAAGTATAACACGATTTTGTGGTAAGTATCGCATTAGTGACGCGTAGGTATGCATTCATCTAAATATGGGAGAGTTGAAAAACTTGGTAAAGTATATTTTTCTGGATAGGATTGAAGAGGTTCAATTATAGTCAATGTTTCCTTTCAACATAGTATGTATTGGCAAATAACGTTGTAAGTGTTACCTAAAATCAGGGTAAATTTGTGTCATTTAGCAATATCTCAAGGTAACAATATTCATGATTTTGTGGTATCTGTAGTCCTATTGTATGGTAAGTAAACACTAATTACGGATAGGTAAGCATTTATGAACCTTCATTAATGCACTATAATGAGGTAGTTAAATAAGGTACCTAGCACAATAAAGTGTTTTATAATTAATTGAATGAATGTGTATTACCTTCTTAATAATTGAAAATAAATGATTAATTGAATGAGTTATTTCAATTAAACAAATAGGCGGCTCACTTTAATCAATTGTATTAGTTCTCATTGGTTTCTTCTACCAACATCATTATTAACTACCCCATCTGCTAATTATGTCATGTTGATCGAATCAAATGGTTCGATTACTTGATTAAACTCTTTTAGTGCATTGTATCGATGATCAATGATCATTGTCAATCACATATACTATAAATTTTAATATTCGTATGGCACAAGTTTGAAAGTAAGTGAATCTTTTTCGAAAGTAAGTGAATCCTTCAAAAGGTAAGTACTAGCAAGAATTGTGGTATGTATACATATACCATGAAGTAGCAGCCAAATATTGTGATGGTAACAAAAATCAGATGGTGGGTATAGATAGCCTGATTTTGTGGTAAGTATGATATTAATGACAAGTAGGTACGTATTTATATTACATAACTAATACACGATAATGAGGGTAGTTATAAGGTAACTACCACAATAAATGTAATGTTACTTAGTTCTACTTAATTTGTATTTCCTTGTAATTAAAGCATAATACCTTAATGATTAATAATGAAACTAAATAATGTATTGAATGGGTCATTAGAGATTAATAGTTAGTGGTTACTCTTACATTAGACAATTGTATCAATCACTTATTGATTGCAACTAAGACTACTATTAATTACTACTTTTACTAATAACATTGATCACTATTAACCTACATTAATCAATTCATTTTAGCCAAGTATATTAATACTCAATCATCACTTATTGAATATGATCAATCAATTAAGCTCTCAGTCAAATAATTCTGACTACTATAATCGATTATAGAGATTAATCGTCATCCTACCACTAATTGAATAGTCTAATGTCAATTATAACTACTAATTGTTATAATATCATGTTAAACGATTGCATACATCATTTCAAATAAATTATTTAAATATAATTAGGAGATTATTACAATTATAGGTTTATATTTATTATTTTTAAAAATTTGTTATAAGAAACATATATACACAAAGTAAAAATTTAATGAAATATATTAACAACATTAATTGTAAGTTATTCAAAACAATAAAAGTTTTCTCAATAATATTTGTAAAATACTTTTTAATTAAAAATAATTTAATGAAATATATTAACAACATGAATCTAAAATCAAGGCAATTTTTTGGCTTAAATATTTAGTTTTGAAAATTTGTTATAAAAAATTTGTTTACAAATTAAATATTATTAAATTAAATTTATATTTTCACTCAATATTTGATAGTCTATTACACAAATGATTAGGTAAATGACAAAAAGTAGGGTGAATATGACAAAAAGTGGTGTGAACTTATAAATTTTCAATAATTAAAAAAATTCTTGCAAAAAGGTACATTTTTTCCGCCAAAAAAAATTATTTTCCCGCCAAACCGGCAACCTAGAGAACAAGTTAGAGAGAGAAAGGGCAAAAACGTTAAAGTGTAGTCTTTTATTGTGGTAAGCATACAATATTTGTGGTAAGTGTCAGCATAAACTATGGTAAGTAGAATAAGTGTTTATGGTAAGTATAATGACGTTTTTTTCTTAAAAAAAAGGCAAAACCACCCTACTTTTTGGGGTGGTTTTGATCCAAGGGCTCGGATTCACCCAAAATCTGATATGAAGGCCCATATTAAATGGGGGCATCATAGAAAAATTGGACAAGTATGGCCTTGAAATGATTAGTCAAATGAATATATATATATATATATATATAATAACTACCTTGGTCCAAAGGGTTCCATTAGGGTTTGAAAGGTTCATAAGGTTCATCTAGGGTTAGGAGCATGTAACTAAGTGAAATGGTAGTTAGGTTTCTTCAACTAGTTGGTTAGAAGCTAACTATATTTGCCAAGTAGGATTTCTAGCCAAGAAATATAACTTTAAGAATATTATTTACTCACTTAGGAAAATACACAAGTGCTTTTACAAGCATACTTGTCTTTAGAAAATGACTATATTGTCCGGGGTTAAAAGATTCAATTTTTTTTATAAGTTTCAAATCTAATTATGATGGATTATTTAATATTAAAAGATATTTTAAATGAAATCCAAGTGATGAAAAATAAAATTCAAATTTTTAACGAAATTTTTACTGACAAAAAATCAGGGTCGTTACATCCTATCCCCCTTAAAATAATTTCGTCCCCGAAATTAGCGCGTGACTACGGATTAGACCTAGTCGCCATACTGGCCTTTGAATCATCATCTATCCCCCTTAAAAATAGAAGCAGGTCACCATAAATCCTTTACATGTTTTGTTACTCGAATTAAGCCTCATCGCTTGTTTAACAAGATGGGGTTGAATTTGCTTCAGCCGTCGAACAGCTTGCCTCGTGTCGACCTTTGATAACGTTTCCATCGTAAACACCAATGCCAAATGCAAAACTTCTACCAAATCATCACGCGGACCCATTTCTTACAAATGTTTCCTTAGCATGTCCCTATCGAATCAACATGCTGTCCCATCTAATGATATTAAACCCGTTTCTAAAAATAACGGATCAACTCGAGCAGAATCATCTCATAATCGTCAAACGTTGAGGTAAGCACTCCATCCTCTTTAAGGGTAAATCAAACATCGGCAAGCAGGCCCTACGATATTCAAAAAGCTCGGATATTCTTAGCAAAGGCACTGAAAGAACCTTTGCAGTCAGGGAAAACAAGCCTTTGGCAGCGTCGACTTCCGGCGGCAATCTTGAAGACAAATTTTTCAAAATACTTATCCTAATCGTAGTCATCTAAGCTAATCCTAGGCGTCGGAATGGGAATGACCGATTTAAGCCGCCCTCAAGTAGCGCAAGCTATTGATAAGGAGTTGATGATGCTTGGTTGTTTCAAGGTAAGGTACCCATCTCCTAAGGAGATTAGTCTCAAACAATTTCAAAAGAGTGATACTTGGAGGATCGTTTTATGTGAGTGAGACAGGGAGTTTTCTAAAATGATTTGAATATCATCTAGAGATAATCCGAATTTATTGATTACGGACGAAATGGAATAGATATTAGTGATCGAATGGACCAATCACCAAATGGCATTGCCGGTCATTATCGAAAGTGCCAATAAAAGTTGTATCGGAAAGGAAAATGGTTATTATGATTCTCAAGGTTCAAAACTCAAGGGATCAACATCAAGGAATTACGAAAATTTCAGGGATAGTGAAAGGTTCTCTGATAAGTGATAACGGTTAGGATCGGTAACACCATAGGGTGTACCGCTGAGTTGAATCGCTTGGCCAACAAGGTCGGGTCACAAAAGATACCCAAGATTATGCCACTCTTGTCAATAAGTGTCGTAAGGATGATTCCATTACTTGAAGCAATGAGGGTTTCCTTCCCAAGGATGTCAATTTCAAAAGGGATTTGAGAGAAGCAATGTAGTTGGGAGACGGTACAGTTATGTCTAGCCGATTGATATATGCTTCCTACTAAGATTAAATCAGCGGAAGAAATTTGTCGTTCTCTTTAAGCGTTCTTAACCTAAACGAACTCCTTGATCTAAGTATTCTTGGTTTGCGTTCGATGTAGGCAGTTAGCGTCTGCAGCCCTCGAACAGTTTCACGCCTTTCTTTGTCGGTTTACGATTCTAAGGATTCTTACTCCTAGTGAAAGGACTATGAGGTGGGATAGGACCATCGAGATTTTTGAAGCATGAATCAATTTTCGAAGCAACAACGAAAGAGGGCGAGTGAATTCTTTGATTTGGCTAAGGTTCCAGCTGCTCGGGCCTGGGTTGGATGGCGCTAGGAATACCTTAGTTAGACCTACTTTGCGTTAGACGGTCCTTCGTTATCGTGTCCTAATTCATGGCGCGCGTTCACCATCTATGGGTGGAAGTCGGAAGGGGAAATTTTAGTCTACTTAAATAATTTTCGCAAATGGTGTTTCCTTCTAATGTCAAAAGCAGTTATCAAGTAGTAGGCAACAGTACTCTTTTAAATAGAGCACACTTTTCAAAGATGAAAGAGAGGTACAATCATAAGCATAGAATTAGTACACTTAGGAAACATTAAACAAGCAACGGTGATCCTAATCTTTAACATCCTACATCCCGAAGGATTACAACTATTGCTAGGTTTATTCAGGTGCACCTAAGTAGTATCCTTGGCTTTCACAGGTCCTTTAGGACCTCGTCTTCCTCGAGATTCCCTTCATTGGCGTCCTCATCGCCACCGACTTCTCCCTCCTCATCTCCGACCTCAAAGTTTTGCATCGGGGGTAGGACACCGAAAAACTCATGGAAGGCATACAGGATAGGAAACATTCCAGGGAACCAGGGATCTTCTTCAACGAGAATAAGGGTATTCTGCTGTACTCTCTTGAAATCTCGCTTTTCTGCGAGTACAGCGGCAACAAAGTTGGGATCCTCCACTAGTCGAGTCGTCATAGTCTCTGTAGAGACTCGCGAATTTATTTTAATTTCGGAAATCATTTGTTGCATAAAAAAGTCGTATTATTATTAAAGTTGTGCGTATGTTAGTGGGGGTGTACGAACATACATAATTCGATTGTGTATCAGACCCTAGGAAAGTGGTAAAATATTAGTTTTGATGTTGTGTTGATGTTTGGAAGTGTTGGTACCAAGTTGGGTTCGATTCGGTGTTCATCCAAAATTTTCAACTTTCTGTCCAGCCAGTACCGGTACTGCATTTTCCTAGTACCAGTACCCATTGTCCAGAACTTGGTTCATTTGGCATATTGAAGGTTCCAGTACCGGTACTGCATTTTCCTAGTACCGGTACCCGCTGTCGGATTTCAGAAATTTCAGCGCGCTTTTCAGTCCACTATAAATACCCCTTTTTGTCATTTCTCACACCCAAAGGCCACGAAAATAGATCTCAAAACCCTCTCTCACCCACCCCACTCCAATCTCACCCAAAACTCTCGATTTCAAGCTCAAATCTTCAAGATCCAAGGGTTTTCTTCCTCAAAATCACAAGATTCTTGCATTTGGTGAACCAAGGGTGAGTTTTATGTTCTTGTTCTCACTCCCTAATACTTACCCACGTTTTTCTCTCTCTCCTCTCGATTATTGGTTGATCTTTACTTGTTACTCATGTTTTTTGGCTTTATTTACTCTAGATCTTGCATCCAAGCTCAGGTGAAGCTTGTCTTTGAGGGATTCAAGTTCATTGCTTTTGGTAGACCTAGGGTTTTGCTCAAAATCCATCTTGGTAGGGATTTCTCTCCTTCTCTACATGTTATGTGGTGAACTTGTGTGATATTAGTGGTTGTTTGCTATATGTGGATCGTATTGAATGTTTTGTGGCTTGAGGAGTGCGTACTCCAACAAATACTTCACGTTTGTCTTGATTGTCTTATTTTCGAGCTATTGGTGACGTACTAGATGATAGTTGGTTTGTGTGGAATGGGTTTGTACCATCGGTATCGATAGTGATGATTTTATATGTTGTCGTTGGGAAGTGAATGTGAAGTTATTGTGACACAAGGGGTGGAAACACAAAGCGCAAGGGGTGGAAGATTGTTGGGAGAAGTGTGTGTGTGTGTGTGTCTATGTATGAGAATGCTACGAAACTAGAAATGGTGTTGCAATTGGATTTGTCACATAGCATGAATCACGGTATCCATGTGCATCATCTCATTTACATATAGATTTTGTAGAGAATTTCCTACTGGGCTAGTGTAGCTCAGCAAAATCTTTCTTTTCAGGTTCGAATGCAGGGCAATAGGTTGCATGTCTCGGCGTAGTTGGAAACGAAGATCATTTTGGAAGCTAATTAGATTTAGTTACTTGCTCATCTTAGAATAGACTTATCTTTGATCAAAGATGGCCTTGTAACTAATTTTACTCCTGAATTATCTTTTGTCTAAAGTTTGTAATATTTGAAACTCAATTGTGTTGGTATTTAACTTAATTTGGGCCGCAGTGCCAAAGATGTAATTGGTGAAACTTGGGGACTTCGTTTGTAATTAAGCAGGTGAGAACTCATTTGGGATATTATTTACTTTATGCGAGGACCTTTTGTCAAAATGGTTTATTTATTATGTTTAAAATCGAGGGTGTGACAGTCTCTCTATGGTGTTTCTGAGTTGGTAAGCTTCGACTAACCGGTCGACTAAGTGGCTCATCCACAAGGAAGAAGTTTTAAACCTCAATTAATAACGTTTTAAGACAGAGTTTTGCAAATCACTAAGATGCTTTGAATTTTCTAAGTTCCACATCCGATTCTTGATTTAAGTCATCATCCAATTGTTCAGGAATCCCCAGCTAGGTGGTACTGCCAATTTCCACACCTTGCTTCAATCCGAAGATTGTTTTGTCAAGATTCCACCCAATTTGGGACGGTAAACTTAAACTCAAATTCACATTTGTGCAACGGTCAAACTATCTTATGGTTCTACCCATTCTACCCATGGCCGAAGTTTGAACCTAAAGCTCTGATACCATTTTGTAACGACCCGATTTTTGGGTACGTTAAATAGACAATTTTATTGAATATTTAAAGAGAGTCTGGCTCATTATTACATCATAACTCTCACATGAGTTCATCAATTACACAAGGGAGGGAAGCTAGGGTTCCTAACTATAGCTCTGCCTGCTCCTCCATCCTAGCCTGCTCTTCTGCTCTAAAAGGCCTCCAAGATGTACAGCTCACATTGATCATCTACAAAGTCTGACACATTATACCAGTGTCGCCACCGATATAATATGTCAGGGTCACCAAAGGTAACACCATGAGCTACAAAAGCTTAGCAGAATAATCGCATACCCGCTAACCCATAACTTACACAAAACAAGTCATAGATATTTAACGATGTCTAATTAGCACATGCGTATTCAACAACTATCAACAATGACACATCTACATTCCCTAATCAACTATCATTAGTGTCCGTGACATCTGAGTTTCTCCTACGCAGCATTTCATAGACCGTGTCACCATCTTCACTTTTCATTTACCAAATCATCATTTCGAAAAGTATTTTAACACACCCAACCTCGGTTCTGCCGTTTCGGGTTCCCGAGTATCCTCACAACGGTTCTGCCGTCCCGAGTTCCCATTGGCACACAAAAACATTGAATTTGGCATTGGCTCCTTTCCACGGATAACCAACCCACAATTCAAAACCCTTAGTTCCGCCGCTCCGGGTTCCCATTTGGGTTTTCGAAAATCATTAAAACAATTGCGTTGGCTCCTTTCCGCGGATAACCAAACCAAAATTCATCACTCGGTTCCGCCGCTCCGGGTTCCCGAGTATCCCCACAATGATTCTGCCTGTTCGGGTTCTCATTGGGCTTTTCACAAATCTTTCTTTTACACACGCACACCACACACTGGCAAGTCCGGCCACTTTGTGGTTTCAAAACACACCTTGTCTTTAACACATCCTAGGTGTCATGTTTCTACTTTCTTGTTTTTATGTCTCGTAGCATGCACAGACTCTGCGGTAGGACTTTTCACACACGTGATCATAAATCATTCATTGTAATCTTGAAACTAAACTAGCAAGATCATCCAACTCTATATTACTTAGCATGCTCATATTATCACATAATCATGCTCATCATTTAACACACAATATAAAGCATAGTGTCACATGGACGGACACCTTTGGAGTGGAAAATCACTTATGCTTTATCACACATCAAACAAGTAATATAAGTAATCACGTTTACATGCTCATAACCATCCTAAGATCAAAATACGAATACTTTTCATCTAGTTTATATTTCGAAAAAAAATCCGTTCTTTCTTCCTTTTAGGGAAGTTCAAAACAACACATATTTTTCCGGAAAATAAAATCGGGATATTTAACATACTCCCCTTCCTTTTCAAATCTTTAGTAAACACTTTTCAAGTTCTTATGCATTTCAATCATACAAACAACATACAACAATCATACGATATACATCGAGATAGTAGGTGCGAAAAATTCTACATGATCATACAATTACCTATACTTAGGATTAGAATGTAAGGATAATCTGCATGCATTACAAACAATACACATTTCTATTTATACTTAGGGTAGGGATAAGATTATTCTACATACATTACAAACGATACACATTTCTATTTATACTTAGGGTAGTGATAAGATTATTCTACATACATTACAAATGATACATATTTCTATTTATACTTAGGGTAGGGATAAGATTATTCTACCGTTCTTCTTGGCGGTAGGGCGGCTACGGAAAGTAGGTCGGTGATCGGGCGGAGTAACTTCCTACGGAATGCTTACGGTAGCTTCGAAAGAGAAGGTTTCTCTCGAAACTAGGTCTTGACTAAACTACTTAAGCTTTTTGGATCGAGAGGGCGGTCGAGTGGCGGTCTTGGATGAGTTTCTTGAAGAACTTAGGAACAACTCAAGAACAAGAAGAATAAGGAACAAACTTAAGAATTCTATAGAGAGAAGTTGGAATGCTTGAAGGTGTGAGTTGAATGGTGAGAATGAGGTGCTATTTATAGCAAAAATCTTGGCTCCTTCTCTCCCCTCTTGGCCGGCCCTCTCTCTCTCCAATTCTCCCATGGATTTGCTCCATTGAGTTGTCATTTCATACTTGAAAGCATGTCAAGACTTTCCTCCCTTGTCCTTTCTACTTTAGGCCATACCTTAGGTTATTATAAGGGCTTTTAGTCTTGTCTTGTACTTAGGAGGGCTTGCTTGTATGAAAGGGTAAAAGAAAGTCTAGATTTGGTTGTCATGTTGTACTTAGGTTGAGTGTGAGATTGGCCATAAAGATGACTTGTTTGAGTGAGTAAAAGCACATGCACACACTCACACATCCTCTCTCTCTCTCTCTCTCTCTCTCTCAAGTACTTAGTACATCTATATATATATGCCTATGTACTTCAAGTACTATGCGATCTAGTCTAGGAACGAGTAAGATATGGTCAAGACTTCCTTAGAAAAATAATAGGCTAAGAAGTACATATACCATATAAACATATATGTGTACTTAGAAAATTTAGGAAAATAACTTTATAAGGTACATATACATATTTATAATCATATAAGTGTACTTAGAGAATCTAAGATAATAACTTTATAAGGAACATATACCTATTTATAATCATATAAATGTACTTAGAGAATCTAGGATAATAACTTTGGTGGTCAATGGCAAGTCTAGGTTTTCTGTTATCCAAGGGATAAAAGTTTCCCAAATATTTATTATCCAATGGGTAAAGGTTATGAGTATGGTCTAGGATTTTTAGAAATATAATAATAGGCTATGAGGTACATATACCTATATATAAACATATATGTGTACTTAGCAAATCTAGGAAAGTATCTTTGGTGGGAAATTTTGGTATAAGTCTAGGTTTTCTATTATCCAAGGGATAAAAGTTTCCCAAATATTTATTATCCAATGGGTAGGAGATATATGTATAATAACTTAATCTCTCTTTTAAATAGTTTTAATTAGGAACATTAATGTCTTTTAAATTGAGTCTAGAAGGGAATTCATTTTACAAAATCATTCTAAAGAGGTAAAATTGGTAATGAAATGGATTTAGTAGCTGATGTAAGCATTTTTCGTTACCGAGAACGGTTTTTTAACGGCAATGGGGGAATCTACAGCCGACAACTGAAGCAGAGGGGAGGTAAGTGCAATTTTAAAACGTGAGGGGAGGTGTTTGTCATTGTCAAAAACCTCAGGGGAGGTAAGTGGAATTTACCCTTTTTTTTAGTCTTCCATGCATTAGTCAAATAAGCCACATGCACACATCACTTGACAAGTCAAAACCAAATCCCATTATTTCTTCCTAAAGTACTAACAATGATGACTTGGATTACTTGTTGACCTTCCAAATAAGACTAGTCAATCCAAAAGCCCATGATTGTACTCTTGTCTTCTTCCTAGCAAATGATTTCCTAGAACAAAGTCTAGTCTTATCCTTGAAAGACTACTTTGAGTAGTCATTTTCACCTTGTTAATCAAGTAAACTAGTTATAGGGTAATCATGGCCTGATTTAGACTTGACTACTCATAAAACCCCTCATGATGGCCTAATTTTGAAGTGACAAAAGATAGGAGTATGGGTCTTGCTTGTTGTAGAAGTTTGAGCAAAAATCTAGTGACTTGACAAGACACAATTGTGAGAGAGAGAGAGAGAGAATTCGGATGGAGAGAGGGAGAGAGAGGCCGAGAGAGGGAGATAGATGGGAGGGAGAGTTGTGCTAGCAACCCATCATTCCTAGTTAGTCATCATTCTTGCCCAAACTTGTAAGACTTGCCATAATCCAATGAGTACCTTGATTTGACGAGACAAGTCATTAGAACCCTTCATCATGACCTAGACTTGACTTAGACTTGAAATGACAAGAGAGGGGAAGACCATGCCTTGTAATGAGTGAGATTTGACTCATCATTGAAGCAAAAGAACAAGGAAGGAGAGAGGGGGATGTTTCGGCCATAAGAGAGGGAGGGAGAGCTTCACCTTTTGCCTATAAATAGGACCCTTGTCCAAGCTTCCAACTCACACCTTCAATCTTCCAACTTCTCTCTCTAGAAACCTTGTGTTTGTTCTTCGTTCTTTGTTCTTGGTGTTCTTGAGTTCTTCAAGAAACTCAACCCAAGGCCGCCACCAAACCACCACTCGACCACCCCTCGATCCAAAAAAGTTTAGTTGATAAGTGGAAACCTTGTTTCTAGGAAAAAGAAAATCTTTCTTTTCTCTTTCGAAGCTATCGTAAGCTTACCATAAGAAGTCACTTCATTCGATAGCCACATTTACCTTCCGTAGGCCGACGTATTCTCATTTCCGTAGCCATACCATCCGCCAAGAAGAACAGTAGATTTCCCGTACTCACTATCTCTAAATATAAAAAAAAGAAAGTTATATTTATATTTTTGTGATTGAAAATGCATGTTGAGTTAAAGTACTAAAAATAGTTAGCAAACTTGTTTTACCAAAATTTCGAAATGAAATATGATCATATTGAATATCTCGACTTTTATTCTGGAAAAATATATGTTGTTTTGAACTCCCCAAAAAGGAAGAAAGAACGGATTTTTGAAATATAAGAAATAATAGTTTGTTTTGTAGTGTGTTCCCTTGAACCTTATTTGAGATGGTTATGAGCACGTATACATATTTTTAGTTCTTAATTTACTTGTCTTAATGTTGAGTATGTGCATAACTTGATGAATTTATAGACTAGTCGATGGATTAAGCATGAAAAATACCATAGAGTTGGATGATCTTGTTATTTTAATTATTCTAGTTTAGTTTCAAGATTTCGATCAATGATGCATGTTTACGAGACACCGTATTCAATTTTCTTATGTGGAAAGTTCGACTGCGAAGTCCTTGCATGAAATGAGACATGAAAATCTAGAGAGTCTAGAAACATGACACGTAGGGGGTTAAAAATGAAAGGTGTGTTTCTTTTCAAAAAAAAAAAAGGAATTTTTTTTTTCGCGACCGCAATGTGGCCGGACTTGGTAGTCTCATTGGAGGTGTGACTTGGTTATCCGCGGAGAGAAGCCAATGTGATTGTTTTTCAAAAAGAGAAAAAATATATTTTTGCGACTGCAATGTGGCTGGACTTGGTAGCCCATTGTGTGTGTGTATGTTACCAATGGGGCCGGATTTGGTAGTCTCATTGGAAGTGTGTCTTTCAAATTATTATTATTTTTTTGCGACCACAATGTGGCCGGACTTGGTAGTCTCATTGGAGGTATGACTTGGTTATCCGCAGAGAAGAGCCAATGTGATTGTGTGCCAATGGGAGCCCGGAACAGCGGAACCATTGTGAGGATACTCGGGAGCCTGGGACAGCGGAACTGAGGTTGGGTGTGTAAAAACGATTTTGGAAATGTTGATTTTGAAAAAAAAGAAAAGTGAAAATGGTGACACGATCTACGAAACGTTGCGTAGGAGAAACTCAGATTAGATGGACACTGACGCTAGTTGAATAGTGAATGTGCATGTGTTATTGTTAATCTCTGAAATGAAAGTTGTTAAATGCACATATGTTATTAATATGTTGTCACAAAATATTTACCCGCTATAGTATTTTGCCACTATGTCCTGTTAATAGAAATTATGGGTTAACGGGTATGAGATTATTCTTCTGAACTTTTGTAGCTTACGGTGTTACTGTTGTAACTCTGACATATTATACTGGGGGCGACGCTGGTATAATGTGTCAGACTTTGTAGAGGAGCAGGGTGAACACTACACCTTGGAGGCTTTCGGAGCCGAGGAGCTGGCTAGGAAGGAGGAGCAGGCGGAGCAGTTGATAGGAACCCTAGTTTCCCTCCCTTTGTTGAATAAATGTGTTCTTGTGAGAATTATGTTGTAATAATGAGCCACACCCTATTTAGGTTTTCAATAAAAATGTATAATTAACGTTCCCAAAATTCGGGGCGTTACAAAAAATTAGTACACTTGGCACAATGAAGACTTTTCCTTCATGCACGCAAAACCCATTTTCTTTTTAGGTTCCAGGAACTATGCTTCTTTTCTTACGAGCAGTTATAATGGAAAACTAGTTTCCTTAATTCAACGAAAATTTTAACGACGTTAACATCTTAACTTTTCCAACAAACTAATTATGCGGGTAATTTTATGAAATTCCCTAGATCAACATTTCTTTGAAATCAATGAACACGTAGCACTACTATATTTAGGTGAGTAGGTAGGAGGTTTCTACCTTGCTTCGAGGCGGTAGCGGGTTGACTACGATAGCGTCAGATTGGTTTGCAAACGGTACGTCTCCTTAGGCCTTGGTTTGACCCAACACCTAGCTTTTTCTTTTTAAGAAAATGAAAAGTAAATAAAAGTGGAGTAGACTAACTGGAAAGTGGTTACAAGGTGTTGAATATGTAGCCAATTATTTTTTCTCCCTATCTCTCCTCCTCTCCTACTATCTCGGCTCTCTCTCTCTTTCTATTCCTCTCTATTCCTCTTAGATTTCCAAAAGAGGAAAAGATGAAGAAAGTTGGTGGTGCTCCAAATGGAAAGAAAAAGAAGGGGTATTTATAAGGTTTTGACTTCTCTCCTCCCTCTCATCCGGTCTCCCACTCACTCACTCACACACTCTCTCTCCCGGACTTATAAGCTATATATATATATATATATATAGAGAGAGAGAGAGAGAGAGAGAGAGAGAGAGAGAGGTTGTCATAGGCTAATAGTCATGACTGATAGGTTGCCGAATAGGGAGAGAGGGAGAAGTTGGGATTCTTATCTAACCTCCCATCAGTCATGACTATTAGCCTATGACAACCTCTCTCTCTCTCTCTCTCTCTTCACGGCACACACACACACTTCAACTTTCTCAAGACTTAAATTTCTAGCCCTAAAAAGCTACTCCTAAATAGGTTTAATAGGGCAGTATGATGGTGCAAGTGGGAGGGAAAATCTGATGGAAAATCTTATCTCTTTCTCCCTCTCTTCTCTCGGCAAATCTCTCTCTCTCTCTCTCTACCATCTCTTCTTAATATATATATATATATATATATTATAGGTTGTCATAGGCAAGACTGATGGGTGTTTAGATAGGAACCCCAACTTCTCCCCCTCTCTCCTCTTCGGCAATCTCTCTCTCTCTGTAGACACTCCAATTTGGCCTAACGATTATTTCAAGTCCCACCTTGGGGACCATCCCGATGATGAAATGGATACAGTGATTGCTGATTGACTTCTTGTGAACCCATGGACTTATGGTAAGAACTTTATGCCACTTAGATGACCCAATCCAGAGCCAAATAGCCTTTTAGACAGAAATACAGAATCCTAGGAGAATCCATCTGTCGGCCGTGACATTGATCTCACGGCCTTAACAACATTTCTTCACCCGAGCAACTTGTTGCATGAAAATCTCCCTGAGAGATCCAATCACTCGGCTGCAAGATCTATCCTTCGGCCGCAACATCCATTCCTCGGCCGCAAGATCTTTTGCTTGACCGCCAGATCATCCTTTTTCCAGATTCTGGAATGTTCTGTCGATCATTTGATCCAATCAACAAAACCCTAGCAGCCTTTTTTCGATGCGTTCGGGCTACGTCAAGAGATCACCATAAAGAGTTTGTATCACTCTCTAACTCCAATTCCAATCGTGTGCTTTGATTGGTCGAGTTGTGTCATCCCTATGCCTATATAAAGAGGGCTTCAACCACGAAATTGATATAACAACACACCCTCTCAAGCCACGAAACTCTGCAGAAACATACTCTCAAACCCTCTCTTCAAAAGCCTTAACCTTCCGAAGGCAGCCGCTAATCTAACGATCGAACCCCGAAGTTCAAACCCTAACCCTAGGGTTTTCAAGAAGCAAATCAGTCAATCCCAATCAAATCCGAAGCAATCAAGGCACTGAGGGATCAAGGTGGTGAGGCCCAAGGGCCTCTGGTTTCATTTATTTATCGTTTTTATGCTTAATCGTAGCGCTTGATTATCTGCTAACTTCTCTGTCTGGTGTGAGGAAGAACATCGACCAGGGCTTCGATCCCTCAGCCGGTACATAAAACCAGGAAGATCTCTCGGCCGTGACATCAATTCACCGGCCGCGAGATCTATCTCCCTGGGACATGATTGTTTTATTCAGCTTTCTGATGCATGCTTTCAATTACAGTCTTGGCTCACCATTAACTGCTTAAAGGCTAAAATCAGACTACTTGTTAAAGTTAAATAAAGCATGAATTAATCATATGTCGAATGACTATGGGCCAGTCTCACGACTGGGCAAAGAGGGGTGCCTAACACCTTCCCCTTATTGTACTTTTGGCTCCCGTACCCAGAATCTCTATCTATTTTCCTAGTTTTAATAAATTGGGTGGCGACTCTGTTTTGATGATAACCGCTATCGTGTGGCGATGTTCCTAGCCATGGGAATGTCCACGATCTTGGTTTATGAAGCAAGCAACCAAAATGAGCAAACAACGATCAATCTGTATGGCGATGCCCCGCTCCAGGGGGGTGTCTACAGTTTTTGGCGACTCCGCTGGGGACTTGAGAGCCATAACCAGAAAGTTCAACATAAGACTAACACATGCTTTATTTAATTCATTTATCATATGCATCGAGCGGGCAACCTTGTTGAGTTCACCTAATACCCCGGCATGACACGGGCTATGTTAGGGGTTTCAGCAAACTCCACAGTCACTTGTACCTAGTGGTATATCAAAAAGGAAATCACCCAATCACCGCCTATGATGGGCTGGTGAAAGGACTGGTGCCCTTTGACAACGGAGCACCCTAAGACTACCCAAAACCTCACATGTGTTAGAAAGCCATAGAACCTATCAAACTAAGACAGGAACCTGCAGGTTAGGAAAATTTCCTGCATTTTGCTTCCAAGTTCTTCCTCACACCTTGTATCATTTGTTGTTGTAATAACTCTTTCCGTGTAGAAGGGTTGGGATTTTCAGTCCAAATCCTAACCCTATACAAACCAAATACTGCTGACTTACAGGTACTTTACTCTCAAGCAGGCACAATAGGTAAAGCAAAGAAGCAACCTTAGCCAGTTTTATACTCTTACAACACCTGAAGCCACGCCAAGCAGAGGCCTTTGCAGCCATCCCGCCTATCACCCTCGCCAGTTAAAACGCCTTCACCGCAACGGTCCCAATCACTTCCTGGGATTTTGCGGTCATCTTCTCAGCAAATCCGACAATCTACCAAGACTCAAGCTTCACCAAGCTATCCTCTTATGGCAGACAAGGACGCCACCATCATTGAGCTCCAAGCTCAAATTACTTACCTACTGGCCGAAAAAGCAGCAAGAGATGCTGAAGACAGGAAAGATGAGGAAGAAGCAGAAAATCCTCAAGAAGTGGTAATGGCAAAAACCCTGAATTGGCCAAACAAGTCAAAGAAATCAAACATGCCCTGTCCCGTTCACAAGGGGATCAAATCCTGGATTTTGAAGGACTTTGCCTTTTTCCAAAATCCCAACTGCCTGAAAGATTCAAGATGCCAAACATCGAGAAGTTCAATGGGATTGGTAACCCTACTAGCCATGTTCGCCATGTCATCAACACTCTGAAGCCGATGGGCTTAACCGATGAGCTCATCGCTCAACTGTTTCAAAGAACTCTCACTGGAAGCGCCCTTGAATGGTTTCTCACTTTGGAGTTTGTGCATTATCATACTTGGCCAGAAATTACCAACGCCTTTGTTAAGCAATATGCATACAACGTCCAAATTGAGTTAACAACTCGAGATTTGGAGATGACCAAGCAGGAGTCAAACGAAGACTTTGCAACCTTTGTGTAGACACCTCCCAAACGGGGCATCGCCATACAGATTGGTCACATTGTGTTCGCTCGATTGGTTGCTCGCTTCGTAAACCAAATCATGGACATTCCCATGGCTAGGAACATCGCCACATGATAACGGTTATCATCAAATAGAGTCGCCATCCAGTTTATTAAAACTGGGAAAATAGGCAGAGATTCTGGATACGGGAGCCAAAAGTACAATAAGGGGAAGGTGTTAGGCACCCCTCTTTGCCCAGCCGTGAGACTGGCCCATAATCGTTCAACATAAGGCATATAGATGCTTTGTTTAATTCTAACACATAGTCTGTTTAATTAATCCTTTAAACAGTAAGTAAAGTGAGCCACGACTGTAATTGAAATATGCATCAGAAACCAAAACAAAACAAGCTGTTCCAGGGAGATGGATCCCGCGGCCGGTGAATGGATGTCACGGCCGAGGGATCCTCCTGGTTTAATGTACTGGCCAAGGGATCGAAGCCCCGGTCGGTGTTCTTCCTCACACCAGACAGAAAGATTAACGGATAATCAAAACACTATGGTTAGTTAAAAATGCAGTAAATAAGACAAACCAGAGGCCGTTGGGCCTCACCACCTTGATCCCTCAGTTGCTTGATTGCTTTGGATTGGGTGTGATTGACTGATTGCTCGATTGAAAACCCTAGGATTAGGGTTTGAACTTCGGGGTTTGATCGCCGGATTGACGGCTGCCTTCGAGAGGTTAGGGCTTTTGAAGTATGGGATTGAGAGAGTATTTTGGCAGAGCTTTGAGGCTTGAAAGAGTGTGTAAGTATATCAATTTCGCGTGTTTATTTTCGGAGTCCAAAGGCCCTTTATATAGGCAATCGGTGACTCACTCCGGCCAATCAAATCACGAGATGGCAATTGCAATTGCAATGCATCTCTAACTCTACGTCGTAATCTCTGAGCGTAGCCCGAACGCATCGGAAAGGTAGTGTAATCGGATCAAACATCTGACAGAACACGTTCCAGAGTCTGGAAAAAGGTCGATCTGGCGGCCGAGTAAAGGATGTCACGGCCGAGTAATGGATGTCTCGGCCGAAGGATAGATCTTGCGGCCGAGGGATTGATCTCTCAGGGAGATTTTGCTAGCAACAGGTTGCTCAGGTGAGGAAATGAT
The DNA here is from genome assembly GCA_018127125.1 of Rhododendron griersonianum. Lineage (NCBI taxonomy): Eukaryota > Viridiplantae > Streptophyta > Magnoliopsida > Ericales > Ericaceae > Rhododendron > Rhododendron griersonianum. The sequence continues at coordinate 25,574,019 of CM030790.1, read as the reverse complement.
GTTGGGGCCGTGGGATCGATGTCACGGCCGACAGATGGATTCTCCTAGGCTTCTGTATTTCTGCCTGAAAGGCTGTATGGCTCTGAATTGGGTCCTCTAAGTGGCTCAAAGTTCTTATCGAAAGTCCTAAGGTTCTCAAGGAAGCAATCAGCAATCACTGTATCCATTTCATCATCGGGATTGTCCCAAGGTGAGACTTTAAATAATTTTTAGGCCAAATTGGGGTGTCTACAGATGCCCCTCTTTGACTGAACTCAGACGGATCGCGAGACATGTTTGAGTAAGAGTCAAAGCTGTAAAAAGCAACTCAATTTGGTCCAACCACTATTCCAAAGGGTTTTTCGAAAAAGGTTTTGTTATGGTCGGGCCGGGAGGCTGCCTACGTATTCCACAAGGGAAATTCAGACCAATCGTAGTTCGGGCAATAAAGAAAAGTAAAAAGTTTGGAGGGTTAGAGACAGAAGACATACCTTAGGGCTTAAAAAGCCGTAGTGTGACGTACCTAGACTGAGCCAGGGTTTTGGCGAAGAGTAGTTGAAGGAGCACGGGGCTACCGGGGAGTTTTCTGCGGAGAGCTTCCTTAGTATTTTGGGGTAGATCAATACACTGCAGGTGCGTTTGCTTTTCTTGATCATCCTTACTTTGACTGAAAGGAGCTCGGTAGAGTGGCCTATCCTTCCGAATGAGCTGGAAGGGATTGATGTAATGGGGTGGAATCCAAACCATCTGCTGGGATGAGTTGGACGCCGTTTTGCTTTTGAGATGTAGGGGGGGCGCAGGGCCGGTAACTGGAACACGGAGCTTTGGAGATGAGAGAATCGAGGCACGGAGTCGGTTGTAGTCATAAGGCGGAGGCCTGAGGTGTTTTGAGTTTGATAGGACCAAAGCACGGAGCTGGTATTGATCACAAGGCGAGAGCCTGAGGTGATTAGATTGAGGTGTGGAGCCTGCTGTGATTTATGAGGCGGAGGCCTGAGGTGAGCTTAGAGCTTGATGGAACCGAAGCGCGGAGCTGGTATTGATCATAAGGCGAGAGCTTGAGGTGTCAGAGCTTTGACATGTTGAACCGAAGCGCGGAGCTGGTATAAGGCAAGGACCTGAGGTGAGGGAATTGAGGCGTGGAGCCTGAGGTGATTAGATTGAGGCGTGGAGCCTGTTGCAATCCTGAGGCGAGGGCCCGAGTTGTCGGAACTTAGAGCTTGACGTGATATGAACCGAAGCATAGAGCTGGTTGCATTCTGATGGTCTGTGCACGGAGCTTTCTCATCATAAGTGTTGGCGTGGAGCCAAAGGATCGAGGCGCTGAACCGATCAATAAAACCGAGGCATAGAGCCGGTTGATTGCAGGGTTGACCTGTTTCATGAGAGATATGCAGAGTGTATATGTGTGATGATGGTTGTTAGATGTGAACAGATATGATGATGCAGACTCGATGTGATAATGTTGATGCAATATGTGCACGGGCCCGTGCGTGTGTGTTTGTTTTAAAGCTTAGAGCTTCTATCAAGTTCCGGACTTGAGCATTCAGAGCGTAGAGCTCGAGCATTCGGACGGCAGAATCCGAGCATTCAAAGTACAGGCTTTGAGCGTCCAGTACGCAGTGGTTGGGCATCCAAGCGTAGAGCTTGAGCATTCAAGCGTATAACCTGAGCATCCAGTACACAGTGGTTTGGCATCCAAGCGTAGAGCTTGAGCATTCAAAAATGTTAGATTTTTGAGCATTCAGGCGTAGAGCCTGAGAATAAATGTCTTGATTGTTGGGGCGGCTTAGAGCCTGTTGCTTGTTTACGGCTTCGAGCCAGTTGAGATGATGAACACAGGCTTCGAGCTTGTTAAGAGTTTGTGATAACAGGCGTAGAGTCTGCTGCTGTGACAGCGAGCATAGAGCTGCTGAGATAGTAAACATAGGCTTCGAGCCTGTTGAGGCGATGGCTTGGAGCCGTTTGAGACAATGGGCTTTGAGCCGGTGAGATTGCTTGTTTACGGCTTCGAGCCAGTTGAAATAGCTGGCTTGGAGCCGCTGAGTTGATTGCTATGGCTTCGAGCCAGTTGAAACGGTGGGCTTGGAGCCACTGAGATTGTGATAGCGAGCGTAGAGCTGCTGAATAAGTACAGGCGTAGAGCCTGTCGATAATGGGCCTCGAGCCGCTGAGTTGATCGTTATGGCTTCGAGTCAGTTGAAACGGTGGGCTTGGAACCGCTGACTGATGGGCATGGGCATAGAGCCGCTGAGTGAGTTGATACGGGCACGGAGCTGCTTATTTCCTCGGTAGTGGATACGGGTATAGAACCGCTGAAGTTTTGAGCTCAGGGCTGCTGAGTGTCTCGTTTTGCCGGCTAGCAGTTTGTGGAGAGAGATTTTCCTCATGCTTGGGTATGCCCCCAAGGCTGGTTTTGATCATGTTGCATTGACTTGGGGATGCCCCTAAGGCTACTTGGTTGGTTAAGGACTTAGAAGTCTGTAGTGGCTTGAATTGGTGCACTGAGCATGATCTGATGTTTGTTGAAGGAAATTGATTAGAGGGCCAGGAGATCGATCTCTCGGCCGAAGGATTGATGTCTCGGCCGAGGAATCGATATCTCGGCCGCTTAATCGATTCATTTCCAGGGGCCTATAAAAGGCCACGGCCTCAGCCGTTTGTTTCACTTTCCTTTCTTCCCTCTCCGTTCCTTCCGTCCGAGGCTTCCACCGAAGACCCCCTCCACTTCTCCTTGTTTTCGACAGCTCCGGGCCGTGGGTGATATACTGACATGGCTAGCGTGCGCAGAGGGAGACCGCGTTTGCTTTTGGTCCTGTCTTGACGCTTGATCATGGATCCTCGCATGGGTATGCTTGATTAGGGGCCCTCGCATGGGTGACTTGCTTCCGTGACATGGAGCTCCTGGCGTGGCGGTGGTACGCGGTGTGGTGATTTTTCTGGGCCATGTGGTGTCTCTTTTGCACCGTAGTACTCCTCCGGTATACACCGCCCCAGGGGTGTCCTCTTCTTAGTTTCTTTGCAGCAGGCCTCTGGTGTTCGGACCACCAGAGGGTTCGACATCCTCTTCTGCTTCCTCTTTTTTTTGTTTTTTCTTTGTTTCTCTTCCTGCATAGGTTAGTTTGACAGGAAATCGATGTATAGTTTGTTTAGGAAATGTGGGATGATCCACCTTGTGATGTAAAAAGCTTTCGTTATATGAAACAAAAACCTTCTTGCTCTGCTTGTGATTGTATATGCTGTTTCTATGTTGTTTTGCGTGTGATATTTCTCGTTAATCCAACGAAACGAACTGAACCATGGAAATAGTCTGTAAAATAGCCGTTCTGGCGGCCGATTTAGTGATTACACGGCCGAGGCTTCGATCTGGCGGCCGAAGGATCGTTTTGTCTGCCTAGGTTTGACTTGCAGTCAACCCTGATTTTCACGGGCCGATGGATAGATCCTACGGCCGTCGTATCGAAGTATCGGCCGAGAGACCGATTGAAATTCTGAGGATTAAGAACCCGATTCCGATTCGGACTAAGATTGGACTTAGTTCTATAAATACGCGTTCTACGAACCTGATAGCGTTGTCAGTAGCAATTCCTTACATATGGCACAACCAGTCCTTGATCAGTGGTTGATTTCTTTTAATGGCCTCGACCGTTTACACTTTAAGTCCTTTGGCATGGACTTCCTCTTTTCCCTTCGTCAAATTCCTGTGAATTTTGCCTTCCTTAGGGCAGCCGCTAGTTTGTGGGACCCTGATTTTCACGTCTTTCGTTTTAAGAGAGAGGAGTTGTGTCCTACTATCGAGGAATTTGCGGTCATTATGGGTCATTCAGACAGGGAGGGTTTTGTTGTCCCTAATCCTTTGTTCAACCGGGGTGATCTCCTGAAGGATTTACTCCAAGTTCAGAAACATGAAGTTAAATTCTTCCTAGTGAAAGGAAGGCTGGAGATTCTGCAACTTATTCAGCGTTTTGGTACAGCTGAGGCTCATCGCCAAGTTTCCCTACAGAAGTCGTGCTTTCATGCGTTGTGCATTTGTCTCCTTCATTACTACTTGCTTGGCCTTCCTCTGGTCATGCTGATCCTGTATTGCTTAACCTTGCTCAGCAAATTGGAAACCGTGTGGGTTTCGCTGGCTTAGTGTTGGCAGAGACCTTGATAGGTCTAGATGTGATGAAGGGTAATCCTACAGCTCAGTTCTCAGGCAGTCCCTAGCTATTGCAGGTTCGCTCTTTTATTTGTTTTATTTTGTCAAGTTTATCTTTTCACTCATCACTCTTTTGTTTTGACTCACGTGTTCTCTCAACTCACAATTTTCCCTTGTTCTCTAGGTGTGGTTGTTTGAGAAGCTAAAAGTGTGGGATGCGCCGGAGCGACTTCCTTATAATCCAGAATAGTGTACGGAGCGTCACATGGTTAAACAGTTCCCAACTGAGGCTGCTTGGGAAGCGTGGATGAAGACTTGCAGAGGTGATTGGATTCAATGGGTTTGCCCCTGGTATGGTATTGAGAGCATGACCGCGAGTACCATGAACCACTTTGGTGTAGCAGTGATTGGCATTACTCGAGTCGTTTTCTACTTCCCTGCTCGCTTTCAAAGGCAGTTTGGGGCTGGACAAGCCGCAATCTTGGGTGACCCTGAGTACATGCACCGTCTCTAAGATCCATGATGCCAACTTCCGTCACAATATGCTGCGTCTCTGGCCAAATAGAGTGATGCAGGAGGTTGCTGAGAACTTCGTTGCCAAGCTATCGGGTTCTTACAAACGCTGGTTGAAGAAAAATCTTTTGGAGGATAGTAGTGCAAAAAGAAGGAAGACCTAAAGATTGACGCTTTGCTTATGTTTTTCAAAAGATGTTTGTTTGATTCTAGCTTTCATGGATTAAGAATTGGTTAGGTTTGTTTTGTCCTTTCTCTTTGGAAATAAAACATTTGGTCGTTTTATTTGAAGATGTTATTGCCATGATTTGATAGTGAACATGCTTTAGGATAGACCTAGAAATTTTTGGAAGTGATGATGATAGCAGTGGCCGAATCTCAAACTTGGAGATTGCCTACGTATCCCATGGAGGGAATCAGGCCATAAACGTAGTTCCAACAAAGGGGATTTGTTTTGTTTTTAGTTAGGGTCCACTCGGGTATTTCCTCTCCTTTTGTGCTCTAAATTTTGCCTAAAATCGCCCTTGCGGGTTTTCGGTCTAGCGAGCGTTTTATTTATGCCTTAGTTTTTGTCTAAGCCGCCCTTGCGGGTTTTTGACCTAGCAGGCTGCTCTAATTTTTGCTTGGATACGCCCACCCTTGTGGTTTTCGGTCCAACGAGCATCTCTCATGGGTAATACTTCCTCAACTTGTCGATGTTGACTGGCGTTGCGAATTCCATTCCATCCAGGTCTGCAATGTATGCTGCTCCTCCAGAAAGTATGCGTTTGATAAGGTAGGGCCTCCCCAGTTTGGTCTAAACTTGCCCCTTGGATCTGAGACGTGGCGACGAATTGCTTTGAGCACTATGTCTCCTACCTTGATGTCCCTAGGTTTCACCTTTTTGTTGAATGCTCGTGCAATGCGGCGTTGATACCCTTGTACATGGTATAAGGCTCTCAGTCTCCTTTCGTCTAGTAGTGCCAACTCGTCGTAGCGGTTTTGAACCCAGTCTTTGTAGACACCCCAATTTGGCCTAACGATTATTTCAAGTCCCACCTTGGGACAATCCCGATGATGAAATGGATACAATGATTGCTGATTGCTTCCTTGAGGACCTTAGGACTTTCGGTGAGAACTTTGACCACTTAGAGGACCCAATTCAAAGCCATACAGCCTTTTAGACAGAAATACAGAAGCCTAGGAGAATCCATCTGACGGCCGTAACATCGATCCCACGGCCACAACATCAATCCCTCACCCGAGCAACCTGTTGCCAGCAAAATCTCCCTGAGAGATCAATCCCTCGGCCGCGAGATCTATCCTTCGGCCGAGACATCCATTCCACGGCCGCGACATCCTTTGCTCGGCCGCCAGATCGACCTTTTTCTAGACTCTGGAACGTTCTGTCAGACGTTTGGTTTGATCCAACTACACTACATTTCCGATGCGTTCGGGCTACGTTCAGAGATCACGACGTAGAGTTAGAGATGCATTGCAATTGCCATCTCGTGATTTGATTGGCCGGAGTGAGTCATCCCTATGCCTATATAAAGGGGCCTTTGGGCTCCGAATTAACACACGAAATTGATACACTTCCACACTCTTTCAAGCCTCAAAGCTCTGCCAAAATACTCCCTTATACCCACTCTTCAAAAGCCCTAACCTCCCGAAGGCAGCCGTCAATCCGGCGATCAAACCCCGAAGTTCAAACCCTAACCCTAGGGTTCTTAATCAAGCAATCAGTCAATCACAAGCAATCCGAAGCAATCAAGCAACTGAGGGATCAAGGTGGTGAGGCCCAACGGCCTCTGGTTTGTTTTATTTCCTGTCAATAATCATGATTTTAGCGTTTTGATTATTTACTAAGGTTTCTGTCTGGTGTGAGGAAGAACATCGACCGGGGCTTCGATCCCTAGGCCGATATATCAAACCAGAAGGATCCCTCAGCCGTGACATCCATTCACCGGCCGCGAGATCCATTACCCTGGGACAGCTTTGTTTGTTTCCTGCTTTCTGATGCATGCTTCAATTACAGTCCTGGCTCACTTTACTTACTGTTTAAAGGATTAATTAAACAGACTATGTGTTAGAATTAAATAAAGCATCTATACGTCTTATGTTGAACGATTATGGGCCAGTCTCACGACTGGGCAAGAGGGGTGCCTAACACCTTCCCCTTATTGTACTTTTGGCTCCCGTATCCAAAATCTCTGTCTATTTTCCCAGTTTTAATAAACTGGGTGGCGACTCTGTTTTGATGATAACCGCTATCATGTGGCGATGTTCCTAGCCATGGGAATGTCCATGATTTTGGTTTACGAAGCAAGCAACCAATCGAGCAAACAAACATGATCAATCTGTATGGCGATGCCCCGTTTGGGAGGTGTCTACAGTCTTCTTCGATCATTCCAGTCTCAGCTAGAACCCTTAACGAAGGTAATTCCAATTCGATAGGCAAGACAGCTTCCATTCCAAAGACCAGAGAGTAGGGAGTGGCCCCAGTTGAAGTCCTTTCAGTTGTTCGATATCCCCATAGCGCCAGAGGTAGCATTTCTGGCCAGTCCGTGTAAGTGTCGGTAGTCTTCCGCAGAATCCTCTTGATATTCTTGTTTGCAGCCTCAACAGCTCCATTAGTTTGAGGTCGGTAAGTAGATGACCGATGATTCTGTATCCCAAATTCGGCGAAAAGCTTCTTTGTCGCCCTCTTGAAGTGCGATCCATTTTCACAGACGAACTCGTGAGGTACTCCATATCGATAGATGATATTAGTGCGAATGAATTTGGCCACATGAGTGGCTTTGAGAGTAGCATAAGAAGCTGCTTCTACCCATTTGGTGAAGTAGTCGATAGCCACCAGGATGAACTGATGTTTGTATTTTCCCTTTGGATTTATACTTCCAATGACGTCTATCCCCCAGGTGGAGAATGGCCAAGGGGATGTCATGCTGTACAATTCCGTAGGGGGAATACGCATACGATCAGCGTGAGTTTGGCATTTGTAACATCGACGGACATAATCAGCGCAGTCGGCCTCCATTGTAGTCCAATAATACCCCTAACGTAGGATCTTCTTTGCCATCGTTGCCCCATTCATGTGTGGCCCACAAATTCCTTCGTGTATTTCTTCCATTACCTTGTGGCTATCTTCCGTTGTGACGCAAAGTTGGCTTGGACCCAAGTGTGCCCTTCGATACAATGCTCCTCCACAGATTACAAATCGGGCAGCAAACTTCCGCAGAGCCGTTTTGTCCTTTGAGGTGGCCTCGGGTGGGTATTCTCCTTTTTCCAGGAATTCCTTCACGTCTTCGTACCATGGTTTGCCATCGTCTTCTCCTTCCTCGGTAAAGGTACACTCACATGCTGGTTTAACCTTTTGCTCGATCATGAGCGGCCGCATCGTGAATCCCAGGGGTATTTCGACCATAGATGCTAATGTTGCCAGTGCATCTGCAAATCTATTGCTTACTCGAGGAGTGTGCGTGAAGATAACATAATCGAATTGTGGAATTAGATCTTTCAGCACAGAGTGATATAGCTTCAGTGTATCCTCTTTGACCTTCCAGTCCCCCCTTGCTTGAGATACCACCAGGTTTGAATCCCCAATGACTTCTACCCTTTTTGCCCTTAGCTCCAGGGCTGCCTCCATTCCAGCAATACAAGCCTCGTATTCAGCTTGGTTGTTAGTGACTTCAAACCTCAGTTTATATGACAAAGGGATGTGAGAATTGTTTGGGGAAACTAGCAATACCCCTATGCCATATCCACATCGGTTTGATGCTCCATCAAAGTAGAGTTGCCATGTGTCATCTAAGAGACATAAAATGTCCTCGTCGGGGAACATGAAGTCCTCTACCTCGGCCTCTGTCACAGGGTGATCTGCCAAGAATTCTGCCACAGCTCTTCCTTTTACTGATTTCCTTGTCATGTACTTGAGGTCGAACTCTACTAGCAGTAATAACCACCTAGCTAGCTTTCCGATAAGTGCTGGCTTTTCGAAAAGATACCTGATTGGGTCTAAACGAGAGACCAGCACCACCGGATGTGCTAACAGGTAGTACCTCAGTTTCTTTGTGGCCCATACTAGCCCCCAACAGGTTTTCTCGAGGGGAGTGTACCTTGTCTCATAATCCATCATTTTTTTGCTGAGGTAGTATATGGCGCACTCTACTTTGGCGTCATTTTCTTGTGCTAGCATGCATCCCATGGATGTGTCTGTTACTGAGAGATATAGAATCAACGGCCTCCCAGGGATGGGCGGCGACAGTACAGGTGGATTCTGAAGATATTCTTTGATTGCCTCGAACGCTTGCTGGCAGTCCTGGCTCTATTCAAAATCAGTACCCTTCTTTAGTAGCTTGAAAAGAGGTTTACAGGTGGTTGTGAGCTTGGAAATGAACCTGCTGATGAACTGTACCTTCCCTAAGAAGCTCCTTACTTCCTTCTCCGTCTTAGGCGGTGATATTTCCATGATAGCCTGTATCTTGGAAGGGTCTACCTCGATTCCTCTTTGAGTGATGAGGAATCCTAACATCTTTCCAGCTGTTACCCCAAAAGTGCATTTTTGAGGGTTAAGACGTAGTTTGTAATTCCTAATCCTCTCAAAGAACTTTTGGAGTGCTTCATAGTGTCCTTCCCTTTCCTTTGATTTGACTATCATATCGTCGACATATACCTCGACCTCTTTGTGCATCATGTCGTGCAGTAGTGTTGTTGCCATCCTCTGGTAAGTGGCTCCAGCATTCTTCAACCCAAACGGCATCACTCGGTAGCAGTAAGTTCCCCAAGGCGTAGTAAAGGTGGTTTTCTCTCTATCCTCAGGAGACATAAGGATTTGATTATACCCAGAAAATCCGTCCATGAAAGATAGCAAGGCATGGCCTGCGGTGTTATCCACTAGCTCGTCTATGTGGGGTAATGGGAAGTCATCTTTCGGACTGGCTTTGTTGAGATCTCGGAAATCTACGCAGACCCTAATTCCTCCAATTTTCTTTGGTACGGGAACGATGTTTGCTACCCATTGTGGATATTCGGTGACTATGAGAAAACCGGCGTTGATTTGTTTAGTGACTTCTTCTTTTATCTTTAGGACCCAATCAGGGCGCATACGTCTCAGTTTTTGTTTAATTGGTTTTGCATCAGGATGAAGAGGAATTTTATGTTGAACAATTTCAGGGTCTATTCCAGGCATGTCCTCGTAAGACCAGGCAAAAACATCTTTGTATTCTTTTAGCAAAAGGATTAGTTTTTCACTTTCTTGAGAGGATAGTGCGGCACCAATTTTAACCATTTTGGGCTCGTTTTCAGAGCCTATGTTTGCTGTGATTATTTCCTCAGAAAAAGGTTTAGCGTGCCTTTCTTCTTCTCTTTCGATGAATTCTAGAATTTCTTTTGGAATTTCTTCCTCAAAATTTGGTTTGTCGGAATCCACACAATTGATCATAGGCAAAATGAAATACTCTAAATCTTCCTTCTCATTGCTAAGTTTATCAAAAGACATTTCAGAGTCGAACTCAAAGTAAATGCTATGCCTTGGTACTTTGACCAGGTTTTCCTCACTAGACTTAGTAGTTTCAAAGGATGAAAAGCTTGACTCGGACTGAGTCGACTCGGAGTCGGAATCGGAATCAGAACTAAGATCAGAATTAGCGCTTTTCATTTTGTATTTTAGAGTGTGTTCCACGGTCTAGTTAGGGTAAGCCCCTTTTTCAGCATCCACAATCAGCTCAGAGCAGTCTTTTTCATCACCAAGGTTGATCACCAGCACTTCACTGTCACCTTGATTCGCACTTTCATCATTGTCACCCTGCAAGTCTTGGAGGGCCATTTGATTTGCTATCGCTGTTATCTCCTCCAATTGAGCTTCAACCTCGGCTTCGTCGCTGTTGTCGACCCGTCGTGTGCCAACAAAGCCCCACCAACTACCAAAGCTATCTATGATGGGGTGGATCACCCTTATTTCATTGTTGGTGACCCCCTCATCAAAGAGTAAGTTTAGTGATATCTCGTCTAGTGGGTCATTGTCGACAGCCTCTTCTTCCTTTGCCTCTTCAGTCTCGAGGTTGTTGACCTCGTCTATTGGCCAATAATCATCGGTAGGTGCATAAGGGTCATAAAAGTAGATTGGAACCCTGCGAAGCCCTTCTTCTTCAATCAGGTCTTCTACCTCTTCCTCATAAACCGTTCCAGCGAACATGACATGGTTGTCTTCAATGATAGCCACCATAGGCTTTGGTTGATTTACTGAAGTGATGTATTCAGAGGGGTTGAAATCTTCAACAGCAAAGTGGAGCGGGCCAGACAGCTTGGTGACACCTTGAAAGTGCGAATCAGACATGAACAGTGATGCAGTCATTTTTCCTGAAAAAGGTTTTTGCTTTAGTTAGATTGATTAATCTTACCTACTGTTTATTTGACTTAGAGAGATTCCTAAGGTTTAACCTGCAAAAGAGAAACTTTACAACATACACATATACAATGGGTGTGAGGAAGAACTTGGAAGTAAAATGCAAGTAGGTTCCTAGCCTGTAGGTTCCTGTCTTAGTTTGATAAGTTCTATGGCTTTCTAAAACATGCAAGGTTTTGGTAGTCTCAGGGTGCTCCGTTGTCAAAGGGCACCAATCCTTTCACCAGCCCATCATAGGCGGTGATTGGGTGATTTCCTTTTTGATATACCACTAGGTACGAGTGACTGTGGAGTTTGCTGGAACCCCCAACATAGCCCGTGTCATGCCGGGATATCAGGTGAACTCAACGGGTTGCCCGCTCGATGCATATGATAAATGAATTAGATAAGGCATGTACTAGTCTTATGTTGAACTTTTTGGTTATGGCTCTTATATCCCCAGCAGAGTCGCCAAAAACTGTAGGCACCTCCCAAACGGGGCATCGCCATACAGATTGGTCACATTGTGTTCGATCGATTGGTTGCTCGCTTCGTAAACCAAAATCATGGACATTCCCATGGCTAGGAACATCGCCACATGATAACGGTTATCATCAAATAGAGTCGCCACCCAATTTATTAAAACTGGGAAAATAGGCAGAGATTCTGGATACGGGAGCCAAAAGTACAATAAGGGGAAGGTGTTAGGCACCCCTCTTTGCCCAGCCGTGAGACTGGCCCATAATCGTTCAACATAAGGCATATAGATGCTTTGTTTAATTCTAACACATAGTCTGTTTAATTAATCCTTTAAACAGTAAGTAAAGTGAGCCACGACTGTAATTGAAATATGCATCAGAAACCAAAACAAAACAAGTTGTTCCAGGGAGATGGATCCCGCGGCCGGTGAATGGATGTCACGGCCGAGGGATCCTCCTGGTTTAATGTACCGGCCGAGGGTTCGAAGCCCCGGTCGGTGTTCTTCCTCACACCAGACAGAAAGATTAACGGATAATCAAAACACTATGGTTAGTTAAAAATGCAGTAAATAAGACAAACCAGAGGCCGTTGGGCCTCACCACCTTGATCCCTCAGTTGCTTGATTGCTTTGGATTGGGTGTGATTGACTGATTGCTCGATTGAAAACCCTAGGGTTAGGGTTTGAACTTCGGGGTTTGATCGCCGGATTGACGGCTGCCTTCGGGAGGTTAGGGCTTTTGAAGTATGGGATTGAGAGAGTATTTTGGCAGAGCTTTGAGGCTTGAAAGAGTGTGTAAGTATATCAATTTCGTGTGTTTATTTTCGGAGTCCAAAGGCCCTTTATATAGGCAATCGGTGACTCATTCCGGCCAATCAAATCACGAGATGGCAATTGCAATTGCAATGCATATCTAACTCTACGTCGTAATCTCTTAGCGTAGCACGAACGCATCGGAAAGGTAGTGTAATCGGATCAAACGTCTGACAGAACACGTTCCAGAGTCTGGAAAAAGGTCGATCTGGCGGCCGAGTAAAGGATGTCACGGCCGAGTAATGGATGTCTCGGCCGAAGGATAGATCTTGCGGCCGAGGGATTGATCTCTCAGGGAGATTTTGCTAGCAACAGGTTGCTCGGGTGAGGAAATGATGTTGGGGCCGTGGGATTGATGTCACGGCCGACAGATGGATTCTCCTAGGCTTCTGTATTTCTGTCTGAAAGGCTGTATGGCTCTGAATTGGGTCCTCTAAGTGGCTCAAAGTTCTTACCGAAAGTCCTAAGGTTCTCAAGGAAGCAATCAGCAATCACTGTATCCATTTCATCATCGGGATTGTCCCAATGTGGGACTTGAAATAATCGTTAGGCCAAATTGGGGTGTCTACACTTTGTGGCTAGATGGAGAGAAAAGGCCGCCAAGATGAAGAACCGCCCCTCTGAGGAAGATCAAGTGAGGATAGTTGTCAAGAATCTACAGCCCAAGTACCTCATACACATCTACACACAGACTATCACCGATTTCAAACGCCTACATGCCACTGGGTTACAAATCGAAGATGGAATCAAGCTGGGGCTCATTGGGAAAGAAGAAGCTCCTCCTCCACCTAAAAAAACCTTCTCAAACCGTACCTCTCATGCCTCCGTCAACACCCTTTACACAACCTTATCACATGACCCCTTCCAAGCTAGTTCATCCCGAAACTCAAATCGCCCTCGCCGCAACTTTGACCCTCTCTATATGACTTCATCCCAAGCCTTAGCCATCCTAAGCCATCAAGGGCATCTCAGGCCCTTGAATAATCAACCTCCTCAGCCACCTTATGGCCCAAGCTATGACGCCAATAAACAATGCGCTTACCACCAACACCCTGGACATGAGACAGACCGCTGCATGCGTCTTCGCCATGATATCCAAGATCTCATCGATAGCCAAGCTATAAAGCCACCCAAGCCCAATGTGCAAACCAATCCACTTCCCGCTCACAATACCGAACTATCACCTCAAAACATCAATCTCATAAGCCTATCCAATAGCCCCACATATAATCCTACCCAATACATTGTCCCAAACACCCAAGCCAAACCATCCCTAATCTTCTCTAAGAATGATGAGTGCTTTGTAACAGGAGGAGAACCTCACATCTATGCCATTGATGATGGGGATTGGTAGTTGGACATACGCCAAGCCCTGCCAAGTGATTGGGAAGTTGGAAGAATTGAGCCTGCTCTTCTTTGGGGCACCCAAGAAGAAGAAATAGGTCATCTCACTCGAAGCGGAAGAGTGTACAAACCTCCTAAACTAAGTGGAGAAAGTTCAACCTCAACACGAGTAATGGAAGAGGAAGAGGAGGAAAGCCAAAGGATCGAACCTGAGGAAGATAGGGTACTGAGACAATTACAAAAAATCCAAGCTGATATCTCTATCTGGGGATTGCTTATGTCCTCTTACGAGCATCGCAATTCCTTCTTCAAAACCTTGGGAAAAGCTAAAGTCCCCATCGACATCACCCCTGAAGATTTAGTAGGTTTCATAATGACGTCTAAAGCTCTGAAGCCAACAATAGCTTTCACCGACAAGGATCTGCCTCCTGAAGGTCTTGCACACAACAAGCCTCTCTACATTTCTCTCAAATGTCTCACTAAATGGATCCCACTAGTCTTGGTGGATAACGGGTCCGCTCTAAATGTGTGCCCTCAAAGGACTCTTGACAAGTTGGGATAGGCCCTGCTGATATGCGCCCTTCAAGCCAAGGTGTGAGGGGATACGACAATTCAAAGAGGAGAGTGGTTGGGTGTGTCACCTTACCATTAGAAGTAGAAAAGATCAAGAGAGATGTAGAGTTCCATGTAATGGACATACCAACCACCTTCAATCTCTTGCTGGGAAGGCCATGGCTACATGACACTGGGGCAGTACCCTCTACTTTACATTAAAAGGTCAAATTTACAACAGATGGAAGGGTTATCACCATCTTAGGGGATTCATCAATTCAAGCTCATTCTGACACACCTGTGCAAGAAGTAGGAACTGAGGAAACCTTTCTTACTGGATTCAGTCTTGAGGAAGCAACTGTTGTGCAAGCTTTAATGGCTGAAAGAAGTTTCTATGTAAGCACTCCTGCCATACGAATGATGAAGAAGCAAAACTACTGCCCTGGATTGGGTTTAGGCAAAAGATCACAAGGTATCCCGCAAATGATTGATCCCCCACATAATCAATACGCCTTTGGTCTTGGCTACACCCCGACAGAAGACGAGATAGAAAGGAAGAGAAGCATGGAAAAAGCTAAGGCAAGAGGAAGCAGGATCAAAGAAGGGAAACTCATGATCCCAAAAACACTCAACGGTTGATTTGTAAGAGAAGGAGATCTAGAAGACTTTCCATTTTGCGGTTTCGCAGAAACATGGGAAGATGAAACTACCAAGCAAAGGTATCCTGGAATGCAAATCTTCTTTGATCAAGAATGGACTGACAGTGATGTGGAAAAAGAACCAACAAATTCGTCTCCTATTCCCGAAGACTGGATCGAGGTGCTAGCTGAGTTTGACCTAAAGATTCTGTTTGGTAAAGAAGAGGGTGAAGAAGAGTATAAAACTATGAAAGGCAAGGAAAAAGGAGCAACTCCCGAGATACTGCAGTAAATCGCATGACATAACGAAAGCGTTACTTTCATTTCCTAAAGACAAGGTAGGACACATTTTGGGCCCCTGTTTGGGCATTCTTTACAGCTAAATAAATTCCCATTTTATCATTTTATGCTTGTTAAATGATTCAATCTTTAAAATGCAATTGCTATACGCTACAGTCTCTTTGCCAAAGAGGAAAGGATCTTAAGAATCTAATTCTTTATGTTGCTAACAAAAGGAAGGAAAGGACGGACCCTGATTACTTAGAACTAAGTTTTTGTCAAAACTTAGGAAGAAGACGCTATCTCCATGAGAACACTTAGGGTTAGCTTACCCATTGTGAAAGTACAAACATAACAGGAGATATCATGAAAAACATCTCCGCCAAATTCCTCTCCAAAATACGGAAAACCTCTTAAGAGAAATGCTCATTGGGTAACCTAGACACCCAAGCAAAAATAAGAGCAGAGCCTGCTAGGGCAAGAAAATGCGAAATTGCAGCCTAGGCAAAAGTTAAGGCATTCAAAGAAAAGCTTGCTAGGAACTCTGTAACGCCCCCATTTTCGGGTTCGTTAATTAAACATTTTATTGAATAAAAAGGCTAAGAGTCAAGCTCATTATTACAACATAAGTCTTACTAGAGTACTTTTATTACACAAGGATGGAAATTCTAGGGTATTCTACTACTCCGCTTCTTCCTCCATCCTAGCAAGCTCTTCGGCTCCAAAAGCCTCCAATGCGTACTGTTCACCTTGCTCATCAATTAACTCTGACACATTATACCAGCGTCGCCCCCAGTATAATATGTCAGGGTCACCAAAAAGGTAACACCGTGAGCTACAAGCTCAATAGAATAAACTATATCCACTAACTCTTAACTTATAGCATGGAAACATATAAACAAATACACATGCTCATTCAACAACATAGTTAAACAATGATACATTCATATTCGATATCTTTTAGCGTTGGTGTCATGTCTTTTCGTGTTTCTTCTAGGCGACTCATCGTAGACTGTGTCACATTTTCACCTTTACCAAAAATCATAATTTCCAAGGTTTCTTTCACAAATTGCTACTAACGAGGCTACCAAGTCCGGCCAATCATGGTTTCCAAAATCCATTCTCTTTCAATCGTGCATTGATCCCTTTTCGCGGAGGATCAAGCCATATTTCCACATGAGACTACCATGTCCGGCCCCATTGGAAATCTTCGCAATGAGCTACCAAGTCCGGCTACATTACGGTTTTCGAAAACACTTACACAATGACTACCAAGTCCGGTCATTATGTAATTTCAAAATATTTTCTGTAGGTTAATCCCATCCTTTCTTTAACCACACCCTAGGTGTCATGTTTCTACTTTCTCTATTTTTGTGTCTCGTTGCATGCAATGACTCCGCGGTAATTCTTTCAGACTTTAGGAAATCTTGAAACTAAACTAGCAAGATCATTCAACTCTATAATAGATAGCATGCTCATTTTGTCACATCATCATACTCAACATTTAATCACACAAGATTAAGCATAGTGCCACATGGACGGACACCTTTGGAGTGATAAATCACTTATGCTTTATCAACAACAAGTAGTCAAGTAATCACATAATCATGCTCACCTTCATTCTAAGATTAAACAGCTTAATCCTAAATCATGCTTTCTTAAGTTCAAAACAGCAAATGTTTATTGAGTGTTCTAACGTTAAGCTATTCATGCCATGGTTAATCAAGATAACAATTTCTAAACATTTCAAATCATGCTTAGGGAAAGTAGCTCATATAATCTACGTATACTTACGATTTCGAAGGCTTGGAATAATCTATAATCATTTCAAAATACGTATGCCATATGCTATACTTAGAATTTGGAAAGTGTAGGAAAATTATACTATACTTAAGGAGTATTCTACATATACGTAGAGAAGAGTAGATATAGAATATCTACCGTTCTTCTTGGCGGTAGTCGGCTACGGATTAGGAAAATAGTACGTCGGACGGAGTAACGGCTTAGGAATGGCTTCGCTAGCTTCAAAAGAGAAAGATTTCTCTCGAAACTTGATCTTGACTAAAGCTACTAGAACTTTTGGATCGATAGGGTGGTTGTATGGTGGTTTAGTGGCGGCACTAGAAGAGTTTCTTGAAGAACTAAGGAAGAACCTCAAGAATAACTAAGAACTAAGCAAGAACAACAAGAACACTAGACTTTCTAGAGAGAAGTTGGAGCAATGCTTGAAGGTGTGAGTTCAAGGCTTGAATGGCTTGCTATTTATAGGCCAAGATTGGTCTATTATCCAAGAGACAATATTTTCCCTAACATTGGTTATCCAATGGTTCATAGATTGACTAGATTTGATGGTACTTAGATTGGGTGAGGTGTTGAACTAAAGGACATGACTAGGCTTGGTTGTACACTTGCACACATCACACAATCTCTCTCTCCATCTCTCCCTCTCTCCCAGCCTCTCTCTCTCCCTATCTCTCTCGGCTCTCTCTCTTTCTCTCTCTCTCTCTCTCTCTCTCTCTCTCTCTTTGGTCCAAAGAAGGTACAAGGGTTGAAAGACTAAGATTTTCCCTTATTCTTTCTTTCAATCTAGGACAAGGTTTAGGTTTCTTTAATGGGGTTTGTGTCTAGTCTAGAATAAGAAAATAAGATATGGTAGTCCTTTAGGGTTGAAAGAATAAGAAACCCTAGATATGGTGGTACATGGTGATGCAATAGGATGATGTAGGAAGATATGGTGAGTACAATTGCACACACATCACTCTCTCTCTCCCTCTCTCAACCGGCCACTCTCTCTCTCTCTCCCTCTCTCTCTCTCGGCCACTCTCTCTCTCTCTCTCTCTTGGACACCTAATCAAGAAAGGACAATGGTTGAAAGAGTAAGAGTAAACTAATAGTTTGTAAGAAGATTTTGTAAGAAAATCTAGTACTTGATTATATCTTAGGTCATCCTATCCTTCATCTTTCAAAGTACTAGTACATATATATATATATATATAGAACTAGGGTTTTTGGTAGAAGAAGATCAAGAAAGTACATGCATATATATCTCTCTCTCTCTCCTATCTCTCGGCCTCTCTCTCCTCTCTCTCTCCCGAATTCTCTCACTCTCTCTCTCCCTCCTTGGTTAATATATATACATATATTAGATAGACTAATAAAAGGACAATGTACTACATGATCTCATCTTGGACTTTTAAGTCAAAATTCCCTATTAAACTATGTCAATATGCCACCTATGTACTTATAAACTATATACTAATACATAGTATCCTAGGATGACATATACATATCATATACTTTAATCAAATAAGTACATATCATATCTAGGAAGGAATTAACTAATTTAACCTAGTACTATAGCTTGATTTGCCCTTATGGACCAATGGACTATAATTCCCCTGACATTTATTAACC
This sequence comes from Rhododendron griersonianum, assembly GCA_018127125.1. NCBI lineage: Eukaryota > Viridiplantae > Streptophyta > Magnoliopsida > Ericales > Ericaceae > Rhododendron > Rhododendron griersonianum. The sequence goes on along the minus strand of CM030790.1, from coordinate 25,555,504 downwards.
AAAGGTTAAAGGATGAAAGTACTAAACTATATAATCTATCTACAATAGTACAATGACTCATGGTGAATCTAATTAAACTAATAGATCTTGTACTAGGTAGAAAGACTAACCTATCGTCCAATGGTTAATAATTCTCCTAACTTTTATCGTCCAGTGGGTAAAGATGGTAAGTAATATATAATCATATAAAGTGCACCTAGCAATCTAGTCACAATATCCTCGGTGTAAACCTATGGTCCAATGGATAAAGATTATCCTAGCATCTATCGTCCAATGGGTAATAGATCAAAGGTTGACTTTGGTCAAGGTCTCACTTAGGGTTCAAATGGTTCATGAGGGTCTAAGGTTCGATTAGGTTACCCTAACGATTAGCTAGAAGCTAGCCAGGCTTGCTAAATAAGATGCCTTAGGGTTTACTATCTCACTTGTCTTTAGAAAATGACTAAATCGCATGGCGAAATGAAATTAGGTTTTGAATCAAATAAATCTAATTATGACGGATTATTAGGAAATAAGAAATTTATAGAGTCAATAAAATAATCAACGAGATTTTTATTACTGAAAATCGGAGTTGTTACAAACTCAATCTCCATCAGGTAACCTAGGCAAAACTTAGAGCACATGCAAAGAAAAACCAAGAGTGGAAACCCAACCTCAAAGGTGGTAATTTTGGAACTACGTAAAAGGCCTGATTCCCTGATTGGGATACGTAGGCAATCTCACCTTGAGATATGGCCCAAACATATGGAGAGAAGGTATCGAAGCAGTTTGTACTCAATGATGGGTATAGTTAACCCTGCGTATTGAGCTCGCAAAAGATGAGTTAGTCATTTTTCAGAGAGTTGACAAAGACAAAAGGACATGAGAATCATCGCTCGTCCTCTCTGACTCAAAGGTCATCAACATAAAGGACAAGATATCCCAAAAATCCTAAAACACGGCAAAGAGACTGTGGAAACAACAAAAGAAAATAAAAGGCATGAATCAAATTCAAGCGTAAGAAGGGAGGAACGCCACTTGGCTAAAACAAAAATCCAGCTTCTTTAGGAAATAGAAGTAACAACCCAAAGAGTAGGATCCTCGGCCGAGTAATCCATTCTATGGCCGATATTTCGAACAATTTTTTTTGCAAAACCATTTTCAAAGTTGCCAAACTCTCACCGCTTATCCAAAATGACAAATATCTGTTCAAAAAGCATCGCATACAAATCCTGGAGTATCTCGGGGGCAAAACATGTTCCCGAATCATAATACTTGCCACACATGCTGAAGTTGCTTCATAAAAATACAATATCAATTATCTGTTTTGGAACTAACAAATACAGGTACAAAGGAAAAGGGCAAGCTACTGGCCGCGGCCCCTCTTGGGCGCATGACGGGAAGAAGAAGGACGAAAGCGCTCAGGAATCGGGACGTTGATCCTCTGTCCTTCGCCTCCATCGTCAGCTTCAGCATCTCCATCACCAGCCTTGGTGCTCCCACCCTCGCTGACTCCAGCACTCTGAGGAACCGACACCGTCGGCGCCCGCTCCGCTTCAAGCTGCAAAGCACAGAATATGGACATTCAGGTTCACATAAAATATGGGATGGAAAGAGAAGAAATCAAAAGATACATATCACGACTATCCGGCTTCGCTGCCGTCGAGCCAAGGCCTTTGCACTCTGGAATGCACGCAACCACTCCTGAACAACATCAGCAGGCACCTGCAGAGGAAATAGTTACATATATAGCAAAGCATGGGAAGAATGCTAAAAGAAACTAAAGCAGAGTCTGCAATATGACCTGCTGAACTCCGGTAGGAAGCACGTAGAGCTGAGTAGCACACGGGGTCAGCGTCAGGCGCTCATCTTCTCCATTGGCATTGTGGAAAGAAATAAAACTGGGGGCCCGTGGCCAAACAGGAGGAGCAGCAGCAGTGGTAACAGTAGGTAGGGTCAGCAAGGCCAAGCGAAAGGCCGAGTAATCTCCCGCTACAAGCAAAACCCATGGTTGGCTGTCACTCAAGAGCAAGAAGCAAACCCTCTCCTATCAAGAGATGAGTCGACCTCATGCCAGCTGGAGGAGGAAGGGGAACAAACTGCAATGCCTCAAAATATGGGAAGTACTGACTCGCCACCCTTTCACCAAGGTACCAAGCCCTCGAGAAAGGTCCCTCCAGGAGGAAGTGCTGGCTGTCCAAAGCTCGAGCTGAGGTCAACTCTAAAGGAGCATCACACCTGCAATAAGGGAAATAACATCAAAAAACAAAATGAAGACATCACATGAAAATCAAAGAATAGGATGCAACATACCTGATCCAGTGTCAAGCGGTCCAAAACTCGCCTCCAAGCTAGTAAGTCCATAGCAGGCGATCGTGTCTTCCGAACTCCTTTCAACCAATGGGTTGCCCGTGGAACAAACCTAGGCTCTATATGCCTGGTCGAAGGAGGGAACTGCAACAAGTGCTCAAAAGCCCAGAGTACAAACAAAGATGAAAAACAAGCATGAGTTACAGAGATAAAAGTAATAAAGGAACAACACAGGAAGTCGAAGTATGTACCTCAAGAACACGGTGGTGTCCACCCAGCGACAAACTAACCCCCCGGGAACAAGCACTGAGGTGCCCGTACAACGTAGCTAGAGCAGGGGTTCCCCAATCGAACTCTGCTATGGTTTCCAAGTGCACCAAAGCAACCAAAAACTGGACGTGCACCGAGTTCTCTTTGTTGCAAAACAGGGTCTGTCCAAGGAGGTAAAAAAGGAAAGCTCGTACCAGCTAGGAAGGAGATACCTCTGTTAGAATACCATCCCGACCATACTGTCACCGGAGCCATGAGTATGTAACATGACCACTCTCCGACACGTCAAGAGTCTTCCCTAAGAGGTAATCAAAGGAACCTTCCCGCTCATGGATTCGCGGATCAATAGGAAGGGGATCACCACCAACTTGCAAACCTGTCAACAAAGTAAAATCACCTGGAGTGATCGTCATCTCCCCAGCCTCCAGAAGATGGAAAGTGTTGGTGGTATCCCACCACCGCTCCACCAGTGTCATAGTCAATCCTAACTCCGCTTTCGTAAGATGGAAGCTGAGTATCAAAGGCTCGAAGCCAGCCAAAGTGACTCCATCCTTGGCACCCTGAGGAAGCCTCTCGTACCACTCATACACCTGGGGGCAGCTACCCCACATGCGCAGCTTCTCATTTGCCTGACAAAGGACAAGAGAGGATCAATACAATAACAAGATCGCCTAAATAGGGGGCAATTCATACAACTCACTTTCAATTCCATATATCATATCATTGTTTCATAAATTCTTGTACAAATATCATTGACAGGATAAAACTTTACCTTCACATTGGGAAAGCTGAAGTGCTGCTCCGGCTCTCTATGCAAAACATCAGGTGGGACGTCACTGAGAGGAGGGCGATATCGCAACGAACCCCCATGCCCAATTATATGGACCGGAGGGATGTATGTATTAGCATCAAAAGGCGGCAAGGCTTCATTGCCCGCATCAGAGGGAACCTCGAACTCAGTCTCAGGAGGGTTCGGTTGCGAAGACCCTCCCCCAACAATCGGCGTACGTCGACTCGAGAGAAGAACGTGGGTACTTGAAACCCCGCCCAGAACTGTGGCCTCAACGGCCGGAGCTTTGCCCGCGTCCCTAGACGCGGCAGGAACATTAGATGACGGAGGAGGAGGCGGTGATGAAGCCATGGCAGCCAAGAAAAACAACTGCCGGAACCGTAGAACGATGGCGGCAATGTGGGAAATGGCGGTGTCCGATCGGAGGAGAGAACAAGGAACGGAGGCGGTCGCTCGAACGAGAGAGAAGAACCAGGGATAGAGGAAGAAAGAATAGAATGACCCGTGAGATCGATTAAATCTAACTTAAATCGATTTCCTGATTGATGGCTATCTCACGACCGAATCATCAATTACTCGGCCGAGACATCTTTCTCTTGGCCGCCAGATCGATCTCCTGGCCCTCCAATCCATTCCCCTCAACAACATCAGATCTTGCTCAATGCACCAAAATTCAAGCCATTATGGAATTCTGGGTCCTCGGCCAACAAGATAGCCTTGGGGGCACCCTCCGAGCAAATACAACGTGATCAGAACTAGCCTTGGGGGCACACCCGAGCATGAAAAACATCAAAGTTCTCTCTCCGTAGCAGCAAGCTCACCAGATGCTGGTCACTTGACCACTAAGGATTATCAAACCCAGGCTCTTGCTCCGTGCCCACTATTGTCAAATCACTCAGCAACCAAGCCTCGAGCTCGTTATCTCAGCAGCTCTACGCTTGCTATTTCAATAAAGCCCTATGCCTAAGTTACTCAACGGCTCTATGCCTGAAATCATTCAACGGCCTCGCACTTACTATCAGCAGCATCATGCTCGCTCAACGGCTTTACGCCTATATTCATCCATTTCAATGGCTCAACGCCCGTATGCACCACATCAGCAGCTCCATGCTTGCCACCTCGGCAACTCCAGACTAATCATCTCAGCAGCTCACTCAGTAACTCTAAAGCTATTCAACAGCACCATCATCAATGTGCAAGCCCATCAACATAGCGGCTCTAAGCCCATTGACCAGCGGCTCTACATCCATATTCACCTTCAGCAGCTCTAAGCTCGCCATCAAGCCACTTCCATCAGCAGCTCTAAGCTCTGTAGCCCCGAGCTTATCTCAGTAGCTTTATGACCATACTTACTACAGCAGTGGCTCCACGCCCAGTAGCTCAGCCACTTCAGCAGTTCTACAGCTTCACCATTTCACTCATCCAAGAGCTCTTTGCCTGTATTCACTAAGCTCACTTCAACAGCTCTACGCTCGCCCAGTAGCCCTATGCCCAAGTCACTCAACGGCTTTATGCCTCAAATCATTCAACGGCCTCGCGTTCGCTATCTCATCCGCCTCAACAGCTCTATGCCCATACGTACTATCTCAACGGCTCTACGCCTATGTTCAACCATTTCAACGGCTCAACACCACATCAGCAGCTCAACGCTCGCTATCCCAGCAACTCCGTTATCACTATTAGCAGCTTTAAGCTCGCCCAACAGCTCTATACTCGCCACTCATCAGCTTCACATACATAGCGGCTCTGCGCCCATGCTCACATTAGCTCACTTCGACAGCTCTACGGCTCTACGCCCACCATCTCATGAACCCAGCGGCTCTAAGCCCACTATCTCAAATTGGCTCTACGCCGTAACAATTCTCAATGGGCTCTACGCCACCCCAATCAACAACATATCATCTGTTCTCAAGCTCTAAGCTTGAATGCTCAAAATCCAACATTTTGAATGCCCGAAGCTCTTCGAATGCCCAACCACTGTGTACTGGATGCTCAAGTTCTACACTTGAATGTTCGAGCTCTACGCTTGAATGCCCAACCACTGTGTACTGGATGCTCAAGTTCTACACTTGAATGCTCGAGCTCTACGCTTGAATGCTGAATCACTGCGTACTGGATGCTCAAAGCCTGTACTTTGAATGCTCGGATTCTGCCGTCCGAATGCTCGAGCTCTACGCTCTGAATGCTCAAGTCCAGAACTTGATAGAAGCTTTAAGCTTAAATCAAACACACACGCACGGGGCCGTGCACATATTGCATCAATTGCATCACCATTATCACATCGAGTCTGCATCATCATATCTGCTCATATCTAACCACTATCTGTAGACACCTCCCAAACGGGGCATCGCCATACAGATTGATTGTTGCTCGATTGGTTGCTTGCTTCATAAACCAAGATCGTGGACATTCCCATGGCTAGGAACATCGCCACACGATAGCGGTTATCATCAAAACAGAGTCTCCACCCAGTTTATTAAAACTAGGAAAACAGATAGAGATTCTGAGAACGGGAGCCAAAAGTACAGTAAGGGGAAGGTGTTAGGCACCCCTCTCTGCCCAGTCGTGAGACTGGCCCATAGCTATTCAACATAAGACATGTACTCGCTTTATTTAATTCTAGCACGTAGTCTGTTTTTAGCCTTTAAGCAGTTAATGGTGAGCCAAGACTGTAATTGAAACATGCATCAGAAAGCAAAACACAAAACAAACTGTCCCAGGGAGATGGATCCCGCGGCCGGTGAATGGATGTCACGGCCGAGGGATCCTCCTGGTTTTATGTACCGGCCGAGGGATCGAAGCCCCGGTCGGTGTTCTTCCTCACACCAGACAGAAAAGTTAGTAGATAATCAAAACGCTACGATTAGGCATAAATGCAGTAAATAAAACAAACCAGAGGCTGTTGGGCCTCACCACCTTGATCCCTCAGTTGCTTGATTGCTTCAGATTGATGGTGATTGACTGACTACTTCTTTGAAAACCCTAGGGTTAGGGTTTGAACTTCAGGGTTTGATCGTCGGATTAGCGGCTGCCTTCGGGAGGTTAGGGCTTTTGAAGAGGGGATTTGAGAGAGTGTTTCTGCAGAGTTTCGTGGCTTGAGAGGGTGTGAAAGTATACGAATTTTATGATTTTTGTTGTTGTATTTTCGGAACCCAAAAGCCCTTTATATAGGCAATTGGTGACTCACTCCAGCCAATCAAAATGCACGATTGCAATTGCAATGCAATGCATTGCAAATTCTTCGTGGTAATCTCTGGATGTAGCCCGAACGCATCGGGGAGGTAGCGTAGTTGGATCAAACGTCTGACAGAACGTTCCAGAGTCTGGAAAATAGACGATCTAGCGGCCGAGGAAAGGATGTTGCGGCCGAAGGATAGATCTTGCGGTCGAGGGATTGATCTCTCAGGGAGATTTTCAAGCAACAGGTTGCTCGGGTGAAGAAATGATGTTAAAGCCGTGAGATCAATGTCACGGCCGACAGATGGATTCTCCTAGGATTCTGTATTTTCTGTCTGAAAGGCTATATGGCTCTGGATTGGGTCCTCTAAGTGGCTCAAAATTCTTACCATAAGTCCATGGGTTCACAAGAAGGCAATCAGCAATTACTGTATCCATTTCATCATCGGGATGGTCCCCAATGTGGGACTTGAAATAATCGTTAGGCCAAATCGGGGTGTCTACACTATCGTCATATACACACATATTCTGCATAGCTCACTTATTTCAAGAGGACAATACTGCAATCAACCGGCTCTACACCTCGATTTTACTGATCGGTCCAGCGCCTCGATCCTTTGGCTCTACGCCAAAACTTATGATGAGAAAGCTCCGTGCACAGACCATCAGAATGCAACCAGCTCTACGCTTCGGTTCAAATCAAATCAAGCTCTAAGCTCTGACTCCTCTGGCTTTACACCAAAACTTATGATGAGAAAGCTTCGTGCACAGACCATCAGAATGCAACCAGCTCTACGCTTCGGTTCAAATCAAATCAAGCTCTAAGCTCCGACTCCTTTGGCTATACGCCTATGTTCAATCATTTCAATGGCTCAACACCACATCAGCCGCTCAACGCTCGCTATCCCAGCAACTCCGTTATCACTATTAGCAGCTTTAAACTCGCCCAACAGCTCTATACTCGCCACTCATCAGCTTCACATACATAGCGGCTCTGCACCCATGCTCACATTAGCTCACTTCGACAGCTCTACGGCTCTACGCCCACCATCTCATTAACCCAGCGGCTCTAAGCCCACTATCTCAAATTAGCTCTACGCCGTAACAATTCTCAACGGGCTCTACGCCACCCCAATCAACAAGATATCATCTGTTCTCAAGCTCTAAGCTTGAATGCTCAAAATCCAACATTTTGAATGCTCGAAGCTCTTCGAATGCCCAACCACTGTGTATTGGATGCTCAAGTTCTACACTTGAATGCTAGAGCTCTACGCTTGAATGCCCAACCACTGTGTACTGGATGCTTAAGTTCTACACTTGAATGCTCGAGCTCTACGCTTGAATGCCAAATCACTGCGTACTGGATGCTCAAAGCCTGTACTTTGAATGCTCGGATTCTGCCGTCCGAATTCTCGAGCTCTACGCTCTGAATGCTCAAGTCCAGAACTTGATAGAAGCTCTAAGCTTAAATCAAACACACACGCACGGGGCCGTGCACATATTGCATCAATTGCATCACCATTATCACATCGAGTCTGCATCATCATATCTGCTCATATCTAACCACTATCTGTAGACACCTCCAAAATGGGGCTTCGCCATACAGATTGATTGTTGCTCGATTGGTTGCTTGCTTCATAAACCAAGATCGTGGACATTCCCATGGCTAGGAACATCGCCACACGATAACGGTTATCATCAAAACAGAGTCTCCACCCAGTTTATTAAAATTAGGAAAACAGATAGAGATTCTGGGAATGGGAGCCAAAAGTACAGTAAGGGGAAGGTGTTAGGCACCCCTCTTTGCCCAGTCGTGAGACTGGCCCATAGTTATTCAACATAAGACATGTACTCGCTTTATTTAATTCTAGCACGTAGTCTGTTTTTAGCTTTTAAGCAGTTAATGGTGAGCCAAGACTGTAATTGAAACATGCATCAGAAAGCAAAACACAAAACAAACTGTCCCAGGGAGATGGATCCCGCGGCCGGTGAATGGATGTCACGGCTGAGGGATCCTCCTGGTTTTATGTACCGGCCGAGGGATTGAAGCCCCGATCGGTGTTCTTCCTCACACCAGACAGAAAAGTTAGTAGATAATCAAAACGCTACGATTAGGCATAAATGCAGTAAATAAAACAAACCAGAGGCCGTTGGGCCTCACCACCTTGATCCCTCAGTTGCTTGATTGCTTCAGATTGATGGTGATTGACTGATTGCTTCTTTGAAAACCCTAGGGTTAGGGTTTGAACTTCAGGGTTTGATCGTCGGATTAGCGGCTGCCTTCGGGAGGTTAGGGCTTTTGAAGAGGGGATTTGAGAGAGTGTTTCTGTAGAGTTTCGTGGCTTGAGAGGGTGTGAAAGTATACGAATTTTATGATTTTCATTGTTGTATTTTCGGAACCCAAAAGCCCTTTATATAGGCAATTGGTGACTCATTCCAGCCAATCAAAATGCACGATTGCAATTGCAATTGCAATGCATTGCAAATTCTTCGTGGTAATCTCTGGATGTAGCCCTAACGCATCGGGGAGGTAGCGTAGTTGGATCAAACGTCTGACAGAACGTTCCAGAGTCTGGAAAATAGACGATCTGGCGGCCGAGGAAAGGATGTTGCGGCCGAAGGATAGATCTTGCGGTCGAGGGATTGATCTCTCAGGGAGATTTTCAAGCAACAGGTTGCTCGGGTGAAGAAATGATGTTAAGGCCGTGAGATCAATGTCACGGCCGACAGATGGATTCTCCTAGGATTCTGTATTTTCTGTCTGAAAGGCTATATGGCTCTGGATTGGGTCCTCTAAGTGGCTCAAAATTCTTACCATAAGTCCATGGGTTCACAAGAAGGCAATCAGCAATCACTATATCTATTTCATCATCGGGATGGTCCCCAATGTGGGACTTGAAATAATCGTTAGGCCAAATCGGGGTGTCTACACTATCGTCATATACACACATATTCTGCATAGCTCACTTATTTCAACAGGACAATCCTGCAATCAACCGGCTCTACGCCTCGGTTTTATTGATCGGTCCAATGCCTCGATCCTTTGGCTCTACGCCAAAACTTATGATGAGAAAGCGTGCACAGACCATCAGAATGCAACCAGCTCTACACTTCGGTTCAAATCAAATCAAGCTCTAAGCTCTGACTTCTCTGGCTCTACACCAAAACTTATGATGAGAAAGCTCCGTGCACAGACCATCAGAATGCAACCAGCTCTACGCTTCGGTTCAAATCAAATCAAGCTCTAAGCTCCGACTCCTTTGGCTCTACGCCAAAACTTATGATGAGAAAGCTCCGTGCACAGACCATCAGAATGCAACCGGCTCTACGCCTCGGTTCAAATCATGTCAAGCTCTAAGCTCCATGGAACGCCCCGATTTTCGGATACGTTAATTAAATCATTTTTAATTGATTTAATAATCCATAAAACTAATGTAAGAAATGAAATTTTATTAAACAGAGTTTAGCAGCGGAAATCTCAAATACCAAATTCAAAACTACTTAACTGTCTTACAACCCAACGAAATAAAACAAAGTTTGACAAATGTGATAACACTTTTAGAAATTCAAATAACAATATTTTAAATTAATGGAGCTTGTAAGGGTAAGGCATCCAAGGCTCAACAAACTCCCCTTTCTCAACTGGGAGGTCCTCACCCCGGTACTGATCATCTTGTAGAGGATTCTGTTCTTCGGTCTCCTGATTACCTGGCATTAAACGTCAGCCCAACGACACTATAATGAGTTTTGAAACTCAGTAGATAAACCTTACCTATTAACCCTTACTCTACAAGCAATCACATTTATAATAAAAGGATGTAATAATCGAAGAGCACAAAACTTATTTCATTATATAACCATCAACTTAAGTAAATTCCAGAATTTCAACTTCTATTTTCATGACTGAGTACGACATCATACAATTGAATTAGCTAGTTTAAATAAACTATTAAAATTTGGGATAACAATATATATTTTTATTCTAAGAAAAATCTAGGGCCAAAATTTGGGTCGTTACACTCCAACCCCTCAGGCTCTCGCCTCATGATAGCAACCGGCTCCGCGCCTCGGTTCCTTCATCTCAAATGCTCCGCGCTCCAGTTACTGGCCTCGCGCCCCTCATATCTCAAAAATCGGCGTCCGACTCATCCCCAGCAGATGGCTTGGATTCTACCCCAATTACATCAATTCCTTCCAGCTCATTCGCAAGGATAAGCTATTCTACTGAGCTCCCCTCAATCAAAGTAAGGATGATCAAGAAAATCAAACGCACCTGCCGTGTACTGATCTACACCAAAATACTAAGGAAGCTCTCCGCAAAAATTCCCCCGGCAACCCCGCACTCCTTCAACTATCCTCCGCCAAAACCCTGGCTTAACCCAGGTACGTTGCACTACGGCTTTTAAGCCCGAAGGTACGTCTTCTGTTTCTAACCCTCCAAACTTTTTCTTTTTCTTTACTGCCCTCTCGAACTACAGTTGGTTTGAATTTCCCCTGTGGAATACGTAGGCAGCCTCCCGGCCCGACCATAACAAAAACCTTTTTCAAAAACCCCTTAGAATAGTGGTTGGACCAAATTGAGTTGCTTTTACAGCTTCGACTCTTAATTAAACATGTCTCACGATCCGTCTAAGTTCAGTCAAAGAGGGGCATCTGTAGACACCCCAATTTGGCCTAACGATTATTTCAAGTCCCACCTTAGGGACCATCCCGATGATGAAATGGATACAGTGATTGCTGATTGACTTCTTGTGAACTCATGGACTTATGGTAAGAACTTTGAGCCACTTAGAGGACCCAATCCAGAGCCAAATAGCCTTTCAGACAGAAATACAGAATCCTAGGAGAATCCATTTGTCGGCCGTGACATTGATCTCACGGCCTTAACATCATTTCTTCACCCGAGCAACCTGTTGCATGAAAATTTCCCTGAGAGATCCAATCACTCGGCCGCAAGATCTATCCTTCGGCCGCAACATCCATTCCTCGACCACAAGATCTTTTGCTTGGCCGCCAGATCGTCCTTTTTCCAGATTCTGGAATGTTCTGTCGATCGTTTGATCCGATCAACAAAACCCTAGCAGCCTTTTTCCGATGCGTTCAGGCTACGTCAAGAGATCACCATAAAGAGTTTGTATCACTCTCTAACTCCAATTCCAATCGTGTGCTTTGATTGGTCGAGTTGTGTCATCCCTATGCCTATATAAAGAGGGCTTCAACCACGAAATTGATATAACAACACACCCTCTCAAGCCACGAAACTCTGCAGAAACATACTCTCAAAGCCTCTCTTCAAAAGCCCTAACCTTCCGAAGGCAGCCGCTAATCCGACGATCGAACCCCGAAGTTCAAACCCTAACCCTAGGGTTTTCAAGAAGCAAATCAATCAATCCTAATCAAATCCGAAGCAATCAAGGCACTGAGGGATCAAGGTGGTGAGGCCCAAGGGCCTCTAGTTTCATTTATTTATCATTTTTATGCTTAATCATAGCGCTTGATTATCTGCTAACTTCTCGGTCTGGTGTGAGGAAGAACATCAACCGGGGCTTCGATCCCTCGGCCGGTACATAAAACCAGGAAGATCTCTCCGCCGTGACATCAATTCACCGGCCGCGAGATTTATCTCCCTGGGACATGATTGTTTTATTCAACTTTCTAATGCATGCTTTCAATTACAGTCTTGGCTCACCATTAACTGCTTAAAGGCTAAAATCAGACTACGTGTTGGAGTTAAATAAAGCATGAATTAATCATATGTCGAATGACTATGGGCCAGTCTCACGACTGGGCAAAAAGGGGTGCCTAACACCTTCCCCTTATTGTACTTTTGGCTCCCGTACCCAGAATCTCTATCTATTTTTCTAGTTTTAATAAATTGGGCGGCGACTCTGTTTTGATGATAACCGCTATCATGTGGCGATGTTCCTAGCCATGGGAATGTCCACAATCTTGGTTTATGAAGCAAGCAACCAAAACGAGCAAACAACAATCAATCTATATGGCGATGCCCCGCTCTAGGGAGGTGTCTGCAGTTTTTGGCGACTCCGCTGGGGACTTGAGAGCCATAACCAGAAAGTTCAACATAAGACTAACACATGCTTTATTTAATTCATTTATCATATGCATCGAGCGGGCAACCTCGTTGAGTTCACCTAATACCCCGGCATGACACGGGCTATGTTAGGGGTTCCAGCAAACTCCACAGACACTTGTACCTAGTGGTATATGAAAAAGGAAATCACCCAATCACCGCCTATGATGGGCTGGTGAAAGGACTGGTGCCCTTTGACAATGGAGCACCCGAGACTGTCCAAAACCTCACATGTGTTAGAAAGCCATAGAACCTATCAAACTAAGACAGGAACCTGCAGGTTAGGAAAATTTCCTGCATTTTGCTTCCAAGTTCTTCCTCACACCTTGTATCATCTGTTGTTGTAATAACTCTTTCCGTGCAGAAGGGTTGGGATTTTCAGTCCAAATCCTAACCCTATACAAACCAAATACTGCTGACTTACAGGTACTTTACTCTCAAGTAGGCACAATAGGTAAAGCAAAGAAGCAACCTCATCCAGTTTTATACTCTTACAACACCCGAAGCCACGCCAAGCAGAGGCCTTTGTAGCCATCCCGCCTATCACCCTCGCCAGTTAAAATGCCTTCACCGCAACAGTCCCAATCACTTCCTGGGATTTCACGGTCATCTTCTCAACAAATCCGACAATCTACGAAGACTCAAGCTTCACTAAGCTATCCTCTTATGGCAGACAAGGATGCCACCATCATTGAGCTCCAAGCTCAAATTACTTACCTATTGGCCGAAAAAGCAGCAAGAGATGCTGAAGACAGGAAAGATGAGGAAGAAGCAGAAAATCGTCAAGTGGTAATGGCAAAAACCCTGAACTGGCCAAACAAGTCAAAGAAATCAAACATGCCCTGTCCCGTTCATAAGGGGATCAAATCCTGGATTTTGAAGGACTTTGCCTTTTTCCAAAATCCCAACTGCCTGAAAGATTCAAGATGCCAAACATCGAGAAGTTCAATGGGACTGGTAACCCTACCAGCCATGTTCGCCATGTCATCAACACTCTGAAGCCGATGGGCTTAACCGATGAGCTCATCGCTCAACTGTTTCAAAGAACTCTCACTGGAAGCGCCCTTGATTGGTTTCTCACTTTGGAGTTTGTGCATTATCATACTTGGCCAGAAATTGCCAACGCCTTTGTTAAGCAATATGCATACAACGTCCAAATTGAGTTAACAACTCGAGATTTGGAGATGACCAAGTAGGAGTCAAACGAAGACTTTGCAACCTTTGTGGCTAGATGGAGAGAAAAGGCCGCCAAGATGAAGAACCGCCCCTCTGAGGAAGATCAAGTGAGGATAGTTGTCAAGAATCTACAGCCCAAGTACCTCATACACATCTACACACAGGCTATCACCGATTTCAAACGCCTACAGGCCACTGGGTTACAAATCGAAGATGGAATCAAGTTGGGGCTCATTGGGAAAGAAGAAGCTCCTCTTCCACCTAAAAAAACCTTATCAAACTGTACCTCTCATGCCTCCCACTTCCACGTCGATATCGGTAAAGGTTGAAGCTCCCCTTCGAGCTTCCGGTGTTCAGCTTTGACTTGTTGACAGACCAAACATGTTGTCACAAAGCTAGCTACATCTTTCTTCATTCCCTCCCACCAGTACGTCCTTCGCAGATCATGTTACATCTCAGTACCCCCAGGATGAATAGCGAAATTTGAGTGATGAAATTCTCGTAGTACGGCTTCTCGAAGGTTGCCAATGTTTGGTACGAATGTCGAACCTTTGAATCTGAGGCTGTTGTCGGTGTAAATCGTCCATCCAATAAGTGCTTTATCGACAATAATCTGGGACCGTATAAACTCACAATCCTGGTCAAATCCTTGAGCAAGTAAAATTTCTCGATGAAGTGCAGGTACAGCAATAAGAGCGCACAAGCGTGCTTGGCCGTTGACTGATGGCGCTTGCAAGTTGAACTCATGGAGCATCTCTACCATCTCCCATTCTTTCATAGCTACTCTAGCTTTCTGCTCGTGACTCTTTCGGCTCAGAGCATCAGCTACCACATTAGCTTTGCCTGGGTGGTAAGACATGGTAAATTTATTGTCCTCAAGATATTCCATCCACCTCTTCTATCTCATATTTAGCTCCTTCTGATTGAACAAGTATTTGAGACTCTTGTGATCGGTGAAAACTTCGAACTGCTCACCATATAAGTAATAGCGCCGTGACTTGAGGGCGAAAACCACTGCTGCCAGTTCTAGGTCATGCGTAGGGTAATTCTTTTCATGTGGTCTCAGATGACGTGATCCATAGGCAACAACTTTCCCATTTTGCATCAAGACGCAACCCAAACCATCTTTAGAGGCATCACAGTAAATTGTGTAACCTACATCCCGCTTTGGAATGATGAGTATGGGTGCACTGGTTAGTATTTTCTTCAACTCCTGAAACGTCTTCTCACAAGTTTCATTCCATTCAAACTTGACCCCCTTTTGCGTCAATCTTGTCATTGGTTTGGCGAGAATCGAGAAGTCTTGAATAAATTGTCGATAATAGCCAGCCAATCCCAGAAAGCTTCTGATCTCAAACACTGTCGTAGGCCGTTTCCAATTCAGCACGGCTTCCACCTTTACTATCATCCACCGCAATTCCGTCTCTAGACACTATGTGTCCTAGGAATTTAACCACTTCTAGCCAGAACTCGCACTTACTAGCCTTTGCATAGAGTTGGTTGTATCTAAGTACTTGCAGTACGATTCTGAGGTGTCCTTCGTGCTCCTCCTTTGTGGCTGAGTATATCAGTATGTCATCAATGAACACTACCACAAATCTATCTAGGTAGGGTTGAAAATTTTTGTTCATGAGACACATGAATACTGCTGGTGCGTTGGTGAGTCCAAATGGCATTACTACAAATTCATAGTGTCCATATCTGGTTCTGAATGCAGTCTTGGTGATGTCTTCATCCCGAATTCTCAGTTGGTGGTACCCTGATCGAAGGTCAATCTTGGAAAAACAAGTAGCTCCTTTTAATTGATCGAATAGGTCATCGATTCTAGGCAAAGGGTAGTGATTCTTGATCGTAACTCGATTCAACTATCTATAGTCGATACAGAGATGTAGTGTCCCTTCTTTCTTCTTCACAAATAAGGCTGGTGCTCCCCATGGTGATGTGCTGGGCCGGATATAACCCTTCTCTTGCAGGTCCTACCGTTGGATCTTGAGTTCCTTCAGTTCGACCGGTGCCATTTTGTATGGGGCTATGGAGATTGGTGCAGTTCCATGTTGGAGTTCAATGGTGAAATCTAGTTCTCGCTGTGATGGCAACCCAAGAAGTTCTTCAGAAAATACGTCTGCATACTTGCAGACAATGTGGGGTAGTCCCAGCTCCATTCGATCAGTTTCTTTCAACTTAAGGCTAGCTAGCCATCCAAAAAGTTGGTACTGCCACCTTGTTCGTCTTGTCATTGAATTTGGAGTCTGTCGATCTCCCTTAAATTTGAAGCAAGTTCCATCAGGAGCGAAAGCCATCACCATTTTCTGATGGCAGTCTATGACAGCTCGGTGGGATGACAACCAGTCCATTCCCAAAATTATATCAAAGTCAGCCATATCGATCACTCATAAGTCGCAGGTCAGACGTAAATCGACTACCTCTATCTCACACCCTTTACAGATTAGATTAACGACTAACTTCCCACCCAAAGGTGATGTTACCATCAAGTTTGATTTTAAGGGTTTTGTTTCTAATCCTAGTGCAGATACGCAGGCAATAGATATAAACGAGTGTGATGTTCCAGAATCAAATAAAGCTTGTATACAGGTACTGAATAGTAGTAGCGTACCTTGGATCACAGAGGGATCCTGCTCTTCTTGCTCAACCTGTAGGGCAAAGACAGGCCCTCCAGCATTTTGTTGAGTTCCCATTGGTTGTTTCCCTTTCCAATTGTGTTGCTGAGGTTGGAACTATTTGTTGTTCTGTTGTTGAGGTCCACCTTGATTCTGATTAGCAAAACCAATCTGTCGGTATTGTTGAGGTGGTTGACTTCCATTCACTCAAAGCCTCTCCAGCTGTGGTTTTGGGCAGTCATGGCCATAATGCCCCATTGCTTGGCAA
This sequence comes from Rhododendron griersonianum, assembly GCA_018127125.1. Classification (NCBI taxonomy): domain Eukaryota; kingdom Viridiplantae; phylum Streptophyta; class Magnoliopsida; order Ericales; family Ericaceae; genus Rhododendron; species Rhododendron griersonianum. The sequence goes on along the minus strand of CM030790.1, from coordinate 25,538,825 downwards.
TTGTAGCATTGAATCGTAGAAATATCGTGGACAAATCCCTGCGGTGGCCTTGGTGGTTGGTTTTGCACTGCTCTAGTGTTGTTCCATGATTGGCCTCCTTTCTGTAGATTGAATGACCTTCTTGGATAAGGTCTAGTGTTGTAGGTTTGGTTGCTTCGAATTGGTCCTCCAGCACTTGCTCCTGTCTTCTTCCATTTGGCCTTGAAATCCATGTCTTCTCTTTCAAGCCTCAAGGCACATTTCACCACTTGTGCGTAAGTGGGAAACTCATGGCCGGCCACTGCCTTGCGAGAGGAACTCAGTCCCCATTCAAACTTTCTTGCTTTGTCATCTTCAGTCGGGATAGTAGTTAAAGCATATCGTGACAACTCCTCGAACTTGGCGGCATACTGTGTCATTGTCATTGAACCTTGCTACAGACTATGAAATTCATGCGCCTTCGCCTGCTTGATTGGTGTGGGGAAGTACTTATCTAAGAAGATGCGTTCAAACTCAGCAAATGTCATTGTTGCGACATTGCGAGTTGTCTCCATCAATTCCCACCAATAACAGGCCTCGCCCTTTAGCCGATAAGTGGCTAGAGCTACTCAGTCTCCATCACGAGCGATATCCAGGGTGCTGAATATCACCTTAACTTCCTTAAGCCAAGCTTCGGCTACGGTTGGCTCAGGTTCTCCGTGGAAAGCCGGTGATTGTAGTTTACAAAACTCGTTCACCGCTTGAGCCCGAGTCATTGGTCTAGGTACGTGAGCGTTGGGTAGTGGGCGGTTGGCATTGTTGGTAGCCGTTATGAAGGCTTGCAAGAGCTGTGCAAATCCACATTTCCGTTGGCTGGGTTAGGATGGCCATGCTCCATTGCGGTCATTGTTTTTGCTTCCTACCCCATTGCGCGTGAGCACCATCTACAATTTTACAGATTTTTGGGGATTTAGCATGGTATCTTATATATTTATGTATATATACATATTAACCTTTATACCAATTTAATAATTGAGCCGGGTATGTAAACCGAACTGAAACCTTTTATGGACAAAAGCATAGTACATGATGCTGATTAAGGAAAATAAACAACTACGTCCTATTACATGGACCTACTGTCCTCGATTCGCTACGAAGAGTTAACACTGTAGACACCCCAATTTGGCCTAACGATTATTTCAAGTCCCACCTTGAGGACCATCCCGATGATGAATAGGATATGTGGTTGTTGTGGTTGACTTCATGAAATCCTTAGGAACTTTGTGGAACTCTTAAGGGATTAAGGAACACTTTGGAATAGGAGATAGGAGTGCCAAGTGACACTTAGAGGGGATAGAAATGTGTTAACACGTGTTTTAGCCTTGGTAGCATCGTCGATCTTCAATTAAGTATGCTTTCAGCCCATTTTACATAAACTAAACTTCCTTATTTTTGTGGTTGGATTCCACCGTCTTGTAGTACTTTCAAAACCCTCTTTATTGATATATAATAAGCCTTAAACCAATTTGAAACGATGGAGATACGAGAATTTTACCAAAATAATCCATTTTCTGACCCACTAAGGGTAAAATTGTCATATCTTTTGATGTACTAAATATATTTGATCCAAACTACTTGGGTTAGAAAGTAGACTTAATAAGCTTTCCAACGGTCCAAAGAACACGCAAAACCGAGTTTGGGAGTGTCCAAAGCGAGCCCGCGAAGTTTGGCCTTTTGCTGAAGAATCCTTTTCACGGTCGCGAAATCCATTGAGCGGACGAGACATCCATTTGGCGGCCAACAGATCGTTGTTTTCCAGATTCTGGAATATTCAACAGCTTTTCGATCCGTTCGCCCAAACCCTAGCAGCCACGAACCATTACTTCGGGGCTACAAATACACTTACCATAGAGGTCTTGAAGCCCTAAACTTCCATATCAATTGTGTTAATCTCGTCCGTTTGATCGGTCCTTCAAAACCTTATAAATAGGGGTCCTCTAGAGCTCCAAAATAAACATCTCTCCACTCCATGATCCGCCCCCAAACTCTACAGAAATCATCTCCTATCAATCCTCTACAAAAGCCCTAACCTCCCGTGAGTAGCCGCATCCGAGAGTAAAAACCCCCAGAGAACTCACTTTGTTCTAGGGTTTTGTGAAGTTGACCACCACAATCAACAACTATTATCTACAATCAATCGCAATCCAAGCAATCAATCTCTGAGGGATTAAGGTGGTGAAGCCCAGGGGCCTATGGTTTGATTTAATTTTCGTCTCTCGCTTTTAATTAGTTCTTTCCATTTACTGTTCATATTCTGGTGTGAGGAAGAACATCGGTTGGAGAATCAATCCTTCGGCCAATACATCGATCCAGTGGGATTCCTTGGCCGTGACATCAATTCACCGGCCGAGGGATCTATTTGTTGGGACATATTTGTTTTTTGCTTATTCTGATGCATTCTTTCATTTATCGTACTGGCTCACCTTATCAACTGTTAAAAGCTAAAAATCAGATTATGTGTTAGAATTAAATAAAGTAAATATACATTATATGTCGAACGATTATGGGCCAGTCTCACGACTGGGCAAAGAGGGGTGCCTAACACCTTCTCCTTATTGTACTCTTGGCTCCCGTACCCGGAATCTCTGTCCATTTTTCCTAGTTTTAATAAACTAGGTGGCGACTCTATTTTGATAATAACCGTTATCGTGTGGCGATATTCCTAGCCATGGGGATATCCACGATCTTGGCTTATGAAGTGGTACCAAACAAGCGTGATCAATCTGTATGGCGATGCCCCGTTTGGGAGGTGTCTACAGTTTTTGGCGACTCTGCTAGGGATTTGAGAGCCATAACCAGAAAGTTCAACATGGAATTAATATTTGCTTTATTTAAGTCTTTTTCATGTGCATCGAGCGGGCAACCCACGTTGAGTTCACCTAATATCCCGGCATGTCACGGGCTATGTTAGGGGTTCCAGCAAACTCCTAACAGAGCACCTATGGGCAACATGCCCTTGGAAAAAGGATTCCGTTCCTTTCGCCATTGCGGCCCTTTTTTGAAAATCGAGGGAGCGCGAGCGCCGGTGGCAAGCGCTCAAAAATACAGAGTCGCCACTTGAGTTTTGAAGGTCCGACACTCAAGGAACCGTATTTCGAAGCACCTGCCGCGCTTTATTTGAAAAAGTGAAGGAAACCAGTCCGTCATAACCATATCTGGGTTCGGGAGCCAGGTTACGAGAGGGGAAGGGTTTTATGGCACCCCTCTCGCCCAATCCGGAGATCGGTCTCTACTTGAGCATTTTGAAAACGTTGCGATTCTTCTTTTATTAATCAATTTTAGCCAATTAGGGCGGGGGAACAGTTAATCGGGGATTAAAACTGTAACATGTTTGCAGGATGTGATAGATGGCATGGATGAACAGTTAATATAGGATGAGAACAGACTCCTGTGGGAGTTTAAACAGATTGGAAAGCTCCTGTCTTGGAGCGTCGTGCACAGGAAGAAACCAGTATGCACTGATCAAGTCAATGCATGCTGACCAAACCTGCGCACGCTACTACAAGACCTGCGCGCGCCAGTAAGCCTAAGCCCACAGCTCTTATTCTCAAACCTTCTGGGCTCTGGAAGGACCAGTGCACACCCAGGACAAACCAAGCAGTTTAAACTCTCTGGGCTCTGGAAGGACCAGTGCACACCCAGGACAAACCAAGCAGTTTATGCAGTCATAATATACGGTTAAAAGGCTGAAAAGCCTAATAAATAAACAAAAACACCCCATAAACAGTGTGGGGACAAAATAATAGCCTGAAATCAAGTTAAACATGCAAGGCCAGCCACTGATCGGGTATAAACAATCGCGCGAGGGTTCCAAACCATCGCGCGACAATGCGCCCGGGCGCGCGATGGTTGTGCCCTGGCACACTGGTCAACGCTCCATTTGACTATCGCGCGAGGGTTTGGGTGCAGCGCGCGATGGTTTGAGCCAACTTCCAGTGTCTGGTTTTGCTCGTTCCAGGCTCTGGGACAGATCCAGAATGATCCCAGGGGTACTCCAACAGAACAGAACTTAATATTGAAAGGTATAACTAGCATTTCTAACAAAAGAAAGCAGTAAACTGGTTATTAGCATGCTTCACAGTGACTTAATACCAAAATAAACTATACAACAACTATGGAAATAACCAAAAATAAGAAATGACCAGAACCCCTTCCCCACGTGGTCCAATCTCATGCAGACAAGACTGTCGCGCGAGTATACGGGACCATCGCGCGAGGGTGTGCTAGGCCACGGCTTTTGAAACCTTGCTAGCTTTAGGGCCAGGACTGGTATTGATTACCAGCCTTGACCCTGCCAGCCCCCCTCAGGGATCAGAACAGAGAGCAGAACAAAGGTAAGATATACCTTTGAATTTTGAGGTTTGAAAAGTGTTTGAGCTTTGAGTTTAGGTTGAGGTTGAGGTTTGATTGAAATGTGAAAATGGGGAGGAAGAACAAGCTTTGTTCTTAGGGTGTCTTTGTATCTCTTTTATTAGCTTAAAAGAGTACAAAGCAAAGACCCTTTGTAATGCCAAATTTTGTTAACCTTTTGAAAGATGAACAAATTAGGGTTTTTATAGTGGGAGCACCTTCCACTAATGGAAAGGCAGGTCTGGTCCAAAGAATGGAGGCCAGCCAGCCACGAGGCTGGCTGGGGATTACTTGGTGATTAAGCTGCCCAGCTGAATAAAGGTGATGGGGACAGGTTCTGACCGTCGCGCGATGGTTCCAAACTGTCGCGCGACAATGAGCCCTGGCGCGCTGGTCAATGCTCCGGTTGACCATTGCGCGATGGTTGCGCCCTGGCACACATCAATAGGGTTTTTGGCTTTTGGAAAGTGGCTTAAGATTAGGTTAGGTTCAAGGGTTATTCAAACACTCAAAGCTCAAACACTCGACATTCCCGGGGTGTTCTTGATCCATTTCATCATCGGGGAATCAAAAACCGTAAGTAAACTAATCTGGAAGCCCATATTGGGGTGTCTACAGCACCCTTTGAGAATATCCGAAACCTTGCATATTGTAGAAAGCCATAGAACTCTTTCCAAACTAGGACAGGAAATCCAAAGCAGGTTAGGACTATATGTTGCATTATATCCGAAACTCTTGTTTGATTCAATGATTATTACTCTCTAGAGTTTTAATTGCTGTAGAAGATGAATTCATGCTCATTTTATTAAGAGTTTAGGATGAAGTCTATCTCTCTTGAGATAAAGAATAGTCCTTTTGACTTGTGAAAGGCTGTCATAGTCTTATACTGTTAGGAGTTCCGAAAAAAAACAAAAGTCTTCTTTTTTCTCTAGGTTTTATTTATTTATTTCTTGCTAGGATTCTTTCGACAAAAAAAAAAAGAATCTTTCTTTTTATTTCTTTCTCTTTCAATCTTTGCTAGGATCTTTTCAAAAGAAAAAAAAAATCTTTCCTTATTCTTTAGGTTTTCATAAATTTCTTTCTTTCTTTATTTTTTCCTAGGATCTTAAAAAGAAAAAAAGAAAATGTGGGGGTTTCATCAATCTGTTATCTTGCATGGTACATTGTATATATGATCACTTGATTGTATAATTGTCGCATGATTGCTTGTTGTATTGCATTACTACCTGATCACATCACTTCATAGTACTAGTACGTTGTTCAACCACTTGGTTGCATGCATGGTAAATGGGTCATCATATTAGGGGCAGCTTGCATTCTAGGGGGGGCAATAGGCGTTGGTGCACTGCACAATCACTTGATTTGGGATGTCTCAACATAAACGTATTTGAGCTTTTGCTTCTTTTAGATTTGCTTTTGGACTTAGCTGTGACAGTTGTAGCCGCCAATCTCTCAGAAGTCCTTTCCTCCAGAAGTTGACAGCGCCGTGATCATAATGGAAAACCATGAGCTTGCCCAACAAGTCAAGGACATCAAAGCTACCTTGGCTCGCTCAAAAGGAGATCAAATTCTTGATTTTGATGGACTCTGCCTTTTCCCAAATGCCAAACTGCCAGAGAAGTTCAAGATGCCCGATATTGAGAAGTTCAATGGCACCGGCAATCCCACCAGCCATGTCCGCCATATCATCAACACCCTGAAACCCATGGGCCTGAATGATGAACTCATTGCCCAACTTTTTCAAAGGACTCTCACAGGCAGTGCTCTCTGGTTTCTCACTCTGGACTTCACTAAGTACAAGGGGTGGCAAGAAATTGCCAATGCTTTCATCAATCAATATGCCTACAATGTCCAGATTGAGGTAACCACTCGAGATTTGGAGATGCTCAAACAAAAGCCAAATGAGAGCTTTGCCAATTTTCTTACTAGGTGGAGAAAGAAAGCCGCATAAATGAAAACTCTTCCCTCAGAAGAAGACCAAATCAGAATGGTGGTAAGAAATTTACAGCCACAGTTCCTGAGGCACATGTATTCCCAAGCAATTTTTACTTTTAAGTGCCTCTATGCTACTGGATTGCAAGTTGAAGACGGCCTTAATCAAGGATTACTCGACAATGGAGAAGTCAGCCACAAGGTAGAGACAAGCACAAATACCAACAATGATAGTGGTATTAATATGGTGAGATCTCATCACAAGCGTAAGAGGGAATTTGTTCCTCTTGGAATGAAGTTAGAAGACGTATTCCACATCTTAGAAGCAACAGGCGATCTGAAACCATTGCAACCAAAATTTCCTAGTAATCTTGCACAGAAGGATGGGGAGTATTGCAAGTATCACCAAGTGACTAGTCATTCCTGTAAGGGCAAAATATTTATGATTGTCAATGGCATGCGTCAAAACACATTCGTCCATGTAATTGCGATTATTTGATTATTGAGTTGTAATTTCTTATGGAATAAATATCAAGCAATTAGATCGATCGAGTCGTCTATCGGTCTCCCAACAATCACACACGTGACTCGGCTTTCCTAGTCAAGATTGGAATCATAGAGAAAAGGAAACAATATATGAAAGAGGGTTTTGCTCTAGCAAAACGGGCAATACATCAACTTATGGTCTTGTCTATAAATATAGATCCATTAGGTTAAGAAACTGGACGAGCATTGAAATAAAAGTGGTGAGCTCATATTTCTTATCTCCCAACACTTTTGGCGGCTAGGGTTTGTGCACCTCGAAGACTAGTGGGAGTTTATCAATTCTTATGCTCTAAAGAATCATCTTCGAGGGGTTTTCTACTTCAACAACAATCAATCTCTGAAGAAAAGCCCTAGGAGGATTCCTAGGCAAGTTCAAGTCCTTCGGTGGATTCCGGGAGGCAAACGGAAGGCTCGTGGATTCGAGGTAGCGGCGGTCAAGCATTCAGAGAGGTGTGCGTGGATTCGGCAAGAGCGTCTAGGTTTAGGTTTGTGGAGTTCAAACTTATCGTAAGAGTTCTTGTAACCTCGTGTTTAGTAGTGCTTGATTTCTTCCGGTGGTTTTTGTAACGCCCCAAATTTTTCGGGTACGTTAAATAGACAATTTTATTGAAAATCTAAATAGAGTCTGGCTCATTATTACATCATAATTCTCACAAGAGTACTTTTATTCAACAAAAGGAGGGGAACTAGGGTTCCTATCTACTGCTCCGCCTGCTCCTCCATTCTAGCCAGCTCTTATGCTCCTAAGGCCTCCAAGGTGTACAGCTCACCTTGATCATCTACAAAGTCTGACACATTATACCAGCGTCGCCACCGATATAATATGTCAGGGTTACCAAAGGTAACACATGAGCTACAAAAGCTCAGCAGAATAATCCATACCTGCTAACCCATAACTTATAAACAATCATACAGATAACGTTATCTACACAGTACCAAATAATTATATCTACGCAGTACATGCTTACTCAACAACCATCAACAATAACACATCCACATTCTCTATTAACTTATCGTCGGTGTCTGTGACATCAGAGTTTCTCCTACGCAGCGTTTCGTAGACCGTGTCATCATTTTCACTTTTCATTTACCAAATCAACATTTCGAAAAGTATTTTAACACACCCAACCTCGGTTCCGCCGTTCCGGGTTCCCGAGTATCCTCACAATGGTTCCGCCGCACCGGGTTCCCATTGGCACACAAAACTTTGCATTGGCTCCTCTCCGCGGATAACCAAGCCACATTACCAATGAGGCTACCACGTCCGGCCACATTGGCAATCTTCACGATGGGCTACCACGTCCGGCCACGTCGTGGTTTTCACAAACATTTAAATCACCTCCAATGAGACTACCACGTCCGGTCCCATTGGCAACACACACCACACAATGGGCTACCAAGTCTGGCCACACTGCGGTTTCTCAACATCTTTTTACACAATGGGCTACCACGCCCGGCCACATTGTGATTTCAAACACACCTTGTCATTAACACACCCTAAGTGTCATGTTTCTAACTTCCTCGATTTCCGTGTCTCGTTCTCATGCATAGACTCCGCGGCAGGACTTCTTATGACAAAATCATAAATCATTCATTGTAATCTTGAAACTCAACTAGCAAGATCATTCAACTCTAGATTAGACAGCATGCTCATCTTATCACATATCATGCTCAACAATTATCACACAAGGTAAAGCATAGTGCCACATGGACGGACACCTTTGGAGTGGTAAACCACTTATGCTTATCACACATTCATCAAGTAGGACAAGTAAACACGTATGCATGTTCATAACCTTTCTAAGATCAAAATACGAATACTTCAAGTTAAACAGCTAACGTTATCTTTTCAAAATTCATTCCTCTTTTTCGAAAAGTTCAAAACAACACATGTTTATTGGAAAATAAGGTTGATATTTTCAACATACTCCCATTCCTTTTGATTTCTTTTAGTGAAACACTTTTCAAGTTCTCATGCATTCCAAGCAATACAAGTAATATACAAACTTCTAATTATACTTAGGGAAGAGAGTAAGGATAATCTACCGTTCTTCTTGGCGGTAGGTACGGCTATGGAAAAAGTAAGTACGTCGGACGGAGTAACTTCCTACGGTGAACTTTCGGTAGCTTCGAAAGAGAAAGGTTTCTCTCGAAACTAGTTCTTGACTAACTTTCTAACTTTTTATGGATCGAAGGGTGGTTGAGTGGTGGTTTAGTGGCGGCCTAGGATGAGTTTCTTGAAGAACTTTAGGAAAAACTCAAGAACTTTAAGAACTAAGCAAGAACAAAGGAAGAATACTAGACTTTCTTAGAGAGAGAAGTTGAATGGGTGAAGGTGTGAGTTGAATGGCCAATGTGGGGTGCTATTTATAGCAAAAACTTGGCTTATTATCCGAGGGATAAATTTTTCCCTAACAATTATTGACCAAAGGATAAAAAAAAAAAGATGGTATGGCCTAAGAAAAGTAATGACAAAAGCTAGGTCTTTCAAGTGTAACCAATGACCAAAGGTTAAAAGTTTCCTAGGAAATTTTTTTCCAAGTATATAGGTATATTTACTTATAAATAAGCTTAAAGAAAATCTAGGAAAGTAACTTTGTTGGGCAATTTAGGGTTAAGGCTAGGGTTTTTAGACTTGCATGCATGTTTAAGGCTAAGATTACTTCCTTTGGAAGCAAAATAATGAGATTTGGGCTTTGACTTGTCTAGTCAAGTTTGGGGTATTCATTGGCAAGTCCTAATTCTATTATCCAAGGGATAAAAATTTCCCTAGCAATTATTAACCAATGGGTAAAGAGGTAAAAAAAAAAGTATGGTCTTGAAAATGACTAATCAAGGAGGAAAATGATTACCTCTAATGGTCTAATGGTTCAATAGGTTAGTAAGGGGTTCATAAGGCTCAAAGATTTTCAAAAAGGTCTATCTAAGGTTAGGGAAATGTAACTAGGTGAATTGGTGGTTAGGTTAATCTAACTAAATGGTTGAAAGCTAATTCTACTTGCCATGTAGGATTTCTAGCCAAGAAAAATAAATTTTAAGATTTTATTTCAAATATTAGGAAAATATACAAGTGCTTTCATAAGCATACTTGTCTTTAGAAAATGACTAGATCGTTCGGTGCAAAAAGATATAATTTTAAAAGTCTCAAATCGGATTATCAGGAATTATAAGGAAATTTTAAAAGCAATCCAAGTAATTAAAATAAAATTCAAATATTTAACGAAATTTTTATTTACCAAAAATCAGGGTCATTACAGTTTTTACCCTTTCAGGGGTTTTCCACGTATATCTTGTGTTGTGGTTTGCTCGTTGATTTGCATATCTCGTACACACACACACCCATGATTTAACTTGTTTAATTTGGGAATAGATATATTCTTAGAAGTAATTAATCCATAGTCGCAATATTTAATCCGTATTGAAATACGGGTTTTCCAATTCCATTGAACAATGTGGGGCTCTCAAGAATGCAGTCCAAGATCTCATCGATCAAGGGATAGTTGATCTAACCAAGCTGGATGATTGAGAAGCGGCGGCCAAATTCTGTCATGTGTTTTGAGTCATTTTTTTTATGAGTCTAGCTAATCTTTGGGTCTTTCTTTTGACCCTTATTTGCTTCTTTTTAGGGTTTGAGTCTCGAGTTTGTTCTCCTTTAGGAATTTGAGTCTTGAGTTTATTTTCTCTTGAAATTAAAGTCATTTTGTTCATCATGGTTTTGAATCAACTCTTTGCACTCAACATGAAATGTGAATCTCTCCCGGAATATGAATCTCCTTAAACCTGAACTACGAATGGCCTGATTCTCTTTAGAGATACGTAGGCACCTTAGGGTCGACCAGATTTTTGAAAATATTTTCTCTTGTGCTAATTTGCTGCCAAAGAATACTCATGATAACATTATGTAGACACCTCCCAAGTGGGGCATCGCCATACAGATTGATCGTTTGTTGCTCGATTGGTTGTTTACTTCATAAACCAAGATCGTGGACATTCCCATGGCTAGGAACATCGCCACACGATAGCGGTTATCATCAAAACAGAGTCGCCACCTAGTTTATTAAAACTAGGAAAACAGATAGAGATTCTGGGTACGGGAGCCAGGAGTACAGTAAGGGGAAGGTGTTAGGCACCCTTCTCTGCCCAGCCGTGAGACTGGCCCATAGTTATTCAACATAAGACATGTAGATGCTTTGTTTAATTCTAACACATAGTCTGTTTAATTATGCCTTTAAACAGTAAATAAGGTGAGCCAATGCGATAAATAAAGCATGCATTAGAAAGCAGAACATAAAACAAACTGTCCCAGGGAGATGGATCCCGCGGCCGGTGAATGGATGTCACGGCCGAGGGATCCTCCTGGTTTGATATATCGACCGAGGGATCGAAGCCCCGGTCGATGTTCTTCCTCACACCAGACAGAAAAGTTAGCAGATAATCAAAACGCTACGCTTAAGATTATGGGTAGAAAATAAAACAAACCAGAGGCCGTTGGGCCTCACCACCTTGATCCCTCAGTTGCTTGATTGCTTCGGATTGCTTGTGATTGACTGATTGCTTCTCAAAAAACCCTAGGGTTAGGGTTTGAACTTCGGGGTTTGATCGTCAGATTGATGGCTGCCTTCGAGAGGTTAGGGCTTTTGAAAAGGGGGTTTGAGAGAGTATTTCTGCAGAGTTTTGTGGCTGATCGTGGTGTGCTAACTTATTAATTTCGGAGCCCAAAGACTCCTTTATATAGGCATAAGGATGACACACTCCTGTCAATCGAAATGCATGATCAAAATTGGAGTTTGAGTGTGATTCTAACTCTTCATGGCAATCCTCTAACGTAGCCCGAACGCATCGGAATTTGGCTGCTAGGGTTTTGTGATAGGATCAAATGTATGACAGAACATTCTAGAATCTGGAAAAATGACGATCTGGCGGCCGAAGGATAGATCTTGCGGCCGAGGGATTGATCTCTCTGGGAGATTTTCAAGCAACAGATTGCTCAAGTGAAGAAATGATGTTAAGGCCGTGAGATCAATGTCACGGCCGACAGATGGATTCTCCTAGGATTCTGTATTTCTGTCTGAAAGGCTATATGGCTCTGGATTGGGTCCTCTAAGTGGCTCAAAGTTCTTACCATAAGTCCAAAGGTTCTCGAGAAGTCAATCAGCAATCACTGTATCCATTTCATCATCGAGATGGTCCCCAAGGTGGGACTTGAAATAATCGTTAGGCCAAATTGGGGTGTCTACACATTAAGTGTTGAAAACAATCCTCAAGGGTTTCAAAGTAATCTCATGATATCGCTTGAAACACATCATAAATCACTCGAGTTGTCAAATGCAAAGATTGAGTTATGACCCATGTCATTCATGTTAAGTTGAGGGGGAGTTGAAAACATTTGTGTGCTCTCATCGAGTCGCTCATAGGAGAAACATGTTATTGAAAATAAAAGGAAAAAAAAATGAGCTTGCTAGATTGAAACCCTCAAGGGCGGTCTAGGCAAAAGTTAGAGCACAAAAATAAAATGAAAATTTAGCCATGTCTCCATGCGCCCACTTTGAGTCTCAAGACTTGTCCTCGATTTTGAAGAACCACTTGATAAAACATCAAAGCCTCTTAATCTCTTGGTTAGGATTCTAGTTGCTCTGTCGCATGATTCAAAATGAAGAAAGGCCATCATTTCTCTATCCAAACACTTATCCCTTGCTAGCCACATTGAGCCTCTAAATAGTTTCTTTCAAACAAAGTCTGCTAGACAGCCATCCCCCACACTGGGGTATATAAGAATGCAATGAGAGATGACTACAAAACGGAAAGTAAGCATCCCGTCACACAAGGAGGTTTTGAAAGAAGAAAAACATCATCCCTTCCAATCCAAAAATAGGGGGCATTTTGAAGAAACATCTCCCTCTCATACAAAATAGAGCGATTAGATGGCTGCTAGCTTTTGGAACCCAAGCATGAGTAAAAAGTAGGTTTGAGCGGTTATATCCCTTCCTTTCTTAAGCCAACACCCTAACCTACAATATGGTCCATAATAAATTCCTCTCGGATTGAAGAACGCAACTTAGCAACAAGGTCCTAGATACTAGGGGCATAACCAATGTGGAAGAAAAAGTTGTGTGAAGCAAAGGGGCACAACTGCATCCCCCTTTTAGAAGTGCACAATCTCCCATGAGGCGCGCGGTGGTCACTTATCAATCCAACTCAAAGTAGTCAATTCACCCTGAAGCAGTAAACTCGCTAGGGTCATGGGTTCGTGGAACAGTTTTGCGACTCTTGACGACTGAGTGGTTTTGAATGTGAATCATGTAGGTAAAATGATGTGGTTTTGAAATCCTCAAGGAGAAATTTTCAAAATTGATTTTATTCTAAGCATTTTTGACACAGCAATACAAGCACAATTACTTATTTGTAAATTTTCACGGAGATAATATGGGTTTCCCATTTCATGAAGAGTGTAGCTAGAAGGTCCCTGGGCCATACAATGTGTTAGCAGCGTTGCTAGAGTGTTGCAATCTTTCAAGTCTCTTGGATCTCATCGTCTTATTTGTCATAGTCATTTGGCTAGTATAGAGTTTGTTGTCATCTTATGGTGTAGGAGAAGCACTAGCTTGAGTATGCGAAAGTTGAGATGTCCCAAAACACTTGTTTGCATATCACCACAATCACATGGTTGCTTGATGTGTAGTTTAGGCAGTTGCATTGGCCTCTTGGCCTGCACAGTTGATTTGTCTATATGAGCACCTCACTGTTTAGTCTTACCTAGACATTTCCCTGGGCCTCTTTGGCCCGCGCGTTTGATTCATTTTCATGTCTTTGTGGTTGTTGTGGTTATTTGGTCTTGCATTGGTCTCTTGATCTAATATTTAATTTTTTCCTTCACTACTACATGTTGCTTGCATTATGAATGTGTTTGATTATCTGTTAATGTGACACCTCTTGGCTCTGAAAAGAAAAAAAAATAGGCTCTATCTCTTGATACATTAGGTTTCTCGATCACTATGCCTCTTGGCATTTGCATCTCTCGATGTATTGGGTCTCTCGACCACTATGCCTCTTGGCATTGCATCTCTCGATATATTAGGTCTCTCAATCACTATGCCTCTTGGCATTTGCATCTCTCGATGTATTGGGTCTCTCGACCACTATGCCTCTTGGCATTGCATCTCTCGATGTATTAGGTCTCTCGACCACTATTCCTCTTGGCATTGCATCTCTCGATGTATTAGGTCTCTTGACTTATAAACCTCTCGGTGTTGTGTCCCTTGACGCATGAGTCTCTTGACCTACATGCCTCATGGCCTTGCATCTCTTGATATGTTATGTCTCTTGACATGTTGCGCCTCTTGGCCCCTAAATGATGTGGTATTGTGGTATACTATGTCTCTTGACATATTTTGCCCCTTGGCATTCTTTAATGTGGTATGAACTATTTTACTCTAAGCATTCTATTAACCAAATAATGTGCACATGCCTCTTACACTGTTGTGTCTTGAATAATATAGCTTGCAATGGTTGATGTCTTTGTTGCATGTCACTTGACATAAGCTAATCACATGTCCAACGATTTGAAGCATGAGGTGTAATAGAATAAGTGTTACATTCTAAATTCCAAATAGAGTGCACAAAAGTCAAAATTACGTCTCTCGTCTTGTACGCCTCATAATGTATCTCTTGATGCATTATGATGATGTTTGTGAGTCACTAGACTTATTTTGCCTGAACATTCCCTTGAATGAAACCTAGTGCTACACTCATAGGATTCACTCATTGAGTGCATTTTGCTATCAAATATACCCTGTGTTTGCATTTGAAACAGGTTACAACCGACTCTACGCCTCAGTTCTATCACTTCAAGCTCCAAGCTTCGACTCCTCAGGCCCTTGCCTTAAGATTGATACCGGCTCTACACCTCGGTTCCATCACGTCAAGCTGCAAGCTCCAACTCCTCATGCTCTCGCCTCATGATTGCAACCGGTTTCGTGCCTCGGTTCTCCCATCCAAATGCTCCGTGCTCTAGTTACTGGCCTTGTGCCCCCCATCTCAAAACCGACGTCCGATTGTCTCCAGAAGATAGTTGGATTCCACCCAATTACATCTATTCCATCAAGCTCATTCGCAAGGATAGGCTACTCTACCGAGCTCCACTCAGTCAAAGTAAGGATGATCATGAAAAGCAAACGACTCACCCGCTGTGTATTGATCTATCCCAAAATACTGAAGATGCTCTCCGCAAGAATTTCCTCGGCAACTCGGCGCTCCTTCAACTACTCTCCACCAAAATCCTGGCATAGCTCAGGTACATCGCTCGAAGGCTTGGTATGGCCCGATGGCAAATTTCTCCTCTAAAGCTCTGCGCTTTTGTTTTGGGTTGCCCCGAACTACGATTGGTCTGAATTTCCTTCGTGGAATACGTAGGCAGCCTCCCGGCCCGACCATAACAAAAATCTTTTTCAAAAAAACCCTTAGAATAGTGGTTCTACCAAATTGAGTTGCTTTGACTCTTACTTAAACATGTCTCGTGATCCGTCTAAGTTCAGTCAAAGAGGGGAATCTGTAGACACCCCAATTTGGCCTAACGATTATTTCAAGTCCCACCTTGGAGACCATCCCGATGATGAATAGGATATGTGGTTGTTGTGGTTGACTTCATGAAATCCTTAGGAACTTTGTGGAACTCTTAAGGGATTAAGGAACACTTTGGAATAGGTGATAGGAGTGCCAAGCGACACTTAGAGTGGATAGAAATGTGTTAACACGTGTTTTAGCCTTGGTAGCATCGTCGATCTTCAATTAAGTCTGCTTTCGGCCCATTTTTCATAAACTAAACTTCCTTATTTTTGTGATTGGATTCCACCATCTTGTAGTACTTTCAAAACCCTCTTTATTGATATATAATAAGCCTTAAACCAATTTGAAACGAGGGAGATACAAGAATTTTACCAAAATAATCCATTTTCTGACCCACTAAGGGTAAAATCATCATATCTTTTGATGTAATAAATATATTTGATCCAAACCACTCGGGTTAGAAAGTAGACTTAACAAGCTTTCCAACGGTCCAAAGAACACGCAAAATCGAGTTTGGGAGTGTCCAGAGCGAGCCCGCGAAGTTTGGCCTTTTGCTGAAGAATCCTTTTCACGGTCGCGAAATTTGAGCAACCGAGACATCCATTTGGCGGCCAGCAGATCGTTGTTTTCCAGATTCTGGAATGTTCAACAGCTTTTCGATCCGTTCGCCCAAACCCTAACAGCCACGAACCATTACTTCGGGGCTACGAATACACTTACCATAGAGGTCTTGAAGCCCTAAACTTCCATATCAATTGGGTTAATCTCGTCCATTTGATCGGTCCTTCGAAACCCTATAAATAGGGGTCCTTTAGAGCTCTAAAATAAACATCTCTCCACTCCATGATCTGCCCCCAAACTCTACAGAAATCATCTCCTATCAATCCTCTACAAAAGCCCTAACCTCCCGTGAGTAAAAACCCCCCAAAGAACTCACTTTGTTCTAGGGTTTTGTGAAGTTGACCACCACTATTATCTACAATCAATCGCAATCCAAGCAATCAATCTCTGAGGGATCAAGGTGGTGAGGCCCAGGGGCCTATGATTTAATTCCCGTCTCTCGCTTTTAATTAGTTCTTTCTATTAACTGTTCGTATTCTAGTGTGAGGAAGAACATCGGTTGGAGAATCAATCCTTCGGCCGATACATCGATCCAGTGGGATTCCTCGGCCGTGACATCAATTCACCGGCCGAGGGATCTATTTGTTGGGACATATTTGTTTTCTGCTTATTCTGATGCATGCTTTCATTTATCGTACTGGCTCACCTTATCAACTGTTAAAGGCTAAAAACCAGATTATGTGTTAGAATTAAATAAAGCAAATATACATTGTATGTCGAACGATTATGGGCCAGTCTCACGACTGGGCAAAGAGAGGTGCCTAACACCTTCCTCTTATTGTACTTTTGGCTCCCATACCCGGAATCTCTGTCCATTTTTTCTAGTTTTAATAAACTAGGTGACGACTCTATTTTGATGATAACCGTTATTGTGTGGCGATGTTTCTAGCCGTGGGGATATCCACGATCTTGGCTTATGAAGTGGAATCAAACAAGCGTGATCAATCTGTATGGCGATGCCCCGTTTGGGAGGTGTCTACAAACAGAGGATAGTTTTTTCCTTATTCTAACATTTCAATTCTACCTACTTCCTACGGAGTCCAAAGTCGATCCTAAGTGCCTCCATGTGACCCTTCTCGGCTTGGGCCAGCTCATATTCTTGTTGTTGACAGAACTGCTCTAAAACTACATCCGTTGTCAGAAGGGAAAGCTCCTCCAATGGCTCAACGTAGATGTAGGGAAAATCCACTAAAGTATGGTCGAACTTGTATAATTTTGGCGGAAGGTCGGCTGGTGGTGGCGATGGTACAGCCTCAGTCAGGGGAACGTCGTAGAGGATGGACTTAGTGTCTTGATCATACACTGGTGGTGGTAGAGGCAAAGAGTTGGCTGGAACTATTATAGACCGGTAGAAACTTGTAGAGACCCGTAAATTCGTATAACTGATTTAAATGTTTTATAAGAAATAGAGGAAAGTCCACTTTCACCCCATGTGGTTATCGCCATGTGCGGATACACCCCCTATGATTTAAAAGTGTGCACATAACCCCCTGTGGTTTTCAAATTGTGCGAATAGACCCCCTGCCGTCATATTTTCCATCCATATTAACGGAGGTGTATCTCACACACCTCTAGAATGTAATCTGAGTCGTTCATAATGTATTAAATAAAGAATAGAATATCTCTGTAAAAAATCATCTTAATCAGCCATCAGTAACCCAGTGATCTAATTTTTAGTAAATTCAAATTTGAAATTTTAATTTCATAACAAAATCGATTTGACCATAAGCTTTTCATTTTTTGATTGACTTGAATTTTGGCATAGACATAGTACTCGTCAAAATTTACAATATCAACGGTTTGGATTCAATTTTTGGTATATGGGATGGTGTGGTTAGATTTAAAAAAGAAGAAGAATCAAGGGATGTGATGGGGGTATAACGGTCTTTTAACGTTGTTTCCGTTAATATAGATGGAAAACATGACGGCAGGGGGTCTATCCGCACAATTTGAAAACCACAGGGGGTTATGTGCACACTTTTAAATCATAGGGGGTGTATCCGCACATGGCGATAACCACAGGGGGTGAAAGTGGACTTTCCTCTAAGAAATAAAAGGAGGAAATTGGTTTGGATTATTGAAATTTGGGGGCTAATGTGTTAAAGTGTTACATTTGAGGGGTGAGAGTGTGATATGTGCCTAGTGCATATATATGTTATGTGTGTGGTGTATAGGGAATAATGTTTCCCTTTTTCTTTCCTCACTCCCACTCCCCGTCCTCCTCTCTCTCTCGGCTCCCATCTCTCTCTCTTGCTCTCAACCAAAATCACCCAAACCCTCCACAAAATAGCCTTCAATCTTTTATCCCTTCACGCATTGTAGCCCGTATTTCACTGGTGTGAGCTTGGTGGAGGAGTAGTCCATCCGATTTCAAGGTTTGGGGCTAGGGCTTGGAGGATTCTTTGATTTCGTTCTTCAATCTTGAGGTAGGGAGTTTTAACTTTCAATATATGTTTATGACTTGTTTTCCTTGCCTTGATTTGTGTCATTGATCGTGGTTGTTGTTATTGATGTTGTTGTTGTTGAGAAACCCATGAAAATCTGCTTAGAATCTGCTCGAAATCATTTGTTATCGATAACATTGCATTGTTATCGATACATTTGTGTTCCAAAACCCAGAAAATCACTTGTTATCGATAACATTTGTCCTTGTTATCGATACCCTTGCGTTTGGAATGCCTTTTGACCAAATGGTATCGATACCATTTTTATTGGTATCCATACCTGTTGCTTATCTCCAGCTTTTGCTGTTTGCTTCATTTTTGTAACAACCCCGATTTTTGGTAAATAAAAATTTCGTTAAATATTTGAATTTTATTTTAATTACTTGGATTTCTTTTAAAAATTCCTTTTTAATTTCTAATAATCCGTCATAATTAGATTTGAGACTTATAAAAATTGAATCTTTTAACCCCGGACAATATGGTCATTTTCTAAAGACAAATATGCTTGTAAAATCACTTGTGTATTTTCCTAAGTGAGTAAATAATATTTTTAAAATTATATTTCTTGGCTAGAAATCCTACTTGGCAAGTAGCATTAGTTTCTAACCAAATTAGTTAGAGAAACCTAACTAACAATTCATCTAGTTACCTTTCCCTAACCCTAGATGAACCCTAGTTAAACCTTTATATATATATATATATATATATTCATTGGGTAATTGAAACTAGGAAAAATATTGTCCATTAGGTAATAGCATGCCTTGATTACACATCATTGTACTTTTGACTTGTCATGAATAGTGTGACATGTTTACCTTGTCCATTGGATAATAGAATGTAGAGAAATTATTATCCATGGGTTAATAAGATGACTAGATATATATATATATATATATATATATATATATATATATATATATATGTCATTGTACTTTTTCCAATCCATGAGCCATTGTACTTTCCCCAACTTTTATTATATACCTCTCCAAATCTATGTGTTGTCTTGTCTCGAAGAATCTTGACATCACCGTCACTCTTTTACCACTAGGTAACAAATTGGAGGGTAGATATTAACCATTGGATAAGGAATTGTAGGAAAAGTTCAAACCTTTGGATAATAGAAATAAGATTGCATATTGTCTAGATACTAGTATACAATATCTCCTAAAGATTTCCCTAGATATTCTTGTATTTCCTTAATCATGTACTCGAAAGACTAATGTACTTTGTTTGACCACCTCATAGTCTATTATAAAAATGCCTAAAGGACATGTAGTCATTTCAAGACCTTATTCAAGTATATCTCCTCATTTACCTTCTTTACCCATTGAATAATAATTGCTAGGGAAATGGTTATCCTTTGAGTAATAGGAGCAAAAATCTCCATAGTATCCAAACTTGACTAGACAAGTCAAACCAAATCCATTTTTTCTTTACCCATTGAACAATAGTTAGTAGGGAAAAAGTTATCCCTTGGATAAATAGAAAACCTAGACTTAAAGCCCTAAATCTAATATTCCCACCAAAGTCAAGTTTCTAGATTTTCCAAGTACACATATATGTTTATATATAGGTACAAGTACTACTTAGCCATTATTATACTTCTAAGGAATCCTAGACCATACTAATAACCTTTAACCATTGGATAATAAATAATAGGGAAACTTATATCCCTTGGATAAAAGAAAACCTAGACTTACCATTGACCACCAAAGATATTGTCCTAAGATTTTTAGGTACACATATATGTTTATATATAGGTATATGTACCCTATAAAGTTATTGTCCTAGATTATCTAAGTACACATATATGATTATATATAAGTACATGTACTTCTTAGCCTATTTGTTTATTCTAAGGGAATCTTGACCATATCTTCCTTAGTTGACACTTGAAAGCATTACTAGATCACATAGTACCTAAGTGTACTTATATATATATATATATATATATAAACATGGAC
Source organism: Rhododendron griersonianum (assembly GCA_018127125.1). Classification (NCBI taxonomy): domain Eukaryota; kingdom Viridiplantae; phylum Streptophyta; class Magnoliopsida; order Ericales; family Ericaceae; genus Rhododendron; species Rhododendron griersonianum. The sequence goes on along the minus strand of CM030790.1, from coordinate 25,518,388 downwards.
ATATATATACACATATGTAGTACTTGAGAGAGAGTGAGGCCGAGAGAGAGGGAGAGAGATAGGAGAGAGGGAGAAAGATATTGTTGTACCATGTTAGGTAAAGAACAAGCCATCTTAGATTCTCTTCTACCAACTCAAATTATATATATATATAGGTACTAGTGAGAGAGAGAGAGTGATGGAGAGATATGGGAAAGATTTGGAAAGTACCTTGACATGATCTTCTTACATCCTTACAACCCATTCTTATACACTTCTCCAAGCCAAATCTACCTACCATTGTCCTTGTGTGTGTGTGTGTGTGTATATATATATATACATAGTACTAGAAAGAGAGAGAGAGAGAGAGAGAGAGAGAGAGAAAGAGAGGGAGAGAAGGCCGAGAGAGAGAGAGATAGTGATGTGTGTGCATGTGTTTGCTCACTCAAACAAGTCATCTCTTTTAGCCAACCTCACACACAATCTAAGTACAACATGACAACCAAATTTAGACTTTCTTTTACCCTTTCATACATGCAAGCCTCCTAAGTACAAGACTAGACCAAAAACCCCTTTTTATAATCTAAAGTTTGTCCTAAGATGGAAGTACAAGGGAAGAAAGTCTTGGCATGCTTTCAAGCATGATTTGACAAGACCATGGAACAAATCCATGGGAGAGAAAAAGAGAGATATGGCCGGCCATGAAGAGGGAGAGAGAGCCAATATTTTTTCTATAAATAGGACCCCATTCTTGCCATTCAACTCACACCTTCCATCCTTCAACTTCTCTCTCTAGAAAGTCTTGTGTTCTTACCTTGTTCTTGCTTGTTCTTCCCTTGTTCTTGAGTTCTTCTTGTGTTCTTCAAGAAACTCATCCCAAGCCGCCACTAAGCCGCCGCTCGACCACCCTTTCGATCCAAAAAGTTTAGTAGTTTAGTCAAGAACTAGTTTCGAGAGAAACCTTTCTCTTTCGAAACTACCGGAAGCTTACCGTAGGAAGTCACTCCGTTCGTTAGCCGACGTACTTACTTTTCCCGTAGCCGCCCTACCGCCAAGAAGAACGGTAGATTATCCTTACACTCTAATCCTAAGTATAGATAATTGTATGATCATGTAGAATTTCCGCACCTACTATCTCGATGTATATCGTATGATTTTTGTACGTTGATTGTATGATTGAAATGCATAAGAACTTGAAAAGTGTTTTACTAAAGATTTGAAAAGGAAGGGGAGTATGATAAATATCCCGATTTTATTTTCCGGAAAAACATGTGTTGTTTTGAACTTCCCTAAAAGGAAGAAAGAATGGAATTTTTGAATTATAAACTTGATGGAAAAGTATTCGTATTTTGATCTTAGAATAGTTATGAGCATGTATACATGATTACTTGAATTACTTACTTGATGTGTGATAGAGCATAAGTGGTTTTTCCACTCCAAAGGTGTCCGTCCATGTGACACTATGCTTTATATTGTGTGTTAAATGTTGAGCATGATTATGTGATGATATGAGTATGCTAAGTAATATAGAGTTGGATGATCTTGCTAGATTAGTTTCAAGATTACAATGAATAATTTATGTCCCACCGCGGAGTCATTGCATGAGAACGAGACACAGAAGTTGGAAAATTAGAAACATGACACCTAGAGTGTGGTGAATGAGAGGATATGTTTTGAAACCGCAATGTGGCCAGACATGGTAGCCCATTGTGTGTATGGAAAACCAGCAATGTGGCCGAACTTGGTAGCCCATTGTGTGGACTTGCAAAAACAGCAATGTGGCCGGACTTGGTAGCCCATTGTGAAGATTGCTAATGGGGCCGGACGTGGTAGTCTCATTGGTAATATGGCTTGGTTATCCGCGGAGAGGAGCCAATGCAAGATTTGAATGAATTATGAAAACCGCAATGTGGCCGGAAGTGGTAGCCCATTGTGTGCGTTGCCAATGGAGCCGGACGTGGTAGCCTCATTGGTAGCGAGATCTGGGATACTTTTCGAAATGTTGATTTGGTGAATGAAAAGTGAATATGGTGACACGGTCTACGAAATACTGCGTAGAAGAAACTCAGATGTCACGGACACCAACGATAGTTGAATAGGGAATATGGATGTGTCATTGTTAATAGTTGTTGAATACGCATGTGCTAATTAGACATCGATAAATATCTCTGACTTGTTTTGTGTAAGTTATGGGTTAGCGGGTATGGGATTATTTTGCTGAGCTTTTGTAGCTCATGGTGTTACCTTTGGTGACCCTGACATATTATATAGGTGGCGACGCTGGTATAATGTGTCAGACTTTGTAGATGATCAAGGTGAACCGTACAGCTTGGAGGCCTTTGGAGCAGAAGAGCTGGCTAGGATGGAGGAGCAGGCAGAGCTGTAGTTAGGAACCCTAGTTTTTCCTCCCTTGTGTAATTAATGAACTCTTGTGAGAGTTATGATGTAATAATGAGCCAGACTCTCTTTAAATATTCAATAAAATTGTCTATTTAACGTACCCAAAATTAGGGGCGTTACAGAATGGTATCAGAGCTCTAGGCTCAACACTCGGCCATGGGTAGAATGGGTATACCATAAGATAAGTTTGACCGTTGCACAAACGAGAATTTAGTTTAAGTTTACCGTCCCAAATTGGGTGGAATCCTGACAAAACAATCTTCGGATTGAAGCAAGGTGTGGAAATTGGCAATACCACTGAGCTGGGAATTCCCAAACAATTGGATGATGACTTAAATCAAGAATCGGATGTGGAACTTAGAAAATTCAAAGCTTCATAGTGATTTGCAAAACTCTGTCTTAAAACGTTACTAATTGAGGTTTAAAACTTCTTCCTTGTAGATGAGCTACTTAGTCGACCTATTAGACGAAGCTTACCAACTCAGAAACACCATAGAGACCATGACGACTCGACTAGTGGAGGATCCCGACTCTGTTGCCGCTGTACTCGCAGAAAAGCGAGATTTCAAAAGAGTACAGCAGAATACCCCTATTCCGTTAAAGAAGATCCCTGGTTTCCCAGAATGTTTCCTATCCTGTACGCCTTCCATGAGTTCTTCGGTGCCCTACCCCCAATGGAAAACCTTGAGGTTGGAGATGAGGAGGGAGAAGTCGGTGGCGATGAGGACGCCAATGAAGGGAATCTCGAGGAGGACGAGGTCCTAGAGGACCTGTGAAAGCCAAAGATACTACTTAGGCGCACCTGAATAAACCTAGCAATAGTTGTAATCCTTCGGGATGTAAGATGTTAAAGATTAGGATCACCGTTGCTTGTTTAATGTTTCCTAAGTTGTACTATTGCCATGCTTGATAATAAAAGACTTATTTCAGTTACTACTTATATGAAGCTGCTTTTTGGTACTTGATCACTATTCGTGTACGCACACCTATCCTTATGTCTGCCTACTGTTGTGTACAGTTGTACCTTACATTGTTAAGCCTAATATATAATTCTCTTTGTAGTAGAACTCTATGCATTCTATTGAACTTTTCCTATCTATGAAAAACATGCTTTATTTTAAAGAGTACTATTGCATACTATTTGACAAACCGCTTTTGATTTAAAAGGAAAACACTAATTGTAAAAGAAAAATTGTTTTAGTAGGCTTAAACCTTCCCCTTTCGATTTTTACTCATAGTTGGTGAATACGTGCCGCGGAGTAAGATACGAAAACGAAGAATCCTCTAACACCGTAAGAATCCTTAGAATCGTAAACCGACAAAGAAAGGCGTGGAACTGTTCGAGGGCTGCAGACGCTAACTACCTACATCGAACACAAACCGAGAACACTTAGATCAAAAAGTTCGTTTAGGTTAGGAATGCTCGAAGGGAACGACAACTACTTCCGCTGATTAAATCTTAGTAGGAAGCATATATCAATCGGCTAGTCATATCTATACCGTTTTCCAACTACATTGCTTCTCTCAAATCTCGATTGAAATCGACATCCTTGGGAAGGAAACCCTCATTGATTCAAGTAATGAAATCATCCTTACGACACTTATTGACAAGAGTGGCGTAATCTTGGATATCTTTTGTGACCCGACCTTGTTGGCCAAGCAACTCAACTCAGCGGTACACCCTATGGTGTTACCGATCCTAACCATCATCGCTTATCAAAGAACCTTTCACTATCCCTTGAATTTTTGTAATGATCCCTTGAGTTTTGAGCCTTGAGAATCATAATAACCCTTCCCCTTTCCGATCCAACTTCTATTGGCAATTTCCATAAAGGCCATTTTCTTTGGGATTTGATGATTGGTCCATTCGATCACTGAGATCTTCTCCGCTTCGTCCATTTCGGATCACCTCTTGATGATATTCAAATCATTTCAGAAACCTCCTTGTTTCACTCACATGATACGATCCTTCAAGTACAACTCTTTCGAATTTGTTTAAAACTAATCTCCTTAAGAGATGGGTACCCTTCCTTGAACTAACCAGGTATCATCAACCCCTTATCAAAAGCTTGCGCTGCTTGAGGGCAGCTTAAATCAGTCATTCCCATCCCGACATCTAGGATTATATTGGATTTGAAATTTTGTTTTCAAAGATTGCCGTACCTCTGAAATTACCACCAGAAGTCGACGCTGCCAAAGACTTGTTTTCCCTGACTGTATAGGTTCTTTCAATGTCTTTGTTAAATAATATCCGAGCTTTTAGAATATCATAAGGCCTGCTTTCTAACCTTCGATTCTTCCCAGATGAGGATAGAGTACTTACGCTTCACGATTACGGAATGATTCTGCTCGAGTTGATCCGTCGTTTTAGAAACGGATTTAATATCGTTAGATGGGGCAGCATGCTGATTCGACAGAGACGTGCTAAGGAAACGTTTGTAGGAAACGGGTCCGCATGATGATTTGGTAGAAGTTTTGCATTTGGCGTTGGTGTCTACAGTGGAAATGTGAACAAAATAGAGTACACCGAAAGAGAAAGGAAATAGTAGTAAATACTCCTAATATGAAGATGGAGAGTAGCTCAAGAGCTGCGTCGCTCCTCCCTTCTCTTCCAGATCTAGATAAAAGTACCATTATTTAAAATGGTGGCCGCTATTCGCAGCCCAGTTCTTGCTACTCGCAGTCGATTGCTACCTACAAACCACCACCTTATAAGAATTTACTACTTACAGCCAACAAATTATCCCTGAATTCCCCTTTTTGCCCTTTTATACAATAAACATACAACCCAATTCACAGCTCCAGTCCGTTCGTTCCCTTCCCTTTTCTAACCTAGGTTTTCTTCCACAGCTCCAGTCCGTTCCAGTCCACAGCTCCTCCACCACCCACGGGTACCGCCACCACCTACCTACCCACCATTACTGCCACCACCAACTCCCTATCCGTGACAATAACGGACGGAAGCGCGTTGGGATCTATCATGCCTTTTAGCTTCTCTAAGACCCAAGTGTAGTTTTCTGTTTTTTCACACTCCATGAAAGCAAACGCTGCATAAAAAGTCATCTCCGTCGATGTTACACCAACAATTTGAAGCAAATGAAACTTGTACTTATTTGTCTTGTATGTGCAATCCATCATTAACACTCGGGGAAAAGCACGTAACATCTCCCCATCAGATGGGGGAGACCAAAACAACTCTGTGACATTCTCAGTCTCATTCCCACAGGTCCAATGAATGTACTGGTACTTTTCTAGCCGATTCAACAAATTTTGCATTTACGATTTTCCAGCTTTTTCTATCACTCGGTACTTGTGTCGTACATTGTACACGATTTTTGATAGACATTACGTTCTCAGGATCTTGAACCTTCAAATGGGTTAGGATTTCTCTGGGTTTCACCAAAGCGATTGACAAATCAACCACCGTGCTAGTCTGCTCTGCCGACAACCTCTCGGCATACGAATGGCCCTCCAAGTACACTGCTGGAGGATGGTTGTGAGTGCCATTA